>CM046952.1:118727470-123828684 GCA_025698515.1 Gossypium sturtianum
AGAGATGTGCCCTTAAAATTCAAGGAGAAATATTTTTGGCGAATTTGATGGAATTGCCTTTCGGCGAGTTCGATATCATTTTGGGCATGGATTGGTTGGTTAAGCACCGGCAAAATTGGATTGTCTTTGAAAAGCGGATGTCAATAAGGACGGTGGAGGATAAAGAAATAGTTATGATAGGCGAACAAGGAATTACTTGGCAAATGTGGTATCTGCGTTAAAAAGCGCGAAAAGTTGATGGAAGGGGTATGGAGCATTTCTAGCTTTTATTAGTGCTTTAGATGCCAAAGAGTTGTCAGTGGAAGATGTGAAGCGAGAAGGAATTTCGGATGTATTTCCTGAAGAACTTCCCCGCATACCTCCGGATCGGGAAGTGGAATTTGGTATTGAGCTCTTGCTCGAACAGCTCCAAAGGTCCATTGCTCCTTATAGAATGGCACCGGAAGGAGTTAGCGAGCTTAAAGCTCAAATTCAAGAATTGTTGGATCGGGTTTTATTCGACCGAGTGTGTCTCCGTGGGGAGCACCGATTTTGTTTGTTAAGAAGAAAGATGGGTCAATGAGTATGTGTATTGACTACGAGCAATTAAATAAATTGACGATCAAGAATAGGTATCCTCCGCCAAGAATTGATGACTGTTTGATCAAATGAAGGGAGCTTGTTTTTCTCAAAATTGATTTGAGATCGGGTTATCACCACCTTAAGGTGAAAGAAGCGGATATTCACAAGACGACTTTCCGAACTTCGTTATGGACATTATGAGTTTTTGGTGATGCCGTTTGGGTTGACCAATGCACCAAATGCATTTATAGATATGATGAATCGGGTCTTTCAACCATATTTAGACCGGTTTGTGGTGGTATTCATAGATGACATTCTCGTATATTCAAGGAATGAAGAGGAGCATGACTCGCATTTGCAAATTGTATTGCGATTACTTGAAATAATCAAATGTATGCCAAATTCAAGAAATGTGAATTACGGTTAAGGAAGTGACTTTCTTGGGTCATGTGGTATCACCAAAGGAATAAGGGTGGATCCTCTGAAGATTGAGGTCAGATTGGATTGAAACCACCAAAGTCGTGAGAGTCGAGATTCGGAGTTTCTTGGGTTTGGCTGGTTACTATAGACGCTTTGTTGAGGGGGTTTTCGTTGATTCTTTTTAAACTAAGCTATTGCGTGAAGGAGTACCATATATATGGACCGATAAACAAGAAGAAAGTTTCGAGAAATTGAAGAAGATTTTAACTAAGAGCGCGATCTTCGATTCAACTCCGAGGTTGGAAAGGAGTTTATAGTTTCTTCGCCATGCGTCACACACGGGCTTAGGATGTGTATTGATGCAAAGTGGAAAAGTAGTGGCTTATGCTTCTCCAATTTGAGACCGCACGAAGTAAACTACCCTACTCATGACTCTGGAGTTAGTCTGCAGTAGTGTTTGCTCTAAAGATTTGAAGGCATTACCTCTACGGTGAAAAGTCTATCATCTATACGGATCACAAGAGTCTTAAGTATCTTCTTACTCGGAAGGAATTAAACTTGAGACAACGAAGATGGGTGGAGTCATTAAAGGACTATGATTTCTCAATCGAGTATCATCCTCGAAAAGCTAATGTGGTAGCGCACGCGTTAAGTCGTAAGGTGGTATCTAATTTGAGAATAATGTTTGCCCATTTGAGTTTGTACGAGGATGGTAGTCCGATAGCGAACTTCAGGTGAAGCCTGTGTGGTTAGAGCAAATCAAGGAAAAAACAGATATCGATAAGAAGTTGGGACTTTTAATTCAACAAGTTGAAAATGGTGGAATAGAGGATTTTAGCATAAACGCTAAGGTGTGTTATGTTTTCGTGGGAGAGTTTGTATGCCTAAGGACTCGGATCTGAGACAAATGATTCTACTGAGGCGCATAGTAGCCCTTATGCTATGCACCCCAGAGGAAATAAGATGTATCGGATCTTCGTGAACAATATTGGTGGCGTGGTTGAAGCGTGAGATTTAAATTTGTGGGAAAATGTTTAACTTGTCGGCAAGTGAAAGCGAAACATCAATTGCCGTCGGGATTATTACAACCTGTAAAGATTCCTCTTTGGAAATGGGAGCGGATAACAATGGATTTTGTTAGTGGGTTACCTTTAACACCTACTAAGAAAAATTCCGTTTGGGTAATTGTTGATCGTTTGACGAAGATCGCTCATTTTCTACCAACAGACGGATTACTCGTTACTGAAGTTGGCTGTTGCACGTATCCAAAATCGTGAGGTTGCATGGGGTACCGTGTTCATTATATCGATAGGGATCCTAGGTTTACGCCACGGTTTTGGAAAGCTTTGCATGAAGCTTTGGGAACAAAGCTAAACTTCATCACGACTTTTCATCCTCGCTTAGATGGTCAATCGAAAAGAGTAATTCAGTTCGGAAGACATGTTAAGGGGATGTGTAATCGACTTCAAAGGTAGTTGAGAGGATTTTCACCGCTAGCGGAAATTTGCTTACAACAATAGCTATCGCCTCTAGCATTCGGATGGCACCTACGAGGCATTATATGGTCGTGAGGTGTCGTTCTCCTAGTTGTTGGACCGAATTGGGCGAACGATGATGTTAGGTCCCGAAATGATCTCTCAAACGGAAGAAAAAGTAAAAGCTATTCGAGCACGTTAAAGGAAGCTTGGATAGACAAAAGTCGTATGCGGAGACCGGCCGTAGAAGTATCGAGTATGTTTGTGGGGATCAAGTTTTCTTGAAGGTCTCACCTTGGAAGAAGATTTTCGTGTTTGGGAAGAAGGGCAAGCCGAGTCCTAGATACATTGGACCATATCGTGTGGTGAAGCGTGTTGGTCCAGCTGGCCTATCGATCGAATTACCTCCTGAGTTGAGTCGATTCATAATGTTTTTCATGTTTCCATCCGAGGCGCTATAGATCGGATCCTTCGCACATAAAAATTAGTGAGAAGAAGTAGAGTTGAATTCAGATTTGTCTTTTGAGGAGGAACCCAGTGGAAATCTTAGGCCGAGATGCTAAGGTGCTAAGAAAGAAAACCGTGCCGTTGGTCAAGGTTTTATGGTGTAATCACGGAGTGGAGGAAGCTACGTGGGAGCCTGAAGATGCAATTTGGCAATAATGCCCTCACCTTTTTCAACCAGGTAAATTTCGAGGACGAAATTTTCTTTAAAGAGGGTAGAGTTGTAACAGCCTAAAATTCAAGTATCGATTTATTGCATGTTTTGGTGTTTAGATTATGAAGGAAAATTTTCTTATTTCTTTTCGTTCCTATTATAGTCCTGAAGAAGAGTATAGAATTATTCGGGTATGGAATAATTTTTAGTTTGAGAATTTATTGAAGTGGAGCAAGTGGCATTGACACTTAAGTTAAATTAAGTGTTAAATAGTAGCATAAGATGAGTAAATGACAAGGTGGTGTTGGCGCATGAGATATTGCATGAGGGGAGTGGTTCGAATCCCTTGTATAGCTTTTAGACAACTTTTATTTTTGCACTTGTATAGCAAGTGTCGGCCAAGCAATAGATATGGTAAGGTTGGACTTTTCATTTTTGGTAAGTAGACTAAAGGAATAAGGAAATAGCTAACTTATAGTATGGAATCAAGAAAATTTGGAAAGATAAGGGGACATAAGGCATGTATCAAGGAAAAGGTTTTGGAAACTAATTCATGGCCTTTTAACCATGAATTTGGACTAAAATGTGGTCTAGGGGGTTGGCCGAATATGCTAGTAGTTGGCTAGGATTAGGAGTTTGTTTTGGTCATTCCTAGCATTTTGTGCAAAGGTTTGCAATTCTCTTTTCAACCTCTTTTCCTTTGGCCGAATTTGATCTTTTGAAGTAAGCCTAATTCTTTTGACCATTTGGTCATTTTTGCTCATCACTTTAGTATTCTTTTGTGCCTCTTCATAGTGCCGAAATTGCTAGTACCAAAAAGGCCATTCCTTTCTTTTTGTTTTCTTTCTCCATTGCCGAATGTACTTTGCTCCTAAGCACATCTTTTCTTTCTCTTTTCTCCTCTTTGAAAACCAAAACATCATCATCATCTCTTCTCTTCTATTTTATTTCTTTTCACTCATACCTTCTCCATTAATTTTCTCATGGCCGAATGTTAGTGAGCCATAGCCAAACCATTTTCTCTTTTCTTTGGTTAATCATAGCCGAATCTTTTTCTATTCATAAACATCTTTCTCAATCGTCTCTTTTCAACCGTGGACAATAGGTAAGAATTCTTTTAGTTCATGTTAGTTAATAGTTGTCATGGCGAATCTTGATAGTGGTATAAAGGCTTTCTTAGATCAAAATAAACGTTCATTCTATTAACGCTTTTATTTGTTATACTTTAGTGCGATAAATGTAAGATCGTAAATCATGTGTTCGTAAGTAACATAGAACGTTGGAATCGATTTAAGGTGTTAAGGGAACGCTTTTGGTTGACTCTCATTTTTGGAACAAGGATCTTTGTGGTAAGCAAATTTCACCCTTAAACCCTTAGTCATATTTCGATGTAATATTAGATTGGATTAACGATCTTTTGTCTTTGAAGACAATCAAAATAGGGAAGAAAAGGGCGGTGAATAGTGTTCGGAAGAGGGGTGGTTCCGTTATTCCCCTAAGTTTAAGCGAAGGATTTGTTTCAAAGAATCCGGATTTCCCACCGGGTTGTGGACGTTCATCCGAGGAGAATCAATCTGCTCAAGTCGTTCGTACTCTCGAACCATTATTTGTTCGTGGATTTGATTCGCTTAACGAACCATCAATCGGGAGAAACCGCAAGTAGAAGTAGTTCGAAAACCCGAGGGTAAAATTTTAGATCGTTATTTTTAGATCGGTTTCATTAATAAATTATAGTGTTCTAATTATCGTAATACGTATAGGTGTTGACGAAATGGAAAGTCTAGTTCTCACTATAACCGGTGTGTAACTTCACACTTATCTTTCAAAGTTAGATACTAAATGTTAAGTATTTTGATAAATCGTAAAAATGGCAAAATCGAAAATTATGTGATAACTAACACTTTTGTGTAAATGCATGAAAACGGTTAAAACCGAGAAATTTACATAAAATCGCTAGATCGATAAATTGGGCCATAAAACTGCTAGATCGATAAATTGGGCCATAAAACTGGTAGATCGATAAATTTGGGCCATAAAACCGCTAGATCGATAAATTGGGCCATAAAACTCCTAGATCGATAAATTGGGCATAAAACTGCTAGATCGATAAATTGGGCCATAAAACTGCTAGATCGATAAATATGGGCCAAAGTTTGCTAGATTGCTAATGGGCCAAAACCCTCTAGTTCGAGATATGGGCCAAAGTTTAATACTATATTGTTAATAGGCCCAAATGAAAGGTTTTATTAAAGACTCATTTGTGTTATGGGTTACTTGATAAAATTTTTATGATTTAAAGTTTGTTATTCATACATAATTGCATGGGATGGGATTTGATGAAGAGAAGAAAGGCCTGTGGCCACGTATCTAGTTCGGTGGCTCGCCACAAATTTTGGCTTAATGCCTCTAGTTCGGTGACTATGTCACAATCTAGTTCGGTAGTGCACTACAATATTATTTAAAAGGCTAAATGCCTACGATTGGTGTGTTTGGCGGGGTGGGTTGACTTGATCCCCACAGTGTGTCTTGGGTTGGTACGGGGTGTGTAGCGGATGGAAATTAGGCTTGGTTGGGAAATTCATTTTACATGCATTTTATATATTTTATTTCATTTTATATTGTTAAAATTTGTAATTGGGCTCAAGCCCAAATTAATGCCTTGATGGTCCGGCCCAATAATGGTGGTAAGTGAGTTACACATCGAGTTCTTTGTAACTCACCCTGCTTTATTATCCATCCTGTAATGGAAATTGATGTGGACTTAGGCCTGGGATGACTTGGTGGAGGCCATACTACGAGCTTGGGTTTTATAAACTATGAACTTTATTTAAGTTACTTATTTTAATTACTATTTTGGGTATGATGTAATAAGGCCTCTAATTATGTTTTTATGGATTTTTATGTGTGGATGGATTTAATTTTATTTTAAGACTCTTAATATGGGCTTATGTTAAATCTATAAAGTTTTCTTAAAAATATTGTGTTTTATAACAATTTTGGACACCTAAATTATTTTTTAATTTCTTTCAAATTCTTCTAAAACTACGTTAAGGTTTTGACTAATATATATAAGATTTCAAACAAGTATTTTTCTTAATTCATAATCATTGTACTTAGTTTTTATTAAACCTTATTTCTAAAGGTTTTGCATTACTGTTTTACTTAAATCATTAGAGAATTTTGGATGTTCGTTCGGTGTGACAAACCAAATCTCATCTTAACGCATAGACCTGGTTTGGGGTGTTACAGTAATATCCCCCCTGTAGGGTAAAATGACCGTAGTACCCCTGTAGGGTAAAATGACCGTAATGCGCTTGTAGGGTAAAATGACCGTAATACCCCTGTAGGGTAAAATGATCGTAATGCGCTTGTAGGGTAAAATGACCGTAATACACCTGTAGGGTAAAATAACTGTAATGCGCTTGTAGGGTAAAATGAACGTAATACCCTTGTAGGGTAAAATGACCGTAATGCGCTTGTAGGGTAAAATGATCGTAATACCCCTGTAGGGTAAAATGACTGTGATGCCCCTGTAGGTAAAATGACTGTAATACATCTGTTAGGTGAATTGACCGATATACCCCCAAAGGGTAAAATGACTATTTTGCCCCTCGAGGGTAAATGATTGATTTGTTTGCGATGTAAATGATTGATTTCTTTGTGACGTAAATGACTGATCTGTCTGTAATTTGTATGTCTGATTCTGAGCATGGCATTTTGCATACATGACATATTGCATGGGGTTGGGATACTGTTATGGAGGAAGTATCGCATCGGTTGCTCGCCACAATCATCGCATCGGTGGCTTTGCCACATATATCATTCATCGCGCCTTTGCTGCGATATCGTTCATCGGCGCTTTGTCGCGATATCGCTGTTGGCACTTTGTTTGCGATGCTCTTGATGATGGTCGCGATGCTATCGATGGTCGTGTGTGCCGATCATATCACTCCTACTGATGGCTTTGTGCCGATCATATCACCATTACTGATGGTTGTGTGCCGATCATATTACTACTACCGATGGCTTTGTGCCAATCATATTACTGTACTCACGGTGTTATAGCTATCCTATTTATGGCTCTTAGCCATTCTCGACATCGCGCTTTGCCGCGATCATCGATTAGTGCCGCAACCGGTGCTGATATTGGTGTGTTGGCGGGGTGGGTCGATTTAATCCTCACATGGTGTGTTTGTTGGTACGGGTGGTGTGTTGGCTAGATTGGGATGGGTTGCATGATTGCATTGTTGTATTTCTGTTACTGATACTATCACTGTATTGGGCTTAGGGCCACATGTATTCTCGCTTTCGATTACGACATCATCAGAATGGGCTAAGGCCCACACTACATCTATTCTCGCTTTGGGCTAAGGCCCATACGCACCTTTATCGAACATGGCTCGTGCCTGCATCATTCATCGTATGTATTACTGATTGAGTGATAGGGGGATTACACACTGAGTTTTCATAAACTCACCCTTTCTTTTAACTGTACAGGTAATCCCCAGCCTTAGACGATTTGGAGCTACGAGGGACTCGGAGGTGGCCACACGTTCGCTGATGGTTATTTTAGACTTATATATTTCTTTTATATTGGGCTATTGATTTTGGTAATAAGGCCTTTGGTGGATTTAATTTTCTTTTTGATTGAGTTTTAAATTTCTTATTTTGAACTGCCAACCTGATACAAATAAGTTTAAAAAAAGGTAATAATTGTTTTGACGACAAACACGCATTTTCAAACTGCAAGATGATTTTAATTAGAGTAGCTTCCGTGAATTTTAATTAACTAAGAAACAAACGGTAACAAACATGGCAATCATTTTAATAAGTTATTTTTCAAACTTAACAACTTAATTTGCCAAACTTTTCCTCAAGCAACAAAAACTAAATGGGTTTTTACTTAAAAACGGTGTTCTAACAACAAGCCTTGATTTTGAAAGACACTTCGATGTGACACGTTAGATACGACCGAAACGTCTAGGCTGAGTTTAGGGTGTTACATTTAGTGGTATCAGAGCCAAGTTGCAAAACTCGTCTATGGAATGGGTTTTCAAATTTTTGGATTCTAAAAGGTTGTTTTCGAATATATGAAGTGTTTTGAGATACCTCTTCTGAAAAGTGTGGCACATTGAGTCTCCAGCATCTTATCCGTAAGTTTTCTGAATACTTTTATCTTTTTAGAAATTAAAATGCGGTAAGTTAGGAAATACTGTGACTACTTTAGAAATTAGATTATACTACTCTAGATAGAGCAAACTGAAACTATAGGGGACTGAAACTGTAGTGAAACTTCGATCTGCATAAAACTGTTAGTTCTGATAAAAAACGAATAGACAATGGGCACAGGAGATACCCGCAAACATGGTTCAAGAGGCTGTAGTAATGTTTTGAAATCATAGTGCGCAGCGGAAGCATGGTGGTGAAGTCTGTGTGGTGCGACTATCTTGTTATTTGGAAATTTCGGGGACGAAATTTCTTTAAGGAGGGGTGAATTGTAACGCCCCGAATTTGGGCCTAGAAGGAATGGGCCTTGAGCATGGGATCAGCTAGGAGACTGCACATAAATATTTATGTGTGCAAGAAAATGACAGAAATTGCTTGTTTGCTTTAGTCGCTAAGTGATTTAGGAAGAGTTGGGAGTGTTGGAGAAGTCCTGGGTTCAAACCTGGGCTTTAGCAAAATTTTTGCTTTTTGCTCTTAAGTGAATCTTGGCCTTAGCTTGAAGGCTTTATAAATATTTTTGGTGAAATCATGAGACAAGGAGTTTACTGGTAAAGGTGGAAAGTGGCGTGTGGAGTGTACTAGTGGTCTGAGGTTCGAATCCCTGTTTATGCAAATGGATGTACCTCTAAAGGGTAAAATGACTATTTTGCCCCTCGAGGGTAAATGATTGATTTGTTTGCGATGTAAATGATTGATTTGTCTGTGACGTAAATGACTGATCTGTCTGTGATTTGTATGTCTGATTCTGAGCATGGCATTTTGCATACACGACATACTGCATAGGGTTGGGATACTATTAAGGAGGAACTATCAGATCGGGTGGCTCTGCCGAAATCATCATTATTGGTGGCTTTGCCACATATCATCGTTCTTGGTAGCTTTGCGTGATACTATTACATCGCGCTTTTTGCTATGATACCATTGCTGGCAGCTTTGCTGCGATGCTACTGATGGCTGTGTGCCGATCATATCACTACTACTGATGGCTTTGTGCCAATCATATTACAGTACTCATGGCATTATAGCTATCATGTTTATGGCTCTTAGCCATTCTAATTACTGGCAGCTTTGTTGCAATACTGTTTAGTGCCGCAACCGGTGTTGATATTAGTGTGTTGGTGGGGTGGGTCGATTTAATCATCACATGGTGTGTTGGTTGGTACGGGTGGTGTGTTGGCTGGATTGGGATGGGTTACATGATTGCATTGTTGCATTTCATCGACATCACATCGTATTGGGCTTAGGGCCACATGTATTCTGTTTTTGATTCTGATACTGTAATGGGTTAAGGCCCACACTACACTGTTACTGTTTTGGGCTAAGGCCCACACTGCACCATTACTGAACAAGGCTCGTGCCTGCATCATTCTTGCATGTATTGCGATTGAGTGATAGGGGGATTACACACTGAGTTTTCATAAACTCATCCTTTCTTTTAACTGTACAGGTAATCCCCAGCCTTAGACGATTTGGAGCCGCGAGGGACTCGGAGGTGGCCACATGTTCGCTGATGGTTGTTTTAGACTTATATATTTCTTTTATATTGGGCTATTGATTTTGGTAATATGGCCTTTGGTGGATTTAATTTTCTTTTTGATTGGGTTTTTAATTTCTTATTTTGAACTGCCAACCTGATACAAATAAGTTTTAAAAAAAGGTAATAATTGTTGTGACGACAAACACGCATTTTCAAACTGCAAGATGATTTTAATTAGAGTAGCTTCCGCGAATTTTAATTAACTAAGAAACAAACGGTAACAAACATGGCAATCGTTTTAATAAGCGGTTTTTCAAACTTAACAACTTAATTTGCTAAACTTTTCCTCAAGCAATAAAAACTAAATGGGTTTTTACTTAAAAACAGTGTTCTAACAACAAGCCTTGATTTTGAAAGACACGTCAGATACGGTCGAAACGTCTAGGCCAGGTTTGGGGTGTTACAGGCAATTTAAGTACTTTTCAGCACTTAACGAGCTTGTTTTCTAGTCATTTTGGTCTATTTTACTGCATTTTCACATTTCCTAGCTTAGATTCAAATTATTGAAAAATAAGCATTTTGACACATTATTTCGAGTTAGTTAACCTATTAGGCCAATACCGGCCTTAAGGTGGTTTTAACACTTTAATTGTGCAGGATACTTATTTTGAAGCCCAAAAGCATCAGGAACGGTAGTCGAGTTGCTACACAAGCTTCCAGATTCGCAACACAACCGAGCCAATTCAGAATTTTACACTCGAAGTTGTGTGTCACGACACAGGTGTGACATGGGGTAGAAATTAAGCAAGGGTGTTTGTGGAAACTAAAAAATATACACACTTTTTCATTTCCTTTTTAACTTAAATTCATGCAGTTTTGATAAAATTCTTATCGAAAAATAATTAAATTTTATAAAATAATTAAATTGCACTTAAATTGTGAACATGTTGAATTTTAATTAATTTTATAATTAATTTTGATTAATTTTGATCATTTTTCGACAGATTTGCACAAAGGGCAAAAAACGACTCGGCAGACATTGCTAGAAGTTCAAAACTGAGAAGCAATTTGAAGTATTAAGGTGAATTAATTTTCAGCCTAAATCGATCCAATTATGTGTATTAATTCATGATATAATTAATTTTAATTTATATCCAATTTAATTTGGATTAAATAAATTATTATTAACTAATTATGAAAAAAGTGGTCCAGTTGAGCCGAACCAAGTGAACCGAACCGACCAAGAAGTGGACAGCCCAAAACCATCCATATGCTGACCCAAATCAGCTTATTGGCTGATTATTTAGCTTGCAAAGAGGCCATTGAAGACTTGTTCAAGTTGCAAACAAACCCCTCCACAATTGGTGGCTTTATAGATTTGCCCCAAGCCTAAATTAGCAAAGTTGAAACTATCAACCTTGCCACATGTGTGGCCGGCCAAGGGAGGGCTCTTTGGCTGATAATTTTAGCTATTTTTAGCAGCCCTCTTCAGCTATAAAACCCCCCTTAGGCTGGTCATTTGAAACACACCACAACATTCTCATCTCTTCTCTTCTCTCTCAACTTTCTCTCTTTAGTTTCCATCTGTTTTCCTTTGTCCTCTTGCCAATTTCACCTCTTGAAAAAGAGTCGTTCATCCATCATTTGGAGCAGCATTCAAGTGTTCATAGAAGCCTTGGTTCGACAAGAACAAGTGAAGAAGGAAGAGTGGAGCAACTCAGCCAAACCACGGAGAAACATCAGATTTGCTTCTTGTTCCCTATGTTTTTAAATTCTGTTGTTGTTATGATAAACATGTCTATGAATATTTATGTTGATATGATTTATTTAATTGGTATGACTTACATTTTATTTGTGTTAGGTTGATTTCATTTCATCTTCTTAATTTATTAAAATTGTGTTTGTGTTGTTATAGACCTCGGTAAGATGTTTGATTAAGTAAAACCATGACTAAGTTATTCTTGCATTACAATTGTAAGGTAACTAATGAATTAATTATTTAAACGGATTGAAATTGTAATTAATTGACACGATACTTAACCTGTGCATGTTTAATCATCTAAGGTAGCTGAGGGTTAAATTAGCAACGGTATCGAGAGATACAATTGCTTGCATAATTTGCAAGATTATTGTGATTAAACTATTTCAAGGTAGGAATACATTGTTACCTCACTTAATCTTTTATGTGCTTATGAGATTGAAATAATTGTTTGAATTGACATAGGGATATGTACAAGAGATTATTTTGATTTCATAAGTATGCATGTGCATTAATATATTTGTCTACTGAAATTTGTTTGATCGGTTGAATTATAATTTCAATCCGTTTAAATAATTAATTCATTAGCTACCTCACAATTGTAATGCAAGAATAACTTAGTCATGATTTTACTTAATCAAGCATCTCACCGAGGCCTATAACAACATAAACACAATTTTAACAATTTTAGCAAACGAAATGCAATCAATCTAACACGAATTAAATTCAAGCTAAATTGATTAAATTAACCATTCCAACAACATAAATATTCATAGATATGTTCATCATAACAACAATAAAAATTAAAGAGATAGGGAACAAGAATCAAATCCGGAGTTTTTCCGTGGCTTGACTAGTTTGCTCCGTTCTTCCTTCTCCGTTGTCCCCATCGAACAAGGCTGCTATGAACACTTAATTGCTGCTCCAATTGGCTAACGAATGCCCCTTTTCCAAGAGGAGAAATCGGCAAGAGAGCAAGGGAATTTGGAATGGAAAAGAAGAGAGAAAGTGGAGAGAAGAGAGAAAAGATGTGAATGCTTGATATGTGTTTCAAATGACCAGCCTAAGGGGGTTTTTATAGCTGAAGAGGGCTGCTAAAAATAGCTAAAATTATCAGCCAAAGATCCCTCCCTTGGCCGGCCACACATGTAGCAAGGTTGATAGTTTCAACTTTGCTAATTTAGGCTTGGGGCAAATCTATAATGCCACCAATTGTGAAAGGGTTTGTTTGCAACTTGAACAAGTCTTCAAGGGCCTCTTTGCAAGCTAAATAATTAGCCAATAACCTGATTTGGGTCAACCTAAGGACGGTTTTGGGCTGTCCACTTCTTGGTCGGTTCGGCTCAACTGGACCACTTTTTCATAATTAATTAATAATAATTTATTTAATCCAACTTAAATTGGATATAAATTAAAATTAATTATATCATGAATTAATACACATAATTTGGACCGTCTTTAGCTGAAAAATGCATTCGTCTAGATGCTTCAAAAATCGCTTCTCGGTTTTGCGCTTCTAGTAGTGTTTGTCGAGCCAATTTTTGCTCTTTGTACGAATCTGTCGAAAATGATCAAAATTAATCAAAATTTATTATAAAATGAATTAAAATTCATTATGTTAATAATTTAAGTACAAAATAATTATTTTATAATAATTATATATTTTTCGACAATATTTTTACCGAATCTGCATGAATTTGAGTTAAAAAGGGCATGAAAAAGTGTGTATATTTTCGTGTTTCCACAAGTGATTAAGTGTTCATAGCAGCCTTGGTCGACGAGGACAACAGAGAAGGAAGAACGGAGCAAACTAGTCAAGCCACGGAAAAACTCTGGATTTGATTCTTGTTCCCTATCTCTTTAATTTTTGTTATTGTTATGATGAACATATCTTTGAATATTTATGTTGCTGGAATGGTTAATTTAATCAATTTAGCTTGAATTTAATTCGTGTTAGGTTGATTGCATTTCGTTTACTAAAATTGTTAAAATTGTGTTTATGTTGTTATAGGCCTCGGTAAGATGCTTGATTAAGTAAAATCATGACTAAGTTATTGTAATATCCCGGGTTGGGGGGCTATTTTGTTGTTGCATGATATTGCATGTGTTGGTGTGCTATGTTGCTATTCCTATGTTTTAGGGGCTTAGTTGTAGGCTAGGAGTATGCCTGAGGGAATGGGAAAAATTTAGTTTTTGAGCTTTAGGTGTGGGAGCTGATGGAGCTGAGGGATATGTATTTTATTTGGTGCTTGTTGCACAAGTGAGGAGCTGGCAAAGTGGCAAGGCATGCGCTACTTGGGAGCTAGGTGTGGCGTCAACTGCATGAGGTGGAGGTCTTGTGTTCAAGCCGCAAAGACCTCACATTTTGGCTTCATTTTGGACGGCATAGGAGGGAAGAGTTGGATGTAGTTCGAATTCCACTTTGGACCAAGTCAAAAGTTCAAATGTTGGGTGGAGAGTAATTGTAGGAGTAAGACTTGGTAAACACATTTGAAATGTGTGGTTGGGAGCTATTGGGGGATTATGGCCGAATTTGAGGAGTTTGGAGTGGGGAGTGGACGGCTTGGTGTGGGGAGTTGGTAGACGAAATGCATTTTTGCATTTTGGCATTCTTTTGGTTGTTTTCGGTCACACTTGGTAAAAAGAGAAAGTTCCTTCTAGTCTTTTGTGAGTCGAATTTCTTCAACAAAGCTTCTTCACACTTTCTTCCTCGAACCGAAAAGCACAAGCAAATTTCTTGCCGAATTTTCTCTGTGTTGTTTTTCTCAAACATCTTGGTAGCCGAATACCTATCTCTCCCTTTCTTCGTGTGTAAACCGAGCTAGTATTCCCTCTTCTCATACCTCATTTTCTTCTCTTTTGAAACGCTAAAGCCGAAATTTACCTTGCCTAAACCGAATCTCCATTCATCCCTTCCATTTCTTTTCTTCTCAAAACTAAAAATAGAGGTGTTAAACACCTAGTGCCGATTTCTTCTTTCTATTGCTTTCAACTTAGCCGAATATTTCCCTCTCCCGAGTAGTCTCCCTTGGCCGAATATTTTGTTCTTCTTTTGGTGCAAGCCTTGGCCGAATCTCTTGTGGTTCTCTCTAGAAGTCCTATTTTGGCCGAATATTGGGTGTTGGTAAGCTCTTGGCCGAATGGCCATTCCTCTTTTCTCTCAAGTGTTATGTCGATTTTGGTTTATGGAAGAGGGTTAACCATTCGCTTAAACATCTCATGTTAGGGCAATCAGAGATTTCAAAGCGCCGGGCTTGAGCCTTTTCCCCTTCGTTAATCGATTGGTAAGTAAGGGTAAGTGATTGGTATTATTTTATTAGTTCAATCTTTTGGTTTCGATTAAGTCAAGGGTGGCAAGGATTAACTGTTTTTTTAATAGGGTGTGCCGATTGTTAAAAGAGGAACCATTGTTGGTTCGGGTTTGGTAGGAAACCAAACGCTTGCAAGGTAAGGGTTAATCGATATACCCTTTGGTTTATATGGTTATGGCCGAATGGTTTAAGTGATTAACCCATGGTTGGTCGATTATTTTTAGGAGCAAAAGGATCGAGGGTCTTAGACCGTTCTTAGGATTAAAACCTTCGCTATTTCGTGTGTAAACTAACACACTTCGCTTTGGTAATATGATTAATAACCTAATTACTTATTAAAGTGAAACAATATGATCGATGGATTTGGTACCCGATGGGGTATAAGCACGGATACGGTAAGTCCGTTTCATTACGAGATCTCAGAGTGATATATGTGATAACATGTTTTATGATGTAAATACCATGAGATGTCATTTGAGCATGTTAGCATGATTGCATGTTTTATATCATTTGCATTAGTATGACATGTGTGGGTGATATGAGAGGAGGGGGAATATGATATCCGTGTCTTTGGGACATCAGTGTCTTTGGGACACCGTGAGGTTTGGCACCTCCAAAGGGTTTGGTACCACAGCTTGATTTTGTGACTTCGGTCACGGGATTTGGTATCACATTTGTGTCTTTGGGACACCAGAGGTTTGGCACCTCATAGCGCCTCGTCCCAGTGGCTTAGCACCACAAAGGTTAGCCCCACGCTGATTATACGGGATTGACGCCAGTGATTTGGTATCACACGATGGGTTGGCCCCATCATCGGATTTGTGATCGCGGTCACCAAAGATTTGGTATCACACCGTGTCTTTGGGACACTAGAGGTTTGGCACCTCATTGCGACTCGTCCCTCGTGGTTAACACCACCGTGGGTTGGCCCCACTTATGAGATACGGGATTGTCGCTAGTGATTTGGTATCACACGATGGGTTGGCCCCATCATTGGATTATTCGTGACTTTGGGTCACCAAAGTGGTTTGGCACCACAATTATGGATATCGTGACTTTGGGTCACTGTGGGTTTGGCACCACCAAAGGGTTTGGTACCACACGGGTAGAGAAAGGTGATATGGATGGTTAGGATCGGGTGCATTGATAATGTTGCTATGATATGATGTGTGTTAGCATGTTGTTTTATCGGAGTGGGATTATGCACGAGTCTTCATGACTCACCTTCTCCTTTGACATTTCAGTGACACTTAGACGCGACATGGAGCCGGATGGACTCGAGGTGCTCATGCCATGCTTTAATAAAGATTTGCTCAGACTTTACAAAATTTGGTACTTTAGCTTATTTATTACTATTTGGTTTTATTTTGGGTTGTAAATGGCCTTTAAATTAGGTTTTACTATGTTTATGCTTAAAGTAGCTTTCTAATATGCTTTAACAAATTAATTGAGTTAAAATTGCTAAAAACTTCAAGGTCAACGGTTTCAAAACTATAACGCAATGTGTTTTAAACTTTACCATCTGGGTATCACTCTAAAACATTAAAATATGACAAAGCAATCATGCCAAGATTTCAAAAGTATAAAATATGACAAGGAGTTTCTCATCGAATCTTTAACCAAGAACCTAACCCTTCAAACGCGATTTTCCCCGTAACATGCCGATTTCGGTCGTGGTGTATTGACTGGTTTGGGGTGTTACAATTGTGGTATCGTGAGCCAAGTTCAAAGGTTTCACTGTGGGCCAGAGGCCCAAAATGTTTTCAAAAGTCCTGCTTTAAGTGTTTTGTTGAAATAAATGGTTTGAAAGGCATGACACCGAGTCTCCTAGCACCACCCGCCTGTAAGTACCCTTACTATTTCTTGTGATTTATTGATGTGATTGGATGATTGCGTAGGGATTACTTTAGAAATCAAATCGATAGGATTCTCGTGAACTCGCGA
Organism: Gossypium sturtianum; assembly: GCA_025698515.1. Classification (NCBI taxonomy): domain Eukaryota; kingdom Viridiplantae; phylum Streptophyta; class Magnoliopsida; order Malvales; family Malvaceae; genus Gossypium; species Gossypium sturtianum. The sequence goes on from CM046952.1 coordinate 118,744,302, forward strand.
AACAAAGCTTCTTTACTATTCATAAGACTTTGCTTTAAAACAAGGGAATAAATATCGATGCATAAAACTCCTAAATCGATACGTAGAGAATTTAGTCATGAGCGCTAGAGGTGGACGTGGTCGTGGACGCAGGTCGTGGTAGGATGACGGTTTACGAACCCGTAGGGTCCGTCCGTGGTCGAAATGAGATACGGTGACACGCCACCACCGGAGGTGGTGAGTTTCAAGATCGATCGGGATGACGCAGCGTCACAGCGCGATGCCGCGAGTGTTGGAAAGGGTAGTTGGAGTAGGTGGTGGTGCGGGAGCTAGGAAATCGGCCCGAGCGACTTCGCAAATGGGGTGAATTCTTTCGAGGTGTTTCGTGTTGCTCTCAAAGATCGCTGAGTATTGGCCGAGGCAACGGAGCGGATCATGGATGATCCGACTTGATCGCGAGGAGAAGTCAAGGGCATAGTATCGCTTCTTCGGATGAGTCATACCAGCGGTGGTGGCTCACGGTTCGGGATGAAGTGTGGCAAAGCAGAGATCCGACATGGGATTATTTCGTGGTCGCATTTCGAAAAAGTACATTGGAGCTAGCTACATCGACGCCAAATGGTAGCATTTTTGAGGCTAGTCCAAGGAGTAAGTCTGCTTTCCGAGTATGAGGCCGAGTTCTTGAAGGCCGAGCCGTATGCTAGGGGTGTTGTGGCTAACGAACACGAGAGGTGTGTTCGCTTTCGAGGATGGTCCGAGAGACGAGTTGAGGTCGCTGATTGCTCCTCAACAGGAGCGTGAGTTTGCCGTCTGGTTGAGAAGGCTAAGGTAGCCGAGGGTGTTAAGGAGTCCGTGAGGCGGTGGCATGGACAGGAGCAGCATAAGAGGAGCTTTGGGTCTCTCGATCGCCGGGTAATCCTCGTAAAAGGCTAGACAGAGTGGGCCGAATCGGGCCTGTAGGGTTGTTGCCGCTAGTCGTGACCGCCGCGGTGTAACCATTGTGGGAGATATCATTGGGGAGGTCATTGACCGGTGGAAAAGGTTGTTTTGAGTGTGGTTCTCTCGATCATCGCGCGAGGGACCGCCCGCGTAAGTTGGCCAGATTCGGCCGAGAGTCGTGGCCGTACTCGGTTCAGAATAATGTACCGCCACCGCAGAGGGGCCGTGGTAATGGCAGAGGTAGTAATGGATCGGGTCGGGCCGTGGAGCACCGCGCAGGTGCGGTAGTTCGACGCCGCATACCGGGTTAGTGTATGCGCAAGAAGGCGCCGGAGGGCAACGCACCGGACGCCATAACCGTGACGTTCTGATCTTTGGTTCTCCTTTTACGCTTTGATTGATGTGGGTTCGACGCATTCTTACATGGCCGAGAGTATAGTAGAGACCATGGACTTAGACTCGAGATATCTTCTAGGTAGATCACCGTAATTAGCCCTTTAGGTCACTCTGTGGTAGTAGATAAGTCGTTTAGAGATGTACCCCTAGAACTCCAAGGGGTAGTGTTTGTCACGATCCGATGGAACCGCCATTTGGGGAGTTCGATTTGATTCTTGGGATGGACTCGGTGGTTAAGTACCAGCGGTTGGATTGCGCGCTAAGCGCATGGTTCTAAGGACGATCGAGGGTGATGAAGTGGCTATGATAGGTAATAGGAGGATTACTTATCTAATGTGGTGTCCGCTCTAAAGCGCGAGAAGATGGTGAGAAAGGGTCAGAAGCGTATGTGGTTCATGTGTATGCCTTGGAGGCTAAAGAGTCTGCAGTAGAAAAGTCCAACAGTCAAGGAATTTGGCGATGTGTTTCCGTAAGAACTTCCGTGTTTGCCACCGGATCGTGAGGTAGAGTTTGGGATAGATCTGTTATCCGGAATCTGCGCCAAAGTGTCTATTGCTCGTATAGGATGGCGCCAAAGGAATTGGTGGAGCTTAAGGCTCGCATCCAAGAGTTGTTGGACCGAGGTTTTATCAAAGCCAAGTGTTTCACCGTGGGTGCGCCCGGTACTTTTGTTAAGAAGAAAGATGGTACAATGCGGATGTGCATAGATTACCGCCACCGAATAAGTCGACGATCAAAAAAGTATCCGCTGCCACGGATAGATGACTTGTTTGATCACCAAGGGTGCAATGGTATTTTCTAAGATTGACTCGAGGTCCGGTATCACCGCTTAAAGGTGAAAGAAGCGGATATTCACAAGACAAATTTTGGACTCGTATGGGCACTACGACTTCGTAATGCCGCTCGGGTTGACTAACGCTACGCAAGCAAAGATTCATGGATATGATGAATAGGGTGTTTCAAAGCATATCTGACCGACCAAGTCAGGTAGTTTTTATTGACGACATCCCGTGTATTCAAGAACGTAAGAAGAGCATGATGCGATTTGCGTGTGGTAACCGCAGATTTTGAGGAGAAGCGACTTTACGCTAAGTTCGCAAGTGCGAGTTCGCTTAGAGAAGTGACTTTCTTGGGACATGTAGTGTCACCGAGGGGATTAGAGTGGATCCTCGGAAAATTGAGGCGCTTTTGGATTGAAACCGCCTAAGTCGATGGTCGAGATTCGGAGTTTTCTGGTTTTGGCAGATACTATCGGTTGGTTTGTAGAGGTTTCTCGCTGATTGCAGCACCAATGACCAAGTTGTTAAGGAAAGAGGTTCCGCTTTATCCGACCGAGAAACAAAGCAGAGAGTTTCAACAAGCTTAAGAAGATTCTAATAGAAGCTCGGTTTTGATTCAACTCGAGGCCGTAAGGAATTCACGGTCTCATCGCGATGCATCACATACGGGGTTGGGTTGTGTGTGCCGATGCAGAAGGTAAGGTTGTGGCTTACGATCTCGGCAAATTGAGGCCACATGAGGTCAACTATCCGACGCACGATCCGGAGTTAGCGGTCGTAGTCTTTGCGCGAAGATTTGGAGGCACTACTTGTAATGCGAGAGAGATCAATAGTCTACACCGATCATAAGAGTCCGGCACCTCTTGACTCGTAAGGATTTGAATTTGAGGCAGCGTAGATGGGTTGAGTTGCTTAAGGATTACGATCGCTCGATTGAGTATCATCCGCAAGGCTAACGTGGTGGCGACACGTTGAGCCGCAAGGTTGTTTCGGACTTAAGAGCGATGTTTGCCCATTTGAGTTTGTATGACGACGGAGTATTCTCGCAGAGTTGCGCATTAAGCCTACTTGGGTTGAGCGGATCGAGAGAAACAGCTAGAGGATGAGGTTCCGAGTGCGCGAGGTTGCAGTGCAGCAGTGGTGGTTTGGAAGGTTACAACTTGTCTAGTGATGGGGTGCCGTGTTTTCAAGGTAAAGCTTGTATGCCCAAGGATGTTGAGTCGAGGCAGAGGATTCTTCGGAGACGCACATAGCGTGCCTCTTATGCTATGCATCCCGGAGGTAGTAAGATGTATAGGGATCTCAGAGAGCGCTTTGGTGGCCTGTCTCAAGAAAGAAGTGACAGAGTTTGTTGGAAAGTGTCCGACATGTCGTGAGTCAAGGTCGAACATCGCTTGCCACGCCGGTTGCTTCACCGTGAAGATTCCTCGCTGGAAGTGGGAAAGGATAACCATGGATTTCGCCGGTGGTTATCGCTACGCCAAGCAAGAAGGATTCAGCTTTGGGTAATTTTGGATCGATCGACTAAATCACCTCATTTCATTCCGGTGAGGGTTGACTACTCACTTGAGGTTGGCGGTCGTATGTTTCGTAGAGATAGTGAGGTTGCACGGTGTGCCAAGATCGATCATCACGGATAGGGATCCCGATTTACGCTCAAGGTTCGAAAGCGCTGCATCAGCTCGGCACGCTGTTGGATTTCAAAGACGGCTTTTCACCCGCAAATCGACGGACAATGGAAAGGGTTATTCGGATCTTGGAGGATATGCCGAGGGGTTGTGTTCTGGATTTCAGAGGTAGTTGGGAGGAGTTTCTACCATTAGTCGAGTTTGCCTACAACAACAAGCTACTGCGAGCATCAAGATGGCACCATATGAGGCGTTGTATGGTAGGAAGTGTCGATCACCCACGTGTTGGACTGGAATTAGGTGAACGCCATTGTTGGGACTCGAGTTGGTTGTTGGTCGAGACCAAGACAAGGTTAAGTTGATTCAGTGCTCGGTTGAAGGAAGCTTGGACCGCGTAAGTCTTATGCCGATCTTAAGCGTAGAGACATAGAGTTTTCGTGGGGGATCAAGTTTTTCTGAAGGTCTCGCCATGGAAGAAGGTTTTGAGGTTCGGAAAGAAAGGCAAGCTAAGTCCGAGGTTTATTGGGCCGTATAAGGTTTTGAGACGAGTGGGACCAGTGGCGTATCAACTGGAGTTGCCAGCAGAGCTTAGTCAGATTCACGACGTATTTCACGGTTTCGATGCTTCGACGTTATCGTTCGGATCCGTCGCATGTGGTAGCAGTGGAAGAGATCGAGGTAAATCCAGATTTGACTTTGGAAGAAGAACCTGTGCAGATTCTTGATCGGGATGTGAAGGTTCTGCGTAGAAAGTCTGTGCCTTTGGTTAAGGTTCTTTGGCGGAATCATGGCGTGGAAGAAGCCACGTGGGAACCCGAGGATATGATGAGACAGCAGATTCGCAACTCTTTTTGATCGTGTAATTTCGAGGCCAAATTATTTTAAGGGGGTAGAACTGTAATATCCCGGGTTGGGGGCTATTTTGTTGTTGCATGATATTGCATGTGTTGGTGTGCTATGTTGCTATTCCTATGTTTTAGGGGCTTAGTTGTAGGCTAGGAGTATGCCTGAGGGAATGGGAAAAATTTAGTTTTTGAGCTTTAGGTGTAGGGAGCTGATGGAGCTGAGGGATATGTATTTTATTTGGTGCTTGTTGCACAAGTGAGGAGCCGCAAAGTGGCAAGGCATGCGCTACTTGGGAGCTAGGTGTGGCGTCAACCGCATGAGGTGGAGGTCTTGTGTTCAAGCCGCAAAGACCTCACATTTTGGCTTCATTTTGGACGGCATAGGAGGGAAGAGTTGGATGTAGTTCAAATTCCACTTTGGACCAAGTCAAAAGTTCAAATGTTGGGTGGAGAGTAATTGTAGGAGTAAGATTTGGTAAACACATTTGAAAATGTGTGGTTGGGAGCTATTGGGGGATTATGGCCGAATTGAGGGAGTTTGGAGTGGGGAGTGGACGGCTTGGTGTGGGGAGTTGGTAGCCAAATGCATTTTTGCATTTTTGGCATTCTTTTTGGTTGTTTTCGGTCACACTTGGTAAAAAGAGAAAGTTCCCTTCTAGTCTTTTGTGAGTCGAATTTCTTCAACAAAGCTTCTTCACACTTTCTTCCTGAACCGAAAAGCACAAGCACCTTTGCCGAATTTTCTCTGTGTTGTTTTTCTCAAACATCTTGGTAGCCGAATACCTATCTCTCCCTTTCTTCAGTGTGTAAACCGAAGCTAGTATTCCTCTTCTCATACCTCATTTTCTTCTCTTTTGAAACGCTAAAGCCGAAATTTACCTTGCCTAAACCGAATCTCCATTCATCCCTTCCATTTCTTTTCTTCTCAAAACCGAAATAGAGGTGTTAAACACCTAGTGCCGATTTCTTCTTTCTATTGCTTTCAACTTAGCCGAATATTTCCCTTCTCCCAAAGAGTCTCCTTGGCCGAATATTTTGTTCTTCTTTTGGTGCAAGCCTTGGCCGAATCTCTTGTGGTTCTCTCCTAGAAGTCCTATTTTGGCCGAATATTGGGTGTTGGTAAGCTCTTGGCCGAATGGCCATTCCTCTTTTCTCTCAAGTGTTATGTCGATTTTGGTTTATGGAAGAGGGTTAACCATTCGCTTAAACATCTCATGTTAGGGCAATCGAGATTTCAAAGCGATCCATTGGAGCCTTTTCCTTCGTTAATCGATTGGTAAGTAAGGGGTAAGTGATTGGTATTATTTTATTAGTTCAATCTTTTGGTTTCGATTAAGTCAAGGGTGGCAAGGGATTAACTGTTCTTTTTAATAGGGTGTGCCGATTGTTAAAAGAGGAACCATTGTTGGTTCGGGTTTGGTAGGAAACCAAACGTTTGCAAGGTAAGGGTTAATCGATATACCCTTTGGTTTATATGGTTATGGCCGAATGGTTTAAGTGATTAACCCATGGTTGGTCGATTGTTTTTAGGAGCAAAAGGATCGAGGGTCTTAGATCGGTTCTTAGGATTAAAACCTTCGCTATTTCAGGTGTGTAAACTAACACACTTCTATTTGGTAATATGATTAATAACCTAATTACTTATTAAAGTGAAACAATATGATCGATGGATTTGGTACCCGATGGGGTATAAGCACGGATACGGGTAAGTCCGTTTCATTACGAGATCTGTAGTGATATATGTGATAACATGTTTTATGATGTAAATACCATGAGATGTCATTTGAGCATGTTAGCATGATTGCATGTTTTATATCATTTGCATTAGTATGACATGTGTGGGTGATATGAGAGGAGGGGGAATATGATATCCGTGTCTTTGGGACACTGTGTCTTTGGGACACCAGAGGTTTGGCACCTCCAGTAGTTTGGTACCACAGTTGATTTTGTGACTTCGGTCACCAGTGATTTGGTATCACATTTGTGTCTTTGGGACACCAGAGGTTTGGCACCTCATAGCGCCTCGTCCCAAAGGCTTAGCACCACAAAGGGGTTGGCCCCACAATTGATTATACGGGATTGACGCCAGTGATTTGGTATCACACGATGGGTTGGCCCCATCATCGGATTTGTGGATCACGGTCACCAAAGATTTGGTATCACACCGTGTCTTTGGGACACCGCAGGTTTGGCACCTCATTGCGACTCGCCCCTCGTGGTTAACACCACCGTGGGTTGGCCCCACTTATGAGATACGGGATTGTCGCTAGTGATTTGGTATCACACGATGGGTTGGCCCCATCATTGGATTATTCGTGACTTTGGGTCACCAAAGTGGTTTGGCACCACAATTATGGATATCGTGACTTTGGGTCACCAGTGGTTTGGCACCACCAAAGGTTTGGTACCACACGGGGTAGAAAGGTGATATGGATGGTTAGGATCGGGTGCATTGATAATGTTGCTATGATATGATGTGTGTTAGCATGTTGTTTTATCGGGAGTGGGATTTATGCACCGAGTCTCATGCGACTCACCCTCTCCTTTGACATTTCAGTGACACTTAGACGCGGACATGGAGCCGGATGGACTCGAGGTGCTCATGCCATGCTTTAATAAAGATTTGCTCGTGACTTTACAAAATTTGGTACTTTAGCTTATTTATTACTATTTGGTTTTATTTTGGGTTGTAAATGGCCTTTAAATTAGGTTTTACTATGTTTATGCTTAAAGTAGCTTTCTAATATGCTTTAACAAATTAATTGAGTTAAAATTGCTAAAAACTTGGAAGGTCAACGGTTTCAAAACTATAACGCAATGTGTTTTAAACTTTACCATCGGGTATCACTCTAAAACATTAAAATATGACAAAGCAATCATGCCAAGATTTCAAAAGTATAAAATATGACAAGGAGTTTCTCATCGAATCTTTAACCAAGAACCTAACCCTTCAAACGCGATTTTCCCCGTAACATGCCAGATTCGGTCGTGGTGTATTGACCGGGTTTGGGGTGTTACAGTTATTCTTGCATTACAATTGTGAGGTAGCTAATGAATTAATTATTTAAACAGATTGAAATTGTAATTAATGGACACAAAGATTTAATCGGTGCATGTTTAATCATCTAAGGTAGCTGAGGTTAAATTAGCAACAAAAGATTCGACGATACATTTGCCTTGCATAACTTGCAAGATTATTGTGATTAAACTGTTTCAAGGTAGGGATATTTTGTTACCTCACGAAGTATTTTATGTGCTTATTAGATTTAATTAATCGTTTGAATTGACATAGGGATATGTACAAGAGATTATATCGATTTAATAAGTATGTATGTGCAATAACATATTTGCCTATTAAGATTTGTTTAATCGGTTGAATTGACATAGGGATATAGTCAAGAGATGAATGGATTTTGGTGGGTGAGTATGTTCATAAGTTAGCAAATTACCGAGTTGCCGTGAATGTATTCGTAACAATATAAACATGAGTTTAATAATTCTAAGTTAAGAAATGTAATTAATCTAACACAATTATGTCATCTTGATTAAAATCGTATTTTGAAATCGTGCATTTGAGAATTATTTATTTAGTTTACTTAGTTTAAAATCTTAGTTTTTAATCACCCTCTTCAAACAAAATATTTTTCATCACCAAAGTGTTTTAAATAGCATTCACAAATAATTCCTTTCACAGTCCCTGTGGGTACGATAACTCGACATTTACTTGTCACTTTATTACTTGTTGCGGTTGTGTACACTTGCACATTTCCGCCGTTCCAAGTTTTTGACGCCGTTGCCGGGGACTGTTTTAAAAGACATTATTTGTGAAATTGTTATTTTTTCATTTTGGTCCTTTTTTTCTGTTAAATTTTAATTCAATTTTTTTTTTGTGTTTGTTTTAGAGGTTTATTAGTATTGATCAAATTATTGACTTACTTCTCGTAAACCCTGAAATTGAAAGGACTTTCTAACAAAGGAGAAGACAAGCGAACCAAAGAAGGACCGAAGATATGAATTTCAAAAATCAAAACCAAAATCCAGGAGGAACATTCGCTTATAATACTCACAATCCGATCATTTTTGCCGATGATAGAAACTGTGCCATTCAAAATTATGCCATTCATCTATTCAATGAGCTCAATCCGAGTATTAGGAGACCCGAAATCAAGGCACAACAATTTGATCTGAAGCCGGTGATGCTCCAAATGTTGCAAAATATGGGTCAATTTAGTGGGATTCCTACTGAAGATCCACATCTTCATCTTCGGCTATTCATGGAATTGAGTGACTCATTTAAGCTAGTCGGGGTGACTGAGGACGCCTTGAGACTGAGATTATTTTCATTCTCCTTAAAAGATAGAGCACGAGCATGGTTGAACTCCCTACCGTCCAGTTCCATAACTACATGGCAAGAGTTGGTTGAATGTTTCTTAATGAAATATTTCCCTCCATCTTTAACCGCCAAGATCTGAACTGAAATCACTTCATTTTAGCAACTAGATGAAGAATCTTTATATGAGGCATGGGAGCGGTTCAAGGAGTTACTACAAAAAAGCCATCATCACGGCATTCCTTGCTGCATTCAAATGGAGACTTTCTATATTGGTCTCAATATTCATATTAGAATGATGGTGGATGCTTCGGCAAATGGAGCCTTTCTTTCTAAGTCTTATAACGATGCTTACGAGATTATTGAAAGAATTGCCAGCAATAACTATCAGTGGCCAACCAACCGAGCAGCAGGAGTACATGAAGCGGACACACTTACTTATTTGGTAGCCCAGTTATCCTCTATGTCTTCTATGCTTAAGAACATAATTCTTAATGGTTTCAATGGTAATCTGTCAGGTCAGCAGCCGAACTAGTTCGAGAATATTTCTTGTGAATACTGTGGAGATGGCCATTTCTTTGAAAATTGTCTATCGAATCAAGAGTCAAATTATTACATGGGAAATCAGAATTGGAATGGTTCGCAATCAAATATTTACAACTCTTCATGGCAGAATCATCCAATTTCTCCATGGAGTAATCAATGGGCGGACCATAGCGACTCTGTTATGCCATTTCGACCAAATTATTCGTCAGAATATTTTTAACAAGTGCAACAACCCCCACCAACTGAATCTTCAAGTGATCTTGAGAATCTGCTGAAGGCATACATACGAAGAATGATGCCACTTTAAGAAATCTGGAAAATCAAATGGGTTAGCTAACCAATGAACTTCGAAATAAACCCCAAGGTATTTGGCCGAGCAACACAGAAAATCCAAATAATTTAGGCAAAGAACATTGCAAAGCAGTCTCTTTGCCAAGTGGAAAGGCATTGGAGCCCAAGGTGGTTGAGGTTCAAGATGAGCCTATTGTAGCTCAAGACAAGGAGGAAGTTCAACCAAGTTTTGAAACTCTTGTATCACTGAAGTTAGATTCAGTGATTCTTGATGAGGTAAACTCTAAACAAGTTAGTTCTGATTATCTAACACCCTTGTCAGATGCAGAAAAATTTCCACTGAAGAGTTGTCTGGTTAAAGCTATGATTCCACCATTGCCATATCCTCAACGATTCCAGAAGCATCAATGAGATACTCAGTTGAAATAAATTTTTGATGACAAGGTGACTTTTAATGACTTTGATGCTGTTAAATCCCCGGATGCAGTTGAAGACTGTTCTGCTATTTCCAAGATGAAATCGCTGGCTTCTACAGAGATGGAGCTCAATTCTATAGATAATCCGTTAGAATGTATTCTGCTAGCGGATTTGCCAAGTGATGATGAAGACGAGGAATGTTTGGCTTTGTTAGAAGCTAAAACGAAGGGATTCACTCAGGAAGTTCCACTGGAATCATTAGAGTTATTATTTCGGGAGTACAGACATCCAAAAGTGTTGATTGAATAGCCAGTCAAATTGGAACTGAAGACTTTTGCCTCCTCATTTGAAATATGATTGTTTGGGTTTATCTCCATTTTTACCTATCATGATTTCAGCTGAGTTCACCAAGAATCAAGAAGAAGAGTCATTTGTTGTTTTGGAAAAGCACAAGAAGGGTGTCAGATAGATTATTCCAGATATTCGAGTCACGGCTTCGAGGATTTGTAGGAATTACAGGAAGTTAAACAAGTCCACCAGGAAAGATCATTACGGGTTTTCTTTCCCTAATAAGAGGTTGGGCAGATTTGATAGGAAAGAATATGATTACTTCCTAGATGGTTATGGTTGGTATGAAAAATGGCCATTTGACACCACCATGGTCAATGACAATCCTGAATAAAATGGAGGGAGTTCTCTCCACTTTCTCTATCATTATTTTATATTTTTAGTTTTTTTTCTCATTTGAATAAAATGGTAAGACTTAGATAAAATTTCTTTGGTTCATTACATTAATTAAAACTCTGTCTAAGAGATTGGGACTTAAGCGGGACCATCCGTGACCCCTCCGGTCTTTCCTGGGAGTTTAATTTAATGTAATTTTTCAAAAAAATATTTTTCTAAGTAGCCCAAAGAATTTAAGTATTTGTTTTGTTCAATAAAGGGTCAAATTTTAACCCAAACACTAATTTCTTTGAGTTTTTTTTTTAATTTTATTTTCAGTACAGGAGCTTAGTATCCAAAAATGAGCTGTCATTAGGCTTAAGACACTACTAAGAAGGGAAATATTCAACCCTTTTCTGCACAAACCTATAGCCCTTACCTTGCTCCACCTCTACTCCCAAGTAGCCCAATAGTGCATCTCACTTAACCCCTTAATGTCGCAGCCCTTAACTCCCTGAATCACCACCCTGAACACCTTCATTGAAGTCACCAACTACCGCACCGAAACTATCCTTAAAACCGCCACCCTCTTCAACTCTAAACCTTACCATCGGCTACTCAACCACCTACCTGAAATTGAAACCACCCTTAATAGATTTCCTAAGTTCGACGCTGAGAGTCCCTTTATCTAGCACCATTCCATGAAGTGAACAGTTTAGTATAATAGCTATGCTGCAACACATGCAGTTGCAGCAACAAGCTTAATGGAGATACTCAAAAATTCAGGATGACTCAACCAGAGATATATTTAAAAAATATATATTTCATAACCCATTTGTTTTTTTTTTTGCTTGAATTTCCAGACTTAATACTCAAACCATGGACTCCAATGTCGAGGAAGGAATGAGGCGATCAGATTCTAAGGGGGTTCTGCAAATAAAAAGGGGGGATCTTGTCTCTACTTTATTTTTTTATCTCTTAGGATATTTTTATTTCTCGTGTAACAACCTTTACCCATGTCCGACGCCGGGACAGGATACGAGGCATTATCGGACTTAACTTGCTTAAACAAACAACATCAGGCTATAAAATTTCATTTCAACTTAAAGCTTCTCATTCATATTCATAACATCCTTATTATGGGCCTACGAGGCCCTAAACATACATACGGAAGGTTTCAGAATTAAACCGAAAACTTTTGTGCACTTAGAAAATTTTTGCCTAAACAGGGCCACACGCCCATGTGGAATGGAACACGTCCTTATGGGCAGGCCGTGTGGTCATACACGCCCATGTTCCTGGCCCGTGTGGAATTTATTTTTCATTCCGAACCTACAGGGGTTTTCACACGCCCGTGTCTGTGGCCCGTGTCCTTCACACGGCCTAGACACGCCCGTGTCCTCACCCGTGTGTGAAAAACCTGGGTATTCTATTTATGACGTCAGGAAGCTCTCAAGGGCACATGGCCTAGGCATACACCCGTGTGCTGGCCCGTGTGGCGAATCGAATTCTCGCAAATTTGATGCAGGGGGGACACACGGCCTATCAGCACACCCATGGGGCTGATCGTGTGTCACACACGGCCTAGACACACGCCTGTGTATCTACCCGTGTGGACAATTAAAGGCTATTTCCCAAGCCAATTGCCACCCTGAAACATAAACACACATATGCCAACACAAGCAACACATGACATGGCAATAATACACTATGAAGAATCACTAATAATCATTCATACACATCACATTTTACTCCATCAATTGCATGAACTTTCACTTCATAAAACTCATCATCATTAAGATATAAAACTTGGCAAATATCAGCCAATTCCTAATGACCATTTACAAAATGAGTGTATAACATTAATAGCCAACACTTTGGCTTTCAAATATGACATAACACAAGATGACCAAGTTCCTATACATGCCATACCCAAAATAAATCAACTTTACTGTACCAAAAGAATGATTGATAGTGTAATCCGAGCTCCGACGTTCTACGATCCCTGAGCTAGCTTGGCGATACTACAAGGAAAAGGGATAAGCATATAGCTTAGTAAGTTTGCATGAATTAAAATAGCAACATAAGTACTCATGGTAAAATCCATTCATCTCATAGAACATTAACAACATAAGTTCTCAAGTACTTTGACATACTTACTCATACTTACGCTTACCCATCACATATCACATTACGGTTTCATAACTCGTATTTTACCCATGGTACCTGTGTCACTTCATCACATAATTTAGCACTTATGCTATCTTGAACATAAACTTAAATTATTATCATCCTTAACTTAAATGTAACTCTTTGTCATCTTTGTATAGCTTAGCTCTTTGTCATCTTTGCATACTTAGCTCTTTTACCCGTTGAACTACTCGGAATATCGGAGGATACTCAATCTCATCATACATGTATCATGATGCCAATTCCATATCCCAGATATGGTCTTACATGGGATCACCCCTTGATGCCGATGCCATATCCCAGATATGGTCTTACACGGGATCTTTTAACTCGATGTCGATGCCATGTCCCAGACATGGTCTTATACGAGAACGTACATAGATGTCGATGCCATGTCGCCAGACATGGTCTAACATGAGATCTTCCTTTGGTGTCGAGGCCATGCCCCAGACATGGTCTTACACAGGACCTTCCTTATTCAGTGCCGATGCCATGTCCTAGACATGGTCTTATACGAGACCTACATTCGATGCCGATGCCATGTCCCAGACATGGTCTGAAACAGGACCTACATTCAGTGCCAATTCCATGTTCTAGACATGGTCTTATACGGGACCTTCCTTATCTCATGTCGTGACATAGGTATCCTCGTTATTTCGAATCTTCAACCAGGACTTCAACTTAATATATTCTCATCATTTTCTCATCGAGGCTTCATTAGTCGATTTTCATGAAATGATATTCACTATCATAAGATCAAGCAATTTAAAATATAAAAAAAACACTATGAAACTTTAATTTCACACAAACTTACCTCGGTACTCAAAATGTGTGTAGATGTTCGATTTAGTCCAACACTTTGTTCTTGCCTCGGTTTCAGCCCGGGCTTCGTGTTTATTGATCTATAATAACAATTTCACTTGTTTAATACTCACATTGACTAAATTGACTCATGAATCATACTTTGGTAAAATTACAATTTTCCCCTAAACTTTCACATAATTACACTTTTGCCCCTAGGCTCGTAAAATGATTTTTATTCAACTTTCTTGTATTTTAAGCCTAGCCGAATTATTTTCTTAACTACAACAGCCCCCATTTCCACTATTTCACTCATGTATGACCATTTTTATAACTTTTTACAATTTGGTCCTTTTATGCATTTTTCATGAAAATCACTTAGAAAAAAGATGTTTATCACACATCAAACTTTCATATTCTTCCTTAAAACATCAAAATAAATGCATTTCATACATGGGTAAATTTTTTAACATAAACCCTAGCTCAAAATATAGCTAGAAATAGCTAAATCGAGCTACGAGGATCTCAAAAAATACGAAGAACATTAAAAACGGGGCTAGGATGCACTTACTATCAAGCTTGGAAGTTGAAGAAACCCTAGTTATGTCTCCTTGAAAATTTCGGCACTTAGAGGAAGAAGATGGACAAGATTTTGACTTATTTTTCCTTTTTTAATTCATTAATTAACCAAATTACTAAAATGCCCTTAAGGCCCTTTCTTGATATTTTTCCTTCCCATGTCCATTTTTGTCCATCTTGACATTTAATGGTCTAATTGCTAAATAAGGGCCTCTACTAATTTTTATAATCTATTTCATACTTAAATCTTCTAGAATCTTATATTTTCTAATCTTTGCAATTTAGTCCTAATGGACAAATTGATCACTAATAAATAAAATTTCCTCATGAAATTTTCACACAATCATGCAACCACATCATAAGCCTCATAAAAATCATAAAACACATATTTCTACTTCAGATTTGTGGTCCCGCAACCACTATTCCGACTAAGCCCTAAATCGAGCTGTTACAATTCTTCCCCCTTAAGGATTTTCATCCCCGAAAATCTTACCGGTAAAAAGGTTTGGGTACTGGTTTCTCATAGCCTATTCGGGCTCCCATGTAGCCTCTTCTACCCCATGTCTTTTCCATAATACTTTCACGAGGGCTATACTTTTATTCCTTAGCTGTTTAACTTCTCGTGCTAGAATCTTAACCGGTTCTTCGCTATATGTCATGTTGGGTTGAATTTCTGTAACACCCTGGTTTTAGGGGTTATGCGTTTGGGGCATAACCCGAGTGTTTAGTAGGCTTAGGGTCATGTTGGAGGAATTTTGAGGGGTTTGGAGAACCCTAGAAGGCAAGGGATGACTTAGGAAATTTTTGAATTTTAGTGTAAAAAGGGGAAATAGGGCCAGAAGGCCTTAAAATAATTTTATGGAGTTTAAGACACAAGAAAGACTTTGGCAAAGTGGCGATTGAGGCGCTGCTTGGGGGCTTTGGAAGGTGGCGCCTAAGTGAGCAAGGGTTCGAGTCCAAGCGCGCATTTTTTGGTTTTATTTTTGCGTCAGAGAGACTGGGCTAGGTAGGCCTTAAGAATAAATGTCCAAGTTGATGGACATGAAAGCCCAATCGGGAGAAGTGGCTCTTGGGCGCTACTTAGGCGCTGGAGAGGAGGAGAGGTCGCGGTTTCGAGGGCTGCGAACATTTGGCGTTTTATTTTCCGCTTTTGGGCGTTGGGCTTTGTAAGGCCTTAAAGGTATGTGGCGAGGGATTCGACAAGAAAGATGGGCTGGTGGAGTGGCTAGCGTCATGCGCTTAGGTGCTGGAGGAGTGATAAGGCGCGGGTTTGAGCGCCTGGAGCTGCGGATTAGCATTTTTATTTTTCTCGGTGGTGATGGGCTCGTTTAGAAAGGATTTAAAATAAAATGATGGGGGTTTAGCATGAAATTCTATGAGGCCGAGTGGCCTGGGCGTTAGGGGAAAGGTCAGCAGCAGCATGGTGTCCCAGGTTCGAACCCAAGGCTGTGCAATTGGAGTTTTTTTTTATTTTATTTCTTTTTGGGCAGCAATTGAATATTGGACGGCACATGGAACCTGCAGGTGGGGATAAAGATTAAGATTAATTTTGTTTTATTTCGGCTGGAGTGATAAGGGTGGGTTTTATTTATTTATTTATTTTAGATAATAGGATAATTGTAGGAGTATTTTAATAGGATTAGATTAGTGGTTAGTTTTTAAATTCGGCTGGAGGGGTAGCTTTGTTAGTTTATTATTTTAGATAATTATAGGATTAATTTAGTTAATCAATAAGTGGGATAATAGTAAACAATTCAAGTTGTTTTGAACTAATTCAAATGGAATTGAATTAGTGAGGTGTTGGCCAAATCTTGGAGACTTCAAGGGGGTTGGCTTAATACTATAAATAGGGGAGGGTAGAGTGCTAGTTGTTCATCAAGTCTTTTGCCTCTCCTCTTGGTGTGCCGATTTCTCCTTTGGCCTTTGTAGCCAAATAATTCTTTTGTTTTCTTTTAATCCCTTGTTAGCCGAAATCTCCTTTGGTGTCCTAGTGGGGTTGGCGAATCTTAAGCAAGAGTGGTAAGTATATTCTCATCCTTAGCAATCGCTTTATGAATTTCTTGTTGTAGTGGCCAAACCGAATGATTGGCCTTAGTTTTGGCATGGCCGAATGCCATAGTGCCATTAAGTATGTTCTCTTGTGTGTAGCCAGAAAGAAGGAAGCATCGAGGAAGTCTCTTGGATTCGATCATCTAAGGGCATATCGACAAAGTACAGAGGAGCCTTTGAGATTTTAGATCGTTTGGTAAGTAGTTAAATTGTAGTTGTTAAGCTTGAGATTTTGTATTATGGTGTTTAACCAAAGGGTTCTAATTAAGTGATTACGATGGACGTGGAATCGAGTACTACCAAAAAGTGGGCAAGGGAAAGCTCCCATCCCAAAGTTCAAGAAGAGATCCGTTTACTTGCTCGAGATTGGCCACCGTGGTGTGGGCCAACAAACAAGAAACGTTAGGCGTAGTCGTAGTTTCGCTAGACGATAGCATCGAGGATCGAGAGTCTAGAACTCCTAGTAATAAGGTGTGTAGTTAGCCATTGTTTCCGGGATTTGCGTGATATTTGCCTATTTTATATGTTTGCTAACAAGTGCAGTTAAATATGAAAATGGTACCCTTAAGGGGTATGACGATGACCAGGTTAGTGGCAAACTTGTTACTATGTGATCACTGATTTAAATATGATTGTATGCCTATATTTGTGTGAAAGACATGCTCATGCATCACCTTGTTATTATATCACGTTACATGTGCATGGGTGGGTTTTTGAAAGAAGGTACGGGTGTACTTCGAGTACGTGGTTGATGTCAGCTTTGTGCTACATCGTGGATTGGCGCTGACTGAGGTCGCGTTGTGGATCTTTGCGATTTAGTTCGCGTGGTTACCTTGATTGATATGGGCTTTATGCCATATCGTGGCTTGATGGATTGCTGTGTGCTCCATCGTGGTTTGATGTTGGCTATACGCTACATCGTGGATGGCATTGGTTGCCTTTTTGGAGGGAAAAGGAGAGGTGACTCGATAGTCCCCGGTGTGTGGTAATTTGATATAAGGGGTGTGTAGCGATGGACCCTAGGTTGGGTTGGGAATCATGTTGCATTATTTTTGTGATAATATGGAAATGGGCCGAGCCCAATATGACATGTGGATAGGTATGTTTTGGAAACATACGTGGAAATGGGCCAAGCCCAAAGTATGTGATATGATTTGAATGTGGGCCAAGCCAGTTGTGGAAATTGTTAAAATGAATATATATATATTACTTGTTGCAATTGATAATTGGGATATTTTGTGGCTAGCATGTGGGTGGATTTCAGTGGTTATCTTACACACTGAGTCTGTATGACTCACCCAACTTTTTAATCATCACAGGTGAGTCGTGACTAGTGGACGGGTTGGAGTGGATACAAGGTGGCCCATGCAGAAGCAGATTTTCATGCAGAAGTAGACGTTTTGAATGTTTTTATTTCAAGCATTTTAATTACTTGGTTTTAATTTATTTGATGTAATAAGGGCCACTATGATTAAAGTACTCTATTTAATTATGTTGAAGTTTACACTACACTTAGTAATATTTTCGCAAAAGATTCATATTATAGCAACTTGTTATAATGTTTTAATTCGGAAGTTTTCAACAAGCTTATATTATTTATTAAATTTTAAATGGACATGATTTCCAGGGATAATAAATCCCAAAGTCAACGATTTCCAACCGTCTTTCCCAGTGACATAACCAGATTCGGTCGTAGTGAATGGGCCGGGTTTGGGGATGTTACAGATTGGTATCAGAGCCCGGTTCAAAACTCGGCTTTGAGGGTTTTGGGCCCAAAAACGTTTCAAAATGGGCTTTTTAAAAAAAATATGGGCTTTTAAGAAATATTTCAGTTTTTTCGGCATGGCACTGTATCCCCACCCGAGTCCGCTGTAAGTACTTGGACTTGTGAAGTAGCTTGTTATATGAACTGTTATGGGCTTAGTTGGGCTCGTAGATTAGTGAACTAGGATCTATTGAACCCTAGGACTAGTCTACTCAAACATATACATAAGACTTGAAGCTACTAAACAAACTCGTGATTAAGTCGCGAGAGTTAAGGTGTGGTAACCATTGTGCGCATGTCTAGGAGTGGATCCTAAGAGCTTGGTACTTAAGCGATCCTCGTGACTCACCTCCTCTTCACCGAATCCTACAGTGCGTAGCTACGGTTCACCTTAACCAAGAGGACTTGTTCATAGGCTAAACCAATTATTAAAACCCGAAAGGGATTTGCCTCACTGCTTTAAATCCCTTAGTTTTAAAATTCTAAAAAAAAATACCCACAGTAGGAAAATGACGAAATTACCCTGGTAGGGAAGGAAACTTGATTGCTCGAAAGAACTACTATCGGAAACTTCATTGCATAAAATTGCTCGTGGATAAAATAGTGAAACAATAATTTCTAATGCATAAAACTTTTTAAATGTGATTAAATCGCGACGATAGAGATGAGTTCTAGGGACGCGGTAGAGGTAGAATGGCCGCATCGGAATCGATAGGGTTCCGCCATGGGCCGAAAGTGAAGTGCCGCCAAGCGGTGGGCGTAGAGGAGCAAGATCGGATAAGTGAAGATGACGCGTATCGCGGGCCATGTTACGAGTGCTAGAACGTGTAGCGAGCTAGTAGAGGAAATGGAACTCGGAAGTCGATGATCGGAAAGGCTTAGATCGAATGGAGCCGAGATCTTTAGAGGAATATCCGGAGTAGCTCCGAACGTAGCGAGTATTGGCTAGAAGCGATCGAAAGAATCATGGACGATTTGGATCGCACCAATGAAGAAAAGTCGAAGGGTGTTGTTTCGTTGCTTCGCGACGGCTTATCGTTGGTGGCTCACCGCAAGCAAAGTGTACCAGCAGATCGGCGAGTTGGGACTTCTTTAAGGTTAAGTTTGAAGGAAAGTACGTAGGAGCCGCTTATTTGGACTCGCAAAGGAAAGCGTTTCTAAATCTAGTACAAGGAAGTAAGTCGATAGTGAAGTCTGGCGCGAATTCGTGCGACTTAGTCGGTATGCTAAGGGAATTGTGGACACCGATTATGAGAGGTGCGTCCGGTTTGAAGACGGATTGCGAGATGAACTTCGAATGGTGATTGCTCACAGAGGGAGAGAGACTTCGCGGTGCTAGTAGAGAAAGCTCGGATCGTGAAGAGGTTAAGAAGACTATAAGAGAAAACCGAAAAAGGATAGGAGCGAGAATAAGAGAAATATTGGACCGTCAGTATCGCTTGGTAATGTCCAGAAAAGACCAAGGACCGAGAACCCTGTAAGTGTACTTGTACCAATGGATCGGAATCGTTCTTGTGTTCGATGTGGAAGACCTCACACAGGAGAGTGTTGGGGAAATAGTAAAGAATGCTTTCGGTGCGGATCTAAGGCACATTTAGTTAAGAATTGTCCTCAAGCGACGAGGGGTCGTGGTTCAATGGTTCTAGTCGGAGTCAACCAAGGTTGTGATATTAGGTAAGCTTCTTTGCTTTGGTACATGCTTTAATTACTTTGGTTGCTTATGAGTTAGCCTTTTCTGTGTTGCTAAGAGAGGTGTTTCGAATTTTTTTTAGCATGAACTTAGAGATTGTGTAAGTACGATAGCCTTAGTAAGATCAGAGTGCGCAGCATAAGCGTAGGGTGGTAAGATAGGTTGTATGGACGTTTGTTAGTAAAGTAATTTCGAGGACGAAATTATTTTTAAGGAGGGTAGAATTGTAACACCCTGGTTTTAGGGGTTATGCGTTTGGGGCATAACCCGAGTGTTTAGTAGGCTTAGGGTCATGTTGGAGGAATTTTGAGGGGTTTGGAGAACCCTAGAAGGCAAGGGATGACTTAGGAAATTTTTGAATTTTAGTGTAAAAAGGGGAAATAGGGCCAGAAGGCCTTAAAATAATTTTATGGAGTTTAAGACACAAGAAAGACTTTGGCAAAGTGGCGATTGAGGCGCTGCTTGGGGGCTTTGGAAGGTGGCGCCTAAGTGAGCAAGGGTTCGAGTCCAAGCGGCAAAGAGATTTTGGTTTTATTTTTGCGTCAAGAGATCCGGGCTAGGTAGGCCTTAAGAATAAATGTCCAAGTTGATGGACATGAAAGCCCAATCGGGAGAAGTGGCTCTTGGGCGCTACTTAGGCGCTGGAGAGGAGGAGAGAGGTCGCGGTTTCGAGGGCTGCGAGAAGCATTTGGCGTTTTATTTTCCGCTTTTGGGCGTTGGGCTTTGTAAGGCCTTAAAGGTATGTGGCGAGGATTCGGACAAGAAAGATGGGCTGGTGGAGTGGCTAGCGTGCGCGCGCTTAGGTCTTTGGAGGAGTGATAAGGCGCGGTTCGAGCGCTGAGTCATGGATTAGCATTTTTATTTTTCTCGGTGGTGATGGGCTCGTTTAGAAAGGATTTAAAATAAAATGATGGGGTTTAGCATGAAATTCTATGAGGCCGAGTGGCACGGGCGTTAGGGAAAGGTCGTGAGCGACATGGTGTCCCGTGTTCGAACCCAAGGTACGTGCAATTGGAGTTTTTTTTTATTTTATTTCTTTTGGGCAACAATTGAATATTGACGGCACATGGAACTGCGCAGTGGGGATAAAGATTAAGATTAATTTTGTTTTATTTCTACTGGAGTGATAAGGGTGGGTTTTATTTATTTATTTATTTTAGATAATAGGATAATTGTAGGAGTATTTTAATAGGATTAGATTAGTGGTTAGTTTTAAATTAAATTTGAGGGGTAGCTTTGTTAGTTTATTATTTTAGATAATTATAGGATTAATTTAGTTAATCAATAAGTGGGATAATAGTAAACAATTCAAGTTGTTTTGAACTAATTCAAATGGAATTGAATTAGTGAGGTGTTGGCCAAATCTTGGAGACTTCAAGGGGGGTTGGCCGAATGCTATAAATAGGGGAGGGTAGAGTGCTAGTTGTTCATCAAGTCTTTTGCCTCTCCCTCTTGGTGTGTGGATTTCTCCTTTGGCCTTTGTAGCCAAATAATTCTTTTGTTTTCTTTTAATCCCTTGTTAGCCGAAATCTCCCTTGGTGTCCTAGTGGGGTTGGCCGAATCTTAAGCAAGAGTGGTAAGTATATTCTGTCCTTAGCAATCGTTTTATGAATTTCTTGTTGTAGTGGCCAAACCGAATGATTGGCCTTAGTTTTGGCATGGCCGAATGCCATAGTGCCATTAAGTATGTTCTCTTGTGTGTGCCGAAAAGAAGGAAGCATCGAGGAAGTCTCTTGGATTCGATCATCTAAGGGCATATCGACAAAGTACAGAGGAGCCTTTGAGATTTTAGATCGTTTCGGTAAGTAGTTAAATTGTAGTTGTTCGCTTGAGATTTTGTATTATGGTGTTTAACCAAAGGGTTCTAATTAAGTGATTACGATGGACGTGGAATCGAGTACCAGTCAAAGTGGGCAAGGGAAAGCTCCCATCCCAAAGTTCAAGAAGAGATCCGTTTCTGCTGTTCGAGATTGGCCACCGTGGTGTGGGCCAACAAAGAAGAAACGTTAGGCAGAAAGCCGTAGTTTCGCTAAGACGATAGCATCGAGGATCGAGAGTCTAGAACTCCTAGTAATAAGGTGTGTAGTTAGCCATTGTTTCCGGATTTGCGTGATATTTGCCTATTTTATATGTTTGCTAACAAGTGCGCTTAAATATGAAAATGGTACCCTTAAGGGGTATGACGATGACCAAAGTTAGTGGCAAACTTGTTACTATGTGATCACCGATTTAAATATGATTGTATGCCTATATTTGTGTGAAAGACATGCTCATGCATCACCTTGTTATTATATCACGTTACATGTGCATGGGTGGGTTTTTGAAAGAAGGTATGCGGGTGTACTTGAGTACGTGGTTGATGTCGACTTTGTGCTACATCGTGGATTGGCGCCGATCGAGGTCGCGTTGTGGATCTTTGCGATTTAGTTCGCGTGGTTACCTTGATTGATATGGGCTTTATGCCATATCGTGGCTTGATGGATTGCTGTGTGCTCCATCGTGGTTTGATGTTGGCTATACGCTACATCGTGGATGGCATTGGTTGCCTTTTTGGAGGGAAAAGGAGAGGGTGACTCGATAGTCCCCTGGTGTGTGGTAGGCTGGATAAGGGGGGGTGTGTAGCGGATGGACCCTAGGTTGGGTTGGGAATCATGTTGCATTATTTTTGTGATAATATGGAAATGGGCCGAGCCCAATATGACATGTGGATAGGTATGTTTTGGAAACATACGTGGAAATGGGCCAAGCCCAGTATGTGATATGATTTGAATGTGGGCCAAGCCCAGATTGTGGAAATTGTTAAAATGAATATATATATATTACTTGTTGCAATTGATAATTGGGATATTTTGTGGCTAGCATGTGGGTGGATTTCAGTGGTTATCTTACACACTGAGTCTGTATGACTCACCCAACTTTTTAATCATCGCAGGTGAGTCGTGACTAGTGGACGGGTTGGAGTGGATACAAGGTGGCCCATGCAGAAGCAGATTTTCATGCAGAAGTAGACGTTTTGAATGTTTTTATTTCAAGCATTTTAATTACTTGGTTTTAATTTATTTGATGTAATAAGGGCCACTATGATTAAAGTACTCTATTTAATTATGTTGAAGTTTACACTACACTTAGTAATATTTTACTTAAAGATTCATATTATAGCAACTTGTTATAATGTTTTAATTCGGAAGTTTTCAACAAGCTTATATTATTTATTAAATTTTAAATGGACATGATTTCCAGGGATAATAAATCCCAAAGTCAACGATTTCCAACCGTCTTTCCCAGTGACATAACCAGATTCGGTCGTAGTGAATGGGCCGGGTTTGGGGATGTTACAATTTCAACCTCTGTCGGTGTAATCACATGCGAAGGATCTGATCGATAACGTCGCAACATAGACATGTGGAACACATCATGTATCTTTTCCAACTCAGATGGCAAAGCCAATCGATAAGCTACCGGCCCTATCCTCTCAGTAATATCATATGGTCCGATAAAACGCGGACTCAATTTGCCTTTTCGGCCAAATCTGAGAACTTTCTTCCATGGTGATACTTTCAAAAATACCTTATCACCAACTTGAAACTAAATCTCTTTTCGTTTCAAGTCCGAGTAGGATTTTTGCCTATCAGAAGCGGCTTTTAAATAATTACAGATTATTTTTACCTTCTCTTCGATTTCTCTAACCAGATCGACCCCTTGAATCTGATTTTCCTTGAGTTCAGTCCAATACAAAGGCGTTCAGCACTTACGCCCATACAAAGCCTCATATGGCGCCATTTTCAAGCTCGACTGAAAACTGTTATTGTATGTAAACTCTACCAACGGTAAATACTTTTCCCAGTTGCCCTGAAACTCAAGAACACAACACCGGAGCAGATCCTCAAGTATCTGTATTAATCTCTCCGACTGTCCGTCAGTTTGTGGGTGAAAAGCAGTACTAAACCTCAGCTTTGTGCCCAAAGCTTCTTGCAACTTTTTCCAAAATTGGGATGTGAATCTTGGATCTCTATCCGATATAATTGACAAAGGCACTCCATGAAGCCTTACAATCTCAGAAACATACAAGTCTGCCAACTTATCAATTGAATAATCAACACTTACCGGTATGAAGGTGGGCCGACTTCGTAAGTCTATCTACCACCACCCATACGACATCTTTCTTGCTCGGTGTCAACGACAAACCCGTTACAAAGTCCATAGTAACACGGTCCCATTTCCACTCGGGAACCATAATAGGTTGAAGCAAACCCAAAGGTACTTGGTGTTCAGCTTTCACTTGTTGACAAATCAAGCATCTTGATACAAACTCAGAAATATCTTTCTTCATACTCGGCCACCAATACCATTTCTTCAAATCATTATACATTTTTGTATTGCCCAGATGTACAGATAGACATTCGCTATGTGCCTCGTGTAAAATATTCCGAATAAGCTCATCATTCCTCGGTACACAAACTCTATCTCTAAACATCAAACATCCATCACAATTAATCCAAAAGTTGGACTCAACACCCGACTCGCACTGAACTCTTTTGGCTTATAAGTTATTGGCATCTTTCTGAGCCTCATAAATCTCTTGAAGGAACATCGGTCTAGCCCTCAACTCAGCTAGAATGGAACCATCATCTGACAAATTCACCCATGTATTCATAGCCCTCAATGCAAATAGGGATTTTCTACTCAAAGCATCAGCAACTACATTCGCCTTTCCTGGGTGGTAGTCGATGACTAGCTCATAATCCTTTATCAGCTCTAACCATCTTCGCTGCCTTAAATTCAATTACTTCTGAGTCATCAAGTACTTTAGGCTCTTATGATCGGTGATACCTACCACAACTTGGACACTCTCCGGTGTGATACCTACCACAACTTGGACACTCTGGTTTGCTCTTCGTATTGCCCACACTTTCCATCGAGGGAGCTTGGACTCTCGAACCCGAGCGAGTATTGCCCAAGTCTCGATGCGAATAACCCACTGGTGCTGTCGTCCGAGGATTCACTTCCTTGGATCTTTTTGACTGGGCTTGGTATGACTTGCCCATCGGCCTCTTTTTAGCATCTCGGGCTTCACTCACGACCTTCCTCTTTTCTCTACTCGACTCTTCTTCTACTTACTCGCCCTCTCAACTAATACCACAAATTCTTTCAACTCCAAAATGCCCACTAGGAGTTTGATGTCCTCATTCAGCCCATCTTCGAACCTCTTACACAAGATGGTCTCAGTCGATACACATTCTTGAGCGTATTTGCTAAGCCTAACAAACTCACGCTTATATTCTGCCACTGTCATTCTTCCTTGTTTCAACTTAAAGAATTCCTTCCTTTTTCGATCAGTAAACCTTTGGCTTATATACTTCTTCCGGAACTCTTCCAGAAAGAAGTCCCACGTCACCCGCTCCCTCGGGACCACTAGCGTCAACGTCTTCCACCAATGGTATGCCGAATCTCTCAGCAAGGATACGGCACACTTCAAACTCTCTTCAGGCGTACATGAGAGTTCATCGAACACCCTCATCGAGTTCTCCAACCAAAACTCCGCCCTCTCTAGGTCATCATCTACCTTAGTTCTAAACTCCTCAGCCTCGTGCTTCCTAATCTTATCCACCGGGGGCTTCGATATCCTCACTAAATCCATACCTTGAGGAGCCACTGGATTTGGCTGAGGTATAGGAGGAGGAGGTGGAGGAGGTTAAGCATTAGGGTTCGCTCGAACATAATCTAAGTACCAATTGCTCATCATCTAGAGAAAAGCTTCCCGTGCCTCTTCCCCTTGACCCCTAACCTCGGGTCCACTCTCAAAGGGCGCGGTTCCTTGCGCAGGAGCCGGCGCATTACTAGATGCTTCATCTGCAGTCGATGGATCGGAATCCATATACTATATAAAACAAGATTTAAAATCATCAAAAACCACCACACTATCATTGTACACTTATGGCATATATAGCTAGACTCTTACACCCGCTACGGTAGTCCTAGAACTGACCAAACCATAGCTCTAATACCACTAAATGTAACACCCCTTACCCGGGTTCTACGCCGGAATCGGGCCCGAGGCGTTACCGAACTCAAACCACTTGATCGCCACTTAGGCTCGTCGTAACTACTCTCTGAAGTCATCTCAACAACCTCATTCTCGACTTACGAGTCCTCACTCATACACACGAGGGCTCTCGAGACTAAACCAGAACTTTTTCCAATCTTAAAATTTTTTCTCTTTTATACAGGTCTCACACGCCCGTGCAAGATTAGACACGCCCGTGCATGGACACACACGCCCATGTCCCCAAACCGTGTCTAAAAACCTAGCATTCTGCCAATGCCCTACGGCCAAGGCACACGCCCGTGCTTACCACCCGTGGTGCACACTGACTACTTTAACACGGCCTAGAGTGTGACACCCCTAACCCGTATCCGTCGCCGAATTAGGGTTACAGGCATCACTAAACGAAATACCAAATCTATGCACTTCATTCGAACTATCACATGCAAATTTTCATACCATTACATAATATCACAAGTGCACATTTATAAATCATCTAATCTCAATACATCCACGAGTCTATTACATTTCACAAGGTTATTTTTAACAATAGCCGTATAGATATTTGCATGGTACATAAACGTTCACTACATTACTAGTATCAATGTTAATACCAAGCATACATCTTATTAAACATATATTCCACCTTTGAATATGTAATGCTTTCCATTTCAATAATACAATAGAAAAATAACATTTACTATCTTTTTATCACACATTGAGGTATACCAAAACTTCAAAATTCAAAACAAGACATTAACTAATAGTATATATATATAATCGGCAATGATCATCTCATATGCATAAATATATGATTAAGCTTATCTTAACTAAATAATGCAACCATGAATTAACCAATTATTCCCCATAACCGAACATTCATGTGCACATCCAAAGAATATTTCAAGCTCCCAACTAAACAATTGTAATAGTCGAATGTATACCTTAGATCACCAACGAACCGATTCCACACATAGATTAATATGAGAAAATTTCTAAACCAACCTATAAGACATTCACAATTATTCACTTGCATTATAAGAACACACGCCATACATGTTTCACGTGTATGCTTCTTCAAAATGAACTTATGACATGGTCGATTATACACACACATAAAAGTAGTATTTCAAGTATAGTCAAATATCCCGAACTAGTAAGAAGAGAGCCATATTCACATGGCCTTTAAATATAACATATACAATGTATCAAAAAGAGTAGTTAAGCCTATACATGCCATAGACCTTAATTTAAAAAAAAAACAAAAGATACCAAAATTTTGATGATAATGTGATTGACTTCAAGTTGATCCCCGAGCTCGAGCTTTCCACCTTAAAAATCTATGGAACAAAAACGACAACAACACCCAAGTAAGCTATTATAGCTTAGTAAGTTTTAAACAATCTATAATATAATGACAGCTTTACTCAAATTAATATAAGCTGAAAATGGTAAACATAAACTTATTATTACTCATTGCAAAATTCTTAATAAATCACCTATTAACTCCCATATTTGATCTCAAATACTTTTGTAATACATTACTATCAACAATCCTTATCATATACTAAAATTCAAACCGTAGCACCTAGTCATGATATGCTACCTCACAAAAACCAAATTATCCAATAAGCTAAGCAAAATTTCAATACTCTAAGAAATATAACTCTTACCATCTTTAACATTCAAACTCCTAATTTGATACGAATGTAACATTACCTTCAATTCATACTCCACATGCACATATGTACTTATATATATATATATATATTTAAAATTTAAATAATAGAATTTCTTAGAACCAACTTACCGATTTCAAACTTTTGATATTAAAATTGGTCGCACACTTAGTGCCCCTCTGCCGGTTTCGCACACTTAGTGCCCAGATCTTCTTATTCGTATCCTTAATGCATATCGATCGATTTCGCACACATAGTGCTCGGTGATTTAATGAATCGCACCCTTAGTGCATTACAACCGATATCGCACACACAGTGCTCGGTATATTAGCTCGCACACATAGTGCATTACAACCGATATCGCACACACAGTGCTCGGTATATTAGCTCGCACACATAGTGCATTACAACCGATATCGCACACTTAGTGCTCGGTATATTAGCTCGCACACATAGTGCCACTAATCCCATGTTCGACTCACAAAGAAGTAATATATATTTAAATTTTTAAAAACATATACACACATATAATTAACTAGGAGCTCACAATTAACTCGTTTAATCACACATATATATATTTTATATACATCACATTCGGCCATTTCATGGTAATGTCATCCTCATATTCGGCAATATACAATTTAACTTGTTTAAGTATTTTAACATCTACACATGATACAATTTTAAAATTCAATTTAATTCAATTGTTTAAAACTTACCTCGGAAATTGTCGAACTAAGGTTTCCCGGTTACTCGTTCAATTTCGCCTTCCCCCGATCTAAACTCTTTTCTTTATGATCTTGATCTAAATAAATTCAAATTAAACTCATTCATTACTTTTCTCATTCAATTTAATCCGAAAACATATAATTTAGCAAATTTACGATTTTACCCCTAGCATTTGTAATTTTGACAATTTAGTCCCTAGAACAAAACTCACCAAATATTCAAAATTTGACCCCCATTCTTGGGGGCCGAATTTTCATCTCCTCAATATAAGCCTTTACAACTCATTTTCTTAACATTTTAACCTCTAATATTTTTTTTTCCTACAAATAAGTCCTTAATTAACAACATCCATTAAAATCTCTAGAACAAAATATGTTCATCTACCTTAAATCTTTCATTCACTACCAATATCCATCATAAAACTCAACCTATCATCCATGGCACATTACACAAGCATCACCATTTCACACAATTAACACATGAGTCTGATAGTATAAGAAACAACAAGTTCAAAAATGTGAAAATCATCAAAAATTACAAACTAACACATACCTAATTTTTTTCTCTTGAAGGGCCGAATATGATAGAGCTTAAATTCTTTCTTCTTCCTTGAAGTTTCGGTCAAATGAAGGAAAAAGATGGACATGCAATCCCCTTTTTCCCTTTTGTTTTATTATATTATTATTACATAATATAAGTAATTTAATCATTATTTATTATATTAAACTAATATTATAACACTTAGTGGACACATGATGCCGTCCCACTACATGCAAAAAGAATAATTTGCATAATAAATACTCCTTCAAATGAAAACCATTCAATTTAATCACCTAATTTAATAATGACTACCTTTTTCACCTTTCTCAATTTAGTCCCTTAACTTAAAATGATCACCCAAACAAGCAAATTAATCCACAATGTCTTAACACATGCTTTCATGCATCACATAAATATCAAATAAAAATAAAAAAAATAAAAAAAATATTTTTCTATCTCAGATTCGTGGTCCCGAAACTACCGTTCCGATTAGGGTCGTAATCAAGCTGTTGCATAGAGTCTAGACACACGCCCGTGTGGCTAGCTCGTGGACAACACTGATTAATCCCACACGCCCTAGGCACACGCCCATGTGGCTAGTCCGTGGTCTATTCTGATTTCAAATACTAACATGCAGGGGACACACGGCTGAGTCACACGCCCGTGGGCTGGCCGTGTGTCACACATGGCCTAGACACACGCCCGTGTGTCTATCCACATGGACAAGAACAAAGCTATGTGCCAAGTTCTTTTCACCCCTCTAGCATACACAACATATACTCATCTAACACAATCATAATCAACTCAAATTGAAATGCAATCTCACATAGAAAACTACATCTTTCTTTCATATAATGTAAGAGCCAACAACCATGGCATTATACAAAATAAGCTATCCATCTAAAGGCCAACACATCTTAGCCATTTACAACAAAATTCACTAACTTGTCTAGTCCCTATACATGCCATATGCAAAACATTAAGTCTCATGTACCAAAGTGTGCTGATAGTGTGGGCGATCTTCCAATTGATCCTCGTCTCGGTTCAACACTTTTACTTTATAAGACAAGGGAAAAGAAAAGGGAGTAAGCTTTGAGCTTAGTAAGTTTACACATAAACGATTAAGCATCATAGTATAAGCTCAACAACAATTAGCATTATACTACCAAAGGTGATGAACAACTATGCTTACTCTTTCTAACCCTTACCACACTTCCAACACATCATGAGTCACATACTCATAACCATCGAAATGCACCCCTGCATTCAATGTCACATTTACACAATATACAACACATCATTATTTCTCAATAATTCATCCACACAGCTAATTAACTTAATAATACATCCACACAGCTATTTTACTCAATAATGCAATCACATGGCTAATCCACACGCTTAACCCACACAAAGAAATGTCTCGGTGGTTTCGCACTTAGCACACCACAATCGATTAATAAGGTGGTATCGCATTTAGCCTACCACAAAGGTAATCATAGGGGTTTCTCACTTAGCCCACTAAACGATATACCTCACGATAGCATCGCACATAGCCAGCTTATCGTCAATATGCATTAGGATGGTATCGCACTTAGCCTACCATCTAGCATTATCACTACACATTCACATGTCTACTTACTCAATTAAACATCCATTCACAATTCTACTACATTCATTCTACTTGGACCACATAGGTTCTCAATCAATCTTGAACAAGCTACACACTAGCTATCTGTAAGAGTATGCCCAAAGATCAATCATGAGATGGTTGTAATAACATACTTGATTTACCATGTTTATTAATATAAAGCGTTTTCATTATTATTTTAGTTTTTCTTTCTATGTGTACAAATAAACTGTTTTATAATAATATCCTGAGAATAATATGATTATTCTTAAAAGATCCTTAGTCAAGTATTATTGTTGACTAGGACAACAATAATGCATTAAGACTAACATGTAGTTGATTGATGATAAAGAGTTGTCACTGATATGGAGTGTCAAAATCAATGCATGAATATGTGTGTTAGAGAACAACATATTGGACTGACCCGCTATGAGTATGTTT
The DNA here is from genome assembly GCA_025698515.1 of Gossypium sturtianum. Lineage (NCBI taxonomy): Eukaryota > Viridiplantae > Streptophyta > Magnoliopsida > Malvales > Malvaceae > Gossypium > Gossypium sturtianum. The sequence continues at coordinate 118,775,248 of CM046952.1, forward strand.
CTTGGATTATTATGTAATTGTCACAACATTACTCATAGTGATTAATATGTATATGATCCTCAGACTTGAGATCATCATCATCCCAACATCGTGAGTTTTATATTTTGATACAGTCAAACGTACACCATAACTGGTTGTTCTATAAAGGCTGATGTTGGATATACCACAATCTATGTAGAGGGATATGGTTGATCAATATAGGATAAGTCCCTCCTACATAATGGGAGTAATATCTTAGGCCACTTGATTGAGTGAGACTAGAAATGCATGGCCATGCTCAAATAAGTTGACATGAGATGTCATACTAATTTGTATATCATAGTCTACTCAAGATATCAAGAAACATGGGATGGACTATACAAGTGTGACTATTCCATGACTTGTGTCCATTCCAGAGATAAAGGACTTAAGGATTAATGCATGAAAGGTTAATCACAAAAAGGTTATGTCGAATCATGACTCCTTGTAACTTAAGTAGCAATGATGCATTGCTAGATGCCACTCATTGTTTGTAACATTAGAATCGTTCTAGTATTACTGCTAACGTTACAAGAACCTACAGGGTCACACCCTATGGTTGAAATGAACGGAATAAAACATAGTTGGTATTGTGTTTGATTGTCACATGAATTAAATTAATTAAAGAATTAATTTAAATTGGGCAATCAAATATTGAACATATTATATGTACAAGGATGTTGTACACATAATGAGAATTAATATATGAATTTGGTTCGTATATAGATTTAAATAAATATAGTTTACCGAAATCTATGTTATAATTAATGCAATTATAATTTGTTTTTGGATATAATTAATGTAATTATAATTTTCGGTTAAAACATTATTATATTTATTTAATTTTACGATTCATTAAAAAGATACCGATTATAAAAGGTAATAGGTTATATAGAGCTCATTAAGAAAAAACCCTAATAGATTGCTTTAAGGTCTAGCAGCCGTCAAGCAAGAAAAACCTCCAAAAGCAGTTTTGGAGATTTCTTCCGCTCATAGCCAAACCGGTGGATTACGTGAGAGCCGACATCGCAAAAGGTTGTGGCTTGGTTCGACATGGATCAAAGTTCGTGTTACCGAGGCGCGTCATTGTCTACTCGATTGAAGTTTCGGTAATTTCAAAACCTTTATTTCACCCCGATTCGTTCCTCACACATGGATTCATGGTTTGGATCGCCAGAATTTAATTTTATTTTGCTACGCCAAGGGGTGCCGGCGTTCCAACAGTGGTATCAGAGCCACTTGTGTGATACGAACTCGGGTTTAAATACTTGGGTGATGCAATTGTATGAGATGCATGCTTTAATTTTATTACGTTTTCGATTGTTTAAATCGTTTAAGCATAACCTGATAACTGTTCCTTTCGGTAATTGATTAAATGTTAATCATGGTGTTGTGGCCTATTCGATTTTATGTTATTATCAAGTAACTATTAACAAATCAGTAATGATGCGACGGTGGTATTTACGATTTCGATGAGAGTTAATCGGCTAGTGGAACAAGGGTTGTTCCGATATGAAACCTCAAAGATTAAAGTCCTGAAAACACGATTCTATTGATAAAATTTATCAAATCGTGAGGTTTCATTTGACTGGGGTATGCGGTTCGTACCCACAGTCCATACATGAGAGGGCTCCGCCCCGCACCCCAAACTTTCTACCGTGACATTCCCTCTCATATTTTTGGGAATGGAGATCTGAGGACGGCTCCGACCGCCTCAGACCCCATCTTCTTATTACAGTATGTTTTGTTAATAAAAGAAATTTATAAACTTGATGGGCCACAAAAGGTTGAAAGGATATTTTATAATTCACCTTAGCAAAAGCGTTGAATTATGTATGCTATTTTAGACATGCACGGTGTTTGAAAATGCATAGTTATAGCCCGATGACCCATTTGATAAGAGGTTGTAATTTTATATATATAAATACGGCCTGCGTGTCGTGCCTTACTACTATTCTCTTGTACTTCTCTTCTCATCTTACTCCTCGCATGCGTAAACGAGTTTTTGCATATTGTAATTTGCAAGAGTTCTTTGTGGGCTAGGCGAGAAGGAAGGTGGGACATCTATTGTGGATTGATAGCTTGTGAAACGGCTTACACCTTTAGGTTCCCTTTTGGTTCTCCCATTGGCTTGGGTTGAATCACCTTAGTTTATGGGCTATAACTATTGCATTTATTTATTGCTTTATTTATTCATGTATGAGATGCTATGGATGTCTAAAGCATGCCAAATTTTATATATTAAAATTTGATAATAATAAACCCCATTAATTGATGAGATCAATTAAAAGACTAAATGGACTAAAGTAGACCATAATTGGTGAGATGAAACAACCTTAATAAAATCCCTCTATTAAAATATTAAGTCAACATGGCCTTCCAATTTTGCCCTCGTTAAGGCCTTGATCAATACTATGTAGGTTCTGCCAAAGTGAAGTACTAGTATTTATCTTAGTTAAACGCGAAGAATAAACAAGTGATATTCGCTGGTTAAAAATTGGTTAATGACTTAACTAGGTTACTCTAATAGGATTAGAAACCTAGAGGCAAGTAAATTGGATAAATCATAAGATGATTAGAACAAGAGTTGTTCACCAAATATTAGGAGTTACATATGATGTAATTAGCAAATGTTGCTTACCTAAATAACCATAGTCTTAAGAGTAAAGCCAAAGCTGACTTAAGAGGAGGTGAAATATGGATCCTTAACCCACTAGAAATACTTTTGAGAAAGTTTTTCCGAAATTAATATATGAAGGTTATTAATTTTGAAATAAAATAGTGGGAACATCATTTAATAAAGTCTTTTTAATGATTGATATAAAATTGGTAAATTTACTCACACGCATATTTAATTCTTGTAGATATATTATGGCTACAAACACTAGCACACTCTCGTTACGATCGGTCCTTGAGAAGGACAAATTGAATGGTTTGAATTTTCTTGACTGGTTCCGTAACTTGAGGATCGTCCTCAAACAAGAACGAAAATTATATGTCATTGAACAACCACTTCCTAATGAACCACCCACTAATGCCTCGAGGACTGATAAAGATGCTTACAAGAAGTATCTCGATGACATGGTAGATGTTGGATGGCTTATGCTTGCCACTATGAATCCTGAGCTTCAGAAGCAACATGAGGACATGGTTGCTTATGATATGATCGGGCACCTGAAAGAACTTTATCAGGGGCAAGCACGGTAAGAGAGGTTCGATATCTCTAAGGCCCTATTCCAATGTAAGTTGGCTGAAGGAAGCCCAGTAGGACCTCATGTCCTTAAGATGATTGGCTATATTGAAATCCTGTCTAAGCTTGGGTTTCCATTGAGCCAAGAGTTGGCCACTGATGTTATTCTACAATCGTTGCCGGATAGCTACAGCCAGTTTGTCCTCAATTTCAATATGAATGAAATTGACAAGACTCTACCATAGTTGCTCAGTATGTTACGAACTGCTAAAGGCAACATGAAAAAGGTTGGACCCAAGCCCATACTGATGGTCCGTAATAACAAGGGCAAGGGAAAGGCCAAAGTTCAAACAAAGCCCAAGGGCAAAGGTAAGCCTAAGCTTGGAAAAGGAAAGGTCGCACCGAAACCTAAAGGTGGGGTGTCTAAGGAAGGAAACTACTTTCATTGTGGTGTGGTTGGACATTGGAAACGTGAATCGCCCCATCTATCTTGAGGAAGTCAAGAAAGCTAAAGCAAGCGGAACGTCTGCTTCAGGTATTTATGTTATTGATATTAATTTATCAACTACTACTTCTTGGGTATTAGATAACGGTTGTGGTTCTCATATTTGTACTTACATGCAGTGGACTACAAAGGAGTAGGACTTTGGCTAGAGGAGATGTGGACTGCGAGTTGGAAATGGAGCAAAAGTTGCTTTGCATTAGGCTGTGGGAACATATACTTTATCTTTGCCTAGTGGACTTGATTTATGTTTAGAGGATTGTTATTTTGTGCCCAGTTTGACTAAAAACATTATTTCAATTTCTTGTTTAGACAAAATTGGTTTTGAGATAATTATTAAGAATAATTGTTGTTCCTTTTATCTCAATAATGTTTTCTATGGTTCGGCACAATTGATTAATGGCCTCTATATTTTAGATCAAACGAATCCCATTTACAACATAAATACTAAAAGATCTAAAATAAATGACTCAAATCAAACTTATCTTTGGCATTGTCGTTTAGGCCACATAAGTGAGAAACGCATATCCAAACTCCATAAAGATGGTCACTTGAATTCATTTGTTTTTGAATAATTTGAAGTATGTGAATCTTGCTTATTGGGAAAAATGACTAAATCTCCTTTTACTGGTAAAAGTGAATGAGCTAGTGATTTATTGGGCCTAATACATTCTGATGTATGTGGACCAATAAATACACAGGCCAGAGGTGGATTTCACTACTTTATTACTTTCACTGATGATTTCAGTAGATATGGGTATGTTTATCTCATGCGCCATAAGTCTGAGTCCCTTGAAAAGTTCAAGGAATTCAAAAATGAAGTACAAAATCAACTAGGCAAAACTATCAAGTCACTTCGATCTGATCGAGGTGGAGAGTATTTGAGCCTAGAGTTTGATGATCTTTTGAAGGAATGTGGGATTGTCTCACAACTTACTCCTCCTGGTACTCCTCAATGGAATAGAGTATCTGAGAGAAGAAATCGAACTTTGTTAGACATGGTTCGATCCATGATGAGTCATACTGATCTACCAACTTCCTTTTGGGGACATGCACTTGAGACAGCTGCTTTTACACAAAATCGTATTCCATCTAAATCGGTTCAAAAGACGCCATATGAGATGTGGACTGGGAAACGTCCTAGTATGTCTTTTATGAAAATTTGGGGTTGTGAAGCTTATGTTAAACACCAGACGTCTACTAAGCTTCAACCCAAATTTGAAAGGTGTATTTTTATGGGGTATCCAAAAGAAACTAAAGGATATTATTTCTTTAATCCCACTGAGAACAAAATGTTTGTTGCTCGGACTGGTGTCTTCCTAGAGAGAGAATTTACTTCTAGAAAAAGAAGTGGGAGAAAGATTGAACTTGAAGAAATTCGAGAATCACAAGATACCACTGAACTAGAGATTGAACAACAGCAAATTCCACAAGAAATTGTGGAACAAACAACTGCTGTAGAAACACAACCACCCCGCAGATCTTTAAGAGAACGCCATGCACCTGAGAGATATGGATTTCTCATTACAACGCATGGTGATGTTCTTATTATAAATCAAGATGAGCCTAGGACTTATCAAGAAGCGGTGACGAGCCCAGACTTTGAGAAATGGCTTGAGGCCATGAGATCTGAGATGGATTCCATGTATGAAAACCAAGTATGGACTTTGATTGACCCACCCGAAGGGGTTAAGCCTATAGGGTGCAAATGGGTTTTCAAAAAGAAAACTGACATGGATGGTAATGTACAAACATACAAAGGGCGATTAGTCACTAAAGGTTTTCACCAAATTCATGGTGTTGACTATGATGAAACCTTTTCTCCTGTAGCTATGTTTAAATCCATCAGGATCTTGCTCGCCATAGCTGCATTTCATGATTATGAAATCGGCGGATGGATGTCAAAACAAACTTTCCTTAACGGAAACTTGAAGAGGATGTGTACATGACACAACCTGAAGGTTTTGTCAATCCAAAGGATGCTAGAAAGATATGTAAGCTACAAATATCCATTGATGGATTAAAGCAAGCTTCTTGAAGTTGGAATCTTCGTTTTAACGATGCAATCAAAGAGTTTGGTTTTATCAAAAATGAAGATGAACCATGTGTTTACAAGAAAGTTAGTGGGAGCACTATCAAATTCTTGGTACTGTATGTGGATGACATACTTATTATGGGAAATGAAATACATATTTTGCAGTCTATTAAGACTTGGTTGGGAAGTTTTTTTTCTATGAAGGACTTGGGCGAAGCCACTTACATCTTAGGAGTCAAGATCTATAGAGATAGATCAAGACGACTACTAGGTCTAAGCCAAAGTACATACATCGATAAAGTACTGAAAAGGTTCAGTATGGAAGAATCTAAAAGAGGATTCTTACCTATGAGACATGGTATTTCACTCTCGAAGGAAATGTGTCCTTCAACTCCACAAGAGAGAGAACGCATGAGTAAAATTCCATATGCTTCCGCTATTGGATCTATCATGTATGCCATGTTATGTACTCATCCAGATGTCTCATATGCCTTAAATATGACGAGCAGGTACCAAGTAGATCCCGGTGAAGGTCACTGGACCATAGTCAAGAATATCCTTAAGTACTTAAGAAGAACTAAGGATACGTTCCTAATATATAGAGGTGAGGAAGAGTTAAGTGTAAAAGGTTACACTGATGCCAGCTACCAAACCGACAAGGACGATTCTCGATCGTAATCAGGTTTTGTGTTTTGCCTTAATGGTGGTGCTGTGAGCTGGAAGAGTTCAAAGCAAAGTACAGTAGCCAATTCTACAACAGAAGCTGAGTAGATTGCAGCCAGTGAGGCAGCAAAAGAAGCGGTTTGGATCAAGAAGTTCATTACTGGACTAGGGGTTGTGCCTAGCATATCAGATGCTATAGAACTCCGATGTGATAACAATGGAGCCATTACACAAGCTAAAGAACTCAGATCTCACCAGCGATCCAAACATATACTTAGGCGCTACCATCTTATTCGAGAGATTATCGATCGAGGGGATGTAGAGATATGCAGAGTACCTACAGATGATAACATTGCTGATCCCCTGACCAAGCCTCTGACACAGCAGAAGCATGATCGTCACACTAAGTCCCTTGGTATTAGATATATGAGTGATTGGTCTTAGTGCTAGTGGGAGATTGTAAGAGTATGCCCAAAGATCAATCATGAGATGGTTGTAATAACATACTTGATTTACCATGTTTATTAATATAAAGCGTTTTCATTATTATTTCGCTTTTTCTTTACGTATGTACAAATAAACTGCTTTTATAATAATGTCCTCGAGAATAATATGATTATTCTTAAAAGATCCTTAGTCAAGTATTATTGTTGACTAGGACAACAATAATGCATTAAGACTAACATGTAGTTGATTGATGATAAAGAGTTGTCATTGATATGGAGTGTCAAAATCAATGCATGAATATGTGTGTTAGAGAACAACATATTGGGTGACCTCGCTATGAGTATGTTTCTTGGATTATTATGTAATTGTCACAACATTACTCATAGTGATTAATATGTATATGATCCTCAGACTTGAGATCATCATCATCCCAACATCGTGAGTTGTATATTTTGATACAGTCAAACGTACACCGTAACTGGTTGTTCTATAAAGGCTGATGTTGGATATACCACAATCTATGTAGAGGGATATGGTTGATCAATATAGGATAAGTCCCTCCTACATAATGGGAGTAATATCTTAGGCCACTTGATTGAGTGAGACTAGAAATGCATGGCCATGCTCAAATAAGTTGACATGAGATGTCATACTAATTTGTATATCATAGTCTACTCAAGATATCAAGAAACATGGGATGGACTATACAAGTGTGACTATTCCATGACTTGTGTCCATTCCAAAGATAAAGGACTTAAGGATTAATGCATGAAAGGTTAATCACAAAAAGGTTATGTCGAATCATGACTCCTTGTAACTTAGGTAGCAATGATGCATTGCTAGATGCCACTCATTGTTTGTAACATTAGAATCGTTCTAGTATTATCGCTAACGTTACAAGAACCTCACAGGTCACACCCTATGGTTGAAATGAACGGAATAAAACATAGTTGGTATTGTGTTTGATTGTCACATGAATTAAATTAATTAAAGAATTAATTTAAATTGGGCAATCAAATATTGAACATATTATATGTACAAGGATGTTGTACACATAATGAGAATTAATATATGAATTTGGTTCAGTATATAGATTTAAATAAATATAGTTTACCGAAATCCATGTTATAATTAATACAATTATAATTTGTTTTTGGATATAATTAATGTAATTATAATTTTTGGTTAAAACATTATTATATTTATTTAATTTTATGATTCATTAAAAAGATACCGATTATAAAAGGTAATAGGTTATATAGAGCTCATTAAGAAAAAACCCTAATAGATTGCTTTAAGGTCTAGCAGCCGTCAAGCAAGAAAAACCTCCAAAACAGTTTTGGAGATTTCTTCCGTTCATAGCCAAACCGGGTGGATTACGTAGAGGCCGACATCGCAAAAGGTTGTGGCTTGGTTCGACAGTGGATCAAAGTTCGTGTTACCGAGGCGTCGCTGTCTACTCAGATTGAAGTTTCGGTAATTTCAAAACCTTTATTTCACCCCGATTCATTCCTCACACATGGATTCATGGTTTGGATCACCGAAATTTTATTTTATTTTGCTGCGCCAAGGGGTGCCGGCGTTCCAACACTATCATCAACAAATTGTAAGTATGAATGCATTGTTTATGCATAGACTTACCTCGGTACCCAAAAGTATTGAGACTTGTAATTTAGTCCACCACCTTGCTTTTGCCTCGGTGTCAATCCGTGCTTCGTCTTTCTTGATCTATAATGAATAAATCATCTTACTCAATACATACATTGACTAAATTGACCCACATCTCATACTTTAGCAAAATTACTATTTTGCCCCTAAACTTTCTCATATTTACACTTTAGTCCCAAAGGCTCGTAAAGTGATTTTTATTCAACTTTCTAGTCTTTCATGCTTAGCCGAACCACTTATTCAACTAAAGCTATCATCAATTCTCACTAAATCACACATGTATGACCAAACTAAAGTTTTTCACAAACTAGCCCCTACATGCATTTTTCATGGAAAATCACTTAGCAAAAGATGTTTCTACTACATCAAGCTTTCATATTCTTCCGTAAAACATCAAAATACATGCATGTCATACATATTTACATTTTTGAACATCCATAATAGCTCACCAAATAGCTAAAAATAGCTTACTCATGCTACTAGGACTTCAAAAATACGAAGAATGTCAAAAATCGGGCTTAGGAGCACTTACTAGCAAGCTTGAAAAATTGAAAGAGCCCTAACAATGGCTATAGGAATTTTCGGCAGCTTGGGGGAGAAGATGAGTGAATTTTTGTCATCTTTTCACCTATTTAATCATTTAATAACTAAATGACCAAAATGCCCATTTTGATAAACTTCAAATTTTAACTCATCCATGCCCATTTTTGTCCAAATATTAGAATTTGGATAAATTGCTATTTAAGGACCTTTAATTAATAATCTAAAGCTATTTCACACATATAGCTTCTAGAAACACACATTTTGCAACTTTTGCAATTTAGTCCTTTTGGACAAATCAACCCCAATTTCACAAAATTGCTTCATGAAACTTTCACACTAGCATGCATACAAGGTATAAACCTCATAAACTCATTTATAACCCTCAGATTTGTGGTCTCGCACCACTATTCTGACTAGGCCCTAAACCGAGATGTTACAACTCTCCCCCCTTTAGAGATTTTTGTCCCCGAAAATCTTACCAGTAAAGAGGTTTGGATGTTGCTCTCTCATAGCTTCTTCCGTTTCCCACGTAGCCTCTTCCACACCATGTTTCTGCCATAACCCTTTCACTAGTGCTATGCTCTTATTTCTCAACTGTTTCACTTCTCGAGCCAAGATCTTAATCGGCTCCTCTTCATAAGACATATCCGGTCTTATCTCAATTTACGTCGGAGGAATCACATGTGAAGGATCAGAGTGATACCGTCGCAACATCGACACATGGAACACATTATGAATCTTTTCCAACTCTACCGGCAAAGCCAACCGGTATGCTATAGGCCCAACTCTATCTGTAATCTCATACGGCCCTATGAACCTTGGACTCAATTTCCTTTTTCATCCAAATCTCATAATCTTCTTCCACGGGGACACTTTCAAAAACACTTTGTCGCCCACTTCAAACTCAATTTCTTTTCTTTTCAAATCCGCGTACAACTTTTGTCGGTCCGAAGCAGCTCTCAGACTATTACGGATTACTTTCACCTTCTCTTCAGTTTCTTTCACTAGATCGACCCCATAGATCCGCTTCTCACTAAGCTCGGTCCAATACAAAGGAGTCCGACACTTACGACCATTCAAAGCCTCATACGATGCCATCTGTATACTCGACTGATAACTATTGTTGCAAGCGAATTCGACCAAAGGTAGATATCTCTCCCAACTACCTTCGAATTCTAACACACAGCATCGAAGCATATCTTCAAAAACTTGAATCACTCTTTCAGACTGACCATCGGTTTGCGGATGGAACGCAGCGATCTTTGAAATTCAATCTCGCACCCATGGCCTCTTGGAACTTCTTCCAAAATCTCAAGTAAACCTCGGATCTCTATCCGATATAATAGACACGTGTACACCATGCAATCTCACTATCTCTCGCCACATACAACTCATTTAACTTATCCAAAGAATAATCAACACGTCTTCGAATAAAGTGAGCCGAATTTGTCAATCTATCCACAACAACCTACACAAAGATCTCTCTTTCTCGAGTCACATCAAAACCCTGCTTCACGAAATCCATGGTAATCCAATCCCACTTCCATTCGGGTACCATTACTGGGTGAAGCAATCCCAAGGCACTTGATGCTCAATTTTCACTTGTTGACAAATTAAACACTTTGTCACAAACTCAAATATCTCTTTTCATACCCGTCCACCAATACAACTTCCTCAAGTCGTTGTACATTTTCAATCTTGCCGGATGTCTTGACAAACATCCTCTGTGGGCCTCATGCAAAACCTTTCGAATCAACTCCTCATCTTTAGGAACACAAATTACATCACGATACATCGATGACCATTCAAATCCACTCGAAAATCGTAATCACTTTACGATCCGCATTTAGCTATCTTAGCTTGCATCTCAATGTCATTTTTCTGAGCCTCACATATCTATTAAACAAATAGCGACTTTGGCTCTCAACTCTGCCAAAATAGCACCATCGTCAGACAATGCTAAACTCGTGCTCATAACTCTTAGAGCATACAAGGATTTCCTACTCAGGGCATCCGCAACCACATTCACTTTTCCCGGGTGGTAGTCAATGACTAACTCATAGTCTTTCAACAACTCAAGCCACCGCCTCTGCCTCTCGATTCGGATCCTTCGATCCATCAAATACTTTAAACTCTTGTGATCCGTAAAGATTCGACACTTCTCACCATACAAGTAATGTCCCCAAATTTTTAACGCAAAAACAATCGCAGCCAACTCTAAATCATGAGTCAGATAATTCTTCTCGTGCGATTTTAGCTGCCTCGAGGCGTAGCGACTACCTTACCCTCTTGCATCAACACGCAACCGAGACCATTAAACGACGCATCATCAGAAACCACGAACTCTTTCCCGATTCTCGGTTGAACCAAAATCGGTGCCTCGATCAACATTGTTTTCGATCTCTCGAAGCTCATTGACATGTCTCACCATTCAAACTTGACATCTTTATGCAATAGTTTCGTCATCGGGGTGGCAATCATAGAGAACCCCTTTACGAAACGTCTGTAATATCCTGCTAATCCCAAGAAACTTCTGATTTCTAACACGTTCCTACGGCGGTTTCCAATCCACAACAGCCGATATCTTACTCGGGTCAACTCTGACACCATCACCTGACACCATGTGTCCTAGGAATCCGACCTCTCGGAGCCAAAACTCACTCTTGCTAAACTTAGCATACAACTGCTTATCTCTCAAAGTTTGCAAGACAATTCTCAAATGCTCTTCATGATGGTTCTCATCCCGAGAATAGATCAATATGTCGTCAATGAAGACAACTACAAACTTGTCCACATACGGTCTGAAAACACGGTTCATCAGATCCATAAAAATCGTAGGTGCATTCGTCAAACCAAACGGCATAACCAAAAACTCATAATGGTCATACCTTATCCAAAATGCAGTTTTCAACACATCTTGCTCTTTCACTCTGGTGATAATAACTGCACCTCAAGTCTATCTTGGAGAACATCTGTAGCTCCCTTCAGTTGATCAAAAAGATCATCAATCCTTGGTAAATGATACTTATTCTTCATCGTCACTTTGTTCAGTTGTCTATAGTCTATACACAACCTCATAGACCCATCTTTCTTCTTCACGAATAATACCGGGGCACCCCACGGCGAGTAGCTCGGTCTTGCAAAACCTTTATATGTCAACTCTTGTAACTGAACCTTCAGTTCTTTCAACTCTATAGGTGCCATTCTATATGGAGCAATTAAAATAAGTGCTGTTCCCGGAACCAACTCAATTCCAAACTCGACCTCTCTCCCTGGAGGTAATCCGGGAACTCTTCCGAAAATACATCTGGATACTCACATACCACTGGCACTGTTTCAAACTCTACTCTAATCTCTCGAGTATTCAACACAAAAGCAAGATAGGACTCACATCCTTTTCTTAAACATTTCTCAGCCACTAGGGAAGAAATCATCACTGGTAGACTATCAAATCCACCTGATTCAACCCGAACCACATCTCCACTCTCACATTTCAAATCAATGAACTTACTACCACAGTTCACTAAGACACTATGGGTAGTCAACCAATCCATGCCTAGGATTAAATCAAACTCATCAAATGGCAACAACATAAGGTTTGCCGGAAAACAATGATTCTCAATCAATAAAGGACAATTCTTACACACTCTGTCCACTAACACATGCTTTCCTAACAGGTTTGACACCTTAACCACTATGTCCGTAGACTCAACGGTCATACTCAAACTAGATGCTAATCTCATGCAAATATAAGAATGAGTATACCCTGGATCTATTAAAGCAATAACGAAGGTGTTATAGGGAGAAAAAGTACCCGTTATCACATCAGGGGAGGATGCCTCTTCGCGAGCGCGAATGGCATACGTCCTCGCAGGTGCCCGACCCTCTGGTCTCATAGCAGAATCTCTAGGCGCACCTCTACCACTAGCCCCACTTCTTGGGTTCCTTGGTGGTCTACCCCTCGTAGACACATCACTAGGTCTCAGCTCTTGCCTCTCTTCCTTATCATCCCTCTCGGGACAGTTACGGATAAAGTGGTCAGGGGAACCACACTTATAACATTTTCAAATATTTCCCCAACACTCTCCGGTGTGATACCTACCACAACTTGGACACTCTGGTTTGCTCTTCGTATTGCCCACACTTTCCATCGAGGGAGCTTGGACTCTCGAACCCGAGTGAGAATTGCCCAAGTCTCGATCTGAATAACCCACTTTGTCTTTGTCGTCCGAGGATTCACTTCCTTGGATCTTTTCGACTGGGCTTGGTATGACTTGCCTATCGGCCTCTTTTTAGCATCTCGGGCTTCACTCACAGCCCTCCTCTTTTCTGAACTCATCTCTTCGGCCTTACTCGCCCTCTCAACTAATACCACAAATTCTTTCAACTCCAAAATGCCCACTAGGAGTTTAATGTCCTCATTCAAATTTATCTTGAACCTCTTACTCAAGATGGTCTCAGTCGATACACATTCTTGAGCGTATTTGCTAAGCCTAACAAACTCACGCTCATATTTCGCCATTGTCATTCTTCCTTGTTTCAACTCAAGGAATTCCTTCCTTTTTCGATCAGTAAACCTCTGGCTTATATACTTCTTCCGGAACTCTTCCAGAAAGAAGTCCCACGTCACCCGCTCCCTCGGGACCACTAGCGTCAACGTCTTTCACCAATGGTATGCCGAATCTCTCGAAGAAGATCGGCACACTTCAAACTCTCTTCAGCGCATATGAGAGTTCATCGAACACCCTCATCGAGTTCTCCAACCGAACTCCGCCCTCTGCGGTTCATCATCTACCTTAGCTCTAAACTCCTCAGCCCCGTCCTTCCTAATCTTATCCACCGGGGGCTTCGATATCCTCACTACATCCATACCTTGAGGAGCCACTGGATTTGGCTGAGGTATAGGAGGAGGAGGTGGAGGAGGTTGAGCATTAGAGTTCGCTCGATCATAATCCGAGTACCAATTTCTCATCATCTGGAGAAAGGCTTCCCGTGCCTCTTCCTCTTGACCCCTAACCTCGGGTCCACTCTCAACGGGCGCGGTTCCTTGCGCAGGAGCCGGCGCATTACTAGCTGCTTCATCAGCAGTCAATGGATCGGAATCCATATACTATATAAAACAAGATTTAAAATCATCAGAAACCACCACACTATCATTGTACACTTATGGCATGTATAGCTAGACTCTTACACCCGCTACGGTAGTCCTAGAACTGACTAAACCATAGCTCTGATACCACTAAATGTAACACCCCTTACCGGGTTCTACTGAATCGGGCCCGCCCGGCGTTACCGAACTCAAACCACTTGATCGCCACTTAGGCTCGTCATAACTACTCTCTGAAGTCATCTCAACAACCTCATTCTCGACTTACGAGGCCTCACTCATACACACGAGGGCTCTCGAGACTAAACCGAAACTTTTTCCAATCTTAAAAATTTTTCTCTTTTATACACGAGTCTCTCACGCCATGCAAGATTAGACACGCCCGTGCATGGACACACACGCCCATGTCCCCAAATCGTGTCTAAAAACCTAGCATTCTACCAATACCCCACGGCCAAGGCACACGCCCGTGCTTACCACCCGTGGTGCACACTGACTACTTTAACACGGCCTAGAGTGTGACACCCCTAACCCGCATCCGTCACCGAATTAGGGTTACAGGCATCACTAAATGAAATACCAAGTCTATGCACTTCATTCGAACTATCACATGCAAATTTTCATACCATTACATAATATCACAATTGCACATTTATAAATCATCTAATCTCAATACATCCACGAGTCTATTACATTTCACAAGGTTATTTTTAACAATAGCCGTATAGATATTTGCTTGGTACTTAAACGTTCATTACATTACTAGTATCAATGTTAATACCAAGCATACATCTTATTAAACATATATTCCACCTTTGAATATGTAATGCTTTCCATTTCAATAATACAATAGAAAAATAACATTTACTATCTTTTTATCACGCATTGAGGTATACCATAACTTCAAAATTCAAAACAAGAGATTAACTAATAGTGTATATATATAATCGGCAATGATCATCTCATATGCATAAATATATGATTAAGCTTATCTTAACTAAATAATGCAACCACGAATTAACCAATTATTCCCCATAATCGAACATTCATGTGCACATCCAAAGAATTTTTCAAGCTCCCAAATAAACAATTGTAATAGTCGAATGTATACCTTAGATCACCAATGAACCGATTCCACACATAGATTAATATGAGAAAATTTCTAAACCAACCTATAAGACATTCACAATTATTCACTTGCATTATAAGAACACACGCCATACATGTTTCATGTGTATGCTTCTTCAAAATGAACTTATGACATGGTCGATTATACACACACATAAAAGTAGTATTTCAAGTATAGTCAAATATCCCGAACTAGTAAGAAGAGAGCCACATTCGCATAGCCTTTAAATATAACATATACAATGTATCAAAAAGAGTAGTTAAGCCTATAGATGCCATATACCTTAATTTCAAAAAAAACAAAAGATACCAAAATTTTGATGATAATGTGATTGACTTCAAGTTGATCCCCGAGCTCGAGCTTTCCACCTTAAAAATCTGTGGAACAAAAACGACAACAACACCCAAGTAAGCTATTATAGCTTAGTAAGTTTTAAACAATCTATAATATAATGACAGCTTTACTCAAATTAATATAAGCTGAAAATGGTAAACATGAACTTATTATTACTCATTGTAAAATTCTTAATAAATCACCTATTAACTCCCATATTTGATCTCAAATACTTTTGTAATACATTACTATCAACAATCCTTATCATATACTAAAATTCAAACCGTAGCACCTAGTCATGATATGCTACCTCACAAAAACCAAATTATCCAATAAGCTAAGCAAAATTTCAATACTCTAAGAAATATAACCCTTACCATCTTTAACATTCAAACTCCTAATTTGATACGAATGTAACATTACCTTCAATTCATACTCCACATGCACATATGTACTTATATATATATATATATATATATTTAAAATTTAAATAATAGAATTTCTTAGAACCAACTTACTGATTTCAAACTTTTGATATTAAAATTGATCGCACACTTAGTGCCCCTCTACCGGTTTCGCACACTTAGTGCCCGGATCTTCTTATTCGTATCCTTAATGCATATCGATCGATTTCGCACACTTAGTGCTCGGTGATTTAATGAATCGCACCCTTAGTGCATTACAACCGATATCACACACACAATGCTCGGTATATTAGCTCGCACACATAGTGCATTACAACCGATATCGCACACACAGTGCTCGGTATATTAGCTCGCACACATAGTGCCACCAATCCCATGTTCGACTCACAAAGAAGTAATATATATATTTAAATTTTTAAAATCATATACACACATATAATTAACTAGGAGCTCACAATTAACTCGTTTAATCACACATATATATATATTTTATATACATCACATTCGGCCATTTCATGGTAATGTCATCCTCATATTCGGCAATATACAATTTAACTTGTTTAAGTATTTTAACATCTGCACATGATACAATTTTAAAATTCAATTTAATTCAATTTTTTAAAACTTACCTCGGAAATTGTCGAACTAAGGTTTCCCGGTTACTCGTTCAATTTTGCCTTCCCACGATCTAAACTCTTTTCTTTATGATCTAAATAAATTCAAATTAAACTCATTCATTACTTTTCTAATTCAATTTAATCCGAAAACATATAATTTAGCAAATTTATGATTTTACCCCTAGCATTTGTAATTTTGACAATTTAGTCCCTAGTACAAAACTCACCAAATATTCAAAATTTGACCCCCATTCTTTGAGGCCGAATTTTCATCTCCTCAATATAAGCCTTTACAACTCATTTTCTTAACATTTTCACCTCTAATATTTTTTTTCCTACAAATAAGTCCTTAATTAACAACATTCATTAAAATCTCTAGAACAAAATATGTTCATCTACCTTAAATCTTTCATTCACTACCAATATCCATCATAAAACTCAACCTATCATCCATGGCACATTACACAAGCATCACCATTTCACACAATTAATACAGGGGTCTGATAGTATAAGAAACAACAAGTTCAAAAATGTGAAAATCATCAAAAATTACAAACTAACACATACCTAATTTTTTTCTCTTGAAGGGTCGAATATGACAGAGCTTAAATTCTTTCTTCTTCCTTGAAGTTTCGGTCAAATGAAGGAAAAAGATGGACATGCAATCCCCTTTTTCCCTTTTGTTTTATTATATTATTATTACATAATATAAGTAATTTAATCATTATTTATTATATTAAACTAATATTATAACACTTAGTGGACACATGATGCCGTCCCACTACATGCAAAAAGAATAATTTGCATAATAAATACTCCTTCAAATGAAAACCATTCAATTTAATCACCTAATTTAATAATGACTACCTTTTTCACCTTTCTCAATTTAGTCCCTTAACTTAAAATGATCACCCAAACAAGCAAATTAATCCACAATGTCTTAACACATGCTTTCATGCATCACATAAATATCAAATAAAAATAAAATAAAATAAAAAAATATTTTTCTATCTCGGATTCGTGGTCCCGAAACTACCGTTTTGATTAGGGTCGTAATCGGGCTGTTACATAGAGTCTAGACACACGCCCGTGTGGCTAGCTCGTGGACAACACTGATTAATCCCACACGCCCTAGGCACACGCCCGTGTGGCTAGTCCGTGGTCTATTCTCGATTTCAAATACTAACATGCAGGGACACACGGGTGAGTCACACGCTGTGTGAATTTGTGTGTGTGTCACACATGGCCTAGACACACGCCTTGCGTGTGTCTATCCACATGGACAAGAACAAAGCTATGTGCCAAGTTCTTTTCACCCCTCTAGCATACACAACATATACTCATCTAACACAATCATAATCAACTCAAATTGAAATGCAATCTCACATAGAAAACTACATCTTTCTTTCATATAATGTAATAGCCAACAACCATGGCATTATACAAAATAAGCTATCCATCTAAAGGCCAACACATCTTAGCCATTTACAACAAAATTCACTAACTTGTCTAGTCCCTATACATGCCATATACAAAACATTAAGTCTCATGTACCAAAGTGTGCTGATAGTGTGGACGATCTTCCAATTGATCCTCGTCTCGGTTCAACACTTTTACTCTATAAGACAAGGGAAAAGAAAAGGGAGTAAGCTTTGAGCTTAGTAAGTTTACACATAAACGATTAAGCATCATAGTATAAGCTCAACAACAATTAGCATTATACTACCAAAGGTGATGAACAACTATGCTTACTCTTTCTAACCCTTACCACACTTCCAACACATCATGAGTCACATACTCATAACCATCGAAATGCACCCCTGCATTCAATGTCACATTTACACAATATACAACACATCATTATTTCTCAATAATTCATCCACACAGCTAATTAACTTAATAATTCATCCACACAGCTATTTTACTCAATAATGCAATCACATGGCTAATCCACACAGTTAACCCACACAGCAAATGTCTCGGTAGTTTCACACTTAGCACACCACAATCGATTAATAAGGTGGTATCGCACTTAGCCTACCACAAAGGTAATCATAGGGGTTTCTCACTTAGCCCACTAAACGATATACCTCACGATAGCATCGCACATAGCCAGCTCATCGTCAATATGCATTAGGATGGTATCGCACTTAGCCTACCATCTAGCATTATCACTACACATTCACATGTCTACTTACTCAATTAAACATCCATTCACAATTCTACTACATTCATTCTACTTGGACCACATAGGTTCTCAATCAATCTCGAACAAGCTACACACTAGCTATCATCAACAAATTGTAAGTATGAATGCATTGATTATGCATAGACTTACCTCGGTACCCAAAAGTATTGAGACTTGCAATTTAGTCCACCACCTTGCTTTTGCCTCGGTTTCGATCTGGGCTTCGTCTTTCTTGATCTATAATGAATAAATCAGCTTATTCAATACATATATTGACTAAATTGACCCACATCTCATACTTTAGCAAAATTACTATTTTGCCCCTAAACTTTCTCATATTTACACTTTAGTCCCAAAGGCTCGTAAAGTTATTTTTATTCAACTTTCTAGTCTTTCATGCTTAGCCGAACCACTTATTCAACTAAAGCTATCATCAATTCTCACTAAATCACACATGTATGACCAAACTAAAGTTTTTCACAAACTAGCCCCTACATGCATTTTTCATGGAAAATCACTTAGCAAAAGATGTTTCTACTACATCAAGCTTTCATATTCTTCCATAAAACATCAAAATACATGCATGTCATACATATGTAAATTTTTAAACATCCATAATAGCTCACCAAATAGCTAAAAATAGCTTACTCATGCTACTAGGACTTCAAAAATACGAAGAATATCAAAAACCGGGCTTAGGAGCACTTACTAGCAAGCTTGAAAAATTGAAAGAGCCCTACCAATGGCTATTGGAATTTTCGGCAGCTTGGGGGAGAAGATGAGTGAATTTTTGTCATCTTTTCACCTATTTAATCATTTAATAACTAAATGACCAAAATGCCCTTTTTGATAAACTTCAAATTTTAACTCATCCATGCCTATTTTTGTCCAAATATTAGAATTTGGATAAATTGTTATTTAAGGACCTCTAATTAATAATCTAAAGCTATTTCAGACATATAGCTTCTAGAAACACACATTTTGTGACTTTTGCAATTTAGTCCTTTTGGACAAATCAACCCCAATTTCACAAAATTGCTTCATGAAACTTTCACACTAGCATGCATACAAGGCATAAACCTCAAAAACTCATTTATAACCCTCAGATTTGTGGTCTCGTACCACTATTCCGACTAGGCCCGAAACTGAGATTTTACAGATACTCACATATTGTCGGTACTGATTCAATTCTTAACTCAGTTTCTTTAGAATTCATCACAAAGTCAAGATATGCTTCGTATCCCTTTCTTACATATTTCTGGGCAGACATATGAGAGATCACTACAAGCGGCATGTCCTGTTCATCTGATTCAACACGAAGAGTGTCCCCGTTTTCACATCTCAATTGAATGTATTTCTTTCCACAATTTACTGTCACATTATGAGCGGTTAACCAGTCCATACCAAGAATTATATTGAATTTATCAAATGGAAATAGCATGAGATTTTCCTTAAAATAATGACCTCTAATCATCAATGGGCAATCTTTGCATACCTTATCAACTAATACGCTTTTTCCTAAAGGATTGGACACTTTTATCACAAACTCTGTAGACTCTACAGGCATGCTCATACTAGATACTAATTTTATACAAATATATGAGTGGGTAGATCTCGGATCAATTTAAGCAACAACATTAGTATCATGGAGAGAAAATGTACCCGTAATTACATCATGGGATAACGCCTCTTCGCGAGCGCGAATGGCATAAGTCCTCGCAGGCGCTCTACCCTCAAATCTTGCAGCCTGCTCTCTGGGTGTACTCTTACTACTCGTTCCACTTCCCAGGTTTCTCTGTTGTCTCCCTCTAGTAGTGCTTCCCGATCTGGCACTCTAAATGTTCTCTTTTTCAACCATCTCAGGGCATTCTCTAATAAAATGATCTTGGGAACCACACTTAAAACAGGCTCTCTCATGGGCTCGGCATTCACCGGGATGACGTTTGTCACACTGTGGACATTCTGATCTATTAGGTCGAGTGTTTCCAACACTAGCAACTGAGGTAGTCTGAGCTTTAATCCCCGAGTACTGTTTACTCTTTCTTCTGTTTGAAAACCCGGCTGAGGTAGCTGATCAGGTAGGGAAGTCTCTTGACTTCTTGGATAAAGATTGAAATGACTTGTTCATTTGTCTCTTTCTTGAGTCACGAGACTCCATCTTAGCTTTTCTTTTCTCTTTAACCAACTCATCGGCTTTACAAGCCCTATCCACTAGCACAACAAATTCCTTCAATTCTAGGACACCAACAAATAATCGGATATCTTCATTTAATCCGTCCTCAAACCTCTCACACATGATGGCTTGAGGACACACACTCCCGAGCGCATTTGCTTTGAGCCTTACAAATTCACGCTCATATTCAGTTACTGTCATTCTACCTTGTTTCAGTTCAAGGAATTCCTTTCTTTTCTGATCAATAAATCTTTGGCTAATGTACTTCTTCCAGAATTCATCTTGTAAAAACTCTCATGTGATCCTTTCCCTTGGTACAACCGACACAAGGGTATTCCACCACTGATAAGCGAAATCTCTTAAGAGAGACATCACACATTTCATGCACTCTTCAGGTGTGCAAGATAATTCATCAAATACCCTGATGGTATTTTCAAGCCAAAATTCTGCTCTTTCCAGATCATCATCTTTACTAGCTCGAAATTCCTCGACTCCTTGTTTCTGGATTCTATCAGCAGGAGGCTTTTCTCTTCTTACCACTTCCACCACTTGGGGAGTTATAGGGGTAGGCTGAGGAATAGGTGGGGTGGAGAGGGTTGCGCATTCGGGTTCGTGCGAACGAACTCCGTATATCATGCATTCATTATGTGGAGAAAGGCTTCCCTAGCCTCTCCTCCTCCTCTCTGACTTACATTCATTGGTCTATTCTCATTTTCATTCGGCACCGTCCCTTCAGTGGGAGCTGGTGCGTTACTTTCTACATCATCCTCCACAGCTCTATCAGGATCCATTTACTATATGAAAACACAATTTAAATTGTCAGGAGTCGTCACACTATCATAATGTAAATACTCATGTGTATGGCATATATATCTAGACTCATGCTTACGCTATGTTAGTCCGAGAACCGACTAAATCGTAGCTCTGATACCACTAAATGTAACACCCCTTACCCGTGTCCGACGCTGGGACAGGATACGAGGCATTACCAGACTTAACTTGCTTAAACATACAACATCAGGCTATAAAATTTCATTTAAACTTAAAGCTTCTCATTCATATTCATAACATCCTTATTATGGGCCTACGAGGCCCTAAACATACATACGGAAGGTTTCGGAATTAAACCAAAAACTTTTGCGCACTTAGAAAATTTTTGCCTAAATAGGGCCACACGCCCGTGTGGAATGGAACACGCCCGTATAGGCAGGCCGTGTGGTCACACACGCCCATGTTCCTGGCCCGTGTGGAATTTATTTTTCATTTCGAACCTACAGGGGTTTTCACACGGCCGGACACATGTCCGTGTCTGTGGCCCGTGTCCCTCACACGGTCTAGACACGCCCGTGTCCTCACCCGTGTGTGAAAAACCTGGGTATTTTATTTATGATGTCAGCAAGCTCTCAAGGGCACACGGCCTAGGTAAACACCCGTGTGCTGGCTCGTGTGGCGAATCGAATTCTCGCAAATTTGATGCAAGGGACACACGGCCTATCAACACACCCATTGGGCTGACCGTGTGTCACACACGACCTAGACACACGCCCGTGTATCTACCCGTGTGGACAATTAAAGGCTATTTCCCAAGCCAATTGCCACCCTAAAACATAAACACACATATGCCAACACAAGCAACACATGACATGGCAATAATACACTACGAAGAATCACTAATCATCATTCATACACTTCACATTTTACTCCATCAATTGCATGAACTTTCACTTCATAAAACTCATCATCATTAAGATATAAAACTTGGCAAATATCATCCAATTCCTAATGGCCATTTACAAAATGAGTGTATAACATTAATAGCTAACACTTTGGCTTTCAAATATGACATAACACAAGATGACCAAGTTCCTATACATGCCATACCCAAAATAAATCAACTTTACTATACCAAAAGAATGATTGATAGTGTGATCCGAGCTCCGACATTCTACGATCCCTGAGCTAGCTTGGCGATACTACAAGAAAAAAAAGAAAAGAAAGGGATAAGCATATAGCTTAGTAAGTTTGCATGAATTAAAATAGCAACATAAGTACTCATGGTAAAATCCATTTATCTCATAGAACAATAACAACACAAGTTCTCAAGTACTTTGACATACTTACTCATACTTACGCTTACCCATCACATACCACATTACGGTTTCATAACTCGTATTTTACTCATAGTACCTGTGTCACTTCATCACATAATTTAGAACTTATGCTATCTTGAACATAAACTTAAATCATTATCATCCTTAACTTAAATGTAACTTTTTTGTCATCTTTGTATAGCTTAGCTCTTTGTCATTTTTGCATACTTAGCTCTTTTGCCTGTTGAACTACTCGGAATATCGGAGGATACTCAATCTCATCATACATGTATCACGATGCCAATGCCATA
Source organism: Gossypium sturtianum (assembly GCA_025698515.1). NCBI lineage: Eukaryota > Viridiplantae > Streptophyta > Magnoliopsida > Malvales > Malvaceae > Gossypium > Gossypium sturtianum. The sequence goes on from CM046952.1 coordinate 118,798,687, forward strand.
TCCCAAATATGGTCTTACATGGGATCACCCCTTGATGCCGATGCCATATCCCAAATATGGTCTTACTCGGGATCTCTTAACTTGATGTCAATGCCATGTCCCAGACATGGTCTTATACGAGATCGTACATAGATGTCGATGCCATGTCCCAAACATGGTCTTACACGAGATCTTCCTTTTGTGCCGAGGCCATGTCCCAGACATGGTCTTTCACGGGACCTTCCTTATTCAGTGCCGATGCAATGTCTCAGACATGGTCTTATACGGGACCTACATTCGGTGCCGATGCCATGTCCCAGACATGGTCTTAAACGGGACCTACATTCAGTGCCGATGCCATGTCCCAGACATGGTCTTATACTGGACCTTCCTTATCTCATGTCGTGGCATAGGTATCCTCGTTATTCCGAATCTTCAATTGGGACTTCAACTTAATATATTCTCATCATTTTCTCATCGAGGCTTCATTAGTCGATTTTCATGAAATGGTATTCATTATCAAAAGATCAAGCAATTTAAAATATATAAAAAACACTATGAAACTTTAATTTCACACAAACTTACCTCGATACTCAAAATGTGTGTAAATGTTTGATTTAGTCCAACACTTTGTTCTTGCCTCGATTTTGGTCCGGGCTTCGTGTTTCTTGATCTATAATAAAAATTTCACTTGTTTAATACTCACATTGACTAAATTGACTCATGAATCATACTTTGGCAAAATTATGATTTTGCCCCTAAACTTTCACATAATTACACTTTTGCCCCTAGGCTCGTAAAATGATTTTTATTCAACTTTCTTGTATTTTAAGCCTAGACAAATTATTTTCTTAACTGCAATAGCCCCCAATTTCCACTATTTCACTCATGTATGACCATTTTTATAACTTTTACAATTTGGTCCTTTTATGCATTTTTCATGAAAATCACTTAGAAAAAAGATGTTTATCACACATCAAACTTTCATATTCTTCCTTAAAACATTAAAATACAAGCATGTAATACATGGGTAAATTTTTGAACATAAACCCTAGCTCAAAATATAGCTAGAAATAGCTAAATCGAGCTACGAGGATCTCAAAAATACGAAGAACATTAAAAACGGGGCTAGGATGCACTAACTATCAAGCTTGGAAGTTGAAGAAACCCTAGCTATGTCTCCTTGCAAATTTTGGCACTTAGAGGAAGAAGATGGACAAGATTTTGACTTATTTTTCCCTTTTTAATTCATTAATTAACCAAATGACTAAAATGCCCTTAAGGCCCTTTCTTGATATTTTTCCTTCCCATGTCCATTTTTGTCCATCTTGACATTTAATGGTCTAATTGCTAAATAAGGACCTCTACTAATTTTTATAATTCTATTTCAAATTTAAATCTTCTAGAATCTCATATTTTCTAATCTTTGCAATTTAGTCCTAATGGACAAATTGATCACTAATAAATAAAATTTTCTCATGAAATTTTCACACAATCATGCAACCATATCATAAGCCTCATAAAAATCATAAAACACATATTTCTACTTTGGATTTGTGGTCTCGCAACCACTATTCCGACTAGGCTCTAAATCGGGCTGTTACATCTCGCATAATAAATCAAGAGGTTGAAATCATTAATAAAATTGAACAATTTATAAAATAGGAAGTGTGTCAATAGATATATACATGTCTAGGATTGGATTTGTCTAGGAAGAGCTTGGTATTTAAGCATTCAAACTTGACTCACCTTCTTTTTCTAGGATCCTACCTAGTGTACAGTATCTATTCACTTCTATATTTTCATTTTCTCTATTGTTTTTAACAATGGGGACGATGTTCATCTTAAGTGGGGGGACCGAAAATTTGAAATTATTTCCTCTTAGAATAAATTTTTCTTTTAATTATGATTAGGATATATTTTGTTCAAAAAATTGAAATTTTGTTAAGTATGCTAAACTTTAGTATGAATAAAATTCTATTATTTCAATAATTGCTATGTTGGCTGAATTATGACACAAATGTACTCTTAATAAAGTGTGTAAATCATACCATAAAATTTTAGTTTCTTAGGAAAGCTAGGCATGCATGAAAGTTTAAGTCTCTAGAATTGACTTAGTAATTTCTTGAGGCGAAATCCTAGGAAGCATGGAATGTTGAAAATTATTTAGGCAACTTTTGTTTGGACCGTTTGAGCCTTTCAAGCCAACCTTGATGAATATTTATCCCTTGAAACCCAACTTTGAGACTATATGGCCCAATTTTTTTTGAACCTTTGCAATATTTAGCCATCACTTTCCTTTTAATTATCTTTAAATTTTCCCAAACACTAGACTCAGTACTGTTCAGAGTATTCTTTGAAAATAAGTTTGGGGGAGTTGAAAAGAAGTACCAAATGCTCAAAAATTTTGTAGTACATAACCAAAATGCTCGTAAAAAAAAAGAAGAAGGGCATATGTACTTGAAAGAAAATAGATGTACAAAAGAGCAGGTGAAAGCAAAGTAAGTTGGCACATTGAAGGTAATTATTCTGAAGGTCCGATTGAAGCTGAGTCTAGATGTTTTTAGCCTAAATTTATCCATATTTTACGTACCCCTATCCTAGCCACGTTACAACCTATTTAAAGACCTATTGATTCAAGTTTCTATGCTACCTACATTAGTGGAGAGAAATTGCTATGTTCAACATATAAAGGCATAAGTTAAACTTAATGATTGCAGCTTAATCTCGAATAAGGGAATAAAATCAAATTGTTAGGGATTTAACATGTCTTTATTAGGAATCATTTAGTCTATTTTTGCTATCATAAGAATGATTGAGATTAATTTGAATGATATGTATACATAAGTAGCATAAATATCAAATTTCTTGTTTTTGAGCATAAGTATACCAAATTCATAATTTTGGGAAGAATGTTGTTCGGAAGGAATTTTTCAAAGGTGTTTTCGAGAAATTCTTTTCAATTTGTGCATTACTCAGGACGAGCAATGAATTAAGTTTGGGGGTGTGGAAATATGAAAATATACACACTTTTTCATGCCCTTTTTAACTCAAATTCATGCAGATTCGGTAAAATTATTGTCGAAAAATATATAATTATTATAAAATAATTATTTTGTACTTAAATTATTAACATAATGAATTTTAATTAATTTTATAATAAATTTTGATTAATTTTGATCATTTTCGACAGATTCGTACAAAGGGCGAAAATTGGCTCGGTAGACACTGCTAGAAGCGCAAAACCGAGAAGCAATTTTTGAAGCATCGAGACGAATGAATTTTTTAGCTAAAGACGGTCCAAATTATGTGTATTAATTAATGATATAATTAATTTTAATTTATATCCAATTTAATTTGGATTAAATAAATTATTATTAATTAATTATGAAAAAGTAGTCCAGTTGAGCTGAACCGAGTGAACCGTACCGACCAAGAAGTGGACAGCCCAAAACCGTCCATATGTTGACCCAAATCAGCTTATTGGTTGATTATTTAGCTTGCAAAGAGGCCCTTTAAGACTTGTTCAAGTTGCAAACAAACCCCTCCACAATTGGTGGCTTTATAGATTTGCCCCAAGCCTAAATTAGCAAAGTTGAAACTATCAACCTTGCCACATGTGTGGCCGGCCAAGGGAGGGCTCTTTGGCTGATAATTTTAGCTATTTTTAGCAGCCCTCTTTAGCTATAAAAACCCCCTTAGGCTGGTCATTTGAAACACATCTCAAGCATTCACATCTTTTCTTTCTTCTCCCCACTTTCTCTCTTCTTTTCCATTCCAAATTCCCTTGCTCTCTTGCCAATTTCTCCTCTTGGAAAAGGGGCATTCATCAGGCATTTGTATAATCAATTAAGTGTTCATAGCAACCTTGGTCGACGAGGACAACAGAGAAGGAAGAACGGAGCAAACTAGTCAAGCCACAGAAAAACTCCGGATTAGATTCTTGTTACCTATCTCTTTAATTTTTGTTGTTGTTATGGTGAACATATCTATGAATATTTATGTTGTTGGAATGTTTAATTTAATCAATTTAGCTTGAATTTAATTCGTGTTAGGTTGATTGCATTTCGTTTGCTAAAATTGTTAAAATTGTGTTTATGTTGTTATAGGCCTCGGTAAGATGCTTGATTAAGTAAAATCATGACTAAGTTATTCTTGCATTACAATTGTGAAGTAGCTAATGAATTAATTATTTAAAAGGATTGAAATTTTAATTAATGGACACAGTACTTAATCAGTGCATGTTTAATTATCTAATGTAGCTAAGGGTTAAATTAGCAACGGTATCTGACGATACATTTGCCTTGCATAACTTGCAAGATTATTGTGATTAAACTGTTTCAAGGTAGGGATACTTTGTTACCTCACTTAGTCTTTTATGTGCTTATTAGATTTAATTAATCGTTTGAATTGACATAGGTATATGTACAAGAGATTATTTCGATTTAATAAGTATGTATGTGCAATAACATATTTGTCTATTAAGAATTGTTTAATCGGTTGAATTGACATAGGAATATAGTCAAGAGATGAATGGATTTTGGTAGGTGAGTATGTTCATAAGTTAGCAAATTACCGAGTTGTCGTGAATTTATTTGTAACAATATAAACATGAGTTTAATAATTCTAAGTTAAGAAATGTAATTAACCTAACACAATTATGTCATCTTGATTAAAATTGTATTTTGAAATCGTGCATTTGAGATTTATTTATTTAGTTTACTTAGTTTAAAATCTTAGTTTTTAATCACCCTCTTCAAACAAAATATTTTTCTTCACCAAAGTGTTTTAAATAGCATTCATAAATAATTCTTTTCACAGTCCCTGTGGGTACGATAACTCGACATTTACTTGACACCTTATTACTTGTTGCGATTGTGTACACTTGCACATTTACTTCATTCCAAGTTTTGGTGTTTCCATCTACACAACTCATATTTTATGTGATTAAAACTTGTATTTGACCTAATTAGGATTGCAAAATTCTGCCTATAAATAGTAAATTTGAGGCAAAGCTTAAAGAGCTTTTTCCAAGCCATCTTTAGGTTTTAGTTTAGTAGATTTGGGTTTTTAGTTTAGGTTTATTTTTATTCTAAAACAGTGTTATTTCTTATTCTTCGACTTGGATTCGATTTGAGTCCAAGTCTTTGTTATTTTATATTTTCACAATTTTCTTTCACTTTTGGTTTGCAATCGACGACATCTTAATCACTGTTAAAGGATTTCACAATTCCAAGCACATTAAGTTCATCAAATGGAAAATTTCTATCTCTTTCTCTTTTACTTTAATTTGCATTATTGCATGACTAATTTAATTTTGGAAAAGATGATTGTTGAGTCGATGAATGGCTAGATCCTTAGAGAGATTAGCAAGCGGATGTGGGAGTGATTGATGAAGGAATTAGGGTTTTTCCAATATAGTTAGTTGGTATAAATTCATGTGTGTTTAAACCCTAGGATTGATGACCCTAGGAAGTAATCTAGAATAAACGAGGTCGAGAGATAATTTTATCTAGTAAATCGTGGATTTATCCCGGTCAGGAAACTAAAGTCGAGAGATAAGTGTGTATTGGTCGATTAGTTGATTAGTAGAGGCCGAGAGATAATATTGGTTAGTTAATAACTAATTCCCTAATAAAACCCAAATTCTAAAGCTAATTGCAACCACTGAAGCAAGTTAATCTTTTGCATGTTAATTGAGAGATTTTCATTTGTTAACTTTGTTTTAGTAGCTTAGTTTTTATTTTACAACCTTAATCTTTAATATTAATTTTTCTTAATATGATTTTTAGTTGTTAATGTTTAGACCTGCTAGTGTAGACAATGTATTTAGATTTAATTCAACCTCCCTTAGGTACGATCCTCAGAATACTTACTAGTGTTCCATTGTAACATTAAACTATATTACAATTTGACTTGTTTGCTTGCAGATACCGCACTTGTAACATCCTGAAATTCAGAATTTATGTGTTGCATTATACCATGCGATAGGTTAGTTAAAAATATTAATTGTGTATGTTTAGGGGTCCTAAGAAGGTTCGGGGTTGAATTGGGCCTTAGCAAAATTTTTATGTTTAAGCACCTTAAGGAGAGATAGGTAAGTGACATCAAGGCTTAAGGAAATAAGAGAGTAATTGCTAGCATAAATGAGCATATGGCAAGGAGGTTGTGGCGTCACATGAAGAGCATGGAGGGAAGAGGTTCAAATCCCACCTAGTGCAAATTATTTTGACTAAATTTTTGTGCTTCTTCCCAAAGTGTCGGCCATGGTAGTATTTTTGGTAAGGGAGACTTTTTAATTATGGAAAGATGGCTAAAGAAATATGGTATGGAGGAAAACAAGGGAAAATGAAGGAAAGAATCAAAAGAAAAAGGCAAGAGAAGGGAACATGTTGGCTTATTATGGGGGTGATGTTTTGGAAAGAATATTTTGGTCAACATTCACCCTTTAGGCAAATGTGTCACACGGTTTTGTGAGGGGGAAGGGAGAGCCGAATTTTCCTTTAGCTTTTTGCAAGTTTAGTGCATGAGAAGTATATTTTCTTTTGTTTGAACATTTTGTGTTTCTTTTCTAAACCTTTTTTCTTTCTTGCCGAAACACATTAGGCCAAAATAGTTCATTTTGATCCTTTGTTTTGCCGAAACACTAAAGTCATTTTGGTACTCTCTTTTCCAATTTCTTTTCTCCTTGCCTTGGCCGAAACCTCCTAGTCCATTTGGTCATTTTTCTTCCTAGCTTTGCTGTGACCCTCAAATCACTTTTGCTCATTTTCTTTTGATGGCCGAAACTCCTTAATTCCTCTTGGGTTATCACTTCTTTTCCTATTCACTATTCCTTCAATCTTTCTCCATTTCTCTCCATTAACCGAATCTTGAACTTCTCTTCTTCATCTTGCAAGTTGGACATTTTCTTCCTTGATTAAATCGGGTAAATGACTTTATTCTAATCTTTTCATTCTCTTTTCTCTCTAGCCGAATGATTGTTCTTCATCATTTGGTTATTTCATATTATTTCTAAACCGAAATGGTGTTTTCCATACTCCCTCATATCTTAATCGTTATCTTATTGTAGTGTAATAGTGGGAAAGCCGAATCAATTATCTTTGACTCATCTGTAACCATAAGTACAATCGTTGGGAATCAATTTTACCATCGTTAAGGTAAGAGATTCGTCATAGTTTATTTTGATCTATCTCGTTACTCGGTTAGTTTGCTAAACGGAATGATGGATTTGACTAATCATTTATTTTAGGGACTATATCGATCGTTCCTATACACTTGTTGATCATACGGAAATAGTGGTAAGCCGAACCTATTTCCTTAAATAATCGTTTTATATCATCGTAATATCTTTTTGATTAAGATTTTTCCAATGGAGGCAAGTGGTACTGATTCGAAAGGGAAAGAAATTGGAGATCACAAAAGGAGTGCATTTGCTATTCCTACTCCTAAGTTTAAGCGTAGAGCGGTTTCGGCGGTTCAAGATTTCCCACCGGGTTGTGGACCATCATCCGGTGAGAATAGACAAATCGTGGTCGTTCACGATATCGAGGGTAAGCGTTTCAATAGATCGCTTGGTTTAGATTTAGATTAATAAAAACTCGTTCATTAGATTAATCGAGTATTATGTTGTCATAGGTGCTGACGATCAAGAGAGTTTGATACTTACCGTAATCAGGTGTGTAATCTCACACCGCAATTCCGTAGATTATGATTCGGTAACAAGTTTGACAGTTGATTGTTATTATTATAAGGCTAAAAATCGTAATATGGCATAAATCGAGAAATTGCTTAAATTTCATTATTTCTAAAGATTTATCAAAATCGGTGTTAATTTGTATAAATTACCGAAATGCCCGTATGGGCTGAATTATCGAAATGCCCCTAAGGGCCGAATTACCAAAATGCCCCTATGGGCCGATTTGTTAAAATGCCTTAGTGGGCTGAATTATTATATTGCTTTAAAGGGGCGATCCATTAAAAGTATACAATAGATTAATGATTGTTATTATGTATGTTGCATCTCTACATATTGCATGGGATGGGAAAATTGAATGAAGAGAAGTGTAGCCTGGTGGCATTGCCTGTAACATCCCGAAATTGGGCCTAGGAGAATTGGGCCCAATGGGCCTTGGGCGTAGTAGCGTTTAAATTTTTTGAGAACAAGAGAACGGCTTGTTGGACCTATTAGGTGAGTGATTTTGGAAGGTTAGGGGGCTTCTATGAAGTCCCGGGACTAAACTTGAGCTTTAGGAAAATTTTGGTTTTAGGTGAAAAAAACCCTGGGAGTTAGTAGGTAGGCTTTAAGAATAAATTGTGGAAAAAATGACACAAGTGGAGTGTGTGGTGTAGTGGCAAAGTGACGCCACTTAAGAGGCAAGGGAGTGACGCCACAGGGAAGGAAGGAGGTCCAAGGTTTAAGTCTTGGCTCTTGCATTTTGGTTTTCTTTTTAAATGGACTTTAGAATTTCGCTATAGATTTATATTTAGTTGCGCATGGTTTAAGACATAAGAGGAGTTTGTGGCTAAGTGGTTAGCGGTGTGGATTATGCTACAAGGGAGCCTGGGTTCGAATCTCATGAAAAGCAAGGGAGTATTTATTTTGCGAATTGGACGGCAAGAGTTTGAGCTGGATTTAAACTCTCTCGTGAAGGATCCCACATCGGAAAGATACAAAGAAGGAAGGTGAGAAGCTAGCTATATATAGAGCATTCTATGATAGGAGGAAGGATACCTTGGTTGGCGTTTGGGCACAGGAGTGGTCGGAGCGCGGATTAGCACCAGATTCCTATCAGGTGTGTAACTCTCTCTACTTTAGTTGTAGAGCGGCAAATCTTTGAAGTGCCTGGGTCCACGGTAATAGTAGCCACACGAGCGTGCGTGCGACGCGCGTGTGGGGCTTCGGCGCGATAGTTGAGGCCATCGGTGAGTATTCTTGTGGGTTGAGGTTGCTTGGGCCACGATGGGCCGAAGCGGGCCCAATGGGCCCGTGGGCCCAATTGAATAAAATGTATGATGGTGTAGTATATAGTGAACTAGACTAGGTGAATCTCATATCGTCGCTAGATTTGTGTTAGGTGGGCCACACGGGCGGTTTGGGCCCGATGGGGTTGAAATCGGGTTTTAGGCCCAATAGTCCGGTACGACCGGAAATGGTAGTTGAGTCGCTCGAGGCGACATTAGGCCTTTGGAAAGGCCATTGCAGGTGTGAAATTACCGAAATACCCCTGGTTTGTTAAATTACCGAAATACCCCCAGTTTGCAAAATTATCGAAATACCCCTGGTTTGTAAAATTACCAAAATACACCTGGTTTGTGAAATTACCAAAATACCCCCAGTTTGTAAAATTACCGAAATACCCTTGGTTTGTTAAATTACCGAAATACCCCCGGTTTGCAAAATTATCGAAATACCCCTAGTTTGTAAAATTACCAAAATACCCCTGGTTTGTGAAATTACCGAAATACCCCCGGTTTGCAAAATTACCGAAATACCCCTGGTTTATTAAATTACTGAAATACCCCCGGTTTGCAAAATTATCGAAATACCCCTGGTTTTTAAAATTACCAAAATACCCCTGGTTTACGAAATTACCGAAATACCCCTGGTTTGCAAAATTACTGAAATGCCCCTGGTTCGCGAACTTACCGAAATACCCCTAGTTTGTAAAATTGCCGAAATACTCTTGGTTTGTAAAATTACCGAAATACCCCTGGTTTGCGAAATTACCGAAATACTCCCGGTTTGTGAAATTACCGTTTTACCCCTACACGACAAAATGATCGTTGTACCCTCATGGTAGTACTAGCGTTGTGTGTGTTAATTGTATGATTGATTATGTTTGAGATGTGTTGCTTACATGGATTGGTTATGAGTAGAATTATCGAACTACCCCTGTAGGGTGGAATTACCGAAATACCCTTATAGGGTAAAATGACTGATTTTCCCTTGTAGGTAAATGATCGACTTGTGCAATGAGTTGTCTAATTTGTCTGTGGTTGTATGACTGATATGCTTTTATTACATGTTTAAATAATTGTTACTGAGCATGTCCATTTTGCATACACGTGTAATGATTGAGCATGACATACACGACATATTGCATGAGGTTGGGATTATTAATACGGAGGAAGTGCTAATAGGATCGCATGGTCGCTTGACGATGTGGATCCATCGAAGGCTTTATAGCCACCGCAGTGTTTTTAGCCACCGAGCGACCATCTTTGCACCGATAATGTTATTGAGAAGTTTGTGTGCCATTAATATGGCTTCGCGCGTAATTATGGGCTTTGTGCCAATACCGAAGGCTCTGTGCCGATATTATGGCTTTGTGCCAATCGTATTTCACCGTGGCTATGTGCCTAACTTATATATCGATGACTCGTGTCGATCATATTTACCCAAGGTGTGTCCGATTATATTACCGTCGCCGATGGCTATGTGCCAAATATAATACTGATCCACCGATGGCTTTGTGCCAATTGTAATACCGCTCATCAAGGCTTTTTAGCCACCGAGTAGCTATCTTTGCCCGATAAGTTAGTGCATGCACCGGTGCTACATACGGAGTGTAGGGATGGGTGGGTCGATTAAATCCCCACGAGAGTGTAGGTTGGACGGAGGCGGAGTGCGAGGGTTGGTATGGGCATTAACGCATTGCATATCTGGATTATATTACTAAGATGGGCTTAGGCCCCGATTTATATGTATGACATGTGACATTTAACTTGGGTTAAGGCCCAACCGAGGCTATTTTGGGCTAATGCCCAATTGCCACCGTTACTTTAATGGGCTTGGGCCCGAATTGTTTTGATGCATGTTCTTACAGATTTTGTTCGTAAAGGGAATTACACACTGAGTTTTCGTAAACTCACCCCCTCTTTTTAATTTTTCTTAGGTAATCCTCAGTAGGCGGTTCGACGTACTGGAGGACTCGGAGGTGGCCACACTACGAGCAGTTCTGGACTTTAGTATTTTACTTATTTTTAACTTGGGTTAATATTTTGTAATAAGGCCACTTTAACTTTAAATTTGGTATTTTATTTGGTTTAGCTTTTAATATGATACTGCCTATTATTCTTAAATGTTTAATACGGGATTTTTCCAAACCCTTAATAACCGTTTTCCAAAATGTTAACAAAAGGATAACAAGCGAATACATAATTAAACTCGAAATTTTTAACAAACGCATGAATTTTAAACAACCCTTTTATGTGACATGCCGATCCGTAGTAACGTTTTGACCGGTTTGGGGTGTTACATTGCCACAATTTGTTTATTAATGTGCTTGATCATGACTCGGTGGTTCAACCACAAAAATATTATAAATGGCGGTTTGACCGCAAATTGGAGAGAATGGCGGGGTGGGTTGACTTGATCCCCACGGAGAGAGATTAGGTGGTCGGGGAGAGATTGGTGGATGGGATGGGTTGCATTCATGTCATTTATTTATTACTTTGCAATGGGCTTAGGCCCAATATGTTGCTATACGGGTTCAGGCCCAGTGGATAACAGTAAGGGGATTATACACTGAGTTCTAGTAACTCACCTCGTTTCCTTAACCCTTGCAGGTAATACTCAGTGATGTGGACTTGGGCCATGGATGACTAGGTGGAGGCCATACTTCAGAAATGGTTTTTATTGAACTTTAGATTTATGTTTCCGTTCACTTTAGTACTTTAACTATTTTGGGTTTTTATGTTGTAATAAGGCCTCTGGAATATTTTTTTATTTTTGCTTTATGTTTTGACGTACTTACTATATTGCTTGAATTGTTTTAAATGGGGATTTTTCTAAAAATTTAAATAAAGGTTTTCCCAAAATAGATTAACAAATGGATTTCATAACAAACTTTTTCAAATATTTTAACTCGGAAATTTTCTTTCGAATTATCAATGAAATTTTCAAAAGTCACGGTTTTATAAGATTACTAGTTCAAATTATCGATTTATCAACCAACCTTCGAGATTAGTTGCATTTTATCAAATATTTTTCAAATCAAACTTGTTTTCTTGATTATAACAAAATAATACCTATTTTAGTACGAATAAAAAAGATTTTACACGTTTTCTCATGTGACATGTCAGATCCGGTCATAACGCATTGAAACACCCCACACCCGGCCCACGAGCCTGGACCGGATCTGGTATGTTCCTTAAGTAAACCGGTTTTCGAATTCTTCATTACTTAGAGAAAATTTGTAAAATTTTAGGAAATATTGGTTTGGGTTGGGCTTAGGTTGGGAAACCCATTTAACTAATTTAAAAATCCAATTTTATTAAGGTGACAAAATAATTTTCTTTAGGTTTATAAAAATATATTTCACTTAAAATTTAATCCAACAATCGTTTGTAACAAAATAATTAAAAATAAAGCAGAAATAAAGAAAATCCACTTGGGCCTTATGGCCTTATTACATCAAATAACCCCAAAATAAAATTAAATGTACTTAGAAAATATAAAGTCCAAATTCTAAATAAAGTCTTCAAGTGAAGCATGGCCACCTCAAGGTCTACTGTCCCATTCAAATCATTTGTTCATCACACAAAAATAGTTCCCACAACAGGGTGAGTCAACAGACTCAATGTGTACACAACATTAACCTTCAACAAATCGGGCATATAAGTTCGTATCAAGTTCATGTTCATATAAAATAAATGATGCAACCCAAACCCAAGCCTAATGGTCCATCCGCTACACACCACCCGTACCGCCAACCACACCGTGGGGACTACTAAGTCAACCCTCCATCCGCTACACACCATCGAAAAGCGATCAGCTGCGATCGCGGTGCACATCGCCCATATAATTTGTGTCATTAGACACCATATTCAAATAATGTAACCGGTTACCAAATTCAGATTTTTGTGACCGTGGTCACCATATTCCGTTGGTGAGACCGAAGTCAACACCTTCTTCCCCTTTCACACATATATCCCGAATGCCCCATATATTTTATATCATGCATAACATACTTAATTTCTCATAATTCACATGTAACAATATACATATTCAAAATCCTATCAAAGGTAGGAAACGTACCTGGGTACTTTTACCATATTTATGGTACTTAGCCATATTCACATTCTTATGCATATTCATATATTAAAATAATTGCCATATGATATATTGAAAGTTAGTGTGAGTACACACCTGATTCGCTTATTGGATTCCTTGAGATCCCGAAAATCTCGATCCAACGATCTAGATTTTTAACTCCTTGTTTGTCGATTTGATTGATAATCAAATCCCGAAGATTTGTGTTCTTTTCCCTTGAAATCGGCTAACACTTACAAATCCAAATCTGAAAAGGATTCCTTTATATGCTTGTCGAAATCCCTATAATTTTGTGTTAGATTAAATCTAACTTTGAAAACATGAATCACAACCTTTAACCAATTATTCACTTACCTTAGATCCTTGATCCTTGTTTTCAACAATTGTAGAAACCTGATAGACCCCTTGTAGATTCGGCCATGAACAAGAATAGGGATTAGGCCATTCTCTTTCGGCAAATAGAAAAGAAAAGAACTTGAATAATGCTTACCCTTACCTTAATGCCTTGACCGATTGCTTCCTTGCCTAGAGTCTCAGAGTTTCGGCTATAGAGATTTAATCAGGGATCAAAAGAAAAAGGTTTTGGCTTGACAGATGAAGAAAAGAGAAGAAGAAAAGATGGAAAGAAAATTCGGCAGAGAGGGGGAGAGAGCTAGGAAAATTTCGCACAGAGGAAGAGAAAGCAAGCGTTGATGAGTAGCCCTCCCGCCTCCTTTTATAGCCGAAATTATCAGCCTAGGAGTCCCTTACTTGGCCACCACTCCTCTTTTTGATAATATTATCTCTTTTATTTAAAAGATAAAAGCCTTTAATCCATCAATTATCTCCTCAATTTTCTTAAAAGAAAATCCTTTATTTATCACTTATTATTCACATATTTATGCAAATAAAACTCTTCCTTTTCTAGAAACCCATGCCGTCCACCTCACTTTTCTCCGGAAGCAAAAATAAAACTTATTTATTTGCTTCTCAAGTGACTCGAACTCAGGCCTATTTCCCGCATGTGACGCCACTTCCTTAGGCCCTAAGTGGCATCTTGAGCCACTTTTCCAAGCTTTGTTTGTGTGTCAAACTTCTCCAACTTTTTCTTTTAAGGCCCTCTAGCCCTTATTTCCTATTTTGAACTTTAAAATTTGACATTTCGGCATCATTTCTAAGTTTCCTAAAATTTTCGATCGGCTCAGTAACTTGCCATTTTTCTTACATTTCGAGGTTTCCGAAATGTTCACTTTCCATTTTTGAAACATTTCCAAAATGTTCGAGTTTCAAAAATGTTCAAGTTTCCAAAAATGTTCATTTCCATTTCTATGCATTTCTAGAATTCCAAAAATACCAAAAATTTATTCATAGTGCTTAAGACTTGTCATTTCGTACAATTAAACTGAAAATGCATAGGCCCTATTCAGGATGTTACACACATGGGCCGGGTTTGGGGTGTTACAACACTTATTTTATATATTTTTATTTGCATGATTTATACTCTAAACATTCGCACGTTTAGAGGCGGTCAAATAGTGTGGATATAGCTAAAGCTTAAACAAATTATATAAGGATAAAACACATTGATATACATTATCATAAGGGAGACGGTAGCGTTTGACGGAATAGTAGATTTAGTCAAAGATCGCATTAGAGGACAAACCCCAAAGATTTGTTTTACCGAGACTCTACTAGCTAGAGAGTTCTTTGGGAAACATATGAAGGGGCACAAGAATGCGAAACATAACTCATCTACTTTACTAGGGCAAATGGGAGACTATTGGATCTGGTGCCCTACGTGTAGTATTTTCGTCAACGTACACTTGTAATTTCTCGAATAGATTGGTTAATGAAATTATTCATGAATTACATTAATACTTTGTATAATGTCCTCAAATGATTTTTGCACACAAATAAAAATGGAAGCAAATGTTGTTCATGAGTTGTTTAATGTTTAAACTAATACTAAGCGGTATTTTGTGATCGGATCATAATTCAGAAAGACATCTTATATTAGTAGACGAACCTAAACCAATTGAAAGACTAATATGCCGTTTATCAAGTCCAATTAGGGAGATATTTTGTCTTAGGCATCAAAGCGAATGACTCCCAAAAGATAGAGAAATAGATGTGACTGACTGGACTGACAATACATCGGATTAGACCCAATAAGAATATATCCTGAATCCGTTTATGGATTTATTCACTTGTGGCGTTCATAGTGTGGCATACCTAAATCTTGAGTGGATGACGAACTATGTATACGTGACTCATACACTTTGATGTAAGTAAAAGCTTAAGTTCAAATAGATAAGGAACCGAGACATGGGTAAATTGTATCCTCTCATTTGCATTACATGATTGATGAAAAGTAAACGTTTCCATGAGTTGTTCGTCTTTATGATGGATGACTTGATTACTATTTGATAGTGATTGACTTTTCATGAAGGAAGATGCAATGGTTACCATGAGATAAAATAGGATCATATTTGGAGAACATGTATCATCCCAAAGAGATTAAGGATATCTTATGAGGGTAACAAACTTATTATAAAGTTATTGGACGAGCACTGATCAAGTTGCTTTCATAATGGTACGTCGTTGGGGAAAGATCAAATGACTTCGTGACCAAATGAATTTATAATTGATAGGAAAAAACCTGGAACTTAATTATAAATCACTTGAGCCTCAATTGCATTGTCCAATCGATCCCTCTACTAACTCATTGAAACTAGAAATGAATTGCATGTTAAATCAAATAAACAAAAATAAATAAAAATGGTTAAATGGAGAAATAGGAAACATTTGGAAATAATTATGGTTTTCTCCAAAATGAAAATGAAAATGGAGAAATAGAATCATTTGGAAATGAATAAGGTTTTCTCCGAAATAAAAAATGAAAATGACCTAAAAAATATTTTATGTTTTTCAAATTAGATGAAGTTCAAAAATGGAAATAAATCATTTGGTCAAAGTGAACCGTGGAATGTAGAAATATTAAATATATTTTCTCATAAATTCTTTTCGGTAAAGTTGACATGATGATTTTAACGAAATTATAATTGAATTGAGAAAATCATTTAATTTGAAATATATTGAAGTTTATTTTTGGGAAATAGAAAAACAAATATTGTGTTGGATCAAATTATAAAGTATTGGGTTAAAAGCCCAGGAAATACATGTAATTGCATCCGATATGGAATAGGCCCAAAATCCCCTTGTAAAGAAAGGGGTGGACAACAAACCCTAGTAAAAATAGCTAGGGGTGCCGCCAACTACATCTTAGTTGAACTAGGATTTCGTTTTTCTAGTTAAAATAAACTTCTATAATTCAACAGGGGTTCTACCTTCTCCCCTTATAAATAGATAGCACCGGTAGGGCTATTAACATAACGTTCAGATATCATTATTCTTCCCAAAAATAGAGAGACTTTTATTCTCTAAGAATTAAATATATTTTTTGGAATAATGATTCTGTCGGTTTCTATTTGAGAAGAGAAATTTTATTTTTACCTTAAAGAAAAGAAAATTATTTCTAATTTTATGTTTGATTCGAATCATTTGAGCCCACACTCAAAGCAGTTCATGGTACGAGAATAGAGGATAAGATCTTTTGGTTGAAAGTCGAGAATGACAAGGATCCGTTTATACGAAAACATAAGTGCGAATTTGGTCTAGAGTTTATTTCTATAAATATAAAAAATTTGATCGGTTTTCAAAATTTTTATTTTTCACTAAGCAAAAAAATTGTTTTTGAACCAGATTTTTTCCAACAATTAACTAATAATGTGTTATGAAATTTTGGTTGTCATGGCATGGTTAATAATGTAATTTTTAAATATGTGAAAATTTTTTGAAATATGACATTAATAGGGGAAATGTGTTAATGTGTCAACATGACAAACTTGATGATTAATTTGTTAATTTTTTTTTACAAGTCGTTAATAGAATCGGCATATCGTTAAAATGTGAATTAGTTAAGTGTTATATGATATTGTGCTTAGTGGAACTTGGCCATATATGCCTTATTATCTAATAATGTGTTAAGAACTTTTGTTGCCTTGAAATTATTGGTAAGTACAACCTAATAGTAGTGAATTATTTGAAATGTGCATAATGTCACCTTGGTCAATTCAAATATTAATAGGTTGTTATGACTAGTTTGTTCACTAAATGGCTTTAGTATATGGTTACATGTGAGGTCATAATGACCTTCCTTGGATTTTACTACAAAAATTTTGATTAATAAATGAAATTGTTACTAATGATTTATTGAAGCCATAATGGGAAAAATAAAGGTGATTATAAGGCCTAAGATGATATTTGTGAAATATGAGTATATGCAAGATACTTAGCAAGCTAATATGCGTGTTTAAACATTGTCTAAACAATCTCTTAACTCTATAACTAGGATTATATCTCTATTTGAATAAAGTATTCATATATATATATATATATATATTAATGGCTTCAATTGAGATAAGTTACCCTAAGCAAAATGTATTGAGATCTAATGCTTCAGTATAGTTATTTCGTCAAATATTTTTTTTATTTTTTGAATAGATTGGTTTAATAAAATTCCATCATTTAAATTATTATCTTTTGTATATGTCCTCAAGGGTTTTTGTTGGATCTAATGCCCTAAGTGTAGGACTTTCGTCTATGTATACTTGTATTTTTTAAACAAATTGGTTTAATAAAATATTCATTGATTGCATTAATATTTCTTGTATATAGCCCACAGCAACTTTTGCACACAAAGCAAAGTGGAAGAAAATGTTGGCTTACTGATTATCTAACGTTTAACTAATACTAAACAATATTACATGGTTGGATCGTAATATGGAAAGACAACTTGTATTAGTAGATAATCTAAACATGTGATTAGTCTACTCAGAAAATGAGCAAACCAATTGAAAGTCTAATATGTCATCTATCAAGTCCAATTGGGGAGATGCTTTGTCTTGAGTACCGGAGCGGATGACTCCCAGAAGATAGAGACATAGATGTGACTAACTAGAGTACACTGGACAGGACCCAAGTAGAATAGATCCTAGATCCATTTATGGATTTACTAAGATTTATTCACTTGTGACATTTATAGTTTGGCATACCTTAATCCTGAGTGGATGATAAACTATATATGTGTAACTTGTATACTTTGAGGTAAGTAAAAGCCTGAGTTCAAATAGATAATGAACCAAAAGTTGGTACGTTGGGTATACGACTTCTACAATATGTAGCATTATTCCACAATAATGGAATTCATAGTCCAACTAAAGGGTAAATGATATCCTCTCATTGGCATTACATGATAGATGAAAAGTAAATGTGGCCACGATTCATTTGTCTTTCTGATAAATGACTTGATTACTATTTGATAGTAATTGACTTTTCATGAAGGAAGATGTAATGGTTACCATGAAATAAAATAGGATAATATTGGGAGAACAAATTTATCCCAAAGAGATTAAGCATATCCTGTGAAGGTAACACATTTATGAAAATGTCATTGGATGAGCACTTATTTAGTAGTTTTCGTAACGGTATATAACTAGGGAGAGCTTCGTCACGATAATATAGTGGAATGACTTCATGACTTAATAAATTTATAATTAATAGGTGAAAAGATGGAACTTAATTATAAATTATTTAAAACCTAATTATATATATCCAATCTGTCCCTTTTCTAACTCGTTAAAACGATAAATGAATTACATGTAGAACCAAATGGATAGAAATGAACAGAAATGAATGGAAATGATGATGTAAGAAAAATGAGTCGTATTCAAAAATGAACGTGTTTTCTCGCTAAGTACAAAAATGACTTGAGAATTAATTTAAGGTTTTTCAAATTATTATTTCAATTGTAACAGCCCGATTTAGGGGCTAGGTGAAATAGTGATCTCGGGATCACTAATCTGAGATTAGAGAAATTATTTTCATGATATATTATGAGTTAGAACATAATAGCATATGAACATGACAATTTTGGTACTTTAATTTTAGCGATTTCATGTGTGATTTCGAAAAAGGACTAAATCGCATAAAGTGCGAAAGTTCCATTCTACATGCTAAAAGTACCAAATGGACATGATATGTTAATTGGGGGTCTTTAAAAGGTAATTTAGCCTTTGGAAGAGGCTTGGTCGGCCATAAGAAAGCATGGGAGACAAGATTTTTCAATTAGTGTCAAAGTTAGTAGTAGTAGGTGGACTAATTTGACTTGTAATAATAAAATAAGGAGAGAAAAGATATCATCTTTTCCCTATCATCTTCCACCGAAAATTTGTAGCATAGAAGGGGTAGAAACCTTCAAAAATTTCAGCAAGCTCTCATCTACTCAAGTAAGTGTTCTAGTGAACTTTTCTTGAAAATAATTGTACTTTTGAGACCCCTAAAGCTTAAGCTTTCAAATGAGGACTATTGTGCAATGTTGTGAAAGGTTTAGAGTTCTACCATGAGAGCTACCTTAGTTATTTGCTGCATTTTTATGGAAGGACTTGAGTTTTAGTTACTAGATGAACAACTTTTAAAAAGGGTGTTAGCATTAAAACACCAAATAGGACCTTAATGAAAAGGTTATAACTTTTGTAGTAAGTATGTAGAATATTGATTTTTGATGATAGCTTTAAGAGCATTAAATGTTTGCCTAGGCTTGTGGAGGATAAAAATGTGATTAGGATTAATTTCTGAGCCTAGGGGCAAAATGGTCATTTTGCCAAAATCTAGGGGTAAAATAGTAATTTTACCTAAGCATAATTATTGAGATGCTTATGTTAATGTAATGATTAAAATGAGCTAATTTGCTATTATAGAGCAAGAGGAGACGAGAATTCGCCTCGATCGGGAAAGGACAAAATCGTGGACTAAATCAAGAACTAGCTCATTTTGAAAACGAGGTAAGTTGTGTGTGATTTTTAATACAATATTGTATTAGCATAATTGAGAATGCTTGATGTCTTATTGATGCATGATACTTCAATAATTTGAGAAGTTTATATGAATGTGATATTGAAGTTCTAATGGACCATGAGGTATACGAAAAATACTATCATCCAATGTGAGTGCGAGTGTAAGACCATGTTTGGAACATGGCATCGGCCACATTATGAGTGCCAGTGTAAGACCATATGCAGGATATGGCATCGGCCACATTATGAGTGCCAGTGTAGGACCATGTTTGGAACATGGCATCGGCGTTGATACGAGTGCCAGTGTAAGACCATGTCTAGGACATGGCATCGGCCACATTATGAGTGCCAGTGTAAGACCATGTTTGGAACATGGCATCAGCGTTGATACGAGTGCCAGTGTAAGACCATGTCTGGGACATTGCATCGGCCACATTATGAGTGCCAGTGTAAGACCATGTTTGGAACATGGCATCGATGTTGATACGAGTGCCAGTGTAAGACCATGTTTGGAACATGGCATCGGCGTTGGGACAAGAGCTGGCGTAAGACCATATCCGGGATATGGCATTAGCACATAGAGGTAATTTCTCTATAAGACCATGTCCGGGACATGGCATTGGTATCTAGAGGAGACTTCACGTAAGACCACTTAGAGAATGTGATATTAACCTTATACTTATCATAGAGATGTGAATGAATACAAGTGTTATTGAATGAGTCATGAGAAATTGGCTCTATATGTGTTACGATAAATGTTAGATATGGGCGATTGTAAGTAAGGATTGTCAAGAGGTCCTGGTTTGTATAAAATTATCTAATACTATGGATGAATTATTCTTTTATGAGGAGTATGATTTCTAATTATTATCATGCAACTTACTAAGCTTATTGCTTACCCCTTTCCATTGCCCTTCTTTCTTATAGTATTACCGAGATAACTCAAAGATCGTAGACGCAGGGATTCGGAGATCACACTATCAACAACACTTTGGTATAACAATTTTAGACTTGTTTTGAATATGCCATGTATAGGACTTGGGTATTTTGTCAAGTTGTAATTGTTAGTTAAAGTGTTGACCGTAAGGCATTTTGTAAAAGATTTCTTGAGCTAGGCAAATATTTGGCAAACTCTTTGTTTTTCAATGAATATGAAATTAATGAAGTGTAAGCCTCTTTTATTATTCTTTAGTATTTGGCTAGGTAATGGGCCAAAATTGTCTATGTATGTATCTTTATTGAAGTCAATGAAGTATGTAGTATTGTTTATGAGATGCATTGAATTGAGTTTGAGTTGATCTTGATTTCAGGGTGGCAAATGGCATGGTAAATAGCCTCTAAGTGCCCACACGGTTAGACGCACGGGCGTGTGTCTAGGCCGTGTGTACCCTGCACCATAATGTTATGAGTCAGGATATACCACGGTCATATCCCACGGCCGTTTGTATGAGCCGTGTATGACACACGATTAGGACACGGGCGTGTTCAGGTCGTGTGGATTTAATCAGTGTCGACCACGGTTGGGCGAAGCAGGGCGTGCTTTGGCGTGGGCAAATTGGCGAATGCCCGGTTTTTAGGCACGCGGGAGGACATGGGCGTGTGTGTCTATACACGGGCGTGTCTAATCATGCACGGCCGTGTGAATATAGCCAGTAACTCCCCACGATTTGTAGACATGGGCGTGCCCAAGGGTACATGGGCGTGTTCTAAGTCATATGGGCGTGTGAACCCTGCTTCAAAGAAAAGTTTTCGATTAAGTTTCGAAAGTTATCGGTTATGTGCCTAAGGCCTTGTAGGCCCGTGAAATGTATAATTAGACTAAGAAAGAGAAGTTTTTATGTCGGAACGAAATTTTTCCACCTATAAGAGAATGTTTAAGTGAATCCAAGTATGGTAATGTCTCGTATCCAGCCCTAGCATCAGTCTTGGGTACGGGGCATTACATTTAGTGGTATCAGAGCTACGGTTTAGTCGATTCTAGGACTAACGTGGCATAAGTATGAGTCTAGCTATACATGCCATATGTAAGAGTGTCTGAGTAATGATAGTGTGATGGCTTCTGACGTATAAATTGGTGTTTTATGTAGTAAATGGATTCTGATCCCGGCCGAACTGCAGCCGATGATGCTGCGAGTAATGCGCCGACTCCTGCTCAAGGGACCGCGCCAGCTAATAGTAGACCCGAGACCTTGGGTCAGGGAGATGAGGCTTGAAAAGCTTTTCTCCACATGATGAGCAACTGGTATACTGAGTATACCCGAGTAAATCCCAGTGCTCAGTCCCCTCCGCCCCCACCTATCCCTCAACCAGCTCCAGTAGCTCCTCAAGTGGTTGAGGTGGCGTGGAGAGAAAGGCCTCCGGTGGATAAGATCCGGAAGTAAGGAGCCAAAGAATTTTGGACGAATAAGGATGATGACCCGGAAAAAGCAGAATTCTAGCTAGAAAATACCATTCGGGTATTCGATGAGTTATCCTGCACACTTGAGGAGTGATTAAAGTGTGTAGTATCTCTCCTGAGAGATTCAGCCTACCGATGGTGGAGCATCTTGGTGCCGGTGGTACCAAGGGAGAGAGTTAGCTGGGAATTCTTCCAAGAAGAATATCGGAAGAAGTATATCAGCCAAAGATTCATCGACCACAAGAGAAAGGAATTCTTGGAGTTGAAGCAAGGTCGTATGTCAGTAACCGACTACGAACGGGAGTTTGTTAGACTTAGCAAGTATGCACGAGAGTGCGTGTCTACCGAAGCCATCATGTGCAAGAGGTTGAGGACGGATTAAATGAAGATATCCGCTTGTACGTGGGAGTTCTCGAATTAAAGTAGTTTGTAGTGTTGGTGGATAGGGCCTGTAAAGCCGAAGAGTTAGCTAAAAAGAAGAGAAGAGCAGAATACGAGTCTCGTGACTCGAGGAAGAGACAATTGAACAAGTCTCACCTATCCTCAACCAAGAAAGTGAGGGATTTCACTACTCGATCAGTCATTCATGGGGTTTTCAACCCAAATAAGGGCAGCAATTCTCGGGATCAAAGGGCAAACTACATCGATTTGCTAGTGTGGGCAACGTCTGTCCAAATAGACCGGAGTGCCTCGGTGTGGCGGGCACCATTTTGGTGAGTGCCGAGCTAATGAAAAAGGTTGTTTCAGATGTGGGTCCTTGGACCATTTTATTAGAAACTGGCCCGAGGTAGGTGTGAAGGGAAGGCCTCAGAATGCGAGATCGAGAAGTACCCCTAAGGGAAGACCGTTGAAAAATTCGAGGAGTGGGATGGGAAACAAGAATCCACCCAAGGAACGTAGCTACTGATTGAGGTAGAGCCACAGCGAGGACTTATGCCATCCGTGCTCATGAAGAAGCGTCTTCCCCCGACGTAATCACGGGTATCTTTTCTCTCCATAATACTCGTGTTATAGCTTTAATTGACCCGGGATCTACCCACTCGTACATATGTATGAAACTAGTCTCTAGCATGAGTATGCCTATAGAGTCTACTAAATTCATCATAAGAGTGTCAAATCCCCTAGGTAAGTGCGTGTTAGTTGATAGAGTTTGTAAAGGGTGTCCTTTGATAATTAAGGGTCATTGTTTCCCTGTCGATCGTATGATATTACCGTTTGACGAGTTTGATGTCATTCTCGGGATGGATTGATTAGTTACTCATAATGTAATCATGAATTGTGGGAGGAAGCATATAGAGTTGAGAGATGAAAACGGTAATCTTATTTGTGTTGAGTCAGATAAATTGGATAGTTCACCAATAGTGATATCGACCATGTTAGCTTAGAAATATCTAAGGAAGGGGTATGAGGCTTATCTTGCCTTTGTGTTAAACACTAAAGAGATTGATTCGAAAATTGAGTCAGTACCCATAGTATGTGAATACCTAGATGTTTTCCCAGAAGGGTTGCCAGGGCTAACTCCGGAGAGAGAAATTGAATTTGGAATTGATCTAGTTCTGGGTACTGCCCCTATTTCTATTGCTCCGTATAGAATGGCTCCAACCAAACTAAAAGAGCTAAAAGCACAGTTGTAAGAATTAATGGATAAGGGTTTTGTGAGGCCGAGTTTTTCCCCATGGGGTGCTCCCGTTCTATTCGTGAAGAAGAAAGATGGTTCCATGAGACTATGTATAGATTATCGACAACTCAACAAGGTGACTGTGAAGAATAAGTATCTCATTGCAGAAATTGACGATCTATTTGATCGATTGAAGGGAGCTACGATATTTTCTAAGATAGATCTGAGGTCAGGGTATTATCAGTTGAGAGTCAAGGACTCGGACATACCGAAAACCGCGTTTAGAACAAGGTACGACCACTATGAATTTTTGGTCATGCCTTTTGGTCTAACGAATGCCCCCGCTATCTTCATGGATTTGATGAACCACATTTTTCGACCGTATTTGGATAGATTCGTTGTGGTCTTCATCGATGACATACTGATCTACTCTCGAGATGAGAATAATCAGGCTGAGCACTTGAAGATAGTTCTACAAGTTTTAAGAGAGAAACAATTATATGCTAAATTCAGTAAGAGTGAGTTTTGGCTCAAGGAAGTGGGATTTTTGGGGCATATTGTCTCGGAAGATGGGATAAGAGTCGGCACCTTGAGTAAAATCTCTCTGCAATTGTCGAATGGAAACCGCCGAGGAGCGTAACTGAAGTAAGGAGTTTCCTAGGCCTAGTAGGCTATTATAGGCGTTTTGTCAAAGGGTTTTCTATGATAGCTACACCAATGACGAGGCTTCTGCAGAAAGATGTAAAGTTCGACTGGACGGAAAAGTGTCAACAGAGTTTCGAGAAATTGAAGACATCATTGGAGAGGCTCTGTATTAGTGCAACTTTGGCCGAGAAGAGAATTTGTGGTTTACAATGGACGCGTCTCGAATGGTTTAGGCCGTGTACTTATGCAAGAGGGTAAAGTGATTGCATACGCCTCTGAGGCGATTGAAGTCGTGCGAGAAGAACTACCCGATTCATGATTTAGAGTTGGCCGCAATCGTGTTTGCGTTGAAAATTTGGAGGCATCATTTATATGGTGAAAGGTGTTGGATTTTCACCGACCACAAAAGCCTAAAATATTTGATGACCCAGAAGGAATTAAATTTGAGGCAACGAAGATGGCTAGAATTGATTAAATATTATGAACTAGTAATTGACTATCATCCGGGAAAGGCAAATGTAGTCGCTGACGCTTTGAGCAGAAAATTATTGTTTGCATTAAAAGCTATGAGCACCCAGATGACATTGTTAGATGATGGTTCCCTATTAGCCGATTTGAGGGCTAAACCATTGTTCCTCCAAGAGATTTGTGAAGCTCAGAAGGACGATAATAGTTTGCAAGCCAAAAGAGCTTTATGTGAATCGGGCGTTGAGTCAGATTTTCGAGTAAATCTTGATGGATGTTTGACATTTCGAGATCGGGTCTGTGTACCTAGGAATGATGTGCTTATTCGCAAAATTTTGCAGGAAGCTCATAACGGATGTTTGAACGTGCATCCAGGCAGCACAAAGATGTACCAAGATTTGAAGAAATGGTACTGGTGGCTAGGTATGAAGAAAGATATTTCTGAGTTTGTAACAAGATGCCTGATTTGCCAACAAGTGAAGGCTGAACATCAAGTACCTTCGGGTTTACTTCAGCCTATTATGGTTCCTGAGTGGAAGTGGGACCGTATTACTATGGATTTTGTGATGGGCTTACCGTTGACTCCCAAGAAGAAAGATGCAGTTTGGGTAGTGGTCGATAGACTCACTAAGTCGGCCCACTTTATACCAGTGCGAGTCGACTACTCACTCGATAAATTGGCAGACTTGTACATGTCTGAGATAGTGAGACTTCAAGGCGTACCATTGTCAATCATTTCAGATAGGGATCCGAGATTTACGTCACGGTTTTGGAAAAAGCTGAAAGAAGCTTTGGGCACAAAATTGAGTTTCATCTTCGCTTTCATCCCCAAACCGACGACGGATCAGAGAGAAACAATTCGAGATACTAGAAGACATGCTTAGATGTTGTGTTTTGGAATTCCACGGTAGTTGGGAGAAATACTTACCATTGGTGGAATTCGCCTATAATAATGATTTTGATCAAGTCCAAGATGGCGCCTTATGAAGCATTGTATGGACGTAAGTGTCGAACTCCCTTGTATAAGTCAGAACTCAGAGAAAGACAGATACACGAGGTTGATTTTATTGACGGCCCAGAGAGAAAGTAGAAGTGATTAAGAATCGCACGAAAGCGCCTCGAGATAGACAAAAGTCCTATTCAGATTTAAAGAGGAAAGAGATAGAGTACGAAGTTGGTGATAAAGTGTTCCTAAAAGTATCACCTTGGAGGAAAGTCCTCAGATTTGGACGGAAGTGCAAATTGAGTCCGCGCTTTATCGGACCTTATGAAGTTATCGAAAGGATAGGACCGGTAGCTTATCGGCTAGCTTTGCCGCCTGAGTTAGAAAAGATTCATGACGTCTTCCATGTATCTATGTTGCGCCGATACCGTTCAGACCCTTCACATGTTATAGAGCCGACAGAGGTAGAGATACAATCAGATTTGACTTATGGTGAAAAACCAATTAAAATATTGGCTCGTGAGGTCAAGCAGTTAAGAAATAAAAGCATAGCCCTAGTGAAAGTCCTATGGAAAAGGCATGGAATAGAAGAGGCTACATGGGAGTCCGAGGAGACGATAAGAAACCATTACCCCAACCTTTTCACTGGTAAGATTTTCGAGGACGAAAATCCTTAAGGGGGAGAATTGTAACAGCCCGATTTAGGGGCTAGTCGGAATAGTGATCTCGGGATCACTAATCCGAGATTAGAGAAATTATTTTCATGATATATTATGAGTTAGAACATAATATCATATGAACATGACAATTTTGGTACTTTAATTTTAGCGATTTCATGTGTGATTTCGAAAAAGGACTAAATCGCATAAAGTGCGAAAGTTCCATTCTACATGCTAAAAGTACCAAATGGCCATGATATGTTAATTGGGGGTCTTTAAAAGGCAATTTAGCCTTTGGAAGAGG
Organism: Gossypium sturtianum; assembly: GCA_025698515.1. NCBI lineage: Eukaryota > Viridiplantae > Streptophyta > Magnoliopsida > Malvales > Malvaceae > Gossypium > Gossypium sturtianum. The sequence goes on from CM046952.1 coordinate 118,825,648, forward strand.
CTTGGCCGGCCATAAGAAAGCATGGGAGACAAGATTTTTCAATTAGTGTCAAAGTTAGTAGTAGTAGGTGGACTAATTTGACTTGTAATAATAAAATAAGGAGAGAAAAGATATCATCTTTTCCCTATCATCTTCCACCGAAAATTTGCATCATAGAAGGGGTAGAAACCTTCAAAAATTTCAGCAAGCTCTCATCTACTCAAGTAAGTGTTCTAGTGAACTTTTCTTGAAAATAATTGTACTTTTGAGACCCCTAAAGCTTAAGCTTTCAAATGAGGGGACTATTGTGCAATGTTGTGAAAGGTTTAGAGTTCTACCATGAGAGCTACCTTAGTTATTTGCTACATTTTTATGGAAGGACTTGAATTTTAGTTACTAGATGAACAACTTTTAAAAAGGGTGTTAGCATGAAAACACCAAATAGGACCTTAATGAAAAGGTTATAACTTTTGTAGTAAGTATGTAGAATATTGATTTTTGATGATAGCTTTAAGAGAATTAAATATTTGCCTAGGCTTGTGGAGGATAAAAATGTGATTAGGATTAATTTCTGAGCCTAGGGGCAAAATGGTCATTTTGCCAAAATCTAGGGGTAAAATAGTAATTTTACCTAAGCATAATTATTGAGATGCTTATGTTAATGTAATGATTAAAATGAGCTAATTTGCTATTATAGAGCAAGAGGAGACGAGAATTCACCTCGATCGGGGAAAGGACAAAATCGTGGACTAAACCGAAGAACTAGCTCATTTTGAAAACGAGGTAAGTTGTGTGTGATTTTTAATACAATATTGTATTAGCATAATTGAGAATGCTTGATGTCTTATTGATGCATGATACTTCAATAATTTGAGAAGTTTATATGAATGTGATATTGAAGTTCTAATGGACCATGAGGTATACGAAAAATACTATCATCCAATGTGAGTGCCAGTGTAAGACCATGTTTGGAACATGGCATCGGCCACATTATGAGTGCCAGTGTAAGACCATGTCTGGGATATGGCATCGGCCACATTATGAGTGCCAGTATAGGACCATGTTTGGAACATGGCATCGGCGTTGATACGAGTGCCAGTGTAAGACCATGTCTGGGACATGGCATCGGCCACATTATGAGTGCCAGTGTAAGACCATGTTTGGAACATGGAATCGGCGTTGATACGAGTGCCAGTGTAAGACCATGTCTGGGACATGGCATCGGCCACATTATGAATGCCAGTGTAAGACCATGTTTGGAACATGGCATCGGCGTTGATACGAGTGCCAGTGTAAGACCATGTTTGGAACATGGCATCGACGTTGGGACAAGAGCTGGCGTAAGACCATATCTGGGATATGGCATTAGCACATAGAGGTAATTTCTCTATAAGACCATGTTCGGGACATGGCATTGGTATCTAGAGGAGACTTCACGTAAGACCACTTAGAGAATGTGATATTAACCTTATACTTATCGTAGAGATGTGAATGAATACAAGTGTTATTGAATGAGTCATGAGAAATTGGCTCTATATGTGTTACGATAAACGTTAGATATGGGCGATTGTAAGTAAGGATTGTCAAGAGGTCCTGGTTTGTATAAAATTATCTAATACTATGGATGAATTATTCTTTTATGAGGAGTATGATTTCTAATTATTATCATGCAACTTACTAAGCTTATTGCTTACCCCTTTCCATTGCCCTTCTTTCTTATAGTATTACCAAGATAACGCAAAGATCGTAGACGCAGGGATTCGGAGATCACACTATCAACAACACTTTGGTATAACAATTTTAGACTTGTTTTGAATATGGCATGTATAGGACTTGGGTATTTTGTCAAGTTGTAATTGTTAGTTAAAGTGTTGACCGTAAGGCATTTTGTAAATGATTTCTTGAGCTAGGCAAATATTTGGCAAACTCTTTGTTTTTCAATGAAGATGAAATTAATGAAGTGTAAGCCTCTTTTATTATTCTTTAGTATTTGGCTAGGTAATGGGCCAAGATTGTCTATGTATGCATCTTTATTGAAGTCAATGAAGTATGTAGTATTGTCTATGAGATGCATTGAATTGAGTTTGAGAAGATCTTGATTTCAGGGTGGCAAATGGCTTGGTAAATAGCCTCTAAGTGCCCACACGGTTAGACGCACGGGCGTGTGTCTAGGCCGTGTGTACCCTACACTATAATGTTATGAGTTAGGATATACCACAGTCATATCCCACGGCCGTTTGTATGAGTCGTGTATGACACACGATTAGGACACGGGCGTGTTCAGGTCGTGTGGATTTAATCAGTGTCGACCACGGTTGGGCAGCACGGGCGTGCTTTGGCCGTGGGCAAATTGGCAGAATGCCTGGGTTTTTAGGTACGGACTGGGGACATGGGCGTGTGTGTCTATACACGGGCGTGTCTAATCATGCACGGCCGTGTGAATATAGTCAGTAACTCCCCACGGTTTGTAGACATGGGCGTGTCTAAGGGTACACGTGCGTGTTCTAAGTCGCATGGGCGTGTGAACCCTGCTTCAAAGAAAAGTTTTCGATTAAGTTTCGAAAGTTATCGGTTATGTGCCTAAGGCCTTGTAGGCTCGTGAAATGTATGATTAGACTTAGAAAGAGAAGTTTTTATGTCGGAACGAAATTTTTCCACCTATAAGAGAATGTTTAAGTGAATCCAAGTATGGTAATGTCTCGTATCCAGCCCTAGCATCAGTCTCGGGTACGGGCGTTACATCATTAATTATAATTAAATAATTGAAGTTCAAAAATAGAATTAAATTAATTAGTCATTATGAATCCGTTGAATAATGAAAATATATTTTCTCATAGATTTTTTACGGTAAAGTTGTCATGGCTTTAACATAATTAGAATTGGATTGAGTAAAATATTTAATTGAGAAATTAGTTTAGTTAATTTAATTAATTGAATAAATAATATTTATTTTGGGAAATAGAAAATAAGTATTGCGTTGGATTAAATTAAAAAGTGTTGAGTCAAATGTCCAAGAAGCATATATAATTTGACTCAATACATCAGATGTCAAGGGGCAACAACCTTAAGGGAAATTAAAAGGGTCTGTCACCCCTTCTCTTTCTGTTAGACTAGGAGAGTGTTTTCTATTTAAATAATATTATTTCATAAAGTCTTGTTCAACTAGGATTCTTGTGCCTTTTTCTATAAATAGATGGCATCGATTGACCTAAAATCATAAGTTTGATACACCGTTATTATGCTAGAAAATAATGAAAATTTATTATCTAAGAATAAATTCTATTTTTAGGAAATTACAATATTTTCTGATTTTTATTAGGAGAAATTACTTTCCTTATGAAAGTAATTACATTGTTTCTTTTCTATGTTTAGTTCGTGTTGCTCGAGCCCACACTCGACACAATTCGAGGTACGAAGATAGTAGATAAGGTTGTTTGGTTGAAATCTAAGATTGACTCGAATCCGTTTAGCACAAAGCAAAAGTACTTTTCGGTAAGGGTTTATTACTATGAATATCGAAAAGTGGCTTGGTTTTGAAAATTTTTGAACTTCTCCTGTAACTGTTAAACCATTTTCTTAATCGATTTTTCCAACAACTTTTGCATGCAAAGAAATATGTATAATCAAATATAGGCTTTTTGATTACCTAACTTTTAACTAATATTATGTTGCATCATGTGGTTGGGTCATGATGCAAAAAGGCAACTTATATTATTAGGTTGTAACGCCCCGAATTTTGGGCCTAGAAGAAATAGGCTTTGAGCATCGGAGCAATTGGATTTTAGTTGTGCGAGAAAAATTTTACTAATTGCATGTTTGTTTTACTAACTATGTGCTTTAGAAGTGATTGGGAGTGTTTTGGGAGGTCTTGAGTTCAAATCTAGGCTATAGCAAAAATTTTAAGTTTCCCTAAAATTGAACTTGGCGTGGGTTGGAAGGACTTATTAATATTTGAGGATAAAATGTGACACAAGAAAGCTTGTGGTCTAGTGGCAAGGAGGCGTTAGGAGTAGGTATGTGGTCTGAGGTTCAAGTCATGGGCGTGCGCAGAATTTTTGGTTGTTCCTTGAATAAACCTGGATTTTAGCATGAAGGCTTTATAAAATATTGAGGATAAGTTAGGACACGATTGAGCTTGTGGCTTATTGGTAGGTGGCATGATGAAGCTTCAAAAGGGGGGCTGGTGTTCGAGTCAAGCCTTGAACAAAGAGGTATTTATTTTGCTGCTATGGCCAGTAGAGAAGTAGAGGTGGACTGGAACTCTACAAGGTAAGGTTTGAATTGGTCAGTGATTTATGGAGAAAAACAAGGAGTTTGAAATGTGTGGGAGTGTTGTGCCGAATTGGTAAGGGGAAGCATAGGAAATTCGGCTAGGATAGTTTTCTCTCATTTTCGGTTTGGTTTCGGTCACTTTTGCCTTGGGAAAAACTGGTTTGTGTTACCGAATTGTTCTTTTACTTTCACCTCTTTTGTTTTACTTTTTGTCTAGCCGATTATATTTTCTCTTTTCCCATCGGTTTCATTCTTTCTTCTTGGTTATTCTCCTCTAGCCGATTGCCTCTTCTCCATCTTTTCTCTTTTCTCTTTCGATATTCCCCTCTGCTTATTGCTCTTTTGGCCGAATATTCTGCTTCTCTCCCTATTATTGGCATACTGTTTTAGTGCTCTGCCATTGATGTTGTTTCGGTCTTGCAAGGGTTTTGAGGAATCGATAGGTACTCATAAGTTCTCTCTGTTGTTTCTCTGTTATTGCAATATGTGTTCAAATTCGTTTCTTCTACTTTTTCTAAAAGTCGAATACTCCTTCATCTTATTCTTTGATTACCAAATGTTAGTTTCCTAAGTTTGATCATTGGGTTTTTAGATTTCTACAAGAAGTGACGGGGTGCAAGCATTTCAGAAGCAATTGAAACACTTTTGTTATTCAATCAAGAACTCTCGATTGGTAAAGAGGATTCTAGTAGTAAAGTGACGGCAAAGGTGCCAGCTGGGATTGAACGCGTAGCCTCTACTCCCAATTTTAAGAGGCGTGCGGTGTCGGCTATTTGGGACTTTTCGCCGGGATGTGGAAGGGTGGCTGCACCAAACTCTGGTTCGAGTCGACGAATCATAGTTGACCGATCGAGTCAAGGCAAGTGGTAGTCGATCCTTCGGCTAGGGGGTTTGGTTAATGTTCTTTTAACTCTGTTGATAAGTGATTAACTGTTGTTATGTTTGAATAGGTTCCGGAGCACGGGAATTCTTAGTACTCTATGTAACAGACCGATTTTGGCCCTAATCAGAATGGTGGTTTCGGGACCACGAATCCAAGTAAAAAAAATATTTTAATATTATTTTCCATGTTAATTATATATGATTGAGCATGTGTTAAAGTTTCGTAAGTTAATTTGTCCATTTGTGTGTTTAATTTAAGAAAAATGACTAAATCGCGTAAAAGGTAAAAGCAGTCTTCTATTTGATTGAATGGCTTAATTGTTGCGTCTTCTTATATAGAAGGATTTATGTTGTAATTTGGCCAAAATGAAGGTTAGTGGACGGCAACATGCATGAATTGTGTTTTTATATGTTTATATTATAAGTTAATAATAATATTATTATATTATAAAGTATAATATAATAAAATAAAAACAACCATGCATTTTTTTATGGTTGTTCATCTTTCTATTACCGGGCTAAAAAGAAAAAGAAAAGAGAAATCTTTCATAGGGTTCGGCCTTGTCTAGGCTTGATTAAGGTATGTACTTAGCTTGGTTTTTGATAATTTTTACGTTTTTGAGATCGTTGCTAAGAGATGCACAAAGCCCATGTTTTAATTTTTGATTTTGATGAATATTTTGAGTTGAGATATTGATGATAGTTTGTTGTTTATGTTGTTTGATGATGAAATATGATATATATGTGTTAGATTAACAAGTTTTGTCTTTGAATTTTTGATAAAATTTAGTATATTGGACTAAATTGCAAAAATAAATTTTTGAGGGATTAAAATGTGAAAAAAATGTAATGCATGGACTTGTATGAGGACTAGGAATATTCGGCCCTTAAGGTATATAGTCAAATTTTGTGTATTTTGTGTTTTGTGCAAATAGGACTAAATTGTAAAAAGTGTGAAATGTTAGGGGCAAAATGGTAATTTGCTCATTTATGTGTTTTTGGATTAAATTGAATGAAAATATGTTTGAATGAGCTTAATTTGAATATGTTTAGATCAAGAACCAAAGAAATCAGACTTGGATCAGAGAAAAGCGAAAATAGTTGAATAGCCGGTTTTTGTCGTTCGACGATATCCGAGTTAAGTCTTTAAGCAATAAACACCGTAAATTATGTATGTAACTTAGTATATGCTGATTTAGAAATATTTTAGCAATAATATTGAGTAGCCGAATGTGAATAAACATAGACTTTATTATAATTACGTTTAATTCGATTGAGATATGATGTTTGAAAATTCGTACGAAGATTATGAAGTGTATAAAGTTTTGATATATGAAATGTGTGTGAGACATCTTTATAGTATCGTTATTCGGGCTTTGGGCCTAGCACGCTTTGAGCTGGTGAAATTAATCGGGCTTCGTGCCTAGCAGGCTTATTGCCAGTGAATAATATCAGACCTTGAGTCTAGCAGGCCTTGTGCCGGTGTGTGATTCAGGCTTATGCCTAGCAGGTTTTATACCGGTGATTTATTTTCGAGCCTATGCTTATAATATTTCAAGTTGTTGCGGGAGTTGAGCAAGTTAAAATTTAAATGAATGATCTTGTATATATTCGGCCACATAGGTATGTACATATGTAATGTTATATTGGATCTTGAATATTCGGCCATGAAGGTATGTACCAATGTGATATTATAATTGAATTTGTATATTCGGTAAAATAAGTAAGTACATAGGTGATGTTAAATTTTGATCTTACATATTCGGCCATATAGATATGCACATTTTTGATGTTATGTAACGACTGAATTTGGGCCTAGTAGAATTGGGCCCATTGGGCCTTGGGCGAAGGAGCGTTTAAAATTTTTAAGAACAAGAGAACGACTCTAATACAAGTTGGACCTATTAGGTGAGTGATTTTGGAAGGTTAGGGGGCTTCTATGAAGTCCCGGGATTAAACTTGATCTTTAAGAAAATTTTGGTTTTAGGTGAAAAAAACCCTGGGAGTTGGTAGGTAGGCTTTAAGAATAAAATGTGGAGAAAAATGACACAAGTGGAGTGTGTGGTGTAGTGGCAAAGTGACGCCACATTAGAGGCAAGGGAGTGACGCCACAGGGAATGAAGGAGGTCCAAGGTTCAAGTCTTGGCTCTTGCATTTTGGTTTTCTTTTTAAATGGACTTTAGAATTTGGCTATAGATTTATATTTAGTTGCGCATGGTTTAAGCCACAAGAGGAGCTTGTGGCTTGGTGGCAAGTGGTGTGTTGAACTATTGAAGGGAGCCTGGGTTCGAATCTAATGAAAAGCAAGGGAATATTTATTTTGCGAATTGGACGGCAAGAGTTTGAGTTGGATTTAAACTCTACTGACGAAGGGATCCCACATCGGAAAGATACAAAGAAGGAAGGTTAGAAGCTAGCTATATATAGAGCATTCTATGATAGGAGGAAGGATACCTTGGAGGGCGTTTGGGCACAGGAGTGGTCGGAGCGCGAATTAGCACCAGATTCCTATCAGGTGTGTAACTCTCTCTACTCTAGTTGTAGAGCGGCAAATGCCGAAGTGCCGGTCACGGTAATAGTAGCCACACGAGCGTGCGAACGCACGTGTGGGGCTTCGACGTAATAGTTGAGGCCATCAGTAGTATTCTTGTGGGTTGAGGCTGCTTGGGCCACGATGGGCCGAAGTGGGTCCAATGGGCCCGTGAGCCCAATTGAATAAAATGTATGATGGTGTAGTATATAGTGAACTAGACTAGGTGAATCTCATATATGTGGCTAGATTTGGGCTAAACGGGCCACACGAGCGTGTGGACCCATTTGGGCCGAGAATGGGCCTTAGGCCCATTCGCATCGTTATCTCTGTTTAGAATACCATTGGTTTACAGAATTACTGAAATACCCTTGATTTACAAAATTACTAAAATACCCTTGATTTATAAAATTACTGAAATACCCTTGGTTTATAAAATTACTGAAACACCCTCGACTTGTAAAATTATCGAAGTACCCCGGTTTGCAAAATTATCAAAATACCCCGGTTTGCGAAATTACCAAAATACCCCCGATTTGTGAAATTATCGAAATACCTCGGTTTGCAAAATTACCAAAATACCCCCGATTTGCAAAATTACTGAAATACCCCAGTTTGCAAAATTACCAAAATACCCCCAATTTGCAAAATTACCGAAATACCCTCAATTTGCGAAATTATCGTTTTACCCCTAAACGACAAAATGACTGTTGTACCCTCGTGGTAGTACTAGCGTTGTATGTGTTAATTGTATGATTGATTATGTTTGAGATGCGTTGCATACATGGATTAGTTATGAGTAGAATTATCGAACTACCCCTGTAGGGTAGAATTACCGAAATACCCTTATAGGGTAAAATGACTGGTTTGCCCTTGTAGATAAATGATCGACTTGTGCAATGAGTTGACTAATTTGGCAGTGGTTGTATGACTGATATGCTTTTATTACATGTTTAAATGATTGTTACTGAGCATGGCCATTTTGCATACACGTGTAATGATTGAGCATGACATACACGACATATTGCATAGGGCTGGGACATTGACACGGAGGAAGATATGTGAGGATCGCATAGTCGCTTGACGACCGTGGATCCACCGAAGGCTTTATAGCCACCGTAGGCTTTTTAGCCACCGAGCAGCCATGCTGCACCGATAATGTTACCGAGGGCTGTGTGCCATTAATATGGGCTTCGTGCCGTAATTATGGGCTTTGTGCCAATACCGAAGGCTTTGTGCCGATATTATGGCTTTGTGCCAATCGTATTTACCGTGGCTATGTGCCTAACTTATATATTGGTAACTCTGTGTTGATCATATTTACCCAAGGCTGTGTGCCGATTATATTACCGTCGCTGATGGCTATGTGCCAAACATAATACAGTGACTGATGGCTTTGTGCCAATTGTAATACCGCTACTGAAGGCTTTTTAGCCACCGAGTAGCCTTACTGCACCGATAAGTTAGTGCCGCAACAGGTGCTACATAAGGAGTGTAGGGATGGGTGGGTCGATTAAATCCCCACAGGAGTGCAGGGTTGGACAGGAGACGGAGTGCAGGGTTGGTATGGGCATTAATGCATTGCATATATGGTTTTTAATATTGAAATGGGCTTAGGGCCAGATAATTATGATATGTGACATTTGATATGGGTTAAGGCCCAACTGAGGCTTTTATGGGCTAAGGCCCAATTGCCACCGTTACTGAAATGGGCTTCGGCCCGGATTGTTGTGATTCATGTTCTTACTGATGAGGGTTGTACACACTGAGTTTTCGTAAACTCACCCCCTCTCTTTAATTTTTTTCAGGTAATCCTCAGTAGGCGGTTCGACGTGCAGGAGGACTCGGAGGTGGCCACACTACGAGCAGCTTAAATTTTAGTATTTTATTCTACTTTATTTAAATCGTTTTCTATTTGGGTTGTAATAAGGCCTCTCTTAAATTCTGGTTTTTAATTTCGGATTTTTAGCTTATTATATTTTAAAACTGCTAAACATTGAATCGCGATTTTCCAAAACAATATCTGTTTTCAAAACACCACGCTTTCGCAACAAAATTGTAAATATCATGTTTTCATGAGTCAATTGTTTTAAATTAAGCTTCCGCAACGAACTAGGTTTTGAGGGTAATAACTCATTAATAAATCTCGAATAATATTAGTAATAAACCGTTGTAACTGGGATTTTATTCACAATAAAGGTTCTCTACAAAAAACTTGGTTTTCGAAAAGCACCTCAATGTGGCACGCCAGATTCGGGCCTAACTACTAGGCCAGGTTTGGGGTGTTACATGTTATATTTGATTTTCTATAATTGACCAAATGAGTGATGTTGGCTTATGAAGTTGAGTTTGATTCATAAGTATATATGTTTGAATGTAAGTATATTTGAGATAATGATATTTTGAGAGTGAAAAGTTGAATGATGATATGCTAGATGTAGATTATTGGCATTCGGCCAAGGTAACCCTTTTGTATAAAAGTTTAAGTTATAAATTAAATATGAGATGATATGATTGAGATATTGTACAACGTTAATGTTATAATTTGATTTGTCTTTATTGTTTTGATTATTATTATGAATATTAAATTGCTTATGACTTACTAAGCTAAGTTAGCTTACTCTGTGTGTTTTGTTATTTTGTTTTATAGATTTTGGTTGTAAGTTACGAGCTCTGGGATTGTCATTGAAGTCATCCACACTATCGTCAACCTTTGGTACTTTTAAAAGTCTATGTTCGAACTTATGGCATGTATAGACTGGATTATGTTTTGGATCGATGAATTTTGTCCTTGTAAATAGCCATGCGAAAATGGCTTGTTCTTAAAGATAATGTTTAGATGTTTAATTAATTTTGGTCATGATATATGTGTGTGGTAACTTGATATATGGATGATGGATATGTTTTGGTTGTGGATCGTTTATGAAGATAATGATCATGATTCTTGATCATGCATTAGCTTAAATTGTAAATATAGATAATGGATTTTATTTAAATTGTGGTTCGGCAATGGTGAATTAAACATGTAGTTAAATGTTTAGTTAAATGTTAATAATGGAATTGGTTGTATTAATACGTGTAGTTTATGCTATGCTATGGATATTTTTCAATTTGATATAGTTACTTTGAGTCAATTTGAAATGGTATGTTTGCATTGGTGAGATGGTCTAGAAATGGTGAATAATGAAAATATGTATATTCGATTGAAGTATTAGACTCATATTAATAGTTCAGTGATTGATTATGAGTATGTATTTTTTTAAAGAATGTGAATTGGGTGTACTTTTAGTATTATTTGTGCCCAATATGGTCATATGCGCATATATTTGTATCAAAAGAAGAAGTTTATTTAGTTTTGAAATGATGTTTGTATAAGTGAGTGTATGTGTACGTATAGTTAGTATGCCGTGTGGTTAATTTATCTTAGATTAATGCACATAACATGTGAATCGATATAGTCAGGGATTGATTAAAGAAATAAGTTGATATTGATTTGGTAACTATGTTTAGATATGGTTTTTGACATTATGAAAAATATGTGCATGGTACAATAATATGGTTTGATAGAGGCTGGATTATGATTTGATTATGAAAGTTATGATTTTTTTTAATACTTGATATTTGATTAAGTTTTAAATATTGATGTGTTTTAATTTTGAGTTGTGAAATGTAATGAATATCTGTGTGAACTGTGTTATGACCGGTAACGCCTCATAACCCTAATCTGGCAACGGATATGGGTTAGGGGTGTTACATTTGATTGGTATCAGAGCTACGGTTTAGTCGATTCTAGGAATAACGTAGCGCGCGTGAGTCTAGCTATACATGCCATATTTTATACTGCGATAGTGTGATGACTTCTGACATTTGAAAATGTGTTTTCATATAGTAATGGATCCCGATCGAGCCGTAGCTGATGATGTCGAGAGTGTAGCGCCTGCTCCCACGCAAGGGACAGAGCCGATAGATTATCGACCTATTTCGAGTAATCCAGAGGGGGAGGCTAGACAAGCCTTCTACCAAATGATGAATGATTGGTTTACACAGTATATCCGGACTAATCCGGCTGCACAACAAACTCCACCCCCGAATAATCCATATTCGATACCTATGGTACCCTCGATGATAGATCCGATGAGATTTAACAGGCCCCTTGTAGATAAAATCAGAAAACACGGGGCCAAAGAGTTTAAAGCTAATGATGATGATGATGCTGAACGTGCTGAGTTGTGGTTTGATAATACTATCCGTGTTTTTGACGAGCTATCATATACTCCGGATGAATGTTTAAAATGTGCCATATCCTTATTACGAGACACCGCATATCACTGGTAGAATACACTAGTATCGGTGGTTCCGAAAGAGAAAGTGACCTGGGAATTTTTCCAGATTGAGTTTCGTAAGAAATACATCAGCCAGAGATTTATCGATCAAAAACGTAAAGAATTTCTAGAATTGAAGCAGGGTCGTATGGTCAGAATCGAGTTTGAACCGAAATTTGTGAGGTGATGATCGATATGCTCGTGAATGTGTTTCAACCGGGCTATCATGTGTAAAAGATTCAAGATGGTTTGAACGAAGACATTAAATTGCTGGTTGGCATACTTGAGATTAAAGAGTTCGTTGTACTTGTTGAGTGAGCCTGTAAAGCAGAAGAGCTTGGGAAAGAGAAAAGAAAAGTTGATTTTGAAGACAAAGATTTTCGTAAAAGATCATTGAGTAAGACTTTTCACTCAGTATCAAAGAAGTTCAGAGATGATTATAGTCGACATAAATCTACTTCGGACTTTTCTAGACGAGACCGAGACCGACCTCCTGTGAGTTCACGAGCCACTTCGATTGCCAGTGTTGGCAATGTTCAGCCGAACAGAGTTGAGTGCAAGCATTATGGTAAATGGAATTCTGGAAGTTGTAGATTACATGATCGGTCATGTTTTAAATGTGGATCGATGGATCATTTTATCCGGGAGTGCCCAATGTTAGTCGAGCAAAACACTGTTCAGAATGTGAGACCGAGCAACATGTCAGCGCGAGGCAGACCACCCAGGCATTCGGGTAATGTAGGTGGCAGTCAGAGAGGAACAAAAGATACAGCGGTTCGATCAGAGGCTCGTGCACCTGCTAGAGCATATGCTATACACGCTCGTGAGGATGCTTCTTCCCCAGATGTTATTACCGGTACATTCACTCTTCATGATACTAGTGTTATTGCGTTGATTGATCCTGGTTCAACTCATTCTTATGTGTGTGAAACATTAGTATCCAGTAAGACTCTGCCCGTTGAGTCTACTGAGTTTGTGATTCGAGTATCAAACCCCCTGGGTCAGTGTGTATTGGTTGACAAAGTGTGTAAAAATTGCCCATTGATGATTCAAGATTCATGTTTTCCAGCCGATTTGATGTTGTTGCCTTTTGACGAATTTGATATAATTTTGGGTATGGACTGGTTGACTTTGCACGATGTTGTTGTTAATTGCAAAAGAAAGACCATTGATTTGAGATGTCTGAACAGTGAAATTATTCGGATTGAATCTAATGATCTGAATGGGTTACCAGCAGTAATATCTTCGATGTTAGCTCGGAAGTATGTAAGAAAAGGTTATGAAGCTTACTTTGCTTATGTGCTTGATAGTAAAGTGACTGAAAAGAAGATTGAATCTGTACCAATTGTGTGCGAGTATCCGGATGTATTTCCTGAAGAATTACCGGGTTTGCCACCTATCCGAGAAGTAGAGTTTGGTATTGAGTTAGTTCCGGGAACAACTCTGATTTCGATAGCTCCGTATCGGATGGCACCTACTGAATTAAAAGAGTTGAAAGCACAGTTGCAAGAATAAACAGATAGGGGTTTTGCACGACCGAGTTTCTCTCCCTGGGGTGCGCCAGTTCTATTTGTGAAAAATAAAGATGGAACTATGCGAATGTGTATTAATTACCGACAGTTAAATAAGGTGACTATAAAGAATAAATACCCGTTACCACGGATTGACGACTTGTTTGATCAGCTGAGAGGGGCTTCAGTGTTTTCAAAGATAGAATTGAGGTCGAGTTATTATCAGCTGCGAGTTAGAGACTCAGATGTACCTAAGACTGCTTTCCTTACGAGATACGGTCATTACGAGTTTTTAGTGATGCCGTTCAGACTCACTAATGCCCCTGCTATTTTCATGGATTTGATGAATCGGGTATTCCGACAGTATTTGGATCGGTTTGTAGTTGTGTTTATAGATGACAGTCTGATCTATTCGCGTGACGAAACCGAGCATGCCGAACACTTAAGACTTGTGCTCTGATTTTGCGTGATAAGCGGTTATGCGAAAATTTAGCAAATGTGAGTTTTGGTTACGTGAAGTTAGCTTCACAGGGCATGTTGTTTTAGCATCAGGTATTCGAGTTGATCCGAGTAATATCTCGGCTATACTTGATTAGAAACCCCCGCGGAATGTTTTTGAAGTTTGGAGTTTTCTGGGACTTGCTGGTTATTATAGACGTTTCGTGAAAGGGTTCTCAATGATTGCAAATTCGATGACAAAGTTACTTCAAAAAGATGTTAGATTTGAGTGGACAGAAAAGTGTCAGAAGAGTTTTGATCAGCTAAAAACTTTGTTAACAGAAGCTCCAGTGCTTGTTCAGCCAGAGTCGGGTAAAGAGTTAGTTATCTTTAGTGATGCATCTTTGAATGGTTTGGGCTGTGTTTTGATGCATGAGGGTAAGGTTGTAGCCTATGCCTCGAGACAGTTAAAACCGCACGAAAAGAACTATCTGACGCACGATCTCGAATTAGCTGCTATAGTCTTTGCTCTGAAGATATGGCGCCACTATCTATTCGATGAAAAATGCCATGTCTATTCCGATCATAAAAGCTTAAAGTACTTAATGACTCAGAAGGATCTAAATCTGAGACAACGACGATGGTTGGAATTGCTAAAAGACTATGAGCTTGTGATCGATTATCACCCAAAAAAAGTTAATGTGGTTGCTGACGCTTTAAGTCGAAAATCACTGTTTGCTTTACGTACAATGAATGTAGATATGGCTATGACTGACGATGGGGCGATAGTTTCAGAATTGAAAGTGAGACCGTTATTTTTTCAACAAATTTGTGAAGCTCAAAAGAGTGATGATAATTTAATAGCAAAAAGGGATCATTGTGGTTCTAATACTGATTCAGAATTTCAAGTTGATGCTGAGGGATGTTTGCGGTTCAGAAACCGAATATGTGTACCAAAGGATCCTGAGTTGATTCGGATGATTTGTAATGAAGCCCATAATAGTAGATTTTCTATTCACCCGGGTAGCACTAAAATGTATAATGATCTGAAACAGCATCATTGGTGGCATGGTATGAAACGAGATATTGCAGATTTCGTATCGAAATGCTTGATTTGTCAACAAGTAAAAGCTGAGAATCAAGTGCCATCAGGATTACTTCAGCCGATTATGATACCCGGATGGAAATGGGATCGAGTCACAATAGATTTCGTATCTGGGTTACCATTGACACCGAGTAAGAAAGATGCAATCTGGGTTATTATTGATAGATTGACGAAGTCGGCTCATTTTATTCCAGTCCGTACAGACTACTCACTCGATAAGCTAGCTGAATTGTATATTTCTCATATTGTGCGATTACATGGAGTACCTATTTCTATTGTTTCTGATAGAGATTCGAGGTTTGCATCGCGGTTTTGGAAGAAACTGCAAGATGCATTAGGTACTAAATTGCATTTTAGTACAGCTTTTCACCCTCAGACGGATGGTCAATTCGAGAGAATTATTCAAATACTTGAGGATATGTTGAGATGTTGTGTTCTTGAGTTCGAGGGTACGTGGGAACGATGCTTGCCTTTGATTGAATTTGCATACAATAATAGCTATCAATCAAGTATCAAAATGGCACCTTATGAAGCTTTGTACGGTCATAAATGTCGTACACCTTTGTATTGGACCGAGCTCAGTGAAAATAAGATATACGAGGTTGATTTGGTTAAAGAAACATAACAGAAAGTAAAAGTGATCCGTGAAAGTTTGAAAGCAGCGTCAGATCGTCAGAAATCATATACGGACTTGAAACGTAAAGACATAGAGTTTCAGATCGATGATCGAGTATTTTTGAAAGTCTCACCATGGAAGAAAATACTCAGATTTGGTCGTAAAGGCAAATTGAGTCCGAGGTTTATTGGACCATATGAGATTATAGAACGTATCGGGCCGGTTGCTTATAGATTGTCATTGCCACCTGAACTAGAAAAGATCCATAATGTTTTCCATGTTTCGATGCTCCGACGGTATAGATCTGACCCTTCTCATGTGATTAGTCCGTCCGAGGTTGATATCTGATTTGATCTAACTTATGAGGAAGAACCGATCCAGTATTACGACTCGTGAAGTGAAAGAGTCTGCGAAATAAGAAAATATCGTTAGTAAAAGTGCTTTAGTTTAAACACGGAATTGAGGAAGCAACCTGGGAACTCGAAGATTCAATGAAAGAACGTTATCCAAACCTATTTACCGGTAAGATTTTCGCGAACGAAAATCCCTAAAGGGGGGGAGAGTTGTAACAGACCGATTTTGGCCCTAATCAGAACGGTGGTTTCGGGACCATGAATCCAAGTCAAAAAAATATTTTAATATTATTTTCCATGTTAATTATATATGATTGAGCATGTGTTAAAGTTTCGTAAGTTAATTTGTCCGTTTGTGTGTTTAATTTAAGAAAAAGGACTAAATCGCGTAAAAGGTAAAAGTAGTCTTCTATTTGATTGAATGGCTTAATTGTTGCGTCTTCTTATATAGAAGGATTTATGTTGTAATTTGGCCAAAATGAAGGTTAGTGGACGGCAACATGCATGAATTGTGTTTTTATATGTTTATATTATAAGTTAATAATATTATTATTATATTATAAAGTATAATATAATAAAATAAAAACAACCATGCATTTTTTTATATGGTTGTTCATCTTTCTATTACCGAAGCTAAAAAGAAAAAGAAAAGAGAAATCTTTCATAGGGTTCGGCCTTGTCTAGGCTTGATTAAGGTATGTACTTAGCTCGGTTTTTGATAATTTTTACGTTTTTGAGATCGTTGCTAAGAGATGCACAAAGCCCATGTTTTAATTTTTGATTTTGATGAATATTTTGAGTTGAGCTATTGATGATAGTTTGTTGTTTATGTTGTTTGATGATGAAATATGATATATATATGTGTTAGATTAACAAGTTTTGTCTTTGAATTTTTGATAAAATTTAGTATATTGGACTAAATTGCAAAAATAAATTTTTGAGGGATTAAAATGTGAAAAAAATGAAATACATGGACTTGTATGAGGACTAGGAATATTCGGCCCTTAAGGTATATAGTCAAATTTTGTGTATTTTGTGTTTTGTGCAAATAGGACTAAATTGTAAAAAGTGTGAAATGTTAGGGGCAAAATGGTAATTTTCCCATTTATGTGTTTTTGGATTAAATTGAATGAAAATATGTTTGAATGAGCTTAATTTGAATATGTTTAGATCAAGAACCAAAGAAATCGAACTTGGATCGGAGAAAAGCGAAAATAGTTGAATAGCCGGTTTTTGTCGTTCAACGATATCCGAGATAAGTCTTTAAGCAATAAACACCGTAAATTATGTATGTAACTTAGTATATGCTGATTTGGAAATATTGTAGCAATAATATTGAGTAGCCGAATGTGAATAAACATAGACTTTATTATAATTACGTTTAATTCGATTGAGATATGATGTTTGAAAATTCGTACGAAGATTATGAAGTGTATAAAGTTTCGATATATGAAATGTGTGTGAGACAGCTTTATAGTATCGTTATTCGGGCTTTGGGCCTAGCAAGCTTTGAGCTGGTGAAATTAATCGGGCTTCGTGCCTAGCAGGCTTATTGCCGGTGAATAATATCAGACCTTGAGTCTAGCAGGCCTTGTGCGGTGTGTGATTCGAAGCTTATGCCTAGCGGTTTTATACCTGATTTATTTTCGAGCCTATGCTTATAATATTTCAAGTTGTTGGGGGAATTGAGCAAGTTAAAATTTAAATGAATAATCTTGTATATATTCGGCCACATAGGTATGTACATATGTAATGTTATATTGGATCTTGAATATTCGGCCATGAAGGTATGTACCAATGTGATATTATAATTGAATTTGTATATTCGGTAAAATAAGTAAGTACATAGGTGATGTTAAATTTTGATCTTACATATTCGGCAATATAGATATGCACATTTTTTATGTTATATTTGATTTTCTATAATTGACCAAATGAGTGATGTTGGCTTATGAAGTTGAGTTTGATTCATAAGTATATATGTTTGAATGTAAGTATATTTGAGATAATGATATTTTGAGAGTGAAAAGTTGAATGATGATATGCTAGATGTCGATTATTGGCATTCGGCCAAGGTAACCCTTTTGTATAAAAGTTTAAGTTATAAATTAAATATGAGATGATATGATTGAGATATTGTACAACGTTAATGTTATAATTTGATTTGTCTTTATTGTTTTGATTATTATTATGAATATTAAATTGCTTATGACTTACTAAGCTAAGTTAGCTTACTCTGTGTGTTTTCTTATTTTGTTTATAGATTTTGGTTGTAAGTTACGAGCTCTGGGATTGTCATTGAAGTCATCCAAACTATCGTCAACCTTTGGTACTTTTAAAAGTCTATGTTCGAACTTATGGCATGTATAGACTAGATTATGTTTTGGATCGATGAATTTTGTCCTTGTAAATAGCCATGCGAAAATGTCTTGTTCTTAAAGTTAATGTTTAGATGTTTAATTAATTTTGGTCATGATATATGTGTGTGGTAACTTGATATATGGATGATGGATATGTTTTGGTTGTGGATCGTTTATGAAGATAATGATCATGATTCTTCAGTCATGCATTAGCTTAAATTGTAAATATAGATAATGGATTTTATTTAAATTGTGGTTCGGCAATGGTGAATTAAACATATAGTTAAATGTTTAGTTAAATGTTAATAATGGAATTGGTTGTATTAATACGTGTAGTTTATGCTATGCTATGGATATTTTTCAATTTGATATAGTTACTTTGAGTCAATTTGAAATGGTATGTTTGCATTGGTGAGATGGTCTAGAAATGGTGAATAATGAAAATATGTATAATCGATTGAAGTATTAGACTCATATTAATAGTTCAGTGATTGATTATGAGTATGTATTTTTTTAAAGAATGTGAATTGGGTGTACTTTTAGTATTATTTGTGCCCAATATGGTCATATGCGCATATATTTGTATCAAAAGAAGAAGTTTATTTAGTTTTGAAATGATGTTTGTATAAGTGAGTGTATGTGTATGTATAGTTAGTATGCCGTGTGGTTAATTTATCTTAGATTAATCGCATAACATGTGAATCGATATAGTCGAGGATTGATTAAAGAAATAAGTTGATATTGATTTGGTAACTATGTTTAGATATGGTTTTGACATTATGAAAAATATGTGCATGGTATAATAATATGGTTTGATAGAATTTTGATTATGATTTGATTATGAAAGTTATGATTTTTTAATACTTGATATTTGATTAAGTTTTAAATATTGATGTGTTTTAATTTTGAGTTGTGAAATGTAATGAATATCTGTGTGAACTGTGTTATGACCGTAACGCCTCATAACCCTAATCACGACGGATATGGGTTAGGGTGTTACACTCTACGTGATCGTGTGTGTAACGAGACCACGTGATTCGATAGTTGGCGAGAAGCGATAGAGTGTGTGTAACCACACTCCTTCTGATCATAGATCGACAAGATGCCGAAAAGCTGAAATACAGGCGAATGATGCCACACGAGCGTGCGATCGTGCGTGTGGTGAACTGAGCCCACGAACATGGGCATTAGTCTGTAGAGGCCACCACGAGCGCTCTCGTGGTCTTGGGCTGTTCTGGGCCGAAATAGGCTGTGTGGGCCCAGTGGGCTTGTGGGCCCACGCAGATAAAATGTATGTGATGTGGTAAGTGTTGTTTGGACTGTGACGTTTGCATAATTGTGGCTATTTCTGGGCTAAATGGGCCACACGAGTGTGTGGGCCCACTTGGGCCGAGTAATGGGCCTCAGGCCCATTTACACCGTTGTGACTGTTTAGGTTACTTAAGTCGCTCGAGGCGACGGTGGACCTTCTGTTGGGTCGCTGGGACCCTAGTTTTTAAAATTACCGAAATACCCTCGATTTATGAAATTACCGAAATACCCTCGATTTGTGAAATTATCGAAATACCCTCAATTTGCAAAATTACCGAAATACCCATGATTTGCAAAATTACCGAAATACCCCCGATTTGCAAAAATTACTAAAATACCCCTAATTTGTAAAATTACCGAAATACCCTCGATTTGCAAAAATTATCGAAATACCCCAGTTTGCAAAATTACTGAAATACCCCCGGTTTGCAAAATTACCGAAATACCTCTGATTTGCAAAATTACTGAAATACCCCCGGTTTGCAAAATTACTGAAATACCCTTATAGGGTAAAATGACTATTTTGCCCTTGTGGGTAAATGACTGACTTAGACTATGAATTTGACTAATTTGACTGTGATCGTATGACTGTGTTTTAACTGACTTGACTGTGGTCGTGTGACTGATATGCTTTTAATATATGTTTAAATGACTATTACTGAGCATGGCCATTTTGCATACACGTGTAATGATTGAGCATGACATACACGACATATTGCATGGGGTTGGGACATTGATACGGAGGAAGTTCTGATAGGGCCGCACGGGTCGCATGAGACGACTGTGGATCCAGTATTGATCTGTTATGGTCGCACGGGTCGCATGAGATGACTGTGGACCGACGGACGGCTTAAAGCCGCGTAATCTGATTATGGCTCTGTGCCATCTTTATTATGGCTTTGTGCCAATCATATTTACCCGTGGCTATGTTCCTAACATATATATTGATGACTCTGTGTCGATCATAATTACCCGTGGCTATGTGCCGATTATATTACCGCCACCCATGGTTATGTGCCAAACTTATTACGATTCTGCGATAGCTTTGTGCCATCCTCGATTATGGCTCGTGCCATCCTCGATTATGGTTTATAACCATTACATTTATGGCTTTTAGTTGTTCTATCCATGGCGCCGAGTCGCTTACGTTGACTTAGTGCCGCAACCGGTGCTAAGCTTGGTGTGTTGGCTGGGTGGGTCGATTTTATCCCCACGAGTGTGTAGGGTTGAGTACGAGTGGTGTGTTGGTTGGGCCGGGGTGGGATGCATCCTCACACTTTGTTGCATATCTGCTTATGAGATTTGTCATTTGTCTCTTGGGCTTAGGCCCACTTGTTTTATTCTTGGTTTGGGCTAGGCCCAATTGATTCTCAATATGGGTTGTGACCCAAATGATATTGTAGTGGGTTTTGGCCCACGTATGTTCTGAATCGGTATCATCGTTATCTTGTTAAAGGGCTTTGGCCCGCATCAAGCTTTGTTTTACATTTCAGATATCTTGTTATTACTCTAGTAAGGGGATTACACACTTTGAGTTTTAAGTAAACTCACCCCGCTTTTTAATCGTGCGAGTAATCCCCAGCGTTAGGAGGATCGGTCTTTGCGAGGACTCGGAGGTGACCACACGATCAAGCAATATTATGCTTTGGACTTTATATATGTTTTAAATTTCGTTTTGGGTTTTAATTTCTGTAATAAGGCCTCTCTGGATTTAATTCTGAATTTGGGATTTTGTTACGTTTTATATCTGTTAGGCATAGACGAGTTTTCAACCCAATTACTGTTTTTAAAAACATACGTTTTAAACTTCTTTACCTTAAATTAGCTTCCGCAACTAAAAGAGATTTTTAACGAAGTTAATAACGTTTTTAAAAGTGATTAACTTTTTATTGAACCATGTTTTGAAATTGAACGAACACAAACTGAGACTTTAGTTTTTTTTTTTTCTTTAAGGAGGGTTTTCAATGAAAACATGGTTTTCGAAAAACACTTCATTGTGACACGCCAGATTCGGGCCTAACTTCTGGGCCGGGTTTGGGGTGTTACATAGGTACTCTAAATGGTCCATAGTCTGAAGAATAGAAATTGAGCAAATCGAATCAAGGGACTATTATGTCATCTATCAAGTCCAATCGATGACATACCTTGTATTGGGTATCGGAGCGGGTGACTCCCAAAAGATAGAGACATAGGTGTGATTGTCTAGATTGACAATACATTAGACAGAACCCAAGCTGAATTTATCCTAGACCCGTTTATGGAATTATTCACTTATGATGTTCATAGCGTGACTTACCTCAATCTTGAGTATGTAACTACCAATGCGTATTTAACTTGTATACTTTTATATATTGAAAGCTTAAGTTTAATTGATACTAGAGCCGAAAGTTGGTATGTTGGTATATAACTTATGTATGGCATAACTTCATTTACAACAGTAAAATCATAGCCCAATAAAGGGTAAAAGCTATCCTCTCATCGGCATAGTATGGTTGATGGAAAAGTAATTTGGCCACGAGTCATTTATCTAAGACGAATGATTTGATTACTATATGTTAGAAATTGACTTTTTTATAAATAAAAAAATGCAATGGTTACCATGAGATAAAATATGATCATATTGGATGGACGAATTTAACCTAAAAAGATTAAGGTATGAGGGTAACACGCATATGACAAAGTCATTGGACAAGCATAAGATAAGTTGCTTTTGTAATGGATATAATAATGGAGAGTTTAGCCATTATACTTTTAGTGGATTGACTCCATGATTAAATAATGTTGTAATTAATAAACGAAGAGTTGAAATTTAATAATAAATTATTTGGGCGTTAATTATATATGTTCAATCAATCCCTCCGCTAGCTTAGCATAACCCTATACAGATTGCATTTGAACTGATATATTGAATGAATGAAAATGATGAATAGAGAAATAGATCTCATGTATCACTATTCACAATAAATGCATTTTCTCGTTGAGAACAAAAGATGACTTAGAGATTAAATTAATTTCTTGGAATTATTATCTAATTTATTGTAATTATATAATTAAAGTTCGAAGTGGTAATTAAATTAATTAGTCATTTTAGTTTTACAGAACAAGACAAATTTATTTACTCATAGATTCTAATATGGTAAAGTCGTCATTACTTTAACAAAATTAGAATTGAGTTGAGAAAATAATTTAATTAAGTGAATTAATTAAATTTATTTTAATTAATTAAATTAATAATATTTTTGGAATAGAAAATTTGTTATTGGGTTAGATAAAATTATATGAGTTGGTTTAAAGTCTAGATAACACCGATAATTATACCTAATACACAAATGAGCCCAACAAACCCACTAAACATATTATGGGTGACACCTAGGGTTCCAAGAGAGGGAGAATCGTCGCCCACCATATAGTCTATTAAAATATTATTATTTTATCTCTTCTTGTTCAAGTAGGAATCTTGTGTTTTTTTTTTCTACAAATAGGGATTATAGGCTAGGTTAAAATATACTTTGTTGAGCGCAGCTACTCTATCGAATTATAGTGAGATTTATTTTAGAAGTAAATTCTATTTTTCGTGAGAGCTCGTATTAGATTTCTAACCCATAGAGAGAATTAATTTTCCCCACTAGAAAATTAATATTTTTCATTATGTGATTGGTTTGTGTGGTTAGAGCCCACTCTTTAAGCAAACCGAGAGTTCAAGAGTAGTAGAGAAGATCGTGTTGGTTGAAAGTTGGGAAATGACTAGACCGTTTTGTCGAAAACATAGGTACCAAATTTTGTGAGCTTTATTACTATAAATAACACAAAGATTCGGGTTACTAGAAAAAAAAAATTAAATCTCTACTATGCAACAAACTTGTTGTCTAAACAGAAATTTTTTAACATAATGTGCCCTAATAAACTTAGTGAAATAATATAATACAATTGGTATGTCAATAAGGATTACCTGCACTTTTAGTTTAAAATTATAATTTATATATATATATATATATTAAGTGTTTGTTGATGTGGCAAGTACATTCAATTGATGATGTGGCTTGTATGTCATGTATAAAAACCTCATTGGTTAACATCTTTCATTTTAATAATGCTACGAAAATGGATTAAAATGTGTGATAAAGTTAAATTTGAGTACTAATTTAACTAAAAAAATTTTAAATACCAACCTTAAAACTAAATTTAAGTATGATAAAGTATTTCACCTTATAATATATTCAGTAATCTATACTACTATATATTAGAGGTGAGCATGGACTGGGCCGGGCCGGGTTCGGGCTGGGCTCAACTAAAAATTCAGGCCCGTTTGCTAAGCCGGGGTTCGGTCCAAAAAATAGGCTTAAAAATTTGCCCAAGCCCGACCCGGATAAAAATGCTAAAACCTGGGCCTGACTCGGCCCGTCCATATTAAATTTTATATTATTTTTTATATAATTTAAAAATATATATAATACATCAAAAATACTAAAAACATCAAAATAAATATTTCCCAACAAATTAAAAATAAATTTTAAAAAATATGTATACTTAAATAAGACTAAGATAGATGCAACTTAACAAACAAATGTCTCTAAAACAATAACAAAATTAACAAATATCTTTAAAATAATAACAAAATTAACAATAAAATAAGTTTTATACAATATCCAAACAATAACAACAAAATAGTAGTAACATAATAGTAAAATGGTAGCAAAATAGGGAGAAAATAACAAGAAAATAATATTTAAAAAAAGAAGATTTTTTTGTCCTTTAGTGGATTCGGGCCGGGCCGAGCTCGGGCCAAAATGCCTTATCCAAGGCCCGACCCATTTTTAAACGGGTCTTATTTTTTTGTCCAAGCCCATTTTTCAGGCCTATATTTTTGTCCAAACCCTCCCACATTTTGGGTGAGCCTTCGGCCAGGCTGGGCCAGGTGGCCCGGCCCATGATCAGGTCTACTATATATAAAGTAATGCATTCCTTTCTTGACACCAATCATTGCTTTTTGTTTTGTACTATTAACAATAATGGTTGAATTTTAATTTTGGTCTTTTTTATTTTTTAATTATATAAAATGGTTAAATTTTAATTTTATCCATATATTATACTCAAGTTTGAGCTTTGATATTTATAATTTAATTTTTAACATAATTTCGTACCTTAATATTTATAATGTAATTAATTAATATAAATATTTGACTCTAATAAAAATGTTGATGTAAATAACTGGTTAACATCGTTAAATTTTTTGTTACAATACCATTTTTTATGGCATGACTATCAAATGAGTAATTTTCTAAAATTTAAAATGTCATACCAACAAATTTAACAGAAAAATTTTAACAATGTTAACAATTAGACTTTAATTTTAAATTAAAAAAATAAAGAGACCAAGTCCTTAAAAAATAAAACTATGAAGACTAAATTCGAAATATGCAGATAGTACAAAAACTTGAAATATATTATAACTTGTAAAATTGACTTAAGGGTGTAAAAAGGCCCTCAAACTTTTTCAAAAAAAAAAACAATTAAGCCCCTTGTAATAACCCATTTTGCCCGGGCTTAAATAAAACAAACCAAAAATAATAATAATAAAAATAATATTCATTTACAGTCCTGTTACAGAGCCAAATTAAATAAGCCCAAAACCCTCTTACAACCAAGCCCAAATACTGACCCACTACCCAAATCTAAAACAGATCAGACCCTTGGCCCAGATTAAATACCCAAAACACCCTGGCCCGAATTATAATGGACTACCCAGCAACCTAGACCCAGACTCAGACAGGCCCAAAATGGCCCAACTCCTAAACTGAACTCAGAGACCTAGGGTTTCTTGGGAAACCCTAGGCGCCGCAACAGACTCCAAGCAGTCCCTAACCCAACAATCGCGCCGCAAAACCCTCTTACAACCAAGCCCAAATACTGACCCACTACCCAAATCTAAAACAGATCAGACCCTTGGCCCAGATTAAATACCCAAAACACCCTGGCCCGAATTATAATGGACTACCCAGCAACCTAGACCCAGACTCAGACAGGCCCAAAATGGCCCAACTCCTAAACTGAACTCAGAGACCTAGGGTTTCTTGGGAAACCCTAGGCGTCGCAACAGACTCCAAGCAGTCCCTAACCCAACAATCGCGCCAGCGATCAACGCCCATGACCTCGTCCGGCTTTGTTCTCGCGCGAAATCAGTACAGATATGTCGCCCCACCGCCGAGATCCTCGCCGTGGACCTGTACAAAGAGGGAAAGAACAGCAAACTTGGCAACAAATAAGCTAGAATCAATATTTCCTTTTTAATTTTTTTTCTTTTCGGGTTATAAAAACCCATCAAAAACCTGTAACAAAGGGGGGAATATATACAAAAGATACACGAAAAGATTCAAAAAGAAAAACAGAGAAATAAAATACGACAACCCATTTACAGAAGGTGATTTCCGTTTTGTTTTTGTATTATTTTTTTATTATTTATGCATGTTTTACATACAATACAGTATAAAAATGAAAAGGGTAAAAAAAGTACCTTCGGAATGGAGAGATTCGACCCTCCGGCCGCCAATTGCGACGGCGCGTGGGGCGCGTGGCCTGTGAAGTCCGATGGCCATTCCGGACAGAGGCGAAGGAATTTGAGAGTGTTTTAAATTTTTTTTTTTTTTTTGAAATGGTGTTAAAATGAGTTTTTTTGGCTGAAATTTGATTTATATAGGCCATGGGAACGACGTCGTTTTGGGGGTTACCTTTAATGGCAAAAACGACGTCGTTTTATAAAGCTAAGACTCGCGCGTTGACCCGACCCGGGCAGGATTCACGTGTTTTCGTTAAATGGGTTAATTGCCCCTTTAGTCCTTCCGCTATTTTGAATTTTTTTAATTAAGTACGATTTAAATTTTTATTTTATTAGATTAGCCCTCAAATTTGTATTTTGTTTCAATTGAATCCTTGGGCAGTTTAAAGGCCAAAACCGGAACGGCTCCGTTTTGAAAAGGAGGCATAATTGCCATATTAGTCCCTGGGGTTTAACGCGTGTTTTGTTTTAGTCCTTTTATATCTGTTTTAATTGCTTATTAACCCCTGTCTACTTTGTTTTATTTTTTTTAGTCTTTTTATTTTATTTTATTTTAATATTGTATTAAAATCATTTTATCATATTAAATAGTCTATATTATTTTCTTTATTATTTATATATTAATATATTAATAGTATAAATATATATATATATATTTATGTAATATCCTTATATCTTAAAGGATTATTATTTAGTTCAAAATTATTTTCATTACATATTATTTTTTATATATTAATTACTATATTATATGTTTTTAAATTTTTTTATATTATATAGTATTATATTATATCATATATTATTTTTAAAATTTTATTTTTGTATAAAATCTATTTATATTATGTAATATATTTTATTTATATTATCTATTATATATGTACTTTTTATAATTATTGCATTTATATATTTTACATGTATTACCTATTATAACTATTTTTAATACTATTATTTATATGTACGTATATCATCTTATAACTTTTATCTTAATTATCTATGTTTTTAAATTTTTTTATATTTATTATATTATATTATATTGCATAATCCTTTAACAATATATTTTACTTTTTTTTGTATATATATATTATTTTCGACTACTTCACATCATTTTTGTATATTAATTTGTTTTTTATAATTCGTTCTATATTGTTATTTTATCTTACATGTATGTAAAGTTTAGGTTTATTTTTTATCTTTGGTTGTTTACTACGTTATATCTCATATTCATTTATTTTTATTCATTTATTAATTGCATGCTTCAGTATAATTATTCAATTGTTTGTATCATTTATTATTTCTTATTATTCTTCATTAGTAGAAATTGTTAATATAGTTTGTAGTTATGATAAACTGATATTTGGTATATATGTCGTAATGTATGATTTACTCAAACCGTTTTTATAAAATACCTTTTGAATTAAAGCATTTTATTCAAATTTTTTAAAAATACGGTGATATGTGATATTTGGGAACTTCGAGAAGAATTGTGCCCTAACTTACTGGGTTTCGATTTTTCTTAAGGTATTAGATATCCCTTCTTTTTTTAAAAAAAACCAAAACTTACAAATTTCAAATAAAAAACCTATCCTTGGGAATTCAAAACGTTGTGTCCTAACTTACTGGATATGATGTTTTGTGTCTCGAAATAGGAATTTTCTAAAATAAAGATGTGCCTAGTTTCGAAGTCATGAGATGATATATCTTAACTTACTGGTATGGTGTTTTATTTCTTTGAGATAGGTAAGTCTGGGTTTTTCTTCAAATAAAAGGACCATTTTCTAAAAACTTTCAAAGTTTCTACATTAGGGCATGATTTTATCGATTAGGTACCATTTTTTGGGCGTTATGAGGGTGCTAACCCTTCCTCATACGTAATCGACTCCCGAACCCATTTTTCTTGTTTTTCGTGGACCAAAATCAGTATTTTGAAATAAAATGTTTTATAAGGTGATCCAATCACACCTAAGTAAAAAGGGATTGGTGGCGACTCCATTTTCGTTTTAAAGTCGATCCCCGTTTTTTTAAAATCAAACTTTAAAATGGTTTCGACACCCCTCCCTTTTTTTTGCACTCAATTGAGCACTTTAACTTTCAAAATACATCAAAAAGGCCCTCAAACTTCTTCAAAAAAAGCAATTAAGCCCCTGCTTTTTTTTTCACTCAATTGGGTACTTGAACTTTCAAAATGCATCAAAAAGACCCTCAAAATTTTTCAAAAAAGCAGTTAAGCCCTTATTAAAAATTAGAAAAAAAATGATAAAAAATAATAAATTTTAGAAAAAATATTAAATTTTAATAAAAATATAGAAATTTAAATTTATTAAAAATTTGAATTTTTTTAATAAAAATCATAAAAAAATTGTAAAATTTTATAAAAAAGAATTTAATGACCCCTAGTTTTTTCAATTAAAGTTATCACATGTTGCAACACAGCATGGCATAAAATAAAAATAAAAAATAAAAAATCAATAAAAGTTATGGAAAAATTATAAAATGTTTCTTTTGGTACGATAATTTTTATAAATTTTTTTTACGAAATTTATATTTATTTACATTTTGTATAAGTTTCTTATGACTTTATAAAATTTTATAATTTTTTTATATTTCTATATATTTTATAATTTTTTACGATTTTTATAATTTTTATAATTTTTAATAAATTTTTAATATTTAATTTTTTATTAATAAAAAGTAATAATATTTATAGCTTTTATTGATTTTAATATTTTATATATTTTTTAAATTTTTAATAAAAGCAGGAGTTTAATTGTTTTCTTTGAAAAAGTTTGAGGGTATTTTTGATACATTTTAAAAGTTTAAGTACCCAATTGAATGCAAAAAAAAAATGTAGGAGTTTAATTGCTTATTTTTTTTGAAAAGGTTGTTTAAAATTTAACTATTTAATTAAAAAATAATTAACCCAGGTGAGAGTTTTATTAAATGGATTTGGAATATGAGTTTTTCCTTTGTCTTGTTGATGATGCACTATATTTCAAACGATAAGCGATAGGAATTGAAATTTATACCGAAATAGAAAGTAGACTTGGGTGTTCCACACAAATTGAAACAAAACTCTTGACATGCATCATGGTTTGCATTAATAGCTATTTAACACATCTTTACTATTTCTAACCTAAACTCTCTCTTTAGAAATTCAGCAAATTTGAACTCACTAATTAATAGAAATAATTTAATTTTAAATATATAAAATAGGTTAGTCAAATCCGATTCAGACTAGAAGTATCCATGGCCGGGTCAAATATCATGCATAATTATTCAAGTCTGACTAGACTCGAAATATGGACATCAAATTCTATCTAAATTTGTTCATATTTATAAATGAGTACCACCACTGTTCAAATTAATTTTTCAAAAATATATTATTTTTATTTAATATGTAGTAACCATATATACAAATTTATGTTATCGTTATATATTTTTTCATTTATTAAAATTTTAAATATAATAAGCTCAACATATTTTTGGGTAAAAAGTATCATGGAAGCCCTTATATTAAGAGTTAGATTGCATTTTACTCCTTCTACTCAAAAAAATGCGAAAATTAATCATTGTACGTTAGATTAAAAGAGCAAACTGGTCCATTTGTTAAAAATTTCATCCATTTTTATTATTAAAAACTGGTCCCTAGAAGTGAACATGAGGTAAACATAGCACGCCACGTATTATTGTTTAGTTATTCCATTAGTCATGTCAGTTTTTATCAGTACAGATGGATAAAAAATTTAATTAAAAAGACCAAATTTCTCTTTGATATAATATACATGGACTAATTTGTCTATTTTTTTAGTAAAAAAGACAAAATGCAATTTGACTTCTAGTATAGGGGCCTCCATGATACTTTTACCCATATTTTTAATATTTACATTATTTTATACTATATATTAGACCTAATCATGGGTTGGGTCACCTGACCCGACCCGAAGGCTCGCTCGAAAAGTGGAATGGTTTGGGCAAAAATATAGGGCTTGAAAAATGGGCCTGGGCAAAAAAATAAAACCTGTTTAGAAAATGGGTCAGGTCTCGAGTAAGCTTTTTTTGCCCGAGCCCAACGCGACCCGAATTTGCAAAAAAAATTGATGTTGTTTTTCCATTATTTTGCTGTCATTTCAATATTATATTACTACTATTTTGTTTTTATTGTTTAAATATTGTATAACTCTTATTTTGCTACTATTTTAGATGTATTTGCTTGTTAAGTTTCATATATTTTAGTATTATTTAAGTATAAATATATATATTTTTGAATATATTTTAAATTTGTTAGGAAAAATTTATTTTAATATTTTTAGTGTATTTGATGTATTATATTTTTAAATTTTATATATAAAAAAATTAATATGGGCGGGCCGGGTCGAACTCGAGTTTTAACTTTATTATTCGAGCTGGGTTTAAGTAAAATTTTAAACCCATTTTTTTGTACTTGAACCTATCAAACGGGCCTGAAATATGGTTACGATTTGGACAACCCATAATAACCTCTAGTATATATAAATTACATAATATATAAAAGAAATTCATCATGTATTTAGAGAGGTGTAACTAATTTTGTGGTTTAATATTTTTATGCAGAGAAGATTTTAAGTTAGGCTGAACAAAGTCTAATTGAGACGAAACATTTTAGGAAGTTGATGGTACTTCATCCGGCCCGATCCACCAAGATCTTTACCCACAAGTTCATCAACGAAATAATTTATTTATTTTGTTGTATTCTGTTTTGGCCAAATATTTATTTATTTTTGTTAGAATTAGATAAATTCACTATCATCTGAAAAATAATATATATATATATATATATATATATAATAAAAAGAAAAGGAAATAAAGAACATAATAGAAAAATATATATATAAATAAATAAAAGAAACCCACAAGAACCACAACAGCTCTTTGTTTCTGCAGTTTTGTTTCAGAGGAAAGTGTGAACAAATTTCTGGAACCCCAAAAAAACCAATTCGGCACCGCGACACGGAACGAGTCAATCCGGAGTCGGCGGCACTCGTCGATCGATTTCAACCCCCATCATTTGATCATCAATATCTCTGATAGTGAGTTTAATAAAAAAAATAGAAAAAAAAAATTGAAATATTAATAGACAAATTTTATCAAATTGATTGATTAAAAGACCTTGTTTATTTACTTTGTTTTCCCCCTTAATTTGGTAGGATCCAAGTCGGTTTTGGGAGATTTTCGTTGTGGGTTTTGGTGGTTTTTAGAATATATTTTTATCGGGTTTATTTTTATTTTTAAAATTTTGGTGATGTTGGATTTCCGGGAAGGTGGGGAATTGGAGGGGTGAGGGGCCAAGGCTTTTTGGTAGGTTAGGATTAGGGTTTTTGGAGGGCGGGTTTGGAGATGGATGAAAATTCTGAGCCTGAAGAAGGAGAAGCTTGCTATCACAGAGATGACGACGACGACATTAACCCCGATACCGCTTTCTCCTACCTTGTAAGGGTTTAATTTTTTTTAAGGAAAATTCTATAGATTTTACATCCTTTTTATGTCTAAAACTTGGAAATATGCTTTAGTTTATGCAATTTGGGAATTTTTTTTTTTATAGGAATTGTTCTGAATCCTGAGTTTGATTAAGCATTTATGCCACTTTGTAGGCAATGCAGTTCTATTGAGCTTTGTTGCAAGGAGTGGCTGATTATGTTTAATTTTGGGGTTATTAGACTGAAAGTGTAAATTAACTAATTACTAACTAGAATAAGTTGTGGCTTAGATGAATTAGAATCCTAGAAGGCTTTAAGTTTGTGGTGTATGATCATCGATTCACCGAAGTGTTGAAGTGTTGAAGTTGGACGTGCGAGGATGAAATTATTTGCTTCTTAGTGAACTCGGTAGAAAAAATTGTTATTTTGATATACTTAGATAAATGCTTAGTTTAGCTAGGTTTGTTTTCATCACTAGGAATATAATAGACCAACAAGAAGAGTATGTATTAAAGCCCCATTTTGTGTCTTTGTTCACTTTTATAGTTGGTGATGCAATGTGATAGTATTTAAATATTGTCCTGTTTCTCAGCTATAATTTGGTGCATGATAGAAGCTTCTTTGCCTGGATGATCTTTGAAACTTATTCAACATTTAGAATTTTTTATGTTGATGATAGTGTTTGTTTGAATGCACAATGTGATAAACTTTATCAGTTCTCTTAATTTATTTGGTCTATTTCATATTTGCAATATTAAGGTATAATTTGTTTTGCGTGTTATTATTGAGCTCCTGAAAAGAATGGACTTCGAGATGATAATAATATTTGGTTACTTATGCCTGTTATTCAATCTGGTCAATATATCAGCTTTAACATACTTTTTGAACATTCTCTGTGCAATTCCATTAGTAATGTGGGAATTCATTTCTTAAAGGATGAAAAGATCAAAAACATTTTGGGCCAATTTCAGAAAGATTTTGAAGGCGGTGTTTCTGCAGAAAACTTGGGTAAGTGGTCATGGTTTTTACGAACTTCAAATATTATTGCAAGCTTAATGTTTGAAGATGACGAGCTGGACTAAAATATTTAAACAGGGGCAAAATTTGGTGGGTATGGCTCATTTTTGCCTACCTATGAACGGTCTCCGACAAGATTATCATGTCCAAAGACACCACAGGGAAACTCCATCACACCAAGGTCTACAAACAATTTATCCATGGAGGTATATGAACAATATCCTTTCTATATTTTGGTCATTTCTTTGGAAGATAATGTACTTAGCTGTTGCCTAGACAGCTTCTGAAATCCTAGTTTACCTGAGTGTCGTGGATTCTGTTACCATACAGGGTGCATTCCAGAATTTGAAAGCTCCTCCAAATGCACCCCCATCTGGGAGACCTGGAAAGGCTACCTGCCCTAGTGGCGGTATTGCAGCTAAACATGACTCACATTTGTCTTTTAATCATGTTGCTGAGAAGCCTGCCTTAAAGGATGATAGTTTTAACAGAGCAGAGATTCCTACTGACCAGAAGACACTAAAGGTCCGAATTAAAGTGGGATCTGATAACAAAGTTCAAAAGAACTCTGCAATCTATAGTGGTCTTGGGCTTGATGATTCTCCATCTTCGTCATTGGGAAACAGTCCTGAGGAAAGTGGAGGAACAGTAACGGGCTCTCAAGGAACCACAAATGAATCACCCACTAAAATTCTTCAGGTAGAGGTTCTCTTGGTTGTTTTCAATGTCTGCCTATGAACTAAGAAGGATGTGTTGATATTTTATGCCTTTATACAGGTTATGACTTCCTATCATGTCCCTGGTGGTGTACTCATATCTCCTCTTCATGAAAGCCTGCTATGCTTGTTAAGAAAGGAGAAGGAAGTTCCTTCTAGAGAGAGTAAATCTATCGCCTTGCTTAAGGCATGTCCAGAAAATTCTTCTGGGTTAATAGATGAGTCCATGTTGGGTAATGGAAAACAACTCAGGGAGAAGAAAACAAAATTTTTAATTGGGAAAAGCAAAAAGTTGGTGGAATCAAAGCAAGGGAACCGCATGAATGTTGAGAATGATAAGAAGTTGCTCTTAAAAAATAAGTTGCAAAATGAGAATGCAGGAGGGAAGGAGTTGTTGTCCCATGATTTGAAACACACAGCTCTATCTAATTCAGTTAATGTTGCTGACTCTGTGGAATCCATGCCTAGGGTATGTGATCTTTCTGCCGAGGCTAATCAGGATGGATCAAGAGGTGGATTATTTTCATCTGACTCATCAAAGAAGGATTCTTTGGAGTCAATATCCGGAAGGAGTAGAGCTAGTGGCAAGAAGAAAAAGAAGGATATACAGCGTAGTTCGGTTGAAAAGGTTTGGGAACAGAGTGTAGTAGATACCGGTAAGAATGCTTCAGTTGACCTTGGGGATAATGTTGGGAGTAAATGCTACCAAAATACTGCCCCTTTAAAGTGTAAGGAAGATTCAAAAACAAAGGTTGGTGAGGAAGCTACATTTCCTGTACAGAATAAAACAAATATTCCATCTGAGATGGAAAACACATTGTTTGTGGGCAAGAAGAAGTCAAAAGGTAGCAATAATGCTGGACAAATTGCTGATTCAATGAAGGAAAGTTTGAGACTCGATGTGAGCGGAACACCTAAAGATACAACCAGTTCTAGTCAGAGTTTTTCTTCAGTTAAAAGTAAGATGAATAAGTTGAAGTTGCAGAAGGATATTAATAAGGTCCGAGATAATCATAGAGATGCATTGGACACCAATTTCAAACAAAAACGTGACAAAATGGATCCATCAATGAGGCCTTTTCACAATAGACCAAAAGATGCTGGTCCTACTACAGATTTTGAGAGGGGGCACAATGGTTATTTGGACAAGGCAGAAGAAATATTTAGTGGTGGAACAGTTGATAACCAGCTGTTGGGAGTGGATGCTCCAGGTGTGGTTCCTCACCTTTCTGACCAGACACTTGCCTCTCAGACAACAGTATTGGCAACAACTGCTTCTGTATTCATAGAAGAAAACTGGGTTCAGTGTGATCGTTGTCACAATTGGCGACTTTTGCCTTTTGATACTAGACCGGAACAACTCCCTGAGAAGTGGCTGTGTAGCATGCTTAATTGGCTGTAAGTTCCTTAGATGAGTGTCAAATAATGTTTTTGTAGCATATGCTTTTCCTTTGTTTGAGTACAAGCCATCTGCATTTATCTGCTAGTGCATCTGATGCTCCTTGACATGCAAATAAATAGAAAAACCTGGTGAATAATGGGTGCATGCATGGGTACATTGTCTATGTTGTGAACTGTGAACATATGCTTGTATATTTTTCTTTTGCTAATTTTTGTCGTCGAAATTGTTGTATAGGCCTGGAATGAACAGGTGTGACATTAGTGAGGAGGAGACAACAAAAGCTCTCAGAGCATTGTACCAGGTTCCAGTAGCTGAGAATCAAAGTAATCCAGAAAATCATGCAAATGGAACCATGCCATTGGTCACTTCAGCTCATCTACAGCATCTTGATCAGAAAAACTCTAGTTTCAATTCTCAGGTGTCATCTATTCAAGGCAAGAAGAACCATGGCCAGAAGGAACTGCGCAAAGCAGGAAGCAGTGGCCTGAGTCTGATGTCAAACTCTAAAAAGAACCAACGGCAGGAATCTTTGAAAAGTAGGAGCTTAAAGAACGTGACCCAGGTCCCTATCGAATCAAATCTCACAAAGAAATCCAGCTTCCAGCAAAAAGAAAAGTATCCAGTTGCAGGTATTTATTCCACTTGGGAGCCTACACTATCTGTCAATCTTTTATATTGAGAAACCCTTTTTTTGTTTATGTTTTGGGAAATTGTTTGATTGTAGGAGTGACCAAGCAAGCAAAGATGAAAAACAAGAGGGAGTCTGGTCTATATGCGAATGGAAGTTCAAAGAAAGTCAAAACAGAAGTTGTATACACTACTGATAAACATCAGAGTGCTAACTTGGATGTCAGAACGGTGGGCCTTAATTCAAGAACTGGCTTGCCAACTCAAGCAAATGGAAGAAGTACGCAAAAGTATAATGAGTGCACTAATTCTGGGGATCTAAAGCATGATTTGAAAGAAAGATCAGTAGTTTCTGTTAGAAAACTTGTGGATCAAACTCAGGCCTCATCAGATGGTGTGTCATTAGACATGAAAAGATGTGATGAAAAGGCTTCTGCGAAGAAAAGAAAATTGGAGGACCGGGA
Organism: Gossypium sturtianum; assembly: GCA_025698515.1. Taxonomy (NCBI): domain Eukaryota; kingdom Viridiplantae; phylum Streptophyta; class Magnoliopsida; order Malvales; family Malvaceae; genus Gossypium; species Gossypium sturtianum. The sequence continues at coordinate 118,861,553 of CM046952.1, forward strand.
GGACAGTGAAAATGGGAACAAGTTATATATTAAGGAAGAAAGTAGTGAGAGTGGGTTTAGGAATGGAAAGAAATCACGAGTTTCAAAGATTGAGGGGGAGCAGCCCCATAGAAATGATGTTGATGGTACGTCAAACAGGAAAAGCATGGATCATATGATTGGTAGTGCTAATGAAGTCAGGAGCATTGATAGGAACCAGCAACTTAGAAAACACAAGAAAAAGTCTTCTCAGAAAACGTTGGATGGCCTTGATTTATTGAGAAGGGATTCTGAAACTGGGCAAAATTTGAAGGCAGCAACCTCTAGCTCTTCTAAGGTTTCTGGTTCTCATAAAACAAGAGTGAACTTTGAAGAAGCAAGGGGTTCACCAGTTGAGTCAGTTTCTTCATCTCCCATGAGGACCTCATATCCAGAAAAGCTTGCATCAACCAAGGGGGAAGGTTCAGGGTATGCTGCTGCTGCTGCAAATACTCGCATTCCCCCAAGTGGCAATTCTCGATCTTGGGATGGAGAAGGTACTGTTGAGCTTGCTCAGTCTGTTTCAGAAATGAAAGAGAGAGTATCAGGTGATTTTAATCCTAAATCACATAAAATTTCTACCGTGGGTTGTCAGGATAGAGATTCCATTCGCAAAATCAGCATTAAAACTAAACCTTCTTCTAGATTGGGGAAAAGCCATTTGCACAATGGTGATACTCATTTCTCAGAAAATGGGCTGAATGCTCTAGAATGGCCCCATGGTGAGGATAGAGTGAACAAAGAGTGCCAGGTTGTGCTTCCTCAGAAATCTGATAAGGGTTACATATCACAGACAAAGAATAACAAAAGAAGTTCTGCTGCAGATAAAATGAAGGTTTATGATCCAGCTGATCGACAGGAAGATTTGTGTTCTAGAAAGAACATGAAGTATCAATCAGATGTCGACCCTGAGGGTCATGCATGTCTTCAAGAAACAACTGCTGATTGTAAACTCAATCTGCCAAAACCTAGCAAGGATGGGAAGAACAATGTTGGAAGGAGGGATCCTTCCGGTCAGTGGTCAAGTGACAATAGAATGGAAGCCCAATCAAATAAAAAGCATGAAGTTGATGCAAAAACTGCTGCTGCATGCAGCACAAAGGGGAAGACTGCCCCTGAGAAAAGTGTGATTCAGGATTTTGATGGTCAAACAAGGCAAGTAGAGTCAAGAAATGGAATTTCAAAATCATCCTTGCATTGTGAAAATGAAAGTCAGCAAGAAATAGCAGGCCATCTAACAGCACCAGAAGCCGAACAAGGAGTTGTTTCTGATGGGTTTCCAGTTAATGGCTCTGACAATGTTGATTTGTCTAAGGCTATAAAGCTGCCTGGAAAAGCTGGCACCAAGAATGGATCTAACCACAGTTTGGGGAAGCATATACCTGATTTGCGTGTGGCTCACAGTCCAGTGAGAGTAAATTCCTCCAATCAGACGGCAAATGATGCCCTGAATGATGCTGAAAAGCTTAGAAACTATGCTGATCGTCTTAAGGTTTCTTTTCAGATTTGTTCTGACATAAATATGCCACTTTGTAGAAGTTATTTGAAAATGTTTTTACCTATTCTAACTGTTACTGCAACCATTTCAATGTCTTCTTTCAGAGTTCTGGTTTTGCTTTTGAAAGCAATGAGATTTACTTTAAAGCTGCTCTCAAGTTTCTTGGCGTTGCTACCCGTCTAGAGACAAGCAATAGCGAGAGTGGTAGACATTGCGACCTGAACCAAATGCAAGTGTATAACACTGCCACTAAACTTTGCGAGTATGTAAATGTTTTCAAAAGTTTCAGGAAACTATTGGTTCTTGAACTGCTATAGATTTTTTATAGATTTCAATATCTTGCACAATGCTGAGCTTCTCAAGTTCACAGGATGTGTGCCCTCGAATATGAAAGACGTAGAGAAATGGCTGCTGCTGCTTTGGCCTATAAATGCATGGAGGTAGCATACATGAGGATAGTTTACTGTAAACAGTCTACTAGCAGTCGAGACCGGAATGAGTTACAAGCAACTCTACAGATGGTTCCTCAAGGTAAGCCAGGCTTGTTTTTCTGTGATTGATTGCACATAGCTTTAGACAGTTCTATTTGGTAATGTCTACTTTTATAGTTCTAATCATATGCAATAAGTGCTGTGATCATGTTCCAGAGAATGTCATATCTAGTTCCTTGGCTAGTTTAATTAGAGGATTTACCTAATTATATAACTTAAGGACATCAAACTACAGCATGAAGGTGGTTCTCTTTCTCTCTCTGGGTGGAGGAGCACCAGGGCTTTGGTTATATATTTAATTGCAATCTGCAGTGCATGTGGCTGGTTTAGGTTCCATTGAAGCTGCCACGTCTGGGTATTTCCTGGATGGGCTGGAGCCCCAACTCTTGTTGCATATCATGCTTTAATGGATCCAACATAAAATATTTATTGTAACAGATGCTTTTTGTTTGGTTAAGATGCAACCTTAGTTTTTTTTTTTTTTTTTTTCTGGGATGGCTTCTTTCAGGTGAATCTCCATCATCTTCTGCATCAGATGTTGATAACTTAAATAATCAACAACCAGTGGAAAAGGCTCCATTAGCCAAAGGTTTAGTTTCACATGTTGGTGGGACCCATGTCATTGTTGCTAGAAACCGCCCAAGTTTTGTCCGGCTGCTTGACTTTGTAAGTTGATTCAGACTGCTGCCATTTTTTTCCTCTTCTCTCGCTTTTGTATATTTATTTATTATTAGGCAGTGATCACTGATTATTCACTTCAGTAATCATATGTTTTTATCAGGCAGTGATTTTATATGTTTTTATAAAATATGCTTTACTCCAAGAGTGTTCCTAGGTAGATGAACACCAACTATTATGGTCAGACATCCCTAAAGTTGTTATGAGGTAGTTGGATTTGGATATATGTGATTTTGGTGGAATGAAACCTAGTCACTGGCCCTGCAGTACAATTTGCATTATCCGACTTGTGTTCAAGGTAATTTAGGTTCTTTCCCAACCTGCTGTTGGAAACCAAACTTTATGACCGCTTGAAGAGTCCTTGGATGGTTAAGAGAGGGAATTGAGAAGCTTGTTTTTCTTGACTGTTCAATTGGTTGATGATATCTGCATTATGAACTTCTTGTTGACTTTATAGGCTTATCTGTTTTCCTTGGTAAATATTACATTCTGATTTACGAGGGATATCTTGAGGATTTGCCTGTACTGAAATTTTTTGAGAAAATTAATTTAGGACCTGACATCTGCGGAGAATCTTTATTGAAAATAATGCTAGACATCATGCAGTAGTTGATAAGAATACCATGTCTCTGGACGTCTATGTTAAGATAATAAGGTGGTTCAAGTGGGTAAATGTGTGCATATTTCCTGTTTTGCAGACACAGGATGTAAGCTTTGCTATGGAGGCTTCAAGAAAGTCCCAGAATGCTTTTACAGCTGCAACTGCATCACTGGAAGAAACACAAAATACAGAGTGTATTATTTCTGTTAGAAAGGTGATTGATTTCAGCTTCCAGGATGTGGAGGGACTTATATGCTTGGTTCAGCAGGCTATGGAGGCCATTACTCGTTCTGGTTTAGCTGGTGCTAGAGATTAAGTTACTCGTGTATATATACAGTGTCTTTTTCGGTTTGGAGAAGAAAGGGGGAAAAAGATGCTTGCTTAGACCTGCAATTGGAAACACGCAAAGGTGTCGGGTCACCAACAGCATGTTGCCTCTCTGTACATGTGTACAAAGTGAGACTAATCTGCAAATTTTGGTAATGTATATTTCTTATTTTTCACCTTCTTCTTGACATTTTTTTAAGGAGGCTCACCCTTAGGTATTGTGGGTTGGCATAAAAAAAAAAAAAAAACAGAGGATGAAATTCTAGCATTATTGGGAAAGAGATTTGGAGTTCTATGTAAGATATCACTTCCATATAGTATCTAATTTTTTTGCTCCATTTTATTTTGGGGCCCGAGGAAAAAGAATATACATAGAGATATTGTTATTCATTTTTAGGCAACCATTTTTGGGGAGGGTTGAATACTGCCTGATGACACTTTTCTTTTTATGCATTAATGCCTCGATGTTCTCTTCACAATTTTGGAATGGAAAATGATCATTCTTTTCATTTTGGAACTTTCATTTTACTTTCAATACAACTTTAACAAGCAATCTCTTCATTCATTTTATGCAATTCCATATTATTATATTTGTTTATTGGGAATGCAGGCAAGTTCCTTGTAAACTCTAGTTAGCTTCATTCTAGTCTCTGAAAAACTGTGAGCTGCATTTTATGTTCCATCCACTTAGTTATCAGATTCAATCAATTTCCTCACAAATTTTTATTCTTTTTTAAAAAATAAGTTATTAATCTTGGATTAAGACCAGAGAAGAAATGTAACCCTTCCATGAAATTTTCCAGTAGAGGGTGAAAGTACCATAGTAGTTTTTATATTGTATCTGGGTTTGAATTTTGATGCTACCGGAAAAAAAGAGAGAAAAAACTAGTCCTACATTTTGAATATGAACAAAATATTCCCTCCATTAAAAATGATTAACTTCTGCCCTTATGTTCTAGCTTGGAATTTTTATTTGTTTTTAATTAAATAATGTGGAAATTAATGTTGATTAGGGTAAACAATTATTTTATGTATTAATATTTGATATATTAACAATATGTTTTTTTTTTAGTTCACATACAAAGTTAAAAAATTATTGTCTTATTTTTTATTATATATTTATTATCACTCTAATTTTACTTGACCACCAAATATTTTCTCAAAATATATTTACCCATTTTTGTCTTTTAACATTTTCTCTAAATCTCTAAAATGATGGCGCTTCTACCGGGAACTTGTCACCCTAGAAGAACACCCATTTATTAAGTTAGAAGAAAACCCACCGTGTGAAATTGGATGAAAATGTAGCGAAGAAAATCCATTTATCCCCTGTATTTATGAACGATATACAAGTATTATCATAGAGAAGTGAAAAAGGTGGAAAAAAGAAGACAAAGCTCTACTCATGAATTGAAATATGCATCAATCACCATAAGGACAAGAACTGGTGTATTATTTGTATGCAAAACAGCTTTTTTGTAGTAATTCACCCAAAAATGGCTTCTTTTTCTGCATTCCTTCATCTACTTAACTTTCTCTTTTTCAAAAGGCTGGACTTTTAACTACAATTCAGTAATGTAAGTTGCTCTTTTCTTTTTCCCAGAAAAGAACAAATTTTACTGATTTCCTTTCTTGGATTTTGATTTTGAAGAAAGATGCTTTGTGTTTGGAGGAAATGTTAAAAAAGAAAAGATACATGGGTAGGGGAAATGTATAAAATATATTTTAAATTTTAATCAACATTAATTTCTGCATCATTTAATTTTAAAAACATATTAAAATTCTATAATCAAGCATATCCGGAAGAAATATTTAATAGAGGGATCATTTTGTTGATCTTTGAAATATTTAAATATTAACTTACTTATTTTTCGGTACTAATAGAGAGAAGTGTCTCTCACAACGAACCATCTTTCATTAGTTATCCATAAAAGATTGCTTGACATAAATAAAAATAAATAAATAATGACATATATTAAAGATATTGACATAAATTCTTGTTAAAATAAATATTATGGTACAAGTTGCACAAGTGAAATCCGTATCGAAGTTGATGTTGATTAGAATAAGGTGTCTTAATCTTATTGCATTACTTCTATTTGACTTTAATCAGAATATGGTTTTACAAACCTATAAATAGAAATTTCTCTTCTTGTATCATTCGAATTCGACATAGTATATTTTCTTTTCTTCTGCCCATGGTTTTTTTTTCTGAAAATGATTTCACGTAAAATCTGTGTGTTCTATTTTTCCTTTATTTTCTTTGTGATATATTGCCATTATCAACATTCTATTATCACAACATAAAAAAAGTAATGTAAATATATAAGTATATCAAAATCTATATAGAAAAATATAGTTTATTAAAATATTAAAATTCATATATACAAATAATATATTTATGAAAAAGTATAAAAATAAAATTAATATAGAATTAAAAGATCAAACACTAACATGAAAATATATGGATGATAAGGGTAAAAGTATTATGGAAGTCTCGTATTAATAGTCAGATTATATTTTGTTTTTTTCTATTTAAAAAATAAAAAAACTAGTCCTTATACATTTATATTAAAGAGCAACTTGATCTATTTTATTAAAAATTCTATTCATTTACACTATTAAAAATTGGCACGTATATCTCGTGTTGATGTACAAGGGTAAATTTTTAACAGTAGAAATGAATGAAATTTTTAACAAAAAAAGTTAATTTACTCTTTAACCTAACATATAAGAGACTGCATGATACATTTATCTAACTATAAACTATTTATTTGGATGTAAATGATATGACATTTTAGATAATTAAGTTAAACCCTTACAACCAATTTGCAAATTTTACATGGCGGTGAAATGGAGGAGTTCTAGTGTGGACTATTTAAAATTATTGAATTTGTTATAATCTTGTAATGTTTTCGGAAATTTATTAAATTTTTTTTCAAAATTACTAAAAGATTTGACAAGTCTTTTCAGGTCGACAAATAAGCTTTGTATAGAAATTTTCATGTATGGCGGAAGTGTGAGGAAAGGCAAAATTTTGAAAAAGAAAAGCATCATAATTTTGTCCAACAAAGAAAGCAAACAAACTAACCATTAGGATTTAAAAAAAACAAAGGAAAAGATATAAAGATTTGGACCACCCTATTTTGCTATATATAATCACGGGCTTCCTTGGTGATCTAAATTCCCATTAAAATAATATAAAAGATTAAACAGTGGTTGGTCCAACCCAAAATATGATTTATTAATCCATTTTTCATTTTTTTTTTTAGAATAATTTGCACTAATGAAGAAAAAGGAGGAACAAAAAGTCTTGTTTGGAAAAGTTTTTTTTTTTTTTTTTAAGTCATAGACACAGTTCATTGGCGCTGAATTTAGTACCTTCATTATTACTCCTTTAAGGGCATAGGATCCACTTTTAGATTTTGATAAACCCTAGTCTACCTCCACTTTCACCTCTTCTCAAAAGAGATTTCTCTACTTTTTGAAAGTTTCTCAATTCTAATGCTTGAATTTGTGGATAAGAGACTGTGTTTGGGGGCTCTACTATCTTATTTATCTTACTTTAAAATTTGAAGTCTTAATACTTAATATTAAGGTTTTTATATTAAAAGTTAGATTAAATTTTTTCTATTTATTTAAAAAATGAGTAAATTAATCTATATTCGCTAGATTAAAGAATAAATTAATATTTTCTAATAAAAAAATTCTCAATTTTTCTGTTAAAAACTAGTCTTACTGACAAATAACATGACAATTCGCAAAGGCTAATTTTTAATAGTAGAAATGGATAAAACTTTTAACAAAATGACTAATTTATTTTTTAATCTAATGTATAAAGACTAATTTATCCATTTTTTGAGTAAAGAAAACAAACTGCAAATCAATTTCTATTACAAATAACTCCATGATGCATTTACTCAAAGTCTTGTCATGGATAAGTTTAATTGAACTTTATAATCGATTTAGAATTTCTCAAGTTCTTAATGGAGTCAAGAAGAGAAATAAAAGGCCACTGATACATTCAAACCCCTGCTGAAAAGTTCTAGTTGCTACTTGGTAGCCTTGTTAATGTGGGTCAACAACATGCAGGAAGTTTCAATACAAGTGTAAGTTAAATCATTGTTTTTGAAATATTCATGTTGGGCACATATTCGAATATGGACAATCTCTACAAATTTAGACACTCAAGACTTGAATTCGAATAACGTAAGAGTTAAAAAATGTTATAAAAAATTATACTAAAAATTAAAGTATTAGTGCCTAAAAGGTTAAGTTAGGATGATCTAAAGATACCAAAATAAAAAACTAAAAAAAAGGGGGATAAACAAAGGCAAATTGACAAAAATATCACTAGATTTGGTCTGCAGAAAAGGGGACATGTTAACTTCCTCACAAAATGAAGATGGCCCCTACGGGTACTACTACCACTCACTAAGTCTGAAAAAAAAACTGCAATGATACACAATTTCAGTGTACCATTTACCCACTACTAGATTCCATTCCCCCTTTTTTTTTACACTCTTTTCCTTTTCTTCACATGTTCCATTTCATTCACTCATCATCTGATGCAAACTTACAATCAAACAAATTCACAGAAACACGCATGCATGCATGTTATGCTATGTATGTATGTAAAGACATGATAGCATTTAAGCAGGTCACTTGATTGGGAAAGGTCAATTCAAGAGTGACCATTTAGACTACCCAATGGTGTGTCGAGTTCTCACATCAAACTGTTGCAATTCACGCCTGTTTTTTTCTTTTCGTAAAGAAAATACAGACGGTGAACTGTTAACAAAATGGGAAAGTAAGGACCACATTTTAAAATGAAAATGAAGTAAAGATAGGGACCATTGATGGTTCATGTGGTGGCTCGAGTTTGAGGTTTTTTAGATAAGAAGAGTCGGTCTCAATCTTATCCGAAGAAATTTTGAAGCTTCGTTTGCGTTGATGGGGACTTGGGTTTTGTAACTGAGATTTTCAATATCTAACTTTTGAACATTGGGCTTACCCAAGTGGGTTCATATACCCAAGGTGAAATCTAAGCCAAGTCTAGCGGAGTTCCAATGATTATTGCAATGAAAAATCTAATATTTTTTGTTTGGTATAATTACAAATGTGATATTTAGATAAAGCTTGATCAATAATGACTATTATGAGTATCTGTTGTATAGTTAAAGTCAGTTAAAGTAGTTAGTTTGTTGTTAGCGGTAGGCAGTTAGCTGTTAACGTTAGTTAGCAGTTATCTTTGTATATTAAACAACCTACAAATGACTTCGCAAAATATAGAGAAGAGAGATATTTTGTACGTACTTTGTTAAAGACTTAACATGGTATCAAGAGCTAGGTTCTTGGTGTAAATTTTTTTTTTTTTTTGGGCCATGGCTACAGAAGTTGTTCCAACAGTTGATACTCCTAGGCATTCCTCTAATATGGTGAAGCAGTTCACTCACATAATTCTGGTAATTCTTCTTCGCATACTATTCAGTATTTTTCTAAGCATGACACTATCAAACTCGGGGAACATAATTTCCTGTTATGGAAACATCAACTTCTGTTGATTCTTGAAGGATATGGTCTCAAGGGATTTGTTCTAGGTACTGTTTCCATTCCCTCACCCTTCATTTCTGGGAATGAGGGTCAACTCGTTGATAATCCCGCATTTCTTGTTCACAAAAGGCAGGATAAGTTTTTTGCTTCTTGGTTGTTATCTACGGTTACAGATGATGTCTTGGTTCATCTCATAATGGCCAATACCAGTCTTGAAATCTGGACTGCAATTGAAAGACGATTTGGGACAAAGTCAAACATCAAGATCTCAAATATGCGTCTTCCCTCTACTCGATCAAGAAAGGCAGCCTCACTGTTAAAGAGTATCTGTTCAAGGTTAAACAGCTGAGTGATGGTTTAACTGCAGCAGGCATCCTAGTTATTGAACAAGAAAAAGTTAGTATCATACTAGCTGGTCTTCCCATAGAGTATGAATCTATTCGTGTACTTGCCTCGGCAACCCCTGTCTCTCTTGACTTGCTAATCAAAATGCTTCTTGACTATGAAGCACAACAGATGGTCTCATTAACTGATGCTCCTTTGCAAGCCAACCTGGCTTCTCGCTCTCAACAAGATAGTACAAACAACTCGGGTCAGTCTACAGCCTCCACTCATTTTTTTCAGGAATCTAAGCAAGGACAAAGGGGACAAGGCCAAGGCTGGTCTGGTGGACAGGCTCGTAACAGTGGATGGAGCTGGTCACGTTCTAGACCACAGTGTCAACTATGTGGAAAGATGGGTCATATGGTTCAGACTTGCTATCACAGGTTCGATGAGAATTTTTCTGGGGTAAGACCTGGTCATTCGGTGCAAGTTAACTGTCATCAACTTCATGGTCAAGGGATTTCTTCTTCTTCTTCTACATATCCCTCTGTGCCTCACTATTGTGAAACGTTCTCCCCTAGTACTGCTATCTCAAGTCAGCCTACTTCTCGAGGTTCCCTCTCCACTCCACTCGATCAGACATGGTACCCTGACTCAGGGGCAACGAATCATATCACCCCTGACCTGTCCAATCTCACAGCTGCTTCTCCTATACAGGTACGACTCGAGTTTCTATGGGAAATGGTGAACTGGTTCCTATAAGTAGTGTAGGTTGCTCTACCTTACTGGCTGGTTCTAGGCTCTTACATCTCAGAAGTGTTCTCCATGTTCCCAATGTCTGTAAGAATTTGCTGTCAGTAAGGCAATTTGCAAGGGATACTGCTGTGTACTTTGAGTTTCACCCATTTTTGTGTTTTGTGAAGGACATACAGACAGGGACAACTCTACTAGTGGACCACATGCATAATGGCCTCTACAGGTTCGATGTTTCTCATGCTGCCCCCTTTCAAAGCTCCTACAAAGCCCGTTGGTGCTCAAAAATTTAGCTCCGCTCTTTTCAACAGTGCACAACTTACTTCTTCACCTATGTTGTGGCATGCCAGGCTGGGCCACTCTTGTAATAACATCTTGAGTCATGTGTTACGTACCTGTAATGTCCCTTTCAAACACAATATTTTACCTCATGTGTGTTCTTCTTGTCAGCTAGGAAAAGCACACAAGCTTCCTTTTAGTCATTCAAAAACGATGTACTCATCACCTTTTGAACTTGTTGTTTCTGATGTTTGGGGACCAGCGCATGTGAAATCAAATGGATTTTCCTACTATGTGTCATTTGTTGATATGCACAGTAGATATACATGGCTTTACTTTCTCAAGACAAAATCTGAAGTTCTCCAATGTTTTATTCATTTCCATCGAATGGTCAAGGTGCAGTTTGGATGTTCCATTAAGATGCTTCAAAGCGACTAGGGAGGGGAGTATCGAGCCTTTTTGAGTGAGCTCTCTCGACTTGGTATCCAACATAGGATCACGTGTCCTCACACCTCAGAACAAAATAGGGTTGCTAAAAGAAAACACAGGCAGGTTGTTGACATGGGCCTTACTCTCTTAGCTCAGGCATCCATGCCTTTGAAGTTTTGGTCATATGCCTTTGCTCATGCAGTTCACTTAGCCAACAGACTACCCACCCCCATACTTCAACAATGCAGTCCTTATGAGAAACTCTACAACTTGCAACCCACTTACTCTCAGCTTAAAGTATTTGGATGTGCCTACTTTCCTCATTTGAGACCATTTCAACAACACAAGCTATATTTTCGATCAAAGAGATGTATTTTTCTAGGTATTGGCACTAATCAGAAGGGATACAAGTGCCTTGATGAAGATGGTTGCATTTTTGTTTCGAGACATGTAGTGTTTGATGAGTCTCAGTATCCTTTTGCAAATGGATTCTCTCTACAGTCACCTTTGGCCTCTATTCTGTCAGACCATCAGAAATCTCATCTCCCTATGGTTTTACCTACTGACCATAATGTTTCTGTGGTATCTCCTTCCTCAAGGTCAAGTAGCTGTCCTCCTCAGGCTGATTCACCCACTGGTTCCTTTGACTTGCGTTCACCTTCTTCTTCAGGTCAGCATGGAGATCCCTCAACAACAGCTTGTGTTCCTTTCTTGGTTAATCAGTCTGATGCTCCTTCGCGGGAACCCATCAATGTCAACCTTCATCCTATGCAGACTAGGTCAAAGAGTGGCATCTACAAGCCTAAGGTCTTCTCATCCTTTCTGACTGAGAAGGAACCTACATCTATTTTAGAGGCATTTCAAAGCCCTAATTGGATAGCAGCAGCTCAGGCAGAATACAATGCATTACTCTCTAATCATACTTGGGACCTTGTTCCTCTTCTTGAAGGATGTAGGGCGGTTGGATGTAAGTGGATATTCAGAGTAAAAAGGCATGCTGATGGTTCGGTTGTAAGATACAAAGGACGATTAGTGGTTAAGGGATATCTGCAAGAAGCAGGTGTTGACTTTCAAGAAACCTTCAGTCCTGTAGTCAAGCCAACAACAATACGAGTGGTCATTGCACTAGCTATTTCTTTTGGATGGGCTCTCAGGCAAGTCAACATTAACAACGCATTTCTGAACGGTGATTTACATGAAGAAATCTATATGGTGTAACCACCAGGATTCGAACAACAAGGTGTATCTGGTCAGCAGCTGGTGTATAGGTTGGGAAAGGCTTTGTATGGCCTTAAACAAGCACCTCGGGCCTGGTTTCACAAACTAAAGGAGTTTTTGCTCGCTACCAAATTTGAAGCCTCGAAGGCTGACAATTCCCTCTTTGTTCATCACTCGGGGTCAAAGTTGGTCTATGTTCTCGTCTACGTGGATGATATCATTGTCACTGGAAATGATAGTCAAGCCATCGATCGTTTTGTGCAAGATCTGAATGCTCAATTTTCCTTGAAGGAATTAGGCCAGCTGAATTATTTTCTTGGCATAAAGGTCACTTACAATAAGGGTGGTGTTTTTCTAAGTCAGAAGAAGTATATATTAAAGCTTCTTCAAATGGCCTCCATGGATCGATCAAAGGGCACCCCTACACCAATGACTACCACTTGCAAGTTGTCAGCTAATGGGGGGAGTCCTGTTGAAGATGAGCACCTTTACAGGAGCATTGTTGGGGCATTACAATATGTTGTGATCACAAGGCCAGAAATTGCCTTCTCAGTAAATAAAGTATGTCAGTTCATGCACAAGCCGTTGGATTCCCATTTTAAAGCAGTTAAAAGAATCCTGAGGTATCTTCAAGGGACGTTGGACTATGTTTACAGTTCACTCGTTCCTCTAAGTTTTTACTTGAGGGGTTTTCCGATGCCAACTGGGGATCCGATACGAATGATCGTAGGTCTACCTCTGGCTTTTGTATTTTTCTTGGAGGTAATCATGTGTCCTGGAGCTCGAGAAAGTAGCAGGTGGTATCTAGGTCTACAGCAGAAGCAGAATACAGAAGTCTTGCACACGTTATTGCAGAAATGGTCTGGATTCAATCCCTACTGTCTGAACTTTCTGCTCCAAAGACTAAAGCCTTGGTATGGTGTGATAGTACAACTGCTATTGCAGTTGCAGGAAATCCAGTCATGCATTCCAAGTTCAAACACGTCGAGTTGGACTTATTCTTTGTGAGGGAAAAAGTTGCAAGTGGGGTGCTCCAAGTAGGTCATGTATCCAACCAAGACCAAATCGCAGATGTTCTAACAAAACCGCTGTAATGACCTAAATTTAGGGTTATCGGAACAGTAGTTTCGTAACCACAAATCTGATTTAAAAAGAATATTTATTTTAAAAATTATTGCATGAATATTAATATGATAGGAAAGTCGTATGAAAATATCGATAGAAAAATTTTACCAATTTAGTGGTTAATTAGAAAAAAAAATATTGAAGAAATTGGGTAAAAACAAGGATTGAGACCTCGATCTCGTAAAATTGAGTCAAAAATATTTTTATAAATATTTATGAAATGTTGGTATTGTGGTATTAAAATTTCATTAGAAAATTTTAACGTTTGGGTAGTCAATTAAATAGAAAGGACTAAATTGAAAAAGGTGTAAAAGTTGCTAGAATGATTAAATAGCTTAAGTGTCTAATGAGAAATGATTTAAAAGGCAATTAGACCCAAAATTATTTTGGCTGGATGGCAAGGGCATGAAATCAACAAGAAAATTGATGATTTAAGGGAAAAATTAAAATATTGCATAATTAACTAAATAAAGTTAAGACTAAAGTGGAAATATCTAGATTTCTTTTGATTTTTCTTTATTCTCATCAGCCAAAACGCCATAGGACGGGTTCTTTAAGCTGGTATTTCATGATTTTTTGCATCAAGTGAGTTAATTCTTGCCTTTTTCTTGTATTTTTTTATGTTTTTAAGACTTTTACAACTAGGTCCTACTATTAAATTCATTAGTTTTTGATTTTATGGATGAAATTGAAAGTTACCATGGTTGAGTACTGGAAGTTTATGATGAATAAACATGGATTTTAAGTTTTAATTTTATTAAAAGATAAATTTTTTTAGTAGAAATTGATTTTTAGGACTTAATTGTGAAAAAGTTTGGAATTAAGGTTTGATGCTGAAATTATGATTTCCAAAGGTTTTGAAGTAGTTTAATATGATAGAATAAAGTGTTAATTGAGGAAAAATAAGCTCAATTGGGGGGGTTAATTGAGTAGGGACCAAATTGTAAAAATTGTAAAATTTGGGGTAAATATGCAATTTTGAAAATTGAGAGGCATAAATTGTGAAATAAATTAGATTAAAATTAGATGCTGATAAATGGAAAATTTTATATTATAGATCAAGAAATTGAAGATAAACGAGGGAAGGAAAAAGTTGCCAAATAGTCCCTGAAATCTCTACAACTACTACAAATTGTTACGGGTAAGTTTGTGTAACTTGAATTATATTCTTAAATCCTTGGAATGTATGTTTATTGATGTGAATATGGTTTGGATGTTCATTGTATGATATTTTGATGAAAAATTGATAATTCTCGATAAAAAAGGGGAAATAAATCCCGGTTGAATAAAATGGACTTCGATAGATCACTGAAAAGGGAATTGACGGTACAAAGGATCTAGCCCGAACGGGTGATCCTAATGATATATCCCTCCCGAAGAATATGTGTGAAATGGATTTAGCCCGGATGGGTAATCCAAATTAAGCTCATTAGAGTAATTGTCATTGCAGGGGATTTAGCCTGGACTGGTAATCCCGACAATACTCTTTGAGCATATGATAAATGGGATTTAGCCTGAACTGGTAATCCCACTGTAAGAAATGAGGTTCGCGGGAGTGTGCTCTCTGGAAAAAGTGTATACCCATATGTGTACGAATTGACGGACCCGAAATTGTACACAAAAGTGTACTACTGAATATCCATCGAAATTCCAAGAAATTCAATGGGATAAATATGAGAAAAGGAAGAACATGAAAATTATGGAATTGATGAGCTCATCAATCATTTATCTTTGTATTGAATTTATATGATGATGCTTAACTAATGCAAAAGTTGAGGTTGTATCTAATAGGTATATGTTTATGTGAATTGGATGTGTGCTTGTGTTGTTAAATGATGGATGTATAATTATGGTAAGTATAATTCCTGTTGCATGAACTTACTAAGCACCATGTGCTTACCTCGTTCTCATTTTCTCTGTTTTGTAGTGCTCGGGAGCTCGAAGGTTGGAGATTAGTAGGAGCCTTATCACACTATAAACCCATATCTTTTGGTATATGAAAATGACTTATTTTGAAAGAATGGTAAGTATAGACTAAATACCAATGTTTACATGGAAATGGATGTTTGTAACCTAGCTATTGGCATGGCTAGAGTAAGTATAATTTTGGGATTTTGCGAAAAATTCTCTGTGATTCTGATTTGGTTCCGGTCTGGTTCTGATGCATAATTTGGGCTTTGGAAGCCCATCTAAGGGACGTAATAAAGATTTTTGATAAATAAATGGTACTTGATTCGGATAAATGGAAATTGGTTCCGTAAGTTTCGGTAATGCCCCGTACCCTATTCAGGCGACGGATACGGGTAAGGGGTGTTACAACAGCTGTCTAAAGGGATGTTCAACAAATTTAGGACTCAGCTTCGAGTGGTCAATAATGCTTGGAAAGCTCAAGGAGAAAGGAAAGCTTAATAAAGATCGAGGCATGTTATGAGTATCTGTTGTATAGCTAAAGTCAGTTAAAGTAGTTAGTTTGTTGTTAGCGGTAGGCAGTTAGCTGTTAACGTTAGTTAGCAATTATCTTTGTATATTAAACAGCCTGTAAATGACTCTTTGAAAAATATAGAGAAGAGAGATATTTTGCACGTACTTTGTTAAAGTCTTAACAAGGACGACTTTAATATTCGAATTTGGTTCAAATGTTTGGAGAAAAAATTCACTTTCATTCCTTCCAACTACTTGTTAGTACGAAGAGTCCAACATTTCACTCACAAAATCATGACTACTTTATAAAATTATTTAACAATATATGATGATATTTAAATTATTCAGAAAAATATGGTAGATTTTCTCTCTAAAAAAAAGTGATCCCACTATATCATATAGCCTATTTATTATGCATGTAACATGTAATAGGCCCAATTTGCCCGGGCCCATTAGTCAACCAGATTTAAACCAAAAAAAAAATAAAATTAAAACCAAATAAAAAACCAAATAATTATAAAGTCCAATAACATTTCTTTTTTATTACAAACCCAATAATTTAAAACCCAAATTAGGCCCAACCAACCCAATTACAAACTAAGCCCAAATGCCCCTAACCCTAAGACCTGAATGGTTTGAAAGACTCGAAAACCCTAGAAGATTCTAGGAGCGCTGCTCGAGCAGCCAAACCACCACGTACACGCGCGTCTACGCCAGCCTGGCATTCGAGCCACCCCGCCTCCACGACGGTTACTTACAAAACAACACAGAAAAGTCAGCAGAGGAGAAATAACAGAAAAGATAAAAAAGGATTTTGTATTTTATTTTTTCCAATTTTGTTTCGGCTATATAAGGCCTGTTGTAAATCATACCAGGGATCTAATTTTTTTTTTGAGATACAAACAGATACAGAATACAAAAAAAAATTGAAAAAGGTGATTTGAGATTTTAGTTTCTTCCAAATTTTCGATTCTATGATATCGATTTTCGTTTTTTTTTTTGTTTTCTTTCTTCTCTTTGCATGTGGAAGCAAAACAGATAGTAGGGGCTTACTTTGAATCGGAGCCCGTCTTCTTCGTCACAATCGAAGAAAGGGGGGACTTCGAGGCCGAGGTTGGGTGCCTACGTGCTCCGCCAGTCGCCGTTCATGGTGATTGTTTTAGCGTCCGATCGGAGGGTTTTTGAGTCGTCTGATTAAGGGGTTAAGATAGAGTAAAAAATTTTTTCCTCTGTTTTAAAACAACTGAAGGATTAGGGATTTAGGTTATTTTTTTGGTTTTATTAAGTTGCATGAAACGACACCGTTTAGGGCCTGTTTCAGTGGCTCTAAAACAGTGTCGTATAGGGGACCTGATTCAACCTGACCCGATCCAATATCCACAGGATCCGCGCGTTTCTGCGGTGAATGGATAATTTGCGCGTTTAGTCCTTGTTTTTCGTGCCACTATTTGATTAGATCCGTTATACATTTTTTTGCTTTCTTTAATTGATCTCTGTAATTCGAGCGCCATTTCAATTTGGTCCAATCAGTGCGCTGCGTTTTGGTTATTGGAATATTTGCTAGTTTGATCCCTGACTATTTATGGGCAATTTAGTCTGATCCTTAATTTTGTTTAAATGATTTTGTTTATTTATAAAATAGCCTTTTAATTTTTTTTTTATTTCAATTAAGTATTTTTTTTAGTTTTTGTTTATAACTCTTGCAACTTTTTTTTATGGTATTAAATTTATTTATCATTCATTTTTTATCAGCTATTTTAATAAAATTATTTTGAAATTGATTTTACAATCTTTTAATTTGTTTTATTTTCCATTTGTTTATACTTTTTTTATTTATTGTATAAATATTTAATTCCAAAATCCTCTTTTATATGTTTCTTTGTTTTAATGATTTGTATAATATTTAACTTAAATACTCTTATATATTATTAATTTATACATATATGTATATATATAATTTATATTAAAATCATCTTATTTTATATTTATTATTAATTTCATATTATTTTATGTATGTATTTTCTTTTAAATTTATCTATGTATATATTATATTTTAAATCTATATATAAATATACATAATTGTTCATTTAAAGATCTTATTTTAAATCATATTTTATTTATATCGAACACTTTTCTATTTTTTTTCATATATACGTTATTTATTAAGTTTTTATTTTAGATAGGTATATTTGGTTTTAGATTATCTTGTATATTATACATTTTAAATTTCTTCTTATATAATAGTCATTTCATAAATTCGTTTATAAACTATTATATTGATTGTAATTTATTTTTTAAATTGTTTCATAAATTGTTGATTTCAAACTCTTTTTTCTTTATTTATTTTAAATCCATTTGTTATTATTCGAAATTTATTTTATACTAATTTACCTTATAAATTTTGTAAGAATACTATATGTTTTAGTTTATTGGTCTTTGATTATTAAAATGGGTTTTATGAAATGGAGCATGTTGTGAGATAATTGCTATTGTGCATTTGGGCATTTAAATTGTTTGTATTACTACCGTTCATTTGTATAATGTTGAGTTTGTGTGTTATTTCATGCTTGATGCTATGCTTGTGCTTCATGCTATTGTTTTATGTTTCAAACTCCAATGTATTCGAACCTTTACTAAATGTTTCATTTTTTATTACAAATAAACCAAATAAAATGCATTTTGGGCCAATTTTAAAATTGCTTATTTGAAAATTTTTCAAGATAATGCAATATTTGTGTGTTTGGAAATTCGAAAAATTGCGCCCTAACGTGCTGGGTGTCAATTTTCCGTTCGACCAAATAACCAAATACCCTTTTAATTGCATGTTTTGAAAATAAAAAATGATCTCGGTATCGAGGTATAAATGTGTCATATCCTAACGTGCTGGATGTGGTGTTTTTATTCTTTTGGAACGAGTGAATCTTGAGATTCAATTCAAAAATTAATTAACATTCTTTAAAAAGAATCACACCTTAAACATTTTCAAGTTTTCAATGCAAGGACACTAGTTAATCAATTTGGTACCCGTTCTGGGGCGTGCGAGGGTGCTAACCCTTCCTCGTGCGTAACCGACTCCCGAACCCTTTTTGTTATTTTAATTTCGTAGACCAAATTTTTTTTACAAGGTGATCCAATCACACCTAAACAAAAAAAGGTTGGTGACGACTCTACTCCATATTTTTAAAGTCGACCCCGTTTTCCAAAACATAAAAAAAATGGTTTCGACAGCTTGGCGACTCCACTGGGGACTGGTTGAGAGTCAGGCCATAGATTGATTAATTTTTTTCCTTTTGATTGAAAATTTGGAAAATTGTTTTTAAAAATCATGTTTCTTTTGATGCATTTGTTGGTGCTATGATTGCAATAATGTTGAGTCTCATAAAATACTTTGTCATTGCATTGCATGACAGTTGTGGTCACATCTTTAAGTGGGAGTGAGAAACTATGCCTTCGTGAGGTTTTCACCTCCGCATGGGCTAGTGGATTACTTCCGGGATACATCTGTACCTATGTTTTCATGAGATTTTCATCTCCGCATGGCCATAGGGAAATGTATTCCCCTGAACCGAACTCGATCCATATGAGCCTATAATGGGTGAGGATTGAGGAATCTGCTGGTTCAGGTACCCTCTCTTTAGAACCAAACCACATATAGTGAACCTTAGGAGCCCAGTTTAGGTAGAACTATGTTGAACCCTAGCAGTCACCTGGATAGGTGTTTGACTATTTTCTGTTTGATTTGATTTTTACCATCTGTATATGATACTAACGTGTTTTCTTTTGTTATGACTACATTGCATTTCATCATCATAGAAAATAAGTGTTGATTCATATTCGATTGCTAAATAGAAGAGTTTGTCATAGGGAAATGGATTTCTTGATAAAGTGGGTTATAATACGTTCGTCCAAATATAGTCTAAGTAAACACAACAAGAAAAGATCGATAGTTTATGACTTTGCCTCGTTGCTCGGGGATTCAAGCCAACAAGGATTATTCTAGAGTCATCACGTCTCAATTTTCTTAAAGAAGCTTATGAGCATCGCGGAGGATAAGTGAGTGATGAGTCACAGCTTGGATCAAGCAACAAGGAGCTAGAAGAGGTATCTATTGAGAAAGTTCACGGGACATGACCATAACATCCGGATACGAAGAAAAGGGTTGGTGTCTTCACTTGGACTATGAGGACAAAGCCGTATATGTAATCCGTTTTATGTAAAGAAATTTATTTTCTAGAAAAGTTCTTCTAATGGAATTGAATTCAAAATCAACGCCTCTCTTTCTTTCTGCATTCATTCCATGCATTTGCATTGCATTTTATGCATTTGTATTACATCACATCATATGCATTAAAATTTGTAGAAAGACTCTAATTAATTAAAAATTATTTCAGTAACCTGGAAACCGACAGAACCTTACCAAATACGCATCCCTACGGCACAAGAAAAAAGACCAAGTCAATGGACAAAAGACTAGAAAAATTAGAGCAAATGCAAAAGGATATGCAAGAACAAATGTAGGCACAGATGCAAGAGCAGCTAGCTAAGATCCAGCAAGAGATGAGGGAACAAATGATGGAGTCTCAAAGAAACATGATGGCTCAATTGTCCCAACTGCTGGTAGGAAGGATGGACAAAGAGAAAAGCACCATGGATAATGAAGATCCTCAATATCCTCCCGGTTTTATCCCTACCAATGCTCAAACACCACCTGAGGTATACCCACAGAGACCATCTGTTACGATTAATCCCTAACAGTTTCAGGATGGGGCCGCGATACCATTGAATTCCCAAACTGGATCAGGTTTTACTCTAGAGGGTAATCCTACCAATCTCGCTATTCCCGATCTAGATAATATAGCAGAAAGAGAAAGAGTAAGAATGAAACCTCCAAAGTAGTTAGATGACCGATATAAATGGCTGGAAGAAAGATTCAGAGCAATGAAAAACGCTGGTAATTATAGAGGAATCGATGCTAGGGATCTAAGCTTGGTTCTGGACCTGGTACTTCCCCACAGATTCAAAATGCCAGAGTTTGAGAAATACAATGGAAATAGTTGTCCTGAAGCTCATATCACTATGTTCTGCAGGCGTATGACTGGGCATGTCAACAATGATCGATTACTGATCCACTACTTCCAAGACAGTCTAACTGGGGCAGTGTTTAAATGGTATAACCAATTGAGTCGTACCAAGATTAGTTCATGGAGAGATTTAGCTCAAGCTTTCATGAAGCAATATAGTCATGTAATAGATATGACCCCCGATAGAATCACTTTGCAGAATATGGAGAAGAGAACAAATGAGAGTTTCTGACAGTATGCTCAAAGATGGAGGGAAGTCGCTATACAAGTCCAGCCACCTCTACTGGAAAAAGAAACCACGATGCTCTTCATCAATACTCTGAAGGCCCCGTTCATTAACTATATGTTGGGAAGTGCCACCGTGAGCTTTTCAGTTATGGTAATGTCCGGTGAGATCATTGAGAATGCTATAAGAAGTGGAAATATAGACGTGGGAGAAAGTACCAAAAGATCAACTTCGAGAAACAAGGAAAATGAGGTAAATATCCTGAGTACGCATCAAGGCTCTTCAAGGCAAGAATCCAACTCGAGGCCAAATACAGAAAGGCCCAGTTCACACCCATCCCGATAACATATAAAGAGCTGTATCAGAATCTTTTTGATGTACATGTAGTGTCTTCGTTCTACTCGGAACATGTGCAACCTCCGTACCCAAAATGGTATAATGAGAATGCCCAATGCGATTACCACGCGGGAATAATAGGGCATTCAATTGAAAACTGCACTACATTTAAAAAAGTTGGTCGAAAGGCTCATTGAAAAGGGAATTGTAAAAGTCGACGATTCCTCAGAACCTAATCACTCGGATGAAGCAGTGAATATGATAGTTGAAAGTGGAGGAAGAAGAGTTGCAATTCCTTGAAGAAGTCAGAGGCTTGGAAAGAATATTAGGGAATTTGAACACTAATGACATATTCGAAGAGGGAATCGGGGAATAAAAGTTTCCAAGCCCTTACATACTTGGAAAGATTTTAAACAATGGGACTGTGGAAGGGATCCCTGTATTTTTAGAGTTAATCTAGAGTAATATTCAAAACATGCTTGTTGCTTTAAGCCCAGAGGCAATAAGAACCCTTTTGTGAAATGGGCTTGTGTCCAGAATTTTTATTTTAATAAAATGCATCTTTTTAAGCAAATATTTTTTTCATTCTTTACATTTCATACTGTACATTCTTTTGTTTTTTAGAATATTTTTTCATTCTTTATTCATGACCATACCATACAAATAATCATCCTTAGAATCATTTATTCTTTGGATTTTTTGCCTTCGTAACTAGGTACCCAGATATCAACGACATGAGCGACGTTGTTACTGACTCCCTTTTTGAATGAGATATGGGTCTAGGGGATCTAAGGACTTTGAAGATGACAGAGATTGTAGCCTATCTTTTGATTTGTTAAGGATGGTAGAACAAGTGAAAATAGACTCTACTTTGCAAAGGGTCAGTGGACGTTGTGAGCTTAGGAAAGGGGTAAAGATCAAAGCCTAACTCACCACAGAAATATGGCGAGACATCATTGAGCTATTTTCAAGAATTCCAAGATGTTTTCGCACAATCATATCGAGGAACGCCAGGCTTGAAATGTGGGTATACTGTTTAAAGAACCCATGGTAATGGTTTTACGATGGTCAGGCTAATCAAAAGGATCGAGCTACTGGTTTACCAAGAAAAGGAAATTGCATCAGTTACGCCGTAAATGCCAAATTGGGGAAGACAAGACTTATGTGCCTCTTCCATTCTTTCTATAGGTGGGGGCATAGATGTTATGGGGCAGATCTCGTCAAAAGCATCTAGCCGATACCAATTCATCTTCGTGGTTATCAATTACTTCACTAAGAGGGTGAAGGTTGCTTCATATGCCAAAGTTACAAAGTCAGCAGTTATCAAATTCAAATCCACATTCAAATCCAAATTCAAATCCAAATTCAAATTCAAATCCAAATCCAAATCCAAATCCAAATTCAAACTCAAGTTCAGATTTAAATTTAAATTTAAGTTCAAATGCAAATTCAAATTCAAATTTAAAAAAAAAACAAACAAAAAAAGTGGCAATAAAGAATGCCAGAAAGAAACATGTTTAATATAATTGGACAATGTCAAAAAGTTACAGTCTGTTCAAAGATCAGACACTATATCAGTGCAGCAAAGGCAGCAAAAAACTATTCAAAATTTTTGAAAAATGACTGAGATTTGTAAAGGTTGGCATAAAGAAGTCACCATTTACCCTCTTTGTTTCTTGAATGTTGGCCAGGACCTTCACCGGGGCAACATCTTTCCCATTGGTTTATGAAAGGGAAGCAATTGTGGGAGGTTAAGATTCCTTTTCTCCAAGCTTTGATTGAATTGGATGAAGCAGAATGTCTCCAGTAAGTTTGATTGAAAGTATTCATGGTCGAATGTACCAAAAATGGATAATACAGGCTTATGACAAAAGGTTTGCCCAAGAGAATTTCATGATGGGGACCTGGCATTAAGAAGGATTCTTCTCATACAAAAGGACTTCAGAGGAAAATAAATGCCAAAATTTAGAAAAACCTTATGTGGTGAAGAAGGCTTGTTCTAGAAGATCATTAACCTTGACCAAGATGGATGGCAAGGACATGCTCAGGCTGGTGAATTCAGATTTCATCTAAAAGAAGAGGCCAAGGTGAAAACCCGCAAAGGGCGCCTTGAGACCTTAAAAAAAATAAAAATAAAATAAAAAAATCAAAAAAGAAAAGAAATAAAAATATAAAAATCAAATAAAAAATTTTAATCAAAAAAAAAAAGAAAAAGAAAGAAAAAGGAGAGGCCAAGGCAAAAACCCGCAAAGGGCGCTTTGAGACCAAAGGGGATTTGAGTTGAAAACCCGAAAAGGGCGGCTCAAATTTTGATCGAAAGTGGGGCATACAGTAGTCTCGCCACACTTGAATTAACAATGAGGAAGTATGTGACGTCTTGGGGCATCAGCAAAGTACTCCGGATCCCCTAAGCACATATTGAGCTTAAAATGGTCCTCAAGAAGTTTGAACAAAGAAACTCAGGCTGCGATATCTGGGACACCTAGTTTCCATCTTACCCATTCTGAATTTGCTATCTTTAATTATTTTATTCGTTTCAAAATACACTACCAATAAATTTCCTTCTGGATTGCATTTGCTATCTTTGTTTAACTTATTTGTTTCGAGCCATGCTCCTGATTAATTTCCTTCTTGTCCATTGCTATGATCTTTTTCAAGCATTTTGCATTGAAATAACGATTAGTGGACTAATAATACTTTCATAAAAGGAGTTTCGCATATTACTCTGGAAACTTCTAAGTAATACGAGAGCCTGAAACAAGACTTTTATTTAAAACTCACCAAGTTTAAGGGATGGAAATATTGGGGGAGGACGAGTCTAAACTAAGACTATCCCTCCGGGTTTTTGTCAAAAATGGTGATTGAACAAAATGACAAGATATTGCATCAGTAATACAATCCTGACGAAAAATGGGCAATGTTAACCGGAGTGAAAAAGGGGAATCATTCTCGAGAAAAAATGATATTCGGAATCCATGCAAATATCATGCATACACATTTGGTTAGGTCACCCAGGGAGTGATCAGTTGATGGAACAAGTTACAGATCCTATATCTTTGATTTGTAGTCGGTTGGATTGAAGATGAAACAAATTCTATACCCTTGAGTTGCAGTGGGATGGATTGGAAAAGATTCAGATCCTACACCCCTAAGATGAACCCTGAATTTACAGTGAGGCAAATCTGTTGAGCAAGATATAATGGTTTTCTCGGGTTTTCTGTCGAGAATACCACCCGAACAAGATGGCAGCATAATACGTCAGTGATAAAACCTTGATAAACAATGAGCGATGACACCTTAAGCATTTAAAAAGGGATCATTCTCATAAAATTCTGCATTCATGCAAAACACATTTAGTTAGGGGCATTTGATTCATTCCGATCATTGCATCATAATCATTCTGCATTCATGCAAATTTCGTCTATATACATTTAGTTAGGGGCATTTGATTCATTCCGATCATTGCATCCTAATCATTCTCATGATATTCTGCATTCAGGCAAATGCCATATCATTTAGTTAGGAACATTTGATTCATTTCAATCATTGTATCCTAATCATTCTCATGACATTCTGCATTCAGGAAAATGTCATATCATTTAGTTAGGAGCATTTGATTCATTCCGATCTTTGCATCCTAATCATTGTATCTATTAAAAAAAACAAAAAAAAAACAAACAAACAAAAAAAAATGGATCATTTTCATGACATTTTTGCATTCATATCATCCATAACACATGTGGCTAGGAGCATTTAATTCATTCCGATCATTGCATCCTAATCATTCTCATAACATTCTGCATTCATGCAAATGTCGTCCATAGTACATTTAGTTAGGGGCATTTGATTCATTCTGATCATTGCATCCTAATCATTCTCATGACATTTTGCATTCAGGCAAATGTCATATCATTTAGTTAGGAGCATTTGATTCATTCCGATCATTGCATCCTAATCATTGTATCTATTAAAAAAAAAGGAATCATTTTCATGACATTTTTGCATTCATATCATTCATAACACATGTGGCTAGGAGCATTTGATTCATTCTGATCATAGTATCCTGATCATTTGGCATAAACATATGCATGTGAAACCGAATCTACAGGTTGTGTCCCTTAGAGGACGGTATAGCAACATCGGTGAATTGTAGATTTTGTCTCCTCGAGATGGAAGTGGGGCAGATCGAATTTGGTGAATCTTATCTCCATGTATTGGTAATGGAGCAGATTCAAGTTACCTAACCTTATCTTCCTGAGGTAGCAAGGGAGCAGGCTGAAGATTATAGTCTTATCTTCCTGATGTAGCAAGGGAGCAGACTAAATAAATTGTAGATCTTTTCTCCTCGAGATGGCAGTGGGGCAGATCGAATTTGGCGAATCTTATCTCCATGTATTGGTAATGGAGCAGATTCAAGTTACCTAGCCTTATCTTCCTGAGGTAGCAAGGGAGCAGGCTGAAGATTATAGTCTTATCTTCCTGATGTAGCAAGGGAGCAGACTAAATAAAATTGTAGATCTTGTCTCCTCGAGATAGCAGTGGGGCAGATTTTATTTGGCGAATCGTATCTCCATGTATTGGCAATGGAGCATATTCAAGTCACCTAGCCTTATCTTCCTGAGGTAGCAAGGGAGCAGGTTGAAGATTATAGTCTTATATTCCTGATGTAGCAAGAGAGCAGACTAAATAAAATTGTAGATCTTGTCTCCTCGAGATAGTAGTGGGGCAGATCGAATTTGACGAATCTTATCTCCATGTATTGGCAATGGAGCAGATTCAAGTCACCTAGCCTTATCTTCCTGAGGTAGCAAGGGAGCAGGCTGAAGATTATAGTCTTATCTTCCTGATGTAGCAAGGGAGCAGACTAAATAAAATTGTAGATCTTGTCTCCTCGTGATAGCAGTGGGGCAGATCGAAGACGGTGAATCTTATCTTCCCGAGGTAGTAGGGGAGCAGATTTTAGCCACTAGTCTTATCTTCCTGATGTAGCAAGGAAGCAGACTGAATAAAATTGTAGATCTTGTCTCCTCGAGATAGCAATGGGGCAGATCGAAGACGGCGAATCTTATCTTCCTGAGGTAGCAGGGGAGTAAATTTTAGCCACTAGCCTTATCTTCCTGAGGTAGCAAGAGAGCAGACTGAAGATTATAGTCTTATCTTCCTGATGAAGCAATGGAGCAGACTAAATAAAATTGTAGATCTTGTCTCCTCGAGATAGTAGTGGGGCAGATCGAATATTGGCGAATCTTATCTCCATGTATTGGCAATGGAGCAGATTCAAGTCACCTAGCCTTATCTTCTTGAGGTAGCAAGGGAGCAGGCTAAAGATTATAGTCTTATATTCCTGATATAGCAAGGGAGCAGACTAAATAAAATTGTAGATCTTGTCTCCTCGAGATAGCAGTGAGGCAGATCGAAGACGGCGAATCTTATCTTCCCGAGCAAGAGAGCAGACTGAAGATTGAAGGACGGCGAATCTTATCTTCTCAAGGTAGCAGGGGAGTAGATTGAAGCCACAAGTCTAAATTCCTTAAATTGGATCGAAGCGCTAGTTCTCATGCCCCTGAAGATACAGTGGGATGGAACGAAGCTACTCGAAGAAGAAAGGCACTGAAAGAGGCCAAGATTTGGCAAGACCGGGCAAAATTGGCCCTTTTTGAAGTCTTTGCTCTATTCTCGTTACACGACAATGAGCAAAGAGGGGCTGTAACACCCCAAACCCGGACAAGACACCACGTCCGAATCTGGTATGCTACGGGGAAATCGTTTTGAAAAGTTAGATGTTCCGCTTAAAAGTGAGTGAAAACACAGTGTATTTGAAACAAATTTGAGTAGACTTGTTTGAAAAACGGGCGATGTTCTTGAAACCCGGAGAATTCGAAAACTTAGCCAGAATGTGTAGTTAAAACGAGTTTATACCATTTAAAACCTCATTAGTTTCTTTGTGATACATAAAACACTTTTAAACTTAGGAGAACTACAAGTTTGAATTGGGAACCATTTGTAATCGTTTATCATAAAGACTTAGTGTGATCCCCGATGGTATAGTTTAAAAACACAAATATGTTATAATTTTGAAATCATTATCTTTCCATGTTTTAGTGAAATTCATACCACTTGTTTTGTTAAAGCAAATTAAAATCTAATGAGAACATCAAACAACTTAAATCGTAAATTAGAGGCCTTTTACAAAACCAAATTAAAACCCAAATAAAAGTAAATAAGCTAAAGTACCCAAAACATAGAGTCCGAGTAAGAACTTTATTCAAAGCATGGCATAAGCACCTCGAGTCCATCCTGGCTCCAAGTCCGCATCTACGAGTCACCCGAATGTCAAAGGAGAGGGTGAGTCGAGTGACTCGATGTGTAAATCCCGCTCCCGAAGAAACAACATGCTAACACATATCATACATAGCAACATAATTAATGCAACCCAACCTAACCATCCATATCGCTTTTTTCCCCGTGTGTACCACCAAACCACTGGTGGTGCCAAACCACCGGTGACATATAGTCACAATGTGTTACCAAAACACCGGTGTCCCAAAGACACAATATCCACAATGTGGTACCAAACCACCGGTGTCCCAAAGACACAATGTGCTACCAAAGCACCGTGACCGTAGTCACGAATGTGATGGGGCCAACCCATCGTGTGATACCAAATCACCGGCATTTATCCCATATCTCAAGTGGGGCCAACCCACGGTGGTCAAACCACGAGGACAAGTCGCAATGAGGTGCCAAACCTCCGTGTCCCAAAGACACAATGTGCTACCAAAGCACCGTGACCGTAGTCACGAATGCGGTGATGGGGCCAACCCATCGTGTGATACCAAATCACTGGCGTCAATCCCGTATCTCACAAGTGGGGCCAACCCACGGTGGTGTTAACCACAGGGACGAGACGCTGAGGTACCAAACCTCTGGAGGTGCCAAACCTCTGTGACCCAAAGTCACAAAGTTGTGTTACCAAAACACTTTGGTGCTCGTCAAAGACAATATATCATTGCTCCCTCCACTTTCGTATCACCCATCCACATACCATTCCCATGTAATCATGCGTATCAATCAATCATGCATATCATGCTAACATGTCTAATCCCATATCCCATGTCACATATATCCACAGCCATGGTAACATATAGATCATTATTAAACACATAATAATAATCTTGACTTACCCGAGTCCGTAATCATACCCATTTGGGTATCATATCAATCATCAACTGTTTCATTAGTCATCTCCCGGATTATCAATCATATTACTAAATATAAGTGTGTTAGTATACACACACGATAACTACTGAGTCTAGAATCCCAACGAAAAACGATCTAAGTCCCTCGAGTACCGACTCCTACAATCGGCCACACATTAGGGTTAGGCATCTACACATTCGGCCAACACCATTAAGACCAAAAGGGTTTGTCGAATCACCTCTTACCTTGCTATTGGTTTGATTCTTTATCAAACCCGAACCACAAAGGCTTTCCTTCCCACAATCGGCCACCTTCAAAAGGGAACTATTAATCTTTTGTTACCTTTGCCTTAATCGAACCTAAAAGATTGAAATAATAACAATACCATATACTTACCCCTACTTACCAACGATCAACAAAAGAATGACGATTCCCTTGTTTGCTTCACACTCCAAAGACCCTAAAACAAAGAGATTAGAACCCTTCCACATGGCCATATTCGGCCCTTAATCAACCAAACGATCAAGAACAGAACAAGAGAAGAAATGGCCATTCGGCCAAAAGCTTACCACCACCAACGATTGAAGCAAGGACCCCAACCCTCTACTGATATTCGGCCACTACAACTTCTAGGAGAAGGGGAGATATTCGGCCTAGAAGGAAACTAACGGAGGAGAATAGATTCGCCAAAGACTCGAATAAAAGAAAAGAATTTGCTTTTAGATGTTTAACACACACTGTGATCGGTTCACGAATGAGAGAAGAGAGAAAGCAAATATGAGATGAGAGTAGAGTGAAAATGGAATTTCGGCAAGATGGTTTAAGAAAAAGAGAAAAATCGGCAACAATAGAAGAGAGGTTCGGCTTAAGATTTTGGGAAGAAAAGAAATGATGGAAGTATTTTGAGAGATGACTTTCGGTTTACACAACTGAAAAGAAGAAAGAAACTAGAAGAGCATTCGGCTAACAACACAAAAGGTAGAAAACAAATTCAAAGAATTCGGCAAGGATGCCTTTTGACTTACGGTTTGCAAAAGAAAGAAGGGAGAACTCACTAGCAATTTCGGTTGCCTTCTTGCTACCTCCTAAGACCGATTGTGCACCCAAAATGCCAAAAATGCAAAAATGCATTTCGGCTAGCACCTCACCCCACTATGCCGTCCATTTCGCCCACTCCAACACCCAAAAATTCGGCCAAATCCCTCCATTAACTCCCCTCCACTCATTTGAAATGTGATGACCAAGTCCTCCTCCTAAATTTCCTCTCCACCCTCCATTTGAAAGTGAAGACTTGGTCCAAGGTAGAATTTGATTAGCCTTCTACCTCTCCTCCATGCCGTCCCAAAAAGAAGCCCAAAATGGGAGCTCTACGACTTGAACTCTGGACCTCCCTCACATGTAGACGACGCCACACCAAGCTCCTCCTTTGCCACTCTGCCAGCTCTTCATTTGTGCAACAAATTACCAAAGAAAACCCTTATACCCTAGCTCCAACAGCTCCCCTGACTTAACACCCAAAAACCAAAAATTTCCCATTTACTCAGGCATACACCTAGGCTACAATTTAGCCCCTAAAACACCGAAATAGCAGCACAGCACACTAAACACATGCAACAACAAAATTGCCCCTAACCCGGATATTACGGTTCTACCCCCTTAAAAATAATTTCGACCCGAAATTACAGTCAAAAGAGTTGCGGGTATTGCTGCCTCATCATATCCTCGGGCTCCCACGTGGCTTCTTCCATGCCATGATTCCGCCAAAGTACCTTGACCAAAGGCACAGACTTCCTACGCAGAACCTTCACATCCCGATCAAGAATCTGCACAGGTTCCTCTTCTATGGTCAAATCTGGATTCACCTCGATCTCTTCCACTGCTACCACATGTGACGGATCCAACGATACCTCGAAGCATCGAAGCGTGAAAAACATCGTGAATCGGCTAAGCTCTCACGGCAACTCAAGCGATATGCTCTTTGGTCCAACTCGTCTCAAAACCTTATACGGCCCAATAAACCTCGGACTTAGCTTGCCTTTCTTCCCGAACCTCAGCACCTTCTTCCAAGGCGAGACCTTCAGAAAAACTCGATCCCCTACCGCGAACTCTATATCTCTTCGCTTAAGATCGGCATAAGACTTTTGCTTTCGGTCGAAGCTTCCTTCAATCGAGCTCTGAATCAACTTAACCTTGTCCTCGGTCTCGTGAACCAACTCGGGTCCCAACAACTGACGTTCACCTAACTCCGTCCAACACGTAGGTGAGCGACACTTCCTACCATACAACGCCTCATATGGTGCCATCTTGATGCTCGCTTGGTAACTGTTGTTGTAGGCGAACTCCGCTAATGGTAGAAACTCCTCCCAACTACCTCTCAAATCCAAGATACAACCTCTCAAAGATATCCTCTAAGACACTGAATAACCCTTTCGGATTGACCGTCGATCATGCGTGAAAAGCGGTGCTAAAATCAAACGAGTTCCCGAGCCCGATGCGGTGCTTTCCGAACCTTGACGTGAATCGGGATCCCTATCCGAGATTATCGAAATCGCACGCCGTGCAACCTCACTATCTCTCGAGACATACGGCCGCTAACTTCACGAAGTGAGTAGTCAACCCTCACCGGAATAAAGTGAGTGATTTAGTCGATCGATCCACCACTACCCAAATCTGAATCTTTCTTGCTTGGCGTAGCGGTAACCCACCGACGAAATCCATGGTTATCCTTTCCCACTTCCATCGAGGATCTTCACAGTGAAAGCAAACCCGACGGCAAATCGATGTTCACCTTGACCTGGCGACAAGTCGACACACTTCCCAACAAACTCATCACCTCCTTCTTCAAACCAGGCCACCAAAATCGCTCTCTAAGATCCTTATACATCTTGCTACCTCCGGATGCATATAGCATAAGGATCGCTATGTGCGCGATCTGAAGAATCTTACGCCTTAGCTCAACGTCCCAGGCATACAAGCCTTACCTTGAAAACACGAACCTCATCACTAGACAGACTATAACCTCCAAACCACCATTACTCAAGACTTGCACCTTCTTCGCGCTCGTAACCTCATCCAATAATCGTTTCTCTCGACCGCTCAACCCAAGTAGGCTTAACTGCGGCTCTGCCAAAATACTCCCATCATCGCCATACAAGCTCAAATGGGCAAACAATGCTCTTAAGTCCGAAACAACCTTACGGCTTAACGCGTCGCCACCACGCGTTAGCCTTGCCCGATGATACTCAATCGAGCAGTCGTAATCTTTTAACAATTCGACCCATCTACGCTGCCTCAAATTCAATTCCTTCTGAGTCAGTAAATACTTCAGACTCTTATGATCCGTGTAGACTATCGACCTCTCTCCATACAAGTAGTGCCTCCAAATCTTTAAGGCGAAGACTACAGCCGCTAGCTCCAAATCGTGCGTCGGATAGTTGACCTCGTGTGGCTTTGAATGTGCGAGAAGCGTAAGCCACAACCTTACCTTCTTGCATCAACACACAACCCAAGCCCGTATGTGATGCATCGCAGTAAACTGTGTATTCCTTACCAGCCTCAGGTTGAATTAGAACCGGAGCCTCAGTCAAAATCTTCTTTAACTTATCGAAGCTTTCCTGCTGTTTCTCAGTCCAAATAAACGGAACCTCTTTCCTTAACAACTTGGTCATCACACTGCTATTAGCGAAACCCTCAACAAACCTTCTGTGAGTATCCCGCCAAACCAGAAAAAACTACGAATCTCCGCCACCGACCTAGGTGGCTTCCAATCCAAAATCGCCTCAATCTTACGAGGATCTACACGAATCCCCTCACCGACACTACATGACCCAAGAAAGTCACTTCTCTGGCGAACTCGCACTTACCGAACTTAGCATAGAGTTGCTTTTCCTCAAAATCTGCAACACCACTCGCAAATGCGCATCATGCTCTTCCTCTGTCGCCAGAGTATACTAAGATATCGTCTATGAAAACCACCACGAACCGATCCAGATCTCACTGAACACCCTATTCATCATATCCATAAACGCTCGCCGGTGCATTTGTCAACCCGAACGGCATTACCAGGAATTGTGAGTGCCCCATACCGAGTCCGAACGCTGTTTTATGGATATCACCCTTAACCTTTAATCGGTGATACCTGGACCTCAAGTCGATCTTGAAAATACCGCAGCACCCTTCAGCGATCAAACAAATCATCTATCCGTGGCAACGGATACTTGTTTTTAATCGTCAGCTTGTTCAATTGGCGGTAGTCTATACACATCCGCATCGAGCCATCTTTCTTCTTAACGAAAAGTACCGGCGCACCCCACGGCGAAACACTTGGCCTAATAAAACCCCGATCCAATAACTCTTGGATCTGAGCCTTAAGCTCCATCAATTCCTTTGGTGCCATCCTATACGAGCAATAGACACCGGCGCATCCGGCAATGAGATCAATCCCGAACTCTACCTCGCGATCCGCGGCAAACCCGGAAGCTCCTCGGGAAAAACATCGACAAACTCCTTAACGGTACAAACCTTCTCCACAATGAACTCCTTAGCCTCCAAGGCATACACATGAACTACATACGCTTCACGACCCTTCGACCGACCATCTTCTCTGCTTTCAAAGCGGATACCACATTTGACAAGTAATCTCTCCTATTACCTATCATAGCCACCTCTTCACCCTCGACCGTCCTAAGAACCATGCGCTGGGCGCGCAATCCAACCTCGCCTGGTACTTAACCACCAATCCATCCCAAGAATCGATCGAATTCCCCAACGGCGGTTCCATCGGATCGTGAGAAACACTACCCCTTGGAGTTCTAAGGGTACCTCTCTAAACAGCTTTATCTACTACTACAGAGTGACCTAGAGGGCTAATCACGATCCAACCGCCTAGAAGATATCTCGAGTCTAAATCCATGGTCTCTACTATACTCGGCAACATAAGAGTGCGTCGATCCCACATCAATCAAAGCAGTATAAGGAGAACCAAAAATCAAAAACGCATCTGGTTATGACGTCCGGTGCGTCGCCTCCTCCTCTCGCCGCAAAGATATACCAATCCAGCCGCTCGCATCGAACTACCGCACCTCTGCGTGCTCCACGGCCCCACGAAACCATTACCACCTCTACCATTACCACGGCCCCTCTCGCGGTGGCGGTCCATTACCTCTGAATCGATTACGGCCACGACTCTCGGGCCGAATCCTCGCCATCCTACGCGGACGGTCCCTAATGCGATGCTCCAGAGAACCACACTGAAGCAACCTTTTCCACCAAATCAACAACCACCCCAATGAGATTTCCCACATCGACATCATCATGCGGCGGTCCTCGCCTAGCGAAGAACAAACCTAGCGGATCGATTACGCCCACTCGGTCCGGCCTCTTCTTCGCGGATTACGGCGACGATCCGAAGACCCAAAACTCCTCTTAAGCCTACTCCTGTCCATGCTCTGTCTTACCGACTCTTTAATACCCTCGGCTACCTTAGCCTTCTCAACTAAGACAAAGAAACTCACGCCTCCTGGCCATGGAGCAATCGGCAGCCTCAACTCGCCTCGCACCATCCTCGAAACGAACACACCTCTCATGCTCGGTGGCTACAATGCCCCGGCATACCTACTCGGCTTCGTGAACTCACCTCATACTCTCGAAATGCACTTACTCCCCGAACAAGCCTCGAAATGCCTTTCACGGGAGTCGATGTAATCGGCTCCGATGTATTTCTTTTGATATGCGACTCGAAATAACCCCATGTCAAATCCTCTCTCACGCCACATCGTCTCGAACCGTGAGCCACCACTGATATGACTCATCCCGGAGTAGCGATACGATGCCCTTCAGCTTCTCTTCAGCTGTCAAGTCCAGATCATCCATGATCCGCTCAGTTGCCTCTAGCCAATATTCCGCAGTGCTAGGAGCAACACCCGATACACCTCGAAAGAACTCGGCCCCGTTAGCCCGGAGTCGCTCAGGAACAGATTTCCTAACTCCTGCACCACCACCTGCTCCAGCTACCCTTTCCAACACTCGCGGCATCGCTCAGTGACACTGCGTCGTCCCCGGTCTGATCTTGAAACTCACCACCTCCAGCTGGTGGCGGAACCGGTATCTCATTTTCTGAACCCTGACCAGATCCTACGGGCTCAGACACCGTCATCCTACCACGACCTCGTCCACGACCACGTCCACCCCTAGCGCTCATGACTAATCTTTCTACGTATCTGGTTAAGAATTTTATGCATCAGTATTTATTCCACTTGTTTAAAAAGCAAGTCTTATGAATATTAAAGAGGATTTGTTTCCGCGAGTTCACAGGATCCTATCAGTTCCAATCTCTAGAGTAGTATACTATTGCTATTCATCAAATCATATCACATCCAATCAAATCACAAGTAATAGTACGGGGTACTTACCTGGGCGAACTGGTGCCGGAGACTCGGTGCCATGCCTTTCAAACCATACTTTCAAAACAACCACTTAGACAGACTTTTGAAACCATTTTGGGCCTCAGGCCCACAGCCGAGCCTTTGAACTTGGCTCTGATACCACAAATGTAACACCCCAAACCCGGACAAGACACCACGTCCGAATCTGGTATGCTACGGGGAAATCGTTTTTGAAAAGTTAGATGTTCCGTTTAAAAGCTGAGTGAAAACACAGTGTATTTGAAACAAATTTGAGTAGACTTGTTTGAAAAAGCGAGCGATGTTCTTGAAACCCGAGAATTCAAAACTTAGCTGAATGTGTAGTTAAAACGAGTTTATACCATTTAAAACCTCATTAGTTTCTTTGTGATACATAAAACACTTTTAAACTTAGGAGAACTACAAGTTTGAATTGGGAACCATTTGTAATCGTTTATCATAAAGACTTAGTGTGATCCCCGATGGTATAGTTTAAAAACACAGTGCGTTATAATTTTGAAATCATTATCTTTCCATGTTTTAGTGAAATTCATACCACTTGTTTTGTTAAAGCAAATTAAAATCTAATGAGAACATCAAACAACTTAAATCGTAAATTAGAGGCCTTTTACAAAACCAAATTAAAACCCAAATAAAAGTAAATAAGCTAAAGTACCCAAAACATAGAGTCTGAGTAAGAACTTTATTCAGCATGGCATAAGCACCTCGAGTCCATCCCGGCTCCAAGTCCGCATCTACGAGTCACCTGAAATGTCAAAGGAGAGGGTGAGTCGAGTGACTCAGTGTGTAAATCCCGCTCCCGAAGAAACAACATGCTAACACATATCATACATAGCAACATAATTAATGCAACCCAACCTAACCATCCATATCGCTTTTCTACCCCGTGTGGTACCAAACCACTGGTGGTGCCAAACCACCGGTGACATATAGTCACAATGTGTTACCAAAACACCGTGTCCCAAAGACACAATATCCGTCAATGTGGTACCAAAACCACCGGTGTCCCAAAGACACAATGTGCTACCAAAGCACCGTGACCGTAGTCACGAATGCGGTGATGGGGCCAACCCATCGTGTGATACCAAATCACCGCGCACGATCCCATATCTCAAGTGGGGCCAACCCACGGTGGTCAAACCACGGGGACAAGTCGCAATGAGGTGCCAAACCTCTGGTGTCCCAAAGACACAATGTGCTACCAAAGCACCGGTGACCGTAGTCACGAATGTGTGATGGGGCCAACCCATCGTGTGATACCAAATCACCGGGCGTCAATCCCGTATCTCACAAGTGGGGCCAACCCACGGTGGTGTTAACCACGTGGGACGCAGACGCCGAGGTACCAAACCTCTGGAGGTGCCAAACCTCCGTGACCCAAAGTCACAAAGTTGTGTTACTAAAACACCGGTGCTCGTCGAAGACAATATATCATTGCTCCTCCACTCGTATTATCCCATCCACATACCATTCCCATGTAATCATGCGTATCAATCAATCATGCATATCATGCTAACATGTCTAATCCCATATCCCATGTCACATATATCCACGACCATGGTAACATATAGATCATTATTAAACACATAATAATAATACCGACTTACCCGAGTCCGTAATCATACCCATTTGGGTATCATATCAATCATCAACGCTTTCATTAGTCATCTCCCAGATTATCAATCATATTACTAAATATAAGTGTGTTAGTATACACACCGATAACTACGAGTCTAGAATCCCAACGAAAACGATCTAAGTCCTCGAGTGCCGACTCCTACAATCGGCCACACATTAGGGTTAGGCATCTACACATTCGGCCAACACCATTAAGACCAAAAGGGTTTGTCGAATCACCCTTACCTTGCTATTGGTTTGATTCTTTATCAAACCCGAACCACAAAGGCTTTCCTTCCCACAATCGGCCACCTTCAAAAGGGAACTATTAATCTTTTGTTACCTTTGCCTTAATCGAACCTAAAAGATTGAAATAATAACAATACCATATACTTACCCCTACTTACCAACGATCAACAAAAGAATGACGATTCCCTTGTTTGCTTCACACTCCAAAGACCCTAAAACAAAGAGATTAGAACCCTTCCACATGGCCATATTCGGCCCTTAATCAACCAAACGATCAAGAACAGAACAAGAGAAGAAATGGCCATTCGGCCAAAAGCTTACCACCACCAACGATTGAAGCAAGGACCCCAACCCTCTACTGATATTCGGCCACTACAACTTCTAGGAGAAGGGAAGATATTCGGCCTAGAAGGAAACTAACGGAGGAGAATAGATTCGGCCAGCACCTCGAATAAAAGAAAAGAATTTGCTTTTAGATGTTTAACACACCTGTGATCGGTTCTGAATGAGAGAAGAGAGAAAGCAAATATGAGATGAGAGTAGAGTGAAAATGGAATTTCGGCAAGATGGTTTAAGAAAAAGAGAAAAATCGGCAACAATAGAAGAGAGGTTCGGCTTAAGATTTTGGGAAGAAAAGAAATGATGGAAGTATTTTGAGAGATGACTTTCTGTTTACACAACCGAAAGAAGAAAGAAACTAGAAGAGCATTCGGCTAACAACACAAAGGTAGAAAACAAATTCAAAGAATTCGGCAAGGATGCCTTTTGACTTACTTGTTTGCAAAAGAAAGAAGGGAGAACTCACTAGCAATTTCGGTTGCCTTCTTACTACCTCCTAAGACCGATTGTGCACCCAAAATGCCAAAATGCAAAAATGCATTTCGGCTAGCACCTCACCCCACTATGCCGCCCATTTCCCCCACTCCAACACCCAAAAATTCGCCAAATCCCTCCATTAACTCCCCTCACTCATTTGAAATGTGATGACCAAGTCCTCCTCCTAAATTTCCTCTCCACCCTCCATTTGAAAGTGAAGACTTGGTCCAAGGTAGAATTTGATTAGCCTTCTACCTCTCCTCCATGCCGTCCCAAAAAGAAGCCCAAAATGGGAGCTCTACGACTTGAACTCGGACCTCCTCACATGTAGACGACGCCACACCAAGCTCCTCCTTTGCCACTCTGCCAGCTCTTCATTTGTGCAACAAATTACCAAAGAAAACCCTTATACCCTAGCTCCAACAGCTCCCCTGACTTAACACCCAAAAACCAAAAATTTCCCATTTACTCAGGCATACACCTAGGCTACAATTTAGCCCCTAAAACACCGAAATAGCAGCACAGCACACTAAACACATGCAACAACAAAATTGCCCCTAACCCGGGATATTACAGGGGCAGCTGTAATAGGCCCAATTTGCCCGGGCCCATTAGTCAACCAGATTTAAACCAAAAAAAAATAAAATTAAAACCAAATAAAAAACCAAATAATTATAAAGTCCAATAACATTTCTTTTTTATTACAAACCCAATAATTTAAAACCCAAATTAGGCCCAACCAACCCAATTACAAACTAAGCCCAAATGCCCCTAACCCTAAGACCCGAATGGTTTGAAAGACTCGAAAACCCTAGAAGATTCTAGGAGCGCTGCTCGAGCAGCCAAATCACCATGCACACGTGCGTCTACGCCAGCCAAGCATTCGGGCCACCCCGCCTCCACGACGGTTACCTACAAAACATCACAGAAAAGCCAGCAGAGGAGAAATAACAGAAAAGATAAAAAAGGATTTTGTATTTTATTTTTGCCATTTTCGTTTCGGCTATATAAGGACTGTTGTAAATCATACCAGGGATTTGATTTTTTTTTGAGATACAAACAGATACAGAATA
Source organism: Gossypium sturtianum (assembly GCA_025698515.1). Taxonomy (NCBI): domain Eukaryota; kingdom Viridiplantae; phylum Streptophyta; class Magnoliopsida; order Malvales; family Malvaceae; genus Gossypium; species Gossypium sturtianum. Next base: position 118,900,288 of record CM046952.1, read on the forward strand.
AAAAAAAATTTGAAAAAGGTGATTTGAGATTTTAGTTTCTTCCAAATTTCCGATTCTATGATATCAATTTTCGTTTTTTTTTTGTTTTCTTTCTTCTCTTTGCATGTGGAAGCAAAACAGAGAGTAGGGGCTTACTTTGAATTAGAGCCCGTCTTCTTCGTCGCAATCGAAGAAAGGGGGGACTTCGAGGCCGAGGTTGGGTGCCTACGTGCTCCGCCAGTCGCCGTTCATGGTGATTGTTTTAGCGTCCGATTGGAGGGTTTTTGAGTCGTCTGATTAAGGGGTTAAGATAGAGTAAAATTTTTTTTCCTCTGTTTTAAAACAACTGAAGGATTAGGGATTTAGGTTATTTTTTTGGTTTTATTAAGTTGCATGAAACGACACCGTTTAGAACCTGTTTCAGTGGCTCTAAAATGGTGCCGTATAGGGGACCTGATTCAACCTGACCCGATCCAATATCCACAGGATCCGCGCGTTTTTGCGGTGAATGGATAATTTGCGCGTTTAGTCCTTGTTTTTCGTGCCGCTATTTGATTAGATCCGTTATACATTTTTTTGCTTTCTTTAATTGATCTTTGTAATTCGAGCACCATTTCAATTTGGTCCAATCTGTGCTCTGCGTTTTGGTTATTGGAATATTTACTAGTTTGATCCCTGGCTATTTATGCGCAATTTAGTCTGATCCTTAATTTTGTTTAAATGATTTTGTTTATTTATAAAATAGCCTTTTAATTTTATTTTTATTTCAATTAAGTATTTTTTTTAGTTTTTGTTTATAACTCTTGCAACTTTTTTTTTATGGTATTAAATTTATTTATCATTCATTTTTTATCAGCTATTTTAATAAAATTATTTTAAAATTGATTTTACAATCTTTTAATTTGTTTTATTTTCCATTTGTATATACTTTTTTATTTATTGTATAAATATTTAATTTCAAAATCCTCTTTTATATGTTTCTTTGTTTTAATGATTTGTATAATATTTAACTTAAATACTCTTATATATTATTAATTTATACATATATGTATATATATAATTTATATTAAAATAATTTTATTTTATATTTATTATTAATTTCATATTATTTTATGTATGTATTTTCTTTTAAATTTATCTATGTATATATTATATTTTAAATCTATATATAAATATACATAATTGTTCATTTAAAGATCTTATTTTAAATCATATTTTATTTATATCGAACACTTTTCTATTTTTTTTCATATATACGTTATTTATTAAGTTTTTATTTTAGATAGGTATATTTGGTTTTAGATTATCTTGTATATTATACATTTTAAATTTCTTCTTATATAATAGTCATTTCATAAATTCGTTTATAAACTATTATATTGATTGTAATTTATTTTCTAAATTGTTTCATAAATTGTTGATTTCAAACTCTTTTTTCTTTATTTATTTTAAATCCATTTGTTATTATTCGAAATTTATTTTATACTAATTTACCTTATAAATTTTGTAAGAATACTATATGTTTTAGTTTATTGGTCTTTGATTATTAAAATAGGTTTTATGAAATGGAGCATGTTGTGAGATAATTGCTATTGTGCATTTGGGCATTTAAATTGTTTGTATTACTACCGTTCATTTGTATAATGTTGAGTTTGTGTGTTACTTCATGCTTGATGCTATGCTTGTGCTTCATGTTATTGTTTTATGTTTCAAACTCCAATGTATTCGAACCTTTACTAAATGTTTCATTTTTTTATTACAAATAAACCAAATAAAATGCATTTTGGGCCAATTTTAAAATTGCTTATTTGAAAATTTTTCAAGATAAGGCAATATTTGTGTGTTTGGAAATTCGAAAAATTACGCCCTAACGTGCTGGGTGTCAATTTTCCGTTCGACCAAATAACCAAATACCCTTTTAATTGCATGTTTTGAAAATCAAAGATGATCTCGGTATCGAGGTATAAATGTGTCATATCCTAACGTGCTGGATGTGGTGTTTTTATTCTTTTGGAACGAGTGAATCTTGAGATTCAATTCAAAAATTAATTAACATTCTTTAAAAAGAATCACACCTTAAACATTTTCAAGTTTTCAATGCAAGGACACTGTTTAATCAATTTGGTACCCGTTCTGGGGCGTGCGAGGGTGCTAACCCTTCCTCGTGTGTAATCGACTTCTGAACCCTTTTTGTTATTTTAATTTCGTAGACCAAATTTTTTTTACAAGGTGATCCAATCACACCTAAACAAAAAAAGGTTGGTGGCGACTCTACTCCATATTTTTAAAGTCGACCCCGTTTTTCAAAACATAAAAAAAATGGTTTCGACATAACAATGTGTCACACTTTAAATTTAAAAATAATAATATTAAACTGAATTAACATGTAACACTGAACCCACCGTGATAAGATCATTTTTTGAAAAAAAAATCATAATTTTTAAAAATACATTATTTTTATAATAAAATACAAAATCAGCCTACTATTAGCTCCACAAATCATATTAAGGGCCAGTTCTTCATTGCTTTTTAAAAGCACTCATCTAAAAGCATTTTGGAGAAAAAGTCTCATGATGCAATTTTCTTTTTTGGTTTGAATTTTTGCTTTTGAAGTGCTTTTGAAAAGCACTTCTAAAAAGGAGAAGCTAAAATTTTTAGCTTTTCCTCTCCCAAAAGCACTTTTAGTGCTTAGTTACTTTTTCACCCCTCTAATAACATAGTACTTTCCTCTTTTTTTTCGTGGTGCTTAATTATAAATATGTTAAAATTATTAATTAAAAATAAAAAATATTTTTTAAAATATTAATTACAAATATTTAATGGTTATATTTAAATATTTAAAATGTAGTTTATATATTCTAATTAAATTTTATAAGTAATTAATATTTATTACTTAAAAATATTTAAAATTTATATTTCATATATTAAAATATTAACAAGTTATAGTAATTATTTTATATTCTTACTAAAATATAATAATATTAACTAATTTAAATTTTATTTAAATGTATATTTGTTACTTGATAATAACATGTCTAAAATAGACATTTTATTTCTCAAAATCACTTTTGACAAAGAATGCTAAACACTCAAATTTTAAAGCAAACTTTTCAAAAGTCTTTTTAAAAAGATTTTTTTCACAAAGACTTTTAAAAGCACTTTTCAAAAGCATTGCCAAACTAGTCCACAATCTGCACAACTGCTGATTTACTCCATCTGTAAGTTCATCAACCTGGGGGCTTAACCAAGTTCGTTCGTAGGGCTACAAAACAAAAGTGACATCACACAACTTTTAGCCCCTCAACTCACATTAACACTACAATAATGTGCAAAACTACAGATTTTCTCCGTCTATAAATACAGGCTCCATCTGAGAGAACTTCCAAGTAAACCTGGTTACATATTTACTAGTCTTTCAATTCTATAACATGGCTCCAGTGCCTAGTTTACCAATTAAAGTTGGACATATTGATGATGTCCAAGAACTAAGAAAAGCTAAACCAGCCACGGTTCCTGAAAGATTTATCAGAGACATGGCTGATAGGCCAAAAGTTGTTCCAAATCTATCATCATCTCTTGACATTCCCATCATTGATCTTTCTAAGCTCATGAAAACAGACAAAGATGAAGTTATGCAGCTCAAAACTGCCTGTGAAGAATGGGGATTTTTCCAGGTACTAAAACAGTCAGATTGTCTTTGTTTTGTTTGAAGTACGGAAGCTAATGACTGATTGCATTTCAGGTACTGAACCATGGGATTGATCTGAATGTTGTTGAAGACATTGAAAAAGTAGCCAAGGATTTCTTCATGTTACCTTTACAGGAGAAACAAAAGTATCCAATGGCTCCAGGGACAGTTCAGGGCTATGGTCAAGCTTTTGTGTTCTCAGAGAACCAGAAGTTGGATTGGTGCAATATGTTTGCTCTTGGTGTTGAGCCACCTTGTATAAGGAACCCAAAACTCTGGCCATCAAAACCAGTTAACTTCAGGTAATCACAAATAACACTAAATATGAACCTTGAAGTATACAGATGTAACTCTCTTTTTTGTTTTTCAGAGAAACTTTAGAAATTTATTCAAGAGAAGTGAGGAAACTTTGCAAGACACTTCTGAAGTATATAGCAGTGAGCCTTGGACTAAAAGGGGATGTTTTTGAAGAAATGTTCGGAGCGGCTGTGCAAGCAGTAAGGATGAATTATTATCCTCCATGTTCAAGACCTGACCTTGTTTTAGGCCTTAGTCCACATTCAGATGGAAGTGCCCTTACAGTGTTGCAGCAGGGAAAAGATAGCTCAGTTGGTCTTCAAATCCTTAAGGGCCAAACGTGGGTGCCTGTTCAGCCTATTCCAAATGCACTCGTCATCAACATCGGTGACACTCTAGAAGTAAGAAACCCGGAACCATTATGGATAAACACTCCGTTAATAACAATGTTCCAATATCAGTTCTGAAATTTCTTGTTGTACAGGTTCTTACAAATGGAAAATACAAGAGTGTGGAGCATAGAGCAGTAACTCACAAAGAGAGAGACCGCCTTTCAATCGTCACTTTCTATGCTCCAAGCTATGAAATAGAACTTGGTCCAATGGCAGAACTGGTGGATGAGAAGAATCCATGCAGATACAGAAGATACAATCATGGAGAGTACAGTAAACATTACGTAACCAACAAGTTGCAAGGCAAAAGAACCCTGGATTTCGCAAAGATCCAATCCAAGACCTCGGATTAACAAGGATTCCACTTTGGTCTCCCCCCCCCCCCACTAGATCACTATTCTTGTACTATTTAACTGTAAGAAATGAGCTTCTATCATGGTGGACTGCGCTGTTTCTTCTGTAACCAAGTTTTCCCAAATGCATATCAGCTTCTGGAAGCTTGGTGGGACCTTTGTTTAGTAAAGCTTTCTTGTCAAATTGTGTGCTTTGTCTCTAAACAACATTTTCAAATTAGTACCTGCAAGCTGATTGATAAAATAATAATGACCTGGTATCTAAAGAAAGAAATACCCGAACTTTATTGTCATCAAACAAGTAAATCAAATGTATTAAGCTCAGTATTCATCAATAATGTCACATCTAATTGTGTAAGCCCATTAGAGTAATCTGCTAAGGAAATACAAGTTTAAGTACAAAATAAAATGTGTATAGTTTGGGGTCAAAATTACGGATTAACCCTGATAAGTAAAGCAGGAAAAAGATGCCACTTTTTACTGTTTCTCTCTATCAGATTCATGATAAGCAAAGAAACATGGCAATCATATTAGTGAAGGAATCAAACAGAAAATCTAACAAAATACCATGGGTGTTCCATTGTTCAAGGGAAAAGGGAACCCCTTTTTTGCTTAGTGGCAAAGACAGGAGAGCCCACGCTCAATGATTTTTATATGCATGTATTTTAATGTGCATATAATATATATTATTTCTATAGGTGTGAGGGAAGCAAGTTGTGATGGATGACTTCTAAGCTGAAATGACACAATTGCTAACACCAAAATAAAGCACAAAGCAGAATTCCATATATTCATATGACATATGATGTGAGGTAAAGGCTGACGATGCTTGTATGCATGCTTAAAAATAATATGTTGGTGAAGGCTAACCACAAAGTTCCATGAACCGAATATATGACTTGATTCATTCATCTAGCCATAGCATCCTTAAGAGATGAAATTCGAGCCCTGATATCAGTAATCTCTTCCACTGTTGCAGACTGAGGCCTCCTTTTGTGTTTCAAAATGGTTCCATGATATACTGAAATCATGGTTCAAATTGGGTTAAATGGCCTCAATTTCCCATCAATCCCCCATCCAATGGGAAAAAGAAAGCAAGCACTGAGCATCATTTTCTACAAACTAAAAAGTTTTGAGTGAGAAAATAAAAAGGTTTCTTTTTATATTTCACCAATGAAATTAACCATGGATTATTTTGTTAAGAACAGCTGGTTTATGACAGGAGGTGCAATTCACACGTCTTTATCACAATCATGCTAAAGCTATGAACTCTGAAGAAAACAAGGAAAAAGGAAAAAAAAAAAAAAGACTTTATCATAAAATCAAGTTATTTTTTGGGTAAAAATACCATCTATACTAAGAGTCGGATTGCATTTTGTCTCTTTTAGTAAAACAATAGATAAATTAATTACTATATGTTAGACCAAAATATAAATTGATCCTTCAGTTAAAAATTAAATTCATTTTTACTATGATTAATTTTTCCATTTTTTTAAATAAAAAATAAGTAAAATGCAATTGACTCCTAATATAGATATCTTCGTGATACTCTTACTTATTTTTTTATGTAACAAATAATGAATTAAGAAAACATTGATTCCTTAATTAAAATTTTTACTTTTACTGAATATTCCCTCAACCTATACTAACTTAAATATTGTAATTTGAGCCCTTAAAAACTCACCCAACTCTACCAGAAAGACATGAACAAAGTTCATCAAGCAAAGGAAATGATCATAAACAATAAACAAGCAAATATTGAAACCTGAGCCAAATTATAGTTCACCAAGACATCCCACAACCAAAATCTACATATTCACCTATATATATATATATAATATGGAATCTTAGTTAATTCTAGAAATGCTTGAACAAAACTACAAACACTGGGCATACTGATTTCTACAAAGTCATATATAAACTAATTATAATGTTCAACAACAATCCCCTTTTGCCAAACTGATGAAATAAACAATCTTTTCAAAGAAAATTTGTCTGTGAAGTGGAGAGAGAATGAGGAAAATGATATAAGCAGTAGGGCCCCGTTCAAATTGCAAGCTTTTTGGAGGACTTATAGGAGAAGTTGCAGACTTGCAGGGCGTCAAGAAAGACATGATTATAGAAACAAATTGGTTTAGAAAAACGAGACTGAAAAAAGTAAGCACTAATTTTCACTGGTAACGGGAGAAAGTTTAAAGTTTCAAGCTAACAAGGCAAGTATGTATGGGAGAGGGTCCCGGGGCCAATATTGGCGACTTTCATGGTGCCATTTGCTCCTTTTTCATTATTTTCTTTATTCTTTGTAACACAAAACTATAAAAAGAACCGTTGATTTTGCTTCCATTTACCCCTTTTTCTTAATATATTTATTAACAAAAATTTGTTTCCAGTCTTTGGTCCTTTATTATTTGGAAATCTGTCATTTGGGTCAAAAAAAATTAATTTGAAATTGGGTCAAAATCCTTCTAAAAAATAAAGTTTTTGGAAAAAAAAATGTTTATAAAACTTAGAACTAATTGAAATCCAAATCAAAATTTGAATTATGCAAACAATGAATTTAGTTGAATTTCAAATATTTTAATTCCCAAATAAAGAATTTAGAAAGTCCAAAACCAAAAATTTAAATTATAATATTCAAACACTGCCTTTCATTGTCATATTGCACATATCTTTATCATATTTATACTCATATCCAACACCTTTACTCAGAGTCGGAGTAGGATACGTATATTATGGAATTTGGAAGCAAATACATTGAATCTCTTTGAAATAGTCAACTTCCTGAAACCCCTCGTGCTTAGAATGGACAGAAACAAGTTCCATTTTGGTACGTTGAAAAAGAACGGTTCGATGGTGAAGTCATTTTCGGTGGACAATCCACTACCATCAACCTTAATGAATGCTAAAATGCATTTCTTAAATAAGCTTAAATAATTAAAAACCACGTTAATTACAGTGTTCATACATCAAATATGTAATAAACTCTGGAAGAAAAATATAAGTTATTAGGTATCCCCAGTTAGGGCAAAGATAGTAGATTTAGAAAGCTTGAAGCTGAGACAACACCAGCAATCATATAACCCATTAGTTTCCCTACAATGATTTCAGAATTCGGAAGAAGTTTAATTTTCAAGATTCACGAGGTTCCATCTATTTGTAAGTTAGATAGAATCTTCTTCTTTTTTTCACTATTCGTATCATATTTATATATTTTATTATGTTAAATTGCCCAGATCAAACTCGACCAATGAACTATATAATTCTTCTATTAATATATATTATGTCCATATTGTACTCTGGCTGTAGTGCTTGGTCGTTGATGTGTAGAGCACTCTCACAAGTGTAAAAGTGGTGAGCCTACCACAAAAGGTTGTTCATAATAAAAAAGGATGATAGCGTGTCGCATTGTTAAATAACTTTACACACTATTTCCAAAACACCAAGTCTGAGCTTACGTCCAACATAAATATGCTCAAACTTTTACTTATTTTCTTTACACCCTTAGCTTAGACCAATGAAGGAACAACATAAGAAGGGCATAAAATGGTGGTTGGATTCAAGCAGATCATCACCCAACACTTCCCAAACTTAAAATAATAATGGAGCTTTCAGTATATATAACTAAAATTACACATTTTTCTTTCTTTTGATGGGGCAAAACAAACAAGCATCAAAGTCATCTTTGCAGTAACAAGAAACCAGATACCCTATGGTTTCTCATGCCACACCGGACCATATTATGAGATCAATCACGATTTGTCCGGGTTGATTTCATAAGTTATTGAAATTTGCCATACCTGGCTCCTACTGTACAAGTATCTTAGCTCCTGCTCAAGCACTCATCAGGTGGCATCTCATTGTGCTTACGCCACTTTCACCACTGACCAATCACATCCCGTCCTTTTGAGCTCTATTTGCTCCAAGCAATATTCACCACTTCGTCAGCATAATGACTAGGCAAAATCATGCCAAGTACCTGAATACGTTGGGGTTCTCCTTGTCCCTCTCAAGATAATCTCGAGTAATCAAGTCCTCTATTCGCTTTTTAATTGCCTTGAAATCAGGCTGCAAATTTCAAGTTTTACTTAGCACATCCATGTAAAGAAATAAACAATTAGCAGACACCCTTGTGCGGTGCACATGCCATACAAGAGGAAACGAGTCATATAAATACCTTGAACATGCGACCTAACTGCTCGACACACTCCATAACTAACTGCTGGTGACCCAGAACTTTCCTGCTCTTCATGATGCGCACAATTGAGGCATCAATGGCATACCGTCTATCCTTATCAACATCTTCAATTACTTTCTTCTTCTCATCCACAGGGGGAAGAGGTATCTGAAAAATGAACAAAGAAATGCATCAGAAGAAATCATTTAACCAAATGGAGAGTAAAATCAGATATTGGAAGGGTTTTTTGTTAAGTGCCTTGATCCTCCTCATTTTATCAGTAAATTTGGAGTTGAACTCGAAATGATCAGTGGAAGAGATGGTTTTCGTGCTCGGTTCCTTGTTAAGAATTTTATACTTTGCACATGACAACGAATGAAGAAGTCTAACTACATCATCGTCAGTTAAATTCAACTGTGTCATGATCTCTGAATAGCTGAGCCTATCCAAGGAATTGAACAGCAGTAAGGCAGAGGCCTACAAACCATGAAAGCTTGGTATTAGCAAAAAAAGTCCTTCAACTCCATTTGGCTATTTAATAACAAGAAAAGAGACTAGAAATTATATTTTAGACCATATTACCTGATATGTTGTAACAATCAACTCCATAGTTTTTGGCTCAAACTTCCCGATAAGGTTACAAGTACCCAAAGAATATATCCAAGTAAGTTTTCTATGTTTGGTTTTCGTCTGATAGAAGTCCCTGAAAACTTCAACACACTTGACCTAAAGAGATTTTCAAGGAAGAAGGGAAAAAAAAGAAAGAAAAATGGTGTCAGTGACTTCAGTTAACTTAAACTGGCAAGTTATAAATGAAATACGGCTCTTGTTTGCAACATCTATGTGCGTACCATCTCAGCAGGAAGGTTGAGATCAAAAGACTTGTAACTTGGCCAGAAGCCAGTTGTCAAAACATTTACTGTCAAGTCGATCCCTGGATTTACATTTGGATTATTGCTCAAGTACTCCTCAAAATTTGTCTGGTTTTCCCTTGCCAATGTCAAATCTGTGACCTAAAGAACACAGAAGCGATTTCCCAAGAGAGCTATTTGAGACATTTAAGAACATTTGCAGACAAGAACAGAAACTTTCAGTTAAAAAGTAAATGGCAACAGACCATTCCTTCCATCTTTGAAGTGAACTGGCCACCACACTGCTGTTTCAGCTTTGTCAATATACTTCTCTCGTGGTCATCATTCGCACTCTTGTCAAAAAGAAGTCTTCGAGCAAGCTTTTTCCTACCGAAAATAATTCACCGAAACAAAATGAGCAGAAATTTATGAGCTAAAAATCTTCAAATAAAGCAAAACATCTACCTATAGAATTCGGCAAACAAGTCCTTGTCACTAATATAAGCAAGTAGCTTCACAACCTGAAAATTTAGAACAATAAGATTATGAAGTCCAAGTTTAACAAGACTTATAAAGAGTCGAAAGAAGTAATGTAGAGAGCAGGGCAAACTTTTTCTAGCATTTCTTCAATTGCTTCATCACTCAATTTCTCACTTCCACCTTTCTTGAGAATATTATCACAAAAAGTGGCAAGTAGCTCTGCACTTGAGCTTCCCGCAACACCCTTGTTGCAAAAGACTTCAAAAGCCTCCTTGAGAGCCTAAAGGAAGTAGATAATATTGATAACATAAAACATAACAAGATGGGAATTATCTTGAAAACTTATCTTCAAAACACTATCTATTATGGACCTTGTGAAAGAGAGTATGATTCTGAAAACAATCATTCACATATGCTAGGTATTTGTCATGAAGCTCAATCACTTTCCTCACAAAAACCTGAAAACCAAAAACAAAAATCAACCTTTATATCTTGAAACAGTCTAGTGCGACATAGAATAAAACGCACAAAAAAGATATTTTACCTGTTCTTGCATCCCAACCATGTCCTTTTTATCTGCCTATTTAAGGGAGAAGATATTTTGGATATCATTAGAGATAAAGATATCAATATTAAATTCTTATTCCAACACAAAATGAAACTTCAAATATTTTGTATACTATAAGCTAAAAGACAATGCCAAGTAGAGTACAAACCTTCTTGCTGCTAGCGGCATCCTCAGCATGTTTGACCAAAGCTGTGCCTTCAGCAGTAACATGCTGAAGTAGAAAATGATACCATATTTTTTTTTACATAGTGAAAGATGGGCAATAATATGCAAGGGATGAATAAACAAACATCCAAGTGAGAGTAATAAAAAAAAAAGGTATGGTCATACTTGAGCGGGCTGTTAACATAATTCAAATATTAAGTAATAAATTAATCAGTTGGCAAGCTATGAATAACTAACCTGTTTGAAGATGCTTGACACTGGTTCTAAACCTCGAGGAATTTTAGAAAATAGTCTAAACATTCTTGACAAATCCTCCACCTAAGAGTTAAAAGAGAAAGGTGATTAACTGCAAATTAGGGAAAAAAAGTAGATAAATTATTGTGCAGTAAGCACCTTGTCATCTCTGAGCAGCGCGTGGCATCCAGAGTGCTCTTTATCAAGCAGTCGGGTTGCACATACAGCCAGCAACTCATGTTGAACTTTCTATAAATGAAAAAAAAAATAAAGAACATCGTGAGAAACAACATTTTAGAAAAACATTTACCTTGAGTATAAGAGTATCTCCAAGGCCAAGGGTGGGTTTGTATGACAAAAGCAATTACCAACCTCAAGTAACTTTGGTTCACTACTAGAATGCATGTAATGTGAGACCCTATCTTTCTCTCGTTTTAAACACTCCTCTGCCTGAAATGAGAAAAAATGAATTTTTTAGACACCATTTGAGTGGACAGAAAAAACAGTGCAACGTAAAATTGTATAGTACGCATACTTTCAACATATAATCCGGACAAGAATCATCTAGAATCCAATTTGAAGCCTTCCTAGAATAATAGGCAGCTGTAGCTTTCAGCATAGCGGCCTCAAAGTCATTCTCATAGTAATCCACTTGCCCCATCCCAATTTCCACAAAAATATCCAAAACATTCTTCAACAAAGCTCGATCAATCTGCTCACCCTCACGCTCTTCATCAATCTGGTTTAAGATTAGGGTGTTTATTATCACTATTTGGAAGAAAAAAGAAAGTGCATAATGAATGTGAAAAAGAAAACTGAACTTACAAGAGAAATTACTGCATCCCTCACTTTTGCATTTAGCTCTTGGTAGACCTAAAACCACAAAGCATAAAGATGCCAAAATCACTCTACATGCAAGATAATACAATGGAGTATCAGGCAACATTCAATATACACGTACCAATTCACGGAAACATGTAAGTCCAACTTCATTAAGGGGAGGTAATGATCTCCGGGCTATAAAGTAGCGGTCAAGATAGTAGAAGAACCGAGAAAGCCACCTAACCATTACTTTATGATTAGCCCACCTTTTCACTAGCTCTCTCAACATAAACTCATCATGCTTTTCTCGTAGAGATGGAAGTACCTATGGAGGAGATTTTATGAATTACATTACTAAAGAATCAAAGGAAAATATATAGCAAGTTCGCCACAACGCTCAACAAGGAACAAGAATATATACAAATGCCTATATATTATACCTTTGAAATGAATTTGCTTCCACTAAAGGCTTTTCTTAAAATCATACAACTATAATTAATACATGTATGATTCATGTGCCTCCAAAGCAAGCATATATGTTTCATTAAAATAAAGGAAAAACTGGATTTTGGGTGGGGTTGGGGCGAGGAGTTGACAAGGCACTTGCTACACTAGCAAATAGAAATAAATGCATAAGTGATCATCCCTTTTAAACAAATGAGACAGAGAAAAAAGGAGATTTAAGGCCTTTGACTTATCTGATACACAAATCTTTCAACTAGCTTATGCTTACTGCAACAGATTAACCCCTTGAAGTAAATTTTGATACCAAAAGAAACAAAAAGAAAAAAAATTGCCACCAATTCTAAGTTGAAACATAATGTAAACAACTTGAACGTCAAAATTGCTCACCGTTGAAGTGATGTATTCTTCAAAAGATTCTCGATACTTATCATACAACTGTTGAGAGTAGTCGTGAGGAGGCTTTTGGGTACACATATTGTAAATGGTTCTACAAAATAAGGGTTGAGGGGCAACAAATGAAAACACTTGAAACATATGAAAAGGGTAATGTTTGCAATTATAAACATTATTCACTTAAAAACGATAAAAACAATTAAATGTACGACTTTGAATTGGATACGTATAAAGCATCATATAATCCTCAGAGCTAAATTGCGGCTCTGGTAAGCCTTCAAGAATATTCTTCAGCTTTGTAATTCCTTTTTGCATGAACTCCCATCCTTGTTCAAGGTCGATTGTCTTCCTCTCACTCATTGTCATTGAGCCACGTCGTCCCTAATTACCAAACCCTAACCGCCAGAATCTGCAAAATTAAAGATTTTGATCCGAATAATTAGCTTAAAAACATCAACATTACATAAGACATGGTTCAATTAGCAAAAACCAAGAAATGCAACAAATCCCCCCAAAAAGTGACTTAAAAACCATAACTTAAAGTAATGCGGTAACTTCAAACAATTACATCGACTTTCAGAGAAACCAGACAGATAATTGAACATTTTTCAGATAACCCTTTTAAAATCAAAGCCAATCGATTCAATCTCACCTCAATAAAACGAGAAATTTGTCAAATTGAAACAAAACAAAATCACCATGAGAAATCCAGAGCTACTCAGAAGAGAAATAGATCAATAGATAGCCTAAACAAACAAAAAAGAAACACTAATTAATTAAAAATACCTAAAATTTGAGCCCAGTTCCAGCAAAACATTGAAGAAAGAAAGATTTTCTTTTTCTTTTGGCTAAAACATCCTTTCGGGTTTCGGATCAATTTTCCATTATTGTTTTTGTATTATTAATTTGTTATACTGTTGATTACTATTCATTTAATTTTTAAAAGTATTAATATTTTATTTCATTTCATTTTTAATTAAGAAAATTACTTAAAATAATATAGTTTAAAATTAATTAATAAACATTATATTGAAAATAGGGGTGTAAATAAACAGAATGCTCGATGAACTGTTTGTGAATCGTTCGTATAATGTTCGTTTATATTTGTTTATTAAGCTAAATAAGAGTATGAACAAAATTTTTATGTTAATGAATACAAACAGAGGTGTGTTCGGTTTGTTTATGTTCATGAATAAGCTCATTTATAAGCTCGTTCTTTGACTCGTTTGTTTATTAATGATATTTTCATATAAAAAATTTATTAGTATATATTAATAAAATTATCTTAAAACTTGTTTATTGCTCCATTAGTATATATTAATAAAATTATTTTGGTTTGTATTTTTTTATTTATAATATAATTATTAATATTTATATTTAACTATTTTATATCTAAACAATATGTGTGTATGTATTTTGTTGGGATCGACCCGATTAAGCAACAAGTAAAAAAAATAGCGGAATAAATTGAGAAATTGAACACACAAATTTAACGTGATAAACCCCCTCCAAAGAGGATAAAAAAACCACGAGCAAAGATAATTTTACTATAATGACAAAAGAATGAAGAGTACAAAAGATGGAGATAAAAACTAAACCCCGAAAACAAAGAACCATCAAAACGTAAACACAAAATTCTCTAAATTTGTTATGAGTTCTAATCTCTAATGGGTGTATTTTCTAAGGTTGTAAAAGAACCCATTTATAGGCTAAATTCATAGGTCAAATAATAATAAAATAATCTAGACTAATCAGAGTTTGATGGAAACAAACAAATAGAGTTTAACTAAAAGATTATTTTTCAAATTTGACTAAAATATGAGTCATACTCAACAAATCTCCACTTTGACTCATATTTCCACAACGCCATCTTTGCCAAAGCTCGCCACGGGCCTATCTTGAATTATGTAGGGAATTAACTGAGTCGAATCTGTGCTTAGACACTGCAAGACTTCTAGCCTTCGACTTGTACACTGCCAAATCAAAATTAACCCGAGTCTGACTTTCACGAACACAGTGCCCTAACTTGTAACACCCATTACCCGTATCCGACGCCGGAATAGGGTACGAGGCATTACCAGACTTATTCACAAGCAAACATTCAAAATCGAGACATGAATTTCCAATCAAATTTAAAACTTTTCAAAAACATTCATACCGTCCTTAAAATGAGCCTACGAGGCTCAAAACATACATAGGAAGTGGTTCGGGACTAAACCGAGAACTTTGGAAAACTTAGAAAATTTTTCATGAAAAAGGGGTCACACGCCCGTGTGGGTTCGGGACACGCCCGTGTGACCCTATGACACGTCCATGCTTCAGGCCGTGTTCAAATTAGGGAACATTTTGTTTATGACGTCATCATCAAATTAAGGTTACACGGCCAAGTCACACGCCCTTGTGCTTAGGCCGTGTGATCGATTAAATTTTTATAATTTTTCATAAAATAGGTGCAGACTTCACACGGCTAGGGCACACGCCCGTGTTCAAGGCCGTGCCATCCACACAGTTGAGACACACGCCTGTGTCTCTGCCCGTGTGCTCATTACTGAGCATTCTGTTTTTCAACAATTAAGGTGCAGGGGACACACGACCGAAACACATGCCCGTGGGGCAAACCGTGTGTCGCACACGGCCTAGACACACGCTTGTGTGTCTACTCGTGTGGACAAATATAAGGCTATTTACCAAGCCTTTTTGCCACCCTTCCATGCACCAACCTACACAACAAAACATAGCACTACTCCAAGCATATTCATACAACCAATTCAACCACAAACAAGATATCAATATATCTCATTCACATGCTATTTTCTATCACATAAAACATCTCAAACTTATCATCTCAAGCCATACAAAATCCACATCCATGAAAGACATCATCATATGCATATATACTTAACCAATATTAGCCAATTTCAATGGCCATTTACAAAATGAATTATCAACTATTGAAGCCATCACTTATGGCCAAATTAATTATGACACATAACAAAAGACCAAGTCCCTATACATGCTATAACTCCAAAATATTAAAATCATAAGTACCCAAAATGATATTTTGATAGTGTGAATGAATCTTCGACCGTCTTCGATCCCCGAGCTGGCTTGGTGACACTAATAGGCAAGGGAAAAGGAAAGGGAGTAAGCTTTAAAGCTTAGTAAGTTCCTATGCAAATAATAAGCATCATACACACTTTAACATATATTTAACATAAAGTAAATCAACATAAATGTCATTGTGAATTCATAATCAAGCTTCGCATAGATGTTATTAAAATCTTAACATCACAACTTACTCAATCGAACCAAACCGAGGTTTCATCACATATCGAGCTCATTAAGCATGAATTTTATGTACATACCTGTACCAACTTGCAACTTACCATAATCTTTTACATCATACCATAGTCTTTCACAACTTAAACTTTGCCGTTGAGTTTCCCGTTGAACCACTTGGAATATTAAAGGATACTCGGGAAATTTCACACACATAATACCATACCAATGTCATATCCCTAATATGGTCTTACATGGGATTTCATATCGATGCCAATAGCCCAACTATGGTCTTACACAAAATCTCATATCGATGCCATATCCCAAATATGGTCTTACACGAAATCTCAACAAACCCTAATGTCATGACATTTGTATCCTATCTATTCCTAAGGTTCAACCGGGATATTTCTCACTTGTCGAAACTTTTTCGAATTACATTTAAAGAGTAAATCACAATTCATGCAATACTAAAGTAATTAAAGCATAAATAACGATGCATTATTCACATACGAACTTACCTCGGTACAAAAATAGTAGGAAATGATTTAATCGTCAAACACCTTATTCTTTCCCCGATCAAGGTCCGAACTTCGTTTTTCTTGATCTATAATAGCAAATTTAGCTTATTTAATATTCACATTACTCAAATCAGTCCAAACATCACATTATGGAAAAATTACAATTTTTCCCCTAGACTTTGACATATTTACAATTTAGTCCCTAGGCTCGTAAATCGAAATGCATTCAATTTCTTTGTTACCCAAACCTAGCCGAACCATCTACATGCTCATATCAGGCCACAATTTTCATCAAATCAGATTTTTACTACCCATCTTACAACTTTTTACAAATAAGTCCTTTTTAGGTATTTTCATGAAAAATCACTTAGTAAAAGTTGTTTATTACACATCAAACTTTCATTTTCTACCATAACACATCAAAACACATGCATGTCATACATGGGTCAAATTTTAAACATGAACCCTACTTCAAAATAATGGTAGAAATAGAAAGATCGGGTGAATACGACTTCAAAAACGTAAAGAGCATTAAAAATGGGGCTAGGATGTACTTACAAACAAGCTTGGAAGTTGAAGAAAACCCTAGCTATGGTGTCTTGTAAATTTCGGCACTTGGGGGAGAAGATGGACAATATTTTAGCTTGATTTTACCTTTTTATTCTTTTATTTACCAAATGACCAAAATGCCATTCACTTAAAACTTTGAAATTTTATCTCACCATGTCCATTTTTGTACACTATCTTAACATATGGTCTAATTACCATCTAAGGACCTTCTATTTAATATTTCATAGCAATTAGACACCTCTAGCATGTAGAACTCAACTTTTGCACTTTTTACAATTTAGTCCTTTTAACTAAATTGGGTGCTCAAACATCAAAATTTTCAAACGAAATTTTCAAGAAATCATTCCGTGAAACTGTAGACCATAAAAATATAATAAAAATGAACTTTTCTATGTCGGATTTCTGGTCCCAGAACCACTGTTCTGACTAGGCCTAAAATCTGGCTGTTACAACTCTCCCCCCTTAGGGATTTTCGTCCCCGAAAATCTTACCAGAGAATCGGTTTGGGTACTGTTTTCTCATAGCTTCCTCAGGTTCCCACGTAGCCTCTTCGACTCCGTGTCGTTGCCATAAAACTTTCACTAGGGCTATACTCTTATTTCTTAACTGTTTAACTTCTCGAGCCAAAATCTTGATCAGTTCTTCACCTTAAGTTATATCAGGTCGAATCTCAACCTCTGTCGGAGAAATCACATGTGAAGGGTCTGATCGATAACGTCGCAGCATAGACACATGAAACACATTATGGATTCTTTCCAATTCTGTCAGTAGAGCTAATCGATATGCCACTGACCCTATTCTTTCAATAACCTCATACGGCCCAATGAAACGTGGACTCAACTTTCCTTTACGGCCAAATATGAGAATCTTCTTCTACGGAGATACTTTCAAAAATACTTTATCCCCAACTTGAAACTCAATCTCTTTTCTTTTCAAATTCACGTATGACTTTTGTCGATCTGAAGCTGCTTTCAAGTAATCACAGATTACCTTTACTTTCTCTTCGGTTTCCTTAACCAAATCAACCCCGTGAATCTGTTTCTCGTTAAGCTCGGTCCAATACAAAGGTGTTCGGCACTTGCGGCCATACAATGCCTCATAAGGTGCCATTTTATACTCTCGATCGATGGTCATTGTTATAGGCAAATTTGACCAGTGGTAGATATTTTTCCCAACTACCCTCAAATTCTAGAACACAACATTGAAGCATATCTTCAAGTATCTGAATTACCCTCTCGGATTGACCGTCGGTCTGTGGATGAAATGCAGTACTAAAATTCAATTTCGTACCCAAAGCCTCTTGTAGGTTCTTCCAAAATCTCAAAGTGAACCTCGGATCTCTATATGAAATAATCGAAGTAGGCACCCCGTGCAATCTTATAATCTCAGAAAAGTACAACTCAGCTAACTTATCAAGTAAATAATCGGTACGTACCAGAATAAAATGAGCCGATTTTGTCAATCTATCAATAACGACCCAAACGACATCTTTCTTTTTCGAAGTCAGAGGTAATCCAGTTACGAAATCCATCGTAATTCTGTCCCATTTCCATTCGGGTACCATCACTGGCTAAAGTAAACCCGAAGGTACTTGATGTTCGGCTTTCACTTGTTGACAAACCAAACATTTCGAAACAAACTCTGAAATATCTCGTTTCATACCTAGCCACCAGTACAATGCCTTCAAATCGTTATACATTTTCGTACTACCCGAATGCACAGATAAACAACCATTATGCACCTCATGAAGAATTTTCTGAATAAGTTCATCATTTTTTGGTACACAAACTCTACCTCGGAACATCAAATAATCATCGGATCCTACATGAAAATCTGAATCACTGCCCAATTAACACTGGGCTCTCTTAGCTTGTAAATCACTGTCACATTTTTGAGCTTCACAAATCTGTTGAAGGAACAACAGTCTAGCTCTCAAATCGGCTAGAATTGAACCATTACTGGACAAAGTCAACCGCGTATTCATCGCTCTCAAAGTGAACAAAGATTTCCTAATCAAGGCGTCGGCGACCACATTCACCTTACCCGGGTGATAGTCAATCACCAACTCATAGTATTTCAGTAACTCAAGCCATCTTCGTTGCCGTAAGTTCAAATCTTTTTTAGTCATCAAGTACTTCAAGCTCTTATGATCAGTAAAAACATGACATTTCTCACCGTACAGATGATGTCTCCAAATTTTTAAGGCAAACACAATAGCAGCTAGTTCTAAATCATACGTTGGGTAGTTCTTCTCATGTAGCTTCAATTGTCTTGAGGCATAGGCTATCACTTTGCCCTCTTGCATCAACATACATCCCAATCTGTAACAGCCCGATTTAGGGGCTAATCGGAACAGTGATCTCGGAATCACTAATTCAAGGCTAGAGAAAATTATTTGCATGATATGTTATGTGTTATAACATGTTTATAAGGATGCATGAAAATTTTGGTGCCTTAATTTTAGCGAATTCTAGCTAAATTGTGAAAAAGGACTAAATCGCATAAAGTGCAAAAGTTCTATTTTATTTGCTAGAGGTGCCAAATAGCTATGGATTATTAATTGGAGGTCCCAATTGTGAAATTTGGCCTTATTTAAGTGTGTTGGCCGACCATGTAGACAAGGGGGACAAAAGCTTTTAATTTTTGGTCAAAGTTGGTGGGTTAAATTGATGTTTTATAATAAAATAAAGAAAGGAAAAAGATATCATCTTTCCTCTCTTCTTCTCCAACGAAAATATCAGCCATAGGAGGGGTTTGAAAGCTTAAAATTTTAGCAAGCTTTACTCCATTCAAGTAAGTGATTTTGATGCTTATTTTTGATGAAAATTACATTTTTGGAGTCCCCGAAGCTTAAGCTAGCTAATGAGAGGACTAGTTTGCAATATGGTTGAATGTCTAGGGACTTTCCATGATAGAGTTTGTGTTGTTTGATGAGTTTTTATGGAATAAAATGAATGATAGGATGATGAGAAACAACTTTTGTGAAAGGTGTTGTCATGAAAACACCTATTTGGGACTAAAATGCAAAAGTTATAATTTGTTCATTAAGGCATGAAATAGTTGGAATTGTGGATAGTTGTAAGAGGATTAAATTTTCATCTAGGCTTGTTTAACAAGAAAATGTGATGAAAATTTATTTACGAGCCTAAGGGCAAAATCGTAATTTTGCCAAAGTGTAGGGGCAAAATAGTCATTTTTTCCTAAAGTGTAGATTATGGTGTATTATGAATTATAAGTGATTAAATCAGTAAATTTCATTGTTCTAGATAAAAAAAAGAGTTTCGGACCTAGAACGGATGAAAAGAGAAATGAGGGCAAAAGTCCCTATCGGCCCTTTCGACATCGAGGTAAGTTCATGTACGAATGTTGCAATTACGTATGAGTTAATTTAATGTTCCAATGTTGTATGGAATGTATATTTACTCTATGAATGTATGAAATATCTTTGATGAGAGGTCAAAAGAATTGAATCTAAGAGTAATGGGAAATGTATGTAGAATGATATGATGATAGTTGAAGTCTCGTGTAAGACCATATTGGAATATGGCCTCGATGTAAGAATTTGTATAAGACCATGTCAGGGACATGGCATCGATATGTTAATGCAAGTAAGACCCTAGTGGGGTATAAATTCTATGTGACATTATGAGTATGAGACTCAAGAGAGTTATTTAATAACTTGAGTGATTCAACGTATATGTGGAAAGGAAGAAAGTATGTGGTTGTACCACGAAAAGCACAAGTGTGTGTTAGAATTGAATTGATATGGATTTAGTGTATGATGAACCCTTAGTGGGTTATGTGTATTCAATACACTTTAGTTGCATGAGATAGATTTATTAATGTATTGTGTGAATGCAAACGAGTATCATAGAAAGTTAAGTAAGAATAGAAGTGTGTGAGAATGTTCTCGGATGAATATTTGAAATAGAGATATACATGTGGATTACTATCCATGAATGTAAAATGAAAAGTGGGCTAAGTGCGGAAACACCCTATTAGAGATTCAATGGTGGGCTAAGTGCGAAACCACCGAGATATTAGTAGCATGAGCAGCTTATTGAAAAAGCTTGATGTGTTGTTTTATATGATCATGTGGTGATCAGTGCAGGAATGTATGTTAATTGAACGAGCAATTGGCTTGTAACATGGTAAGAATGTGGTAAGGGATTGAATGAGTAAGTTTCAAGAATATTTAAGCAAGTAACCGTGAGTTAATGAGAAAACTCGGCATGATACTTTGTAATTATGTATATTCAATGAATATCAATATTTGACATATTATGCAGATGAGCTTACTAAGCATTATTGCTTACTCCTTTACTTTTCTCATCCCTTATAGGTTATTTTAACTAGCTCTGGATTGGAGGTCACGAGATGTTTTCACACTATCAGGCAGACCCTTGGTATGAGGTATCAAATCCTTATGAGTCATGGCATGTATAGGTATTCTTTTAAAGTTGATTAAGTTCTAACCAATGTAGCCAAATTGTATTGGCCTAAGAGAATCTAGAGTTGGTTGTGTATAACCATAGATGATGGCTTAAGTTGGTTGTATTTGTATTGGGAGTAGTTCTCCCTAGTGTATGGGATAAAGACTTTATCTCTTTAATGATTAAATGTGCTAATTCATGTGCTTTAATGGATGATTTGAGAATGTTTTGAAGTAGTATATGAATGTATGCAAACAGGAGTGGTAAAAGGCTTGGTAAGATAGCCTCTAAGTGCCCACACGGATAGACACACGGGCGTGTGTCTAGGCCGTGTGTCTCCTGCACCTTAGTATCTTAAGTCAGATTAGACCACGGGCTGGTCACACGGCCATTTGTTCAAAGCCACGTGTACACACACGGTTGGCACATGGGCATGTGCCAAGGCCGTGTGAAGTCTGCACTTGACACTTAGAAATTCAATTGTCACATGGCTGACGCACACGGGCGTGTGTATAGACCGTGTGGATAAGTCAGAATGCCAAGGTTTGGCACACGGGCCAGGGCCACAGGCGTGTCCAGGCCGTGTGGATTTTGCCAGTGTCCTCCACGGGTGAAAGACATGGGCATGTTTTAGGGGTGCACGGGCGTGTCCCAAGTCACACGGATGTGTGACCCCTGTTTCGAGAGAAAGTTTCTAGATGAGTTTCGAAAGTTTCGGGACGTAAGTCTGAGGCCTCGTAGGCCCATGAAATGTCTGATTTGACTAAGAAAGAGAAGTTTTTAATTGAGAACAAAATTTTATAGCCCGTAAGTACATGTTTAAGAAAGTTCAAGCATAGTAATGTCTCGTATCCGATCTTAGCCTCAGACTCGGGTATGGGGTGTTACATTTAGTGGTATCAGAGCATGGTTTAGTTGGTTCTCGGACTAACCTAGCACGAGTAAGAGTCTAGCTATACATGCCATATGTGGACCGTGATAGTGTGATGTCTCCCGGCTCTAACGAAATTGTTTTGTTAAGATAGTGATGATTCCCAACCGAGCTAATTTCAGTAAGTTTATAAGATTTTCAAGCTTAATGAATATTTCATTGAATTGCTTGTGATGTTGTTATATGCACATTATTTCCATGAAAATGTTTAATGATTTATTAAACAAAGAAGTTACTAAGAGCATGTATATGAAAGTCCCGATTGAAAATGAATTACTTAGGATACTTAATCTGCCACATGAGACAAGAAAGTCCGTATAATACCATGTCAAGACATGTCATCGGTAATCAAGCAAGTTATCATGTAAGACCAAGACAAGTCTTGGCATTAAAAAGTTACTATGAGATGAAGACCCATATAAGCCCAAGCCAAGGCATGGCATTGGTGAGTCTCCAAGCAAAGTTATCATGTAAGTCCAAGACAAGTCTTGGCATTAAAAAGCTATAAAGAGATAGAGATCCCATGTAAGTCCAAGCCAAGGCATGGCATTTGTGAGTAACAAGAAAGATTTCATGTAAGTCCAAGCCAAGGCTCGGCATTGACAAGTAAAGATACCAAGTAAGACCATGTCGAGACATGGCAATGGTAAGTTCCCAAGGGAACCCACAAGCAAGACTTCATGTAAGTCCATGTCAAGACATGGCATCGATACCAAGTAAGAGATCCCATGTAAGACTATATCAAGGATATAGCGTTGGCATCAAGATACATGTGAAATGAGATTCAGTATCCTCAGTCATTCATAGTAATTCATCGGGCAAAAGAGTAAAGCTTAAATGAGATAGCAAGAAAGTTAGTAGTAAAGTTGATATCGTGTCATGCTAGTGAAGGCTGACTAACAAGTATAATTCATGTTATGAATGGTGATGTTGAGATTATGCTTGTTATAGTAAAGTATACTGATCTATGTGATCAAGTGTTACAGGTACCTTGTTTACCTTACAAACATGAGACTAGTAAGTACCATGATGTATGTGAGAAGCAGTAAGAGTAAGTAAGCATTTGAGATTTGTGATGCCATTGTTTATGATAAATATGTCCACATGGTTAAAAATCATGTGTGATTCATAAAAATAGAGAAGATATAATGTTTCGTCTTATGACCCTGTTACAAAGTCACACATATTATAGCGTGAGAGTTAAAACTGAAAAGTTTGACTAAGTAGAATGCAGGAAATGAGTACGGTGGTTCAATGATAAAATGATGAATAAGACCATGGTAGGACCATGGCGGTACATGTGATCCCATATAAGACCATGTCTGGGGCATGGCATTGGCATCGATACATGATCCCGTATAAGACCATATCAGGGATATGGCTTCGGTATTGAATAAGATAATCAGATAAGACCATATCTGGGATATGGCATCGATAATTATTGTGAGATCCCGTATAAGACCATATTTGGGATATGGCATCGGTATCAAATAGTAATCCCGTGTGAGACCACGCCTGGGACCTGGCTTCGGTATGAGATAGTGTAAGACCATATCTGGGATATGGCATCGACATCGATATGAGTTTCCATGTAAGACCGTATCTGGGATATGGCATTGGTGTTGATATGAGATTTCGTGTAAGACCATAGCAAGGCTATGGCGTCGTGACGATGTGTAAAGCAATAGCTGGGCTATGATGTTGTGATTGGAGTAAGACCATAGTCGGACTATGGCAATCAAATAAACAATGTACTCAAAACCCGTAAGACATTCTCTAGATTAATAAGGAATAGTAAGAGGAAATAGAGTTAAATGTTGAGTACTCAAGTAGACCTTAATGTGAAACTTGAGTAAGTGAAGTCACAGTTCGAAAGTATAAGTAATAGAAACGATTGTAGCATGATAAACGTGAACTCTCACTTGGGGCGAGTTGTGTGACTATGATGATGTTTCATTAATGATGAATATTAAATCATATGTATATAGTCACGAGAGTTAGGCTAAGGGACTTTGCAACCTCACTCCCTTACCACTGTTGAATTTTGATGAGGCGTTATGAGAGTTAAGTTGAGTAAGTTTGCATCGGATTAATGCAATAATTATGCTAGCATGATTAAGAATGCCTTGTATCACATCGATGCATAATACTCTACTAAATAGAGTAACTGTTGTTGAACATGAGGTTGAAGTCCTAGAGGACTAAAATGATGAGGCTATCATCGAGATATGAGATAGAAAAGGTCCCGTATAAGACCATGGTAGGACATGGCCTCGGACCGAAGTTAAGATTTCCGTATAAGACCATATCCAGAATATGGCATCGATATTTGATGAGGAAGTCCATATAAGACCTTATCAGGGATATGACATTAGCATTTAGAGGTGACTCCATATAAGACCACCTCGGGAATGTGGCATTGGTTTCGTACCTACATGAAGGACGATGAACATACGTCTTTGATTATCCCTAGTGATCAATGGGACAGATAGATGAGTCTAGAGGTAGAAATGAGAATGGTACTAAAGTCATGTGAAAGAGTGAAAGCATGTACTCGTGAATGAATCACGAAGAGACGATTACGATATATGACACGGAACGTGTTATATAAGTGCAAGTATGAGTAAATTGGCTAGGAGCCTATTGTTTGTGCATGGTTAGTTAATGCCATGGATGGGATTATAATGATCTCCTTTAGTATTATGTACTAATACATGTTTCCCTTCAGGGATGATGTGGTCGTTCTTTTCATGAAATTGTGATTGTGTGAGAGCGTTAACTGACGGAAAAAGTAGACTAAACGGTTGTCGATTTAGTTAATAGAAATCGACATTTCCTCTATCTCCTTGTAACCTTAATTGGGTACCTTGAGGAGGAAGTTGGTGATGATTCGTGTATAAGAGGTGAAATCACAAGTTTCATATTGTGTGATGGGTTTTTGGGTAAGCCGAATAGAGTTAACGAATTCGATCGAGATGTCCCTGCTATCGTGAGATATGACGATAGTAAAGGTTCTAGATTAGCATAGAAAGAGAAACTCAGATGAGAATGTGCTTAAAATAGGTTCTCAGTATGGAAAAAAGAGTAGATTAATGTATTGAGATATGATTCAAGTTCTGTGTATATTCACGCATGAATCAGTAAAAAGAATAAAAAAAATTCTGTGTGTACGTGAGTAGGGAGCATGATACAAAGATATGCTCATCGAAATGTTCAAACCATGATAGTTGAGTTGAAAGCTATAGAAAGAACTGTTTATTTGAAAGTTCTAGTACTGAGATCAGTTTGAATCGAGAGAAAGAGTTGACAGGTTGGTGATCCAGAGACAATCACTTTTGTGTCTGTGTTGTGAGTTAGATATTATGTATTGATCCATGGAAAGATCGACGTGTATTTTCTAAATTTTAATTAGTGAGGGTATCTTATGCTACAGAAGATTTTGAAGATGAAATAGTGGGAACGACTTGAGCTATTACAATGGTGGGTATAGTTATTGTGATAATACTCAGATAGTAGATGTAACAGTCTGAATTTTGACCCTAATTGGAACGGTGGTTTCGAGACCACGAATCTGAATTAGAAAAATATTTTAATATTATATTTGACATCTATGATATATGTTTGAGTATGTGTTAAAATTTCGTAGGCAAATTTATCCGTTTGTGTGTTCGATTTATGAAAAAGGACCAAATTGCATAAGTGGTAAAAGTAACCTTTTATTTAATTGAGTGGTTTAATTGATTTGTCTTCTTTTGCATGTGGCCTTATGATGCAAATTATCCATTTGGAGCCTTAGTGGACGACAATGATAATGATGTGATTATTAATATGTTTTTTATTTATGTTATAAGTTAACTTTTATATTATATTATATGTTAAAATTATAAAACAACAAAGTGGAAAGAAAGAGAACATGCAAATGTTCATCTTCTTGGCCGAAAGTGAGAAAGAAAGAAACACCATTTTTGAAGCTTAAGGTTTCGGCATTAGGGAAGCTTAATTTGGGTATGTACTTTGTTTAGTTTTTGATAATTTTTACGTTTTTGAGTTCGTTGCTTCGAATGCTATCCAACCCATGTTGAAATTTTTGAGTTTGAGGCATGTTGATGATTCGGCCATTGATGAATGTTCATGTTTTGTAATGTTTGATGGTAGAATATTAAGAGTATGATTTAAATCAACATGTTTTGAATTAGAAATTTTGATGAAATTGAGTGTTATGGATTAAATTGAAAAAATAAATTCTTGAGGGATTAAAATGTGAAAGAAATGAAATGCATGGACTTGTATAAAGCCTAGGAACATTCGGCCCTTAAGGTATTTATTCAAATTGTGTGTATTTTGTGTTTTATGCAAATAGGACTAAATTGTAAAAAGTGGGAAATATTAGGGGCAAAATGGTAATTTGCCTATTTATGTGTTTTTGGGCTAAATTGAATAAAAATATATTTGAATGAGCTTAATTTGAACATGTTTAGATCAAGAACAAAAGAAAATGGACTTGGATTGGGGAAAAGCGAAAATTATCGAATAGTCGGTCTTCTTCGTCTATCGATATCCGAAGTAAGTCTTTAAGCAATTAAACACTGTTAATATTGGTTGTAACTTAGTTTAATATGCTGAATTAGAATTCATGGACTTGTAATAGATAAAGCCGAATGTGATAAAGCATCGTAATAGTGTAATTGAGCTTAGCTTAATTGGGTTATGACATGTGGAAATTCGTATGAATTATGTGGAATATCTGAAATATTCGATATATGAAATGTGTATGAGATAGCTCAATAATATTGATATTCAGGCTTAGAGCCTAGCAAGCCTTGTGCTGGTGAAATTTATCAGGCTTTATGCCTAGCGGGCTTAATCTGCCTGATTAAATATCGGACCTCGGGTCTAGCGGGCTTAGTCTGCGGTGTGTGATTCGAGCTTATGCCTAGCGGGTTTTATACTTAGGTGAATTATATTCCAAGCTTGGGCTTATGAAATGATTAAGTTATGGAAGAAATTGAGTAAGCTAAAGCTTATTTAAATGAATTGGTTAAATTCGGCCATAAGGTACGTATTTATATATGTATATGTCATATGTGATGTTATTGAGCAAATAAGTTGATGGAATAAATATGCTTGTACTTTCGGTTTCTTGGATATGTGGATAAAATGATGTGGAGTGGATATTGTTTACTTGCAAACATGAGAATTGCTTAAAAGATGTATATGTATATATATATATAGTTATATACATTCGGTTATGTGGAATTTTGTGTATATTCATTTGGTTATGTGAATTATATATATATATATATTTGGATATGTGAGATTATATTAATACATACATTCGGTTATGTGGGATTACTATGCATATATATGGAAATTGTTATTTGGTTGTATAAGGAGGTGTATATTTATATTTATTAATCAATGTGAATTTGATAAGTTCTACTTTTAAAGTAGATAATGATAAATGTTTTGTTATGTAAGGACATTGGCATTCGGCTATGACAGTTTATAAGCGTTATGCTATTATATTAATGTTACATATTGTTCGGTTTATTATGATTGAATATCCAATTGATTTGTTAAGTTTGCTTAAGACTTACTAAGCTAAGTTTGCTTACTCTGTGCGTTCATTATTCTGTTTTATAGATTTTGGTTAAGCTACGAGCTCAGGGGATCATCACCGAAGTCATCCACACTATTGACTTACTTTGGTACCTTTAAATGGTTTAGATTTTTGAACTTAAGGCATGTATAGGCTAGCCTAATACTTAGATGATATTTTTGTTGATGTATTTAAGCCATGTGAAAATGGCTTGTTTTAAAAGTTAATGATATAAGGTTTATGTAATCTTGATTATAGTATGCGTAAATGTTTTGGTTGGATTGTGAATATGGATGTGTTTTAATTCATGTTAAGTATATATGTATACATATATATGTTTTGATAGGAAATAACCATATATGAATTCTTGCTAGCTCATTTAGAAAGTTAACATATGTGGTTGATTAATAAGTTTGGTTTATAAATTGTTAAACATTATTTTTGATGGATAATATAGAAACGTGAATCAACTTTATAAAATCATTTTTACTATAATCTTTGAAATTTGGCAAGATGTGGTCAGTAATGGTTATGTAATTAGATAGGTATATTCGAAAATGATATACATCTGTATATGCGAATAAAGGGTTTAGATTCATGAGTTGTGGACGATGGAAGATCTATGTTTGGTTTTGTTAATTTAAGTATGCTTTGATAATGCATTTCTTAAGATACATTCGGTTCTTAACTATATGAGCAGTAAATGTTGTGGTGACTTGTGTTAAGTTTGGTAATTCCTTGTAACCCTAATTCGGCGACGGATACGGGTTAAGGGTGTTACATTTTATTGGTATCAGAGCTTACGGTTTAGTCGATTCTAGGACTACCGTAGTGCGTGTGAGTCTAGCTATACATGCCTTAAATTATAATGCGATAGTGTGATGACTTCTGACATCTGAATTGTGTTTTATATAGTAAATGGATCCTGATAGAGCCGTAGCAGATGATGTCGAGAGCGTAGCGCCTAATCCCACGCATGGGACAACGCCGGTAGAATCTCGACCTATCTCGAGTAGCCATGAGGGGGAGGCTAAACAAGCCTTCTACCAGATGATGAACGAATGGTTTACTCAATATGTCCGGATTAATCCGGCTGTGCAACAACCTCCACCCCCAAATAATCCATCTCCAATACCTATGGTACATTCGATGATAGATCTGATGAGATTTAGCAGGCCTCCTGTTGATAAAATCAAAAAACATGGGGCCGAAGAGTTTAAAGCTAATGATGATGATGATGCGGAACGAGCTGAGCTGTGGCTTGATAATACTATCCGTGTGTTCGACGAGCTATCATGTACTCCAGATGAATGCTTAAAATGTGCTATATCCTTGTTATGGGACACCGCATATCACTGGTGGAATACACTAGTATCGGTGGTTCCGAAGGAGAAAGTGACTTGCGAATTCTTCCAGACTGAGTTCCGTAAGAAATATATCAGTCAGAGATTCATCGACCAAAAATGTAATGAATTTTTGGAATTGAAACAAGGTCGTATGACCGTGACTGAGTATGAACAAAAATTTGTGAGATTGAGCCGATATACTCGTGAATGTGTTTCAACCGAGGCTATTATGTGTAAAAGATTCGAAGACGGTTTGAATGAAGACATTAAGTTGCTGGTCGGCATACTTGAGATTAAAGAGTTCGTAGTACTTGTTGAATGAGCCTGTAAAGCCGAAGAGCTTGGAAGAGAGAAAAGAAAAGCCGAATTTGAAGCTAGAGACATCCGTAAAAGATCATCGAGTAAGACTTTTCATTCAGTATCAAAGAAGTTCAAAGATGAACCCAGTCGACATAAAGCTACTTTAGACTTTTCTAGACGAGACCGAGATCGACCTCCTGCGGGTTCCTGAGCTACTTCAATGGCTAGCGTTGGTAATGTTCAGCAAAACCGGGTTGAGTGCAAGCATTGTGGGAAATGGAATTCTCGGAGTTGTAGATTGCATGATCGGTCCTGTTTTAAATGTAGATCAATGGATCATTTTATTCAGGAGTGCCCGATGTTAGCAGAGCAAAACACTGTTACGAATGCAAGACCGAGCAATGTATCTGTAATATCCCAGGTTAGGGCCTATTTTTGTTTTGACTTTGTTTGCATGTGTCTGGTGTGCTATGTTACTGTTTTGATGTTTTAGGGGCTTAGTTGTAAGCTAGAAGTAAGCTTTGAGTAGATGGAAAAATTTTATTTCTAGGCTTAGGGAGAGGAGTGAAGGAGTGAGGCTTATAGATTTTTATTGGTGATTTATAGCACAAAGGAGGAGCTGGTCGAGTGGCAAAGTATGCGCCACTTGGAGCTTGTGTTTGGCGTCAATTGCAAGGGGAGAGGTCTTGAGTTCAAGCTGCGAAAATCCCCCATTTTGGCTTTCATTTTTGACGGCATGGAAGGGAGGAGTTGTAGGCGCTTCAAACTCGCCTAAGACCAAGTCAAATGCTCAAATGATGGGTGGAGAGTGAATTTAGGAAGGAGACTTGTTCAAAGTGTTTTGAATGAGTGGTTGTGAGTGTATGGTGGAAGTGGCCGGTTGTGGGAGAGTTTTGGGGGAGTGGGCGGCTTGGCTTGTGGGGGAGTGGGAATGCCGAAATTGAATAGGCAATTTTGTGCATTTTTTCGCCAAAAGCAATAGGTAAGCTAAACTTCTTCTTTTGTCAAGCAAAACTCTCTCTTTTGTCCACTTTGAAACCGAAAGTCTAAGCATTTAGTTGTCGAATTTTGCTTTGTTTTTCTCTCAATTTTCTTGGTAGCCGAATGTTCTCTTCTCTCGTTCTTTCTTTTGTTCAGTTGTGTTGAGCCAAACTCTAGCCTCCAAAACACTTTCATCAATTCTTTTTCTTTCAAAACCGTAAGTACTCTCTCTATCCATCTTTTATTCTCTTCCCCTTCAAAACTCTTTAGCCGTTTTCTTCAATTGTTCTTCCCATTCTTGTTGTGCGAAACTCTATTCCCATTTCACATCATCTTCTTTTTCCCACTCAAAGCCGAACCCAAGGGTGTTAAACACCTAAAGCCGAATTCCCTTTTCTTTCTTTTGAAGTTTTGGCGAATCTCTTTCTCTTCTAGTGGTGTTCTTGTGGTGAATTTTGGTGTGGTGTTGTTCTAGTCTTGGTTCCAATCGGGTTCTGGGAAGGTAAGCATAGGGTAGAATGGCTATTTCTTTTCTCTGTGTGCTCTTGTCGATTTTGATTTGGTTAAGAACCGATTGTGGTGATTGGTGAAAGGAGTTAACCTTTTGGCATTGAACCGATTTCTTTAGGGGCATCCGGGATTGGGAGGCGATCAAGTGGAGCCTTCTTTCCTTGTTAACCGCTTAGTAAGTGGTGGTAAGAACGAGTTCTTTTAGTATATTCTTTTAGTTTTCATTAAGTCAAGTTATTAAAAGATTAACCGTTGTCATTTGTTAGAGGGTGGCGATTGGTAAGAGGAACCATTGTTGGTTCGGGTTTGGTAGGAAACCAAACCGATTTGCAAGGTAATGGCTCAATATTAACCCCTTTGGTTTGATAGCTTTGGCCGAATGGTCTAGATTGCTAATCCACAGGTTGACCGATTTTAGGAGCGAGTTATCGAGGGATTTAGACCAGGTTCTTTGGAGCTAAGGCTTTCGTGTTAGCGGTGTGTAAACTAACACACTTCTATTTAGTAATATGATTAATAACCTAATTACTTATTAAAGTGCAACAATATGATTGATGGATTTGGTACCCGATGGGGTATAAGCACGGATACTGGTAAGTCCGTTTCATTACGAGATCTGTAGTGATATATGTGATAACATGTTTTATGATGTAAATACCATGAGATGCCATTTGAGCATGTTAGCATGATTGCATGTTTTATATCATTTGCATTAGTATGACATGTGTGGGTGATATGAGAGGAGGGGGAATATGATATCCGTGTCTTTGGGACACTTTGTGTCTTTGGGACACGGAGGTTTGGCACCTCCAAAGGTTTGGTACCACGGATGATATTTTGTGACTTTGGGTCACGGAGGTTTGGCACCTCATTGCGACTCGTCCACGTAGTTAACACCACCGTGGGTTGGCCCCACTTTGAGATATGGGATCGTCTCGCTGGTGATTTGGTATCACGCGATGGGTTGGCCCCATCATCGGATTTGTATTTCGCGGTCACGGTGATTTGGTATCTGCTTGTGTCTTTGGGACACGGAGGTTTGGCACCTCATTGCGACTGCGTCCCGTGGTTAACACCACCGTGGGTTGGCCCCACTTTGAGATATGGGATCGTCTGCGCTGGTGATTTGGTATCACGCGATGGGTTGGCCCCATCATCGGATTTGTATCTGCGGTCACGGTGATTTGGTATCACACCTTGTGTCTTTGGGACACCGGAGGTTTGGCACCTCATTGCGACTCGTCCACGTGGTTAACACCACCGTAGGTTGGCCCCACTTTGAGATATGGGATCGCGCGCTGGTGATTTGGTATCACGCGATGGGTTGGCCCCATCATTGGATTATTCGTGACTTTGGGTCACCAAAGGGTTTGGTACCACACTTATGGATATCGTAACTTTGGGTCACCGGTGGTTTGGCACCACCAGGTGGTTTGGTACCACACGGGGTAGAAAGGTGATATGGATGGTTAGGATCGGGGTGCATTGATTATGTTGCTATGATATGATGTGTGTTAGCATGTTGTATTTTCGGGAGTGGGATTTATGCCTTTGAGTCTTGCGACTCACCCTCTCCTTTGACATTTCAGGTGACACTTAGGCGCGGACATGGAGCCGGGATGGACTCGAGGTGCTCATGCCATGCTTTAATAAAGATTTGCTCAGACTTTACAAAATTTGGTACTTTAGTTTATTTATTACTATTTGGTTTTATTTTGGGTTGTAAATGGCCTTTAAATTAGGTTTTACTCCGTTTATGCTTAAAGTAGCTTTCAAATATGCTTTAACAAATTATTTGAGTTAAAATCGCTAAAAACTTGGAAGGACAACGGTTTTCAAAACTATAACGCAATGTGTTTTAAACTTTACCATCGGGTATCACCCTAAAACATTAAAATATGACAAAGCAATCATGCCCAAGATTTCGACAAGTATAAAATATGACAAGGAGTTTTTCATCGAATCTTTAACACAAACCTAACCCTTCAAACGCGATTTTCCCGTAACATGCCGATTCGATCGTGGTGTATTGGCCGGGTTTGAGGTGTTACAATTGTGGTATCGAGCCAAGTTCAAAGGCTCATTTGTGGGCTGAGGCCCAAAATGTTTTCAAAAGTCTTGTTTTAAGTGTTTTATTTGAAATAAATGGTTTGAAAGGCATGACACCGAGTCTCCTGCACCCAGTCACTTGAGTAAGTACCCTTACTATTTCTTGTGATTTATTGATGTGATTGGATGATTGCAATAGTGGATTACTTTAGAAATCTGAACCGATAGGATTACGTGAACTCGCGAAAACAAAGCTTCTTTACTATTCATAAGACTTTGCTTTAAAACATGGAATAAATCTTGATGCATAAAACTCCTAAATCGAATCGTAGAGAATTTAGTCATGAGCGCTAGAGGTGGGCGTGGTCGTGGACGAGGTCGTGGTAGGATGACGGTTTACGAACCCGTAGGAGTGCAGTCGAAGTCGAGAAAATGAGATCTGGCATCGCCACCACCACCGGAGGTGGTGAGTTTCAAGATCGGTGGGGGATGACGCAGTGTCACGAGCGATCTTTGCGGGTGTTGGAAAGGGTAGTTGGAGTAGGTGGTGGTGCGGGAGCTAGGAAATCGGTGCTGGCGACTTGGGCAAATGGGGCTGAATTCTTTCGAGGTGTTTACGTGTTGCTCCCAAAGCACCTTTGCTTGAGTATTGGCTGGAGGCAACGGAGCGGATCATGGATGATCTGGACTTGCTGATTGAGGAGAAGGCGAAGGGCATAGTATCGCTTCTTCGGGATGAGTCATACCAGTGGTGGCTCACGGTTCGGGACGATGTGGCGTGAGAGAGATCGACATGGGGATTATTTAGTGCATTTGAAAAAAGTACATTGGAGCTAGCTACATCGGCCTTGGGCCAAGCATTTTGAGGCTAGTCCAGGAGTAAGTCCGTTTAAAGTGCAGGTGAGTTCTTGAAGTGGCCAGGTATGCTAGGGTATTGTGGCTCACGAACACGAGAGGTGTGTTCGTTTCGAGGATGGTCCGAGAGGCGAGTTGAGGCTGCTGATTGCTCCTCAGCGGGAGCGTGAGTTTGCTTTCCTGGTTGAGAAGGCTAAGGTAGCCGAGGTGTTAAGGAGTCCGTGAGCGGGCATGGGCGAGGAACAGCATAAGAGGAGCTTTGGGTCTTACGGATCGTCGGGTAATCCTCGAGAAAGGGCTGAAACAGTGGGCGAATCGATCAGTAGGGTTGTTCTTTGCTAGTCGGGGACCGCCGCGGTGTAACCATTGTGGGAGATATCATTGGGGAGGCTCTTTGGGCCAGGTGGAAAAGGTTGTTTTGAGTGTGGTTCTCTGGATCATCGCGTGAGGGACCGCCGCGTAAGTTGGCGAGATTGATCGAAAGTCGGGCCGTACTCGATTCGAGAATAATGTACCGCCACCGCAGAGGGGCCGTGGTAATGGCGGGTAGTAATGGATCTGGTCGGGGCCGTGGAGCACCGCGCGAAGTGCGGGTAGTTCGGCGCCAGACGGCTGGGTTAGT
Source organism: Gossypium sturtianum (assembly GCA_025698515.1). Classification (NCBI taxonomy): domain Eukaryota; kingdom Viridiplantae; phylum Streptophyta; class Magnoliopsida; order Malvales; family Malvaceae; genus Gossypium; species Gossypium sturtianum. The sequence continues at coordinate 118,935,145 of CM046952.1, forward strand.
GTATGCGGCAAAGCGCCGAGAGGAGAGGCGGCGCACCGGGCGTCATAACCTGGTATGTTCTTGATCTTTGGTTCTCCTTTTCTTTGCTTTGATTGATGTGGGTTCGACGCATTCTTACATGGCGATAGTATAGTAGAGACCATGGACTTAGACTCTGAATCTACTTCTAGGCGGATGAGCGTAATTAGCCCTCTAGGTCATTCCGTAGTTGTAGATAAGTTTGTTTAGAGATGTACCCTAGAACTCCAAGGGGTAGTGTTTGTTCTTGATCTGATGGAACGCCATTTGGGAGTTCGATTTGATTCTTAGGATGGGCCGGTTGGTTAAGTACCGAGCGAAGTTGGATTGCGCGGCTAAACACATGGTTCTAAAGGCAGTGAGGGTGATGAAGTGGCTATGATAGGTAATAGGAGAGATTACTTATCTAATGTGGTGTCTGCTCTAAAGGCAGAGAAGATGGTGAGAAAGGGTTGTGAAGCGTATGTGGTTCATGTGTATGCCTTGGAGGCTAAAGAGTCTGCTTTGTAGAAAAAGTCCGAAACAGTTAAGGAATTTGCTTGATGTGTTTCGGAAAGAACTTAGGGTTTGCCGCCGGATCGTGAGTAGAGTTCGGGATAGATCATTACAGAGAACTGCGCTTGGTGTCTATTGCTCCAGTATAGGATGGCACCAAAGGAATTGGTGGAGCTTAAGGCTCGATTCAAGAGTTGTTGGACCGAGGTTTTATCAGGCCAAGTGTTTCACCGTGGGGTGCGCCGGTACTCTTTGTTAAGAAGAAAGATGGTACAATGCGGATGTGCATAGATTACCGCCAGCTGAATAAGCTGACGATCAAAAACAAGTATCCGTTGCCACGGATAGATGACTTGTTTGATCACCAAGGGTGCAGCGGTATTTTCTAAGATTGACACGAGGTCCGGTATCACCGATTAAAGGTGAAAGAAACAGATATTCACAAGACAACGTTTGGACTCGGTATGGGCACTCACGAATTTACGGTAATGCCGTTCGGGTTGACTAACGCTACGGCGGCATTCATGGATATGATGAATAGGGTGTTTCAAGCTGATGATCTGGACCGATTCGTGGTAGTTTTATTGACGACATCCCGGTGTATTCAAGAATAGAAGAAGAGCATGATGCGCATTTGCGTGTGGTACAATGAGATTTGAGGGGAGAAGCGACTTTACGCTAAGTTCGATGAAGTGCGAGTTCGGCTTAGAGAAGTGACTTTCTTGGGACATGTAGTGTCACCGAGGGGATTAGAGTGGATCCTCGTAAAATTGAGGCGATTTTGGATTGAAACCGCCTAAGTCGATGGTCGAGATTCGGAGTTTTCTGGGTTTGGCGAGATACTACCAAAGGTTTGTAGAGGGTTTCTCGTTGATTGCGGCACCAATGACCAAGTTGTTAAGGAAAGAGGTTCCGTTTATGACGGAAAGAAAGCAGGAGAGTTTACGACAAGCTTAAGAAGATTCTAACGAAGCTCGGTTTGATTCAACTTTGAGGTGGTAAGGAATTCACGGTCTCTTCTGCGATACATCACATACGGGGTTGGGTTGTGTCTTTGATGCAGGAAGGTAAGGTTGTGGCTTACGCATCTCGGCAATTTGAGGCCACATGAGGTCAACTATCCGACGCACGATCCGGAGTTAGCGGTGTAGTCTTTGCGTTGAAGATTTGGAGGCACTACTTGTACGGAGAGAGATCAATAGTCTACACCGATCATAAGAGTCCAAGTACCTCTTGACTCGGAAGGATTTGAATTTGAGGCGCGCAGATGGGTTGAGTTGCTTAAAGACTACGATCGCTCGATTGAGTATCATCCGGGAAGGCTAACGTGGTGGCGAGCGCGCGTTGAGCCGTAAGGTTGTTTCGGACTTAAGAGCGATGTTTGCCCACTTGAGTTTGTATGGCGACGGAAGTATTCGGCATAGTTGCGAGTTAAGCCTACTTGGGTTGAGCGGTCGAGAGAGAAACAGATAGAGGATGGGGTTACGAGTGCGCGGAGGTTGCGGTGCAGTGAGTGGTGGTTTGGAAGGTTACAACTTGTCTAGTGATGGGGTCTTTGTGTTTTCAAGGTAAAGCTTGTATGCCCAAGGATGTTGAGTCAGAGGAGAGGGATTCTTCAGACGCATATAGCGGCCCTTATGCTATGCATCCCGGAGGTAGTAAGATGTATAGGGATCTCGAGAGAGCGATTTTGGTGGCCTCAGTCCAAGAAAGAAGTGAGCGAGTTTGTTGGGAAGTGTCGACATGTCGCCAGTCAAAGGCCGAACATCGATTCTGTCGTGGTTGCTTCACTGTGAAGATTCCTCGATGGAAGTGGGAAAGGATAACCATGGATTTCGTCGGTGGGTTACCGCTTACGCCAAGCAAGAAGGATTCGATTTGGGTAATTGTGGATCGACGACTAAATCGGCTCATTTCATTCGGTGAGGGTTGACTACTCACTTGAGGTTGGCGGCCGTTGTATGTTTCGAGAGATAGTGAGGTTGCACGTGTGCGATGCTCGATCATCACGGATAGGGATCCCGATTTACGTCAAGGTTCCGAAAGCGTTGCATCGGGCTCTGCAGTGCGCGGTTGGATTTCAAAGACGGCTTTTCACCCGCGATCGACGGACAATCGGAAAGGTTATTCGAGATCTTGGAGGATATGCCGAGGGTTGTGTTCGGATTTCGAGAGGTAGTTGGGAGGAGTTTCTACCATTAGGTGAGTTTGCCTACAACAACGATTACCAAGCGAGCATCAAGATGGCACCATATGAGGCGTTGTATGGTAGGAAGTGTCGATCACCTACGTGTTGGGCTAAATTAGGTGAACGCCAGATTGTTAGGACCCGAGTTGGTTCTGAGACCAGAAGACAAGGTTAAGTTGATTCAGGCTCGGTTGAAGGAAGCTTGGACCGGCGAAGTCTTATGCCGATCTTAAGCGGAGAGACATAGAGTTTTCTGTGGGGATCAAGTTTTTACGAAGGTCTCGCCATGGAAGAAGGTTTTGAGGTTCGGAAGAAAGGCAAGCTAAGTCCGAGGTTTATTGGGCGTATAAGGTATTGAGACGAGTGGGACCATGGCGTGATCGGCTTGAGTTGCCAGCGAGCTAAGTCGATCCACGACGTTTTCCATGTTTCGATGCTTGGCGTTATCGTTCGGATCCATCGCATGTGGTAGCCGTGGAAGAGATCGAGGTAAATTCGATTTGACCACGGAGGAAGAACACCGCGCGATTTTAGATCGGGATGTGAAGGTTACTGCGTGGGAAGTCCGTGCCTTTGGTAAAGGTAATCGTGGCGGAATCATGGCGTGGAAGAAGCGACGTGGGAACCCGAGGATATGATATGATGAGACAAAGAATACCCTCAACTCTTACGATCGGGTAATTTCGGGTCGAAATTATTTTAAGAGGGGTAGAAGCTGTAATATCCCGGTTAGGGCCTATTTTTGTTTTGACTTTGTTTGCATGTGTGCAGTGTGCTATGTTCTTGTTTTGATGTTTTAGGGGCTTAGTTGTAAGCTAGAAGTAAGCTTTGAGTAGATGGAAAAATTTTAATTCTAGGCTTAGGGAGAGGAGTCGAAGGAGCCGAGGCTTATAGATTTTCTTGGTGATTTATAGCACAAAGGAGGAGCTGGTGGAGTGGCAAAGTATGCGCCACTTGGAGCTTGTGTTTGGCGTCAATTGCAAGGGGAGAGGTCTTGAGTTCAAGCTGCGAAAATCCCCATTTTGGCTTTCATTTTTGACTACATGGAAGGGAGGAGTTGTAGGCGGTTCAAACTCGCCTAAGACCAAGTCAAATGCTCAAATGATGGGTGGAGAGTGAATTTAGGAAGGTGACTTGTTCAAAGTGTTTTGAATGAGTGGTTGTGAGTGTATGGTGGAAGTGGCCGGGTTGTGGGAGAGTTTTGGGGAGTGGGCGGCTTGGCTTGTGGGGAGTGGGAATGCCGAAATTGAATAGGCAATTTTGTGCATTTTTTCGGCCAAAAGCAATAGGTAAGCTAAACTTCTTCTTTTGTCAAGCAAAACTCTCTCTTTTTGTCCACTTTGAAACCGAAAGTCTAAGCATTTAGTTGCCGAATTTTGCTTTGTTTTTCTCTCAATTTTCTTGGTAGCCGAATGTTCTCTTCTCTCGTTCTTTCTTTTGTTCAGTTGTGTTGAGCCGAAACTCTAGCCTCCAAAATACTTTCATCAATTCTTTTTCTTTCAAAACCGTAAGTACTCTCTCTATCCATCTTTTATTCTCTTCCTGCTTCAAAACTCTTTAGCCATTTTCTTCAATTGTTCTTCCCATTCTTGTTGTGCCGAAACTCTATTCCCATTTCACATCATCTTCTTTTTCCCACTCAAAGCCGAACCCAATGGTGTTAAACACCTAAAGCCGAATTCCCTTTTCTTTCTTTTGAAGTTTTGGCCGAATCTCTTTCTCTTCTAGTGGTGTTCTTGTGGTCAAATTTTGGTGTGGTGTTGTTCTAGTCTTGGTTCCAATCGGGTTCTGGGGAAGGTAAGCATAGGGTAGAATGGCTATTTCTTTTCTCCTGTGCTCTTGTCGATTTTGATTTGGTTAAGAACCGATTGTGGTGATTGGTGAAAGGAGTTAACCTTTTGGCATTGAACCGATTTCTTTAGGGGCATCCGGGATTGGGAGGCGATCAAGTGGAGCCTTCTTTCCTTGTTAACCGCTTAGTAAGTGGTGGTAAGAACGAGTTCTTTTAGTATATTCTTTTAGTTTTCATTAAGTCAAGTTATTAAAAGATTAACCATTGTCATTTGTTAGAGGTGGCGATTGGTAAGAGGAACCATTGTTGGTTCGGGTTTGGTAGGAAACCAAACCGGTTTGCAAGGTAATGGCTCAATATTAACCCCTTTGGTTTGATAGCTTTGGCGAATGGTCTAGATTGCTAATCCACAGGTTGGCCGATTTTAGGAGCGAGTTATCGAGGGATTTAGGCCGGTTCTTTAGAGCTAAGGCTTTCGTGTTAGCAGGTGTGTAAACTAACACACTTACATTTAGTAATATGATTAATAACCTAATTACTTATTAAAGTGCAACAATATGATTGATGGATTTGGTACCCGATGGGGTATAAGCACGGATACGGTAAGTCCGTTTCATTACGAGATCTGTAGTGATATATGTGATAACATGTTTGATGATGTAAATACCATGAGATGCCATTTGAGCATGTTAGCATGATTGCATGTTTTATATCATTTGCATTAGTATGACATGTGTGGGTGATATGAGAGGAGGGGAATATGATATCCGTGTCTTTGGGACACTCTGTGTCTTTGGGACACCGGAGGTTTGGCACCTCCAAAGGTTTGGTACCACGATGATATTTTGTGACTTTGGGTCACCAGAGGTTTGGCACCTCATTGCGACTGCGTCCCCGTGGTTAACACCACCGTGGGTTGGCCCCACTTTGAGATATGGGATCGTGCGCTAGTGATTTGGTATCACGCGATGGGTTGGCCCCATCATCGAATTTGTGATCTGCGGTCACCCGATGATTTGGTATCACACTTGTGTCTTTGGGACACGGAGGTTTGGCACCTCATTGCGACTCGTCCATGTGGTTAACACCACCGTGGGTTGGCCCCACTTTGAGATATGGGATCGTCTGCTAGTGATTTGGTATCACGCGATGGGTTGGCCCCATCATCGGATTTGTGACTGCGGTCACGAGTGATTTGGTATCACACTGTGTCTTTGGGACACGGAGGTTTGGCACCTCATTGCGACTCGTCCCTATGGTTAACACCACCATGGGTTGGCCCCACTTTGAGATATGGGATCGTCTGCTAGTGATTTGGTATCACGCGATGGGTTGGCCCCATCATTGGATTATTCGTGACTTTGGGTCACCAGTGGTTTGGCACCACACTTATGGATATCATGACTTTGGGTCACCAGTGGTTTGGCACCACCAGTGGTTTGGTACCACACGGGGTAGAAAGGTGATATGGATGGTTAGGATCGGGGTGCATTGATTATGTTGCTATGATATCATGTGTGTTAGCATGTTGTATTTTCGGGAGTGGGATTTATGCACTGAGTCTTGCGACTCACCCTCTCCTTTGACATTTCAGGTGACACTTAGGCGCGGACATGGAGCCGGGATGGACTCGAGGTGCCCATGCCATGCTTTAATAAAGATTTGCTCAGACTTTACAAAATTTGGTACTTTAGTTTATTTATTACTATTTGGTTTTATTTTGGGTTGTAAATGGCCTTTAAATTAGGTTTTACTCCGTTTATGCTTAAAGTAGCTTTCAAATATGCTTTAACAAATTATTTGAGTTAAAATCGCTAAAAACTTGGAAGGACAACGGTTTTCAAAACTATAACGCAATGTGTTTTAAACTTTACCATCGGGTATCACCCTAAAACATTAAAATATGACAAAGCAATCATGCCCAAGATTTACACAAGTATAAAATATGACAAGGAGTTTTTCATCGAATCTTTAACCTGAAACCTAACCCTTCAAACGCGATTTTCCCCGTAACATGCCAGATTCGGTCGTGGTGTATTGACCGGGTTTGGGGTGTTACAGTATCGGCACGAGGTAGACCACCCAGACATTCGGGAAATGTAGGTGGCAGTCAGAGAAGGACAAAGGATACTGCGGTTCGATCAGAGGCTCGCACACCTGTTAGAGCATATGCTATACGCACTCGGGAGGATGCTTCTTCCCGAGATGTTATTACCGGTACTTTTACTCTTTATGATACTACTGTTGTTGCATTGATTGATCTTGGTTCGACTCATTCTTATTTGTGTGAAACGTTAGTATCCAGTAAGACTCTGCCTGTTGAGTCTACTGAGTTTGTGATTCGAGTATCAAACCCCTTAGGTCGGTGCATTCTGGTTGACAAAGTGTGTAAAAGTTGCCCGTTGATGATTCGAGATTCATGTTTCCTAGCCGATTTGATGTTGTTACCTTTCGATGAATTCGATATAATTCTGGGAATGGATTGGTTGACTTTGCACGATGCTATTGTAAATTGCAAAAGAAAGACCATTGATTTGAGATGTCAGAACGGTGAAATCATTCGGATTGAATCTATTGATCTGAACGGGTTACCAGCAGTAATATCTTCGATGTTAGCCCGAAAATACGTGAGAAAGGGTTATGAAGCTTATTTTGCTTATGTGCTTGATAGTAAAGTGACTGAAAAGAGAATTGAAGCTGTACCAGTTGTGTGCGAGTATCCGGATGTGTTTCCTGAAGAATTACCGGGTTTGCCACCTATTCGAGAAGTAGAAATTGGTATTGAGTTAGTACCGGGGACGACTCCGATTTCGATAGCTCCATATCGGATGGCACCTACAGAATTAAAAGAGTTGAAAGCATAGTTGCAAGAGTTAACAGATAGAGGTTTTGCACGACCGAGTTTCTCTCCCTGGGGTGCGCCAGTTTTATTCGTGAAAAAGAAAGATGGAACTATGCGAATGTGCATTGATTACCGACAGTTAAATAAGGTGACTATAAAGAATAAATACCCGTTGCCACGGATTGACGACTTGTTTGATTAGTTGAAAGGGGCTTCAGTGTTTTCAAAGATAGATTTGCGATCGGGTTATTATCAGTTGCAAGTCAGAGATTCCGATGTACCAAAGACTGCCTTTCGAACGAGGTACGGACACTACGAGTTTTTGGTTATGCCTTTCGGACTCACTAATGCACCTGCTGTTTTTATGGATCTGATGAATCGGATTTTCAGTCAGTATTTGGATCGGTTTGTGGTAGTGTTTATAGATGATATTCTGATCTACTCCAAAGATGAAACCGAGCATGCTGAGCACCTGAGACTCGTGCTACAAACTTTGTGAGATAAACAGTTGTATGCAAAGTTTAGTAAATGTGAGTTCTGGTTGAGTGAAGTCAGTTTTCTGGGCCACGTTGTTTCAGCATCAGTTATTCGGGTTGATCCGAATAAAATATCGGCTATACTTGATTGGAAACCACCGAAAAATGTTTCCAAAATTCGAAGCTTTCTAGGACTTGCTGGTTACTACAGATGATTCGTGAAAGGTTTTTCTATGATAGCTACCCCGTTGACAAAGCTATTACAGAAAGATGTTAAGTTTGAATGGTCGAGAAAAGTGTCGGAAAAGTTTCGATTAGTTGAAAACTCTTTTGACCAAAGCTCGGTGTTTAGTCCAAATGAATCGGGTAAAGAATTTGTTGTTTATAGTGATGCATCTCTAAATGGTTTGGGTTGCGTTTTGATGCAGGAAGGCAAAGTCGTAGCCTATGCTTGAGACAATTGAAGCCACACGAAAGAAATTACCCGACACATGATTTAGAGCTAGCAGCCATTGTGTTCGCGTTAAAGATTTGGCGTCATTATTTGTTTGGTGAGAAATGTCATGTTTATTCGGATCACAAGAGTTTGAAGTATTCGGTGACTCAGAGAGATTTGAACTCGAGACAATGCGGATGGTTAAATTCACTGAAAGATTACGAGTTAGTGATTGACTATCATCCGGGAAAAGCTAATGTTGTTGCGGATGCTTTAAGTCGAAAGTCATTATTTGCTCTTCGTGCGTTGAACGTGCATATGGTTATGTCTGATGATGGTTCGATAGTAGCTGAATTAAAAACAAGACCGTTGTTTATTCAACAAATTGGTACTGCTCAAAAAGTTGATAAAGATTTGTTGGAAAAATGAGCTCAGTGTGAAAACGATGTTGAGTCAGAGTTTCGAATTGATGAGAATGACTGCTTAAGGTTCAAAGACCAAATATGTGTTCCGAGGAATTCGGATTTGATTCAAATGATATTGAATGAAGCTCACAGTAGCCGGTTATATGTTCATTCGGGCATAACGAAAATGTATAACGATCTGAAACAGTTTTATTGGTGGCTTGGTATGAAACGGGACATATCTGAATTTGTCTCGAAGTGCTTAGTTTGTCAACAAGTAAAGGCCGAACATCAGGTGCCTTCTGGGTTACTTCAGCCGATCATGATACCTGAATGGAAATGGGACAGGATTTCTATGGATTTTGTATCCGGCTTGCCTATAACCCCGAGCAAGAAAGACGCAATTTGGGTTATAGTGGATAGGCTAACCAAATCAGCTCACTTTGTTCCAGTTCATATGGACTATTCCCTTGATAGGCTTGCTGAGTTGTACGTATCCCAAATTGTGAGATTACATGGTGTGCCTATTTCTATTGTTTCAGACAGAGACCCGAGATTCACGTCACGATTTTGGAAGAAATTGCAAGATGCTTTAGGTACTAAACTACACTTTAGCACAGCTTTTCATCCGCAGAAAGATGGTCAGTCCGAACAAACCATTCAGATACTTGAGGATATGTTGAGATGTTGCGTCCTCGAGTTTGAAGGTACTTGGGAACGATACTTACCTTTGATTGAATTTGCTTACAATAATAGCTTTCAATCTAGTATCAAAATGGCACCCTACGAAGCTTTGTATGGTCGTAAGTGTCGTACACCATTATACTGGACCGAGGTCAGTGAAAATAAGATACACGGGGTTGATATGATTAAAGAAACTGAACAGAAAGTGGCAGTGATCCGTGATAGTTTGAAAGCTGCGTTAGATTGTCAAAAGTCATATACAGATTTAAAACGTAAAGACATTGAGTTTCGGATCGGAGACCGGGTATTTTTGAAAGTTTCACCGTGGAAGAAAGTACTCGATTGGTCGTAAAGGCAAGTTGAGTCCGAGATTCATTGGACCGTATGAAATTACAGAGCGTGTCGGGCGATTGCTTATAGATTGCGATTACCACACGAGCTAGAAAAGATTCATAATGTCTTCCATGTTTCGATGCTTCGTGAATATCGATCGATCCTTCACATGTGATTTGCCCGACGAAGTTGAGATTCACTTGATATGACATATGAAGAAGAACCGATTTTGTATTCGCTCGGAGATAAAAAGAATTGAGAAATAAGAAAATTACATTTGGTTAAAGTAATCACGTGGCAAAAGCACGGAGTTGAAGAAGAAACTTGGGAGACCGAGAATACAATGAAAGAACGTTATCCGAACCTATTTACTGGTAAGATTTTCGGGGACGAAAATCCCTAAGGGGGGAGAGTTGTAACAGTCCGAATTTTGACCCTAATCAGAATGGTGGTTTCGGGACCACAAATCTGAATTAGAAAAATATTTTAATATTATATTTGACATCTATGATATAAGTTTGAGTATGTGTTAAAATTTCGTAGGCAAATTTATCCGTTTGTGTGTTCGATTTATGAAAAAGGACTAAATTGCATAAGTGGTAAAAGTAACCTTTTATTTAATTGAGTGGTTTAATTGATTTGTCTTCTTTTGCATGTGGCCTTATGATGCAAATTAGCCATTTGGAGCCTTAGTGGACGGCAATGATAATGATGTGATTATTAATATGTTTTTTATTTATGTTATAAGTTAACTTTTATATTATATTATATGTTAAAATTATAAAACAACAAAGTGGAAAGAAAGAGAACATGCAAATGTTCATCTTCTTGGCCGAAAGTGAGAAAGAAAGAAACACCATTTTTGAAGCTTAAGGTTTCGGCATTAGGGAAGCTTAATTTGGGTATGTACTTTGTTTAGTTTTTGATAATTTTTACGTTTTTGAGTTTGTTGCTTCGAATGCTATCCAACCTATGTTGAAATTTTTGAGTTTGAGGCATGTTGATGATTCGGCCATTGATGAATGTTCATGTTTTGTAATGTTTGATGGTAGAATATTAAGAGTATGATTTAAATCAACATGTTTTGAATTAGAAATTTTGATGAAATTGAGTGTTATGGATTAAATTGAAAAAAATAAATTCTTGAGGGATTAAAATGTGAAAGAAATGAAATGCATGGACTTGTATAAAGCCTAGGAACATTCGGCCCTTAAGGTATTTATTCAAATTGTGTGTATTTTGTGTTTTATGCAAATAGGACTAAATTGTAAAAAGTGGGAAATATTAGGGGCAAAATGGCAATTTGCCTATTTATGTGTTTTTGGGCTAAATTGAATAAAAATATATTTGAATGAGCTTAATTTGAATATGTTTAGATCAAGAACAAAAGAAAACGGGCTTAGATCGGGGAAAAGCGAAAATTATCGAATAGCCGGTCTTCACGTCTATCGATATCCGAGGTAAGTCTTTAAGCAATTAAACACTGTTAATATTGGATGTAACTTAGTTTAATATGCTGAATTAGAATTCATGGACTTGTAATAGATAAAGCCGAATGTGATAAAGCATCGTAATAGTGTAATTGAGCTTAGCTTAATTGGGTTATGACATGTGGAAATTCGTATGAATTATGTGGAATATCTGAAATATTCGATATATGAAATGTGTATGAGATAGCTCAATAATATTGATATTCGGGCTTAGAGCCTAGCAAGCCTTGTGCTGGTGAAATTTATCAGGCTTTATGCCTAGCAGGCTTAATGCCGGTGATTAAATATCAGACCTCGGGTCTAGCAGGCTTAGTGCCGGTGTGTGATTCAGGCTTATGCCTAGTAGGTTTTATACCGGTGAATTATATTCCAAGCTTGGGCTTATGAAATGATTAAGTTATGGAAGAAATTGAGTAAGCTAAAGCTTATTTAAATGAATTGGTTAAATTCGGCCATAAGGTACATATTTATATATGTATATGTCATATGTGATGTTATTGAGCAAATAAGTTGATGGAATAAATATGCTTGTACTTTCGGTTTCTTGGATATGTGGATAAAATGATGTGGAGTGGATATTGTTTACTTGCAAACTTGAGAATTGCTTAAAAGATGTATATGTATATATATAGTTATATACATTCGGTTATGTGGAATTTTGTGTATATTCATTTGGTTATGTGAATTATATATATATATATATATTTTCGGATATGTGAGATTATATTAATACATACATTCGGTTATGTGGGATTACTATGCATATATATGGAAATTGTTATTTGGTTGTATAAGGAGGTGTATATTTATATTTATTAATCAATGTGAATTTGATAAGTTCTACTTTTAAAGTAGATAATGATAAATGTTTTGTTATGTAAGGACATTGGCATTCAGCTATGACAGTTTATGAGCGTTATGCTATTATATTAATGTTACATATTGTTCGGTTTATTATGATTGAATATCCAATTGATTTGTTAAGTTTGCTTAAGACTTACTAAGCTAAGTTAGCTTACTCAATGCTCGTTATTCCTGCTTTTATAGATTTTGGTTAAGCTACGAGCTCGGGGATCATCACCGAAGTCATCCACACTATCGACTTACTTTGGTACCTTTAAATGGTTTGGATTTTTTAACTTAAGGCATGTATAGGCTAGCCTAATACTTAGATGATATTTTTGTTGATGTATTTAAGCCATGCGAAAATGGCTTGTTTTAAAAGTTAATGATATAAGGTTTATGTAATCTTGATTATAGTATGCGTGAATGTTTTGGTTGGATTGTGAATATGGATGTGTTTTAATTCATGTTAAGTATATATGTATACATATGTATGTTTTGATAGGAAATAACCATATATGAATTCTTGCTAGCTCATTTAGAAAGTTAACATATGTGGTTGATTAATAAGTTTGGTTTATAAATTTGGCAATATGTGGTTAGTAATGGTTATGTAATTAGATAGGTATATTCGAAAATGATATACATCTGTATATGCGAATAAAGGGTTTAGATTCATGAGTTGTGGACGATGGAAGATTATGTTTGGTTTTGTTAATTTAAGTATGCTTTGATAATGCATTTCTTAAGATACATTCGGTTCTTGACTATATGAGTAGTAAATGTTGTGGTGACTTGTGTTAAGTTTGGTAATGCCTTGTAACCCCAATCCAGTGACGGATACGGGTTAAGGGTGTTACAGTGGACATAGTACAAATGTCTGAATGAAAGATCCATGTTTAGTAATGTGAGTTAGTTACTCGGTTGACTCTAGTTGGTAATATCCTAGTTTCAGCGAGGTTAATGACTAGAGCGAGTTTCCTTTTCAGAACAAAAGGGTTCAGAAGTGAGATAGTAAATGGTATTTTAAATAAGCTCTGAATGAGTTTATTTAAGGTGATAAATTCAAGTTGGATAAGATTTCCGTTGTTGATGTTTCCTTGAGATAGAATTTGAATGATGATGAATCCATAACTTATGCAGAAGTTAGTATGAGATTTAGTAGTAGCATATCTACTAATGCAAAAGTAAGGAAATGCAATTATGTGCATAAATGTTTTGACATAGAGTACATTTCACAATATGATCGAGTTATGGTCAAAAGTAGTTGACCACTAAAAGTTGAGTTTCCAAAGCACTCAAGACAAGACTACTACAGTCGGTAAATGCTTTAATGAGAGAGTGAGGTAAAACCTTATAGATTTCAAATTTGACGTGACAAAATTTCCAAGAAAGGGAAAATGTCATTTGAATTGTAGTAAATCAACCAGTAAAGATTCGAATGATCATTTGGACATGTGCAGAGTTCCAAATTGGTAGATTACCGAGTATATGCCCAAAGGAAGAATAACCTAGGTCTCAAGTTACGTTTCGACCTTATGTATCTGTAACACCCCAAACCCGGCCCAAACGCTACAACCGAATCTGGTATGTCACTTAAGATATTTTACATAACATGTCACATTTCGGAAAACAGTTACTAGGTTTACACCTTTATTTCGAAAGCTTAATAATTCATTAAAGTATAAAATATTAAGTTACCAATTATCTTGGTAGATTTTAAATAAAAAAAACTGAAATTTCATGCAGGTCTTAACTTAATTGAAAACATAAAACTTAAAACCCAGTAATAAAAGCCCAACAAAATCCCAAGACATAAATGGTAGTCTAGTGGCCCATGGCCTTATTACAAGGAAATTTGAACCCATTAATTAAATGAAAATAAAAAAATTAGACTAAGTCTTTTTGCTTTGAATTCTCAAAGCTCATCGCATGGCCACCTTGCTCTCCTCTCCACCCCAGGTCCGATGCCCTAAGTGTCACCTCGAGATGGTTAAAATTAAAGGGTGAGTCGCGAGACTCGGTGTGCAACCCTCATGCACCATTAGATTTGGGCTTTTAGCCCCATAAAATGCAGAATAATCAAAATATAAGTAACAAAAATAATATGCAAAGCCCAACCCATATCCTAGGTGTCCATCCGCTACACGCCCGTACACTCCCATTCACACCATTGGGGATTTCTACAATCAACCCACACCGCTTCTGCGCCTTGATGGCGATCGTGCGCTCATCATCGATCATGGCCGTAGCCACTACAACGAATCACGGCAGAAGGCTACAACAGATCACGGTGAAGGAACCGCTACAACCAGATCACGGTAAAAACCACTACAACATATAACTTCCTCCTTTCATCAAACCCAACCCATGCAATCACATAAAATCAGTATACTTATAACATTTAATCGGATCATTTACTAACCCGGTGATTTGCTTTACCTTCTTTGGGTTCCCGTCAATATGCCGAGGTTTCGGCATTTAACAAAACATGTAATACTTATTTTCATATATTAATTAAACAGATCTAGATGGTGTGGAGAATTACACACCTGATTAATGTCGATACCCTTGCTACAACTTTGCTCAAAAAGCCGAAAAGATGCGAAACTAGGGCCTCTCCTATATTCGGCCATGGTTAGTTTTCTACCCAATTTTATATATTTGAATAACAAATCTTCTTACCTTAAAATCCCGAAATTGGAGACTTATGATTTTCGGCTTTTAGATCTAGTCGACTAAGCTTCCTTCAAATCCCGAATTGCCACCCATCATAAAACCATTAAACTATTAGCTTTTGGCTTTTGCCTTTCAAAACCAGGAATAGATCATGAGAACTAATAAAAATCAACACTTACCTTAGCATAGGAGATTCGGCTAGCACTAGAGAGAGGATTCGCAATGCCCATGGAAGATTTAAATGCCGAAAGTACAAAACTAATTCTCAAATAGGATGAATAGAAGAAAAGACTATGGATGCTTCTGACTTTCTAGAGAAATCGGCACAAGAAGGAAAAAGTGGAGAAGAGTTTCGGCTTTTTAAAGAAATTGGAGAAAAGAAATTGGAGAGGGAGAGGCTAGGGAATTTCGGCACAATGGAAGAGAAATTTAGGGTTTTCAGATTGTCGGAATCAAGGAGCTAGTCCCCTATTTATAGATATTTTGGCACCCATCGCTAAAAACCGAAAACACCCTTAAAATTCAAGCTAAAAGAGAGGAGAAATTTGGCACCCTCCTTGCCATGCAAGATGGCGAATTTTACACTCCTCTAGGTGGTGGATTTTCGCCAACACTTCCCTTGAAGATAAGCTCCTAACTTTTCTCCTTTTTATCTATGATATTATCACTTAAAAATCCACATAAAATCTCCTATTTTATAGCCTTGTAGCCGTCCACCTCTACTAATCCCTAATGCCAAATTTAACTCACTTAAATTAAAAGATTTGGGCCTCATTAAACTTAATACTTGGGCCCCTAATTCCTTGTGTGTGTCGTCACCCTCTCTTCATTTAAAGTGCCGAATTTGGCCTAAAACATGGGCTCTTTGTGACCCAAAACTTGTTCCTTTTTAACTGTTAATGATGCCACTTTAATCTGGGCCTTTTTTGCCTAATTCTAAGCCCAAATTTAGACCCTTATCAATTAAATTAACATAGTAAACCTATCCCTACACTAAATGTATAGGCCCGTAAATTTAGGATGTTACAGTTCTACCCCCTTAAAGAAATTTCATCCTCAAAATTTCCAACTAACTATTAATCGTACTACCCAAGTCTCACCATTATGCTTTCGCTGCGCACTCTGATTCTAAAGCCAAAAGAAACACTTAGTATACTATGGTAGGGTACGCACCGGTATTCGCATCTGGAGCGTCCTCGTCCCCTTGTACTCATTCTTTCGATTAACGTTTATCTGATTAAAAATTTTATGAATCATTAATTTTCTTCCACTGATTATCCACGAACAGTCTTATGAATAGTAGTTTTAAGAGTAGTTCTTTCGAATTCGCAACTATAACTACAATTCAGTCTCAAGTTCACATCTCCTAGTTCTAGGAAGCACACACATACAATCATCAACCACCACATACAAGTAGCATTCACGAACTTACGTTCATCACCTAAGGGTATTTTCATCATTTAACTACCCAGGGGTATTTTCGTAATTTATCCTACAGGGGTATTTTCGTAATTTTCCAAAATAGGGTTCCTTGGTGATTTTGTGAAAGAGGGTATTTTGGTAATTTTGCAATCTGGGGGTATTTTGGTAATTTTACAAATCAAGGATACTTTGGTCATTTATAAATCATGGGTAATTTAGTAGTTTTACAAAATAGAATGGCTGGTCCCTTTCGGGTTTTAAATTATTAATTTTGGCCCGTCAACAAATTCTCGTGGCTAGGGTGAACAGTCACTACGCACTGCAGGGATTCCAAATAAGAGGAGGTGAGTCACTAGGATTGCTTAAATACCAGTGCTGTCTCCGATCCAATCCTGAGACATGCGTATGCTGTTACCACACTCTAGTCTTGCACTGCTGTTCACGGGTTTGTTTAGTGAAGTTAAGTCTTATGAGATTTTAAGAGTTGTTTCAATTAGGCCTAAAGTCCATCAAGTTCTAATCTAACTAATCTACGTCCCATAAAGCCCATCAAGCCCACATATATTATATCACACAATGGTTCGTAATACTTACAGCGGACTTGGGCCGTAGGCGCGAGTTCCATGCTTGAGCTAACGGACTTATGCATGTTTCAAAACCCAACTTTAGAAAACGTTTTGAGCCCAAAAACCCCAGAGCCGAGTTTTGAACTGGGCTCGATACCAATTTGTAACACCCCAAACCCGCCCAAACGCTACAATCAATCTGGTATGTCACTTAAGAGATTTTACATAACATGTCGCATTTCGAAAAACAGCATACTAAGTTTACACCTTTATTTCGAAAGCTTAATAATTCATTAAAGTATAAAATATTAAGTTACCAATTATCTTGGTAGATTTTAAATAAAAAAAACTGAAATTTCATGCAGTCTTAACTTAATTGAAAACATAAAACTTAAAACCCAAAGAATAAAGCCCAACAAAATCCCAAGACATAAATGGTAGTCTAGTGGCCCATGGCCTTATTACAAGGAAATTTGAACCCATTAATTAAATGAAAATAAAAAAATTAGACTAAGTCTTTTAGCTAAATTCTCAAAGTCGCTCTCCTCTCCACCCAGGTCAGATGCCCTAAGTGTCACCTGAGATGGTTAAAATTAAAGGGTGAGTCGCGAGACTCGGTGTGCAACCCTCATACACCATTAGATTTGGGCTTTTAGCCCCATAAAATGCAGAAATAATCAAAATATAAGTAACAAAAATAATATGCAAAGCCCAACCCATATCCTAGGTGTCCATCCGCTACACGCCCCGTGCCGACCATTCACACCATTGGGGATTTCTACAATCAACCCACACCGCTACACGCCTTGATGGCGATCGTGTTGCTCATCATCGAGATCATGGCCGTAGCCACTACAATGAATCACGGCGTGAAGCCGCTACAACAAATCACGATGACGGAATCGCTACAACAGATCACGGTAAAAACCGCTACAACATATAACTTCCTCCTTTCATCAAACCCAACCCATGCAATCACATAAAATCAGTATACTTATAACATTTAATCAGATCATTTACTAACCTGGTGATTTGCTTTACCCTATTTGGGTTCCCGTCAATATGCCAGGGTTTTGGCATTTAACAAAACATGTAATACTTATTTTCATATATTAATCAAACAGATCTAGATGGTGTGGAGAATTACACACCTGATTAATGTCGATACCCTTGCTACAACTTTGCTCAAAAAGCCGAAAAGATGCAAAACTAGGGCCTCTCCAATATTCGGCCATGGTTAGTGTTCTACCCAATTTTATATATTTGAATAACAAATCTTCTTACCTTAAAATCCCGAAATTGGAGACTTATGATTTTCGGCTTTTAAATCTAGTCGACTAAGCTTCCTTCAAATCCCGAATTGCCGCCCATCACAAAACCATTAAACTATTAGCTTTTGGCTTTTGCCTTTCAAAAACTGGGAATAGATCATGAGAACTAATCAAAAATCAACACTTACCTTAGCATAGGAGATTCGGCTAGCACTAGAGAGAGGATTCGGTAATGCCCATGGAAGATTTAAATGCTGGAAGTACAGAACTAATTCTCAAATAGGATGAATAGAAGAAAATACTATGGATGCTTCGACTTTCTAGAGAAATCGGCACAAGAAGGAAAAAGTGGATAAGAGTTTCGGCTTTTAAAGAAATTGGAGAAAAGAAATTGGAGAGGGAGAGGCTAGGGAATTTCGGCACAATGGAAGAGAAATTTAGGGTTTTTAGTGTCAGAATAAAGGAGCTAGCCCCCCTATTTATAGATATTTTGGCACCTACTGCTAAAAACCGAAAACACCCTTAAAATTCAAGCTAAAAGGGAGGAAAAATTCGGCACCCTCCTTGCCATGCAGTAGCTGAATTTTACACTCCTCTAGGTGGTAGATTTTCGGCCAACACTTCCATTGAAGATAAGCTCCTAACTTTTCTCCTTTTTATCTATGTTATTATCACTTAAAAATCCACATAAAATCTCCTATTTTATAGCCTTGTAGCCGTCCACCTCTACTAATCCCTAATGCCAAATTTAACTCACTTAAATTAAAAGATTTGGGCCTCATTAAACTTAATACTTGGGCCCCTAATTCCTTGTGTGTGTCGTCACCCTCTCTTCATTTAAAGTGCCGAATTTGGCCTAAAACATGGGCTCCTTGCGACCCAAAACTTGTTCCTTTTTAACTGTTAATGATGCCACTTTAATCTGGGCCTTTTTTGCCTAATTCTAAGCCCAAATTTAGACCCCTATCAATTAAATTAGCATAGTAAACCTATCCCTACACTAAATGTATAGGCCCGTAAATTTAGGATGTTACAGTATCACACCTTAAGAGTTATTGGCAAGAGAAACTTGAGGATAAGTGGATTCGCGATTTTGAAGAGTAGATGGAAACATTTTAAGAATGTTGGTAGCAGATCCTCCTGATAAGATTTTTGGGGACGAAAATCCCTAAGGGGGAGAATTGTAACGGCCCGATTTAAGGGCTAGTTAGAATAGTGATCTCAGAATCACTAATTCGAGGCTAGAGAAAATTATTTGCATGATATGTTATGTGTTATAACATGTTTATAAGGATGCATGAAAATTTTGGTGCCTTAATTTTAGCGAATTCTAGCTAAATTGTGAAAAAGGACTAAATGCATAAAGTGCGAAAGTTCTATTTTATTTGCTAGAGGTTCCAAATAGCTATGCATTATTAATTGGAGGTCCCAATTGTGCAATTTGGCCTTATTTAAGTGTGTTGGCCGGCCATGTAGACAAGGGGGACAAAAGCTTTTAATTTTTGGTCAAAGTTGGTGGGTTAAATTGATGTTTTATAATAAAATAAAGAAAGGAAAAGATATCACCTTTCCTCTCTTCTTCTTCACCGAAAATATCAGCCATGGGAGGGGTTTGAAAGCTTAAAATTTCAGCAAGCTTTACTCCATTCAAGTAAGTGATTTTGATGCTTATTTTTGATGAAAATTGCATTTTTGGAGTCCCCGAAGCTTAAGCTAGCTAATGGGAGGACTAGTTTGCAAAATGGTTGAAAGTCTAGGGACTTTCCATGATAGAGTTTGTGTTGTTTGATGAGTTTTTATGGAATAAAATGAATGATAGGATGATGAGAAACAACTTTTGTGAAAGGTGTTGTCATGAAAACACCTATTTGGGACTAAAATGAAAAAGTTGTAATTTGTTCATTAAGGCATGAAATAGTTGGAATTGTGGATAGTTGTAAGAGGATTAAATGTTCAGCTAGGCTTGTTTAACAAGAAAATGTGATGAAAATTTATTTACGAGCCTAGGGGCAAAATCGTAATTTTGCCAAAGTGTAGGGGCAAAATAGTCATTTTTGCCTAAAGTGTAGATTATGGTGTATTATGAATTATAAGTGATTAAATCAGTAAATTTCATTGTTCTAGATCAAAGAAAATGAGTTTCGGACCTAGAACGGATGAAAAGAGAAATGAGGGCAAAAGTCCCTATCAGCCCTTTCGACATCGAGGTAAGTTCATGTGCGAATGTTGCAATTACGTATGAGTTAATTTAATGTTCCAATGTTGTATGGAATGTATATTTACTCTTTGAATGTATGAAATCTCTTTGATGAGAGGTCAAAAGAATTGAATCTAAGAGTTATGGGAAATGTATGTAGAATGATATGATGATAGTTGAAGTCTCGTGTAAGACCATATTGGAATATGGCCTCGATGTAAGAATTCGTATAAGACCATGTCAGGGACATGGCATCGATATGTTAATGCAAGTAAGACCCTATTGGGGTATAAATTCTATGTGACATTATGAGTATGAGACTCAAGAGAGTTATTTAATAACTTGAGTGATTCAACGTATATGTGGAAAGGAAGAAAGTATGTGGTTGTACCACGAAAATCTCAAGTGTGTGTTAGAATTGAATTGATATGGATTTAGTGTATAATGAACCCTTAGTGGGTTATGTGTATTCAATACACTTTAGTTGCATTAGATAGATTTATTAATGTATTGTGTGAATGCCAACGAGTATCATAGAAAGTTAAGTAAGAATAGAAGTGTGTGAGAATGTTCTCGGATGAATATTTGAAATAGAGATATACATGTGGATTACTATCCATGAATGTAAAATGAAAGGTGGGCTAAGTGCGGAACCACCCTATTAGAGATTCAATGGTGGGCTAAGTGCGAAACCACCGAGATATTAGTAGCATGAGCAGCTTATTGAAAATGCTTGATGTGTTGTTTTATATGATCATGTGGTGATCAATGCAGGAATGTATTTTAATTGAACGAGCAATTGGCTTGTGACATGGTAAGAATGTGGTAAGAGATTGAATGAGTAAGTTTCAAGAATATTTGAGTAAGTAACCGTGAGTTAATGAGAAAACTCGGCATGATACTTTGTAATTATGTATATTCAATGAATATCAATATTTGACATATTATGCAGATGAGCTTACTAAGCATTATTGCTTACTCCTTTACTTTTCTCATCCCTTATAGGTTATTTTAACTAGCTCGGGTTGGAGGCCGCCGAAGATGTTTTCACACTATCGGGCAGACCCTTGGTATGAGGTATCAAATCCTTATGAGTCATGGCATGTATAGGGATTCTTTTAAAGTTGATTAAGTTCTAACCAATGTAGCCAAATTGTATTGGCCTAAGAGAATCTAGAGTTGGTTGTGTATGACCACAGATGATGGCTTAAGTTGGTTGTATTTGTATTGGGAGTAGTTCTCCCTAGTGTATAGGATAAAGACTTTATCTCTTTAATGATTAAATGTGCTAATTCATGTGTTTTAATGGATGATTTGAGAATGTTTTGAAGTAGTAAATGAATGTATACAAACGGGAGTGGTAAAAGGCTTGGCAAGATAGCCTCTAAGTGCCCACACGGATAGACACGCGGGCGTGTGTCTAGGCCGTGTGTCTCCTGCACCTTAGTATCTTAAGTCAGATTAGACCACGGGCTGGTCACACGGCCGTTTGTTCAGGCCGTGTGATACACACGGTTGGCACATGGGCGTGTGCCAAGGCCATGTGAAGTCTGCACTTGACACTTAGAAATTCAATTGTCACACGGCTGATGCACACGGGCGTGTGTACAGACCGTGTGGATAAGTCAGAATGCCAAGGTTTGGCACACGGGCCAGGGCCACGGGCGTGTCCAGTAGTGTGGATTTTGCCAATATCCTCCACGGGTGAAAGACACGGGCATGTTTTAGGGGTGCACGGGCCGTGTCCCAAGTCACACGGACATGTGACCCCTGTTTGAGAGAAAGTTTCCGATGAGTTCCGAAAGTTTCCGGACGTAAGTCCTAGGCCTTCTTAGGCCCATGAAATGTCTGATTTGACTAAGAAAGAGAGTTTTTAATTTGGAACGAAATTTTATAGCCCGTAAGTACATGTTTAAGAAAGTTCAAGCATAGTAATGTCTCGTATCCGGTCTTAGCCTCGGACTCGGGTATGGGGTGTTACACAATCCATTCAGTGACGCGGCGCTATAAATCACAAACTCCTTTCCCGGTTCAGGTTGCACTAAAACTGGTGCCTCAGTCAATAAAGCTTTCAACTTCTCAAAACTTTGCTGACATTTTTCGGACCATACAAATTTGACATCTTTTTGCAACAGCTTGGTCATAGGGGTAGCAATCATCGAAAACCCTTTGATAAACTGGCTGTAGTAACCGGCTAAGCCCAAAAAGCTTCTAACTTCAGATACATTCCTTGGTGGTTTCCAATCAACAATTGCCGAAATCTTACTTGGATCAACCCGAATACCATCACCTAAGACAATATGTCCTAAAAATATGTCGGAGCCAAAACTCACTTTTACTGAACTTAGCATACAACTTCTTATCTCTCAAAGTTTGCAAAACAGTTCTCAAGTGTTTGGCATGCTCGGACTCATTACGAGAATAAATCAGTATGTCATTAATAAAAACAACTACAAACTTGTCCAAATACGGTCTAAAGATTCGATTCATTAGGTCCATAAAAACTGCAGAAGCATTTGTTAACCCAAAAGGCATAACAAGGAATTCACAGTGTCCGTACCCGTTCTGAAAGCGGTTTTCGGCACATCCGCCTCTTTTATTCTCAACTGATAGTAACCAGACCTCAAATCTATTTTCAAGAACACTGTCGCTCCTTTCTGTTGGTCAAATAAATCATCAATCCTCGGCAAAGGATACTTGTTCTTAATGGTTACCTTATTGAGCTGTCGGTAATCTATACAAAGTCTCATAGTCCCATCTTTCTTTTTTACGAACAACACTGGAGCACCCCAGAGAGAATAACTTGGTCTCGTAAAACCCTTATCTGTCAACTCTTGCAACTGAGTCTTTAACTCTTTCAATTCGGTCGGAGCCATTCTATACGGAGCAATTGATATCGGCGAGGTCCCTGGTACTAAGTCAATACCAAACTCAATTTCTCTAACTTGAGGTAACCCATGTAACTCTTCTGGAAACACCTCCGGATATTCACAAACTATCGAAACTGATTCAACTTTCAGTTCAGATTCTTTTGTATTCAACACATAGGCTAGGTAACCTTTACACCCTTTTCTTATACATTTCTGAGCTGACATTGAAGAAATTACCACAGGCAATCTATCTAACTCATCTGATTCAACCCGAAGAATTTCACCATTTTCACATTTCAATTCAATAACTTTCTGTCTACAATTTACTATAGCATCATGCAACGTCAGCCAATCCATACCCAAAATTACATCAAACTCATCAAATGGCAACAACATCAAGTCAGTCGGAAAACAGTGACCTCTAATTATTAAATGACATTTCTTACATACTTTGTCAACTAAAACATGCTTGCCTAAAGGGTTTGACACCTTAATCACAAATTCGATAAACTCAACAGGAAATTTCTTATTATTTACCAAATTCATACAAACATACGAATGAGTAGATCCAGGGTCAATTAATGCAATAACGTCAGTATCATAAAGAGAAAAAGTACCAGTAATAACATCGAGAGATGTCGCTTCTTCGCAAGCATGAATGGCATAGGCTCTAGTAGGTGCTCGAGCTTCAGATCTCACCGCAGTTTCTTTTGTCACACCTTTACTACTGGCTCCATTTCTAGTATTCCTCGGGGGTCTTTGTAACAGCCCGATTTTGGGGCTAGTCAGAACAGTGGTTTTGGAACCACTAACCCGAGGCCAGAGAAATTATTTTTAATATTATTTTATGTGTAATAGCATGATTATATGAGTGCATGAAAATTTTGGTAAATTAAATTTAGTGATTTCATGCTCAATTGTGAAAAAGGACCAAATCGCATAAAGTGTGAAAGTTTTATTTTACAAGCTATAGGTGTTAAATAGCTATAGAACCTTAAATTGGAGGTCCCTAATGTGCAATTAGACCCTTCTAATGTTGATAGCCGGCCATAGGGACAAGAAAATTTAATTTGGTCAAGATTTGGTTGATTAGGTGACTTAATGGAAATAAAATAAAATAAAACATAAAAAGCTATCATCTTTTTCCTATCAACTTCTTCCTCCACCAAAAATACCAACAACAATAGGGGTTTGGAAGCTTGAACTTTTCAGCAACTCATTCTCCTTACAAGTAAGTGATTTTGGTGGTCTTTCTTGATAATTTTTGTACTTTTGGAACCCCTAAAGCTTAAGCTAACTAATGAGGGGACTATTTTGCAAAATGGTTAAGAGTATAGGGTTTTTCCATGTGATTATTTATGTTTTTTTTTGAATTTTTATGGAAGAAAATGAATCTTGGTTGTTAAATAAACAACTTTTGTGAAAGGAGTTTTCATGAAAACACCTAAAAAGGGACCTTTTTTATAAAGGTTGTAAAATAGGTGGTAAATGTGTGAAATAATTGAAATTATGAGTCGCTATAATAGGGAATATGAATCAGCTAGGCTTGGGTGTGTGAAAAACGAACACATTTCATTTTACGAGCCTAGGGGTAAAATAGTAATTTTGCCAAAATAGGAATTTTAGAGTGATTTGAATAATATGGTTATTTAATAAGCTAAATATGTTATTATAGATCAAGAAGAGCGTGGAATCAACCTTGACCGAGGAAAAGGCAAAGTTTCGGGCTAAATCGCAAAATTGACATATTTTGTATCGAAGTAAGTTTATATGTAAATGATACATTCTTTTTACTTATGATTTTACATATAAATGTATTATGTGAAATGTGGATGAATATTGTTAATAATTATTAATCGATAGAAGGTGAGGAAATTATGAATGAATACCGTAATTATTGCTATTGGTGGGCTATGTGCGATACCACCGTAATTATTGCTATTGGTGGGCTATGTACGATACCACCGTAATTATTGTTATTGGTGGGCTGTGTACGATACCACCGTATTTACTATTATTGGTGGGCTGTGTACGATACCACCATGTTATTTATTAGTGGTGGGTTGTGTGAGAAACCACCCTATATTTGGTATTATCACGAATGTGTTTATCAAGAAACTTTGAATTAAATGAGATTACGTGGGACTGTGTGATGATGAGTGCAGGGTACAAGTGTATGTAAATGTGAGCAATGTGTATGTTGTGTATTTGGAATGTGGTAAGATTTGGAAAATGAGTAAGTACAATTGCAATGATCTGAATTATTCTTGATTAGAATGTAACGTTCTTGATTTATAAGTATGTGGTATGATGTTTATTGTTTACATATAGACTTACTAAGCTTAAAGCTTACTCCCTTTTCTTTCCCCTTTGTTTTATAGTATCGACAAGCCAGCTCGGGGAATGGAGTCCGTCGGAGGATCACCCACACTATCTACACATTTGGTATAGTTAGAGCATTCTTTTTGGGTATGGCATGTATAAGGTTTTGGTCTTTTGGGTTATATGTCATATTGGTTTAGCCAAATGTATTGGCTTGTGATGATATTTGATTCATTTTGTATAAGTCCATGAGATGTGGCACATAATATTTATTTGAATGTAAACCTATTCATATATGCATGTATGTGTCAATGCCATTATGTTATAGCCTATGGTTATTGTTGGTTGAATGATGATATGTTGCATGTGTTTATGGATGTTTAGTGTGGTTTTGATGTTGTGAAAGTTGGTGTAAGTATGGGTGGCAAAAAGGCTTGGTAAATAGCCTTATTTTGTCTACACGGGTAAACACATGGTTGTCTACGCCGTGTGTAACACACGGTCTACCCCATGGGCGTGTGGTTTAGCCATGTGTCCCCCTGCATCCTAAGTTGGCAAAACAAATTGCCCAGTAGTAACCACACGGGCTGAGGCACGGCCGTGTGTCTAAACCGTGTGGAAGACACGGCCACAGGACATGGGCATGTGCCCAGACCGTGTGAAGTCTGCACTTGATTTTAGGAATTTAATTCGCCACACGGCCTAAGGACACGGGCGTGTGTCTTGGCTGTGTGACTTATTTTGATTGATGATGTCACAAACAGAATGTCCCCTATTTTTGACACGACCTAAAGCACGGGCATGTGATATACCACACGGGCGTGTCCCTTCACCCACACGGGCGTGTGGACCTTTTTCATGGAAAATTTTCTAAGTTCTCCAAAAGTTTTCTAAAGTTTTCGGTTTAGTCCAGAATCCCTCCTTATGTGTGTTTTGGGCCTCGTAGGCTCGTTTAAGGGGTGATATTAATGTTTGTGAAAAGTTTTAAATTTGAGTGGAAAGTCACATCTTGGTTTTGTATTAATGTTTGCGTATGAGTTAGGTAACGCCTCGTTCCCTGTCCCGGCGTTGGATACGGGTAAGGGGTGTTACAGTCTTCCTCTAGAAGCAGTATTACTAGGCCTTGCACTCTAAAATTTCTCTTTCTCTGCCATCTCTAGGCAATATCTGATAAAATGATCTTGAGAACCACATTTAAAACAAGCCCGGTCATTCATTCTACATTCGCCGGGATGTCTTCTTGCACAATGTTGACATTCGAGCCTATTAGTCTTTACATTACCCACACTTGCCATTGAAGTATCTTGAGATTTAAAAATTGAATGTTGTTTCTCACGATCTCTTTGTGAATACCTCGCTGAAACATTCGAACGGGAATACATCTCTTTTGATTTCTTAGACTGAGATGGAAATGACTTACTCATCAGTCTTTTCCTCGAGTCTCTAGCTTCAAGATCAGTTTTTCTCTTCTCTTTGTTCAATTCTTCGGCCTTACAAGCCCGTTCAACCAATACCACAAACTCTTTCAGCTCTAAGATCCCGACTAACACACGAATATCTTCATTTAATCCATCCTTAAATCTTTTGCACATAATAGCCTCCGTAGAAACACACTCTCGAGCGTATTTGCTCAGTCTGACAAATTCTCGCTCATATTCGGTCACTGTCATACGACCCTGTTTTAGCTCAAGAAATTCTTTACATTTCTGGTCGATGAACCGTTGGCTAATATACTTCTTTCGAAACTCCTCTTGAAAGAAGTCCCAGGTGACCCTTTCTCTCGGAACTACAGATACAAGTGTATTCAACCAATGGTATGCAGAATCTCTCAGAAGCGAGATAACACACTTTAAACACTCATCTAGTGTGCAGGACAACTCATCAAATACCCTGATAGAGTTTTCGAGCCAAAACTCGGCTCTCTCGGGATCATCATCCATATTAGCTCAAAAATCTTCAGCCCCATGCTTTTGGATTTTATCAACCGGGGGCTTATTCATCCTTCCAAAGTCCACACCCTATGGGGCTACGGAAACCGGTCGAGGAATGGGTGGGGGTGGAGGAGGTTGGGCATTCGAATTTGTTCGAACAAATTCCGTATACCACTCATTAATCATATGGAGAAAGGCTTCCCTGCCTCCTTCTCCTTGACTAACCGCAGGAGGTCTACTATGAGACGGCGCTGCCCCTTGAGTGAGAGCCGGCGCATTACTTTTGACTTTATAAGCCTCAGCTCGATTGATATCCATTACTATATGAGATCCATTACTCTTACACATGCTACGTTAGTCCGAGAGTTGACTAAACCCTGGCTCTGATACCACTAAATGTAACACCCCTTACTCATATTTGACGCCGGAATAGGGTACGAGGCATTACCAGACTTATTCACAAGCAAACATTCAAAACCGAGACATGAATTTCCACTCAAATTTAAAACTTTTCAGAAACATTCATACCGTCCCTAAAATGAGCCTACGAGGCCCAAAATATACATCGGAAGTGGTTCGGGACTAAACTGAGAACTTTGGAAAACTTAGAAAAATTTTCAAGAAAAATGGGTCATACGCCCGTGTGGGTTCAGGACACGCCCGTGTGACCCTATGACACGCCCGTGCTTCAGGCTGTGTTCAAATTAGGGAGCATTCTGTTTCTGACATCAACATCAAATTAAGGTCACACGGCTAAGTCACACGCCCGTGTGCTTAGGCCGTGTGGTTAATTAAATTTTTATAATTTTTCATAAAATAGGTGGACTTCTCACGGCCAGGGAACACGCCCGTGTTCAAGGCCGTACCGTCCACACGACTGAGACACACGCCTGTGTCTCTGCCCGTGTGCTCATTATTGAGCATTCTATTTTGCAACAATTAAGGTGCAGGGGACACACGACCGAAACACATGCCTGTGGGGCAAACCGTGTGTTGCACACGGCCTAGACACACGCCTGTGTGTCTACCCATGTGGACAAATATAAGGCTATTTACCAAGCCTTTTTGCCACCCTTCCATGCACCAACCTACACAACAAAACATAGCACTAATCCAAGCATATTCGTACAACCAATTCAACCACAAAAAAGATATCAATATATCTCATTCACATGCTATTTTCTATCACATAAAACATCTCAAACTTATCATCTCAAGCCATACAAAATCCACATCCATGAAAGACATCATCATATGCATATATACTTAACCAATATTAGCCAATTTCAATGGCCATTTACAAAATAAATTATCAACTATTGAAGCCATCACTTATGGCCATATTAATTATGACACATAACAAAAGACCAAGTCCCTATACATGCCATAACTCCAAAATATTGAAATCATAAGTACCCAAAATGATATTTTGATAGTGTGAATGAATCCTCGACCGTCTTCGATCCCCGAGCTGGCTTGGTGACACTAATAGGCAAGGGAAAAAGAAAGGGAGTAAGCTTTAAAGCTTAGTAAGTTCCTATGCAAATAATAAGCAAAATACACACTTTAACTTATATTTAACATAAAGTAAATCAACATAAATGTCATTGTGAATTCATAATCAAGCTTCGCATAGATGTTATTAAAATCTTAACATCACAACTTACTCAATCGAACCAAACCGAGGTTTCATCACATATCGAGCTCATTAAGCATGAATTTTATGTACATACCTGTTCCAACTTGAAACTTACCATAATCTTTCACAACATACCATAGTCTTTCACAACTTAAACTTTGCCGTTGAGTTTCCCGTTGAACCACTTGGAATACTAAAGGATACTCGGGAAATTTCACAAACAAAGTACCATACCAATGTCATATCCCTGATATGGTCTTACATGGGATTTCATATCGATGCCAATAGCCCAACTATGGTCTTACACGAAATCTCATATCGATGCCATATCCCAGATATGGTCTTACACGAAATCTCAACTAATCCTAATGTCTTGACACTTGTATCCTATCTATTCCTAAGGTTCAACCGGGATATTTCTCACTTGTCGAAACTTTGTCGAATTACATCTAAAGAGTAAATCACAATTCATGCAATACTAAAGTAATTAAAGCATAAATAACGATGCATTATTTACATACAAACCTACCTCGGTACAAAAATAGTAGGAAAGGATTTAATCGTCAAACACCTTATTCTTTCCCCGATCAAGGTCTGAACTTTGTTTTTCTTGATCTATAATAGCAAATTTAGCTTATTTAATATTCACATTACTCAAATCAGTCCAAACATCACATTATGGCAAAATTACAATTTTTCCCCTAGACTTTGACATATTTATAATTTAGTCTCTAGGCTCGTAAATCGAAATGCATTCAATTTATTTGTTACCCAAGCCTAGCCGAACCATCTACATGCTCATATCAGCCCACAATTTTCATCAAATCAGATTTTTACTATCCATTTTACAACTTTTTACAAATAAGTCATTTTTAGGTATTTTCATGAAAAATCACTTAGTAAAAGTTGTTTATTACACATCAAACTTTCATTTTCTACCATAACACATCAAAACACATGCATGTCATACATGGGTCAAATTTCAAACATGAACCCTACTTCAAAATAATGGTAGAAATAGAAAGATCGGGTGAATACGACTTCAAAAACATAAAGAGCATTAAAAACGGGGCTAGGATGTACTTACAAACAAGCTTGGAAGTTGAAGAAAACCCTAGCTATGGTGTCTTGTAAATTTCGGCACTTGGGGGAGAAGATGGACAATATTTTAGCTTAATTTTCCCTTTTTATTCTTTTATTTACCAAATGACCAAAATGCCATTCACTTAAAACTTTGAAATTTTATCTCACCATGTCCATTTTTGTACACTATCTTAACATATGGTCTAATTACCATCTAAGGACCTTCTATTTAAAATTTCATAGCAATTAGACACCTCTAGCATGTAGAACTCAACTTATGCACTTTTTACAATTTAGTCCTTTTGACTAAATTGGGTTCTCAAACGTCAAAATTTTCAAACAAACTTTTCACGAAATCATTCTGTGAAACTATAGACCATAAAAATATAATAAAAATGAACTTTGCTGTGTCGAATTTGTGGTCCCGAAACCACTGTTCTGACTAGGCCCAAAATCGGGCTATTACATAACTTTTCAAAACCTGGTTCCGAAAGAGAACCTCTCTTCAACGAAATGGTCATATCTTTTTCCCTCCTATGACCACGTTGCCTCCGCTCCAAACGAGTTGACTTTGACTCCGTAACGGATAAGGGATGTCCGATTTCACCGGTCACTGTAGAACCTTCCAGAATATAAAGAATACCAGTTCTTTTACCTTTTAACAAAACGAGAGCTCCACGAGATACTTTAATGCCTCTCGACTCGATGTTGATTCTGCATCCTTTCAAGTTTAAAATACTCAAGGAGATGAGATTCTTCCGTAAATCAGGTACATACTTGACATCTGAGAGTGTCCTAATCGTCCCATCGTGTATCCTAATTTTAACAGTACCAATACCAATTGCCTTACTAGATGAATCGTTTCCCATGCGCACAACTCCACCTTCAACCAAACTGTATGTGGAGAACCATTCTCTATTGGGACACATGTTGAAAGAACATCCCGAATCTAGGATCCACTCAGACGTGAGCTTGGAGTTATCACTCGTTGACACTAATAAGAAATCATCACTACTTTCATCGGCCAAATTAGCACCAGCTACATCATCTTCATTACTTTCAGTAGCTCTTTTATTTCGCAGTTTATAACAATCTACTTTGACATGACCTAACTTTTTTACAATAGCGGCACCTTTTGTCTCGTTTCTTTGATGCTACCAAAACGGAAGCTTGCTTATCTGCCTTGCTATCCAAACCAAAATCATTGTCGAGTTTGTCTCTACTCAACAAATAACCCTTCACATCTTCGATGGAGAGTTTGTCTCTGCCATAAATCAGGGTCTCCCTGAAAGACTTGTATGAATGGGGTAAAGAGCACAATAATAGCATAGCCTGATCTTCACTGTCAATATGAACCTCAACATTCTTTAAATCATTTAAAAGAGTAATGAATTGACTGATGTGATCTCTAAGAAGCTCACATTCGTTCGTGCGAAACGTAAATAGACGTTGTTTCAACACTAAACGGTTAGCCAGAGACTTAGTCGCATAAAGAGTTTCTAACCTTTTCCACAAGACGGATGAGGTTTTCTCCATCAATACCTCCTGCAATACCGTATTTGTGAGGCACAACTGGATTGCAGACAAGACCTTTTTATCAAGCTCTTCCCATTCTGTTTGACTTAGATTCTCAGGCTTTTTCCCGGTAACAACCTTTTTCAAGCCGATTTGAACTAAAATTACCATAATTCGAACTTGCCACAGATTGAAATTTGTCTCACCATCGAACTTCTCAATTTTAAACCTTGTTGCTGCATCTCTGAATAGGTTGATCTATGAAAATTAAACTAGCTCTGATACCACTTATTGGGATCGACCCGATTAAGCAACAAGTAAAAAAAAAATAGCGGAATAAATTGAGAAATTGAACACACAAATTTAACATGGAAAAACCCCTCCAAAGAGGATAAAAAAACCACGGGCAAAGATAATTTTACTATAATGGAAAAAGAACGAAGAGTACAAAAGATGGAGATAAAAACTAAACCCTCAAAACGTAAACAAAAATGGAGATATTGGTGTCGAGTTAATTTGTGATACCAACTCAATTAACATAATTATTAATATATATAAATATATAACAATTTTATATAAAAAATATATTTTTTAAAGTTTAATATTAAAGTTCAAATGGAAAAAAGAAGAAAATTTGTGTGTACTTGATTCAAGTCTTATAAATAAATATTTATTTTTTAAAAATATAAAAAATCTAAAACACCCACAAACTCAACAAAAAAAACTTTATAAATAGTATAAATAAAGTATTACGTTTAATATAATTTGTATCATTAACCGTTATTTACAAATAACATGAAAGATGTGAGATTAAAATTGTATAATATTATTAATCTTATATTTATTTTTATTTTTAAATTATGTATAGATTGGCAATTGTAATCCGAAAATTTTGATGAGTTAATTTTGGGTATTTTTTTTTATACAAAATTTTGGGTTATTTTAAATATGAGAGTCGTCGTAATATTTTAGTTAATTGTAAGTCTATTTATCTTAGAATTATTCTTACAAAATATTAAAAAAAATATGTCTAAGTTGAAAAGCTGAATTACATGTAAAGAGCATTAGCACTCCTATAACGTCCGTCCTAAAACAGTACTACTTTTAATTTTGTGACAATTTTATTAGGACTTAAGTTATAATTATGCTAATATTTGCTCTAAATTTTACTTAATTTCAATTCTAATATACATCCAAATTATTTAACCATCACATACAAGTTAAAAGAATCATGCTTAGATTAAAAAAAAAAAAACAACATTCAACACATAAAAATCACTCTAAATGATTTAAAATAAAGAAAACTACATAGAAATAACAATATGTATTACATGGGTTATTTAAAAGAACTAATATTTTAAAGTTTTAAAAAATATATAACTATAATAAAATTTAAGAAAAAAGAACTTAAAACAAAAAATTAAAGGATTCATTAAATAATTTAAAACAAGTAAATTTTCAAAATTTTAAATAAACGTAGAATAAAGTGACTAATGGGAATTAAAATTTAAAAGAGGTAAGAACCTTAAACATAATTAAATAGAACACAGGAGGTACTTAAAAATCTAAGTTTAAGATACTTAAAAATCATCTCAAATCATCTCTCAATCATGTAAACACATGACAAATCAATAGAATGCATGGAAAATACCAAAATTCATCATCAAATCATACTTTAGCATGGAACTAGATAAATATATCATTCAACAAGTTACAACCATGAAACCATGAATCATACATGCAAGAATAAGTTAAGCAATCATTCAATAGATGCCTCCAAGGCCAAACATAATAATGCTTATGAAACCAAATCAATAAATCAACACTTTGATCTCAAGACTCTCAAGTAGCTAATATATATACATAAGAAATGAAGTTTCTAGCACATGCCACTAGTACCACTATCTCATAAACACTAATTTCATACTCTTCAAGCCTCGCAATAGTATAGTGTCTCAAGAGATGAGTTGAGCTTAATTTTTCCACACAAAACTTACGAGCAAAAATAAGCATAAAAGCTTAGTAATTTCAAATGCAAACATTCACTTAACTTACCTTGCTCAAGTGAGAGATTAGCCATGATTATAGAAAGAGAGATATACGAGTCTATAACTAACAACACACAATCAACTTAAGTGAGTCCCAAAATTAATATGTTGAAAATTATGAAATTGACCTTTAAGTACCAGGGAAGTGCCTACTTCCTTAGCACTAGAGTTGAGTTACAATTTTCTTATTTGAGTATTGACAATTTATTGAACGATTTGAATGGGTTGTGTTGATTATTTGAAGGATATTTAGCCCTACAATGAAGGTGATACTATTTGGGAAACTCACATGGAAGATTGGATTGAATTAAATCACCCAAAACAATCCCTTGCTACATGGACATTTTGTTAGATCCGGTGCCCTAAGTGTAGTATATTCGTTTTGAATACTTGTATTTTTGAACAAATTGGTTTAATAGTATTATCCATTAATTACATTAGTACCATTTGTATATTGTCTTCAATGTTTTTGCATGTAAAGCAAAATGGAAGTAAATATTGGCTCAATGTGTAACACCTTCAACCCGATTCGATTAACCGGATCCGGATCTTGGGTATTACCACACAAATACAAACACAAGCTTAATTTACTTATACGATTTACAGATAATGACAACTTACTTAACTACAAAATTTCAAACTAAAATACATAAGTAGATACAATGAGTAAATACAACTACAACACGAGGTAATTAAATTACAACGATATCCTACATGTGGATTTCTAAGTAACATTTCAGTCTTTGAACACGCCTCCAAACTTGCTCTGTATACATAATAACCCGATATGCCACTTATTGGCATAATTTGACGTCATCCTTCCTGGTGCAGACCCACATCAATATACATGTAACATAACATACATAGATAAGTTCATGAGAACTTAGTGAGAAAAACGTCATTTACCCGAGTCAAATTTGCACGATGCAACCAATAATTTATATAGACGAACTCATCATTCTTTACCTTCAACCTTGTCTTTGGCGAATACTTCCTCAAGTTCTATTCCTTGATTCTTGTCCAGTATTTATACCTTACTCTGAAATTATTCCCCTTTCTTTGACAGAATGTCTTCGATACATCACTTACGTCCTTCAAACTCTGAGTGATCACCTCATCATGATTCAATAAGACATATATACATAGACGAGAAATACTTCTTTTGAATTTACAAAGTTCACATATTTAGTTAGAATACATTTTCAATACTAACCCATTACATCTCTATATCTCTTCAACTCACTATTTCTGATCGAGCCTTATTCTCATGAAATGCCTTACCACATAGTCCATAGATGCATTTTGTCCTTGTATTATGCTGATAACGTTTAGGAGCCATATAGAACTTGTCACATGAGAAATAGAGTACGCCATGAAGGCCTTATCATGGTACACCACTAAGGTAGTCTATTCAATGTACGTCACAAAGGCTTTCCTCTCAAGATTCGCCACAAAGGCTTTCCTTTTTATGATTCGCCACAAAGGCTATTCTTTTTATGATTCACCAAAAAGGATTTCCTTTCTATGAATTGTCACAAGGGCTTTCCTTTTTATGATTCGCCACAAAGGCTATTATTTTTATGAATCACCACAAAGGTTTATCTTTTTATGAATCACTACAAAGACTTTCCTTATTATGAATTGCTACAAAGTTTTTTCTTTTTATGGCTTGCAACAAAGGCTTTCCTTATCTGTCATGTTTTTTTGCGATATGAATTTGCCTAAACTCACTTATGTGAGGTTTGCCCATCATTGTATGGGACACGCAGAAAACCCTTTTGGGTAATAACCTTCTTCTAAGTTTCTTTAGAGAGTGCCATGTCCATGGGCTTTTCCTTTCAGAATTCATGTTTAAAATCTCTACAAACCCCTTTAGACAATATCGCGATGATAGACACAAACTCTTAGCAGAATGTACCTCAAAGCATACATCTAAGACACATACACATTCTAGACCTTTAGATACAACCATGCTTAGACATCAATACTTATATATCATCCATTTTACACTCACGTGTACGAAATTCATCATAACAATTACTCATACACAATTCACCATGCACTCAGTTCCATCTAACCTTTTTGTCAAACATACAAACAATCATCTAAAAACCTCAATTAGATTACCAAATCATAACTCAAAATGCACTCACCTAAGAGAATCGTAGACGGTCACCTTAAGGGTTTGCTTGGAAAGTTCATGTCTTTCTACGTTCAATATTTACCTGTATACTCATCATTCAACTATTAAGTCATGAAAATTCTGCATACACTATCCCCATTCTTACATCATTTCCCTTAAGTTTTACTGGATCACAAAAATACTCCAGGTCCGTTATTCTTCAGTACATCTTACCTATACTATTCATAAATAGGAGCCAGAGTGAGGACTCACCTGACACTCACAAGTAACAGCTTGAACTTCAGATTCAACATCCAATAAGAAAATGCAACAACTATTGCTTATAAAACATAGACACACCATTAAATTTCATTCGTATAACCTTTACCAACATCAAAAACCCAGAAAACCCTCATATAAGGCCTTACTTTTCCATCTTACTGCTCACTCACTCTCACAGACCTAATCTTTCATAACGTGACATGTAAAGCCATAAATCTTACCTTGACAGGAAGTAACCATTGGTAAAGATCCAGACCTATAACTCCGGCTTGAAGGAGAAAGAAATACTTTAGGCTCTTTAAGATTCAGATAACAATATTTCTTGAAGAAGGAATAAGAAAAACTTCCCATTTATCTAACCAAAATATCCATATATTTAACATAAGCCCGTATTGGAGCTTGACACATGTCATAGCTTTCACCAATGCCTTTATAAATGGTTAACAGCTATAGAGAAACGTACACGAGAATCCAACACTATATATGTAACATCCCGAATTTTAAATTAATGAGAATGCAAAAATATTTCAAAAATAAGGAAATAGCCCAGTGGTGAACTGATAATTGTGAAAGCATTGAAATTAGATTAAGGTTCTAGCTTTGATTCCTTTCCCTTGCAAAATAATTAAAATTTGCAAAAATCCCTTCTTTTTTTTAGTGTGTGCCACCCATGCCTAATTAAACCTAGGTATAAATATTATTTTTAATTAATTTGATCAACCTTTAATCATTCTTTCACCACCATAGCCTTCCCTGTAACACCCTAAAATTTGAGTATCGATTATTGCATGTTTTGGTGTTTAGATTATGTAGGAAAAATTTTCTTATTTCTTTTTTTGTGCCTACTATAGTTCGGAAGAAGAGTATAGAATTATTCGGGTATGAAATATTTTTTTTTTGTTCGAGAATTTATTAAAGTGAAGCAAGTGGCATTGACACTTAAGTTGAATTAAGTGTTAAATAGTAGCATAAGATGAGTATATGGCAAAGTGGTGTTGGCGCATGAGTTAGTGCTTGAGGGAGAAGGTTCGAATCCCTTGTTTAGCATCTAGATGAATTTTATTTTTAATTTTTCTGCACATGTATAGCAAGTGTCGGCCAAGTACATATATGGTAAGTGTTGACCTTGTTATTTTTGGTTAGTATATCAAAGGATTAAGGAAGGTGTTAATTTATGGTATTGAATCAAGAAAGTTTGGAAAGATATGGGGACATAAGGCATATATCAAGGAAAAGTTTTGGAAACAAATTCATGGTCATTTGACCAATGAATATGGACGGCAATGAGGCTAGGGGGGAGGTTGGCCGAATATGCTTGTAGCTTGGTAGGGTTTAGGAGTTGTTTTTGGTCATTCTTAGTTTTTGTGCAAGTTTTGCAACCTTTTCTCAACCCTTTTCCTTTAGCCGAATTTGAGCATTGGTAAGCCTTAATTTTTTTACCATTTGGTCACTTTTGTCTATCACTTTGGTATTCTTTGTATGCCTTTTCTTTTAGTGCCGAAATCACCTATACCAAAAGCCATTCTTTTTCTTTTCTTTTTACCATTGCCGAATGTACCTAGCTCCTAAACACATCTTTTCTTCTCTTCTCTTTGAAAACCGAAACAACATCATCACCATCTTTTCTCTTATTTTTATTTCTTTTCACTCAAATTTTCTCCATTAAACTCTCTCATGGCCGAATGCTAGTGTGCCCATAGCCAAACATTATCTCTTTTTCTTTGGTTATACATAGCGAATCCTTCATCAAACATCATTCTCAATCCTTTCTTTACGATCGTGGTCAATAGGTAAGAATTCTTTTTAGTTACGATTAGTTAATAGTTCATACTATTAACGTTTCCATTCGTTATATTTTAGTGCGATAACGGAAGATAGGGGACCAAGTGTTCGTGAGTAACATAGAAGGTTGGAATCGATTTAAGTGTTAAGGAAACGTTTGGACGACTCTCGTATTGTGGGACAAGGATTATTGTGGTAAGGAAATTTCACTCTTAAAAACTTTTGGTCATATTGTTTTGGTATAATATTAGAATGGTTAATGATCTTTTGTCTTCTAAGACATTCAAGATAGGGAAGAAACGGGCCGTACATAGTGTTCGGAAGAAGGGTGGTACCATTAATCCCCTAAGTATAAACAAAGGATCATATCGGCAATCCGGATTTCCACCGGTTGTGGACGTTCATCCGAGGAGAATCAATTGTTTGAAGTAGTTCGTACTCCCGAACCATTATTTGTTCGTGGATTTGATTCGGTTAACGAACCATCAATCGGGGAGAAACCGTAAGTGGAAGTAGTTCAAAAATCCGAGGGTAAATTTTAGATCGTTATGTTTAAATCGGTTTTATTATTAGATTATAATGATCATAAGTTATTGTGATATGTATAGGTGTTGACGAAGCGGGAAAGTTTAGTCCTCACCATAGCAAGGTGTGTAACTTCACACTTATCTTTCTAAGGTTAGATACTAAACCGTAAGAAATTTGATAAATCGTAAAAATGGCCAAATCGAAATGTTGTAGTAATTAGTACTTTTGTGTAAATGCATGAAAACGGCTAAACCGAGAAATCTACGAAAAATTGCTAGATCGATAAATTGGGCCGAAAAATTGCTAGATCGATAAATTGGGCCGAAAAATTGCTAGATTGTTAAATTGGGCCGAAAAACTGCTAGATCGATAAATTGGGTCAAAAGACTGCTAGATCGCTAAATGGGCCAAAAACCTTCTAGTTTGACATTTGGGCCTAAGTTCGCTAGATTGCTAAATGGGTTAAATACTATTTTGTTTAATGGACCCAAATGAAAAGTTTAATTAAAAACTCATTTGTACTATGGATTACTTGATAAATAAATTATGGTTAAAGTTTGTTATTCATACATAATTGCATGGGATGGGATACATGACGAAGAGAAGTAAGGCCTGTGGCCATGAATCTAGTTCGGTGGCTCTGCCACAAATGTTGGCTTAATGCCTCTAGTTCGGTGACTATGTCACAATCTAGTTCGGTAGTGCACTACAATATTATTTAAAAAGGCTAAATGCCTACGATTGGTGTGTTTGGCGGGGTGGGTTGACTTGATCCCCACAGGTGTCTGGTTGGTACGGGGTGTGCAATGGATGGAAATTAGGTTTGGTTGGGAAATTCATTTTACATGCATTTTATATATGTTATTTCATTTTATATTGTTAAAATTTGTAATTGGGCTCAAGCCCAAGTTAATGCCTTGATGGTCTGGCCCAACGATGATGGTAAGTGAGTTACACACTGAGTTCTTTGTAACTCACCCCGTTTTATTATCCATCTCAGGTAATGGAAATTGACGTGGACTTGGGTAGAATGACATGGTGGAGGCCATACTACGAGCTTGGGTTTTATAAACTATGAACTCTATTTAAATTACTTATTTTATTTTAGGTATGTTGTAATAAGGCCTCTAATTATATTTTTATGTGTGGATGGCTTAAATTTTATTTTAAGACTCTTAATATGGGCGTATGTTAAAATCTATAAAGTTTTCTTAAAAATATTGTGTTTTATAACAAGTTTGGACACCTAAAATATATTTTTTTAATTTGTTTTAAATTTTCTGTTAAAACTACGTTAAAGTTTAGCATTACTGATTACTTAAATCGTTAGAGAAATTTTGGATGTTTGTTCGGTGTGACAAACCAAATCTTGTCTTAACGCATAGACCTGGTTTGGGGTGTTACATTAAATGGTATCAGAGCTAGTTTCAAAACTCGGCTGTGGTTTGGGTTCAATAAAGATATTTGTTTGAGAAACAACTCAAATTTCTAGACTTTTTGATTTAAAGGTAGTATGGCACCATGAGCATCCCGCGCCAAGTCAAGTAAGTATCTGTATATTGATTGTTTATTATCATTGTGATATGATCATTAGAAACACTCTAGAACTTCTAGTTTTAGGTGTTGAAAACCGTAGAGATTGAGACAATAGGATATGGTTGCGAAAACAACTCTATCTCTTTCATATCATAAAACATTGCTAATAAACAACTGAAATAGTATTTTGATTCATAAAACTCTTAATCAGATTAAATCAGTCATTATGAGCTCTAGAGGACGTGGTCGTGGACGCGGTAGACGTGGCCGTGGTAGAGGACGAGGTGTTAGAGGCGCAACCGAAGCACCGGATCATATGCCGGAAATAGATGCACTGCGCGCCACTCGGAAGTGAGACAGGATCACATAATAATATGGAAGAAGATAATGCGGTGACGCGAGCAATGCTGCGAGTCCTTGAAAGGGTCGCTGGAGCTAGAACTGGGCCAACAGCTCGTGGGTCGATATCGGAACGATTGAAATCAAGTGGTGCTGAGGTTTTCAGAGGTATCTCAGGTGTAGCTCCAAATGTCGCTGAATATTGGCTTGAGGCAGTGGAGCGAATTATGGACGATCTTGACTGCACTGTGGAACAAAAAGTAAGGGGAGCGGTGTCCTTGTTAAGGGACGAAGCATACCAATGGTGGCTTACTGTACGAGAAGGCACTGAAGCTGCATTAGTCAATTGGGAATTCTTTAAAGTTTCCTTCCAAGGGAAATATGTAGGAACGAGTTATGTTGATGCCAGAAGGAAGGAATTTTTGAGTCTGGTCCAAGGGAATAAGACAGTGGCAGCATATGAAGCTGAGTTTTTGCGCTTGAGTCGCTATGCTCGAACAATAGTGGCAACAGATCATGAGCGTTGTGTACGCTTTGAGGATGGCTTGAACGATGAATTGCGGGTTTTGATAGCCCCACAACAAGTTAGAACTTTTGCCACGCTTGTGGAAAAGGCTCGAGATAGCCAAGAGGCTAAGAACTCGGAACGTCGAATCGGGAACGAGCTAGAGGCAAGAGAGATATGAAGTATTCGTGTTCTTCAAAAGGTTTGTAAAGAGGCCTCGGAACGAGGAACCACCAAGAAAGAACACTGTAGTCGTGAATCGTAGTCGAGATTGTGCCGATTGTGGGAAAAGGCATTCTGAGAGTGTCTTTGTAAGAAAACGGTGCTTGCTATAAATGCGGTCGATGGATCATCAATATAGGAATTGCCTCGTCGAATGGATACAACTCGGGAAGCTCGTAATCTCGATGCACCACCGCAAGAGAGGAATTCAAAGAACCACCGAGAGGTCGTGGACCGTGTCGTGGTGGTAATGGGGCCGGGCGTGGTCAAGGTGCGCTGGTCGAGGAAATGGTCCTAGAGGCAACGCAGATGCAAGACGATCGAGATTGGTATATGCGGTTAGGCACGTGAGGATGGTAATGCACTGATGTGATAACCGGTACGTTCTTCATTTTTGATGTACACATTATTGCTTTGATAGATATTGGTTCTACCCATTCGTATGTTGTTAGCACCATATCGAAACTTGAAATTAGACTCAAAATTCTACGATAATGAGATGAAGGTAATTAGTCCTTTAGGACAATCGGTATTAGTAAATAAACTGTTTAGAGATGTGCCCTTAGAAATTCAAGGAGAAATATTTTTGGCGAATTTGATGGAATTGCCTTTCAGTGAGTTCGATATCATTTTGGGCATGGATTGGTTGGTTAAGCACCGGCGAAATTGGATTGTCTTTGAAAAGTGGATGTCAATAAGGACGGTGGAGGATAAAGAAATAATTATGATAGGCGAGCCGAAGGAATTACTTGGCAAATGTGGTATCCGCACTTAAGGCAGAAAAGTTGGTGCGAAAAGGGTATGGAGCATTTTTAGCATTTATTAGTGCGTTAGATGCCATAGAGTTGTCAGTGGAAGATGTGAGGACAGTGAAGGAATTTCCAGATGTATTTCCGGAAGAACTTCCCGGTGTACCTCCGATCGGAAGTGGATTTTGGTATTGAGCTTTTGCCCGGAGCGACTCCAGTGTCCATTGCTCCTTATAGAATGGCACCGAAGGAGTTGGCGGAGCTTAAAGCTCAAATTCAAGAATTGCTAGATCGAGGCTTTATTCGATCGAGTGTGTCTCCGTGGGAGCACCGGTTTTGTTTGTTAAGAAGAAAGACGGGTCGATGCGTATGTGTATTGACTACAGGCAATTAAATAAATTGACGATCAAGAATAGGTACCCTCTGCCAAGAATTGACGACCTGTTTGATCAATTGAAGGGAGCTTGAGCTTTTCTCCAAAATTGATTTGAGATCGGAGTTATCACCACTTTAAGGTGAAAGAAGCGGATATTCACAAGACGGCTTTCCAACTCGTTATGGACATTATGAGTTTTTGGTGATGCCGTTTAGGTTGACCAATGCACCACCGTGCATTTATGGATATGATGAACCGGGTCTTTCAACCATACTTAGACCGGTTTGTGGTGGTATTCATAGATGATATTTTGGTATATTCGGGGAATGAAGAAGAGCATGATTCGCATTTGCGAATCGTATTGCGCAACTTCCGGGATAATCAATCGTATGCCAAATTCGGTAAATGTGAATTCTGTTAAGGGAAGTGACCTTCTTGGGTCATGTGGTGTCACCAAAGGAATAAGGGTGGATCCTCGGAAGATTGAGGTCAGTATTGGACCGA
Source organism: Gossypium sturtianum (assembly GCA_025698515.1). NCBI lineage: Eukaryota > Viridiplantae > Streptophyta > Magnoliopsida > Malvales > Malvaceae > Gossypium > Gossypium sturtianum. Next base: position 118,977,634 of record CM046952.1, read on the forward strand.
AACCACCAAAGTCGATGAGCGAGATTCGGAGTTTCTTGGGTTTGGCTGGTTACTATAGACGCTTTGTTGAGGGGTTTTCGTTGATTGCTTGCACCCCAACTAAGCTCTTGCGAAAGGGAGTACCGTTTATATGGACTGAAAAACAAAGAAGAAAGTTTTGATGAATTGAAGAAGATTTTGACTAGGCGCCGGTATTGATTCAACTTTGAGGCCGGAAAGGAGTTTACGATTTTATTGTGATGCGTCGCATACGGGATTAGGTTGCGTATTGATGCAAAATGGGAAAGTGGTAGCTTATGCTTCCCGCCATTGAGACCGCACGAAGTAAACTACCCTACTCATGACTTGGAGTTAGTCAGCAGTGGTGTTTGCTCTAAAGATTTGGAGGCATTACCTCTACGGTGAAAAGTCTATCATCTATACGGATCACAAGAGTCTTAAGTATCTTCTTACTCGTAAGGAATTAAACTTGAGACAACGAAGATGGGTGGAGTCATTAAAGGACTATGATTTCTCAATCGAGTATCATCCTGGAAAAGCTAATGTGGTAGCGACGCCAAGTTAAGTCGTAAATGGTGGTATCTCGATTTGAGAGCAATGTTTGCCCATTTAAGTTTGTACGAGGATGGTAGTCCGATAGAGGAACTTCGGTGAAGCCTCTATGGTTAGAGCAAATTAAGAAAAAGCAAATATTAGATGGAAAGTTGGGACCTTTACTTCAACAAGTTGAAAATGGAGGAATAGAGGATTTTGGTATAAACACGGAATGTGCGTTGTGCTTTCGTGGAAAAGTCTGTATGCCTAAGGACTCAGATCTGAGACAAATGATTCTGCGAGAGGCGCATAGTAGCCCTTACGCTATGCACCCCGGAGGAAATAAGATGTATCGGGATCTTCGTGAACAATATTGGTGGCCAGGGTTAAAGCGTGAGATTTCTGAATTTGTGGGAAAATGTTTAACTTGTCGCCAAGTGAAGGCGGAACATCAATTGCCGTCGGGATTATTACAACCTGTAAAGATTCCTCTTTGGAAATGGGAGCGGATAACAATGGATTTTGTTAGTGGGTTACCTTTAACACCTACTAAGAAAAACTCTGTTTGGGTAATTGTTGATCGTTTGACGAAGACTGCTCATTTTCTACCAGGTTAAGATGCGGATTACTCGTTCTGAGAAGTTGGCTAAGCCATGCGTATCCGAAATCGTGAGGTTGCATGGGGTACCGCGTCTATTATATCGAGATAGGGATCCTAGGTTTACGTCACGGTTTTGGAAAGCATTGCATGAAGCTTTGGGAACAAAGCTAAATTTCAATCTGACTTTTCATCCTCAATCGGATGGTCAATCGAAAAGAGTAATTCGATTCGAAGACATGTTAAGGGGTTGTGTAATCGACTTCGTGGGTAGTTGGGAGGATTTTCTACCATTGGCGTAATTTGCTTACAACAATAGCTATCGATCTAGCATTCGAGATGGCACCCTACGAGGCATTATATGGTCGTAGGTGTCGTTCTCCTAGTTGTTGGACCGAATTGGGCGAACGCATGATGTTAGGCCCGGAGCTGATCTCTCGAAACGGAAGAAAAAGTAAAAGCTATTCGAGCACGGTTAAAGGAAGCTTTCGGATAGACAAAAGTCGTATGCGATCCGAAGGTAGAAGTATCGAGTATGCTGTGGGGGATCAAGTTTTCTTGAAGGTCTCACCTTGGAAGAAGATCTTTAGGTTTGGGAAGAAGGGCAAATTGGGTCCTAGATACATTGGACCATATCGTGTGGTGAAGCGTGTTGGTCCAGTGGCCTATCAGATCGAATTACCTCCGGAGTTGAGCCAAATTCATAATGTTTTTCATGTTTCCATGCTGAGGCGCTATAGATCGGATCCTTCGCACATAGTACCGGTAGAAGAAGTGGAGTTGAAGTCAGACTTGTCTTTTGAGGAGGAACCAGTGGAAATCTTAGACCGAGATGTTAAGGTGCTAAGAAAGAAAACCGTGCCGTTGGTCAAGATTTTATGGCGTAACCACGGAGTGGAGGAAGCTACGTGGGAGCCTGAGGATGCAATTCGACAACAATACCCTCACCTTTTTCAACCAGGTAAATTTCGAGGACGAAATTTTTTTTAGGAGGGTAGAGTTGTAACACCCTAAAATTTGAGTATCGATTATTGCATGTTTTGGTGTTTAGATTATGTAGGAAAAATTTTCTTATTTCTTTTTTTTTGCCTACTATAGTTCGGAAGAAGAGTATAGAATTATTCGGTATGAAATATTTTTTTTGTTCGAGAATTTATTAAAGTGAAGCAAGTGGCATTGACACTTAAGTTGAATTAAGTGTTAAATAGTAGCATAAGATGAGTATATGGCAAAGTGGTGTTGGCGCATGAGTTAGTGCTTGAGGGAGAAGGTTCGAATCCCTTGTTTAGCATCTAGATGAATTTTATTTTTAATTTTTCTACACATGTATAGCAAGTGTCGCCAAGTACATATATGGTAAGTGTTGACCTTGTTATTTTTGGTTAGTATATCAAAGGATTAAGGAAGGTGTTAATTTATGGTATTGAATCAAGAAAGTTTGGAAAGATATGGGGACATAAGGCATATATCAAGGAAAAGTTTTGGAAACAAATTCATGGTCATTTGACCAATGAATATGGACGGCAATGAGGCTAGGGGGGAGGTTGGCCGAATATGCTTGTAGCTTGGTAGGGTTTAGGAGTTGTTTTTGGTCATTCTTAGTTTTTGTGCAAGTTTTGCAACCTTTTCTCAACCCTTTTCCTTTAGCCGAATTTGAGCATTGGTAAGCCTTAATTTTTTTTACCATTTGGTGACTTTTGTCTATCACTTTGGTATTCTTTGTATGCCTTTTCTTTTAGTGCCGAAATCACCTATACCAAAAGCCATTCTTTTTCTTTTCTTTTTACCATTGCCGAATGTACCTAGCTCCTAAACACATCTTTTCTTCTCTTCTCTTTGAAAACCGAAACAACATCATCACCATCTTTTCTCTTATTTTTATTTCTTTTCACTCAAATTTTCTCCATTAAACTCTCTCATGGCCGAATGCTAGTGTGCCCATAGCCGAAACATTATCTCTTTTTCTTTGGTTATACATAGCCGAATCATTCATCAAACATCATTCTCAATCCTTTCTTTACGATCGTGGTCAATAGGTAAGAATTCTTTTTAGTTACGATTAGTTAATAGTTCATACTATTAACGTTTCCATTCGTTATATTTTAGTGCGATAACGGAAGATAGGGGACCAAGTGTTCGTGAGTAACATAGAAGGTTGGAATCGATTTAAGTGTTAAGGAAACGTTTGGACGACTCTCGTATTGTGGGACAAGGATTATTGTGGTAAGGAAATTTCACTCTTAAAAACTTTTGGTCATATTGTTTTGGTATAATATTAGAATGGTTAATGATCTTTTGTCTTCTAAGACATTCAAGATAGGGAAGAAACGGGCCGTACATAGTGTTCGGAAGAAGGGTGGTACCATTAATCCCCCTAAGTATAAACAAAGGATCAGATCAGAATCCGGGATTTCCACCGGTTGTGGACGTTCATCCGAGGAGAATCAATTGTTTGAAGTAGTTCGTACTCCCGAACCATTATTTGTTCGTGGATTTGATTCGGTTAACGAACCATCAATCGGGGAGAAACCGCAAATGGAAGTAGTTCAAAAATCCGAGGGTAAATTTTAGATCGTTATGTTTAAATCAGTTTTATTATTAGATTATAGTGATCATAAGTTATCGTGATATGTATAGGTGTTGACGAATGGAACGCGTTTAGTCCTCACCATAGCAAGGTGTGTAACTTCACACTTATCTTTCGGGTTAGATACTAAACCGTAAGAAATTTGATAAATCGTAAAAATGGCCAAATCAGAAATGTTGTAGTAATTAGTACTTTTGTGTAAATGCATGAAAACGGCTAAACCGAGAAATCTACGAAAAATTGCTAGATCGATAAATTGGGCCGAAAAATTGCTAGATCTATAAATTGGGCCGAAAAATTGCTAGATTGTTAAATTGGGCGATAAAAACGCTAGATCGATAAATTGGGTCAAAAGATCGCTAGATCGCTAAATGGGCCAAAAACCTTCTAGTTTGACATTTGGGCCTAAGTTCGCTAGATTGCTAAATGGGTTAAATACTATTTTGTTTAATGGACCCAAATGAAAAGTTTAATTAAAAACTCATTTGTACTATGGATTACTTGATAAATAAATTATGGTTAAAGTTTGTTATTCATACATAATTGCATGGGATGGGATACATGACGAAGAGAAGTAAGGCTCTGTGGCCATGAATCTAGTTCGGTGGCTCGCCACAAATGTTGGCTTAATGCCTCTAGTTCGGTGACTATGTCACAATCTAGTTCGGTAGTGCACTACAATATTATTTAAAAAGGCTAAATGCCTACGATTGGTGTGTTTGGCGGGGTGGGTTGACTTGATCCCCACAAAGGTCTTTGGTTAGTGCGGGGTGTGTAGCGGATGGAAATTAGGTTTGGTTGGGAAATTCATTTTACATGCATTTTATATATGTTATTTCATTTTATATTGTTAAAATTTGTAATTGGGCTCAAGCCCAAGTTAATGCCTTGATGGTCCGCCTAACGATGATGGTAAGTGAGTTACACACTGAAGTTCTTTGTAACTCACCCCGCTTTATTATCCATCTCGGGTAATGGAAATTGACGTGGACTTGGGCCGGGAATGACATGGTGGAGGCCATACTACGAGCTTGGGTTTTATAAACTATGAACTCTATTTAAATTACTTATTTTATTTTGGGTATGTTGTAATAAGGCCTCTAATTATATTTTTATGTGTGGATGGCTTAAATTTTATTTTAAGACTCTTAATATGGGCGTATGTTAAAATCTATAAAGTTTTCTTAAAAATATTGTGTTTTATAACAAGTTTGGACACCTAAAATATTTTTTTTTAATTTGTTTTAAATTTTCTATTAAAACTACGTTAAAGTTTAGCATTACTGATTACTTAAATCGTTAGAGAAATTTTGGATGTTCGTTCGGTGTGACAAACCAAATCTTGTCTTAACGCATAGACCTGGTTTGGGGTGTTACATTCCCTCTCCTCTTTTTCTCTTCAAGTTGCCGCCGCCCAAACAACCTTGGAACACCATCTCTTTTTCTTTTATTTTTCCACAAGATCTTGCATCATTATCTCCTTTTTCTTATTGCCATTCTTCCCTTAATTTTCCAACCCCAAATATGAAATCTTGAACCTCCAAGAAATATTTTCGTTGTTGCAAAGAAGTCCCATTGCCACCTGTCACACCCTAAAATAGGGCCTAGGAGTTTTAAGGGTATTTTTAGAATTTTAGCCTTAGAGTGTTTGAAATTTTGTGACACGGTTTACCGATAATATTTTTTACCATGATTTTTAGAAAATTAAATCAATTTTTGAAAATGAGTTTTAAATACCTTTAATTTTGAAAATAGGACTGATTTGTAAAAGAGTCAAAATTGTGAGTCTTTATGAAGCAATTAAACCGAATTTTAAAATCCAAGCTAAATAACCTCTCTTCACCAAGTTATTTTAGTAAAAACTACCCAAAATTTGTGTTTATCATCCATTGATTCTCTCTTGTTATTTCAATTAATTTTGAACTACAAATCCTAATTCCTTTTGATTTTTATCATCTCTTAAGTTATAAACCACTATAAAAACCAAGAAAATCACCCAAAAACTTCATCATCTACATCATCTTCTCCAAAAGTGAGTTTTTTTTTTTATTTGCGTCAATGCTCGATTTTCTTCCATCTAAGGTAACCATTCATCTTCCTATTATTCTTAAATGTTATTTAGTCTTTAAAACCAAGTTTTTAGCCTTTAAATCGTATGTTTTAAATAAAAGTAAAAAATTGGGTCTTTAATGGTGAATTTTGGATTTGTGGATAAAAACGTGGTTTCAAAGTGCTTTTCAATTAGTTTTAACATGGTTAGAAAGTTTCTAAACTTACTTTTAAGTTTCGTTAATGATTTTTTGAGTTTTTATGAATTTTCAGAAAATAGTCATAAAACATGTCGAAAAAGTTGATACTATGAATTTAGTATTTTATTGTAGTTTAAAGGTTGGAAATTAGTCGTTGGTGAATTATAAGATGAACAGAATTGGTTTTAAGCAAAAAGATTAAGTATAGATCGAGATATTTGAATTTAAAGTTTGTTCTGTTATAAGTTTCAATTACATGAGAACTTAGTTTAGCTTATGTTTAGTATGCTTGTAATCAATCATTGACTGATTTTTGGGTGTATTGTTGTGTGAATTTATTGTGTTGAAGTTTCGGATTTGATAGAACCTTTTACGGGTAGAGATGAAGGTAAGGAAACGCTAGTTTAAGCTTTTGGCTTTTCGGTGAAAGCATAATTGGTGAGTGTTTGGAATAATTACTTGCGGACATGATTTAATGTGTTATTTGGGAATTTAGTAGTAGCCTAAACCCCTATTATAAATTTCGAGTGTAAGCTTTCTCATACCTATGTTATCTTGTGAACAAAGTGCTTATGTGTTTGTGAATATGTGAATTGAGATGAGATGCTATAACATGTGATATATGGTTATGATAACTGTTGTGAAAGTGCAAATATGTACATGTTATGCATATGTTAAATGATAGTGACAATGTTTTGCTAAATATGCAAATCTGCAGTGATTGTGCACGGATAATCGGTAAGTGATATGTGTTTGACTTCGGATATTTTGGCATTGTGATCTTGAAACTGTTGGATATAGTTGGCATGCCATAGGGTTGTGTGTACTCACCTATATGTATATTGATTTTGGGCATTGAGGCCCTGGGACATGTTGGAGGGATAAGGGAATGTGAGCTAAGCTCTATTTAACGGGACATGTGAGGGGAAATAAGGAGAGTGTTAGCTTTATGCTTCACTTATGGGACATGTTTGACTCTATGAGTCTATGTTTGGTGTGTTGGAGATCTGCGTATCCAATGAGTGATGATAGAGCTCAGTTTTATGTTTCATAGCTCAAGTGCCAAATTATCTTAAAATGTATATATGTGTAATGTGACGTATGCCTAAATGGGTATGTGACCATTATGCAATTTATCTATAAGTATGTTTTGAATATTGTGATATATGCTTGAATGTTAGGTGATTATATGTGTAATAGGATATATGCTTAAAAGTGAATATGTTTACCATGTAAAAGAACTAATAATAATGCACGAGTAAGTATATTATGACACTAAAGTCTGAACTGTTAAGGTTATGCTATATGGCTATTTCGTTAATGCTTGAAAAACTGTTTGCATGATAGTTGTTCTAGGTATTCACTGAGCTTGTTAAGCTCACCCACTCCCTTCTTTAACCATTGCAGATTAGTCGTGTGTCGGTGTGAGCGGTGTGGTTCCGAGAGGTGATCCAAGCAAGACTTTTGCATTATTTCGTAGGTGTTCTATATTTATTTACGTTTTGGGGAACGAGGCAATGTGGTAGCCTTGTTTATAGCCATGTTAACTTCTAGACATTTTGCTGGTTTTTGGTTTAGTTTATTAGGATTACATGTTATTATTATGCTTGAGTTCATGAACATGAGAATGGATTAACGTTACTTGCTCGGGCAAGGTTTTGTGATATTGAATTGTTAATTAGGCCGTTGAATGATTATTTGTCAAAGTAATTGATGTATGATGTTTAGAAACTAAATTGGAATGGATTAATTACATATGTATGCTACATTTTTGAGGTCTAGAGCAGAGGTATTGATAATCGGGTTTTAAAATCGATACCTCTGTGTTTTGAAACGTATAGGAACTAAGAATAGAGAATTGGTATCGATACCTTTGCTCTAGTATCGATACTCGGGGTAAATTTATCGATACTTCGCGATTGGTACCGATAATTTTTGAGACTTTGATTTTTAATCTAAAAACAAAATGAAAGTTTGGTATCGTTTTTCCAGGTGGTATCGATACCACTTAAAGAAAATATCGATACCTTGGTGTTAGTATCGATACCTATGGACCTGGTTTTAGAATTTTGCTGAGTGGACCTTATGCATGTTTTAATATGTTTATAAGACTATTTAATGTAAGTTTTGCACTTGACACTGATAACTAGCTAGTATAATTTACTTAAAACCTACATGGACAATAATATGAAAGACGTTTCTTTTAGAATAAACTTTTATTTGTTGTATATGACATGAGATGGTGGTGTGGCATCCCGTATTCGGGCTTGGCGACTAGGCCAGGTATAGGGTGTTACACCGCCCCTCTATTCTAACTTGTGTAAGTTCTTGTTTTCTTTCAATTTCTTGATGGATCTTGTAAGTTGAATACCCGAATCTCCAGATCTGGAATTAGGGAGATTTTTAAAGATTGTATTTATACCTGGTTATAAGGTATGTGCGGCACAAAAATAGGGAGAAAGAGAAAATTTTGCAAATTTAAGCTATTTTGCAAGGGAAGGGATTCGAACTCGAGACCTTGATCTATTTGCACTGACTTCTCTTTTTTCTTTTAACCACTAGGTCACTTACTCATCTTTGAAATAATTCTACATTCTTTTAAGCTAAAAATTGGGATGTTATAGAGCTGGTTTGAGATATTTATAGCAATATTTTTTTCCTGAAATATGTAACACCCCTAACCAGTTTCCGCCACCAGATTAGGGTTACGGAGTATTACCAAACAATCAAAAAACATTTAACATCATAACATTTAAATAAATTAATCTTATTACAAATCAATCAATCATATGCATTTCGGTCCCTAAATCGAGCCTTTGAGGCCCTAAAAATAGCTTAGAAGCAATTCGGGACTAATTTGAAACAAATAAGAAGATTTAAGAAAAAGTTACAAAATTTGAAAACAGGGGTCACACGGCCGTGTGACATGGCCCAGGCCGTGTAACATTCGAACAAAGAGACACACGGCCATGTCCTAGCCCGTGTATTCACCCGTGTAACTTACTGAGTTGGGTTACACAACCGTGTCGCAGGCTGTGTAACTCTCTGACTTACAACACACAACCGTGTCGTAGGTCATGTGCTAGGCCATGTAACTCATTGACTTATTACACTAAGGATTTACAAATGACACACGGCTGTGTAGCCAGACCGTGTGTGTTACACGGCCGTGTGACAGCCCGTGTCCTAGGCTGTGTGAACCATAAGTTGACCCTAATTTCAAGCCATTTTAAAACCAAAACACACTTAACCAACCATCCCATTTGTGCACACATTCAAGGGATTTAAACATCATTCAAACACACCTAAACATACCATTTCAAACATCCTATATCATCTAACCAATATGCCAGTCAAAGGCACCACATTTATACCAAAACATCATTGACCAAATCAAAGCAACATAGCCACATTTCAAGCATAGAACCTAGTTCTTTTATCTACCAAATGATATCATATATGACCATTTACATGCCATCACAAACATACAAAAAGAGTATTATATACAAGCACTTAAGAATGGCCAAAATGACCTAACTTGGAAAGTTTCCAAAGCTCACCAAAACAAACATAAACTTCAAAAGCATATACAAACAAAATCAACCATTACACATTCAAGAAATACCATATATAAAATCTTATACATGCCATCTATAACCTTGGCCAAAATGCACCCAAAAAATACCAAAATGGTTGCTGGATAGTGTGATTGATCCCCGACAAGTTTCCAATTGATCGAGCTTCCAATAGTCTATAAAACAAAGGAAAGTAACTACATAAGTAACTAGTGCTTAGTAAGCTCGTATAAACTCAAACATAACTTACCATTTCATTAGCACAATTCATAGGTTAAGCATAATATCATTACCAAGACCATAAGCTTAGTAAAAAACCTATACAAACATCATCAAACTCATAAGTTAGTAAGCTCATCCATGACACATATGAATTCAACCATAATATAAGTAGATTTTCATATGCACATCATTTATTACATTAGCCTTTTCATAGATCATGATTCAATATCACATTGTGTACTTACCATGCCATTCCTTTACTTACCCGTTGAACCATCTAGAATTATATCAGATACTCAAGAGCGCTCACACATAGTGTGGCTTTCCATACAACCGTAACTTAACGCCCCAATTTTTCTGTAATTTTGGCTTTTGTAAAATTGTCACACAATTGGGTATCTGCTTCAGTGGTTATGTGTTCTAGGTGTGTGTGGGAGGTCCCAAGTTCAAGTCTCAACTTGGGTAGATTTTGGTATTTTTATGAATAAAGCCCAAACTCTGGTTAATAGGCTTATAAGTTAAAGTGTGTAAGTAACTAATAGAATGGGCCTGCTGGTCTGGTGGTTAGGTGGAATGTTGGTTAGGTTTGAGGTCTTGGGTTCGAATCCCTGTGCAAACAAGGAATTTATTTTTTCTACTTGTGCCGTGTGAAGAGGTTGAGATGGACTGAAATTCTGATAGTGGAGAGGTTGATGGAGAAAATAAAGGAGATTTGAATAGGGGAGTTATCAGAATTTTTGCCAATCTGATTACTTTGCTATTTTTTGGTTTTTGCACTTTGTTTCCCAAAATTTTCTCCTGTTCTTTTTGACGTTTTCTGCCAAATTCCCTACCGAAATTCTACTGTTTTCCCCTATCTTATTTCGGTTCTCCTTCCTTTCAACCGCGTCTGTTATCTATAGTTGGGACGCGCGATCGGTAAGTGGTTTTTCTATAGTCTTAGTGTTATTTTTTATTAAATGATTAACGGAGGAATCGTTTTACTCACGTTTAGGTACTGCTCGAAGGCTTTAAACGGGTTCTCGTGTTGCAAGACACTACTTCTTGCTCGTTAAAGGTAAGGTGGTCGGTAAGTTTTGGGAAATCTCCTGTTCATAACAACTTGGATTAAGTGACTGAAATTGGGTTTTCAATTGTCGAATATAGGCTTTGGAGTGCTCGGGGGTGGTTACGTGTCGAAATCGAACCATGTGTGTACCCGAAAATACAGAAAATGAGGTTTCGGTGGAAGCCAAAAACCTTACTGTCGACGCCACACGGGCATGTGGTTACCCGTGTGGTAGGCCGTGTGCAAGACTGTAAGTCACCATACGGCCGTGTGATCGATGAGCCTGGCCGTGTGTGAGGTCCGAGCGAGGCCGTGTGGAAGGCCAATTTGGGCCGGCTGGGTCACACGGACGTGTGGGCCCACACAGGTGAACCACACGGGCATGTGGAATTCTGGGCTAGGCCGTGTGATCCACACAGCCAAAGCCAATTTGGGCCGTGTGGGCCACACGGGCGTGTGGGCCCAACGAGCGGGCCACATGGGCCTGTGAGCCCATTTTTTTGAAAAACTCTATAAGGTTGCACGGGTCGCCTAAGTCGACTGTGGACCTACCGTATGCCACATGATCTGTATGTCTGATTTCTGTACTAAGCATGTATACTGATCTGAATATCCGAGTTTTAATTTCATAACAGCATGTCATTCTTGTATGTTGCATTACATCGGGGTGGGTTGATTATGATTAGAGTAAGTATCTAAAAGGCTCTTAAGCCTGTTATCTGGCAGCCCAGCTGCAAATTTCTGATTATGTGCCGCATTCGGTACAACGTGGTGTGTAGGGCTGGGTGGGTTGATTTTATCCCCACATGGTGTGTAGGGTTGGACGGAGTTGGTGTGTAGAGGCTGGTTGTAACATCCAAACCCGGCCTAGACGTTATGGCCGTATCTGGAAATGTCACACGATAGTGTTTTTGAAACCTCGTTGTTACGATGAAAACATTCCATGTTATTATCTTTTGTAAACCTTTGTTAGAACTTAGGAAGTCGTCTTTATTCATTTAAAACACTTGTTTTGAAACATCCCTCGTTGAGGAAGCTTTAATAAAACAGTCTAGGTGATCATGCGTTTAGAAATTACTTTAATTTTTTGAAAACCGAATTTCCTACGACCAGTAGGTATAAATCCATAAAGTAAAATAAATAAATAGAAACCCAAATTTAAAACCAAAGTCCCAGAGGGTCCTTAAATTACAACCCAAATAATCAATAATAATCAAATCATAAATCGTAAATTGAAAACCATGAAGTCCAAAAATTACTGTGGTCACCGCTGAGTCCTCCGTCGCACCGATCCGTCTAAGTCTGGGGATTACCTGTGCACATTAAACAAAAAGGGTGAGTTTACGTAAACTCAGTGTGTAATCCCGCAGAAACAAACAAACAATTAGTATTCACGATTGCAGCTTGAATGCAGTCTTGGGCCTAAGCCCTTTTCGATGATCGATGATGATTTGGGCCTTAGCCCATCTCAAGACTGATGTCAAAATGCAAGAGGGGCCTTAGCCCATCACAATGACGATGATCGATACTTGATTATGCAAAGAGCAAAATCCTACCCAACCAGCCTCTACACACCATCTCCGTCCAACCCTACACTCCATGTGGGGATATAATCAACCCACCCATCCCTACACTCCAAGTAGTACCGAATGCGGAATAATACAGTAGTTTGCAGCTGAGCTGCCAGTAAATTAGGCTTAAAGCCTTTTAGTACACTTCCTCCGAATAACAACCCCTAACCCAATGCAATGCAACACACAATGGATGACATGCTATTATGCAATTTCAGTACATATATTCAGTTCAGATATTAACAAGCCCAGTACAAATATCATTCAGTCAATTTCACATATTTAGGGGTCTAAGTAGCGCTTACCGACCCTACAGTAGGTTCACAGTCGACTTGGGCGACCTGCAACCTTAAAAACATTTCGGTAAAAATGGGCCCACATGCCCATGTGATGCGCCTGTGTGGGCCCACACGCTGCAGGGCCCACTCGGCCCAAATTGGCCTTGGCCGTGTGATCCATTTTTAAAGTAACCCATGCTAGCTCAATACTCATATATGTTTTCACTATTTACTTATATGTTCATTCAAAGCTATCTACTTGAGTCATTATCACTAAATTATTTATATCTTGAGCTAAAGAATTCCAAATTAAGATCCGCTTGATGTTTTTGAAACTAGACTCAAATACCTTTCTACCATAAAATTTTCAGAATTTATAGTTTATCAAATATGTACAGTAAAATCTTTAAAGTTATCCCTATTCTACTGTTTGACTGCTTCATCCTTTCCTTACTAAAAATTATTTATCTCTTAGTACGGAATTTAGATGATGTTTCCGTTTGTTTCTCTTAAAAATAGACTCATTAAGGATTTAAAAATATAAATTTGAGCCACTAATTATTTTTTTACAATTTTTTATTATTTTCCTAAGTCAGAACAGGGGAACCCGAAATCATTCAGACCTTGTCTCACAAAATTTTCCGTTTGTTTCCATTGCTTACACTGTTTCTTCCATGAAAAACTAAACTCAATAAAATTTAATTTCATATTTTATTCAACCTCTAACTGAATTCCCACTATTTTTATGATTTTTCAAAGTTAGACTATCACTCATTGTCCAAAACAATTTTAGTGCAAAATGTTGATTTCCGAGTTTATAACACCATTATTTCCTTTCCCTACAATTTTTCACATCATTTTCTCTTATTTCTCGACAGCAAGCAATTTCGTCTTTTCATTTGAATCCCATTTTCTCGCGTTTGCATTTTACACTGTGTATCGTTTTATTGCTTACACAATCCCGAGATCACCAAAAACCTATAATCGACAATCCCAACTTTAGAATCGGTCTTAAACTAAGATTAATCCGTATTCACGTACCAAAAGGTCTAAGCTTGTCCATTCATCACTTACCTTCTAACTTCGCATAATTCCACCACTACTCAACACGAGGGACATAGCAACCGAAATGATTCGCTGCTGTAAAAATAACCATTCCTCATTAACGAAGAGTTCAACAAAGTTAAGAACGAATTTAAAGCCAAAACCACTTGCCCAAACAACACAAGAAAACGCATACCTTATACGCTTACCAAACGATCACCACTTTGAGTCAAATCGACGAATGTTAATTCCAGCCTCATGATCGACTCCTAAACAGTTAACAAAAGACCCCTTAATCCCTTATCCAGAGTAACATTCGAGTTTAATAAAACAAAAACTTACCGTACAACACAATTGCATGCTTTCACAAAGGGGAAAATATGAAGAAAGATAAAGAAAACAGAAGGGGAATTCAAAGGAAATTCGGCAGCAAGGATTTATTATTTAGAAAAAAAGAGGAAAATCGAAAATTGAAAGTGGGGGAAAAGAGAGAAAACGTCAAAAAGGTGGAAAAGAGTCCGAAATTTGAAAAAAAACTAAACAAAAAGATAATGCCTAAAAATCTGGTAACTCATCTCCTTAATTCTCTCCCTAACCTCCCACAACAACTCCACTACTCGAAATTTCAATTTGACTAGGACTCCACCATGCCACACGGCCAAGCAACAAAAATAATTCCCTTGCTCGCGCAAGGACTTGAACTCTAGACCTCCCACACGCCAACACACACCTTAGCCACCAGACCAGCAGGCCCATTCTAATATATTTTTACCAACTTTTAACTATAAGCCTACTGACCAGAGATAGGGCTTTATTCATAAAAATACCAAAATTTGCCCAAGTCAAGGCTTGAACTTGGGACCTCATACACACACCCAGAACACTTAACCACTAAAGCAGACATATATTTGTATCATATTTTCACAATAATAAAATTAGAAATTTTGGGGCGTTACAATGGTGGGTAGGAATCTGTTTTTTGCATATTCTTTCTGAAATGGGCTAAGGCCCTGTATTATGTCTGATTCTGTATCTGAGTGGGCTAAGGTCCACACCGTTTCTGTAATGGGCTCAGACCCGAACTGTGAAAATTATGTATGTTATCTGATGTTACTGTGTGTATGTTTCTGTGGGGTTTACACACTGAGTTTGCAAAAACTCACCCTTTTCTGTTTAATCTGTTCAGGTAATCCCCAGCAGTAGACGGATCAGTGTAACGTAGGACTCGGCGGTGACCACGGTTCTGGACACTTATTTACGGTTTATTTTTAATTATGATTTGGTTATATTTGGGTAAAATTTGTGTAACAAGGCCTTTCAGATTTTTGTTTAAAATTTGGGATCATTGCTTTATAAACTGTTAGCAGTAGGACAAGACGCGAGTTTTCAAAATAAACAAAGGTTTATCAAAATACGTACGACCTTGCGAATTGTTTTAAAAGCTTCCGCAATGTATAAAGTTTTGAAACTGGATAATGAATAAATAAACGACGCGTTTTGACGATAGCCTAAGATACCTAAAAATAATTTTAACGCAGTTATGTTTTCTAAAGCACTATCATGTGACATCGCCAGATTCGGCCATAACGTCCAGGCCGGGTTTGGGGTGTGACAGTAACCTTTCCTTTTCAATAGTGCTCACATGAGCTGTGAAATGGGCCTGCTCACACAAGTTGTGGAGAACCCACAACAAAAGTAGGACCTCAGCCATTGGTAGGACATTCAAGACCAGCACCCGGAACATGAAATCCTTAATGACATGTCATTCGTATCCTAAGAATTCTTAAGGTTCAAACGGGATTCGTTATCCATCAATTATTTATACACCGATACATATAAAATTTCAAGTCCGATTATATTAACACAACATAGCAAATAATCAATTTAGCTAACATTAATACGATCATAATTAATACGAACTTACCTCAATAACTTGCGTCGTAGAAGTAGAGTTGCAAACTAATCCGAAATTTTAGCCTTTCCTCGATTTAAGTCCGGTTGTTGCTTACCTTGATCTAAATAGATAATTTCATTCAATTAAGTACTTCAAGTATTCAATTTAATCCATAATTCCTATTTATATAAAATTACAAAATTACCCTTAGCATTTTAACTTTTCACAATTTAGTCCTTAAGCTCATAATTTGAAATTTAACCATTTTAATCCTTCATACAAGCCAACCGAATTTCTTAGGGACTCATATCAACCCACTTAAATCATCATTTCATAATTTTACCATGAAATTTTACTATTTTCACAAATAAATCCCAAAATAAAATTTCACCAAAAATCACTTAACAAAACATGTTTATTTAACAACCAAGATTAATAATCTATCAAGTAACTTCAAAACCTATTCAAAAACAACCATGGAAATTCCTCAACCCTTAATAGGTTTGCAAATTAACCTCCGGGCTAGCCAGATTAAGCTAAAACGACCTCAAAAACATAAAAATCATTAAAAACGAGCTTGAAAACCTACCATGCATGAAGAAACTCAAAATCGAAGCTCTTCCCCCCTTCAATGACTAATTTCGATTCCAAATAGGTAAAAGAAAGAAGATGATGACTTTGTTTCATCTTTTCTTTTCTTAATTTTCTTTTAATTACTAAATTACGACTTTACCCTTATCATTAATAAAAAATTTCAATAAAACCTATCCATGGACATCCACTAACACACAATATGGTATATTTACCAACTACATCCTTCAATTTACCTTTCCATATCCATTTAGCCCTTTTAACTAATAGAATTTAACTTTTACACATTTTACGGTTTAGTCCTTTTTACCTAATTAACCATTTAAACTTCAAAATTTCTTAACAAAATTTTAATATGACCTTAAAATAATCTCGTAGACATTAAATAAATATTAAAATAATAAATCACTCGTCAAAATTGTGATCCTGGAACCACTATTTCTGACACCACTGAAAACGAGCTGTTATTAAATAGTACTTGCGTTTTGGGCTAGATGGATCCTAGGCATTCTCAGGTTTCAATCGAATGGCCTTCTCTGCTATTCTCATACTAAAAATTGCTTCCAGTGTGGCCTTAAACAATTTCGAATCAAACACAGACCCATAAATAGTTTATTTACTTTCAGTGGGAAAATAAATCTCTCTCAATAGAAACCAGTAAAATTGTTATTCCCAGAAAATAGAATTTATTCTAGAAAATAAATTTTTACTACTTTTTGTCAGAATAGAAATATACCATAGTTGTATATAACTTATTATGATTTTATCCCTATCGGTGTCATCTATTTATTAGGAGAGGAAGTGAAACCCTAGTTGAATTAGTATAATGCATTTAATGTCTATTTAGTAGAAAACAACCCCTTAGTTGAACTAGGAGAGAGATGAGCTAATAGGGTGTGCTTCCTCTCATTTTTATTATGATAGAGATTTAGGTCTCTCTTGTGTTGGGTCCAATTATAGTACTTGTTGGACTTTTAAATCAATACTTTATAATTTAATCCAACCTAGTAAATGTTTTTCTATTTCTCAAAATAGACATTCTTTATTTAATTAATTTTTCAATTAAATAATTTTCTCAACCAAGCCTAATTTCATTAAAATCGTGACAATTTCACCGTAAAATAATCTTTGAGTAAATATATTTAATTTCTTGATAAACCGTAATAGTAACATATTTTATCTCCACATTTAGCATGCTTTTGGATGATTTATCCCTTGAATTATGGAATTTGGTGCTCTTAATCCTTTAATTTCATGTTTTATACTCAGGAGAGCATATGAGGATGAAAAGAACGGAAAACAGGCTTAAAACGGGCCAAATGGGCCAAAGTGAGAAATCGACACGGCCTGGGGTTTCACCACACGACCGTGCCCCTTTAGCAGGCTCGAATACGACCTGAAGTCGATTCACACGGGCATGTCCCTGCCGTGAGAAAGAGGAATTTCACTCGGATTAGGATACTTAGAGGCAAAGAAACACATTTCGAAGCCTATATAAACACCCTAAGTATGACCTAAAAGGGGGGAGTCGACAGAATCCTTCTGTCGGGGGCATCCAGCTAGGCCAAGGAGCCGAGCCAGAGAGGTCAGAATTGTGGAATTTACTCGAAGAAAGCCAGTTGATTCATCTCAAGAAGCCGGAGTCATACTCAAGACGGAGGATCTTCTCTTTAATTCCTTCAGGGGGTTTTAGGGTTTTTCTTATGTTTTGTTTTATCTTTTCTTCTGAGATGTATTCTTTTATAATTATGAACTAAACCCTCAGATACCTGAGGGGGATGAAACCTAAGATGAATATTGTTATCGTTTGCTGAACTATATGATAAATACTTGATTTTTTCTTAATTATGTGTTCTTAATTCTTGCTTTGATATTCCAGGATATTGATTCAAGTACTGATGTGCTTAGGTGGTGGAGCAAAAGTCCCTGCCTAAGAGTAGATCTAGCATAGTTAAGCGAGTTGCTCACGCGCCTAGAGATAGGGTGACGAAAATCACGGATTAGTGTCAAACCTAATATGGGAGTCCATAGATCGAGTTAATGCAATTTTAGGGGTTTTAATTAGAAAGAGATTTCAATTAATCAACCTAGGGTTAGATGTTAGTCGCCTCGAGAGAGGGATTAATATACATTAGGGAATCCTACGGATCAAGTCAAGTGAATAAATCGTCTGGTTCAGAGTTAGATAACAAGTGAAGTCTAGGTGGATTCTTCCTCGGGTATTGTCTTAATCAATTGGTTTTTTCCCACAAGTATTTTCCCAATTCATTCTCTTTGTCTTAGCATCTTTAGCTTAGTAGTTAGTTAATTTTAGTTTAAATAACAAATCCTTTAATTTTTAGGCTAAATAATAGAAAGAAAGTTAGTATTAGTACTTTTAGTTCCTTTGGGTTCGACAATCCGGTCTTGCCACTAAGCTATACTACTTTTCGATAGGTGCGTTTGCCTCAATCATTATCATAGTTAGTTTCTAGGCTCGATCATTCTTTATATAAAAATTTAAGACTCTGACATAACGATCAAGTTTTTGGCGCCGTTGCCGGAGAACTAAATTATTAAGAACACTTGATTTTTAATACTTTAGCCATTTTATTTATTTGCAATTTATTTTTATTTTTTTAATTTAATTTAATTTATTTTAACTTTGCTAAATTTTCTCTTTCTTTGGTTCTGGCAGGTATTTCTAGTTTATGACTAGAAGAAACCCGTCAAAACCCTTGATTTTTGACAGTGAAATAAAACATACCACTCGCAGAAACCGAAGAGATGTCACGGAATAATTATCAATGGCAAGACATGATGACAATGCCTAATAAAGCAGCCGGTGTTTTCAACCTTGACGCGGTCACCATGTTATCTAACCAGGTAGAGCTTTTAAATAAAAAAATTTTATGGTTGGCATGGTTCTACGCAGGTACATCCGGTAATACAGTACGATACAAATGGAGGAGGGGGAACAACACAAAATATCTATCCTACAACCCTAGCACAGAGAACGAACAAGTCAACTATATGGGTAACTATTCTAGACCTCAAAATAAGCCCTATAGTAACACTTATAATGCAGGTTGGTGGAACTATTCCAATTTCTCGTGGGATGGCCAAGGAAATCGGAGACAACAACCCCTCCCAGGCTTTCAACAACCACCTTACCAGCAGGAAAAGAAGCCGAACCTTGAGGAGATGCTAACAAAATTTATCTGTAACACCCCAAACTCGGCCTAGAAGTTAGGCCCGAATCTGGTGTGTCACATGGAAGTAAAAACCATTTTTTCGATTATTAAAAACTTGCTTGAGAAATACAACCTCTTTGTTAAAACCAAAAACACTTAAGCAATTGTTAACTACTTGAAAACATAATAATCTTTAAAAACCTTTTCGTTTGCGGAAGCATATTTGAAATAAACAATTTACGAAAATGTGACGTTTATAAATGGAGTTGCAGAAGCATTTTGAAAACGTTGCGGAAACGTAGATAAAATACAAGTATTTTGAGAGGTTGTTTGATAAATCGATAATCAAAACTAATGATCTTACCAAAATCGTGACTTTTGAAAACGACGTTGAAAATTCGAAAGAGAATCCAAGTCTTTTGAAGATATCGTTAATAGTTCGAGAGAAAATATCCGTGTTAAAAATATTTGTAAAAGTTTATTTTGAAATCCATTTGTTAATCAATTTTGGAAACCATTGTTTAAGTTTTTAGAAAATTCCCCTTTTTAAATAATTTAAGAAAAATAATAAAAACATCCCAACCAAAAAACAAAAACAAAAATTGTCCAGAGGCCTTATTACAACATTTAACCCAAAATAGTAAAGTAATAAAATAAACGAGAAAGAAGTCTAAAGTCCAAATAAACCATTTCCGAAGTATGGCCTCCCTCGAGTCATCCATAGCCCAAGTCCATATCATCAAGCATTACCTACAAGGGTTAAGAGAAAGGGGGGTGAGTTACAAGAACTCAGTGTGAAATCCCCTTACCGTTATTCATTGGGTCGGAACCCAATTAGCAATATTTTGGGCCTAAGCCCATTTACAACAACAATAATGTATCAAATATAATATGCATATGATATGCAATTCCCAAACCAAACCTAGTTTTCCATCCGCTACACACCACCCGTACCAACCAGCACACCTGTGGGGAGCTTTAGTCACCCATCCCGCCAACACACCAAACGTAGGCATTAAGCCATTTATATCAGATTTGTGGACAAGCCACCAGATTAACAGAGTTTACATGGCATCGCCATTTTTCATATTTGTGGCAGAGCCACCAGAATTATGTAGCAGAGCTACCAGAACTTCTCTTCATCATTATCCCATCCCATGCAAATCATGTATATAACGCATAGCCATTCACAACAATTTATTCAGATATTTATTACAAAATTATGGCCCATTACAGCAATTAATCAAAAGGCCCATTAAGCAAAATATCAGATTTGGCCTATTTAGCAAAATATCAGATTTGGCCCATTTAGCAAAATATCAGATCGGCCCATTTATCAAAATATCAGATTGGCCCATTTATCAAAATATCATATTGGCCCATTTATCAAAATATCAGATCGGCCCATTTATCAAAATATCAGATTGGCCCATTTATCAAAATATCAGATTGGCCCATTTAACAAAATATCAGATTGGCCCATTTATCAAAATATCAAATTGGCCCATTCAACAATTTCATAATTCGGCCCTTTAGGGGCATTTTCGTAATTTTGACCCATAGGGGCATTTTCGTAATTTCGATAATTTACCCACTAAGGGTAATTCGGTAATTTCGCAACCTAAGGGTATTTTGGAAATTTCGCAACCTAGACTTAACTATTAATGTGGAGCATAAAAATTGAAACTGTCCATCTGCGTCGTACTAACTAAATTGACTATAACCTGAGTTAGGAATCTCGAAATCTAACTCCGTAAATTTTCCTTGAGACTAGAATCATATATCTTCTTACTAGAAGGTTTCCAGAATTTTTTACTTAGCCATTTAGTACAGTTTATTCCTAAAAGATTCCCTTGTTTCACTGACCAACGATTCTGACCTCTCTTACCCAAAATTCAAATATCTCACTGTACAGTTTTCATATGTTGCTCCCACTTGTTTCTATTGAAAATAGACTCACTAAGGAATCTCTACATATAAACTATAACTCATAATTCTCTTTGTACAATTTTATACGAGTTTTTCAAGACAGATCAGGGAACCACGAATTCATTCAGAACCAGTCTCACTAAAATTAAGATATCTCAGAATATAGAATTCCTTTTCCTTCTCTGTTCCTTGCTTATCAAAGTAGACACAGTAAGCTTTAATTCAATATCTTATTCACTATCTAATTCCCTTTCTCCTATTTTTTGTGATTTTTCAAAAATGCATCACTGCTTCTAACCGAAACTGTTTTATTACAACAAACGATTACCACTACGATCATACGCACGCCCGAGTGATCACGGATGCCGGTTTTTGGTTTTATTCGGTATTTCGACCGATTCACAGAATATTTCATACAAACTTTCAGAGAAGTGTGATAATACACACCAATTCAGATACGTATACGGAAGGTACGGGATTACACACCTGATTTTGATTTCCTAAAGAACCACTCGTCGATGACCTAGAACAATACCAACCAAAAGTTAGCCTCGGATTTCCAAAAGATTTCGTATCACTTACACTTGAATCACTTACCACTATGTCCGAAGGTAGAATATATCGGGTAATTTGTCCCAAAAACATATAGTCGATTATTTCAAATTATTACTCCGTTAGCAACCAATCGAATATTGAATAATATCAATAATCCATAAGAACTCCTTACCTTATTAATATTGGATCCGATTTCTCCGTTCGACTTAAGGCTAGAATGATGTTCAGCCTCCCACAAGAATACTACAAAAGGGAGAATGATCTCGTTTGAGAGAGTAGAATAAAATGATGGTCTCGGTCAATATGACCATCCCAAACCAAAACATAGATTCGGCATTAGGAGAAAGAAAATAAAAAGTTGAATAGAGTACTTACCGATTGGTCAAGGGGGGGAGTGACAATTCGAGTGAAAAAAAATATTAATGAAGAAATGGAGGTTTCGGCTATGGAGAAGTAATGGGCACAATATTCGGATATGGAGGAAAGGATTAGAATAGAAGAGATGCTTGAAGGATTTTTACGAAAAAGAAAAGAAGGAAGAAAAAGGAGAATGGTTCACTAGCTTGATTTCCAAGAAAGATGAAAGAACAACTTTTGGTCTCAATTGTTGGTGTACAATCGGCAACAAGAATAAAAGAAGAAGAGAATATGCACACTCCAAGTTGAAAATTCGGCAAGAGGGATATGTGGAGAGAAGAGAAAATGTCACAAAAGTTGCATAATGAAATTTGACCCAAAACTAGCACTAAAGCCTTGCCAACACTAACAAAATTCGGCTCTCACCCCTTTAGCCCCAAAAATCGTCCACATTCAAGCCATAAGAGTCAAAATTTTGCCAACCATTCTTTCCATAGCATTCTCCACAAAATAAGCAACTTGTTCCCCTTATATGCCTTATTTAATTGATTCATTTCCCCAACCTCAACCTTTCCTTAATCTCTTTAGCCATCTTGCCATAAAAATGAAAGTCCAACTTACCATAATAACATGCTTGGCCGACACTTGATGGATGAGTGCAAAAATAAAAGTCCAAATTTGTACACAAAGGGATTTGAACCTATTCCCTCAAGGTACTACATGTGGCGCCTTAACCTTCTTACCAATAACTCATTTATGCTAGCAATTTACTCTTTTATTTCCATAAGCCTTGATGCCACTTACTATCTCTCCTTAATAGGCTTAAACACAAAATTTTACTAAGGCCCAACTTGAACCTGGAACTTCATAGAAACCTCGTAACTTTCCAAAATTACCTTCTTAATAAGTCCAACTTGAAATAATGCCGTTCTCTTGTTCTCAAAATTTTAAAACGCTTCTACGCTCAAGGCCCATTAGGCCCAATCCTACTAGGCCCAATTTTGGGATGTTACATTATCGCAGTGTTAGAAACCCGTTTTCAAAACAACGAGACAATGCTCAAAAATCAGCAGACATTAATTCAAGGGATCGAGAACCAAATAGGTCAGCTTGCTAAGCTGATCTCAGAAAGTCCACAAGGTATCTTGCCTAGCAACACCGAAACTAACATAAGAGAGCAACCGCAAGCAAAAACTGCTCACGATAGTGAAGGGTTAGATGAACCAAAATTGAAGCAAGAGAATGTGGTAGAGGAAGGTAAGGTTGAGTTAAGCCATGATAAACCAAAACCGGTAATTACAGAGTACCAATGTAACATCCCAAAATTGGGCCTAGTAGGATTGGGCCCATTGGGCCTTGAGCGTAGAAGCATTTTAAAATTCATGGGAATTTGAGAACGATATTATTTCAAGTTGGACTTATTAGGAAGGTGATTTTGGAAAGTTACGAGGTTTCTAGGAAGTTCCGGGTTCAAGTTAAGTTATAGGAAGAATTTTGTGTTTAAGCACTTTAAGGAGAGATAGTAAGTGACCTCAAGGCTTATGGAAATAAGAGAGCAATTTGCTTGCATAATTGAGCATATGGCAAAGAGGATATGGCATTAAGTGAAGAGTGTGGAGGGATGAGGTTTGAATCCCCTTGATGCAAAATTTTGACTATTTTTTTGTATTCTTTCCCTAAGTGTCGGCCAAGCATGTAAATAAGGCAAGGTGGACTTTTTATTTTTGGCAAGATGGCTAAGGAAGATAGGAAATGATGAAGGTGAGGAAAGAAATCAAGAGAAAGGGGAAAGTAAGGGGAACATGTGGCCTTTTTCAAGGGAAGTGTTATGGAAAGTGTGGTTGGCCAATTTTTGACCATTATGGTCATGAATGTGGACGGTTTTGGGTGTAGAGGGAGGTAGCCGAATTTTCTTTGGCAATTGGTAAAAGTTTTGGTGTTGTTTTGGCCAAAAACTCCTATTGGCATCTTTTGTGTCATTTTCTTTTCTCTCCAAATTCCTTCTCCTTCTTGCCGAATCTTCAAGCTTTGAGTGTACATCTTTCTCCTTTGTTTGGCCGAATCACTCACCTTTTTGTTCATCTCCCCTTAGATAGCTGAAACAATCTAGCACTCTTCTCTCCATCCATTCTTTTCTTTTGACCTTTTCATCAACATTTTCTCTATTCTTAATTCGACATTACCTTGTGATCAAATCAACCTCTTTTCGTAGTGATTTAAGTGAGTGGCGCTACAAGGAAATTAACAATCGGGCTTTCAACAAGGTGAAGGAGCACAAGTGATTTGTATTAACCAAATCGTTATCGTCGACTTGTCAAGCAAGTGGGGACGGGATTTCAGTAGCCAAAGGGTAGGATCATTTTTTGGTGCACTGAGGGAGATCACATTCGTGGTGTTGAAACGGTAGAAAGCACAACTTGTAATCAAGGTGTGTAATCCTGTACCCTTCCGAATATATGTTTGAAATGGTGCGTAATCTCATACCTCTCTGGATTTTTGTATGAAATGTTCTATGATTCGGTCGAAATACCGAAGAAAATCGGAAACCGGCATCCGAGACCACTCGGGAGTGCGTATGTTCATAGTAGTAACCATATTTTGCAAAGAAACAGTTTGGTCAGCAGCAGTGACGTGATTTTGGAAAAATCACGAAAAATAGGATAATGGGAATTAGAAAGCGAAAAAGATATCGAATTAAAGCTTACTGTGTCTATTTTTATATGGAAGAAACGGAGAAGGAAAAAAAAATTTATATTCTGAGATATCTTAATTTTAGTGAGACTGGTTCTGATGGACTTCGTGGTTCCCTGTTCTGTCTTGGAAAAATTGGTTAAAATTGTACAAAGTGAATTATCAGTTATAAGTTATATGTATGGATTTATTAGAGAATCTATTTTCAATATAAACAAGTGGGAGCAGTATATAAAAACCGTACAATGAGATATTTGAAATTAAGGTAATAGAGGTCAGAATCGTTGGACAGTGAAACAAGGGAAACTTTAAGGAATAAACTGTACTAAACGGATAAGCCAAAAATTCTAGAAAAATTGTAGTAAGAAGATATATGAGTCTAGTTTCAATTAAAATTTATGGATTTAAATTTCGAGTTTTCTAACTCAAGTTATAGTCAATTTAGTCAGTGTGACGCAGATGGATAGTTTCAAATTTTTATGCCCAAATTAGTAGTTAAGTTCGGGGTTGCGAAATTACCAAAATATCCTTGGAGTGTAAATTACTGAAATACCCCTGGGTTGTGAGATTACCGAATTACCCTTAGTGGGTAAAATTACCGATTTACCGAAATGCCCCTATGGGCCGATTTGATAGATTGTTATAATGGGCCGATTTACCGAAATGCCCTTATGGACCGAATTACCGAAATGCCCCTACGGGCCGAATTGTTAAAATGTTTTAGTGGGCCGATTTATTACAAAATGCTATAATGGGCTGATTCATTAAAAATATTCTATAGATTAATGGTTGTATTTATATGTGGATATTATATGTTACTATGCATATTGCATCTTTATATATTGCATGTGATGGGAAACTTGAATGAAGAGAAGTGTAGACCGGTGGCATTGCCACAAATTCTGATATGGGCTATGTGCCAATTTAAATATGGCTTTGTGCCATCGTGATTAAGGCTGTGTGCCGATTATATTACCATATATGATTCCGGTGGCTCTGCCACAAATTCTGATAATGGCTTTGTGCCAATTTAAATATGGCTTTGTGCCATTGTGATTAAGGCTGTGTGCCGATTATATTACCGTTTATGATTCTGGTGGCTCAGCCACAAATAGTATAAATGGCAGCTTGACTGCAAATTGGAGAGACGGGCGGGGTGGGTTGACTTGATCCCCACAGAGAGACCGGCCGTGCGGGCAAATTGGAGAGATCGGCGGGGTGGGTTGACTTGATCCCCACAGGAGAGACTGGCTGGTACGGGGGAGAGATTGGATGGATGGGTTGGGTTACATTCATTGCATATAAATATATATATTCTGTTATGTTAATGGGCTTAGGCCCAAGATATTTCTAAGCGGGTTCAGGCCCAGTGGATGACGGTAAGGGGATTTCACACTGAGTTCTTGTAACTCACCCCCCTTTTTCTTAACCCTTGTAGGTAATGCTCAGTGATGTGGACTTGGGCCATGGATGACTCGGTGGAAGCCATACTTCAGAAATGGTGTTTTATTTTGAACTTTAAATTTCTATTTCCGTTCACTTTACTATTTTGGGTTTGTTTTATGTTGTAATAAGGCCTCTGGAGTATTTTATTATTTGCTTTTTGGTTGTTATACTTATTATTTTGCTTAAATTGTTTAAAATGAGAATTTTCTAAAAACTTAAATAAAGGCTTTCCAAAATCGATTAACAAATGGATTTCATAATAAACTTTTATAAATATTTTAACACTGAAGTTTTCACTCGAACTTTCAAACGATATTGTCAAAAGACACGATTTTAAAGTTCACTACCTTGATTGTTGACTCATCAATCAATCTTTCAAAAATACTTGTATTTTATCTACGTTTCCGCAACGATTTCAAAATGCTTCTGCAACTCTATTTCTAAACATCACATTTTTATTTTGTTCATTTCAAATATGCTTTCGCTACTAAAAAGGTTTTTTTTTTTAAAGATTATTATGTTTTCAAGTAGTTAACAATTGCTTAAGTGTTTTTGGTTTTAACAAAGAGGCTATATTTCTCAAGCAAGTTTTTAAATAATCGCAAAGATGGTTTTTACTTCCATGTGACACACCAGATTTGGGCCTAACTTCTAGGCCGAGTTTGGGGTGTTACAACCAACTTCGTGTGCCATACCCCAATGCGATAAAGAAAGACCACACAAAGGAACAATTCGGTAAATTTCTTAAACTTCCAATGAAATTACATATTAACTTGCCGTTTCTTGAAGCTCTTTTGCAGATGCCAGATTCAAGGAAATTTTCAAAAGAGTTTTTGACAAACAAACGGAAGTTAGATGATACGTCGCATGTTGAGCTAAACGCAGTGTGCCCAGCAATTCTACGAAATAAACTACCACGTAAGCTCACATTTCGTGTAAGTGACGAAACGATCACTCTTCAGGTTCTTGACACGGCTAGGACATCGGGTATTAAAGGTGGAACCAATCACTTCAAAGTTGGGGACCAGTGCATCGTCGATACAACCGACCCTCGAATAGTCGCTTCAGAACTTAATACAAATGGTGCGACTCCTTTTACGGTACTTAAGGTCTTTCCATACGGAACGGTCGAGGTAACACATTCCAATTTCGGCACTTTTGAGGTAAAAATTACCTGACTCAAACCATATGTTGATAGAATTGATAGTAAGAAAAAGGAGTTTCGAATCCGTAAACCACCATGGCCATACGAATAACAGGTAAGTCTAGCTCAAGACTTTAAACGAGCGCTTCTTGGGAGGCACCCCGAGCACTAACCCCACTAACGTCCATATTTTCGAATTTTAGCATCTAACTAAAAACTAACCAAATTTTTAGGCGTAGGTTTCTATACCACACGGCCTTGCACACGGGCGTGGCCGTGGCTGTGTGGACACCACGAGTATGAATATCGGCGTGGCGGATATCGTGCAAAAACAGGATGAAAATTTTCTCCAAGACACGGGCTCCGACTAAATGCCACGGTCGTGCAACGCGGCCGTGGTCGAAACTGCCTAAAGAACACGGGCTGAGATAAATCCACACGGCCGTGCGAGGCGGCCGTGGTCGATATTATCAGCTTTTTCACATATCCCCGCCACCACCACCTCGAGATCACTCCGATGATGAGGAACTTTGAGTCCTTTTTATTTTTTTTATTCTTATTTTTATTTTTATTTTTATTTATTTATTTTTATTTTAGTTCATTTTCCTTTATTATTAAACTCTTTAAATTCTTAAGTATAATTTAATTTCTTTTATCTCTGGCTGTTTAACTCTCGAGTAACTATAACAAACGTCCATTAAATAAGAACTCCCTAAAAACTTTACTGATGACTTTGCAGTTTAAAAAGGTTCAAGGTGCCACTCAAGGAACGAACACACCACTGGAGTATTCTCCACCACCTTCACCTATGCCTAGTCATCATGTTCATCATTGATCATCCTCCAAGGATTTCATCCATAATTCAGGAAGTTTCACTTCTCCCTCTCTTTTGATTTTCTTAAAATATTGTTCATATATATCTTTGTACATTGAGGACAATGTACATCTGAAGTGTGGAGGGTGAATTTTATCGTGAAAAAGTGCCTAACTTTTTGCATTATTCTCAAATCCCTGAATTAGGCCTTA
Organism: Gossypium sturtianum; assembly: GCA_025698515.1. Lineage (NCBI taxonomy): Eukaryota > Viridiplantae > Streptophyta > Magnoliopsida > Malvales > Malvaceae > Gossypium > Gossypium sturtianum. The sequence goes on from CM046952.1 coordinate 119,006,146, forward strand.
TTCTTAAATAATTTTCTCATATTACTGTTAGAATGAAATTTCCTTTAATTCATGGTTTTCATTGATATGTTTTGAATTAAGTCATAGTTAATTATGCAGTGATGATTTAAACTTTAGGGGACTAGAGAATCAAGCATGATAAGTCTATTTTTCAGAATTAAAAATTTTGTTAGGTTGTCGACCTGAATTTAAGTATTACCTTGAAGTTTGAAATTTACAAGGTTGATATAAAAAATCCCATAATTTTTGTGAGATTTTGAGCCTTTTAGAGCATACATTCCTTTTCGTGCTCACTTTATTGATTATGAGTGTGTCAACATTGATTTGTTATTCTAGAACTTGCTTCGATTATACATGTTGAGACCACACCTTTGATTTGATATACAGAGATGATAAAGGCACCTAGGTTTTAGCCCACTTACTCCTAAAAAGCCTACCCTCACAATTAACCCCTAGTGAACCCCTTTGATCCTAACAACCCTTTTATTGATTCACCCATTAATATTAACCCATAAACCCACTTTGTATTTGTTATCACCATTTCTCTTGACTACCTCTATATCAAGATTTGATTTGATCGGTTACATAACTATTTTCGTTATTTCAGTTATTAAATTCTATCTTATTATTATTGTACTTGATTTGTTCTTAAAAAAAATGAAGTATATTCATTATTAGTTCTATGTTATTTGAGCTCAAACTGTTAATTTCATTATCTTTAGAAGAAGCTCATGTTATTAGTATTAAGTTTCTGTGATGTAATTATTTAGTATTAGTACGACTTTTTAGTTAGGTAATTTGTCAATTCAGTCTCGATACTAACCCTCTAATTCAAGCCTTTATCCACACCTTTAACCCAAGCCCCGTTACAACCCATAAAAGACCTTTTGATTTGTGTATCATATCATTTTACAGTGGTGGAGATTTGATTTTCATGCAAGCCTATGGGATTAACTTTTCATGTTCGACTTCTGAGTGCTTATTTTTGAACCTTAAACACTTCGAGTGATTTGAGTGAATCTTTAGTGAGGATGTCAATTTTTGTCGATTTTGAATCAGAGGTAATTATTTAGGTAAGGGGAAACACCTAATTTTCGTACTATAAAAACTATGACTTTGATTGTTTGAATCTTTAGGAACTTTCTGGTTAAGTTATCAATGTATGAATTACCTATGAATTATGATGAAACATTTTTGATGAAGGTTATGAATTGAGGAAGTTCGTTTTAATTGCAAGTTGAGAACTTTGCTTGAGGACAAGCAAAAGCTTAAGTGTGGGGTTATTTGATAAACCGTAATAGTAACATATTTTATCTCCACATTTAGCATGCTTTTGGATGATTTATCCCTTGAATTATGGAATTTGGTGCTCTTAATCCTTTAATTACATGTTTTATACTCAGGAGAGCATAGAAGGATGAAAAGAATGAAAAACGGGCTTAAAACGGGCCAAATGGGCCAAATTGAGAAATTGGTACGGCCTGGGGTTTCACCACACGGCCGTGACCCTTTAGCAGGCTCGAATACGGCCCGAAGTCGATTCACACGGGCGTGCCACACGGGCATGTCCCTGCCGTGACAAAGAGGAATTTCACTCGGATTAGGATACTTAGAGGCAAAGAAACACATTCTGAAGCCTATATAAACACCCTAAGTATGACCTAAAAGGGGGGAGTCGACAGAATCCTTCTGTTGGGGGCGTCCAGCTAGGCCAAGGAGCCGAGCCAGAGAGGTCAGAATTGTGGAATTTACTCGAAGAAAGCCAATTGATTATTCTCAAGAAGCCGGAGTCATACTCAAGACGGAGGATCTTCTCTTTAATTCCTTCAGGGGGTTTTAGGGTTTTTCTTATGTTTTGTTTTATCTTTTCTTCTCGAGATGTATTCTTTTATAATTATGAACTAAACCCTCGGATACCCGAGGGGATGAAACCTAAGATGAATCTTGTTATCGTTTCTTTGAACTATATGATAAATACTTGATTTGTTCTTAATTATGTGTTCTTAATTCTTGCTTTGATATTCCAGGATATTGATTCAAGTACTGATGTGCTTAGGTGGTGGAGCAAAAGTCCCTGCCTAAGAGTAGATCTAGCATAGTTAAGCAGAGTTGCTCGCGCGCCTAGAGATATGGTGACGAAAATATGCCGGATTAGGGTTAAACCTAATATGGTAGTCCATAGATCGAGTTAATGCAATTCTAGGGGTTTTAATTAGAAAGAGATTTCAATTAATCAACCTAGTGTTAGATGTTAGTCGCCTTGAGAGAGGGATTAATATACATTAGGGAATCCTACGGATCAAGTCAAGTGAATAAATCGTCTGGTTCAGAGTTAGATAACAAGTGAAGTCTAGGTGGATTCTTCCTCGGGTATTGTCTTAATCAATTGGTTTTTTTCCCACAAGTATTTTCCCAATTCATTCTCTTTGTCTTAGCATCTTTAGCTTAGTAGTTAGTTAATTTTAGTTTAAATAACAAATCCTTTAATTTTTAGGCTAAATAATAGAAAGAAAGTTAGTATTAGTACTTTTAGTTCCTTTGGGTTCGACAATCCGGTCTTGCCACTAAGCTATACTACTTTTTGATAGGTGCGCTTGCCTCAACCGTTGTCATAGTTAGTTTCTAGGCTCGATCATTCTTTATATAAATTTTTAAGACTCTGACATAACGATCATTTCTACATTCAACAGATTTCATAATGACCAATTAATTTTATTTCATTTTCGAAATTCAATTATTTAATTAAGTAATAATTAAAAAAACTTAAATTAATTCGCAGGTCATTTCCATACTAAGTGAGAAACCACCTTCATTTTCAAATTTAACATTTATCTAACTTTATCATTTCTATCCAACTCTGTTCATTTGATTCACCATGCAATTTATTTCTAGTTTCAATGACCTAGTGGAAGGACCGATTGAACTTATGTAATTAGGGCTCAAATGATTTATAATTAAGTTTTAACTTTTCGTCTATTAATTATAAACTCATTTAGTCACAAAGTCATTCTACTATAGTATCATGACTGAACTCACCCTAATTACATACCATTACAAAAGCTACTCGATCAGTGCTCGTCCAATGACCTTGCCATAAGTGTGTTACCCTCATAGGATATCCTTAATCTCTTTGGGATAAATCTGTTCTCTCAATATGATCCTATTTTATCTCACAACAATCATTACATCTTCCATCATAAAAATTCAATTACTATCATACAGTAATTAAGTCATTCATCACAAACACAAACAACCTGTGACCACGTTTGCTTTTCATCTATCATGTAATGCTAATGAGAGGATTTTATTTGCCCATGTATTAGGCTATGAATTTCACTATTTTGAATGGTGCTACATACTGTAGAAGTTCTATACCCAATACACTAGCTTTTGGTTCCTTATTTATTTGAACTTAGGCTTTTACGTACATCAAAGTATACGAGCCACACATACATAGTCTATCATCCACTCAAGATTAAGGTATTCCACACTATGAACGTAACAAGTGAATCAATCTATAAACGGATTTAGGATTTATTCTACTTGGATCTTATTTGATGTACTGTCAATCTAATCAGTCACATCTGTGTCTCTATCTTCTCGGAGTCAAGACTCTCCCCAATTGGACTTGATAGATGACACATTAGTCTTTCAATCGGTTTTCTCATTTACGATTAGACTAAGGACATGTTTAGGTCTGTCTACTAATATAAGTTGTCTTTCTGTATTACAATCTGAACACGTAATACCGCTTAGTATTAGTTAAAAATTAGACAACCAATGAACCAATATTGACTTCTATTTTGATTTGCATGCAAAAATAATTGAGGAAAATATACAAAAGATATTAATGTAACTCATAAATAATTTTATTAACCAATCTGTTAAGAAAAAGTACAAGTTTACATAGACGAAAATACTACTCTTATGGTACTGGATCTAATAAAAATAACCTAAAAGAAAGTAACATTGATACAAGCCTTGAAGCCTTCATTAATTTATCATAAGTTTGTCTTAGCCCCCCACACCAACAGATCCATAATACTTTTTTTGTTCAATGATTTCAAACTTTTTTTAGGTCACATCTACTTCCACTAACCTTGCATCATTACTAGATCAGATTGGAAAGTTTAGTGTTCTCTTCATATCCAAACAAACACTTTGTTGTCAAGACATCAGCTAACAATTATTTTCACCCAAAAATTAAATATCTTTACCTTTATTACATATATCTCACCTAATTGATAATCCTTTCCAAATTTTCATGCTTGAAGATTTTACTTCTACGCTTTTAAAAAGTAGTACAAATAACGACTTAGCCTTGGAGGATGTTAATAGACCAAAAGGCTTGAATGTTAAGGTGAACCTAGATGGCCTATTTGGTTGCTTGCTTGAAGCATAAGGCCTTCTAAATAATAACCAAAACTTCACCTAGTTGGAGATTTCTATTGCAAAGAAAAAGAGACTCTTCTCTGAAACCTAGCTACTTTGTATTGATAGCTAACAAAAATTTTAACCTTAACCTCTTGGAGGGGAGGTTACACCTTACTTAAGAAAACTTTTCATTCTTCTATCTCATCAGAAAGCTCAGTGGTCAAATGGGTCAATCCAAGAAGAGTTCAAAAAGAAAGGTATTAAAACTAGAAAAAGAAAAGATCCTTTAATGTCAGGTAAAAAAGAATTTGAAGCCATTTGTGAAATCTTATCTGCTATTGAATATGATGAGGGTGCCCCTATGAATGAATATGTGGAGTTTGTTGACTGTGATATAGTGGATGGGTTTGATTGTATGCAATACTAAGGTAAATTATTACTACTTTCCCTTTTATTTTATTATCGCCTTTAAAGTATTTGATTGAATTTGTTAGAGGGTATGAAAAAACCCGTTTTGATTGATTTATTAAGGAGTATTGTCAGGAGCATGACATGGATATCTTAGTTGGTTTGAGACTAGAATTAGTAGGAAACAAGTTTGATCAGGTGGTTTAGAGCTTTCGATTTCCATTCTTATATCGTGTTTTAGCTTGTGGCTTTGTGAGTGGAATATGAATATGCTGGAAAGATTCTATCTCTATAGAAATTAAAAATAGAGACATGCAAATTAGGCCTAGATATTCAAATTTAGAATGGTAATCAGGTGGTAGTGGAACCAAATTCCTTTCTGTTTCACACAATACCTATCTCCGAACAAGTAAAGAGGAGGATTGCTTGTCTTATACATCCAAGTTACCAGGTGTGAAGATCATCTCTTATACGAGAACAACTCGAAAATAATTGGCTGAATGAATTAACTTATCGCATTTTTTAAAGCTCTAATGGGGGTGGACATGTAACACCCCTAACCCGTATTCGTCGCTGGAATAGGGTTACGGGCCATTACTACAAAAATGTAACATAAAAACTTACATTTCTGAACATTGATATAAGCATAGCATAAACCATTTATATACATGCATATTATCCCTTAATTGAGCCATCGAGGCCTTAGAAAAACTTTAGAAATAATTTGGGACTAAATCGAAAACATTTGGAACATTAAGGAAAAATTTAGAAATTTTTAAACTACAGGGGTCACAAGGCCGTATGGCTAGGCCGTGTGACTCACACAGTTGAGACATAAGTCCATGTCTCAGGTTGTGTAACAATCGAATTAGGGACACATGCCCGTGTCCCAGCCCGTGTCCGTGCCCGTGTAACTCTCTGAGTTAAGTCACACGGCCACGCCCGTGTGCCAGGCCATGTATGTAATGCCCCAAATTTGGGCCTAGAAGGAATGGGACTTGAGCAGTGGAACAGTGAAGGCTGCACATAAGTATTTGGATGTGCAAGGGAAGGACACAAATAAATAACTGCTTGAGTGGTTTAGGGTCCTGAGAAGTGTTGGAGAAGTCCTGGGTTCAAACCTGGGCTTTAGCAAAAAAATTAGTTTTTAAGTGAATAAAACCCTTGGTGCTTGATAGTTGGCCTTTTAGATATGTGTGGTTAAAATATGACACAAGGGCCTGGTTGGCAAGGTGGTTAGTGGCGTAAGTTGCAAGGGAGCTTGGGTTCGAGTCTCATGTGGTGCAAGGGAGTATTTATTTTACTTCCTTGCTGCATGAGAGGTGGAGCTTGACTGAAACTCTGCAAATTGGAATTTGAAATGGTCATAGAGGAAGTTAAGGAGAGATTCGGGGAGATAATCTGGGTTGTTAGGAGAGAGTATCATGGAATTTTGAAATATGAGGTTGGAGGAAATTGTGGAGCAAATCAAGGAATTTAAAATTGGGAGTGGTGTAACCGAATGGGGAAACTTGTGTATGAGAAATTCGGCTAGGAGGGGGAGTTTATGAGCATTATCGGTATTGGTGGTGTTCTTTTGGTTTTGTTTCGTTTTTGGGTTTCTTGGCAAAATAGTGTCGGCTCCTGTCAACTCTGTTCCCTACTGTGCCGAATTTCTCCTTTTTTTTTTCTTGCTCTCTATTTCTGACTTGTCGTTAGTCTCTTTTCTTTGGCCGAATATACTCTTCATTCCCTCCCTCGGGTTCTTTTTGGTTATAGTTGTCTTTCTCTCCATCTGACTTTGGTGACTGAATACACATTAACTTTTCCCTCCTCTGTTCTTTTCAAATCATTCCTACTATCATCCCTTCTTTTTAGTATCCAAGCCGTTTTGCTGCATCCCTTACTCCATCACTTCTATCTTTGATTCAACAACTAATCTCTGGCAACCGGTCGATCTCTCAATCGCAACTTTCTTTTCTTTGGTTGTTGATTTTGGGTAGCCGAATCTTCCATCTCTGGTGTGTGCGTTTCTTTTCCTGCCTTGGTTTAGGGCATACTCTTGTAGGCCGATTCTTCCTCCTCTTAATATTAACTCCGCGGTTCGATAAGTATGTGTTTATTAAGGATCAAGTATTATCACATATGTGCGTTAATGGGAGGTTCGATTCGTATGCAGATAATCATTGGGGGGGTCTGTAATCCTCTTTCGTTAGCTATCTAAGTAGGTTAAATCCACGCTCATTCAAGCAAGGCGATAGTAAGTAATCTTTTGAATAGGTTTCGATTAGTGTCTCTTTCAACTCGTGTGTTAAGTATTTAACCGAAGCTTCTATTGTAATAGGTTGGAGTGCACGTGGGCTAGTTTACTCGTTATCACGAACAGGTGTGTAACTGTACCTAGCAAACGGTAATAGGCGTAAAAGCCGGTAAAGTGTGTACGCACACAATGATTAGACTGTAGAAAGATGAAAGCTGAAAAGCTGAATGGTTGGGCGTTGAGCGTGTGAACGCTCGTATGGTAAACCGAGCCCATGAAACGTGGGCGTACAACGAAAAAGGCCGCCATTAGCGATTTCATGGGCTTAGGCCATAATGGGCTTTGGGCCCATTTACACTGTCTGTATTCCACGGTCGCTCGAGTCGCTCAAGACGACTGTGGGCTTACTGATGGGCCTAAGTGTACTTAGGCCCAAACTGGTAAAATGACTGTAATGCCCCTGTAGGGTAAAATGACCGTAATGCCCCTGTAGGGTAAAATGCCCGTAATGCCCCTCTAGGGTAAAATGACCGTAATGCCCCTGTAGGGTAAAATGACCATAATGCCCCTGTAGGGTAAAATGACCATAATGCCCCTATAGGGTAAAATGACTATTTTGCCCCTCGTAGGTAAATGACTGATTTGTCTCTGATTTAAATGACTGATTTGTCTATGATGTAAATGACTGATTTGTCTGTGGTTTAAATGACTGATTTTTCTATAATTTAAATGACTGATTTGTCTGTGAATTAAATGACTGATTTTGAGCATGGCATTCTGCATACACGATATACTACATGGGGTTGGGGTACTGTTACGGATGAAGTATACTGTACTGGTGGCTTTGCCACATATACTGCTACTAGCAGCTTTGCTGCGATATTGGTGTGCTAGCTGGGTGGGTCGATTTTATCCCCACATGGTGTGTTGGTTGGTACGGATGGTGTATTGGCTGGATTGGGGTGGGTTGCATATTTGCACCGTCGACATCTTGTATTGGGCTTAGGCCCACATCATTCTTCGAAATGGGCTATGGCCCACACCGCATCAGCATCTTGAATAGGGCCAAGGCCCGCATCATATCGCATATATTGTTACCGATCGATCGATAGGGGATTAACACTGAGTTTTCGTAAACTCACCCTTTCTCTTAATATACAGGTAATCCCCAGCCTTAGACGATTTGGAGTCACGAGAGACTCGGAGGTGGCCACACGATCGCTGATGTTCTACTTTAGACTTATTTATTTAAATTTCTTATTGGGCTATTGATTCTGTAATAAGGCCTCCTAAACCTAAGTTATGTTATTTTGGCTTTATTTATTTGATACTTAACTGATAGTGATAGAACGCTGGTTTTCAAAAAGATTAACTGTTTTCAAAACATCACGTTTTCGTAACATTTTGGATATTGCTTCCGTAACAAACGATGTTTTTAAAGTAAAGACATTTTAATTGGTTAGTAAATGGTTAAGATGATTTGATTTTAAATAAAGAGATTTTAACCTTCTTACGGGTTTTATCAACAAGAGCAAGTTTTCAAAAAGCACTCAAAAGTGACACCGCCAGATTCGGCCATAACATCTAGGCCGGGTTTGGGGTGTTACATTTAGTGGTATCAGAGCCAAGTTGCAAAACTCGGCTGTGGAATGGGTTTTCAAATTTTTGGATTTCAAAAGGTTGTTTTTGAATATGTGAAGTGTTTTGAGATATTTCTTCTTAAAAGTGTGGCACACCGAGTCTCCGGCGCCAAATCCGTAAGTTTTCTGAATACTTTTGTCTGTTTAGAAATTGAAATGCGGTAAGTTAGGAAATACTATGACTACTTTAGAAATTAGACTATACCACTCTAGATAGAGAAAATTGAAGCTAAAGGGGACTGAAATTATAGTGAAACTCTGATCTGCATAAAACTGTTAGTTCTGATAAAACACGAATAGACAATAGGCACAAGAGATACACGAGGATGTGGTTCAAGAGGCTGTAATAATGTTTTGAAATCAGAGTGCGCAGCGGGAGCGTCGTGGTGAAGTCTGTGTGGTGTGGCTATTCTAACAGTTGGAAATTTCGGGGATGAAATTTCTTTAAGAAGAGGTGAATTGTAAAGCCCCAAATTTGGGCCTAGAAGGAATGGGCCTTGAGCAGGGGAACAATGAAGGCTACACATAAGTATTTGGATGTGCAAGGGAAGGACACAAATAAATAACTGCTTGAGTGGTTAAGGGTCCTGAGAAGTGTTAGAGAAGTCCTGGGTTCAAACCTAGGCTTTAGCAAAAAATTAGTTTTTAAGTGAATAAAACCCTTTGTGCTTGATAGTAGGCCTTTTAGATATGTGTGGTTAAAATATGACACAAGGAGCTGGTTGGTAAGGTGGTTAATGGCGTAAGTTGCAAGGGAGCTTGGGTTCGAGTCTCATGTGGTGCAAGAGAGTATTTATTTTACTTCCTTGCAGCATGAGAGGTAGAGCTTGACTGAAACTCTACAAATTGGAATTTGAAATGGTCATGGAGAAAGTTAAGGAGAGATTCAGGGAGATAATCTGGGTTGTTAGGAGAGAGTATCATGGAATTTTGAAATATGAGGTTGGAGGAAATTGTGGAGCAAATCAAGGAATTCAAAATTGGGAGTGGTGTAACCGAATGGGGAAACTTGTGTATGAGAAATTCAGCCAGAAGGGGGAGTTTATGAGCATTATCGGTTTTGGTGGTGTTCTTTTGGTTTTGTTTCGTTTTTGGGTTTTTTGGCAAAATAGTGTCGGCTCACAACTCTCATTCCCCTCATCGTGTGCGAATTTCTCCTTTTGTTTTTTTCTTGCTCTCTGCTTCTGACTTGTCGTTAGTCTCTCTTCTTTGGTCGAATATACTCTTCATTCCCTCCCTCGGTTCTTTTTGGTTATAGTTATCTTTCTCTCCATCTGACATTGGTGACCGAATACACATTACCTTTTCCCTCCTCTTTTCTTTTCAAATCATTCCTCCTATCATCCCTTCTTTTTAGTATCCAAGCCGTTTTGCTGCATCCCTTACTCCTTCACTTCTGTCTTCGATTCAACAGCTAATCTCTGGCAACCGGTCGATCTGTCTATCGCAACTTTCTTTTCTTTGGTTGTTGATTTTGGGTAGCCGAATCTTCCATCTCTGGTGTGTGAGTTTCTTTTCGTGCCTTGGTTTAGGGCATACTCTTGTAGTCCGGTTCTTCCTCCTCTTAATATTAACTCTGCGGTTCGGTAAGTATGTGTTTATTAAGGATCAAGTATTGTCACATATGTGCGTTAATGGGAGGTTCGATTTGTATGAAGATAATCATTGAGGGGTCTGTAATCCTCTTTCGTAAGCTATCTAAGTAGGTTAAATCCACACTCATTCAAGCAAGGCGATAGTAAGTAATCTTTTGAATAGGTTTCGGTTAGTGTCTCTTTCAACTTGTGTGTTAAGTATTTAACCGAAGCTTCTGTTGTAATAGGTTGGAGTGCACGTGGGCTAGTTTACTCGTTATCACGAACAAGTGTGTAACTATTTTTTGTAAATGATAATCGACTTAAAAGCTGAAAGGGTGTGTAACCGTACCCTGCAAACGGTAATAGGTGTAAAAGCTGGTAAAGTGTGTACGCACACACTGATTAGACTGTAGAAAGGCGAAAGCCGAAAAGCCGAAAGGTTGGGCATTGAGCGTGCGAATGCTCGTATGGTAAACCGAGCCCACGAAATGTGGGCGTACAACAGAAATGGCCGCCATGAGCGATTTCATGGGCTTAGGCCATAATAGGCTTTGGGCCCATTTACACAGTCTGTATTGCTATGGTCTCTCGAGTCGCTCAAGACGACTGTGGGCTTACTGATGGGCCTAAGTGTACTTAGGCCCAAACTGGTAAAATGACCGTAATGCCCCTGTAGGGTAAAATGACCGTAGTGCCCCTCTAGGGTAAAATGACCGTAATGCCCCTGTAGGGTAAAATGACTATTTTGCCTATCGTGGGTAAATGACTGATTTGTTTGTGATTTAAATGACTGATTTGTCTGTGATTTAAATGACCGATTTTTTTGTGATGTAGATGACTGATTTGTCTGTGGTTTAAATGACTGATTTGTCTGTGATTTAAATGACTGATTTGTCTGTGAATTAAATGGCTGATTCTGCGCATGGCATTCTGCATGCACGACATACTGCATGGGGTTGGGGTATCGTTATTACAGAGGAAGTATATCTTGTCTCGTGGCTTTGCCACATATCTCATTCTTCGCGACTTTGCTATGATATCATTATTCTTGCAAATGCTTTGCTACGATATTGGTGTGCTGGTTGGGTGGGTCGATTTTATCCCCACATGGTGTGTTGGTTGGTACGGGTGGTGTGTTGGCTGGATTGGGGTGGGTTGCATATTTGCACCGTCTCGACATCGTATTGGGCTTAGGCCCACACCATATTCTTGAAATAGGCTATGGCCCACACCGCATCTTGAAACAGGCCCAAGGCCCGCATCATATCTTGCATGTATTGTTACTGACTAACTGACAGGGGATTACACACTGAGTTTTCGTAAACTCACCCTTTCTCTTAACTGTACAGGTAATCCCCAGCCTTAGACGATTCAGAGCCGCGAGAGACTCGGAGGTGGGCACACGATCGCTGATGTTCTGCTTTAGACTTATTTATTTAAATTTCTTATTGGGCTATTGATTCTGTAATAAGGCCTCCTAAACCTAAGTTATGTTATTTTGGCTTTATTTATTTGTTACTTAACTGATAGTGATAGAATGCTGGTTTTCAAAAAGATTAACTGTTTTCAAAACACCGCGTTTTCGTAACATTTTGGATATTGCTTCCGCAACAAACGATGTTTTTAAAGTAAAGACATTTTAATTGGTTAGTAAATGGTTAAGATGATTAGAGTTTTCACAAAGAGATTTTAACCTTCTTACGGGTTTTATCAACAAGAGCAAGTTTTCAAAAAGCACTCAAAAGTGACACCGCCAGATTCGGCCATAACGTCTAGGCCGGGTTTGGGGTGTTACAATGTAACTGCCTAACTTGAAACCTTTAAAAACCTACAGAGACACACGACCATGTCGCATGGCTGTGTGTCACACACGGTTGAGACACATGCCTGTGTCTTAGGCCGTGTGGACAAGAATTTGGCCAAAATCAAGCCAATTCCTTCACCCATTTCAAGCATGAACCTACAAGCCATTTGCACCCTTGACCAAGGCATCAAAACATCCCAAAACATGTATAAAAATGACTAATTCAAATGACCAAATTCCATTCAACCAATATGCCATATAGGCACCTTAATCACAATCAAAGTAACATACCTAAACATATGAATATTTGATTGCATTGCTACCATTTCAAACATACCAGACTTGATCTAGTAGTTTTGGGTTAGTAGAATCGGGTCATTAAATAGGAGGTTGAATCAGGTATCTGAAATTTGGGTAGTAAGTGAGTAATTAAAAAATTAAAGTTTCATATTCGGGTTCTTATTTTATTAACTAGCTTAAAACGAAATTTAATTTTGAGGTCTAATTGGGAAAAAATGGATTTTTATTGAGTTAGGACTTAATTGGAAAATGGAAGAATTAGTAGTGACCAAGAGGGTAAATTGCCCAATTTTTGAAAAATGGTCTCCTACATAGAGCCATTCACGTCTTCATGTTCTTCTCAAAAACCCAAAATCATTCAAAAGTTTTCCAAAACCTAAAATTAGAGATTTCTTTAAAAAACAATTCATTCATTCAGATTTATTAATTCCCTAAACATCAAAACAACCACTAATTTCAATCAAAAATCACATTTTTTCTCAAAATTCGTCATTTTTTTTCTTGAGATCAAATCCTGAATTAGAGTTTTAGATTTTTGTTTTTATCAAATCAAGGTAATATTTTGACTTTCTATGATTAAATAAAGAGCGTTGTTAATTCGAATCGGGTTTTAAAAGAGAATATTTAGATTTGATGTCTTTAAAGCATGTTTGGATTCAAAAAATGTAGATTTCGAAATATTGAGTAAACTTGTGTTTTTAAAGTGATTTTTGATTCATCTTAACCTAATTAAAAGGTATTTCACTTCAATATGATAGTTCATAATTAGATTTTTAAGAATCAAACATTTTCCCCTTTTACATGTTCTTGAAAGCTTAATTTTTTGAAAGATTATGGATTTAGGTGAAATTGTTGGTTTAGATATGAAATTAAGTGTTATTTTAGAGTTTTCAAATCAAAATGGAGATTTAGAAACGAGGTTAGGGTGTCGAATATTCAATTTTGGAAAACTAGCTAGTTTTCGTTAGAGAGAAAGGAGTGGCTTGAATTGTATATTTCTTTCTGTTTGGTTGTGTTCAAGGATATTTTTGATGAGTTTGGAATGTGTTTGTTATGTATGGTAAGTTTCGAATCAATCAGGAGCCACTACGAGCAAGTCTAAAGGCAAGGAAAATGTTGTTTGAGCTTTTAACTTGTAAGCGAAAGCGTAGTTGGTGAGTGTTCTGAAGTCTTTGCTGGTATGCATGATTCATAGTGTTCATTAGGAGCTTAAGATTAGCCTAAACTGCTATCCTAAGTTTAGAGAGTAAGCCTTTTCTATACTTTTTGCCTTGTTGTGGAATTATGCCTAATGCATGACGAATTGTGATATATGATGCTATTATAATAGGTAATATGTGAGAATACTTGTATTTGATATGTGATGTACTAATTTTAATGTATACATATGACGTTTGATATATAATAGATCAATGAGCATTATTGTGGCACTTGAAGTGCAATTAAATGTGATTCTGATAAGCATGCATTGTGTATGAGATTGTGATGTGACTTAATGAGTATGAACAGAGGTTATGTGCATTAAAATAGTAATTAAATATGTGTAATTGTGGAATTTGACCTTGTGATCTATTCAAACCGTTGGATATAGTTGGCATGCCATAGAATTGTGAGTATTCACGTTTGTGTTTTGTGGTTTGGGCATTGAGGCCCCGGGATAGAATGTAGAGATAAGGGAATGTCGAGCTAAGCTCCATTCATCAGGACATGTTGGTGTGTTTGAGAGTGTTTAGCTTTATGCTACACTTATGAGATATGTTAGATTCTTTGAGTAATTGGTGTGATGAAGATCCATTTATTCAATGAGTGGTGATAGAGCAGACTTTTATGTTTCATAATCTCAAGTTGTCAACTTATCATTAAATGAATTATATATATGTGTTATATTGTATGTAATTGTATGTGAGAGTATATGCTATTTTTATGAATTAATGAAGCATGAATACATTATTTTGACTTGATGAAAATATGGTTGTAAATGTGATTTAGTATGCTCTTGCTTAACCTATGATGTTGTGTATGCTTTCTGGTTATTCTGATATTCACTGAGCTTATGTAAGCTCACACTCCACAATAATATCTTGTTGATAAGAAGCTTTTTCGATGTGAGTGGAGGGCCAAGGAAGTGATCTTAGCAAGGTAATAGTTTTCGAGTAGGTTACTTTTATTCTTTGAACATTATTAGTAAAGGCAATGTGGGTCATAGTTACATTATTATTATGATTTTGGGATTAGGCTTTTGAGTTACTGAACTTGTTTTAGGACTTTGGATGAGGTTAATTTTGATACTTGATATTGACATTAGTATTGCATTCTTTAGTTGCTTGGTGAATACGTGTTAAGACAACATATGGAATGGTTTAATGATGATAGTAGGCTTGGTTGAAGTGGACATTTTTTTGTATGTTTAGTAAGAATGTTGTTTGTATGTTTAGTAATACTTGACTCGAATGGCTCGTGAGCCTTATCGAGCTTTTCATATCTTTATATAATTAAATTATGATATTAACCTTAATATATATTATTAACCTTAAGCTTAATCATTGGGCCAAGCTTGAGCTTGAGCAAAAAAATTGGTCAACGAGTTTAATCGAACTCGAGCTCAAGTAGCTCAATTATATCTAGAGTGAAGCTCGAGCATAAAAATAGATGCTCAATTGAGCTCAAGCTGAGTATCGAGCTCAAAATTAGAAAGTTGAGCTCAAGCTCGAGCTTGACAATATCAAGCTCGGCTTCGCTTGATTACAACTCTAGCTTGGGTTGTTTAGAATGATTGTAACATATTCTCTAGATGGAATGATTCCAATATGCCCGGTATTTCTAATTGGACCCAACAAAACATTAAGGTACAAGAATTATATGGTACTGAGAGACAATTAGAAAAACACTGAAACTAATTGTTTAGCTGCAAATATATTGGAAGCTAATAATGAACAATCGACCAACATATACTACATAAAAATGGATCTATAGATCAACCCAGTGTTTCCATCTAGATAATTGCAAGTATGCCAAGTTGATGAATGTTAGTGTTAGGGATTGAATTTAATTGGAGATCTGAGCTTCTTCGTGGTGCAACATTAACATAAAATAAATGATTGCAACATCTCTTTTCAACCAACGGTTGGCTCACCGTTTACATAGTTTGGCTATTCAGATAGCAAAGAAAGTTGCTATGCTTATTCTAGTTGGCATACTTATCATCTCTCTATTGTTTTTGTCATAACATTCAATTATTTACCAAATTTGTAAGAAAAAAATACAGCACATTATTACAGTTCTTAGTTAAGAATTTACACTACTTATTTTGTTTGTACAAGGACTAGCACCATATTTTTTTTATTGCATGATTTTGTATAAATTCATGACAATAAGTCACTTTTTTAATCGTTTTATGACTACACAAGTTATTTGATATTATATGATTATAGCGTCAACAATTGCATTTTATTTTATCTTTTACAATTTGCAGTTGACATCAAGATCTCCCTTAGCTAGACTTATATACACATTATATATTTGTCACTTCCATATATACATGTATATATAATAATAATTATTTTTATAAATAAATGATAAAAGTCGTCTTTCTCATTTTATAACTAACCAAATTATTCGATATTATAAGATTTATATAAATAAGTAATAAATTTTTTGTAATACATATGACGTCATCTTATGACTAAATAATATATATATTTACATGAAAATTTAATCATGGAAAAAATAAAAAAATAAAACCTAACC
Source organism: Gossypium sturtianum (assembly GCA_025698515.1). NCBI lineage: Eukaryota > Viridiplantae > Streptophyta > Magnoliopsida > Malvales > Malvaceae > Gossypium > Gossypium sturtianum. The sequence continues at coordinate 119,022,235 of CM046952.1, forward strand.
CATGTATATACTAAAATTATTGTCTATTATTGTCATTTAATTTGAGAAGATTTTCAGTCTCTTCACCTCTATATAAAGCATTCATTTTTTTTTTTGGAAAAGAAATACATAAGAAAAAGAAAAAGAAACCATTCCAATATCCCCTTTTGATCTGAAAGCCATGACGAGGAAGAAGGTTAAGCTTGGTTATATCACCAACGATTCAGCAAGGAAAGTCACCTACAAGAACAGAATGAAGGGTCTGACAAAAAAAAAAGATTGAAATGAGTACCCTTTGTGGGGTTAACACTTGTGCTATCATGTACAGTTTTTATAAGTCCCAACCCGAGGTTTGGCCTTCCCCCATGGGAGTCCAACAAGTTCTTTCCAAGCTCGAAACGATCCCCGAGATGGAGAAAAGCAAGAATATTTTGAACCAGAAGACTGTCCTCTCCCAAAAGATCACCAAAGCAGCTGAGTAGCTAAAAAACCATTGTAAGGAAAAATGGGAAAAGGAGATAACCCAGGTCATGTTCAATAACATTTGTGGCAAAGGGGTAATCCATGGTTTGAACTTTGGGGCATTGAGTGATATCAACTTGTTGTTCTATAAAAAAATGAGTGATATTGACAAGAGGATAGATGCACTTGCTAAGGCACCCCTTAATCCTCAAGAGGTGTCATCATCCTCATCCTCGTCCATGGTTGCACTACCACCGACGACGATGGTAACCCTTGAAGTGATGGCGAGGACAGGTATGGAGAACATTGTGCAACAAAATGTGAACAACATGGATCCAATGCAGAGGCAACAATGGATCATGGAACTGATGAGCAATAACGACAACCCTCAAACTCATGTGGGAGTCGATAAGATGATGTTCCAGTTTTGTGACAACATCAATCCCAACAATGACCTTTGGTCTAATGTTGTTTTCCCTTGGGAAAAATAAGAGTTCATTTGATTTACCTGTTTGCTTCAATTATGGCCTTTGATCCAAAAGTATTCTATCATTTTATGTTAGGATAGTGTTGTGTTTGTTGAACTTTGGTCACAAATCATAGTCTTTTCCCTTGAACTAAAGCACCTATATCATTTTCCTTATTAGGATTAAAACATCATGTTTATTATTTGAATTTAGAGTTTTTATGTTATTCTCCCAATTTTGAGTTTTTCTTTTATCTTTTCAATTTTTCTATGATTCAATCTTAATTACTTTAATGAATAAATTTTTAAGTTCATAAGTTAGATTAGATCTTATTTGAAAATTTTGAGAATTAGAGTTCCTATAACAATACATAAAAGCTATCTCTAATGCATGCTATAAAGCAATCTAGATTTTTGAGACAAGTCAATGAAGGGAGTAAAACTGATGGGGGATAATTAAGGAATGGTAAAACTAGATTTTTTGTGACTTTTTTTTATCCTATGGGGATCAAAACTATATGTTTGATGTAACTTTGGTTGTTATTCATATTATTTTTCTATTCAACATAATATAAATTTATATAGATTGGGATTAGTACATTTTAGTAATTCATTTGATGGTATTCATGTGTTTTTTCAATCATATATTTGTGTTATGTTTTTTTTTTTATGTTCGAAGGTTGAAAAATATATACTGAAAACTTGTATAATATTAAAAATATGATAAAAAAGTATACAGTATTGAACATGTCACATTTGTTTTAGTTGGGTTAATTTGGAATGATTAATTCACGTTGCAAAACTTTTTTATTTCATTTGATTTTGAGAGCTAGGGTTAGATTATTTTTTATTTAAATAATCGGGGTTACTTTTTAAGTCATTTCAAGTTTAGGTCAATTTAGGTTAGGATTGGACGAATTTGCATTGTTGACCTTTTAGTGTCAAATCAAGTTATGTCCTATTTGGATTCAGATTAATCGGTTTGGAGTTTCGAGTTCAGATTAAAATTTAAAAGCCTGTATAAAATTATATGAATATATAAATAATTTAAAAATTATATAATAAAATTATTAAAACAATATAATAATTTAGGATAAATTAAAAAATCATACATGAACCTTCATTATTCTTGTTTTGAGCTAAATTTGTCCCTCAACCTTTTAAAAATAGTTAAATTATACCAGCAACCTCTTAGAAAGAGTAGAATTGTTGTTTGTTAACAAAAATAGTGACTGAAATGTTAAAATTTTAAGCATGACAGCTTGGGTGGCAATCCACACATTCTTCATGCTAATTTATTTTTTGAATTTTTATGGACTTATATATTTTTCAATTTTGAATTATTTTTTGACGTGAGACAAATAGTGTCTTGTTAGATTGAAGTACATATGGATTGCCACAAGAGTTGTTAGGCCATAAGAGTTGAACTATTTGAAATGATAAAAGTCAAATTTAGATAATAATAATAAAAAGAAAAAGGGCCAAATTGAAAAAAAAATGTAAATATTGATTGCTAAATTTAACTGTGTGCCTATTCCAAATCAACATAACACATTTTTCAAGAGAAAACTTTCTACAAATCTTGTAGTGATGGTTGTAATGGGTTGTACTTCTACCCATTTCATAAAATAATCACAAGAAACAATAAGAAATTTTGCTTCCTTGTGACCAATAGAAATGGGTCCAACATATTAAACCCCAAGTCATGCAGGGTTACAGATTGAAGATATTTTTTAACATCTCAATTGGTTGTCTTGGTAACTTGTAAACTTTCTGACATCGCTCGCATCTTTTAACCATATTAGTAGCTTTGACTTTTATTGAAGGCAAAAAGTACCCCTGCCACTAGGCTTTTTAAGCTTAAACTCTGCCCTCTAAATGGATTCTGTAGACTCCCCTATGGATTTCCTTAAGGACATACACTTCTTCTAGAGATAGAGTAGCAGGGGCTAGGAAATTGACTTATTGTAAAGGATTCCATAAATAAACACATATCTTACAGAATTTTGTTCTATTTTCCAGGATTTTTCTTGATTCTTTTTCCTGCATGTTTGTTTTAGAAATTCTATGATTGGTTTCATCCAACAATCTATAAAACTAACAGTATTGATGGAGGGTAAGCATTTGTAGCTTGACTTACAAACTTGTTCAATCAATAGCTTCCATCGGTACCCCACTTCACAATGTGAGCAATCTTTGAGAGCATATCAACTTTGCCTTTATCTTTTTCGCTGTTCTTTCTATCAAGTAACTAAAGGGAACTGTAGTAACTAACGCCATAGAGTTTTGTGCTATTCTACCATTGTAGGATTCCTATCATCGTATTCTCTATGAAGTTGGCTTGTTACGAGTTGTGAGTTGATAAATACTTTCATGTGTTGGACTTTTATGGATTTAGCTAACTTTAACATTATCTGTTACTAGGAATGATAGAATCAAACAGTAGTGTCGCTCATGACTTATTGGATAAATTAACACTATCTTTGCTCCTACTCTTTCTTTAATAGAGGACCCATCTATGTAAAATGTGCAAGTTTCTATAGAAGGGTCTATGGAATAATTTAGGGCAAGTGCTAAAGTGGTATTTCTATATAGGATTCTTGTCGTACAGGTAACTTTTCTATATAAGGTGTACTTTTTCATAAAGTATACTAGCTCCTAGGTTACATAGAGCTCTAGTAAAATGAATGCTTCCTATCTCTATGGGAATAGTAAAACTTCCCGTGTCTTTCAATTTTTAGGGAACCTATCTCGAAATAATAGCATTGCAGGAAACGCTTATATTAACTTGTCCACCTACCTTAATTTTCCTACATTAGACATAATTTCCTTTAAAAACTTGGCGTACTTAAGAACTTTCTCAATTAATTCAATCAAAGGCAGGTTAACATTTAACATTTTGAAAAAAAAATTAGAAAGCTCACAAACTCGTTTTCATCCCACGTACTTAACTCAGTTTTGCCATAACATTAATCATTATCAGAACTTGACCATTTCTATACCTAACCCGATCCTTGTGGAGACGACCTCACTTATCACTTTATTACTTGATTTGATGATTATACTTACACAATTCCCATATCATATTCACACGTGACAGTAGACTCCCCTATGTATTTCCCTAAGGACACAGACTGTTTCTTCTAGAGATAGAGTAGTAGAGGCTAGGAAAAAGACCTATTATAAAGGATTCCATCAATAAACACATATCTTACAGAACTTTTTTTCTATTTTCCAGGATATTGCTTTATTCTTTTTCTCACATGTGTGTTTTAGAAATTCGATAATTGGTTACATCCAAAAATCTATAAAACTAACAGTATTGATGGAGGGTAAGCGTTTGTAGCTTGACTTACAAACTTTTTCAATCAACAGCTTCCCTCGGAACCCTACTTTCACAATGTGAGCTATCTTTGAGAGCATATCAACTTTGCCTTTATATTTTCGTAGTTCTTTCTATTAAGTAACTAGAGGGAAGTGTCATAACTGACTCCATAGAGTTTTTTGCTATTCTACAATTGTAGGATCCCAATTATCGTATGTTGTCTTGTTTCGAGTTTTGAGTTGATGAATGCTTTCAAGTGTTGGACTTTTATGGATTTAGCTAACTCTAACATTATTTTTTACTAGGAATGATAGAATCAAACAGTAGTGTCACTTATGAATTACAAGATAAATTAACACTATCTTTGTTCCTACTCTTTCTTTAATATAGGACCCATCTATGTAAAATGTTTAAGTTTCTATAGAAGGGTCTATGGAATAATTTAGGGCAAGTGCTGTAATGGTATTTCTATAGAGGACTCTTGTCGTACAAGTAACTTTTCTTTAAAAGGTGTACTTTTTCACAAAGTATACTAGCCCTAGGTCACATAGAGCTTTATTAAAATGAATGGTCCCTATCTTTATAAGAATAGTATAACTTCCCGAGTCTTTCAATTTTTGGGGAACCTGTGTCAAAATAATAGCACTACAGGAAGCACTTATATTAACTTGTTCACCTACCTTATTTTTCCTACGCCTAGACATAATTTCCTTTAAAAACTTGGCGTACTTAGGAAATTTCTCAATTAATTCAATCAAAGGTAGGTTAACATTTAACATTTTGAACAAGTTTAGAAATCTTCCAAACTCGTTTCATCTCGTTTTTGCTTCTCTTCTAGTCTTGAAGGGAACAATATTTTTGCAACGGTAGAATCTTTAGTTGTTTCTATCTCTGGCTCAACTGTCGGTGTAACACCCTGAATTTTGGGCCTGGAAGTTGTAACACCCCAAACCCGGTCGATACGCCACGACCAAATCTGGTATGTCACTAAGGAAAATATTTTTGAAAGAATCGAATTAAATTTTGTGAAAAACTCTTTGAAATTCTTTATTTGTCGAAAATAAGTTAAAACTGAGATTTACTTTGAATTACAAAAAACTTTAAAACTTAGTTGATAAATCATAGGATAGAAAACATTTATATCTTTTTAAGAAAATTTGAAATATCACTTTGAAAATCCGTTTGCAATTGAGTATAGAAACTTGAATTTTGGAAATCACTTAATTTGTTGTAAACACTTAACTTGTAATTTTTCTATCGAACTATTCATATTACCCGATGGTAAGATTTTTAAAACCATTGCGAGTTTTTAGTTTAGAAAACTTTGAGCTCAATTATTAGATTAACCAAGTGACATGCTTAAACATGTTTAGAATAAATCCCAAAGCATATAAATAATCCAAAACCATAATTAAAGAGGCCTTATTACAAATCCATAAAATATGAAAACCCAAATTAAAATATAGTACCCAAATGAAAGTTCATGTAAAACCAAACTGTATTGCATGGCCTCCTCGAGTTCATCCGGCTCCATATCCGCGATCTCACGAATCACCTGAAAAGATAAGGGAGAAGGTGAGTCACCAAGACTCAGTGCATATTCCCTCTCCCGAGTAAATACCACATACTTACACAAATTATAACAAAGCAACATATATGTATAATGCACCCAACCTAGCCATCCATAACTCCTTTTCTACCCGTGTGGTACCAAACCACCGTGGTGCTAAACCACTGGTGTCCAAAGACACAAATGTGATACCAAATCACCGTGACCGTAGTCACGAATAATCTATCTGTGGGGCCAACCCACGTGTGATACCAAATCACCGCGACGATCCCATATCTCAAAAGTGGGGCCAACCCACGGTGGAGTTAATCCACGGGGACAAGTCGCTATGAGGTGCCAAACCTCCGGTGTCCGAAGACACGAATGTGATACCAAATCACCGGTGGTGCCAAACCACCGGTGTCCAAGACACGAATCATCAAGTTGTGGGGCCAACCCACGTGTGATACCAAATCACCGCGGGCGATCCCATATCTAAAAGTGGGGCCAACCCACGGTGGAATTAACCACGTGGACAAGTCGTGTGAGGTGCCAAACCTCCGGTGTCCGAAGACACGAATGTGATACCAAATCACCGGTGGTGCCAAACCACCGGTGGTGCCAAACCACCGTGTCCAAGACACGAATCATCAATCTTCCCCCTCCTCTCATATTGCCCATACCAATGCAATAGATAGACAAATCATGTCAATAAACTTTGATATGTATCTCATAACGAATATATCATAAATCGTAGATCATAATTTCAATCCACATGTATTAACAACAAATTGAAACGGACTTACCCGAATCCTCATTCATACCATCATGGTATCATATCCAGATCTCATCGATTTACCCACTTTCATAATATGATTAGTTATAACACACAAATATACATATATAAACCAAGTTATAAAGTGTGTAAGATACACACCTTTCACCAACGCAAGAACTAACTCCCGAATCCTATCTACCGCCCTAGAACACCTTGTCCTACAATCAGCCAATACTAAAATTATGAACAAAGGCCATTCGGCCATACTACTAAATCCCAAAGAGTTATCACTTGTAATACCAAATCTTACCTAAACTTACCCAAATCGATTGACAAAGAAACGAGGCTTAGATTGATTGCTTCCAACGTCCCGAAAAGCCTAAAAGAATAATCGGTTCCTAAAATGGTTAGAACCTTGCAAACCAATGCCCAAAGATTCGCCTTTGACCACAAGAAAATAACTTGGAAAAGAGAAAAGAATTGAAAGAGAATCGCCATGAACACTTACCCTTTTATCAAAATCGATTGAAGAAACCAAAGAGAGTTTACCCTTGAATAATCGGCCAAACTAAAACTAAAAGGAAGTGGGAAGATTCGCTATGGGTACATCAACATTCGACCATGAGAGAAAATAATAGAGAAAGTATGAGTATCAAGAATAAAAGATGAGAGAAGAATGATGATGATGTTGTTTCAATTTTCAAAGAGAATAAAAGAGAAAGAAAGAAAGAAAGAGATGAGTTTTGGGAGCAATGTATATTCGGCAATGGGGAGAAGAAAAGTAAAGAATGGCTTTTTGGTGTTGGTAGAATCGGCACTATGAGAAAGGCACAAAATTGAACACTAAAGTGAAAAGCAAAAATGACCAAATGGTCAAAATAATCAAGGCTTACCAAAAGATCAATTTCGGCCAAAGGGAAAATTTGAGAAGAGGAACGCAAAATTTTGCACAAAAACTAAAATGACCAAAAGCAAACTCCTAAACCTTACCAAGCTACTAGCAAAATTTGGCCAACCTTCCCCCTAGCCATATTGCCGTCCAAATTCATTGGTCAAATGACCATGAATTTGTTTCCAAAACACTTTCCTTGATACTTGCCCTATGTCTCCATATCTTTCCATATTTTCTTGATTCCCTACCATAAATTCACTCTTACCTTATTCCTTTGATATACAAACCAAAGATAACAAGGTCAACACTTACCATAAATAAGCTTGGCCGACACTTACCATAGAAGAGCAAAATAAAAGTTGTCAAAATGCCATCCAAGGGATTCGAACCACTCCCCTCATGCTATAACCCATGCGCCAACACCACCTTGCCATTACTCATCTTATGTCACTTATTAACACTTAAATTAACTTAAGTGCTAAGCTCACTTAATCCACTTCATTAAATAAACCATACTAAAAATTTATTCTAGCTTCCTAAATAAATTAAACCTTCATAAGACTATGCTAACACCCAAAATTCATACCCGAGCCAACACAAATAATACTCAAATTTTTCCTAAAGCTCAAGGTCCAATTGGCCCAATCCTACTAGGCCCAATTTCGGGATATTACAGAAGTATTGTGCCTTGAGCAAGGGAACGGTTAGGAAACTGTACATAAAAGCTTATGTGAGCTAGAAAATAACACAATTAAATGTCTGCTCAAGTGGTTAAGGGTCCTGAGAGGAGTTGGAAAAGTCCTGGGTTCAAACTTGGGCTTTAGCAAAAAAATTGGTTTTAAGTGGATAAAACCCTGGATGCTTGGATGTAGGCCTTTTAAATTATTGTGTTAAAAAATAATACAAGGAAGCATGTGGTCTAGTGGTTGTGGCATCATTAAGGTTGCAAGGGAGCCTGGGTTCAAGTCTTGGCTCTTGCAATTTATTTTGGTTTTTATTTTAAAGGAACCTGAACTTTGGCCTTTAGACCTCTTAATTTATTGAAGGTAAAATGTGACACAAATAGAGTGGGTGATCTAGTGGAAAGGTGGCGCTACATGTGTGGCAAGGAGTCTGAGGTTCGAGGCATGGCATGCGCAATTGTATGTTTATTTTGCTGCTTGAGCTGGGGAGGTGTTGGAACTGGACTGTAACTCTGTGGTTGAATTGGTCATAAGAATTTGAATTGAATTTGAATGGGGAGTTGGAGTAAATCAAGGAGAAAATTCGGTGGAGGGATTGGTAAAGTTTTTGAAGGATTTTGAAATGGGAGAAGTTGGATCCGATTGGGGCGGGGGAGTTTTGTTTAGGCAAATTCGGCTAGGGAGGGCATTTGGTGCATTTTCGCCAATTGCTTTCTTTTATGCCGATTTGTTTTATTTTCTCTCTTCTATCTCTAGTGCCAAATATTGCCATTGACCTTTTTGTGTTTTTCCCGTTTTGGTTTTCTTTATTCTCTTCTCCCTGTTTCCTATTCTTCTTAATGTGAGCCGAATTCAACCTCTCTTTCTCTGCCTTCATTCTTTTTCCCTTCTCTATCGATCAAACGTTTCGACCTACAAGCGTTTTGACGAATCATTTCTCCAGCCTCTGAAGTGCCGAATCTGTTCTTCTCTTGTGGGTTGAATGAGTTCAATTTATCTGGTTGGCCGATTGTTAGGGGTAAGTGGTTATGTGCTTTCAAATACTGGCCGAACGTCTAGTTCTGTAACACCCCAAACCCGGCCTAGAAGTTAGGCCCGAATCTGGCGTGTCACATTGAAGTGTTTCTCAAAAATCGTGCTTTTGTTTGCGTTCGTTTATTTTAAAAATGTGGTTTATAAAAAAAAGAACTATTCCCTTTTCAAAATGTTATTAATCCCTTTGTAAAATCTTTTTCAATTGCAGAAGCTTAATTAAAATAGATGATTTATGGAAACATGATATTAAAAATTAGGTTGCGGAAACGTAGTGTTTGAAAACAGTTACTGTTTTGGAAAATCTTGTCCTACTTCTAGCAGATATTAAACATACTTAGATAAATATCCCAAATAAAAGTTAAAAATAGAGAGGCCTTATTACAACCCCACTCAAAAAAATTGAAGTGCTTAAATAAGTGAACGAAATAGAAAAACATGTGTGGCTGTGTGGTCGTCTCCGAGTCCCTCGAAGCACCGATCCTCCTAATGTCGGGATTACCTGCATGCAGTTAGATGTAAGGGTGAGTTTGCGAAAACTCGATGTGTAATCCCTTATAATACAAGCGATCGATGATATATAGTATGCGAGAATGCAGACTAGGCTCAGAGCCCATCACGCATACACGATGCTCGGTGGGTCTTAGCCTATAATGAAACAGGTGGACCTAAGCCCATTCTGTAACCAAGATCGGATGCGAGATATGCAGCGTAAAATCCAGCTTGGCTAAAAGCCCATGTGGGGATAATATTGCCCAACACACCAAGCATAGCACCGTTGCGGCACTAAGTAATAGAACGGATCGGCTAAAAGCCATAAATATCGTTGCAGCATCACTATCGATTAACAAAACGACTAAAAGCCATAAATATCGCGCATCATCGCGCCGCCGACTAAAAGCCATAAATAGAATGGCAATGGGGGCCGTACACTTCCTCCGTAACTTTGTCCTAACCTCATGCAATATGTCGTGTATGTCATGCTCAATCATCACAGGTGTATGCAGAATGACCATACTCAGTAACAGTCATTTAACATATATTACAAGCATATCAGTCCCACGACCACAGTCAAGTAAGTTAAAACACAGTCATACGATCACAGTCAAGTCATGGTACAAAATCAGTCATTTACCCTCAGGGGCAAAATAGCCATTTTACCCTTTAAGGGTATTTCAGTAATCTTACCCTTCAGGGGTATTTCTATAATTCTACCATACAGGGGTAATTCAGTAATTCTACCCTATAGGGGTATTTCGGTAATTCTACCCTACATGGGGTATTTCAGTAATTTTGTAAATCGAGGGTATTTCAGTAATTTTATAAACCGAGGGTATTTCAGTAATTTTACAAATCGAGGGTATTTCAGTAATTTTGCAAACAGAGGGTATTTCAGTAATTTTGCAAACTAAGGGTATTTCGGTAATTTAGCAAACCGAGGGTATTTCAGTAATTTTACAAACCAAGGTATTCTAAACAGAGATAACGATGCGAATGGGCCAATGGGCCCACACGTTCGTTTGGCCCATTTAGCCCAAATCTAGCCACAGATATGAGATTCACATAGTCCAATCCAATATTTACTACACAATCATACAACTTATCCGATTGGGCCTACGAGCCCATTGGCCCCACATGGCCCCTTTCGGCCCATCGTGGCCCAAACAACCTAAACCCACAAGAACACTCATGATGGCCTCAACTATCGCGTCGAAGCTCCCACACGTGCGCTCGCACGCTCGTGTGGATACCATCGCTGTGTGACCGGCATTTCGGCATTTGCCGCTCTACAGCTAGAGTAGTGCGAAATACACACCTGATAGGAATCTGGAGTAAATCCGCGCTCCGAACACTCCTATGCCCAAACGCCAACCAAGGTATGCTTACTCTCCTCATATATCGCACTATTTAAAGCCAGCTTCTCACCTACTCTCATGCTAGCTTCCCGATGTGGGATCCCTCCATCAATCCTCCAAATCCGTCCCAAATTAGCAAAATAGTCACATTTCGCATGCAAGGGGTTTCAAACTCAGGCTCCCCTGTAACTTAATCCATGCCGCTAGCCACCTTACCAACTAGCTCCTTGTGTAACAAAACAAGCACAACTAAATATAAGCCTATGGGCCAAAGTCTAAGTTCATTTAAAAGGAAATCAAAATGAATTGCAAGCGCCAAGACTTGAACCCATGCTCCCTTGCAACTTTAATGACGCCTTGCCACTAGACCACTCACTTCCTTGTGTCATATTTTAACCAAACAAATTTATAAGGCCTTCCAGCTAACGCCAACTCCCCTTTAAGGAAAAACTAATTTTTTTGCTGGAGCTCTGGTTTGAACCCAGGACTTCTCCAACACTCCCAACTCTTCCAAAATCACTTAGCCACTAGACTAAACATGCAATTAGTGAAATTTCCTCGCAAAACTAAATTCCAATTGCTCCGATATTCGGAGCCCATTTCTCCTAGCCCAAAATTTGAAGCGTTACAAGTTCTCTTGTTGGCCGTGCGTTTTCCTTAGGATAGTAATTGTTTAACCTTTGTTATTGATATTGGTGCTTAATAGATAATGTTGTGGTACAGATAAAGCCACAAGGAGGTGATATCGATTCATAATCAAATAGCTTAGGAAGTATAAGCCGATTCAGTCAAGGTTCTACGCTCGTGGGCGACAGCGTTTCTCTCCATCAAGGTGTGTACACACACCACTCCAATTGTAGATCGGCAAATGCCGAAATGCCGAAATCCTGAAACGCCGAGAAGCCGAAAGGCCGAAAGTACAGCTATGGCTATCACACGAGCGCATGAACGCGCGTATGGATAAGTCGATACAACGATATAGATCACCATGAGCATCTCGTGGTCTTAGGCCATTTTTGGGGCCAAATTGACCGGAATAGGCCGAGTAGGGCCCAATGGGCCCGTGGGCCCTACACGAGTAAATTTTGTGGATGGATAGGAAATAATGAGCCGGCCATGACGATCACATGGCCAAAGATAGTTTTGGGCTAAATGGGCCACATGAGCGTGTGGGCCCACTTGGGCCGAATATTAGGCTTTGGGGCCGAATACACCGTTTTGATCCTATATGTTATCTGTGTCGCTCGAGGCGACTGTAGACCTTTGGGAAGGTTGTAAAATGACCGAAATACCCCTATAGGGTAAATGACCAAAATACCCCTATAGGGTAAATGACCGAAATACCCCCATAGGGTAAATGACCGTTATGCCCCTGAAGGGTAAAATGACTAAAATGCCCCTACATGTTATATGATTGTCATTGTATGCCATTTATGGTATGTTTGCATTCATGTGATATTATGCTGCATGAGGGATGGGATCATTGATTTGGAGGAAGTATATGATTTTTTAGGGTCGCATGGTCGCTTGACGACTGTGGATCCACCGATGGCTTTAAGCCGATTACGTGATTGGCAGCTCTGCTGCAATATTGGTTAGTGCCGCAACCGGTGCTACATACGGAGTGTAGGGATGGGTGGGTCGATTAAATCCCAACATGAGTGCAGGGTTGGACAGGAGACGGAGTGCAAGGTTGGTTTGGGTATTCATGCATTGCACATATTGATTCTGATATTGAGATGGGCTTAGGCCCACATTGGTTACTGTAATGGGCTTAGGCCTGGACTGATGTGATGCATCCTTTATGATCGATGAGGGTTGTACACACTGAGTTTTCGCAAACTCACCCCTATTTTTAATTTTTCAGGTAATCCTTGGTAAGCGGTTCGACGTACTAGAGGACTCGGAGGTGGCCACACTACGAACAGCTTTAAATTTTAGTATTCTATTTTACCTTACATAAACCGTATTCTTATTGGGTGGTAATAAGGCCTCTTTTAATTACTGGTTTTTAATTTGGGATTTTCAGTCATTATGTTTTTTATCTGTTAAAAGTAGATCGCGATTTTCCAAAGCAATAACTATTTTCAAAACACTGCGCTTCCACAACTTAATCTTTAAACATCACGTTTTAGTAAATCAGCTACTTTTAAACTTAGCTTCCGCAACTGAAAAGAAATTTTGGGAATAAACTTAAGAATTTCTCTATGCACCACGTTTTAAATAATAATAAATAAACTAACGTAACTGGGATTTTACTCAAGCTTTTAATTAAGAAGGGTTTTCAATGAGAACATGGTTTTCGAAAAACACTTCAATGTGACACGCCAGATTCGGGCCTAACTTCTGGGCCGGGTTTGGGGTGTTACAGTCGGTGCAACTACTTCCTTTGATCTCGGTCTATTTTCAACTTCGAAAGGTGTTTCTTAAAGATTATCAGAATTCTCCTTATTTACTCCCTGAGTTGGGTTTTTTGGGTTACTTTGTACTTTACTCGATCAGAGCACTATTACTTTCACGTGCTCCTTCCCTTCTCTACGAGGATTATTTTTGGTATTACTAGGAATACCTATGCCAATTTTCCTTTTTATATCCCCCATCATGCTCATAAATTGGCTCATCTGATCTACAAGTTTAGTCAATGTTGTTGAATTGGTGCACTCAGATTGCACCTGCTTCACATCTGTTCTCATTGACTTTATCTCCCCCTCACTTCTATCCAGACGTTGACCACATTCAGTATGGTCATTTGAGTTGGCCCTTTCTTGGGGTTTCTGTAAATAATGAGGTTGATAGTTAGAATTTTTAACTTGGTTTGAGCTATTACCTCTTCCTTGGTTTACTCCCCATTTTAGATTCGGGTGATCTCTCCATCCGAGATTGTATGTTTTCGAATAGGGATTTTCACCCTTATTCTCAATGTATTTCACATCATCGGTAGGATTATTAATATAGTGGAAGAGTGGTTTGTCTCCTCCATAATCAGATGGTTCACTATTCTCAGCCTTTATTCGATTGATTATATCTATCAGTTGCTGATATCTATCATCCTTCTGAAAAGCCTTCACCATAGATCGTCTTTTGTCGTATGTGTATCATTCAATTGGCCACTTGCAAGAATTCATCGCCATACTTTCTATCAATTCGTATGTATCCTCGTACATTTTGTTTATTAAGGCTCTTCCTGTCACTCCATCTAATCCTGACCTCAAATGCACATCCAATCCATTGTACAAAATTTGCAGTCGTAACGACTCAGGCAATCCGTGGTGTGGGCACTTTTGGATTAGCATTTTAAAATGCTCCCATGCTTAGTGAAAGCTTTCCCATTCTAACTGTTTGAACATCAAAATTTCTCCTCTTAGTTGGACCGTCTTGCTAATGGGGAAGAACTTTTGTAGGAATTTCCCTGCGAGTTCATCCTAAGTCATGATTGATCCTAGTCTTGTGAATCTAGCCAAGAAATAGCATTATCGAATAATGAAAAGGGGAACAACTAAAAACGAATAACATCATCAATGACCCAATTGCATTTGAAGGTATCAAAGTTGAAAGAACCATTTTAAATGTTGACTCGGATCCTTGGTTAGTGTTCCTCGAAATTGCATATTATTTTGAATTGTCTGTATCATAGTTTGCTTAATATTGAAATTAATGGTCGTAATAGCTGGCCTCGTTATACTCCTTTAAACAATATCTAGATTAGGTAGCGCATACTCCTTCAAAGTCCTTTCTTGACATGCCATGTTTATATTTTCGGGTAGCTGTGGTGGTGGTGGATCTTCTAGATTGTTATCGTTAGCTTCGTGAAATAATGGATTCTCACGTGGTGGTGAATTCCCTCTGGCAAGTAACTGATTCTGCATTAGCTGTTGATACTTTTGTTGCTTTCGACGATTTCTTTAGATTAATTTCTCCAGATCAGTGACTGGCTTTATATGCGTTCCTCTACTATGAATCATACACCAAACCCAAATAGATAAGATTAGTAGAAACAAGAAAATTAAATTCATAACTATAACCTAAAGATTTCCTAATTATTCTATTGTCATGCAAAAATTGAAACTAATATAGTGACGTTACCTCCTTGGCAACGGCGCCAGTAACTTGATTGCTCTGAACGTACCAATGTCTAGAGTAGAAATCCTGCACAAAAGATATGAAAAAGTGGTATCTACAAGTTTACGGGTCAGGTTGTAATATAGTTACAATGGAGTAGGTAAGTACTCCGAGGATTATCCCCAAGGGAGGCAAGCACTAAATTAGTTCTAATTTAAACATAAATAGATCTAATTAATAAATTAATTGAATTATAGTACAAAATATTAAAAGAAGGGTTTTGGATAAATTATAATAAGAATAAAAAGAAAAAAAATAAAAGTAAATAAACGAAAAAAAGAAATCTAATAATTGAATATGGATCAAAGACGGGTATGGGTGATTAGCTTGCTTCAACAGTCATAATCAACTGTCGTCTTGGGCTTTCTTGTTCAATCAACTAGTTAATAGCCCTACAGGATCTTCTGATACATCCATTGAAATATTGAGTCAGCAAGAACTAATTATCTTTCAACATCACAGTCTAGACCGGTTCAGGGTTAAGGTGTTCACGGATAGGCCATACCAAATTTGGGTTAATTCCCACCTTGATGACTTTTTAGGGTTGTCAGGCTTAGGGTTTTAGGTTCTGCCTTTCTTAAACAGCTGATCCGTTAAGAAATCCAAAAAATCCTGTTAATTATTCATACATCCACTCGCTAATCCCCCATAGGAGGATTAGTTCCTCATGGATCTAATGAACAATACAAACTTGAATAAAAGATTGAACAGAAAGAACAAATTCAAGAATAGAGTTTAGAAGAAGCCAGATTTGTATTAAGCACAAAATCCTCATAGAGTTTGACAGAAATTCCAAAATCTGATTTCTTCACAAAAGTAAATAACAAGAATAGAAATCTAAAACCTAAGAAAAGAGAAAACTAAGATCTAAAACTAAAGAGAAAATTATACAATAGTAAAAGGTGTCCACAACTTGTGTTAACTAAGCCTATTTATAGATTTAGCATGGTCATCGTCCTTATCCCTAGGTCAGTTGATGTTCTCACACTTAAAGTTGGATTGTGCAGACCAAAATACCCCTGACTTGTATTAATTTCTCGTACAGAAGTGATGTTGCGACACATTAGTTCATATGTCACGACATCAAAGGAAGTATACTCTTCTTCAGGGTATCATCAGGGGTATGTCACGACATCCTCATGTTGTGTCCTGACATTGAGAATAGTCTTGGACTTTTCTTATTTTGCTCCCTATGTTGGGACATCCCATGCTCCACGTTGCAACCTAGCGACCAGTATCGAGTTAACCTCTTGGAAGGGAGGTTACACCTTGCTTAAGAAAACTTTTCCCTCTTCTATCTCATCAGAAAGCTCAGTGGTCAAATGGGTCAGTCCAAGAAGAGTTCAAAGGGAAAGGTATTAAAATTAGGAAAGGAAAAAATCCTTTAATGTCAGGTAAAATAGAATTTGAAGCCATTTTTGTAACACCCCAAACCCGGCCCATGCGTTATGACCGGATCTGACATGTCACATGAGAAAAACGTGTTAAATCCCTTTTGATTTGTACTAAAATAGATATTATTTTGTTATAATCAAGAAAACATGTTTAATTAGATATATTTGATAAAATACTACTAATCCTCGAAAGTTAATTGAGAAATCGAAAATTTGAACTAATGATCTTATAAAACCATATCTTTTAAAAATATCGTTTGAAAGTTCGAGTGAAAACTTCCGTGTTAAAATATTTATAAATATTTATTTTGAAATCCATTTTTTAATCGATTTTGGAAAACCTTTATTTAAGTTTTTAGAAAATTCTCATTTTAAACAATTTAAGCAAAATAATAAGTATAACAACCATAAAGCAAATAATAAAATACTCCAGAGGCCTTATTACAACATAAAAAAAACCCAAAATAGTAAAGTGAACGGAAATAGAAATTCTAAAGTTCAAGAACACCATTTCTGAAGTATGGCCTCCATCGAGTCATCCATGGCCCCAAGTCCTCGTCACGGAGCATTACCTACAAGGGTTAAGAAAAAGGGGGAGTGAGTTACAAGAACTCAGTGTGAAACCCCTTACCGTCATCCATTGGGCCTGAACCCATATAGAAAAAATTTGGGCCTAAGCCCTTTTACATAACAATTCTTAAAATGAAGCAAATGTATGAATGTATGCAATCCCAAACCAACCTAATAATCCATCCGCTACACACCACCCGTACCATCCCATCACACCTGTGGGGATCAAGTTAACCCACCCCGCCAAACACACCAATCGAAGGCATTATGCCATTTATAACAAATTTTGATTGTGGCCGAGCCAACAGAATCATAGTATCATATTAACAAACATTTTTGTGGCAGTGCCACCGGAATCACTTCTCTTCAACATTTTCCCATCCCATGCAAAATCATGTAAATGCATCATACATAGAAAATCATGATATTTACAAATATAAACAACAATAATTAATTCAGAGATTCATTACAAAAATTCGGCCCATTGTAGCACTTGCAAATCAGCCCATTAAGACCAAATATCAAATCGGCCCATTTAAGGCAATATAACAAATCGGCCCATTAAGGCAATATAACAAATCTGCCCATTAAGGCAATATAACAAATCGGTCCATTAGGGCAATATAACAAATCGGCCCATTAAGGCAATATAAAAAATCGACCCATAGGGGCATTTTCGTAATTTCGACCCATAGGGGCGTTTTCGTAATTCGGCCCATAAAGGGCATTTTTGTAATTCAGTAATTTTACCCACTAAGGGTAATTCGGTAATCTCGCAACCCAGGAGTATTTCGGTAATTTACCCTCCAAGGGTATTTTGGTAATTCCGCAACCTAGACGTAACAACTAATGTGGGGCAGAAAAATCGAAACTGTCCATTTACGTCATACTGACTAAATTGACTATAACTCGAGTTAGGAAACTCGAAATTTAGATCCGTAAATTTTCCTTGAAACTACACTCATATATCTTCTTACTACAATTTTTCCAGAATTTTTGGCTTAGCCATTTAGTACATTTTATTCATTAAAATTTCCCTTGTTTCACTGACCAACGGTTCTGACCTCTCTTACCCAAAATTTAAATATCTCACTGTACGGTTTTATATGTTTCTCCCACTTGTTTTTATTGAAAATAGGCTCACTAAGGAATCTATACATATAACTTATAACTCATAATTAACTTTGTACAATTTTAAAATATTTTTCCAAGACAGAACAGGGAACCACGAAGTCAATCAGCACCAGTCTCACTAAAATTAAGATATCACAGAATATACAATTCCTCTTCCTCCTCTGTTTCTTTCATATAAAAATAGACACAGTAAGATTTATTTCGATATCTTTTTCACTATCTAACTCTTTTTATCCTATTTTTCGTGATTTTTAAAAATCACATCACTGCTGTTGGCCGAACTATTTAATTGCAAAAATATGGTTACCACTACGAATATACGCACGCCCGAGTGGTCACGGATGCCGGTTTCTGATTTTCCTTCGGTATTTCGACCGAATCACAGAACATTTCATGCAAAATTTTAGAGAGGTATGAGATTACATACCATTTCAATCAGGTATTCGGAAGGGTACGGGATTACACACCTTATTCGTAATCCGTAACACGATACTCTCCGCGGCACCTAAAGGTACAATCGGTTAACAATTAGTCCAAAGCCCAATTTTCAACTTCAACCAAGTATTGCGATTGATTAACAATCTATATCACTTACCAAAAATCTGAGTCTCTTATTACAAGGGATAGGTGATCGAGCGATTTGGCCCCTAAAAATAAACGATTAGTCATCACCTCTATACCGTTTAGCAAACTAACCAATCAACGAAAAAGATCAAAAAGAACCATGACGAATCCCTTACCTTGACAATAATAGATCCCCTTCTATCGATTTCCTTAAGGCTAGAAAGATGATGAGAGTGTAAGCTAACACTCTACCGATTCGGACCACACCAAGAGAACCAAGAAGATGGAAGTAGCAAAGAATAGATTCGGCCTTACAACCACTGAAAACCCGAGAAGACAAAGAAGCTTCGGCAACCACAAGAACCAAGTTTCGGCTATGAGATGAAGTTGATGTTTCAGTTATGGTGTATAAAAGAGAATGTTTGAAAAGAAAAGAGTAGAAGTCAATAGGTAAATTGAAGTTTCGGTCAAGAGGAAATGCAATCAAAAGAACCAAAATATTTAGAAAGGAAAAAGAAATGACCCCCAAAGATGTGAAAATGCAAGGGAGAGCTAGAGAAATTCGGCTCCCCCTCTTTCCCTTAACCAAAACCATGTATCATCTTTTCCAAAAGATGATCATTGACCAAATAAAAATCTTTCCAAAACACCTTCCACACTATAAGCCAACATGTTCCCTTCACATGCCTTTTTCTTTTGATTCTTTCCATCATCAACCCTTATCTTCCTCCATACCATATTTCTTTAGCCACCTTTCCAAAACCAAAAAGTCTTCCTTGCCTTAAATACCACCATGGCCGACACTATGGATGAATAACATAAAAATTAATCAAAATTTGCACTAGATGGGATTTGAACCTTAAACCATTAGTACACTCCACACGCCACTTTCCACTTTTACCAATAGACTCCTTGTGCTAGCAAAATGCACACTTATTTCCTTAAGCATTGATGCCACTTACCTTCTCTCCTTAAAGTGCTTAACCATAAAATTTTTGCTAAGGCCCAATTTGAACCCGAAACTTCCTAGAACCCCGTAACTTTCCAAAATCACCCTCCTAATAAGTCCAACTTGAAATAATGTCGTTCTCAAATTCCCATAAATTTTAAAACGGTTCCACGCTCAAGGTCCAATGGGCCCAATCCTACTAGGCCCAATTTCGGGTCGTTACAATTCTACCCTCCTTAAAGAAATTTCGTCCTCAAAATTTCCAACCAACTACTAAACGCACCGCTCAAATCACACCACTATGCTTTCGCTGCGCACTCTGATCTTAATAACACTAATGTACTTTTAACAAAATCTTGAATCCTCTTTCACTCAACCAAACATCTAACCACTGAAGCAAGCAGTTATCTACCACTTATACCTAAAATTTTCTACATTCAATCATCACGTCCAACCATAACATACCTGACTTGATGGTGAAGAAACAATCTCGAGCCTTATGCTCCTTAGACCCCCATCTCAAGCATGCTCCTGACCTCCTCAAGCATTCTCCCAGATGACGCCTTCTGCAATAATCGCAAGCTGAAAAGTTTGGACGTGCCTTAACACGCTTCACAGAACGAGACTGCGGCCCTAGAGAATTGCGATCTAATTTCTTCTTACAGTCCACACGCCCAACTCAAAGTGTTCGACCAATTTCTCTAACCTCCTCCACAAGCTCCCTAACTAGCCGAGTCAGCTCATCAATTCCAGCTCGGTCATAAGACTCCGTCTCAGCCACTGGCAATGCCAACACCTCCCTTTCAGAAACATGCTCCGATGCTGAAGATCTAGCCCTAGCACCTCGGCCTCTACCACGTCCACATCTACCGCGTCCACGTCTTCTAGCGTTAATGTTCACTAATGTCGACTTAATCTTATTACGAGTTTTATGAATCAGTATACTATTTCAGTGTTTATTAAACAATGTTTTATGGAGTATAGGAAGTAAAGTTGTTTTCGTAGTACGTATCTAAGGTCTCAATTTCTATAGTTTCAGCTCCTAAAGCTAAGAGTTCTAGATTATTTCTACAGTCATACCATAATAATCATAAATTGAAAACATAAACTTACTTGACTTGGTGCCGGATACCCGTGGTGCCATACTTCCTATAGAACATACATGTATAATTTAAAATTTTAAACGGCTTTGAAAACGTGTTTGAACCCAAACCACAAACCGAGTTTTGCAACCGGCTCGATACCATAAAATGTAACACCCTAAACCCGGCCCATGCGTTATGACTGGATCTGACATGTCACATGAGAAAAACGTGTTAAATCCCTTTTGATTTGTACTAAAATAGATATTATTTTGTTATAATCAAGAAAACATGTTTAATTAGAAATATTTGATAAAATACTACTAATCCTCGAAAGTTAAATGAGAAATCGAAAAGTTGAACTAATGATCTTATAAAACCGTGTCTTTTAAAAATATCGTTTGAAAGTTCGAGTGAAAACTTCCGTGTTAAAATATTTATAAAAGTTTATTTTGAAATCCATTTGTTAATCGATTTTGGAAAACCTTGATTTAAGTTTTTAGAAAATTCTCATTTTAAATAATTTAAGCAAAATAATAAGTATAACAACCATAAAGCAAATAATAAAATACTCTAGAGGCCTTATTACAACATAAAAAAAATAACTCAAAATAGTAAAGTGAACGGAAATAGAAATTCTAAAGTTCAAGAACACCATTTTTGAAGTATGGCCTCCATCGAGTCATCCATGGCCCCAAGTCCTCGTCACTGAGCATTACCTACAAGGGTTAAGAAAAAGGGGGAGCTAGTTACAAGAACTCAGTGTGAAACCCCTTACCGTCATCCACTGGGCCTGAACCCATATAGAAAAAAATTTGGGCCTAAGCCCTTTTACATAACAATTCTTAAAATGAAGCAAATGTATGAATGTAGGCAATCCCAAACCAACCTAATAATCCATCCGCTACACACCACCCGTACCATCCCATCACACCTGTGGGGATCAAGTCAACCCACCCCACCAAACACACCAATCGCAGGCATTATGCCATTTATAACAAATTTTGATTGTGGCCGAGCCACCGTAATCATAGTATCATATTAACAAACATTTTTGTGGCGATTGCCACCTAATCACTTCTCTTCAACATTTTCCCATCCCATGCAAAATCATGTAAATGCATCATACATAGCAAATCATGATATTTACAAATATAAACAACAATAATTAATTCATAGATTCATTACAAAAATTCGGCCCATTTTAGCACTTGCAAATCAGCCCATTAAGACCAAATATCAAATCGGCCCATTTAAGGCAATATAACAAATCGGCCCATTAAGGCAATATAACAAATCGGCCCATTAAGGAAATATAACAAATCAGTCCATCAGGGCAATATAACAAATCGGCCCATTAAGGCAATATAACAAATCGGCCCATAGGGGCATTCTCGTAATTTCGACCCATAGGGGCGTTTTCATAATTCAGCCCATAAAGGGCATTTTCGTAATTTGGTAATTTTACCCACTAAGGGTAATTCGGTAATCTCGCAACCCAGGGGTATTTCGGTAATTTACCCTCCAAGGGTATTTTGGTAATTCCGCAACCTAGACTTAACTACTAATGTGGGGTATAAAAATCGAAACTGTCCATTTACGTCATATTGACTAAATTGACTATAACTCGAGTTAGGAAACTCGAAATTTAGATCCGTAAATTTTCCTTGAAAATAGACTCATATATCTTCTTACTAGAAGTTTTCCAGAATTTTTCGCTTAGCCATTTAGTACAGTTTATTCATTAAAGATTCCCTTGTTTCATTGACCAACGGTTCTGACCTCTCTTACCAAAAATTCAAATATCTCACTGTACGGTTTTCATATGTTGCTCTCACTTGTTTCTATTGAAAATAGGCTCACTAAGGAATCTATACATATAACTTATAACTCATAATTCACTTTGTACAATTTTAAACGATTTTTCTAAGATAGAACAAGGAACCACAAAGTCAATCAGAACCAGTCTCACTAAAATTAAGATATCACAGAATATACAATTCCTATTCCTCCTCTGTTTCTTTCATATAAAAATAGACACAGTAAGATTTATTTTGATATCTTTTTCACTTACTAACTATTTTTATCCTATTTTTCGTGATTTTTCAAAATCACGTCACTGCTGCTGACCAAACTGTTTGATTGCAAAAATATGGTTACCACTACGAATATACGTACGCCCGAGTGGTCACGGATGCTGGTTTCCGGTTTTCCTTCGGTATTTTGACTGAATCACAGAACATTTCATGCAAACTTTCAGAGAGGTATGAGATTACATACCATTTCAAACAAGTATTCGGAAGGGTACGGGATTACAAACCTTATTCGGAATCCGTAACACGATACTCTCCGCAGCACCTAAAGGTACAATCGGTTAACAATTAGTCCAAAGCCCAATTTCCAACTTCAACCAAGTATTGCGATTGATTAACAATCTATATCACTTACCAATAATCCGAGTCTCTTATTACGAGGGATAGGTGATCGAGCGATTTGGTCCCTAAAAATAAACGATTAGTCATCACCTCTATACCGTTTAGCAAACTAACCGATCAATGAAAAAGATCAAAAAGAACCATGACGAATCCCTTACCTTGACAATAATAGATCCCCTTCTATCGATTTCCTTAAGGCTAGAAAGATGATGAGAGTGTAAGCTAACACTCTACCGATTCGGCCCACACCAAGAGAACCAAGAAGATGGAAGTAGCAAAGAATAGATTCGGCCTTACAACCACCGAAAACCCGAGAAGACAAAGAAGCTTCGGCAACCACAAGAACCAAGTTTCGGCTATGAGATGAAGTTGATGTTTCGGTTATGGTGTATAAAAGAGAATGTTTGAAAAGAAAAGAGTAGAAGTCAATAGGCAAATTGAAGTTTCGGTCAAGAGGAAATGCAATCAAAAGAACCAAAATATTTAGAAAGGAAAAAGATATGACCCCCAAAGATGTGAAAATGCAAGGGAGAGCTAGAGAAATTCGGCTCCCCCTCTTTCCCTTAACCAAAACCATGTATCATCTTTTCCAAAAGATGAGCATTGACCAAATAAAAATCTTTCCAAAACACCTTCCACACTATAAGCCAACATGTTCCTTCACATGCCTTTTCTTTTGATTCTTTCCATCATCAACCCTTATCTTCCTCCATACCATATTTCTTTAGCCACCTTTCCAAAACCAAAAAGTCTTCCTTGCCTTAAATACCACCATGGCCGACACTATGGATGAATAGCATAAAAATTAATCAAAATTTGCACTAGATGGGATTTGAACCTTAAACCATTAGTACACTCCACACGCCACTTTCCACTTTTACCAATAGACTCCTTGTGCTAGCAAAATGCACACTTATTTCCTTAAGCATTGATGCCACTTACCTTCTCTCCTTAAAGTGCTTAACCATAAAATTTTTGCTAAGGCCCAATTTGAACCCGGAACTTCCTAGAACCCCGTAACTTTCCAAAATCACCCTCCTAATAAGTCCAACTTGAAATAATGCCGTTCTCAAATTCCCATAAATTTTAAAACGGTTCCACGCTCAAGGTCTAATGGGCTCAATCCTACTAGGCCCAATTTCGGGTCGTTACAATTCTACCCTCCTTAAAGAAATTTCGTCCTCAAAATTTCCAACCAACTACTAAACGCACCGCTCAAATCACACCACTATGCTTTCGCTGCGCACTCTGATCTTAATAACACTAATGTACTTTTAACAAAATCTTGAATCCTCTTTCACTCAACCAAACATCTAACCACTGAAGCAAGCAGTTATCTACCACTTATACCTAAAATTTTCTACATTCAATCATCACGTCCAACAATAACATACCTGACTTGATGGTGAAGAAACAATCTCGAGCCTTATGCTCCTTAGATCCCCATCTCTAGCATGCTCCTGACCTCCTCCAGCATTCTCCCGAATGACGCATTCTGCAATAATCGCAAGCCGAAAAGTTTGGACGTGCCTTAACACGCTTCACAGAACGAGACTGCGGCCCTAGAGAATTGCGATCTAATTTCTTCTTACAGTCCACACGCCCAACTCGAAGTGTTCGACCAATTTCTCTAACCTCCTCCGCAAGCTCCTAACTAGTCGAGTCACTCATCAATTCCACTTCGGTCATAAGACTCCGTCTCACCCATCGGCAATGCCAACACCTCCCTTTCGAAACATGCCCCGATGTCAAGATCTAGCCCTAGTACCTCGGCCTCTACCACGCCCACGTCTACCGCGTCCCACGTCTTCTAGCGTTAATGTTCACTAATGTCGACTTAATCTTATTACGAGTTTTATGAATCAAGATACTATTTCAAAGTTTATTAAACAATGTTTTATGGAGTATAGGAAGTAAAGTTGTTTTCGTAAGTACGTGATCTAAGGTATCAATTTCTATAGTTTCACTCCTAAAGCTAAGAGTTCTAGATTATTTCTACAGTCATACCACAATAATCATAAATTGAAAACATAAACTTACTTGACTTGGTACCGGATACCCGTGGTGCCATACTTCCTTTAGAACATACATGTATAATTTAAAATTTTAAACGGCTTTGAAAACGTGTTTGAACCCAAACCACAGCTGAGTTTTGCAACCGGGCTCTGATACCATAAAATGTAACACCCTAAACCCGGCCCATTCGTTATGACCGGATCTGACATGTCACATGAGAAAAACGTGTTAAATCCCTTTTGATTTGTACTAAAATAGATATTATTTTGTTATAATCAAGAAAACATGTTTAATTAGAAATATTTGATAAAATACTACTAATCCTCGAAAGTTAATTGAGAAATCGAAAAGTTGAACTAATGATCTTATAAAACCGTGTCCTTTAAAAATATCGTTTGAAAGTTCGAGTGAAAACTTCCGTGTTAAAATATTTATAAAAGTTTATTTTGAAATCCATTTGTTAATCGATTTTGGAAAACCTTGATTTAAGTTTTTAGAAAATTCTCATTTTAAATAATTTAAGCAAAATAATAAGTATAACAACCATAAAGCAAATAATAAAATACTCTAGAGGCCTTATTACAACATAAAAAAAACAACTCAAAATAGTAAAGTGAACGGAAATAGAAATTCTAAAGTTCAAGAACACCATTTCTGAAGTATGGCCTCCATCGAGTAATCCATGGCCCCAAGTCCTCACATCGAGCATTACCTACAAGGGTTAAGAAAAAGGGGAGTTAGTTACAAGAACTCAGTGTGAAACCCCTTACCGTCATCCACTGGGCCTGAACCCATATAGAAAAAAATTTGGGCCTAAGCCCTTTTACATAACAATTCTTAAAATGAAGCAAATGTATGAATGTAGGCAATCCCAAACCAACCTAATAATCCATCCGCTACACACCACCCGTACCATCCCATCACACCTGTGGGGATCAAGTCAACCCACCCCACCAAACACACCAATCGCAGGCATTATGCCATTTATAACAAATTTTGATTGTGGCCGAGCCACCAGAATCATAGTATCATATTAACAAACATTTTTGTGGCGATTGCCACCTAATCACTTCTCTTCAACATTTTCCCATCCCATGCAAAATCATATAAATGCATCATACATAGCAAATCATGATATTTACAAATATAAACAACAATAATTAATTCATAGATTCATTACAAAAATTCGACCCATTGTAGCACTTGCAAATCAGCCCATTAAGACCAAATATCAAATCGGCCCATTTAAGGCAATATAACAAATCGGCCCATTAAGGCAATATAACAAATCGGCCCATTAAGGAAATATAAAAAATCGGTCCATCAGGGCAATATAACAAATCGGCCCATTAAGGCAATATAACAAATCGGCCCATAGGGGCATTTTCGTAATTTCGACCCATAGGGGCGTTTTCATAATTCAGCCCATAAAGGGCATTTTCGTAATTCGATAATTTTACCCACTAAGGGTAATTCGGTAATCTCACAACCCAGGGGTATTTCAGTAATTTACCCTCCAATGGTATTTTGGTAATTCCGCAACCTAGACTTAACTACTAATGTGGGGCATAAAATCAAATCGTCCATTTACGCATATATTGACTAAATTGACTATAACTCGAGTTAGGAAATTTGAAATTTAGATCCGTAAATTTTCCTTGAAAATAGACTCATATATCTTCTTACTAGAAGGTTTCCAGAATTTTTTGCTTAGCCATTTAGTACAGTTTATTCATTAAAGATTCCCTTGTTTCATTGACCAACGATTCTGACCTCTCTTACCAAAAATTCAAATATCTCACTGTATGGTTTTCATATGTTGCTCTCACTTGTTTCTATTGAAAATAGGATCACTAAGGAATCTATACATATAACTTATAACTCATAATTCACTTTGTACAATTTTAAACGGTTTTTCCAAGATAGAACAGGGAACCACAAAGTCAATCAGAACCAGTCTCACTAAAATTAAGATATCACAAAATATACAATTCCTATTCCTCCTCTGTTTCTTTCATATAAAAATAGACACAGTAAGATTTATTTCGATATCTTTTTCACTTACTAACTATTTTTATCCTATTTTTCGTGATTTTTCAAAATCACGTCACTGCTGCTGACCAAACTGTTTGATTGCAAAAATATGGTTACCACTACGAATATACGTACGCCCGAGTGGTCACGGATGCCGGTTTCTGATTTTCCTTCGATATTTCGACCGAATCACAGAACATTTCATGCAAACTTTTAGAGAGGTATGAGATTACATACCATTTCAAACAGGTATTCGGAAGGGTACGGGATTACACACCTTATTCGAATCTGTAACACGATACTCTCGCGCACACCTAAAGGTACAATCGGTTAACAATTAGTCCAAAGCCCAATTTTCAACTTCAACCAAGTATTGCGATTGATTAATAATCTATATCACTTACCAATAATCCGAGTCTCTTATTACGAGGGATAGGTGATCGAGCGATTTGGTCCCTAAAAATAAACGATTAGTCATCACCTCTATACCGTTTTAGCAAACTAACGATCAACGAAAAAGATCAAAAAGAACCATGATGAATCCCTTACCTTGACAATAATAGATCCCCTTCTATCGATTTCCTTAAGGCTAGAAAGATGATGAGAGTGTAAGCTAACACTCTACCGATTCGGCCCACACCAAGAGAACCAAGAAGATGGAAGTAGCAAAGAATAGATTCGCCCTTACAACCACCGAAAACCCGAGAAGACAAAGAAGCTTCGACAACCACAAGAACCAAGTTTCGGCTATGAGATGAAGTTGATGTTTCGGTTATGGTGTATAAAAGAGAATGTTTGAAAAGAAAAGAGTAGAAGTCAATAGGCAAATTGAAGTTTCGGTCAAGAGGAAATGCAATCAAAAGAACCAAAATATTTAGAAAGGAAAAGAAATGACCCCAAAGATGTGAAAATGCAAGGGAGAGCTAGAGAAATTTGGCTCCCCTCTTTCCCTTAACTAAAACCATGTATCATCTTTTCCAAAAGATGAGCATTGACCAAATAAAAATCTTTCCAAAACACCTTCCACACTATAAGCCAACATGTTCCCTTCACATGCCTTTTTCTTTTGATTCTTTCCATCATCAACCCTTATCTTCCTCCATACCATATTTCTTTAGCCACCTTTCCAAAACCAAAAAGTCTTCCTTGCCTTAAATACCACCATGGCCGACACTATGGATGAATAGCATAAAAATTAATCAAAATTTGCACTAGATGGGATTTGAACCTTAAACCATTAGTACACTCCACACGCCACTTTCCACTTTTACCAATAGACTCCTTGTACTAGCAAAATGCACACTTATTTCCTTAAGCATTGATGCCACTTACCTTCTCTCCTTAAAGTGCTTAACCATAAAAATTTTGCTAAGGCCCAATTTGAACCCGGAACTTCCTAGAACCCCGTAACTTTCCAAAATCACCCTCCTAATAAGTCCAACTTGAAATAATGCCGTTCTCAAATTTCCATAAATTTTAAAACGCTTCTACGCTCAAGGTCCAATGGGCCCAATCCTACTAGGCCCAATTTTGGGTCGTTACAATTTTTGAAATCCTACAGGCTATTAAATATGATGAGGGTGCGTCTATGAATGAATATGTGGAGTTTGTCTACTGTGATGTAGTGGATGGGTTTGATTATGTGCAATACTAAGGTCAATTATTACTAGTTTCCCTTTTATTTTATTATCGCTTATAAAGTATTTGACTGAAACTGTTAGAGGGTATGAAAAACTCTTTTTTGATTGATTTATTAAGATGTATAGTCAGGAGCATGACATGGATATCTTAGTTGTTCTGAGACTAAAATTAGTAGGAAACAGGTTTGATCAGGTGATTTAGAGTTTTGGATTTCTATTCTTATATCATGTTTTAGCTTGTGGCTTTGTGGGTGGAATATGAATATGAATATGATGGAAAGCTTCTATCTCTATGGAAATTAAAAAGAGAGACATGCAAATTAGGCCTAGATATTCAGATTTGGAATGGTGATCAGGTGGTAGTAGAACCAAATTCCTTTCTATTTCACACAATACCTATCGCCGAACAAGCAAAGTGTAACAACCCATTTTTAGTCGAATTAGAATAGTGGTTTCGAGACCACAAATTTGAGATCAAAATAATTATTTTATTATTATTTTAATTTCTACAGCATGTTAGTATGATTTTGTGAAAATTTCGTTAAGAAATTTTATCGTTTAAATGCTCAATATGATAAAAAGGACTAAATCGCGTAAAGTGTAAAAGTGGTGTTCTAATAGCTAAAGGTGTCTAATAGCTATGGAACCTTAAAGTGGAGGTCCTTATGTGGTAAATAGCACATTAATAAGCTAGTGGATGATAGTGGCTTGGTATTTGGTGCAATTAATAAGTGTTTTAAAGGTTAATTTTGTAAATTGGTAATTAAATGTTATATTCATAAAACATAATAAACTTTTATTTTATGTTCATCTTCTTCCTAAAACACTAAGAAAACAATTTATACATGGAGAAATAACGCTAGGGTTCGGCCATCTTCTTTTCTTTCAAATAGGTATGATTTTTGTCCCGTTTTTAATGATTTCTATGTTTTTGGAGTCATTGTAACTTAATCTAGCTAGCCCAGGGACTAATTTGCAAAATTGTTAAAGGTTTAGGGTTTTACCATTGATGAATATATGAGTATTTTGATGTTTGATGATAGAAAATGAATCTTTGTTGTTAGTTAAACAACTTTTGTAAAGTGATTTTAGTTGAAAATGTCAATTAGGGATTAAATTGAAAAATGTGTAAAATCCATGCTGAAATGTGTGAATAAATGAAAAATATGGGCTGTTAAGGGCATAAGTGAAATTCAGCTATCATGGGTTAATGTTGAATTGCATGAATTTATATATTTACGAGATAATAACTAAATTGTAAAGAAGACAAAAGTTTAGGGGTAAAATAGTAATTTTACCAAAAATATGAAATTGGATTAAATTGAATTGATTAGTGCTTAAATTAGCTAAATTTGATTATATAGATCAAGAAAAGCAACGTATGGATTTAGATCGGGGAAAAAATAAAGTTGTGGATTAGACGATCGTTTTTCGTTGTTTAAAATCAAGGTAAGTTCGTTCGGTTTAATTTTAGTTTATATTTAAGTGAAATATATGAACTTAATAGCATAATATTAGATTATATTGATGTGTATAAATGAAAAAAAATAATGAAATGATAATTTCTGATATCAATGAAGATATATGTTCTGATGATAAGACCATGACTGGGTTATGGCACTATGGACGTAAGACCATGGTTGGACCATGGCAGTGTTTATATGTAAGACCATAGCAGGGCTATGGCATTCTGATGATAAGACCATGAGTGGGTTATGGCACTATGGATGTAAGACCATGGTTGGACCATGACAGTGTTTATATGTAGGACCATAGTTGGACTATGGCACAAAAGAAATGTGTACTAGGGTTTCAATCGTCTTCACAGTATTTACCGAATATAGAAAAGGAATGGTTTCGACCAATGCTTAGTACACCTTGTGTGAGCTCCGGTAAGGATTTTGATTGACTTCATCACTATGACAAATTTGGAAATGATACTAAGTGATATATATATGTTGAGGTGTAAAATGGATGATACATATGTATGAAACTTGTTTAATTGATGTGCTCATCCATAATTATTAGTTATATTATGTGTGAATTGTGAGTAACATATTGGTGAATACATGTGTTTAGGCATTTGGTCAAGTTGAGTTGGGAAATGTTATGATTATTGACTTAAATTGTGATAAATGAGTAAGTTAAATTCTTTGTTATACAAACTTACTGTAATGCCCCGAATTTAGGCCTAGAAGGAATGGGCCTTGAGTGTGAGATCAGCTAGGAGACTGCACATAGAAGTTTATGTGTGCAAGAAAATGACACAAATTGCTTGTTTGCTTTAATTGCTAAGTGATTTGGGTGTGTATGGGGGTGTGTGAGAAGCTTGGGTTCAAGTCTTGGCCGTTGCAAAATTTTTTAGTTTTCCTCTTATATGAACCTGGACTCTAGCTTGTAGGCTTTAAAAATTATTGTGGTTAAAACGTGACACAAGAGGAGCTTGTGGCCTAGTGGCAAGTGGCGTGTTGTGTAACTATGAGGTCTGAGGTTCAAATCCTGAGATAAGCAATGGAGTGTTTATTTTGCTGGTTGAGCTGGGAAGGTAGAAGAGTTGGACTGAGACACTGCTGAAGAGGTGTTTGAATTGGTCATGGAGAGATTGTAGGAGCAAATCATGGAGAGGATTATGGAGAGATTGGTGGAGTGAATCAAGGAAGTTGGAGTGTGTGGGAGTGTTTGTGCCGAATTTGCTAAGGGGAAACTCATAGTTTCGGCTTTGGGGGGTGTGTGTTTTCATTCCAGTTATTGAGTGCATTTTGGGGCCTTTCAGGATTTGTTTGTGTTCCTCTCTAAAGCCGAGCTAGCATTTTGTTTTGGGGAGTATTTTATTGTTTCGGTTTTGGCACTTCCTCTTAATTGCTTAGCCGAATACATCTCTTCCCTCCTTCACCATTCTTTCATTCGGTATTCTCTTCATAGCTCCCTCTATCAGATTTTTGTAAGTTTTCTCCCCCTATCGGTTTTGAACTGACATTATTTGCTCTTATGAAGTGGTCGAATACCTCTATCTCTTCTCCTCACTTTCTTTTCCTTCTTCTTTATTTTCTCTTCCTAGGCCGAATACATTTCTTTTTCCCTCCTATTGCACCGTGATTTTGTGGAGTCGATTTTGCTACTCCTTTCTCAACTCTATTGCGTTGTGAGTGAATGAGTTTACGAGTGTACGATAAGCGTAGATTATATTTTACTCCAAATAGAGGTTTCCGATAATATGTTGCATAAAGAGATATCAATGGTGGCGAGTAGTAGCCATTCTGAGGGAGGATCAGGAATGGTGCTAGCTGAGAATGGGCACGTAGCCCTTGCCCCCAAATTTAAGCAGCGTAAAGTGTCAGCTGTTCGGGATTTTCTGCCGGGGTACGGCAGGGTGCTGCACCAATCTCTGGATCAAGTGGGCAAACCACAACCGACTGATCTAGATAAGGGAGAGGTAATCTGTTAGACAAGTATTTTCGGTAGAGGCTGTTTTTGATAAGTTGATTGGGATTCGATTAACCTAATTGACAAGTGATTAATAGATTGCCTTGATTGAATGTAGGGTGGAGTTCTCGTGGGTCATTCACACATTTCGCAATCAGGTGTGTAATCACACTATCGTTTTTGTGAGTCGGCAAAAGCCGAAAAGTCGAAAAGCTGAAACTTCAGCATTTAAGGCCTCACGAGCGTACGATCGCTCGTGTGGTAAATCGAGCCCACAACTGTGGGCGGTAGACTAAAGAGGCCACCACGAGTGTTCTCGTGCACTTGGGCTGTTATGGGCCTCGTTGGGCCGAAATGGGCCGTGTAGGCCCAATGGGCTCGTAGGCCCTACACGGAATAAATCCACGATAAATGGAAAATATTGAACTAGGCTATAACGTTCACATAGCCGTGACTGATTTTGGGCTAAATGGGCCACACGAGTGTGTGGGCCCACTTGGGCCATGTATTGGGCTTTGGGCCCATTTACACCGTCTTGACCATATATGTTATCTGTGTCGCTTGAGGCGACTGTAGACCTTTGAGAAGGTTGTTATATGACTAAAATACCCCTAAGGGTAAAATGACTGAAATACCCCTAAAGAGTAAAATGACTGTAATGCCCTTGTAGGGTAAAATGACCGTAATGCCCCTGTAGGGTAAAATGACCGTAATGCCCTTGTAGGGTAAAATGACCGTAATGCCCCTATAGGGTAAAATGACTATTTTACCCCTCGAGGGTAAATGGCTGATTTGTCTGTGATTTAAATGACTGATTTGTCTGTGATTTACATGACTAATTTATCTGTGATTTAAATGATTGATTTGTCTGTGATTTGTATGACTGATTTTGAGCATGGCATTTTGCATACACGACATACTCGTATGGGGTTGAGATATCGTTATGGAGGAAGTATCAGATCGTGGCTCGCCACAATCATCGCATCGTGGCTTTGCCACATATACGGCATCGCGCCTTTGTCGCGATCATCGTTGTCGATGCTTTGCTTTGCGATGCTACCGATGGTCGTGGTGCCGATCATATTACTACTATCGATGGCTTTGTGCCAATCATATTACATCGTACTCATGGCGTTATAGCTATCCTGCTTACGACTCTTAGCCATTCTCGACATCGCGCCTTTGTCGCGATATCGATTAGTGCCACAACCGGTACTGATATTGGTGTGTTGGCTAGGTGGGTTGATTTTATCCCCACATGGTGTGTTGGTTGGTACGAGTGGTGTGTTGGCTGGATTGGGATAGGTTGCATGATTGGATTGTTGCATTTCTGTTGCTGATACTGTCACTGTATTAGGCTTAAGCCCACATGTATTCTGTTTCTGATTCTGATACTATAATGGGCTAAAGCCCACACTACACTGTTTTAGTTTTGGGGTAAAGCCCACGTTGTTCTCACATCGAAAAGGGCTCGAGCCCGCATCATTATCAGATATATTATTGACTGTATGATGGGGGATTACACACTGAGTTTTTTGTAAACTCACCCTGTTTTTAACCTTTCAGGTAATCCCCAGCTTTAGACAGTTCGGAGCTGCGAGGGACTCGGAGAGGGCCACACAACTGCACATGTTTTGTTCTGTTTTGCTCATTTACTTAAGCACTTTAATTATGATTCGGGTTGTAATAAGGCCTCTATAATTTTTGGATTTTAAATTTGGGATTTTATTGACTGTGATTTATATCTGCTAGAAGTAGAACAACAGTTTTCCAAAACAATAACTATTTTCAAACGCTATGTTTTCGCAACTCAAATTTTAAATATCACGTTTTTGTAAATCATTTGTTTTAAATTAAGCTTCCGCAACAAATAAGGTTTTAAAGGTAATAACATTTTAAAAGGGAATAACTTTTTAATAAACCACGATTGAAAGTGAACAAACGCAAACTGAGGTTCTGTACAAGTTTTAAATGGCATGAAGTTTTAAATTTCAAGAAGGGTTTTCAATGAAAACATGGTTTTCGAAAAACACTTCAATGTGACATGCCAGATTCGGCCATAACGTCTAGGCCGGGTTTGGGGTTTTACACTTACTAAGTTTAATTACTTATTATGTTTACTTTTCCGTGTTTTATAGTGATTCAAAAGTTTGCTCGGATTGGAAGTCATCGGAGATCTCATCACACTATCCAACCGTCGTTTTGGTACTTTTGAACTTTATGTATTTAGGTTATATGGCATGTATAGGTATTATGGTTAATATGGCCTATATGTTTGTAACGTATATAGCCAATTGATTTGGCTTATAATTAATGTATGTTTGGAAATGTGTTTAGCCATGTGATTTGGCTTGATTAAGCATAGGTGTTGGTATGTATATATAAGTGTAATTAGCCTTATGTGATGTGTTGATATATTGATATGTGAATGCCTTGTTGTGAATTGGTATGGTGAAGACTAAATGGTCGAAATTGAGATGCGTATTCATGTTAAGTTGGACAAGTTAGTACATAACTGAGAATGACCATTTAAGTAGTCTTTGATGATGAAAATGGTATGTTTTTGAATTGCAAGTTGAGATGTTTATGAGCTTATGCTTGTTGGTAATGAAATTGTATGTTTTAGGCTTGACTTTGGTTGATTTGAATGCCTGTTTTTGTTGTGGTCATATGCTATTTGGCATGTTTAGGTTGATGCACATTTGGGTGAGAAAGATGGCTTGGAAAATAGCCTATTTTTGTCCATACGGGCAGAGACACGGGCGCGCAGTCTCACCGTGTGGTGACACATGGTCGTGTGACATGGCCGCAGTGTCTCCGATGTTTATTAGAAACTGTCAAGATGCTCCACACACCCCAAAGACACAAAGCGCAGGACTTGGTCGTGTGGCATAAGTCAGTATACCCTACAGTTTTGGCACGGCCTAGCACACAACCTTGCACATGGGTGCGTGAGGCCATTTCGAAGGGTACACGGGCTAGTCACACGGGCGTGTGGTTGGTCGTGTGACCCAAGTCAGTGAGTTACATGGGGTCAGACACGGGCTGGGACACGGCCATGTGATCCCATTTCGAATGACCACATGGCCTGTGACACGGGCGTGTCTCTCTCACACGGCCGGGCCACACCGGCATGTGTCCCTTGTACTTTGAAAAATTTTATGTCTTTAAAAAAAAAATTCCTGAGTTCTCGGTTTAGTCCTGAACCACTTTTAATGCATGGTTTGAGCCTCGAGAGCTCATATTAGGGAAAATATGATTGATTGTGAATGACTTTTATTTGATTATGAAAAATGTATGAGAAATGTATGTTTATTTAAGTAATAATTTTGGTAATGCTCCGTAACCCTATTTCGGCAACAGATACGAGTTAGGGGTGTTACACAAAGAGGAGGATTGTTTATCTTATACATCCAAGTTACCAAGTTTGAAGATCATCTCTTATACGAGAATAACTCGAAAATAATTGGCTGAATGAATTAACTTATCACATTTTTTTCAATCTCTAATAGGGGTGGATAGATTTGTAGAGAAATACCATTTTGATAGATCTATTTCTATGAAAAGTGCTTATGAGCTTATTTGGACACAAAATACATAGTCTAACAATCCTTTCTTACAGTTTCAATTGGGAATCCATATGGAGAATTAAAGTTCCATTCAAGATAATTTTATTCCTTCAGAAACTATGCAATTAACTTTTTCCTATTAAAGTTGAGCTTCGAGAGAGAGGTATGTCTATTGAAGACACTTTTTTTATTTGAATATTACATACTAAATTTTTGGATCAAATGTTTCGCACTTGTACCTTTGCTTGATTTAGGGGTGTAATGAGACATTGGTCTTTGCAAGATTTCTATTTTGACTAAAATAATTTGAACTCAGTTTGGTAATTATCAAGTTGAGCTCAAGCTCAAGAAACTTGAACTATCAATCTGTCATGCCCCAAAACCCAGCCTAGTAGTTTTAGGTTAGTAGAATCGGGTCATTAAACCGGGGGTTGAGTCGAGTATTTGAAATTTGGGTCATATGTGAGTAATTAAAAAATGAAAGTTTCATATTCGGGTTCTTATTTTATTAACTAGCTTAAAAAGAAATTTAATTTTGAGATCTAATTGAAAAAAAAATTATTTTTATTGAGTTAGGACTTAATTGGAAAATGGAAGAATAAAGAGTGACCAAGATGGTAAATTGCCCAATTTTTGAAAAATGGTCTCCTACATAGAGCCATTCACGTCTTCATCTTCTCCTAAAAAACCCAAAACCATTTAAAATTTTCCAAAACCTAAAATTAAAGATTTTTTTTAAAAAACAATTCATTCATTCGGATTTATAAATTCCCCAAACATCAAAACAACGACCAATTTCAAACAAAAATAACATTTTCTTCTTGAAATTCGTCATTTTTTAGATCAAATCCCAAATTAGAGTTTTAGATCTTCGTTTTTATCAAATCAAGGTAATATTTTGACTTTCTACGATTAAATAAAGAGTGTTGTTAATT
The DNA here is from genome assembly GCA_025698515.1 of Gossypium sturtianum. NCBI lineage: Eukaryota > Viridiplantae > Streptophyta > Magnoliopsida > Malvales > Malvaceae > Gossypium > Gossypium sturtianum. The sequence continues at coordinate 119,059,121 of CM046952.1, forward strand.
CGAATCTGGTTTTAAAAGAGAATATTTAGATTTGATGTCTTTAAAGCATGTTTGGATTCAAAAAAATGTAGATTTCGAAATATTAAGTAAACTTGTGTTTTTAAAGTGATTTTTGATTCATATTAACCTAATTAAAAGGTATTTCACTTCAATATAATAGTTCATAATCAGATGTTTAGGAATCAAACAATTTCCCCTTTTACATGTTCTTGAAAGCTTCATTTTTTGAAAAATGTAAGATTATGGATTTAGGTGAAATTAGTTGTTTAGATATGAAATTTAGTGTTATTTTAGATGTTTCAAATCAAAATGGAGATTTAAAAACAAGGTTAGGGTGTCGAATATTCAATTTTGGAAAAACTAGCTAGTTTTTGATAGCGAGAAATGAGTGGCTTGAATTGTATATTTCTTTCTGTTTGGTTGTGTTCAAGTGTAACATCCCCAAACCCGGCCCAAACATTACGACCGAATTTGGTTTGCTACAGAGAAAACATTTTGGAAACCATTTTTAAGACTGATTTTAAAATTTGTCGAAATGCCTTTCAAATTAAATTTCTTTGTTAAAAACCATACTTAATAAATATTTGTTGAGTCGAGTTGTTTACAAATTTCAAATGTACCCGATGGTACCTTAAAACATTTTATGCTTAATTTGAGAAAACATGTGCATCCGTTTTAACATCATCGAATAGTTTAAACAAAACATTCAAAACATGCAAGCAATAATAAAATAATCCTAGGAGGCCTTATTACAATTAAACAACATAAATCCAAAAGAAAGATAGATAAAATCTAAAATTCATTTATTAAAAACTCCACTTTGCATGGCCACCTCGAGTCCATCCGGCCCATTTCCGCGATCTACTCATCCGCAAAATGTTAAGGGAAAGGGGTGAGTCACCAAGACTCAGTGTGTAATCCCCACCCGGTAAAGTAACTCATACACAAGTCATTAATAAACATGCACATGCAACCCAACTAGCCATCCATACTCCTTTTCTACCCCGTGTGGTCAAAACCACCGGTGGTCAAAACCACCGATGACTTAGAGTCACAAATCGGATGATGGGGCCAACCCATCGTGGTGGTCAAAACCACCGATGACCATAGGTCACAATAATCAAGTGTGGTCAAAACCATCGTGGTACCAAACCACCGGGACTTAGTCGCAAATTAATCAATTGTTGTGGTCAAAACCACCGATGACCATAGGTCACAAATAATCTGATGGGGCCAACCCATCTTGTGGTCAAAACCACCGACGATACCATAATTCATCCCCTCCTCTCATCAATCCCACCATCACATGCTTATATATCAATTATCATGTTTCATGTCATAGCATTTAACATCATGTAATGGCATACAAATCATATATCAAAAATTACAAATTAGGGACTTACTCAGAATTCCATGCTTAGCCATAAGCAAATAACAACCAAAAGATCTAAGGCAAATAATAATAGCACGTAAATTAATAAAGTGTGTATAGAGATCTTACACACCTATTTTCTAGCAATTCTCGAATATACTAGCGAAATCCCGAGACGTTGTTTCCTCCAATTCACCGAATTCCCGTATTTGTCACTTGTCCTATCGAGATTCCTACCAAAACACTTGATAATAATTAGCTTGCACATCTATTCATAACCAAAGCCTATAGCCGAATGTTACTTACCACCTTTCCTTAGGAGAATAAATCCCAAAAGCTTCCCTTAATGGCTATGGCTTCCTCTTACTAATGCTTGAAAAAGAATCCCAAAAAGGATCTTGTGCTCCCTTGATATTCGACCAAAGTAACTCTAATGGAGAAGGAAAGATTTCTGGCTATATAGTAATGAAAGGAGAAAATATGTGAATAAAAGTGAGGGAATATAAGTAGAAAAGAGAATAACAATGAGTGAATGGGGATTCGGTTTAATCAACAATGGAAGAAAGAAAAGAAAAGAGGATTTGAGGAAGAAAGAGGTTCTACCAAATGAAAGAAAAGGGATTTGTGTTTGAGCACAAATCAAAGGAAGAAAAGAGAGAGATGGGAGAAATGAGATTCGCCAACACCTTGTTTACTAAAAAGAAAAGTGCATAAAATGCCAAAATGAAGTTTTAGTTTCAAGTGGAAAGATGAGAGAAAGAAAATAGTATTTTTGGTTCAATGAAATGAAGGCTAAAACAAAAGCAAAATTTGCACAAAATGTACAATAAACATTCGGCCAAAGAAGAGTTTTTGGAGAGGAAAAGCAAAATGCAAAAGATGCACAAAAGAGGAATTGGCCAAATATTCCCCTAAACCACCTAACAAAATTCGCCACCCACCTAGACACCCATGCCGTCCACATACATGCACTAAAGCCTAGGATTACTTTCCAAAACATCCTCCCTATTCCATGCCTTTGTCCCCTCATCATGCCATAAGTTCAAGATTCTTATCCCCTAAATTAAGCTTTCCTTAATCATAAATTAAACTTACCAAAAGTTACTAGTCCACCTATCATAAATAAGTTTGACCGGCCATCAATGCTAATACAAAAATAAACCTTCAAAATGCTAAACATACCACTCGAACCTCTAACCTCAAGCTACCTTTCAAGCTCCTTAACCAACTTGCCACTTACTCCTCTTATGCTTTAAATGAACACTTAATTAACTTAAGTGTCAAGCTCACTTAATCCTACTTCATTAAATAAACCATACTAAAATTATTCTAACTTCCTAAATAAAAACAAGCCTTCACAAGACTATGCTATCACATAAAATTCCTACCCGAGCCAACACAAAAATAATACTCAAATTTTCCTAAAGCCCAATTCCCAATCGGCTCAATCCTACTAGGCCCAATTTTGGGATGTTACAATTCTACCTCTCCTTAAAGAAATTTCGTCTCGAAATTTCCAACTAGCTCACAATGCATCTCCTCCTCTCGCCACACATCGCGCTCCTCATCACAGACTCGATCTTAAAGAATTATCATATTTCTAAACACATTCTCCAAGTTCATAATCAAATTTTTCCCACACTTCACCAACTCAAAAGAACAAACTAACGTAACCACAAATAAGACAATTGAGGGTATTCCGGAAATAAGAACTTACCCGCTGTCATATCCGGCACATCTTCCTCCTCGCGACGCCCAACCGCATAAACCAACCTTGGTTGCCTCGCCTCTGCACCTTCAAAGACCTCGGCCACGCCATTACCATCACCATTACCACGACCTCTCTCGTGGTGGTCCTTCATTTCTAACCCGAGCACGGTTCCGACCTCCGGCTGATTCTTAGCTAACTTCCGGGACAATCCCTTACACGGTGATCGAACGATCCACACTCAAAACATCCTCGATTACCATTCCAACACTCCCCCTTGTGAAACTTGCCACACTTATCACACCGTGGCAGCCATTGACGATTAGTAGCAAAGCGAGCCTAGCGACTTGATCTCACCCATCAAACCTCGCTGCCTTCTGCTCATTACCCGAGAACCTTGAAGGTTCCGAGCTCCTCTTATTCCAATTCCGTTCTTGGTTCCGCTTTAACTGACTGTCTTACCTCTTCAAAGAACCTTTGATTTCTCTACTAGGACAAAGAAACTCCCGCTCTGCTTTGTGGAGCTATCATCATTCTCACTCATCTCTCACCCCATCTTCGAATCTAACACAACGCTCATGCTCGGTACCCACCATACTACGAGCATACCTACTCAACCGGAGGAACTCGGCCTCATATTCCGCCATCGACTTATTTCCTCGAACCGAGTTCAAGAAAGCCTTTCATGTGTGCGTCTACATAGCTAGTTCCAATATACTTCTTTTGGTAAGCTTCCTGAAGAATTCCCAAAGAGATTTTCTCACACTGCTCCATCCCTTACGGTGAGCTACCACCGATAAGACTCATCTCAAGCAAGGAGATAATACCTTCAACTTCTCATCACGCGGTGAAATCCAAATCACCCATAATCCTTTCAAAGGATTCCAACCAATACTCACGCAAGACTTTGGGTGCCACTCCCGACACACCCCAAAATACCTCAAACTCAGTTAGATCGGAGTCGCCGAGAACAGATTTCGAGCTCCCAAATTTCCACTAGCCCCACCACCAACTCAAGGACTCGCAACACACGCCTTGCGACACCGCCTCACCTCCTGGCCCGATCCTCGCCTCGCCTCCAAAAGTTGGTGGTGGTGGTGGCGGTGGTACTTCATTCTCGTAACCTTGACTGACCTAACGGGTTCGTGACACGGGCCATCCTTCCCCTTCAAGGCCCACGACGACCCTGGTCCTCTAAAGCTCATTCTAACTATCGCGCTTTTAATCTATTTAGAAAAATTTTATGGATTAGTACTTTGTTTCACTTGGTTATTCGCGAAGAAATTTTTATGAAGGGAGTTTAATAGAGATTCTTTCGATCACATAAGGTTTTAAGTCCTCTATCCTAGTTCATACAGAGAAGAACATCCATTCCCTAATACCTTTCATTCCTATTCACTCTTCTGACGTTTCATCCGGTTTCTATCCCAAGGGTATTTTCGTCATTTTCCTACTGTGGGTATTTTCGTAATAAATCGAAGTTTTTTTTTTTTTTTAAACTTTCGTAATTCAGAACTTTTTGAAATTTCCCAAAACTAGAGGGTTTTTTTCAAAGATTTCTCAAATTAAAGGTATGGTAAAATTTTGGAAACTAGGGGTATTTTGGTAATTTTGGTAAACCGAGAATATTTGATAATTTCCGAAGATAAATTTGTCCTACTATCTAAAAGAGATAATTTAGTGATTTTAAAACCGAAGTTTTCCTTAAAACATGTCTAGTCCCTTTCGGGTTTTATTTAGGGTTTTGCCTATGACCGAGTCCTCTTGGTTAGGGTGAACCGGCTACGCACTGTAGGAATCTCGCGAAGAGGAGGTGAGTCACGAGGACTGCTTAAGTACCAAGCTCTTCCAGATCCAATCCTAGACATGCGCACCAAGGTTACCACACCCTAACTCGGCGACTTGGTCGTAGGTTGGTTTAATTAGGCTTTTAAAGTCTTATGTCTTTGTTTGGGGTATCTAGTCCGAATGTTCAACACCTATCACACTAACTACGCCCATACCTACCCTTCTACCAATAATAATTCACAAAGAAATGAGAAGTACTTACCTGAGCGGATCGGTGCTGAGACTCGGTGCCATGTCGTTCAAACCCAAAATATTTCAAAAGGCCTACTAAAACATTTTTGGGCCTTGGGCCCACAAACAGCTTTGAACTTAGCTCGATACTAATTTTGTAACATCCCCAAACCCGCCCAAACATTACGAATCGAATTTGGTTTGCTACAGAGAAAACATTTTGGAAACCATTTTTAAGATCGATTTTAAAATTTGTCGAAATGCCTTTCAAATTAAATTTCTTTGTTAAAACCATACTTAATAAATATTTGTTGAGTCGAGTTGTTTACAAATTTCAAATGTACCCGATGGTACCTTAAAACATTTTATGCTTAATTTGAGAAAACATGTGCATCCGTTTTAACATCATCGAATAGTTTAAACAAAACATTCAAAACATGCAGCAAAGAATAATAAAATAATCCTAGGAGGCCTTATTACAATTAAACAACATAAATCCAAAAGAAAGATAGATAAAATCTAAAATTCATTTATTAAAAACTCCACCGCATGGCCACCTCGAGTCCATCCTACCCATTTCCGCGATCTACTCATCCGCAAAATGTTAAGGGAAAGGGGTGAGTCACCAAGACTCGATGTGTAATCCCCACCCGAGTAAAGTAACTCATACACAAGTCATTAATAAACATGCACATGCAACCCAACTAGCCATCCATACTCCTTTTCTACCCCGTGTGGTCAAAACCACGGTGGTCAAAACCACCGATGACTTAGAGTCACAAATCGGGATGATGGGGCCAACCCATCGTGTGGTCAAAACCACCGATGACCATAGGTCACAATAATCAAGTGTGGTCAAAACCACTCGGTGGTACCAAACCACTGGGACTTAGTCGCAAATTAATCAATTGTTGTGGTCAAAACCACTGATGACCATAGGTCACAAATAATCTGATGGGGCCAACCCATCTTGTGGTCAAAACCACTGACGACAGTCCATAATTCATCCCCCTCCTCTCATCAATCCCACCATCACATGCTTATATATCAATTATCATGTTTCATGTCATAGCATTTAACATCATGTAATGGCATACAAATCATATATCAAAAATTACAAATTAGGGGACTTACCTGAATTCCATGCTTAGCCATAAGCAAATAACAACCAAAAGATCTAAGGCAAATAATAATAGCACGTAAATTAATAAAGTGTGTATAGAGATCTTACACACCTATTTTCTAGCAATTCTCGAATATACTAGCGAAATCCCGAGACGTTGTTTCCTCCAATTCACCGAATTCCGTATTTGTCACTTGTCCTATCGAGATTCCTACCAAAACACTTGATAATAATTAGCTTGCACATCTATTCATAACCAAAGCCTATAGCCGAATGTTACTTACCACCTTTCCTTAGGAGAATAAATCCCAAAAGCTTCCCTTAATGGCTATGGCTTCCCTCTTACTAATGCTTGAAAAAGAATCCCAAAAAGGATCTTGTGCTCCCTGATATTCGACCAAAGTAACTCTAATGGAGAAGGAAAGATTTCTTGGCTATATAGTAATGAAAGGAGAAAATATGTGAATAAAAGTGAGGGAATATAAGTAGAAAAGAGAATAACAATGAGTGAATGGGGATTCGGTTTAATCAACAATGGAAGAAAGAAAAGAAAAGAGGATTTGAGGAAGAAAGAGGTTCGGCCAAATGAAAGAAAAGGGATTTGTGTTTGAGCACAAATCAAAGGAAGAAAAGAGAGAGATGGGAGAAATGAGATTCGCCAACACCTTGTTTACTAAAAAGAAAAGTGCATAAAATGCCAAAATGAAGTTTTAGTTTCAAGTGGAAAGATGAGAGAAAGAAAATAGTATTTTTGGTTCAATGAAATGAAGGCTAAAACAAAAGCAAAATTTGCACAAAATGTACAATAAACATTCGGCCAAAGAAGAGTTTTTGGAGAGGAAAAGCAAAATGCAAAAGATGCACAAAAGAGGAATTGGCCAAATATTCCCCTAAACCACCTAACAAAATTCGGCCACCCACCTAGACACCCATGCCGTCCACATACATGCACTAAAGCCTAGGATTACTTTCCAAACATCCTCCCTATTCCATGCCTTTGTCCCCATCATGCCATAAGTTCAAGATTCTTATCCCCTAAATTAAGCTTTCCTTAATCATAAATTAAACTTACCAAAAGTTACTAGTCCACCTATCATAAATAAGTTTGACCGGCCATCAATGCTAATACAAAAATAAACCTTCAAAATGCTAAACATACCACTCAACCTCTAACCTCAAGCTACCTTTCAAGCTCCTTAACCAACTTGCCACTTACTCCTCTTATGCTTTAAATGAACACTTAATTAACTTAAGTGTCAAGCTCACTTAATCCTACTTCATTAAATAAACCATACTAAAATTATTCTAACTTCCTAAATAAAAACAAGCCTTCACAAGACTATGCTATCACATAAAATTCCTACCCGAGCCAACACAAAAATAATACTCAAATTTTCCTAAAGCCCAATTCCCAATCGGCTCAATCCTACTAGGCCCAATTTTGGGATGTTACATCAAGGCTATTTTTGATGAGTTTTGAATATGTTTGTTATGTGTGGTAAGTTTTGGATCAATTGGGAGCTAGTACGAGCAAGTCTAAAGGTAAGGAAAAAGTTGTTTGAGCTTTCGGCGCGTAAGCGGAAGCGTAATTGGTGAGTGTTCTGAAGTTGCTGCTGGTATGCACGATTCATAGTGTTCATCAAGAGCTTAAGATTTTCCTAAAATCCTATCCTAAGTTTTGAGAGTAAGCCTTTTCTATACTTTTTGCCTTGTTGTTGAATTATGCCTAATGCATGACGAGTTGTGATATGTGATGCTATTATGACAGGTAATATGTGAGAATACTTGTATTTTATATGTGATGTACTAATTTTAATGAACACATATGACGTCTAATATATGATAGCTCAATGAGCATTATTATGGCACCTAAAGTGCAATTAAATGTGATTCTAATAATCATGCATTATTTATGAGATTGTGATGTGACTTAATGAGTATGAACAGAGGTTATGTGCATTAAAACAATAATTGAATATGTGTAATTGTGGAATTTTGGCCTTGTGATCTATTCAAACCGTTGGATAGAGTTGGCATGCCATAGAATTGTGTGTACTCACCTTTGTGTTTTGTGGTTTGGGCATTGAGGCCCCGAGACAGAATGGAGAGATAAGGGAATGGTGAGCTAAGCTCCATTCATCGGGACATTTTGGTGTGTTGGATAGTGTTTAGCTTTATGCTACACTTATGGGATTTGTTAGACTCTTTGAGTGATTGGTGTGATGAAGATCCGCTTATTCAATGTATGGTGATAGAGCCCACTTTTATGTTTCATAATCTCAAGTTTCCAAATTATCATTAAATGAATTATCTATATGAGTTATATTGAATGTAATTTTATGTGAGAGTATATGCTATTTTTATGAATTAATGAAGCATGAATACATTATTTTGACTTGATGAAAATATGGTTTTAAATGTGATTTAGTATGCTTTTACTTACACTATGATGTTGTGTATACTTTGTGGTTATTCCGACATTCACTGAGCTTATTTAAGCACACACTCCACAATAATGTCTTGTAGATAAGTAGCTTTTTCAATGTAAGTGGAGCGGCCAAGGAAGCGATTTTAGCAAGGTAATAGTTTTCTGTAACAGCCCATTTCCAGTGAAATCAGAATAGGGTTTCGGGACCACAAATTCAAGTCAGAAAGAAAATTTATTTTAATATTATTGCATGGTCTGTATTATGATAGGAATGTTATATGAAAATTCTGATAAGAAAATTTTATCGATTATGTGCTTAATTATGGAAAGGACCAAATTGCATAGAATGCAAAAGTTGAATTCTAATAGCTAGAAGGATCAAATAGCTATGTAATTCAAAATAAGAGGTCCTTATATGATAATTAGACCATTAAAGAAAAGTTAGTAGATATTTCTAATGAATCATCCATGGAAAAATTAGAAAAGAGTAAGGACTAAATTGGAAACTAAAATAATTAAAAGATGATAATAGAAAATATCATCTTATTTTCATCATCTTCCCCAAATTAAAACATGGAAACCCTAGGAAAGAGAAAAGTGCTCAAGCAAGCTTTCTTTGCTTAATTGGGTAAGTATTCTTGTCTCGTTTTTAGTAATTTTTATAATTTTGAGATCAGGATAGTCTAATCTATCTATTTTGGAGATTAATTTGAAAATTTATCAAAGTAACAAAGTTTTTCCATGGATGAATATGCTGAAATTTTGAAATTTATGGTAGAAAATGAAATGTTGTTGATAGATAAACAACTTTTACAAAGATAATTTTGATGAAATTGTGATTTAGGGACAAAATTGAAAAATTGTAAAACCCATGGAAAAATTTTGATTTTTAAGAAATTCATGGGCTGTTATTAAGACTTGTGAAAATCGGTTAGGCTTGGAATAAGGATTAAATTGCATGAATTTCTTTTTTTGAGCCTAGGGACGAAATTGGAATTTATGAAACGTATAGGGGCAGAATGGTAATTTTGCCTAGACTGTAAATTGAATCCAATTGAATATGAAATGTGATAAATTGATGATTAAATTCATTTATATAGACCCATACAACTCAAATTCGAAGCTAGATCGAGGAAAAGAAAAAGTTTCGGATTAGTAGATTTTCATACACAAATAAGGGTAAAGGTAAGTTCGTGTAACCGAATTGTGTTTATTTATTTGCTTTAATTGAATGTGCTATGTGATTGTATGAATTATATAAATGTTAAAAATAAATAAAATAATCATATGTTTAATCATATCTGAAAAATATTAAGTTCCGTTTGAATAATGAAATTCGATGGATATATGTGATTTCCCATATTACATGTGGTACTGCATATGTTGTGGACAGAATATAGCTCGGACGAGCAATCCTGTTATAGCTCGAGCATCCTGTTATATAGTTCCTGTGAGCATCCTGATCGGTAGTGATTTTGCATGTGTTGCACACTACCGCAGCTCTTTGTGAGCATCCTGTTAAATGATTCGATCGGTTGTGATCCAACATATATTGCGGACACAAACGCAGCTCTATGTGAGCGTCCTGATATAGGCTCTTATGGGCTTCCTGACATGGCTCGCTTGAACTCTCTGTTACCTTATCTGGTGCTCCCTGATAATAACTCTTCGGAGTTACCTGTAAAGCTCTATGAGCTCCCTGAGTAAAACTCTTATGAGTTTCCTGTTTAGCCCGGATAAGTGTCTTGTTACATGGCTCATCTGAGCATCCTGATATGTGGCTCAAGAATGTGCTCTCTGATTACGTGCCCTAATGGGTACCCCTGATAATGAGTTGACGGCTTACTGTTTTGTACACCTTGTGTGTACTACCTGAGCTGAGTATCCATCAAAATTTCAATGATTCAATGGATAAATACCTTAAATGAGAAATTATGAGATTAAATGAATTATATCTTGAGTGTTCCTGAAATACCTGAAAGTGTAACATGATGAGCTCATCAAGGTTTAATTGATGCATAAATGAAATATGTGACTAACTTGCTTACTTGAGTGTATGTGATTAGGAAAATTGACAATTTGTGGGAAGCATGTTATTATATACTTATTTTATTGAATGCGATTGTTAAGTTTAATTCTTGTTATACAAACTTACTAAGAATTAAATGCTTACTAGGTTTTATTTTCTCTGTTTTATAGTGTTCGAAAGCTCGTTAAGGTTGGAGAACGGTCAGAGAATCATCACACTATCCTCCAGCTTGTTTTGGTACAAAAAGTAATCTTATTTTGATATAATGGCATGTATAGGTTAACATGGCCTATGTTGGTATGTAAATAGATGTTTGTAACTTAGCCATTGGAATGGCTAAAAATGGATTGTTATGGTATGTTATTATAAGGTTATATATCATGTTTAGCTTATATGTATGTGGTTTGGTTAAATTGAATTAGGGTAAAATATAAATCATTACAAGAAGGTAAGTTTGATCATATGAATATGTGATACTATTTCATACATGTTAATGATGTCTGGTTGATTTATATGACTTGAATTGGTTGGGAAATGTATGCAGGTGTTGTTGTAGGTTAATGGCAAATTTTGGGTGAGAAATAAAGCTAGGAAATGGCTTTATTTTGTCCACACGGGTAGACACACGGGCGTGTGTCTTGACCGTGTGTGACACACGGCCTGGAACATGAGCATGTGGTTTGGCCGTGTGTCCCTTGCATATTAAAATTGAGAAACAGAATGCTCAGAATTGGACACACGGGCAGAGACATGGGCGTGTGTCTCAGCTGTGTGTGCTACACGACCTATAACATGGGCGTGTGTCTTTGCCGTGTGAAACCTGCACCTAAATTGTGAAAATTAAATTGACCACACGGCCTAGCACACTGGCGTGTGGTAGGTCGTGTGGTTAAAGTCTGAGAGTTACACGGGTAAGGACACGGGCTGGGACACGATCGTGTGCCTCATATCGAAGGCCCACACGGCCTGAGACATGGGCATGTCACTTGGTCGTGTGAGCCGCACGGCCTACTCACACGGGCGTGTGATCCTTGTATTAAAGAAAAATATTTAAATTTTGCGAAAAATTCTCTGATATCCCGATTTAGTCCCGACTTGATTCTAATGTTTTAAATTGGGCCTCGCGGGTCCATACAAGGGACAATATGATTAGTTTCGGATATGAAAAGTAAATGACATGAATTATATGAAATTACTCTATAAACTTCGATAATGCTTTGTAACCCTGTTCCAGCGACGGTTACGGGTTAGGGGTGTTACATTTTCGACTAGGTGGCTTTTATTCTTTGAACATTTTGAGTAAAGGCAATGTGGGTTATTGTTACATTATTATTATGATTTTGGGATTAGACTTTTGAGTTACTGAACTTGCTTTTGGACTTTTGATGAGGTTAATTTTGATACTTGATATTGACATTAGTATTGCATTCTTTAGTTGCTTGGTGAATACATGTTAATACAACATATGGAATGGTTTAATGATGATAGTAGGCTTAGTTGAAGTGGACATTTTTTGTATGTTGAGTAAGAGTGTTGTTTGTATGTTTAGTAATAGTTGACTCGAATAGCTCGCGAGCCTTATCGAGCTTTTCATATTTTTATATAATTAAATTATGATATTATCCTTAATATATATTATTAACCCTAAGCTTAATCATTGGGCTAAGCTCGAGCTTGAGCAAAAAAATTGGTGAATGAGTTTAATTGAACTCGAGCTCAAGTAGCTCAATTATATCTAGAGTGAAGCTCGAGCTTAAAAATAAATGCTCAATTGAGCTCGAGCTAAGTATCGTACTAAAAATTAGAAAGTTGAGCTCAAGCTCGACCTTCGCTCGATCACAACTCTAGCTTGGGTTATTTGGATTGATTGTAACATATCCTCTAGATGGAATGATTCCAATGTGCCCGTTCTTTCTAATTAGACCCAAAAAAACATTTAGGTACAAGAATGATAGGGTACTGAGAGACAATTATGAAAACATTGAAACCAATTGTTTAGCTACAAATATAGTGGAAGCTAATAATAAACAATCGACCAACATATACTACGTAAAAATGGATCTACAGATCAACCCAGTGCTTCCATCTCGATAATTGCAAGTATGCCAAGTTGATGAATGTTAGCGTTAGGGACTGAATTTAATTGGAGATCTGAGCTTCTTCGTGGTGATTGCGACATCTCTTTTCAACAAGCGGTTGGCTCACCGTTTACACAGTTTGGCTATTCAGATAGCAAAGAAAGATGCTATACTTAGTCTAGTTGGCATACTTATCATCTCTCTGTTTTTTTTTTTTTTGTCATAACATTCAATTATTTACCAAATTTGTAAGAAAAAAATACAACACATTATTACAATTCTTATTTAAGAATTTACACTACTTAAATACCAAACACTCTAACATGGTAATTATATAACTACTACATACTATTTATGTATTATAATGTTTTTTTTTTGCCTTTTTTTAGATTTTCCAAAATAAATTTTGTTTGAAAAACTAATTTCTTTTGTTTTTATATACTTTATTACCATTAATAACTAAACATTGCCATGGTGTAAATGCATGTATGGTATGTGTGAACACTTGCCTTTTATATACTAATGCATGTGTTATTTTTATCTAGCATTACCATTTATAAGTTAATATATAAAATATTAAAGATTCTTTTTAAAATATGGATAAAATATGTTATTAGTCCTTGTACTTCTATCAAATTTAAGTTTTAGCCCTTGTACTTTAAAAGCTAAAAATTCAATCCTTTTACTTTTTCAATCTAAAAACCTAGTCCTATCGTTATCATTGTTGGTAGTTTCCGTTAAAAGTTATCAACTTAACATGGCTATTTTCCGTCAATCATATACCACGTCACAAGAGGACAACTTACTCAACTTTCCCAATTGATAATCTTTTATGGAAAATACTTACGATTTTAATTACCGGACTAATATTTTTAAATAATAAAGTTGGACTTAATTTTTGACTTTATAAGTGCACAAACTAATTATGAAAATTTTTTTGTACAAGGACTAGCACCATATTTTTTATATTGCATGATTTGTTTAAATTCATGATAATAAAAGTCAATTTTTTTAATCGTTTTATGACTAAACAAGTTATTTGATATTATATGATTATAGCGTTAACAATTGCATTTTATTTTATCTTTTACAATTTGAGGTTGACATCAAGATCTCCTTTAGCTAGACTTATATACACATTATATATTTGTCACTTCCATATATACATATATATATAATAATTATTATTTGTATAAATAAATGATAAAATTCGTTTTTATCGTTTTATAACTAACCAAATTATTCGATATTATAAGATTCATATAAATAAGTAATATTTTTTTTTGTAATACATATGACACCATTTTATGACTAAATATATATATTTACATGAAAATTTAATCATGGAAAAAATAAAAAAAATAAAACCTAACCCATGTATTTACTAAAATTATTGGCTATTATTTCCATTTAATTTGAGAAGATTTTCACTCTCGTCACTTCTGTATAAAGCATTCATTTTTTTGTTTGGGAAAGAAATACATAAGAAAAAGAAAAAGAAACCATTCCAATATCCCCTTTTGATCTGAAAGGCATGACGAGGAAGAAGGTTAAGCTTGCTTATATCACCAACGATTCAGCAAGGAAAGCCACCTACAAGAATAGAATGAAGGGTTTGACAAAAAAAATGAGTGAAATGAGTACCCTTTGTGGGGTTGACACTTGTGCTATCATGTAAAGTCCTTATAAGTCCCAACCCGAGGTTTTGCCTTCCCCCATGGGAGTCCAACAAGTTCTTTCCAAGCTCGAAACAATCTTCGAGATGGAGAAAAGTAAGAATATGTTGAACCAGAAGACTTTCCTCTCCCAAAAGATCACCAAAGCAGCTGAGCAGCTAAAAAACCATTATAAGGAAAACTGAGAAAAGGAGATAACCCTGGTCATGTTCAATAACATTTGTGGCAAAGGGGTAATCCATGGTTTGAAATTTGGGGCCTTGAGTGATATCAACTTGTTGCTTGATAGAAAAATGAGTGATATTGACAAGAGGATAGATGCACTTACTAAGGCACCCTGATCGACTGTTTAACATCACAGCAATAATGTGCAAGCATACACTGTTGATGCAAGTATAGTAGACAGATGTGAGTCTGTCGGATATCGATCCCATAGGGATGGGTGTCTTTTGTCTATTAATGTAGGTACAATAACAGGATATAATTGAGATGAATTGTGAGGATAGTTGTCGATGCAATAACTTTAAAAACAACAAAATAAAATATAATGATGATAAAATGGGATCCCCAACATGAATCTTCAGCAGAATACTAAGTGCTCACAAGGTATAAAAGTATAGGTGATTGTCGATGCAAGAAAACTCAATGTATATCTTACTCAGCATTACTCCTCCATTTAATCTTAGACTTAACTATGCATATTAATCTCACCTTCCGATGATGGCAGAATGGAACTATTAAGAACAAGTGGACTGAATTCCTCTAATTATCACTCAACTTCTGTTGCAATGCTTGTTGGCTCAAACTGTCAATGTACCTTCCAATGTCAGTGACTGCAATAAAACTTTCGTGTAAACAAAACATTCAAATCCTAAGATTAAACAATAAAAGAAAGATTAAATAAGATAACATTTCACCAAGAATTCATCAAAACTTCCATACAACCAGAAATCAGAGAGTAATCACCAGCATTTGGAAAGAAATAAGAAAGATTCGAATGAAGAATACTATCCCTAGACAACTCAACTGGATCTCTCTATTCCCTCTTGTTGCGCACTTAGGTCTCCTCGTCAGGAGCTAGTCTGTATCTGGTTTTCACGTTGGCTCACCGGTGAGAAGTTCAATCTGCAATGGCCGCAAGCTTCAAGGTCGGATGATGAAGATGATGATGTAGAAAAACCACTCAAAAAGGCCTATCTTTCTTCTCATGTCCACCTTTTATGTCCTCCGTGTAACACCCCAAACCCGGTCAAAACGCTACGACCGAATCTGGTATGTCACAGGGAAGAAAACATTTTTGAGAATCGAGTTATTGTCATGAGTTGGAAAAAATCTTTGATTTTATGGAAACAGAGTTTGTATTGAGTGATCATTTGAAAACAATCTTGAATCTTAGCTTGAAAAGTTGAGTTGCCTTGTCATTAAAAACCCGAATGTTAAATTACTCAATTGTAAAATCTTGAAAATCCCGAAGTTCTTTAAATTTTGGAAATCACCCATTTTGAAACCGTATTAAACGTGTCTTAATAATCTGATAAAGTAGAAGAAAATTTATAAAACAAGTAAAAACCAAACCAACGTTTAGATGGCCTTATTACATTACCCAAAATCCAAATTAAAGAAAAATAACTCCAAATTAACTATAAAAGTAAAATCCAAAATATTATGCATGGCCACCTCGAATCCACCTCGGCTCCGTATCCGCAGTCTCAGGATTACCTGCAAAGATTAATGGAAGGGGTGAGTCACCGAGACTCAGTGTGTAAATCCCCGTCCAAAAGATATTAGGTCCTCACACAGACTCATACGCAAAGTAAGTATGCCATGCAACCCAACCAACCTAGGCATCCATCCGTTTCTCCTGTGTCTACCCAACACTTGTGGCACTTAGCCACTGGTGGTACCTAACCATTGGTGACAAAAGTCACAAATAATCATATGTGGGGCCAACCCACTTGTGGTACCTAACCACTGGTGACAATCCCTTATATCAATACGTGGGGCCAACCCACTGTGGTACCAAACCACTGGGACGAGTCACAGAAATAAGATATATGTGGTACCTAACCACTGGTGGTTCCAAACCACTGAGACTTAGTCACAAATTGATAATATGTGAGGCCAACCCACTTATGGTACCTAACCACTGGTGACAGTCTGAAAAGATCATGTTTCCTCCCTCTTCTCATCGTATCCCATTTTCATGTACATGTTTTTTATTATGGTATGATCATGCTTAACGATTAATTAACATGGCACATTCAGGTTTCCATATATGCATTTATTGATAGCAAATCATAATAGACTTACCCGAAGTCCTCGCTCTTACCCACAAGGGTATTTTAGTGACCCAGAACGTCACTTCGGCTTTCAGACATACTAAAAACAAACAAAATAACATATGAAGTGTGTGAGAGTTACACACCTGACAAAACATAATATCACGCTCTCTACGTCGACACTATCGCTAATCAAAACCACGACTATCGCCTCTACGATTACATTTAGAAGCCGCCCCACAACCAGTGTGGCCAATCCCAAATCTAACGACATCGCTCGCTTCTTAAACTTAGGGTCGGGGGTTTACGGGTCCAACCCCTCCTTAGAATTGCCGACATTCGAGTCCATGGAACAAATCTTGGTCAGAAGACCGAGTTAACACATAGGGAAAATGTGAATAGATTAACACATTAGCAGAAAAGATCTCTTACTTAGATCAACAAAAGCCGAAGCTTTAGGCTTGATCCACAAGTCAAGTGAATCCCGAAAGTCTCCGAAGGAATGTGACACCCCCTTCCACCTACATTCGGCCAAGCCCCCAAACATTAGGCCAATTAGCCATTCGGCTTTGGCTTCCCAAACCGAAAGAGAAGATAAAGATACAGAAGAAATCGCCACTAACCTTAACACAGGAGATCCAGTTATCACCTAAGAGGATTCGGCACTAGCACAGTAGAAGAGAAGATTCGGCAAAGCAGAGAAGAAGATGAAAGAGCCAAAAAAGAACTACCAATAGAACTTAGAAGTTTTCGATTTTAGAAGTGATCAAAAGAAAAGATGAAGAAGAGAAGGCCATGATGATTCGGTTTGTAGAGAGAAATCAGAGAAGAGAACTTTGGATGGGGATATTCAGCTATTGTATAGAGAATGAAGATGAGAATGGAGTTAGGGGTTTTTGGCTTTGAAATAGAAAAAGGAAAAAGAAGAAAAGATGAATAATAGATGCGGTTATGGTGCTCAAAGGAAAATGAAGAAAAGGGAAAAAGGGTTTCAGCTTTCAGAGAGAACAAGAAGAAGAAGAAGAATAAAGAATCATGGAGAGTGTGAGTCAAGAGAATTTCGGCAATAGTGAGAGATTCGTGTTTCAGAGAAAAGAAAATAAGAAGAGAAATAAAACTCAAAACAACAAGAACCCACTTGGACACCTTAGACACTTTCGGCACAAGGCAAAACAAACCACATTCGGCACCTACCTCCCAAACATAGGCCAAACCGATCCCCCCTCCTACACCAAACATTTGAATTTCGGCCACCACTTACACCCCTTGCTCAATCCCTTGTTTTTCTCCTTAATTTTCTCCTGATCACACATTCAAACTTGTTTGAATAATTCAAACTCCTTGAATTGCTCTCTTCCACTTATTCAAAGATATTGACCCATTCAACACTCATCCACGAGTCCATGCCGAGTGCAACTCTCCTTTGCCTTAAGCGTCAAAAAGAAATCCCCAAAAGGAATTCCATGGCTCGGACCAAGTCCTCCAACTTCCCTAAGGCGTCACTTCCTCGAGCTCTTAGTGGCGCCTCCTTGCCACTTTGCTAAGGCACTCCTTTGTGTCATCCAACACAAACAATATCCCTTAAGGCCCAATTCAAATAGCTTCCTAAAAGTGCTCAAAAACAAATTTTCACCAAGACTCCTACTTACCCCCTAACTCATTCCCCGGACCCTAAAGTACCCTAAACTAGCATGTCAAACATAGTATTCACATACAAACACATAAAATGCAAAGGCCCTGATTTAGGATGTTACAGCTTCTACCCCCTTAAAATAATTTCGGCCTCGAAATTACAGTCAAAAGAGTTGAGGTATTGCTTTGCGCATAACATCCTCTGGCTCCCACGTGGCTTCTTCTCGATCCATGGTTCCCCTCAACACCTTCACCAAAGGGACCGATTTCCCGCAATACTTTGACATCCCGATCTAAGATCTGCCTTTGGTTCCTCCTCAAAAGATAAGTCCGGGCTTACTTCAATTTTTCTCTTTCGGCACAACATGAGACGGATCCGAGCGATGGCGTCTAAGCATAGAGACGTGAAATACGTCATGGATCTGACTCAACTCTGAAGGTAACTCGAGCTGATAGGCTACTGGTCCCACACGCTTCAACACCCGATAAGGCCCGATAAACTTGGGGCTCAACTTGCCCTTCCGACCAAATCTTAGCACCTTCTTCCACGGCGACACCTTTAAGAAAACCTTGTCACCCACTGCAAATTTTATATCTTTCCGCTTAAGATCAGCATAGGACTTCTGCCTGTCCGTAGCTTCCTTCAATCGAGTTCGAATTAGCTTAACCTTGTCTTCCATTTCAGCAACCAACTCTGGACCCAACAACTGACGCTCACCCAACTCTGTCCAACACGTAGGTGTGCGACACTTCGGACCATATAACGCTTCATACGGCGCCATCTGAATACTCGACTGATAGCTATTGTTATACACAAATTTTGCCAACGGTAGAAATTCTTCCCAACTACCTCTGAAGTCTAAGACACAGCCCCTCAACATATCCTCCAGAATCTGAATTACCCTCTCCGACTGCCCATCAGACTGTGGATGAAACGCTGTACTAAGATCCAACTTTGTACCCAAAGCTTGATGCAACGCCTTCCAAAATCTTGACGTGAACCTAGGGTCCCTGTCTGAGATGATAGACACTGGTACCCCATGCAACCTTACAATCTCCGCTATATATAATCTAGCCAACTTCTGAAGAGAGTAATCCACACGCACAGGTATCAAATGAGCCGAATTTGTCAACCGGTCAATTATTACCCAAACTGAATCCTTCTTAGTAGGCGTAAGGGGTAGCCCACTAACAAAGTCCATGGTGATCCTTTCCCACTTCCACTGCGAAATCTTGACCGATTGCAACAACCCCGAAGGCAACTGATGTTCCGCCTTTACCTGCTGACACGTCAAACACTTACACACAAATTTGGTTACCTCTCACTTTAAACTCGGCCACCAAAACTATTTCCGCAAATCCCGGTACATCTTACTACCTCTTGGATGCATAGCGTATGGACTGCTATGTGCTTCCTGAAGAATCTTCTACCTCAACTCCACATCTTTTGGTATGAAAACCTTCCCATGGAAACATAAAACTCCATTGCTGTTCAAGCTATACCCCTCTAATCCACCATTCTGCACTTGCAAAAATCGAGCGCTCAAGACATCATCTACTAGCTGTTTCTCCTTAACCTGATTTACCCATGTCGGCTTCACTTGCAGTTCCGCCATCAAACTTCCGTCATCATACAAACTAAGGTGGGCAAACATTGCTCTTAAGTCTGATACAACCTTACGGCTCAACGCATCTGCCACTACGTTAGCCTTACTCGGATGATACTCAATCGAGCAATCATAATCCTTCAACAGCTCGATCCACCTTCGCTGCCTTAAATTCAACTCCTTCTGAGTAAGGAGGTATTTCAAACTCTTGTGATCCGTGTAAACAATAGACTTCTCCCCATACAAGTAATGTCTCCAGTTTTCAGTATGAAAACCACTGCAGCTAGCTCCGTGTCATGCGTCGGATAATTCACTTCGTGAGGCCTCAATCGTCGAGAAGCATACGCTACTACCTTCCCCTCTTGCATCAGCACACATCCTAACCCTGTATGCAATGCATCACAATAGACTATAAACTCTTTCCCCACTTCAGGCTGAATCAACACCGGAGCTTCCGTCAAAATCCTCTTTAACTTCTCAAAACTTTCTTGTTGTTTGTCAGACCACACAAACGGAACCCCTTTCCTTAACAACTTGGTTAACGGTGCTGCAATCAAAGAAAACCATTCCATAAACCTTCTGTAATACCTCGCTAGACCAAGAAAACTCCGAATCTCCGCCACAGACTTAGGTGGTTTCCAATCCAACACAGCTTCAATCTTCTGAGGGTCCACCCTAATTCCCGCAGCTGACACCACATGACCCAAAGAGGTAACTTCCCTTAGCTAGAACTCACACTTACTAAACTTTGCGAATAACTGCTTCTCCCTCAGAATTTGCAAAACCACACGAAGATATGCATCATGCTCCTCCTCGGACTTCGAGTACACCAGAATATCGTCTATAAACACTACGACGAACCGATCCAGATACGGTTGAAAAACCCAATTCATCATATCCATAAACGCTTCTAGTGCGTTGGTTAATCCAAACGGCATCACCAAGAATTCGTAGTGACCATAGCGAGTACGAAACGTCGTCTTATGAATATCCACCTACTTGACCTTAAGCTGGTGATACCCCGACCTCAGATCTATCTTGGAAAAGACTGATGCTCGCTTAAGTTGGTCGAATATGTCGTCTATCCTCGGCAACGAATACTTATTCTTGATCGTCAACTTATTCAACTGACGGTAATCAATACACATTCGCATCGATCCGTCCTTCTTCTTAAAAAAAAGCACGAGTGCTGCCCAAGGCGATACACTCGGCCAGATAAAACCCCGGTCTAACAACTCTTGAATCTGCGCTTTCAGCTCCACTAACTCCTTTGACGCCATTCTATATGGGGCGATAGACACTGGCGCTGTTCCGGGTAGAAGGTCAATACCAAACTCAACCTCGCGATCTGGAGGCAATCCCGGAAGCTCTTCTGGAAAAACATCAGAAAATTCCTTTACCGTTCGGACATCCCCACAGCTTGATTCCTTAACCTCCAAAGCACAAACATAAGCCACAAACGCCTTACATCCTTTCCTCACCATTTTCTCGGCCTTCAAAGCGGATACCACATTAGATAGGAAGTTCCTTCTCTCACCTATCACCACCACCTCTTCACCCTCGACAGTTCTCAACACCATGCGCTTGGCTGCACAATCCAAACTTGCTTGATATTTTACTAACCAATCCATACCTAAGATCAAATCGAACTCCCCAAATGGCGGTTCCATCGGATCACCGAAACACTACCCCTTGAAGTTCTAGGGGTACATCCTTATCTGATTTATTCACTACTACTGAGTGACCTAGAGGGCTAATTACGCTCATCTCCCTATAAGAAGTCTCATAGTCTAAGTTCAGAGTTCCCACTATAGTACTAGCAACATAAGAGTGCGTCGAACCAATATCAATCAAGGCAGTATAAGGCAACCCATAAATTAAGAACGTACCGGTTATGAAGTCCGGTGCGTCGCCCTCCTCTCAACGCCTAGCCGCATAGACCAACCCAGGCTGTCTTGCATCCGTATTCCCAGCACCCCTACCCGGTGCTCCACGGCCTCGATCGAAACCATTACCCCCTCTGGCTGGACCACGACCCCTCTGCGGTTGCTGACCATCTCTTTTGTATTGTGCACATCCTTGACCCTCAGACTGTGTCCTAACTGGCCTCCGCGGGTAATCCCTTATCCGATGGTCCATCGACCCACACTCGAAGCATCCTCTGTTACCTATCCAACACTCTCCCGAATGAAACTTCCCGCATCGAGCACACTGCGGTGGCTCTCGAGGCGATGAGCAGCCCATTTGCGACTCGCCCGCCTAATCTCGCCCTTTTCTGAAAACCCCCAGCAGACCCTGATGGCCCAAAACTCCTTTTATTCCTATTTACGTCACCGATCTTTGTTTCTCGACCGCCTCACCTCCTCGGCTATCTTGGCCTTTTCCACAAGGACAGTAAATTCCCTCTCTCGCTGTGGAGCAATCAACACCCGCAGCTCATCTCTCAACCCGTCTTCAAACCTAACACAGTGCTCATGGTCCGTAGCCACAATACCCCGGGCATAACGGCTTAACCGTAAGAATTCCGCCTCGTACTCAGACACCGACTTACTCCCCTGAACCAGATTCAAAAATGCCTTACGCTGCGCATCCACATATCTAGACTCGACGCACTTCCTCTGAAATGCCGCTTTGAAGAAATCCCAGGTGATATCATCGGCCATCGCACCATCCCTGACCGTGAGCCACAACTGATAGGATTCGTCCCGAAGAAGAGACACGATCCCTTTCAACTTCTACTCAGCCGTGAAGTCTAGATCATCCATTATGCGCTCAGTCGCCTCTAACCAGTATTCAGCTGCGTTGGGGGCTACACCAGAAACACCCCTAAACACTTCTGCTCTATTGGCTCGGAGTCGTTCAGACACGGATTTCTAAACCCCCGTACCCATGCCTTCTCCTGCAACTCTCTTCAAGACCCGTAGCATCGCTTGAGACACCGCATCGTCTCCACTTGTTTGGTCCTGAAACTCTGGTTCCACTGCTGGCGGTGGCGGCACCTCATTCTCTGACCCATGGCCAGACCCTACTGGTTCCGATACAGTAATCCTACCCTACCACGACCACGTACGTTACACCCATGTCCCCGAGTGCTCATGAGTAACGTTCACGATTTAATCTGATTTAGGAAAATTTTATGAATTAGCTTCCTCCACTGTTTATTACAGAACTGTCTTATGAGTATATATTTGGAGTAATTTTTCCGCGAGTACGTACATTCCTACAGGCTTCAATCTTTAAAGTAGGGTTTCCTAATACTAGTAATCCTATCTCGATACAATTATATCACAAAACAATTAAATCATACAATCAATAATTAGAAAACTTACCGTCGCGGATTGGTGCCGGAGACTCAGGTGCCATGCTTCTCAAAAACATGTATTTAATCGAAACCATTTTGCAAACCCTCTATTGAAAAATAATTTGGGCCTTATACCCACAGCCGAGCTTTTAAACTTGGCTCTGATACCACAATTGTAACACCCCAAACCCGGTCAAAATGCTACGATCGAATCTGGTATGTCACAGGGAAGAAAACATTTTTGAGAACCGAGTTATTGTCATGAGTTGGGAAAAATCTTTGATTTTATGGAAACAGAGTTTGTATTTAGTGATCATTTGAAAACAATCTTGAATCTTAGCTTGAAAAGTTGAGTTGCCTTATTATTAAAAACCCGAATGTTAAATTACTCAATTGTAAAATCTTGAAAATCCCGAAGTTCTTTAAATTTTGGAAATCACCCATTTCGAAACCGTATTAAACGTGTCTTAATAATCTGATAAAGTAGAAGAAAATTTATAAAACAAGTAAAAACCAAACCAACGTTTAGATGGCCTTATTACATTACCCAAAATCCAAATTAAAGAAAAATAACTCCAAATTAACTATTAAAGTAAAATCCAAAAAATTATGCATGGCCACCTCGAGTCCACCTCGGCTCCGTATCCGCAGTCTCAGGATTACCTGCAAAGATTAAAGGAAGGGGTGAGTCACCGAGACTCAGTTTGTAAATCCCCGTCCAAAAGATATTAGGTCCTCACACAGATTCATATGCAAAGTAAGTATGCCATGCAACCCAACCAACCTAGGCATCCATCCGTTTGTCTTGTGTCTACCCAACACTTGTGGCACCTAGCCACTGGTGGTACCTAACCACTAGTGACAAAAGTCACAAATAATCATATGTGGGGCCAACCCACTTGTGGTACCTAACCACTGGTGACAATCCCTTATATCAATACGTGGGGCCAACCCACTGTGGTACCAAACCACTGGGACGAGTCACAAAAATAAGATATATGTGGTACCTAACCACTGGTGGTTCCAAACCACTGAGACTTAGTCACAAATTGATAATATGTGGGGCCAACCCACTTGTGGTACCTAACCACTGGTGACAGTCTGAAAAGATCATGTTTCCTCCCTCTTCTCATCGTATCCCATTTTCATGTACATGCTTTATATTATGGTATGATCATGCTTAACGATTAATTAACATGGCACATTCAGGTTTCCATATATGCATTTATTGATAGCAAAACATAATAGACTTACCTGGAGTCCTCGCTCTTACCCACAAGGGTATTTTAGTGACCCAGAACGTCACTTCGGCTTTCAGACATACTAACAACTAACAAAATAACATATGAAGTGTGTGAGAGTTACACACCTGATAACACGTAATATCACGCTCTCTACGTCGACACTATCGCTAATCGAAACCACAACTATCTGCCCACGATTCTGTTTAGAAGCCGGTCCACAACCCGGTGGCCAATCCCGAACTGCTGACACTGCTCGCTTCTTAAACTTAGGGGCTGGGTTTACGGGTCTAACCCCATCCTTAGAATTGCTGGCATTCGAGTCCATGGAACAAATCTTGGTCAGAAGACCGAGTTAACACATAGGGTAAATGTGAATAGATTAACACGTTAGCAGAAAAGATCTCCTTACTTAGATCGAAAAAAGCCGAAGCTTTAGGCTTGATCCACAAGTCAAGCGAATCCCGAAAGTCTCCAAAGGAATGCGACACCCCCTTCCACCTATATTCGGCCAAGCCCCCAAACATTAGGCCAATTAGCCATTCGGCTTTGGCTCCCTAAACCGAAAGAGAAGATAAAGATACTGAAGAAATCGCCACTAACCTTAACACAGGAGATCCAGTTATCACCTAAGAGGATTCGGCACTAGTACAGTAGAAGAGAAGATTTGGCAAAGCGGGGAAGAAGATGAAAGAGCTGAAAAAGAACTACCAATGGAACTTAGGAGTTTTCGGTTTTAGAAGTGATCAAAAGAAAAGATGAAGAAGAGAAGGCCATGAAGATTCGGTTTGTAGAGAGAAATCAGAGAAGAGAACTTTGGATGAGGATATTCGGCTATTGCATAGAGAATGAAGATGAGAATGGAGTTAGGGGTTTTCGGCTTTGAAATAGAAAAAGGAAAAAAGAAGAAAAGATGAATAATAGATGCGGTTATGGTGCTCAAAGGAAAATGAAGAAAAGGGAAAAAGGGTTTCAGCTTTCAGAGAGAACAAGAAGAAGAAGAAGAAGAAAGAATCATGGAGAGTGTGAGTCAAGAGAATTTCGGCAATAGTGAGAGATTTGTGTTTCAGAGAAAAGAAAATAAGAAGAGAAATAAAACTTAAAACAACAAGAACCCACTTGGACACCTTAGACACTTTCGGCACAAGGCAAAACAAACCACATTCGGCACCTACCTCCCAAACCCGAAATTTGCACAAAAAAAATGACACTACAGGGTTCTATGGCCAATGTAAATTTCGGCACACTCCAACATAGGCCAAACCGATCCCCCCTCCAACACCAAACATTTGAATTTCGGCCACCACTTACACCCCTTGCTCAATCCCTTGTTTTTCTTCTTAATTTTCTCTTGATCACACATTCAAACTTGTTTGAATAATTCAAACTCCTTGAATTGCTCTCTTCCACTTATTCAAAGATATTGACCCATTCAACACTCATCCACCAGAGTCCATGCTGAGTGCAACTCTCCCTTGCCTTGGCGTCAAAAGAAATCCCCAAAGGAATTCCCAGCAAATGAACCAAGTCCCTCCAGCTTCCCTGAGGCGTCACTTCCCTGAGCTCTAAGTGGCGCCTCCTTGCCACTTTGCTAAGGCACTCCTTTGTGTCATCCAACACAAACAATATCCCTTAAGTCCCAATTCAGCTAGCTTCCCTAAAAGTGCTCAAAAAGCAAATTTTCACCAAGACTCCGGCTTACCCCTAACTCATTCCTGGACCCTAAAGTACCCTAAACTAGCATGTCAAACATAGTATTCACATGCAAACACATAAAATGCAAAGGCCTTGATTTAGGATGTTACACTCCCCCACAGTACGGTGTCCTTTCCCTAAAATATTCTGTCCTTGTTCGTACAGGTTGGTTATTCCAGACTGGACAGCTCACGTAATTCTGGTTCTTATTCGTATAGCTATCAGGTGCGACAATAATTTTGAATGCAATATGAAATTAACCCATGCAGCGACATGTGGACATCTGTCAGGTGCGGCAACAATTCTGGATGCAATATGGAATTAACTGATGCAGTGACATTAATGCAATAAGATAACAAAATTAAGTATAAAATAGGCTAGGATTCACTGAGTTATAAAATGCAATTTACTAAACTGAAAATGCTAAAATGTATGCTAAGGATAACTAAATGGGAACAATTTAACCAATAAGTAGGGGGAAAACCTATTTTCTTTCTAGTGCTATCACACCCTTAAACTTGAGTTTTTACTTGTCCTCAAGTAAAACAAAAACTAGCAAGGCTACAAAAAAAAAATTACTAAGGCAAATGATCATTCTAGCAACTTGAACCCTCTAAATTCCCAATGGATGAATCACATTCAGATGAAAGAATATTGTGTCGACAATTCATAAGAATGAATGAATAAGGTTGCAACTTTATCAATGCTGGTATCATGCTTCAAACCCTAAGTTCTATCTACCATTACAACATTTATTGTATAACACTAAGTATATATATACATTTTTTTTCAAAATAAGGGATATCGTTGTATTACTATACCCTTGATCATTTCCTCAAAGATTGCCCGAAAAGGATTGAAAAAGATATTGATCAGACTTTGAAGCCGAGTAATCCTGCCTCGAGAGGCTGACCACCCCGTCACCCCGACAATCTTAGTGGTAGCCGATGTACTACAAAAGACTCAACAGTTAAATCTGAAGCACGAGCACCAGCAAGGACATATGCTATTTGTGCTAGAGAAGATGCTTCTGCACCAGACGTCATTACTGGTACATTTTCTCTACTTGATATTGATATTACTGCTTTGATTGATCCTGGTTCAACGTATTCATACATATGCACGAACTTAGTGTCTGTAAAAAATTTACCTATTGAATTCACTAAATTTGTGGTTAAAGTTTCAAACCACCTGGGCCAGTATGTTATGGTGGATAAAATTTGTAAAAACTGTCCGTTGATGGTAAAGGGTTATTACATTTCGGCTGATCTAATGTTGTTGCCCTTTGATGAATTTGATATGATTTTGGGAATGGATTGGCTAACTCAGCATGATGCAGTAGTAAATTGTAAACAGAAATATATTGTGTTGAAATGTCAGAATGGTGAGTTACTCCATGTTAAATCTGATAAACTGGATAGGTTATCTAATGTGATCTCAACAATATCAGCACAGAAATATATCAGAAAGGGATATGATGCTTATCTTGCATATGTGTTAGATACTAAAGTATCTGAGTCGAAGATTCTGTCAGTGCCGGTTGTTTGTGAATTTCCTAATGTATTTCCGGAGGAATTACTTGGTTTACCACCGGTTAGAGAAGTGGAGTTCTCTATAGACCTTGTTCCGGGGACAACACTGATATCCATAGCACCTTACAGAATGGCTCCTACTGAATTGAAAGAGTTGAAAGCACAGTTGCAAGTATTGAATGACAGAGTGTAACACCCTAAACCCGGCCCATGCGTTACGACCGGATCTGACATGTCACATGAGGAAAACGTATAAATTCCTTGTGGTTAGTACTAAATTGAATGTTATTTGGTTATGGTTAAGAAAACAAGGTTGGATGTAAATATTTGATAAAATACAACTACATTTGAGAGGTTGTTTTGATGAATCAAAAATAAAGGTAGTGAACTTTAAAACCGTAGCTTTTGAAAATATTGTTGATAATTCGAGATAAATTTCCAAGTTAAAATATTTGTAAAAGTTTGTTATAAAATCCATTTATTAATCAATTTTGGAAAACCGTTGGTTATGCTTTTAGAAAATCCCCATTTAAATAATTCAATCAAAATAATAAATACGTCAAACATAATGCAAAAATAAAATATTCCAGAGGCCTTATTACAACTTAAAAACCCAAAATAGTAAAAGAAATAAAGTAACGTAAATAGAAATTCTAAAGTTCAAGAACACCATTTCTGAAGTATGGCCTCCATCGAGTCATCCATGGCCCCAAGTCCTCGTCACGGAGCATTACCTACAAGGGTTAAGGAAAAGGGGAGTGAGTTACAAGAACTCGATGTATAATCCCTTTACCATTATCCACTGGCCTGAATCCATTTAGCATTATCTTGGGCTTAAGCCCATTTAACATACACTTGGACCGAAGCCCATTTACAAAACAGAATATATTTATATATGTGCAATGTATGCAACCCAACCCATCCTAGTAATCCATCCGCTACACACCATCCGTACCATCCCATCACACCTGTGGGGATCAAGTCAACCCACCCCACCAAACACACCAATCACAGGCAATATTCCATTTAATATATATATTGTGGCCAAGACACCACTGCAGTCAAACTACTTTTTCATAATTTTTGTGGCAAAGCCACCAGAGTCATAATTATGCGTGGCATAGCCACTATACAGATTGTGGCAGAGCCACCAAAATATCATATACGATAATATAATCGGCACACAGCCTTGGTAAAAATGATCGACACAGAGTCGTTAATTCATATGTTAGGCACATAGCCCCGGGTAAATACGTTTAGCACAAAGCCATAATCACGATGGCACAAAGCCATATTTAGGTTGGCACATAGCTATTATCAGAATTTGTGGCAGAGCCACCAGAATCAGAATGAAACATAATAACAAACATTTTTGTGGCAATGCCACCCGGCTACACTTCTCTTCAACATTTTTCTCATCCCATGCAAATTATGTAAATGCAACATACATAATAAATCATACATAATAAAGCATAATATCCACAAATATAAACAACAATCATTGATTTAGAGATTTATTACAGTAAATCGGCCCATTATAGCACTTTGCAATTTGACCCATTAAAGCATTCTATCAAATCGGCCCATAGGGGCATTTTCGTAATTCGGCCCATAAGGGCATTTTCGTAATTCGGCCCATAGGGGCATTTTCGTAATTCGGTAATCTTACCCCCTGAGGGTAATTTGGTAATCTCGCAACCCCGGGGTATTTCGGTAATTTACCCTCTAAGGGTATTATGGTAATTTTGCAACGCAGACTTAACTACTAATTTGGGGCATAAAAATTGAAATTTAAATCCGTAAATTTTCCTTGAAACTAGACTCATATATCTTCTTACTAAAATTTTTCCAGAATTTTTGGCTTAACCATTTAGTACAGTTTATTCCTTAAAGTTTCCCTCGTTTCATCGACAATGATTCGACCTCTCTTACAGAAATTCAAATATCTAATCATGCAGTTTTCATATGTTGCTCCCACTTGTTTCTATTGAAAATAGGCTCACTAAGGAATCTATACATATAAATTATAACTCATAATTAACTTTTTATAATTTTAAATGATTTTTCTAAGACAGATTAGGGAACCACAAAGTCAATTAGAGCCAGTCCCACTAGATTTAAAATATCACAGAATATAAAATTTCTATTTCTACTCCGTTTCTTTCATATGAAAATAGACACAGTAAGCTTTAATTCGATATCTTATTCGCTTTCTAATTCCCTTTTTCCTATTTTTCGTGAATTTTCAAAATCACGTTACTACTGCTGACCAAACTGTTTCATTGCAAAATATGGTTACTACTACGAACATACGCACGCCCGAGTGGTCACGGATGCCGGTTTCCGGTTTTCTTCGGTATTTCGATCGAATCATAGAACATATCATACAAACATTCAGAGAGGTATGAGATTACACACCATTTCAAACATGTATTCAGAAGGGTACGGGATTACATACCTTATTCAGAATCCGTAACACGATACTCTTCGCGGCACCTAAAGGTACAATCGGTTAACAATTAGTCCAAAGCCCAATTTTCAACTTCAACCAAGTATTGCGATTGATTAACAATCTATATCACTTACCAACAATCTGAGTCTCTTATTACGAG
This sequence comes from Gossypium sturtianum, assembly GCA_025698515.1. NCBI lineage: Eukaryota > Viridiplantae > Streptophyta > Magnoliopsida > Malvales > Malvaceae > Gossypium > Gossypium sturtianum. The sequence continues at coordinate 119,089,453 of CM046952.1, forward strand.
GGATAGGTGATCGAGCAATTTGGTCCCTAAAAATAAACGATTAGTCATCACCTCTATACCGTTTAGCAAACTAACCGATCAACGAAAAAGATCAAAAAGAACCATGACGAATCCCTTACCTTGACAATAATAGATCCCCTGCTATCGATTTCCTTAAGGCTAGAAATATGATGAGAGTGTAAGCTAACACTCTACCGATTCGGCCCACACTAAGAGAACCAAGAAGATGGAAGTAGCAAGGAATAGATTCGGCATTGGTCAAAAGAACAGGGTGAATAATCGGTTTTAGAAGAGGGAGTAAAAGAGAAACAAGAAGAAAATAAAAGAAGAGGAAGAACACTACCTTGCAACCACCGAAAACCCGAGAAGGCAAAAAGCTTCGGTAACCACAAAAACCAAGTTTCGGCTATGAGATGAAGTTGATGTTTCGGTTATGGGTTGAAGGAAAAAGAAGACTGAAGAAAGGGTTGAGAATAGAAATAAATATCACAAAGAAATTTGACAACACAAGTTGAGAGAAAATAACCAAAAAAGCTTGAAGTAAAAGTCTTCAAAATGCACAAAAATGCCAACAACTTTCGGCATACTCACATACTAATGGCCGAATATGCTCCCTAAACACACCTCCCAAACCATGTATCATCTTTACCAAAAAAATGAATGTTGACCCAAAATAATCTTTCCAAAACATCCTCCACATAATAGGCCAACATGTTCCCTTCATTTCTTTCCCTCTTTTCCCCTAGTCTTCCTCCTTACCATATTCCTTAGCCATCTTTCCCAAATTAAAAAGTCTTTCTTACCTTATTAAAGCCTTGACCGACACTTTGGATGAATAGCACAAAAATAAATCCAAAATTTGCAAAAGATGGGATTTGAACCTCTTCCCTCCATGCTCTCCACTTGATGCCTTAACCTCCTTGCCATATGCTCTCTTATGCTAGCAAAATACACACTTATTACCTTAAGCCTTGATGCCACTTGCCTTTTCCCCTTAAGTGCTCAAATAAAAAAATTTACCTATAGCCTAACTTGAACCCGTAACTTCCTATAAACCTCGTAACTTTCCAAAATCACCTTCCTAATAAGTCCAACTTGAAATAATGTTGTTCTCTTGTTCTCAAAAATTTTAAACACTCCTACGCCCAAGGCCCATTGGGCCCAATCCTACTAGGCCCAATTTCGGGTCGTTACACAGAGGCTTTGTTCAACCCAGTTTTTCACCTTGGGGTGCACCGATTTTGTTTGTAAAGAAGAAAGATGGATCATTGAGATTGTGTATTGATTACAAGTAGCTCAAAAAAGTCACAATAAAGAACAAATATCCATTGCCTCGTATTGATGACTTGTTTGACCAGTTGAAAGGTGCCACTGTATTTTCAAAGATTGATCTTCGTTCTGGCTATTATTAGCTACGGGTGAAAGAATCAGATGTTCCTGATAAACCGTAAAAGTAACATATTTTAATCCCACATTTAGCATACTTTTGGATGATTTATCCCTTGATTTATGTAAAAAGGTGCTCTTAATCCTTTCTTTTCATGTTTTATACTCAGGAAAGCACCGGAGGATGAAAAGAACAAGAAACGTGCTTAAAACAGGCCAAATGGGCCACATCACGAAATCGACACAGCCTAGACCCAAGACCACACGGCCGTGCCTCATTAATGAAGTCCAACACGGCCGTGCCTCATTAATGAAGTCCAACACGGCCTGGCCACGATTCACACGGGCGTGTGCCATGGCCGTGTCCCTGCCGCGGCCAAGAGGAGTTTTACTCGGATTTGGATACTTGGAGGCAAAGAAACACATTTCAAAGTCTAATTAAACACCCAAATAGGACCTTCACTCAGATTTGGATACTTGGAGGCCAAGTAAGGCATCTCCAAGCCTATATAAACATCCTAGGGGGCAACTTAAAGGGGGAGTTCGGCAGAAGCCCTCTGTCGGGGCGGTGAGCTAGGCCAAGGAGCCGAGCTGAAAAGGTCAGATTTGTGGGAAACACTGAAAGATAGCCAGTTGATCCATCTCAAGAAGACAGAATTATACTCAAGACGGAGGATCTCCTCTTCAATTCCTTCAGGGGGTTTTAGGGATTTCTTATGTTTTGTTTTATCTTTTCTTCTAAGATGTTTTCTTTTATTGTTATGAACTAAACCCTCAGATGCCTGAGGGGATGAAACTTAGATGAATCTTGTTATCGTTTGCTGAACTATATGATAAATATTTGATTTGTTCTTAATTATGTGTTCTTAATTCTTGTGTTGATATTTCGCGGATATCGATTCAAGTTTGATGTGCTTAGGTGGAAGAGCAAAAGTCCCTGCCTAAGAGTAGATCTAGCATAGTTAAGCGGAGTTGATCGCGCGCCTAGAGATAGGGTGACGAGGCGTTTCCGGATTTGGGTAAAACCTAATATGGGAGTCCATAGATCGAGTTAATGCAATTCTAGGGGTTTTAATTAGAAAGAGATTTCAATTAATCAACATAGGGTTAGACGTTATTCGCCTCGAGAGAGGGTTTAATATAAATTAGGGAATTTTACGAATCAAGTCAAGTGAATACATCGTCTGGTTCAGAGTTAGATAAGAAGTGAAGTCTAGGTGGATTCTTCCTTGGGTGTCGTCTTAATTAATTGGTTTTTCCTCAAGTATTCTCCCAAATTCATTCTTCTTTGTCTTAGAGTCTTTAGTCTAGTAGTTAATTAATTTAGATTAAACAACCATTCGCTTAATTCTTAGGCTAAATAATAGAAAGAAAGTTAGTATTAGTACTTTTAGTTCCTTTGGGTTCGACAATCCGGTCTTGCCTAAGCTATACTACTGTTTGATAGGTGCACTTGCCTCAATCGTTGTCAGAGTTAGTTTCCAGGTTTGATCATTCTCTTTATAAATTTTAAAACTCGATAGGCATACGATCAAGTTTTTGGCGCCGTTGCCGGGGAACTAAAATATTAAGAAAGCTCCATTTTATTACTTTAGCCATTATTTTTTTTTTTTTTGCTAAATTTTAAATTTTCTTTTATTTGATTTTGGCGAGATAGAGGAGATGGCAATCGAAGAACTATCGGTGGCAAGTTATGATGACAAAGCCAACAAAAGCAAATGATATCTACAACCTCGACCCAATAACCAGTGCTATCAAACCAGATTAGAGATGTTAAATAAAAAGTTTGATGATTTGTGTTCTTCGAGATACATCCAGTTATGCGATGACGAAACAAGCGGAGGCGTGGCAAATCTTGAGTACCCACCCTACGGATATGGCATAGAGAACGAACAAGTCCACTATATGGGTAACTATTCTAGACCTCAAAATAATTTTTATAGTGACACTTATAATGCAGGTTGGAGGTACCATCCTAATTTCTCGTGGGATGATCAAAGTAGCCAAGGACCGGAACTTCCTCCAAATTTTCAACAACCACCTTACCAACAGGAAGAGGAGTCGAACCTCGAGGAGATGTTGACAAAATTCATGGCAGCCACAGATACCCGTCTCCAAGACACTGAGACCACCCTTAAGAATCAACAGGCATCAATTAAAGGGATCGAGAGCCAAGTTGGGGAACTCACTAAGACAGTTGGACAACTTACTAACACAGTTGGACAACTCGCAAAGATAATTTCCGAACGACCACAAGGGCGTCTACCAAGCAACACTGAGATTAACCCAAAGGAGCAAATCCAAGCCATATCAGCTCAAGAAAGTGAAGGGTTAGACGAGCCCAATTCAAAGCAAGAGAATGTGGTAAAAGAAGGTAAGGTTGAGGTAAGTAATAATAAGCCAAAACCGGTAATCAAAAAGTACCAACCTCGCATACCATATCCCGAAGCATTAAAGAAAGACCACATAGAGGAACAACTCGGTAAGTCTCTTAAACTTTCAAAGAAATTTCTTATTAACTTGCCATTTCTAGAAGCTCTTTCGCAGATGCCAGATCCTAGACCTCGTGTCGATAAAGAAGAAATTCATGAGGAACGAAGGCTTTGGATCGATGAACTAGATGAATGGAAGACATACTTCAAGGAGAGACTAAAAACACACGAAGCAAAGACGAGGCAACTCCACGACGAACTTAATAATGGGACAACTGAGCTTAAGATAGGAGATCAGGTACTCAAAATCTTCCCAGATGGAACGGTCGAGGTAACACATTCTAATTTCGACACTTTTGAGGAAAACATTACTCGACTTAAATTTTATATCAATAACCGAATTGATCGCATGAGAAAGGATTTTCACATCCTCAAACCACCATGACCATACGAATGAGAGGTAAAGTCTAGCTTAAGACTATAAACGAGCGCTTCTCGGGAGGCAACCCGAGCACTAACCCCATTAATTTTTACATTTTTTTATTTTTACTTTTATTTTTCCTTTTAGCACCTAACCATAAACTAACCAAGGTACAGATTTCCATACCACACGGCCTTGCACACGGTCGTGGCCGTGGTTGTGTGGCCACCGCAAGAAGGTACAAGGGCGGGGGCAACCACCAGATCCATAATTTCTATTTAACCCCCTTCTTCCTTTTTCTTTTCCAGTTGTCTTTCTTCTTTCATTTTCCATTATTTACTTTTATTTTTATTTTTATTTTTATTTTTATGTTTATTTTTTTATTTTCTTTATTATATTCCTCTTATTCTTCATGCCATTTAGATTTAGATTAGGATACAATAAAATCAGACCGGCTACTTTGAGGATTCAAGTTCAAACGGTTCGAGGCGCTTCCCCACGTTCACCTCCAATCCAATCCAGTTTCTTTTCATTAACTTCATCCAAAATTCAAGAAGTTTCACTTCTCTCCACATCTTATGATTTTATGATTTTATTTTGCTATTATCTATCTTTGTACATTGAGGGCAATGTACATCTTAAGTGTGGGGGGGTGAACAACCTAAAAAGGTGCCTAACTTTTTTTCGTTATTCTCAAATTCCTGAAATTAGGTGCCAAACTTTTTGCATTGTTCTCAAATCCCTGAATTATGCCTTGTCTTAAAGTAAATTTCTCATATTATCATTAGAATGAAATTCCCATAATTGATGATTTTTATTGACATGTTTTAGATTAAGTCATTGATAATTGTGCATTGATAATTAAATTCTAAGATACTAGAGAATTAAGCATGATAAGTCTATTTTTCAAGAAATAATTTTTTTTCTAGGTTGTCTACCTGAATTTGAATATTACTTTGAAATTTGAAATTTACGAGGTTGATATCAAAATACCCATAATTTTTGTGAGATTTTGAGCCTTATAAGAGCATATATCCTTTTTCAAGCTCACTTTTTGATTATGAGTGTGTCAACATTGATTTGTTATTCTAGAACTTGCATCAATTATACATGTTGAGACCACACTTTTTGATTTGATATACAGAAATGATAAAGGCACCTAGGATTTAACCTACTTACTCCATAAAAAGCCTACCTTCATAATTAACCCCTAGTGAACCCCTTTGATCCTAACAACCCTTTTTATTGACTCACCCACTAATATTAACCCAAAACCCTTTGTATTTGTTATCACCATCCTTTTTTACTACCTTTTTTGTCGAGATTTGATTTTGAGCAGTTACCTAACTATGTTCTATATTTCAGTTGTTAAATTTCTTTATTATTACTTGATGTAAAAAAAAACATCGAAGTATATTCAGTATTAGTATGATGAAAAGCGAGCTTGTACAGTTAAAATTCTATTTATTGAAGAAGAAGCTCGTATTATTAGTTTCAAAGTTTCAATTATTTTTCAGTTCATTGTTTCTAGTTAGGTAATTTTTCAAGTCGATCTTGATTCTAACCCTCTAATTCAGACTTTATCCACACCTTAACCCAAGCCCCGTTACAACCCTTTCAAAGACCTTTTGATTTGTGCATCATCTCATATTACAGTGGTGGAGATTTGATTTTCATACAAGCCTATGGGATTAACTTTTCAGGTTTGACATTTGAGTGCTTAATTCTTAACCTTAAAACACTTCGAGTGATTTGAGTGAATCTTTTGTGAGGATGTCAATCCTTGTAGGTTTTGGATCAGAGGTAATTATTTAGATGAGGGGAAACACCTATGTTTTGTGCTACAAAGGTATGACTTATATTGCTTGAATCTTTAGGACTCTTTGAGTTAAATTATCCATGTATAAATTATCTATGAATTATGATGAGACATTGTTAATAGGAATATTGAATCATGGAAAGTTCGTTTTAATTGTAAGTTGAGAATTTTGCTTGAGGACAAGCAAAAGCTTAAGTGTGGGGGTATGTGATAAACCGTAAAAGTAACATATTTTAATCCCACATTTAGCATACTTTTGGATGATTTATCCCTTGATTTATGTAAAAAGGTGCTCTTAATAATTTCTTTTCATGTTTTATACTCAGGAAAGCACCGAAGGATGAAAAGAATAAGAAATAGGCTTAAAACGGGCCAAATGGGCCACAACACGAAATCGGCACGGCCTGGACCCAAGACCACACGGCCGTGCCTCATTAATGAACTCCAACACAGTCGTGCCTCATTAATGAAGTCAAACACGGCCTGGCCACGATTCACACGGGCGTGTGCCATGGCCGTGTCCCTACCGCGGCCAAGAGGAGTTTTACTCGGATTTGGATACTTAGAGGCAAAGAAAAACATTCCAAAGTCTAATTAAACACCCAAATAGGAACTTCACTCAGATTTGGATACTTGGAGGCCAAGTAAGGCATCTCCAAGCCTATATAAACATCCTAGGGGGCAACTTAAAGGGGGAGTTCGGCAAAAGCCCTCTGTCGGGGCGGCGAGCTAGGCCAAGGAGCTGAGCCGAAAAGATCAGATTTATGGGAAACACTCGAAGACAGCCAGTTAATCCATCTCAAGAAGCCATAATTATACTCAAGACGGAGGATCTCCTCTTCAATTCTTTTAGGGGGTTTTAGGGATTTCTTATGTTTTGTTTTATCTTTTCTTCTGAGATGTTTTCTTTTATTGTTATGAACTAAACCCTCAGATACCTGAGGGGGATGAAACTTAGATGAATCTTGTTATCGTTTGCTGAACTATATGATAAATATTTGACTTGTTCTTAATTATGTGTTCTTAATTCTTGTGTTGATATTTCACGGATATCGATTCAAGTTTGATGTGCTTAGGTGGAGGAGCAAAAGTCCCTGCCTAAGAGTAGATCTAGCATAGTTAAGCGGAGTTGATCGCGTGCCTAGATATAGGGTGACGAGGCGTTGCCGGATTTGGGTGAAACCTAATATGGAAGTCCATAGATCGAGTTAATGCAATTCTAGGGGTTTTAATTAGAAAGAGATTTCAATTAATCAACATAGGGTTAGACGTTATTCGCCTCGAGAGAGGGTTTAATATAAATTAGGGAATCCTACGGATCAAGTCAAGTGAATACATCGTCTGGTTCAGAGTTAGATAACAAGTGAAGTCTAGATGGATTCTTCCTTAGGTGTCGTCTTAATTAATTGGTTTTTCCTCAAGTATTCTCCCAAATTCATTATTCTTTGTCTTAGAGTCTTTAGTCTAGTAGTTATTTAATTTAGATTAAACAACCATTCGCTTAATTCTTAGGCTAAATAATAGAAAGAAAGTTAGTATTAGTACTTTTAGTTCCTTTGGGTTCGACAATTCGGTCTTGCCTAAGCTATACTATTGTTCGATAGGTGCACTTGCCTCAATCATTGTCAGAGTTAGTTTCCAGGTTCGATCATTTTCTTTATAAATTTTAAAACTCGACAGACATACGATCAGTTCCAAAGACAGCTTTCAGAACCAATACGGACACTATGAGTTTCTTGTAATGCCTTTTGGTTTGACAAATGCTCCTGCGATATTTATGGATTTGATGAACAGAATCTTCAGACCATATCTAGACAGGTTTGTGGTGGTATTTATCGATGATATTTTGGTATATTTTCGAGATGAAAATGAGCATGACGAACATTTGAGAATAGTGTTGCAAATTCTGCGTGAGAAACAATTGTATGCCAAATTTAGTAAATGTTAATTTTGGCTACGAGAAGTTGGTTTTCTTGGACATATTGTATTTGCTGAAGGTATCAGGGTGGATCCAAATAAAATTTCAGCCATGGTTGATTGGAAGCCACTAAAAAACGTGTATGAATTTAGAAGTTTTCTGGGATTAGCTAGGTATTATCGAAGGTTTGTTAATGGGTTCTTAATGATAGCTTCTCTGATGATTCGTCTGTTGCAAAAATATGTGAAATTCAAGTGGTATGATAAATGTCAGCAGAGTTTTGACAAATTGAAAGCTTTGTTGACTAAAGCACCCGTGTTAGTTCAGCTTGAATCGGGTAAGGAATTTATAATTTACAGTGATGCATCGTTAAATGGTTTAGGATGTGTATTGATGCAAGAAGGTAGAGTAATAGCCTATGCTTCAAGACAACTAAAACCACATGAGAAAAATTACCTGATACATTATCTTGAATTGCCAGCCATTGTGTTTGCACTAAAAATTTGGCGGCATTACCTGTTTGGTGAAAAGTGTCACATATTCACCGATCATAAAAGTTTGAAGTATTTGATGTCACAGAAAGACTTGAACTTAAAACAGCGCAGGTGGCTTAAATTAGTAAAAGATTATGATCTTGTTATTGACTATCATCCGGGAAAAGCTAATGTGGTTGCTGATGCCCAAAGCAGAAAGTCTTTATTTTCCTTGCGAGCGATGAATACTAAGTTGTCATTATCAGATGATGGTTCAATTATAGCTGAGTTAAAAGCTAGATCAATATATTTGCAACAGATCTGTGAAGCTTAGAAGAGTGACGATGAATTACAAGCTAAACGAGAACAGTGTGAGTTGAATCCTGATTCAGGATATGTGTACCGAAGAACTCAAAATTTGTACAGAAGATTTTACATGAAGCTTATAATGGTAACATGTCTATCCATCCTAGTAGTAATAAAATGTACAATGATCTGAAAAAGATGTACTGGTGGCCGGGAATGAATCGGGATATTTCTGAATTTGTATCTAAATGTTTGATATGTTAGTAAGAAAAAGCTGAACACCAGGTGCCATCAGGATTATTACAGCCAGTTATGATTCCGAAATGGAAATGGGAAAAAACTACCATGGACTTTGTATCGGGATTACCCCTGTCTCCAAAGAAGAAAGATGCTATTTGGGTAATTGTCGATCGGTTGACAAAGTCTGCACACTTTATTCCGGTACGTATGGATTTTTCCTTGGATAGATTGGCTGATTTATATGTTTCTGAGATTGTTAGATTGTATGGAGTGCCTGTCTCCATTATTTCAAACAAAGATCCTCAGTTTACATCTCGATTTTGGAGTAAGTTGCAATAAGCCTTGGGTACACAGTTAGATTTCAGTACCGCATTCCATCCTCAGACTGATGGATAATCTGAACGTGTCATACAGATTTTAGAAGATATGCTTTGGTGTTGTGTGCTTGAATTTGAAGGTAACTGGGAAAAGTATCTGCCTTTAGTTGAATTTGCTTATACTAAAAACTATCAGTCCAGTATTAAAATGGCACCGTATGAGGCTTTGTATGGTCGTACATGTAGAACTCCATTATATTGGACAGAGCTCAATGAGAAAAAGATACACGGAGTTGACTTAGTCCGTGAAACTGAAGAAAAAGTAAAAGTAATTCGAGATAGTTTGAAACCAGCCTCTGATTTTCAAAAGTCTTATGCTGATCTTAAACGAAAAGAGATAGAATTTCAAGTCAGCGACAAGGTATTCTTAAAAGTATCACCTTGGAAGAAAGTTCTCCAGTTTGGTCGTAAAGGAAAATTGAGTCCACGATTCATCGGGTCGTATGAGATTACTGAAAGAATCAGACCTGTTGCATATCGGTTAGCATTACCACCAGAACTTGATCGAATTCATAATGTTTTTCATGTGTCTATGTTGCGACGGTATCGGTCGAATCCCTCACTTGTTATTTCTCCGACAGAAGTAGAGATTCAGCCTGATATGACTTATTGTGAGGAACCGATTAAAATCCTGGCACGTGAAACAAAAGAGTTAAGAAATAAAAAGGTAGCATTGGTAAAAGTTCTCTAGCAACGACATGGTATTGAAGAAGCTACCTGGAACCGGAGGATACCATGAGAAAGCAATATCCAAATCTCTTTACTGGTAAGATTTTCGACGACGAAAATTCTTAAAGGGGGGAGAGTTGTAACAGCCCATTTTCAGTGAAATCGAAACAGTGATTTCGGGACCACAAATCCGAGTCAGAAAGAAAATTTATTTTAATATTATTGCATGGTCCGTATTATGATAGGAATGTTATATGAAAATTTTGATAAGAAAATTTTACCGATTATGTGCTTAATTATAGAAAGGACCAAATTGCATAGAATGCAAAAGTTGAATTCTAATAGCTAGAAGGATCAAATAGCTATGGAATTCAAAAGAAGAGGTCCTTATATGATAATTAGACCATTAAAGAAAAGTTAGTAGATATTTCTAATGGATCATCCATGGAAAAATTAGAAAAGAGTAAGGACTAAATTGGAAACTAAAATAATTAAAAGATGATAATAGAAAATATCATCTTATTTTCTTCATCTTCCCTAAATTAAAACATGGAAACCCTAGGAAAGAGAAAAGTGCTCAAGCAAGCTTTCTAGGCTTAATTGGGTAAGTATTTTTGCCCCGTTTTTAGTAATTTTTATATTTTTTGAGATCGGGATAGTCTAATCTATCTATTTTGGGGATTAATTTGAAAAGTTATCAAAGTATCAAATTTTTTCCATGATGAATATGCTGAATTTTTGAAATTTATGGTAAAAAATGAAAGGTTGTTGATAGATAAACAACTTTTACAAAGAGAATTTTGATGAAATTGTGATTTAGGGATTAAATTAAAAAATTGTAAAACCCATGAAAAAATTTTTATTTTTAAAAAATTCATGCGCTGTTATTAAGACATGTAAAAATTGGTTAGGCTTGGAATAAGGATTAAATTGCATGAATTTCATTTTTCGAGCCTAGGGACGAAATTGAAATTTCTAAAAAGTATAGGGGCAAAATGGTAATTTTGCCTAGAATGTAAATTGAATCCAATTGAATATGAAATGTGATAAATTGATGATTAAATTCATTTATATAGATCCAGAAAACTCAAATTCGAAGCTAGATCGAGGAAAAGAAAAAGTTTCGGATTAGTAGATTTTCATACACAAACAAGTGTCAAGGTAAGTTCGTGTAACCAAATTGTGTTTATTTATTTGCTTGAATTGAATGGGGTTTGTGATTGTATGAATTATATAAATGTTAAAAATAAATGAAATAATCATATGTTCAATCATATCCGGAAAATATTAAGTTCCGTTTGAATATTGAAATTCGATGGATATATGTGATTTCCAATATTACATGTGGTCCAGCATATGTTGCGGACAGAATATAGCTTGGACAAGCAATCCTGTTATAGCCCTCTCGAGCATCCTATTATATAGTTCCTGCGAGCATCCTGATCGGTAGTGATTTTGCATGTGTTTCACACTACCACAGCTCTTTGTGAGCGTCCTATTACATGATTCAATCGGTTGTGATCCAGCATATATTGCGGACACAAACACAGCTCTACGCGAACTCTCTGTTATAGGCTCTTATGGGCTTCCTGACATGGCTCACTTGAACTCTCTGTTACCTTATCCGGTGCTCCCTGATAATAAATCTTCGGAGTTACCTGTAAAGCTCTATGAGCTCCCTGAGTAAAAATCTTATGAGTTTCCTGTTTAGCCCGGATAAGTGTCCTGTTACATGGCTCATTTTAGCATCCTTATATGTGGCTCGAGAGTGTGCTCTCTGATTATGTGCCCTAATGGGTACCCCTTGTAACATCCTAAAATTGGGCCTAGCAGAATTTGGCCTATTGGGCCCGAGCGTAGAAGCCTTTTAGAATTTTTGAGAATAAGGAATAGCATAATTGCGAGTTGGACTTAATGGGAAAGTCAATTTGGAAGCGTACGGTGTAACATCCTTGTAACACCCCAAACCCGGCCTAGAAGTTAGGCCCGAATCTGGTGTGTCACATGGAAGTAAAAACCATCTTTGCGATTATTAAAAACTTGCTTGAGAAATACAGCCTCTTTGTTAAAACCAAAAACACTTAAGCAATTGTTAACTACGTAATAATCTTTAAAAACCTTTTTGTTTGCGGAAACATTTTTGAAATAAACAATTTACGAAAATGTGACGCTTATAAATAGAGTTGCAGAAGCATTTTGAAAACGTTGCGGAAACGTAGATAAAATACAAGTATTTTGAGAGGTTGTTTGATAAATCGAAAATCGAACTAGTAATCTTTTAAAACCGTGACTTTTGAAAATGTCATTGATAAATTTATAGAAAATCTGAGTTAAGATTATTTGTAAAAGTTTGGTATGAAATCCTTTTGTTAAACAATTTTGGAAAATCTTTATTTAAGTTTTTAGAAAAATTCCCATTTAAAAACAATTCAAGCAAAATTTAAAGTACGTCAACATAAAGCAAAAATAAATACTCCAGAGGCCTTATTACATCATAAAAACCAAAATAGTAAAGTGAACGGAAATAGAAATATAAAGTTCAAAATAAACACCATTTCTGAAGTATGGCCTCCACCCGAGTCATCCATGGCCCCAAGTCCTCGTCACAGAGCATTACCTACAAGGGTTAAGGAAAAGGGGGTGAGTTACAAGAACTCAGTGTGAAATCCCTTTACCATCATCCACTGGGCCTGAACCCATATAACATGTAACATCCCCAAACCCGGCCCATTCACTACGACCGAATCTGGTTATGTCACTGGGAAAGACGGTTGGAAATCTTTGACTTTAGAATTAAACTTGAAAATTTATTATCTCTGAAAATCATGTCCATTTAAAACTTAATAAATAATATAAGCTTGTTGAAAACTTCCGAATTAAAACATTATTATAAGTTGCTATAATATGAATCTTTTGCGAAGATATTTCTAAGTGTAGTGTAAACTTCAACATTAATAAATAGAGTACTTTAAATCAAAGAGGCCCTTATTACATCAAATAAAATTCCAAAATACTGATATAAAATACTTAAATAAAGTAAAACATCTTCTGTATGAAAATCTCCTTCTGCATGGGCCACCTTGTATCCACTCCAACCCGGTCCATTACTCACGACTCCCCTGCGATGATTAAAAAGTTGAGTGAGTCATACAGACTCAGTGTGTAAGTTAACCACTGAAATCCACCCACATGCTAGCCACATAATATCCCAATTATCAAATGCAACAAGTAATATATATATATATATTCATTTTAATTACCACAATGCAGGCTTGGCCCACATTCAAATCATACTCAAATCTTGGGGCTAGGCCCATTTCTCAATAAACCACATATCAACTGGGCTTGGCCCATTTCCACGTATGTTCCCAAAACATACCTATCCACATGTCATATTGGGCTTGGCCCATTTCCATATTATTACAAAAATAATGCAACATGATTCCCAACCCAACCTAGGGTCCATCCGCTACACACCCCCTTATCCAGCCTACCACACACCGGGGACTATTGAGTCACCCTCTCCTTTTCCTCCATAAAGGCAACCAATGCCATCCACGATGTAGCGTATAGCTAACATCAAACCACGATGGAGCACACGGCAATCCATCAAGCCACGATATGGCATAAAGCCCATATCAATCAAGGTAACCACGCGAACCAAATCACAAAGATCCACAACGCGACGACCTCGATCGGCGCCAATCCACGATGTAGCACAAAGTGACATCAACCACGTACTCGAAGTACACCCGTACCTTCTTTTCATAACCCACCCATGCACATGCCACATAAAATATAATCGTGATCATGTATGCACATGCTTATTAACGTCCATAAACATACTCATAAACAAATATTCACACTGCAATAGATCCGATACTAACCTGGTCATCGCTATACCCTTTAGGGGTATATATGGCACACTTATTACTGCACTTGTTAGTAAAACATATAACACATAAAACCCGGAAGCGAGTGGGTTAGTTACACACCTTATTACTAGGAGTTCTAGACTCTCGATCCTCGGCGCTATCGTCTAGCGAAACTACGGCTTTTGCCTAACGTTTTTACATTCTTTGGCCCACACCACGGTGGCCAATCTCGTCTGTGCCAGAAAACGGATCTCTTCTTGAACTTTGGGATGGGAGCTTTCCCTTGCCCACTTTGGTAGTATTCGCATCCACGTCCATCGTAATCACTTAATCGAATCCTTGAGTTAAACGTCATAATACAAGATCTCGAGCGAATAACTACAATTTAACTTACTTACCAAACGATCTAAAATCTCAAAGGCTCCTCTGTATTACATCGATTTGCCCTTAAAAAGAACATAGCCACTCTTCGGTCAACACAATATTACATAATAAGGCCTAAGGCCGAATACCTTACCACTCTTACCTTGATGAGTCCAAACAATTGAGACCTTCCTTTAGGCTCCTTGGCGCCACCACAAGCTCTAAATGTCGACAGCACCACTCTTCACAGGTTCGGCACCAAGCTTGGCTAAAGTAGAAGAGAGATGGAGGGCTAAAGATTTCGGCTATCAAGGGATTAAAAGAAAACAAAAGAAATAAAGGCCAAAGGAGAAATCGGCACACCAAGAGGGAGAGGGAGAGATTCAGCAAAGACTTGAAGAATAATTGGCACTCTACCCCCCCCCCCCTATTTATAGCATTCGGCCAACACCTTCCTAGCCACTAATTCAATTCCATTTGAATTAGTTCAATTCAAAAACAATTTGAATTGTTCTACTATTATCACACTTATCACTAAAAAAACAAATAAATAATAATTATCCCCACTTAATCTAATTAATAATAGATAAATAAATGAAAAAAAACACATTATCCCCATCTAAATAAGAGTCTTCTAGCCGTCCAACACCTTCAAATTGCTGCCCAAAACAACAAAAAAAAACTAAAACTCCATTTGCCATTCTCCAGTTCGAACACAGGACCAAGCTAGCCAGTACACCTTGCCCCCAACGCCCAGGCCACTCGGCCACTTTGATTTTTATGCTAGAAACCCCCAACATTTATTCTTAAACCCTTCTTATCTCAGCCCATAACCGCACAAAAAAAAAAAACGCCAACCTGCAGCTCCAGGCGCTCGAACCTGCGCCCTTGCTCTCCTCCAGCGCCTAAGTGGCGCATGAGAGCCACTCCACCAGCCCATCTTTCTTGTCCAAATTCCTCACCATATATCTTTAAGGCCTTACAAGCCCAACGCCCAAAACAAAAATAAAACGCCAAATGCTTCTCCGGCCCCTCGAAACCGCGACCTCACCCCTCCAGCGCCCAAGTAGCGCCCAAGAGCCACTTTGCCAATTGGACTTTCATGTCCATCAACTTGGACATTTATTTTTAAGGCCTACTTAGCCCAGTCCCTTGACGCAAAAAATAAAACAAAAATGCTGCCCCAGCAGCTCGAACTCTGGCCCCCCTTGCACCTTGAGGCGTTACCTTCCAAGCTCTAAAGTGGCGCCTCCCTTGCCACTCTGCCAAGCCATTTCTTGTGTCTTAAACTCCATAAAATTATCTTAAGGCCTTCCTGCCCTTTTTCCCCTTTTTGCCCTAAAAATCCAAAATTTTCCAAAGCCTTCCCCTTTCATCCGAGCATTCTTACAACTCTAAAACACATCCAAAGACACCCAAAAACCTTCCAACACTGGAATTATACCCAAATTGCATAGCCCCTAAATCAGGGTGTTACATAACAATCATCTTGGACCAAAGCCCATAAACAAATAATAAATAAATGAAATGAATGCAACCCATCCCATCCTACCAGCCGTCTAACTCTCCACCGTACCAACCAATCTCTCCCGTGGGGATCAAGTCAACCCACCCACCCCGCCGCCTCTCTCAATTTGCGATCAAAGCCGCCATTTATACTATTTGTGGTGAGCCACCAGAATCATATACGGTAATATAATCGCACACACACCTCGGTAAAAAAATGATCGACACACGCAGTCGTTAATTCATATGTTAGGCACATAGCCCCGTAAATACGTTTAGCACAAAGCCATAATCACGATGGCACAAAGCCATATTTAGGTTGGCACATAGCCGTAGTTATCGAATTTGTGGCAATGCCACCGGTCTATACTTCTCTTCATTCAAGTTTCCCATCCCATGCAAAATCATGTAAATGCAACATTCATAGTAAGGCATCATATTTACAAATATAAACAACAATTATTACTCCAGAGATTTGTTACGATAAATCGGCCCATTATAACACTTTAAAATTCGGCCCATTAAGGCATTCTATCAAATCAGCCCATAGGGGCATTTTCGGTAAATCGGTCCATAAGGACATTTCGGTAAATCGGTCCATAAGGACATTTCGGTAAATCGGTCCATAAGGACATTTCGGTAAATCGGTAATTTTACCCACTAAGGGTAATTCGGTAATCTCGTAACCCAGGGGTATTTCGGTAATTTACCCTCCAAGGGTTATTTGGTAATTCGGCAACCCCGGACTTAACTACTAATTTGAGCATAGAAAATTGAAACTGTCCATCTGCGTCATATTGACTAAACTAACCATAACTCGGATTAGGAAACTTGAAATTCAGATCCGTAAATTTTATTTGAAACTAGACTCATATATCTTCTTACGATAATTTTTCCAGAATTTTTGACTTAACCATTTAGTACAGTTTATTCCTTAAAGTTTCCCTTGTTTCACTGCCCAACGATTCTGACCTCTCTTACCTTAATTTCAAATATCTCACTATACGATTTTCATATACTGCTCCCACTTGTTTCTAATGAAAATAGGCTCACTAATGAATCCATACATATTAATTATAACCTTTAATTCACTTTGTACAATTTTATATGATTTTTCCGAAACAGATTAGGGAACCACGAAGTTAATCAGAAATAGTCTCACTAAAATTAAGATATCTCAGAATATAAAATTTCTTTTCCTTCTCCGTTTCTTCCATATCAAAATAGACACAGTAAGATTTAATTTGATATCTTATTCCCTTTTTAATTCCTTTTCTCCTAGTTTTCGTGATTTTTCAAATACACGTCACTGTTTCTGACCGAAACTGTTTTATTACGAAATACGATTACCATTACGATCATACGCACGCCCGAGTGATCACGGATGCCGGTTTTTAATTTTCTTCAGTATTTTGACCAAATCACAGAACATATCATACAAACTTTCAGAGAGATGTGATATTACACACCATATCAAACATGTATTCGGAAGGTACGGGATTACACACCTGATTTTGATTTCCTAAAGAACCACTCGTCGATGACCTAGAACAATACCAACCAAAAGTTAGCCTCGGATTTCCAAAAGATTTCGTATCACTTACACTTGAATCACTTACCACTATATCTGAAGGTAGAAAAATATCGAGTGATTTGTCCCTAAAACATATAGTCGATTAGTCGAAACTTCAATCCGATTTGCAACATAGCCAAATAGAGATATAACGAAAAATCCAAAAATGAACCCCCTTACCTTATCGATATTGGATCCAATTTCCACCGTTTGACTTCGGCTAGAACAATACATGGTCTCCCACTTAAAGCAATACAAAAAGAGAGTGATTAAGACATGAAGAAGTGGAGGATAACACCATTTTCGGTTACGATCACGATTTACAACCGAATAGTGCTAAATACTTATTCGGCTAAAGAGAAAAGAATATGATCATAGAAAAGAATTCACTTACCGATTTAATCGAAGAAAGAATGTCACCTCAAACGAGAAAGAAATTATGAAGGAGTGATTATGAATTGTGAGTTTCGGCTATGGAAGAAAATGAACAAGAATAGTTTTGGTTATGAGGGTATGGATTAGAGGAAAAAGATAGTAGAGTTGGAGAATTTCGTGAAAAGAAAAGAAAGGTTGAGAAGGGGTGCTTATCAAATTTCGGTTTTCAAGAGAAGATGAATGAAAATAGTTTGGTCTCAATGGTTTGGTACCTACGGCAACAAGAAAGAATTGAAGAAAAGAAATGCTCACTAATGGCTTGAAGTTTCGGCAAAGATGAGAAGAAATTTGAGAGAAATGGCATAAAAATGCAAGAAGGAATTTTCACCAACCAAGAACCAAAGTTTCTACCAAAACACTAACAAAAATTCAGCTACCCCTCTTACACCCAAAACCGTCCACATTCATGATCAAAATGGTCAAAATTAGCCAACATACTTTCCATAACATTTCCCTTGAAAAAGGCCACTTGTTCCCCCTACTTTCCTATTTCTCTTGATTCCTTTCCCCAACTTCAACCTTGCCTTTTTCTTTTAGCCACCTTACCAAAATAATGAAGTCAACCTTGCCATGAATGCCTCTTGGCTGACACTTAAGGAAAGGGTGCAAAAATATAAGTCAAAATTTGCACACAAAGTGATTCAAACCTCTTCCCTCAAGGTACTACATGTGGCGCCATAACCCTTTTACCAATTGCTCATTTATGCTAGCAATTTACTCTTTTATTTCCATAATCTTTGATACCACTTACTATCTCTCCTTAATAGGCTTAAACACAAAATTTTACTAAGGCCCAACTTGAACCCGGAACTTCATAGAAACCTCGTAACTTTCCAAAATTACCTTTTTAATAAGTCCAACTTGAAATAATGCCGTTCTCTTGTTCTCAAAATTTTAAAATGCTTCTACGCTCAAGGCCCATTGGGCCCAATCCTACTAGGCCCAATTTCAGGATGTTACAATCCTGAAATTCAGAATTTTATGTTTTACATTATATCATGCAATAGGCTAGTTAAGAATGTTAATTTTGTATGTTTAGGGGTCCTAAGAAGGCTTGGGGTTAAGTTGGGCCTTAGTAAAATTTTTTGTGTTTAAGCCCTTAAGGAGAAGGCAAGTGGCATCAATATTTAAGGAAATAAGAGTGTGCTTTGCTAGCACAAGTGGAGCACATGGTGGAGTGGTGTGGCATCAAGTGGAGAGCATGGAGGGAAGAGGTTCAAATCCCATATATTGCAAATTTTGGGATTTATTTTTGTGTTTCTCTTCCAAGTGTTGGCCATGGTGATAATTAAGGTAAGGAAGACTTTTTATTTATGAAAGATGACTAAGGATTATGGTAAGGAGGAAAACAAGGGAAAATGAAGGAAAGAAATCAAATAAAAAGGCAAGGGAGGGAACATGTTGGCCGAATTTTAGGAGTTGCCAAGGGAAGGAATTTTTGGTCAACATGCATCTTTTTGGTTAAGGTGTAATCGGTTTTGGTAAGGGGGAGGGATGTGCCGAATTTTGTTAGGCATTTTGAAGAGCTTTTGATTTCTTTTTTGAAAGTCTTTTCTTTGCTCATTTGGTACCTCTTTTCCTTGCCTAAAACCGAGACCATTTGGGAGCATTTTTCTTTTCTTCTTTTCATCTTTGCCTTAGCCATCTTTTATTCTTTTATCATTTTGGTGCCTTTTTCTCCCAATCTTTTCCTTGGTTGCCAAAACACAAGTCTCTCTTTTTGTTCATCTCTTTCATAGTGTTAGCCGAAACTTTGACATTTCTCTTGTCCATTTCTTCTTTTTTCTTTCCTCATTAATTCTTCAACCTTTCTCTCATTTTCTTTAATCGATTTTACATAGAGGCCGAATCATCCTTGTTCTTTTTCTCCAATAGCCGAACCATATAACACTATACCCTTTTTCTTTTCTTTTTCTTTTGGATGTTGGGCACACTATCTTCCTTGACCGGATCGGTGTTATTAAGGGGTTGGCTAAAACTTTCATTTTGTTTTTGTTGACTCATTCTTAGTCACAAGTCGAATCGATTGGAGTTGAGTTTATCATCGATTAAGGTAAGGTGTTTCTTCAAAGTTTATTTCGATATATTTTATTATGTGGTGATTCCGCTAAAATGAATCGATGGATTTGTCTAAATGATTATTATAGGGATTAAATCGCTCGTTTCATCCACTCGTTGTTTCTTCGGAATAAGTGGTAAGCCAAATCCTATTCCAAAACAAATACATTCTCTCATCATAGAACTTTCTAACCAAGATCATTTCATTGGAGGCAAGTGGTAACGATTTGAAAGGAAAAGCGATAGTAGGAGACAAAAGGAGTGGATTTGCAATTCCTACTCCTAAGTTCAAACGAAGGGCGGTATCGGCGGTTCGGGATTTTCCACCGGGTTGTGGACTATCATCCGGTAAAAATAGACAAATCGTGGTCGTTCACGATACTAAGGGTAAACGTTTCAATAGATCGTTTGATTTAGATTTAGACTAATAAAATCTCGTTTGTTGGATTAATCGAGAGTAATGGTGATTTAGGTACTGACGATCAAGAAGGATTAATTCTTACCGTAATCAGGTGTGTAATCTCACACCAAAATCCCGTAGATTCACTATTAGATATCACGTTGGAAAATAGATCGTTATTATTTATATGGCTAAAAATCGTAATATGGAACAAATCGAGAAATTTGCTTAAACTACATTATTTCTATAGATTTGTCAAAATCGGTATTAAAATTGTTAAATTTACGAAAATACTCCTATAGGCCGATTTACGAAAATGCCCCTATAGGGCTGAATTATGAAAATGCCCCTATGGGTCGATTTACGAAAATGCCTCTATGGGCCGATTTACGAAAATGCCCCTATGGGTCGAATTATGAAAATGCCTCTATGGGCTGAATTGCTAGAATGCCTTAGTGGACCAAATTATTATTATTGCTTTAATGGGCCGAGTATCCAAAATATTTCACTAGATTAATGGTTATTATATATAGATATTATATTATGTAAGTTGCATTTACACATTTTGCATGGGATGGGAAAAATGTATGAAGAGCAGTGTAGCCTGGTGGCATTGCCACAAAATATTCATTATAATGTTTACTTATGATTTCGGTGGCTTGACCACGAAAATACTATATGAAAGCAGCTTGACTGCAGTGATACTCCGGTGGCTCTGCCACAAATATTATGAAAAGCAGCTTGACTGTAGCGATTGGTGTGAGTGGCGGGATGGGTTGACTTGATCCCCACAGGTGTGATTAGCTGGTCGGGGGTGTGATGGATGGATGGGTTGGGATGCATACATTAACTTCATTTTGTTATTGATTATGTAAATGGGCTTAAGCCCAAGTTATTGCTAAATGAATTCAGGCCCAGTGGATGACGGTAAGGGGATTATACACTGAGTTCTAGTAACTCACCCCCTTTTTCTTAATCCTTGCAGGTAATGCTCAGTGATGTGGACTTGGGCCATGGATGACCCGGTGGAAGCCATACTTTAAAAATGGTGTTTTCGAACTTTAGCAAATTTTCATTTTCCGCTTTATTTCATTTCTTTTATTATTTTGGTTTAAAGTTGTAATAAGGCCTCTGGGATTTTTAGTTTGGTTTTATGTTTGACATATTTAATTTTTCATGAACTGTTTTAAACGGGGATTTTCTAAAATCATAAACAACGGTTTTTCATCAAATTTATCAACAAACGGATTTCATAATAAATATGTACAAATAATTTAACTTAGATTTTTCCTGCAAATTATTAATAATATTTTCATAAATCACGGTTTTAAAAGATCACTAGTTCGATTATTGATTCTTCAATTAACCTCTTGAGATTAGTAGTATTTTTATCGAATATTTCTTTTAATCAAACTAGTTTTCTTAATTATAACCAAATAATATCTACTTAGGTACGAGTTTCAAATTTCTCAATACGTTTTATTCATGTGACATGTCAGATCCGGTCGTAATGCATGGGCCAGGTTTGGGGTGTTACATCTTATGATATCAGAGCCCGATTGCAAAACTCGGCTGTGGTTTGGGTTCAAAAGCGTTTTTCCAAAGCTGTTTAAAATTTTAATTTATACATGCATGTTCTAAAGGAAGTATGGCACCACGGGTATCCGGCACCAAGTCAAGTAAGTTTATGTTTTCATTTTATGATTATTGTGGTATGACAGTAGAAATACTCTAGAACTTTTAGCTTTAGGAACTGAGAACTATAGAGATTGAGACTTTAGGATACGTTGTGCGAAAACAACTTTACTTTCTAAACTCCATAAAACATTGTTTAATAAACACTGAAATAACATACTGATTCATAAGACTTTTAATCAGATTAAATCGACTTAGCAAACATGAGCGCTAGAGGACGTGGACGCGGCCGGGGTAGAGGTTGAAATGTTTGGGTTAGATCCTCAACATCGGGGCATAGGCCGGAAAGGGAGGCGCCAACATCGCCAGTGGCTGAGACGGGGGCTTTTGGTGGAGCTGGAACGGGTATGCTGACCCAACTAGTTAGGGAAGTATTGGAAGAGGTTAAAGGAATTTGGGAAGCACTTCGAGTTGGGTGCATGGATTGCAAGACGAAAAGAGATCGTGCTTCTCTAGGGTCACAGTCTCGTTCTGTGAAGCATACAAAGGCACGTCTGAAGTTACCGGCTTGTGATTATTGCAAAATGCGTCATCTGGGTGAATGCTGGAGGAGATCAAAAGCATGCTTGAGATGCGGGTCCAAGGAGCATAAGGCTCGAGATTGTTTCATCACCATTAGATCAGGTATGTTGTGGTTGGATGAGGTATGTGATTATAGAAAATTGTGAATGTGTGATAAGTACCTGTTAGCTTCTATGGTCGGATATCTGGTTGAATAAAGAGATTTTTTTTCTAGATTAGGTTAGAAGTGTATTAGTGTTTTGGGAATTAGAGTGCGCAGCGGTAGCGTGGTAGAGTACTCTGTGCTAAACCATTGAGAGATAGCTGGAAATTTTGAGGACAAAATTTCTCTAAGGAGGGTAGATTTGTAACATCCTGAAATTAGGCCTAGCAGAATTTGGCCTATTGGGCCCGAGTGTAGAAGCCTTTTAGAATTTTTTAGAATAAGGAATAGCATAATTGTGAGTTAGACTTAGTGGGAAAGTCAATTTGGAAGCGTACGGTGTAACATCCTGAAATTCAGAATTTTATGTTTTGCATTATATCATGCAATAGGCTAGTTAAGAATGTTAATTTTGTATGTTTAGGGGTCCTAAGAAGGCTTGGGGTTAAGTTGGGCCTTAGTAAAATTTTTGTGTTTAAGCCCTTAAGGGGAGAAGGCAAGTGGCATCAATATTTAAGGAAATAAGAGTGTGCTTTGCTAGCACAAGTGGAGCACATGGTGGAGTGGTGTGGCGTCAAGTTGAGAGCATGGAGGGAAGAGGTTCAAATCCCATATATTGCAAATTTTGGGATTTATTTTTGTGTTTATCTTCCAAGTGTCGGCCATGGTGATAATTAAGGTAAGGAAGACTTTTTATTTATGGAAAGATTACTAAGGATTATGGTAAGGAGGAAAACAAGGGAAAATGAAGGAAAGAAATCAAATAAAAAGGCAAGGGAGGGAACATGTTGGCCGAATTTTAGGAGTTGCCAAGGGAAGGAATTTTTGGTCAACATGCATCTTTTTGGTTAAGGTGTAATCGGTTTTGGTAAGGGGGAGGGGTGTGCCAAATTTTGTTAGGCATTTTGAAGAGCTTTTGATTTCTTTTTTGAAAGTCTTTTCTTTGTTCATTTGGTACCTCTTTTCCTTGCCTAAAATCGAGACCATTTGGGAGCATTTTTCTTTTCTGCTTTTCATCTTTGCCTTAGCCATCTTTTATTCTTTTATCATTTTGGTGCCTTTTTCTTCCAATCTTTTCCT
Source organism: Gossypium sturtianum (assembly GCA_025698515.1). Taxonomy (NCBI): domain Eukaryota; kingdom Viridiplantae; phylum Streptophyta; class Magnoliopsida; order Malvales; family Malvaceae; genus Gossypium; species Gossypium sturtianum. Next base: position 119,113,143 of record CM046952.1, read on the forward strand.
TGGTTGCCAAAACACAAGTCTCTCTTTTTGTTATCTCTTTCATAGTGTTAGCCGAAACTTTGACATTTCTCTTGTCCATCTCTTCTTTTTTCTTTCCTCATTAATTCTTCAACCTTTCTCTCATTTTCTTTAATCGATTTTACATAGAGGCCGAATCATCCTTGTTTTTTTTCTCCAATAGCTGAACCACATAACACTATATCCCTTTTTCTTTTCTTTTTCTTTTGGATGTTGGGCACACTCTCTTCTTTGACCGAATCGGTGTTATTGAGGGGTTGGTCGAAACTTTCATTTTGTTTTTGTTGACTCATTCTTAGTCACAAGTTGAATCGATTGGAGTTGAGTTTATCATCGATTAAGGTAAGGTGTTTCTTCAAAGTTTATTTCGATATATTTTATTATGTGGTGATTTCGCTAAAACGAATCGATGGATTTGTCTAAACGATTATTATAGGGATTAAATCGCTCGTTTCATCCACTCATTGTTTCTTCGGAATAAGTGGTAAGCCAAATCCTATTCCAAAACAAATATATTCTCTCATCATAGAACTTTCTAACCGAGATCTTTTCAATGGAGGCAAGTGGTAACGATTTGAAAGGAAAAGCGATAGTAGGAGACAAAAGGAGTGGATTTGCAATTCCTACTCCTAAGTTCAAAAGAAGGGCGGTATCGGTGGTTCGGGATTTTCCACCGGGTTGTGGACCATCATCCGGTGAAAATAGACAAATCGTGGTCGTTCACGATACTAAGGGTAAGCGTTTCAATAGATCGTTTGATTTAGATTTAGACTAATAAAATCTTGTTTGTTGGATTAATCGAGAGTAATGGTGATTTAGGTATTGACAATCAAGAAGGATTAATTCTTACCGTAATCAGGTGTGTAATCTCACACCGAAATCCCGTAGATTCATTATTAGGTATCACGTTGGAAAATAGATTGTTATTATTTATATGGCTAAAAATCGTAATATGGAAAAAATCGAGAAATTTGCTTAAACTACATTATTTCTATAGATTTGTCAAAATTGGTATTAAAATTGTTAAATTTACAAAAATGCCCCTATAGGCCGATTTACGAAAATGCCCCTATGGGCCGAATTATGAAAATGCCCCTATGGGCCGATTTACGAAAATACCTCTATGGGCTGATTTTCGAAAATGGCCCTATGGGCCGAATTATGAAAATGCCTCTATGGGCCGAATTGCTAGAATGCCTTAGTGGACCAAATTATTATTGTAACACCCCAAACCCGGTCAATACACCACGACCGAATCTGGCATGTTACGGGGAAAATCGCATTTGAAGGGTTAGGTTTCTGGTTAAAGATTCGATGAGAAACTCCTTGTCATATTTTATACTTTTCGAAATCTTGGCATGATTGCTTTGTCATATTTTAATGTTTTAGAGTGATACCCGATGGTAAAGTTTAAAACACATTGCGTTATAGTTTTGAAACCGTTGACCTTCCAAGTTTTTAGCAATTTTAACTCAATTAATTTGTTAAAGCATATTAGAAAGCTACTTTAAGCATAAACATAGTAAAACCTAATTTAAAGGCCATTTACAACCCAAAATAAAACCAAATAGTAATAAATAAGCTAAAGTACCAAATTTTGTAAAGTCACGAGCAAATCTTTATTAAAGCATGGCATGAGCACCTCGAGTCCATCCAGCTCCATGTCCGCATCTAAGTGTCACTGAAATGTCAAGGGAGAGGGTGAGTCGCAAGACTCGGTGCATAAATCCCACTCCCGATAAAACAACATGCTAACACACATCATATCATAGCAACATTATCAATGCACCCCGATCCTAACCATCCATATCACCTTTCTCTACCGTGTGGTACCAAACCACCGGTGGTGCCAAACCACCGGTGACCCAAAGTCACGATATCCATAGTTGTGGTGCCAAACCACTTTGGTGACCCAAAGTCACGAATAATCCAATGATGGGGCCAACCCATCGTGTGATACCAAATCACTAGCGAGGCGATCCCATATCTCAAAGTGGGGCCAACCCACGGTGGTGTTAACCACGAGGGACGAGTCGCAATGAGGTGCCAAACCTCTGGTGTCCCAAAGACACGATGTGATACCAAATCACCGGTGACCGCATCACAAATCCGATGATGGGGCCAACCCATCGTGTGATACCAAATCATGGCGTCAATCCCGTATAATCAGCGTGGGGCCAACCCCTTTGTGGTGCTAAGCCAACTGGGGCGAGGCGCTATGAGGTGCCAAACCTCTGGTGTCCCAAAGACACAAATGTGATACCAAATCACTTTGGTGACCGAAGTCACAAAATCAACTGTGGTACCAAACCACTAGAGGTGCCAAACCTCTGGTGTCCCAAAGACACAGTGTCCCAAAGACACGGATATCATATTCCCCCTCCTCTCATATCACCCACACATGTCATACTAATGCCAATGATATAAAACATGCAATCATGCTATCATGCTCAAATGACATCTCATGGTATTTACATTATAAAACATGTTATCACATATATCACTCTGAGATCTAAGTAATGAAACGGACTTACCCGTATCCGTGCTTATACCCCATCGGTGCCAAATCCATCAATCATATCGTTTCACTTTAATAAGTAATTAGGTTATCAATCATATTACCAAGCAGAAGTGTGTTAGTTTACACACTGTTAAAGCGATCTTTAGTACCAAAGAATCGATCTAAGGCCCCTTGATTACTTGCTCCTAATATTTGATTTGGTTTCCTACCAAATCTCGAACCAAGCGATGGCCAACTCCTATAACAACAACGATCACACCTTTAATAACTTGGCTTAATAGAACTAAGCGAATAAACCATGAACAACCTCTCACCATCACTTACCAATCAATCGAGTTCGGATAACGGCCTTGTTGATTGCTTGAATCCGAAGGCCATAAAAAGAAATTGGTTACACAAGAGATTAGTTCTCTTCTAACGAAGCCAGAAAATCATCCTTTTGCCTTACCAAAATCGTTAGAAAGTAGGGGAGAAGAGATAGCCTTTCGGCCAAATACTCACCTTCACTAACCGATTGCCCAACACAGGATGAACACCAACACTACACCAATATTAGGCCCTAGGTGTTTAACACTCCTACTTTCGGCTTTGAATGTAAAAGGAAAGAAGAAATAGAGGTGGAAAGAAATGGAGGAATCGGCAATTGGGTTTAGGGAAAGAAGGGGAATAAAGATGGAAAAGGTGTTTTGGAGAGGTGGAGTTTGGATTACAAGGTTTCAAAGAGAAAAGAAATGGAAGTGGGGTGCTAGGTTAGAAGCAACAAGGGATTTTGAGAGAAAACACAAAGCCAAATTCGGCAAGGATGAAGTTGCTTAAAGCTTTCGGTTTTGAAAAGGAAAAGAGAGACTTACTTGGAGGAAATTCGGCTTAGGCTCTTGACAAAGAAAGAACTTTGTTTTGAAACAAAGTGACCGAATAAAAATGCCCAAAAATACCAAGATGAATTTATGCTAACACCTTCTCAAAAGGCAACACAGTTCGGTGGTTGAGAGCTTACACTTTCGGTTTTGGTATGGCAAAAGAAAATTTGCTTCTAAAGATTTTGGCCAGAAAAACACCAAAACTCAAAATGGATTTCGGCACTACCCCACACCCACACTACCAAGCCGTCCTCTCCCCACTCCAAACTCCCTCAAATTCGGCCATAATCCCCCAATAGCTCCCAACCACACATTTCAAATGTGTTTACCAAATCTTACTCCTAAAATCCCTCTCCACCCACCATTCAAATGGGTAGACCAAGTCCAAGCGAGTTTGAGCGCCTACAAACTCTTCCTTCCATGCCGTCAAAATGGAAGCCAAAATGTGAGGTCTTTGCGGCTTGAACACAAGACCTCCACCTCATGCGATTGACGCCACACCTAGCTCCCAAGTAGCGCATGCCTTGCCACTTTGCCAGCTCCTCACTTGTGCAACAAGCACCAAATAAAATACATATCCCTCGGCTCCATCGACTCCCTACACCTAAAGCTCAAAAACTAACTTTTTCCCATTCCTCGGGCATACTCTAGCCTACAACTAAGCCCCTAAAACATAGAAATAGCAACATAGCACACCAACACATGCAATATCATGCAACAACAAAATAGCCCCCAACCCGGGATATTACGGTTCTACCCCCTTAAAATAATTTCGGCCTCGAAATTACGATCAAAAAGAGTTGCGAGTATGCTGGCTTTGTCTCATCATATCCTCGGGTTCCCACGTGGCTTCTTCCACGCCATGATTCCGCCAAAGAACCTTAACCAAAGGCACGGACTTTCTCTGCAGAACCTTCACATCCCGATCAAGAATCTGCACGGGTTCTTCTTCCAAAATCAAATCGGATTTACCTCGATCTCTTCCTTTGCTACCACATGCGACGGATCAGGCGATAACGTCGAAGCATCGAAGCGTGAAATCGTCGTGAATCGACTAAGCTCTGCTGGCAACTCCGGTTGATCGCCACTTGGTCCCACTCGTCTCAAAACCTTATACGGCCCAATAAACCTCGGACTTAGCTTGCCTTTCTTTCCGAACCTCAAAACCTTCTTCCATGGCGAGACCTTGGAAAAACTTGATCCCCACGAGAAAACTCTATGTCTCTCCGCTTAAGATCGGCATAAGACTTGCTGCGGTCAGAAGCTTCCTTCAACCGAGCCTGAATCAACTTAACCTTGTCTTGGTCTCAAACCAACCAACTCGGGTCCCAACAAGCGGCGTTCACCTAATTCCGTCCAACACGTGGGTGATCGACACTTCCTACCATACTAACGCCTCATATGGTGCCATCTTGATGCTCGCTTAGTAGCTGTTGTTGTAGGCAAACTCGACTAATGGTAGAAACTCCTCCCAACTACCTCTGAAATCCGAACACAACCCCTCGGCATATCCTCCAAGATCTGAATAACCCTTTCCGATTGTCCGTCGATTTGCGGGTGAAAAGCCGTCTCTTGAAATCCAACCGCGTACCGAGAGCTGATGCAGCGCTTTCGAACCTTGGCGTAAATGCGGGATCCCTATCCGTGATGATCGATCTTTGGCACACCGTGCAACCTCACTATCTCTCGAAACATACGACTTCGCCAACCTCAGAAGTGAGTAGTCAACCCTCACCGGAATGAAATGGCGGATTTAGTCGGTCGATCCACAATTACCCAAAGCTGAATCCTTCTTGCTTGGCGTGGCGGTAACCCACCGGCGAAATCCATGGTTATCCTTTCCCACTTCCAGCGAGGAATCTTCACGGGTTGAAGCAACCACGGCGGCAAGCGATGTTCACGCCTTGACTGTGACATGTCGGACACTTCCCAACAAACTCTGTCACTTCTTTCTTGAGACCGGCCACCAAAATCGCTCTCTGAGATCCCTATACATCTTACTACCTCCGGGATGCATAGCATAAGAGGCTGCTATGTGCGTCTGAAGAATCCTCTGCCTCGGCTCAACATCCTTGGGCATACAAGCTTTACCTTGAAAGCCTGGCACCCCATCACTAGACAAGTTGTAACCTTCCGAACCACCACTCTGTGCACCGCAACCTCGCGCGCTCTCGAACCTCATCCTCTAATCTGTTTCTCTACGATCTGCTCAACCAAGTAGGCTTAATGCGCAACTCTGCGAGAATACTCCGTCGTCATACAAACTCAAATGGGCAAACATCGCTCTTAAATGCAGAAACAACCTTGCGGCTCAACGCGTCTGCGTGCACCACGTTAGCCTTGCCGGATGATACTCAATCGAGCGATCGTAATCCTTAAGCAACTCAACCCATCTCGCCGCCTCAAATTCAAATCCTTACGAGTCAAGAGGTACTTGGACTCTTATGATCGGTGTAGACTATTGATCTCTCTGTACAAGTAGTGCCTCCAAATCTTCAGCGCCAAAGACTACGACCGCTAACTCCGGATCATGCGTCGGATAGTTGACCTCATGTGGCCTCGGTGTCCGAGATCGTAAGCCACAACCTTACCTTCTGCATCAAAGACACAACCCAACCCGTATGTGATGCATCGCGATGAGAGGCCGTGAATTCCTTACCACCTCGAGGTTGAATCAAAACCGAAGCTTCTGTTAGAATCTTCTTAAGCTTGTTGAAACTCTCTGCTTTGTTTCTCGGTCGGACAAAGCGGAACCTCTTTCCTTAACAACTTGGTCATTGGTGCTGCAATCAACGAGAAACCCTCTACAAACCTTGGTAGTATCACGCCAAACCAGAAAACTCGAATCTCAGCCCACCGACTTAGGCGGTTTCCAATCCAAAAGCGCCTCAATTTTCAGGATCCACTCTAATCCCCTCGGTGACACTACATGTCCCAAGAAAGTCACTTCTCTAAGCGAACTACGCACTTACGAACTTAGCGTAAAGGCGCTTCTCCTCAAAATCTGCGGTACCACACGCCGTCGTATCATGCTCTTCTTCTGTTCTTGAATACACGGGATGTCGTCAATAAAAACTACCACGAATGGTCGGATCTTTGCTTGAAACACCCTATTCATCATATCCATGAATCTTTGCCGCCGTGCGTTAGTCAACTGAGCGGCATTACGAGAAAATTCGTAGTGCCCATCACCGAGTCCAAAAAGCGCTGTCTTGTGAATATCCGCTTCTTTCACCTTTAGCGGTGATACGGACCTCGAGTCAATCTTAGAAAATACCATTGCACCCTTGGTGATCAAACAAGTCATCTATCGGTGGCAGCGGATACTTGTTTTTGATCGTCGACTTATTCATTGGCGGTAATCTATGCACATCCGCATTGTACCATCTTTCTTCTTAACAAAATGCACGCGCACCCGGTGAAACACTTGGCCCGATAAAACCTCGGTCCAACAACTCTTGGATCTGAGCCTTAAGCTCCACCAATTCCTTTGGCGCCATCCTATACGGAGCAATAGACACCGCGCGCCTTCAAGATATGAGATCTATCCCAAACTCTACCTCACGATCCGGCAAACACGGAAGTTCTTACGGAAACACATCAACAAATTCCTTAAGCTGTTCGGGACTTTTCTCTGGCGGACTCTTTAGCCTCCAAGGCATACACATGAACCACATACGCTTCACGACCCTTTCTCACCATCTTCTCGCCTTTAGAAGCGGACACCACGATAGATAAGTAATCCCTCCTATTACCTATCATAGCCACTTCATCACCCTCGATCGTCCTTAGAACCATGCGCTTAGCGCGCAATCCAACCGCTGGTACTTAACCAACCAGTCCATCCCAAGAATCAAATCGAACTCCCCAAATGGCGGTTCCATCGGATCGACGACAAACACTACCCCTTGGAGTTCTAGGGGTACATCTCTAAACGACTTATCTACTACCACGCGGTGACCTAAAGGGCTAATTACGGTCATCCGCCTAGAAGATATCTCGAGTCTAAGTCCATGGTCTCTACTATACTCACGGCCCGCGTAAGAATCGTCGAACCCACATCAATCAAAAGCGATAAAAGGAGAACCAAAGATCAAGAACGTCACGGTTATGGCGTCCGGTCGCGTCGCCCTCCTCTCGGCGCCTTGCGCATACACTAACCCGGTATGCGGCGTCGAACTACCCACACCCCTGCCGGTGCTCCACGGCCCCGACCCGATCCATTACTACCTCGCCATTACCACGGCCCCTCTGCGGTGGCGGTACATTATTCCTAAAGCGAGTGCGGCCACGACTCTCGGTGAATCACAGCCAACTTACGCGGGCGGTCCCTCTCGCGCGATGATCGAGAGAACCACACTCAAAACAACCTTTTCCACCGGTCAGGCCCTCCCCAATGATATCTCCCACAATGGTTACACGCGGCGGTCCTGACTAGCGGCAACAACCCTACCAGGCCCGATTTGGCCCACTGCATGCGGCCCTTTTCGAGGATTACCCGGCGATCCGAAGACCCAAAGCTCCTCTTATGCTGCTCCTGTCCATGCCCCGCCTCACGGACTCCTTAACACCCTCGGCTACCTTAGCCTTCTCAACCGGACAAGACAAACTCACGCTCCTGTTGAGGAGCAATCAGCGACCTCAACTCGTCTCTCGGACCATCCTCGAAACGAACACACCTCTCGTGTTCGGTAGCCACAATACCCTAGCATCTGGCTCGGCTTCAAGAACTTCGACCTCATACTCGGAAGCAGACTTACTCCCTTGGACTAGCCTTAAAAATGCTTTTATTTGCTAGCGTCGTCGATGTAGCTAGCTCCAATGTACTTTTAAAATGCGACCACGAAATAATCCCATGTCGGATCCTCTGCTTTGCCACATTTATCCCGAACCGTGAGCCACCATGGTATGACTCGTCCAGAAGAAGCGATACTATGCCCTTGACTTCTCCTCGGCCAGTCAAGTCGGATCATCCATGATCCGCTCCGTTGCCTCCGGCCAATACTCGGCGATCTTTGGGAGCAACACCGAAACACCTCGAAAGAATTCAGCCCCATTTGCCCGAAGTCGCTCGGGCGCCGATTTCTAGCTCTGCACCACCACCTACTCCAACTACCCTTTCCAACACTCGCGGCGCCGCGCTGTGACAACTGCGTCATCGATCGATCTTGAAACTCACCACCTCCGGTGGTGGCGATGCCGTATCTCATTTTCGACCCGACCCGGACCCTACGGGTTCGAAAACCGTCATCCTACCACGACCTGCGTCCACGACCACGTCCACCTCTAGCGCTCATGACTAAATTCTCTCACGTATCGATTTAGGAGTTTTATGCATCGATATTTATTCCACTATTTTAAAGCAAAGTCTTATGAATAGTAAAGAAGCTTTGTTTTCGCGAGTTCACAGAATCCTATCGGTTTGATTTCTAAAGTAATCCCTCTTTGCAATCATCCAATCACATCAATAAATCACAAGAAATAGTAAGGGGTACTTACATGGCGGATGGTGGTGCAGGAGACTCGGTGTCATGCCTTTCAAACCATTTATTTCAACAAAACACTTAAAACAGACTTTTGAAAACATTTTGGGCCTCGGGCCCACAGTAGAAACCTTTGAACTTGGCTCGATACCACAATTGTAACACCACTAAACCCGTCAATACACCACGGTGAATCGGCATATTCGGGAAAATCGCATTTGAAGGGTTAGGTTTACGGTTAAAGATTCGATGAGAAACTCCTTGTCATATTTTATACTTTTGAAATCTTGGCATGATTGCTTTGTCATATTTTAATGTTTTAGAGTGATACCCGATGGTAAAGTTTAAAACACATTGCGTTATAGTTTTGAAACCGTTGACCTTCCAAGTTTTTAGCAATTTTAACTCAATTAATTTGTTAAAGCATATTAGAAAGCTACTTTAAGCATAAACATAGTAAAACCTAATTTAAAGGCCATTTACAACCCAAAATAAAACCAAATAGTAATAAATAAGCTAAAGTACCAAATTTTGTAAAATCTGAGCAAATCTTTATTAAAGCATGGCATGAGCACCTCGAGTCCATCCAGGCTCCATGTCCGTCTAAGTGTCACTGAAATGTCAAGGGAGAGGGTGAGTCACAAGACTCGGTGCATAAATCCCACTCCCGATAAAACAACATGCTAACACACATCATATCATAGCAACATTATCAATGCACCCGATCCTAACCATCCATATCACCTTTCTCTACCCGTGTGGTACCAAACCACTTGGTGGTGCCAAACCACCGGTGACCCAAAGTCACGATATCCATAATTGTGGTGCCAAACCACTTTGGTGACCCAAAGTCACGAATAATCCAATGATGGGGCCAACCCATCGTGTGATACCAAATCACTAGCGAGATGATCCCATATCTCAAAGTGGGGCCAACCCACGGTGGTGTTAACCACGGGGGCGAGTCGCAATGAGGTGCCAAACCTGCACGGTGTCCCAAAGACACGGTGTGATACCAAATCACTTTGGTGACCGCGATCCACAAATCCGATGATGGGGCCAACCCATGTGTGTGATACCAAATCACTTTGGCGTCAATCGTATAATCAGCGTGGGGCCAACCCACTTGTGGTGCTAAGCCAGCACGGGCGAGGCGCTATGGCGTGCCAAACCTCTGGTGTCCCGAAGACACAAATGTGATACCAAATCACTTTGGTGGCCAAGTCACAAAATCAAGCGTGGTACCAAACCCTTTGGAGGTGCCAAACCTGCGGTGTCCCAAAGACACAGTGTCCCAAAGACACGGATATCATATTCCCCCTCCTCTCATATCACCCACACATGTCATACTAATGCCAATGATATAAAACATGCAATCATGCTATCATGCTCAAATGACATCTCATGGTATTTACATCATAAAACATGTTATCACATATATCACTCTGAGATCTCGTAATGAAACGGACTTACCGTATCAGTGCTTATACCCCATCGGTACCAAATCCATCAATCATATTGTTTCACTTTAATAAGTAATTAGGTTATCAATCATATTACCAAGCGAAGTGTGTTAGTTTACACACTGTTAAAACGCAGATCTTTAGTACCAAAAGAATCGATCTAAGGCCCCTTGATTACTTGCTCCTAATATTTGATTTGGTTTCCTACCAAATCTCGAACCAAGCGATGGCCAACTCCTATAACAACAACGATCACACCTTTAATAACTTGGCTTAATAGAACTAAGCGAATAAACCATGAACAACCTCTCACTATCACTTACCAATCAATCGAGTTCGGATAACGGCCTTGTTGATTGCCTTGAATCCAGAAGGCCCTAAAAGAAATTGGTTACACAAGAGATTAGTTCTCTTCTAACAGAAGCCGAAAATCATCCTTTTTCCTTACCAAAATCGTTAGAAAGTAGGGGAGAAGAGATAGCTTTTCGGCCAAATACTCACCTTCACTAACCGATTGCCCAACACAGGATGAACACCAACACTACACCAATATTCGGCCCTAGGTGTTTAACACTCCTACTTTCGGCTTTGAATGTAAAAGGAAATAAGAAATAGAGGTGGAAAGAAATGGAGGAATCGGCAATTGGGTTTAGGGAAAGAAGGGGAATAAAGATGGAAAAGGTGTTTTGGAGAGGTGGAGTTTAGAACACAAGGTTTCAAAGAAAAAGAAATGGAAGTGGGGTGCTAGGTTAGAAACAACAAGGGATTTTGAGAGAAAACACAAAGCCAAATTCGGCAAGGATGAAGTTGCTTAAAGCTTTCGGTTTTGAAAAGGAAAAGAGAGACTTACTTGGAGGAAATTCGGCTTAGGCTCTTGACAAAAGAAAGAACTTTGTTTTGAAACAAAGTGACCGAATAAAAATGCCCAAAAATACCAAGATGAATTTATTTAACACCTTCTCAAAAGGCAACACAGGTTCGGCAATTGAGAGCTTACACTTTCGGTTTTGGTATGGCAAAAGAAAAATTTGCTTCTAAAGATTTTGACCAAAAAACACCAAAACTCAAAATGGATTTCGGCACTACCCCACACCCACACTACCAAGCCGTCCACTCCCCACTCCAAACTCCCTCAAATTCGGCCATAATTCCCCAATAGCTCCCAACCACACATTTCAAATGTGTTTACAAAATCTTACTCCTAAAATCCCTCTCCACCCACCATTCAAATGGGTAGACCAAGTCAAGCGCGAGTTTGAGCTGCCTACAAACTCTTCCTTCCATGCCGTCAAAATGGAAGCCAAAATGTGAGGTCTTTGCGGCTTGAACACAAGACCTCCACCTCATGCGATTGACGCCACACCTAGCTCCCAAGTAGCGCATGCCTTGCCACTTTGCCACTCCTCACTTGTGCAACAAGCACCAAATAAAATACATATCCCTCGGCTCCATCAGCTCCCTACACCTAAAGCTCAAAACTAACTTTTTCCCATTCCTCGGGCATACTCCTAGCCTACAACTAAGCCCCTAAAACATAGAAATAGCAACATAGCACACCAACACATGCAATATCATGCAACAACAAAATAGCCCCCCAACCCGGGATATTGCAATTATTATTGCTTTAATGGGTCGAGTATCCAAAATATTTCACTAGATTAATGGTTATTATATATGGATATTATATTATGTAAGTTGCATTTACACATTTTGCATGGGATGGGAAAAATGTATGAAGAAGCGATGTAAATTTGGTAACATTGCCACAAAATATTCATTATAATGTTTACTTATGATTTGGTGGCTTGACCACGAAAATACTATATGAAAGTAGCTTGATTGCGGTGATACTCGGTGGCTCGCCACAAATATTATGAAAAGCGACTTGGTATGTAGCGATTGGTGTGGCGGCGGGATGGGTTGACTTGATCCCCACAGGTGCGATTGGCTGGTCGGGGGTGTGATGGATGGATGGGTTGGGATGCATACATTAACTTCATTTTGTTATTGATTATGTAAATGGGCTTAAGCCCAAGTTATTGCTAAATGAATTCAGGCCCAGTGGATGACGGTAAGGGGATTATACATGAGTTCTAGTAACTCACCCCTTTTTTTTTAATCCTTGCAGGTAATGCTCAGTGATGTAGACTTGGGCCATGGATGACCCGGTGGAAGCCATACTTTAAAAATGGTGTTTTCGAACTTTAGCAAATTTTCATTTTCCGCTTTATTTCATTACTTTTATTTTTTTGGGTTTAAAGTTGTAATAAGGCCTCTGGGATTTTTATTTCGGTTTTATGTTTGACATATTTAATTTTTCATGAATTGTTTTAAACGGGGATTTTCTAAAATCATAAAAAACGGTTTTTCATCAAATTTATCAACAAACGGATTCCATAATAAATATTTACAAATAATTTAAGTTAGATTTTTCCTGCAAATTATCAATAATATTTTCATAAATCACGGTTTTAAAAGATCACTAGTTCGATTATTGATTCTTCAATTAACCTCTCGAGATTAGTAGTATTTTTATCGATTATTTCTTTTAATCAAACTGGTTTTCTTAATTATAACCAAATAATATCTACTTAGGTACGAGTTTCAAAGTTCTCAATACGTTTTATTCATGTGACATGTCAGATCCGGTCGTAACGCATGGGCCGGGTTTGGGGTGTTACACCCCTGATTATGAGTTGATGGCTTACTTTTTTGTACACCTTATGTGTACTACCTGAGCTGAGTATCCATCAAAATTTCAATGATTCAACAGATAAATCCCTGAAATGAGAAATTATGAGATTAAATGAATTATATCTTGAGTGTTCCTGAAATACCTGAAAGTGTAACATGATGAGCTCATCCATGTTTAATTGATGCATAAATGAAATATGTGACTAACTTGCTTACTTGAGTGTATGTGATTAGGCAAATTGCCAATTTGTTGGGAAGCATGTTATTATATACTTATTTTATTGAATGCGATTGGTAAGTTTAATTCCTGTTATACGAACTTACTAAGAATTAAATGCTTACTAGGTTTTATTTTCTCTGTTTTATAGTGTTCAGAAGCTTGTTAAGGTTGGAGAACGTCGGAGAATCATCACACTATCCTCTAGCTTGTTTTGGTATAAAAAATAATCTTATTTTAATATAATGGCATGTATAGGTTAACTTGGCCTATGTTGGCATGTAAATAGTTGTTTGTAACTTAGCCATTGGAATGACTAAAAATGGATTGTTTTGGTATGTTATTATAAGGTTATATATCATGTTTAGCTTAGATGTATGTGGTTTGGTTAAATTGAATTAGGGTAAAATATAAATCATTACAAGAAGGTAAGTTTTATCATATGAATATGTGATACTATTTCAAACATGTTAATGATGTTTGGTTGATTTATATGACTTGAATTGGTTGGGAAATGTATACAAGTGTTGTTGTAGGTTAATGGCAAATTTTGAGTGAGAAATAATGCTAGGAAATGACTTTATTTTGTCCACAGGGGTAGACAAATGGGCATGTGTCTTGACCATTGATTGTTGTGTCAAAGTCTTAATATTTATTATAATGAATGATCTAGCCTAGAAACTAACTGTGACAACGATTGAGGCAAGCGCACCTATCGAACAGTAGTATAGTTTAGTGGCAAGACCGGATTGTCGAAACCAAAGGAACCAAAAGTACTAATACTAACTTTCTTTCTATTATTTAGCCTAAGAATTGAAGTGAATTATTGTTTAATCTAAAATTAACTAACTACTAAGCTAAAGACGCTAAGACAAAGAGAATGAATTGGGGAAATACTTGTGGGAAAAACCAATTGATTAAGATAATACCCAAGGAAGAATCCACCTAGACTTCACTTGTTATCTAACTCTGAACCAGATGATTTATTCACTTGACTTGATCCGTAGGATTCCCTAATGTATATTAATACCTCCGTCAAGGCTACTAACGTCTAACCCTAGGTTGATTAATTGAAATCTCTTTCTAATTAAAACCCCTAGAATTGCATTAACTCGATCTATGGACTCCCATATTAGGTTTGACCCTAATTCGGCAGATTTTTGTCATCCTATGTCTAGGGTTGCGATCAACTCCGCTTAACTATGCTAGATCTACTCTTAGACAGGGACTTTTGCTCCACTGCCTAAGCACATCAATATTTGAATCAATACCCTGAAATATCAAAACAAGAATTAAGAAAACATAATTAAGAACAAATCAAGTATTTATCCTTTAGTTCAAAAAACAATAACAAGATCTGTCTTAGGCTTCATCCCCCTCAGGTATCTGAGGGTTTAGTTCATAATAATAAAAGAAAACATCTCAGAAGAAAAGATAAAACAAAACATAAGAAAACCCTAAAACCCCCTGAAGGAATTGAAGGAGAGATCCTCCATCTTGAGTATGACTCCGGCTTCTTGAGATGAATCAACTAGATTTCTTCGAGTAAATCCCACGATTCTGACCTCTCTTGCTCGGCTCCTTGGCCTAGCTGGACGCCCCCTAAAGGTTGGCCTTTAGGGTGTTTATATAGGCTTTTGGAATGGCTTTCTTTGCCTCTAAGTACCCTAATCTGAATAAAATTCCTCTTTGTCACGGCAGGGACACGCCCGTGTGGCACGCCCGTGTGAATCGACTTCAGGCCGTGTTCAAGCCTGCTAAAGGGGCACGGCCATGTGTTTTGGGCCCAGGCCGTGTTGATTTCCTACTTTAGCCCATTTGGCCCGTTTTAAGCCCGTTTTCTGTTCTTTTCATTCTCATATGCTCTCCTGAGTATGAAACATGAAATTAAAGGATTAAGAGCACCAAATTCCATAATTCAAGGGATAAATCATCCAAAAGCATGCTAAATGTGGAGATAAAATATGTTACTATTACGGTTTATCAAATACCCCCACTCTTAAGCTTTTTCTTGTCCTCAAGCAAAATTCTCAACTCACAATTAAAACGAACTTCCTCAATTCATAACCTTCATCAACAGTGTTTCATCATAATTCATAGGTAATTCATACATTGATAATTTAACCGGAAAGTTCCTAAAGATTCAAACAATCAAAGTCATAGTTTTTATAGTACGAAAAACAGCTGTTTCCCCTTACCTAAATAATTACCTTTAATTCAAAATCGACAATAATTGACATCCTCACTTAAAGGTTCACTCAAATCACTCAAGGTGTTTAAGGTTCAAAAGTAAGCACTCAAGAGTCGAACATGAAAAGTTAATCCCATAGGCTTGCATGAAAATAAAATCTCCACCACTGTAAAATGATATGATACACAAATCAAAAGGTCTTTTATGGGTTGTAACGGGGCTTGGGTTAAAGGTGTGGATAAAGGCTTGAATTGGAGGGTTAGAAATCGAGATTGAATTGAAAAATTACCTAACTAAAAAGTTGTACTAATACTAAATAATTACATCACAGAAACTTAATACTAATAACATGAGCTTCTTCTAAAGATAATGAAATTAACAGTTTGAGCTCAAATAACATAGAACTAATAATGAATATACTTCATTTTTTTAAGAACAAATCAAGTACAATAATAATATAGAATTTAACAACTGATATAAAGAAAATAGTTAAGTAACTGATCAAATCAAATCTCGATATAGGGGTAGTCAAGAAAAATGGTGATAACAAACACAAAGTTGGTTTTGGGTTAATGTTGAGGGTGAGTTAAAAAAAGGGTTGTTAGGATCAAAGGGGTTCACTAGGGGTTAATTGTGAGGGTAAGCTTTTAGTGGAGTAAGTGGGTTAAAACCTAAGTGCCTTAATCATCTTAGTATATCAAATCAAAGGTGTGGTCTCAACATGTATAATCGAAGCAAGTTCTAGAATAACAAATCAATGTTGACACACTCATAATCAATAAAGTGAGCACGAAAAGGAATATGCTCTAAAAGGCTCAAAATCTCACAAAAATTATGGGTTTTTTGATATAAACCTTGTAAATTTCAAACTTCAAGTAATAATTAGATTCAGGTAGACAACTTACCAAATTTTTAATTTCATGAAAAATAGACTTATCATGCTTGATTCTCTAGTCTCCTAAAGTTTAAATCATCACTGCACAATTATCAATGACTTAATCCAAAACATATCAATGAAAATCATAAATCAAAGGAAGTTTCATTTTCATTTTAATCATAATATGAGAAAATTATTTAAGAACAAGGCATAATTCAGGAATTTGAGAATAATGCAAAAAGTTAGGCACTTTTAAGATTCACCCCCACACTTAAGATGTACATTGCCCTAAATGTACAAAGAACAATATAGTAGAAAATAAAAAGATAGGGATAGGGGTGAAACTCCCTGAATTCTGGATGGCTTCCTTGAGTTGGGAGTGGTCGTGGTGTGGTGGCTGCCCACTATTACTACGCTAGATGAAGAAATTGGGTAGCCCGTGAAGAAATAGCCAGGAAATAGTAAGACACATTTAAAATAAACTAATTATGTATTTAAAGACAAGAAAGATAAAGAGAAAGAAAATAGAAAGTAAAATAAAATTAAAAGAAGAGATAAATGGATTGAAAAGTCCTTATTGTTAGATGGTTCGTGAGGTGGGTGTGATTTCTAAGGCCGTGGTGTGTGATTCCCAAGCAGCCTTTTAGAACCTAAAACCAAGAAACTAAAATAAAACAGATTAAATTAAGCAAAAGAGAGTCATAGAGAAGGAAAATAAATGAGAAAAGAAAAGAGAAATAAAAACTAAATGGCCTCAAATGTCCTCGGCTTGTCTAGTGAATGAAGCGGCCAGAATGAACTTATGTAGATCGGTCTCCCATAGGGAAACTATGCTAGGACCCTTTCGCTTCTTCGACATGGATATGGTGTACATCTAGAGTTTGGAAAAGGGCCAAGGAAGGAAAATATGGAAGGGGGGTCTAAAAATTTATGGAATAAGGGGAATGGGGAGTAGTTGAGAGGAGGGAGGGGTGGTTTAAATAGAGTTTTGATGTCTGGTACATCCCCACGCCCGTGTACCATGGGCGTGTCAAGTTGCACGGTCGTATCGCACGGCCGTGTTGTGCTTCGTTCGTCTTTCCCATGCCTGTGTGCTAGTCGCCACGCCCGTGTACTGATGAAACAATGTCGGCCATGGCTGTATCGCATGGCCGTGGTGTTTAGTCGGAGCCCGTGTAACTTCCCTCAGTGTCGGCCACGGCCATATCGAACGGCCATGGCCATTTATAATTTTCCGTGTCTGGGAATCTTCCGTCATTGGCTCGTACTATCTCTACCATGTCAGTACGGAAATTTGTGGTGTCCACACGGCCACGGCCACGGTCGTGTGCAAGGCCATTTGGTATGGAAATTTGCGCCTAAATATAAAAAAAGGAAATAAAACTAAACTTAATTATTAGGGTTAGTGCTCGGGTTGCCTCCCGAGAAGCGCTCGTTTAAAGTCTTAAGCTAGACTTACCTCTCATTCGCATAATCAGGGTGGTTTGAAGAGTTGAACATCCTTCCTCATGCTATCTGTCCAATTATCAGTATATAGTTCAAGTCGAGTAGCGTTTATTTTAAAAGTGCCAAATGTAGGATTACTTACCTCGACTGTTTCGTATGGGAAGACATTGAGTATCGTAAAAAGGATTTCTTCATTTGTATTAGGGTCAGGAGGAGATATTCGAGGGTCTGCTTTATCTAACAATACCTGATCTCCGATTTTGAATTTTTCTGTCCCATAGAGTGGCTTTGGTTCTGCTTCGTGTATGCCTAGTTTTTCCTTGAAATGCGTCTTCCACTCGTCCAGTTCATCGATCTGAAGCCTTCATTCCTCATGGGTTATTTCTTTGTTGGCATGAGATATAGGATCTGGCTCAGTTGTGTTGTTCTGTGGTGCTTCCTGAAAAGAAGGTTTAACCGAATGGTCATTAATAAAATTAATTTTCTCACCTTGATGACTTGATGTTCTAGCTGAGTCAAGAGCCTGAAGAGTGACTGTCTCGTCACCTACACGAAGTATGAGTTCACCTGTATCAATGTCAATTTTAGTTCTAGCAGTTGCTAAAAATGGTCTTCCTAAAATTAAAGGGATCGTATTGTCCTCATCCATGTCTAAAACGACAAAGTCTACTGGGAATACAAATTTATCAATTTTTACGAGTACATCTTCAACTATACCCCTAGGAATTCTAATAGTTTTATCGGCTAATTGAATGCTCATCCTAGTTTGTTTGGGTTTCCCTAGACCTAGCTGTTTAAACATTTTATAAGGCATGACATTGATGCTCGCCCCTAAATCAGCTAAAGCATTATCAACTGATAAACTACCAATTAAACAAGGAATCGTAAAACTCCCTGGATCTTTTAATTTTCGTGGTAGTTTGTTTTGTAGAATCGCTGAGCACACTGCGTTCAGCTCCACATTCGATGCCTCGTCTAACCTCCGTTTGTTTGTCAAAAGCTCTTTTAAAAATTTCCTTGAATCTGGCATTTGCGAAAGAGCTTCAAGGAACGGTAAGTTAATATGTAATTTCTTTAAAAATTTAAGAAACTTATCAAATTGTTCCTCTGTGTTATCTTTCTTCATTGCTTCGGGATATGGTATGCGAGGTTGGTACTCTTTGATTACCGGTTTTGATTTATCATGACTTACCTCGACCTTACGTTCCTCTACCACATCCTCTTGCCTTAATTTGGGCTCATCTAACCCTTTACTATCATGAGTGGTTATGGCTTGAAGTTGCTCCTTTGGGTTAGTTTCAGTGTTGCTTTGCAATCTACCTTGTGGTCGTTCTGACATGATCTTGGTAAGTTGACCTACCTGATTCTTGATCTCTTGAGTCGATGTTTGTTGATTTTTAAGTGTTTTTTTGGTGTTTTGGAAACGTGTTTCTAACACCGCTATGAATTTTGTCAGCATCTCCTCAAGGTTCGGCTTCTTTTTCACAATGGGTAGGGCTGTTGTTGTTGGAAGTTTGGAGGGGTTCTTTGTCTCGATTTCCTTGACCTCCCCATGAAAATTTGGGGTGGTTCCTCCAACCTGGATTATAATTGTTACTATAGGGGTTATTTTGAGATCTAAAATTATTACCCATATAGTTCATCTACTCGCTTTCTACGCCAGGGTTGTAGGGTGGATGTTCTGTATTGTTCGTCCCTCCATTTGTATCACACTGCATCATTGGATGTACCTGCGAAGAACTATACAAACCATCAATCTTTTTATTTAAGAGTTCTACCCGATTGGATAGCATGGTTACTGCGTCGAGGTTGAAAACTCCGGCTATTTTTGTTGGCCTTGTCCTTGTGACTTGCCAGCGATAGTTATTCGATGACATCTCTTCTATAAACTCGTGGCGGCCTTAGGTGTTTTATTGTTCATTCCACCAGTGCTTGAATCAATCAATCACTGTTAAAGGGTTTACACCATTGTAAAAGGTTTGGACCTGTAGCCACAAGGGTAATCCATGGTGTGGGCACCTTCTCAATAGATCTTTGTATCTCTCCCATGCATCATAAAGTGTCTCTAAATCCATCTGCACAAAAGAAGAGATATCATTCCTTAACTTAGCCGTTTTAGCCGGCGGAAAATATTTTAATAAAAATTTTTCAGTCATTTGCTCCCAAGTAGTGATTGATCCTCGTGGAAGAAAATTCAACCACTGTTTGGCTTTATTCCTCAAAGAAAAGAGAAACAACCGAAGACGGATGGCATCATCAGAAACACCATTTATTTTAAAAGTATCGCAAAATTCTAGGAAATTCGCCAAGTGATTGTTTGGATCTTCATCCTGCAAACCATCAAACTAAACAAATTGCTGTATCATTTGAATTGTGTTAGGTTTCAGTTCAAAATTATTTGCAACAATAGCAGGTCTAACAATACTTGACTCAGTTCCTATTAAATTAGGTTTAGCATAATCATACATAGTTCGAGGAGGAGGATTTTTGGCAACCATAGGAGGGAGTGGATTATTCTGGTGATCAGCCATCTCTTCCGTGTTATTAGTATCGTCCTCTTGCTCTTCTTCTATGTAATTTAGGCTTCGCCTAATTTCTCTATGATTTCTGCAAACGGTTCCTTAAATATTGCTGTCGTAAATTAAGGGTCCTGTCGGGTTCCTTCTTGTCATAAACTAGAGGTAACTGCTAGGAATAAAATAAAGGAAGAAAAGTTAGCAAAATTAAAAACAAAATAAAAGTAAATTGCAAAAATAAAAAATGGCTAAAGTAATAAAAAAATAAGCGTTCTTAATATTTTAGTTCCTCGGTAACGGTGTCAAAAACTTGATCGTTGTGTCAAAGTCTTAATATTTATTATAATGAATGATCTAGCCTAGAAACTAATTGTGACAACGATTGAGGCAAGCGCACCTATCAAACAGTAGTATAGTTTAGTGGCAAGCCCAGATTGTCGAACCCAAAGGAACCAAAAGTACTTATACTAACTTTCTTTCTATTATTTAGCCTAAGAATTGAAGTGAATTATTGTTTAATCTAAAATTAACTAACTACTAAGCTAAAGACGCTAAGACAAAGAGAATGAATTGGGGAAATACTTGTGGGAAAAACCAATTGATTAAGACAATACCCAAGGAAGAATCCACCTAGACTTCACTTGTTATCTAACTCTGAACCAGACGATTTATTCACTTGACTTGATCCGTAAGATTCACTAATGTATATTAATACCTCTATCGAGGCTACTAACGTCTAACCTTAGGTTGATTAATTGAAATCTCTTTCTAATCAAAACCCCTAGAATTGCATTTGTAACACCCCCAAACCCGGCCCATTCACTACGACCGAATCTGGTTATGTCACTGGGAAAGACGGTTGGAAATCTTTGACTTTAGAATTAAACTTGAAAATTTATTATCGCTGAAAATCGTGTCCATTTAAAATTATTAAATAAGGTAAGCTTGTTGAAAACTTCCGAATTAAAACATTATTATAAGTTGTTATAATATGAATCTTTTGCAAAAATATCTCTAAGTGTAAACTTCAACATTAATAAGTAGAGTACTTTAAATCAAAGAGGCCCTTATTACATCAAATAAAATACCAAAATACTGATAATATAAAATGCTTAAATAAAGTAAAACATCTTACGTATGAAAGTCTCATTCCGCATGGGCCACCTTGTATCCACTCCAACCCGTCCACTAATCATGACTCACTGCGATGATTAAAAAGTTGGGTGAGTCATCTTGACTCAATGTATAACTAAACCATCGAAATCCACCCACATGCTAACCACATAACATCCCAATTATCAAATGCAACAAGTAATATAGATATTTACTCACTTAACAATTTCCACAATCGGCTTGACCCACATTCCAATCATATTCAAATCTTTGGGCTAGGCCCATTTCTCAATAAACCACATATCAACTGGGCTTGGCCCATTTCCACGTATGTTTCCAAAACATACCTATCCTCATGTCATATTGGGCTTGGCCCATTTCCATATTTATTACAAAACAATAATGCAACATGATTCCCAACCCGACCTAGGGTCCATCCGCTACACACCCCCTTATCCAGCCTACCACACACCAGGGGACTATCGAGTCACCCTCTCCTTTTCCCTCCAAAAAGGCAACCAATGCCATCCACGATGTAGCGTATAGCTAACATCAAACCACGATGGAGCACACAGCAATCCATCAAGCCACGATATGGCATAAAGCTCATATCAATCAAGGTAACCACGCGAACTAAATCGCAAAGATCCACAACGCGACCTCAGTCAGCGCCAAACCACGATGTAGCACAAAGCTGACATCAACCACGTACTCGAAGTACACCCGTACCTTCTTTTCATATCCCACCCATGCACATGCCACATAAAATATAATCATGATAATGCATGCACATGCTTATTAATGTCCATAAACATACTCATAAACAAATAATCACACCTTTGCAATGAGATCCGATACTAACTTTGGTCATCGCTATACCCTTTAGGGGTATACATGGCACACTCATTCTTGCACTTGTTAGTAAAACATATAACACATAAAACCGGAAGCGATGGGTTAGTTACACACCTTATTACTAGGAGTTCTAGACTCTCGATCCTCGATGCTATCGTCTAGCGAAACTACGGCTATTTGCTTAACGTTTCCTGTTGCTGGCCCACACCCTGGTGGCCAATCTCGTCATGTGCAAGCGGATCTTTTCTTAAACTTTGGGACAGGGGACCTTCCCTTTCCCTCCTTGACTAATTACTCGCATCCACGTCCATCGAAAGTCACTTAATCGAACCACCACGATTAATCAACAAAGTCATAAACAACCAATTCTAAGTCACTTACTAATATCCTTACCGAAATAATCTGAGATCCCGAAGGCTTCCCTTGCTCTTGTCGATATGCCCCTTGGATGATCGAATCCAAGAGACTTCCTCAATGCTTCCTTCTTTCGGCTTCCCTTAAACCGAATGGAGCAGAACTAGGAGAGGTCGCCCTTGCAGATATTCGGCCAACCACACTAGGCTACTAAGAGGATATTTCGACAAGGGTGAGAGGAGATTCGGCTAAAACATAAAGAAGAAAAAAAAGGAGAAGAGGCTGTGGATATTCGGCTTAGGCTACAAGGAAAAAGGTTAAGAGGTTTCGACAATGGTGCTCAAAAGAAGTTTCGGCCCATGCAAAATAAATGGGGAAAGAAGAGGTTCTCTCTTGCTACAAATTCGGGCACAGCAATTAGAGAAGAACCAACAAAATTCGGCACAAGAGGGAGATGAGAGAATGATCTTTCGGCTACAAAGAATGATGAGCGGATGGTGAATGAAATGAGCACCTCCCTCCCCTATTTATACTACACGGCTAGCTCCAATCCCCCAAAAAATCCTCAAACTTCTCCTAAAATACCTCCCTTCCACCCATTCAAAAAGTTTGAATGAGTCAAACTTAACTAGCCAAAATTCAAAAAAAATGACCAAGTCTTCTCCACCTTTTAAGCCTTCCAAACCGTCCATCCAACTCCTTACCTCAATGACGCAAAAAAGAGAGGCCAAAGTGCTGCCTTGCGCATTTCGACACTGGCCCCCTTCCCTTGCACTGAGCGTCACTTCCCCAAGCTCTTAGTGGCGTCTCCTTGCCACTCCACCAGCCCAATTCTTATGCCAAAACCCCACCAAAAATTCTCTTAAAGCCCTCTCCATCCAAACTCCCCTTTTAGCCCCTAAAACTTCAAATTTACCAAAGCAATCTACCACCACCTAGGGTTCTCGGGACCCCTAAAACTTACCCAAACACACACTTTGAAGTGTGCCAACACCCGAGCTAAGCACCAAAAATCTAACCCCTAAAACCGAGGTGTTACAATTCTACCCTCCTTGAAATAATTTCGTCCTCGAAATTACTTTACTATCAACGTCCATACAACATATCTTACCACCTTACGCTTATGTCTGCGCACTCTGATCTTACTAAGGCTATCGTTGCCTACACAATCTCTAAATTCGCTCAAAATTCGGAACGCATCTCTTAGCAACACAGGAAGGGCTATCTCATAAGCAAACAAAGTAATTAACGCAAGTACCAAAGCAAAGGAACTTACCTAATATCACATCCTTGGTTGACTCCGACTAGAACCACGACCCATCGTCGCTTGAGGGCAATTCTTAACCGATGTGCCTTAGATCCACACCCAAAACATTCTTTACTATTTCCCCAGGCACTCTCCTGTGTGAGGTCTTCCACATCGAGCACAAGAACGATTCCGATCCACTGGTACAAGTGCATGCACAGGATTCTCGGTCTTTGGCCTTTTCTGGACATTACCAACCGATGCTGACGGTCCAATATTTCTCTTATTCTCGTTCCTATTCTTTTCTTGGTTCTCCCTTATAGTCTTTTTAACCTCTTCGGCAACCCGAGCTTTCTCTACCAGAATGGCAAAGTCCCTTTCTCTTTGAGGCGCGATCAACTCTCGCAACTCATCTCGCGACCATCTTGAATCGAACACTCCTTTCATAATCGGTAGCCACGATTCCTTTGGCGTCTTGACTTAGTCGCATAAACTTCGACTTCATACTCGCTATCGACTTATTCCCTTGTACTAGGTTTAGAAACGCTTTCCTTTGCGCGTCTAAGTAACTTGCTCCAACGTACTTTCCTTCAAACTTTTCCTTAAAGTACTCCCAATCCAATCGATCTGCCGGTACACCTTGTTTGACTGTGAGCCACCAACGATAAGCTTCATCCCGAAGAAGCGAAACAAAGCACATTTTAGCTTTTCCTGCAGGGCACAATCCAAGTCGTCCATGATTCTTTCGACTCCTCCAACCAATATTCCGCTACATTCGGGGCCACTCCGGATACTCCCTAAAAACTTCAGACCCCATTAGACTGAGCCTCTCGAACTGACTTAGAGTTCCATTTCCCTACTAGCTCTTGCCACTTGCTGCGGCACTCGTAGCATAGCTGCGACAACTGCATCATCTTCTTCCGTCTGATCTTGTTCCTCTGCGCCCATCTTTGGCGGCACCAACTTCGACCCATAGCGGACCCTCTGGTTCCGAAGTTGTCATTCTACCTCTACTGTGTCCCTAGAACTCATCTCTAGCGCTTGATTTAATCTGTTTAAAAAGTTTTATGCATTAGAAATTTTGTTTCACTGCTTTTTTCACGAGCAATTTTATTGCAATGAAGGTTCCGAGAGTAGTTCTTTCGAGCAATCAAGTTTCCTTTTCCTACCAGGGGTAATTTCGTCATTTTTCCTAAAGAGATAGTTCGGTAATAACTCAGGGTCAATTTTGAAAATAGTTTTTCCAACTTAGAGATTTTTTTCAAAATTTGCAAATCTCAAGAGTCATCTTGAAAATTTTGTTTCTCAAACAAAGTGTGTTGCGAAAATTTCAGGAAGTAGGGTCATTTTCAAATTTTGGAAATCATGGGCATTTTCGTAAATTCTCAAAATCGAGATATCACAACTTTTTACAAAATAGAATTTTTCTGATATTTAGTAAAGTAGGAATATTTGAGAGAAATTGAAAATTTAGAAACCAAGGGCATTTCGGTAATTTAAATCAACTGTGGGTATTTTAGTAAATTTCCACAAGTCGAGTATCCTAATATTTTGAAAACTTCGGATTTTAGTATTTTGCAAGGTAAAGAGCATTTTATCAAAATTTGAGGGTAGTCTGAGAATTTTGCAATATAGGGGCATTTTGGTAATTTTGCCACTAAGGGCATTTTGGTAATTTTGTAAATCGAAAGAAAAACCCTTCACAATCAGTTTTAAGGTTTCACAAACGGAGGGTAAATTTGAAAATTTAAAAGCAGGGAATTTAGAAAACAACAAGGCTAAGTCCTTTCGGGTTTTAATAATTAGTTTAGCCTATGAACAAGTCCTTTTGGTTAAGGTGAGCCAGTAGCTACGCACGGTAGGATTCCAGTGAAGAGGAGGTGAGTCACGAGGATGCTTAAGTACCGAGCTCTTCTTAGGATCCACTCCTAGACATGCGCACAATGGTTGCCACACCTTAACTCGACTTAATCACGGGTTTGTTTAGTAACCTTAAGTTTTATGCAATTGTTTGAGTAGACTATTCCTAGGGTCCAATAGCCCTAATATTCTTATCTCTGAGCCCAAATAAACCCATAACAATTCATACGAACAAATTACTTCAAAAGTCCAAGTACTTACAGTGGACTTGGTCCTGAGGTCTGCAGTGCCATGCGAATAATCCAGAAAAAAAAAATTTCTTAAAAGCCCATATTTTAAAGACCCATTTTGAAAATGTTTTTGGACCCAAAGCCCTCAAAGCCGAGTTTTGAACTTGGCTCTGGTATAAATCAGAACACCCCAAACCCGGCCCATTCACTCTGGCCAAATCTGGTTATGTCACTTTGGGAAAGACGGTTGGAAATCTTTGACTTTAGAATTAAACTTGAAAATTTATTATCATTGAAAATCGTGTCCATTTAAAATTATTAAATAAGGTAAGCTTGTTGAAAACTTCCGAATTAAAACATTATTATAAGTTGTTATAATATGAATCTTTTGCAAAAATATCTCTAAGTGTAAACTTCAACATTAATAAGTAGAGTACTTTAAATCAAAGAGGCCCTTATTACATCAAATAAAATACCAAAATCTGATAATATAAAATGCTTAAATAAAGTAAAACATCTTACGTATGAAAGTCTCATACGCATGGGCCACCTTGTATCCACTCCAACCCGTCCACTAATCATGACTCACTGCGATGATTAAAAAGTTGGGTGAGTCATCTTGACTCGATGTATAACTAAACCATCGAAATCCACCCACATGCTAACCACATAACATCCCAATTATCAAATGCAACAAGTAATATAGATATTTACTCACTTAACAATTTCCACAATCGGCTTGACCCACATTCCAATCATATTCAAATCTTGGGGCTAGGCCCATTTCTCAATAAACCACATATCAACTGGGCTTGGCCCATTTCCACGTATGTTTCCAAAACATACCTATCCTCATGTCATATTGGGCTTGGCCCATTTCCATATTTATTACAAAACAATAATGCAACATGATTCCCAACCCGACCTAGGGTCCATCCGCTACACACCCCTTATCCACCCTACCACACACGAGGGGACTATCGAGTCACCCTCTCCTTTTCCCTCCAAAAGGCAACCAATGCCATCCACGATGTAGCGTATAGCTAACATCAAACCACGATGGAGCACCACGGCAATCCATCAAGCCACGATATGGCATAAAGCTCATATCAATCAAGGTAACCACGCGAACTAAATTGCAAAGATCCACAATGCGACCTCAGTCAGCGCCAAACCACGATGTAGCACAAAGCTGACATCAACCACGTACTCGAAGTACACCCGTACCTTCTTTTCATATCCCACCCATGCACATGCCACATAAAATATAATCATGATAATGCATGCACATGCTTATTAATGTCCATAAACATACTCATAAACAAATAATCACACTTTTAATGGATCCGATACTAACTTTGGTCATCGCTATACCCTTTTAGGGGTATACATGGCACACTCATTCTTGCACTTGTTAGTAAAACATATAACACATAAAACCCGAAAGCGATGGGTTAGTTACACACCTTATTACTAGGAGTTCTAGACTCTCGATCCTCGATGCTATCGTCTAGCGAAACTACGGCTATTTGCTTAACGTTTCTGTTCTTTGGCCCACACCTACGGTGGCCAATCTCGTCTGTGCGAGAAACGGATCTTTTCTTAAACTTTGGGACGAGGACCTTCCTTTCCCTCCTTGACTAGTACTCGCATCCACGTCCATCGAAAGTCACTTAATCGTAACCACACGATTAATCAACAAAGTCATAAACAACCAATTCTAAGTCACTTACTAATATCCTTACCGAAATAATCCCGAGATCCCGGCGCTTCCCTTGCTCTTGTCGATATGCCCCTTGGATGATCAAATCCAAGAGACTTCCTCAATGCTTCCTTCTTTCGGCTTCCCTTAAACCAGAATGGAGCGAACTAGGAGAGGTCGCCCTTGCGGATATTCGACCAACCACACTAGGCTACTAAGAGGATATTTCGACAAGGGTGAGAGGAGATTCGGCTAAAACATAAAGAAGAAAAAAAAAAAGGAGAAGAGGCTGTGGATATTCGAAGCAGGCTACAAGGAAAAAGGTTAAGAGGTTTCGACAATGGTGCTCAAAAGAAGTTTCGGCCCATGCAAAATAAATGGGGAAAGAAGAGGTTCTCTCTTGCTACAAATTCAAGACACGACAATTAGAGAAGAACCAACAAAATTCGGCACAAGAGGGAGATGAGAGAATGATCTTTCGGCTACAAAGAATGATGAGCGGATGGTGAATGAAATGAGCACCTCCTCCCCTATTTATACTACACGGCCTAGCTCCAATCCCCAAAAAAAATCCTCTCAAACTTCTCCTAAAATACCTCCCTTCCACCCATTCAAAAGTTTGAATGAGTCAAACTTAACTAGCCAAAATTCAAAAAAAATGACCAAGTCTTCTCCACCTTTTAAGCCTTCCAAACCGTCCATCCAACTCCTTACCTCAATGACGCAAAAACAGAGGCCAAAGTGCTGCCTTCGCAGCTCGAACACTGGCCCCCCCTTCCCTTGCACCTGAGGCGTCACTTCCCCAAGCTCTTAGTGGCGTCTCCCTTGCCACTCCACCAGCCCAATTCTTATGCCAAAACCCCACCAAAAATTCTCTTAAAGCCCTCTCCATCCAAACTCCCCCTTTTAGCCCCTAAAACTTCAAATTTACCAAAGCAATCTACCACCACCTAGGGTTCTCAGGACCCCTAAAACTTACCCAAACACACACTGAAGTGTGCCAACACCCGAGCTAAGCACCAAAAATCTAACCCCTAAAACCAGGGTGTTACAGCATTAACTCGATCTATGGACTCCCATATTAGGTTTGACCCTAATCCGGCAGATTTTCGTCATCCTATGTCTAGGGTTGCGATCAACTCCGCTTAACTATGCTAGATCTACTCTTAGACAGGGACTTTTACTCTACTGCCTAAGCACATCAATACTTGAATCAATACCCTGAAATATCAAAACAAGAATCAAGAACACATAATTAAGAATAAATCAAGTATTTATCATATAGTTCAGAAAAAAATAACAAGATCCGTCTTAGGCTTCATCCCCTCAGGTATCTGAGGGTTTTGTTCATAATAATAAAAGAATACATCTCAGAAGAAAAGATAAAATAAAACATAAGAAAACCCTAAAACCCCCTAAAGGAATTGAAGGAGAGATCCTCCGTCTTGAGTATGACTCTGGCTTCTTGAGATGAATCAACTGGCTTTCTTCGAGTAAATCCCACGATTCTGACCTCTCTGGCTCGACTCCTTGGCCTAGCTAGACGCCCCCTAAAGGTTGGCCTTTAGGGTGTTTATATAGGCTTTTGGAATGGCTTTATTTGCCTCTAAGTACCGTAATCCGAATAAAATTCCTCTTTGTCACGGCAGGGACACGCCTGTGTGGCACGCCCGTGTGAATAGACTTTAGGCCATGTTCGAGCCTGCTAAAGGGGCACGGCCGTGTGCTTTGGGCTCAGGCCGTGTTGATTTCCTACTTTGGCCCATTTGGCCCGTTTTAAGCCCGTTTTTCGTTCTTTTCATTCTCCTATGCTATCCTGAGTATAAAACACAAAATTAAAGGATTAAGAGCACCAAATTCCATAATTCAAGGGATAAATCATCCAAAAGCATGCTAAATGTGGAGATAAAATATGTTACTATTACGATTTATCAACCGTGTGTGACACACGGCCTGGCACATGGGCGTGTGGTTTGGCCGTGTGTCCCCTGTATCTTAAAATTGAGAAACAAAATGCTCAGAATTGGGCACACGGGCAGAGACACGGGCGTGTGTCTCAGCTGTGTGTGCTGCACGGCCTAGAACACGGGCATGTGTCTTGGCCGTGTGAAACCTGCACCTAATTTGTGAAAATTAAATTGACCACACGGCCTAGCACACGAGTGTGTTGCAGGCCGTGTGTCAAAAGTTAGAGAGTTACACGTGTAACACCCCATTTTTCTTTAAATTCGAATTTTGTAATTTTGACATGTATGAGTGTCTGCTTCAGTGGTTATGTGTTCTGGGTGTATGTGGGAGGTCTCAAGTTCAAGTCTCAACTTGGGTAAATTTTTGTATTTTTATGAATAAAGCCCAAACTCTTGTTGGTAGGCTTATAAGTTAGAGTGTGTAAGTAATTAACAGAATGGGCCTGCTGGTCTGGTGGTTAAGTGGAGTGTTGGAGTGTTGCTGGTCTTGTGTTCGAGTCCCTGTGCGGGCGAGAGAAATTATTTTGCTGCTCGTGTTATGTAAGAGTTTGAATTTTAGTTAAACGATAATGATAGAGTGTTTGAAGGAGAGAATTAAGGAGTGGGGAGGGGGGAGTTATCAGAATCTTATTAGTGTTTCAATTAGGCAATATTCGGCCCTCTCTCCCTCTCTCCCTCTTCTCTTTTCTTGTCAATTTTTCCCCTCTTTTGGCTGCTGAAAACCCACCTTTCTCTTTGTTTTTTTGTTGTTGTTTCGCGTTCAATCGGTTTCTGTTCTGCAACTGTCGCTGCCCTTGTTTGGTAAGTGGTTCTCTTTAAGTTCTAGCATTATTTTGATTAAGAAAGTAACGGAAGGATCGTTTTACTCATACTAGGTACTGCTCGAAGGCTGTAATTGGGTTCTCATGTTGCAAGTAAACACGTCTCTTTGCTCGAAGGTAAGTTTGGTCGCTCGTTGGATGAGCATTTCGTTTCGGGTTTAGTTTGATTCGGCTCTTTAAGAGATTAATGAGTAAAACGTGGTTCAATTATAGGTGCTGGTGACCTCGGGATTGCGTAAAGAGCGAAAACAAACCAGGTGTGTACCCAAAAATGCAGAAAACGAGGTTTCCGCGAAAGCCGAAAACCTCACTGTTGACGCCACACGGGCGTGTGGTTGCCCGTGTGGTAGGCCGTGTGCAAGACTGTTAGTCACCACACGGCCGTGTGATCGACGAGCTCGACCGTGCGCCTGGGTCGAGTGAGGCTGTGTGTGAGACACAGGCCCGACTAATTGGGCCGTGTGGGCCGTACGGGCGTGTGGGCCCACACGGGCAAACTACACGGGCGTGTGGGGTTTTGGGCCAGGCCGTGTGCCAATTTGGGCCGTGTGGGCCACAAGAGCGTGTGAGCCTATTTTTCTGAAAAACTCTATAAGGTTGCACGGGTCGCCCAAGTCGACTGTGGACCTACCGTAGGGTCAATAAGAGACACTTAGGCCCTAAATGAATGATTTGTCTGTCTGATTTATGTATTAAGCATGTATACTGATCTGAATATATGAGTTTTAATTGCATAATAGCATGTTATTCTTGTATGTTGCATTGCATCGGGGTGGGTTGATTATGATTGGAGGAAGTATCTGAAAGGCTCTTAAGCCTTTTATCTGGCAGCTTAGTTGCAAATTTCTGTTTACGTGCCGCATTCGGTACAACATGGTGTGTAGGGCTGGGTGGGTTGATTTTATCCCCACGTGGTGTGTAGGGTTGGACGGAGTTGGTTTGTAGAGGCTGGTGGGTAGGACTCTGTTTTCTGCATATTCTGTCTGAAAGGGGCTAAGGCCCTGTATTATGTTTGATTCTGTATCTGAGTGGGTTAAAGTCCAGACAGTTTCTGTAATGGGCTCAGACCCAAACTGTGAAGATTATGTCTGTTATCTGTTGTTACTGTGTGTATGTTTTCTGTGAGTTTTACACACTGAGTTTGCAAAAACTCACCCTTTTTCTGTTTAATCTGTTCAGGTAATCCCCAGCAATAGACGGATCGGTGCAGTGGAGGACTCGGTGGTGACCATAGTTCTGGACACTTATTTACAGTTTATTTTTAATTATGATTTGGTTATATTTGGGGTAAATTTTATGTAACAAGGCCTTTCATATTTTTGTTTAAAATTTGGGATAATTATTTTATAAACTGCTAGCAGTAGGACAGGACGCGAGTTTTCAAAATAAAAAAAAGGTTTTATCAAAATACGCACGACCTTGTAAATCGTTTTAAAAGCTTCTGCAACGTATAAAGTTTTGAAAAATGGATAATGAATAAATAAACGACACGTTTTGACGATTGCCTAAGATACCTAAAAATGGTTTTAACGCAGTTACGTTTTCCAAAGCCCTATCATGTGACATCGCCAGATTCAGCCATAACGTCCAGCCGGGTTTGGGGTGTTACAACACGGGTAAGGACACGGGCTAAGACACGACCGTGTGCCTCACATCGAAGGCCCACACGGCCTGAGGCATGGGCATGTCACTTGGTCGTGTGAGCCACACGGCCTACTCACACATGTGTCCGATCCTTGTATTAAAGAGAAATTTTAAAAATTTCGCGAAAAATTCTCTAAGAACTCGATTTAGTCCCGACTTGATTCTAATTTTTTAATTGGGCCTCGAGGATCCATTCAAGGGACAATATGATTAGTTTCAGATATGAAAAGTAAATGACATGAATTATATGAAATTACTCTGTAAACTCCGGTAATGCTTTGTAACCCTGTTTTGGCGATGGATACAGTGTTAGGGGTGTTACATTTTCGACTAGGTGGCTTTTATTCTTTGAATATTTTGAGTAAAGGCAATGTGGGTTATAGTTACATTATTATTATGATTTTGGGATTAGACTTTTGAGTTACTGAACTTGTTTTTGGACTTTTGATGAGGTTAATTTTGATACTTGATATTGACATTAGTATTGCGTTCTTTAGTTGCTTGGTGAATACGTGTTAATACAATATATGTAATTGTTTAATGATGATAGTAGGCTTAGTTGAATTGGACATTTTTTGTATGTTGAGTATGTTACACCCCTAACCCGTATCCGTCGCCGAAATAAAGTTAAGAGGCGTTACCGGACGAACGGAGACTTTTACGGACAATTCATAATATAATTCTTCATATCACATCAAAACGTCCCTTAAATAGGTTAACGAAACCTTAAGCATGCTTAAAAATAGGGCCGGGACAAAACCAAACACATACGAAAATTCTCGGAAATTTAAACATTTTTTTCCAAACTACAGAGGTCACATGCCCGTGCAGTTAGGCCGTGTGCCTCACACGGCTACCAGACACGCCCATGTGTCCTGGCCGTGCCAAAACAGGGCATACATACTGACTTGTCCACACGGGCACCAGACATGTCCGTGTTCCATGGCCGTGTGAAATTAAGCTAGCTATTGACTTGGTTACACGGCCACCAGGCACGCCCATGTGCCACGGCCGTGTAACCTGCCCAGGCACACTTCGAAGTGGCCCTTGAGCCACACGGCAGAGACACACGCCCGTGTCCCTTGGCCATGTATGCAAAATAGGCCATTTGCAAGGCCAATATGCCGCCCACACTTGGGTCATTCCTACAATCTCAAACAAGCATTATTCCATACACAATTAGCAACCCAAAATCATGTCAAGTGAATAAAATATCATCTCATTCAATATCATTTCTATTCATACCAACTTGTATACTAATTTTCACACCAATTCACATATAAAACTAATCATGTTCATCCTCAATTTGCCACATTCATAGAGCCATCTCATTGTTCAAACATATATACTCATATTGCATCCATATGCATACCATAGCCTTGACCATTTCATAGGCATCAAACCATACCAAAACATGCATCATATACCATAATCACTTATGCATATTATCAACATTTATCTAGCCACATCACATAGCTAATTACACATCTCAAACATGTTCCAAACTTCTAGCTTGTACATGCCATACTTAGTATATACATTTCCATAAGGTACCAAAATGAGTTTGGGTAGTGTGATGATGATCCTTGACGGTCCCGAGCCTTCAGTAGCTTTGACGATCTGTAAACAGAGTAAACATACACACAAAGTAAGCTTTCCAAAAGCTAAGTAAGCCATATACAAATAAACTTAGCATAAAATGCACATAACCATATTGATACATTGACATTAATGTTTCTCAATGCATATTCATCACATATTCCTTGGCTCATATACTTAGCCATAGCTTGCCATATTCTTCAACTCAAATATCACATATACACACAGCTCATTCAAACATATTTTCACATATTATCTCATCATTTCTTTACATATATTCATCTTAGTAAGTTCATATAGACACTTACCTTTCATACACACTTAGTGCAATTTTCAAACGTACCTGGAACGGATATAGAACTCACATATTCGTTCATTTCTCAAAACTTGCCCGTTGAACCGTTCGGAATCTATTAGGATACTCAGAATACTTGGAATAGTCATACAATGTCAATGTCCCAGACGAGGTCTTACATGTAGTCAAATATCGATGCCATTGTCCCAGACATGGTCTTACACGTAAATCTCATATCGATGCCAATGTCCCAGACATGGTCTTACACGAAATCTCGAATCAATGCCAACGTCCCAGACTCAGTCTTACATGATATCACATATCGGACACCTATGTCATGACATATGTAATTCCTATCTATTCCTAGGTTCATACGGGACTTCTCGGATATTGACTATTTCCTGATACTTTTTTAGAATCCATATATTCATCATTTCATACACATTCATCACAATGTATTTACATATGAATATACATAATTCAATACAAATACATTTATTTGAATATTGACTTACCTTGAGTTCGGTTTAACGGAAACGGATACGGCTACTCGATTATTTTTGATTTCTCGCGATCTAAGTTCGTTTTCTTTGGTTCTTGATCTATACATATTCAAATTTAATCAATTTATTCACTAGATCATTCAATTTAATCCAAAACACACATTTAGGGCAATTTGCAAATTAGCCCTCATATTTTCAAATTGGACATTTTAGTCCTTATTTCACAAAATCACAAAATACATCAAATTCCATATTACCCATGCCTAGCCGAATTTCACTCATACTCATATGAGTCCATACCTTTCATTTCTTACACAATCTAGTCCCTCAAAATGCTATTTTCTCAATTAAGCCCAAATTACTCAAAATCATCAAAAATCAAAAAACAAAACTTGTGAATCTATCACATATCATTCATAATTTATCATCAATCATCATAAAACACATGAGTTCATCAAAGGATCATTTCAAAAACATCATCAATTCTCAAAATTAAGACATGGGTTTTATAGTATACGAAGCAACGATTGCAAAAACGTAGAAATTATCAAAAACCGATCAAAAACACATACCCGATTTATGCTTGAACCATGGCCGAATATAACAAGATCAAACCCTTTCTTTTCTTTCTTATTTCGGTGAAACAAAGAAGAAGATGATGGCCATTT
The DNA here is from genome assembly GCA_025698515.1 of Gossypium sturtianum. Lineage (NCBI taxonomy): Eukaryota > Viridiplantae > Streptophyta > Magnoliopsida > Malvales > Malvaceae > Gossypium > Gossypium sturtianum. The sequence goes on from CM046952.1 coordinate 119,148,286, forward strand.
CATGCTTTTAGTTTAATTAATTTAACATAATTATCAATGTACAAAACTAACCTTTAATTTAAATGTATAAAACATATGCACACAAGGTCATTTGTGACCATTCCCATCCAGTTACCCAAATTATGGGCTAATTGCCTTTTAAGGGCTCATCATTTAAAAGCCACATCAATTAGGCCATTAATCAAATAGAATGCTACTTTTACGGTTTATGCGATTTGATCCCTTGCTCAAATTAAGCACACAGACGAACAAATTAACTTACGGAACTTTAACACATGCTTATTCACATATCAAAGGCACAAAAAATAATATTTAAAATATTTTACTGACTCAGATTTGTGGTCCCAAAACCACTATTCTGACTAGGGTCTAAATCGGACTGTTACAATTCTCCCCCTTAGGGATTTTCGTCCCCAAAAATCTTACCGTTAAACAGATTTGGATATTGCTGTCTCATTGAATCTTCAGGCTCCCACGTAGCCTCTTCCATTCTGTGTCAATGCCACAACACTTTCACTAATGGGATTTTCTTGTTTATCAACTTTTTCATTTCACGAGCTAAGATACAGATCGGTTCTTCTTCGTATGTCATATCAGACCAGATTTCAATCTCAGACGGAGTAATCACATGTGACGGATCAGATCTGTATCGTCTAAGCATCGATACATGAAATACATTATGAATCTTTTCTAGCTCAGGTGGCAACAACAATCTGTACGCAACTGGCCCAACACGTTCAATAATCTCATATGTCTCGATGATCCTTGGACTCAACTTGCCTCTACGTCCGAATCAGAGTACTTTCTTCCATGAAGACACTCTCAAAAACACTTTATCACCAATCTCAAATTCAATATCTTTTCGCTTCAAGTCTGCATAGGACTTCTGACGATCAGATGCTGCTTTCAAACTATCACGGATCACTTTCACCTTTTGTTCAGTATCTTTTATCAAATCAACCCTGTGTATCTTATTCTCGCTGAGCTCAGTCCAATACAGAGGTGTTCGACATTTGCGTCCATATAAAGCTTCATAAGGTGCCATTTTGATACTCGACTGAAAACTATTATTGTACGCAAATTCAATCAATGGCAGATGCTGTTCCCACGTACAATCAAACTCAAGAATGCAACATCTTAACATATCCTCGAGTATCTGAATAATCTGTTCAGACTGACAATCCGTATGTGGATGAAATGATGTACTAAAATGCAATTTAGTACCTAAAGCTTCTTGCAATTTCTTCCAGAACCGTGATGTAAATCTCGGATCTCTATCTGACACAATGGACAATGGTACTCCGTGCAATCTCACAATATTAGAAATGTAAAGCTCAGCTAACCTTTCAAGTGAGTAATCAGATCGTACCGGAATAAAATGGGTAGATTTCGTCAACAACTACAACCCAGATCGCATCTTTCTTTCTCGGAGTTAATGGCAATCTAGTAACAAAGTCCATCGTCACTCTATCCCATTTCTACTCGGGAATTAGAATCAGTTGCAACAAACCAGACGGATCCTGATGTTCAGCTTTTACTTGCTGACAAGCTAAACATTTCGAAATAAAGTCAGAAATGTCTCGTTTCATACCTGACCACCAATAGTGTTGCTTCAGATCATGGTACATCTTTGTACTTCTCGGATGAACAGATAAACGATTGTTATGTGCTTCATTCAAAATCAACTGAATTAACTCAGAATTTCTCGGAACACAAATTCAATCTCGAAACCTCAAGCAATCATCAACATTAACTCGAAATTCAGAATCAGAGTTTGAATCACACTGAGCTCGTTTCGCTAGCATTTCATTATCAACTAACACTAAATCATCATCAAATTGATCTAAATGAGCATTCATAGCACACAATGCAAACAGTGATTTCTGACTCAAAAGCATCAGCAACGACATTTGCTTTTCTCGGGTGATAATCTATCACAAGTAGGGGTGTGCAAAATTCGGTTAACCGACCGAATTTGGTTAATCGGTCGGTTAACCGAATTTTTTCGGTCGGGGGTCGGTTAAATATTTGGTAATTTTTCAGTTAACGGTTAATTCGGTTCGAAACCAGTCAGTTAACCAAATTTTTTCGGTTTAACCGAAAAATTAATAAATAAAATTATAATATATAAATAGGCCCACTATTCACCTAAACCCAATCCGTAAACCCAATCCAAACCCAAATATCTGACCCAACCCAACTACTCTATCCAACCCAATCATAAAAATTACAAATAATTTAATAAATAAAAATAAAATTCTAAAACTAAAACTAAAATTATGTAATCTTTTTAATTATGTTGTGATTAATTTCGGTTAATTCGGGTAATTCGGTTAATTCGGTTAATTCAGTTAATTTTTAACCAAAAATAAAAAACATATAATTTTCGGTTAATTCGGTTAACCGGCCGAATTAACTCAAAAAATTTCGTTCGGTTAAATTTTTTGAAAAATTTCGGTTCGGTTAACGGTTAAAAATTTTAAAAGGTCGGTTAATTCGGTTAATGTTATTTCGGGTCGGTTAACCGAATGAACACCCCTAATCACAAGCTCGTAGTCTTTCAACAACTCTAACCATCTTCTCTGACGCAGATTTAAATCTTTCTGAGTCATCAGATACTTTAAACTTTTATGATCTAAAAACACATGACATTTCTCACCAAACAGATAATAACGCCAAATCTTTAATGCGAACACAATCGCAGGTAATTCAAGATCGTGTGTCAGATAATTCTTTTCATGAGGCTTTAATTGTCTCGAGGCATAAGCTATAACTTTGCTTTCCTGCATCAAAACACATCCCAGACCATTTAACGAAGCATCACTGTAAATCACAAATTCTTTACCCAATTCTGGTTGCACCAAAATTGGAGCTTCAGTTAACAAAGTTTTCAACTGATCGAAGCTATTCTGACATTTATCGGACCATTCAAATCTCACATCTTTCTGAAGCAATTTAGTCAACGGAGTAGCTATCATCGAGAAGCCTTTTACGAACCTTCCATAATAACCAGCAAGTCCCAGAAAACTGCGAACTTCAGACACATTCTTCGGAGGTTTCCATTTCAGAATAGCAGAAATCTTGTTCGGATCAACTCTTATTCCAGAGGCCGGTACAATATGTCCCAGAAAACTGACTTCACGCAACTAGAATTCACATTTGCTGAACTTTGCATACAATTGCTTTTCTCGCAGAGTTTGCAACACTAATCTCAAATGTTCAGCATGCTCAACTTCATTTCGAGAGTAAATCAAAATATCGTCAATAAAAACAACAACAAATCGATCTAGGTACGGTCTGAAAATTCTGTTCATCAGATCCATAAAAATAGCAGGAGCACTGGTTAGTCTGAATGGCATAACTAAAAACTCATAATGCCCATACCTCGTTCTGAAAGCAGTCTTCGGAATATTTGAATCTTTTACTCTCAACTGGTAGTATCCCGATCTCAAATCTATCTTTGAAACCACAGTGGCTCCTTTAAGCTAATCAAACAAATCATCAATTCTGGGCAACGGATATTTGTTCTTTATTGTCACTTTGTTCAACTGATGACAATCAATGCACATTCTCATTGTGCCATCTTTCTTTTTCACAAACAGAACAGGAGCGCCCCAAGGTGAGAAACTAGATCTTGAAAACCCTCTATCTGTCAATTCTTGCAACTGTGACTTCAATTGTTTCAGTTCTGTTGGTGCCATTCTATACGGAGCTATCGAAATAGGAGTTGTACCAGGCAACAGATCAATACCAAATTTAACTTCACGTATCGGAGGCAATCCCGGTAATTCTTCAGGGAATACATTAGAAAATTCACAGACAACTGAAACTGATTCAACTTCCTTTTCAGACACTTTTGAATCAATTACATAAGCAAAATAAGCTTCGTAACCCTTTTTCACATAACTCTGAGCTTTCAATACAGATATCATAGCAGGCAATCCAGTCAAATCATTAGACTCAACCCGAACTATTTCATCATTCTGACATCTCAAATCAATGGTCTTTCTTTTACAATTCACAATAGCATCGTGTAATGTTAACCAGTCCATACCTAAAATGATATCAAACTCATCAAAAGGTAATAGCATCAGATCAGCCGGAAAAAAATATCTCTAAACATCAACGAACAGTTCTTGCATACTTTGTCAACCAAGACACTTTTACCTAAGGGGTTCGATACTTTTATAACAAACTCAGTAGACTCTACAAGCAAAGTCTTACTGGATACTAAGTTCATGCATATATACGAATGAGTACAACCAGGGTCTATCAATGCAATCACAGAAGTATCATAAAGAGTAAATGTACCCGTTATTTCATCTGGAGATGAAGCTTTCTCACGAGCTCGGATGGCATATGCTTTGGCAGGCGCTCTAGCTTTAGATCTCGCAATAGTGTCTCTCGTAGTCCTCTGGCTACCACTGACATTTCTTACATTCCGGAAAGGTCTACCTCTCACTGAAACATTTTCAGATCTCAGATTCTGAACAATCTCTTGCTCAACAGACTCTAGGCAATCACGGATGAAATGATCTAATGATCCACATCTGAAGCAAGCTCGGTCATATAATCTACAACTTCCCAGATGTCTTTTACCACAATGTTTACACTCAGGTCACTCGGATCAAACATTTCTAACACTCGCCACTGAAGTTGCTAGAGCTTTGGAGCTCAAATGTGATCTAACTCGATCTCTACCCGAATTTCCCACATTAGCCTTTGAACGACTATGCTCATCTCGAAATTTCTTCGAAGCAGACTAAAATGATTTGCTCGAAAATCTCTTTCTTACATCTCTGGCTTCAGACTCAGCTTTTATTTTATCTTTCCCGAGTGCTTCAGCTTTGCACGCTCGATCAACAAGCACAACAAACTCTTTTATTTCCAGAATACCAACTAGCAATCGAATATCTTCATTTAAGCCATCTTCAAATCTCTTACACATTATTACTTCGTTTCATACACATTCCCGAGCATACTGACTTAATCTCACGAAGTCTCGTTCGTATTCAGTGACGGACATGCGGCCCTGTTTCAAATCCAGAAATTCCTTTTGTTTCTGATCAATAAATCTCTGACTGATATATTTCTTCCGGAACTCAATCTGAAAGAAATCCCATGTGACCCGCTCTTTTGGAACAACAGAAATCAGGGTCTTCCACCACTGATAGGCTTCATCTCGTAGCAACGATACAACACATTTTATACATTCTTCAGGAGTCAATGACATCTCATCAAATACCCGGATAGTGTTTTCTAACCAAAACTCAGCTTTTTCAGCATCATCGTCACTAGTAGCCCTGAACTCTTCAGCCCCATACTTACGGATTTTATCGACCGGAGCTTATTCAACGGATTTATACCCATTACCGGAGGCACAACTGAGGTCTGAGGGGGATTAGACGGGGGCGGAGGTTGTGAAATAGCCGAATTATTTCTTACAAACTGAGTGAACCACTCACTCATCATTTGGAAGAAAGCTTGCTTAGCTTCTCCCTCTTGACCGCTCGTAGTCGGTCTCAAATTAGATGGCACTGTCCCTTTAGCGGGAGCAGGTGCATTGCTTTCAACATCGTCAGCTACGGCTCTTTCGGGATCCATTACTATACGAAAATCACATTTTACACGTCAGGATTCATCACACTATCACAGTTCAGATATATGGCATGTATAGCTAGACTCTTACACGCTACGTTAGTCCAAGAATCGGCTAAATTGTAGCTCTGATACCAACCAAATATAACACCCCTAACCCGTATCTATCGCCAGAATAGGGTTAAGAGGCGTTATCAAACGAACGGAGACTTTTACGGACAATTCATAATATAATTCTTCATATCACATCAAAACGTCCCTTAAATAAGTTAACGACACCTTAATCATGTTTAAAAATAGGGCCGGGACAAAACCGAACACATACAAAAATTCTCAAAAATTTAAACATTTTTTTTCCAAACTGCAGAGGTCACACGCCCGTGCAGTCAGGCTGTGTACCTCACATGGCTACCAGACACGCCCATGTGTCCTGGCCGTGCCAAAATAGGGCATACATACTGACTTGTCTACACGGCCTCCAGACATGTCCGTGTTCCATGGCCATGTGAAATTAAGCTTGCTACTGACTTGGTCACACGGCCACCAGGCACGCCCTGTGCCACGGCCGTGTAACCTACCCAGGCACACTTCGAAGTGGCCCTTGAGCCACAAGGCAGAGGCACACGCCCGTGTCCCTTGGCCGTGTATGCAAAATAGGCCATTTGCAAGGCCAATATGCCACCCACACTTGGGTCATTCCTACAATCTCAAACAAGTATTATTCCATACACAATTAGCATTCCAAAATCATGTCAAGTGAACAACATATCATCTCATTCAATATCATTTCTATTCATACCAACTTGTATACTAATTTGCACAACCAATTCACATATAAAACTAATCATGTTCATCCTCGATTTGCCACCTTCATAGAGCCATCTCATTGTTCAAACATATATACTTATATTGCATCCATATGCATACCATAGCCTTGACCATTTCATAGGCATCAAACCATACCAAAACATGCATCATATACCATAATCACTTATGCATATTATCAACATTTATCTAGCCACATCACATAGCTAATTACACATCTTAAACATGTTCCAAACATCTAGCCTATACATGCCATACTTAGTATATACATTTCCATAAGGTTCCAAAATGAGTTTGGGTAGTGTGATGATGATCTTTGATAAACCGTAATATATACATATATTAATCCCACATTTAGCATACTTTTGGATGATTTACTCCTTCACTTGTGAAATTTGATGCTTCTAATCCTTTATTGTCATGTTTTATACTTAAGAAAGCATAGGAGGATGAAAAGAATGAGAAACGGGCCAAAAATGGACCAAATGGGCTAAAGTAGGAAATCAACACGGCCTGGGGTTTCACCACACGGCCATGCCTCCCTAGCAGACCCAACCACGGTCTACAATTTGATTCACACGGGCGTGTTGCACGGGCGTGTCCCTGCTGTGGCAAAGAGGAATTTCACTCAGATTAGGATACTTAGAGGCGAAGAAACACATTCCGAAGCCTATATAAACACCTTAAGTATAACCTTCAGGGGGATTTTGGTCAAGGGGCGTCCAGCTAGGCCAAGGAGCCGAGCCAGAGAGGTCAGAATTGTGGGATTTACTCGAAGAAAGCCAGTTGATTCATCTCAAGAAGCCGAAATCATACTCAAGACGGTGGATCTCTCCTTCAATTACTTCATGGGGTTTTAGGGTTTTCTTATGTTTTGTTTTATCTTTTCTTCTGAGATGTATTCTTTTATGATTATGAACTAAACCCCTCAGATACCTGAGGGGGATGAAACCTAAGACGGATCTTGTTATTGTTTTCTGAACTATATGATAAATACTTGATTTGTTTTTAATTATGTGTTCTTAATTCTTGTATTGATATTTCAAGTTATTGATTCAAGTATTGATGTGCTTAGGCAGAGGAGGAATAGACCCTATCTAAGAGTAGATCTAGCATATTTAAGCGGAGTTGATCGCAACCCTAGAGATATGATGACGAAAATCTGCCGGATTAGGGTCAAACCTAATATGGGAGTCTATAGATCAAGTTAATGCAATCCTAGGGGTTTTAATTAGAAAGTGATTTCAATTAATCAACCTAGGGTTAGACGTTAGTAGCCTCAAGAAAGGTATTAATATAAATTAGGGAATCCTACGGATCAGGTCAAGTGAATAAATCGTCTGGTTCAGAGTTAAATAACAAGTGGAGTCTAGGTGGATTCCTCCTTGGGTATTGTCTTAATCAATTGGTTTTTCCCACAAGTATTTCCCCAATTCATTCTCTGTGTCTCAGCATCTTAGCTTAGTAGTTAGTTAATTTTAGATTAAATAACAAATCTCTTAATTCCTAGGCTAAATAATAAAAAGAAAGTCAGTATTAGTACTTTTGGTTCCTTTGGGTTCGACATTCCGGTCTTGCCACTAAGCTATACTACTGTTCGATAGGTGCACTTGCCTCAATCGTGGTGATAGTTAGTTTCTAGGCTAGATCATTCATTATATAAATATTAAGACTATCGTTACCAACGATCAAGTTTTTGGCGCCGTTGCCGGGGAACTAAAATATTAAGAACGCTTAATTTTTATTACTTTAGCCATTTTATTTATTTACAATTTATTTTTTATTTTAACTTTGCTAATTTTTCTCTTTCTTTGCTCCTTGCAGGTACCCCTAGTTTATGACTAGAAGGAACCCGATAGGACCCTTAATTTTTGACACTGAAATAGAACATACCCTCGCAGAAACCGAAGAGATGTCACTGAATAATTATCAGTGGCAAGTCATGAGGACAAAGCCTAATGAAGCGTACCTGTTTTTTTCAACCTTGACGCGGTCACCATGTTATCTAACCAGTAGAGCTTTTGAATAAAAATTGATGGTTTGTATGGTTCTACGCAGGTACATCCGATAATACAGAACGATACAAATGGAGGAGGAGTGAATAACAAAGAATATCTATCCTACAACCCTAGCACAGAGAACGAACAAGTCAACTATATGGGTAACTATTCCAGACCTCAAAATAATCTTTATAGTAACACTTATAATGCAGGTTGGAGGTACCATCCTAATTTCTCGTGGGGTGGTCAAGGTAATCAAAGACCGCAACATCTTTCAGGTTTTCAACAACCACCTTACAAGCAGGAAAAGAAGCCGAACCTTGAGGAGATGCTAACGAAATTTTTCTCGGTGTCAGAAACACGCTTCTAAAACACTAAAACAATGCTTAAAAATCAGCAAGCGTCGATTCAAAGGATCGAGAATCAAATAGGTCAGCTTGCTAAGCTGATCTCAGAAAGACCACAAGGTATCTTGTCTAGCAACACCGAAACGAACCCAAGAGAGCAACCTTAAGCAATAACTGCTCATGATAGTGAAGGGTTAGATGAGCAAAAATTGAAGCATGAGAATGTGGTAGAGGAAAGTAAGGTTGAGGTAAGCCATGATAAACCGAACCCGGTAATTACGGAGTACCAACCTCGTGTGCCATACCCCAATGCGATAAAGAAAGACCACACAGAGGAACAATTCGGTAAATTTCTTAAACTTCCAAAAAAATTACATATTAACTTGTCATTTCTTGAAGCTCTTTCGTAGATGCCAGATTCAAGGAAATTATTAAAAGAGTTTTTGACAAACAAACGGAAGTTAGACGATACGTCGCAGGTGGAGCTAAACCCAGTGTGCCCAGCAATTTTACGAAATAAACCACCACGTGAGCTCACATTTCGTGTAAGTGACGAAACGATCACTCTTCAGGTTCTTGACACGGCTAGGACATCGGATATTAAAGGTGGAACCAATCACTTCAAAGTTGGGGACTAGGTACTGTCAGATACAACCGACCCTCGAATAGTCGTTTCAGAGCTTAATACAAATGGTGCAACCCCTTTTACGGTACTTAAGGTCTTTCCATACGGAACGGTCGAGGTAACTAATTCTAATTTCGACACTTTTAAGGTAAATATTACCCGACTCAAACCATATGTTGATAGAATTGATAGTAAGAAAAAGGAGTTTCGACTCCGTGAACCACCATGGCCATACGAATAATAGGTAATTCTAGCTCAAGACTTTAAACGAGCGCTTCTCGGGAGGCAACCCGAGCACTAACCCCGTTAATTTTCATATTTTCGAATTTTAGCATCTAACTAAAAAACTAACCAAATTTTTAAGGCGCAGGTTTCTCTACCCACACGGCCTTGAACACGGGCGTGGCCGTGGCCGTGTAGAGACAGGGCAAAACTTTTCCCCAAAACACGAGCTGCGATAAAACGCCACGGCCGTGGTCGAAACTAAGAAATCTACACGGGCGTGCGACACGCCCGTGGGACATTTGAGTCCATTTATTTTTTTCCTCTTTTTCTCTTATTTTCATTTTTAATTTCTTTTCTTTTATCCTTCTTGTCTTTAATTTATATTATTATATTTTGATTTCTTTAATTTAGGTTCAAGGGGCTGTTAACGAATGACCACACCACCACTGGAGTATCCTCCCCACCTTCACCTTTCTCCAACTTTACCGTTTCTTTTCATTGACTCCATCCAAAATTCAGGAAGTTTCACTTCTCTCCCTATCTTATGATTTTATTACTATATTGCTATTATCTATCTTTGTACATTGAGGGCAATGTACATCTTAAGTGTGGGGGTTAACTACGATGATATTTGAAAATCCTGCAATTATGTCTTATTCTTAAGTAATTTTCTCATATCACTGTTAGAATGAAATTTCTTTTGATTTCTGATTTTCATTGATATGTTTTGGGTTAAGTCATAGTTAATTATGCAGTGATGATTTAAACTTTAGGGGACTAGAGAATCAAGCATGATGAGTCTATTTTTCAAAAAAAAATTTGCTAGGTTGTTGACCTAAACTTAATTATTACCTTGAAGTTTGAAATTCACAATGTTGACATCAAAAACCCATAATTTTTGTGAGATCTTGAGCCATTCAGAGCATACATTCTTTTCTTGCTTATTTTTTTTATTATTATGAGTGTGTCAACATTGATTTGTTATTCTAGAACTTGCTTCGATTATACATGTTGAGACCACACTTTTGATTTGATATACTGAGATGATAAAGGCACCTAGGTTTTAATCCACTTACTCCCAAAAGGCCTACCTTCATAATTAACCCCTAGTGAACCCCTTTGAGACTAATAAACCATTTATTGACTCACCTATTAATATTAACCCAAGACCCATTCTTTTTGATTCATTGAAAATTTTTCCTTCTTGTTTTAACCCTTTTTGTCGAGATTTGATTTGAGTAGTTGCCTAACTATGTTCTATATTTCAGTTGTTAAAAGTTCTTTATTATTTTTTGGTTGATTGATTCAAAAAAAAAACCCGAAGTATATTCATTTTTACTTCTTTGTTATTGGAGCTTAAGCTGTTAATTTCATTATCTTTAGAAGAAGCTCATGTTATTAGTATTAAGTTTTCAATTGATGTAATTATTCAGTATTAGTCTGACCTTCTAGTTAGGTAATTTGTCAATTCAATCTCGATTCTAACCCTCTAATTTAGCCTTTATCCACACCTTTAACCCGAGCCCCGTTTCAACCCTTTTTAAAGACCTTTTGATTTGTGTATCATCTCATATTATAGTGGTGGAGATTTGATTTTCATGCAAGCCTATGGAATTAACTTTTCATGTTTGAATTTTGAGTGCTTAATTTTTGAACCTTAAACACTTCGAGTGATTTGAGTGAATCTTTAGTGAGGATATCAATTTTTGTCGATTTTGAATAAGAGGTAATTATTTAGGTAAAGGGGAAACACCTATTTTTCGTACTATAAAAACTATGACTTTGATTGTTTGAATCTTTAGGAACCTTCCGGTTAAATTATCAATGTATGATTTACCTATGAATTATGATGAAACGTTGTTGATGAAGGTTATGAATTGAGGAAGTTCGTTTTAATTGTGAGTTGAAAATTTTGCTTGAGGACAAGCAAAAGCTTAAGTGTGGGGGTATTTGATAAACCGTAATATATACATATTTTAATCCCACATTTAGCGTACTTTTGGATGATTTACTCCTTGACTTGTGGAATTTGATGCTTCTAATCCTTTATTTTCATGTTTTATACTTAGAAAAGCATAGGAGGATGAAAAGAACGAGAAACGGGCCAAAAATGGACCAAATGGGCCAAAGTAGGAAATCAACACGGTCTGGGGTTTCACCACATGGCCGTGCCTCCCTAGCAGACCCAACCACGGCCTGCAATTCGATTCACACGGGCGTGTTGCATGGGCGTGTCCCTGCCGTGGCAAAGAGGAATTTCACTCGGATTAGGATACTTAGAGGCGAAGAAACACATTCCGAAGCCTATATAAACACCCTAAGTATAACCTTCAGGGGGCTTTTGGTCAGGGGCGTTCAGCTTGGCCAATGAGCCGAGCCAGAGAGGTTAGAATTGTGGGATTTACTCAAAGAAAGCCAGTTGATTCATCTCAAGAAGCCGAAATCATACTCAAGACGATGGATCTCTCCTTTAATTCCTTCAGGGGGTTTAGGGTTTTCTTATGTTTTGTTTTATCTTTTCTTCTGAGATGTATTCTTTTATGATTATGAACTAAACGCCTCAGATACCTGAGGGGGATGAAACCTAAGACGGATCTTGTTATTGTTTTCTGAGCTATATGATAAATACTTGATTTGTTCTTAATTATGTGTTCTTAATTCTTGTTTTGATATTTCAGGATATTGATTCAAGTATTGATGTTCTTAAGCAGAGGAGGAATAGACCCTATCTAAGAGTAGATCTAGCATAGTTAAGCGGAGTTGATCACAACCCTAGAGATAGGATGACAAAAATCTGCCGGATTAGGGTCAAACCTAATATGGAAGTCCATAGATCGAGTTAATGCAATCCTAGGGGTTTTAATTAGAAAGAGATTTCAATTAATCAACCTAGGGTTAGACGTTAGTAGCCTCGAGAGAGGTATTAATATAAATTAGGGAATCCTACGGATCAGGTCAAGTGAATAAATCGTCTAGTTCAGAGTTAAATAACAAGTGAAGTCTAGGTGGATTCCTCCTTGGGTATTGTCTTAATCAATTGGTTTTTCCCACAAGTATTTCCCCAATTCATTCTCTGTGTCTTATCATCTTAGCTTAGTAGTTAGTTAATTTTAGATTAAATAACAAATCTCTTAATTCTTAGGCTAAATAATAAAAAGAAAGTCAGTATTAGTACTGTTGGTTCCTTTGGGTTCGACATTCTGGTCTTACCACTAAGCTATACTACTGTTCGATAGGTGCACTTGCCTCAATCGTGGTGATAGTTAGTTTCTAGGCTAGATCATTCATTATATAAATATTAAGACTATCGATACCAACGATCAATCCTTGACGGTCCCGAGCCTTCCGTAAACAGAGTAAACATACACACAAAGTAAGCTTTCCAAAAGCTTAGTAAGCCATATACAAATAAACTTAGCATAAAATGCACATAACCATATTGATACATTGACATTAATGTTTCTCAATGCATATTCATCACATATTTCTTGGCTCATATACTTAGCCGTAGTTTGCCACATTCTTCAACTCAAATATCACATATACACATAGCTCATTCAAACATATTTTCACATATTATCTCATCATTTCTTTACATATATTCACCTTAGTAAGTTCATATAGACACTTACCTTTCATACACATTTAGTGTACTTTTCAAACATACCTGGAACAGATATACAACTCACATAGTCGTTCATTTCTCGGACTTGCCCGTTGAACCGTTCGGAATCTATTAGGATACTCATAATGCTCGGAATAGTCATACAATGCCAACGTCCCAGACGAGGTCTTGCATGTACTCAAATATCGATGCCACTGTCCCAGACAGGGTCTTACACGAATCAAATACGATGCCAATGTCCCAGACATGGTCTTACACATAAATCTCATATCGATGCCAACGTCCCAGACGCGGTCTTACATGATATCACATATCGAAAACCTATGTCATGACATATGTAATTCCTATATATTCCTAGGTTCATACGGGACTTCTCAGATATTGACTATTTTCTGATACTTTTTCGAAATCCATATATTCATCATTTCATACACATTCATCACAATGTATTTACATATGAATATACATAATTCAATACAAATACATTTATTTGTATATTGACTTACCTTGAGTTCGGTTTAACGGAAACGGATATGGCTACTCGATTACTTTCGATTTCTCGTGATCTAAGTCCATTTTCTTCGGTTCTTGATCTATAAATATTCAAATTTAATCCATTTATTCACTAGATCATTCAATTTAATCCAAAACACACATTTAGGTCAATTTGCAAATTAGCCCTCATATTTTCACAATTGGACATTTTAGTCCTTATTTCACAAAATCACAAAATACATCAAATTCCATATTACCCATGCCTAGCTGAATTTCACTCGTACTCATATGAGTCCATGCCTTTCATTTCTTACACAATCTAGTCCCTCAAAATGCTATTTTCTCAATTAAGCCAAAATTACTCAAAATCATCAAAACTCCAAAAACAAAACTTGTGAATCTATCACATATCATTCATAATTTATCATCAATCATCATAAAACACATGAGTTCATCAAAGGCTCATTTCAAGAACATCATCAATTCTCAAAATTAAGACATGGGTTTTATAGTATACGAAGCAACGATTGCAAAAATGTAGAAATTATCAAAAATCGATCAAAAACACATACCCGATTTATGCTTGAACCATGGCCGAATATAACAAGCTCAAACCCTTTCTTTTCTTTCTTATTTCGGTGAAACAAAGAAGAAGACGATGGCCATTTCATGCTTTTAGTTTAATTAATTTAACATAATTATCAATGTACAAAACTAACCTTTAATTTAAATGTATAAAACATATGCACACATGGTCATTTGTGACCATTCACGTCCACTTACCCAAATTATGGGCTAATTTCCTTTTAAGGGCTCCTCATTTAAAGGCCACATCAATTAGGCCATTAATCAAATAGAATACTACTTTTACGGTTTATGCGATTTAATCCCTTGCTCAAATTAACTACACAGACGAACAAATTAACTTACGAAACTTTAACACATGCTTAATAACATATCAAAGGCACAGAAAATAATATTTAAAATATTTTACTGACTCGAATTTGTGGTCCCGAAACCACTATTCCGACTAGGGTCTAAACCGGACTGTTACAGAGTAAGAATGCTGTTTGTATGTTTAGTAATACTTGACTCGAATAGCTCGCGAGCCGTATCGAGCTTTTCATATTTTTATATAATTAAATTATGATATTAGCCTTAATATATATTATTAACCCTAAGCTTAATCATTGGGCTAAGCTCGAGCTTGAGCAAAAAAATTGGTGAATGAGTTTAATTGAACTCGAGCTCAAGTAGCTCAATTATATCTAGAGTGAAGCTCGAGCTTAAAAATAAATGCTCAATTGAGCTCAAGCTAAGTATCATGCTAAAAATTAGAAAGTTGAGCTCAAGCTCGAGCTTGGTAATATTCAAGCTTGGCTTTGCTCGATTACAACTCTAGCTTGGGTTGTTTGGATTGATTGTAACATATCCTCTAGATGGAATGATTCCAATATGCCCGTTGTTTCTAATTGGACCCAAAAAAACATTTAGGTACAAGAATTGTAGGGTACTGAGAGACAATTATAAAAACCTTGAAACCAATTGTTTAGCTGCAAAAATAGTGGAAGCTAATAATAAACAAATCGACCAACATATACTACGTAAAAATGGATCTATAGATCAACCCAGTGCTTCCATCTCGATAATTGCAAGTATGCCAAGTTGATGAATGTTAGCATTAGGGACTGATTTTAATTGGAGACCTGAGCTTCTTCGTGGTGCAACATTAGCAGAAGATAAATGATTGCGACATCTCTTTTCAACCAACAGTTGGCTCACCGTTTACACAATTTGGCTATTCAGATAGCAAAGAAAGTTGCTATACATAGTCTAGTTGGCATACTTATCATCTCTCTGTTTTTTTTGTCATAACATTCAATTATTTACAAAATTTGTAAGAAAAAAATATAGCACATTATTACAATTCTTAGTTAAGAATTTACACTACTTAAATACCAAACACTCTAACATGGTAATTATATAACTACTACATACTATTTATGTATTATAATGTTATTTTTTTTTCCTTTTTTTATATTTTCCAAAATAACTTTTGTTTTGAAAAAATAATTTCTTTTGTTTTTATATACTTTATTACCATTAATAACTAAACATTGCCATTAATAACAAATTTGGCTATTCAGATAGCAAAGAAAGTTGCTTTACTTAGTCTAGTTGGCATACTTATCATCTCTCTAGTTTTTTTTTTTTTTTTTTTGTCATGACATTCAATTATTTACCAAATTTGTAAGAAAAAAACACAGCACATTATTAAAATTTTTAGTTAAGAATTTACACTACTTAAATACCAAACACTCTAACATGGTAATTATATAACTACTACATACTATTTATGTATTATAATGTTAGTTTTTTTTTGCCTTTTTTTAGATTTTCCAAAATAAATTTTGTTTTGAAAAAATAATTTCTTTTGTTTTTATATACTTTATTACCATTAATAACTAAACATTTCCATGGTGTAAATGCATGTATGGTATGTGTGAACACTTGCCTTTTATATACTAATGCATGTGTTATTTTTATCTAGCATTACCATTTATAAGTTAATATATAAAATATTAAAGATTCCTTTTAAAATATGGATAAAATATGTTATTAGTCCTTTTACTTCTATCAAATTTAAGTTTTAGCCCTCGTACTTTAAAAGCTAAAAATTCAATCCTTTTACTTTTTCAATCTAAAAACCCTAGTCCTATCATTATCATTGTTGGTAGTTTCCGTTAAAAGTTATCAACTTAGCATGGCTATGTTCCGTCAATCATATACCAAGTCACAAGAGGACAACTTACTCAACTTTCCCAATTGATAATCTTTTATGGAAAATACTTACGATTTTAATTACTGGACTAATATTTTTTAATAATAAAGTTGGCCTTAATTTTTGACTTTATAAGTGCACAAACTAATTATGAATTTTTTTTTGTACAAGGACTAGCACCATATTTTTTATATTGCATTATTTGTATAAATTCATGATAATAAAAGTCACTTTTTTTAATCGTTTTATGACTAAACAAGTTATTTGATATTATATGATTATAGCGTTAACAATTACATTTTATTTTATCTTTTACAATTTGAGGTTGACATCAAGATCTCCCTTAGCTTGACTTGTATACACATTATATATTTGTCACTTCCATATATACATGTATATAGAATAATTATTATTTGTATAAATAAATGATAAAATTCATTTTTATCGTTTTATAACTAACCAAATTATTCGATATTATAAGATTCATATAAATAAGTAATATTTTTTTTTGTAATACATATGACGCCATTTTATGACTAAATATATATATTTACATGAAAATTTAATCATGGAAGAAATAAAAAAATAAAACCTAACCCATGTATATACTAAAATTATTGGCTATTATTGTCATTTAATTTGAGAAGATTTTCACTCTCTTCACCTCTATATAAAACATTCATTTTTTTGTTTGGGAAAGAAATACAAAAGAAAAAGAAAAAGAAACCATTCCAATATCCCCTTTTGATATGAAAGACATGATGAGGAAGAAGGTTAAGCTTGCTTTTATCACCAATGATTCAGCAAGGAAAGCCACCTACAAGAATAGAATGAAGGGTTTGACAAAAAAAATGAGTGAAATGAGTACCCTTTGTGGGGTTGACACTTGTGCTATCATGTAAAGTCCTTATAAGTCCCAACCCGAGGTTTGGCCTTCCCCCATGGGAGTCCAACAAGTTCTTTCCAAGCTCGAAACGATCTTCGAGATGGAGAAAAGCAAGAATATGTTAAACGAGAAGACTTTCCTCTCCCAAAAGATCACCAAAGCAGCTGAGCAGCTAAAAAACCATTGTAATGAAAATTGGGAAAAAGAGATAACCCAGGTCATGTTCAATAAATTTTGTGGCAAAGGGGTAATCCTTGGTTTGAACTTTGGGGCCTTGAGTGATATCAACTTGTTGCTTGATAAAAAATGAGTGATATTGACAAGAGGATAGATGCACTTGCTAAGGCACCCTGATTGACTATTTAACGTCACAGCAATAATGTGCAAGCGTACACTGTTGATGCAAGTATAGTAGACAAATGTGAGTTTGTCGGATATTGATCACATAGGGATGGGTGTCTTTTGTCTATTAATGTCGGTACAATAACTGGATATAATTGAGATGACTTGTGAGGATAGTTGTCGATGCAATAAGTTTAAAAACAACAAAATAAAATATGATGATGATAAACTGGGATCCCTAAGATGAATCTTCAGCAGAATACTAAGTGCTCACAAGGTTTAAAAGTATAGGTGATTGTCGATGCAATAAAATTCAATGTATATCTTACTCAGCGTTACTCCTCCATTTAATCTCAGACTTAACTATGCATTTTAATCTCACCTTTCGATGATGGCATAATGGAACTATTAAGAACAAGTGGACTAAATTCCTCTAATCATCACTCAACTTCCGTTGTAATGCTTGTTGGCTCAAACTGTCATTGCACTTTCCAGTGTCAGTGACTGCAATAACACTTCCGTGTAAACAAACATTCAAACCCCAATATTAAACAATAAAAGCAAAATTAAATACGATAACATCTCACCAAGAATTCATCAGTACTTCCATAAAATCAGAAATCAGAGAGTAATCACTAGCATTTAGAAATAAATGAGAAAGACTCGAATGGAGAACACTATCCCTAGACAACTCGACTGAATCTCTCTATTCCCTCTTGTTGCGCACTTAGGTCTCCTCGGCAGGAGCTAGTCTGCATCTGGTTTTCACGTTGGCTCACCCGTGAGATGTTTAAGCTGCCATGGCCGCAAGCTTCAAGGTCGAATGATAAAGATGATGATGGATAAAAACCACTCAAGAAGGCCTATTTTTCTTCTCATGTCCACCTTTTATGTCTTCCCCCACAGTACAGGTGTTCTTTCCCTAAAATTATTATGTCCTTGTTCGTACAGGTTGGTTATACCAGACTGGACAGCTCACATAATTCTTGTTCTTATCCGTATAGCTGTCAAGTGTGACAAGCAATCTGGAATTAACCCATGCAGTGACATGTGGACATCTGTCAGGTGCGGCAACAATTCTGGATGCAACATGGAATTAACTCAGTAGCGACATTTATGCAATAAGATAAAAAAAAATTAAGGATAAAATAGATTAGGATTCACTGAGTTATAAAATGCTATTTACTAAACTGAAAATTGTAAAATGTATGCTAAGGATAACTAAATGGGAACAATTTAACCAATAAGTAGGGGGGAAACCTATGTTCTTTGTAGTGCTATCACACCCCCAAACTTGAGTTTTTACTTGTCCTCAAGTAAAACAGAAACTAGAAAGGCTACAAAAAAAAATTACTAAGGAAAATGATCATTCTAGCAACTTGAACCCTCTAAATTCCCAATGGATGAATCACATTCAGATGAAAGAATATTGTGTCGACAATTCATAAGCATGAATGAATAAGGTTGCAACTTTATCAATGCTAGTATCATGCTTCAAACCCTAAGTTCTATCTACCATTACAACATTTATTGTATAATACTAAGTGTATATATATTTTTTTGAATAAGGGATATCGTTGTATTATTGTACCCTTGTTCCTGAGAAGTAACGATGGGGTGTGTAACAGCCCGTTTTTAGTCAAATCGGAATAGAAATTTTGGGACCACAAATTTGAGGTTAAAAAATTATTTTAATATTATTTTAAGTGTTTACAGCATGATAATATGTACGTGTGAAAGTTTCGTTAAGAAATTTTATCGTTTAAATAGTTAATTAGATAAAAAGGACTAAATCGCGTAAAGCGTAAAACTTGAGTTCTAATAGCTAAAGATGTCTAATAAGTATAGAACCTTAAATTAAAGGTCCTTAAATGGTAATTAGACCATTAATGCCATGAGTGGACATATATGGACATCTATTAAAGTGTTTTGATGTTTATTAATTAAGGTTAATATAGTAATTTAATTATAAAGGTTAATTAAAACAAAACAAAAGCAATTTTGTTTCCATCTTTCTCACCATAGCCGAAAATTGAAGAGAAGAAAATTCTTTTATCTAGGGTTCATTCGGCCAAGCTAATTTTGTCAATTAAGGTATGATTTTTGTCCCGATTTTAATGATTTTTACGTTTTTGAGATCGTTGCAGCTAGTACTAACTAGCCCATGGACTATTTTGCAAAATTGTTAGAGATTTTGAAAGTTTCCATTGATGAATATGTATGAGTTTTGATGTTTAATGATAGATTATGAATATTTGATGTTAGTTAAACAAGTTTTGTAAAGTAATTTTTAGTGAAAATGCAAAATAGGGATTAAATTGAGAAATGTTAAAACTTTGTGGTAAAAATATGAAATAAATGAAAAATATGGGCTGCTAGGGGTATTATGGTAATCCTCCTAGCATGGTATATTTGTAATTTCCTTAATTTTTTATTTTGTGTAATAAGGACTAAATTGTAAAAATATGAAAGTTTAGGGGCAAATATGTAAAATAGTCCTAATGTGTGTTTTGGATTGAATTGAATAAATAGAAGAATAAATAAGTTGATTTTGATTACTTATAGATTAATAAAAGAGGAATTCAGACTTAGATTGGGGGAAAAGCAAAGTAATTGAATAGTCGGTCCGTTTCGTCATTTTCGTACACGAGGTAAGTTCGTATAATTGAACTTAAATGTTTATTTATTTAATTGATGGATGGTATTGTGATTATTTATCTTTTTGTTTGAATTTGGAAGATTTTGAATTAAATGTACGATTTAAGTACGGCGAGTTGCCAAATAAGACCATAGCTGGGCTATGGCAATCAGATAATAAAACCATAACTGGGTTATGGCATGTGAATGTAAGACCACGGTAGGGCCTTGGCAATGTATGTGTAAGACCATAGTTGGACTATGGCATCAAAAAATCGATGTATTTGTATTGTAAGCCTTTATAAGCCGGAGTGGTTTGATAAGAGAGTTGGTAAGAAATAGATAAGTGTCGGCACAGGTATGTACGAAAAACTATTCAAGTAACGAGTTAGAAGAAGTTGAGGACTTATGAGTTATGATGTGGTTAAAATTTATGTTAATTCATTGATTGATGCTTTAAATGCTAATTATGTTATCCATTTTTGAAATGTTAATGAATGTTGAGATTATTTTAGATGTATATACAAACTTAATAAGCTTTATAGCTTACTTTGTTTATTTTTCTATGTTTTATAGTCTTTCAAAGCTAGCTCAGATTCGGGGATCGTCAGAGACTTCATCGCACTATCGAACATCTATTTTGGTACTTTTGAAGTTATGTATATATGGTATATGGCATGTATAGGCTTTGGTCATTTTGGTATGTTTAATGGAAATGTATTTTGACCATTAAAAGTAGCGTATAAATATGATATGGTTTGTTGTGAATATTTCCATGTAATATGGTTGATGTTGAATTGTGATATCCAAGTATTTGTTATGATATGAAGTATTAAGTTGTTTGAGATAAGTTTGTTGTGGATTTGTGTTGGATGATGAATTAGATGACTTATGGTACATGTTACATATATGTGAGTTATGACTTGAAAAGCAAGTTGAGTTTTTAGGTTTTTAAGTAGGTAAATGGCATCGAATTGAGTATTGAAATGATTGAAATAGATATTGTATGAATTGTGTATTGGTTGATGATTTTGGCTGCATATTTATGCTTTGAATTGGTGCCATTTTGGTTGTGTAAGTATATGCACATTTGGGTGGCAAATTGGCTTGGTAAATAGCCTATTTTTGTCCACACGGGCATAGACACGGGCGTGTGTCTCAGCCGTGTGTGACACACGGTCATGTTGCACGGCCGTGTGTCCCTTGGTGTTGTACTTGAAGTGAAGTCAGTATGCTCCACACTGTCTCACACACGGACGTGTGATCGGCCGTGTGGTACAAGTTAGTATACCCCCTAATTGGCACACGGCCTAGCACACGGGCGTGTGACTTGGCCATATTGCATAAGTCAGTATACCCTACAGGTTTGACACGACCTAGCGCATGGCCTGGCACACGGGCGTGTAACTTGGCCGTATTGCATAAGTCAGTATACCCTACAGGTTTGACACGGCCTAGCGCATGGCCTGGCACACGGGCGTGTGTGGTCACTTCGAAGGGCACACGGGCTAGACACACGGGCGTGTGGTTAGCCGTGTGACCCAAGCCAGTAAGTTCACTTGTTTGGACACGGGGTAGGACACGGGCTGGGACACGACCATGTGCTTGCATTTCAAATGTCCACACGGCCTGTGACACGGGCGTGTCTGGTGGCCGTGTGAGACACACGACCTGGCCACACGGGCGTGTGTCCCCTATTTTGAGAAAAAAATTCAAAGTTTCGTGAAAGTTTCTTGAGTTATCGGTTTAGTCCCGAACCACTCCCAAAGCATGTTAGGGCCCCATAGGCTCGTATAAGGGACAAATTGATTGAGATTGAATGATGAATGATTGAATTGAGAAAATGTGTGCTAAATGGATGTTTAATAGTTTTGTAAGTCCGGAAATTCTCCGTAACCCTATTCCGGCGTTGAATATGGGTGAGGGGTGTTACATTTATTGGTATAAGAGCTACGGTTTAGTCAATTCTAGGACTAACGTAGCGGACTAATGTAGCGTGAGAGAGAGTCTAGCTATACATGCCACATATATAAACTATGATAGTTTGATGGATCTTGACATTAAAAACTATGTTTTTGTATAGTAATGGATCCCGAACGAGCTGTAGCAGATGATGTTGAGAGTAATGCGCCAGCTTCCGCCTAAGGGACTGTAACACCCTGATTTAGGGGCTATGCAATTTGGGTATAATTCCAGTGTTGGAAGGTTTTTGGGTGTCTTTGGATGTGTTTTAGAGTTGTAAGAATGCTCGAATGAAAGGGGAAGGCTTTGGAAAATTTTGGATTTTTAGGGCAAAAAGGGGAAAAAGGGCAGGAAGGCCTTAAGATAATTTTATGGAGTTTAAGACACAAGAAATGGCTTGGCAGAGTGGCAAGGGAGGCGCCACTTTAGAGCTTGGAA
Source organism: Gossypium sturtianum (assembly GCA_025698515.1). Taxonomy (NCBI): domain Eukaryota; kingdom Viridiplantae; phylum Streptophyta; class Magnoliopsida; order Malvales; family Malvaceae; genus Gossypium; species Gossypium sturtianum. Next base: position 119,171,073 of record CM046952.1, read on the forward strand.
GGTAACGCCTCAAGGTGCAAGGGGGGCCAGAGTTCGAGCTGCTGGGGCAGCATTTTTGTTTTATTTTTTGCGTCAAGGGACTGGGCTAAGTAGGCCTTAAAAATAAATGTCCAAGTTGATGGACATGAAAGTCCAATTGGCAAAGTGGCTCTTGGGCGCTACTTGGGCGCTGGAGGGTGAGGTCGCGGTTTCGAGGGGCCGAGAAGCATTTGGCGTTTTATTTTGTTTTGGGGTTGGGCTTGTAAGGCCTTAAAGATATATGGTGAGGAATTCGGACAAGAAAGATGGGCTGGTGGAGTGGCTCTCATGCGCCACTTAGGCGCTGAGGAGAGCAAGGGCGCAGTTCGAGCGCTGGAGCCGCAGTTGGCGCTTTTTTGTGCGGTTATGGGCTGAGATAAGAAGGGTTTAAGAATAAATGTTGGGGTTTCTAGAATAAAATCAAAGTGGCCGAGTGGCTCAGGCGTTAGGGGGCAAGGTGTGCGGCAGTTGGTCCCAGGTTCGAACCTGGAGAATGGCAAATGGAGTTTTAGTTTTTTTTTGTTGTTTTGGGCAGCAATTTGAAGGTGTTGGACGGCTAGAAGACTCTTATTTAGATGGGGATAATGTGTTTTTTTTTATTTATTTATCTATTATTAATTAGATTAAGTGGGGATAATTATTATTTATTTGTTTTTTTAGTGATAAGTGTGATAATAGTAGAACAATTCAAATTGTTTTTGAATTGAACTAATTCAAATGGAATTGAATTAGTGGCTAGGAAGGTGTTGGCCGAATGCTATAAATAGGGGGGGTAGAGTGCCAATTATTCTTCAAGTCTTTGCTAAATCTCTCCCTCTCCCTCTTGGTGTGCTGATTTCTCCTTTGGCCTTTATTTCTTTTGTTTTCTTTTAATCCCTTGATAGCCGAAATCTTTAGCCCTCCATCTCTCTTCTACTTTAGCCAAGCTTGGTGCCGAACCTGTGAAGAGTGGTGCTGTCGACATTTAGAGCTTGTGGCCAGCGCCAAGGAGCCTAAAGGAAGGTCTCGAATTGTTTGGACTCATCAAGGTAAGAGTGGTAAGGTATTCGGCCTTAGGCCTTATTATGTAATATTGTGTTGACCGAAGAGTGGCTATGTTCTTTTTAGGGGCAAATCGATGTATACTGAGAGGAGCCTTTGAGATTTTAGATCGTTTCGGTAAGTAAGTTAAATTGTAGTTATTCGCCTGAGATCTTGTATTATGACGTTTAACTCAAGGATTCTGATTAAGTGATTACGATGGACGTGGATGCGAATACAAGTCAAAGTGGGCAAGGGAAAGCTCCCATCCCAAAGTTCAAGAAGAGATCCGTTTCATTGCATGCGAGATTGGCCACCGTGGTGTGGGCCAAAGAACAAAAACGTTAGGCAAAAAGTCGTAGTTTCGCTAGACGATAGCGCCGAGGATCGAGAGTCTAGAACTCCTAGTAATAAGGTGTGTAACTAACCCACTTTGTTTCCGGGTTTTATGTGTTATATGTTTTACTAACAAGTGCGATAAATAAGTGTGCCATATATACCCCTAAAGGGTATAGCGATGACCGAGTTAGTATCGGATCTATTGCAAAGTGAATATTTGTTTATGAGTATGTTTATGGACGTTAATAAGCATGTGCATGCATGATCACGATTATATTTTATGTGGCATGTGCATGGGTGGGTTATGAAAAGAAGGTACGGGTGTACTTCGAGTGCGTGGTTGATGTCGACTTTGTGCTACATCGTGGATTGGCGCCGATCGAGGTCGCGTTGTGGATCTTTGCGATTTGGTTCGCGTGGTTACCTTGATTGATATGGGCTTTATGCCATATCGTGGCTTGATGGATTGCCGTGTGCTCCATCGTGGTTTGATGTTAGCTATACGCTACATCGTGGATGGCATTGGTTGCCTTTATGGAGGGAAAAGGAGGGTGACTCAATAGTCCCCGGTGTGTGGTAGGTGGATAAGGGGTGTGTAGCGGATGGACCCTAGGTTGGGTTGGGAATCATGTTGCATTATTTTTGTAATAATATGGAAATGGGCCAAGCCCAATATGACATGTGGATAGGTATGTTTTGGGAACATACGTGGAAATGGGCCAAGCCCAGTTGATATGTGGTTTATTGAGAAATGGGCCTAGCCCAAAGATTTGAGTATGATTTGAATGTGGCCAAGCCCATTGTGTAATTAAAATGAATATATATATATTACTTGTTGCATTTGATAATTGGGATATTATGTGGCTAGCATGTGGGTGGATTTCAGTGGTTAACTTACACACCTGAGTCTGTATGACTCACCCAACTTTTTAATCATCGCAGGGAGTCGTGAGTAATGGACCGGGTTGGAGTGGATACAAGGTGGCCCATGCGAATGAGATTTTCATACGTAAGATGTTTTACTTTATTTAAGTATTTTATATCAAGATTTTGGAATTTTATTTGATGTAATAAGGGCCTCTTTGATTTAAAGTACTCTATTTATTAATGTTGAAGTTTACACTACACTTAGAAATATCTTCGCAAAAGATTCATATTATAGCAACTTATAATAATGTTTTAATTCGGAAGTTTTCAACAAGCTTATATTATTTATTAAGTTTTAAATGGACATGATTTTCAGAGATAATAAATTTTCAAGTTTAATTCTAAAGTCAAAGATTTCCAACCGTCTTTCCCAGTGACATAACCAGATTCGGTCGTAGTGAATGGGCCGGGTTTGGGGATGTTACAGTTTGGTATCAGAGCCAGGTTCAAAACTCGGCTTTGAGGGTTTTGGGCCCAAAAACATTTTAAAAAATATGGGCTTTTAAGAAATTTTTTTTCAGGTTTTTCTGGCATGGCACCTGTACCTCCGACCCGAGTCCACCAGGTAAGTACTTCAGACTTGTGAAGTAATTTGATATATGAACTGTTATGGGCTTAGTCGGGCTCGTAGATTAGTGAACTAGGATCTGTTGAACCCTAGGACTAGCCTACCCAAACATATGCATAAGACTTAAAGACTATAAACAAACCTGTGAAGTAAGTCGCCGAGTTAAGGTGTGGCAACCATTGTGCGCATGTCTAGGAGTGGATCCTAAGAGCACAGTACTTAAGCAGTCCTCGTGACTCACCTCCTCTTCACTGAATCCTACCTGTGCGTAGCTACGGTTCACCTTAACCAAGAGGACTTGTTCATAGGCTAAACCAATTATTAAAACCCGAAAGGGATTTGCCTCACTGTTTTAAAACCCTTAGTTTTAAAATTTCCAAAATTTACCCCTATGTTGAAAATTATCAAAATACCCAGGGTAAAACGCGAGAAATGTCCGGATAGTGAATGTGTGTGGTGGATACCACTTTGAGTGTGCCTTTTACCGAGGAAGGAATGTGTCCTTGTTGATGAACGGATGTGTGTGTGAATGTGATATTCTGAGATAGAATAGGGAACTTGAACTGAGACCTTGTGTGATCGAAAGAACTACTTTAAAATACCCTTCTTTCATAAAAATTTGCTCGCGATTAAATAGTGGAACAAAATTTCTAATGCATAAAATTTCTTAAATCGATTAAATCACGACGATAGAGATGAGTTCTAGGGACGCAGAGAGGTAGAATGGCGCTTTCGGAACCAGTAGGGTCCGCCATGGGTCGAAGTGAAGTGCCACCACCAAAGAAGGCGCGGAGGAACAAGATCGAGATAGGTGAAGATGACGCAGCCATTCATGGGCCATGTTACGAGTGCTAGAACGAGTAGCGAGAGCTAGTAGGGGAAACGGAACTCGAAAGTCGGGCTGAAAGGCTTAGATTGAACGGAGCTGAGATCTTTAGAGGAGTGTCTGGAGTAGCTCCGAATGTAGCGGAATATTGGTTAGAAGGAGTCGAAAGAATTATGGACGACTTAGATTGTACCCAGAGGAAAAGCTAAAGGTCTTTGCTTTCTTCTTCGGATGAAGCTTATCGTTGGTGGCTCACCGTCGGACAAGGTGTACCGGCAGATCGATTGGATTGGGAGTACTTTAAGGAAAAGTTTGAAGGAAAGTACGTAGGAGCCAGTTATTTGGACTCGCAAAGGAAGGCGTTTCTAAATCTAGTACAAGGAAGTAAGTCGATAGGCGAGTACGAAGCGGAATTTGTGCGTTAAGCCAAGATGCTAAGGGAATTGTGGCCACCGATTATGAGAGGTGCGTCCGGTTTGAGGACGGATTACGAGATGAACTTCGAATGGCGGATTGCTCCGCAGAGGAGAGAGACTTCGCGGTGCTAGTGGAGAAAGCTCGGATTGCTGAAGAGGTTAAAAAGACTATAAGAGAAAACTGAGAGAAGAATAGGAACGAGGATAAGAGAAATATTGGACCGTCAAAGATCGCTTGGTAATGTCCAAAAGAGACCAAGGATCAAGAATCCTGTACGTGCACTTGTACCACCGATCGGAATCGTGATTCGTGGTTCGATGTGGAAGACCTCACACAGGAGAGTGTTGGGGAAATAGTAAAGAATGCTTTCGGTGCGGATCTAAGGCACATTTAGTTAAGAATTGTCCTCGAGCGACGAGGGGTCGTGGTTCAAGTCATGGAAGGAATGGTTCTAGTGAGAGTCAACCAAGGATGTGATATCTGGTAAGCTCCTTTGATTTGGTACAGGCTTTAATTACTTTGTTTGCTTATGAGTTAGCCTTTTCTGTGTTGCTAAGAGAGGTGTTTCGAATTTTGAGCATGAACTTAGAGATTGTGTAGGTACGATAGCCTTAGTAAGATCAGAGTGCGCAGCATAAGCGTAAGGTGGTAAGATAGGTTGTATGGACGTTTGTTAGTAAAGTAATTTCGAGGACGAAATTATTTTAAGGAGGGTAGAATTGTAACACCCTGATTTAGGGGCTATGCAATTTGGGTATAATTCCAGTGTTGGAAGGTTTTTGGGTGTCTTTGGATGTGTTTTAGAGTTGTAAGAATGCTCGGATGAAAGGGGAAGGCTTTGGAAAATTTTGGATTTTTAGGGCAAAAAGGGGAAAAAGGGCAGGAAGGCCTTAAGATAATTTTATGGAGTTTAAGACACAAGAAATGGCTTGGCAGAGTGGCAAGGAGGCGCCACTTTAGAGCTTGGAAGGTAACGCCTCAAGGTGCAAGGGGGCGAGTTCGAGCCTTGAGGGGCATTTTTGTTTTATTTTTTTTGCGTCAAGGACCGGGCTAAGTAGGCCTTAAAAATAAATGTCCAAGTTGATGGACATGAAAGTCCAATTGGCAAAGTGGCTCTTGGGCGCTACTTGGGCGCTGGAGGGGTGAGGTCGCGGTTTCGAGGGGCCTGAGAAGCATTTGGCGTTTATTTTTGTTTTGGGCGTTGGGCTTGTAAGGCCTTAAAGATATATGGTGAGGAATTCGGACAAGAAAGATGGGCTGGTGGAGTGGCTCTCATGCGCCACTTAGGCGCTGGAGGAGAGCAAGGGCGCAGTTCGAGCGCTGGAGCCGCAGTTGGCGTTTTTTTGTGCGGTTATGGGCGAGATAAGAAGGGTTTAAGAATAAATGTTGGGGGTTTCTAGCATAAAATCAAAGTGGCCGAGTGGCCTCAGGCGTTGGGGGCAAGGTGTGCGGGCAGCTTGGTCCTGTGTTCGAACTCGGAGAATGGCAAATGGAGTTTTAGTTTTTTTGTTGTTTTGGGCAAAGAATTTGAAGGTGTTGGACGGCTAGAAGACTCTTATTTAGATGGGGATAATGTGTTTTTTTATTTATTTATCTATTATTAATTAGATTAAGTGGGGATAATTATTATTTATTTGTTTTTTTAGTGATAAGTGTGATAATAGTAGAATAATTCAAATTGTTTTTGAATTGAACTAATTCAAATGGAATTGAATTAGTGGCTAGGAAGGTGTTGGCCAATGCTATAAATAGGGGTAGAGTGCCAATTATTCTTCAAGTCTTTGCTAAATCTCTCCTCTCCCTCTTGGTGTGCCGATTTCTCCTTTGGCCTTTATTTCTTTTGTTTTCTTTTAATCCCTTGATAGCCGAAATCTTTAGCCCTCCATCTCTCTTCTACTTTAGCCAAGCTTGGTGCCGAACTCGTGAAGAGTGGTGTCACGACATTTAGAGCTTGTGGCCACGCCAAGGAGCCTAAAGGAAGGTCTCGAATTGTTTGGACTTATCAAGGTAAGAGTGGTAAGGTATTCGGCCTTAGGCCTTATTATGTAATATTGTGTTGACCGAAGAGTGGCTATGTTCTTTTTAGGGGCAAATCGATTGTATACAGAGGAGCCTTTGAGATTTTAGATCGTTTCTAAGTAAGTTAAATTGTAGTTATTCGCTTCGAGATCTTGTATTATGACGTTTAACTCAAGGATTCTGATTAAGTGATTACGATGGACGTGGATGCGAATACTACCAAAGTGGGCAAGGGAAAGCTCCCATCCCAAAGTTCAAGAAGAGATCCGTTCATTTGAACGAGATTGGCCACCAGGGTGTGGGCCAAAGAACAAAAACGTTAGGCAAAAAGTCGTAGTTTCGCTAGACGATAGCGCCGAGGATCGAGAGTCTAGAACTCCTAGTAATAAGGTGTGTAACTAACCCACTGTTTCCGGGTTTTATGTGTTATATGTTTTACTAACAAGTGCAAGAATAAGTGTGCCATATATACCCCTAAAGGGTATAGCGATGACCAAAGTTAGTATCGGATCTATTGCGGTGTGAATATTTGTTTATGAGTATGTTTATGGACGCAATAAGCATGTGCATGCATGATCACGATTATATTTTATGTGGCATGTGCATGGGTGGGTTATGAAAATAAGGTACGGGTGTACTTCGAGTACGTGGTTGATGTCAGCTTTGTGCTACATCGTGGATTGGCGCTGACTGAGGTCGCGTTGTGGATCTTTGCGATTTGGTTCGCGTGGTTACCTTGATTGATATGGGCTTTATGCCATATCGTGGCTTGATGGATTGCCGTGTGCTCCATCGTGGTTTGATGTTAGCTATACGCTACATCGTGGATGGCATTGGTTGCCTTTATGGAGGGAAAAGAGAGGGTGACTCAATAGTCCCCGGTGTGTGTAGGTCGGATAAGGGGGTGTGTAGCGGATGGACCCTAGGTTGGGTTGGGAATCATGTTGCATTATTTTTGTAATAATATGGAAATGGGCCAAGCCCAATATGACATGTGGATAGGTATGTTTTGGGAACATACGTGGAAATGGGCCAAGCCCAGTTGATATGTGGTTTATTGAGAAATGGGCCTAGCCCAAAGATTTGAGTATGATTTGAATGTGGGCCAAGCCCATTGTGGTAATTAAAATGAATATATATATATTACTTGTTGCATTTGATAATTGGGATATTATGTGGCTAGCATGTGGGTGGATTTCAAAGTGGTTAACTTACACATCGAGTCCAGTATGACTCACCCAACTTTTAATCATCGCAGGGAGTCGTGAGTAATGGACCGGGTTGGAGTGGATACAAGGTGGCCCATGCATGAGATTTTCATACGTAAGATGTTTTACTTTATTTAAGTATTTTATATCAGTATTTTGGAATTTTATTTGATGTAATAAGGGCCTCTTTGATTTAAAGTACTCTATTTATTAATGTTGAAGTTTACACTACACTTAGAAATATCTTCGCAAAAGATTCATATTATAGCAACTTATAATAATGTTTTAATTCGGAAGTTTTCAACAAGCTTATATTATTTATTAAGTTTTAAATGGACATGATTTTCAGAGATAATAAATTTTCAAGTTTAATTCTAAAGTCAAAGATTTCCAACCGTCTTTCCCAGTGACATAACCAGATTCGGTCGTAGTGAATGGGCCGGGTTTGGGGATGTTACAGGGACAGCGCCTTCCGAATCTAGACCCGTGTCGAGTAGTCACGGAGGTGAGGCTAAAGAAGCCTTTTTTCCAAATGATGAACGAGTGGTTCACTCAATATGTCTGGACAAATCCGGCTGCTCAACAACCTCCACCCCTGCCAAATCCTCAACCAATCCTCGTAGTTCCTCAAGTTATTGATCCAATACGATTGAACAAGCCACCAGTCGATAAAATTTGTAAGCATGGGGTTGAAGAGTTCAGGGCTAATGTTGATGATGATCCTGAGAGAGCCGAGTTTTGGCTTGAAAATACAATCTGAGTGTTTGATTAACTTTTCTGCACACTTGATGAATGTTTAAAGTGTGCTATATCTCTTTTGAGAGACACTGCATTCCAGTGGTGGAATACATTAATATTTGTGGTGCCAAGAGAGAGAGTCACCTGGGAGTTCTTTCTGATCTAGTTCCGGAAAAAGTACATAAGTCAACAATTTCTGGATCAAAAGCATAAAGAGTTTTTAAAATTAAAACAAGGCCGTATGACTGTAATCGAGTACGAGAGAGAATTTGTATAGTTAAGTAAATATGCTCAAGAGTATGTTTCGACTGAAGAGATAATGTGCAAGCGGTTTGTTGACGGGTTGAATGAAGATATTAAACTTCTGGTTGGGATATTGGATTTAAAATAATTCGTTGTGTTAGTTGAGCGTGCTTGTAAAGTTGAAGAACTGGGCAAAGAAAAGAGAAAGACTGATTCTGAAGCTAGAGATTCGAGAAAGAGATTGATGAATAAACCTTATCACTATTCATCAAAGAAATCCCGAGATTCGTATAGTCGATCAAATGCTTAGTGGAGTACTCTAATAGAGATCGTGGGAAGCAATTTACGAGTTCAAAAACTCTAGCTACATCAATGGCAAGTGTGGGTAATGTTAGACCGAATAAACCTGAATGTGGACGATGTGGAAAATGACATTTCGGAGAGTGTAGAATGAATGGTAAAGCCTATTTTAGGTGTGGTTCGCACAAACACTTCATTCAAGATTGTCCTGAGTTAGATGAGAAAGATAAATCTCAGAGTGCAAGACAAAGCAACACGACTGCGAGAGGAAAACTATTCCGTAATGTTGGAAATGTGAGTGGTTGTAGAGGTGCAACACGAGATGCTGCTGTGAGATCAGAGGCTAGAGCACTTGCCAGAACTTATGCTATTCGCTCTTGCGAAGAAGCGTCATCTCCAGATGTTATTACCGGTACATTCTCTCTTTATGACACTGATGTAGTTGCATTGATAGATCCCGGATCAACTCATTGATATATATGTGTGAACTTATTGTCTAGTAAGAATTTACTTGTTGGTTCTACTGAGTTTGTTATAAAAGTGTCGAACCCCTTAGGCAAATATGTCCTAGTTGACAAAGTTTGCAAGAATTGTCCGTTAATGACTCGGGGTTAGTATCTACTGGCTGATTTGATGTTGTTGCCGTTTGATGAGTTTGATATAATTCTGGGTATGGACTGGTTGACATTACATGATGCTGTAGTAAACTGTAGATGCAAGATAATTGAGTTGAAATGTCAGAATAATGAGACTCTCCGGATCGAAGCAAATGATCTGAATGGTTTACCAGTTGTAATTTCCTCAATGTTAGCTTGAAAATATGTGAAAAAGGGATGTAACGCATATCTTGAATATGTACTTGATACAAAAGTGTCTGAATTAAAGATTGAATCAATACCAGTTGTTTGCGAGTATCCAGATATATTTCCAGAAGAGCTATCGGGTTTGCCACCAATCAGAGAGGTTGAGTTTGCTATTGATTTAGTACTGAGAAATTCACCAATATCTATAGCTCCGTACAGAATAGCTCTGACAGAGTTAAAAGAGTTAAAAACTCAGTTGCAAGAATTAACTGATAGAGGGTTCGCAAGGCCGAGTTTCTCTCTCTGGGGTGCACCAGTATTGTTTGTAAAGAAAAAGAATGGTTCTATGAGAATGTGTATAGACTATCGACAACTCAACAAAGTGATAATTGATCGTTGATTTTAGAGTTTTAAATTTATAATGATCGAACCTAGAACTAACTATAACAACGATTGAGGCAAGTGCACCTATCGGACAGTAGTATAGCTTAGGCAAGACTGGATTGTCGAACCCAAAGGAACCAAAAGTACTAATACTAACTTTCTTTTTATTATCTAGCCTAAAATAAGTGAAATTGTTATTTAATCTAAATTTAACTAACTACTAAGCAAAAGACGCAAAGACAAAAAGAATGAATTGGGGAATCTTCGTTGGAAAAACTCGGTTGATTAAGACGATACCCTTAGGAAGAATCCACCTAGACTTCACTTGTTATCTAACTCTGACTGCACGATTTATTCACTTGACTTGATCCGTAAGACTCCCTAATGTATATTAAACCCTCTCTCTCGGCGAATAACGCGTCTAACCCTAGGTTGATTAATTGAAATCTCATTCTAATTAAAACCCCTAGAATTGCATTAACTCGATCTATGGACTCCCATATTAGGTTTCACCTTAATTCGGCAAAATCTTGTCACCCTATCTCTAGGCGCGCGATCAACTCTGCTTAATTATGCTAGATTTACTCTTAAGCAGGGACTTTTGCTCCTCCACATAAGCACATCAAAATTGAATCAATATCCTAAAAATATTAACACAAGAATTAAGAACACATAATTAAGAACAAATCAAGTATTTATCATATAGTTCAGCAAAAGATAACAAGATTCATCTAAGTTTCATCCCCTTCAGGTATCTGAAGGGTTTAGTTCATAATAATAAAAGAAAACATCTCAGAAGAAAAGATAAAACAAAACATAAGAAATCCCTAAAACCCCCTTAAGAAATTGAAGGAGAGATCCGCCGTCTTGAGTAGAATTCTGGCTTCTTGAGATGGATCAACTGGCTATCTTCGTGTGTTTCCCACAAATCTGACCTTTTCGGCTCAGCTCCTTGGCCTAGCTCACTGCCCCTCTTCCAGGTTATACTCAGGGTGTTTATATAGGCTTTTGAAATAGGTTTCTTTGCCCCTAAGTATCCTTTCCAAGTGAAATAGCTCTTCTCAACGACAGGGACACGGCTATGGCACACGCCCGTGTGAATCGTCTTTAGGCCGTGTTCGAACTTTTAATGAGGTGACACGCCCGTGTAAATCGTGATCAGGCCGTGTTCTAGTCTATCAAGGAGACACGGCCGTGTTGGCTCAAGTCTAGGCCGTGTCAATTTTCACTTTGGCCCAATTTGGTCCGTTTTGAGCCCGTTTCTTGTTCTTTCCATCCTCTGGTGCTTTCCTGAGTATAAAACATGAAAAGAAAGGATTAAGAGCACCTTTTTACGTAAATCAAGGGATAAATCATCCAAAAGTATGCTAAATGTGGGATTAAAATATTTTACTTTTACGGTTTATCACATACCCCCACACTTAAGCTTTTGCTTGTCCTCAAGCAAAATTCTCAACTTACAATTAAAACAAACTTTCCATGATTCAATATTCCTATCAACAATGTCTCATAATAATTCATAGATAATTTATACATGGATAATTTAACTCAAAGAGTCCTAAAGATTCAAACAATATAAGGCATACATTTGTAGCACAAAACATAGGTGTTTCCCCTCATCTAAATAATTACCTCTGATCCAAAACCTACAAGGATTGACATCCTCACAAAAGATTCTCTCAAATCACTCGAAGTGTTTAAGGTTCAGAATTAAGCACTCAAATGTCAAACTTGAAAAGTTAATCCCATAGGCTTGCATGAAAATCAAATCTCTACCACTGTAATATGAGATGATGCACAAATCAAAAGGTCTTTAAAAGGGTTATAACGGGGCTTGGGTTAAGGTGTGGATAAAGGCTGAATTAGAGGGTTAGAATTGAGATCGACCTTAAAAATTACCTAAATAGAAACAACGAACTAAAAAATAAATAATTACATGAATTGAAACTTTGAAACTAATAATACGAGCTTCTTCTTCAATAAATAGACTTTAACTGTATAAGCTCGCTTTTCATCATACTAATACTGAATATACTTCGATGTTTTTTTTTAAAGATCAAGTAATAATAAAGAACTTTAACAACTGAAATAAAGAACACAGTTAGGCAACTAATCAAATCAAATCTCGACAAAAAAGGGTAGTCAAGAAGAATGGTGATAACAAATACAAAGGGTTTTGGGTTAATATTAGTGGGTGAGTCAATAAAAAGGGTTGCTAGGATCAAAGGGGTTCACTAGGGGTTAATTATGAAGGTAGGATTTTTATGGAGTAAGTGGGTTAAATCCTAGGTGCCTTTATCATTTTTGTATATCAAATCAAAAAGTGTGGTCTCAACATGTATAAATCGATGCAAGTTCTAGAATAACAAATCAATGTTGACACACTCATAATCAAAAAGTGAGCATGAAAAAGGATATATGCTCTTATAAGGCTCAAAATCTCACAAAAATTATGGTTATTTTGATATCAACCTCGTAAATTTCAAATTTCAAAGTAATATTCAAATTCAGGTAGACAACCTTGAAAAATTTTTAATTTCTAAGAAAAAAAACTAGACTTATCATGCTTGATTCTCTAGTATCTTAGAATTTAATTATCAATGCACAATTATCAATGACTTAATCTAAGACATATCAATAAAAATCATAAATCATGGAAATTTCATTCTAATGATAATATGAGAAATTTACTTTAGAAACAAGACATAATTCAGGGATTTGAGAATAATGCAAAAAGTTTGGAATCCTTAAGATTCACCCCCCACACTTAAGATGTACATTGCCCTCAATGTACAAAGATAGATAATAGCATGATAATAATAAAATCATAAGATATGGGGAAAAGTGAAACTTCCTGAATTATGGATGACATCATTGGATTGGAGGTGAAAGATACGTTGGAGGTGTCGTCTTTTGTTGTGGCGGTTACTAACGAGCTTTGTGCTAGATGAAGAAATTGGGTAGCTCATGGAGGATTAGCCAGGAATTATTAAGACACAATTAAAATAAACTAAATATATAATTAAAGACGAGAAAGATAAAGAGAAAGAAAACAGAAAGTAAAATAAAATTAAAAGAAAAGATGGATGGACAGAGGGGTCCTTATTGTTGGATGGTTCGCGAGGTGGGTGTGACCTCTAAGGTCATGGAGGTGCCGGGCAAAGTGGAAGTGGCATGATTCCCAAGCGACCTTTTAGAACTCAGGCACGAAGAAACTAAATTAAAATAAACTAAATTAAGCATAAGATAGTCAAAGAGAAGGAAAATAAAGGAGAAGATAAAAGTAAAAGAAAAGATAAATGGTCTCAAAGACCCTTGGCTTGGCGAGTGAATGAAGCGGCCGGCATGAACTTATATAGATTGGTCTCCCACTGGGAGACTACGCTTGATTCCTTCCGCTTCTGCGGCATTTGGTGTAGCTCAAGGGTTTTGGGAATGTATTGGAGAAGAAAAGTAGGGGGAGGTCTGAATAATGGGATAGAATAAAGGGGATGGGGAGTAGGAAAGTGAGTAAGGGGAGAGATGGGAGGGGGTTTAAATAGATTTTCAGGCCTGGTGCAACCCCACGCCCGTGTACCATGGGCGTGTTGATTCACACGGCCGCCTCGCCTGCACCGTGTTATGCATCGTATCGTTTCTCCCACGCCCATGTTCTGGTTGCCACGCCCGTGTGTAAACTACCAGTGTCGACCACGGCCGCATCGCACGGCCGTGTTGGGGTAGTTGGGTCTGTGACTCGAAGATATGATTCGTCTTGACTCGTACCATCTCTGCAGTGTCAGTACGGAGATTCAATACTTCTACACGGCCACGGCCACGGCCGTGTGTAAGGCCGTGTAGTCTGGAAATTGGCCTTTGGTTTGTTTATAGTTAGTTGCTTCAGATGAGAAATAAAAGTGAAAAGAAAATAAACTAAAATATAAGAAAAATAGAGTTAGTGCTCTGGTTGCCTTTCGAGAAGCGCTCGTTTATAGTATTAAGCTAAACTTTCCTCGTATTCGCAAAAATCAGGGTGGTTTAAAAATTTGAATATCTTCCCTCATGCTATCAGTTCTATTTCCTTGATAAATTTTAAGTCGAGAAGCGTTTATATTGAAAGTACCAAAAATAGGATTACTTACCTCGACTGTTCCGTATGGGAAAATATTGTGTACCTCAAGAGGAATTTCTTCGTTCGTGTTCAGGTCTGATGTGATGAGGCGAGGATCTGCTTTATCTAACAAAGATTTGGTCTCCTATTTTGAAGTGGTTTGTTGTTCCTATGAGCTCTTCCTGGGGCTCCTTCGATTTTACTTCGTGTGGTTCCTGGTTCTTCTTTGAATTGTGTTTTCCACTCTTCTAATTTGTCGACCCTAAGGCTTCGTTCCTTATGTAATTCTTCTTTGTTGTCATGGGGTCCATGATTCGGCTCAGTTTGTAACCTTGTGATGTTTCTGTGGTGAAAGTTGAACAACTTGGTTATTAATCGAATTTACTTTCTCACTTTCATCAATTGTTGTCCTGGCCAAGTCAAGAGCTTGTAAACCGATCGATTCGCCACCTACACGGCGTATGAGTTCTCCTGTACTAACATCAATTTTTTTTCTAGCAGTTGCTAAAAAGGGTCTTCCTAAAATTAAGGGAATCGAATTATCCTCATCCATGTCTAAGACAACAAAATATACTGGGAAAACGAATTTCTCAATTTTTACAAGAACATCTTCGATAATACCCCTATGAATTCTAACAGTTTTATCGGCTTGTTGGATGCTCATCCTAGTTTGTTTGGGTTTCCCTAGACCTAGTTGTTTAAACAATTTATAAGGCATGACATTTATGCTTGCCCCTAAATCAGCTAACGTATTATTAATAGGTAAACTACCAATTAAACATGGAATCGTAAAACTCCCTGGATCTTTTAATTTCTGTGGTAGTTTATTTTGCAAGATTGCCGAACACATTGCATTTAGTTCCATGTGTGATGCCTCGTCTATCCTTCACTTGTTCGTCAAAAGCTCTTTTAAAAATTTTCTAGAATCTGGCATCTGTGAAAGAGCTTCAAGTAATGGTAAGTTAATATGTAATTTCTTTAAAAGTTTAAGAAACTTACCGAACTGTTCCTCTGTGTCGTCTCTCCTTAATGCTTCGGGATATGGTATACGAGGTTGGTATTCTTTGATTACCGATTTTGGCTTATTATTACTTACCTCAACCATACCTTCTTTGATCATATTCTCTTGCCTTGAATTGGGATCGTCTAACCCTTCACTTTCTTGAGCTGTTATGGCTTGAATTTGCTCATTTGGGTTAATCTCAGTGTTGCTTGGTAGACGCCCTTGCGGTCGTTCGGAAAGTAACTTTGCAAGTTGTCCAACTGACTTAGTAAGTTCCCCAACTTGGCTCTCGATCCCTTTGATTGATGCCTGTTGATTCTTAAGGGTGGTCTCGGTGTCTTCGAGACGGTTATCTGTAGCTGCCATGAATTTTGTCAGCATCTCTTCAAGGGTCGGCCTCTTTTCCTGTGGATAGGGCTGAATTTGGAAATTTTGAGGAGGTTGTTGTCTTTGAATTCCTTGATTTCCTTGACCTCCCCATGAAAAATTTGGGTGG
This sequence comes from Gossypium sturtianum, assembly GCA_025698515.1. Classification (NCBI taxonomy): domain Eukaryota; kingdom Viridiplantae; phylum Streptophyta; class Magnoliopsida; order Malvales; family Malvaceae; genus Gossypium; species Gossypium sturtianum. The sequence continues at coordinate 119,186,472 of CM046952.1, forward strand.
TTCCTCCAACCTGGATTATAAGTATTACTATAAGAGTTATTATTAGATCTGAAATTATTACCTATATAGTTCATCCTGTTCGCTTTCGTGCCTTGGTTGGTAGGGTGGGTACTCTGGATTCGCCATGCAGTTCCACTTGTGTCACATCGCATTCTCGGATGTACTGCGAAGAACACAAACTATCAAGCTTTTTATTCATCATCTCTACCGTGTTGATAGCATGGTTATCTGCGTCGAGGTTGAAAACTCCGGCTGATTTTGTTGGTTTTGTCTCTTATAACCTGCCACCGATAGTTATTCGTGACATCTCTTCAATAAACTCGTAGGTCGCTTGCGTAAGTTCTATTGTTCGGGGTTCCACCGCTGGCAATGAATCGATTAGTTGCCTCGTTGAGGGGTTTACACCGTTATAGAAAGTTTGGACTTGGAGCCACAAGGGTAAACCATGGTGCGGACACCTTCTCAAGAGATCCTTGTATCTCTCCCATGCGCCATATAATGTCTCTTAATCCATCTGCACAAAAGAAGAGATATCATTCCGTAATTTGGCCATTTTGGCGGTGAGAAATATTTTAATAAAAAATTTCGTTATTTGATCCCATGTAGTGATTGACCCTCGTGGTAACGAAGTTTAACCACCGCTTGGCTTTATTCCTTAATGAAAAGGGAAATAACCAAGACAGATGGCATCATCGAAACGCCATTTATTTTGAAGGTATCACGTAACTCTAAAAATTAGCTATATGAGTATTTGGGTATTCGCCCCGTAAACCATCAAATTGAACAAATTGATGAATCATTTGTATAGTGTTAGGCTTTAATTCAAAATTATTAGCGACTATAGCAGAGCCTAATAATACTTGATTCTCGCTCTGTTAAATGAGGTTTAGCATAATCATACATAGTACGCGAGCATTAGTTTCTCGCCACATCTTGTGGTGGTGGATTATTCTCGTCCATCCCTTCAAAGAGGGATTGGATCTGCCTTCTCGCTCTTTTTCTGTGTAATTTAGGGCTTGCCTAATTTCTCTCGATTCCTCATGCGGTAGCTTCAATATCACCACATATACTAGTGGTCCTCTCAGGTTCCTTCTAGCCATAAACTAGAGGTACCTGCTAGGAAAAGAAAGAAACAAAATTTAGCAAAGTTAAAAACAAAAAAAATAAAAATAAAAGTAAATTGCGGAAAATAATGGCTAAAGTAATAAAAATAGAGCTTTCTTAATATTTTAGTTCCCCGGCAACGACGCCAAAAACTTGATCATTGATTTCAGAGTTTTAAATTTATAATGATCGAACCTGGAACTAACTATAACAACGATTGAGGCAAGTGCACCTATCGAACAGTAGTATAGCTTAGGCAAGACCGGATTGTCGAACCCAAAGGAACCAAAAGTACTAATACTAACTTTCTTTTTATTATCTAGCCAAAAATAAGTGAAATTGTTATTTAATCTAAATTTAACTAACTACTAAGCTAAAGACGCAAAGACAAAAAGAATGAATTGGGGAAATACCGTTGGAAAAACTCAGTTGATTAAGACAATACCCTTAGGAAGAATCCACCTAGACTTCACTTGTTGTCTAACTCTGAACCAGACGATTTATTCACTTGACTTGATCCGTAAGACTCCCTAATGTATATTAAACCCTCTCTCGAAGTGAATAACGTCTAACCCTAGGTTGATTATTTGAAATCTCTTTCTAATTAAAACCCCTAGAATTGCATTAACTCGATCTATGGACTCCTATATTAGGTGCAAAATCTCGTCACCCTATCTCTAGGCGCACGATCAACTCCACTCAATTATGCTAGATCTACTCTTAAGCAGGGACTTTTGCTCATCCACCTAAGCACATCAAACTTGAATCAATATCCCAAAAATATTAACACAAGAATTAAGAACACATAATTAAGAACAAATCAAGTATTTATCATATAGTTCAGCAAACGATAACAAGATTCATCTAAGTTTCATCCCCTTCTGTATCTCAAGGGTTTAGTTCATAATAATAAAAGAAAACATCTCGTAAGAAAAAAGATAAAACAAAACATAAGAAATCCCTAAAACCTCCTTAAGGAATTGAAGGAGAGATCCGCCGTCTTGAGTAGAATTCCAGCTTCTTGAGATGGATCAACTGGCTATCTTTGAGTGTTTCCCACAAATCTGACCTTTTTGGCTCGGCTCCTTGGCCTAGCTCACCGCCCCTCTTCCAGGTTATACTTAGGGTGTTTATATAGGCTTTTGAAATAGGTTTCTTTGCCCCTAAGTATCCTTTTCCGAGTGAAATTACTCTTCTCCATGACAGGGACACGGCCATGGCACACGCCCGTGTGATTCGTCTTTAGGCTGTGTTTAGACTTTTAATGAGGTGACACGCCCGTGTAAATCATGATCAGGCCGTGTTCTAGTCTATCAAGGAGACACGGCCGTGTTGGCTCAAGTTCAGGCCGTGTCGATTTTCACTTTGGCCCAATTTGGTACATTTTGAGCCCGTTTCTCGTTCTTTCCATCCTCCGGTGCTTTCCTGAGTATAAAACATGAAAAGAAAGGATTAAGAGCACCTTTTTACATAAATCAGGGGATAAATCATCCAAAAGTATGCTAAATGTGGGATTAAAATATGTTACTTTTACGGTTTATCAACAATCACGAATAAATATCCTCTACCGAGAATTGACGATTTATTTGATTAGTTGAAAGGTTTGATTTGAGATCTAGTTATTATTAGTTGCGAGTTAAAGACTCAGATGTGTCAAAGACAGCGTTCAGAACGAGGTACAAACATTATGAATTCCTTGTTATGCCTTTTGGATTGACTAATGATCCTGCCATTTTTATGGATTTGATTAATCGAATTTTTAGACCGTATTTAGACAGATTCGTGATTTTATTTATTGATGATATTCTGATTTATTCTTGAGATGAATCCGAGCATGCCGAGCATTTGAAAATAGTGTTACAGATATTGAGAGATAAGAAATTGTTTGCAAAATTCAGTAAATGTGAGTTTTGGCTCCGAGAGGTTGGATTTTTGGGGCATATTGTTTTGGCCGAAGTTATTAGAGTTGACCCGAGCAAGATTTATGCAATTATAGATTGGAAACCTCCGAGAAATGTATCTGAAGTCCAATTTTTTCTTGGACTAGCTGGTTATTATTGACATTTTGTGAAAGGATTCTCTATGATTGCAACACCGCTGACTCGATTACTTTAGAAAGATGTAAAGTTTGAATGGTTTGAAAAGTGTCAGTAGAGTTTCGAATAGTTGAAAGCATTATTGATAGAAGAATCAGTGTTAGTACAACCTGAGTCGGGTAAAGAATTCGTAATTTTTAGTGATGCGTCGTTGAACGGTCTGGGTTGTGTATTGATGTAGGAAGGAAAAGTAATAGCTTATGCTTCTAGACAGTTGAAGGTGCATGAAAAGAATTATCCGACGTACGATTTAGAGTTGGCCGCGATTGTGTTTGCATTAAAAATTTGGCGACATCATTTGTTTGGTGAGAAATGTCACATTTATACAGACCACAAGAGCTTAAAATATTTGATGACTCAAAAAGACTTGAATTTGTGACAACGAAGATGGCTTGAATTACTAAAAGATTATGAGCTAGTAATTGATTATCATCTCGGGAAAGCGAACGTAGTTGCTGATGCTTTGAGCAGAAAGTCATTATTTGCTTTGCATGCGATGAATACACAGTTAGCTTTGTCTGATGATGATTCGATTGTAGCTGAGTTGAAAGATAAACCGTTATTTCTTCAGCAAATCGGTGAAGCCCAGAAATGTGATAAAGAATTGCAAGTTAAATAAGTTCAGTGTGAGTCGACTTCTGATTCAGAGTTCCAAATCGGATTGGATGATTGTTTGATGTTCCGAGGTAGAATTTGTGTACCGAAAAATTTTGAGCTTATTCAGAAGATTTTGCACAAAGCGCACAATAGCTGCTTATCTGTTCATCCGAGGAGTATCAAAATGTACAACGATTTGAAACAGTTCTATTGGTGGCAAGGCATGAAACGAGATATCTTAGAGTTTGTTTCTAAATGTTTGATCTGTCAGCAAGTCAAAGCTGAACATCAAGTACCATCGGGTTTATTGCAGCCTGTGATGATTCCTGAGTGGAAATGGGATAGAGTTACAATGGATTTTGTGTCAGGATTGCCCCTAACTCCAAAAAACAAAGATGTTATCTGGGTTGTCATTGATCGACTAACAAAATCTACTCATTTCATACCGGTACGTACAGATTACTCACTTGATAGACTAGCTGAATTGTAAATTTCTGAGATTGTTCGATTGCACGGGGTGCCACTATCTATTATTTCGGATAGAGACCTGAGGTTTACATTGTTGTTTTTGAAGAAATTGCAAGAGACTTTGGGTACAAAGTTGAATTTTAGTACAACTTTTCATCCACAAACCGAAGGTCAATCTGAGAGAGTAATTCAGATTCTCGAAGATATGCTTCGTTGTTGTGTTTTGGAATTCGAAGGCATCTAGGAGAGATATTAGCCATTGGTTGAATTCGCGCATAATAACAGTTTTCAGTCGAGTATAAAGATGACACCGTATGAAGCTCTGAATGGTCGTAAATGCCGAACTCCATTATACTAGACTGAACTTAACGAGAAACAGATTCACGGGGTTGATTTGGTTAGAGAAACTGAAAAGAAAGTGAAAGTAATTCGCGACTGTTTGAAAGCAACTTCAGATCGTCAGAAATCGTACGCGGATTTGAAACGAAAAGACATTGAATTTCGGATTGGTGACAATGTTCTTTTGAAAGTATCTCCGTGGAAGAAAATACTTCGATTTGGTCACAAAGACAAATTGAGTCTGCGATTTATCGGGCCGTATGAGATTATTAAACGAATAGGGCCAGTGGCATACCGACTACCTTTACCATCAGAGTTAGAAAAGATCCATAATGTGTTTCACGTGTCGATGTTGCGTCGACATCGATCGGATCCCACACATGTGATTTCTTCGTCAAAGATTGAGATTCAGCCTGATATGACGTACAACAAAGAACCGATCAGAATTTTCGCTCGAAAGATCAAAGAGTTGAGAAATAAACATATAGCTTTAGTGAAAGTCTTGTGGCAATGTCACGAAGTTGAAGAGGCTACATGGGAGTCTGGGGAAGCTATGAGAAAACAGTACCCTAACCTATTCACTGGTAAGATTTTCGGGGACGAAAATCCCTAAGAGGGGAGAGTTATAACAGCCCGTTTTTAGTCAAATCAGAATAGTGATTTTGGGACCACAAATCTGAGGTTTAAAAATTATTTTAATATTCTTTTAAGTGTTTACAACATGATAGTATGTACATGTGAAAATTTCGTGAACAAATTTTATAGTTTGAATAGTTAATTTGATAAAAAGGACTAAATCGCGTAAAGCGTAAAACTTGAGTTCTAATAGCTAAAGGTGTCTAATAGCTATAGAACCTTAAATTTAAGGTCCTTAAATGGTAATTAGACCATTAATATCATGAGTGGACATATATGCACATCTATTAAAGTGTCTTGATGTTTATTAATTAAGGTTAATATAGTAATTTAATTATAAAGGTTAATTAAAACAAAACAAAATCAATTTTGTTTCCATCTTTCTCACCATAGCCGAAAATTGAAGAGAAGAAAATTCTTTTATCTAGGGTTCATTCGGCCAAGCTAATTTGGTCAATTAAGGTATGACTTTTGTCCCGTTTTTAATGATTTTTACATTTTTGAAATCGTTACAGCTAGTACTAACTAGCCCAGGGACTATTTTGCAAAACTGTTAGAGATTTTGAAAGTTTCCATTGATGAATACGTATGATTTTTTATGTTTAATGATAGATTATGAATATTTGATGTTAGTTAAACAAGTTTTGTAAAGTGATTTTTAGTGAAAATGCAAAATAGGGATTAAATTGAGAAATGTTGAAACTTTGTGGTAAAAATGTGAAATAAATGAAAAATATGGGCTGTTAGGGGCATTATGGTAATTCGGCTAGCATGGGTATATTTGGAATTTCCTTAATTTGTGATATTGTGTAATAAGGACTAAATTGTAAAAATGTGAAAGTTTAGGGGCAAATGTGCAAAATAGCCCTAATGTGTGTTTTGGATTGAATTGAATAAATAGAAGAATAAATAAGTTGATTTTGATTACTTATAGATCAAGAAAAGAGGAATTCAGACTTAGATCGGGGAAAAAGCAAAGTAATTGAATAGTCGGTCCGTTTCATCATTTCCGTACACGAGGTAAGTTCGTATAATTGAGCTTAAATGTGTATTTATTTAATTGATGGATGGTATTGTGATTATTTATCTTTTTGGTTGAATTTGGAAGATTTTGAATTAAATATACGATTTAAGTACGGCGAGTTGCCAAATAAGACCATAGCTGGGCTATGGCAATCAGATAATAAGACCATAACCGGGTTATGGCATATGAATGTAAGACCACGTCAGCGCCTTGGAAATGTATGTGTAAGACCATAGTTGGACTATGGCATCAGAAAATCGATGTATTTGTATTGAAAGCCTTTATAAGCTGGAGTGGTTTGATAAGAGAATTGGTGAGAAATAGATAAGTATCGGTACAGGTATGTACGAAAAACTGTTCAAGTAATGAGTTAGAAGAAGTTGAGGACTTATGAGTTACGATGTGGTTAAACTTTATGTTAATTCATTGATTGATGCTTTAAATGCTAATTATGTTATTCATTTTTGAAATGCTAATGAATGTTGAGATTATTTTAGATGTATATACAAACTTACTAAGCTTTATAGCTTACTTTGTTTATTTTTCTATGTTTTATAGTCTTTCGAAGCTAGCTCAGATTCAGGGATTGTCAGAGACTTCATCGCACTATCGAACATCTATTTTGGTACATTTGAAGTTATGAATATATGGTATATGGCATGTATAGGCTTTGGTCATTTTGGTATGTTTAATGGAAATGTATTTTGACCATTAGAAGTAGCGTATAAATGTGATATGGTTTGTTGTGAATATTGCCATGTAATATGGTTGATGTTGAATTGTGATATCCAAGTATTTGTTATGATATGAAGTATTAAGTTGTTTAAGATAATTTTGTTGTGGATTGGTGTTGGATGATGAATTAGATGACTTATGGTACATGTTACATAAATGTCAGTTATGACTTGAAAAGCAAGTTGAGTTGTTAGGTTTTTGAGTAGGTAAATGGAATTGATATTGTAATGATTGAAATAGATATTGTATGAATTGTGTATTGGTTGATGATTTTGGCTGCATATTTATGCTTTGAATTGGTGCCATTTTGGTTGTGTAGGTATATGCACATTTGGGTGGCAAATTGGCTTGGTAAATAGCCTATTTTTGTCCACAGGGGCAGACACACGGGCGTGTGTCTCAGCCCTGTGTGACACACGGTCATGTTGCATGGCCGTGTGTCCCCTGGTGTTGTAATTGAAGTGAAGTCAGTATGATCCATACGGTCTATCGACCGTGTGGTACAAGTCATTATACCTCTAATTGGCACACGGCCTAGCACACGGGCGTGTGACTTGGCTGTGTTGCATAAGTCAGTATACCCTACAGGTTTGACACGGCCTAGCGCATGGCCTGGCACACGGGCATGTGGTTGGCCTTGTGACCCAAGTCAGTAAGCTCACTTGTTTGGACACGGGGTAGGACATGGGCTAGGACATGGCCCTGTGCTTCCATTTCGAATGCCCACATGGCCTGTGACACGAGCGTGTCATGTGGCCATGTGAGACACACGGCCTGGCCACACGGGCGTGTGTCCCCTATTTTGAGAAAACTTTTCAAAGTTTCGTGAAAGTTTCTTGAGTTATCGATTTAGTCCCGAATCGCTCCCAAAGCATGTTAGGGCCTCGTAGGCTCGTATAAGGGACAAATTGATTGAGATTGAATGATGAATGATTGAATTGAGAAAATCTATGCTAAATGGATGTTTAATAGTTTTGTAAGTCCGGTAATGCTCCGTAACCCTATTCCGGCATTGAATATGGGTGAGGGGTGTTACAGGGTGCAACAAACCCTTTGGGAGTACGTAATTGCACCGACACACACCCTAATGCAGCAATAACCTTTGGCGAGATTGATTTTTCTAACGCTTGTATTGGAATGTTCCCTTTTTTAACATTCCATACTACACCCACTTTGGAGTGTCTCTACTTTATAACTATATATACATATAAGCAGCTGTACAAAGTAGATTCATTCAAGATTTAAAGAATGGTAGTAGTCATCCTTTACTAATGCAACCTAATCCATTCATCAAAGAATTGAAGCTACAATCTTCTATCAAATTTATCCAACTCATTCATTGCTAATTTACATGATTCAAGAATTAAGCATCAAATGTAACAAAAAAAAAAATTTTGAACAATTTTTATTAACTATAATTAAACATTGCATCCTTCATTTTCGAAAACAAAATTTTTGAAATGTGGGTGCATTTTCAAGCCCTATGTGCATTCCCCCAAACTTAAAGTTTGCATTTTCTCCAATTCACTAACACTAAAAGGTAATGACAATGGAAATGCTATGACAATATATACTTATCAAAATAAAACCTACAGCTACATGCAATGCATGAATACTATAACTAAAGTTTAAAACAAACTAACTCAGTTATCCGCAGCCGTTGATATGGCTGTATGATGTTTCTTTCTCCTCCTTATTTCATTTTTTATCCTTGGAGCGCTTCCTTTTCTTTTCTTTAGGCTTTACGTGATCATCGGATTGCTCCTTAGTTCCTGAATCAGCCCCGGAATCATTGGTGTTGTTTGTGTAGGAGAGGCCACTTGGAGTGGTCCAGTATAGACCACTATTGCCCATGAATTGCATTACTCCTCACTGGTGACTTCAGCAACTTCCACCGGTCTCGCTCCAGTTCGCTCCAAATTATCAATATTTGCACCCACAGACTCAGTGCGATGACAACCTTCTCAAAAAAATCTTCTTCTTCTTTTTCATTCTCATTTTCAACAACAACTTCCTCTTCTACAACAACTTCTGCTTCTGCAGCATCAACTTCCTTCTCAACAACAGTGTCTTCTTGATTAGCAAAAATACATCCCCAAACAAGCTATCAATCTTTCGCACGTATTCTTCGAAGTCCCAGGAGTCCTTTTTTTTTCTCTTTATCAGAGACCTACACAATGGGTGGGGATGCCATCGGTCTATCTCGGTCTTCTAAGTCGTCATTCGAGGAAGAAAGGTCATAATTGTGAATGATTGGTGGAAACACAGGGAATTTCGGTAGTGGGGATGGGCTCAGTTGGCCTAATGTGGCTACAATAGAACTGTTCCAGGCTCTGGTATAAGCGTAAAACAAATTCTGGGATCTCTCCATATCTTCTACTATATTGACAAGCTTGATCTGCCTGTTGTTAATGGAATTTACCATTTTTTCGACATCTTTTAGTTTGCACCATAAAGATGTCTCTGCATTCAGGTTAGTTCTTTTTCTGTCGGCTTTGGCTTTGCCCTTTCTTGTCTTGCTGGTCTCTACCTCCTTCAGTATCGGCATGTCCTTGCATCGAGTCATTCTTTCTACAGAGGCTTCATTGATTGGGCCCTTATTTTCAAAGATTTCTTCATCAGCACGGGGTACGATTCCTCTCTGTTGGCACAATAACATCACCATTGATGGGAAAACTAATATCCCAGTATGCCTTGCGACATAGTCAGCTATTTCGTGATGAAGTATTGCGCCCACATCAATTTTTTGGCCCTTGACGATAGAATATATCATACAAATTCTGTCTAGGGAGACTGTGGTGCTGTGAGTGGAGGGCTTTAGTCTGCAGTTGACAAAGTGAAACCAAATTTTACCTTGCAGCATCAGGAAACGACGGTGCATCGTATATTTCTTTTGCTGGGAACCCGTCCAAACTGCTCCCTCGACACACAAGTCTCTAACCAACAGGTCTCGTTTTTCATCTGTGATGTCATCCATGAACTCAGAGTGTTCATCGACATCGACCTTGGTGTTGTACAGCTTGTTGATGTTTGTAGCGTCCTATGGTATTAAACCTTCTCAAACAAAAATAAATTCTAACTCATGATCGTAGAGATTGGCATAGAACTCACGTACCAGTGAAGGCGAGTAGCTTCCATGATGGTTGCAAAAAGTTTCCCACTTTAACTTCGAGATGGTTTTGGAGACTATTTACCTAAATCTTGTTGTGGAGAAAGAGAAATGCCTGCTCGGGATGAAATTTTTGCTTCAATATGTTGCTATGAAATCGTTCCTTTGTCGCTTTATTCAAAAATACTACTGGCTCCTTTGTCTGCACTGGCTTGGGGGATTTTGATTCACGGACTTTGGGAGCAGAGGATGCATGTTCCCTAGTAGATTTAGTGGCTTTATTAACCAAGCCTCTTGTTTTTTCCATCTTTTGTTGAGGGAAAACATTTTAAAGGTAAAAAGATAGGATTTTTAGAAAAGAAAAGAAATAAAAATGGTTGCTTGAATGCCTTACAATCGGTACAGTGATGGAGAATTTATAGTGAGTGAAAGAGGAAGATGGAGAGGTGTGTTGTTTTGTGGAGAGATATAGGGCTGGCGGGAAGAGTTGTGTCCAATAGAAATTGTGCCCGCTTATAAGGATCAAACGGTTGAGTGAGTTTTGATCCAACGGTGGAATCTGACTTTCCCTAAATTCTGAGGAGCTATAAATGGTAGTTCAGACATATGGAATGCGCTGACATTAAGATTTCAATGAGTCGATAATGGTACCTAAATATTCTTCAAAAAATAAGGAAAAAAAACTTTAACAAAACATAAATAAAATAAAATAAAATAAAATCACAAAGTACTGATGAAAAAAATTAAAACTTTTCGACCAATTTAATGGTATCTGCCTACTCTTGATCATTGTTCCCAAAATAGTGTTTCAACCTCTGTCCATTTACTTTGAGCTGGTGTCCATCATGTAAATCTCAAATTTTGACTGCACCATGAGGAAATACGGAGACAACTTCAAAAGGTCCAGACCAATGGGAACGCAATTTACCTGGGTGCAATTTGAGTTGAGAATTGAACAATAAATCCTATTGACCTACGATAAATTGTCGCTATAAAATAATCTTGTCATGTCATCGTTTGGTCTTTTCCTTGTAAATTGCAGCATTTTCATAAGCATTTCTCCTAAGCTCCTCTAGTTCAGTGATATCCAACAATCTTTTCTTTCCACCCACTTCATAATCCATGTTCACTTGCTTAATTGCCCACATTACTTTGTGTTCCAGTTCAACTGGCAAGTGACATGCTTTCCCAAAAACCAATTGATACGGGGACATCCCTAAAGGATTTTTGTATGTTGTTCGCAATGCCCATAAAGCATCATCTAATTGGAAAGACCAATCTTTCCTCGAAGGGTTTACAACCTTCTCAATAATGTTCTTAATTTTTCGATTCAATACTTTGGCTTGTGCATTGGTTTGCGAATGATAAGTAGTAGCCATTCTATGATTAACTCCATATATCTCAGTGCAGTCGCCACTTGGTTGTAATGAAAGTGTGCACCCTGATCACTAATCAATGCCTTTGGTGTGCCAAATCGGGTGAGTATATGCTTGTGAAAAAATTTTAGCACTGTCTTTGCATCATCCATACCCCAAACATCAAATAATTCAACTTCTGAATTGGCTGCTGTAACTTTTCATTGCATCGGGATATAGAACCGGTGCGTTGACACCTATCACATTGATTCAATAAATTGTGGGCATCTTTGAATAATGTCGGCCAGTAGAATCTTGATTGGAGAACTTTACCAGCAGTTCTCATACCACCGAAATGACCTCCATAAGGAGCATCATGACAATGCTTCAGGATTGAAAGCATCTCCTCTTCCAGAACACAACATTGAATAATGTTGTCATTGCATACCTTGAATAAATACGGTTCGTTCCAATGATACTTCATTACGTCACGAAGAAATCTTTCTTTTTTATGGCCTGTGACACCCAATGGGAGTTTTCCACACACTAGATAATTAACAAAATCTGCATATCAAGGGGTTGCATCTACAACAAATAACTTTTCATTTGGGAATGTGTTGACAATTTGAAGTATGTTTCCGTCTTCGCTGCCAACTTCCAATTGAGATAAATGGTTTGCAACTTGATTTTTTGAACCCTTACGGTCTTTTATCTCGATGTCAAATTCTTGCAACAGTAATATCCAGCATATCAGTCTTGGTTTGGCATCCTTTTTTACAAAGAGATATCTAAACATCGAATGATCAGTGAATACTACCTTTGCGCTGACAAGATAGGAACGAAACTTGTCAAAAGCAAAGACTACAACCATCAATTCTTTCTGTGGTGGCATAATTGAGTTGAGCCTCTGTAAGATTTTGCTAGCATAATAGATGGCATGAAACATTTTTCCCTGTAACATCCCAAAAACGGGGCTATTTGGAAATGAATTATTTTTCTTATGTATGAACTGCTGTGTCATTATTTATGGAATAATAATGGTCAAGTTAAGGCTTTGTGTTGGCTCGATTTGGTAGGAAATTTTAGTTTTTAACTTTTAAAAGAAGGGAGCCTTGGTAAGTGGTGTTATAAGAATAAATGTGGGTATTATTAACACTAAAAAGGCCTTGGAGAAGTGGCAAAAGGGAGGCCACTTAGGAGCTGGAATTGACGCCACAAGGGGAAGGGAGAGCCTTGGTTCGAGTCACAAGGATCCCTCCTTTTTGCATTTTGGATGGATTTTGCACTTGTGGAGAGTTTTTCTCTCCTCAAATTCTTTTATTTTGGATAATAAAGGGGTTTTTATTAAGGGATAATTTAAGCATTTTAAATTAGTTTTAATTTGCTTAAACCTTTTGATAATACAAGAGATATGATAATTGTATCAAGGATATTATTTAAATTAAAAAGGGATTATTAGGTGATTAATTCAAAATTATTTGAATTAAAATGAATGGGTGGCCAAGAGCAATTCAAGGAGATTAAATGGAGTTTGAACTCCTTGGGTAATAGAAGTGGACTAGCAAGGCAACTAAGGGGGCCGAATTCTATTTAAGGCTCCTAGCTATCATCCTATTTTCCTTTTCTTCACTATTGAGCATAGCCGAATTTTTTTAGAGAGAAACTTTGTTATTTTTTTTACAACGTGTTCCAAGGTTCCAAAACTCCAATCTTTGTCCCTCTTTTGCCGAAATTCCATCCTCAAGTCCCTTTTCTTCTTTTCTTTGCTGGCCGAATATACACTTCTTGTTACCAAACTTCATCCCCTTCTTCCATTATTCTTTTCCTTGGCCAAAAACACCCCCTTGCAAAGGCCTTAGAAAGTCTTTTCTCTTGCTTGGAGGCACTTTGGCCGAATACCAAAGGTGGTACAGGACGTTTCGGGACTTTCTTTCCAATCGGTTGAGAAGGTAAGGGGTTCTAACCGAATGTTTAGTGATTCACTCTTATGATCTATCGATTTGGACTTAAGGAAAGCCAAATTCGGCATAAGCTAATGATGGGCTAATCTTGTTGGTTGAAGCCGATTTCACCTAGGACTTCGGGATCTCCACGCGGTAGGTTGAATCCTCCAAACCTATAGCAATCGATTTTGGGGTAAGTAATGGTAAGGATCTATGAATTTAGTTAATATTCGTTTAAGTTTAAAGGCTAATAATAGTTGCCGATTTCAGGGAAGTAAAATCATTCAGAGTATAGTAATTTGGGTACTAAGGCACTCGGGTAAGGATTAGGGTTCAAAAAGAGAACCCTTTTAAATATTTGGTTTGGCCGAATAGGCCATAGTACTAACTCCCATGTTTGGCCGAATATAGGAACAAGTGGATCTTGGGAGGCCGATTTCTTTAATCCTCGGATTAGACTCCTCGTTGGTGACAGTGTGTACATACACACGTATAATGGTTAATAAAGTGTATTAAGTGTATGTTATGTGTAAATCGCTTTATGTAGATACGGCTTTAGTGCCTTAATGGTACAAGCGAGGATACCGTAAAGTCTCTATTTGTATGAGATTGATGATAATGCTTTTGGGAAGCATGGATTGTTTGATACATGTGATATATGTATGTTCAGTATTTAATCGCTTGACATGGGTTGATGAGAGGAGGGGCGGTGATATCGCGTCGACGAGCACCGGTGCTTTGGTAGCACACTCGTGACTATATGTCACCGTGAGGTTTGGTACCTCCAGAGGTTTGGTACCTCATAGCGACTTGTCCCCGTGGTTAACACCACCGTGGGTTGGCCCCACTTGAGATATGGGATCGTCTGCCAGTGATTTGGTATCACACGATGGGTTGGCCCCATCACCCGATTTGTGTCTACGGACACCAGTGCTTTGGTAGCACATTGTGACTATATGTCACCAGTGGTTTGGCACCACCAGTGTTTTGGTAACACATCGTGACTACGGTCACACAAGTGGTTTGGTACCACATGGGGTAGGCAAAGGTGTTTGGTTGGCTAGGTTGGGTACACGATACCTTGCTTAATTAACTGTTATATGTTGTGTATGAAATGTTGTATTAACCAAGGGAAGGGTTACATACTGAGTCTTGGTGACTCACCTTCTCCTTTAACATTTTTCAGGTGACTCGTAGATGGCGGTGGAGGAGCCGGTTGGACTCGAGGTGGCCATGCAAAGGATTCAAATTTATAGAACTTTAAATTTCTTTATTTTTACTTGGGTTGTAATAAGGCCTCCTTAAACTACATTGGTGTTATTTTCTTTTATGTTGGATATTTGCTTTAAACTATATTATTAAATTGAACTAAAATCACATGTTTTCTTAAATTAACACGAAAATGCTTTTTCGTGCCATCTAACACACTTGAAACTGTATAACATTTGGACTTAATTAAAATTCCAAATCAAATCTAAGAGTAGCTTTGACAAGACAACCAAAAACGAGGGGTTTTCAATGAAAATAAAATGTTTTTCGAAATGGCGTTCACAAGGTTTTACTCGGTAACAAGTCAAATTCGGTCGTAGTGTTTGGGCCGGGTTTGGGTTGTTACAGAATATCAGAGCCCAGTTCAAAGCTCTCTACTGGGGGGCCAAGGCCCAAAAATGTTTTTGGTAGGCCTTATGGTATGATTTCTGGTTTTAAACAAAGATGGCCCGAGTCTCCTGCACCGATCCGCCTGGTAAGTACATCTAAACCTTTTTTGTGAAATATATTCTGTAGAAGGGTAGGAAGCATGGAACGTAGCTAGATTTATAGGACTTGGACCCTAAGGCTAGATTACTCAAACACAATGAAGCATAAGACTTAAAGAACTAAACCAACCTATGACTTAGTCAATGAGCTAGGGTGTGGTAACCCACATGCGCATGTCTAGGATTGGATCCCGGAAGAGCACAGTATTTAAGCGAGCCTCGTGACTCACCTCCTCTTCGCAGTATCCTACAGTGCGTAGCTTCGGTTCACCCTAACTCGGAAGGCTCGGTGGTGTGGTAACCTCCATGCGCGCATGTCTAGAAAGGTTCAAAGGAGAGCTTGGTATTTAAGCGGTCCGCGTGACCCACCTCCTCTTCACTTGAATTCCGCCGCACAGTGCGTAGCTTTGGTTCACCACCCGACCGGGAAGGCTCGGTCATAGGCTAAAAACAATGATTAAAACCCAAAAAGGGAATTAGCCTTGTTTTTCAAAATAGAACGAGACAACAAGCCCTAATGTTTTCAAAACTTATCCAATAACCCTATTAAACCCTAGAACACTAGGTATACAATGTTTTTCTCGGAAAACTTGATTTGTGGAAAATTACAGAAATACCCTTAGGAGTAAAATTACCAAAATGCCCCCGACCCATAAAATATTAATTCGACGGTTTTGCTTAAAAATTTCAACTATTTTATCAAATATCAAGTAGCTTAGCTTTGGAAAATCATCAGTAAAATATTTTGGTTCTGGAAAATTACGAAAATACCCCTGTAGGGAAAAAGACGAAAATACCCCTGGGTTAGAAATGGGCAGAAATGTCCGATGAGTGAATAGGTATGGAAAGTATTAAGGAATGGATGCATGGACTTCTTTGTGTGAACTAGGATAGGAACTGAAACATTGTTTGCTCGAAAGAATCTCTTGATTAAACCTCATCCATAAAACTTCTTCGCGAGTAATAAAGTGAAACAAATGCTAACGCATAAAATTTTTCTTAATCGATTAAAAGCGCGGTAGATAGAATGAGTTCTAGAGGACGTGGACGCCGTGGGCGTGGTAGGGGTAGGATGACGGTGTCGAACCCGCCGGTCGACAAGGTTCGAAAATGAGGTACCATCGCCACCACCACCTCCTACTTTTAGAGTGAGGAGCCGGAGCGCACCGGTGGCGAGTCGGTGATCGCAAGTCGTGTTCGCGAGTCTTGGAGATGGTGGTCGGGCTGGTGGAAATGTTGGAGCTCTAAAATCAGTGCCGGCGACTCCGATCTAACTGAGCGGAGGTATTCCGAGTGTGTCGTGGAGTGGCACCTAGTGCAACGGAATATTGGCTAGAGTCAATCGAAAGAATCATGGATGACCTTGACTTTGACCGAGGAGGAAAAGTCGAAAGGGGCGTGTCGCTTCAAGGATGAAGCATATCGGTGGTGGCTTACGGTTCGAGATGGGGCTACACCGATGATTTGACTTGGGAGTATTTCGAACCGCCTATCGAGAAAAAGTATGTGGGCATTAGCTACACCGACGCCACAGAGAAAGGCTTTTCGGGATTAGTGCAAGGAACTAAGTCCGTGTCGGAATATGAGGCGGAATTTTTAAGGCCGAGTAGATATGCGAAAGGCATCGTGGCTCATGAACATGAGCGTTGTGTCCGCTTTGAGGATGGACTCGAGATGATTTGAGGTTACTAATTGCCCCGCAGACAAGTTCGTGAGTTTTCGTCTCTAGTGGAAAAGGCTAAGGTAGCCGAAGGAATCAAGGAGGCCGTGAGGCGTAAACTATAGTAAGAACAATCGTAAGAGAAGTTTTGGGTCACCGGATCAAGCGGGAGTGCTCGTAAAAGGCTAGGCCAAGTGGGCCCAATCAGCGACAAGGCCCACAACCGCTAATCGAGGCCGACTCAGTGCAATCGCTGTGGAAAGACCCATTGGGGAGGATGTTGGACTGGTGACAAAGGATGCTTTGAGTGTGGATCTTTGGAGCATCGCGCCAGAGATTGTCCCCAAAAACTAGCTAAGAAACAACGGAGGGTCGAACTGCAGTGCTCAAGATAGGAATGTAGGACCACAGAGGGGTCGTGGTAATGGTAGAGGAAACAACGGTCCTAACCGAGGTCGTGGAACTCACGGCAGAGGTTCAGGCAACACAGAGGCTAGGCAGCCTGGCTTAGTTTACGCGGCGAGGTGTCGCGAAGAAGGTGACGCACCGGATGTCATAACCGGTACGTTTTTAATTTTTGGTTTCCCTTATGTTGCATTGATTGATGTGGGCTCGACGCACTCGTACATTGCTTGTAGTGTGGTAGGAACTATGGACCTAAACTCTGAAACTGCCTCTAGGGAGATGACTGTAGTTAGCCCCTTAGGTCACTCCGTAGTCGTAGATAGACTTTATAGAGGCGTACCCCTAGAACTCCAAGGGGTAGTATTTGTAGCTGATCTAATGGAACTACCGTTTGGGGAGTTCGATTTGATCCTCGGTATGGATTGGTTGGTTAAGTACCAAGCAAGGTTGAATTCTTGCGCCAAGCGCATGGTTCTTAAGACAGCGGAAGGTGATGAAGTGGTTATGATAGGAGATAGGAGGAATTACCTATCCAACGTAGTGACCGCCTTGAAGGTCGAAAAAGGATGGTCAAGAAGGGTTGTGAGGCGTATTTGGTTCAAATCGTGCTTTGGAAACTAGGGAGTTAGTAATTGAAAAGGTCCGAACGGTTGGGGAATTTGCTGATGTATTCCCAGAAGAACTTCCGGGTTTGCCTCCGGATCGAGAAGTCGAATTCGGTATAGACTTGCTACCTGGAACGGCACCCGTGTCCATAGCACCATACCGAATGGCACCAAAGGAATTGGTGGAGCTAAAGGCTCAAATTCGTGGAGCTCTTGGATAGAGGGTTTATACGACCAAGTATATCTCCGTGGGGCGCGCTGTGTTGTTTGTCAAGAAGAAGGACGGTTCTATGCGGATGTGCATCGACTACCGTCCGTTGAACAAGTTAACGATCAAGAACAAGTATCCGCTGCCTCGGATTGACGACTTTGTTCGATCAACTGAAGGGTGCCTCGGTGTTTTCAAGATAGACCTTAGGTCGTTATCATCAACTTAAGGTAAAAGAGGTTGATGTTCACAAAGCGGCATTCGAACTCGGTATGGGCATTTCGAGTTCTTGGTAATGCCATTCGGGTTGACCAATGCACCGGCGGCATTCATGGACTTGATGAATAGAGTATTCCAAAGAAGATTTGGACCATTCGTCGTGGTGTTCATAGACGACATATTGGTTTACTCAAAGACGAAAGAAGAGCATGACAAGCATTTACGGATAGTTCGCAAGTATTGAGGAGAAGCGATTATATGCCAAATTCATGAAGTGTGAATTTTGGCTTAGGGAAGTGGCTTTCTTAGGGCATGTAGTATCACCAAGGAATTAGAGTAGACCCTCGCAAGATTGAGGCGAGATTAGAGTGGAAACCACCTAGGACGGTGGTGAAATACGAAGCTTTAAGGTTTAGCAGATACTATCGGAGATTTGTGGAAGGATTCTCTCTAATAGCGGCGCCGCTGACTAAGTCGCTAAGGAAGGGTGTCCTGTTTGTATGGACGGAGAAGCGAAAAGAAAGCTTTGATAAGTTAAGGAAGATTTTGACTAAGCTCGGTTTTGGTGCGACTGAAGCGGAAAAGTTATTCACAGTTTATTGTGATGCATCTCACACCGGCTTGGGATGTGTGTTGATGCAGGATGGGAAGGTAGTAGCCTATGCATCCCGTCAATTAAGATCGCATGAGGTTAACTACCCAACTCACGACTTAGAGTTAGCAGCGGTCGTCTTCGCTCTGAAGATATGGAGACATTACCTGTATGGAGAGAAGTCGATGGTCTACACGGATCACAAAAGCTTGAGGTATCTTCTGACTCAGAAGGATCTGAATCTGAGACAGCGTCGATGGATTGAACTACTAAAGGACTACGATTGTTCAATCGAGTACCATCCGGGTAAGGCTAATGTGGTAGCTGACGCATTGAGCCGGAAGGTGGTGACGGACTTAAGAGCAATGTTCGCTCGGTTAAGTCTGTATGATGATGGGAGTCTTTTGGCAGAACTTCAAGTAAAGCCGACTTGGATTGAGGAGATTAAAGAAAAGCAGTTAGTGGATGAAGGCTTGAGCTCTAAGAGGGTACAAGTTCAAGACGGTGGATTGGAAGGGTACAGTCTGTCTATTGATGGAGTGCTTTGTTTTCAAGGACGAGTATGTATGCCAAAAGATACAGATTTAAGGCGTAAAATTCTCCAAGATGCACATAGCGGCCATACGCTATGCATCCCGGAGGAAGCAAGATGTATGGAGATTTGCGGAAACAGCTTACGTGGCACAGGTTGAAGCGTGAGATAACGGAGTTCGTAGGGAAGTGTCCGACGTGTGTCGCCAGGTTAAAGCCGAACATCACCACCATCGGGACTACTTCAACCGATAAAGATCCTCAATGGAAATGGGAGAGGATCACCATGGATTTTGTTAGTGGGCTACCCCTTAACGCCCACCAAGAAGGATGCATCTGGGTAATTGTGGATCGCCTAACTAAATCAGCTCACTTCATGCCGGTGAGAATGGATTACTCACTCCGAAGCTAGCAAAGTCGTATGTGGGTGAAATAGTGAGGTTGCATGGTGTGCGATGTCGATTATCTCGGATAGGGATCCCGATTCACGTCAAGGTTTTGGAAAGCATTGCATCAAGCTTTGGGTACACGGTTAGATTTCGATCTGGCTTTCCATCCACAGTCTGACGGACAGTCGGAAAGGGTGATACAGATTTTAGAAGACATGCTAAGAGGTCGTGTCTTGGATTTTAGTGGTAGTTGGGAGGAGTACCTACCATTAGCGGAATTCGCCTATAACAATAGTTATCAGCGAGTATCCAAATGGCTCCATACGAGGCCCTATATGGACGAAAGTGTCGTACTCCTACATGTTGGACGGAGTTGGGAGAAAGACAAGTTACGGGTCCAGAATCGTAGCCGAGACGGAAGACAAAGTCAAGGTGATTCGGTCTCGTCTCAAGGAAGCATCGGATAGGCGTAAGTCTTATGCGATCTCAAACGCAAGGAAGTGGAGTATCTTTGTGGGAGACAAAGTCTTTCCGAAAGTGTCGCCTTGGAAAAAGGTGTTGAGATTTGGACGGAAAGGAAAGCCGAGCCCAAGGTTCATTGGGCCATATCTTTGTTGTGAAGCGAGTGGGACCGGTAGCTTATCGGCCAGAGTTGCTTGGCGGAATCGAGTCGATTCATGACGTATTCCATGTATCAATGCTGAGACGGTATCGGTCAGATCCTTCGCACGTTGTGCCAGTAGCAGAGATTGAGGTGAACACGGATTTATCTTTTGAGGAAGAACCGGTTCAGATTGTAGACCGAGATGTGAAAGTCCTACGTAGGAAGGCAGTGCCTTTAGTAAAAGTGTTATGGCGGAACCACGGAGTGGAAGAAGCTACGTGGGAGCCCGAGGAGGTGATGCGGCAGCAATACCCCCATCTCTTTTGATCAAGGAATTTCGAGGACGAAATTTATTTTAAGTGGGGTAGAACTGTAACATCCCAAAAACGGGGCTATTTGGAAATGAATTATTTTTCTTATGTATGAACTGCTGTGTCATTATTTATGGAATAATAATGGTCAAGTTAAGGCTTTGTGTTGGCTCGATTTGGTAGGAAATTTTAGTTTTTAACTTTTAAAAGAAGGGAGCCTTGGTAAGTGGTGTTATAAGAATAAATGTGGGTATTATTAACACTAAAAAGGCCTTGGAGAAGTGGCAAAAGGGAGGCCACTTAGGAGCTGGAATTGACGCCACAAGGGGAAGGGAGAGCCTTGGTTCGAGTCACAAGGATCCCTCCTTTTTGCATTTTGGATGGACGGCACTTGTGGAGAGTTTTTCTCTCCTCAAATTCTTTTTATTTTGGATAATAAAGGGGTTTTTATTAAGGGATAATTTAAGCATTTTAAATTAGTTTTAATTTGCTTAAACCTTTTGATAATACAAGAGATATGATAATTGTATCAAGGATATTATTTAAATTAAAAAGGGATTATTAGGTGATTAATTCAAAATTATTTGAATTAAAATGAATGGGTGGCCAAGAGCAATTCAAGGAGATTAAATGGAGTTTGAACTCCTTGGGTAATAGAAGTGGACGGCAAGGCAACTAAGGGGGGGGGCCGAATTCTATTTAAGGCTCCTAGCTATCATCCTATTTTCCTTTTCTTCACTATTGAGCATAGCCGAATTTTTTAGAGAGAAACTTTGTTATTTTTTTACAACGTGTTCCAAGGTTCCAAAACTCCAATCTTTGTCCCTCTTTTGCCGAAATTCCATCCTCAAGTCCCTTTTCTTCTTTTCTTTGCTGGCCGAATATACACTTCTTGTTACCGAAACTTCATCCCCTTCTTCCATTATTCTTTTTCCTTGGCCAAAAACACCCCCCTTGCAGTGCCGAAAGTCTTTTCTCTTGCTTGGAGGCACTTTGGCCGAATACCAAAGGTGGTACAGACGTTTGGGACTTTCTTTCCAATCGGTTGAGAAGGTAAGGGGTTCTAACCGAATGTTTAGTGATTCACTCTTATGATCTATCGATTTGGACTTAAGGGAAAGCCGAAATTCGGCATAAGCTAATGATGGGCTAATCTTGTTGGTTGAAGCCGATTTCACCTAGGACTTCGGGATCTCCACGCGGTAGGTTGAATCCTCCAAACCTATAGCAATCGATTTTGGGGTAAGTAATGGTAAGGATCTATGAATTTAGTTAATATTCGTTTAAGCGAGAAGGCTACTAATAGTTGCCGATTTCAGAAGTAAAATCATTCAGAGTATAGTAATTTGGGTACTAAGGCACTCGGGTAAAGGATTAGGGTTCAAAAAGAGAACCCTTTTAAATATTTGGTTTGGCCGAATAGGCCATAGTACTAACTCCCATGTTTGGCCGAATATAGGAACAAGTGGATCTTGGGAGGCCGATTTCTTTAATCCTCGGGATTAGACTCCTCGTTGGTGACAGTGTGTACATACACACGTATAATGGTTAATAAAGTGTATTAAGTGTATGTTATGTGTAAATGCGCTTTATGTAGATACGGCTTTAGTGCCTTAATGGTACAAGCGAGGATACCGGTAAGTCTCTATTTGTATGAGATTGATGATAATGCTTTTGGGAAGCATGGATTGTTTGATACATGTGATATATGTATGTTCTGTATTTAACTTGCTTGACATGGGTTGATGAGAGGAGGGGCGGTGATATCGTCTTTGACGAGCACCGGTGCTTTGGTAGCACACTCGTGACTATATGTCACCAGGTTTGGTACCTCCGGAGGTTTGGTACC
Organism: Gossypium sturtianum; assembly: GCA_025698515.1. NCBI lineage: Eukaryota > Viridiplantae > Streptophyta > Magnoliopsida > Malvales > Malvaceae > Gossypium > Gossypium sturtianum. The sequence goes on from CM046952.1 coordinate 119,209,008, forward strand.
TCATAGCGACTTGTCCCCGTGGTTAACACCACCGTGGGTTGGCCCCACTTGAGATATGGGATCGTCTGCGCGGTGATTTGGTATCACACGATGGGTTGGCCCCATCACCCGATTTGTGTCTACTGGACACCAAAGTGCTTTGGTAGCACATTGTGACTATATGTCACCAAAGGGTTTGGCACCACCGGTGTTTTGGTAACACATCGTGACTACGGTCACCAAAGGGTTTGGTACCACATGGGGTAGGCAAAGGTGTTTGGTTGGCTAGGTTGGGTACACGATACCTTGCTTAATTAATCTGTTATATGTTGTGTATGAAATGTTGTATTAACCAAGGGAAGGGTTACATACTGAGTCTTGGTGACTCACCTTCTCCTTTAACATTTTTCAGGTGACTCGTAGATGGCGGTGGAGGAGCCGGTTGGACTCGAGGTGGCCATGCAGTGGATTCAAATTTATAGAACTTTAAATTTCTTTATTTTTACTTGGGTTGTAATAAGGCCTCCTTAAACTACATTGGTGTTATTTTCTTTTATGTTGGATATTTGCTTTAAACTATATTATTAAATTGAACTAAAATCACATGTTTTCTTAAATTAACACGAAAATGCTTTTTCGTGCCATCGGGCACACTTGAAACTGGTATAACAGTTGGACTTAATTAAAATTCCAAATCAAATCTAAGAGTAGCTTTGACAAGACAACCAAAAACGAGGGGTTTTCAATGAAAATAAAATGTTTTTCGAAATGGCGTTCACAAGGTTTTACTCGGTAACAAGTCAAATTCGGTCGTAGTGTTTGGGCCGGGTTTGGGTTGTTACATTCCCTGTCGTTGTCCCAGTACTGCACCCACAACAAAGTCGCTTGCATCGCACATAACTTCAAAAGGTTGAGACCAATCGGGTGTAATGACAATGGGTGCATTCACTAGCTTATTTTTTAACTGAATAAAGGCATCCAAACATGCATCGTCAAAGAAGAATTTTTTATTTTGTTCTAGCAATTACTATCAAAAATCGGGTAAATAATTCCATCATCAAGCCATTTTATGATTTCCTTTTTGACAACTTCCTTTATCTTCTCGTTTAATCTTCTTTGCTGTTCAATCGATTGCTTGCCTTCATCTTCCAACTTGATCTTGTGCATGCAAAAAGAATGACTAATACCTTGAATATTGGCAATACTCCAAGCAATAGATCATTTATGTTGCTTGAGAATATGGACCAATTTCTCTTCTTGAGTTGCATCCAATGTTGCGGAGACAATAACTGGGAGAGTATTGTGATTACCTAGAAAGACATATTTAAGATGAGGAGGTAGTGGTTTCAATTCCATAGTAGAAGCTTCTTTAATAGATAATTTGAAAACTGGGGTTATTCTATTGTTTAGGTCTAAGGATTCAATCAGCCATCCATACTTGTGTTTAAGATTATGAGCTTCAACCATGCTGTCACAACCGGCTAAGAATTCGGCATCAGATGTCACTGCAAACTCTCCAAAGAGTGCTATGCTTAGGCTATTGAATTCTTTCTCAATTAGATCATCTAGCACATCAACAGTATGGCATTCTTCTTTGTCCTTGTATTGAACAGATTCAAAAACACTGAAGGTGACTTGCTCATCATTAAGTCGCATGGTTAGTTCACCTTTATACACATCAATCATAGTTCGTCCGGTGGCTAAAAATCGTCATCCCAAGATTATGGGAACCTCCTTGTTTGCCTCACAGTCAAGTATGATAAAATTAATCGAAAAATGAATTTATCCATACGAACTCAAACGTCTTTTATTTTCCCATCAGGTTGAGCCAAGGATCGATCGGTGAGTTGTAATGTCATTGCAGTGGATTTCATGTGATTCTCAACTTTCTGAAATTAGATAGTGGCATTAGGTTAATGCTAGCTCCCAAGTCGCATAAAGCCTTACCGAAATAATGATTGCCAATTGAACATGGGATGGTAAAGCTCCTAGGATCCTTCAATTTAGGGGGCAACTTGTTCGTCAAAACAACACTATAGCCTTCTATGAGTGCAATAGTTTCAATATAAGTAAGCTTTTTCTTCTTGGGCAAGAAGTCTTTCATAAATTTCTCATAACTCAAAATTTGTACCAGAGCATCTACTAAAGGAATGTTGATCTGTAATCAATTCAGTGTGTCCAAGAACTGCTGATACTGCTTGTCATGCTCATTCTTCCTGAATCTTTATGGGAAAGGTAAAGGTATGGATATATCTGCTTGTACTGACACCTTTGATTTTGTCGACAGTTTCGATGGTCGAACAGTAGGAATTTGAGTTACAATTTGTGAAACTTCTTTGTCTGATGCATTGACAAATTCTTCTGATTCAACCTCCTCACTAGTGATCACTCCATCCGCATCTTGAGTTGCTATAGTAGAGTCGATAAATGGTTTGCTAGTTTGTTTACCACTCCTAAGAGTGATAACCTTACAATGTTATTTCCCCCTCGGACTAGGATTTTTCGTGTCACTAGGTAATGAACCTGGTGGTTGAGTATTCAGATTTGAAGCAAGTTGTCCTAATTGTGCCTCCAATGCTCTAATGGAAGATGAATTCCCTTGGACAATAGCTTCAGTTCGAGTAATATGCTCCCACATTAGCTCCTCAAGAGTTGCTAAAGTGTTGTGGCTGCATCAGATTTTGGTGTGGATGTATCTGGCCTTGTTGTGGATGCATCTGAGTGTGCTGATTGTAGTTCTACTGCTGTTGATTATAATTTCCTTGTCTGGGATTATAATTACCCTGAGTAGATGTATTCCCATGTCTGAATGTCGCGGCATTTTGTCCATCCCTCTAAGTTCCCCAAAACGGTTGGTTGCATGCAGAGTTGTTGTAAGAATTTCCATAAGAATTGTTGCGGATGTTACTAATATAACAGGCATTCTCTGCATGTTGTGGACAATCTTCATAACTATGGTTGTCACTACAAATATCACAAGAAAAAGTAGGAACATCAACTTTTTGAACGACTTGTATAGGTGCAACGCCACTCGTCCCTTGCATATTTTTAATCATGTTTATGAGAAAAGAAACTTGAGCACTTAGTGCGATTATTGCATCCCAATTTAATAACTCCTGGAGTAGTTTTTGCTTGTGCAGCTCTAGAGACAGGGTATTGATAATCATTATGAGAAATTCTCTCAAGAATTCTCACAACATCATTATAAGTACAATCCAGCAGAGGTCCATTAGCTGACGCGTCTACAATATTTCTTGTATGTGATTTCAGCCCATTATAAAAAATCTCAATTTACGTTTCTGGTTGAATGCCGTGCATGGGACAAAGTTGGAGTAAAGTTTTATAACGTTCCCATATGGTGTGAAGATTTTCATCATCAAACTGATGATAAGCAGTAATATCATTTTGAAGACGAGCATTCATTGTCGGTGGGTTAAATCGCAAAACAAACTGTGCTGCTTGTGCATCCCAAGAAGTAATTGATCCGGTAGGTAGTCCAAAAAAACAAGTATGTGTTCTTCCCTGTAAGGAATAAGGAAATAATTTCATCTTCAAGGCATCATTAGGAACACCTTATTGACTAAAGGAAGCACAGATCAATAAAAAGGATTTAAGATGTTCTCTCGCATCTTCATGTGGCAGTCCAGCATATTGTCCATTAGAATTCAGCATTTGAAACATTACTGGCTTGAGTTCGAAATTCCCAACTTGGATTTATGGCCTAACAACTTCTGGTTGCAAATCATCCAAGACAAGTACTATAAAATCTCGTATAGTCCTATTTTGTATGCGAGCATCTTGTGGAAATAATGAGTTATAAACATTTCACTACTGCATCGGGGGTATGTCTACATTGTTCCCTAGTACAGCCATATTTCTTTGTTCTCGAAGTCTATTCCGAACAGTCCTTTCAATTTCTGGATCAAAAGTGGAAAGAAAGTATGAATTTTTTCGGGTCATAAAACACCTAAAATAAAGTTAAAGAAATAGCAAAAAAGAAAAAGAAATAGTTAGTGAATACTAAATATTATATAAGGAAAATAAAGTGCAAAAACACAAAAAAACAAAAATAAACATCAAACAAACACCATCCCCAACAACAGTGCCAAAAACTTGATCGGCTGTTTAACGTCACAGTAATAATGTGCAAGCATACACTGTCGGTGCAAGTATAGTAGACAAATGTGAGTCTGTCGAATATCAATCCCACATGGATGGGTGTCTTTTTTCTATTAATGTCGGTACAATAACTAGATATAAATGAGATGAATTGTGAGGATAGTTGTAACACCCCAAACCCGACCTAGACGTTATGGCCGAATCTGGCAGTGCCACATTGAAGTGTTTAGCGTAAAACTTGTTGTCGTTGAAATCCTCAAAATCAATTAATCATTTTGTTATTAAACGGTGATTCCAAAATGGGTTGTTCATTTCCAAAGCGTGCATCATTAAAAGCTAATCACTTTTAAAACGTTACTAATTTTCAAAATCTCATTTATTGCAGAAGTTTTCTTTTTTCAGAAATGTTGCGAAAACGTGGTGTCTTTGAAAATAGTTACCTTTTGAAAACCCGTATTTTTCTACAACTAGCAGTTTATATCAAACTAAATAAATAAAAACCCCAATTTAAAGTTTATAACTTTAAAGAGGCCTTATTACATAAAAATACCCAAATTCAGTTACTTATAAATCAAAAGCTAAAAACGATAGCTGATGCAGTTGTGTGGCCATCATCAAGTCCCTCACAGCACCGACCCGCCTACGACTAGGGATTACCTGTACAGTTAAATAGAGGGGTGAGTTTACGAAAACTCGGTGTGTAATCCCCTAACAAGCAAACAGTAAATTAAACCGTAGATAAATGCAGTTTGGGCCTGAGCCCGTTACAATAATAGTCCAATTCAGTGTGGCCCTAAGCCCTTTCCTGTAACAGTAAACAGTTGGGCTTGAGCCCATCACAATGCCAGTAGTCAGTAGGGCCTTTGCCCAATTTCAGTAATAGTATCAGTGGGGCCTTGGCCCATAACAGTAATAGATATCAGTCATGCAGTGAACAGTATGTAATATCATTAATCGATGCAGTAATAGTATAGTATCATTAATCAGTGCAGATATGCAGTAAAAAATCCTACCCAATCTAGCCTCTACACACACTCCGTCCCACCAAACACACCATGTGGGGATAAAATTAACCCACCCAGCCAGACACACCAAGATTAGCACCGATTGCAGCACTAAACAGTATTACAGCAAAGCTACAAGTAAAATAAACGGCATATAACCATCAGTAGGTCCACAGTCGTCTTGGGCGACCCGTGTGACCTTATCAGTACAGTACACTTCCTCCAAATATAACAACCCATCCCCATGCACTATTTCGTGACATAATATCATACGTGTATGCAAATGGCATGCTCAATTATAGTCATACATATCATAGAGCAAATCAGTCATACATAACATAAGGCCATAACTGTCATTTCATCTCTTAGGGGTATAACAGTCATTTTACCCTATGGGGGTATTTCGGTCGTTTTACCCTATGGGGGTATTTCGATCGTTTTACCCTATGGGGGTTTTTCGGTCGTTTTACCCTATGGGGGTATTTCGATCGTTTTACCCTATGGGGGTATTAACAAATAATTTTTAAAATTTTCGCATATGGAAATTTCACCTTAAAAAAAATTATTTTTCTTCACGTCATGGCCTTTTAACTTGTTATCGTCATCACTAGGGATGAAATCAGATAATTTTTTAGTAAGGACTAAAAATTAAATTGTAACTTTTATGATAGTAAAAATGTAATTTCACCAGTTCAATAGCCTATACCTTTATAGGGCCCACACGCTCGTGCGGCCTGTTCAGCCCAGATTTCACCACGGCTATGAGACCCACATAGCCCAGTCCAGTATTTGCCACAAATCGTGGATTTCATCCGTGTGGGGACCACGAGCCCATTGGGCCCGCACGACCCCTTTCGGCCTAACGTGGCCCATTACGACCTAAGCCCATGAACATGCTCATGGGGGCCTCTACAGTTTATCGCCCATGATTCGTGGGTTTGGCTTACCACACGAGCGATCGCACGCTCGTGTGGTCTCAAACACCGTATTTTTGGCTTTTCGGCTTTTTTCGTTCTACAGTTACAGTGGGGTGTTTACACACCTGCCTGTGAAAATGCACCAAGATCCACGAGCACCAAAACCTACATTCATACATGGCTTTCCATTAGTCGCTAAACAATAAGGTTAATCCCCTTCTTTTACACCCTTAACTAAAACTAAAATTAACACTTGCCTCGATTGACAAATGTGGCTTAGCCCACTTATACCACTGATGAAGGTTGACTACAATCTCTTTGACGGATATCTGCATTACAAACAGGTTTTAATAAACAGAATTGTTTATTCATGTGGTTTTGAATCCACACATGATAACTTACAGAATTGCAGAAAGCATTCGGCCTACACTTTAGAATGCTAGCCTACATACTTACCTTTGATCGACTGATGAGAGGAAGGTTTCTACGACTTTAATCTCACCTAAAACTATTTCACTCCTTGAGGAATTCGAACCTTCAGAGAATAGTTGTCAAGCCAAAAACAAAATTGAAGAGATGAAGAGGGAGAGAAAAGTGATATTCGACAAACAGTAGACCAAAAAGGGGTAAAGGATGAAGAGCAAATCAGAAGAAAAATGCAACACGAACCTACTCAACACTATTCGGTCAAGGTTTGGAAAAGTAGAGGAGAGAAAAGAAATAGCAAAGAGAAGAGGGGAAGAGAAAAAAGGATTCGGCAGAGGAGAGAACCAAAGAGCTATTTGGCCAAACAAAAAAAATGAATTAAAGGAAAGAGCAGAAAAAGAAAATGAACAAACCCGAGAGGTACTCGAAGTCTTAGCCAAAATTCGGCACCAAAAGCAAAAGGTGAAAAGAATGCTGACTTAAACCGAAGCAGACAAAGAGAAAATAACCCAAAAACCCCCAAAACCGGTTATCTGAGTGCCTAGAGACCAAATTCGGCACAAACACTTCCTCTCCATCAAACTCCTTGATTTTCTCCTCGTATCTCTCCCCTTATCCCTCCTTGAATTACTCTACCGATTTCTCCTCAACTCCCCCAACAACTCCATTCCACTTCTATTCAAACTCCCCTTAGCTGTGTTTCAGTCCAACTCCACTACCTACACAGCTCAAGCAGTAAAATAAATACTCCATTACGCAACCCAGGACTTGAACCTCAGACCTCACAGTTACACAACACGCCACCTTTCCACTAGACCACAAGCTCTTTTTGTCATAAAACAAGTACTATTATTTATAAAGCCTATATGTCAGTGTCCAGATTTATTTAAGAGCAAAACTAAAAATTCTGCAAAAGCCAAGATTTGAACCCAGGCTTTTCAAACACTCCCAAACACTCCCAAACACTCCTAAATCACTTAACCACTGAAGCAGACATTCATTTATGTCACTTTCTTGCACAACTAAATATTTATGTGCAGTCTCCCAACTGTTCCCTTGTTCAAAACCTATTTCTTCTAGGCCCAAAATTTAGGGCGTTACAATAGTTGTCGATGCAATAACTTTAAAAACAAAAAAATAAAATATGATGATGATAAACTGGGATTCCCAACATGAATCCTCAGCAGAATACTAAGTGCTCACAAGGTATAAAAGTATATGTGATTGTCGATGCAATAAAATTCAATGTATATCTTACTCAGCGTTACTCCACCATTTAATCTCAGACTTAACTATACATATTAACCTCACCTTCCGATGATGGTAGAATGGCACTATTAAGAACAAGTGAACTAAATTCCTCTAATCCTCACTCAACTTCCGTTGTAATGCTTGTTCGCTCAAACTGTAACTGCACCTTCCAGTGTCAGTGAATGCAATAACAACCGTGTAAACAAAACATTCAAACCCCAAGATTAAATAATAAAAGCAAGATTAAATAAGATATCATTTCACCAAGAATTCATCAGTACTTCCATACAACCAGAAATTAGGGACTAATCACCAGCATTTAGAAAGAAATAAGAAAGACTCGAATGGAGAATACTATCCCTAGACAACTCAACTGAATCTCTCTATTCCCTCTTGTTGCACACTTAGGTCTCCTCGTCAGGAGCTAGTCTGCATCTGGTTTTTACGTTGGCTCACCTGTCAGAGGTTTAAGCTGCCATGGCCGCAAGCTTCAAGGTCGGATGATGAAGATGATGGTGGAGAAAAACCACTCAAGAAGGCCTTTTTTTCTTATCATATCCACCTTTTATGTCCTCCCCCATAGTACAGGTGTCCTTTCCCTAAAATTATTCTGTCCTTGTTCGTACAGGTTGGTTATACCAGACTGGGCAGCTCACGTAATTTTGGTTTTTATCAAGACAGCTGTCAGGTGCGACGATAATTTTGAACGAAATCTGGAATTAACCTATGCAGCGACATGTGGACATCTGTCAAGTGCGGTGACAATTCTGGTTGTAATTTGGAATTAACTCATGTAGCGACATTAATGCAATAAGATAGCAAAATTAAGGATAAAATAGGCTAGGATTCACTGAGTTATAAAATGAAATTTACTAAACTGAAAATGGTAAAATGTATGCTAAGAATAACTAAATGGGAACAATTTAACCAATAAGTAGGGGTAAAACATTTGTTCTTTCTAGTGCTATCACACCCCTTAATCCTTAAGAGGTGTTATCATCCTCGCCCTCGTCCATGGTTACACTACCACTGACGACGATGATAACCCTCGAAGTTATGGTGAGGACAGGTGCGAAGGACATTGTGCAACCAGATGTGAACATGGATCAATGGAGAGGCAACAATGGATCATGGAACTAATGAGCAATAACAACAACCCTCAAACTCATTTGGGAGTCGATGAGATGATGCTCTAGTTTTGTGAAAACATCAATCCCAACAATGACCTTTGGTCTAATGTTGTTTTCCCTTGGGAAAAATAAGAGTTCATTTGATTTATCTATTTGTTTCAATTAAGGCCTTTGATCCAAAAGTATTCTTTCATTTTACATTAGGATGGTGTTGTGTTTGTTGAACTTTGGTCACAAATCACAGTCTTTTCCCTTGATCTAAAGCACCTATATCATTTTCCTTATTAAGATTAAAACATCATGTTTATTATTTGAATTTAGAGTTTTTATGTTATTCTCCTAATTTTGAGTTTTTCTTTTATCTTTTAAAATTTGCTATAATTCAATCTTAATTACTTGAATGAAGAAAATTTTAAGTTCATAAGTTAGATTAGATCTTATTTGATAATTTTGAGAATTAGATTTCCTATAACAATACATAAAAGTTATCTCTAATGCATGCTATAAAGCCATCCAGGAAGATGTTTTATTATTCTTGAGACAAGTCAATGAAGGGATTAAAAGTAATGAGGGTTAATTAGGGAATGGCAAAACTAGATTTGTTGTGACTTGTTTTTATTCTATGGGGATCAAAACTATATGTTTGATGTATGTTTGGTTGATATTCATATTATTTTCCTATTCAGCATAATAAATTTATATAGATTGGGATTAGTACATTTTAGTAATTCATTTTATGGTATTCATGTGTTTTTTCAATCATATATTTTTGTTATGTTTTTTTTTTATGTTTGAAGGTTGAAAAATATATACTGAAAACTTGTATAAATATTAAAAATATGATAAAAATTAGAAAATATTGAACATGTCACATTTGTTTTAGTTGGGTTAATTTGGATTGATTAAGACACGTTGCAAAACTTTTTTATTTCATTGGATTTTGAGAGTTAGGGTTAGATTTTTTTTTATACAGTAGGGTTAGATTATTTGTAATTTAAATAATTGTGGTTAATTTTTAATTCATTTCAAGTTGAGGTCAATTTAGGTTAGGATTGGACAAGTTTGCATTGTTGACCTTTTAGTGTCAATTCAAGTTATGCCCTATTTGGATTCAGATTAACCGGGTTGGAGTTTCGAGTTCAGATTAGAATTTAAAAGCTTGTATAAAATTATATAAATATATAAATAATTTAAAAAATTATTTAATAAAATTATTAAAACAGTAAACCCTAGACCTTCATTGTGACCAATAGAAATGGGCCAAATAGATTAAACCCCAAGTCATGCAAGGCTACAGATTGAAGATATTTTTTAACATCTCAACTGGTTATCTTGGTAAATTGTAAACTTTCTAACATCGCTCACATCTTTTAACCAGATTAGTAGCGATGACTTTGATTAAAGGCAAAAAGTACCCCTGCCACTAGGCTTTTTAAGCTTAGGCTCTGCCCTTCAAATGGTTTTCGTAGACTCCCCTATGGATTTCCCTAACGACACACACTTCTTCTTCTAGAGATAGAGTAGCAGAGGCTAGGAAAATGACTTATTGTAAAGGATTCCATAAATAAACACATATCTTACAGAATTTTGTTCTATTTTCCAGGATTTTTCTTGATTCTTTCTCTTGCATGTGTGTTTTAGAAATTTTATGATTGGTTTCATCCAAAAATCTATGAAACTAACAGTATTGATGGAGGGTAAGCGTTTGTAGCTTGACTTACAAACTTGTTCAATCAACAGCTTCCATCAGTAACCCACTTTCACAATGTGAGCAATCTTTGAGAGCATATCAACTTTGCCTTTATCTTTTTCACAGTTCTTTCTATCACGTAGCTAGAGGGAAGTGTTTTAACTAACTCCATAGAGTTTTGTTCTATTCTACCATTGTACGATCCCTATCATCAGATTCTCTATCAAGTTGGCTTGTGATGAGTTGTGAGTTGATGAATACTTTCACGTGTTGGACTTTTATGGATCTAGCTTACTCTAACATTATTTGTTACTAGGAATGATAGAATCAAACAATAGTGTCGCTCATGACTTACTGGATAAATTAATACTATCTTTGCTCCTACTCTTTCTTTAATAGAAGACCCATCTATGTAAAATGTTCAAGTTTCTATAGAAGGGTTTATGGACCCTAAGTGCTGAATTGGCATTTCTATAGAGGATTCTTGTCGTATAGGTAACTTTTAAGGTGTAATTTTTCACAAAGTGTACTACCTCCTAGGTTACATAAAGCTCTAGTAAAATGAATGCTCCCTTTCTCTATGGGAATAGTAAAACTTCCCACGTCTTTCAATTTTTGGGAAACCTATCTCAAAATAATAGCACTATAGGAAGCGCTTATATTAACTTGTTCACTTATCTTAATTTTCCTACATTAGACATAATTTCCATTAAAAACTTGGCATACTTAGGAACTTTCTCAATTAATTCAATCAAAGGCATGTTAACATTTAATGTTTTGAACAAATTTAGAAAGCTTACAAACTCGTCTTCATCCCGTGTACTTAACTCGGTTTGCCATAACATTAATCATTATTAGAACTTGACCATTTCTATACCTAATCCGATCCTTGTGAAAACGACCTCACTTATCACTTTATTACTTGATTCGATGTGTATACTTGTACAATTCACATGTCATAATCACACGTGAAAGTAGACTCCCCTATGGATTTCCCTAAGGACACACCCTTCTTCTTCTAGAGATAGAATAGCAAAGGTTAGGAAAATGACCTGTTGTAAAAGATTCCATCAATAAACACATATCTTACAAAATTTTGTTTTATTTTCTAGTATTTTTTTTATTCTTTTTCTCACATGTGTGTTTTAGAAATTCGATGATTGGTTTCATCCAACAATGTATGAAACTAACATTATTGATGGAGGGTAAGCGTTTGTAGCTTGACTTACAAACTTGTTCAATCAACAGCTTCCCTCGGAACCCCACTTTCTATCAAGTAACTAGAGGGAAGTGTCGTAACGAACTCCGTAGAGTTTTTTTTTCTATTCTACCATTATAGGATCCCTATTATTGTATTATCTATCAAGTTTTCTTGTTACGAGTTGTGAGTTGATGAATACTTTCAAGTGTTGGACTTTTATGGATTTAGCTAACTCTAACATTATTTTTTACTAGGAATGATAGAATCAAACAGTAGTGTCACTCATGAATTACTAGATAAAGTAACATTATCTTTATTCTTACTCTTTCTTTAATAGAGGACCCATCTATGTAAAATTTTTGAGTTTCTATAGAAGGGTCTATGGAATAATTTAGGGCAAGTGCTGTAGTGGTATTTCTATAGAGGATTCTTTTCGTATAAGTAACTTTTCTTTAAAAGGTGTACTTTTTCACAAAGTATACTAGCTCCTAGGTCACATAGAGCTCTACTAAAATGAATGCTCCCTATCTTTATGAGAATAGTATAACTTCTTTGGTCTTTCAATTTTTGGGGAACCTGTGTCAAAATAATAGCACTATGGGAAGCACTTATATTAACTTGTTCACCTGCCTTAATTTTCCTATGCCTAGACATCATTTCCTTTAAAAACTTGGCGTACTTAGGAACTTTCTCAATTAATTCAATGAAAAGCAGGTTGACATTTAATATTTTGAACAAGTTTAGAAAGATTACAAACTCGTCTTCATCTCGTTTTTGCTTCTCTTCTAGTCTTGAAGGGAATAATATTTTTGCAACGATAGAATCATTAGTTGTTTCTATCTCTGGCTCAACTGTCGGTGCAACTACTTCCTCTGACTCCGGTTCATTTTCAATTTCGAGGGTATTTGTTGAAGATCATCAGTATTCTCCATATTTACCTCCTGAGTTGGGTTTTCTAGGCGACTCAGTACTTTACCCAATCGAAGCACTATTGCTTTCATGTGCTCCTTCCCTTCTCTATGAGGATTATTTTTGGTATTAATAGGAATACCTATGCCAATTTGACTTTTTTATCTCTTCCATCATGCTCATCTATTGGCTCATCTGTTCGTCAAGTTTAGTCAATGTTCTTGTTGAATTGGTGCACTCAGATTTCACCTACTTCACATCCGTTCTCATTGACTTCATCTTCCCATCTGATCTTAAAGTTTAGTCAATGTTCTTTATTCTATCCAGATGTTGACCACATGCAGTATGGTCATTCGAGTTGGCCCTTTCTTGGGGTTTTCGTAATTAATGAGGTTGACTGTTAGAATTTTTAACTTGGTTCGAGTTATTACCTCCTTCTTGGTTTACGCCCCATTTCATATTCGATTGATCTCTCCATCTGGGATTGTATGTATTCGAATAGGGATTTCCACCCCTTTCTCGATGTAGTTCACAATATAGTGCAAGAGTAGTTTGTCTCCTCCATAAACAGATGGTGTAGTCTTCTCAACCTCTATTCGATTGATTCTTTCCATCAGTTGTTGATATCTATCATCCTCCTGAATAGCTTTCACCATAGATGGCTCCTCCTACCGCCACTGGCAGGAATTCATCACAATACTTTCATCAATTCATACGCATCCTCGTACATTCTGCTCATTAAGGCTCCTCCTACCACTCCATCTAATCCTTACCTCGAATGCACGTCCAACCCATTGTAGAAAATTTACAGTCGTAACCCCTTAGGCAATCCATGGTGTGGGCACTTCTGAATTAGCATCTTAAGACACTCCCATGCTTCGTGAAAGCTTTCCCCTTCTAACTGTTGGAACATCAAAATTTCCCTTCTTAGTTGGACCGTCTTGCTAATAGGGAAGAACTTTTGTAGGAATTTCCCTGCGGGTTCATCCCATGTCGTGATTGATCCTGGGCTTGCGAATCTAGCCAAGAAAAAGCGTTATCAAATAATGAAAAGGGGAACAACTGAAGACAAATAGCGTCATCAGTGACCTAATTACATTTGAAGGTATCAAAGCTGAAGGAACCGTTTTAAATGCTGAGTCAGATCCTCGGTTAGTGTTCCTTAAAATTATAGATTATTTTGAATCATCTGGATCATAGTTAGCTTAATCTTGAAATTACTGGCCGTGATAGCTGGCCTCGTTATACTTGTAACAACCTGGTTTAGACCTTAGTCGGAACAGTGGTTTCGAGACCACAAATCTGAGGTCGGAAAAAAATATTTTAATATTATTTTCTGTGTTTACAGTATGTGATTAAGAGTGTGTGAAAGTTTTGTGAATTAATTTTATCTATTGTGTGCTTAATTTGCAAAAAAAAAACATAATCGCATAAAATGTAAAAGTTGTGTGCTGATTGTTAAAGTGCTTAAATGTTATGCTTGGAGATGTGTGAGGTCCTTATTATGGAAATGGACCCTTAGTTGAGTAAGTGGTCATAAATAACCTTATAATGGATGAATATATAAGTTTAATAATAAGGCTAAATTGGTAAAATAATAATTTTGTTATTAATTAATTAAAGAAAGCCAAAATATGCTTCATTTTATCTTTGTTTTCATTGAAATATCAAGGAAGAAAAGGGTTTTGAATACTCAAACATTTCGGCAATAATATTGGAAGATTAAGGTATGGTTTTTGATCCGTTTTTGATGATTTCTACGTTTTTGTGATCGTTGTTTCGTGTTCTAGCTAACCCATGTAGTAATTTTTGAATTTGTTGGTGATTTTGAAAGATTCCATTGAATAATGTTTGAGCTTTGTGATAGTTGATGGTGAAATATGAATGTTTGATGTTTGGTTAATATATTTTGTTCTTGAATTTTTGATGAAATTGGCTATTTTGGGCTAAATTATGAAAATGAGAAATTGGAGGACTAAAATGTGAAATAAATGAAATATGTGGGCTAGTATGAACATAAGGAGAATTTGGCTAGGCATGTGTGAAATGAAATTATGTGAATTTGATGATTTTATGAAATAGGGACTAAAGTGTCGAAATGTGAAAATGTGAGGGCTATTTTGTAAAATGCCCTAAATATGTGTGTTTGGACTAAATTGAATGATTTGGTGATTTAATGAGCTAAATTTGGATATGTATAGATCAAGAAAAGAGGGATTTGGATTGAGATCGAGGCAAAGATAAAGTGCTCGATTAATCGACTCGTTTTGTTACTTCGACGTCCGCTGTAAGTTCGGGTATAATACGAGTTGTTAAATTTATGTCTAAGTGCTATGAAATGAATGAATATGTGATTATTGAATTAGAAATGTTAAATGTGGAATTGAGAAATGAGGCACTATGTGTGCGTAATTAGAACCGGGACAGAGATGAATAGCACTGTGTGTGCAAAATAATGGAAGCCTCGGCTTATTTGATTGGCACTGTGTGTGCGATACCGAGTTAAATTCAGTTTTATGTAAAGGCACTAAGTGTGCAATGATGTTTAAGCTTCGGCTATGAATTTGGCACTAAGTGTGCGAACAAATCGAACGAATAACAAAGGTTGATCGAAATGAAGTATTGAGCATTGAGTAGCATGAATGGTAAATAACTAAGTGTTGGCTAAGGTACGTACGCAACCTATGTGGTTGATGAAATTATAAATAGATATATGGATGGTTGATTGAGCATATTAGTTGTGGATGATATGATATTCATATTTATGTGTTGATCTATGTGATGAATTAATTTGTGTATTGTTATTGATTCATTGAGTTAAATGTATTATATTACGAACTTACTAAGCTTTAGAGCTTACTGTGTGAAGTGTTTCTCTGTTTTACAATGTCTTTAAAGCTAGCTCGGATCTGGGGATCGTCAGTGACTCAATCACACTATCGACTAACTATTTTTGTACTTTTGGAAGATGTATTATGTATGGTATATGGCATGTATAGGCTAGTTGATATGGCATGTTTTGAGGTGTATAAACTTTGCCATGTGATATGGCTTGAAAGTTGAATAATGTTAGTATATATGTGTGGAATTATGTGAATGACGAATATGGTATGTTTCATGCTTAAATGGTTGATGAGAATTGAGGTTTAAACATGAACTTGTGGTATGGGTTTTATGATGCTTGACTTATAAGATTTGGAATATGGAATTGGTAGTTTAGATAGACTTATTAAGTTGAATTTGAGCATAGGAATAATTGATGTAGTTGATGATTAGTTGGTGCATATATTGGTATGTTTTGGTTGCCATTTGAGGTATAAATGTTTATGAATTGAGGCTTGTAGGTGATTTTAAGTGTGAGTGGCAAGTTTGGTCTTGTAAATGACCTATAATTGCCCACACGGTTGAGCACACGGGCGTGTGGCTCGACCATGTCCTTCGAGTTTGCAAATTGAAACAAGTCAGGCTCGACCATAGGCTGGACACACGGGCGTGTCCCAGCCGTGTGATGCAAGTCAGGCTCGACCACGGGTGAGGCATACGGGCGTGTCTCAGGCCGTGTGGACAAGTCAGTATGTATGCCCTGTTTTGCCACGGCTCGGACACATGGGCGTGTCTGAGGCCGTGTGAGGCACACAGCCTGCCTACACGGGCGTGTGACCCCTGTAGCTTGGAAAAATGTTTGATTTTTAAAAAAAATTTGTATGATCTCGGTTTAGTCCCGACCCCTTTCTAGTGCATGTTTGAGGTCTCGTAGACCTCGTCAAGGAACTATATGAATATATCTTGATATGTTGAATTGTGTTATACTTTGTGTTGAGAAATGATTGTAAATGTTCCGATTATTTGGTAATGCCTCTTAACCCTATTTCGGCGACGGTTACGGGTTAGGGGTGTTACATTTTATTGGTATCAGAGCTATGATTCAGTCGATTCTAGGACTAACGTAGCGCGTGTGAGTCTAGCTATACATGTCATATATATATATATTTGCGATAGTGTGATGAATCCTGACAGTTAGAAATGTGTTTTTATATAGCAAATGGACCCCGATCGAGCAGTTGCTGATGATGTAGAGAGCAATGCGCCTGCTCCTGCTCAAGGGACAGCACCGGCCGAATCTAGGCCGATAGCTAGTAGCCAAGAGGGAGAGGCTAAGCAAGCCTTCTTCCGAATGATGAGTGAGTGGTTTTTGGAGTTCGTTCGAATGAATCCAGATGCTCCACAACCTCCACCCCTACAAGTACCCATTGTGCCACAAGTTGTAGATCCGATCCGATTGAATAAACCTCCTGTAGAAAAAATATGAAAGTATGGGGCCGAAGAGTTTAGGGCCACAGTTGATGATGATGCTGAGCGAGCTGAGTTTTGGCTTGAGAATACAGTCTGAGTGTTTGATGAGATGTCATTAACTCCTGATCAATGCATTAAATGTGCTGTTTCATTGTTGAGAGATACGGCATATAATTGGTGGAAAACGTTTATATCCGTGGTTCCGAGAGAGAGAATCACCTGGGATTTCTTTCAAGTTGAATTTCAAAAGAAGTATATTAGTCAACGATTCATAGATCAGAAACATAAAGAGTTTCTAGAGCTGAAACAAAGCCGCATGTCTGTTACTGAATATGAACAGAAGTTTATGAGATTGAGCCAATACGCACGAGAATGTGTTTCGACTGAAGCTACTATGTGTAAATGTTTCATTGAAGGGCTGAATGAAGACATTAAATTGCTGGTTGGAATACTTGACTTGAATGAATTTGTAGTATTAGTTGAAAGGGTTTGTAAAGCCGAAGAACTAAGAAAAGAAAAGGAGAAAGCAGATTCAGAGGCAAGAGATGAAAGAAAGAGGTCGATGAGTAAGTCGTATCAACCTTCGTCCAAGAGATTCCAAGATGCAATAAATCGCTCAAATGTTTCAATTGGACATTCGAGCAGAGATCGAGTGAAACAGAATGTTAGTTCCAAAACACAAGTTCCAATTGAATCGAGTGTTGGAAGTGTTAAAAGCAACAAGCCCGAGTGTAGACAGTATGGGAGACAACATGTTGGGGAATGCTGGGGCAAGTACAATAATAGAGTTTGCTATAAATGTGGATCATGAGACCATTTCATTCGTGATTGCCCAGAGTTAGCTGGGAAAGACAATGTAAAGAATGCGAGACCGGGTAATGTGACAGCTAGAGGTAGACCACCCAAAAATATCGAGAATGTAAGTGGTAGTCAGAGAGGAACATAAGACACAGCTGTGAGATCTGAGGCGAGAGCACCTGCCCGAGCCTATGCTATTCACGCACGAGAAGAAGCATCATCTCCAGACGTCATTACTGGTACTTTCACTCTATTTGATACTAATGTGATTGCATTGATAGATCCAGGATCTACTCATTCATATGTGTGTGTTAATCTAGTATCTAGTAAGACTCTGCCTGTTGAGTCTACTGAATTTGTAATTAGAGTATCGAACCCCTTAGGCAAGTGTGTTCTAGTTGATAAAGTGTGCAAGAACTGTCCGTTGATGTTTCGGGATATTTATTTTTCGGCTAATTTGATGCTGCTACCATTCTATGAATTTGATATAATTCTGGGTATGGATTGGCTCACTTTGCATAATGCTATTGTGAATTGTAAACTAAAGAGTATTGATTTGAGAAGTCAGAATGGTGAGATAGTTTGAATTGAATTGTAACACCCCACACTCGGCCTAGACGTTATGACCGGATCTGGCGTGCCACATCAGGTTTTGTTTGAAAACTTTGTGTTTGTTGGAAAGCTCGTCTACGAATCAAAAACTTTCTACCGCTTAAAATCCCAGTTTTAGTTGCTTATTAACAAAACAAGTTTCACTCGGGATCATTCCTTTTGAAAAAAAATATTGAACACATATATTAGTTTGTTTTTAAAACCTTGTCCGTTACGGAAGTTTGGTTTTAACAGTTGCAGAAACGTGATACTTCAAAAAAAACAGTAGTTATTATTTTAAAACCTGTGTTTAATAGTTTAGCAGTTTGTAAAGAAATACCAAATAAAAGTTAAAAACAATTCCAATGGCCTTATTACAAAAATTAATAACCCAAAAATTAAGGTAAATTAAACTAAGGTGAAGTAGCTAAATTAGCCCCAGAAACATACAGGACGTGTGGCCATCTCCGAGTCCCTCACAGCTCCAAATCCTCTAAGGCTGGGGATTACATGTACAGTTAAAGGGAAAGGGTGAGTTACGAGAACTAAGTGTGTAATCCTATTCTGATCCACGATCAGGCCCAAGCCCATGCAATGTCGATCGGGCCTAAGCCCAAAATCATGTTAATGCAAACAAAAATACAGCCCAACCCAGTCCAACCATCACACCACCCGTACCAACCCTACACACCATGTGGGGACCAAGTTGACCCACCAAGCCTTACACACCAATAACGCAGTCGAGCTGCTAATATCAACGCAGTAAAGCTGCCAGAAATAGTATACGTGGCTGAGCCACTAAAATTAGTATATCGTGGAAGAGCCACTGAATCAGTATAACGTGGCATAGCCACCAGTACAGTACTTCCTCCAAATACATAACCCAGCCCAATGCAACATGTTGTGACATATTAAATCAATGTATGCAACAAATCACCATCATAATCAATTAAACAGATTACACATACAACACTAGATCTACCACTAGGGGTATAATGGTCATTTGATCGGTTAGGGGTAAAACGGTAATTTACCCCCTCGGGGGTATTCTAATAATTTCACCCAACGAGGGCATTTCAGTAATTTAACCCTTTAAGGGTATTTCAGTAATTTTACCCATCGAGGGTATTTTGGTAATTTGCCCATCTACGGCCTTTCCAGAGGCCAACTGTCGCCTCGAGCGACACAGGTTCCATTTTCGGTCAGAACAGTGCAATTGGGCCTAGAATCCATTTTCACCCCAAATGGGCCCACATGATCATGTGGCCCATTTAGCTCGTTTTCGGTCTCGATTCTGCAGACTTCGCAGTCGCATCAATCATCCAGAACTTACCATGGGTTTCGCCCCTGTGGGCCCATTAGCCTACTGGGCCCATTTGGCCCTCCACGGCCCAACAAGGCCCGTTACGGCCTAAGCCCGCAAAAAAGATCGTGGCACTCCCAAAGGCCCATCGTCAACGTTCGTGGCTTGGTTTATCACTACGAGTGCTCGTACGCTCAAGTGATCTCAGCTTCCGGTATTCCGGCTTTTCAGTACTTCAGCTTTTAGCCGATTCACCGATCATGACAATAGCAAATTAAACAGAGGTGTGAGATTACACACCTGCTTTGGATTGCCAAATGAAACACTCCTCGATGCCCCTATGATAACAATGACCATGAGTTAATCCCAACGCTCTCAAAAATCCATAATATCAGAATACACTACTCAATCAAATTCACATACCAGAAGACGTGACCCCCTACAGAGTAACAGTATTTGGCCTTGCTCCTTGGCTAATGCAAACGGGTTCCTAAAAATATTAGATGCACAAAAGAGGGTTAGCATCCATCCAATATTCGGCCCCCTACAAAGGAAGGAGGGATACTGATGTTTACTCAATAAAAGAGTCACAAGAACACCACTAACAACGAATTAAGAAGGCACTTGAACTACTCCACCCTTACCAAAACAAAAGTCGATGACAAACGTCAGTTGTTTTTCAAAAGAATCCGGCCCCAACCACCAAGGAATAAAATATTCGGGGTAAAGAGATTAAGAAGGTTAGGCTTACCAAGTTCGGCCAGTAGGAAGAGAAACAAAGTTTTCAAACGATTTGATGTTCAGCTAAAAGGGAATCAAATAGGAAGAAGTGTGGCTATACGGCCTAAAGAGGAGAAAAGAAATGGACGAAAAGTGAAGAGAGATGAGCAGAAGAAGATTCGGCCAACAAGTATTTAGGCTATTAGCAAAAGAAAAGGAAAGAAAACACGAGAGGTAAGAAGGAGAAGAGAAGGAAAAGTGCATGAAATGCCTCCCAAGAGAAAACCTGAAAAGAACACAAGAAGAAATCACACTACACCCAGAGAGTTTCAGTTTGCACTCACACCCAAACTGCCGAAAAAAATGCTTCCTCCTCCACCCTAGTCGAAATCTCCCCCTTAGGCACACTCCCAAATTCGGCCACTACTCCCTCACTCCTCAACTCATTGATTTCTTCCACTTTCTTCTCATTGAATGACTCCTAGCCTCCCATTCAAACCTGTTGACCAAGTCTCCAACTCCCCTAGAAGAGTTTGATCTGAACTCTGCTTCCTCCACTCTCAAGTCACAAAATAAAAGCCTCCATTTGCAACCTGAGGGATTCGAACCCCTTCCCTCCATGCTCTCCCATTGACGCCACAACCTCCTTGCCACATGCTCAACTTGTGTATCTTAAATACACATAATTATACTTAAACCCTACTGGCAACAGCCCTCTCCACTAAAGAGCCAAAAACTAAAATTCTTCCAAGGCTCAGACTCAAACCCAGGCCTCCTTAGGACCCCCCAAAACCCTCAAACAACCAGCCGAGCAAGAACAACATACAATTAAGCAAAAATTACAACCACTAACTTTTGGGGCGTTACAACTCTACCCCCTTAAAGAAATTTCGGCCTCGAAATTTACCTGATAAGAAGAGATGAGGGTATTGCTGTTGCATCGCCTCCTCAGGCTCCTACGTGGCTTCCTCTGAACTGTGATTACGCAACAGCACCTTGACTAAAGGAACAGATTTCCTCCTCAGTACCTTAACATCACAATCCAGTATCTACACCGGTTCTTCCTCAAAAGTTAGATCAGGTCTTACCTCGATCTCCTCTACCGGCACTATATGAGAGGGATCAGAATGGTATCGCCTCAGCATAGAGACATGAAACACGTTGTGAATACGATTTAACTCCGCAGGCAGTTCTAGCTGATAGGCAACCGGTCCTACACGCTTTAATATCCAGTAAGGTCCGATGAATCTGGGGCTCAACTTGCCCTTCCGTCCAAATCTCAAAATCTTCTTCCAAGGTGAGACTTTCAAAAAGACAAAATCACCTACTGAGTACTCAATCTCTCTGTGCTTTAAATCGGCGTACGACTTTTGCCTATCAGATGCTTCTTTTAACCTACCCCGGATCAATTTTACTTTCTCCTCGGTTTCAGAGACTAGGTCTAGACCCAACAGTCGCTGCTCACCTAATTCTGTCCAACAAGTAGGGGTACGACACCTATGACCATATAATGCCTCATATGGTGCCATCTGAATACTGGATTTGTAGCTGTTGTTGTAAGTAAATTCCGCTAAGGGTAGATAGTCTTCCCAACTGCCCTTGAAATAAATCACATAGCTTCTCAACATGTCCTTCAAAATCTGTATTACCCTCTCCGACTGACCATCTGTCTGCGGATGGAATGCTGTACTGAAATCTAACCTTGTACCCAGAGCTTCGTGTAACACTCTCCAGAATCGTGATGTGAATCTAGGGTCCCTGTTCGAGATGATAGACACTGGTACCCCATGTAACCTTACAATTTCCGCAACGTATAACTTTGCCAACTTCTGCAAGGAGTAGTCGGTGCGAACTGGTATGAAGTGGGTAGATTTAGTCAGCCGATCAACAACTACCCATACCGAATCTTTCTTAGTAGGCGTCAGGGGTAGCGCACTAACAAAATCCATGGTTACCCTCTCCCAGTTCCGGAGTGGAATCTTAACAGGTTACAGCAGTCCCGAAGGCAGTTGATGCTCAGCCTTCACTTGCTGGCATGCCAAACACTTAATTACAAAATCAGTAACCTCACGCTTAAGTCCTGGCCACCAGTACAATTCACGCAGATCTTGGTATAAATTATTTCCACCAGGATGCATAGCGTATGGGCTACTATGCGCCTCCCGCAGAATCGACTGCCTTAACTCAGAGTCCCTCGGTACACAAACTCTTCCACGGAAGCATAAAACTCCTTCACTATTCAACCCAAAATCCTCATTTTCTCCCTTCTTCACCTGTTGGAACCGAGGAACCAACGACTCATCCAACATATGTTTCTCTTTAATTTGAATTACCCACGTCGGTTTCACTTGAAGTTCAGCTAACAGGCTACCATCCTTAAAGAGGCTGAGACGAGCAAACATTGCTCTTAAGTCAGACACAACCTTACGACTCAGTGCATCTGCTACCATGTTAGCTTTTCCCTAATGATACTCAATCGAGCAGTCGTAATCCTTAAGCAACTCTATCCATCTTCGTTGCCTAAGGTTCAACTCCTTCTAAGTAAGGAGGTACTTGAGACTTTTATGGTCAGTATAAATGATCGACTTCTCCCCGTACAAGTAGTGTCTCAAAATCTTTAGTGCAAATACCACCGCAGCTAATTCCAGGTAATGAGTAGGATAATTCACCTCGTGCAGCCTAAGCTGACGGGATGCATAAGCCACCAACTTCCCCTCTTGCATCAGCACACAACCCAAACCCGTGTTCGACACATCACAATAGACAACGAATTCCTTTTCAGCCTTTGGCTGAATTAGTACCAGGGCTTCAATCAGAATCTTCTTCAGTTTCTCAAAACTCTCCTGCTGTATCTCAGTCCAAACAAACGGTACTCCCTTGCGCAGTAACTTAGTTAGGGGTGCAGCAATCAGTGAAAACCCCTCAACAAACAGTCTGTAATACCCAGCCAGACCCAGAAAACTTCGAATCTCAGATACCGACTTCGGTGGCTTCCAATCTAGTAGGCCTCAACCTTCCGCGGGTCAACCCTAATCCCCTCGGTAGACACGACATGCCCCAAAAATGTCACCTCTTTCAGCCAGAACTCGCACTTGCTGAATTTGGGATAAAGCTGCTTCTCTTTCAAAATTTGCAGGACAACTCGGAGATGTGAATCATGCTCCTCCTCGGTTCTTGAGTACACCAGGATATCATCTATAAACACTACCATGAATCGGTCTAAGTAGGGTTGGAAGACCCGGTTCATCATATCCATGAAAGCAGCTAGTACATTTGTTGGCCCAAACGGCATGACCAAAAACTCGTAGTGTCCATAACGAGTTTGGAATGCAGTCTTATACACATCTGCCTCCTTAACCCTTAACTGATGATATCCCGACCTAAGATCTATCTTGGAGAAAACTACGGCTCCTCGTAGTTGATCAAACAGATCGTCTATTCTTGGTAAAGGGTACTTGTTCTTAATCGTCAGTTTGTTCAATTGACGATAATCGATACACATGCGCATTGAACCATCCTTCTTCTTTACGAATAGTACCGGTGCTCCCCACGGTGACACACTTGGTCGGATGAATCCTTGATCCAGCAGCTCTTGGATTTGAGCCTTTAACTCTACTAGCTCCTTCGGTGCCATCCTATAAGGGGCGATGGACACCGGGATCGTTCCCGGTAAGACTTCAATACCGAATTCGACCTTACGGCTTGGCGGCAACCCCGGAAGCTCTTCAGGAAATACATCCAAAAATTCCTTTACTGTCCTGACATCCCCAACGGACAAACCTTTAACATCAGATGTGCTGACATAAGCTAGGAACGCCTCGCAGCCTTTGCAAACCAGCTTCTCAGCCCTTAATACTGAGATTACGTAGGATCAATTGTCCCTTCGCTCCCCTATCACGACCACCTCCTCTTCCCCCGAAGTCCTTAATACCATATGCTTACCAGCGCAATCCAAATTCGCACGGTGTTTCACTAACCAATCCATGCCCAAAATGAGATCGAACTCGCCAAATAGCAGTTCAATCAAATCCGCTGGAAAGACAACCCTTTGGACCTCTAGGGGCACATCCCTAAACAATTTATTTACTCTAACTGACTGCCCCAATGGACTAATCACTGAAATTTCTCTATCAGTAAGTTCAAATTGTATGCCCAATGTTCCTGACCCACTACATGCAACATACGAGTGCGTAGACCCAATGTCAATTAAAGCTGTAAATGGTATATCATGAATGAGGAACGTACCATTTATGACGTCAGGTGCGTCGCCGTCCTCTCTACACTGAGCAGCATACACCAACCCTGGCTGTCTCGCCTCTGTGTTACCAGCACCTTTGCCCGGTGCTCCACGACCTCGTCCAAACCCATTTCCCCCTCTGGCTGGACCACGACCTCTCGGTAGCTGCTGACCACCTCTCCCTGGCTGAATATATCCCTGACCCGCAGCTTGCATCTGACCCGACCTCTACGTACAGTCTCTAACCCTGTGATCCCTAGACCCACATCTGAAGCACGCCCCAGTTCTTGTAACACCCCAAACTCGGACAAGACACCACGACCGAATCTGGTATGTTACGGGGAAAAACGTCTTTGAGTGATCTTTTTTTTTGCTTAAAAGTGGGGCGAAAACATAGTGAACTTGAGGAAAATTTGAGTAGGCTTGTTTGATTAGATTTTGAAAGCTTATCCGAAGTATATAGTTAAAACGAGTTGATTTCATTTAGCACCTCCAATAGTTTCTTAGTGCCATTGTGACACATTTTAGACTTAGTAGGAAAATCAAGTTTGATTCGGAAATCATTTGAGTTGATTGTATAGTAAAACATAGCGAGATACCCGATGGTATAGTTTAAAACACATTGCGATATAATTGTGAAAACGTTGTCTTTCCAAGTTTTAGTAAAATTTCATGCCAAGTTATTTGTTAAGCAGGTTGAGAATCTAATTAAAACATACCCATCATAAAACATAATTTAAAGGCCTTTTACAAATCCAAATTAAAACCCAAACAAAAGTAAATAAGCTAAAGTACCCAATTTGATTAGTCTGAGCAAAACTTTTATTAAGGCATGGCATGAGCACCCCGAGTCCATCCTGGCTCCATGTCCGCGTCTACGAGTCACCTGAAATGTCAAAGGAGAGGGTGAGTCGAAAGACTCAGTGCATAAATCCCGCTCCCGATGAAACAACATGCTAACACACATCATACATAGCAACATGATTAATGCAACCCGATCCTAACCATCCGTATCTCCTTTTTCTACCCCGTGTGGTACCAAACCACTTTGGTGACATATAGTCACAATGTGTTACCAAAACACCGGTGTCCCAAAGACACAAATGTGCTACCAAAGCACTTGTGACCGTAGTCACAAATCAATTGATGGGGCCAACCCATCGTGTGATACCCAATCACTAGCGCAGACGATCCCATATCTCATGTGGGGCCAACCCACGGTGGTGTTAACCACGAGGACAAGTCGCAATGAGGTGCCCAACCTCTGGTGTCCCAAAGACACAAATGTGCTACCAAAGCACTGTGGTGGCCGTAGTCACAATAATCGAATGATGGGGCCAACCCATCGTGTGATACCCAATCACTAGCGATTTATCCCATATCTCAAAGTGGGGCCAACCCACGGTGGTGTTAACCACGAGGGACAAGTCGCAATGAGGTGCCCAACCTCTGGTGTCCCAAAGACACAAATGTGCCACCAAAGCACTGGTGACCGTAGTCACAAGGTGTGTTACCAAAACACTGGTGCTCGTCAGCACAAAATCATCACTGCCCCCTCCACTCATATCACCCATCAACAAACCAACTCATGTAATCATGCATATCATACAAATTATGCATATCATGCTAATATGTTTGACTCATGCCCCATATCACATACATACATAGTCATGATACCATATAGATCATCAGTAATCTAGTAACAATACTGACTCACCCGGATACGTACACATACCCCGTTTGGGTATCCAATAATCCATCATCTTGTCATGATTTTAATAGGCAAACGGTTTATTAATAATATTACTAAATATCGGTGTGTTAGTTTACACACACAGTAATCTGAGTCTAGAAATCGACAAAAGCGATCTAAGTCCCTCGATTACTAGCTCCTACACTCGGCCAACACATAGGGGTTAGGCATCTATAACATTCGACCATCAACAATTAACCAAAGGGGGTTAATATCGAACCCTTACCTTTTAAGATGATTTGGTTTCCTACCAAATCCGAATCAAACAATGATTCTCCTTAAGCAATCGGCTACACCATAAAAGATGAGCAGTTAATCCACTTGAATCCCTATCTTATTGAAATCCAAAAGAATAGACTAACAAATAATCTTCTTACCACCACTTATCAAATGGTTAAACCAAGGTAGAAAGCTCCACTTATGCGCTTCAAAGTCCCGTCGTCCTATGATGCAATCGGTTCCAACATAAGAGATAACACTCATCAATAGTTGTCATATACGATTCTTAAACAACTTAAATCGATTAAGAAAAAGAGAGAAACTAGATGACCATTCGGCCAAGGCTTACCAATCTCCAAGCGATTGAAGCAAGAGACCCAACACTCTATATTCGGCCACCCAACACAAGAAGAGAACCACAAGCGATTCGCCGGGACTTATGCCAAAAGAAGAATCAAAGATTCGGCCAAGGTGATTTATACCAATCACGATTTTCGGTCGAGTTGAAGAGAAGAGTAAACAAAATGCAAAGAAATAGTGTTGATATTCGGCCAAGTAACAAAATAGAACAAAGAGATAAAAGGTACTTGATTTGAAGAAAAAGAAAAGATGAATGGTATTTGAGAGAATGGGGTTTCGGTTTACAAGGTTTCAAAAACAAGAAAAGAAAGTTGAGAAGAGGAGAGGCTAGCTTGATTTACACAAAGGAAAAGAAGAGAAAAGTGTAAGGGACATTCGCTTCACCTACTCAAGAGAACAAAGAATTTGGCACACCTTTGAAAATTTGGTGTTTGGTTTCAAAAGATGAAGAACAAAATGAGGGGAGTTCACTAGGAAATCGGTATTCAAAAGACAAAATAAAAACCCTTAGAACAATCGGCTAACCAAAGACCAAAGAAGAGGCTTTCTTGCTTGATATCCAAAGACCGAAATTGCACCCAAAATGCCAAAAATGCAAAAATGCATTTCGGCTAGCACCTCACCCCACTATGCCGTCCACTTCCCCACTCCAACACCCCACAAATTCGGCCACACTCCCCAAACACACTCACCACCACTCATTTCAAATGAGTGGACCAAATCCTCCTCCACAATTTGCTCTCCACCTTACATTTGAAAGTGAAGACCAAGTCCAAGTAGAATTTCACTAGCCTTCTACCTCTCCTCCATGCCGTCCCAAAAAGAAGCCAAAATGGGGACTCTGTGACTCGAACACTTGGACCTCCACCTCATGTAGATGACGCCACACCAAGCTCCCCATGTGACGCATGCCTTGCCACTCTGCCACTCTTCACTTGTGCAATAAAAC
Organism: Gossypium sturtianum; assembly: GCA_025698515.1. Lineage (NCBI taxonomy): Eukaryota > Viridiplantae > Streptophyta > Magnoliopsida > Malvales > Malvaceae > Gossypium > Gossypium sturtianum. Next base: position 119,236,857 of record CM046952.1, read on the forward strand.
ACCAAAAAAACCCTTATACCCTAGCTCCTACAAATCCCGACTTAACACCCAAAAAAATCAAAATTTTCCCATTCACTCGAGCATACACCTAGACTTCAATTAAGCCCCTAAGACACCAAAATAGCAACACACGACACACTAAACACATGCAACAACAAAATAGCCCCTAACCCGGGATATTACGGTTCTACCCCCTTAAAAATAATTTATTTGAAAATTACAGTCAAAAGAGTTGCGGGTATTCTTTGTCTCATCATATCCTCGGGTTCCCACGTAGCTTCTTCTACGCCATGATTCCGCCAAAGAACCTTAACCAAAGGCACAGATTTCTTACGCAGAACCTTCACATCTCGATCAAGAATCTGCACAGGTTCCTCCTCCATAGTCAAGTCTGGATTTACCTCGATCTCTTCCACTGCTACTACATGCGATGGATCAGAACGATAACGTCGAAGCATCGAAACATGGAAAACGTCGTGAATCTGACTAAGCTCTGCTGGCAACTCAAGCTGATACGCCACTGGTCCAACTCGTCTCAGTACCTTATACGGTCCAATAAACCTCGGACTTAGCTTGCCTTTCTTCCCGAACCTCAACACCTTCTTCCAAGGTGAGACCTCCACAATTGTAACACCCCAAACTCGGACAAGACACCACGACCGAATCTGGTATGTTACGGGGAAAAACGTCTTTGAGTGATCTTTTTTCGCTTAAAGTGGGGCGAAAACATAGTGAACTTGAGGAAAATTTGAGTAGGCTTGTTTGATTAGATTTTGAAAGCTTATCCGAAGTATATAGTTAAAACGAGTTGATTTCATTTAGCACCTCCAATAGTTTCTTAGTGCCATTGTGACACATTTTAGACTTAGTAGGAAAATCAAGTTTGATTCGGAAATCATTTGAGTTGATTGTATAGTAAAACATAGCGAGATACCCGATGGTATAGTTTAAAACACATTGCGATATAATTGTGAAAACGTTGTCTTTCCAAGTTTTAGTAAAATTTCATGCCAAGTTATTTGTTAAGCAGGTTGAGAATCTAATTAAAACATACCCATCATAAAACATAATTTAAAGGCCTTTTACAAATCCAAATTAAAACCCAAACAAAAGTAAATAAGCTAAAGTACCCAATTTGATTAGTCTGAGCAAAACTTTTATTAAGGCATGGCATGAGCACCCCGAGTCCATCCCTGGCTCCATGTCCGCGTCTGAGTCACCTGAAATGTCAAAGGAGAGGGTGAGTCGAAAGACTCAGTGCATAAATCCCGCTCCCGATGAAACAACATGCTAACACACATCATACATAGCAACATGATTAATGCAACCCGATCCTAACCATCCGTATCTCCTTTTTCTACCCCGTGTGGTACCAAACCACTTTGGTGGTGCCAAACCACCGTGACATATAGTCACAATGTGTTACCAAAACACTGGTGTCCCAAAGACACAAATGTGCTACCAAGGCACTCGTGACCGTAGTCACAAATCAATTGATGGGGCCAAACCATCGTGTGATACCCAATCACTAGCGAGATTTATCCCATATCTCATGTGGGGCCAACCCACTGGTGGTGTTAACCACGGGGACAAGTCGCAATGAGGTGCCCAACCTCTGGTGTCCCAAAGACACAAATGTGCTACCAAAGCACCGTGACCGTAGTCACAATAATCGAATGATGGGGCCAACCCATCGTGTGATACCCAATCACTAGCGAGACGATCCCATATCTCAAAGTGGGGCCAACCCACGGTGGTGTTAACCACGGGGACAAGGCGCAATGAGGTGCCCAACCTCGGTGTCCCAAAGACACAAATGTGCCACCAAAGCACCGTGACCGTAGTCACAAGGTGTGTTACCAAAACACTGTGTGCTCGTCGGCACAAAATCATCAACGCCCCTCCACTCATATCACCCATCAACAAACCAACTCATGTAATCATGCATATCATACAAATTATGCATATCATGCTAATATGTTTGACTCATGCCCCATATCACATACATACATAGTCATGATACCATATAGATCATCGGTAATCTAGTAACAATATTGACTCACCCTGATACGTACACATTCCCGTTTGGGTATCCAATAATCCATCATACTATCATGATTTTAATAGGCAAACAGGTTTATTAATAATATTACTAAATATCAGTGTGTTAGTTTACACACACAGTAATACGAGTCTAGAAATCGACAAAAGCGATCTAAGTCCCTCGATTACTAGCTCCTACACTCGGCCAACACATAGGGTTAGGCATCTATAACATTCGGCCATCAACAATTAACCAAAGGGGTTAATATCGAACCCTTACCTTTTAAGATGATTTGGTTTCCTACCAAATCCGAATCAAACAATGATTCTCCTTAAGCAATCGGCTACACCATAAAAAGATGAACAGTTAATCCACTTGAATCCCTATCTTATTGAAATCCAAAAGAATAGACTAACAAATAATCTTCTTACCACCACTTATCAAATGGTTAAACCAAGGTAGAAAGCTCCACTTGTGCGCTTCAAAGTCCCCGTCGTCCCTATGATGCAATCGGTTCCAACATAAGAGATAACACTCATCAATAGTTGTCATATACGATTCTTAAACAACTTAAATCGATTAAGAAAAAGAGAGAAACTAGATGACCATTCGGCCAAGGCTTACCAATCTCCAAACGATTGAAGCAAGAGACCCAACACTCTATATTCGGCCACCCAACACAAGAAGAGAACCACAAGCGATTCGGCGGGACTTATGCCAAAAGAAGAATCAAAGATTCGGCCAAGGTGATTTATACCAATCACGATTTTCGATCGAGTTGAAGAGAAGAGTAAACAAAATGCAAAGAAATAGTGTTGATATTCGGCCAAGTAACAAAATAGAACAAAGAGATAAAAGGTACTTCGATTTGAAGAAAAGAAAAGATGAATGGTATTTGAAAGAATGGGGTTTCGGTTTACAAGGTTTCAAAAACAAGAAAAGAAAGTTGAGAAGAGGAGAGGCTAGCTTGATTTACACAAAGGAAAAAGAAGAGAAAAGTGTAAGGGACATTCGGCTTCACCCTACTCAAGAGAATAAAGAATTTCTACACACCTTTGAAAATTTGGTCTTTCGGTTTCAAAGATGAAGAACAAAATGAGGGGAGTTCACTAGGAAATCGGTATTCAAAAGACAAAATAAAAACCCTTAGAACAATCGGCTAACCAAAGACCAAAGAAGAGGCTTTCTTGCTTGATATCCAAAGACCGAAATTGCACCCAAAATGCCAAAAATGCAAAAATGCATTTCGGCTAGCACCTCACCCCACTATGCCGTCCACTTCCCCACTCCAACACCCCACAAATTCGGCCACACTCCCCAAACACACTCACCACCACTCATTTCAAATGAGTGGACCAAATCCTCCTCCACAATTTGCTCTCCACCTTACATTTGAAAGTGAAGACCAAGTCCAAGTAGAATTTCACTAGCCTTCTACCTCTCCTCCATGCCATCCCAAAAGAAGCCAAAATGGGGACTCTGCAGCTCGAACACTGGACCTCCACCTCATGTAGATGACGCCACACCAAGCTCCCCATGTGACGCATGCCTTGCCACTCTGCCAGCTCTTCACTTGTGCAATAAAACACCAAAAAAAAACCCTTATACCCTAGCTCCTACAGCTCCCCTGACTTAACACCCAAAAAAAATCAAAATTTTCCCATTCACTTAGGCATACACCTAGACTTCAATTAAGCCCCTAAGACACCAAAATAGCAACACAGCACACTAAACACATGCAACAACAAAATAGCCCCTAACCCGGGATATTACAGTTCTCTTCCAACATTCACCCTAATGGGATAACCCGCATACAGCGCAAGGCTGCGGTCTGCCAGTAACAATCAGAACTCTAGTTCGGATCGGCCCATCAAATCTAGGCCTCTTCCTAGGCCTACCAGAAGAACTTGAAGGCCCAAAATTCCTCTTACTTTTGCCCCTATCCTGCTCACGGTTCTGACGCTCTGAGCGTTTCACATCCTCGGCAATGTTAGCCTTCTCAACCAGGGCAGTGAAGTCTCTTTCCCTCTGCGGGGCTATCAGTACTCGCAACTCATCTCGAAGACCATCCTCAAACTGCACGCAGCACTCATATTCAGTTGCAACTATGCCCCGAGCATACCGGCTGAAGCGTAGGAACTCTACCTCATACTCCGCTACGGACTTATTCCCCTGAACTAGATTCAAAAATTCCTTTCTTCGGGCATCCACATAACTTGCCCCGACATATTTTCCTTGGAAGGCCGCCTTAAAGAAGTCCCAAGTCACATGGTCGGCCTACGTGCCTTCCCTCACGGTAAGCCACCATTGGTATGCCTTATCTCGTAGTAACGACACTGCTCCCTTCAGGTTTTGCTCTACCGTGCAGTCAAGGTCATCCATGATTCTCTCTACCGCCTCCAACCAATATTCTGCTACATTCGGGGCTACACCAGAGATGCCCCTGAAGATTTCCGCCCCATTTGACTGGAGTCGCTCAAAAATGGACCCCCGGGGCACTGACCCAGTACTCGCTCCAGCAACCCTTTCTAGAACTCGCAGCATCGCTTGGGACAAAGCATCATCCCCACCAGCTTGGTCATGAGACCCCATTTCAGTCACTGGTGATGCTTGCGCTTCCCTTTCAAGCATATGTCCTGATGCTGAGGACCCAGCCCTAGCACCCCGGCCTCTACCACGGCCACGTGTACCCCCTTTCGCGACCTCTTGTACTCATCTCGATGTAACGTATTAATCTGTTTAAGAGTTTTATGAATCAACTTATAGTTCTCATGATTGTTAACAAGTACATTATGAAAAAGCAGTAATTAGGGTTGTTTTCACAGATCGTATTTACTATGGTTTCAGTCTCCTATAGTCTCAGTTTCTACAACTAAAAAGTTTCAGTATACTACTACTATCCCTAGTATTTCTGAAGTACAGTCATATCAGCTTATAATAAAGTATAGAGTAAAGAGACTTACGAATTTGGTGCCGGAGACTCGGTGTGCCACACTTTCAGTAACACTACCACTACTTCTCTAAACCAGAATTTAAATAGATTTGGAAAAATTTTTAAAACCCATTCTACAACCGAGTTTTGCAACCTGGCTCTGATACCACTAAATGTAACACCCCACACCCAGCCTAGACGTTATGACCGGATCTGGCGTGCCACATCAGGTGTTGTGTGAAAACTTTGTGACTGTTGGAAAGCTCTTCTACGAATCAAAAACTTTCTACCGCTTAAAATCCCAGTTTTAGTTGCTCATTAACAAAACAAGTTTCACTCGGGATCATTCCTTTTCAAAAAAATATTGTACACATCTATTAGTTTATTTTTAAAACCTTGTTTGTTACGGAAGTTTGGTTTAAATAATTGCGGAAACGTGATACTTTAAAAAAAACAGTAGTTATTATTTTGAACCCCGTGTTTAATAGTTTAACAATAATACCAAATAAAAGTTAAAAACAATTCCAATGGCCTTTTTACAAAAATTAATAACCCAAAAATTAAGGTAAAGTAAACTAAAGTGAAGTAGCTAAATTAACCCCAGAAACATACAGGACGTGTGGCCACCTCCGAGTCCCTCGCAGCTCTAAATCCTCTAAGGCTGGGGATTACCTGCACAGTTAAAGGAAAATGGTGAGTTACGAGAACTCAGTGTGTAATCCCTTGTTACAGTCACAGTCTGGGCCCAAGCCCATGTAGTATCAGTCCGGACCAAAGCCCCAAAATCATGTTAATGCAAACAAAAATGCAGCCCAACCCAGTCCAACCATCACACCATCCGTACCAACCCTACACACCATGTGGGGACCAAGTCGACCCATCCAGCCCTACACACTAATAACGCAGTCGAGCTGCTAATATCAATGCAGCAAAGTCGCGATGAATGATATCGTGGTGAGCCACTAAAATTAGTATATCGTGGCAGAGCCACTGAATCAGTATAACATGGCATAGCCACCAGTACAGTACTTCCTCCAAATACATAACCCAGCCCAATGCAACATGTCGTGACATATTAAATCAATGCATGCAACAAATTACCATCATAATCAATTAAACAGATTACACATACAACACTAGATCTACCACTAAGGGTATAATGGTCATTTGATCAGTTGGGGGTAAAACAGTAATTTACCCCTCGGGGGTATTCTAGTAATTTCACCCAACGAGGGTATTTCAGTAATTTCACCCTTTAAGGGTATTTCAGTAATTTTACCCACCGAGGGTATTTTGGTAATTTTCCCATCCACAGACTTTTCGGAGGCCAACTATCGCCTCGAGCGACACAGGTTCCATTTTCGGTCAGAACAGTGCAATTGGGCCTAGAATCCAATTTCAGCCCAAACGGGCCCACACGCTTGTGTGGCCCATTTAGCTCGTTTTCGGTCTCGATTCTGCAGACTTCGTAGTCGTATCAATCATCCGGCACTTGCCATGGGTTTCGCCCCTATGGGCCCATTAGCCCACTGGGCCCATCTGGCCCTCCACAGCCCAACAAGGCCCGTTACGGCCTAAGCCCACGAAAAAGATCGTGGCACTCTCAAAGGCCCATCGCCAACATTCATGGCTCGGTTTATCACTACGAGTGCTTGCATGCTCGAGTGATCTCAGCTACTGGTATTTCGACTTTTCGGTACTTTGGCTTTTAGCCGATTCACCGATCATGACAATAGCAGATTAAATAGAGGTGTGAGGTTACACACCTGCTTTGGATTGCCGAATGAAACACTCCTCGATGCCCCTATGATAACAATGACCATGAGTTAATCTCAACATTCTCGAAAATCCATAATATCGGAATACACTACTCAACCAAATTCACTTACCAGAAGACGTGACCCCCTACAGAGTAACAGTATTCGACCTTGCTCCTTGGCTAATGCAAACAGGTTCCTAAAAATATTAGATGCACAAAAGAGGGTTAGCATCCATCCAATATTCGGCCCCCCATAAAGGAAGGAGGGAGACCGATGTTTACTCAACAAAATAGTCACAAGAACACCACTAAAAATGAATTAAGAAGGCACTTGAACTACTCCACCCTTACCAAAACCAAAGTCGATGACAAACGTCAATTGTTTGTCAAAAGAATTCGGCCCTAAAACCAAGGAATAAAAGAGTCGGGGTAAAGAGATTAAGAAGGTTAGGCTTACCAAGTTCGGCCAGCAGGAGGAGAACCAAAGTTTTCAGACGATTTTATGTTCGGCCAAAGGGGAATCAAATAGGAAGAAGTGTGGCTATACGGCCTAAAGAGGAGAAAAGAAATGGACGAAAAGTGAAGAGAGATGAGCAGAAGAAGATTCGGCCAACAAGTATTTAGGCTATTAGTAAAAGAAAAGGAAAGAAAACACGAGAGGTAAGAAGGAGAAGAGAAGGAAAAGTGCACGAAATGCCTCCCAAGAGAAAACCCGAAAAGAACACAAGAAGAAATCGCACTACACCCGGAGAGTTTCGATTTGCACTCACACTCAAACTACCGAAAAAAAATGCTTCCTCCTCTACCCCAGCCGAAATCTCCCCCTTAGGCACACTCCCAAATTCGGCCACTACTCCCTCACTCCTCAACTCCTTGATTTCCTTCATTTTCTTCTCCTTGAATCACTCCTAGCCTCCCATTCAAACCTGTTGACCAAGTCTCCAACTCCCCTAGAAGAGTTTGATCTTAACTCTACTTCCTCCACTCTCAAGTCACAAAATAAAAGCCTCCATTTGCAACCTGAGGGGTTCGAACCCCTTCCCTCCTTGCTCTCCTATTGACGCAACAACCTCCTTGCCACATGCTCAACTTGTGTCTCCTAAATACGCATAATTATACTTAAACCCTACTGCCAACAACCCTCTCCACTAAAGAGCCAAAAACTAAAATTTTTCCAAGGCTCAGACTCGAACCCATGCCTCCTTAGGACCCCAAAAAACCCTCAAACAACCAGCCGAGCAAGCACAACATACAATTAAGCAAAAATTACAACCCCTAACTTTTGGGGCGTTACAGGAATCCCGTGATTTGAATGGGTTACCGACTGTTGTATCTTCGATGAAAGTTTGAATTATGTGAAAAAGGGTTGTGAAGCCTATCTTGCGTATGTGATAGATACAAAAGTGACAGAAAAGAATGTTGAATCTGTGTCTGTAGTTTGCGAGTTTCCAGATGTGTTTCCTGAAGAACTACCAGGATTACCTTCGATACGAGAAGTTGAGTTTGGTATTGATTTAGTGCCGGGAACAACTCCTATCTCAATAGCTCCATATAGAATGGCACTGACAGAATTGAAAGAGTTGAAGTCTCAGTTGCAAGAGTTGACAGATAGAAGGTTTGCACGATCGAGTTTCTCGCCCTAGGGTGCTCCTGTGTTGTTTGTAAAATAGAAAGATGGAACTATGAGGATGTGTATTGATTATCGACAGTTGAACAAAGTGACGATAAAGAATAAATATCCTCTATCGTGAATCAATGATTTGTTTGATCAGCTGAAAGGAGCTACAGTGTTTTCTAAAATAGATTTGAGATCGGGCTATTATCAGCTACGAGTTAAAGAATTAGATGTGCTGAAAACTGGTTTTAGAATGAGGTACGGACATTATGAATTCTTAGTTATGCCATTTGGACTAACGAATGCTCCTGCAGTGTTTATGGATTTGATGAATCGGATATTCAGACCGTATTTGGATCGATTTGTCGTGGTGTTTATTGATGACATTTTAATTTATTCTTGTGATGAGATGCAACATGCCGAGCATTTGAAAATCGTGTTACAGACTCTGCGTGAGAAGCAATTGTATGCAAAGTTTAGCAAATGTGAGTTTTGGTTGCGTGAAGTTGGCTTTCTGGGACATATTGTGTCAGCATCCGGTATACGAGTTGATCCGAACAAAATTTCAGCTATTTTGGAGTGGAAGCCTCCGAGAAATGTGTCTGAAGTCTATATTTTTCTGGGACTAGCGAGATATTATAGACGTTTTGTGAAAGGCTTCTCGATGATTGTGACTCCGTTGACGAAATTGCTACAGAGAGATGTTAAATTCGAGTGGTCAGAAAAGTGCCAGTAGAGTTTTGAACAGTTGAAAGCATTGTTAACAGAGGCACCAGTGTTAGTTTAGCCAGAATCGGGTAAAGAATTCATAGTTTACAGTGATGCATCATTGAATGGTTTGGGCTATGTGTTGATGCAAGAGGGCAAAGTTATAGCTTATGCTTCGAGACAGTTAAGCCGTATGAAAAGAACTACCCAATGCACGATCTTGAATTAGCTGCGATTGTATTTGCATTGAAGATTTGGCGTCATTACCTATTTGGTGAGAAATGTCAAATTTATACTGATCACAAGAGTTTGAAATACTTGATGACTCAAAAAGAATTGAATTTGAGACAACGGAGATGGTTAGAATTGTTAAAAGACTACGAATTAATGATTGATTATCATCTGGGTAAAGCTAATGTTGTTGCTGATGCTTTGAGCTGAAAGTCTTTATTTGCTTTGCGAGCAATGAGTACTCAAATAGATCTGTGTGATGATGGTTCGGTTTTGGTTGAGTTAAAAGTGAGGCCGATGTTTATACGTCAGATTTGTGATGCTCAGAAAAATAATGATAGGATGATGGCAAAACGAGCTCAGTGTGATTTGAATTCTGATTCAGAATTTTGAGTTGATAATGATGATTGTTTGAGATTCAGAGACCGGATTTGTGTTTCGAGGAATTTAAAGTTGATTCAGTTGATTTTGAACGAAGCTCACAATGGTCGTTTGGCTATTCATCTGAGAAGTACGAAAATGTATAATGGTCTGAAACAGTTTTATTGGTGGCATGGTATGAAACGTGATATCTCAGAATTTGTTTCGAGATGTTTAGTATGTCAGCAAGTTAAAGCTGAACATCAGGTTCCATCCAGTTTGTTACAACCGATTATGATTCCTGAGTGGAAATGGGAGAGAATTACGATGGACTTTGTTTCGGGATTACCTTTGTCTTTGAGAAAGAAAGATGCAATCTGGGTGATAGTTGACATATTGACGAAATCAGCTCATTTTGTTCCAGTGACGGTTAGTTGCACATACCCGTTGGTTCAAGCTAGGCGATAGTTGGAGAGCATGTGGGCTAGTTTACTCGTTATCATGAACAAGTGTGTAATCGCACTATCTCTGCTGTGAATCGGAAAAAGCCGAAAAGCTAAAAAGCCGAAACTTTGGCATTCGAGGCCTCACGAGTGTGCGATCGCTCGTGTGAGTGTTCTCGTGATCTTGGGCCTCGTTTGGCTGAAATGGGTCGTGTGGGCCCAATGGGCTCGTGGGCCCCACACAGATAAAAATCCACGTTATGTGGAAAATACTGGATTGGGCTATGTAGTTCGCATAGCCGTGACTAAAATTGGGCTAAATGGGCCACACAAGCGTGTGGGCCCATTTGGGTCAAATATTGGGCCTTGGGCCCATTTACACCGTTATAACCGTAATACCCCTATAGGGTAAAATGACCGTAATACCACTGTAGGGTAAAATGACCGTAATGCCCCTGTAGGGTAAAATGACCGTAATGCCCCTATAGGGTAAAATGATCGTAATGCCCCTGTAAGGTAAAATGACCGTAATGCCCCTGTAGGGTAAAATGACCGTAATGCCCCTGTAGGGTAAAATGACCGTAATGCCCCTGTAGGGTAAAATGACCGTAATGCCCCCGTAGGGTAAATGACTATTTTCCCCTCGAGGGTTAATGACTGACTTGTGCTATGATTTGACTGATTTGACTGTTATTGTATGACTATGATTTGATTGACTTAACTGTGAATGATATGATGATTTGTGGGCCAGACATTCTGCATACATGACATATTGCATGGGGTTGGGATATTGGTTATGGAGGAAGTATAATTCGTGCAGTAGGTCGCACGAGATGATCGTGGACCCGATGAATGATCTGTTAAGGTCGCACGCGTCGCACGAGACGCATCGTGGACCTACTACGGATAACTTTAAGCCCGTTAATCGATTATGGCTCTGTGCCAACCTAATTATGGCTCGCAATGCGTCTTGATTATGACTTTGTGTCAATCATATTTATCCATGGCTGTGTGCCGGTCGTAATTATTGATGAATTTGTGTCGGTCATACTTACCCATGGTTGTGTGCCGGTTATATTACTGTAGGTGATGGCTATGTGCCGATCTTATTATAGTTATCGATGGCTATGTGCCAATTATGAGACCGTTACTGAAGGCTTAAAGCCGCATATATACTAGCAGCTTTGCTGCGATTTCGGTTAGTGCTGTAACTGATGCTAACACCGTAAGTGTAGGGATGGCGTGGGTGATTTATTCCCCATAGGTAGTGCAGGGTTGGACAGAGGCAAGTACAGGGTTGGATGGGTTTGCATGCATCATGCATCATGCATCATTCATACTGAGACTGTTACTGAGTTGGGCTAAGCCCAATTGATTCTGTTATGTGTTGTGACCCAAATGACATTGTTTTGGGCTTTGGCCCACATATACTCTAAACTAAACTGTATTGTTACTGTTAAAGGGCTTAGGCCCAGACTGATTCCATTTTTGTATACTGACTGTTACTTTAATAAGGGGATTACACACTGAGTTTTCGTAACTCACACCATTTTTAACCTTTCAGGTAATCCCCAGCGTTAGACGGTTCGAAGCTGCGAGGGACTCGGAGAGGGCCACAAAACTCAACATGTTTTATTCTGTTTTTCTCATTTACTTAAGCACTTTGATTTTGATTCAGGGTTGTAATAAGGCCTCTATAATTTTTGGATTTTAAATTTGGGATTTATTGAGTGTGATTTATATTCGCTAGAAGTAGAACACGGTTTTCCAAAACAATAACATTTTCTAACACTACGTTTCCGCAACTCAATTTTTAAATATCACGTTTTCGTAAATCATTTGTTTTAAATTAAGCTTCCGCAACAAATAAGGTTTTAAAGGTAATAACGTTTTAAAAGGGAATAACTTCTTAATAAACCACGATTGAAAATAAACAAACGCAAACTGAGGTTTTGTACAAGTTTTAAATGGCAAGAAGTTTGAAATTTTAAGAAGGGTTTTCAATGAAAACATGGTTTCCGAAAAACATTTCAATGTGACACGCCAGATTCGGCCATAACGTCCAGGCCGGGTTTGGGGGTGTTACAATATATATGAGTTATATTGTATGTAATTGTATGTGAGAGTATATGCTATTTTTATGAATTAATGAAGCATGAATACATTATTTTGACTTGATGAAAATATGGTTGTAAATGTGATTTAGTATGCTCTTGCTTAACCTATGATGTTGTGTATGCTTTGTGGTTGTTCCGACATTCACTGAGCTTATTTAAGCTCACACTCCACAATAATATATTGTAGATAAGTAGCTTTTTTTATGTGAGTGGAGCGGCCTGATCGCTGTGAATTAGAGCTTTAAAATTTATAAAAAAATAATCGAACCTGGAAACTAACTCTGACAACAATTAAACGCAAGTGCACCTATCGAACAGTAGTATAGTTTAGGCAAGACCGGATTATCGAACCCAAAGGAACTAAAAGTACTAATACTAACTTTCTTTTTATTATTTAGCCTAAAATAAGTGAAGTTGTTTATTAATCTAAATTAATTAACTACTAAACTAAAGACTCTAAGACAAAGAAGAATGAATTTGGAAAATAACTTGGGAAAAACTCAGTTGATTTAGACGATACCCTAGGACGAATCCACCTAGACTTCACTTGTTATCTAACACTGAACCATATGATTTATTTACTTAGTTTGATCCGTAAGACTCCTTAACGTATATTAAACCCTCTCTCGAGGTGAATAACGTCTAACCCTAGGTTAATTAGTGGAACTCTCGTTCTCTTATAATAACCCCTAGAATAGCGATAAAATCGATTTGTGGATTCCCATATTAGGTTTCACCCTAATCCGGCAAAATCTCGTCACCCTATCTCTAGGCGTGCGATCAACTCCGCTTAATTATGTTGGATCTACTCTTGGCGGGGTCTATTCCTCCTCCACCTAAGCACATTAAATTTGGATTAAGCTCACAGAATTAAGAACAAACTAAGTATTTATCATATAATTCAAATAATCAAATAACAAGATTCATCATAGGTTTCATCCCCTTCGGGTATCCGAAGGTTTAGTTCATAACAATAAAGGAAAACATCTCAAGAGAAAAGATAAAACAAAACATAAGAAATCCCTAAAACCCCCTGAAGGAATTGAAGAGGAGATCCTCCGTCTTGAGTAGAATTACGGCTTTTCGAGATGAATCAACTGGCTATCCCTGAGTGAATCCCCACAAATCTGCCTTCTCTGGCCTAGCACGACGCCCCTAGACGATGGCTTTGGGCTCCCCTCGACAGAGGGTTTCTGTCGAACTCCCCTTCTAAGTTGCTACCTGGGGTGTTTATATAGGCTTTGAGATGTGTTACTTGGCCTCCAAGTATCCTAACTTGAGTGTAATTCCTATTTGGGAGTTTAAGTAGACTTAGGAATGTGTTTCTTTGCCTCCAAGCATCCAAATCTGAGTAAAATTCCTCTTTCCCGTGGCAGGGACACGGCCATGGCACACGCCCGTGTGAATCGTGGCCAGGCCATGTTGGACTCAGTTCATAAGACACGGCCGTGTAAATCGTGGGTAGGCCGTGTTTTAGATCTTTAAGGAGGCACGGCCGTGTGATCTTTGGTCCAGGCCGTGTCAATTTCATGCTTTGGCCCATTTGTCCCGTTTTAAGCCCGTTTTGCGTTCTTTTCATCCCCTGGTGCTTTCCTGAGTATATAACATGAAAAGAAAGGATTAAGAGCACCTTTTTACATAATTCAAGGGATAATTCATCCAAAAGCATACTAAATATGAGATTAAAATATGTTACTATTTCGATTTATCAAATACCCCCACACTTAAGCTTTTGCTTGTCTTCAAGCAAAATTATCAATTTACAATTAAAATGAACTTCCTATAATTCGTAATAGTTATTGATAGTGTCTCATCATAATTCAGAGATAATTTATACATGGATAATTCAACTCAAAGTGTCCTAAAAATTCAAACAATATAAGCCTTATATTTTGTAGCACAAAACATAAGTGTTTCCCTTCATCTAAATAATTACCTTTAATTTGAAATCGACAAGGATTGACATCCTCACAAAAGATCCACTCAAATCACTCAAAGTGTTTAAGGTTCAAAATTTAGGCACTCAAAAGTCGAACATGAAGAGTTAATCCCATAGGCTTGCATGAAAATCAAATCTCCACCACTAAAATATGAGATGAAACACAAATCAAAAGGTCTTTGTTAGGGTTGTAACAGGGCTAGGGTTAAGGTGAGGAATAAGGCTAATTTAGAGGGTTAGAATTGAGATTGAATTGACAAATTACCTATGTAACATCCGAGATTTAGGGGCTTTGCTTTTACTTTGTATCTGTGTGTTTAGTATGCCTCATATTTTTTTGAGTGTGTTTGGGGTCCTCGGGAAGGCTCGGGGTTAAGTTGGAACCTTGGTCAAAATTTTCAATTTTATGCATTTGAAGAGAGAAGCTGTCTGGGGCAGGACTTAAGGGTATATGCTTGTGTTTGTTATCACAAGAAGGGCTTTAGTAAAGTGGCAAGGAGGCGCCACTTAGGAGGCAGGTGAGTGACGCCACAGGGAGCGAGGAAGGAGCGAGTTTAGTCGCGCGATTCACATTTTGGGAACTCTTTTTGGCATCAAGAGGAGTAGTGATGGATTCGGCTAGGAGCCTTGTGGAGTGGGTGTTGAATTGGTCAAAATTTTTGAATGGTAGGCCAAGAGAGAAAGGTGGGATTTGAATGGTTCAAACTTTTTCAAATGGGTGAATGGGAGTGAATATAGGAGGCAATCAAGGAGTGGCGGCTTGTTGGGAACTTGTTGGCCGAATTTTGAAGGTTGGTAGGGGAGAACTTCAGTTTTGGTGTTAGGGGGTGTGATTGCCGTTTGGTGCAAAGCTCTTGGGAGTTTTTTTCTTTTCTTTCTCTTTGAGTCCATATTCCTTGTATGCCGAACTTGTTAGCCAACTTCTATTCCTCTTTTCTTTTGCTCTTTAGCCGAATTGGAGAGACCTTTGGTGCACCTTTTCTTCACTTTCTCTTCTTCACCTAAGACTTTTAAGCCGAAATCTTTTTAGCCTCTACAGAATATCCCTTTCTCTCCACTCATACTCTTAAGCCTCATAATCGAAAGCACCACACCACTTCCTTCTTAACCATTTTCTAATTCTTTTCTTCTCTACTTTTCTTTTTGAACCGAAACCATCTTCCTCCCCTCATTTGCATCTAAAGCCAAACATTCCTTGTCTCATCGTTTTCCTTTCTAATCAGTAGTCGACTTGGCTAAATTAAGCCCTTGCTACCGATCATTTTCTTCGATTTCGATCTTCAAAGATCTTTTGGTAAGTAGTTAAACGGTTTCTTCTATTTTCTATTTTCTCAAGGCCGAATCTCTGAATGTTGTTTCCCTTTTCTTCTCTTAGAGATAGTATCTGTATTAGCCTAATACTGTGGAACAAGGTGGTAGGAATCTGCTTCGGATCTCATCGTTTTGGTTGTTAAGGTAAGATAGACTCACATTCTGCCTTCTGTTCTTCTTTGGTAGCCAAAGCCGAATGGCTAATTGGCTTAGTGTTACGATTTAATTGACTTCACTTCTTTTCTTCTGTTATTGGGGGCGTTCATTTCGGGAAACATTGCTAGCCGAACCATTTGAGTTCCAAGTCTGGGAACCAGTTGATCTTTGAACCCTATCTCTCTTTTCGGGATTGTAAGGTAAGGGATTCCTCCTTAGTTACTCTATTAGCCTATCTGTGAGTCGTTCGTTGCCTTAACCCAATTGAGTGGTTAAACAATTATTTCTTCCGTATAGCGATTTACTGAGCAAGACATTTCATGGATGCAAGAAACGTGCAAGTTGGGGAAGGGAGTAAACCCGTGGTTTTGAATCCAAAGTTTAAGAAGCGAGCAGTATCGGCAGTTCGAGATTGGCCCCCGGGTTGTGGGCCGGCTTCAGAAAGGGATAAGCAGGACGCTGTAATCCCTGCAAGTGAGGACGTTAGCGATGTCGATAGTTTAGTTCTTCAGGTTTATAGGTGTGTAATTATCACACTATTCCTTTTTGTTGTAATAATCGTGTATGTGTTATGAAAGCCGGAAATCTCGGTAATGGTGATTGAGTTACCCCTATTGGGTAAAATCGAAAAATCAGGTTAGTGTATCTTGGTTAAACCTTAAATTTTGATAGCATGATTGTGTGTGTGTGTCATCATATATAACTTTTTATTACAACTTTGTGTTGCATATGCATGGGATATTGGGATGTTATGATATGAAGGGAAGTGCTTGGGGGTGACAATGTCACACCTATTGATGGTACATTATTGTATCGGTGATTTGGTCACATGGTGATCGGTGGCTAGGCCACGTGTTATTGTCTTTGAGCAGTGTGTCTGTCAGCATGACTGCCAAAGTGGAGTGTAGCGGATGGAGGGTTGATTATAGAAATCCCCAGGTGTGTTGAGGTTGGACATATGAAGTGGAGTGTAGAGGATGGAAAAACTAGGTTTGGGTTGGGCAAGCATGTTAATTATTTGTTTGTCTTTGTATGATTGGGCTTCGACCGATGGTGTTTTGGGGGCTTAGGCCCAATTGTGGAGTATGTGGACTAATTGCACACTGAGTCTTGTGACTCACTCTTTTGTTTAAACAATTACAGGTAATTCTTAGCATGATGGGTGAATGGAGGAGAACCAGGTGGCCATGCATGGGTTACTAGTAAACTTTATTTTATATATCGTTTATAACTTTTGGGTATTTTTCTTTGATTTGTAATAAGGCCACTACAAAACTTGGAATTTACTTTCGGTTTTAATTTTGGACATGTCAATTATAGATCTTTCGATGGGGCGTTTATAAAATTTCAAACTAAAGTTTTTATAACTTTGCCCAATAACGTTTCATAAAATAAAAGACATTTTCATTGAAAATCTGATAAACGAATAATTGGTAAGTGTTTTCAAATGTCACCTAATCGCAAGGGCTCGACTAACTAAATTTTTTTAAAGTTAACTAAACAACGGGTTGTCAACTGAACCACGAGATTTGAGATTTTAAAATGACATAGAATTTTTCAAAACTCATCAAACTTCCTAAACTTCTTCCTAGTGACATGCCAAATCCGGTCGTAGTGTTTGAGCCGGGTTTGCGGTGTTACAATTTGGTATCAGAGCCAAGTTTAAAAAGCTCGGCCTTGGGTTTTGGGTTCAAAATGTTTTCCAAATTTTGTTTTTAAGAAAAAAAATATATGGATCCGTTTTTGAAGTGTGGCACTCGAGTCTCCGGCCCAAGTCTGCCAGGTAAGTTTTCTGATGGCTAAGTGATTGCATAAGGTTGATGTATTATGTGAATGTGTTGTTATGGATGATGGAATTAAGAAACTTTGCTGTAGAGATGAAAACTTTTACGAATACACATGCTTGCGGAAAAACTACTTATAATCTTATATTCATAAAACTACTCAGTAATAAATAGTGGAAGAGATACTAATTCATAAAATTTGTAATCAGGTAAGACGAAACGTTAGACATGAGTGCTAGACGTGGACGTGGCGCACGTGGCCATGGTAGAGGCGAGGTGTTGAAGAGAGTTCTCGGAGCGGATATGAGCTGAGGTGAAGTGCTCGCATCACTTGTGGCGAAGCGGGGCGTAAGAAGCGAGCGGTGGAGATGATGCCCTGTCTCAGGCAATGTTGCGTGTGTTGGAACGGGTGGCCGGAGTAGGCAGTAGAGCAGCAACTCGAAAGTCCATTCCTGAGTGACTTTGAGCTAATGGAGCTGAAATGTTTAGAGGTATTTCTAGAGTAGCTCCAAACGTGGCTGAGTATTGGCTGGAGGCAGTCGAGAGAATTATGGATGATTTAGACCGCACTGCGAGAGGAAAAGGCTGAAGAAGCGCGGTGTCTCTACCGGATGAGGCCTATCGGTGGTGGCTTACCGTGAGAGAGGGTACTCCGGTGGACCGAGTTGATTGGGATTTCTTTAATATGACGTTCCAAGGAAAGTACGTTGAGGCCAGTTACGTGGATGCTCAGAGAAAAGCATTCTTGAATTTAGTTCAAGGGGGTAAGTCGGTAGGCGAGTATGAGGCGAAATTCTGCGGTTGAGCCGGTATGCTCGAGGATAGTTGTGGTGATCATGAGCGTTATGTGCGGTTCGAAGATGGGCTACGAGATGAGTGCGAGTGTTGATAGCTCCACAATGGGGAGAGGGATTTCGCTATTCGGTGGAAAAAGCTAAAATAATCGAGGAGGTGACGCGGACTGAAAGGCAAAACAAGGACAAGGATAAGGCCAGAAATAAGAGGAGCTATGGACCGTCAGGATCATCTGGGGGTTTCCAGAATAGGCCCAAGGTTGATGGGCCGGGTCGCGTTGCAACGCCAGCTGCTGTTTTTCGACAGTGTGCTCAGTGTGGGAGGTCACATACCGGAGAGTGCTGGGGAAGAGATAGGGTATGTTTCAGGTGCGGGTCAAAGGATCATCTGATCAGGGACTGCCAGTTAGAAAGGACCAGGGCTCGGATGGTAGGTCAGGGATATGTGCAGCCAGGTAGAGGTGGACAGCAGATGCCGAGAGGTCATGGTCCGAACAGAGGAGGGAATGGTTTTGGTAGGGGACGTGGAGCACCGGGCAGAGGTGCTGGGAGTACAGAGGCGAGATAGCCCGGGTTATTCTATGCAGCCAGACGCCGAGAAGAGGGGGATGCACCAGATGTTATAATGGGTACGTTCCTTATTTGCGGTTTACCCTTTACTGCATTAATTGATATTGGGTCGACGCATTCCTATGTTGCTAGTGTGGTGTCTGGAACCTTGAACATGAACTCTGAAACTGCTTCTAGGGAGATGACGGTACTTAGTCCTCTAGGGTAATCTGTAGTAGTAAATAAACTTTTTAAGAATGTGCCTCTAGAAGTACAAGGGTTGGTTTTCCCGGATGATTTGATGGAACTACCGTTCGGGGAGTTCAATTTGATCTTAGGCATGGATTGGTTGGTAAGATATCATGCAAACTTGGATTGTGCTGCTAAGCGCATGGTGTTAAGGACTCCTGAGGATGATGAAGTTTTGGTGATGGGCGAGAGGAGAGATTACTTGTCCAATGTAGTGTCTGCTCTTAAGGCAGAAAGAATGGTGAGAAAAAGGTGCATGGCTTTCTTAACTTTTGTCAGTGCCTTGGATGCAAAGGAAGTGACCGTGGATGGGTTTAGAACAGTAAAGGAATTTGTGGATGTCTTTTCGAAAGAGCTTCCAGGGTTGCCTCCGGATCGGGAGGTGGAGTTCAGAATTGAGCTATTTTTGGAACGGCTCGGTGTCTATCGCCCCTACGAGGATGGGCGCGAAGGAGCTAGTTGAACTTAAAGCTCGAGATCCAAGAGTTGTTAGATCGTGGTTTTATCTGTCCCAGTGTATCTCCGTGGGGAGCGCCGGTGTTGTTTGTGAAGAAGAAAGACGGGTCCATACAAATGTGCATTGACTACCGCCAGTTGAACAAGTTAATTGTCAAAAACAAGTACCCGCTGTCGAGGATAGATGACCTATTTGATCAGCTTAAAGGGGCCTCGGTCTTTTCAAAGATAGATTTGAGGTCGGGATATCATCAGCTTAAGGTCAAGGAAGTGGATATTTGCAAGACGGCTTTTCGGACTCGCTATGGTCACTTCGAGTTCCTGGTGATGCCATTTAGGTTGACAAATGCACCAGCTACGTTCATGGATATGATGAACCGGGTTTTTCAACCCTATCGGATCGGTTCGTTGTAGTGTTCATAGACGACATTCGGTGTATTCCAAGGCGAGGAGGAGCACGATTCGCATCTTCGGGTGGTTCTACTGATTTTGAGGAGAAGCATTATGCGCCAAGTTTAGCAAGTGTGAGTTTTGGTTGAAGGAAGTTACATTTATGGGTCATGTGGTATCTGCGAGAGGGATTAGGGTGGATCCCGGAAGATTGAAGCGGTGTTGGATTGGAAACCGCCTAAGTGCATGGCGAGAGATTCAAGTTTCCTTGGTGCAGGTGGGTATTACCGAAGGTTCGTTGAAGGGTTCTCATTAATTGTGGCACCTTTAACCAAATTGTTGAGGAAAGGGGTACCTTTTGTTTGGGGTGACAA
The DNA here is from genome assembly GCA_025698515.1 of Gossypium sturtianum. Lineage (NCBI taxonomy): Eukaryota > Viridiplantae > Streptophyta > Magnoliopsida > Malvales > Malvaceae > Gossypium > Gossypium sturtianum. The sequence continues at coordinate 119,257,068 of CM046952.1, forward strand.
GCAACAAGAAAGTTTTGAGAAGCTGAAGAGGATTTTGACAGAGGTTCCGGTTTTAATTCAGCCTGAGGCTGGGAAAGAGTTTGTAGTATATTGTGATGCTTCACACACGGGGTTAGGGTGTGTGTTGATGCAGGATGGGAAGGTGGTTGCATATGCATCTCGGCAGTTAAGACCGCATGAGATTAACTATCCTACGCATGATCTGGAGTTAGCTACGGTAGTTTTGGCTCTAAAAATCTGGAGACATTATTTGTATGGAGAGAAGTCTGTTATCTACACCGACCATAAGAGTTTGAAGTATCTTCTAACTCAGAAAGAGTTGAATTTAAGGAAGCGAAGGTGGATTGAGCTGTTGAAAGATTATGACTGCTCGATCGAATATCATCCGGGTAAGGCTAAAGTGGTAGCAGATGCGTTAAGTCGGAAGGTAATATCGGACTTGAGAGCGATGTTCGCCCATCTTAGTTTGTATGATGATGGAAGTCTGTTAGCTGAACTTCAAGTGAAGCCACATAGGTAGATCAGTTAAAGAGAAGCAGGTTGTCGGATGAGGTCTTGAGTGCTCGACTTACGCAAGTCTGGTAGCTGTGGGGTTGATGATTATAATTTGAGCAGTGATGGGGTTTTGTGTTTCAGTAGAAAGGTTTGCATGCCGAAGGATGTAGAGTTGAGGCGCGAGATGATTCTTGAAAGCGCATAGTAGCCCTTACGCTATGCATCCCGGAGGGAGTAAGATGTGCACCGGATCTGCGTAAACAATTACAGTGGCACAGATTGAAGCGGGAGGTTCTGAGTTTGTGGGAAAGTGTTTAACTTGTCGATGAGGTTAAAGCGGAGCATCAGTTGCCTTCAGGGTTGTTGCAGCTGATGAAGATTCCACAGTGGAAATGGGAGAGGATCACTAAGGACTTTGTTAGTAGGCTACCTCTTACACCTACTAAGAAAGATTCGGTATGGGTGATCGTGGATCGATTGACAAAGTCCGCTCATTTCATACCCGTTCGTGTCGACTATTCTCTTCAGAGGTTGGCTAAGCTGTATGTGGCAGAAATTGTGAGGTTGCATGGGGTACCAGTATCGATCATATCAGATAGAGACCCTAGGTTTACGTCGCAGTTCTGGAGGGCACTGCATCAAGCTTTTAGTACGAGACTGGACTTCAGCACAGCTTTTCATCCACAGACTGATGGTCAGTCTGAGAGGGTAATTCAGATCTTGGAGGACATGTTGAGGGGTTGTGTCATTGATTTCGAGGGTAGGCGGGAGGAGTTTTTACCATTGGCGAGTCAAACACAACAACGGCTACCAATCTAGTATTCGGATGGCGCCCTATGAAGCGTTGTATGGGCGGAGGTGTCGTACTCCTACCTGTTGGGCAGAATTGGGTGAACGTCAGATTTTGGGTCTAGAATTAATTGCAGAGATAGAGGAAAAGGTTAAGTTAATTAGGACTCATTTGAAGGAAGTGTCCGATAGGAAGAAATCATATGCAGATCTGAAGCGAAAGGAGATAGAGTTTGCGGTGGGTGATCGAGTTTTTCTTGAAAGTTTCACCTTGGAAGAAGGTGATGAGATTTGGAGCGAAAGGGCAAGCTAAGTCCTAGGTTCATCGGGCCTTATCGATTTTGAAATGTGTGGGACCGATGGCGTATCAAGCGGAGTTACCTTGAGTGAAACAGATGCATGATGTGTTCCATGTTTCAATGTTAAGACGCTACCGTTCTCGGATCCATCTCACGTCGTGCGGTGGAGAAATTGAAGTAAGACCGGACTTGTCCTATGAGGAGGAACCAATCCGGATCTTGGAACGAGACGTCAAGGTGCTAAGAAAGAAATCGGTCCCATTGGTTAAAGTCTTATGGCAAAATCATGGAATAGAAGAAGTGACATGGGAGCCAGAGGATACGATGCGTCTGCAGTACCCGCATCTCTTTTGACCAGGTAATTTCGAGGCCAAAATTTCTTTAAGGGGGTAGAACTATAACAACCGAGATTTGGGGGCTTTGCTTTTACTTTGTATCTGTGTGTTTGGTATGCCTCGTATGTTGTTTGAGTGTGTTTGGGGTCCTCGGGAAGGCTCGGGGTTAAGTTGGAACCTTGGTCAAAATTTTCAATTTTAGGCATTTGAAGAGAGAAGCTGTCTGGGGCAGGACTTAAGGGTTTATGCTTGTGTTTGTTATCACAAGAAGGTCTTTAGTAAAGTGGCAAGGAGGCGCCACTTAGGAGGCAGGTGAGTGACGCCACAGGGAGCAGGGAAGTAGCAGGTTCGAGTCGCGCAGTTCACATTTTGGGAACTCTTTTTGGCGTCAAGAGGAGTAGTGATGGATTCGGCTAGGAGCCTTGTAGAGTGGGTGTTGAATTGGTCAAAATTTTTGAATGGTAGGCCAAGAGAGAAAGGTGGGATTTGAATGGTTCAAACTTTTTCAAATGGGTGAATGGGAGTGAATATAGGAGGCAATCAAGTAGGGGCGGCTTGTTGGGAACTTGTTGGCCGAATTTTAAAGGTTGGTAGGGGGGAGAACTTCGGTTTTGGTGTTAGGGGGTGTGATTGCTGTTTGGTGCAAAGCTCTTGGGAGTTTTTTTCTTTTCTTTCTCTTTGAGTCCATATTCTTTGTTTGCTGAACTTGTTAGCCAACTTCTATTCCTCTTTTCTTTTGCTCTTTAGCCGAATTGGAGAGACCTTTGGTGCACCTTTTCTTCACTTTCTCTTCTTCACCTAAGACTCTTAAGCCGAAATCTTTTTAGCCTCTACCGAATATCCCTTTCTCTCCACTCATACTCTTAAGACTCAAAATCAAAAGCACCACACCACTTCCTTCTTGACCATTTTCTAATTCTTTTCTTCTCTACTTTTCTTTTTGAATCGAAACCAACTTTCTCCCCTCATTTGCATCTAAAGCCGAACATTCCTTGTCTCATCATTTTCCTTTCTAATCAGTAGTCGACTTGGCCAAAATTAAACCCTTGCTACCGATCATTTTCTTCGATTTTGATCTTCAAAGATCTTTTGGTAAGTAGTTAAACGGTTTCTTCTATTTTCTGTTTTCTCAAGGCCGAATCTCTAAATGTTGTTTCCCTTTTCTTCTCTTAGAGATAGTATCTGTATTAGCCTAATACTGTGGAACAAGGTGGTAGGAATCTACTTCGGATCTCATTGTTTTGGTTGTTAAGGTAAGATAGACTCTGTTACCGGTTCCTGTTCTTCTTTGGTAGCCAAAGCCGAATGGCTAATTGGCTTAGTGTTACGATTTAATTGACTTCTCTTCCTTTCTTCTTTTATTGGGGGCGTTCATTTCGAGAAACATCGCTAGCCGGACCCTTTGAGTTCCAATTCTGGGAACCAGTTGATCTTTGAACCCTATCTCTCTTTTCGGGATTGTAAGGTAAGGGATTCCTCCTTAGTTACACTATTAGCCTATCTGTGAGTCGTTCGTTGCCTTAACCCAATTGAGTGGGTAAACAATTATTTCTTCTGTATAGCGATTTACTGAGCAAGACTTTTCATGGATGGAAGAAACGTGCAAGTTGGGGAAGGGAGTAAACCCTTGGTTTCGACTCCAAAGTTTAAGAAGCGAGCAGTATCGGCAGTTCGAGATTGGCCCCCGGGTTGTGGGTCGGCTTCAGAAAGGGATAAGCAGGTCGCTGTAATCCCTGCAAGTAAGGACGTTAGCGAGATCGATAGTTTAGTTCTTCAGGTTTACAGGTGTGTAATTATCACACTATTCCTTTTTTTTGTAATAATCGTGTATGTGTTATGAAAGCCGAAAATCCTGGCAATGGTGATTGAGTTACCCCTGTTGGGTAAAACCAAAAAATTAGGTTAGTGTATCTTGGTTAAACCTTAAATTTTGATAGCATGATTGTGTGCGTGTGACATCATATATAACCTGTTTATTATACTGTGTTGCATATGCATGGGATATTGGGATGTTATGATTTGAAGGGGAAGTGCTGATGGGTGACAATGTCACACCTATTGATGGTACATTATTGTATCGGTGATTTGGTCACATGGTGATCGGTGGCTAGGCCACGTGTTATTGTCTTTGAGCAGTATGTCTGTCAGCATGACTGCCAAAGTGGAGTGTAGCGGATGGAGGGTTGATTGTAGAAATCCCCAGGTGTGTTAAGGTTGGACATATGAAGTGGAGTGTAGAGGATGGAAAAACTAGGCTGGGTTGGGCTAGCATGTTAATTATTTGTTTGTGCTATATGATTGGGCTTCGGCCGATGGTGTTTTGGGGGCTTAGGCCCAATTGTGGAGTATGTGGACTAATTGCACACTGATTCTTGTGACTCACTCTTTTGTTTAAACAATTGCAGGTAATTCTTAGCATGATGGATCAATTTGGAGGAACCCGAGGTGGCCACGCATGGGTTACTAGTAAACTTTATTTTATATATCGTTTATAACTTTTGGGTATTTTTCTTTGATTTGTAATAAGGCCACTACAAAACTTGGAATTTACTTTCGGGTTTTAATTTTGGACATGTTAATTATAGATCGCTCGAAGGGGCGTTTTAAAATTTCAAACTAAAGTTTTTTTATAACCTGCCCAATAACGTTTCATAAAATAAAAGACATTTTCATTGAAAATTTGATAAACGAATAATTGGTAAGTGTTTTCAAATGTCACCTAATCGCAAGGGCTCGACTAACTGATTTTTTTTAAAGTTAACTAAACAACGGGTTATCAACTGAACAACGAGATTCGAGATTTTAAAATGACTTATAATTTTTCGAAACCTGTCAAACTTCCTAAACTTCTTCCTAGTGACATGCCAAATCCGGTCATAGTGTTTGGGCCAGGTTTGGGGTGTTACAACCTAACTAAGAACTAATGAACTAATAATAATAATTACATCAATTGAAAATTAATAATACTAATAATACGAGCTTCTTTTTTCAATCTTCAGATTTTAAATGTATAAGCTCGTTTAATCACATAACTAATAATGAATATACTTCATTTTTTTTAGAAAAATCATAAATACATAATAAAAGATAAATTTCTAAAATTCATAATTAGGCAACTAATCAAATCAAATCTCGATATAAGGGTAGTCAAAAGGAATGGTGATAACAAAAACAAAGGGTTTCTGGGTTAATATTAGCGGTTATGTCAATAAAAAGGGTTGTTAGGATTAAAAGGGGTTCACTCGGGGTTAATTTGTGAAGGTAGGCTTTTAATGGAGTAAGTGGGTTAGATCCTAGGTGCCTTTATCATGTCTGTGTATCAAATCAAAAAAATGTGGTCTCGACATGTATAATCGATGCAAGTTCTAGAATAACAAATCTGTGTTGACATACTTATAATCAATAAAGTGAGCAAGAAAAAGAATATATGCTCTATAAGGCTCAAAAACTCACAAAAATTATGGGTATTTTGATGTCAACCTCATAAATTTCAAACTTCAAGATAATATTAAAATTTAGTTTGACAACCTAGCAAATTTTTAATTTCTGAAAAACAGACTTATCATGCTTGATTCTTTAGTATTTAATTATCAATGCACAATTATCAGTGACTTAATCTAAAACATATCAATAAAAATCATAAATCATCAGAAATTTCATCCTAATTAGTAATATGAGTGATTTACTTTCAGACAAGACTAAATTCAGGGAATTGAGAATAATGCAAAAAGTTTAAGTACTGTTACCCCCCCACACTTAAGACGTACATTGCCCTCAATGTACAAAGTTATGTAATAAATCATGTAATACTAAATCAAAAGAGAAGGGGAAAGTATTTTGGATGAATCCAATGAAAAGAAACCGGATAGGATTGGAGGTGAGCGTGGGGAAGCGTCTCGAACTGGTTGAGTCTTCGAAGCAGCCATCCTAATTTCTTTTGTATCCTAAGCTAAATCTAAATGGAATGAATAACAAGAAGAAAATAATAAAGAAAATAAAAGAAAGGAAATAAAAATAAAAAAAATAAATAAAAATAACAATAAAAATAAAAATAGAAATAAAAGTAAATATTTAAATAGTGATACGGTCCACACCCTCGTTCAAGTTTAATCAGTCCGTGTTTTTCGTGATTTTGAATTTTGGGTGCGTTTAGGTGTTTTACCACGGCCGTGGGTCTCGTAGCACGCCCGTGTATTCTTCTCACGGTCCTTTAGAACGGGCATGTTTAACCCATGCTCGTCAAGTCGATAACCTCGCTTGCGGTTGTAGGGCACAGCCGTGTCTCGCCCGTGCTCAATAAGTCAGTAACCTAACACGGGAAGTCGGCACGGGCGTGGCTTTTTATTGCAGCCCGTGTTGGGAAAAGAAATCATTCTTTGTCATGTACGGTTACTAGCACGTCCGTGGTTTGTCCTTCTGGCTTCCACACGGCCACGGCCACGGCCGTGTGTAAGGCCGTGTGTCCTGGAATTCTGCACCCCTTGTTAGTTTAAAGCTAGGTGTAAAGAAGAGAAGAAAATGAAAAATAAATTTAAAGCAAAATGTGAGAATAAATTATGTTAGTGCCCGGGTTGCCTCCCGAGAAGCGCTAGTTTATAGTCTTAAGCTAGACTCTCCTCTCATTTGCATTGTCAGGGTGGTTTGAGGAGTTGGAAGTCCTTCCTCATGCTATCATTTGCGTCTTCGTGAAAAAATTTAAGTTGAGATGTGTTTATAGTAAAAGTACCAAAAATAGGATTACTTACCTCGACTATTCTGTGTGGGAAAACACTGGTTACCCTAAAAGATATTTCTTTGTTTGTGCTAGGGTCCGGAGGAGATATTCGAGGATCTGCCTACTCTAACAGTACCTGGTCCCCTATTTTGAAGTGGTTTGTTGTTTCTATTAGCTCTTTTGGGGGCTCCTTCGATTTTGTCTTGTGTGGTTCAGGTTCTTCATCGTGTATCCCTAATTTCTCCTTGAAGTGTGTCTTCCACTCGTCTAGATCATCGAACTGAATCCCTCGATCTTCATGAGTTATTTCTTTGTTGGCATGGGGCTTAGGATCGGGTTCAGTTGTATTCTTTGGTGGTGTTTCCTGCAAATAAGGGTTAACCGAATGGTTTACGTTCTCACCTTAATTACTCGATGTTCTAGCTGAGTCGAGAGCCTTGATGGTGATTATTTCATTACCTACACAAAGTATGAGTTCTCCTGCATCAACATCAATTTTAGTCCTGGCAGTCGCTAAAAAGGGTCTTCCTAAAATTAGGGGGATCGAATTATTCTCATCCATGTCTAAGACAACAAAGTCTACTGAGAAAATGAATCTGTTAATTTTTACAAGAACATCTTCGATAATACCCCTAGGAATTCTAACAGTTTTATCAGCTAATTGAATGCTCATCCTAGTTTGTTTGGGTTTCCCTAGACCTAATTGTTTAAACAATTTATAAGGCATGACATTTATGCTTGCCCCTAAATCAGCTAACGCATTATCAACAGTTAGTCTACCAATTAAACATGGAATTGTAAAACTCCCTAGATCTTTTAGCTTTTGTGGTAGTCTATTTTGGAGAATTGCTGAGCACTTTGCGTTAAGTTCCACATGTGACGACTCGTCTAACTTTCGTTTGTTTGTCAGAAGCTCTTTTAAAAATTTCCTAGAATCTGGCATCTGCGAAAGAGCTTCAAGTAATGATAAGTTAATATGTAATTTCTTTAAAAGTTTGAGAAACTTACCGAACTGTTCCTCTATGTCGTCTCTTCTTAATGCCTCAGGGTAAGGTACGCGAGGTTGGTACTCCTTGATTACCGGTTTTGGCTTGTCTTGTGTTACCTCAACTTTACCTTTTTCTACCTCGTTTCCCTGTGTTGGACTGGGTTCGTCTACTTCTTCGCTTTCTTGAGCTGTTATGGCTTGGATCTGCTCCTTTGGATTAATTTCAGTATTACTCGGTAGACGCCCTTGCAGTTGTTCGGATAATAGCTTTGCAATTTCTCCGACTGACTGGGTAATTTCCCCGATTGCCTTTGTAAGTCCTCCAACTTGGTTCTCGATCGTTTTGATCGATGTTTGTTGGGTTTCGAGTGTTGCTTCAGTTTTTCGGAAATGGGCTTCTGTGGATGCTATGAATTTGTTCAACGTCTCTTCAAGATTCGGCTTCTTTTCCTGTGGATAGGGATGATTTTGGAAATTTTGAGGAGGTTGTTGTCTTTGGTTCCCTTGATTTCCTTGTCCTCCCCACGAAAAATTTGGGTGGTTCCTCCAACCTGGATTATAATTATTACTATATGGGTTATTATTAGATCTGAAATTATTACCTATATAGTTCATTTGTTCGCTCTCTGTGCCCGGTTGGTAGGGTGGGTACTCAGGATTCACCACAGTTCCACTTGCATCGCACTGCATGACTCGATGTACCTACGAAGAACACAAACTATCAATCTTCTTATTCATCAACTCTACCTGATTTGATAGCATGGTTACTGCGTCGAGGTTGTAAACTCCGGCTGTTTTTGTTGGCCTTGTTCTTGTAACTTGCCACTGATAGTTATTCAGCGACATCTCTTCTATAAATTCGTAGGCTGCCTCAGGAGTTCTATTATTCAAGGTTCCACCGGCGGCTGAATCAATTAGTTGTCTCGTTGAGGGGTTTACACCGTTATAAAAAGTTTGGACTTGGAGCCACAAGGGTAAACCATGGTGTGGACACCTTCTCAAGAGATCCTTATATCTCTCCCATGCATCGTATAATGTCTCTAAATCCATCTGCACAAAGGAAGATATATCATTACGTAATTTGGCCGTTTTGGCCGGGGGAAATATTTTAATAAAAAATTTTCGGTCATTTGTTCCCATGTAGTGATTGACCCTCGTGGTAATGAGTTTAACCACTGTTTAGCTTTATTCTTTAATGAAAAGGGAAATAACCGAAGTCGTATGGCATCATCAGAAACGCCATTTATTTTGAAGGTATTACAGAACTCTAAAAAATTAGCTATATGAGCGTTTGGATCTTCGTCCTGTAATCCATCAAATTGAACAAACTGTTGAATCATTTGTATAGTGTTAGGCTTTAATTCAAAATTATTAGCAGCTATAGCAGGCCTAACAATACTAGATTCGGATCCTGTTAAATGTGGTTTAGCATAATCAAACATAGTACGATGAGCATTATTTTCTCCCACATCTTGTGGTGGAAGATTATTTTCGTCCATCCCTTCAGTAGGATTGGATCTGTCTTCTCGCTCTCTTTGGTAATTTAGGGCTCGCCTAATTTCTCTGTGATTTCTCCTAGCGGTAGCTTCAATATCACTGTCGTATTCTAAAGGTCCTCTCGAGTTCCTTCTAGTCATAAACTAGAGGTACCTGCAGGGAAAAGAAAGAAAGAAAATTTTAGCAAATTTAAAATTAAAACTAAAAATAAAAATAAATTGCGAAAAAAATAAAAAAAATAATGGCTAAAGTAATAAAAATAGAGTTTTCTTAATATTTTAGTTCCCCGGCAACGGCGCCAAAAACTTGATCGCTGTGAATCAGAGCTTTAAAATTTATAAAAGAATGATTGAACCTGGAAACTAACTCTGACAACGATTAAAGGAAAGTGCACCTATCGAACAGTAGTATAGTTTAGGCAAGACCAGATTATCGAACCCAAAGGAACTAAAAGTACTAATACTAACTTTCTTTTTATTATTTAGCCTAAAATAAGTGAAGTTGTTTATTAATCTAAATTAATTAACTACTAAACTAAAGACTCTAAGACAAAGAAAAATGAATTTGGAAAATAACTTGGGAAAAACTCAGTTGATTTAGACGATACCTAGGAAGAATCCACCTAGACTTCACTTGTTATCTAACACCTGAACCATATGATTTATTTACTTAGTTTGATCCGTAAGACTCCTAACATATATTAAACCCTCTCTCGAGGAGAATAACGTCTAACCCTAGGTTAATTAGTGGAACTCTCGTTCTCTTATAATAACCCCTAGAATAGCGATGAAATCGATCCGTGGATTCCCATATTAGGTTTCACCCTAATTCGGCAAAATCTCGTCACCCTATCTCTAGGCGTGCGATCAACTCCGCTTTAATTATGTTGGATCTACTCTTAGGCGAGGTCTATTCCTCCTCCACCTAAGCACATTAAATTTGGATTAAGCTCACATAATTAAGAACAAACTAAGTATTTATCATATAATTCAAATAATCAAATAACAAAATTCATCATAGGTTTCATCCCCTTCGGGTATCCGAAGGTTTAGTTCATAACAATAAAGGAAAACATCTCAAGAGAAAAGATAAAACAAAACATAAGAAATCCTTAAAACCCCCTGAAGGAATTGAAGAGGAGATCCTCTATCTTGAGTAGAATTCCGGCTTCTCGAGATGAATCAACTAGCTATCCCTGAGTGAATCCCCACAAATCTGCCTTCTTTGGCCTAGCACGACGCCCCTAGACGATGGCTTTGGGCTCCCCTCGACAAAGGGTTTCTGTCGAACTCCCCTTCTAAGTTGCTACCTGGGGTGTTTATATAGGCTTTGAGATGTGTTACTTGGCCTCCAAGTATCCTAATTTGTGTACAATTCCTATTTGGGAGTTTAAGTAGACTTAGGAATGTGTTTCTTTGCCTCCAAGCATCCAAATCCGAGTAAAATTCCTCTTTCCCGCGGCAGGGACACGGCCATGGCACACGCCCGTGTGAATCGTGGCCAGGCCATGTTGGACTCCGTTGATGAGGCACGGCCGTGTAAATCGTGGCTAGGCCGTGTTCTAGATCTTTAAGGAGGCACGGTCGTGTGATCTTTGGTCCAGGCCGTGTCGATTTCATGCTTTGGCCCATTTGTCCCGTTTTAAGCTCGTTTTGCGTTCTTTTCATCCCCTGGTGCTTTCCTGAGTATATAACATGAAAAGAAAGGATTAAGAGCACCTTTTTACATAAATCAAGGGATAATTCATCCAAAAGCATACTAAATGTGAGATTAAAATATGTTACTATTTCGGTTTATCACGGCCAAGGAAGTGATCTTAGCAAGGTAATAGTTTTTGAGTAGGTGGCTTTTATTCTTTGAACATTATGAGTAATGGCAATGTGGGTTATAGTTACATTATTATTATGATTTTGGGATTAGGCTTTTGAGTTACTAAACTTGTTTTTAGATTTTGGATGAGGTTAATTTTGATACTTGATATTGACATTAGTATTGCATTCTTTAGTTGCTTGGTGAATACATGTTAATACAAGATATGGAATGGTTTAATGATGATAGTAGGCTTAGTTGAAGTGGACATTTTTTGTATGTTGAGTAAGAATGTTGTTTGTATGTTTAGTAATACTTGACTCGAATGGCTCGCGAGCCTTATCGAGCTTTTCATATTTTTATATAATTAAATTATGATATTAGCCTTAATATATATTATTAACCCGAAGCTTAATCATTGGGCTAAGCTTGAGCTTGAGCAAAAAAAATGGTGAACAAGTTTAATCGAACTCGAGCTCCAGTAGCACAATTATATTTAGAGTGAAACTCGAGCTTAAAAATAGATGCTCAATTGAGCTCGAGCTAAGTATCGAGCTGAAAATTAGAAAGTTGAGCTTAAGCTCGAGCTTGACAATATTCAAGCTTGGCTTCGCTCGATTACAACTCTAGCTTGGGTTGTTTGGAATGATTGTAACATATCCTCTACATGGAATGATTCCAATATGCCCGGCATTTATAATTGGACCCAACAAAACATTAAGGTACAAGAATTACAGGTACTGAGAGACAATTATAAAAACACTGAAACCAATTGTTTAGATGAAAATATAGTGAAAGCTAATAATAAACAAGTCGACCAACATATACTACGTAAAAATGGATCTATAGATCAACCCAGTGCTTCCATCTTGATAATTGCAAGTATGCCAAGTTGATGAACGTTAGTGTTAGGGATTTAATTGGAGATCTGAGCTTCTTCGTGGTGCAACATTAGCAAAAGATAAATGATTGCAACATCTCTTTTTAACCAACGGTTGGCTCACAGTTTCCACAGTTTGGCTATCCAGATAGGAAAGAAAGTTTTTACACTTAGTCTAGTTGGCATACTTATCATCTCTCTGTTTTTTTTGTCATAACATTCAATTATTTACCAAATTTGTAAGAAAAAAAATACAACACATTATTACAATTCTTAGTTAAGAATTTACACTACTTAAATACCAAAAACTCTAACATGGTAATTATATAACTACTACATACTATTTATGTATTATAATGTTATTTTTTTTCCTTTTTTTAGATTTTCCAAAATAACTTTTGTTTTGAAAAATAATTTCTTTTGTTTTTATATACTTTATTACCATTAATAACTAAACATTGGCATGGTGTAAATGCATTTATGGTATGTGTGAACACTTGCCTTTTATATACTTATGTATGTTTATTTTTATCTGGCATTGCCTTTTATAAATAAATATATAAAATATTAATGATTCTTTTTAAAATATGGATAAAATATGTTATTAGTCCCTATACTTCTATCAAATTTAAGTTTTACCCCTCGTACTTTAAAAGCTAAAAATTCAATCATTTTACTTTTTCAATTTAAAAATCCTAGTCCTATCATTATCATTGTTGGTAGTTTCCGTTAAAAGTTATCAACTTAACATGGCTATTTTCCGTCAATCATATACCACGTCACAAGAGGACAACTTAATCAACTTGCCAAATTGATAATCTTTTATGGAAAATACTTACGATTTTAATTATTGGACTAATATTTTTAAATAATAAAGTTGGACTTAATTTTTGACTTTATAAGTGCACAAACTAATTATGAAATTTTTTTGTACAAGGACTAGAACCATATTTTTTTATATTGCATGATTTGTAGAAATTCATGATAATGAAAGTCACTTTTTTAATCGTTTTATGACTAAACAAGTTATTTTATATTATATAATTATAGCATCAACAATTACATTTTATTTTATCTTTTACAATTTTAGGTTGACATCAAGATCTCCCTTAGCTAGACTTATATACACATTATATATTTTTCACTTTCATATATACATGTATATATAATAATTATTATTTGTATAAATAAATGATAAAAGTCATTTTTATCATTTTATAACTAACTAAATTATTCGATATTATAAGATTCATATAAATAAGTAATAATTTTTTTGTAATACATATGATGCCATTTTATGACTAAAAATTTATATATTTACATGAAAATTTAATCATGAAAAAAATAAAAAAATAAAAACTAACCCATGTATATACTAAAATTATTGGCTATTATTGTCATTTAATTTGAGAAGATTTTCACTCTCTTCACCTCTATATAAAGCATTCATTTTTTTGTTTGGGGAAGAAATACATAAGAAAAGGAAAAAGAAACCATTCCAATATCCCCTTTTGATCGGAAAGCCATGACGAGGAAGAAGGTTAAGCTTGCTTATATCACCAACGATTTAGCAAGGAAAGCCACCTACAAGAACAGAATGAAGGGCTTGACAAAAAAAAATGAGTGAAATGAGTACCCTTTGTGGGGTTGACACTTGTGCTATCATGTACAGTCCTTATAAGTCCCCACCCGAGGTTTGGCCTTCCCCCATGGGAGTCCAACAAGTTCTTTCCAAGCTCGAAACAGTCCATGAGATGGAGACAAGCAAGAATATGTTGAACCAAAAGACTTTCCTCTCCCAAAAGATCACCAAAGCAGCTGAGCAACTAAAAAACCATTGTAAGGAAAACTGGGAAAAGGAGATAACCCAGGTCATTTTCAATAACATTTGTGGTAAAGAGGTAATCCATGGTTTGAACTTTGGGGTCTTGAGTTATATCAACTTGTTGCTCGATAAAAAAATGAGTGATATTGACAAGAGGATAGATGAACTTTCTAAGGCACCCCTTAATCCTCAAGTGGTGTCATCATCCTCGTCCTCGTCCATGGTTGCACTACCACCGATGACGATGGTAACCCCCGAAGTGATGTCGAGGACAGGTACGGAGGACATTGTGCAGCCAGATGTGAGCAACATGGATCCAATGCAGAGGCAACAATGGATCATGGATCTAGTGAGCAATAACAGCAACCCTCAAACTCATGTGGGAGCCGATGAGATGATGTTCCAGTTTTGTGACAACATCAATCCCAACAGTGACCTTTGGTCTAATGTTGTTTTCCCTTGGGAAAAATAAGAGTTAATTTGATTTATCTATTTGCTTCAATTATGGTCTTTGATCCAAAAGTATTCTATCATTTTATGTCAGGATGGTGTTGTATTTGTTGAACTTTGGTCACAAATCACAATCTTTTCCCTTAAACTAAAGCACCTATATCATTTTCCTTTTTAGGATCAAAACATCATGTTTATTATTTGAATTTAGAATTTTTATGTTATTCTCCTAATTTTGAGTTTTTCTTTTACATTTTAAATTTTTCTATGATTCAATCTTAATTACTTTAATGAAGAAAATTTTAAGTTCATAAGTTAGATTAGATCTTATTTGATAATTTTGAGAATTAGAGTTCCTATAACAATACATAAAAGCTATCTCTAATGCATGCTATAAAGCAATCTAGAAAAATGTTTTATTATTTTTGAGACAAGTGAATGAAGGGATTAAAATTGATGAGGGATAATTAGGGAATGGAGAAACTAGATTTGTTGTGGCTTTTTTTTATTCTATGGGGATCAAAACTATATATTTTATGTATGCTTGGTTGGTATTCATATTATTTTTCTATTCAACATAATATAAATTTATATAGATTGGAATTAGTACATTTTAGTAATTCATTTTATGGTATTCATGTGTTTTTCAATCATATATTTGTGCTATGTTTTTTTTTATGTTCGAAGGTTGAAAAATATATACTGAAAACTTGTATAAATTTTAAAAATATGATAAAAAATTAGACAGTATTGAAAATGTCACATTTGTTTAATTTGGATTGATTAATTCACGTTGCAAAACTTTTTTTTATTTCATTTGATTTTTAGAGCTAGGGTTAGATTTTTTTTAATTTAAATAATTTGGGTTACTTTTTATGTCATTTCAAGTTTAGGTAAATTTAAGTTAGGATTCGATGAGTTTGCATTGTTGACCTTTTAGTGTCAAATCAAGTTATGTCCTATATGGATTCAGATTAACTGAGTTAGAGTTTCGGGTTCAGATTATTTAAAAGCTTTTATAAAATTATATGAATATATAAATAATTTAAAAATTATATAATAAAATTATTAAAACATTATAATAATTTAGGATTGATAAACCGTAATACTAACATATTTTATCTCCACATTTAGCATGCTTTTGGATGATTTATCCCTTGAATTATGGAATTTGGTGCTCTTAATCCTCTAATTTCATGTTTTATACTCAGGAGAGCATAGGAGGATGAAAAGAACAGAAAACGAGCTTAAAACGGGCCAAATGGGCCAAAGTGAGAAATCGACACGGCACAGGGGTTCACCATACTGGCCGTGTGCCCTTTAGCTTGAGCTCGAACACGGCCTGAAGTTGATTCACACGGGCGTGCCACACGGGCATGTCCATGCCGTGACAAAGAGGAATTTCACTCGGAATAGGATACTTAGAGGCAAAGAAACACATTCCAAAGTCTATATAAACACCCTAAGTATGACCTAAAACTGGAGAGTCGACAGAAGCTTTTTGGTCAGGGGGCGTCCAGCTAGGCCAAGGAGCCGAGCCAGAGAGGTCAGAATTGTGGGATTTACTCGAAGAAAGCCAGTTGATTCATCTCAAGAAGCCGAAATCATACTCAAGACGGCGGATCTCTCCTTCAATTCCTTCAGGGGGTTTTAAGGTTTTCTTCTGTTTTGTTTTATCTTTTCTTCTGAGATGTATTCTTTTATGATTATGAACTAAACCCCTTAGATACCTGAGGGGGATGAAACCTAAGGCGGATCTTGTTATTGTTTTCTGAACTATATGATAAATACTTTATTTGTTCTTAATTATGTGTTCTTAATTCTTGCTTTGATATTTCAGGGTATTGATTCAAGTATTGATGTGCTTAGGAAGTGGAGCAAAAGTCCCTGTCTAAGAGTAGATCTAGCATAGTTAAGCGGAGTTGATCGCAACCCTAGACATAGGATGACGAAAATCTGCCGGATTAGGGTCAAACCTAATATGGGAGTCCATAGATCGAGTTAATGCAATTCTAGGGGTTTTAATTAGAAAGAGATTTCAATTAATCAACCTAGGGTTAGACGTTAGTAGCCTTGACAGAGGTATTAATATACATTAGGGAATCCTACGGATCAAGTCAAGTGAAAAAATCGTCTAGTTCAGAGTTAAATAACAAGTGAAGTCTAGGTGGATTATTCCTTGGGTATTGTCTTAATCAATTGGTTTTTACCCCAAGTATTTCCCCAATTCATTCTCTTTGTCTTAGCGTCTTTAGCTTAGTAGTTAGTTAATTTTAGATTAAACAATAATTCACTTCAATTCTTAGGCTAAATAATAGATCGAAAGTTAGTATTAGTACTTTTGGTTCATTTGGATTCGACAATCCGGTCTTGCCACTAAACTATACTACTGTTCGATAGGTGCGCTTGCCTCAATCGTTGTCACAGTTAGTTTCTAGGCTAGTGTAACACCCCAAACCCGGTCAAAACGCTACGACCGAATCTGGCATGTCACAGGGAAGAAAACATTTTTGAGAACCGAGTTATTGTCATGAGTTGGGAAAAACCTTTGATTTTATAGAAACAGAGTTTGTATTGAGTGATCATTTGAAAAGTTGAGTTGCCTTGTTATTAAAAACCCGAATGTTAAATTACTCAATTGTAAATCTTGAAAATCCCGAAGTTCTTTAAATTTTGGAAATCACCCATTTCGAAACCGTATTAAACGTGTCTTAATAATCTGATAAAGTAGAAGAAAATTTATAAAACAAGTAAAAACCAAACCAACGTTTAAATGGCCTTATTACATTACCCAAAATCCAAATTAAAGAAAAATAACTCCAAATTAACTATTAAAGTAAAATCCAAAATATTATGCATGGCCACCTCGAGTCCACCTCGGCTCCGTATCCGCAGTCTAAGGATTACCTGCAAAGATTAACGGAAGGGGTGAGTCACCGAGACTCAGTGTGTAAATCCCCGTCCAAAAGATATTAGGCCCTCACACAGATTCATATGCAAAGTAAGTATGCCATGCAACCCAACCAACCTAGGCATCCATCCGTATCTCCTGTGTATACCCAACACTTGTGGCACCTAGCCACTGGTGGTACCTAACCACTGGTGACAAAAGTCACAAATAATCATATGTGGGGCCAACCCACTTGTGGTACCTAACCACTGGTGACAATCCCTTATATCAATAGTGGGGCCAACCCACTGTGGTACCAAACCACTGGGACGAGTCACAGAAATAAGATATATGTGGTACCTAACCACTGGTGGTTCCAAACCACTGAGACTTAGTCACAAATTGATAATATGTGAGGCCAACCCACTTGTGGCACCTAACCACTGGTGACAGTCTGAAAAGATCATGTTTCCTCCCTCTTCTCATCGTATCCCATTTTCATGTACATGCTTTATATTATGGTATGGTCATGATTAACGATTAATTAACATGGCACATTCAGGTTTCCATATATGCATTTATTGATAGCAAAACATAATATACTTACCCGGAGTCCTCGCTCTTACCCACAAGGGTATTTTAGTGACCCAGAATGTCACTTCGGCTTCTAGACATACTAAAAACTAACAAAATAACATATGAAGTGTGTGAGAGTTACACACCTGATAACTCGTAATATCACGCTCTCTACGTCGACACTATCGCTAATTAAAACCACAGCTATCTGCCTACGATTCTGTTCAGAAGCCGGCCCACAACCCGGTGGCCAATCCCGAACTGCTGACACTACTCGCTTCTTAAACTTAGGGGCTGGGTTTACGGGTCCAACCCCCTCCTTAGAATTGCTGGCATTCGAATCCATGGAACAAATCTTGGTCAAAAGACTGAGTTAACACATAGGGTAAATGTGAATAGATTAACACGTTAGCAGAAAAGATCTCTTTACTCAGATCGACAAAAGTCGAAGCTTTAGGCTTGATCCACAAGTCAAGCGGCTCCAAAGGAATGCGACACCCCCTTCCATCTACATTCAGCCAAGCCCCCAAAAATTAGGCCAATTAGCCATTCGGCTTTGGCTCCCCAAACCGAAAGAGAAAATAAAGATACAGAAGAAATCGCCACAAACCTTAACACAGGAGATCCAGTTATCACCTAAGAGGATTCGGCACTAGCACAGTAGAAGAGAAGATTCGGCAAAGCAAGGAAGAAGATGAAAGAGTCGAAAAAGAACTACCCATGGAACTTAGGAGTTTTCGGTTTTAGAAGTGATCAAAAGAAAAGATGAAGAAGAGAAGGCCATGAAGATTCGGTTTGTAGAGAGAAATCAGAGAAGAGAATTTTGGATGGGGATACTCGGCTATTGCATAGAGAATGAAGATGAGAATGGAGTTAGGGGTTTTCGGCTTTGAAATAGAAAAAAGAAAAAGAAGAAAAGATGAATAATAGATGCGGTTATGGTGCTCAAAGGAAAACGAAGAAAAGGGAAAAAGGGTTTCGACTTTCAGAGAGAACAAGAAGAAGAAGAAGAAGAAAGAATCATGGAGAGTGTGAGTCAAGAGAATTTCGGCAATAGTGAGAGATTTGTGTTTTAGAGAAAAGAAAATAAGAAGAGAAATAAAACTCAAAACAAAAAGAACCCACTTGGACACCTTAGACACTTTCGGCACAAGGCAAAACAAACCACATTCAGCACCTACCTCCCAAACCCAAAATTTGCACAAAAAAATGATACTACAGGGTCCTATGGCCAATGTAAATTTCGGCACAGTCCAACATAGGGCAAACCGATCCCCCCTCCTACACCAAACATTTGAATTTCGGCCACCACTTACACCCCTTGCTCAATCCCTTATTTTTCTCCTTAATTTTCTCCTGATCACACATTCAAACTTGTTTGAATAATTCAAACTCCTTGAATTGCTCTCTTCCACTTATTCAAAGATATTGAACCATTCAACACTCATCCACCAGAGTCCATGCTGAGTGCAACTCTCCCTTGCCTTGGCGTCAAAAAGAAATCCCCAAAAGGGAATTCCCGCAGCTCGAACCAAGTCCCTCCAGCTTCCCTGAGGCGTCACTTCCCTGAGCTCTAAGTGGCGCCTCCTTGCCACTTTGCTAAGGCACTCCTTTGTGTCATCCAACACAAAAAATATCCCTTAAGGCCCAATTCAGCTAGCTTCCCTAAAAGTGCACAAAAAGCAAATTTTCACCAAGACTAAACAACCTAACTCATTCTGGACCCTAAAGTACCCTAAACTAGCATGTCAAACATAGTATTCACATACAAACACATAAAATGCAAAGGCCCTGATTTAGGATGTTACAGCTAGATCATTCATTATATAAATTTTAAGACTCTAACATAACGATCAAGTTTTTGGCGCCGTTGCCGGGGAACCAAAATATTAAGAATGCTCAATTTTTATTACTTTAGCCATTTTTTTATTTACAATTTATTTTATTTTTATTTTAAATTTGCTAATTTTTCTCTTTCTTTGTTCCTTGCAGGTACCTCTAGTTTATGACTAGAAGGAACCCGACAGGACCCTTAATTTACGACAGTGATATTGAAAGAACCGTTCGCAGAAATAGTAGAGAAATAAGGCAAAGCTTAACTTACATAGAAGAAGAGCAAGAAGACGAGAATAATACTACCGGAGAGATGGCTGAGAATAATCCGCTACCTCCTGAGGTGGCCGAAAATCATGCTCCTCGTACTATGTATGATTATGCTAAGCCTAGTTTAGTTGGTACTGAATCAAGTATTGTTAGACCTACTATTGCTGCAAATAACTTTGAACATAAACCTAACACAATTCAAATGATACAGTAATTTGTTCAGTTTGATGGTTTGCAGGATGAAGATCCAAACAATCACTTGGCGCATTTCCTAGAATTTTACGATACTTTCAAAATAAATGGTGTTTCTGATGATGCCATCCGTCTTCGGTTATTTCCGTTTTCTTTGAGGAATAAAGCCAAACATTGGTTGAATTCTCTTCCACGATGATCAATCACTACATGGGAGCAAATGGCCGAAAAAATTTTATTAAAATATTTTCCGCCGGCTAAAATGGCTAAGTTAAGGAATGATATCTCTTCTTTTGTGCAAATGGATTTAGAGACACTTTATGACGCATGGGAGAGATACAAAGATCTATTGAGAAGGTGCCCACACCATGGATTACCCTTGTGGCTACAGGTCCAAACCTTTTACAATGGTGTAAACCCTTCAATCAGCGATTAATTGATTCACGCCATGTGAAGCGTTGAACAACAAAACTCCTGAAGCAGCCTACGAGTTTATAGAAGAGATGTCACTAAATAACTATCAGTGGCAAGTCACAAGGACAAGGCCAACAAAAATAGCCGGAGTTTTCAACCTCGACGCAGTAACCATGCTATCCAATCAGGTAGAACTCTTATATAAAAAGATTGATGGTTTATGTAATTCTTTGCAGATACATCCAGTTATGCAGTGCGATATAATGGAGGAGGGATGAACAACACAGAATACCCACCTTGCAACTCGAGCGCTGAAAACGAGCAAGTTCACTATATGGGTAATAATTCCAGACCTCAAAATAACCCTTATAGTTATACTTATAATCCAGGTTGGAAGAGCCACCCCAATTTCTCATGGGATAGTAAAAAAAACCAAAGACAACAATTCTACCAACAAGAAAAGAAGCCAAACCTTGAAAAGATGCTGACAAAATTTATAGAAGTGTCAGAAACCCGTTTCCAAAATACCAAAATGATATTGAACAATCAGCAAGTATCAATTCAAGAGCTTAAGGATCAAATTAGACAACTACCTAAGTTAATTTCTGAAAGGCGACCAGAAAGTTTACCGAAGGAAAAAGAGCAGTTGCAGGCAATTACACTAAGAAGTGGAAAGGAGTTGGTTGAAACAAAGAAAAAGATACCAAACAAAATTGATAAGGCAAAAGATGAGGAAGTTAGGAATGCAACACCGGTTCATGAAGAATGTAAACCACCAATCCCATATCCAACAAAGTTGAAGAAAGACCGATTAGATGCACAATACGGTAAATTTCTTGAACTTTTTAAACAATTACATATTAACTTACCTTTTGTCAAAGCTATTTCACAGATGCCGACGTACGCAAAATTTCTAAAAGAGCTTCTAACAAATAAAAGGAAGTTTGAAGAGATATCAACAGTGGAACTCAACGAAGAATGTTCAGCCATCCTCCAAAACAAGCTACCAACCAAATTCAAAAATCCAGGAAGTTTCACTATTCCCTGTTTAATTGGTAGTTTGAACATAGAGAACGCACTAGCTGATCTAGGTTCCAGTATTAATTTAATGCCTTACAAAATGTTTAAGCAACTTGGTCTTGGGAACCTAAACCCACTAGGATGAGTATTCGAGTTAGTCGACAGATCTGTTAAATATCCTAGGGGAATTATCGAAGATATTCTGGTAAAAGTTGATAAATTTATTTTCCCTGTTGATTTTGTTGTGCTTGACATCGATGAGGACATTGAGGTGCCTTTAATTTTGGGACGGCCCTTTTTAGCTACTGCTAGGGCTGTTATTGATATAGGTGATGGTAAACTTGCACTAAGGGTAGGCAATGAGGAAATTATTTTTCAAATTTACGATACTATGCAATATTTTAGAGAACAAGATGATTCCTGTTATTTTATTGATGCCACTGATCATATTATTCAAGATTCGTTGCAGGAAATCATACATAACGACACAATGGAACTGTGTCTTACCCAAGATGAGGGGGTAGATGATGATATCGATGAGTTGAATTCTAATACATCTTCCTCTAGACAAACGAAAGAAGAGGGCATTGAAATCAACGACGAACTAAAACAAAAACCCTCTATTGATGAGCCGTCCAAATTAGAATTAAAACAGTTGCCAAAACACTTAGAATATGCATTCCTTGGGGATAACTCTACGCTACCAATAATTATCTCTTCAGAACTGGAACCTAAAGAGAAAGACAAGTTGCTACAGGTACTAAGGGAACATAAAAGAGCCATAGCTTGAAAAATATCTGACATTAAAGGAATAAGCCCATCGTTTTGCACCCACAAAATTTTAATGGAGGATGAGTATAAACCATGTGCGCAACCTCAAAGATGATTGAATCCTAACGTGAAAGAAGTTGTTAAAGCTGAGGTATTTAAACTTCTAGATGTCAGAATAATTTATCCTATTTCTGACAGCACTTGGGTAAGTCCTATGCAGGTTGTTCCAAAGAAAGGAGGCATGACTGTTGTAGCCGACGAAAAGAATGAATTGATTCCTACCAGAACAGTCACAGGTTGGAGAGTCTGTATTGACTATAGAAAGTTGAACGACACCACCAGAAAAGATCACTTCTCGTTGCCATTTATTGATCAGATGTTAGAAAGATTATCTTGACATATGTACTACTGCTTCCTAGACGGACTCTCCGGCTACTTCCAAATCCCGATAGCCCCTAAGGATCAAGAAAAGACAACATTTACATGTCCATACGGTACGTTTGCTTATCGTAAATGCCTTTTGAATTATGTAATGCTCATGCTACTTTTTAGCGATGCATGCTAGCTATCTTTGACGAACTTGTGGAAGACATTATGGAGGTATTTATGGACTACTTTTCAGTATTCGATAATTCTTTCCATCTTTGCCTTAAAAATTTAAAACGAGTTCTAATGAGATGTGAGGAAACAAACCTTGTTTTAAATTGGGAAAAATGCCACTTTATGGTTCGAGAAGGGATTGTGTTAGGACATAAAATTTCTAGTAAAGGAATTGAGGTAGACAAAGCAAAGGTCGAAACCATAGAAAAATTACCTCCTCCTAGTTCAGTTAAGGCTATTAGAAGCTTTTTAGGACATGCTGGATTTTATAGAAGATTTATTAAGGACTTTTCTAAAATAGCCAAGCCTTTGACAAAATTACTAGAAAAAGATGTACCTTTCAATTTTGATCAGGAATGTTTAGATACATTTAAAATCCTCAAAGATAAATTAATAAATGCTCCAATTATAATTGCACCTGATTGGAATTTTCCCTTTGAAATAATGTGTGATGCGAGTAATTTTGTAGTAGGTGCAGTTTTGGGACAGCGAAGAGACAAACACTTTCAGCTGACCTATTACGCTAGCAAGACATTAACGGCTGCACGAGAAAATTACACCACCACAGAAAAAGAATTACTAGCTGTGGTTTTTGCATTTGATAAATTTAGACAATATTTGATACTATCTAAAGTTGTCATTTACACTGACCATTCAACTATTCGTTATCTTTTGATTAAATCCGATGCAAAACCTCGACTAATAAGATGGATTTTACTCTTACAGGAATTTGATTTTGAAATCCAGGATAAGAAAGGAGCTGAAAATCTTGCAGCAAATCATCTTTCTAGGCTTGAAAATCCACATATCAAAGAACTCGACGATAGTGAGATAAACGACTCGTTTCCTGAAGAACAACTCTTCTCTATAACCAACTCTGAGGCACCTTGGTTTGCAGATATTGCGAATTATTTAGCTGCTAACATTTTACCAAAAAGGTTAACACATCATCAAAAGAAGCGATTCTTTGCCGATGTGAAAAACTATTTTTGGGAGGACCCCTTTCTTTTCCGTATATGTGCAGATCAAGTAATCCGGAGATGTGTTACAAAGGCAGAAGCAAGTAAAATCCTAGAACATTGCCACTCAGGACCTTCGGGAGAACATTACAGCGGGATTAAGACAACACATAAAATGCTTGAATCAGGTTTTTATTGGCCAACTCTGTTCAAAAACGATGCTAGAGTTGTTGTGAGTTTCTTAAGAAACTTTTCTCTCGTTTTGGAACACCCAGAGCAATTATTAGTGATAGGGGTACTCACTTTTGTAATACTCAATTTGATAAAGTCTTAAAAAAATATAGAGTACACCACAGGACAGCTACCCCTTATCACCCTCAAACCAGTGGGCAAGTGGAAGTAGCGAATCGAGAGCTTAAACGTATCCTAGAGAAAACAGTTGAATCAAACAGGAAAGATTGGGCATTAAAAGCAGATGATGCTTTATGGGCCTATAGAACAACATTTAAAACTCCCTAGGAACATCCCTTACAAACTTGTCTACGAAAAAGTTGTCATCTACCATTGAGTTAGAGCACAAAGCTTTTGGGCTATAAAATTCTTAAATTACGATCTTAAAACCGCAGTGAGAAGAGGATGATCTGAGATGAACAAGCTAGGCGAATGGCGAGCTAATGCCTATGAAAACTCACGATTATATAAGGAGGCAACAAAACGACGCCATGATGCTCGTTTAAAGCAATCAAAGCAATTCGAAGTAGGAGACCTAGTCCTACTATACAATTCAAGGCTCAAACTGTTTCCTGGAAATTTGAAATCGAGGTGGTCAGGTCCATTCGTGATCACAACTATTTTTCCTTACGGCACAGTCGAGGTAACTCATCCAACTCATGCCACATTCAATGTAAATGGTCAGCGACTAAAAATTGATAATGGTGAAGATTTTAGGGATATAAGAGAGGAGCTTCGGCTCTGTGAACCTTCATTTAGAAATGAAAACAGGGTAAGTCTAGCTTAAGACTTTAAACGAGCGCTTCTCGGGAGGCACCCCGAGCACTAACCCCTCTAACGTCCATATTTTCGAATTTTAGCATCTAACTAAAAACTAACCAAATTTTTAGGCGTAGGTTTCCATACCACACGGCCTTGCATACAGGCGTGGCCGTGGCCATGTGGACACCACGAGTATGCATATCGGCGTGGCGGATATCGTGTAGAAACAGGACAAAAATTTTTCCCAAGACACGGGCTCCGATTAAATGCCAGGATCGTGCAACGGGGCCGTGGTCGAAACTGCCTAAAGAACACGGGCTGAGATAAATCCACACGGCCGTGTGAGGTGGCCGTGGTCGATATTATCAGCTTTTTCACATATCCCCGCCACCACCACCTCGAGATCACTCCAATGATGAGGACCTTTGAGTCCTTTTTATTTTCTTTATTCTTATTTTTATTTTTATTTATTTATTTTTATTTTAGTTCATTTTCCTTTATTATTAAACTCTTTAAATTTTTAAGTATAATTTGATTTATTTTATCTCTGGTTGTTTTACTCTCGAGTAACTATAACAAACGTCCATTAAATAAGAACTCCCTAAAAACTTTACTGATGACTTCACAGTTTAAAAAGGTTCTAGGTGCCACTCAAGGAACGAACACACCACCGGAGTATTCTCCACCACCTTCACCTATGCCTAGTCATCATGTTCATCATTGATCATCCTCCAAGGATTTAATCCATAATTCAAGAAGTTTCACTTCTCCCCCTATATTTTGATTTTTCGTATCTATATATATCCTTGTACATTGAGGACAATGTACATCTTAAGTGTGGGGGTGAATCTTAAAAGTGCCTAACTTTTTGCATTATTCTCAAATCCTGAATTATGTCTTGTTCTTAAATAATTTTCTCATATTATGATTAAAATGAAATTTCCTCTGATTTATGATTTTCATTGATATGTTTTGAATTAAGTCATTGATAATTGTGCAGTGATGATTTAAACTTTAGGAGACTAGAGAATCAAGCAGGATAAGTCTATTTTTAAGAAGTAAATTTTTTTGTTAGGTTGTCTACCCGAATCTAATGATTACTTTGAAGTTTGAAATTTAAAAGGTTGACATCAAAAAGCCCATAATTTTTGTGAGATTTTGAGCCTTTTAGAGCATATTCTTTTTCTTGCTCACTTTATTGATTATGAGTGTGTCAACATTGATTTGTTATTCTAGAACTTGCTTCGATTATACATGTCGAGACCACACCTTTGATTTGATATACTAAGATGATAAAGGCACCTAGGTTTTAACCCACTTACTCCCAAAAAGTCTACCTCCATAATTAACCCCTAGTGAACCCCTTTGATCTCAACAACCCTTTTATTGACTCACCCACTAATATTAACTCAAAACCCATCTTGAATTTGTTATCACCATTTCTCTTGACTACCCCTATATCGAGATTTGATTTGATCGGTTACTTAACTATTTTCTTTATATCAATTATTAAATTCTATCTTATTATTATTGTAAGTGACTTGATTTGTTCTTCAAAAAAAAATGAAGTATATTCATTATTAGTTTTATGTTATTTGAGCTCAAACTGTTAATTTCATTATCTTTAGAAAAAGCTCATGTTATTAGTATTAAGTTTCCAATTGATGTAATTATTTATTATCAGTTTGTCGTTTCTAGTTAGGTAATTTGTCAGGTCAATCTCGATTCTAACCCTCTAATTCAGCCTTTATCCACACCTTTAACCCAAGCCCCGTTACAACCCATAAAAGACCTTTTGATTTGTGTATCATATCATTTTACAGTGATGGAGATTTGATTTTCATGCAAGCCTATGGGATTAACTTTTCATGTTCGACTTCTGAGTGCTTAATTTTTAACATTAAACACTTCGAGTGATTTGAGTGAATCTTTAGTGAGGATGTCAATTTTTGTCGATTTTGAATTAAAGGTAATTATTTAGGCAAGGGGAAACACCTATTTTTCGTACTATAAAAACTATGACTTTGATTGTTTGAATCTTTAGGAACCTTCCGGTTAAATTATCAATGTATGAATTACCTATGAATTATGATGAAACACTGTTGATGAAGGTTATGAATTGAGGAAATTCGTTTTAATTGCAAGTTGAGAATTTTGCTTGAGGACAAGCAAAAGCTTAACTGTGGGGGTATTTGATAAACCATAATATATGCATATTTTATCTCCACATTTAGCATGCTTTTGGATGATTTATCCCTTGAATTATGGAATTTGGTGCTCTTAATCCTTTAATTTCATGTTTTATACTCAGGAAAGCATAGGAGGATGAAAAGAACGGAAAACAGGCTTAAAAGCCAAATGGGCCAAAGTGAGAAATCGACACGGCCTGGGGTTTCACCACACGGCCGTGCCCTTTTAGCAGGCTCGAACACGGCCTAAAGTCGATTCACACGGGCGTGTCCCTGTCGTGACAAAGAGGAATTTCACTCAGAATAGGATACTTAGAGGCAAAGAAACACATTCCAAAGTCTATATAAACACCCTAAGTATGACCTAAAAAGGGAGAGTCAACAGAAGCTTTTTGGTCAGGGGGCGTCCAGCTAAGCCAAGGAGCCGAGCCAGAGAGGTTAGAATTGTGGGATTTACTCGAAGAAAGCCAGTTGATTCATCACAAGAAGCCGAAATCATACTCAAGATGGCGGATCTCTCCTTCAATTCCTTCAGGGGGTTTTAGGGTTTTCTTATGTTTTGTTTTATCTTTTCTTCTGAGATTTATTCTTTTATGATTATGAACTAATCCCCTCAGATACCTGAGGGGGATGAAACCTAAGACGGATCTTGTTATTGTTTTCTGAACTATATGATAAATACTTGATTTGTTCTTAATTATGTGTTCTTAATTCTTGCTTTGATATTTCAGGGTATTGATTCAAGTATTGATGTGCTTAGGCAGTGGAGCAAAAGTCCCTGTCTAAGAGTAGATCTAGCATAGTTAAGCGGAGTTGTTCGCAACCCTAGACATAGGATGACGAAAATCTGCCGGATTAGGGTCAAACCTAATATGGGAGTCCATAGATCGAGTTAATGCAAATCTAGGGGTTTTAATTAGAAAGAGATTTCAATTAATCAACCTAGGGTTAGACGTTAGTAGCCTCGACGGAGGTATTAATATACATTAGGGAATCCTACGAATCAAGTCAAGTGAATAAATCGTCTGGTTCAGAGTTAAATAACAAGTGAAGTCTAGGTGGATTCTTCCTTGGGTATTGTCTTAATCAATTGGTTTTCCCCCCCAAGTATTTCCCCAATTCATTCTTTTTGTCTTAGCGTCTTTAGCTTAGTAGTTAGTTAATTTTAGATTAAACAATAATTCACTTCAATTCTTAGGCTAAATAATAGAACGAAAGTTAGTATTAGTACTTTTGGTTCCTTTGGGTTCGACAATCCGGTCTTGCCATTAAACTATACTACTGTTCGATAGGTGCGCTTGCCTCAATCGTTGTCACAGTTAGTTTCTAGGTTAGATCATTCATTATATAAATTTTAAGACTCTGACATAACGATTAAGGATAAATTAAAAAATCATACATGAACCTTCATTATTCTTTTTTTGAGCTAAATTTGACCCTCAACCTTCTAAAAATAGTTAAATTATACTAGCAACCTCTTAGAAAGAGTAGAATTGTTGTTTGTTAACAAAAATAGTGACTAAAATGTTAAAATTTTAAGCATGACAGCTCGGGTTGCAATCCACGCATACTTTATGTTAATTTTTTTTTTTTGAATTTTTATGAACTTATATAGTTTTCAATTTTGAAATATTTTTATAATTTTTAATTATTTTTTGACGTGAGATAAATAGTGTCTTGTTAGATTGAAGTACATATGGATTGCCACAAAAGTTGTCAGGCCACAAGAGTTGAACTATTTAAAATGTTAAAACTCAAATTTAGATAATAATAAAAAAAGAAAATGGGCCAAATTGAAAAAAAATGTAAATATTGAGTGCTAAATTTAATTTTCTGCCTATTCCAGATCCACATAACACATTTTTCAAGAGAAAAATTTCTACAAAACTTGTAGTGATGATTGTAATGGGTTCTACTTCTACCCATTTCATAAAATAATAACAAGAAACAATAAGAAATTTTGCTTCCTTGTGACCAATAGAAATGGACCCAACATTTTAAACCCCAAGTCATGTAGGGCGACGGATTGAAGATATTTTTTAACATCTCAACTGGTTGTCTTGGTAACTTGTAAACTTTCTGACAGCGCTCGCATCTTTTAACCAGATTAGAAGTGCTGACTTTTATGAAAGGCCAAAAGTACCCCTACCACTAGGCTTTTTAAGCTAAAGCTCTGCCCTCCAAATAGTTTTCGTAGATTCCCCTATGGATTTCCCTAAGGGCACACACTTCTTCTTCTAGAGATAGAGTAGCAGAGGCTAGGAAAATGACTTATTGTAAAGGATTCCATCAATAAACTCATATATTATAGAATTTTTTTCTATTTTCCAGTATTTTTCTTGATTCTTTTTCTTGCATTTGTGTTTTAGAAATTTGATGATTGGTTTCATCCAACAATCTATGAAACTAACAGTATTGATGGAGGGTAAGCGTTTGTAGCTTGACTTACAAACTTGTTTAATCAACGGCTTTCATCGGTACTCCACTTTCACAATGTGAGCAATCTTTGAGAGCATATCAACTTTGCCTTTATCTTTTTCCCGGTTCTTTCTGTCAAGTAACTTAAGGGAAGTGTTGTAACTAACTCTGTAGAGTTTTGTGCTATTCTACCATTGTAGGATCCCTATCATCGTATTCTCTATCAAGTTAGCTTGTTAGGAGTTGTGAGTTGATGAATACTTTCAAGTGTTGGACTTTTATGGATTTAGCTAACCCTAACATTATTTGTTACTAGGAATGATAAAATCAAACAGTAGTGTCGCTCATGACTTACTGGATAAATTAACACTATCTTTGCTCCTACTCTTTCTTTAATAGAGGACCCATCTAAGTAAAATGTAAGTTTCTATAGAAGGGTCTATGGAATAATTTAGGGCAAGTGTTGAAGTGGTATTTCTATAGGGGATTCTTGTCGTACAGGTAACTTTTCTTTAAAAGGTGTACTTTTCACAAAGTATACTAGTTCCTAGGTTACATAGAGCTCTAGTAAAATTAATTCTCCCTATCTTAATTAATTCAATCAAAGGTAGGTTAACATTTAACATTTTGAACAAGTTTAGAAAGCTTATAAACTCGTCTTCATCTCATTTTTGCTTCTCTTCTAGTCTTGAAAGGAACAATATTTTTGCAATGGTAGAACCTTTAATTGTTTCTATCTTTGGCTCAACTATCGATACAACTACTTCCTCTGACTTCAGTTCATTTTCAACTTCTAAGGGTCTTTCTTGAAGATCATCAGTATTCTCCATATTTACCTCCTGATTTGGGTTTTCTAGGCTACTCAATACTTTACCCGACCGGAGCACTATTGCTTTCACGTGCTCCTTCCCTTCTCTACGATGATTATTTTTGGTATTACTAGGAATACCTATGCCAATTTGCCTTTTTATATCCCCCATCATGCTCATCAATTGGCTCATCTGATCTTTAAGTTTAGTCAATGTTCTTGTTGAATTGGTACACTCAGATTGCACATGCTTCACATCTGTTCTCATTGATTTCATCTCCCTCTCGATTCTATCCAGACGTTGACCACATGCAGACTGGTCATTCGGGTTGGCCCTTTCTTCGAGTTTCTATAAATAAAGAGGTTAATAGTTATAATTTTTAACTTGGTTCGAGCTATTACCTCCTCAATGGTTTACTCCCCATTTTAGATTCGGGTGATCTCTCTATCCGGGATTTTATGTATTCGAATAGAGATTTCCACCCTTATTCCCGATGTAGTTCATATCCTCGGTAGGATTATTAATATAGTGTAAGAGTAGTTTGTCTCCTCCATAAATAGATGTTGCACTCTTCTCAGCCTATATTCGGTTGATTCTTTTCATCAGTTTTTGATATCTATCATCCTCCTAGATAGCCTTCACCATAGATGGTCTTTTATCGTATGTGTATCATTCAGTTGGCCACTGGCAGGAATTCATCGCCATACTTTCTATCAATTCAAACTCATCCTCATACATTCTGTTAATTAAGGCTCCTCCTGCTGCTCCATCTAGTCTTGACTTCGAATGCACATCCAACCTGTTGTACAGAATTTGTAGTTATAAGCACTCAGACGATCCATGGTGTGGGCACTTCTAAATTAGCATATTAAAATGTTGCCATGGTTCGTGAAAGCTTTCCCCTTCTAACTGTTTGAACATCAAAATTTCCCTTCTTAGTTGAACAGTCTTTCTAATGGGGAAGAACTTTTATAGGAATTTCCCTGCGAGTTCATCTAATGTTGTAATAGCCCGTTTTCAATGAAATCAGAACAGTTGTTTCAGGACCACAAATTCGAAGTCAAAAAATTTATTTTATTGCCTACAGCATGATAGTAGTACTGTCTTACCGTTTAAATGCTCAATTTGATAAAAAGGACTAAATCGCGTAAAGTGCAAATGTTAAGTTCTAGTAGCTAGAAGTATTAAATAGCTATAGAAATTTAAATTTTAAGTCCTTATATGGTAATTAGACCATAAATGTCGATAGTGGAATGTGTTGCCTTGGTATTTTTGAAATTAGTAATAATTTATAAGGTTATAAAGGTAAAATAATTAATAATGATAAAATAACATAAGAATTATATGTCCATTTTCTTCACAAAAACACTTCAACCAATTCTAACATGGAGAAACCATAGCTAGGGTTCAACCATGCTTGTTTTGCTTGATTGGTAAGATATTTTGTCCCGTTTTTAGTTATTTCTATGTTTTCGAGATCGTTGTAGCTTAATCTAGCTAGCCATGGGACTAATTTGTGAAACTATTAAACTATTGAATGTAGGTTGTTTTTTATGTTTGATAGAAGAAATTGGATGGTTTTTGTTAGATAAACAACTTTTGTTAAGAGATTTTTTATGAAATTGTCAAATAGGGAATAGATTGAAATATAAAAATTTTTACATGGTGAAATTGTGAAATAAATGAAATATAGGGCTTTCTAGGGACCTAATTGATATTCTTCTATGATGTGTTGTGGTGAAATTGCATAAATTTCCATTTTTATGAGATAGGGACTAAATTGCAAACAAATTAAAAGTATAAGGGCAAAATGGTAATTTTTCCAAAATATTATTTTGGGTTAAATTGAATAAATTACATATTTTATTTAGTTAAATTTATCCGTTTAGATCAAGATAGACCTCGTACGGCTTTAGATTGGGGCAAAGAGAAATTCTTGGATTAATAGCCTCCGTATCTACGTATACTCATCGAGGTAAGTTCATGTGACTAAATTGTGTTTATATGTTTTCCATTGAATTATGTATGAGTTGTGAATTATCATATGTATACACTATTGCATATCCAATGATGTACAACAATTACCGAGCCCCGTTTGAACCTTAGCAATTCATAGGATACAAATGACATGTCATTAGGGTTTATATGATTCGAGTGCTGGTCCTGAATGTCCTACCGATGGCTGAGGTCTGGCATGTGTTGCAAATACTTCATAGCTCGTGTGAGCAGCATCGTGTAGCTATGTTCTGACCCACAGCTCGTGTGAGCATTCTGATTCACAGCTTGTGTGAGATACATGTATAGGATTTGACAGATTACAGTTATATGAGTTAGCACACTATGTGTGAGCTATCTCTGCTATCCAACGGTATTCTAAATGGTTCAACGAGCATTATTCTGATACAAAATGGTAAGAGTTCGATGCAGATTATTACAGGGACACATGTGAATTACATTGAAATGTTATTACATGTTATATTGAAAGTAGAAATGGATGATATATGTGTATGCTACATGAGTAAATGTTGTGTTCATCCATGTTCTTAATGCCTTATTATATGTTTAATATAGCTAACATGTGTGGTGTACATTATTAAGCTTTGGCCAAGTATAGTTGGATTGTGCCATGTTTATCTTACCTAATATGTATCTATCAGTAAGTTGTGTTTTATATTATACGAACTTACTAAGCTTATATGCTTACTCTATGTTATTGTAACATCCTGAAAAGGGCCTATGCATTTTTGGTTTAATTGTACGAAATGACATATCTTATGTGTTGTAACATCCCAAAATTTGAATATTATTTGTGTTGGCTCGGGTATGAATTTTGTGTGTTAGCATAGTCTTATGAAGGCTTGATTTTATTTAGGAAGTTAGAATAATTTTTAGTATGGTTTATTTAATGAAGTGGATTAAGTGAGCTTAGCACTTAAGTTAAATTAAGTGTTAATTAAGCACATGAGGAGTTAGTGGCTTAGTGGATAAGGAGCTTGAAAGGTTGCTTGAGGTTAGAGGTTCGAGTAGCATGTTTAGATTTTTGAGGACTTTATTTTTGAATCCTAGCATTTATGGACGGTCAACCTATGTTTATGATAGGTTGGACTTTCATCTTTTGGTAAGTTGAATGTTGGTTTAAGGAAAGCATGAAATTGGGGATAAGAATCTTAAAGTTATGGAAGGTTGGGGAGACATAAGGCTTGGTTGTAGGATGATGTTTTGGAAAGTATTCCAAGGTCTTGAGTGCTTGTATGTGGATGGCATGTAGGGCTAGGGGGTGGCGAATTTTGATAGGTAGCTTGGGGGGGAATAATTGGCCAACTTTTCTTTTTGTGCATCTTTTGCATTTTGTTTTTCCTCTCCAAAACTCCCACCTTTGGCCGAATGTCTATGGTACTTTTGGTGCAAAATTGCTTTTGGTTTTAGCTTCATTTTGTTTGAAACAAATACCACTTTCTTTCTTTCATTTGTCCTTTTGAACCAAAACTACATTTTTTGTATTTTGTGCATTTACTTCTTTGGTAAAATAGGTGTTGACCGAATCTCATTTCTCCCATCCCTCTTCTTTTCTTCTTTTGATATTTGCTCAACCACATTCCCTTTCTCTTTCTTTTTGGCCGAACCTTCTCTTCCCTATCTTTACTTGATTTTTCTTCCATTGTTTACTAAAACCGAATTCTCTCTCTCATTTTATCTTCTCTTCTACTTTCGTATTTCATATCCTATTAGACTCAAATCAATTGTTTTCTTTTCTCATAAGCAAATAGCCGAATCTTCTACTTCCTTTTAGTGTTAGTTTGGCCGAATATTCAAGGGTAGACCCTCTTTGGTTTCTTCAATCGATTTTGGTTAATAAGTAAGTATTCTTGGCCGATTTTCCTATTATTTTCTCCTCTCTATGTTATTTTCTTGTGGACAAGGGCCGAACCTATGGGCATTTGTTGCAAGGTTTTAACCAATTTAGGAATCGATTTCTTTTAGGCTCCTCGGGACGTTGGAAGCAATCAATCTAAGCCTCGTATCTTTATCGATCGTTTTGGGTAAGCCTTTAGGTAAGATTGGTATTTCGAAGGATAACTCTTTGGAATTTTGATGTTGGCCGAATGGCCTTTGTTCATAATCTTAGTATTGACCGATTGTAGGACAAGGTGATCTAGTGCGGTAGTTCGAATTTTTCGAAGTTAGTTCTTGCGTTGGTGAAAGGTGTGTACCTTACACACTTTATAACTCGGTTTTGTATATGTACTTATAATATTATTAATTTACTGATCATATTATTAAAGTGGGAAATACGATGAGATCTTGATATGATACCATGATGGTATGAATGAGGATTCGGGTAAGTCCGTTTCTATATGTGTTGTTGATATATGTGGATTGAAATCATGATCTACGATTTATGATATTTTCATTATGTGATTTATATCAAAGTATATTGACATGATTTGTCTATCTATTGCATTGGTATGGGCAATATGAGAGGAGGGGGAAGATTGATATTCGTGTCTTCGGACACTAGAGGTTTGGCACCTCCAGTGATTTGGTATCACATTTGTGTCTTTGGGACACCAGAGGTTTGGCACCTCATAGCGACTTGTCCCTGTGGTTAACTCCACCGTGGGTTGGCCCCACTTTTGAGATATGGGATCGTCGCCAGTGATTTGGTATCACACGTGGGTTGGCCCCACAGATGGATTATTAGTGACTTTGAGTCACCAGTGATTTGGTATCACATTCGTGTCTTCGGACACCAGAGGTTTGGCACCTCATAGCGTCTCGTCCCTGTGGTTTAACACCACCGTGGGTTGGCCCCACTTTTGAGATATGGGATCGTCGCCAGTGATTTGGTATCACACGTGGGTTGGCCCCACACTTGATTATTCGTGACTTTGGTCACCAAAGTGATTTGGTATCACATTTGTGTCTTCGGACACCGGTGGTTTGGCACCACCAAAGGTTTGGTACCACACGGGGTAGAAAAAGGAGTTACTGGATGGCTAGGTTGGGTGCATCATATATATACATTGCTTGGTTATAATTTGTGTAAGTATGTGGCATTTACCCGGGAGAGGGAATATGCACTGAGTCTTGGTGACTCACCTTCTCCCTTATCTTTTCAGGTGATTCGTGAGATCGCGGATGTGGAGCCGGATAAACTCGAGGAGGCCATGCAATAAAATTAGATTTTACAAGAACTTCCATTTGGGTACCTTATTATATTTTAATTTGGGTTTTCATATTTTATGGATTTGTAATAAGGCCTCTTTAATTATGGTTTTGGATTATTTATATGCTTTGGGATTTATTCTAAACATGTTTAAGTATGTCACTTGATTAATTTAATAATTGAGCTAAAGTTTTCTAAACTATAAAAACGCTATGGTATTTTATCTTACCATCAGGTAATCTAAATTGTTGATAATAAAATTTTAAATTAAGTGTTTTCTACAACTTAAATGATTTCCAAAATTTTAAGTTTCTACATTCAAATGCAAACGGTTTCAAAGTATTAATTCGAGTTTTCTTAAAATGAAACAAATGTTTTCTAACCTATGATTTATCCACTTAGTTTAAAAGTTTTATTTATGGAATTTCAAAGTAAATTTCTAGTTTTTAACTTATTAAACATCTGATTTCTACAAATATAGAATTACAAAGAATTTTTCACTAAAATTTAATCGCTAACTCGTTTTTCCTCAAACGTTTTCCCCTGTGACATACCAAATTCGGTCGTGGCGTATTGACCGGGTTTGGGTTGTTACATGTGGTATGAATATATTTTGAACACTTTTGGAAACCTGGAAATGTATGGAAATGTTAAGTTTAAAAGAGGAAAGTGAACATTTTTAGAACCTTGGAAATGTAAGGAAATGTCTTGTAAGGAAATGTCATGGAAATGTAAGGAAATGTCTTGGAAATGTAAGGAAATGTCTTGTAAGGAAATGTCATGGAAATGTAAGGAAATGTCAAGTTTACTGAGCCGATCGAAAATTTTGGAAACTTAGAAATGACCTAGAAATGACGAGTTTTAAGGTTTAAAAGGGGAAATTAAGGCAAGGTGGCCTTAAAAGGAAAAGTTTGTGAAATTTGACACACAAACAGGCTTGGAAAAGTGGTGCAAGATGCCACTTAGGGCCTATGGAAATGGCGCCATATGCAAGAGGAATGGGCCTAAGTTCGAGTCACATGGGAAGCAAATAAAAGAAATTTTATTTTGCTACAAGGAGCAGAGAGGTGGACGGCACATGGCTATAAATTAGGAGCTTTTATTATTTTATAAATAGTGGATAAATAAGGGATTTATTTATCATTATTTTCAAGAGATAATTGTTGGATTAAATTCTTTTAATTTGAATAAAGAGATAAAGAGGAAAATAAGGGAGAAGTGATGGCCAAGTAAGGGACTTTGAGTTTAATAATTTCGGCTAAGTAAGGATAGTTGCTTTGAATTATCTTTTATTTTAAGTGATAATTAAAGAGATAAAGCTATTAAAATAGAAGAGTGATGGCCAAGTAAGGGACTCCTTAGATGAGAATTTCGGCTATAAAAGGAAAAGAGAGGCCATTTTGCATTATTTTCTGTTCTTTGAAAGCCTCTGCCGAATTCTCTTCACCAAATCTTCTTCTTCTTTTATTTTTGCCAAGCCGAAATACCTTGTGATCTAGCCGAATCCTCCATCTTTATTCTTCCTTCTCTTTTCTTTCTAATCCCTCCAAAAGCCGAAACTTGTGAGATCATCATCTAGCCATAGCCGAATCTCTGAAGGTTGAAGTGAAGGTGCAATCGATTTCTTCAAGTAAGGGTAAGATCTCATTCGGTTTCATCCTTTTTTCTTAAGATTTGCCAAAATCTAGGACTAACCCCATTAATATCTTGTTGCCGAAACTTTGAAGAGAGCTTTTGGGATTTACTAAGTGTCGACTACAAGGAAGGAGAAGTTCTTTTCCTGAAGGTACACCATAGGCCACGTGTTCCCTAGTTATTCGGTGAGTTTCGGGATTTAAAATCCACAAGGTAAGTGTCTATAGCATTCGGCCAAGGCCATGTTTGGTAAATATATGTGTTCATTAATTATTCAAAAGCCAAAACTAACCAAGTTAATTGATTCAATGTCAATGAATGCAAGAAGAGTATAGCGAGATTTCAAGACATGATTCTTAAGTCAAATGGCAACAAGGTAAGTTTAAGTATACTAATCCTACTAGGATTTGGATTTATGGCCGAATGGCTTTTTATTAAAGTAGTAGGTGATTAATCAAATGTAGGGATTAAGGATCTAAGCATTAGATCAAGCTTTTCGGGGTTTCAAGACCCTTTCGGTAAGTATGATAAGTTGTGGATATTTGGTTAAGAATTCGTATATTGATGATTAAATCGATTGTTCGATTAAGTGTGTTGATGGAGGCGAATACCATTCAAGAAGGGAAAAGGAAGGTCCCTATCCCGAAGTTTAAGAATAGATCTGTCTCGGCGAGCTAGAGATTGGCCACCGGGTGTGTGGACCAAATCGAAACAAGAAAGTAGGCAAATAGCCGTAGTATCGCTAGTGATAGCATCACTATCGAAAGCATAGTTCTCCAAGTGATCGGTGTGTGATTAACCGACCGCTTTAAGGGTATATGATATGTATGTGAAATGTGTATGTGTTATGAATGTGCTAACTAGTGCAAAGGGAAATTGTGATAAGGATACCCTCAAGGGGTATGTCGATAATCCGATAAGTACCAAACTCGATGATATGTGATTATTAATATGAATATGTGATAATATGCTTGATGAACATGCTCATGCATCATTACATTGTATCATTATTTTATGTGGCATGTGCATGGGTTGGGATATGAAAGAAGGTGCGGTGTACTTCGAGTGCGTGGTTTGATGTTAGCCTTGAGCTACATCGTGGATTGATGTTGACCGAGGTCACGTTGTGGATTAATTGCGATTTAGTTCGCGTGGCTTGATGAGTGGCTATGTGCCTCATCGTGGTTGATATCGGCTATGTGCCATATCGTGGTTGATGAGTGACTATGTGTCCCATCGTGGTTTTTGATGCTAGCCTTGAGCTACATCGTGGATTGACGTTGACTGAGGTCACGTTGTGGATTAATTGCGATTTAGTTCGCGTGGCTTGATGAGTGGCTATGTGCCTCATCGTGGTTGATATCAGCTATGTACCATATCGTGGTTGATGAGTGACTATGTGTCCTATCGTGGTTTTGGTGTTAGCTACGGCTACATCGTGGATTGGCGCTGACTGAGGTCGCGTTGTGGACTATTGTGCTTAATTGCACGAGGACGGCAATGATTGCCTTTGGAGTGAAAAGGAGAGGGTGATTTGATAATCCCCTGGTGTGTGGTAGGCTGGATAAGGGGGTGTGTAGCGGATGGACCCTAGGTTTGGGTTGGGCTTCATAATTGCATGATTTCGTATGTGAACATATGTGGAAATGGGCCAAGCCCAATATGATATGTGGATTAATGTAAAAATGGGCAAAGCCCAAGATATATGAATGGATCGATGTGGAAATGGGCTAAGCTCGGTATGTGGAAATTATGTGGTTAACTACCCTATTAGATGAATGTGATATGAATATGGGCCAAGCCTGTAATGTGTTAACATGTGAATATGATATTTGTTATCCGATATATGGGTTAATATGTGGTTAACATGTGGGTGGAATTCAAAGTGGATTAATTACACACTGAGTCCAGTATGACTCACTCCATTTTTATTAAACATCGCAGTGATCGTGATTTTTGGACCGGGTTGGAGTGGATACAAAGGTGGCCATTCGTGACGATTTCGATGCAGAAAGATAGTTAAAGTATTTAAGTATTTCTATTTGAGTAGTTTTATTATGTTAAAGCAAAGTGACGATTGAATTATTATTTTGAAACCGGTTTATTTTCTAAAAAACTATATCCTAAAATGTATCATAAAGTTTTAACCAGGACATTTTTATAAACACCACACTTTACTTAAGATTTTAAATGGTCACCGCTTTTACAAACTCAACAAGTTGTCATGATTTTATCTTTAGGTCGAATCTTCTCAAACGCTTTTTCCGCAGCGGGCATACCGAGATCCTGGTCGGGCTTGTGGGCCGGGTTTGGGGTGTTACAGTTATTTTCCATGTCTTTTAGTGCATCGAAAGCTTGTTCGAGTTGGAAGATTTTCGGAGCTATATCACACTATCCATCGGCTCTATCGGTAGTTTCGGGTGTTTAATTTTGGTTATAATGGCATGTATAAGTATTTTGGCTAAAGTTGGCCTATATGTTTGGTTGTTCAAATGATCATTTGGTTTGGCTTGAGTTATGGTATTTTGGTGTTCAAATGAATTTGGTTTTGGCATGTAAATATTAGCCATAATATGCATGAAATTTGGCATGATATGCTTGAATTATGGAAAATGAAATAATAGTTTGAATATGCATATTATATATGGTTTGTAACTTATTGGAAATGTTGTGAATTGGTACTTTGTTTTGAATGACTTATATGACTATTGATGTTAGTGGTTGATTGGTATATTTAGTACCATTTTGGGTATGCTTTTTGCAAGTGAAATTTATGGTATGTATTGATGCAAACATAGTTGGAAGTTAGTTGATCATTTTGGCCAAATTGATTACATGGTTATACAGGTTTACATGTTATCATTTGAGGTGCCTATGGGCATATTGGTTGTATGCTAGTATACCTTATGTATATAGCTTGATTATGCATGATTTTGGTGCCTTGTTATGGCTTGTATATATGTGCAATTTTTGGGTGTAGGTGCATGCCAAGATGGGTGAGAAAAATGGCTTGTAAAATGACCAATTTTAGTCCACACGGGCGTGTGTCTCAGCTGTATGTGACACACGACCAGGCGACAGGGTCGTGTATCCACTGTAGCTTTCAAAGGGTTGCAAGCCAGGTTGTTACACAGCCTAACACACGACCTGGCACACACGCGTGTGAGGTTATTTCGAAGGGTACACAGCCTAGCACACAGGATGTGAGGTTATTTTAAATGGTACACGACCTAGCACACGGGCGTGTGGCTTGGTCGTGTGATTCAAGTCAGTAAGTTACACGGGCTGGGACACGGTCGTGTGTCCCTACTTCGAATGCCTGCATGGCCTAGCCATGCGGTTGTGTGACCCCTATAGTGTTGAAAATTTTCACTATTTTCTGAAAAATTCTCTGAGTTTCCAATTTAGTCTCGACTTGATTCTGACGTGTTTTTAGGGCCTCGAGGGCTCATATAAGGGACGATATGTATGATTTAGATTGGTTTTAATATGATTATTGATATGATTTGTAATGTTTGAAATTAATGTTCGTAACCTTGTTTTGGCGATGGATACGGGTTAGGGGTGTTACATTTATTGGTATCAGAGCTAAGGTTTAGTCAATTCTCGAACTGAACATAGTGTGTACGAGGCTAGCTATACATGCCATTATATAACCTGTGGTAGTATGATATCTCCTAATCGTTTTAAAATATGTTTTCATATAGCAATGACATCCAACCGAGCTGACTCCAATGAAGTAGAAAGTAATGCTCAAGCCTTCATTTACGGAGTAGCATCGAGCGGTACAAGGCCCGTATCTGAGGGTCAGGGAGGAGAGGCTAAGGAAACCTTATTCAAGATGACGAGTGAATGGTTTACCAAGTTTGTACGGATGAAGCCGGTTGCTGAACAACCTCCACCCCCTCTGGATCCCCAACCGATCCCCGTTATTCCTCAAGGTATGGAACCAATCTGAGTTAGTAAGCCGCCTGTTGATAAGATACATAAGTATAGGACTGGAGATGATCTCGAGAGAGCAAAATTCTGGTTAGATAATACAATCAGGGTTTTTGACAAATTATCCTATTCACCGGCTGAATGTGTTAAGTGTGTAGTATCTTTGTTGAAAGATTCAGCTTATCAGTGGTGGAATACGTTGATTTCTGTTGTGCCGAGAGAGCAGATCACCTGGGAATTCTTTCAAACCCTGTTCCGAAAGAAATTCATTAGTCAGAGATTTTTGGATTAGAAACGTAAGGAATTTCTTGAGCTCAAACAGGGCCATATGACTGTGTCAGTACGAGCGGAAATTTGTCAGACCAAGTAAATATGCCCGTGAATGTATTCCAACCGAGACTACCACGTGTAAGAGGTTCGAAGAAGGATTGAATAAAGATATAAAACTTCTAGTCAGAATTCTTGAGCTGAAAGAATTTGTTGTCTTAGTTGATCAAGAACACAAAGCCAATGAACTAAGTAAA
Source organism: Gossypium sturtianum (assembly GCA_025698515.1). Classification (NCBI taxonomy): domain Eukaryota; kingdom Viridiplantae; phylum Streptophyta; class Magnoliopsida; order Malvales; family Malvaceae; genus Gossypium; species Gossypium sturtianum. The sequence goes on from CM046952.1 coordinate 119,298,348, forward strand.
GAGAAAAGACATGCTGAATTTGAAGGTAGAGACTTGAGAAAGAGATCAACTGGGAAGTCATATCAGTTGGCATAAAAAAGATCAAAAGAACATCACAACTGTTCTACAACTTCAGTGGGGTATTCCAGTAGAGACAGAGGTAACCGACGTTTGATCCCTAAACCTTAGGCTACATTTGTAGCAAGTGTGGGTAGTATTAGAGATATCAGACCCAAGTGCAAGCACTGTAAAAGACCACATTATGGTGAGTGTCGAATGAAGAACGGAGCATGCTTCAGTGTGGTTCCTTCGAGCATTATCTTCGTGATTGCCCTGAGAAATCTGAGAAAGAAAAAGCTTAGACCATGAGGCCGAACAACACTATTGCGAGAGGTAGACCACCTCGTAATCCCGAAAATGTGAGTCGTAGCCGTGGTGTAAAAAAAGATTCTATTGTGAGATCTGAAGCACGAGCACCAGCTAGGGCTTATGCTATTCACGCACGAGAGGATGCTTCTGCGCCAGATGTTATTACTGATACTTTTTTTTATTTTTGATACTGATGTTACTACTTTGATTGATCCGGGATCAACCCATTCGTATGTATGTACGAATTTTGTATCTAGTAAGAATTTACCTGTTGATTCCATTAAATTCGTGGTTAAAGTATTGAATCCCCTAGGTTAGTATGGGTTAGTTGATAAAGTTTGCAAGAACTGTCCTTTGATGACTCGGGGTTACAGTTTTTCGGCTGATTTGATGTTATTACCATTTGATTAATTTGACGTGATTTTGCGCATGGATTGGCTAACTCTACACGATACTGTTGTAAACTATAGATGAAAGCTTATTGTAATGAAATGTGAGAACGGTAAGATGCTTCGTATTGAATTAGATAGTGTGAGTGGGTTGTGGAAACACAAAAATATACATACTTTTTCATGCCCTTTTTAACTCAAATTCATGCAGTTTCGGTAAAATTCTTGTCGAAAAATATATAATTATTATAAAATAATTATTTTTTACTTAAATTATTAACATGTTGAATTTTAATTAATTTTGATTATTTTTGATTATTTTTGATAGATTTGCACAAAGAGTGAAAAATAGCTCGGCAGACATTGCTAGAAGCACAAAATCGAGAAGCAATTTTGAATCATCAAGGCGAACTAATTTTTTAGCCTAAGACAGTCCAAATTATGTGTATTAATTCATAATATAATTAATTTTAATTTTAATCCAATTTCATTTGGGTTAAATAAATTATTGTTAATTAATTATGAAAAAGGGCCCAGTTGAGCTGAACCGAGAAAATCGATCAACCGAGCATTGGGCAGCCCAAAACCGTCCCACATGCTGACCCAATCAGCTTGTTTGGCTGATTATTTGGCTTGCAAAATGGCCCTTGAAGACTCCTTCAATTTGCATTCAAACCCCTCCACTATTCATGCCTTTCAAGATTTGCCCCTACCTAAAAATAGCATGTTTGAAATCTTCAAACATGCCACATGTGTGGCCGGCCATGGGGGGAGTCTTTGGCTGATGATTTTGGATATTTTTATCAGCCTTCTCAACCTATAAATACCCCCTTGGCTGCTTACTTCAAACACATCTCAAACCCATTCATTTCTTCACTTCTCTCTCACTTTTCTCTCTTCATTTCTTTCTATTGTTCTTCATTTTCTTCCCCATTTCTTTGCCAATTTCACCTCTTGAAAAAGAGTCATTCAACCACCATTTGGAGCAGCATTCAAGTGTTCGTGGAAGCCTCGGTTCAACAAGAACAAGCGGAGAAGGATGAGCGGAACAAACTAGTCAAGCCTTAGAGAAACACTGGATTTGATTCTTGCTCCCTATCCTTTTAATTTTGTTGTTATGATGAACATGTCTATGAATATTTGTGATGTTGATATGTTTAATTTAATTAATATGGCTTAAATTTAATTCGTGTTAGGTTGATTGCATTTCATCTACTTAAGTTATTAAAATTGTGTTCGTATTGTTATAGGCCTCAGTAAGTTGTTTGATTAAGTAAAACCATGACTAAGTTATCCTTGCATTACAATTGTAAGGTAACTAATGAATTAATTATTTAAATAGATTGAAACTGTAATTAATTGACATGATACTTAATCAGTGCATGTTTAATCATCTAAGGTAGCTGAGGGTTAAATTAGCAACGGTATCTGACGATACATTAGCCTTGCATAACTTGCAAGATTATTGTGATTAAATTGTTTCAAGGTAGAAATACATTGTTACCTCACGTAATCTTTTATGTGCTTATGAGATTGAATTAATTGTTTGAATTGGCATAGAGATATGTACAAGAGATTATTTTAATTTCATAAGTATGTATGTGAAGTAAAACATTTGCTTATTAAAATTTGTTTAATCAGTTGAATTGACGTAGAGATATAGTCAAGAGATAAATGGATTTTTGTAGGTAAGTATGTTTATAAGTTAGAAAATTACCGAGTTGCCGTGAATTTATCCGTAACAACATGAATATGAATTTAATAATTCTAAGTTAAGAAATGTAATTAATCTAACACAATTATGTCATCTTGATTAAAATTTTGAAATCGTACATTGGAAATTTTATTTTATTTATATTTATTTTACTTAGTTAAAATCTTAGTTTTTAATCACCTCTTCAAATCAAAATATTTTTCTTCACCAAAGTGTTTTTAAATTGCATTCATAAAAAATTCTTTTCGCAGTCCCTGTGGGTACGATAACTAGACATTTACTTGTCACTTTATTACTTGTAACAATTGTGTACACTTGCACATTTTCGTCGTTCCAAGTTGCCTGTTGTTATATTAGCTATATCAGCACAGAAATATGTGAGAAAAGGTTGAAATGTTTACTTTGCTTATGTATTGGATACTAAAGTGTCTAAATCGAAGCTTGAATCAGTGCTAGCGGTTTGTGAGTATCATGATGTATTTCTTGAGGAGTTACTTGGATTACCGCCGATCAGAGAGGTTGAGTTTGCTATTGAACTAGTACCGGGGACATCATCAATATCGATAGCACCTTACAGAATGAATTCTACTGAGTTGAAAGCACAGCTGCAAGAATTGACAAATAGGGGTTTAGCTGGACCCAGTTTCTCACTTTGGGGTGCATTGGTTCTGTCCGTTAAGAAAAAGGATGGATCGATGAGATTGTGTATTTATTAGCGTCAGCTCAACAAGGTTACGATCAAGAACAAATATCCACTACCTTGAATTGACGATCTGTTTGATCAGTTGAAAGGTGAAATAGTATTCTCAAAGATTGATTTTCGTTCTGGCTACTATTAGATACGGGTTAAAGATTCAGATGTGTTGAAAACTGCATTCAGAACTAGGTACGGACACTATGAATTTCTTGTAATGCCGTTTGGTTTAACTAATGCACCTGCAGTATTTGTGGATTTGATCAACAGAATCTTCAGACCGTATTTAAATAGATTTGTTGTGGTATTTATTGACGACATTTTGATATATTCATGAGATGATTCCAAGCATGCTGAACATTTGAGAATTATGTTGCAAACCCTGCGAGATAAACAACTTTTTGCTAAATTTAGAAAAATGTTAGTTTTGGCTACGAGAGGTCGGTTTTATGGGACATATAGTATAGGCTGAAGGCATCAAGTTGATCCGAGTAAAATGTAACAGCCCGATTTAGGGGCTAGCCAGAACAGTGATCTCGGGATCACTAATTCGAGATTTGAGAAATTTATTTTAATTTTATATTATGAGTCAGAGCATGAGAATTTTGGTGCTTTAATTTTAGCGATTTCATGTTTAATCGCGAAAAAGGACTAAATCGCATAAAATGCGAAAGTTTCATTCTCTAAGCTAAAGGTACCAAATAGCCATAGATTGATAATTGGACGTCTTTAAAAGGCAATTAGACCCTCAATATCTGCTTGGCCGGCCATAGACTATAATAGGAGACAAAGATGGACAAAAAATTGGTTAAAGTAGTTGATAGTTGGTGACTTGTTTGACTAGTTTAATATTAGAATAAAGAAAGAGAAAATATCATCTTTCTCTCCATCTTTCTCCACCGAAATTTACAAGCAAAAATAGGGGTTTGAAAGCTCAAAATTTTCAGCAAGCTCTCCTCCATTCTAGTAAGTGATTTTGATGATCTTTCTTCTTTTAAGACCCCTAGAACTTAAGCTTTCAAATGAGAGACTATTGTGCAATATGATGCAAAGTTTAGAGTCTTAACATGAGAGCTTTCATTGCTATTTGCTGCATTTTTATGGAAGAAATTGAGTCTTAGTTGTTAGATGAACAACTTTTGTGAAAGGTGTTGTCTTGAAAACACCTAATTGGACCTCGATGAAAAGGTTACAAATTTGTAGTAATTATGTGAAACGTTGAGTTTTGATGATAGCTATAAGAGTATTAAATGTTCACCTAGGCTTTTTGAAGGTAGAAATGTGCTTAGAATTTATTTCCGAGCCTAGGGGCAAAATGGTCATTTTGCCAAAGTCTAGGGGCAAAATAGTAATTTTGCCTAAGCATGATTATTGAAATGCATTTATTAATGAGATGATTAAAATGAGCTAAATTGCTATTATAGAGCAAGAAGAACCGAGAATTTGCCTCGATCAGGGAAAGAACAAAGTCTCGGACTAAACCGTCGAGCTAGCTCATTTTGAAATCGAGGTAAGTTTGTATGTGATTAATGCAACCTTCATGTTAGCATAATTGAGAATGCTTGGTATCATTTTGATGCATAATACTCTATTAAATTGAGTGATTGATGTTGAATATGATGTTGAAGTCCTAGCAGACTATAATGAATATGAAAATGCTATCATCGAGATGAGAAATGAATAAGGTCCCGTATAAGACCATGTCCGGGACATGGCCTCGGCACCAAATTAAGATTTCTGTATAAGACCATATTTGGAATATGGCTTCGGTAATAAATGTGAGAATCGTGTAAGACCATATCTGGGATGTGGCTTCGATATTAAATGTGAAATCCCGTATATGACCATATCTAGGATATGGCCTCGACATTTATAGGTGACTCCATGTAAGACCATTTCTGGGATGTGGCATTGGCCTCGTATTTATAATAATGACAATATTATGCGTCTTTGAGTATCCCTAGTGATTAATGGGATGATTAGATGAGTTTAGAAATGTAAATGAGATTAGCATTAAAATCCTGTGAATGAGTGAATACAGGTACTCGTGAATGAGTCACGAAGAAACGATTACGATATGTGGCATGGTATGTGCTAAATAAGGGCAATTATGAGTAAGTATGGCAAGAAGCCTATGACTTGTGTATGGTTAGTTAATGTCATGGATGGATTATTTGATAAGTTTATTATTGCTAATTATATCCATGCAAACTTACTAAGCTTTATGCTTACCCCTTTCATTGATCTTTCTCCTTATAGTATTGCCAAGATAACTCGAGGAACGAGGACGTAAGAGTTTGGAAATCACACTATCGACACCACTTTGGTATAACAATTTAGACTTATTTTGAGTATGGCATGTATAGGACTCGAGTATTTTGTTAGGTCGTAATTGTTGGCCAAAGTGTTGGCTTTGTAAGGCATTAAAGTCTTTTTTTTTTTTTGTAATGGTCTATTAAGTTAGGCCGATACTTGGCAAACTCTTATGCTTAATGATAGTGATTTTCTTGAAGTGTATGCCCTTGTGTATGGTTGTTGAATTGAGTACTTAGATATGCCTTTGGGTTATGAATTATGTTGAATTGGATTGGTGTTGTATGTGTATAATGTAGGGTGGCAAAGGGCTTGGTAGATAGCCATCTAATTGTCCAAACGAGTAGACACACAGACGTGTGTCTATGCTGTGTGTGACCCACGGTTAGCCCTATGGGTGTGTGGATCGACCGTGTGTCCCCTTGCATGCTAGGTTTACAAGTCAGCGTGCTCCACGGGCTAGGGACACGGGCGTGTACCCAAGACGTGTGAAGTCTGCACATTAATTGTGGAATTTAAATCGACCCGGGTGGAAGACACGGGCATGTCTTAGGGGCACACGGGCGTGTCCCTAGACCAATACGGGCATGTGGCCCCTGTTTTGTTGAAAAGTTTCTCGAGTTCGTAAAAGTTCCCAGAATAGTTTCGATATCTCTCGTAGGTATGTTTTGGGCCCTTAGGCCGAGTATGTGCAAGTGATGGGTTTAAATGAAATTTTATAGCCCGTTTTGAGATGTCAATGGAGATTAGTTAGGTAATGCCTCAAACCCGGTCCCGACTTCGGGCACGGGTAAAGGGTGTTACATAAAATTTTTGCAGTTGTTGATTGGAAACCACTGAGAAACGTATCTGAAGTTAGAAGTTTTCTAGGATTAGCTAGTTACAATCGAAGATTTATCGAAGAGTTTTCGATGATAGACGTGACTGTTATAGAAAGATGTGAAATTTGAATAGTCTGAGAAATGTCAACAAAGTTTTAATCAATTGAAAGCACTATTGACCAAGGCACCAGCTTTGGTTCAGCCTAAATTCGGTAAAAAATTTGTGATTTACAGCGCTGTATCTTTAAATGGTTTAGATTGTGTTTTGATGCAGGAAGGTAAAGTAATAGCTTATGTTTCCAGACAGTTAAAGCCACACGAAAAGAATTATCTGACACATGACCTAGAGTTGGCAGCTATTGTGTTTGCATTGAAAATTTGGCAACACCATTTTTTTGGTGAAAAATGTCATATATTTACTGATCATAAGAGTTTGAAGTATCTAATGTCACAGAAAGATTTGAACCTGAGACAGTGCAAATGGCTCAAACTGTTAAAACATTATGAGTTGATCATTGATTATCATCCGGGAAAAGTGAATGTAGTTGCTGATGCTTTGAACAGAAAGCTTTATTTACTCTGCAGCGATGAATACGCGACTGACATTATCTAATGATGGCTTGATCTTAGGGAGTTAAAAGCTAGACCGATGTTTTTACAGCAGATCCGTGAAGCTCAGAAATGTGATGTTGAATTGCTAGCTAAGTGGGCACAAGATAAGTCGACTTCTGATTTAGAATTTCAGATAGGACCCAATGATTGCTTATTGTTCAGAGGTAGAATTCGTGTGCCGAAGAATCCAGAGCTCATTCAGAGAATCTTGCACGAAGCTCATGGTGGTAGCTTGTCTGTTCATCCAGGAAGTAATAATATGTACAGTGATTTGAAACAGATGTACCGGTGGCCGGGAATGAAACGTGAGACTTTTAATTTGTATCGAGATGTCTGATATGTCAGCAAGTTAAAGCTGAACATCAGGTACCTTCTGGATTATTATAGCCAGTGATGATACCTGAGTGGAAATGGGATCGAGTTACTATAGACTTCGTATCGGGTTTACCCCTATCTACGAGAAAGAAAGATGCCATTTGGGTTGTCGTTAATCATTTGACGAAGTCAGCACATTTTATTCTGGTACGTACAGATTATTCCCTTGAGAAATTATCTGAGTTATACGTATCTGAGATTTTCAGATTACACAGAGTGCTAGTTTACATCATCTCGGATAGAGATCCGCGGTTTACATCACGATTCTGGAGAAAGTTACAGGAAGCTATAGGTACACGATTGCATTGTAGCACTGCAGTTCATCCTTAGACCGATGGTTAGTCCGAGCGTGTAATTCAGATTCTTGAAGATATGCTTCGTTGCTGTGTATTAGATTTTGAAGGCAACTGGGAGAAATATTTACCGTTGGTTGAATTCGCGTATAACAACAGTTTTCAATCGAGCATAAAGATGGCACCATATGAAGCTTTGTATGGTCATAAATGGCGAACTCCGTTATACTAGACTGAGCTCAGTGAGAAAAAGATACACGGTGTTGATTTGATTCGTGAGACTAAAGAAAAAGTAAAAGTGATCCGAGATAGTTTGAAAGCAGCTTCAGATCGTCAAAATTCTTATGTGGATCTTAAACGTAAAGACATAGAATTTCAAGTCAGTGATAGAGTATTCTTGAAAGTATCGTCCTGGAAGAAAGTTCTTCGGTTCGATCTCAAAAGAAAGCTAAGTCCGCAATTTATCGAGCCATATGAGATTATTGAAAGAATCAGACCTGTTGCATATTGATTAGCTTTACCGCCAGAATTAGAAAAGATTTGTAACGTCTTTCACGTGTCTATGTTACGACGGTATCGATCTAACCTTTCACATGTTATCTCCCCGATGGATGTTGAGATTCAGCCTGATATGTTGTACAGTGAGGAATCGATCAGGATTCTGGCACGAGAGGTGAAAGAATTGAGAAACAAGAACATATCTTTAGTAAAAGTTCTCTGGCAATGACAAAGAATAGAAGAAGCTCCCTGGGAACCCTAGGAAGCTATGAGAAAACAATATCCGAACCTTTTTTCTGGTAAGATTTTCAGGGACAAAAATCCCTTTAGGGGGAGAGTTGTAACAACCAGTTTTTAGTGAAATCAGAACAGTGGTTTCAGGACCACAAATTTGAATTCAAAAAAATTATTTTATTATAATTTTATTTCCTACAGCATGATAATAGTACTGTATAAAAATTTAGTTAAGAAATTTTACCGTTTACATGCTTAATTTGATAAAAAGGTCTAAATAGCGTAAAGTGAAAAAGTTGAGTTCTAGTAGCTAAAAGTATTAAATTGCTATAGAACTTTAAATTTTAAGTCCTTATATGGTAATTAGACCATAAATGGTGATAGTGGAATGTGTTGTCTTGGTATTTTTGAAATTAGTAATATTTTATAAGGTTATAAAGGTAAAATAATTAATAATGATAAAATAACATAAGAATTATATGCCCATCTTCTTCACAAAAACACTTTAACCGATTCTAACATGGAGAAACCATAGCTGGGGTTCGGCCATGTTTGTTTTGGTTGATTGGTAAGATATTTTGTCTCGTTTTTAATTATTTCTATGTTTTCAGGATCGTTGTAGCTTAATCGAGCTAGCCCAAGGGCTAATTTGTGAAATTGTTAAACTATTAGGGTTTTTCCATGAATGAATATAGGTTGATTTTTATGTTTGATGGAAGAAATTGGATGGTTGTTGTTAGATAAACAACTTTTGTTAAGAGATTTTTGATGGAATTGTCAAATAGGGACTAGATTGAAAAATAGAAATTTTTACATGGTGAAATTGTGAAATAAATGAAATATAGGGCTTTCTAGGGACCTAATTGATATTCGACTATGATGGGTTGTGGTGAAATTGTATAAATTTCCACTTTTATGAGCTTGGGACTAAATTGCAAAGAAATTAAAAGTATATGGGGGCAAAATGGTAATTTTTCCAAAATATGATTTTGGGTTAAATTGAATAAATTACATATTGAATTGAGTTAAACTTATCCGTTTAGATCAAGATAGACCTCGTATGACTTTAGATCGGGGCAAAGAGAAAGTTTCGGATTAATCACCTTCGTATCTACGTATACTCATCGAGGTAAGTTCGTGTGACTAAATTGTGTTTATATGTTTTCCATTGAATTATGTATGAGTTGTGAATTGCCGTATGTATACACGATTGCATATCCAACGACGTACGACAATTACTGAGCCCCGTTTGAACCTTAGGAATTCGCAGGATACAAATGACATGTCATTAGGGTTTACATGATTCAGGTGCTGGTCCTGAATGTCCTACCGATGGATGAGGTCTGGCATGTGTTGCAGATACTCCACAGCTCGTGTGAGCAGCATCGTGTAGCTACGTTCTGATTCACAGCTCGTGTGAGTATACATGTACAGGATTTGACGGATTACAGTTATATGAGTTAGCACACTATGTGTGAGCTATCTCGGGTATCCAACGGCGTTCTAAATGGTTCAACGAGCATTATACTGATACGAAATGGTAAGAGTTCGATGCAAATTATTACAGGGACACGTGTGAATCACATTGAAATGTTATTACATGGTTTATTAAAAGTAGAAATGGATGATATATGTATATGCTACATGAATAAATGTTGTGCTCATCCATGTTCTTAATGCCTAATTATATGTTTAATATAGCTAACATGTGTGGTGTACATGATTAAGCTTTGGCCAAGTATAGTTGGATTGTGCCATGTTTCTCTTACCTAATATGTATCTATCGGTAAGTTGTGTTTTATATTATATGAACTTACTAAGCTTATATGCTTACTCTGTGTTATTTTTCGTGTCTTTTAGTGCATTGGAAGCTTGTTCGGGTTAGAAGCTTTTTGGAGCTATATCACACTATCCATCGGCTCCACCGGTAGTTTTGAGTGTTTATTTTTTGTTATAATGGCATGTATAAGTATTTTGGCTAATGTTGGCCTATATGTTTGGTTGTTCAAATGATCATTTGGTTTTGCTTGAGTTATGGTATTTTGGTGTTCAAATGAATTTGATTTTGGCATGTAAATATTAGCCTTAATATGGTTGATGTTTGGCATGATATGCTTGAATTATGGAAGATGAAATTATAGTTTGAATATGCATATTATATATGGTTTGTAACTTCTTGGAAATGTTGTGAATTGGTACTTTGTTTTGAATGACTTACATGACTATTGATGTTAGTGGTTGATTGGTATTTTTAGTACCATTTGGGAATGTTTTCGGTAAGTGAAATTTATGGTATGTATTGATGCAAACATAGTGGGGAGTTAGTTGATCATTTTGACCAAATTGATTACATGGTTATTGATAAACCGTAAAAGTAACATATTGTAATCCCACATTTAGCATACTTTTGGATGATTTATCCCTTTAATTATGTAGAAAGGTGCTCTTAATCCATTCTTTTCATGTTTTATACTCAGGAAAGCACCGGAGGATGGAAAGAATGAGAAACGGGCTCAAAACGGACCAAATTGGGCCAAAGCGAAAATCGACACGGCCTGGACTTGAGCCAACACGGTCGTGTCTCATTGATAGACTAGAACACGGCCTTATCACTATTTACACGGGCGTGTCACCTCATTAAAAGTCTAAACACGGCCTAAAGACGATTCACACGGGCGTGTGCCATGGCCGTGTCCCTGTCGTGGAGAAGAGCAATTTCACTCGAAAAAGGATACTTAGGGGCAAAGAAACCTATTTCAAAAGCCTATATAAACACCCCAAGTATAACCTAGAAGAGGGCGGTGAGCTAGGCCAAGGAGCCGAGCCGAAATGGTCAGATTTGTGGGAAACACTCGAAGATAGCCAGTTGATCCATCTCAAGAAGCCGGAATTCTACTCAAGACGGCGGATCTCTCCTTCAATTCCTTCAGGGGGTTTTAGGGATTTCTTATGTTTTGTTTTATCTTTTCTTCTGGGATGTTTTCTTTTATTATTATGAACTAAACGCTTCAGATACCTGAAGGGGATGAAACTTAGATGAATCTTGTTATCGTTTGCTGAACTATATGATAAATACTTGATTTGCTCTTAATTATGTGTTCTTAATTCTTGTGTTAATATTTCTGGGATATTGATTCAAGTTTGATGTGCTTGGGTGGAGGAGAAAAAGTCCCTGCTTAAGAATAGATCTAGCATAATTAAGCGGAGTTGATCGCGCGCCTAGAGATAGGGTGACGAGATTTTGCCGGATTAGGGTGAAACCTAATATGGGAGTCCATAGATCGAGTTAATGCAATTCTAGGGGTTTTAATTAGAAAGAGATTTCAATTAATCAACCTAGGGTTAGACGTTATTCGCTTCGAGAGAGGGTTTAATATACATTAGGGAGTCTTACGGATCAAGTCAAGTGAATAAATCGCCTGGTTCGAGAGTTAGATAACAAGTGAAGTCTAGGTGGATTCTTCCTAAGGGTATCGTCTTAATCAACTGAGTTTTTTTCAATAGTATTTCCCCAATTCATTCTTTTTTTTCTTTGCGTCTTTAGCTTAGTAGTTAGTTAAATTTAGATTAAATAACAACTTCACTTAACTTAGGCTAGATAATAAAAAGAAAGTTAGTATTAGTACTTTTGGTTCCTTTGGGTTCGACAATCCGGTCTTGCCTAGGCTATACTACTGTTCGATAGGTGCACTTGCCTCAATCTTTGTTATAGTTAGTTCCAGGTTCGATCATTATAAATTTAAAACTCTGAAATCAACGATCAAGTTTTTGGCGCCGTTGCTGCGGAACTAAAATATTAAGAAAGCTCTATTTTTATTACTTTAGCCATTATTTTCCGCAATTTACTTTTATTTTTATTTTTGTTTTGTTTTTAACTTTGCTAAATTTTCTTTCTTTCTTTTCCTAGCAGTACCTCTAGTTTATGACTAGAAGGAACCCGAGAGGACCACTAGTATACGACAAAGGATATTGAAGCTACCGCTAGCAGAATCGTAGAGAAAATTAGGCGAGCCCTAAATTACACGAGAAAAGAGCGAGAAGCGGATCCAATCCTACCAAAGGATGGACGAGAATAATCCACCACCACAAGATGTGGCGTAAAATAATGTTCCGCATACTATGTATGATTATGCTAAACCTCATTTAACAGAGCGAGAATCAAGTATTGTTAGGCTCGCTATAGTCGCTAATAATTTTCAATTAAATCCTAACACTATACAAATGATTCAACAATTTGTTCAATTTGATGGTTTACAGGACGAAGACCCAGATACTCATATAGCTAATTTTTTAGAGTTCTGTGATACCTTTAAAATAAATGGCGTTTTCGATGATGCCATCCGTCTTCTTATTTCCCTTTTCATTAAGGAATAAAGCCAAACAGTGGTTAAACTCGTTACCACGAGGGTCAATCACTACTTGGGATCAAATGACCGAAAATTTTTTATTAAAATATTTCCCACCGACCAAAACGGCCAAATTACGGAATGATATCTCTTCTTTTGTGCAGATGGATTTAGAGACATTATACGATGCATGGGAGAGATACAAGGATCTCTTGAGAAGGTGTCCGCACCATGGTTTACCCTTGTGGCTCCAAGTCCAAACTTTCTATAACGGTGTAAACCCCTCAACGAGGCAACTAATTGATTCAAACACCAGGAACCCCTGAACAACGTAACTCTGAAGTAGCCTACAAGTTTATTGAAGAGATGTTACCAATAACTATCGCTGGCGTGTTACAAGGACAAAACCAACAAAATCAGCTGGAGTTTTCAACCTCGACGCAGTAACCATGCTATCAACACAGGTAGAGAGGATGAATAAAAAGCTTGATAGTTTGTGTTCTTTGCAGGTACATCAAGTAATGCAGTGCGACGCAAGTGGAACTGTGGCGAATCCTGAGTACCCACCCTACCAACTGAGCACGAAAGCGAAACAGATGAACTATATAGGTAATAATTTCAGATCTAATAATAACTCTTATAGTAATACTTATAATCCAGGTTGGAGGAACCACCCAAATTTTTCATGGGGAGGACAAGGAAATCAAGGAATTCAAAGACAACAACCTCCTCAAAATTTCCAAAATCGGCCCTATCAACAGGAAAAGAGGCCGAACCTTGAAGAGATGCTGACAAAATTCATGGAAGCCACAGATAACCGTCTCCAAGACACTCAAACCACCCTTAAGAATCAACAGCATCAATTAAGGGATCGAAAGTCAAGTTGGGGAACTTACTAAGACAAATTGGACAACTTGCAAAGATAATTTTCGAACGATCGCAAGGGCGCGTCTACCAAGCAACACCGAGATTAACCCAAAGGAGCAAATCCAAGCTATCACACTCATGATAGTATAGGGTTAGATGAACCCAATCCAATACAAGAAAACGAGGTAAAGAAAGGTAAAGTTGAGGTAACACAAGAAAAGCCAAACCGTAATCAAAAGTACCAACCTCGCATTCCTTATCCCAAGCGATGAAGAGAGACGGTACAGAGGAATAGTTCGGTAAGTTTTTTAAACTTTTAAAGAAATTACATATTAACTTACCGCTACTTGAATCCCTTTCGCAGATGCCAGATTTTAGAAAATTTTTAAAATAGCTTTTGACGAACAAGCGAAGGATTGACGAGGCATCACATGTGGAACTAAACGCAATGTGCTCGACAATCTTGCAAGATAAACTACCACAGAAATTAAAAGATCCAGGGAGTTTTACGATTCCATGTTTAATTGGTAGTTTACCTATTGATAATGCGTTAGCTGATTTAGGGGCAAGCATAAATGTCATGCCTTATAAATTATTTAAACAACTAGGTCTAGGGAAACCCAAACAAACTAGGATGAGCATTCAACTAGCTGATAAAACTGTTAGAATTCCTAGGGGTATTATCGAAGATGTTCTTGTAAAAATTAATAAATTCGTTTTCCCAGTAGATTTTGTTGTCTTAGACATGGATGAGGATAATTCGATTCCCTTAATTTTTGGAAGACCCTTTTTAGCAACTGCTAGAACAAAAATTGATGTTGGTACAGGAGAACTCATACTTCGTGTAGGTGACGAATCGATCAGTTTACAAGCTCTTGACTCGGCCAGGACAACAATTGATGAAGGTGAGAAAGTAAATTCAGTTGATAACCAAGTTGTTCAACTTTCACCACAGGAAACACCACAAGGTTATAAACCTGAGCCGAATCATGGACCCCATGACAACAAAGAAGAACTACATAAGGAATGAAGCCTTAGGGTCGACAAATTAGAAGAGTGGAAAACACAATTCAAAGAGGAACTGGAACCACATTAAGTAAAACCGAAAGAGCCCCCAGAAGAGCTCATAGGAACAACAAACCACTTCAAAATAGGAGACCAGGTATTGTTAGATAAAGCAGATCCCCGCCTCATCACATTAGACCTGAACACAAACGAAGAAATTCCTCTTGAGGTACACAATATTTTCCCATACGGAACAGTCGAGGTAAGTAATCCTATTTTTGGTACTTTCAATATAAACGCTTCTCGACTTAAACTTTATCAAGGAAATAGAACTGATAGCATGAGGGAAGATATTCAAATTTTTAAACCACCCTGATTTTTGTGAATACGAGGAAAGTCTAGCTTAAGACTTTAAACGAGCGCTTCTCAGGAGGCAACCCGAGCACTAACCATAATGACTTTCGTATTTTTTTCATTTTATTTTCTTCTCTTCTCTTAGTCTTAAACACCTATTTTTAAACTAACCAAAAGTGCAAATTTCCAGCCCACACAGCCTTGCACACGGCCGTGGCCGTGGCCGTGTGGAGGTACAAATTCTCCGTATTGACAATGGTAGAAGAGGTACAAGTCAGAAAGAATCAAATCTTCAAGTCACGGACTCCAACCACCACCCTACGGGCACCGACAAAATGCCACAGCCGTGCGACGCGGCCGTGGACGACAATCGACTTATCACCAACGGGCGTGGCAATCAGAAATGGGTGTGGGTGAACCAACACGCCTAGACACACGGCCGTGCGAGAGCGGCAGTGTGAATCAACACACACACGCGGTACACGGCGTGGGAAAGTGTCGACCCCAAAACTCCATTTAAAACCACCCCACTTCTCCTTTTTCTCACCTACTTTCCACCTCTTTTTCTTCCTCCCTTTATCGATTTCTCCCTCCCTTCTCTATACTCTTGAGCTACACCAAAACCATGTCAAAGAAGTGGAAGAAGCCAAACACGCCTCCTCATGGAGACCAATCAGAGTAAGTTCATGCCTTGTCGCTTCATTCACTCGCCAAGCCAAGGGTCTTTGAGACCATTTATCTTTTCTTTTACTTTTATCTTCTCATTTATTTTCCTTCTCTTTGACTATCTTATGCTTAATTTAGTCTATTTTAATTTAGTTTCTTAGTGTCAGGTTCTAAAGGCTACTTGGGAATCACACCACTTCCGCCATCGCCAAAGACTCCTCCATGACCTTTAGAGGTCACACCTACCTCATGAACCATCCAACAATAAGGACCCCTCACCATCCATCTTTTCTTTTAATTTTATTTTACTTTCTGCTTTTCTTTCTCTTTATCTTTCTTGTCTTTAATTATATATTTAGTTTATTTTAAATGTGTCTTAATAATTCCTGGCTAATCCTCCATGAGCTACACAATTTCTTCATCTAGCACAGAGCTCATTAGTAACCGCCACAACAAAAGATGACACCTCCAACGTATGTTTCACCTCCAATCCAAGGATGTCATCCATAATTCAGGAAGTTTCACTTTTCCCCATATCTTATGATTTTATTATTATCGTGCTATGATCTATCTTTGTACATTGAGGGAAATGTACATCTTAAGTGTGGGGGGTGAATCTTAAGGATTCCAAACTTTTTGCATTATTCTCAAATCCCTGAATTATGCCTTGTCTTAAAGTAAATTTCTCATATTATGATTAGAATGAAATTCCCATGACTTATGATCTTTATTGATATGTTTTAGATTAAGTCATTGATAATTGTGCATTGATAACTAAATTCTAAGATACTAGAGAATCAAGCATGATAAGTCTATTTTTTAGAATTAAATTTTTTTTCTAGGTTGTTAACCTGAATTTGAATATTACTTTGAAATTTGAAATTTACGAGGTTGATATCAAAATACCTATAATTTTTGTAAGATTTTGAGCCTTATAAGAGCATATATCCTTTTTCATGCTCACTTTTTGATTATGAGTGTGTCAACATTGAACTGTTATTCAAGAACTTGCCTCGATTATACATGTTGAGACCACATCTTTGATTTGATATATAGAAATGATAAAGGCACCTAGGATTTAACCCACTTACTCCATAAAAAGCCTACCTTCATAATTAACCCCTAGTGAACCTCTTTGATCCTAACAACCCTTTTTATTGACTCACCCACTAATATTAACCGAAAACCCTTTGTATTTGTTATCACCATTCTTCTTGACTACCCTTTTTGCCGAGAGTTGATTTGATCAGTTGCCTAACTATGTTCTTTATTTCAGTTGTTAAAGTTCTTTATTTTTACTTGATCTTTTAAAAAAAAACATCAAAGTATATTCAGTATTAGTATGGTGAAAAGCGAACTTATACAGTTAAAGTCTATTTATTGAAGAAGAAGCTCGTATTATTAGTTTCAAAGTTTCAATTCATGTAATTATTTATTTTTCAGTTTGTTGTTTCTAGTTAGGTAATTTTTCAGGTCAATCTCGATTCTAACCCTCTAATTCATCCTTTATCCACACCTTAACCCAAGCCCCGTTACAACCCTTTCAAAGACCTTTTGATTTGTGCATCATCTCATATTACAGTGGTGGAGATTTGATTTTCATGCAAGCCTATGGGATTAACTTTTCAGGTTTGACATTTGAGTGCTTAATTCTGAAACTTAAACACTTCGAGTGATTTGAGTGAATCTTTTGTGAGGATGTCAATCCTTGTAGGTTTTGGATCAGAGGTAATTATTTAGATGAGGGGAAACACCTATGTTTTGTGCTACAAATGTATGACTTATATTATTTGAATCTTTAGGACTCTTTGAGTTAAATTATCCATGTATAAATTATCTATGAATTATGATGAGACATTGTTGATAGGAATATTGAATCATGGAAAGTTTGTTTTAATTGTAAGTTGAGAATTTTGCTTGAGGACAAGCAAAAGCTTAAGTGTGGGGGTAGGTGATAAACCGTAAAAGTAACATATTTTAATCCCACATTTAGCATACTTTTGGATGATTTATCCCTTGATTTATGTAAAAAGTTGCTCTTAATCCTTTCTTTTCATGTTTTATACTCAGGAAAGCACCGGAGGATGGAAAGAACGAGAAACGGGCTCAAACGGACCAAATTGGGCCAAAGCAAAAATTGACACGGTCTGGACTTGAGCCAACACGGCCGTGTCTCCTTGATAGAATAGAACACGGCCTGATCACGATTTACACGGGCGTGTCACCTCATTAAAAGTCTGAACACGGCCTAAAGACGATTCACACGGGCGTGTGGTCGTGTCCCTGTCGTGGAGAAGAGCAATTTCACTCAGAAAATGATACTTAGGGGCAAAGAAACCTATTTCAAAAGCCTATATAAACACCCTAAGTATAACCTAGAAGAGGGCGGTGAGCTAGGCCAAGGAACCGAGCTGAAAATGTCAGATTTGTGGGAAACACTCGAAGATAGCCAGTTGATCCATCTCAAGAAGCCGGAATTCTACTCAAGACGGCGGATCTCTCCTTCAATTCCTTCAGGGGTTTTAGGGATTTCTTATGTTTTGTTTTATCTTTTCTTACGAGATGTTTTCTTTTATTATTATGAACTAAACCCTTGAGATACCCAAGGGGATGAAACTTAGATGAATCTTGTTATCGTTTATTTGAACTATATGATAAATACTTGATTTGTTCTTAATTATGTGTTCTTAATTCTTGTGTTAATATTTCCGGGATATTGATTCAAGTTTGATGTGCTTAGGTGGAGGAGCAAAAGTCCCCGCTTAAGAGTAGATCTAGCATAATTAAGCGGAGTTGATCGCGCACCTAGAGATAGGGTGACGAGATTTTGCCGGATTAGGGTGAAACCTAATATGGGAGTCCATAGATTGAGTTAATGCAATTCTAGGGGTTTTAATTAGTAAGAGATTTTAATTAATCAACCTAGGGTTAGACGTTATTCGATTTGAGAGAGGGCTTAATATACATTAGGGAGTCTTACGGATCAAGTCAAGTGAATAAATCGTCTGGTTCAGAGTTAGATAACAAGTGAAGTCTAGGTGGATTTTTCCTAAGGGTATCGTCTTAATCAACTGAGTTTTTTTCAATAGTATTTCCCCAATTCATTCTTTTTGTCTTTGTGTCTTTAGCTTAGTGGTTAGTTAAATTTAGATTAAATAACAACTTCACTTATTATAGGCTAGATAATAAAAAAGAAAGTTAGTATTAGTACTTTTGGTTCCTTTGGGTTCGACAATCCGGTCTTGCCTAAGCTATACTACTGTTCGATAGGTGCACTTGCCTCAATCGTTGTTATAGTTAGTTCCAGGTTCGATCATTATAAATTTAAAACTCTAAAATCAACGATCAGTTATACATGTTTACATGTTGTCATTTGAGGTGCCTATGGGCATATTGGTTGTATTTTAGTATACCTTATGTATATAGCTTCATTATGCATGATTTTGGTGCCTTGTTATGGCTTGTATGTAACACCCCTAACCCGTATCCGTCGCCAGAGTAGGGTTACGAGGTATTACCGATCAATTCACAACATATAGCATACATTTCTAAAACATAAAGCATTCATTCTCATAAGTCATTCAACACAATTACATTGTCCCTTATAAGGGCCGACGAGGCCTTAAACATACTTAAGATGTGGTTCGGGACTAAACCGATAACATACAAAAATTTTTGGAAACTTAGAAAAATTACAACCATACAGGGATCACACGCCCCTGTGAACAGACCGTGTGCCTCACTCGGCTCCAGACACGCCCGTGTCTCAGGCCGTATGGAAATAAGGCATTCATATTGACTTGGGTCACACGGCCAACCACACGCCCTTTTGCCCTTCGAAGTGGCAACACATGCCCGTGTGTCAGGCCGTGTGCTAGGTTGTGCCAAACCTGTAGGGTATACTGACTTATGCAACACGGCCAAGTCACACGCCCGTGTGCTAGGACGTGTGCCAATTAGGGGGTATACTGACTTGTACCACACGGCCTGTCACACGCTCGTGTGTGAGACCGTGTGGAGCATACTGACTTCAATTCAATTTCAACACCAGGGGACACATGGCCGTGTGTCACACACGGCTGAGACACACGCCCGTGTCTCTGCCCATGTGGACAAAAATAGGCTATTTGCAAGACCAATTTGCCACCCCAACTTCAATGTACCTACACAAGGCAAAATGGTACCATTTCATCATACAATTAGGTAGCCAAAATCATCAATCAAATGCACTGTATTAACCGGAAATGGAAACTGAGTCGCTCGAGGTGACATCAGGCCTTTGGAAAGGCCATGGTAGTGGGCAAATTACTGAAATACCCTCGGTGGGTAAATTATCAAAATACCTTTAGTGGGTAAATTACTGAAATACCCTCGGCAGGTAAAATTACTGAAATACCCTTAAAGGGTGAAGTTACTAAAATGCCCTCGTTGGGTGAAAATACTGGAATACCCCTAAGGGGTAAATTACCGTTTTACCCCCAACCGACCAAATGACCATTATACCCTAGAGGTAGATCTACTGTTGTATGTGTAATCTATTTAATTGTTTATGATGGTAATTTATCTCATACATAATTTTGATATGTCACTACATGTTGCATTGGGTTGGGTTATGCTTTTGGAGGAAGTACTGTACTGGTGGCTATCCCACGTTATACTGATTCAGTAGCTCTGCCACGATATACTGATTTTAGTGGCTCAGCCACGTATACTGTTACTGGCGGCTCTGCTGCATTTATATTAGCAGCTCGACTGCATTATTGGTGTGTAGGGCTGGGTGGGTTGACTTGGTCCCCACATGGTGTGTAGGGTTGGTACGGATGGTGTGATGGTTGGATTGGGTTGGGCTTCATTTTTTTTTGCATTACCATGATTTTGGGGCTTAGGCCCGAACTGATACTGACATGGGCTTGGGCCCATACTGTGACTGTAACAGGGGATTACACACTGAGTTCTCGTAACTCACCTCTTTTCCTTTAACTGTGCAGATAATCCCCAGCCTTAGAGGATTTGGAGCTGCGAGGGACTCAGGGTGGCCACACGTCCCATATGCACTGGGGGTTAATTTAGTTATTATTCTGTGGTTTACTTTACTTTAATTTTGGGGTTAGTATTTTCTGTAATAAGGCCATTGGTTTTGCTTGAACTTTTATTTGGGTTTTCTTTAATTATTGCAAGTTTATTTAACACGGGTTTTTAAAATAATAACAACCGTTTTTAAAATATCACGTTTCTGCAACTGTTTAAAACAAATTTCTGAAACAGACACGATTTTTAAGAAGCAAGATAATACATGCATCTTTGAAAGGGTATTACTTCGAGTAAACTTCTTTTGTTAACAAGCAACGAAAAACGGGAATTTGGACTTTCAAAGTTTTTATTTGAAAATGAGTCTACCAACGATCACAAGGTTTTCAGACAACACCCAATGTGGCAAGCTAGATCTGATCATAACGTTCAGGCCGGGTTTGGGATGTTACATTTAATGGTATCAGAGCCAGGTTGCAAAACTCAGCTGTGGAATGGGTTTTGAAAATTTTCAAATCTATTTAAATTCTGGTTTAGGGAAGCAGTGACATCACTGAACGTGTGGCACACTGAGTCTCCGGTACCAAATCCGTAAGTTTCTTTACTCTACACTTGATTATATGATGAAATGACTGTATTGAGAAACAACTAGAGATAGTGGGAGTACACTGAAACTTTTAGCTATAGAATTTAAGACTATAGAGATTGAAACGATAGTAAACTCGATCTGCGAAAACAACTCTATTTACTATTTTTCATAAAACACTTGTTAATAATCATGAGAACTATAAGCTGATTCATAAAACTTTTTAATCAGAAAATATGATACATCGATATGAGCGCAAGGGGTCACGATCGGGGTACATGTGGCCGTGGTAGAGGCCGGGGTGCTAGGGCTGGGTCCTCAGCGTCGGGACATATGTCTGAAAAGGAAGCAACGACATCACCAGTGACTGAAACGAGGTCTCATGACCGAGCCGGAGGGGATGATGCCTTGTCCCAAGCAAAGCTACGGGTTCTGGAAAGGGTGGCCCGAAGGTTAATTTCTGAGCGACTCAGGTCAAATGGGGCTGAAATCTACAAGGGCATCTCTGGTGTAGCCTCGCATGTAGCAGAATACTGGTTAGAGGTGGTTGATTGGATCATGGATGACCTAGATTGCATAGTGGAGAGAAAACTGAAAGGAGCAATGTCCCTACTGCGAGATGAGGCATACCAATGGTGGCTTACAGTGAGGGAAGGTATGCAGGCTGACCGTGTGACTTGGGATTTCTTCAAAGCGGCCTTCCAAGGAAAGTATGTCGGGGCAAGTTATGTGGACGCCCAGAGAAAGGAATTCTTAAATCTGGTTCAGGGGAATAAATCCGTAGTAGAGTATGAGGCAGAGTTCTTGCGCTTGAGCCGGTACGCTCAGGGTATAGTTGCAACAGAATATGAGCGCTGCGTATGGTTTGAGGATGGTCTTCGGGATGAATTGCGGGTACTGATAGCCCCGCAGAGGGAAAGAGACTTCGCTGCCCTGGTTGAGAAGGCTAAGATTGTCGAGGATGTGAAACGCTCAGAGCATCAAAACCGTGAGAAGAAAAGGGGCAGGAATAAGAGAGATTTTAGGCCTTCAAGTTCTTCAGATGGATTTCATAAGAGAACTAGATTTGATGGGTCGGTCCGAACTGGAGTTCCGATTGTTGCTGGCAGACCACAGCCTTGCGCTGTGTGCCGGTTAACTCATCAGGGTGAATGTTGAAAGAGATCTAGGGCGTGCTTCAGATGTGGGTCTAGCGAGCACAGGGTTAGAGACTGTACGCAGAGGCCGGGGCAGATGCAAGCTGCGGGTCAGGGATATGTTCAGCCAGGGAGAGGTGGTCAGCAGCCACCGAGAGGCCGTGGTCTAGCCCGAGAGGGAAATGGGCTTGGACGAGGCTGTGGAGCATCGGGCAGAGGTGTTGGTACTACAGAGGCGAGACAGCCAGGGTTGGTATATGTTGCTCGGCGTCGAGAGGATGGCAATGCACCTGACGTCATAACCGGTACGTTTCTCATTCATGATGTGCCATTTATAGCTTTAATTGATATTGGGTCTACACACTCGTATGTTGCTTGTACTGTGTCGGAAACATTAGACGTACAGTTTGAACTTATTGATAGAGAAATGTCGGTGATTAGTCCTTTAGGACAGTCTGTTGTAGTGAATAAGCTATTTAGAGATGTGCCTTTAGAGGTCCAAGGGGTTGTCTTTTCGGTGAATTTGATGGAATTGCCATTTGGCGAGTTTGATCTCATTCTAGGCATGGACTGGTTAGTGAAGCACCATGCGAATTTGGATTGCGCTGCTAAGCGGATGGTATTGAAGTCTTCAGAGGATGAAGAAGTGATTGTGACAGGGGAGCGAAAGGATTATCTATCCAACGTAATCTCAGCGTTAAGGGCCGAGAGGCTGGTTCGCAAAGGTTGTGAGGCGTTTCTAGCTTATGTCAGTACATCTGATACTAAGGGTTTGTCTGTTGGGGATGTCAGGACAGTAAAGGAGTTTTCGGACGTATTCCCTGAAGAGCTTCCGGGGTTGCCTCCAAACCGCGAGGTCAAATTCAGCATTGAGCTTCTACCAGGAACGGCTCCAGTGTCCATCGCCCCTTATAGGATGGCACCGAAGGAGCTGGTGGAATTGAAGGCTCAGATTTAAGAGCTACTGGATCAAGGATTCATCCGGTCGAGTGTGTCTCCTTGGGGAGCACCGGTATTGTTCGTGAAGAAGAAGGATGGGTCAATGCGTATGTATATTGATTATCGTCAATTGAATAAACTGACGATTAAGAACAAATACCCCTTACCAAGAATAGACGACCTGTTTGATCAGCTGCGAGGAGCCACGATTTTCTCTAAAATAGATCTTAGATCAAGGTACCATCAGTTAAGGGTTAAGGGGGCAGATGTGTACAAGACCGCATTTAGGACTCGTTATGGACACTACAAGTTTCTGGTCATGCTGATTATTGGTATCGATAGTCTTAAAATTTATATAATGAATGATCGAACCTAAAAACTAACTATCGCCATAATTGAGGCAAGTGCACCTATCGAACAGTAGTATAGCTTAGTGGCAAGACCGGAATGTCGAACCCAAAGGAACCAAAAGTACTAATACTAACTTTCTTTCTATTATTTAGCCTAAGAATTGAAGTGAATTATTGTTTACTTTAAAATTAACTAACTACTAAGCTAAGGACGCTAAGACAAAGAGAATGAATTGGGGAAATACTTGTGGGAAAAACAAATTGATTAAGACAATACCCAAGGAGGAATCCACCTAGACTTCACTTGTTATCTAACTCTGAACCAGATGATTTATTCACTTGACTTGATCCGTAGGATTCCCTAATTTATGTTAATACCTCTCTCAAGGCTACTAACATCTAACCCTAGGTTCATTAATTGAAATCTCTTTCTAATTAAAATCCCTAGAATTGCATTAACTCGATCTATGGACTCCCATATTAGGTTTGACCCTAATCCGACAGATTTTCGTCATCCTATCTCTAGGGTTGCAATCAACTCCGCTTAATTATGCTAGATCTACTCTTAGGCAGGGTCTATTCCTCCTCTGCCTAAGCACATCAATACTTGATTCAATATCCTGAAATATCAAAACAAGAATTAAGAACACATAATTAAGAGCAAATCAAGTATTTTTCATATAGTTCAGAAAATAATAACAAGATCCGTCTTAGGTTTCATCCCCCTCAGGTATCTGAGGAGTTTAGTTCATAATAATAAAAGAATACATCTCAGAATAAAAGATAAAACAAAACATAAGAAAACCC
Source organism: Gossypium sturtianum (assembly GCA_025698515.1). NCBI lineage: Eukaryota > Viridiplantae > Streptophyta > Magnoliopsida > Malvales > Malvaceae > Gossypium > Gossypium sturtianum. Next base: position 119,322,723 of record CM046952.1, read on the forward strand.
TAAAACCCCTGAAGGAATTGAATGAGAGATCCGCCGTCTTGAGTATGATTTCGGCTTCTTGAGATGAATCAACTGGCTTTCTTCGAGTAGATCCCACAATTCTGACCTCTCTGGCTTGGCTCCTTGGCCTAGCTGGACGCCCCCAGGCAAAAGCACCTTTTAGGTTATACTTAGGGTGTTTATATAGGCTTCGGAATGTGTTTCTTCACCTCTAAGTATCCTAATCCGAGTGAAATTCCTCTTTGTCACGGCAGGGACACGCCCGTGCAACATGCCCGTGTGAATCGAATCCTGGCCGTGGTCGAGCCTGCTAAAGGAGCACGACCGTGTTGATTTCTTACTTTGGCCCATTTGGTCCGTTTTTGGCCCGTTTCACGTTCTTTTCATCCTCCGGTGCCTTCCTAAGTATAAAACATGAAATTAAAGGATTAGAAGCACCAAATTCAACAATTCAGGGAATAAATCACCCAAAAGTACGCTAAATGTGGGATTAAAATATGTATATATTACGATTTATCAAATACCCCCACACTTAAGCTTTTGCTTGTCCTCAAGCAAAAATCTCAACTCACAATTAAAATAGAATTTCCTCAATTCATAACCTTCATCAATAATGTTTCATCATAATTCATAGGTAATTCATACATTGATAATTTAACCAGAAGGTTCCCAAAGATTCAAACAATCAGAGTCATAGTTTTTTATAGTACAAAAAATAGGTGTTTCCCTTTACCTAAATAATTACCTCTGATTCAAAATCGACAAAAATTGACATCCCCACTAAAGATTCACTCAAATCACTCGAAGTGTTTAAGGTTCAGGAAAAAGCACTCGTAAGTCAAACATGAAAAGTTAATCCCATAGGCTTGCATGAAAATCAAATCTCCACCACTATAATATGAGATGATACACAAATCAAAAGGTCTTTAAAAAGGATTGTAACGTGGCTTGGGTTAAAGGTGTGGATAAAGGCCGAATTAGAGGGTTAGAATCGAGATTTAATTGATAAATTACCTAACTAGAACAACGAACTAATAATGAATAATTACATCAATTGAGAACTTAATACTAATAATATGAGCTTTTTCTAAAAATGTGAATTTAACTGTTTAAGCTCCAATAACAAAGAAGTAATAATGATTTTTTTTTTTATTTTTTTAAGAACAAATCAAGTACAATAATATAGAATTTGATAACTGAAATAAAAGACATAATTAAGTAACTGATCAAATCAAATCTCGATATAGGGGTAGTCAAGAAAAATGGTGATAACAAATACAAAGTTGGTTTTGGGTTAATATTAATGGGTGAGTCAAGAAATGATTTATTAGGCTAAAAGGGGTTCACTAGGGGTTAGTTATGAAGGTAGGCTTTTTGTGGAGTAAGTGGGTTAGATCCTAGGTGCCTTTATCATCTTAGTATATCAAATCAAAGGTGTGGTCTCGACATGTATAATCGAAGCAAGTTCTAGAATAACAAATCAATGTTGACACACTCATAATCAATAAAGTGAGCAAGAAAAAGAATATGCTCTAGAAGGCTCAAAATCTCACAAAAATTATGGGTTTTTGATATCAACCTTACAAATTTCAAACTTCAAAGTAATCATTAGATTCAGGTAGACAACCTAATTCAAATTTTAATTTTTGAAAATAGACTTATCATGCTTGATTCTCTAGTCTCTTAAAGTTTAAATCATCACTGCACAATTAACTATGACTTAATCCAAAGCATATCAATGAAAATCATAAATCAAAGGAAGTTTCATTCTAACAGTAATATGAGAGAATTACTTAAGAACAAGACATAATTCAGGAATTTGAGAATAATGCAAAAAGTTAGGCACTTTTTCACGATAAAATTCACCCCCCCCACACTTAAGATGTACATTGTCCTCAATGTACAAAGATATATATGACAATATTTTAAGAAAATCAAAAGAGAGGGAGAAGTGAAACTTCCTGAATTATGGATTAAATCCTTGGAGGATGATCAATGATGAATATGATGACTAGGCATATGTGAAGGTGGTGGAGAATACTCCGGTGGTGTGTTCGTTCCTTGAGTGGCACCTTGAACCTTTTTAAACTGTGAAGTCATCAGTAAAGTTTTTAGGAGTTCTTATTTAATGGACGTTTGTTATAGTTACTCGAGAGTTAAATAGCCCAGAGATAAAAGAAATCAAATTATACTTAAAAATTTAAAGAGTTTAATAATAAAGGAAAATTAACTAAAATAAATAAATAAATAAAAATAAGAATAAATAAAATAAAAAGGACTCAAAGGTCCTCATCATCAGAGTGATCTCGAGGTGGTGGTGGCGGCGATATGTGAAAAAGCTGATAATATCGACCACGGCCGCCTCGCACGGCCGTGTGAATTTATCTCAGCCCGTGTTCTTTAGGCAGTTTCGACCACGGCCGCGTTGCACGACCGTGGTATTTAGTCGGAGCCCGTGTCTTGGGGAAAATTTTCATCTTGTTCCTGCACGATATCTGCCACGCCGATATGCATACTCGTGGTGTCCACACGGCCACGGCCACGCCCGTGTGCAAGGCCGTGTGGGTAGGGAAACCTGCGCCTAAAATTTGGTTAGTTTTTTAGTTAGATGCTAAAATTCGAAATATGGACGTTAGTGAGGTTAGTGCTCGGGGTGCCTCCCGAGAAGTGCTCGTTTAAAGTCTTGAGCTAGACTTACCTGTTATTCGTATGGCCATGGTGGTTCACGGAGTCGAAACTCCTTATCAATTCTATCAACATATGGTTTGAGTCGGGTAATATTTACCTTAAAAGTGCTGAAAATAGAATGAGTTACCTCGACCGTTCCGTATGGAAAGACCTTAAGTACCGTAAAAGGAGTCGCACCGTTTGTATTAAGATCTGAAGCGGCTATTCGAGGGTCGGTTGTATCTGACAGTACCTGGTCCCCAACTTTGAAGTGATTGGTTCCACCTTTAATACCCGATGTCCTAGCCGTGTCAAGAACTTGAAGAGTGATCATTTCATCACTTACACAAAATGTAAGCTCACGTGGTAGTTTATTTCGTAGAATTGCTGGACACACTGCGTTCAGCTCCACATGCGACGTATCGTCTAACTTCCGTTTGTTTGTCAAAAACTCTTTTGAAAATTTCGTTGAATCTGGCATATGCGAAAGAGCTTCAAGAAACAACAAGTTAATATGTATTTTTTTTGGAATTTTAAGAAATTTACCGAATTGTTCCTCTGTGTGGTCTTTCTTTATCGCATTGGGGTATGGCACACGAGGTTGGTACTCTGTAATTACCGGGTTTGGTTTATGATGGCTTACCTCAACCTTACCTTCCTCTACCACATTCTCTTGCTTCAATTTTGGTTCATCTAACCCTTCACTATCGTGAGCAGTTATTGCTTGAGGTTGCTCTCTTGGGTTAGTTTCGGTGTTGCTAGACAAGATACCTTGTGGTCTTTCTGAGATCAGCTTAGCAAGCTGACCTATTTGATTCTCGATCCCTTGAATTGATGCTTGCTGATTTTTAAGCACTCGCTTTTTGATTTTTGGAAGCGTGTTTCTAACACCGAGATAAATTTCGTTAGCATCTCCTCAAGGTTCGGCTTCTTTTCCTACTGGTAAGGTGGTTGTTAAAAACCTGGAGGAAGTTGCGGTCTTTGATTACCTTGACCACCCCACGAGAAATTGGGATGGTACCTCCAACCTGTATTATATGTGTTACTATAAAGATTATTTTGAGGTCTAGAATAGTTAACCATATAGTTGACTAGTTCGTTCTCTGTGCTAGGGTTGTAGGATAGATATTCTATGTTGTTCACCCTCCTCTCTATTTGTATCGTCTCAGACACGGATGTACTGCGTAGAACCATACAAACCATCAATTTTTATTTAAAAGTTCTACCTGATTAGATAACATGGTGACCGCGTCAAGGTTGAAAACATCGGCTGCTTTATTAGGCATTGTCCTCATCTCTTGCCACTGATAATTATTCAGTGACATCTCTTTGGTTTTTGCGAGCGGTATGTTTTATCTCACTATCAAAAATCAAGGGTCCTGACGGGTTTCTTCTATTCATAAACTAGAAATACCTGCCAGAAGCAAAGAAAGAGAAAAATTAGCAAAGTTAAAATAAAATAAATAAATAAAAATAAATTGTAAATAAATAAAATGGCTAAAGTAATAAAAATTGAGCATTCTTAATATTTTAGCTCCCCGACAACGGCGCCAAAAACTTGATCGTTGGTATCAGTAGTCTTAAAATTTATATAATGAATGATCGAACCTAAAAACTAACTATCACCACGAGTGAGGCAAGTGCACCTATCGAACAGTAGTATAGCTTAGTGGCAAGACCGGAATGTCGAACCAAAAGTACTAATACTAACTTTCTTTCTATTATTTAGCCTAAGAATTGAAGTGAATTATTGTTTACTTTAAAATTAACTAACTGCTAAGCTAAGTACGCTAAGAAAAAGAGAATGAATTGTGGAAATACTTGTGGGAAAAACCAATTGATTAAGACAATACCCAAGGAGGAATCCACCTAGACTTCACTTGTTATCTAACTCTGAACTAGACGATTTATTCACTTGACTTGATCCGTAGGATTCCCTAATTTATGTTAATACCTCTCTCGAGGCTACTAACGTCTAACCCCAGGTTGATTAATTGAAATCTCTTTCTAATTAAAACCCCTAGAATTGCATTAACTCGATCTATGGACTCCCATATTAGGTTTGACCCTAATCCGGCAGATTTTCGTCATCCTATCTCTAGGGTTGCGATCAACTCCGCTTAATTATGCTAGATCTACTCTTAGGCAGGGTCTATTCCTCCTCTGCCTAAGCACATCAATACTTGAATCAATATCTTGAAATATCAAAACAAGAATTAAGAACACATAATTAAAAACAAATCAAGTATTTATCATATAGTTCAGAAAACAATAACAAGATCCGTCTTAGGTTTCATCCCCCTCAGGTATCTGAGGAGTTTAGTTCATAATAATAAAAGAATACATCTCAGAAGAAAAGATAAAACAAAACATAAGAAAACCCTAAAACACCCTGAAGGAATTGAAGGAGAGATCTGTCGTCTTGAGTATGATTTAGGCTTCTTGAGATGAATCAACTGGCTTTCTTCGAGTAGATCCCACAATTCTGACCTCTCTGGCTTGGCTTTTTGGCCTAGCTGGACGCCCCCTGGCAAAAGCACCTTTTAGGTTAAACTTAGGGTGTTTATATAGGCTTCGGAATGTGTTTCTTCACCTCTAAGTATCCTAATCCGAGTGAAATTCCTCTTTGTCACGGCAGGGACACGCCTTTTCAACACGCTTGTGTGAATCGAATATAGGCCGTGGTCGAGCCTGCTAAAGGAGCACGGCCGTGTGGATTGGGCCCAGGCCATGTTGATTTCTTACTTTGGCCCATTTGGCCCGTTTTTGGCTCGTTTCTCATTCTTTTCATCCTCCGGTGCCTTCCTAAGTATAAAACATGAAATTAAAGGATTAGAAGCACCAAATTTCACAATTCAGGGAATAAATCACCCAAAAGTATGCTAAACGTGGGATTAAAATATGTATATATTACGGTTTATCACATGCCGTTTGGGTTAACGAATGCACCAGCTGCTTTCATGGATATGATGAACCGGGTTTTCCAAGCCTACTTAGATCGGTTCGTGGTGGTATTTATAGATGGTATTCTGGTGTATTCAAGAACTGATGAGGAGCATGATTCACAGCTCCGAATATTTCTGCATATATTGAGGGAAAAGTAGCTTTATGCCAAGTTCAGCAAGTGTGAGTTTTGGCTGCGTGAGGTGACATTTTTGGGTCATGTTGTGTCTGTAGAGGGGATTAGAGTTGATCCTCGAAAAGTTGAGGCTGTATTGGATTGGAAGCCACCAAAGTCAGTATCGGAGATTCAAAGTTTTTTGGGACTGGCCGGGTACTACAGACAGTTCGTTGAGGGGATTTCATTGATTGCTGCACCCCTAACTAAGTTATTGCATAAGGGGGTACCGTTTGTTTGGACTGATAAATAGCAGGAGAGTTTTGAGAAGTTGAAAAAGATTCTGACTGAAGCCCCAGTATTGATACAGCCAGAGGCTGGAAAAGAATTCATTGTCTACTATGATGCATCATACACGGGTTTGGGTTGTGTGCTGATGCAGGAGGGGAAGGTGGTGGCGTATGCATCTCGTCAGCTTAGGCCACACGAGGTGAATTACCCCACTCATGACTTGGAATTAGCTGCGGTAGTGTTCGCACTAAAGATATGGAGACATTATTTGTACGGGGAAAAGTCGATCATCTACACCGACCATAAGAGTCTTAAGTATCTCCTTACCCAAAAGGAGTTGAATCTTAGGCAACAGAGATGGATAGAGTTGCTGAAGGATTTTGATTGCTCGATCGAGTATCATCCGGGAAAAGCTAACGTGGTGGCAGATGCGCTGAACTATAAGGTTGTGTCTGATCTAAGAGAAATGTTTGCTCGTCTCAGTCTATTTGAGGATGGTAGTTTGTTGGCGAAACTGCAAGTAAAACCGACTTGGATTAATCAAATTAAAGAGAAGCAGTTATTGGACGAGTCGTTGGTTTCTCGATTCCTACAGGTGAGGAAGGGAGAGACTGTGGATTTTGGGTATTATGTTTCCGTGGAAGAGTTTGTGTACCGAAGGACTCTGAGTTAAGGCAGTCGATTCTGCGGGAGGCACATAATAGCCCATACGCTATGCATCCTGGTGGAAACAAATTATACCGAGATCTATGTGAACTGTATTGGTGGCCAGGACTTAAGCGTGAGGTGACTGATTTTGTAAGCAAGTGTTTGACATGCCAGCAAGTGAAGGCGAAACATCAACTCCCTTTAGGACTACTGCAACCTGTTAAGATTCCACTTTGGAAGTGGGAGAGCGTAACCATGGATTTTGTTAGTGGGCTACCCCTGACGCCTACTAAGAAGGATTCGGTGTGGGTAATTATTGATCGGCTGACTAAATCTGCTCACTTCATACCGGTTCGCACTGATTACTCGTTGCAGAAGTTGGCCAAGTTGTACGTGGTAGAAATTGTGAGGTTACATAGGGTGCCAGTGTCTATCATTTCAGACAGGGACCCTAGATTCACATCACGATTTTGGAGAGTATTACACGAAGCTCTGGGTACAAGGTTAGATTTCAAAGACAAATTTCATCCGCAGGTGATCGATGGTCATCGTCAGAGGGTAATACAGATTTTGGAAGACATGTTGAGAAGCTGTGTGATTGACTTCAAGGGTAGTTGGGAGGACTATTTACCGTTAACGGAATTTGCTTACAACTACAGCTATCAATCCAGTATTCAGATGGCACCGTACGAGGCGTTATATGGTCGTAGGTGTCGTACCCCTACTTGTTGGACAGAATTGGGTGAGCGACGACTATTAGGTCCAGAGTTAATTTCTAAAACTGAGGAGAAAGTGAAGTTGATACAGGGTCGGTTAAAAGAAGCATCGGATAGACAAAAGTCATACGCCGATTTGAAGCGCAAAGAGATTGAATGCTCAGTGGGAGACTTTGTCTTTTTGAAAGTCTCACCTTGGAAGAAGATTCTGAGATTTGGGCGAGAGGGCAAGGTGAGCCCTAGATTTGTTGGACCTTACCGGATAGTTAAGCGTGTGGGACCGGTTGCTTATCAGCTGGAACTGCCTCCTAAGTTAAACCGGATACATGATGTATTCCATGTTTCTATGCTGAGGCACTACCGTTCTGATCCTTCTCATGTAGTGCCAATGGAGGAGATCGAAGTAAGACCTGACCTGACATTTGAAGAAGAACCGGTGCAGATTTTGGATCATAATGTTAAGGTGATGAGAAGAAAATCTGTTCCGTTAGTCAAGGTACTGTGGCGCAATCACGATTTAGAGGAGGCCACATGGGAGCCTGAGGAGGCAATGCGACATCAATACCCTCATCTCTTTTGATCAGGTAAATATCGAGGCCGAAATTTCTTTAGGGGGGTAGAATTGTAACATTCCAAAAATTAGGGGTTTGTGGTTTTTGCATAATTGCATGTAATGCTTGCTCAGCGGGTAATTTGAGTGTATTTGGGGGTTCTAGGGAGGCCTGGGTTTGAGTCTGAGCCCTGGAAAAATTTTGGTTTTTGGCCCTTTAGTGGAGAGAGCTGGTTGATGTTGGATTTAAGTATAATTGAGTGTGTTTTGCTAACACAAGTGGAGCACATGGTGGAGTGGTGTGGCGTCAAGTGGAGAGCATAGAGGGAAGGGGTTCGAATCCCATAGATTACAAATAAGGGATTTTATTTTGTGACTTGGGAGAGCAAGAGGCAGAGTTTGGATCAAACTCTTCAAGGGGAGTTAGAGACTTGGTCAAACTATTCAAATGGGTGAAGGAAAGGAATTCTAGGAGAAAATAGTGGAGTGGATCAAGGAGTGGGGAGAGTGGGAGAGTTGTGCCGTGAAAGGGGACTCAATCTAGTCATTTTCCGCTAAAGAGAATGTTAGGCATTTTGGGTAGTGTTGGTGGCCGAATTCTCATTTTGCTTTCCTCTCATTTTTTTTTCGGCTTTTGTTTTTCGTCTAGAGCATTTCGGGTCCTTCTCTTTTGGTACACTATTTTCTTCTCTTTGTGCACTTTTCTGCCTTGCGTGCACTTCCCTCTCTTTTGCGCATAGCTATTCGGTTTGTTTCTTTTTTTTTTCTTTCTCTTTCTTTTCCCTGCTAAGTGCCGAAGTGGTAAGCATTACCCTCACCTTCCTTCTTTTCTTTTCCTCCCATTACTCTTCTTCCTAAGCATTCGATCTTTTCTTTGTTTCTAAGCCGAACATTTTTCTTTTTGAAGTGTTGATCTTCCTCCTTGCTGGCGAAACCTTGTGAGGCAAACCTACATACTCTCTTTGTTTTGAATTCTGTGTTCCTTGTTGTGAGAGCCGAAACTCCTTGGGGGTCAACTGTCGAATCTTTTAGTACTTTGGTAAGGGTGGAGTAATGCTAGTAGTCTTGGTAACTCGATTATTTTCGGATCGCTATGTCTATTTGTGAAGGATTCGGTCTCTCCTCTGTGGGGGGCCGAATGTGGAATATTTGCTGACATTCTCTTGCTCATCAAATTTTGTTAGGAGCTTGATATCTGTAGCCAAGGGATAGGGCCGATTACTTGGTGTACAGAAGGAGATCGTGTTCGTGGTAAGTAAAGCTAGTCTAGTAAGATATTCAAGCTAAGGTTATTAAGGGGGAGACTAACCTTTTGTTAACTATCTCTATAGGTGTCTTGGAAGCGGTGGAAAAACACAACTCGTAATCAGGTGTGTAATCTCACACCATCGCTTATTCTGTGAATGTTGTTCTGTGAATCGGTTAAAAGCCGAAATACCGAAAAGCCAGAATACCATCAACGGAGATCACTCGAGCGTGCGAGCACTCGTAGTGATAAAACGAGCCTCTAGTAATGGTGATAGACTATTGGGAGTGTCGCGACCACTCTCGTAGAACTGAGGCCATAGTGGGCCTAATTGAGTCGAGGTGGCTAAATGGGCCCAACGGGTTAATGGGCCCATATGAGCGAAAATGATGAAAAGTGTAAGTTGATCGATGCGACTGCATAGTCCACAGAACCGAGACTGAAAACCTACAGAATGGGCTACACGAGCGTGTAGGCTCGGATAAGCCGAAATCGGGTTTTAGGCCCAATAACACTGTATTGACCGGAAATGGAAATCGAGTCACTCGAGGCGGTATCAGGCCTTTGGAAAGGCCATGGTAGTGGGCAAATTACTAAAATACCCTCGATGGGTAAATTACCGAAATACCCTTAGTGGGTAAATTACTGAAATACCCTCGGTGGGTAAAATTACTGAAATACCCTTAAAGGGTGAAATTACTAAAATGCCCTCGTTGGGTAAAAATCTATGGAATACCCCGAGGGTAAATTATCAGTGTTACCCCCAACCGACCAAATGACCATTATACCCCTAGAGGTAGATCTAGTGTTGTATGTGTAATCTATTTAATTGTTTATGATGGTAATTTATCTCATACATCATTTTGATATGTCACTACATGTTGCATTGGGTTGGGTTATGCTTTTGGAGGAAGTATTGTACTGGTGGCTATGCCACGTTATACTGATTCAGTGGCTCTGCCACGATATACTAATTTTAGTGGCTCACCACGATATCACAGCATCGCGCTCTCTGCTGCGTTTATATTAGCAGCTCGACTGCGTTATTGGTGTGTAGGGCTGGATGGGTTGACTTGGTCCCTACATGGTGTGTAGGGTTGGTACGGGTAGTGTGATGGTTGGATTGGGTTGGGCTTCATTTTTGTTTGCATTACCATGATTTTGGGGCTTAGGCCCAAACTGATACTGACATGGGTTTGGGCCCATATGATCAGTGGTATTGATAGTCTTAATATTTATATAATGAATGATCTAGCCTAGAAACTTACTATCACCATGATTCAGGCAAGTGCACCTATCGAACAGTAGTATAGCTTAGTGGCAAGACCGGATTGTCGAACCCAAAGGAACCAAAAGTACTAATACTGACTTTCTTTTTATTATTTAGCCTAAAGATTAAGGGATTTGTTGTTATTCTAAAATTAACTAACTACTAAGCTAAAGACGCTAAGACGAAGAGAATGAATTGGGAAAATACTTGTGGGAAAAACCAATTGATTAAGACAATACCCAAGGAGGAATCCACCTAGACTTCACTTGTTATTTAACTCAACTGCACAATTTATTCACTTGACACGATCCGTAGGATTCACCTAATTTATATTAATACCTCTCTCGAGGCTGCTAACGTCTAACCCTGGGTTGATTAATTGAAATCTCTTTCTAATTAAAACCCCTAAGGTTGCAATAACTCGATCTATGGACTCCCATATTAGGTTTGACCCTAATCCGGCAGATTTTCGTCATCCTATATCTAGGGTTGCGATCAACTCCACTTAATTATGCTAGATCTACTCTTAGACAGGGTCTATTCCTCCTCTGCCTAAGAACATCAATACTTGAATCAATATCCTGAAATATCAAAACAAGAATTAAGAACACATAATTAAGAACAAATGAAGTATTTATCATATAGTTCAGAAAATAATAACAAGATCCGTCTTAGGTTTCATCCCCCTCAGGTATCTGAGGGGTTTAGTTCATAATCATAAAAGAATACATCTCAGAAGAAAAGATAAAACAAAACATAAGAAAACCCTAAAACCCCCTGAAGGAATTGAAGGAGAGATCCGCCGTCTTAAGTATGATTTCGGCTTCTTGGGATGAATCAACTGGCTTTCTTCGAGTAAATCCCACAATTCTGACCTCTCTGGCTTGTCTCCTTGGCCTAGCTGGATGCTGCCCCTTCAAGGTTGGCCTTTAGGGTGTTTATATAGGCTTTTGGAATGTCTTTCTTTGCCTCTAAGTACCCTATTTTGAGTGAAATTCCTCTTTGTCACGGCAGGGACTCGCCCGTGCAACACGCCCGTGTGAATCGAGTCCAGGCCGTGGTCGAGCCTGCTAAAGGAGCACGACCGTGTGGATTGGGCCCAGGCCGTGTTGATTTCTTACTTTGGCCCATTTGGTCTGTTTTTAGCCCATTTCGTGTTCTTTTCATCCTTCCATGCTCTCCTAAGTATAAAACATGGAATAAAAGGATTAGGAGTATCAAATTCCACAATTCAAGGGATAAATCATCCAAAAAAGTATGCTAAATGTGGGATTAAAATATGTATATATTACGGTTTATCAAATACCCCCACACTTAAGCATTTACTTGTCCTCAAGAAAAATTCTCAACTCACAATTAAAATCAAATTTCCTCAATTCATAACCTTCATCAATAATGTTTCATCATAATTCATAGGTAATTCATACATTGATAATTTAACCGAAGGTTCCTAAAGATTCAAACAATCAAAGTCATAGTTTTTATAGTACCGAAAAATAGGTGTTTCCCCTTTACCTAAATAATTACCTCTGATTCAAAATCGAAAAAAATTGACATCCTCACTAAAGATTCACTCAAATCACTCAAAGTGTTTAAGATTCAAAAATTAAGCACTCAAAAGTCAAACATGAAAAGTTAATCCCATAGGCTTGCATGAAAATGAAATCTCCACCACTATAATATGAGATGATACACAAATCAAAAGGTCTTTAAAAAGGGTTGTAACGGGGCTCGAGTTAAAGGTGTGGATAAAGGCTAAATTAGAGGGTTACAATCGAGATTGAATTGACAAATTTCCTAACTAGAAAGTCAGACTAATACTGAATAATTACATCAATTGAAAACTTAATACCAATAATGAAATTAACAGCTTAAGCTCTAATAACAAAGAAGTAAAAATGAATATACTTCGGGGGTTTTTTAAGAACAAATCAAGTACAATAATAATAAGATAGAATTTAATAACTGAAATAACGAAAATAGTTACGTAACCGATCAAATCAAATCTCAATATAGAGTAGTCAAGAGAAATGGTGATAACAAATACAAAGTGGGTTATGGGTTAATATTAATGGGTGAGTCAATAAAAGGGTTGTTAGGATCAAAGGGGTTCACTAGGGGTTAATTATGAAGGTAGGCCTTTTATAAAGTAAGTGGGTTAAAACCTAAGTGTTTATCATCTCAGTATATCAAATCAAAGGTGTGGTCTTGACATGTATAATCGAAGCAAGTTCTAGAATAACAAATCAATGTTGACACACTCATAATCAATAAAGTGAGCACGAAAATTATGGGCTTTTGATATCAACCTTGTAAAATTCAAACTTCAAAGCAATAATTATATTCAGGTAGACAACCTAACAAATTTTTAATTCTGAAAATAAACTCATCATGCTTGATTCTCTAGTCTCCTAAAGTTTAAATCATCACTGCAAAATTAACTATGACTTAATCCAAAACATATCAATGAGAATCATAAATCAAAAGAAATTTCATTCTAATAGTAATATGAGAAAATTTATTTAAGAACAAGACATAATTCAAGATTTGAGAATAATGCAAAAAGTTAGGCACTTTTCACGATAATTTTTACCCCCCCACACTTAAGATGTACATTGTCCTCAATGTACAAAGAATATATATAGATACAGAAAATCAAAATATAGGGGGAGAAGTGAAACTTCCTGAATTTAGGATGGGTTTCTTGAGTTGGAAGTGTGGAAACTTGATTCGGAGGTGAAAGATAAGTTGGAGGAGGCGTCTCTGGTGGTGGTATGGTGGCTACCCGCAATCGCTGCGCTAGATGAAGAAATTGGGTAGCTCATGAAGAAAAAACCAGGAAATAATAAGAAAAATTCAAAATAAAATAATTATGTATTTAAGGACAATGAAGATAAAGAGAAGGAAAATAAAGGAGAAGAGAAAAGACATAGATAAAATAAATGGACTCAAATGTCCTTAGCTTGGCGAGTAAATGAAGCGCCCGGCATGAACTTATGTGGCTTGGTCTCGCACGGGGAGACTATGCTAGGGTCCCTTCGTTTCTTCGGCATGGAGATGGTGGTGATGGAGAGTTTGGGATAGGAGAATGAGAGGAAATGGAAAGGGGAAGGATGAAAGGGTATGGAAGAAAGGGAATGGGGAGTAGGTGGGAAAGGGAGAGGGGTGTTTTTAAATAGAGATTTCAGGTCTGGTACATCCCCATGCCCGTATGTCATGGGTGTGTTGCGCCGCACAGTCGTATCGCACGGCAGTGTGGTGGCTCGGTCGTTTCTCCCACGCTTGTGTAGAGGTCTCCACGCCCATGTCTCTATCTCAGTGTCGGCCACGGCCTCAAAGCACGGGTGTGTCTTATACCGGTGCGACTTCTTCAGTGTCGGCCACGACCATATCGCACGGCCGTGGCAATTTATAGCCGTCCGTAATCTGGGGATTTTTCGTCCTTGGCTCGTACGACCTCTGCCATGTCAGTGTGTAAATCCGTGATGCCCACACTGCCACGGCCACGCCCGTGTGCAAGGCCGTGTGGCACAGAAACCTATGCTTTATTTACTTTGGTTAGTCTTTAGTTAGGTACTAAAAATCAAAGATATGAAAATAAAGGGGGTTAGTGCTCGGGTTGCCTCCCGAGAAGCACTTGTTTAAAGTCAGAAGCTAGACTCACCTCTCAGTCGCATAATCAGGGTGGTTTGAAGAGTTGAACATCCTCTCTCATGCTATTAGTTCTACTATCATGATAAAAGTTTGAGTCGAGTAGCGTTTACCTTAAAAGTGCCGAATATAGGATTACTTACCTCGACTGTTCCATATGGGAAGACATTGAGTACCTTAAAAGGGTTTTCTTCATTTGTTTTAAGGTCTGAGAAGGCGATTCGAGGGTCTCCCTTATTCAACAATACCTGATCTCCTATCTTGAAGTGAATTACCGTTCCTATAAGAACGTTTAGGGGTTCCCTCGGTTTTGCTTCGTGTGATTTTGATTTCTCCTTGAAATGTGTCTTCCACTCGTCTAGTTCATCAATATGAAGCCTTCGATCCTCATGAATTACTTCTTTATTGTCATAATGTCTAGGATCTGGCTCAATTGTGTGGTTCTGTAGTGCTTCCTGAAAAGAAGGTTTAACCGAATGGTCATTAATAAAATTAATTTTCTCACCTTGATTACTTGATGTCCTAGCCGAGTCAAGAGCCTGAAGACTGATTGATTTGTTACCTACACGGAGTATGAGTTCACCTGTACCAACATCAATTTCAGTTCTAGCAGTTGCTAAAAAGGGTCTTCCTAAAATTAAAGGGATCGTGTTGTCCTCATCCATGTCTAAAACAACAAAGTCTACTGGGAATACGAATTTATCAATTTTCACGAGTACATCTTCGATTATACCCCTAGGAATTCTAATAGTTTTATCAGCTAATTGAATGCTCTTCCTAGTTTGTTTGGGTTTCCCTAGACCTAGCTGTTTAAACATTTTATAAGGCATGACATTGATGCTCGCCCCTCTACTAAAGCATTATCAATGGATAAACTACCAATTAAACAAGGAATCGTAAAACTCCCTGGATCTTTTAATTTTTATGGTAGTCTATTTTGCAACATTGCTGAGCATATTGCGTTTAGTTCCACATGCGACTCTTCGTCTAGCTTCCGCTTGTTTGTCAAAAGTTCTTTTAAAAATTTCCTTGAATCTGGCATCTCCGAAAGAGCTTCGAGAAATGGTAAGTTAATATGTAATTTCTTTAAAAGTTTAAGAAATTTATCGAATTGTTCGTCTATGTTGTCTTTCTTTATCGTATCGGGGTATGGTATACGAGGTTGATACTCTTTAATTACCGGTTTTAGTTTGTCATGGTTCACCTCAACCTTACCTTCCTCTACCATATTCTCTTGCCTTAAATTTGGCTCATCTAATCGTACACTATCATGAGCTGTTATGGCTTGAATTTTTTCCTTTGGGTTAGTCTCAGTGTTGCTTGGTAGGCTTCCTTGCGGTCATTCGGAGATCAGCTTAGCAAGTTGCCCTAACTGGTTCTCGATTCCTTGAATCGATGCTTGTTGATTTTTAAGTGCTGACTCGGTGTTTTGGAAACGTGTTTCTGACACCGTATGAATTTTGTCAGCATCTCTTCAAGGTTCAGCTTCTTTTCCTGTGGGTATGGCTGTTGTTGGAAGTTTGGAGGGGGTTGTTGTGTTTGATTTCCTTGACCACCCCATGAAAAATTGGGGTGGTTCCTCCAACCTGGATTATAAGTATTACTATAAGGGTTATTTTGAGATCTGAAATTGTTACCCACATAGTTCATTTGTTCACCTTCCATGCCATGTCCGTAGGGTGGGTACTCAGGATTCGCCACACCTCCACTTGTTTCACACTGCAATACCGGATGTACCTGCGAAGAACACAAACCATCAATCTTTTTATTTAACATCTCTACCTGATTTGATAGCATGGTTACTGCGTCGAGGTTGAAAACTCCGGCTATTTTTTTTTTGCCTTGTCCTTGTGACTTGCCACTGATAGTTATTCAGTGACATCTCTTCTATAAACTCGTAGGCCGCTTCAAGAGTTTTGTTGTTCAGTGTTCCGCCGGCGGCTGAATCGATCAATTGCCTCGTTAAGGGGTTCACACCGTTGTAGAAGGTTTGAACCTGAAGTCACAAAGGTAGCCCATGGTGAGGGCACCTTCTCAACAAATCCTTGTATCTCTCCCAAGCATCATATAGTGCTTCTAGATCCATCTGCACAAAAGAAGAGATATCATTCCTCAACTTGGCCGTTTTGGCCGGTGGAAAATATTTTAACAAGAATTTTTTGGTCATTTGATCCCAAGTAGTGATTGACCCTCGTGGAAGAGAATTCAACCACTGTTTGGCTTTATTCCTCAAAGAAAAGGGAAACAACCGAAGACGGATGGCATCATCAGAAGCGCCATTTATTTTGAAGGTATCACAGAATTTTAGAAAATTCGCTAAGTGTGTGTTAGGATCCTCATCCTGCAAACCATCAAACTGAACAAACTGTTGTATCATCTGTATAGTGTTAGGTTTCAATTCAAAATTATTTTCAGCAAAAGCAGGTCTAACAATACTTGCCTCAGTTCTTGTTAAATTAGGTTTAGCATAATCATACATAGTTCGAGTAGCATGATTTTCGGCCACTTCTGGAGGTAGCGGATTATTTTCAGCCATCGCTTCGGTGGTATTGGTTTTGTCTTCTTGCTCTTCTGCTATGTAATTTAAGCTTCGCCTTATTTCTCTATGATTTCTGCGAATGGTACATTCAATATCACTGTCGTAAATTAAAGGTCCTGTCGGGTTCCTTCTAGTCATAAACTAGAGGTACCTGCTAGAAACAAAATAAAAGAAGAAAAAGTAGCAAAGTTAAAAACAAAATAAAAGTAAATTGCAAAAAATAAAAATGGCTAAAGTAATAAAAATTAAGCGTTCTTAATATTTTAGTTCCCCGACAACAGCGCCAAAAACTTGATCGGTGGTATCGATAGTCTTAATATTTATATAATGAATGATCTAGCCTAGAAACTAACTATCACCACGATTGAGGCAAGTGCACCTATTGAACAGTAGTATAGCTTAGTGGCAAGACCGGATTGTCGAACCCAAAGGAACCAAAAGTACTAATACTGACTTTCTTTTTATTATTTAGCCTAAACATTAAGGGATTTGTTGTTATTCTAAAATTAACTAACTACTAAGCTAAAGACGCTAAGACGAAGAGAATGAATTGGGAAAATACTTGTGGGAAAAACCAATTGATTAAGACAATACCCAAGGAGGAATCCACCTAGACTTCACTTGTTATTTAACTCTGAACCAAATGATTTATTCACTTGACCTGATCTGTAGGATTCCCTAATTTATATTAATACCTCTCTCGAGGCTACTAACGTCTAACCCTAGGTTGATTAATTGAAATCTCTTTCTAATTAAAACCCCTAAGGTTGTATTAACTCAATCTATGGACTCTCATATTAGGTTTGACCCTAATCTGACAGATTTTCGTCATCCTATATCTAGGGTTGTGATCAACTCCGCTTAATTATGCTAGATCTACTCTTAGACAGGGTCTATTCCTCCTCTGCCTAAGCACATCAATACTTGAATCAATATCCTAAAATATCAAAACAAGAATTAAGAACACATAATTAAGAACAAATCAAGTATTTATCATATATTTCAGAAAACAATAACAAGATCCGTCTTAGGTTTCATCCCCCTCAAGTATCTGAGGGGTTTAGTTCATAATCATAAAAGAATACATTTTAGAAGAAAAGATAAAACAAAACATAAGAAAACCCTAAAACCCCCTGAAGGAATTGAAGGAGAGAACCACCGCCTTGAGTATGATTTCGACTTCTTGGGATGAATCAACTGGCTTTCTTCGAGTAAATCCCACAATTCTGACCTCTCTGGCTTGGCTCCTTGGCCTAGCTGGATGCCGCCCCTTCAAGGTTGGCCTTTAGGGTGTTTATATAGGCTTTTGGAATGTCTTTCTTTGCCTCTAAGTACCCTATTCCGAGTGAAATTACTCTTTGTCACGGCAGGGACACGCCCGTGCAACACGCCCGTGTGAATCGAATCCAGGCCGTGGTCGAGCCTACTAAAGGAGCACGGTCGTGTGGATTGGGCCCAGGCTGTGTTGATTTCTTACTTTGGCCCATTTGGTCCGTTTTTAGCCCGTTTCGTGTTCTTTTCATCCTTCGATGCTCTCCTAAGTATAAAACATGAAATAAAAGGATTAGGAGCATTAAATTCCACAATTCAAGGGATAAATCATCCAAAAAGTATGCTAAATGTGGGATTAAAATATGTATATATTACGGTTTATCACCATACTGTGACTGTAACAGGGGATTACACACTGAGTTCTCGTAACTCACCCCTTTTCCTTTAACTGTGCAGGTAATCCCCAGCCTTAGAGGATTTAGAGCTGCGAGGGACTCAGGGTGGCCACACGTCCAATATGCACTGGGGTTAATTTAGTTATTATTTTTTGGTTTACTTTACTTTAATTTTGGGGTTAGTATTTTCTGTAATAAGGCCATTGGTTTTGCTTTAACTTTTATTTTGGTTTTCTTTAATTATTGCAAGTTTATTTAACACGGGTTTTTAAAATAATAACAACCATTTTTAAAATATCACGTTTTTGCAACTGTTTAAAACAAATTTCTGAAACAGACACGATTTTTAAGAAGCAAGATAATACATGCATCTTTGAAAGGGTATTACTTCGAGTAAACTTCTTTTGTTAACAAGCAACGAAAAACGAGAATTTGGACTTTCAAAGTTTTGATTTGAAAATGAGTCTACCAATGATCACAAGGTTTTCAAACAACACCCGATGTGGCACGCTAGATCCGGTCATAACGCTCAGGCCGGGTTTGGGGTGTTACAGCTAGTATGTGAATAACTTAATTCATCGAATAAATGCAAATCAACCAATTACACATGACTGATAAATCGAAATAGTAACATATTTTAGGCCCACATTTAGTATGCTTTTGGATGAATTATCCCCTGATTTATGTAAAAAGGTGCTCTTAATCCTTTCTTTTCATGTCTTATACTCAGGAAAGCACCAGGGGATGAAAAGAACGCAAAACGGGCTTAAAACGGGACAAATGGGCCAAAGCATGAAATCGACACGGCCTGGACCAAAGATCACACGGCCGTGCCTCACTGATCATCTAGAACACAGTCTAACCCTGACTCACACGGTCGTGTCTCATTAAAGAAATCCGAACATGGCCTGGCCACGATTTACACGGGTGTGTTCCATGGCCGTGCCTCTGCCGTGGAAAAGAGCAATTTCATTCGAGAAAGGATACTTAGGGAGAAAGAAACATATTTTAAAAGCCTATAAAAACACCCTAAGTATGACCTGAAAGGGGAAGCCCAAAGCCATCGTCTAGGGGCATCGTGCTAGGCCAAAGAAGGCAGATTTATGGGGATTCACTCAGGGATAGCCATTGATCCATCTCAAGAAGCGAGTTATACTCAAGACGGAGGATCTCCTCTTCAATTCCTTGAGGGGTTTTAGGGATTTCTTATGTTTTGTTTTATCTTTTCTCTTGAGATGTTTTCCTTTATTGTTATGAACTAAACCCTTGGATACAGAAGGGATGAAACCTATGATGAATCTTGTTATTTGATTATTTGAATTATATGATAAATACTTAGTTTGTTCTTAATTATGTGAGCTTAATCCAAATTTAATGTGCTTAGGTGGAGGAGGAATAGACCACGCCAAGAGTAGATCCAACATAATTAAGTGGATTTGATCGCACGCCTAGAGATAGGGTGACGAGATTTTGCCGATTAGGGTGAAACCTAATATGGGAATCCACAGATCGATTCTTTGCTATTCTAGGGGTTATTATAAGAGAACGAGAGTTCCACTAATTAACCTAGGGTTAGACGTTATTCACCTCGAGAGAGGGTTTAATATATGTTAGGGAGTCTTAGGATCAAACTAAGTGAATAAATTGTATGGTTCAGTGTTAGATAACAAGTGAAGTCTAGGTGGATTCTTCCTAGGGTATCGTCTAAATCAACTGAGTTTTTCCCAAGTTATTTTCCAAATTCATTCTTCTTTGTCTTAGAGTCTTTAGTTTAGTAGTTAATTAATTTGGATTAATAAACAACTTCACTTATTTTAGGCTAAATAATAAAAAGAAAGTTAGTATTAGTACTTTTAGTTCCTTTGGGTTCGATAATCCAGTCTTGCCTAAACTATACTACTGTTCGATAGGTGCACTTGCCTTTAGTCATTGTCAGAGTTAGTTTCCAGGTTCGGTCATTCTTTTATAAATTTTAAAACTCTGATTTACAGCGATCAAGTTTTTGGTGCCGTTGCCGGGGAACTAAAATATTAAGAAAACTCTATTTTTATTACTTTAGCCATTATTTTTATTTTTCGCAATTTATTTTTAGTTTTTATTTTAATTTTGCTAAACTTTCTTTCTTTCTTTTCCTAGCAGGTACCTCTATTTTATGACTAGAAGGAACCCGAGAGGACCCTTAGAATACGACAGTGATATTGAAGCTACCGCTCGAAGAAATCGCAGAGAAATTAGGCAAGCCCTAAATTACCAAGGAAAGCGAGAAGACAGATCCAATCCTACTGAAGGGATGGACGAAAATAATCTTCCACCACAAGATGTGGGAGAAAATAATGCTCATCGTACTATGTTTGATTATGCTAAACCTCATTTAACAGGAGCCGAATCTAGTATTGTTAGGCCTGCTATAGCTGCTAATAATTTTGAATTAAAGCCTAACACTATACAAATGATTCAACAGTTTGTTCAATTTGATGGTTTACAGGACGAAGATCCAATTGCTCATATAGCTAATTTCTTAGAGTTTTGTGATACCTTCAAAATAAATGGCGTTTCTGATGATGCCATACGACTTCGGTTATTTCCCTTTTCATTAAAGAATAAAGCTAAATAGTGGTTAAACTCGTTACCACGAGGGTCAATCACTAAATGGGAACAGATGACCGAAAATTTTTTATTAAAATATTTCCCACCAACCAAAACGGCCAAATTACGTAATGATATATCTTCCTTTGTGCAGATGGATTTAGAAACATTATACGATGCATGGGAGAGATATAAGGATCTCTTGAGAAGGTGTCCACACCATGGCTTACCATTGTGGCTCCAAGTCCAAACTTTTTGTAACGGTGTGAACCCCTCAACGAGACAACTAATCGACTCAGCCGCCGGTGGAACCTTGAATAATAGAACTCTTGAGGCAGCCTATGAGTTTATTGAAGAGATGTCGCTGAATAACTATCAGTGACAAGTTACAAGAACAAGGCCAACAAAAACAGCCGGAGTTTACAACCTTGACGCAGTAACCATGCTATCAAATCAGGTAGAATTGATGAATAAGAATATTGATAGTTTGTGTTCTTCGCAGGTACATCCAAATCATGCGATGCGACGCAAAGTGGAACTGTGGCGAATCCTCGAGTACCCACCCTACCAACCGACACAGAGCGCGAATAGATGAACTATATAGGTAACAATTTCAGATCTAATAATAACCCATATAGTAATAATTATAATCCAGTTGGAGGAACCACCCAAATTTTTCGTGGGGAGGACAAGGAAATCAAGGAAATCAAAGACAACAACCTCCTCAAAATTTCCAAAATCAGCCCTATCCACGGGAAAAGAAGCCAAATCTTGAAGAGACGTTGAACAAATTCATAGCATCCACGAAGCCCGTTTTGAAAAAAACTGAAGCAACACTTGAAACCCAACAAACATCGATCAAAACGATCGAGAACCAAGTTGGAGGACTTACAAAGGCAATCGGAAATTACCCGATCGATCGGAGAAATTGCAAAGCTATTATCCGAACAACCGCAAGGCGTCTACCGAGTAATACTGAAATTATTCCAAAGGAGCGGATCCAAGCCATAACACTCAAGAAAGCGAAGAAGTAGACGAACCCACCCAACACAAGGAAACGAGGTAGAAAAAGGTAAAGTTGAGGTAACATAAGACAAGCCAAAATCGGTAATCAATGAGTACCAACCTCGCATACCTTACCCTGAGGCATTAAGAAGAGATGACACAAAAGAACAATTCGATAAGTTTCTTAAACTTTTAAAGAAATTACATATAAACTTACCATTACTTGAAGCTCTTTCGCAGATGCCGATTCTAGGAAATTTTTAAAAGAGCTTCGACAAATAAAAGCGAAGTTAGGCGAGTCGTCACATGTGGAACTTAACGTAAAGTGCTCAACAATTCTCCAAAATAGACTACCACAAAGCTAAAAGATCCGGGAGTTTTACAATTCCATGTTTAATTGGTAGACTAACTGTTCATAATGTGTTAGCTGATTTAGGGGCAAGCATAAATGTCATGCCTTATAAATTGTTTAAACAATTAGGTCTAGGGAAACCCAAACAAACTAGGATGAGCATTCAATTAGCTGATAAAACTGTTAGAATTCCTAGGGGTATTATCGAACATGTTCTTGTAAAAATCAACATATTCGTTTTCCCAGTAGACTTTGTTGTCTTAGACATGGATGAGGATAATTCGATCCCCCTAATCTTAGGAAGACCATTTTTAGCAACTGCCAGGACTAAAATTGATGTTGATGCAGGAGAACTCATACTTTGCGTAGGTAATGAGACAGTCACCATCAAAGCTCTCGACTCGGCTAGAACATCGAGTAATCAAGGTGAGAACGTAAATTCTACTGATAACCATTCGGTTAACCTTTATTTTCAGGAAGCACCACCAAAGAATACAACTGAACCCGATCCTAAACCCCATGCCAACAAAGAAATAACTCATGAAGATCGAGGGATTGTAACACCCTGGTTTAGGGGCTGTGCGTATTGGGTATAAATAAAGTGTTAGTAGGTTTTTGGGAGTGCTTGGGTGAGTTTTAGAGGTTTTAAGAATGCTTGGATGAAAGGGGAGACTTTGGAAAATTTTGGATTTTTAGTGGAAAAGGGAATCGGGCCAAGGGAGGTCTTAAGAATAATTTTCTGTAATTTTTGGCACAAGGGAAGGCGGTGGTAGAGTGGTCTCCGTGCGCGGCTTAAGAGCTTGGGGAGGACGCCAGTGAGGGCCTGGGTTCGAGTCCAGGCGGCTACAAGGGGTTTTAATATTTTTGGGTTACGGCGTTACAAGGAGGAGGCCTTAAAAGGAGTAGGGGCGTGTTTTGGCGCAAACAACAACTTGTCCAAGTGGTTCTGTCGCGGCACTTAGGAGCTGGAGGTGCGCGCGTGGCGCTGGTTCGGCGACAGGCGGCTTTGCGTGTTTTATTTTTCTTATGCGATTGGGGGCTTGAGTAGGAAGGGTTTAAAGATTAAATGGTGTGGCTTTATGGCATAAAAATCAAAGTGGCCGAGTGGCACAGGCGTTGGAAGTAAGGCGTGCGTGACAAGGAGCTGGGTTCGAATCTCATGACAAGCAATGGAGTATTTATTTTGCGGATTGGATGGCAAGAGTTTGATTGAATTTAAACTCTCTTGTGAAGGATCCCACATCGGAAAGACACAAAGAATGAAGGTGAAGAGCTAGCTATATAAGGAGCATCCTAGGAGGAGAGTAAACACATCTTGGAGGCGTTTGGGCACAAGAGTGATCGGAGCGCGGATTAGCCCCAGAGTCCTATCGGTGTGTAACTCTCTCTACTCTAGTTGTAGAGCGGCAAATGCCGAAGTGCGGTCCACGGCAATAGTAGTTACCACGAGCGTGCGGCGCACGTGTGGGGGGCTCACGCGCGATAGTTGAGGCCATAAGTAGTATTCTTGTGGGTTGGGGTTGCTTGGGCGCGATGGGCGAAGTGGGCCCAATGGGCCCGTGGGCCCTTATGAGTAAATTGTGCGATTGTGTAGTATATAGTGAACTAGACTAGGTGGAAGTTATATACGTGGCTAGATTCGTGTTAGGTGGGCCACACGAGCGTGTGGGCTTGGGATGGGCGAAATCGGGTTTTAGGCCCAATCGTCCACAACCGGAAGTGGTAGCCGAGTCGCTAGTGGCGACATTAGGCCTTCGAAAGGCCATTGCAGTGTGTGAATTTACGAAAATACCCTTAGTAGGTAAAATTACGATTACACCCTTAAAGGTTGATTAGCATGATTATGTTGTTTAGTTTTGGCGATTGTAGGGAAGGCTTGATCTCGCATATCTCGGGTTGTGGCTAGTGCTCGAAAAGTGTTAAGGAATGGGGATCTAGTGCGTTAGATCTTGATCTACGGGATTTGATAGTCGCATTAGTAATCAGTGTGTAAACTAACACACTTCTTGCTTTGTATATGTTTGATAAAGCGATTGATTGGTAAAACCGAAATAGTATGGTTGAGTGATATGATACCCTATGGGGTATGTGCACGGATTCGTAAGTCCGTTTCATTATGAGTATTGTTATTGATACATGATGTCATGATTTATGATGTATGTGCTATGAGATGCAACGTTAAACATGTTTGCATGATTTGAATACTATACATGAGTTGGTATGATGATGGGTGATATGAGTGGAGGCGGTGATATTTTGTCTTTGGCGAGCACCGTGTTTTAGTAACACACTCGTGACTACGGTCACGAGAGGTTTGGTACCTCCGGAGGTTTGGTACCTCATAGCGACTCGTCCCCCGTGGTTAACACCACCGTAGGTTGGCCCCACTTGAGATATGGGATCGTCGCGGTGATTTGGTATCACACGATGGGTTGGCCCCATCACTCGATTATCGTGACTACGGTCACCATGGTTTGGTACCACATTTGTGTCTTTGGGACACGGAGGTTTGGCACCTCATTGCGACTCGTCCCTCGTGGTTAACACCACCGTGGGTTGGCCCCACTTTTGAGATACGGGATTGTCGCCAAAGTGATTTGGTATCACACGATGGGTTGGCCCCATCATTGGATTTGTGACTTCGGTCACCAGTGTTTTAGTAACACATTGTGACTATACGTCACCGGTGGTTTGGCACCACCAAGTGGTTTGGTACCACACGGGGTAGAAAAGGTGTATGGACGGTTAGGATTGGGTGCATATGATTGGGATGCATGATGATCATGATTATGTTTGTATGTGATATTTTGCTAATCCGGGAAAAGGGTAGCACATCTTGAGTGCAGGTGACTCACCTTTTTCCTTAACCATTTCGAGTAGTGCATAAAGTCGACCGGGATCGGAGAGGACAAGGTGGCCCATGCCAAGATGATGTTCAATTATTTCATGCTTGATTTTGATATAAGTACTTTATTTGAATTGTTGGGTTGTAATAAAGGCCATTCTATATTTTTGGTATTACTTTAACTATGGTTTAATTAAATTAAATTGCTACGTGAAAATGATTTATGGTTTGCAACCTATTTATTCAAATTGGATATTATAAACTAAAGTTTTAAAAATGAATGAGTTTAATAGCAAAGTTTTATTCCAAAGATATGTTTTCCAAAATTCAGCAAACTACGATGTTTTATTTTAAATTAAGAAGATTTTCAACCGTCTTTTCCAGTGACATAACCAGATTCGATGCGTAGTGAATGGGCCGGTTTGGGGATGTTACTGATTTAATATCGAGCCCGGTTCAAAACTCGGCTTTGAGGGTTTTGGGCTCAAACAGATTTTCAAAACGGGCTATTCGAAATATGGGCTTTTATAAAAGGTTTTCAGGCTAGGTGGCATGGCACTGTACCTCAGACCAAAGTCACACGGTAAGTACTTGGACTTTCTTGAAGTGATCTGTTTGTATGAATTAATTTGGGCTTAGTTTGGGCTCGTAGAATAGAATAATAGGATCTGTTGGACCCTAGGATTAGACTACTCAAACAATGGCATAAGACTTAAAGCTCTTAAACAAACTCCTGAAATAAGTCGCGAGTTAAGGTGTGGCAACTTTGTGTGCGCATGTCTAGGAGTGGTATTCGGTGGGAGCTTGGTATTTAAGCGATCCGCGTGACTCACCTCCTCTCCACTTGAATCCTACCTGGTGCGTAGCTACGGTTCACCTTAACCAAGAAGACTTGTTCATAGGCTAAAGCAAGTATTAAAACCCGAAAGGGATTAGCCTTACTGTTTTAAAACCCTTAGTTTTAAAATTTTCAAACTTACCCCTTTGGTTTGTAAACCCTAAATCTGATTTTGAAAGACGTTTTCTCGATTTACCAAAATTTCCAAAATGCCCCTAGTGGCAAAATTACTAAAATGCCCCTGACTTTCAAGATTTCCGGTTAAACTCCAATTTTAATAAAATTTCCCTACTTTGCAAAAGTATACAAAAATGCTATTTTCAAATTGACCCTGAGTTATTACCGAAATACCCCTATAGGGAAATGTCAAAATTACCCCTGGGTTGGGAATGCTCAAGAAAGTGGCATGGATGAATGAATGTGTCTTTAGTGAAGTATGTGAATGTTTGAATTAGAACAGAGAACTTGAGATGAAACTTTGATTGCTCGAAAGAACGACTTCCAGAAACTTCTTCATAAAATTTGCTCGTGGATTAAACAAAGGAACAAAATTTCTAATGCATAAAACTTTTAATCGATTAAATCGCGACGCTAGATATGAGTTCTAGGGGCGTGTTGTCGCGGGCATGGTCTAGGTGGAATGACACTTTATTAAGATCAGTGTGCGCAAGAGCGTAGTGTGGTAGGATAGGTTGTGCGGACGTTCGCTAGTAAAGTAATTTCGAGGACAAAATTATTTTTAAGGAGGGTAGAATTGTAACACCACTGGTTTAGGGGTTGTGCGTATTGGGTATAAATAAAGTGTTAGTAGGTTTTGGGAGTGCTTGGGTGAGTTTTAGAGGTTTTAAGAATGCTTGGATGAAAGGGGAGACTTTGGAAAATTTTGGATTTTTAGTGGAAAAGGGAATCGGGCCAAGGAGGTCTTAAGAATAATTTTCTGTAATTTTTGGCACAAGGGAAGGCGGTGGTAGAGTGGTCTCCGTGCGCGGCTTAAGAGCTTGGGAGGACGCCGGTGAGGGCCTGGTTCGAGTCCAGCGGCTACAAGGGGTTTTAATATTTTTGGGTTACGGCGTTACAAGGAGGGGAGGCCTTAAAAGGAGTAGGGGCGTGTTTTGACGCAAGCAAAGAACTTGTCCAAGTGGTTCCTGTGCGGCACTTAGGAGCTGGAGGTGCGCGTGGGCACTAGTTCGAGCGACGGAAGCAGCTTTTGCGTGTTTTATTTTTCTTATGCGACTGGGGGCTTGAGTAGGAAGGGTTTAAAGATTAAATGGTGTGGCTTTATGGCATAAAAATCAAAGTGGCCGAGTGGCCTGGGCGTTGGAAGTAAGGCGTGCAGCAGCAAGGGAGCCTGGGTTCGAATCTCATGACAAGCAATGGAGTATTTATTTTGCGGATTGGACGGCAAGAGTTTCAGTTGAATTTAAACTCTACTGACGAAGGGATCCCACATCGGAAAGACACAAAGAATGAAGGTGAAGAGCTAGCTATATAAGGAGCATCCTAGGAGGAGAGTAAACACATCTTGGAGGGCGTTTGGGCACAAGAGTGATCGGAGCGCGGATTAGCCCCAGAGTCCTATCAGGTGTGTAACTCTCTCTACTCTAGTTGTAGAGCGGCAAATGCCGAAGTGCCGGTCACGGCAATAGTAGCCACACGAGCGTGCGAGCGCACGTGTGGGGCTTCGACGCGATAGTTGAGGCCATAAGTAGTATTCTTGTGGGTTGGGGTTTTGCTTGGGCGCGATGGGCGAAGTGGGCCCAATGGGCCCGTGGGCCCTTATGAGTAAATTGTGCGATTGTGTAGTATATAGTGAACTAGACTAGGTGGAAGTTATATACGTGGCTAGATTCGTGTTAGGTGGGCCACACGAGCGTGTGGGCCCGGATGGGCCGAAATCGGGTTTTAGGCCCAATCGTCCGGTACAACCGGAAGTGGTAGCTGAGTCGCTAGTGGCGACATTAGGCCTTCAGAAAGGCCATTGCAGGTGTGAATTTACGAAAATACCCTTAGTAGGTAAAATTACGATTACACCCTTAAAGGTTGATTAGCATGATTATGTTGTTTAGTTTTGGCCGATTGTAGGGGAAGGCTTGATCTCGCATATCTCGGGTTGTGGCTAGTGCTCGAAAAGTGTTAAGGAATGGGGGATCTAGTGCGTTAGATCTTGATCTACGGGATTTGATAGTCGCATTAGTAATCAGGTGTGTAAACTAACACACTTCTTGCTTTGTATATGTTTGATAAACTGATTGATTGGTAAAACCGAAATAGTATGGTTGAGTGATATGATACCCTATGGGGTATGTGCACGATTCGTGTAAGTCCGTTTCATTATGAGTATTGTTATTGATACATGATGTCATGATTTATGATGTATGTGCTATGAGATGCAACGTTAAACATGTTTGCATGATTTGAATACTATACATGAGTTGGTATGATGATGGGTGATATGAGTGGAGGGGGCAGTGATATTTTGTGCTGACGAGCACCGTGTTTTGGTAACACCACTGTGACTACGGTCACCAAGAGGTTTGTACCCTCCAGGGTTTGGTACCTCATAGCGACTCGTCCCTGTGGTTAACACCACCGTGGGTTGGCCCCACTTGAGATATGGGATCGTCTGCCAGTGATTTGGTATCACACGATGGGTTGGCCCCATCACTCGATTATCGTGACTACGGTCACCAGTGGTTTGGTACCACATTTGTGTCTTTGGGACACCAGAGGTTTGGCACCTCATTGCGACTCGTCCCTGTGGTTAACACCACCGTGGGTTGGCCCCACTTTTGAGATACGGGATTGTCGCCAGTGATTTGGTATCACACGATGGGTTGGCCCCATCATTGGATTTGTGACTTCGGTCACCAGTGTTTTGGTAACACATTGTGACTATACGTCACCAGTGGTTTGGCACCACCAAAGGGTTTGGTACCACACGGGGTAGAAAAGGTGTATGGACGGTTAGGATTGGGTGCATATGATTGGGATGCATGATGATCATGATTATGTTTGTATGTGATATTTTGCTAATCCGGGAAAAAGGGTAGCACACTGAGTCTGGGTGACTCACCTTTTCCTTAACCATTTCGAGTAGTGCATAAAAGTGGACCGGGATCGGAGAGGACAAGGTGGCCCATGCCAAGATGATGTTCAATTATTTCATGCTTGATTTTGATATAAGTACTTTATTTGAATTGTTGGGTTGTAATAAAGGCCATTCTATATTTTTGGTATTACTTTAACTATGGTTTAATTAAATTAAATTGCTACGTGAAAATGATTTATGGTTTGCAACCTATTTATTCAAATTGGATATTATAAACTAAAGTTTTAAAAATGAATGAGTTTAATAGCAAAGTTTTATTCCAAAGATATGTTTTCCAAAATTCAGCAAACTACGATGTTTTATTTTAAATTAAGAAGATTTTCAACCGTCTTTTTCCCAGTGACATAACCAGATTCGATTAAGTAGTGAATGGGCCGGGTTTGGGGATGTTACAGGATTCATTCGATGATCTAGGCAGTGGAAGACACACTTCAAGGAGAAATTAGGGATACACTAACGAAGAGCCAGAACCACACAAGATAAAATCGAAGGAGCCCCCAAAAGAGCTAATAGGAACAACAAACCACTTCAAAATAGGGGACCAGGTAATGTTAGATCAGGCAGATCCTCGAATATCTCCTCCGGACCCTAGCACAAACAAAGAAATATCTTTTAGGGTAACCAGTGTTTTCCCACACGGAAGAGTCGAGGTAAGTAATCCAATTTTTGGTACTTTTACTATAAACACATCTCGACTTAAATTTTTTCACGAAGACGCAAATGATAGCATGAGGAAGGACTTCCAACTCCTCAAACCACCCTGACAATGCAAATGAGAGGAGAGTCTAGCTTAAGACTATAAACTAGCACTTCTCGGGAGGCAACCCGAGCACTAACATAATTTATTCTCACATTTTGCTTTAAATTTATTTTTCCTTTCTTCTTCTCTTTCTGAACACTTAGTTATAAACTAACAAGGGGTGCAGAATTCCAGGACACACGGCCTTACACACGGCCGTGGCTGTGGCCGTGTGGACCATAAAAATCCCCGTACTGACATAGCAGAGGCCGTGCGAATCAATTCCAACCACTTTTCGACGTCACGGATCCAACCACTACACCACGAGCACCGACAAAAGGGCACGCCCGTGCCCCATAACCGTGTGAAGCTACTGACTTTCCAACCACGAGAAGAACACGCCCATGCCTTACGACCGTGCGAAGCTACTGACTTGCCACCACGGGCAGAACACGCCCGTGTCTTCCAACCGTGGTCGACTCGAAAACAAACGTAGAGAATCAACACACCCTGTGACACAGCCGTGCGATGCGGCCATGTGAATCGACACACCCTCAACCCACGGGTGTGGTAAATTGCCAGACTTGAGATTCTATTTAAATACCATGCCCATCTCCTTTCTCTCCTTACCTACTCTTCTTCTTCTTCCTTTCTTTCTTTTCTCCCTTTTGTTTTTTTTCCTTTTCCTAATAAATCCTCAGACTCTTGAGCTACAACAAAATCATATTCATGGCAAAGAAGCGTAAAAGGCTAATCTCCTTAAAGGAGACCGATTCACCTGAGTTCATGCCGGCAGCTTCATCCAAACAACAAGCCAAGGGTCTTTGAGACCAATTATCTGTTCTTTTATTTTTATCTTCTCATTTATTTTCCTTCTCTTTAACACTCTTATGCTTAATTTAGTTTATTTTATCTTATTTTCTTGATTTTAGGTTCTAAAGGCTGTTTGGGAATCACGCCACCACCACCACCATAACCTCAGCCTTAGAAATCACACCCAACAATAAGGACCTCCCAGTCCATTCATCTTTTCTTTTAATTTTAGTTTTCTTCTTAGTCTCATTCTCTTTATCTTTCTTGTCTTTAATTACATTATTAGTATAGTTTTAATATTACTCTAGATGTCCTGGCTAATTCTCCACAAGCCTCCCAATTTCTTCATCTAGCGTATGTTCGTCATCCAGACGGCCCATCACCACCACCAAAGGCACAATCTCCTCTCAATGAATCATCCGAAAATTCAGGAAGTTTTCACTTATCCCCATATCTGATGATTTTATTAAAAGGTTATTATATATTTTTGTACATTGAGGGCAATGTACATCTCAAGTGTGGGGGGGTGAACAACCTAAAAAGATACCTAACTCAAAGCCTGAATTTAGCCTTGTTTTAAAGTAAATTACTCATATTACTAATTAGGATGGAATTTCTGATAATTTATGATCTTTATTGATATGTTTTAGATTAAGTCATTGATAATTGTGCATTGATAATTAAATTTGAAGAATACTAGAGAATCAAGCATGATAAGTCTATTTTTCAAAAATTAAAAATTTTCTAGGTTGTCGAACTAAGTTTAAATATTACATTGAAGTTTGAATTTTACGAGGTTGACATCAAAATACCCATAATTTTTGTTAGTTTTTGAGCCTTATAGAGCATAAATTCTTTTTCTTGCTCACTTTATTGATTATGAGTATGTCAACATTGATCTGTTATTCTAAAACTTGCATCGATTATACATGTCGAGACCACATTTTTTTTATTTGATATACAGAGATGATAAGGCACCTAGGATTCAACCCACTTACTCCACTAAAAACCCACCTTCATAATTAACCCCTAGTGAACCCCGTTTAATCCTAACAACCCATTTATTGACTCACCCACTAATATTAACCCAGAACCCCTTTGTTTTTGTTATCACCATTCCTTTTGATTACCCTTATATCAAGACTTGATTTGATTAATAGCCCAACTATGTTTTTATTTCAGTAATTTATCTTTTATTATGTATTTATGATTGTTCTAATAAAAAAAAACAAAGTATACTCATTATTAGTTATGTGATTTAACGAGCTTATACATTTAAATTCCAAATATCGAAGAAGAAGCTCATATTATTAGTATTATTAGTTTTCAATTGATGTAATTATTATTATTAGTTCGTTAGTTCTTAGTTAGGTAATTTGTCAATTCAATCTCGATTTTAACCCTCTAATTCAACCTTACTCCACACCTTAAACCTAGCCCCGTTACAACCCTAACAAAGACCTTTTGATTTGTGTTTCATCTTATATTTCAGTGGTGGAGATTTGATTTTCATGCAAGCCTATGGGATTAACTCTTCATGTTTGACTTTTGAGTGCCTAAATTCTGAACCTTAAACACTTTGAGTGATTTGAGTGAATCTTTTGTGAGGATGTCAATCCTTGTCGATTTCAAATTAAAGGTAATTATTTAGATAAGGGGAGACACCTATGTTTTTGAGCTACAAAATCTATGACTTATACTGTTTGAATTTTTAGGACACTTTGAATTGAATTATCCATGTATAAATTATCTATGAATTATGATGAGACACTATCAATGACTATTATGAATTATAGGAAGTTCGTTTTAATTGTAAGTTGAGAATTTTGCTTGAGGACAAGCAAAAGCTTAAGTGTGGGGGTATTTGATAAACCAAAATAGTAACATATTTTAGGCCCACATTTAGTATGCTTTTGGATGAATTATCCCCTGATTTATTTAAAAAGGTGCTCTTAATCCTTTCTTTTCATGTCTTATACTCAAGAAAGCACCAGGGAATGAAAAGAATGCAAAACGGGCTTAAAACGAGACAAATGGGCCAAAGCATGAAATTGACACGGCCTGGACCAAAAATCACACGGCCGTGCCTCACTGATCATCTAGAACACGGTCTAACCCTGACTCACACGGCCGTGTCTCATTAAAGAAATCCGAACACGGCCTGGCCACGATTTACACGGGCGTGTGCCATGGCCATGCCTCTGTCGTGGAAAAGAGCAATTTCATTCGGGAAAGGATACTTAGGGAGAAAGAAACGTATTTCAAAAGCCTATAAAAACACCCTAAGCATGACCTGAAAGGGGGAGCCCAAAGCCATCGTCTAGGGGCATCGTGCTAGGCCAGAGAAGGCAGATTTGTGGGGATTCACTCAGGGATAGCCAGTTGATCCATCTCAAGAAGCTAGAGTTATACTCAAGACGGAGGATCTCCTCTTCAATTCCTTCAGGGGGTTTTAGGGATTTCTTATGTTTTGTTTTATCTTTTCACTTGAGCTGTTTTCCTTTATTGTTATGAACTAAACCCTTCGGATACCCGAAGGGGATGAAACCTATGATGAATCTTGTTATTTGATTATTTGAATTATATGATAAATACTTAGTTTGTTCTTAATTATGTGAGCTTAATCCAAATTTAATGTGCTTAGGTGGAGGAGGAATAGACCCTGCCTAAGAGTAGATCCAACATAATTAAGTGGATTTGATCGCACGCCTAGAGATAGGGTGACGAGATTTTGCCAGATTAGGGTGAAACCTAATATGGGAATCCACAGATCGATTTACTGCTATTCTAGGGGGTTATTATAAGAGAACGAGAGTTCCACTAATTAACCTAGGGTTAGACGTTATTCGCCTCGAGAGAGGGTTTAATATACGTTAGGGAGTCTTACGGATCAAACTAAGTGAATAAATCGTATGGTTCAGTGTTAGATAACAAGTGAAGTCTAGGTGGATTCTTCCTAGGGTGTCGTCTAAATCAACTGAGTTTTTCCCAAGTTATTTTCCAAATTCATTCTTCTTTGTCTTAGAGTCTTTAGTTTAGTAGTTAATTAATTTGGATTAATAAACAACTTCACTTATTTTAGGCTAAATAATAAAAAGAAAGTTAGTATTAGTACTTTTAGTTCCTTTGGGTTCGATAATCCGGTCTTGCCTAAACTATACTATTGTTCGATAGGTGCACTTGCCTTTAATCGTTGTCAGAGTTAGTTTCCAGCTTCGATCATTCTTTTATAAATTTTAAAACTCTGATTTACAGCGATCAATGACAAAACAATATACACATTAACTACAAACCTTTCTCATGTCTCAAAACATGATCAAATAAAAACTCATCGAACTTTCACTATTTAATACTCGAATAGGTTATGTACGTACCTGTATCGCCTCATACTAACCTCTTTCTCAACCACATCATTCGTTTACCCATTGAACCATTCGGAATAGAAATTGGATACTCAGGAGTCTCGTACGATAAGTACCTATACCATGGCCCGTAGACAAATCAAGGTAACTTGTCCGAAGTACTATTATCATGGCCCGAAGCCAAATCATCTGATGTAACACCCCAAACCCGACCCAAAACACCACGGCCGAATTCGGAATGTTACCAGGAAAAATGTTTGAAAAGAGTTTTGTCTTGAGGGTGAAAATAAGTGTTAAGTCTTAAAACAAATATTCAGCTTATAAGGGGTTTGTCGTTTGAAAATAGTAGTTTGCCGGAGAGTAAAACTTCCAAATTTGAGTAAAGTTCAAGTCATTACTTTCGTGAAATTACAGGAAAATGAGTTGTTTGTGAGTAATCCGAATTTGAAAACTTTAATTTGATTTTTAAGTCGCAAATGTTTCAAAGTCATTTTTAATTATTAATCCACTAATAATTCTAACTTAAAACCATAATAAAAATCCCGAAACATTTAAAGCGGCCTTATTACAATAAAATATCCCAAAAAAAATAATTGAAAATCCAGAATGTATATTGAAATAAAAATAGCTTCTGCATGGCCACCTCGAATCCCCTCCAACCCGGTCCAAAGTATCATGTGCTACCTGCATTGTTTGAAAAACAGGGTGAGTCATTTTGACTCAGTGTGCAATTAATCCACATGTGTCCACAAATGGGCTTAGCCCCAAACCACATCAAATCGATATACCACAAAGTTAAATTCCATAATGCTAACCCAACCCACCCTAGTATCCATCCGCTACACACCACCCGTACATCCAACCACCACACACCGGGGGATTACTAAATCGACCCTCCATCCGCTACACACCTCTTTGGAAGAACACTGCTCAAAGTCCACTTAGTGGTCTAGCCACTGATCCACGTGATTAAATCACAAATATCCATGATGAGACTCTAGGTCGTCATCAATCCACAATGAAGCTCGAGGCCATCATCAATCGACGTACATAAATGTACACACTTCCCCTTATTCAATATATCCCGAACCCCATGCACATGCAGCATATTATAATGATATGGCAAGATAGTGTATGAACATACCAGATAGGCACATATGACATGCTTACATGTATCCACAATATTTAACCACAACTACAACATAGGTAGTATACTAATCTGGTTACCGGGTCACCAAAATTAGGTAATAGCATTACCACAGCCACTATTTCGGCTACCACTCATAATACGTAATTTAATTAAAGCAAGTAAGTAAACAGTGTGTTAATTACACACCTGATAACTCGTAACACCACGCCTTCTATGTCGACACTGTCACTAAACGACACTACCGCTATTTGCCTATGATTCTGCTCCGACACTGGCCCACACCCCGGTGGCCAATCCTGAACCGCTGAAATTGACCGCTTCTTGAATTTAGGGGTAGGGACCACGTGTCCAACCCCTTTCTCTCCTAGACTGATACTCGCATCCATGAAACAAAGTCTTGGTCAGAAGACCCGGGTTAAAACGTTGAATAGGAAAGAATAGCGAAACCAACTGAATACTAAGATCGAAAGAACACTCTTACCACGATTACTAGCAATCGATTGAGAGACTTGACAGAAAAATAAACGACGGCACTTCCCTCAGAGATTATCAAACGAAGATGATCACCATCCTCAAGGAGATTCGGCTTTTGAAGATAAAGAAATCGATGGAAAGAAAATGAGAAGAGAGGGTTGAGGCTTATGGGGTTTCAGCTATGATGAAGGGTGAATTCGACTTTTAGAGAGTGTGAGTCTAAGATTTATCAAAATGAGAAAGAAAAAGAGAATAAGAAAGAAATATGGTTCGGCCAAGAGAAGGAAATAGAGAGAAAGAAGATGAATGAAATGCACCAAAATGACCACCCCAACTTTCGGCTTTTGACTGAAGAAAAAGAAGACAATGAAAGGCTTTAGATTTACACTTTCGGCTAAGAAAACTAAGGAAGAGAAAATGCCCCAAAATGCATACACTCAAGTTACTAAACTCACACTTTCGGCACACCCCCCACAAAACCGAAAATGCCATCCCCCAACACCCCATATTCGGCCAACTCTCACACCACTCTCCTCATCCCCTTTTCTCTCTCTAAATTTCCTCTACTCCACTCATTCAAACAAGTTTGAATGATTCAAACTTCTATCTCCCCTCCTAGCCGCATATTTGAGTTGTTTGACTCAATCCACACTTCATCCTTGAAGTGTCCTAGCCGATCTCCAACACCTCCCCTTCTGACGCAAAAACAAATCCCCAAAATATCGCCCATGCCGCTCAACCTCTCCCCCTTGATCTTCCCCCTTGAAACGCCAACCCCTTGCTCCTAGGCGTCACCTTGCCACTCCACCACTCCACTTGTTGTGTCAAAGAACACCACATTACATCCTTTAGGCCTAGCTCCCTAGCTCCCCCTTATCGCCTTAAACCGGAAATTTCACTAAGGCTCCTACCTAACCCCAAGGTTTCCCGAAGCCCCCAAACACATTCAAACAGCACACAAAGCATACCAACACATAGATAGGAACTAAAATGCAAGACCCCCAAATCCTGGATGTTACAGTTCTGCCCCCCTTAAAAATAATTTCGGCCTCGAAATTACCTGGTCAAAATAGATGAGGGTATTGCTAATGCATCGTCTCCTCCGGCTCCCATGAAGCTTCCTCCGAACCATGGTTCTGCCACAACACCTTAACTAAAGGGACTGATTTCTTCCGTAACACCTTCACATCTCGCTCCAAAATCTGAATTGGCTCCTCCTCATAGGACAAGTCTGGCCTCAACTCAACTTCCTCCACTAGCACCACGTGAGACGGATCTGATCGGTAACGATGTAGCATCGAAACGTGGAACACATCATGCATCTGTTTCAATTCTGAAGGCAACTCTAACTGATACGCCACTGGTCCAACTCGCTTCAAAACCCGATAAGGCCCTATAAACCTGGGACTCAGCTTACCCTTACGTCCAAATCTCATCACCTTCTTCCACGGTGAAACTTTCAGGAACACCCAACCACCCACTGCAAATTTTATCTCTTTCCGCTTAAGATCCGCATACGACTTCTGTCTGTCAGATGCCTCCTTCAACCGTGCTCGGATTACATTAACATTCTCTTCTGATTCTGCCACTATCTCTGGACCCAAAACATGATCTTCACCCAGTTTTGTCCAACAAGTAGGAGTCCGACACTTCCGCCCATACAGTGCTTCATACGGTGCCATCCGAATACTAGCTTGGTAACTGTTGTTGTACGCGAACTCAGCTAAAGGCAAGAATTCCTCCCAACTACCCCTGAAGTCGATAACACATCCCCTCAACATATCCTCTAACACCTAAATTACCCTTTCGGATCGCCATCATGCTCATGCGATGAAATGCCGTACTAAAGTCCAACTCGTGCCCAATGCCTGATGCAACGCCCTCCAAAACTGCGACGTAAATCTAGGGTCCCTATCTGATATGATCGATACCGGCACCCCGTGTAGCCTCACAATTTCTGCAACATACAACTTAGCCAATCTTTGAAGAGAATAGTCGACACGGACAGGTATGAAATGAGCAGATTTTGTCAACCGATCCACAATCACCCATACCGCGTCTTTCTTAGTAGGCGTAAGAGGAAGCCCACTAACGAAATCCATTGTGATTCTCTCCCACTTCCACTAAGGAATCTTCACCAGTTGTAGCAACCCTGAAGGCACTTGGTGTTCAGCTTTGACCTGCTGACACGTCAAGCACTTTCCCACAAATTCCGTAACTTCCTGTTTCAATCCAGGCCACCAAAACTGATCTCGCAGATCCCTATACAACTTACTCCCCCTAGGATGCATAGCGTAAGGGCTACTATGCGATTCCCGAAGAATCCTCTGCCTCAACTCCACATCTTTTGGCATACAGACCCTTCCATGAAAACACAAAACTTCGTCGCTGCTCACACTGTAGTCCTCTAATCCCCCATTCTGAACTTGCAAAAGTCTAACACTCAGAACTTCATCCACCAACTGTTTCTCTTTTACCTAACTTAACCATGTCGGCTTCACCTGCAGCTCCGCTAACAAACTCCCGTCGTCATATAAGCTAAGATGAGCAAACATTGCTCTCAAATCTGATACTACTTTTCGGCTTAGTGCATCCGCCACCACATTCGCCTTACCCGAGTGATATTCAATCGAGCAGTCGTAATCCTTCAACAGCTCTACCCACCTTCATTGTCTCAAGTTCAGTTCCTTCTGAGTCAGCAGATACTTTAAACTCTTATGGTCAGTGTAGATCACCGACTTCTCTCCATGCAGATAATGCCTCCATACCTTCAAAGCGAAAACCACTGCGGCTAACTCCAGATCATGCGTCAGATAGTTAACTTCATGTGGTCTTAACTGCCGAGACGCATAGGCAACCACTTTCCCTTCCTGCATTAACACACCACCTAACCTCGTGTGAGAAGCATCACAATACACCACAAAATCTTTCCCTGCTTTAGGCTGAATCAAAACTGGAGCCTCTATCAAAACCCTCTTTAGCTTCTCGAAAATCTCCTGCTGCTTGTCCGTCCACACAAAAGGTACTTCCTTTCTCAACAACTTAGTCAAAGGTGTTGCTATCAAGGAAAAACCTTCAACAAATCTTCTGTAGTAGCCTGCTAACCCCAAGAAACTACGAACCTCCGCTACCAACTTAGGTGGTTTCCAATCTAATACTGCCTCAATCTTCTGAGGATCCACTCTTATTCCCTCTGCAGATACCACATGACCCAGAAATGCAACTTCTCTTAACCAAAACTCGCACTTGCTAAATTTGGCATACAACTTATTCTCCCTCAAAATCTGCAGCACTACTCGAAGATGCGCATCATGCTCCTCCTCAGACTTGGAATATACCAGGATGTCGTCTATGAACACCACGATGAACTGGTCCAAGTAGGGTTAGAAAACCTGGTTCATCATATCCATAAACGCAGCTGGGGCGTTTATCAACCCGAACAGCATTACTAGGAATTCATAATGTCTGTATCGAGTTCAGAATGTCGTCTTATGGATATCATCTTCCTTCACCTTAAGCTGGTGATACCCCGACCTCAAGTCTATCTTCGAAAACACCGCAGCCCCTTTAAGCTGATCAAACAAGTCGTCTATCCTCGGCAGCGGGTACTTGTTTTTGATCATCATCTTATTCAATTGGCGGTAATCTATGCACATACGCATAGATCCATCCTTCTTCTTCACGAACAACACCGGTGCACCCCATGGAGACACATTGGGTCGAATAAAACTGCGATCTAACAACTCCTGAATTTGGGCTTTAAGTTCAACCAACTCCTTTGGTGCCATCCTATAAAGAGCGATGGACACCGGCGCTGTACCCGTGTAACATCCCAAAATTTGAGTATTTTTTTGTGTTGGCTCGGGTATGAATTTTGTGTGTTAGCATAGTCTTGTGAAGGCTTGATTTTATTTGGGAAGCTAGAATAATTTTTAGTATGGTTTATTTAATGAAGTGGATTAAGTGAGCTTAGCACTTAAGTTAATTTAAGTGTTAAATTAAAGCATAAGAGGAGTAAGTGGCAAGTTGGTTAAGGAGCTTGAAAGGTGGCTTGAGGTTAGAGGTTCGAGTATCATGGAAAACATTTTTTTTGAAGACTTTATTTTTGTTCTAGCATTGATGGTCGGTCAACCTATGTTTATGATAGGTTGGACTATTTCTTTTGGTAAGTTGAATTTTGTTTAAGGAAAGCATGATGTTGGGGATAAGAATCTTGAAGTTATGGTATTAAGAGGGGACAAAAGGCATGGAATATGGAGGATGTTTTGGAAAGTAATCCTAGGCCTTTAGTGGATGAATGTGGACGGTGGGTGTCTAGGGGGGTGGCCGAATTTTGTAAGTAGCTTTGGGGGGGAATAGTTGGTCAATTTTTGCCTTTTGAACATCTTTTTGCATTTTTGTTTTCCCTCTCCAAAAACACTCTCTTTGGCCGAATGTTTTTGTGCATTTTGGTGCAATTTTTGCTTTTGGTTTTAGCCTTATTTTGTGTGAACCAAATACCATTTCTCTTCTTTCAATTGTCCTCTTGAAACCGAAACAACATTGGAACTTTTGTGCACTTTTCTTCTTTGGCAAAATAGTGTTTGGCCAAACCTCTCTCTCCCACATCTCTCTTTTCTTCATTTGACTTTTGTTTAATCACATTTTCTTTCATCCTCTCTTGGCCGAATCTTTACCCATCTCAAATTCCATTTCTTTTTCTTTCACTCAAAGTTTAAACATCCATTACCATTCTATTTCTCTTTTCTTTTTCACTTCACCATAGCCGATTTTTTCTACTTCCTTTTAGTATTATTTTTGGCCGAATATTCAAGGGTAGACTCTCTTTGATTTTTCTTCAATCGATTTTGGAAAAGGGTAAGTGTTCTTGGCCGTTTCTTCTTCAATTCTTTTCTCGTCTCTATGTTATTTTCTTGTGGACTAAGGCTGAATCTATGGGCATTGGTTTGCAAGGTTCTAATCATTCTTAGAAACTGATTTCTTTTAGGCTTTTCGGACGTTGGAAGCAATCAATCTAAGTCTCGGTTCGTTGACAATCGTTTTGGGTAAGTTTAGGTAAGACTTGGTTTTTCAAGGATAATTATCTCGATTTAGTGTTGTGGCCGAATGGCCTTTGTTCATAATTTTAATTTTGCCCATTTTAGGACCAGGTGATCTAGTGGTAGATCGGATCTTCCGGACGTTAGTTATTGCTTTGGTGAAAGGTGTGTATCTTATACACTTTATAACTTGGTTTATATATGTATATTTGTGTGTTATAACTAATCATATTATGAAAAGTGGGTAAATCGATGAGATCTGGATATGATACCATGATGGTATGAATGAGGATTCGGGTAAGTCCATTTCAATATGTTGTTAATACATGTGGATTGAAATTATGATCTACGATTTATGATATATTCGTTGTGAGATACATATCAAAGTTTATTGACGTGATTTGTCTATCTATTGCATTGGTATGGGCAATATGAGTGGAGGGGGAAGATTGATGATTCGTGTCTTCGGACACCAGTGGTTTAGCACCACCGGTGGTTTGGCACCACCAAAGGATTTGGTATCACATTCGTGTCTTCGAACACCGTGAGGTTTGGCACCTCATAGCGACTTGTCCTCGTGGTTAATTCCACCGTGGGTTGGCCCCACTTTTGAGATATGGGATCGTCTGCCAGTGATTTGGTATCACACGTGGGTTGGCCCCACAACTTGATTATTCGTGTCTTCGGACACCAGTGGTTTGGCACCACCAGTGATTTGGTATCACATTTGTGTCTTCGGACACCAGAGGTTTGGCACCTCATAGCGACTTGTCCCTGTGGTTAATTCCACCGTGGGTTGGCCCCACTTTTGAGATATGGGATCGTGCGCGGTTGATTTGGTATCACACGTGGGTTGGCCCCACAGATGGATTATTTGTGACTTTGGTCACCAGTGATTTGGTATCACATTTATATCGTGACTTCGGTCACTAGTGGTTTGGCACCACCAGTGGTTTGGTACCACACGGGGTAGAAAATGAGTTATGGATGGCTAGGTTGGGTGCATTATACATATATGTTGCTTTGTTATAATTTGTGTAAGTATGTGGTATTTACTCGGGAGAGGGAATATGCACTGAGTCTTGGTGACTCACCTTCTCCCTTATCTTTTCAGGTGATTCGTGAGATCGCGGATATGGAGCCGGATGAACTCGAGGAGTCCATGCAATAAAGTTTGGTTTTACATGAACTTCCATTTGGGTACTATATTTTAATTTTGGGTTTTCATATTTTATGGATTTGTAATAAGGCCTCTTTAATTATGGTTTTGGATTATTTATATGCTTTGAGATTTATTCTAAACATGTTTAAGCATGTCACTTGGTTAATCTAATAATTGAGCTCAAAGTTTTCTAAACTAAAAACTCGCAATGGTTTTAAAAATCTTACCATCGGGTAATATGAATAGTTCGATAGAAAAATTACAAGTTAAGTGTTTTCAACAAATTAAGTGATTTCCAAAATTCAGGTTTCTATACTCAATTGCAAACGGATTTTCAAAGTGATATTTCAAATTTTCTTAAAAAGATATAAATGTTTTAAATTTTCTTAAAAAGATATAAATGTTTTCTTATCTATGATTTATTCTAAATTTTTATGTAATTCAAAGTAAATCTCAGTTTTAACTTATTTTCAACAAATAAAGAATTTCAAAGAGTTTCTCACAAAATTTAATTGTTAATTCAATTATTTTCCTTAGTGACATACCAGATTCAGTTGTGGCGTATTGACCGGGTTTGGGGTGTTACAACCCGGTAGCAGGTCGATTCCAAACTCCACCTCACGATCCGGAGGCAACCCTGGAAGCTCTTCCGAAAAAATATCCACAAATTCTTTTACCGTTCTAACCTCCCTCACAGATGCTTCCTTTGCATCCAAAGCACTAACAAACATTAAGAAAGCCAAGCACCCCTTCTTCACCATCTTTTCCGCCTTAAGAGCAGACACTACATTAGACAGGTAGTCTCTCCTCTCACCTATCACCAACACCTCATTGTCCTCGAAAGTCTTTAACGTCATGCGCTTAGCAGCACAGTCCAAATTTGCATGATACCTTACTAACCAGTCCATACCTAAGATCAGATCAAATTCCCCGAACGGAAGCTCTATCAAGTCAGCCAGAAACACTGCCCCCTGAACTTCTAAAGGCACATCTCTAAAGAGTTTATCTACCACTACTGATTGCCCTAAAGGACTAAGTACTGACATCTTCCTAGAGGCAATTTCAGGTTTCACATCCAAAGTTCCAGAAACCATACTAGCAATATAGGAGTGAGTCGATCCAACATCAATTAAAGCAGTAAAGGGTAACCCAAAAATGAGAAACGTACCCCTGATAACATCTAGCGCATCCCCCTCCTCACGACGTCCGTCGTCAGTATAGACCAACCCAGCCGTCTTGCCTCTAAGCTCCCAAAGACCTCTCGCCGTGCTCTCGTCCTCGGCCAGAACCATTCCCTCCTTGGTTCGGACCACGACCCCTCGACATCTGTTGACCACCCCTTCCTGGCTGCACATACCCCTGACCTACTGTCCGAGTCCTAGCCATGTCCTGAGGATAGTTCTTAATCAAGTAATCCTTGGACCCACACCTGTAACACTCTTTATTTCTTCCCCAGCACTCTCCTACATGAGACCTCTCACACTGAACACACGGACGAAACTGACCTCCAGTAGATGGCGCAGAAACGCGAACAGGACCCTCAACCCTAGGCTTTTTCTGAAAACCCCCCGATGATGTTGACGGTCCAAAACTCCTCTTATTCCTGCCCCTATCCCTATCTCTGTTTTGCCTCTCCGTTCGCTTAACCTCCTCGGCTATCCGAGCTTTTTCTACTAAAGTAGCAGAGTCTCTTTCTCACTGAGGAGCGATCAACACCCGCAGCTCATCACGTAGCCCATCCTCAAATCTCACACAGCGCTCGTAGTCAGTAGCAACAATCCCCCGAGCATACCGACTCAGCCGCAAAAACTCTGCTTCATATTCAGCTACTGACTTGCCCCCTTGCACAAGTTCAAGAATGCCCTCCTTTGTGTATCTACGTAACTAGCCCCGACGTACTTTCCCTCAAACTTCACCTTAAAGAAACCCCAATCTACTCGATCCGCCGGAGTACCCTCTCTGACAGTGAGCCACCACTGGTAGGCCTCATCCCGAAGTAAGGAAACAGCGCCCTTCAACTTCTCCTCAGCAATGCAGTCCAAGTCATCCATGATCCTCTCGACTGCCTCTAACCAATACTCATCCACACTCGGAGCTACCCCAGAGACACCCCTAAATATCTCGGCTCCATTCGCTCAGAGTCGCTCAGAAACTGATTTCCGGGTCCCAGTACCCATATTTGCTCCCGCAACTCTCTCCAAAACCCGCAGCATAGCCTGTGACACAGCATCGTCTCCACCTGTTTGATCTTGAAACTCA
The DNA here is from genome assembly GCA_025698515.1 of Gossypium sturtianum. Classification (NCBI taxonomy): domain Eukaryota; kingdom Viridiplantae; phylum Streptophyta; class Magnoliopsida; order Malvales; family Malvaceae; genus Gossypium; species Gossypium sturtianum. The sequence continues at coordinate 119,366,759 of CM046952.1, forward strand.
GCTTCCGCAATTGACGGCAGCACTTCATTCCCTGATCCATGACTAGACCCAACTGGTTCCGATATAGTCATTCTACCTCTACCACGTCCACGTGCATTACGACCACGTCCCCTAGAACTCATGTCTATCGTCGCGTTTTAATCTGATTTAAGAAATTTTATGCATTAGCTTTCTCTCCACTTGTTGATTAAAGGAGTAGTTTTATGATATAGAATTTCAAGTTATTCTTTCGTAAAGAGCACACATCCCTAAAGGTTTCAGTCTCTAGAGAGAATGTCTTAAATTCTAATATCCATTTCTACAGCAATGCATCACATAACTACTTCCAATCAATTCATTTAACAAGTCAGAAGACTTACCTGGCAGACTTGGGCCGGAAGATTCGAGTGCCATGCCTTTACGAACCCATTCCACGAAAAATTTCTTTTAACCAACTTAAAACACAGAATTTAAAAATGTTGTGGGCCTCAAAACCCAAAGGCCGAGTTTCCAACCTGGCTCTGATGCTAAATTGTAACACCCCAAACCCGGCCCAAAACACCACGGCAGAATTCGAAATGTTACCGGGAAAAATGTTTGAAAAGAGTTTTGTCTTGAGGGTGAAAATAAGTGTTAAGTCTTAAAACAAATATTCAGCTTATAAGGGGTTTGTCGTTTGAAAATAGTAGTTTACCGGAGAGTAAAACTTCCAAATTTGAGTAAAGTTCAAGTCATTACTTTCGCGAAATTACGGGAAAACGAGTTATTTGTGAGTAATCCGAATTTGAAAACTTTAATTTGATTTTTAAGACGCAAATGTTTCAAAGTCATTTTTAATTATTAATCCACTAATAATTCTAACTTAAAACCATAATAAAAATCCCGAAACATTTAAAGCGGCCTTATTACAATAAAATATCCCAAAAAAATTAATTAAAAATCTAGAATGTATATTGAAATAAAAATAGCTTCTGCATGGCCACCTCGAATCCCCTCCAACCCGGTCCAAAGTATCATGTGCTACCTGCATTGTTTGAAAAACAGGGTGAGTCATTTTGACTCAGTGTGCAATTAATCCACATGTGTCCACAAATGGGCTTAGCCCTAAACCACATCAAATCGATATACCACATGTTATAGTGCATTATGCTAACCCAACCCAGCCTAGTATCCATCCGCTACACACCACCCGTACATCCAACCACCACACACCGGGGGATTACTAAATCGACCCTCCATCCGCTACACACCTCTTTGGCAGAACACTGCTCAAAGTCCACTTAGTGGTCTAGCCACTGATCCACGTGATTAAATCACAAATATCCACGATGAGACTCTAGGTCGTCATCAATCCACAATGAGGCTTGAGGCCATCATCAATCCACGTACATAAATGTACACACTTCCCCTTATTCAATATATCCCGAACCTTATGCACATGCAGCATATTATAATGATATGGCAAGATAGTGTATGAACATACCAGATAGGCACATATGACATGCTTACATGTATCCACAATATTTAACCACAACTACAACATAGGTAGTATACTAACCTGGTTACAGGGTCACCCAAATTAGGTAATAGCATCACCACAGCCACTATTTCGGCTACCACTCATAATACGTAATTTAATTAAAGCAAGTAAGTAAACAGTGTGTTAATTACACACCTGATAACTCGTAAAACCACGCCTTCTATGTTGACACTATCACTAAATGACACTACCGCTATTTGCCTATGATCCTGCTCCGACGCTGGCCCACACCCCGGTGGCCAATCCCGAACCGCTGAAATCAATCGCTTCTTGAATTTAGGGGTAGGGACTACGTGTCCAACCCCTTTCTCTCCTAGGCTGATACTCGCATCCATGAAACAAAGTCTTGGTCAGAAGACCGGGTTAAAATGTTGAATAGGAAAGAATAGCAAAACCAACTGAATACTAAGATCGAAAGAACACTCTTACCACGATTACTAGCAATCGATTGAGAGACTTGATAGAAAAATAAATGATGGAACTTCCCTCAGAGATTATCAAACGAAGATGATCACCACCCTCAAGGAGATTCGGCCTTTGAAGATAAAGAAATCGATGGAAAGAAAATGAGAAGAGAGGGTTGAGGCTTATGGGGTTTCGGCTATGATGAAAGGTGAATTCGGCTTTTAGAGAGTGAGAGTCTAAGATTTATCAAAATGAGAAAGAAAAAGAGAATAAGAAAGAAATATGGTTCGGCAAAGAGAAGGAAATAGAGAGAAAGAAGATGAATGAAATGCACCAAAATGACCACCCCAACTTTTGGCTTTTGACTGAAGAAAAAGAAGACAATGAAAGGCTTTAGATTTACACTTTCGGCTAAAAAAACTAAGGAAGAGAAAATGCCCCAAAATGCATACACTCAAGTTACTAAACTCACACTTTCGGCACACCCCCCACAAAACCGAAAATGCCATCCCCCAACACCCCATATTCGGCCAACTCTCACACCACTCTCCTCATCCCCTCTTTTCTCTCCTAAATTTCCTCTATTCCACTCATTCAAACAAGTTTGAATGATTCAAACTTCTATCTCCCCTCCTAGCCGCATATTTGAGTTGTTTGACTCAATCCACAGTTCATCCTTGAAGTGTCCTAGCCGATCTCCAACACCTCCCCTTCTGACGCAAAAATAAATCCCCAAAATGCTGCCCATGCTGCTTGAACCTCTCCTCCCTTGATCTCCCCCTTGAAACGCCAACCCCCTTGCTCCTAGGAGTCACCTTGCCACTTCACCACTCCACTTGTTGTGTCAAAGAACACTACATTACATCTTTTAAGGCCTAGCTCCCCGAGCTCCCCCCTTATCAGCTTAAACCAGAAATTTCACTAAGGCTCCTACCTAACCCCAAGGTTTCCCGAAGCCCCGAACCACATTCTAACAGCACACAAAGCATACCAACACATAGATAGAAATTAAAATGCAAGACCCCTAAATCCCGGATGTTACATCCGATATGCATGGCCCGAAGCCAAATTGGTAAAATACGCACCTAAAGTGCTAATATCATGGCCTGAAGCCAACTCAACGTATCACTTACTGACATGTCAATAGTATCCAAAACTATTCTTAAGGTTCAACCGGGCTTTCACACTTTTCGTTTCTATCATCGAATGCATCCGTAAAGTCGTTTTCACAATTCATACATTATCCATAATCCCGTTTTAACAATTTATGCAATATTAAAGCATTTTAACATACATTTATAATGTAATCATCACATACGAACTTACCTCGTATTCGAAATTGACAGATCGGGTCGACTACTCGATAACCTTACTTTTCCCCCGATCTAAATCTGAATTCTTTTTTTCTTGATCTTAATCAAGCTAGGAGTGTGCCGAACCTTCAAACAAATTTCATGGCTTTTCTAAGCCCTAATTTTCGGCTAGGAAGATGAATGTAGGCTAATTTGGTTTTTGTTTTATTTTAATTAACCTTTATTTACTAAATACCAAAATTAACCTTAAAAATTATCACAAATTTCAAAATTACCAAGACATTATCATACACTAACATATTAATGGGCTATTTACCACATAAGGACCTCCACTTTAAAGTTCCATAGCTATTAGACACCTTTAGCTAATAGAACTCAAGTTTTACACTTTATGCGATTTAGTACTTTTTATAAAATTAAGCACTCAATCGATAAAATTAGCTCACGAAATTTTCACACATATCAAATAACATGTTGTAAATACCAAAACTAATATTAAAATACTTTTTTGAAATTAGATTTGTGGTCTGAAACCACTATTTCAATTTAGCTAAAATCGGGCTATTACAACTCTCCCCCTTTAGGGATTTTTGTCCCCAAAAATCTTACTAGTGAATAGATTCGGGTATTGTTTTCTCATAGCATCCTCGGGTTTCCATGTAGCTTCTTCAACTCCATGTCGATGCCATAATACTTTCACTAATGCGATTCTCTTATTTCTCAGCTCTTTGATCTCACAAGCTAAAATTCGAATTGGCTCTTCAGCATATGACATACTAGACTAAATTTCAACCTCGGTTGGGGAAATGACATGCGAAGGGTTGGATCAGTATCGTCGAAGCATCGACACATGAAACACATTATGAATTTTCTCTAACTCAGACGGTAAAGATAGTCGATAGGCCATTGGCCCAACTCGCTTAGTAATCTCATACGGTCCGATGAATCGCGGACTCAATTTCCCTTTCCGACCAAACGGCAATATCTTTTTCCACGGCGACACTTTCAAAAACACTTTATTCCCAATTTGGAACTCAATATCTTTTCATTTCAAGTCTGCGTATGATTTCTTTCGATCCGAAGCTGCTTTCAAACTATCGCGAATTACTTTCACTTTTTCTTCAGTCTCTCTGATCAGATCAACCCCGTGATTCTTATTTTCGCTAAGCTCAGTCCAGTACAATGGTGTTATACATTTATGACCGTATAGAGCTTCGTACGGTGCCATCTTTATACTCGATTGGAAGCTATTATTGTAAGAAAATTCAATTAGCGGTAGATATTTCTCCTAGCTACCTTCAAACTCAAGAATGCAATAATGCAACATATCCTCAAGTATCTGAATAACTCGTTCAGATTGACCATCTGTTTGCGGGTGAAACGCAATGCTAAAATGCAACTTTGAACCCAAAGCTTCTTGCAATTTCTTCCAAAATCGCGAAGTAAATCTTGGATCTCTATTCGAAACAATAGATTGAGGAACACTATGAAATCTCACAATTTCGAAAATATACAACTCAACTAATTTATCAAGCGAGAAATCTGTACGTACCGAAATGAAATGAGTTGATTTCGTCAATCTGTCAATAACAACCCAGATCGCATCTTTCTTTTTCAGAGATAAGGGCAAACCCGATACGAAATCCATTTTTACTCTATCCCACTTCAACTCAGGAATCATAATAGGCTGTAATAAACCTGACGGCACTTGATGCTCAGCTTTGACTTGCTGACAAATCAAACATTTCGAAACAAATTCTGAGATATCTCGTTTCATGTCGTGCCACCAATAAAGCTATTTCAAATCGTTATACATTTTCATGCTTTATGGATGTACTGATAAACAACTACTGTGTGCTTCATTTAGAATCTTCCGAATGAGCTCAGAATTTCTTGGTACACATATTCTATCATGAAAAATCAAACAATCATCAGGCCCTATTCGAAACTCTGAATCAGAAGTCGACTCACACTGAGCTCGTTTTGGTTGCAATTCATTATCAAATTTTTGACCCTCACAAATCTGCTGTAGAAATAACGGTCTCACTTTCAACTCGACTACTATCGAACTGTTGTCAGACAAAGCTAATTGTGTGTTCAAAGCACGTAAAGCAAATAAGGGCTTTCGGCTTAAAGCATCATCAACTACGTTCGCTTTCCCCGGATGATAATTAATCACTAATTCATAGTCTTTTAGCAATTCTAGCCATCTCCGCTGTCGCAAATTCAAATCTTTCTGAGTCATCAAATATTTCAAGCTTTTGTGGTCGGTATAAATATGGCATTTCTGACCAAACAAGTAATGACACCAAATTTTCAATGCGAACACTATCGCGGCTAAATCTAGATCGTGCGTCAGATAATTCTTTTCATGCGTCTTCAACTGTCTCGAGGCATAAGCTACAACTTTGCCTTCCTGTATCGAAACACAACCTAGGCCATTTAATGATGCATCACTAAAAACTACGAATTCTTTACCCGAATCAGGCTGAACTAACACTGGTGCCACTATCAATAATGCTTTCAACTACTCGAAGCTCCGCTGACACTTTCTGACCACTCAAATTTAACATCTTTTTAAAGATATCGTGTCATCGGAGTCGTAATCTTTGAGAAGCCTTTCACAAATCGTCTATAATAGCCGGCTAGTCCCAGAAAACTACGGACTTCGGATACATTTCTCGGAGGCTTCCAATCTATAATCATAGAAATTTTGCTCGGGTCAACTCGGATACCCGTAGCTGAAACTATATGTCTCAGAAAACCAACCTCTCGTAGCCAAAACTCACATTTGCTGAACTTTGCAAACAACTATTTATCTTTCAAAGTTTGTAATACGATTTTCAAATGCTCGGCATGCTCAGATTCATCATGAGAGTAAATCAAAATGTCATCAATAAACACAACTACGAATCGGTCTAAGTACGGCCTGAAAATCTGGTTCATCAAGTCCATAAAAACAATAGGTGCATTTGTTAGTCCAAAAGGCATAACAAGAAATTCGTAGTGTCCGTACCTTGTTCTAAATGAAGTCTTTGGCATATCTGAGTCTTTAACTCGCAACTGGAAATAACCGATCTCAAATCAATTTTTGAAAACATTGTTGCCCCTTTTAACTGATCAAACAAATCATCTATTCGTGGCAAAGGGTATTTATTCTTGATCGTCACTTTGTTGAGCTATTGATAGTCTATACACATTCTCATCGTACCATCTTTCTTTTTCACAAATAACACCGGTGCACCCCAGGGAGAGAAACTCGGTCTAGCAAAACCTCTATCTGTTAACTCTTGCAACTGAGCTTTCAATTCTTTTAACTCTATCGGAGCCATTCTATACGGAGCTATCGATATCGGCATTGTTCTCGGTACTAATTAAATACCAAACTCAACCTCTCTGATAGGTGGTAAACCCTGTAACTCTTCGAGAAATACATCTGGATACTGCACACAACTGGTATTAATTCAATCTTTGTTTCTGTCACTTTCGTATCAAGTACATAAGCAAGATAAGCTTCACACCCTTTTCTTACAAATCTCTGAGCTAACATAGATGAGATCACAACTGGCAAACTATTCAGATCATCAGATTCAATTCTAATAGTCTCATTATTCTGACATTTCAGTTCAATTGTCTTTCGTCTACAATTCACTATAGCATCATGCATCGTTAGCCAATCCATACCCAAAATCACATCAAATTCATTGAATGGCAACAACATCAGATTAGCCAGAAAATAGAAATCTCGATTCATTAACGGACAATTCTTGCAAACTTTGTCAACCAAAATACAATTGCCTAAGGGGTTCGATACTCTAATCACAAATTTAGTAGACTTTACAGGCAAAGTCTTACTAGATACTAAATTCATACATATATAAGAATGAGTTGATCTTGGATCTATCAATGCAATCACATTAGTATCATAGAGAGTGAAAGTACCGATGATAACATCTGGAGATGATGCTTCTTCACGAGCGTGAATAGCGTAGGCTCTAGCAGGTGCTCTGGCCTCGAATCTCACAGCTGAATCCTTTGTCGCCCCTCTACTACCACTTACATTTCCGGCAATTCTAAGTGGTCTACCTCTATTCGACGTGTTACTTGGTCTCATATTCTGAACTTTGTCATTCTTATCTAGCTTAGGGCAATCTCGGATGAATTGATCTAGCGAACCACATTTGTAACAAGCTTTATTACTTTTACTTTTACTCATTGATCTTTTTCTCTAGTCTCTGACTTCTGAATCTGCTTTTCTCTTTTCTTTGCTAAGATCCTCGGCTTTACAAGCCCTTTCAACCAGAACGACAAATTCTTTCAACTCTAGAATTCCGACTAGTAGTTTTATATCTTCGTTCAACCCGTCAATGAACCGCTTACACATAATCTCTTCGGTAGAAACATACTCCTTGACATACTTACTCAATCGTACAAATTCTCTTTCATACTAGGTTACAGTCATTCGGCCTTGTCTTAATTCTAGAAACTATTTGTGCTTTTGATCAAGAAATCTTTGACTGATGTATTTCTTTCGGAATTCAGATTGAAAGAAGTCCCAAGTAACCCGTTCTTTCAGAACCACAGATATCAACGTGTTCCACCATTGATACGCGGTGTCTCTCAGCAAAGATACATCACATTTAATAGATTCATTAGGAATACAAGACAATTCATTGAATACTCGAATCGTATTTTCGAGCCAGAACTCAGCCCTCTCAGCATCATCATCACTAGTAGCCCGGAACTCTTCAGCCCCATATTTACGAATCTTATCTACTAGCGACTTGTTCAACCGTATCGAATCTATAACTTGAGGATTAACAGGGATTTGTTGAGGAATAGGTGGGGGTAGAGGTTGTTGAGCAGCCGAATTCATTTGAATGAACTCTGTGAACCACTCGTTCATTATTTGGAAAAAGGCTTGTTTAGCCTCTCCCTCGTGGCTACTCGTTACAGGCCTAGAATCAGATGGCGCTACCCCTTAAGCAGAGCGGGCACATTACTCTCTACATCATCAGCTACAGCTCGTTCGGGATCCATTACTATACGAAAACACAATTTAAGCTGCCAGGAATCATGACACTATCGCAGAGTATATATGGCATTATAGCTAGACTCTCACACACGCTACGTTAGTCCTAGAATCGACTAAACCCTAGCTCTGATACCAATAAAATGTAACACCCCTAACCCATATCCGTCTCCAGAGTAGGGTTACGAGGTATTACCGATCAATTTACAACATATAGCATACATTTATCAAACATAAAGCATTCATTCTCATAAATCATTCAACACAATTACATTGTCCCTTATAAGGGTACAAGGCCTTAAACATGCTTAAGAAGTGGTTCAGGACTAAACCGATATCATACAAAAAATTTTGAAAACTTAGAAAAATTTCAACCATACAAGGATCACACGCCCGTGTGAACAGACCGTGTACCTCACACGGCTCCAGACACTCCCGTGTCTCAGGCCGTGTGGTAACAGGGCATACATACTGACTTGGGTCACACAGCCAACCACACGCTCGTTTGTCTAGCCCGTGTGCCCTTCGAAGTGGCCATACACGCCCATGTGCCAGGCTGTGTACTAGGCCGTGCCAAACCTATAGGGTATACTGACTTATGCAACACGGCCAAGTCATACGCCCGTGTGCTAGGCCGTGTGCCAATTAGGGGGTTTAATGACTTGTACCACACAGCCAGTCACAAGCCCGTGTGTGAGACTGTGTGAAGCATACTGACTTCAATTCAATTTCAACACCAGGGAACACACGACCGTGTGTCACACACGGCTGAGACACACGCCCGTGTCTCTGCCCTTGTGGACAAAAATAGGCCATTTGTAAGGCCAATTTGCCACCCCAACTTCAATGTACCTATACAAGGCAAAATGGTACCATTTCATCATACAATTAGGCCGCACAAATCATCAATCAAATGCACAATTCATACCATTATAATTTCATCTATTCCAATTCTCAAATCACTACCATTTACTTAGCCAAATACATGCCAAAATAATATCAAACAATATGGTTCATTTACCATAACTCACACATACATAACTTACCCTAGAAATAACCAACACAACATCTAAAATCATACCAATTTGACATATAAGTTCATGCCACAATAAGACCTTTCTCAAGCTTTCATCCAACATAATTAAAATAAGCATTTTAACTTCCATAATGTCTTGGTTACAACCATGCCAAAATAATCCATCTCACAAGGCATTATAAACATCTTACAAAAGTCATTAACAACCATTTCTAATAGCCAAACACACATCAATATTAACATCATTTACAAGCCAAATCTCATGACTATAATCACAACCAAAATACCACATCTAACCTATACATGCCATATACCATAAATGTATAATTCAAAAGTACCAACTTAGATGTTTGATAGTGCGATGATGTTTCCAACGACTCCCGGATCTGAGCTAGCCTTGATTCACTATAAAACATAGAAAAATAACACGAAGTAAGCTTCATAGCTTAGTAAGCTCATATATGATTAAATTAATTCATCAAATAAATGCAAATCAACCAATTACACATGACAAAACCATACACACATTAACTACAAACCTTTCTCATGTCTCAAAACATGATCAAATACAAACTCATCGAACTTTCACTATTTAATACTCGAATAGGTTTTGTACGTACCTGTATCGCCTCGTACTAACCTCTTTCTCAACTACATCATTCGTTTACCCGTTGAACCATTTGAAATAGAAATTGGATACTCAGGAGTCTCGTACGATAAGTACCTATACCATGGTCCATAGCCAAATCAAGGTAACTTATCCAAAGAACTATTATCATGGCCCAAGGCCAAATCATCCGATATGCATGGCCTGAAGCCAAATCGGTAAAATATGCACCCGAAGTGCTAATATCATGGCCCGAAGCCAACTCAACATATCACTTACTGACATGTCAATAGTATCCAAAACTATTCTTAATGTTCAACCGGGCTTTCACGCTTTTCGTTTCTATCATCGAATGCATCCATAAAGTTGTTTTCACAATTCATACATTATCCATAATCCTGTTTTAACAATTTATGCAATATTAAAGCATTTTAACATACATTTATAATGTAATCATCACATACGAACTTACCTTGTATTCAGAATTGACTGATCGGGTCGACTACTCGATAACCTTGCTTTTCCCCCAATCTAAATCTGAATTCTTTCTTTCTTGATCTTAATCAAGCTAGGAGTGTGCCGAACCTTGAAAAAAATTTCATGGCTTTTCTAAGCCCTAATTTTCGACTAGGAAGATGAATGTAGGCTAATTTTGTTTTTGTTTTATTTTATTTAACATTTATTTACTAAATACCAAAATTAACCTTAAAAATTATCACAAATTTCAAAATTACCAAGCCATTATCATCCACTAACATATTAATGGGCTATTTACCACATAAGTACCTCCACTTTAAGGTTCTATAGCTATTAGACACCTTTAGCTTATAGAACTCAAGTTTTACACTTTACGCGATTTAGTCCTTTTTATCAAATTAAGCACTCAATCGATAAAATTAGCTCACAAAATTTTCACACATCAAATAACATGTTGTAAGTACCAAAAATAATATTAAAATAATTTTTTGACATTGGATTAGTGGTTCTGAAACCACTATTCTGATTTAGCTAAAACCGGGTTGTTGCATTGTATATATGTGTAATTTTGGGTGTAGGTACATGCCAAGATGGGTGAGAAAAATGCCTTGTAAAATGGCGTATTTTAATCCATACGGGCAGAGACACTAGCGTGTGTCTCAGTTGTGTGTGACACACGGCCAGGCGACACTGCCGTGTGTCCCCTGTAGCTTTCAAAGGGTTACAAGTCAGCCTGTTACACAGCCTAACACACGACCTAGCACACGGGCGTGTGAGGTTATTTCGAAGGGTACACGGCCTAGCACACGGGCGTGTGGCTTGGCCGTCTGACCCAAGTCAGTGAGTTGCACAGGCACGGACACGGGCTGGGACATGGCCGTGTGTCTCTACTTCGAATGCCCAACGGCCTGGCCGTACGACTGTGTGACCCCTGAAAAATTCTTTTAGTTTTCGATTTAGTCCCAACTTGTTTCTAACGTATTTTTAGGGCCTCGAGGGCTCGTATAAGGGACAATATATATGATTTAGATTTGTTTTGATATGATTATTGATATGATTTATAATGTTTGAAATTTATGTTCGTTTAATTTGAAAACTCTGATAATGCTTCGTAACCCTGTTCTGGCGACAGATACGGGTTAAGGGTGTTACACATGTTGTGATTGATCTTTGGCTTGCAAATCTAGCCAAGAAAAAGTTCTATCGAGTAATGAAAAGGGGAACAACCGAAGACGAATAGCATCATCAGTGACCCCATTGTATTTGAAGGTATCAAAGTTGAAGGAACCGTTTTAAATGCAGACTCAGATCATCGGTTAGTGTTCCTCAAAATTGCAGATTAATCTAAATCATCTGGATCATAGTGAGCTTGATCTCGAAATTATTGGCCGTGATAGCTGGCCTCATTATACTCCCTTGAACCATATATAGATTAGGTAGCGTATACTCTTTCAGAGTCCTCTCTTTACACGCCATGTTTATATTTGCGGGTAACTGTGGTGGTGGTGGATCTTCTGGATTGTTATCGTTAGCTTCGTCAAACAGTAGATTCTCACGTGGTGGTAAATTCCCTCCAGCAAATAACTGATTTTGCATTGGCTGTTGCTACTACTATTGTTGTCGACAATTTGTTTGGATTATTTTCTCTAGATCTGTGACTGGCTTTATATGCGTTCTCTTACTGCGAGTCATACACCAAACCCAAAAAGATAAGGTTAGTAGAAACAAGAAAATTAAATTTGTAACTATAACCTAAAGATTTCCTAATTATTCTATTTTAATGCAAAAATTAAAACTAAAATAGTTGCGTTGCCTCCCTAGGAATGACGCCAGCAACTTGACTGCCTCCGAACATACGAACGTCCAGAGTAGAAATCCTACACAAAAGATGTGAAAAAGTGGTATCTGCAAGTGTATGGGTCAGGTTGTAATATAGTTACAACGGAGTAGGTAAGTACTCCGAGGATCGTCCCCAAAGGAGGCAAGCATTAAATTAATTCTAATTTAAACATAAACAGATGTAATTAATACTTTAATCAAATTATAGTACAAAAGATTAAAAGAAGGGTATCGGATAAATTATAATAAGAATAATAAGAAATAAAATAAAAGTAAATAAACGAAAAACAAGAAATCAAATAATTGAATATGAATCAAAGATGAGCATGGGAGATTAGCTTGCTTCAGTAGTCATAATCAACTGTCGTCTCGGGCTTTCTTGTTCAATCAACTAGTCAATACCCCACCAGGATCTTTCGATACGTCCATTGAAATATTGATTCGGCAAGAACTACTTATCCTTCGACCTTACAGTCCAGACCGATTCAATGTTAAGGTGCTATATAACAGCCCATTTTTAGTAAAATCAGAACAGTGGTTTTGGGACCACAAATCTAACATGAAATAATTATTTTATTATTAATTTAATGTCTATGGTATGTTAGTAATGTTGTATAAAAATTTCATTAAGAATTTTTTTCGTTTGCATGCTTAATTAAGTGAAAAGGACTAAATCGTAAAAGGTGTAAAAGTGGGGTTCTAGTAGCTATAGGTATCAAATAGCTATGAAACTTTAAAGAGAAAGGACTTAGATAGTAATTAGACCATTTATTTGGTATTGGACATTTATGGGTTTGGTTTTATTGAAATTATGAATAATTTTAAAAGTTAAAATGGTAATTAAATAATTAAAGCTAAAACAAAAAGAAAAATAAATGGTATCATCTTTTAACTTCTTCTTCCCCAAATGAAACTAACAGAAAGAAAACACCATTGATGAACACAAGATTCGTCTAAGCTTGCTCCTCTTTCATGGTATGATTTTGAGTCCCGTTTTTAATGATTTCTACGTTTTTGAAGTCGTTGTAGCTTAATCTAGCTACGCCAGGGACTAATTTGCAAAACTGTTAAAGGTTTAGGGTATTGCCATGAATGTTCTTACATGATTTTTGAAGACTGATGAAAGATTATGAGTCCTTGTTGTTAAATAACAACTTTTGTAAAATGATTTTGATGAAATTATCATTTAGGGACTTAGTTGTAAAAGTAGTAAAATATCATGATAAATTTGTGAAATCTTGAGTTTTATGAGGTTGTATTCGGTTAGCATGAAATATGGATGAAATTGCATAAATGTCAATTTACAAGCTTAAGAACTAAATTGTAAAGAAGTTAAAATATTAAGGGCAAAAATGTAATTTTTCAAAACTATGAATTTTGAACTAAATTGAATAGTATGAGTATTAAACGAATTGGATTTGCTTATATAGATCAAGATAAACCTCGTACGGATCTAGATCGAGGAAAAGCTAAAGCCTTAGATTAGTGATCTCGTTCTTGCGTCTTTGTAGTCGAGGTAAGTTCGTTTGTTTAAATAACGTGTTAATGTTATTTTTATATATATAAGTTATTGTACTATTTATCCTGCAATGAAATGATGGAAATCCAACAACGTTTCAATGATTATCGAGCCCCGTTTGAACCTTAGGAATATATAGGATACAAATGACATGTCATTAGGGTTATCATGTTTCGGGTGCTGGTCTTGAATGTCCTACCGATGGCTGAGTTTCGACATTTGTTGCGGATACTTGTCAGCTTGTGTGAGCGACATCGTATAGCTTACATTCCAACCGTTAACTTGTGTGAGCAGACTCATTTGTGGCTCGAGTGAGAAATAATGTAAAAGAAAAGCAAATGAATGGTTTTGACCATATGTTTAGCACACTTTGTGTGAGCTTACTGCGTATTCGATATTATTCTAAGTGGTTCAACGGGCATGAAAAAGGAAGGAATGGTAAGTGTTCCAATGGCTATGTGATGAACTTATGGAAAGGTATGAATTGATAATGATCAAAGTATGTATAACTATGTTATGGAAAGTATGAATCCAAATGTATTATGTTCATGAAATCTATCTTACCATGTGATGATTTTGTTGAGTTATGTGTTAAAGCTCTAACTTGTGTTGTTGATGATGCTTAGGCTTGTGCCAAGCTTATGTTGGATTGATTCATGATTAATTTATAAGGTTTTGCATTGAAATGGTAAGCTATGTTCATTATTTACGAACTTACTAAGCATTATATGCTTACGTAGTTTTCTTTCCTATGTTTTATAGATTATCGAAGCTCGATGGATTTGAAAGCTTGTCGGAGACCTATCACACTATCCAGCGATTATATCGGTAGATTTTGATGTTTTGGTCGAGGTTATAATGGCATGTATAGGTGGACTTGTGTTTAGTGGTTAATTGATGTTTATGGCATGTATGTGTGTTATTATGGTTGGTACTCTTTTGGTACTTATGGCATCTTGATCTTGTGTGCTTATATGGGTAAGTTGATGTATGTTTTGATAGCTAGTTTTGGTGTGTGATGAGGTATTTGCAAAGTGGTCAAGTATGGTAAGTTTGGAGATGAAAGTGAGCTAAATAAGTATGTTTGAATATGGACAAATATGTATATGTTTTGATATGTTGGAATGACTATGATTGAGGTGTCTTATTGGCATTGGTTGGATGGATTATTGGACTATTGAATTGGTATTTTTATGCATGTTTTGGACATGTTTTAATGCCTTGGTTATATATGCAAATTGTGTTTAGGTACATATTTGAATGGGTGAAAGAAATGGCTTGATTTTGGCCAATTTCTTGTCTACACAGCCTAAGACACGGGTGTGTGTCTCAACCGTGTGTGACACACGGCCATGTGAAATGGTCATGTGTCCCCTGTAGGTTTTAAAGGTTGCAAGTCAGGCAGTTACATGACCTAGCACATGGCCTGGCACACGGGCGTGTGGCTTGGCATTGTGACCCAACTCAGAGAGTTACACAGGCACGAACACGGGTTGGGACACAGTCGTGTGTCCTTATTTTGAATGTTACACGGCCATGTGACCCTGCAGTTTTGAATTTTCTAACTTTTTCCTCAATGTTCCAAATGTTCCTGATTTAGTCCCGAATCATTTCTATAGTGTTTCTAAAGCCTCGAGGGCTTGAATAAAGGACGATATGCATGTGTATGAATGGATTATGCTATGATTATTGTAATGTTTGGAAATGAATGTTTCTAGGTTATGTTATACAGTAATGCTCTGTAATCCTATTCCGGTGAAGGATACGGGTTAGGGGTGTTACATGTTCACGGATAGGCCATACCAAATTTAGGTTAATTCCCTCCTTGATGACTCCCTAGGGTTGTTAGGCTTAGGGTTTTAGGTTCTGCCTTTCTTGAACAACTGATCTGTTAAGAAATCTCTAAAATACTGTTAATCATTCATACCTCCACTCGTTAATCCCCCATAGGAATATTAGTTCCTCATGGATCTAGTGAACAATATAAACTTGAATAAAAGAATGAACATAAATAAAAAATTCAAGAATACAATTTAGAAGAAGCCAGATTTGTATTAAGCACAGAATCCTCACAGAGTTTGACAGAAATTCCAAAATATGATTTCTTCACAAAAGTAAATAATAAGAACAGAAATCTAAATCCTAAGAAAAGAGAAAACTAAGATCTAAATCTAAAGAGAAAATTATACAATAGTAAAAGGTGTCAATAACTTGTGTTAACAAAGCCTATTTATAGATTTAGAATGGTTGACTTCATTATCCCTAGGTTAGCTGACGTTCCTGAGCTTAAAGTTGGATTGTGCAGACTAAAATACCATTGGCTCGTATTAATTTCCCGTACAAAAGTGATGTTGCAACACATCAGTTCCTATGTCATGACATCGAAGGCAGTATACTCTTCTTCAGGGTATCTTCAGGGGTATATCACGACATCCTCATGCTGTGTCCTGACATTGAAGACTGTATTGGACTTTTCTTATTTAGCTCCCTATGTTGTGACATCCCATGCTGCATGTTGCAACCTAGCGACTAGTATCGAGTTAATGTGCCTTCTAATGGTTTCCTGCACACTCACAAAGTATATTAGCTCACTATTAGGCCTCGTTTGGCCCCTAAGGTCAATAAAAGACTCGAATAAGATCATTTATTGAATTTAAGTAAATGTAAGAAAACTTAACTAAATTCCAACTAAAATGCTCATATTCTAGCTCCTCAAATGCGAAAACTAGTTTAATTTGTTACACCGAATGATGGTAGATCAGTAACAGTAGGCTACTTTAACATTACAGAACATGTGAAACAATATAGAATGTATTATAACAGTACGCATAACCAAATATAGCATAAAAACACATACTATCGACTAGTTTCAATTGGAATCACATAAATTTCGATCGACACCTCATTACCTTAGTTAAGGGATACTTACATTTGATTATCCTCATAAAATCATATTGGCACATTCAACCATCATTAAGGAAACAAAATCACGTTAGGTCATCATTTGTATCATAAGACCATTCGACCAACACATGAAAATTACCATACTCATCACTTAAGTACAGAACACTCAAGGTTAGATACACACCTTATTCTGCACGACTAAACAACACCAAATCTAAACTGATGCACTCCTTCACCACAGATATAACGAGATCTCGTCTAGATCCTTCTATTGATGTGAAACAATAGTCCACCAACAAATCAAATCTGATCAGATCTTGCCTAGATCTGAATCCTTAAACAATGATACGAACAAAGTTAGTACATAGATTTGACCTTAGGAGATATTATTGAATCTGATTATCATATCTGAAAAGGGCATTTACGCTTTCAGTAGATTTCAAATATGAGATGACCAAACTCTTACAGTTTAGATCTGAAGTACTCCCCCTTCCAGATTGACACCTTAATAGAGAACACATAGAGACATTTTGTAAGTTTCGGTCGTTGTTGGATTCGGAAAAACATTAAACCTTACTTTTAGGTCTAAAGATGAGATGTTCACAAAAAATTATTATGTAATAGTGTTAAAGTTGTGACCCAATTTTTTATTAAAAATAAAATATAAGTGGCAAGATAGGGGGATGCATGAGGGCGAAGGCTGAGGGCCAGAGGCCCGATTATACAAAGAGTCATGATTATTCAAGTAGATAACTATTGAATAATCATGTTTATTGTTAAAAAAATGTGATTATCCATTAGATAATTATGTCTCTATGAAGATAGAAACATAGAAAAAAAAGCTCTTTCTAGATTGTTCAATAGGAGTGGAATTTCATTCTGTATGGTATTGTAACACCCCAAACTCGGTCAAAACGTTACGACCAAATTTAAGTTGTTACACGGAGAAAATTAAAAAAAAAAACTTTTGGCAATATCGGAGTTGAGAAAAACATTTGGATTAGAGAGTTCAAGTCAGGGCATACTATATTCTCTTTGAGTTAATTAGGTGTTGAAAACGAGTTTATTTTACCAAAATTGAACTCAGAAATTTTTGAAAGGTGATCATCAATGTAAAAGTTGAGGTACGTAATCATTGGAAATAATATTTTTTTCTGAAATTGTTAAGAAAAATCCCAAGTTTTAGTTATTTGTAGCTTACCTTTCCTTTGTTGAAATTTTCGAAAACCTCTATTACGTTTTTAAGAAACCATGTTCCCCGATAATTCATAACGTGCATAAAATCAGTATATAAGCGAAATCCCCAAAATAGAAATAAATTTAAAGCGGCCTTATTACAGATTAAAATCCCGAAATAGAAGAAGTAGGTTTAAAGTAAAGTTCGAGTTTACTAAAAAAAAGTAGCAACGCATGGCCACCTCGAGTCTGTCTCGGCTCCAAATCCGCTATCTATTGATTACCTGCAGAATTCACAAAAAAGGGGTGAGCTGTCGAGACTCAGTGTGTGTAAATCCCCGTATAACACAGACTGGGCCTTAGCCCTCTCAATATAGCATATGTCACATGCATGCAATGCAGCCCAATCCAAGTTTAACTCTCCATCCAAACACCCGTGGCATCATGCCACTGTGGTTCATGACCACCGTGGTTCTAGACCACTCGTGACAATAGTCACTCGTGACAATAGTCACTTAATATAATCGTGGGGCCAACCCACTTTGGTCTTAGACCACCGTGACGATCTCTGAATAGTTTATGTTTGTAACACCCCAAACCCGGCCCAAACATTACGATCGAATTTGGTATGTTACAGAGGAAAACATTTTGTAAAATCCCTTTTATCCGACTTAAGTTTTGACGAAAACGTTTCATTTTATATGGTTTTGTTAAAACCATTGAGGTGTGTGAAGAAACCTCACTTAGTTTTATTTAAAGATCCATTAAGTCAGGTTGTTACCGATTTTGAATGTACCCGATGGCACAATAAAACATTTTGCGTTAAATTTAAGAGAACGTGTGTACCCATTTTAATGTCATTAAGTAATTTAAACAAATTATCCAAAATATGTAAAGTAAGCAAAATCTTAGGAGGCCTTATTACAACTTGAACAAATAAATCCAAAATAAAATAAAAATAATTCAAAGTTCGTTTAAATCACATTCCCACTGCATGGCCACCTCGAGTCCATCCGGCTCCTCATCCGCGATCTACGAGTCACCTGAAAAAGTTAAAGGAGAAGGTGAGTCACCAAGACTCAATGTGTACCCCCTTCCCCCAGTTTAGTGCAACATCATACACAATTTATAACTAAGTTAACATGCACTAAATTTAACATGCACCCAACCTAGCCATCCAATGCACCTTTCTCTACTCTGTGGTACCAAACCACCGGTGGTGCCAAACCACCGGTGTCCAAAGACACGATATCCATCAATATTGTGGTGCCAAACCACTGGTGGTGCCAAACCACTTTGGTGACCAAGTCACAAATAGTAGTGATGGGGCCAACCCATCGTAAATCGATACCAAATCACCGGCGTCCAATCCCGTCATATTATTTGTGGGGCCAACCCACCGTGGTACCAAACCACCGGGGCGAGGCGCTATGAGGTGCCAAACCTCTGGTGACCGTAGTCACGAAATGTGGTACCAAACCACTGGTGTCCGTAGACACGGATATCACTTCCCCCTCCACTCGTTTAACCCACATCAATTAATGATATGCACATAACAGAAATCATGCCAACATGTTTAGTTAACAACATCCACTGGATTTATCATCAGCTATATATTATATGCCACATATACCAAATATGTCATGCTTTCATAAGCATCATAAAGAACACATAACGACAAGGACTTACCTGAGTCCTTGCTTATACCAAGATGGTAATAAATCCCATTCTACATCAATTCAGTTTAGCATATACAATGCATTTAGCACAGTTATTAGTTATAAAGTGTGTATGTACACACCTGTTACTAACGATAGCCCAAATCCCAGAAGAGTCAATCGGCCACAATAGGTTCCTTGTCCCTATATTCGGCCATACATGAAAGTTAGTGTCTTTGACCATTCGGCCAAACCAAATTAAACCCAAGGGGTTATCATTTGAAACCCGAGACCTTACCTACACGTCCTTTGAATATTAGCCACCACACACTATGTGTTTCAGCTTCCCTACAATCAGCAACCATCCATATTAATAGCCTTCGGCTTTTCCATCACTAAAAATATAATCTATTAAAATAGATCCTTACCACCCCTTACCAACCGATTACTAACGAATGAAGGCTTGGTTTGATTACCTCAAAATCCCGGAGTACCTAGATAAAATCGATTCCAACAAGAATAATTAACACCTTGGTCTCAAATACCGAAATCGGCTCTTACTCTTTTAGAAGTCGACAAAGACCAAGAGAGGAGAAGAAATAGGCATTCGGCTATAAGCACTTACCTTCCCAAACCGATTGAAAGAAGATTCCCAAAGAGATCTATGCCACTTTTAACATTCGGCCAAAGTGCTTCTAGATAGGAGAAGGGAATTCCGGCACAAAGGTAGGGAGTAGATTCGGCTATGGTTGATTAAAATAACAATCAATGTTCGGCTTTGAGTGAAAAAGAGGAAGAAGAAGAAGTGAAATAGAAGTTTCGGCCAAAGGGGTTGAGGAGAGAAAAGAAAGGTATGAGGGGAGAGTGTTTTCGGTTTAACCAAAATAGAGGAGAAAAGAGAGGGATGAGAGAATAGGTGATTTGGCCAAGGGTCAAAAAGTAGAAAAGATGAAGATGGCAATGGGGTTTCGGTTTTGAGAGAGAGTGAAAAAGAAAGAAAAAGAGATGAAATGCTAGCCGAATTTGTCAAGTGAAAGACTAAGAGAATTCGGCCTCCCCCTCTACATAGTTCCTTGCCGTCCACTCCTCTCCAAGGAGTTCAAATTTCTACCAACACCTTGAATCACTCTTGGCCACTAGTTTCAAATTATTTCAAAAGAATTTGAATTAAACAAATGCCTACTTTTTCTCCTTGCCACCCTTTTAAAATTATTCACATAAAATCCAATTAAAATCTTAATAATATCCTTATTATCCTGAAGTTTAAAATTGAGCATTTCTCCCTCTCTTTGCCAGTCCAAAATAAAGAGCAAAAAGGGGACTTCCATGACTTCGAACATAGGCTCCCTTGCTCCCTTGTGGCGTCAATTCCAGCTCCTAGGTGGCCTCCTTTTGCCACTTTTCCAAGGCCTTTTAGTGACAAATTTCCCCTCATTTAACTTGTAACCCCTACTTACTAAGGCTCCTATCTTTAAAGCTTACAAATAAAATTTTCTACTACTCAGCTCGCTCTAGACTTACAACTAAGTCTTGAAACATCTCAAACAACGACACCACAGCCCAAACACAAGCAAAACAATGCAATCTAAAATTAACCCCAATTTAGGATGTTACAGGTTCTACCCCCTTAAAATAAATTTTGGCCTCAAATTACCCGATTAGAAGAGTCAGGGTATTGTTTGCCGCCTCATCACATCCTCGGGTTCCTACGTGGCCTCTTCCGTACCATGGTTTCGCCATAGTACTTTCACCAAAGGTACTGACTTTCTACGCAGAACTTTGACACCTCGGTCCAAGATCTGGACTGGTTCCTCCTCGAAAGAAAAGTCCGAGTTTACCTCAATCTCTGCTACTGGCACAACGTGTGACGGATCTGACCGATATCGCCTAAGCGTTGACACATGGAAGACGTCATGAATTTGTTTTAACTCGCACAGCGACTCGAGTGATAAGCTACCGGTCCCACTCGCTTCAACACTTTATACGGCCCAATAAATCTAGGGCTTAGTTTCCCTTTTCGCCCAAATCTTAACACATTCTTCCAAGGTGACACCTTCAGAAAAACTTTATCCCCTACTGCGTACTCCATTTCTTTGCGCTTAAGATCAGCGTAGGACTTCTGCCTATCCTACGCTTCCTTGAGATGAGCTCGAATTACCTTAACCTTGTCTTCAGTTTCTGTCACCAACTCTGGACCCAAAACTTGTCGTTCACCCAACTCCGTCCAACATGTAGAAGTACGGCACTTTCGTCCATACAGTGCTTCATATGGTGCCATCTGGATACTCGCTTGATAACTATTGTTATAAGCGAATTCTGCTAATGGTAGGTACTCCTCCCAACAACCACTGAAATCCAAAACACATCCTCTCAGCATATCCTCTAAAATCTGAATGACCCTTTCCGATCGCCTGTCCGATTTGTGGATGGAATGTCAGTCTTTGAAATCTAGTCGTGTGCCTAAAGCTTGATGCAACGCTTTCCAGAACCTTGATGTGAACCTCGGATCCCTATCTGAGATAATTGATACTGGCACGCCATGCAATCTTACTATTTCCGACACATACAGCTTAGCTAGCTTCTGAAGTGAGTAATCCACCCTTACCGGTATAAAGTGAGCTGATTTAGTCAGACGGTCCACAATCACCCAAACTGCGTCCTTCCTGCTGGGCGTGAGGGGTAGCCCACTGACAAAGTCCATAGTGATCCTTTCCCATTTCCACTGAGGATCTTCACTAGTTGGAGTAACCCTGATGGCAACCGGTGTTCACTTAACCTCCGACACGTCGGACACTTTCCCACAAATTCGCCATTTACCTCGCTTCAACCCCGCCACTGAGCGCTTCCGCAAATCTCCATACATCTTGCTACCTCCGGGATGCATGGCGTATGGGCTGCTATGTGCATCTTGAAGAATTCTTTGCCTCAATTCCACATCCTTTGGCATACTGAGTTCGTCCTTGAAAACATAGTACACCATCACCAGACAAACTATACCCTTCCAAACCACCATCTTGAACTTGTAACCTCCGCGCACTCAAACTGTCATCTACCAATTGTTTTTCCTTAATCTCCTCGATCCAAGTTGGCTTAACTTGCAGCTCTGCCAAAAGACTTCCATCGTCGTATAGACTGAGGTGAGCAAACATCGCTCTTAAGTCCGTCACGACCTTCCGGCTCAACGCGTCAGCCACCACGTTAGCCTTGCCCGGATGGTACTCAATTGAACAGTCGTAGTCCTTCAACAGCTCAATCCATCGACGCTGCCTCAAGTTCAAATCCTTCTGGGTCAAAAGATACTTTAGACTTTTGTGATCCGTGTAGACTATCGACTTCTCCCCATACAAGTAATGCCTCCATATTTTTAAAGCGAAGACTCTCGCCGCTAACTCCAAATCGTGAGTTGGATAGTTAACCTCATGCGGTCTTAGCCGACGGGATGCATAAGCCACTACTTTCCTTCTTGCATTAACACACACCCCAAACCAAGATGGGATGCATCACAATAAATCGTGAACAACTTTCCAAATTTCAATTGAACGAACCGAGCTTCCGCGAATCTTCCTTAGCTTGTCAAAGCTTTCTTGCTTTGTTTCTTCGTCCATACAAATGGAACTCCTTTTCTTAATAACTTAGTCAACGGCACTGCGATTAAAGAGAATCCTTCCACAAATCTTCGATAGTACCCTGCCAGACCCAGAAAACTTCGAATTTCTGCCACTGTCCTAGGCGGTTTCCAATCCAACACCGCCTTAACCTTATGAGGGTCCACTCTAATCCCTTCGGCTGACACCACGTGACCTAAGAAAGCCACCTCCCTAAGCCAAAATTCACACTTACTGAATTTGGCATATAACTGCTTCTCCCTTAGTGCTTGTAAAACTATACGCAAATGCCTGTCATGCTCCTCCTTCGTCTTTGAATAGACCAATATGTCGTCTATAAACACCACGACAAACCGATCCAAGTCTTCTTTGAAACACCCTATTCATTAAGTCCATAAATGCTGTCGGTGCGTTGGTCAACCCAAATGGCATCACCAAAAACTCGTAATGCCCATACCGAGTACGGAATGCCGTCTTGTGCACATCAACCTCCTTCACCTTAAGTTGATGATAACCCGACCTAAGATCTATCTTCGAGAACACCGATGCACCCTTCAGTTGGTCAAACAAGTCATCAATCCGGGGCAACGGATACTTGTTTTTGATCGTTAACTTGTTTAGCTGACGGTAGTCGATACACATTCGCATTGAACCGTCCTTTTTCTTGACAAACAACACAGGTGCTCCCCACAGAGATATACTTGGTCGGATAAACCCTCGGTCCAAGAGTTCCTGAATTTGAGCCTTCAGCTCCACCAATTCCTTTGGTGCCATTCGGTATGGTGCTATAGACACAGGTACCGTTCCGGGCAATAAGTCTATACCGAACTCAACTTCTCGATCCAGAGGCAGACCCGAAAGTTCTTCTGGAAATACATCAGCGAATTCCCTTACTGTTCGAACCTTCTCAACTGCTGACTCTTTAGCTTCCAAGGCACATATATGAATCAGAAATGCCTCACAACCCTTCCTGACCATCTTCTCAGCCCTCAAAGCAGATACCACGTTAGATAGGTAATCTCTTCTATTGCCTATCATGACCACTTCATCACCCTCAGCCATCTTTAGAACCATGCGCTTAGCAAATACAATCCAACCTTGCCTGATACTTAACCAACCAGTCCAATCCAAGAATCAAATCGAACTCCCCAAATGGCAGTTCCATCAGATCAGCCATAAATACTATCCCTTGGAGTTCTAGGGGTACATCTCTATATAGCTTGTTCACAACTACAGAGTGACCTAGAGGGCTAATTACTGTCATCTCCCTAAAAGCAGTCTCAAAGTCTAAGTTCATAGTCTCTACCACACTACTAGCAACATATGAATGCGTCGAACCCACATCAATTAATGCAACATATGGAAGACCAAAAATTAGGAACGTACCGGTTATGACATCCGGTGCGTCACCCTCCTCTCGATGCCTTGCTGCGTAGACTAAACCAGGCTGTCTCGCCTCTATGTTGCCTGCACCTCTGCCCGGTGTACTGCGACCTCGACTAGAACCATTACCTCCTCTACCATTACCACGACCCCTCTGTAGTGGTCCTTCGTTTCTAACCTCAGTACGGTTCTGACCCTCTGGCTGATTCTTAGCTAACTTCCGAGGACAGTCCCTTACACGGTGATCCAACGATCCACATTCAAAGCATCCTCTTTCACCGGTCCAACATCCTCCCCAATGTGATTTCCCACAACGATTACACTTAGCTGGTCTCTGATTAGCAGCCATGGGCCTTCCTGCCTGATTCGGCCCACTCTGCCTAGCCCTCTTCTGTGCATTACTACCCAATCCAGATGACCCAAAGCCTCTTTTCTGCTTATTCCTATCATAGTTCTGTCTCACGAACTCCTTGACCCCTTCGGCTACCTTAGCCTTTTCCACCAGAACAGCAAACTCACGCTCCTGCTGTGGAGCAATCAGCAACCTTAACTCATCCTTAAGTCCGTCTTCAAAGCGGACACAACGATCATGCTCTGTTGACACAATTCCCCGAGCATAGCAGCTCAGGCTCAAGAATTCTGCTTCATACTCCGACACGGACTTATTTCCTTGTACCAACCCCAGAAAAGCTTTCCTCTGCGCATCAGTGTAGCTGGTGCCCACATACTTCTTCTGATAAGCATTTTTGAAATACTCCCAAGTAAGATCATCTGCCGTAGCACCATCCCGAACCGTGAGCCACCATTGATATGACTCATCCTTTAGAAGCGACACCGCTCCTTTCAACTTCTCTTCATTCGTCAGGTCAAGATCATCCATGATTCTCTTGGTCGATTCTAACCAATATTCCGCCGCACTGGGTGCCACTCCCGATACACCCCGAAATACCTCCGCTCCGTTGGATCGGAGTCGCTCGGGTACAGACTTCCGAGCTCCCGAATTTCCTCCCGCACCAGCCACCAACTCTAGAACTCCCAGCACAGCCTGCGATACAACATCATCCCCCGTTTAGGCTTGCTGCTCAACGCCCACAACTGGGGGTGGTGGTGGCGGTGGTGCCTCATTGTCTGATCCCTGACCCGACCTAACGGGTTCTGACACGGTGATCCTGCCTCCACCGCGTCCACGACGGCCACGTCCTCTAGAGCTCATTCTAACTATTACGCTTTAATCTAATTAAAAAAAATTTTTTATGGATTAGTACTTGTTTCACTTCGTTATCCGCGAAGAAATTTTATAAAGAGAGTTTAATAGAGATTCTTTCGATCAATCAAAGGTTTAAGTCCTCTATCCTAGTTTACACAGAAAAGCATATCCATTCCCTAATACCTTTCATACTTATTCACTCATCCCAGGGGTAGTTTCGTCTTTTTCCTATAGGGGTATTTTCGTAAATTTTCAAAGCCATGGTATTATTTATTGTGTTTGGCCTATGACCGAGTCCTCTTGGTTAGGGTGAACCGAAGCTACGCACCAGGTAGGAATCCTACGAAGAGGAGGTGAGTCACGAGGACTGCTAAGTACCAAGCTCTTCCGGATCCAATCCTGACATGCGTACAAGGGTTACCACACCCTAACTCGGCGACTTGGTCGTAGGTTTGTTTAATTAAGCATTTAAAGTCTTATGTCTTTTGTTGGAGTGGGCTAGTCCTAAAGTTCAAACACCTATCATACTGTCTACGTTCCATACCTACCCTTCTACCAATAATAATTCATACAGAAGTCATAAGTACTTACCTGGGCGGATTGGTGCCGGGGACTCGGGCCATGCTGTTCAAAACCAAAAATATTTCAAAAAGGCCTACCAAAACATTTTGGGCCTTGGGCCCCCACAGCCGAGTTTTGAACTTGGCTCTGATACCAATTTTGTAACACCCCAAACCCGGCCCAAACATTACGACCGAATTTGGTATGTTATAGAGGAAAACATTTTGTAAAATCCCTTTTAGCTGACTTAAGTTTTGACGAAAACGTTTCATTTTATATGGTTTTGTTAAAACCATTGAGGTGTGTGAAGAAACCTCACTTAGTTTTATTTAAATATCCATTAAGTCAGGTTGTTACCGATTTTGAATGTACCCGATGGCACAATAAAACATTTTGCGTTAAATTTAAGAAAACGTGTGTTCCCATTTTAAAGTCATTAAGTAATTTAAACAAATTATCCAAAATATGTAAAGTAAGCAAAATAAAAACCTTAGGAGGCCTTATTACAACTTGAACAAATAAATCCAAAATAAAATAAAAATAATTCAAAGTTCGTTTAAATCACATTCCCACTGCATGGCCACCTCGAGTCCATCCGGCTCCTCATCCGCGATCTACGAGTCACCTGAAAAAGTTAAATGAGAAGGTGAGTCACCAAGACTCAATGTGTACCCCCTTCCCCCAGTTTAGTGCAACATCATACACAATTTATAACTAAGTTAACATGCACTAAATTTAACATGCACCCAACCTAGCCATCCAATGCACCTTTCTACCCCGTGTGGTACCAAACCACCGGTGGTGCCAAACCACTGTGTCCAAAGACACGATATCCATCAATATTGTGGTGCCAAACCACTGGTGGTGCCAAACCACCGTGACCCAAGTCACAAATAGTAGTGATGGGGCCAACCCATCGTGTGATACCAAATCCCGGCGTCAATCCCGTCATATTATCTCAGGCCAACCCACTGTGGTACCAAACCACCGACGAGACGCTATGAGGTGCCAAACCTCTCGTGACCGTAGTCACGAAATGTGGTACCAAACCACTGGTGTCCGTGAGACACGGATATCACTTCCCCTCTACTCGCTTAACCCACATCAATTAATGATATGCACATAACAGAAATCATGCCAACATGTTTAGTTAACAACATCCACTAGATTTATCATCAGCTATATATTATATGCCACATATACCAAATATGTCATGCTTTCATAAGCATCATAAAGAACACATAACGACAAGGACTTACCTGAGTCCTTGCTTATACCAAGATGGTAATAAATCCCATTCTACATCAATTCAGTTTAGCATATACAATGCATTTAGCACAGTTATTAGTTCTAAAGTGTGTATGTACACACCTGTTACTAACGATAGCCCAAATCCCAGAAGATTCAATCGGCCACACTAGGTTCCTTGTCCCTATATTCGGCCATACATGAAAGTTAGTGTCTTTGACCATTCAGCCAAACCAAATTAAACCCAAGGGGTTATCATTTGAAACTCGAGACCTTACCTACACGTCCTTTGAATATTAGCCACCACACACTATGTGTTTCAGCTTCCCTACAATCGGCAACCATCCATATTAATAGCCTTCGGCTTTTCCATCACTAAAAATATAATCTATTAAAATAGATCCTTACCACCCCTTACCAACCGATTGCTAGCGAATGAAGGCTTGGTTTGATTACCTCAAAATCCCGGAGTACCTAGATAAAATCGATTCCAACAAGAATAATTAACACCTTGCTCTCAAATACCGAAATCGGCTTTTACTCTTTTAGAAGTCAACAAAGACCAAGAGAGGAGAAGAAATAGGCATTCGGCTATAAGCACTTACCTTCCCAAACCGATTGAAAGAAGATTCCCAAAGAGATCTATGCCACTTTTAACATTCGGCCAAAGTGCTTCTAGATAGGAGAAGCGAATTCCGGCACAAAGGTAGGGAGTAGATTCGGCTATGGTTGATTAAAATAACAATCAAGGTTCGACTTTGAGTGAAAAGGAGGAAGAAGAAGAAGTGAAATAGAAGTTTTGGCCAAAGGGGTTGAGGAGAGAAAAGAAATGTATGAGAGGAGAGTGTTTTCGGTTTAACCAAAATAGAGGAGAAAAGAGAGGGATGAGAGAATAGGTGATTCGGCCAAGGGTCAAAAAGTAGAAAAGATGAAGATGACAATGGGGTTTCGGTTTTGAGAGAGAGTGAAAAAGAAAGAAAAAGAGATGAAATGCTAGCCGAATTTGTCAAGTGAAAGACTAAGAGAATTCGGCCTCCCCCTCTACATAGTTCCCTTGCCGTCCACTCCTCTCCAAGGAGTTCAAATTTCGGCCAACACCTTGAATCACTCTTGGCCACTAGTTTAAAATTATTTCAAAAGAATTTGAATTAAACAAATGCCTACTTTTTCTCCTTGCCACCCTTTTAAAATTATTCACATAAAATCCAATTAAAATCTTAATAATATCCTTATTATCCTGAAGTTTAAAATTGAGCATTTCTCCCTCTCTTTGCCGTCCAAAATAAAGAGCAAAAAAGGGAATTCCGCGAATCGAACATAGGCTCCCCTTGCTCCCCTTGTGGCGTCAATTCCAGCTCCTAAGTGGCCTCCCTTTTGCCACTTTTCCAAGGCCTTTTTAGTGACAAATTTCCCCTCATTTAACTTGTAACCCCTACTTACTAAGGCTCCCTATCTTTAAAGCATACAAATAAAATTTTCTACTACTCAGGCCTGCTCTTGACTTACAACTAAGTCTTGAAACATCTCAAACAACGACACCACAGCCCAAACACAAGCAAAACAATGCAATCTAAAATTAACCCCCAATTTAGGATGTTACAATGTTTACGTGGGGCCAACCCACTGTGGTCTTAGACCACCGAGACAAGTCACTGTTATAAGCAATCGTGGTATTAACCACTGTGGTACTCAGACCACTCGTGATAATAGTCACTCGTGACAATAGTCACTTAATCAATACTTCCCCCTCCTTTCAATTCTCGAGCCCATGCTCTTTACATCGTGCACAATGTGTATGCAATCGTCATCACAATGCATAACAGATACTATTTCATACATGAATAACAATAAGCATACATACAGGCATATAATCAAGAATATCAACCATGAAGAACTTACCCGGTGTCTCCAACCTTACCCATAAGGGTATTTTGCCTATCTCATCAATCCTTTCGGCTTTTGGCCATTACAATTAATAACATAACTACAGATAAGTGTGTGAATAGTACACACCTGATAACGCGTAATACCAAGCTATCTACGTCAACGCTTTCGCTAACAGGAACGACAGCTATCTGCCTATCCCAGGTAGACGTCGGCTCTCTACCACAGTCCGACGGAAAATTCTGAACCGCCGATACTGCACGACGTTTAAAGTTTGGAATGGATACTATGGGTACACTCCCCTCCTCGGCTTGACCGTTTCTTGTATCCATGAAAGGTTTTTGATCAGGAAACAGGGTTAAGGCATTGAAAGAGAATAGAGGGAATAAGAACTCAAATCGATGAAGTTCCTTACCTTGATCAACAGAAGCCGAATGTTAACAGACTTGGCTTAAGAAACCGTTTGAGCCCCTAAATAATTACCATGTTAGAATCGGTTCTCCAGATAGATCAAAAGAAGTGGCCTTTCGGCCAAACAAGTCGATAAAGAATCCCTACCTCCTATTCGGCCAACGACTACTTGCCAAAACCCCCTTTGAAAACAGGCCACACGAAAAAGAGATGACGGAACACACCCTTCTACAATCGGTCAGTGCCCAGGAAGTGAGTCAGAACCTTCGGTTAACCATTGCAACGAGGATTAAGAAAAAGAATGAGATGAAAAGAGAGAAGAGCTTCTTAACACCACAAGAATATGCCGAATGGAGAGTTTATGTTCGGCTTCTATCAAGAATCGATGGAAGGGTGCCGATTCGGTTTTAAAGAAGAAAAAAGAGAAGATGAACTAGGGAGATTCGACTATGAAGAACAAGAAGAAAAGAAATGGAGCAAGAAGGTGTTTCGGCTTTGGAGAAAAAGTAGAGAAGAAAAGGAATTTCGGCTTGACAAGAGAGGGGATGAGGGTTGATTTGGATTCGATTATGGTGCTTAAGAGAAGAGCAAGGAAGATGGCAAAAAGTAATATGGAGGGTGTATGGTAAGGAAATAGTCGGCCAAAGGTGGTTTGATAGCTTTCAAGAACAAGGTGCACGAATGAGAGGTTTGCAGTTCAGAGAAAAAGATGAGAAAAGAGTTGAAAGTCACCAAAAGAAAAAGGAGAGAAACCCTTAGGTGATCTTAGGCAATTTCGGCACACAATGCTAGACATCCCAAAACGAAACAAAGGCTCACAAATTTGCACACCTTCACTAGGAGCTCTCGGTTAGTAAACCCACACTCAATGCCGAAAATCCCCCAACCACAACATCACATAGCCGTCACTCTCCTCCCCCCCAAACTCCAACTTTCGGCCAACACTCAAACACCAACCCTCTCCTTGATTTCCTCCACCGAATGCTCCCCATCACCCATTCGAATTGTTTGACCAATTCAAACTCCCCAAATCCCTCATGGCCATTCATTCAAACGGTTTGACTCTTTCAACACCCATCCTTGAAGAGCCCTATCCGAATCCACCACTCTAGCTCCCTAGGCGAAAAAATAAAACTCCACAGTGAGGCTTGTGGGTTTCGAACCTTCTCTCTACTGCTACTCCCTTGTGACGCCACTTCCATGCACTCTTAAGTGGCGCCTCCTTGCCACCTTACCACCTCTCTTCTTCTGTCATCAAACCCAAATATTTATTCTTAAGACCTGTCTCTGCTAGCTTTCCCCTTAAAGTGCCTAAAATAGAATTTTTACCAAGGCTCAAGCTTAACCCCGAGCCTTCCCGGGATCCCCCAAACACATAAAAAGAACAAACAAAACATGCCAACACACAGCAACACAAATAATGCCAAGCCCCTAAATCCAGGATGTTACAGGTATACCTAAAAACATAGTAACAAAGGTTCTTTCTAGATTGTTCAATAAATAAGTACTACAGAAACACTTTATAGAAATTAATATCCTTGCTATACTTCACTCAGTGCTGAACAGACTGTTCCTGTTAGTGTAAAACATAGACAATCATTGGGCTTCATTCTATCCTCGAGGTTCATTTTTCAGTAACTCTTTAACAAACCATAATATGGGTGGAGGCGAATAGTGCTGGAAAAAATCCATTTCAAAAATGATTTTCAAGCATAGTAGAAAAATAAAATTTTGAAAATTGAGCATGTAACCTCCCTAACTCGACCTAGACATTATGGCCAAATTGTGAAGATCACATTAGCCACCTATGCGACTAACTACCGTACCGTTATTTGAAAACCTTATTTACTCCCTCTTTTGAGAAAAATCGTGGTTTAACTTTGTTATTTTGGAAAATGTATCATTAAATAAATCAGCCATCCTTAGGTCATGTCTTTAGCGTTTGCATGATTTAGAAAACACATTGCTTATCGTTTCACTTAACAAAACCTTGTTGTCTTTTATAGCAGCAGAGAACTCAGTTTTATAACCCGTTTTAACATAAAACCAATTTAATGTGTCAAATATACATGCATAAAAACTCCAAAGCAAAATGAAACCCAAACCACAGTCTGAATAACTTTACTATCCAAAAACCAAATAAACTTAGGTAAAGCTTAAGCAAAATAAATTATAATTTCAAAGTCTGTCGTATGTCTATATGCCATGTTCGATCCTAGTCTCAAGCATTACCTGAGATGTTTGAAACTATAGGGTGATCTAACTAGCTTAGTGTACGTCTAAACAGTAAGAACATTCAATTATCCATACAAACATCAATCAATAAATTAAAGCAACATATCACATAGCATAAAACATTATCTTCCGAGTGTGTCATGGATATAATGTAATGCATAAAAAATCCTACCCAACCATCCGCTACACACCATGAGTTCCCTAGAATCCGTCTGCCGAACTCCAAACATTGCGAGCTATGCTCGATGTAGTTAAACCACCATACATAATGCAAATATACTGTCATTTAAAATGCGATATAATCACCATTCTCCTGATTACTCCCTTTGCAGTGTAGTGACAACAAAAATGAAGACTTAATATGCCACCATTACTTTATAGAACTCCTCCGTCACCCACAATATCCCATTCCATACACATACATTATGTGATACAAATTACGACCAAGAACACGTTCCCATTACATTCACATTTCAGTAGCATGTTTTACATGCCCTCATAATATCATTCACTTTCATTTTATAGTAACACTTATTAAGCATTCAATTTCACCATCAATACGGTGACCTTCCAATAGGCAATATTTTCATCATCATTCTATAAGTAATATTTCCAGTGCATGTGTTGTAGACTTTCATTCAATACATTCATAGCATTTCACTCAAGCATACATTTCAAGCATTCAATCTTTATTTTCATTTTAATACGTGCTATACATACAAAAAACAAACATTATATATTCAAACCATTCATTTTATTTCATACCAATACTAGTCATACAAACAATCAGTCAACCATGCAACTTTGCAAACATGCCATTTAGTTGGGGCTCGAAATGTACCTGATTCAGCCACCTTAAAATTGCTTACTTAGCTATTTAACTAAACTCGACCAGCAAGCTTAAACATTGATTTAATCACTAACAATATTATCTATACATTCAAGTTTATAGGTTAGAACCCACACCTGAATTTCACACAACCTTAGCACTACTTGGGAAACCCGCAATTCTTCCTTTAGACTTAAATTGAACCTAAGTTAAAATACAACATTTATCAAGTTCAAGTGATGCTAAATCAGCCTTAAAACACCCCCTAAGGGTTCGATCAAATAAGAGTTACAAAAACTAACTCTCAGTTCCAACTTGACTAGACTACTTACACTGATTGGATGTGTAACGTGTGCGCGAACGACTAACGGCTTCATTGCTGGTCCGGGGCATCTAGATCAGCACCTAACATGAAATAAAACTGATAAATCATTAATTAAACATCAATTAATAACCAAAATTTAATCAACTTACACATCCCTTACTAACACCATCGAAACAACACATACTCTCAAACAACCGCACTTACGATTCTCGATTTGTCAGATCTGAGTTTACAAAAGTTAGGGATCGATTATTCCTAAGTCACACAAGATTAAGGCCTTATTACAGTAGGGTATTACAGATCAAAAAATTTTGGAAAAGAGCGGCAAAAATAAGAAAATAAAACAGTAGCCCCTAATAGTAAATCTAGGGGCGGTACACCACCAATATTGCCCACAAAGGGGGGGTTTTGCAAGGAAAAAATAAGAGTTTAAATGTTGGTTGAGGACACCAAAAAATATTATTTTTAAGGCTAGAAAAATAGTTTTCTTAGCTAAATGTGTCTCAGCCGTGTGTGACATATGGCCATGTGACAGAGCCGTGTGTCCTCTGTAGGTTTTAAAGGCATTCAAGTGAGGTAGTTACACGGCTAGCACACGGGTGTGTGGCTTGGTCGTGTGACCGAACTCAGAGAGTTACACGAGCACGGACACGGGCTGGGACATGGTGGTGTGTCTCAGCCGTGTGAGTCACACGGCCTGGCCACACGGCCATGTGACCCCTGCAGTTTAATATTTCAAATTTATTCTTAAAAGTTCCAAATGTTTCTGATTTATTCCCGAATCGTTTCTAAAGTGTTTTTAAGGCCTCGAGGGCTCAATTAAGGGACTTTATTCATGTATATGTATGAATTTTGCCTTGTTTATGTAGAGCTACTAAATGTATGTTTTAAAGTTACTTTTTAAGGTAATGCTCCGTAACCCAATTCCAGTGACAAATACGAGTTAGGGGTGTTACAAAAATTAGGGCCCACACTTGATTACGCTAATCAAAACATTATCTTGTAACAACCCATTTTCAGTGAAATCAGAATAGTGGTTTTGGGATCACAATCCAAAGTCAAAAAAGTTATTTTATTATTTTATTGCATACAGTATGATAGTAATACCGTATAAAAATTTCGTTAAGAAATTTTACCGTTTACATGCTCAATTTGATTAAAATGACTAAATCGCGTAAAGTGCAAAAGTTGAGTTCTAATAGCTAAAAGTATTAAATAGCTATAGAACCTTAAAGTATGAGTTCTTATATGGTAATTAGACCATAAATGGTGTTAGTGAATGAGCATGGTTTGGCATTATTGAAAATTTGATAAATTTTTAAGGTTATTTTAGTAATTAGTAAATAAAGTTAATATTAAATAAAAACAAATTAAACTTCATCTTCTTTAATTCTTCTCAACCAAATTTAGGGTAAATGTAACACCCCCAAACCCGGCCCACAAGTCCCGACCGAATCTGGTTATGTCACTGCGGAAAGACGGTTGGAATTCTTTGACTTTAGATTAAAACTTGAAAATTTATTATCTCTGAAA
Organism: Gossypium sturtianum; assembly: GCA_025698515.1. NCBI lineage: Eukaryota > Viridiplantae > Streptophyta > Magnoliopsida > Malvales > Malvaceae > Gossypium > Gossypium sturtianum. The sequence goes on from CM046952.1 coordinate 119,401,465, forward strand.
ATCATGTCCATTTAAAATTTAATAAATAATATAAGCTTGGTTTGAATTAAAACTTTATTATAATTTATTATAATATAGATCCTTTGTAAAAAAAAAATAAATAGAGTACTTTAATCAAAAGTGGCCCTTATTACATCAAATAAATTAAACCAAGTACTTTGAATTAAAATGCTTGAAATAAAAATATTCAAAACGTCTACTTCTGCATGAAAATCTGCTTCTGCATGGCCACCTTTGTATCTACTCCAACCCGTCCACTAATCACGACTCACCTGCGATGATTAAAAAGTTGGGTGAGTCATACAGACTCAGTGTGTAAGTTAACCACTGAAATCCACCCACATGCTAGCCACATAATATCCCAATTATCAAATGCAACAAGTAATATATATTCATTTTAACAATTACCACAATCTGGGCTTGGCCCATATTCAAATCATACTCAAATACTGGGCTAGGCCCATTTCTCAATAAACCACATATCAACTGGGCTTGGCCCATTTCCACGTATGTTCCCAAAACATACCTATCCACATGTCATATTGGGCTTGGCCCATTTCCATATTATTACAAAAATAATGCAACATGATTCCCAACCCAACCTAGGGTCCATCCGCTACACACCCCTTATCCAAATTACCACACACCGGGGACTATCGAGTCACCCTCTCCTTTTCCCTCCAAAAAGGCAACCAATGCCATCCACGATGTAGCGTATAGCTAACATCAAACCACGATGGAGCACACAAGGCAATCCATCAAGCCACGATATGGCATAAAGCCCATATCAATCAAGGTAACCACGCGAACTAAATCGCAAAGATCCACAACGCGACCTCGATCGGCGCCAATCCACGATGTAGCACAAAGTGACATCAACCACGTACTCAAAGTACACCCGCACCTTCTTTTCATAAACCCACCCATGCACATGCCACATAAAATATAATCGTGATCATGCATGCACATGCTTATTAATGTCCATAAACATACTCATAAACAAATAATCACACCGCAATGCATCCAATACTAACTTTGGTCATCGCTATACCCTTTAGGGGTATGTATGGCACACTTATTACTGCACTTGTTAGTAAAACATATAACATATAAACCCGGAAACAAAGATGGGTTAGTTACACACCTTATTACTTGGAGTTCTAGACTCTCGATCCTCGACGCTATCGTCTAGCGAAACTACGGCTTTTTGCCCAACGTTTCCTATTGTTGGCCCACACCCTGGTGGCCAATCTCGTACAGCAGAAACGGATCTCTTCTTGAACTTTGGGATGGGAGCTTTCCCTTTCCCTTCTTGACTGGTATTGGCCTCCATCGAAAGTCACTTAATCGAACCACCACGATTAATCAACGAAGTCATAATCAACTAATTCTAAGTCACTTACTACTATCCTTACCGAAATAATCTGAGATCCCGAAGGCTTCCTTTGCTCTTGTCGATATGCCCCTAAAAAGAACATAGCCACTCTTCGGTCAACACAATATTACATAATAAGGCCTAAGGCCGAATACCTTACCACTCTTACCTTGATGAGTCCAAACAATTCGAGACCTTCCTTTAGACTCCTTGGCGCTGGCTACAAACAAGCAAAACACATCACTTATAACCTATAGAGCATTCGGCCAACCAACACTAAGGCCAACCATTCGGTTTCGGCCTCTAACCAATTAACTAGGATACTTACCTACAATCTTTAGATGTCGACAGCACCACACTTCACCGGTTCGGCTTCAAACTTGATAAAGTAGAAGAGAGATGGAGGGTTAAAGATTTTGGCTATCAAGGGATTAAAAGAAAACAAAAGAAATATTTGACTACAAAGGCCAAAGGAGAAATCGGCACACCAAGAGGCAGAGGGAGAGATTTGGCAAAAGACTTGAAGAATAATTGGCACTCTACCCCCTATTTATAGCATTCGGCCACCCCTAGAAGACTCCAAGATTCGCCAACTAATTCAAATCAATTTGAATTAGTTCAATTCAAAACAATTTGAATTGTTCCACTATTATCCCACTTATCAAAAATAAATAATAATTATCCCATACTTCTAAATAACTTAATAGATAAATAAAAATAAATAAATAATAAAAAAAACATTATCCTCATCTAAATAAGAGTCTTCTAGCCGTCCAACACCTTCAAAATTGCTGCCAAAAAGGAATAAAAATTTAAAACTCCAAATGCAACTCTCTTGGTTCGAACACAGGACCACTGCCGCACGCCTACTCCCAACGCCTGTGCCACTCGGCCACACCGCATTTCATGCTAGAAACCCCAACAATTATTTTTAAACCCTTCTTATCTTAGCCCATAACCGCACAAAAATAGAAACGCCAACATGCAGCTCCAGGTGCTCGAACCCGCGCCCTTGCTCTCCTCCAGCGCCAAAGTGGCGCATGAGAGCCACTTCACCAGCCCATCTTTCTTGTCCGAATTCCTCACCATATATCTTTAAGGCCTTACAAAGCCCAACGCCCAAAACAAAAATAAAACGCCAAATGCTTCTCCGGCCCCTCGAAACCGCGACCTCACTCCCCTCCAGCGCCTAAGTAGCGCCCAAGAGCCACTTTGCCAATTGGACTTTCATGTCCATCACCTTGGACATTTATTTTTAAGGCCTACTTAGCCCAGTCCCTTGACGCAAAAATAAAACAACATTGCTTTGCCGCTTGACTCGAACCCAAGCCCCACTCAGCGCTACTTCCACCCCCTAAAGCGTGCATGAAGCCACTTTGCGGATCCTTTCTTGTGCCTTAAACGCCCAATTAATTCTTTTAAACCCTCAGAAACCAAGCCCCCTCTTTATTACTTAAAAATCCAAAATTTTCCACAGCTTTCCCCTATTATCCGAGCATTCTCAAAACCTCTAAAACACCTCTAAACACACCCAAAAACCTTCCAACACCCGAATTACACACAACCTGCATAGCCCCTAAACCAGGGTGTTACAATTCTACCCTCCTTAAAATAATTTCGTCCTCGAAATTACTTTACTAACACACGTCCATACAACCTTTCTTACCACCTTACGTTTATGCTGCGCACTCTGATCTTACTAAGGCTATCGTACCTACACAATCTCTAAGTTCGTGCTCAAAATTCGAAACACCTCTCTTAGCAACACAGAAAAGGCTAACTCATAAGCAAGCAAAGTAGTTAAAACATGTACCAAAGCAAAGGAGCTTACCAGATATCACATCCTTGGTTGACTCCGACTAGAACCATTCCTTCCATGACTTGAACCACGACCCCTCGTCGCTCAAGGACAATTCTTAACTAAATGTGCCTTAGATCCACACCGAAAACATTCTTTACTATTTCCCCAACACTCTCCTGTGTGAGGTCTTCCACATCGAACACAAGAACGATTCCGATCCATTGGGGCAAGTGCATGTACAGGATTCTCGATCCTTGGTCTTTTCTGGACATTACCAAACGATGCTGACGGTCTAATATTTCCCTTATCCTCGTTCCTATTCTTCTCTCGGTTTTCTCTTATAGTCTTCCTAACCTCTTCAGCAATCCGAGCTTTCTCCACTAGCACCGCGAAGTCTCTCTCCCTCTGCGGAGCAATCAGCATTCGAAGCTCATCTCGCAATCCGTCCTCAAATCGGACGCACCTCTCATAATCAGTGGCCACAATTCCCTTAGCATACTGGCTTAACCGCACAAATTCCGCTTCATACTCTGCTATCGACTTATTCCCTTGTACTAGGTTTAGAAACGCTTTCCTTTGCGAGTCTAAATAACTTGCTCCAACATACTTTCCTTCAAACTTTTCCTTAAAGTACTCCCAATCCAATCGATCTGCCGGTACACCTTGTTTGACAGTGAGCCACCAACGATAAGCTTCGTCGCTAAGTAATGAAACAACACCTTTCGACTTTTCTTCGTTGGTACACCCAAATCGTCCATGATTCTCTCGATCGCTTCTAGCCAATACTCGCTACGTTCGAGCTACTCCGATACTCCTCTAAAGATCTCGGCTCGTTCGATCTAAGCCTTTCCGATACCGACTTCCGAGTTCCATTTCCTCTACTAACTCCCGCTACTCGCTCTAGCACTCGCAACATGGCCCGCGATACTGCGTCATCTTCACCTATCTGATCTTGCCCCTCTACGTCCACTGCTGGTGGCGGCACTTCACTTTCTGACCCATGGCGGACCACTATCGATTCCCGATGCGTCGCCAATCTACCTCTACCGCGTCCCCTAGAACTCATCTCTATCGTCGCGATTTAATCTGATTTAAGAATTTTTATGCATTAGAAATTTTTGTTCCACTATTTAATCGCGAGCAAATTTTTATGAAAGAAGGGTATTTTAAAGTAGTTCTTTCGATCACACAAAGTCTCGATTCGGTTTGTTACCTAATTCAAAGAATCACATTTACACACTCACACATTCATTCGTCCACAAGAACACATTTCTCCCTCAATAGAGGCACATTCAATGGTATCTACCACCAACATTCACTATTCGGACCTTTCTGCCCGTTTCTACCCCAGGGGTATTTCCGTCATTTTTCTACCGGGTATTTTCGTGAATAAATCAAAGCGATTTCGAAAACTTTACTAAATCAGGATCTTTTTAAAATTCCCAAAACTGAAGAGTATTTTCGAAAATTCCGCAAATTAAAGGTATAACAGGATTTTGGCAACCAGGGGTATTTTGGTAATTTTGTCAATCAGGGTAATTTTGTGAATTTCCAAAGTCAGGGTTATTATTTTGAAATACAGAAAATTGGATACTTTTGCAATGTAAGAAAATTTTATTAAGTTTGGGGTTAAACCAGAAATTTTAAAAGTCAGGGCATTTTAGTAATTTTTAACATAGGGGTATTTTTGTAATTTTTCCGCTAGGGCATTTTGATAATTTTGGTAAATTGAGAAAACGTTTTTTAGAATTAGATTTAGAGTTTACAAACCAAAGGGGTAAATTTTGGAAATTTTAAAACTAAGGGTTTTAAAACAGTGAGGCAAATCCCTTTCGGGTTTTAATAATTGGTTTAGCCTATGAACAAGTCCTCTTGGTTAAGGTGAACCGTAGCTACGCACCAGGTAGGATTCCAGCGAGAGGAGGTGAGTCACGAGGATCGCTGCTTAAGTACCGGTGCTCTTCCGGATCCACTCCTAGACATGCGCACAATGGTTGCCACACCTTAACTCGGCGACTTAATCACATGTTTGTTTAGTAACCTTAAGTCTTATGCATATGTTTGAGTAGACTAGTCCTAGGGTTCAATAGCCCTAATATTCTAATCTACGAGCCCAACTAAGCCCATAACAATTCACATATAACAAATCACTTCAAGAGTCCGAAGTACTTACACTGTGGACTTGGTAGGAGAATACAGTGCCATGCCAGAATACCTGAAAATATTTCATGAAAACCCATATTTTTGAAAAGCCCATTGTGAAACGTTTTTGGGCCCAAAACCCTCAAAGCCGAGTTTTGAACCGGGCTCTGATACCAAACTGTAACACCCCCAAACCCGGCCCACAAGTCCCGACCGAATCTGGTTATGTCACTGCGGAAAGACGGTTGGAATTCTTTGACTTTAGATTAAAACTTGAAAATTTATTATCTCTGAAAATCATGTCCATTTAAAATTTAATAAATAATATAAGCTTGGTTTGAATTAAAACTTTATTATAATTTATTATAATATAGATCCTTTGTAAAAAAAAAATAAATAGAGTACTTTAATCAAAAGTGGCCCTTATTACATCAAATAAATTAAACCAAGTACTTTGAATTAAAATGCTTGAAATAAAAATATTCAAAACGTCTATACGCATGAAAATGCATTCGCATGGCCACCTTTGTATCTACTCCAACCCGTCCACTAATCACGACTCACCGCGATGATTAAAAAGTTGGGTGAGTCATACGCACTCGATGTGTAAGTTAACCACCAAATCCACCCACATGCTAGCCACATAATATCCCAATTATCAAATGCAACAAGTAATATATATTCATTTTAACAATTACCACAATGGGCTTGGCCCATATTCAAATCATACTCAAATACTGGGCTAGGCCCATTTCTCAATAAACCACATATCAACTGGGCTTGGCCCATTTCCACGTATGTTCCCAAAACATACCTATCCACATGGCATATTGGGCTTGGCCCATTTCCATATTATTACAAAAATAATGCAACATGATTCCCAACCCAACCTAGGGTCCATCCGCTACACACCCCTTATCCAACCTTACCACACACGGGGGACTATCGAGTCACCCTCTCCTTTTCCCTCCAAAAAGGCAACCAATGCCATCCACGATGTAGCGTATAGCTAACATCAAACCACGATGGAGCACACAAAGCAATCCATCAAGCCACGATATGGCATAAAGCCCATATCAATCAAGGTAACCACGCGAACTAAATCGCAAAGATCCACAACGCGACCTCGATCGGGCGCCAATCCACGATGTAGCACAAAGCTGACATCAACCACGTACTCGAAGTACACCCGTACCTTCTTTTCATAAACCCACCCATGCACATGCCACATAAAATATAATCGTGATCATGCATGCACATGCTTATTAATGTCCATAAACATACTCATAAACAAATAATCACACGCGCAATGCATCCAATACTAACTCGGTCATCGCTATACCCTTTAGGGGCATGTATGGCACACTTATTACTGCACTTGTTAGTAAAACATATAACATATAAACCCGGAAACAGTGGGTTAGTTACACACCTTATTACTTGGAGTTCTAGACTCTCGATCCTCGACGCTATCGTCTAGCGAAACTACGGCTTTTTGCCCAACGTTTCCTATTGTTGGCCCACACCCTGGTGGCCAATCTCGTACAGCAGAAACGGATCTCTTCTTGAACTTTGGGATGGGAGCTTTCCCTTTCCCTTCTTGACTGGTATTGGCCTCCATCGAAAGTCACTTAATCAGAACCACACGATTAATCAACGAAGTCATAATCAACTAATTCTAAGTCACTTACTACTATCCTTACCGAAATAATCTGAGATCCCGAAGGCTTCCTTTGCTCTTGTCGATATGCCCCTAAAAAGAACATAGCCACTCTTCGGTCAACACAATATTACATAATAAGGCCTAAGGCCGAATACCTTACCACTCTTACCTTGATGAGTCCAAACAATTCGAGACCTTCCTTTAGACTCCTTGGCGCTGGCTACAAACAAGCAAAACACATCACTTATAACCTATAGAGCATTCGGCCAACCAACACTAAGGCCAACCATTCGGTTTCGGCCTCTAACCAATTAACTAGGATACTTACCTACAATCTTTAGATGTCGACAGCACCACACTTCACCGGTTCGGCTTCAAACTTGATAAAGTAGAAGAGAGATGGAGGTCTAAAGATTTCGGCTATCAAGGGATTAAAAGAAAACAAAAGAAATATTTGACTACAAAGGCCAAAGGAGAAATCGGCACACCAAGAGGGAGAGGGAGAGATTTGGCAAAAGACTTGAAGAATAATTGGCACTCTACCCCCCCTATTTATAGCATTCGCCACCCCTAGAAGACTCAAGATTCGCCAACTAATTCAAATCAATTTGAATTAGTTCAATTCAAAAACAATTTGAATTGTTCCACTATTATCCCACTTATCAAAAATAAATAATAATTATCCCATACTTCTAAATAACTTAATAGATAAATAAAAATAAATAAATAATAAAAAAAAACATTATCCTCATCTAAATAAGAGTCTTCTAGCCGTCCAACACCTTCAAAATTGCTGCCAAAAAGGAATAAAAATTTAAAACTCCAAATGCAACTCTCTTGGTTCGAACCTGGGACCAGCTTCCGCACGCCTACCCCCAACACCCAGGCCACTCGGCCACACTGCATTTCATGCTAGAAACCCCCAACAATTATTTTTAAACCCTTCTTATCTCAGCCCATAACCGCACAAAAATAGAAACGCCAACATGCAGCTCCAGGTGCTCGAACCCGCGCCCTTGCTCTCCTCCAGCGCCTAAGTGGCGCATGAGAGCCACTTCACCAGCCCATCTTTCTTGTCCGAATTCCTCACCATATATCTTTAAGGCCTTACAAATCCCAACGCCCAAAACAAAAATAAAACGCCAAATGCTTCTCCGGCCCCTCGAAACCGCGACCTCACTCCCCTCCAGCGCCTAAGTAGCGCCCAAGAGCCACTTTGCCAATTGGACTTTCATGTCCATCACCTTGGACATTTATTTTTAAGGCCTACTTAGCCCAGTCCCTTGACGCAAAAATAAAACAACATTGCTGCCGCTTGGACTCGAACCCAAGCCCCCCACTGGCGCTACTTCCAGCCCCCTAAAGCAGCGCATGAAGCCACTTTGCCAGATCCTTTCTTGTGCCTTAAACGCCCAATTAATTCTTTTAAACCCTCAGAAACCAAGCCCCCTCTTTATTACTTAAAAATCCAAAATTTTCCACAGCTTTCCCCTATTATCCGAGCATTCTCAAAACCTCTAAAACACCTCTAAACACACCCAAAAACCTTCCAACACCCGAATTACACACAACCTGCATAGCCCCTAAACCAGGGTGTTACAGTAAAAGAATAGCCATTGAAGGGCTTTTAATTTTGGCAACTTCTCCTTCTCTAATTGGTATGTATTTTTGAACCATTTTTAATGATTTTTATGTTTTCAGGATCGTTGTAGCTTAATCTAGCTAGCCTGGGGACTAATTTATGAAACTGTTAAACTATTAGGGTTTTACCATTGACACATGTACATGAGTTTTGAATTTTGATGTTAGAAAATGGATGGTTGTTGTTAGATAAACAACTTTTGTAAAGAGATTTTTGATGAAATTGTCAATTAGGGGTTAAATTGAAAATTGTGATAAATTCATTGTATAATTTGTGAATTTATGAAATATTTGAGCTGCTATAAGTTTGTATAATAACCGGCTAGGCTTGGGTAGGGGTAGAATTGCATGAATTTCATTTTCTGAGCCTAGGGATTAAATTGCAAAGAAATTAAAAGTATAAGGGCAAAATGATAATTTTGCAAAAATATGATTTTGGCTAAATTGAATGAAATACATATTGAATTGAGTTAAATTTATCCGTATAGATCAAGACAGACCTCGTACGGAGTTAGATTGAGGCAAAGGGAAAATCTCGGAGTAATTGCCTCCGTATCTACGTATATTCGTCGAGGTAAGTTCATGTAATTAAATTGTGTTTATATGTTTTTAATTGAAATATATAATGTTATGATTTGTCCTACATAATTACCAATTGCATAACCAATGACGTATGACGATTACCTAGCCCCGTTTGAACCATAGGAATCTGTAGGATACAAATGACAAGTCATTAGGGTTACTCAATTTGGCTGAGGTCCTGCATGTGTTGCGGATACTCTATAGCTCGTGAGAGCATACCGATTTATAGCTTGTAAGAGCATATCAATCTACAGCTCAAATGAGTATACCTATTCGTAGCTCGTAGGAGCATACATGTACATGAATTGATGGATTACAGTTATATGAGCTATCACACTATGTGTGACCTATCCCGAGTATCCAACTGTATTCTAAACGGTTCAACGGGCAATGTTCTGATACGAAATGATAAGAGTTCGATACAAACTATTACAGGTATACATGTGAATTACATGAAAATGTGGTTATACAATATAAGGAAATTGATCAATGGTTATGTTCATCTATGGTTATTGGCTTATATGTGTATTTACATGGCTAACATGGTTTGTGTATATGTGCTTAGGCATTTGGCCAAATTATGGTGGGACTTACCTATTATATGATTAAATGGTAAGTTATATTCTATATTATACGAACTTACTAAGCTTAAATGCTTCCTCTATGTTATTTTCCGTGTTTTATAGTGAATCAAAAGTTTGTTTGGGTTGGAAGCTTGTCGAAGCTATATCACACTATCCACCGGCTTTTTTGGTATTTTTGGTTGTTAAATTTTGGTTATAATGGCATGTATAGGTATTTTGGATAATGTTGGCCTATATGCTTTGCTGTGAATATGGCCATTTGACTTAATTGAGTTTTGGTATTTTGATAAGATAATGGTTTAGTTTGACATGTATGTGAATAGCGTTATTATGAATGATGGTATTATAGTTGAAATATGCAAATGATAAGTGTCAATATGATGTAGGTGAATATGGTGTTTTGGTGCACTAGACATATACGAATTATGTGACTATTTGGAGGTAATTCTTATATGGCATAATTGGTACCTTTTTTATATGTTTTTGAAAGGTAAAACAAGTGACATAATATTGTATAGACTTGGCCAAGCCTTTGTTGAACAATTGATCAATGTATGTTAACATTTGTATATGTTTTAATATAGTCATTGAGGTTCCTAAGGGCATATTGGTTGTATGAAGTTATACCATATGTATATATCTTGTTTATGCTTGATTTGGATGCCTTATTATGGCTTGATTATATATTCAAAGTTGGTTATAGGTACATGACAAATTGGGTGAGAAAAATGGCTTGTAAAATGGCTTATTTTCGTCCACACGGGCAGAGACACAGGCGTGTGTCTCAGCTATGTGTGACACACGGCCAAGTGACATGGCCGAGGGTTGCAAGTTAGGCTATTACACGGCCTAGCACACGACCTGGTACACGGGTGTGTGAGGTTATTTCGAAGGGTACACGGCCTAGCACACGGGCGTGTGACTTGGCTGTGTGACCAAGTTAGAGAGCTACACGAGCACGGACACGGGCTGGGACACGATCGTGTGTCCCCATTTCAAATGCCCACACAGCTTGAGACACGGGTGTGTCTCTTGGCCGTGTGTGACACATGGCCTAGCCGCACGGCCATGTGACCCCTGCAGTATTGAAAATTTTTACTATTTTCTAAAAAATTCTCTGAGTTTTCGATTTAGTCCTGACTTGTTTCTAATGCATATTTTTGGCCTCAAGATCTCGTATTAGGGACAATATGTATGTTTTGATTTGGTTTTAATATGTTCATTGCTATGATATAAAATGTTTGAAATTTTTGTTCGTTTGAATTGTAAACTCTAGTAATGCTCCGTAACCCTATTCTGATGACGAATACGGGTTAAGGGTGTTACAATCACTCTTCTGAAACTCTTATGTTTTAGATCTATCTAGATCTAACTCAAATCTATACTCAATTGAGATCAAATGTAAAAAAAAAATAGCTCCTTAGCACCTATACAGGATTCGACCAAAGCAATGATGTTACCCGAAAATTTCATATCTGAAGTTGAAAATTAGCACTTACTCTATTAGGCTTACGGTGGAGTTACGAATAGATTTCCCAACATTATAGCTAATCCGTAAGGTTTGGATCTGGATCTTGAATCAATCAAACACAATAATAAAAGGACTTGTGAGATTCAACCATGGTCGCTGAAATATTTGGCCACCACTATGAAAAAGAAAAGAAAAACAAAATCTGGATAGATCTAGGAAACTTACACTTCTTGGTCTCTATACCTAAAATAACAAATCAATAGAAAATAGATGAACACTTCATTCAACCAAGACTGGAGGCTGATTGGACAACAAAATAGAAAGCGAGCAATAAGGGTGAGACAATGGCAGAAAAATTAGTAGCAACAATTTGGCCAAAAAGATAGGAGAAGAGATGAGCAAAAAATAGAAAACAAGAGGAGAAGATGAAAAATGGGACAGCACAATAGTAGAATTTTAGGTTTTAGAGGCGGCACAAAGAAGAAAAAAGAGAAAATTGAGAGAAACAGAGAGGAAACGAGAAGGGACGACAAGTAGGCAACAAAATGAGAAAAAAAAACTGACAGAGGTGAATAAAAATAACATTTATACTTAGGTTTACTAGGTAGGGGCAGAAAACTAGCATATTTTGGGCAAAAAATACAGTAAATAAAAATCAAACAGGAGAAGGTAATTGAGTTCGAGTCTCAAGGGAAGCAACACTACTTCTTAACCACTAGTCCAAGACACTTTCTTATTTAAACTCTTACAACATTTATTTTAAAAACAAGGCGTGAAACTTATTAAGGTTTTCAAGCAAATTTCGCACAAAATAAATGATGCGAGGGAAGGGATTCAATTTTAGTTTCAGGGACAAATTCACTAACACTTAACCATCAGACCAGTAACACATTTTTATTCAAACATACAAACATAACCTTAAAACTTTGGGCGTGACTACTCTCAGTTCACTAACCCAATTCTACTACCCCGATTTTTGTGATGTGACAAATTTAATTAGATAAATTAATTTTCCAATTAAATAATTTTCTAAACCCAATTGAAATTCCGTTAAAATCATGTCAACTTTATCATAAAAGAATCTACGAGAAAGTATATTTAATTTCCATATTCAACGGATTCACAACAACCAATTAATTTAATTCCATTTTCGAACTTAAATTATTTGGTTAAATTATAATTTGAAAAATATAAATTAATTTTTCGAGTCATTTCCATACTTAGTGAGAAAATAGATTCGTAACCACCTTTTACACTGACGTTCATAGGACCACATATGTCATTGTGCACAAGTTCTAAAGGATTCATAGCCCTCGTTCCTTTTTCATTAAAAGATCGCTTAGTCAACTTACCTTCGAAGCAAGATTTACATTGTGGAATATCAAATTCTTTAAGTGGACTTAAATTGTCATCTTTCACAAGTCTAGTGATTCTTTCTTGGTTAATATGACCAAGTCTCAAATGCGAAGGTACGCCTCATTAGAGTGAAAAGTTTTAAGAATTTTATTCGTTAATTCAAGTTCAAGAAGTGTGTACATCTTTGGTTTGATAAAATATGGATTATTAGGCACCCATCCATTACAGATAAGAGCATGATTTCTAAGTATTGTAACAACATTATTAAAAGTCACGATTAAGCTGTCTTTAAATAAACATCCAACAGAAATTAAGTTTTTTTTTAACTTGGTACATAGTAAATGTCATTTAAAATAATCTTCCTAAAATTATCAAAATAAAGATGTAAATCTCTTATTACTTCAGCTACCACACTTGTCCCATTTCCGGTCCACAACGATAGACTCTTATCTTGAAGATCTTTCGTTTCCTTGAACCCCTGTAAAGAAACACATACATGGTTAGTAGCTCCAGAATTAATGACTCACTGGTCTATTAAATCTTCCACTAAGTAAATTTATATCATAAAGAGTTCCTCACCTTTTCCCTTAATGGCTAGGTAATCCTTCCACTATTTTCAATTGAACTTGAAGTGCCCTTTCTTGTTGTAGAAGAAACACATAGACTTAGACAAGTCTTTCGGCTTCTTGGTTCTCTTCCTTTCCACTTTAAATGGCCTAGAGGACTTAGCCTTGTTTCTCTTAGCATGCTTTCCCTTCCCTTTAGAGGGAGAAGCAATCACTAAGTTTGCTTTTGATTTTTGGATCAACTGACTGTTATTCAACACTAACTCATAGGATTGTAACTCCTCCATGAGTAGTGTAAACGTCAGATTCTTGTTTCCAGGGTTATATGCAGCCCTACAGCCTACAAAATCTTTGGACAAGCTTTTGAACACCATCTCTATTTGTGTGTTCTGGTCTAGATTGGCCTCATTATTAACCCATAAGAGTAATCATGTGGTATTAAACCAGAGTACTGGGGTTTTTTTGGGCATTCATCAAACTAGTTATATCCAAGTGTCGAGCAAAGGTAACTTGTCCTTCGAACATGTCCTCCAGTTTGTCTAGAATTCCTTTTGCAATCTTACAACACTCCAGTTGCTTATATAGGGTGTTGGTCACACTTGCAGCATAGAGCAATGAGCTATTTCATCAGATTCCTTCCAGTATATACTAGCCTTAACTTGAATTTTCAGAGGGCATTTAGAATCAAGAACCATTTTGAGTTTCTTACAGCTGAAGAAAATCATGATGTTCCTTTTCTATTCATCATAGTTATTTTCATTCAGCTTGTTTTTTATAAGAATATTTAGTAAGAGAGTAATAGTAATTTTCAAACTGAAAATAAAACATCCATTCATTAATACCTTTGTATTAAGCAAATATTTGAAAACTTTTGCAACATTCAATATGCACTAAGTGATGCAAGCGTCTTACATAATTTCTACACCCATTGAATTAAGTCACTATGGGGAAAACCCATTGAATTAAGTTACTGTGGGGTAATCTTAATGAATTAGTAAAAACATCCCTTAGGTATTCACACATACTAATAATCACTTCACATTTGGCCATCATTCTAACTTAAGTAGAGCTTTGTGAGAAGTTACTTAACTAGAAAATCTTGAGTGTATAACCATCAACTCAACACATGTCACATAATGTACCAAAAATGAGTCATCATGGGATTATCGCATCTAGAAACATGTATGACTAGTTGTCCTATATAAAAGGGAATAACTTCTTCAGTGAATTCCACATGATAGTACCTACCTCAAGGCTGACAAACTATCATATGCTATCACAGGATAATTATCTCTTTTATGGAAATCTCCTTAGTGAAGTCCATAGAGCAATCCTACCGTGGGGTAGGTAAATTGATATGTCATCACAAGAGACCATTGATAAAGGTCATAAGGCTTGTTTAGGGACTTTCTCCAATTTAATATTTTAAAAACATGCAAATTTTTTATTTTTGGTTTCAATCATGAATGATTAAAAATTCATGATAATTACATGTGGCCTTCTTTTCCTAAACTATATGGCATACTTATCATTCATATGCATGAACATGTTTTGCAGTCAATTTAAATATCATCATGCTATCATAAAAAAAAACATAAAATTAAATTATTCTAACCATCTAAAGTTTCCATGATCTCATCCTAAAAAATAGATAACAAAAATTACAATTATTACCCCAAAGCATACTTTGGGTCTTCTCAGTGATAACCAAATATCCAAATGACTTGAAAAACACAGAAGGGATCTACTATTGAACTGATGTCATGTAACACCCTATATCCAAATCGATTTATTAGACCCGGATATAGGATGCCACAATACAAAAATACTTAACAAAAGTTTTACAATTGGTGAAAACCATACTAAACATACTTCTTATTTTACTTTTTTCCTAAGTTAAATGATTTTGAAGGAAACGTTTATTATTTACAATAGATTCTTGAAGGCAGCGTAAGACATTACAACTTAAATCTATGTAAAACGGACTTAATTATGGAGTAGAGTAATAATCGTCACCAAGAGTGCCCTTCTGTATGCATAATATCGCACTTCGAACTGTCACCTTTGCACATTTCTGGCTTGGGCTCTTTAGTGGCATACAAGTTCAATTCCAAGAACTTGCATTACAAATAGACACTCGTAATTTCAACATAACTTAGTGAGTCTCAGCCAATATTACCTTTATACGTTGTTGTTAAGTTCCTCTACTTTAAGATCCTGAACTTCTTTTTAGGCTTTGTCAAATAATGATCTAATTACTGGCGGATAACTACACACCAATCTCTAGACTTGACCTCCTTGAACACATTTCGCTTGAATGGCGGTTCATCGACTTCACACAATAATGAAGATCTTATTTCACAATCTCATTGAAGATAGAAGTTGGATACATTTCTCAAAATGATAAAGGTACGGATACTACTCTTAGCGGATTCTTATACTAGCTCTGGCGGGCTATCAGAATGCCAGTCACATCGTATCTTCAATTCGATTCAGAAAAATGAACTTATTCAAATGAATGCAATATTTTAGATCATCCCATAGAATCCCAGATGACTTCGATACATAACATGAGGATCCCCAGGTTTGGTGGACACTTACACCACCAATAATTTCAGATACGCCAAGCTCTCTTTGTCTTGGCTGATTACTATGGTGGATTCATTAGTCAGGTACTCTACCGAGAACTCTTTCAGAAAATGCCTTAAATGCATACCCAGTTCTCACCACAAAGGTGGACAACTCGTCACTTAGGCGTTATAGAATTTTCCATACAAGCTTTCCAAATAACTTGCCACTAAGGCTTCCCATGTAATTTGCCACAAAAGCTTCACAGATAATTCACCACAAGGTTTTCACATATCTTCCATACCAGTTTTTCTCCTATTTATTGTCCTAACAGACTTCATCAAAGTACCACTATGGGGTCCATTATCAAATCACATATTTTCTCGACACTCCATCCGAACCCCATTTACTTCAACCATACTTGTCATGCATCAATCATTTAACATAACAAACAAATTTTTCACTCATACCCATAACAGAATCATACTTCCCAAACATAATTTCCATACATGCTTACCACACATCATCATACTCATTCAACACATCATACACTTCATTTACAAACACGCAGATGTGCCACAGAAATACACACACACCCATAAATACAGAGGTTCCTCAAGAAGATGTTGACAACTACAGAGACATCAATCATACAAAGAATCATCATAAAATAACATGCAAGAGTCGAGTCTAGAGACTCACCAAATACCCACCTTTACCTCAACCTGGAGCTTCTGTTTCAATTGTCCTTCCCGATCCACTAGCAGAAACTGCTTAAAAGATCATGGAATTCCCATTAGAATCCTAATTTACAAACATTTTAATAATTTTTCAACTACGTGTGACCTCCATGCAGGGCCTTCCACTCATACCCTATTGTTCATATGTCTTTTAGCATCCCTAATCTTCAACAATTATTATATGTAGAGCTATAAGACTTACCGGAAGATTGAATCGTCCACTGATTAAACAAAATCTTAGCTCTATCTTTACAAAGAAGAAAAGAATATTTAGGTTAGAAATAACAACCAGAACATAGAGTAGAGCAAAAAGAAAAACCATCTAAAATGCATCCCTTCACTATATATATACTACCGGTCCCCTTAGTGGATTTTGACAAATGGCGATGCTTACTCAAATTGTCCCCTATTTTACCTACAAAATCTGGGGAAAAGATAAAAGAAGATCTGGCAAAGATCGACATTGTTGTTTGACCAGTCATGAGGAGGGTCTAATCAATCTAGTTGACTCCCATCTAATCTCGTTATGATAACCAACTTGAACAGTGCTCAAGCAAATCGAACGTACTACACATTAGCGATGACTCACATATGGCGTGGCCTTAAAGACGATTAAGTCTTCTACAATTTTCTCATACACTTTGTAGGCTCTTCGTGCTCAGCCAAAACTCTGGGCATACTCTTCCTTAGGCATATTCTTTCTTCACTTGAACATATGCTATAATTAAATCCTTAGATGCCGCCAATAGGAAGATACTTTAACGTTAGTATATGCCAATACTCTAAATTTCCAGCAAGCCAATAGGGTGACCGGTCATGCTACCATAGTGCGCCAAACAATTAACATGTTGACCGCCTCTGGATGTACCAATGTCCAAAGTATAAATCCTAAAAAAATATATGTTAAAGGAGGTGTCCACAAGTATAAGGGCCAGGTTGTAATATAGTTACAACGAAGTAGGTGAGTACTCCGAGGATTGTACCCAAGTTATGCGAGCACTAAATTAATCCTAACCGAAGCACAAATAGGGTTACTTAGTACTTTAAATAGATTATGTTACGACTAAACATAAAAAAAAAAGATTTTTGGTATTTTAATAAATAAAGAACAAAACAATATAAATGGAAAAGCTTTGGGAAAGTTTCTATGGAAACTTAATTAGATCTGAGCGTGGGTGACTAGCTTGCTTCGGTAATCATAACTATTGTTTCTTCATGCTCCTTGTTCAATCAACTAGTCGTTACCCCAGTAGGATCTCTTGATCTTCCACTAGAATAACAAGTCAGCAAAAACTACTTATCTCTCGGCCTCATAGTCCAGACCGATTTTGTAACACCCCAAACCCGGCATAGAAGTTAGGCCCGAATCTGGCGTGTCACATGGAAGTGTTTTTCAAAACCATACTTCTTGTAGTTAAAGCTTATTTGAGAGTTAAAGCCTCTTTGTTAAAAATCAAAACACTTAAGCAATTGTTATCCACTTGAAAACGTAATTACTTTTAAAACCTTATCTGTTGCGGAAGCATATTTTAAATAAACAATTTACGAAAACGTGATGTTTACAAATTGAGTAGTAGAAGCATTTTGAAAACGTTGCGAAAACGTAGTGTTTTAAAGACAGCTTATCATTTTGGAAATCGTATCCCACTTAGCAGTTAGGAAACATCATAAATAAATATCAGAAATAATAAGTTAAAATTTGAGAGGCCATATAACATAATTTAAAACCCTGAATAGAAATTGAAAATAAAACAAATGTAAAACAATACAGTCGTGTGGCCACCCTCGAGTCCCTCGCAGCATCGATCCATCTAACATTGAGGATTACCTGCACAGTTAAAAACGGGGTGAGTTTATGAAAACTCAGTGTGTAATCCCCTTACTAGAGTAACAATCAGTATACAGAAACAAAAATTGAAATAGTCTGGGCCAAAGCCCTTTAACAGTAACAGTACAGTCCAGTTCAAAGCATACGTGGGCCAAAGCCCACTACAATATCACTTGGGTCACAGCCCATAACAGAATCAATTGGGCCTACCCCAAACCAATAGCAGAACAAGTGGCCTAAGCCCAGTACAGTGACAGATCTCATAACCAGATACGCAACAGTATGAGGATGCATCCCAACCCAGTCTAGCCAACACACCACCCGTACCAACCCTACACACCATGTGGGGACCAAGTCGACCCACCCAGCCCTACACACCAATAATGCAGTCGGGCTACTAATATCAACGCAGCAAAGCTGCTAATAACAGTATACGTGGCTGAGCCACTAGAATCAGTATGCGTGGTTGAGCCACTAAAATCAGTATACGTGGCGAAGCCACTATATCAGTAAAGCGTGGCAGACCCACCAGTACAGTACTTCCTCAAATTACAAATCCCAACCCCATGCAATATGTCGTGTATGTCATGCTCAATCATTACACGTGTATACAAAATAGCCATACTTAGTAACAGTCATTTCAACACATATTAACAGCATATCAGTCACACGCCCACAGTCAAGTCAGTTACATTCATAGTTATACAATCACAGTCAAATAAGTCGAATTCACAGTCTAAATCAGTTATTTACCTACAAGGGCAAAATAGTCATTTTACCCTATAAGGGTATTTCGGTTATTCTACCCTACAAGGGTATTTTTGTGATTCTACCCTACGAGGGTATTTCGATAATTCTACCCTACAGGGGTCTTTCGGTAATTCTACCCTATAGGGGTATTTCGATAGTTCTGCAAATCGGGGGTATTTTGGTAATTTCGCAAATCGGGGGTATGTCAGTAATTTTGCAAACCGAGGGTATTTTGGTAATTTTGCAAACTAGGGGTATTTCAGTAATTTTACAAGTCGAGGGTGTTTCAGTAATTTTGTAAACCAAGGGTATTTCAGTAATTTTGTAAACCAAGGGTAATTCAGAAATTTTGTAAACCAAGGGTAATTCAGTAATTTTGTAAACCAAGGTATTCTAAATAGATATAACGATGCGAATGGGCCTAAGGCCCATTCTCGGCCCAAATGGGCCCACACGCTCGTGTGGCCCATTTAGCCCAAATCTAGCCACAGATATGAGATTCACATAGTCCAGTCTAATATTTACTACACAATCATACAACTTATCCGTTGGGCCCATGGGCCCATTGGCCCCACATGGCCCCTTTCGGCCAATCATGGCCCAAACAGCCTAAACCCACAAGAACACTCATGGTGGCCTCAACTATCGCGTCGAAGCCCCCACATGTGCGCTCGTACGCTCGTGTGGCTACCATCACCGTGTGACCGGCATTTTGGCATTTGCCGCTCTACAGCTAGAGTAGTGCGAAATACACACACCTGATAGGAATCTGAAGTTAATCCACACTCTGAACACTGTTATGCGCAGAAGCCAACAATGATCGCACCCTTGACCCCCAAGGGGTGTGTCGATCAACTTCGGTCACCACCACCGTGACCCAACGGCATACAGATCAACGAATGATCCAACGCCTAACCCAAACGAGCACGCCACAAAGAAAAAGGGTTAAGCCAAGGAAGGTATGCTTACTCTCCTCATGGTTTGCTCTATTTAAAGCCAACTTCTCGCCTACTCTCATGCTAGCTTCCCGATGTGGGATCCCCTTCAGAGAGTTTAAATCCAACACAAACTCGCAAATCAATCCGCAAAATAAACACTCCCTTGCTTGACATGA
The DNA here is from genome assembly GCA_025698515.1 of Gossypium sturtianum. NCBI lineage: Eukaryota > Viridiplantae > Streptophyta > Magnoliopsida > Malvales > Malvaceae > Gossypium > Gossypium sturtianum. The sequence continues at coordinate 119,421,646 of CM046952.1, forward strand.
GATTCAAACCCTTGCCCTCTCCTATGCTCCAGACGCTACATGCCACCACAACACAAGCTCCTTTTGTGACTTAGAACATGCGCAACTAAATATAAGCCTATTGGCCAAGGTCTAAGTTCATTCAAAAGAAAAGCAAAATGAATTGTAAGCGCCAAGACTTGAACCTTTGACCCCTTGCTTCCTCTATGGCATCATTCCTTGTCTACCATGTGGCGTCATTTGCCACTAGACCACAACTCCTTTTGTGTCTTTATTTTCCCACAATTTATTCTTAAAGCCTACTTACTTACCCCCAGGGCTTTATTCACCTAAAACCAAAAATTTTCCTAAAGCCCAGGTTTGAACCCGGGACTTCATGGAAGCCCCCTAACCTTCCAAAATCACTCACCTAATATGTTCAACATGCATTAGAGCCGTTCTCTTGTTCTCAAAAATTTAAACGCTCCTATGCCCAAGGCCCAATAGGCCCAATTCTACTAGGCCCAAATTCGGGGCGTTACAGATTTGGGGTTAAGGTGTTCACGGATACGCCATACCAATTTTAGGTTAATTCCTACCTAAATGACTTCCTAGGGTTGTCAAGCCTAAGGTTTAAATTATTCCTATCCCAAACAGCTGATCCGCTAAGAAAACCCTGCACAATGATTAATTAATCATACTTCCACTCACTAATCCCCCATAAAAGGATTAGTTCCTCATCGATCTCAAAAACAGAATAAACTTGATATGAAATATGAACATTAATAGTAAATCAAGATACAAAGGTTTAAGAGAAGCCTAAATTATATTTAATGAAAGCACGAAATCCAGAAAGAGTTGATTGAGTTCCACAAATTAGATCTCCCAACAAATGCATAACTGGAAATAACCTAAAGTCTAAGAAAAGGGAAAAACTAAAACCTAAAACTATAAAGAAATTATATAGTATTAAAAGTTGTCCATAACGAGTGTTAGATGAGCCTATTTATAGTGTTAGGGTTGTCGTCGTCCTCAACTGAAACACCCCCAAACCCGGCCCACGAGCCTAGACCGGATCTGGTATGTTCCTCGAGTAAAACGTTTTAATTTCATGTTTATTACTTGGAAAATTTGGGGTGGTTTTATAAAAATACCGAGTTGTTTTGGGGTTAATCTTTAATTCAAAAATCGTTTGTGTTTAGGTGTCTAAACATTTACATTTATTTTTAAGAAGAGTTGCTTAAACTTTAGATTGATAAAAATTGTATCATAATAAAATAATTAAAATGCATGCATAAACAGTTTTCATACTAGTGGCTTAATTCATCAAAGCAAAATCCGAAATAAATCCAAGATACTTATAAGAAAATGAAGAGTCCAAATTGAAAATAATCTTTGTGCTTGAGCATGGCCACCACTAAGCTCCCGCCGACCCGGTCCATCACCGAGTGTCACCTGAAAAATATTCCCAACGGGTGAGTCAAACAGACTCAATGTGTAACCAACACTAAATCCCAATAGTTTAGGCATATCAGTTCATACATATGCATATAATTAAATAATAAAATGATGCAAACCCAACCCAAACCTAGTTACCATCCGCTACACATCACCCGTACCAACCTCGCACACCGTGGGGACTACTAAGTCAACCCTCCATCCGCTACACATCATCGAAGGCGCGCCGCTGCGATCGACGTGCTCATCGCCTCTTATAATATTCGTGGCATAGCCACCGTGATAATTATTTTGTGTCATGAGACACCACATTCGAATAACGTGACCGAAGTCACCACATTCGATATTGTGACCGGCCACCACATTCATATATTGGGGTATATAACCACCAATCACTTCCCCATTCCATATAACCCATATGCCCATGCCATACAAAACATGCAATATCATGCCATATTCTTTATTCACATTCTTATAGTTTCCCATGTGTGCCATAACAGATCATATTATACTCATAGTAGGAGTGGGTAAACGTACCTGAGTACTTTGTACCATTGCATGGTACCTTTGGCCACATTCATATTATTATAACCACACATAACTAATTTAAGCCGTAATCTAATAAGGTCTAGTGTGGGGTACACACCTGATATACTTATCGCTTCCACTGAGATCCCGAAGAATCCCGATTTAATGTTCTAGATCTTAGTCCCCTACATTCGGCCAACACTTAATATTTTAACAAAGCCTATTCGGCTATAAAACCAAATCAGAAAGAATCAATGCGACCAAAATCTTACCTTTTGCTGCCGATTTGATCACTAATCAAATCCCAAACTCGAGATAATCCCTCTTGCAATCGGCTAGCACTAAATCACTTCACGGATTAGTTTTCGACTTCTAAGTAAATAAGAATTAAATCTAAGTCACTAAATAGGCCTTGGTCGAATGTGTATATGCACTTACCTTGCGATTTTGAATCCCGAAATCCTTGTATACCGCTGTCGATCGCCTAAATAACCATGGTCGATTCGCTAACATAATAACCAATATGGTCGAATATTACACCTCCTTACCTTGCAAATCTTAAATCCCGAAAGTGGTCTCCCTAGAAGTCGGCTACTATAGAAATCCCAAAACTCACCTTCAAGGTTTCGGCCAAAGAGCATAAATGGGATTAGAATCTTGATTTCGACAGACCAAAATAGAGAAAAGAGCTTTTTAAACCCAAGAGAGATCTCTTACCAAATAGAAAGATCAAGACGCAATTGGTTCACCCACTCTATGTATCGACAAGAGGAAAGAGATGTTGGGTTTTCGGCTTTTAATGTTTATAATCAAATCGGCTCTACCAGGGTAGAGGAGCAATCGGTTATGGCCACAAAATAGAGGATTCAGCTTTTGAAAGATTCGTGAGAAGAGAAAGTAAATGATGGAATGTGGTGCGATTTATCTTGGTGACAAAAGGAGATTCGGCTTGAACAAAAGAAATGAGAGATGGAAGGTTTGAGGTGTTGCGGCAATGGTGGGATTGAGAGAGGAATATTCGGCTTGGTCAATTGAAGAGGAAGGGAAGAAGAAACAAAGAGAGCAAATTGAATTCCTAAGGACTTTTTGGCACAAAAGAGAGAGATGAGAAGAGAAGAAATTTCGGCACATAACCTCCCTTATTTGACCGATTGCCTCACTTACTCCCCCCCTCCTGAATTCGGCTAGCATTCAAACACTAGCTACTCCTTGCTTTTCTCCTATTTTCTCTCTTCTTCATCTATTCAAAATAATTAAAAATAATTCAACATTTATCCTCTATCTTAGCCAAATTTTAAAAGGGATTGACCAAGTCCAATCCTCATCTAAATAAAGTCCCTATGCCGTCCACCACTGCTTCCCATTGCCGCAAAAATAAAAGCCCCAAAATGTTGCTTGTGCTGCTCGAACCTAGGCCCCCTTGTACTTCTTGTGGCGTCACTTACTAGGGCTTTAAGTGGCGCCTCCAAGCCACTTAAACAAGCCCATTTTTGTGTCATATTTCCCCTACTAATTTTCTTAAGGCCTCCTCTGCCTAGCTTCCTCTTTTAAACTTAAAATCGAATAATTTCTAAGGTATTCACCTACACTCTAAGGTTCACACAATTCATACAACACAATCAGAACACACATAGGCATGCTACTTCATACAATTTAGCATTAATGCATAAGCTATAAATCCCGGATATTACAGTTCTACCCCCCTTAAAATAATTTCATCTTCGAAATTACCTGGCTGAAATAAGTGAGGGTATTGCTGTCGCATTGCTTCTTCTGGCTCCCACGAAGCTTCTTCCGATCCGTGATTACGCCATAACACTTTGACCAAAGGAACTGACTTCCTTCGCAACACTTTCACATCTTGTTCCAAGATCTGAATCGACTCTTCCTCATAGGACAAATCTGGCCTTAATTCCACCTCTTCAACCGGAACTACATGAGATGGATCTGAATGATAACGACGTAGCATGGACACATGGAATACGTCGTGTATCTGCTTCAATTCCAAAGGCAACTCTAAGTGGTATGCCACTGGTCCAACTCGCTTCAATACCTGATATGGTCCTAAAAACCTTGGACTTAACTTCCCTTTGCGACCAAATCTCATCACCTTCTTCCACGTTGATACCTTAAGAAACACTTGATCTCCCACATCAAATTCTATTTCTTTCCTCTTAAGATCTGCGTACGACTTCTGCCTGTCAGATGCTTCCTTCAACCGTGTGTGAATTATCTCAACTTTCTCTTCAGATTCTGCCACAATCTCTGGACCCAAAACTCGTCGTTCCCCCAATTCCGTCCAACACGTAGGAGTGCGACACTTTCGTCCATACAGCGCTTCATATGGTGCCATCCAAATACTGGCTTGATAGCTGTTGTTGTATGCAAATTCCGCTAACGGAAAATATTCTTCCCAACTTCCTCTGAAGTCTATCACACAGCCTCTCAGCATATCTTCCAACACTTGGATTACTCGTTCAGCCTGCCCGTCCGACTATGGATGAAAAGCCGTAGTGAAATCCAATTTAGTGCCCAAAGCCTGATGTAGAGCCTTCCAAAATCGAGACGTAAACCTTGGATCCCTATCTGAAATAATTGATTGTGGCACTCCATGCAACCTCACAATTTCCACCACATATAACTTTGCTAACTTCTGCAAAGAATAATCAACTCTTACTAGAATGAAGTGCGCGGACTTGGTCAACTGGTGCACTATCACCCATACTGAGTCCTTCTTAGTAGGCGTAAGGGGAAACCCACTAACGAAGTCCATGGTAATTCTCTCCCACTTCCACTGTGGAATCATTATCGGTTGAAGCAATCCTGACGGAACTTGGTGTTCAGCCTTAACTTGCTGACACGTTAAGCACTTGTCGACAAATTCTGTAACTTCCTTCTTCAGACTAGGCCACCAAAACTGTTCCCTTAGATCCCTGTACAATTTAGTACCTCCAGGATGCATAGCATAAGGGCTACCATGCGATTCCTGAAGAATCCTCTGCCTTAACTCCTTGTTCCTCGGCATACAGACCTTACCCTTAAAACACAACACTCCTTCGTTATTAATACCATAATCTTCCAACTCTCCACTCTGCACTTGCTGCAACTTAGCACTTAAGTCCTCATCCAATGGCGACTTTCCTTTTCCTCATTCAGCCATGACGGCTTAACTTGCAACTCGCGTGAGACTTCCATCGTCATACAAGCTCAGATGTGCAAACATTGCCCTCAGATCCGACACCACTTTCCGACTTAAGGCATCTGCCACTACATTCGCCTTGCCCGGATGATACTCTATGGAACAATCATAATCCTTCAGTAATTCCACCCACCTTCGCTGTCTCAAGTTCAGCTCCTTCTGAGTCAACAGATACTTAAGACTCTTGTGGTCCGTGTAGATCACTGACTTTTCTCCATAAAGGTAGTGCCTCCACACCTTAAGAGCAAAGACCACTTGCCGCCAGCCCAAGTCATGCGTCGGGTAGTTAACCTCATGTGGCCTCAGTTGTCGAGATGCATAAGCTACAACCTTCCCGTCCTGCATTAGAACACATCCTAATCCTGTGTGAGAAGCATCACAGTACACCACAAAGTCCTTCCCTGCCTCCGGTTGAATCAAAACCGGAGCTTCAGTCAAAACTCTCTTAAGCTTCTCAAAGCTCCCCTGTTGCCTATCTGTCCAAACGAAAGGTACCTCCTTTCTCAACAACTTTGTCAACGGTGTGGCTATTGAAGAAAATCCTTCCACAAACCTTCTATAGTAGCCTGCCAATCCCAAGAAACTTCGAATCTCAGCCACAGACTTAGGTGGTTTCCAATCTCGTACTGCCTCAATCTTCTTAGGGTCCACCCTTATTCCTTCTGCAGACACCATATGCCCTAAGAATGCAACCTCTTTAAGCCAAAACTCGCACTTGCTGAATTTGGCATATAGCTTCTTCTCTCTTAACACTTGCAACACTTTCCGGAGATGCTCGTCATGTTCTTCCTCAGACTTGGAGTATACTAGGATATCGTCGATGAACATAACGACGAACCGATCCAAGTAGGGTTGAAAAACCCGGTTCATCATATCCATGAACGCGGCTGGGGCGTTCGTCAAACCAAATGGCATCACTACGAACTCATAATGCCCGTATCTTGTCCGAAAAGCCGTCTTATGGATATCCGCTTCCTTCACCTTAAGCTGATGATATCCAGACCTTAGGTCTATCTTTGAGAATACCGCTGCCCCCTTAAGCTGATCGAACAAGTCGTCTATCCTTGGCAAAGGGTACTTGTTCTTGATGGTCAGCTTATTCAACTGACGATAATCTATGCACATACACATAGTTTCGTCCTTTTTCTTCACAAACAAGACCGGTGCTCCCCATGGAGACACACTGGGTCGAATGAATCCACGATCAAGCAACTCTTAGATTTGAGCCTTGAGCTCAACCAACTCTTTCGGTGCCATTCTATACGAAGCGATAGATACTTGTGCCGTTCGAGGCAGCAAGTCAATTCCAAACTCCACCTCTCTGTCCGGGGGTATTCCAGGTAACTCCTCCGGAAAGACATCCACAAACTCCTTTACTGTTCTAACTCCACTAACTCCCCCTTCTTTGGTATCCAACGCCCTAACAAAAGTCAGAAATACCTTGCACCCTTTCCGAACCATTTTATCAGCCTTTAAGGCAGAGACTACGTTAGACAAGTAGTTTCTTCTTTCTCCTATCATAATTATCGCCTCATCCTCCAGCGTCTTTAACTCCATTCGTTTAGCTGCACAATCCAATATAGCTCGGTGTTCTACTAGCCAGTCCATGCCAAGTATGAGATCGAATTCTCTCGAAGGAAGTTCCATTAAGTCGGCAGAAAATATCACTCCCTAAATTTCTAAGGGTGCGCTCCAGAAGATCTTATTCACCACTACGCTTTGGCCTAATGGGCTTACTACTGATCATCTCCCTATCGATAGTTCGAGTCTATGCCTAGTGTTTCAACTACACTACATGCAACATAGGAATGGGTCGAGCCCACATCAATCAAAGCAAAATAAGGCTTGTTCGCTATAAGGAACGTACCGGTTATGACGTCCGGCGCGTCTTCGTCCTCCTCCTCCGTGAACCGAACATACACTAGACCCATTGTCTTGCCTCGGCATTACCAACACCTCGGCCGGGGTCCCACGTCCTCTTCCAAAGCACCATTACCTCTGTTATTCAGACCACGACCCCGCTGAGGCTGTTGTCCCCCTCTTCCAGCCTGATTAGAACCTTGACCTGTTGGTCGACCCCCGTCTATTTTTATAGGACAGTCCTTAATCATGTGGTCCTTGGACCCACACTTGAAACATCCCCCTGTCTTCTTCCAACACTCTCCTAGGTGCCTCTTCCCACACTGATCACAAGTACGATACTGCCCTCCTGCCATAACTTGCTGACCTCACGGCCCATCAACTCTAGGCCTCTTCTGCGCATTCCCAGATGACCCAGACGATCCGAATCCTCTCTTTTGCCTATTACGATCGAGTTACGCGCTTACGAGTCCTTAACTCCTTCGGCCACTTTAGCCTTCTCCACCCGCTCCTGCTGCGGAGCTATCAACAACCTTAGGTTATCCCTAAGTCCGTCCTCAAACCGGACACACCGTTCATGCTCCGTAGCCACTATCCCTCGAGCATACCGACTCGACCTTAAGAATTCACCTCGTGACTTCGCCACGGATTTGTTCCCTTGAACCACCCCTGAAATGCTTTCTCTCTGCATCAATATAATCGGTACCAACATACTTCTTCCGATCGCCACCTTAACATATTCCCAAGTAAGATCCTCACCGTGGCACCATCCCGATTGTGAGCCACCATTGATATGCTTCGTCGCGAAGTAGTGCCACCATCCCTTTCAGTTTCTCCTCAGCAATTAAATCGAGCTCGTCCATAATTCGCTCGGTTGCCTCCAACCAATACTCAGCCGTACTGGGTGCCACACCAGATACACCACAAAACACCTCAGCCCCATTGGCTCAGAGTCGCTCGGGTATAGATTTCCGAGCTCCCATACCTCCACCTGCTCCAGCCACCATCTCAAGAACTCGCAGCATTGCCTGCGATACTGCATCCTCCTCCGTCTGATCTTGCTGCTTAACACCAACAGCTGGTGGTGGGGGTGGTGCTACCCCATTTTCGGACCCTTGTCTAGACCTAACGGGTTCCGATACGGTCATTCTGCCTCTACCACGTCCTCGCACATTACGACCACGTCCCCTAGAACTCATGTCTACGATCGCGCTTTAATCTGAATAAGAAATTTTTATGCATTAATATTTTGTTCCACTGATTATCCGCGAAGAAATTTTATGAAAGAAGTTTAGAAGTAGTTCTTTCGATCGATCAAAGTTTCAAGTCTTCTATCCTAATTTAAAGGAGCACATTCATTCAACACACATTCATCATTCAAACATTTTCGTCCTATTCCTATCCCAGGGGTATTTTCGTCATTTCACCTATATGGGTATTTTGGTAATAAATCGGGGTTAATTTGAAAAATTGTAAATCAGGGGTAATTTTGTAAAATTTTCAATTCAGGTTCCTTGGTGATTTTATGAAATAAGAGTATTTCTTAAACATTTTTTTCCAAACTAGGGTGGTTGGTCCCTTTCGGGTTTTAATTATAGGGTTTAGCCCATCAACGAGTCCTCATAACTAGGGTGAATAGTCACCACGCACTGGTAGGATTCCAAAGAAAGAGAAGGTGAGTCGCTGGGGACCGCTTAAATACCAAGCTCTCCCTGAATCCACTCCTAGGCATGCGTCGCGCCTATTGCCACACCCTAACTCGACTAAGGTGAACAGTCACTACGCACTGGTAGGATTCCAGCGAAGAGGAGGTGAGTCACTAGGACCGCTTAAATACCAAGCTCTTCCTGGATCCAATCCTAGACATGCGTCATTTACGGTTACCACACCCTAGTCTTGTGGCTCGTTAACGGGTTTGTTTAGTGAAATTAAGTCTTATGAAAGTTTAAGAAGTGGTTTAAACAAAGCCTATAGTCCATCGAGTCTATTTAAACTAGTCTCAAGCGTCCCATAAAGCCCATAAAGCCCACATGTATATCACACAATGGTTTAGGTACTTACATGGCGGACTTGGGTCGAGACGCAGTGCCATCTTTGAGCTAACAGACTGTTATCCTTTAAAAGCATTTTTTAGAAAACATTTTGGAGCCCAAAACTCCAGAGCCGAGTTTTGAACCGGCTCGATACCAATTTGAAACACCCCCAAACTGGCCCACTTGAGCCTGCACCAGGATCTCGTATGTTCCTCGAGTAAAACGTTTTAATTTCATGTTTATTACTTGGAAAATTTGGGGTGGTTTTATAAAAATACCGAGTTGTTTTGGGGTTAATCTTTAATTCGAAATCGTTTGTGTTTAGGTGTCTAAACATTTACATTTATTTTTAAGAAGAGTTGCTTAAACTTTAGATTGATAAAAATTGTATCATAATAAAATAATTAAAATGCATGCATAAACAGTTTCATACTAGTGGCCTTATTACATCGAAGCAAAACCCAAATAAATCCAAGATACTTATAAGAAAATGAAGAGTCCAAATTGAAAATAATCTTTGTGCCGAGCATGGCCACCACTAAGCTCCTGCCGACCCGGTCCATCACCGAGTGTCACCTAAAAATATTCCCCAACGGGTGTGAGTCAAACAGACTCAATGTGTAACCAACACTAAATCCCAATAGTTTAGGCATATCGGTTCATACATATGCATATAATTAAATAATAAAATGATGCAAACCCAAACCCAAACCTAGTTACCATCCGCTACACATCACCCGTACCCAACTCTCGCACACCGTGGGGACTACTAAGTCAACCCTCCATCCGCTACACATCATCGGCTGCGATCGCTGCAAATGACGTGCTCATCGCCCTTATAATATTCGTGGCATAGCCACCAGATAATTATTTTGTGTCATGAGACACCACATTCAGATAACGTGACCGAAGTCACCACATTCAGATATTGTGACCGAAGCCACCACATTCATATATTGGGGTATATAACCACCAATCACTTCCCCATTCCATATAACCCGTATGCCCATGCCATACAAAACATGCAATATCATGCCATATTCTTTATTCACATTCTTATAGTTTCACATGTGTGCCATAACAGATCATATTATACTCATAGTAGGAGTGGGTAAACGTACCTGAGTACTTTGTACCATTGCATGGTACCTTTGGCCACATTCATATTATTATAAACACTCATAACTAATTTAAGCCGTAATCTAATAAGGTTTAGTGTGGGGTACACACCTGATATACTTATTGCTTCCACTAAGATCCCGAAGAATCCCGATTTAATGTTCTAGATCTTAGTCCCCTACATTCGGCCAACACTTAATATTTTAACAAAGCCTATTCGGCTATAAAACCAAATCCCGAAGAATCAATGCGACCAAAATCTTACCTTACTGCCGATTTGATCACTAATTAAATCCCGAAACTCCGAGATAATCCCTCTTGCAATCGGCTAGCACTAAATCACTTCACGGATTAGTTTTCGGCTTCTAAGTAAATAAGAATTAAATCTAAGTCACTAAATAGGCCTTGGCCGAATGTGTATATGCACTTACCTTGCGATTTTGAATCCCGAAATCCTTGTATACCACTGTCGACTGCCCCTAAATAACCATAGTCAGATTCGGCTAACATAATAACCAATATGGCCGAATATTACACCTCCTTACCTTGCGAATCTTAAATCCCGAAAGTGGTCTCCCTAGAAGTCGGCTACTATGGATATCCCGAAACTCACTTTCAAGGTTTCGGCCAAAGAGCATAAATGGGATTAGAATCTTGATTTCGACAGACCAAAATAGAGAAAAGAGCTTTTTAAACCCAAGAGAGATCTCTTACCAAATAGAAAGATCAAGATGCAATTGGTTCACCCACTCTATGTATCTGCAAGAGGAAAGAGATGTTGGGTTTTTGGCTTTTAATGTTTATAATCAAATCGGCTCTACCAGGGTAGAGGAGCAATCGGTTATGGCCACAAAATAGAGGATTCAGCTTTTGAAAGATTCGTGAGAAAAGAAAGTAAATGATGGAATGTGGTGCGATTTATCTTGGTGACAAAAGGAGATTCGGCTTGAACAAAAGAAATGAGAGATGGAAGGTTTGAGGTGTTGCGGCAATGGTGGGATTGAGAGAGGAATATTCGGCTTGGTCAATTGAAGAGGAAGGGAAAAAGAAACAAAGAGAGCAAATTGAATTCCTAAGGACTTTTCGGCACAAAAGAGAGAGATGAGAAGAGAAGAAATTTCGGCACATAACCTCCCTTGTATGACCGATTGCCTCACTTACTCCCCCCTCCTGAATTCGGCTAGCATTCAAACACTAGCTACTCCTTGCTTTTCTCTTATTTTCTCTCTTCTTCATCTATTCAAAATAATTAAAAATAATTCAACATTTATCCTCTATCTTAGCCGAATTTTAAAAGGGATTGACCAAGTCTAATCCTCATCTAAATAAAGTCCCTATGCCGTCCACCACTGCTTCCCATTGCCGAAAAAATAAAAGCCCCAAAATGTTGCTTGTGCTGTTCGAACCTAGGCCCCCCTTGTACTGCTTGTGGCGTCACTTACTAGGGCTTTAAGTGGCGCCTCCAAGCCACTTAAACAAGCCCATTTTTGTGTCATATTTCCCCTACTAATTTTCTTAAGGCCTCATCTGCCTAGCTTCCTCTTTTAAACTTAAAATCGAATAATTTCTAAGGTATTCACCTACACTCTAAGGTTCACACAATTCATACAACACAATCAGAACACACATAGGCATGCTACTTCATACAATTTAGCATTAATGCATAAGCTATAAATCCTGGATATTACATCAACCCTAGGTCAGCTGACGCTCTTGTGTTTAATATTTGATTGTGTAGACCAAAACACCCTTAGCTCGTAAGTGTTTTTCGTACAAGACGGGGTCACGACACCCTAGTTCCTCTATCGCGACATTGGAGGCAATATGCTCATATTCAAGGTAGCTTCAGGGGTATGTCACGACATCCCTTGGTTGTGTCACGACACTAAAGGTAGTCTTGAAATTCTTACTTTTTGCTCCCTATGTTGCGACATCAAACTCCCCATGTTACAACACAGTGACCAGTATTGAGTTGGTACTCCTTCTAATGGTCTTCTGCACACTCAAAAAGTATGTCAGCTCACCCATAGGACTCCTTTAGCCCCTAAGTTCAACAAAATACTCAAATTACACTTTTTATTGAATGTAAACGAAACTAGGAAAACTTAATTAAAACATAATAAAAATACTTGTATTCAAGCTCATCAAGTGCGAAAACTAGTTTAATTTGCTACACCGAATTATGACAAATCACATGCATACCTCACTCTCCTTTTTTGATCCACCGTTTTTGGGGTGTGACATGTCACCACCAAATATATCCACTGCTGCCACAGCCAACATCACCATTTTTTTCATCATCATTGCCACTTTTGGGCCGTTACCAACCACCCATCGCCGGCCACCAATGTTTGCCATCAACAATCTTCATCGTCGAACCACTGTTAGTCTTTTTCTGGTTGGCTAGATCGGGTTTGTGTTGTCTCAAAAAAAATTGGATGCATCTCAGTTCTTTTTGATTTGCCAAAAACTTAAGTTTATTTCTTGCTTACACAATTTTTTCTGAAATAAATAAAATAAAACCTACGTGTAGATGATAGTTCATGATCTAATTACATATCCCAAAAATTATTAACAAAATTACATCCACTTTTATTTCTAAGAATCACAACTTCGATAAAATTACTTTATATAAATAATAAAAGAATAAACTATATCCATTCACATACATAACTCAAAAATATGCTTATAATTACAAGAATGACACATCTTATAAAAAATTAACCAAACATGAAGAAGAGAGAAATTTTGGTACCAATTTATACTATAAACATAACACAACCTAACTTTGATACTAACAGCTGGAAATATCTGGTTTAATCAAATGGTTTTTAGTCATAGTAAAAAATTAAAATTTTGAAAAAAGAGTGGGTTTGTGCGAGACGGATCCTAAATGTTCCCAACTTTCAATCGAATGACCTTCTCGTCTATTCTCGTACCACAAATTTCTTCGAGTGTGGGCTCGAAGAATTGTAATCTCTAAATTATATAGGGTTTTTCTATATGTTTTTACCACCTTTTTTACTTAATTATTATGTTTATCTTGAGTAATTGTTATTGAACTAAGTGAATTTTACTTAATTAGTAATTTTAGACATGAATTTGGAAAGTATGTGAAATTATGCTTAATTACATGATTTTCATGCATATTTTATATTAATTCATTAATGTATGTATTTTTCACTATGTAGAAGGTCCATTAGAGACATGATTTATGTAACATCCTGGAAAGGGCCTATGCATTTTCGGTTTAATTGTACGAAGTAACATGTTTTATGTACTAAGAATAAATTTTGAACATTTTTGGAAACCTGAAAATGTAAGGAAATGGATGGAAATGATTTGGAAATGATTCAAAATAGGAAAGTGCACATTTCTGGAAACTTGGAAATGTAAGAAAATGTCAAGTTACAGAGCCGAACGAAAATTTTTGGAAACTTAGAAATGTCGAGTTTTAAAGTCTAAAAGAGGAAATTAAGGCAAGGTGGCCTTAAAAGGAAAAGTTTGTGAAATTTGACACACAAACAGGCTTGGAAAAGTGGCCTGAAGATGCCACTTAGGGCCTCTGGAAATGGCGCCACATACAAAGGATTGGGCCAAGGTTCGAGTCACATGGGAAGCAAATAAAGAAATTTTATTTTTTTGCTTCTAGAAGCAGAGAGGTGGACAGCACAAGGCTTTTAAAAAGAGGAGTTTTATCCTCTTTAAAATAGCTAAAAGATGGATAAATGAGGGATTAATTTTAAATAAAGAAATAAGAAGGGAAATAAGGATAAGTGTTGAATTATCTTTTATTTTCTCTTAGGTGATAATTAAAAGATAAAATTATCACATATGAAGAGTGGTGGCCAAGTAGGGGACACTAGCCTAGTAATTTCGGTTAAGAAAGGAAGAGTAAGGCCATTCTTCATTCACTCTTTTCTCTCCTACTCTCTGCCGAATTCCTTAAGCAATATTCTCTTTTCTTTCTTTTCTTTTATCAAGCCGAAATTAAGTAATTGTTGGAACCTAGCCGAATATTTTCCTCTCCATTAGAAGCCATAGCCGAATCTCCCTATGAAACTAAGCAAGGAAGCAGCCGACTGAAGTATTAAGGGGATCTCTCGGGTTTCTACAACTGTCGACTACAAGGAGGAATATTTCGGGATCTAAGGTAAGAAACTATAAGATCCAAAGGTCTTGTTTTAAGTTTTAATGTTAGATTAAACCTAACATGTGATTATAGGAATTTTGACATCCCTAGGAAAGCAAGGATACTTTTCGGGATTTGAGATCACAAAGGTATGTGTTTAAGACATTCGGCCAAAGCCTATTTTAAGTATTTGGATTTATTCCCAAAAGCCGAAACTAACCTATGATGTGTTTTAATGATTGGCCGAATGCAAGAAGGAATACAACAAAGTTTTGGGGCTTGATTCTTAAGTCAATCGGCAACAAGGTAGGTTTTCAGTATACAAATCCTACTAGGATTTGGTTTTAAAGCCAAAAAGGTTTATTAATGTGTTTAAATGATTGGCCGAATATAGGAGTTAAGGATCTAAATCGGTAGATCGGTTTTTCGGGATTTCAAGGACTTTGTTAAGTGAATCAGGTGTGTACCCCACACTAACTTTTTATATGATTATGGTAATATGTAAAATGTGCATATGGATAAGGTATCGTGTTATGGTACAAAGTACTCAGGTACGTTTCCTACTTCCACTAGGATTATGAAATATGTTATTTATAACATGTGAAAATTTATAAGAATGTGAATTTAAGTAGGATATGCATGATATGAATAATATGGGTCATTCGGGATATATGAAAAAGGGGAAGTGAATGTGATGACTACGGTCTCACTATCTGAATGTGGTGACTTCGGTCACATTATCTGAATGTGGTAACTTCGGTTACATTATCTGAATGTGGTGTCTCATGACACAATTATCTGGTGGCTATGCCACAAATTTTATATGGGCGATGAGCACGTCGACTGCAGCGACTGCCTTCGATGGTGTGTAGCGAATGGAGGGTTGACTTAGTAGTCCCCACGGTGTGCGTGCGAGTTGGTACGGGGATGTGTAGCGGATGGCACCTAGGTTTGGGTTGGGTTGCATCATCATTTTTATCTGTTATATGAATAAGTATTGGATATGAAAAATGTATGCCTGATCTATTGAATTTTAGTGTTGTGTACACATTGAGTCCATTGACTCACCCCGTTGTAGGACTATTTTTCAGTGACGATCAATAATGGACCGGGTTATGGAAGCTTAGGGATGGCCATGCTCGACTTGAAGTTTTATTCAATATGGATATTTAAATTTATTTAAGTATTTTAGAATTTTATTTTGGGATTTTTCTTGATGTAATAAGGCCATAAGTTACATTTCTTTACTTTTATTTTTAATTACTATGTTACTAATTATTTTCAATTAAAGTTAAGTAAAATTTATTTCTTTAAAAATAAACCCTAATTGTTTGTTTTCATCTTAGTTAATTGGACTTTAAAATAAGATCAATGGGTTTTTAACTCAAGCCCAACCCAAAACAATAGTTTTTAAAAATCGCACAAGTTTTCCTCTGTAATAAAAGAATTTTGTAACCGATTTACTTAAGGAACATACCAGATCCGGTCCAGGGCTCGTGGGCCGGGTGTAGGTGTTTCATTTGGTATCGAGCCCGCTTTTAAACTCTCGGCTGTGGGCTAAGGCCCAAAACATTTTCAAATCGAGCCAAGTAAGCTTTTTGAAAGAATTTTATGAAATAAACAGTTTTCTCGGCTTGGCTCCTAAGTCTCCGACCATGATCCACCGGGTAAGTACCCTAACTATTTGTGTGATTATGTGTTATGAAATATGGAAGGGTAGAAAAAGGAATGGAACATAGAAAAGCATGATAGGAACTTGAACCCTAGGACTAGTCTACTCAAAGACAAACACATAAGACTTAAGGAACGTTAAACAAACCTATGGTTAAGTCACTGAGTTAGGGTGTGGTAACCCCTGTGCGTATTTCTAGGATTAGATTCAGAAGAGCCTGGTATTTAAGCAGTCCTAGTGACTCACCTCCTCTTCGCAGGAATCCTATCTGGTGCGTAGCTTCGGTTCACCCTAACCTAGAGGGCTCAGTAGGTGTGGCAACCTCTATGCGCATGTCTAGGAATGGTTTCGGTGGGAGCTTGGTATTTAAGCAGTCCGCGTGACTCACCTCCTCTCCACTCGAATCCTGCCTGGTGCATAGCTTTGGTTCACCCTGACCAAGAGGGCTCGGTCATAGGCTAAACACAATGACCAAAACCCGAAAGGGAACTAGCCGTGTTTCTATAAAAACAACAAAAACCTAGTTTTAAAACACTTAAAAAACTTTCTTTTAAATTTTTGAAAACCATCCTTACAAAATTTTCTGAAAATTTTTCTGATTTGTGAAAAATTACCGAAATACCCCCGAGGTCAAAAATTTCTGAAATACCCCCGGATTTCAAAATTTTTCCAAAATACCCCGGGAATTTAAAAATACCAAAATAATTTGTGACGAAATCCCCAAAGAACTCTTTCTTTTGGAAAAAAATTTCGAAAATACCCCTGTAGGACAAAATTACGAAAATACCCTAGGTAGTGGAGAAACAATAACAATGAAAACTGCAACGTTTCTCTGAATGAACGAAAGTTCATAATTGTTTGATGGATGTACGAATGAATGGAAAGACTGTGTGCATGTATGAATACGAAAGAACCACTCCTAAATTCTTTTTCATAAAACTTCTTCACGGGTAAACAAGTGAAAGAAAGACTAATTCATAAAACTTCTTAATCAGATTACGACATTAGAAATGAGCTCTAGAGGACGTGGTCGTCGTGGACGAGGTAGAGGAAGGATGACGGTGTCAGAACCCGTTAGATCGGGTCAAGGGTCCGACAACGAGATACCACGCCACCACCACCCCCACCGTGTGGGTGTTGAGCGATGGCTCGACGGGAGAAGATGCGTGTCGCAGTCGTACTACGAGTTTTGGAGTTGGTGGCTGGTGCAGGAGGAAATTCGGGAACCCGTAAGTCTGTGCCTGAGCGACTTCGAGCTAATGGAGCCGAAATGTTTCGTGGAGTATCAGGTGTGGCACCCAGTACAGCTGAGTACTGGTTGGAAGCAACTGAGCGCATCATGGATGAGCTTGATCTGACCCCTGAGGAAAAGTTGAAAGGGATGGTGGCACTGTTACGCGATGAAGCGTATCAGTGGTGTTTAACTGTTCGGGATGGTGCCACGGCTGAGGATCTAACCTGGGAATATGTTGAGGAAGCATTTCAGAAGAAATATGTGGGAACCAGGTATACAGATGAGCAAAGGAAGGCTTTTCTGGGGCTGGTTCAAGAGAACAAGTCCGTTGCGGAATATGAAGCTGAATTCCTGAGGTTAAGCCGCTACGCTCGAGAAGTAGTGGCAACTGAGCATGAGCGCTGTGTTCGCTTTGAGGACGGACTAAGAGATGATCTGAGATTGTTGATAGCACCGTATCAGGAGCGGGAGTTTCCTGCTTTGGTAGAAAGGGCCAAGGTGGCTGAGGGAATCAAAGATTCTACAAAGCAGACTGTGGAGCGGAATAGGCCCAAAAGAGGTTTTGGATTGTCTGGGAAGGCTCAAAAGAGGACTAGAGTTGATGGGCCGCAAAATCAGCAAGCTGGTGCAGGATGGCAGTATCGTCCTTGTGAACATTGTGGGAATAAGCACTTAGGGAGTCTTTGGAAAAAGACGGAGGATGTTTTTCGGTGTGGGTCCAAGGACCATATGCTCAAGGATTGTCCTAAGAAACCAGATGAAAATTGACCACCGCTTTCGTAATGTTAGTCAGGTTGGTAGAGGAGGACAGCAACCTCAATGAGGTCGTGGTTCGAGTAATCGAGGTAACGGTACTAGTAGAGGACGTGGAGCACAGGGCAGAGGTGCTGCTAATGCTGAGGCAAGGCAACCGAGTTTGGTTTATGCGGTTTGCCGTAGGGAGGACAGAGACGCACCGGATGTTATAACCGGTACGTTCCTTATTTATGGCAAGCCTTATTATGCCTTAATTGATGTGGGCTCGACCCATTCATATGTTGCATGTAGTGTAGTGGAAACACTAGGCCTAGACTCTGAACTTTCTGATAGGGAGATAACTGTAGTAAGCCCATTAGGCCAAACTGTAATGGTGGATAAGATCTTTCGGAATGTACCCCTAGAGATTCAGGGAGTGAACTTTTGGGCTGACTTAATGGAACTACCTTTCAGGTAGTTTGAACTTATACTTGGAATGGACTGGCTAGTAGAGCACCGAGCCGTGTTGGATTGTGCGGCTAAACGAATGGAACTAAGGACCCTAGAGGATGAAGTAGTAGTAATGATCGGAGAGAGAAGAAACTACCTGTCCAACGTAGTTTCGGCGTTGAAGGCTGAGAAAATGGTTAATAAAGGGTGCAAGGCGTTCTTAGCCTTCGTAAGTGCGTTAGGTGGAAAGGAAAAAGGTGTCAGTGGAGTTAGAACGGTGAAAGACTTTGAAGATGTATTTCCGGAGGAATTACCAGGAATACCCCCAGATAGGGAGGTGGAATTTGGAATAGACTTGCTGCCAGGAACAGCTCCTGTGTCAATCGCTCCATACCGAATGGCGCCAAAGGAGTTAGTTGAGCTCAAGGCTCAAATCCAAGAGTTGTTGGATCGTGGGTTCATACGACCCAGTGTGTCTCCATGGGGAGCACCTGTTCTGTTTGTAAAGAAGAAAGACAGAACTATGCGTATGTGGATTACCGTCAGTTGAATAAGTTGACCATCAAGAACAAGTATCCTTTGCCAAGGATCGATGACTTATTCGATCAGCTGAAGGGGGCCGCAGTATTCTCAAAGATAGACTTAAGGTCGGGATATCACCAGTTGAAGGTGAAGGAGGCAGATATCCATAAGACCAGTTTTAGGACAAGATAAGGCCATTTTGAGTTTGTGGTGATGCCGTTTGGATTGACGAACGCTCCAGCCGCGTTCATGGATATGATGAACCGGGTTTTCCAACCATACTTGGATAGGTTCGTCGTTGTGTTTATCGACGATATTTTGGTGTACTCCAAGTCTGAGGAAGAGCATGATGAACACCTCCGAATTGTGCTGCAAGTATTAAGGGAGAAGAAACTCTATGCCAAATTCAGAAAGTGTGAATTTTGGCTTAAGGAGGTGGCATTCCTAGGACATGTGGTATCCGCAGAAGGAATAAGAGTGGACCCTAGGAAGATCGAGGCGGTGTTGGATTGGAAACCACCTAGGTCCGTGGTGAGATCCGAAGTTTCTTAGGTTTGGCAAAGCTATTACGAAGGTTTGTGGAAGGGTTCTCGTCAATAGCGCGCCTTTGACAAAGTTACTAAGGAAGGAAGTACCCTTTGAATGGTCCGATAAGCAAATGTAAGAGCTTTGAAAAGCTTAAGAAGGTGTTGACGGAGGCTCCAGTGTTAATTCAATTTGAGGCTGGGAAGGATTTTGTGGTGTACTGTGACGCTTCGCATACGGGATTAGGATGTGTGCTAATGCAAGAAGGAAAAGTAGTCGCTTATGCGTCTCGGCAACTAAGGCCTCATGAGGTTAACTACCCAACTCATGACTTGGAACCGCAAAGCAGTGGTTTTCGCCTTTAAGGTTTGGAGGCACTAACTCTATGGAGAAAGGTCGGTGATCTACACGCACCACAAGAGCCTTAAGTATCTGTTGACTCAGAAGGAGTTGAACTTGAGGCAACGAAGGTGGGTGGAGTTGTTGAAGGACTACGACTGTTCGATAGAATATCATCCGGGCAAGGTGAATGTGGTAGCTGATGCCCTAAGTCGGAAGGTTGTGTCGGATCTAAGGGCTATGTTCGCTCACTTGAGTTTATATGATGATGGAAGCCTGTTGGCAGAATTACAAATCAAGCCCACATGGCTGAATGAGGTGAAAAGGGGATAGTTGGCTGATAAGGACCTAAGTGCTAAGTTTCAGCAAGTACAGAACGGAGAATTAAAGGACTATGGCGTCAATGATGAAGGAGTATTGTGCTACAAGGGTAAAGTCTGTATGCCGAGAGACGAGGAGTTAAGACAAAGGATTCTTCGGGAGGCGCATAGTAGCCATTATGCTATGCATCCCGGAGGCATTAAGCTATAAAGAGATCTAAGGGAACAATTTTGGTGGTCTGATCTTAAACAGGAAGTTACTAAATTCGTGGCAAAATGTCTGACGTGTCAGCAAGTTAAGGCTGAACACCAAGTTCCATCGGGATTGCTTCAACCAATCGAGATTCCCCAATGGAAGTGGGAGAGAATTACCATGGACTTCGTTAGTGGGCTTCCCCTTACGCCTGCTAAGAAGGACTCGGTATGGGTAATAGTGGACCGTTTGACCAAGTCCGCGCATTTCATTCCGGTAAGAGTAGACTATTCTCTTGAGTTGGCCAAGTTATATGTGGCGTAAATTGTGAGGTTACATGGAGTACCGGTGATCGATCATCTCCGATAGAGACCCAAGGTTCACGTCTCGGTTTTGGAGGGCACTTCATCAAGCTTTAGGCACTAAGTTGGACTTCACTACGGCTTTTCATCCACAATCGACGGGGCGATGCGAGCAGTTATACAAGTGTTGGAGGATATGTTGAGAGGTCGTGTGATGGATTTCCGAGGAAGTTGGGAAGACTATTTGCCTTTAGCTGAGTTCGCCTACAACAACAGCTATCAGGCTAGCATTCGGATGGCACCATATGAAGCATTGTATGGTCGGAAGTGTCGAACTCCTACTTGTTGGACTGAGTTAGGAGAACGTCGAGTTTTGGGTCCAGAGTTAGTGGCGGAAACTGAAGTAAAGGTTAAGACAATCCGAGCACGGTTAAAGGAAGCCTCTGATAGGCAGAAGTCGTACGCAGACCTTAAGCGGAAGGAAATAGAGTTTGAAATGGGAGACCAAGTGTTTCTGAAGGTCTCGCCTTGGAAGAAGGTGATGAGGTTTGGTCGCAAAGGGAAGTTAAGCCCAAGGTTTATAGGGCCCTATAGAATACTGAAGCGAGTTGGGCCAGTGGCATACCAATTGGAGTTGCCACCAGAGTTGCAGCAGATGCACGACGTATTCCATGTGTCCATGCTACGTCGTTACCGATCGGATCTGTCTCATGTGGTACCAGTTGAAAAAGTGGAGCTAAGGCCAGACTTATCGTATGAGGAAGAGCCAATTCAAATATTGGAACGTGATGTGAAAGTGTTACGTAGGAAGTCAGTTCCTCTAGTCAAAGTGTTATGGCGCAATCATGGATCGGAAGAAGCTTCATGGGAACCAGAAGAGGCAATGCGGCAACAATACCCTCAATTATTTTAGTTAGAAAATTTCGAGGACAAAATTATTTTAAGGGGGGTAGAACTGTAACATCCTAGAAAGGGCCTATGCATTTTCGGTTTAATTGTACGAAGTAACATGTTTTATGTACTAAGAATAAATTTTGAACATTTTTGGAAACCTGAAAATGTAAGGAAATGGATGGAAATGATTTGGAAATGATTCAAAATAGGAAAGTGCACATTTCTGGAAACTTGGAAATGTAAGAAAATGTTAAGTTACAGAGCCGAACGAAAATTTTTGGAAACTTAGAAATGTCGAGTTTTAAAGTCTAAAAGAGGAAATTAAGGCAAGGTGGCCTTAAAAGGAAAAGTTTGTGAAATTTGACACACAAACAGGCTTGGAAAAGTGGCCTGAAGATGCCACTTAGGGCCTCTAGAAATGGCGCCACATACAAAGGATTGGGCCAAGGTTCGAGTCACATGGGAAGCAAATAAAGAAATTTTATTTTTTGCTTCTAGAAGCAGAGAGGTGGATGGCACAAGGCTTTTAAAAAGAGGAGTTTTATCCTCTTTAAAATAGCTAAAAGATGGATAAATGAGGGATTAATTTTAAATAAAGAAATAAGAAGGGAAATAAGGATAAGTGTTGAATTATCTTTTATTTTCTCTTAGGTGATAATTAAAAGATAAAATTATCACATATGAAGAGTGGTGGCCAAGTAGGGGACACTAGCCTAGTAATTTCGGCTAAGAAAGGAAGAGTAAGGCCATTCTTCATTCACTCTTTTCTCTCCTACTCTCTGCCGAATTCCCTAAGCAATATTCTCTTTTCTTTATTTTCTTTTGTCAAGCCGAAATTAAGTAATTGTTGGAACCTAGCCGAATATTTTCCTCTCCATTAGAAGCCATAGCCGAATCTCCCTGTGAATCTAAGCAAGGAAGCAGTCGACTGAAGTATTAAGGGGATCTCTCGGGTTTCTACAAATCCATCGACTACAAGGAGGAATATTTCGGGATCTAAGGTAAGAAACTATAAGATCCAAAGGTCTTGTTTTAAGTTTTAATGTTAGATTAAACCTAACATGTGATTATAGGAATTTCGACATCCCTAGGAAAGCAAGGATACTTTTCGGGATTTGAGATCACAAAGGTATGTGTTTAAGACATTCGGCCAAAGCCTATTTTAAGTATTTGGATTTATTCCCAAAAGCCGAAACTAACCTATGATGTGTTTTAATGATTGGCCGAATGCAAGAAGGAATACAACAAAGTTTTGGGACTTGATTCTTAAGTTAATCGGCAACAAGGTAGGTTTTCAGTACACAAATCCTACTAGGATTTGGTTTTAAAGCCAAAAAGGTTTATTAATGTGTTTAAATGATTGGCCGAATATAGGAGTTAAGGATCTAAATCGGTAGATCGGATTTTCGGGATTTCAAGGACTTTTTTAAGCGAATCAGGTGTGTACCCCACACTAACTTTTAATATGATTATGGTAATATGTAAAATGTGCATATGGATAAGGTACCGTGTTATGGTACAAAGTACTCAGGTACGTTTCCTACTTCCACTAGGATTATGAAATATGTTATTTATAACATGTGAAAATTTATAAGAATGTGAATTTAAGTAGGATATGCATGATATGAATAATATGGGTCATTCGGGATATATGAAAAAGGGGAAGTGAATGTGATGACTACGGTCTCACTATCTGAATGTGGTGACTTCGGTCACATTATCTCGAATGTGGTAACTTCGGTTACATTATCTCGAATGTGGTGTCTCATGACACAATTATCTGTGGCTATGCCACAAATTTTATATGGGCGATGAGCACGTCGATCGCAAATGATCGCCTTCGATGGTGTGTAGCGGATGGAGGGTTGACTTAGTAGTCCCCACGGTGTGCAAGGTTGGTACGGGGATGTGTAGCGGATGGCACCTAGGTTTGGGTTGGGTTGCATCATCATTTTTATCTGTTATATGAATAAGTATTGGATATGAAAAATGTATGCCTGATCTATTGAATTTTAGTGTTGTGTACACATTGAGTCTGTTGACTCACCCTGTTGTAGGACTATTTTTCAGGTGACGATCAATAATGGACCGGGTTCGGCGGAAGCTTAGGGATGGCCATGCTCAGCTTGAAGTTTTATTCAATATGGATATTTAAATTTATTTAAGTATTTTAGAATTTTATTTTGGGATTTTTCTTGATGTAATAAGGCCATAAGTTACATTTCTTTACTTTTATTTTTAATTACTATGTTACGAATTATTTTCAATTAAAGTTAAGTAAAATTTATTTCTTTAAAAATAAACCCTAATTGTTTGTTTTCATCTTAGTTAATTGGACTTTAAAATAAGATCAATGGGTTTTTAACTCAAGCCCAACCCAAAACAATAGTTTTTAAAAATCGTACAAGTTTTCCTCTGGTAATAAAAGAATTTTGTAACCAGTTTACTTAAAGAACATACCAGATCCGGTCCAGGCTCGTGGGCCGGGTGTGGGGTGTTTCAATTTAAATAAATAAGAGATGTCCATACACAAATTATCCATGTGGACGGCAAGACCATGCAATTTTGGGCATAGGGTTGACTACTTGATCCAGTAAAGAAAGTGATAAAAGATAGACATATTTGCTAAGTTATTGGACTGAAAAAACCATCCAACAAGGGGAATTAAAAGCCCAATTTCGGCACTTGGTGTTGGCTACCCAAAATGTGTTTTGGGATATTTAATTGAAGGTCCCTGCTGTTGGAAAATAACCAGAATTCATCCCAACAATTTCCCTGTTGAAACCATCCACTCTATAGCTATTTTTAGCTTGAAATTCGAATTCAAATTGAGAAGACTTGGTCATCCCTTTTCCTTGAAGCATGGCTGGCCACATAAAAGAGGGAAGGAAGGAAATTTAAACCTATTTTTAGTAAACTCAAACCCTTACCTTCACCTATAAATACCTTGCCATTCCTCACTTTTCAATCATCCTTCATCACCCAACATTCCTCTCTCACTCACATTAGTTTTCTCTCAATTCTTTTTCCCTTTTTCCCTTGCATAGCAGTCCATCCCTTCACCCATCTTTAGCCTCAAAAATTTTGTCAAAAGCACTCTTTAGTCAAATACCTTCTAAACCCTTAGCAAAAGAAGCTTCAATCAGAACGGAGGAGCACTTCAGTCAAAATAGATCCGAAAGGCTACTGAATTGAGTCTACTCTTTTCTCTTATCATTTATTTTAAAAATGTTTGATTTGAGTTTTATGTTTTTGACATCAACTATGAAGTTTTAATTCCTATTTTCTAGGATGATTATATTAATTTAATGAGATTTATTTAATTCATGTTAACATGTTTTGTGCCTCAGTTGATTATGTTTTCAATTAATATCATGATGCATTTCATTCATACGTGATTGGGTGCACTCAGATTAGCTGAGCAATCCTAACCAGACAACATCTAGTAGACACATAATTGAAAAGTGCAGTGCTCAATTTAGGTCATTAAACCCGACTAAGTTGAGGTTCGTAATATCTTTAGATAGCTCTATTGCCTTGCATGGTTTTTACGTTTATGTATTTAAACTATTGCAAACGTAAATGTCTCTGTGACCTTGCATAAATTCTAAGAAACCCTTTGTCTAATATGATCAGTAACATGCATATTTAACTAAGTAAAAGATCCGAGAGGACTTAATTTGGTTTCCAAACCCATAAGAGATTGAGTTACCATGGAAGTAATTCTGAAATCTTAGCATGATGAAAGTAAGTTGGTTTAATTAATATAATTATCCTAGCCCATTTAATGTTGATTGTTTTTGTTGCTAAAGCCATTCATTCATACATTTAGGTAAATTGCATCTACATTAGAATTGCATAGGGATCAATATTTGCATCTAATTAATTTACATAGTTTAATCATCACCATCCAAATTATAGAATTTTTACATCAAATTGTGAAGTTATAATTTTACAAATATTTAGTTAAGCTTATACAGTCCCTGTGGAGACGATAACTTATTTTACTTACTTATTACTTGAACAACTACGTACACTTGTGTAAACTCGTTACAAGAATTATGAACCAAACACAAAACCATAAACAATTTCTTACTTTCAGTAGGAAAGTAATTCTCTCTCAATAAAAACTGGTAGAATTGTTATTCCTGGAAAATAGAAATTATACTAAGAAAATAAATTTCTCACTATTTTCAGGAAAAATAACAAAATCTCAAAGTTGTGTATAACTTGTGTTTGTAATAGTTCAATTAATGTCATATATTTATAAAAGAGATAGAAAAATCTAGTTCAATTAGTAGAATACAAATAATACTTATTTGAAAGAAAAACTTGTAACATCCTAAAATTTGAGTTTTGTATGTGTTACATTAAATTGGTGATTAAGCATGTTAGATTATTAATTTTGTTTGTTGAAGAGGTCCTGAGAAGGCTTGGGATCTATTTGGACCTAGTGAAAATTTTTAGCATTTGGTACTTTAAGAGAGGGAGTCAGTGGATTTGTAACATATGGAAATTTTTGAGTAAGTAACTAACATAAGCTGAGCTAATGGTTAAGAGGATATGCGCCATATGTATTGTCTTGAGGGGAGAGGTTCGAATCCCATGGTATACATTTTTGTGACTTAAATTTTTGCACTCATCTAGCATGTGTCGGCCAAGCTTTATTTTTGGAAGGTTGGACTTTTAGTTTATGGCAAGGTGGCTAATGGATTAAGGCAAGAATTGAACATAGGGAAAGGAATCAATAGGATAAGGTATGTAGGGGAACAAGTGGCTTAAATTGAGGAATGTGCTATGGAAAGTAAAGTTGGCAAATGTTGACCCCTTTTTGGCTTGAACATGGACGGTTTTGGGGGCTAGGGAGAGTAGTCGAATGTTGTTAGTAGTTTGGTTAGGATTAAGAGTTAGTTTTGGTCAATTTCTTAGCATCATGTGTATCAAAAATTCTCTCCAAACTCTTCCTTCTAACCAAATTTTGTCATAAGAAAAAGGTAAAGTTTTTGTTTTCTTTTGGCCATTTCATCTTTGTGACCACTTTGATATCATCTTTTCTCCCTAAACTTTATTCCTCTTTGTGCCGAAATCATATAGTCTTTGAGTGACATTTTCTTTGTCTTCCATTTGGCCGATTATTCACCAACCGCAAGACCCTTTCTTTGTTCATCTTCCATCATTGAAAATCGATACATAAACACTCTCTTTCTTTTAATTCTTTTTCTCCTTCCTTCCTTCTTGCAAAGAACTTTTTAAACATTTTTTTTTCTTCTCCTCCAAAATCTTTCATCATGACCGAATGTTAATAATCATCTTCATAGCTGAATCTTCCAATTCTCATATATTTCTTCTCAATCATTTCTTCTATTCAAACTTTGGAAAATCGGTAAGAATTCTCTTCATTGGTTTCTATTTTGTTATTTGTTGCTTTTGGCTGAATCCATAGGTTGGCTTAGGAGAGTTTTTTTTTAATCGAAATAATCGTTCATTTTCTTAGACAATCTCTTTTCATTTTATTTTAGTGAAATAGTGGAGGACCGAATCACCATCTCCTCGAAGTTATCTCGAAATCATTAGAGTTTCAAGGTAAAGAGAATTCTTCATGGATTTCATGATCACCCTCAATATTATCAAAATGATCAATTTGGAATGAAGTAACCGAAAATTTTATATAGGGATTCTTTTGGGGATCACTCAGAACATCGTGGTAAGCCTAGCTATATCATTTCTTTAAGTCCATACTTTAGTATATTATCGATTTACTAAAGATCTAACGAATGGAGGCCCGTAGTGATGTTTTGAAAGGGAAATCTAGTGGTGATTCCAAAAGGAGTGGTTTGGCGTTCTCAACTCCTAGATTAAAACGAAGGTCCGTTTCGGCAATTCGAGACTTTCCACCGGGTTGTGGACCCTCCTCTGGTGAAAATCAATTATTTGAGGTTATTCGCAGTTTGGAGCCATTAGCTGTTCGTGATTTTCCAACGGGTTGTGGACCGTCAACCGGGGAAAATCGACAAATCGTAGTTATTCGTGATTCCGAGGGTAAAAATCCTAGACCGTTTATCTTAGAATAAATTACTATAAGTGTAGTGCTCACCGTAATCAGGTGTGTAATCTCACACCATATCTCGTGGGTTGGATAACTATATTGTATTAATCATTGGATTAAATCACAAGTTAGTGAAATCGGGTAAAATAGTATTTTTATCATTTTTAATGGTAAAAACTATGAAATCGGTATTAAGACCGTGAAAATTATGGAATTTGCCCTTAATGGGCTAAATCGATAAAAGTGACTGAATGGGCCATATGTGATATGTGATAAATGGGCCAAATGTGATACTTGATTTACGGGCCAAATGTGATATTGGCTACATGAGCCAAAATGTGGTATGGGCCAGATTGTGAGAATTTTTATGTTGGGCCATATGTTTGTAATAATTATAGGAATGGATTGTAGTAATTGAATGTACATAATTTATACATGATTTGCATGGGTTGGGATATTTGACAAAGAGAAGTTCTGGTAGCTTTGCTACAAAATTCTGGTGGGTTGTCCACAATTTGATATATGGCTTAATGCCCAGTTTGATATATGGCTTAATGCCAAGTTTGATATATGGCTTAATGCCCAGTTTGATATATATGGCTTAATGCCCAGTTTGGTGTGTTGGCGGGGTGGGTGACTAAAGCTCCCTACAGGTGTGTTGGTAGGTACGGGGGGTGTGTAGCGGATGGAAAACTAGGTTTGGTTGGGAAATTGCATAACACATGCATGTTATATATATGATATAATGCTATGATTGTAATGGGCTTTGGCCCAATAAATGCTTAATTGAATTTTGGCCCAGTGAAAGTGGTAAGTGAATTACACACTTGAGTTCTAAGTAACTCACCCTGCTTTTCTTACCTTCCTCGTAATGATCGATGATGGAGACTTGGGCGGGGGCGACTCGGTGGAGGCCATACTACGAATAATGGGTTATTTACATTCCGGATTTCTTTTTAAGTACTTTTATTATTTTTACTATTTAAGTTAAAAATTCGTAATAAGGCCTTTGGTTAAATTTTTATGGATGTTTTACTTGTGGATGGATATTATAATATGCTTTAAATACTTATGTGGGGTTTCTTTTCTAAAAATAAAAATAAATGTTTTTCTTAAAATAAATATGCAAAAAGGGGTTTTCATTCTTAAATATTTTTACTCGCAAAATTGTGCATTAACGACGTTCTTCAAAATTTTGTTTTCAAAATTATTTTCGAACTCTATTAAATTTTCTCGAAATATTATTTTAACTTCTTGTAAGTTTCAATTTATAAATTCTTACGACTCAAATTGTTTAAGTTATCAATCAACCTTAGTTTTCAATAAACTTCACGTCAAGATGTTTTGGAAAATCCGATTTCTTAAAATCTTTAAAAAGACTAGATGTATATTCCTTTCCGTGTGACATGTCAAATTTGGTCTTAACGCATAGACCGGGTTTGAGGTGTTACATTTTATGGTATCAGAGCCCGGTTCAAAACTCGGCTGTGATTTGGGTTCAAAAATATTTATGGTTCAAAACTGTTTTGAATTATAGAACTTATGTTTTTAAAGGTAGTATGGCACCACGAGTATCCGGCACCAAGTCAAGTAAGTGTATGCAAATTTAACTATTATTATCATTATTATTGTGACATGACTATAGGAACACTCTAGAACTTTTAGTTTTAGGTGTTGCAACTATAGAGATTGAGACTATAGGATGCGTTTACGAAAACAACTCTACTTCTTATATATCATAAAACATCGTTAATAAACACTGAAATAGTATACTGATTCATAAAACTTGTAATCAGATTAAACAGAAATAGTCAAAATGAGCGCTAGAGGATGTGGACGTGGTAGACGTGGCCGTGGTAGAGGCCGAGGTGCTAGGGTTGCGTCTGAAGCGTCGGGACATATACCAGAAATGGATGCACCTGCATCACCCAGGACAGAGACTGGATCACATGATCAAACGAGAGAGGACATTGCCTTGACCCAAGTAATGTTGCGAGTCTTGGAAAGGGTTGCTAGAGCTAGAACTGGGCCAGCAGCTCGTGGATCAATTTCGGAACGACTTAGATCAAGTGGTGCCTAGATTTTTAGGGGTATCTCGGGAGTAGCCCCAAATGTAGCGGAGTATTGGCTCGAGGCTGTGGAGCGGATCATGGATGATTTGGAGTGCACCACCGAGCAGAAACTGAGAGGAGCTATGTCATTGTTGAGGGACGAGGCTTATCAATGGTGGCTTACTGTTCGAGAAGGCACTCAGGCTGAACATGTTACTTGGGATTTCTTCAAAACTGCATTCCAAGGAAAGTATGTCGGGGCAAGTTATGTGGATGCCTGGAGGAAGGAATTCCTGAATCTGGTCCAAGGAAATAAGAAGGTGGCAGCTTACGAGGCAAAATTTCTACACTTGAGCCGTTATGCTCGAACAATAGTGCCAACTGACCATGAGAGCTGTGTACGTTTTGAGGATGGGCTGAATGATGAGTTGCGGGTACTTGATAGCCCCACAACAAGAAAGGACTTTTGCCAAGCTTGTGGAGAAAGCCAAAATAGCTGAAGAGGCTAAGAACTCCGAGCGTCAGAACAGAGACAGAGGTAGAGGCAAGAGGGACTTTAAGTACTCGGGTCCCGCAAAAAGGTTTCAGAAGAGGCCCAGGAATGATGAGCCAGCTCCAGCTAGAGCACCTACTACTACCAATCAGATTCAACCATGTGTTGACTGTGGAAGACGACACCCTGGTGAATGCTGGAAGAGAACCGGTGGTTGCTTCAAATGTGGTTCTAAGGACCACCAGTTTAAAGATTGTCCTCGACGGACCGCTCCGAATCAAGAAGCTCGTAACCATGATACACAGCCAGCTAGAGGCGCTCAACAGCCACCGAGAGGCTGTGGGCCAGGCCGAGGTGGTAATGGCGGTGGACGAGGTCAAGGAGCACCAGGTAGAGGAAATGGCTTCAGAGGTAACGCGGAGGTGAGACAGCCAGGGTTAGTGTATGCGGTCAGACGCCGAGAGGATGGTGATGCACCTGATGTGATAACTGGTATGTTCTTCATCTCTGATGTACCTGTTATTGCTTTGATAGCTATCGGATCTACCCATTCGTATGTTGCTAGTGATATATCGAAAATCAACATTAGATCCGATATTACTGATAGAAAGATGACGGTAATTAGTCCTTTAGGACAGTCTGTGATAGTGGATAAATTGTTTAGAGACGTGCCCTTAGAAATTCAAAGAGAAATATTTTTGCAGATTTGATGGAGACTTGGGCCGGGGACGACTCAGTGGAGGCTATACTACGAATAATGGGTTATTTACATTCCGAATTTCTTTTTAAGTACTTTTATTATTTTTAATATTTAAGTTAAACTGTAATAAGGCCTCTGGTTAAATTTTTATGGATGTTTTACTTGTGGATGGATATTATAATACGCTTTAAATACTTATGTGGGGTTTCTTTTCTAAAAATAAAAATAAATGTTTTTCTTAAAATAAATATGCAAAAAGGGGTTTTCATTCTTAAATATTTTTACTCGCAAAATTGTCTGTTAACGACGTTCTTCAAAATTTTGTTTTCAAAATTATTTTCGAACTCTATTAAATTTTCTCGAAATATTATTTTAACTTCTTGTAAGTTTCAATTTATAAATTCTTACGACTCAAATTGTTTGAGTTATCAATCAACCTTAGTTTTCAATAAACTTCACGTCAAGATGTTTTGGAAAATCTGATTTCTTAAAATCTTTAAAAAGACTAGATGCATATTCTTTTCCGTGTGACATGTCAAATTTGGTCTTAACGCATAGACCGTGTTTGGGGTGTTACAAAACTAGTCTCTGAGTTTAACTAGGAGAGGGGGCAGCACACCCTACTTAAATATGCTAGGGTTGCCGCCCCTTATATATATTATGAGGGGTTTTGGACCTCCTGTATTGGGTCCAATTAGATGTGATTCCTGGATTTTAACCTAGTACTTTATAATTTAATCCGACCCAATACATGTTTTTCTATTTCCAAAATAAATATTATTTACTAAATTAATTTAATTAGATAAATTAATTTTCTGATTAAATAATTTTCTCAATCCAATTCTAATTCTGTTAAAATCATGACAACTTTACCATAAGAGAATTTATGAGAAAGAATATTTAATTTTCATATTCAACAGATTCACAATGATCGATTGATTTAATTCTATTTTTTAACTTCAATTATTTGATTAAATAATAATTTCAAAAACTTCAATTAATTCTCAAGTCATTTTCATACTTAGTGAGAACACACATTCATTTACAATGAAACCATTTCTCTAACTTTATAATTTCCATTCGTTTATGTTCATTTGATTCTATATGCAATTCATTTCTGGTTTTAATGAGCTAGCAGAGGGACCGATTGGACATATATAATTAGGGCTAAAACGGTTCACAATTAAGTTCCAGCTTTCCACCTATTAAGTAAAAACTCATTTCGTCACAAAGTCATTCCACTATAGTATTGTGACTAAGCTCTCCCTAATTACATACCATTACGAAATCTACTCGATCAATGCTCATCCAATGACCTTGTCATAAGTGTGTTACCCTCATAGGATATTCGTAATCTCTTTGCGATAAATTCATTTTCCCAATATGATCCTATTTTGTCTCATGATAACCATTACATCTTCCTTCATTAAAAGTCAATTACTATCAAATAAAAATCAGGTCATTTATCACAAAGACAAACAACTCGTAGCCATGTTTACTTTTCATCTATCATGTAATACCAAGATTAGGATATCATTTACCCATTTCTTAGGTTATGAATTTCACTATTGTGAATAATGCTACATACTATAAAAGTCGAATGCCCAACGCACCAGCTTTCAGTTCCTTATCTATTTGAACTCAGGTTTTTACTTACATCAAAGTATACGAGTCACGCATATAGTATGAAACACCCCAAACCCGGCCCACGAGATTTGCCCAGATTTGGTATGTTCCTCAAGTAAACCGGTTTCAAAATTCTTTCGTTACCTAGAGAAAACTTGTGCGATTTTGAAAAAAAATTGTTTTGGGTTGGGCTTGTGTTGAAAACGAATTACAATTCTTTATATTAAAAATTTTACTTAAACTTTAATAGGTAAAACTCATAATCATAATAAATAGAAATAAATGGAAAACAATCCAACTATGGCCTTATGGCCTTATTACATCAAATAATTTCCAAGTAATTCAAGTACTTAAATAGAAATAGTAGTTCATAAAATAAAAACTTCATGTTGAGCATGGCCACCACAAGTTCTGCCGTCCCGGCCCATCACTGATCATCACCTGAAAAATATTCCCCAACGGGGTGAGTCAAACAGACTCAATGTGTACACAAACACTAAATCAAAATAGAATCAGGCATACAAATGTTACGCATTCATATCATAGCATACAAATTATGATGCATTCCCAAACCCAAACCTAATAAGCCATCCGCTACACTCCCCCGTACCAACCTGTACACCGTGGGGACTACTAAGTCGACCCTCCTTCCGCTACACTCCATATCGCGGTCTTAGGTCACCGCATTTGTGGTCTTAGGTCACCATGTTCAGATTACTGTGGTCTTAGGTCACCACTTTCAGATTACTGTGGTCTTAGGTCACCACTTTCAGATATCACGGTCTTAGGTCACCGTGTTCGTGGTCTTAAGTCACCACATTCACTTCCCCTTTCAAACAAACCCATATGCCCCATATAATGATGATATGCATAAATATGCCAGAGTTCACGTTCTTATCATATTTTCATGTTACTAATGACCTTTTTCATATTCTTTGTAGAAGTAGGAAACGTGCTGAGTACTTAGTACCATAACATGGTACCCTAGCCACTTTCATATTCTTAATATCACATATTTTAATAAAATGCAGGCCATGAAACATATTAAGAAGTAGTGTGGGGTACACACTGATTTGCTTAACCACTTCACTCGAAATCCCAAAATCGATCTATCGCCTTAGATCTCAAGTTCCTACAATTGATTAATCACTTACTATTTAGCACAAAGCCTATTCGGCTAGAAAACCAAATCCTAGTAGGATTTGTATTCTTAAAGCTTACCTTGGTGTCGATTTGATGATTTAATCAAATCCCGAAAAGTCGTATTTTTCCCCTTTGAAATCGGCTAGTCACTAAATCCCTTGAATT
Organism: Gossypium sturtianum; assembly: GCA_025698515.1. Taxonomy (NCBI): domain Eukaryota; kingdom Viridiplantae; phylum Streptophyta; class Magnoliopsida; order Malvales; family Malvaceae; genus Gossypium; species Gossypium sturtianum. The sequence goes on from CM046952.1 coordinate 119,455,343, forward strand.
GGTTAGTTTTCACTTAAAACACATAATAATAGATCTACTACTAAAATAGGCCTTGGCCGAATTTACCTTTGTTCTTACCTTCCAAATCTTAAATCTCGAATTGGATCCTTGCTTCTTTATTGCCATCGAAATCCCTATGTACCCATATTAGATCCAATCTAACATTAAATCATAATAATATAGCTTATGGCGAGATGGTATTCATAACTTACCTTAGATCTTAGAAGTTCAGAAAGATACCTTCTTGTAGTTGATAATTTCATAAATCCAAAAACACCCTTCCATAACTCGGCCAAAATCCATAATAGAGATTAGTCCCTAAATTTTAGATAGGTTTAAAATATAACATGAATTGAAACCAAACTTTGGATCTTACCCTTTTAAGAAATCGGTAGCACCCTTGTTAAAAGCCCCTTAAAGAATCGGCCTTGATGACTAGATGATAAAGTTTCGGCTTTTAGGATTTAATGGAGAAGTCGACTAGAGGTTCTCTTGGGGTATTTGGTTTCCACGAAAATAAGGAAAAGAAACTTGAGAATTTTGGCAATGGTGGACTATAGATTCGGCTTGACAAAAGAAAAAGAGAAGAGAAGATAGGAGAGCACTCAAAATTCTAGAGAGAGAGGAGGAGGAAAAAAAATTGATGAGTAGCCCTATTTCCTTCCTTTTATAGCCGAAACTACTCCTCGTAATCCCTTACTTGGCCACCACTCTTCTTTATTTGATAGCTTTATCTCTTAATTTAAAATAATTAGAGAATAATCCTTTATTATCTCTTCAAAAATAATCAAAATTAAATCCCTTATTTATCACCTTATTAATCGAATATTAAAGAGAATAAAACTCCTCCTTTCTAGAAGGCTTGTGCCGTCCACCTCGGAGCTTCTAGAAGCAAAAATAAAACTTCTTTTATTTGCTTCCCAAGTGACTCGAACCAGTGCCCAACACCTTGCATGTGGCACCATTTCCAGAGGCCCTAAGTGGCATCTTGAGCCACTTTTCCAAGCCCTGTTGTGTGTCAAATTTCACAAACTTTTTCTTTTAAGGCCACCTTGCCTTAATTTCCTCTTTTAAACTTTAAAATTCGACATTTCTAAGTCATTTCTAAGTTTCCAAAATTTTCGTTCACTCTGTAAACTTGACATTTTCTTACATTTCCAAGTTTCGAGAAATGTGCACTTTCCTATTTTGAATCATTTCCAAATCATTTCCATCCATTTCCAAGTTTCCAAAATGTTCACTTTCCATTTTTTTAACTTAACATTTCCATACATTTTCAGGTTTCCAAAATTGTTCAATATTTATTCTTAGTACATAAAACATGTTACTTCGTACAATTAAATCGAAAATGCATAGGCCCTTTCCAGGATGTTACAATTCTACCCCCTTAAAATAATTTCGTCCTCGAAATTTTCTAACTAAAATAATTGAGGGTATTGTTGTCGCATTGCCTCTTTTGGTTCCCACGAAGCTTCTTCCGATCCATGATTGCACCATAACACCTTGGCTGGAGGAACTGACTTCCTCCGTAGCACTTTCACATCACGTTCCAATATCCGAATCGGCTCTTCCTCGTAGGATAAGTCGGCCCTTTAGCTCTACTTCTTGACAGTACCACATGAGACGGATCCGATCGGTAACGACGTAGCATGGATACATGGAATATGTCGTGCATCTGCTGCAACTCGTGGCAACTCAATCGGTATGCCATCGCTCCAACTCGCTTCATTACTTCGATAGGGCCCTATAAACCTTGGGCTAAACTTCCCTTGCGAACGAACCTCATTACCTTTTTCCAAGGCGAGACTTTCGAAACACTTGGTCTCCCACTTCAAACTCTATTTCCTTCCGCTTAAGGTGCTGCGTCACGACTTACGCCTATCGACGCTTCCTTTAACCGTGCTCGAATCATCTCAACCTTCTCTTGATTTCGGCCACTAACTCTGACCCAAAACTCGACGTTCTCCTAACTCGATTGCAACAAGTAGGAGTTCTACACTTCCGACCATACAATGCTTCATATGGTGCCATCCGAATGCTAGCACGATAGCCGTTGTTGTAGGCGAACTCACTAAAGGCAAATAGTCTTCCCAACTTCCTCGAAAATCCATCACACACCCTCTCAACATATCCTCCAACACTTGTATGACTCGTTCGGACCGCCCGTCGATTGTGGATGAAAAGCCGTAGTGAAGTCCAACTTAGTGCCTAAAGCTTGATGAAGTGCCCTCCGAGGTGAGAGCGTAAACCTTGGGTCTCTGTCGGAGATGATCGATCTTGGTACACCATGTAACCTCACGATTTTTGCCACATATAACTTAGCCACCACAGAGAATAGTCAACTCTTACAGGGATGAAATGCGCGACTTAGTCAAACGATCCACTATCACCCATACCGAGTCCTTCTTAGTAGGCGTAAGGGGAAGCCCACTAACGAAATCCATGGTAATTCTCTCCCACTTCCATTGCGGAATCTCGATTGGTTGAAGCAATCTCGATGGAACTTGGTGTTCACCTTAACTTGCGACACGTCAAACATTTCCCACAAATTTAGTCACTCCTTGCTTAAGATCGGACCACCAAAATTGTTCCCTTAGATCTCATGTCAGACTTAATGCCTCGGGATGCATAGCATAAGGGCTACTCTGCGCCTCCCGAAGAATCCTTTGTCTTAACTCCTTGTCCTTCGGCATACGGACTTTCCCTTAAAGCACAATACTCCTCATCATTAACACTATAATCCTCTAACTCTCCGCTCTGCACTTGCGTAACTTAGCACTTAGATCCTTATCAACCAACTATCCCTCTTTCACCTCCTTCACCATGTGGGCTTGACTTGCAACTCGCCCAACAAAGCTTCCATCATCGTACAAACTTAAGTGAGCGAACATAGCCCTTAGATCGACACAACCTTCCGACTTAGGGCATCGGGCTACCACATTCGCCTAGCCCGGATGATATTCTATCGAGCGATCGTAGTCCTTCAACAACTCCATCCACCTTCGTTGCCTCAAGTTCAACTCCTTACGAGTCAACAGATACTTAAGGCTTTTGTGGTCTGTGTAGATCACCGACCTTTCTCCATAGAGGTGGTGCCTCCAAACCTTAAGGGCGAAAACCACTGCTTGCGGTTCCAAGTCATGAGTTAGGTAGTTAACCTTATGAGGCCTTAGTTGCTTAGGACGCATGCATAAGCGACTACTTTTCCTTCTTGCATTAGCACACATCCTAATCACGTATGCGGCGTCACGAGACACCACAAAATCCTTCCCACCTCGGGTTTGACTAACACCGAGCCTCCGTCAACACCTTCTTAAGGTTGTCAAAGCTCTTCTGTTGCTTATCGGACCATTCAAAGGGTACTTCCTTCCTTAGTAACTTTGTCAAAGCGCGGCTATTGACGAAAATCCTTCTACGAACCTTCGTAATAGCCTTTGCCAAACCTAATAAACTTGAATCTCAGCCACGGACCTAGGTGGTTTCCAATCCAACACCGCCTCGATCTTCCTAGGATCCACTCTTATTCCTTCTGCGGATACAACATGCCCTAAGAATGCCACCTCCTTAAGCCAAAATCCACACTTGCTGAATTTGGCATAGAGCTTCTTCTCCCTTAACACTTGTAGCACCACTCGGAGATGTTCATCATGCTCCTCTTGGACTTAGAATACACCAAAATATCGCCGATGAACACAACGCACGAACCTATCCAAGTAGGGTTGAAAAACTCGGTTCATCATATCCATGAACGCGGCTGGAGCGTTTGTCAATCCAAAAGGCATCACCACAAACTCAAAATGGCCGTATCTTGTCCTAAAAGCGGTCTTATGGATATTTGCCTCCTTCACCTTCAACTGGTGATATCTCGACCTTAAGTCTATCTTTGAGAATACTGCGGCCCCCTTCAGCTGATCGAACAAGTCATCGATCCTTGGCAAAGGATACTTGTTCTTGATGGTCAGCTTATTCAACTAACGGTAATCTATGCACATACGCATAGTTCCGTCCTTCTTCTTTACAAACAGAACTGGTGCTCCCCATGGAGACACACTGGGTCGTATGAACCCACGATCCAACAACTCTTGGATTGGAGCCTTGAGCTCAACTAACTCCTTTGGCGCCATTCGGTATGGAGTGATTGACATAGGAGCTGTTCCCGGTAGTAAGTCTATTCCAAACTCCACCTCCCTATCTGGGGGTATTCCTGGTAATTCCTCCGGAAATACATCTTCAAAGTCTTTCACCGTTCTAACTCCACTGACACCTTCTTCCTTTCCACCTAACGCACTTACGAAGGCTAAGAACGCCTTGCACCCTTTCTTAACCATTTTCTCAGCCTTCAACGCCGAAACTACGTTAGACAGGTAGTTTCTTCTCTCTCCGATCATTACTACTACTTCATCGTCTTAGGTCCTTAGTTCCATTCGTTTAGCCGCACAATCCAACACGGCTCGATGCTCTACTAGCCATCCATTCCAAGTATAAGTTCAAACTCCCGAAAGGTAGTTCCATTAAGTCACCAGAAAGTTCACTCCCGAATCTCTAGGGGTACATTCAAAGATCTTATCCACCACTACGCTTAGGCCTAATGGGCTTACTACGATCATCCGCCTATCGAGAAGGTTCGAGTCTAGGCCTAGTGTTTCCACTACACTACATGCAACATAGGAATGGGTCGAGCCCACATCAATTAGAGAAAAATAGGGCTTGTCAAAAATAAAGAACGCGTCTGGTTATAACGTCCGCGCGTCTCCATCTTCCCTCGTGAACTGCATAAACCAAACCCGGTTGCCTTGCCTCAAAGATTAGCAGTATTCCTCTACCTTGTGTTCCACGGCCTCTTCCAAAGACCATTACCTGCATTACTCGAACCACGACCTCGTTGAGGCTGCGGTCCTCCTCTACCAGATCTAACTAACATTCTCGAGTGTTGGTCGGCTTTCATCCGATTGCTTAGGACAATCCTTGATCACATGGTCCTTGGACCCACATCTAAAACATCCTCCTGTTTTCTTCCAAAGCACTCTCCTAAGTGCTTCTTTCCATACACATCACAAGGTCGATACCGCCCTTACGAACTAACTTGTCGACCTCGCGGCCCATCAACTCTAGGCCTCTTATGAACCTTTCGGATGTTCCAAAACCTCTTTTGGCCTATTCCTATCCACGGCTGTTTTGTAGAATCCTTGATTCCTCAAACACCTTGGCCTTTTCTACCAAAGCGAGAAAACTTCCGCTCCCGATGCGGTGCTATCAACGATCTCGAGATCATCCCTTAGCTTTGTCCTCAAAAGCGGACACGGCGCTCATGCTCGGTTGCCACTACTCCTCGAGCATATCGGCTCAACCTCAAGAATTTAGCCTCATACTCCGCCACGGACTTGTTCCTTGAACCACCCCGAAATGCCTTCCTTTGCTCATCAAGATACTGGTTCCCACATACTTCTTCCACGAAATGCTTCCTTAACATATTCCCGTGTCGATCCTCACCGTGGGCACCATCCTCGAATAGCCAACCACCACTGATACGCTTCATCACGTAACGGTGCCACCATTCTTTTAACTTCTCCTCGGGGTCAAGTCAAGCTCATCCATGATGCGCTCTGTTGCTTCCAACCAAGACTCACCGAATCGGGTGCCACACCGATACTCCACGAAACATTTTGGCTCCATTAGCTCGGAGCCGCCAGCCTACGAACTTACGGGTTCCCGAATTTCCTCCCTGCACTGACCACCAACTCTAAAACTCGCGGCCTGACTGCGACACAAAGATCATCCCCGTCTGAGCTTGCCGCTCAACACCAACAATTGGGGTGGTGATGGCGGTGGTATCTCATTGTCGGACCCTTGACCCGATCTAACGGGTTCCGACGACACCGTCATCCTTCTTCTACCTTGTCCACGCACGACCACGTCCTCTAGAGCTCATTTCTAACGTCGTGATCTGATTAAGAAGTTTTATGAATTAGTCTTTGTTTCACTTGATTACCCGCGAAGAAATTTTATGAAAAGAGTTTTAGGAGTGGTTCTTTCAGATGCACACACGCCTTCTTTCCATTCATTCATCCATACATCCATCAAACAATCATGAACTCTCGTTCATTCGAGAAAAAAGGTTGTAGTTTTCATTGTTATTGTTTTTTTCCTTCCACTACCCGGGGTATTTTCGTAATTACATCCCTACAGGTATTTTCGTAATTTTTCAAAAGGAAAAAGTTCCTTGGTGATTTTGTCACAAAGTATTTTGGTATTTTTAAATTCAGGGTATTTTGAAAAATTTTGAAATCCGGGGTATTTCGGTGATTTTGGACCTCGGGGGTATTTTGGTGATTTTTTTCCAAGCCCGATTAAATTTCTAAAATCTTATAAATCAGGGGATATTTCAAAGGTTGCAAAACTTTGAGGTTCTTTTTGAGAATTGTACTTTTCAAAACGGTGATGTTGCAAAAATTTTGGAAATCGGGGTCATTTTGGTAATTTTATAAGTTAGGGGCAATTTTGAAATTTCCAAAATTCAAGGTATTTTGATAATTTGCAAATTAGGGTTTTGAACATTGATAAAATAATGAAATTTTGGCAAAACTGTTGGGTAGTTGGTCATTTTATAAACCAAGGGTATTTTGGTAATTTTACCACTAGGGGCATTTTTGTATAAATCGGAAATCTTTAGGAAAATTTTGTAGAGATGGTTTTCATGAATTTAGAAGAAAGTTTTAAGAGTTCTAAAACTAGGGTTTTGTTGTTTTTATAAAAACACGGCTAATTCCCTTTCGGGTTTTAGTTATTGTGTTTAGCCTATGGCCAGAGTCCTCTTGGTCGGGGTGAACCAAAGCTACGCACCGAGCGAGATTCGAGTGGAGAGGAGGTGAGTCACGCGGATCGCTTAAATACCAAGCTCCCACCAAAACCATTCCTAGACATGCGCGCAGAGGTTGCCACACCTCACCGAGCCCTGCAGGTTAGGGTGAACCGAAGCTACGCACTGGTAGGATTCTGCGAAGAGGAGGTGAGTCACTAGGGCGCTTAAATACCGTGCTCTTCCTGATCCAATCCTAGACAGCGCATACAGGGGTTACCACACCCTAACTTAGTGACTTAGCCATGGGTTTGTTTAACGTTCCTTAAGTCTTATGTGTTTGTGTTTGAGTAGACTAGTCCTAGGGTTCAAGTTCCTATCATGCTATTCTACGTTCCATTCCTTTTCTACCCTTCTAATATTCATTACACATAATCACACAAATAGTTAGGGGTACTTACCTGGTGGACTGCAGGTCGGAGACTTTAGGTGCCATGCCAGAAAACCTGCTTATTTCATAAAATATTTTCAAAAAAAAACTCATTTGGGCTGGCTTTGAAAACGTTTTGGGCCTTGGCCCACAGGCCGAGAGTTTTAAAACTAGGCTCTGATACCAAACTGAAACACCCCAAACCCGGCCCACGAGATTTGTCCAGATTTGGTATGTTCCTCAAGTAAACCGGTTTCAAAATTCTTTTGTTACCTAGAGAAAACTTGTGCGATTTTGAAAAAAATTGTTTTGGGTTGGGCTTGTGTTAAAAACGAATTCAATTCTTTATATTAAAAATTTTACTTAAACTTTAATAGGTAAAACTCATAATCATAATAAATAGAAATAAATGGAAAACAATCCAACTATGGCCTTATGGCCTTATTACATCAAATAATTTCCAAGTAATTCAAGTACTTAAATAGAAATAGTAGTTCATAAAAAAAAAAAAAAACTTCATGTTGAGCATGGCCACCACAAGTTCTGCCAGTCCCGGTCCATCACCGATCATCACACGAAAATATATTCCCAACGGGTGAGTCAAACAGACTCAATGTGTACACAAACACTAAATCAAAATAGAATCGGGCATACAAATGTTACGCATTCATATCATAGCATACAAATTATGATGCATTCCCAAACCCAAACCTAATAAGCCATCCGCTACACTCCCCGTACCAACTTTGTACACACACCGTGGGGACTACTAAGTCGACCCTCCTTCCGCTACACTCCATATCGCGGTCTTAGGTCACCGCATTTGTGGTCTTAGGTCACCACGTTCAGATTCTTGTGGTCTTAGGTCACCACTTTCAGATTACGTGGTCTTAGGTCACCACTTTCACTTCCCTTTCAAACAAACCCATATGCCCCATATAATGATGATATGCATAAATATGCGAGTTCACGTTCTTATCATATTCTCATGTTACTAATGACCTTTTCATATTCTTTGTAGAAGTAGGAAACGTGCACTGAGTACTTAGTACCATAACATGGTACCCTAGCCACTTTCATATTCTTAATATCACATATTTTAATAAAACAGGCCATGAAACATATTAAGAAGTAGTGTAGGGTACACACACACGATTTGCTTAACCACTTCACTGAAATCCCAAAATCTGATCTATCGCCTTAGATCTCGGGTTCCTACAATTGATTAATCACTTACTATTTAGCACAAAGCCTATTCGGCTAGAAAACCAAATCCTAGTAGGATTTGTATTCTTAAAGCTTACCTTGGTGTCGATTTGATGATTTAATCAAATCCCGAAACTCGTATTTTTCCCCTTTGAAATCGGCTAGTCACTAAATCCCTTGAATTGGTTAGTTTTCGGCTTAAAACACATAATAATAGATCTACTACTAAAATAGGCCTTGGCGAATTTACCTCTGTTCTTACCTTCCAAATCTTAAATCCCGAATTGGATCCTTGCTTCTTTTATTGCTGCCTTGAAATCCCTATGTGCCCATGTTAGATCCAATCTAACATTAAATCATAATAATATAGCTTATGGCCGAATGGTATTCATAACTTACCTTAGATCTTAGAAGTTCAGAAAGATACCTTCTTGTAGTTGATAATTTCTTAAATCCAAAAACACCCTTCCATAACTCACAAAATCCATAATAGAGATTAGTCCCTAAATTTTAGATAGGTTTAAAATATAAAAGAATTGAAACCAAACTTTGGATCTTACCCTTTTTAAGAAATCGGTAGCACCCTTGTTAAAAGCCCTTTAAAGAATCGGCCTTGATGACTAGATGATAAAGTTTCGGCTTTTTGGGATTTAATGGAGAAGTCGACTAGAGGTTCTCTTGTGGTATTTGGTTTCCACGAAAATAAGGAAAAGAAACTTGAGAATTTTGGCAATGGTGGACTATAGATTCGACTTGACAAAAGAAAAAGAGAAGAGAAGAGAGGAGAGCACTCGAGAAATTCGGCGAGAGAGAGGAGGAGGAAGAAAAATTGATGAGTAGCCCTATTTCCTTCCTTTTATAGCCGAAACTACTCCTCGTAATCCCTTACTTGGCCACCACTCTTCTTTATTTGATAGCTTTATCTCTTAATTTAAAATAATTAGAGAATAATCCTTTATTATCTCTTCAAAAATAATCCAAATTAAATCTCTTATTTATCACCTTATTAATCGAATATTAAAGAGAATAAAACTCCTCCTTTCTAGAAGGCTTGTGCCGTCCACCTCGAGCTTACGGAAGCAAAAATAAAACTTCTTTTATTTGCTTCCCAAGTGACTCGAACCCAAGCCCAACACCTTGCATGTGGTGCCATTTCCAGAGGCCCTAAGTGGCATCTTGAGCCCACTTTTCCAAGCTTTGTTTGTGTGTCAAATTTCACAAACTTTTTCTTTTAAGGCCACCTTGCCTTAATTTCCTCTTTTAAACTTTAAAACTCGACATTTCTAAGTCATTTCTAAGTTTCCAAAAATTTTCGTTCGGCTCTGTAAACTTGACATTTTCTTACATTTCCAAGTTTCCAGAAATGTGCACTTTCCTATTTTGAATCATTCCCAAATCATTTCCATCCATTTCCAAGTTTCCAAAAATGTTCACTTTCCATTTTTTTTTTAACTTAACATTTCCATACATTTTCAGGTTTCCAAAATTGTTCAAAATTTATTCTTAGTACATAAAACATGTTACTTCGTACAATTAAACCGAAAATGCATAGGCCCTTTCCAGGATGTTACATAGTAGTCCATCATGCACTAAGGATTAAAGTATGCCACACTATGAACATCACAAGTGAATAAATCCATAAAGGGATCTAGGATCTATTCTACTTAGGTCTTGTACGATGTACTGTCAGTCCGTCAATCACATCTATGTCTTTATGTTAGCTCAATTGATCAAACCAAAATGTTGAAGAGGGGGTGCATTGGTTTTTTAAATATTTAGGAAAGCCAAAGAACATAATGACTTAGAGTGGTTTGACCCCAATTGCCTACTCCACTACCTTAGCTTTCCACAGCAATGGATTTTCCCAAATTCACTAGTTTGTTTCAACCTTTGAGGACAAGGTTTAACCTTACAACTCCCTTAATATTTCTACCCAAATCTTAAGACACAAACCCTCTCAAGGAATTACAAAGAAGCAAATAAAGAAAATATCCTTACAAGATCAGAATGTTTGTCAATTAAGCATAAATATACAAGAATACACTTGAGCTAAAGAATAAAAATAAAAGCTCACAAGTGTGTACTAGAAAAATTATGGGACTATTGGGCACAAAGGTTGTTTGATTGATGATTTTTGCTTAAGTATACTTTCTTTTTGTTGTAATCTTTGGAAGCTGGTATTTATACCTCTGAAATAAATTCAACCATTTTGGTTGTTAGAGATCTGAATAGAGTCGTTAGGGATGTGAAAACCAAAGCATTTACTTCACCTACAACAATACTAGATAAAGAATGTATCAATAATTTTTGCAATAATTGTTAAATTTAGTGACCGTTAGAGCTGAAATTTTGATACCAGACAGAAAATATCAATAGCATATATAGGGTATCAATATCGAATCGATACTGCTGATTTTGTGAAAAAACATAATGCTAATTAGGTACCATTTTTCCCGGGGTTATCGAAATTTTGAAAATATCGATACTTGGCCAAAAAGGTATCGATACTTTTTGACCTTTTTAGCCTGGAGAAATTCTGACTTGTTTAAAAATTAGTTTGACTAGTTGAAAAGTCCTTAATTAAAATCATTTTAACTTGATTTTGAGATTGATTCAAAAAATTTCTAAGTAAGGATGGAAATTTTTAACTCTTAAACTTCATTTGAGAAATCATTTAGTATTAATTTTAACTTTTATTCAAAAACTCTTTAATTTGTTATATCAACATATATTTTCAAATAAAGCTTAGTTTAACACTTTATCTTCGATTCTCAAGACAAAACATCTCCCCAATTGGAATTGATAGACAACATATTAGTCTTTCAATCGGTTTGCTTATTTCGATTATACTGAGGACATGTTTAGATTTGTCTCCTAATATAAGTTGTCTTTTTCGTATTACAATCCGACCACATAATACCGTCTAGTATTAGTTAAACATTAGATAACCATTAAGCCAATATTTTCTTCCATTTTTCTTTGCGTGTAAAAACCATTGAGGACAATATACAAAGGGTATTATTGTAATTAATGGATATTTTTATTAAACCAATTTTTTCAAAAAATATAATTATACAAAACAAATATACTTCACTTAGGGCACCGGATACTACATTTGTCACCATTGACAATTTTTCTATGGTTGTGAATTGAGTGTGTGGTGGAATTTATAAGCTTCAAGGGGATTAAGACAAGGAGATCCAGTTTTCCTTATTTATTTCTTTCTGTAGTAGATACTCTTTCGACTTTATTTCAAGATGTTATTCATAATTAATATTTTTAGGGTTTCAACATTAATGCTTATCCACCCTTATCACACATATTCTTTTCCAATGATAGCCTTATCTTTGATTTGACGAATCAAAGTAATGGGGAAAAAGTCCTCAAAATTCTTCGAAGGTTCAACGAAGTGACGGGACAATTGGTAAACTTTTACAAGTTAGTAGTCCTCTTCTCATCTAATACTTCGCCTCTTCTTAGGAGTTGCTTGAGGGGTTTGTTGGGGACAAATGATACGAGAGATGATTCAAAATATCTTGGCCTTACTCAAATCGATGGCTTTGAATTCTAAACTTCCCTTACTCAAATCGAAATAATCTCTTAAATTGAACAATTAGAAAGGGAAGTTTGGAGTCATCTCTCAAAGTGTTCGTCATGCATTATTTTAAGTCCACAAAAGAGACCTTACTCAAATCGATGGCTTCAACTATTCCTATCTATTTCATGCATTGTTTTAAGATGTCGAAAAAAAATTTCAATCTATCAAATTTCTCTTTAGTAAGTTTTGGTGGGGTAAGTTGGATGAGAAAGTGCTAGGTATTCATTGGATGTGTTAGAATAGACTAAATTGCTCTAAGAAATACGGAGGGTCAAGGTTTGTAATGTTAATAACTATAATATTGTGATTCTTACCTAGCAAACATGAAGCTTATATGAATCCATAAGACCGGTGGGCTCATTTTCTCAAGGGTATTTATTTTTTATACTTGTTTGTTTTGATGCCCCTTCAGTAAAGGCTTCGTTTTGTGATTGGAGATGCATTTGTAAGGGTGTCAACTTTTTTAAGGAAGGCTTCAGATGGAATAAAAAAATGGAAAATATGTTATGATTTGGTGTGACATCTCACTCGGTGAATGTAACACCCCAAACCCGGCCTAGACGTTATGGCCGAATCTGACGTGTCACATTGATGTGTCTTTCAAAAATTGGACTTGTTGGTAGAAATTCGTTTCTGAGTTGAAATCTCTTTGTTAAAACTCAAATCATCTTAACCATTAACTAACCAAATAAAATGTCTTTACTTTAAAAACATTGTTCGCTGCAGAAGCAATATCCAAAATGTTGCGAAAACGCGGTGTTTTGAAAATAGTTAATCTTTTTGAAAACTAGCGTTCTATCATTATCAGTTAAGTATCAAATAAATAAAGCCAAAATAACATAACTTAGGTTTAGGAGGCCTTATTACAGAATCAATAGCCCAATAAGAAATTTAAATAAATAAGTCTAAAGCAGAACATCAGCGATTGTGTGGCCACCTCCGAGTCTCTCGCGGCTCCAAATCATCTAAGGCTGGGGATTACCTGTACAGTTAAAAGAAAGGGTGAGTTTACAAAAACTCAGTGTGTAATCCCCTATCGATCGATCAAGAACAATATATGCGATATACGATGCCTGGCCTTGGCCCTATTCACTAACAGTGCAGTGTGGGCTATAGCCCATTTTAGTAACGGTGTGGGCCTAAACCCAATACAGTATCAGTACGGTGCAAATATGCAACCCACCCCAATCCAGCCAACACACCACCCGTACCAACCAACACACCATGTGGGGATAAAATCGACCCACCCAACCAAAGACACCAATATCGCGGCAGATAATCGCCAAGAATAATAACGCAGCAGAGCCGCCATGAACCGTGTCGCAATAAAGCTACGATGCGATGTCGCAAAGAAAGCTACCAGTAATAATATATGTGGCAAAGCCACCAGTACAGTATACTTCCTCCGTAACAGTACCCCAACCCCATGCAGTATGTCTTGTATACAGAATGCCATGCTCAGAATCAGTCATTTAATTCATAGACAAATCAATCATTTAAATCACAGAGAAATCAGTCATTTAAATCACAGACAAATCAGTCATTTACCCACGAGGGGCAAAATAGTCATTTTACCCTTTGAGGGTATTATGGCCATTTTACCATACAAGGATATTACGGTCATTTTACCCTACAGGGGCATTACAGTCATTTTACCCTACAGGGGCATTTCGGTGATTTTACCCTACATAGGCATTACGGTGATTTTACCCTACAGGGGCATTACGGTCATTTTACCCTACAGGGGCATTACGGCCATTTTACCCTAAAGGGGTATTACGGTCATTTTACCCTACAGGGGCATTACGGTCATTTTACCCTACAGGGGCATTACGGTCATTTTACCCTACAGAGGCATTACGGTCATTTTACCCTACAGGGGCATTACGGTCATTTTACCCTACATGGGCATTACGGTCATTTTACCAGTTTGGGCCTAAGTACACTTAGGCCCATCAGAAGCCCACAGTCGTCTTGAGTGACTCAAGCGACCATAGCAATACAGACAGTGTAAATGGGCCCAAAGCCCATTATGGCATAAGCCCATGAAATCGCTCACGGCGGCCTTTTCCGTCGTACACCAATGTTTCGTGGGCTTGGTTTACCATACGAGCGTTCGTACGCTCAACGCCCAACCTTTTGACTTTTCGGGTTTCACCTTTATACAGTCTAATCAGTGTGTGTGTACACATTTTACCGACTTTTATGCCTATTACCATTTGCAGGGTACGGTTACACACCTGTTTTGCAAAACCATGCTAAGATCCACGAGCACCAAACCTTGTTTGAACGAGGGTGACTTTAGTCCTCTAAGACCGTTGTTCAGAACCGATCACCCACCCTTGTTGATTTTCTATATTACAATACACAGATCTTATTAACCAAGATCGATCATATGTGTGGCCTAAAACCACCAATATCAGCTTAAGGAATAATAGAACATATTCGGCCTAAACCCAAAGGAAAATAAGGTAACGTATTTACCTTAATTGAGTAATAGAAGAAAAGGGTTTTGATTGCCTGAGTAACACTTGCACTCCTTCACTTCTCGAGAATACCTAGAACCCAATGAACCTCATATCGCGAGGAAGGGACAGAACCGCAATCAATGAACAGAAAAAGAAGTCACATTCGGCTTTTCAGAAAAAAATAAAAGAGAACAGAATTGTAGACATAAAGAAAGATTAGGGAAACAGAAAAGGGAAAATATGAGCACCCACCGGTTTGTTACCACTCTTGCAGAACCGAAATCACAACACCAATAGGAAAAAATAAGGGAGACAATCGGCTTAAGTTGAGGGGTATGGAATTCGACCAAGTATCCAATATGGAAGAACGAAGGATCAGCGTTCAGAGAATGGCTAGATAGTTTGGAAGAGGGAAGAAAAGATGAGAGAAAAGGAAATGGAGAGGAAAAGGAAAGTAGAGAATCGGCCACCACAAATATTAGCAAGGAAAGGAATTCCATTCTCACCAGACAACAGTATTCGGCCTAAAAAAGTATTATGGAAAGAGAAGAAAATTGAGTAAACGGAGAGAGCAGAAAAGAGGGGAAAACAAATCGCTAAACGGGGTATTGGAGAAACAAGTAAAATCGAAGGCCAAAACCCCTAACAGTAGTCGGTATATTAACAAAAGGCAACAAAGTATGATGGAAAACCGAAATGCAGAGAACACCAAATCCCAAAATGTTTTCTTCAGTTCCCACACTCCCCATACGACACAACTCTTTTCCCCAAACCAATATTCCTTGATTTTCTCCACAATTTCCCCCTAAAAATACTCCTTTATCTACTCCCTGATTTTCTCTATATAAGACTTATTCAAACTTCACCTTGCAAAGTTTCAGTCAAACTCTACTTCTCATACAGCGAGAATGTAAAATAAATACTCCTTTGCGCATCATGAGACTCGAACTTGAGCTCCATTGCAGTCTTAAACACACGACTGCCACTGGACTTCAAGCTCAACTTGTGTCATAATTCTGCCATAATTTCTTTTAAAGCCTACATGCTAACACCAAGGTTCACTTAAGAGAAAACAAAAATTTTGCAAAAGCCAGGGCTTGAACCCAAGACTTCTCAGACACTCCCAAACACTCCTAAATCACTTAACCATCAAAGCAAACAATCAATTGTGTCATTTTCTTGCACCCATAAACTTTTATGTGTTCCCTCGCTCAAGACCTATTTCCTTCTAGGCCCAAATTCGGGGCGTTATAGTGAAGCCTTGTAACACCTTAAAATAAGGCCTAGGAGTTTTAGGGGTATTTTAGGAATTTTAGCCTTAGAGTGTTCGGAATTTTGTGACATGCTATATCGGTAATGTTTTTTTATTATGGTTTTTAGAAAATCAAATCATATTTTGAAAAAGTGTTTAGAAACCTATAATTTCAAGAAAAGGAGTTATTTGTAGCATGGTCAAAATTTAGAGCATTTATGTTACAGTTAGACCAATTTTTAAAATGCAACCTAATATCACCCCATCTACAGTTTTTTCCACTTTAGTTTTCTTCCCATTTCTCTATTTATCGTTCGTTGTTCTCCCTTACTCTCCCAAATGATTTTTGATTTCCAAACTAAATTAATTTGATTCCCCATCATTCCCAAAGAATTAAATCTTCATGAATCTTCAAGAAAAAATCCTAAAATTTCTTAGATTTCATCATCTTCCTCACGTGTGGCTATTCTCAGATTCGTATCAAAAGCCAATTTTTCTTCCACCAAAGGTAACCATTCGTCTACCCATTATTTTATAATGTTAATTAGTCTTTGAAACTGAAGTTTTTAGTTGTTAAATAGCATGTTTTGGTTAAAAGCCGAAAATCGAGTTGTTAATAGTGGATTTCAAGATTTAGGATAAAATGTGGTTTTAAAGTGTTTTTCAATTAGTTTTTATGAGATTAAAATGTTTCTAAACTTACTTTAAAGTTTCGTTAAGAATTTCTAAGGATTTAATAAATTTTCATAAATTTGCCATAAACATGTTGAAAATTTTGATACCATGAATTAAGTAGTTTAGCATAGATTGAAGGTTGAGAATTAGTTGTAGATGAATAATTAGATGAATAGAACTCGTTTTAGGAAAAAAGGTTAAGTGTAGATCAAGATATTTGGATTTCAAGTTGGATATGTTAAAGGTTTCAATTTCTTGAGAACATAGCTTAGGCTTATGTTTTTGATTGCTTGTGGTGAGTCCTTAGCTGATTTTTGAATGTATTGTTGTGTGAATTGTTGTGTTGAAGTTTCAAATTTCCTAGGACCCTCTGCGAGCTAGGAAAGGCTAGTTTGAGCTTTTGGAATTTCGACGAAAGCGTATTGGTGAGTGTTTGGTATAATTGCTTGTGAGCACGATTCAATGCGTTAACTGGGAATTTAGAAGTAGCTGAAACCACTACTTTAAATTCTGAGTGTAAGCTTTCTCGTACTCTTAATTTAATATGTGCTTATTGATTGCAAAATTGTGAACTAAGATCAGTTGTTATACTATGTGATATATGCTCATGATTACCTTTGAGAAAGTGTAGATGTAAGCATGTTATGCATGCTAGATGAAAGTGATAATGTTGTGTTATAATGTGTTATTTGTAGTCAATAAGTGTAGCGAACGGTAAGTAAATGTGTTAATAACGAATATTTTGGCCTTGTGAACTTGAGACCATAGGATATAGTTGGCATGCCATAGTATTGTGAGTACTCACCTATATGTATATGTGATTTGAGCATTGAGGCCTTGGGGACATGTTTGGAGATATAAGTGAATCTGAGCTAAGCTCCGTTCAATGGGACATGTTTGGTGTGTTAGTGTTAGCTTTATGCCACACTTTTGGGACATGTTTGACTCTATGAGTCTATGTGGTGTGTTGGAGATCCATGTATCTGATGAGTGGTGACAATGCCCACTTTTACATTTCAAATCTCAAGTGCCAAATTATCTATAAATATGTTTCTATATATTGAGATGTATGCATGAAAGTGTTTGTGATGACTTAGTAAATAAACTATTAAACATGCATGAGTAAGTGAAATATGACAATAAAGTTGTTATTATCCTAATTGTGTTATGTATGTGTTACACTAATGCTTGATGACATGTTTGCATGGTAGTTGTTCTAGGCATTCACTAAGCTTGTAAAGCTCACCCACTCTTTTTAAAACTATTGCAGATTAGTTGTGTGCCAGTGTGAGTAGTGTGGTTCTGAGGGGTGATCCAAGCAAGTCCATTCTCACTTTTTCGTAGGTGTTTATTATTTTTTTGCTTATGTTTCGGGAATAAGGCATTGTGGTAGAATTTATACTATAATTTGATATGATATTTGGGACATTTCCATGATTTAATCACTCTTAGGATTTTTGAGTTTTGATTCGTATTTCGTTGATTACTTCATAGACTTAATTGAAATGTTTGAAGTTGTTATTATGGACGATTTGTTAGTTGATATAGTAAAGCATGTATGTTAAATGAACTTGTGTTGGGATGGTTGGAAGGCTTATATGTGTTGCATTTCTGAGGTCTATAGCAGATGTATCGATATTTGGGTTGTAAAAACAATACCTCTGTGATTTTTAAAATGTGCAGAAAGTCAATATCATAATTTGGTCTCGATATCATGCCACAACTATTGATACTCGGGATTGAATTACCGATACTTTTTGAAATGTACCGATACTTTTTGATTTTTTTTATTTTAGGTGAAAAATAATGTAACACCCCAAACCCGGCCCAAATGTTACGACCAGATATGGTATGCTACGGGGTTTATTGTAAAAACTTTGCTTTAACGGTTTTTGAAAATCTCAGTTTCTTTACTTAGGCATTTGTTAAAAATAGGATATCTGATGAAAACCTTTGCTTTTTCTTTGAACGTGTTCTGAAAACCTATTTTATTACTTTTTATGTTTTAAGTCCTTGAACATAAATTTATAAACTGTAAACACTGTCAAATATAAAGCGATAACCTAAACCATAGGGCCTTATTACATAAATAGTTCCAAAACTAAAACTTAAAAAAAATCGAAAATAATTCATGAAAATAAATAAAATAAAACTTGATGGCCCCTCGAGTCTGCCTCGGCTCCCCTGTCCACGATCTACTACTCATCTGAAAAGTCAGGGAAAATAAAAGGGTGAGTCACCAAAACTCAGTGTGCAAATCTCGAAAACACATAAAAGGCTTGAGGCCCACAAACACATTATGGGCCTTGGCCCATACACAATGGCAACAAAACATATGCATGCTACATGGCCCATCCCAGCCTAGAAATCCATCCTCTACACACCAGCCCGTACCAACCATCACACCTTGGGGATTTTTACAGTCAACCCACCAACCGCTACACACCACATCGACAGACATGCTGCCTATTCCTAATAATCAGGAATGAATTTAACGTGGCTTAGCCACCGATCACTATTGTGACCTAACATTTCAATTCGTGGTTTAACCACCGATCACCAAGTGACCTATTGTCATGCTCTTCCCCCTTAGTCATATTAATCCCATCCCATTCGTACATTCATGCAAAATCAAGCAATATACCACTTAAGGATTTACAATCTAGCACATTCATCGATACACATAGAAGTTTCTATGATCACGCACTGGCATCCATTGCCTACCCTTTTTGGGTAACACGATCGCTCATCTGACCTATTTTTACGGCTTTTAGCCCATAACATATGTATATATATACGAGTTAAGTAGTGTGATAGAGATCTACACACTGATTATGGTTAAGACGACACTTTCTATGTCGACACTATCATTAGTCGATCGATCGCTATCCGCCTACTATTACGCTCGGCCGGGTCCACAACCCGGCGCCAATTCGAATCGTTGACACTTTGCTCGTTTCTTGAACTTTGGGGTTTGGGACCACGATCCAACCCCTTCTTTTGATTTGCGACATTCGAGTCCATGAATGACCTTGGTCGGAAGGTACTATGATGATTGCTTAACGAAACATTAGGTTAAGGCACGAATAACGAAAAAGAACCCGATTGATCAACTTAAGGGGAATCGAAATCCTTACCTTGAAATCCCAAAAATAATATGGTTCGAATGCTACTGATTTCTGGCTTAGAAACCTAGGCGACTAGATCTCCTTCAAATCCCGGAATACCGCCAAAGAAAAAACACGAGATCAGGGAAAACGTCAAACTAAGGATGGCCCTAACCACCATCTAGCCATTCGGATATGGTCTCAAAACTAAAAAAGAAAAGAAGCAGAAGAAATCGGCACTCACCTTTAACACCAACAGATTCGGCTTCTCCTAACAAAGGGGGTTCGACTTTATGAAGAGATCAAATGGGGTTTATGATTTCGGCCTTTAGAAAGAACTAATCGAGGGGGAAGAACAATATCAAACGGAAAGAAGTGATAGGAACAGTATAAGAAGGATTTCGCCAAGGCTAGGGCAGATTCGGCTATGGCAGACAAGTGTGAAAAGAAAGAATGCTTAAGGGAATTTTCGGCTTTTGGCAGGAAAAGAGAAGAAGAAGAAGAAGAACCCTTAGTTGCCGAAATTAGAAGGAGAAAAGAAGAGAAGGAAAATAAAAATAAAACTATGCCCTAGGAAATAATGAAAATTCGGCACCCCTTAGCCTTATCAAAACCGATTTCTCCCCCTTGTCCCTAGAGTTCAACTTTTGGCCACCACCTACTCTCAAATCCTTAACCCACATTTTTCTCTTATCTTCATCATCCTATCTTCTGACTTAATCCACACTCACTCATGCAGAATCCCAGCCGAAACCACCTCTCACACTCCTCCCTTCATCAACCTCCTTATCCGCCATATTATCTACATTATCCCATTCATTAAATTCCCCTATTTTTAAGCCCTATTGCCGTCCAACCTGCTCCTCTTTTAAGTGCCAAAAATGGCCCAAATACATGGGCCCCAAGCGGCCAAAAACTTGAGCCTCTTCACCTGCTAATGACGCCACCTTATAGCTCCTTTGCAGTGCCCCCCTCCCGCTACTGGACCACAAGCCCACTTTGTAATTTAACCCACAGATACCATCTTTTAAACCCTATAGTGTCCAAACTGAAAATTTAACCAAGACCTCGGCCCGATCCCGAGCCCATACTGGACCCCTAACACTCATACTAACATAACCACATACTAAACGCAAAGGCCCAATATTTCAGGATGCTACAGTTCTACCCCCTTAAAGAAATTTCGACCTCGAAATTACCTGGTCAGAAAAGATGAGGGTATTGTTTGCGCGTATCGCTTCTTCCGGTTCCCAAGTAGCCTCCTCGACCTTTGTGATTCCGCCACAGAACCTTAACCAACGGAACCGTCTTTCTTCGTAATACTTTGACATCACGATCCAGGATTTCCACTGGCTCCTCTTCAAAGGATAAATCGGGTCTTACTTCGATTTCTTCCACTAGCACCACATGAGATGGATCCGAACGGTAACGTCTTAACATAGAGACGTGGAAAACATTGTGAATCGACTTAGCTCGGGAAGGTAGTTCTAGCTCATAAGCTCACGGTCCCACTCGTTTCAACACCCGATAAGGTCTGATAAATCTGGGACTTAATTTACCTTTTCGTCCGAACCTCAGTACTTTCTTCCATGGCGACACCTTCAAGAACACCTTGTCACCCACTGCAAATTCTATGTCCTCACGCTTCAGGTCAGCATAGGACTTACATGCATGCTCGCGCTTCCTTGATCGAGCCCGAATCACCTCAACTTTCTCCTCTGTCTCGGTAACCAACTCCGGACCCAAAATCTAACGCTCTCCTCATTCCATCCAACAGGTAGGTGTACGACACCTCCGCCCGTACAACGCTTCATAAGGCGCCATCTCAATACTTGACTGGTGGCTATTGTTGTATGCAAACTCTGCCAACGGTAAGAACTCTTCCCAACTACCCCTGAAGTCAATGACACATCCTCTCAACATGTCCTCTAAGATCTGGATTACCCACTCGGTATCCCATCGGTTACGAGGATGAAACGCCGTCTTTGAAATCCAACTTCGTACCCAACGCTTGATGTAATGCCTTTCAAAATCGTGAGGTGAACCTAGGGTCCCTGTCCGATATGATTGATACTGGTACCCCATGCAACCTCACTACCTCCGCTATGTATAGCTTAGCCAATTTCTGCAGAGAGTAATCGACACGTACTGGTATGAAATGAGCAGACTTCATCAAGCGATCAACAATCACCCAGACCGAATCTTTCTTAGTAGGCGTGAGGGGTAGCCCACTAACAAAGTCCATTGTGATCCTTTACCACTTCCACTGTGGAATCTTCATCGGCTGTAACAACCCTGATGGTAACTGATGTTCCGCCTTTACCATCTGACAGGTCAAACACTTCTCCACAAATTCGGTCACCTCTCGCTTCAAACCCGGCCACTAGAACTGATCTCGCAGATCTCGATACATCTTACTTCCTCCAGGGTGCATAGCGTATGGACTGCCATGCGCTTCTTGCAAAATCTTATGCCTCAACTCAGGATCTTTCGGCATACACACTCTCCCTTGAAAACATAATAGCCCTTCCTCATTCACACCAAATTCTATTGATCATTCACTTGATCCTACCGGAAACTTCTCCTTTAGCAACTCGTCAGTCTACTATTTCTCCTTAACCTGACTGACCCAAGAGGGTTTCACTTGGAGTTCAGCTAATAAACTCCCATCATCATATAGACTAAGGTGAGCAACCATTGCTCTCAAGTCGAGATTACTTTACTTACTCAAGGCATCCGCCACCACGTTAGCTTTACCCGGATGGTACTCGATCGAGCAGTCATAGTCCTTTAGCAACTCGATCCACCTCCTTTGCCTTAGATTCAACTTTTTCTGGGTCAAAAGGTATCTTAGGCTCTTGTGATCGGTATAAATGACAGATTTCTCCCCGTATAGATAATGTCTCCAGATCTTCAGGGCAAAAACCACTGCCGCCAATTCTAAATCATGTGTGGGATATCTTGCTTCGTGCGGTCTCAACTGCCGAGATGCGTACGCCATAACCTTTCCACCTTGCATCAACACGCATCCTAGTCCCGTGTGTGAAGCATCACAGTAAATCACGAACTCCTTTCCAGCCTCCGGCTGAATCAACACCGGAGCCTCCATTAAAATCCTTTTTAACTTCTCGAAACTCTCTTGCTTCTTATTAGACCAAACAAACGAAACCCCTTTCCGTAACAACTTAGTCAATGGTGCCGTAATTAAAGAAAATCCCTCAATAAACCTTCTGTAATACCCGGCCAAACCAAGGAAACTCTGAATTTCTGCTACCGACTTAGGTGGTTTCCAATCCAACACCGCTTCAATCTTCTGAGGGTCAACCCTAATCCCCTCTGCCGACACAACGTGACCTAGAAAAGTAACTTCCCTTAGCAAAAATCTGCACTTACTGAATTTGGCATACAACTGCTTCTCCCTCAGAATCTGCAGAACCACTCGAAGATGAGAATCATGCTCCTCTTCCGATTTTGAATAAACTAGAATATCATCTATAAACACCACGACAAACCGATCCAAGTAGGGTTGAAATACTCGGTTCATCATATCCATAAACGCTGCTGGTGCATTATTTAACCCAAACGGCATTCTAGCGAGTCATAAAAGTCGTCTTATGGATATCCACCTCTTTGACCTTAAGCTGATGGTACCCTGACCTCAGATCTATCTTTGAAAAGATTGAGGCTCCCTTCAACTGATCGAACAAGTCATCGATCCTTGGCAACGGGTACTTATTCTTGATTGTCAATTTATTCAACTGACGATAGTCAATGCACATACGCATTGACCCATCCTTCTTCTTAACGAATAACACCGGCGCTCCCCAAGGCGACACACTCGGTCGGATAAACCCTCTATCCAGCAACTCCTGAATCTGCGCTTTCAATTCCACCAACTCCTTTGGCGCCATCCTATACGGAGCAATAGATACTGGTGTCTTTCCCTAAAGAAGATCGATACAAACTCCACTTCACAATCCGGGGTAATCCCGGAGCTCTTCTGGGAAAACATCGGAAATTCCTTCACCGCCCTAACATCTCCGACAGTTAGTTCCTCGCTTTCGAGAGCCCAACAAACATTAGAATTGCCTTGCATCCTTTCCTCACCATCCTTTCTGCCCTTAAGGCAGACACCATATTCGACAAACAGTTCCTCCTTTCACCCATCACCAACACTTCACCACCCTTGGGAGTTTTTAACACCATACGCTTGGTTGCACAGGTCCAAATTAAGCTTGATACTTCACTAACCAATCCATTCCTAAGATCAAATCGAACTCCCCAAATGGCGGTTCCATCGGATCGACCAAAAAGCTACCCTTGAACTTCCAAGGGTACATCCTTATACTGATTTGTTCACCACTACGCTTTGTCCTAAAGGGCTCACTACTGATCATCTCCTAGAAGAAGTCTCATAATCTAAGTCCAAAGTCCCCGCTATAGCACTAGCAACATAAGAGTGCGTCGAACCAATATCAATCAAGGCGATATAAGGCAAACCATAAATTAGAAACGCATCGCTATGACATCCGATGCATCGCCTCCTCTCTCGACATCCGCAAAGATAGACTAGCCTCGTCGCCTCGCCTCGATGTTTCCGCCCCCTTGGCTCGGTGCTCCACGGCCCCGACCGAACCGTTACCACCTGGGCCGGACCACGACCTCTTTGTGGTCTGCCGACCACCTCTTCCCATTGTGCATTCCTTGGCCCGTGGGACCTTCATCGCCCATTCTCGGACGATTTCTAACTTGGTGGTCCGTAGATCCCCACCTAAAGCACTTCCCACTGCCCGCCCAACAGTCACCTACATAGAATTTACCACATCGAGCACACTTCTGTGTCTGACTAGCAGCAGTCCTCCCGCCTTGGCCCGTCTGACCTAGGCCTTTTCTGAGTACGTCCAGCTGCCCCTGATTTTCCAAAATTCCTCTTACTTCCACCCCTATCTCTATCCCGATTTAGTTTCTCTGTTCGTTTCACCTCCTCAGCTATCTTAGCTTTTTCCACAAGCACAGCAAATTCCCTCTCCCGCTGTGGAGCTATCAGTACACGCAAATCATCCCTCAGACCATCTTCAAATTGAACACAATGTTCATGGTCTATGGCCACCATTCCTCGAGCATAACGGCTAAGGCGTAAGAATTTCGCTTCATATGCAGCCACCGACCTACTTTCTTGCACCAGATTCAGAAATGCTCTACGCTGCGCATCCACATAACTTGTCCCAATCTATTTACTCTGAAACGCCGTTTTGAAGAGATCCCAAGTGATACGGTCAGCCACCGTACCATCCTTAACCATAAGCCACCATTGATAAGCTTCGTCCCGCAGGAGAGATACAACCCCTTTCAGTTTTTCCTCTTCCGTGAAATCCAGATCATCCATTATACGCTCAACTGCCTCCAACCAAAGACTCAAATTTGTGTTTTAGGGCTATTCCAGAAATTCCCCTAAACACTTCTGCCCCATTAGCTCTAAGTCACTCTGACACAGATTTCTGGGCTCCTGTGCCTATGCCTGCCCCAGCAACCCTCTCTAAAACCCTTAACATCGCTTGGGATATCGCATCATCTCCGGCCGTCTGGTCTTGAAATTCCATCTCCGCGGTGGTGATGCGGCATCTCGTTTCGCACTCCATAACCAGATCCTACTGGTTCAGACACAGCCATCCTACCCCTACCTCGGCCACGCGCAGGACGTCCACGACCCCTTGTACTCATTCTACCGATTCACGTTTATCTGATTAGAAATTTTATGAATTATTAATTTCTTCCACTGATTAACCACGAACAATCGTATGGACAGTAGTTTTAAGAGTAGTTCTTTCGATTTTGAAATTATATCTACGGGTTCTAGTCACAAGTTTATATCTTCTAGTTCCACATACATTCAACCAGCATACATCAACATACAAGTAGCATCCATGAACCCACATTCATCACATAAGGGTATTTTCGTCATTTCACTACCCAAAGGTATTTTCGTAGTTCTTTCCTACAGGGTATTTTTCGTAATTACACAAAATAGGGTACCTTGGTGATTTTTTTTCGAAGTTGAGATATTTTGGTTTTTTTTTTCCGTAAAGCAGGGGTATTTCGGGAGATTTAATTTTGGCAAACCGAGTACATGTTGTAGATCTTGGGGTTTTTGGGTAAATTTACAAAACATGGGTATTTTGGTAATTTTGCCAACCGGGGGTGTTTTGGTGATTTCACAAATTTTGATAGTTTTACAAATCTGGGGTATTCCGGGAAATTTTCACAAATCAAGGGTATTTCAGAAATTTTACAAACCTAGGGGATATTTTTAGTAATTTGCGAAATAGGGTGGCTGGTCCCTTCTGGGTTTTAATTATAAATTTTGGCCCGTCAACAAGTCCTCGTGGCTAAAGTGAACAGTCACTATGCACCAGGTAGGATTCCAGCGAAGAGGAGGTGAGTCACTAGGACTGCTTAAATACCAAGCTCTCCCTGAATCTAATCCTAGACATGCGCATGCCTGTTGCCACACCTTAACCTAGCGAATGGTTTACGGACATGTTTAGTTAGATTAAGTTTTATGAATTTAAAGAATTGTTTGAACTAGGCCTAAAGTCCATAAATTCCTATCATACTAGTCTACGTCCATAAAGCCCATCAACCCAGCATGCATATCACATCAAGAGTTAGAATACTTACCTGCGTTGATCGGGAGCCGGTAGACTCGAAGGCCATATCTCAACCAAAGCATTTCCACCAACTTCATAAACTACTACTGGACCCATTTCATAGCCCGAGTTTTGTAATCGGGCTCGATACTAAAATGTAACACCCCAAACCCTACCCAAACGCTACGACCGTGATCCGGTATGCTACGGGGTTTATTGTAAAACTTTGCTTTAACGATTTTTGAAAATCTCAGTTTCTTTTTACTTAGGCACTTGTTAAAAATAGGATATCTCATGAAAACCTTTGCTTTTTCTTTGAACGTGTTCGAAAACCTATTTTATTACTTTTTATGTTTTAAGTCCTTGAACATAAATTTATAAACTCAAACACAACATCAAATATAAAGCGATAACCTAAACCATAGGGCCTTATTACATAAATAGTTCCAAAATTAAAACTTAAAGAAAACCGAAAATAATTCATGAAAATAAATAAAATAAAACTTGATGGCCCTCGAGTCCGCCTCGCTCCCCACATCCACGATCTACTGACTCATCCAAAAAGTCGGGAAAATAAAAGGGTAAGTCACCAAGAATCGGTGTGCAAATCCCGAAAACACATAAAAGGCTTGAGGCCCACAAACACATTATGGGCCTTGGCCCATACACAATGGCAACAAAACATATGTATGCTACATGGCCCATCCCAGCCTAGAAATCCATCCTCTACACACCAGCCCGTACCAACCATCACACCTTGGGGATTTCGACAATCAACCCACCAACCGCTACACACCACATCGACAGACATGCTGCCTATTCCTAATAATCAGGAATGAATTTAACGTGGCTTAGCCACCGATCACTATTGTGACCTAACATTTCAATTCGTGGTTTAACCACCGATCACCAAGTGACCTATTATCATGCTCTTCCCACTTAGTCATATTAATCCCATCCCATGCGTACATTCATGCAAAATCAAACAATATACCACTTAAGGATTTACAATCTAGCACATTCATCGATACACATAGAGAAGTTTCTATGATCACGTGCACTGCATCCATTGCCTACCCTTTTTGGGTAACACGACTGTTCATACAGCCTATTTTTCCGGCTTTTAGCCCATAACATATGTATATATATACAGGTTAAGTAGTGTGATAGAGATCTACACACCTGATTATGGTTAAGATGACACTTTCTATGTCGACACTATCATTAGCCGATACAACTGCTATCTGTCTACTATTCTGTTCTGAAGCCGTTCCACAACCCGGCGGCCAATCCCGAACCACCGACACCACTCGTTTCTTGAACTTTGGGGCTGGGACCACAGATCCAACCCCTTCCTTTGATTTGCTGGCATTCGAGTCCATGAATGACCTTGGTCAGAAGGTACTATGATGATTGCTTAACGAAACATTAGGTTAAGGCACGAATAACGAAAAAGAACTCGATTGATCAACTTAAGGGGAATCGAAATCCTTACCTTGAAATCCCAAAAATAATATGGTTCGAATGCTACCGATTTCTGGCTTAGAAACCTAGGCGACTAGATCTCCTTCAAATCCCGGAATGCCGCCAAAGAAAAAAACATGAGATCATGGAAAACGTCAAACTAAGGATGGCCCTAACCACCATCTAGCCATTTGGCTATGGTCTCAAAACCGAAAAAGAAAAGAAGTAGAAGAAATTGGCACTCACCTTTAACACCAATAGATTCGGCTTCTCCTAACAAAGGGGGTTCGGCTTTATGAAGAGATCAAATGGGGTTTATGATTTCGACCTTTAGAAAGAACTAATCAAGGGGGAAGAACAATATCAAACGTAAAGAAGTGATAGGAACAGTATAAGAAGGATTTCACCAAGGCTAGGGCAAATTCGGCTATGGCAGACAAGTGTGAAAAGAAAGAATGCTTAAGGGAATTTTTGGCTTTTGGCAGGAAAAGAGAAGAAGAAGAAGAAGAACCCTTAGTTGCTAAAATTAGAAGGAGAAAAGAAGAGAAGGAAAATAAAAATAAAACTATGCCCTAGGAAATAATGAAAATTCGGCACCCCTTAGCCTTATCAAAACCGATTTCTCCCCCTTGTCCCTAGAGTCCAACTTTCGGCCACCACCTACTCTCAAATCCTTAACCCACGTTTTTCTCTTATCTTCATCATCCTATCTTCTGACTTAATCCACACTCACTCATGCAGAATCCCAGTCGAAACCACCTCTCACACTCCTCCCTTCATTAACCTCATTATCCGCCATATTATCTACATTATCCCATTCATTAAATTTCCCTATTTTTAAGCCCTATTGTCGTCCAACCTGCTCCTCTTTTAAGTGCCAAAAATGGCCCAAATACATGGGCCTCAAGTGGCCAAAAACTTGAGCCTCTTCACCTGCTAATGACGCCACCTTATAGCTCCTTTCTGGCGCCCCAGCTCTCGACCACAAGCCCACTTTGTAATTTAACCCACAGATACCATCTTTTAAACCATATAGTGTCCAAACAGAAAATTTAACCAAGACCTCGGCCCGATCCCGAGCCCATACTGGACCCCTAACACTCATACTAACATAACCACATACTAAACGCAAAGGCCCAATATTTCAGGATGTTACAAATAATATACTAATTTGGTTCTAATTTTTCACACGGTATCGATACTGTGAAAGGGAAATATCGATACCCGTGTTCCAGTATTGATACCTACGTACTAGTTTTGAAAATTTTGCTTAACAAACCCTATGCATGTTTAACTATTATTTTAAGACCATTTGATGTATGTTCACCATGTATTAATGATTATTAAGAATATATTAGGTCAAAACTATGCAAATGTCAAAATAAATGGTGTTCCCTTCTTAAAGCGACAAGATTTATTTTGTATAATGAGAAACGGTAGTGTGGCATCCTGATATTCAGGCTCGACGATCGGGCCAGGTATAGGGTGTTATATTTGGTGGCATCAGAGCTTAGGCTATTTAACACTTGGACCTAAGTTGTTTATGTACTGATTAGGGTTTCGTAACCCATGGGTCTAGAAACCCATGTGTCTAACTTTCTCTATTTGCTTGAATTATTTGAAAATGGGTGAATTTATTTGAAATATTTCTGATTGAATTGTGTGTGGGGTAGGAACGAGAACACATTGCCTTTAATTCTAAAGTTTCTTTGCAGTAATGTATCTTGGATCATTTCCCCGCGACTCACACCTTTGTTTGTTTGTTTGTATGTATTAAATTAATTTCGATATGCCTCCTAGATGTGTTAATGTGCGAGCTAGTGCTCAAGAGGATGGTCCATCCTTTGCACCTTCTATGCCGCTGTGTAGAGTAAACGTACCTGATAAAGGTGTAGGCTCTCTGATAGAAGCTATGATTGGAGCATTTTAGCGGATTGCTGACACTAACTCTACTGCTGCACCTTTCAATCATGCACCTGTTAACCGAGGTTTGCCGCTTGAACATCTTTAGGCATTGGGTGGTAAAGAGTTTTCTAGAGTGAAAGGTACTGATATGACCGTAGTTGAGTACTGGTTGAAGGGAGTTGAAAGGATCCTCAAGCAAATGTCATGTTCTGACAATGAGAAGTTGGGTTGTGATGTGTGTCTACTCGACAATGAGGCTTATCGTTGGTGGAATATTGTTAGGAAAGGTACTACTACTGATCGTTTGTCTTGGGGATATTTCCCTGATGTCTTTAATAGAAAGTTTATGGGCGAGCAATATATGGAGGTTCGCAAGCGTGAGTTTTTAGATTTAGTTCAGGGAGATTTATCAGTGGCTAACTATGAGGCGAAATTTGTGCAACTTAGTCAGTACTCTCCTGAGATGATACATTCTGAGAAGGATCTTTGTAAAAGGTTTCGATTTGGGCTTATTCTAGAGATTCGGGTTTACTTGGTAGCTTAGATTGTGGAGATGTTTGATGAGTTAAAAGTAGTTGATGAGACTTTAGTCGA
Source organism: Gossypium sturtianum (assembly GCA_025698515.1). Classification (NCBI taxonomy): domain Eukaryota; kingdom Viridiplantae; phylum Streptophyta; class Magnoliopsida; order Malvales; family Malvaceae; genus Gossypium; species Gossypium sturtianum. Next base: position 119,485,485 of record CM046952.1, read on the forward strand.
GCCGCCTCGCTCTGTGGTTACTAAAGCTGGTAAGAAGACTTCTGATGGTGCATCTGGTCGGCTGCCTAAGAGAGGGCATGATAGTCACAGTTTCAATAAGGGTCCGAGATGTGGGTCTCAACTGAGTCAGTCTAGATAATAGAGCAGTGTTGTGGTTAGTACTAGTGGTTCAACGAGTTGTTCTAGATGGTTGTTTTGTGCACATTATGAGCATAGGCATTTGGGTGAATTTCATAAGTTGATGGGTGGTTGTTTTAATTGTGGTTCGCCAGAACATTTTCTAAGGGATTGCTCAAATAAAGTAGAGGTTTCGTAGACTCAGAGTTCGACATATGTTTCTGCACCTACTAGAGGCCGTGGTCGCGGTAGAGGTAATGGGAGACCGGTTGGGTAGCGGATTGTTGCTTATACTATTGTTTCACAAGTTGAGTCTGGAGGTCCAGCTCAATTTTATGCTGTGAGGGAACCAGAGGATCAGGATCCGACTGATGTTATTGCAGGTACTTTCACTTTACAGTCTACTTTGTTATTTCTTTTAGTTGATTCTAGTTCCACACATTTGTATATCTTGAGTGAATTGGCTTGTAAGTTCGGGATTCATGTAGAGACTATTGATTTGGGTATGACTGTAATTAGTTCCTTTGGAGATAGTGTGATAGTGAATAAATTTTATCGTAGATGCCCCCTTATGATATAAAAGCATGTTTTTCCTATTGATCTTATGGAATTTCCTTTCTTCAGGTTTGATGTTATTCTTGGTATGGACTGGTTGATTGAACATAAGGCTAAGGTAGATTTTGAAACAAAGCGAATTACTTTGAGGAATAGTGTTGGAGTGGAAATTATTATTGTTGGTGAAGGATCAGGTTTTTTGTCTAATGTGGTTTAGACTATGAAGGTTGAGAAGTTCTTGGGAAAAAGTTGTGAAGCTTATTTAGCTTATGTGATGAATTCAGTTAGTAAGGAGTTGAGAGTTCAAGATATTCACATTGTTAAGTATTTTCCTAATGTGTTTCCTAAAGGGTTGTCGGCTATGCCACTAAATCGTGAAGTTGAGTTTGGTATTGAGCTCTATCCTAGTACTGCATCGATGTCCATTGCACCATATCACATCGCACCAAAAGAGCTCAAGGAGTTGAAGGATCAGTTGCAAGAGTTGCTTGACAGAGGGTTCATTCGGCCAAGTGTATCTCCGTTGGGTGCACCGATTTTTTTAAAGAAGAAGGATGGTATGATGCGAATGTGTATTGAGTATAGGTTGTTGAACAAGTTTACTATTAATAACAAGTATCCTTCGCCTCGAATTGATGACTTATTTGATCAGTTTTGAAGTGCAACAATGTTTTCAAAGATTGATTTAAGATCTGGGTATTATAAGTTGAAGGTAAAAGAGTCTAACATTTTGACAACTACTTTTAGGACTCGGTATGGGCATTATGAGTTTTTGGTCATCCCATTCAGTTTAACTAATGCCCCTACTATGCTCATAGATTTGATGAATCAAGTATTTCATTCGTACTTGGATCAGTTTGTGGTTGTCTTCATAGTTGATATTTTAGTGTACTCTCATTCTGAGAAGGATCACGATGGGCATTTAAGGGTCATTGTAACATCCGGGATTTAGGGGTTCTGCATTTATCTCGTTTCTATGTGTTTAGTATGCTCTGTGTGTGGTTTAAGTATGTTTGGGGTTTTTGGGAAGGACCAGGGTTATGCCAGACCCTTGGCCAAAATTTTATTTTTGGACCTTAGGAGGGCAGCTAGTAGGGGGCAGGACTTAAGGTTTGTAGCTCGTGTAGATTGACACAAGAATTTAAATGGTGAAGTGGCAAGGAGGCGCCACTTAAGGTACAGGTAGTGACGCCTTAAGGGAGCTGAGGGGGAGCAGGTTCGAGTCACGTGGAACTCAATTTAGATTTCTTTTTGGCGTCAAGAAGAGCAGAGGCAGAGTTCGACTGAGACACTTCAAGATGGGAGAGTGGACTGAGTCAAATAACTTGAATGGGTGGCTGAAAGGGAAAAGTGGAGTTTGAAGTGTTTAAACTATTTCAAACGGGTGATCAGGAGGAATTTGAGGAGAAAAAAAAGGGATGGGCATGGTGAGCTGGGTGTTGGTCGAATATCAAACTCTTAGTAGAGGGGGGATCAGTTTTGTGTGGCTAGGGTGTGCCAAATTTCTACCTTGGAAGCATAGGTTTTTTTGTTCTCAAAATAGTGTATTTTCGGCTTTTGGGTTGGTGAGTGCCGAAATTTTGAATAGTCAAGTGAGAGTTCTCTTCCCATTTTCGGCATTTGAGGTTTCTTTCATCCCCTTCTTCATTTTCTGCTAAAGCTGAACCTACCCAAGTCTTGCCAAAAATTCTTCTCCTTCTTTACCATTTCTATCACTTCTTTTCATTTCATTTCACTCTTCTTCTCTCAATTGTTATTTGTCTCAAAAGTCGAAACCCCTAACCCCTTCTCATCTCTATTTTCTATGCTATAGCCGAATGTCCCTTGTCCATAGTTCTCTTTTCTGATTTCATCTACAAGTCGAATACACTTTGTTCATTATTCTCTTCTCCATTCTTTTTCTTCTTTTGGTCGAATCTCTCTATCTATTCTCCTATATCTCTCTTCATTTTCTCTAAAAGCCTTATTCCCATTTTCAGTTCTTTTACTTTGATCTCTTTTGCCATAGTTATTTCTGAATCCTCTTGGGTGTATCCGAATCTACTGTGTTAAGGAAATCTAATCATCTGAGTTCCTAAGCCGGAAACCGTTGATCTTTGAACCCTATCTCTTTTTTCGAGATTTCAAGGTAAGGGTGTTCTCTTTAGATTTTGTTTAGGTCCATTATCTTAACCCTGAATTTTAGGCAAACAATCATGTTTCCTTATAGTATCACCTGACAAGATCTTTTGATGGAATCCAATACCGATCAGGCAAAGGAAAGGGTTGGACCCGTGAACCAGCCGCTAAGTGTAAGAGACGGGCCGTGTCAGCAGTACGAGATTGGCCACTGGGTTGTGGGCCGGCTTCGGAACAGAGTCGTAGGCAGATAGCAGTCGTTTCTACTATCGATAGTGTCGACATAGAGAGTGTTGTTTTGCGTGTTATCAGGTGTGTAAAACCCTCACACACTTTATTTATGTTTAACTTTATGATTAATTGTATGGGCTGAGAAGCCGGAAAAGGCTGTGTAGACAGTCGTTAAACCCTTATGCGTAAGGCTAAGGTTGCCAGGTACGTGACAGTATCGTTTCTTTGCATGGATGGATGTATGTGGTAAGCCTGTACATTGTGGTTGATATGTTGCATTTGTTATGATGGATAGGTTAAGGTTACATTCATTATGTCATATGGGTATGATGCATGAGATACGGGAATGTTGATGCAGGGGAAGTGATAAGGTCACGCGGTGATCGGTGGCTCTGCCACAATCGATTTTATAAGGTCACTTAGTGATCAGTGGCTCTGCCACAAATGATATGTTGAGGTCACATAGTGATCGTTGTTATAACCGACAGCCTGACTGGCGTGATGGCGTGTAGAGGATGGAAAATGCTAGGTTGCGCTGGGCTTGATGCATTCATGTAGTTGCATGATGTCATGAGTGGGCTAAATATGAGATGATAGGATGTGGGCCGTGCTGGGTGTTTGATGGTTTTATACACTGAGTCCCTATGACTCACCCTTTTTGCTTAACCTTTCAGGTAATTAGTAGATTGTGGATATGGGAGCTGAGGCGGACTCGTGGAGGCCATAAAGACTTTGCTTTACGTAAACTTTTTCCTGCTTTACTTAAATTTTAATTGGGGATTTTATTTATGTAATAAGGCCTTTCTAAATTAATATTTGGGTATTATTTTATTTAGTTATCATTTATTTAAGAGGAAATGACACTATGCAACTTTATTCACGAAAATGCACAAAAAGGGGTTTTTGAAATACGAGTAACTCAAAACATATGTTTTCTATCAAGTATCACCAAGCTTAACGAATATCTAATTAACAGGAAGTCAAAATATTCCTACACTATCAAATCACTGTTTTCAAGACATTGCATAAATCGGGAAGTTTTCAAATCTACGATTTTTCCTAAATGAAACAACAATTCGTTTTTACTTCACTTTGCAACATACCAGATCTGGTCGTAACATTTAGGCCGGGTTTGGGGTGTTACAATTTTTGTATCAGAGCCTAGGTTGTAAAACTGAGCTGTGAAATGGGTTCAACGGTGCTTACAAAATCGATGTTGATGTTAAAATGTTTTGATTGGAATATGGCATCCGAGTCTACCGGCACCCGATCCACCCAGGTAAGTATTCTGATTATTTGATGGTACATGCATAGGATGGTTGTTAGCTTAAAGATATATGCTTGTTAATCTTAGGGATGCAAACTATAGAGACTGAACCCTCTAGGTTGTGATGTGTTCTGCGAAAACTACTCATTAAAGATATTACTCATAAAACTGCTCGGTATTAAATAGTGAAAGATACTAATTCATAAAAACTTTTAATCGGATTAAAACGCGACAGTAGACATGAGTACTAGGGGACATGGACGTAATGTGCGTGGACGTGGTAGAGGCAGGATTACTGTGTCGGAACTAGTAGGGTCTGGTCATGGGTCAGGAAATGAGATGCCGCTACCGCCAGCCGAGGAAGCAGAGTTTCAGGACCAAATGGGTGGAGACGATGCGGTGTCTCAGGAGATGTTGCGGGTTTTGGAGAGAGTTGTCAGGGCAAGTTTGGGTACAGGAGCTCAGAAATCGGTGTCAGAACGACTTCGAGCTAATGGAGAAGAAGTGTTTAGGGGTGTTTCTGGCATAGCCCCTAATGCAGCTGAGTACTGGTTGGAGGCCGTTGAGCGTATAATGGATGATCTCGATTTTACAGAGGAGGAAAAGTTGAAAAGAGTTGTGTCTCTTCTGCAGGATGAGGCTTATCAAAGGTGGCTTACGGTCAGAGTTGGTACTGTGGCTGACCGCATTACTTGGGATTTCTTTAAGTTGTCATTCCAGAGTAAGTACATTGGGTCGAGTTATGTGGATGCGCAGTGAAGGGCATTTTCGAATTTGGTACAGGGGAACAAGTCGGTGGTTGAGTATGAGGCAGAATTCTTACGCCTTAGCCGATATGCCCGTGGGATGATGGCCACAGACCATGAGCGTTGTGTCTGGTTCGAAGATGGGTTGAGGGATGATCTACGTGTGCTGATAGCTCCACAGCGAGAAAAGGGAATTTGCTGTTTTAGTGGAGAAGGCTAAGATAGCCTAGGAAGTGAAGCGGTCGAAAAAATAGAATCGGGATAGAGATAGAGGTAGTAATAAAAGGAGTTTTGGATCATCAGGGTCAGCTGGGCGTTTTCAGAAAAGACCTAGGACGGATGGGCCGAGTCGGGTTGAGAGATCTGTTGCTGATAATCGGTCTCAGCAGTGTGCTCGATGTGGAAAATTTCATGTGGGCGAGTGTTGGACGAGTAACGGAAGATGTTTCAGGTGTGGGTCTACCGATCATCAGATTAGAGATTGTCCACAAGAGCGGAGCGGTGCAAGGCCAGGAAGTCAGGGTTATGCTCAGCCAGGGAGAGGTGGTCAGCAGCCACAGAGAGGGCGCGGTCCAGCCAGAGGAGGTAATGGTTTCGGTCGGGGTTGTGGAACACCAGGCAGAGGAGCCGGGAACACTGATGCGAGGCAGTTGGGGTTAGTCTACGCAGCTAGACGCCGAGAGGAGGGCGATGCACTGGACGTCATAATCGGTATGTTCCTTATCTATGGGTTGCCTTATACTGCTTTGATTGATATCGGGTCGACACATTCTTATGTTACTAGTGTGGTATCGGAAACTTTAAGTTTAGACTCTGAGATTACCCCTAGGGAGATGATTGTACTTAGCCCGTTAGGACAATCAGTAGTGGTGAACAAACTTTATAGGGATGTACCTCTAGAAGTTCAAAGGGTAGTTTTTCCGGTTGATCTGATGGAACTGTCGTTTGGAGAGTTTGACCTGATCTTAGGTATGGGCTGGCTGGTAAAGTATCAAGCGAATTTGGATTGTGCAGCCAAGCGCATGGTGTTAATAACTCTTGAGAGTGAAGAAGTGGTGGTAATAGGTGAGAGGAGGAACTACCTATCTAATGTGGTGTCTGTCTTAAAAGCTGAGAGGATGGTGAGGAAAGGGTGTGAGGCGTTTATAGCTTATGTCTGTGCTTTGGAAGCCAAGGAATCAACTGTGGAGGATGTGCGAACAGTGAAAGAATTTTCTAATGTTTTTCTAGAGGAGCTTCCGGGGTTGCCTCCCGATCGCGAGCTGGAGTTTGGTATTGACCTTTTTCCAGGAACAGCGCCTGTATCCATCGCACCGTACAGGATGGCACCAAAGGAGTTGAAGGAATTGAAAGCGCAGATTCAGGAACTGTTAGATCGAGGTTTTATTTGACCAAGTGTATCGCCTTGGGGAGTGCCGGTGTTATTTGTTAAGAAGAAGGATGGATCAATGATTGACGACTTGTTTGACCAGCTGAAGGGGGCGTCAATTTTCTCAAAGATAGATTTGAGGTCGAGGTATCATCAGCTTAAGGTCAAGGAAGCAGATATTCATAAGACGGCTTTCAGGACTCGCTATGGCCATTACGAATTCCTGGTAATGCCGTTCGGGTTGACCAATGCACCAGCAGCGTTTATGGACATGATGAATCGGGTTTTCCAACCCTATCTGGATCGATTCGTCATGGTATTTATAGACGATATCCTGGTCTATTCAAGATCGGAGGAGGAGCATGACTCGCATCTTCGAGTGGTTTTACAAATCCTGAGGGAGAAGCAATTGTTCGCCAATTTCAGTAAGTGTGAATTTTGGCTGAGAGAAGTTACCTTTTTGGGCCATGTAGTGTCCACTGAGGGGATTAGGGTTGACCCTCGGAAAGTCGAGGCTGTGTTGGAATGGAAGCCACCTAAGTCTGTGGCAGAAATCTGGAGTTTTCTTGGTTTGGCTGGGTACTATAGAAGGTTTGTGGAAGGGTTCTCAGTAATTGCAGCACCTCTAACTAAGTTGTTGAGAAAAGGGGTACCTTTTATTTGGTCTGAGAAGTAGCAGGAGAGTTTTGAAAGGCTGAAAAGGATTTTAACGGAGGCTCCGGTGCTGATACTGCCCGAGGCTAGGAAAGAGTTTGCGGTTTATTGTGATGCATCGCACACGGGTTTAGGGTGTATATTGATGCAGGAGGGGAAGGTGGTAGCGTATGCGTCTCGGCAGTTGAGACCGCATGAGTTAAATTACCCCACGCATGATTTGGAATTAGCGGCAGTGGTGTTTGCTCTGAAGAGTTAGAGGCATTATCTGTATGGGGAGAAGTCCGTTATTTATACAGACCACAAGAGTTTAAAATACCTTCTCACCTAGAAGGAATTGAATTTGAGGCAGCGGCGGTGGATTGAGCTATTGAAGGATTACGATTGCTCGATTGAGTACCATCTGGGTAAAGCTAACGTCGTGGCTGATGCATTAAGTCGTAGGGTGATCTCTGACTTGAGAGCAATGTTTGCTCACCTCAGCTTATATGATGATGGAAGTATATTAGCTGAACTGCAAGTGAAACCTTCTTGGGTCAGTCAGATTAAAGAGAAACAGTGGGCCGATGAGTTGTTGAAGTCAAAATTTCAGTTAGGAGCAGGTGTTAGGACCGCGGAATTCAGTGTGAATAATGATGGGGTAGTGTGCTTCGAGGAAAGATTTGCATGCCGAGGGATCCTGAGTTAAGGGGTAAGATTTTGCAGGAATCGCATAGCAGCCCATACGCTATGCATCCTGGGGGAAGTAAGATGTATCGAGATCTGCGAGAGCAATTTTGGTGGTCGGGGTTGAAGCGGGAGGTAACCGAATTTGTGGGTAAGTGCTTGACGTGTCAGCAGGTGAAAGCAGAACATCAGTTGCCTTCAGGGTTGTTGCAGCCTATAAAGATTCCGTAGTAGAAGTGGGAAGGGATCACGATGGATTTTGTTAGTGGGCTACCTCTTATGCATACCAAGAAAGACTCGGTATGGGTGATAGTGGATCGTTTGACGAAGTCTGCTCATTTCATACCAATTCGGGTTGATTACTCTTTACAGAAATTGGCTAAATTGTATATAGCCGAGATTGTGAGGTTGCACGGGGTACCAGTATCTATCATCTCAGATAGGGACCTTAGGTTTACGTCGAGATTTTGGAAGGCGTTGCATCAAGCGCTGGGTACAAAGTTAGATTTCAGCACAGCGTTTCATCCACAGTCTGATGGGCAATCGGAGAGGGTAATCCAGATCTTGGAGGATATCTTGAGAGGTTGCGTCATAGACTTCAGAGAAAGCTGGGAGGAGTTTCTGCCGTTAGCGGAATTTGCGTACAACAACAGTTACCAATCTAGTATTCAGATGGCACCGTTTGAAGCGTTGTATGGTCGGAAGTGTCGCACTCCTACTTGTTGGACTGAATTGAGTGAGCGTCAGATGTTGGGGCTAGAATTGGTTGCTGAGACAGAGGAGAAGGTTAAGCTGATTAGGGCTCGGTTGAGAGAAGCATCTGATAGGCAGAAGTCTTATGCAGACCTGAAATGGAAGGAAGTAGAGTTCGCAGTTGGTGATCGGGTTTTCTTAAAGGTCTCACCGTGGAAGAAGGTATTAAGGTTTGGACGGAGGGGTAAGTTAAGCCTCTGGTTCATCGGGCCTTATCGGGTGTTAAAGCGTGTGGGACCAGTAGCCTATCAGCTCGATCTACCTTCGGAGTTGAGTCAGATTCATGATGTGTTTCACGTTTCGATGCTAAGACGCTATCGTTCGGACCCATCCCATGTTGTGCCAGTGGCAGAGATTGAAGTAGGGCCTGATCTATCTTTTGAAGAAGAACCAGTGCAGATCTTGGGTCGTGAAGTCAAAGTATTGCATAGGAAATCAATTCCTTTGGTTAAAGTGTTATGGCGAACCATGGATCGTAAGAAGCTACGTGGGAGCCGAGGATGTTATGCGCGCAAAGAATACCTCATCTCTTTTGACCAGGTAATTTCGAGGCTGAAATTTTTTTTAGGGGGTAGAACTGTAACATTCGGGATTTAGGGGTTCTGCATTTATCTCGTTTCTATGTGTTTAGTATGCTTTGTGTGTGGTTTAAGTATGTTTGGGGTTTTCGGGAAGGCCCAGGGTTATGTCGGAACCTTGGCCAAAATTTTATTTTTGGACCTTAAGAGGGCAGCTAGTAGGGGGCAGGACTTAAGGTTTGTAGCTCATGTAGATTGATACAAGAATTTAAATGGTGAAGTGGCAAGGAGGCGCCACTTAAGTTACAGGTAGTGACGCCTCAAGGGAGCTGAGGGGGGCAGGTTCGAGTCGCGTGGAACTCAATTTAGATTTCTTTTTGGCGTCAAGAAGAGCAGAGGCAGAGTTCGACTGAGACACTTCAGGATGGGAGAGTGGACTGAGTCAAATAACTTGAATGGGTGGCTGAGAGGGAAAAGTGGAGTTTGAAGTGTTCAAACTATTTCAAATGGGTGATCAGGAGGAATTTGAGGAGAAAAAAAAGGGATGGGCATGGTGAGCTGGGTGTTGGCCGAATATCAAACTCTTAGTAGAGGGGGGATCGGTTTTGTGTGGCTAGGGTGTGCCGAATTTCTACCTTGGAAGCATAGGTTTTTTTGTTCTCAAAGTAGTGAATTTTCGGCTTTTGGGTTGGTGAGTGCCGAAATTTTGAATAGTCAAGTGAGAGTTCTCTTCCCATTTTCGGCATTTGAGGTTTCTTTCATCCCCTTCTTCATTTTCTGCTAAAGCTGAACCTACCCAAGTCTTTCCGAAAATTCTTCTCCTTCTTTACCATTTCTATCACTTCTTTTCATTTCATTTCACTCTTCTTCTCTCAATTGTTATTTGTCTCAAAAGCCGAAACCCCTAACCCCTTCTCATCTCCATTTTCTATGCTATAGCCGAATGTCCCTTGTCCATAGTTCTCTTTTTTGATTTCATCTACAAGCTGAATACACTTTGTTCATTATTCTCTTCTCCATTCTTTTTCTTCTTTTGGCCGAATCTATCTATCTATTCTCCTATATCTCTCTTCATTTTCTCTAAATGCCTTATTCCCATTTTCGGTTCATTTACTTTGATCTCTTTTGCCATAGTTATTGCCGAATCCTCTTGGGTGTATCCGAATCTGTTGTGTTAAGGAAATCTGATCATCTGAGTTCCTAAGCCGGAAACCGTTGATCTTTGAACCCTATCTCTCTTTTCAGGATTTCAAGGTAAGGGTGTTCTCTTTAGATTTTGTTTAGGTCCATTATCTTAACCCTGAATTGTTGGCAAACAATCATGTTTCCTTATAGTATCACCTGACAAGATCTTTTGATGGAATCCAATACCGATCAGGCAAAGAAAAGGGTTGGACCCGTGAACCCAGCCCCTAAGTTTAAGAGACGGGTCGTGTCAGTAGTACGAGATTGGCCACAGGGTTGTGGGCCGGCTTCAGAACAGAGTCGTAGGCAGATAGCAGTCGTTTCTGCTATCGATAGTGTCGACATAGAGAGTGTTGTTTTACGTGTTATCAGGTGTGTAAAACCCTCACACACTTTATTTATGTTTAACTATATGATTAATTGTATGGGCTAAGAAGCCGAAAAAGGCTGTGTAGACAGTCGTGAAACCCTTATGGGTAAGGCTAAGGTTGCCAGGTATGTGACGGTATCGTTTCTTCGCATGGATGGATGTATATGGTAAGTCTGTACATTGTGGTTGATATGTTGCATTTGTTATGATGGATAGGTTAAGGTTACATTCATTATGTCATATGGGTATGATGCATGAGATACGGGAATGTTGATGCAGGGGAAGTGATAAGGTCATGCGGTGATCAGTGGCTCTGCCACAATCGATTTTATAAGGTCACTTAGTGATCGGTGGCTCTGCCACAAATGATATGTTGAGGTCACATAGTGATCGTTGTTATAAAACGACACCGATGTCTTTGGCGTGTAGAGGATGGAAAATGCTAGGTTGGGCTGGGCTTGATGCATTCATGTAGTTGCATGATGTCATGAGTGGGCTAAATATGAGATGATAGGCCGTGGGTTGTGCTGGGTGTTTGATGGTTTTATACACTGAGTCCCTGTGACTCACCCTTTTTGCTTAACCCTTCAGGTAATCAGTAGATTGTGGATATGGGAGCTGAGGCGGACTCGTGGAGGCCATAAAGACTTTGCTTTACGTAAACTTTTTCATGCTTTACTTAAATTTTAATTAGGGATTTTATTTATGTAATAAGGCCTTTCTAAATTAATATTTGGGTATTATTTTATTTAGTTATCATTTATTTACGAGGAAATGACACTATGCAACTTTATTCACGAAAATGCACAAAAAGGGGTTTTCGAAATACGAGTAACTCAAAACATATGTTTTCTATCAAGTATCACCAAGCTTAACGAATATCTAATTAACAGGAAGTTAAAATTTTCCTACACTATCAAATCACGGTTTTCAAGACATTGCATAAATCGGGAAGTTTTCAGATCTACGATTTTTCCTAAATGAAACAATAATTCGTTTTTACTTCACTTTGTAACATACCAGATCTGGTCGTAACGTTTAGGCCGGGTTTGGGGTGTTACAGTCATTTTACAGATTCTACGAGATAAGCAGTTGTATGCGAAGTTCAGTAAGTGTGAATTTTGGCTTAAGAAAGTGGCGTTCTTAGGTCATGTTGTGTCGGCAAAAGGAATTCAAGTGGATCCAATGAAGATTGAGGCGATCTTAGTGTAACAGCCAAATTTAGGGGCTAGTCGGAACAGTGGTCTCGGGACCACTAATTTGAGGTTGAAGAAAAATATTTTGATATTATTTTATGTGTTATTAAATGTTTATAAAGAGGCATGAGAATTTTGGTGCTTTAATTTTAGCGATTGAGGGCTTAATTGCGAAAAATGACTAAATCGCATAAAGTGCGAAAGTTCTATTTTATTTGCTAGAAGTGCCAAATAGCTATAGAATGTGAATTGGAGGTCTTTAAAGTGCAATTATGCCTTCCTATAAGTGATGGACGGTCAAGGGGACAAGAAATTAAAATTTGACAATGGTTGGTGACATTAGTTGACTAAAGGAAAAAAATAAAGGGAAAAATAAAGAAAAGAAAGCTATCATCTTTTCTCTATCTTCTCTCCACTGAAAATGAGCAGCAACAAGGGGGTTTTTGAAGCTTAAAATTTTAGCAAGCAATTCTCCTCTCTAGTAAGTGATCTTGATGATTTTTCTTGATAAAAATTGTACTTTTGGAGTCCCCAAAGCTTAAGCTTTCTAAAGAGGGGACTAGTTTTCATTATGGTTGAAAGTCTAGGGACTTGCCATGATAGAGTTCATGTTATTTGATGAGTTTTTATGGAATAAAATGAATGTTAGGATGTTGATAAACAACTTTTGTGAAAGGTGTTGTCATGAAAACACCTAATTGGGACTAAAATGCAAAAGTTGTAATTTGTTCATTAAGGCATGAAATTGATGGAATTGAGAATAGTTGTAAGAGGATTAAATGTTTAGCTAGGCTTGTTTAACAAGAAAATGTGATGAAAATTTATTTACGAGCCTAGGGGCAAAATCGTAATTTTGCCAAAGTATAGGGGCAAAATGGTCATTTTTGCCTAAGTAGAGATTATGTTGTAATACGATCATTAAGTGATTAAATGAGTGAATTTCATTGTTCTAGATCAAATAAAATGAGTTTCGGACCTAGAACGGATGAAAAGAGAAATATGGGCAAAAAGTCTTTTTCGGCTCTTCCGACATCGAGGTAAGTTCATGTGCAAATGTTGAAATTACGTATGAGCTTATGTAGTATTCCAATGTTGCATGGAATGTATATTATTATATGAATGTATGAAATGTCTCTTGATGAGATGTCAATGGAATTGAATTTAGAGTAATGGGAAAGGTGTATAGCACGATAGGACGATGGTTAAAGGCTCGAGTAAGACCATATTGGGATATGGCCTCGGTGTAAGAATTCGTATAAGACCATGTCAGGGACACGACATCGATATGTTAGAGTATGTAAAACCCAATTGGGGTAGCGTAACAACGAGAACTATGTGCATGAGACTCAAGAGAATTATTTAACAATTCGTATGATTCAATGTATATGTGAATGTATGTGGTGGTACCATGAGTAGCACAAGTATGTGTAGAATTGAATTGAGATGAATTCAATAAATGGTGAACCCCTAGTGGGGTATGTGTATTTGATGCACTGTGTGAATGAGAACAAATATCGTAGAAAGTTAAGTAAAAATGGAAACATGTGAGAATGTTCTTGAATGGACATTTAAAATAGAGTTATACTTGTGAATTATTATCCATGAATGTAAATAACGGTAAGCTATGTGTGATATCACCTTATTGATTGTTGATCGATGGGCTATGTGTGATACCATCACTTATAAATGATTGGTGGGTTATATGCGATACCTCTCTATTAGAGATTCAATGGTGGGCTAAGTTCGAAACCACCGAGATATTAGTAGCATGAGCGGCTTATTGAAAATGCTTGATGTGTTGTTATATATGACCTTGTGACGATCAGTGCAGGAACGTATACTAATTAAACGAACGAATTGGCTTGTGATATGGTAAGAATATGGTAAGAGATTGAATGAGTAAGTTTCAAGAATGGTTGAGTAAGTAACTATGAGTTGATGAGAAAAATTCAACATATTGCCTTGGGGTTATGTATATTCATTGAATATCAATATTTGTCAAATTATACAGATGAACTTACTAAGCATTATTGCTTACACTTTTACTTTTCTCATCTTTTATAGGTTTTATTACTTAGCTCGGGTTGGAGACCGCCGGAGATGTTTCACACTATTGAGCAGACACACGGTATGAGGTAGCAAGTCCTTAAGAGTCATGGCATGTATAGGGATTCGTTTAAAGTTGATGAAGTCTATTTGTAGTAGCCAAATGTTGTTGGCCAAAGAGTATTCATAGTATGGTTGTGTATAGCCATTTATGATGGTTTAAGTTGTTGTAAATGTTGTGGGAACAATTCTCCCAAGTGTACGAGAGGAAAACTTTATTTTCATGAACCAAACGTGTTAATTTATGTGTTTCAATTGATGATTTGAGAATGTATTGAAGTAGTTTATAAATGTATGCAAATGGGAGTGGTAAAAGGCTTGGTAAGATAGCCTCTAAGTGCCCACACGGATAGACACACGGGCGTGTGTCTAGGCCGTCTGTATCCGGCACCTTAGTATCTCAAGTCAGATTAGACCACGGGCTGATCACACGGCCGTTTGTTCAAGTCGTGTGATACGCACGGCCAGCACATGGGCGTGTGCCTAGGCCGTGTTGAATAAGTCAGTATATCAAGGTATAGCACACGGTTTAGGCCTACGGGCGTGTCAAGACCGTGTGTGATTAGTCAGTGTCGACCACGGGTTGGAGACACGGACATGTAATAGGGCACACGGGCGTGTTCCCAAACCGCATGGGCCTATGCCTTAACCGTGGGGCATTTGGCAGAATGCTTGGGTTTTTAAGCACGATTGTTGAACATGGGCGTGCGTGTCTACACACGGGTGTGTCTCATTCTACACGGGTGTGTGGCCCCTGTTTCAAAGAAAAGTTTCTTTTAACTCGTAAAAGTTTCTGAACGCAAGTTTAAGGCCTCGTAGGCCCACGATACGAATGACTTGACTAAGAAAGAGAAGTTTTTAATTCGGAACAAAATTTCTAGCTGTAAGTACATATATAAGAAAGTTCAAGCATAGTAATGTCTCGTATCCGGTCTTAGCCTCAGACTCGGGTATGGGGTGTTACATTTAGTGGTATCAGAGCCAGGTTTAGTCAGTTCTAGGACTAACCTAGCGTGAGTAAGAGTCTAGCTATACATGCCATATGTGGACCGTGATAGTGTGATATCTCCCGGCTCTAACGAAATGGTTTTGTTAAGACAGAGACGATTCCCAACCGAGCTAATTTCAGTAAGTTTGTATGATTTTCAAGTTTCATGAATATTTCGTTGAACGGTTTGTGATGTTGCTATGTGCACATTATTTCTATGAAAATGTTCAATGATCTGATAAACAAAGAAATCAATGAGATTAAGTATTAGCAAGTCCCGATTGAAGATGAATTTTCCAGGATACTCGATCTACCACTTGAGATAAGAAAGTTCGTATAAAACCAAGCCAGGGCATGGCATCGAAAATTGAGCAAGTTATCATGTAAGTCCAAGGTAAGCTTGGCATTGATTCAAGAAGAGATATTCCATGTAAGACCATATCTAGGATATGGCTTTGGCATCAAGTTATGTGGAACGAGATTTAGTATCCTCGGTTATTCATAATAATTCATTGGGCAAAAGAGTAAAGCTTAAATGAAATAGCAAGAAAGTTAGTAGTAAAGTTGATATTATGTCATGCTAGTTAAGGCTGACTAACAAGTATAATTCATGTTATGAATGATGATGCTGAGATTATGTTTATTATAGTAAAGCATATTGATCTATGTGATCAAGTGTTACAGGTACTTTGTTTACCTTACAAGCATGAGACTAGTAAGTGCCATGATGTATGTGAAAAGCAGTAAAAGTAAGCACTTGCGATTTGTGATGCCATTGTTTATGATAAATATGTTCACATGATTAAAAACTGAAAAGTTTGATTTAGTAGAATGCAGGATATGAGTACGGTCGTTCAACGATGAAAAGATGAATAAGACCATGGTTGGACCATGGCAATGAGAAGGTCAGTGTAAGACCATGTTTGGAACATGGCATCAACCGTATTATGAGGGTCAGTGTAAGACCCTGTTTGGAACATGGCATCGACCGTATTATGAGGGTCAGTGTAAGACCATGTTTGGAACATGGCATCGACCATATTGTGAGGGTCAGTGTAAGACCATGTTTGGAACATGGCATCGATCGTATTATGAGGGTCAGTGTAAGACCATGTTTGGAACATGGCATCGGTCGTATTATGAGGGTCAGTGTAAGACCATGTTTGGAACATGGCATCGACCGTATTATGAGGGTCAGTGTAAGACCATGTTTGGAACATGGCATCGACCGTATTATGAGGGTCAGTGTAAGACCATGCTTGGAATGGCATCAGCCGTATTATGAGTGCCAGTGTAAGACCATGTTTGGAACATGGCATCGGCATTAAGACAAGAGCTGGTGTAAGACCATATCTGGGATATGGCATCGACATTGACATGCGTTCCATGTAAGACCGTATCAGGGATATGGCATTGGTATTGGTATGAGATTTCATGTAAGACCATAGCGAGGCTATGGCATCGTGATGACATATAAAGAAGTAGCTAGACTATCTTTGTCGTGATACGAGTAAGACCATAGTTGGACTATGGCAATCAGTGTAGACGACGTACTCAAAACCTACAACATTCATTAATTGATAAGTGATTGTAAGAGAAAGTAGGGTTAAATGTTGAGTACTCGAATGCGGATATTAATGTGGAACTTGAATTATTAAAAGTTACAGCTCAAAAGTATAAGGGATAGAAACAATTGTAGAGTGATAAATGTGAAAACCCACTCGAGATGAGTTATATGACTATGATGAATATTAAGTCATATGTATGTAGTCACGAGAGCCAAGTTAAGGGGCTCTGTGACCTCACTCTCCTTACCACTGTTGAATTATGATGAGATGTTGAGAGAGTTAAATTGAGTAAGTTTACATGTGATTAATGCAGTATTTATGTTAGCACTTTAAGAATGCTTTGTATCACATTGATACATGATACTCTATTAGATAGAGTAATCGTTGTTGAACATGAGGTTGAAGTCCTAGGGGACTATATGAAAAGGCTATCATTGAGATATGAAATAGATAAGGTCCCGTATGAGACAATGTTCGGGGCATGGCCTCGGTACCGAGTTGAAGTTTCGTATAAAACCATATTTGTAATATGGCATCGGTAATGAATATGAGAATCGTGTAAGACCATGTTCAGAATATGGCATCGATACTTGATGTAGAAGTTCATATAAGACCACCTCAGGGATGTGGCATTGGTTTCGTACCTACATGAATGACGATGAATATGCGTCTTTGATTATCCCTAGTGATCAATGGGACACATAGATGAGTCTAGAGGTAGAAATGAAAATTGTACTAAAGTCATGTGAATGAGTAAATATAGACACTCGTGAACGAGTCAAGAAGAAATGAGTACGATGTGTGGCATGGTATATGCTAAATAAATGGCAAGTTTGAATAAGTTGGCTTAAAACCTGTAGTTTGTGCATGGTTAGTTGATGCCATGGATAGATTATAATAATAATCCCCTTGAGTATTACGTATAAATAGATGTTACCTTTCAAGGCTGATGTAGTTGTTCTTTTCATAAATTGTGATTGTGTGAGAATGTTAGCTAATAGTAAAAATCAGACAAAACGGTTGTCGATTTGGTTAATTGAAATTGACATTCATTTATCTTCTCGTAACCTTAATTGGGTACTTTAAGGAGGAAGTTGGTGATGATTCGTGTATAAGAGGTGAAATTGCAAGTTTCACGTTGCGTGATGGGTTTTCGGCAAGCCGAATAGAGTTAATGAATTCGATCGAGATGTCTCTGCTATCGTGTGATATGACGATAGTAAAGGTCTTAGATTAGCATAACAAGAGCAACTCAGATGAGAGTGTGCTTGAAATACGTTTTCAGCATGGAGAAAAGAGTAGATTAATGTATTGAAAAATGATTCAAGTTCTGAGTATATTCAAGCATGAATCATTAAAGAGAATAAAATTACGTATACGCGTGAGTAGAGAGCATGATACAAAGATATACTCATCAAAATGTTCAAACCGTGATGGTTGAGTTGAAGGCTATAGAGGCTATTGGCGAATCAAAGTTTTAGCACCGAGTTCAAAGACGAATCGAGAAAAAGAGTCGAGCGAGTTGGTGATCCGAGACGATCACTTTTGTGTCTTTAAGCTAGATGTTATGAAATGATCCATGGGATCATCGATGCGTATTTTCTGAATTTTTTATGATGAAAGAGTATCATATACTATAGGAGATTTTGAAAATGAAATAGTGAAATGGCTAGAGCTAATACAATGACAATGTATAGTTATTGTAATACTTTCGGATAGTAGACATAGTGCGGATGTCCGAATGAATGATCCATGTTAAGCAATGCGAGTTGGTTACTCGATTGACCTTAGTTGATAAATCCAGATTGAATAAGATTACCGTTGTTGAAGTTTCCTCGAGATAGAATTTGAATGATGATGAATCCAAAACTTATACAGAAGTTTGGTACGAGATTTAGTAGTAGCATATCTACTAATGCAAGAATAAGGAAATGCAGTTATGTGCATAAATGTTTTTACAATAGAGTACATTTCCTGATATGATTAAGTTTATGGTCAGGAGTAGTTGACCACTAAAAGCCGAGTTTTTAAAGCGTACAAGTCAAGAGTATTAAAGTCGGTGAATGCTTTAATGAGAAAGTGAGATGAAACTTTACAGATTTCTGGTTTGACAAAATTTCCAAGAAAAGGAAATGTCATTCGAATTGTAGTAAATCAACAAGTGAAGATCTGAACGATCATTTGGGCATGTAAGGGGTTCCAAATTAGTGGATTTCTGGATATAGTATAAGCCCCAGAGGAAGAATAACCTAGGTCTCAAGTTACGTTTCGATCTTATGTATCACAGCTTAAGAGTTATCGGTAAGAAGAATTTGAGGATAAGTGGATTTGCGATTTTGAAGGTTAGATGGAAACATTTTTTTAGAATGTTAGTAGCTAACCCTCCGATAAGATTTTCTAGGGACGAAAATCCCTAAGGGGAGAATTATAATGACCTGATTTAGGGGCTAGCCGGAACAGTGGTCTCGAGACCACTAATTCGAGGTTGAACAAAAATATTTTGATATTATTTTATGTGTTATTAAATGTTTATAAAGAGGCATGAGAATTTTGGTGCTTTAATTTTAGCGATTGAGGGCTTAATTGCGAAAAAGGACTAAATCGCATAAAGTGCGAAAGTTCTATTTTATTTGCTAGAAGTTCCAAATAGCTATAGAATGTGAATTGGAGGTCTTTAAAGTGCAATTATGCCTTCCTATAAGTGATGGACGGTCAAGGGGACAAGAAATTAAAATTTGACAAGGGTTGGTGACATTAGTTGACTAAAGGAATAAAATAAAGGGAAAAATAAAGAAAAGAAAGCTATCATCTTTTCTCCATCTTCTCTCCACCGAAAATGAGCAGCAACAAGGGGGTTTTTGAAGCTTAAAATTTCAGCAAGCAATTCTCCTCTCTAGTAAATGATCTTGATGATTTTTCTTGATAAAAATTGTACTTTTGGAGTCCCCAAAGCTTAAGCTTTCTAAAGAGGGGACTAGTTTTCATTATGGTTGCAAGTCTAGGGACCTGCCATGATAGACTTCATGTTGTTTGATGAGTTTTTATGGAAGAAAATGAATGTTAGGATGTTGATAAACAACTTTTGTGAAAGGTGTTGTCATGAAAACACCTAATTGGGACTAAAATGCAAAAGTTGTAATTTGTTCATTAAGGCATGAAATTGATGGAATTGAGAATAGTTGTAAGAGGATTAAATGTTCAGCTAGGCTTGTTTAACAATAAAATGTGATGAAAATTTATTTACGAGCCTAGGGGCAAAATCGTAATTTTGCCAAAGTATAGGGGCAAAATGGTCATTTTTGCCTAAGTAGAGATTATGTTGTAATACGATCATTAAGTGATTAAATGAGTGAATTTCATTGTTCTAGATCAAAGAAAATGAGTTTCAGACCTAGAACGGATGAAAAGAGAAATATGGGCAAAAAGTCCTTTTCGGCTCTTCCGACATCGAGGTAAGTTCATGTGATTAGTCAGTGTCAGCCACGGGTTGGAGGCACAGACATGTAATAGGGGACACGGGCATGTTCCCAAACCGCATGGGCGTGTGCCTTAACCGTGGGGCATTTGGCAGAATGCTTGGGTTTTTAAGCACGATTATTGAACATGGGCGTGCGTGTCTACACATGGGCGTGTCTCATTCTACACGGGAGTGTGGCCCCTGTTTCAAAGAAAAGTTTCTTTTAACTCGTAAAAGTTTCTGAACGCAAGTTTAAGGCCTCGTAGGCCTACGATACGAATGACTTGACTAAGAAAGAGAAGTTTTTAATTCGGAATGAAATTTCATAGCCGTAAGTACATGTATAAGAAAGTTCAAGCATAGTAATGTCTCGTATCCGGTCTTAGCCTCAGACTCAGGTATGGGGTGTTACACTTAGAGTGGAAGCCGCCTAAGAATATTACTGAAGTTAGGAGTTTCTTGGGTTGGGTTGGTTATTATCGTAGGTTTGTTAAAGGGTTTTCCATTATTGTTGCACCCTTAACGAAACTACTTTAGAAGGATGTGATGTTTGAATGGACTGATGCAAGACAAAAAAGTTTTGAAAAACTTAAGGCAATTTTGACTAAGGCACCAGTGTTGATCCAACCAGAGCCTGGAAAGGTTTTTGTGGTTTATAGTGACGCTTCGTATTTAGGTCTCGATTGTGTGTTGATGCAAGAGGGTAAAGTTGTGACTTATGTTTCGAGGCAGTTGAAGACGCATGAGTGCAACTATCCTACTCATGAGTTGGAATTAACTGCATTGGTATTCAGACTTAAGATTTGGCACCATTACTTGTATGGAGAGAAGTGTGTTATTTATATGAATCATAAGAGCCTTAAGTACCTCTTCACCCAAAAGGAGTTGAATTTAAGGCAGAGGCATTGGATTGAGCTTTTGAAGTATTATTATTGTATGATAGAGTATCATCCTGGAAAGGTGAATGTCGTTGCTAACGCTTTGAGTAGAAAGTCTATCGCAAAGTTGAGAGCTATGTTTGCATGCTTGAGCTTAGCTAGTGATGGTGGTTTGTTAGTTGAACTTCAAGTGAGGCCGACTTTGTCGCAAAAGATTAAGGAGAAACAATCATTAGTTGGAGAGTTTTTAAAGAGAATTCAACAGGTTGAGCAAGGTGTTAAGGGAGATTTTGATGTTGACAGTGATGGTATATTGAACTTTCGAAGTAGGTTGTATGTGTCAAATGACGTAGATTTGAGGCAAGTGATTCTTACCAAGGCACATAGTAGCCCTTACTCTTTGCATCCTGGTAGTGGTAAGATGTATTATGATCTTCGAGAGATTTATTGGTGGCCTGGTTTGAAGCATGATGTTACGAATTTTGTGACTCGATGTTTGGTTTGTCATAAGGTAAATGCAGAGCATCAGTTTCCTTCAGTTTTGTTGCAACTGATTGCGATTCCTGAAAGGAAGTGGGAGACGATTACTATGGACTTTGTTTTGGGTAATAGTTGATCGATTCTCGAAGAGTGTGCATTTTTTGGTTGTGCGTACCAGCTATTCATTTTAGAAGTTGGCAAAGTTTTACATTGTTGAAATTGTTCATCTTCATGAAGTTCCAGTTTCGATTATTTTAGATAGGGATTCACATTTTACCTCAAAGTTTTGGAAGAGTTTGCAAGAGGCTTTGGGGTTGAAGCTTAGTTTTAACACGACTTGTCATCCCCAAACTGATGGTCAACCCGAGAGGGTAATTCAAGTCTTAGAAGATATGTTTCGAAGCTGTGTGATTGAGCTTAGTGGTAGTTGCGAGTAAAGGTGTTCATGGGTCGGGCTGGGCCGGACTCAACTAAAATTTTAGGCCCATTTACTAGGTCTGGGCCTAAAATTTTTCCCAAGCTCGACCCAGATAAAAATGCTAAAATTCGGGCCCGACCCAACCCGCCCGTATTAATTTTTTATATTATTTTTGTAACAGCCCAAACCCGGCCTATAAGTTAGGCCCAAATCTGGCGTGTCACATTGAAGAGTTTTTTTTTTTTTTTTGAAAACCATGCTTTCATTAGAAACCCTTCTTACAATTTAAAACTTTCTGCCTTTAAAACCTTAGATTTCGTTTGCTTAGTTTTAAAACGTGGTTTATTAAAAGTCTTTCTCTTGTAAAACATTATTATCTTTAAAACCTTGCTTGTTGCGGAAATTTAATTTAAAACAGTTGCGGAAGCATGATATTTTGAAAAACAGTAGTTAATTTGGACAACCATGTTCTACTTCTAGAAATTATAAAACCATAACAAAAAAAAAAAACCCACAGCTTCACTTACAAGGCCTTATTACAAAAATTAAAACCCAAACTAGATTCTCAAAAATATAGTCAGTATAATGAAACTGTAGACATGTGGCCATCTCCGAGTCCTCACAAAGACCGATCCTCCTAAAGCTGGGGATTACTGCACAGTTAAAAATGGGGTGAGTTTATGAAAACTCAGTGTGTAATCCCCTATTACGGTCATGGTCTGGGCCCAAGCCCTATTCAGTAACAATTTTGGCCTAAGCCCTATTCGGTAACAATTTTGGCCTAAGCCCTATTCGGTAACAATTTTGGCCTAAGCCCTATTCGGTAACAATCTGGGCCTAAGCCCTAAATCATATCAATGCAAAACATGCATGTACCCCAACCCTGTCCAGCCAACTCTCCACCCGTACCAACCATCTCTCCATGTGGGGACCACGTCGACCCACCCAGCCAATCTCTCTAATAATGCAGCCTAGCTGCTAGTATTTATACGACTTTAAGCCTTCAATAACGGCCTCATAATTGGCACAAAGCCATCGGTAACTGTAATAAGATCGGCACATAGCCATCAGCTACGGTAATATAACCGGCACTCAGCCAAGGGTAAATATGATTGACACAAAGTCATCGGTATATATGTTAGGCACATAGCCACAGGTAAATACGATTGGCACAAAGCCATAATCAAGATGGCACAGAGCCATATTTAGGTTGGCACAGAGCCATAATCAGATTACGTAGCTTAAAGCCGTCCGTCAGTCCACAGTCGTCATGCGACTCGTGCGACCTTAACATATCAATACTGGATCCACAGTCGTCATGCGACCCATGCGACCCTATCAGAACTTCCTCCGTATCAAAGTCCCAACCCCGTGCAATATGCCGTGTATGTCATGCTCAATCATTACACGTATGCAAATGGCCATGCTCGATGAATGATCATTTACACACATATTGAAAACATATCGACCATATAATCCCGATCAAATCGGTTAAAACACAGTCATACATTCACAGTTAGATCAATCATAGTCCTAATCAGTCAGTTACCCGCAAGGGCAAAACGGTCATTTTACCCTTACAAGGGTATTACGGTAATCCTACCTACAGAGGTATTTCAGTAATTCTACCCTACATGAGTATTTCAGTAATTCTACCCTATAGGGGTATTTCAATAATTCTACCCTACAGGGGTATTTCACAAATCAGGGGTATTTTAGTAATTTTACAAATCAAGGGTATTTCGATAATTTCAAAATCTGAGGGTATTTCGATAATTTCATTAATCGGGGGTATTTAGGTAATTCTACAAATCAAGGTATTCCGGTAATTTTTCAAATCAGGGGTACTTTGGTAATTTTACAAACTGAGGGTATTTTGGTAATTTTGTAAATTGGGGGTATTTCGGTAATTTTACAAGTCGAGGGTGTTTCAGTAATTTTGTAAACCAAGGGTATTTCAGTAATTTTGTAAACTAATGGTATTTCAGTAATTTTGTAAACCAAGGGTATTTCGATAATTTTGTAAACCAATGGTATTACAGTAATTTTGTAAACCAAGGGTATTCTAAACAGAGATAACGATGCGAATGGGCCCTCGGCCCAAATGGGCCCACACACTCGTGTGGCCCATTTAGCCCAAATCTAGCCACAGATATTAGATTCACATAGACCAGTCCAATATCTACTACACAGTCATACAATATATTCATATGGGCCCATGACCCATTGGGCCCACATGGCCCCTTTTGGCCCATCGTGGCCCAAACAGCCTATACCCACAAGAACACTCATGGTGGCCTCAACTATCGCGTCGAAGCTCCCACACGTGCGCTCGCACGCTCGTGTGGCTACCATCGCCGTGTGACCGGCATTTCGGCATTTGCCGCTCTATAGCTAGAGTAGTGCGAAATACACACCTGATAGGAATCTGAAGTTAATCCGCGCTCTGAACACTGTTCTGCGCAGAAGCCAACAATGATCGCACCCTTGACCCCCAAGGGGTGTGTCGATCAACTTCGGTCACCACCACCGCGACCCAACGGCATACAGATCAATGGATGATCCAAAGCCTAACCCAAACGAGCACTCCACAAAGCGAAAGGGATAAGCCAAGAAAGGTATGCTTACTCTCCTCATGGTTTGCTCTATTTAAAGCCAGCTTCTTGCCTAGCCTATCCTCATGCTAGCTTCCCGATGTGGGATTGTAACACCCCAAACCCGGCCTAAACGTTACGACCAGATCTGGTATGTTACAGGGTGAAGTAAAAAAACTTTTGTTTAATTTAGAAAAAACCGTAGATTTGAAAATTTTTCGTTTAAAGCGATGTCTTGAAAACGGTGATTTGTTAGTTAGGAAAAGTTAAATTTTATCGGATGTTTGTTAAACTCAGTGATACTTGAAAAAATGTTTGTTTCAAGATTATTCGTATTTTGAAAACCCCAACTTCAATTTCATGACTAAGTTTTCATAGTATCAAATTTTAAATAAATGATAAATAATAAAAATCAAATATTAACTTAGAAAGGCCTTATTACAATAGAAATCCCCCAATTAAAAATAAATTAAAGCAGTAAAAAGTCTACGAAAAAGGAAAGACTTTATGGCCTCCACGAGTCTACCTTGGCTCCTAAATCCACGGTCTATTGATTACCTAAAAAAGTTAGGAAAAGGGTGAGTCACAGAGACTCAGTGTGTAAAACCATTTTAACACATAAATGGCCCATGGCCCACAATCTCATATTCAACTCATTCAAAATATCATACAACTAAATGAATGCGTCAAGCCCAAATAACCTAGTATTTTTCCATCCTCTACCCGCCATCCCGTACTGACCCATCACACCGTGGGGATTTCTACAATCAACCCTCCATCCGCTACACGCCATCTTGACAGTCATGCTGTCAGTTATAATGCCGATCACTAGGTGACCTATATAACATCACGTGGCTTAGCCACCGATCACTATGTGACCTTATAATCAACACTTCCCCTTTATCATCATATTCATATCCCATGCACAACATATATGTCATAATGATTGTAACATGCTATTATCAAGGCAATAGATTATCGATACATCCAAGCTCGCAATAAGTGGTTACGATTCTTACGTGCACTGGCATTCCTTGCCTTACCCACAAGGGTATTTCGACTGTATACACAGCCTTTTCCAGCTTTTCAGGCCATACAATCAATATTACAGTTAAACTAAAGTGTGTGAGGGTTTCCACACCTGGTAACACGCAAAATAATACTCTCTACGTCGACACTATCGATAGCAGAAACGATTGCTATCTGCCTACGACTCTGCTCTGAAGCCGGTCCACAACCCGGTGGCCAATCTCGGACTACTGACACCGCACGTTTCTTAAACTTAGGGGCTGGGTTTACGAGTCCAACCCCCTCCTTTGCCTGATCGGTATTGGATTCCATCACAAGATCTTGGTCAGAAGATACTATAAGGAGATATGGTTGTTTAACAACAACACAGGGTTAAGGTAGCGATTAGCGATAAATGAATCTAAACAAAAATCTAAAGAGAAAAACCCCTTACCTTGAAATCCCGAAAAGAGAAATGGGGTTCAGGGATTAACGATTTTCGACTTGGGATTCAGATGATTTGATTAGCTTAGATTCCCGGAATAGGCGCCCCTAAAGAAAGCAAGAAAATAAGAAGAAAGCATAAGTCCAAACGATGGCCTCACCAAGCCAATTAGCCATTCGGCTTTGGCTCCCAAAAACCGAATGAGAGATAAAGAAATAAAGAAATCGCCTCTTACCTTAACATAGAAGATTCGAATAACGCCTAAGAGAATTCAGCACTAGCACAGCAGTAGAGAAGATTCGGCAATGACTATGGTAAAAGAGAACAGGATGAAAGAACCGAAAATGAAAATAAAAGAACTTCAAATGGAGGCTTAAAAGTTTCAGCTTTTAGAGAAATCGGGAGAGGAATGTAGGAGAATGGCTAGGGAGATTCGGCCTATAGAAGAAATTAGAGAAGACAAAAGATGAGAAACAGATTTTGGTTTGGCAAGGAAGGGGAAGGGAATTCGGCTAGCAAAGAAAGTAATAAGAAGAAAAGTGGAGAGCACCCTAGCTGATAGATGAGAAAGGAAGTGAAAAAGAAAGAAAAAGGAAATTAAGCTAAACGATTCGGCAACTAACAAGAAGGCAACAATTCGGCACCTACCACTTCCAAAGCCAAAAATGCACTTTTGAGAATAACAATGCCTATGACCAATCTTGAAATTCGGCACACCCTAAAAAAGCCAAAACCGATCCCCCCTCTACACCCAGTGTTTGAAATTCGGCCAACACCATGATCATATGTCCATCCCTTTCTTTTCTCTTTAATTCACTCCTGAACACTCATTTGAATTAATTTGAATGCTTCAAACTCCACTTTTTCCTCTCAGCCACTCATTCGAAATATTTGACTTAGTCCACTCTCCCACCCTGAAGTGTCCCAGCCGAACTCTGCTTCTGCTCCCCTTGATGCCAAAAATAACTCCCAAAATGAGCTTCATGTGACTTGAACGTGCTCCCTCTCTGCTCCCTTGTGGCGTCACCTTCCAACCCCTTATGTGGCGTCACCTTGCCACTTTACCAACACCTTGCTTGTGTCAACCAAATACAAACAATATCCCTTAAGTCCTATCCTAGCCAGCTCTTCCACTAAGGTGCCCAACAAGAGAATTTTGGCCAAGACTTCGGCTTATCCCCGAGCCTTTCCTAGACCCCCATACACCATAAACTAACACATTAAACATAGCATACACACAAAACACATCAAATGCTTAGCCCCTAATTCAGGATGTTACAGGGATCCCACCTTCAGTAGAGTTTAAATCCAACACAAACTCTGGCCATCCAATCCGCAAAATAAACACTCCCTTGCTTGACATGAGATTCGAACCCTTGCCCTCTCCGATGCTCCAGACGCTACATGCCACCACAACACAAGCTCCTTTTGTGACCTAGAACATGCGCAACTAAATATAAGCCTATGGGCCAAAGTCTAAGTTCATTTAAAAGAAAAACAAAATGAATTGCAAGCGCCAAGACTTGAACCTTAGACCCCTTGCTTCCTCTATGGCGTCACTTCCTTGTCTCCCATGTGGCGCCATTTGCCACTAGCCCACAACTCCTTTTGTGTCATTTTTTCCCACAATTTATTCTTAAAGCCTACTTACTTACCCCTAGGGCTTGAATCCAAGACTTCATGGAAGCCCCTTAACCTTCCAAAATCACTCACCTAATATGTCCAACTTGCACTAGTGCCGTTCTCTTATTCCCAAAAATTTTAAACGCTCCCATTCCCAAGGCCCAATGGGTCCAATTCTACTAGGCCCAAATTCGGGGCGTTACAATTTTTATATAATTTTTAAATATATATAATACATCAAAAATACTAAAAACATCAAAATAAATATTTCCCAACAAATTGAAAATAAATTTTAAAAAATATGTATACTTAAATAATAGTAAGATAGATGCAACTTAACAAGTAAATGCCTCTAAAATAATAACAAAATTAACAAATGCCTTTAAAATTAAACTTGTTCATGGGTCAAGCCACCCGACCCGGCCAGAAGGCCCACCCGAAATGTGGGAGAGTTTGGGCAAAAATATAGGCCCAAAAAATAGGCTTGGACAAAAAATAAGGCCCATTTAAAAAACTGACCAGGCCTCGGGTAAGGCATTTCTGGCCCAAGCCCAGCCCAAATTCACTAAAGGACAAAAAGTTTACTCCTTTTTTTTTTATTTTTTGATGTTATTTCCTTGTTGTTTTGTCCCTATTTTGCTACCATTTTACTATTATTTTGCTACTATTTTGTTGTTATTGTTTGGATATTATATAAAACTTATTTTATTGTTAATTTTGTTATTACTTTAAAGGCATTTGTTAATTTTGTTATTATTTTAGAGGCATTTGCTTGTTAAGTTGCATCTATCTTACTGTTATTTAAGTATACATATTTTTTAAAATCTATTTTCAATTTGTTGGGAAATATTTATTTTGATTTTTTTAGTATTTTTTAGTATTATATATATTTAAAAAATATATAAAAAATTAATACGGGTGGGCCGGCTCGGGCTTGGGCAAAATTTTAGGCCCATTTTTCGGGTCGGGCTAGGCTCGGGCCTAGCAATTGGGCCTGAATTTTTAGTTGAGCCCAGCCCGGCCCATGAACACCTCTATTTAAATAATAACAAAGTTATCAATAAAATAAGTTTTATACAATATCCAAACAATAACAACAAAATAGTAGCAACATAATAGTAAAATGGTAGCAAAATAGGGAGAAAACAACAAGAAACTAACATTACAAAACAAAAAAAGAGCAGATTTTTTTTTGTGCTTTAGTGAATTCGAACCGGGTCCGTGCCAAAAATGCATTACCCGAGGCTCGACCCATTTTTTAAATGGGCCTTATTTTTTGTCCAATCCCATTTTTCAAGCCTATATTTTTGCCCAAACCCTCCCACATTTTGGGCGGGCCTTCGGGCCAGGCCGAGTGGCCCGACCTATGAACAGGTCTAGTTGGGAGAGATATTTGCCCTTGGTAGAGTTTGCTTACAACAATAGTTGTCAAGCGAGTATTCGTATGGCACCGTTTAAAGCATTGTATGGTAGGAAGTGTATGACTCCATTGTGTTAGACAGAATTGGATGAAAAGCGAGTTGTTGGACCGGATTTAGTTCGTGAGAATGAAGAGAAAGTAAGGTTGATTTATGATCATTTGAAAGTAGCAACTGATCGGCAAAAATCTTATGTTGATTTGAAATGTCAAGATATCGAGTTTCAAGTTGGTGATAAGGTATTCTTGAAAGTTTCACCTTGTAAGAAAATTTTGAGGTTTGGAAGGAATGGTAAATTAAGTCTAAGGTATATTGGACATTATTAAATTTTTGAGAGGATTGGTTCGGTAGCTTATCGTCTCAAGTTGTCGCTGAAACTCAAGCAAATTCAAGATGTATTCCATGTGTCTATGTTGTGGAAGTATCATTTAGATACGTCGTGTAACACCCTTTACCCGTATTCAACACAGGAATAGGGTACGAGGCATTATCGGACTTACCACACAAGCATTCCAGCAATTTCGAGACATAAAAGTTGCGCCCAAATTAAAACCATCCACATTCAATCACAAAGTCCCTAATGCGAGCCTACGAGGCCCAAAACGTGCATTGGAAGTGGTTTGGGACTAAACCAAGAACTCAGGAAATTTTTACAAAACTTAGAAATTTTTTGCTAACTGCAGGGCTCAC
Source organism: Gossypium sturtianum (assembly GCA_025698515.1). Classification (NCBI taxonomy): domain Eukaryota; kingdom Viridiplantae; phylum Streptophyta; class Magnoliopsida; order Malvales; family Malvaceae; genus Gossypium; species Gossypium sturtianum. The sequence continues at coordinate 119,514,903 of CM046952.1, forward strand.
ACGCCTGAGTGGTCCAAGCGACACGCTCATGTAACCCTGGGACACGCCTGTGCTTCAGACCGTGTTCAATTTAGGGTGCTCTCTGACTCGCGCCATACGGCCGTGCCACACGCCTGTGTGCTAGGCCGTGTGCTTATTTAATTTAATTCGAACTAAGTGCAGGTTTCACACGGCCGAGACACACGCCCGTGTTCTAGGCCGTGTAGCACACACGGCTGAGACACACGCCCGTGTCTCTTCCCATGTGCTATATTCTGGACATTCTGTTTTTAAAAATTAAGGTGTAGGGGACACACGGCTGGAACACATGCCCGTGGGGCAGACCGTGTGTCACACACAGCCTAGACACACGCCCGTGTGTCTACCCGTGTGGACAAAAAGAAGGCTATTTACCAAGCCATTTGCCACCCCTTTAATGCACACACCTACATAACATAACATAACATAGCACCAATTCAAGCTTATACATACAACCAAATCATCCACAACCAAGACATCATCACATCATTCACATGTTAACATCAATCATACGTAAACTTCACATAACTTATCAACCCAAATCATGCAAGTTTCCTCATTCATGAAAGGCATCATCATATGAATACTTTTACCAATATTAGCCAATTTCAAATGGCCTTATACAAAATGAACTTCTAACCAAATAAGCCAACACACTTGGCCAAATCAATTATGACACATAACAAAATGACCAAGTCCCCTATACGTACCATAACTCAAAATGTTGAATTCATTGATACCAAAATAATTGTTGATAGTGTGTGTGGATCTCCGACGATCTCCAAACCCTGAGCTAGCTTGGTGATACTATAAGACAAGGAAAAGAAAGGGGAGTAAGCTATATAGCTTAGTAAGTTCCTATGCAAATAATAAGCATCATAAGCACACATTTAACATACAATTTACATAATAAAAATATTAGCATGAATTTTATAATAATCTTATGATCATAACTTACTCAATTACCACCTTACCAAGGGTTCATCACATATCGAGCTCATTACTTACGAGTTTTACGTACATACCTGTACCAACTCGCATCATAGCCATTTCCTTTCACAACTTTGACATTCCCGTTGAACACTCGAAATATTAATGGATACTCAGAAATCTTGCACATAAGTGCCAAATATGTAGCTAAAGCTACCTCATATCTCATAATACATATAGGCTCGCTTTGAGCTATTCACGAACTGCTTCACACAAGCCGTCGGTCGGGGCGTAGCTACACAAGATCGCTCACATAAGTCGCCGGTATTCGCAACACATGTCGGACTACCCAGCCACTGGTAGGACGTACAAGACCAGCACCTGGATCACATAATCTCATATACACGTAGGTTCCTAGTGACATGTCACTCGTATCCTATTATATTCCTAAGGTTCAATCGGGACTCTCATTTGTCGAAAATTTGTCGAATACGTCCAAAGAGTCAATCACAATTCATACAATATCAAAGCATTTAAAAAAAATATAACAATGCATTATTTACATACGAACTTACCTCGGTACAAAAGTAGTAGAATTGAACCTATTCGTCAAATACTTTGTTTTTCCCCCGATCTAGGTTCGAACCTCATTTTTCTTAATCTATAATAACAAATTTAACTCATTTAATACTCACATTATTCAATTTAGCCCAAAAATCACATTATGACAAAATTATATTTTTGCCCCTAACTTTTTAACATTTTACACTTTAGTCCCTAGATTCGTAAAACGAAATATAGTCAATTTCTTCAAAACCCAAGCCTAGACGAACCATTTACACACTCATAACAGCCCAAAATTTTCATTAAATCATACCCTTACTACATATTTTACAACTTTTACAAATACGTCCTTTTAGGTATTTTCATCAAAAATCACTTGGTAAATGATGTTTATCTAACATCAAACATACATTTTCTGCCATTAAACATCAAAACACACAAATATCTAACATGGGTAAAATTTTAGACTTTGACATCTTTTCAAATTAGGTTGCAAGGATCTCAAAAACATAAAAATCATGAAAAACGGGGCAAGAACAGACTTACAATCAAGCTTGGAAGATGAACAAACCCTAGCTATGTCTTTCCTTTGTTAATTTTGGCCATGGGGGACTAAATTGATGAAGATGACATCTTTTTATTTGTTTTATTTATCTTTATTTACCAAATGACCAAAATGCCCTTAATGCCTAACTTCAAAATTTTACCCATCCATGTCCATTTTTGTCCAACTTATACAATGGTCTAATTACCATTTGAGGACCTCCAATTTAAAATTTCATAACAATTTGACACCTCTAGCCTCTAGAACACACATTTTGCACTTAATGCAATTTAGTCCTTTTAACTAAATTGAGTGCCCAAACGTCAAAATTTTCGAACAAAATTTTCACGAAATTGTTTCATAAAACTGTAGACCATGAAAGTATAATAAAAATGAATTTTATTGCGTCGGATTTGTGGTCTCGAAACCACTATTCTGACTAGACCCAAAATCGGGCTATTACAACTCTCCCCTCTTTAAGGATTTTCATCCCAGAAAATCTTGCCGGAAAAGAGGTTTGGGTATTGTTTCTCATGGCTTCCTCGGGTTCCCACGTAGCCTCTTCGACCCCATGTCGTTGCCATAAAACTTTCACTAGAGCTATACTTTTATTTCTCAACTGTTTGACTTTCTGAGCCAAAATCTTTACCGGTTCCTCACCATACGTCATATCCGGTCGAATCTCAATCTCTGTTGGAGAATCATATATGAAGGATCAAAACGATATCATCGCAACATCGACACATGAAACACATTATGGATCCTTTCTAACTCTATCGGTAAAGCAAATCGATATGCTACTGGCCCTATTCTTTCAATAACCTCATACGGCCTAATGAAACGTGGACTCAACTTGCCTTTACGACCAAATCTCAGAATTTTCTTCCACGGAGATACTTTCAGAAATACTTTATCACCGAGTTGAAACTCAATCTCTTTTCTTTTCAAATCCGCGTAGGATTTTTGTCGATCTGAAGCTAGTTTCAAACAGTCACGGATTACTTTCACTTTCTCTTCGGTCTACTTAACCAAATCAACCCCGTGAATCTGTCTCTCACTAAGCTCGGTCCAGTACAACAGAGTTCGACATTTGCGCCCATACAATGCCTCATAGGGTGCCATCTTTATACTCGACTAAAAACTGTTGTTATAAGCAAATTTGACTAAAGGTAGATATTTTTCCCAACTACCTTCAAACTCTAATACACAACAGCGAAGCATATCTTCGAGTACCTGAATCGTTCTCTCAGATTGATCGTCGGTTTGCGGATGAAATGCAGTGCTAAAATTCAACTTTGTACCCAAAGCTTCTTGCAACATTTTTCCAAAAACACGAAGTAAACCTCAGATCTCTATCCGAAATAATAGAAAACCTCGGATCTCTATCCGAAATAATAGAAATAGGTACTCCGTGCAATCTCACTATCTCAGCAATGTACAATTCGGCTAGCTTATCAAGTGAATAGTCGGTACGTACCGGAATAAAATGAGTCGATTTTAGCAATCTATCAACCACAACCCATACGGCATATTTCTTTTTCGGAGTCAAAGGCAAACCCGTTACGAAATCCATCGTAATTCTGTCCCATTTTCACTCGGGTACCATTACCGGATGAAGTAAACCTGAAGGCACTTGATGTTCGACCTTTACTTTTTGAAAAATCAAACATTTAGATACAAATTCTGAGATATCTCATTTCATACCTGATCACCAATACAGTTTCTTCAAGTCATTGTACATCTTCGTACTTCCCGGATGAACGAACAGACAACCACTGTGTGCCTTATGAATAATTTTTTGAATAAGCTCATTATCTCTCGATACACAAATCTTGCCTTGAAACATCAAACAATCATCAGTCCCAATTTGAAAATCTGAATCACTATTCGATTCGCACTAAGCTCTCTTAGCTTGAAGTTCTGTATCACATTTCTGAGCTTGGCAAATTTGCTGAAGAAATACCGGTCTAGCTCTCAACTCAGCTAGAATCGAACTATCCTCAGATAAAGTCAACCTCGTATTCATAGCTCTCAAGGCAAACAAGGACTTTCTGCTCAAAGCTTCTGCGACTACATTCGCCTTTCCGGGATGGTAATCAATTACCAACTCATAATCTTTTAGTAACTCGAGCCATCACCGTTGTCGCAAGTTCAAATCCTTTTGAGTCATCAAATACTTCAAGCTCTTGTGGTCGGTATAGATATGGTACTTGTCACTGTACAAATGATGACGCCAAATTTTCAAAACAAAAACAATGGCAGCCAATCCCAAATCGTGCGTCGGATAATTCTTCTCGTGCAGTTTCAACTGTCTCGAGGCATAAGCTATCACTTTGCCCTCTTGCATCAACACACAACCCAAACCATTCAATGACGCGTCACTATAAATCACAAATTCTTTTCTCGGTTCAGGTTACACTAAAACCGGTGCCTCAGTCAATAATGCTTTCAACTTCTCAAAACTTTGCTGACATTTTTCTAACCATTGGAACTTAACATCTTTTTGCAACAACTTTGTCATAGGAGTAGCAATCATCGAAAAACCCTTAACAAAACATCTATAATAGATGGCTAAGCCCAAAAAGCTTCTAACCTCTGATACATTTCTCGGCGGTTTCCAATCAACAATTGTTGAAATCATACTCGGACCAACCCGAATACCATCTCCAGAAATAATGTGTCCCAAAAATCTGACTTCTCAGAGCCAAAACTCACTTTTATTGAATTTAGCAAATAATTTCTTATCTCTTAAAGTCTGCAATACAGTTCTTAAGTGCTCGGCATGCTCAGTCTCATCTCGAGAATAAATCAGAATGTCATCGATGAACACAACCACAAACTTGTCCAAATACGGTCGAAAAATTTGATTCATCAAGTCTATAAAAACAGTAGGAGCATTAGTTAATCCAAAAGGCATAACAAGAAATTCATAATGCCCATACCTTGTCCTGAAAGCAGTTTTCGGCACATCCGACTCTTTAACTCTCAACTGATAGTAGCCAGATCTCAATTCAATCTTCGAGAATACCGTTGCTCCTTTCAACTAATCAAACAAGCCATCAATCCTCGGCAAATGATACTTGTTCTTTATAGTCACCTTGTTGAGCTGTCGATAATCGATACAAAGTCTCATAGATCTGTCTTTCTTCTTTACAAATAACACTGGAGAACCCCAGGGAGAAAAAGTCAGTCTCGCAAAACCCTTATCTATCAACTCTTGCAACTTAGCTTTTAATTCTTTCAATTCAGTCGGAGCCATTCTCTACAGAGCAATCGATATCGGTGAAGTCCCTGGCACCCAATCAATACCAAACTCAACTTCTCTAATCAGTGGAAACCCAGGATACTCTTCAGGAAAAACATCCAGATATTCACAGACTACCAGCACTGATTCAAGTTTCAATTCAGACATCTTCGTATTCAACACATAAGCAAGATAAGTTTCACAACCTTTTCTTACGTATCTCTGAGCAGCTATAGACGAAATCACAACAGGCAATTCACTTGATTCATTGGCTTCAACCCGAAGAACCTCACCATTTTCACATTTCAATTCAATACTTTTCAGTCTATAATTTACTATCGTATCATGTAGTGTTAACCAACGCATACCCAAAATAACGTCAAATTCATCAAATGGAAACAACATTAAGTCAGCCAAAAAATAGTGACCTCGAATTATCAAAGGACAATTCTTGCAAACTTTATCAACTAGCACATATTTGCTTAAGGGTTTTGACAGTTTAATTACAAACTCAGTAAACTCAACAGGCAAACTCTTACTAGATACCAAATGCACACAAACATAAAAATGATTCGATCCAGGATCGATCAATGCAATAACATTAGTATCATAAAGAGAAAATATACCAGTAATCACGTCGGGAGATGACGCATCTTCACGCGCACGTATGGCATAACCTCTAGCAGGTGCTCTAGCTTCGGATCTCACAGCTGAATCCTTCGTCACACCTTTACTACTAGTTCCATTCCCAGTGTTTCTCAGTGGCCTACCTCTATTGGTAGTATTACTCGGCCTTGCACTCGAAAATTGTTCTTTCTCAGCCATCTCAGGGTAATCTCGGATAAAATGCTCTTGAGAACCACACTTGAAACAAGCTCGGTCATTCATCCTACACTCGCCGGGATGTCTTCTTCGACAATGTTGACATTCAGGTCTGTTAGACCTAACATTACCCACGCTTTCCATTGAAGTAGCTTGAGATTTAAAACTTGAATATTGCTTTCCGCGGTCTCTGTGCGAATACCCAGCTGAAACATTCGAATGAGAATACATTTCTCTGGATTTCTTTGACTGAGATTGAAATGACTTACTCATCGACCTTTTTCTTGCATCTTTAACCTCACTCTCGGCCTTTCTTTTCTCTTTGCTTAGCTCTTCGGCTTTGCAAGCTCATTCAACCAAAATAACAAATTCTTTTAGTTCCAAGATTCCAACTAACAGTTGGATGTCTTCATTCAGCCCATCTTTGAACCTTTTACACATATTAGCCTCGGAGGAAACACTCTCTAGGGCATACTTACTAAGCCTGACAAATTGTCGCTCATACTCTGTCACTGACATTCGGCCCTGTTTCAGCTCAAGGAATTCTTTACGTTTCTAATTAACAAATCGCTGACTAATGTATTTCTTTCGGAATTCCTCTTGAAAGAATTCCCATGTAACCCTCTTTCTCGGTACCAGAGATACTAGTGTCTTCCACCAGTGATATGCTGTGTCCCTCAATAATGATATAGCACATTTCAAGCATTCTTCGGGTGTAAATGATAACTCATCAAATACCCTGATAGTATTCTCAAGCCAGAACTCGGCTCTCTCGGGGTCATCATCAACATTAGCCCTGAATTCCTCAGCCCTTTGCTTTCGAATCTTATCAACCGGAGGCTTATTCAGTCTTACCAATCCGACACCTTGAGGAGTTACGGGAATCGGTTAGGGATAGGAGGGGATGGAGGATGTTGAGCATTCAGATTTGTTCGAACAAACTCTGAATACCACTGGTTCATCATGTGGAGGAAGGCATCCCTAGCCCTTTCTCCTCCTCCTAGACTAACCGTGGGAGGTCTACTTTCAGACGGCGCTACCCCTTGAGCGGGAGCCGGCGCATTGCTTTCTACTTCATCAGCTACAGCTCGGTTGGGATCCATTTACTATATGAAAACATAGTTTAAAATTGTCAGGAGTCATCACACTATCACAGTTCAAATAAGGCATGTATAGCTAGACTCTTACACACGCTACGTTAGTCCGAGAATCGACTAAATCGTAGCTCTGATACCATAAAATGTAACACCCTTTACCCGTATTCAACACCGGAACAGGGTACGAGGTATTACCAGACTTACAACACAAGTATTCCAGCAATTTCGAGACATAAAAGTTGCGTCCAAATTAAAACCATCCACATTCAGTCACAAAGTCCCTAATACGAGCCTATGAGGCCCAAAACGTGTATTGAAAGTGGTTAGGGACTAAACCAAGAACTCAGGAAATTTTTACAAAACTTAGAAAATTTTTGCTAACTGTAGGGCTCACACGCCCATGTGGTCCAAGGGACACGCCCGTGTGACCCTGGGACACACCCGTGCTTCAGACCGTGTTTAATTTAGGGTGTCCTCTAACTTATGCCACACGGCCGCGACACACGCCCGTGTGCTAGGCCGTGTGCTTATTTAATTTAATTCAAATTAAGTGCAGGTTTCACACGGCTGAGACACACGCCCGTGTCTCTGCCCGTGTACTATATTCTAGACATTTTGTTTTTCAAAATTAAGGTGCAGGGGACACACGGCTGGAACACATGCCCGTGGGGCAGACCGTGTGTCACACACAGCCTAGACACACGCCCGTGTGTCTACCCGTGTGGACAAAAAGAAGGCTATTTACTAAGCCATTTGCCACCCCTTTAATGCACACACCTACATAACATAACATAGCACCAATTCAAGCTTATACATACAACCAAATCATCCACAACCAAGACATCATCACATCATTCACATGTTAACATCAATCATACATAAACTTCACATAACTTATCAACTCAAATCATGCAAGTTTCCTCATTCATGAAAGGCATCATCATATGAATACTTTTACCAATATTAGCCAATTTCAAATGGCCTTATACAAAATGAACTTCTAACCACATAAGCCAGCACACTTGGCCAAATCAATTATGACACATAACAAAATGACCAAGTCCCCTATACATGCCATAACTCAAAATGTTGAATTCATTGATACCAAAATAATTGTTGATAGTGTGTGTGGATCTCCGACGATCTCCAAACCCTGAGCTAGCTTGGTGATACTATAAGACAAGGAAAAGAAAGGGGAGTAAGCTATATAGCTTAGTAAGTTCCTATGCAAATAATAAGCATTATAAGCACACATTTAACATACAATTTACATAATAAAAATATTAGCATGAATTTTATAATAATCTTATGATCATAACTTACTCAATTACCACCTTACCAAGGGTTCATCACATATCGAGCTCATTACTTACGAGTTTTACGTACATACCTGTACCAACTCGCATCATAGCCATTTCCTTTCACAACTTTGACATTCCCGTTGAACACTCGAAATATTAATGGATACTCAGAAATCTTGCACATAAGTGCCATATATGTAGCTAAAGCTACCTCATATCTCATAATACATATAGGCTCGCTTTCGAGCTATTCACGGGCCTGCTCACACAAGCTGTCAGTCAGGACGTAGCTACACAGTGCTGCTCACATAAGCTGTCAGGTATCCGCAACACATGTCGGACTACCCAGCCACTGGTAGGACGTACAAGACCAGCACCTGGATCACATAATCTCATATACACGTAGGTTCCTAGTGACATGTCACTCGTATCCTATTTTATTCCTAAGGTTCAATCGGGACTCTCATTTGTCGAAAATTTGTCGAATACGTCCAAAGAGTCAATCACAATTCATACAATATCAAAGCATTTAAAAAAAATAACAATGCATTATTTACATACGAACTTACCTCGGTACAAAAATAGTATAATTGAACCTATTCGTCAAATACTTTACTTTTCCCCCAATCTAGGTCCGAACCTCATTTTTCTTGATCTATAATAACAAATTTAACTCATTTATTACTCAAATTATTCAATTTAGCCCAAAAATCACATTATGGCAAAATTACATTTTTGCCCTTAACTTTTTATCATTTTACAATATAGTCCCTAGGCTCGTAAAATGAAATAGTCAATTTCTTCAAAACCCAAGCCTAGCCGAACCATTTACACACTCATAAGAGCCCACATTTTTCATTAAATCACAGTTCTACTACATATTTTACAACTTTTACAAATAGGTCCTTTTTGGTATTTTCATCAAAAATCACTTGGTAAATGTTGTTTATCTAACATCAAACATCCATTTTCTACCATTAAACATCAAAACGCACAAATATCTAACATGGGTAAAATTTTAGACTTTGACATCTTTTCGAATTAGTCCTTGAAATAGCTAGATTAGGTTGTAAGGATCTCAAAAACATAAAAATCATGAAAAACGGGGCAAGAACGGACTTACAATCGAGCTTGGAAGATGAACAAACCCTAGTTATGCCTTCCCTTTGCTAATTTCGGCCATGGGGGACTAAATTGATGAAGATGACATCTTTTTATTTGTTTTATTTGTCTTTATTTACCAAATGACCAAAATGCCATTAATGCCTAACTTCAAAATTTTACCCATCCATGTCCATTTTTTTCCAACTTAAAGTAGAATGGTCTAATTACCATTTGAGGACCTCCAATTTAAATTTCATAACAATTTGACACCTCTAGCTTCTAGAACACACATTTTGCACTTAATGCAATTTAGTCCTTTTAACTAAATTGAGTGCCCAAACGTCAAAATTTTCGAACGAAATTTTCACAAAATCGTTTCATAAAACTGTAGACCATGAAACTATAATAAAATTGAATTTTACTGCGTCAGATTTGTGGTCCCGAAACCACTTTTTTGACTAGACCCAAAATCGGGCTGTTACACGTCGCACATTGTGCCAGGAGAAGAGATTAAGGTTCAAACAGATTTAATGTATGAGTAAGAGATGGTTGAAATTATAGCTCATGAATAGAAGGTTTTGCGTAGTAAGAGGGTACTTGGGAAGCTGAAGAGGCATTGGGACAACAATATCCTTATTTTTTTAGATGAGGTAAATTTTTAGGATGAAATTATTTTTAGATTAGGAGCATTGTAATGCCCCAAAATAAGGCCTAGGAGTTTTAGGGGTATTTTAGGAATTTTAGCCTTAGAGTGTTCAATTTTTTTTTTTTGAAATGGCTTATCGGTAATGTTTTCGATTATGGTTTTTAGAAAATCAAATCAATCTTTGAAAAATTGTTTAGAAACCTATAATTTTAGGAAAATGACTGATTCGTAACAGGTTCAAAATTTAGAGCGTTTATGTTGTTGTTGGACCAATTTTTAAATACAACCTAATATCACCCCATCTACAAATATTTTCCACGTTAGTTTTCTTCCCATTGCTCTATTTTTCGTTCCTTGTTTTCCCTTGCACTCCCAATTGATTTTTTATTTCCAAACTAAATTACATTGATTCCCCATCATTCCCAAAGCATTATATCTTCATATATCATCAAGAAAACATCCTAAAATTTCTTAGATTTCATCATCTTCTTCACTTGTGGCTATTCTCGGATTCGCATCAAAAGTCTATTTTTCATCCATCAAAGGTAACCATTCGTCTACCCATTAGTTTTTAATGTTAATTAGTCTTTCAAACTAAATTTCTAGCTGTTAAATAGCATGTTTTGATTAAAAGCTGAAAATCGGGTTGTTGATGGTGGATTTCGGGATTTAGGATAAAAATGTGAGTTCAAAGTGTTTTTAAGTTAGTTTTGATGAGATTAAAATGTTTCTAAACTTACTTTAAATTTTCGTTATGAATTTATAAAGATTTAATGAATTTTCAGAAAATTGCCATAAACATGTCAAAAAAGTCGATACCATGAATTAAGTAGTTCAGCGTAGATTGAAGGTTCAGAATTAGTCGTAGATGAATAATTAGATGAATAAAACTCGTTTTAGGCAAAAAAAAAGGTTAAATGTAGATCGAGATATTTTCATTTCAAGTTGGATATGTTAAAGGTTTCAATTCCTTGAGAACATAGCTTAGGCTTATGTTTTTTATTGCTTGTGGTGAGTCCTTAGCTGATTTTTGAATGTATTGTTATGTGAATAGTCGTGTTGAAGTTCTGAAATTGCTAGGACCCTCTATGAGCTAGGAAAGCCTAGTTTGAGCTTTCGACATTTTGGCGAAAGCGTATTGGTGAGTGTTTGCAATAATTGCTTGTGGGCATGACTCAATGCGTTAATTGAGAATTTAGAAGTAGCCTAAACCTCTACTCTAAATTCCAAGTGTAAGCTTTCTCGTACTCTTAATTTAATATGTGCTTGTTGATTGCAAAATTGTGAACTGAAATGAGATGTTATATTATGTGATATGTGCTCATGATTACCTTTGAGAAAGTGTAAATGTAAGCATGTTATACATGCTAGATGACAGTGATAATGTTGTGTTATAATGTGATATATGCATTCAATAAGTGCAGTGAACGGTAAGTAAATGTGTGTTAATAACGAATATTTTGGCCTTGTGAACTTGAGACCATTGGATATAGTTGGCCTATCATAAAATTGTGAGTACTCACCTATATGTATATGTGATTTGGGCATTGAGGCCCTGGGACATGTTTGGAGAGATAAGTGAATGTGAGCTACACTTTGTTCAACGAGATATGTTTGGTGTGTTGGAGAGTGTTAGCTTTCTGCTTCACTTTTGGGACATGTTTGACTCTATGAGTCTATATGGTGTGTTGGAGATCCGTGTATCCGATGAGTGATGACAGTGCCCACTTTTACGTTTCATAGCTCAACTACCAAATTATCTATAAATATCTTTCTATGTATTGAGATGTATGCATGAAAGTGTATGTGATGTCTTAGTAAGTCAATTATTAAATGTACATGAGTAAGTGAATTATGAAAATAAAGTTGTGATTATCCTAATAGTGTTATGTATGTGTTCCACTAATGCTTGATGACATGTTTGCATGGTAGTTGTTCTAGGCATTCACTAAGCTTGTAAAGCTCACCCACTCTTTTGAAAACCATTGCAAATTAGTTGTGTGCCAGTGTGAGCAGTGTGGTTCCCAGGGGTGATCCAAGCAAGTCCCTTCTCACTTTTTCCTAGGTGTTTATTACTTATTCGCTTATGTTTTGGGAATAAGGTAATGTGGTAGACTTTCTGCTAGAATTTGATATGATATTTGGGAAGTTTCCATGATTTAATCGCTCTTAGGATTTTGAGTTTTGATTCGTATTTTGTTGATTACTTCTTGGGCTTAATTACAATGTTTGAAGTTGTTATTAAATATGATTTGATGTTTAGTTGATATAGTAAAGCATGTATGTTGGATTGACTTGTGTTGGGATGGTTGCAAGGCTTACATATGTTGTATTTCTGAGGTCAGTACTAGAGGTATCGATATACGGATTGTAAAAATGATACCTCTACGATTTTTAAAATGTGCAAGAAGTCAGAATCGTAATTTGGTAACGATACCATAGCACGAGTATCGATACTCGGGGCAAAATTACCGGTACTTTTTTAAATGTACCGATATTTTCTGGTGTTTTCTATTTTAGGAGAAAAACAATATGTTAATTTGGTATCAATTTTCTGCACTATATCAATACCGTGCAAGGGAAATATCGATGCCTATGTTCCAGTATTGATATCGACGTACTGGGTTTGGAAATTTTGCTTAATAGACCCAATGCATGTTTAACTATTATTTTAAGATCATTTGATGTATGTTCACCATGTATTAACGATTACTAAGAATATGTTAAGTCAAAAACTATGCAAATGTCAAAATAAAAAACGTTCCCTTCTTAAAGTGACAAGACTTATTGTGTATGATTGGAGAGGGTGGTATGGCATCCTAATATTCAGGCTCGGCGACTGGGCCGGGTATAGGGTGTTACAAGCCCTTAATTTTTGAGACATTGTTTATAGAAGTAAGGCTTAAAGAGTAAGTTTCAAGCGTTCGACGATTCGGATTTTGATTAAGTGTAAGAAATTTTTTAGTGTGCCTGCAATGCCCTGGCCTATTGGATTCTGAAAGAAAAGTCTCCATAGAGAATGTCACAACGAAACCTACATGGTAATAAGGTATGAACAAGTGAGGCTGGAACACACCAGGGTATGTGGCGAATCAAGAACATTATTGTCTGCATGGTCCTCTGCAATAGAAATGGATAAGAAATCATGAAAATGGCAAGGTATGACAAATCAAGGGATAATGATATGAGTATATAAATATATGGATATGGTGTATGGTCATAAAGAAGTATCATTGGTGAAATAGTGTTCGCCCATATTCACTTTTGGGTGCTTAGAATGGATGGACTCCGATATGAAAATAAGTAAATGAGGATTCCATGTTAGATTACTATAAGTAGTGACATAAGACTTATGGTTACGTAAAATGATCTTCAGGATATGTGTTCACGCCAGTGGCATAGCACACCCAGTAACCATTATGATCCCGTGCTAGTTAATCTGTGAGGTAAGCTGGTTAGGAACTAACCGAACGTGAACTAGAAGGATTATAAGCTAAAAGGGAAATCAAATAAGTTTCTTGGAAGTGATAGGTTTTGGATGAGACAACTCAGTATTGATGTGACGTTTACCAGGTTCCAATAGAGACATGGGTTACGTTAAAAGGAGACTCAAGTTTGGTTAGGAGGGAGTTATCTTCTTCCTCTTTCCTTTGAAAACATTAAAATCTAGGGTTAAATAAAGATAGAAACATTTCTCTAAGTTGAGTTTGAAATCATGGATATTTTTAGTGATTTTCCTCACATCAAGGTACGCTTTATGACTCTCTCTTTCAAAGGAACATATATCTGTAAGTATGTAACATCCCGAAATTGGGCCTAGTAGGATTGGGCCTTGAGCGTAAAAGCATTTTAAAAATTTTTGAGAATAAGAGAACGGCATTATTTCAAGTTGGACTCATTAGGAAGGTGATTTTGGAAAGTTACGGGGTTCTATGAAGGCTCGGGGTTGAATTGGGCCCTAGTAAAAATTAGGTGTTTAAGCCTATTTAGGAGAAATAGTAAGTGGCATCAAGGCTTATTGAAATAAGAGAGTAATTTGCTTGCATAAATGAGCATATGGAAAAGAGGTTATGGCGCCACATGTAGTACCTTGAGGGAAGAGGTTCGAATCACTTTGTGTGCAAATTTTGACTTATATTTTTGCACCCTTTCCTTAAGTGTCAGCCAAGAGGCATTCATGGCAAGGTTGACTTCATTATTTTGGTAAGGTGGCTATATGAATAAGGCAAGGTTGAAGTTGGGGAAAGGAATCAAGGGAAATAGGAAAGAAAGGGGGACATGAGGCTTATTTCGTGGGTGATGTTTTGGAAAGCTTGGGTGGCCAAACTCTTATCCTAGGGGGGATGCATGTGGACCGTTTTGGGGAAAATAGGTAGCTGAATTTTTAGTTGGCTTTTGGTAAAGACTTAGTAGTGTTTTGGCAAAAATTCCCTTTGGCAACTTTGTGTCATTTCTCCCAATTTGCAACCCTCCTTGCCGAAACATATTAGCACAATAGTGCATTGTTTCTCTCTTTTGTTTGGTCACATACTCATTTTCTTTCCACCTTCCTTGATAGCCGAATTCTCCTTTGCCTTTTGATTGAATTTTTGGTGCTTGTTAGGCCAAAACCTTTCTCTTTGCACTATTTGGTATTCTCCAAATTTCTTTCTACCTTGTGCCGAAATTACAAGCCACTAAAGAACATATTTTGTTCTTTTCTTTCTTCTTGTTTCCGAATGTACCCAAACCATTAAGACCAAAATTTGTTCATTCACCTCTTCTTTATCATTTTCTCAAGTGGGTTGACATTCTTTCTTCGATTAAATCGGTAAGTGAATTCTTTTCTATGATCATATTCTTTTCTCTTTAGCCGAATAAGTATTTATCACTATTCGGTTGTAAATCGTGATCGTAATCGAAAATGGTGTTATCCTCCACTTCTTCATGTCTTAATCACTCTCTTTTCGTAGTGCTTTAAGTGGGAGACCGTGTATTGTTCTAGCCAAAGTTAAACGGTGGAAATTGGATCCAATATCGATAAGGTAAGGGGGTTCATTTTTGGATTTTTCGTTATATCTCTATTTGGCTATGTTGCAAATTGGATTGAAGTTTCGACTAATCGACTATATGTTTTAGGGACAAATCACTCGATATATTTCTACCTTCGGATATAGTGGTAAGTGATTCAAGTGTAAGTGATACGAAATCTTTTGGAAATCCGAGGCTAACTTTTGGTTGGTATTGTTCTAGGTCATCGACGAGTGGTTCGTTAGGAAATCAAAATCAGGTGTGTAATCCCGTATCTTCCGTATACATATCTGAACTGGTGTGTAATTTCACACTTCTCTGAAAGTTTGTATGAAATATTCTGTGAATCGGTCGAAATACCGAAGAAAACCGAAAACCGGCATCCGTGATCACTCGGGCATGCGTATGATCGTAGTGGTAATCGTATTTAAGTAATAAAATAGTTTCGGTCAGAAACAGTGACGTGTATTTGAAAAATTACGAAAAATAGGAGAAAAGGAATTACAAAGTGAATAAGATATCAGATTAAAGCTTACTGTGTCTATTTTGATATGGAAGAAACAGAGAAGGAAAATGAATTTTATATTTTGAGATATCTTAATTTTAGTGAGACTGGTTCTGAATGACTTCGTGGTTCCCTGATCTGTCTTGGAAAAATCGTATAAAATTCTACAAAGTGAATTATGAGATATAGTTTATATGTACAGATTACTTAGTAAGTCTATTTTCAATAGAAACAAGTGGGAGCAACAAATGAAAACTGTACAGTGAGATATTTGAATTTTGGGTAAGAGAGGTCAGAATCGTTGGTCAGTGAAACAAGGAAATTTTTAAGGAATAAACTGTACTCAATGGCTAAGTCAAAAATTCTGGAAAAATTATAGTAAGAATATATATGAGTCTAGTCTCAAGGAAAATTTACGGAGTTAGATTTCGAGATTCCTAACTCAAGTCATAGTCAAATTAGTTAGTACGACGCAGATGGACAGTTTCGATTTTTATGCTCCACATTAGTAGTTAAGTCTAGGTTGCGAAATTTCCAAAATACCCTTAGGTTTCAAAATTACCGAATTACCCTTAGTGGGTAAATTATCGAAATTACGAAAATGCCCCTATGGGTCGAAATTACGAAAATGCCCCTAAAGGGCCGAATTACGAAATTGTTATATGGGTCAATCTGATATTTTGATAAATGGGTCAATTTAATATTTTGATAAATGGGACAATCTGATATTTTGATAAATGGGCCGATCTGATATTTTGCTATATGGGCCAATCTGATATTTTGATAAATGGGTCGATCTGATATTTTGCTAAATGGGCCAAATATGATATTTTGCTTAATGGGCCTTTTGATTAATTGTTGTAATGGGCCATAATTTTGTAATAAAATTTTGAATAAATTGTTGTGAATGGCTATGCATTATATACATGATTTGCATGGGATGGGATAATGGTGAAGAGAAGTTCTGGTAGCTCTGCTACATAATTCTGGTGGCCCTGCCACAAATATGAAAAATGGCGATGCCATGTAAATTCTGTTAATCTGATGGCTTGTCCACAAATTTGATATAAATGGCTTAATGCCTACGTTTGGTGTGTTGGCTGGGTGGGTGACTAAAGCTCCCTACAGGTGTGCTGGTTGGTACGAGTGGTGTGTAGCGGATGGAAAACTAGGTTTGGTTTGGGAATTGCATATCATATGCATATTATATTTGATACATTATTGTTGTTGTAAATGGGCTTAGGCCCAAAATATTGCTAATTGGGTTCGGCCCAATGAATAACGATAAGGGATTTCACACTGAGTTCTTGTAACTCACCCCTTTCTCTTAACCCTTGTAGGTAATGCTTGATGATATGGACTTGGGCTATGGATCACTTGAGGGAGGCCATACTTCGAAAATGGTTTATTTGGACTTTAGACTTCTTTCTCGTTTATTTTATTACTTTACTAATTTGGGTTAAATGTTGTAATAAGGCCTCTGGACTATTTTTATTTTTGCTTTTTGGTTGGGATGTTTTTATTATTTTTCTTAAATTGTTTAAAAGGGGGAATTTTCTAAAAACTTAAACAATGGTTTCCAAAATCGATTAACAAATGGATTTCAAAATAAACTTTTACAAATATTTTTAACACGGATATTTTCTCTCGAACTATTAACGATATTTTCAAAAGACTTGGATTCTCTTTCGAATTTTCAACGTCATTTTCAAAAGTCACGGTTTTGTAAGATCATTAGTTCAAATTTATCGATTTATCAATCAAATCTTTGAGGTTAGTAATATTTTATCAAACAACCTCTCAAAATACTTGTATTTTATCTACGTTTCTGCAACGTTTTCAAAATGCTTATGCAACTCTATCAATAAACGTCACATTTTCGTAAATTGTTTATTTTAAAAATGTTTCCGCAAACAAAAAGGTTTTTAAAGATTATTACGTAGTTAACAATTGCTTAAGTGTTTTTGGTTTTAACAAAGAGGCTGTATTTCTCAAGCAAGTTTTTAATAATCGCAAAGATGGTTTTTACTTCCATGTGACACACCAGATTCGGGCCTAACTTCTAGGCCGGGTTTGGGGTGTTACATTTTATGGTATCAGAGCCAAGTTTCAAAACTCGGCTGTGGTTTGGGTTCAAAAGCGTTTTCAAATGCTGTATGAATTTTAAATTATAGATATTTGTGTTAAAGGAAGTATGGCACCACGAGTATCTGGCACCAAGTCAAGTAAGTATTTGTTTTCATTTTATGATTATTGTGTTATTATTGTGGTACAAAAATTCTACGAAATAGAATACTCAAGAACTGTTAGCTTTAGGAGTTGAAACTATAGAGATTGAGACTCTAGGATGCGGATTTGACACTCGAAAACAACTTTTCTACTCATACTCCATAAAACATCATTTAATAAACATCGAATGGTATACTGATTCATAAAACTCGTAATCAAGATTAAATCGACTTAGTGAACATGAACGCTAGAAGACGTGGACGCGGTAGACGTGGACGTGGTAGAGGCCGAGGTGCTAGGGCTAGATCTTCGGCACCGAGGCATGTTTCTGAAAGGGAGGCGTTAGCATCGCCAGTGGCTGAGACGGGGTCTCATGACCGAGCTGGGGTTGTCGAGTTGACTCAGATAGTTAAGGAGGTATTGAAGGAGGTTAAAGAGATCAACGAAGCACTTCAAGTTGGGTCTGTGGACTGTAAGAAGAAATTAGATCGCGGTTCTTTTGGGTCACAGTCTCATTCCATAAAGCATGTCAAGGCACGACCAAACTTTCCGGCTTGCGATTATTGCGTAAAAGCGCCATCCGAAAATGCTTTGGAGGAGGTCAGGAGCATGCTTGAGATGCGGGTCTAAAGAGCATAAGGCTTAGGATTGTTTCATCACCATCAAGTCAAGTATGTTTTGGTTGGATGTGATGATTGAATGTAGAAAATTTTTAGTATAAGTGGTAGATAACTGCTTGCTTCTGTGACTAGATGTTTGGTTGTGTGAAAAAGGATTCAAGATTTTGTTAAAGGTACATTGTGGTTATTAAGATCAGAGTGCGCAGCGAAAGCATAGTGGTGTGATTTGAGCGATGCGTTTAGTAGTTGGTTGGAAATTTCGAGGACGAAATTTCTTTAAGGAGGGTAGAATTTTAACATCCCCAAATTGGGCCTAGTAGGATTGGGCCCATTGGGCCTTGAGCGTAAAAGCGTTTTAAAAATTTTTGAGAATAAGAGAACGGCATTATTTCAAGTTGGACTCATTAGGAAGGTGATTTTGGAAAGTTACGGGGTTCTATGAAGGCTCGGGGTTGAATTGGGCCCTAGTAAAAATTTGGTGTTTAAGCCTATTTAGGAGAAATAGTAAGTGGCATCAAGGCTTATGGAAATAAGAGAGTAATTTGCTTTCATAAATGAGCATATGGCAAAGAGGTTATGGCACCACATGTAGTACCTTGAGGGAAGAGGTTCGAATCACTTTGTGTGCAAATTTTGACTTATATTTTTGCACCCTTTCCTTAAGTGTCGGCCAAGAGGCATTCATGGCAAGGTTGACTTCATTATTTTGGTAAGGTGGCTATATGAATAAGGCAAGGTTGAAGTTGGGGAAAGGAATCAAGGGAAATAGGAAAGAAAGGGGGACATGAGGCTTATTTCGTGGGTGATGTTTTGGAAAGCTTGGGTGGTCAAACTCTTATCCTAGGGGGGTGCATGTGGACGGTTTTGGGGAGAATAGGTAGCTGAATTTTTAGTTGGCTTTTGGTAAAGACTTAGTAGTGTTTTGGCAAAAATTCCCTTTGGCAACTTTGTGTCATTTCTCCCAATTTGCAACCCTCCTTGCCGAAACATATTAGCACAATAGTGCATTGTTTCTCTCTTTTGTTTGGTCACATACTCATTTTCTTTCCACCTTCCTTGATAGCCGAATTCTTCTTTGCCTTTTGATTGAATTTTTGGTGCTTGTTAGGCCAAAACCTTTCTCTTTGCACTATTTGGTATTCTCCAAATTTCTTTCTACCTTGTGCCGAAATTACAAGCCACTAAAGAACGTATTCTCTTCTTTTCTTTCTTCTTGTTGCCGAATGTACCCAAACCATTGAGACAAAAATTTGTTCATTCACCTCTTCTTTATCATTTTCTCAAGTGGGTTGACATTCTTTCTTCGATTAAATCGGTAAGTGAATTCTTTTCTATGATCATATTCTTTTCTCTTTAGCCGAATAAGTATTTATCACTATTCGGTTGTAAATCGTGATCGTAACCGAAAATGGTGTTATCCTCCACTTCTTCATGTCTTAATCACTCTCTTTTCGTAGTTCTTTAAGTGGGAGACCGTGTATTGTTCTAGCCGAAGTCAAACGGTGGAAATTGGATCCAATATCGATAAGGTAAGGGGGTTCATTTTTGGATTTTTCGTTATATCTCTATTTGGCTATGTTGCAAATTGGATTGAAGTTTCGACTAATCGACTATATGTTTTAGGGACAAATCACTCGATATATTTCTACCTTCGGATATAGTGGTAAGTGATTCAAGTGTAAGTGATACGAAATCTTTTGGAAATCCGAGGCTAACTTTTGGTTGGTATTGTTCTAGGTCATCGACGAGTGGTTCGTTAGGAAATCAAAATCAGGTGTGTAATCTCGTATCTTCCGTATACATATCTGAACTGGTGTGTAATCTCACACTTCTCTGATAGTTTGTATGAAATATTCTGTGAATCGGTCGAAATACCGAAGAAAACCGAAAACCGGCATCCGTGATCACTCGGGCATGCGTATGATCGTAGTGGTAATCGTATTTCGTAATAAAACAGTTTCGGTCAGAAACAGTGACGTGTATTTGAAAAATTACGAAAAATAGGAGAAAAGGAATTACAAAGTGAATAAGATATCAGATTAAAGCTTACTGTGTCTATTTTGATATGGAAGAAACGGAGAAGGAAAATGAATTTTATATTTTGAGATATCTTAATTTTAGTGAGACTGGTTCTGAATGACTTTGTGGTTCCCTGATCTGTCTTGGAAAAATCGTATAAAATTGTACAAAGTGAATTATGAGTTATAGTTTATATGTACAGATTACTTAGTAAGTCTGTTTTCAATAGAAACAAGTGGGAGCAACATATGAAAACTGTACAGTGAGATATTTGAATTTTGGGTAAGAGAGGTCAGAATCATTGGTCATTGAAACAAGGAAATCTTTAAGGAATAAACTGTACTCAATGGCTAAGTCAAAAATTCTGGAAAAATTATTGTAAGAAGATATATGAGTCTAGTCTCAAGGAAAATTTACGGAGTTAGATTTCGAGATTCCTAACTCAAGGTATAGTCAAATTAGTTAGTACGACGCAGATGGACAGTTTCGATTTTTATGCTCCACATTAGTAGTTAAGTCTAGGTTGCGAAATTTCCAAAATACCCTTAGGTTGCGAAATTACCGAACTACCCTTAGTGGGTAAATTATCGAAATTACGAAAATGCCCCTATGGGTCGAAATTACGAAAATGCCTCTAAAGGGCCGAATTACGAAATTGTTATATGGGCCAATCTGATATTTTGATAAATGGGCCAATTTGATATTTTGATAAATGGGCCAATCTGATATTTTGATAAATGGGCCAATCTGATATTTTGATAAATGGGTCGATCTGATATTTTGCTATATGGGGCAATCTGATATTTTGCTATATGGGGCAATCTGATATTTTGATAGATGGGTCGACCTGATATTTTGCTAAATGGGCCAAATCTGATATTTTGCTTAATGGGCCTTTTGTTTAATTGTTGTAATGGGCCATAATTTTGTAATAAAAATCTGAATAAATTGTTGTGAATGGCTATGCATTATATACATGATTTGCATGGGATGGGATAATGGTGAAGAGAAGTTCGTAGCTCACTACATAATGCAGTGGCTCGCCACAAATATGAAAAATGGCGATGCCATGTAAATTCTGATTAATCGATGGCTTGTCCACAAATTTGATATAAATGGCTTAATGCCTACGTTTGGTGTGTTAGCGGGGTGGGTGACTAAAGCTCCCCACAGTGTCTTTGGTTGGTACGGGTGGTGTGTAGCGGATGGAAAACTAGGTTTGGTTTGGGAATTGCATATCATATGCATATTATATTTGATACATTATTGTTGTTGTAAATGGGCTTAGGCCCAAAATATTGCTAATTGGGTTCCGGCCCAATGAATAACAGTAAGGGGATTTCACACTGAGTTCTTGTAACTCACCCCCTTTCTCTTAACCCTTGTAGGTAATGCTTGATGATATGGACTTGGGCTATGGATGACTCGAGGGAGGCCATACTTCGGAAATGGTTTATTTGGACTTTAGACTTCTTTCTCGTTTATTTTATTACTTTACTAATTTGGGTTAAATGTTGTAATAAGGCCTCTGGACTATTTTTATTTTTGCTTTTTGGATGGGATGTTTTTATTATTTTTCTTAAATTGTTTAAAAAGGGGAATTTTCTAAAAACTTAAACAATGGTTTCGAAAATCGATTAACAAATGGATTTCAAAATAAACTTTTACAAATATTTTTAACACGGATATTTTCTCTCGAACTATTAACGATATTTTCAAAAGACTTGGATTCTCTTTCGAATTTTCAACGTCATTTTCAAAAGTCACGGTTTTGTAAGATCATTAGTTCAAATTTATCGATTTATCAATCAAATCTTTGAGGTTAGTAGTATTTTATCAAACAACCTCTCAAAATACTTGTATTTTATCTACGTTTCCGCAACGTTTTCAAAATGCTTCTGCAACTCTATTAATAAACGTCACATTTTCGTAAATTGTTTATTTCAAAAATGTTTCCGCAAACAAAAAGGTTTTTAAAGATTATTACGTAGTTAACAATTGCTTAAGTGTTTTTGGTTTTAACAAAGAGGCTGTATTTCTCAAGCAAGTTTTTAATAATCGCAAAGATGGTTTTTACTTCCATGTGACACACCAGATTCGGGCCTAACTTCTAGGCCGGGTTTGGGGTGTTACAAAGTATGTTTAGAGAAATAGGGCTTAAGAGATGTTTGGGTCTAAAATTATAATAATGGTTACCCGAATAGGTTTGAACAAAGTGTTTTTGTTCTAAAAGGCATAGGAGGCTGTAGCATCTTGCCAAATGATTGATATGAAGTATAAGCTTCCCTCTGAGGTTAACAGATGAGTCTCTATTCTGACTCCTAACTGCTAATAGATTGTGTAGGATAAATTTGAAATGTCTAGCAGATGAGTAAAACGTAGAAGAAATGATGGAAGAACAAAGAAAGTACATGCAAAAAGTTTCATGATTTAGCAGTGGATTGAGGACGTACGTGTTAGTAATCACTTTGAAAAGTGACTGGAATATGAATCTTGAGGCTAAAGAATGATTGATTTGAATGTGTGTGTCTTCAAAATATGCTATGGAAATTGTCTATCATGAATGAGTCAGTTTATGTGATGAGTTTGTGTCTGTTTCCATGGGGTCGTCTAAAGGGGTCCATCGGGACTTTAAACACGAATCTTTCAAAGGAAAAGCCCGTGATAATGGCATTTCAACTGAAAGGACCATATTGTGTAAGATCGTAGCTAGTGGGCTATGGCGTCATATGGAAACACCATATCGTATAAGACCATAACAGGTGGGTTATGGCATCATATGGAAAGATCTAAAGGATGGTTATTACCTAATGGGGTTTTCTGCATAACCCAAAGGGATGAGAGGAAACCTCACGTAATGTGAGTCCAAGCGAATCCCCATCGTGAAAAATCCAGGAATGAAAGCTTTTGTGGTGAGTACTAATTGAAAAATGATGCCCTTATGGAAAATCTCTTAAATGAAAGTCTTTATGTAACAGCCCAGTTTTAGCAAAATCAGAATAGTGGTTTCAAAACCACAAAGTCGATGTCAAAAAATTATTTTTAATATTACTTTCGGTATTTACAGCATGTTATTTGATATGTGTAAAAATTTCGTGAGCTAATTTTATCATTTGGATGGTCAATTAGAGAATAAGGACTAAATCGCGTAAGGTGCAAAACTTATGTTCTATTAGCTAAAAGTGTCTAATAGCTATAAAACCTTAAAGTTAAGGTCCTTGTGTTGTAAATAGACCATTATAAGGGTGAGTGGACAAAGATGGACATGCATAAATGAATTTTAATGGTTTATATTAAAGGTTAATATGGTAATTTGGTTATTTTAAGTATAATAATAAAACAAAAACATAATTTTAAGGCTTCCATCTTCATCTAGCTGATTTTGAAGAAGAAAAAGACACTATTTTTTTGTTTTGAAGGTTTGACCATGGTACTTTGAGAATGTAAGTCCATTTTTGTTCGGTTTTTGATGATTTCTATGTTTTTGTAATCGTTGCAGCTCAATCTAGCTAGCCCGTACCTTAGATTTCGAAACTGTTAAAGATTTAACATGTTTCCGTTGTTGAATGTCTGAGTAATTTGATGATTGATGATAGATTTGGAAGCTTTAATGTTAGATTAATAGTTTTTGTAAAGTGATTTTTGACAAAAAAGTCAAAAAGGGATTTATTTGTGAAAATATGAAATTATATGGTTAAAAGTGAGAATAAATTGAAAATATGGGCTGCTAGTAGTATTTATGAAATTCGGCTAAGCATGGGCTTGTACTAAATTGCATGAATTTGCAGTTTTATGTGATATGGACTAAATTGTGAAAATGTGAAAGTTTAGGGGGCTAATGTGTAAAAATGCCCAAATGTGTACTTTTGGATTAATTGAATGAGTAGATGAATAAATAAGTTAATTTTTAATTCATATAGATCAAGAAAGAAAGAATTCGGATTTAGATCGGGGGAAAAGCAAGGTTATCGAGTAGTCGACCCGATTCGTCAATTCCGAATACGAGGTAAGTTCGTATGTAACGAGCTCTATTATAATTGTATTTAAATGCTTTGATTATGCATAAATTGTAAATACTTGACTACGGACTTGTTCGACCATGATTCGACAATGATTCGACAGTAATTCGAAATGATTCGACTATGATTTGGTATTGGAAAATCCCGGTTGAACCTTAGGAATAGTCTAGGATATAAATGACATGTCATTAGGGTATTAAGTTGGCTTCGGGCCATAATAACAGCACTTCGGGTGTGAGTTATGCCTTGGTTTGGCTTTGGGCCATGGTATAGGCACTTTGGAGGAGTTACCTTGATTTGACTACGGGCCATGGTATAGGTACTCCAGGGATAAGTTATCTTGATTTGGCTACAGGCCATGGTATAGGTACTTATCGATTGAGATTCTTGAGTATTCGACTTCTATTTTGAATGGTTCAACGAGAAAATGAAAGATGTGAATAAGAATGAGATTGGTACGAGTTGGTACAGGTATATGAGTAAAGTTTATAAACATTGAATCTATGAAATCGATGAATTCTTGATAAGCTAGTGAATGAATGATCAAATGACTTGAGATTTAATGTATTTGTGTTATCTTGCATTTATATTGTTTGAATTGGGAATGAATGGTGAAGTTGCTCATTACATTAATACAAACTTACTAAGCTATGAAGCTTACTTTTTGTTATTTTCCTATGTTTTATAGAGAATTAAGGCTAGCTCGGATCTAGGAGTCGTTGGGAATATCATCGCACTATCAAATATCTAATTTGGTACTTTTGAGTTACATATATGGAATATGGCATGTATAGGCTAGATGTGATATTTGGTTGTGATTATAGCCATGAGAGTTGGCTTGTAAATGATGTAAATATTGATGTGTGTTTGGCTATTAGAAATGGCTTGTGAATGTATATGTTTTGGTATATATATATAGCCATGTGTGATGGCTTATTATGGCATTTTTGTTATGAATATGGTTATGGATTTATAGTTGCTCAAATGGCTAATTGATTTGTGGAGTATAAAAGCTTGAGAAAATGCTTTGATGAAGTATGATTTTATAAGTTGAGTTAATAAGTATTTGATTAGGTAAATGGCATTGAATTGAGTATTGATTTTGGTTGAAATAGATATGGTATGAATTGTGCATTGGTTGATGATTTTGGCTGCGTAATTGTATGATGATATGGTACCATTTTGGTTGTTTAGGTGAGCATGAGTTAGGGTGGAAAATTGGCCTTGCAAATGGCCTATTTTTGTCCACACGGTCAGAGACACGGGCGTGTGTCTCAGCCATGTGCGACACACGGTCATGTTACACGGCCGTGTGTCCCCTGGTATTGATATTAAATTGAAGTCAGTATGCTCCACACAGTCTCACACACAGGCGTGTGACTGGTCGTGTGGTACAAGTCAGTATACCCCTCTAAATGGCACATGGCCTGGCACATGGGCATGTGTGGCCACTTCGAAGGGTACACGGGCTAGACACACGGGCGTGTGGTCGGTCGTGTGACCCAAGTCAGTATGTATGCCCTGTTTTCACACGGCCTGAGACACGGGCGTGTCTGAAGACGTGTAAGGCACACGGCCTGTTCACACAGGCGTGTGACCTCTGAATGGAAGAAAAATTTCTAAGTTTTCCAAAACTTTCGTATGTTATCAGTTTAGTCCCGAACCACTTCTAAAGCATGTCTAAGGCCTCGTAGGCCATTATAAGGGACAATATGATTGTGTTGAATGGTATTTGAGTATAAATGCGTAAATGTATAAGTATTGTATGTTAAATGATGTGTATTGATCGGTAATACCTCGTAACCCTACACTGGCGACGGGTACGGGTTAGGGGTGTTACACTTTTTGGCGAGTACTAAATGAAAAGGATGCGTTTGTGGCAAAACTCTTGGAAGGAAAGCCTTTGTGGTGAGTACTAGCTGAAAAATGATGCCCTTATGGCAAATCTCTGAAAGGAAAGCCTTTGTGGTGAGTATTGAATGATAAGGATGCCTTTGTGGCAAAACTCTGGGAAGGAAAGCCTTTTTGGTGAGTACTGACTGAAAATGATGCATTTGTGGAAAATCTATGAAAGGAAAGCCTTTGTGGTGATTACTAAATAAAAGGATGCCTTAGTGGCAAACTCTATGAAGGAAAGCCTTTGCGACGAGTACTGACTAAAAAAGATGT
This sequence comes from Gossypium sturtianum, assembly GCA_025698515.1. Taxonomy (NCBI): domain Eukaryota; kingdom Viridiplantae; phylum Streptophyta; class Magnoliopsida; order Malvales; family Malvaceae; genus Gossypium; species Gossypium sturtianum. The sequence goes on from CM046952.1 coordinate 119,541,744, forward strand.
ATTTGTGGCAAATATCTGAAAGGAAAACCTTTGTAACGAGTACTGAATGAAAAGGATGCCTTTGTGGCAAACCTCTAAAAGGAAATGCCTCTGTGGCAAAATCTGGAGAGGAAAGCCTTTGTGGCAATCTCTATTAAAGGAACACTTTCATGGCGCAATCTAGAGACTAGTCCTTATGGCATCTATCTATGGAAACGCCCCTGTGGCAAATAATGAATGAAAGAAAAGGAATTTTTACAAATAAGGGAAGAATGACGTTTAAGATTTTCTAAAGATATGGTAATAAATGAACTCTAAAAGAACAATGTATGGGGCAAGTAGAAGGAATAAGGTATACATCAAAACTCTAAAGGAAAGACCTCATGTGTCAAGTTATGGCGAATCCTACATAGTCTTTAAGTATTAACCAAGGAGATGGACTCAGGAGTAATAAAAATCTCGCCGAACTCTAAAAATGAACCCTGAAAGACAGTCTATGGCAAACTTTGTGCTAAGTGATTGGTGTAGTCTATCTCTCCCCTAAAGGCAAAGGGTGAAGTCAGTAAGTATGAATCAAAATTATGAAACTATTAATAATAAAGTGAATAAGACAGTCAAGGTTTGAAAAAAGATAAGATTAAAAGAGACATAAAAGGTAACGAGGTTTTAAATAGAGTACGCTCATAAAGAAGAATTGGCCACCCGAGTGTGGGCCGCACTCTGGAGCATGACAAAGTGATGGCTTCATGATTATAAAAGAAACGTAAGTTCTTAAGGAAAAATAGAGAAAGAGGTGATGGATTTAGGTAGGAAAGGATAATTACAGTTCAAAGGAGGAAATTTTCAATGAAGTACTTGCTAGAGGGAAAAAAAGATCAAATGACACATGAAGGATATGGAAAACATCTAACACACTGTATTGCAAAGAAACAGGTATTTAAGGATTTTCTCAATAAGTTCTTATGAACTTACTAAAGTTATTTCCATTTTCAGGTTTTAAAGAAGTACGTATAGAGGGACAACACCAGGGTATAGAGGGACAACACCAGGGCAACGCCAAGGAGTGGTGAATCGGGCTATTATGCATACAAAGGATGTTCAATGGCGTACTCAACTATGAGCATATGTTTATTAAGTAACACTCTAGGGTACTTATAGTAGGCCACGAGACTGTAACACCCCTAACCCGTATTCCTCACCGGATTAGGGTTACAGAGCATTACCGTAAAAATGTAACTTTAAAACATACATCTCATACATCAACAATATCATAGCAGAAATCATTCATTTACATGCATATCGTCCCTTAATTGAGCCTTCAAGGCCTCAAAAAAACTTTAGAAGACTAAATTGGAATCAATCAGAAATGTCATGAAAAAGTTAGAAATTTTGAACTACAGGGGTCACACGGCTGAGACACACGTCCATGTCTCAAGCCATGTTACAATCGAAATAGGGACACACGGCCGTGTCCTAGCCCACGTCTGTGCCCGTGTAACTTTCAAAGTTGGGTCACATGGCCAAGTCACAAGCCCATGTGCCATACCATGTGGAGGCCGTTTAACTGTCTGACTTGCAAACCATAAAACCTATAGGGGACACACGGTCATGTGGCATGGCCGTGTGTGACACACAACTGAGTCACACACCCATGTCTCAAGCCGTGCGGACGTGAAATTGGCCAAAATCAAGCCATTTCCATCACCATTTCAAGCTTTTACCTAAACACAATCTGTGCACAACTTCAAAGCTTCAAAACCTTACCAAAACATGCATAAAATAACCAATTCAATAGACCATTATCATTCAACCAATATGCCATACAAGGCATCTGAAAAGCAAATGTACAAACTTACCAATCATGCATATACTTGATCACATTTCTACCATTACACATTACTCAACTTTTACCAAATCATACCTCAAATATAACCATTAGCATTTCACATAACTTGCCATTTGAGCCATACCTTTCATGCATCATAACTTAGTCATATTAACACATACCAACAAGGCATCAAAACCACTAAAAAGTACATCAACCAAAATAAAATATACATGCCAAACTTATCAACTAACATTCAAACACAAGTCCACCAATACATGCCATTATAACCTTGGTCAAAACATTAAAAACTACCTATATAATTGCCGAATAGTGTGATAGATCTTCGACGAGCTTCCAAACCAGTCGAGCTTCCGATTATCTATAAAACATAGGAAAGAAAACTACGTAAGCATATGATGCTTATAAGTTCATAAAACATGAACATAACTTACCATTTCAATGCATGACCTTAAAATTAAACATGATGCAATCCAACCATAAGCTTGGCACAAGCCTAAGCATCATCAACAACACATGTTAGTGCATCAACTCATAATTCACTTAAATGAACATAAGGTAAGTCATTATACATGAACAACTTCATTTGAAATCATCAATTTCATCAACGTAAGTATACTTTCATTGAACATTTCCTTTTCGATCCTGTTCAAAGATTCATGACAGAAGTCATTTGCACTTACTGTTCCTTTCCTTTTCATGTCCGTTGAATCATTTAGAATAACATCAGATACATGGGAAAGCTCACATGAAGTGTGCTAAACATATAGTCGTAACATTTCCTTTTCCTTTACATCGTTCCTCACACGAGCTATGAAATGGGTCTGCTCACACAATCTGTTGGTCGAAATGTAAGCTACACAATGCTACTCACACAAGCTGTAGAGTATCTACAACAAATGCGGGACATCAACCATCGGTAGGACATTCAATACTAGCACCCGAAACATGAAAACCCTAATGACATGTCATCTGTATCCTACATATTCCTAAGGTTCAAACGGGCTCGATAATCGTCGTAATATCGTTGGATTTCCACCATTTAATTTCATGGCAAATAATACATGAATATATAGATCAATATAACATTAAAACGTTATTTAATCATACAAACTTACCTCGATGACAAAGACGTAGAAACGAGATCAACTAATCTGAGGCTTTAACTTTTCCTCGATCTAGATCCGTACGAGGTCTATCTTGATCTAAATAGGAAAGTTCAATCCATTTAATAATTATACTATTAAATTCACTCCAAAACTCATATTTTGTAAAATTACAATTTTGCCCCTAACATTTTAACTTTTTTACAATTTAGTCTTTAACCTCGTAAATTCTAATTTAAGCAATTTCATCCTCAAATCATGCTAGTCGAATTCACTAAGGACATCGACCAACTCATACAAATCACCATTTCATGAATTTAACATAAACTTTTATCATTTTTTTTACAAATAAGTCCCTAAATGACAACTTCATCAAAAACCCCTTTACAAAACTTGTTTATTTAACAACAAGAACTCATAATCTTCCACCAAACATCAAAAATCATGTAAGAACATCCATGGCAAAATCCTCACTCTTTAACAGTTTTGCAAATTGGCACCCGGGCTAGCTAGATTAAGCTACAATGATTCCGAAAACATAAAAATCATTAAAAACTAACCTAAAAAATTATCACATGCAAGAACATTTCTAGCCTAATCCTCAAGGTGTTAAAATGGAGGTTTTCTTCTTTATTTTCAGTGAAGAAAAGTCATTAGAAAGATGATACCTTATTTTACATTATTTTTGTTTTAAGTTAATTTATTAATTTACAAATTAAACCTTTATTTAACACCAAAATTTCATTAATACATAGCCATAAACATCCACTAACCTCATGAATGATCTAATTACCATATAAGTCCTTTCATTTTAGCTACTAGAACTCCACTTTTGTACTTTTTACGATTTAGTCTTTTTTACTTAATTAATCATGCAAACGTCAAAATTTCTTAATGAATTTTTTATACAACCCTACTAACATTCCATAGACATTAAAATAATAATAAAATAATAATTTACTTATTGGATTTGTGGTCCCAAAACCACTGTTCTGATTTCACTGAAAATGGGTAGTTACAACTCTCCCCCATAAAGACATTTTTGTCCCCGAAAATCTTACCAGAAAAGAGGTTTGGGTATTGCATTTTCCTAGCTTCTTCTGACTCCCAGGTAACCTCTTCAATTCTGTGACATTTCCAAAGAACTTTCACTAATGCTATACTTTTATTTCTCAATTATTTAACCTCTCGAGCTAGAATCCTAATCGGTTCTTCACCGTACATCATATCTAGCTGAATCTCAACATCAACAGGTGAAATCACATGTGAGGGGTTTGATCGATACCGTTGTAACATAGACACATGGAATACATTGTGAATCTTTTCTAACTCTAACGGTAATGCTAATCTGTAAGCTACCGGCCCAATTCTCTCAATGATCTCATATGGCCCTATAAACCTCGGACTAGGCTTTCCTTTCCGACCAAAACGAATAACTTTCTTCCAAGGTGATACTTTCAAAAAAACTTTGTCACCGACTTGAAATTTGATGTCTTTTCTTTTCAAATCCGCATAGGATTTATGACGATCCGAAGTTGCTTTCAAACTATCTCGTGCCACTTTAACTTTTTCTTCGGTTTGTCGCATCAAATCAACCCCGAAAAGCTTTTTCTCACTGAGCTCAGTCCCAGTATAACGGAGTTCGACACTTTCGACCATACAAAGCTTCATACGGTGCCATTTTAATGCTCTATTGGTAACTATTGTTATATGTAAATTCAAATAACGGTAGAAATCTCTCCCAGTTACCTTCGAACTCCAAAATACAACATCGAAGCATATCTTCGAGTATCTAAATTACTCGCTGAGATTGACCATCGGTCTGAGGATGAAATGCAGTACTAAAATGTAGTCTAGTACCTAGAGCTTCATGTAACTTGCTCTAGAATCGAAAAGTAAGCCGTGGATATCTATCAGAAATAATAGAAACTGGCACAGCGTGCAATCTAACGGTCTCAGCCACATACAAATCTGTTAATCTCTTGAGTGAAAAATCTGTAGCACAGGACGAATGAAATGCGCGGACTTCGTCAAATGCTCAACAATGACCCACACAACATCTTTCTTTCTCGGAGATAAAGGCAATCCCGATACAAAATCCATCGTGACACGTTCCCATTTCCATTCTGGAATCATCACTGGTTGTAACAAACCAGAAGGTACCTGATGCTCGGCTTTAACTTCCTGACAAACTAAACACCTCAATACAAACTCAAAAATGTCTCGTTTCACACCTAGCCACCAGTACATCTATTTCAAATCGTTGTACATTTAATTGCAACCAGGGTGAATAGACAAGCTACTACTGTGAGCTTCCTGTAAGATCTTCTAAATGAGAACTGAATTTCTCGGCACACAAATTCTACCTTTGAAATACAAACTATCATCGGAACCAACATGAAAATCTGAAATAGAAGTCGTCTCAATCTGTTTTCGTTTAGCTATCAACACATCATCACATTTCTAAGCTTCGCAAATCTGTTGCAGAAACATCGATCTAGCTTTTAATTCAGCTAAAATCGAACCATCATCAATCAACGTTAATCGCGTATTCAATGTTCGCAAAGCAAACAGAGACTTTCTACTCAAAGCATCAACAACAACATTAGCCTTTCCCGGATGATAATCAATAATCAAGTTGTTGTCTTTCAATAACTCTAGCCATCTGCGTTGTCTCAAATTCCAATCTTTCTGTGACATCAAATACTTCAGACTTTTGTGATTCGTGAAGATGTGACATTTTTCTCCGTACAAATGGTGTCGCCAAATCTTCAAGGCAAATACAATCGTTGCAAGCTGTAAATCATGAGTCGGATAGTTTTTTTCATGCAGTTTTAACTACCTAGAAGTATACGCTATCACTTTGCCCTATTGCATCAGAACACAGCCCAAACCATACAACAAAGCATCACTATATATCACCAATTCTTTACTGGACTCTGGTTGAACTAACAGAGGTGCCTCAGTTAACATTACTTTCAACTGATTAAAGCTTTGCTGATGTTTTGTTTGGATCAACCCTAATGCCATAGGCCGATACAACATGTCCCAAAAATTTGACTTCTCGAAGCCAAAACTCACATTTGCTAAACTTAGTGAACAGTCGTGTAAAGTTTGCAAAACAATTCTCAAATACTGAGCATGCTCTATCTCATCTCGTGAATAAATCAGAATATCATCAATGAATACAACAACAAATCTGTCTAAGTACGGTCTGAATATTCTATTCATCATGTCTATAAATACAACAGGTACATTAGTCAAACCTAGTGGCATCACAAGAAACTCATAATGTCTGTACCTAGTTTTGAACATGGTTTTCGGCACATCTGAGTCTTTAACTCGCAACTGATAATAACCAGAACAAATATTAATCTTTGAAAATATCGTGGCACCTTTCAACTGATAAAATAAATCATCAAAACGTGGCAATGGATACTTGTTCTTGATCGTAACTTTTTTGAGCTGTCGATAATCAATACATAATTGCATGGACCCGTCCTTTTCCCTAACAAATATCACAAAAGCACCCCAAGGAGAAAAATTGGGTCGAGCAAAACCCCTATCTATAAACTCTTCCAATTGTGCTTTCAACTCTTTCAACTCTGTAGGTGTCATTCTATAAGGAGCTATCGATATCGGAGATGTTCCCGTCATTAACTCAATAGTAAACTTAATCTCTCTGAGAGGCGGTAATCCTAGTAACTCCTTTGGATACACATCTGTATACTCACATACCACTGGAGCCAATTCTAGCTTCAATTATGAAACTCTGGAATCAAATACATAAGCGAGATATGTTTCACAGCCTTTTCTAACATATTTATGTGCTGACATAGCCGATATAACATTAAATACACTATCCAGTCTATTTGATTCAATTCGAAGCTTTTCACCGTTCTGCCATTTCAACACAATATGCTTTCGTCTACAATTCACAAGAGCATCATGCAGAGTTAACCAGTCCAATCCTAGAATCACGTCAAGCTCATCAAAGGGTAATAACATCAAATCAGCCAGAAACTTGCAACCCCGAATCATCAAAGGATAATTTTTACAGACTTTATCAACTAATACATACTAACCTAGTGGATTTGTTACTTTAACCACAAATTTAGTAGACTCGAAAGGTAATTTATTATCTAACACTAAAGTTGTACATACATGTGAATATGTTGACCCCGGGTCAATCAAAGCAGTAACATCAGTAGCAAAGATAGAAATTGTACCAGTGATAACATCTGCCGCTGAAGCTTCTTTTCTAACACGGATCGCATAAGCTCTAGCTGGTGCTCGTACCTCAGATCTCACAGTAGAGTCTTTCATCCCACTACGGCTATTTTCGACATTACATGTGTTTCGTGGCAGTCTATCTCTCGCAGCAGTGTTACTCAATTGAGTAGTCTGAACATTTTCTTTGTCGGACCTTTTTGGGCAATCTATGATATAATGTTCATACGAACCACATTTAAAACATGCCTCGTCTTTCATTCTCCATTCACCGAAGTGTCATCATCCACATTGCTGACATCTGGGCTTGTTACTTTTAACACAGCCCACACTCGCTACAGACGTAGCCTAAGGTTTTGAACTCGCATGTTTTTTTTCCTCTATCTTTACCCGAATAACCCACTAAAGCTGACAAATGACTGTGATATTCTTTTGACTTATTCGATGGTGATTGATATGACTTTGATATGACTTTCCTGCTGATCTCTTTCCCAAATTACGAGCCTCATAGTCGGGTTTTCTCTTTGCTATACTCAGTTCTTTGGCTTTGTGAGCTCTATTAACCAGAATAACAAATTCTTTCAATTCAAGAATTCTGACTAATAGTTTGATACCTTTATTTAACCCATCTTCAAGTCGTGTGCACGCAACCTCTATCAGTATACATTCCCGGGCATACTTGCTCAATCGAATGAATTTTCTTTCATATTCGGATACTATCATTCGGGCTTGTTTCAACTCAACAAACTCTTTACATTTCTTATCAAGAACTCTGACTCACATATTTCTTCCAAAACTCGGTCTGAAAGAATTCCCAGTCCATTTGTTCTCTCGGCACAACCAAAACTAAGGTATTACACCACTGATAAGCCGAATATTTCAATAATGAAATAGCACATTTCATGCATTATGTCGGTGTACATGATAATTCATTGAAAACTATTATTGTATTTTCTAACCAGAATTCAGCTCTTTCAGGAACATCTTTGGATGTACATCTAAACTCTTCAGCCCTATAATTACAGATTTTACCAACTTGAAGCCTGCTCACTCGTATTGTTTCCAAACCCTGAAGAACTACATGGACCGGTTGGGGAATAGGTGGGGGTGGAGTCGTTGAGCCTTAGGGTTCAATCGTACGAACTCGATAAACCATTCATTCATCATCTAGAAGAAGGATTCCTTAGCCTCTCCTCCTCGACCCTCAGATACGGGCCTACTACCACTTGACATTGCTCTGTGAATGAAGGCTTGCATATTAGTTTCAACCTCATCGGAATGAACTTGGTTAGCTGACATTATATCTATATGAAAATGTAGTTCAAATCGAGTCAGGAATTATCACACTATCACAAGTTATATAATGGCATGTATTTCTAAACTCGTACATGCTACATGCAGTTCGAGAACTGACTAAACCGTAGCTCTGATACCACTAAATGTAACATCCTTAACCCGTATCCATCACTGGATTAGGGTTATAGAGCATTACCGTAAAAATGTAACTTCAAAACATACATCTCATACATCAACAATATCATAGCATAATGACTCATTTACATGCATATCGTCCCTTAATCGAGCCTTCGAGGCCTTAAAAACACTTTAGAAATAATTCAGGACTAAATTGGAATCAATCATGAATTTCATGAAAAAGTTAGAAATTTTGAACTGTAGAGGTCACATGACCGTCTGGCCAGGTCGTGTGACTCACACGACTAAGACACACGCCCGTGTCTCAAGCCCTGTAACAATCGAAGTAAGGACACACGGTCGTGTCCTAGCTCATTTCCATGCACGTGTAACTTTCAAAGTTAGGTCACACAGCCAAGCCACAAGCCCGTGTGTCAGGCCGTGTGCTAGGTTGTGTAACTATCTGACTTGCAAACCATAAAACCTACAGGGGACACATGGTAGTGTCACATGGCCGTGTGTTACACACGGCTAAGCCATACGCCCGTGTCTCAGGCCGTGTAGACATGAAATTAGCCAAAATCAAGCTTCTACCTAAACAAAATTTGAACACAACTTCAAAGCTTCAAAATCTTACCAAAACACACATAAAATGACCAATTCAATAAACCATTATCATAGAACCAATATGCCATACAAGGCACCTCAAAAGCAAATGTACAAACTTACCAATCATACATATACTTGATCACATTTCTACCATTACACATTACTCAACTTTTACCAAATCATACCTCAAATATAACCATTAGCATTTCACATAACTTACTATTTGAGTCATACCTTTCAGGCATCATAATTTAGCCATATTAACACTGTAACATCCTGGTTTAGGGACTAGTCGGAATAGTGGTTCGAGACCATAAATCTGAGGGTTATGAATGAGTTTTTGAGGTTTATATTATGTATGCATGCTAGTGTGAAAGTTTCATTAAACAATTTTGTGAAATTGTGGTTGAATTGTCCAAAAGGACTAAATTGCAAAAGTTGCAAAATGTGTGTTTCTAGAAGCTATTTGTGTGAAATAGCTTTATATTATTAATTAGAGGTCCTTAAATAGTAATTTACCCAAATTCTAATTTTTGGACAAAAATGGGCATGGATGAGTCAAAATTTGAAGTTTATCAAAAAGGGCATTTTGGTCATTTATCAAATAAGTGATTAAAATAGGTGAAAAGATGAAAAATTCATTCATCTTCTTCCCCATTAGCTGCCGACAATTTAAGAAGCCATTGTTAGGGTTCTTTCAATTTTTCAAGCTAGCTAGTAAGTGCTCTTAAGCCCGGTTTTGATATTCTTTGTATTTTTGAAGTCTTGATAGCATGAGTAAGCTATTTTTAGCTATTTGATAAGCTATAATGGATGTTCAAAAATGTGGTCATGAATGACATGCATGTATTTTGATGTTTTATGGAAGATTATGAAAGCTTGATGTAGTAGAAACATCTTTTGTTAAGTGATTTTTCATGAAAATGCATGTAGGGACTTGATTGTGAAAAACTTTAGTTTGGTCATACATGTGTGATTTAGTGAGATTTGATGAATTCTTTAGTTGAGTAAGTGGTTCGGCTAAGCATGAAAGGATAGAAAGTTGAATAAAAATCACTTTACGAGCCTTGGGGCTAAAGTGTAAATATGAGGAAGTTTAGGGGCAAAATAGTAATTTTGCTAAAGTATGAAATGTGGGTCAATTTAGTCAATGTGTGTATTGAATAAGCTTAATTATTCATTATAGATTAAGAAAGACGAAGCCCGGATCGAAACCGAGGCAAAAGCAAGGTGGTGGACTAAATTGCATATTTTTATACTTTTGAGTATCGTGGTAAGTCTATGCATAAATAATGCATTCATACTTACAATTTGTTAATGCTAGCTAGTGTGTAGCATAATTGAGAACCTATGTGGGATGAATGTAGTAGAAAATGTGGAATGAATGTATGATCGAGAATGATTAAGTAAGTAGACTTGTGCATGTGTTGTGATAATGCTAGATGGTAGGCTAAGTGCGATACCATCCTAATGCATATTGAAGATGAGCTAGCTATGTGCGATGCTATCGTGAGGTATATCGTTTGGTGAGCTATGTGCTAAATCACTATGAATACCTTTGTGGTAGGCTAAGTGCGATACCACCTTATTAATCAATTGTGGTGTGCTAAGTGCGAAACAACTGAGATATTGGCTGTATGGATTAACTGTGTGTATTAGCTGTTTGTAATAGCTGTGTGGATTAGTTATGTGAACTAACTGTGTGAATAGCTGTGTGGATTAGTTATGTGGATAAATTATGTGGATGTATTACGAGAAATAATGATGTGTTGTATATTGTGTAAATGTGACATAAAATGTAGGGGTGCATTTTGATGGTTATGAGTATGTGACTCATGATGTGTTGGAAATGTGGTAAGGGATAGAAAGAGTAAGCATAGTTGTGAATTACTTGTTGGTATAATGCTAATGGTTGCTTAGCTTATACTATGTTGCTTAATTGTTTATGTCTAAACTTACTAAGCTCAAAGCTTACTCTCTTTCTTTTCCCTTGTCTTATAGATTAAAAGCTTTGAATCGAGATACGAGGATCATCAGAAGATAGCCCACATATCAGCACACTTTGGTACATGAAACTTAATGTTTTGTATATGGCATGTATAGGGGCTAGACAAGTTAGTGGATTTTGTTGTAAATGGCTAAGATGTGTTGGCCTTTAGATGGGTAGCTTATTTTGTATAATGCCATGGTTGTTGGCTATTACATTATATGAAAGAAAGATGTAGTTTTCTATGTGAGAATGCACTTCAATTTGAGTTGATTATGATGGTGTTAGATGAGTATATGTTGTGTATGTTAGAAGGGTGAAAAGAACTTGACACTTAGTCTTGTTCTTGACCATGTGGATAGACACACAGGCGTGTGTCTAGGCCATGTGTGACACACGGTCAGCCCACGGGCGTGTGCTGTGGCCGTGCGTCCCCTGCATGTTAACATTGTAAGTCAGGATAGTCCACGGGCTAGCCACACAGGCGTGTGACTAGGCTTTGAGGCCGTGTGAAGTCTGCACTTGACACTTAAAAATTTAATTGTCACACAGGCCAGGGCCACGGGCGTGTCCAGGCCGTGTGGTGTTAGCCAGGGTCGACCACGGGTGGAAGGCACGGACATGTAATAGGGTACACGGGCGTGTTCCCAAACTGCATGGGCGTGTGCCTTAACCATGGGGCATTTGGCAGAATGCTTGGGTTTTTAGGCACGGTATGGGGACATGGGCGTGTGTGCCCATGCACGACCGTGTCTAATCTTGCACGGGCGTGTGAGACCTGTATAAAAGAGAAAATTTTAAGGATCGTAAAAGTTCCAGATTAGTCTCGAGAGCCCTCGTGTGTATGAGTGAGGCCTCGTAAGTCGAGAATGAGGTTATAGCGAGTAATGACATTGAGCCTAAGTGGCGATTAAGTGGTTTGAGTTCGGTAACGCCTCGGGCCCAGTTCCCAGCGTAGAACTCGGGTAAGGGGTGTTACATTTAGTGGTATCGGAGCTATGGTTTAGCCATTTTTAAGACTACCGTAGCGGGTGTAAGAGTTTAGCTATACATGCCATAAGTGTACAATGATAATGCGGTGGTTTCTGATGATTTAAAACTTGTTTTATATAGTATATGGATTCCGATCCATTGACTGTTGATGAAGCAGCTAGTAATGCGCCGGCTCCTGCGCAAGGAACCGCACCTATTGAGAGTGGACCCGAGGTCAGGGGTCAAGGGGAAGAGGCACGGGAAGCCTTTCTCCAAATGATGAGTAATTGGTACTCGGATTATGTTCGAGCGAACCCTAATTCTCAACCTCCTCCACCTCCTCATATACCTCAGCCAAATCCTGTGGCTCCCCAAGGTATGGATGTGGTGAGGATATCGAAACCCCCGGTGGATAAGATTAGGAAGCACGGGGCTGAAGAGTTTAGAGCTAAGGTAGATGACGACCCAGAGAGGGAAGAGTTCTGGTTGGAGAACTCGATGAAGGTGTTCGATGAGCTCTCATGTACACCTGAGGAGAGTTTAAAGTGTGCCGTATCGTTGCTGAGAGATTCGGCATACCATTGGTGGAAGACGCTGATGTTAGTGGTCCCAAAAGAGCGGGTGACGTGGGACTTCTTTCTGGAAGAGTTCCAGAAGAAGTATATAAGCCAGAGGTTTACTGACCGAAAAAGGAAAGAATTCCTTGAGCTGAAGCAAGGAAAGATGACAGTAGCTGAATACGAGCGTGATTTTGTTAGGCTTAGCAAATACGCTCAAGAATGTGTGTCGACAGAGACCATCTTGTGCCAGAGGTTCGAAGATGGGCTGAATGAGGATATCAAACTCCTAGTGGGCATTTTGGAGTTGAAAGAATTTGTGGTATTAGTTGAGAGGGCAAGTAAGGCCGAAGAGCTGAGTTCAGAAAAGATGAGGGCTGTGAGTGAAGCCCGAGATGCTAGAAAGAGGCCGATGGGCAAGTCATACCAAGCCTAGTCGAAAAGATCCAAGGAAGTGAATCCTCGGACGACAGCACCAGTGGGTTATTCGCATCGAGACTTCGGCAATACTCGTTCGGGTTCGAGAGTCCAAGCCCCCTCGATGGAAAGTGTGGGAAATACAAAAAGTAAATCGGAGTGTCCTAGTTGTGGTAGGTATCACACCGGAGAGTGTTGGGGAAACAGTCGAAAATGTTATAAGTGTGGTTCCCCTGACCACTTTATCCGTAGCTGTCCCGAGAGGGATGATAAGGAAGAGAAACAAGAAGTGAGACCTAGTGATGTGTCTACGAGGGGCAGACCACCAAGGAACCCAAGAGGTGGGGCTAGTGGTAGAGGTGCACCCAGAGATTCTGCTGTTAGACCAGAGGGTCGGGCACCTGCGAGGACGTATGCCATTCGCGCTCGTAAAGAGGCATCCTCCCCTGATGTGATAACGGGTACTTTTTCTCTCTATGACACCTTTGTTATTGCTTTAATAGATCCAGGGTCTACTCATTCTTATATTTGCATGAGGTTAGCATCTTGTTTGAGTATGACCGTTGAGTCTACGGACATAGTGGTTAAAGTGTCAAACCCGTTAGGAAAGCATGTGTTAGTTGACAAAGTGTGTAAGAATTGTCCTTTATTGATTGAGAATCATTGTTTTCCGGCAAACCTTATGTTGTTGCCATTTGATGAGTTTGATTTAATCCTAGGCATGGATTGGTTGACTACCCATAATGTATTAGTGAACTGTGGTAGTAAGTTTGTTGAACTGAAATGTGAGAGTGGAGATGTGGTTCGGGTTGAATCAGGTGGATCGGACAGTCTACCCGTGATGATTTCTTCCTTAGTGGCTGAGAAATGTTTAAGAAAAGGGTGTGAGTCCTATCATGCGTTTGTGTTGAATACTCAAGAGGTTGGAGTAGAGTTTGAAAGCATTGCGGTGGTATGTGAGTACCCGCATGTATTTCCGGAAGAGTTACCCGGATTACCTCCAGTGAGAGAGGTCGAGTTTGGAATTGAATTGGTTTCGGGAACGGCACCTATTTCGATTGCTCCGTACAGAATGGAACCTGTAGAGTTGAAGGAACTGAAGGTTCAGTTGCAAGAATTGACAGATAAGGGTTTTGCAAGACAAAGCAACTCGCCGTGGGGTGCTCCAGTATTTTTTGTGAAGAAGAAAGATGGGTCTATGAGGTTGTGTATAGACTATAGGCAACTTAACAAAGTGATGGTTAAGAATAAGTATCCTTTACCAAGGATTGATGATCTTTTTGATCAACTGAAGGGAGCTACAGTGTTCTCCAAGATAGACTTGAGGTCTGGTTATTATCAGCTCAGAGTGAAAGAGCAAGATGTGTTGAAAACTGCATTTCGGACAAGGTATGGCCATTATGAGTTTTTGGTTATGCCGTTTGGTTTGACGAATGCACCTACGATTTTTATGGATCTGATGAACCGTGTTTTCAGACCATATGTGGACAAGTTTGTGGTTGTCTTTATTGACGACATATTGATCTATTCTCGGGATGAGAACGATCATAAAGAGCATTTGAGAATTGTCTTGCAAACTTTGAGAGATAAGCAATTGTATACTAAGTTTAGCAAGAGTGAGTTTTGGCTCCGAGAGGTCGGATTCCGAGGACACACGGTGTCAGGTGATGGTATCAGAGTTGACCCGAGTAAGATATCGGCCGTTATGGATTGGAAACTGCCGAGGAATGTGTCTGAAATTAGGAGTTTCTTGGGATTAGCAGGATATTACAGACATTTCATAAAGGGGTTCTCTGTGATTGCTACCCCGATGACAAAACTGTTGCATAAAGATGTCAAGTTTGAATGGACTGAGACATGTCAACAGAGCTTCGAGAGACTGAAAACAATGTTGACTGAGGCGCCGGTTTTGGTTCAACCAGAATCAGAGAAGGAGTTTGTGGTTTATAGTGATGCATCGTTTAATGGTCTCGAATGCGTGTTGATGCAAGAGGGTAAGGTAATCGCTTACGGCTCGAGGCAGTTAAAACCGCACGAGAAGAATTATCCGACTCACGATTTGGAGTTAGCTGCGATTGTTTTTGCGTTAAAGATTTGGCGACATTATTTGTATGGTGAAAAGTGCTGAATCTTTACGGATCACAAGAGTTTAAAGTATTTGATGGATCAGAAGGATCTGAATCTGAGACAGAGATAGAAACGGTGGCTTGAGTTGTTGAAAGACTATGAGTTAGTCATTGATTACCACCCGGGAAAAGCGAATGTGGTTGCGGATGCCTTGAGTAGGAAATTCAAGTATGCTCTAAGAGTTATGAGAGCGAGTTTAGCATTGTCTGATGATGGTGCTATTTTGGCAGAGTTGAGAGCTAGGCCACTATTTGTTCAACAAATATGTGAAGCTCAGAGAAATGATAGCGAGATGCAAGCTAAGATAGCTAAGTGCGGGTCGGAATGTGATTCTGATTTTTGAGTGAATTTGAATGGTTGTCTGATGTATCGCGACAGAATTTGTGTTCCTAAAAATGAGGAGTTGATTCGAAAGGTTTTGCATGAAGCCCACAGTGGATGCTTGTCAGTACATCCGGGCAGTACGAAAATGTACAATGACTTGAGGAAGTTGTATTGGTGGTCGGGTATGAAAAGAGATATTTCAGAGTTTGTGACTAAGTGTCTGATTTTCCAACAAGTGAAAGCTGAGCATCAAGCGCCTTCGGGATTATTTCAGCCAGTAATGGTACCCGAATGGAAATGGGATCGGGTTACCATGGATTTTGTAACGGGGTTGCTGATGACTCCAAGAAAGAGAGATGTTGTGTGGGTTGTTGTGGATAGATTGATGAAGTCGGCTCACTTTATTCCAAAGACGCGTTGATTATTCACCGGATAAGTTAGCCGAGTTAATGCGTGGCGTAGATAGTGAGATTGCATGGTGTACTGTGTCTATTATATCGGATAGAGATCCGAGGTTTACTTTGAGATTTTGGAAGAAGTTGCAAGAAGCCATGGGTGCGAGATTGAATTTCGAGATCGCGCTCCATCCGCAATCCGATGGTCAGTCTGAAAGAGTGATTCAAGTTCTTGAAGATATGCTTCGATGCCGTGTGTTAGAATTCAAAGGTAGTTGCGAGAGATATCTACCTTTGGTCGAATTCGCCTATAACAATAGTTACCAGTCAAGTATACAGATGGCACCGTATGAGGCTTTGTATGGCCGTAAGTGTCGGACTCCTTTGTATTGGACCGAGCTTAGTGAGAAGAGGATCCATGGGGTCGATCTAGTAAAAGAGACCGAAGAGAAAGTGAAAGTAATCCGTAATAGTATGAAAGCTGCTTCGGACCGACAGAAGTCGTATGCGGATTTGAAAAGAAAAGAAATTGAGTTTGAGGTAGGCGACAAAGTATTTTTGAAAGTATCGCCGTGGAAGAAGATTATGAGATTTGGACGAAAATGGAAATTGAGTCCAAGGTTCATAGGGTCGTATGAGATTACAGACATAATTGGGCCTGTAGCTTACCTGTTGGCTTTGCCGGTAGAGTTGGAAAAGATTCACAATGTGTTCCATGTGTCGATGTTGCGACGGTATCGCTCCGATCCTGCACATGTGATTCCTTCAACGGAAATTGAGATAAGACCGGATATGTCTTATGAAGAGGAGCCGATTAAGATCCTGGCTCGAGAAGTGAAACAGTTGAGAAATAAGAGCATAGCACTAGTGAAAGTGTTATGGCAGAAACATGGTGTGGAAGAGGCTACGTGGGAAACGGAAGAAGCTATGAGAGAGCAACATCCAAACCTCTTTTCTGGTAAGATTTTCGGGGACGAAAATCTCTAAAGGGGGGAGAGTTGTAACATCCCGATTTAGGGCCTAGTCAGAATAGTGGTTTGAGACCACAAATCTGAGGGTTATGAATGAGTTTTTGAGGTTTATATTATGTATGCATGCTAGTGTGGAAGTTTCATGAAACAATTTTGTGAAATTGTGGTTGAATTGTCCAAAAGGACTAAATTGCAAAAGTTGCAAAATGTGTGTTTCTAGAAGCTATTTGTGTGAAATAGCTTTAGATTATTAATTAGAGGTCCTTAAATAGCAATTTACCCAAATTCTAAATTTTGGACAAAAATGGGCATGGATGAGTCAAAATTTGAAATTTATCAAAAAGGGCATTTTGGTCATTTATCAAATAAGTGATTAAAATAGGTAAAAAGATGACAAATTCATTCATCTTCTTCCCCATTAGCTGCCGACAATTTGAGAAGCCATTGATAGGGTTCTTTCAATTTTTCAAGCTTGCTAGTAAGTGCTCTTAAGCCCGGTTTTGATATTCTTTGTATTTTTAAAGTCCCGGTAGCCTGAGTAAGCTATTTTTAGCTATTTGATGAGCTATAATGGATGTTCAAAAATGTGGTCATGAATTACATGCATGTATTTTGATGTTTTATGGAAGATTATGAAAGCTTGATGTAGTAGAAACATCTTTTGTTAAGTGATTTTTCATGAAAATGCATGTAGGGACTTGATTGTGAAAAACTTTAGTTTGGTCATACATGTGTGATTTAGTGAGATTTGATGAATTCTTTAGTTGAGTAAGTGGTTCATTAAGCATGAAAGGATAGAAAGTTGAATAAAAATCACTTTACGAGCCTTGGGGCTAAAGTGTAAATATGAGGAAGTTTAGGGGCAAAATAGTAATTTTGCTAAAGTATGAAATGTGGGTCAATTTAGTCAATGTGTGTATTGAATAAGCTGAATTATTTATTATAGATCAAGAAAGACGAAGCCCGGATTGAAACCGAGGCAAAAGCAATGTGGTGGACTAAATTGCATATTTCTATACTTTTGAGTATCGAGGTAAGTCTATGCATAAATAATGCATTCATACTTACAATTTGTTAATGCTAGCTAGTGTGTAGCATAATTGAGAACCTATGTGGGATGAATGTAGTAGAAAATGTGGAATGAATGTATGATCGAGAATGATTAAGTAAGTAGACTTGTGCATGTGTTGTGATAATGCTAGATGGTGGGCTAAGTGTGATACCATCCTAATGCATATTGACGATGAGCTAGCTATGTGCAATGCTATCGTGAGGTATATCGTTTGGTGAGCTATGTGTTGAATCACTATGAATACCTTTGTGGTAGGCTAAGTGCGATACCACCTTATTAATCAATTGTGGTGTGCTAAGTGCGAAACCACTGAGATATTGGCTGTGTGGATTAACTGTGTGTATTAGCTGTGTGTAATAGCTGTGTGGATTAGTTATGTGAACTAACTGTGTGAATAGCTGTGTGGATTAGTTATGTGGATAAACTGTGTGGATGTATTACGAGAAATAATGATGTGTTGCATATTGTGTAAATGTGACATAGAATGCAGGGGTGCATTTTGATGGTTATGAGTATGTGACTCATGATGTGTTGGAAATGTGGTAAGGAATAGAAAGAGTAAGCATAGTTGTGAATTACTTGTTGGTATAATGCTAATGGTTGCTTAGCTTATACTATGTTGCTTAATTGTTTATGTGTAAACTTACTAAGTTCAAAGCTTACTCTCTTTCTTTTCCATTGTCTTATAGATTAAAAGCGTTGAATCGAGATACGAGGATCATCAGAAGATAGCCCACATATCAGCACACTTTGGTACATGAAGCTTAATGTTTTGTATATGGCATGTATAGGGGCTAGACAAGTTAGTGGATTTTGTTGTAAATGGCTAAGATGTGTTGGCCTTTAGATGGATAGCTTATTTTGTATAATGCCATGGTTGTTGGCTATTACATTATATGAAAGAAAGATGTAGTTTTCTATGTGAGAATGCACTTTAATTTGAGTTGATTATGATGGTGTTAGATGAGTATATGTTGTGTATGTTAGAAGGGTGAAAAGAACTTGACACTTAGTCTTGTTCTTGACCATATGGATAGACACACGGGCGTGTGTCTAGGCCATGTGTGACACACGGTCAGCCCACGGGCGTGTGCTGTGGCCGTGCGTCCCCTGCATGTTAACATTGTAAGTCAGGATAGTCCACGGGCTAGCCACACGGGCGTGTGACTAGGCTTTGAGGCCGTGTGAAGTCTGCACTTGACACTTAGAAATTTAATTGTCACATGGGCCAGGGCCACGGGCGTGTCCAGGTCGTGTGGATTTAGTCAGTGTCGACCACGGGTGGAAGGCATGGACATGTAATAGGGTACACGGGTGTGTTCCCAAACCGCATGGGCGTGTGCCTTAACCGTGGGGCATTTGGCAGAATGCTTGGGTTTTTAGGCATGGTCTGGGGACATGGGCGTGTGTGCCCATGCACGGGCGTGTCTAGTCTTGCACGGGCGTGTGAGACCTGTATAAAAGAGATAAATTTTAAGGATCGTAAAGGTTCCAGATTAGTCTCGAGAGCCCTCGTGTGTATGAGTGAGGCCTCATAAGTCGAGAATGAGGTTATAGTGAGTAATGACATTGAGCCTAAGTGGCGATTAAGTGGTTTGAGTTCGGTAATGCCTCGGGCCCGATTCCCGGCGTAGAACCCGGGTAAGGGGTGTTACAAACACATACCAACAAGGCATCAAAAGCACCAAAAGTACATCAACTAAAATAACATATACATGCCGAACTTATCAGCTAACATTCAAACACAAGTCCACCTATACATGTCATTATAACCTTGGTCAAAACATCAACTACCAATATAATCGCTAGATAGTGTGATAGATCTCCGATGAACTTCCAAACTGGTCGAGCTTACGATTATCTATAAAACATAGGAAAGAAAACTACGTAAGCATATAATGCTTAGTAAGTTTATAAAACATGAAAACAACTTACCGTTTCAATGCATAACCTTAAAATTAAACATGATACAATCCAACCATAAGCTTGGCACAAGCCTAAACATCATCCACAACACATGTTAGTGAATCATTTCATAATTCACTTGAATCAACATAAGGTAAGTCATTATACATGAACAATTTCATTTGAAATCATCAATTTCATGAACATAAGTATACTTTCATTGAACATTTCATTTTTAATCCTTTTCATAGATTCATGACATAAGTCATTTGAACACTTATCGTTCCTTTCCTTTCCATGCCCGTTGAACTATTTAGAATAACATCGGATACGTGGGAAAGCTTACACGAAGTGTGCTAAACATATAGTCGTAACCTTTCCTTTTCCTTTACATCGTTGCTCACACGAGCTAAGAAATGGGTCTGTTCACACAAGCTGTAGATCGGAATGTAAGCTACATGATGCTGCTCTCACAAGCTGTAGAGTATCCGTAACAAATATAGGACCTCAGCCATCAGTAGGACATTCAAGACCAACACCCAAAATATGAAAACTGTAATGACATGTCATTTGAATCTTACGTATTCCTAAGGTTCAAACGGGGCTTGATAATCGTCGTAACATCGTTGGATTTCCACCATTTAATTCATGGAAAATAATACATGAATATATTGATCAATATAACATTAAAACATTATTTAATCATGATCCGTACGAGGTCTATCTTGATCTAAATAGGCAAAATCAATCCATTTAATACTTATACTATTCAATTCACTCGAAAATTCATATTTTTGTAAAATTATAATTTTGCCCCTAACATTTTAACTTCTTTACAATTTAGTCCTTAAGCTCAGAAATTCTAATTTAAGCAATTTCATCCTCAAATAATGCTAGCCGAATTCACTAAAGGCATCTACCAAATTATACAAATCACGATTTTATGAATTTAACATAAATGTTTATCATTTTTCTACAAATAAGTCCCTAAGTGACAATTTCATCAAAAATATCTTTACAGAACTTGTTTATTTAACAACAAGAACTCATAATCTTCCATCAAAAATCAAAAATCATGCAAGAACATCCATGGAAAAATCCTCACTCTTTAACAATTTTGCAAATTGACCCCCGGGCTAGCTAGATTAAGCTACAACGATTCTGAAAAAATAAAAATCATTAAAAACTAACCTAAAAAATGATCACATGCAAGAACATTGCTAGTCAAATCCTCAAGGTGTTAAAATGGAGGTTTTCTTCTTTATTTTTGGTGAAGAAATGTTAAGATGATACATTGTTTTACATTATTTTTTTTAAGTTAATTTATTAATTTACAAATTTAATCTTTATTTAACACCAAAATTTCATTAATACATAGCCATATACATCCACTAACCTCATGAATGATCTAATTACCATCTAAGTCCTTTCATTTTAAAGTTTCATAGCTATTTAACACCTTTAGCTACTAGAACTACACTTTTGTAATTTTTATGATTTAGTCCTTTTTACTTAATTAAGCATGCAAACGTCAAAATTTCTTAACGAAATTTTTATTTGACCCTACTAACATTCCATAGATATTAAAATAATAATAAAATAATAATTTACTCATTAGATTTGTGGTCCCAAAACCACTATTCTGATTCCACGAAAAAGGGCTATTATAGAGTTAAAGTAGTTAATACTAAAATTTTATTATCGTGAATTGTATCTGAAATCATACATTTTACACTCATAAGAAACTGTAAATTGAAGTCTAAATCTTTATCATACTCATAGATAGAACTTATATAAAAGCAAATTAGTAAAGGATTAAGTTACATTCGTACTAGAGCATAACGCCCGATATTCGGATCCGGCGAATTGGATTGCGTTGAGGGAATTACATTTGGCATAATAAATGAGTGCCTGAGCTCTAAAAATTTTGTATCACCTCCCCGATCCCATTTGAGGGGGATGGACCTCTTCTCATTAAAGATATCATTGATCATGAACTTCGTGCTTGGAAACAAGATGTTGTTCGTGAATTCTTTTCACATGTGCAATTCAAAGCCATTATGAAAATTCTTATTGGGCTGATGGCTACTAAAGATTCTTTAGTAGGGAAATTTTTACAATTTAGGGTCTAATTGGTTATATTGGGATATTAATGACTTGATGACTCTAAACGAATATTTTCTTCCTCTAATCCCTCTAATGTTGGTGGTGATGAATCGGAAGTGGGTTGGAAAATTCTTTGGAAATTAAACGTAGCGCCCAAAGTGAAACCTTTCTTATAGAAAGGGTGTTATAGTGCTCTAGCAACTAAGGAAAATTTATGCTTACATTTTTTACATGGAGATTCAAGTTTTCCAAGATGCGGGGAGAAACTCAAGGCTATTGAACAGACCTATTCTTTTGTCCCTTTGCTCAAGCGGTGTAAGGTGTATCCCGATTCAATTATAGAGCAAGACATGAAGGTTTCTCAATCTTCAAATATTGGTGGAAAAGTATCTCCATTTCATTCCCTTCGTTAGATTCATTTTGCTCTAAAATTTTAGTGGCCTACTTTGTTGGCATGTTTAGAAAACTAGGAACCAGTTCCTTTTTGAGTAATCATCTCCACATCCTATTGAAGTTTGGAATGATACTTTGTTCGATTTCTCATCTTTAAATACTTTATTCGGCTACACAAGGACTCACACAACCGCATGCTTCTAGATGGACAGCTCCCAATCTTTTGACTGTGAAAACCAACATTGATGCATCTTTTTATCCACCTTCTAGTAAGTTTCGAATTGGTAGAATTTTTTTGAGATAGTGGTGGTAATATCATTGATGTATGGAATGAGATTGTTGATGTTGCTTCGATGGAATTGGCAGAAGCCTTGGCCATAAGGATTGCATACCTTAAAGCCAAGGGAAAAGGGTGGAGAAGAATAATATTTGAATTTGACTATTTTAATGTGGTCCACAGGCTTAATTCATTCTCTTCTACGACCTCTTAGAATGATTTTGTGGTGGTGCAAGATATCTTGTCTTTATGTAGGGATGGCAAAAAAAATAGAATCCGACGGGTTTTGACCCACTCGATCTATTAAGGTCAGATTTTTTTTAAAAATCAAGTTCAAGATGGGTTAGGTCAAGATCAAGTTTGGGGTAAATCTACCTTGCTTGGCCTCAAGATATTTACAAAAATACCTCTAATATATATTAAGTTTTTTCCTTTCAATAAATAGATATATATATATAAGTTTTAAGTCTAAACTAAAACTAATAATTATATTTACTTCAAAATAAAACAATTAAAAATGTACTCTTTTTTGCTTCAAAATAAAAAAATAAAATAATTAAATTAAATTTAGGTCTGGTTTGATTTGATCGGTGTAACACCCCTTACCCATATTCGACATCTGAACCGGGTAACAAGGCATTACCGTACTTAGCTTGCTCAAATATACCACATCGGTTCATAAAATTTCATTTCAAATTTAAAACTTTTCATTAAATACCATAATGTCCTTATTAAAGGTCTACAAGACCCTAAACTTGTACCCGAAATTATTTGGGACCAAACCGGAAACTTTTGAACACTTATACAAATTTGACATAAAACAGGGCCACACGCCCGTGTGGAGGAAGGGACACGCCCGTGTGGCATATCACATGCCCATGTTCCACACCCTTGTGGATTTATTTTCTAATTCGAACCTACAGGGGTTTTCACATAGTCTGACACACGCTCGTGTCCATAGCCCGTGTCCCTCACACAGCCATGACACGCCCGTGTCTTCGTCCGTGTGTGAAAACCCTGCCATTCTGTTTATGACGTCAGCACCTCAATAAGGGCACACGGCCAAGGCACACGCCCGTGTCTTAGGTCGTGCCTCCCACACGGTCGAGACACATGGCCGTGTCTCTGCCCGTGTGCTTACTACTGAGCACACTGACTTGTCAACCTAGCATGCATGGGGACACACGGACAATTAACACGCCCATGGGGCTGACCATGTGTCACACACGGCCTAGACACATGCCCGTGTGTCTACCCGTATGGACATTTGAAAGGCTATCTACCAAGCCAAATGCCACCCTACACAGCAACCAAACTTATACCAATTCAATCTAACATATAATATGACATAAGGCACTTATAAGAACTCAAAATCAAAACAACCATACAAGCAAGTACTTCATGAATCTCATCATCTTTGAATATATATAAACTTGTCAAGTTTTGGCCAATTTCCAATGGCCATTTACAAAGTGAATTTAACATCATTAATAGCCAACACTTCGGCTAACAAATATGACATAACAAAATGACCAAGTCCTATACATGCCATACTCAAAATGAAACTAACTTGGCTATACCAAAATGTAGTCGGTAGTGTGATTCCCGAACTCTGACGTTCCACGAATTCTCGAGCTAACAAGGCAATGCTACAAGGAAAAGGGAAATGAGGAGGGTAAGCGTAAATCTTAGTAAGTTTGCATGAAATAAATAGCAACATAAAGCTCGTAATGTCATCCATCCATTGCATTGAAATAAAACACAAGTCTCGAGCTCATTTCCATAACTTACTCATACTTATTCATACCGATTACATATCATGCCACATATCGTAAACCATTCTCGTGAATTACTCACATGTTCCTGTATCACTTCATCACATAATCTTAGCATTAATCTCATCTCTATCATAAGCTTAACTATTTACGCCCATTGAATCACTTGGGATATTCGAAGATACATGATCCTTCTCATTCACATAATTACAACGCCAATGCCACATCCCAGATGTGGTCTTACATGGGGTCACTTCTAGATGCCGATGTCATATCCCAGATATGGTCTTATACGGGATCTTATATCGATTGTCGATGCCATATCCCGGATATGGTCTTATACGATTTTCATAGTCAATGTCGATGCCATATCCTAGATATGGTCTTATACGGAATTTCAATTTGGTGCCGAGGCCATGTCCCAGACATGGTCTTATACGGGACCTTACTCATCTCAAATCTTGATGATATTATTCTCTCATTTTTTTTAAGTCCAACCGGGACTTCAACATAACAATTCTCATCATTTTCTCATTCAACATCATTACTCAAATTCATAGAAATAATGTTCATCATCACTAATATCAAACATTTTAAAACTAAATAACATTATGTTGAATTTATTACACGATGTTGAATTTATTACACACAAACTTACCTCGATTTCAAAATAGGCCAATTTGCCGATCTAGTCCGATACCTTGCCTTTTCCTCGGTCAAGGTTAATTCCTTGTTCTTCTTGATCTATATTAGCAAATTAGCTTATTTAATTATCACATTAATTAATACATTTCAATAATCATACTTGGGCAAAATTACCATTTTGCCCTTCGACTTTCACAAAATGACCATTTTACCCCTAAGCTCGTAATTCGATTCTAATCGAATTTCCTCCTGTTACAAGCCTAGATGAACATTTATTTCTCTTATGGAAACCATCAAAACTTAATATTTCACACATTTACCTCTTATTTTACAACTTTTACAAAAAAAGTCCTTTTAGGTGCTTTCATGGAAACATCTTTCACCAAAGTTGTCTATCTAACTACTATGATTCATTTTCTTCCATAAAAATGCAGCAAACAACATACATGCTAACATGGCAAAACCCTAAACTTTTAACCATTTTACAAAATAGTCCCCTCTTTAGCTAGCTTAAGCTTTAGGGGTTTCAAAAGTACAAATATTATCAAGAAAAACCATTAAAATCACTTACTTGAAAGGTGAAGAGCTTGCTGAAATTTTTGGGTTTTCAAACCCCTATTTGCTGCTAATTTTTGGTGGAAGAAGATGATTGAATAGAAAGATATCATCTTTTCTTTATTTTATTCTATTTCATTAATTTAATCCACCTACTACACCAACTTTGACTAATTTTGACTTCTTTGTCCCCCTATGGCCGGCCACCCTATATCTAAGGGTCAATTTGCACATTAAAGGCCTCCAATTAATATTCTATGGCTATTAGGCACTTTTAACTTGTAAAATAAAACTTTCGCACTTTATGCGATTTAGTCCTTTTTCGCGATTAAGCATGAAATCGCTAAAATTAAAGCACCAAAATTTTCATGCACCCATATAATCATGTATAACTCATAATGTAATATTAAAATAATTTTCTTCAACTTCGGATTAGTGGTTCTGAAACCACTATTCTGACTAGCCCCTAAATCGGGCTATTACAATCGGAGTTAAGATCGAGGCGGAGTCAAAACAGATTGGTCAAGTTTCGGGTCGGGCCCTGGATTTTTGCCTGGCTCGTTTCTATCCCTACCCATTGGCACTACCAATCAAATCGGGTATCCCCATTTGATTCGTTGGAATAGAATAGAGTTGAAATGTAATGCTATTATGTACTAATGAAATAGATGTGTAAAGGAATAAAATAAGTAGAACAATAGTTTGGTTCGATTGAATGAAATACATAAGGAATAGAGGAAAATGGCAATTTCACCCTTACGTAAAAATAATATTTTTATTTATATTAATTAATATATATAATTAAATAAAATATTTACTATGCTTCAAAAAAATTATTAACTAAAATATAGCATAAATTTTAAATTTACATTTAAAATATTATATTTAATTATTTAATATATTAAATTATTAATAATTCAATACTAAAAATTATAATATATTATTTCTTTTCTATATGATTGGGTGAATTACCCATATATGTTGATTTTTAACCAAATTTATCGGATTAGGTCGATTTTTTGAAATTTACCTAAACAGGCTGATTTTGGAGTATGTGTGTGAAAACGCGTCCAACTGGACGCATTTTCAGAAAATTTTGTACGAAAACGCTTCCAGCTGGATGCGCTTTCCTGCTCAGTTAGTAAATCTCGTCCATCTGGATGTATTTTCCCTATTAGCTACCCCGCAACGACTACCCCCAAACAATTGAATTCCAACGACTTCCCAAAGAACGTTAACTTATTTTCCCTATTTTAACCCCAAATTTCCCTCTCTCTTAATTCACTCTCAACTCTCTCTCAATTCTCTCTTAATTCTCACTCAATTCTCTCAGTTCACTCTTATTTTTTATTAAAATTTTCTTAAGGTTTTTTAATTAATTTTGTATTATGATTTTTATTCGTATTTATTGAAATTCTTAATGGAAAATTCTCTTATTCGCTTCTCTCTCTCAATTCACTCTCAATCCTCTCTCAATTCTCTCTTAGTTCTCACTTAATTCTCTCAGTTATCTCTCATTTTTTATTAAAATTATTTTAAGGTTTTTTTAATTAATTTTGTATTACAATTTTTATTCGTATTTATTGAAATTCTTAATGGCAAATTCTCTTATTCGTTTAGATGGCAACCACATTTTGATCGTTCAATTGCAAATGGTAAGAAAAAATTTCTATTATTTTTAATAAATTTTAATTTAATTATTAAGTTGTTATATTGAAATTTAAGATTTTGTGTGCTTTTTTATAATTAGCTGAAAGATTGGATTTTGGAGACGCATATTCGCAATCTATCTGCTCATCCATCATCTTTAATCGAACCATACTTGAGAGATGCATGATTTTTGTATGTGGCTTGTAGGGGTAGGGGGTGTAAATGGACCCCACACTTGTTAGTGCATTGGTGGAAAGATGGAGACCCGAGACACACACATTTTATCTTTTATGCGGCGAGTGTACAATCACACTCGAGGACTTGTAGTTACAGGTCGGGTTACCAGTGGATGGATCGGTAGTGACTGGGTCAATTATCGCTATAGATTAGAGAGTTGTATGCGAGCAAATGTTAGGCAAGGTTCCAAACACGATTTTTGGTGCTCGAATATATATGAATTGGTAGAAAGTAAATTTCAGCGAGCTCGATATGGGATCGAGTCCACTTGAAAGAGAACAACATGCTTGGGCATACATCCTTAGGATTATCAGGGGTCTCCTAATGCCTGATAAATCATGAAACCTAGTCCATTTAAGGTGGCTACTACAACTCGTGGACTTTAGAGAAGTGGGTCGACTCAATGGGGGGTCAGTCGTGTTGGTGACGTTGTATTGGGAGATTTTTCGGGAGATGAAACCACACAAAATTAAAATCGATGGTTGTATGTAACTACTGCAATCATGGGTGTGGTATCGGTTGCCTTTTTTACATCCTCGATTTGACTATGCTTATACATTCTCACTTATAACAAGGTAAAATTCATTTGATAATACAGTTACCATGATAAAATTTTTAAATATTAAAAAAAAATTAACATCTTATTTGAATAGGTGGAACAATGACCCAAGTTACATGGGACTACTGGATGAGCTCAAAGATATACAGCTACTTTTAGATCAATAATCAAAAGCGGAGGTTAGTATTTTTAAATTTTCAATTATATAATATTGATGTAATTGATTTAAAACTTAATAGTAAGTATAAATTAAAATTATTATTGTACTATAGTTTGAATGGACACCATACTCCAATCCGAGAATTCAAGCATGCATCTCATCTGAGTTCTTAGTCAATCCCAACATATGGCACGTGAAGGTGTCATTGGTAGTGTATGCTACGGTGGAAATGCACAAATCTGATCAAGTTATACGGCAGTTTAGGTCTAGGCAAACGATTTCATCGGCACCCCAAGACATGGAAGATCTATATAATATCAAATTGCGGGGGAGAACCAATGAAGATTTGCCTAAATTCCATAAGAAACATATCAACATTTGGAACCATAGGTACGAATTTATACCAAATCGTGAACTCATTATCACTCAGGAATTAGCCTACGATCAAAAGTACATGCCAGGTTTAGACACCATGGCAAGTCATATCTACTATCGGAGGAGGTGAGCGGTAGGCAACATCATACGAGGAGGCCACGATGATCGCCTAGGAATCCAAGGTCTAAACCAGCTGTTGAGGTGAGTCCATCATTGATACCAATACAAAAAGAGGCATCGATGGTCGTACCACCTCTCAGTGAGTATAACTCGACTTATTCCAGTGCTTTCACTAACCCTATTTTTTTTACACAAGCACCACTCTTTGCACCACAGTTTCCTATTTCTACATCGTCCTCGGGTTCTTTTTTTTTTTTGCACCACCACCTCCGCCCCATCATATTACATGTTGATGCAATTAACATTTCCACCACTGGCATATTTTTCGGCTATGTTTGCAGTATAGACGACAAGTCCATATTTTTCGCCACTAGTGTATGCGACACAATACACTTATACACAAATAGTTTTGAAAAGACCCCCGAGATCATTTTTATACCAAGGTGGACCATCTTCACAACCACTTGTTCATAGAATGAAGGAGACATGATAGCAACCAACGTAACAGCCCGATTTTGGGTCTAGTCAGAACAGTAGTTTCGGGACCACAAATTCAAAGCAGTAAAATTTTTTTATTATATTTTTATGGTCTACAATTTTATGGAATGATTTCGTGAAAATTTCGTTCAAAAATTTTGACGTTTGGGCACTTAATTTAGTTAAAAGGACTAAATTGTAAAAAGTGCAAAATGTGTGTTCTAGAAGCTAGAGGTGTCTAATTGCTATGAAACTTTAAATTGAAAGTCCTTAGATGGTAATTAGACCATTGGTTAAGTTAGTGG
Organism: Gossypium sturtianum; assembly: GCA_025698515.1. NCBI lineage: Eukaryota > Viridiplantae > Streptophyta > Magnoliopsida > Malvales > Malvaceae > Gossypium > Gossypium sturtianum. Next base: position 119,571,288 of record CM046952.1, read on the forward strand.
ACAAAAATTGACATGAAGTAAGAGAATTTTTATGTTTTAAGTTAGGGGCATTTTGGTCATTTAGCTAATTAAATGAATTAAAAATCAAATTAAAAGCCAATTTTTGCTCATATTCTACCCATTGGCTCAAATTTACTATAGGAAGACATAGCTAGGGTTTTCCAAGCTTCCAAGCTTGATTATCAAGAAAAACGAGGTACGGACCTAGATCGAGGGAAAAACAAAGTAATTGACGATTAGGTCAAATTCTACTATTTTTGTACCGAGGTAAGTTCGTATGTAAATAATAAAATGTTATATTTGTATTTTAATGTTTTGATATTGCATGAAATGTATGATTGATTCTACGAGTATATTCGATGAAGTTTCGGCAAGAGAAAAATCTCGGTTGAACCTTAGGAATAGATTAGGATACAAGTGACATGTCACTAGGAACCCATGTGATTATGTGATTTATGTGTCCCGGGTGCTGGTTCTGTACGTCCAACCGATGGCTGGGTATACAGGCATATGTTACGGATACCTGACAGCTTGTGTGAGCAGCACCGCGTGGCTACGTCTCGACTGACAGCTTGTGTGAGCAGGCCCGAGGATAGCTCAAGAGCGAGCTTATATGTGTTATGAGATTTGTGGTAGCATTGGCTACATATGTGGCACTTATGTGCAAAGTTTTCCGTGTATCCGATATTATTCCAAGTGGTTCAACGGGTATGTCAAAGACGAGAAAGTATGTGATTATGTTACGAGTTGGTACAGGTATGTACGAAAAACTCAAAGGAAATGAATTCGGTATATGATGATCTATTGGTAAGAATGTGATTGAGTATGTTATTTTCATGAAATTTTAATGACATTTAGGTTGATATACGTATGTTACTTATATGGCAATTGTATGGTTAATGTTGTTTATTATTGGCATAAAAACTTACTAAGCTATATAGCTTACTCCATTTTCTTTCCCTTGTCTTATAGTGTCACCAAGCTAGCTCGGGATTGGAGATCTTCAGAGATCCATTCACACTATCAACTATTATTTTGGTACCAATGAATTTAACATTTTGAGTTATGGCATGTATAGGGGACTTGGTCATTTTGTTTTGTGTCATAATTGATTTGGCCAAATATGTTGGCTTCTATTGGTTGAAAGTTCATTTTGTAAATGGCCATTGAAATTGGCTAATGTTGGTATAAGTAATTTATATGATGATGCATTTCATGGATGTGAGAATTTACATGATATGAGTTGATAAGTATGTAATGTTTGTGAATGATAGATGGTAGCATGTGAATGTTGTGTTGATGTCTTGGTTGTGGCTAATTTGATTGTATGTATATGCTTGAAATGGTGCTATGTTATATGGTGTAGGTGTGTGTATTAAAGGGTGGCAAAATGGCTTGGTAAATAGCCTTATTTTTGTCCACACGGGTAGACATATGGGCATGTGTATAGGTCGTGTGTGACACACAGTATGCCCCACGGGCATGTGTTCCGGCCGTGTGGCCCCTGCACCTAAATTGTGAGAAACAGAATGTCCAGAATATAGCACACGGGCAGAGACACGGGCGTGTGTCTCGGTCGTATGTGCTACACGGCCTTGGACACGGGCGTGTGTCTCAGCCGTGTGAAGTCTTCACCTATTTTATGAAAAATTATGAAAATTAAATCGACCACACGGCCTAGCACACGGGCGTGTGGCACGGCCGTATGGCACAAGTCAGAGAACACCCTATTTTGAACACGGCCTGTAGCACGGGCGTGTCTTTTGGACCACACGGGCGTGTGAGCCCTGTAACATGAAAAATTTTCTAAGTTTTGTAAAATTTTCTAAAGTTCTCGGTTTAGTCCCGAACCACTTCCAAAGCATGTATTGAGCCTCGTAGGCTCGTTTTAGGAACAATATGAATGTGTATGAAAAGTTTTAATTTGAATGGAAATTTATGACTCGGAAATGTATGTTTGCTTGTGTTTATGTCCGGTAATGCCTCGTATCCTATTCCGGCATTGAATACGGGTAATGGGTGTTACAACCAAAGAGCACACTGCACTCAACCACGGATGAAGAAGAAGAAGAAGAGGAGTTGGAACCATAGCTTGTATGAAGAAGAAACCCATCTCGCAATCGACGACCATCCCGTTGTGGCACACATTCGGTTCGACGACACAAATGATTTTTTTTTTGTACTTTTCATGTAAATTTTAATTGCTAGGCTAAGTTTTAACTGATAAGATTGTACAAATATTAGATATAAATGTTTTGAAATAAATATTGTTTTTGAATCAAAATTGACTGACATTGTTATTGTCATTGTTAAGTTAAGACTTATTCGGTCATTTTATATGGATATTAAAAATTTGTGCAGAGATCCAGTTTCTACGAGAAAAATGGAACAAAGTTTTATCTTGTATTGTTCTGCATAGCGTATGAATTATAATAAACTGATATTTATAAATTACCAAAAAATTAAGAATAAAAAAATCAATAAATTTCTTGTAAATAATTAATAATTTGGTTAACAAGGTCTTGTCCTCAAATCCTCCAAGTGTGGACATGATGGCCTTATGTGCCCTGGCTTTCTACAATAACCACAATACCTCGGTTAGTTTGTCCTCTCCCGAATATCCATATTTTTGTGTATCCGAGTAGAATTCTATTGACCTTTTAGTTTGCGACTCAATGAAATATTTGGTACCATCTTGAAAGGAGCGCTCGATACTGGCAATCACGTACTTTCATCTGAGACCAATGGGAATTCATATTTCTACATGTTATACATGTTCTCTAGTTTGTACACTTTGTCCACATAGCTCATGCAATCCAAACGTATAAAGGAACATGTCGCAATTGCATGTGCACATGGAAAACAAAGTGCATCAAATCTCCACAGTCGTAGGTCTGTCGTATTAGGTTTACACAGTACGCTCCACTAGCAATACCTTGGTTGGGTCTATCGAACTCCGTAACCTAAATTGATAGGTTTGGGCATGAGTGACACATTGCATGCATACAGTTTGTTCGTTCTATAGCCTGTCTAATTTCTTTTATAACGTCCTCGCACCAAACATGACCACCCTTCATATTTTTCCACTCTTTTTGGAAATAACACAGGTTGTTCGCACTGTTGCAATTGATGGTGTGCAAGTTTTCCAACATTTGATGAAAACGATGTTGGACAAGCTCGTACCCAGTTGAGGAAAGTAAATGGTTTATCCATTAATATCTACATCTAGCAAGCCCTTCAATATCGGACAATTGAAATAGTGGTGAATACATACCCATGTTAATTACTTGTGCACATTGAGATTCAAATTCGTGTCATCCGTGGTAGTTCGCATCCACATGTCTTATACAATACATATGGTGTGTGTGGTCCCAAAGGCTTCCCTATCATTCAACTACGACCAGTATTCTGGTTCCTTTGTCAGAGATAACGCATATATTGGGTTGGGGGACAACATGCCTTCTCAAGTTAGACATGAAGAAATCTCAATTGTATGCTTTTTCTCCTGGAGTTATTACAAAGGCTATTGGTAGGATTTATTTTATTACCATCCAGTGCCAGAACCAAGAATAACCGATGTTGATATCTCCCGTACAAGAAGGTGTCATTTATTTGTACCAATGGCTTATAGTACCGAAATGTTTCTCGACATTAGTCAAAAGTCTAGAAGAAACAATGGAACACTTGGCATCCATGGACCAAATGATCGTTGTAGTAGCAGGCTCTGTTTGTAGTTCAGTTATGCAACTAGGTACGTACCGATGTAGTACTTCACATCACTGCCACAAATCATTGTACTACAATTCCCACCTATTATGCATCTTCTCCAAGGCCTTTTGTTTTGCGACCCACGCCTTGCGATATGATGGCATGTAATTGTACTAGCTACGAATATTTACAATTAAAACTGGACGAGAATCCTAGGACTCGCATTCATCATAGCTAAAATTATGTTCACGGTCATCTCCTAATCCAATTTCAAGTGATCCTGAGTAATACTTGCAGTAACATAAGTATGTTAAAAATAGGAATTCAATACCACAAATATCATACGGTCTTGACGCAATACTCGTGACAACACATGTATGCAGAATAGTATATTTCTTTATGATCCACAACCTCGTCTTTTTCTTCACAAAAGTCATGATTTTCCATGGACATCTGTTGTCTCAAAGTGCACATTTGGCCTCAAATTTCTCCAATCGAGATTTAACAACGTAGATTTTTACCCTGTTCTTTATGTTGTATCGCTTCACTACTACGACAAAAGCATCTTTATTGGAAAACTTCTTCCCCGTTTTTAAATCACCAACATCCAATGAAGAACTCGCATGCTCTGCCCTTCTGTGCAAGAGTTTTGGAAACTCCAACCCACCTTCTGCTAAGAGGTCCACATTATGCATGTGGGTCGGAGGTGAGTATGCCCTTAATCGCAGATCTTCTTCAGAAGCTCCATCTAAACCTTCACCATCTGAACCTCCATCTTTTGATTCAATTAGAATCGAGGATGGTTCAGAAAATAATACAGTTTTCGAACCATTCAGCCCGAGCTCTCGGATTGGATAGTCATCGGATTTAGTGCCCTCTTCAATCTCAGCCCCTAACATGTCCAAGGTTAGATGTCCCTTCGCTAGTGGAGGTTGTAGGGAATACATCATCCCTTCTCGTATAGTTGTCGGTAAAACCAAAATCACCTATGGATTGTCTACCGGTGGAACTTGATTCCATACCCCTATAAGTGTTCCCAGCGTAGAACATCAACCTCTTATAGTTAAAATCAAAACCACTGACAGAGTATCGTGTCGGGGTGTCGAATTCTTGGTTATCGCCAAACCCTATCTACTAGACATTCTAGCTGTCGCGGTTGAAATATAGGGCTGAAACCGATGAATGTCTTCCCATTGATGATTCTGGGATATCATTAGGGGTGTTCTTAGTTTGGTTAAAACTGAATTAATTGATCAAACGATCTAATTCGGTTAATCGGTCAATGGTCAAATATACTTCAATCGGAGGTCAGTTAATTTTTTAAATTTCAATTATCATTTAATTCGATTCGAAATCGGGTAATTAACTGAATTAACCAATTAACCAAAGACTTTTTTTTTGGTTGTTAATTTTAAAGATTTATGTAGTATTTCTAATGTCTTATTTGTTGTTTTCACCTCTATTTAAAGTTTTTTGAACTATTCAAAACAAGAAAATGAACATTAGTAATGTAATTATTATATGTTTTATACTTATTTTAATCAAAAGATAGAAAACATATAAATTTTGATTAATTCAGTTAACTGACCGAATTAACTGAAATATTTTGGTTCAGTTAATGTATTTGAAAAAACTTCAGTTCGATTAACGGTTAAAGATTTGTACATTTCAGGTAATTCGATTAATGGTAATTCGGTTCAGGTATTAACCAAACTGACCATTTGAACACCCCTAGATATCATAATGGGAGCTTTCTAACAAAGCCGTGAACTCACCACACAACCGTGTTGTTGGACTCTCAACTTCCTCTTCTGTTCCAAACACTCGAACTGGAACAAATGTCTACCTCCAACCGCCTTCATCTATGTTGGCAAACTCCGCATATAACTTGAGTATTGGTGATCCAGTAGCAATATGTGTCTGAACCATTTCCTCCATTGCCCTTGCGCCTTTGAGATCGAAAACCTCGTATTTGATGGGATCCACTTACGTTAAATATCTATATTTAAATGATGATACTCTCATCTGGGTTGATCCGCTGACTTTCTGCCTAATTCTTCCACAGAGCTCCAACAACTATATGCTCAGGTTGAAATCCAACCGTGTTGTATATTCCGATGAAAAAATGACCCTAATGTCCATATGTCTAAACCACTAACGGATGTCACCATATTAATAAACAACAGCATTAACCCGTCCATTCATTTCAGCGAAATAATCTGTTCCATATGTCTAAAACAAAAACATTATGCAGAAAAATAGAGTTTTAATTGTCTATTAACAATAAAAATTGAAACTTACTTGATGCAATTACTTTTTTGCTTGAAATTATGCCTTCCGAAATGTCTTGCGAATTTCATCTTCGTACGATTCAATATGCTTGAAATTGCCTTTGCCTTATGGTGTCTCCAAATTGAAAACGATAGATTTATACAGTTGAAGTTGGATCAAAATTATGCAAAAAAGCGTAAAAACCTGCCTAAGCTGAAACTATTATCTCGTGAATCCTGGGATATATGACTAATTTTGCAGGGGGTTGATAATGGGAGAGTGAAAACACTCCCAAGAGGGTGTGTTTTCAGTGGCATGTAAGAAATATGCACTGAAAGCGTGCCCAGTTGGATGCATTATCAACTGACATGGCATTGAAAACACACCCTCCTCGAAGCGTTTTCACTCTCCCATTGTCAACCCCCTGCAAAATTGCCCCTTACCCCGAAATTGGTCAGATATCTCGGGATAATATTTTTAAAAATATGCATTTTTTAGTAGATTTACTCGTTTCTTTAAGGGTAAGCAAAACTCGATTTGATTCGAAAAAATTCAAATTTCAAGTTAATCGAATCGATTTATTCAAATTAACTCGAATAATTAATTCGAGTTTCTAGTTCGATTCGAGTTGAATTTTACAATTTGAATAACATATTGGTGTAAATACCCTTTGGGTCACTATCAATTTTGGAAATGGACAAATTGATATCTTTCAACAAAAATTTTTAAAAAAAAATTACACGGGTAATTTTAATATTTTCAAAATAATTTTAAATTTCAAAATATTTATGAAAATTTCAAATTTTATATTTTTAAAAAATATAAAAAATTATAAAAAAAATCCTAAAGAATATAAAAAAAGTTAAAAATTAAAAATGTAAAAAAAAAACCTTAAACAAAACCTTAAAAACCCTAAACCGATTAGGAAGAGAAAAAAAAAACGTGTCCAATTGGACGCACTTGCTGACTAACAGAAAAACATTTTCCTACAAAATCCGTTGAAAGATGCCTTTTCACACTCTCTCCCCAAAATTGACCTATTCAAATAAAATTAAAAAAATTGACCTAACCTTTTATTCTTCCATTATTCTTCCATATGATCCCCCGTTTATTCTTCCATTATCTTTTTTTCAATGCTCTCCTCCCTTGCCAATTGCCTCTCCATCTTTCTCATCTCTCAATTATTTTTCTCAATCATCTAATTTCATTAATGGTGTAGAGTCATTCAAAGGTTCTAGAAAAGCTTGTACTCACTTTACATTTTCATCCTCTATTTTTTTTTAAATCCATTTCTCTTCTCTCTAGCCTGTTCCTATTCCTGTTCCCGTTCCCATTCTCTCTCCTTCTTCCTCATCTCTCTGTGTTTTTTTTTTTTTTTTTGCTCAATCATCAAACTTCATTAATGAAGTATAGTCATTCAAAGGTTTTAAAAAAGCCCGTTCTCACTTGCCATTTTGATCCTCCATTTGTTTCTCCATTTCTCTTCTCTCTCCATCTTCCTGATATTTTTATTATTCTTCATTCAAGAACCCAAAAAAGCCAATTTTGAGAACAACTACATGCACCACCGATCACCGCTACATGCACTGCTCATCGCTTCATCAGTTCATCTCTGACTCCATATTTTCTTTTCTTTTTTTATTAAAAAAACTCATGATTTCCTCATTTTAGATTTGCAAGCTCAACATCTACTTCCTATATTTCTTGAAGCTGAGAGAATTTGTTTTTGTTTTTTTGTATAATTTAAAAAAAAAAACTAAAAATTGTTAATTTTGACTTTAATTTGTGAGTCACTGGTTTGGAGTAGAAATAACGGTTGTATAAATGGAATTTTGGGAAAAACTTTTTTTGATCTGTACAGTGGGAGTTTGAATAGCTATTCTGAGCCCTTACCACTGAATCCCTATTACAAAACTTGAGGGAATAGAGGTGCATTAAAATTTTGCAGAATCACTTAAACAGTGAACCAAATAAGTGAATTACTGTAGCGCGCAAAAAAAGCATGTAAATGTACAGTAAAAAACTGCGTACAAAGCATCGATGCATTTGGACAGGTAGATGTTAAAGCACATGAAAACACATTGCTAGGCTCCAGCACATAATTTCCTGCTTTCTTTGTGGCTTTTCTTATCCCAAGTCAACTGATCCAATCCATTTAGCTAAGCTTTTTAAACAAAATTTAGTTAGCTGGATGACTTCGAGATTTGGTAGAATAAAATATTGCCACATGTACATATTATTAAAAGGATACAACAATTGAATTGAATAAATTAGACTAAACATAAATTTTCATAGCAAACCTATTTTTACGTGGTTGATCTGTCAAAATTGATTGCCGTTTGTGATCCATCATCACATTCTTAGCCATCCTAAATTATAGATTTTTGGGGGGCAAACGTCAAGTTTATATTTGTATTTTGATATTGATGTTTACAACTAATCCGCTAAGCTGTATAGATAATAATGGTCAAGTAATAAATATAATAATAACTGCAATTTTATAGCGTGCTTTTATTTTCGTTTGATAATTTTTGTTTTTTCATTTTGAATTACTTTCATTTTTCTTTTTCTTTTTTATAATTTATATAGATTTAAACCCCAAAAAATCATCTAAAATTATACAAATTACAAGACTAAAATTCTAGTCATGTGATACTAGATGCAGTTATAGACAGATAACATCTAAAAAACACTATTACTCCAATTCAGTAAATTCGAATCAATAAAATTAATTAATTAATTACAAAAAAAAAAATTAATGAATAGTATTTAAAAAATGATCCACAACAGAAGCACCATGTTCGAGATGCATCAGTGATTGGTCTCACTGAACAAATGGGAAGTATGAGGGATCAAATCTAACAAATTACGCAGCACGCACGGACTAAATCAAACAAAGCATAACTTACATAGTTAACTCGGGACTAAATCAAAAACTAAAAAAGGACACAAATTAACATACGTTAATCTTGAAGAGTTTTTTGTTTCAATCATTTTCTTTTTTTTTTAATCTTGAAGAGTTTCAGAAAAAATCCCCTCTGTGGAGTTTTGGCATGTTTATTATTCAGTCCTCCAATGATTCTAAACGTGTATTTACTGACTTTGTCATTTATTCAAGTTAATATTTTTATGTGTTTTAATTTTCTTTTAAAATGTATTAATATTAATTCTCATTCTTATTTTAATTGAAATTTAATTTACTTACAATGTTTTACAGCTTTTGAATACCATTTCTATGTATATCGCATAATTTCAAACTTATTTATATTTAATAATTTGTCTTCAATAAAAAAATATTTTCCAAAATAATAAGTTAAAAAATTTATATAAACAATATTCTAAGCATTATAAAAATAAGTATTTTTAATATTAAAATTAAATAGTTTTATATTTCATTAAATAAAAATTTTAAAAAGATAAATTTTAATATTTATTTAAAAATTTATTTATTAAAAAATACAAAAATAATATATTTTATTTAATACACATAATGACCGAAAAAAAAAACTAGTGTATATATATAGAGAGAGAGAGAGGGGGAAGCACATCCACTCAATGTTGCTTTGCTTTCATGAGTTGTTTTTTCCTTCGTATCCGACGCGTATTTAGACGTGTGAATAAAATATAACTCTTAGAAAATTCATGCAAAAACTTCAAAATAGAACAAAGAATATATGTCATCCCTATGCTACTGGCTATTTGATGATGGCATGATGATGATCATGGCCATAGTTAAAAAGAAAATACACTTTATTTTGGAGCTTTGGGATATTGTGGATTCTTGAATATTCAATGCAAATATTCTCCTCTTCCCAAGTCAGTGCTTCATTCAGTGCAGCAATGAAATGATTTGTGGATCTTTTCTAGTTTAATATATAATTTCCAATTTTTTGTCTGTCTTCCAGTCTGTCAGTTTTGTATGGATGCATCTTTTTTAATGCTCCAATTGAAGCACATAATATTTGAAACACAATGGAACCCTAATCTCTTAAGTAATGTTTACTTAGATTTAAAAAAATTAAGATAAGTAAAAAAAATTAAATTGAAGTAGAGTAAAATGGAGTAGAATAAAAATGCATGGATGAATCTAAAATTCAGATAAATGTGAACTTTTAAAATTATACATTAATAATGAAAGAAGGCAAATGATAGATTAAAACTTGTCAATTAAAAAACGATGATAGAATTAATAATATCTATCTCGCCCAGTTTCATATTTAGCAATATTTATCTCACCCGTCCCATTAAATCCCTAACAGTAATCATCAAATGCTAGCTGCTAAATTGTGGCCTGTCTCCGTAACTTTCCATCTTGACTTAAAAGGAACCCTAGCCCTAGATAGATATACTTTAACCAAAGTCAACCTCTACTAAAAAGTGGTAGATCATTACTAGGAATAAAAATGAAAATTTTACTAGGAATAAAAATGGAAATTTCCAGAAACATGGTGATATATTGGCTACTTTACCAGGAGACCGTCTCCAGATAATTGGGGGAAAGTGGCTAAATTGTTAAGATGAACCCAGATTTAATATATACACACATATATAATATAGACTGTTACAAATACTGCTACTATTACAAGTTAACTAACCTGTTAGCTTCAATTCCTTGTTGCAAACAGAGTTGAAACAATGAAATTACCCTTGTTATCACCGAGGTTGGATCTTGAATCAGATTTCAAACATACAAGTACATAAGATGATCTCCAATTCCCCAAAGCTAAGATTGATTTCTTAGGGTTTCAAAAACTACAAAACCAAAAAGAAAAATTGCATAAAGTTTCCATACATGAAATAAAAGCAAACAGCCTTGCTTGTCATCTATATCTATGATTTATCTAACAAAAACACATGAAATCAAGTAAAAAATAGGACCCAATCTTTGTTGATTAATTAGTGTAATTAACAAGGTTAAACTATATATATATTATATATATATATATATATATATATATAACCTCAATCAAATGGCCCCAGATTGGAGTTTCTACTGCTTCCAATCATGCTTGCCTTCATCACTGTTGTTGTTATTAACCTTGTCTTGATTTGCTGCTTTGTTATCTCCTTCTACCTCTCTGTACTTGTTCAAGTATCTTCTCAATGGCGCTGCATAATCGTCGAAACCGAGAGTAGCCAAGGCCCAACAAATATCTTCTCCATTAATAGTCTTTCGCCTTTCCTTTCTGCACTTATCGGATGCTTCACTTGTGACGAAGCTAATGAACTCCGAAACACATTCTTGCATAGTTTCTTTGGCTTCCTTTGAGATCTTTGCATTCGGAGGTAGCATTTGCTTCATTATCCGGCCGACGTTAGCAATCGGAAGTAACCGATCTTGCTCCCTGAAACCATCATCGTCGTTTGAGCCGCTCGCCCCAACGTTTTCGGCCATTTTAGATATCCTGTTGAAACCTATACCTGTTGCTTAAAAGGTCAAAAGGGTAGTTCTGCAATCTATGTCAAGTTTATAGAAAAAAAACTTATAATTACACACATACTATATACATACCTATATACATATATACATACACTTAGACTTGTGTCTTTTTCGAGATCGATGTGACATGTGCTGACGCCTATCAAATGGTGGGGCGCCATGTCTACCAGCCCAACCTTTTGGAGTACATGATTCAATGGTGATTTGACCAAGTTCATCAGTGTTGGCACCCACGCATATATATATATATATATATATATGTGTGTGCGTCTTAGATTAGGCTTCATCGGCATGCAATATTAATATTGGATGCTGAGAGGGCCAATGGATCAATTTAATTTTAAATAAATAAGTAAAGCTTTGATTGCTTTAATGCTCAACCAATGAGTTAAGAGTAAGAATATGGTTTTCAAAGGTGGAGGAGATTAAACGAATTGCATATAAGGTTTTCAGAGTGGATATTCAACCCAACTGTTCATTACAAAATCATAGTTATAGCAAAAGGTTATTAAAATGCGTCACCCAACAGGACAGTATAACTATGGAATAAGTGTTTGTTTTGTTACTTGATTTGTCTGAAGTTGAAACTGGTTAAAAGGGCAGTGAAATAGCTTACTTTTTAACCCATTAATTCATACAATCACATTCCAAAGGTGACATAACATCCAAATTTATATACACATAAATTAAAGTATGATCATATTAATGACTACCTACAAGGAAAAGGATATATATAAATTCAAAAGAGTTGGCCCTTTGAACATTCCGTACGATTCTAATTATTACAAAGATGTTGAGAGAATTATAAATTGGGTGGAGGTACATGATTTGGGGAATGACCTGTTAGTGTTAGTGACATGAAAAGTAGCTTTTTTTCCATCCCAAATAACCTATAAAATAGAACTGTTTTTTCACATTGTTATCAGAACGATTAGATGATGAAACTGATATACACATATAAATTATTATATATAGAGATTTAAAGATAGTTGTGGATAAGTGCCATTTCCTTGGAGAAGTGTGGTTGATGACCCTGCAGGTGATAGGGTTTTTAAGACTTATCTTAATGTTTATAATCTTACGGTGAAATTATTTCGGATTGTATTTTGTTCCTTTTACTTAAAAAATGAGTGAATTAGCTCTTAAACGTTAGATCAAAGAGTGAATGGATTTCTTTGTTAAAAATTTCATCTATTTTTATGGTTAAAAATTAGTCCACATACATCAACATGAGATACATGTAGCCAAGCCAGGAGCAAAGCTACCTTAACCATTGTGGGGTCAATTTAAAAAAAAGTATTTTAAAAGATATTTTTTAATTTATAAAATTAGTAAATTGACCCCACAAAAAATTTTAAAAATTGATCCCACAAAAATATTATAAAAAAACTTTAAAATTTTATTTTATAGGACAAAAAATTAATCTCTTCACTCACTAAAATCCAAAAATTCCTAATATTTTTCTTTCAACATTTATCACTCTTCTCACAAAATTTCTTTTATTTTCACACACACGCTCCAAAATTTTTACAAGATATGTAAACTATTGTTGAGGTGCTCTCTTAGTCCCCCCCCCCCTGAGCAATTTTTTCATATTTATAAGACATGGATCCTTGATGTGACGTGTTAGGGGCTAACTAGGTGTCATGCATACGACACATTTCCCTCTTTAGGCTCGACACATACCCTTAGACGTGTCTCTTTCGGTAAGAATGTATTATTATAAGGAGTGAACAACACCCGTGCTCCACCTCGCGAAGTGGTGAGGCCTTTTGGGATCAACTCGTATAAGGACCACCTCGCGAGGTATCGGTGGTGTGTGTGGTGCTCATGCGTGATCTCCCCTATACTTATTTGGTGAGGCAGCCTCACGAGGTGGTGAGTGGCTCGCAGGTGGGTCACAAGCATTCCACCTTGCAAGATGGGTCGGGCTCCAGGGTAACAAGAATGGGTCGGATTTCAGGTTGTAAAGTATTCTATAACAACTATATTTTAATACTTTTAAGTGGTCTCCCTAATTTGGCAACAACTCTTCTTTTCTTTACTAAATTTATTAATTAATATCTAGAAGATTAAGATTTTGATTTTACTTGTGATGGATCAAGATTTTTATGCAAAGTTTAATTTTAATTAATTAAATGATTTCAAGATATTGATTTTGTATGAGATTCCTAACATCTTGATTTGGTAATAACTTTTAGATTTATACTAATACAATCCTTGAAGAAATTAAGATTGATCGTATTTATAATCTTGAATTTCATGAATAACATTTTTGTTTAGAAATTGTTGTTGCCAATGTGAATTTCGTGTTTGTGTTAATCTTGTATTTGACATATTGCATTCTCATGACACCAAAAAGCACTTATGTAGTTTTTTTTTTTATTTTTGTAAAAAAACTACTAGTTATATGTTGGCTTCATGAATTTTTTAATAAATAATGAAATTATTTTTGTGCTCTCAGTTTATCTTATATTTCCTATAATTTATCATAGTAATTATATTTACTAAGTAGTTATTTGATAAATGAAAAAAATTAAATGATGAAAAATTAAATATTAAATTTTTAGTATAGAATTTTGTAAATATAAATTTATATTATAAATTTTTTTGGTTTGATAACAGTAAATATTAAGTTTTGAAAATTTTTTATTTCATATTTTTAAAAACATTGATAAGGGATGATAATTCAATGATTTCAACGTATAAGAAAGTATCATGGAGAGTTGTGAAAAAATAAAAAAGTTATTGAAATTATATTATATTATACATTGATTTATCAAGTATTAATATTATACATTAGTTTATATGATTTTTTTAAAGGTTTTAATTATTTAAAATTTGACTCCATGTTCCAAATTTTCTGGTTATGCCATCGCACGTAACACGCCACTTATAATTGTTTAGTTATTCTATCAACCATATCAGTTTTTAACATTATAAATGGATAATTTTTTTAACAAAATGATCAATTTGTTTTTCAATCTAACGTACAAGAATTAATTTAATCAATTTTTAAGTAAAAGAGACAAAATATAATTTAACTCTTAATATAGATTTATGGAAGAGATTTTTACCCAATCGTGTCTACATTTTGATTGATGAGTACATGCATACATAGATATATAAATGATGAATGTGATGATTAACTATATGATCATCCTCAGCCTGTTCCCCTAACCCCACTAATTCTCTTTGCCTTTAATTTGGTAAATTTTTAGTGGAAGGAAACAGAAGAAAAGACAAGTGGTTTATTGATAAACTAGCTACCATGAAGCCTTAAATTAAGACCCCAAAAAGAAAAACAGAGAGAAGTGGACTGATTGTTCTTGTATATGATGATAAAAACAAAGGAATATATGTGTATCCACTTATTTCACAAATGGTCCCAACATCAAGATTCCGTAAAAACTGGTTCATCAAACAAACGTAATCTATGTAACTCTATATAAAAAAGATGATCTCACTGAAATGTGGGTTTCTTTTTCTTTTACATTATAGAAAAATAGTTAATTTTTAATTTTGGTTCTTCTATTATTTTTAAATTTGAAATCTAGTTATTATACTTTAATGTCTAATATTTTATATTTTTATAATGTTATTAATTAGTCCAAATAGTTAATATTGCTAATTTTTCGATTAAAACATTACTTAGTTATAAAAAATACTTTTGGGCCATTTTTTTTTTTTTTTTTTTTTGCTTCAGAGCTCAAAAAACAACTTTTTAAGAAATATTTTTATCCAAAAACAATTTAAAGAAACATTTCATACCTGATTCCTATTCCACCTTGTTTCTTTAATACAAATCCATTTGAATTTTAAAGGTTTGGCGCAATAGGATTTTATGCTTCAACCAAAATAAAATGCAAGAAAAAGAATTAAGGTTTAATGTCTGTACACGCTATATTCCTAACCATTTTTTAAGCTCCTTTGGGTTGGTTTAGGGTGTGGTAATTTAACCAACTAATAACTTACGCTGTTAATTTAATTTTTTTGTTAAAATAAATATATTGTTTTTCAATTGCATTTGTTGGTGTCCATGGTCTAGTTTTATGTGTTTGCATATCTGGAAATCGTTAGTTAACTATTTGACAGTTAATTTCGTTGACATAATAGATAGAGACCATTAAAAATTGTCACGTGATAATATGATGATGTGGTATTTTTAAAAAAATATTTTTTTCAAAAATAATTAAAATGTGCATAGAGAATGAAACTGAATACATGGTTGTCCAGTTTCATTTTGGATAAGTACAAAATTAAAAGAGCTTAAAAAATTAAAAATTCTAAAAATATATATAAAAATTTCAAATATGTAAAATCTAAAAAAAAAATATTTATTATTAATGATAATATTTGATGCACTCTCAGTTTCATGCACCATCAATGAATAATATTAAAACACCTCATTAATGTGTAAAAAAAAAAGTAGCAAAAGATATAAATAAATATAAAAGATCTTTTATTTAAACATAATTAAAAATTAATTTTAATTATTATTATTATTATTTTCTTTCTATGATTATTGTCGAAACCATTTTTTTTGAAAACGGGAATCGACTAGGGTTTTGAAAACGAAAATAAAAATGGGAGTCGCCACCGATCTTTATTAGGTGTGATCGGATCACCTTTGTTTTAATAAAACGTTTTGGTTTACTAAAACGGTGTTTTTGGTCTACGAAATTCGAGAAAACGGGTTCGGTAGTCGGTTACGTGCGGGGAAGGATTAGCACCCTCGTCACGCCTAAAATTGGTACCAGATTGATTAATTAGTGTCTTAATGTCGAAAGTTGAAAACCGAGAACGAATTTAAAAATACGATTATTTTTTATTAATATTAATTTAATATCAACAATATACAAAATAATTTAAAAATAAATTCTATGTATAAAAAATTTTAAAATAGGTAATGTAGGCGAAAGTTTGAAATAAATAATATACGAGGGAAAAGAAAATTTAAAATAAATAATATGTAAAATAATTTAAGATAAATAATATATAAATGAGTTTAAAATAAATATTATGTAAAAAGAAATTTAAAATAAGTAGTGTACAAAACATCTTAAAAATAAATGGTATATAAAAAAATTGATAATACATATAAAGATTTGAAATTGATAATATATGAAAAAATTTAAAGTAAATAATAAAACAATTGAAAATGAATAACACATAAAACAAGTTTAAAATAAATAATATATAAAGCAATTTAAAGTGTATAGTATATGAAATAATTTAAAATAATATATCTAAAACAATTTAAAACAGTTTAATATATAAAATTTAAAATAAATAAAATAGTTTAAAATAATAAAAAATCAAAGAGTCCAAATTTACATGAATAAGGGCTTGATTGTAAGTAAAATGAAATTTTAGGGTCCAAATTCGAATAAAATAAACGTAAGTATATAAAAAGGATTAAATTAAAATCTAAATAAAATTTAAAGGGGAAATTCGGATAAAAAAATAAAGCAGATGACGGATTTGAAACGCGCTGAAACATGCGAGGGGTTAACTGAGAAAATATCCCAAACCCCATTAGGTGCGTCACTCCAACTTACGAATAGAGGGTCTAAATTGAAACACTAACAAATTCCATGGTCAAAATTAAGAAAAAATAAAAAAGGTAGCAAAGAACTAAGTTAAAACAAATTGAAAAAGCGGAAGGACCGGGCGCATAAATAACCCATTAATAAAACAAGCGGATCATCTGGAACGGGTCGGGTCGCGCGCGGGTCATGCTCAAAACAACGTCGTTTTGGGGTCCTTCTGACCTCTCCAAAACGGCGCCGTTTTGGTACCTTATAAAACCCAAAATCTCTTAAAAAAATCATTCTTTCCAAAATCTCTTTAAAAAATCATTCTTTCTTCATTTAAAAAAAAAAAAAAAAACTGAAAAAACACTCTCAAAATTCTCTCAACCCTCTCAACCTCTCCCCTTGTCGGCCGCCGGACTCCGCCGCGCGCCGCCGCCGACAACCACCGTACACGGTGGTCGGAGCTAAAAAAAAACTTTTTTTTGGCTATTTCAAAAAGGTAAACTTTCTTTTTTTTAAAACTCTTTGAATATCTATATATACATGTATGATTTCGAAAAAAAGACAAAATAAAAAGATAAAACGAATCAGAAATAAACACCTTTTTTTTCGAATCAACTTCTCAGTTTGTTTTTTTTTTTTTTTGTATTCGAAATATCTTCTTTTTATTTGATCAAAAATCCCCTTTTTTTTTTATTGAATCCAGAGAAACTATACAAGCACGTTGATATGGCTTTTATAGCCAAATTACAAGACTTTTTGTTTCTATTTTTTTGTCTTTTTCTCTGTTGTTTTTACTGCTTGTTGGCTTTGTGTTGTCGCTGTTGCGTGTTCTCTTCCCTTTTGCAGGTGGTCAGAGCGCGGTGGAGAGGCGTCAGGCGTGATAGGCGGTGGCAGAGGTAGGCCTAGGTGCAACAGTTGGTGGCTGCGGCGCAAGAGCTACGGTTTCAAAAACCCTAATTTTCTGAAAAAAAATTAATTTGGGCTTGTCATATTTTGGGCCTTGTAATTGGGCTTGGGTTAATTGGGTTTGTAAACTTGAGACTATTAATTGGACTTTTATATTTGAACTTGTTTTTTTTTTTTGGGGTTTCTGATTAGTAGTGGGCCCCGGGCTAAAATTGGGCCTCACAATTATCACAACAAAATAGAATGGTGGCTGTTTAAGAGCTATAAGTTTGCCGGATTCATTTTCATCTCCACAGAAAAGAATAAATTTACTATTGAATTTTTTATGAAGTCTTCGTTTCCATCTGATTTGTGTGATTCATTCTCACGAAATTTCTTAATATTATTTATTGAGGGTGCATTAAATATTATTACTGTGAAATCCATAAATGCATAGTAACCAAGTGTTGTTAAGCAAATAGAATTGCCTTGATAAACTTTTATGTGAATCGATAATATTTACAAACTTTTATTCCACTGGAATCTTGATTTGTTATGTCATCATCTTCGGGTGAAGCAGTCACCATAGTTAATACGTTGTGTTTCATTTTTGGGTAAATGAAGTGTGTATGTTTATCAGCATCCCAATGATGATGACTCGCTGGAATATACATTCAGTCATGCTTTTTCTCTACTCCTTTCTTGTTTACACATATTGAAAAGCTGGTATCCTAAATGTTTACCCTTGACCATACGAAGCTCTTTGGTATCTTCGTGGACTGCTAAGCCAAATACAAGGGCGGAGAAGAGGAAAGAGATATTGACTTCACTTCAATATGCTATGTGCAGCATCTGTGAACTATGAAACACCAACCTTGTCTGATTTACTTCCTTCTTGTAGTTCTACTCTAAACTAGTGGTGAGACACTAAGCTCTATGTAGGCATTTTACAACTCTTTTAAAATTTGTCTTAAGTTTTTTTTAATTTTGCATCCATCCAAAATGAATTTAGACAAGTGTTTATCCAATTTCAATGAATCTAAACAACCATTTATCCAAATTCATGCCACATCATCATACCGCCACGTAATACTTTCTTGTGACATTCGTAAGTCATATCAGTAAAATTAATGATTGAATCAGTCAATTAACGATTTTCGTTAACAGAAGGGACCAATTAATTTTTTTGGATCATTGAAGCCCCAATTAGATGTATTTTTTATACAAGGACTCAACAATTTTTTTTTTTTTTTTGTTTAGGAATTTTTTAACCCTTAAGTCTAATAATAATAATAATAATAATAATAATAATAAAATAGGTAGGATTTGTGAAATCATTGTGGGGTCAGATCGGACGGTGAGGATTTGGCAACGTGTGAAAGAAGGTGGGTTCGTATAGTTGTGGAGGGACATGAAAATCCTGTGAAGTCATTGGTATCAGTTGCAATATATGTGTGTTTGAGGGTGTCTTTCCGATCAGTAATGGAAGTTTAGATGGAGAATTTAGGGTGCGGGAGATAATAGATGTAGACCCCAAATTTACTAGTTTTTTAGCCCTTGTTTATTAATATTAAAAGTATTTTTTAAAATATCTTTATAACCATTTTAATAATTCAGAAACAGTTTGGCTGTATTTAATATGATGGATTCAAAAAAAATTACAAAAGTTTTTTTTCTAAATTCTTTTTTGATTTGCTTGGTGCGAAATAGATTTGGAAGAAGAAATTGATAGAAACAAAGGAAAAAAAAAAGAGAGAGATTCGAGAGAGAGAAATTCAAAGAAGAAGATATCAAAATTGTTTCTTGCTTTTTATAAGTGTCTTGCCCTCACCTAATTGGTGATAAAAAGGAATGAATAACGAACTTGGATAACTGGCATAATAACAATGGCTTAAACCGCACCGTTTCATTAAACGGTGTTTCCTCAAAACAAATCGTTTAAGCAAGGTGTTAATCCCCTTGGCTAATACGCACCGCTCCACTAAAACTTAGTAATAAAATGTAGTGTTTCTATAGTATGAACTTACAGTAAAAAGAAATAACAAACAAAATAATAGAAATATGAAATGTAAAATGACCGTTGAAGCTTCGATCCATAACAAATACCCCTCCCCCAAACAAGATCCTTGTCCTCAAGGATCAAAAGCAGGAAACCTATGCTACATCTCCTTTAGATTTTCCCAAGTAGAATCTTCAGGAAATGTGCCAGCCCACTCCACCAAAATCTCTGTGACAACCTAGTTCCCTTTTTTGGCCATTCGTCTATATAACACTCGAACTGGTTCTTTAAGGAGTGCACCATCAAATCCCACTAGTGGCAACACAGATGAACTCATTGATGAACCAATGTGCTTCTTTAGTTGGGAAACATGGAAGGTTGAGTGGATACGAGTTGTTGGTGGCAGAATCAACTTGTAAGCAACTTGTCCTACCCTAGCCTCCACTGTAAAAAGGTCCAAAGTACCTTGGTGACAACTTCTAGTTTTTGAACTTCGCATGGAGTGCTGCCTGTATGGTTGCAACTTTAAGTAAACCAAGTCTCCGACCGCAAATTCCCTATTGGACATCATTTGTTGGGTCATTTGCTTCATCCTTTCTTGAACCCGTTTTAAATGAAACTTCAGCATCTTCCTCGTGGCTTCTCTATGTTGTAAGGTTTTATCTACCGTAGCTACCTGAGAAGCACCAACTAATTAAGGCAGGTGAATGGAAGGGTCTTGACCATAATGGGCTTCATAAGGGGTGGTCTTTAATGGCTGAATGGTAGGTGGTGTTGTACTACCACTCTACCAGGGGTAAACAGGAAACCCAGTCAGAAGGCTTTTCACCAGTCATGCACCTTAAGTAACCCTTTAAGCACTTGTTTAGAACCTCTGTCTGGCCACGACAACTTTCCCCCAACCTTCAAAACAACTTACCATCCCAAGAGTATTTAGGGTGAAGCTGGGTTGATGTTAGAGTTCCTGGCACAACTGTTGCAACTTGGTATATTCTTCATAAGAATCCACAATTTGACCCCATAGCTCAGACAAAGAAAGGCTCATATTTCCCACACACTGGAAAAATTGGTGATTCTGTTCATGAGGCATTCTTGACAAGGCATCTACCACTGTATTTCGGGCCCCTGTTCTGTAAGAAATAGAGTAATCATACATCAACATCTTAGCAACCCACTGTTGTTGATAGGGAGTAATTGCTTGCTGATCAAAGAGGAACCTCAAGGTTTGATGGTCTGTTTTTATATGAAAGCGTCTCCCAATTAGGTAATGGTGCCACTTTTTGACTGCTAGCATCTCCTTGTCATATATGGACAAGGCTTGATGTTTGACTCTCAAGGCCTTACTAAAAAAGGTCACTAATTTACCCTTCTGCTGTAGAACTGCTCTTACCCCTTATCCACTAGCATCAGTCTCTACACAAAAAAATCTCTTGAAAATCAGGTACAGCCAGAGCTAGTGCCTAATAGATGGCTTCCTTAAGCTACTGGAAAGTTGTTTGTGCAAGCTCAGTCCATTTTCATGGAACATCCTTCTTCAACAAAGTAGTGAGGGGCTTGGCCAACACTCCATACCCCTTGATGAACCTTCTGTAATAACTTGACAACCCAAGGAATCCTCGCAATTCCTTCACAGATTGTGGAGTAGACCAACTGAGAACACTCTCCACCTTTGCCTAATCTATGCTAATTGATCCCATGGAAATAATGTGCCTTAGATACTCAACTTGAGTGGCTCCAAAAGTACACTTATTCCTCTTTGAATAATGTTGGTTTAACATCAACATTTGTAACACTTCTTGCAAATGTACCAAATGGTCTGACCAACTTTTGGAATACACAAGTATATCATCGAAGAAGACTAGGATTGACCTTCTCAATAGTTGTCTAAAAACTAAGTTCATCAGTGATTGAAAACTGGAAGGAGCATTGGTCAAGCCAAAGGGCATAACCAAGAATTCATAGTGTCCCTCATGTGTTTTAAAGTTTTTTTTTTGTGCACATCCTTGTCCTACATCTGTATCTGGTGATAGTCTGACCTCAAGTCTAGGTTAGAGAAAAAATTTATCTGGCCCAATTCATCAAGAAGTTCTTCAATGACAGGTTTAGGGTACCTGTCCTTGATGGTCAGTTAGTTGAGCCACCTGTAATCAACGCACAGCCTCCAACTGCCATCTTTTTTCTTCACCATCACTACAGGAGAAGCAAAGGGGCTATTGCTATCACGAATTATACCAGCTTGTAACATTTCTTATATGAGTCTTTTAATTTATGACTTCTGTACTGTAGGGTGTTTGTATGCCTCATTTTGACTACCTTGGTTTCATCTATCAATGGAATCCTATGATCCTATAATCGAGGTGAAGATAACCCTTTTGGATTCTGAAACGCATCCTCAAGCTAATTAAGAAGGATTTGTAAGTCTTGGGGCAATTGGACTGGTGGTATAGTGAGTGTAGTCTGGTCACATGAAGTCAACAACATAGGATATGGATCATTTCCCACCATACTCAAACATTTAAATAGTTGGTTGCTAGAAACAATCTGTAAGGTTCCTGGTACAATACCTTGGAGAGTACAACATTGTCCCATGTAATCAAATTGCATAGTCAAGAAAAAAAAATTCCAAATGATGGAACCAATGGACAAGAGCCACTGAATTCCTAGCACCAGATCACATCCTTTCTCAGGTAAACTACTGAATTCCTAGCACCAGATTACATCATTTCAGAGGTAAAATCATAAAATCAGTAAAGAAACTATAACCATACGCCTTCCATAGAAAAACTCTATATAACCCTTGAGCTGATAATCGAACTCCATTAACCACCATTACTATCAGTGTACTTGCCTTCTCTACTGTCAAATTCAACATCTTAGCCACTTTGGAGTCTACAAAATTGTGTGTACTCCCTGAGTCAACTAAAACAATCACCTCAATATGATCAATGAAGGCTAAAAATCTCATAGTATTGTGCCCTTGTGATCCCTGAAGGGCATGTAAGGATAACACTGGAGTAGAAGTTTCATTTGCCTGGTCTACTATTTCCAATTGTTCAGGACAGTTTTGGAAATCCTTGGAAGTTGGACTTTTAGCATCAGTGTCCTAATTAGCCTGTGTTCAATGATGAGCTAATACAACTGAGATTTGGAACATTTGTGCCCTGGTGTGTATTTAAAACCACACCAAAAACAAAGGCGTCCTTCTTTCCTTCAATTCAGCTTAAGAAAGAGATTTAGTGGAAGTTCGTTGCCTCGAGTTACTTCCTGTAGAACCCCCTACTAGTAAAGAACCATTAGTACTGTGATGTACCTTGGGAGTAGGAAATAAATGTTTGATAGGACCTATTCCACCACCTCCCAATAACCCCTTCCTTGATGGCCCCAATACAATATTCTCAACCTACCTAGCCAATGAATAGCCCTTAACCAAGGTTTGAGGTTTGAAAAATTGAAGGTACTGTCCAATCTCAAGTTTCAAATTACTTGTAAAGATACTTAATGCATATGCCTCAAGAAAATAGAGCTGGTTTAGTAAACTTACAAATCCATCATGATATTATCAACCTATCCATGTGTTTTAGAGACACAAGCTCAGACATAGGATTAAGGAAAAGTCAAATCCAAAGCATTCCTTCAAGCCCTTAGCATACAACTCCCAAGTTAACTGATGCAACCCTCATTGCCTTTGAACAAAGAAATGATGTCAATTTAAAGCCTTCCCTTCCAAATACAGCATAATGACTCGGACCTTAGCATGATCTCCCACCCCTTCAGCTTCAAAGTACTGTTCTAGCTTAGACCACCACCCTTTGAAATTTCCCCCATCAAAATGAGGACAATCCACTTGAAAAGGATTAGTCATAGCATCCAAGGTTCCTCCTCGAGAAGACACCCCAATATGTCTCAAATCTAACATAGGAAAAACAACTAGATGCTCGTTTGGTGGAAAATCAAGAGGAGATCCTCCCAAAACTCCTTTACCCTTGTTAGAAACCAGTCCAGTAACAGCAGTAGGAGGAGTTTGCCCAAAATATTGTTCAAACAATGAGTGGATTTCGGAACGGAATTCAGATCATACCTCAGAGCGGATCTAACTCTTGATTCCCTTTTGGAGGTCTTTCAGACGCGCATCAATCCTTACATCCAATTGTGTAAACTCTACTTGCAGCTGTGCAAGTTCATTTTGCATCACTCCCATATCTTTCTGCAATCTGGTGGTAACACCCCTAGTGGCCATAAGAACCGACTGAGCTCTGATACCTTTGGTGCAAAACAGATTTGGAAGAAGAAATCGATAGAAACAGAGAAGAAAAAGAGAGAGATTTGAGAGAGAAAATTCAAAGAAGAAGATACTGAAATTATTTCTTGCTTTTGATAACTGTCTTGCCCTCACCTAATTGGTGATAAAAAGGAATGAATAACGGACTTGGACAACTGGCAGAATAACAACTACTCAAACCGCACTATTTCATTAAGCGGTGTTACCTCAAAATGAATCGTTTAAGCAGGGTGTTAGTTCCCTTAGCCAATACGCACCTTCCACTAAAACTTATTAATAAAATGCAACGTTTCAACAGTATGAACTTACAGTAAAAAGAAATAATAAACAAAATAACAAAAATATGAAATGTAAAATTACCGTTGAAGCTTCGATCCATAACATTGCTAGGCTTTGAAAAAGTTCAAGTTTTACTTAAAATTTTAAAAGAAGTTGAACATGAGTACTGTATATTCAGGAAAGTTAATATTACTATTTTACATGTAAATAATAATAATTTAAGATTACTTTGTACATATTTAATATGGTATTATATTGAAGAGCTATTAGGGACTATTGTTACATAATAATATGATTTTTATATTGCACAAAAAAATTAATACAATTAATTAAGATACATAGAGGAAAGAAAAATCAAAAAGTAAACTATAGAAGAGTAATAAAAAAACATAACAACAAATTTTAGAAAAATCAAACTGCAGTAATTTCTCATTCCATTGCCACCAAATCGATTATTTTAGAACAAAAATATTGAGAAAACGATTTTCTCCTATGATGAAATATAATTATTTATAGATAATACCAATTGTATTTAATATTGTAGATTTTCCACTCTTTCCATACATTCTATGGAAAAATTCCAAATTTAATTTCCATATATAACTATTGTTTTAATTACTGCTAAATATTGATGGAAATGAAAATAGAGTTATTGTATAGTTAAATATTGAATTCAATACTTTAATTTAGGTCTATAATTTCGGTAAAATATTAAGACTTAATTCTAATTAGAATTAGAATTAGAATTTATTTACCATTTTTTAAACATATCAATTAATATTGAATTCAATATTTCATTACCATCATAAAAAAATTATAAAAATAATAAAAATCATATTTAAAACTTAATTCTAAAAACGAACCTACTTTAAATATAACTAAAAAAACATTTTGAAACTAAAAATAAATTAACCCAGAACACAATATTTCCATATATGCTCCTATAACTCTTTTTATATTATATATATATATATATATATATATATGATTTTGCAAAAGAAAAAAAAAATTGATATGGCTTTAGTTAAATGCTAAGTTAAGGTATGAAGATTTTGAAGTTTTAGTAAACGCTTTATAAAAGATTAAGTTTTTGGTAATGTCATAGTTAAGTTGAGACTTAATTGAAGGTCATACTAACTCAAACAAAACTTTAAAATACAGTATATATTTTGGCATTTTTACAATTTTTTGTGATCATATATGTGTAATAGATTATTTTAACCATTTTTATATTATTTTGGTAACTTTTAAAAGTTTTAATATTTTATATTTTATAAATTTAAAATATTTTTTATGATTTTTAGAATTCTTTAATAATTATTCATTATTTTATATTTTTATATATTTTTATATATTTTATTTAATTTTTATAAATGTATGCTGACATTGCATGTCAGTGTCATATCACTTAACAACATATTTATATTTGTAGCATGTCACGTATCATCTACTAATTATTTTATTAGCCACTTCAACATTAGTTAATAGTTAAACTAGTCAACAACAACTTTCATCAATGGATGAACTTAATTGATTTTTTTCTCATCAAGGTATCAATTGATTATGTTTTTTTTTAAAGACTTACTTTATTTTTACTTTGAACTTTTTTTTTACTCTTTACCCTTAAATATAATGAATATATTCTCACTTTTTTTATTAATGAAAAAAGAACATTAGGAATGAGCTAAAGAAGCATACAAACTATACATCAATAGACCATTTACAGCCAACAACACTAAGGTTATTATGAAGTAGTTGTAAAACCTTTGTAGGAGGTAGATTATAAAGGTTGAAATCTTCTTTATCCAGCGGAGCCATCGTAGCCAAGGCATCCGCTAGCCCATTGCCCTCCCTATATGAATGAACAACATAGACTTCCCAATCTCAGTCCAATTGACTCCATAATCTCGTCTAAGTTGCAAAAGCATAGAAGCCATCTTTCCTCAGTAGCATATGTACTGTTGTCATGTTATTTACTTCCAAAACAACTCGTCCAAGCCCTATATCCCAAGCTAGTTGAAGACCCTTCAAAGATGCCCATATTTCCATTTTTAAGTCGACTGTGCATTGGCCCAATTTCCTACTAACCCATATATTCCCACTTTTTATTTTGTCTCTACTGACTTTAAACCTCTAACTAGGTTTATTTCACGAATCAATTAGATATAAACTCAGTTAAGAAAATGGCTAAAATATCTTTTTATATTTAAAATAAATTATATTATTACGATGATATTTTTGTTTTTTACATTTTTAATAAAGCCAATAAAAAAACTTTCTTGTAATGAGATTTGAACTCTGTTACAAGAGAGGAGATAAAGAAGAGGATGTGGTGGTGGTGGTGGTGGTGGCGGCTGTGCAAGGAAGGCCACTTTACCTAAACAAGCAAAGAGTCGAAGAAAGGAGAAAAGGTAAAGAGGAAAAAGGGACAGAGCATTGAGAGTGATTAAGGTTGCGAAAAGGCTAAAGATTTGATCCCTCATTCATCGTTCACATGTATTTCTAGGGGAGGAGATCTCATGTTTAGTGAGGCCACGTCACTGACAAATCCAAGACATGGTAATCGTTTGGTTGGCTAGGTGGCAAGACCATTATACATAGATTGTCTTCATGCATGGTACTACTCTGACATTCCCTTGACTATGGTAGTACAAGGTTGTTACACTCAGTGGTCCTCTCTTTGGAGGTGAGTGCGTACCCGCTAAAGCAGGTGGCTGGTCACCAAAGGACTAGTCGAGCGGTAGAGGACTATCCGAGTGCTTAGGTGGAAAATATACTGAGTGTTGCAGGCCTGGAGGTAAGTAAAGGGTCATTTACGAGATTCTCTCAAGTGTCTTCTCATTGTGCCACGTGTCGCATCGAGTAGGGGTATAAGAAACTTTTCACACCAACACTAACAAAACCTCAACTTTACCATTCTAAGCAAACCTTCAATTTGATTTTTTTTATACAGTTTAAAAGTTTTACACAAAAAAACTTTTCACCCACATTGTTTGTACCTAGTATATATTAAAGGGCTAATTGAGTTGATGTCACCCTTTAACAAGATCCCAACTCAATTAGAAAATTACCAAAAGCCCATATAGTTTACAAAGTAATAACTATTATTTGAGGGCATTTATGTCTTTTTGTATTTTGATAAATCAATAAAAAAACATATACACATAATAAGGCTCATGAGATTTGATCCCATAGCATTAAGCATTTTAATAACTCAACTTTGCCACTTGAAACAAAGCCACATTTAGATTTTATAACATTTTTTTTTTATATAAATTTGTTACATAAATGTTCTCATCCACATAATGAGTGTGACAAAATCTAATAGTGATAATTTTGTTGATTGAGTTGGTGTCACAAGTCAACTCGACACCAACTCAAGATTAATGATGATTTTTTTCATAAGTAAGTTACCCTCCACCTATAATTCAATTGTTAAATAAATCTTTTATAACTATATTTTTAATGTTGAATTTTTCTTTCACCAACATGATAACATTATGACATTTTGATAACATGTTAAATAATGTTTCCTAATATGATAACATTTTAACATGTTATAGAAAAATGGTGATACGAGTTAAAGGAAAACTAATTCATTCATTCCATGAATGGGATCATACAATACTGGAAAAAGAAAGATACAACAAACACTCATTATCGACGAGGAAGGATAAACTCCATCAACACAAACAAAGTATCCACCAAATTGAAGGGAACGATGATAAACTTATCCTAAAAACACTTGCATAAGCAAGGCTAATACTTACACAGGACGAGACAAAAACTTCCACCATTTTCATAAGAAGGAAGACTTATTAAACCATTGTTTCCAAAACTAGACAAAATCGGCCAATTAGACCAAGAACTGACCAGTATATCAATCCAAAACAAAGACAAAAATTCGATTGACCTGTGAACCGATACAAACTAGTTAAATTGGGATAAAAAAATTAGTTGAACTAGATTTTATAATTTTATAGTTTTTAAATGTTTATGAATTTTTTTAATAATTGACTTGATTTGAACAGAATAAACTCGTCGAATCGAGAACCATTGGTTTGATTGTTAGGATCTACTACCCTAAGTGTAGTGTATTCGTCGTTTTGTACTCGTAATTTTTCAAACAATTGGTTTAAATAAAATTTCATTATACATTAATATCATTTGTATTTGTCCTCAATGGTTTTTTTGCATGAAAAGCAAAATATAAGCAAATATTGGTTCATTGAATAACTAATGTTTAACTAATATTAAGTTGCATTATGTGGTCAGATCATAATGCAAAAAGATAACTTATATTAGTAGATAATCTAAACAATCTGTAATTTAATCAAAATTGAGCAAATCAATTGAAACACTATTATATTGTCTATCAAGTTCAATTGGGGAGATGCCTTATCTTGGGCATCGGAGCGGATGATTCCTAGAAGATAAAGACATATATGTCATTTTCTAAAATGACAATACATCGGATAGAACATAAATTGAATTTATTCTAGATCCGTTTATGGATTTATTCACTTGTGACGTTCATAGTGTAGCATACCTTGATCCTAAGTGGATAATAGACTATGTATGTGTGACTCGTATACTTTGATGTATTAAAACACTAATTTCAAATAGGTAAGCAATCGAAAGCCGGTACTTTGGGTATGTGACTTCTGCATGATATAGAATTATTCCACAATAGTGGAATCATAGTCCTATAAGGGTAAACAAAATCATCTCATTAGCATTGAATTTTTCATGTAACAGCCCAATTTTTAGTGGTGACGGAATAATGTTTGGGGACCACAAATTTCCATCGTGTTGACTCATAAATATTATTTTTAGAATATTTATAGATTCACTAAAGTCGTATTAAAATTTGGTGCGGGAATTTTAACGTTTAGATAGTTAATTTAGGAAAAATGACTAAACTGAAAAAGGTGCAATGGTTAGTTACTAGTTTAATAATGACTAAATAGCTTATTAATTACATGAGGAGGGAATAATATAATAATTATTCCCTAATGGTTAGTGTTGGACGGCATGTTAATGGGAAATAATAAAATAATATGAAATGAATGGCAAATTTGTAAATTAAGGAAAGTTTAATTAAAATTAAACAAAATTAATGAATGAAAAAGCAAAATCAATTTCATTTTCTTCAAGCTCATGCCGAATAGCCATAGCTAGGGTGAAGGAGCTTTGGTTTCTTATTTTCAATGCATGTAAGTGATTTTTTTATGTCATTTCTTGTTATTTTTACATTTTTGAGATCGTTGCAACTAGGTCCAGCTAGCCCGTACCTTCATTTTTTATTCTGTTAAAATTTTTGGAAGTTTTCATTGATGAA
The DNA here is from genome assembly GCA_025698515.1 of Gossypium sturtianum. NCBI lineage: Eukaryota > Viridiplantae > Streptophyta > Magnoliopsida > Malvales > Malvaceae > Gossypium > Gossypium sturtianum. Next base: position 119,601,030 of record CM046952.1, read on the forward strand.
TATTGAATTTTTTTTATGAATACCATGTATTTGGAGCCTTTATTATGCTATTTTATGAATTAGTAAAGAGATTTTTGTTAAATCTTGATTTTAGGATTAAATTGTGAAAATGTCAATATTAGGGTTTGAAAGTGAATTTAATGTTTTTAGGGGATTTTGAGGGCCTAGAATATTTGGATAAATTATTGACTTGAGAAAATTAGTTAATTTGATAAATTTCGAGTTAAGGGATTAAATTGCAATAATTGTAAAAGTTTGGGGTAATTGTATAAATTCAAAAAAATAAAAGGGTATTAATTTTAAAATGGATTTGAAATGAAATATATGCTAATAATTGAAGAATTTTATATTATAGATCAAGAATCAGTAGATATTCTAAGAAAAGGAAAATTAGCGGAATAGTCCCTGAACTTCTACAATTTCTACGATTCAATCCAGATAAGTTCGTTATATGGTTACTATTAATCTTATTGAATATTCCATACTATTTCATTATTGGTTGAATTATGGGTTTTATTAAGTTATGCTTAACGAAATAGAAATACGGTGATTATTAGGGCTATGTGCTTAGCAGGCTGTGTGCCGGTGATTATTCAGGCTATGTGCCTAGCAGGCTGTGTGCCGGTGATTATTCGGGCTATGTTCCTAGCAGGCTATGTTCCAGTGATTATTTGGGCTTTTTGCCTAGCAGGCTGTGTGCCGGTGTATTGAAAATTTGCATTAATTAGATAGCCTTCGGTTAATTACTAAGGGGAGCTTATATCTAACTTACTAAGCTTGTTAATGCTTATTAGTTTGATTTATTCTTGTAGTCTGGTGGCTCATGCAGTGGGAGAACTACATCTTTATTTTAATAATTTTAGGAAGATTATTTTAAAAGACTTTTTTATGTACTTACTTTTATGAGAAATTTAATTTTTATTGCATATATATTTCAAGATAGATTTTCCATAACTTTCAATAAAGGAATTGCAATTCGTAAAGATGTGTTCTTATTTGTAATGGATGGATGTAGAATAATATTTATTTTATCAAACCAAAGATGTCACTTCTTGAAATCGAAATTATGAATAAGAAACTAAAACTTTTCACTCTAATGAGGCTTACTTATGGCATTTAAGACTTGGTCATATTAACCAAGAAAGAATCACTAGGCTTGTAAAATGTGGAACTATAAGTTTACTTAAGGAGATATGCCCTCCACAATGTGAATCTTGCTTGGAAAGTAAATGACCAAGCGATCTTTTGATACAAATGGTACAAGGGTCATTCTACCTTTAAAATTCGTGCACATTGACGTATGTGGTCTCATAAACGTTAATACGAGAGGTGGTTACAACTATTATGTAACTTTTATAAATGGTTATTCCAGATATGTGTATGTATACCTAATGCACCGCAAGAGTGAAACATTTGATAAATATCAAGAGTTTCATACAGAAGTGGAGAAACAGTTAGGTTTACCGATAAAGACACTTCGGTTTGACTAGGGTGGGGAATACTTATCAGGTGAGTTCTTAGGATACCTAATAGAGTGGGATATTATCTCAATTAACCACGTCGGGTACTCCACAACAAAATGGTGAAAAGGAACAAAATCTTGCTTGACATAGTTTGTTTGATGCTAGCTTATTCACAATTGTCAATATCCTTTTAGGGATACGTGTTACAAATAGGTTGTTATATTCTGAATGATATTCTGAATGATGTACCAACTAAGGTCGCACCTAAAACTCCATATGAATTAGGGCACAGTAAGAAGCCAAGTGTAGATCAGTTTAGAATTTGATACTACCTAACCCATGTATTGAGTAAAGATGTGAAGAAGTTGGATTCACAGACAGGATTGTGCATGTTTGTAGGTTATCCAAAAGGAACAAAGGGTGGTTTATTTTATAACCTAAAAGACCAAACGATTAAGGTGTTGACTCATACTACTTTCCACTTTCCTTGAAGAAATTTGCATAAATGACTTTAAACCTCGTAGTAAATTGTTACTTAAGGAACTTTTTCAGTTACGATTCTAGATTCTATTCCTAATAGTAAACCAGCAAACAATCAATAGCATAGGGAGCCTCGTTGCAATGGGAGGGGGAGGGGTCCTAGGAGGCTTGATTTCTTTGTAAGTGGAAATAGTGCTTTTTGTAGCAGGCCCAATTTGCCCGGCCCATTTTTAAACCAATAAAGAGCAAACAGAAATTAGAAGAACAAAAAAACCAAACAATAATAATAAACCAATTACAAAAAACGGCAGTCCGATAACCGTCCAAAATATAAAACCTAAACTTAGCCCAAGATATGACCCATAACCCAATACTAAACCTAGCCCAAGGTTACAAGGCCCTAAGCCCAAAATGGTTAAACATTTCAAAAACCCTAGAGGGTTCTAGATCCCTCTAGCGCCGCAAGACGTTCGGGCTACCACGTCCTCCGCACGCCACCACGCGCTAGCCCTCACCAGCAGCCTCCGTACGTGCCTCGTCCATGCCTCCGTACACCTCGGCCGTACCTGCAAATAACGACAAATAGACAGCAAGCAAAAATGACAGAAAAGAAAAACAAATTTATATTGTATTTTCTTTTTATTTTTCGGCTATATAAACAAAAAGCCAACAAATGTAAGAGGGACACATTTTTTTTACGAATACACAAGAAATACAAATATCGAAACAGAAAATATTGAGAGGTGATTCTGAGTTTTTCTCTGTTTTCGTCTTTGATTTGTGATTTTGAATCGTTGCATGTGAAAGTAAGTAAAAAGAGAGAGACTTACCTGGGATCGGTCCTCCTCCTTCGTCGTAATCGAAGTGAGGAGGCTCGAGACTGAGATTGGGCCTTCGAGTTCCGTCAGTCGCCATACATGGTGGCGTTTTGGATGGCCGATCGAAGGGTTTCGAAGGTGGCTGAGAACGAAACAAAAATAGGGGGGTTAGGGTTTAATCTGTTTTAACCTGGTCTTTCAGAGGATTTTCTTTCGTTTTTTTAGGACGGGGTTAAAATGTTTTTTTAATCGATTTACGTTTTTATAAGCCCATGATACGACGTCGTCTTGGTATGGTCTTTTAATGATCAAAACGGTGCCGTTTTGTTGGAAAACCCGAGACCCGACCCGATTGCGGCCAAGATCTGCGTGTCTTTGTTCTGATGGGTTATTTATTATCTTAGTCCTTCCGCATTTTATTTCCTTTTGATTAAGTTTTATTTTATTTTTAATTTCCCCTTTAACACACATTCCGTTTTCATTTTAGTCCCCGCTTAAACACTGCGTTTTGAGTTTCGAAAATATTTTCTGGTTTAGTCCCTGATTGTCTACGCGCGTTTCATTTTGATCCTGTCATAAATATTAATGATTTTATTTATTATAAAGCAGTCTTTCAACTTTGTTTTGTTTCAATTAAGTACCCTTTTTGTTATTATACATAATCTTTGCATTTTTATCAAATTTAGTTCATCTATTATGTAGTTTTAAATTATTTTATTATATGATATAAATATATATATATTTCGTATACATGTGTTAAAATTATTTTTATACTATGTATATTTCATTAATTTCACTTTATTTTATGGTTTAAAAATTTATATAATATATTTTAAATATTTTTATATATTATTATATATGTTATTTAAATTGCATTATTTCTTAATGTATGTATATTCTTCATATTTTTAAAATTTATGAATATTATTCATTTTGATGGATATTTTATCTTGTATATTATGTATTTGGATTTTCTTCTTATAATATTTATTTTAAATTCATCTCAGATATTATTGTCTAATATATGTACATGTCATCTCAGATCAAAATTATTCTACTCTTGTGCATCTATTATCAAGCTTATATTATGTATATTTTTAATCTATTTATGTATATATATTTAGTTTCTTTTAAAACTACTTATGAATATATATTTTCTTTCATAATTTAGTGTATATATATAAGTTAGTATGTAAAAGCTAGTATATATATTTTAATGTGTACATACATATTTTATGATAATTGTTTCACAAATTCATTTGTAAATAATCGCTCCATATTGTATATGCCATAGCATTATATTCACTTAAAAACATCATGTTTCAATACTATACGAACTTTAAAATCATTTTTACTTAAAATTTTCAAAATAAGGTGATATTCGTGTGTTTGGAAATTCGAAGAAATCGTGCCCAATCGTGCTGGGTGTGATTTTTTTTTGTTTGACTAAATAAACGAATATCCTTTCAGATTTTGTCCATATTTTCAAAATAAGGTAATATTTGTGCGTTTGGAAAATTCCAAGAAATCGTGTCCAATCGTGCTGGGTGTGGTTTTTTTGTTTGTCCAAATAACCAAATACCCTTTTCAAAATTTCAATAAGTGCTTGGATAATTTTGGGGATGATCTTGAATTCGCGGACTCAGATTGGCGTATCCAATCGTGCTGGATGTGATAATCTATTCCTTCGGAACAAGGGAATCTCAATATTCAATCAAGTTATTTAAAATTATAGAAAAAAGAACAGAATTTCAAAATCATTTCAAACTTTTCAACATTAGGACATCAATTAATCAATTTGGTACCAATTTTGGGCGTTGCGAGGTGCTAATCCTTCCTCGCACGCAATAACCGACTCCCGAACTGTTTTCTTACGAAATTGTAGACCAAAATTTATTTTATAGGTGACCCGATCACACCTAAACAAAAAGGATTGGTGGCGACTCCATATTTTTTAAAGTCGATTCTCATTTTTCAAACTTAAAATAAAAATGGTTTCGACACTTTTAACATGGGAACTACCTGATTCAAAGATGATTACTCACTCACATATAACGATGCAATGCAGAGTGCTGATTCCAAAATTTGGGAAGTAGCTATGAAAGCTAAGATGAATTATATAAAATTCAAGTCAGTGTGAGAACTTGTAAACTTATCAAAAGGGATAAAACTCATAAGGTGTAAGTGGATCTACAATAGAAATAGAAAATGCGGAAAGAAAGATTGAGACCCACAAGACGAGACTAATGGTGCATGAGATGAATATGTCATATTATTATTCATTGATAGTGCATGAGACTTATGCACTGACAACATTAAATATTATTCTTATCACATATTCGTTAATTTTTTTTTGATATTTTAATGTTGAAAAGTTAATTAAATTACTATACGAAAAAAAAGACATAAATATTCGAACATATCAAAAAAATTTATACCCTAATATAAAAGTTGTCTCCCAAAATTTTCTCAATTTAGAATTTGAGAAAGTGATAGCCTAGTTTTATGACAACGCAACAATGCCTTTTAAGAATTTATTTAGGTTATTTAAGATATTTAGTTAGCCATGGCGTAGACAGTGGTGACACTTGTGGACTAAACAAAGGTGGTTTGGAATTATAGAATATGATTTGTTTTTTAGTTAATTTAAGTAATTGTACCTAAATTATTAGTTTGATTTTAAAGTGGTCCCTATACCTCAAAATATTCTATTTGAATCCTTAAAAGTTTCAGGATTGTTTCAATCATGCCATTATGTTAGCTCAGTCGTTAATTTAGACGTTGAATACTCGTTTGAATCTGACATGGAGCATATTTAAAATACATGGAACAAATTGTAAATGTGTATATGATTATCACATAAATATGTTGGAGATGAAAAACAAACGGTATCAGTAAAATTTAGAAGAGCCATTTTTTAAAATTTTAAAATCATCAAATTCAAGTTATTCATGCAATAGTTGCACATATATTTATAATTTGATCCACATATTTTAAATATGTTCCACGTCAAATTTGAATTAACATTTAATACCCAAACTAATAGTTAAGCTGACAAAAGGATATATTTAATACGATGTGATATTTCCAAGTTTAGAAACCATGTATATATATAGACACATTATTAAGTATTATAATATTTTTATACATCAACAATTTGATTTCTAAACTTCAAAGCATTAATATCCTATAGTTTCTGAATTATATATATATATATTTGTGTGTCATATTTATGTTAATTTTGGTATAGTTTCTTATTTTATATAATTTTTTATAGTTAATTAAAAATGATTTTATATAAAATTTAATATGTGTATGTAAGGCCCAATTTAGCAGCCCGAAGCCCGCACCAATACCAGAAAATAAAACAACAAAAAAACAGATTTGAATAAAGCCCAAATGGCCCAACATCGAAGCCCAAATTATTAGGCCCAACTAAACCCTAAAATTTCAGCAACCTAAATCAATTTAGGTGCTTTAGTTGTGCGCCGTTCCCACGCCAGCAGAGCCGCCATCCACGCCATCCACCACGCCCACGTAGCATATCCCACGTCCTCCGTGATCTCCGCGCACACTGCAAGAGGGGCCAAATATTCAGTACCAGCGCGCTGTAATTTAGGCTATATAAAGCCATTTTTAACATTGTAAAGGGGGAAGATTTTTTTGTTTTTACAGAGAATACACATTTTTCTAATAGCAAAGGAATCCAAGAAATCGAGCAAAGGTTTTTTTCCCCAAAAATCTGTTTGTCTTCTTCATTTATTTTTTTTTCCCTCATCTTTTTATTTTATTTTGTCCTTTTCTTTCTTTGTTTTTTTTTTAAAAAAAGACTCTTAAACATATAAAAGTTTTTAAAACTAAAAGAGGAAAGATCGAGAGGGACTCACCGAGCTCCCGTGACCGCCGCCGTCGACGCGCGCATGGGGGCTCCCAGTTCTGCTTGAATTATAAAGGGGAATCAAAGAAAGAGGGGAGGGTTTTGGCCTATTTTGAAACAGAGAGGAAGATGAAAGAAATTTATGTTCTTTTTATGCTTTTTAAGCATCCAAGGCAAAAGGCGCTATTGAGTGATGGGGGGCTCCACGCGCATTTACCCTACATGGGTAAATTGCGCATCTAATCCCTTCCCTTTGCGCCTTGTTTTATTAATGTAGCCTTTTTTTATTTTTAATTTGACCCCAAATCTGCTTTAAACTCGGTTTAGACACCTTTTCTCCTATTTCACTTTATTTTAATGTTTATTATTACACCAATTATTTTATTAATATCGTCATGTTTTATATATATATATTATTATTATCTCTATTATTATATTTATTTTTATTATTAATTTACTATTTATAATATTTTTTTACTTTCATTACTGCCATTCTTTTATATTATTACTATTATTTCATTTTTTTATACTATATTTTTACTATTACTTTTATTTTCATTTACCATTAATTTTATTATTTTTTTTACCACTAGTATTTTATATATATATTATTATTGCTTTTTTATTATATCCATTACTCTTATTTTATTGCTAGGGTTATTATTACTTTTTTTTTCATCATTGCTATTGTTTATTATTGGTTTTACTAATATGATTTATTTACTCTTGTTCCTATCATCTTATATGGATCGATAATTTCGAATTGCCTTTTACTATTTTTGTTTTTGCTATTATTTACTTTTAAAAAACTCATAAAAAGTTTTCACAAAGGTAGTATTTAGTGTTTGGATGTTCAAAAAATTGTACCCAATCGTGCTGGGTTTCAATTTTTTCGTTCGTCTGGATAATTAAATATCCTTTAAAGATTTTGATTGTATTTTTGAAAATAAAGGCAATATTTAATGATTGGAAATTCAAGGAATCGTGCCCAATCGTGCTGGGTTTCGATTTTTAGTTTGGCCAAATAGTGAAATACCCTTTTCAAATTGCAATGTATGAGTTTTAGAGATCATGAAACAATCTTGGTATCGAGGGTTTGAAACATCGCGTCCTATCGTGCTGGATGTGGTGTTTCATCTTTTCGGAACAAGAGAGTTTCGATATCCAATGTGGGTTATCCAAACATTTTTGAAGATTCATATTTTAAAATATTTTCTAATTTTTCGATATTAAGGACATTAATCAATCAATACGGTACCAATTTTGGGCGTTGCGAGGGTGCTAACCCTTCCTCGTGCGTAACCGACTCCCGAGCCTATTTTCTTAAAATTCGTAGACCAAAATGTTTTATAAGTGGCCCAATCACACTTCAAAAAAGATTGGTGGCGACTCCGTTTCCATATTTTTAAAGTCGGCCCGTTTTCCAAACAAAAAATAGTTTCGACAGCTTGGCGACTCCGCTGGGGACAAAAAAGAGAGTCAAGCCGTAAAATTGGTTGATTAATGTCCTTTTTATCGAAAATAAAATTCTTTGGTTTTGTTTTTCCATTTGCATTAAGTCTGTGTCGCGTCATATATTTGCTTTGGTTTAAGACACGTAGAATATTTTGCATTCATATTGCATGACCGTTGTGGTCACACCCTTAAGTGGGAGCGAGAAGCTATGCCTTCGTGAGGTTTCCACCTCCACATGGGCTAGGGGACTGCTTTCGGAATACATCCGTACCTATGGTTCCGTGAGGTTTTCACCTCCGCATGGCCATAGGGAAATGTATTCCCTGAATCAACTCAATCCGTATGAGCCTATAATGGGTGAGGATTGAGGAATCTGCTAGTTCAGGTACCCTTCTTTTAGAACTAAGCCACATATAGCAACCCTAGGAGCCTACCCTAGATAGAGCTACGCCAAACCCGAGTGGTTACCCGGACAAGTGTTCTGTGTTGTCTATTTCTCTTGCACTAACGTGTTTTCTTTTGTTTTGACTACCTTACATTTCATCATCATAGAAAGGAGGTGTTGATTCATACCCGATTGCTAAATAGAAAAGTTGGTCATAAAAAAATGGATTTTTTGATAAAGTGGATTATAATACGGTAGTCCGAATTTAGTCCAAGTGAACACAACGAGAGAAGGCTGATAGTCCATGAAGGAATACAAGACCTTATTACCCAAGGATTCAAGCTGACAAAGATAAATCAGGAATCACCACGTATCGAATTTCTTAAAGAGTCTAACAAGCATTATGGAGCAGGGAGTCGTGATCCAGATCAAGCAAAAGGAGCTAGAGGAGGCATGTATTAGAAGTTTGCAAGACGTGACTTTTACGAAGAAGGGATTCATGTTTTCACTTAGACTATGAGGGCAAGGCCGTATATGCGATCCATTTTGTGTAAAGAAATTTATTTTCTAGTAAAGTTTTTCTAATGTAATTGAATTCAGAGTCAACGCCTCTTTTTCTTTGCATTCATGCATTTGCATTTCATCGTATCATGTGCATTAAAATATCATAAAAGAACCCTATTAACTAAAGGTCGTATAGTTACCCTGGAACATCACTACTATACACGAAGGAAAACAAAAATCATGGATCAGAAGTTGGAAAGGTTGGAGCAGATGCACGAAAAGAGATGCAAGACCGATTGCGCACTCGGATGCAAGAGCGATTGGCCAAAATTCAACAAGACGTGAGGATCAAATGCCGGAATCCCGCAGAAGTATGATGAGCCGCTTAACGCCGTTGTTGTTGACCGGAGCGCAGGATAAGGGAAAAGGCCCTATGGTCGATGTCGGGATGAAAATGAAAATTACGCTTATCCGCCGTGCCTAGCCCAGTAAATTCTCAAGCGCAACCTCCGAGTGTGTCATTAATATCGCCTCGAGATCAAATCGGGTGCCTCGGCACCGCAAACTTCCCGACGGGTTTGAGCTCTAACCACGAGACAATTTGCCAAAGTTCATGGTCCCCGATTTCGACGATGCGATGGGGGAGAAAGCGGCGGAGTTTCCAAAGGAGTTTGAGGATCGCGCAAATGGTGGAGGAGAAGTTTAAAGCATTGGAAAGTGTTGATTACCAATGCGAGGTGGATGCTAAGAAGCCGAGTCTAGTCCCGAATTTGGTACTTCCAAAGTTCAAGATGCCGTTTTGAAAAGTACAACGGGACCACCGCCACGAGGCCCATATTACGATGTTCGTCGTCGTAGAATGACGGGATATGTCAACAATGACCGCTTATTGATCCACTTTGCTTTCAGATGATGGGGCGACCGAGTCTGCAGCAAAATGGTACAACCAGCTTAAGTCGTACTCAAGTCAAATCGTGGAAAGATTTGGCACAAGCCTTCATGAAGCATTATGGCCATGTGGACTGATATAGTGTCCGATAGAATTACTTTGCAAAACATGGAGAAGAAACCAAATGAAAGCTTCAGCAAGATATGCGCAAAGATGGAGAGAGGTCGCCATGCAAGTTCAAACACCACTCCTAGAAAAGGAGATCGCAATGCTCTTCATCAATACCTTGAAGGCTCCATTCATCACTCACATGATAGGAAGTACTACTAAGAGCTTTGCGAGATATAGTGATGGCGGGAGAGATGATTGAAAATGCCATAAGGGGTGGCAAGATTGAAGCGGGGAAACCACTAAAAGGTCCATTCCTAGGAAAAGGGATGACGAGGTGAATAATACAGTACTCACAACAAAGGGTACCCAAAAACAATTCTCATTAACCACCCAAAGGTGATCACCTGCTTTGGGCAACAAGGGTCGATGAGACAAGAGTCGGGCACAAGGCAAAACTCGAAAAGTTTCAATTTACGCCAATCCCAATGACGTATAAGGAGCTATATCAAAGTTTGTTGAACGCACACGCGGTGTCCCCATTTTATTCAAAAACGCTGCAACCTCCATTCCCAAGATGGTATAATGAGAATGCCCAATGTGAGTATCACGCAGAATAAAGGGTCATTCAATTGAAAACCGCACTACGTTCAAAAAGCCGGTAGAAAAGTTCATTCAAATGGGAGTTGTGAAGATTGACGGTTCATCAAAGCCGGATCAACGTGATGCGACAAAGAAATGTGATAATTGAAGGAGGAGACAAGAAAGTTGCAACTCCTTAAAGAGAATGAAGTTTCCAAGTCCTTGTGCACTTGGGAGTGTTTTGAATAATGGGACTGTGGAAGAAATCCTGTATTTTTAGAACCGATCTATGGTAATGTGCAAAACATGTTTGTTGCCTTTTGTGAAATAGGCTTATGTCCAGAATTATCATTTCAATAAAATGCATCTTTTTGAATACATATTCTTTTCTTTTTTTACATTTCATACTGTACATTCTTTTGTTTTTAGTATTCTTTCATGACCATACCAATAATCATCCTTAGAATCATTCATTCTTTGGATTTCTTACCTTCGCACCTAGGTACCCGATATCAACGACATGAGCGACATTGTTACGGACTCCCTTTTTGAACGAAATACGGGTATAGGGGATCTAAGGACTGTGAAGATGATAGAGATTGTGACATATCTTCTGACTTGTTAAGAATGGTTTAACAAGATGAAAAACAGACCTTACTCTACAAAGGGTCAGTGGACATGGCGAGTCTAGGAAATGAGTGAAGAGTCATCAAGTTCAATTTCAATTTCAATTTTAATTTCAAATTCAAGTTCGAATTCAAAGAAAAAAGAAGGAAAAAAGAAAAGAGAAGAAATAAATCATCAAAAAAAGATTCTGAAAGATGATTGAAACTTGTAAAGATTGGCATAAATTAGTCACCATTTACCCTTAATGTGGGCCAAGGCCTTTGCTGGGGCAACACATTTCTCATCGGAATAGAAACGATTTTGCAAATTAAACCTAATTGAAGAAAGGGTTAAAAGTTATTTGTCACGGCCAGATGATATGAGCTTAGAGAAGTTCATCTTAGGGAATTCTACGAAGGAACCTGATGTTGAAAATGATCTTTCTTCTACAAAAAGATTTCAAAGAAAAGTATGTGCCAAACTGGGAAGGACCTTATGTTGTAAAGAAGGCACATTCAAGAGGAACATTGCCATTGATCAAACGGATGGCGAGAACTTGCCCAATCTGGTGAATTCAAGTCCATCTAAGAAATATTTGACCAAGGAGAAAAGACCAATGTGAAAATCCGCAAAGGCGCATTGAGCTCAAATTCATTCAAAAAAAAAGAAAAAGAAAAGAAAAGAAAAGGAGAGGCCAAGGCGAAAACCCCAAAAGGGCGCTTTGAGACCAAAGGGGATTTGAGTTGAAAACCCAAAACGGCTTCTCAAATTTTGACCAAGAAGTGGGGCATGCAGTAGTCTTGCTACGTCCCAATTAGCAATGAGAAAGAATGTTGCGTCTTGGGGCATTGACAAAGTACTCGGATCCCCAACACATATTGAGCTTAAAATGGTCCTTAATAAGTTTGAACAAGAGAAGCTCGGTCATGATATCTCAGGGCACCTAGTTTCTATTTTACCCATTTTTAATTTGTTATTCTTTTCAATATACACCCCAATCAATTTCCTTGGTTATCTTTTATAACTTATTTGTTTCGAGCTATGCTCTTGCTTAATTTCTTTTTTGTCCATTAATCTTTTCAAGCATTTTATATTGAAATAACGATTATTGGACTAAATACTTTCATAAAAGGAGTTTCGCATATTACTCTAGAAGCTTCTAAATAATATGAGAATCAAACAGACTATTGTTCGAACTCACCAAGCTTAAGGGAAGTGGAAACATTGAAAAATGATTATCTTTTCAAATTCTTATTGGATAAGACAATTTCGTTGGTAACACCACATCGGCAAATGACAAAAGATCAATCCAAGTATAAAAAAATTGTTGTCGGAATACCTGCATACATACATCCGGTCATTACACTCGGGGGATGATATAATAGACCAAGTTGATTGAAGAATACCTCTAAGTGATAACTCGAATGGATGAAAACCAAATGTTATTCCCGTAAGTTGCAATGAGAGGTATAATTTTTATAAGGTTTAAGGAAAGGGACTCGGAATTACAATGGGACAAGCTTGCTTTGAGTAGAATGATTGTTTCTTTAGGTTTTAGTCCAAGATACCAGCTGAACGAGAAAGCATGGTAGCGCATCAGTGATAGGACCTTGATGAACTATGAGCAATGACAACCCATAGGGATCATTCTCTCATTTCCAATTAGAAGCATTTGATTTGTGCCGATCATTGTTTCCTAATCGTTCTTAAAAAAAAATCATTTTCATGACATCTTGCATTCATACAAATGTCATCCCTAATATCATTTAGTTAGGAGCATTAGATTCATTCCGATCATGCATCCTAATCATCATTCTCATGACATTCTGTATTCATGTAAAAAGTCATCCATAAAACATTTGAGTATACAGGACATGTCCCTCAAAGGACGGTGTAGAAGCAATTTGAAAATTTCAGATTTGGTTCCCTAATGGAGCCAATCAAGAATTGAAAATTTCAGATTTTGTTCCATAGTGGATCAAACTCAAGAATGAAGTCTTCTGAAGAAAATAAGGAAGCAAATTGGAAATTTCAGATTTTATCCCCTGGGATCAAATCAAGAATGAAGTCTTCTGAAGATAAGTAAGGAAGCAATTTGAAAATTTCAGATTTTGGTTCCCCAGATCAAATCAAGAATGAAGTCTTCCGAAGATAAGTAAGGAAGCAAATTGAAATTTCAGATTTTGTTCCTAAATGGAGCCAATCAAGAATTGAAAATTTCAGATTTTGTTCCATAGTGGATCAAATCAAGAATGAAGTCTTCTGAAGAAAATAAGGAAGCAAATTGAAAATTTCAGATTTTTGTTCCATAGTGGATCAAATCAAGAATGAAGTCTTCTGAAGAAAATAAGGAAGCAATTGGAAATTTCAGATTTTATCCCCAGGATCAAATCAAGAATGAAGTCTTCTGAAGATAAGTAAGGAAGCAATTTGAAAATTTCAGATTTTGGTTCCCAGGATCAAATCAAGAATGAAGTCTTCTGAAAGATAAATTTTGTTCCCAGATGGATCAAATCAAGAATGAAGTCTTCCTGAAGACAAAAAGGAAGCAAATTGAAAATTTCAGATCTTGTTCCCTAGTGGAGCAAACTGAAGAATTGAAAATTTCAGATTTTGTTCCCAAGTGAATCAAACTGAAGAATGAAGTCTTCAAAGATACTAAGGAAGCAAATTGAAAATTTCAGATTTTGTTCTCTAGTGGAGCAAATCAAGAATTGAAAATTTGATTTTGTTCCCAAGTGGATCAAATCAAGAATGAAGTCTTCCCGAGGATCGCAAGGAAGCGGATCGAAAAACATCGATCCTCCTGCCTCCCCGAGTTTGCAGTGGAGCAGATCAAAAGATAGTGGATACTACTTTCATAAAGTTGAAGCTATCAAGATGAAGTTCCAATACCGTTCAAGTTGCGGTGGAGTTGGAGTCATTTGAAGAAGACGAGGATCAAGAAGTCGAAGTTCAGCCAAAACCGGGCAAAATTGGTCCTTTTATAGTCTTTGCTCTATTCTCGTTACACCGACAATGAGCAAAGAGGGGCAGCTTTAAGGCCCAATTTGCCGCCCGAAGCCCGCACCAATACCGTAAAATAAAACAACAAAAACAGCAGATTTGAATAAAGCCCAAATGGCCCAACATCGGCCTTCCCAAATTATTAGGCCCAACTAAACCCTAAAATTTTAGCAACCTAAATCAATTTAGGTGCTTTAGTTGTGCGCCGTTCCCATGCCAGCAGAGCCGCCATCCACGCCATCCACCACGCCCACGTAGCATATCCCACGTCCTCCGTGATCTCCGCGTGCACCTGCAAAGAGGGGCCAAATATTCGGTACCAGGCAGTTGTAATTTAGGCTATATAAAGCCATTTTTAACATTGTAAAGGGGGAAGATTTTTTTTGTTTTTACAGAGAATACACATTTTTCTAATAGCAGTGAATCAAAGAAATCAGAGCAAAGGTTTTTTTTCCCCCAAAATCTGTTTGTCTTCTTCATTTATTTTTTTTTCCCTCATCTTTTTATTTTATTTTGTCCTTTTCTTTCTTTGTTTTTTTAAAAAAAGACTCTTAAACATATAAAAGTTTTTAAAACTAAAAGAGGAAAGATCGAGAGGGACTCACCGAGCTCCCGTGACCGCCGCCGTCGACGCGCATGGGGCTCTCGGTTCTGCTTTCGAATTATAAAGGGAATCAAAGAAAGAGGGAGGGGTTTGGCCTATTTTGAAACAGAGAGGAAGATGAAAGAAATTTATGTTCTTTTTATGCTTTTTAAGCATCCAAGGCAAAAGGCGCTATTGAGTGATGGGGGGCTCCACGCGCATTTACCCTACATGGGTAAATTGCGCATCTAATCCCTTCCCTTTGCCTTGTTTTATTAATGTAGCCTTTTTTATTTTTAATTTGACCCCAAATCCTGTTTTAAACTCAGTTTAGACACCTTTTCTCCTATTTCACTTTATTTTAATGTTTATTATTACACCAATTATTTTATTAATATCGTCATGTTTTATATATATATATTATTATTATCTCTATTATTATTTTTATTTTTATTATTAATTTACTATTTATAATATTTTTTTACTTTCATTACTGTCATTCTTTTATATTATTACTATTATTTCATTTTTTTATACTATATTTTTACTATTACTTTTATTTTCATTTACCATTAATTTTATTATTTTTTTTACCACTAGTATTTTATATATATATTATTATTGCTTTTTATTATATCCATTACTCTTATTTTATTGCTAGGGTTATTATTACTTTTTTTTTTCATCATTGCTATTGTTTATTATTGGTTTTACTAATATGGTTTATTTACTCTTGTTCCTATCATCTTATATGGATCGATAATTTCGAATTGCCTTTTACTATTTTTGTTTTTGCTATTATTTACTTTTAAAAAACTCATAAAAAGTTTTCACAAAGGTAGTATTTAGTGTTTGGATGTTCAAAAAATTGTACCCAATCGTCTTTGGTTTCAATTTTTTTAGTTAATCTCGATAATTAAATATCCTTTAAAGATTTTGATTGTATTTTTGAAAATAAAGGCAATATTTAATGATTGGAAATTCAAAGAATCGTGCCCAATCGTGCTGGGTTTCGATTTTTAGTTTGGCCAAATAGTGAAATACCCTTTTCAAATTGCAATGTATGAGTTTTAGAGATCATGAAACAATCTTGGTATCGAGGGTTTGAAACATCGCGTCCTATCGTGCTGGATGTGGTGTTTCATCTTTTCGGAACAAGAGAGTTTCGATATCCAATGTGGGTTATCCAAACATTTTTGAAGATTCATATTTTAAAATATTTTCTAATTTTTCGATATTAAGGACATTAACCAATCAATACGGTACCAATTTTGGGCGTTGCGAGGGTGTTAACCCTTCCTCGTGCGTAACCGACTCCCGAGCCTGTTTTCTTAAAATTCGTAGACCAAAATGTTTTATAAGTGGCCCAATCACACTTCAAAAAAGATTGGTGGCGACTCCGTTTCCATATTTTTAAAGTCGGCCCGTTTTCCAAACAAAAAATAGTTTCGACATGTATATTATACTTTTGGTGTTTTAATTTTCTTTATCATGTATCTTAATACATCTCATATTTTACATCATTTGTAATAATTATTTATTATTAACTTACAAATTATTACATGCAATATACCTAAATATATCAAAAAAAAACTTTATTTACGGAAAAGGGCCGATTTTTTTTAAATTTACGGAAAAGAGATATTTTCCCACAAAACGCGTCCACGTCAGCGCGTTTTGTGGGGATGCAGCAGGAAAGTGCGCCCTTGGGGGAGCGCTTTTACCACATCAGCCAAAAACGCGTCCTTGAGGGCGCGCTTTGTTGACATGGCAAAAACACTCCCCCAAGGACGCGTTTTAGCCCGTGTTTTTTAAAAAAAAAAACTATTCTCGAAATTTTTAAAATATAACTTACAAAGGAAATCTTTATATTGACCCAAAGTCTTATTTCTCTTGTTTTCTTAAGCAAAGTGGGATATGAGATATGTGTATATATAGACTCATGAATAGTTTTGCAGCTTGTTCCTAAACAATGTGGGATTCCTTCCTCTTTTAACTAACAACATGAGATTAAAGGCTACACTATATTTGATATTTTTTTTACAAAACAATTTCTTTTTTTTTATATATATATTTTATTAACATTTTCTTATATTATAAAATTATCTTTTGAGATCTTTAATCTTGTTGCATTTTAGAATTGTTAACATATACAAAAGAACTATTAAAAAAAAGATAACAAATTGCACATATGAAATTGAGTTTTTATTTAGAAAGTTTATTTGTAATTACTTGTAATTACTTTTATATGATTTATTTCCAGAAACACAACCCATCATGTTTGTTTGTTGAACTTAATAAGTCTGTTTTGGGATGGGAAAAATTTTCAGCCATTTTTTAGTTCCGAATCATAAAGGCTATCCCATGATTTTACATTATCTGACATGTTTTACATGGTTGAAAATGGCAGAAGTTGCAGCAGCAGAAACACCACCATCAGTTACAGAGAGAAGTCCAAACGACAGAGGTATATATGTATGTTGATTTAATTTCAATTTATTTGCAAAAATAATTGACTTTTATCATATCAATTATTTTTCAGATTCCGTGATTGCTCGGGTTGAGACAGAAAAAAGACTAGCTTTAGTTAAAGCATGGGAGGAAAATGAGAAGGCAAAAGTAGACAACAAGTAAGAGCCAGCCATACCCATCTCTAAAACTTTGTTCAAATCCTTGTTTTTCAGGTTTAAAAAAGTAGGCAAAGGGACTAAATCAAAAGGTTACTTAAATTATCTGATAGGATGCCATACTTGATGCTAAATCAGGGCATATAAGAAGTTATCTGCTATTGGATCATGGGAGAATACCAAGAAATCTGCTGTAGAAGCACAGCTAAAGAGCATTGAGGTACAAAAAAACATTACCCACATTGTTAACCCCAATGCACAAACAAGCTTGGATTACAAGTTCTATAGATTGTTGGTACTTTTATTTAACCAAAGGGCTTTGTTATTTGATAGGAAAAACTGGAAAAGAAGAAGGAAGAATATGCAGAGAAAATGAAAAACAAAGTGGCTCAACTCCATAAACAAGCTGAAGAAAGAAGAGCGATGATCGAAGCCAAGAAAGGTGAAGATTTTCTTAAGATAGAGGAAACAGCAGCCAAGTTTCGTTCAACTGGATATACACCAAAGAAATTTCTTGGCTGTTTCGGTAGTTAACATCCTCAACTAATGTTTCATATACAGGACACATTTTTCTTCCTGGAATTTAGTTTGATTCTTTGCCTATGTTTTCTTATTACTTTTCCCCTTGTTGGTTTGTAATTGTCAAAGACATTCTAATATTGGTTTTTAATCATTATCTATGTGTGTATATATACAAATATATGTTGTGAAATACATTAATTCCTATTTGAATATCACATCGCCATACACTTGTTGGAGTTATGATCCTGTTATAAAGGCAGTTGCAACTTGAGCTATAGCTTTAGTTTGATAACTATAACATGCTTGATTTCGTGTTGGCAATCTTTGATGTTGATCTATTGAAAAGAAATAAAAAAACTCAAAATCGGTGGGAAAACTCTTATCTATGACAGGCTTGACTTATGTAGTTCATGCAAGAGTGAGCTCTCATATTTTTGTTTAGTAAGAAACTATTTGAGAGCACATTTTTTTTAAATGAGTCACTTGATTTTATAGTTAAGGGTATAACTTAGTAGAGAGTGATGTAGATTTTAGTATGAATATGAAGTTGCTACATGATGAGTTGTAGGACTTAAATTATCTCTTGTATGAGTTTAAAGATAGTGAATTAACTTAAGGTTGGATTGAGAACTGACTGGTACATTAGTCTTGGAGTAAGGAAAAAACCGGTGAACCTACGAAGCAGTATGAATTGGTTGAATTAGACTAACTTTCTAGATAAACTCACAAATATAAATAAAAACTGAATTGTCTAACCAATTTATATGTGCAATTTGTTCTCTTTTTTTTAATAGTTCTTTTATATATGTGCAATTTGTTCTCTTTTTTTAATAGTTCTTTTGTATATGTTAACAATTCTAAAATGCAACAAGATTAAAGATCTCAAAAGATAATTTTATAATATAAGAAAATGTTAATAAAATATATAAAAAAAGAAATTGTTTTGTAAAAAAAATATCAAATATAGTGTAGCCTTTAATCTCATGTTGTTAGTTAAAAGAGGAAGGAATCCCACATTGTTTAGGAACAAGCTGCAAAACTATTCATGAATCTATATATACACATATCTCATATCCCACTTTGCTCAAGAAAACAAGAGAAATGAGATTTTAGATCTATATAAAGATTTCCTTTGTAAGTTATATTTCCTTATTAATTGATGACACCTTAAAAAAAATGGTGTTGTTATTTTGAGCCTTTATAAAGGTTTATTCTCGTAAATTTTTAAAAAATTTAAGAATAAATTTTTTTTTTTAAAACACGGGCTAAAACACATCTTTGGGGGAGCATTTTTGCCACGTCAGCAAAGCACGCCCATAAGGACGCGTTTTTGGCTGATGTGGCAAAAGCGCTCCCCCAAGGGCGCGCTTTCCTGCTGCCACAAAACGCGTTGACGTGGACGCATTTTGTGAAGAAATAACCCTTTTTCGTAAATTTTTAAAAAATTGACCCTTTTCTGTAAATAAATTTTTTTTTGGTATATTTAAGTATTTTACCCAATTATTACACTATAATAAAAATATGATATCATTTTTATAAGAAATAATATTATTTGATTTTTCGATGCGAAACAAAGACATATTCTAGTATATAAGAATTTATTGATTCATAAATAAAACTAAAATAAATCATCAACACAGTTTAATATAAAAACAAAATTTTCCTCTATTCTCTTTCAATTGAAAAATAAAAATTACTAAAAGGGTGGAGCCACTCAAACTCAGGCTGAAAGAAATTTTTAAATCATGGCAATCACCTCTACATCAATTATCAAACACCATTATTTTTGGACATTTAACTCTACATCTAGAATTGCATCAAATAACATTTGGATAATTTTTTAATGCGCTAACTTGAGAAATCGATGTAAAATTTTACCTTACTTTTAAAAGGTATATAAAAATAATAATAAATAAACAAGAGCTACAAACCTCCTGAATTTTATAGAAAGGAATTCAAGCCTGATAAACTTTGACAATAGATGTTTAAGAGCTTGGGAACATGTCAATATCTAATAAAATATTAATGATTAATATGTAAAATTTATGTAATATAATACACAAAAACGATAATAACTACTGCATGGATTAAACAGTCAAGCGATTGAAAATAAAAAAAAAAATCATCTGAAAATTTTTAGACTTAGAATAGGGATTATGTCAAAAATATGCAACTTTGACATTCAATACCCTGGGAATTTAATGGTTGCATAAAAACTGCCATACACACCAATGAATATGATTGTATAAAATAAGAAATAGCATTTCATTAATTTCAAACAAGTGCTAAAAAAGGTCACTCTGCTCTACATCTTGATTTCCAACCTCAAATTTTGTACTCTAAATATATGAACTTACTCCATGTAAGTTGATGACAATTTTATGCTATAATTTCATGTTCATACTCCCTTTCCATCCTATGAGAGCTTTTCACAATTCCATGAAAGAAAACTAAATTATCTAATGGATAATAAAGAAAAAGATGAAAATCTAGTTAGGTTAGATTTCAAGACAAAATGGACTCTAACCAGTCTGATGTGAACTCATAAGCCACAAATGTTACAGCACCCGCAGGTGCAGCTTTGATTGTCGACGGAACAATTCCCTTATAAAGACCATGCCAACCCTCTGACTGCAAGATTCGTTGCAATGCATCAAACATGTTCTTATATGCACGATGGTCTACTCGAGCACCGTATTTTGGATGTCTCTGTAGTCCCTCAATCTGCAACCAACAAATGGCAACCAAGTTCCATAAATAAGCAAAATTTGGAGATCAGGTTATGACAGCAACGCAGGTTCAAAAATGCCCAGAGATCTACCTGGAACCTTTTCTTAACTACATCGAGAGGATGACAGACAAGTTTCGCACAAGTACCAGCTGCTAGCCCGCAAATGAAAAGTTGAAAACTTGAAAGGCTATGATCTGTGGTTGAGCTTGTATTGAATGTTCTTGACCGATTCCAAGTCTAAGATGATAAAAATGTAAAATCCAAGACCACACATTAAAAACAATTTTTTTTTCAAAATATATATTCAAAGTTTCAGAACAAGACTAAGCATACACCAAGAACAACAAACATGTCAAAATATCCAAGAAAATTCGGTTTATCTAACAAGCACTAAATTTAGTCAAGTACCATCTGAGCTTAAATCAGCATTCCAAATTCTGATGCAGATAGTTTGTAAGAAAGAACATACTGAAAATGTATTATCTATTCTATGCATCATTCTATTGGAAAACCACAACACCATGTTAGACAATCAGATAAACCATTTTAAGAAATAACATCTAAATCCCATGTTTCTTATCTTAAAAGTAAAACACTTGAACAAGAAAAGAAATCCATATATGACTGATACTGAGCATTTTTCGGGAAACAGATCATTTCAAGGTATACATGGACAAAAATCTTACCATAGCCCAACGCTTAAATGTATCATATGTGCCGAACTGCAAGCCAGCATAAGGAACGATCTCAACCAATGTTGGTGACAACCCAGCATACAATCCTCTAAATCCACGAGTACTAATTATATCAAAGAGTGCTGATCTCATAGTGGGGTATACCTACATGTAATCAGGAAGTGTCAAAGAAATCAACTAACTTGAAGAAATCAAAGCTTTTGCAGGTAACACTCATTGGGTGCATCAGAAGTTAGCATCCAAGAAATTTTTACAAATCACTTTATGAGTACAAAGATACAGTTAAATTTCTTTTCAAAAGAGGTTACGACCTCATAAACTTCCTTCACACAATTGAATGAACTGCTGTCAAAGCAGAAAAGAACATTATAGCATCAGTCAAGTGTAATACCTTAGGTTCACCTTGCGAAGCCAATATAGTCCGAAGAAGATCAAAAGGATAAGATCCAACAGTAGCTGCACAACCTGCTAACCCCCCACTGATGTAAGACAGGTAGGGGCTTATACTAAGGTGATCCACTGCACCACCATAAAAAAAGGCCATAACAAAGCATATCATAAGAAATAATATGAGGCTGCCATCTGATGCAATAAAGACAAACACTCCAATCTACCAAATACAACATAGAAGGACATAAAGCCACAAATAATTTTGTATGCTTCTATATTAACTAGCTGTATGTCCCTGATTACTTTCAATATGTGACGTAACTTACAATTTCTATCTTTTCATCAGCATAGCGGAAGGCAATATCTGCTGTAAAGTACCTGTCTTGGAAGAACCAGAAGCAAATGTTTTCAACTTATGTAACACGGCAAATTGTATGGCTGTATATGGCATAACCATAAGTAAAGCTGGGACATTACCACGCCAAAATCCCTGTCATAAGAACCATATATTGAATTAAAAAAACACAAAAGAAAGCAAATCTACAGAATTTTAGGTAAATCAGCTTATAGGAAAGAAAAGGTTAACTAAAAATGCAACCAACTGCACAAATGAATGAGCTCTTTTTAAAATCATTCAGTCATAACCAGTAAAATAGAAGAAGAAATAAACATACAGTCGAAAAGAAAATGGCGCTCATACCGGTAAACCTTCTTCCCTCAATATATCCTTTGTTGCTTGAGACATTCCAGTGTACTTTGATGATCCCGAAAGATCTCCACGAAGCAAAGCCCATGAAGATGTTGGTTCTAATTGCACCTATACACAGAGAAAAATAACAACTTTCTTTATGTTGGCAACAACACATTAACATGCCAAAATAAATGAGTGTAGCTGAGATGAAATTCTTCAATGAAAGTAGGAATGTAAAAAGATAAACAAGTCCGTATAGGGCAAGAAGGAGATAATATGCAGTTGGATAAAATGAAGAAAGCACATTTACGAAGATTCAAACATGGAAAGAAGACAAGTAGATGATCTAGTCAAAACATGTCGATGAAGGAAGGATTATGAAGAGGACAACCGAATAGGATATGTTCCTAAGTTAACTATGCAATATGATCCGATAGCCTGCATTAAATAGTAGGAAAAGACATGGTTTTGTTGTTTGACACCCAACAAAAAGAATTTGTATACCAAATAAGAAGCTTAACTTACAGTAAATATTAAAAGGATGATTCAGTTACATATTATGATCACTTCCCAGTTCCCACAACTATTACTTAATTCTTATCAAGTATATATTTCCAAGATGCAACATTACAAATTGCACTCAGTGGATTCAATTAACACTCTACTAGTCCTCACAACTTTCTCGCTAAGGTGATTTTGCTTGGTTGGGTGGATAAAAAACTGAAGAGAGAAAAAATTGAAAGGATTGAAGAGAAAAAAGATAGAAAATATACATTTTGCTTCTACCATGACGGGAAAGATTTTCATCGAGGTAAAATGTAAGAATATTATTTTACCATTATACCTTTTATAAGCTAAGATAAAATATAAGGTTTCAAAGAATATGAATAATCTAATAAATATCAAGTGTGCATACTTAACTCAAATTTCTCTAATTTTCTCCCTTTTTACCATTTGGTCCAACTTAAAATATTTCTAATTTGTGCATAATGGATAATAATAATAATAATATCTTTTTTTTTCCCTCTTGCCAACCTCACTTTTAAAATTCATTTTATTTCCAACTTGGGAATCCATCATTATCATCTTTCACATTTACACCTACCACTTCTCTATCCACCCGATCTACCCTTCCACATTTCACCTATCAATTTTCATCATATTCATAGCAAATCCAAAACCCATAATTAATTTCATAAACACAATACTAATTACAGTCATTCCAGAATCCCCTAACATTAAAATAAACTCCAAAAAAGAAGAAAAATAAAAAAACCATATTTTTTACCTGAAATCTGATCTTAATAACATCAAGAGGAGAAGTAACTGTCCGGGATATACCACCGGAAATAGCACCGGCGGAGGCATCAAGCAACGCCCTTTTTATCTGCCCTGGCTCTTCCATTGCAAGAGCTATGCTTTTAGTTCAAAAAAAAAAAATTTCTCTTGCTCTCTAGGGTTAGGCTATCAAGCTGGAAAAAAAAACCCAAATTTCAAAAGGCGAAAACACTTTAGAAAAATAGGGTTACTGAAGGTGGACGTAAGAGGGATCAAGCAATAACACAAAACAGAGAAAGGTAAAGGAAACTGGGAATAAGGAAGGGGCAGACGGTACAGTGAAAGGCCGCCATTCTTTAAGAGAAAGGAATAAGTTATTTTTTCTTCTTTTGCCGCCTTATTGGATTGAGAGAGAGGCGACTTTGAAGTGAAAAAAAATAAACTTAGAAAACAGAGGAAAATACACAAATATTCAGAGGTCGAAACTCGAAAGAACAACAGATTTTCTTTTTATTTTGGCTATTTTATCAAACTCACCCAAAAAAATTTGATATTTATAAAAATGACCCAAGTTCAAAAACAATCACCAAAATGACTTAAAATGAACAGTAGAATAGGGTTTTAGGAACCCAATGGCTAGCACCACCTAGTGTTTTGGCCCAATAATTGCCTGATAATTGTATCAGATTTTAAAAAATTGAATTTTTTGACTTTGGGAACCTAATGGCCGACACTAGGGTATTTTTTTTTAAAGCGTATCATACTGGTATACAAAAATATCAGTATTTTAAAAAAAAAAATTGGTTCTAGCCTTCTAATGGCCGGCACCAAGGACTTCAATTTTTTTTTTTGGTTCTGGCCTTCTAATGGGCGGCACCAGGGACTTCAATTTTTTTTTGTTCTGGCCTTCTAATGGCCGGCACCAAACTAGTAAAAAACAAATAAATTTGGTGCTAGCCATGTAATGGCTGACACCAAACCTTATATATATAGTAGGTGGTTTGGGTTTTGACAGTGTAAATGGATAAGAAAATATTTTTTTGAGAGAGGCATCAAAATGAGAGTGTTTTGTAGTGTATCTTCAAATGAGTTATTTGTTGTGGATTGTAGATGGGAGTTTTTCGTAGTGTACAACCGAATCTCGAGGTTGAATTATATACTTTCATGTTTTAACGAAGTTGAATTATATACTGTCATGTCCACCCTAAAGGTTATGCTATTAAGGGTTGGATAACTTTCTGCACCATAGATGGCTAATCGAGATGTCCAGCGTAGATGGACATTATCTATGGTGCAATAGCGTTTATTCCGCAACTTATAAGTGGGGTACTGATGGCCGAATTTGAAAAAGACTTATCGTTTATTCTGCAAAGGTATCTCAGGGGACAATGGAAGAAGAAAGGGTCTGGAGTTTTTAGGAAGTTATATTTTCCCTTGGTTTATGCTACTGGTTTTCTGTTTCTTTTTAATTTTGCTGACCGTTTCAGTTATCCAATTATCTTGTACTGATGCAACGTAGACCTAATTCAAGCAGAAGACGATTAATTGTAAAGAAACTACTATTGAAAATAATTGTATTATTTCTTTAAAATATTTGTATTTTTTATATCTATAAATTTAATATAGTTGTTTAGGATTTAAGGTTTCATTTTTATATTTTCGTGTATTAATTTCTTAGAATGTTTGTATTTTTTTTGTATCTGTAAATTTAATTTAATCTGTAATATATGTAGTTTGAATTTAAAATTTTCGTGTATTAATTTTACTCATCTGTTTGTAGTTCGTTGGGTGTTTAAATTTAATCTAATGCGTAATATTTTTGTTTGAATTTTATTTTTTTTTGTATTAATATTGTAGAATGATTGTATTTTATTGTGTATATAAATTTAATTTGTCGTGTACTATTACTTATTCAAATTAGTATTTTTTTAATATTTCGAAGTCATTTATTCAAAAAAATAATTATTTTAGAGAAAGTAAATTAATATTAAAACAGAATAATTAAAAAATAAAATACATATTTACAGAATAATTTAAAAATAAAGTAAAAATTTACAAAAAAATTAAAATTATCTCAATCTCGACGACATCCCCGGCGCTGGCGAGTAATGGTCTGGATGCCTCCGTCGGTGATGCCGTGCACCTTGCTCAGGAGTTTGATAATTGCTCGGTCCGGCCTCCGGTGTCTCGTCCGGTGTACTTAGAAAAGTAGAATAATCATATACACTATAATCGGGAGTTAATGGGTTTTGCGTGACCGGAGGTGCCGATGGAAAAATATATTTAGTGTGGGTGTACGTGCTTCAGGATGGAGCTTCGGGTGGTATGAGGATGATCCGGATCGTGTCGAATGTTGAGGCTCGAGGTCGTCACCAAAAATATCCTCGAACGATGGAGGAATTTGTTGCTCGGGCTCGGGCTCTAGGTGGTGTGATGATGAGCCGGATGCTTCATATTGGGGCTCGAGATTGGGGTTCGAGGCAGTATCAGACTCGATGTTCCCGAATGGTGGAACTCAGTTACGGTGCGGTTGTGCGTTCCTTTGTTGCCATCGAGAAGATTTCGGTTGCGCGTCTCTTTGGATCAGCATGTAACGACCTTGGAATATAAAGGGTTTCCCGTGTTCCATATACCATGCTGCGTACTCGGGCGTAGGAGAGAACCCTCCCTCTAAGACATACAAGGGAGGGCGCCTCGAATGTCGATGATTCCACAGAAAGATATACGGTTCATATTTTTGCGCCCAATTTAAAGCGTCCCGACCCGAACCCTTTTTGTCTATTTTGTGGACTTCTTTGATGTCGACGGGAGGGTTCGGGATAGGTTTTGCGCAACCGAACTGCCTCAAAACCTGACCTCCATCGTGCCACTCCACCATATGGAAATGAATTAACGGCACATTTGATACGAACAACTGTTGCTGCTCGATAACACATGATGGTATGAGTGCCGCGATATCTTCCTCATCATATGGCATCCATATAAACTGCATAATATAGACAACACGTTATTATTTAATTTTTTTCTTGTGCAATTATTGTATTTAAAAAAGAAATATTCAGAATCGTATTTTACGCCATCCCCGGAATGAGTCTCTATCATCATACGGTACATAGGTACGGTGAACGATCGCCCGATTCTCGGTACAGTTGCCCATCTAAAAAACGAAAAAAATTATCAGATTATTTTTTCCATGCAAAAATGAGTATACAATAGTATACAATTAAAAAATAGATGGCAAAATTGAACTATATATTTACCTATTAACGAGTGGCCACACATACGGTTGGTGGCTCACTGATGCCAGAAATAGCATTCGGTATAATGCCCAAGACTGTAGTAGAAGGCAGCAACCACCCATTGTTTTCGTAGACGGATTTGTCGCTCGACAAAGCTCGCGGTATAAGCATGCCAACACTGTAGAGCCCCAACTAAATCTTCTGGCATGCTCGAGATCCTCTAATAAGGGGAGATACATTATTGAGACTTTATTTTGATTGACGTCCGACAATAGTATCCCACCTATAAGTTGAAGAATGAATGCTTTTGTAGCATAGATAATGTCCATCTGCGTTGGACTGCTCGGGAGATGCTGGAAGTTTTCTTTTAACTAAGTAAATTTAATATAGGTTAATCGTCATTCCTCGTTGTTGGGGGCACCCTTCCAAGTAACCGCTCGCAAGTGCCCCACGGATCGGGCATTCTTCTAAGCCCGGTCACTGCTTCGCCGTTTATAGACAGCCCTAGTTGGACTGCTACGTCTTGCAGTGTAATAGTTACCTCCCCACACGGGAGGTGGAACGTATGTGTCTCCGGGCGCCATATCTGAATGTACGCGGCTACCCCAAAACCCGCAACATTCAAATACGGTAAAACTCTTAGATTGGGAAAATAACTGGGATCATGCAACCGGGGTCTCACAATTCGGTACAAATTCTGCGTTTATAGTAAATATATAATGTTATATTTGTCGTTTAAAAAAGAATTTAAAAGAATATTTAAAATTAAATAAGACATTTTATTTCTCGTTTATCTTATGCACATTGGCTGCAATGTGGTTGTTGACATTTAAAATAATATTAGAATTAGGATCCCTGGAGTGATCGGCGATCGTTGGCGGTGGTTGACGGTGAACAGCAATTGTCGGAGGTGTTTGGAAGTGCTCGATGGTCGTTGGTGATCGTCGAAGTAGCCTATTTATAGTGGGGGACCATTTGGCTGAAGTAAGGGCATAATTAAAAAAACAAATTTAAAAAAAAAAAGAAGCTAAATGTAAGGCTGGCCAGTGGAAGGCCAAATTGGCCTTGTGTCAATGACACAAACCTAACGCAGGAAGGGTCATTTCACCCTTTTTTTTTTATTTCATTTTCATTTCATTTCATTTACATTTACATTTCATTTAAATTATATATCTTTCCATTTAAATTCAATTTTTTTTCATTTCAAAATTTTTATTTTCATTTCATTAATTTTTTTCATTTAAATTTATTACTTTTCCTAATATAATTTTTTTCATATTAATTTTTTTCAATTAATTTCATATTTTTTTCATATTAATTAGAAGTAGTCTCAATATCAGAGTCATTTAAATTTTTTCATATTTTATTTTTGTCAATTTAAATTTTAAATTTGTTAAAAAAATTTCTCATTTTATTTTTTTTGGGTTTTTTAAGCCTGACACCCCATTTATCAGGCCTGATAAATGTCATTTCGAATTTTTTTCTCCCCTGCTGCAGCCGGCCATTTCTTAGGCCTGACGCAAGCCAGGCCTGCCGCAATAGTCACCTCACTTTTTTTTTTCATTTCCATTCTCATTTCCATTTCATTTAAATTATATTTTTTTTCAATTTAATTTTTTTTCTCATTTCATTTATATTATTTTTTATTTAAATTTAATTTTTTCCTCATTTCATTTAAATTATCTATTTTTCCATGCAAATTTAATTTTTTTTCTCATTTCATTTAAATTATCTATCTTTCCATGCAAATTTTTTTTTTCTCATTTCATTTAAATTAATTTTTTTCCTCATTTCATTTAAATCTATCTTTCTTTCAATTTTAATTTAATTTTTTCTCATTTCTTTTAAATTAAATTTTTTCCTCATTTCATTTAAATTTATCTTTCTTTCCTTGTAAATTTAATTTTTTTCTAAATTCATTTATATTATTTTTTCTCATTTCATTTAAATTATC
This sequence comes from Gossypium sturtianum, assembly GCA_025698515.1. Taxonomy (NCBI): domain Eukaryota; kingdom Viridiplantae; phylum Streptophyta; class Magnoliopsida; order Malvales; family Malvaceae; genus Gossypium; species Gossypium sturtianum. The sequence continues at coordinate 119,629,913 of CM046952.1, forward strand.
TATCTTTCCATGTAATTTTCATTTTTTTCTCATACCATTTATCTAATTTTTCATATATTTACAATGTTTTTACAAGAACATGTGCTCAATAATATATCATTGGTCATCTTGGAGTCCGGCATTACGAGACGATTGACCGGAAACATAGACACGATGTGGGAATGTTGATCGGTTGTGTCCGAATGTTCGACACACAGTGCACAGTTTGGGTTCACCCGTCTTCCTGACATCCAGGTCATTTCGATTCTCGTCGATTGTGGTCGACCTTTAGGATGTCTACGGAGACTACAGTCAGACACCATCTCGAAATCAGGCGGTGGAACTTCTCAGTTTGAGACATCGGGCATTACAGGAAACTCGTTCCCCCATATACGCAATGTGCGTTGCAACGTGTAGATCTCGTCTATGAATTTTTGATATTTAAGTTTTCTCTCGCACACGCTGCATGAACATGCGCACACAGATATTGAAGAGTCTGAAATATCCCGCACTCGCTGTAACATCCTAGATTAGGGGTTATGCGTTTGGAGCATAACCCAAGTGCTAGTGGGTTTTAAGGGTATTTGGAGATGTTTTAAGAGTTTTTAAAATTCTAGGATGAAAGGGAAAGCTTTGGAAAATAATTGGATTTTTGGGTTTAAAAGAGGAATTGGGCCAGGGAAGCCTTAAGAAAAAATTGTGGGCGTTCTTGGCATAAACCAGGCCTTGGAAAAGTGGCTACAAGGCGCTACTTAAGGCCTGGAAATAACGCCATAACAGGTCTGGAGTTTGAGTCTTGGGCGCGGCATAAGCGTGTTTTATTTTTGCAAGTTGGCGTTAAGGGAGAAGGAGGTTTTAAAAGAAAATATGGGAGTTGATGACACAAAAGAACCAGAGACAAAGTGGTGGGGGGCGCTTATGCAAAGGAGGTGCAGGGAGAGTTCAAGTTCGAGTCCATGTTGGCGACATAAGGAGTCTTTATTTTCGCTTTTTGCGTCAAGAAGAGGGAGCTTGACTAGGTAGGTCTTAAAAGAAGTTTTTGGTGATTCATATCACAAAGCAGCGCCTTGGCAAAGTGGTCAAGCGTTACACGCAATCAAAGGGCTCCAACAGTCTTGGGTTCGAGGTGTTGAGCGAAGGAGTGGGATTTTATTTTTTTGGCTTTTGACGTCAACAATGGGGTAAGTAGTGGGACGGCTTTGGACTTCTAAATTAGATAAGGATAATGCTTGGTTTTATTTTTTTTATTATTGGCTAAGAATAGAAGATAAATGGTTGTTTATTTTATTTGGTTTAAATAGGTAGATAAGGGATTAGATAAGGCTTACCTTATTTTTTTTATTCGGCTGAAGGGTAGGATAAAAGGTGGATTTTATTTTATTTATTTTAAATGATAGGATAAGAGATAAAGATTGGCTTAATTCAAATTATTTTCGAATGAGTTTGGGAGAGGAAAAATAGGTGCCGAATTGTGTAGTATAATTAGAGAGTGGCCATCTTTTGTTAGTTCCTTTTTCTTTTTAATTTTTATTTCATTGTGCCGAAATTCCAAGAAGCAAAAAGGCTATTCGTGTTTCTTCTTCTCCTCTATTTTTTTAGCATTAGCCGAACCTTGTAAGTGCTTTTCTTCTATTTGTATTTTACTTTTATTAATAGCCATAGCCGATTCTCAAGAAGGCCTTATTCTTTTCTTCTATCGCAAGCCGAAACCTTGATCCAGTTCTCTCTTGTGGCCGAATATCTCAGTGATCAAAGGGGGGAGGTGTTGTCGAATTCTTTTGATGCAAGTTATCCAATCGGTTCATTATAGAGGTAAGGTGATATGTGCAATACGGCCATAAGTCCTATTGGTTATTAAAGTTAGCCGTCTCTAACAAGTGATTAATAGGAATTTCGACTACTCAAGGATCAAGTCGACAGAAGTAGAGCAAGTATTCGGGATTTGGATAAGCATAGGGAAGTTCCAGGATCATGTTAAATTCAAGTAGCTCGCTAAATAGTGAGGTGTGTGATTAACCCACCGTTTTCCGGGTTTTGCTATATTTGCATGTGTGATTTATGTGCTAACCAGTGCAATGACAGTTATGTGGTGATTACCCTGAAAGGGGTATAACGATAATCGTGTTAGTATTATCTCGTTGATAAGAATGTGAAAGTGCCGATGTGAATGTGATAATGCCTATAAAAATGTGATTGTGCGCTTTAATAACATGTGCATGCATTTATTATTATTATGCCACTATTACATGCTTGCATGTGCATGGGTGGGATATGGATATGAAGGAAGGAAAGGGTGTACATTATGTACGTGGTCCGATGTTAGCCTTGTGCTACATTGGCGCTTGATGTTAGCTATGTGCTTCATCAAGGGGGTGTTGGCTAGGTGCCCATCTCGGCGGTTGATAGTTGTGTGCATGTGCATCACCGTGAAAGAAAGATATGTGGATCACTATGTGATCGGTGGATTAACCACGGCCTTGAGCGGCAAGTGCGCCAAGGTAAGATATGTGGATCACTATGTGATCGGTGGATTAGCCACGGCCTTGAGCGGCAAGTCCGCCAAGGTAAGATATGTGGTTCACTATGTGAGCGGTGGATTAGCCACGGCCTTGGGCGAAGTGCGCTAAGGTAGGAGTAACGGATGGACCCTAGGTTGGGTTGGGCTTCATAATTGCATAACTTTGCATATTATTTTGATTTGTGGATTAATGTGAAAATGGGCTAGGCCCAGTTGATATGTGGATTATTAAGAAAAGGGCCAAACCCGGTATATGAATGTGGATCGATGTGAAAATGGGCTAAGCCCGGTATGTGGAAATTTTGTGGTTAACTACCCTATTATATGAACGTGATATGAATATGGGCCAAGCCCGAGAATGTGGTAGTATGTGAATATGATATTTGATATCTCGATATATGGGTTAATATGTGGTTAACATGTGGGTGGAATTCGGTGGTTTAATTACACACTGAGTCCGTGTGACTCACCCAAATATTTTATCAAACATCGCAGTGAGATGATGATCGGACCGGGTTGGAGTGGATCTGAGGTGGCCCATGCGAGAAGATAATTTAATTAATTAAGTATTTATAGTTTCATATTTTGATTAAGTCTTTATTGTATTAAGGCCCATTAAAGTGTTAAAGGTTGTTTAAGTATTTTTCATTAAGTTTAATTATTATATTTATTATGGATTGACAATTTAAATATTAATTGCAAATGATTTTATTTTCTTAAGTGGGTATAATAAAGTTTTGAATCCGGTGTTTTCATAATAATTTAATTTTTACCTGGAATATTTTAAGTCACGAAAAGGTTTTATTAAAGGAAACAAATTTTTAACGATTTTTACTCTTAAGTAAGAATATTTTCGAACGTGTTCCGCAGTGGCATTTCAAATTCGGTCGTAGTGAATGGGCCGGGTTTGGGGTGTTACACTCGCATCGCTTGTTTCGCAGATCAACTGCGTACGACTTAGGTGGAAGACCCTAACGACAGCCGATGTACTCTTGAACTCGAAAAGTCTCCAAGTTGCGTGAATACAATTTTACGTTCATTGTTTGTGCCCTTCGACTATTTACCGCCATGGCCTTTCAGACGGCCTCAACGTACACGTGCCCGGCCTCGATTTGCTTAGCTTGTCTCAACCCCATCCTAGGCATCAATGTGGCCAACCTATAGAATGTTGCCGAGAAAACAGCAGAAATCGGGAGATGGCGTGTGCGCCTCAATACAAAGTTGACCGCCTCTACTAGGTTGGTTGTCATTTGCCCATACCGAAACCCCTTATCATAACTTTGAGTCCATTGCCAGTTCTCCATGCTACCCAACCATGTTCGGAGATCTGTTGGTAAAGATGACATCTGAGGTTCAAGCCTCGCGAACCTCTGCCTGAATCTTCGCAGTTCTAACTTATGAGCTGCATATTTAATTTGAAATCATCATTTTAAAAACAACAAAAAATTTGAAAAGTAATTTTTGAAATAAATACAAACAAAATTTTTTTACCCATGTTCACGAGTTTTTTTTCCAATCTTTATTCTTATAATCTCTGTGGAAGTTTGCCGCGATGTGCCAGATGCAATAAACAGACCTCCACGGAACCCCCGATCACCTTATCGTAGCAAGTAATCCTTTCGATCTATCTGATGTAAGGTAAATGTTGTCTTTTCTGACAACGTGTCTCCGCAGATTTCTGAGGAAAAATTCCCAAGACTCGAAACACTCACGCTCCACATTGGCGAAAGCGATCGGAAGTACATTTTGGTTGCCGTCTTGTGCAACAGCAAGTAGGAGTATTTGCTTGTATTTTCCGTACAACCATGTCCCGTCCACATGCACCATTGACTTGCAGTGAGGGAAGGCCCTAACACACGGTTCGAACGTCCAAAAAAATCAGTGAAAAACTCGTTTCCCCGATTGTATCTCCCCGTCTATGCCTTTATACAACAGTGTTTGCAAATCAGTCACTGTCCCGGGCACATACTCCTGCATCTAGGCTATCCACCCTTGAAGCTCGTTGTATAACGCACCCAGTCACCATACAACTTTCGCATCGCCATTTGCTTTGCCCACCATGCCTTTCGGTACGACACTTTATACTTGAATCGAGCTTGCATGTCCGCAATAAGGACCGACACCTGAATGGTGGGCGACTCTTTCACCAAAGGGATGATGCAGTTGCATATAGTTTTTGCATCTAACTTTCCATGGTCTTGCGACATACGAGCAGACATGCATGTGTGTGGACCTTCTAGTTTCCTTATCATCCACATCTGTGTCTGCTGCATTAACGCGGCTCGGACATGCCATTTACAACCACTTGACGCTTTCCAACATTCTCCTACGTACAAAGACTGCGTCGACTTCGTTACTTTATAATCCACACCTAACTTCAAGTTAAGTTGTTTTATAGCATGTAAACAGTCTTTTTTGTTATCGAATTATTGTCCTACAAACAACTCTTCATCACCGAATTCATCATCAAGTAGGTGGGCCGGCACAATATTTGTATATTCTGGGAACTCGCGTGCAAGAGCCGCATCAGGATCCACATCGGTCATGAAGGACCCTAGATTATTTCTTATAACTATACCAGGGCCTGTGTTCCCGGCCGAATGGGGTTTGCATTTTTACCCTCCACCGGCCATTTCTCGTCTATGTCTTTAGGGATATCATCCAAATCGGGGTCACTGAAATCATATTTGGGATCACGGTGGGACTGATCATCATTATCGGACCCTTCATCACTATCTTCTATGGTGGCCAACACCTCTAGATGGATCTCTAGACGAGGACACGAGTTTGGGATGTTATACAAACATCCACCGGTGTTTGGATTTTCGGGAGTTGGCATTGACCGTCCAAAACTCGACTGATCTTCCCATGAGACGTTAAGATAAAAATCAATTCCAGAGCGTTGGCTTGCTGGAATTACAACTTGAATGGGATCCGATTCAGTTATCTCCGCGAACAACTCAACCGAGCTGGGATGTTCTATCTCAATGGGGCAATAAATTGCTATCATTGTCCCTAGATCATCATCATCTTCAAGCTCAATTTCTGAGAACTTTAGCGGATCAGTTGAAACCAAAAATTTGTAAAACAGTCTCAACATTTGCTTTCCGCAACGGGTTGCTATCTTTGTACTGATTTTTCGTTTTAAATCCGCCAGCGAAACACGCTTGTTGAATCTCATTCCTATTTTTTTCCGACTTTGAAATACACAACCTTCTTCAGTTGTATTTATCATTTCTCCATCGAAATGAACATAAACAAACAAAATTTAGGAACTCATCTTAAAAAAAATTTGCTTCCTTCTCGACAAAGAAAAAACTAAAATTTTTAATCTCGCTTTTCAACTAATAAAGCAAAGAAAAAGCAAACAAAAACTCAAATAGAAGATAAAATACCTATATATATCTGATGATAAATTTGATGCCGGCCATTACATGACCAACACCAATTTTTTTTTACATCTCTGGTGCCGGCCATCAGTGTACCAAAGTAAAAAAAATTACATTGGGATAGGAAAAAAGTATGTGCCAGCCATTAGAAGGATAGAACAAAAAAAATTGCATTGGGGCACGAAAAAAGTCCCTGGTGCCGGCCATTAGAAGGCTAGAACAAAAAAAAAAAATTTTACTAGTCTAGTTCCAGCCATTAGAAGGCTAGAACAAAAAAAATTTGCATTGGGACACGAAAAAAGTCCCTGGTTCCAGCCATTAGAAGGCTAGAACCAAATTTATTTTTTACTAGTCTGGTGTCAGCCATTAGAGGGCTAGAACAAAAAAAAATGCATTGGGACACGAAAAAAGTCCCTGGTGCCGGCCATTAGAAGGCCAGAACCAATTTTTTTTTAAAATACTGGTATTTTTGTATACCAGTATGATACGATTTAAAAAAATATATCCTGGTGCCGGCCATTGGGTTCCCAAAGTCAAAAAATTTAATTTTTTAAAGTCTGACACAATCATCAGGCAATCATGGGGCCAAAACACTAGGTGCCGGCCATTGGGTTCCCAAAACCCCATTCTACTGTTCATTTTAGGTCATTTTGGTGATTGTTTTTTAACCTGGGTGATTTTTATAAATATCAATTTTTTTGAGTCAATTTGGTAAAATAGCCTTTTATTTTTGTAGCCATATATTATGCTTAATTTCAGCATTTAATTTTTAATTTATCAAACAATATTTTAAATATTTTCATCAACTCAATTTAAAAAATTATTAAAATATCTTTTTTTATTAAAATAAAATATATTATTTGATTCTACTTTATTCCTTTTATTTAAAAAACTAATAAAAATATATCTATAATAGAATTAGAACACAAATCAATAATTGTATTAATAAAACATTTAATTTACTACTCAATTAAAAATTTATTTTGATATTTTTATATATTTTAATTTTATTATGCACTTTATCAGATTCACCAATTGTATATTTTGATAATATATTTGATTGAGTTGATGTCACAACTTAACTCGATACAAACTCGTAAACAATGTAATTTATTTCTTTTAATTTTAATATCGTATGTTGAAACCATTTTTTATAGGAGTTTGAAAAAATGAGGGGGATCGACTTTTAAAAATAGGGAGTCGCTACCAATCTTTTTTGTTTAGGTGTGATCGGATCACCTATAAAAATATCTTGGTCTGCGAAATTAGAGAAAACGGGTTCGGGAGTCGGTTACGTGCAAGAAAGGGTTAGCACCCTTGCAATGCCCAGGGTTGGTACCAAATTGATTAATGTTGTCCTAACGTCAAAAACTTGAAAATATTTAGGGTCAAAAACTTTGGAAAAAGGTTAATTAAATTGGAATTGAATCTCAAGATTAACTCGTTTCAAAGAGATAAAAGTATCATACCCAGCACGTTAGGATATAACACATTTATACTCTGACACCGAGATCATCTTTGATTTTCAAAACATGTAAAAAAAGGGTACTTGGGTATTTAGTTGAACGAAAAATCGACACCCAGCACGTTAGGATGTAATTTTCCGTACTTCTAAACACACAAATATTGCCTCGTTCTTAAAATTGACTCAAAATTTATTTTTAATGTAATAAAATATTTAGAAAAGGTTTGAATATGTTGGAGTTTGAAATACAATACAAGGATAATATCGTAAACATTAATCATGAAATACACGAATTTAAAAATATTGATCAACAAATTATACAATACTCTTACAAAATTTAACAATGTCAAACAAAAACTTTAAAGGCAAATCAAATAAACTTAAAGCAACTAAAATAAATTGGATATGAATTTTACACTTTGGAATTATTTAAAAATGAAATAATTTATGAATGAACTCATTAGATACATATTTTAAAAAGAAATTATGCATTTAAATATATATATACATAAATAATTTTAAAAGAAACTAAATATATATATAAGTTTAAAAGGAAATATATACATAAAATAATGTAAGAATCAATAATATGTATAAAAACTCTTATTATTATATATGTATGTATGTACAAAATAATAACATATAAAGAGATTATATAAGTCATCAAAGAAATACATAATATATGATTTTGAAATTAAATGTTTAAAATATACATAAAAAATATATACATATAGAAAATAAAACAAATTAAAACGTTGAAAAATCAATAAAATAATTCAAAACAGTTTATTAAAACAATGTCTAAAGATGAATAAATTTAATATCATAAAGAATTTTGCAAAAATTATAAACAAAAGCTAAAAAAATACTTAATCGAAAGAAAGATAAAATTAAAAGGCTAATTTATAACTAAATAAAATTATTAAAACAGAACCAAGGATCAAAATAAAATACGCATAAATAAATGGGGAGTAAAAGTGCAATATTTCCATTTACAAAAATGCTGCGTACGGATTGGACCAAACTGGAATGGCGAGCAATTTACAGAGCTCAATCAAAAAATAAAAGAAAAAAAAAGGTAACAAATCTAATCAAATAGCAATATGAAAAAAGAGGGATCGAACGCGCAAATTATCCATTTATTGCAGAATCGCGCGGATCCCGTGGGTTTTGGATCGGGTCGTCGGGTAGTTATGAAACGACGCTGTTTCGAATGTTAACCCTCACCGCCCAAAACGTACCGTTTTAGTCATACATATATGTACCGAAAATTTGCCCTAACAACTTCATTCTACCTATCATTTTCTCAAAACCAATTTCAGAAAACCCTTTTCTTTCTCCGACTTCTCCACCTTTCTGCCTTCTCAGTCAACCCAGGGGTTTCATCGGTGCCTAGCACCTCCGCCACCGTCACGATTCAAAGGGGCAAATCCAGGTAAACTCCCTTCCTCGATTTTATTTGAAGTCGATTTGTAAAAAAGATAAAAGAAAAAAAAGTGAAAGAAAACGCCAGTCGAAAAATAGAATCGAAAATTTTGAAAGAAAACTCGAATCGAAAAATCACCTTTTCTTTCTTTTTTCGTATCCTCTATATATGAATCAGTGTTTTTACATAAAAAGATGGGGATCCCCATTACAGATTTTTTATCGACTTTATATAGCCAAAAATAAAATAATAAAAAATACAAAATAGCTGTATTTCTCTTATTCTCTCTGTCCATTCCCCTCCTTTCTGTTTTGCCGTATTTGATTTGTAGGTATGGATGTGGAGGAGGCGCATGTGGCGTTGTACGGAAGCCGTACTGAGGGGCTGATGTGGCAGGCTGGAGGCTTGTTGCGCTGGAGGCTGCTGAAGCGGCGCAAGAGAGGATTGCGGCGCACCCTAGGGTTTCCTATTAGCATCTGCTGAAAGTTGGCTCAATTTTGGGCGGTTTGGGCTTGTGTTGTTATTGGGCTAAGATTTGGGTAGTGGTTTGGGCTAGGTTTAAGTTTAAATTTGGGTTTGTAATGGGGCCACTAATTGGGTCTGCTGTAATTAGCATTTGGGCTTGTAAAAGGGTGGACTGTTATTGGACTTTGTTTATTTATATATTTTTTGTTTTTAATTCTGTTTGTCTTTTTTGTTTGTTTGGTTAATGGGCTTCAAATGGGCCAGGCGAAAATTGGGTCTTACATCGTACATATTTAATATGCTATTATTTATTAGTTTCAAGTCATAAATTTTTATTATTTATTATATATTATTTTTAAACACACATTTATATTTTATATTTGTGATTTCCATGCATATATGCGTGTGATAAAATTTTTAGTAATATTTTAAATATTAGTTTCAAGTATTTTTTTATTTATTTCCTTTTATATGAGTATAACATCACGATTCATTATCTTTATTTTCTGATAACTTCAAGAAACTAAGATATAATTAGTAAATTTCATGAAAAAAAATGGGGTTTTGTTAAAGAAATAATAGTTCAAAATTTTTCTTTTCATCTATTAAAAGATTTTCCTGCATCTATTAAGTCTATATTATTAAGTATAATAAAGGAAGATGACTTTTACTATTATTTTCATCTTGAAATAAGCAGTCTTATTGGTATTGCTGAAAAAAAAATTAATCAGTCATATCAAATTTGGATTATTCAAAGAATGATTGGAAGTCTCAAACTTTTAGCAGTCAAAGAAGACAAAGGAAACTTGACAAAAAAAATTGACAAGTGTTATAATAATCCCAGTTATTATCAAATCCAAGCAGGGATAGGTTTAATGACAAAAGTCCAATATTTACTTCAGCAAAGGACTCATAGACTCTGGATTGATGGAAGAAGAATATTGGCATATGAAACTGGAAACATCCAGAAAGAAAGAGATGAAGAATCTGTGCAACTATTAAAAAAGATAGCTGACATGGAGATTGATGATTTTTCATCACACATAATAGAAGAAATAAAAAACATGTGAGAGATTTGGAATTCACCACCAAGACTGCCAACAGATTCATTACATCTAGATGACATAGAGTTAATGAATCTAGATAATATTCGAGAAGGATAAAGCAAAACAAGGAAGCCACGTGGAAGAATAACATCCAAGAAAGGAGCATTCAAGTTTGGAGGTCACTTAAAGAATAAGGAATCCATATACAAACAAAAAAGATTGCAACATGGAAGCAACCATTAATGATATGACAAAAGGAAAGCTACGTGGAAGGAACCATCAATTCATCATTAATATCATCCTTATCAGAAACATTGTACGAGATTCAAAGAAAATAAAATAGAGTTTAAGAATTCTCTTATAAATAGGGATAGAAGAAGCCTAAACAAGGCATCGAAAAATAGTTTAGAAACATTTCTTTTTACTTTTCATTCACCATCCTCTCCTTGTAAAAACTTTTCCTTTACTTCTACTTTTGTAATAAAATCTACTATCTTCCACATTCTGCTTTTATCTTGTAATTGGTATCAGAGCTTCGATGTAATGATACTTGGAGAAATAATATCGTAGTATTCATTGTAAGTTCTTATCTTTTATTTACAATTCTGTTTATTTCATGGTTATTTATCTTAAAACTCATATATCTATTATTATGTCTTACTATTGCCTGTTTATGTCTGTGTGAGACTTTAGGCCTTTGAGAGTAAAGACATAAAAAGATAACGGAAGGTTTTAAGTACCAAAGATAAATTTCATGGAAGAAACTGATTGTCTATATAAAGATAAAATTTGCAATCATGCTATGCATATTGACTCTAAAAATGAAAATAATATTTTAGCTCTGAGTAAAGGTTTTAATAGTTTATAGATATAACTTCTATAAACTTTATATCTATTACAGATCCTCTAATAGAAAAGTGTTTATGTCTAAGAATACAGACAAAAAACTTTGAAATTAATGATTTAGCAGAAGATCTAGCAATAAGTTGGACGTCTATTAATGAATATACAAATACAGCAGAAGTTGAGATCAAAGAAATTAATAATAAAATTATTGAGCTCTTTGAACCTAATAAATTTACTACCGAAATACAACCAAAATTATTACATTTAAGAGATCTATCAATACCAAAAGATTGGATGATAGAAAAGATAAGTAGTGTAAGTACTTCTAAACATGAAAGTACTATAGAATATATGTCGTCTGGAGATAAATTATATTTTAAAAATACTTGTAACGCCTAAAAATTCTTATTTCGGCTTATGTGAAAATGTGACACAACTGTGTATCTACTTCAGTGGTTAAGTGTTCTGGGTGTGTGTGTGAGGTCCCAAGTTCAAGCCTTAGCTTTAGCAAATTTTGTTATTTTTGGATCCAAGCCCTACCTTTGCTCGGTGGGCTTATATTTAATTGCCTACAGTTTTATATCAGAATGAGCCTACTGGTTCGAGTGGTAAAGGAGTTTGTGTGTTGTGTGGAGGTCCTGTATTCGAATCCTTGCGCGAGCGAGGGAGTATATTTTTGTTCGTTTGACTGAAGGAGTTCCGATTGTATTGGAAGACTAAGAGTGGGTGGTTAGGATGTGATCTAGTGGGGAGTTATCAGAATATCTCAAAAATAAATTTTGTTTCTCTCTCCCCAAGAACATCTAACGTTAGTTTTCTCTTCTCTGCTATTATTCATTTTTTCTTTTCTTTTTCCTCCATTCGTTGCTGTTTTTCCTTTCTTTTGGATCGTGTTTCTGATTCTCGTTAATTCGGTATTTGCGCGTTATTCTGGTAAGTGAGATTTTAGTATCTGAAGCATAATTTTACAAATTGTTGGTGTTGGTGTTTTGGTGTGTAAGTTAAGGGACTGATTTCTACATATTTTTGGTATAGGAGAAGGTGGTGTTCGGTGAAGTTTCGATTTGATAGCATAAATTGCGTTGGGGAATTCGTTTGAGTCATCGGTAAGACTTATGTGTTATTTCAGGTTATGTATCAATTGGTAATCGACTGCTAATTGAACGTTGGTATGGCAATTTTTAGGTTCTTGAGGGCTCGTGTTTGCATTTGCTACGAAACAATATTAGGTGTGTACCCGAAAACGCAGAAAATGGGATTCGACGAAAGCCGAAAGTGCAAATTGTCGATGCCACATGGGAGTGTGGTCACCTGTGTGGCAGGCCGTGTGCGATTACACGACCGTGCACTCGACAAAGGCCAAGCCGTGCGCAAGACACAGTCGTGTAATGGCCGGGGTGTGGCCGTGTGGGCCACACGGTGTAATATCCCGAATTAATGGGCTTATGCGTTTAATTTGTAGACATGTTTAATGTGTTAATTTGAGAATTAGAGGTCCAGATTAGGCTCAAGGATTGGGCCGAAGCTTTGACTAAAAATTCTGTTTAGACACTCTAGGGCTTAAAATATAGTAGTTATTGTTTAAGTTAGCAAATTGGGCTTGTGGCCCAGTCACAAGGGGCGCGAGAAAGGGGAGAGCTTTAAGTGATGTTTTGGGTAGGTGAGGAGGCCCAAGTGTGGCCAAGATGGGGCCCAAGAAATTGGGCCAATTCCGAACTTAAAAGGGAGCAAGGGAGGGGGCGGCAACAAGGCTAAAATTTAGGGACTTTTAATGTTTTATTTAAGTGGATAATGAGCGAGAAAAAAGGGAAAGGAGTGGTGTGATGTAGGACTCTTTTGGATGTGAGTTCGATAAGATAAGGGAAAAAGATGAGAGCTATCCTTTGGAGTGCGAGAGTTGGCCAAAAATAAAACACAAGAGAGGAGGGAGAATCAGTTTAGTATGGCAAGGGGTGTGCCAAAAGTTTGAAGGCCATCTCATTTGTTTTCTTTTCTCATCTTTTCTCTTTCAAAAGCCGAAAATCACCACCTCCCTCACCCTTTCTTTTCTTCTTTGAAATTCCCCCTAGCCGAATCTTTTGATCCCCATTGTTATTCTTCTTCCACTCACTAAAAGCCGAAACTATGCTCTTGTTTGGTTCTTGTAGCCGAAAACGCATCAGTATCTCTCTTGTTCATCTTTCTGGGATTTTCTTAAAAGTCGAAATCCCTAGATCTCATCTTCTGTGATTGTCGAATTTCCTCTGTGGTGTCTGCTTGTGTCGAATCTTGAAGAAAACTGAAGGTAAGTATCGATTCGCGTGATTCAATCTTTTCCCAGTTTTTAGAGACCCTAGCCGAATGGCTATATGGAGACTGATCTTGTGTTTTTTCTTTCTTTCGTGGCATTTCGTGATTTGAAGGAGATCCAATCACCTAAGGGTTTAAATCGTAGCACTCGAATCACCCTACTTGTGGGTCTAATCGGTATAGGGAAACCTCAACCTCGCGTTCTCGTGCTTTTGAGCAAAGTTGTAGACAAAGGGTAGTAGATCCGATTAGCGAGGTATCGACATAGAGGGTAGTCCTACGTATTTATCGTGTGTGTAACATTCTCACATCATTTAGATTGCCCGATTAGTATGCATATAAGCTGTTACATTCTCGTTAAATGCCGAAATATTGGCATGGTCCGCTGAGAACCCGTGGTGGGTAAAGGCGAATCACCGTGTTAGTGATTTACGTCATTCTTAATTGAATGTCTCCGCAACATGATATGATATTATGCCGATTTCTATGTTGCACGGGGTTGGGTGATTGATAAAAGGGAAGTGTTACGCTGCGGTGGCTCGCCACGATCCGTTGTAGTGGCTCTGCCACGATTTGTTCTCAGTGATCGTCACACAACCGACGATGAGCGACTAAGCTGCAGCATGACTGCCATCGATGGTGTGTAGCGGCGTGGGTTGATTGTAGAAATCCCCAATGGTGTGATTGGCAGGTAAATGGTGGTGTGTAGCGGATGGATCTAGGATTGGGATGGGCTTTGCATAATTCCTATTGTATGATATTCTGTTATTCTGTTCTGTGGGCTAAGACCCAATCTGATGGTGCATGAGGGTTGCACACTGAGTCTCGTGACTCACCCCATTGTTTAACATTTTTCAGGTAACACCTAGTGCATAGGACCGGGCTGGAGAGGAGCGCAAGGTGGCCATGCATGGATTCATTTTGATTCAATAAAAGATGTTGATTTTATTATTTTCCCTTAGTATTTTCAATTTATCTGGTTTTATATTTTATTGTAATAAGGCCACTGGCTACTGTTTATTGGTTTTATGCTTCAGTTTTCGGGTTTCCATACATTTAGATTTTATGATTAATTGAAATTAAGGCATGTGTTTGAATACTAGAACTCAGAGGCAAAATTTTGGTTTTATTCATTAAGGCATTAATTAAAATTTATTTCTTTTACTTAATTTTCAAATTATTAAGTTTTCCCGATAAACGTTTAAACTATGTTTTTTTTTAAAAAATAATAATAGGTGCGACAAGTTTTTCTAAAATCTTCTTAGTGACATGCCAGATCCGGTCGGGGTGTTTGGGCCGGGTTTGGGGTGTTACACACGGGCTAAATCGAACTGGGCATGTGGGCCCACACAAACACGCCACACGGGCATGTGATATCTTGGCCAGGCCGTGTGATCCACACTGGCAAGGCTAACCTGGGCTTGTAGGCCCCCACAGGCAAACCACATGGGCGTGTGGGCCCATTTATCTAAAATGTTTCCTAGGGTTGCACGGGTCGCCCAAGTCGACTGTGAACCTACTGTAGGGCCAGTAAGCACTACTTAGACCCTAAATCGTGTGATCTGAGTATATAATGTTTGTATGGAGCATGTTAAATTTATGCATGTTTACTGATCCATACGTATGACTGATAATTGAATTTTAGCATGTAAGCATGTAATTCTGTATGTCTGCATTGAGCATGTTTAGTTGCATCTGCATTGGGATGGGATGATTGAATATTGGAGGAAGTGTACTGAAAGGTTTTCACGCCTATTATCTGACAGCTCAGCTACAGTATTACTGATATGTGCCGCATTCGGTACGACTTGGTGTGTAGGGCTAGGTGGGTGTTTTAAACCCCACATGGTGTGTAGGGATGGTTGGATATGGTGTGTAGAGGCTGGTGGGTAGGATCTTGATTTACATTCTTCAGTGCATACCAGATTCGAGATGGGCTAAGACTCTAAATTATATTTGAAACTGTATATGAATGGGCTAAGGCCTAAACTATATCTTAATCTGTAATGGGCTTAGGCCCTGCATCGCATTGTGATGAGCATCGTTGTTTGACTGTATGCATGTTTTCTGTGGGGATTACACACTGAGTTTACGTAAAATCACCCCTTTCTGTTTTAACTGTATAGGTAATTCCCAGACTTAGACAGATCAGTGCGGCGGAAGACTCAGCGGTGACCACATGACTGTTGAACTGTTTTAAAATTCATTTATGGTTTTTATTGCCTATTTTGTTTGAGGTATTTTGGTGTAATTTGGGACTTTTGGATTGTTTGCCTTTATTCTGGATTTTAAATGTTTTCATAGACTTTTAAACTACAAAATTCAACGAAAACTCGGTTTAATTAAAAACAACATTTTTTTTCTAAACGCGAATGGTTTTTTTTTAAATATCATGATTTTAAAAGCTTCCGCTACAGAATATGTTTTTAAACGAATTAAATTAATGAGAAAATAATTTTGAAATTGACAAGGGATAAATAGAAGGTAATAAACGAAAAACGGCCTTATCTTGATAAATTCGATTTCAAATCCCATTCCATGTGACATCGCCAGATTCGGCCATACCATCTAGGCCGGGTTTGGGGTGTTACATTTAGTAGTATCAGAGCCAGATTGCAAAACTCGGCTGTGGATTTTGGATTTTTAAACTTCGTTTTTAAGAACTGATTTTCCAATGATTTGAAATGATTTGACTGAGAATATGGTACACCGAGTCTCCGGCGCCGATCCTGTAAGTATTCTGATAAACTGTTATGATATTCTGTTATGAAAACACTCTAGTTAGTGTATACTGAAATAGTAGTGAAACTGAAACTGATAGAGACTGTACTTGTGAAAAACAAACTCTGAATTTATGATATGGCTTTACATAAAACGTCTGTCTGTAACTGATTCATAAAAAATCTGATACAGATAAATCTGAATAGAAATGAGCATACGAGGTATCCGTGGATGTGGTACTAGAGGCCGAGGTAGAGGCCGTAAGGGGCCTCGAGTTGAGTCATCTTTTTTGGGCAGCATGCCGAACCTAAATACGAGTGATACGCCGGTGCCACTTGCTACTGAGACTGGGTTTCAAGATCGCATAGCTGGGGATGACACATTGTCCCAGGCTATGTTATGGATACTGGAGAGGGTCGCTAGGCCCAACACTGGATCTAGGGGTTGAGGGTCGGTTACGGAACGACTCCGGTCTAATGGAGTTAAACTTTTTAGGGGTGTCACTGGAGTTGCCCTTAATGTGGCTGAGTACTGGATGGAGTCTACTGAGAGGATAATGGATGATTTAGACTGTACCCCTGAGTAAAAATTGAAGGGTGCAGTCTCGTTGCTTCGCGATGAGGCATATCAGTGGTGGCTGACCGTTAAGGAGGGTACTCAGCCCGATCGTCTGTCTTGAGAGTTCTTTAAGTCTGCCTTCTAAGGGAAGTATGTGGGAGCAAGTTACATCGATGCTCGTAGGCGTGAGTTTCTGAACCTCACTCAGGGAGACCGATCAGTGGCCGAGTATGAGACAGAATTTTTGAGACTGAGCCGCTATGCATGAGGTATGGTGGCGTCTGAATATGAGAGATGTGTCCATTTTGAGGACGGTCTTAGGGATAATCTGAGGGTACTGATAGCTTCGCAGAGGGAGCAAGAGTCTACCGTTCTAGTAGAGAAGGCGAAGATCACTGAAGAGGTTAAGCACGCTGAGCGCCAAAACAGAGATCGTGAGAGGGGTAAGAACAAGAGGGATTCGGAGCCCTCAAGTTTGGTTCAGAGGCCTAAGAAAAAGGCCAGGACTGATGGGCCGGTTAGAGCTGGGCCCCCTTGTTCCTACCAGATTGAAGCCGTGGAGATTATGGTAGACGCCATCAGGGTGAGTGTTGAAGAAGGACTGGGGCGTGTTTGAGGTGTGGGTCATTAGAGCACCGCATTCGGGAGTGTCCGCTGAGGGCCGATCAGGTACAAATTTCGAGTTCTGGTACTACACAGCCACAGAGGGTAGTTCAACAGCCACCGATGAGCCATGGTCAGGCTAGGGGTGGTAACGGTATGGGCCGTGGACAGAGAGCACCAGGCAGAAGTACTGGACAGACTGAGGCGAGGCAACCTGCTCTTGTTTATGCTGTTCATTGCCGAGAGGACCGAGATGCTCCAGACGTCATTACCAGTACGTTCTTAATTTATGATGTACCTTATTTTGCTCTGATACCACTAAATGTAACACCCCAAACCCGGCCTAGACGTTATGGTCGAATCTGGCGATGTCACATGGAATTGGTTTTGAAATCAAATTTATCAAGATAAGACCGTTTCCGTTTATTAGCTTCTATTTATCCCTTGTCAATTTCAAAATTGTTTTCTCGTTAATTTAATTCGTTTAAAAACATATTCTGTAGCGAAAGCTTTTAAAACCGTGATATTTAAAGAAAACAATTCGTGTTTAGAAAAAAACGTTATTTTTAATTAAACCGAGTTTTCATTGAATTTTGTAGTTTAAAAGTCCATGAAAACAGTTAAAATCCAGAATAAAGGCAAACAGTCAAAAAATCCCAAATTACACCAAAATACCTCAAACGAAATAAGAAATAAAAACCATAAATGAATTTTAAAACGGTTCAATAGTCATGTGGTCACCGCTGAGTCTTCCACCGCACTGATCCGTCTAAATCTGGGGATAACCTGTACAGTTAAAATAGAAAGGGGTGAGTTTACGTAAACTCAGTGTGAAATCCCCACAGAAAACATACATACAGTCAAACAACAGTTATCAGTCAAATGAAGTCTGGGGCCTAAGCCCATTACAGATTCAGATACAGTTTAGCCCATTCAGATACAGTTTCAGATATAATTTAAGGTCTTAGCCCATCTCAGATACAGTATGCCCACAGTAACAGAAATTGGTATCCTACCCACCAGCCTCTACACACCATCTCCGACCATCCCTACTCACTATGTGGGGTTTAAAACACCCACCCAGCCCTACACACCAAGTCCTACCTAATGCGGCACATATCAGTAATACTGCAGCTGAGCTGTCAGATAATAGGCGTGAAAGCCTTTCAGTACACTTCCTCCAATAATTAATCATCCCACCCTAATGCAGATGCAACTAAACATGCTCAATGCAGACATAGAGAATTACATGCTTACATGCTAAAATTTAGTTATGAGTCATACATACAGATCAGTAAACATGCATAAATTTAACATGCTCCATACAAACATTATATATTCAGATCATACGATTTAAGGTCTAAGTAGTGCTTACCGACCCTACAGTAGGTTTACAGTCGACTTGGGCGACCTATGCAACCCTAGGAAATTTTTTAGATAAATGAGCCCACACGCCCATGTGGTTTGCCCGTATGGGCCCACATGCCTAGATTGGCCTTGCCCGTGTGGATCACATGGCCTGGCCCAGATAACACACTCCCGTGTAGCGTGTCCGTGTGGGCCCACACGCCCAGATCGGCCTTGCCCGTATGGATCACACGGCCTGGCCCAGATATCACATGCCCGTGTGGCCCACACGCCCAGTTTGGTTTAGCTTATGTGGCCCACACGGCTACACCCCGGCCATCACACGATCGTATCTTGCGCACGGCTTGGCCTTCGTTGATCACACGGACGTGTTATCGCAGACGACCTACCACACAGGTGACCACACGCTCGTGTGGCGTCGATAGTTTACAATTTTAGCTTTCGTCGAATCCCGTTTTCTGCATTTTCGGGTACACACCTAATATCATTTCGTAGAAAATACAAACACGAGCCCTCCAGAACCTAAAAATTACCATAGCAACGTTCGATTAACAATCGATTACCAATTGATACATAACCCGAAATAACACACAAGTCTAACCGATGACTCAAACGAATTCCCCAACGTGATTTAGGCTATCAAATCGAAACTTCACCGAACACCACCTTTTCCTATACCAAAAATATGCAGAAATCAGTCCCTTAACTTACACACCAAAACACCAACACCAAGAAGTTGTAAAACTATGCTTCAGATACTAAAATCTCACTTACCAGAATAACATGCAAATACTGAATTAACGAGAATAAAAAACACGATCCAAAAGAAAAGAAAAACAACAACGAATGGAAGAAAAAGAAAAGAAAAAAGAATAATAGCAGATAAGAGAAAACTAAAATTAGATGTTCTTGGGGAGAGAAATAAAATTTATTTTTGAGATATTCTGATAACTCCCCACTAGATCATATCCTAACTACCCACTCTCAGTCTTTCAATACAATCGAAACTCCTTCAATCAAACGAGCAAAAATAAACTCCCTCGCTCGCAGGGATTCGAACACAAGACCTCCACACAACACACAGACTCCTTTACCACTCAAACCAGCAGGCTCATTCTGATATAAAATTGTAGGCAATTAAATATAAGCCCACCGAGCAAAGGTATGGCTTGGATCCAAAAATAACAAAATTTGCTAAAGCTAAGGCTTGAACTTGAGACTTTTCATACACACCCAGAATACTTAACCACTGAAGCAGATACACAGTTGTGTCACATTTTCACAAAAGCCAAAATAAGAATTTTTAGGCGTTACAACTCTACCCCCTAAAAGAAATTTCGACTTCAAAATTTACCTGATCAGAATAGATGTGGATACTACTGACGCACCGCTCCCACGCTGCCTTCTCAGTGCTATGATTCTGCCACAACACCTTCACTAATGGGATAGACTTCTTCCGAAGAACCTTTACATCACGATCCAGAATCTGAACCAGCTCCTCCTCGAAGGTCAAATCTGGCCTAACCTCAATCTCCTCAACAGGGACAATATGAGTAGGATCAGAGCGGTAACGCCTCAACATTGAGACGTGGAATATGTCATGAATACGGTCTAGCTTTGGAGGTAACTCCAACTGATAAGTGACTGGTCCCACACGTTTCAGAATCCGATATGGCCCAATGAACATAGGGCTCAACTTGTCTTTGCGACCGAATATCAGAACTTTCTTCTAAGGGAAAACCTTGAGAAAATCGAAGTCCCCCACATAATACTCAATATCACGTCTCTTTCGATCCGCATAAGACTTCTGTCTATCAGAAGCCACCTTCAGACGATTCCGAATCAGTCGAACCTTATCCTCAGTCTCAGAAACCAACTCAAGGCCTAAAACTCGACGTTCGCCCAACTCAGTCTAACACAAAGGAGTATGACACTTATAGCCATACAGAGCCTCGTAAGGTGCCATCTGAATACTCTACTAGAAACTGTTATTATAGGCAAACTCAGTTAACGGCAGATAATCCTCCCAACTACCTCGAAAATCGATAACACAACTCCTCAACATATCCTCTAGTATTTAAATCACCTTTTCAGATTGACCATTGGTCTGAGGATGGAACGCAGTACTGAAATCCAATCTCAAACCCAGAGCCTCATGTAATTTTTCCAAAATCGAGACGTGAAGCGAGGATCTCTGTCAGAAATAATCGACACTGAAACCCCATGCAGTCTCACTATCTCAGAAATGTAGAGCTTCACCAACTTCTGAAGAGAGTAGTCGGTCCTAACTGGAATGAAGTGCGTAGACTTGATTAATCGATCTACGATAACCCAAACATAATCCTTCTTTGTGGGTTATTATCGGTGGTTTGTGGAAGGTTTCTCACTGAATGCAACGCCCTTAACTAAGCTGTTACGTAAGGGTGTTCCGTTTGTCTAGACTGATGTGCAACAGGAGAGCTTCGAGAAGCTCAAGACTGTTTCGACCGAGGCTCTGCTCGATATAGCCCAACTCGGGAAAGAGTTTGTGGTTTACAGTGACGCGTTACATGTGGGTTTTGGTTGTTTTCTGATACAGGATGGTAAGGTTGTGGCATATGCGTCTCATTAGCTCAAGACGCATGAGGCAAACTGTCCAACGCATGATTTGGAATTGGCCACCGTAGTATTTACTTTGAAAATATGAAGGCACTATCTGTACGGTGAGAGGTGTATTATCTACACTGATCACAAAAGCCTCAAGTACCTCATGACTCAGAAGGAGTTGAATCATAGGCAGTGTAGATGGATTAAGCTGCTTAAGGACTATGACTGTACTATTGAGTACCATCCTGGAAAGGCCAATGTGGTGGTCGATGTGTTGAGCCGTAGGGCGATGACTGATCTGAGAGTGATGTTCGCTCGACTTAGTTTTTTCGACGAAGAAAGTTTATTGGCTGAGCTGCAGGTTAAGCCGACTTGGATAGAACAGATTCGGGATAGGCAGTTAAAGGATGAATCGTTGGGTCTTCGGTTCCGTCAGATTGAGAGTGGCAACACTACGAACTTTGGGCTGAATAATGATAGGGTACTCTATTTTCGTGGTTAAATTTGTGTACCGAATGATACTGATCTGAGGCAGTCTATTCTGGAAGAGGTGCATAGTAGCCCTTATGATATGCATCCCGGTGAGAATAAGATGTACCGAGATCTTCGAGAACTGTACTGGTTGTTGGGATTGAAACGGGATGTTACTGATTTTGTGGCATGATGTTTGACATGCCAGCAGGTTAAGACTAAGCATCAGTTAC
Source organism: Gossypium sturtianum (assembly GCA_025698515.1). NCBI lineage: Eukaryota > Viridiplantae > Streptophyta > Magnoliopsida > Malvales > Malvaceae > Gossypium > Gossypium sturtianum. The sequence continues at coordinate 119,651,876 of CM046952.1, forward strand.
CTTCGGGATTACTGCAGTCGGTTAAGATCCCGCTATGGAAGTGGGAGTGAGTAACGATGGACTTCGTTAGTGGGTTGCCTCTAACACCCACAAAAAAAGATTATGTTTGGGTTATCGTGGATCGATTGACCAAGTCTGTGCACTTCATTCCGGTTAGAACCGACTACTCTCTTCAGAAGTTGGCGAAGCTCTACATTTCTAAGATAGTGAGACTGCATGGTTTCCAATGTCAATTATTTCTGAGAGAGATCCTCGCTTCACGTCTCAATTCTAGAAAAAAATTACATGAGGCTCTGGGTTCGAGATTAGATTTCAGTACCGCGTTCTATCCTCAGACCGATGGTCAATCTGAGAGGGTGATTTAGATACTGAAGGATATGTTGAGGAGTTGTGTTATCGATTTTCAAGGCAGTTGGGAGGATTATCTGTAGTTAGCCGAGTTCGCCTACAATAACAGTTTCCAGTCGAGTATTCAGATGGCACCTTATGAGGCTCTGTATGGTCGTAAGTGTCGTACTCCTTTGTGTTGGACTGAGTTGGGCAAACGTCAAGTTTTGGGTCCTTAGTTGGTTTCTAAGACTGAGGATAAGGTTCGACTGATTCGAGATCGTCTGAAGCCGGCTTCTGATAGACAGAAATCTTATACGGATCTGAAGAGACGTGATATTTAGTATTTTATGGGGGACTTCATTTTTCTCAAGGTTTCCCCATGGAAGAAAGTTTTGAGATTCAGTCGCAAGGGCAAGTTGAGCCCTAGGTTTATCGGGCCATATCAGATTCTGAAACGTGTGACCGGTCGCTTATCAATTGGAGTTACCTCTAGAGCTAAACCGTATTCATGATGTATTTCACGTCTCGATATTGAGGTGTTACCACTCTGATCCTATTCATAGTCCCTGTTGATGAGATTGAGGTTAGGCCAGATTTGACCTTCGAGGAGGAGCCGGTTCAAATTTTGGATCGTGATATAAAGGTTCTTCGGAAGAAGTCTATCCCATTAGTGAAGGTGCTGTGGCAGAATCATAGCACTGAGGAGGCCACGTGGGAGCTTGAGGACTCGATGCTTCAGCAGTATCCTCATCTATTCTGATCAGGTAAATTTTCAGGTCAAAATTTCTTTTAGGGGGTAGAGTTGTAACGCCCAAAAATTCTTATTTTGGCTTTTATGAAACTATGACACAACTGTAGACCTGCTTCAGTGGTTAAGTGTTCTGGGTGTATGTGAGAGGTCTCAAGTACAAGCCTTAGCTTTAGCAAATTTTGTTATTTTTGGATCCAAACCCTACCTTTGCTCGGTGGGCTTATATTTAATTGCCTACAGTTTCATATCAGAATGAGCCTACTGGTTCAAATGGTAAAGGAGTTTATGTGTTGTGTGGAGGTCCTGTGTTCGAATCCCTATACGAGTGAGAGAGTTTATTTTTGCTCGTTTGACTGAAAGAGTTCTGATTGTATTGAAAGACTGAGAGTGGGTGGTTAGGATGTGATATAATTGGGAGTTATCAGAGTATCTCAAAAACAAATTTTGTTTCTCTCTCCCTAAGAACATCTGACGTTAGTTTTCTCTTCTTTGCTATTATTCTTTTTTTCTTTTCTTTTTCCTCCATTCGTTGTTGTTTTTCCTTTCTTTTGGATCGTGTTTTTGATTCTCGTTAATTCGGTATTTACGCGTTATTCTAGTAAGTGAGATTTTAGTATCTAAAGCATAGTTTTACAACTTGTTGGTGTTGATGTTTTGGTGTGTAAGTTAAGGGACTGATTTCTGTATATTTTTGGTATTGGAGAAGGTGGTGTTTAGTGAAGTTTCGATTTGAGAGCCTAAATCGTGTTGAGGAATTTGTTTGAGTCATCGGTAAGACTTGTGTGTTATTTCGGGTTATGTATCAATTGGTAATCGACTGTTAATTGAATGTTGGTATGGCGATTTTTAGGTTCTGGAGGGCTCGTTTTTGCATTTGCTACGAAACGATATCAGGTGTGTACCCGAAAACGTAGAAAACGGGATTCGGTGAAATCTAAAATTACAAACTGTCAACGCCACACGGGTGCGATAACACGGCCGCGTGATCAATGAAGGCCAAGCCGTGCTCAAGACACGACCATGTGATGGCCGGGGTGTGGCTGTGTGGGCTATACAGGTAAAACCGAACTGGACATGTGAGCCACACGGGCGTGTGAGCCCACACGGACACGCCATACAGGCGTGTGATATCTGGGCCAGGCCGTGTGATCCATACGGGCAAGGTCAATCTGGGCGTGTGGGCCCATACGGGAAAACCACATGGGCGTGTGGGCCCATACGGGCAAACTGTAACAACTCGATTTTGGGGCTAGTCGGAACAGTGGTTTCGGGACCACTTATCCGAGGTTGAAGAAAATTATTTTTAATGTTATTTTATGTGTTATAACATGATTATAAGGATGCATGAGAATTTTGATGCTTTAATATTATCGATTGTATGCTTAATTCTAAAAAAGGACCAAATCGCATAAAGTGCAAAAGTTTCATTTTAAAAGCTAGGGGTGTCTAATAGCTATGTAATACTAAATTGGAGGTCCTTAATGTGCAATTAAGCCAATGAAAGGGTGTTGGCCGGCCATAGGGATAAGGGAGACAAGAGCATTAAATTGGTAAAAAAATTGGTGAAATTAGGTGACTAAAAATGAATAAAATAAGATAAAGAAAGAATATATCATCTTTCGCTATTCCCCTTCCTTCTTCCACCAAAATTTGAAGAGAAAATAGGGGTTTTTAGAGCTTAAACTTTCAGCCAAGCTATTCCCTAGCAAGTAAGTGATTTTAGAGGTCTTTCTTTATAATTTTTGTACTTTTGGAACCCCTAAAGCTTAAGCTAGCTAATGAGTGGACTATTTTGCATAATGGTTGAAAGTTTAGGGACTTGCCATGAGAGTGTTCATGTTGTTTTCTAATTTTTTATGGAAGAAAATGAATGTTAGAGGGATAAGGAATATTTTTTATGAAAGGTGTTACCATGAAAAAACCTAAATGGGACTTAGTTGTAAAGGTTGTAATTGTGTAATAAATGCATGAAATGATGGGTTTTATAAATTGTTGTAAGAGAAATAAATGTTCAACTAGGCTTGTTTAATGAGAAAATGTGATGAAAAATAATTTACGAGCCTAGGGGCAAAATCATAATTTTGCCAAAGTATAAGGGCAAAATGGTCATTTTTGCCTAAGTAGAAATTTTGAAGTGTCATGAGTTATGTAGTAATTGAATGACTGAATTTTGTTATTATAGATCAAGAAGAGCGCGGAAACAACCTTGACCGAGGAAAAGGCAAGGTTACGGATTAAATCGTCAATTAACATATTTTGCACCGAGGTAAGTTTACGTGTAAACGATACATCCTTAATACTTATGTTGTTACCTATTGATGCATTGTATGGTTGTAAATACTTATTGGTGGGATTGATTGAAAATGATAGATCATGAGTAATTCTCGAATGAACCTCAGAATAGAAATATGAGTACGATAAATATCTGTAAATATGTAATTGTTGGTGGGCTATGTGCGATACCACCTTGTTAATTATTCACGATGGGCTGTGTGCGATACCATCGTTTATATTTTCATTTGGTGGGCTATGTGCGATACCACCGAAATTATCATTGTTGGTGGGTCAGAAAGCGAAACCACCGGTACCTAGTATTATTCAAGGGTTCATCGAGAAACATGTCTAAGTAAATATTTCGTGTGACTTTGTGGTGATGAGTGCAGGATATATGTGCAAGAAAATGTGAGCAATATATATATTTTATATGTTGGAAGGTGGTAAGAGATGATATGAGTAAGCATGATTATGAAAATGTGAATTGTTCTTACATAATATGTAATGTTTGTGATTGCTTATCATATGATATGATGCTTATTGTTTACATGTAGACTTACTAAGATTAAAGCTTACTCCCTTTCTTTTCCCTTATTTTATAGTGTCAAAGAGCCAACTCGGGATACGAAGATAATCAGAAGATTACCCACACTATCAGCACATATCAGTATAGTTAGAATTAGCATTTTGAATATGGCATGTATAGGGGCTAGACTTAGTGAAATGTCTTGTTGTTTTGGCCAAGTGTGTTGGCTCTTTTAAAGATGAACTCTTTTGTATAAGGCCATAGTTGATGGCTCATTATTATTAATCTATGAAAAGATGAAGTTATTCATGAATGTACATGGTACATAATTGGGTAGCTTGGTTAAAATATGCATGAATGGGATGATGGTTGAATGTGATTTATGTTGGTATGAGTTAGGGTGATAAAAAGACTTGGCAAATAGCCTTGTTCTTGTCCACACGGGCGTATGTCTAGGCTATGTGTGACATACGGTCAGTCCCATGGGTGTGTGGCTGGGCCGTGTATCCCCTGCATATTAGTAATGCAAGTCAGTGTCGACCACAGGCCAGACACACGGGTATGTGACAGGTCGTGTGATGCAAGTCAGTGTCGACCACGGGTGGACCACACGAATGTGTCGAGGCCGTGTGAGGGACATGGGCCAAGGACACGGGCGTGTGTCTGGCCGTGTGAAAACCCCTATAGGTTCAAATTGAGAAATATTTCTACACGGGTCTGGAACACGGGCGTGTGATATGTCACACGGGCGTGTCCCTTCTTTCACACGGGCGTATAGACTGTTTAGAGAAAAAAATTTAAGGTCTTCCAGAGAGCTTCAAAAGAGCTCGATTTGATCCCGAAATATTCCTAGACCGTGAATCAAGCTTCACAGGCTTGTATAAGAAGTGTTAGTAGGAGTTTTAAATTGAGAAGGAAAGGTCAAGTTTCTAAATTGCATGATTGATTGTGTGTAAGCTTAATAATGCCTCGTACCCTGTTCTGGCGTTGAATATAGGTAAGGGGTGTTACATTTAGTGGTATCAAAGCTATGGTTTTGTCGGTTCTCGGACCTACCGTAGCGTGTGTAAGAGTCTAGCTATACATGCCTTGAATGTATATTGATAGTATTGTGACTTCTGACGATTTAAACTGTGTTTTTGTATAGTAAATGGATCTCGACCGAGCCGCTACTGATGACGCTGCTAGTAATGCGCCGGCTCCTGCGCAAGGGACCGCGCCTGTAGAGAGTAGACCCGAGACTATGGGTCAAGGAGAAGAGGCTCAGGAAGCCTTTCTCCACATGATGAGTAATTGGTACACTGAGTTTGTACGAGCAAACTCGAATGCTCAACCTCCTCCACCCCCTCCTATATCTCAGTCAGTTCCTGTGGCTCCTCAAGGTATAGACTTGGTAAGAGTGACTAAACCGTCGGTCTATAAGATTCGAAAATAAGGGGCCGAGGAATTCAGAGCTAATATAGACGATGACCCTGAGAGAGCGGAATTTTGGCTTGAGAACTCTATGCGGGTATTCGAAGAACTCTCTTGCACACCTGAGGAGAGCTTGAAATGTGCCGTGTCATTGCTGAAGGACTCGGCATATCATTGGTGGAAAACATTTACATCTGTAGTTCCAAGTGAGAGAGTGACATGGGACTTCTTCTTGGAAGAGTTTCGAAAGAAGTAAATAAGTTAGAGATTTGAAGATCAGAAACGAAATGAGTTTCTTGAATTGAAGCAAGGCAAAATGACTGTGGCAGAGCATGAGCGCGAGTTTGTTAGACTCAGCAAGTATGCACAAGAGTGTGTGTCTACGGAAGCTATTTTGTGCAAGAGGTTCGAAGATGGACTGAATGAGGATATCAGACTGCTAGTTGGGATCTTGGAATTGAAAGAATTCGTGGTGTTGGTCGATAGAGCTTGTAAGGCTGAGGAGTTGAATAAGGAAAAGAGAAAAGCCATGAATTAGGCCCGAGATGCAAGAAAGAGGCCAATGAGTAAATCGTTCCAAATTCAATCAAAGAGATCCAAGGAAATGAACCCTCGAACGACTTACTCAGTTGGGTATTCACACCGAGATCGAGGTAATACATATTCGGGCTCGAGAGTTCAAGCCACCTCGATGGCAACCGTGGGCAATACAAGGTCAAATAAACCGGAGTGTCCAAATTGTGGTAGGTAACATACTGGGGAGTGTTGGGGAAACAACCGTAATTGCTACAAGTGTGATTCACCCGACCACTTCATTCGGAACTGTCCAGAGAGGGAAGAGAAGGATAGAAAACAATAAGCAAGGGCAAGCAATGTATCTTCGAGGGGTAGGCCACAAAATAACCCGGGAGGTGGGACTAGTAGTAGAAGTGCGCCTATAGACTCTGCTGTGAGATCGGAGAAACGAGCACCTGCAAGGACTTATGCTATTTGCGCTCGCGAAGAGGCATCATCTCCGGATGTGATAACTGGTACTTTTTCTCTTCATGATATCTCTGTTATTGCTTTGATTGATCCGGGGCCTACCTATTCTTATATTTGTATGAAATTGGTATCTAGCAAGAGTATGATTGTTGAGTCTACGAAATTTGTAGTAAAAGTGTCAAACCCGTTAGGCAAACATGTGCTAGTTCACAAGGTGTGTAGGAATTGTCCTTTGACAATTAGAGGTCATTGTTTTCCGGCAAATCTCATGTTGTTGCCGTTTGATAAATTTGACTTGATTCTTGGTATGGATTGGTTGACTGCACATAATTTTTTAGTAAACTGTGGTAGTAAGTTCATTGAACTGAGATGTGTAAATGGAGATGTTATTCGGGTTGAATCAGGTAAATCAGATAGATTGCCTGTAGTGATTTCGTCTATGGTAGCTGAGAAATACCTGAGAAAAGGGTATGAGTCCTATCTCGCCTTTGTGCTGAATACTCAAGAGTCAGAGGTAAAGATTGAATCAGTGCCTGTGGTGTGCGAGTATCCAGACGTGTTCCCGGAAGAGCTACCCGGATTGCCTCTAGTGACAGAGGTTGAGTTTGGTATTTAAGTAGCTCTGGTACAAAGACCTATTTCGTTGTTCTGCATGTGATGGCACCATTGGAGTTAAAAGAATTGAAGGTTCAGTTGCAAGAGTTAACAGACAAGGGTTTTGCAAGACCGAGCTAATCACCGTGGGGTGCTCCGGTACATTTTGTTAAGAAGAAAGACGGGTCGATGAGATTGTGTATAGATTACAAACAACTCAACAAGGTGACAGTTGTAACACCCCTTACCCGTATTCTACGCTGGAACCGGGGCTGAGGCATTACCGGAGTAAACCACTTGATCACCACTTAGGCTCAACGTAACTACTCTCTTTCAGTCACCACAATAACCTCATTCACGACTTACAAGGCCTCACTCATACACATGAGGGATCACGAGACCATATCGAAAACTTTTACAATCTTAAATTTTTTCCATCTAAACAGGGACCACGCGCCCATGTGAGATGAAACACGCCCGTGGGGTCAGGTCGTATAGTCACACACGCCCATGTCCACATCCCGTGCCAAAAACTCAAGCAATCTGTTAATGTCACACGGCTAGGGCACACACCCGTGTGGCTAGCCCGTGGCAAACACTGACTATCTCACACGGCCTAGGCACATGCCCGTGTGGCTAGTACGTGGTCTATACTACCTCAATCTGTTGGGGACACACGGCCAAGTCACACGCCCATGGGCTGGCCATGTGTCACACATGGCCTAGATGCACGCCCGTGTGTCTATCCACATGGACAAGAACAAAGCTATATGCCAAGCTCTTTTCACCCCTCTAGCATACACAACATGTACTCATTCAACACATCCAAAATCATCTTATATTGAACATAATCTTACATGGATAAATACATCTTTTCATATAATAATGTAGCCATCAACTATGGCATTATACAAAATAGATTATCCATCTAAAGGCCAACACATCTTAGCCAATACAACAAAATACACTAACTTGTCTAGCCTCTATACATGCCATATACAAAACATTAAGTCTAATGTACAAGAGTGTGCTAATAGTGTGGGCAATCTTCCAATTAATCCGCGTATCTCGATTCAACCCTTTTTCTCTATAAGACAAGGAAAAAGAAAGGGAGTAAATTTTAAGCTTAGTAAGTTTACACATAAACAATTAAGCATCCTAGTATAAGCTAAACAACAATTAGCATTATACATATATATATAATTCACATCCACAACTATGCTTACTCTTTCTATCCCTTACCACATTTCCACCACATAGCAAGTCAAATGCTCATATTCATTAACATGCACCCCTGCACTCAATATCACATTTACTCAAAATACAACACAACGTGATTTCTCACTAATACATCCACACAGCTAAATTACTCGGTGGTTTCGCACTTAGCCCACCACAATCAAATAATAGGGTAATATCGCACTTAGCCTACCAACAAAGGTAATTATAGTGGTTTCGCACATAGCCCACTAAACAATATACTTAACAATAGCATAGCAGCCCAGCTCATCGTCGTTAAGGATTAAGGTGGTATCGCATTTAGCCCACCATCAAGCATTATCACTACACATTCATATATCTATTTTGTAATTCATTCATCCATTCACAACTACTAATTCGTTCATTCCACTTGAACCGTACAGGTTCTCAATCATACTATAAGCTAGCTAGCATTAACAATGTGTAAGTATAAATGCATTGTTTACGCATAAACTTGCCTCAGTACTCAAAAAGTATGGAGACGTGCAATTTAGTCCACTACCTTGCTCTTGCCTCGGTTTCGATCTCGACTTTGTCTTTCTTGATCTATAATGATAAATCAACTCATTCAATACACACATTGACTAAATTGACCCTTATCTCATATTCTAGCAAAGTTACCATTTTGCCTCTAAACTTCCTCATATTTACACTTTTGCCCTAAGGCTCGTAGAGTGATTTTTATCCAACTTTCTAGCATTTCATGCTTAGCTGATTCATTTACTCAACTAAAGCAATCATAAATTCTCACTAAATCACTCATGTATGACCAATCTCAAGACTTTTACAAACTAGTCCCTACATGCATTTTTCATGGAATTCACTTAGCAAAAGATGTTTCTACTACACCAAGCTTTCATAATCTTCCATAAAACATCAAAATACATGCATGTCATACATGGGTACATTTTTAAACATCAATCCTAGCTCAACATATAGCTAAAAATAGCTTACTCATGTTACGATGATCTCAAAAATACGAAGAATATCAAAAATGGGGCTAGGATGCACTTACTAGCAACCTTGAAAAATTTGAAGAACCCTAGCTATGGCTTCCTTCAATTTTTGGCTAACTTGGGGAAGATGAACATAAATTTGTCATCTTTTCCCTTTTTAATCACTTATTTGACAAATGACTAAAATGCCCTTTTTGCCCAACTTTCAATTTTAACCCATTCATGCCTATTTTTGTCCAAAAATTAGAAATTGGGAAAATTACTATTTAAGGACCTCTAATTAATAATCCAAAGCTATTTCATACAAATAGCTTCTAGAATCTCACATTTTGCAACTTTTGTAATTTAGTCCTATTGGACAATTCAACCACAATTTAATAAAATTGCTTCATGAAACTTTCACACTAACATGCAAACATAACATAAACCTCAAAACTCATACTTGTACCTCGGATTTGTGGTCTCGCACCACTATTTTGACCAGGCCCTAAATTGAGATGTTACAACTCTCCCCCTTTAGAGATTTTCGCCCCCAAAAATCTTACCAGTAAAAAGGTTTGGATGTTGCTCTCGCATGGCTTCTTCCGGTTCCCACGTAGCCTCTTCCACACCGTGCTTCTGCCATAACACTTTCACTAGGGCTATGTTTTTATTCCTCAACCGTTTCACTTCTCGAGCCAAGATTTTAATCGACTCCTCTTCATAAGACATATCCGGTCTTATCTTAACTTTCGTTGAAGGAATCACATGCGAAGGATCGGAGCGATATCGTCGCAACATCGACACATGAAACACGTTAAGAATCTTTTCCAATTCCACCGGAAAAGCCAATCGGTAGGCTACTGGCCCAATTCTATCGGTAATCTCATACGACCCTATGAATCTCGGACTCAATTTCCCCTTTCGTCCAAATCTCAAAATTTTTTTCCACGGGGACACTTTCAAAAATACCTTGTCACCCACATCAAACTCAATTTCCTTTTTTTTCAAATCCGCATTTACTTCTTACGCTTGGCCGGCGACTTTCAGACTATCTCGGATCACTTTCACTTTCTCTTCGGTCTCTTTTACTAGATCAACCCCATGGATTCGCTTCTCACTAAGCTCGGTCCAATATAAAGGAGTCCGACATTTACGACCATATAAGGCTTCATACGGTGTCATCCGTATACTCGACTCATAACTGTTGTTGTAGGCAAACTCAACCAAAGGTAGGTATCTCTCCCAACTACCTTCAAATTCCAGCACAAAGCATCGGAGCATATCTTCAAGAACTTGAATCACCCTCTCAGACTGACCGTCAGTTTGAGGATGGAATGCAGTACTAAAATTCAACCTTGTACCCAAGGCCTCTTGTAACTTTTTCCAAAATCTCGAAGTAAACCTCGGATCTCTATCCGATATTATAGATACAGGCACTCCATGTAATCTCACTATATCTGCAACATACAATTCGACTAATTTATCCAGTGAATAATCAACACGCACTGGAATAAAGTGAGGCGTCTTCTTCAGTCTATCGATGACAACCCACACAGCATCTTTCTTTTTCGGAGTCATGGGTAACCCTATCACAAAATCCATGGTAATCTGATCCCACTTCCATTTGGGAACCATTACTGGCTGGAGCAATCCCGAAGGCACTTGATGCTCAGCTTTCACCTGTTGACAAATCAGACACTTTGCCACAAACTCGGAGATGTCTCTTTTTATACCCGGCCACCAATAAAACTTCCTCAAGTCGTTGTACATTTTCGTACTGCCCGGATGTACTGACAAATAACCACCATGTGCCTCATGCAAAACCTTCCGGATCAACTCATCATCTTTAGGAACACAAATTCTATCATGATACATCAACATCCATCCGAACCCACTCAAAAATCAGAATCACCTTCTGGTCCACACTTAGCTCTCTTAGCTTGCATCTCACTATCATTTCTCTGAGCCTCACATATCTGTTGAACCAATAGTGGTTTAGCTCTCAACTCTGCCAATATAGCACCATCTTCAGACAATGCTAAACTCGTGCTCATAGCTTTCAAAGTATACAAGGATTTCCTACTCAAGGCATCCGCAACCACATTCACTCTTCCGGGATGGTAATCAATGACTAACTCATAGTCCTTCAATAACTCAAGCCACCGCCTTTGTTGTAAATTCAAATTCTTTTGATCCATCAAATACCTTAAACTCTTATGATCCGTAAAGATTCGACACTTGTCACCATATAAATAATGTCGCCAAATTTTTAATGCAAAAACAATCGCAGCTAACTCCAAATCATGATTCGGATAATTCTTCTCGTGCGACTTTAGCTACCTCGAGGCGTAAGCGACTACCTTACCCTCTTGAATCAACACACAACCGAGACCATTAAATGACGCGTCACTGTAAACCACAAGCTCCTTTCCCGATTCTTATTGAACCAAAACCGGCGCCTCAGTTAACAATGTTTTCAATCTCTCAAAACTCTGTTGACATGTCTCAGTCCAATCAAACTTGACATACTTATGCAACAATTTCGTCATCGGGGTAGCAATTACAGAGAACCCCTTTACGAAACGTTTGTAATATCCTGCTAAACCCAAAAAGCTTCTAACTTTTGACACGTTCCTCGGTGGTTTCCAATCCACAATAGCCGATATCTTACTTGGGTCAACTCTAATACCATTACTCGACACAACGTGTCCTAGGAATCTGACCTCTCGGAGCCAAAACTCACTTTCGCTAAATTTAGCATACAACTGTTTATCTCTTAAGGTCTGCAAAACAATTCTCAAATGTTCTGCATGATCACTCTCATCTCGAGAATAGATTAATATGTCATCAATGAAGACAACTACAAACTTGTCCAAATACGGTTGAAAGACACGGTTCATCAAATCCATAAAAATTGCAGGTGCATTCGTTAAACCAAACGGCATGACTAGAAACTCATAATGGCCATACCTTGTTCGAAATGCAGTTTTCAACACATCTTGCTCTTTCATTCTCAATTGGTAATAACCAGACCTCAGGTCTATCTTGGAGAATATTGTAGCTCCCTTTAGTTGATCAAATAGATCATCTATCCTTGGTAAAGGATACTTGTTCTTCACTGTCACTTTGTTGAGTTGCCTATAGTCTATGCACAATCTCATCGACCCATCTTTCTTTTTCACAAATAGTATCGGAGCACCCCACGGTGAGTAGCTCGATCTTGCAAAACCCTTATCTGTCAACTATTGCAGCTGAACCTTCAGTTCCTTCAACTCTAATGGCGCCATCCTATACGGAACAATCAAAATAGGTGCCGTTCCCGGAACTAACTCAATCCCAAACTCGACCTCTCTAACTAGATGTAATCTGGGTAACTCTTCTGGGAATACATCCGGATACTCACATACCACCGGCACTATTTCGATCTTTACCTCAGACCCTTGAGTATTCAATACAAAAGTGAGATAGGACTCACACCCTTTTCTCAAACATTTCTCGGCCACAAAGGACGAAATCATCACCGGTAGACTATCCGATCCACCTGCTTCAACCTGAATAACATCTCCACTCTCACATTTCAATTCAATAAACTTACTACCACAGTTCACTAAGACACTATGGGTAGTCAACCAACCCATGCCAAGAATCAAGTCAAACTCATCAAACGGCAACAACATAAGGTTTGCCGGAAAACAATGACTCTTAATTGTCAAAGGACAATTTCTACACACCTTGTCCACTAACACATGTTTACCTAACAGGTTTGACACCTTAACCACAATTTCCGTAGACTCAACGGTCATACTCAAACTAGATGCCAATCTCATGCAAATATAAGAATGGGTAGACCCTGGGTCAATCAAAGCAATAACAGAGGTGTCATGAAGAGAAAAAGTACCCGTTATTACATCTGGGGATGATGCCTCCTCGAGAGCGCGAATGGCATACGTCCTCGCCGGTGCCCGACCCTCCGGTCTCACAGCAGAATCTCGAGACGCACCCCTACCACTAGTCCCACCTCCCGGGTTCTTTGGTGGCCTACCCCTTGCAGACACGTTACTAGATCTCATCTCTTGCTTCCCTTCCTTATCATCCCTCTCGGGGTAATTTTGAATAAAATGGTCGGGGGAACCACACTTATAACAATTTTGGTTGTTTCCCCAACACTCTCCGGTGTGATATCTACCATAACTTGGACACTTTGGTTTGTTCTTCAGATTGCCCACACTTTCCATCGAGGTGGCTTGGACTCTCGAACCCGAACGAGTGTTGCCTAAGTCTCGATGTGAAAATCCAACTGGTGCAGTCGTCCGAGGATTTGCTTCCTTGGATCTCTTCGACTGAGCTTGGTACGATTTTCCCATCGGCCGTTTTCTCGCATCTCGGGTTTCACTCATAGCCCTTCTCTTTTCTTTACTCAATTCTTTGGCCTTACTTGCCCTATTAGCCAACACCACAAACTCTTTCAACTCCAAAATACCAAATAAGAGTTTAATATCCTCATTCAGTCCGTCTTCGAACCTTTTACACAAAATGGTCTCCATCGACACACATTCTTGCGCGTACTTGCTAAGCCTAACAAGTTCGCGCTCATATTCCGCTACTGTCATTCTTCCTTGCTTTAACTCAAAGAATTTCTTCCGTTTCTGATCAGTAAATCGCTGACTTATATACTTCTTCCGAAACTCTTCCAGAAAGAAGTCCCACGTCACCCGCTCTTTTGGAACCACTGACGTCAACGTCTTCCACCAATGGTATGCCGATTCCCTTAACAAAGACACGTCGCACTTTAAGCTCTCCTCTGGTGTACAAGAGAGTTCATAAAACACTCTCATTGAGTTCTCTAACCAGAACTCTGCCCTCTAAGGGTCATCATCTACCTTAGCTCTAAACTCCTCAGTCCCGAGTTTTCTAATCTTATCCACCGGGGGTTTCGATATCCTCACTACATCTATACCTTGAGGAGCCACTAGAACTGGCTGAGGTATAGGAGGAGGTGGATGAGGTTGAGCATTATGGTTTGCTCGAACGTACCGCGAATACCAGTTACTCATCATCTGGAGAAAGGCTTCCCTAGCCTCTTCTCCTTAACCCCTAGTCTCGGGTCCACTCTGAACAGGCACGGTCCCTTGCGCGGGAGCCGGCACATTACTAGCTGCTTCATCAGCAGTCGATTGATTGGGATCCATATACTATATAAAACAAGGTTTAAAATCATCAGAAACCACCACACTATCATTGTACACTTATGGCATGTATAACTAGACCCTCACACCCGCTACGATAGTCCTAGAACCGACTAAAGCATAGCTCTGATACCACTAAATGTAACACCCCTTACCCGTATTCTACGCTGGAACAGGGCCTGAGGCATTACCGGAGTAAACCACTTGATCACCACTTAGGCTCAACGTGACTACTCTCTTTCAGTCACCACAATAACTTCATTCACGACTTACGAGGCCTCACTCATACACACGAGGTCTCTCGAGACCATATCGAAAACTTTTACAATCTTAAAATTTTTCCATCTAAATAGGGACCACACGCCCATGTGAGATGAAACACGCCCGTGGGGTCAGGTCGTGTAGTCACACACGCCCATGTCCACATCCCGTGCCCAAAAGTCAAGCAATATGTTAATGTCACACGGCTAGGACACACGCCCTTGTTGCTAGCCCGTGGCCAACACTGACTATCTCACACGGCCTAGGCACATGCCCGTGTGGCTAGTCCGTGGTCTATACTACCTCAATCTGTTGGGGACACACGACCAAGTCACACGTCCATGGGCTGGCCGTGTGTCACACATGGCCTAGACGCACGCCCATGTGTCTATCCACATGGACAAGAACAAAGCTATATGCCAAGCACTTTTTACCCCTCTAGCATACACAACATGTACTCATTCAACACGTCCAAAATCATCTTATATTGAATATAATCTTACATGGATAAATACATCTTTTCATATAATAATGTAGCCATCAACTATGGCATTATATAAAATAGATTATCCATCTAAAGGCCAACACATCTTAGCCAATACAACAAAATACACTAACTTGTCTAGCCTTAATACATGCCATATACAAAACATTAAGTCTAATGTATCGGAGTCTGCTGATAGTGTGGGCGATCTTCCGATTAATCCGCGTATCTCGATTCAACCCTTTTTCTCTATAAGACAAGGGAAAAGAAAGGGAGTAAGCTTTAAGCTTAGTAAGTTTACACATAAACAATTAAGCATCCTAGTATAAGCTAAGCAATAATTAGCATTATACATATATATATAATTCACATCCACAACTATGCTTACTCTTTCTATCCCTTACCACATTTCTACCACATCACAAGTCAAATGCTCATATTCATTGACATGCACCCCTGCACTCAATATCACATTTACTCAAAATACAACACAACGTGATTTCTCACTAATACATCCACACAGCTAAATTACTCGGTGGTTTTGCACTTAGCCCACCACAATCAAATAATAGGGTAATATCGCACTTAGCCTACTAACAAAGGTAATTATAGTGGTTTCGCACATAGCCCACTAAACAATATACTTAACGATAGCATTGCACGCATCCCAGCTCATCGTCGTTAAGGATTAAGGTGGTATCGCACTTAGCCCACCATCAAGCATTATCACTACACATTCATATATCTATTTTGTAATTCATTCATCCATTCACAACTACTAACTCGTTCATTCCACTTGAACCGAACATGTTCTCAATCATACTACACACTAGCTAGCATTAACAATGTGTAAGTATAAATGCATGGTTCACGCATAAACTTACCTCAGTACTCAAAAAGTATGGAGACGTGCAATTTAGTCCACTACCTTGCTCTTGCCTCGGTTTTGATCCGGGCTTCGTCTTTCTTGATCTATAATGATAAATCAACTCATTCAATACACACATTGACTAAATTGACCCTTATCTCATATTTTAGCAAAATTACCATTTTGCCCCTAAACTTCCTCATATTTACACTTTTTCCCCAAGGCTCGTAAAGTGATTTTTATCCAACTTTCTAGCATTTCATGCTTAGATGATTCATTTACTCAACTAAAGCAATCATCAATTCTCACTAAATCACTCATTTATGACCAATCTCAAGACTTTTACAAACTAGTCCCTACATGCATTTTTCATGGAATTCACTTAGCAAAAGCTGTTTCTACTACATCAAGCTTTCATAATCTTCCATAAAACATCAAAATACATGCATGTCATACATGGGTACATTTTTAAACATCAATTCTAGCTCAACATATAGCTAAAAATAGCTTACTCATGTTACGATGATCTCAAAAATACGAAGAATATCAAAAACGGGGCTAGGATGCACTTACTAGCAAGCTTGAAAAATTTGAAGAACCCTAGCTATGGCTTCCTTCAATTTTTGGCTAACTTGGGGAAGATGAGCATAAATTTGTCATATTTTCCCTTTTTAATCACTTATTTGACAAATGACCAAAATGCCTTTTTTGCCAAACTTTCAATTTTAACCCATTCATGCCCATTTTTGTCCAAAAATTAGAAATTGTAAAAATTACTATTTAAGGACCTCTAATTAATAATCCAAAGCTATTTCATACAAATAGCTTCTAGAATCTCACATTTTGCAACTTTTGCAATTTAGTCCTATTGGATAATTCAACCACAATTTAATAAAATTGCTTCATGAAACTTTCACACTAACATGCAAACATAGCATAAACCTCAAAACTCATACTTGTACCTCAGATTTATGGTCTCGCACCACTATTCTGGCCAGGCCCTAAATCGAGATGTTGCAACAGTGAAGAATAAGTATCCTTTGCCAAGGATAGACGATTTATTTGACCAATTGAAGGGAGCTACGGTGTTCTCTAAGATAGACTTAAGGTCTGATTATTACCAGTTGAGGGTTAAGGAGCAAGATGTACCGAAAACCGTATTTCGGACGAGGTATGGCCATTATGAGTTTCTTGTCATGCCATTTGGCTTAACGAATGCTCCCGCGATTTTTATGGATTTAATAAACAGTATCTTCCGACTGTATTGGGATAAGTTTGTAGTTTTTTTTATCGATGACATATTGATTTATTCCCGGGGTGAGAGTGAGCATGTAGAGCACTTGAGAATGGTTTTGCAGACTTTAAGAGACAAGCAGTTGTATGCTAAATTCAGCAAGAGTGAGTTTTGGCACCGAGAGGTCGGGTTCTTAGGACACATTGTGTCGGGTGATGGAATTAGAGTTGATCCGAGTAAGATCTCGACTATTGTGAAGTGTAAACCGCCGAGGAACGTGTCAGAGATTAGAAGCTTTTTGGGTTTAGCGGGTTATTATAGACGGTTTGTTAAAGAGTTTTCCATGATTGCTACCCCGATGACAAAACTGTTACATAAAAATGTTAAGTTTGAATGGACTGAGAAATGCCAACAGAGTTTCGAGAGACTGAAAGTATTGTTGACTGAGGCACCAGTTTTATTACAACCTGAGTCGGGGAAGGAGTTTATGGTCTACAGTGATGCGTCATTAAATGGTCTTGGTTGTGTGTTGATGCAAGAGGGTAAAGTAGTAGCTTACGCCTTGAGACAGCTAAAACCACATGAGAAGAATTATCCAACTCACGATTTGGAGTTGGCTGCGATTGTTTTTGCTTTGAAGATTTAGCATCATTATTTGTATGGTAAAAAGTGCCGAATCTTCACCGATCACAAGAGCTTGAAGTACTTGATGAATCAAAAAGATTTGAATTTGTGACAACGGCGATGACTCGAATTACTGATGGATTATGAGCTAGTAATTGATTACCATCCGGGGAAAGTAAATGTGGTCGTAGATGTCTTAAGCAGAAAATTCCTGTTACTTTGAGAGCTATGAGTACGAGCATAGTGTTGTCTGATGGTGGTGCTATATTGGCCGAGTTGAGGGCTAGGCCATTATTTATTCAGCAGATATGTAAAGCTCAAAAGAATGATGGTGAGATGCAAGTTAAGAAAGCTCAATGCGAATCGAGAAATGACTCTGATTTTTGGGTTGGTTTAGGTGATTGCTTAATGTTTCAGGATAGAGTGTGTGTGCCAAAGGATGATGAGTTAATCCGGAAAATTTTACATGAAGCACATAGGGGTTGCTTGTTAGTACATCCGGGCAGTACAAAAATGTACAATGATTTGAAGAAGTTGTATTGGTGGCCGGGTATGAAAAGAGACATCTCCGAGTTTGTTACAAAGTGTTTAATCTGTCAACAAGTGAAAGCCGAGCATCAAGTACCTTCGGGATTACTTCAGCCAGTGATGGTTCCCGAGTGGAAGTGGGATCGAATCACAATGGATTTTGTAATGGGGTTACCTATGACTCTGAAAAAGAAAGATGTTGTGTGGGTTATTGTGGATAGATTAATGAAATCGGCTCACTTTATATTGGTGCGTGTGGATTACTCACTTGACAAGTTGGCTGAGCTGTATATTGCTGAGGTGGTGAGATTACATGGGGTGCCTATATCCATCATATCGGATAGAGATCTATGATTTACTTCGAGGTTTTAGAGGAAGTTGCAGGAAGCCTTGGGTACGAAACTGAATTTTAGTACTGCGTTCCATCCTCAAACCGATGGCCAAACTGAAAAAGAGTGATTCAAGTTCTTGAAGATATGCTCTGATGCTGTGTTTTAGAGTTCGAAGGTAGTTGGGAAAAATACCTACCTTTGGTTGAGTTTGCCTACAACAACAGTTATCAGTTGAGTATACGGATGGCACCGTACGAAGCTTTATATGGTCGCAAGTGTAGGACTCCCTTGTATTGGACAGAGCTCAGTGAGAAGCAAATTTACGGGGTTGATTTAGTTAAGGAAACCGAGGAGAAAGTGAAAGTGATCCGTGATAGTCTGAAAGCTACTTTAGATAGACAAAAGTCATAAACGAATTTAAAAAGGAAAGAAATCGAGTTTCAAGTGGGAGATAAAGTATTCCTGAAAGTATCTCCGTGGAAGAAAATAATGAGATTTGGTCGAAAGGGAAAATTAAGTCCACGATTCATAGGGTCGTATGAGGTTGTTGAAAGGATTGGGCCAGTAGCTTATCGGTTGGCTTTGCCGGTAGAGTTAGAGAGAATACACAACGTGTTTCATGTGTCGATGTTGTAGCGATATCGTTCCGATCCTTCACATGTGATCCCTCCAACCGAAATAGAGATATGACCGGACATGACTTATGAAAAGTAACCAATTAATATTTTGGTTCGAGAGGTTAAACAGTTGAGGAATAAGAGCATAGCCTTAGTGAAAGTGTTATGGAAGAAACACGGTGTAGAAGAGGCTACGTGGGAACCGGAAGAAGCCATGAGGGAACAGTAGCCAAACCTTTTTACCGGTAAGATTTTCAGGGACGAAAATCTCTAAAAGAGGGAGAGTTGTAACAGCCCGATTTTGGGGCTAGTCAGAATAGTGGTTTCGGGACCACTAATTCGAGGTTGAAGAAAGTTATTTTGATGTTATTTTATGTGTTATAACATGATTATAAGGATGCATGGAAATTTTGGTGCTTTAATATTAGCGATTGTATGCTTAATTGTGAAAAAGGACTAAATCGCATAAAGTGTGAAAGTTTCATTTTACAAGCTAGGGTGTCTAATAGCTATGGAATACTAAATTGGAGGTCCTTAATATGCAATTAGGTCAATGAAAGGGTGTTGGCCAGCCATAGGGACAAGGGAGACAAGAGCATTAAATTGGTAAAAAAATTGGTGAAATTAGGTGACTAAAAATGAATAAAATAAGATAAAGAAAGAATATATCATCTTTCGCTATTCCCCTTCCTTCTTCCACCAAAATTTGAAGAGAAAATAGGGGTTTTTAGAGCTTAAACTTTCAGCCAAGCTATTCCCTAGCAAGTAAGTGATTTTAGAGGTCTTTCTTTATAATTTTTGTACTTTTGGAACCCCTAAAGCTTAAGCTAGCTAATGAGTGGACTATTTTGCATAATGGTTGAAAGTTTAGGGACTTGCCATGAGAGTGTTCATGTTGTTTACTGAGTTTTTATGGAAGAAAATAAATGTTAGAGGGATAAGGAATAACTTTTGTGAAAGGTGTTACCATGAAAACACCTAAATGAGACTTAGTTGTAAAGGTTGTAATTGTGTAATAAATGCATGAAATGATGGGTTTTATAAATTGTTGTAAGAGAAATAAATGTTCAGCTAGGCTTGTTTAATGAGAAAATGTGATGAAAAATGATTTACGAGCCTAGAGGCAAAATCATAATTTTGCCAAAGTATAAGGGCAAAATGGTCATTTTTGCCTAAGTAGAAATTTTGAAGTGTCATGAGTTATGTAGTAATTGAATGACTGAATTTTGTTATTATAGATCAAGAAGAGCGCGGAAACAACCTTGACCGAGGAAAAGGCAAGGTTACGGATTAAATCGTCAATTAACATATTTTGCACCGAGGTAAGTTTACGTGTAAACGATACATCCTTAATACTTATGTTGTTACCTATTGATGGATTGTATGGTTGTAAATACTTATTGGTGGGATTGATTGAAAATTATAGATAATGAGTAATTCTCGAATGAACCTCGGAATAGAAATATGAGTACGATAAATATCTGTAAATATGTAATTGTTGGTGGGCTATGTGCGATACCACCTTGTTAATTATTCACGATGGGCTGTGTGCGATACCATCGTTTATATTTTCATTTGGTGGGCTATGTGCAATACCATCGTTTATATTTTCATTTGGTGGGCTATGTGTGATACCACCGAAATTATCATTGTTGGTGGGCTGCGTGCGAAACCACCGGGTACCTAGTATTATTCCGAAGGGTTCATCGAGAAACATGTCTAAGTAAATATTTCGTGTGACTTTGTGGTAATGAGTGCAGGATATATGTGCAAGAAAATGTGAGCAATATATATATGTTATATGTTGGAAGGTGGTAAGAGATGAGATGAGTAAGCATGATTATGAAAATGTGAATTGTTCTTACATAATATGTAATGTTTGTGATTGCTTATCATATGTTATGATGCTTATTGTTTACATGTAGACTTACTAAGCTTAAAGCTTACTCCCTTTCTTTTACCTTGTTTTATAGTGTCAAAGAGCCAGCTCGGGATACGAAGATAATCAGAAGATAACCCACACTATCAGCACATCTCGGTATAGTTAGAATTAGCATTTTGAATATGACATGTATAGGGGCTAGACTTAGTGAAATGTCTTGTTGTTTTGGCCAAGTGTGTTGGCTCTTTTAAAGATGAACTCTTTTGTATAAGGCCATAGTTGATGGTTCATTATTATTAATCTATGAAAAGATGAAGTTATTCATGAATGTACATGGTACATAATTGGGTAGCTTGGTTAAAATATGCATGAATGGGATGATGGTTGAATGTGATTTATGTTGGTATGAGTTAGGGTGATAAAAATACTTGGCAAATAGCCTTGTTTATTGTCTACACGGGTAGACACACGGGCATTTGTCTAGGCCGTGTGTGACATACGGTCAGTCCCATGGGTGTGTGGCTGGGTCGTGTGTCCCCTCCATGTTAGTAATGCAAGTCAGTGTCGACCACAGGCCAGACACACGGGCGTGTGACAGGCCGTGTGATGCAAGTCAGTGTCGACCACGGGTGGAGCACACGGGCGTGTCGAGGCCGTGTGAGGGACACGGGCCAAGGACACGGGCGTGTGTTCGGCCGTGTGAAAACCCCTGTAGGTTCGAATTGAGAAATAATTCCACACGGGTATGGAACACGGGCGTGTGATATGTCATACGGGTGTGTCCCTTCTTTCACACGGGCGTATAGACTGTTTAGAGAAAATTTTCTAAGGTCTTTTAGAGAGCTTCAAAAGAGCTCGATTTGATCCCGAACCATTCCTAGACCGTGAATCAAGCTTCGCAGGCTTGTATAAGAAGTGTTAGTAGGAGTTTTAAATTGGGAAGGAAAGGTCAAGTTTCTAAATTGCATGATTGATTGTGTGTAAGCTTAGTAATGCCTCGTACCCTGTTCTGGCGTTGAATACGGGTAAGGGGTGTTACACGAACCACATCGGTATGTGGGCCCATTTATCTAAAATGTTTCCTAGGGTTGGACGGGTTGCCTAAGTCGACTGTGAACGTACTATAGGGTCGATAAGCACTACTTAGACCCTAAATCGTGTGATCTGAGTATATAATATTTGTATGGAGCATGTTAAATTTATGCATGTTTACTAATCCGTATGTATGACTGATAACTAAATTTTAGCATGTAAGTCTGTAATTTTGTATGTCTGCATTGAGCATGTTTAGTTGCATTTGCATTGGGGTGGGATGATTGAATATTGGAGGAAGTGTACTGAAAGGCTTTCACGCCTATTATCCGACAAATTTCACCGCGATATATCGATATGTGCCGTATTCGGTACAACTTGGTGTGTAGGGCTGGGTGGGTGTTTTAAACCCCACATGGTGTGTAGGGATGGTCGAAGATGGTGTGTAGAAGCTGTTGGGTAGGATACTGATTTCTATTACTGTGTGCATACTGTATCTGAGATGGGCTAAGACCCTAAATTATATCTGAAACTGTATCTGAATGGGCTAAGGCCTAAACTGTATTTGAATCTGTAATGGGCTTAGGCCCTAGACTGCATTTGACTGATAACTATTGTTTGACTGTATGCATGTTTTCTGCGGGGATTACACACTAAGTTTACGTAAACTCACCCATTTCTCTTTTAACTGTACAGGTAATCCCCAGACTTAGACGGATCGGTGCGGTGGAGGACTCAGCAGTGACCACATGACTATTGAACCGTTTTAAAATTCATTTATGGTTTTTATTTCCTATTTCGTTTGAGGTATTTTGGTGTAATTTAGGACTTTTGGACTGTTTGCCTTTATTCTGGATTTTAACTGTTTTCTTGGACTTTTAAACTACAAAATTCAACGAAAACTCGGTTTAATTAAAAACAACATTTTTTTTTCTAAACGCGAATGGTTTTCTTTAAATATCACAGTTTTAAAAGCTTCCGCTACAGAATATGTTTTTAAACGAATTAAATTAACGAGAAAATAATTTTGAAATTGACAAGGGATAAATAGAAGCTAATAAATGGAAACGGTCTTATCTTGATAAATTTGATTTCAAATCCCATTCCATGTGACATCGCCAGATTTGGCCATAACGTCTAGGCTGGGTTTGGGGTGTTACAATACTGTTATAACAAATACAAATGACAATTTAATTTTACCTTCAAATACTCAAATAGAGGAATAAGAGGATAATATAAGTACAAGTTCTACTCCAATAGGAATGAAAACAGTTCATATTCCTATTTTTCCTACAAAACCAAGTAGAAATTCTAGAAACACTAGAATGGAAGAAATAAAAACTTCAACAATTATTCAACAAATGAAAATTAGAATAAGTGATGTAATTACATTTTCAAATTTCCAATCCAGGAAATATTACACATATATTGAAATTATATTTCAATTTAGAGAATATAAAACATATTCCTTGCATGCTTTATTAGATACAGGAGCTACAACCAGTAGTTGCAGAAAGAATGCCATTCCTGTAGAAAAATGGGAACCTATGAAACATCCAATAAAAGCAATAGGAATAGATGGTTATGAAACCATAATCCAATATAAAGCTAGAGATGTACCAATCTACATAAGTAATGTAAGATTTGTGATACCCAAAATATTATGTTTTCCTGCAATGCATGGAGATATATTATTAGGAAATAATTTTATATACCAACATTTACCATTTTCTATAGATAAAAATTTAATTATGTTATCTGTAGAAGAAACTTCTGTAGAAATACCATTAGTTGAAAATCATAAATTTGTGTGTGATAAAAATTTTACACCACCAAGAAAAGAACAGATTAAACAACTTGAAACAAATCATTGGTTGTTTAAACTTTTAAAAAATAATTTTAGTGAAGAACCATTAAAATTATTGCAAAATAGCCCTAGATATTGTGAAATTAAATTGGAAAATCCCAATAAAATTATTAGAGTTAAACCAATGATCTATACTAAACAAGATATAGATGAATTTGATATACAAATTAGAGAATTATTAGAAAAAGGATTAATAGAAAAAACTAATAGTCCACATTCTAGTCCAGCTTTTATGGTCAGAAATCATGCTGAAATAAAAAGGGGAAAAGCTAGAATGGTTATTAACTATAAAAGATTAAATCAAAATATTATTTTTGATGGATATTTTATTCCAAGAAAGGATGTTTTAATTAATCAAGCTAAACAAGCAAAATATTTTAGTAAATTTGATTGTAAATCGGGATTTTGGCAAATCATGCTAACCGAAGAATCTAAACTTTTGACAGCTTTTAGTGCACCAAATGTACATTATCAATGGAGAGTAATGCCATTTGGATTATGTAATGCACCACAAATCTTTCAAAGATGGATGGATTCTATATTTAATAAATATAAAAATTTTTGTGTAGTCTATATAGATGATATTTTAATATTTTCAGATACATAAGAAAAACATAGAAAACATTTAAATATCATTTCTCAAGAATTCATAAAACATGGAATCATATTAAGCCCTAAGAAAATAGAGTTAGAAAAAACAGAAATAGAATTTTTAGGATTAAAATTATCCGTAGATGGTCTTAAACTACAAGATCATATTATTGTAAAAATAAAAGAATTCCCTGAAAATATTGAAGATAAAAAGCAGCTTCAACAATTTTTGGGAATTATTAATTATGAAAGAAACTTATTTGAAAAAGTAGGTAAGTTGTATGAAAAACTAAAAAAGGATAAACCCTTTATCTGGTCTAAAACAAACTCAGAAATTATAAAAAAATTTAAAATCTGAAATTAATTTTAGAAACAAATGCCTCACAAAATTATTGGGGTTGTATTTTAAAAGCTAAAACAATAAATAATGAAGAATTAATATGTGGATATAATTCAGGAAAATTTAAACCAAATGAAATTAATTATGTAATATATGAAAAAGAATTATTAGCAATAAAGAAGGGAATAAAAAATTTCTTATATATTTAGCACCTGAAAAATTTATTATAAAAATTAATAATCAAGCAATTAAACATTTCCTTACTAATAAAAATTTGAAAACGGTACCTAGAAGAATTAAGTGGTACAATGAATTATGTACCTTTAATTTTGAATTCTTATATTAAACCATACCTAACCTTCTTCATGACTATACCCTAAGTAATGTTTTGATGTGTTTTATTATTATTGGCATCAATAAAAAAACCTAATATAGTATATTTGGTTTAATTTTCTTTTTATCACTTTTAAAAATATAATATATTTTATCACTTTATTTAACTTTTGTTGGTAGGTCCAAAATGTTGTTTGTTCTTTTGTAAAAAAAAAAAAAAAAAAAGCCCCTATTTTTATTTTTTAAAATTGTTTAAGAGTTGTAGTAGTAGACCTGGTTTAGTTTTTGTAGCATCTGCCTTTTTATTAATTTATTTCAACAAAGCCCCTTAAATTTAATTATTTGATGGTCCATCATTCCTTAATTTTTTTATTAATTAATGATCAGTGATACAAATCTTTGTTTCTTATTACATTTTATATAATGTACGAACTGAATAGATATTGTATATATGAAGTGTAATAAATCCCTTTTCTCTATAAAGAAAAAAACAAAGGAAGGGATGTTAGTTAAAATGTTAAAATTAAAATACTAAAAGTTATAGTTTTTTAATTTTAATTTTATTATGTGTATTTTTTTAATAATTTTATTATAGATTCTGATCATTTTTTTTTTGACATAATGTCTAGAACCACCCATAACCCCTCCCTAACCCATAAATAGAAGGATAATGCTCTTCAGCACACTCGAACTCACATCCCCTGCATTGATAACAATATCCATATCAATCAAATTAAGACAAAACAGTTCTCATAATATATTTTTTATTTTTACTAAAATTATGTTTATTATTTTATAAAATAATTGAGTATTTGATAATTATATACTAAGTAATAGTATAGATAGTTGCATTGCAAATTATTAATACTTCAAAATTTTAGAAACACTAAATTAGGATTTGATTTGATTTCACCTCACTTTAGGTTATGGCAATTGGTTTTATCTTTGGGGTCAACGTTTAAGTGCAAGGCTTAGCATCAAAGTTTTTTTTTTTTTTTTATGTATTGTTGGAAAATAATTATTGAGTGAAGAATGATAATTGAATATTGTTGGAAAATAATTATTTAGTGATGAATGATAATTGTATCTCTTGGTTTAATATTATATTTTTCTATACAGATGTATCTTTTGAAAAAATGTATCTCTTGGTTTAATATTGAATTTTTTCATTCATTGTCTCTATTCACCCAAGTCTATTAATTTTTCAACAAATCTCTTCATTCATTTCCTCTCCTTTATATAAAGCCAAATTAGGAGATTTGAAAAACATATCATCAAAAACTATCAATATCAAATCTTCCTTCTAAATTCATTTCTCCTAGTAATAGAGAAAGGTAAGATTGTGTTTGATTGATCACTGTTGTTGTGCTACTACTGTGATCGTTTGTTGTTGTATCCTGGGAGACAGACGTTCAATGTTACTCAAAGCACCGAGGAGAGGACGAATCTGTCTTAAGGAAATTGTTTATACAGGTCTCAACAAAATTCTTCTTCTAATTTTTAACTTTGTTCGATTACAAGTATTATGTTGTGTTACTGCTACTGCATTGTTTTGTATTATCATTGTTACTGACATATTAATACTACATACGATATCAAATTTTCTTACAATCTTAAGACAGATTAATTGTTGTAGTTTTAATCTAAGGTGTACATATTACAATCATAACTTATTTAAGATTGGTTTATGCTTCTGTTACAAATTTTAATTTCTTTATAGATTCTGGTTCTTTATTCCGATTAAAGAAATGTCTCATACGTCAAAAAACTCATCCAATTCAAAGGCTGAGGTGATTATTGTTGGTCAGGCTCGGGCTGCAAGCCAAACGTTACCTGTGACTATGAGTCACAATGAAAAGCCTGCGAAATTCACTGGAGAGAATTTTAAAACATGGCCACAGAAAATGTTGTTCTATTTGACCATATTGAATATGGCAAAATTTTTGAAGGATGATCCTCCTATTTTTAGAGAGGATGAGGAAGATGCTATTATTACCTTCAACATTGCCGAAGCATGGAACAACTCTGATTTCCTACGTCGTAACTACATTTTGAACAGTTTATCTGATGAACTTTATGAAGTATATAGTGTCAAGAAAATGGCTAAAGAATTATGGGAATCGTTGGACCATAAATACAAAACTGAAGATGCTGGTGCTAAGAAATTCTTAGTTGCCAAGTTTTTAAACTTTGTAATGGTTGATTCTAAAACTGTTGTAAATCAGGTGCAAGAATTCCAACTGATCATTCATGGTATTCTCGCAGAAGGGATGGAGATAAGTGAATCCTTTCAGGTGGTAGCCATTATTGAAAAACTTCCCCCTGCTTGGAATGACTTTAAGAACTATTTTAAGCATAAGAGAAAGGAAATGATGATGGAAGATCTGATTGTCAAACTTCGAATTGAAGAAGACAATCGAGGTGCGGCTAAAAGGCTAAACAAAGCAACCAATCCTAACTTTGCCAAGGCAAACGTAGTGGAACTTAAGAAGGACTCCAAGAAAAGAAAACATTCTCATACGGGGTCTAAACTAGGACCAAAATGCGGTGTTTTTAAGAAGCCAAAATTCCAAGGAAAATGCTTTAATTACAATAAGATGGGACACAAGTCATCCGATTGTAGGCTTCCAAAGAGGGCCAGAACAAACGAGGCCAACACTGTGGAAAATATTTCTAAGGAAGTATCTAATGTTGACCTCTGCGCTGTGATTTTTGAAGTCAACTTGGTTGATTCAAATCCAAGAGAATGGTGGCTTGATACTGGTGCCATACGTCATATTTGTTGTAACAACGACTCCTTTGTTGAGTTGGTTCCTTGTGATAAAGGGGAAAAACTCTATATGAGCAACGCTACAACTTCCAAGATTAAGGGGAAAGGCACTGTGATTTTGAAGTTGACTTCTGGAAAATTGCTAAAACTTCAAAATGTGTCTGACATACGCAATAATCTTGTCTCTGGGACCCTCCTAAGTATGCATGGCTTTAGGATGGTATTTGAATCCTAGAAGTTAGTTTTGTCAAAAGGGGGAACATTTGTGGGAAGGAGATATGTATTAAATGATATGTGGAAACTCAATAGTATCTTTGTAAAAGCTAATATTATGAATATGAATAATGCGTCTTCTTCTGTTTATATGTCTGAGTCATTTGATTTATGGCATGGTCGGCTCGGACATGTTCATTCTAATACTTTACGTAGATTAATTAACTTAGAGCACATTCTTTCATTTCACATTAATTATAATCATAAATGTCAAACGTGTGTTGAGGCAAAACTAACAAGGTCTTCATTTCAATCTGTTGAAAGAAATATTGAATCACTTGATCTAATACATAGTGATATTTGTGACTTAAAGTTTATTCAAACTAGAGGAGGGAATAAATATTTTATTACATTCATTGACGATAGCACAAAATATTGCTATGTATATTTGCTTAAAAGCAAAGATGAAGCTATAGAGAAATTTGTTCTCAATAAACAAGAAGTTGAAACCCAACTTAATAAAAGAATTAAGAGGGTAAGAAGTGATCGTGGTGGTGAATATGTTGAACCATTTGGTAAATTTTGTGCACAACATGGTATTATTCATAAAGTGACACCACCATACTCTCATCAATCCGATGGAGTAATAGAGCGTAAAAATCAAACCCTAAAGAAAATGATGAACGCAATGCTAGGAAGTTCTAGGTTGTCACAAAACATGTGGGGGGGAAGTTGTTTTATCATCGAATTACCTTTTAAATAAAGTGCCCCATAAGAAAAAGAACAAAACACCATATGAGTTATGGAAGGGCAAACCTTCCTACAACTACTTGAAAACGTGGGGGTGTCTTGCAAAGGTAATGGTTCATTTGCTGAAGCAAATGAAAATAGGTCCTAAGATGATAGATTGTATTTTCATTGGTTATGCACGCCACAGCAATGCATATAGATTTCTTGTACATGAATCAAAGAATCTTAAAATTCAAAAGAATAGGATATTGGAATCTAAAAATGCCTCGTTATTTGAAAATATATTCCTTTGTAAGACTAGGGAAGATGGGTCAAGTTTAACAAAATGAACTTCAGAAACTATTGATAGTCAAGACTTTCAACAAGAAGTTGAAATCAAGGCAGAACCAAGAAGAAGTAAAAGGGCAAGGGTGAAAAAGTCTTTTGGATCAAATTTTCTAACCTATATGCTAGAAACTGAACCTCAAACTTATAGTGAAGTTATATGCTCATCTAAAAGCATTTTTTAGAAAGATGCTATCAAGAGTGAAATTGATTCCATCATGAAAAATCATACGTGGGAATTAGTGGATCTACCTCAAGGAATTAAACCACTAAATTCTAAATAGATTTTTAAACGAAAAATGAAAGTAGATGGAACAATTGATAAGTACAATACCAGATTGGTTATAAAAGGTTATAGACAAAAGGAAAGCATTGATTACTTTGATACATTTTCTCATGTATCAAATATTTCTTCTATAAGGATGATACTTGCTATTACCACTTTGCGGAATCTAAAAGTTCATTAAATGGATGTTAAGATAGCTTTTCTAAATAGAGATCTTGATGAGGATATTTACATGGAACAACCTGGGTGTCATGTAGCTCTAGGGCAAGAAAGAAAAGTCTGTAGATTGGTAAAATCTTTGTATGGACTTAAGCAAGCACCAAAGCAGTGGCATGAAAAGTTTGACAGTGTCATGATATCGAATGGATTTAAAATTAATGAGTGTGACAAATGTGTGTATGTCAAAACCACTGTTGATGGATATGTAATTTTATGTTTATATGTTGATAACATACTCATTGTTGGAAGTAACAATGAAATGGTAAAATGTACCAAAAAGTTGTTAAATTCAAGATTTGATATGAAAGATATGGGACTTGCTGACATGATATTGGGCATCCAAATCAAAAGGTCATCTGAAGGTCTCATATTGACTTAATCACACTACATAGACAAGATTCTTGAGAAATTTGGCAAGGATGATTTTGGTGTAGCCAGAACTCCGATAGATATAAATCAACATCTGTCCAAAAACAAAGGTGAAAGTATTGACCAAGTTGAATATGCAAGAGTCATAAGCAGTCTAATGTACCTTATGAGTTGCACTAGACTTGATATTGCTTTCACTGTAAGCAGTTTAAGCAGATTCACAAGTAATCCAAGGGAGAACCACTGGAAAGCGATTGTGAGGGTATTAAGATATCTCATATATACTCGAAACTACGGATTACATTATTCTAGAGATGCAGCTGTGTTAGAAGGATTCTCCGATGCCAGTTGGATATCTGATATTCAAGATACCAAATGTACAAGTGGTTATATTTTTACTTTGAGAAGATGAGTTGTGTCATGGAAATCCTCAAGGCAAACGATTATAACCAGATCCACAATGAAATCTAAGTTTGTAGCTCTAGACAAATATGGAGAAGAGGCAGAATGGCTACGAAACTTTTTAGAGGATATTCCTAAATGGCCAAAGCCTGTGCCCACAATATGCATATATTGTGATAACTAAGCAACAATTGGTAGAGCACAGAACGTAATGTATAATGGTAAGTCGAGACACATGCGTTGTCGACACAATACCGTTAGACATATGATCTCAACTGAAGTTATCTCTATTGATTTTGTAAGATCAAAAGATAACACTGCGGATCAGCTAACCAAAGGTTAAACCGAGATCAATTTGATAAAACATCAAAAGGAATGAGACTAAAGCCTATGAACATTTAAGGCACTATGTGAAGGAAAACCCAACCTAGTTGACTGGAGATCCCAAGATCTAGATTCAATGGGACAACCTACTTGCATAGACCTTGTGAGGTCACTGTGGGGTTCTTATCCCGAGTCTATTCCTATGATGAAAACAGTGATTAAAATGTGGAAAAAGTTAAGCAATGCTTTTAATGACCATTGTCTGTTTCAGTGAAATGGACAACATAAGTCACCTATGTGAGAGTGAAGTGGGGCCGCTTCAAGGAGACTATTGGGGCATAATTCTCTAAGCTCTAGTAGAACCAAAAGGATGTTCACGGCCATATGAACATACCCATTAGAACAAAATATCTTGCCAGTGAGGTATTTGCGTGAGGAATATCATCGTTTACACAAACGACAGAACAGTTCAAGGACATCGCGTCTACTGGTTAGCTAGTAAAGTAAATATACTTTCACAAAGGAAGGTTCAAGGGTTGATGCCTACCTATCCTATGCAAATATCGAACGTAGAATCTATCACCTCTTTGAGTCTTTGAGTCTCGTTGATCCATCAATTTCATTCATGTAGGGGATTGTTGGAAAATAATTATTGAGTGAAGAATGATAATTGAATATTGTTGGAAAATAATTATTGAGTGATGAATGATAATTGTATCTATTGGTTTAATATTGTATTTTTCCATACAGTTGTATCTTTTGAAAAAATGTATCTCTTGGTTTAATATTGAATTTTTTTCATTCATTGTCTCTATTCACCCATGTCTATTAATTTTTCAACAAATCTCTTCATTCATTTCCTCTTCTCTATATAAAGCCAAGTTAAGAGATTTCAAAAGCATTTCATCAAAAACTATCAATATCAAAACTTCCTTCTAAATTCATTTCTCCTGGTAATAGAGAAAGACAAGATTGTGTTTGATTGATCACTGTTGTTGTGCTACTATTATGATTGTTTGTTGTATCTTGGGAGACAGATGTTCAACGTTACTCAAAGCACCGAGAAGAGGACGAATCTATCTTAAGGAAACTTTTTATACAGGCCTCAACAAAATTCTTCTTCTAATTTTTAAATTTGTCCGATTAGAGGTATTCTGTTGTGTTACTGCTACTGCATTATTTTGCATTATCATTGTTACTGACATATTAATACTACATACGATACCATATTTTCTTACATGTATTTATGGGCTTAATTCAATAAAAAGTCTTCAAATTATACTGCTTTTTTGAGTTACTTACTTACCCTCTTTTTCATCAAATTAGGTACTTAAATTATTATGTAACTATTATGTACCTCTACTGTTATTTTATTTAAAAAAAACTCCTTCAATCAATCAAAAGTTGACACATGGTGATTTCTGAGTTAATCTTATATTTTCTCATAAAAAAATCATTAAAAAATATTTTACAATTTTTTTTTATAAAGACTGGGCTGCAATTATATTCAAAGAAATCAAAAAAGAAAAAAAAACATAACCAAAGTCATGGCCCAGGCCAAAGAGCCCAAACCCATCATAACCAAAAAAACAAGCCCTAAACAACTAGAGAAATTCATTTCAAAATAAACCCTAAAAAACAATCATCACAGCCAGCCACCATTTCAGATGATCTCTTTTCTTCTTTGCAACGCTTCTTCAAGCAGACCATGATGATTCTTAACTTCTACGTCCTTGGTAAAAGTATTTCCATGATAAGTGATTTTCCTCACTATTATGGTCGTTCCTCTATTGGATCAACATAGGTCTTGAAATACTTTTCCATTTTTTGACTTCCATATTTCTTTAAAATTCCAGAACCCAATCCCTAAGTCTTTCAAAATAAAAGAACCAGCCTCCCCTTCCTCCTAAAAATTTCACTGGAGAATCTTTAATATGCTTGACCAGCGCCTTGCCTATCGATTTCAACGGCCCTTACAACCGCACTGGAGAGGCCAGAACTAATAAATGTATTTTCATTTTCCTTTAAACCTTCTTTTGCTAAAAGATGAGATACTTTATTTTATTTTTTTTGTCTCCTTGCATGTCGAAAATCACAAGTAACAAAGTTACTGCATAATCATTTAGCATCAACAATATACACTCTAATTTTAGATCCATCTTCCTCCCCACTTTGTAATTTTCTAATGATAGCTAACGCATCACCCTCGACTTCAACTCGTAAGAATCCAGATTCTGCCCCAAATCGAATTGCCTGGACGCATGCGAAAGCTTCTGCTACGAATACTGTTGGTATGTGTTCGTTTCTATATATTTTCGTTTTTAAGACTTGACCCAAGGAATTTCTGATAACAATCCCTGTACATGATCTATTATTCTGTCTTTTAAATGCAGCGTCAATATTGATTTTGACATTCAAGCCGTCTGGTGGCCTCCAATTCTTATTAGCTATATTACCTTTCTATTTACCCCTTCAATTTCCTACATGTAGTCTAGAATAAATTGGACAAATCTCTCTTCTGTTTGTGCCTTATTTTCATGAAGCAACTTATATTTGGCTGACCATAAACCCCATACAGTACACACAATACTTTTTATCTGACTGTTTGTTTTTCTTTCAAATAAGTAATGCATCCAGTCCTTATTTTGTACCTGATTTTGTTCCAGGGGCCATCCAATTCCTAGCCTTGTCCATACACTTGCTGTAAAAAAGCAGTCCCGAAATACATGTTCTCTTGTTTCATCACTATTTTTGCATCTTGGGCAAGTCGCTGAATCTTGTATTTTGCGTTGAAACAGATTAGAAAAAGTAGGTAGGAAATTATTTAAGGTCTTCCATACCAGAATTCTTGTTTTAGACAGCAAGTTCACCTTCCATAATTCTTTGTACATGGGTTTGTAAAGAATTTGGTTTTGCTGTAAATTTGTTGATCTTTCCGTTTGTATTAATTTTTTATACCCACTTCGTACTGTGTAAACTACCGAAGTCTCACCTCGCCATATGACTTTCCTTGCTGCGTCGTCTTGGTGGAAGGTTCGCTAAATTAACTCCTTCTTCCATTGATTTGAGTCTTGTTCAATTAAATCAGAGACTAACACAAGATTTTGGGTAATACCTAGAAATTGAATCTTGTAGTCATCCGAGCCCAGAAACTTGTATCTGTGTTCTCGAGCCCACTCGCCAACCCATCCCCTTATTAAGAAGTCATTTTGCTGACCATAGGCTTCTCCAAGTATATGATGGTAAGTTCCATAGCCGTGCATTCATAAAATCTGAGTTTCGATAATATTGGGCTTTTAAAGATTTGGCTAATAATGAATTTGGGTAATAAATTAAGCACCAACTCTGTTTAGCTAGCAATGCCACATTAAATTTTGAAAGGCATCGAAATCCCATTCCCCAATCCTCTTTTAACTCACCAAGCTTACTCCATTCGCACCAGTGGATTCCACATTTTTCAAGACTTTTTTTGCCACCAAAACCGGCTCATAATATTTTCCAATTCTTTGCACAGTGATTTTGGTAATAGAAAACATGCCATAGAGTAGGTTGGAATAGCCTGCAATACTACTTTTATGAAAACTTCTTTTCCCCCTACCGACAAGAATCTAGTGCTCCACCCTTTAACCTTACTAATCATCCTGTCCTTTAGTATTTGGAAAGATTTTTTTTATCCTTTCCAACCATATTGGGTAAACCTAGATATTTCTCTGGGTTTTTAGAGGTTTGAATTCCCAATATGCTAGCAACTTGTTCTTGAATTTTCTCAGAGACATTTGTGCTAAAATATGCCATTGACTTTTCAAAGTTAATACATTGACCTGAACATACTTCATATTCTTGTAATACCTCTTTAAAATTATTTTCTCCCCTAACTATTGCGTCCCCAAAAAGAATGCAGTTGTTGCAAACAATAAATGTGTGATTAAGGGACCTTTCTGAAAAACCTTTACCCCTTTTAGAGAACCTTCCCTAGCTGCAAGCCTCATCAAGGATGACAAACCTTCACTACAAATTAAGAATAAATATGGACTTAAGGGGTCACCTTGACGTAAATCCCTCATTGGTCTGAAACATTCACCTATCACCCCATTCAAACAAACTGAATAATTAATCGTTCGTACACATCTCATGATTAAAGACACAAAAGACTCTGCAAATCCCATTTTTTGCATGAGGTTCGGATATTATTGGTCCACTATGGAGGGAGACTGTATCAACTATGCTAAGAAATGTCATAAATGTCAGATTTATGGAGACAAGATTCATGTGCCCCCATCACCTTTACATGTTATGACTTCTCCATGGCCATTTTCCATGTGGGGCATGGATGTCATTGGGCCGATATCGCCGAAGGCTTCGAATGGACATCGGTTCATCTTTGTAGTTATTGACTATTTCACAAAATGGGTAGAGCGACTTCATATATACTAACGCCACTAAATCGCGGTTAGTCGCTTTTTGAAAAAGAGATCATTTGTCGATATGGAATGCCCGAGAGGATCATATCGACAATGCATCGAACTTAAACAACAAAGACGATAGCGGGGTTTGTAGTCAATTCAACATCAAACACCACAATTCGTCGCCTTATCGTCCAAAAATGAATGGGGCCGTGGAAGCAGCCAACAAGAATATCAAAAGGATAGTGGGAAAGATGGCTGAGACTTATAGAGACCGGCATAAGAAGTTGCCGTTTGCACTCTATGCTTATCGGACATCCGTTAGAACCTCTACTTTGGGCGCGACACCTTTCTCATTGGTCTACGGGACTAAGCGGTTCTACCTATTGAAGTGGAAATACCTTCTCTTGAGTGTTGTCGGAAGTAAAAACCGGATGAGGCCGAATGGATCCAAGCTCGATATGATCGGTTGAATTTAATTGAAGAAAAGAGATTGAGGGCTATTCGTCACGGTCGGATGTACCAAAGACGAATGATGCGGGCTTATGACAAGAAAGTTCACCGAGAGAATTCCATGAGGGGGACCTCGTCTTTGAAAAGATCCTTCCCATACAAAAGGATTACAGAGGAAAATGGATGCCAAACCGGGAAGGGCCGTATGTGGTAAAGAAAGCTTTCTCGGGAGGTGCACCGATTCTTACGACCGAGATGGACGGGAAAAGCTTGCCCAATCCCGTGAATTCGGATTCAGTTAAAAAGTACTTTGCTTGAAACGGAGAGGCCAAGGTAAAAACCCGCGAAGGGCACTTTGAGCCTTCAAAAAAAAAAAAAAAAAAAAAAAAAACGGAGAGGCCAAGGTGAAAATCCGCAGAGGGCGCCTTGGGGCCAAAGGGCTTTTGAGTTGAAAACCCGAAAAGGGCGGCTCGAATTTTGAATAGACACGTGGCGACCTTGCAGCGCTAGAATCAATAGAAGAGGAAGCACGTTGCATATTGGGGCATCAACAAAGTACTTTGAGTCTTCGGAACACATGCTAAAGCTTAAAGCAGCCTTCATGAAGCTGGTATAGAAGCCCAATCGGCGGTGTCTAGGGCATTTGATTTATGTCTTGCACATTGTTGGATTCTTTTTCGCAAAAAAGGATATGTTCCCAATCAAATCGTTGATAATTCATTTTTAACTCTCTTCGAAGTCAATCTATTGTTACCCGTCATTCATAAACATGTTGCATTAAAATAATAATTGATGAACTGATAATTTCACAAAAGAAAGTTCTACGTATTACTTTGGGAATCTCTAAGATAAAACGAGAAACCAAACAGACAATTGTTTAGAATTTCCACGCATACATAGATTAAAGACATTGGAGAAAGAGGGTCTTAATGGAAATCATTTCTTCAAACTTCCTCGCCCGATTCAGTAATCGTGACAGGGTGAATAACATTACCTAGTCACCCAGGAAAGGTGACGGGCCAATTTTCGACAAGGAAAGATTCAAAAACCCTAAGTCACTGTGGAACGAATCCAAAAACAAACCAAGTCGGGTACTCTTCGAGTAGGAGTTGTGATTCCCGGGGAAGACAGTTAGAAGTCAATGCAGACCCGTGTCCCGAAACCTAAAGGAAAGGGGCCTTGAAATTTCCACAGGGGCAAGTCATTCATACGAAAACGGTTACGGCAAAGGAAACGAAGATGAAACTTTGACGGATAAATAGACGATAACACCTCAAATGGGAAATCGCACTTATAACATTCTGACTCATCATACTCATGGCATCCTAATCATTAGGCATAAGCATGTACTCATTCTACAGGTTATGTCCTCAAAAGGACACTATGGCAGAACAGATTAAAGAATAGCAGATCCTGCCTCCCTGAGTTTGCGATGAGAGCGGATCAAAGGTAGCGATTTGACCTTCCCGAAGTTGCGGAAGCGGATCGAAGACATCGATCTGGTGATCCCCGAGTTTGCGGGGATCGATTGAAAATAGCGATTTGACCTTTACGAAGTTGCGAAGCGGATCGAAGATATCGATCGGTGATCCCCGAGTTTGCGGGATCGATTGAAAATAACAGATTTGACATTCCCGAAGTTGCGAAGCGGATCGAAGACATCACCGGTGATCCTGAGTTTGCGAGGATCGAGTTGAAAATAGCGATTTGACCTTTACGAAGTTGCGGGAAGCGGATCGAAGATATCGATCGGTGATCCACGAGTTTGCGGGGATCGATTGAAAATAACGATTTGACATTCCCGAAGTTGCGGGAAGCGGATCGAAGACATCGATCTGGTGATCCCGAGTTTGCGGGGATCGATTGAAGATAGCGATTTGACCTTCCTGAAGTTGCAGGAAGCAGATCGAAGGCATCAGTCTAGTGATCCCTGAGCTTGCAGGGATCAGATTGAGAATAGCAGATTTGACCTTCCTGAAGTTGCAGGAAGCAGATCGAAGACGTCAAATCTTGTCTTCCTGAGTTTGCAGTGGAGCAGACTGAAGTAATTAATCCTATCTCACTGAAATTGCAGTGGAGCGGATTAAAGCGACAAATCCCATACCTCTGAAGTTGTAGTAGGTGGGATTGAATCCATTATAACTACAAATCTCATCTTTCAAGGTCACAGTAAAGTGGATCGAAGCAACAAGATGAAGTGGACTGGGATGAGGCTACTTGAAGAAGAGCACCTGAGAAGTCAAGACTCGGCGAAGCCGGGCCACATTGGGCTTCTTTAAGTCTTTGCTCTATTCCCGTTACACGATAATGAGCAAAGAGGGCAAAATTGATAAGCCCAATATTTGCCCGGCCCAACAGAGAATAGAAAAAAAAACGAAAAAAGAAAAAGAAACAGACCCAACACCAAAACCCAAACTACCCAAATTAAACAAAAATAAACCCAAACCCATTTACAAAAACTACCAGACCCAATAACCAAACCCATTAAAGCCCACAATACCCAAACAACCCTAACCCTAACCCACTTGCACCTGCCCTCTGCCTCTGTCTGTCCTCGGCCGCTTCGCCTCTCCCACTCGCCTGCATGCGCACGCGTCTCTCCCACCGCCACAGTCGGCCGCCGACCCTCCACCTGCCCTCCACTTGACCTGCAGAACATTTAAAAGGACAAGACAGAAAGCAAAATGTATAGCAAGTAATCGGCTATAAAAGCCGATTGATTTTCATGTAGAAGGGGCCCTTTTTTTTTCTTTTTGATTATCAATATAAAAAACAGATTCACTAAATATCAGGATTCAGATCCTTTTTCGATCTTCAATAGAGGCAGTAGACAAAGATTCAGAACATCCAAGACATAAAAATAGCACCAAACAAAGAACTGAAACACCCCAAAATAGAGAGAAAAAGGTGGTTTTTTTTTTTGAAAGTCGTTCCTTTTTCCTTTTTCCAAAGATGTGTTAGTATATTCTACGAGGAATAAAAATACAAAAATCTTACTCGATCGGAGCTCAGACATGCGTGCACAACCTGACGCCGGCGACGGAGCCCATGCATGATGGACGGCCAGAGCGGCACCGGAGACCAACCCCCTGCAAAAAAAAAAAAAAAAACAAAACAAAAGAGTTTTTTTTTGTGTAAACAGCTGAAATGAAGAAATAGAGGAAAATTTTGGTTTTATAAAGGTTTCAAAACGACGGCGTTTAGGGCCTGATTCAGTGGCCCCAAAACGACGTCGTTTCGCGCCCTATAACCCGCGCGTTGACCCGACCCGACCAGAGGATCCGCGCGTTTTTGTTGATTGGGATAATTTCCCTTTTGGTCCTTCCGCATTTTCGTGTTTTAAAATTAGACTTTCTGTTCTTTTAATTTTGGCCCGAGAACTTTCATGCACTTTAAATTTATTCCTTATTTGAACAGCTGCGTTTGATAAAACGGGTAAATTACCTTTTAGCCCCTTTCCATTTCATGAGTGCTTCACTTAATCTTT
Source organism: Gossypium sturtianum (assembly GCA_025698515.1). NCBI lineage: Eukaryota > Viridiplantae > Streptophyta > Magnoliopsida > Malvales > Malvaceae > Gossypium > Gossypium sturtianum. The sequence continues at coordinate 119,691,125 of CM046952.1, forward strand.
TCATTATTTATTTATTTATGATTTGTCCCTTCTACTTTCCTAGTATTCGATTTAGCCTGCTTTTAGTTATTTTGCAATTATTATTATTTAATATCTTTACTTTATTTATTTAAGTTAATTATGTATTATTATTATTATTATTATTATTATTATTATTTTATTATTATTACTAAACTACTATCATTATTAAGTATTCCTATTATTATTTTCTATTATTACCATTGTCATTTTTTTATACATATATTATTAATCATCTTAATCTTATTATTACATTTAAATTATATTATGTCAGTATTATTTTTATCTTATTATTATTACTATACTATTATTATTACTATATTATTATTACTATATTATTATTATATCATCATTATTATTATTATTTAGCATTTATTATTATTATCATCCTATTTTTATTAGTTATATCTTTATTATTACTATTATCATATTAGAGTTTTTACACATATATTTTGTTTGTCCCCTTGTATATATATTTTATCTACCTCTTAATTACTACCATGATTAACCTTATTATCATTTTATTATTTTTTATTATTATTAATGTTATTTTTATCATCATTCTCTATTCCACTTTTATTTCCACCATTATTATTATCATTGTTCTACTATTTTTTTGTTTTCTATCATTTTTGTTATATTACTATTACTACTATATTATTATTATACTATATGATTTGTTATTAGATTATTATTATTATCACATCATATTATCATCATTATCATGTTATTATTGTTATCATTTCATCGTTATTTCTACTACCTTTACTATACGTAATGCCTTCAATATATTATATATCCTCCTTATTTATACGTATATGTATGTGTCCTTTTATTATTCTTTTCGCGTATAACATCATGTTTTCACATTTTCGCGCTAATTTTTCTCGACATCTCAATTTTTAAATCGACATTCCGTATTAGCAATTCGAGTGAATCGAGCCCTAACTTACTGGGTTCCGATTCTTCTTGTTTAAAGCTAAATAACGGGATATCCCTTTTGAAATCGAAATTTAAATTTTTAAACAAAACACTTAATCTCGGATATTCGAAATGTCGCGCCCTAACTCACTGGACTCGACATCTAGATGTTTCGGATAAGTTTTTATTAAAATAGAGGCAATATTCCTAATTTGGACCTTCGGGAAGACAAGCCCTAACTTACTGGGTTCTGGTTTCTCGTTCGACAAATGACGGAATATCCTTTCCAAATAAAAATCGAGTTTTTAAAAGGCGAGCTTAGTTTCAAGGGTCTAAAGTGTCGCGCCCTAACTTACTGGACATGATGCTTTATCTCTTCGAAAATAAGAGAGTCTTAACGTCCCTTCCAATTCCTTCAAGTTTTTGGAAATAAAAAGTATCTATTTTCAAACCATTTCAAAATTTTCAACATTAGGACATCAATCAATCAGTTTGGTACCAATTACGGGCGTGACGAGGGTGCTAATCCTTCCTCGCACGTAACCGACTCCCGAGCCCATTTTCTCAAAATTCGCAGACCAAAAACATTGTTTTAGTAAATTGAAATATTTATCAAAACAAAGGTGATCCGATCGCACCTAATGAAGGTCGGTGGCGACTCCCTTCCTTTTCATTTTCAAAAAATCGAGTCGACCGTGTCGTTTACTGTTTTATCAAAAAATGGTTACGACACCAGTACCACGCGGGAATAACGGGTCACTCAATTGAAAACTGTACTACGTTTAAAAAGTTGGTCGAAAGGTTCATTAAAATTGGAATTGTGAAGTTCGACGTTTCATCAGAACCTGATCTTTGACGAGGCAGTAAATGCGATAATTTAAGGAGGAGACAAGAAAGTTGCGACACCTTGAAGAAGTCAAAATCGAAGAGGGAACCGGGGAACGAAGTTTCCAAGCCTTTGCATACTTGAGAGTGTTATGAATAATGGGACTGTGGAAGAGATCCCTGTATTTTTAGAGCTAATCTAGAGTAATATTCAAAACACGCTTGTTGCCTTAAGCCTAGAGGCAATAAGAGCCCTTTTGTGAAATAGGCTTGTGTCCGGAATTTTTATTTCAATAAAATGTATCTTTTTGAGCAAATATTCTTTTATTTTTTCCATTTCATACTGTACAAAAAAATTTATTTAGTTTTATTTTGTTTGTTCTTTGGATTTTCTTTCAAGTATTCTTTCATTCTTCATTCATGACCATACAAATAATCATTCTTTGAATCATTTATTCTTTGGAATCTTCTTTCGAACCTACAATAGGTCTCCAGATATTAATGATGTGAGCAACGCTGTTACTGACTCAGAGTCTCCTTTCGAGTAAGATATATGTCTAGAGGGATCTCAGGACTTTGAAGATGACAGAGATTGTAACCTATCTTTTGATTTGTTAAGAATGGTAGAACAAGATGAAAAACAGACCCTACTCTACAAAGGGTCAGTGGATATTATGAACCTAGAAAATAGGTGAAGATTGTAGCCTAGCGAGACATCATTGAGTTATTTTCAAGAATTCAAAGATGTTTTCGCACGATCATATCAGGACATGCCTGGGCTACTAAGACGCGGGCTAAACATGAGGATCGGGCACTGTTACACCGCAAATACTGAATTGAAAAAGATGAGATTTATGTGGCTCATCCGTTTTCTTCACAGACTTTATTATATGTAGGGTATGGATGTTATGGGGCCGATCTCGTCAAAAGCTTCTAGTTGACATCGAATTATCTTTGTGGTCATCGATTACTTCACTAAGAGGGTGAATGTTGCTTCATATGCCAATATTGCAAAGACGACGGTCATCAAATTTCAAAAAAAAAAAGAAAGAAAAAGAAAAAAGGAAAGGATCAGGTGCCGGCAAAGAATGCTAGAAAGGATCATGTTTAATAATGCATAACTGTACAATGTCAAATTTTACAGTTTATTCAAAGATCAGGCAGCATATCACAGTGCAGCAAAAGTTGCCAAAAGAAAAAACAAAAAAAAATATGAAAGGTGACGAAGACTTGTAAAGATTGGCATAAGAAGTTACCATTTACTCTCTATGCTTATCAAAGGTCGAACAGGACTTTCACTGGGACAACACTTTTCCTATTGGTTTATGGAATAGAAGTGGTTTTGCCCATGAAAATCGAGATTCCTTTGCTCCAAGCTTTGATTGAGTCAAGAATTGGATGAAGTAGAATGTCTCCAGTGAACTTGGCTGAAGAAAAGGGTTTGAAAGTATTCATCATAGTAAAAAAATGGATGATGCTGATTTATGTCAAAAATGGTCCACCCAAGGGAATTTCATGATGGGGACCTGGTATTGAGGAAGACCCTTCTTATACAAAAGGATTTCAGAGGAAAGCAGATGCCAAACTGGGAAGGACCTTATGTAGTAAAAAGGGTCTGTTCTAGAGGAGCATTGATATTGACCGAGACGGATGGCGAAGACTTGCCCAATTCGGCAAATTCAAGTTCAGTCATGAAGTATTTTACCTGAAAGGGGAAAGGCCAAGGTGAAAACTCGCAAAGGGCACCTTAAGATCAAATTAAAAAAAAAAAGAGGCCAAGGCGAAAACCCGCAAAGGGCGCTTTGAGACCAAAGGGGTTTTGAGCCGAAAACCTGAAAAAGGTGGCTCAAATTTTGATCAAAGATAGGGCATGTGGTAGTCTTGCTAGGCCTGAATTAACAATGAGGAAGTATGCTACGTCTTGGGGCATTGACAAAGTACTCCGGATCCTCTAAACACGTATTGAGCTCAAAATGGTCCTCAAGAAATTCGTACAGAGAAGCTCAGGCTGCGATATCTGGGGCATCTAGCTTCTATCTTACCCATTTTGAATTTGCTATCTTTGATTACTTTATTCTTTTCAAGATACACCCCAATCAATTTTCTTTTATAGCCTTGGCTATCTTTGATTACTTTATTCTTTTCAAGATACACCCCAATCAATTTTCTTTTATTTCCTTGGTTATCTTTGATTAACTTATTTGTTTCGAGCTATGCTCCTGATTAATTTCTTTCTCGTCCATTTTTGTGATCTTTTTCAAGCATTTTATATTGAAATAACGATTAATGGACTAATAATACTTTCATAAAAGGAGTTTCGCATATTACTCTGGAAGCTTCTAAATAATATGAGAATCAAAAAGCAGACTATTGTTTAGAACTCACCAAGCTTAAGGGTTGGAAATATTGAAAGATGATTATCTCTTTGGATTTTTATTGGTTGAACAAAAAGATAAGACATTTCGTCAGTGATACCTTCTCGAAAAATAACGAGCAATGTCAACCCAAGTGTAAAAGTAGATCATTTTTGGGAAAAGAAAAATGATACTCTGCATTCATGCAAATTTCAGGCATATACATCTGGTCATTACACTCAGGGAATGGTGTAACAGATTAAATTGATTGAAGATGATACAAATTCTATACCTCTGAGTGGCAGCAGGATGGATGGAAGAAACCAAATATTATTCCCCTGAAGTTGCAGTGGGAGGTACAAACTTTATGTCCCAAGGTTCAAGTGGAGTGGACTCAAAATTACCATGGGGCAAATTATTTGAGCAGAATATGATTGATACTTCGAGAGGAACGGGGATGAAGAACAAATGAGTAGGAATCATGCTCATAACATTTCTGCATTCATATATCATAGCGCGTCTAATTAGGAGCATTTGATTCATTTTGATCAGGGCATCCTAATCATTTGGCATAAGCATATACCCATTCTACAGGTCATGTCCTCTATAGGACAATGTAGTAGGGTAGATTGACGCTTTCAACCTAACCTCCCTGAAGTTGTAGTGGAGTAGACTAAAATAGCAGATCTTGCTTTCCTGAGGTTGCAGTGAAGCAGATCGAAGACATCAGCCTTGTCTCCCTGAGTTTGCGAAGGAGCAGCTAAAGATAGCAGATCCCCGCCTTCCCGAGGTTGCGAGTGAAGTGGATCGAAAACATCAATCTGGCATCCCTGAGTTTGCAGTGGAGCAGACTGAAGATAGCAGATCTTGTCTTCCTGATGTTACAGTGAAGCAGATCGAAGATACCAATCTAGCATCCCTGAGTTTGCAGTGGAGTAGATTGAAGATATCAGATCTTGTCTTCTTGAGGTTGCAGTGAAGCAGATTGAATATACCAATCTGGCATCCCTGAGTTTGCAGTGGAGCAGATTAAAGATAGCAGATCTTGTCTTCCTGAGATTGCAGTGAAGCGGATTGAAGATACCAGTCTAGCATCCTTGAGTTTGCGATGGAAACAGATCAAGACAAGCAGATCTTATCTTCCTGAAGTTGCGGAAAGCGATCGAAGATATTAGCTTTGCCTCCCCTGAAGTTGTAGCGGAGCGAACTAAAGACAATGAGATCTTATCTTCCTGAAGTTGTAGGAAGCAGATCGAAGATATTAGCCTGCCTCTCTAAGTTTGTGGCGGAGCAGACTGAAGACAGCAGATCTTATCTTCCTGAAGTTGCAGGAAGCAGATCGAAGATATTAGCTGCTTCCTTGAAGTTGCAATGAGCGGCCCAGAAGACAACGCAGATCTCTTATCTTCCCGAAGTTGCGAGAAGCGAGATTGAAGTTATTAGCCCGCCTCCCTGAAGGTTGCAATGAGCGCATCAAAGACAGCAGATCTTATCTTCCCGAAGTTGCAAGAAACAGATTGAAGATATTAGCTTTGCTCCCCTGAAGTTGCAATGAGCAGCATCAAGACAATAGATCTTATCTTCCGAAGTTGCGAAGCGGATCGAAGATATTAGTCTGTCTCCCGAGTTTACAGTGAGTAGATCAAGACAAGCAGATCTTATCTTCCGAAGTTGCGAGAAGCGATCAAAGATATTAGCCTGCCTCCCAAAGTTGCAGTGGAGCGGAGCACTAAAGACAATAGATCTTATCTTCCTGAAGTTGCGAGAAGCGGATCGAAGATATTAGCTTGCCTCCCCGAGTTTGCAAATGAGCAGATCAAAATAGCAGATCTTTTCTTCCTGAATATTGCAGTGAAGCAAGATCAAAGATACTAGTCTCACTTTCCTGAAGTTACAGTAGGATGGATTAAATCTACAAGAGTAGGTCTTATCTCCCTGAAGTTGAAGTAGAATAAGATTAAAGCTACAGATTCAATCTCCTTGAAGTTGCAGTTGGGTTAGAGATTACTTGAAGAAGATGAGGATCAAGAAGTTAAGGCTCGACAAGACCGGGCAAAATTGGTCCTTTTATAGTCTTTGCTCCATTCTCGTTACATGACAATGAGCAAAGAGGGCAAATTGTAATAGGCCAATTTAGCCCTGCCCATACAAAAAAATAATAAACCCAAAATAATAAAACAAAGTCCAAGTCCAAATCAAAATATATCATTTGGCCCGATCGAAATGGCCAATTACTTGAAAAGATTGAAGGTCCATCTACAAGCTTGACGTATATGGAAACACAATCTTCAAGGATATGCAATCTTAGATATGATATGCAAATCTTAGATATGATATGCAATCCTAGAAGATATGATATGCAATCTTAGATATGATATGCAAATCTTAGATATGATATGCAATCCTAGAAGATATGGTATGCAATCTTAGAAGATATGATTTTGTAATCTTAGATATTTAATTTGTAGATACCTTTTAATCTTAGCCGTTGATGTAATTGATCTATACCGTTGGATTTGGGGAGGCTCAACTATAAATAGAGGCCTCTCCCTTCATTGTAAAGAACTTGAATTTTGAGTAATAAAAAATTCTTGAGAGCATTCACTCAAATTTCTCTCTCTTTTACGTTCTTATTTTCTGTGGCTTGTTCCTATTTTGTTCTTCGCTCATCTTCGTTTCTTTTTTAGTTGCTTCCGTTCGAGTTAGATTTTGGTGGAGGAATTTCGTTGAGTCCACATATTGCGGGAGTTAGGTTGACTTATGCGTTTTTTAACTTTTTTTTATTTATCCATTTAATTGTTTAATCATTATTTATTCATTTATTTTAATTATTTTAAACTTGTTTTTATTTTTTGCTTTTCCCTATTTACGTTAAATTGTTTTATCATATATATTATTATTTTTATTTGTTATATATTATCTATATATTATATATTATTTAACTTTAATCATATTATGTATTATTTGAAAATTTGTATGTTGTACATCATCTAAATTGTTTTATTATTAAGGCAAAATTTTCATATATTGTTTATTTAAAATATGTATATTATCTATTTTTAAATGGTATATTATATACTTATTATAAGTTATCCTTTATACATTTTTATTCAAAGTTTTTATATTATTTATTTAAAATATATTTATTTATTTTATTATGTATATATTAACTATTTTAGATTTTGCCATATCGTTTTTTTTTATTTCATTTTTCTAAAAATTGTTATAATATTCATTAATTGTTTTGAGAATATTATTTACCTTATATTATTATTATTATTTATTTGAATTTAATCTTGTGAATACTTTTTTTCCTTTTTTTTTTCATAGATTCTTTTAAAATTGCTATTATCTTCTCTATATTTTTTTATTTTGATTGTTCATTTTTTTAAAAAAAAAATTGAATCCATTATCTTTGTTTACCTTAACATTATTATTGCTTGTCATTCTTTTACTTAATTGTTTATGTTAGTACTAATTGTTAATATAATCTGTAACTTTAGTAAATTGCACTTTTTTGTAATAACTTAATGTTACTTTTTTTCAAATCTTTGTTTAAAAATATCTATCTTCTTTAATTACCACATTTTATCCAAAAGTTTTTCTCAAATAAGGCAATGTTTTGTGTTTAGAAATTCGGGAAATAGTGCCCTAACGTGCTGGGTTTCGATTTTCCGTTTGACTAAATAACTAAATATCCTTTTAATGAATTTTGTAAATCATGAGATGATTTTGGTTACGAGGGTTTAAAACACCATGTCCTAACGTGCTGGATGTGATGTTTGTATTCTTTCGGAACAAAAGAATCTCAAGTTCCAACTCAAATTGTTCAAGTTTTTAAAGAAATCATGTTTTCAAATCTTTTTGAATTTTCGACATTAGGACAATAACTAATCAATCCGGTACCAATTTTGGGCGTTACGAGGGTGCTAATCCTTCCTCGTACGTAACCGAATCCCGAACCCGTTTTCTTGAATTTCGTAGGCCAAAATCAATATTTTGAAATAAAACGTTTTATAAGGTGATCCAATCACACCTAAGCAAAAAGGGATTGGTGGCGACTCCCGTTTTCGTTTTTTTAAAGTCGATCACTATTTTTTCAAAAAAAAAAGGTTTCGACAATGAGCAACTATCATCATTCATTAATCATTCATATAATGGAAAACAATGTGCAACAATTCTATTAAATCTCAAGCTATCAAATGATCATTAATATAACTTACCAAGTAACTAATCAATTTCATAGTTTTCAATACTCAATTCATTTCCGTACGTACCTGTACCACCTTGTACCAATCTCATACTCAACCACATCCTTCATTTACCCGTTGAACCATTCGGAATAGAAGTCGGATACTCAAGGTCTCACTCGATAAGTACCTATACCATGGTCCGAAGCCAAATCAAGGTAACTTATCCGAAATTCTGATATCATGGCTTGAAGCCAAATCAGCCGACATGCATGGCCCGAAGCCAAATCGGTTTATCTCACACACATAGTGCTAAATCATGGCCCGAAGCCAACTCAAGTATACCTAATGACATGTCACTAGTATCCTAAACTATTCCTAAGGTTCAACCGGGATTCCAACTGTCGAATCTTTATTGAATCATTTCTGAACTCGTCCGTAATCGCATCATCACAATTCATGCTATATCAAAACATATAAATTACACTTGAAACGAAATTATAACATACGAACTTACCTTGGATGATAAAACAGTGAATCGAGTCAATTAATCGATAACTTTATCTTTTCCCCGATCCAAGTCCGTATTTTGCTTTTATTGATTTAAATATATTCAAAATTAACTTATTTAATCATATATTCATTCAATTTATTCCAAATCACACTTTAAAACACATTTACACTATTGCCCCTAAACTTTCATATTTTTCACAATTTAGTCCTTATTTCATAAAATCAAAAATTAATGAAATTCCAAATATACCCATGCTAGCCGAATTACTATTATGCCCCTAGAAACCCATATTTTTCATTTATTTCACATTCTAACCAAATTTTTTTTAACATTTCTCAATTTAATCCCTATTTTGCATTTTCACTAAAAATCACTTAACAAAACTTGTAATACTTATAACAAATATTCATAATCTATCATCAAACATCAAAACTCATACATATTCATCAATGGCATCATTCAAAATCTTTAACAGTTTTGCAAATTAGTCCCTGGGCTAGTTAGTACTAGCTGCAACGATTTCAAAAACATAGAAATCATTAAAAATGGGACAAAAACCGTACCTAATTGAGCATAGATAGCATGGTCGAATATTGGAGCTAAGAAAATGGCTTCTTCCCTTTGTAAAATCGTCTAGATGAATATGATAATGAATAAAAATGGCTTTTATTTTATTAAATTATCATTTAATAACCAATTTACCAAACTAACATTAAAATTATTTAATAACTACACCAAATACCACTCCATTATCATCCATTAACTCTCAAATGGTTTAATTACCACTTAAGTACCTTTAATTTAAGGTTCTATAGCTATTTAATACCTTTAGCTAATAGAACAACACTTTTTCATTTTATGCGATTTAGTCCTTTTTCTCAAATTAAGCAATTAAAAAATAAAATTTCTTAACGAAATTTTTACACAATCACATTATCATGCTGTAGACAATAAAATAATAATAAAATATTCATTTCCACTTCGGATTTGTGGTCCCGAAACCACTGTTCTGATTTGACCAAAAACGGGCTGTTACAATTTATATGCCAAATATTTATCTTCTCCACCTATACTGTAGGTATGGTGATTTCTAATATTATAAAATGAAATAATTATTTCAAATATACTTATTATTTTATATGTAAAATATGTCAAGTATCATTATTTTTTCATCTACATTGTGGGTATAATATTTCAAATATCATTATGTTTATATGTGAACTATTTCAAATACACATACAAAAATATATAATACTAAAAGTTACTACAATTATGATATGGATTGAAAAATAAATATTACACATATTAAAAGTATACTTACTAAAAATAACGATGTTTGCAATAATTATTTAGTTTTATAAATAAAAGAGTTATTAATTAAAAATGAAAACTTAAAAAATATATTTATTAATTAAAAACATTAGTTAATTTTTTTTTAAAAAAAATCTTGAAACAACATGAAATAACAAATACAAATGTGCTTAGAATAGAAATCAAATTTGGGATTCAAGGATGAAATCACTATTATTTAACCATTTAACTAGAGGAGCTAATGTGTTAAAAATATAAATTAAAAGTAAAAAAAGAATAAGCTTGAAACAATATGAAATAAAAAATATACAAATGTGAGTAGGAGAGGAATCAAATCCAAAACTTAAAAATAAAACCACTAACATCTAATCATTTAACCAAATGAGCTAATATGTTAAAAAAGTCAGAAAACGCCCCCTATAGAACGCATTTTCAACTGAGGTGGCTGAAAGTATGCCCTGTAGGACGCATTTTCAATAGAAAACTCATCGAGTAAGGCACGTTTTCACTTTCTCTCTCCAAAATCGACCTATTTGCTTTTTTTTTATTTTGGCATTTTCAGCAAATTTAGCCTATTGTTTTACTTTTTTTTTTAATTTTTATATTATACTTTACCTTTTAATATAATTCTAATTTTCTATAGTATTTTTAATAAATTGATGTATTAATTCAAAGATAATTTTTAGAAGAAATAACTTATACCATTATAAATGGTGTAGTAAAAAAAAAATATTTTGGTAATTTTATTAGGGTTTGCTTGGATAACACAGAGTAATTGGTTGAAAGTGTAATTATAACACTCTCTTGTAATTACAAAAATTTGTAATTCTCTATTTGTGTTTGGCTAATAGAGTGTAATTACATTATAATTCTATGTTATGTTTGGTAGTGCAAATTGTAATTATACAATTACATAATTTATATTTTTAGAAAATTTTAGTTACAATAAAAATTATCAATACGATAAAAAATTTTAAACAAATAACAAAAATTAAAATAAAATTATCATATATACTATGTTAGTCTAATAAAGTAGCCAATAACTAATTTGGATACCCATGTGATGCATGGGTTGATTATATGTATCAACCAAAATAATATTTAATTGTTTTGTATTTTTTTTATAGTGATGTTCTAAATAGATATTAGTTTTAATTTTTAAAAAAATTAAAATGTTTATATAAATAATATATATAAACTTCTCAAATTTTATTCCAAATATATTTTTATAATATTTTAAAATTTAAATTAGTCTTTTTTTTGTGAAAAAAATATTTTATTGAAAATATATTTATAAATATAAATAGTTTTAAATAATTTGAAAACATTATGTTAATAGTTTTAAATAACAATATATTGTTATTTTTACTTTATATTAATTAATTTTTTTACCTTGTATAATATATAGTATTTTAATTTTTTGTTCAACTTCTTTTATTTATAAAATATTATTCATTTTAAATAGTATTTACCTTAAATATGTTACATATTATTTATTTTTAATTTTTTTAAAAAAGTAAATGTATATATTCACTTACAAAGCAAATAGGTATAAATTTATTATTAACTATAATATATTTTTATTTTTTACTTGGGTATTGTATTTTATTATTAAATTAAATTATCATACCAACTTCATTTATTTAAAAATATTATTTATTTTAAATATTATTTACATTAAATATATTAAATTATATACCGACTTCATTAATTTATTACCACATGCAACAAATTTGATTAGTTGCAAATTGATACATCCCATCAAAACCAAACTTGATGGATCCATTGATCGTTATAAGGTAAAACTTGTGGCTAAGGGATTTATCAAAGACCAGACATCGATTATGTTGAAATTAGGGATGACAATTTGGATTGCGAATTCAGATATCAACTTGAATTTTGCAGATTAGGATAATATGCAAATTCGGATGTTGAAATTACAATCCGCTGCAGATACGGAGCGGATGTGGATAGACCCTTTCAAATTTGAATATATCTGATTCGAATATACTAGTTACAAAATATCTAACAATTTATTAATATTTTTAAGAATTTACTAATATTTCTAAGGATGTTAAATGGTTAAATATTTTGATAAAAATTCTTCCTAAATTTTTTTTTAGTGGTGGTCATAGTAGAAATACAGTAACCTACAACAAGATAACGTCCATGAGCTTCATAGACCCTGTTTAGGGTAGAAATAATTGAATGTTGTTAGAGTCGAAGCTAGCCGGCTCACTTAGAAATAAATGGAGGTATTTTCTATTATTGTAATAACTCTCTTCCTTAAACTTTTGTTTTAACTTTTCGACTGGGATCGAAATGTGAATTCCCACAATCTTATAATAAATCTTTCACTTCTAGGATCATAAGAAACCCAGTTTAAACTTGCTTGAAGTCCAACTTCGTTCTCTAGCTGCCCAACCTTAGCCTTACCAAAAACACAGCTCAATGTGGATCTAACTATTGGTTTTGGGGTCTAGAGGGGAAGAAATTGCAGATCAAATCTTGGTCTTGAGCTGAAACATTAAAATCCAATCATTTAAACATTATTATAACCCAAAGGATGTGTTGCTTAATGTGGATCAAACTGGTGGGCATGAGCTACAACATAAAAATCCCATCATCTAAAACCCATTTTAACAGCCTATTACTCCCTTTACTTTATGAAAATTGTGGATTTAGTCCCTTTACTTTGTGGAAATTGTAGATTTAATTATTGTACTTTAATTTGATCAATTTTAGTCTTTTTACTTTTCGAATTGGTCAAATTTAGTCCCTTACTTTTCAGATTTCGAAATTTTACTCCTGACTCAAATAATAGTAGTCAAATTCAATTACTAGTCTTGTGTTATGTGTATAGTTTTAAATTTAATCCATATTCTCCAATTGCATCATTCTATATCCTTATACTTTTCAAATTTTGAAATTTCAATATTGACACAAACAAAACTCGTCAATCTATTAACTAGATTTTTAATGAATAATATGGGAAAATAACAAGATGACATGGCATTACACATACAATAATAAGTTTACCACATCAGATTTGGGAAATAATATAACTTAACATAATGAATTTAACAATTATCCTTAGGCGGGAATGAAATACATGAACTAAAAATGACTAAATCGACCCAAAACTTAAGTATCCCATCGTCTAAAATCCTAGTGTGGTGAGATTTAAAGAGTAAAAAAAAATAAATTTGAACTGCAGCACAGCTCCAGTTGAGGTGTTTGGCAACACACTAGTGAACATTTCTCACCTCACTGTAACCCAAAATATTGACCAGAGTTAAAAGCTCCAGGGGACTGATTTGGAAGTCCAAAAATAGGGATAATTATTATTTTACCTTTCCAATTCTTCCTTTATTATTTATTTATTTAATACACATAACATACTTTTAATATGACATTATTTAATATAATATAATTTTTAATAAAAATAATTTTTTTATAATTTTTACTTATAATTTAGCATAAATACAATTTAATTATATTTAATTATTTGATTTAAATATAATTTGTAAAATATTTTGATATTCTATTATATATACATTTTAATTTAATGTTATCAATAGTAATTTTATATTCTCATCTCACCATTAAAGTTGTGTTTGAATCCAAACACATCCCACCTTTGATTTTAATCTTACTGTTACAATAACTAATCTCACTATCATTACTGTTTTTAATCTCACTGGAGTGAATCACACTACCCATCCATAGGAAGAGCTAGTCAACATACGCCTAAACCCTGAAGCAAAGATTGTTCAAATTCACCTCCAACAACTTGAACAACATAGTCCAAAATCCATCTCATAAAGGACCCGATAAAGACCCAGGCCGCTACTACTTCAGGCTCCACAAGAACAAAGTCTACTATGTTAGTGACTTGCTAGTGAAATGAGCCACCAACATAGCCAGACCCAACCTGGCTTCCATTGGAACCTGCATAGGTATGGAGGCAACTTCCATTTAACCATCCAATGTTTAAACCGGTTGGATACAAATGCAAAGCACAAGGTGTGGCTAAAACCTACCTAAAAAATGTTGTTTCTTTACGCAAACCATATTTTGAAAGGTGGGTTAGGGAGGATAACTGAGAGCATTGTGTCACAGGGCTAGAACTTTAGTCTGGGAAACCACGCAACCTTAAGGGATTCCTTTGCTTCAAATCTGTCTAAGTCAGCCTAACTCTCAAAAGATGAGAATTCACAACGAAAATTCTCTAAGGCACTTAAATACAGCAAAAGCAAACTCAAAAGACAAAGGAGCTCGAATCAAACAGAAAAGCCACAAGAAAGCAATGCACATAAGGTGTTTGAGTAAATGATCTCTAATATATTCAATAACTATGAATGAGATGATTAAAAATGAGGGAGAAAGCTTCTATTTATAGTTGAGCTCCCTCAGATCCAACGATACAGTTTAAATTATGTAGACAGTCAAGATTAAAGTCTATTTACAATATGAAAGTCCTAAGGGATTTAAACTTTATACAATCTTATCCTTTAGGATTACAAATATTAACCATGATAACTCTAGTTTTACTGGAGTGTTCCACTGGGCCACCAAGGCTTTAAGTAGATGGGTTTCTCCATATGTTCTACGAATCAGACCAGTTCAAGTGAGTCAAATGAGCCCTATTTAATTAATTGACCTCCATGGAATAGTTTGTATGCATTTATCACGAGCTTTGATCCGTGGCTCGTGACAATTGCGCCTGGTGATGGGGTTGTCATTTTTCCAATGTCGGATTTGCCTTTGGGGTTTGGGATTGTAGCTAAGAGTACTCAAGATTGTAGGAAATTGGATCTTGATGCCATTGTTGTGCTTCATCGGGCTGATATTGGGGAGTATTTGAGGATGGAGAATCAAACTAAGCACCTAGTTGAAGATTAATTTGGGTCTTGCACTCTGGTTTTTCTTATTATAACAACTTTCTACTTCTTTTGTAATAATTGCAATGACATAAACTTATTCATAATATTATTTAACATGGTATTATACTTTTCTTCTGGGTTGAAGCATATAAAAAACATTATTTAAGTCTGAAAACTGTGATTTTTTTTATTATCAGAGTTTCAGTCTGATTCCCTTGACATTCAAGTCAAATTCATTGTTTGGGCATCAAAAATCTCTCACATGATTGTGTTTTGATTTTTTAATTGTCTTTCTTATATAAATCACTGAGTTGTATAACTATTAAACTATATTTAGCATCATCCTTATTAATGTGGTTTCAGATCAAATCTTTTTTGAGTTGTTGGTTTGTTTTTGAATGCTTTTACATTCTGCATGATCTTGATGTTAAGATTTAGGTTTTCTATTTCATATATCCCTATACTCAAATTAGTGCTTTTAATGTTAGCAATGTTACTTTAATGCCTAGAACTATTCCTAATCCGTAAACTATTTATAATCCTTCTTTAACTCTTAAATAAGAGGATAAATGGACTTCAACACACGTTCTCCTAAACGAGAATGACTTATTTTAATATAAATATTTTTGAAGTAAATCACGTCTCATGTGAATATACTTAAAAGATAAAGGCTTAAGTGTATAAAAAGCCCTTAAACTTTTTCAAAAAAAGCAATTAAGCCCCTCCTCTCTTTTTTTTTTTTTTGCATTCAATTGAGCATTTGAACTTTCAAAATACATTAAAAAGGCCTTCAAACTTCTTCAAAAAAAGCAATTAAGCCCTGCTTTTTTTTTCACTCAATTGGGTACTTGAACTTTCAAAATGCATAATAAAGGCCCTCAAAATTTTTCAAAAAAGCAATTAAGCCCCTGCTCTTATTAAAAATTAGAAAAAAAATTAGAAAAATATTAAAATTTAGAAAAAAAATATTAAATATTAATAAAAATTTTAAAATTTAAAATTGATTAAAAATTATAATTTTTTTTATAAAAATCATTAAAAAAATTGAATTTTTTTATAAAAATCATAAAAAATTAACGACCCCTAGTTTTTTAGTTTTTTTTTCAATTAAAGTCATCATGTGTCGTAACACAACATTACATGTGATGAAAAATGATAACGAATAAAAATCAATAAGAATTATAGAAAAATTATAAAATGCTTCTTTTGGTACGATAATTTTTATAAAAAAAATTATGAAATTTATATTTCTTTATATTTTGCATAATTTTCTTACGACTTTATAAAATTTTATAATTTTTATTATATTTTTATATATTTTATAAATTTTTTACAATTTTATAAAAATTTACAATTTTTTTTATATTTTTTTACTATTTCTATATTTTTCTAATTTTTAATAAATTTTTAATATTTGATTTTTTTATTAAAATTAATAATATTTTATAGATTTTATAGATTTTAAGTTTTTTTTTTCTAATTTTTAATAAAAGCAAGGGCTTAATTATTTTTTTTGAAAAAGTTTGAGGGACTTTTTGATACATTTAAAAAGTTCAAGTACCCAACTGAGTGCAAAAAAAAAAAAGTAGGGTCTTAATTGCTTTTTTTTAAAACATTTGAGGGTCTTTTTAATATATTTTGAAAGTTCAAATACTCAAATGAGTACAAAAAAAAAAGCATGGACTTAATTGTTTTTTTTTAAAAAAATTGAGAACTTTTTACACCATTAAACCAAAAATAAATTTAAAATTCTTAACATAAATTTATTTATATTGACTTTTAGAAACCGATCCACTAAGGTGTTAGGTATAAATTTAACAGTCATAGAAAATTGAGTACAAGTATTAAAAGTTTGCGCATCCGGGGAATCGAACCCCGGTCAGTACCGTGGGAGGGTACTATGATACCACTACACTAGATGCGCTTTTTTGAAACATATTATGAATATTTATTTAAAACTTTAGTAAACAATAAACCTTAAGGAAAGAAAGAGAGAGATTTAAACAAAAAGAGAATTAATTGTCCAAATAAAAAACCCCAAATTGCTGAAACTAAAACTTGATAACCCTCATTAAAGGGACTAGTCAGTGGCTAACTTCAACAAATAGGCATAAGAGTGAGGGTTATGTTAGATCATTGTTGTTGAATATTATTTCTTGACATTAATTAAAACAAAAATAATATATATTTGTTCATAATATTCCAAGCTTAAAACTTGCAAAGATACCCTTTATTGCTTTGCATGCATGCACATTAATTTGGGTCGTCTGTGAGAATTCTGAATATTAGCCATTTCTTCCAATGATTTATATACACTATAACTTTATAAATTCACTGCTTGTTAATCATTAATATACAATACCCTTTTTTTTGTTTGGCCAATATATGATACATTTAATCTTGTCATTCTCAATAAATTATGGAATATATATGATGATATATATACATATGAATTAGGAATTGATCCTACATTCCAAATGTCTTTAGTACTTTATTCTCAAAATCAATGTAAATGGCCTAATTCCATCTTATTATAATCAAAGTTAAGAATAATCCTAGCAAGAGATAAGCAAAGCATTCTTGATTTAATTTTTTATTATTAATTTTATTCCTAACAATAGATTATACAAAAAATTCTTCTCTCCAAACACTAGTAATAATAAAGTTTCTATAATTCTCCACACAATCCCTCCATTGAAATATACTCCAAAACTTTTATGCACCCAATGAGTTTATATATTTTCATTTTTTTTTAAAGTTATAAGTTAAGTTCAAGTATTAAGAGGGTCCATAAATATATATAGAATTTTCTTTCAACACACTATATATATATATATATTATTAGTGGGTTAGATGATTTCACATTATTAATTTTTTTTAAAATAAATTTATTTTTAATAATTAATTCAATAAATAAATCAAGTACAAGTCTATATATTATAAATTATATGTTGGATTAAGGTGGATACCTTCTTTTTTATGAAAGAATTTTCCTTTTGGTATGTAAACAATGATCACTAAGTATGCAATAGTGGTATCCAGTTGCTCATCAATATTAATTAGAAAATTATATGGAAGCTTGTCATATCTAAGAGCCTTAACACTTGGAATAGTTTTTTAAGTTCAAGAAACTAATAAAATAGGGAAAATTTTAACTTTAGGGTTTATATTATATATATTTGAAAGTTTACATTAATATGATAATTAAAGTATAAATACAAATCCTAAATTAGTAGAATTGAAATATTACAATGCAATTGGGTATAAAGATGTTCGAATAAGTAAAATTAAATCATTACAGTATCAACGGACTAAAACCTAGAAAAATTCAAACAAAATTGATTAACTCAGACTAAAACCTACACATGTGGTACCCACACATATAATTGCACATGATGAGTTTCGAACCTAAGACCTCATTGACTATATTTAATATTTTTATAGACCGGTGTAATACAATTAAATGATATTATCTCGTCAAAAGATTTAAAATGAAAACAAATAGATTTGGTTTTAATAATACAACATATTATTTAATTTACAAATATTATATATATTTAAACAATGCATTAAATGCAAAAATATTGATTCTTAACTCGATAGGCATCGGCATTGTTGTCAGTGCAGTAGGACGTAGGTTCGGGTGCGTTAAAACGTATTATCCTCCTATTTAAGAGTTGAGGAGAGACTATCGGTAATTCTAGACATTATTTTAAAAAATAGATATAATAAAATAAAATTAATATTAAAAATTTTTAATTCATATTATTAGTTCCAAGCTATTAATATCTTATTATGAAATTAAATTTACATAAAAGTCGATATATAGAATATAAAACTTTTAACAATAACATATTATTTTAACACAGAAATATTAAACTAATGAAGGTATCAAGAATTTATATGTATATACAAATATATTTTTGGTACAAGTATATATTTATATTGAATGTTAAAAGGATCGAATTCTGGTCATTACACTAAGAATATAACACTATTCATAGTGGCGACAAGACATTAATATTAATTTTTGCACGTGTAATTTAATTTATGTAACTATGCCTATCAAACTAAAACAACTATACTATTTATTAAGTTGGTGTTGTCCTAAGTCGAGTTACTAATTCAATTAAGAAAATTACGAAAGTGTTTTCTATAATTAAAATAAATTATAATATTCGAGGCAATTTAATATTTTTGTTTAGAAAAACCAATAAAAATATGGGTATGTTTGAATTTGAACTCGAACTCATTGCATTAATAAAACCTTTAAGTAGCATGGTATTTTCTCATATTATGATTCTAATGGAATGTGATTGCCAAGAAGGTGATTGTTGGGAAAATTATTTTATAATGTCTGGTATACATTAGAAGGAATTTGATTAAAATCCAAGAAAATTACATTTTCATTTTTGGTTCACTAAGTACATTCTTAAAAATGTAATGATAATTTACAAATTTACCCTTATTAAATAAAAGATAATATTCATGTATTTAAATTTTATAATAAACTTTATTCTTAACAAATATTTGGATTAAATATGTAATAATAAAATTTAATTGATAATCTTAAATTATTTTTTAATTTATAATTTTAATTGAAAGTAACATTGTTTCAAATTTGTCTTGCATATATTTTTTAAATATAATAATGTATATATAAAATCATGAACATATAAAACTTGTTTTGGGATAAATTAAAAAAAAAATCTTGAAATTACATGTTGTTTTAGCTAAAGGTTAACTCATAGAAATATATATATAAAAAAAAATATTTGATTCTAGGTATTGCTCTAAGTAAAACTACAAAAAATAAATCATAGGAATGTAAAACTATAGGTTGTCTAACCTACAATTCCTACACAGCTTAAATGGAATAATTATACCCATATTCTACAAAAAATAATAAACATTTCATACAAATACAAGTGCTAAATCAAATTTATAGCTAGAAAAATATCTTACTTGCGAAGAATCCGTTAAAGTAAAAGAGAAAATCAAGTAGTAGGAAGGAGGAATGAGGCAATAACTTATTTTTTTTTTACGTTTATTAATATACTAATACTTTAAACCAATATAAAATAGAGTTAATTTTGTCTTAATATTTTTTTTTATAACTTTTCAATCTACAGAGGAGAGTAAGTTTCCCACCTTTTATCATGGAAATCACATTGACGTTGAAATAATTTTCCAACTGATTAAATTCCTAAGAAGGTGATCTACTTTCAATTACACCAAATGCTACCTTAATTTAACAATCCGCTAAAACTTTATTATAATATTCTTATACATTTCAATTTTAGTTATGCACACTTTATTACCTCCCTCAATTGTATATATATTAATGTATTTGACCGAGTCAGTGTCACAAGTTAACTCGACATGACTCAAGATTGATGGTAACACCATGATAAATAATTTTAATCTAATTTTTTCAATTTTAACGCCGTACATATTTCATGTGTTATTATTAATTAGTTTCAAACCATATATTTTATTATTTATTGTATGCTATTTTTAAACACTTATTTATATGATAAGTTTGTGATTTTCAGACATATACACGATTTCTAATAACTATAAATTGAGATCATATATGCCGGTAATCTTACTCTTACTATATACAAGAAGAAATCCTACAACAGACTTCAATGATCACAATGGACGAAATTTACTGAGAATCTATAAAAAAAATATATAAGATTTGAAATCATAATATTTCGAAAGTTGGATGCATTTCCTTTTAGGATTGATGTTAGAAAAAAAATATGAAAGTAATGGTCAGGAAAAGAGCACCTGAAACTGTGGTGATTGGTAGGGAAATTGAAAAAAGTAAAGAAGCTTAAATTCTCCAAGGAAACAAGTGGATTGGATGAAGGGTGGTCCAGCAGCCAATTGAGAGGGAATTTTTAGAGGAAGATGACAAATTAAGTTACATTCAAAACCTTAAAAAAAGAAAGAAAGAAAAAAAGAACAGGGAAAAAAGACCAGGAGATCTTGGTGATCATGTGAAGTGTGAATGGCAATGTCGGCTTTGGTCCGAATTAGAACAGCGTCATGGATGAGAGCGAGGATTATGGGGTTGCGAAGAAACATTAACTTGCAAAGTATTGTCTATTTCGATTTATCAAAACTGGATATATACATGACTACGTTTGCTGGGAGACCGTGAAGGTGGGAAAAGGAAGATGATGTGCGGAAAAGGCTTGCAAGGCCATGCGTCATGTGTTAGGGTTTGGTTGGGAATCTAGCATTTTTGCTTTTATATATATATATATATATATATTCATTCAGCTTGTTGCTTGCTTCTTCAATATAGACATTCTACGGATTTCAGCTTTTGTGTAATCATGACTGAAATTTTAAATATGTAAATTAATTAAAAGTGTATGCACTCTTTGTGTGGTTGAGAAAGATTTGGGCTAGTTTTTTCTTCCTAAAAACTTTGATACATGATAACTAATTCTTAGTAGGTAATAATTTTCAAGATAATTAAATTCTTAGGGTCTATCGAGATACTATTGAGTAATTAAATGAAAGTGTAATTATTAGGGTAGGATATCATAAATTTTTATGTTATGTTTAATAGTATAAATTATAATTATACAATTACATAATTTTAAATTCTAAAAAAATTAAGTAAAATTTTAAATCTACATTTCTAAGAAACATGCAAGAAAGCGCTCTGGAATCTGGGGATTTTATTCCTCAACTGGAAGCTGTAGCTGGAGATGGATCTCGGACGGAGGCGGATCGTAACACTAAGAAAGTCCGGTTTAAAGAAGGAACAGGCGAGGAAGACATGGATATGCTGGTTGAATCTGGTTCGAGTCCAAAGATATCCTAGAAATATAAACTTCTGGGGATCAATTCTGGAGCATCTGATGAGGAAAAGATGGATCCTTTTAGAGCCGACACTGATGACGACCTTGAGTTCCTGAAGGGGGATATTCACCGATCTGTAGTTAATGGCGTTCCTGCCATTGATTTCTCGGAGAGGATTCAACAAATCCTGTTCAAAGAAATGGAATCAACAGTAGTTATTAAATTACTCGGAAGAAACATCGGATATGGGGCTCTTTCTAACCGAATCAATAGTTTATGGAACCCTTCCAAGCCTTTCCATCTCATGGACATCGGGAATGGATATTATTTGGCTAAATTTCATTCCATTGACGATTACACTAAAGTCCTGTCTCAGGGTCCGTGGTTGGTCTACGGCCAATACTTAACAGTCCAACCTTGGACAAAAGATTTCAGTCCCGCACAACCATATCCAAGCATGGTTTTGGCTTGGATACGTTTACCAGGCCTTCCGGGGTTCTTATACAAGAAGAAAATCCTAGAGGAAATAGGAGGGATTATTGGGAAAATCGTTCGGTTAGATCTCAATACCGACAGCAGGACTAGAGGCCACTTCGCTAGGATGGCCGTTTACATCAATTTGGATAAGCCATTGACTGCTCAAGTCCTTGTAAATGGTATAAAACAGAGGGTAGAGTATGAAGCGTTGCCAACGATCTGCTTTAGGTGTGGGAAATATGGACATACAAAGGAATTATGTCCCTCGATGCGAACGGAACCCACACCGGAAAAAGATCAGACGAAGGCTATCCCGACGGAGGCGGAGGAAGGAGGAGAAAGTAAGGTTTTTGGGCCTTGGATGGTGGTTGAACGGAAAACACGGAGTAATTTTTGGAATAATAACCTTTCCAAAAGAGACAATAAGGGAAAAGGAATCTCAGGCTCCAGATTTGAAGCTTTATCTCATTTGGGAAGAAAATGGGATTTGGAAACTGAGCAGAATAAGGGTGAAGATGAGTAGAATAAGGGTGAAGATGAACAGATAGTTGATTTTCAGGTTAATTTGAACGCTGGCATTAATGGGGAGAAAAAGAAACATATATCTAGGGGTAGGCCTAAGCTTAATAAATGGTTACAGCTAGACACAGTCAAAAGGAGCAGTGGACCGTTGGCTCTTAAAATATCTGCCTCATTTAATGAGTCAGTAGATCGGCCATTGAGTAATGATGGCAACAGATTTGCTGTAGAAGGCCCATCAGCAAGTAAACCCATGGACGACTCAATAATGAATGATATGGTCCAGCCCAATTACGTGGTGGGGTCAATGTGCACAATAAAAGACCATCACATTAATGAAACAGGGAGTTCTTTGTTACATCCTTCAGTTACTGCTTTTAATGCTATGTCGGATAATGACTCTTTTTTATTACATGAAAATAGTTCCAATTTACCATATTTACTTACTTCCTGTCTTAATCCCATATTTGATAACCAGGAGGAAAATAGTGATGATGGGCATTTAATGACATCCAAGTCTGCTTCACCATTGCCGATTATGGTTGAAGCTCAGATGGCCGATTCTTTTGAAGGTTTAGTTAGCAACAATCACACGACTGTTTCATTCAAAAAAAAAGGTCCAGCCGGCGGTGTGAATAAGAATCGGAGTTCCGGGAAATTAATGGGGGGTAAGGAAGGTGGCTTCCGAGCTACTAGGAAAATTAATAAAATTACGCATGGGAAAGTGAATAATTTTAAAATTAAAAATTCCTCTAAAATTTCTTTGAGTGATTCCATTACTAGACTGGCCAAGTCTGTCTCCACAATTAAAAATGCGGATTCAGAGGTTTCTGACCCGATCACTGGTAAAAGGATTTAATTTTGATTCGTTTATTCTGGTTTGATTGGTTCTTTGAGTTTTGATTTTTTTATATTGTTTTCTTGGCTAATTTCTTATGAATTTTAAACTTTCAATATTTTCTTAGAACTGTCAAGGGTGTGCAAGCAGCAAATTTCTCCGAGCTTTTCGTGAATATAATCTCGAATACAAACCAGACATTGTGTGTCTTTTGGAGCCGAGAGTTAGTGGTCAAAAAGCTAATTCTATTATTGATAAATTGGGCTTTGGTCGTTCTCACCGCATTGAGTCTGTTGGCTTTTCAGGAGGCATATGGGTTGGATGGAAAGATTATATTTCCATCAGTATTATTCACAATCACCCTCAATTCATGCTTCTTCGTGTTCAGGGCACTAATTTTAATGATGGTTTTTTATCTTTGTTGTTTTTATGGTAGTCTGTGAGAACTAAAAGGAAATATCTCTGGGATGATTTAATGGATGTTTTGCCTCAGGATCCTTCACCATGGATGATTTTGGGTGACATTAATGCCATTCTCTCCCCTAAGGACAAAAAAAAGTGATCGATCAACAGGTAAAAGGTGTAATTATTTTGGTAACTTTGTTGATGCTTGTAACCTGCAGGATCTTGGTTATATAGGACCTTCCTATACCTGGCAAAGAGGAAATACGTCCGAGCGTTTGGATAGAGCCGTGACAAATGATACTTGGGTTTATGCTTTTCCACATTCTCTTGTATACCATCTTCCTCGTATTAAATCGGATCATAGGCTCATTCTTCTTAAAAACTAACCCTAAGCTTAGTGTTCCAAGAGGGAGACCGTTTCGATTTCTTGCAAGATGGACGGAGCATGTAAATTTTAAGGATCTGGTTTCAAACAGATGGAGATACTCAGGTAATATGGCTGATTCGTTATCTGAATTTACCTCTCATGTAAAAGATTGGAACAGGTCCACCTATGGCTATATAGACACTCGTAAAAGACAACTTTTGAAATCACTTGGAACCATTCAAAAGGCCATGGAGCAGTCGACTTCCAGAAGATTAGCTAATTTGGAGATGGAGATTCGAGATGAATTGGAGAGTGTGCTTAACCACGAGGAGCTCTTATGGAGGCAAAAGGCTAGGTGTGACTGGCTTCAGTTTGGGGACAGGAATACCAAGTTCTTCCACAGTCGTACGATGCAAGGAAATTCAATCGCATTTTGGCTTTACGTATCAGGAATGAGGAGTGGTGTTCAGAGCAGTCCATTCTCAGTGATGAAGCCGTCAAGTACCTTGAGAAGCTATATGGCAAAAATCCAAGTCCCATGCCTGATATTCCTTCCAATATCTTTCCTAGTCTTAAGGAGCAAGATATTGACTTTCTCAAAAAGCCAGTGTTGAATGACGAGATCAAGAAGGCCCTGTTTGATATGGCTCCACTGAAAGCTTCGGGAAGTGATGAATATCATGCGCATTTCTTTCAGAGTCAGTGGGACCTAGTTGGAGGGGTAGTTTGTGAGTGGGTTCAGGGTATTTTTGCTGGTAACAGAATTGAGGGGGAGCTTAATAACACTCTTATTGTGCTTATCCCAAAGAAGGACCGACCGAAAGACTTCAGTCAATTTTGGCCAATCAGTCTTTGCTCGGTTATATATAAGTTGGTGATGAAGGTAATTGCTAATAGGTTCAAAGTGGTGTTTCCAAATTTCATTTCTCCAGAGCAAGCTGGATTTATTGCGGGGAGGAACATATCAGACAATGTCATTATTGCACAGGAAGTTATTCACTCTATGCGTAGCAGGAAAGTGGGCAAAAATTGGATGGCCATTAAGTTAGACTTCGAGAAAGCATATGACAGAGTCAGTTGGAAATTTATAGATATGTCCCTTTTCGTAGCCGGGATTCCCGAGGGACTCAGAAAGGTTTTTATGAATGCTATTTCCTCTTCCACTATGCAGATCCTTTGGAATGGAGTTTCGTCTAGATCATTTAAGCCTGTAAGAGGGATTAGATAGGGTTGTCCTTTATCGCCTTACCTTTTCGTTCTTTGTATGGAATGGTTAGGGCATCTTATCAGTTTAGAGATGAAAATCGGTAGGTGGCATCCTATTCGGTTATCTAGATCGGGACTGGCATTATCCCATCTCTTTTTTGCTGATGATATTGTTAGTTTTAGCAAAGCGGAGATGGATCAATCTTATTTGCTAAAGGATATTCTTACACGATTATGTGATCTTTCGGGTCATAAAATTAGCGCAAGAAAGAGCAACATGTTTTTCTCAAAGGGAGTGGACACCAGCTTAAGCGATCAGATTAGTCAGCTTTTTGGTTTTCAGAAGGTTCGTAATCTAGGAAGCTACTTGGGGGTGCCTCTTCTCCATGATCGTGTTACTAAGAGCACTCTGAACTTTGTGATCGAAAAAGTGAAAAGTAAACTTCAAAATTGGGACGCTCGGAAACTCTCCCCAGCAGGGCGTGTTACTCTCGCTCAATCGGTTCTCCTGGCTATTCCTAGCTATTTCATGCAGTCCTTAGCAATTCTGAAAGGGGTGTGTGATGAGATAGAAAGGATAGCCAGACAGTTCATTTGGGGAAGATCAATTGGTAATCCAAAATTAGCCTTAGTTGGATGGGAGTCCATTTGTCAGCCCAAGACTTGTGGAGGGCTTGGTTTTAGGCATCTTCAAGACCATAACAATTCCTTTCTTATGAAAATTGGCTTTAATCTTGTCTCTCGGAAGGATGCCTTATGGGTTCGAGTTCTTCGATCGAAATATGGTTGGAAGAATCAGCTTCCTGAGTCTATTCATAAAAGTCAATGCTCTCATCTTTGGAGATCTCTCTCTAAGGTGTGGCCTCTACTTCGTGAGAATCTCATGTGGTCTGTTGGGGATGGATCTACAATCCGTGGATGGAAAGATAATTTGATACCTGATGCTGGGCCTCTGTTCTCTTATGTATCCGCTCATGAGAGACTCAACTTGGATAGCACTTTGAAGGATTGGGTACTTCCGGATGGTTCTTGGAATATAGACATGCTTCGCATTTGACTACTTGATGTCATGATAAAGCGTATTGTAAGCATTCCTCCGCCTCATCCTGCTGGTGGTGAAGATAGAATCATTTGGGCTCATTCTGGTTCAGGGTCCTTCTCTATCCATAATGCTTATTGGGCGTTAAAGGAAAATTCTTGGAGTCCTAAAAATGACATTTGGAAACCCATTTGGAGATATCAAGGACATCAAAGAGTCTGCCTTTTTCTTTGGCTTGTGGCAAATCAGAGGCTCTTAACTAATTCAGAGAGGACCAGGAGAGGAATTGGGCAAAGTAGTGCGTGTCCAAGATGTGGTCATGATTTTGAAGACATCATGCACGTACTTCGTGATTGTTCGACTGCCAAGGCAGCTTGGATGCTTGTAGTCCCTCCAGAGAAACAATCCAGGTTTTTTTCTGACCCTTTACAAATTTGGTTAACATCTAACCTTTGCTGTCATCTTAAATTGCAGGATAAGGGAATTACTTGGTCGTGCCTTTTCGGGATTATAGCCTGGAGAATTTGGAAGAACATGAATCTCTTCATCTTTCAAAACATTGATTGGACGTCTCTCGAGCTCATTAAATCATCTCTCAGTTGGGCACAAAATTTTGAGGCCTTCATCATTGGGTCTAAGGTTACCGCTATTTATTCGAGGAATCAACAACATTGTTCTGACAATTGGGTCCATTTATCCTCTGATGGAGCAGTGGCTAGAGTATCTGGAAATGCCTCAGCGGGTGGTGTGGTTCGTGATCAGGATGGTAATTGGATATTAGGATTCACATATTACCTGGGCAGTTGCTCACCTTTGGAAGCAGAACTTTGGGGTATCCTTGATGGAGTGCTTATTTTATTGAATAAATGGTACAAGAGGGTCAAGATCCAGACTGATAATCTTGAAGTGGTTAGGGCTTTGTCCATGGAGGATATGGTGGACTTTGGCACTACACTACTCAGAAGAGTTAAAAGACTTTTACGTTCTGAAGGTCAATAGGAAATTAAGCATGTTCCCAAGGAGTGCAATTCAATCGCAGATCAAATGGCGAAGATTGAGCTCTCTTGGCAGACTTCTCTTCGGATATTTTAAGTACCGCCTGATGTGGTGGCTACGGCCTTCCAACAAGATAAAGCTTTTAATGTCTCTTAGGAGTTTTTAAGTTGTCATTTTGCTATTCACCAAAAAAAAAAAATTTCTAAAAAATTTTAATTATTATAAAAATTGTCAAGAATTTAAAAATTACCCAAACAAGTAATAGAACTTGATCAACTCATCATATGTAATATGTTAGTTGAAGAAAGTATTCTGCGATGTAATTACTAATAAAATTAAGAAAATAAACATAATATGTAATTTTATCTAACTATTCTAGCATTCTATATTTATTGGTCTAATCATTCACTCTAACATTAAACATATATACTTCTTGTCACCATCCATTGATCGTTGGCCAAGTATAAATCATTTGTAATAAATAGTATATAATTTAACTAAATTAGTATAAATAACACTATATAATTTAGTTAAATATTTAGTAAGGTTAAAATGTTTGAGGAATTATATCATGTCAATAAAAATTTCATATTATTTAAATGAGGCTAGTAAAATAATATATAATTATATGTCCTAATACATATAATTTAAAAAATAAAATATATGTCCTAAAATTAAAATACTATTATTGTTGTATAAAAAATATAAGGATGATTGAATTTGGTGTAATTATCCCGATTCTCACCCTTCCTAAGAATTATTTTAAAATTTTCTTAAAAATTATTTTATGTACACATTTAATTTAACACTTATTTAATATTATTTTTAATAAACTTTTGACTTCCACTGATTTATAATCATAAATTTTCACCATTTAACTTTTAGTTGTATTTTTCAAAACATTAGCCGTTATATTCAAATTTTTTTATCCTATAATTGAAGTTTGGAAAAACAATTGATAAAAAAATATTCTAGAGGCAACAATAGTCAACAACAGTTAGGCCAAAGTTAGGAAAACCCCACAATGGTGAAGTTCCAATGCAAAAGAACTTCTCCCCTTTCTTAACCAATCATAAAATTTAGAATCTTTCCATTTTGGTCCCACCTTCACTCCTTACATTTTTACACAAAAACCATTCATATAAACATTGTTAAATACACACGCACAATATATGTTCATATTTTGCATGCAAAAGATTAATATTTTTAAAGAAACCAAGTAAATAATGTGAGTTGCAATTATTTTAATTTACTTTCACCCAAATAGTCTAAATTTTATGTGTTTTCATAGGATTCTTACCTATCTAAAAACAATTTCTTGTATACATAATAAAATAAACATGAATTCAAAAGGGTTAACTCGATTCTTATTCTTGTAAAAAAAAATTACATTGAGATGTTTCAAAAAATCATGTATATATTGCACATTTAATAGATAAAAATGGATATTCATTGGAGATTAAACACACATTGTTGTATAAGGAAGACATATATAGAGATATATTGCTAATTTACTTTAAATAGTGAGACAGCATTTATTCATGTTGCATATTAAAACCAAAGGATATTTGATTCCAAATGGGATATCGACAGCATTTAACTCGATGATACGTAGTCATGTGTATAGTTTTTGCGATAGTTACGCCCACAAAAATACACCTATATATTATTACACACTTGTTTAATATAATAATACATGTACATAATATAAAGTCATTTTGGTTTAGGTTTCTCTAGAACTAGTCTCACACAATTCTAAGTACATTTTACAAAGACAAAGATTCCCATTGTGGGGGTTGTTTTAAAGACTTGCCAAAAGGAAACGTGATTCCCTTCAATCCTCTTATGCCCACACTGATGGAACAACTTGTTTTGTGATTTATTTTTTGTATGTAAATATTTAATGCCAACTAGACCGTAATTTAAATCCGTATTCTACTTTTACTCCTCCCACTCTGGGCCTACCCAACCATCCCCCATACAATCCCTCTAGTCACCCTATTTATATGCCCTACAATCCCATCACTCCATGTATCCCATCCCCAAGAGCTTTGCTATACCCTAGGACTATAGTCTTCTCTTCCGATCCATCCATTACTTTCAAATTTTCTTCTTAGATCAAACAAAACAATGTCCGGTGTTTGGGTTTTCAAGAATGGTGTGGTTCGCTTGGTTGAGAATCCAGCGGCCGAGTCATTAGACGGAAGCCGACAGAGTTCGAACACTCGCCGCAAAGTGCTTGTGCACACTCCTTCTAATGAAGTGATCACTTCTTATGCGGCTCTCGAACATAAGCTATGGTCTCTTGGGTGGGAACGGTATTATGAGGACCCTAGTCTTCTTCAATTCCATAAGCGATCAACTGTCCATTTGATTTCTCTCCCAAAAGATTTTAATAAGTTCAAGTCGATTCACATGTACGACATCGTCGTTAAAAACCGCAACGTGTTTGAAGTTAGGGATGTGTAGTTGTATAGTTTAGAGGACCTAATTTGGACGTCTTGGTGATTTCTTCTTCTTCTTCTTCTTTTTTTTTTTTTTGTATGTGATTGTGGATTTATTTTATGATTTTGAGATATGGGTATTTGTTTGTAAAATGGCTTTTATATATACGTGTGGAGGGGGGTGTTGAAGGGAGAAAAGCTTGTGGGGATTAGGGTTTAAGGAAGATTGTTTGGTTGGTGACTGAATTGCTTTTGTCATCCTTTCTGTGAATTAGTATTGTGATCACGAATGAAAATGGATGTTCCCTTGTGTGCTATGTTTACGGTCAATGCATCTTGTTAAAGTTTTGAGTTTGATATTTAATACATGGTAAGCTTGAAATTAAATAATGAAAGCTTGTTAATAAAAAGGAGACTATATTTCCTTGGTAGAAATCAAGGTATTTATAGTTGATAATAGTGACCAATCCTTTTAATTTAGGTCTTTTTAAAAAAGGTAAACAGTTAGTTATGAAATATATCTCATTTTCATAGATAGAGATCAAATCTCTATTCTTATGATTATAAGGCGAGATAACAATTATCACATCTCGTGATTAAGAAAAGGAAAGGTTGGATTTGAAGATCAAATTATGAATGATACGGAGTCGGAGATGGAACCTTGCGTTAGCGGCTATCATGCAAGATTGGCTTTGAAACCAATATTTTATATGAGGAAATGTGGGTTACAAGTGTGTTGTTTAGGGTGAGACTGAGATACATTAAAAAGAAAAAAAAAACACAGAGCAGGGCAGGGCAGGACAGGACAGGACAGGACAGGACAGGACAGAAAGGAAGGAAAAAGGTTCACTTTGGGTTCAATTGCTTACCATCAACGTGGTTAAGCTACGTGTTTAAAGAAAACCCAAAGTGGACATGTCACTCCAATAAAACCACGTGTCTGAGATTAAGACTGAAAAACTATGGCCGAAAATAGTAATTAGATTTCCAAGAGAAATTGAAATAGCAGTGATGAATGCATGCATGAAAATCCCAAACATTTAAGTCAACATATAGTTCCAAAAGTAAAACATGTGGCCGAAAATGCTGTTGGACCAGACCTAGTCTTAAGTTTACATGCAATAATAAACTTGTGTGGTGGATAAGAGCTTTATAAACATACGTCTGCTGCAATTGCAGAGAAAAGCCCACAATAAAAGCATTTCTTTTTTAAATTTTTAAACTTGAATATTCTGTTTCAGAGTTTGAGTTATGGGAGAGTGGAAGAAGCCCATTCCTTCATAGAATGGGGGGGTTGCATTTAAACCTACGTTCAGTAGTCACACTCATTTCCTTCAATTATATAAAGAAGGTGATGGAGAAGAGAAAAACTGCTGCTTTTGATCCTATCCACAACGCCAAGGCATGGACCAACTGGATGACACAAGACATCTTAGTATTTTGTCTTCTCCTCAGTTTTAGTTGAGTTTTTGTTATATACATGTTAGCCTTAATCTGTATTTAAATTATATTAATTTTTTATTTATTTTGGTATCTAAAACTTTTTGTTGCCATAAGTGATATTTTTTTTTTTGAGTTTGATATCTCCATCAATCAAATCATTAAATCTATTTTAAAAATAAAATAACCAGTTAAAAATTATCATATGGTAAAAAATAAAAATAAAAATATTAGTTTCACTTTATATATATATATTTCATTTCTTCTCATTTTTAAATTTTTAATGATTTTTATCATGGTTTTTAAATCTAGACTAGTGATCAAATCAGTTAGTCTATCAATTTTTTATTAGATTGATTCGATCAAATAAATTATTAAAAATTTATAAGATCGATTACATTGTTTAATTAACTGTTGGAATCAACTTGAAAAAGAGAGAGAGTATAATTTAAGTATAGACTATATGTTAATATATTTTCCATATGATTTTTCTATTTGTGAGTTCTTTTATTCTGTTAAGGGTTGACAGGATAATGATTTGTATATATTTAAATACCAATTGGGTCAAGAGATAAAGTGTTGGACATCTCTTTAAGCAAGATCATGGATAGGGGCACGCAAGCCTCAACCTTCTTTGGCTAAGTGGTATATTCATCTTTTAACTCCCTCTAAAAATTAATAATTAAATTTAATCTCCTTTTAACCCTTTAATTACATGAAAAAATATATTTTTTGCCCTCCAAAAATAATAATTTAGTTAAAGACAAAAATTTCAGCTTTAGCTCCCTCTAAAATTTTAAATTTTAAATTAATGTTCTCAAGACAAAATTTTTAATTTCACCCCTAATCAAATTCGAATATTGTGAAAGGAAAAAATTAACACCGAGGATATCTTAAAATGTTTTGCATAAATTATATTATCTGAGTTTAAAAATGTCATATTCATCAAACTATTTTCAATTTCTTTTTATATAATAAAGATGCAATTTTTGGAATTTAAACTCTAAAGTAACGTTTGGTTAGAGTATTATTTTTTTCCATATATCTTACTCATTGGTTAGCTTTAAACTAATTACAATTGGTAATTTTTATTCCCTCATATTTTTGTTTGTGGCAAAAGGGAAGGAAAGCTTTTCTCTTATTTTGAAGATGTCTTATTTTTTTACAAGAGTTTTTACACATCTTTCTAATTGTATGTTTAAATTTGTGCTAATTATTCTTTATTTTATAACTAACTACTTTACAACATGTGTTAAATAAAATTTTTCTCATATTATTACATTAGTAAACAAAAATAGAATAAAACCTATATCAATGTATCTTAAAAGGTAGATGCATGTACAAAACACTCAAAATTAACTGTAACACCCCTCACCTGTCTTCATCGCCAGATCAGGGTTACGAGATGCTACCACTCATAACAGAACATAACCATGCTATATAAATGCAAAATTTCTCTAAACAATTGTTAATCATCAAACATATAATAAAAAACATGTTATTCATATATTATCGGGGTTAAATCGAGCTTACAGAAGCTCTAAAATAATTTAAAACAAAGTAGGGACTCATTTGAAACATTTTAGAAAAATGAGGTAAAAATACAAAACATGGGTCACATGGCCGTGTGACAGGCTGTGGTTGTGTGGAGCTGAACCACATAGCCGTGTCCCCAGATCATGCTACAAACTGATGCCTTGTAATCCTTGTCGTCAAGCCATGTAACTAACTGTGGCCGTGTTGGACGAAATTGTAAAAGTATGCAAACTTTAACATGGCTGTGTGGCTGGGCCGTGTAACTCATTGATGTTGTGTATACCTATTGACACCTAAATCACACAGATCACACGACCGTGCCATATGCTCGTGTATGGCACACGGCCGTGTGTCAGGTTGTGAATCAGCCCGTGTGTACCTAAAAGAACCTTACCAAACAAGCAAAGTGGCCTAGGCTCACTTAAGCCACAAGCAACATTGTACCATCATTCAAACCTGTTCAAAAATCATCAAAACATACCCAAAACAACACTTATTTCATTAACCCTAAGTGTCTAACTAATATACCACAATTGAAACCACAATTCAAACATTTATCATCTAACATTCATCACCATTCATTCATAATTTCAATCACCTAAACATTACCATATAACCATCATTCCATGTACCAAATATAACATTTTCAAGTAATTCCATTAAACTTATCATAAAGATCAAATAGACCTAACTCTACCAATTTAAAAATCTACCTCATCCAAGTAATCTATATGATCAAACACACACATCAATTACACCAACATGCCATATCTACTTTTCCATGTTACTTTAAAACTTAACCTATAGAGCATGATCAAAGCATTAAAAAAAAAACATCCAGATCTATAAGATTACCAACTTAACCAAAATACTACATTATCATTCTTATAACCATTTGAGACCAAAACAACTATTTACATGCCACTTATAACCTATCACAAAATGATAAAAAATCTACAGAGTCGTTGAACGGATAGTGTGAGCTCTAACTTGAATTCCAACTGACTGCAAAATTTCTGATGATCTACCAGAAATCAAACAGAGCAAACGTAAGCAACACAGTGCTTAATAAGTTCGTACATAACTTACCCTTGTCTAATATAACATATGCATTGAACATAAAATTTATACATTTAAGTAACATGGTTATCATTGATGGCCTATTCAAACCATAAACCAACAAGGTTAGTTCCTTCACAACACAAACATAAATATGAATTATATTCAAATAAACATGTTTCATATATCACCATTCACTTTTAGCAAATTATATTATCATATCAAATTCAAATATACATTTTCCATTTCATATATCCATTTTCCACTCGATGAAACACAGTGAAATAACATTGGATATGCGGGACAACAATGCACGAGTTGTGAATATAATGCTCACACAAGCTGTGGTTCGGGATGATAATGCTACACAATGCTACTCACACAAGCTGTGAAGAATCCGCAACAAATGTAGGATCTTAGCCATCCTTAATGACATGCCATTTGTATCCTAGCCGTTCACTAAGTTCATATGCGCCTCGATTCATAATCATATCATTTAGTTATTCAAACGTTATCACATTCACATGAATTCAACTATATAATTTCCATTTCATTTCACAAGCCTCAATTATAATATCTTTACATTTTGACGCATTCCATGTTTAAGATTATTGTTTAAGGAAATTCAATCACAAACATACACAAACATATTAAATCACAAAAGGAAACAATTTAAATCATTTTATACACTATACAAATTTACCTAAACTGAATCAGAAGCAACCACGACACCAAGGACTACTTAGCAATTTTTCTTTTCCGCGTTTATCTATCGGTTGATCCATTTCTTGATCTATAATATAATTTAATTCAATTATCAACTTCAAATACCTTATAATGTCTAATTACATGTACATGACCCTTTAAAAATATTGTATATTATTACCTTAAAATTTTATCTTTTATTCAATTTAGTCCTTGAAACCGAAACTTACATGTTTTTCACAATTCAACCAAAAACCTTAGTGCCAAATTCAATATACTCCCTTAACAGCTCTTAAGTAACTAAATTTTAAAAAAAAATTACTCGCTAAATTCCATACTTTATCAACTTAGTTCCTAAACTTAAAACTAACTAAAAATTCTTTACAAAATAGTCCTATTTAACAACCAAACTCATAAATCTATCATTTAAACTTATGAACATCTAAAAACCATTAATGGAAAGTTTTCTAAACCTTTAACAGTTTTACAAAATAGTCCCTAGATTAAGCTACAACGATCTCAAAAACATAAAATTTACGGAAAAATGGCTTTGAAATTCATACCATGCAATGATTGATTTCTGTGAAGCTTAACAATGGCTTTTCCCCTTCAACTTGTTTATTTTCAGTGGTGGAAGAAACAAAAGTAAAAGATGATAACATTTGTTTCTTTTTACATTTTAATCATTAAAAAATAAATTATAATTTAACATTATTTTAAAGAAATTAAGCACTTAATTGTCCACTTACTATTAAAAGGGATAAATTTTCCTAATAGTCCTTAAACATTCATTTACCAAGCACTTTAGCTAATAAAAAACATTTCTAATTGACTTGTACGACTTTTACGATTTAATCCTTTTTACCTAATTAACCAACCAAACATCAAAATTACTGAACCAAACTTTAGCACGACACTTTAATATACTCGTAAACAATAAATAATATTTACTGACTCACTGGTCAGAGTTGTGGTCCCGAAACCACCGTTTATGATACCACTAAAAAATAGGTTGGTACATTAACTCTAAATACTTTGTAAACATGTTATATTCTTCTCGCACTACAACAAAACAGGCCTACCGCAACACTTTTTTTTGACACTTTCTTATGTGTGGGGATAGACTTGTCTATATACGCTTTAGCCAACTCTTGTGTAAGGGTCGGGATATCCATGTCTAAGGCAACGCTTAAAAAAGTGTCGATTTTGCCTAACACTATGGCGACATTTGTTATACCTTTCCCAACTACATAAAAAGTGTTGCCATATGAAAAGCCTAAGACGACTCTTTTTAGACTACACCAACCCTTTTTTAGGTTATTTAAATTTATATCTTTAAACAAATTTTTAGATATTGACAAAATCTGATTATATCCCAACTTTTTAGAAAGAGTTGGGAAAATATAACCTATCCCAACCTTTTTTTATGTGTCAGCAAATATTTTATTTAACCCAACTTTTTTTGTGTTGCATTTGTGATTTATCCCAACCTTTTTGAACTATGTCGTTTTAGATTTTACCCTTCCTAACCCCCCCAAATCAAATCCCTAAAACTTCATCTCTTCTTTTTTTTCTCTATTTTTCCTTTTTCTTTTTTTTCTCTTCCTTCTTTTTTTTTTTTTTTCCATTCGTCTCCTTCCTCGTCTCTTTTCTCCACTTCCTGAGCCCTTACCCCTCAAAACCCTAACTCTATCCCCTTTCTTACAATTTCGACCCAAAAATCAATAAAAAATCTCGTGGGGGAAGCCGATAGCCATGAACGTTGCAGTTTCTAGGGACCAAGCCCTTTCTCTGCTCACTGTCGCGCTCAACCACTTTGATTTGGCGGTGAAGCTTTCGTCTCTTAAATAGGCCAAGGACATTCTTTCCTCTCTCGATTCTTCTTCCACCGCCGAACTCTTCCCCTACCTTTCCGACCTCCAGCTTTCTCCTCATAGCCTCGTTAGGGAATTTCCTGTCGAGTGAGTTTTAAACCCTAATTCTTTCCAATTTTGTATGTTTATGTTATTTTATATGCTGCTGTTGTATGCTTAACTGCTTTGCTTCTTAGTTTTGATATTTGTGTGATTAATGAGCTGCATTTCTTTGACAGAAACATGAAGGTTGAGTACTTCTTAGTTCTTTCCTCTACTAATTTGTTTTTTCGTTGGGTATTATGCCCTGTATTTAAAATGGATAGAAATATGATGATCTCATGAATCTGCGTTTGTATAAAGGTATAGGTTTAAGTCTTCTGGCCTTAGTTTGCTTCCTAATCTTTTTGAATGATGAGGTTATACCATGGGTGGTGCTGTTTTCATCAACCCAATGTAGTTTAAATAAGCATCCATAATACAACTAACATTATCAGATTACCTGTAAGTTTTTACTTGTTTTTGTACATATGATATAGCCTTCATCAACAAATAAACCAACACTTGTCTTTTCTCTTGTTGTCCTGTTTTTACTTAGAATATTTTCTTGCCTGACTAAAAGAACTAGAAACTGATTTGAATTGTTAGAAATGCATGTAACCAGTCTTAAGAAGTTAATAGAGTGCCACAATGTGAAATATTGATCATGTTATAAGCATAAGCCTTAGAGCTCGCTTGATCTTTCGAGTCAATTGGATGGTCATAAGTTAAGACTGTAACTATAGCCATTGATCAAATTGATTTGATGCTAGTTTCAGCAGCTTGTTTTTTCAATCAATTATGTAAGTAATAAAAAATGACATATCAAATTATGCATCTTGCTTTGGGTTGAGGATGACAATGGAACTTAACACTAACATAGGAACTCTTACTACTATTAAATTAGCTCACTTCCTTTAATGATAATTTTGGTTTTTATCCATTTTTCCCTTTATTTTTATAAGATTTCGTTTATCATTTCATGCTTTTATCTATTTTTTTATTTATTTTTTCGGTTGAAAGATTGCAGGCGTCAACTCTTTGATGGGAGAGCTTCGAAATATTGCTTTACTTGACCACTGTCAAGAACTTGTATCAACAATTGCAACTATGCAGGTAAATATCTTATTTACATCCATCATTATTATTGAGATAAGCATCTGATGCTACTTGAAGTGCTTAATTTCAATTTAAAGCATTCCGCCTCATTGTTATGTCTTTGTTGGCATTACTCATGTCTTAGCTGTTTTTGTTTAATTAAATATACAGTATGCAATGTCAAAGAAGATTAAATTTATGGTAAATATCTTGATTTCTTTTACTCTCAGTAGTGGAAGCAAGATCAAGCTTTTGTGATTGCAGTGTGTTTGCGTTCAGTTATAGTCTTTTGCATTAGAATTTTCAACTGCAATCACAGTGACAAACTAGGCTTAAACTTTTATTTTATGTTGACCGTTTTTTACCCTTATAATTTGTTTAGCTTTGCTATATTCTCTATGTACCTCAATTAAACTGGCATAGGAGAAGCCTACTCTATTTTCATTCTTGAACGAATTTGTTTGTTTGGAATGCTTATATATGGGTATTTAATTCTCAAATGTTTGCTGGGAGGATTTTCAGAATCACAGTAAGGGGAACTACTTAATGGATGTTACTGTGCACTTGGATGTTTTTTTTCCTTGTTATTTCTTGACCAATCACTTTCTTCCTATATATGTTATTAACTTTCTTCCTATATATGGTATTAAATATGTTTGATTGCCTTTCTAACTAAGAGAGTCTTATGATTTCAGGAGATTCAAAAGATTGTAGTCTTCGAATGTGCATTTGAAAAAAAAAAAAATTA
The DNA here is from genome assembly GCA_025698515.1 of Gossypium sturtianum. NCBI lineage: Eukaryota > Viridiplantae > Streptophyta > Magnoliopsida > Malvales > Malvaceae > Gossypium > Gossypium sturtianum. Next base: position 119,729,738 of record CM046952.1, read on the forward strand.
GTATCATGAAGGAGGAAGGAGGTTTTGATGGGGGTGTGGTTGTGCAGGTGGTTCATCAGATTTAATTTTGGACCTCAATGAACTTGTTCTGGCTTGTTTGCTGTTAGAACAATTATTTTATTTTCCTTTTTTTTTTGTAAATTCTTTTTACAATTTCTATGGCTTTTTTAGCTAAGTCATGCGTTAATGTATTTTGATTGTTGGATCGATTTTTATAAAGAATATTCAAGCTTTATTTTAATTTTAATTTTATATTTTTTAGTCGTATTTAAAGCACAACTTCTATCATTATTCAGTGTAAATGTTTATGAAAATATATCAATATTGAAATAATAAAAAATAGAAAAAATTATCTTAGACAAGGTCTATTCCAACTTTTTTAAGGTTGCTTTAGACGAGTCTATCCCAACTTTTTTAAAAGTTGCCTTAGACAAGGTCTATCCCAACCTTTGAAAGTTTGCCTTAGACGTGTCTATCCCAACCTTTTTAAGGTTGTCTTAGATGAGTTTATCCCAAATTTTTTTAAATGTCGGTATTGACTAGGTTTTTGCCAACCCTTCAATAAAGGTCTGCTTATGTTAAATTATGCCGACACTTTTTCAAAAGCGTCGCGAAACCTATGCCAATTGCACTATAGACAATGTTTTCAGAAGCGTCGGGATGACCTATGCCAACTTTTTTTGCGTCGTCTAAAGTAAAAAAAAGTGTTGCGATAGGCCTGTTTTGTTGTAGGTCGTATTTATATTTCTATAAATTTGATGTAAGGATATTCATAAATTCATGCCATATATATATTTTTTATCATGTTATACATTTTTTCGTGTATTGTATACGATATTATCTATATTGTGGTGATGAAGCTCTTCGATAAAAGTACCATGTGGGTTCTTGTATTAGGAGTCAGATTGCATCTGATCCTCTCTACCCAAAAAATAGGCAAATTAGTTCCTATACATTAGATCAAAGAGCAAACTGATCCTTCTTTTAAAAATTTCATCTATTTTTACTATTAAAAATCGATCATTGTACGTCAACATGAATTACATGTGACATGTCACGTATAACTGTTTAATTATTTTGTCATCTACACCAATTTTTAACAATAAAAATTGATAAAAAATTTAATAGAAAGGAAAATTTTGCCTTTAGTCAAGTACAGGGATTAAGTTACCCTTTTTTTTAATAAAATGAACAAAATGTAATCTGACTCTTAATATGTGAATCTCTGTCATACTTTTACAGAAGCTATTTTGTCATAAAAGAAAGAAAGAAAGAAAATCAGAAGGTTATTTAAGAATTTTGTTTTGGTCGGCTGAACCATGACTTTTTAACTAATTCAATATTCTAAAGTTACAATAAACTAAGGGTTAGTTGAGAGCTTTATACTTCTTTTGTGCTTCAATACTCATGATTTGTGTTGAAATCGTAGGTAATCTATTCATAGAGAGGAAATTACCATTTCTTTATATTTTCAACTTTTTATTCGTATTAATTGTATAAATACGAATGTCATGTAAATTATTAAATATGTTATGTTGTTTAAACACATTTTGTGTTTAGCTTGCCACTCTTGTTGATTAAACCTTCTTGTTAATCTGATCATTTATTTAAAGAATAATCTGAGTTTATTATTATTCTACAAAAAAAAAAAAATTGAAAAGAATATTAAAACATAAAGGGTTTTGGATTTGGATGGGAGAGCTCATTTGTGGCTTTTGAAAGAGTCAATGTTAGGACAACTTTGAAAATTATAAAAGAAAAAGGTTGTGGCCGAAAGTTGTAATAGAAAATGAGGATGTAATTTTATTTTTATTTCTTGGCATTACCAATGGGAGTAAGAGTATTTTGGTAAAAAAATATTTTCCTTTTTTTTTAAATTTGAATTGCATGCATGATAGTTGGTACGGTATTTGTATCAATTGTATCAGTCAGTATGTACCGTTTCGATTCCAAATTAGTACAAAGTAGTTTATGTTCCAGTTCGATCAAAATTTCGGTGTGTTTCGGCTCGTTTGGTCAATATCGGCTTGTACCAATGCATACAAGCCCATATCAGTTGGTACAAAATTTTTAATTTTTATCTTAACTATTTTAATTTTTCTATAATTATATTTAAAGTTAAAAGCTATTAAATCTAATTATTGAACTTAATCAATAATTTTAAAACTTATATTTACATATAAGTATATTTATATGGATGTAATTGAGACATGTCTTAAGAGTATTATATTGTAGGCAAGAGAGCTTGGGTTCGATCCCAAGCAATCCCGTTCCCCTCCCCAATTATCAAAAATAAAAAAAATAAAAATTGAGATATATTTGCATGTGTATATAATATATAATATATTTGTGTTGGGGATCGACTCGTATAGACAACGAAATAGTAAAAGTAGAGAATAACAAACACATATTTTTTTATGTGGAAAACCCTCAAAGAGGGAAAAACCACGAGCAAATGAGGCTTCGACTTTTGAGTAAACAAATAATAGTACAATATGGAGAAAACAAATCTAAATGTACAACTTGTACATTACCCAAAACCCTGAATAAAAGCTCTAAATCTCAAAGAGCAAACAAGTAAACAAAATCCTAAATCTCATAGGACACTCACAAAAGGGGTACAAAATACTCTCCATAATTATCACGAAACTCTCACCAAAAGTCATATGCGATTAGATCTTGTCGCCCTCAAGAAAAGCCCTTGCTGATTGGCTTGTCAAAATAAGGATACAATGACCCCTTTAAATATCCTTGAAATAATTAGAGTCCAACTGGGAGAAGAAGTCCTGCTTGAAGTCTAAAACACGACTAACAAATAAGAGAACACATCATGACGTCGCAACGTCCCATTCACATTGTCACGACGTCGTCCATCACATATCACAACGTTGGGGACCTCCTCATCTCGACATTGGCGCTGTTTCTAGTCTTCTTCCGTCACTCGTGGATTCTCGTCTAAGTTATCTGTAACGTGTCCGATAAATGCGAGGCACACCCCACAATTTGTTTTATCAAAATAATATATAATTTATTAAGAAACTACAAAAATTAAACAATAAAGATCTATGAAAAATATTTAAATGTATATATAATTTATCAAAACAATAACATATGAGACTATAAATATATATGTGAAAAATATTTAAAAACACCGATAAACCTAAAATGGTACACCAAAATATGTCGATACCATTACATATCAGTACTAAGGCAAAAACGGTACACTCACCAATACTGTACTGACTACCTTGATTGCATATATTTTTAGCAAGCATTGGTCGATTGAGCTTTGAAAAAAAAAAACACAACAAATCTGACCTTCTTGCATATACTACAAAATATAAAGGGAAAATTTGCTATTAGACCCTGTCCTTTGCGTTAATGGTAGATTTAGTATATGTACTTTAATTTGGTCAATTTTTAGTCCCTGTAGTTTTAGAATTTGAAAATTTTAGTCTTAACCAAATAATAACTATCAAATTCATTAACTTTTATCATTTTTAAAATTTGATGTGTCAAATGTAACACCCCAAAAGTTGCTATGCCATAAAAGTGGCAATAAATTGAAACTGTGTGTAGTGGATTTCTTAGTAAAGAAAAATAAGACATAAGATCGATTAAAGGAAGGCCGTTGGATGCCAATGGAAGTTGAATCAAGAAGTATGAGATGATGTAAGGTAGGAACTAAATCGTAAAAATATAAAGAGTGTCGTGGCCTTAGTTTAATTATTTAAAAAATTATGAAGTCAAAATATAAATATAGAAAAGTTGAGGGGCCAAAAGTGAAAATACCCAAAAGGTGGATAGGACCAAAGTGTAAAATAAATCTAATAAATAAGATAAAATACAATGACAAAACAATCATTTCTTAAATAAGATAACTATGATAAAATATCATTGTTATGGGCAAATATGGACCATCGGATTAAATTGAAAAGTAAGAAGAAATTATGGCCATTAGATTGAAATTATGATGAATAGATTTTTTCATAATATTTTATTGCTAATAAATTAATTAATTGAGATATTTTAAAGGAGTAACGAATAAACTTATTCATCTTTTATATATATAGTTCACACCACTTTTTATACAATTTGGTCCATTGTCATGAAATCCCACTATTTCTTCCAAAATTCTTGGAAATTTTGTCACACCCCGAATTTGGGCTTGAAAGAATTAAGGTTTGCAAGTGAGTCATTGGTTGTTGGTAGACTTTTATGTTTTCTTTTGCGTATAAGAGATAATGATAGGTCTAGTGGTTCAGTGGTTCAGCTTTAGTTGTTTTCCCTTAAGTGGGAAGGTTCAAGTCCTCGTATGCGCTAAGTGGAAATTGTTTTGTTTTTGTTTTTGGTTCCAATTTTGGAAATTTTGATAGGTTAGTGTGTTATTAAATTGGTTATTTTTATTATTTTATTTATTTTTGATTTTTGGGAAAGATACTCCCAAAATCCCTGTTCACGTCCTCTACTTCCTCTCACGTTTCCCTTTCACTCCCACATCAGTTTCTCTCATCCAAATTGAGATTTTTGATGCTTTGTGCCATTGATTTTCATTCTTTCCACCATCTTCCTTAATTCTTTTATTGTGTTCTTCTCTTTGTTCCACTATTAATATTTTTTAGGTTCTAATAAGTTGGAGTCACTTTTTTTGTTCCGACATTTTTGTCAATTGACGTTCTTTAGAGTCGTCTGCTTTCCCATATTTTTGGTTATTGAGGATTTGAAGCGAGTGAGGGGTAAGTGCTGCTTTTTCAAGTTTTAGATCAATTTATGTGACTATTTTATTTTAGGTATGATCGAAATCCTTATAGATTGGTGTGTAAATGTAATTGAGATTTTAGTTTGGTTGAGTGGAGACGAATTGGTCGATATTTGGTGCTAGGAATTGTGCATTTAGGTGTGTGTTCTTAAACACATGTGATTAGGGATGTTTTTCATCCTGATTTTCGTGAGTTGTAGGAAGATTTGGGGTGGTATTTGGACCACACGGGCAGCCACACGGGGTTGTGCCACACACAGGTGGTCCACACGGCTGTGTGCCACTTTAGAAACTAGGTAAATTTGTGAGCAGACGGTTTGTAGTGGGTAACACGAGCTGGTCACATGATCGTGTGACCCCTGTAGGAAAAAAATTATCCATCGCACACGGGCGTGTTTTTCAGCCACATGGTCGAGCGCCTCAGTCACACGGGCGTGTCATTTAGCCACACAACCATGTCTTCCCTGCTCTTTAAAATGTGTAATTTTGTCACACGGGGTCAAAGAGTTATACGGTCTGCCCACACGGCTGTGTACCTTATTCACATGGGCATGTCTCTCAACCAAACAGTTGTGTCTCTTAGACACACGGGCATGTCTCTCAAACACACGGCCATGTATTCCTGTCACATGGTCTGGACCTTTCCACACGGCCTGGCCGCACAACCGTGTGGTTCTATTTTTGCAGATTTTTCACCTCTTTGCAAATTGTTCTGCTTCAGTCCTCGAGTGATCCCTTGCTCGTATAAGCCTTTGTAGAGTGGTTTGGAACATTGATTTAGGTTACGGTTGGCGAGATATTGTTAGAGTAATTTATTCATAAATGTTCGTAAGGTTTAGTTCTAATATTTGTACAGATTGGAAATATGTTATGTGTTTGTTTATATGAACAATTTTGGTTGTTTGTGTGATAGTCATTATGTTTAATTAAATTATTTATGATTGCTTGGATGTGGAAGTTAGGAATTTCGCAAACTATAAGATTCTGTCAACTTGTATTAAACATGAGTATGATGCGAGTTATAATAAACTAAATATGAACTTGTCTGATTCTGTTTGTATTAAACTAATTGATTTAAAAATATGGTTATTTGATATGGAAACTTAACATGAGTATGCCGATTTTGTAAATCTATGTGCATTTTGATATGGTTTGCATCTGCATTTGGGATTGGGATTTGACTTCGAAGAGAAGGAAATTTGATTCGGCAGTTAAACTACGTTATAATTTCGTTAGCCGCTTGACTGCATAACAATAATGAGGCAAATGACCTCTTTGTGGTGTTAATTGGTTGGACGGGTCCACCATAACCAGATAGTGGTGTATAGAGGATGGAAGGGTTTAGAAAAACCCTATTTTTGGTGTGTGATGGTTGGATGTAGATGGTCTGTAAAAGGCTGCATTTGAATGTGATTTGCATGTTTGTCTAAGGATAACATAAAGTAATGCGTTAAAATTCAATGTGATATCCGAAATTGTATTGATCTCAATTATTGTGTGTTCGAGTAGTTCTATGTGTATTCGTTTTAGCTTATCTGTCAAGTGTTATAAAAATGCGATATGCCAATCTAATATGATTTTACTTAACTGTTTGACTTTGGGTGATTACATTTGTTTTAGACTCACACTGAGCTTTTGTAGCTCACTCCCTTAGTTTTCCTTTTCAGGTAATTTGTGAGCTTAGGTGTGGGACTCAACGAATCGGAGGTCTCAGGATTTTCTCATCTCCGTTTGATTTTTATATGAATTGTGGTATGAATTTTGCTTTTGGACTTTCGTTAAGCTTTGAGTTTCTGGTTTCCGAACTAAAATCGTAATTTCCATGTACGTTTTTTAGTGATAATTTATGGTTTTCTGTTAAAAAGTAATAGACAGATTTTCTGTTGCTACAGAAATTTTGAAATTTTGATTTCCGATTAGCAAAACTTGAATTGTTGCAAACCAAACAAGAGACATCAAATTGGTTTTACTTTGATCTTGTCGAAAATTTACTCACTATTTTCGAAGCGTAAAATGAGTTTTAATTGAATTTTATTAAGCTTAAGGAGAAAATGATTTTCAACAAGGAGTTTAGTAATTTGAACAGTATTTTGTTTTGGGTCATTTCGGTGGCCAATGTAACCTCTGGAATCCGGTCGAAACTTCTGGGTCAGGTTTTAAGGTGTTACAAATTTCCATAGTCATCAAAGAGGAAAGATGAAGTAGAGACCCTAGAGAGTATGTTCAACAATTTAGAAGTAATAAATTAGTAGATGGAAGTGAAAGAAATTAGAAGAAAAGAGAATGATAATAATGAAGTTGAGAAAGAAGTGGAAGAGAAGCAAAATAGAATAAATTCCTGTTAAAAGAGGTAAATTTTCATATTAACTATACTTTTATTTCTATTAGTTGAGTTAAATATGTTATGAATGAATTGTATGTATGTGAATTTTAATTGAAATAGCAAAGATAGAAAGTATTTGATGAAGTATGATATGTAGAAACACTAAGTTTTCAAGTGAAAGAGAGAAATATGATTTGTATTATGAGAAGTTTTAAGGTAACGAAATGAATGTGTTATCAACATATAAATCTAAATTACTAAATTGAATAGTAATAAATATTATAATGATTATGTATGTTTAAATTAAATTTAATGCAAAGAACCATGGAAAAGTAAATATTATCACTAAAATAATTTATGGATAGCAATAGTATTTTAACTTTGAAAATTTACCAAAAATTATATAAATTGATTTATTGGTTTAACAAAATATGGAAATAAATCCTATTTAATTTAGTGTTTTTTTTATAGAAGAAACGGTATAGGCAATGAAATTGTAAATTATGAGATAAATAAATTTAAGTGAAACAAGGTCAGATTGATTTAGTGTTCCCCTGCTTTGACTTTGAAAAATCATTAAAAATTGTAAAAAAAATAAAATTAGGAGATAAAATGTATATGCCTAAAATCTTAACGAGTCTATTTTCAGGAGAAACAAATGGAAACATTATACGAATCTTGTACTGAAAGAAAAATAAATTTTAGAAGGGTTAGAGCTGCCTAGCAACAGAACAAGAGAAGAAATGAAGAAAAACCATATTAATTAACTTATGTGCGAATTTTGAAATTTTTATGGAAAAATTTTATTGAGTCTATTTAAAAAAAAGAACAAGTGAATCTTAATTTCGAATTCTATAGGCTAAGATATAAATAATTTAGTGACCGCTACTCAAGTAGATAGCCTTGTTTATAGTATATGTCTAATTAGTGAAAGAATAATTAATATTTCATATAGGCAAGTTATACTAAAAGCCAAAGATTCTCATATATATATATATATATATATGTACATATTGGATGTGGAATGGAGGGGAGGAGGAGGAGGAAAAATAGATAAAGAAAATTAAGTTAAAGTTTCATGGGTAAACCTTGAAATAACAAGAAAGTGAGAATCTAAAGACTAAGTATAATATTGGAATTACAGGAGTGAATTTGAATTTTAGTAACTTAAGTAGCTTATATTTATCTGCATTAAGGTATGTAATTTGTTAAAAATGTTGTGATGTAAGTGTTTATCAAATGGGATTGCTTGAGTATTTAAGAGAAATTTGTTAATTATTGAACTTGAGATGTTTAGATTGACATTTTAGTGCATTTTAAGTTTGGAAAGTGATCGTGAACAAATAAAGGGTGTTTAAACATTTTTCCAGAAATGTTTACAATTAGATTTATAGATTCTCTATTCTAGGTCTCGAGACATGAGAGCCAAGGTCTCAAGACAAGTCAACTTTGAATTTAAAATACTACAATCCCAGGGCCATGTATGTTGTACTGGCCCATTTTTGCCCGGGTCCATATAACAAATCAAAAACAGAAAATAAAAATAAAGTGTCCCTGCAGTCCAATGTACAAATGGCCCAAAACCAATACACCCGACCCGTTTCTACTCACCACCCAATACATTAACCTGCATCCCAAAACTAAATGGACCCAAAGGCCCATTACATCATTGGCCCAAACCCGAACCTAAAATAAACTACCCATTGACCCAACGCTCAGACCCAATTAAACAACCTAATACCAAAGGAGCCCAAATACCAAACAGTCTCAGCCTAGGGTTTCTGAAACCCTAGGTGTAACACCCCAAACCCGGCCCAAACACTACAACCGGATCTGGTATGTCACTAAGGAATTTTTATAAATTGTCACACTTTGGAAAATGAGTATCAGGTTTAAACATTTTAACCGGAAAAACTTAGTAATTTAATATTCTGTATAAAATGTAAATTTAAATGATACTTTGGTGAATTAGAAAAAAAACTAAGTTGTTACATGCCTTAGCTTAATTTTAACATGAACTTTAAAAGTCTAATAATAAAAACCCAACATGAAACCCAAAATAAATATGAGTCTAGTGGCCCATGGCCTTATTACAAGGAAATTTGAACCCATTAATTAAAAATATAAAATAACAAATTAAAGTCTTTTATGCCGAATCCAAATGTTCTTTTGCATGGCCACATTGCTCTCCTCCCCAGCCCGGTCCGATGCACTAAGTGTTATCTGAAATATTAATTAATTGGTTGAGTCGCGAGACTCAGTCTGCAACCCTCATGCACCATTAGATTTGGGCTTTAGCCCCATAAAACAGAATAATCAAAATATAAGTAACAAAAGTAATATGCAAAGCCCAACCCATATCCTAGGTGTCCATCTGCTACACGCCCGTACGACCATTCACACCATTGGGGATTTCTACAATCAACCCACACCGCTACACGCCTTGATGGCGATCGTCTTTGCTCATCATCGAGATCATGGCCGTAGCCACTACAATGCAACACGGCGAAGCCGCTACAACAGATCACGGTAAGGAACCACATACAACGGATCACGGTAAAAACCGCTACAACATATAACTTCCTCCTTTCATCAAACCCAACCCATGCAATCACATAAAATCAATATTCTTAAATCATTTAATCGAGCATTCACTAACCTCGGTGATTTGCTTTTACCCTCTTTGAGTTTCCGTCATTATCTCGGGATTTCTGACATTTAACAAAACATATAAGACTTATAATTATATACTAATCAAACAGATCTAGATGGTGTGGAGAATTACACACCTGATATTGCGAAATACAATATTCTTAGTCGATGTCCTTGCTATCTGGATCTATTATCCTCAATCTATAGCCTTGCTTAAAAGCCGGAACAATTGCAAAAATAGGCCTCTCCTATATTCGGCCATGGTTAGTATTCTACCCGATTTTATATATATAAATAAACAAATCCTCTTACCTTGAAATCCTGAAATTGGAGACTTATGATTTTCGGCTTTTAGGTCTAGTCGACTAAGCTTCCTTCAAATCTCGAATTGCCGCCCATCATAAAACCATTAAACTATTAGCTTTTGGCTTTTGCCTTTCAAAAACCGGGAATAGATCATGAGAACTAATCAAAAATCAACACTTACCTTAGCATATGAGATTCGGCTAGCACTAGAGAGAGGATTCGGCAATGCCCATAGAAGATTTAAATGCCGGAAGTATAGAACTAATTCTCAAATAGGATGAATAGAAGAAAAGACTATAGATGCTTCGGCTTCCTAGAGAAATCGGCACAAGAAGGAAAAAGTGGAGAAGAGTTTCGGCTTTTAAAGAAATTGGAGAAAGGAAATTGGAGAGGGAGAGGCTAGGGAATTTCGGCACAATGGGAGAGAAATTTAGGGTTTTCATGTCGAGAATCAAGGAGCTAGCCCCCCTATTTATAGATATTTTGGCACCTACTGCTAAAAACTGAAAACGCCCTTAAAATTCAAGCTAAAAGAGAGGAGAAATTCAGCACCCTCCTTGCCATGCAGTAGCCGAATTTTACACTCCTCTAAGTGGTGGATTTTCGGCCAACACTTCCCTTGAAGATAAGCTCCTAACTTTTCTCCTTTTTATCTATGATATTATCACTTAAAAATCCACATAAATTCTCCTATTTTATAGCCTTGTAGCCGTCCACCTCTACTAATCCCTAATGCCAAATTTAACTCACTTAAATTAAAATATTTGGGCCTCATTAAACTTAATACTTGGGCCCCTAATTCCTTGTGTGTGGCGTCACCCTCTCTTCATTTAAAGTGCCGAATTTGGCCTAAAACATGGGCTCCTTGCGACCCAAAACTTGTTCCTTTTAATCATTAATGATGCCACTTTAATCTGGGCCTTTTTGCCTAATTCTAAGCCCAAATTTAGACCCCTATCAATTAAATTAACATAGTAAACCTATCCCTACACTAAATGTATAGGCCCGTAAATTTAGGATGTTACACTAGGCGCCGCAATAGTACCCAGGCCAATAGTCGCGCCCCAAGGACCCCAACAGGAACCCGATCGTCGCGCCGCAAACTTCGCCCTAGTGAGATCCCGATTGTCGCGCCACCATCAACGCCAAGATCTCCGCCTTTAATCTGCACAGAAAAGGAAGGAATCACTGTAAAATGTCGAGAATACAATATTTCCTTTGTTGTTTTTTCTTTTTCGGGTTATAAAAACCCATCAAAAACCTGTAATAGGGGGATTAACGGATACGAAATACACACACAAAAAGGCAGAGAAAACAAACAGAATACAAAAAAATACATTCGAATACATAAATAAAAAGGGCCATTTCAGAGGTGATTTTTTCATTATTTTTCCATATATTTCTTTTTATTTCTATCGATTGGTGCAGATTTACATACAAAATAACACTAAATAAAGAAGGGGCAAGAAAACTACCTTTTGAAACGGGGTTTTAGGCCTCCGGCCACCGTTGACGGAGGCACGTGAGGCGCGTGACAGTGGCCCGGACGGCCGACCATGTAGCCCAAACGAGAGCGCATCAGAGGATTTTTTTTCAGTTTCTGTTTTTTTTTTTTTAAAACTGTTTGTTCAAATGTTTTTTTTTAACACGTTTTTTATATATATAGTGATGTGGAAATGGCGCCGTTTTCGCTTAATTCAATAAGCGTAAAACGACGTTGTTTTACCAAGGATCTGCGCGCAGTTGACCCGACCCGAAGGATCCACGTGTTTTTGGTCAATGGTTTATTTGCGGAATAGGTCCTTCCGCCTTTTTTAAAGTTTTTAATTCAGTACAATTCGAATTTTTAGTTTTATTAAATTAGCCCTTAAATTATATTTTGTTCCAATTTAGTCCCTCGGGCAGTTTAAAAACCAAAATCGGAACGGTGCCGTTTTGAAATTTGGCATTATTGCCATTTTAACCCATGTAATTTAATGAGTGTTTTAATTTAGTTCTTTTAATCTGTTTTAATTGCTATTTTAATCCCTGTTTCTTTGTTTTTTTTATCCTTTTATTTTATATTATATTTAATTATTTTACCTTATTAAATATTAAATATTATTTCCTTATATTTATTAATTTACTAAAATTACGAAATCCATGTATATATATATTTTTATATGTATTATTTTATATATATATTTAATTATTATTATATTTTACTTTACTTGGCTTAATAATTTATATATTATCTATTATATTATATTTTAACTTGAATATTATATAGTATTATATTTTATATATATATACATAAAATTTTTGTTTGTATACAATTTATATGATATATTTTATTTATATTATTTATAATATATAATTTTTTTAGTATATTATGTATATATGTGTTTTATTTAAAATTTTATATATGTTGTTTACTAATTATTTTATTATGTATAATCATTATATATATTATTATTGTTGTTATTATTTATCAACATTATTATTATTTTATTATTTTCCTTTTAAAAGGTTAAATAAAAACTTATTCCCGGGAATTTAAAATGTCGTGTCCTAACGTGTTGGATGTGACATTATGTTATCTCGAGGTAAGATTTTTAAAAATAAGGCAATGTTTTGGTATTTAGAAATTCGGGAAATAGTGCCCTAACGTGCTGGGTTGTGATTTTTCGTTTGGCTAAATAACTAAATATCCTTTTAACAAGATTTGTAAATCATGAGATGATTTTGATTACGAAGGTTTTAAAATATCGTGTCCTAACGTGTTGGATGTGATATTTATATTTCTTCGGAACAAAGAAATCTCAAGTTTTAAATTATAAAAACTTATTCTTGAGAATTCAAAATGTTGTATCCTAACTTATTGGGTGTGATGTTTTGTATCTCGAGGTAAGAATTTTCTAAAAAGATGTATCTAGCTTCGAAGTTATGAGATACTGTATCCTAACTTATTGGGTGTGGTATTCTTATTTCTTTGAGATAGGTAGTCTTGGTTTGCCTTCAAATAAAAGGATCATTTTTTTAATCTCGAACATTTGGACATGATACTATCAATTAGGCACCAATTTATGGGCGTTATGAAGGTGTTAACCCTTCCTCATACGTAACCGACTCCCGAACCTGTTTTCTTGTTTTTCGTGGACCAAAATCAAATGTTTTAAAATAAAACGTTTTGCAAGGTGATCCAATCACACCTAAATAAAAAGGATTGGTGGCGACTCCCATTTTCATTTTTAAAGTCGATCCCCATTTTTTAAACAGATTTTAAAAATGGTTTCGACAGCTTGGCGACTCCACTTGGGACCAATAAGAGAGTCAAGCCATAAAATTGATAGTTTCATGTCCTCATGTCTGGATTTAAAATTTTGATTTTAAAAATATGATCCTTTTATTGCATGTGATTTTAAAATATGTCTCTTTGCATTGCACTGCATGACCGTCGTTGTCACACCCTTAAGTGGGAGCGAGAAGCTATGCCTTCGTGAGGTTTTCACCTCCGCATGGGCTAGTGGATTGCTTCTGGAATACATCTGTACCTATGTCTTCGTGAAGTTTTCACTTCCGCATGGCCATAGGGAAATGTATTCCTCTGAACCGAACTCGATCCATATGAGCCTATAATGGGTGAGGATCGAGGAATCTGCTGGTTCAGGTACCTTAACTTTAGAACTTAAACCACATATAGTGAACCCTAAGGGCTTACCCTAGGTAGAACCATGTCAAACCCTAGTGGTCACCCTGATAGGTTCTATGTTATTTGTTTTTCCTGTGTTAACGGGTTTTCTTTTGTTTTGATTGCATTGCATTCACATCATAGAAAAGAGGTGTTGATTTCAAATTCGATTGCTAAATAGAAAAGTTGGTCATAAGAAGATGGATTTTTTGATAAAGTGGATTATAATATGGTCGTCCAAATATAGTCTAAGTGAATACAACGAGAGAAGACTGATAGTCCGTGAAGGAATACAAGACCTTATCACCCAAGGATTCAAGTTGACGAAGACTATTCGAGAATTACCACATCTTGGCATTCTTGAAAAGGCTAACAAGTGAACAGGAGTCGCGGTCCAGATCAAGCAAAAGGAGCTAGAGGAGGCATCTATTAGAAGTTTGCAAGATTTGACTTTTGCGAAGAAGGGGATTGATGTTTTCACTTGTACTGTGAGGACAAGGCCGTGTATGCGATCCGTTTTGTGTAAAGAAATTTATTTTCTAGTAAAGTTTTTCTAATGTAACTGAATTCAGAATCAACGCCTCTCTTTCTTTGCATTCATGCATTTGCATTACATCACATCATATGCATTTAAGTCCATAAGAGAGAGTCTAATTAGTTGAAAATATAACAGAGAGAGAGAGAAGGGAAATCTGGAAGCTGAACACCACTACGGTACGCGTGCAAAGACAAGGAAAATGGATCAAAGACTTGAACAATTCCAGAGGGATATGCAAGACCAGATGCAGGAGCAAATGGCAAAGCTCCAGCAAGAAATGAGGGACCAGATGTTGGAGGCCCAAAAGAACATGATGGCCCAAATGGCCCAGATGCTGAGTGGGGCAATGGACAAGGGAAAGGGTCCCATAGTCAATGCTGATGACAATAAGGATTTTCCTCGGGGTTTCACCCCACCGCATGTACAACCGGAGGACTATCCCCAAAGGCCACCTGTCACAATTAGGCCTCAACAGGGGCAAGCGGATACTAGACCACATATGAATTTCCAGGTGGGCTCAGGATCTAACCCAGGAGATAACCCTGCTAACCCCGATTTGGACATAGAAGAAAGGGAATGGATAAGAATTGAATCTTCAAGGAAGTTGGAGAATCGCTGTAGATGGTTGGAAGAAAAGTTCCAAGCTTTGGAAAATGCTGATCATCACCATGGTATTGACGCAAAAGACTTAAGTTTGGTTCCAGATTTAGTGCTTCCTCATAAATTCAAGATGTCAGAGTTTGAGAAGTACAACGGGACTAGCTGCCCTGAAGCCCACATTACCATGTTTTGCAGACGCATGAACGGCTATGTTAACAATAATCAACTCTTTATTCATTGTTTTCAAGATAGTTTGGTGGGGGCAGCGTCTAGGTGGTGCAATCAACTCAGCCGCGCTAACATTAGCTCTTGGAGAGACTTAGCTCAAGCCTTCATGAAGCAATACAACCATGTCACGGATATGACGTCTGACAGAATTACTTTGCAAAACATGGAGAAGAAACTAAATGAAAGCTTCAGGCAGTATGCGCAAAGATGGAGAGAGGTTACCATGCAAGTTCAGCCACCACTCCTAGAAAAGGAGACTACAATGCTATTCATCAATACCTTGAAGGCTTCGTTCATTACTCATATGATAGGAAGCACCACCAAAAGCTTTGCGGATATAGTGATGGCAGGAGAGATGATTGAAAATGCCATAAGAGGTGGCAAGATTGAAGCAGGGGAAGCCACTAAAAGGTCTGCTCCTAAGAAAAACGACGACGAGGTGAATAATACGAGTACATACAAAAAAAGGTACTCAAAAGCAATTACTATTAACCAGCTAAAAGTGATCACTACTGGGCAGCAAGAGACGGTGAGACAAGAATCAGGCACCAGGCAAAACTCTGAAAGACTCCAATTTACGCCAATTCCAATAACGTATAAGTAGCTATATCAAAGTTTGTTTGACGCACACGTGGTGTCTCCATTTTATTTGGAACCGTTGCAACCTCCATTCCTAAAATGGTATAACGAGAATGCCCAATGTGATTACCATACAGGAATATCAGGGCATTCCATAGAAAACTGCACTGCCTTCAAAAAGGTAGTTGAGAGGCTCATCAAAATGGGAATTGTGAAGGTCAACGATTTATCAAAACCTGATCACTTTGACGAGGTATTAAATGCTATAATTGAAGGAGGAGACAAGAAAGTTACGATCCCTTGAAGAAATCGAAAGCGAAGAGGGAATCGGAAACGAAGTTTCCAAGCCCTTGTATATTGGGGAGTGTTTTGAATAATGGGACTATGGAAGAGATCCCTGTATTTTTAGAAGCTGATCTATAGTAATGTTCAAAACATGCTTATTGCCTTAAGCCTAGAGGCAATAAGAACCTTTTTGTGAAATAGGCTTGTGTCCGAAAATTTATTTCAATAAAATGCATCTTTTTGAGTACATATTCTTTTATTCTTTCCACTTCATATTGTACATTCTTTTGTTTTACAATATTATTTCATTCTTTATTCATGACCATACAAATAATTGTTCTTTGAATCATTTATATTCTTTTGAACCTATACTAGGTCCCCAGATATCAACGACATGAGTGACGTTGTTACTGACTCCCTTTTTGAATGAGATACGGGTCTAGGGGATCTAAGGACTTTGAAGATGACAGAGATTGTGACTATCTTCTAATTTGTTAAGAATGGTTTAACAAGATGAAAAATAGACCTTACTCAACAAAGGGTCAACGGATATTATGAGTCTAGAAAAGGGGTGAAGAACGAAGCCCAGCTCACCATAGAAATAATGCGAGACATCGTTGAGTTATTTTCAAGAATTCAAAGATGTTTTACACGATCATATCATGACATGCCTGGGCTACTAAGATGTAGGCTACACATGAGTATCGAGCACTGTTGATCTACATAGAAAGCGATGTTATCAGCTATGCCGTATTTAAGGAGACAAGATTTATGTGACTCTTCTATTTTCTTCACAAATTTTCCATATGTGAGGCATGGATGTGATGGGGTCAATCTCATCAAAAGCTTTTAGCCAATATCGACTCATCGGCATAGCTATCGAGTGGAAGTAGCTTCATATGCCAATGTTGCATAGTCGAAAGTCATCAAATTTGCAAAAAAAAAAGATCAGATGCCATAAATGATCATGTTTAATAATGCATAACTGTACAAAGTCAAAGTTTATAGTTTGTTCAAAGATCAGGCAGTATATCATAGTGCAGCAAAAGCTGCAAAAAAAAACAAAAAAAAAGGAAAAAGAGAGAAAAGGATCATGGGAAAGATGACCGAGACTTGTAAAGATTGGCATAAAGAAGTTACTATTTACCCTCGATCTTATTGAACTTCGGCCAGAATCTTCACTGGGGCAACATCTTACCCATTGGTTTATGGAATTGAAGCATTTTGCCAATGTAACCTAGTTGAAAAAATCTATCACGATCAGATGATGTAAGCTCATGACATAGAGGTTCATTCTAGAAAATTCCACAAGGGGAACCTGATGTTGAAACAGATGTTCCTTCTATAAAATGATTTTAGAAGAAAGCATATGCCGAACTTGGAAGGACTTATGTAAGGCCTGTTCTAGATGAGCATTGATATTGACCAAGGCAGATGGTGAAGACTCGCCTAATCCGGTGAATTCAGGGTTAATCAAGAAAGATTTTACCTGAAAGAGGAAGGACTAAGGTGAAAACCCGCAAAGGGCACCTTAAGTTCAAATTTTCGCCTCGAAAAAAAAAAGAAGAAGGAGAGGCCAAGGCGAAAACCTGAAAAGGGCGCTTTGAGACCAAAGGGGATTTGAGTTGAAAGCCCAAAGAGGGCGGCTCGAATTTAGACCAAAAGCGGAGCATACACTAGTCTTGTTGCGTCTGAATTAGCAATGAGGAAGTATGTTACGTCTTGGGGCATTGACAAGGTACTCCGGATCCCCTAAACACATATTGAGCTTAAAATGGTCCTCAAGAAGTTGGAACAAAGAAGCTCAGGCTGCGATATCTGGGGCATCTAGTTTCTATCTTACCCATTTTTGAATTCGTTATCTTCGATTGCTTTATTCTTTTTGAGATACACCCAAATCAACTTCCTTTTATTGCCTGGGTTATCCTTGATTAAATGATTTTTCTGAGCTATGCTCCTGACTAATTTCTTTCTCGTCCATTTTAGTGACCTTTTTCAAGCATTTTATATTGAAATAACAATTTATGGACTAATAACACTTTCATAAAAGAAGTTTCGCATATTACTCTAGAAGCTTCTAAATAATATGAGGAATCTGAAATATGACTATTGTTCAGAACTCACCAAGCCTAAAGGCTGGAAACATCGAAAAATGATTATCTTTTCAAAGTCTTGGATAAGACAATTTCATTGGTGACACCATATTGGCAAATGACGAACAAGATCAATCCAAGTGTAAAAGGGGATCATTGTTGGGATACCCTGCATTCATTGAAAATTTCAGACACATACACCCAGGGAATGGTGTAAAATTGATACAAGTGGTAACAGAAAGATGGAAGATACCAAATGTTATTCCCTTGAAGTTGCAGTGGGAGGTATCAACTTCATGTCCCAAGGTTCAAGAGGAGAAGATTCAGAATTACCATGGGGCAAAATATTTGAGCAGAACATGATTGATGAACAAGAATGAAAAACAAATGAGTAATAACACCTAGAATAGGAATCATACTCATAACATTTTTGTATCATGGTAAATTTCATTTGGGGCATTTGATTCATTTCGGTCATTGCATCCGAATCCTTGAAATAGGAATCATTTTCATATATCACAACATGTCTAATTAGAGGCATTTGATGCATTTCGATCAAAGCATCCTAATTATAGGGCATAAACATATACCCATTCTACAGGTTATGTCCTCTAAAGGACAATGTAGTAAGATTGAAGATTCGATCGGTGATCCACGAGTTTGCGGGGATCAGATTGAAGATAGCGAGATCGGCAATTCTGAGTTTCTTTGGAAGCGATTGAAGACATCGATCGTGATCCTTGAGTTTGCAGGGATCAGATTGAATATAACAGATTTGGCAATTCCTGAGTTTGCAGGAAGCAGATCGAAGACATTAGTCTGGTGATCCCTGAGTTTGCAGGGATCAGATTGAAGACAGCAAATCTGGCAATTCCTGAGTTTACTGAAGCGGTCGAAGACATCGATCGTGATCCACGAGTTTGCGAGGATCGATTGAAGATAGCAGATCTGGCAATTCCTGAGTTTGTAGGAAGCAGATCGAAAACATCAGATCTTATCTCCATGAGTTTGTAGTGGAGCAGATCAAAAGATAGTGGGTACTGCCTTCATGAAATTGCAGTGAAATAGATTGAAACTATCAAACTCATCGAAATCAAGATGAAGTGCCAATACCGTTGAAGTTGCAGTGGAGTTGGAAGTCATTTAAAGAAGACGAGGAATAAGAAGTCGAGGCTCGGCTAAGACCGGGCAAAATTGGTCCTTTTATAGTCTTTACTCTATTCTCGTTACACGACAATGAGCAAAGAGGGACAGTGTACTGGCCCATTTTTGCCCGGGTCCATATAACAAATCAAAAACAGAAAATAAAAATAAAGTGTCCCTGCAGTCCAATGTACAAATGGCCCAAAACCAATACACCCTAACCCGTTTCTACTCAGCCACCCAATACATTAACCCAGATCCCAAAACTAAAAAGACCCAGTGGCCCATTACATCATTGGCCCAAACCCGAACCTAAAATAAACTACCCATTGACCCAACGCTCAGACCCAATTAAACAACCCAATACCAAAGGAGCCCAAATACCAAACAGTCTCAGCCTAGGGTTTCTGAAACCCTAGGCGCCGCAATAGTACCCAGGCCAACAGTCGCGCCGCAAGGACCCCAACAGGAACCCAATCGTCGCGCCGCAAACTTCGCCCCAGTGAGATCCCGATCGTCGCGCCACCATCAACGCCAAGATCTCCGCCTTCGATCTGCACAGAAAAGGAAGGAATCACTGTAAAATGTCGAGAATACAATATTTCCTTTATTGTTTTTCTTTTCGGTTATAAAACCCATCAAAAACCTGTAATAGGGGGGACTAACGGATACGAAATACACACACAAAAAGGCAGAGAAAACAAATAGATACAAAAAAATACATTCGAATACAGAAATAAAAAGGGCCATTTCAGAGGTGATTTTTTCATTATTTTTCCATATATTATTTTTTTTATTTCTATCGATTGGTGCATATTTACATACAAAATAACACTAAATAAAGAAGGGGCAAGAAAGCTACCTTTTGAAACGGGGTTTTAGGCCTCCGGCCGCCGTTGACAGAGGCACGTGAGGCACGTGACAGTGGCCCGGACGGCCGACCATGTAGCCCAGACGAGAGCGCATCAGAGGATTTTTTTTTTAGTTTCTATTTTTTTTTAAAACTGTTTGTTCAAATGTTTTTTTTAACACGTTTTTTATATATATAGTGATGCGGAAACGACGCCGTTTTCGCTTAATTCAATAAGCGTAAAACGACGTCATTTTACCAAGGATCCGGGCGCAGTTGACTCGACCCAAAAGATCCACGTGTTTTTGGTCAATGGTCTATTTGCGGAATAGGTCCTTCCGCCTTTTTTAAAGTTTTTAATTCAGTACAATTTGAATATTTAGTTTTATTAAATTAGCCCTTAAATTATATTTTGTTCCAATTTAGTCCCTCGGGCAGTTTAAAAACCAAAATCGGAACGGTACCGTTTTGAAATTTGGCATTATTGCCATTTTAACCCCTGTAATTTAATGAGTGTT
This sequence comes from Gossypium sturtianum, assembly GCA_025698515.1. Lineage (NCBI taxonomy): Eukaryota > Viridiplantae > Streptophyta > Magnoliopsida > Malvales > Malvaceae > Gossypium > Gossypium sturtianum. Next base: position 119,750,282 of record CM046952.1, read on the forward strand.
TTAATTTAGTTCTTTTAATATGTTTTAATTGCTATTTTAATCCCTGTTTCTTTGTTTTTTTTATCCTTTTATTTTATATTATATTTAATTATTTTACCTTATTAAATATTATATATTATTTCCTTATATTTATTAATTTACTAAAATTACGAAATCCATGTATATATATATATATTTATATGTATTATTTTTTATATATATTTAATTATTATTATATTTTACTTGGCTTAATAATTTATATATTATTTTATAATTTATATATTATCTATTATATTATATTTTAACTTGAATATTATATAGTATTATATTATATATATATATATATAAAATTTTTGTTTGTATAAAATTTATATGATCTATTTTATTTATATTATTTATAATATATAATTTTTTTTGTATATTATGTATATATGTGTTTTATTTAAAATTTTATATATGTTGTTTACTAATTATTTTATTATGTATAATCATTATATATATTATTATTGTTGTTATTATTTATCAACATTTTTATTATTTTATTATTTTCCTTTTAAAAGGTTAAATAAAAATTTATTCCCGGGAATTCAAAATGTCGTGTCCTAACGTGTTGGATGTGACATTATGTTATCTCGAGGTAAGGTTTTTAAAAATAAGGTAATGTTTTGGTATTTAGAAATTCGGGAAATAGTGCCCTAACGTGCTGGGTTGCGATTTTCCGTTTGGCTAAATAACTAAATATCCTTTAACAAGATTTGTAAATCATGAGATGATTTTTATTACGAAGGTTTTAAAATATCGTGTCCTAACGTGTTGGATGTGATGTTTATATTCCTTCGGAACAAAGAAATCTCAAGTTTTAAATTATAAAAACTTATTCTTGAGAATTCAAAACATTGTATCCTAACTTATTGGGTGTGATGTTTTGTATCTCGAGGTAAGAATTTTCTAAAAGATGTATCTAGCTTGAAGTTATGAGATCATCGTATCCTAACTTATTGGGTGTGGTATTCTTATTTCTTTGAGATAGGTAGTCTTGGTTTGCCTTCAAATAAAAGGATTATTTTTTTAATCTCAAACATTTGGACATGATACTATCAATTAGGTACCAATTTTTGGGCGTTATGAGGGTGTTAACCCTTCCTCATACGTAACCGACTCCCGAACCTGTTTTCTTGTTTTTCGTGGACCAAAATCAAATGTTTTAAAATAAAAGGTTTTGCAAGGTGATCCAATCACACCTAAATAAAAAGGATTGGTGGCGACTCCCATTTTCGTTTTTAAAGTCAATCCCCATTTTTTAAACAGATTTTAAAAATGGTTTCGACATATGTAACATCCCAAATTTTTTGTTTAAAGTTCATAAAATTATTTTAAAAATGAGCTATTGACTTAAAGGTTAAGAGAAAATAATGAGATAGTACAATTGGCTTAGAGACCCGGGTTTGAATTCTTTCTTGAGAAAATAAATTAATTTTGCTCCCTAGCCATCCCTCTCCTCTCCCTCTAACATTCTCTCTCAAATTTTCCCTTTTCTTCTTCCTTGTGCCATCCCAAATAGTGTGATTCTCACCATTGTTGTGTCGTCGCTTAGCCTATTTTTTCTTCCATTTTTCCAGCCATATTACTAACATTTTTAATCTTTAAATTAGTCCTTTGCTGCTCTAAAATTTCCCAAAATCAACCTCTCTTTGCTTCCATTAAATCTCCATTGCCACCCCCTCTTCTCCACTTGTGGTGGTGCCAGTTTGTTCCCTTTTCCCTCTCCTTTCTTTTCCTTCTATTGTTGATTATTGCTCCTATTTTTACAGCCATTTTATTACTTTTTCCAGCTTCTAAAAGTCATCCCCATTGCTACCAAAAATTCGAAGTGTCGATTCTAAACCGATCCCTTTGTTGCCGCCGTTGGAGGTGTTGCCACCCTTAGAGCACCATTGTTTTGGATTTTGTTTTTCCCTTATTTTTCTGCCATTTATAGTAGTTTTTTCATCAATATTTATCTGTTTAAAATATCTCTTAACGTTCCAAATTAAGGGGGTGATGGACTCGAAACTAACTAATATTTCGACAAAGGCAAGCGCACCTATCGAACAGTAGTATAGCTTTGGTGAGTCCGAAAATCGTATCCTCAAGGACTAAAATTACTAGTAATAACTATCTTTTTATTATCTAGCCGAATAATTTAAGGGATTTTATTTTTAATCTAAAATTAACTAGCTAATTGACTAACTAAATGACTATGAACGCGACAGATAGTGAGGAGAAAAATCGAATGAATAAAGACAATACCCAAGGAAGAATCCACCTAGACTTCACTTATTATTCTGACTCTGAATTAAATGATTTATTCACTTGACTTGATCCGTAGAAATCCCTAAATTATGTTGATATCTCTTTCAAGACTAAAAACAATTGACTCTAGGTTGATTAATTGAAATCTCTTTCTAATTAAAACCCCTATCGTCGCATTAACTCGATCTATGGATTCCCTTATTAGATTTGACTCTAATCCGGCAGATTTATGTCATCCTATTTCTAGGGTTGCAATCAAATCCGCTTAATTATGTTGGATCTACTCTTAAATAGGGACTTTTGCTCCACTGAATAAGCACATCAATCTTGAATTAATATTCCTGAAAACATTAAAACAAGGATTAAGAACACATAATTAAGAACAAGATCAAGTATTTATCACGTAATTCAGATTTATTGAATAATAAGATTCATCTAGGTTTCATCCTCCCTAGGTATTTAGGGAGTTTAGTTCATAACGTAAAAGGAAAACATCATAGAATTAAGAAAACAACAAGACATAAAGAAACCAAAAACTTCTAGAGAACTTGATGGAGATATTCAATCTTGGAGTGAATTCGCTTTCGAGATGATTCCGACGGCTTCCTTCGAGTAATTTCTTTGATCTACTCTACGTGTCCTTTTAGGTCTCCCCCTGTCGTGTATTTATAGACATTAGAAGGCTCAGAAACCCTAAAAATTGGCTTTTTCCGCGTGAAAACAAAGCCGGGTACGATAGGGACACGGGCGTGTGATCAACCCGTGTGAGGAGGCCCAGGCTGTGTGAGAATTTATATGGCTCTCGATCGACACAGGCTAGCACACGGGCGTGTGTCTAGCCCGTGTGATTCACACGGGCATGGGTTCAGCCGTGTGGTGCGGGCTTTGGCCGTGTGGATCCTTGAGATGGCCCGTTTTGTCCGGTTTTGGCCCGTTTTCCATTCCTTTCGCTCCCCTATGCTCTCCTAAGTATAAAAACATGAATTTAAAGGATTAGGAGCATCGAATTCACCAAATTCTATAAATAAACATCCAAAAACACGCTAAGCATGGGATTAAAATGTGTTACTTTTATGGTTTATCAGGGGGTGTTCGATCTCTCTTATCCGACATCTCAGATCTGTTAACGGGGAGCATAAGTGCTGTTTTTTTACGAGTAATTGTATCGTAATGTTTTTGTTAAAAGATAATGTTTCAGCCGATTGATCTAAGGCCTTAAATTGGTTATAGGATGTTGATTTTTAGTAATGTTTTAATCGTAGGTGCTGATCAAAATGTTCTGGATCAGCAGTGAAGTCAGATCTTATTCGCACTCTCGTTTTGTATCGGATCAGTGTAAGTTCGCTCGATATTTCAAATCTGAAAATTCATGCTTGTAACACTGCTTATGCCTAAACCTTGAGGGTGTCTCAAGGCTGGTCATTAATCATATTTTAATGTACTAATTTTTATTTTTGGATCTAGGCTCATCTAAGGCTTAAAAGCGGAAGTGTGGATTTTACAGTTTAGTGCTGTGATTTTTGAAACTAAGGTGTAGGCCTTTCCTTTGAATAATTAGCCTAAAATTAATATTTTATGAAGAAAATTGGTAAAATATGATTTCTATTTGTGGCATGGCCGAATGGCCTAAAAGCGAATAAATAGAGTGTCAGGCAATGTACGTATTTAATTGGTAGAGTCGATTGTTAGAGGCTCTGTTTGAGATTGTATGATTGTGTATGAGATGTATGCACTGTTTGATTATGTGCCATTATTCTAGTTGATTGTATGTATGTTTTAACATACTCCATATTTTTTAATTTATGATGAATATTGATCATTGAACGCATGGAAAATCATGCTAAGAATTGTGACATTGTTCGATGTGCTTATGAAGTTGCCATGATTGATATTGTGTTAAGTATGTGTTGTGTTACATTTTATGCATGGCATTGATTGTATTGAAAGCATGTTCACATGCCACTAATTCTATTAATTGAAAGTATTTAAGGCATACCCCGATACTGTTTATCGAAAAGCATGATAAGCATGCCATCGTACTGAACTGTTATTGATAAGCATGATTTGTTTCACTGATAATATGAAATTTTACATTTGCATTGGGTTGGGTTTTGTGGATGAATGAGGAGTTTCGTGGAGTACCGATGGAATTTAAAGTCCACAATAATAAGTCAGTATATTGCACTTGGAGTACCGATGAGATTAGGTGATTTTATCGCATTATTGGCAATTTAACTACATTACTGATATTGGTGGCAAGTCCATATTACTGGCAGCTTGTCTGCATTTTTACTGGTAGTTTTACTCCATTACTGATTGGTGGTTTATCCACATCGAGTTTTGGCTCGCACTATTTGGAGTTTGGTAGACGGGTTTTGGGGAACTCGTGGTGTGTAGCGGATGGTTGGGTAGAAACCTTTTTGTATTGCATCATACGCATGCCATGCTCATGCACTAATTGGTTTGCCATGTACTGTTTTGAATTGATATTGATGACTGCTATCTATTTTGATTGTCTGTATGATTGCACATTATGTTGACTCACACTGAGCTTTCATAAGCTCACCCCATTAGTTTTATACTTTTCAAGTAACCCTCGTAACTAGGACCGGACCTGACATACGGAGCATCAAATCGGGCATCGGACTATTTATTTTTGATAAAATATTGAATTGAAAATTTTCTTTGGTTTGGATTGTAACCTTAATTATTTGGACTGTGGCTTGGTAAACTTTAATTTGGGGATTTTTATGCATGCATGGGCTATTGAACTTAATAACTGGTAATTGCATGTTATTTGACCTAAAGTAAAATACGACATACTTACAGAATTCCACTACATTAGAACCAAACGAGTTTTTCATAAATAAAAATGATAACTCAACTGGTTTTTTTCTATATGTTGCGATTTAATAATAAGACGAACTCTAAGTAAAGTTGGCCTAATTAATGAATGTTTTAACGTACTTCAAGCTCAAAAGTAGCAATTTTCCTAAAGATGGATAGATTAGGGTTTTTTGTAAGTTAAACGGACTACTTGGCCATTTTAGTGGGTAATGTAGCCTTCATGATTTGGTCATAATGTCTAGGCCTGATTAGGGATGTTACAATGTCTGAAGACATATGCACTACTTTCTTGAAACAGACTTAATTTGAACCTAAATTTCTACAATTTCAAGGTAATGTCTCGAGACATATTGACCCTTGTCTCGAGACATACAATGTAATACCCCATAATTTTTTTCTTTTAGAAAGGATAAGTATTTCAAAAGTGAATTAAGTATTTGGAGAAAAAGCATGAATAATGAAATTTGATAAGGATCAAATTGATAATTTTTAAAAGTTAGAGGACTAAAAGTGCAAATTTACCATTTTAAGATTTAAGAAATATTTTTTATGAATGTGACTTGGAGACATATTGATATGTGGAAATTGAAAATTGAGATATGGATTAAATTGAATAAAGTGACAAATTATAGGGACTAAAGTGTAATTTTCCCATTTTTATGGAGGAGATCTAAATGAAAAATTTCCATTTTTAATTGATATCTAGAGACAAAATGATGGGATTAAAATCCTATAGCTGATGAGGATGAAATTTATGGAAATTAAGGTTGAAAAGTGTTGAAATTTGATTGGATGATGGAATAAATGGACTAAAATGAAAAAAAAAGGAAAGTGTAGAATTTTCTAAACAATTGGAAGGTTGAAAGGCATCAGCTTGGGGCAACAAAAATAAAAGGGAAATAAAGGAAAGAAAAAATAAAAAGGGAAGGACTAGGAGTGTAATTATACCAAGAAAATGTCATGAATCAATAATGAAATTGTAGAGAAAGTCAAGGGCAAAATAGTCATTTCCTAAATAAGATAATTATGAGAAAATATCATGGTTGTTGGAAAAATATGGTCCATTGGAAGAGATTCAAAATAATATGAAATCTTAGTCATTTGATTAAAATGATTAAAGTTAGATTTTTATATATTAAATAATAATATTTTATTATTAAATTAGTTGAGATATTTTGATGGAAAAATAAAGAAACTTCTTCATCTTTTATATAAGTGATTCACGCCACTTTGAAAAAAGGGAGAGGAACTTTAGTTTTTATACAATTTGGTCTTTGTCATAAAATTTCATCATTTCACCCCAAAATCTTGAAATTTCCATAGCCACTAAAGAGGAAAGATGAAGTATAGGCATAGAAGAGCTTGTATAACATCTTAGAGACAAGAGATAAGAAATTTATAACGCCCCAAAAATTTGAATTTTTTTTGGTAAATTCTGTTAATAATTAAGTCTATATATCTTTGGTTAAGGGCTTTGTTCATGTGTTTGAGATTGAGGGTTCGAGAATTCCTTTTTGAAATTTCTTGTTTATTTTGACATAACCATTGCCTTTGAACTCACGACTTAAAATTATTTCTAAGTTAATCAGTGTCAAGAATGAGCCTGCTGGTTAAGTTTTTATATACTTTCTGGTCTTGTGTTCGAGCCTCTGCACAAGCAATAATGTAATATTTTGTTATTAATCTGTGAGGGTAGTTAGTTTTTTTTAGAAAGTTAATCGAAAGACTTGTGACATTTCTTTTCTCCTTTTTCCTCCCTTTTTTTATTATTTTCTCTCATTCTTCTTTTCTTTTCTTTTCTCTTTCTTCTTTTCCTTCGTTCCTTGTGTGTTGCCATATCTTGCTGCTGTTACGATAGGAAAACTCCATCTTCTGTTGTCTTTGCTTGTTGGGATACTTGCGTAAGTTGATGGGAATGTTTGTCGTTATTGTTTGTTCATTTTGTCGAAGTAAGTTTGCTTGGTTGCTTGAATTCTTTAGTTTAAGTTTCAATTGGTTTCTTTTAGGCAAGGATCGTGACGACATCGTCCCTTCATCTAGTTAATTTTGCATATTGATGTTTGTACGAGGGTGAGTGTATAGTTTTTTACTTGGGTTTGCATCGAAGTTTTTGACATGTTTCGGTTGATGGTTTATTTTGCCGTGTAATTGATTAATTCATGTATTTGGACAATTGATGGTTGTTTTTAGGTCTCGGGGTCTTCTCTGTTGCTTCTACGCCAAAATCGTACTAGGTGTGTAACGAAAACCCGAGATTCTGTAAGTTTCAAACGCCAAAAACATGACTCCCGACGTCACACGACTATTTGCCAGGCTGTGTGGTAGGCCATGTAATCCACACGATCATGTGTAATTTCATGTGGCAGACGTGTAACTTACTGTTTTCGAATTAGAAGCATACGGGCTAGGGACAGGGGCGTGTGTCCAGTACTGTGTAACTCACTATTTGTATTTCTGGTCACACGGGCCAGGGACACGAGCGCGTGTCTAGACTGTGTAACTCACTGTTTGTATTCCTGGTCAAATGGGCTAGGGACATGGACGTGTGTCCAAGTTGTGCAACTCACTGTTTTGGATTTAGGGTCACACAGGCTAGGGAGACGGGCGTCCGTCCAGGCCATGTGAGGGGTTGTGAGTCACACGGGCGTGTGCTTGGCCATGTGCTAGACTGTGTAACTCACTGTTTTGAGCCACATGGTTGTATGGTAGGCCATATGAACCACATAGGCCAGACACCTAGGCCGTGTGAATCCACACGGGTGTGTGGGCCAAAATACTGAAATTTTCCCTAAGGTCGTAAGCGTCGTTTGAATCAAACGTAGGCCTTCCGTAGGGTCTGTATACTCTGAATTAGACTGTATAATTTGATATTAAATGTTCTGAGGTTGAATAATTGATTATCTGTACATATAATTGATGTGATAACTGTTAAATGATAATGATCTGTATTATCTGACTATGACTTATATGTGAATAACTGTACATACATCATCGATATTTGATATCTGTAAATTGTATCCACATTGGGTGGGAATGATATAAAGGGAAGTGGTGAAAGTTTAATAATTTATCAAATTGAGTAGTTAAGCCACAAATCTATATCTGATTCTGGGGATTTATCGCATACTATTAAGACAGATAATCTGTAATTATTTTGGAATGTGTCATACCGACACTAACTGGTGTGTAGGGCTGGATGGGTACTTGATACCCTATACGATGTGTTGGGATGGTCAGAGATGGTGTGTAGTGGATGGGGATAGGAAATTGCATCTGATTATGTTCTGTATCTGTGTCTGATCTATTCTACATTTCATCTAAACTGTGTGATTATACCGAGTATCATCTGTTTCTAATTATGTATTTGCATTTGGGAAATTACTGTTAGATTTATTTTGTTAATTTGTCTTTTATGCCTGTTACACACATTGAGTTATAAACTCATTTAAATTGTTGTCTGAATTTCAGGTAATCAACAAACTTAGGAGGCTCGGTGTGTGAGGAGCTCTATTGTCTTTCTCTTTTATAGTTATCTTACTGCTTGTTTAAGTTTGAACTAATGTATGTTTATTTTAGAACATGGTTTATAACTCAGAATTATGTGTTGGTTTAACTAGCTAATTATTTTTTATATGATGAATTTTAAATTACTTAAAGGTTGTTTTTCCCTTAAATGTTTTGATGTAACATCCAGACTTGGCCTTAACATCTAGGTTGGGTATAGCGTGTTACATTTAGTGGTATCAGAGCCAAGTCACAGAACTCGGTTGTGTGTTCTGGGCTCTTATTTTTTATTAAATGTGTTTTAAATGAAGTATTAATCGAATACTTCTGGTAACTGATTTTACAAAAGACTGAATCTCTGATGCCGAACTTGTAAGTATCTCTGCTTAGTTATACAGTTTAGTTAGACACACTGTGATGGTTGAACCTATTGTTTAGTAAATTCTTCTGCCATGAACTATCATAAGACATCTAACAAAATTTTGAACTGATCCGTGCACTCCTGATATTGTAGATACTGTGATAATATGAGTTCATGCGGTAACCATGGGCGTGGTTTTCGGGGGTGTCGTGGGTGCCGAGTGAGAGCTCGAGCTGAGTCTTCCTCGGTGGGCAACCTACCTAATTGTAACACCCCAAACCCAGCCTAGACGTTACGACCGGATCTGGCATGTCACATGGATAGGTAGTTTTGAAAACATTTTTAAGAGGTGTTGCGACTTAAGAAAAATCTTTCATTTAGTGATTCCATGTGAAGGGCTATTTAAAAATTTGGTTAGGTTATAACTTGACAATTTCTTATTAAGTTAACTAGGAGTAGAAATCGGGTTCACTTCGTAAAAACCAAACTTAGAAAATTTTCAGTAAGGTGCCAATTGAAAACAATGTTGAGAGACGTGATCTTTTGAAAAGAATATTTGTAGTATTAAGAAAAATCCCCAGTTCAATTTTATGTTACTTGTGGTCCATTGATTAATCTTTTGGGAAAACTGTTATTTATGTTTTTAAGAAAAACCTCATTTTTGACAGTTTATAACATATGTAAAGCAGCATTAAATCAAATCCCCAAAATAAAGTTAAAGCGACCTTATTACAAAATATTAACCCAAGTTAAAAATAAGTAAAATGCTAAAGTCCAAAACTGCTCGTAGTGTGGCCACCTCCGAGTCCTCCAGTACGTCGAACCGCCTACTGAGGATTACTTAAGAAAAATTAAAAAGAGGGGGTGAGTTTACGAGAACTCAGTGTGTACACCCTCATCAGCAAGAACATGCATCAAAACAATTCGGGCCCAAGCCCATTAAAGTAACTGGTGGCAATTGGGCATTAGCCCAAAATAGCCTCGCTTGGGCCTTAACCTAAGTCAAATGTCACATGTCATACATATAAATCGGGGCCTAAGCCCATCGCGATAATATAATCCGGATATGCAATGCGTTAATGCCCATACCAACCCCGCACTCCGTCTCTGTCCAACCCTACACTCCTGTGGGGATTTAATCGACCCACCCATCCCTACACTCCTTATGTAGCACCGGTTGCGGCACTAACTTATCGGTGCAAAGATAGCCGCTCGGTGGCTAAAAAGCCTTCAATGAGCGGTATTACAATTGGCACAAAGCCATCGATGATCAGTATTATATTTGGCACATAGCCATCGGCGACGGTAATATAATCGGCACACGACTTTGGGTAAATATGATCGACACGAGTCATCGATATATAAGTTAGGCACATAGCCACGGTAAATACGATTGGCACAAAGCCATAATATCGACACTGAGCCTTCGGTATTGGCACAAAGCCCATAATTACGACACGAAGCCATATTAATGGCACACGACCCTCGAAGAACATTATCGGTGCGGTATGGTCGCTCGGTGGCTAAAAACTGCGGTGGCTATAAAGCCTTCGGTGGATCCACGATGCGTCAAGCGACCATGCGATCCTATTAGCACTTCCTCCATATTAATAATCCCAACCCCATGCAATATGTCGTGTATGTCATGCTCAATCATTACACGTGTATGCAAAATGGCCATGCTCAGTAACAATTATTTAAACATGTAATAAAAGCATATCAGTTATACAACCACAACCAAATTAGTCCACTCATTGCACAAGTCGATCATTTACCTACAAGGGCAAATCACCATTATACCCTATAAGGGTATTTCGGTAATTCTACCCTACAGGGGTAGTTCGATAATTCTACTAATAACTAATTCATGTATGCAACGCATCTCAAACATAATCAATTATACAATTAACACATACAACGCTAGTACTACCACGAGGGTACAACGGTCATTTTGTCGTTTAGGGGTAAAACGGTAATTTCGCAAACCGATGGTATTTCAGTAATTTCGCAAATCGGGGGTATTTCGCTAATTTTGCAAACCGGGGGTATTTTGGTAATTTTGCAAACTGAGGGTATTTCGATAATTTTGCTAACCGGGGGTATTTCGGTAATTTCGTAAATCGAGGGTATTTTGATAATTTCACAAACTGGGGGTATTTCGGTAATTTCACTAACTGGGGGTATTTTGGTAATTTTGCAAATCAGGGTATTTCAGTAATTTCTCACCGGCAATGGCCTTTCCAAAGGCCGAATGTCGCCTCGAGCCACTCAACTACCATTTCCGATCGTACCGGACTGTTGGGCCTAAAACCCAATTTCGGCCCATTCAGGCCCACACGCTCGTGTGGCCCACCTAACACAAATCTAGCCACGTATATGAGATTCACCTAGTCTAGTTCACTATATACTACACCATCATACATTTTATTCAATTGGGCTCACGGGCCCATTGGGCCCACTTCAGCCCATCGTGGCCCAAGCAGCCTCAACCCACAAGAATACTACTGATGGCCTCAACTATCGCGTCGAAGCGCCACACGTGCGTTCGCACGCTCGTGTGGCTACTATTACCGTGACCGGCACTTCGGCATTTGCCGCTTTACAACTAGAGTAGAGAGAGTTACACACCTGATAGGAATCTGGTGCTAATCCACGCTCCGACCACTCCTGTGCCCAAACGCCCTCCAAGCTATCCTTCCTCCTATCATAGAATGCTCTATATATAGCTAGCTTCTCACCTTTCTTTTTTGTATCTTTCTGATGTGGGATCCCATTGTCAGCAGAGTTTAAATCCAACTCAAACTCTTGCCGTCCAATCGGCAAAATAAATACTCCCTTGCTGATCCCAAGACTTGAACCTCAGACCTCTTGCCAGCTGTAACGCCACCTTGCCACTAGGCCACAAGCTCCTCTTGTGTCTAAAAACATGCCCAACTAAATATAAATCTATAGCCAAATTCTAAAGTCCATTTAAAAAGAAAACCAAAATGCAAGAGCCAAGACTTGAACCTTGGACCTCCTTCCTTCCTTGTGGCGTCACCCCCTTGTCTCTTATGTGGCGTCACTTTGCCACTAGACCACACACTCCACTTGTGTCATCTTTTCCCATATTTTATTCTTAAAGCCAACCTACTAACTCTCAGGGTTTTTTTCACCTAAAACCAAAATTTTCCTAAAGCTCAAGTTTAATCCTCGGACTTCACTTCCAACCTTCCAAAATCACTCACCTAATAGCCCCTAACCTTCTCAAAATCACTCACCTAATAGGTCCCAACACTAGCCTAAATTCTCTTGTTCTCAAAAATATCGTTATCCCAAAGTTATCTTTGCAAGTTTTAGAGAGGGTTGTTGGGACCCATTTTGGATCCAGAGGTTGAGGGTCGATTAATGAACGACTCTGGGTGAATGGTGTTGAACTGTTCAGGGGTGTCACTCGAGTCGCCCCTACCGTGCCCGAGTATTGGTTAGAGGCCACTTAGCGTATTATGAACGATATCAACTGCACTCATGCTCAAAAATTGAGGGGTCTCGTGTCTCTGTTTCGAGACGAGGCTTACCAGTGGTGGCTGACAATTGAGCAGGGCACTAAGCCCGAACAGGTCACGTGGGATTTCTTCAAGAGCGCCTTGCAGAGCAAGTATGTGGGGGTGAACTATGTAGAGGCTCATAGATGCAAGTTTATAAGTCTGGTTCAGGAGGAGATGTCAAGGGCTGAGTATGAGGCCGAATTTTTGAGACTGAGCAAATATGCTCGAGCATTGGTATCGACGGAATACGATAAGAGTGTGCAGTTTGAGGAAGGTTTGCGTTATGATTTGCGAGTTCTGGTAGCTCCTCAGAGGGAGCATGTAACAGCCCAATTTTGGGGCTAGTCGGAACAGTGGTTTCGGGACCACTAATTCGAGGCTGAAGAAAATTATTTTTTAATATCATTTTATGTGTTATGGCATAATTATAAGGATGCATGAAAATTTTTGTGCTTTAATTTTAGCAATTTTATGCTTAATTGTGAAAAAGGACTAAATTGCATAAAGTGCAAAAGTTCTATTTTACAAGTTAGAGGTGTCTAAAAACCATATAATATTAAATTGGAGGTCCTTAAAGTGCAATTAGGCCAATGAGAAGGTGTTGGCCGGCCATAGAGACAAGGGAGACAAGAGCATTAATTTTGGTAAAAAATTTGGTTAAATTAAGTGACTAAAAATGAATAAAATAAGATAAAGAAAGAAGATATCATCTTTCACTATTCCCCTTCCTTATCCCACCAAAATTTGAAGAGAAAATAGGGGTTTTTGGAACTTAAACTTTCAGCCAAGCTATCCCCTAGCAAGTAAGTGATTTTAGAGGTCTTTCTTGATAATTTTTGTATTTTTGGAACCCCTAAAGCTTAAGCTAGCTAATGAGGGGACTATTTTGCATAATGGTTGAAAGTTTAGGGACTTTCCATGAGAGTGTTCATGTTGTTTGCTGAGTTTTTATGGAAAAAAATGAATGTTAGTGGGTTAGGGAATAACTTTTGTGAAAGGTGTTACCATGAAAACATCTAAATGGGACTTATTTGTTAAGGTTGTAATTGAGTAATAAATGCATGAAATGATGGGTTTTATGAATTTTTATAAGAGAAATAAATGTTTAGCTAGGCTTGTTTAATGAGAAAATGTGATGAAAAATGATTTACGAGCCTAGAGGCAAAATCGTAATTTTACCAAAGTATAAGGGCAAAATGGTCATTTTTGCCTAAGTAGAAATTTTGAAGTGTCATGAGTTATGTAGTAATTCAGTGAATTAATTTCGTTATTATAGATCAAGAAGAGCACGAAAACAACCTTGACCGAGGAAAAGACAAGGTTACGGACTAAATCGTCAATTAACATATTTTGCACCGAGGTAAGTTTGCGTGTAAACGATACATCCTTAATACTTATGTTGTTACCTATTGATGCATTGTATGGTTGTAAATACTTATTGGTGGGATTGATTGAAAATGATAGATAATGAGTAAATCTCGAATGAACCTCGGAATAGAAATATGAGTACGATAAATATTTGTAAATATGTAAATGTGGGTGGGCTGTTTGCGGTACCACCTTGTTAATTATTCACGATGGGATGTGTGCGATACCATCATTTATATTATCATTTGGTGGGCTAAGTGCGATACCACCGTAACTATCATTTGGTGGGCTATGTGCGATACCATCGTAATTATCATTGTTGGTGGGCTGTGTGCGAAACCATCGGGTACCTAGTATTATTTCGAAGGGTTCATCGAGAAACATGTCTAAGTAAATATTTCGTGTGACTTTGTGGTGATGAGTGCAGGATATATGTGCAAGAACATGTGAGCAATATATATGTTATATGTTGGAAGGTGGTAAGAGATGAGATGAGTAAGCATGATTACGAAAATGTGAATTGTTCTTACATAATATGTAATGTTTGTGATTGCTTGTCATATGGTATGATGCTTATTGTTTACATGTAGACTTACTAAGCTTAAAGCTAACTCCCTTTCTTTTCCCTTGTTTTATAATGTCAAAGAGCCAGCTCGGGATACGAATATAATCAGAAGATCACCCACACTATCAGCACATCTCGGTATAGTTAGACTTAGCATTTTGAGTATGGCATGTATAGGGACTAGACTTAATGAAATGTCTTGTTGTTTTGGCCAAGTGTGTTGGCTCTTTCAGAGATGAACTCTTTTGTATATAGCTAGAGTTGATGGCTCATTATTATTAATATATGAGAAGATGAGGTTATTCATAAATGTGTATGATGCATGATTGGGTTGTTTGGTTAATGGTTGAATGTGATTTTTGTTGGTATAAGTTAGGGTGATAAAAAGACTTGGCAAATAGCCTTGTTTTTGTCCACACGGGTAGACACACGGGCATGTGTCTAGGCCGTGTGTGACACACGGTCAGTCCCATGGGCCGTGTGTCCCCTGCATGTTAGTGATGCAAGTCAGTGTCAACCACGGGCCAGATACACAGGTGTGTGACAGACCGTGTGATGCAAGTCAGTGTTGACCACGGGTGGAGCACAAGAGCGTGTCGAGGCCATGTGAGGGACACAGGCCAAGGACACGGGCGTGTGTCCGGCCGTGTGAAAACCCCTAGGTTCGAATTAAGAAAGAATTCCACACGGGTATGGAAAACGAGCGTGTGATATGTCACACGGGCGTGTCCCTTCTTTCACACGGGCGTGTAGATTGTTTAGAGAAAATTTTCTAAGGTCTTCCAAAGAGCTTTAAAAGAGCTTGATTTGATCCCGAACCATTCCTAGACCGTGAATTAAGCTTTTTAGGCTTGTATAAGAAGTGTTAGTAAGAGTTTTCAATTGGGAAAGAAAGGTCAAATTTCTAAATTGCATGAATGATTGTGTGTAAGCCTAGTAATGCCTCGTACCCTATTTCGGTGTTGAATACGGGTAAGGGGTGTTACAGAGCAAGTGTTTGCAGCCTTGGTTGACAAGGCAAAGATAGCCGAAGAAGTGAAGCGCACTGAGCACGGGAGGAAAGACGAGAGGAGAGACTGAAAGTGAAGTCAAAATAAGGTTAAGAGGGATTCAGGTCCCTCCAGTCCAGTTCAGTGCCCTAAGAAACGGGCTAGATTTGATGGGCCTCTTAGGATTGAGGCTCCAGCTGCATCGACCGAGATTCAAGACTATAGCGACTGCGGGAGATGTTATTCGGGTGAGTGCTGGAGGAAATTGGGGGATTGTCTTCGGTGTGGATCGATGGAGCACCTTGTTCAGGACTACCCCCAACGATCTGATCAGGTGCAAGCTTCTGCACAGGCTCTGGCTCAAGGTCCTGTTCCACCATTGAGAGCTGCTCAGCAGCCACCTAGGGGCCATGGTACGGCCAGGGGTGGTAACAGTTCTGGCAGAGGTCAGAGAGCACTGAGTAGATGTACGATTTAGACTGAGGCACGATAACTTGCTGTTGTGTACGTGGTGAGGCACCACGAGGATAGAGACGACGTTAACATTATAGCGGGCACGTTATTTATTCATATTATTCCATACTTTGCTCTTATTTGATATTGGGTCTACACATTTATATGTATCTAGTGCTGTATTTGTGAATTTGGGTATATCTACTGAGTATACTGCTAGAGAGATTTCTATAATTAGTCCCTAGGTCAGTTGGTCTGAGTTGATAAGATATATATACGGGTTCCGTTAGAGAATCAGAGCAATGTGATCTCCGCTCTTGTAGCCAAAAAGCTAGTTCGGAAGGGTTGCGAGGCATATCTATCCTTTGTATCAGATTCTGGTTCTGCAAAGCTTTCTGTTAAGGATATTAGAACTGTGAGAGACTTCCTAGACGTTTTCCCTGATGAGTTGTCGGGAGTACCTCTTGACAGGTAAGTTGAATTCGGTATTGAACTGCTACCAGGTACTGCTCAAGTGTCAATTGCTCCTTATCGAATGGCTCCAAATGAGCTTATGTAATTGAAAGCCAAACTTTAGGAACTTCTCTATCAAGGGTTCATTCGACTAAGTGTGTCCCTGTGAAGAGCACCAGTTTTGTTTGTTAAGAAAGAGGATGGCACAATAAGGATGTGTGTAAATTATCGCCACCTGAATAAGTTGACACTAAAGAACATATATCCGCTTCTGAGGATTGATGACCTGTTTGATCAGTTCTGCGGGGCGTCTGTATTCTCCAAAATTGATCTTCGTTCCAGTTACCATCAGCTCAAGGTTAAGGAGACTGATGTGTATAAGACATCATTCAGGACTCGTTATGGGCATTACGAGTTCTTGGTCATGCCTTTCGGTTTGACGAATGCTCCGGCTGCGTTTATGGATTTGATGAATCGAGTATTTCAGCCGTACTTGAATCAGTTTATCGTAGTCTTTATCGACGACATTCTGATTTATTCTAAGATTGGGACTGAACATGACGAGCACTTTTGGATAGTTTTACAGATTCTCCACGAGGAATAGTTGTATGCTAAGTTTAGCAAGTGTGAGTTTTGGTTGTATGAGGTTACATTTCTGGGGCATGTTGTGTCTGCCGAGGGGATCCGAGTTGACCCTAAGAAAATTGAGGCTGTGATCGAGTGGAAATAGCAGAGAAATATGTCTGAGATTCCGAGTTTCCTAGATTTGGCAGGCTACTATCAGAGTTTTTTCGAGAGGTTTTCTCTTATCACAGCTCCTCTGACTAAATTGTTGCGTAAAAATGCACCTTTTTGTATGGTTTGACAAGCAGCAAGCGAGCTTTGAAAAGCTCAAGTCCGTTCTAACTCAGACACTTATTTTGGTACAGCCTTCATCGGGTAGGGAGTTTGTTGTCTACAGTGACACTTCGCACGTAAGTTTGGGATGTGTTCTGATACAGGACGGTAAGGTTGTGGCTTATGAATCTCGACAACTTAAGTCACACGAAGGCAACTATCCACACATGACCTTGAGTTGGATGCAATTGTTTTCCCCTGAAAATCTGGAGGCACTATCTGTATGGTGAGAGGTGTAGCATCTACATCGACCATAAGAGCCTCAAGTATTTGTTAACTCAGAAGGAGTTGAACCTTAGGCAACGTACATGGGTTGAGTTGCTTAAGGACTGTGAGTACGATAGAGTATCATCCGGGTAAGGACAATGTTACGGCCGATGCTCTCAGTCATAGAGCAATGGCTGATCTGAGAGAAATGTTTGCTCAGTTGATTTTATTTGAAGACAGAGGTCTTCTGGCTGAGTTACAAGTTAAACCGACCTGGGTTGATCAGATTTGAGCTAAACAGTTAAGTGATGAGTCTCTGGTTTCTCGTTTTTGTTAGATTGAAGTATGTGAAACTTCTTATTTTGAATTAAACAATGATGGGGTTGTATGTTTTAGGGGTTGGATTTGTGTGCCCAATGATGTTGAGTTGAGGCAGTCAATTCTGAGGGAAGCGCATAATAGCCCTTATGTTATGAACCCAAGTGGGAATAAGATGTACAAAATCTCTGTGAGCTTTATTGGTGGCCCGGTTTGAAACAGGAGGTAACTGCTTTTGTTTCACATTGTCTGACGTGTCAGAAGGTTAAGGCTGAGCACCAGCTGCCTTCAGGTCTGTTATAGCCAGTAAAGATTCCCTTTTGGAATTGGGAGCGTGTGACTATGGACTTCATTAGTGGATTACCTGTGACACCCACTAAGAAGGATTCAGTTTGGATCATCGTTGATCGATTGACTAAATCCACTCACTTTCTTCCGGTCAGGACTGATTATCTACTTCAGAAATTGGCTAAGTTGCATGTCTCTGAAATTGTAAGATTGCATGGAGTTTTGATTTCGATCATTTCTAACAGAGATCCACATTTTACTTCTCGATTCTAGAAAAAGCTTCACGGGGCTTTGGGTACCCGATTGGATTTTAGTACTGCGTACCATCCTCAAATAGATGGATATTCTGAGTGAGTTATTCAGATTTTGGAGGATATACTTTGAAGTTGTGTAATTGACTTCCGGGGTAGTTGGGAGGATTATCTGTCGCTAGCTGAGTTTGCGTATAATAACAATTTTCAATCTAGCATTCAGATTGCACCTTATGAAGTTTTGTATGACCGTAAGTGTCGAACCCCTCTATGTTGGACTGAATTAGGTGAGCGTTGTGTTTTGGGTCTTGAGCTAGTCTCTGAGACTGAGAATACTATTAAATTGATGCAAGATCGCCTTAAGGTTGTAACATCCCAAAAATTTGGTTAGAAGAAATTGGGTTAACGAAACCAAGAGTGGTTCTGTCTTGATTTTGAGTTACGATTTTGAAAATTCTACAAAGTAAATTGATTTGGTTCAGTGGTTAAGTGCTTTAGATGTGTGTCTGAGGTCTTGTGTTCAAATCTCTTCTTTGGAATTTTTGTTAATTTTGTCTTGACCTCTTCCCCTGATCATTTGGCGTAGATAATATTTTCGACCAACTGATGTCAACAATGAGCCTAGTGGTTTAGTGGTTAAGTTTCTATGTACTCTTTGCTCTCGTGTTCGAGTCCCTGCGAAAACGATAAGAAAAATATTTTTTATGCTGCTTTGTGAAATTTTTCTATTTTATTTTAGTTATTTTATTTTTCTTTTGGTTCTTTTTCTTTTTTTATTTTTGATAACTCCGCAACTAGCTTTGTCGAAGAGATTGCATATTTTGTTGTTCCGATAGAAAGGTTAACAACATAAGTTTGTTTTCAAATTTCTGCTAATATTCGCTCTTGTTTATTATTTGTTAAAATTGAAATTATTCTGCTTGTTTTATTCAATTTCGTTTTTGAGGGTTCAGTTGGTTTTCTTTCTTAGGTGAAGGGATTGCATATCAAGATTCTCCATCTATTTAAGTACTTGTATTGCTAGATATGAACGAGGGTAAGCATTTAAGTTCAATTCGGGCTTTGCGTTAAAAGTTTTCGACGAAACTTTGGTAGTAAATATGTTAGTTATTGAAATGGTTAGGGAAATCATTTGATTAAGGTTTGATTATTGTTTTAAGGCCGGGAATTCATCTTTGTTGCTTCTGCATCGAATTCATATCAGGTGCGTAACGAAAATCTGAATTTCTACAAACGCCGAAAGTCGAAATATATGGCTATCGACACCACACGGTCGTGTGCCAGGCCGTGTGGTAGGCCGTATAACTTACTATTTTGGAATTAGAGTCACACGGGCCAGAGACACGGGCTTGTGTTCAGGTCGTGTAACTCACTATTTTGGAATTAAGGTCACATGAGCCAAAGACACGAGTATGTGCTAGGCCGTGTGAATCCACACGAGCGTGTGGACCAAAAATCAGGATTTGTTCCCTAGGGTCATAATCGTTATTTGAATTGAACGTAGGCCTATTATAGGGCCCGTATGATAAAAAACAAGCTATAAAACTTGATAGTTGATGATCAGTTGATTTATAATCCGTTATCTGTACGTAGGTCTGATATGATATAAGCTAAGTAAGTATGATCTGTTAGCATATAATGTGCTTTTGTTTGGGACGTGTTTAAGGTATGTGATTTATTCAGGTATAATTCGTTCTTTGTTAAATTTGATGATTTGTTTCTGTGTTACTGAGTTGGATGAGAACATATGATATTCGAATATGTTTTGGTGTCTAATATTGATTCTAATATGAAACCATGCGTCTGACTTCATGGAAAATCTGATATGATTCATTAAGATTTGATCAATCTGTCCTGCAAAGCATGGAATCCCATGCCTTCTGTTTCTATTATTGTACGACAAAAGGTCCTACATGCTTATCATTCTGATTCTGAATATGCATGCCATGACATATTAAATGGGGTCTGGGATGATGTGAACGAATGAAGTTTCTGGCAATTTAATTATCTGCATTATCTGGTGGTTTATCCACAATTCTGTTTGGCAGCTTGTCTGTAATTCTGGTGGCACTTTCCACAATTATCTGCTGGTGTGATTTTGTTGGATGAGTTATGGGGAACTCTATTTTGGTGTGTAGTGGAGTTGGATAGGATGTTTTTTGATAATCTGCATTTTAATCTTCCGAAAAACATATTGGCATAATCATACGTCTTCTGTTCTATTACACGATTGTTTTGAAGATATCTGTGAAACTCTGATTTGCTCCGCTCTGGTTATATGATTGATATGAAATTCTCTGCATTCTCTGACTTGTATATTGTGTTTTCTTTTATCTCCGTTTGAGTTTAGTTATACACTAAGCTTCATAGCTCACCCATTTGTTTTATCTTTGTCTATTTAAGTAAATCTCTGACTTAGGACAGGACGGCGTGTGAGAGCTCGAATTGTTTTGCACTTAATGTAAATATGGTGAATTCTATAATTATTTGTTTTGATCTTTTGGGTTCGGAATCTGTTTCTGAATTCGTTCTGGGTTTTTTCTTAATTCGTCAATAATTGATATTTTCTAATGCAAGACTGCAAAATCACTTAAGTCAACAAAATGGACTTTGGTTTTCAAAACTAAAACTCCGGAAAAGGTTTTCTACTGCAAATTAAGTAATTTCTTAACTATTTTCTGGAAGTGAACAAACAGCTTTTTAATAACTGTTTACGAAAGTCGTATTTGCTAAATATTTAATGAAAGCAATTTTTATAATGAGTTGATGTAATTTATCCAAATTCAGTCATAACTGCTAGGTCGGGTTTAGGGTATTACAAAGGTAGCTTCTGATAAACAAAAATTATATGCAGATTTGAAAAGGCGTGATATCAAGTATTCTATAGGTGATAAGGTATTTCTAAAAGTTTCTCCGTGGAAAAATGTTCCCGATTTGGGTGTAAGGGCAAGTTGAGTGTAACACCCCTCACCCGTATTCAACGCCGGAATAGGATTACGGAGTATTACCGGACTTATAAAACAATTAAACATTCACTTAGCATATATTTTCACTATTCATGCATTTATCATTCAATCTCAATTAATTTGTCCCTAATACGGGCCTACGATTCCCTAAACATGCATTGGGAGTGGTTCGAGACTAAACCGATAACTTTGGAAACTTTTTAAACACTTAGAAAATTTTCTCAAAAATAGGGGACACACGCCCGTGTGGCCCGCCCGTGTGTCTCACACGGCCAACAGACACGCCCGTGTCACAGGTCATATGGACATTCGAAATGGGAGCACATGGCCATGTCCCAGCCCGTGTCCGACCCCGTGTAACTCTCTGACTTAGGTCACACGGCCAACACACACGCCCGTGTGCCCTAAAAATGGCCATACACGCCCGTGTGCCAGGCCGTGTATTAGGCCGTGCCAAACCTGTAGGGTATACTAACTTATGCCACACGGCCAGGTCACACACCCGTGTGTGAGGCCGTTGGAGCATACTGACTTGATTTTAATTTCAACACCAGGGACACACGGCCGTGTACATGATCGTGTATCGCACACGGCTGAGACACACGCCCGTGTCTCTGCCCGTGTGGACAAAAATAGGCTATTTACCAAGCCAATTTGCCACCAAACCTTGAGCACACCTACATCAAACTCAAAGTCACCAATATATAACATGAATAAGCATTCAATCAACCTCAACCAAGCATCATTTATTCCATTTCAATACCAACAAATACAAGGCTCACAATACCACAATATGCAACCCAAATACATACCAAATTTTACCCTTTTTAATCATCAATATAGTCATTTTCAACATGCATCAAACTGCCTAAACTCATAAGCATACTAATTACTAATTCATCAACCATTTGACATTCACCATACCTATTTTCATCAAGCATCAAATACCATCATAACTAGCACTTATAGGGCAATTACCAAACTCAAACAAAAGGCCATTTGCACATTTATATACATCATCAAATTCACCATTATAATTACATGGCTACATATATACAAACCAAACCATAGACATTTACAAGCCAATTCAAATAGCTAATTTCATAAACACCATATTTATCAAAATGACCAGAGTCCCTATACATGTCATATGACCCAAAACTTAATTTCAAAGGTACCAAGTGATAGTTGGATAGTGTGAAACGATCTCCAACGGTCCTCGAATCCGAGCTAGCTTTGAAATCACTATAAAACACAAAGAAATATACAAAGTAAGCTTTATAGCTTAGTAGGTTCGTATAGAATTTAAAATCAACTTACCAAAAGTGCACAATTTAAACAAATAAAACATAATATACAATTCACATATGGAATCATCATCCTATCACAATTTCGTTCACAAGATTAGTTATCACTTTCATAATCTCTTTATTTCAATGTTTGTACTGTTCACGTACATACATGTACCGTTCCGTATCAAACTCATACTCATCCACATCTTTTACGTACCCGTTGAACCGCTCAGAGTATTATTGGATACTCAAAAAACTCGCACACTAAGTGCCAATATATATATAGCCGAAGCTATCTCAATCACGCACACTAAGTGCCAATATATATAGCCAAAGCTATCTCAGTCTCGCACACTAAGTGCCAATATATATATAGTCAAAATTATTTCAATCTCGCACACCAAGTGCCAATACATAACCGAACCGTCATCAAACATGTCTATAGTCTCGTATTCACAATTTATGCAATACCAAAGCATTTAAAACATAATTATAACAATGCTTATTACATACGAACTTACCTCGGATGTAAAAACGATAACACGAGTCAACTAATCTGAAACCTTGTTCTTCCCCCGATCTAAGCCCGTATTTCACTTTTCTTGATCTATATAATATCAAATTCAGCTTATTTAATCATCACTCTATTCAATTTAATCCAAAATTCACTTTAAGGAATTTTTACACAATTGCCCCTAATATTTCATATCTTTTACAATTTAGTCCTTATTTCATAAAATCACAAATTCATGAAATTCAATACTAACCCATGCTAGCCGAATTGCCATTGTGCCCCTACCAGCCCATATTTTTCATTTATTTCACATTTTAACCACAAAGTTTCCACATTTCACAATTTAATCCCTTATTGGCATTTTCACTAAAAATCACTTAACAAAACTTGTATAATTTACAACAAACATTCATAATCTATCATCAAACATCAAAACACACATGTATTCATCAATGGAATCATTCAAAATCTTTAACAATTTTGCAAAATAGTCCCTGGGCTAGCTAGACCTAGTTGCAACGATTTCAAAAATGTAGAAATCATTAAAAACGAGACAAAAACCATACCTAATTGAGCAAAAATGCCTTGGCCGAATGATAGCCCTAAAAATGGTGTTTATTCTCTTCAAAAATCGGTGGAGAAGATGATACCAAACAATTAATTTGGTTTTGTTTTATTTTTTTTATGTTTAATAACCAAATTACAAAGTTAACCTTTAATGTTTAATAATTAAAATTCACCTAACCATGTCCATCTTTGTCCACTCATGATTCAAATGGTCTAATTAGAACATAAGGACCTTAAATTTAAGGTTCTATAGCTATTTGATACCTTTACCTATTAGAACATCAATTTTGCACTTTACGCGATTTAGTCCTTTTTTATCAAATTGACCAATCAAACGATAAAATTTCTTAACGAAATCTTCACACAAACATATTATCATGCTGTAAACATTAAAATAATAATAAAATAATTATTTCAACCTCAGATTTGTGGTCCCAAAACCACTATTTTGATTTGACTAAAAATGGGCTGTTACATTGAGCCCGAGGTTCATTGGACCTTATCGTGTTCTGAAACGTATCAAACCTGTGGCCTATCAATTAGAGCTACCCCCTGAATTGGATCAGATTCACGATGTGTTCTACATCTCTATGCTGAGACGGTACCGAACTGACCCATCCATATTATCCCTGTTGAGGAGATTGAGGTGAGACCGGATCTAACTTTTGTGGAGAAACTTGTTCAGATCCTGGACCGAGATTTAAAGGTCTTGAGGAGGAAAATTGTTCCTCTATTTAAGGTCCTATGGAGAAATCATGGTACTGAGGAAGCAACTTGGGGACATGAGAGTTTGGTTCGTCAGCAATACTCTCATCTATTTGAATCAGGTAAATTTTGGGGCCGAAATTTCTTTTAGGGGAAGAGAGTTGTAATCAATAATTAAGTATTTGCATCTTTAGTTAAGGGCTTTGTTGATGTGTTTGAGATCGGGGGTTCGAGTATTCCTTTTTGAAATTTCTTATTTATTTTGACGTAACCTTTACCTTTGAACTCATGACTTAAAATTATTTCTCCATTAATCTGTGTCAAGAATGAGCTTGTTGGTTCGATGGTTAAGCTTCTGTATACTTTCTGGTCCTGTGTTCGAGTCTCTGTACAAGCAATAAGGAAATGTTTTTGTTATTAATCTGTGAGAATAGTTAGTTTTTATTCAGAAAGTTAATCGAAAAATTTGTAATGTTTCTTTTCTCCTTATTCCTCCATTCTTTCTTTTTTATTATTTTTTCTCTCCTTATTTTCTTTTCTTTTCTCTTTTTTCTTTTCCTTTGTTCCTTGTGTGTTGCCATATTTTACTACTGTTATGACGGGAAAACTCCATATTTTGATGTCTTTGCTTGTTAGGATAATTGTGTAAGTTGATGGGAATGTTTGTCGTTACTTTTTGTTCATTTTGTCGAAGTAAGTTTGCTAGGTTGCTTGAATTCTTTAATTTAAGTTTCGATTGGTTTCTTTAAGGCAAGGATCATGACGGCCTCGTCCCTTAATCGAGTTAGTTATGCATATTATTGTTCGTACGGGGGTGAGTGTATAGTTTTTGAGTTGGGTTTGTGTCGAAGTTTTTGACATGTTTCGATTGATGGTTTATTTAGCCGTGTAATTCAATTAAATCGTGTAACTGGACAATTGATGGTTGTTTTTAGGTCTCGGGGTTTTCTCTTCTGCTTCTACACCAAAATCGTACTAGGTGTGTAACGAAAACCCGAGATTTTATAAGTTTCAAGCGCCAGAAAACATGGCTTCCGATGCCACATGGCCGTGTGGTAGGCCATGTGAGCCACATGACCGTGTGTAAGGTCGTGTGGCAGCTCATGTAACTCATTGTTTTCGAATTAGAGGCACAAGGGCTAGGGTCACGGGCGTGTGTCTAGGTTGTGTAACTCACTGTTTGTATTTCTGGTCACACAGGCCAGGGACACCAGCGAGTTTCCAGGCTGTGTAACTCACTATTTATATTTTTGGTCACACATGCTAGGGACACAGGCGTGTGTCCAGGCCGTGTGAGGGGTTGTGAGTCACATAGGCGTGTGCTTGGTCGTGTGCCAAATCGTGTAACTCACAGTTTTGAGCCACATTACCGTATGGACCATATGGGCCAAACACCCAGGCTATATGAATCCACACGGGCGTGTGGGCCAAAATATTGAAATTTTTCCCAAGGCTATAAACATCGTTTGAATCACACGTAGGCCTTCTGTAGTGTCTGTATGCTCTGAATTAGACTGTATAATTTGATATCCAATGTTCTGAGGTTGAATAATCGATAATTTTTACGTATAATTGATGCGGTAACTGTTAAATTATAATGATCTGTGTTATCTAACTATGACTTATATGTGAATAATTATACATGCATCATTGATATCTAATATATGTAAATTGTATCTGCATTTGGTGAGACTGATATAAAGAATGAAGTGTTGGTAGTTGAATGTTCTACCCAATTGAGTGGCTAAGCCACAAATCTGTATCTAATTCTGGCAATTTATCGCATACTGTTCTGACAGATAATCTGTAATTATTCTGAAATGTGTCATATCGACACTAACTG
Source organism: Gossypium sturtianum (assembly GCA_025698515.1). Lineage (NCBI taxonomy): Eukaryota > Viridiplantae > Streptophyta > Magnoliopsida > Malvales > Malvaceae > Gossypium > Gossypium sturtianum. The sequence goes on from CM046952.1 coordinate 119,776,468, forward strand.
GTGTATACTGCTGGATGGGTACTTGATACCTTATATGGTGTGTTGGGATGGTCAGAGATGGTGTGTAGCGGAAGGGGGTAGGAAATTGCATTTGATTCTGTTCTGTATCTGTGTCTAATCCATTTCGCATTTCCTCTGAACTATGCAATTATACCAAATATCAACTGTTTCTAATTATGTATTTGCATTTGGGAAAGTATTGTATATTTATTTTGTTAATTTGCTTTTATACTTGTTACACACATTGAGTTATAAACTCATTTCAATTGTTGTCTGAATTTCAAGTAATCTGCAGACTTAGGAGACTCGACGTGTCAGGAGCTCGGTCGTCTTTCTCTTTTATAGTTATCTTACAACTTGTTTAAGTTTGAACTAATGTATGTTTAGTTCAGACCATGGTTTATAACTTGGAATTCTGTGTTGGTTTAAGTGGCTAATTGTTTTCTATATGATGAATTTTAAATTACTTAAAGGTTGTTTTTCCCTTAAATGTTTTGATGTAACATCCAGACTTGGTCTTAACGTCTAGGCCGGGTATGGGATGTTACAAAATTAGAAGTAAAGAAAGTTGGAAGGAAAGTGAAAGGTTGTGATGAGAATGAGAAAGGAAAAGAGAAGCAAAGAAAGTGAGGTTTTGGCTAAAATGAACTCCTAGTTCAACTAGGATATAGGGGGCGACAACCTTAGTTAATAATACTAAGGTTTGTCTTTCCACCTTATAACATAAAGGGGCTTTTGGGTCTCTTCCATATCAAGTTCAATTACAAGTACTTCTTGGGCTTTTAAGTCAATATTTTATTATTTGATCCAACCCAATATTTGTTTTTCTATTTCCCAAAAATAAACTTCAATATATTTCCAATTAAATAATTTCTCAACCCAATTCTAATTTTGTTAAAACTATAACGACTTTACCGTAAAAGAATCTATTAGAAATCTCTAGCTAGTGAAGTAGATGAGTCATGCTTCACATTCTTGTGCCCTTCTATATGTTTCCCAAAGAACTCTCTAGCTAGTAGAGTCTTGGTAAAACAAATCTCTGGGGTTTGTCATCATATGCGATCTTTGACTACATCCACTATTCCGTTAAACATTACCGTCTCCTTTATGATACTTTGTATCAATGTGTTTTGTCATTATGTGGTTTCTTTGAGCTTTAGCTATACCCACACTGTTACAGTGCTATAGCTTTTCCATACCTCATATTTGGCCTTCCATAGTGAAGTTAGTAGTGCAACCCTACTTAACCCTTATTCACACTATGGATTCGTTGTCCAAAGCAAAAACACAGTCCGACATCGATTTTCTCGAACCTCGACATGTTTAGAAGTCAGTATCAATATATCCAATAGGTGATGGAAAAATTCCGGTTTGAAAATGGTTTTCTTGCGCAACAGAAAATTAAAATTTTGAAAATCGACCTGGTTTGTGATATTTATAGCAATAAACCCTAACTGAATCCATACATGTGTTTTCGACTTAGCGGAAGTTCATTGTTCCTGGCTTTAAATCAAGTGATCTTCTCCGCTATTCTCGTACCACAAACTACTTTTAGTGTGGGCTCAAACCAATTGAACCGAAACACATAACTAGAAAAAGTTTTCTCTATTTTGTTTGGGGTGAAAACAAAAATTCTCTCTTATTAATAGAAACCAGTAGAATTGTTATTCTGGAAAAATATATTTGATAGGTTAAAATAAATTTTCTTTATTTTTCGACAGATTAACAATCTCTTCAAGTTGTTTTTATAGCTCTACCAATGTCATCTTTATAGGAAGAGAGGGTAGAAAAACCCTTGTTGAGTTGTAGTGGTTTATTTCAAATAGAAAAATAACTTCCTACTTAGAGTAGGAGTGGGGTGGACGTACCCCTAGTATTCCTAATAGGGTTGTTGCCCCCTTCATGTTATATAAGGAGTTTTGGGCCTCTCTCACATCGGGTGCAATTACGAGTACTTCCTAGGCTGTTTGGCTCAGTACATTGTAATGTGATCCAACTTGATTCGGTTTTTCTATTTTCAAAAATAAACTTTAATATTCTATATTAAACAATTTTTTAACCCTATTTTACCCCCAATTTTACCCTCAAATTTTTTTTTGATGATTTTACCCTTAATAAAATTTTAATAAAATATGTTCAATATTTCATAACTCAACATGCTCACTATTATCGAATGATTTATTTTTATTTTCGGGCTTCAAAACATTTCAAAAATATAAACTCGTTCTTCCTATCATTTTAAGTAATCCATATAGAATTGCAAATGGATCATTTCCATTTCCATTTTTGGAAATCTACATTCATTTCCAAATGATTCCATTTTTCTATTTTGAAAAAAAACCATAATCATTCCTGAATTTTTTCCATTTCTCTTTTCCTATTCATTATGTTCATTTCTATTCAAACTCGCAATTCATTTCTAGTTTCAACGAGCCAACGGAGGGACTGATTGGACATATGTAATTAGGGCTCAAATGATTTATAATTAAGTTTTGACTTTTCACCTATTAATTATAAACTCATTTAGTCACGAAGTCATTCCATTATAGTATTGTGACTGAGCTCTCCCTAACGACATACCATTACGGAAGCAATTACTCAGTACTCATCCAATGACTTTGTCATAAGTGTTTTACCCTCATAATATATCATTGATCTCTTTGGGATAATATCAGTTCTCCCAATATGATCCTGTTTTATCTCATGGTAACCATTACATCTTCCTTCATGAAAAGTCAATTACTATTGAATAGTAATTAATTCATTCATCACAAAGACGAAAGACTCATGGTAATGTTTACTTTTCATCAACCATGTAATGCCAATGAGAGGATATAATTTACCCATGTCTCGGGCCAAGAATTTCACTATTGTGAATGGCGCTACATACTGTAGAAGTCGTACACCCAACACACCAGTTTTCGGTTCCTTATCTATTCGAACTCAAGCTTTTACTTACATCAAAGTGTACGAGTCACGCATACATAATCTACCATCCGCTCAGGATTTAGGTATATCATACTATGAATGTCACAAGCAAATAAATACATAAATAGATTCAGGATCTATTTTACTTGGTCTAGTCCGATATACTGTCTGTTACAAACAAACCCTACTCACTAATAGGCTAATAAACGACAAAATTATTGAACTAACCCCCTAAACCCTATTTTGATTGCCCTAAAATCAATTTTTGATTCAAACCCTAACTGGTCCCTTTAGTTTTTAGGCTTTTTCAACCTAAATTTATAATTATTTGGGGGGGTTCAATTAAAATTTGGGTAAACTACTAAAATAGTCACTTTTGTTTACCAAAATAGTCACTTTTGTTTATTTCAGGTTACATTTTAGTCACTTATGTTTGAAATGTTACGTTTTAGTCACTTACGTTATCGTATTATAGCATTTTAGTCACTGAGCATTAATTGTCGTTAATGGTGTAACGGTAAGCTAACGTAGCACATTAAATCATCATTTCAAATGAAAATTTTAAGTTAAATTATACAATTAGTTCTTATATTTTTTCGTTTTGAGTAATTTAATTTTTTTTTACGTTATAAGAGATGGAGAAGGGAGGAAAATAGAGAGAGAAACAGAAAAGAATGAAAAATAAAGAAAATTAAAAGAACATAAAAGAAAAAAAATAAATTGCTCAAAATGAAAAAAAAATGAAGAGCAATTGTATAATTTTAACCAAAAATTTTTGTTTGAAATGATGATTTAACATGTCACATCAGCTTACTGTTACACTATTAAAAAGAATTAACTGTTTAGTGACTAAAACATAACATTTCAAATATAAATGACTAAAATGTAACATGAGAAAAACAAAAGTAATTATTTTAATAGTTTACCCTTAAGATTTCAAATGCCTTGTTTATTTGGTTTGGGGTTGAAAATCCCAAAACAACATCGTTTTATTTTTAGCCCTCAAACATTTTTTTTATTAAAAAATTTACATAATACCACATCAAACTCTGTTATTGAGGAAACAGATGAGTGGCCAAAATAATAAATTATTGCAACAGTAGTGACCAAAACAATAAATTATTCTAACGGTAGTGATTAAATTGAAAGTTTCTTTTTATGAATAACTAAAATAAAAGCATCCAAAATGTTGGATGGTAATTTACCCAAAAATCAAATGTCATTCACCAATTCATTAACCCTGAGCTTAAAATGCGCTCTCTATATATAAACATGGAAGAAAATTAACCACCAAAGAAAAAAAAGTCTTAAAGAGTGATATTCATGATATCAGCGATGTTCAGTTCAGTTCAGCCCTTTTGTATGGTCCGGTCCGTTTTTGGAAAGTGGGTGAAAAAAGAATATCCGACACCTATAAGGAAGAACACTCGAGCAAGATTAACCCAGAAATACAAGGAAACCACATTACCAAAAGAACCATATCATTAGATAAAAACTTCCCTTCAGATTCATAGATCAATTGGTGGTGGTGTTAATGTCACTACTTCCCCAAAATGACAATCGTTGTATCTGCGAACGGACAGAGTCCACGATCCCTAGAGGGACTGCTTTGCTGTTTGTTATCGCATCATTTGTGTCCGCCTCAATATCGTTATCTTTCCAGAACTTGATGATATGTAAACTCTCTTCCACTGTTGATCTTTGGACAACAATTTTTGAAGCATATCCCTTCTTCATCATCTGTCGGCATATCTGTGACGGATTATTTGCTGTAAGAGTGACCATGTACAACCAACCCCGTTTCGACAAAAGCTTCTCTGCAATAGGCAAAATCTTATCGATCACACTTCGACCGTTCTCTCCTCCTGCCCAAGCTGAGGCAATCCCTTCACGACCCACTTCATCTTCAGGTGTTGGCACATAAGGTGGATTAACAACAAGAAGATCAACTGAACCAGCCAGACGATTCTCTAACCCAGATGCAATGTCAGTATTTATCAATTCTGCATAAACTCCGTGCGCTTCCATTGTTTCCTGAGTCACTCTAATAGCATGATGATTGATATCTGTGGCAATAAACTGAGCCCCATTGACTTCCTCCCCAAGCATAAGCATTAAAGAAGTGATAACATAACCACTTCCGCAACCCACTTCCATACATAACATCGGTTTGAGTTCCAACAAGTTGTTCCGATCGGATAAAAGTGCATCGACTAATGCGAATGAATCATCGCAGGGCTCATAAACCTCAGGATGAGAACTCACAAGACGAATCTGGGCAATTTTATAAGACATCTCAAAGGAATTCCCTGGCATAACAATGAACACCAATATCATATTTAAATCATGAAAACAACCAACATCAAACTTTTGATCTCCAAAACCTTGAAAGCAAATCGACACAGACAAATCGAAAAGGCAATTGGACCAGCTAGTTGGTATCAAATTCACATTGAAACAGTAATTTGTGGAGAAATGGGGTATAGCAGAGGCTGCTTTTTCTTGAAAGTTTTTCTCACATTTTCATCCATTTTTAAAACTAAACTTGGGAGATAAAAGTTATTGCAGTATTTCCCTTTAACTTTTTCCTTAATTAGATTTTTCCTCAAACGATTTTCCTTTTAACCAAACAATAAAGAGAATAAATTCCATTGATTTCAATTTCTTTTCCCTTAAAACTTTCATGAACAAAACATACCCTAAAAAGATTTCCTTCGTTCGATTATTGGAATTACCATTACCTTCCAATTAAATTGAGTGAAACAATTACAACATGACAAATAGAACAAGTAACCCAATTCGAGAAAGATAGAAACTCCATAAGAGAAACAACAAAATTTTCTGATCATACAAATGTAAGTCTCAACTAAAGAACTGTTTTAAAAAGTTGTAACAAGTGAGAAATGGAGAGAAGAAAACAAACCTAGGATTCACTGACCCGAGGAGATCAAACACCTACAAATTCGATCGAAAAAGAAAAAATAAAATTTCAGCCGAAGAAGAGAAAAGAGGAGAATTAAAGGGACAAGAAAAGAGAAAGAAAATGAGAGAAAATAGGCTTAACAATGTCGGCCCAAGTAACCCAGATTTTTAAGGGTAAAAACACTGTACGGGCCCTATACTATAGCACCAAGTTCATCTTGGTCCCTGTAATTTTAAAATAACAAAAAAGTCCAATGGAGCAATATAGTGTAACCGTATAATTTTATGAGATAAACGATGATATTTTTAATTAAAGGGTAAATTTTATTAGTAGTAACTCAGTTATATTATTTTTTATCATTTAATTATGAAAAGTTATAAAATGATCATTTAATTTTTTTTGTCTCATAATTTATCTTGAATTTTTTAATATTTTCATTTCTACCTTATTCAACTGGTAATAAAAAAAATAAAATTAAATAGTATTTTCTGCATTTTGTATTTCTATATTATTTTTTATAGGTTAATATACTAAAAAACCCTCAAATTATTACACTTTGATTAATAAGTTCTTATACTATTTTTTGTAGTTAAATAAACTCACAATATTATGATTTTTACCCGTAAAAGCCATTGATTTTAATAGTAAATTAATTCTTGTTTTGAATTTTAGGCTTTTAATCCATTATTGATATAATAGAAATTCTATACAATTTTAACATTGACATAAAATTTAAAAGAGTAATCAAAATTTTCAAAAGAACGATTATATAAACACTTTTAAGAAATTTTAAAATATTATTTTATTTTTATTTAATAAACTATTCTCATCAAATTCATACTAACATAAAATATAAATTGATTTAAAAATTCAAAATTATAAAGTAGGAGCTTATTTGATTACAAAAATAGCATAAAGATATGTTCAAATAAAGTATAATAGTTTAAGGATTTTTTTTAATATATTAGTTTTTTTATATGTTTAAAGCATTACTATAAATTTATACAAGTTAACTATTTTATTATAACATATTCATATATTCATATTTTATTTTTTAGAAGAAATTTATGCATATTTTATTCATTTCTTTTTTTTTTTGTGTATTTGTTTTTTTTTATATATTTAATGTATCTAATGCTTCATATGATTTTTTTTTAATGATACTTTCAAATGTTAGAAAAAAGAAATGTGTTCATGTTTGTGGTTGATGATATGATTTTCAAATATTTAAATAATTTTCATAGTAATTAAATTTAGATTAAATATTTTATCATTTTAATTTTAATGTAATATATAATTATATCCTATAGATAGAGTATTTAGAATGGTTAGTTCACATGTTATTCATTGATTAATTTACATTCCAAGTTTAACTAGCTAGAAAATAATATCTAAAGAAAAGAATTATTAAAACAATTATTTTAATTTAATTATATATAATATATTTAAGGAATTCATCTTAAAATTCAATATAATTTGATTCCATATTAAGATTCAACCCTATCATTTAATATGATCTTACTAATCATATTTTCATTTCATTTGTTTTTTTGTCATGTGTAGTCTTTTTGTTAGGCTCGAAAATATCAAGAGAAAGGTAAAATGATATTTTAAAAATCTTTGTAAACTTTTTAAAATAATGAGGAAAGGAAATAAAAGCTTAGACAATTCGATTTATAGTGGTTCGACATCAATTGTTTACCTCCACTACCTTAGTATATCTTAACCAAAGATTTTTCAATTCAATATACTTAAATTGTTACCTTTCAATGAAGATGTATAACCTTTACAATCTCTATCTTTTTCACAAGGCTAAGATATAACTTTCTCCTGGTTTTCTTTTTTTTTTATGACCTAACTAGAAACCTTTTTAGTTTTTGTGGCTCAATTAAAATCCTTTACAAATTACTTAGGATTTTATACCTCATAAACCTTAACTAACCTTTTGTAGGTACAAGAAAAGATGTAAATAATAAAAGTCTCTCAAAGGCACGTGTTTACAATTGTTTAGCTCTCCCGAAGAATTAAAATGAGAATGATAAAAAATCTAACAATAAGCACCTAAGATATATGTACAAAAGAAATGAAGAAATAAATAATTTGATGTTTTTCTCTTGATTTCTATGATTAGATGTTATTCTCTTTTTTTTTTATTCAAGTGTTCTTGACTTGAATAGATATCTTCTAATTGATTTTTGGACGTTTGAAGTCATTGGAGGGAGTTTCCAGTTGTTAGGAGCATTTATTTCGTGCATTTACATGCAGACTCTGGTAGTGTGTCTCGAGACACAAACCCCTTGTCTCAAGACAATTTGCTCTGTATCTCGAGACAATTTATCATATGTGTCGAGGCAAGGCTCCCCTAATGCTTATTTTTGCTTCAATGTTGGTTGGTCTCGAGATAAAAGATATTTTGTCTCTAGACAAGGTTCCTTTGAATTTTTTTATTTTTTTTAATTTCGTTGTTGGTCTGTCTCAAGACAAACATGGTTGTGTCTCGAGACAAGATTGGGAATCATAAACTTTGTTTTTGGAATTTGTAACACTTGAAAATATATTTGGATAAGATTGAAATAACTTATACAAATTTGATTAAGATTAAATATAAGATTAGTACTCGAACTTGCCCATTTCTCCCAGATTGGTACTTATGTTTTTTTTTTGTTACAGATTGGTACCCGAACTTTTTTTTCGTCCACTAGTTTGGTACTTGAGCCTAATGACATTATGATTTTGCTGACGCGACAGTGCTGGCCACTTGCCTGCCTTCACGTATCACACTCCCAAGACACCTTTGACCCGTGTTGATCCATCCCCTTGGAAAAAAAATGGATTGAAATAATTAGTTATTAAAATAAAAAAAACAAATAAATATTTTCCATCGGTTACTGAATCGATTGGAGCAGAAAGCTTTTCGTTTGCTAAAGAAACCTTTTGGATTATCCTTCAACATCAAAAGACATCTCTGATTTTATTTTATTCACATTGAATCCTTTCACCAGACGTTTCTCATTTCCATCCTTTAACATTTGTGCGAGAAACCCTTTTGATTACATCCTTCAACCATTTGAGAAACCCTTTCGATTACCCAACCACCTAAAAAAATTCTTCATCATCTCACTGAAAGAAACCTTGTTTCATCATCGATTACTCAGTCCTTTCGATTACCCAGCCATTTATGGTATTTGAATCAAGATTGTCCTATTTTCATCATCGATTACTGGTATTTTACTCAGCCTTTCTGGGATTTTTTTCCCCATTTAAAAAGCATAACTTTTTTAAAAAAAATTACCTGTTTCTCGATATGCTTTTTATTGTGTGTTTTTTTTTTTAAAAATAGAAAGTTTTTGTTTTTTCCATTGCTTGGATATTGACTCATTCTCAGAAAGTGAATTTTTTTTTTAATGAGACTATCAGTTTTCTAGTTTAAAGAATTTTTAACAGTACTTAGGGTTTTCATTGTTTAGATATTTTATTCATATTATAACTGATTTCTAATTTTTTTTTTGGCATTCATATGCATGGAGAGAACTCCATACTGAAGGGAATTTTTTTAGGGTTAAATTGACTGAGGCTGAAAGGTCAGTTAATTGATATATTAGTATATCTGTTATGTATGTATATTAGTATGTATACCATGTTTTGTCAAAAAAAAATAGTATGTATATCATGTATGTTATGTATATTACTGTTTATGTATGTATATTAGGTATGTTATGTAGTATATTACTGTTTATGTATGTTATGTATTATATTATTGTTAATGTATTTTATGTATGTTATGCATATTACAATTTATATCATGTATGTGTAATGTTTTATCATGGCTTGGGATAAATGTGTGGTGCATATGCATTTGGGTGGAACCTTTGTCACAGACCCTCGTGCATCTTATGTAGAAGGGAAAGTATTGCAGTGGGATTTTGACCCAAATTTCTTGTGTTATTACACTGTGTGAGATGGTAGTGTAAGCTGGGTATAGGGTTGTGAAGAACTTTGTATACTGTGAAGGTTAGTTAAATGTTAGTAAGGGACTAAGTGTTTGCTGTGATAATTCATCATTTATAGCAATGATTAACCATATTAGAAATATAGAGTACATACATGCATATGTTGAACAGGAGGTAGACACACCTGATGCTGTTGATGATACCATGTTGCCGCCTGCCACTAGGGAAAGGGAAGTAAATAGTGGGGTTGGGGAACCACATTGTAATGAAGAAGTAAATTGTAATGAGAGAGTTAATAGTGGGGCTGGGGGACCATTTACCGAGTTAGGTGGGGAATCTAATGTGGGACCAGAGTTGGGTGAGAGTAGTGATGCTGTAACACCCCAAACATGTCTCCGTCGCTAGATTAATGTTATGGATTGTTACTGCATAAAACATAACCTTTGAATTCAAAATAAAACAAATAATTCAACTTAAGCATAAAATCCAATATTTTAATTATATCATAGAAAACATACATATTTGGGCCTTAAATCGGGCTTTCGGGGCCCTAAAAACAATTTAGGGACCAAATAAAAACAAATCAGAAAGTTCAAGCAAAACATGAAAAGTGTGAAACAGGGGTCACACGACCGTGTGGTCAGGCAGTGTGACACAGCCTAGACCGTGTGGATATTCGAAGTAGGGACACACGGTCATGTCTCATCCCGTGTGTCCTCCTGTGTGTGCATTTGAAATAGGGCCACACGGCCGTGTCGCAGACCGTGTGCTAGCCCGTGTGCCTATTCGAAGTTGGGTCACACGACCGTGTCGTCAGGCCGTGTAACTCATTGATGCCTTGTGGTTCAACTTGCACTTAAAATTTAAAAGACACATGGTCGTGTGGGTTGGCCGTGTGTGGCACACGACCGTGTGACAGCCTGTGTGTAGCACAATTTTCCCTTAAAACAAGCCATTTCAAACACCATTTCTTAACTTTCAAACCATACCATCTATAGCTACTTTCACATGCTTAAAATCACATTCAAAACACCAACAACATGCCAAGCATTCATCCATCCTAAGTATACCCAATATGCCATTCAAAGGCACCACATTTCACACACCAACTTAGTCCCATACACCATCTCAAAGTCCTAATTTGAACCTATGCCAACCATACCAAATAACCATTCCAAAACATGTTATCATCTATCATCATTAACTACAACAAGCTTAGCACCACTCAAACAAGCCAAATCACTTAAATAACTTTTAACCTATTACATGTCATTTGTAACCATTACTAATTTAACCAAAGACTACCAAAAGGATTGAGGGATAGTGTGTTCGTGCTCCGACGCAATTCCAACTGATTGAGCTTTCCGATAACCTAAAAAACATAGAAAACAACTACGTAAGCAACTAGTGCTTAGTAAGCTTGTATTTGGAACTTAAACTTACCAAACATAAATGATTAAACATTAGAACATTGCTCATTTAAAATTATGCATACTTGTCCTTCCAATTCACAACACATCACAAGGTTAGTAGGTGTATTAAAAAGCATATCCAATCAATTAAACATGATACATATCAATATAAAGTTTAATACATAATTCCTCAATCTTTTACTCAATTTGTTCCCTTTTCATTTCATATTCATATACCATCATTTTCCATTCCATGTTTCCATAACACAGTTCTTTTGTATACGCATCCATTCATTAAAACTTAAGTCATTCGTTGAATCAAATGAAATAACATCAAATACTTGGAAAATACTCATATAACCATTTAATTATTTAAACACCACAAACATCATTAGTTAACATATTTATAGACAAATGAAACATATAACCACACCAAGGCATAATATTCATTTCAAACTATACTAGTTTAAACATTCATCTATCAAAATATATCACAAATCCCACATGGTGAGTATTAATCCCTTTCTTATTCTTATCAACTCCCTTACATTTCATAACATTTAAATTTTTTACTATCATAATGCATAATCTTCTTAACATATTATGATAATACAACAGTTACCTATTTTACACATATATACTATTACAAACCGCTTACCATTTTATACATCACATTTATATCCTCATTTGTTTCCACCTGATGAACACTGTAAATACGATTGAAACCCTGGTACATGTTTCATATTGTGCCATAGTCCAACTATGGTCTTACATGTGCACTGTCATGGCATTGCCATGGTCTTACGCTCATAGTGCCATAACTCGGTTATGGTCTTATCATCAGAATGTCATAGCCTAACTATGGTCTTTGATAAATCAAAATAGTAACATATTTTAATCCCACATTTAGTATGCTTTTGGATGAATTATCCCTTGATTTATGTAAAAATGTGCTCTTAATCCTTTCTTTTCATGTCTTATACTCAGGAAAGCACCCAAGAATAAAAAGAATGAGAAACGGGCTCAAAACGGACCAAAATGGGCCAAAGCATGAAATTAACACGGGCTGGACTAAAGCCCACACAGTCGTGCCTCCTCAATATACTAGAACACGGCCTAATCACGATCTACACGAGCGTGTCCTCATTAGAAGTCCGAACACGGCTTGACCACGATTCACACGGGCGTATGCCATGGCCGTGCCTCTACCGTGGGGAAGAGCAATTTCACTCGGAAAAGGATACTTTGGGGCAAAGAAACACATTCCCAAAGCCTATAAATACACCTTAAGTATAACCTGAAAGGGGGAGTCGACGGGCGGTCAGCTAGGCCAAGGAGCCGAGCCGAAAAGGTCAGATTTGTGGGAAACTTTCAAGGGATAGCCAGTTGATCCATCTCAAGAAGCCGGAATTCTACTCAAGACGGAGGATCTCCTCTTCAATTCCTTCAGGGGGTTTTAGGGATTTCTTATGTTTTGTTTTATCTTTTCTTCTGAGATGTTTTCCTTTATTGTTATGAACTAAACCCTTCAGATACCTGAAGGGGATGAAACTTAGATGAATCTTGTTATTGTTTTCTGAACTATATGATAAATACTTGATTTGTTCTTAATTATGTGTGCTTAATTCTTGTGTTAATATTTCACGGATATTAATTCAAGTCGAATGTGCTTAGGTGGTGGAGCAAAAGTCCCTGCTTAAGAGTAGATCTAGCATAATTAAGCGGAGTTGATCGCGCGCCTAGAGATAGGGTGACGAGATTTTGTCGGATTAGGGTGAAATCTAATATGGAATGTCCATAGATCGATTTACTGCTATTCTAGGGGGTTATTATTCGAGAAAGAGATTTTCGTTAATTAACCTAAGGTTAGACGTTATTCGCCTCGAGAGAGGGTTTAATATACGTTAGGTAGTCCTACGGATCAAGTCAAGTGAATAAATCGTCTGATTCAGTGTTAGATAACAAGTGGAGTCTAGGTGGATTCTTCCTAAGGGTATCGTCTTAATCACCTGAGTTTTTCCCAAGTATTTCCCCAATTCATTCTTTTTGTCTTTGCGTCTTTAGCTTAGTAATTAGTTAATTTAGATTAATAAACAACTTCACTTATTTTAGGCTAAATAATAGAAAGAAAGTTAGTATTAGTACTTTTAGTTCCTTTGGGTTCGACAATCTGGTCTTGCCTAAGCTATACTACTGTTCGATAGGTGCACTTGCCTCAATCGTTGTCATAGTTAGTTTCGTGTTCGATCATTCTCTTTATAAATTTTAAAACTCGACTTCACAAATGATCAAGTTTTTGGCGCCGTTGCCGGGGAACTAAAATATTAAGAAAGCTCTATTTTTATTACTTTATCCATTATTTGTTTTATTTTCTGCAATTTACTTTTATTTTTAGTTTTAATTTTAACTTTGCTAATTTTTCTTTCTTTCTTTTTTCCCTAGCAGGTACCTCTAGTTTATGACTAGAAGGAACCCGAGAGGACCACTAGTATACGACAGTGATATTGAAGCTACCGCTCGCAGAAATCGCAGAGAAATTAGGCGAACCCTAAATTACCAAGAAGAAGAGCGAGAAGACAGATCCAATCCTACTGAAGGGATGGACAAAAATAACCCACCACCACAAGATGTGGGGGAAAATAATGCTCTGCGTACTATGTATGATTATGCTAAACCTCATTTAACAGGAGTCGAAGCAAGTATAGTTAGGCCAGCTATAACTGCTAATAATTTTGAATTAAAGCCTAACACTATACAAATGATTCAACAATTTGTTCAATTTGATGGTTTGCAGGACGAAGATCCAAACACTCATATAGCTAATTTTTTAGAGTTCTGTGATACCTTCAAAATAAATGGCGTTTCTAATGATGCCATAAGGCTTCGGTTATTTCCCTTTTCATTAAGGAATAAAGCCAAACAGTGGTTAAACTCGTTACCACGAGGGTCAATCACTACATGGGATCAAATGACCGAAAAATTTTATTAAAATATTTCCCACCGCCCAAAACGCCAAATTACGCAATGATATCTCTTCTTTTGTGCAGATGGATGTAGAGACATTATATGACGCATGGGAGAGATATAAGGATCTCTTGAGAAGGTGTCCGCACCATGGTTTACCCTTGTGGCTCCAAGTCTAAACTTTCTATAACAGTGTAAACCCCTCAACGAGGCAACTAATCGATTCACCACGGTGGAACCCCTGAACAATAGAACTCCGAAGCGACTTACGAGTTTATTGAAGAGATGTCACTGAATAACTATCAGTGGCAGGTTACAAGGACAAAACCAACAAAATTTGCCGGAGTTTTCAACATGGATGCAGTAACCATGCTATCAACACAGGTAGAGATGATGAATAAAAAGCTTGATAGTTTGTGTTCTTCGTAGGTACATCCAGCAATGCAGGGCGACGTAAGTGGAACCGTGGCGAATCCTGAGTACCCACCCTACCAACCAGGCACAGAGAGCGAACATATAAACTATATAGGTAACAATTTCAGATCCAATAATAACCCATATAGTAATAATTATAATCCAGGTTGGAGGAACCACCCAAATTTTTCGTGGGGAGGTCAAGGGAATCAAGGAAATCAGAGACAACAACCTCCTCAAAATTTCCAAAATTAGCCCTATCCACAGGAGAAGAAGTCGAACCTTGAAGAGATGCTGACAAGATTCATGGCATCCACAGAAAACCGTCTCCAAGACACTGAAACCACCCTTAAGACCCAACAAGCATCGATCAAAAGGATCGAGAACCAAGTTGGGGAAGTCACTAAGTCAGTTGAGGAAGTTTCTAAGACAGTGGGACAACTTACTAACACAGTTGGACAGCTTGCAAAAATAATTTCTGAACGACCGCAAGGGTGTCTACCAAGCAACACTGAGATTAATCCAAAGGAGCAAATCCAAGCCATAACAGCTCAAGAAAGTGAAGGATTAGACGAACCCAGTCCAATACAAAGAAACGAGGTAGAAGAAGGTAGAGTTGAGGTAACACAAGAGAAACCAAAACCGGTAATCAAGGAGTACCAACCTCGCATACCATATCCCGAAGCGTTAACGAGAGACGACACAGAGGAACAGTTCGGTAAGTTTCTTAAACTTTTAAAGAAATTACATATTAACTTACCGTTACTTGAAGCTCTTTCACAGATGCCAGATTCTAAAAAAAATTTAAGAGAACTTTTGACGAACAAGCGAAGGATAGACGGGGCATCACACGTGGAACTAAACGCAATGTGCTCAGCAATCTTGCAAAATAAACTACCGCAGAAATTAAAAGATCCAGGGAGTTTTACAATTCCATGCTTAATTGGTAGTTTATCTATTGATAATGCGTTAGCTGATTTAGGGGCAAGCATAAATGTCATGCCTTATAAATTGTTTAAACAATTAGGTCTAGGAAACCCAAGCAAGCTAGGATGAGCATTCAATTAGCTGATAAAAATGTTAGAATTCCTAGGGGTATTATCGAAGATGTTCTTGTAAAAATTGACAAATTCGTTTTCCCAGTAGATTTTGTTGTTTTAGACATGGATGAGGATAATTCGATTCCCTTAATATTAGGAAGACCCTTTTTAGCAACTGCAGAACTAAAATTGATATTGATGCAGGAGAACTCATACTCTGTGTAGGTAACGAGACAGTCACCCTCAAGGCTCTTGACTCAGCCAGAACATCGAGTAATCAAGGTGAGAATGTAAATTCTACTAATAACCATTCGGTTAACCCATATTTTCAGGAAGCACCACAAAAGAATACAAATGAACTCGATCCTAAACCCCACGCCAACAAGGAAGTAGTTCAACAAGGGATTCAGATCGATGAGCTAGATAAGTGGAAGACGCACTTCAAGGAAAAATTAGGAATACACGAAGCAAACCACTTCAAAATAGGAGATCAGGTATTGTTAGATAAGGCAGATCCTCGAATATCTCCTCTAGACCCTAACACAAACAAAGAAATACCTTTTAGGGTAACCAAAGGTTTTCCCCATACGAATAATCAAAGAGTAAAGTAATCCTATTTTTGGTACTTTTACTATAAACACATCTCGACTTAAACTTTTCACGAGGATAAACTGATAGCATGAGGAAAGACTTCCAACTCCTCAAACCACCTGAAGATGCAAACGAGAGGAAAGTCTAGCTTAAGACTATAAACGAGCGCTTCTCGGGAAGCAACCCGAGCACTAACCCCATTAAATTTTACATTTTTTATTCTATTTTATCATTTCTTTATAGTATTTAGCTTTAAACTAACCAAAAAGTGCAGATTTTTAGGCCACACGGCCTAGCACACGGCCGTGGCCGTGGCCGTGTAGATGTCCCGGATCGCAGTACTGACATGGCAGGGGTGGTATGAGTCAGAGAGAATCAAATCTTCGAAGTCACGAACTTCAACCACCACCCCACGGGCACTGACAGAATGCCACGGCCGTGCGACGCGGCCGTTGATGATACTGACTTATCACTAACGGGCGTGGCAATTTGTAAAACAGGCGTGGGTGAACCAACACACCTAGACACACGGCCGTGCGATGCGGCCGTGTGAATCAACACGCCCATGGTACACAGGCGTGTGAATGTACCTGATTTGAAAATCTATTTAAACCACCCTCCCCTCCCTCTTCTCACTTATATTCCCACCCTTCTTCCTCCCTTACACCATTCTAAACTCTTTATACTTTCTTTTCAGTTTCCTTTTTCTCTATACCCTTGAGCTACACCAAAACAATGCCAAAGAAGTGGAAGAAGCCAAGCACAGTCTCTATCACGGAGACCGATCTACATAAGTTCATGCCGGCCGCTTCATTCACACGACAAGCCAAGGATATTTGAGGCTATCTAGTTTTTATTTCGTTTTTCTCTTTTGCTTCAATTTCCTTCTCTTTAACAATCTTATGCTCAATTTAGTTTATTTTATCTTAGTTTTTTTGATTTTAGGTTCTAAAGGCTGCTAGGGAATCACGCCACGACCACCACCATATCCTCAGCCTTAGAAATCACATCCAACAATAAGGACTCTACGGTCCATCCATCTTTTCTTTTAATTTTAGTTTCATCTTTATTTTTCTTCACTTTAGCTTGCTTTTCTTTAATTATTTAATTAGTATAGTTTTAATTATTATTATATCCCGGCTAATCCTCCACGAGCTACCTAATTTCTTCATCTAGCACAGGATCGCCACCCAGAACGACCCCTTCAACATATCGTTCATCCAACTCAAGGATTTCAAACATAATTCGGGGATTTTCACTTATCCCCATATCTTCTGATCTGAACATTACATTTATATTATCTATCTTTGTACATTGAGGGCAATGTACATCTTAAGTGTGGGGGGGTGAACAACTTAAAAAGGTATTCTCAAATTTCTGAAATTAGGTGCCAAACTTTTTGCATTGTTCTCAAAATCCTGAATTTAGTCTTGTTTTTAAGTAAATTCCTCATATTACTAATTAGGATGAAATTTCTAATGATTTATGATTTTTATTGATATATTTTAGATTAAGTCATTGATAATTGTGTATTGATAATTAAATTCTAAGATTACTAGAGAATCAAGCATGGTAAGTCTACTTTCCAGAAATTTAAAATTTGCTAGGTTGTCGAACTGAGTTTAAATATTACTTTGAAGTTTGAAATTTACAAGGTTGATGTCAAAATACCCATAATTTTTGTGAGATTTTGAGCCTTATAGAGCATATATTCTTTTTCATGCTCACTTTATTGATTATGAGTATGTCAACATTGATTTGTTATTCTAGAACTTGCCTCGTTTATACATATAGAGACCACACCTATGATTTGATATACAGAGATGATTAAGGCACCTAGGTTTTAACCCACTAACTCCATTAAAAAGCCTACCTTCATAATTAACCCCTAGTGAACCCCTTTTAATCCTAACAACCCTTTTTATTGACATAACCACTAATATTAACCCAGAAACCCCTTTGTTTTTGTTATCACCATTCCTTTTGACGACCCTTATATCGAGATTTGATTTGATTAATAGCCTAACTATGTTTTTATTTCAGTAAATTATCCTCTGTTATGTACTTGATTTGTTCTTAAAAAAAATCAAAGTATATTCATTATTCATTATTAGTTTGTGATTAAATGAGCTTATACGTTTGAATTCCAAATATCGAAGAAGAAGCTCGTATTATTAGTTTAAAGTTTCAATCCATTATGTAATTATTCAGTTCATTGTTTCTGGTTAGGTAATTTTTTTCAATTCAATCTTGATTCTAAGCTTTTAATTCAGCCTTTATCCACACCTTAACCCTAGCCCCGTTACAACCCTGACAAAGACCTTTTGATTTGTGCATCATCTCATATTATAGTGGTGGAGATTTGATTTTCAGGCAAGCCTATGGGATTAACCTTTCATGTTCGACTTTTGAGCACTTTTTCTTGAACCTTAAACACTTTGAGTGATTTGAGTGAATCTTTTGTGAGGATGTCAATCCTTGTCGGTTTTGAATTAAATGTAATTATTTACATAAGGGGAGACACCTATATTTTCGAGCTACAAATCTATGACTTAGATTGTTTGAATCTTTAGGACTCTTTGAATTGAATTATCCATGTATAAATTATCTATGAATTATGATAAGACATTGTTGATAGGAATTATGAATTATAGAAAGTTCGTTTTAATTGTAAGTTGAGAATTTTGCTTGAGGACAAGCAAAAGCTTAAGTGTGGGGGTGTAACACCCCAAACCCGGCCTAGAAGTTAGGCCCGAATCTGGCGTGTCACATGGAAAAACTTGTTTGAGAATTACAGCCTCCTTGTTAAAACCAAAAACACTTAAGCAATTGTTAACTACTTGAAAATGTAATAATCTTTAAAAACCTTTTTGGTAGCGAAATCATATTTGAAATGAACAATTTACAAAAATGTAATGTTTAGAAATAGAGTTGCAGAAGCGTTTTGAAATCGTTGCGGAAACGTAGATAAAATACAAGTATTTTTGAAATATTGGTTGATGAGTCAACAATCAAGGTAGTGAACTTTAAAATCGTGACTTTTGAAAATATCGTTTGATAGTTCAAGTGAAAACTTCCGTGTTAAAATATTTATAAAATTTATTATGAAATCCATTTGTTAATCGTTTTTGGAAAACCTTTATTTAAGTTTTTAGAAAAATTCTTGTTTTAAACAATTTAAGCAAAATAATAAGTATATCAACCATAAAGCAAATAATAAAACACTCCAGAGGCCTTATTACAACTTAAACCAAAATAGAAAAATAATAAAATAAACGGAAATAGAAATTTAAAATTTCATTAACACCATTTTTGAAGTATGGCCTCCACCGAGTCATCCATGGGCCCAAGTCCTCATTACGGAGCATTACCTACAAGGGTTAAGAAAAAGGGGGTGAGTTACAAGAACTCAGTTTGTAACCCCTTACCGTCATCCACTGGGCTTGAACCCATATGGCAACATCTTGGGCCTAAGCCCATTAACATAACATAACAGAATATATATATATATATGCAATGTATGTAACCCAACCCATGCATCCAATCTCTCCCCCGTACCAGCCAGTCTCTCCTGTGGGGATCAAGTCAACCCACCCCACCAGTCTCTCCAATTTGCCCGTACCAGCCAGTCTCTCCTATGGGGATCAAGTCAACCCACCCTGCCAGTCTCTCCAATTTGCAGTCAAGATGCCATTTATACTATTTGTGGCTGAGCCACCAGAATCATATACGGTAATATAATCAGCACACAACCTTAATCACGATGGCACAAAGCCATATTTAAATTGGCACATAGCCATTATCAAAATTTGTGGCAGAGCCACCAGAATCATATACGGTAATAAAATCGGCACACAGCCTTAATCACAATGGCACAAAGCCTTAATTAAATTGGCACAAAGTCATTATCAAAATTTGTGGCAGAGCCACCGGTCTTCACTTCTCTTCATTCAAGTTTCCCATCCCATGCAATATATGCAGATGCAATATACATAGTAACATATAATATCCACATATAAATACAACCATTAATCTATAGAATATTTTTAATAAATCAGCCCATTAAAGCATTTTGTAATAAATCGGCCCACTAAAGCATTTTAACAATTCGGCCCGTAGGGGCATTTCAGTAATTCGGTCCATAAGGGCATTTCGGTAAATCAGCCCATTATAACAATCTATCAAATCGGCCCATAGGGGCATTTCGGTAAATCAGTAATTTTACCCACTAAGGGTAATTCGGTAATCTCGCAACCCAGGGGCATTTCGGTAATTTACACTCCAAGGGTATTTTGGTAAATTTCTCAAACCAGACTTAACTACTAATTTGGGCATAAAAATTTGAAACTGTCCATCTGCGTCATACTGACTAAATTGACTATAACTCGAGTTAGAAAACTCGAAATTTAAATCCGTAAATTTTCATTGAAAGTAGACTCATATATCTTCTTACTAATATTTTTCCAAAATTTTTTGCTTAACCATTTAGTACAGTTTATTCCTTAAAGTTTCCCTTGTTTCACTATCCAAAGATTCTGACCTCTCTTTTCTTAATTTCAAATATCTCACTGTACGGTTTTCATATACTTCTCCCACTTGTTTCTATTGAAAATAGGCTTACTAAGGAATCTATACATATAAACTATAACTCATAATTCACTTTGTACAATTTTATACGATTTTTCCAAGACAGATTAGGTAACCGCGAAGTCGATCAGAACTAGTCTCACTAAAATTAAGATATCATAGAATATACAATTCCTCTTCCTCCTCTGTTTCTTTCATATAAAAATAGACATAGTATTATTCGCTTTCAAATTCCCTTTATCCTATTTTTCGTGATTTTTTCAAAATCACGTCACTACTGCTGACCAAACTATTTCATTGCAAAAATATGGTTACCACTACGAATATACGCACGCCCGAGTGGTCACGAATGCCGGTTTCCGGTTTTCTTTGGTATTTTGACCGAATCATAGAACATATCATACAAACATTTAGAGAGGTATGTGATTACACACCATTTCAAACATGTATTCAGAAGGGTACGGGATTACACACCTTGATTACAGGTTGTGCTTTCTACCGTTTCAACACCACGAATGTGATCTCCTCGATGCACCAAAAGCGATCCTACCTTTGGCTCTCAAATCCCGTCCTAAAAATATTTGGTGAGCGAAAGAGTCATTAGCAATTATCCCACCTTTGATCAAAACAAATCTTATAACAACGTTCTTACCCCACTTGCTTGACAAGTCGACGATAACGATTTGGTTAATACAAATCACTTGTGCTCCTTCACCTTTTTGAAAGCCCTAAATCCAACGATGGCCATATCACAGAAAAGAATGTAACTCAGACCCAATGAGAGAGAAAGAAGAACACTCGATTATTAAGGAAAAACTCGGATGAAACAAAGTTATCGACAAAGAGAGAACTACTACTTACCGATTGTTAATTTCCTTGTAGCGCCACTCACTTAAATCACTACGAAAAGAGGATGATTTGATCACAAGGTAATGTCGAATTAAGAATAGAGAAAATGTTGATGAAAAGGTCAAAAGAAAAGTATAGATGGAGAGAAGAGTGCTAGATTGTTTCAGCTATCTAAGGGGAGATGAACAAAAAGGTGAGTGATTCAGCCAAACAAAGGAGAAAGATGTACACTCAAAGCTTGAAGATTCGGCAAGAAGAAGGAAATTTGGAGAGAAAATAAAAATGACACAAAAGTTGCAAATAGGAGTTTTTGGCCAAAACAACACCAAAACTTTTACCAATTTCCAAAGAAAATTCGGCTACCTCCCTCTACACCCAAAACCGTCCACATTCATGACCATAATGGTCAAAAATTGGCTAACCACACTTTCCATAACACTCCCCTTGAAAAAGGCCACATGTTCCCCTTACTTTCCCCTTTCTCTTGATTTCTTTCCTCACCTTCATCCTTTCCTATTTTCCTTAGCCATCTTGCCAAAAATAAAAAGTCCACCTTGCCTTGTTTACATGCTTGGCCGACACTTAGGGAAAGAATACAAAAATAATAGTCAAAATTTTACATCAAGGGGATTCGAACCTCTTCCCTCCATACTCTTCACTTAATGCCATAACCTCTTTACCATATGCTCAATTATGCTAGCAAATTGAATACTTATATTCATAAGTATTGATGCCACTTACTATTTCTCCTAAAGTGCTAAAACACAAAAATTTATTAAAGCCCAACTTGAACCCGAAACTTCATAGAACCCCGTAACTTTCTAAAATCACCTTCCTAATAAGTCAAACTTGAAATAATGCCGTTCTCTTATTCTCAAAAATTTTTAAAACGCTTCTACGCTCAAGGCCCAATGGGCCCAATCCTACTAGGCCCAATTTTGGGATGTTACAGGGGGTATTTGATAAACCGAAATAGTAACATATTTTAATCCCACATTTAGTATGCTTTTGGATGAATTATCCCTTAATTTATGTAAAAAGGTGCTCTTAATCCTTTCTTTTCATGTCTTATACTTAGGAAAGCACCCAAGAATAAAAAGAACGAGAAACAGGCTCAAAACGGACCAAAATGGGCCAAAGCATGAAATCGACACGACCTGGACTAAAGCCCACATGGCCGTGCCTCCACAATATACTAGAACACGGCCTAATCACGATCTACACGGGCGTGTCCTCATTAGAAGTCCGAACACGGCTTGACCACGATTCACACGGGCGTGTGCCATGGCCGTGCCTCTACCGTGGGGAAGAGCAATTTCACTCGGAAAATGATACTTTGGGGCAAAGAAAAACATTCCAAAAGCCTATAAATACACCCTAAGTATAACCTGAAAGGGGGAGTTGACGGACGGTCTGCTAGGCCAAGGAGCCGAGCCGAAAAGGTCAGATTTGTGGGAAACTCTCAAGGGATAGCCAGTTGACCCATCTCAAGAAGCCGGAATTCTACTCAAGACGGAGGATCTCCTCTTCAATTCCTTTAGGGGGTTTTAGGGATTTCTTATGTTTTGTTTTGTCTTTTCTTCTGAGATGTTTTCCTTTATTGTTATGAACTAAACCCTTCAGATACCTGAAAGGGATGAAACTTAGATGAATCTTGTTATTGTTTTCTGAACTATATGATAAATACTTGATTTGTTCTTAATTATGTGTGCTTAATTCTTGTGTTAATATTTCGCGGATATTAATTCAAGTCGAATGTGCTTAGGTGGTGGAGCAAAAGTCCCTGCTTAATAGTAGATCTAGCATAATTAAGCGGAGTTGATCGCGCGCCTAGAGATAGGGTGACGAGATTTTGCCGGATTAGGGTGAAACCTAATATGGGATGTCCATAGATCGATTTACTGCTATTCTAGGGGGTTATTATTCAAGAAAGAGATTTCCATTAATTAACCTAGGGTTATACGTTATTCGCCTCGAGAGAGGGTTTAATATATGTTAGGGAGTCCTACGGATCAAGTCAAGTGAATAAATCGTCTGGTTCAGTGTTAGATAACAAGTGGAGTCTAGGTGGATTCTTCCTAAGGGTATCGTCTTAATCAACTGAGTTTTTCCCAAGTATTTCCCCAATTCATTCTTTTTGTCTTTGCGTCTTTAGCTTAGTAATTAGTTAATTTAGATTAATAAACAACTTCACTTATTTTAGGCTAAATAATAGAAAGAAAGTTAGTATTAGTACTTTTAGTTCCTTTGGGTTCGACAATCCGGTCTTGCCTAAGCTATACTACTGTTCGATAGGTGCACTTGCCTCAATCGTTGTCATAGTTAGTTTCCAGGTTCGATCATTCTCTTTATAAATTTTAAAACTCTGACTTCACAGCGATCAGTCTTACATATATATATATATACTTCCATGGTCCAACCATGGTCTTACATCTGAACAACTGCCATAGCCTCGCTATGGTCTTACATAAACATTGTCATGGTCCAACCATGGTCTTGTACATTTTTATGTCGTGTTGCCATAGTGTCTTTCAACCATGGTCTTATTCATTTCCTTCAAGCTAAAAAATTTGATTCACATATATACACAAATAGATAATAATTTATCAAAATAGTAATTAACTGAATTAACCAAGTTACGAACTTACCTAAACTCATAAACGACTTCTAACACGAACCGACCACTGTTCTGCTACTTTGACTTTTCCGTGATTTGTGTCTTTTCGAGTTGTTTCTTGATCTAGATAAATATTTTTATTCAATTAATCTCATTCCAGCATTTAAAATAATCAATTTAGCTTATAACCCTTAATAATGGATATTTATGAAATTGCCCTCAAAGTTTACCTTTTATGCAATTTAGTCTCTAAACCTGAAACTTGCAATTTCACTATTTTTAACCATAAATCATGCTAGTTGATTTTTGCTTAATCTTATAACAGCCCATACTAATAAAAAATTTACAATATTTTCCTTGAATTTTACAATTTTCAAAAATAAGTCCTTAAACCTTAAAATAATCAAAAATTACTTAACAAAATATGTGTATTTAACAACCAAGCTTAATAATATATCAATTAAATTCACAAACACACTTAAAAAATTCATGGTAAGTCCCTAAAATTTTAACAATTTTACGAATTGACCCCCGAGTTAGCTAGATTAAGCTAAAACGACTTCAAAAACATAAAAAATAATTAAAAACGGGATCAAAATCACTTACCATGCATGGGAATTGGCTTAGCCGAAACTTGAGGAATTGAAGCTTTTATTTCTCTTAAAAATGGTGGAAAGTTCGGTGGAAGAAGATAAGTGAATAAGTGATAACATTGTTTTTCTTTTGTTTTGTTTTATTTTACTTAACATTTTAACATTAAAAATATTATAATTTAACTTAAAATTCATACCAAACCCCTCAACTATGGCATATTTTCCATTTAAAACCCCTCAACTAACCCATGAACACATTTAGTCCATATAAACTCATAGTGATTAACTTTTGCAACTTTTAAGATTTAGTCATTTTTACTTAATTAGCTATTTAAACGTCAAAATTTCTTAACCAAATTTTAATATGACCCTAATAACACTTCATAAATATTTTATTCAGTATTTACGGGCTTGGTTTATAGGAACGAGGTCCCAATACCTCTTTTTCTAAAACCACTTGACTTTAGAGATATACCATTTGAACCTAATTATTCGTTCAGATAACATAAATTATCAACTCAAAATTTATTATAATACTATATTTGACTCGTAAATATTAAATAATAATATTTATGGACTCACTCATCGAATTTTTGGCCCCGTGATAACTCTTGAAAAGAGTTATATTTCATACCTTTAGACCTAGCTAATTGCTTGTACTTGGGTACATTCAGTGGCATTTTAGGACATTTTATTAGTATTTTATCAATTGCATTAGGATCTTGGATTGTGTTTACACGTTAGATACTTTTAATTATGTGTGGAAGGGTTGTGTTTGGTGGTTTGGCAGGTGCAGGATTTGGAGAAAGAAACAAATGAGTGAAGGTTTGTCGGGGCAAAAGGTTAGACAGTTTGCCACCTTGTATGCCGTGGCAATTTCAGGAAGATGACTGAGTCAACTCTCGATGTATACTAATCTTAAACTTTACATGTACCAGAAAAATCTGCCAAAAAAGAGGAGAGGATATTGTGTGCTGTTAGAGCTATCCTAGGAAGAAAAGCTTATAAAAAGCCAAAGGTGGAAACCCCAAAGGGTCTGAAGGTCCGGAGGCGACAATAGAGGGTAGCGGCTGAGTAGAGACGAAATAAGGAAACTGAAGGTAATCCCTCTAAGCTACCATAGGACACTGTGCTGCTGGATGATGGATTGTTTGGCGAGAGCCATCTTCCTAAGTTTTTCCCTTATTTCTTAATTTGTTCTCCCGTGAATTGAATTGATCGAAACAATGTTGGGTGTTATCTTGAACTTGAATTTTATTTCCCAACCCATGAGCTAAATCTCATAGGGTTGTTATTACATGATGAAAACTTTTATTTTTTTTAATGGTTGAAGCATATATTTGATTTATTCTACTATTTCATTCAGTTGTTTTTATTTCTCAATTGTATGCGTACATTCCCTAGACATAGATGAGTGTGCACTATGTCCATAAATTGAATCTAATTTTGAAAAGGTTGGATTAGTTGGACTGAAATTAAATGATACAAGGATGTATTCAACCGAATACTTGCAGCTGACTCTAGACATAAAGCAACGTTTGTCGAAACCCTTTTTTTACGAGTTTTGAAAAACGGGGATCGACTTTAAAAATATGGAATGGAGTCGCCACCAATCTTTTATTTGAGGTGTGATCGGATCACCTTGAGATGGATTATTTTATTAAAACATTTTGATTTATTAAAACAATAATTTTTTGGTCTACGAATTATAAGAAAACGGGTTCAGAAGTCGGTTACGTGCGAGGAAGGATTAGCACCCTCGCAACGCCCAAAATTGGTACCAAATTGATTAATTAATGTCCTTATATTGAAAACTTGGAAATATTTGAGATATAAATTTTCTAAGGAAAATTAATCAATTTTGAATTCGAATCTCAAGATTAACTCGTTTCGAAGGAAACAAAAATATCATATCCAGTACGTTAGGATATAATACCTTTATACCCCGACACCGAGATCATCTTTGATATTCAAAACATGCAATTAAAGAAGGGTATTTGATTATCTGGTTGGACAGAAAAATGACACCCAGTACGTTAGGGCATAATTTTCTGACTTTCCAAACGCTCAAGCATTGCCTTATTATAAAAAAAAACAAAATTTTATATTTGGCTTAAAATGTATTTAAATAAAACATTTAATAAAAAACTAGAATATGTTTGAATTTGAGGTGTAACGATAATAGAATGCATAGACATTAATCATGAAATATACACAAATTAAAGATCATATTAACAACAGGCTATAAAATGCAAGTATTCTTAAAGAAAGTTAATTTATATTGAATCTTGAACTTCAAGATTAGCTCGTTTCGAAAGAATAAAAAATATCACATCCAGTACGTTAGGATATAACACCTTTATACCTCGACACCGAGATCATCTTTAATCTTCAAGATATTTAATTAAAAAGGGTATTTGGCTATCTGGTTGAACAGAAAATTACACCCAGTACGGTAGGGCATAATTTTCCACACTCCCAAACATACAAACATTGCCTTGTCTTTAAAAAAAAATTTATGTACATGAAATTTTTTAATGAACTTAATATATACAAAATATTTGATAAAGGCACACATATATACAAAATATTTTATGTACAAAACATTACTGTATATATATATATGCATATATAAAATAACATAGTATAGTTACTTTTTTTTAAAAAAAAAATAACATTGCATGGCTTACTAAAGCAATATATGAAATTAAATATTTTTCCATTTTAAATCAAAACACATAAATAAATAAAAATAATTGAAACATTGCAAGATAAATCTAAAAATAAAATATTTTGAAAAAAAAAACTAAAATACATGCATTGTGATAAAATTTAAAACTTGATTAAAATGATAATAAAAATAAAGTTAAACAATCATTATATAAATAAACCAAAATTATTTGAACTACACTGAGGATCATATTGAATTGTCACATGAAAAATAAAGGGTTAATCAACAAATTATTTCAATATCCAATCATAACACATAATCAGGATTAAATCGAAATAATGTGCAAATTAAGAGGCCAATCGAGCAATAAAAACCATACATCACACATCCGATTCAAAACAATACATAAATAAAAAGGATTAGACATGCAAATTTGCCTTTTCATATGTAAACACGCGGACCTAAAGGAAATTGGGTCGGGTCGAATCGGGCGGCCTTAAGTGACTTCGTTTCAAAGCTATGGGCAGAGACATTAAACGACGTCATGCCCCTAATGGCTATTAATCCTTCCCTTAAGCAGAAATAAAGCATTACAACATTTTCATTAAGCCAAAACCCTAGCCCTCTTTTCACTTTCGCTCCCAGCCACAGAGGAGAGAAGGAAGATCTGGCCATTTCACGCCATGATAATCGGCAATCAATGGCCGATTCGAAACCACCAAATGGTTCTCCTTCAAACCCGACCCGACTCTAGCCTCGACGGATCCCTGTGTTTCGATTACGACGAAAAAAGAGTCCGCCGATTCGACTTTCGCAGGTATGTTTTCCCCCTTTTTATCCTCACGTATAGCAAAAGAAGAAGAAAGAACAAAAATGCAGAAATGGATTCAAAGGAAGAAAGAGACGATTGAGAAGATAAAAGGTAACATTTTTTAATCTATTTTTTTGACTCTTTTTTTGTATTGTTGTATTATGTGCCCGTAAAAATACAGTGGTTTCGTTCGGCTCCTTTTATAGCCGATCCTCTAAAAAATAAAAAATACAAAAATTTTGATATTTTATTCCTTTTCTATTTTGTATTTGCTGCTGTCGTGGTTTGATTTGCAGGTACGGAGGCGACGCGGCTTTCGGCGCGAGGTGTACGAGGGTCTGTTGAATGTACGGGGGCACTTGGCGTGCGCGTGGTGGCAGCGTGTGGGGCAGCTGTGCGCACGCTACCGAAACCTCTGGAATTCTCTAGGGTTTCTGCTTCGCTGAGACCTATTTGGGCCAAATCGTTTTGGGTTAGGGTAGGTTGTTGGGCTTAGGAAATGGGTAGCAATTTATTCAGTATCTGGGCCAATTGGGCCTACTGTTGGGCTGTAAATAAGTTAGGGTTTGATTTATCTATTTGGGTCCTAATTTGGGCTCCTTGTAAATGGATTGTGAACATTTTAATTATTTTTTAATTTCTGTTTGCTTTCTTGGTTTTGTTTGGTTAATGGGCTTCAAATGGGCCGGGCGAAAATTGGGTCTTACAGCTGCCCCTCTTTGCTTATTGTCGTGTAACGAGAATGGAGCAAAGACTTCAAAATGGGTCGATTTTGTCCGGTCATACCTCTTTCAGTGCTTTTTCTTCTTCGAGTCACTTCATTCCATCCCGCTGCATCTTCAAGGGCCAGAGAACTAGTGTTTCAATCGCAGACTTGTAGCTTCGATCTGCTACGCCGCAGCTTCGAGATGATAAGAATCCAAAGAGAAGAGATTTGTAGTTTCGATCTTCCCACTGAAACTTCTCGAAAATAAAGGTTGATCCTCAATACACTCAAGGAGGAGGGATTTGTAGCTTCGACCTGCTCCAATGGGGCTTCGAGGAGATAATAATTCAGAGAGAAGAGATTTGTATTTTCGATCTTCTCCTTGAAACTTCTCGAAAATAAATGTTGATCCTCAATACACTCAGGGAGGAGGGATTTGTAGCTTCGACCTGCTCCACCGGGGCTTCGAGGTGATAAGAATCCAGAGAGAAGAGATTTGTAGTTTCGATCTTCTCCTTGAAACTTCTCGAAAATAATTGTTGATCCTCAATACACTCAGGGAGGAGGGATTTGTAGCTTCGACCTGCTCCACTGGGGCTTCGAGGTGATAAGAATCCAGAGAGAAGAGATTTGTAATTTTGATCTTCTCCTTGAAACTTCTCAAAAATAAATGTTGATCCTCAATACACTCAGGGAGGAGAGATTTGTAGCTTCGACCTACTCCACTGGGGCTTCGAGGTGATAAGAATCCAGAGAGAAGAGATTTGTAGTTTCGATCTTCTCCTTGAAACTTCTCAAAAATAAATGTTGATCCTCAATACACTCAGGGAGGAGGGATTTGTAATTTCAACCTACTCCGCTGGAACTTCGAGGAAATAAGATTTGAGAGAAGGGATTTGTAATTTCAATCTTCTTACTGAAACTTCTCAGAAATAAAGTTGGATCCTCAATACACTCAGGGAGGAGGGATTTGTAATTTCAACCTACTCCGCTGGAACTTCGAGGAAATAAGATTTGAGAGAAGGGATTTGTAATTTCAATCTTCTTACTGAAACTTCTCAGAAATAAAGTTG
Organism: Gossypium sturtianum; assembly: GCA_025698515.1. Classification (NCBI taxonomy): domain Eukaryota; kingdom Viridiplantae; phylum Streptophyta; class Magnoliopsida; order Malvales; family Malvaceae; genus Gossypium; species Gossypium sturtianum. The sequence continues at coordinate 119,806,597 of CM046952.1, forward strand.
GATCCTCATTGTAAACTCAGGGAGACGGGATTTGTAATTTCAACCTACTCCGCTGGAACTTCGAGGAGATAAGATTTGTATGGCTTCGATCTGCTCCTGCAACTTCAGGATTGCCAGATCTACTGTCTTCGATCTGCTTCGCTTAGGAAGGCAAGATCTTCGAATTCACTGATGTTGCGACAACGTCTCCTAGGGGACCTGTGCTGTAAAATTGGTTTTGTGTTTATGCTTATGCAAAATGGTTAGGATGCAATGATCAGAATGAATCTAATGCCCCTAACTAAATGTATTATGGATGACATTTGCATGAACTCAGAATGTCATGAGAATGGTCTTTTTACGAAGATTAGGATGCAATGATCGGAATGAATTAAATGCCCCTAAATAGACGTGTCTTATGGATGACATTTGTATGAATGCATAAAGTCATGAGAATGACCTTTTTCAAATGTTTAAGGGCATCCTTGCTCGCATCATGTTGTCCTTGTTTGGCTGGTAATTTAACCCCCAAAACTCGAATGAACCACCACTTTGCTCAACTGATTTGCCCCCATTGTAAATTTAATGTCTATTCCCTCATACCTCGGAGGCACAAGGTTTGTATTATTGCATTGCCACTTGCCGTGACTCAAGTGTATAGGATCCAAAATAATCTGTTACACCATTCTCCAAGTACTAGGCCTGAACGCAGAATTTCATCTTTGAGAACAGTCTCCTTCTTATTGTTTGTTTATTAAAGCCTCATTTTTGCCGTGGTACTTTAAAAATGAAGAGATCCTCACTTTTTAGGCTCCTTCTTCTCAGATATTACCAAGCCTTTGGACCTGGTGAATTCTAAACAATAGTCCTGTTTTAGACTCTTGCATTATTTAGAAACTTCTAGAGTAATATATAGAACTTCTTCTATGAAATTATTATTAGTTCATCCATCATTATTTCAATGCGACATGCTTGCATAAAGGTAATAACAATAGATGAGAATAAAATTGGTATGAAGTAAAGCTTAAGATATAATATCAAAATAACTTGGTCACAAATGTTCGTCTTGAAAAGAACAAAATATTCAGAGATAGTACATTTAGTATGTATAAAAACGAATATTATGTGCCCCCTAGATATCGCAGCTTGAGCTTTTCCGCCCGAGCGTCTGGAAGACTATTTTGAGTTCATCATGTGTTTAGGAGATCTTGAGTATTTTGTCGATGTACCAAGACGCAATATACCATTTCCTTGTTAATTCAAATACAGCAGGATCACCACATGTCCTTATTTGAGCCGCCCTTTTCGGGTTTTCAACTTAAACCCCCTTTGGTCTCAAAGCGCCCTTTGCGGGTTTTCACCTTGGCCTCTCCGTTTTTTTCGAGGTATCTCAAAGTTCCCTTTGCGGGTTTTCACTTTGGCCTCTTTTCCTCTTCAAGAATAGTATTTCTTAACTGAATCCGAGTTTATAGGATTGGGCAAGTTTTTCCCATCCATTTTGGCAAAAATTAGTGCCCCTCCGGAGAAAGCCTTCTTTACTACGTAAGGTCCCTCCCAATTTGGCATCCATTTTCCTCTGAAATCTCTTTGTATAGGGAGAATATTTTTCAATACCAAGTCTCCCTCATGAAATTCCCTCGGGCGGACCTTTTTATCGTAAGCTCGCATTATTCGTTTTTGATACATCTGCCCATGCTGGATAGCCCTTAGCCTTTTTTCCTCAATCAAGTTCAATTGATCATATCGAGACTGAATCCATTCTGCTTCATCTAACTTTAGATCTAACAGAACTCGGAGGGAAGGTATCTCTACTTCAATAGGTAGGACTGCCTCCATCCCATAAACCAACGAGAAAGGTGTCGCCCCAGTAGAAGTCTTGACAGACGTCCGATAGGCATATAAAGCAAAGGGCAACTTCTCGTGCCAATCCCTATAAGTTTCTGTCATCTTTCCTACAATTTTCTTAATGTTTTTATTAGCCGCCTCTACTGCACCATTCATTTTTGGACGATACGGCGACGAGTTGTGATGTTTGATCTTGAACTGACGAAAACTTCTGCTACCGTACTATTTTTAAGGTTGAGTGCGTTGTCAGATTTGATCCTGTCAGGTATCCTATATCGGCATATAATTTCCTTTTTTAAGAATCTGCTAACCGCCGCTTTGGTGACGCTGGCGTATGAAGCAGCCTCTACCCACTTGGTGAAATAATCAATGACTACAAAAATAAATCGATGCCCATTCGAAGCTTTCGGCGAAATTGGTTCGATGACATCCATTCCCCACATAGAAAAAGGCCATGGAGAAGTCATAACATGTAGAGGGGAAGGAGGCACATGAATTTTGTCCCCATAAATCTGGCATTTGTGACATCTCTTGGCATAGTTGATGCAATCACCTTCCATGGTTGACCAACAGTATCCGAATCTCATAATCTGTCTGGCCATTGTAAAGCCGTTAGTGTGAGTCCCACAGACACCCTCATGGACTTCTTCCAGAATTTTCTTAGCTTCAATAGCATCCACACACCTCAAAAGTACTTGATCCTTTCTTCTTTTATACAGGACCTCCCCATCTAAGACGTAACCACAGGCTAACCTTCTCAATGTCCTTTTGTCATTTCCTGTTGCTTGATCAGGGTATTCATGGTTCTTCACATATCGCAGAATGTCATGATACCAAGGATGATCATCTCTCTTCTCCTCTTCGTCAATGTTACAGCAGTGAGCCGAAGCCTCAAAGATACTCATTTGGATGGGCTTCATACTTTCCTACTCATTTACTCTGATCATAGAAACTAATATGGCCAAGGCGTCAGCCATCTGATTTTCATCACGCTGGAGGTAAAAGAATGTGATATTGTCAAACTCCTCAATTAACTCCAAAATTAACTTTCGATAACTGATCAATTTGGGATCCCTCGTTTTCCATTCTCCTTTGAGCTGATAGATTACCAATGCACAATCTCCATATACTTTTAACACCTTGACTTTTCGGTCTATGGCTGCTCGAATTCTCATGATACAAGCTTCATATTCTGCCATATTATTTGTGCAATCGAAATCCAATTTGCAAGTGAATGGGTAATGATCTCTATTTGGGGATATCAGGACTGCCCTAATTCTGTAACATCCCAAAATTTGAATATTATTTGTGTTGGCTCGGGTATGAATTTTGTGTGTTAGCATAGTCTTATGAAGGCTTGATTTTATTTAGGAAGTTAGAATAATTTTTAGTATGGTTTATTTAATGAAGTGGATTAAGTGAGCTTAGCACTTAAGTTAATTTAAGTGTTAATTAAGCACATGAGGAGTTAGTGGCTTAGTGGATAAGGAGCTTGAAAGGTTGCTTGAGGTTAGAGGTTCGAGTAGCATGTTTAGCTTTTGAGGACTTTATTTTTTGAATCCTAGCATTTATGGACTGCCAACCTATGTTTATGATAGGTTGGACTTTCATCTTTAGTAAGTTGAATGTTGGTTTAAAGAAAGCATGAAATTGGGGATAAGAATTTTAAAGTTATGGAAGGTTGGGGAGACATAAGGCTTGGTTGTAGGATGATGTTTTGGAAAGTATTCCAAGGTCTTGAGTGCTTGTATGTGGACGGCATGTAGGGCTAGGGGTGGCGAATTTTGATAGGTAGCTTGGGGATAATTGGCCAACTTTTCTTTTGTGCATCTTTTGCATTTTGTTTTTCCTCACCAAAAACTCCCACCTTTGGCCGAATGTCTATGGTACTTTTGGTGCAAAATTGCTTTTGGTTTTAGCCTCATTTTGTTTGAAACAAATACCACTTTCTTTCTTTCATTTGTCCTTTTGAACCAAAACTACATTTTTGTATTTTGTGCATTTTCTTCTTTGGTAAAATAGGTGTTGACCGAATCTCATTTCTCCCATCCTCTTCTTTTCTTCTTTTGATATTTGCTCAACCACATTCCCTTTCTCTTTCTTTTTGGCGAACCTTCTCTTCCCTATCTTTACTTGATTTTTCTTCCATTGTTTACTAAAACCGAATTCTCTCTCTCATTTTATCTTCTCTTCTACTTTCGTATTTCATATCCCATTAGACTCAAATCAATTGTTTTCTTTTCTCATAAGCAAATAGCCGAATCTTCTACTTCCTTTTAGTGTTAGTTTGGCCGAATATTCAAGGGTAGACTCTCTTTGGTTTCTTCAATCGATTTTGGATAATAAGTAAGTATTCTTGGCCGATTTTCCTATTATTTTCTCCTCTCTATGTTATTTTCTTGTGGACAAGGGCCGAACCTATGGGCATTTGTTGCAAGGTTTTAACCATTTTAGGAATCGATTTCTTTTAGGCTCCTCGGGACGTTGGAAGCAATCAATCTAAGCCTCGTATCTTTATCGATCGTTTTGGGTAAGCCTTTAGGTAAGATTAGTATTTCGAAGGATAACTCTTTGGGATTTTGATGTTGGCCGAATGGCCTTTGTTCATAATCTTAGTATTGACCGATTGTAGGACAAGGTGATCTAGTGCGGTAGATCGAATTTTTGAGTTAGTTCTTGCATTGGTGAAAGGTGTGTACCTTACACACTTTATAACTTCGGTTTTGTATATGTACTTATAATATTATTAATTTCTTGATCATATTATTAAAGTGGGAAATCGATGAGATCTTGATATGATACCATGATGGTATGAATGAGGATTCGGGTAAGTCCGTTTCTATATTTGTTGTTGATATATGTGGATTGAAATCATGATCTACGATTTATGATATTTTCATTATGTGATTTATATCAAAGTATATTGACATGATTTGTCTATCTATTGCATTGGTATGGGCAATATGAGAGAGGAGGAAGATTGATATTCGTGTCTTGAACACGGAGGTTTGGCACCTCCAGGTGATTTGGTATCACATTTGTGTCTTTAGGACACCGAGGTTTGGCACCTCATAGCGACTCGTCCACGTGGTTAACACCACCGTGGGTTGGCCCCACTTTTTGAGATATGGGATCGTCGCGGTGATTTGGTATCACACGTGGGTTGGCCCCACAGATGGATTATTAGTGACTTTGAGTCACCAGTGATTTGGTATCACATTCGTGTCTTGAACACGGAGGTTTGGCACCTCATAGCGTCTCGTCCTGTGGTTTAACACCACCGTGGGTTGGCCCCACTTTTGAGATATGGGATCGTCGCCAGGTGATTTGGTATCACACGTGGGTTGGCCCCACACTTGATTATTCGTGACTTTGGTCACGGTGATTTAGTATCACATTTGTGTCTTGGACACTAGTGGTTTAGCACCACCAGGTGGTTTGGTACCACACGGGGTAGAAAAAGGAGTTACGGATGGCTAGGTTGGGTGCATCATATATATACATTGCTTGGTTATAATTTGTGTAAGTATGTGGCATTTACCCTGGAGAGGAATATGCACTTTGAGTCTTGGTGACTCACCTTCTACCTTATCTTTTCGGGTGATTCGTGAGATCGCGGATGTGGAGCCGGATGAACTCGAGGAGGCCATGCAATAAAATTTGATTTTACAAGAACTTCCATTTGGGTACCTTATTTTATTTTAATTTGGGTTTTCATATTTTATGGATTTGTAATAAGGCCTCTTTAATTATGGTTTTGGATTATTTATATGCTTTGGGATTTATTCTAAACATGTTTAAGTATGTCACTTGATTAATTTAATAATTGAGCTAAAGTTTTCTAAACTATAAAAACGCTTATGGTATTTTATCTTACCATCGTGTAATCTAAATTGTTGATAATAAAATTATAAATTAAGTGTTTTCTACAACTTAAATGATTTCCAAAAATTTTAAGTTTCTACATTCAAATGCAAGCGGTTTCAAAGTATTAATTCGAGTTTTCTTAAAATGAAACAAATGCTTTCTAACCTATGATTTATCCACTTAGTTTAAAAGTTTTATTTATGGAATTTCAAAGTAAATTTCGATTTTTAACTTATTAAACATCGATTTTTACAAATATAGAATTACAAAGAATTTTTCACTAAAATTTAATCGCTAACTTTCGTTTTTCCTCAAACGTTTTCCCTGTGACATACCAAATTCGGTCGTGGCGTATTGGTAGGTTTGGGTTGTTACAAATTGAGTATCGAGCCAAGTTCAAAAGCTGGTTTGTGGGCAGAGCCCAAAATGTTTTAAAGTATGGTTTTAAAATGATTTTGTTGAAAATTGTATGGTTGGAAAGGCATGGCCTCGAGTCTCCGACATCAATCCGCCTCAGTAAGTACATCAAATCTGTTGATTTTGATGATATGATATGATGATGTTGGCATGATGTATAGTAGTAGTAACTACTCTAGAGACCCAAACTATAGGTTGAATGTACTCATAAAACAACTTCTTATTAAAATTATTCATAAAGCGTGTTTTAAAGGAAGTGGAATAATGACTAATGCATAACGCTTTTAAATCGGATAAGTCGAGACTTTAGACATGAGTACTCGTGGTCGAGGTCGTATTACTCGTGGGCGTGGTCGGGTAGGATGGTCGTGTTGAGCCGGTGAGGTGCAGTCAAGGATCAGAAAATGAGGTACCACTACCCCCACCACCGTTTGGAGTTGAGCATCGAGGATCAAGCGGGGATGGATGACGCGGTGTCTCGAGGCAATGCTGCGAGTTCTTGAGAGGGTAGTTTGGAATAGGTGGAGCGCGGGAGTTGAATCCGTTTCTAAGCGACTCCGATCCAATGGAGCGGAGGTATTTCGAGGTGTTTCGTGCGTGGCTTCTAGTGCGGTGAATATTGGCTAGAAAGCGACGGAGCGAATCATGGATGACTTGGATTTGAGTCTTGAGGACAAGGTGAAAGGGATTGTATCGCTTCTTGGGGATGAGTCATATCGGTGGTGGCTCACGGTGCGGAATAGTCTTTGCGGCGAAGATCTCACTTGGGATTATTTTAAGGCGTATGAGAAGAAATATGTTGGGTCGAGTTACATTGATGCACAGCGTAAGGCATTTACGAGTTTGGTCCAAGGTAATAAGTCCGTGCTCGAGAATATGGCGGAATTTTTAAGATTGAGCCAGATATCTTTGGAGGTATCGTGGCTTGAACCTGAGCGATGTGTCCGGTTCGAGGACGGTTTGAGAGATGAGTGAGATTGCTGATTGCTCCACATCGGGAGAGCGAGTTTATGCTCTAGTCGAAAAGGCTAAGATAGCCGAAGGGATAAAGGAATCGTAAAAGAGCGAGTCACGATCGAAACAAGCATAAGAGAGGTTATGGATCATCCGGGTCAGCGGTAATTCTCGAGAAGAGGCCTAGGCGAGTGGGCGAATCGGTCTTGGAGGCATTCTTGCGCTGTCGGGGACCGAGCAGTGTAACTAATGTGAGAAATTTCATTGGGGCGAATGTTGGACCGGAGGAAAGGATGTTTCGAGTGTGGTTCGCCGGATCATTGCGTGAGAGCGTCCACGTAAGCTAGCCAAGAACCGATCGAGGTCAAGGTCGTGCTCGATTCGAGAAAGGAGGGACCGCCACCGAGAGAGGTCGTGGTAATGGTAGAGGGTAATAGTTACGGTCGAGGCTGCGGAGCATCTGGCGGAGGTCTTGGCAACAACGAGGCAAGACGGCTGGTTTGGTGTATGCGGTGAGGCGTCGAGAGGAGGCGACACACCGGACGTCATAACCGGTACGTTCTTAATCTTCGGTGAACCATATACGACTTTGATAGATGTGGGTTCGACACATTCGTATGTTGCTAGTAGTATTGTAGAGACCATGAACTTAGACTCAGAGAATACTTCTAGGAAGATGACGATGCCAGCCCTGCAGGTCACTCTGTAGAAGTAAATAAAGCGTATAGAGATGTACCCCTAGAACTCAAGGGGTAGTGTTAAGTAGGCGATCCGATGGAATTGCCATTTGAGGAGTTCGGCACGATACTTGGGATGGATGGTTGGCCAAGTACCGAGCAAGTTTGGATTGCCTTTGCTAAGCGCATGGTTTTGAAGACAGTGAGGGCAAAGAGGTGGTTATGATAGGTAATAGAAGAGATTATCTATCCAACGTGGTATCTGCGTTGAAAGGCTGTGAAGTTGGTCGGGGAAGAGTGTGAGGCATTTGTGGTTCATGTGTGTGCGTTGGAGGCTAAGGAATCTCACTGTGGGGAATGTCCGAGCGGTAAAGGAATATGTTGGCGTATTTCGGAAGAACTTCCGGATTGCCTCCGGATCGTGAAGTTGAATTTGGTATAGATCATTGCCGGAGCTGCGCCGGTGTCTATTGCTCCGTATAGGATGGCACCGAAGGAATTGATGGAATTAAAGGCTCGGTTCGGGAGTTGTTGGATCGAGGTTTCATTCGACCAAGTGTTTCGCCATGGGGAGCGCCGGTACTTTTGTCAATAAGAAAGATGATACGATGCGGATGTGTATAGACTACCGCTTGATTGAATAAGGTGACGATCAAAAACAAATATCCTTTGCCGAGGATAGATGACTTGTTTGATCATCTTAAGAAGCGGCGGTTTTCTCAAGATTGATTTAAGGTCCGGATATCATCGGTGAATGTGAAAGAGGCTGATATCCATAAAACGGTATTTCGCACTTTCGGTATGGGCACTACAATTTACGGTAATGCCGTTTGGATTGACTAACGCGCGCCATTTCATGGACATGATGAATCGGGTATTCCAGCCAGCTTTTGGACCATTTTGTTGTGGTATTTATAGACGATATTTTGGTATACTCCAAGTCGAGAGGAGGAGCATGATGCGCATTTGCGAGTAGTGTTGCGATTCGAGGAAAAGCGGTTATGACGCCAAATTTAGTTAGTGCGAGTTACGGCTTAGGAGGTGACTTTCTTGGGTCACGTAGTATCACCGAGGATTAGAGTGGATCCTCGGAAGATTGAGGCGATGTTGGATTGGAAGCCACCTAAGTCGGTGCATTTGAGATTCGGAGTTTTCTAGGTGCAGCGGGGTATTACCAAGATTTGTAGAGGATTTTCTTTGATAGCGGCACCTATGACTAAGTTATTGAGGAAAGGAGTTCCATTTGTGTGGGCCGAGAAGCGGCAAGAAGGAAGTTTCGACAAGTTGAAGAAGATTCTAACTGAAGCTCCAGTTTGATTCAACTTTGAGGCGGACAAGGAATTCACGGTTTCTTGTAATGCATCACATACTCTTGGTTTGGGATGTGTCTTTGATCTGAGGAAGGGAAGGTAGTGGCTTATGCATCTCGATAGTTGAGACCACATGAAGTTAACTATCCGACGCATGACTTGGAATTAGCTGCAGTGGTTTTTGCTTTGAAGATTTGGAGACACTATTTGTATGGAGAGAAGTCGATAGTCTACACGGATCACAAGAGTCTTAAGTAATCTTTTGACTCAGAAGGATTTGAACTTAAGGCAGCGTAGATGGATTGAGTTGTTGAAGGACTACGACTGTTCGATTGAGTATCATCCGGGCAAGGCTAACATGGTGGCAAATGCGTTGAGCCGTAAGGTTGTGACTGACTTAAGATTAATGTTTGCTCGTCTTAGCTTATATGACGATGGGAGTCTTTTGGCTGAATTGCAAGTCAAGCCGACTTGGTTAGAGCAAATCAAGGAGAAACAGTTAGAGGATGATGGTTTGAATGATCGGAGGTTACAGGTTTAGAATGGTGGTTTAGAGGATTATAGTTTGTCCAAGGATGGAGTATTGTGTTTTAAAGGAAGAGCTTGTATGCCAAAGGATGTTGAGTTGAGGCAAAGGATTCTTCGGGACGTACATAGCAGCCCATACGCTATGCATCCTGGAGGTAGCAAGATGTATCGGGATTTAAGAGAGCGATTTTGGTGGCAGTGCAGGCGTGAGGTAACTGAGTTTGTGGGCAAATGTCTGACATGTCAGCAGGTTAAGGCGGAGCATCAGCTACCGTCTGGGTTACTTCAGCCGGTGAAGATTCCACAGTGGAAGTGGGAAAGGATCGCTATGGACTTTGTCAGTGGATTACCTCTTACGCCTAGTAAGAAGGATTCAGTTTGGGTGATTGTGGATTGTCTGACTAAGTCAGCTCATTTCATTCCGGTAAGGATGGATTATTCGCTTCAGAGGTTAGCTAAGTTGTATGTAACGGAGATAGTGAGGTTGCACGGTGTGCCAGTGTCGATCATCTCAGATAGAGATCCTAGATTTACATCGAGGTTTTGGAGAGCATTACATCAGGCTTTGGGTACGCGGTTGGATTTCAGTACCACATTTCATCCACAGTCTGACGGGCAGTCGGAAAGAGTTATATAGATTTTAGAGGATATGTTGAGAGGTTGCGTATTGGACTTCAGAGGCAGCTGGGAAGAGTTTTTGCCATTAGCTGAATTCGCATACAATAATAGTTATCAAGCAAGCATTAAGATGGCACCATATGAGGCGTTGTATGGTAGGAGGTGTCGCACACCTACATGCTGGACCGAGTTGGGTGAGTGTCAGATGTTAGGACCAGATTTGGTTGCGGGGCGAGGATAAGGTTAAGGCGATTCGGGCTCGTCAAGAAGGAAGCTTGGATAGGCGAAGTCATATGCGGATCTCAAGCGGAGGGATATAGAGTTTGCCGTGGGTGACAAAGTTTTTCTGAAGGTCTCGCAATGGAAGAAAGTGTTAAGATTTGGGAGAAAAGACAAGTTAAGTCCAAGGTTCATTGGACCGTATAAGGTGTTGAGAAGAGTGGGACCAGTAGCCTATCATTCGAGTTGCCATCGAGTGAGTCGATTCACGATGTGTTCCATGTCTCCATGCTTAGACGCTATCGTTACGATCCATCGCATGTTGTGGCGATGAGGAAATAGAGGTGAGTCCAGATCGGCGGTAGAAGAAAGAACTGTGCGATTCTAGATCGAGATGTGAAAGTTTTGCGTAGGAAGTCCGTTCCTTTAGTGAAGGTTTTATGGAGGAATCATGGCGTAGAAGAAGCTACGTGGGAGCCAGGAGGATGCGATGAGGCGAAGAGACCCTCAACTCTTTTGAGCAGGTAATTTCGAGGACGAATTTTTTTTTAAGGAGGGTAGAATTGTAACATCCCAAAATTTGAATATTATTTGTGTTGGCTCGGGTATGAATTTTGTGTGTTAGCATAGTCTTATGAAGGCTTGATTTTATTTAGGAAGTTAGAATAATTTTTAGTATGGTTTATTTAATGAAGTGGATCAAGTGAGCTTAGCACTTAAGTTAATTTAAGTGTTAATTAAGCACATGAGGAGTTAGTGGCTTAGTGGATAAGGAGCTTGAAAGGTTGCTTGAGGTTAGAGGTTTGAGTAGCATGTTTAGCTTTTTGAGGACTTTATTTTTTGAATCCTAGCATTTATGGACGGCCAACCTATGTTTATGATAGGTTGGACTTTCATCTTTTGGTAAGTTGAATGTTGGTTTAAGGAAAGCATGAAATTGGGGATAAGAATTTTAAAGTTATGGAAGGTTGGGGAGACATAAGGCTTGGTTGTAGGATGATGTTTTGGAAAGTATTCCAAGGTCTTGAGTGCTTGTATGTGGACGGCATGTAGGGCTAGGGGTGGCGAATTTTGATAGGTAGCTTGGGGGATAATTGGCCAACTTTTCTTTTGTGCATCTTTTGCATTTTGTTTTTCCTCACCAAAAACTCCCACCTTTGGCCGAATGTCTATGGTACTTTTGGTGCAAAATTGCTTTTGGTTTTAGCCTCATTTTGTTTGAAACAAATACCACTTTCTTTCTTTCATTTGTCCTTTTGAACCAAAACTACATTTTTGTATTTTGTGCATTTTCTTCTTTGGTAAAATAGGTGTTGATCGAATCTCATTTCTCTCATCCCTCTTCTTTTCTTCTTTTGATATTTGCTCAACCATATTCCCTTTCTCTTTCTTTTTGGCCGAACCTTCTCTTCCCTATCTTTACTTGATTTTTCTTCCATTGTTTACTAAAACCGAATTCTCTCTCTCATTTTATCTTCTCTTCTACTTTCGTATTTCATATCCTATTAGACTCAAATCAATTGTTTTCTTTTCTCATAAGCAAATAGTCGAATCTTCTACTTCCTTTTAGTGTTAGTTTGGCCGAATATTCAAGGGTAGACTCTCTTTGGTTTCTTCAATCGATTTTGGTTAATAAGTAAGTATTCTTGGCCGATTTTCCTATTATTTTCTCCTCTCTATGTTATTTTCTTGTGGACAAGGGCCGAACCTATGGGCATTTGTTGCAAGGTTTTAACCATTTTAGGAATCGATTTCTTTTAGGCTCCTCGGGACGTTGGAAGCAATCAATCTAAGCCTCGTATCTTTATCGATCGTTTTGGGTAAGCCTTTAGGTAAGATTAGTATTTCGAAGGATAACTCTTTGGGATTTTGATGTTGGCCGAATGGCCTTTGTTCATAATCTTAGTATTGACCGATTGTAGGACAAGGTGATCTAGTGCGGTAGATCGAATTTTTCGAAGTTAGTTCTTGCATTGGTGAAAGGTGTGTACCTTACACACTTTATAACTCGGTTTTGTATATGTACTTATAATATTATTAATTTACTGATCATATTATTAAAGTGGGAAATACGATGAGATCTTGATATGATACCATGATGGTATGAATGAGGATTCGGGTAAGTCCGTTTCTATATTTGTTGTTGATATATGTGGATTGAAATCATGATCTACGATTTATGATATTTTCATTATGTGATTTATATCAAAGTATATTGACATGATTTGTCTATCTATTGCATTGGTATGGGCAATATGAGAGGAGGGGGAAGATTGATATTCGTGTCTTCGGACACCAGAGGTTTGGCACCTCCAGTGATTTGGTATCACATTTGTGTCTTTAGGACACCAGAGGTTTGGCACCTCATAGCGACTCGTCCCTGTGGTTAACACCACCGTGGGTTGGCCCCACTTTTGAGATATGGGATCGTCGCCAGTGATTTGGTATCACACGTGGGTTGGCCCCACAGATGGATTATTAGTGACTTTGAGTCACCAGGTGATTTGGTATCACATTCGTGTCTTGGACACGGAGGTTTGGCACCTCATAGCGTCTCGTCCACCTCGTGGTTTAACACCACCGTGGGTTGGCCCCACTTTTGAGATATGGGATCGTCGCCAGTGATTTGGTATCACACGTGGGTTGGCCCCACACTTGATTATTCGTGACTTTGGTCACTAGTGATTTGGTATCACATTTGTGTCTTCGGACACTAGTGGTTTGGCACCACCAGTGGTTTGGTACCACACGGGTAGAAAAAGGAGTTACGGATGGCTAGGTTGGGTGCATCATATATATACATTGCTTGGTTATAATTTGTGTAAGTATGTGGCATTTACCCGGAGAGGGAATATGCACTGAGTCTTGGTGACTCACCTTCTCCTTATCTTTTCAGTGATTCGTGAGATCGCGGATGTGGAGCCTGGATGAACTCGAGGAGGCCATGCAATAAAATTTGATTTTACAAGAACTTCCATTTGGGTACCTTATTTTATTTTAATTTGGGTTTTCATATTTTATGGATTTGTAATAAGGCCTCTTTAATTATGGTTTTGGATTATTTATATGCTTTGGGATTTATTCTAAACATGTTTAAGTATGTCACTTGATTAATTTAATAATTGAGCTAAAGTTTTCTAAACTATAAAAACGCTATGGTATTTTATCTTACCATCAGGTAATCTAAATTTTTGATAATAAAATTATAAATTAAGTGTTTTCTACAACTTAAATGATTTCCAAAAATTTTAAGTTTCTACATTCAAATGCAAACGGTTTCAAAGTATTAATTCGAGTTTTCTTAAAATGAAACAAATGCTTTCTAACCTATGATTTATCCACTTAGTTTAAAAGTTTTATTTACGGAATTTCAAAGTAAATTTCCAGTTTTTAACTTATTAAACATCTGATTTCTACAAATATAGAATTACAAAGAATTTTTCACTAAAATTTAATCGCTAACTCGTTTTTCCTCAAACGTTTTCCCCTGTGACATACCAAATTCGGTCGTGGCGTATTGACCGGGTTTGGGTTGTTACAAATTCCATTACCAACGGCATTTGATGCTCCGTCGAAGTTCAACTTCCAAGGACAATTGTCTAGGGTATCTTCCTCAGTAGCCGTTACAAACATCAGATCTTCATTGGGAAAATCAAAGTTCAAGGGTTTATAATCGTCTAGCGCTTTGCTGGCTAAAAAATCTGCTATTGCACTTCCCTTCACAGCCTTCTGACTCATATAGACTATGTCAAATTTCGAGAGCAAAATTTGCCATCGTGCCATTCTTCCATTCAAGGCGATTGACTCCATTATGTACTTAAGAGGGTCTAGTTTCGAGATTAACCAGGTCGTATGGTACAACATGTACTGCCTCAACCTTCGAGTTGTCCAAACTAAGGCACAACACAATTTTTCAATTGGCGAATATCTCATCTCACACTCAGTGAATTTCTTGCTGAGGTAATATATCACCTTTTCTTTTCTCCCTGAGTCATCATGCTGACCCAGTACACACCCCATAGAGTGATCAAACACTGTCAAATACAGGATTAGCGGCCTATCTGAGCAAGGGGGTGACAAGACTGGAGGATTCGACAAGTACTATTTGACCTTGTCGAAAGCTTTCTGGCATTCATCATCCCACACACCTGGATTATGTTTCTTCAGAAGACGAAATATAGGATCACATTTTTCAGTTAACTGTGAAATAAACCGAGCAATGTAATTTAACCTTCCAAGGAAACCTCGAACTTCTTTTTGAGTGCGTGGTGGAGGCAATTCTTGTATAGCCCTAACCTTATCTGAGTCAATCTCTATTCCCTTCTCACTGACTATGAAGCCTAACAATTTTCCTGACCTAGCTCCAAAAGTGCATTTTGTGGGATTGAGCTTTAACTGAAATTTCCTCAATCTCAAGAACAATTTTCTCAAAACTTGGATATGTTCAACTTCTGTTTGGGATTTTGCAATCATGTCATCGACGTAGACTTCAATCTCCTTGTGCATCATGTCATGGAACAAGGTCACCATAGCTCTTTGGTATGTAGCCCCCGCATTTTTTAACCCAAATGGCATTACTTTGTAACAGAACGTACCCCACAATGTTATGAAGGTAGTCTTTCCCATATCTTCAGGATGCATTTTTATCTGATTGTACCCTGAGAATCCGTCCATAAATGAAAATAACGAATAGCCTGTTGTGTTATCCACCAGAGTATCAATATGATGTAGAGGAAAATTATCCTTTGGGCTAGCCTTATTTAGGTCTCTATAATCTACACACATTCGTACTTTCCCATCTTTCTTGGGGACAGGCACGATGTTGGCTACCCATTCCGAATATTTGATCTCTTGCAAGAATCCGGCATCAAACTGCTTTTTGACTTCCTCTTTTATTTTTAGCACAATATTTGGTCTCATCCTTCGGAGCTTCTGCTGAACTGGTTTGCAATCCTCTTTTATGGGCAGGCGACGTACTACAATGTTGGTGCTTAAACCGGGCATATCCTTATATGACCATGCAAAGATATCCTTGAATTCCTGTAGCAACTCGATAAGATCCTGTCTTGTTTCTTCGGCTATACATGTTCCAATATTCACTACTTTCCCTTCCTCCAATGTTACAGTATCTACTGTTTCTTTATGGGGTAGAATCTGTTTCTCCTCCTGTTCTAACATTCTTAACAAGTCAGGAGATAAGTCATTGTCTGTGTCATCTTCAAAATCCTGTGATCCTTCTAAACACATGTCTTGCTCAAAAGGATATTCTGAGTCCCTGGCAACGTCGCTCACGTCGTTGATATCCGGAGACCTATTATAAATTCAAAAGAATATGGAAAGAATGAATGAATTTATGAATGGTTATTTGTATGAATAATAATTATGAAAGAATGATCTGAGAGAATCAGAAAATAAAGGAAGAATGTTTGCTTCAAATGATAGCAAAAATGTACTTCATTAATATAATAATGTTTGAACATGCGCCTATTTCACAAAAGAAATCTTATCGCTTCTAGGCTTAAAGCAATAAGTGCATTCTGAACATTACTCTGAATAAGCTTTAAATACTACAGGAATTTCCTCTGCAGTCCAATTGTCTAGAACGCTTCCCAGTTCGTAAGGTCGAATATCTAATAAGGTCCCCTCTTCAATTGCCTCCCCGTATACGGTATTAATGCAGACATTACCCAACATTGCTACAACATCTTCTCCCTTCGATGCTTTCGGTTCAGCATGAATTATCCCTCCCGACACAAAGGTTCTGGATATGTGTGGAATTATCATAGGTTCCCACTTGGTTTCCTCGTCCCTCAAACGTACACGTCTTCTTTCTTGCCTTTTTTCTGATTCTTTCCTTTTTTGCTTTACGTTTGGCTTGAATCCTAAGCCAAAGCGATCTTGTTTTTCTCTCAACATCGGGGCCACAACCCTCCCCTAAAGATATTTTCCAAGTCCTCTTCCCGGTAAAGCTCCTTTCCCTACAGTCATTTTCAGTCCCATTCTTGTGGTCTTGGAGATTCTCGGTATCAGGATTCTGTTTCCTTCAGTGATGAAAGTTGCATTCACGAATTCGAGAGACCGAAAAGAACATTTAGTTGTCTCGTCATTTATCTCCAAGTACGGCATATCACTAGTCACAGCTGCAATAATGTCCTCCACAGCCTTTATCGTTATTAGCCGACCATCCACTACCAACTTCACTTTCTGATGTAATGATGAGGGCACTGCCCCTGACGAATGTATCCACGGTCTCCCTAGTAAGCAGTTATAGGAAGGCTTGATGTCCATTACCAAGAAATCCACCTCAACTAGTCGGGCCAATCAATAAGGGTATCTCAATTCTTCCCAACACTTTTCTTTGCGTGCCATCAAATGCCTTCACTATGCTCTGGCACTCTTTCATGTACGAACTGTCCACCAGTATTCTATTTAGAGTGGACAAGGGTAATATGTTTAACACCGACCCATTGTCTATCAAGACCCCTGGTAGTGTGTACCCTTTGCATCTAGTGGTAATATGCAAAACCTTGGTGGATCCTCTACCACCTGGTGGTATCTCGTCATCATTGAAATAGATGAAGTTGTCAGCACTTATATTACCAATCAATCGATCCAGTTTATTAACCGAGATATCGTTGGCGACGTAAGTCTTATTCAAAACTTTCATCAAAGCGTTCCTGTGTACCTCCGAAGTCTGAAGCAAAGCCAACACAGATATGCGCGCTGGCTGTTTGTGCAACTATTCTACAACACAATATTCACTGTGTTTCAAAAATTTTAAGAACTCCTTGGCTTCTTCCTCTTTCACTGGTTCTTTAATAGGTGACTCAGGCTCGACTGATTTTTTTTTCTCCTGCTCTACCATTGGAGCTTTCCCTTTTGTCAAATCATAGCGTCTCCCGCTACGAGTATGAGAACCTACCTCTAGTTCCTCTTTTGAAGCACTAGTTGAATTCTCCTTCCCTGGGATTGCCACATTACACTCATAGTTCGAAGGAACCTTCTTATAATCCTTATAAGCAAAGGCCGCGGGTCTATGTATTATCACTCTCGGTGCTGCCTGTATTCCAGCTCCATTGTTTTTGTGTCGTGAAATAACGATCACAGGAAAGTTGACTTTTGACTTTTATGTTGTTGACTCTGATGCGCATATGCTCTTCTCTTCTGCACCCTCTTCACAAAACTCAATTTCTTTGTTGTCCATCAAATTTTGTACCAAAGTTCTAAATTCCCCACAATTCTGAATCTCATGCCCCAATTTCCGATGGTACTCACAATAATTTATCAGCTTTCCTCGACTCTCTTCCGCCACAATTATTCCCTGTTTGACCATTTCTTTCCAGACCAATCTTAAGGGAGTCTTAACCTCCGCGACACTTGCTTTGATTCTTCTCTCTGGACTTTCGCTAATTGCATTGACCCCGTTATTAGCATGATTGGGTAATGGATTTTCTGCGTTTGGCATGTCCTCTAACTTTACAACACCCATATTGATAAATCTTTCTACCAATTTCTTAAAGGCAAGGCAATTTTCTATTGAATGCCCTGTGATCCCCACATGATATTCACACTGTGCATTTGAGTCATACCACTTAGGATACGGAGGCTGCATTGGTGTTAGATAGTGAGGAGACACAACATGCACATCGAATAGGTTTTGGTACATCTCCTTGTATGTTATTGGGATCGGCGTAAATTGGAATTTCTCATTGCTTTGCCTTATGGTGCCAGATTCTTTCTTGAACGAACCCTGCTGCCTTGTAGCCACTGCTTTTGGCTGATTAACAGTGATCGACTTCGAATACCCTATGCTTGCGTTATTCACTTCGCTTTCTTTCTTTCTTGTGGTCGTTCTTTTGTTACTTTCCCCTGCCTCAATCTTTTCACTTTTTATGGCGTTCTCGATCATCTCTCTGGTCATTACGATGTCTGAGAAACTCTTAGTTGCGCTTCCTAGCATATGTGTGATAAATGGGGCCTTCAGCGTATTGATAAATAGCATCGTGGTCTCTTTCTCCAGAAGCGGTGGCTGGACTTGGATGGCAACCTCCCTCCACCTCTGTGTGTACTGCCGAAAACTCTCACTTGGTTTCTTCTCCATGTTTTGCAAGGCAATTCTGTCAGGGGTCATATCTGTTACGTGACTATACTGCTTCATAAATGCATGTGCTAGATCCCTTCAAGAACCAATTTCGGTACGGCTCAACTGATTGTACCATTTGGATGCTGCTCCCGTCAGACTATCCTGGAAGCAATGGATTAGCAGTTGGTCATTGTTAATATACCCAGTCATTCTTCGGCAAAACATAGTTATGTGAGCTTCGGGGTAAGTAATCCCCTTGTATTTTTCAAATTCTGGCATCTTGAATTTGTGGGGAAGTATTAGATCTGGCACCAAACTTAGATCTTTAGCATCAATTCCCTGTTGCCTATCAGCGTTTTTCATAGCCCTAAACCTGTCTTCTAACCATTTGCAATGCTCCTCTAACTGTTTTGGCAATTCAGACTTTGCCTTTTCCTCTTCTGCTGCCTCATCAAAGTCGGGAATAACAGCATTAATCGGATGGTCTACTAAGTTAGAACTTGATCCAGCTTGGAAGTTTGGCGGTATCGAAATACCCTCCTGAGGTTTAATTATGACAGATGTCTTTCGTGGATGCACTTCAGAATGTGTCGGGGTAAGACCCGGGAGAGATAGTCGTTCCTCACTATCTTCAACAGTGCTAACCATAGGGGTTTTCCTTTTGTCTACTCCTCCCGCCAATAATTGAGTTAATTGGGACATCATGTTTTTTTGCGATTCCATCATCCTATCCATCATATCCTGCTGGATCTTAGCAAGCTGCTCCTGCATTTGCAGCTGAAGTTTTTCTTGCATCTCCTTTTGGAGTTGTTCAAGTTTCTCTAGTCTCTGATCCATATCTTTTGTTTTCTTTCTTGTTCCGTAGGGATGCGTCTCGGGAATGGTTTTATCGGTTTCCAGGTTGCTGAAATAATTTTAATTAATCAGGGCCTTTTTAATGAATTTAATGCATATAATGCCATGTAATGCAATGCATGCAATGTATGAATGTAAAGAGGTGTCAATTCTGGTTTAATTCCGTATAGAAAACTTTATTAGAAAACAAAGTTCTTTACATAAAATAGATTACAAATATGGCTTGGCCTTAATACCCAAAGCCCTAATTTTCTGGAGTAATGAAGCTAACTCCTGTCCTCGGCTTGACTGTGACTCGTACTGCACGCTTAATATATCTGCTTGTGCTGCCAAAATTTGCAAGTGTTCAGCCACCTCTCGAATTTGAATTATGGCTTCTCCCATGAGATAATCCCTACTTTCAATCTGATTCCGGGCACTATGAAGCTCCTCTTTCCATTGCTCTTCATTCTCCTTCAATGACCCAATATAGTTCTGACAATTCTGCAGCGCTATTTCTAACTCTTCAATTTTCTTTTTCATCTCTTCAATTTTACTCAAACTTGCCTTTAATTCCATTATAGAATTACGATTTCGATGATAATTAAGAGACCTTTCCAATTCCACCACTCTAGACTTCAATTCATTCTTTCTATTTTGGCTTTCTAATACTTGCCTTTCTAGAATCTCCTTCTGGGCTTTCATTTCTTGAAATTTCTTTTCCCATTGCTCGGCCTTAGCTTTTTCCTCTTGCAACTCTTGTCGCCATTGATCTGAAGTCTTTCCTAGCCCCACAGTTCTCATTGACAGACACATTTTCTTGTAATCCATCTTTACGCTATCCAGATTCTCTTCAGCTTTACTCTACCCTTTTCTTAGCTTTTCTACTTCTGACTTCTGTATCTCTACATCCAATTTCAAATGCATTTTTTCCTCCTCCAATTGCTCAATTTTCTTCCCAAGTTCTGAACTCTGCTTCGCAAAATCTTACCTTATAATTTCTAACTCCGTCGGAACTACTCGTAAGCATTCTTCCCTTGATCGAACGTCATTTAAAGCCGGTCCCGGAATATTATCGTTAATTCTTTTACTCAACCACACTTTATACTCAGCAGTCGCCATTTCGCCCATGCTTACTCTCTTCATCCAACAAGGTTGCATCCAAGCATTAGCAATCTTCCGATTCTTTTTCTTGTAATTTTCCACTTTATAAGAAAATTCGCTTTGGGCCAACCCATGCGTCACAGGTATAAACTGCCTAGACTTATACTGTCTTGCCACAAGTAACAGAGCATACCCAATGGCTCCCCAAATTCCTGGTAAAGGGACCCAATTAAAACCTCCGTATCTATACAGTATCTCGTTGGGCACCATTCACGGAGCTCTCTACTCGACATCCTCTTCTTGAAGGTTCTGCAAAATTGTCATCCACCTTTCTTCTGATATATCCTCCCGCCTTGGTGCAGCCAATTCTTCTTTCAACGGTGAATAATTCTCACAGAAAGGTCGGTAGGAAATCTTATCTATCTTCCAAAAGTGACCATGAAACCATACTATCAATAATTGCGCACATCCAATAAACCTACCTTCTTCGGTTCTTCGACATGCATTTAAAGATCTAAAGGTCTCGGCGAGAATCGCAGGAACTGGTGTAACTTGTTTAATCAATCGATCAAACAAATCCGCCACTGCTTCATCTATGTGCCTTAGAACTTTAGGGAAAATGATTAATCCGTAAATACTCAAAGTAAAAATATCCACCTTCTTTTTTACATCGGGGTGCGCCGAAATTAAGTCCCTTAAATTTTCCCAAGGAATGCATCTTCCCTCACCTTTTTGCTGCATCCGAGCTGAAACCCACTGGTTGCTCATCCCTGTAATACTCATCAACCTTTTCGCGAAAGAAGGAACATTAGCAATCCTAGTATAAACTTTATCAACTTGGATCCCCGGACAACGAAGTAAAGTAGTGTACTCTTCTATAGTAGGCACCAGATCTACTTTCCCAAAGGTGAAACAACTATATGCTGGATTCCAAAACTGAACCATAGCCCGAAACAAGTGTCTATCTACTCTGACATCAAGCAAATGAAAGATATCACCATAATTGTGACAGAACATCTGTTTAGTATCATCCTCCCAATGAGTCCAAATATCCCTTAATTCTTGAAGCTTATTTTGTGTTACACTAATGCGAGTGAAATCCCGTGACTCTGAAACATATCCTTCAACTAAACTATCCCCTTTTTCCAATTGCAATCCTTCTGACCATGCTCGAACAGCCGCACTGTCTTCTACCTTATCAAGAAATTTGTTTTCCATGGCAAACTTTCTATCTTAGCAATCGAACAAGAATCAACACCTCTTTAATGCGAAATGACATGCAAATAACAAACAAATCAAAACAAGTCAGTATCGCATAAAAAATCAGAACAAGTAAAAAAATTATCAAACACTTATCTGGGTAATCATTAAAGGTTCGGCATTCTACCTAGGGTAGGCTCTTAGGGTTTACTATATGTGGTTTGGTTCTAAAGAGAGGGTACCCGAACCAGTAGATTCCTCAATCCTCACCCATTATAGGCTCATATGGATCGAGTTCAGTTCAGGAGAACACATTTCCCTACGGCCATACGGAGGTGAAAACCTCACGAAGCACATAGGTACAGATGTATTCCGGAAGCAGTCCACTAGCCCATGCGGAGGTGAAAACCTCACGAAAGCATAGCTTCTCACTCCCACTTAAAGGTGCGACCACAACGGTCATGCAATGCAATGCCCAAAGTATTTTATAAGACTCGACATTATTGTAATTATAGCACAAACAAATGTATCGAAAGAAACATCATTTTTCGAAACAATTTTCAAAATTTCAATCAAAAGGACAAAAATTAATCAATTTATGGCCTGACTCTCAACCAGTCCCCAGTGGAGTCGCCAAGCTGTCGAAACCCTTTTTTACGAGTTTTGAAAAACGGGGATCGACTTTAAAAATATGGAATGGAGTCGCCACCGATCTTTTATTTGAGGTGTGATCGGATCACCTTGAGATGGATTATTTTAATAAAACATTTTGATTTATTAAAACAATAATTTTTTGGTCTACGAATGATAAGAAAATGGGTTCGGAAGTTGGTTACGTGCGAGGAAGGATTAGCACCCTCGCAACACCCAAAATTTGTACCAAATTGATTAATTAATGTCCTTATGTTGAAAACTTGGAAATATTTGAGATATAAATTTTCTAAGGAAAATTAATCAATTTTGAATTTGAATCTCAAGATTAACTCGTTTCGAAGGAAACAAAAATATCATATCCAGTACATTAGGATATAATACCTTTATACCCCGACACCGAGATCATCTTTGATCTTCAAAACATGCAATTAAAGAAGGGTATTTGATTATCTGGTTGGACAGAAAAATGACACCCAGTACGTTAGGGCATAATTTTCTGACTTTCCAAACGCTCAAGCATTGCCTTATTTAAAAAAAAACAAAATTTTATATTTGGCTTAAAATGTATTTAAATAAAACATTTAATAAAAAACTAGAATATGTTTGAATTTGAGGTGTAACAGTAATAGAATGCATAGAAATTAATCATGAAATATACACAAATTAAAGATCATATTAACAACAGGCTATAAAATGCAAGTATTCTTAAAGAAAGTTAATTTATATTGAATCTTGAACTTCAAGATTAGCTCGTTTCGAAAGAATAAAAAATATCACATCCAGTACGTTAGGATATAACACCTTTATACCTCGACACCGAGATCATCTTTGATCTTCAAGATATTTAATTAAAAAGGGTATTTGGCTATCTGGTTGAACAGAAAATTACACCCAGTACGTTAGGGCATAATTTTTCACACTCCCAAACATACAAACATTGCCTTGTCTTTAAAAAAAAATTTATGTACATGAAATTTTTTAATGAACTTAATATATACAAAATATTTGATAAAGGCACACATATATACAAAATATTTTATGTACAAAACATTACTGTATATATATATGCATATATAAAATAACATAGTATAGTTACTTTTTTTAAAAAAAAATAACATTGCATGGCTTACTAAAGCAATATATGAAATTAAATATTTTTCCATTTTAAATCAAAACACATAAATAAAAAAAATAATTGCAACATTGCAAGATAAATCTCAAAATAAAATATTTTGAAATAAAAAAAACTAAAATACATGCATTGTGATAACATTTAAAACTTGATTAAAATGATAATAAAAATAAAGTTAAACAATCATTATATAAATAAACCAAAATTATTTGAACTACATTGAAGATCATATTGAATTGTCACATGAAAAATAAAGGGTTAATCAACAAATTATTCCAATATCCAATCATAACACATAATCAGGATTAAATCGAAATAATGTGCAAATTAAGAGGTCAATCGAGCAATAAAAACCACACATCACACATCCGATTCAAAACAATACATAAATAAAAAGGATTAGACATGCAAATTTCCCCTTTCATATGTAAACATGCGGACCTAAAGGAAATTGGGTCGGGTCGAATCGGGCGGCCTTAAGTGACGTCGTTTCAAAGCTATGGGCAGAGACATTAAACGACGTCGTGCCCCTAATGGCTATTAATCCTTCCTTAAGCAGAAATAAAGCATTACAACATTTTCATTAAGCAAAAACCCTAGCCCTCTTTTCACTTTCGCTCCCAGCCGCAGAGGAGAGAAGGAAGATCCGACCATTTCACGCCATGATAATCGGCGATCAATGGCCGATTCGAAACCACCAAATGGTTCTCCTTCAAACCCGGCCCAACTCTAGCCTCAACGGACCCATGTGTTTCGATTACGACGAAAAAAGAGTCCGCCGATTCGACTTTCGCAGGTATGTTTTCCCCCCTTTTTATCCTCACGTATAGCAAAAGAAGAAGAAAGAACAAAAATGCAGAAATGGATTCAAAGGAAGAAAGAGATGATTGAGAAGATAAAAGGTAACCTTTTTGAATCTATTTTTTTGACTCTTTTTTTGTATTGCTGTATTATGTGCCCGTAAAAATACAGTGGTTTCGTTCGGCTCCTTTTATAGTCGATCCTCTAAAAAATCAAAAATACAAAATTTTTGCTATTTTATTCCTTTTCTATTTTTTATTTGCTACTGTCGCGGTCTGATTTGCAGGTACAGAGGCGACGTGGCTTTCGGCGCGAGGTGTACGAGGGTTTGTTGAATGTACGGAGGCGCTTGGCGTGCGCGTGGTGACGCGCGTGGGGGCACGCGCGCGGCGCTGGAAACCTCTGGAATTCTCTAGGGTTTCTGCTTCGCTGAGACCTATTTGGGCCAAATCGTTTTGGGTTAGGGTAGGTTGTTGGGCTTAGGAAACGGGTAGCAATTTATTCAAGATGTCGGGCCAATTGGGCCTCTTTGTTGAAATTTGTAAATAAGTTAGGGTTTGATTTATCTATTTGGATCCTAATTTGGGCTCCTTGTAAATGGATTGTGAACATTTTAATTATTTTTTAATTTCTGTTTGCTTTCTTGGTTTTGTTTGGTTAATGGGCTTCAAATGGGCCGGGCGAAAATTGGGTCTTACAATGTTTCTATAGAATGAAGACAAAACAGTGCAGGGTACCATGCTAAGGCCTATAGACACAGGCCAGGTAACTTGAGATCTTGCTCTTGAAGAAGTAGGTCACTTTAGGTCTCTTCTAAGCAGTAGATTGAGTACGATATTTCTGAGGCATTACTGAAAATAAGGGTAGATTCTTAGTAATCCCAACCTTCCAAATCAACATCGTAGACCTTCTATCCCTTGTCGTAGTGTTTTTGCCATAGCATTCACATAATTATTCTCGTAATTGCTGCTGCATTTTTTACTCTTATCTTAGCATTTTCCAGTATTAGTTAGTATACATTTCGCGCACATCTTTACTATTTTAATTACCACTGCGTACTTAACTTGGTTTTGCCTTAACATTAATCATAACTCATTATCATAACTTGACCATTTCTATACTTAATCCGATCCCTGTGGAGACAGTATCACTTATCACTTTATTACTTGATTTGACGTGTATACTTGCACAATTCTTATATTATATTCACACACAATAAGTTTTTGGCGCTGTTGCCGGGGATCAGCAAATTGGTGTGATTTTGTCTAGTTACTTTACTTAATTCCGTTAGTTTTATTTAGCTTAGTTTAATTTAATTTCTACATGTTTGCCATCAGTACATGAGAAGAGGAATTCCTGCTAACAAAGAATATCCTTTTGACCCAGTGATCAAAAGAACTTTACGAAGAAGGCGAAAAGAACTGCGAAAAATGGCTAAGAACGAGAATAATTCTGGTCTCAATGATAATCTGAATGGTCAAGATGCTAATCCTCCTGTTCGTAGGGTGAAACCAGGTATGAATGATAATTTTAATGGTCAGGGCACTAATCCTCATGTTCGTGGGGTGATAGATGACCAAGATAGACCAATCTAAGAGCATGTTGTACCAATTTCGGATAACCTAAATCCAGGGATAGTCAGACCGCAAATACAGGCTCAGCAATTTGAGCTAAAATCGGCAATGTTTCAGATGTTGCAAATAGTAGGACAGTTCAGTGGATTACCCACTGAAGATTCAAGACTGCATTTACGACTTTTTCTAGAGGTTTGTGACTCGTTTAGACAACAAAGTGTGCTTGAAGATGCCTTGCGGGTTAAATTGTTTCCATATTCTTTAAGAGATTATGCGAAAGCATGGTTGAATGCTTTTCCGTTGGGGACAGTGGCATCATGGAATGATCTTTGCCAGAGGTTTTTTGCTATAGTATAATCCCCCAAATATGAATGCCAAGCTTAGAAATGACATCACATCTTTTTGGCAATTAGAGGATGAAACATTATATGAAGCTTGAGAATGATTTAAAGACTTAATTCAGAAATGTCCGATGCATGGATTTCAAAATGTCCGATGCATGGATTTCAACACTGGACTCAGATGGAAATATTCTATAATGGGCTGAATGCACATACGAGGATGGTAGTTGATGCTTTTGCCAATGGTACTTTGTTGGTAAATCTTATAACAAAGCATATGAGATTTTGGAAAAGATTGCCAACAATGATTACCAATATCCTACCACAAGGGGATAGGCAAGGGAGCTGTTGGTACTATGGAGTTGGATGCAATCACTTCATTGACAGCCTAGGTATCTTTTTTAGCTAACATTATCAAAACAATGAAAAGGCCTATTACAGTCTAAGAGATGAAATCAGTCGAATTATCGTGTGTTTATTGTGGTGAAAACCATGTGTTTGATGAATGCCCATCAAACCTAGCATTCGTGTGCTATATGGGTAATTTCAACCAGAACAATAACCTATATTCCAGCACGTATAATCCTAGGTGGAAGAAACATCCGAAATTTAGTTGGAGTAATCAAGGTATCGGTATTTTTACCAATACGGAAAGACAGAATGCCATCAAAGTACCACCTGGGTATAATCAACCTATGCCGAGGAAAAATGTCTAGCAAGGTCAAACATCAGTTTCATCATCATCATCTATTGAAACCTTGCTGAAGGAATATATGACCAAGAATGATGCTGTAATTCAGAGTCAGGTTGAAAATCAAGTGGGGCAAATAATGAATGCTTTAAATTCTAAAAGGGGCATTGCCAAGTGATACCAAGAATTGTGTTGAGAGTGGGGAAAGTTCTAAAACTAGTGGGACTAGTGATACAGAAAGCTCATTGGGCAGTGAACGGGTTTTAGGGCAGAATCTAAGGATGAAGGAGTGAGAAATATCAAGGCTTGGTATATAATTTATAAAGGCAAGAAAAAGAGCCCAACTGAAGTAGCAAATAGGGTTAATAGTGAGGGTTTAAAGGTAGGTAAAGGTAATTAAAGGGGAGAGAAAAGTGGTGGGGTTTCAGATCCATCAAGTGGGGGAATAGTGTAACGACTCAAAATTTACGATAATTAGAAAAGTGTATTTTTGGGTCTCCGTTTTTGTAAAATGAATTCGTAAATATTTATTAAAAATATTTACGAAGTTAATTTTGTGGTTAATTAGGTTTTCGTTAGATGAATAAGCTTGAATTAAGGTTTAAACTGTGCCATCTTGGTGTTGAGAGATTTCACTTAATGAAGTGTTTCTTATAGGAGTTGGTGCCACAGGGTCTGTAGCACCCTCAAGTTTCCACCTTTCAGGAAGGTTTATTTCATGCCATTATATTTTTCTTGGGATTGTGGTATGAGATCTTGAAGTATCTGTTTCTATTAAGAGGGTTTCTCCTTTTGGGCTTTAGAGTAAAGCATTGGTATTAACTACAGAATACATAGCTTTGAAATGGAGTCTATAGACTAATGTTAATACTTCCGTACATGGAAGCATTTTGTAGTTATGGGTATGTATTTGGAGGGTCAAAGATTGTAAAATATTTTTGTCGGTCAAAGAAACCATAAAATTTGGATAACAATTAAAATGTATTGGGCCAGTACATAGGCTTGTTTCTATAGTTCCTAATAATGAGTCATTAAATATGATGTGTCTTTGGTCTCTTAAGACAATTAAAATTGAGGTATTTTTAGTGGCTTCAACACTAAGAGGTTTGACACCAACCTGGACTAGTCCAAAATGGTCATATTTGTATTTTTGTTCTTTGAGTTTATTAATGACGACTCTATCTAATAATTGGATTGTTTCATATTCTTTTTGAATAGGTAAACTCCTTTCTTTTGTTTTTATAACGTAACTGCAAAAAGCATTTAAATTTTCAAAAGTTGTTTTCTTGTAGACTTGGTTTGTTGGAACTCTTGGAAGAGTCCAATTATCAAATCTTTGGGGAATATTTTCATAATGTTCTTCTTGTTCATTAACAGTGTTGTTTGAGGTTTGGTCGGACTCTTGGGGTTGATTGGAAACAAAGCTTACAGAAGAATTGGTTCTTCTAAAGAAGGGAAACATTCTTTGTTTTCTTATTTCCTACAAGGAGGTTCTACTATTAGGATTTCTGGATTATTAAAGTTGCCTACAGGGATACTTTGTCCTTGACACGCCTAACCCATGGCTAATCGGGATGATGTATCAATACTCAAAGAAAATAATAATACATTAATGAAGACAGTTAAACCAGAACTCGAAAATATTAAAAACAAATTGAATATTTTTAAAACTTAGAAATACCTGCTCCTCCTTAGCTCTGATACCAGATTGTCCTGAGGATCGTAATTCGTAATTTGTAAGTTGAAAATAAAATTTGAAAGATTGTTTGATTAAATTTTTTAAAAGGAAAATAATTTAAAAACTTAAATTTTGAAAACTTAAAATTTGGAGAAACTTTAAAACTTTGGAGAAACGAGTTTTGATTTCTGAAATGGGTATTTCAAGTCGTGCCTTTCATTCTAAATCTGATAGCCTTTTATAGAGGGCTATTGTCTCTTTACATCATTTGAACCGGGAAATTCAATCCATTTCATCATTACATAATTGAAACTTTGATTACATAATTAAAACTTTTCAGAGAATATATTCTCTGGTTACAAAAATACAAACTACAGAGAATATTTACTATTTATGCATCAGAGAATCTTACTGTTATTGCCAGGGAATATTTACTGTTTACGCTAGAGAATATTTCCTGTTCACCCGTCTTTTCTTGCAGGGAATATTTACTGTTTACTTCAGAGAATATTTCCTGTTCACTCGTCTTTTCTTGCAGGGAATATTTACTGTTTGCTTAAGAGAATACTTCCTGTTCACTTGTCTTTTCTTTGCAGTGAATATTTACTGTTTGCTTCAGAGAATATTTCCTGTTCACTCGTCTTTTCTTGCATCATTTTTTCTTGGTCCTGGTGATGGTTACTGAAGTGGTATCGTTTGCAAGATCCACCGTTTTGATTGAAGATGCTGAAGATTTCTCATCTTCGGATTCGAAATCCATTGAGCTGAGCATTTCAGCCATGAGTTTTTTGTATTCTTTCTTGGTCTTGGCTTGAGCTAACATCGCACTAGCTGTCGATTTTGCTTGAAGGAATTTTGTTGTGGTTTGATCCGGGGCTGCGGACTTACATAATCTCAGAATCTTGTTGAAAAAATTATCCAAATATTTTGAATCATATTTTCATCATTAAACTTGTCCCACCATTTAGTTCTGTAGTTTCGAACTAGTAGTGGAATTCCAGTACATTGATCTTGCTCATAGGAATAATTCCAAGAAACAATCCAAGAAATGCATAGTTTTGAGAAAAAAATGGATTGTTCTGTAAATGTGTTTTTGGTCTGGTTCAGGCTGAAATTTGTCAAAGAATTTGGGCCATAAAGTTTGAATTTTTTTCTAGTAGGATATCAAAGGATGATGGTCCATACCAATTCCACCATTCTTGGAACCAGTTTGGGAATCTGAATTGGGTACCGTATTTGAAATATATGAGCCAAGAATGTCTCATGTGTTGGTTGTTCATTAAGAAGGCATTGTACCATGCCATTTGGTAATCCCAATATGTAAAATATGGGTGGTGGTCAATTTTGGTGGTAAATTTGGCTGGAAATTTCTTTGGAGAATTTGGGTTTTCACTCCAATCCCTTGGTCGAAGAATTTTTAATATTTGGGCTATTGAATGGGTAATAAAATTTGGATCTTTTGGGTCTGTGTAGTGTTTGAACAGTACCAATCCAGTTTGAACCAGTATGTTTTCATAATACTGTTGGGGTTTTTGAGAATCTAATGGTTTGAAATGCCATCCATTGAAAAGTTCTTTTGCAAGTATATGTAGAGGTTTTTCTGAAAATTCTTCCTCCATAACAAGAATTTTTTCAAAACATTTGTTTAGAAAATATTGTGAGGATTTTTGTGTAGCAATGCAGAAGACACACTGCTATTTCTTTTGGAAAAACATCTTGGAGAGATGTCTCTTTTAAAACATTTTTGAGAGATTTTGGTTTGTGTAAAACAATCTCTTTATTTTTTGAAATATTTGCTGCTTCACCAGCAATTTGTTTGAGAGGAGTTTCCTCTTTCATTTGAGAAAAGGCCAATGCCACTTTTGGGGATTGAGAAAGGGACTCAATCCATTTTTTGATTTTAGAACCAATTTCATTTGGACCTTGTGCATCTTGAACGATTGTATTTTTGAGGATTTTGATGATGATGATGATGATCTCTCATATTCTTCTTCATGGCAAATTTCATACCATGACTTTATTGGTTTTGAGGAAATTTGGGTTTTGGATGACTCTCCTATTTTTCCTTTTCCTTTGTCTCGGAGTTTGGGTGGCATTTTTGAAGAAACTCTCTGGTAAGAAAATCAGGCAAAGTATTAGTTTCTTTCTCCTTTAATATATTCAATATCAGAATCAAATATGCTCAAAATTGCCGGCCATCTTGTAAAAATCTGTTTTAAGGCAATATTTTGAACATCTTTGTAACGCCCCGAATTTGGGCTTAGAAGAAATAGGCCATAAGCGTAGGAACACATAAAAGTTTATGTGTGCAAGGAAATAACACAATTGATTGTTTGCTTTGATGGTTAAGTGATTTAGGAGTGTTTGGGAGTGTCTGAGAAGTCCTGGGTTCAAACCTGGGCTTTAGCAAAAAAATTATTTTTAGTGAATAAAATCATTGGGATCTAGATAGAAGGTTCTTAAATATTTGTGGTTAAATTATGACACCAAAAAGAGCCTGTGGTTTAGTGGCAAGGTGGCGTGTAGAGTTCTCTCGAGGTCTAAGGTTCAAGTCATGGCAAGGTAAAAAGAGTATTTATTTTGCTCTCTTGCCATGTGAGAAGCAGAAGTCGACTGAAACTCTGCAAGGTGGAATTTGAATTGGTCAAGAGATGATGGTGGGGAAAATCAGGAAAGGATTATGGAGCAAATCAAGGAGGATGGGGGAGTGAGGGAATAGGTGTGCCGAATTAGGACTCTGAACTCCCTAGTAATCAGTTTTGGTAGGGAATTTTCACTTTTGGTCAGTTTCTGTTTTGCCACCAATTTGTTTCCTTTCTTCTCCCTGTAGTGCCGAATTTTGCATTTGATCTTTTGTGCATTTTTTTGTTTCGGTTCTTGATGTTCTGCCAAATTTTCGGTGCTACCTTTTTTTAAGCCATTCTGTTCTCTTTCTTCTGTTTCAACCTGTGCCAAAATCACCAATTCTGCTCCTGTCTCCTCTCGGTTCCCAAGCTTTGGCCAAATATCCTGCCTATTATTTTTACTCCATTGATTATTGTTTTCTGGGCCGAATTCATCCTCTTTTCCTCTTTCTTGTTCTTTTTCTTTCTCGGCATTCTAGTAGGTTGTGACCGAAGTTCTACCCTTCCCTCCTCAAATCAGTTTTTCCCTTTTCACTGGGTGTTTCATACTTTGGCCGAATCTCAACACTGTCCCTCTCTGTTTTAGTTCTGTAAGTGTTCCTGGCAAATCGGTAAGTGTCCATATTTCCTCCTTTCATTCAAATCTATTCTCTCTAATCATTTTCTAAAAAGCTGAATGTCATTCTCCATATGTTCTTTGACTGTGGTTCTTGTTCCTTATTTGCGATATGGTGATCGATGGGTTAGGTGTTCCCAAGAAGTGAAGGGGTGCAAGGGTTACCAAGCCGTCGAGGTCCGTTCTTTTGTTATTCGATTAAGGTAATTTCGATACCTTGTTTTTGGGTAGGCCGAATATTCATTTATTTGTGAGAGGATAGTATTCATGGATTTAAGCCACATTTACAATCGATCCTTTCTAATAAGATCTTTTGTTAGGCAGTAAATCGGCAAAAGACATACGATTGTTCTTAGTCAGCGATCTAAAAGGAGTAGATCGCGTGGTACTCAATCAAGGTTGGTAGTGATTATTGTTTGGGGATTAAGTACTTTGAACAATAATATATGAAAGACTGACTGTATGTGGAATGAATGTAGGTTGGGCGCTTAAGAAACTTGGAACGGTTGCTTAAACAGGTGTGTAATCACACTATCTACTCTACGAATCGACAAAAGCTGAAAATTCGAAACCTCGGCATATGAGGCCTCACGAGCGTGCGATCGCTCGTGGGGTAAACTGAGCCCACAATCATGGGTGATAGACTATAGAGGCCACCTCGAGCGTTCTCGTGCTCTTGGGCCGTTATGGGCCTCGTTTGGCTGAAATGGGCCGTGTGGGCCCAATGGGCTCGTGGGCCCCACATGGATAAAATTCATGAAAATTGGTAGATACTGGATTGGGTTATGTAGTTCGTATAGCCGTGACTGAATTTGGGCTAGATGGGCCACACGAGCGTGTGGGCCCACTTGGGCCGAATATTGGACCTTGGGCCTATTTACATCATTTTGATCATATAGGTTATCTGTGTCGCTCGAGGCGACTGTGGACCTTTGGAAAGGTCGTTATCTGCACTGAAACCCTAAAATAGATAAAATAACCAAAATACCCCTAAAGGGTAAAATTACTACTTTACCCCGAATAGATGGAAATTACCATTTTACCCCTAGAGGTAAGTCGACTGATGAATGCATATTATTGTATGACTGTACTGAGTAGGACATACTGCATACACGAGATATTTATGACATGGCATACCGCATGGGGTTGGGATATCATATTATGGAGGAGTGTATCATTCATCGGTGGCTTTGCCACAAACATCATTCTTCGCGGCTTTGCTACGATATCGATCTTGGCGGCAAATTTCTACCGCAATATCGCATCGGTGGCTTTGCCACATAAATCGCGCTTCGCGCTCTGCTGCGTTATTATAATCGCAGCGGCTATCTTTGCAATATTGGTCTGTTGGCTGGGTGGGTCGATTTTATCCCCACATGGTATGTTGGTTGGTACGGGTGGTGTGTTGGTTGGATTGGGGTGGGTTGCATATTTGCACCATACGATCTTCAGATGGGCTTTGGCCCACATTGACTCTTCAGAATGGGCTAAGGCCCACACTGCATCGCATCTTGAATAGGGCTCGTGCCCGCATCATTCTCGCATGATAGGGGATTACACACTGAGTTCTCATAACTCACCCTTTTCTTTTAACTGTCCAGGTAATTCCCAGCCTTAGACGATTTGGTGCTGCGAGGGACTCGAAGGTGGCCACACGATCGCTGATATTCTATTTTAGACTTAGTTATTTAATTTCAATTTTCATATTGGGCTATTGATTATGTAATAAGGCCATTGGTGGGTTTAATTTTTAACTGGGCTTTGATTTCTTATTTTAAACTACCAAACGAATACAAAAGAGGTTTTCAAAATAACAACGGTTTTTAAGAAAAAAACGCATTTTAAACTTCAAAGTTTTAATTAGAGAAGCTTCCGCGGTTTTATTCAGTTTAAAGAAATCAACATTAATAAATATGGCAATCGTTTTGATAAGCTGGTTTCAGATTGTAATAACTTGATTTGCCGAATTTTTTCAAGCAATAAAAACTAAATGGGTTTTAACCTAAATACGGAGTTTTATCAACAAGTCCAAATTTTGAAAATCACTTCGATGTGACACGTTAGATTCAGTCATAACGTCTAGGCCGGGTTTGGGGTATTACAATCTTTTTATAAAACTTCTTTTGCTGATTTGCAATTGATACGTAAAAGAAATTTTTGATTTAATAAATCACTTTAGAATTTTGTAATGCACAAAACAATTGATAAAATTTCTTTTTTAATAGTACTATAATTTTGCTGAGTTGGATTCCAGTGTCTGGAAGTAAACTGGACTATTTGCTCTTTTCCCCCTTTAACTTGTTTTAGGATCCCACCGTATCCTATTTCAGAAGCATCTGTTTCTACAATCTTGGGGGCATTTGGATCGGCTAAATATAAACAAGGAAGCTTAGTGTTTTTGTTTTTTAATTTGGGTGATAATATTGGTGTGGTCATTTGTCCAAGGTTGTGGATTCTTTTTGAGCCTATCATATAACGGTTTACATAATTTTCTAAGACCTGGGTAAAAGTATATGACATAATTGAGGCTTCCTAAGAATCTTTGTAATTGGACTTTATCAAGGATTTAGTCTGGGAATTTGCTAGCAAACTCTATGGACCTTTCTATTGGGGTAATGGTTCCTTGGGTAATGTAATGACCTAAAAACCTTACTTTGGTTTGGAACAAACTTATCTTGGATTTAGAAACTACTAGACCATTATTTTTTATGACTTTTATAAAGATGGATAAATGTTTGAAGTGTTTTTCTAAATTTTCTGAAAACACTAATACATCATCGATGTATACTATTGTGAATTGAGAATATTGGTAAAAAATATCATTCATTATTCTTTGAAATTCGAATGGAGCATTTTTCAATCCAAAAGGCATTACATTCCATTCATATTGTTCAAATGGTACAGTAAATTCCGTTTTATATCTTTCTTCTTCTTTTATTTGGATTTGCCAAAATCCAGATTTCATGTCAAATTTTAAGAAAATATTTGCATTACAAAGTTTCTGTAGCAAATCTTTCTTATTTGGTATTGGGTATCTAATCTATTTTAAGGCTTGATTGAGAGGTTTGTAATTAATTACTAATATTGGCATTCCTCTTTCGAGTTCTGCATTTTTTATTACATAAAATGCTGAACAACTCCAAGGAGAACTGCTTTTCCTAATTAAATTTTTATTAAGAAGGTCTTGTATTTCTTTTTTACAAAATTCTTCCATTTCTTTGTTCATTTGTATGGGTCTTGCTTTTGTGGGTATTTTTCTTTCATCAAAATTGTTTTCATATGGTAATGTTACTTCGTGTTTTTTCCTATTCCAAAAAGCATTAGGAATGTCAGAACAAATTGTTGACTCTATTTCTTCTCTGATTTGATTTATCCTTTTTTGTACTTCTCTTTTTTCTAATTGTTCAATCAATTTTTTAAAACATATTTCTTCTTTTAGAAAAGAGATTTGTTTCTGTTTATGATTAATTAAATTATTGATTTGCCCATTATGGATGGATAAAGATTTTAATAAGTTAAGATTTCTTATTTTTGGTTTTTCTACAAAAGGAAATTCTACTTTAATGTTTAAAACTTTGGTGGAGATAGAATTATTTGTTACTTTATAAGGTTTGAGTAGGGATATGAATGGGGTTCCTAATATGACATCTTGGGTAATATCTTTTACCATTAAAAAACATGTTTGATATTTTATACCTTTGTTGGATATTTCTGCATTGGGAATTTTGTAAGTAATTTTTAGTTTTTTACCATTTGCAGCTTTAAGAGATTCTGATGTTTTGTCATAATATTTTGTTGGAATTATCCCTTCTTTAATGCAGTTTTGGTCCGCTCATGTATCAAAAAGGGCTATTGTTTCTAATTGAAATTCATTATTTATGACAATATTTATTTTTATTAAATATCTTTGAATAGATACTTCAGTTAGAACCATCATATATTCCTGTGTATTTTCTTCAGGTTCGGGTTCAGTTTCTGACAAACTTTTTTCTGGGATTTCATGTTTTAAGGTTTGCATTTGTTTTTTTCATTTCTTGTTGTTCCATTTTAAGCTGAGAAAGTTCTAATTTAATTTGTTTTATTTCTAACTGTAATTCAGAATTTTTAATTTGTCTTGGTTTTATTTTTTCATATTTATTAAATATTATATCTTGTATATTATACATTTGTGATTGACTAGAAATAATTTCTTTTTCTTTTTCTGGTTTATCTTTTAATGAGGATTTTAATTTCAAAAGGTATTCTCTTTTAAGTTCTGGGTCTTGAATTTTATCAATAACTTCAATCATAAATTCTTGGTCTTTGGTTAACATATTAATTGAGGGTTCATTTTCATCATCAGAAGATTGGGATGTTGTATGTAATTTGTCTATTTGTAATTCATCTGTTTCGGTGGATGTATCATTTTCAGAAGAAGTTGTTTCTAAAAGAATCTCATTTAATTTTTGTTCTATTTCTTCATCTAGATTTAAATTATTAATTTTTCTTTTAATTTTACAATATTTTGAGATGTGTCCTGGTTTTCCACATCTATAACATTTTATTGTTTTATCAATTTTATTTTCTGTTTTTTGTTGTTTCTTTTCTTTTCTGTATTTTCTATATTTGGGTTTTTTATAATATTCTAAAATATTCTTTTTCCTATTTTTTGGTTTTATAGGGCAGCATGTTTTTGAAGAAGAAGGTTCATTCCTAATGTCAAATTGGTGGCAGAATGATCCTAATTCTTTTCTACATTGATATCTTTCTTTCTTAAGTTGTTTTTGTAATTTTAAATCTTAACAAATTTTTAATCCTTCTTTTTTGGGTGAAACTAATTAGTTCACCATATGTAAGCTTTTCATATGGAATAATACCTCTATAATTTTCTATTATTTGATTTCTAACTTTTTCTCCTAACAAAGTAGGAAGTCCTGCTAGAAACTTTTCTTTCCAAAACGGTTGTTGGTTATCAGATCTTTGCATAACTCTAGAAGGATCTCCTATAAAATGTTTAGAGATTGAGAAAATTAAAGTTGCTACTGTATCTTGGATTTCTCTTCCTTGTTCATCTAAAATAATTCTTCCTTGATCATCCTTTTTTATTGCTTTTAAAATTTCTTCTTGTTGGGTTTTAGTGAGTGCATGATCCCTCCATCCTTTTAATTGACCAATAAATCCAGCAACTAAAAGATTGGCTATAGCATGATCACTGATTAATCCATTTTGGTTTTGGGTTTTATAAACATTTGAAACCATCGTCATTTGTTGTAATAAACTAAGAATATTGTATTCAGACATCCCATCTATATTCCATTCATAAATTGTATTAGCATTGTATTTATTCTGGAAAACATGTTTTTCTTCTATATTAAGATCAGGTGCAGTGGTTTTTGGATAATAGAATCTTTTTGGTTCTTTCCAAGCCATTTTGTTAATTTGTTGTTCATCTGACTGGTTAGAGTCGGATTGGGAGGATTGGTGTAATGTATTTACTGAATGTTGGGCTTGCATTGGGGTATCAGGTGCAATTAATTCAGACTTGTAACTTTCCAAAGCATCAAGTCTATTTTGGATTTCTGTTAAGAAATCATTTTGGGGTTTTTGAAAAGGTTTTGAAATCTCATAAGGTGTGAATATTGGTTCTTTAGAACTTTTTTTTACTCATACCTCTTTTCTTTGGTTCTTTTTAATCGGTTGACTTTCCACCAAATTCTCAATATAATCTAATTGTTTTCCTATTGTATGAAGACTGATATTTGTATAGTTGTTTTGTTCTACTATCATTTTAATATCTTTTGATGAGATTTATTCTCCTGCATCAGGAGCTCTCATTCTTAAAGGATTTGCTTTTATTCTAGTATTTTTGTGAAGATATTGAACCTTACATTAGATGAATAAGCTTGAATTAAGGCTAATTTAGTATAAGGACTAGATTGAATATAAGGTAAAAGTTGAATTATAAAATCAAGAAAAGTCAAGGGACTAAATTAGCAATAAAACCATAAGTGACAAGTGTATGGTAATAGTGAAATACATGTGGTAAAATAAAATACATATATTAATTAATTATTTACTTATTATTTAAGTAAAAGATATTATGTTATTATATTATTATATTATTATTATTATATTATATAACATAAAATAAAGTAAATAAAAAAAATAAAGAAACAAAAGGATGAAATAGAAACAGAATTGGAAAACGAAACAGGGGAGAAGAATAGGGAAAGAAAAAGAAAGGGAGAAACTGGGGTTTTAAGGTTCAAGATTTAATTGGTAAGTCAATTTAGTCTCTTTTCTTGTAATTTTGATGTTTTTGGAATCCTAGAACAAAATACTACTTGATATAAGTGGAAATTTTGAAAGTTAGTTGATTTTTAGATGTGGGTTATGTTGAATTAATTGAAGAATTAGGGTTTGAATTGATAGAATTTTAAGTTAGAATTGAGAAAAGGATTGAATTGTAAAACAAATTATAAGTTTTATGTAGTAGGGACTAAATTGAAAGAAATTTGAAATTAGGGTTTTATGGTGAAATTAGAGAATTAAAATTAGTTTTAAGTGATAATTGAATGAAAAATAATGAATAAATTGTAAATAAAATAAAGTTAGTTTTGATTAAGGATTGAATTGAAAATTATACAAAAGTTGAATGTAAATTGAAATATTTAATATGAAATTGTAGTGTATTGATAATTTTTAATTGTTTCAATTCCGTAGCTAACGTGGTGCCAGAGACCTCAACTAGGAAAGGAAAAGAGAAAGTCAACGAGGAGTAATTCGGGAAATTACGGTTTGTACTTCTATAATTCGAATTTAATAATTATTTATTGTATTTATTAATGATATGTATGGTAAGTGAAAATTGAGGTAAGTGTTGATATTGTGATATTTGAATTGGAATTGTGAATATGTATGGATTATTGAATTGGAATGTGTATTGATTGAAAATTGAAAGTAAATTGAATACCCTATTAACAATGTCGGGCTAAGTCAGATATAGTTGGCATGCCATAGGATTGGAAGTGTTCAGGGATACTTCAACTTCGAGTCAATGAGGCACTACGTGTCACATTATTATTGCTTCGGATAAATCCGATGAGGTACTTAGTACCGTATTGTTTTACTTCGGCATGACCGATGAAGCACTGAGTGCCGTACTAGTGTGTTTGGGTTGGATCTGCGTATCCGTCTAAGTCCAAGTCGTGTTAATATGGATATATGAATGAATTGACCAAATGATTGACATTGAATGATATTGAATAAGAATTTAATATTAAAATTTAAATTGAAATTGATAACTTTATTGTGAAGTGCTATTGAATGACAATTGTGAGATTGAAATAGAAGATATGATTATTGAAAGTGATATGGATGATGAGTTTATGAAATTGATTATTTATTGAATGATTTTTGTTATGTATGATTATGTATATAATCATTATAAATTTTTGCTTAATAAGTATTCGGATTATAGAAATACCACTAAGTTTATACTCAGCGTACGGTTTGTTTCGATGCGCAGGGTAGGTAAAGTCCGATCGTTGAATCAGCATCCAAAGCCGATCCCGAACTCAAACACGTGGTGAAGTATTTTCTCTTTTAAAAATGGCATGTACCTAGGTTGTCTTTTGATGTCATTTTGAAATGTGAATATTGATGATATATAAGATGATATTGGTTGATCTATATATACAAATATATGACTTATAATATGGTCATTTACATGGTTTTAATTTGAATTGATTGAATAGTATTTAAATTAATTGTTTAGATAATTTATGTTAGATATCTATGAACATACATGAGTTAGATCATTATATTGATACTTCTGACCTGTTTTAAATGTATTTAATCATGTTTTGGACTGGTTGAAAAATTAGATTTTGAGTTTCTTGTTGTTCAAGAATTACAGGGTTGGTAAACTTGTTGTATAAGGCTCATTTTGAGTCCACACGGCTTGGCACATGGGCGTGTGAACCCTGCACCTAGGAAAAATTTTGAAATTTCTCGAAAAATCTTCTAAGCTTCCAATTAAGTCCCGATATGTTTTTGACACGTGTTTTGGGCCTCGAGGGCTCATTAAAGGGACTTTATGATTAAACTGTGAAATGTATGTTAAATTATTATGTGATTGTTCGTAATTGATCTGAATTGTTTGGTAATGCTCCGTAACCCTATTCTGGCGACAGATAAGGGTTAGGGGGTGTTACAAATAGATTACGTTGATCATTAGATATGGGGTCTTATGGAAGTGATTCAGATGGTGAGGTGGTCGTAGGAGAAGCTGATATGTATGCTTCGATCCTAATAACCCAATCCCACATTTAGAGCTTGGTATGGTGTTTAGGAGACCAAATGGATTCAAGACTGCTTTAGCAAAGTGTGCAGTAAAAAAAGGTTTGATATTGTCTATATTAGGAATGAAAAAGGGAGGACTATGGCTAGGTGTAGGGAAGATGGGTGCCCTTTTTAGAATATATGCTTTTGTAGATAATAGTGATGGGTTTTACAAGATAAAAACCTTTGTAGAAACCTACGAGTGTTCAATAACTTTTAAAAACAAAAGGGCATCTTACAAGTTTTTTGAGGGAACATTTCTTAAGTAAAATTAGAGTAATTCCAAAGCTGAAGTTAATTGAGATACAGAAACTAGCCAAGGAAGAGTTGAAAGTTGATTTGAGTAGGGGTACATGCAGCAGAGCTAAGAGGTAGGCACCGGAGGAGATCAATGAAAGGATAAGCTATGAGTTTAATAGTGTTAAACTAGCTTTATTTGATAAATAGTTTTGATATAACAAGCAAAAATGTTTTCGAACAAAGTTTGTTTTTGATCAAAGAAATTATAAAGTTCAAAGCATAAAAATTATTTCAAGACTTCCAAACCTCTTAGAAAATATTTTGAACACTTAGAAAATTTTGGACAAAGTTCAAAAATGGTTTTACACTCTTTAACTCAATTGAAACATTTTTAAATCGATTGAAAAATTGCTCCCTATAAGAAGTATCGAATTTTTTTAAAAAGTATTGATACCCATATGATTTTTGTAACACCCCTTACCCGTATTCGACGTCGAAATAGGGTACGAGGCATTACAGGAACACATACACTTGTAAACGTATTAAACAAAGTCATAAAATTTCATCCAAATTAAACTTTTCAAATTTTTATCTTTGAGTCCCTAAATAGGGCCTACGAGGCCCAATACATACTTTGGAAGTGGTCCGGGACTAAAATGAGAACTTTGGAAAACGTTAGAAAATTTCTTAAAAAATAGGGGCACACGCCCGTGTCCAAGGCCATGTCATTCACACAGCTGAGATACACGACCGTGTGTTAGGCCGTGTGGCGTTCTGAATTTCTGAAAATCAAGTGCAGACTTCACACACCCTGGGCACATAGCCGTGTGGTTGCCCGTGTGGCCACAAGTAAGGCTATTTACCAAGCCCTTTGCCACCCCAAAACACTTATACATTTATACAAATTTATCATCACACAACATGGTATTATTAAGCATTCAAACATCCACACTAAGACATCCACATACCATTTAAAAACCACATTCATCATGCATAATCACACACACACTTAACCATTCACATGCAAGCATACACATCCTTGAAATGCATCATCATAGACTTATAACATAACAAATATTGGCCACATTAAATGGCCTTAGACAACAATAACCATCAAATAGCATAGGCCAACATTCTAGGCCAACTCATAATAACATATACACATAATCAAGTCCCTATACATGCCATAGACCTAAAAATACTTGAATATCGTTGATACAATACCAATCAATAACTTATTAGTGTGATAGAATCTCCGACGACCTCCAACTCGAGCTAGCATCTGTGACACTATAGGAAAAAGGAAAGGAAGGGGGGTAAGCATTATAGCTTAGTAAGTAGGTATGTAAATAATAAGTGATTTATTAACAGGATTTTATAAATATTCACAATATGTTCTCAAGATAATACAATCATAATTGCACATAGTTCCACTATTTATTCATGTTCATCTCAAGCTGTCTACTCGAGTCATAGTAACTAAATTATTTATATTTTGAACTACGGAACTCCAAATTAAGATTCGCTAATTTTACCTAAAACTAAACTCACATATCTTCTTACCATAAAATTTTCAGAATTTTTGGTTTAGCCAATAAATACAGTTTATTCTTTAAATCTCCCCTATTCTGCTATCTGACAGTTTCGACCCTTCTTCACTAAAAATTAATTATCTGTTCGTACAAGATTTGGATGATGTTCCTGTTTATTTCTATTGAAAATAAACTCATTCAAGATTTTAAACATATAAATTCTAACACATAATTATATTTGTAAAATTTTAATAATTTTCCAAAGTCAAAACAGAGGAATCATAAACCATTCTAACTCTGCCTTACAAAAATCAAAATATCTCAGAATATGAAATTTTTTTGCTTACACCGTTTCTTTTATACAAAAATAGACTCAATAAGCTTTAATTTAATATCTTATTCAACTTCTAATTAAATTTCCACCATTTTTGGTGATTTTTCAAAGACACATAACTGCTGCTGTCCAAAACTATTTTATTTCTAAATTTTACTCTTTCATGTTTTCTTTATAGTAACTTTCATTGTAACACTTACTCCGTACCAATCTTACCAAAGTTCGATCACATATCGAGTACATTGCTCATAAGTTTACACACACATACCTGCACTTATTCATCACATGGTCATATCGTTTGTACTTAGTCATTTCCCGTTGAACGCATCGGAATAATAACGGATACACGGAAATTTGCACATAAGTGCCACACTTGTAGCTAAAGATACTTCATATCACACTTTTCACATAGGCTCGCTCTCAAGCTATTCACATTCACGAGTCCGCTCACACAAGCCGCCGGTCGACGTAACTACTCGTCTTTGCTCACACAAGTCGCCGTGTCCGTAACACATGCCGGATACCCCCACCACCGGTAGAACTTATAAGACCAAAGCACCCGCTTTCACATAGTCACAATCTCGGGTCTACTCACACAAGTCGCTTGGTCATGACGAAACTACACTGCAGTCTTTGCTTACACAAGCGTCGAGTATCCGTAACACATGCCGAATAACTCAGCCATCGGTAGAACATACGGACTAGCACCCGGATCACTTATTTCACTTAGATTTCACATAGGTTTCTAGTGAACATGTCACTCGTATCCATTTTTATTCCTAAGGTTCAGCCGGGAAATTTCTCACTTGTCGATATTTTGTCAATTACATCAAATATTCAGCCACAATTCATACCATTTATCAAAATATGAAAACGTAAGTAAAAACGATGCATTATTTACATACAAACTTACCTCGGTAGCACAATCGGTGAAAAGGACTTATTCGTCATATTCATTGTTTTTCCCCCGTTCTAAGTCCGAATCTCGTTTTCCTTGATCTATAACAACACATTTAACTCACTTATTCATCCTGCTACTCAAATTAGC
Source organism: Gossypium sturtianum (assembly GCA_025698515.1). Taxonomy (NCBI): domain Eukaryota; kingdom Viridiplantae; phylum Streptophyta; class Magnoliopsida; order Malvales; family Malvaceae; genus Gossypium; species Gossypium sturtianum. The sequence continues at coordinate 119,849,819 of CM046952.1, forward strand.
CTAAATTCACATTTTGGCAACATTACATTTTTGCCCCTAAACTTTATCATATTTACACTTTTGCCCCTAGGCTCGTAAAATGATTTTCATTCAATTTCTTTGTACTTTAAGCCTATCCAAACCATTTTCATAATTATAACAGCCCACAATTTCCATTAAAACACACTTTTATGACATATTTTATAACTTTTACAAATTAGTCCTTTTAGGCATTTTCACCGAAAATCACTTAGTAAAAGTTATTTCTCTAACCATAAACATGCATTTACTACCATTAAACATCAAAATACACACATATTCATCATGGTTCAAAACCCTATACTTTAACCATATCTCAAATTAGTGGTAGAAATAGATAGATCTTATTATGAGGATTTCAAAAACGTAAAAATAATTAAAAACGGGGCTAGAACGGACTTACAATCGAGCTTGGAAGCTTGAAAAACCCTAGCCATGGTTTCTTCATGCAACATTTGGCCATAGCTTGAAGATGGACACAATTTTGCTTTAATTTTGGCTTTTTTAATTCTTTTAATTACTAAATGACCAAAATGCCCCTAACTTAAAAATATCCTATTTCACTCATCTCATGTCCATTTTTGTCCAACAATTTAACCAACGGTCTAATTACCATTTAAGGACCTCCAATTTAAGACTTCATAACAATTGGACACTTCTAACATGTGGAACTCAACTTTTTCACTATTTACAATTTAGTCTTTTTGACTAAATTGAGTGCCCAAACGTCGAAATTTTTGAACGAAATTTTCACGAAATTTTTTCATGAAATCCTTGACCATAAAAATATAATAAAAACAAAATTTTCCTCGTCGGATTTGTGGCCCCTAAACCACTGTTTCGACTAGGCCCAAAATCGGGCTGTTACAACTCTCCCCCTTAGGGATTTTCGTCCCCGAAAATCTTACCAGAAGAAATTGCTTTCAACTTCCATGAATCACTTTCACTAATTTCTCAGAATCACAAATCAAATCAACCTCGTATCTCTTTCTAGTCACCTTTGAACTTTAACACCTCGTGTCAGAGCATATTGTCAAAGTTTTGAATTACTCTCTCAAACTTACCACCGATTTACAGGTGTATTACCGTGCCAAGATGCAATTGCGTATTCATAGTTTCCTGTAGCTCTTTCCATAATTGGGATTTAGCCCTCGGATCTCAATCCGAAATAATGGAGACTGATACTTTGCATAATCGAATAATCCCAGAAACATCTTACTCGGCTGGTTTGTTAAACAAGAAATCTTTACACGGACGATCAATCACAATCTGATAACATCTGTGACTATATCTGCTTTCCCAGAGATTAACCAATAACTACTCGCGATCTTTCACAAGCTCAAGTCTTTAACACTATCTTAACTTCAGATCTTTCTATGGCATTCGATACTTTAATTCTTGAAATTAGGGAACATGTGAAATTAACCATATGAAAACATGAACCATCACTTTACATTCTAGTAATAAAACATATTCCAATCCGTTCAATAGTACATCGCTGAAAAATCATGAATTCATTACTCAATTCAAACTGAACTCAGAACCAAAGCTTCGGTTAATAGTATCTTCAACTATTTTCAACTTTTCTAACATGCACAGACCATCCGAATTTTTGTAAATGTGATAACCATATCATTCAGAACAGCTTTAACTCATAATAACATCATTAGATTAGAACAAATCTAATAGGTGTACCGCGTATCATACTTTCTAGAATATCAATCTTTCATTCGCATCATCCATCGATATACTCATGAATGCACAAAATTTATTACCATAATCGAGGATGCTTTAACTACATGTAACTCAAATCACATTTCAACCGACCAATTCACTTTGATAAGAGCAACTAAGTCAATTTCGATTATCAAATAATAACATAACAAAATGCTCCTTTCTTCATGTTGTTAGGACAGTTCAAACATACAATCTTTCATAGTTCTTTCAACATACCAGTCACAGATATTTACTAACTATATTAACTCAGATGAAACATAACATCTTGCTTGAACTCACTGATAACAATCAAAATTATCCGAGGAAGAAAATCAAGTATACAATTTGAACTTGATCATCATAACCCACACTTTTGCCGATATCGACTTCAAAGATAAGCCATACTTGATAAATTAAACAATAAGGATGATAAGAAAACCGAGATGATGAAATCCGAGATACAAGACCATACTGAATGTCCGAGAACACCACTCATATGAAATAATAGAGATCCTGACGATTCCTTAGAGAAACTGTAAGAAAAAGAAACACTGTTCAAACATTCCGAAGTCAATTGTAACAGAGATAATACATTTTCCATAAAAATGTAAACAGGACAACAACCGGAAAGCAGAAGAACAGTTTCATATGAATTCACTATCAACTTTTTATCTCGGGCGTAACGGAATAGAATACCAATAGAAGATAGTGGAATGCCGATCATAGATCAATTAGACCAACGATACTTTCATCAGAAAACGAGAAATTACAAATGCCTTTGAGAATATATAAACACATAGAATACCCAAAAGAGATAGTCGTAAATTGCTCAATCAGAATCACATACTCAAACATCTTTACATTTCAAACATTATTCTTCCGACTAATTCATCATAACTAATCTCATAATATTTCATTCATTAACAAAATAAACTTAGAAGAATTCCCAGAAAATACAATCTTTAGAAATCATACCAATGAGTCGATTTAACCGAAATTAACTCCTTCTCTAGTGTGGCTTTGTGCATTCCAAATAATCTTTAGAATAATCATATTATCTCTCTCATAACCGCTTTTGCTCTCGCTAAATCATTCCCATCTCTCTAATCACATCATTAATTATTCCACCACCGAACTCTTTAGTTTCCCCACTTGTGAGCTTATTCAATATAAATCTCGTGAACTTCGTCATATGACACTATACTGCTGGTAAGGGGGTGAAGATTGCAAAGCCTTTAAAGTTTTGACTCTCATACACACACACATACAATATAGCATTTAATACCAACACAATATCATGTACTTTGATTACACATCTCTAGGTTTCTACTAATCATGAACACATTTTCAAATATCTTAGTAACACACTCAGCATTATCACATATAAATATCAACCAATCGTAATAAGCTCATCTCAAAATAAATTTTGCATGCTATTCACTGCAAAAAGTCACTCTGATTTATCTAAATGCAATGATCAATCAGAACGATAACATTTTATCCATATTGCTCAACTTATGGTTAATCCATTGTATCCATTAACACATACATATCATCGCAAATCATAGAGAATCAATTCAGGCAAATCAATATATTCACTAAGTTACATGAACTTACTTAACCCCTTTCAGCATTATCGATGGTAGCTTGGTTGGAAAGTATCCCTACTTTAACCAAAACAAATCTCATCGGAGTCGGGAGATATCACACTATCACAGTTCACTTATGGCATGTATAGCTAGACTCACATACGCTATGTTAGTCTGAGAATTAACTAAACCATAGCTCTGATACCACTAAATGTAACACCCTTTACCCGTTTTTGACGCCAGAATAGGGTACGAGGCATTACCAGAACACATGCACTTGTAAACGTATTAAATGAGTCATAAAATTTCATCCAAATTAAAACTTTTCAAATTTCTATCTTTGAGTCCCTAAATAGAGCCTACGAGGCCCAATACATACTTTGGAAGTGGTCCGGGACTAAACTGAGAACTTCGGAAAATGTTAGAAAATTTCTTGAAAAATAGGGGCACACGCCCGTGTCCAAGGCCATGTCATTCACACAGCCGACATACACGACCGTGTGTTAGGCCGTGTGGCGTTCCGAATTTTCAAAAATTAAGTGCAGAATTCACACACCCTGGGCACATAGCGGTGTGGCTGCCCGTGTGGCCACAAGTAAGGCTATTTACCAAGCCCTTTGCCACCCCAAAACACTTATACATTTATACAAATCTATCATCACACAACATGTTATTATTAAGCATTCAAACATCCACACTAAGACATCCACATACCATTTACAAACCACATTCATCATGCATAATCACACACATACACTTAACCATTCACATGCAAGCATACACATCCTTGAAATGCATCATCATAGACTTATAACATAACAAATATTGGCCACATTAAATGGCCTTATACAACAATAACCATCAAATAGCATAGGCCAACATTCTAGGCCAACTCATAATAACATATACACATAATCAACTCCCTATACATGCCATAGACTTAAAAATACTTGAAGATCGTTGATACAATACCAATCAATTATTAGTGTGATAGAATCTCCGACGACCTCCAACTCAAGCTAGCATCTGTGACACTATAAGAAAAAGGAAAGGAAGGGGGGTAAGCATTATAGCTTAGTAAGTAGGTATGTAAATAATAAGTGATTTATTAACAGACTTTTATAAATCTTCACAATATGTTCTCAAGATAATGCAATCATAATTGCACATAGTTCCACTATTTATTCATGTTCATCTCAAGCTGTCTACTCGAGTCACAGTCACCAAATTATTTATATCTTGAACTACAGAACTCCAAATTAAGATCTGCTAATTTTCCCTGAAACTAGACTCACATAAATTATTACCATAAAATTTTCAGAATTTTTGGTTTAGCCAGTAAATACAGTTTATTCTTTAAATCTCCCCTGTTTTGTTGTTTGACAGTTTCGACCCTTCTTCACTAAAAAATAATTATCTCTTCGTACGGAATTTGAATTATGTTCCCGTTTGTTTCTATTAAAAATAGACTCATTAAGGATTTTAAAAATATAAATTATAACCCATAATTATTGTTTTACAATTTTTAATAAATTTCCAAATTTAGGACAGGGGATTCCAAAATCATTCTAACTCTGTCTCACAAAAATCCAAATATCTCATAATATGAAATTCTTTTGCTTACATCGCTTCTTTTATGAGAAAATAGACTCAATAAGATTTAATTTTATATCTTATTCAACTTATAATTCAATTTCCACCATTTTTGGTGATTTTTAAAAGACACATAATTGCTGCTGTCCAAAACTGTTTTATTTCTAAATTTCACTCTTTCATGTTTTCTTTATAGTAACTTTTATTGTAACACTTACTCCGTATCAATCTTACCAAAGTTCGATCACATATCGAGCACATTGCTCATAAGTTTACACACACATACCTGCACTTATTCATCACATAGTCATATTCGTTTGCACTTAGTCATTTCCCGTTGAACGTATCGGAATAATAACGGATACACGGAAATTTGCACATAAGTGCCACACTTGTAGCTAGAGATACTTCATATCACACTTTTCACATAGGCTCGCTCTCGAGTTATTCACATTCACGGGTCTTCTCACACAAGCTGTCAGTCATACGTAACTACTCAGTGCTGCTCACACAAGCTGTCAGGTATCCGCAACACATGCCGGATTACGCAGCCACTGTTAGAACTTATAAGACCAGCACCCGTTTCACATAGTCACAATCTCGGGTCTGCTCACACAAGCTGTCGGTCATGACGAAACTACACGATGCTGCTTACACAAGTTGTCGAGTATCCGTAACACATGCCGAATAACTCAGCCACCGGTAGAACGTACGGACCAGCACCCGGATAACTTATTTCACTTAGGGTGGGTTTGGATGGGTGGTGCGTTTACCTGCGGTTAGTGTAAAAATAGCAGTAGCGGTGAGATTAGATACTGTAACGATACTGTAGCGTGAGACAAAAAGTAAGCTAAACGCACCGCACCGCACTCAATCGCCCATCCAAACCCACCCTTAGATTTCACATAGGTTTCTAGTGAACATGTCACTTGTATCCATTTTTATCCCTAAGGTTCAACCCAGAAATTTCTCACTTGTCGATATTTTGTCAATTACATCAAATATTCAGTCACAATTCATACCATTTATCAAAATATGAAAACGTAAGTAAAAACTATGCATTATTTACATACAAACTTACCTCGGTAGCATAATCGGTGAAAAGGACTTATTCGTCATATTCTTTGTTTTCCCCCGTTCTAAGTCTGAATCTCGTTTTCCTTGATCTATAACAACACATTTAACTCATTTATCCATCCTGCTACTCAAATTAGCCTAAATTCACATTTGGCAATATTACATTTTTGCCCCTAAACTATCATATTTACACTTTTGCCCCTAGGCTCGTAAAATGATTTTCATTCAATTTCTTTGTACTTTAAGCCTAGCCGAACCATTTTCATAACTATAACAGCCCACAATTTCCATTAAAACACACTTTTATGACATATTTTATAACTTTTACAAATTAGTCCTTTTAGGCATTTTCACCGAAAATCACTTAGTAAAAGTCATTTCTCTAACCATAAACATGCATTTTCTACCATTAAACATCAAAATACACACATATTCATCATGGGTCAAAACCCTAGACTTTAACCATATCTCAAATTAGTGGTAGAAATAGATAGATCTTGTTACGAGGATTTCAAAAACGTAAAAATCATTAAAAACGGGGCTAGAACGGACTTACAATCGAGCTTGGAAGCTTGAAAAACCCTAGCCATGGTTTCTTCATGCAACATTCGGCCATAGCTTGAAGATGGACACAATTTTGCTTAAAATTTGGCTTTTTTAATTCTTTTAATTACTAAATGATCAAAATGCCCCTAATTTAAAAATATCCTATTTCACTTATCTCATGTCCATTTTTGTCCAACAATTTAACCAATGGTCTAATTACCATTTAAGGACCTCCAATTTAAGAATTCATAACAATTGGACACTTCTAACATGTGGAACTCAACTTTTGCACTATTTACAATTTAGTCTTTTTGACTAAATTGAGTGCCCAAACGTCGAAATTTTCGAACAAAATTTTCACGAAATCTTTCCGTAAAATCGTAGACCATAAAAATATAATAAAAACAAAATTTTCCTCGTCGAATTTGTGGCCCCGAAACCACTGTTCCGACTAGGCCCAAAATCGGGCTGTTATAATTTTTATTGATACCCTTTTCTATATTGATACCAAAGTTGCTCACTAACTTGAAGCAAAAATTGAATAAAAGTAAAAAGGTTTGAAAAAGGAGAAAACTCCAAACAAAACTTTGTTAAAAATAACTTTAATCACTATAAACATTGAGGGCTTTTAAAAACTTATAAGGGAAAATTAGTTAGAAGTATATGGGTCCCTAAAAGACTCATTACTACTAAAGATAAGGATATCCTTTCTAAATGGATACCTAAAGGCACTAAAATCTTGGAAACTAATGCTTATGGACCCAAAATAATTTGAGTACCAAAAATCAAAAATTAATTCTATGTTTGTAGGAAAATGAGCATTGCTTTAAGGTGTGCAATTCAAGTAAGAACTCATGGTACATTAATAGTGGATGCTCAGGGCACATGATAGGTGACAAGAGAAATTTTATCAAGTTGAAGCTAAAAAGTGGAAGAGAAGTTACATTTGGTGACAACTCCAAAGGACAAATAGAAGGAGTTGACTCTATTAGTAAAAACTCTTCAATCTTTATTGAAAATGTTTTGTATGTCAACGGTCTTAAGCATAATCTATTAAGTATTAGTCAATTGTGTGATAAAAGTCTCAATGTCATTTTTTAGTCTAATGGTTGTAAAGTAATTTACATTGTGTCTAATAAGATTATACTTGTAGGACATAGGATATGAAATATTTACATGGTGCATTTAGATGACATGCATGATTCAAATATATGCCTTACTGCTAAAAATGAAAATAATTTGTTATTGTGGCATAGAAAACTAGTACATGCTAGCATGAACATATTGCATAAACTAGCCAAAAACGACTTAGTAAGAGGTTTGACAAAAACTGATTTTGATTTAGATAAAGTTTGTGATGCGTGTGTTAAAGGCAAACATAAGAAAGATTCCTTTAAACCTAAAAATGATGTATCTACTAATAGAGTTCTTCAATTAATTCACATTGATCTTTTTGGACCAATTAGGACTACTAGCTTGGGTGGAAAATAATATGCTTTTGTGCTTGTAGATGATTATTCTAGATTTACTTGGGTTCTTTTCTTAAGTACTAAAGATGAAACTTTAGAAAAATTCATCACATTTTCAAAAATTAATCAAAATGAAAAAGGTTAGTCTATCACTAGTTAGAAGTGACCATGGAACCAAATTTCAAAATCTTGGTTTTGAAAATTTTTGCAACTCAAATGGAATTAGCCATAATTTTTCAACATGTAGAACCCTTCAACAAAATGGAGTTGTTGAGAGAAAAAATCGAACTTTAGAAGAAATGGCTAGAACCATTCTTTGTGAAAACAATTTATTAAAATATTTTTAGGCAGAAGCCATAAACACCGCTTGATATATTGTTAATAGAGTAATGATTAGGCCTATTTTAAAGAAACTTCATATGAACTCTTCAAAAATAAAAAGCCTAACATTAGTTATTTTCATCCTTTTGGATGCAATTGTTTTGTTTTAAATAATGGCAAAAACAATTTTGGTAAATTTGATGCAAAAAGTGATGAATGAATTTTTCTTGGTTATTCTTTAAATTTTAAAGCTTATAGAGTCTTTAATAAAAGAACTTTAGTAGTTGAAAAATCAATACTTGTTTTCGATGATGCTAACCCTCTTCCTAAAAAGGATACTTGTGTTGATGATGATGATGTAGGAATATTAAACAATGATGATAAAGTTGATCATTCATCAAATGACAAGATTCAAGAACAAACACAAGAAGCTCTAAATGAGTTTACCATAGAGGAAAGGGAAGTCAATCATCTAAGAGAGTACAACTATGTGAAGGACAGTAATATTTTGGGAGATCCATCCAAATGGTTAACTACTAGATCTTCTCTTAGAAATTCATGTAATTATGTTGCATTTATCTCATGCATTGAGCCTAAAAATATCAAAGAAGCATTAAATGATGAATATTGGATATTGGCTATGCAAGAGGAATTAAATTAATTTGAGAGAAGCAATGTATAGACCCTTGTAGAAAGACCATGTAAAAAATTTACTATAGGTACTAAGTGGGTTTTTAGGAATAAGCTAGATGAGAGTGGTAACATAGTGAGAAACAAGGCTAGGCTTGTTGCTCAAGGTTACACTCAAGAGGAAGGAATAGACTATTATGAAACGTATCCTCCCGTAGTTAGAATGGAGTGCAATAGTGTAACAGTCCAGCTTAGACCCTAGTCGGAACAGTGGTTTTGGGACCACAAATTCGAGTTAGAAAAAAATATTTTAATATTATATTATATGTTTATTGTATGTGAATTGACATGTGTGAGATTTTCGTGTTTTAATTTGATCGTTTGTGTGCTTAATTTACAAAAAGGACTTAATCGTATTAAATGCAAAAGTAGGCTATTAATGTGTATGTATTGAATTGCTACTGTTTTTATATTGTGGGGTCCTTAAAATGAAATTTGACCATTTATAAGGTGATGGACGGTAGTGGACATTAATTATAAGGTTTATGTATTATTTTATTATGGTTAAAAAGGTAATTTTTGTATTAACATATGATTAAATAAATTAAAACATAAAATTTATGCATTTGTTCATCCTTGTTTACCGAATATTGAAAGAAAAAGAAAGAATAAAAGCTTGCTAGGTTTCGGCTATGGTTTTGCTAGATTAAGGTATGAGTTTTGTTCGGTTTTTGATCATTTCTACGTTTTTGTGATCGTTGCTTCGAGTACTATAAAGCCCATGTCTCAATTTTTGAATTTGATGATGATTTTGTATTTTGCCATTGTTGAAAGCTTGTGGTTTTTGTTGTTTGATGATGAAAAATAAAAGATATGTGAAAGATTAATATGTTTTGTCTTTGGATTTTTGATGAATTTGAGTAATTTGGGCTAAATTGTGAAATAAATGAAATTTGTAGACTTATATGAACTATATGAATATTCGGCAAAGCATGGGAAATATGAAAATTTGTGTATTTTGTGATTTTATGAAATACGGACTAAAATGTCAAAAATGTGAAATTTAAGGGCTTAAGTGCAAAATACCCTAATTATGTGTTTGTGGTTTGAATTGAATGAAATGTGTTATTAAATAGCCAAATTTGAATTTATTTAGATCAAGAACAAAAGAAAACGAAATTAGATCGGGGGAAGTCGAAAGTGTTCGAGTAGTCGAATCCATCCATTCGTTTTTGTACGAGGTAAGTTCATAAGTAAATAAATGTTGTTGAATTCAATTGTATATATATTATTTGTATCAAATTGAATTATTACTTGTATATTATGTGAATGCCGAATTGGTAAAAGTGAGGAAGAATTGTCTACGAGCTTGAATCGAATGAGATACGACGTCTGAAAGCCCCGTACGAACCTTAGGAATAGATAGGATACATATGTCATGACATAGGATTCCGATATGTGTTTTCGTGTAAGACCACGTCTGGGACGTTGGCATCGACTTGTGTTTACGTGTAAGACCATGTCTGGGACATTGGCATCGTATTTGATTCGTGTAAGACCCTGTCTGGGATAGTAGCATCGATATGTGATTACATGTAAGACCACGTCTGGGATGTTGGTATTGTACGAGATCTCCGACTATCCGAGTATCCTTTTTAATTCTGAATGGTTCAACGGGCATTAACGAGATGAGATCGAATGTGAAAAAGAACTAAAAGGCTCAGGTACGTGCTATGTTATATGTATATGTAAGTAAGGTAAGTATATGTTAGAGATGAATATATGAATTAGACATGGTAAAAGAGAAATTTATATGTGCTTATGAGTATATGTGTATTCGAACACTGATGTTATATTGCTATTATAAATGTAATAATATTTGAGTTTTCAATCATATTAAATGTAAATTTGGTTAAGGTTTGTTTGTTTTGATTAGTTGATTTAATACAAATGTTTATGGGTTCATTATTTACTTATGGCTTACTAAGCTATGAAAGCTTACTTTGTGTGTGTTTGTTCCTTGTTTTATAGATTATTAAAGCTACGGGAAGCTCGGGGATCGTCGAGGATCATCACCACACTATCGAATTATATTTTGGTATCTTTTGTAAATGTACATATTAAAGTATGGCATGTATAGGCTAGAGAACTTTGATTATGTTTTGAGGTGTGTGAATATGGCCATGTGATATGGCTTGTTAATGAATGTGTTTATGATGAGTTTTGTTCTTGTTATATGATGCATAAGTTGGAATGTTTTAATGTGCTCATGAATGGCTAAATGAAATGGTTAATATTGGTAAGTTTATGATTGATTTGAGAAATTGATATGATGAGAAATGATATGAATTGAAATGGTTTTAAATTAGGTATTAATCATATGTTTTAATGTGAAATCTATGCTTTGAATTTGTTTGTTTGAGTTAGTTTTGCATATGTTAATGAATGATGTTATTAAGAGTTAAATTGTGCATGTTTTGGTATGTTTTGGTTGCTATTAGATCATGAATTGAGGCTTGTTGGATATTTGTAGGTTTGACCCAAATTTTGGGTGGCAAATTGGCCTTGCAAATGGCCTATATTTGCCTACACGGTTGAGCACACGGGCGTGTCCCTCATGGTTGCATTTCGAAGCAAGTTAGGAAACCACACGGCTAGACACACGGGCGTGTGACTAGCCGTGTGAGCAAGTCAGTAGCCTCCCTAATTTTCACACAGCTTGGCACACGGGCGTGTCTTGTGGCCGTGTGGACAAGTCAGTATGTATGCCCTGTTTTGCCACGGCCTAGACACACGGGTGTGTCTAATGCCGTGTGAGGCACACGGCCTGCCCACACGGGCGTGTGACCTCTGTAACTTTGAAAAATGTTTAATTTTCGGAAAAATTTTGTATATACTCGGTTTAGTCCCGACCCCTTTCCAATGCATGTTTAAGGTATCGTAGACCTTTTAAAAGGGACTCTATGTATATGATTTGCTATGATATGATGATGGTGTATTATATGTTTGTGAAATGATCGTAAAAGTTTCGATAAGTCCGGTAACGCCTCTTAACCCTATTCCAGCGATGGTTACGAGTTAGGGGTGTTACAAATAGAATGCTATTAGGTTTTGCATACTTTAATGATTTTAAATTATATCAAATGGATGTGAAAAGTGCTTTTCTAAATGGTTTTATAAATGAAGAAGTGTATTTGAACAACCACCCAATTTTGAAGATCCAAAATTTTCAAATCATGTTTTCAAACTTTCAAAAGCTTTATATGGTTTGAAACAAGCTCCTAGATATGAAAGACTATCAAATTTCCTTATTGAAAATGGTTTTTGTAAAGGGAAGGTTGATACAACACTTTTTATCAAAAGAAAAAACAGATTTATTAGTGGTACAAATTTATGTTAATGATATTATTTTTGGTGCTACTAATGATCTTTATCAAGAATGTTCCAAGCTAATGCAAGGTGAATTTGAGATGAGCATGATGGGATAGCTGAACTTTTTTTTTTGGGGCTCCAAATCAAGCAAATGAAGGATGGCATCTTCATCAATCAAGCTAAGTACACAAGGGAAATGCTCAAAAAGTTTGGGATGGACAATCTCAAACCACAAGCTACACCTATGAGCTATTCTACAAAGCTTGACAAAGATGAAGGTAAATGTGTAGATATTAAATTATATAGGTCTATGATTGGTTCTTTACTTTATCTTACCGCAAGTAGACCAGATGTTATGTTTAGTGTTTGCTTGTGTGCTAGATATCAATCATGCCCTGAGAAATCACATTACAAGCCATTAAGAGAATTTTTAGGTACCTTAGAGACACTCCTTTTTTTATTTAGGACTTTGATATTTTAAAGACTCTTCATTTAGCTTGCATTCTTTATTGGATGCGGATTTTGGAGGTTGCAAACTAGACAGGAAGAGCATCTCCTGTACTTGTTAATTCTTAGGCAACATGTTAATTTCATGGTTTTAGAGAAACAAAATAGTGTTGCATTGTCCACCACTGAAGCGGAATACATTTCCGTCAGCAGTTGTTGTGCTCAAGTTTTACGGATAAAACAACAACTTAAGGACTATGGAATTGATATAGATACTATTCTTATCAAGTGTGACAATACTAGTGTTATTTGTCTCACTAAAGATCCCATCCAACTTTCTAGGACTAAACACATTGAAATAAGACATCATTTAATTAGAGATCATGTCCAAATAGGTGATATTGTTCTAGAGTATGTAGACACTTTGCATCAATTAGCTAACATTTTTAAAAAACCATTAGATAAAGAAAAATTTTGGACACTTAAGAAAGAAGTAGGTATCACTACCTTGTCTTGATTTTGTGTTCAAATAAATTTATGCACTTGGTTGTTTTCAAAATATTTTATGACTTAATTTTTTTTGAAAAAGCATGAACAAATCATTTTAATGGCTCTCATATGAAATTAGCTAGGGGGAGTTGATATTGCATGACTAGTCTATTTTTGACTTATTTGGCTTAATTTACATGATTATTGAATACCTTTGAATATGCTAAACTAGACTTTGTTAGATGTTAATATTCAATTTTTGCATGCCTTATAATGTTCTATGTTTCATATGCATTATACTTAAATTTGACATATTTAAACATATGAAATCATTAGAATTTGCTAAAAAGTCATTCTAAGTTAGTTTAGAATGTATTAGAACTTAAAAGTCAAGTTGGAAAAATTTTTTGTACGTTGGGTTTTAAAGATTCTTGCAACATTTTTTCAAATAGATTAAGAAAACCCCTAATTTTTTCCCCTTTTTTAAAACCTCTCGACCCTACCATCCAAAATCTTCAATTTCTTCACTTTTTCTTTAAAATATTGACACAAAACAACCAACATTGCCACTTTATATAAGGATTCAACAAGTTTGCTTCCAATTTTCATCATTTTCAAGCAATTTTAAGGTAAAATTCATTTTTCTTACTTCGAATTTTTGTTAATTTATTGGTTGAAAATTGTGTTTTTGGGTTGATTTGGATGTTGGAAAAAACGAGTTTGAAAAATGCAGCGAAAAATAAATTTAGGAAAAATAGCGTTTTAATTTTTTTTTTCAAAACATTATCTTGGTTGTAATATCTAAGGTAATAAACACTTAATCAAAATGGTATCTTTTCAATTCGTCTAGGATGAGTGCTTCGACCGAGTAGTCTTCTCCGCTATCCTAAAGCTCAATCTGCCGAGTGTGGGCTCGTTTCGAATCAAAAAAAATTCACAAAAATTACTAGTGGGGTAATTTTGTAATTTCTCTAAACTTTTAGGTCAAGTTGTAAATCAAAAAAATATCTCTAGAAATTTTCTGAAATAATCTCTTCAGAGAATTTTCTCTTTACAACTTTCTCTTGAATCCAAGCGTGTGAAAAATAATGACCTAAAGCTCTCTTTATATAGGGAGAGTCTAAAGAGTTCAACTATGATTAAACTTACTCTTTTTAATATTTGATTAAATTTAATATAAAATCTTATTAAAATAATAGAATATTTATCTACAGGATAAACATTAAATTAAATTTAATATTAAGATAATCACTTTAATATTAAATTAATAAAATACTATTAAGATAAGTATTTAATTTAATTTAATATTAAACTATTAAAATAATATTATTTTTGAAATAATTAATCTGAAATCAAGACTCTCGTAGAGTCTTAGTAGGAGCGTAACTCTTCCACTACTCAACCACCGAAGACCAATCGTCGTCGACCACTGAGACGCCGCCGTCAACATCGCCATGTCCGGTGATGCAGGTGCAACACCCTTATGGCATCTCGAGCTGGTTCGGTCCAAGTCAGTGACAACCTGACCGATTCGGTCTAGCCACGGGTTGGACTGTTGACCTAGTTTTACATACCAGGCCCAGTTCGGTTAGTTTTTGGGTATTCGTCTCGGTTTTGGGCTTTCGGACCCAATTTACGATCTTAGGTCTAATTCTCAAGTTCAATTACTCATAGGGACAATTGTTTGACTAGGAAATTAATTTCCAAAAATATCATATTAATTTTAATTAATTTGATTAATTTAATTTTACTTGATCAAAATTAATTTTTCCAAAAATCACTTAGATTTTCCAAATTAATTTTTCAAGAAAATTCTTTAATCAAATTCTCTAGTTGTACAATTCTCAATACCGCCTAATTTAATTCCACATCGAATAAATCGACTCAATTAAATTATTTCTAAAGTCGTAGAATTTTCTTCTGATTCAAATGCAGTCTGATCGAGATTTTGTTGAGCTAGATGAGGGACCAATCGGACATATACAATTAGGCTCTAGTAATTGCAATTATGTCCAGAAGCATTGTTCCGGTAATTCGCAATTACTTAATCATGGAATCAGTCCACAAGAAGTACCATGATTGAAAACTCCTTGTTGTATACTCTTTACGGAAGCAATTCATCCAATTGTTTTGTCTAATGACCTCGTCATGTGTGTGTTGCCCTCATAAGATATCCTTGATTCCTTTGACTTAAACCCATTCACTCAATACAATCCTATTTTATCTCATTGTCACCATTGTGTCTTCTTAATGATTAATATGATCACTGCCAACAAATGACTGTGATAAATTGCTCGTTCAAGAACAAGCAACTCGTGGCCACATTCCATATTTATCAATCTACATAATGCCAATGAGAGGATATCATTAACTTTTTAATTGAGCTATGAATTCTACTGTTACAAGTAAAGCTATGTCATACACAAGTCATGTACCAAACATACCGGATATGGGCTCAATCATCTTTAGAGCATAAGCCTCCACTTATATCAAAGTACATAAGTTGCATACGCGTGGTCAGTAACTAACTCAGGATTTAGGTAAATCACACCATGAACGTCACAAGTGAATTAATTCACAAACGAATTCAAAATTAATTCATCTTGGGTCCAAATCCAATGTATCATTCTACCAATAAATACATATCTATCTCTACTTGCAGTCAATCGCTTTAATAGCAAAGACTAGCCATCTTCTCAATTGGAATTGTAGACGACATAATAATCCTTCTTAGTATTTAAATCAAATGCTCACTTTGATTCTTTTACAGGATTATGGACTCATTTAGATTATCTACTTAAGTAAGTTGTCTTTCTCGCAATGTAAACGTTCTTATAATACCACTTATCTTCAGTTTGAACTTAGACAATCAATGAACTAATATTTGCTTGTCACAATTTCGCTATGCATGCAAAATATAAAAGACAGAAATACAAAAGACACAATAGTAAAATGTGAAATTAACTTTATTTATTTGTTCATCGTTCAAATAAATAGAAAACAGTTACATGTTTATTATAATATGGGCACATTTCCCAATATTGGAATATATACATTGTATTTTCTTACAGGAGGTTGCCTAAACTTAGCCAAAATCTTAAAACTTTTCTTTAAACCCTTTGCCTACAAGGTGTTTGATAAAATTATCCAACTAAAATTTTTAGTGAAAATAGTGTCTTCTCTAGTTAGTTAGAGTGACTATCAAGAAACGTCCCCGTTCTGGTCCTACGTCTTCAAATACGTCTAGCGATAAAACCATTTCTTTCAATGATTGCTTTAGAGATGACAATGACTCTTACCGTTTTGACCATTATTTTTCAAAACGCAAAGTTAATGTTTCATGGCACTTGATTCTTATTTTTTAGTCAAAATTAATTTTTGATTTCTTGAAACTTTGACCAAATGGCATTTGATTGACTTTTTTAAAATTCGTTCACCAACGTATGCTAATCTTGTTCGAGTATTTTATTTGAATGCTAGACTCGAACATGATTAAATGGGTGAGACCATGGTTGTCATTAACTCTTTTCTTATGAAAACTCCTATTCTTCTCACTTTGGAAAACTTTGGAAAACTTTTAAAACTTCCTCCCGGTGGTGAATCAAATGAGAAAGGCACTTACAATCCAACATTAAACATTCGATGCTCGTACACATCTGAGCTCAATGTCCATGATCGTGCTTTGCACCTTATTATCACATGGATATTGCATCCAAATTCAAAACATGTCGTTCTTCGATCTACCGATTATTAGTGGATTGATTGTTTTCATAGTAATAGGCATCCTGATCTTGCTCTCATTTTGTTTAATGACATTACCAAGAGCATTGGGAAGGAGCTCTCTAGCACTCTCACCTTGCCTTTTGGAATGTACTTATCTTATATTTTGACATGCCTAAACATTCTAACCAATGTCAATCCTCCCTTGTCCATTAAACTTCAACCTATTAGCTTTGATGCTCTTCAGTGTGCTGGATTTAAATTGGATCCTCTTATCGGCAATTGGGTTAAAAGTGACCAACCCAATCCTCAATAGGTTGATGATGAAGACATTGAAAAATAGCATGACGATATTCCTCCTCCAGAGCAAGCTCCTCCACTAGCTTCTTCATCTGCTCAACCATCTGCTCCGTCTCACTCTGACGACATGGCTGCTACCATCCTTAGTGCTATTACTTCTTTGAGTGAGGAGTTTAGAGGATTCTGTACTCGAGTAGATGATGCATTTGATCAAGTTAATAATAATGTTAGTAGTCTAAACTCTAGGATGTTTCAATTCCCTCCTCCTCCTCCACCTCAGGAAGACTAGAGTGCATATATTTTTTTCTCTCATGCATTTTAATCATTTTCATTGCACATTTACCTATCTTTATGTTAGAACATTCATGCTTATTTTGGTATCTTGTTTGTAGATACTTAAAGGTTTAATGTTAGTTCTTTGCTTTTACATTTTTCAATTCCTATTCTTGGACTAACAAACTCTCTCTCTTAAGCTTTATTTGTTGAATTTTGATATAATAAAAAAGGGGAGAAAAGAAGAGAAAGGTAAATTTAATTGGAATTTGGTTAATTATTTTTATGACTAAAGGTAAATTTAATTGGAATTTGGTTGATTATTTTTATGACTAATCTTTTAATTCCAACACCTAAGTGACCAGTTTTTCTCTCTCAAGTCTTTATTTCAAATTAATAAAATCAAGTAATTGATTCAAATTGAACTTTAACAAGGGGAGTAACAAATTAAAAAAAAAAATTTACCAAAATGTTTTGTTATATAAAAAAGGGAGAGATTGTTAAACTAGCTTTATTTGATAAAAATTAGAACATTAAAAATTTCAGAATATATCTTAAACCCAAATTGCAACAAAATGTTAGTATACACAAAACCCTTTGTTTCTCACAAACTCAACTATGGCAGACCAAAACACAAACTCTAATTTATCTTTTTGAAGTTCGCTCACCCAAAGAATTTTCTCCCTTTATTCTTTGGAGTATTTGCATTGCAAATGGGAGCCCTTAACCCGCAATGGCAGTATAAAACCCTTTTTTGAGCATTTGATTTTCTGTTTGTAGAAGAAATGGTGGAGACGTAAAAGAGATGGAAAACGAAAGAGAGCACAAAACCTTATTTGCGTCTCAAACGAAAGAGATAGGAAACGAAGAAGTGAAAGGAGAAAACGAAAGAGATGGTCAAAAAGGAAAAAAAAAAACGGATGAACAAAAGAGAGAAAAAAATTTAAAGCAATAATATTATTAAGTAATAATATTTAAAAGAATTTAATAAAAAAAAACACGGGTCAAAGGGGTCTTGGGAGTGCGACATGTGACGACGCGCGAGTGGCCAACTCTACCACGTTAGCAAAATCTTAATGTTGTTACGCTCAGGTACTAAACTAGTAGATGAAAAAAGAGTACGGGATACCAAATTAGGACAAAAAAAACCCATAAATACTAATATGAGAGAAGTGAATAAATTCGAGTACTAATTTTATATTTAACCCTTTAATAAAATAAAAATAAAATTTATTTATGATTTTTTAAAATCGTAGGGGTAGCTGATATAGAAATCTAGTTTTTATAAATTTAAAAGTATAAGAATCAAAATGCACTCCATTTTATAATAATTTTATCGAACTTTTAAGTGTAATATTTTTTTAATTGTGAAAGTGTAAATAAAATGGAAATTCTGAAAAGAATGTAAATCTTAAATGAACAGACATAAAAGATAAAAGGTACGACGTTTAAAGCTTCAATGTTTAATAATTTTTCCTGTAAAAAACCTACCCTCAAAGATATTTAATTTTGCCCGCTCAAACACTCCCCGATTTCCCAAATTCAAAATCCAGTTCATCAAATCAATTTCTTGTTACCCAATTTTTCATTATTACCTTTCTATATTTTCTGTCAATTTCCAGATCTACTTGAAAAACAAGGTCACTGTTAAAGAACTTGAAAAACTTTCTCATATTCTCACAACCAAAGAGGAAACTAAGAAAAACCCAAAGCTTTAAATCCAATCAATTCAAACAATATTCTCTGTTTCCAAATGGCATCATCTGATTCAACCCCTCCTCTTCCACTCGGCTCTGCTCCTTTACCTCCCGTACTTCCTTTTTCGCCTTCTCTTTTTCTTTTAATTTTTTGTATTTGGTTTTTCAAGTTACAGTTGAAGATTCTTTTTTACAAGTTTGGATTTGGTTAGAAATATTAATAAATATTTTTACCCATTTTACAGAAAAAGGAGAATATCACTCCAGTGGGTTCAAAAATTGCAGTAAGTCTTGGGGTTTTTCCCCCCTGTATTTAAATTATTAATTACTTTTTTTTTTCTTTTATGAAAAACTTACTTGATTTGATTCATTTCGTATCTAATTTTTAACTTTGTTTGGGGCTTTAGGAATTGAATGAATCAAGGACTGAGCTACTAAATAGAATTCAAGGGTTGAAACAGGTAATTCTGGAAAATGGTTTTTTTTTTCTTTTACATTTCCCCTTTATTTTGGATTATATATATTCCAAATCTGAGTTGAAAAAGCTGTTAATGGTTTCCCCTATTAGGATCTGAAAAATTGGAGGTCAAAGCTGGACACCCAAGTTAAAATTTATCGAGATGTAAGTTCAGTATGTCTTGCTTTTTTACCTAAAATATTTCAGCCTTTCTGTTTATTCATGCTGAGATTGTCTGTTTCATGGCATGCTACTACTTAAGTATTTAACTGTTGAAGTTGCTGAATCTTTTACTATGAAATGAAAGTTCATGTTAAGACAATGTATACATGGATGTTTGTTTCCCGAGAATATACTTATATTATATATGTCTTTGCTGCTCATTGAAGTTTTGGATAGAGTTGCAAACATGTTAGAAATGAGCTAACTATAGTGACATTTAGAGGCTTTAGGATATAATGACTGGATGTCTGTTGAGGGGGGATCGGCTCTTCCTGGAGAAGTCTTCGAAGTGTCGTATTCGGGATCGTTAACCCGGTCCCTCAACAATGGAAGGTATTGTCCCTCGGAGGGTTTTGCCCCCCTCCGTGGAGAGCCATTTATGGTTTACGGAGGAGGGCGCCTTGACCGTACGTGAACGTACGGCCACCCACCAAAGGCAACGTGAGCGTCTTGCCATTGGTCGGATTCGAACCCCTGACCTAAGGAATATAGGTCACTTGTAGGGGTATATGGTACCACCTCTTGGTGGGTGGTCGTATGTTCATGTATGGTCAAGGCACCCCCCTACTTGAACCGTACACAGCTCTCCGTGGAGGGGGGCAAAACAACATATTTTAGACAATGAGCATATACCCATTTAGGACTCATTTCTGTAGCCAATACGTTCTCAAGTCTGAGTAGCATAGATTGAGGCCAAGGATCTAAAGATTTGTGTTATTGTTTGAAATCATTGATGGAAGAGCTGATTTTGGACTAAGAATACTTGTTAAAGCAATAAATAGTTTTAATTGGAGTTTCAGGTAGATATCTTAATAAAATCTTTTAATGTCCTTATTTCTTAGGCTAATTTGCATGCAATCTCTTGCAGGAGCTTACTGAACTGAAGAAAACACTTAATGTGGAAGTCGAGCAACTCCGTTCAGTAAGTTCTCCCTTTAAAAATAAAAGAAGATTTTCATTCTGAAACGAGGAGATTTTACGTTAACTAAAATGTTTCATTCTTGAAATAAGGAATTTCAAGAACTGAGGAACACTCTCCATCAGCAACAAGAAGATGTTACTGCTAGCTTAAGAAATTTGGGGGTATGTATAATTTAGAACTTTTGTTTGCATTCCTCATCCTTATCTTAGCTTTGGAACTTTTGTTTGCATTCCTCATCCTTATCTTAGCTTTGGACTTCTCATTTTCCTTCAAGTACCCAAATCTGACGCTTATGCGACACACATATTCGGACATGGGCTATGAGGATATAGTCCTCCTAGAATCCTCCAAAATACAATGAAAAACATAGGGTAAAAGTATCATGGAGGCCCCTTTACTAGGAGTCAGATTTCATTTTACTCTCTCTACTAAAAAATTGGTAAATTAGCCATTGTACATTACATCAAAGAGCAAATTGGTCATTTTTGTTAAAAATTTCATCCATTTATACTGTTAAATATTGGCGTGTATGATAGAATAAATAACCAGACAGTAACATGTGGCATGCTATGTATTCCTTATATTAACGTACAATGACCAGTTTTTAACAATAGAAATGGATAAAAATTTTAACATAAGGATTAGTTTGCTCTTTGATCTAACATAAAGGGATTAATTTGCCTATTTTTTAGTATAGGGGGCAAAATATAATCCGACCTCTAGTACAAGGGCCTCCATGGTATTTTTACCAAAACATAGAGAAAATTGAACATTAACCATGTTAGACACACAATCGTATCCAACTTACTCTAGTCTGAGTAACATAGGCTTATGCTACTTGGTTTTTAACATCATCTATGCTTTTAGAAACTGGAATTTGCCCCTAGGTTGAATCATTTTGAACTTTTGCAGCTGCAAGATGTATCAGAGGGTGCAAAAGAGGCTGAAGATCCTAAGGTTAAACTTGAAGGAAAGGATGAGGAAACACATACTTCACCCATAAAGGAAAATGGAAATGAAGTAAACATATAGATGGGCTTTTATGATGGAATGTGCATTTTTGTACTTATTATTGTTCATGCTGCTTGTTATGAACTACTGTCATGTATCTTAGGCTAAAATTCTAGTCTACCTTGCTGTCTACCAGAGGAAAGAGCTTTCATCTGAATCCATTGATATGGTTTTGGCATTTACTATGGTCATGATGAGACCAAAATGATATCAATATTGTCTTCTAGTTTTAGATTGGGTGTTAATAAGTTTTCCTTTATTAAAGCATATGCTTTACTACACAATTTCCTCAAAAGTACCATATAGTACTAGTTTTCTTTTTCTTATCAAGGTTTAAGAAACTAGATTAGAGGCCAAACCAATTACCGATTTGACTAATTGAATTAGTTGGGCCGGTTGGTTTGAATTAAAATGATCTTAAATGTTAAATAATAGTAATAACAACATGCCATGCACTTCGGTTTAATTACAATGTCTTTCTTAAAAATTTAAGAGGTTATGGGTGCACATCTTACTAACTAGAAACAAAAAAAAAAAAAAAAAAAAAAAAAAGACAGTTGTTGGAATTGAATTGGATAGGAAATTGATCGGCATGTCAATGAAAAAATATGTTGCTTTGTGTCATAGCTTGGTGATGATAGTTGTTATACTCTAACGATGATATGTGATAGAGCGAGGAATGGCTTAGTAGGAGCCTAAATAGGTACCCACGGATGCCCCCCATCAAATGCTTTTCATTGCAACCCTCTCGTCAAAGCATGCAAAACCAACCACCCACAAATATCACCTAAGCCAATTGGGAGGCTATTTGCTTTTGGTCTTTAGGGGAGACTACTGAGGGATCACTAAGGTATAACAATCTTGTACAATTTCAATAAACAGAATGTCAAAGTAAGACCATACAATATTATGTTTGGTGACAACTAACATGTAACAGACCTACCACCTAATTAATCACACGAGTAGCCTATCATCCGTATTGTCGATGATGTGGTACCACTAGACAAAGGGGACCTCCCCTATATATACCCCAATACATGAGGCACTAGAGGATCCTTCTTCTTCCAAGTATTTTAACTTTTGACTTAGCATCCTCCAACCTTTTACTCCTTTCAGCTCTATCTTCCTTTCCATATCTCTTAACCTTCTTTTCTATATCTCTTAACCTTGGCTTTTCGTCTGTCACAGCCAACACATGAGGCACTAGAGGATCCTTCTTCTTCCAAGTATTTTAACTTTTGACTTAGCATCCTCCAACCTTTTACTCCTTTCAGCTCTATCTTCCTTTCCATATCTCTTAACCTTCTTTTCTGTATCTCTTAACCTTGGCTTTTCGTCTGTCACAGGTGAACTAGCTTCCTTACAACCACCACTTTCTCCTCCTTATTGATCCTTTGTATCAATAAATTTCTTAAAGTTTAATAATGTATGAATGTTTGGAAAGTTGTAGCGTAATTGGATTTGGGTGTAATTATCCATGTAATTCTTTCAATTCTCACCTTCCCCTAAGAGTAGAAAAGTGTAATTAATATGGACTAATTACATCTAATTCGGTAAGACCCACCAATTACAATGGTTACCCAAATATGCCACCCCTATTTAATTACAAACAATTACACCGAAATCTAATTATTAAGTGGTTTTCCAAATACTACCTAACGAGTTTATAAACACCCTAAAATAAATTTCTAAATGCACCCTAAATGAAGTTGCCAAGTTTTCGATAGCTATCAAAATACCACTCCTTCAAATAACACCTATACTAACACTACTGGCCTCCTTGCGCCACCATATGCCTCACCAGCCGTCCGACAAGAAAAAAAACTGAACCAAAAGCCACTGTCCTACCAACACCACCTCTAACGAACCAACAACCCAAAAGCCACGATCCCTGCATACCACCACAGAAAAGAGAACAAAAGAATGTTCTACTACTCAATAGCATATTGAATCAATATTTTGGACTATGGAATCAATCAGAGGGGCCAATTGTTGAAGCAACCATAGAGTAAGAAATGAAATAGAAATAGAGAACAAATTGCCATTCAAAGAAGCTTGTAAGAATTGAGTTATTCACATTCAGAAGATGGGATAATCAACAAGCAAGTAATCTACAAAAGAACTGTGTCTAGTAGTTAGCAGATCTTCTGATTATTCATAAGCAATAACTTAGAAGAGGATACTTTAGAACTAGTTGTGAAATGTTAAAAGAAAAATGAAAAGACTCACCTACTTATTCACATCAAACACTCTAATGCATGACTCCAAGTAATACAAAATTTTGTCCCCAACAGAAAATTTATCTGAATTCAAGCTATGTACAATTGAAAATTATAACAAGTTGCAATGCTTTGACATAAAATTCATACACAAGTTGATGCCTTAGAAGTGCGATGATTTGTTCCAAGAATAATCACCATAACAGTAACATCATCATGGTATTTCCTCCTCCTACCAGCTGGAATGTTCATCAATTCTTCCTTACTGAAACCTATGATGGTAAAATCCATATCTTCAGAAACTTCGGTGTAATAATAAAACAACTATACTGCCATAGTTACAAACAATGCATTTTGGTTTCATTGTATGGTCTTTTATATGAAACTCAGTATGTTGACAACCATAAGAAACATGCGGTGAAAGAAAATTTTGGTCATTGTTCAAATGAAACTAGAACAAAAGTTTAAATCAGTTATAACCGACAGATATAATTATATATAATTTACCTGCAGAATGCGCTGCTTTTATTACAAGCTGCTCCAAGAGAAATTTTGCAGGATCTCCGTAAGGGTTGCTTGAGATATAAGAAAGAACAAGCTTTACGGCCTCATCATTGCTGAAGAAGTCGAATAAACCATCACTACCAATTATAACAAAGTGATCAGATCTTGATATTGTGTGCACATTCAGTGATGGTTCGGTGGAGATATATGGGGGGCTAATGAGGTTATGAACTCGAATAATTCCCATCACTGCATCATTCATTTTTTTCTGCAAGGAATAACAAAAATGATATGCTAATTACGGAAAAGACTGGATCAACAACAATAAGTTGGGTATATAGCAGTTGCCATTGAGCTCACTCATGCTTAAACCACAATGTAAACGAGGCAGGTTATGCTCATTTGTTGACACATTAGATGTTATTAAGTCTTGAAGATATAGTTTCGCTGATAGGATGAAGCAAAAGTGGTTTTTCTTCAGATGTTAAATTTATAGATAAAGGAATAAAAGTTGCCATTTCTGGGGCTGAGTAATACTTTGCGACTATGGTGCAGTGAGTCTTCTCAATAGGGAAAATTTAGATAACAAAAAATACAAGAAAATTGCAATGTGAAATTTGAGTACCTACCTTTTTCAAGTAACCTACTCCAAATGCACGAGTGACCTTCAATTTTCCTTTCACTTTTCCAGCTACTACAGGCATAGAGTCATCAGGATGCTCATGCAAGAGTCTAGTTCTTTCAACTTCATTATCAACAGTGTGACTATCGGTAAGCTGAATAGCTTTCATCTTTTCAGTCCGACCCATGTCATTGGCATCATCATATGTTGCCAATACAGCTCGACTATCACCTAAATTGAGAGTATACATATCATTTCCATGCAGGAAAACAACCAAAACACAAGATCCTATTGAAACTAAATCAGGGCGGTCCTCCATTTCCTGTTCTACCATGTACAAGAAATCATTCTCGGCTTGACTTAGAGCACGTTGGAGGCTATCAAGCACCCCATGCCTAAATGAATCAGACGACACTTCCATTTTACGATCCGCAGTTTTTTTCATCAAGCTTTCAGCACTTGCATAATTCTTGCCGTCAATCCTAGAAGTGGGTTTTGCCTTATTACCAACCAAACCATCATCATGAAAATATTCAAAACATCCATTTGCAGTGGGGACGTTCTGCTTTGATTCCCTGTCTAGTAAAGTAAAGTAAAATATTATAGTTTCATATAATGTGCCAGCAAGAAAATCAGCTGCATCCCTTCCATTAAAACCATCATAGATTGCACAAAAGAGCCACCCGTTCTCTTCAGAACAGACAGCTTGAACCCTGTCTTCACCAGCGGCTCCACCCGCCATTTGTACTTCCATAGCATTAAGGAAACTGTCAGTTCTAGAAGGAGCACTCATCGGTTTCAGTAAAAATGAGTCAGTTTCAGGTGAATCAACTGGACTTGGTGAACTGCAACTTAAGTTTGAGATACTGCTTTGCAGCGAAGATGATAATATATCCAACCTTGGAAGAGATGGGGAAGAGGGAACCCTCCGAAATGATTTAGGGGAATCCAAACTAGGAAGAATCTCACCTCCGATCACACCATTACAGATATTCGTGTTAGCCAATGTTGCATTGGCACTTAAGGCAGCACCGGACAAGCAAGAAAAACTGCCGGTCCTTGTCATTTCACTTCCTGACCAGATTTCACACCCATTAGCAGCGCTACAAGGAATACCTCTGGGGCTGTTGCACTGATAGCCAAAACTAATCTTAATTTCCCTTTCAGAATTAATAAAATTTTCTCCTTGCATTATAGGCTGAAAGAGAGCATAAGATTCTATTAGCACGATAAGGTCTGGAAATTAATGCAAAATTCTGTAATTTCATGATATAAATAACCAAGTAGATGCGCAATATTACATCTCTAACAGTTCAATCCAACATTTTATATGATCAAATCGGATGTACTTCTCAAAAGGTAAGAATCAGAAAATTAAGTCACCAAAGTGAACACAAAACTTCCATTACAAGAATTAATCATTCCTCTTGTTGCTAATAAACTAGCCTATTATAAATCCTTCTCATGATAAACAGGACATTACGAATCCTTAAACCACAATACAACGAACTGGATCTGAATCATGACCATAGCATTAAAACCCAATTTCATAAAAGATTAAAGATTATCAAATGCTAATATTAGCTGTTAAACATATAAAAATGCACAATTTTTTGTACTATTCAACACTAAAACAACAAAAAACAGTAACAAGAGTAATAAAAAAAGAAGACTACTTAAATCGAAACAACAAAGGATTCCATTATCAAGAAGTCTATCCACGGCAACTCAAACTAGAGTATGAACAATGAACTCTAATCTTAACTAGTTCACTAAAGACAACAAAACAAGATATTAAATCATTGAATTAAACAAAAGGGTAAAAAAACAACAACATGGTATTGAAATGATGATAAAAAACTAAGGTATAGGTACAAAAAAAAAAAAAAAAAAAGAGGAAAGAGAGCGAAAGAAGAAAAACCCACCACTGTGCTTGGAACAACAAGGTAAAAGGAAGGCAGAAAAGAAGGTTACGTAAGGAGTTAGATTGGAATGCAGGGGAGAAAGTAAGTGAAGTTTGGGGGAAGCAAAGAGGCAAGAGATTTGGGTGTAGGAGAAGGAGAAAAGAGGAGAACAGAGAGAGATTTAGTGGAGAATGAATCTGAAAGAAGGAAGAGCGTGCAATGCGTTGGTTCAATGGAAAATTGGATGGTTGGGAAAGAAGGGGTCTTCTCTTTCTTTCTCTCTGCTATATTTGGAGGAATTTTTGTTTTTATATATACATTTTCCTTATTTTCCTTTTATCTTTTTCGTTTTTGGGACTTTTTGTTTGGCTCTGATTTTGTCAGATTCACTATTACCGGTAGTGCCGTTTTTCATCTCTCTCTCTCTCTCTCTCCCCCTCTCTATATATCTCTTTTCTTTTCAAATTAGTAATTTTCAAAAATCATTTTAAAGCTAATTTTAAACCTTTGTAATGGTAAACTATTAAAAATTTTTCATTTAAAATTTATATTTGGATTAAATTGTTTAAATTTGGTGAGGTTTTTTTACATTAGAGATTGATTTTATTTTGTCTAAATTAAATTCTGAAGTTAGTAATTGTTATTACATTGGATCTTGAACTAAGTAAATGTTTTCGTTAGGGCTTGAACTTTTTTTTTGTACAAGTTAATCATTGAACTTGACACTTGTTCTTATATTAGGCCTAAACTTGGCAATTGTTTCAACATTGGGGTCTAAACTTTAAGGTTTTCAAAGACTAGCTTGGACAAAAAAAAGTTCAAGCCCCAATATGAGAATTATTGTCAAGTTCAAAGCCTAACTTGAATAAAAAAGAGTTCAACCTCCAATGTGAGAACATTGTCAAATTTAAGACTTAACTTAGACTAAAAAGAGTTTAGACTCCAATATTGGAAAAGTTGCCAAAGTTCAAACACTCCAAAGGTAATTTAACTCTTTATATTTCAATGTCAACCATTAAAAATTATATTTATTTTTAAAATTAATTGCGCAAGACATCTCCAAACTATGACTCTCATTCTAAATTAGTCCCTTAACTTTAAAACATTTTAATCACATCCCAAACTATAAGGTTAATGAATTAGGTCCTTTCGTTATTAAATTTAACCATTAAATAACATATCAAATTTTATGTAGTTAAATTTAAAATGAAAATTTTAAAGAAATACAACATCATTGCATAAATTTTAAAAGTAAAAACTAAAAATAAAGTAAATTGAGGAAAAAAAAAAAGAGTGAATGATACAGCTTCTTTAAAAGTTTCAAAAAGCTAAAAGCTAAGATTTTTAAAACATCTATTTTACAATATTCATTTTTTTCTAATTTTTTTCATTTTAAATCATGTCATATAAGATCTAACACGTAATCTATTAGTTAAATTAACGATTTTAATAATAACAAGATCTAATTGATATAATATCGATAATTTAAGGATTTAATTAGAATAATTTAAAATTTAAAAACCAATTTAAAATGAGAGCCTTATTTGAATAAATTTTAAAGGATTATTATCATGTTGTATGTTAATAGGTTCAAATGTTTAGGGCACTTGGTTGAAATATTACCACATGTTTTATTTTCTTAAAAACAATTTTTTTATTGTTTAAAAATAAATAAATAATAATTATATACTAATTTTTGGAATCCTTCAAAGTTAGAAATACTGTTAGTTGACAAATAGGTATTGTAAATAGCCCATTGTTTCATGATATTGACGACTGGAGTTTTGTCTCATAGAGAAAGATTGGAGCACACGCATTTATTATTATTATTATTATTATTATACAATATCTTAAAAAGGATATATTGGTTGCAATTTGTTAAAGATTGGGACCATTTTTGGAATTTAAAAGAAACGATGAAAAAGGCAGCCAGAATTTATTCAAAAGTTGTAAAGTGCAGAGTCAGAATTAAAAGGTGGTGGTGGTGACTAAGTGAGTGGTGAGCATTCATCATATCTTCAGTGGTTCTCAACAACAGTACAAATGGCTGGTTTGGTTTTACTTTTTATCTATATTTTATTCCTGTTGGATTCAACCTCAAAGCAGCAGAATTTTCAAGGACTAAATTCGTAATATTGCGCTTTTGACTCTTCTATACATCTTTCATCAAGTAGAAGTTACAGTAGAGATTCCATAAACTTTTATTGTGCCATCCAATCCACGAAGCACATGGTTAATGCAAATCGAACCACGAAACAACATCCTAATGATAGCAGAAATACCCCATGTCAAACTTAGATTGCCTCGAATCATGTTAATAGCTTTGAACAATGACATTTTGCCACCTCTTGTGCATTGATGCCGTCAATAACATCGCCATTGCTATCCCAGTGGAGTTCAAGACGCCTACAAATGAAGTGACACAATTAATCTTTATAGCATTGGGTGGTGGTGGTGGTGATCATACAGTATTCCTGTAGGTGGAGCTGTTTGCAAACTATCTTGGGACTATACTCGCTTCAATGTATTCATAAATAAATCGGGTCAACCTTAGTACCTCGAAAGACCCAATTGTTTTCGGATTTCCAAATGTTCCAGCAAACCCATGCAATAAGGCTGGTTCCAAACAACTCTCCAAATTTGAGTATCCCTTGATTAATTTTCATCCACCAACTTGCAAACGAACCAAATCCTATGAGAGCATGCGAGTAATGAATTGAAGAGTATAGTTATGTGTGGAATCTATTTATTTATCTGTATTTGATATATATTTAGACATAAACTTAGATTTTAGTCTTCAACATCATGTAAAATAAAAGAGAGAAAAAAAGTTTAGTTAAAGGAAGGAAATAAAATATCTATACCATTATTTAAAACCTTATTAGAGTTGTTGTCACGAGTCAATCGGACACCAACTCATTTAGAGACATTACGAAAATAACTTTTCGTATTCAAAATAAGTTATATTATTCGATGTAGGGGTAAGCGTTCGATCGAATTAAATGGAAAAAAATCGAGTTAACGAGTCCTATTTTATCATCCTAACTCGATTTGAATTTTTTTTTCGAATCTAGTTGAGTGAAATTGTTCGAGTTAAATTAAAAAAAGTTAAACTTGTCCCATTAGAATCTTGTTACTCTATAACTAATTCCATGTTAGAACACATAAATTTAAAACCATATATATTTGCAAACTTTTCCAAAGTAAAATAAAAAAAAAATTGTTTTAGTATGATCAACTTGAATCATTATAATTAACTTATTTAGATCCCAAAATTATTGTTTTAGAAAACTTTAGCTTTCTTTATATATTTTTTAGAATTTTTCTAAAAAATATAAATTTTAGAATTTTTATAAATATTTTAAATTTTAAAATTATTTTTTTTTGTATTTTTTGTTGAGAAGAGACCAATTTACTTATTTTCAAAATTGATAGGAATCAAATGGATATTTACACTAATCTATTATTCGAATTATTCGAGTTGTAAAATTCAACTCGACTCAAACTTATTCGAGTTGACTCGAACAACTAAATTCGATTAACTCGAAATTCGTTTTTTTTCAATTTTTTCAAATCGAATTGAGTTTTTCTCACCCCTAATTCGATAAACTTTAGTCTTTTTATTTAAAAAAAAAAGCTAATAAAAAATCACATATTATGACATTTAAACTCATACCATTTACATTGATAACACCTTAATTTTGCCACTCAACCAAAGTTTTAATTTAATATGTTTTATACATTTTAAATTTATCATGCATATTTTATTATCTTTATCAATTGCATATATATTGATATAGTTGTTGATTGAGTTGGTGTCACAAATTAACTTGACATTAACTAAAGGTTGATGGCAACACTAGGATAAACAATTGTAGTGTATTTAGAATTATTAATTTGATGCATTTATGTGTTTAGATTTTGTTTTACCCACAATTCAATCTATTTTTTCATTGTAATATCGTACATATTTCATGTATTATTATAATTAATTAGTTTCAAGTCATATATTTCATCATTTATTATACACCTTTATGTTCTAAGTACGTAGTTTCTACACACATATGTGTTTGATAGAATTTCTATTTTTATTTAAATAATTAAAATCAATTAAGTGTTATATCCCTACTTTGACAAGGGCATGTGGCATAGCGAGAGTGGCCTACCAATGACCCTCCGCTGGGAATAGCCCACGAGCAACCCTTTGTTAAATACTCTTTATAGTGACCATCCACACATAATGATCCGCTACAAACCTTCTGTGGGAATCACTAAGGCACAATAATTTCATACAATCTTAGCAAGAGAATGTCAAAGCAGAACCACATATGGCAACGATTGACTTGTACTAGCCCTGTCACTTGGCCAACCACACATATAGGCCTACCCTTTTATATAGTCGACTATGTGACACTACCAAACATAGGGCAGTCCTCCAATAAATACCCTAAAACACAAGTCAAAGGAACTCCTCCTCCTCCTCCAAGAAAATCCTAAACATCAACCTGCCTTTACTCATCCTCTCCCTCTCCTTGAAACCTCTAATTTCGACTCTCCACCTATCGTAGAGGTGAATTAGTTTTCGTCTTCACCATGTTTTTCTTATTGAAATCTTGTATTAATATCAAAACAAGCAAATAAATTTTTTTTTATAACTTTTATTTGGTTAATTAAAGAACGTGACAACATTGTAACTTTATTGGCAAAATTATTTTATTTTATTACTTGTACATAAAATAATAATCCATATTTGATCTCAAATTTCAAATAACATAAATAACATTTGAATTTTTTTTTCTCCACATACGTTTATACAGGCTACAGCAATGTAAAATTGTGAGAAAATGCGAATTTCAACAGTAAAAGTAAAGGAAAACAATTGTCCAAAAAAAAAAAAAGGAAAAAAAAGAAGAGAGAACAAAGGTCAGATATGGTGGGGACAGAAAAGTTAGAGACCAGGATTTATAATTAATATTTAATAAATCGTAATTTGAAATTATTGGATTTATGTGCACTTGGACCCAACATTGCCAGCCAAAATTTCCTAGTACTATCACAAAACTAATTGACAGATCCCTGTTAGCCCACGCCAACCCCAAAACTATATATTAGATTAAGCTTACCTGACTGAAAATATTTATAGAAAATTATATAAGTTGCCTATCATAAGTAGAAATATTTTATATGAAAATATAAAAAGGATAAAAATATACCCTCATGTTGATATTTTCTTACCCTATAAAAACGATGGGCATTTAATAATTTTTCTCAACTAAAAAAAATTCTTTCGATTTCATGTTTAATTGATTTATAATATTAATTTAATTAGAAATTTAAATAATAATAAAAATATATTAATCATATGGCATATCAGTTATGTGAGTTAAAATTTTGGTTAAAACCCCCCTTAAATAATATATATAATTTTTTGTTGCTATTTTTTAATTGTTTTTTGAAATAATATTTTTCAAATAATTGTAACTTTTAATTGAGTGATTGTATTTATAATATGATTAGGTTTTTAAAGAGAGAGGGAAGTTTTCTTTATAAGGTATGATAAGTTTTTATCAAAATATGAAATAAAAATCAAACCACATAATTATCTTTAATATATGATTGTTTGATCCATAAAATATCAAGTTTTTTGGTAAATTGAGTGACTAAGTTAATGTCATTTAACTGTTGAGTCTTAACTCGATTTGTATGGGTATGGATGTCCACGTAGGAGGATGTTGGTTCGAGTGCGTTGAAACGCATTATCCTCTTGTTTATGGGTTGGGAGGAGCTATGGGTAGTTTTAAAGATTATGTCAAATAGAGTCATATATGATTAGAACTTATAATGAGATTGTTCAAAAAAAAAAAGAATTTAATATCATTTAACTTATAAGGATTAAGGGTGTAAAAAGTTTTTAAACTTTTTCAAAAAAAATAAAAAATTAAGCCTCTACTTTTTTTTTTTTTTTTGCACTCAATTGAGTACTTGAACTTTCAAAATACATCAAAAAGGCCCTCAAACTCTTTCAAAAAAACAATTAGGCCCCTCCTTTTTTTGCATTCAATTGGGTACTTGAATTGTAAAAATGCATAAAAAAGGCCCTTTGACCGTTAACTTTAACAGTTGACCATTAAAGTTAACCGCCCCTAATTTATAAAAATCTAAAGAAAATATAAAATATATAGAAATATAGAAAAAAATTATAAAATTCTATGAAGTCGTAAGAAAATTATAAAAAATGTAAAGAAATATAAAATTCGTAAAAAAAATTATAAAAGTTATCGTACCAAAAGAAGTATTTTATAATTTTTCTATAAATTTTATTGATTTAGATTTTTATAATTTTTCGCCACATATCATCTTGTGTTGCGACACGTGATGGCTTTAACTGAAAAAAAAATGGGGGTCGTTAACTTTAACGGTCAACGGTTAAAGTTAATGGTTGAAGGGCTTTTTTGATGCATTTTATAATTTTTTATAATTTTATTAATTTTTATTGTTTTTTATATTTTTTACGATTTCTATAATTTCTTTTTTTCTAATTTTTAATATTTTATATTTTTTATTAAAATTTAATAATTTTTACAACTTTTATTGATTTTTATTTTTTATAATTTTTTGTCACATTTCATGTAACAGCCCGTTTTTAGTGAAATCGGAACAGTGGTTTTGGGACCACAAATTCGAGTCTGGAAGAAAAATTATTTTAATATTATTTCATGGTCTGCATTATGATTGAAATATCGTATGAAAATTTCGTAAAGAAATTTTATCGGTTACATGTCTAATTAGATGGAAAGGACCAAATTGTATAAAATGCAAAAGTTGAGTTCTAGTATCTATAGGTATCAAATAGCTATGGAATTCAAAATTGGAGGTCCTTATATGGCAAATAGACCAATTAGTGGAGTTAGTAGATAAGAATGATTAGTCATCATTGAAAAAATTAATAAAGAAAATGACTAAATTGGAAAGTAAAAGATAAAAAGATGATAAATAATAAAATAACATAAAATATCATCATATCATCATCTTTCCTAAATTAAAAAGATGGAAACCCTAGCCATGGACAATTGAAGAAAGACAAACTTATTTGGTTTAATTAGGTGAGTATTCTTGTCCCATTTTTAGTAATTTTTATATTTTCAAGATCGTAATAACTTAATCTAGCTATCTCGAGGATTAATTTGTAAAGTTATCAAAGTATTAGGGTTTTTCCATGGATGATTATGCATGAATTATGAAGTTTTATGGTAGAAAGTGAAAGGTTGTTGATAGATAAACAACTTTTGTAAAGGAAATTTTGATGAAATTATGATTTAGGGACTAAATTGAAAAGATGTAAAATTCATGGAAAAATTCTAAAATTTTGTGAAATACATGGACTGTTATTGTTATATGTAAAAATTAGCTAGGCTTGGAATAAGGATTAAATTGCATGAATTTCATTTTTCGAGCTTAGGGACGAAATCGTAATTAATTAAAAGTATAGGGGCAAAATGGTAATTTTGCCTAAGATGTGAATTGGATTGAATGAAATATGAATTGCATCAAATTAATGTTAAATTCATTTGTATATGTCCGGATAGATCAAATACGAAGTTAGATCGTGGAAAAGAAAAAGTTTCAGATTAGTATACAACAAATCAACGTACAATTGTCGAGGTAAGTTTGTGTAACTAAATTGTATAATTATATGTTTGAATTGAATGTTTTGCATGTGAATTGTGTAATTGTCATGTATGAAAATCAATCACATATCCGACAATGTCTGACAAGTATTAAGTCCCGTTTGAATAAATGAAATTCGATGGATACAGGGTTCTCGAATTAGTTGTGGTCCTGCATGTGTTGCGGACACACCACAGCTCGAAAGAGTGTCCCGTTATTAGCTCTCATGAGCATCCCGATACTTGGCTCTTATGAGCTTCCCGTTTTATGATTCTTGTGAGCTTCTCGAATAATGGCTCTACGGAGCTTCCCGATATTGGTTCGCTTGAACTTCCCGATATTGGCTCGTATGAGCTTCCCGCTAATGGCTCTCCGGAGCTTCCCGGTACATGGCTCACATGAGTTTCCCGTTATATGGCTTGAAAAAGCTTCTCGTTTATGTGCTCGTATGAGCATTCCCAAATATGAATTGACGGATTACAGATTTGTACACTTTATGTGTACTACCCATGTATCCATCGATATTTTAAATGGTTCAACGAGCAAAGTTCTAATATGAGATATCATGGGTCCAAAATGAACTGTTACCCGAATATATCTGAAATACATGAAAATGATATGTACACGTTATATGGACACAAGAAATGGAAAGTTATGAACATGGAAAATTAGGTAAGGTTGAATATGCATATATGTTTATGGTCAATTAGGTAAGGTTGAATCATTGGACATATGGGGTTTTATGATATGTGTTAAATTTGGTTTTGGCTTGATTTAAATGTCTTGTATTGGTTGGTGAAAGTGTTGAAGTATTAATGTAGGTGGAAGACAAATTGGGTGAGAAATGTGGCCTTGGAAATGGCCTATTTTTATCCACACGGGCAGAGACACAGGCATGTGTCTCAGCCGTGTGTGACACACGGCCTAGCCTATAGGCGTGTGGTTTGGCCGTGTGTCCCCTGCATCCTAAAATTTGAGAAACAAAATGCTCAGAAATTTTCACACGACCTAGCACACGGGCGTGTGGCTTGGCCGTGTGACCCCTGCACCTATTAAATGCAAGTCAGTATGCTTACACGGCCTAGCACATGGGTGTGTGGCTTGGCCGTGTGACCCAAGTCAGTGAGCACCCTAATTTGGACACTGGCTGGGACACGACTATGTGCCCTACTTTGAATGCCCACATGGCCTGAGACACGGGCATGTCTCTTGACCGTGTGAGCCACATGGCCTGGCCACACGGGCGTGTGTCCCTTGCACCTTGGAAAAAATTTGAAGTTTTGCGAAAAATTCTCTGAGCACCCGGTTTAGTCCTAACTTGTTTCTAATGCATATTTTGGGCCTTAAGGGCTCATATAAGGGACAATATGATTGATTATAATTAGTTTCTGATACGAATGTTAAATGGTATGAAATGTCTATATTTGATCTATAAATTTTGGTAATGCTCCGTAACCCTGTTCCGGCGACGGATATGGGTTAGGGGTGTTACGTTTCATGTCGTGGTTGTCATACAATGTGGATTTAACTAAAAAAATTAGGGGAAGTTAAATTTAACGGTCAACTATTAAAGTTAACGGTCAAAGGGCTTTTTTGATACATTTTGACAGTTTAAGTACTCAATTGAGTGCAAAAAAAAAAGCAGGGGCTTAATTACTTATCTTGAAAAAGTTTGAGGGCCTTTTTGATGCATTTTGAAAGTTCAAGTACCCAATTAAGTGAAAAAAAAATAGGGGCTTAATGGCTTTTTTTTGAAAAATTTTGAGGGCATTTTTTATGCATTTTGAAAGTTCAAGTATCCAATTGAGTGTAAAAAAAAAAAAAACTTAATTATTTTTTTGAAAAAATTTGAGAGCTTTTTACACCCTTAAACCTAATTTATAACATCAAATTGAATATAACACACTATAATTAACTTGTAAAATCTTTTTGTAATAAATATATTCATAAAAGAAATTGTTTAAAAAATCATTATGCTTTAAAATGGTAAAGGTGAAAGGTTTGGGTTCTTGATGCCCATTGTTAAAGTCTCACTATGTATTTGCTATTTTTAAATTTATTTAAAGTTTAAATTATTATTTCGAGATTTTAACTAAAAATATAAATAAATAAAAAACACTTGTGGTAATCTTTGTTCGTTTTTTAAAGAATGAATTTTAAGTTTTTTTTTTTAAATAGAGTTGATGTTTGGTTAATTCATGGCACCAACTCAATAAAAAATTAATAATAGTACTAGAAATCTCGTCGCACTCGTATACATGTTGAAACAACAAATTTAGAATACAAATGCGTGTTTAAAAATAACATACAATAAATAATGAAACGTATAGTTTGAAACTAATTAATAATAACACATAAAATAGGTATGATGTTAAAAAGAAAAGAAAATTAAATTAAATTTATTTATCATGATGTTGTCATCAATCTTGAGTCGATGTTGAGTTAACTTGTGACACTAACTTAATCAAATATATTAATATTGTAACACCCCTAACCCTTATCCGTCGCCGGAACAGGGTTACAGAGCATTACCGGACTTTTCAGATCAAATACAAATATCTCATATCATTTAACATACATAACAGAAACTATTCATAATCATTCATATTGTCCCTTGTATGAGCCCTCGAGGCCCAAAATACGCGTTAGAAATAAATCGAGACTAAACTGGAGACTTAGGGAATTTTTCGTAAAATTTCAAAAAGTTTCTTAGGTGCAGGGGACACACGCCCGTGTGGCCAGGCCGTGTGGCTAACACGGCCAAAAGACATGCTCGTGTCTTAGGCCATGTGGGCATTCGATGTGAGGCACACGGTCGTGTCCTAGCCCGTGTCCATACCCGTGTAATTCTCTAACTTGGGTCACACGTCAAACCCACACGCCCGTGTGAAAATACCTGAGCATTCTGTTTCTCAATTTAAAGGATACAGGGGACACACGGCCAAACCACACGCCCATATGCTAGGCCGTGTCTCACATACGGCTGAGACACATGCCCGTGTCTCTGCTCGTGTGGACGAAAATAGGCCATTTTAAGGCCACATTTCTCACCCATTTTGATATCAACCTATACACAACATTTTGATTCATCAATTCATCCCAAACAAGCAATCAAAACAAGCCAAAATCATGTTTTAAGCATATCATAACATCACTTATATTCAAATACTTAAACTTACCTATTTAGTTCATCTCATTAATTTATTAAAATTTACTACTAATTACATACATACAAAGATATATCATTCATATCCACATTTCAATTTACTTCATTTCCAAACCAACATATATATATACCTAAGTCGATTATTTAAACAAAACTTCACTCCTAACATTTATACAAACCAAGCTTTAGTAGAATTCATACAAACCCTGTACATGCCATATAAACCGTATTGAACGTACAAAAACTACTGGAATAGGCTGGATAGTGTGACTTGATGTGTTGATCCGATCTCCCGACCTCACGATAATCTACAAGGACATTAAACAATACAAGTAAGCTTAATGAAGCTTAGTAAGTTCGATGAGTTAAACGTAAATCTTACCGAATTCTAATATAACAAACCAAATAAGCAAATTATTCATGCAATCTCCCTGTCAATCACAACCTTAATCGATGATCACACTTCCTTCAAATCAATATCAATAATAAACAACAAGTCTTTCGATTTCAATTACATAAGTCACTTACCGAATCTTACCAAATCGGAGAACGGCTTATGGATATGAGTACATCGTTTCTAGAAGCCCGAAGGCTGAACAGAAGCACATAAATGTTAAACAGAAACCTATAGGGTTCAACAGAAGCTCATAAGAGCTGAACATAAACCTATAAGGGTTAAACAGAAGCTCAATAGAGCTGAACGGAAACTCATATGAGTTAAACAGAAGCTCGTGAGAGCTAAACGGAAAGTAAACACGAAGTTCACAACAAATTTTGTACCTCGGTTGACTTTGGTAATTTTCCGTCAATTCCTCCTTTGCTGTCTTGCACCACACAACGATTGTACTTAATCCCGCGTTCCATTTAAACCGGATATTCACTTCAATTTTATTATTTAACAATATTCCATTTTTCAACAATATACTAAATACATAATATCATTCATCAATTCTATATATTTATTAAAGTTTAACCATACGAACTTAACTAGGTTAATTTGTAAGATTTGTAGAAGTTCAGGGATTATTCTGCTAATTTCCCTTTTTCACGAGTATCTACGGGCTCTTGATCTAAAATATAAAATTATTCATATATTAGAATATATTTCAGTTCCAATTCACTTCACACTTAATACCCCTCAATTTTCAAATTACACAATTACCCCAACTTTTACAACTTTTACAATATAATCTCTTATTAATTAGTCTATCAAATGAACTAATTTTTCTCAATTGATAATTTATCTAAATATTCTAGGCTATCATACAGCCCTTGATAACAGAAATTTAATACCAAACCCTAATATTTAGTCTTTTCATAATTTAGTCCTAAAATCAATATCTATCAAAATTACTATGTAAAATCATCATATAACAAAATTAAAGCTCTAAATCCATGTTATTTCATCAAAAATATCTAGTATTCATCAATGGTAACTTTCAAAATTTCCAATAAAATCAAAGACTAATGAAATAGTTAGTTGGACCTAATTGTAAAAGTCTCAAAAAATAAAAATTTCAAGAGAAAGGGCAAGAATTGAACTCACTTGAAGCAAAAATATAAAAACCAGCTTAAGGGGACTATCCTATGGCATTTTTGGCTAAAGATTGATGAATAATTATCTAGATTTCTTTTTTTAATTTCAATTTGTAAGTTTAATTTCATACAAATTACAATTTTGCCATCCATTTCAATTACTTTATTATTTTACACTTACCTGCTGCCCCAGCCTTTTATTTTTGGCACATTTGCTCCTTAAGTCCTCCTTTGTTTAACATTTAATCCATTTAATCACTATTTCTTATAATTAACAAGTTTTGCACCTTTTTTAATTTAGTCATTTTTAATTAATTAACTATTAAAACATTAAAATTTTCTAACGAAACTTTAATACTACCTTAATGACTCTCCGTAAATATTTATAAAAATATTTACGACTCAGTTTATAGAAACGAGGTCTCGATATCTCATTTTCTAAAACCACTTGACCTAATAAATCCTTATAAAACACAAATTACTAATGTAAAAATCTTTCTAAAATCACATTTGACTCGTAAATACTAAATAATAAAATTTATGAGCTTACTCATCGGATTTGGTGGTCCTGAACAATTATTTCTGACGCCACTAAAAATCAAGTTATTACAACTCTCCCCCCTTTAGGAAATTTCGTCCTCAAAATTTGTTACTTGGGAATAGGTTCGAATATTGTGATCTCATTGATTCTTCTGTTTCCCAGGTAGCTTCCTCCGAACCATGATGATGCCACAATACTTTTACTAAGGTTACTCATTTATTTCGTAATTCTTTAACCTCTCGAGCTAAAATTCTCACCGGTTCTTCTGAATACGTCATATTTGGTTGTAGCTCAATCTCACTATGAGGAATTACATGTGAAGGATCAGATCTGTATCGTCTTAGCTTCGATACATGGAACACGTTATGAATTTTTTCAAGTTCCAGAGGCAAAGCTAATATATAAGCTACTGGACTGATTCTTTCGATGATTTCATACGGTCCAATAAATCTTGGACTCAGTTTCCCTTTCTTACCAAACCGCAATACTTTCTTCCACGGTGAAACTTTTAGGAATACTCGATCACCCATAGTGAATTCTATCTCTCTTCTTTTCAAATTTGCATATGAATTCTGACGGTCAGAAGTAGCTTTCAAGCTGTCCCGGATAATCCGAACTTTATCTTCAGTCTTTTGGATCAAGTCTACTCCTACTAGTTTGGATTCACTCAATTCAGACCAATACAATGGCGTCTTACATTTCCTCCCGTAAAGAGCTTCAGCCGATGCCATTTTTATACTAGATTGATAACTATTGTTATATGCAAATTCAACTAACAGTAAGTACTTTTCCCAAGTACCTCCAAACTCAAGTATACAACATCTCAACATATCTTCCAGAACCTGAATCACTCATTCTGATTGCCCGTCAGTCTGAGGATGAAATGCTGTGCTGAAATTTAGCTTTGTACCCAGAGCCTCTTGAAGTTTACTCCAAAATCTCGATGTAAATCTCAGATCTCGATATGAAATAATGGATGTTGGAACCCCCTGTAACCTCACAATCTCATATATATATAATTTCGTTAACCTCTCAAGCGGAAAGTCTGTTCTGACTGGAATGAAATTTGCTGATTTAGTCAATCTGTCAATAATCACCCAGATCAAATCTTTCTTTCTTGGAGTCACAGGCAAACCAGATACAAAGTCCATTGTGACATGCTCCCACTTCCATTCAGGTATCATGA
Source organism: Gossypium sturtianum (assembly GCA_025698515.1). Taxonomy (NCBI): domain Eukaryota; kingdom Viridiplantae; phylum Streptophyta; class Magnoliopsida; order Malvales; family Malvaceae; genus Gossypium; species Gossypium sturtianum. The sequence goes on from CM046952.1 coordinate 119,891,034, forward strand.
CAGGTTGTAATAAACCCGTTGGTACCTAATGTTCTGCTTTCACTTGTTGACAAATCAAACACTTTGCTACAAATTCACAAATTTCCTGTTTCATACCCGGCCACCAATACAGCCGTTTCAAATCATAATACATCTTCGTACTACCCGGATGAATAGAATACATGCTACTGTGAGCTTTAGAAAGAATATTAATTTTCAAATCCAGACTATTCGGAACACAAATTCTATTACGATAACATAGCATGCCACTATCATTAATGCTATACTCTGAACTTACAGTGTTCTGAACCATCTATCATTTCAGCACCAATTTCGGATCATCATCTTGTAATTCCCGAATCTGTTGAAGGAGCAAAGGTTTCGTTCTCAACTCTACTGATACAGAACCATCTTCATTAAGAGATAAATGATCGTTCAACGCTTGGAGTGCAAACAATGACGACTTTCGACTAAGTGCATCCGCAACTACATTAGCCTTTTCCGGATGGTAGTCAATAACCAGATCATAATCTTTCAGCAATTCTAGCCACCGTCTCTGTCTCAAATTCAGCTCTTTTTAAGTCATCAAATACTTCAAACTTTTGTGATCCGTAAACACATAACCTTTCTCACCGTATAAATAATGTCTCCAAATCTTCAAAGCAAATACGATTGCAGCCAACTCAAGATCATGTGTAGGATAATTCTTCTCGTGCGGCTTTAATTGTCGAGAAGCATAGGCCACTACCTTTCCTGACTGCATCAGTACACAACCCAAGCCATTCAAAGACGCATCACTATAAACAACATACGGTACACTAGATTCCGGCTGAGTCAAGATTGGAGCTTCTGTCAACATTTTCTTCAACTGATCAAAAGTCTGCTGACACTTATCGAACCAAACAAATTCAACATTTTTCTGTAATAATCGGGTCAACGGCGAAGTAATCATCAAAAATTTCTTGACAAAATGTCGGTAATAACCTGCTAGACCTAGAAAACTTTGCACTTTTGAAACATTTTTCGGAGTCTTCCAATTTACCACTGCAGAAACTTTACTCGGATCAACTTGAATTCCACCAGCTGATACAATGTGACCCAAAAATCCAACCTCACGAAGCCAGAATTCACATTTACTAAACTTTGCATACAACTGCTTTTCCCTCAAGCTCTGCAGTACAATCTTAAAATGTTGTGCATGCTCGGATTCTGTCTTGGAATAGATTAGTATATCATCGATAAACACAACCACAAATCTATCCAAATAAGGTTGAAAAATCTGATTCATTAGATCCATGAAAGTAGCAGGGGCATTAGTCAAGCCAAATGGCATTACCAGAAACTCATAGTGACCGTAGCGAGTTCTGAAAGCAGTCTTTGGCACATCACACTCTTTAACCTTTAACTGATAATACCCGGATCTAAGGTCTATCTTCGAAAACACTACGACACCATTCAGTTGATCAAACAAGTTGTCGATACGTGGCAAATGATATTTATTTTTAATTGCAACCTTGTTCAACTTTCTGTAGTCTATACACAGTCTAAAAGAACTATCTTTCTTTTTCACAAATAAGACAGGTGCACCCTAGGGAGACATACTCGGTCTGGTAAACCCTCGGCCTAATAGCTCTTGCAACTGTGCTTTTAATTCCTTTAATTCAGCTGGTGCCATACGATATGGTGCTACTGATATTTGAGGAGTTCTATGAATCACATCAATTACAAACTCAACTTCATGATCAGGTGGTAAACTCGACAATTCTTTAGGAAATACATCAGCAAACTCACTAACAACCGGTAACTGATCTAACTTTGATTCTGAATTTCGAGTATCAAGAATATAAGCTAGAAATTCCTCATTACCTTTTCGCATCAATCTCTGAGCAGAAAAAGTTGAAATGATTCTAACAATATCTTTCGGATTCTCAGACTCAACTGAAATCATCTATCCTGTTTAACATTTCAAATCAATCCGTTTCTGGTTACAATTTACCACAGCATCATGCAAAGACAACCAATCCATTCCCAGAATAACATCAAATTCCTGAAAGGGTAGCAACACCAAATCAATAGAAAATTCACAGCCTTTCACTTTCAGTAGACAATTACGACACACTAAATTAACTATCACACTTTGACCTAGTAGATTTGTAACTTGAATATCATAATCAGTAGATTCAACAGGCAATTTCTTTTCTGCTACTAATGCAGTGCAAATATAAAAATGAGTAGATCCAGGGTAAATCAATACATATACAGTAACATCAAAGAGATAGATTATACCGGCAATCACATCTGGAGTTGTAGCTTCTTCTCTAGCTCGGATGACATAAGTACGTGCAGGTGCTCTAACCTCTGACCGAGCAGTAGTATCTTTCATACCTGAACGAGCAGTTCCAGCGGCACTATTTTGGCCTGAACGTCTACTTCTCTGGGAAGTAGCCATTTGCTTTTCTTTCCGCTCTTCCTCTTCTTTTTGCAATTGAGGACAATTTCGGATAAAATGGTAAGTGGCTCCACATTTATAACAAGCCCCCACTTTACTTCTACATTCACCAAGATGGTATTTCCCACAATACTTGCATTTAGGCTTAGGAGCATTTTACACACTACCCACACTAGCAACGGGTCTAGTAGACACCCCGTAATCAGGTTGAGTCACCTTGTTTTTATTTAATCATTCAGGCATTGAGGTGGCTCGACTAAAGTCATCTCTAGACTTTTTCACAGGAAATGCTAAAAATGATTTGGAAGAACTTCTTTTGTAAGACTCTTTATTCTGTCTATCTCGCTGCATTTTTCTATTGTACACCTCTTCCATCTTTTGTGCATGATCTGACAGAACGAAAAATTATCGTATTTAAGTGCCCCCAATCATCATTCAGATTTCATCATTCAACCCTTCTTCAAATTGAATGCACATTTCTTCTTCGGTTGGTACAATTTCCCGGGCATATTTACTGAGGTATACAAATTCTCTCTCATACTCGGCTACCAATTTGTTTCCTTGGCGCAGGTCAAGAAATTCCCTCTTTTTCTTGTCTAGATACCTCTTGCCTACATATTTCTTTTTAAATTCACTCTGAAAGAATTCCCAAGAGACTTTCTCTTTTGGAACTACAGCCACTATTGTTGACCACCAATTATAAGCTTCCTCTTTCAATAATGAAACATCATATCTCAGATAATCATCGGGAGAACAAGCTATTTCTTCAGAAACTCTTATCGTATTTTAAAGTCAATACTCAGCTTTCACTGGATCATCTTCAGACCTACCCCGAAACTCCTCAGCCCCACACTTTTTGAGTTTCTCTATTGGAGTACGTTTAATGGATTCAGTCACTGGTGGGGGTGGAGGTGCAACCGACGGTTCTATAGGTGGTACAATAGGGAGAGGAGGTTGTTGAGCCAGATTTCTCTCTTGCATGAATTCACTAAAACATTGATTCATATACCCAAAGAACATGTTTTTCAGTTCTTGTTCTTGAGCCGAAGGAATTGGGTCATTACTACTCGTCCCATGTTCAGATGTCTGTGCTCTACTATTGACTTTATCATTATCAGCACGTTCAGATCTTTCTGACATCTTTACAATCTATAAGAAAATAAGGGTTAGATCGGATCATACACATCACATTATCACAGATTTATATGGCATGTATTTTTATACATTTCACACGCTACATTTAGTCTGAGAATTGGCTAAGTTGTAGCTCTGATACCACTAAATGTAACACCCCTAACCCTTATACGTCGCCAAAATAGGGTTACAGAGTATTACCAGACTTTTCAGATCAAATACAAATATCTCATATCATTTAACATACATAACAGAAACTGTTCATAATCATTAATATTGTCCCTTGTATGATCCCTCAAGGCCTAAAATACGTGTTAGAAATAAATCAGGACTAAATTGGAGACTCAGGAAATTTTTTGTAAAATTTTAAAAATTTTCTTAGGTGTAGGGGATACACGCCCTTGTGCCAGGACGTGTGGCTCACACGGCCAAGAGACACGCCCGTGTCTTAGGCCGTGTGGGAATTCGATGTGAGGCACACGGCCGTGTCCCAGCCTGTGTCCATACTTGTGTAACTCTCTGACTTAGGTCACACGGCCAAGCTACAAGCCTGTGTGGTATGAAATTAAGGTGAAGGGGTCACACGGCCAAGCCACACGCCCGTGTGCTAGGATGTGTGAAAATACCTGAGCATTTTGTTTCTCAATTTAAAGGATGCAGGGGACACACGGCCAAACCACACGCCCATGTGCTAGGCCGTGTGTCACACACGGCAGAGACACACGCCCGTGTCTCTGCCCGTATGGATAAAAATAGGCCATTTTAAGGCCACATTTCTCACCCATTTTGATATCAACCTATACACAACATTTTGATTCATCAATACATCCCAAACAAGCAATCAAAACAAGCCAAAATAATGTTTTAAGCATATCATAACATCACATATACTCAAATACTTAAACTTACCTATTTAGTTCATCTCATTAATTTATTAAAATTTACTACCAATTACACACATACAAACATATATCATTCACATCCACATTTCAATTTACATTATTTCCAAACCAACATATATATACCTAAGTCGATTATTTAAGCAAAACTTCACTCCTAACATTTATACAAACCAAGCTTTAGTAAAATTCATACCAACCCTATACATGCCATATAAACCGTATTGAACGTACAAAAACTACTGGAATAGGCTGGATAGTGTGACTTGATGTGTTGATTCGATCTCCCGACCTCACGATAATCTACAAGGACATTAAACAATACAAGTAAGCTTAATGAAGCTTAGTAAGTTCAATGGGTTAAACGTAAATCTTATCGAATTCTAATATAACAAATCAAATAAGCAAATTATTCATTCAATCTCCTTGTCAATCACAACCTTAATCGGTGATCACACTTCCTTCAAATCAATATCAATAATAAATAATAAGTCTTTTGATTTCAATTACATAAGTCACTTACCGAATCTTACCAAATTGGAGAACGGCTTACAAATATGAGTACATCATTTCCAGAAGCCCGAAGGCTGAATAGAAGCACATAAGTGCTAAACAGAAACCCATAGGGTTGAACGGAAGCTAATAAGAGCTGAACGTAAACCCATAAGGGTTAAACAGAAGCTCAATAGAGCTGAACGAAAACTCATACGAGTTAAACAGAAGATCGTAAGAGCTAAACGATAAGTAAAAATGAAGTTCACAACAAATGCTGAACCTCGATTTACTTTGGTAATTTGCCGTCAATTCCTCATTTGCTGTCTTGCACCACACAACGATTGTACTTAATCCTGCGTTCCATTTAAATTGGATATTCACTTCAATTTTATAATTTAACAATATTCCATTTTTTAAAAATATACTAAATACATAATATCATTCATAAATTCTATATAATTATTAAAGTTTAACCATACGAACTTAACTAGGTTAATTTGTAAGATTTGTAGAAGTTTAGGGACTATTCTGCTAATTTTCCTTTTTCACGAGTATCTACTTGATCTAAAATATAAAATTATTCATTTATTAGCATATATTTCCTTTCGAATTCACTTCACATTTAATACCCCTCAATTTTTGAAAATAGACAATTACCCCAACTTTTACAACTTTTACAATTTAATCCCTTATTAATTAGTCTATCAAATGAACTAATTTTTCTCAATTGACTATTTATCTAAATATTCTAGGCTATCATGCAGCCCTTGATAACAGAAATTTAATACCAAACCCTTATATTTAGTCTTTTCACAAATTAGTCCTAAAATCAATATCTATCAAAATTACTATGTAAAATCATCATATAACAAAATTAAAGCTCTAAATCCATGTTATTTCATCAAAAATATCTAGCATTCATCAATGGTAACTTTCAAAATTTCCAATAAAATCAAAGACTAATGAAATAGTTAGTTGGACCTAATTGTAAAAGTCTCAAAAACATAAAAAATTCAAGAAAAAGGGGAAAAATTGAACTCACTTGAAGCAAAAGTATAAACTACCTTAAGGGGACTCTCCTATGGCATTTTTGGCTGAAGATTGATGAAGAATTGTCTATATTTCTTTTTTTTTTAATTTTAATTTGTAAGTTTAATTTCATACAAATTACAATTTTGCCATCCATTTCAATTACTTTATTATTTTACACTTACTTGCTGCCCACCCTTTTATTTTTGGCACATTTTCTCCTTAAGTCCTCATTTGTTTAACATTTAATCCATTTAATCACTATTTCTTATAATTAACAAGTTTTGCACATTTTTCAATTTAGTTCTTTTTAATTAATTAACTATTAAAACGTTAAAATTTTCTAACGAAACTTTAATACTACCTTAATGACTCTCCGTAAATATTTATAAAAATATTTACGACTCGGTTTATAGAAACGAGGTCTCAATATCTCATTTTCTAAAACTACTTGACTTAATAAATCCTTATAAAACACAAATTACTAATGTAAAAATCTTTCTAAAATCACAATTGACTCGTAAATACTAAATAATAAAATTTACGAGCTTACTCGTCAGATTTGGTGGTCCCGAACCACTATTTTTGGCGCTACTTAAAATTAGGCTGTTACAAATATATACTAGAATTCCTATCACATACGTATGCATATGGAAACAACAAATTTAAAACACAAATGTGTGTTTTTAATGATCTATGGGAGGAACATCGGCAATTGTAGTGCAGCTGCAGCGGAACTGTGGGCGATTTTTGATGGTCTGCAACTACTTTGATCCAAAGGTTCCAGCCACCTTCTCCTCGAAAGTGATAGCAAAGTTGTTGTCCAAGCTTGTACCAGTGAAGATGGCAACTATGGGAACTACGCGCTGACCTCGCGCATCAAGGAATTTTTACATATGAATTGGACAGCCCATGTTACTCACATTTATAGAGAGTCCAACACTACTACACATGCATTGGCGATTCTTGCAAGATCCCAAAAGCAAGGTTTGCATGTTCATACAGCTCCACTGACTGGACTGGTTGCTTTGTTAGATACTAATTCTAGGCCTACATATGTTATGTGTTAGTTTTCCTTCTATTCAACCAAAATAATAATAATAACATACAATAGATAATGAATGTATGGTTTGAAACTAATTAACAATAACACATGAAATATGTACGATGTTAAAATTGAAAATTTTAGGTTAAAAATTGTTATCATGGTGTTGGCATCAATCTTGAGTGGATGCCGAGTTAACTTATGACACCAACTCAATCAAATACATTAATATATACTAGAATCCCTATCACATGCATATGCGTGTGAAAACAAAAATTTGTGAACACAAATGTGTGTTTAAAAATAGCATACAATAGATAATGAAACGTATGGTTTGAAAATAATTAATAATAACACATGAAATATGTACGATGTTAAAATAAAAAAATAGATTAAAATTGTTTATCATGGTGTTGTCATCAATCTTGAGTGGATGTCGAGTTAACTTATGACACCAACTCAATCAAATACATTAATATATACTAGAATCTTTATCACATGCGTATGTGTGTGAAAACAACAAATTTTGAACACAAATGTGTGTTTAAAAATAACATACAATAGATAATGAAATGTAACGCCCCAAATTTCTTTAATTCCAGCTTATGTGATTTTGGAGCACAAAACTATCTGTATGTGTTTCTGAAATTAATTGACACAAATATTTGTATGCTTTAGTGGTTATGTGTTTTGGGTATGGGTGAGAGGTCCCAAGTTCAAGTCATAAATTGGGTAAATTTTGGTTTTTTTATGAATAAAGCTCTCACTGGGGTCGGTAGGCTTTTAAGTTATGGTTGGTAAAATGATATCAGAATGGGCCTGCTGGTCTGGTGGTTAAGAGATGTGTCAAGGTACTGAATGTCCCGTGTTCGAATCCCTGGGTGAGCATTGTTTTTGCCTGTTACGTCCAGAGAGTTTGTGTTGGACTAAAAAATATGAATAGTGGGGAGTGGGGTTGAGAGAATTTAGGAGTGAATCAGGGGATGTGGGGGAGTTATCCAAAATCTGATCATATTCTTCTTTTTCAAAAATATTCGGTTCTCTCTGCAGTTTTTGACATTCTTTCCCCTTTCTTTGGCTGCCGAGATTTTGTTCTCTCACACCCCTCTCTTTCTCGAATTCTTTCTCACACTGTCTTTTGACGTTACACGTCTATCTGCGATCTTACGGTAAGTTTACATCACTTAAGCCTTAATGTTACTTTTGGGTTAATCTTGATAAGGGGAAATTGTGTGTTGTTTTGGTAGGCGGAGAACGATTTCTGGTTGGGGTTTTCATAGCAGAATAAGCAATCAAAGTTCTGGTTCGGCAACGGTAAGTTTCGTGTGCGGAAAATATTTTCATAGGGTGCGTTCGATTAGGGACTATATGAATCTCGTATTTTCGAATTTGATTAAGGACTTTGGTTGGTCAATTATAGGGTTCCGAAACGCTCGATGATCGTTTAGGCTTCAAACGAAATCAGGTGTGTACTCGGAAACACAAAAAATGAGAATCGGCGAAAGCCAAAAAATGATTCTGTCGACGCCACATGGCCGTGTGGTAGGCTGTGTGGTAGGCCATGTGCAAGGCCGTGAGCCACAACACGGCCGTGTGATCGACGAGGCTAGGCCGTGCGCGAAAGACACGGCTGTACGATGGTTGGGTGAGGCCATGTACGAGACACAGGCTCGACCAATTGGGCCGTGTGGGCCACACGGGCATGTGGACCCACACGGGTGAAACACACGGGCGTGTGAGATTCTGGGTCAGGCCGTGTGATCCACACGGCCAAGGCCAATTTGGATCGGGTGGGCCACAAGGGGCGGCAACATGGGCGTGTGAGCCCATTTTTTTGAAATGATCTGTAAGGTTGCACGGGTCGCCCAAGTCGACTGTGGACCTACTGTAAGGTTGATAATCGTTACTTAGACTCCTATTTATGTGATCTGATTATATGGTGTCTGACGGAGCATGATATCTGTACTGAACTGAATGTATGATCGGTTATTTCTATGTTGCATGTCATATTTGGTATATTGCATATCATCGGGGAGGGTTGATGATATTTCGGAGGAAGTGTCTGAAAGGCTTTAAGCCTGTTATCTGGCAGCTTAGCTGCGTTATTCTTTTTATGTGCCGCATTTCGGTACAGTATTGTGTGTAGGGATGGGTGGGTTGATTATATCCCCACATGGTGTGTAGGGCTGGACAGATATGGTGTGTAGAGGCTAGTGGGTAGGATTCTGATAATATGTTCTGCATTCTATATCTGATTGGGCTAAGGCCCTAGTATACATATCTGATTCTGCATCCGAGTGAGCTAAGGCCAACGCTGTTTCTGTAATGAGCTCCGGCCCGATGCGTGATTTCTCGATTCTGGTGATTACTGCATGCGTTTGACATCTATGGGGATTACACCTTTGAGTTGCGAAACTCACCCTTTTCTCGCTTAATCGTCCGAGTAATCCCCAACGTTAGACGGATCGGTGCAGCAGAGGACTTGACAGTGACCACTACTACTGCCTCACGTTAGATTTATGGTTTATACTTATCATGGTTTTAATTTTTATTTGGGAAATTTTAATGTAATTATGGCCATTACTTATTTTGTTTAAATTTGGGATTTGCAACGTTTATGGTTTTACTGCTATTAGCAGGAAAACTCGAGTTTTCAAAACAAACAAACATTTCATCGAAATACACACAAATTCGCAAACTATTTTAAAAGCTTCCGCAAAGTATAACGTTTTGAAAATGGATAATGATTGAAAACAAATGACACGTTTTTGAAGTTAGCGTAAGATAATGAAAAGTGGTACAAACGGAGAAATGGTCTTAACTTCTTTGCGATTTCTAAAGCACTATCATATGACATCACCAGATTCGGTCATAACGTCTAGGTCGGGTTTACGGTGTTACATTTAGTGGTATCAGAGCCAGGTTACAAAACTCGGCTGTGGATTTGGGTTATAAAGATTGGTTTTAAGAAATGATTTTTAAGTGATTTGAAATGTTTTTGGACTGAGTATGTGGTACACCGAGTCTCCGGTGCCGATCCTGTAAGTTTTCTGAAACTCTGTTTGGATTTTTTATATACTTCTAGTATGCTTGAAACAACCAAAAGGTAGTATACTGTACTGGAAACACTCTAGGTAGTGTAAACTGAAAATTGTAGTAAGATTGAGACTCGCGATAACGAACTCTGAACTTCTGACACTATTCTGCATAAAATATCTGCTAATAAATATCGGAACTGTAACTAATGCATAAAACTGTTAATACAGATAAACTCTAAATTTACGATGAGCGCACGATGTATCTGCGGACGGGGTACTAAAGGCCGTGGTAGAGGCCGTAGAGGGGCTCAAGTTGGGTCCTCGTCATCTGGAAATCTATCTAATCTGGATACGAGCGAGATGCCAGTCTCACATGCGTCAGAGACTGGGTCTCGAGATCGCATGGCTGGGGACGATGCACTGTCCTAGGCCATGTTGAGGATATTGGAGAGGGTCGCTGGGCCCAACACTAGATTTGGGGGTCGAGGGTCGGTTACGGAACGACTCCGGTCCAATGGGGCTGAGTTATTCAGGGGTGTCACTGGAGTCGCCCCTAATGTGGCCGAATATTGGATGGAGGCCACGGAGAGGATTATGGATGACCTAGACTTTACCGCCAAGCAGTAGCTTAAGGGGGCTATTTTTCTGCTTCGCGATGAAGCTTACCAGTGGTGGCTGACGGTTAAGGAGGGCACTCAGCTCGACCGATTGACTTGGGATTACTTTAAGACGACTTTCCAGAGTAAGTATGTGGGATCCAATTACATTGACGCTAGGAGACGTGAGTTTCTTAATCTCATCCAAGGAGACCGTACAGTGACCGAGTATGAGGTCGAGTTTCTGAGATTGAGCCGATATGCGGATGGCATGGTGGCGACCGAATATGAGAGATGTATCCGCTTCGAGGATGTCCTCAGAGACAGTTTGCGAGTTCTGATAGCTCCACAGAGGGAGCGTGAGTTTGCTACACTGGTTAAGAAGGCGAAGATTGCCGAAGAAGTTAAGCACACTGAGCACCTAAACCGAGAGAGAGGAAAGAATAAGAGGGAATCGGAGCCCTCGATTTCTGTAATGAGGCCTAAGAAAAAGGCCTGAGCTGATGGACCAGTGAGAGTTGGGCCTCCTGTTGCACCTACTGGGCTTTTACCGTGTGGGCACTATGGTAGACACCATCTAGACGAGTGTTGGAGGACGACTGGGGCATGTTTGAGATGTGGGTCGACTGAGCACTGTGTTCGGGATTGTCCGTTGAGAACTGATCAGATACAAGCTCCGATTACTGGTGCTACGCAGCCACCGAGAGTAGTTCAGCAGCCACCTAGGGGCCGATGTCAGGCCAGGGGTGGTAACGGCATGGGCTGAGGACAGAGAGCACTGGGCAGAGGTGCTGGACCGATTGAGGTGAGGCAGCCCACACTGGTTTATGCTGCCCGTCGCTGTGAGGACCGAGATGCTCCGGACGTCATCATGGGTACATTTTTAATTTATAATGTACCTTATTTGGCATTGATGGACATAGGCTCTACACACTCTTACGTAGCGAGTACTGTGTTTGAAACCTTGGGGATTCCGGTTGAGAGTACTTTTAGTGAGGTAACAATTGTGAGTCCATTGGGGCAGTCTATCCGAGTGAGTAAATTGTTTAGAGACGTCCCGTTAGAGGTTCAAGGGATAGTATTTCTGACTGAGCTGATGGAGCTTCCATTTGGGGAGTTCGATTTGATTCTGGGAATGGACTGGTTGGTTAAACACCGGGTAAGTTTGGATTGTGCGACAAAAAGGGTTGTCTTGAGGACCGAGGAGGACAACAAGATAGTGGTGATTGTGGAACGAAGAGACTATCTGACTAATGTGATTTCTGCCTTGGTGGCAGAAAAGTTAGTGAGAAAAGGGTGTGAGGCATTCTTGGCCTACATCGATATTTTTGACTCTAGGGACTCTTCGGTTAAGGACATCAGAACCGTGAGGGACTTTCAAGATTTTTTCCTGAGGAACTACCGGTCTGCCTCCGAAATTTGCATTTTAGCCCCTAATATTTCACATTTTTGCACTTTAGTCCTTATTACACAAATACACAAAATTCACAAAATTACCTAAATACCCATGCTAGCTAAATTCTCTTTATTGCTATAACAGCCAATATTTGTCATTTATTTCACATTTCTACTACAATATTTTCATATTTCACAATTTAGTCCAAAATTGATCTTTTTATCAAAAATCACTTTATAAAAGATGAAAATCTAACATCAAATATTCATATTTCATCAAAAACTATCAAAGAGCTCAAGTATTCAACAATGGCAATTGACAAATTCTTTAACATTTTTAGAAACGGAGGTACGTTTTAGCTAGAGTAAGCTGTAACGATTCCAAAAACATAAAAATCATTAAAAACAGAACAAAAACGAACTTACAAATTAGCTAGCAAGCTTGGCTGAATGTTATGCATCCGTGGAGGTTTTATCTCTTCCATATTCGGTTGTAAATAATGAAGAAGAAAGATGATACAAATTGTTTGTTTTATTTAATTCAACATATAATTGCCTTTTTACTTATTTAACCTTTAATAACATTAATAATTACACCAAATGCCACTCCACTATCATCCACTAACTCATAAATGAGCTATTGCCACATAAGGACCTGACATTTAATAAACCATAGCAAATAAGCACTTTAACAAATAGAAAGCTACTTTTGCATTTTATGCGATTAAGTCCTTTTATCAAATTAAACAACCAATCGATAAAATTATTTCACGAAAATTTCACACATATTAATTCACATGCTGTAAATACCAAAAATAATATTAAAATATTTTTCTGACTCAGATTTGTGGTCCCAAAACCACTATTCCGACTACGGTCTAAACCGGGCTGTTACAACTCTCCCCCCTTAGGGATTTTCGTCCCCGAAAATCTTACCAGAGAATAAATTAGTGATTTGCTTTCACATAGCATTATCAAAATCTTACATAACTTCGGATTTCACAACTCTTTGATCATACCAACCAAGATTCTGATCTGTCTTTTGCTATACGTCGTAATAAGCTGAACCATCACATCATAGATATAAGAAACACTTTACGAATCTTCTCGAGTTCTGACGGTAATTTAAGTTGAAGAAGTCACTGGAGTTACCTTTTCACTTCTCTTTTTAGCTGAGTTAAGAAATTCCAATCTCATCAATATTTTCACAAATACTCAGTTATCTTACTGAAATTCAATGCTTTTATGTATTAATTCTACATAAGTTTTCTGCCAATCTGAAACTGCTTTCAAGCTGTTACAAATTACTTTTGATTTCTCTTCAATTTCTCTGATCAAAGCATCTTTATGAATCTTTCTCTCACGCAGTTCAATCCAGTACTACAAGGTTCGATAATTGTAACCATACAATACTTCATACAATACCGTCTTCATACTCACATGATTACCCAACCAATAATAATAGTCTCAAAATCACTAAATGATCAGCTTTAACTTGCTGACTAATCAAACATTTGGACATAAAATCAGAGATATCGCGTTTCATACTCATTTACCAGTACGTCCATCTCATATTATCGTACATTTTGACACTCCCCGTATGAATAAATAAGCTACCACTGAGAGTTACACGAAACAATTGTTGTAAAATTCTCTGAACTTCTCAGTATACACATTTTATCTTGAAACAATAATCAATCATCAGTTTCACGTTTGAATTTTTTTAAATCAGAAACCCATTGACGTTGAATCTCTTTTTAGCTTGTAATTCACTGACACATTTCTGAGCTTCACAAGTTCACTGAATAAATATCAATTTAGCTTTTAACTCGGCTAATAGCTATCCATCATCTGATAGTATCAATCGCATATTCATCGCTCACAAAACACACAAGAGTTTCCCATTCAGAACATCCGAAACTATAATTGTTTTCCTTGGATAATAATTACTTATAGACTCAAAAGTTTTTTGACGATTCGAGCTAACCTTGCTGTGTCAAGTTCGGATCTTTCTCTGACATTAAACATTTTAAACTCTTATAGTCATCAAATATGTCACATAACTCTTTTTATGTAGCTTTATTTGTATAGAAATCACAAGATATCTCTGCACATTCCTGTATTAGAACACATTTCAAACCATTCAATAACGTATGGCCGAAACTCATAATCTCTTTATTTAACTCAGACTGAACCAGAACAGATGTTTCAGTTGACAATATCTTCATGGAAAAAGGAAAACTTCAACAATCGAACTAACTTTAATTTACCACAACATTTCCCAGATAGAATCGTTCCGATAGATATAATTCTGTATGAAGTCTTCAAGAATATGAATTCTTCTTCCAGACTATCCCTCAATTCACACATGTACGTTCAAAGTTCATTTTCAGTCCGGTGGATAGATTCAAACACATATAACCCAATTAACTTTTCAATCAAATTTGGGATTGAGCTCATTCCGGGTACAGCTCCGATGTCTATCGTGCCCTATCGAATGGCACCGAAGGAGCTTACAGAGCTTAAGGATCAAATTCAAGAACTGTTAGATCGTGGGTTCATCCGTCCAAGTGTGTCTCCATGGGGAGCATCAGTGTTGTTTGTTAAGAAAAAGGATGGGACAATGCGGATGTGCATCGATTATCAGTAGTTGAACAAATTGACAATCAAGAATAAGTACCCAATTCTGAGGATAGATGATCTATTCAACCAGTTTGGAGGGCTTCTGTGTTCTCCAATATTGATCTACGTTCAGGATATCATCAATTGAGGGTTAAGGGGGCCGATGTGCATAAGACGACATTTAGGACTCATTATGGACATTACAAGTTCCTGGTTATGCCTTTTGGGTTGACCAATGCACCAGCAGCATTTATAGATTTGATGAACCATGTGTTCCAGCCCTATCTGGACCAGTTTGTGGTGGTATTCATCGATGATATCCTAGTGTATTCTAAGACTTAGGATGAGCACGATGAGCATCTCAGAGTGGTACTACAGACTTTTCGTGAGAAACAGTTGTATGTGAAGTTCAGTAAGTGTGAGTTCTGGCTCCGGGAAGTAACCTTTTTGGGACATGTGGTTTCTGTAGAGGGGATTCGTGTTGATCCTCGTTAGATTGAGGCTGTGTTGGATTAGAAACAGCCGAAGAGTGTGTCCGAAATTTGTAGCTTTCTTGGGCTGGCGGGTTATTATCGATGCTTCGTAGAAGATTTGTCCTTGATCGTAGCACCGTTAACCAAGCTTCTGAGCAAGGGAGTTCCCTTTGTCTGGACTGATAGGCAACACGAGAGCTTCGAGAAGCTCAAATCTGTTTTGACTCAGGCTCCGGTTCTGATACAGCCTGAATTTGGGAAGGATTTCATCGTATACAGTGATGCATCGCATGTGGGTCTGGGTTGCGTTTTGATGCAGGATGCTTATGCGTCTCGTCAGCTCAAGAAGCATGAGGCTAACTATCCGACGCACGATTTGGAGTTGGCAGTGGTAGTCTTTGCTCTGAAAATCTGGAGGCATTATTTGTACGATGAGAAGTGTACTATCTACACTGATCACAATAGCCTCAAGTATCTCCCCACTCAGAAGGAGTTAAACTTTAGGCAACGTAGATGGGTGGAACTACTTAAGGATTTTGACTGCACCATCGAGTACCATCCTGTTAAGGCCAATATGGTGGAAGATGCTTTGAGCCGTAGGGCTATGACCGATCTGAGAGCGATGTTCACTCGACTCAGTTTATTCGACGATGGGAGTCTGTTAGCGGAACTTCAGGTTAAGCCTACATGGATTGATTAGATTAGAGGTAAACATATGGAGGATAAGTCTCTTGAGTGGCGTTTTCGTTAGGTTGAGACTGGCGATGCCACTGATTTTGGGATTAACAGTGATGGGGTACTTTGTTTCTGCGGTCGGATTTGTGTACCGAGTGATGAAGAGTTGCGACAGTCGATTTTGAGGGAGGCGCATAGTAGTTTCTATGCTATGCATCCCGGTGGGAACAAGATGTACCGAGATCTTCGAGAGTTGTACTGGTGGCCAGGGTTGAAGCGTGAGGTTACTGACTTCATTGCTTGCTGTATGACTTTTTAGCAGGTTAAGGTTGAGCATCAATTACCTTCGGGGTTGCTGCAGCCGGTAAAGATACCGATGTGGAAATGGGAACGAGTAACGATGGACTTCGTTAGTGGGTTGCCTTTAGCGCCCACTAAGAAGGATTCTGTCTGGGTCATCGTGGATCGATTGACCAAGTCTGCTCACTTCATTCCGGTCAGGATGGACTTTTTTCTCCAGAAATTGGCTAAACTATATATATCTGAAATAGTGAGACTGCATGGGGTTCCTGTCTCGATCATCTCCGATAGGGATCCTTGCTTCACATCTCGATTCTGGAAGAAATTGCATGAGGCTCTAGGTTCAAGGTTGGACTTCAGTACTGCTTTCCATCCTCAGATAGATGGTCAGTCGGAGAGGGTGATTCAAGTACTGGAGGATATGTTAAGGAGCTGTGTTATAGATTTTCGAGGCAGTTGGGAGGAGTATTTGTCGTTGGCAGAGTTCACCTACAACAATAGCTATCAGTCTAGCATTCAGATGGCACCTTACGAGGCCTTGTATGGTCGTAAGTGTTGCACTCTCTTATGTTGGACTGAGTTGGGTGAGCGAAGTGTTCTGGGTCCAGAATTGGTTTTTGAAACTGAAGATAAGGTCCGATTGATTTGAGATCATCTGAAAGCGGCATCTGATAGGCAGAAGTCCTATGCTGATCTGAAGAGAAAGGATATTGAGTATTCTATGGGGGACTTAGTTTTTCTTAAGGTCTCGCCATCGAAGAAGGTCTTGAGGTTCGGCCACAAGGGTAAGCTGAGCCCTCGGTTTATTGGGTCGTACCGTATTCTGAAACAAGTGGGGCCGGTCGTATATCAGTTGGAGCTTCCTCCGGAGTTGGATCGCATTCATGATGTGTTCCACGTCTCAATGTTGAGACGCTACCGCTCTGATCCCACGCTTGTTGTTCCTATTGAGGAGATAGAGGTGAGGCTGAATCTGACATTTGAGGAAGAGCCGATTCAGATTTTAGATCGTGACATTAAGGTTCTGCGTAGGAAATCAATCCCCTTAGTAAAGGTGCTGTGGAGGAATCATAGCACTGAGGAGGCGACGTGGGAGCCTAAGGATGCGATGCATCAGCAGTATCCTCACCTTTTCTGATAAGGTAAAATTTCGAGGACGAAATTTCCTTTTAGGGGGTAGAGTTGTAACGCCCCAAATTTCTTTAATTCCGACTTATGTGATTTTGGAGCCCAAAACTATCTGTATGTGTTTCTGAAATTAATTGACACAAATATCTGTCTGCTTTAGTGGTTATGTGTTCTGGGTATAGGTGAGAGGTCCCAAGTTCAAGTCACAACTTGGGTAAATTTTGGCTTTTTTATGAATAAAGCTCTCACTGGGGTCGGTAGGCTTTTAAGTTATGGTTGGTAAAATGATATCAGAATGGGCCTACTGGTCTGGTGGTTAAGAGATGTGTCAAGGTACTGAATGTCCCGTGTTCGAATCCCTGCGTGAGTATTATTTTTGCATGTTACGTCCAGAGAGTTTGTGTTGGACTAAAAAATCTGAATAGTGGGGAGTGAGGTTGAGAGAATTTAGGAGTGAGTCAGGGGATGTGGGGGAGTTATCCAAAATCTGATCATATTCTTCTTTTTCAAAAATATTCGGTTCTCTTTGCAGTTTTTGACGTTCTTTCCGCTTTCTTTGGCTGCTGAGATTTTGTTCTCTCACACCCCTTTCTTTCTTGAATTCTTTTCCACACTGTCTTTTGACGTTACACGTCTATCTGTGATCGTACGGTAAGTTTACTTTGCTTAAGCCTTAATGTTACTTTTGGGTTAATCTTGATAAGGGGAAATTGTGTGTTGTTTTGGTAGGTGGAGAACGATTTCTGGTTGGGGTTTCCGTAGTAGAATAAGCAATCAAAGTTCTGGTTCGGCAACGGTAACTTTCGTGTAAGGAAAATATTGTTCATAGGGTGCGTTCGATTAGGGACTGTCTGAATCTCGTATTTTCATATTTGATTAAGGACTTTGGTTGGTCAATTATAGGGTTCCGGAAAGCTCAGTGATCGTTTAGGCTTCAAACGAAATCCGTGTGTACTCGGAAACACAGAAAATGAGAATCGACGAAAGCTGAAAAATGATTCTGTCGACACCACACGGCCGTGTGGTAGGCTGTGTGCAAGGCTGTGAGCCACAACACGGCCATGTGATCGACGAGGCCAGGCCGTGCCCGAAGGACACGACCGTGTGATGGCTTGGTAAGGCCATGTGTGAGACATGAGCTCGACCATTTGGGCCGTGTGGGCCACACGGGCGTGTGGGCCCATACGGGTGAACCACACGGGCGTGTGGGATTCTGAATCAGGCTGTGTGGTCCACACGGCCAAGGCCAATTTGGGCTGCCCGTGTGGCCCACACGGGCAGGCCACATCGGCATGTGAGCCCATTTTTCTGAAATGATCTGTAAGGTTGCACGGGTCGCCCAAGTTGACTGTGGACCTACTGTAGGGTCCGTAAGCGTTACTTAGACCCTTATTTATGTGATCTGATTATATGGTGTCTGACTAAGCATGATATCTGTACTGAACTGAATGTATGATCGGTTATTTGCATGTTACATGTCATATTTGGTATTTGCATTGCATCGGGGAGGGTTGATGATATTTCGGAGGAAGTGTCTGAAAGGCTTTTAAGCCTTTTATCTGGCAGCTTAGCTTCGTTTTTCTATTTATGTGCCGCATTTCGGTACAGTATGGTGTGTAGGGATGGGTGGGTTGATTATATCCCCACATGGTGTGTAGGGCTGGACGGATATGGTGTGTGTAGGCTGGTGGGTAGGATTCTGATAATCTATTCTGCATTCTGTATCTGATTGGGCTAAAGCCCTAGTATACATATCTGATTCTGCATCCGAGTGAGCTAAGGCCAACGCTGTTTCTGTAATGGGCTCTGGCCCAGTCTGTGATTTCTGATTTCTGGTGATTACTCTATACGTTTGACATCTATGGGGATTACACACTGAGTTGCGAAACTCACCCTTTTCTGTTTAATCTATCCAGGTAATCCCCAGCGTTAGACGGATCGGTGCAGCGGAGGACTCGACAGTGACCACTGCTACTGCCTCACGTTAGATTTACAGTTTATACTTATCATGGTTTTAATTTTTATTTGGGAAATTTTAATGTAATTATGGCCATTACTTATTTTGTTTTAATTTGGGATTTGCAACGTTTATGGTTTTACTGCTATTAGCAGGAAAACTCGAGTTTTCAAAAAAAACAAACATTTCATTGAAATACACACAAATTCGCAAACTATTTTAAAAGCTTCCGCAAAGTATAACATTTTGAAAATGGATAATGATTGAAAACAAATGACACGTTTTTGAAGTTAGCGTAAGATAATGAAAAGTGGTACAAACGGAGAAATGGTCTTAACGTCATTGTGATTTCTAAAGCACTATCATGTGACATCACCAGATTCGATCATAACGTCTAGGCCAGGTTTGGGGTGTTACATGAAATGTATGGTTTGAAACTAATTAATAATAACACATGAAATATGTATGATGTTAAAATGAAAAAAAAGATAAATTAAAATTTTTTATTATGATGTTGTCATCAATCTTGAGTTGATGTCGAGTTAACTTATGTTATCAACTGAATCAAACACATTAATATATACTAGAATTCCTATCACATGCATATGTGTGTGAATACAAAAAATTTTGCACACAAATCTGTGTTCAAATATAACATACAATAGATAACAAAATATATGGTTTGAAACTAATTAATAATAACTCATGAAATATGTACAATGTTAAAATAAAAGAAATAGATTAAGGCTTAGTTTGGATGGGCGGTGTGTTTAACTCCTGTGAGATTAAAAACAGCGGTGGCGGTGAGATTAGTTACTGTAGCGGTGAGATTGGATACTGTAACGGTGAGATTAGAAACAGCGGTGGAGTGTGTGTTTGGATTCAAACGCAGCTGTAGCGGTAAGGTGGGAATATAAAATGACCATTAAGGACATCATATTAGAATTGATATATAATAGAAGTTTTTAAATTATTTTACTTATATAAAATTATTAAAATATGTCAATTTATAAATTCATTTAATAAAATATTAAAATGTATCTTCCAATATTTTATTATAAATATTTTAATAGATTATATAATCAATTTAAATTATTTATTAGATAAAATGATTATTATTTTTAATTTTTATAGTTAAATATTCTTTTATAACAATGATAAATATTATTTTCAGTAAATAGTAATATTATACTTGGATCAAATTTTGAAATATCTAAACAAATGATTTTTAATAAAAAATAGTAACATAAGACATAACAAGTTTCATTATTACTAGAAATTAGGTTATGATATAAAATTGTTTTTACAAATATTGATTCATTAAACTATTTGCAATGGTTTCCTTTAACATTGCAATTTCAAGGTCACTTTCAATCATTAGAAGAACTCGATTCACCTCTATTAAAATGGCTCAAAGAGATTGGCATGTCGAGTATATTCTCAAATTGTCGAAAATCCTTATCATGTGTTGGTTTTTAGCAAAAAACTAAGGAGAAAAAAAAAAGAATGCAAATAAGATTAATGTAGCAAAAACTACAGGATGAACACATGGTATTTCGTGGGTACTTTCATGAACAACTTCGCTCATCTTACTTATCATGTTATACAAATATATTACATAGAGCTACTAGAAGTATCGTCTTATCAAGGTATTTCATAAATGATGCCATTTTAACTAGTTTCTTTAACAAGCTTCTTTAATGTATTCTATAGTGACTTGTGAAAATAAATACAGTAAACTGAAAGAGAATACACAAATTACTTTCAAGTTAGAAGGCCCATAATCAGTAAACCCCAATTTTGTCTTTTTAAAGTCTTGTGAGGGCCAAGATGAAAATGGGAAGAAGATAGGAGATTTCCCATCTTCATCCACCCAAGTTCAATTAAGCCAAGGCTATTGAGCTATTTTATCCATCAATTTCAACTAGGCTACAATTATTTTGCTTCACAAAGATGTAACTCTTCAAGTAGGCAACCACATAAATTGAGGCTATAGATGATATTAAGAAGTCCAAATCCTCTTTTTAGACTCAACTATATTTATACATTGTCAATTAGCGGGGTGGATCCATGGTCAAAAACTAGCATGATTTCATACCTAGAGTCCGGATAATTTAGGAGTGTAGAATCGTAGAATTGTTTCTTCTCTTAAAGGTGATTTTGTGGTTCATATTGAAGATAAAGGTGGCAATGAACAAAATCATGTCTCCTTATATTGTATTGACACCCCAAATGCAAAGAACTTACAACCTCACACTCACACCACATGTGTAACTAAATTCCAACTACAAGGGCCACATAAGGAAATCAAGCCGCATGTCAAAATGTTAACCATTCTGCAATGAGGTCCGAATTTCCTCATCTGTGATCAAGTTAGAGTAACAGTTTTATTAGCATCTTTCAAATTTAATCAAAAAGCGATCAAATATGGCAAGATAGAGTAAATTAAAGGGAAACATAATAATTTGCTAACTTTGTGCACAGGTATTGAGGGTCCACCTCATCGACACGATTTCCGCCATCATCAAATAAAGCACGCACTGGTCATGGATATAGTGGAAAACTCTCTTCAAATAGGTTTAGAATGTTAAGCATTTACCATATAGCAAGCGAGAGAATTTTCATATTCAAATGTTCAAGAGTGTGACTCTAGTTTACCAACCTTTCCAAAGGCTTCTCCACAAACAACTACATCCCCTCTTTTAAGGGTTCCATTCTGCATAATAAAAGTAGCTACAGACCCCTTAGATTTATGAAGACCCGCCTCAATTCATCGTGCCTTTTGCATTTCGATCTGGATTAGCCTTTAACACTTGTAACTGAAACAATCCGGTGAAGGTCATATTGAAAGTAGCAATAACCAAGATAATTATGTGCTTAAAGTTAGACACGAGAAAAACTCGATATTATTTGAAATATTTCACCAAAGATATCACGACTTAGGCCTCAAATCATATTGAACTTTTATGCTTTAGTGAAATGATTTTGTTTTTCAAAATGTTCTACCTCAAAAGTGCCAAATGACATCATTAATTGGTCCTATTAGTAGAACTTCAAAAAAGTCTATTCTTTAGGAGAGATACTTCTTGAGCTGAGAAGCTATTTTATAAAGAAAATGAACTAAAGCAAATTCAAAATGATTTGGAAACTTAGACAGAGAAGAAAAAGTAACTAAGGATATGCTACATACTTTGATGATAAACTGTATGCAATTACAAATATGCAATTACAAATTGAGATCATTAGTGAGGTCAATCAGTATAACACACAATCCAAGGCTAAAGTAATAAAAAGAGGCTATGTTAATGATATCATGACAATAAAAACAAGGAGCACCATATCTCAACGGTATATAACTCAAAATGAAGTGAAACAAGCACATAATTTAGCAGGACAACTATTATAGGATAGTTGGGAATTCCTTAGTCCGATGTGGTAGTTTTAGAAATGCTAAGTGTGTGGAATGTGCAGCAACATTCCCAAGTCAAAAGAGAACAAAGTAAATTTTATTTGAATAAGTTCATTAAGATTAGTTTTAAGTAGATATAAATCATAGGCCATGAGCAAAAACGAAAAAGTAGAACTAATAAATCCAAAGAGAAAGGGCACACGATTGCTTCTTGTATCAAGGACGAGTGTATGGAAATGAGGATAACAAAAGATGTAAAGCATAGTGGAGAATCATACTTTATCCGAAGCATAAATTTGAATTAGAAAAGGGCGTGTTCTCCTTCAGTTCCATTATATTCTATCGTAGAAGAAGATGTTATATCGTAACAAGAACCAACAAAGAAATTTTAGCTCACGCTGTTCATTAAGTAATTACATTGTAGCATATTAACTAATTGTCTGTGCTCATGCTTTAAAAATAATTTGCTATTGGCAAGGGCATAGATGGTTCAAGTTAGACCCAACTTCAACGAAAAGGAACTCCAACCCCATAACTTTAACAGTTGATTACTTGGAATTTTTATGCGAAACGTGAAAAGATGGGTATCCTAAGCTACACATTCAAACATTTCAAATGACTATTTATACTTGTTACTATTTCAAAGTGTATCTAGTAGGACATGATAAGAACATTAGTAAAGAACTTAAACTTACTAAGGATTAGTAAGCACAGAAGAATATCCCTTTGTGTCAACAGTTCCTATATCTAAGTGACCACTCACTAGTAAAGATAATCACAAAGTGAGCAAAAGGATTAGGAAGACAGAGTTCATCATAGCTAGAAATGACTTTGACCAAAATTTACTTGATTTTATCACCCTGAACTATCCCCCAACCAAAAAGCTAGGGCCAATGAGCTAAAATGTATCAAGGGCCATGCTTGAGATGCCAAAAACAGAGGTTTTTATTCAAGATTTAGAGGTTCAGTACTACAAACGCGACAGCGATATCACAACATACTGAACATGGAACTCCAACCCAATTTTACTAAAGAAATGTATTATTTGAAATTGAGCAAAAAAATTCAAAGAGCACGAGGAATAGAGATAGAAATGGAAAAAGAAATCATAATTATAGCAAAATATATAGGTGAGAAATGAGAAAAGAGGAAAAGAAAAGAATACCTTGGAAGCATTGGCTATGACTTGGCTATGAAGCTTGATGACATTGTCCTCTGCAGACCGTAGGTCCCCTTCTCTCGATATAATAAAACATACATCAAGCAAAGAAGAAAAAGAGAGGTTAAAGACAAGGGAAGAGAGAAAGGGAGAAGAGAATACGAGAACTTCCGCAAGGCCGTGCTCTGAGCAATGACAACTTCAAGAGAGCCATCGGGTTTAGAACGCCAATAACCTGGACTCGGAGTGCATAGGTGACCAGAATCGAGTTTCCAGTGTCTTGTGAGAGTAGGCTATGACGGGCTTCCCAAACGCAGGTAAGAGAAGTGAAGCTCTTCGCCATAGCGGAAGGAGTTGATGGTGGGGTATCCTCCTTCGCCTTCGCTTTCCATGTGCCCAACAAGTAGGCCAGTGGCGCAAACGCGGGGTGAATTGCGCTACTTTCTTCCTTCTTCTCCTTATCCATGGCTTTTCAAACTATTTCAACAGTAATGTTTTGCGGTATCAAGATCAAGAGGGTACAAAATCGTTGTGCTTAACAATGATCCTATGGCACCTGAAGTTGCCTCCGATATCGACTCTAAAGATGAAAAATAGAAGAAGTAGGAGGAAAATACGGATGGAGAAGAAGGAAGATAAAGAATGGGTAATTGCGTAAAATTTATCTCAAGATGAAGAACGGGTAATTGCAGAGAAAATGGGTATTTTTGTCTCATCAAAAATACCTCACGCCCCAATTGCTCTAACTGCTGCTCTCATCTCGATCCCGTTTCAACACAAAAGAAGTGAGATTGAAACCGATTTTCATCGCACCAAATGCTGAACCAAACAGTAAACCAGTGAGTTTGATACCCTAACTGCACTTCACTGATGCTAAACGATGAACCAAAGGAAGCCTAAAATTGTTTATCATGGTTTTGTCATCAATCTTGAGTTGATGTCGATTACACACACTGTAACACCCCCCGACCCAATCGTCGGGTTCGAGCTATAGGATGTCACATTCGTTGCCAGAGCAACAATAGTAAAAAAACATTATAAATAAATCATTTAAACATTCAAACATTCAATAATCATAATTATCACATGCTATACAAACTTTTCTGAGACTCAATCGAGCTTACGAAAGCTCATTTGTTATTTCGAATATGAAATAAGAACAAATTGCAAAGTTTTCAAAATTTCATGTTAGGTATTGATACCTTTACTAGGTACCGATACCATTTTAAGCTTCTATGCTTTAAAAATATTTGAATTAAAACAACTGTATCGATACTAGACATAAAGTATTGATACCCTTGTCAAGATATCAATACCTCATCTTAGTACCGATACCATTTTCAGGTTTGATATTTGAAAATTTAAGAAAAATCACCAATGTACCGATACCCCTTTCTAGGGTATCAATACCTCTGATCCAAAAATGTCAAAATTTTGCATTTTAGTACCTATTTCATGCCAACTTAACCATTTACCGAAATGGTGCTTAAATTCACACTAAAACCTGCATAAAACAATCCAAAATCACACCTAAATATACTATTTAACCATTTTAAACTATCCAATGCACAATTCCACAATTTGGCACCAACATATCGATCCAACTTATACCAATTTAACCTATTTATTCATATATATAGCATTTCATACCATCATCTAAACCATTATAATTTAAACTCAAATATGCTACAATAAGCTACTAAGTATGATTCAAGTTCATTTGCCAAAACTAATCATTTCAACAAGATATAAACATTACCAATTCAAGCATAAGGTTGATCACAACTATACCAACTTCCAAAGTTAACCAAAAGCATAACTCCTATATACATGCCACAAAACTGAACTTCAAAACAATTAAAAGACTACCAAATCAATAACGGGATAGTCTAAGCTTCTTGTAAATCTGGTCGACACATTTCGCAAGTTGGAAATCTACAGGAAAAAGGGAAAACAACGGAATAAGCATTTTGAATGCTTAGTAAGTTCATAGGTATTTAAACGATAAACTTACCTCAAATTGCAATCAAACATATCAAACTAATTAACTTGTAAAAATATGCCTAACATAGCAAATCACAACAATAAGGTGACTTCATCATATGGCCAATCTTATATCAATTCAATATTTAACATCTCAATTCAATTCAATTCAATTCAATACCATTCACATGAAATCAGCAATTCATACCGTTTGCATAATCCAATCAATATTTAACCATTTTTAAACCAAACTCATATCATTCCATTGTCATTTTTCATTTTCAATAATCATTTAGCTCGAATAACTTTAATGAACAAATTCAGAAACACGGGTAACTACACCACACAAGATTGCTCACCCGAGCAATAACTACACCACACCAAGACACTAAAGTGCAAGTCCCGTAGGCTATCATATATAATCGTATAACAATACGTTCCTCCACCATACTAGGGTCTCTGAAGAGATATTCAGTATTCGATGATCTGCAACAAATGCTAGATTTCGATATAAACAGTAATAACTTTGTACCATCACATATATCTTGTACAAGTGCGCAATTAACCCTATTGGCATGCCAATTGTATCTTATCCTTTATTACGTTCATTTGGACACACTTAGCACATATAATCATTTCTTTACAATTTAGTTCATATCTCATATTTTTGTACCAAATTGCAAACAATTCAAATTTTAATCAAACACACACAAGTTTATAATTCAAATATATAATAATCTCAATACAATCATATCATATGAACTTACTTGAAAAAATATCAACAAACAAAGCGTCGAGGATTAATCCGTAATTTTGCCTTTTTCTCAATTTTCCTCGATTTGATTCAATTCTTGATCTATACAATAATTCATTTCAATTTATCAATGCAAAGTACTTTATATCATCCTATTAGATGCATATGAAAGTTCAATTCCATTTTTCAAATGTTCTCTAAAGTTTCACATTTTATTCAATTTAGTCCTTAGAACGAAAATTGTCATAACTTTCAATTTGAGCCTCAATTTTGAAACTGATCTCATTTACATCATTCTATAGCTCTCTATTAAAAATAACTATATAAATTTAACATCAATTTTGAAATTTATATATATTAGTCCCTAAGTTCAAAAACTAGCAATTAAACTTTACAAACTATTCATTTTTCACTTCTAATCTTAAAATCTAACAATCTAATACCAAAAGCTTCAAGAAATCAACAATGAAAACTTTTGAAAACTTTAACAGTTTTACAAATTGGTACACGGGATAGCTAAATCAAGCTCTTAGTACCTCAAAAACATAAGAATTACAAGAAACAAACTTGAAATTGCTTACCAATTGAGATATTAAAATTGAAAAGCTTTGAAACCCTTTTTATTTCTTCAACATTTGACCAAGGGAGAAAAAGATGAAGAAGGTGGTAAAATTACATTTTTTTCTTTTTTTTTAATCCTACATACTTAGATTAATAACTAATTGATCTTAATTAACTAAATTAACCTTAATTAATCATATAATAATCTTAATTAATCAAAGTGGATGATAACATTATCCTCTACTATCCATCAATAAAAATGGGTCCAATTGCTCAATTGGTCCCTTAGCTAATTAAAAGTCTATAACGATTGAACTTTTACAATTTAGTCCTTGTACCTTAATTACCTATCTAATTGAAAAAATTAAGGGGCCAAAATTTAATTAAACTTTATACTAACCTTGTAAATATTAGATAATAATATTTATGGGCTCACTCGTCGAAAATGGGGTTCCAAAACTGTCGTTTTCGACACTACTGAAAATCGGGTTGTTACACGCACACAATTGATGGAGGTAATAAGGTGTGCATAATTGACTGCCTCCAAACATGCGAACGTTTAGAGTAAAAATCTTTCAAATAAAAACATATAAAATAAATGCAGTATCTGCAAGTGAATAGGTCAGATTGTAATATAGTTTAGTGTTACAACAGAACATAGAGAAGTATTCTGAGGATCATACCATAGGAGGTTGAATTAAATCTAAATATATTATCTACACTAGCATATCTAAACACTAATCACCAAAAATCATATTACGATAATTAAAATTAAGAATTAAGATTAAAATTAACAGGCAGAATTAACTCGCTTCAGTGGTTGTAATTAGCTTCGAAATTCGGGTTTTCATTAGGGAATTAGTTATTAATGAAATAGTATTACCTCTCGACATCTACTTCTTAACTAATCGACCAGTACATGCTTATCTCTTGACCTCACTTTCCTTATCGGGATTGTAACACCCTATACCTGACCCGATCGCCGGATCTAAGCTATACTTTGTCACATTCGTTGCCGGAGCAACTACAATCAACTCAGAATTAATATATACACTAAGCATGACAAAATTAAACTATGAAAAATTTAAATTGCATATACTTTTATTCGTATGCATATCAATTAAAATGTAAAATATAAAATTTGATTATAACATCATTTGACTACTACAAAACCTATCCTATTAGGTACTTGTCAAATATAATTAATATTGAGAACTAATAGATATGGTTGAGGCCAGGATTGTGGATCGGATGTTGAAGTCGATGCACGAAAATTCTGATTTAGATCTAACCTGCACACAGAGAAAACAGTCTCTATGCTGAGTAAAGTATTCAGTGGTATTTTTATAATGTAAGTAGATAATATTAATATTAACAATTCTACCAAAATAAACGTGTATATCTATATGCACATATCTACCATATACTTATAACTTAAAGTTACCAAGCTTAACATTCATGATAATAAACTTGTTATGTGAACAAAACCAACACTTCTTCTTCTTGCTTCAATACAATTCACAAAGTCAATTCGTTATACTCATATTAATAATAATTTTAAACTAATATATAACACCTCGTAATCCAACTCGATCACTGGTATAGTTGATATGTGATTCTGTTTTCTGAGATATGGGTCTGAGGTTGGCACAAGGAATGGGTCGTTGATAACCATGCAAGGTTGTAGGAGATGTGTATAAGTTGGTCAAATGTGTCCACCTAAGTGTTGCATGTGTTATGTTAAATCGGCATAGTGTTGTTGCTAAAGGACTGTGGATGGTAATTTGCGTATTATGTCTATATGACAGAGTTTCACAGAAAAGTCTGCTGTTCTTTTTCTTACGAGTACTGATGCTTGATTATTATTGGAGTTCTTGTAAAACTAATTGTGTCTATTTGGGAACTCACTAAGTTCAAATGAACTTACTCTATTACTTTTCATTCTCAGGCATTTTGATAGTAGAAGAAGGATCAGTAGAAGGGGACTAAGCCAGAGCTCCGATTACAAGTGAGCCACTTTTTTATTTTTGTATCATGCATGACTATGTGGCGGATGGCGTATACATATGTTTTGTAATTAACTATGTCATTTGTATTGTTTTATCTTAAAAGAGAATTGCCCCTTATTTTGAATGTGTACGTCGAACCCTCTTGATTTACTGATCGTGAATTTTTATGATTTCAATATATACGTCATAACTAAGCAGTAGTTGAATAATATATTTTTCTTTTATAACTTCTATTATTTTCTCTAAAGATGCGTTATCAAATGAAAGAAGAAAAATCACTTTTACACTAAGGAAAATTTTCATAATTGTCTTTCTAGAAATTTTAAGTTAAGCCGAAGGATTTGAACACGTTAGTAATGCCACCGTTCGTCGGGCAGTCTGTCTGGCTGAATGATACATGCCATGTGTAAAACCCCTAACCCGTCTCTGTCATCGAATTAGGGTTACAGAGTATTACAGTACAATTCAAAACATTTAACTTTAAAAACTACCAAAATGGGACTAGATAGTACTTTGTAACTCTAATTTGGCGACAAAGACGGGTTAGGGTGTTACATTTAGTTGTATTAGAGCCTAAATGTAACACTTTTAACCCGTCTCCATCGTCGAATTTGGGTTACGGAGTATTACAATACAATTCAGAACATTTAACTTCAAAAAGAAACAATTATACGAAATTAAATAATAACATTCAATAACTCATTTAATCAAGGTAGAAATACACTTATGGGCCTTAAACCGAGCCTACAGGGCCTTAAAAATAGTTTGGGAATTTTCGGAAATCATTTTGAAACAAATCAGAAAAGTTTAGAAAAATTGAAAATTTTTTAAAACAAGGGTCACACGGCCGTGTGGCCAGGCCATGTGACAAAGCCTATGTAACACTCCTTACCCGTATTCAACGCCGGAATCGGGTTACAGAGCAATACCGGACTTATAAAACATTTAAAAATCAATTAAACATACATTTTCTCAAATCAAGCATTCATCATTCAATCTCAATCATTTTGTTCCTATAACGAGCCTACGAGGCCCTAAACATGCTTTGGAGTGGTTCGGGACTAATTCGATATCTTAGGAAACTTTCATGAATTTTTGAAAATCTTTCTCAAAACAGGGGAAACACGCCCGTGTGGCCCCACCATGTGTCTTACACGGCCACTGGACATGCCCGTGTCACAGGCCGTGTGGACATTCAAAATGGGAGCACATGGTCGAGTCCCACCCCGTGTCCGACCCCGTGTAACTCTCTGACTTGGGTCACACGGCCAACACACACGCCCGTGTGCCCTAAAAATGGCCATACACGCCCGTGTGCCAGGCCGTGTGCTAGGCCGTGCCAAACATGTAGGGTATACTGACTTATTTCACACGGCCAAGTCAAACGCCCATGTGTGAGGCCGTGTGGAGCATTCTGACTTGATTTCAAATTTCAAACCAGAGGACACACGGCCGTGTAACCTAACTGTGTGTCACACACGGCTGAGACACATGCCCGTGTCTATGCCTATGTGGACAAAAATAGGCTATTTACCAAGCCAATTTACCACCCAAACTTAGGCACACCTACACAACTCATATGGCACAAAACATAGCATCAATAGGCATATAATTCAATTCCAATTCAAGCATGATTTATGCCATTTCCAGCACCAATCAATACAAAACATAAATACCACATATTGCCATCTAAATTCATACCAATCCTTGTCATCTCAAATCATCAAAATGACCATTAACAAATATGCATTATTTGGCCTAATTTCACAAGCATACCAATAACAACAAATCATCAATTTAACACTCCTATTACCCATTATCATCAATCATCACACAACCATCAACCAACTTAATTCACAAGACATAATCATACATATATGTACATGATTCAAACATATCAAATAAACCAAAATAAGCTATCACACATGGCTATATATACATACTAAAACATAAACATTTACAATGCCAATTCATATGGCCAAAATCATTATCAAGTCATAACCAAAATGACCAAAGTTCCTATACATGCCATATACTTAAAATACCAAAGTTCATAGGTACCAAGTGATAGGTGGATAGTGTGAAGCGATCTTCGACAATCCTCGAATCTGAGCTTGCTTGATAACACTATAAAACACGGGAAAAATAAACAAAGTAAGCTATAAAGCTTAGTAAGCTCATATGAAATAAACTCAATGCAATCTCACAAATATAATTCAATAATTTGAATACACCAACATATAGCTTTCATTAAATAACAAACCTTTCAAATACTCAATTATGAGAGTATACACTTCCTTCACAAGTTTCCTTGATTTGAAACTTATATAATTCATGTACGTACCTGTATCGTCTATCATCAATCTCATACTCATACACATCTAACGTTTACCCGTTGAACCATTCGGAATAGAAGTCAGATACTCAAGGGTTTCGCACAATAAGTACCTATACCATGGCTCGAAGCCAAATCAAGGTAGCTTATCCGAAATACTGATATCATGGCCTGAAGCCAAATTAGCCGATATTCATGGCCCGAAGCCAAATTGGTATAACTCGCACCCGAAGTGCTAATATCATGGCCCGAAGCCAACTCAATGTATCCCCTAATGACATGTCACTAGTATCCTAAACTATTCCTAAGGTTCAACCGGGATTTAGAATACTGAATTATCATCGAGTCAATGTCGAACTTAACCGAAGTCTCGTATTCATAACTTATAATATATCAATGTAACAACTCGTTTATGGGTCAAATCGAAATAGTGGTTTCGGGGCCACAAATTCAAAGTAGAAATATTTATTTTATTACTATTTTAAGGTCTACAACATGGTAGAATAATTGTGTGAAAATTTCGTTAAGAAATTTTATCGATTGAGTACTCAATTTGACTAGAAGGACTAAATTGCAATAAGTGCAAAAACTTGAATTCTATAAGTTAAAGGTGTCTAATTGCTATGAAATTTTAATTGGAAGTCCTTATGTGGTAATTAGACCATTATACTTTAGGGTGGATAAAAATGGACATGAGTAGGTAAAATTTTAAAGTTATGCATTAAGGGTATATTGGTAACTGGGTAAATAATGACAAAATAAACTAAATAAAAGTGTCCATCTTCTCAAATTAGTCCCCCCATAGCTGGAAATTTGAAGGAACCCATATCTAGGGTTTTTCCAACTTCCAAGCTCGATTGTAAGTCCGTTCTTGTCCCGTTTTTAATGATTTCTATGTTTTTGAAGTTGTTTTGACCTAATCTAGCTATTTCAAGGACTAATTTGTGAAAAGCTACCAGTCTAAAATTTTACCCATGTTGAATATGTTTGTATTTTGATGTTTGATGGTAGAAAATGCATGTTAGTTGTTAGTTAAACAACATTTGTAGAGTGATTTTCGGTAAAAACGTCAAATATGGACTTATTTGTAAAAAAAGTTATAAAATGTGTACAAAAGTGTGAATAAATGAAAAATGCGGGCTTTTATGAGTACAAGTAATATTTTTCTAGGCTTGAGTTGTGATGGAATCGAATGAAATTCATTTTACGAGCCTAGGGACTAAAATGTAAAAATGTCAAATTTTAGGGGCAAAAATGAAATTTTGCCTTAATGTGATTTTTGGGCTGAATTGAATAATTTGATGATTAAATAAGTTAAATTTGATATTATAGATCAAGAAAAATGAGGTTTGGACCTAGATCGAGGGAAAAACAAAGTATTTGACGTATAGGTCTTTTACGCCGTTTTTGTACCGAGGTAAGTTCGTACATTAATAAGAATTATTGTAATTGTATTTTAAATGTTTTAATATTGCATGAACTGTATTAATGACTTTACAGACACGTTCGATAAAGATTCGGCAAATGTGAAATCTCGGTTGAACTTTAGGAATAGATTAGGATACAAGTGACATGTCACTAGGAATTTATGTGATTATGTGATTTATGTGATTCGGGTGCTGGTCCTGTACGTCCTACCGGTGGCTGAGTATACCAGCATGTGTTGCGATTACTTGACAACTTGTGTGAGCAGCACCGTGTAGCTACGTCTCGACTGACAACTTGTGTGAGCATGCCCGTTATCAGCTCAAGAGTGAGCTTATATGTGATTGAGGTAGCATTCGCTACATATGTGGCACCTTGTGTGCAAGATTTTTGAGTATCCAATAGTATTCCAAGTGGTTCAACGGGTATGTCAAATATGAGAATAAGTATGAAACCATTACGAGATGGTACAAGTATGTGCATAGAGCTTATGAATATTAAATTCGCGAAATGATGAAATCAAGGTAAGTTTGTGATGGAATGAAATATGGTTATGAGATTATGGTAAATTACATCGTCTTATATTATGTTACTTGAATGTTAAATGTATGGTAAGATTTTGTTATTTCTTTCATACAAGCTTACTAAGCTATATTGCTTACTCCGTTTTACTTTCCATGTTTTATAGTGTTACCAAGCTAGATCAGATTGGAGATCGTTGGAGGATCGCATCACACTATCAAACTGTCATTTTGGGTATCGATGATCCTAACATTTTGAGTATATGGCATGTATAGGGACTTGGTCATTTTGTTATATGTGTCATCATGATTTTGGCCAAATGTATTGGCTTGTAATAGTTAAAGGCTTGATTTGGTATTTGGCCATGTAAATTGGCTCATTTTGGTTAAATTGATTGTAAGTTTATATATATATGTATATGCATGTATGTGCCAATGCCCCTTGGTGATGTGTTTTATATTGATTTGGTAAATGTTGATTGTGGCTTAATGACTTGTTGCAAAATGGATGAGTTTGGTTCATTGGTATGCTAGAGTATCTTGATAAGTTAATGCAAGCTGAAAGTAGTCTTAGTGGTGTTTTTGAATGTGAAATTGGTATGTTTAATTTGGCATAATGAGATGTCATGAGCATAATAGATTATGGTATTGAATTGACATGTGTTGGCCATGATTGTGGATGTTTTGGTTGCCTAAGTATACCATGATTTATGCCATTGAATTTGTGTATGAGTATGGGTAAATAATAGTGGCAAATGGCTTGATAAATAGCCTTCATTTTGTCCACACGGTCTGTCCCATGGACATGTGTTTTAGCCGTGTGTCCCATGCACCTAAAATTTTAAGAAACAGAATGCTCAGAATTGAGCACACGGGCAGAGACACGGGCGTGTGTCTTAACCGTGTGAGGGACACGACCTCAAGCACGGGCGTGTGTCCTGACTGTGTGAAGTCTGCACCTATTTTATGAAAATTAAATTAACCACATGGCCTAGCACACGGGCGTGTGACTTCAATTTTTTCATGCCTTAAAAGTCAGAGAGTTACACAGGTTAGGGACACGGGCGTGTGTGACCACACGGGTGTGTCCCGAACCACATGGGCGTGTGACCCCTGCACATGGAAAAAAAATTCTAAGTTTTGTAAAAATTTCCTAAGTTCTCGGTTTAGTGCCGAACAATTTTTAATGCATGTTTTAGGCGTCGTAGGCTCGTATTAGGGACTATATGATTGAATGCAAGTGATTTTTAATTTGGTTGAAAATTTAGGACTCGGAATTGTATGATTGTTTGTGATGTAAGTCCGGTAATGCCTCGTAACCCTGTTCCGGCATCGAATACGGGTGAGGGGTGTTACAATCAAAGTATTTAAAATACAATTATAATGAAATTTATCACATACGAACTTACCTCGGTTCAAAAACGATGAAACCGTCTATTAATCGAATACTTTATCTTTTCCCCGATCCAATTCCAAATTCCGCTTTTCTTGATAATTGCACAAATGAGCTTGGTCGAATGAAAGGAATAAAAAATGCTTCCTCAAGCCCTAGTTTTCGATGATGAACACTTAATGAAGATGATGGTATTATGCTATTATATTTTTAACTTATTAATTAACCAAATTACTAAATTAACCTTAGTTATAATTCATTAAAACCATATAATGCATGCCCATATTTGTCCACTCACAATTAAAATGGTCTAATTACAACATAAGGACCTTAACTTTAAGGTTCTATAGCTATTAGACACCTTTAGCTATTAGAACTCAAGTTTTACGCTTTACGCGATTTAGTCCTTTTTATCAAATTGACCATTCAAACGATAAAATTTCTTAACGAAATTTTCACACAATCACTCAATCATGCTGTAAACATTAAAATAATAATAAAATAAATATTTTGACTTTGGGTTTGTGGTCCCGAAACTACTATTCCGATTTGACTAAAAACGGGCTGTTACAACTCTCCCCCCTTAGGGATTTTAGTCCCCGAAAATCTTACCAATGAATAGGTTAGGGTACCATTTTCTCATAGCTTCCTCGGGTTCCCACGTAGCCTCTTCGACACCATGTCATTGCCAAAGTACTTTCACGAGAGCTATGTTTTTATTTCTCAACAGTTTAATCTCACGTGCTAGAATTCTGATCGATTCTTCATTGTATGTCATATTAGGTTGAATTTCTATTTCTGCCAAAGAAATTACGTATGAAGGATCCGATCTATATCGACGCAACATCAACATATGAAACACATTGTGGATCTTTTCTAACTCAGTCGGTAAAGCTAGTTGATATGCCACTGGCCCTATTCTTTCGATGATCTCATACGGCCCGATGAAACGTGGACTCAACTTGCCTTTGCAGCCAAATCTAAGTATTTTCTTCCACGGAGATACTTTCAGAAACACTTTATCACCGATCTTGTAACACCCCTTACCCGTATTCATCGTCGAAACCGGGTACGAGGCATTACTAGACATAACTCACTCGAACATACAACTTTGAGCTATGGAATTTCATTTCCAAATTAAAACTTTCCAATTCAAATTTATAACATCCTTAATATGGGCCTACGAGGCCTTAAACATGCAAACGGAGGATATCAGAATTAAACCAAGAACTTTGATATACTTAGAAATTTTTTTCCTTAACAGGGCCACACGCTCGTGTGAAATGGGACACGCCCGTGTGGGTAGGCCGTGTGGTCACACACGCCCATGTCCCTAGCCCGTGTGGGATTTATTTTTCATTTCGAACCTACAGGGGTTTTCACACGGCCGGACACACGCTCGTGTCTTTGGCCTGTGTCCTTCACACAGCCTAGACATGCCCGTGTCCTCACCCGTGTGTGAAAACTTGGGTATTCTGTTTATGACATCAGCAACCTCATAAGGGGCACACGGCCTAGGAACACGCCCGTGTGTCTAGCCCGTGGTCGACACTGACTTGAAACACTAGCATGCAGGGGACACACGGCCTGGTCACACGCCCATGAGACTGACCGTGTGTCACACACACCCGTGTGCCTACCTGTGTGGACAAGAACAAGGCTATTTGCCAAGCTCTTTTATCACCCTAATTCACATAACATAAAATCCCATTCAACCATTTACCAAGCAACCCAATCAACCATCTAACACATTTATGAATAACCTCTTCTTTTCATAAATTAGCATTAATGAGCCATCAACTATGGCACTATACAAAAGAGTTCATCTCTAAAAGAGCCAACACACTTGGCCAAGACAACCAAACATTTCATTAAGCCTAGCCCCTATACATGCCATACTCAAAATGCTAAGTCTAAATATACCGAGATGAGTTGATAGTGTGGGTGATCTTCCGATTATCTTCGAATCCCAAACTAGCTCTCTGACACTATAAAACAAGGGAAAAGAAAGGGAGTAAGCTTTAAGCTTAGTAAGTTCACATGTAAACAATAAGCATCATAACATGTTCTAAACAATCAATAACATCATATACTAAGCAAGAACAATTCACAATTCCACAATCATGCTTACTCATTTCATTTCTTACCACAATCCAACCACATAACAATTATATAGATCACATTCACTTGTACACATTCCCTGCACTCAACACCACAAGGCAACATGAAACATTCACTTATACAAATTCTCGATGAACCTCTCGGAATAATACTAAATATCCGGTGGTTTCGCACACAGCCCACCATTAATCAATAATAGGGTGGTATCGTACTTAGCCCACCAATAAGAATATAGATATATAGTGGTTTCGTACATAGCCCACCAAATGATAGTATAAATGATGGTATCGTACTTAGCCCATCGTGAATATGTAATAAGGTGGTATCGCACACAGCCCACCAAAAGAATAATTACGGATATTTTTTCGCACTTACATATCTATTCCGAGGTTCATACGGAAATTACTCACTATCTATCAATTTCCATCATAAATGATCTCATTCATACAATGCACTAATAAATAGTAACATATGTATTAAAGACGTATCGTTTACACATAAACTTACATCGGTGCAAAATGTATAAGTTGACGACTTAATCCGTAACCTTGCCCTTTCCTCGGTCAAGGTGGTTTCCGCGCTCTTCTTGATCTATAATAATGAAATTCACTCATTTAATCCCTTTATAATGCATGATACACCAAAATATCTACTTAGGCAAAAATGACCATTTTGCCCTTATACTTTGGCAAAATTACGGTTTTGCCCTTAGGCTCGTAAATCATTTTTCATCACATTTTCTCATTAAGAAAGCCTAGCTGAACATTTATTATTCTTACAACAACTCACAAAGTCAATTATTTCATGCATTTATTACACAATTACTACCCTTACAAATAAGTCCTATTTAGGTGTTTTCATGATAACACCCTTCACAAAAGTTGTTCCTTAACTCACTAACATTCATTTTCTTCGATAAAAACTCAGCAAACAACAAGAACACTCTCATGGAAAGTCCCTAAACTTTCAACCATTTTGCAAAATAGTCCCCTCATTAGCTAGCTTAAGCTTTGGGGGCTCCAAAAGTACAAAAATTATCAAATAAAACCACCAAAATCACTTACTTGTAAGAGGATTAGTTGCTGAAATTTCAAAGCTCTCAAACCCCCCCATTTTGCTGGTATTTTCGGTGATGAAGGTGGTGAAGAAAAGATGATATCACCCTTTTCTTTATTTTATGCTTAAAAAGCAATCTAGTCACCAAATTTCACCTAACCAATTGAATCATTTAATATCCTTGTTCCTATGGCCGGCCATCACTTCCTCAATGGCCTAATTGCAAATTAAGGACCTCCAATTTAATATTCTATGGCTATTAGACACCCCTAGCTTGGAAAATAGAACTTTCGCACTTTATGCGATTTAGTCCCTTTTCACAATTAAGCATGCAATTGCTAAAATTAAAGCACCAAAATTCTCATGCATCTTTACAAACATGTTATAACACATAAAATAATATCAAAATAATTTTCTTCAACCTCAGATTAGTGGTCCCGAAACCACTATTCCAACTAGCCCCAAAATCGGGCTGTTACAGATCTGATATTCAATATCTTTTCGTTTCAAATTCGCATATGATTTCTGCCTATCTGAAGCTGCTTTCAAGCTACTACGAATTACTTTTACTTTTTCTTCAGTCTCTCGGATCAAATCAACCCCGTGAATCTGTTACTCGCTAAGCTTAGTCCAGTACAATGGAGTTCGACATTTGCGACCATACAATGCTTCATACGACGCAATCTTTATGCTCGATTGAAAACTGTTATTATATGCAGATTCAACCAGCGGCAAATATTTCTCCCAGTTGCCTTCGAACTCTAAAACACAACATTGGAGCATATCTTTGAGGATCTGAATTACTCGTTCAGACTATCTGTCAATTTACGGATGAAAAGCTGTACTAAAATTCAACTTCGTACCCAGAGCTTCTTGCAAATTCTTCCAAAACCGCGACGTAAACCTCGGATCCCTATCTGAAATAATCAAAACTGGTACTCCGTGCAATCTAACAATCTCAGAAATGTACAACTCAGCCAATTTATCAAGCAAATAGTCAGTACGTACCGGGATGAAATATGCTGATTTCGTTAATCGATCAATGACAACCCAAATAGCATCTTTCTTTTTCGGAGACAAAGGCAATCCCGATACGAAATCCATCGTAACTCTGTCCCATTTCCACTCTGATATCATCACAGGCTGAAGTAAACCCGAAGGCACTTGATGTTCAGCGTTAACTTGCTAACACACTAAACATCTCGCTACAAATTTAGAAATGTCTTGTTTCATACCCGACCACCAATACAGTTGTTTCAAATCACTGTACATTTTAGTACTTCCAGGATGAACGGATAAGCAACCACTATGTGCCTCGTATAAAATTTTCTGAATCAACTTTAGATTTTTTGGTACGCAGATTCTATCTCGGAACATCAAGCAATTATCGAATCCGATTTGGTACTCTGAATCACTAGTCGACTCGCATTGCACTCTTTTAGCTTGCAATTCACTATCACATTTCTGAGCTTCGCAAATTTGCTGAAGAAATACTAGTTTAGCTTTTAACTCAGCTAAAATCGAACCATCATTAGATAATGTCAACTGTGTATTCATTGCTCTCAAGGCAAACAACGATTTTCTACTCAAAGCATCCGCGACTACATTTGCTTTCCCCGGGTGATAGTCAATAACTAACTCGTAATATTTTAGTAGCTCGAACCATCTTCGTTTTCGCAAATTCAAATATTTTTGAGTCATAATATACTTTAAGCTTTTATGATCGGTAAAGATGTTGCATTTTTCACCATACAAATGGTGTCGCCAAATTTTAAATGCAAATACAATAGCGGCCAACTCTAAATCATGCTTACGGTAATTCTTTTCGTGTAGTTTCAACTATCTAGAAGCATAAGCTATCAGTTTTCCCTCTTGCATCAACACGCAACCCGAACCGTTCAATGACGCGTCGCTCTAAACTATGAACTCTTTACCCGACTCAGGTTGAACCAAAACTGATCCTTCGGTTAGCAATGCTTTCAACTGCTCGAAACTCTATTGACATTTTCCAAACCACTCAAATTTTACATCTTTCTGTAGCAATCTGGTTATCGGTGTAGCAATCATCGAGAACCCTTTTATAAAACGTCGATAGTAGCCAGCTAATCCCAGAAAGTTTCTAACCTCGGATACATTTCTAGGTGGTTTCCAGTCAATAACTGCAGAAATCTTACTCGGATCAACTCGAATGCCATCCGTCGAGACAATATGTCCCAAAAATCCAACTTCCCGGAGCCAAAACTCACATTTGATAAATTTAGCATATAGTTGTCTATCTCTCAAGGTTTGCAACACAATCCTCAAATGCTCGGCATGCTCAGACTCATCTCGAGAATAGATCAGGATGTCGTCAATGAACAAAACAACAAATCTGTCTAAATATGGTCGAAAAATTCGATTCATCAAATCCATAAAAATGGCAGGAGCATTAGTCAACCCAAAAGGCATAATAAGAAATTCATAATGTCCTTACCTCATTCTGAACGCAATTTTCGGCACATCTGAGTCTTTAACTCGCAACTGATAATAGCCAGATCTCAAATCAATCTTTGAAAACACTGTTGCACTTTTCAACTGATCAAACAAATCGTCTATTCTCGGCAACTGATAACCTTGTTGAGCTGACGATAGTCAATACACATTCTCATGGACCCGTCTTTCTTCTTAACACACAATACTGGCGCACCCCAAGATGAAAAACTCAGTCGTGCAAAACCTCTATCTGTTAAATCTTGCAACTGAGCTTTCAACTCTTTCAACTCTGTCGGAGCCATTCTATACGGAGCTATAGATATCGGTGAAGTTCCCGGTACTAACTCAATAGCAAACTCAACCTCTCTGACTGGTGGCAACCTAGGCAATTCTTCTGGAACAAACTACGGGCGCCGATTCAATCTTCATTTCAGACACTTTGGTATCTAAAACATATGCTAGGTATGCATCATAACCTTTTCTCACATATCTCTATGCCGACATTGACGAAATCACTATATGCAATCCACCCGACTAATCAGATTCAATCCGAAGAATTTCATTATTCTGACATTTCAATTCTATAATCTTTCGTCTACAGTTCACAACGGCATTATGCAGAGTCAACCAATCCATACCCAGAATCACATCGAACTCATCAAATGGTAAAAGCATCAAATTAGCCGAAAAACAGTAACTCTGATTCATTAAAGGACAATTCTTGCATACTTTGTCAACTAGAACATACTTGCCTAAGGGGTTCGATACTTTAGTTACAAATTCTGTAGACTCAATAGACAATTTCTTACTAGACACTAAATTCTCACAAATATACGAATGTGTCAATCCAGGATCAATTAAAGCAATCACATTAGTGTCGTAAAGAGAGAATATACCGGTAATAACATCTGGGGACGATGCCTATTTGCGAGCGCGAATAGCATAGGCTCTAGCAGGTGCTCTGGCCTCGGATCTCACAGCTGAGTCCTTTGTCGCTCCTTTTCCACTAGACACATTTCCTACATTCCTCGGTGGTCTTCCTCTCGCAGTCGTGTTGCTCGGTCTTGCATTCTAAATTTTTTTTATCGGATAACTCTGGGCAATCTCGAATAAAGTGATTTGGTGAGCCATATTTAAAACAAGCTTTACTACTCTTATTCCAGCAGTCTCCAAAATGTTTCCTCCAACACTGTTGACACTCGGGTTTGTTATTTCTAACACTGCCAACGCTCGAGACGGAAGTAACTTGAGCTTTAGGACTCACATGTTGATTTCCACGATCTCTATTCTGGTATCCCACTGATGCATTCGATCGACTATACGAATCTCGGGATTTCTTTGATGAAGAATGATAAGGTTTATTCATCGGTCTTTTTCTCGAATCTCTAGCCTCTGAATCAGCTTTCCTCTTTTCTCGGCTAAAGTCTTCGACTTAACAAGCCTGGTCAACTAATACAACAAATTCTTTCAAATCTAAAATCCCTACCAGAAGTTTAATGTCTTCATTCAAACCGTTAACAAACCGCTTGCACATGATCTCTTCGGTAGAAACATACTCTCGAGCATATTTACTCAACCGCACAAATTCTCTCTCATAGTCGGTTACGGTAATACGGCCCTATTTCAATTCTAAAAACTCTTTGTGCTTTTGATCCAGAAATTGTTGGTTTATATATTTCTTCCTGAACTCGGTCTGAAAGAATTCCCAGGTGACTCATTCTCTAGGTACAATGGGTACTAGAGTATTCTACCACTGGTATGCGGTGTCCCTCAGAAGTGATATAGCACATTTTAAACACTCAGCAAGTGTGCAAGAAAGCTCATCAAACACTCGAATCGTATTTTCAAGCCAAAACTCGGCTCTCTCAGGATCATCGTCAACATTAGCTCTAAACTCTTCAACCCCGTGTTTACGAATCTTATCAACTGGAGGCTTATTTAATCTTAAAAGTTTGACACCTTGAGGAGCTACAGGAACCGGTTGGGGATTAGGAGGGGGTAGAGGTTGTTGAGCAGCCAGATTTGTCTGAATATACTGCGTGAACCATTCTTTCATCATTTGGAAGAAGGCTTCTTTAGCCTCTCCTCCCTGGCTACCCGATACGGGTCTAGATTCAGAAGGCACTGTCCCTTGAGTGGGAGCTGGCGCATTACTTTCAACCCCATCAGCTATAGCTCGATTAGGATCCATTTACTACACGAAAACACATTTTAATATGTCAGGAGTCATCACACTATCATAGTTTATATATGGTATGTATAGCTAGACTCTCACATACGCTACGATAGTCCTAGAATCGACAAAACCGTAGCTCTTATACCAATAAATGTAACACCTCTTACCCATATTCAACACCAGTATAGGGTTATGGAGCATTAACAGACTTATAAAACATTTAAACATCAATTAAACATACATTTTGTCAATTCTAGCATTCATCATTCAATCTCAATCATTTTGTTCCTATAACGAGCCTACGAGGCCCTAAACATGCTTTGGGAGTGGTTCGGGACTAATCCGATATTTTAGGAAACTTTCATGGCTGTGTCCCACCCAGTGTAACTCTCTTACTTGGGTCACACGGCCAACAAACACGCCCGTGTGACTAGCCCGTATGCCCTAAAAATGGCCATACACGCCCGTATGCCAGGCCGTGTGCTAGGTCGTGCCAAACCTATAGGGTATACTGACTTATGCCACAGGGCCAAGTCACACACCCATGTGTGAGGCTGTGTGGAGCATTCTGACTTGATTTCAAATTTTAAACCAGAGGACACATGGCTGTGTAACCTAACGTGTGTCACACACGGATGAGACACACGCCCGTGTCTCTGCCCATGTGGACAAAAATAGGCTATTTACCAAGCCAATTTGCCACCCAAACTTAGGCACACCTACAGAACTCATATGACAATAAACATAGCATCAATAGGCATATAATTCAATTCCAATTCAAGCATGATTTATGCCATTTCCAACACCAATCAATACAAAACATAAATACCACATATTGCCATCTAAATTCATACCAATCCTTGTCATCTCAAATCATCAAAATGACCATTAACAAATATGCATTATTTGGCCTAATTTCACAAGCATACCAATAACAACAAATCATCAATTTAACACTCCTATTACCCATTATCATCAATCATCACACAACCATCAACCAACTCAATTCACAAGACATAATCATACATATATGTTCATGATTCAAACATATCAAATAAACCAAAATAAGCCATCACACATGGCTATATATACATGCCAAAACATAAACATCTACAATGCCAATACATATGGCCAAAATCATTATCAAGTCATAACCAAAATGACCAAAGTTCCTATACATGCCATATACTTAAAATACACGAGAAAAATAAACAAAGTAAGCTATAAAGCTTAGTAAGCTCATATGAAATAAACTCAATGCAATCTCACAAATATAATTCAATAATTTGAATACACCAACACATAGCTTTCATTAAATAACAAACCTTTCAAATACTCAATTATGAGAGTATACACTTCCTTCACAAGTTTCCTCAATTTGAAACTTATATAATTCATGTACGTACCTGTATCGTCTATCATCAATCTCATACTCATACACATCTATCATTTACCCGTTGAACCATTCGGAATAGAAGTCAGATACTCAAGGGTCTCGCACAATAAGTACCTATACCATGGTCAAAAAGCCAAATCGGTATAACTCACACCCGAAGTGCTAATATCATGGCCCGAAGCCAACTCAATGTATCCCCTAATGACATGTCACTAGTATCCTAAATTATTCCTAAGGTTCAACCAGGATTTCAAATGTCGAATTATAATCGAGTCAAATTATAACTTAACCGAAGTCTCGTATTCATAACTTATAATATATCAAAGTATTTAAAATACAATTATAATGAAATTTATTAATACGAACTTACCTCGGTTCAAAAACGATGAAACCGTCGATTAATCGAATACTTTATCTTTTCCCTGATCCAATTCCAAATTTCGCTTTTCTTGATAATTGCACAAATGAGCTTGGTCGAATGAAAGGAATAAAAATGGCTTCCTCTAGCC
The DNA here is from genome assembly GCA_025698515.1 of Gossypium sturtianum. Lineage (NCBI taxonomy): Eukaryota > Viridiplantae > Streptophyta > Magnoliopsida > Malvales > Malvaceae > Gossypium > Gossypium sturtianum. The sequence goes on from CM046952.1 coordinate 119,935,527, forward strand.
TTAATTTTCGGTGGTGATCACTTAATGAAGATGATGATATTATGCTATTATATTTTTAACATATTAATTAACCAAATTACTAAATTAACCTTAGTCATAATTCATTAAAACCATATAATGCATGCCCATCTTTGTCCACTCACAATTAAAATGGTCTAATTAAAAAATAAGGACCTTAACTTTAAGGTTCTATAGCTATTAGACACCTTTAGCTATTAGAACTCAAGTTTTACGCTTTACGCGATTTAGTCCTTTTTGTCAAATTGACCATTCAAACGATAAAATTTCTTAACGAATTTTTCACACAATCACTCAATCATGCTGTAAACATTAAAACAATAAAATAAATATTTTGAATTTAGATTTGTGGTCTCGAAACCACTATTCTGATTTGACTAAAAACGGGCTGTTACATCCTAAGCTGTGTGGCACAGGAACATGGCCGTGTGGCCAACTGTGTGACAAACCGTGTAACTTTTTAAATAATTTCACACAGCTGTGTTGCAGGCTGTATGCTAAACCGTGTGTATATTCAAAAAATGGTTACATGGCCATGTCGCAGACCGTGTGAAACTTGCACCTAAAAATAATAATGACACACGACCGTGTAGGGTGGCCGTGTGCCATGTGACAGCCCATTTCCCAAGCCGCGTGCTTCACAAATTGCCCCTAAAACAAGCCATTTTCTACCCATTTGCTTACGCACCAAGCTAATCCAATCTATATGCATTCCTATGTCTAAACCATATTCAAACACACTAAAAAACATGTCAAATTCAATCAACCTATGTCTAACAAAGATGCCATCATTTAGCACCTCAATTCACATTCCAAAACTAACCAAATTCACACATGTTCATTAAACTCTCAAATCATATATCATTTCATACTAAAACTTACCATTTCTTTTCTCATTCAAACATATACATTTATTCGCATAATTTCAAACAACTATATAAGAATTATACCAAATGACCAAATAACATAACATGAACATAAACACATACAAGTTAATATCAAACATAGACATCATTCACCACATTCACAATTACCACATAACATACAATCAAACATCTACAAATTTCACCTATTACATGCCATATAACCCAAAAGTTAACTTCAAAAACTACCAAAATGTGATTAGATAGTGTGATCCTCAAGTTAATCCGATCGTTCGATTCCATAAAACACTATCTACAAGGAAACAAGAAATTAACATAGTAAGCCTCTATAGAGCTTAGTAAGTTCAACAGTTAAAATGATAAAGCTTACCGAATTAAACATAACATTTATAATAACAAGAGTAATAAATAGTGTTTCTTGTCAACCACAATCATTAACGAGTGTATACATACAATCATGTACGAGTTACATGTTAATATAATCATACGAGATCATTTAATATTAATCCACAATGCTATCAAGAAAATTCATGAACAACTTTTAAACAAATCAATAACAAATCATTTAACATTAGAGATATTACTCGATAAACGATATACGGATATGAGTACATAGTTATCCATCCGAAGCATGCCAAAAGCTCAAATGAGCCAATCCAACCAAAAACACGTCTTGGCACCAAGTGCCTAGCCCGTAGGCTAACATCCCTCTGAAAACACGCCTGGGCACCAAGTGTCAAGCCCGAAGGCATTACATCCGCCCCCGGTAACACACTAAAGTCATTGTAATATAACATAATAGTTCGCAACAAATGCTGAACCTCGGTATACTTAGTGTATAAACACAAACCAGAAGTCATCGCCTCGTCACAAGTCAATCCCGTATAGCTTGTACTATAACCTATTGGCATGCCAATCGTACTCTATCCTACGTTCATTCGGCTTATTAGGTATCATTACTAAACAATTTTCCAAACAATTTACTACTTCATTTCACACTAATTTAATATCGAGCAATCAATTGAACATTCATCAACCAATTTCTCATTCAATACATTTCAAATTATATTAAATTAAACCGAACGAACTTACCAGGGCTAAACTATAGAGTTCGAAAAAGTTCCGAGACTAGTCAGCAACTTTCTCATTTCCTCGATTATCTACTTGTTCTTGATCTATAAAATAGTTTATTTCACTTATTAGCTTCAATTTCATGTATCATTCAATTTAATACATATTTCTTCCTATTTAAAAATTTTCTCATTTACCCAAAACTTTTACACATTATTCAATTTAATCCCTAAAACCAAATCAAGCTTATTTCTACAATTAAATTCTTTATCCATGTAACCGACTTTTTATCCATCTTATTACAGCCCTTAAGTTTCAAAAATTCACAGGAAAATCAAGCAAACTTTAACATTTTACCTATTTAGTCCATAAACTCAAAATTACTTTACAATTTAATCATATCTAACCACCAAGCTTCCATCAAAAGTATAAACATCAAGAAAACATCAAGAGCATCAATGGTAATTTTTCTAAACTTTAACAATTTCATAAAATAGTCCCTATACTAGTTAAATATCATTACAATTAACTCAAAAACATGCAATTCAAGAAGAATTAACCAAGAAACACTTACATGCATCCAAGAATAGCAAAATCGAAGCTCCCAGACTTTAGAACAACGGTGTTTTGGCCAAACAATAAAGGGATAAAGAAGATGATAACCCCCACTATTGTTTTGTTTTATTTTTATTATAATTCTATATTTTAAATCTTTTTTATTAATAAGTAACTAATAAAATTCTTAGTTTATTATGCTTTTACCATCCATCTAATTTTAAAATGGCTTAATTGCCATTTAAAACCATCCAATCATACCACATAGTCAATTTAAACCAAAACACTAATAGCTCTTGTGTAACAACCCCAAACCCGGCCCACAAGTCCTGACCGGATCTGGTTATGTCACTGCGGAATCCGTTTGCAAAATCTTTGACTTTAGAATAAAACTTGAAAATTTAATTAACTCTTGGAAATCATGTCCATTTAAAAATTATTAAATAATATAAGCTTGTTGAAATCTTCCGAATTAAAACATTATTATAAGTTGCTATAATATGAATCTTTTGTGAAGATATTTCTAAGTGTAGTGTAAACTTCAACATTAATAAATAGAGTACTTTAAATCAAAGAGGCCCTTATTACATCAAATAAAATTCCAAAATACTCGATATAAAATACTTAAATAAAGTAAAACATCTTCTCGTATGAAAATCTCCTTCTCGCATGGGCCACCTTGTATCCACTCCAACCCGTCCACTAATCACGACTCCTGCGATGATTAAAAAGTTGGGTGAGTCACACGCACTCAAAGGTGTAAGTTAACCACTGAAATCCACCCACATGCTAGCCACATAATATCCCAATTATCAAATGCAACAAGTAATGTATATATTCATTTTAATAATTACTACAACTGGGCTTGGCCCACATTCAAATCATACTCAAATACTGGGCTAGGCCCATTACTCAATAAACCACATATCAACTGGGCTTGGCCCATTTCCACGTATGTTCCCAAAACATACCTATCCACATGTCATATTGGGCTTGGCCCATTTCCATATTATTACAAAAATAATGCAACATGATTCCCAACCCAACCTAGGGTCCATCCGCTACACACCCCTTTATCCACCTACCACACACACTGTGGGACTATCGAGTCACCCTCTCCTTTTCCTCCAAAAAGGCAACCAATGCCATCCACGATGTAGCGTATAGCTAACATCAAACCACGATGGAGCACACAACAATCCATCAAGCCACGATATGGCATAAAGCCGATATCAATCAAGGTAACCACGCCGAACTAAATCGCAAAGATCCACAACGCGACCTCGATCGGCGCCAATCCACGATGTAGCACAAAGTGACATCAACCACGCACTCAAGTACACCCGTACCTTCTTTTCATAACCCACCCATGCACATGCCACATAAAATATAATCGTGATCATGCATGCACATGCTTATTAATGTCCATAAACATACTCATAAACAAATAATCACACTGCAATAGATCCGATACTAACCTGGTCATCGCTATACCCTTTAGGGGTATATATGGCACACTTATTACTGCACTTGTTAGTAAAACATATAACACATAAAACCCGGAAACAGTGGGTTAGTTACACACCTTATTACTAGGAGTTCTAGACTCTCGATCCTCGACGCTATCGTCTAGCGAAACTACGGCTATTTGCCTAACGTTTTCTGTTGTACGTCCACACCCCGGTGGCCAATCACGTACTGCCGAGACGGCTCTTTTCTTGAACTTTGGGATGGGAGCTTTCCCTTGCCCACTTTGACTGGTACTCGCATCCACGTCCATCGTAATCACTTAATCAGAATCCTTTGGTTAAACGTCATAATACAAGATCTCAGGCGAATAACTACAATTTAACTTACTTACCGAAACGATCTAAAATCTCAAAGGCTCCTCTCAGTATTCACGATTTGCCCCTAAAAAGAACATAGCCACTCTTCGGTCAACACAATATTACATAATAAGGCCTAAGGCCGAATTCCTTACCACTCTTACCTTAGATGATCGAATCCAAGAGACTTCCTCAATGCTTCCTTCTTTCGGCTACACACAAGAGAACATACTTACCACTCTTGCTTAAGATTCGGCCAACCACACTAGGACACCAAGGGAGATCAGCACCACTCCACTATTCGGCCAAGATGATGCTAAATAGGGGAAGGGAATTTCGGCACACCAAGAGGGAGAGGGAGAGATTTAGCAAAGACTTGAAGAATAATTGGCACTCTACCCCCCCCTATTTATAGCATTCGGCCAAGCCCCCTTGAAGACTCCAAGATTTGGCCAACACCTTCCTAGCCACTAATTCAATTCCATTTGAATTAGTTCAATTCAAAACAAGTTGAATTACTTCACTATTATCCCACTTATCAAAAATAAATAATAGATAAATAAAAATAAATAAAAAAAACACATTATCCTCATCTAAATAAGAGTCTTCTAGCCATCCAACACTTCCAAAATTGTCGCCAAAAAGCAACAAAAAATTAGATTCCAAAACGCAGCTCCCTTGGTTCGAACCTGGGACCAGTCTGCTGCACACTTCTCCTCCAACGCCCAGGCCACTCGGCCACATTGATTTTTATGCTAGAAACCCCCAACGTTTATTTATAAACCCTTCTTATCTCAAGCCCATAACCGCACAAAAATAAAACGCCAAATGCTTCTCCGCCCCTCGAAACCGCGACCTCACCCTCCAAATACCTAAGTAGCGCCCTAGAGCCACTTTGCCAATTGGACTTTCATGTCCATCAACTTGGACATTTATTTTTAAGGCCTACCTAGCCCAGTCCCCTGACGCGAAAATAAAACAAAATTGCTACCGCTTGGACTCGAACCCAAGCCCTCAATGGCGCTATTTCCAGCCTCCTAAAGCAGCGCATGAAGCCACTTTGCCGGATCCTTTCTTGTGCATTAAACGCCCAATTAATTCTTTTAAACCCTCAAAAACCAAGCCCCCTCTTTATTACTTAAAAAAAATCCAAAATTTTCCACAGCTTTCCCCTATTATCCGAGCATTCTCAAAACCTCTAAAACACCTCTAAACACACCCAAAAACCTACCAACACCCGAATTACACACAACCTGCATAGCCCCTAAATCAGGGTGTTACAATTCTACCCTCCTTAAAATAATTTCGTCCTCGAAATTACTTACTACCATGCAATCCTAACTCCCTACTCTACGCCTCCGCTGCGCACTCTGATCTTACTAAGGCTATCGTACCTACATAATCTCTAGGTTCATGCTCAAAATTCGAAACACCACTCTTAGCAACACAGAAAAGGCTAACTCATAAGCAAGAAAAGTAGTTAAAGCATGTACCAAAGCAAAGGAGCTTACCTAATATCACATCCTTGGTTGACTCCGACTAGAACCATTCCTTCCATGACTTGAACCACGACCCCTCGTCGCTCGAGGACAATTCTTAACTAAATGTGCCTTAGATCCGCACCGAAAACATTCCTTACTATTTCCCCAACACTCTCCTGTGTGAGGTCTTCCACATCGAACACAAGAACGATTCCGATCAGCTGGTACAAGTGCACTTACAGGATTCTCGATCATTGGTCCTTTCTGGACATTACCAAACGATACTGATGGTCCAATATTTCTCTTATCCTCGTTCCCATTCTTCTCTCGGTTTTCTCTTATAGTCTTTTTAACCTCTTCGGCAATCCGAGCTTTCTCTACCAGAATGGCGAAATCCCTTTCCCTTTGTGGCGCGATCAGCTCTCGCAACTCATCTCGCAGCCCATCTTCGAATCGAACACTCCTTTCATAATCAGTAGCCACGATTTCTTTGGCGTACTGACTTAGTCGCACAAACTCAGCTTCATACTCTGATATCGACTTATTCCCTTGTACTAGGTTAAGAAACGCTTTCCTTTGAGCGTCTAAGTAACTTGCTCCAACGTACTTTCCTTCAAACTTTTCCTTAAAGTACTCCCAATCCAATCGATCTGCGCAGGTACACCTTGTTTGACAAAGAGAGCCACCAACGATAAGCTTCATCCCGGTTAGTTTAAACAAAGACCTTTAGCTTTTCCTCCGAGGTACAATCTAAGTCGTCCATGATTCTTTCGACTCCTTCTAACCAATACTCGCTACGCTCGGAGCTACTCCAGAGACTCTCTAAAGATCTCAGCTCCGTTCAATCTAAGCCTTCCGACATCGACTTTCGAGTTCCGCTTCCTACACTAGCTCCTGCTACTCGCTCGAGCACTCGCAACATGGCCCGCGAAACTGCGTCATCTTCACCTATCTGATCTTGTTCCTCCGCGCCCACTGCTGGTGGCGGCACTTCACTTTCTGACCCATGGCGGACCTCCTACCGGTTCCGGCCGCCATTCTACCTCTACTGCGTCCCCTAGAACTCATCTCTACCGTCGCGATTTAATCTGATTTAAGAAATTTTATGCATTAGAAATTTTGTTCCACTATTTAATCGCGAGCAAATTTTTATGAAAGAAGGGTATTTTAAAGTAGTTCTTTCGATCACACAAAGTCTCAGTTCAAGTTCCCTATTCTATCTCAGAATATCACATTCACACACACATCCGTTCATCAACAAGGACACATTCCTTCCTCAGTAAAGGCACACTCAGTGGTATCCACCACACACATTCACTATTCGGACATTTACGCCTTTCTTCTACCCTGTGGGTATTTCCGTCATTTTGTCCTACAGGGACATTTTCGTCATAAACCAGAGCGATTCAAAAACTTTAATAAGTCAGGATCCTTTTGAAATTCCCAAAATTGAAGAGTATTTTCGAAAATTTCGTAAATTGAAGGTATAATAGGATTTTGGTAACCAGGGGTATTTTGGTAATTTTGACAATCAGGGTAATTTGGTAAATTTCCAAAGTCAGGGTTATTATTTTTGCCATACAGAAAATTGGGTACTTTTGCAAAGTAAGAAAATTTTATTAAACTTGGGGTTAAACCGGAAATTTTGAAAGTCAGGGGCATTTTAGTAATTTTCAACATAGGGGTAAATTTTGGAAATTTTAAAACTAAGGGTTTTAAAACAGTGAGGCAAATCCCTTTCGGGTTTTAATAATGGGTTTAGCCTATGAACAAGTCCTCTTGGTTAAGGTGAACCGTAGCTACGCACTGCAGGATTCCAGTGAAGAGGAGGTGAGTCACGAGGATCGCTTAAGTACCAGTGCTCTTCCTGGATCCACTCCTGACATGTGCACAATGGTTGCCACACCTTAACTCGGCGACTTACTTCACAGGTTTGTTAATAGTCTTTAAGTCTTATGCATATGTTTGGGTAGGCTAGTCCTAGGGTTCAACAGATCCTAGTTCACTAATCTACGAGCCCGACTAAGCCCATAACAGTTCATATATCAAATTATTTCACAAGTCTGAAGTACTTACCTGGTGGACTTTGGGTCGGAGGTACAGGTGCCATGCCAGAATAACCTGAAAAATTTCTTTAAGCCCATATTTTTGCAAAGCCCATTTTAAAACGTTTTTGGGCCCAAAACCCTCAAACCGAGTTTTGAACCTGGCTCTGATACCAAACTGTAACAACCCCAAACCCGGCCCACAAGTCCTGACCGGATCTGGTTATGTCACTGCGGAATCCGTTTGCAAAATCTTTGACTTTAGAATAAAACTTGAAAATTTAATTAACTCTTGGAAATCATGTCCATTTAAAAATTATTAAATAATATAAGCTTGTTGAAATCTTCCGAATTAAAACATTATTATAAGTTGCTATAATATGAATCTTTTGTGAAGATATTTCTAAGTGTAGTGTAAACTTCAACATTAATAAATAGAGTACTTTAAATCAAAGAGGCCCTTATTACATCAAATAAAATTCCAAAATACTGATATAAAATACTTAAATAAAGTAAAACATCTTCTGTATGAAAATCTCCTTCTGCATGGGCCACCTTGTATCCACTCCAACCCGTCCACTAATCACGACTCCCCTGCGATGATTAAAAAGTTGGGTGAGTCACACAGACTCAGTGTGTAAGTTAACCACTGAAATCCACCAACATGCTAGCCACATAATATCCCAATTATCAAATGCAACAAGTAATGTATATATTCATTTTAATAATTACCACAATCTGGGCTTGGCCCACATTCAAATCATACTCAAATACTGGGCTAGGCCCATTACTCAATAAACCACATATCAACTGGGCTTGGCCCATTTCCACGTATGTTCCCAAAACATACCTATCCACATGTCATATTGGGCTTGGCCCATTTCCATATTATTACAAAAATAATGCAACATGATTCCCAACCCAACCTAGGGTCCATCCGCTACACACCCCTTATCCACCTACCACACACTGGGACTATCGAGTCACCCTCTCCTTTCCCTCAAAAAGGCAACCAATGCCATCCACGATGTAGCGTATAACTAACATCAAACCACGATGGAGCACACAAAGCAATCCATCAAGCCACGATATGGCATAAAGCCGATATCAATCAAGGTAACCACGCGAACTAAATCGCAAAGATCCACAACGCGACCTCGATCCGCGCCAATCCACGATGTAGCACAAAGTCGACATCAACCACGTACTCAAGTACACCCGCACCTTCTTTTCATAACCCACCCATGCACATGCCACATAAAATATAATCGTGATCATGCATGCACATGCTTATTAATGTCCATAAACATACTCATAAACAAATAATCACACCGCAATAGATCCGATACTAACTCTGGTCATCGCTATACCCTTTAGGGGTATATATGGCACACTTATTATCTGCACTTGTTAGTAAAACATATAACACATAAAACCCGAAACAATGGGTTAGTTACACACCTTATTACTAGGAGTTCTAGACTCTCGATCCTCGACGCTATCGCTCTAGCGAAACTACGGCTATTTGCCTAACGTTTTCTGTTGTACGTCCACACCCCGGTGGCCAATCACGTACTGCCGAGACGGCTCTTTTCTTGAACTTTGGGATGGGAGCTTTCCCTTGCCCACTTTGACTGGTACTCGCATCCACGCCCATCGTAATCACTTAATCGTAATCCTTTGGTTAAACGTCATAATACAAGATCTCAAAGCGAATAACTACAATTTAACTTACTTACCGAAACGATCTAAAATCTCAAAGGCTCCTCTGTACTTCTGTCGATTTGCCCCTAAAAAGAACATAGCCACTCTTCGGTCAACACAATATTACATAATAAGGCCTAAGGCCGAATTCCTTACCACTCTTACCTTAGATGATCGAATCCAAGATACTTCCTCAATGCTTCCTTCTTTCGGCTACACACAAGAGAACATACTTACCACTCTTGCTTAAGATTCGGCCAACCACACTAGGACACCAAGGGAGATCAGCACCACTCCACTATTCGGCCAAGATGATGCTAAATAGGGGAAGGGAATTTCGGCACACCAAGAGGGAGAGGGAGAGATTTAGCAAAGACTTGAAGAATAATTGGCACTCTACCCCCCCTATTTATAGCATTCGGCCAAGCCCCCTTGAAGACTCCAAGATTTGGCCAACACCTTCCTAGCCACTAATTCAATTCCATTTGAATTAGTTCAATTCAAAACAAGTTGAATTACTTCACTACTATCCCACTTATCAAAAATAAATAATAGATAAATAAAAATAAATAAAAAAAACACATTATCCTCATCTAAATAAGAGTCTTCTAGCCGTCCAACACTTCCAAAATTGCTGCCAAAAAGCAACAAAAAATTAGATTCCAAAACGCAGCTCCCTTGGTTCGAACCTGGGACCAGTCTGCTGCACACTTCTCCTCCAACGCCCAGGCCACTCGGCCACATTGATTTTTATGCTAGAAACCCCCAACGTTTATTTATAAACCCTTCTTATCTCAAGCCCATAACCGCACAAAAATAAAACACCAAATGCTTCTCCGGCCCCTCGAAACCGCGACCTCACCCCTCCAGCGCCTAAGTAGCGCCCTAGAGCCACTTTGCCAATTGGACTTTCATGTCCATCAACTTGGACATTTATTTTTAAGGCCTACCTAGCCCAGTCCCCTGACGCGAAAATAAAACTAAATTGTTGCCGCTTGGACTCGAACCCAAGCCCTCAATGGCGCTATTTCCAGCCTCCTAAAGCAGCGCATGAAGCCACTTTGCCGGATCCTTTCTTGTGCATTAAACGCCCAATTAATTCTTTTAAACCCTCAAAAACCAAGCCCCCTCTTTATTACTTAAAAAAATCCAAAATTTTCCACAGCTTTCCCCTATTATCCGAGCATTCTCAAAACCTCTAAAACACCTCTAAACACACCCAAAAACCTACCAACACCCGAATTACACACAACCTGCATAGCCCCTAAATCAGGGTGTTACATCTTGACTTTTGCACATTTTATAATTTAGTTCTTTTTAATTAATTAACTACCTAAATATTAAAATTTCATAACCAAAATTTAATACAACACTAATGACTTCGTAAATATTAAATAGTTAATATTTACGGATTGAAACATCAGAATTGGGATCCCGAAACCACTATTTTCAACACCACTAAAAAACAGGTTGTTACACCATGTCTTCCTGACGGGCTAAGGGATGTTACATATAAGGTAAACCCAAAATGGAGTCCAGAAGCTCGAGACATGATCGAAACATTAAGAAGTGTTCTAACTAGAAGTTTTGAATGTGTACAATTTAAAATTTTTGAATCTTTGGGCATTGAAATTTCACTCATCATCTTGGATCAACTTTAGGCTTAGTGCATTTAATCTCATGGTTCCATGTATTGACATCTTCTTCCCGACCCTGTTTTACTTGCAAATTCCACATGGAATATATTATTGAAATTAAATGTGTGAAAAACATTAAAAACACACAATATTTACAATACAAACAAAAAAAAGTGAAATCACTAAAATGAATTTAAAATATATAAAAATACTCAAGAAACTAAGCAAATCTAAGTAAGATATAGTCCAAAATAATCATATGATGAGGACTTATCAGTTGTGTTGCGACTCCGAAAGCTTGTGTTGCGACCCTACTGTCATTCCTAATTTTTTTGGGACTTCAAAGGGATATCCTGCACACTCAATTAAATCATTAAGCCACCTTAAGACCGGCATTGGCCTAATAGGTCAACTAACTCGAAATAATAAGTAAAAGCGCTTATTTTGCAATATTTTAAATCTAAACTAAGAAATGTAAAACTGAAATAAAATATATTAAAATGACTAGAAAACAAGCTCGTTAAGTGTCGAAAAGTACTTAATTTGCCACTACAATTTGTGACAGATCAATAATAAAAATTGAAATGTATAAAAAATATAAAAGTAAAGCTTTAGTTGAGTGGTAAATCAAAAGTTTTATTGATCTAATTGGATTTGGATCCAAATCCCACCATATGTATATTTTTATTGATTTTTTAATAAAAGGCTAAATTAGTCTCGAATAGTATAACTTATTTTAGTTATGATAGGATATTTGTAATATCCGGGATTTGGGGGTTATGCGTTTTAACTTGAATGTATGTAGTAGGATGTTTGTGTGTGGTTTGTATGTGTTTCGGGGGCTTCGGGAACCCTGGGGAGTAGGTAGATGCCTTAGAAAAATATTGGATTTTTAAGTCTTAAAGGAGAGCTAAGGGAGCTAGGCCTTAAGGAGTTTAGTGTGTGGTCTAGGACACAAGAAACCAGCTAGTAAAGTGGCAAGGGAGGCGCCACTTAGAGCACAGGAGGGTGACGCCACAGGGAGTGAAGGGGCCTAGGTTCGAGCAACACAGGTAGCGTTTTGGGGCTTTTATTTTTTGCCAAGGAAGAGCAGTGTTGGACGGCACAAGGACTCTGAAGGGATGACTGTGAGACTTGGTCAAATTCACTTGAAGATTCGGCTAACAAGGGAGATAAGTGTTGACTCATTCAAACACTTTTGAATGAGAGGTGAAGAGGAAAAATAGGAGGAAAAGAAGGGATTTGAGAAGAGGGGGAGAGTTGGCCGGCCAAGGGACTCATAGGATGACATTTTCGGCCATGTAATTGGGGGGAGGAAGCCGAATATGCATAGTGAGGTTTAGGCATCTTTTGTGCGATTTCTTTTTCCCGAAAGCTTTCGTATTCTTTTGCCAATCGAGACCGTAAACCAAAAGAGACCACTCGTGCACTCTTCTTCTTCTTTTATTTTGTTCTCTCTTTTTCCTTCACCTACTAAAAGCCAAATCAATCTAGCACCCTAGCCGAATCTTTAAGTCTCATTTCATCACTTCTCCATAGCTCTTCAGTTGAGTTTCTCTCTATACTTCCTTGAAGCCGAATCCTTGATTGAGCCACACCACCATTCTTTTCTTCCTCTTTCTCACCAAAGCCGAATCGCACCAACCTTCAACCTTTTCTCTTTTTCTTTTCACGATTCTTCAAAAGCCGAAGGTATCTCTGAACTATAGCCGATTGTTCTCAAGCACTAAAAGCCGAAAGCCGATCATCTTTCTCCTCTTGTCGATTTTTTAGAGCCAGTGATCATTGCGTTTGGTCACTCTTTTTCGGTAAGGGATCTCTTCTGGTTCAAATCTCTTTCTCTTATTTTAGCCTATCGAAATCTAGGAAGCTAATCCCTTTTTATCTCTTTGGCTGAAACCATGAAGGTGGGTTTCGGGATCTTTATAGCCAAACGATTAGGGGAGATCTTTCAGATTTGAGATCCAAGGTAAGCGTATGTAACATTCGGCCAAGGGCCACTCTTATAGATTTTATACATTAAAGTCGAATCTAACTTAAGCCATATAGGGATTTCGACCACTTCAAGGGCACACGATAGTTTCGGGATTTAAGCAAGCAAGGTAAGGGAGTTGTAATATTCGGCCAAAGGCCATGTTATTTATTAGGGGTTGGCGATTCTAACTATGGTATTTTAGGGGTTTCACGAGAGATAAAAGAGGAGTCTTGGGATTCGGATCTATTTCGGTAAGGGTATTTAAGTTATAGATTGTGTTCGTTTAGATCTTGTATATCGATTAACCTAAGTTTTACGATTAAGTGATATTCGATGGATGCGAATACCAGTGGAGGAGAGAAAGGGGTAGTTCCTACCCCTAGATTCAAGAAACGCTCGGTTTCTGCCGTACGTGATTAGCCACCGGGTTATGGGCCAGCATCGGAAAGGGATAAGCAGATCGCTATTATCCCCGATAGCGAGAGTGTCGGTGATCGAGAGTGTCATTCTCATCACTTATCGTGTGTAACCTACGCTAATTCCCGATAGATTAATAGTATTACATTAAATATGTGTTAATAAAAATACGAATAACATGGCTAAGGGTACCATTCAATGGTATAGTGCATTCAGTCGTTACCCTTAACACGCAGCTTAATAATGTTTATAAACATGGATATGAAAATATGTGTAATTTCGTTATGGCTTTGGGGTAAGGTATATTGCATGATATCTGTATATTTTGTATGATGCATGGGCACATGGGTGATAATGATAAAGGGGAAGTGTTCCGTGGTTTTACCACGTTATCCAGGTGACTTATGTCACATATTATGAATCTGGTGACTCACTGTCACATTATCCGAGTGGCTATGCCACATTATAAGGGCGATGTGTAGTTGTTTGCGTGGCGCGCCGAGGGTGTGTAGCGGATGGAGGGTCGATTTAGTAATCCCCGGTGTGACTGGCAGGTACGGGTGGTGTGTAGAGGATGGATATCTAGGTGGGCTCGGGATTGCATTTCAATTTATACATAATGTTATGATTCGATATGCTATGTTTTGGGCTTATCGCCGAATGTGACTAAAGAATGGGCTTTGCCGAAATGTTTAAGATTAAGGCTATGATCGGTTGGGTTTTTGGTGTAGCTGTTACACATTGAGTCTGTTGACTCACCCTTCGTGGGATAACTTTTTGCAGGTGATGCATAGTATTATGGACCTAGTCAGTGAGGACTATGGAGTGGCCATGCTCAGCGTTTTCGGGTTTTTGAACGGTTGAATTTTTCGTTTACTTTAGCATACTTTTCTTTCGGGATTTAATTGGTATTTTAAATTTGTAATAAGGCCACTATTTAATTGTTTAAGTTTTATGTTTTAAGTTTTATTTCCATTTGAAAATCGGCAAATGAATAACTAAATATTTTCCTTAACAACTTTAAATGTTTTGTCACCTAATCAATTCACGGTTTTCCAACTTAACGAGCTTTTAAATTCGGCAAATCTTTTAATTCGTGAAATATGAAAGACAACACGGTTTTCAACTTGACAAAACACAAATCTGATTTTAAAAACCACCATATTTCTCAAGATGATAAAACGAGATTTAGCTAAGTTTTACTCAAGGAACATGTCAGATCCGGTCGGGGCTTGTGGGCCGGGTTTGGGGTGTTTCAATATTTTCTTAATTTTTCTAACTGAGTTGGTGACCCAGTTAAAGGTGACTCCAACTCAGTAAAACACTTAATAAATAATATAAATACATACATTAATAATAGTATATATATAATATAAATTTAAAGTGCAATATCAATAGGCATAATGACTTATTTGACCCTCCAACTTTACCAAAAAAGCCATTTTAGCCCTCCATTTATTTTCCCCCTCTTTAGCCATTGAACTTGCAAAATAGATAAAAAAAAAGTTAACATCTATTAACTTTTCTGATGCGTCATCCACTTATATGCCAAATTAGCAATTAATTAATTTTTAAAACTTAAAAGTATTAAAAATATATAAAATATATAAAATTTTAAAAGTTAAATAATTTTTAAAAATAAATTTCAAAATATTTTGAAATTTTTAAATTCTAAAAAATTAATTAATTGTTGTTATGGCAATCCACATGTATGCCACGTCAGCAAAGTTAACAAGTGTTAATTTTTCCATCCACTTTGGAATGATTTGACAAACAATACAAGTTTAAGTGTAACACCCCAAACCCGGTCTGTGCGTTAAGATCAGATTTGACATGTCACACGAAATGATCATATGTAAAGTCTCTTAAAGGTTTGTAGAAAACGGATTTTAAAATAAAGATGTTGAAAAGGTGTTTATTGAAAACCGAGGTTGATTGTTAAATTTAATAATTTAAGACGTAAGAGTTTATAATTTGAAAAAAAATAAAATACTTGATTCAATATCCCGAGAAATGTAAAAGAGTTCAAAAGAAATTTTTGAAAACAAGATTTTTAAAAGAGTTGTTACTGAAAAAATGTTACCGAGTTAAAATTAACTAAGAATGAAATCATTTTCAAATGCGTTTATTTATGAAAACGTTTGTTTTATTTTTAGAAAAGAAATCCCATTTAAGTATTTAAAACGTAATATAAAATCCATCCACAAGTAAAACATCCATAAAAATTTAACCAGAGGCCTTATTACATCACAACTTAAAAGCAAATATTAAAAAGTACTTTAAAGAAATCCAAGCTTAATTAACCCATTAATCGTAGTATGGCCTCCATCGAGTCGCCCCCGCCCAAGCCTCCGTCATCGATCATTACCTTGAAAGGGTAAAGAAAACGGGATGAGTTACTTAGAACTCAATGTGTAACTCACTTACCATAGTCCACTGGGCCAAAACCATTTAAGCATTTATTTGGGCTCGAGCCCATTACAAATATAACAATTTAACATGTATAGAATGCATGTGATATGCAATTTCCCAAAACCAATCCTAAGTTTCCATCCGCTACACACCACCCGTACCAACCAAACACACTGTGGGGAGCTTTAGTCACCCACCCCGCTAACACACCAAATCGGCATTAAGCCATATATCAATCGGGCACGGCCATATTTCAAACTGGGCACGAAGCCATATTTCAAATCGAGCACGGTTATCATCAAATTTTGTAGCAAAGCTACGAACTTCTCTTCATCAAAAAGCCCAACCCATGCAATCATGTATATAATATGCATAACAATCCATTCTTATAATTATTCCAACATAAGGCTCATTTTAAAAGTTATCACAAACTGGCCCATTTCACATTTTGGCCCACATAATCTCATATCACATTTGGCCCATTTAGCAGTCATCACGTATGGCCCATTTATCAAAATCACATATGGCCCATTTATCAAAATCACATATGGCCCAATAAGTCACTTTTATCAATTTAGCCCATTAAGGGCAATTTCGTAATTTTCATAATCTCGATACCAATTTCATAGTTTTTACTATTAAAGTGTTAAAATATACCATTTTACACGATTTCACCAACTTTGTGATTTTAATCTAACATTATTACGATGTGGTTATCTAACCCGCAAGATATGGTGTGAGATTACACACCTGATTACGGTGAGCACTACACTTTCCTGATCGTCAACACCTAAAAACGTTATAACGCTCGATTAGAACACTAACTCTTAAAATAAATCTATGCTAATGTAAGCGGTCAAGATTTTTACCCTCGGAATCTAGAATAACTACTATTTGTCGGTTCTCCCCGGTTGACGATTCACAACCCGTTGGAAAATCCCGAACAGCTAATGGCTCAGAACTACGAACAATGAAACACCCTAAACCCGGCCCACGAGCTTTGACCAGATTTGGTATGTTCCTCAAGTAAACCGGTTCAAAATTCTTTTGTTACTTAGAAAAAACTTGTATGATTTTTAAAAAATATTGTTTGGGTTGGGCTTGAGTTGAAAATAAATTTATCTTATGTTAAAACCCATTTATTTAAGGTGACAAAACATTTAGAGTTAATTTTAAAAAGGAATTTACTTAAACTTTAATTGATAAAAATCCATAAACATAATAAATAAAAGAAAAATAAAGTAAACCACAATGGCCTTATTATATCAATGATCCCAAAGTAAAACTTAAAATACTTAAAATAAATTGAAAGTCCAAATCATAAATTTCTTACTATGCATGGCCACCTTTAAGCTCCTGCCGACCCGGTCCATTATCGCCATCACCAAAAAATATTCCCCAAACGGGGTGAGTCAACAGACTCAATGTGTACACAACACTAAGTCATAATAGAATCAGGCATGCAAATGATACACATTCAAATCATAGAATACAATTAATGATGCATTCCCAAACCCAAACCTAATTAACCATCCGCTACACACCACCCGTACTCGCCACACACCTTGGGACTACTAAGTCAACCCTCCATCCGCTACACACCATCGAAGGCGTCATTGCAATCGACGTGCTCATCGCCCATATAATTTGTGTCATTAGACACCATATTCAAATAATGTAACCAAAGTTACCAAATTCGAGATAATGTAACCGGGTTACCATATTCAAATTTTGTGACCGTAGTCACCATATTCCGTTGGTGAGACCGAAGTCAACACCTTCTTCCCCTTTCACATAGATCCCGAATGCCCCATAAATTTTATATCATGCATAACATACTTAATTCTCATTCATGTTACTATTCATATGTTCAAAATATATCATATTCATAATCCTATCAGTAGGGAAACGTGCACTGGTACTTTTACCACATTTATGGTACTTAGCCACATTCCCATTCTTATGCATATTCATATATTAAAATAATTGCCATATGATATATTGAAAGTTAGTGTGAGTACACACATTCTTAATAATACATTTAATTTAAACATAGCCATGAACCTATCAAAACTTAGGGTAGGGTACACACGATTTGCTTAACGAATTCCTTGAAATCCCAAATCGATCTATCGCCTTAGATCTCAAATTCCTACATTTGATTAATCACTTACTAATTTAATAAAAAGCCATTCGACCATAAATCCAAATCCTAGTAGGATTAGTATTCTTAAAACTTACCTTGAAATTCTCAAATCCCAAAATCCTTGTATCCTCTCACGAAATCCCTATAACTACATGTTAGATCAATTTCTAACATTTATTCACAACAAATAACCCTTAGCCGTATGTTAAATATGACTTACCTTAGATTCTTAAATCCCAAATTCACCGAATAACTAGGGAAGACGCGCTTATGGTGTACCTTCGGAAAAGAACTTCTCCTTCCTTGTAGTCGACACTTAGTAAATCCCGAAAGATCTCTTCTGACATGAGATATTAAGGGTATTAGAATCTTAATTTCGACAAACTTTAAAAGAAATAGAATGAGAATCTAACCTAATCTTACCCTTCTTGAAGAATTTGATGGAACTCTTGCTTGAACCCTTAGCAATGATTCGGCTATGGCTTTGATGTGGATAACAATTTCAGCTCTTGAGGCTTAGTGAGAAATCGACTAGGGCTATTGGTATCTTCGGCTTTTGATTGTGTTTGTAATAGAAGAAGAAAAGAAAAGAGAAAAAGAGAATAATGGCGAGAGAAAATTCGTGAGAGAGAAGAGGAGAAACTTTAGAGAATTTCTGAGGTTTTCTTGAAAAGAAAAGAATGAATGAAGAATAGCCTTACTCTTCCTTTTATAGCCAAAATTACTAGCTAGAGTCCTTTACTTGGCCACCACTCTTCTATTTTGATAGCTTTATCCCTTGATTTATCACTTTAATAAAACTTAATCCAATAATTATCTCTTATCTCTTAATAAAAATAATACTAATAATAATCCTCTTTTATCTCTTCCTTATCTATCAAAATAAAAGAAATAATATCCACATTTATCTCTTGAAAATAATCTAAAATAAATCCATTATTTATCCCTTATTTATCCACCCTTTATCTCTTAAAAATAAAAGAATAAAAGCTCCTAATTTATAGCCATGTGCCGTCCACCTCACTTCTTCTGGAAGCAAAATAAAATTTCTTTTATTTGCTTCCCATGTGACTCGAACTCAGGCCCAACACCTTGCATGTGGCGCCATTTCCAGAGGCCCTAAGTGGCATCTTCAGACCACTTTTCCAAGCCTGTTTGTGTGTCAAATTCCTCATATTATTTTTCTTAAGGCCACCTTGCCTTAGTTTTCTCTTTTTAAGCCTTAAAACTTGACATTTCTTTACATTTCCAAGTTTCCAAAAATTTTCGTTTGGCTCTTTAAACTTGACATTTCCTTACATTTCCAAGTTTCCAAAAATTTTCGTTTGGCTCTTTAAACTTGACATTTCCTTACATTTCCAAGTTTCCGTAAATGTTCACTTTCCTCTTTTAAACTTAACGTTTCCTAAGCATTTCCTTACATTTCCATACATTTCCATGCACCTTAGGGTTCCTAGAACTCCTCAGAACACATCCAACACACCCACTGAGCCCACTATCTCATGAATTACACACGAACGCATAACCCCTAATCTAGGATGTTACAGTTCTACCCTCCTTAAAAATAATTTCGTCCTCGAAATTACTTATTAACAGCTGTACAATCCTTCTCACCGCACTATGCTTTCGCTAGCACTCTGATCTTAATAGAACCATCATACTTTCTAGGCACAATCCCTAAGTTCACGTCCCCTAGAACTTATTTCTAACGTCGCGATTTAATCCGAGTAAAAAGTTTTATGAATTAGTCCTTGTTTCACTTGATTATTCGCAAGAATTTTTATGGAAAAATTTTAGGAGTGGTTCTTTCGTATCCATACATGCACACAGTCTTTACATTCATACATCCATCAATCAATTATGAACTTTCGTTCATTTAGAGAAATGTTGTAGTTTTCATTGTTGTTGTTTTTCCACTACCTGTGGGTATTTTCGTAATTTGCCCTACAGAGGGTATTTTTGTAATTTGTCAAAATGAGGTTCCTTGGTGATTTTGTCAAAAGTATTTTGGAATTTTAAATTCCCGGGGTATTTTGAAAAATTTTGAAATCGGGGTATTTCGGTAATTTTGGAGCTCTGGGGTATTTTGGTAATAAACCATGGTAAATTTGTAGAGTTTAATATTTTGGGTATTTCCAAATTTTGCAAAACTTTGAGGGTTCTTTTTGAGAATTGTACTTTCCAAAGCGGTGATGTTGCAAAAATTTGGAAATTAGGGTAATTTTGGTAATTTTGTAAGTTAGGGCGGTTTGTAATTTTCCAAAATCAAGGTATTTTGATATTTTGCAAATTAGGGTTTTTGGACATTCTATAAAGTAATTAATTTTTGATAAGAATCAGTGGGTATTTTGGAAATTTCATAAACCAAGGGCAATTTAGTAATTTTGGAAATAGGGGTATTTTAGTAATTTTTATAAATCAAGAATACTTGAGAAAATTTTATAGAATCATGTTTGCAATTCAAAAGGATAATTTTAAGAGTTTTAAAACTAGGTTTTTTTTTTTTTTTTTGAAAATACGGCTAGTTCCTTTCGAGTTTTAGTTAGGGTTTAGCCTATGAATAAGTCCTCTTGGTTAGGGTGAACCGAAGCTACGCACTGCAGTGGGATTCTGCGAAGAGGAGGTGAGTCACTAGGACTCGCTTAAATACCGTGCTCTTCCGATCCAATCCTAGACATGCGCACAATGGTTGCCACACCTAACTCCTGGCGACTTAGTCATAGGTTTGTTTAATGGTCCTTAAGTCTTATGCACTTGTGTTTGAATAGACTAGTCCTATGGTTCAATAGATTCTAGTTTACTAATCTATGTTCCATTCCATTTCTACCCATCTACAAATCATAATATAAATCACACAAGAGATCAAGTACTTACCGGTGGATCATGGTCGGAGACTTAGGTGCCATGCCAGAAAACCTGCTTATTTCCAAAAATATTTTCATAAAACTCATTTGGGCTTTAGACCACAGGCCGAGAGTTTAAAACTGGGCTCTGATACCAAACTGAAACACCCCAAACCCGGCCCACGAGCTTTGACCAGATTTGGTATGTTCCTCAAGTAAACCGGTTCAAAATTCTTTTATTACTTAGGAAAAACTTGTATGATTTTTAAAAAATATTGTTTGGGTTGGGCTTGAGTTGAAAACAAATTTATCTTATGTTAAAACCCATTTATTTAAGGTGACAAAACATTTAGAGTTAATTTTAAAAAGGAATTTACTTAAACTTTAATTGATAAAAATCCATAAACATAATAAATAAAAGAAAAATAAAGTAAACCACAATGGCCTTATTATATCAATGATCCCAAAGTAAAACTTAAAATACTTAAAATAAATTGAAAGTCCAAATCATAAATTTCTTACTATGCATGGCCACCTTTAAGCTCCTGCCGACCTTGTCCATTCTTGCTCATCACCTGAAAAATATTCCCAAATGGGGTGAGTCAACAGACTCAATGTGTACACAACACTAAGTCATAATAGAATCAGGCATGCAAATGATACACATTCAAATCATAGAATACAATTAATGATGCATTCCCAAACCCAAACCTAATTAACCATCCGCTACACACCACCCGTGCACTGCCACCACACCGTGGGGACTACTAAGTCAACCCTCCATCCGCTACACACCATCGAAGGCGATCATTTGCGATCGACGTGCTCATCGCCCATATAATTTGTGTCATTAGACACCATATTCAAATAATGTAACCGTTACCAAATTCGATAATGTAACCGAAGTTACCATATTCAAATTTTGTGACCGTAGTCACCATATTCCGTTGGTGAGACCGAAGTCAACACCTTCTTCCCCTTTCACATAGATCCCGAATGCCCCATAAATTTTATATCATGCATAACATACTTAATTCTCATTCATGTTACTATTCATATGTTCAAAATATATCATATTCATAATCCTATCGTAGTAGGAAACGTGCACTGGTACTTTTACCACATTTGTGGTACTTAGCCACATTCACATTCTTATGCATATTCATATATTAAAATAATTGCCATATGATATATTGAAAGTTAGTGTGAGTACACACATTCTTAATAATACATTTAATTTAAACATAGCCATGAACCTATCAAAACTTAGGGTAGGGTACACACCGATTTGTTAACGAATTCCTTGAAATCCCAAATCGATCTATCGCCTTAGATCTCAAATTCCTACATTTGATTAATCACTTACTAATTTAATAAAAAGCCATTCGGCCATAAATCCAAATCCTAGTAGGATTAGTATTCTTAAAACTTACCTTGAAATTCTCAAATCCCAAAATCCTTGTATCCTCTCACTGAAATCCCTATAACTACATGTTAGATCAATTTCTAACATTTATTCACAACAAATAACCCTTAGCCGTATGTTAAATATGACTTACCTTAGATTCATAAATCCCAAATTCACCGAATAACTAGGGAAGACGCGGCTTATGGTGTACCTTCTGAAAAAAGAACTTCTCCTTCCTTGTAGTCGACACTTAGTAAATCCCGAAAGATCTCTTCTACAATGAGATATTAAGGGTATTAGAATCTTAATTTAATGACCTTAAAAGAAATAGAATGAGAATCTAACCTAATCTTACCCTTATCAAGAATTTGATGGAACTCTTGCTTGAACCCTTAGCGATGATTCGGCTATGGCTTTGATGTGGATAACAATTTCGGCTCTTGAGGCTTAGTGAGAAATCGACTAGGGCTATTGGTATCTTCGACTTTTGATTGTGTTTGTAATAGAAGAAGAAAAGAAAAGAGAAAAAGAGAATAATGGCAGAGAAAATTCGGCAGAGAAAGAGGAGAAACTTTAGAGAATTTCTGAGAGGTTTTCTTGAAAAGAAAAGAATGAATGAAGAATAGCCTTACTCTTCCTTTTATAGCCAAAATTACTAGCTAGAGTCCTTTACTTGGCCACCACTCTTCTATTTTGATAGCTTTATCCCTTGATTTATCACTTTAATAAAACTTAATCCAATAATTATCTCTTATCTCTTAATAAAAATAATACTAATAATAATCCTCTTTTATCTCTTCCTTATCTATCAAAATAAAAGAAATAATATCCACATTTATCTCTTGAAAATAATCTAAAATAAATCCATTATTTATCCCTTATTTATCCACCCTTTATCTCTTAAAAATAAAAGAATAAAAGCTCCTAATTTATAGCCATGTGCCGTCCACCTCACTTCTTCCGGAAGCAAAATAAAATTTCTTTTATTTGCTTCCCATGTGACTTCGAACTCGTGGCCCAACACCTTGCATGTGGCGCCATTTCCAGAGGCCCTAAGTGGCATCTTCAGCCACTTTTCCAAGCCTGTTGTGTGTCAAATTCCTCATATTATTTTTCTTAAGGCCACCTTGCCTTAGTTTTCTCTTTTAAGCCTTAAAACTTGACATTTCTTTACATTTCCAAGTTTCCAAAAAATTTCGTTTGGCTCTTTAAACTTGACATTTCCTTACATTTCCAAGTTTCCAGAAATGTTCACTTTCCTCTTTTAAACTTAACGTTTCCAAAGCATTTCCTTACATTTCCATACATTTCCATGCACCTTAGGGTTCCTAGAACTCCTCAGAACACATCCAACACACCCATGAGCCCACTATCTCATGAATTACACACGAACGCATAACCCCTAATCTAGGATGTTACAAACAACCTCGAATAACTGGTTTTCACTAGATGAGGGTCCACAACTCGGTGGAAAATCTCGGATTGTCGAAACAGCCCTTTGCTTGAATCTAGTGGGAATAGCGAATCTGCCCCTCGTCCGATCACTATTCACCACCCTTTTTGACCCTATCCTGCTTGCCTTCATTGACATAAGAATATTAGTCCAACTATTATTTCGAAAATTAAGACGATTGATTTTAAGGGGCGAAATCGGCTTACCACGAAATCCTTACGTTCAAAGGATGAAAATCAAGCGATAGCGTTCCTAAGATAAAATCGATTAGTAAACCTCATCATTAACGAAATAATGAGTAATATAGAATTCCTTGATAAAAACCCTTACCTTAAAACTTTGGACCGAATCCTAGCGATTCACGATGATTTCGGACACTCCAAATTTCGGCCTTCCACTAAGTTTCTAAAATAGAGAAAGATTCGAGTGAGTCATGGTATGATGATGATATCGATCCAAAAGACCATCCCACACCAACATGAAATTTCGGCACAAAGGAAAAAGGGAAAATAAGAATACTAGAGTATTATATTAGCCACTTACCGAGCGATTAAAGTGTGAGAAGAAAAGAAGGAAATGGTTTGAGAAGAAGATAAGTGTTGTAAAATATTCGGCTATGAAGAGAAAAATTTGAAGGAGATGGTGTTAGCAACATTCAGCCATGGAGGAAAAGAAAAGGGAGAAAATGTTGAATAAATTTTGTAAGAAGAAGGAGATGAAATAAAGGTATAGGACAATTAGGTGTGTCGGTTTTGGTTCATTTCAAGAATAGAAGATGAACAAAGAGAGAGATTTGAGACTAGAGAGCATTCGGCAATGGAGGAAGAAAAGAAAAGAGAAAATGGCCTTCAAGGTTTTGGTGTTTTCGGCACTAGGGCAACTGACTTGAGAGAATAGGCAAATTTAGACCAAAATGGTCAAAATGGAATGACCAAAAGAAAAACAAAAGATGCTTACCTAATGCTCAATGTGCATTCGGCTAGGGAGAGAAAAGATGAAGAGAAAATGTTTTGAGAGAAAGCAAAAATGACCCAAAAAGAAATATGCCCAACAAGCACCTATCCTTACTCAAAAGTCTTCAAAAATTTGGCCACCCCCTTAGCCCCTAAAATCGTCCAAGTACATGGACACCAAAGTCAAAGTTTGGCCATTCCAAACTTTCCAAAACACATTCCTTAAAATGTGCCTTGTGTTCCCCCTACATACCATAATTTCATGATTCCCTACCTTAAGTTCAATTCTTGCCTTAATCCATTAGCCACCTTACCATAAACTAAAAGTCCAACTTTCCAAAAATAAAGCTTGGCCGACACATGCTAGATGAGTGCAAAAATTAAAAAAATTTCTCATGCATAACAAGGGATTCGAACCTCTTCCCTCTAAGTATGCTTATGGCGTCAACTCCTCTTTACTACTAGCTCATCTTATGCTAACTTTTGCCACTTAATTTCCTTAAACATCAAGGTTACTTGTTCCACTTCAATAAATTTCTATTTACCAAAATTTATTCCAAAATCCAATTAAATCCCGAACCTTCTCAGGACTATTTTAACACACACATAGGATAAATAAACTAGCTGAGCACCAAAGTAATGTAACATATAAAAATTCAAATTTTAGGATGTTACATTAAGGGTTAAAAGAGACTGGAAATTAATAGCTAAAATGACATTTTTTATAAAGTTGGAGGGCCAAATAAATCATTATGCAACATCAATAAAAAAAAAACGTAAATTTTTATTTTAGGCTTAAAAGTACAAAAGGCCCTTAAGAAAAAATGAAAAAAAAATCAGTTCGAGCCATTGCACTAAATTTGTACCTAATTGAGCCCCTATCATTAACAAAAAAAAAATCGATTAAGCCCTTCCATTAACAGCTTTCGTCTTTGACCATGTTGATCGTTAAAATCAATTAGCGAATCAATTAGATGGTGACACGTGACACCTCCTGATTTAATTTTATATTTTTATCATAAAAAATCATTAAAAATTATAAAAAAATTTAAAAATAATAAAATTGATATAAACTTATCGAACTTACAAAAAATTATAAAAATTATAAAACATCATCAAAATTTATAGATATTATAAAAAAATTATAAAATTAACAAAGCATATAAAACATATTTAAAATTTTATAAAAAACTATAAAAACTTACAAAAATTCAAAAACTTCTAAAAAATATAAAAAAATTATAAATCTTAAAACAATCATTTAAAACCCTAAAATAATAATGAACTCATGACATTAGATCAACAGTTTGATAGTGAGAATGGTCATCAAATCATGAGAATAATTTTCATGTTGAATAAAATATTCTTGAATAAAACGTTAATTTATTTTTTATTGATAAATTATTATTATTATTTTAAAAATTTTCATCTCTAGCTTTTTTAAGTACAACACGATAGTTTGGACCTTAAAAAGTTGAAAATTGTTTGCTAAGTATTGTATGATATAAAATATTGAAAATTGTTATATATAATTTGTTGATAAATTGTTTGGTCCTCTTGACATTCTCTGGCTCTCCGACTATTTAGGTGAACCGACCTCATTTACTCCACCACCTCCTCCTCTTTATCTCCTCTCTTGTTGATACCTCTCATCAACACATTCCATTCCGCAACCATTAAGCAGACCAATTAACCATCACTATAGACTTGCGGAGGAAATGCTTGATGAGAGTTGCATTTTAATGTTTAGGTCATCTAGTTGATTAGCTTAAATTCAATTTCAGATGAACTTGATTGTGTTAACAATTCTCAATTCAAGTTTATTGGTTCTTGATTTGATAGTTTTAAGTATAGCTTTAATTTCTAGAATTCTCCCTATGATACAATCCTTGAAGAAAGATTTCATTGTAAAACAAATTTCTATACTATAACTTGATATCATATACCTACATTAAAATCTAATCTTGAAGTAAATATATTTTAGTACATACAGACAAGGGTGTAGCTAAGGGGGACTGATAGGGGCCTCGACCCCCCTAAAATGGAAATTTTTTATTTAGGCCTTTTAAAAATTTTAAAATTTTAAATTACTATAAGTAAAATTGCATTTTGGCCCCCCTAAAAATGATAAAAATTCGATTTCACCCTTTAAAAATTATAAATATAAAGGCTATTAAAATAGTGAAATTGCAGTTTTACTATCATAAAAATTACAATTTAATTTCGCTCCCCCTAATACAGAATGGATTGGTCATGAACATTACAAACCAATATATATTCCTCTACCATTTCACAAGATTTATAAAAGCAAAAGCAATAGAAACAATTTCAGAAAATTTTGTATATGTTTAACAAGTTGTCCATTAATATACCTCTAGTTGAAGCTTTGGAGTAGATGACAAAATATGTCAAGTTTATGAAAGATATTTTATCGAGAAAAAGGCGTCTTAAAGAATTAGCAAAATGGTCTAAAAAGCTCCTAATAAAATATAAAAAATAATAAGCCTTTAGGGAAAAAAAAGTGCACTAAATTAAATCCTTAATGACAAAAAAAATCAATTAGGCCCTTCCGTTAACAAAAATCAGCATTGATTGATTTAACCATTAACAAACATTGATGTGACTAACAAAAACATTAATAAGTTGTCATGTGGCATGTTAAGTTAGCATTTATTTAAAAATTTTAAAAATATTATAATAATTACTAAAAATGTATGTGCAAAATAAACTAAGATATAGAGGAACATCCAAGTTCATTTGTATATGGACATCCATTTATTTAGGTGTAACACCCCAAAAATTATGGGGTTAGAATTTAAAAAAAGCATCATGAATTGAGATTTAGTATTAGTGCTTAAAAGCTTAGTAAAACCCTTAGAGAACCAAGGTTTAAGCCTCATTCTTTGCATTTTTCCTTTTTATTTTTCAGCAATTAAGGATAAAAACCAAGCTAGTATAAGTAGTAAATGTGGTAGAAAATGATCAAGAAATGGGTAGCAGCCTAATGCTCAAGTATCACTTCATTCTCCTTAGTGTCCCAAATTCTATCCACACTAATTCCCTTCCACTTTTACTAATTTCGGCAGTGTAACGCCCCAAAAAAAATCCTTTATAATTATTCTCGTATGTTTGTGACACAAATATCTGTTTGCTTCAGTGGTTAAGTGTTCTGAGAGTGTCTGAAAAGTCTTGGGTTCAAGCCTTAGCTTGGGCAAAATTTTGTTTTTAATTGAGTAAACCCCTATATTTAGCCAGTAGGCTTATAATTGAATGTTGGTAAAATATGTCAGAATGGGCCTGCTGGTCTGGTGGTTGAGTGGAGATTAAATAAGCTGGAGGTCTGGAGTTCGAGTCTTTGTGCAAACAAGGGATTATTTTGCTGCCTGTGCCGTGTAGGAATTTTAGTTTAGCCAAAATATAGTAGTGTTTGAATGAGGGTTGAATTCGGTTTTTGAGGAGATTGTGGTGGACGGTTTAGGGGGAGTTTGAGGGTTAGTGGGAGTTTGATAGACGGTTTTAGGAGGGAAGTTAGGGATATGGGGAGAAAGTTAAGGGATTAGGGGGGTTTACCAAAAATCTGATCACTTCTTTTCTTTTTCCAATTTCGGCTTTGGCATTGGTTTTCTCTCAACTTTTCCTGTCAACTGTTCTTCTTTCGTCGTGCAAAATATTGCTGTGATTTTCAGCTATTTTCTTTTCCCTTCTCCTTTCTTCTTTTATCTTCTCTCTTGGTTTGTCGATTCACTCCTTTCCTTTTTGCTGCCGATTTCTCTTGTTTCCTAACCTTCTCCTTGTTGCCGCAACTTGTCATCTCCATTGTGCCTTCGTGCGTTGGTGGTAAGTTTTGTAACTGTGGTGTATTTTGATTTATGGATTCTTGGTAATCGTTCGACTGTTTCATTAATGAAGGTTAAGGGCTGGAGCAATTCAGTTAGTGTTAGAGCGGTGTGGTTTTACTGTTACTCGCTTAGTAAGTAAGGTGGTTGTGTTTGTGAATTAGGGGAAGCTTTTCCTTTCTTTTGGTTATGAAGATGTAATATCTTTATTAACATTGGGTCTTTCGAATTGGCGCAAGAAAGAAATTGTGGGAGTGGTGACCTGTCTTGTTCGGTTTCACAGTGGGGGGTTGCTTGGTTTTGAAGGTAAGTAACGAATGGATTGAACGAATCCTTGTCAATGTTTTGGTTTCGAATTAACTACGAATTAGGACTGATTGTGGGATTTGTTTGTCGACCATTTGTGCTAGTGATCTAGGAAGTGCTTTTACGTCACAAATGAACCAGGTGTGTAAACACGACTCTGGAAATGGAAATCGGTGAAAAGCCGGAAAGCGTGAAAGTCGATACCACACGGGCGTGCGGTCGCTCGTGTGGTAGGCTGTGTGAGCGAGCACGGGCGTGTGATCGACGGGGCAGGCCATGTGCGATTCATAAGCCGGGTCAAATTGGGCCGTGTGGGCCTCACAAGCGTGTGGGCCTTACACGAGTGAACCACATGGGCGTGTGAGATTATTGGGCCAGGCCGTGTGATCCACATGGCTAAGGCCATTTTGGGCCTTGTGGGCCACACGGCCTTGTAGGCCCACATGGGCAAAGTACATAGGCTTGTGGGGCCATTTTCACTGTTTTGACTGCTAAGGTTGCACGTCGCCTGAGTCGATCATGGACCTCTTCAGAGGGTCGATAAGATTACCTAGATCCCTAATTGATCGAATAATCTATTATATCCATGTACTTTATATATATACATGTATGACTGTATTTTGAGCATGCTGTTAAATCTGTACTGAATACACATATGATACCATGATTTGGCATGACGTGATTGTATGATGCATTGCATGGGGATGAGTTTATATGGATCGGAGGAAGTGTACTGAAAGGCTTCGAGCCTAACTTCTTGTGACTCTCAAACCGCAAACTCTTGTTTAGTGCCACATTCGGTACTTTTTGGAGTTTAGGGATGGGTGGGTTGATTATATCCCCACATAGAGTGTAGGGTTGGATGGAGATGGAGTGTAAAGGCTGGCTGGGTAGGACTTGTATACTGCATAATTTGATACTATACTGATTACTGATACTGTAATGGGCCAAGGCCCAAATGCTTGACTACCTTTATACTGAGATGGGCTAAAGCCCAAACTGATACTGTCATTGATTCTGAAAAGGGCTTAGGCCCAGACTATGATTGCCTTCTGTCTATCTGTTTGCTTTATATGGGATTACACACTGATTTTTTGAAAACTCACCTTTCTGATTTGACTGTACAGGTAACCCCCAGACATAGACGGATCGGTGCGGTAGAGGACTCCGAGGTGGCCACATGACCTAAATTATTCGATTAGTACTTAATAATGATTTTTAATTTTATTTTGGGGTATTTTACTGTAATAATGGCCTTTTTGGATTTTAATGGTTAATTTGGGATTTCTATTATTTTGATTTACAACTGCTAGTAGTAGGGTTAATCGGATTTTCAAAAAGAATCAACCATTTTAACAAAATATAGTCAAATACGCAAACTGATTTACAAAGCTTCCGCAATAAGTGACGTTTTGAAAATTAACAACGCTTTGAAAAAGAATAATTTTGTAATAATGAACTACGTTTGAAAAATAATGATGCATCCTAGAATTAACACAAGATTTTGTATGGAGGTTAAATAGAAAAGAGGTTTTTACGACAACTCATTTAGTTTGAAAAACACTACCATGTGACATCGTCACATTCGGCCATAACGTCTAGGCCAGATTTGGGGTGTTACATTTAGTGGTATCAGAGCCATGTTGCAAAACTCGGCTTTGGATTTGGGTTTTTAAGATTTGATTCTCTAAGAACTGATTTCTAAATAACGTGAAATGTTTTCATAAATGTGTAGTACACCGAGTCTCCGGCGCCAATCCTGTAAGTCCTCTGAACTATTATCTATTTAAAAACTGAAAATGCTATAGATAGTATGTACCGAAACTACTATAGATAGACTGTACTGAAAACAATCAAGTTAGTGTATACTGATACTGTAGAAAAATTGATAAGCATTGATTGACACTGCGATATACGAAATAAACTTTACACTTCTAATACTGTTTTCATAAAATATCAGTTAATAAACACTGGAACTGTAAACCGATGCATAAAATTGTAAATACAGATTAACGCAAATAGACAATGAGCACAAGAGGTACGTGCAGACGGGGTACAAGAGGCCGTGGTATAGGCCGTAGAGGTGCTCGAGCTAGGTCCTCATCTTCTGACAACTTGCTTAATTTGGATACAAGTGAGACGCCGGCTTCACCTGTGATCGAGACTGGATCTCATGATCGAGCGACTGGGGACGACGCACTGTCCCAGGCCATGTTGAAAATTTTAGAGAGGGTCGCTGGACCCAATACTGGAGCTGGAGGCTGCGAGTCAGTTATGGAACGAATTCGGTCTAACTGAGCTGAGATCTTTAGGGGCATTGCTGGGGTGGCCCCCAATGTGGCTGAATACTGGATTAAGGCCATAGAAAGTATTATGGACGACCTAGACTGCACCTCTGAGCAGAAATTAAAGGGTGTTGTATCGTTGCTACGAGATGAGGCATATCGAGAGTGGCTCATCATTATGAGGGCACTCACCCGATCGATCGACTGGAGCTCTTTAAGACCGCTTTCCAGGGGAAATATGTGGGTTCTAGTTATGTGGATGCCCGTAGGAGAGAGTTCCTAAATCTAACTCAGGGGGATAGACCAGTGGCCGAGTACGAGGCCGAATTTCTACGACTGAGCCGCTACGCGCTAGGAGTGGTGGCGACTGAGTACGAGTGATGTGTTCGCTTCGAGGATGGCCTCAGGGATAATCTGAAGGTTCTGATAGCTCCACAGAGGGAGCAAGACTTTGCGGCACTGGTTGATAAGGCGAAGATCGTCGAGGAAGTAAAGCGCGCTGAGCACCAGAACAGAGAGAGATGTAGGAATAAGAGAGAATCAGAGCCCTCGAGTTCCGTTCAAAGGCCTAAGAAAAAGGCCAAAGTGGATGGGCTGATCAGAGTTGGGGCTCCTATTACTGCTACTCGACAGCCACCGTATACTGATTGTGGTAGACGCCATCAGACGGAGTGCTGGAAAAGAACTGGGGCTTGTTTGAGGTACGGTTCATTAGAGCACCGTATTAGAGATTGCCTGCGAAGGTCTGATCAGATGCAAGCTTCTGGCATGGTTACTGCACCTCTGAGAGTAGTTCAGCAGCCACTGAGAGGACGTGGTCAGGCCAGGGGTAGTAACGGATGCAGGCGTGGTCGAGAGCACCGCGGAGGTGCCGATCATCTTTGAAGTGAAGCGGTGACTCTAGTCTATGCTAATCGTCGTCGAGAAAATAGAGATGCTCCGGACGTCATTACGGGTACGTTCTTTATTTATAATGTACCTTATACTGCACTGATAGATATAGGATCCACTCACTCCTATATAGCTTGTACCATATCTGAAAACTTGGGTATACTGGTTGAGAGCACTACGAGTGAAGTCACTGTACTGAGTCCGTTGGGGCAGTCAATAAGGGTTAAAAAACTGTTTAGAGATGTTCCTCTAGAGGTTCAAGGAGCTATCTTTGTGGGTGATCCGATGGAACCGTATTTTAGAGAATTTGATCTCGACATCGGGAATGGATCGTTAGTCAAACACCGAGTGAGCTTAGATTGTGCCTCAAAAAGGGTTGTACCGAGAACCGAGGAGGACAAATGAGGTAGTCGTAATTGGGGCGTCGAATTATTTTTCAATGTGATTTACGCATTTAGAAATGAGAAGTTGGTCCGTAAGGGATGTGAGGCGTATCTGGCCTACATCAGTGTTTCAGATTCTGGGGATTCTTCGGTTAAGGATATCAGGACGGTTAAGGACTTTCCAGACGTTTTTCCTGAAGAACTACATAGGTTACCTCTGCATCGTGAAGTAGAGTTTAGGATTGAGCTCCTTCTTGGTACAGCTCCGGTGTCCATCGCCCCTTATAGAATGGCACCGAAGGAGCTTGTGGAGCTTAAGGCCCAGATTCAAGAGCTACTGGATCGTGGGTTCATCCACCCTAGTGTGTCTCTGTGGGGGGCACCAGTACTGTTTTTGAAAAAGAAGGATGGATCCATGCGTATGTGTATTGACTACCGTCAACTGAACAAGCTGACCATCAAGAATAAGTACCCCCTACCGAGGATAGATGATATGTTCGACCAGTTCTAAGGGGCTTCATATTTCTCCAAGATTAATTTTTGATCAGGGTATCACCAGTTAAGAGTTAAGGAAGCTGATGTGCATAAGACGGCGTTTAGGACTCACTATGGTCATTACGAGTTTCTAGTAATGCCATTTTGACTAACAAATGCACCAGCAACTTTTATAGATCTGATGAACCGAGTGTTCCAGCCCTATTTGGATCGGTTCATGGTGGTATTTATTGACGACATAATGGTGTATTCGAAGACTGAGGGTGAGCATGATGAACACCTCAGAGTGGTTCTGCAGACTTTGCGAGAGAAACAACTGTACGCCAAGTTCAGTAAATGTGAGTTCTAGTTACGTGAAGTAACGTTTCTGGGACATGTGGTTTCTGCTGAGGGGATTAGAGTCGATCCTCGAAAGATTGAGGCTGTCTTGGATTGGAAGTAGCCTAAGACTTTAACTGAGATCCGCAGTTTTCTGGGACTGGCGGGATATTATCGACGTTTTGTAGAGGGGTTTTCACTGATCGCCGCACCCTTGACTAAGCTGCTACGTAAGGGTGTGTCATTTAACTGGACTGACGCGCAGCAAGAGAGCTTTGAGAAGCTCAAAACTTTATTGATCGAGGCCCTGTCTTGATCTGACCCAGTCCGGAGAAAATTTTCATTGCATGTTCTGATGCATCACATGTCGGCTTAGGATGTGTGTTGATGCAAGAGGGTAAGGTGGTAGCGTATGCGTCTCGTCAGCTTAAGACGCATGAGGCGAATTATCCGACGCATGACTTGGAGTTGGATGCTGTGGTATTTGCCCTAAAAATCTGGAGGCATTATCTGCATGGTGAGAAGTGTATCATTTACACCGATCACAAGAGCCTCAAGTACCTCCTCACTTAGAAGGAGCTGAATCTTAGGTGGCGTAGATGGATTGAGCTGCTTAAGGATTACGACTGTACTATCGAATACCACCCTGGTAAGGCCAATGTGGTGGCCGATGCGCTGAGCCGTAAGGCTATGTCTGATCTGAGGGCAATGTTTGTTCGCCTCAGATTATTTGATGATGGTAGTCTGTTGGCCGAACTTCAAGTTAAACCGACGTGGATAGAGCAGATTAAGGGTAAACTATAACAATCTGGTTTAGACCCTAGTCGGAATAGTGGTTTCGGGACCACCAATCCGAGTCTAAAAAATATTTTAATATTATTTTCTGTGTCTACAGTATGTGAATTAACATGTGTGAAATTTCTGTGATTTAATTTGTACGATTGTGTGTTTAATTTGAGAAAAGGACTTAATCGCAGGAAGTGTAAAAGTAGCCTTCTAATTGAATAAGTGTGGAATTGTTATTGTCTTTAAAATGAGAAGTCCTTAAGAGGTTATTAAGCCGTTATATAGTAAGTGGATGGTTAATGGACAATTATAACCAACCATAATATATGTTTATATGTTTAATAATAAGGTTAATTTTGTAAAAGGATTAATAATCCTATTATAATAAAACAAAAGGCTAAAATAAACCATTTATTTTGGTGTTCATCCACCGAATATTGAAAAGAAAAAGGGGTTTAAAGCTTTTACAACATTCGGCCATTGAAGAGATTGATTAAGGTA
The DNA here is from genome assembly GCA_025698515.1 of Gossypium sturtianum. Lineage (NCBI taxonomy): Eukaryota > Viridiplantae > Streptophyta > Magnoliopsida > Malvales > Malvaceae > Gossypium > Gossypium sturtianum. The sequence continues at coordinate 119,970,156 of CM046952.1, forward strand.
TGGATTTTGATCGGTTTTTGATAATTTCTACGTTTTTTTTAATCGTTGCTTCGAATACTTCAAAACCCATGTCTTAATTTTGTGAATTGATGATGATTTTGAAAAGAGCCATTGATGAATTCATGAGCTTTGTGATGATTGTTGATGAAGTATGAAATATATGTGTTAGATTAACATAGTTTGTCTTTGGACTTTTGATGAATTTGAGTAATTTGAACTAAATTGAGAAAATATTATTTTGAGGGACTAAAATGTGAAATAAATGAAAAGTATGGACTTGTATGATTATGGTGAACATTTGGATAAGCATGGGTACATAGAGATTTTGTGTATTTTGTGATTTTGTGAAATAGGGACTAAAATGTCAAAATGTGAAAATGTGAGGGCTAATTTGTAAGTTGCCCTAAATATGTGTTTTTGGATTGAATTGAATGAATTGGTGAATAAATGGATTAAATTTGAATATGTATAGATCAAGAACCGAAGAAAACGAATTTAGATCGCGGAAAGTCGAAAGTGGTTGAATAGTCGAGTCCGTTCGTTTATCCGAATCTGAGGTAAGTCTATATACAAATAAATGTATCTGTATTGAATTATGTATGTTTATATGAAATTTCATTGTGATGAATGTGTAAGAGATGATAAATACCTGAAATCTGAGGAAGTATCGATAATGTATCAATGTCTGAGAAGACCCGAACGAACCTAGGAATAGATAGGATTACGTATGTCATGACATAGGTTTCCGATTTGTAATATTGTGTAAGACCACGTTTGGGACGTTGGTATCGATTTGAGATTTACGTGTAAGACCATGTCTGGGACATTGGCATCGTATTTGATTCGTGTAAGACCCTGTCTGGGACAGTGGGATCGATATTTGATTACATGTAAGACCACGTCTGGGACGTTGGCATTGTACGATTATTCTGTGTATTCCGAGTATCCTATTTGATTCCGAATAGTTCAATGGGCAAATCTGAGAAATGAAAGACTAAGTGAATTGTGTAACCGTTTCAGGTACGTTTGTTTTGTATGCTTTGTTTAAGCATGAAAGGTGAGTATTTATGTACTTGCAAAAGAGAAATATGTGCATTGAAGTAATGTGATAAAATGTGATATATGTATGACTATGATACGAGCAAAAAAGATGTTTTGTGATATGATATGTTGGTAAGCTATGGCTAAACAAACGAGCCAATGAAAATGTTTTGATTTTGAATTTGAGAGACATTTATGGCATGTATTAATATGATTATGTGTATTTTATGTTAAGTTTATTTGTATATGGCTTACTAAGCTTTTGAAAGCTTACTTTGTGTGTGTTTACTATGTTTTATAGATCGTTAAAGCTACGGAAGGCTCGGGGATCATCGAGGATCGTCATCACACTACCCAATCTTATTTTGGTACTTTTTGAAAGTGTTTATACTAAAGTATGGCATGTATAGGCTAGTCACTTTGAATTATGTTTGAGATATATACATACCCATGTGATGTGGCTAGATAAATGATTGTGGTATGAATGAGTAGTCATGTTATTTGTGCTTGGTTTTGGTATGGTTTGACGGTTAGTGAAATGGTCAAAATAATGGTAAGCTTATTGATGCAAAGTAAGCATATATTTGATGAATGGTGGTTATAATGAAATGGTAAGTTTGTGATGAATTATACTTGGAAATGTTTGTCTTTAAATTGAGCTAATTGTTGCATAAGATGGTATGCTTGAAATGCTTTTGAATGCTTGGAAAAGTTGGTTATTTTGGCATGATTTGAATTTGTATGATGCTTGTAGGGATAGCCTAGAGTGTGGGTGGAATTTTGGCCTTGCAAATGGCCTATAATTGCCCACACGGCTGAGCACACCGGCGTGTGGCTCGACTGTGTCCTTCGTGGTTCAATTTCAAAACAAGTCAGGCTCGACCACGGGCTGGACACACGGGTGTGTGACTGGCCGTGTGATGCAAGTCAGGCTCGACCACGGGTAAGGCACACGGGCGTGTCTCAGACCGTGTGGACAAGTTAGTATGTATGCCTTACTTTGGCACGGCTCGGGCACATGGGCGTGTCTAAGGCCGTGGGAGGCACACGGCCTGCCCACACGGGCGTGTGACCTCTGTAACTTTGAAAAACTTTTAAATTTCTGAAAATTTCTGTATGTATTCAGTTTAGTCCCGACACATTTCTAATGCATGTTTAAGGTCTCGTAGACCTATTTAAGGGACACTTTGATTTGATTTGTTGAATAATAATATGAAATGTTTGTAAAAGGTTCTGTTTTGTTCGATAATGCCTTTAACCCTAAACCGGTGATGGTTACGGGTTAGGGGTGTTAAATTTGATTGGTATCAGAGCTACGGTTTAGTCGATTCTAGAACTAACGTAGCGTGTAAGAGTCTAGTTATACATGCTATATATATATGAACCGTGATAGTGTGATGAATCCTGATGTGAAAAATGTGTTTTTGTATAGTAATGGATCCCGAAAGAGCTGTAGCTGACGATGTTGAAAGTAATGCGCCTGCTCCCGCTCAAGGGACAGTGCCATCTGATTCGAGACCGGCTACTAGCGGTCAGGAAGGTGAGGCTAAACAAGCCTTCTTCCAAATGATGAATGAGTGGTTCACTCAATACGTAAGAACGAATCTGGCCGTTTCACAACCTCCGCCCCCGCCTAATCCTCCTTAGACTTCAGTTGTGCCTCCGGTTATGAATCTGAATCTTTTTAATAAACCTCCGGTTGACAAAATCCGTAAGTATGGGGCCGAAGAGTTCAGGTCCACTAGTGATCACGATGCCGAGAAAGCTGAGTTTTGGCTTGAGAACACAATTCGAGTATTTGATGAAATGTCATTGACTCCTGATGAATGCATAAAGTGTGTTGTTTCTTTGCTACGAGACGCAGCTTATTAATGGTGGAAGACCTTAATTTCTATTGTTCCAAAAGAACGGGTTACATGGGATTTCTTTCAGTCTGAATTCCGGAAGAAATACATCAGTCAGAGATTTATTGATCAGAAATAGAAAGAGTTTCTGGAACTAAAACAGGGTCGCATGTCTGTCACCGAGTAAGAACGAGAATTTGTGAGATTAAGTCAGTATGCTCGGGAATGTGTTTCAAGTGAAGCGATAATGTGCAAAAGATTTGAAGATGGCCTAAATGAATATATTCGTTTGTTAGTTGGAATTCTGGAAATTAAAGAGTTTGTTGTGCTTGTTGATCAAGCGTGCAAAGCTGAAGCACTTGGGAAAGATAAAAGAAAAGTTGAGACAGAAATTAGAGATGTGAGAAAGAGATTTTCGAGAAAGTCATTTCAGTCAGCTTTAAAGAAATTCAGAGATGAGCATAGCCGTTCAAAGGCTAATGTGGGATATTCAAATAGAGACCAAGCTAGATCACAGTCGAATACCAAAGCTCCAGCTACTTCGATGGCCAGTGTGGGAAATGTCTGATCCGAACGACCCGAATGTAAACATTATGGTAAAAGACATCCGGGAAGATGTAGGATGAATGATCGAGCTTGTTTCAGATGTGGGTCATTAGACCATTTCATTCGAGACTGCCCAGAGTCTGTTGAGCAAGAGATTGTTCAGAACCCAAGGTCAGATAATATTTCAGCTAGAGGTAGACCTTCTAGAAATGGAAAAAATGTCAGTGGTAGCCAGAGAGCTCCGAAAGACTCAGTTGCGAGATCTGAAGCTAGGGCACCTGCTAGAGCATACGCCATCCGAGCCCATGAGGAAGCTTCGTCTCCAGATGTTATTACGGGTACATTTACTCTTTATGATACTTCTGTGACTGCATTGATAGACCCTAGATCTACACATTCTTATGTATGCATGAACTTAGTATCCGGTAAGACTTTGCCTGTAGAGTCTACTGAATTTGTTATTAGAGTATCGAACCCCTTAGGTAAATGTGTTTTGGTTGACAAAGTATGCAAGAACTGTCCGTTGATGTTTCGGGATATCTGTTTTCCGGCTGATCTGATGCTATTACCTTTTGATGAGTTCGATATAACTTTAGGTATGGACTGGTTAACATTGCATGATGCCGTTTGAATTGCAAAGGAAAGACTATTGATTTGAGATGTCAGAATGATGAAATAGTTAGGATTGAGTCTAATGATTTGAACGGGTTACCTGCTGTGATATCAGTGTTGAAAGCTCAAAGTTATGTGAAAAAGGGTTATGAAGCTTATTTTGCCTATGTAATTGATTCGAAGGTGACAGAAAAGAAAGTAGAATTAGTGCTAGTGGTTTGTGAATTCCCTGACGTGTTTCCTAAAGAACTACCGGGATTACCTCCGATACGTAAAGTTGAATTTGGTATTGATCTATTGCCGAGAACGACTCCTATTTCGATAGCTCTATACAGAATGGCACCGACAGAATTAAAAGATTCAAAGTCTTAGTTGTAAGAGTTGACCGATAGAGGGTTTGCAAGATCGAGTTTCTCACCTTGGGGTGCTCCTGTTTTGTTTGTGAAAAATAAAGATGGCACGATGAGAATGTGAATTGATTATCATCAGTTGAACAAAGTGACAATAAAGAACAAATATCCTCTGCCGAGAATTTATGGCCAGGTCTTAAACGAGAGATTACTGAATTTGTGGCCAAGTGTTTGACATGTCAACAGATTAAGGCTAAGCATCAGTTATCTTCGGGATTGTTGCAACCAGTCAAGATTCCACTTTGGAAGTTAGAGCGTGTAACTATGGACTTCGTTAATGGGTTACCCCACACACCTACTAAGAAGGATTCAGTATGGGTCATCATGGATCGATTGACCAAGTCTGCCCATTTCATATCGGTTCGTACCGATTACTCTCTGCAGAAGCTGGCTAAACTGTATGTGTTTGAGATAGTGAGACTGCATGGGGTACCGGTTTCGATAATATTTGATAGGGATCCTCGTTTCACATCTCGGTTCTGGAAAAATCTACATGAAGCTCTGGGTGCAAGGTTGGAGTTCAAAGATCGTTCCATCCTCGGGATCCGACGGTCGATCGAGAGGTGATGATCGAATCTTTCGGAGGATATGTTGAGAAGTTGTGTGATTAACTTCCGAGGAAGTTGGGAGGATTACCTGCCGCTAGCAGAGTTTGCTTATAACAACAGCTATCAGTCTAGCATTCAGATGGCACCTTGCGAGGCACTATATGGTCGTAGGTGTCGCACACCTTCATGTTGGACTGAGTTGGGCGAGCGACAGGTTCTGGGCCTTGAACTAGTTTCTGATACCGAGGATAAAGTTAGATTGATTGGAGACCGACTGAAAGTAGCATCAGACAGACAGACAGAAGTCCTATGTGGATCTGAAGCATTGAGAGATTGAGTATTCTGTGGGGACTTCATTTTTCTCAAGGTCTCGCCATGGAAGAAGGTACTGAGTTTTGGACGTAAGGGCAAGTTGAGCCCTAGGTTTATTGGGCCTTACCGCATATTGAAACGTGTGGGACCAGTTGCCTACCAGTTGTAGTTACCTCCAGAGTTATATCGAATTCACGACGTGTTCCATGTCTCTATGTTGAGGCGCTACTGCTCTGATCCCATGTATATTGTTCCTGTTGAGGAGATCGAGGTTAGGCCAGATCTGACCTTTGTGGAGGAGTCAGTCCAGATATTGGATCGCAATATAAAGGTTCTAATAAGAAAGTCCATCCCACTGGTTAAGGTTCTTTGGCGTAAGCATAGTTCTGAGGATGCGATGCGACAGCAGTATCCTCATCTGTTCTGATCAGGTAAAATTTCGAGGTCAAAATTTACTTTAAGGGGGTAGTGTTGTAACGCCCCAAAAAAATCCTTTATAATTATTCTCGTATGTTTGTGACACAAATATCTGCCTGCTTCAGTGGTTAAGTGTTCTGGGAGTGTCTGAGAAGTCTTGGGATCAAGCCTTAGCTTGGGCAAAATTTTGTTTTTAATTGAGTAAACCCCTATCTTTAGCCAGTAGGCTTATAATTGAATGTTGGTAAAATATGTCAGAATGGGCCTGCTGGTCTGGTGGTTGAGTGGAGAGTAAATAAGCTGGATGTATAGAGTTCGAGTCTTTGTGCAAACAAGGGATTATTTTGCTGCCTGTGCCGTGTAGGAATTTTAGTTTAGCTAAAATACTGTAGTGTTTGAATGAGGGTTGAATTCGGTTGTTGAGGAGATTATGGTGGACGGTTTGGGGGGATTTTGAGGGTTAGTGGGAGTGTGATGGACTGTTTTAGAAGGGAAGTTAGGGATATGGGGAGAAAGTTAAGAGATTAGGGGGGTTTACCAAAAATCTGATCACTTCTTTTCTTTTTCCAATTTTGGCTTTGGCATTGGTTTTCTCTCAACTTTTCCTATCAACTATTCTTCTTCCGTGGTGCCAAATTTTGCTGTGATTTTCGACTATTTTCTTTTCCCTTCTCCTTTCTTCTTTTATCTTCTCTCTTGGTTCTGTCGATTCCTTCATTTCCTTTTTGCTGTCGATTTCTCTTGTTTCCTAACCTTCTCCTTGTTGCCGCAACTTGTCATCCCCATTATGCTTTCGTGCATTGGTGGTAAGTTTCGTAACTGTGGTGTATTTTGATTTATGGATTCTTGGTAATCGGTCGACTGTTTCATTGATGAAGGTTAAGGGCTGGAGCAATCCGGTTAGTGTTGGAGCGGTGTGGTTCTACTGTTACTCGCTTAGTAGGTAAGGTGGTTGTGTTTGTGAATTAGGGGAAGCTTTTCCTTTCTTTTGGTTATGAAGATGTAATATACTGTTAACATTGGGTCTTTCAGAATTGGCAGCGACAAATTGTGGGAGTGGTGATCTGTCTTGTTTGGTTTCGCAGTGGGGGGGTTGCTTGGTTTTGAAGGTAAGTAACGAATGGATTGAACGAATCATTGTCAATGTTTTGGTTTTGAATTAACTACGAATTAGGACTGATTGTGGGGTTTGTTTATCGACCATAGGTGCTGGTGATCTCGGAAGTGCTTTTACGTCACAAATGAACCAGGCGTGTAAACACGACTCTAGAATGGAAATCGACGAAAAGCCAGAAAGCGTGAAAGTCGACGCCACACGGGTGTGCGGCCGCCCGTGTGGTAGGCCGTGTGAGCAGACACGGGCGTGTGATCGACGGGGCAGGCCATGTGCGATTCATGGGTCGGGTCGAATTGGGCCGTGTGGGCCCCACGAGCGTGTGAGCCCCACACGGGTGAACCACACGGGCGTGTGGGATTATTGGGTCAGGCCGTGTGATCCACACGGCTAAGGCCATTTTGGGCCTTGTGGGCCACACGGGCGTATAGGCCCACATGGGCAAAGTACATGGGCGTGTGGGCCCATTTTCACTGTTTTGACTGCTAAGGTTGCACGGGTCGCCCGAGTCGACTGCGGACCTACTGTAGGGTCGGTAAGATTACCTAGATCCCTAATTGACTTAATGACTGTTATATCCATGTACTTTATATATATACATGTACGACTGTATTTTGAACATGCTGTTAAAACTGTACTGAACACACATATGATACCATGATTTGGCATGACGTGATTGTATGATGCATTGGATGGGGATGTGTTTATATGGATCGGAGGAAGTGTATTGAAAGGCTTCGAGCCTAATTTACTGGCAGCTCAACTGCAAACTACCGTTTAGTGCCGCATTCGGTACTTTTTGGAGTGTAGGGATGAGTTGGTTGATTATATCCCCATATGGAGTGTAGGGTTTGACGGAGATGGAGTGTAGAGGCTGGCTGGGTAGGACTTGTATACTGCATAATTTGATACTGTACTAATTACTGATACTGTAATGGGCCAAGGCCCAAATGCATGACTGCCTCTGTACTAAGATGGGCTAAAGCCCAAACCGACATCACATCGATTCGAAAAGGGCTTAGGCCTGCATCGTGATTGCCTTCTATCTATCTGTTTGCTTTATATGGGATTACACACTGAGTTTTTGAAAACTCACCCTTCAAATTTGACTGTACAGGTAAACCCTAGACATAGGCGGATCGGTGCGGCGAAGGACTCCGAGGTGGCCACACGACCTAAATTATTCGATTAGTACTTAATAATGATTTTTAATTTTATTTTGGGGTATTTTACTGTAATAATGGCCTTTTTGGATTTTCATGTTTAATTTGGGATTTCTATTGTTTTGATTTACAACTTCTAGTAGTAGGGTTAATCGGGTTCTAAAAAAGAATCAACCGTTTTAACAAAATACACTCAAATACACAAACTGATTTATAAAGCTTCCGCAATAAGTGACGTTTTGAAAATTAACAACGTTTTGAAAAAGAATAATTTTGTAATAATGAACTACGTTTGAAAATTAACGACGCATCCTAGAATTAATACGAGATTTTGTATGGAGGTTAAATAGAAAAGAGGTTTTTACGACAACGCATTTATTTCGAAAAACACTACCATGTGACATCGCCAGATTCGGCCATAACGTCTAGGTCGGGTTTGGGGTGTTACAGGTAGAATATGTTTAATTACCAAATCATCCCTCTAAATTTTGCTTAACCTAGTCATTTAGTCCCTTCCTAATCATAATAGAATTTTTATTATCATTTTCAACCCTATTTAGAATTTCTTTTCTCTCTTCTTTAAGTACATATTTTTCTTTTATTTTCTCACTTTTCTTTTTCATAAATCTTCATCTTCTTTTTTTGGAAATTTTATATTTGAATCCTGAACCCAAAATCAATCCCGTTCAATTTATTTTCGTGTCGGTTTAGCGTCATTTTGTTCTATCATGCAAAGATCGGTAAGCAATCTCGTTCTTGATTTTGTAGAACCCTAGAAATATGTTAATACATCGTTCTTGACGGTTTTTCCAAAATCAATTCCGAATATTTAAAGAGTTTTCCCAAAAATCTTATTACAACTCGATAAATCTTAGAGGTAGATATTAATTCTTGCGTTTTTGTTAAATCAAAAGGCTCGTGTAGGTGACCCAGATCAGATTCAGACATGAGGATCGTTGTACAAGACCCCTGAAGTTATGTGTGTGTTCTTTTATGAGAAAATCGAGGCAAAATCAAACCCAACCCAAACCACACGGCCATGTGACCCACACGCCCTGGCCACACAGCCATGTGTCCCCTGAAACCCAAAAATTATAATTTTGACCCAGAATTTTATGTTTTGATCAATTTAGTCCCCTAATAGGTTCTACACTATTTCTAGAGAATTAAATTATGCAATTAGGTCCCTGATCATATAGGACATGCTAGAACCCATGAATGGTTAAATTAATGTCGTATTTATTCGTATCTATGAATATTTACATGAACTAAATTTTGTATATGTTACCTAATATATTTGTTTAATCCTATGAACAATATGCCTTAAATTATTGTCGTATCAAATGTATGAATGTACTTGAGATTGTTATTGATTTTCCATGTGTTAGAACATTAAATGTTACAATATAAGAATGCATTAAATTGATTGTATTACTTTGCATGGGATGAGATGTTATGATCAAAACAAGGATATGACAGTATATCTGCATTTAATTGTGAGCTATGTATCCACTGCAAAAGCAGATTCCAACTATGTCCGTTTTACCATGCAATCACAACCCTCTGACAGCTTTTATCTGTGAGTATGTTGTGTTTCCAAAGCCATTGGTAGGTTTTATCTGCATTATTTTATTGTGTACCCACAGCCAGAGTAGATTCCAACTGCATCAGTTTGTTGTGTGTCCACAGCCATTGGCAGTGAAAACTGCAAATTAATGGTGGTTTATCCACATCCTGAAGTGATTGGAGAAGAGAGTTATGGGGAATTCCCATTATGGAGTGTAGCGGTGGGGTAAGATATGTTCTGTATGAAATTTAAATTGAATGACATCTTTGATGTTATGAGCATACATGTCAAAAGCTATGTTATGAGATTTATGTGCATATGAATGGATACATATTTATATACATAAATGTGTGAATATCCTATATAATTGTAATGGGCAAATCTGAGAAAATTGATTATTATGATATCTGAAATTATGAGTTCTAATGCTTAAGTGATGGTTGCATACAAAAATCGTACTATTGAATTGAATTGTTATCTATGATAAATATGTGCACTGACATTTATTGTACCTTAATATTTGTCTATATTGGTTTTATTGTAAATGAACTCACACTGAGCGTCATAGCTCACCCCCTTTAAATCCCATCTTTTCAGATAATCCTAAAGGTTAGGACACGGGCGCGACATCCGAAGGGACTCGACTTAATTTCGATTATCTTAATATTTTAAGTTTTATTAATATCCTTTATTTCCTTTAAAAATATTTTTATTATTTGTTATAAACTGTGGCATGAGACTTAGAATTTAGATTTGATCATATGTTGCATGACATACTTTATAAATTTTAATTAGGATATTAGATTATAATAGATTATAATTATCTAATGAAACTGATTTATTTTTTTCTAAAAACATAAGCAATTTCCATCTTTTCCAGTGCAAAGTAATAAATAAGACGTGAGGTATAATAATTAAAATAAATAACTAAGTTTTCTAAACAAATTAAATAAATGTTTTAAAAGGACCATTTTCAAAAAGTCTGATAATATACCGGGCCACTTCAGTGGCTAATGTAATCTCCCGAATTCGAATCTAACATCTAGGCCGGGTTGGGGAGGTTACATTAGGTATATTCTAGATGTGATTCAAGTTATTATAAAAATCTTAAAATTGCAAAAGAGAATATAAAAAAGTATTAAAAGTTATAGAAAATAAAAGTATAATAATTGTTAAAAATGCTGAAAAGTTAATGAGATTATATAAAAGACACACACACAAAATATTAACAATTCTTAAAAATTCTTAAAATTTATAATAGATTATCAAAATAATCACTTACACATATAATATGATCAAAATATCAGTTTAATTGGTCTTTTAACCCGATTTAATTGGTTTTTTGCTAGTTCCTTGCAGTTCAAAGAATTTTTGATTTGATGAGGGTAGTTGGATCTATCGATTCTTAGTCTAACCAATTTGATAGATCAGTCTAATATTATTTCAACAAGCATGTCTACAACTCTAACCTAAACCACCTTAAAATATTAAGTAACTTTTATATAGGTTAGTATTTGACACATTGGCATTGTACTATTTTTATTCTACAAGTAACCTTAAAAATTGTCTTGTGTGCTTTTTATATCTTGTGTCCTTTTATTTATATATATAATATTTTACTATACTTGTATAGGACACTTGTCAGCTCCTTGACCTTGTTGAATATAAAAATTTCATTGGTAGTGTACCAAATATTTTTTGAGTGAAATTTTTAGATTTCACAAGCAGGGTCAAGGATTGACAAGTGTCCTATACAAGTATAATAAAATATTAAAAAATAAATGTTTTAGAAAAGAAACACATGTCAAATTTTTAAGGCTGCTTGTAGAATAAAAAAAATATATTACAAGTTTACCGAATACTAACCCTTTATACTATACTAAAGAAAATTATGGAGTTCTTTTAAAATATAACAAATATTTTATACGATATAGTAAAAAATAATAAATCAAATATACAAATAAATATGACATTTGTCACACCTTAATTTTAGCATTTATGACTAATTGACTAATAAAATTTTAACTCGTATTTTCTGTTTTGACATCCTTAACTAATGAGGTTAGGCCATGTGTATCAATAAACCCAATCAGACTGCATTACATGCATTAAGAAAAAAAAATCTAATTCCTCGTTTAATTTAAATTCCTCTTAATTTACCTTTTAATTTTTATTGGTTAAAAGTTCACAAAAACTTTTCGTCTCTTACATTTTTTTAGTGGCAAAAGTAAATGCAAATGTTCCTAAAATCCTTTCTGCAAATCTCATTTGTTTTTTCCCGATATTAGGTATAGCATCGCGGGTGTTTTCCAAAGAGATAAACGTATGATCATTAAATATGCTCCATTATCATTGGTGGGGATCAAAGCTCCCAATATTATGGTTAAAGAAAATGAGATGAGCAACCATCACACTGCTTCTTAATTACCAATCTCTTGGTTGTTTCCAGCTCAATTGAAAGCAAATCTTTTGTTTATTTTTCGGTAGAGCTGATTCTGCAACAACCCAAACTCCATTATCTCCTGCTTCCACGATAACTATAACCTCTACCAATCTCTATGGACAGTCGTATCTCTGATCCCAAAAGGGCTAAATGGTAAATAAAAAACAAAAACATACTCAAAATCAACTATTGTAAGGGATAAACCTAATTAAACAACGAACAAAATGAAGAAAATAAGAATTGAAAAGATCGAACACACAAATTTTCTGTGGAGAAACTCCTCAAAAGAGGATAAAAAATAAGGGATAAAGTAGATTTCACTATAATAAAGGAGAGTACAAAAGATGGAGAGAATTAAAAGAAAACCCGAAGCCCCACAAGAAAAACCCTTCGAAACAAAGAACAAAATTATCTCAATCTAAATATTTTGTTATGTAAAACCTAGAGTAACTAAGGCCTATTTATAGACTGAATTTCGTAGCATATATGACTACAACAACTCTAGGTTAAATAGAGTTTAAGTGGGAAACTAAAAATAAAGTTTAACTAGGAGAAGAAAAGCCAAAATAAATTTTGGTCAAAGTAAGAGGCATTCTCCCACAAAGCTCTACATTGACTCATATTTGGACCAACTCCCTTACCAAGCCTTGTTACATGCTTAACTGATTCTTCGTCAGATACTTACCAAGTCCAAGCAATGCTCGAACTTTGAAACTGGAAGGCTCTTTGTCAACATGTCGGTCGAGTTGTGTTCTGTGTCAATTTTAAGAATATGAATATCCCCTTGAATGATCACCTCTCGAACAAAATGATAACAAATGTCTATGTGCTTTGCTCTTTCGTGATGTATTTGATCTTTGCTGAGATGTATGACATTTTGACTAACACAATATACAATAGTTGCCCCTTGTTCATTTACCAGTTCACTGAACAGGCCCATTAACCAAATTGCTTCTTTTACTGCTTCTGTAATTGTCATGTATTCTGCTTCAGTAGTCGACAAATTCATTGTATCTTGAAGTGTTGCTTTCCAACTAATGGCACAATTCCTAAAAGCAAATAGGTAACCTATGAGAGACCTTTTTCGATCTAAGTCTCCTACATAATTTGAACCAACATATTCGACTAGACCCTTTTGAGTTCTTCCAAACTCTAAGCAAATGTTAGAAGTGTCCCGTAAATATCTGAAAATCCACTTAATTGCATGCCAGTGTAACTTACCAGGATTTGCCATGTATCGGCTAACAACACTAAAAACATGTGAAATATCAGAACTAGTGCATAGCATTGCATACATCAAGCTTCCAACTGCGCTTAAATAAGGTACTTTTGACATGTACCTTTCATCTTCTTCATTCTGTGGGAAATCTAAAATTAAGAGTTTAAAGTGTGTAGCTAAAGGAGAAATTATCGATTTTGCATCTTGCATCTCAAATCACTCAAGGATCTTCTTGATGTACCTTTATTGCGATAAAAACAATTTCCCGGAATGTCTCTCTCTCATAATTTTCATCTCCAAAATTTTCTTTGCAACACCTAAATCCTTTATCTCAAACTTAGACTTAAGCATGTTTTAAGACGATCAATTTCAGATGGATTCTTAGCCACAATTAACATATCATCAACATAAAGCGACAAATATATAAAAGAACATCATGAAGACATTATAGATAAACACAATTGTCATACTTACTTTGAGAAAAACCAATACTCAACATAAAGGAGTCAAACTTTTTATACCATTGTTGAGGAGATTGCTTCAAACCGTACAAATACTTTTGTAAGAGACAAACATAATATTCTTTACCTTCAAATTTTAAGCCTTTCGGTTGTTGCATGTAGATGTCCTCCTCAAGGTCACCACGAAGGAAAGCAGTCTTTACATCTAACTACTCTAAATCAAGATTATTTGATGCAACAAGGGCCAAAAGCACCCGAATGGATGTACGCTTCACAACGGAAAAGAAAACATCATGAAAATCAACTCCCTCCACTTGACTGTAGTCCTTTGCAACCAATCTTCCCTTGTACCTAATGACATTAGGACCGAACCTTCCTTCTTTTTAAATACCCATTTGCAACCAACGATTCTTTTACCGATGGGTGGTTTAACTAGCCTCCAAGTCTCGTTCTTTTGAAGTGATTTTATATCTTCTTCTATTGCAATGAGCTATTTGCTAGAATTAGAAGCTTGAACTGCCTCATAATAACACAAATGATCGGTTGAATCAATGCTCCCAGCAATACTTAGAGCATAAGCCACTAAGTTTCCTTTATAATATTTTTTGTGGTGGTTGTATTTCTCGCCTTTTCCTATCATAAGCCAACTTATAATTAGTTAACTAAGATGGTGAGGGTACTCGAGGTTCAGATGGAACCCCAAACAGATCCAAAATAGCTTCAAACTTGCAATAATCAAAATTTTTTCGTGTCATCATGACGCCGTGAGATTCTTCGTTAGGACGAGACCTCTATTCGTCGTGTTGTTACGATATTGGGCATTTGCTCGTCGTGACGTCGCCCCTTGTTTTGGATTTTGAATCCACCTTGCTCGAGACACTCTGATTTGTTGTGTCTTTAAAAGTAGAAGTCTACTTTTTTTATCGAAACATGATAGATTCATCAAACGTAACATCTTTGCTAACAATTATTTTTTTGGATTCCAAACACCACAACTTAAAACCTTTTGTATCGGTAGAGTATCTTAGAAAGATTTATTTCACGACCCTTGGTTTGAGCTTTCCCTGGCTAACTTTATCATAAGCAGGACAACTGAAAATTTTAGGATTAGAATAATTGGGAGGATTATCTAACCATATTTGCTCTAGAACTTTACCATTCAATGCTCGATGAGGAGGTCAATTTACCAAATAACTTGCCAGGTTTACGGCTTCAGCCAAAATTCCTTCCCTGAGCCTACCTTAGAAAACATGCATCGAGCCTTTTTCAACAAGGTTCTGTTTATTCTTTTCACAACTCTATTCTACTGCAGAGTTCCTGTAACACCCCTAACTCGTATCCGTCGCTGAAACAGGGTTACGGAGCATTACCAAAGCTTTCAGAACATTTACGAAAATTTCACATTGAATACTATTCATTTACCGAAATTATTCATAACGTCCCTTAAATGGACCCTCGAGGCCCAATATGAGCTTTAGAATCGAGTGGGGACTCAATCGAAAACTCTAAGAATTTTTCGCGAAATTTCAAAAATTTTCTAAGTTACAGGGCTCACACGCCCGTGTGGTCCAAGGGACACGCCCGTGTGGTCCAAGTGACACGCCCGTGCTACAGGCCATGTTCGACCTCGTGTAACTCTCTGACTTGTGCCACACGGTAGGCCACACGCCCGTCTGTTAGGCCCTGTGGTTAATTCTATTTTTCGAAATTAGGTGCAGGTTTTACACGGCCAAGACACACGCCCGTGTCTCTGCCCGTGTACTCAATTCTGAGCATTCTGTTTCTCAAATTTAAGGTGCAGGGGACACACGGCCTAACCACACGCCCGTGTACCAGATCGTGTGTCACACACGGCAAAGACAAACGCCCGTGTGTCTACCCGTGTGGACAAAATAAAGCCATTTCTAGCTTCATTTCTCACCCAAAATTTTTACCATTGACCTGCACTAAAACTTATATCCATAAACCAACCAATTCTGGCATTCAAATTAAGAAAATTATATCATTCAACATGGCATATCATTACAAGCATATATGTTTATAAACTTACCTTGGTTTAGTCTATATTTTAGACATAATTTGATCAACTACTTAACATATATGTAGCTACCATAGTATAACATTACAAGCATACCAAAACAAACCATTACTAGCCATTCCAATGGCTAGATTACAAGCATCATTTTCAATCCCACAATGGCCAAGTTATCCTATACATGTTATTATATCGAAATGATTATATTATATATACCCAAAATAAGCTAGTGGATAGTGTGATGATGCTCCAACTGATCTCTAACCTTCGCGAGCTTCCTAGCACTATAAAACAGAGAAAATAAAATCTAGTAAGCATTACATGCTTAGTAAGTTCGTATAACGGAAATTAAAACTTACCAATTTACATTATTTAACAATAAGCATTAAAAAACATGCTTTTCATCAATTTGGCAAATTTACCTAAACATATACACTCAATCAAACAAGTTAGTTACACAAATGTTCACATATGCATCAAGTAAGCATAGATGAGCTCATCATACTATATTCCTTCAAGACATCATTCTTTTCATTCCATAATTCTCTTATCATGCCAAGAGTTTTGTCCGTTGAATCATTGAAATTCTGATGGATACTCAAGTAGTACACTCAAGGTGCACAATTCAATAACCGTCAATTTTTATTCAAGAGTACCCATTAGGGCACCAAATCAAGAACACACTCTCAAGCCACATATCGTATAACAGGATTACCAGTCCAGGCTAAATCCTTTATGTAACGTATGCTCAGAAGAGCTCAATTAGGATTACCAGTCCAGGCTAAATCCTAATTGTAACGTATGCTCGAGAGGTATTATATTAGGATTACCCGTCCGGGCTAAATCCTTTTTATAATGAGGTCAATAGGATTACTCGTCCGAGCTAAATCCCGTCAGCAACAAATGTAGGACCTCATTCATTTCGGGAAAGCACATGTATTCATCGGAATTCAATATTCAAATGGAACTTAACCCTCTTTCACCGTTTCAAGCATGTATTCAATTCTTCATTATAGAAATCAAATAATTAACACCAATATAAGTCACATTCCATACAAACACAACATTCAATTTAAGATGTTTACATGCTCAATTAAGTTACACGAACTTACCTCGAGACTTGTTTGCGTTTAAAAATCTACTAATCCGAAACTTTTTCTTTTCCTCGGTCTAACTTCGAATTTGTGTAGTCCGGATCTATATAAATGAATTTATTCATCAATTTATCACATTTCATATTCAAGTGGACTCAATTTATATCCTAGGCAAAATTACCATTTTGCCCTTAACTTTTCCATAAATTCCAATTTCGTCCTTAGGCTCGGAAAATGAAATTTATGCAATTTACTCCCTATTCCAAGCCTAACCAAAAGTTCACTATAAAATTTACAGCACATATATTCTATAAAATTCATAATTTTTCTATAATTTTTACAACTTAACATTTTAGTCCCTAAATCATGTTTTCATCAAAAATCACTTTGTAAAAGTTGTTTATCTATCAACAACCTTTCATTTTCTACCATAAATTTCAAAATTTCAGCATATTCATCCATGACCTAATTTCCATACTTTGATAACTTTTCAAACTGATCCCCCAAATAGATAGATTAAGCTATCCTAGTTTCAAAAATATCAAAATTACTAAAAACGAGACAAGAAAACTTACCCATTTAAGCCAAGAAAGTTTCTTCTCTCTCTCCTAGGGTTTCCATGTATTTTGGGGTTGAAGATGATATAAAATAAGATGATAATTCTTTTATCATCTTTTAATTAATTAAATTATTTCAATTTTCAATTTAGTCATTGCCCTTTTTCTAAATTTCCATGGATGAGTCACCAAAATATCTACATACTTTTCTTTAATGGTCTAATTACCATATAAGGACCTCAAGTTTTGAATTTCATAGCTATTTAATCCGTCTAGCTACTAGAATTCAACTTTTGCATTTTATGCAATTTAGTCCATCTCGTAATTAAGCACTTAATCGATAAAATTTTCTCATCATAATTTTCACATGACATTTCTAACATAATACGGACCATGTAATAAAATTAAAATAAATTTTATTTTCGACTCAGATTTGTGGTCCCGAAACCACTGTTCCGATTTTAATGAAATTGGGCTGTTACAGTTCCAACAATGGTTCGATGTCTTTCAATTACTTCTCGTTTGCAGAAATCATTAAACTCTGACGAACATAACTCAAGACCATTATCCGTTTTCAATCACTTCACAGATTTTTCGATTTGTTTTTCTAACAATGTCTTTCACTATTTGAAGATTTTGAAGACTTCGTTTTTCTGTTTCAAGAAATAAACCTAAACTTTTCTAGAGTGATCATCAATAAAAGTTAGGAAATATTTATTACCTCCTTTTGAGATGTTAGAAGATGGGCCCCATAAATTGGAATGAATGTAATCTAGAGTCCCTTTTGTTTTGTGTACTGCTGAATCGAAATTAACTCGGATTTGTTTCCCGAAAATGCAATGCTCGCAAAAACCTAACTTACCAACTTCAATGTCTTTGAGAAAACCTCTATTGCACAAGACTGTCATACCTTTCTCACTCATATGACCTATTCGCATGTGCCAAAATTTGGTTAAATCAGAATCAATGGAGAAAGAGTCACGTGATGTCGTAGCGATGTCAAGTTGATTCTTGTCGTGACGTGGTGGCAATTTTGGCTTTTCTTCGGTAATTGCAGCTACACCAGTAACCGTTGACCATTGCAGAACATATAGGTTGTCCTTTTTCTGTCCTCCAATCACAACAAGAGCTCCACGATAAACTTTTAAGCCATTTGACTGAATGACTATCCTGCAACCGTTAGAATCCAAAATTCCCAATGAGATAAGATTTTTCTTTAAATCAAGAACATACTTGACATCTAAAAGTGCCCGAATAATTCCGTCGTGCATCCTAATTTGTATTGTTCCGATTCTGGATATTTTACATGGAGAGTTATTCCCAATCAGCACAACTCCACCTTTAACTGAGCTGAACGTGGAGAATCAATCCCTATTGGGACACATGTGATAGGAGCACCCTGAATTTAAAATCCATTCGGAAGTAAGATGAGAGCTTTCTCTCATTGATACCAACAAGAAATCATCACCTCTGTCCTCGGCTACACTAGCATCAATAATTTCGGCTTTCTATTTATCTTTCTCGTCATTTTCGGCATCCCTTTTGATTTTATTTTGAAGTTTCCAACATTCTGCCTTAATATGACCCACTTTTTTACAATAGCCATAATATTTGTCACGAATTTTGGATTTGGACCTTGCTTTAGACCTGTTTCAACTTGTCTTTCTAGTTTGTTGTCTGCCTTTTACAACTAGAACTGAGGCTTGCCCGTCTGATTTTTTATTTAGGCCTAACTCATTGTCGAGTTTATCCTTGCTCAGAAGATTCCCCTTCACATCCTTAAACGAGAGATGATCTCTCTCATAAATCAGAGTTTCCCTAAATGTTTTATAAGAAGAAGGTAAAAAGTATAACGATAACATAGTTTGATCCTCGTCACTAATCTCTGCTTCGAGATTTTTTAAGTCATTAAGAAGGGTAACAAACTCATTAATATGAGTTCTAATAGACTCACATTCGGTCATTTTAAACGTGTAGAGACGTTGTTTTAATACTAACCTGTTGGCCAGAGATTTCATCATATATAAGGCTTCCAGTTTCTTCCATAACGCAGACGTTGTTTTCTCCTACAAAACCTCTTGTAACACATTATTCGTGATGCATAATTGAATAATGGATAGAGTCTTTTCATCAAGCTCTTCCCATTTTGACTGATCCATATTTGGGGGCTTCTTTCCTGTAACGACCTTTTTCAGACTATTTTGAACCAGTATTGTCGTAATCCAAACTTGCCACAAACTGAAATTTGTAATTCCATCAAACTTTTCAATATCAAACCTTGACGGTACCATCTTTGAAAGGTTGACTGCGAAAATCGAACTAGCTCTAATACCAATTTGTAGGGAATAAACCCAATTAGATAATGAATAAAGTGAAGAAAATAAGAATCGAAAAGATTGAACAATTTTACGTGAATTATTGTTGAAAATAAAGAAAATAAGAATTCTCTCCATCACGGGCAAAAAGAGATTTCACTATAATAAAGGAGAGTACAAAAGATGGAGAGAATTAAAAGAAAACCTAAAGCCCCACAAGAAAAATCCTTCGAAATAAAGAACAAAATTCTCTCAATCTAAATATTTTTGTTGTGTAAAACCTAGAGTAACTAAAGCCTATTTATAAGCTGAAATTCATAGCATATATGACCATAACAACTCTAGGTTAATTAGAGTTTAAGTGGGAAACTAAAAATAGAATTTAACTAGGAGAAGAAAAGCCAAAATAAATTTTGGTCAAAATAAGAGGCATTCTCCCACAATTGTTATTCAACATTCCAAAATTTTACATAAATCTCCTTCCACTTTCTACAAAAGCAAGAATCGTGGACTAAAAGTTTTTTTGGGTTAAAAGGGTCTAAAAATTAAAAAGCTCTCAGTGAGGAATTAGAAATTCAAGACCCCAAAAAAACTTTGACATTGAGCCACCAAAAGTAGCCATGTCACATGCCACATGGCAATTTACAATGTTAGCAAAAAAATTAAAAATGTTTTTTAGAAAAATTATAATAAAAATTACAATCCAAATGAATTAAAATTAAAAAGAAATTATAAATTATAAAAAATCAAATATGAAAAAATTAAAAAGATTTAAAAAAAACCTAATAAAATGCGCATTTAGAATGGTTGTCTAGATTCATTTTGAACGAATGTAAAATTATTAAAAAAATTAGAAATTACAAAGAATATTAATAATTATTGAAAAAAATCTTCAAAATATATAAGAATTAAAAAAAATTATAATTATGAACAATAATATTATGTGGTTTTCTTGAAATAGTTTCATTTACTTGCATGTTAGGAACCCCTGGTGTAAAACATAATCATTTTGCATTTGGATTATTCGTGATAAACTTCAATATTCGTTTGTGCTTGATTTCCATTTTCTGCTTCGGGAAATACTCAACACTCTCCATGTAGCAGCATAAGCAAACCAACTCAAACTGGGCAAGTTGATCTGTAGAAAATTATATATGCAGGTAGGCTCTATAATATAGTTCAAATTTACAACTTTCCAGTGGCAGGCTTATATATATATAGTGGTGGAGTCAGGATGTTAATCTTGGAGGATTAAGTTAAAATTAGACATATAAACAATCTATTCAACAGAAGCAGTATTCCAACATAACAATTGATTTAAACATTAAAACAATCGATTCAAAAAAAGTAATATTCCTGCATAACAATCGATTCAATCCAAATTTGACCAATTCATGATCATCCAAAATCAACCAAATTTGATCATCCAAAAACAAGTATATTTTTCACAATTTCCTTATCCGAAATTCACATGACTTTGGACTTCGTTAACCATTTTTTATTCCGTTTTCACCAGAATACTCACTGCTTCACAAGCTATCATTTGACATAATTTTAAACAAAGTGACCAAGGTTTTCTTCCTCTCCTTCACTTTGGTCGAAACTTACTATAACATTATCTAGTTATTTTTGTTTTGTTTTACACTTTTAACAAGTTAGAAACCGTTTCCTAATCATTTTCCATCCAAAAACATGCACATTTTACTTAATTTTATAACCTTCCATCAATATCCATTAATGACAACTTCTAATACACTTGATAAAATAAAAAAACTATTAGTACATATATGTAAAACAAACTTCAAAGATTCAAAGTCTATGAAAAATTTGAAGAAAAACATACCTTATACTTATAATTTGAAGGAAAAATGATAAAGAAATTTTTTTCTTTCTTTCTTTTCTTGCTAGGCAATATGAAGAAGAAAGATGATAAAAATATTTTTCTTTATATATATATTATTGATAACATGATTATTTTGCATGATTTCTTGTGTATAACTCAGTTTATTTCTAAATTAGTCCCTACTAAGTTAGTATTTTTATGATTTAATTCTTGTAGGGGATGCAATTGATCGAAAGCATGCTAAAAGGGCCAAATTGAAAGAAAATCATGGAAATGGGGCCAAATCAAAAAGATGGAGGAAGCCAAGGACTCATCAAGCAATTTGACTTTGTAAAAAGCCAAATATGGAAAATCCTATTTTTAGTTTATTTTATTTTTATTTAATTTTATTTTTATTTTTAATTATTTAGGATTTTATATTTAATTAACTAAGCCTATTTTTAGAAAACCCCATGTATATAAATAAGGGTTATTTGTATTTGGATAATCATAAATCAAATATCTCCTTTCCTATTCCTATTTGGTGTTTTATTTCTCTGTCTTTTCCTATTTCAACTTAGGATAGGATTTCTTTTATTTTTCCTTCAAGCCAACGTCAAACATTCTGCCAATTTTCAATCCAATTGTTGGTTTTTCCAAATTTGGTGCAATTGCCTTCCAAGCCCCTTTCCCTTTCCAAAATTCCATCACCATTCACACCAAGCCAAAACACATTCCACAACTTGCAAGCATGAGTGAAATCATGCGACACTAAATTCTATCTTAGCCTTAGGCGGTGCACTGCTCGATCGGAATCGTGAGATTCGTATCCGCATAAATAATCCTTCCAATCGGTATTCACCTTTTTCCTAAGTATCGGGATAGATAAATCATCCCTTAAGGTTGAATTTGATTCCAAGTCAAAGTGCACATTGGATTGGGGTCGTATTTGCCGACAGTTGGAGATTCGAGTCGGTCGTGCTGTATTCGAGTTTCCGAGAACAAATCAAGGAAGAGTTGATCGGGTTTAAACGACCCACGCGGTTGAGGTTGTTGATTCGAGTTGGGTTCTTCAGAACGTAAGGCTACCGGAATCTTCAATCGGGAACACGTGTATCTCGGTTAGATAATCGGTAAGCTACGGAAGGAGGAATTGGCGGTTAGGACGTTCTTAATCGCTATAACCAGCTTATCGTTTAGAGGAAAAGATCAATTTTTGAGGATCGATTCTTGACTCGAAATTTACCGAGTCTAAGGCTAAGGCTTATTTACTCTGATTATAAATCCAAGTTTAATTTTTATTTGATTTCTAATTCGTTTAATTATTCTGTTTCAATTATTTCATTTTTTTTACATCTTAAACCCACCCTGATTTACTTATTTTCTTTTTTTTTTTAGGTTCGCTTGAAGTCGTAGGCACGACAACTGCCCAGATAAAATTCTGGTCGAGAGAGAAATAATTTTGAGTAAACCAGTCTCTGTGGGATCGACCCTACTCCCTATACTGCTTAAATTTGCAACTAGGTGTAGGTTTATATTGGTGGAATCAACGACCATCATTTTGGCGCCGTTACCGGGGAGTGGCAACACTTACAATTGTTTAAATCGTCTTCATGACCAGATCTTCATCCGGAGATCTCAAATACGACCCAGAGATCGAAAAATCGGCACGAGCGCGACGAAAAGAGACGGAAGCTCTTAAACGCGCAAGTAAAGCAGGAGTTGAGCTAGGACAAGGGATCCTAGAGTCCGACGTTGAAAAGTTGAGCGAAGTAATTCGTGCAGAGGCAATTCGATGTGGGAAACAAGTCGAAGTGGTTGAACCTGAGACCGAACCACTTTTTGAAACCAAAGAAGCGAAAGGCAACCTCAGTGAAACAGAAAGGATGGCAAACCAAACGATTCATCAACTAGCCGCTACTCCCAACGAACAAACACCGTTATGCATCAACTATCCAACTGGAGGAACCCCATTCGAGTTAAAGTCGGGCTTGATTCACCTTTTGCCCACTTTTCGAGGCTTGAAGAACGAAAATCCACACACTCACTTGAGAGAATTTCACATGGTCTGCTCAAGCATGAAGCCTCAGGGAGTAACCGAAGATGAAATCAAACTTCGGGTCTTTCCTTTTTCTTTAGTTGATACAGCAAAAGAATGGTTATTTTACTTACCTCCCGGTTCTATCACAACGTGGGATGACTTATCTCGTGTTTTTCTTGACAGATTCTTTCCAGCATCGCGAGCAGTTGAACTTAGGAGGGACATAGTGGGAATTCGCCAAATGGAGAGTGAGTCGCTCTACGACTATTGGGAGCGGTACAAAAAACTGTGCGCAAGTTGTCCTTAACACGGGTTGACCGAATAATCACTTCTTCAATATTTCTACGAGGGTTTGCTCCCTATGGAAATGAAGATGATTGATGCTGCTAGTGGAGGGGCGCTTGTCAATATGACTCCTCCAAGGGTGAGAGAACTGATATCCACCATGGCGGTGAATTCTCAACAGTATCGACCGAATTCGGAACCCACAAGACGGGTTCATGGGGTAAACGTTTCAACTTTAGAAGATAAATTGGATAAGCTTACCAATGTTGTTCAATCCTTGCTTACAGAGAAGAAGAATCCGACCCAACTGTGTGGAATTTATTCTACATCCGAACATCTGACGGATTCATGCCCAATCCTTAACGATAATTCAATGGCACATGTTGATGCTGTTGGAGGTTTTCCGGGACCTCCACAAAGACGCTATGATCCTTTCTCCAACACCTACAATCCCGGGTGGAAGGATCATTCCAACTTGAGTTACGGAGGTAATCCCCGATATAATCAATCGTACCAACCGAGACCTCTGCAACCACCACAACAGGAACCCAAGTCGAGCACATCTTTAGAAGCTATTGTGGAAAGACTTGCTACCGATGCTGCAAAATATCAACAGAGGACAGATGCATCAATACAAGAACTAACTAATCAAGTTAGTAAACTCTCGATGGCAGTTAATCGCTTGGAGTCTCAAGGTAAATTACCTTTCTAGACAGAGCCGAATCCTCGACAAAATGCAAGTGCAATAACTCTTTATAGCGGAAAGATTCTGGAAACGGTGCCAGCCAAAAGTCGTGGGCAAGACAAGGAATGAGAAAAGCAAATGAAGGATCCAACAGCTAGGCCGGAATCAGGAATTCAGAAACCAGTTGTGATGCCACCTCTTTTTCCAGGGAGGCTTGCAAAAGATAAGAAAGAAAAGGAGGAAAAAGAAATCCTCGAGACATTCAGGAAGGTGGAGGTAAATATCCCTTTACTCGACGTTATCAAACAAATCCCTCGTTATGCGAAATTCCTCAAAGAATTGTGTTCTAGTAAGAGAAGGTTGATAGGTAACGAAAGAGTAAATGTAGGAGAAAATGTCTCCGCAGTTCTGCAAAAGAAAGTTCCTCCAAAATACAAGGACCAAGGTATGTTTGCTATTTCTTGTGAGATAGGTAATGTAGGCATTAAGAAAGTTATGTGTGATTTAGGGGCTTCAATTAATGTTATGTCTTATTCTACTTATAAGTTGATTAACGCGGGTCCTTTGAAAGAAACATGAGTAATAATCCAGTTGGCGAACAGGTCAGTCGTCTATCCCGAGGGACTGCTTGAAGACGTCCTTGTTAAAATTAACGAATTAGTTTTCCCTGCAGATTTCTACATTATCAACATGGAAGATGATAACTCAGCTAATTCGTCTGACATTTTACTTGGAAGGCCATTTCTGAGTACCTCAAGCGCAAAGATCGATGTTCGGAGCGGAACGCTGACAATGGAGTTTGATGGCGAAATCGTGAAATTCAACGTCTACGAAGCCATGAGTCATCCTAACTCACTATTAAATATTTCTAGCATTGATATTTTAGATTTCTTAACTCAATCTTATTCCGAATATCATGACTTTGATGAGTTGGAAACTGTCCTTTACAGAAGCATTGACATGGATGCTCTACATCATCTCGAGGAATCAGAAATCATAGAAGATCCGTTGAGAGAAATTGTCAAACACTTGGAAACGCAGCCATCGTTGATGAACCGAGGTAACCAATTTGAACTATTACCATCCCAAACTAAAATGTTGCCTTCGATTTTGCAGCCACCAACCTTGGAGCTTAAAACATTACCGGACCACCTTAAGTACGTCTTTTTGGGAGAAAAAGACACCTTACCGGTGATAGTGTCAAAGAAACTAACCAAAGGCGAGGAGGAAAGATTAGTTCGAGTTCTGAGAAATTATAAAGAAGCCATAGGTTGGATGATAGCCGACATAAAAGGGCTAAGTCCATCAACATGTATGCACAAAATTTCCATCGAAGATAACACGAAACCAAAGAGAGATGCTCAAAGGCGCCTTAATCCGCCCATGATGGAGGTAGTAAAGAAGGAGATCCAGTAACTGTTAGATGCTGGAATGATATACCCGATTTCCGACAGTGATTAGGTTAGCCCAGTTCATGTCGTGCCCAAGAAAACTGGCGTGACAGTGGTGAAAAACTCGTCAGGAGAGCTGGTCCCTACGCGAGTCCAGAATGGATGGAGGGTTTGCATCGATTACAGGAAATTGAATGCAGCTACCCGGAAAGACCATTTTCCACTTCCCTTCATCGATCGGATGCTCGAACGATTAGCTGGTAAGACCCATTATTGTTGTCTCGATGGATATTCAGGATTTTTCCAAATTTCAGTGGCTCCGGAGGATAAAGACAAAACGACTTTCACGTGCCCCTTCGGAACGTTTGCGTATAGACGAATGTCGTTTGGACTCTGCAATGCTCCGGCCACTTTTCAAAGATGCATGGTGAGAATATTCTCCGCTTATGTCGAGAAAATCATCGAAGTCTTTATGGATGACTTCACGGTATACAGTAACTCTTTTAACGAATATCTCGATAATCTTGCTAAAATATTACAAAGATGCCTAGAATTTAATCTTGTTTTAAATTATGAGAAATGCCATTTCATGGTTGACAAAGGGTTAATTTTAGGTCATATAGTTTCCTCGGAAGGAATTATGGTCGATAAGGCAAAAACGGATATTATTAACTCATTATCTTACCCCACATCTGTGAGGGAGGTTCGTTCATTTCTTGGCCAAGCAGGATTTTACAGACGATTCATGAAAGATTTCTCAAAAATCGCGCGACCACTTTGCAGTCTATTACAAAAGGATAAAGAATTTGAGTTTGACCAGACTTGTAAAGACGCATTCGACGTGCTGAAGCAGAAATTGGTCTCCGCTCCCATAGTGCAGCCACCAAATTGGGACTTCCCGTTCGAAATTATGTGTGATGCCAGTGACCAAAGTGTGGGAGCTGTTCTTGGCCAAAGAATAGGGAAAGAGCCTCATGTTATCTACTATGCTTCGAAAACTTTGTATACTGCTCAAAGAAATTACAAAACCACCGAGAAAGAATTATTAGTTGTTGTGTTTGCTTTAGATAAATTTAGATCTTACCTATTGGGAACTAAAGTAATTATCTTTTCTGATCATGCAGCTTTAAAGTACTTGATAGGGAAGAAGGAGGCAAAACCCTGACTGATCAGGTGGATTCTACTCCTACAAGAGTTCGACTTTGAAATACGAGATAAAAAGGGATGCGAAAACCTAGCAGCTGACTATTTGAGTCGATTACCGATTTCAGTAGACGACACACCTTTGAAGGACAACTTTCCAGATGAAAACCTATTTGCAGCAAATGCGGTTCATCCTTGGTACGCAGACATAGTAAATTACCTCGTTACAGGTACTATTCCTTCGGAATTACCAAGGTCTAAAAGAGATAAGATAAAAAAGGATGCGCGGTATTACATTTGGGACAATCCTTACCTTTGGAAACATTGCTCAGACCAGGTAATTCGACGGTGTGTAGCTGAAACAGAGGTACAGTCTACCTTAACTTTTTGTCATTCTTATGCATGTGGAGGACACTTTGGACCTAAACGCACCACACACAAAATTCTTGAATGTGGACTACTTTGGCCAAACATATTTCGTGATGCCTTTTTATTCTGCAAAACATGTGAAAAATGCCAAAGAGTTGGCAACCTTAGTCGTCGAAATGAGATGCCCCTTACTCCTATTCATATTTGTGAAATTTTCGATGTGTGGGGCATCGACTTTATGGGTCCCTTCGTTTCTTCTTTTGGTAATTTTTATATACTCTTAGCTGTTGATTATGTCTCTAAGTGGATAGAGGCAAAGGCCACTCGCAATGATAATGCTAAGACCGTAGTTGACTTTCTTAAAAGTTCAATTTTTTCCAGGTATGGCACTTCACGAGCAATAATCAGTGACAGAGGGACTCATTTCTGCAATAAACTTGTAGGTGCACTGATGGAGAAATATGGGGTGACGCAACGAATTTCCACTGCTTACCATCCACAAACAAACGGGCAAGCCGAAGTGTCGAATCGAGAGATCAAGTCTATTCTGGAAAAGACGGTTAAACCTAACAGAAAGGATTGGAGTTTGAGACTAAATGACGCACTTTGGGCTTATAGGACAGCTTACAAGGGACCAATAAGCATGTCACCTTACCGACTCGTTTTCGGTAAATCGTGCCATCTTCCAGTCGAGCTAGAGCACAAGGCGTTTTGGGCAGTTAAGCAGTGTAATATGGAAATGAAGTCTGCAGGAAAATCTCAGAAATTGGACATCCAGGAACTCGAGGAAATTAGAAATGATACATATGAAAATGCTCGAGTTTATAAAGAAAAGACGAAGGCGTTTCATGACAAATTCATCACTAGGAAGCAGTTTTCAATAGGACAAAAAGTTCTTCTATACGACTCCACCTTAAAAATTTTCGCTGGTAAGCTTCGATCCAAATGAATAGGACCATTTACTATTACTAATTTTTTTTCGAATGGTGCAGTGGAAATTCAAAGTGAAGAAACACGAAAGTGCTTTAAGGTGAATGGGCAACGACTAAAACCTTTTTTCGAGAATTTTTAAACACACGCAGTTGAGGAGATTGTTCTCGATGAGCCCAGAATTTGAAAAATAGGTCGTCGAGCTAACGACGTTAAATAAAAGCGCTTTTTGGGAGGCAACCCAAATTTCTTCTCATTTATTTAATTTTAAATTTCTAGTAAATTTAGGGTGTAAATAAATAAATTTTTACTTAGTTCAATTAGTTTGATGTTTTCAGAAAAATAATGGAGAGCATGAATTTTTCCCAAGAGTCGGATAACAGTGGTGACGCGGGCACGACATGCTAATAAGGTGACAAGTATTTACCAAAATAAAAAACCCCCAACCTTTATAAAACACCCACCAACCCATTTAACCCAAATACCCATTACCCAAACTTAACCCATCAACCCAACCACACTTACCCAACAAAACCCAACAACACAAACCCAATACATCCAAAAAATTCACACAACCCCATGACCCAATACCATGGCCCAACCGGCCAAATAAAGAAAAAAAAAAAGAGAAAGAAAAAAGAAAATAGAAAATAGAAAAAGAAAAAAATAGAACACCCAAACCCTAAACCCCTTTTCATCTTCTTCATCTTCTTCAACACACAAAAAGAAAAACCCTCAACCCAAGACCACTCCACGCCGCCGCCGTTGTCCCACCACCTCTGTCACCGTCCCAGCGCCCGTTACCGTCGCACGCCATCTCCGACGCCACCACCATCGCCGTTTTCTCCTCTCCTTTTGCTGACGCCGAACACCCTAACCACCACAACTCCCTTCCATTTTCTCTCCACAATGTCGGCCTCTCCACCGCCGTTCAATCCCACGCCACCATTACGCCTCCCCACGATCAAACCTAGCCTATCGGAGCCAAACCCCAACACCATCACCCTTTTCCTTATTTTTCTTTTCTTTCTTTTCTCTCCACCACAAAACCACACCTCATCCACCTTAACCACGGCCATAAACGACACCCCCACCATCGTCACTCTCGAAAAACGGCCAAAACGCACCGTGACCACTCACTGCCGCCTAACACCGTGTGCTGCCATTACCGTCACCGTGCACCACCGTCATCACCACCATCGTCGTCGCACCTGAATAGTTTTTTGCCACAATAGCACGAACGCAATGGTCCGAACTCAGAACCAAACGGCCGACAATGTTTCGGTTTCGCTCAACCGTAATCGACATCATTTTTCAACACCTCCATTCGTCGATTTAAATGATGAAGACGCTCCTTCACCTTCTCCACAACAAATGGTCGGCCCATCGAGAACCCAACGTCAATGAAGGCTGACCCCGATCGAGTCAGACACTTCGGGTAGTCCCGAAGAAGTCGGGACCTCTAACGACAATGTCGAAGCTGCCCCCACCGTCGACGAACGAGTCACTCAATGCCAAACCTGAAGTCATCGACAATCGACACGAGAGCCATCGACACCCCCGAACAGCAGTACTGACGCTGCTGAAGAAGAAAACCCACCCGACTCGCCTAACGAGCACATTCGACCACCCCGAGACGGTCAACGCAACAGACGTAGTCGTGCAAATACAATTCCAACAGAAAGTCGTCTTCGTGGATTTCTCGACTTCTCGACATCAGAGCATCAAACATGATACGATGCCATCCGACAACGCTCGCTCCCGGTCTGTAAGCAAATCGACTTTTCCACTCTTGAACTTTTAGAAATTCATGATGCTGTGCTTCATTATTTTGATGCTATTGGTTGGAATTTATATGCTAATATTACTTGTAATGCATATTATGAATTAGTATATGAATTCTACACTACTTTTAGCTTCGATATTAATGCATTGCAAACTGTTGAAACGCAAAATATTGTATGCTTTCGTTTGCTTGGGAGGGACTTTCGGATGTCAATTTCTGAATTTAACATTGCCATGGGTTTCATCAACCATGATGGTATTCAGTCTGATTTCTATCATTCTGCTTTGTTAGATATTCCGAAAAACTTTGATGCTCAGCTACTTTGAGATATTCCGAAAACCACAAAGGACTTATTAGTGCATGAACCTACTTTGAGATATATACACCGATTTTTGGCATTTAACTTTTCAGGTAGAAATGACGCATCAGCTGCTTTGACTAAAACTGAACTATTCTTTTTTGTGGTGTATGCATTCGGGTTTTAAAGTTAATTTAGGATATTGGTTTGCACGAAATTTTCATGCCGTTTTACGTTACAACCGTCCACTTATACTTGGATCATTTATTTCAAATTTAGCCTCTCGACTTTTTTCTGAAATTGATTTCTCAACTTTCACATGTGCATATAATATGAGCAGCCTAGATAAATATTGTTTGGATTCTATGGGATTGCTTGCCGGCACCCCTACTTCGTGTTATTTTGTTCCTCCAGGTACACGAACTACTCGCGAGAATATGGTTTTCCGCCAACGCCCACACATTGACACTAGAGAGCGCGAGGAGCAACCTCCATCTGTGGAGGATCGTTTAGGACGATTCGAGGCGAGACTCGGAACGATGGAAACTCAAGTCTCCACAATCCTTGATATCCTATAAAATCGTTAACCCCACCATCGAAAAAATCATTGAAGACACACATGGGGAGTACTCTGAACTTTTCATTTTGTTTATTGAGCTGCTGATTTTTTTTCTGCAATATGACACATACATGCTTGAGGACAAGGTTAGAATAAGTAGGGGGGATGAATATATATATGAATTTAGTAAGTATGCATGGATGGTTGATTGGTTTTAGCTGCATGTTTCTCTTTTGCATATGTTCAATCTTGCATTTAATCCATTCAACAGTTTTGACATTGAGCCTTTAATCTCACACTTAGTCAACTTGGACAATTGGGTAAATTTTTTTTGAATTTAAATGCTCAAGTATATAGATTAATTGACACTTGTGTTTCAAGGTTGATGTATGTAGCTAGATTTTCATGAATTGATTGTTTGAAAAAAATATTTGCTTGTGCATGAAAAAAAATGAAATGAAAAAATGAAAATTAAATAAATAAATAAAGGCTCAAGTTATGAATGAAAATCTCGAAAATGTGACCGGATTGAGTAACCGGGGTGAGGTGCTTGGGTTGTCATCTCATCTCGCGTAAAAGGTTCGAGTGTGAGTCGATGACTTAATAACATTCTCGCTATGAGTCAAATAATAAAGACCGCTTGAACCGAGTAACCGGGATAGGGTGCTTGGGTTGTCATCCTAGTTCGCGTAAAAAGGTTTGACCATGTCTAATTTATTTTTCTAAAAGTATAGTTAGTTAATTATGCCTTGCAATTTATGGGATTCAAACTCAATTTAATGAAATTATCTAGTTCGCATATGTAAAATTTTATGACACTTGTCTTGTTGATTAAACTATATGTTCTGAGCATTTATTTAATTATTTTTGCCTATGTTGTTTACATTGAGTAAGGATGCAGAAAAGAGGCTCGGTTTTTAATAAATTGTAGAATCAATTCTAATGTTTGAAATAACAACATACTTGAGGGCAAGCATGAGCTAAGTAGGGGGGATTTGATAACATGATTATTTTGCATAATTTCTTGTGTATAATTCGGTTTATTTCTGAATTAGTCCCTACTAAAGTAGTATTTTTATGATTTAATTCTTATAGGGGATGCAATTGATCGAAAGCATGCTAAAAGGGCCAAATTGAAAGAAAATCATGGAAATGGGGCCAAATCAAAAAGATGGAGGAAGCCAATGACTCATCAAGCAATTTGACTTTGTAAAAAGCCAAATATGGAAAATCCTATTTTTAGTTTATTTTATTTTTATTTAATTTTTATTTAATTTTTAATTATTTAGGATTTTATATTTAATTAACTAAGTCTATTTTTAGTAAACCCCATGTATATAAATAGGGGTTATTTGTATTTGGATAATCATCAATCAAATATCTCCTTTCCTATTCCTATTTGGTGTTTTATTTCTCTTTGTCTTTTCCTATTTCAACTTAGAATAGGATTTCTTTTATTTTTCCTTCAAGCCAACATCAAACATTCTGCCAATTTCCAATCCAATTGTTGGTTTTTCCAAAATTGGTGCAATTGCCTTCCAAGCCCCTTTCCCTTTCCAAAATTTCATCACCCTTCACACCAAGCCAAAACACATTCCACAGCTTGCAAGCATGAGTGAAATCATGCGACACTAAATTCTATCTTAGCCTTAGGCCGGTACTCTGTTCGATCGGGAATCGTGAGATTCGTATCCGCGCAAATAATCCTTTCAATCGGTATTCACCTTTTTCCTAAGTATCGGGATAGATAAATCATCCCTTAAGGTTGAATTTGATTCCAAGTCAAAGTGCACGTTGGATTGGGGTCGTATTTGCCGACAGTTGGAGATTCGAGTCGTCCGTGCTGTATTCGAGTTTTCGAGAACAAATCAAGGAAGAGTTGATCGGGTTTAAACGACCCACGCGGTTGAGGTCATTGATTCGAGTTGGGTTCTTCAGAACGCAAGGCTACCAGAATCTTCAATCGGGAACACGTGTATCTCGGTTAGATAATCGGTAAGGGTTGGTTTGTAGGTCGTACCGGAACCAGCTACGAAAGGAGGAATTGGCAGTTAGGACGTTCTTAATCGCTATAACCAGCTTATCGTTTAGAGGAAAATATATTCGAGGATCGATTCTTGACTCGAAATTTACCGAGTCTAAGGCTAAGGCTTATTTACTCTGATTATAAATCCAAGTTTAATTTTTATTTGATTTCTAATTCGTTTAATTATTCTGTTTCAATTATTTAGTTTTTTTTACATCTTAAACCCCCCTGATTTACTTATTTTCTTTTTTTTTAGGTTCGCTTGAAGTCGTGGGCACGACAACTGCCCAGATAAAATTCTGGTCAAGAGAGAAACAATTTTGAGTAAACCAGTCTCTGTGGGATCGACCCTACTCCCTATATTGCTTAAATTTGCAACTAAGTGTAGGTTTATATTGGTGGAATCGACGACCATCAATTATTATATTACTTATAAAATATTATCATTTGAAGTAAAATATTAAATTTAACAAAACCATCATTCAAAAGTTATCATAGAATAATTTAACTTAGGGGAGTCTACTTATATTTTTGGGAGAGTCATAATATATCAACAAAGAGCTAAATTGCAAAAATTTTGAACCTTAAGGGAGCCATGAACCTCTACTAGACTCCACCATTATATATATATATATATATATATTCAGAAAGTTTTCTCCTTTTTTGAGCATGTTTTACCCTCACATTAGACTATGGAATGGAAAGACGCAACAAAGAGGAAACTATATAGCATACTCATCTTCAAGCCAACTACTTATTCAAGATTTTGGGCTTTAGCTCATTTTGTCCATGTATTTTTTTTCCCTGTGATACCTATTACTTTGGTATGAGTTTTAGGATGATTTGTGAAATACGTTATATTTAAAAATTGGAAGGAATTATAAGTAATTTTAAGTTTTATTTAGATTAAAATGAACGTGTATAACTATTTATTTATATTTTTATTAAATTTTTATAATTTTATATTTTTCACATTAATATACTGCCACGTAATAATTTTTGGTGGCTTCCATCAACTACATCTGTGTTGTTAACAATTAAACTGATCAATTGATGATTTTCGTTAATAGAAAGGACTAATAAATTTTTCATAAATGTTAAATTTTTATTTTTACCTTTTAGCCACCTTTTTAACAATTTGAATCTCCTTTCCGTTCTTAATTTGCTTCCCTTCTCTATTATGGAATCAAAATCAAGGGAAAATTGAGAAGAACACCCCAAATCAACCAACTTTTATCTCACCCATCAAAACAAGAAAGAAGAGTAAAGCAAAGAAATTGTAGCAAAGGTAGAAAGATTCGAATGAAAATCAAAGAAAGTTGTAACGGAGCAAATGAAATGAAGGTTTTAAAAACTAGGATAGAGAATTAAAAGGTTCTTAAGTTGGGTGATGGATGGAGTGAAGGTGTTTGGGGTCTCATTCAAGTAATGTGGACTATAGGCCTATTTTGAGGTTGATTTGATGGTGGTTAAGTATGGGTATTTAGGCTCATGTTAGGGAGGTTGGAGTTTGTTTTAGAGCAAAGCTTTTGGGGATTCAAGAAGATAACATACATGATCAGGAGTTTATTTGATGCATCTCTTCGTCGGAAATGATGTCTTTGGTTTAGGAGATAGGCCACAAAACAATCTTATGTTTTCTTTTAACATTTCTTTTAATTTTATTTTTTTAGTTAAAAGAAAACAAAGGAATTTTGTATATTTGAGTTTTAACATTTTTTTTATAATTTTTTCATAAATCCGGATAAGATGGATAAAAACATATTGTTTTAGAATTTTATACAATTAAAATGAATAAAATGGCACAGCTACTTATGCATAAATTTGGCGGTTCTTTATTGGCTGAGAGTGTCAACACATTAAGTTAATTTTTTGGATAATTAAGTAAAATCAGCTACTAAAATAGGCATTAAACGTATATTAAGTTTTTACAAGATTACATTTTATTAATATTTTAAAAATTCTAATTAAAATATATACAATTCATTGTAAAATTGAAAAAAAGATGTATTTTGGCATATTTTTCAAGTAGGATAAGGGTTATTTGATCTAAATTCACCCGAGTCTAAACCTAAAACTTCTAATTAAAAAATCATCTCATCATGGGTTTTTTTTACTTCGATATAAAATAAATAAATAATTACATCCATAATATCTTTTTTCTCAAGGTGAACTTGATACTTATGGGTATCAAGTGAATTGTATAGTCAAATCATCACTGAATCTATATCATGGCTATCAAGAGAAAAAGACTGAAAAGTATAATTCATCGGACCTCGACTCTCATGTGTCGAGTTCAAGGTTGGAAACTTTGATAAGAAAATTTATTTGTCCGTCGGTTCAACCAATTCATTTAACATAAGAAACTCGATACCCATGACTATTGAAATACTCTCTTATAAAGACCCCTCCCCATCCTTTTCTATTTCCACAAAAAATCCTCTCAATCTCAAACAAGCAAGAAAACAAGAAGTAAAATTGCTTGTATTATAGTGCTCTTTTGGTATTTTAGTATTTGGGTTAGAGTGTAGTAAATATGGTTATTTGATATTTAATTTTTAGTATTTTAGCATTAGTGTTATATTAGAAATGTTTTGTATATGTAAAAATTGGAGTAACTCAGTGGCCAACATTACAATTTCGCTAAACCAAAGTTGCCGAAGATGAATCAGGAAAATGCAACTTAGGGGCAAATGTCGTGAGGTAAAGGTAGCTGAGGTCACGACATCATGTAGTTTGAACGCCAAAGCGGAGCAATGTCATGATGTGGTATGGTGGTGGTCGCCACGTTTTAATACCAGCTACTTGATCCCTAACAGTCACACAAGGGTAAAAGAGAAGGTGACGTTGCAGCATTGCGAAGTTAAAGTTGCATTGTTGCATGCGTCTAAGTACTTTAGTCATTTTGTGCACCCGAACTCCAATCTAAAAATACCTATTCCTTGCAAATCTTTAAGCGTGTTGTATTTTTTTAGATTAGAGGTAATTAGTTTCAAACACTTTTACTTTGTCATCTTTTCAATTTTAACAGAATTTAAGTGTTTCTATTCTAATTTTGTTCTTAAACTCAACGTACGTATGTTGGAACTTCAAGTTTTCGTGAAGGATCTCTACAAATTGGCTAAGCCTTTCTTTACTTAACCTTTTAGCTCTTGTTTTAATTATGAAAGCATGGCGAATTCTAATCGAATAGTTAACGAGATTGATTGTGGGTTTCCATGTTAAATTGATGAAATATATGGTTTCTTGAGTTAATTGATGAGCTTAACAATCTACAGCATTTAGGTTAATTAAGACTAATTCGATTGACATTTATAGGTGAGATATGTGATTTAACGGCAAATATTAAGATCTAGTGTGAGTTGAGAAATCAGGAGGAATTAAAGTTAATAACTATATATCAAGTCAATTCAAAATTTCATTCCGTAGTCATTAGGTAGACAAGTCGATCACTAATTGAGTGCGTAGTTAACAGTGTTAGAGTTGTCTTAATTGTGTGTGTGAATGAAATGTGTCAATAATTCTAAACTGATTAGATTAATATTTTACTTATGCGAAAGATTTATTCTCATATTTAACAACTAAATTTCACAATAATATTTTTTTGTTGTTGTTGTTGTCAGTGTAATACAACAATGACATTAAATGTTATTGTGTAAATTTGGAATCTTTGCAATGACTTTTAGATTTCATTGCTGAATTTAATTTTTAGGGTAGTAATCCCAATGACAAGGCTTATCGTTGTGAATTTCCAATTTTATATGTAACAATGAAAGAAACTATCGTTAAATGTTATAATATTAACCACGACTTTGATAATAATATTTATTTTTTGTTTATTAATCATAGAAATACGATTCGTTATTGTTAAAATATTAGGAAAAACCTTAAAATATCATTACTATGTTATTAATCAGAACAATACGATTTGTGATTGCAAATTTTTAATAAAATACACAATAACAAATTATGTTGTTGGTAAATGTTATTATATTAACAACAAATTTAAAATATTGTTACGTAATTTAAATTCAATAACAAAATTAATTGTTGGTAAATATTATTATACTAGCAAAAATTATAAAATGTTGGTGGCAAATATTCTTTTTCAAAATTTTTAAAAATTAGGAATTTCATTTTTGTAGTTTTTATTTTACAAGCATAATGAATTTAGACAAAATGTTGACCGGACTCATTTGAACCTGTACGATCATTTATTCAAGTTCATTCTGAATAACTTTTAATAATTATATTTTTTTTTATAATTTCAAAAATAACAATATATTTTTTATAAAGATTTGTTGTCCACTTGAAATAAAAAGTTAAAAGTCCTAAAATTCAAGAAAAATATAAAAACAAAATGAATTTTTTTTATAAAATACAAGAGTTTATATTTTACAAATATATTTTTATTTTTAAATTATAAAAAAATA
Organism: Gossypium sturtianum; assembly: GCA_025698515.1. Lineage (NCBI taxonomy): Eukaryota > Viridiplantae > Streptophyta > Magnoliopsida > Malvales > Malvaceae > Gossypium > Gossypium sturtianum. Next base: position 120,007,622 of record CM046952.1, read on the forward strand.
AAATCATTAAAAGGACATTCATAATGAACTAGGACAAATAGTTATTTAGGTTCAAATGAATCTAAACAATCATTTATTTATATTCATTATGCATGCAAAATATAAAAAAAAAAAATTCTTTTTTTTAATTTTTGAAATTAATATTTTTATGACACGTGTTATCAACCCAAATCTAATAGTGTGAATCAAATACTAATAAAAGAACCAACTTAACTTACAATTTTTAAGTTTAAATATCAATTAAATGTAAAAGAAAATTTAAATAGATAAAAATGAGCAAATTGAAGTAGGCGGGTATTAAGTGTGAATGCAGGAAAAGCGCAAAAGGTTGTATTGCCAATAAATTACTTAACACACTACTACTTGAGTAGCCATTAATTCACACTTAAGCATTCCCACATTCACATTTGGAAACTGGAAAGGGCTTTCTTTTTCAATCTTTATTTTTCTTCCAACCTACTACTGTCATTTCTTCTCACCTTAGTTGTCCACTACCTGCCCAATGTTGTCTCACATTTCATCATACTATTTATGGGTGCTTTTGTATGTTTCCCTTAATATCTTTGTAAATTGGATGATAATAAAGGAGGGGCAAAGGAAGAGGATCGAGAAAAAAAGATTCGGATCTGATTTAAAAAAAATAAATCAAACAGATTTTCAAAAAAAGTAAAAGTGGAAGATGAATCGAAAAAAAATCTCAATGAATATGATAGATAGATGGATAAGTGTTCAATTAAACCCTTTGGGATATAAATCCCAATTAACGACTCTAATTAACCCTCCAACAAATTATCAATTGACAAATTGAAGAATGAAAAACTAATTCTCACGACTCTTTGAAGAAAATCGAAAAGAAAATTACTTCTAAAAATCATAAAAAAAAAAAGAAGAAGCATTGGACAAAGAAACTTACTCCCAAAGTTGAAAACTTGATTAATGAAAACAATTGTATATCTAATGAACAATAAATAGACCTTTATATAGGCTAGCTTAATTACATCAAAATAAAACTCTAAAGTATAATGAAACTCTAATTAATCTAAACAAAAAGTAGTTTTAAAGTAAACTTTCTTATTTGACTAAGAAACATAAGACTCCTAAACAACTTAAAATATTTAAACAATATCCAAAATTCAGAATAAATAAATAATAAAACATAATATGTAACACCCCTTAACCCCATACCGTTGTCGGAACAAGGCTACGAGGCATTACCGAATATATCGGATAATTTACGATTAAATCCACAAATAAATAACATACATATTATAATTTAATGATTTAGTCCCTTTCATGGACTTTTGAGGCCCAAAATATGTATTAAAAGTGGAACGGGACTTGTTCGAGTACTCCAGAAATTTTTCGTAAATATTATTATTAAAAAAAAAAAACTCAATATAATCCCCTTTATAAACATCTAACCTTCCCTGAAATTTTCAAACCGCAACCAAAAACAATTTATACTCAAATACACTTATATCATAACCAATTCATTAACATAGTAATTCAATAATTAAACATTCATAATATCAATCAAATTGACTAATAACTTCATTTATTTTCCATTCAAACTTAATACCAAATTTTATAATATACTCTTTACCATTTCACTTAAAACTAAGTTCAAACATTACAAACTATCCATACTTTATAACCAAAATCATACGACATATATATATATATATGACCTAGGTACATGCCACATTTACCAAAAGGAAACGAAAATACATCACCAAAGTTGTGCTGAAGTCGGGATTGATCTGGATACTGAACTGGAACCTTTGATTTCTACTGATCTGCGCACGGAAACAACCATATGTTGAGTATTTCATACTCAGTGGTATTACCATAATTCAAACTATATAACTCTAATGAATTAAAAATATTAATCATATAACATTAAACATGTAAAATTTATAACTCATAAGAACTAATTTACATTCAATTTCATATTTCATATATAATAATTCATCAACAATATCATATCTTAATAACTTGAACTTGATCAATTCATGAACCTTAGGTTCATGCTTTCAAATCTCACAATTCGACTAACAATTTCTTTCTTATACTTTTAGTCATACGATCAATCAAATTTATTCAATTCTCACATTTCAATTATTCACCCTATTAACAAACCCAGACCTTGGCGGATACACGGATTCCAACCAAACACACCAGTATGGCACATTGTGCCTAAAACGGTACTCAGTACCTGATCAATATATCAGAAGCGGTATACGACACATAAAGTGCCTGAAACGACACACGTGGTGCCTAATATGACACATATAGTGCCTGATCGGCAAAGCCGATAAATTCCCGTACTCTTCCAATCCTATGGCATGCCAACTATATCCGACTAAGCCCGATTAGTTAATAGGGTATTCAAATCACTTTCTCAATTTCAATTTCACTTTCAATGTACAATTCAATTCGATACAATTTTCCACTTTCCAACAATATACTATCAAATATTCATACATAATCATACTTCATCTCAATTTCATTCATTTCAATATTGATACCTACCTTAAAATTTTACTTACCATACACATAAATTTAAATATAACATTTAATAAATAGTAGTTTGAATTATAGTAATACAAACCGTGAATTTCTCGTTTTAGTCCTCGATAGCCTTCTCCTTTCCTTTGTGTGCCGATGCCTCAGGTTCTTTGTTAGCTACGAAAATATTAATAATTTTTCATTATTAATACAACACCAATTTATATTAAATAATTTAATTTTTATTCAATTTCTATCTTAATTTCAATTTAGTCCTAACTAAATTCACTTACTTTTCTATCTCAATTCATACCTTATTTTTACTCAATTCCTACCAAATTCAACTTAACTACTCAATGTTCATATTAAAACCCTAATTTCAAATTTCTTTCAATTTAATCCCTCTAACACAAAACTTATAGCTTCTTTTACAATTTAATCCCTTAATCAATTCTAACTAGAAATTCTATCAATTAAACCCCTAATTCATCATTTTGTTCAACATAAACTATATTAAAAAACCTAAGAACTTTCAAAACTTCAACTTAAATTCAACAAAACCTTGTTCTAAAGCTTCAAAAACATCAAAATTAAGAGAAAAGGACTTAATTAACTTACCTATTAAAGCTTTAAACCTTCAAACTCTAGTTTTTCCTTTTATTTTTATTTTTCTCCTTTCCCCTGCTCTGTTTCGAAATGGTTCTGTTCTTTCCTTACTTTGTTTCTCTTTTATTTCATTTCGTTTTCTTTTATTTGTTTATTAAATTAATTAATTTAATATAATATTAATAATTAAAATAAATATTTATTTAATATCAAATACATGTATTACAATTGTACACATATATATTATTACTGTCGAAACCATTTTAAATGTTTTAGAAAATGGGGTCGACTTTTAAAAACAAAAATGAGAGTCGCCACCAATCCCTTTTTACTCAGGTGTGATTGGATCACCTTGTGAAACGTTTTATTTTAAAACATCTGATTTTTGCTCCACGAAAAACAAGAAAACGGGTTCGGGAGTCGGTTACGTATGAGGAAGGGTTAGCACCCTCATAACGCCCAAAAATTGGTACCTAATCGATAGAATCATGTCCAAATGTTTTAAATTTAAAAGTATTTAAAAATATGATTTCTTAAAAACTTCGAGCAATTTGAGTTAAAATTTTAGATTTCTTTGTTCCGAAAGAATATAAACATCACATCCAGCACGATAGGACACGATATTTTAAAACCTTCGTAATCAAAATCATCTCATGATTTACAAAACTTGTTAAAAGGATATTTAGTTATTTAGCCAAACGGAAAATCGCAACCAAGCACGATTGGGCACTATTTTCTGATTTTCTAAATACAAAACATTGCCTTATTATAAAAACCTTTAGATAATATACAGTAATTTTGCAAAATATTTTAAAACGATAATTTTATGAAAATATCATATTAGTACAAACTATAAAAATATAAAATAATGACTAAAAAAGAATAACATTAAGGCAATCATAAATAAATAAATGAAAGAATATGGGAAAATAAAATATATACATAAAACAATAAATATCAAAATAAAAAGAAAATTATTAAGTAAATATGAAATTTTTTATGCAAGATTAAATAATAAATAAATAAATAAATGAAAATTACATACATATAATATAAACAATGCATTATAAAAAAAAATTATACTACATAATATTTTAGAAGTAATATATAATATATAATAAATACAAAAATCTAAAAACATATATAAGATAGAAGTTATAAGATAATATATATACATATAAAAAGGGGTTATAAATAAATAATATATGTAAGATATATACATGTAATAATTATAAAAAGTACATATAATAGATAATATGAATAGAATATATTACATAATATATAAATAGATTTTATACAAAAATAAATTTTAAAAATAATATAATATAATACTATATAATATAAAGATCTTGAAAACATATAATATAGTAATATATAGAAATAATATATAATGAAAATAATTTTAAACTAAATAAAAATAATAATAGTTTAATATATAAAGATATTACATAAAATATATATATATATAAATTTATACTATTAATGTATTAGTATATGAATAATAAAGAAAATAATATAGATTATCTAATATAGTAAAATAATTTAATACAATATTAAAATAATAAAATAAAAGGATAAAAAGGAAATTAAAACAAAGAAACAGGATTAAAATGGCAATTTTGCCGAAGTTTCAAAACAAGGCGTCAGTAATAAAATTAACCTTTAATGCAGACCGAGGATTAAATTGGAAAAGAATATGAATTTTGGGGCCAAATTAAAAATAAAAAGAATTTAAATTGAAATGTAATTAAAAATAATAAAAATGCGGGAGGACTAAAATGGCAATTAGCCCATTTAATAAAAACGCGCGGATCCTCCCCCGATGCATCGGGTCAACGCGGATCTTTATTTAAAACGACGTCGTTTGGTCCTTACCGACCATGCCAAAACGGCGTCGCTTCCTTTGCGTATATAAACCGATGTTCGTAAAAAAATTCATTTAGACTTAGATTTAAAAAAACAAACTCCAAAAACGCTCCAATTCCTTTGGCCTTTGTCCAAAATAAACCATCGGACTTCACAGGCTACGCACTTCACGCGCCGTCGCGGTAGGCGGTCGGAGGTTCGAACCTCTCCATTCCGAAGGTACTTTTTCACTCTCTTCATTTTTTTATTGTGTTGTATATAAAACATGTATAAATAATAATAAAAATAACACAAAAACAAATCGAAAATCACCTTCTGCAAACGGGTTTTTTGTATTTTTATTTCTGTGGATTTTTGTGAATATTTTGTATCCGTATCTCCCCCCTCCCCCGTTTACAAGTTTTTGTAAGGCTTTTATAGCCTTTCGCAATGAAAATAAAAAAAGGAAATAAAATCTATGCCATATTTACTGTGATTTGCTGCTGCTGTGTTTTCCTTTTTCACACAGGTCATCAGCGAGAACGCAGCGGTGATGGGGGTTCGTGCGCTGATCACGACGCGACCAAAGGTGTGCGCGAGGCTTGCGGCGTGACGGTTGGGGTACTGGCCCTTGCGGAGCGAAAACTGGAGTGCGGCACCTAGGGTTTCCCCAGAAACCCTAGGTCTGAAACTTTGTTTAGCATTGGGCCCTTTTGGGCCGTCCTTTATTTGGGTTGTAAAAAATTAATTTAGCCGGGTCTGAGTGTAATTCGGGCTTGGGGTATTGGGTCTGATTTTGGGCTTTTGAAAATTGGTCTTGTAAAATGGACTGTTAAAACTAGACATTATTTTTTTTGGTTTTTTTATTCTGTTTTATGGGCCCGGGCAAAATAGGCTATTTACAGCTGCCCCTCTTTGCTCATTGTTGTGAAACAAGAATAGAGCAAAGACTATAAAAGGACCAATTTTGCCCGGTCTTGGCCGAGCCTCGACTTCTTGATCCTCGTCTTCTTCAAATGGCTCTAACTCTACTGCAACTTGAACGGTATTGGAACTTCAATAAGTCTGATAGCTTCAATTTGTTTCACTGCAACTTCATGAATGTAGTATCCACTATCTTTTGATCTGATCCACTGCAAACTCAGGGAGACAAGATCTGATGTTTTCGATCTACTTCTTGCAACTTCAAGAATGCCAGATCTGCTATTTTAATTTGCTCCCTGCAATTTCAGGGTTATCAGACTAATGTCCTTGATCTGCTTCCTGCAACCTCAGGAATTGTCAAATCTACTATCTTTAATCTGTTCCCTGCAAACTCAGGGATTGCCAGACTAATGTCCTTGATCTGCTTCCTGCAACCTCAAGAATTTCCAAATCTGCTATCTTCAATCTGCTCCCTGCAAACTCAGGGATTGCCAGTCTGATGTCTTCAATCTGCTTCCTGCAAACTCAGGAATTGCCAGACTTGCTATCTTCAATCTGCTCCCTGCAAACTCAGGGATCGCCAGACTGATGTCTTCAATCTGCTTCCTGCAAACTCAGGAATTGCTAGACCTGCTACTTTCAATCTGCTCCCTGTAAACTCAGGGATCGCCAGACTGATGTCTTCGATCTGCTTCCTGCAAACTCAGGAATTGCCAGACCTGCTATTTTCAATCTGCTCCCTACAAACTCAGGGATCGCCAGACTGATGTCTTCGATCTGCTTCCTGCAAACTCAGGAATTTCTAGACCTGCTATCTTCAATCTGCTCCCTGCAAACTTAGGGATCGCCAGACTGATGTTTTCGATCTGCTTCCTACAAACTCAAGAATTACCAGACCTGCTATCTTCAATCTGCTCCCTGCAAACTCAGGGATCGCCAGACTGATATCTTCGATCTGCTTCCTGCAACTTCAGGAATGCCAAATCTGCTATATTCAATCTGCTCCCTACAAACTCAGGGATCGCCAGACTGATGTCCTTGATCTGCTTCCTGCAACCTCAAGAATTTCCAAATCTGCTATCTTCAATCTGCTCCCTGCAAACTCAGGGATTGCCACCCAGTGTCTTCGATCGCGCTTCCCGCAAACTCGTGGAATTGCCGACACTGCTATCTTTAATCTGCTCCCTGCAAACTCAGGGATCGCCAGACTGATGTCTTGGATATGCTTCCTGTAAACTCAGGAATTGCTAGACCTGCTATTTTCAATCTGCTCCCTGCAAACTCAGGGATCGCCAGACTGATGTCTTCGATCTACTTCTTGTAAACTCAAGAATTGCCAGACCTGCTATTTTCAATCTGCTCCCTACAAACTCAGGGATCGCCAGACTGATGTCTTCGATCTGCTTCCTGCAAACTCAGGAATTGCTAGACCTGCTATCTTCAATCTGCTCCCTGCAAACTCAGGGATCGCCAAACTAATGTCTTCGATCTGCTTCCTGCAAACTCAGGAATTACCAGACCTGCTATCTTCAATCTGCTCCCTGCAAACTCAGGGATCGCCAGACTGATATCTTCGATCTACTTCCTATAGCTTCAGGAATGCCAAATCTGCTATCTTCAATCTACTCCCTACAAACTCAGGGATCGCCAGACTGATGTCTTTGATCTGCTTCCTGCAACTTCAGGAATGCCAGATCTGCTATCTTCAATCTGCTCCCTGCAAACTCAGGGATCACCAGACTGATGTCTTCTACCTTGCTACATTGTCCTGTAGAATAGGTATATGCTTATGTCTAATAATTAAGATGCTTTGATCGAAATGTATCAAATGCTCCTAATTAGACCCACAATGATATATGAATGTTATGAGATTGCTTCCTATTTTAAGTGTCATCGCTCATTTATCCATCAAAGTTTCCTCTTCGTTCCTTACGAAGTATCAATCATTCTTCTCAAATTATTTACCCCATGGTAATTTTGAGTCATCTCCACTTGAACCTTGGGACATTAAGTTGGTACTTCCCACTACAACTTCAGGGGAATAACATTTGGTTTCTTCATCCTTCTGTTACCACTCAGGGATACAGAACTTATACCACTTCAATCAATTTAATCTGTTACACCATTCCCCGGGTGTAATGACCAAATGTATGTGTCTAAAATTTTCAGGAATGCAGGGTATCACGACAATGATCCCCTTTTTCACTTGGATTGACCTTGTTCGTCATTTGCCGATATGGTATCACCAACGAAATTGTCTTATCCAATAAGAATCTTAAGAGATAATCATTTTTCAGTCTTTCCAACCTTTAGGTTTGGTGAGTTCTGAACAATAGTCACGTTTCAGATTCCTCATATTATTTAGAAGTTTCTAGAGTAATATGCGAAACTCCTTTTATGAAAGTGTTATTAGTCCATAAATCGTTACTTCAATATAAAATGCTAAAAAGGTCACAAAAATAGACGAGAAAGAAATTAGTCAGGAGCATAGCTCAAAAAAATAATTTAATCAAAGATAACCTAGGTAATAAAAGAAAATTGATTTGGGTGTATCTCCAAAAGAATAAAGCAATCAAAGATAATGAATTCAATAAATGAGTAAGATAGAATCTAGGTGTCCCAGATATCGCAGCTTGAGCTTCTCTGTTCAAACTTCTTGAGGACCATTTTAAGTTCGATATGTGTTTTAGGGGATCCGGAGTACTTTGTCGATGCCCCAAGACGTAACATATTTCCTCATTGTTAATTCAAATGTAGCAAGACTACTGTATGCCCCTCTTTTGATCAAAATTTGAGCCGCCCTTTTCGGGTTTTCAACTCAAATTCCATTTGGTCTCAAAGCGCCCTTTGAGGGTTTTCGCCTTGGCCTCTCCTTTTTTTTTTTTGAAAATATTCTCAAGGCTCCCTTTGCGGGTTTTCACCTTAGTCTTTCCTCTTTTAGGTAAAATACCTCTTAGCTGAACCTGAGGTCACTGGATTGGGCAAGTCTTCACTATCCGTCTCGGTCAATATCAATGCAGGCACTACATAAGTCCTTCCCAGTTTGGCATATGCTTTCTTCTAAAATCATTTTATAGAAGAAAGGTCTTTTTCAACATTAGGTTCCCTCGTGGAATTCCCTAAGATGAACTTCTTTAACGTAAGCTCGCATCATCTGGCCGTGACGAATAGCTTTTAACCTTTTCTTCAATTAGGTTTAATTAGCAAAACGCTTCAATTTCATAAACCAATGGGTAAGATGTTGCCCCCAGCGAAGGTTCTGGCCGACGTTCAATAAGATAGAAGGTAACGGTAACTTCTTATGCCAATCCTTACAAGTCTAAGTCACCTTTCATAGTTTTTTTTTTTTGCAACTTTTGCTGTACTGTAATATGCTGCCTGATCTTTGGGCAAACTGTAAACTTTGACTTTGTACAATTATGCGTGATCTTTTGTGGCCTTCTTTGCTGGCATCTGACCCTTTCCTTTATTCTTTTTTTTTTGGAATTTGATGACTGTCGACCTTGCAATGTTAGCATATGAAGCTACTTCCACTCTCTTAGTGAAGTAAACGATGGCTATGTCGATGAGTCGATATTGGCTAAAATCTTTTGACGAGATTGACCCCATCACATCCATGCCCTACATATGGAAAATTTGTGAAAAACTGGAGTAGGCACATGAATCTTGTCTCCTTAAATACGGCATAGCTGATACCATCCCTTTCTATGTAGATTGGCAGTGCCTGATCCTCATGTTTAGCCCACATCTTAGTAGCCCAGGCATGTCCTAATATGATCGTACAAAACATCTTTGAATTCTTGAAAATAACTCAATGATGTCTCGCATTATTTCTATGGTGAGCTGGGCTTCGTTCTTCACCCCTTTTCTAGGCTCATAATATCCGTTGACCCTTTGTTGAGTAAGGTCTATTTTTCATCTTGTTAAACCATTCTTAACAAGTCCGAAGATATGTCACAATATCTGTCATCTTCAAAGTCCTAAGATCCCCTAGACCCATATCTCATTCAAAAAGGGAGATAGTAACAACGTCGCTCATGTCGTTGATATCTGGGTACCTAGGTACGAAGGCAAACAAATCCAAAGAATAAATTATTCAAAGAATGGTTACTTGTATGATATGAATGAATAAAAGAATATTTGAAAGAAAGTCCAAAAGTAAAAGAATCTATACATGGAAGAAATAAAAGGATATTTGTTCAAAAAGATGCATTTTATTAAAATAAGAATTTAGGACACAAGCCTATTTCACAAAAGGGTTCTTATTGCCTCTAGGCTTAAGGCAACAAGCATGTTTTGAATATTACTCTAGATTAGCTCTAAAAATACAGAGATCTCTTCCACAGTCCCATTATTCAAAACACTCCCAAGTATACAAGGGCTTGGAAACTTCATTCCCCGATTCCCTCTTCGCTTTTGATTTCTTCAAGGGTCGTAACTTTTTTGTCTCCTCCTTCAATTATCACATTTACTGCCTCGTCAAAGTGATCAGGTTTTGATGAATCGTCGACTTTCACAATTCCCATTTTGATGAGCCTCTCAACTACCTTTTTGAAGGCAGTGCAGTTTTTTATGGAATGTCCCGATATTCCTGCATGGTAATCACATTTAGCGTTTGAGTCATACCATTTAGGATATGGGGGTTGTAACGGCTTCAAATAAAATGGAGACACCACGTGTGCGTCAAACAAACTTTGATATAGCTCCTTATACGTCGTTGGGATTGGTGTAAATTAGAGCCTTTCAGAGTTTTGCCTGGTGCCTGATTCTTGTCTTGTCGACCCTTGTTGCCCAGAAGTAATTACCTTTGGCTGATTAACAGTAATTGATTTTGAGTACCCTTTGTTGTATGTACTCGTATTATTCACTTCGTCATCCTTTTTTCCTGGAGTAGACCTTCTAGTAGTTTCTCCTGCCTCAATCTTGCCACCCCTTATGGCATTTTCTATCATTTCCCCTGCCATAACTATATCCGCGAAGCTCTTAGTGGTGCTTCCTATCATATGAGTGATGAAAGGAGCCTTCAAGGTATTGATGAAGAGTATTGTAGTCTTCTTTTCTAGGAGTTGTGGTTGAACTTGCATGGCAACCTCTCTCCATCTTTGCGCATACTGCCTGAAGCTTTCATTTGATTTCTTCTCCATGTTTTGCAAAGTGATTCTGTCAGGCGTCATGTCTGTGACATGATTGTATTGCTTCATGAAGGCTTGGACTAGGTCTTTCCAAGAGCTAATCCTAGCACGGCTGAGCTGGTTGTACCACCTGGATGCTGCCCCCACTAAACTGTCTTGGAAACAATGAATCAGAAGTTGATCATTGTTCACGTAGCCAGTCATTCGTCTACAAAATATAGTGATGTGGGCTTCAGGGCAACTAATCCCATTGTACTTCTCAAATTCTGGCATTTTGAACTTATGAGGAAGTACCAAATCTGGAACCAAGCTCAAGTCTTTAGCGTCAATACCATGGTGATGATCGGCATTTTCCAGAGCCTTGAACTTTTCCTCCAACCATCTACAGCGATCTTCCAACTGCCTTGAAGATTCAGTTCTTATTCTCTCTCTCTCTCTCTGCTATGTCCAAATCAGGGATAACGGGATTGGCAGGGTTATCTCCTGGGTTAGATCCTGAGCTGACCTGGAAGTTCATAGGTGGTCTAGTATCAGCTTGCCCCTGTTGAGGCCTAATTTCGACAGGTGGCCTTTGGGGATACTCTTCAGGTTGTACATGAGGTGGGGTGAAACCCTTAGGAAAGTCCTCATTGTCTTCAACATTAACTATGGGACCCTTCCCTTTGTCCATTGCCCCACTCAGCATCTAGGCCATTTGGGCCATCATATTTCTTTGAGCCTCCAACATCTGGTCCCTCATCTCTTGTTGGAGTTTTGCCATTTGCTCTTGCATCTGGTCTTGTATGTCTATTTGGAATTGTTCCAATCTCTGATCCATTTTCTTTGACTTGACCCGTGTATCGTAAGGATGATCAGCTTCTAGATTTCCCTTCTCTTTTTCTATCTCTCTCTCTGTGTTAATTTCAACTAATTAGACTCTCTTTATAAACTTAAATGCATATGATATGATGTAATGCAAATGCATGAATGCAAAGAAAGAGAGGCGTTGATTCTGAATTCAATTCCTTTAGAAAAACTTTTCTAGAAAACAAATTTCTTTACATAAAACGGATTGCATATACGGCCTTGCCCTCATATTCCAAGCAAAAACATCAATCCCCTTCCTTGCAAAGGTCAAATCTTGCAAACTTCTAGTAGATGCCTCATCTAGCTCCTTTTTGCTTGATCTGGGCGGTGACTCACTGTTCACTTATTTCCATAAAGCTTGTTAGCCTCTTCAAGATAGTCAAGACCCTCGAATAGTCTTTGTCAGCTTGAATCCTTGTGTCATTAAGTCTTGTATTCCTTCACGGACTATCGGTCTTCTCTCGTCGTGTTTACATGAAACATATTCGGACAACCGTATTATAATCCACTTTATCAAAAAATCCATTTCCTTATGACAAACTTTTCTATTTAGTAATCGAATTTGAATCAACACCTCTTTTCTATGATATGAATGCAATGCAATCAAAACAAAAGAGAACACGTTAGCACAAAGAAATAAATAACAGAATAGGGCACATATCTGTGTGACCACTAGGGTTTGACATAGTTCTACCTAGGGTAAGTCCATAGGTTTTCACTATATGCGGTTTAGTTCTAAAGTTGAGGTACCCGAACCAGCAGATTCATCGATCCTCAACCATTATAGGCTCATATGGACCGAGTTCGGTTCAGGGGAATACATTTCCCTATGGCCATGCGGAAGTGAAAACTTCACGAAGACATAGGTACAGATGTATTTCGAAAGCAATCCACTAGCCCATGCGGAGGTGAAAACCTCACGAAGGCATAGCTTCTCGCTCCCACTTAAGGGTGTGACCACGACAGTCATGCAGTGCAATGCAAAGAGATATATTTTTAAAATCACATGCAATAAAAGGATCATATTTTTTAAAATCAGAATTTTAAACTCGAACAAAAGGACATGAAATTATCGATTTTATGGCTTGACTCTCTTATTGGTCCCCAGTGGAGTCGCCAAGCTGTCGAAACCATTTTAAATGTTTTAGAAAATGGGGTCGACTTTTAAAAACAAAAATGGGAGTTGCCACCAATCCCTTTTTACTTAGGTGTGATTGGATCACCTTGTGAAACGTTTTATTTTAAAACATCTAATTTTTGGTCCACGAAAAACAAGAAAACGAGTTCGGGAATCGGTTACGTATGAGGAAGGGTTAGCACCCTCATAACGCCCAAAAATTGGTACCTAATCGATAGAATCATGTCCAAATGTTTGAAATTTAAAAGTATTTAAAAATATGATTTCTTAAAAACTTCGAGCAATTTGAGTTAAAATTTGAGATTTCTTTGTTCCGAAAGAATATAAACATCACATTCAGCACGATAGGACACGATATTTTAAAACCTTCGTAATCAAAATCATCTCATGATTTACAAAACTTGTTAAAAGGATATTTAGTTATTTAGCCAAACGGAAAATCGCAACCCAGCACGATTGGGCACTATTTCCCGATTTTCTAAATACAAAATATTGCCTTATTTTAAAAACCTTTAGATAATATACTGTAATTTTGCAAAACATTTTAAAACGATAATTTTATGAAAATATCATATTAGTACAAACTATAAAAATATAAAATAATGACTAAAAAAGAATAACATTAAGGCAATCATAAATAAATAAATGAAAGAATATGGGCAAATAAAATATATACATAAAACAATAAATATCAAAATAAAAAGAAAATTATTAAGTAAATATGAATTTTTTATGCAAGATTAAATAATAAATAAATAAATAAATGAAAATTACATACATATAATATAAACAATGCATTATAAAAAAATTATACTACATAATATTTTAGAAGTAATATATAATATATAATAAATACAAAAATCTAAAAAACATATATAAGATAGAAGTTATAAGATAATATATATACATATAAAAAGGGGTTATAAATAAATAATATATGTAAGATATATACATGCAATAATTATAAAAAGTTCATATAATAGATAATATGAATAGAATATATTACATAATATATAAATAGATTTTATATAAAAATAAATTTTAAAAATAATATAATATAATACTATATAATATAAAGATCTTGAAAACATATAATATAGTAATATATAGAAATAATATATAATGAAAATAATTTTAAACTAAATAAAAAAAATAATAGTTTAATATATAAAGATATTACATATATATATATATATAAATTTATACTATTAATGTATTAGTATATGAATAATAAAGAAAATAATATAGATTATCTAATATAGTAAAATAATTTAATACAATATTAAAATAATAAAATAAAAGGATAAAAAAGGAAATTAAAACAAAGAAATAGGGATTAAAATGGCAATTTTGCCGAGTTTCAAAACGGCGTCGTAATAAAATTAACCTTTAATGCAGACCGAGGATTAAATTGGAAAAGAATATGAATTTTGGGGCCAAATTAAAAATAAAAAGAATTTAAATTGAACAGAATTAAAAATAATAAAAATGCGGGAGGACTAAAATGGCAATTAGCCCATTTAATAAAAAACGCGCGGATCCTCCCGGATATCGGGTCAACGCGCGGATCTTTATTTAAAACGACGTCGTTTTGGTCCTTACCTGACCATGCCAAAACGACGTCGTTTCCTTTGCGTATATAAACCGATGTTCAGAAAAAAAAATTCATTTAGACTTAGATTAAAAAAAAAAAACTCCAAAAACGCTCTCCAATTCCTTGGGCCTTTGTCCGGAACGGCCATCGGACTTCACAGGCTACGCGCTTCACGCGCCGTCGTGGTAGGCGGTTGGAGGGTCGAACCTCTCCATTCCGAAGGTACTTTTTCACTCTCTTCATTTTTTTATTGTATTGTATATAAAACATGTATAAATAATAATAAAAATAACACAAAAACAAATCGGCAATCACCTTCTGCAAACGGGTTTTTTATATTTTTATTTCTGTGGATTTTTGTGAATATTTTGTATCTGTATCTCCCTCCCCCCCCCCCGGTTTACAAGTTTTTGTAAAGCTTTTATAGCCTTTCGCAATGAAAATAAAAAAAGGAAATAAAATCTATGCCATATTTGCTGTGATTTGCTGCTGCTGTGTTTTCCTTTTTCGCACAGGTCATCAGCGAGAACGCAACGGTGATGGGGGTTCGTGCGCTGATCACGGCGCGACCAAAGGTGTGCGCGAGGCTTGCGGCGTGACGGTTGGGGTACTGGCCCTTGCGGCGCGAAAACTGGAGTGCGGCGCTTGCGCTGATTGCTGCGCCTAGGGTTTCCCCAGAAACCCTAGGTCTGAAACTTTGTTTAGTATTGGGCCCTTTTGGGCCGTCCTTTGTTTGGGTTGTAAAAAATTAATTTAGTCAGGTCTGAGTGTAATTCGGGCTTGGGGTATTGGGTCTGGTTTTGGGCTTTTGAAAATTGGTCTCGTAAAATGGACTGTTAAAACTGAACATTATTTTTTTTGGTTTTTTTATTCTATTTTATGGGCCCGGGCAAAATGGGCTATTTACAATTACACATGTGTTTTATCATCGCCCTACATTTGTCATAATTCAATTTATTTGATAATATTAATAGTAATAATAATTATAACAATAATTTAATATAATAATTTAATAAATATCTATTTAATAATTAAACATAAGTATTACAAATGTATGTATTTTTATTAATACACTTGTATTAAATCATCACCATACATTTGTCTTTGTTTAATTTATTTCTTAATATAATATTTATAATATAATTAATTTAATAATATACTTTATAATTAATTTATATATTTATATAATTAAATCATGTAAAAATCTAAGATTTTTACAATCTTATGCCGCCTCAACCTCCAAATGTGGCTTAATTGCCCATTTGGTCCCTATTATTTTCTTTTAATCTATAATTAAACTTTTACTCTTTATTCAATTTAGTCCTTTTTCCTAATTACTCTAAATTAAGCTAAATTTACTTAGTAAAAATCTAATTAAGCACACTACTAGAATCATAAATATTCCTAATAAATATTTACTAATTCGGTTTATTAGAACGGAGGCCCGATACTGCACTTTTTCGATGCCCGTAAATTTTGGGTCATTACATAATAAATACAATATTGGACTCATATAAAAAAAAATAAGTCTAAAAATCGAACACAATATGATTTAAACTCGAATTAAAAGCCCGAAACTCATAATTTCCTTAATAATCCCGTCTAGAAATTCTGCTCGCGCAATTTTCACTAAAACGATCATAACTTGAGCTTCCGAGCTCGAAATTGAGTGATTCAAAGTGCATTATGAAGCTAAAAGATACATCTCAACCTAAAAATACCTGGACCCCATCCAAAAAATTGTCGCAAGTCGGCTGATTTTTCAAACTTGAAAATTGACAATTTCAGTGAATAGAATTTAATAAATTTCACGCTATTCGTGCATGTACGAGACTAATTAATTTTTTATACTTTGTGATGGGTACAAGTAACTTTAGGTTTTAATTAGTGTAAATTTTAAAATTTTTTAATCTATATGTGGTATCATATTCATTTATTATAAATGATTAAGATTAAGGTAAATTTTGGCATTATACTTTAATTTATTATTTTTAAAATTATAATTATAATCAATCATTACATTCATATATTATTAAAGGGAGAGATCCGCTTACGTCAGTGTAAAACTTATCAATATATTTATACTTGTCATGCATGTAAATTTTTGAATTAATCTGATATTTCTATCATATTAATCTAAAATATTGTTTATATTAATATATATTTAACTGTTGAATTTTTTTTACGTAAAACGAATAGTTAAAAATTTTTAATTTATGCCAAACTTGACATGCATGATCTATATGAATGGAACATGAAATATGATGATTGGGTTGTTAAAATATTAATAATATAAAAAGTTACAGAAGAATGTAAAACAACTTAAATTTTACATCAGTATAAGTAAATCCCTTTCTATTATTAAATAATTAAATTACTAATTCAACTATTAAACTAACAAATCAAAGTTAAATCTAAACTAGGAACTTGAGCATATAAGACCTCAAAGCTTCATTAAATTGAAGTCTCATTTACTACTATAATTCACTATCAAGTTTTATTTTTTATTTTTTTGTTGATGAATTAAAGCTAATATTTATTTATGCAAATAAATGTGTTATTTTTTTAATTTCGTGTGTATCCGAATAAAAAATAAATTAAATTTTATTAGTTTATGTTTGAAAATCAACAAAACTAAACAAAAATTTAGATATAATTATAAAATTCAATATAAACTTATTAAAATGAAATTGATATTCGTATCCAGATAATTCGATAAGATAATTGATCATAATTCAAGCCATTCATTTTTATTTTTTTTGTCATTTTTCTGTTATTATTTTGGCTAATATACTAAAAAAACCCTTAAACTTTATCCTTTTATTTATATAAGTTCTTATACTTTTGTTAAATTCAAATAAATCTTTAAACATTAATTGTTTCGTAAATAATTCCTTAAACTTCACCCAAATAAACCTAAAACTTTTATACAAGCATGTTTTTCTTTATCTATTAATGATAATCTAGGTTGAATCGCATTGCACTTAGACTAATCAATCATGTCCCAATCATAAACAAACTTAGTTTGAATGTTTATAGTTTATTAAGATTTTAAAATATTGTTGATGAGGTATCAACAAATGAAGATATAAAGAGGAGTATGTGGTGGTATTGAGGAAGGTCGGTTCTTCCTAGCAGAGCAGAGAGTCGGAGGATGTATGTAAGTAAGGAAGTTGGGTACACAAATGAGAAGGTTGAGGATTATAAGGTGGCTATGAATGCTTGAGGGTCGATCCCTTCTTTATCGTGTTGAGGATATATATATATATATATATATATAGTGGAGGTCTTGTGCCTGGTAGCGTTGATGTGGTAAACTTACTACCAATAAGTCATCATCATGGAATGCATAGAGGGATGTACGTGATGGGACTCATTCTAACATTCCTTCTGAATTGGGGTACGAGGTTGTTACGGTCAAGTAGGGTTTAGTGGCCTAAAGGACGTGTCCATAGTTAGGGGAGTGTTCACACTAGAAAAGTGAGTGCCTTGAGAAACAAGTGGTCTGCTCACAAAGATGGATGGGCAAGACCCTTTTGAAGGTGACGGGTAGTCCGTTCGCAAGGATGAATAACTTGGTGACCATAAACCTTTCGAAGGGGTCGAGAGGTTGAATGGAGGTAGGCTTTCCAAGATGTTGGTAATTCGATGACTACTTGGGTAATGAAAAGTGAAGAATTGCTTGTAGACGCTTCTTAAACAGCTTACTATGTTACCACATCTCCAAAGTCGGAGGGGTATAACAGATATAAAACTCCAACATTTGAAAGTAATTATATTTTACAATAATAATAAACTAAAAAAATAATAAAAACAACATTAAAAAAGTAGAAAGATATGTTATAATTCATATAAAAATGTAGACAAATGTACTTAAGCTTATTTTTGTACATTGATTTTCATTTAGATAGCCTTTATTCAAATGGAAATACTGATATTAAGAATCTTATTTAGTTTTAGATTAAAGTTTAATGGGTTAATTGAATGTACAAAAAGTAGGAAGGTTTATCTAAATAAAGTGACAAAGTTTAAGGATTTATTTTGTATATTAACCTATTATTTTGTATAGCAAATGTGAAAAGGTAAGGAGTCAAAAATATAATTAGTGGATGTCCACAAAGTGATTGACATAAGTTAGGGCGGTCACGTTAAAGTGAAGTGGCATAACCGCAAATAAATCCAAACCCCAGTGGCTTTCTCTTAGCACCAATCGCTTATAAAGTTATAATCCTAAAACATGCCCTTATTTCCAATTCCCTTCATCAACAGAAAACCCAAAAAACCCGAAACTCGAAAATGGGAAGCTCTAGATTCTCGTTCAGTTTCCTCGCGATTTGCGCGATCCTGGCCATCCACGTGGCGGCTTCCGCTTCGTCTCCCATGCTCGATTTCGGCGGCGACCATTTCCTCCCGATTAAATCGGAGTGCAGTGGATCCATCGCGGAATGCCTGATGCTAAGCGGGGAAGATTCCTCGGACTTCGACGCCGAGTTCGCCATGGACTCCGAGATCAACAGGCGCATTTTAGCGACGAGGCGTTACATTAGCTACGGTGCGCTGAGGAGAAACACGGTGCCATGTTCGCGACGCGGTGCGTCGTATTATAACTGCCGGCCGGGAGCTCAAGCAAATCCTTACTCACGCGGGTGCAGTAGAATTACACGCTGTCGGCGTTAGATTTATTTATTTATTTATTTTTATGTCCTTTTATTATAAAAATAAAATAAATTTGTTGCTCCCCTAGTCTAATTTTGAAAATGTAATATTTTCTTCTATTTCTTCCTATACTTGATTCATAAATTATTGTGTGTATTGCTGTTTTTAATTTCTTCTTCTTTTTTCAAATTTTATGGAATATACGCATATAAGATAATTGAGTGGAATAAAGATAATTGAATGAATTCTATAGGGATTATATTTGTGTTGCTAATAAAATAATTTATTTGATTTGATTTTTGGGTTTATCAGATTTTGAGGTTGTGCCATTGTGGTACAAGTTGTTTGGTGAGACAAAACATAACTTGATTTGTACAGTTTATATTTTATATTTATTTTTGGCCATTTGAAGTCCAGATTATTTATGGCACTGAGTTGTTTTCCCCCTGAAGATTTCAGCTATATTATTGAGGAAATGTCGGCTACCTTTTCTTTTCAAGGCTATGAAGTATGATTTTTTTTTTTTTTTTTGTTCACTTATAGTTGAAAGTTGTAAAAAAGAAGTCTGTATAAAAAAGATTGACCCAGCAATTGCGGCAAGTGAGGAGGGCGGTTCATGTGCGAAGTGCAAATTCAAAGCAACCCATTTACATGGAATCTAATTCTTTTTCCAAAGTGATAGGCCAAAACAAAGCAAAGAGAAATGCAATCCAACTGTATTTGGCATCTTACACCTGTATTTTGCTACACATTAAATTCACATTACACAAACTTAACACCTATGTCCAATACATATTCAAACATAATTATTGGCATTAATTTTGAAACAATTAATGAACTAAATATATATATACCCACATCCGACACTAATTTTGAGCCCCCGGGTCCAGATAACATAGCACCTCAAATGTCTTGTCACCTAATAGTATAAGAAAAGGAAGCCAAAACAGAAAGCTATCCACAAAGGTTAACATCAAGAATTAGGACCACTTATGCACGACTTCATTTCTTAATGCTTAGATATTATGAACAAAATCAAATACAACATGAATCAAATTACTTAGTGACTAGCATGACCTAAAAGATAATGAGATTCCTCAAGCATAAACTTCCCTACCAAACTAGTATTTTCTATATATAAATCAATTCCTCTACAGGTATTTGTTACTTAAACAGCTAATCACAATCATATTATATATATTGAAAAGAAGTCTAATCATGAACTTAAACTACTAGTGTGAAGAATGATTAGAGAGGGTTAACCATATATAATAGATAATTGAAATTAGAAGAGGCGGTCACAAATATAAGTTATCTGTGTCTGTTTGTTACTGGTTTTCCATGAGAGAAAAGCTAGGGAACAAAAGGAATACAGAGTCTATTAATACCATGCTGTAAACGCCAAATTCACACTGTTATGGTTCTTCGGGCGACTCGGAATCGTCCTTCGGCAAGGAAGGAACCAAAGGAGAAGGAGGCTTATCTGCATCCATCTCTGCTTTGAGATCATTGATGGTTTGTTCTAGCTCATCTATCCTGCAGCCCATCTCATCAAGTGCGTTTAAGTCAAGGAAATCAAGAACATGCTTATAAGTTTTATTTTCTTTGGAACATGAATATACATCGAATTAAGGTTAAACTGCTTCACTTTAGCTTTAGTAGCACCTAAAGAACAAGGTTGAGTGAAATGAAAGGAAATTTGGCAACTCACCCATGGCTACTTTCCCCATTGAAATAAAAAACCAATGTAAAAACAGACTAAAACCTCGGTGTAAGCAAGTAAAAAAGCTTTCACATTTTGCTTATTGCAAAAGTGAAATTCTTAAAAACCTCCACCAAACAACCACAAGTTCAACAAAACAGAACTTCCCTGATGCTTTATAGAAACTAATCATGCAACTCATCCCCTCGCATAGAAACAACTAGATAATATGAAAAGGATATTCTTCGTAATGATGGAGTCAGACATTGTTTGGAACCTTTGTTGCTGTAATATGTAATGGAAGGGTGGTATTAGCTAAATCTGTTTAAAATTTATTGTTCTGAAATTCCTTATAGAATACCAAAACAGTTCAAAATAAGAACTCATGATCTGTTGAAGTAGAGTCTGGACCTGCATAACAATGTAATTAAAATCAGTAAAATCAGGATCAAAATCGGTTAAACCATTGCAATATATATATAACTAAACATAAGAAAATCCCCATGCTTTTCCGCTATCTCGGAATATCATACAATGGTCCAAAGCAAACAAATCAATTTGAGTGCAAAACTCAGAATACACCCTAAAAAAGAATAATATTTGTCTGCTCTAAACAACCATGAAGAGAAGGAAATTCTCTTAAGTTTATTTGCGATACATATAAGTGTTGGGGAACTTGAAAAGTAACTTACAAAAGCTGCCATTGTTTCATTCTCTAGTTTCCGATCTACAGAATTATCCCCATTCTGCAGAATATAAGATAAAATAAAAACTATACAACACAGAATGCTATCAAAGGTATCAATGTCTGCTACCATATAAAATGACAGTTGATGAAGGAAGCAATTTTTTTCTTTGAAGAACGTAAAATTCAAGCCTAAAATCAGTGAAATCAACATTCTGCAGAATATAAGATAAACTAAAAACTATACAACACAGAATACTATCAAAGGTATCAATGTCTGCTACCATATAAAATGACAGTTGATGAAGGAAGCAAACCTTTTCTTCAAAGAACGTAAAATTCAAGCCTAAAATCAGTGAAATCAACCTATCTTACTCAGACTCAGGTGTGAGCATAGAATATGGTTATGCGTCTGACATGAATGTATTTGAAGAGTCCTTGAAGGGTCGTAAACCCATGGCTATGTCAGACACAAGAGACAGACATGAGAATTTCAATAAAAATAAAAAGCTGGAGCCTCCTAAGTATCAACTCAATTAGACCCAACAAGCCCAATCATACTAGTTTAACTTCAAATTAAATGTCACTGCAGCATAAAACAATTAAACAATAACTATATTAAACAATTTTGTTTACATAAACAGATTATTGCATTCTAATAACATAAACAAGCCGCAGCTAAGAAACATATTGTGTAAATTGGTCAGTTTCCACTGTTTTAACTTTTGAAACTATTACTCAAATTTACTTTGAAAGCATTTCTCAGCATTCAGAGATCACCAATCACGGCTCTATCTCACATTTCTTCTTTTAGAAAACAGATTATGACATTTCTCACTCCACTAACAAACCGAATACAAAAAACGTATCGTCAAAGGACGCAAAACTGATCAATTTCCATATAGGTAAACATTTTAATCTAATATTTACATTAATTTCTTAAGCATTTCTAAGTAACCAAACAAACTTCGGCACTTTCAAAATTATAATCAAAGTAAAAGGAAAGAAAATCGGAATATTGCTACCTTGTACAACCGAACAGATCAGATTCAATAACTGAAAATTTAAAACCTAACCTAACAATTCTCGATAAATGATTAGGAAATTAATGAAAAAAATATTACATCTTAAATAAAATTAAAGAAAATAATTTAATTATGGAAAATGAAATATACCATTTTCGTATATTTGAATGACCAAGAAACTTTTCGACGGTTGGCAGAGGCGATGAAGAGAAATGGCTAGCTGTTTGCCTGAGTGACAGAGTCTGTGAGGGAGAAAGAACGAGAAGTGAAGAGTGAAGACGATGAAATTAGTGGCGCGGATTACATTACAACAATGAGAACTGATGGTCCAAGGGCATTTTTGTAAAACGGAAAAAAAACAAATGCTTTTTTTGGATAAACTAAAACCAAGGTTACTAATCTATTAGTAAGTTTACACTTTAATTACTTAATTTAAAAAAGTTACAAATTAGTCACTGGCCCGTTAACTTGGTAACAAGATGTAGGACTAGCAAATTTACAATCTAATTACTCAACTATTAGTAAGTTTATTATAATGACCTAATTTTAATCAATGTTGAAAATGCAATTTCGGTATCAAATTTCGTAAACCAAATCAGTGAAATTATGAATGGAAGAATTTACATATTTAATTTGAAAGTATATTAATGGACAACCGAGTAGTTGAATCGACAAAGCGGTTAATTATGGTACAGTGACTAATTTATAAAAGTGTAATTGCTATTAAATTTTAATTTATAAAATGCATGGGCTTGATTAACAATTAACCAAGGGACCAAATGGTTATTTAACCATTAATAATTCACGAGTCAGTGGATGAGAATAATTCACTCCATCCATTTCGCTAAGTATATTAAATAATGATTATGGCTATTTATTTAGTTAATTAAATAAGGTTAGTCTACTAAATAAGTTTAATTAGTTCCTTAATTTAAGTTTCCTTAATTTAAGTATAAATAATAAGTGAGTGGGAGAGATAAAACAATATCACTTCCTTTATCCCTATGTGTCGTCCATGCTAGAAGAAAGAATTCAATTTTAGGTTTTTCTTCCTTAACATTCTATCATCAAATTGGACAAGTGAGCTTTTCTCTTCATGAGTTTTGTAAATTCTTGGTCATCTAAGCTTAGTGTAGCATGCTCATGTGCTAGATTTTCAAATTGTTAAATGTTTATCAAGTTACCGTTAAAAAGTTTTGGTGAACTTAAGCTTGATTTTAAAAAGATTTTGAAGTATGAGTTTTGAGCATGTTAGGATTAAATTAAAAAGTAATGAAAAGTTGGATTCTATTATAAATCCAACTAAGCTATATGGTTTTTTTTTATGACATTAGGGGACTAAAATTGAATAAATTGAAAGTTGTTAAGAAATTATGCTATAGATTAAAAGCACAAGGTCCCTAATGAAAAAAAATATGAAATAGGATTTTGATTCGGTACTAAATATTGAGAAATACGAGCATTTCAAATATTAGGGCTTATAGGGACTAAAATGAATAAAGTATAACTTATGTTAAATTGTTGTGTTTTCATGTGATTAGGTGGAAACTAATCTGTTACTATAATCGAATTATTGTACGTAGCTAAAAATAATGTCTGAACGTCACGAGATAAAGGAAAGGTGAAGGCCGTAGACGAGTAACCTATCCCAGTTTATGCTTTCGTGACTTTGAATTCAATATGTATATGGTTCATTAAATATAACTTAATTAAGGTAACAATAATACTTGTCTCATGACTTGGTAAGTATTCATGTTATGGTTAAATTGAATATATGTGATGTTTTGTTTAAATGGTATTGAAAACATAATTTTGATATAAAAATGATAATGAACATGTAAGTGTCATGAATACATTATGCAATGAATGAGTGATATGTGAACATGTATATGAAATGAATGTGGTAAATGATATATGAATGATGAGAACCGCCATATTAGTCATACATGAAATGTGAAAGCATGATAATGTTAAGTAATGATATGTAATGATATGCAAATGGTTTTACTCATATGAACTTGCTATGAAAAGGCTTATAATATGTGAATCATGTACGTTGTGAAACATTGAATACCCTATTAATGCTCTCGGATAGAGTCGGGTATAGTTGGCATGCTATGGGATTAATGCAAGGAGTTTACTTCAGTTTATATTGATGAGGTGAGGAGTGCGCATTATACTTCAAACATACCAATAAGGTGCTAGGCACATTTACATATATTTCTTCAATTTATACCAATGAGGCGTGGAGTGCAATATACTTCAGACGTATCGATGATGCACTAAGTGTCAATTATATTGGTGTGATGGTTGGATGATTTGTGTATCCGTCCTGAGTATGTGTCTGGTTAACAGGGATTATAAAACATATAAGTTGGTTAATGCCATTGAATATTAAATGATAGATGTTGATTGTGAAAATTGTAAATGAATGTTACAGCATTGAAAGATAGTATGTGAAAGACCATGCAATACGATCATTACGAGCCTTGAGGGTCGATACAAATATAAAACGAATCAATGGATTCGAGTATGAAATGAGAAAATGAAATGGCTCACATGATATGTTTTAATTCATATGTGAATGAGATGGCATTATAGTTGAATTTAAATGTTGATATGTGTCAGAAAATAAGCATGAAAGCATGAAACTAAAAACATGAGACAAGAAATGTAAATCTAGTTTAATCTATTATCGAATCTCATATATATTGAATATGTTAACTTGTTATATATGTGTTCTATTATTTTCAAATCATGTTAGCACCACTGAGCTCTATTGCTCAGCATACGATTTGTTTATTTTCGTGCACAGGTAATGTTAGATCTCGAGGACACGAAAAGTATGACATCATCTAGGACTCAATTCTCGGCTCAACAAAGTTTGTACAACTTTTGATATGTTTTGTAGCAAAGTGACATGTACTTAATGTCATAATTAGTCTTTGAACTTATTTTGATGTTTTGGGTACTTATCATGTTAAGGGTTTGTATATTTAATGTGATCATACATGTATAGTGTTGTGAATATGTGTTATAATTAGGGATATGTTGTTATGCATGCGTAATTTACCATGTTTATGTTATGTTTGAGACATTGCTTGTTTGTCGAACTTGATGCATGATGTTAATAAGGTTGTCAATATGTTTGTGAATATGTGATTTAAGGTGTTAAATATGTTTGAAATGGTGTTTAGAATTTGTTAAATGAGTCTTATAATGTTTGGATATGATTTGGTATTGCTTTGGATCAAACTAGGTGAGTTTTGGGGTCATTTTTAGGTTCTGGAAAACTTCTATTAGTATAAATGGACAAATATATCGGTACAAATAAGTCAGCATCCAAAAATGAACAGTAGCAGGGACTTCTACCGATACAAGTATGTCAGAACAGGGTCCCTCCACAGTTTTGACTTGTTTTGAACCCAGGAGACCTGAAACTTGGTCCCGATCATCCCTGAACACCTAGATTTCGATTAAAAATGTTTTAAAAGTGTTTAATTTGACTCAAACTTAATTTAATCAATATGGATGTTTTGTAAATTATGCTGAAAGAAAGACATTAGGTTGATGTTGAATGGGAACTACTTCTATTTGTTTTAATTAATATCCTTGAACTTGTTTTCATGAAACTATAAAGTGTTTGAATGCTTGAACTTGTCTATATTTGAAATAAATAGTTTGTATAACATGACAGATATTTGATGTTTTAGTTGAATTTAAAAGAAAGTTCAATCTTAATTGCTTTGGTAACAAAAGTGGTGCTTCTCATTTGGACTTGATTATCGGGTCGGGTATGGGTGCTACATTTACTATTTGGTTACTCAATTTTAAAAAGTTACAAGTTTTTCATTGAACTATTAGTAACTTTACATGTTTACACTTTGGTTACTCAATCTCCGCACCATTACTCTCTAACATGATAATTCAAACAATATCAACAACAACTCAAGCCCCAAACCCTAGTAAAGCCATTTTTAACCTCATGCCTCACATTTGACCCAATCAACTCAACAACCCTTCATTCTTAACCCATTCATCATTCCCTATTCAACTAAAACCATAACCCAATAAAATCCAAAATCAAGCTATTCACATGCACTTACATCATATTAGTAACCAAATATTACCACAACCAAAATCAAAGCAAACAAAAATACAAAGAAAAAGGGAAGAATGTCTATTGTTTCAGTGATCCCTAAACAAGAGTTATAGAAGCAAAGGGATAGAATAATATTAGGAAAAAAGTAATCAAAATATGAAAAAAAGGGCTCAAACGTACAATATTCAATCAAGAGTTAGTTAGAGAGTTCCAAGCGATGGCGGCTCAATGCAAAAGGTCGAGGAGAAAGCTTCATTGAGAAAATGAACATGTTGGAGTTAGGCGACCATCTAAAGATAATGGACAGAGATCAAAGAGCTTTGGGTTTAAATCAACGAAGTTTCAAATGGAAATTAAACCATAAAATTGAAAAATAAGGGAAAAAAAGCTTTCGTTCAATGTGTTTATTGCCCAAGGAATAGGCTAGACGATAAAGAGATTACTAAAATACAAATATGAAGGAGATCCTTAAAACACTGAAACTTTCGAAAAGTTCAATGACCAACTTGTAACTTTTTGAAAATTGAGTAACCGAAGTGTAAACTTATTAATAGTTGAGTGACCTTGTGTGTAGCTTATCTTATGATGAATAGTGAGTTACTGGCCTTGTCAGACATCCGTTAACAACTTAACGACCCAATGACTTAAACGATAACCTTTGAATAGTGTAGTGACTAATTTGTAACTTTTTAAAGTTGAGTGACCAAAATGTAAGTTTACTAATAGTTGAGTGACCTTGGGTGTAATTTACTTTTTTTCTCTTTAGGCTTAATTATAATTTAAAATGTATTAAAAATCAATTCAATGATAATTTTTGGGGTCAATTTTTGCTATTAGTCTCTATATTATGCTAAGTTATAAATTTAGTCCATATACATTTGGTCATTTTTAGTTCACATACGTTTTGAATTTTAAAATTCTAATCATGTCTCAAATGATATTTGTTAAGCTATTTTTAAAATCTTATGTAGCAAACATATTATCACACATACAATGCTATGTTAGCTTGTTATTTTTCACACAATACTTACAAAAATGTCACATCATTTTAGTTAATAAATTTAATCTCTACCATTTGAGTCAAAATTGAAATTCAAAATTCAAAAAGTACAAGAATTAAAATTGATTAAATTGAAGACTAAATTCATAACTTATGGCATGCTATGAGACTAATATCATAATTTGACATAACAAATTTAACTATTACCATTTATATCATGAATAAAATTTCAAAATTTTAAAAATAAAAAACTAAAATTAACCAAAATTAAATTCACACCACATAAACAATTTGACATTTTTCAATTGAGAAAGTTATAAACATTTAAAAATAATTCATTGATCAAATCGTAACTTTTTTAGTTCAATGACTAAAATATAAATTTATTCATAATTTATTGACTAATGGTGTAATTTACCCTTTATTTTACTTGAGACAAATTAGTTTGAGAAAGAATAGGGCAAAACGTAAATGGTTAAATTGACTTAAAAAGGAAAGAAATTAATTTTCATCAAAAGAAAAAAGAAAGAAATTAATCAAAATCATAAATTCATTAATGGAAACCCAAGATTTGCTCCCAATAAACACCAAGTTTCAACCCATATATCTTTCCTCCATAGCTCTGCAAATTACAACGTTGAATTATCTATTACAATGGCCTCTGAAATCCTCCAAATCAAACCTCAAGTTGAGTATGATATGTATCAAACCAGTCGAGCCACTCGAGTCAGGGTCACATCTGAAGAAAAAAAGGCTCAAACCATGAAAGCCCTTCGGTCACTCACCATAGCCATTGCCATTCCGCTCTCTCTCACCCTTTTCATCATCTTCAAGTTTGGTTCACCCAAACGGTATCGAACCATAATGGCCAAACCCATTTGGTTCCCTCCTTTATGGCTCATAAACCTGGCATCCATCGGGTCAAGTTTCAGCATGAGCCTCGCCGCTTGGTTCGTTTGGGTCAACCGTGGGTTCCACATGAATTCCGATGCTTTGCCTCTTTATATCTCTCAAATTTCACTTAGCATTGTTTGGCATCCTCTCCAACTCATCAACGATTCCGTTTGGTTCGGTTTCTTGGTTTGTTTATTACATTTTGGGACTATTTTTGCTTGCTACCTTAGTTTTAGAAAATTTAACCATTTTGCAACAGATCTTGTTAAACCTTGTTTGGTTTGGTCCGCATTTCTTACAATTATTACTTGTAAACTTTTAATAATTTAATTTAGGTTTCGACGAGTCCTCGAGACTTTAATCTTCTTTGTAACAAAAATTATTTTACATATTTTTATAGCTTTTCATATAATTTATATTGTTAACTATATTAAAGGTTATAAATATGTGTAAGATAAGCATTGAATATATAATAATTATATATAACATAACACGTTGAAATATGTTTAATACTTTTTTTAGGTAAAATATGTTTAGTGGTTAACTTTTTGCCACGCGAATATGTGTCAACTTCCCAGATAACGTTGATCCAATATTAACTATCGCATGAGGAGAAGCTCAACTAGACCAACAGCACAAATAGAGGAGCAACACCCTTTCGGTATCAAGCCCATACGTTAGATAGGAACACTCTTCAAATATGAACACACTTTGGATATGATAATGAGTCCGTTTAGGCATAACTACTTCATACTAATTGGAGATGTAATAGAATGAATCCCAAGATATACATCCTTCATGCCCATGAATATTCTTTGCGTGTTTAGTGGGACAAATGTTTATCCTGCCATGTCATACTAATGAACAAGAGGACCTCTCCTATAAAGACCTGACCAACGATGGAGAAAAGATTAGCTTCTTGATATCTTAAAGTTACTCTAAGAAAGACCCTTTTCTACTTTCGATCAACCCGTCCTTTTATTCTTGTCTGGCTTTCTGCCTCTTTAGATGAATCGGTCTCTATTGCACTATCACTATCTCCTCCCTTATTGAACTTTGTATTAACAGTTGGTGCAATGAGGCGGACCAAAAAAATGTCTCAGATTTAGAGAGATACAACTCTCAACTCCTCTAACCCTCTTGCTCTGGTAATCTTACCAACTCCTTTCAGGGGAATGGCAAGGACCAACCAATACTAAGCTTCCTTTGAACCAAAACCTCCCTCTAAGCACTTAGGCGATGAACAACCCAACTGTTACCCGTCTTGAGCCCTTTACATAACTCATGGCCTCCCTCAACATTCCCTTATCCACTCCTTTGCCTGATCCTACTACATCCACAAACATGCCACCAACTACCCCAAACACTCAGATCTCGCTTAGAACTCATGTTCCAAACTCCATGGACCAAATCTTGCGCCAAATTTTTTCCAGCCTCGCAATCCTCCAATCCTAGTCAACTGTGGTCGTTGTGCCTCCAAATCAAAATTTACAATAAGGATCTAGTCCTCAACTACAAGTCAATGAGATGCAAGAGCAAATGCATCTCATGCAAGATCAACTTTTGGCTCAACAACACCAATTTTCGGAGCAGCAAGAGCGTTAGTGCCTGTTGGATTTGCAAAATGCCCATAATAAAAAAATTGATTGCGGAGCCCCACGCAACCAAAGATGCTGCCAAAAAGAACAACCTGTTAGACCCCGTCCACCCAAAAGATTCCACTCAGTCAACTGCCCATAGAAATTGAAAGGATGGTAATGTTGATGATATTATAGAAGATGCTCGACATGACAATCACCAATACCGAAGAGCCTTAACAAAACATCCTCCATAAAGGATGAAATAGGGGCTCTTAGGTTGGAAATATTGCAAACGACCAAGGTTACAAAGCTTGATAAAGTTTCATGGAGTTATGCCAATGAACCTCTAGCCTTGTCAGTTTTGGCTCGTAACCTTTCGACCACCTTTAAGTTCCCCAAGTTGTCTTACAACAAGGTGGGTGACCCAGAAGATTATCTTGCCCACTACTATAAGTACATGAATATCCTTGTGGCTTCGAATGAGATCAAGTGTAGAGCCTTCTCTATGACTTTATCTGGCACCGCCAGACACTGGTACCTTTTGCTTTCTCAAGGGTCTATCAACAGCTTTAACCAGTTAGTTGGTTTATTCATGAGTAGAAAAGATTTAATGTAACAACGATGATCACGAAGGGTGTGTCTAATGATTTAGACATTCAAGCCTTCATGGCTAGAACCACGCAAATTTTTGTGGTTCCACATCATCAACAACCCACCAAGAAAATTATCACAGTTGTATGAGATGGTTCATCGTTTCACTAAAAGAGATCATATGGATATTGATCAAGCTAAGTTTGCGACCTCAAAAACTCCTGTTACCAACTCCACAAGGCATTTATCCTTTCCACATTGTTATCAATCCCTTAGAGGACTCACCCCCTGGTTGGTGACGAGCGATTTCGCTAGTATAACCCCCTGCAGCAAGGAAATAGGCGAGAGGTAAAAATTGTAGAAAATCCTCATCACTCAAAACCCGTTAAGGAGAGTCGGCCAGGTCCACATCAGCGAGATCATGTCCCATAAAACCTCCACCATACATATCATCAGCTTATTTGCTCTCCTACTGTCATCTTCGAGTGGGTAGAGTATTAAGAGATTTTGGGTAATCCTCCAGGATTGCCTCCTAATCCACGTCGTGATGAGTTGCCTTTTCACTGTTGGTATAATGGTGAGTAGGGCCATAACACGAAACATTGCATCCAATTGAAAGATGCTACTGAAGATGCCATCCAAAGGGGACAATTAAAACAATATGCGGCGGGGGACACTTATCCTCTCAATAAAGCAAACGATTAGGAAACGAGGCCTTCCAAAAATTGACACAACGATAATGGAAAGCAGTCGATCTGAGGTATGATTGATGTTTTGATTAGCTGAAATAGAGAATGGGTTACCTCCAATTCCAAGTGGAAGGCTCACCTACAGAGTGCATTCTTTGTATCCATATCGATAAAGAAACCTAGAACTTCTCCTTGGAACTTGGAATTTTTTATGGTAGACAAACAAGAAGTTTTGGATGCGGAATGGGATGACCCCCTCATTGTTTCCACCATGAATCCTCTTTTTAGGTAAATAGAATTATGGTGGATACATGGAGCTCCGTAAACATATTGATAGCTAAGGCATTTTACAAAATGGGCTTTAAGGACTCAACTTTGACGAGGGCAAGTCCAATTTATGGTTTTGCTAACCAATCGATTACAGTCAAAGGTTCTGTCATTAGATAAATTTAATAATATTATTATATTTATTAGTTGGATTATATAAAAAAATACATTAGATGCAGCATTCAAATTTTTAGAGTTTGGATTTACATTAAGATATGGTAGTGAGATATATATTGCATTATTGGGAAAAAAATCGTTATAATTATCTTGAACAAAACTTATAAATACAAGTAAAATTGTTTTTAATAAAATCACACAATTATTCATCACATCATAAAATTATATAAAAATATGAATTCCTTTACAATTTATATATGTATACATATATTGATACAACAAATTATATATTAAATATATAAAATTAAATGCATTCATTTGTGAATTCACAAATTGACTTGACATATCATTAATGTTATCCAAAAACAACAGTTGTGAGCCTCATACGTTATCAAGTATACACATTAGTTTTTTTCACATATATATACGTATTGTAACACCTGTTATCCAAACCATTAACGATCTCATATAAGAGATGCTACAACCGACATTTGGAAGAACCTTCTATTACTCTATACATTCATTTAGCCTTTAATAAACTCAATCCTACTATAATCAATCAAACATAAACGTATTTACAACATTCCACCACATTGTCCATCAATAAGCATCAAGTGCATCGTATAAGTGGTTGTGGTATCAATGCCAAAGGGGTTGATCAGGGGTTAGTAGAATTAGGTTTGTGAATCGAGAGAGAGTGGTCATGCTTTAATTTTTGAAATTATCTATGCATTTTTAGGAAATATGTAACTCCCCTAACCCATATTCGTCATCGGAACAGGATTATAAAGCATTACCAGAGTTTACAGAATAAATATAATTAATTCATATCATTTAATATTCATATCCGAATCCAATCATATTCAAACATAATGTCCTTTAAAAGGACCCTCAAGGCCTAACTTATGCATTAGAAACAAATCAGGACTATATAGAAAACTCGGAGAATTTTTCGCGAGATTTCAAAATTTTTCTTAAAAACAGGGGTCACACGCCCGTGTGGGTAGACCGTGTGGCTCACACGGCCAAGTGACACACTCGTGTCTCAGACCGTGTGGGCATTCGATATAAGGCACACGGCCATGTCCCAGCCCGTGTTCTTACCCGTGTAACTCTCTGACTTGAATCACACGGCCAGCCACACGCCCGTGTGCTAGGCCGTGTGGATAATTTAATTTTCGAAAATTAGGTGCAGGATTCACACGGCCAAGACACACGCCCATGCACATGGTCGTGCGTCACACACGGTTGAGACACACGCCCGTGTATCTGTTCGTTTGGACGAAAATAGGCCATTTTAGGGCCACTTTTCTCACCCAAATTCATCATCAACCTACAACAACATTTAAATACATTTACCAACCAATTCAAGACATTAAAACCAAACCAAAACCAATCTTATGCATGTCATACTAACTCATATGTTCAAGTATTTAAACTTACAAATTTCACACTTATGTTCATAGACAAATTTTATCAAATATACTAATTCAAAATCATTCATCAATAGGTTTATATACTCTCCACCATATAACCATTTCATCACACATTAAACATTTTAAAGTCTTATATAATTACATCAAAATATGCATAACACTAGCCATTCCAATGGCTAGTTACAACCAAAATATTTCATCATTTGATCAACTTTAGCCTATACATGCCATTATACTAAAAGTAGATTTGTTTATACCAAAGTAAACTGTAGGATAGTGTGATCTTGCTCTAACCCGCTCCAACCTTTACGAGCTTCCGAGTACTATAAAACAGAGAAAATAGACAGAGTAAGAATTTAATGCTTAGTAAGTTCGTATAACAAGAATTTAACTTACTAATCATATTAATTTAAAGTAAGTATACAAAAATGCATCCAAAACATTGTGGCCAATTGCCTATACACATGCTCTCATCAAACTAATTAGTTATGAAATTTACATGAACATCAAGAAATCAGAGATGAGCTCATCATACAACCATTTCCAGGTATTTCAGGAATATTCAAGATATAATTTATTTAATTCTCATATTTCTCATATCATGAGTTTTGTCCGTTGAATCATTGAAATATCGATGAATACCCGGGTAGTACACACAAAGTGCACATATCAATGATCCGTTAATTCATATACGGGGTGCTTATTAGAGCACATAATCGGGAAGCCTTCTCTCGAGCCATATAATAGGAAGCTCATAAAGAGCCATTAATCAGGAAGCTTATCCGGACTATATAACGGGAAGCTCATAAGAGCCATAATCGAGAAGCTCATGAGAGCCAATAACGGGTAGCTCCGAAAAGCCATTAATCGGGAAGCTCCGGATAGCCATATATCGAGAAGTTCAAGCGAGCACTATCGGGAAGCTCCGGAGAGCCATTAATCAGGAAGCTCACGAAGAGCCTTTAATCGGGAAGTTCCATAGAACCATATATCGGGACGCTCATAAGAGCTGCGGTGTGTCCACAACATATGCAGGATCACAACCGATCAGATGCTCCGAAGAGCTATTAACATGAAGCTCGCAAGAACCATATAACGGGAAACTTGAGAGGGCTAATAACAGGACGCTCTTTTGAGCTGTGGTGTGTCCGCAACATATGCAAGACCACAACCAATTCAGGAAAACTTGTATCCATCGAATTTCATCTATTCAAACGAAACTTAACAATTCTCGGGCATGTCGGATATATAATTATTTTCATATACATAACAAATTCATAATTCACATATATAATATTCAATTCAAACATGAAAATATACTCAATTTAGTTATACGAACTTACTTCGATACTTGTTCGTATATGAGAATCTACTAATCCGAAACTTTTTTCTTTTCCTCAATCTAACTCCTTATTTGGTACTTCCGGATCTATATAAATGAATTTAATCATCAATTTATTACATTTCACATTCAAATCAATCCAATTCACATCTTAGGCAAAAGTACCATTTTGCCCTTATACTTTTCATTAATTCTAATTTTGTCCCTAGGTTCGGAAAATGAAATTCATGCAATTTAATCCTTAATTCAAGCCTAGTTGAATTTTTCATATAACATTTACAGCTCATGTATTTCACAAAAATAAAAAATTTTTCATTAATTTTACATCTTTACAATTTAGTCTCTAAATCACAATTTCATAAAAATTCACTTTACAAAAGTTGTTTATCTATTAACAACCTTTCAATTTCTACCATAAATTTCAAAATTTCAGCATATTCATCCATGGCAAAATTTTAATACTTTGATAACTTTACAAATTGATCCCAAAAAGGCTAGATTAGGTTATTCCGATCTCAAAAATATAAAAATTACTAAAAATTGGACAAGATTACTTACCCAATTAGGCTTGCTTGATTTTCTTTCTCTTTCCTAGGGTTTTCATAGAATTTGGGGAAGAAGATGATAATAATAATATGATGTTAAGTTATTATCATCTTTATTTATTTCTATTTCCAATTTAGTCTTTTTCTTTTTCTAAATTTCCATGGATGAATCATCAAAAATATCTACTAACTTCTCTTAATGGTCTAATTACCATATAAGGACCTCAAGTTTTGAATTCCATAGCTATTTGATACTTATAGCTACTAGAACTCAACTTTTACATTTTATGCAATTTGGTCCTTTTCATAATTAAACATGTAATCGGTAAAAATTTCTTATCGAAATTTTCATACGTCTTTCCTATCATAATGCAGACCATGCAATATTTTTAAAATAAATTTTCTTTCTGACTCGGATTTGTGGTCCCAAAACTACTGTTCTGATTTCATTGAAAACGAGCTGTTACAAAATAAATGAGGTATTGGTTTGTTGGTTAAGTGTTAGTGAAATGTTCATTGAAACCCAAGTTCAAATCCATTCTCTCTCACCATTTTTATTATTTTGCAAATTTTGCCTTAAACCCTAGTTTGTGACATGTCTTATTTTTTAAAATAAATATTTCAAAATTATATCAAGAATGAGTTATTGGTTTGATGGTTAAATATTAGTGAATTTATCCTTGATGTTCTAACTTTAATTCTATTCCCATGCAAATAATTTAATTTTTTGACAAAAACCCCTTGTTTTAATGTGTAGGCCATCCAAGCCTAATTAACCTAGGTATAAATATTAATTTTTCACTAATAATCACCCTTTAATCCTCCTCCTCATTGCCCTAGCCATTCCTCTCCTCCTCTCATTCTCTTTGATTTTAACTTTTTTTCCTTTCCTCCATTGTTGTCGTTGCCTACACCTAGTTTTACCATCTCTTTCTTTTTCTTTTTTTTTTTTTTTTGCCACAAGATTTGTTAACATATTTTCCACCATATTCCTTTCATTTTTCCTCATTAAAATCAGTCCCAAATCTAAAATCTTGAACTCCAAGATCGGTCCTGAACATTGCCAAGAAAGTGCCATTACCGTTTCTCTCGACTAGCTTGGGTAAGGTCTTTTTTCTCTTCAATTTCTTGATTAATCTTGTTAATTAAAAACCAAAATTTCCAAATCTGGAATTTGATGGATTTTAAATGATTTCAAAGGTATTTTTCCAGATTTTAATGAGATCTCAAACCATTTTAAAATTTAGCCCCAATTTTGGCCACCATGGGTGGTGGTGCGTGCGCCTATGTGCAAGAAAGGGGGCTGTTTTGTTTCTTGGGTCTTGCCAATATTTTTCCAGTATTAAATTGTGTTCTTGAACCCTCCTAATCAGCCTTTAATCACATGTTAATTAGGGAGAGTGTAACACCCCTAACCCGTATCCGTCGCTGGAATAGGGTTACGAGGCATTACCGATCAAATCACAACATACAACATACATTTATGCATCCATTCTCAAATACCATTCAATCATAATCACATTGTCCCTTATAAGGGCCTACGAGGCCTCCAACATGCTTTAGAAGTGGTTTGGGACTAAACCGATAACTTACGAAAATTCTCAAAAACTTAGAAATTTTTCAAACATACAAGGGTCACACGCCCGTGTGAACAGGCCGTGTGCCTCACACGGCTCCAGACACGCCCGTGTGTCCTGTGCCGTGTGAAAACATGGCATACATACTGACTTGGGTCACACGGCTGACCACACGCCCGTGTGTCTAGCCCGTGTGCCCTCCGAAATGGCCACACACGCCCGTGTGCCAGGCCGTGTGTTAGGCCGTGCCAAACCTGTAGGGTATACTGACTTATGCAACACGGTCAAGTCACACGCCCATGTGCTAGGCCGTGTGCCACTTAGGGGGTATACTGACTTGTGCCACACGGCCGGTCACACGCCCGTGTATGAGGCCGTGTGGAGCATACTGACTTCAATTCAATTTCAACACCAGGGGACACACGGCCATGTATCATGACCGTGTGTTGTACACGGCTGAGATACACGCCCGTGTCTCTCCCCGTGTGGACAAGAATAGGCCATTTGCAAGGACAATTTGCCACCCTTTCTCATGTTCACCTATATATCCAAATTAATACCATTTCAACACATTTATAGGCAACCAAAACATGCCAATTCATATACAAATCATGCCATTTCATCTTCAACCATTTCACTACTCAAATCATAACCATAAACAT
Source organism: Gossypium sturtianum (assembly GCA_025698515.1). Lineage (NCBI taxonomy): Eukaryota > Viridiplantae > Streptophyta > Magnoliopsida > Malvales > Malvaceae > Gossypium > Gossypium sturtianum. The sequence goes on from CM046952.1 coordinate 120,045,145, forward strand.
ACCAAAACAATATGCCATTACCAACAATTTCATCTATCTTCTCTATGCATTTTTCTCATCATCTTATCAACTAATTCATGTCATAAAACATACCAAATCATAATATTAATATCAAGCCACAACATGCCAAAACACAAGGCTATATATATACATCACATATCACTTACCAAATTCATAAATTAAGCCAACTTAGATGGTCAAATACACACCAACATGTACATCATTTACAAGCCAACTCTCATGGCTAAAATCACAACTCAGAACATATTATCTTAACACTAGCCTATACATGCCATATATCATATATACATAACATCAAAAGTACCAACAAGTTGATCGATGGTGTGACGATGTTCCTGATGATCCCCGAGTCCGAGCTAGCTTCGATTATCTATAAATCAGGAAAAAACACACCAAGTAAGCTTTAAAAGCTTAGTAAGCCATATACAAATAAATTACAACATGAATCAACATCATCTCCATCAATAGGCAAACTATAGGTATGCACATATAAGTTCATAAACCTTTCCCAATGCATACATATTCAATATCATAAATGAATTCATCAAATACTTCCCTTTTCAATACTCGTATGAATCTCGTATGTACCTGAGTCACTTAACTCATTCACACATTCTTTCTCAACTTGACTTTGCCCGTTGAACCTGTAACACCCCTTACCCATATTCGACATCGGAACCGGGTACGAGGCATTACCGGACTTAACTTACTTAGATCATACAAAATCGACCATAAATTTATTTTGAACTTTAAAACTCTTCATTCATAATCATATAGTCCCTATTACGAGTCTATGAGACCCGAAACATACAAATAAAGTGAATCGGGATGGAACCAAAAACTTACGAACACTTAGAAATTTTTTACTCAAAACAGGGCCACATGCCCGCGTGGAAAGGAACACGCCCGTGTGGGCAGGCCGTCTGGTCACACACGCCCATGTCCCTAGTCCGTGCGAATTTTATTTTTTTCATTTCGAACCTACAATGGTTTTCACACGGCCTGACATACGCCCGTGTCTATGGCCCGTGTCCCTCACACGGCCATGACACGCCCGTGTCTTAGCCCGTGTGTGAAAACCTTGACATTCTGTTTATGACGTCAGCAGACACTTAGGGTCACACGGCCGAGTCACACCCCTGTGTGCTAACCCGTGTGACGAACTGAATTTTTTGCAAATTTTATGCAGGGGACACACGGCCAGGCTACACGCCCATGATGCAGACCGTGTGTCACACACGGCCTAGACACACGCCCGTGTGTCTACCCGTGTGGACAATTATAAGGCTATTTACCAAGCCATTTGCCACCCTGAAATGCAACCACACTTATACCATTTCTAGCAACACATAACATGACAATAATGCACCTCTAATATTCACAATCAAGACATCCACACCATAAATTCACACTGCGTTCATCATGCATGTACTTCACTCTTTACTCATTCAATTACACAAGCTTAAACTTCATGAATTTCATCATCATTGAATAGATATAACTTAACAAGTATTGGCCAATTCCAATGGCCAATTACAAAAAGAAATAAGTAACATTATTAGCCAACACCTTGGCTAACCAATATGACATATAACAAAATGACCAAGTTTGTATACATTCCATACCCAAAATAATCAAACTTTACTATACTCAAAAGAATTGCCTGATAGTGTGAATCGAGCTCCGACGTTCTACGATCCTCGAGCTAGCTTGGCGATACTACAAGAAAAGGGAAAAGAGAGGGAGTAAGCATAAAGCTTAGTAAGTTTCAATGCAATAGATAACAACATAAAATCTTGGAATAATATCTACATATTACATCATGGATTAACACAAAATTCTCAAGTAACATAGACATGGCTTACTTATTGTAACACCCCTAACCCGTAACCATTGCCGGAATAGGGTTAAGAGGTATTACCAGAAAAACAAAAACATTCACAGACATTTCATATCATGATTCAACAAAACAAACCAAAGTGTCCCTTAAATAGGTCTACGAGACCTTAAACATGCTTTAGAAATAGGCCGGGAGTAAACCGAACACATACAGGATTTCTCAGAAATTTAAAAATTTTTCAAAGTTATAGAGGTCATACGCCCGTGTGGGCAGGCCGTGTGCCTCCCACGGCCTTAGACATGACCGTGTGTCTAAGCCGTGTCAAAACAAGGCATACATACTGACCTGTCCACACGGCCTGAGACACGCCCGTGTGTCTCACCCGTGGTCAACACTGACTTGCACCACACGGCCAGTCACACGCCCGTGTGTCTTGCCCGTGGTCGAGTCTGACTTGTTTTGAAATGCAACCACGAAGGACACGATCGAGCCACACGCCCGTGTGCTCAACCGTGTGGGCAATTATAGGTCGTTTTCAAGGCCAAAATGCCACCCACACCTTGAGTATTCCCTATAAGCACAATTATACATCCAACCAAGCTTCCAAGGCAACCAATACATACCAAATATTCATCATTCCTAACTATTCAAGAACATTTGAATCATACCATCTTATTAACTATTTAGTTTAACTTATTCACAAGTTGTAACACCCCAAACCAGGTCTATGCGTTAAGACGAGATTTGGTTTGTCACACCGAACGAACATCCAAAATTCTCTAATGATTTAAGTAAAACAGTAATGCAAAACCTTTAGAAATAAGGTTTAATAAAAACTAAGTACAATGATTAAAAATTTATGAATTAAGAAAAATACTTGTTTGAAATCTTATATATATTAGTCAAAACCTTAACGTAGTTTTAAAAGAATTTGAAAGAAATTGAAAAGTAATTTAGGTGTCCAAAATTGTTATAAAACACAATATATTTTTTTTTTTTAGAAAACTTTATAGATTTAACATAAGCCCATATTAAGAGTCTTAAAATAAAATTAAATCCATCCACACATAAAAATCCATAAAAACATAATTAGAGGCCTTATTACATCATACCCAAAATAGTAATTAAAATAAGTAACTTAAATAAAGTTCATAGTTTATAAAACCCAAGCTCGTAGTATGGCCTCCACCAAGTCATCCCGGCCCAAGTCCACATCAATTTCCATTACCCGAGATGGATAATAAAACGGGTGAGTTACAAAGAACTCAATGTGTAACTCACTTACCACCATTATTGGGCCGGACCATCAAGGCATTAATTTGGGCTTGAGCCCAATTACAAATTTTAACAAATTAAAATGAAATAAAATATATAAAATGCATGTAAAATGAATTTCCCAACCAAGCCTAATTTCCATCCGCTACACACCCCGCACTCAACCAAAGACACCCGTGGGGATCAAGTCAACCCACCCCGCCAAACACACCAATCGTAGGCATTTAGCCTTTTAAATAATATTGTAGTGCACTACCGAACTAGATTGTGACATAGTCACCGAACTAGAGGCATTAAGCCAAATTTGTGGCAGAGCCACCGAACTAGATTCATGGCCACAGCCTTACTTCTCTTCATCATGTATCCCATCCCATGCAATTATGTATGAATAACAAACTTTAATCATAAATAATTTATCAAGTAATCCATAATACAAATGAGTTTTTAATTAAACTTTTCATTTGGGTCCATTAAACAAAATAGTATTTAGCCCATTTAGCAATCTAGCGAACTTAGGCCCAAATGTCGAACTAGAAGGTTTTTGGCCCATTTAGCGATCTAGCGCTCTTTTGACCCAATTTATCGATCTAGCGCTTTTCGCCCAATTTAACAATCTAGCGCTTTTTCGCCCAATTTAACAATCTAGCGCTTTTTACTCAATTTATCGATCTAGTAATTTTTCGCTCAATTTATCGATCTAGCAATTTTTCCGACTTTAACCGCTTTTCATGCATTTACACAAAAGTGTTAATTATCACATAATTTTCGATTTTTCCATTTTTACGATTTATCAAATACTTACTGTTTAGTATCTAACCCAAAGATAAGTGTGAAGTTACACACGTGGTTATAGTGAGAACTAGACTTTCCGCTCGTCAACACCTATACGTATCACGATAAATTAGAATCACTATATTTTATTAACGAAATCAATCTTAGAAATTAATGATCTAACTTTTACCCTCGGATTTTCGAACTACTTCTACTTGCGGTTTCTCCCCGATTGATGGTTCGTTAACCGAATCAAATCCACGAACAAATAATGGTTCGGGAGTACGAACTACTTCAAACAATTGATTCTCCTCGGATGAACGCCCACAACCCAAAGGGAAATCCTGATTCTTTGAAACAAATCCTTTGTTTATACTTAGGGGAATAACGGAACCACCCCTCTTCCGAACACTATTCACCGCCCTTTTCTTCCCTATTTTGATTGTCTTCAAAGACAAAAGATCGTTAATCCAATCTAATATTACATCGAAATATGACTAAGGGTTAAAGGTGAAATTAAACCACAAAGATCCTTGTTCCAAAATAAGAGAATCGAGCAAATCATTCTATGATACTCACGAACACTTGAGTTCCGGTCTTCTACTATCGCACTAAAGTATAACAAATAAAAACGTTAATAGAATGAACGTTTATTTCGATCTAAGAAAGCCTTTATACCACTATCAAGATTCGGCCATGACAACTATTAACTAACATGAACAAAAAAGAATTCTTACCTATTGTCCACGGTTGAAGAGAGACGATTGAGAAAGATGTTTATGAATAGAGAAAGATTCGGCTATGATTAACCAAAGGAAAGAGAAAATGGTTCGGCTATGGCTCACAAACATTCGGCCATGAGAAAATTAACGGAGAAGGTATGAGTGAAAGAAATAAAATATAAGAGAAGAGATGATGGTGATGTTTCGGTTTTCAAAGATGAGAAAAGAGAAAGAAAAAGATGTGCTTAGGAGCAAAGTACATTCGGCAATGGAGAAAGAAAACAAAAAGAAAGGAATGACCTTTTTGGTACTAGCAATTTTGGCACTATGAAGAGGCACAAAAAAAGAATACTAAAGTGATGAGCAAAAATGGCCAAATGGTCAAAAGAATTAGGCTTACCAAAAGATCAAATTCGGCCAAAGGAAAAGAGGTTGAAAAGAGAATTGCAAACCTTTGCACAAAATGCTAGGAATGACCAAAACAAACTCTAAAACCTTGCCAAACTACTAGCATATTCGGCCAACCTTCCCCCTAGCCATATTGCAGTCCAAATTCATGGTCAAATGGCCATGAATGAGTTTCCAAAACCTTTTCCTTGATACATGCCTTATGTCCCCTTATCTTTCCAAATTTTCTTGATTCCCTACCATAAATTCACTCTTACCTTATTCCTTTGATATACTAACCAAAAATAACAAGGTCAACACTTACCATAAATAAGCTTGGCGACACTTACCATAGAAGAGCAAAATAAAAGTTGTCCAAATGTTATACAAGGGATTCGAACCACTCCCCTCATGCAATACCTCATGCCCCAACACCACCTTGCCATTTACTCATCTTATGCTACTTTTTAACACTTAATTTAACTTAAGTGTCAATGCCACTTGCTCCACTTCAATAAATTCTCAAACTAACAATTATTCCATACCCGAATAATTCTATACTCTTCTTCAGGACTATAATAGTTACGAAAAGAAATAAGAAAATTTTCCTTCATAATCTAATCACTAAAACATGCAATATATCAAGACTCGGATTTTTAGGGTGTTACAACTCTACCCTCCTTAAAGAAAATTTCGTCCTCGAAATTTACCTGGTTGAAAGAGGTGAGGGTATTGTTGCCGAATTGCATCCTCAGGCTCCCACGTAGCTTCCTCCACTCCGTGATTACGCCATAAAACCTTGACCAACGGCACGGTTTTCTTTCTTAGCACCTTAACATCTCGGTCTAAGATTTCCACTGGTTCCTCCTCAAAAGACAAGTCTGAACTCAACTCCACTTCTTCTACCGGTACTATGTACGAAGGATCCGATCTATAGCGCCTTAGCATGGAAACATGAAAAACATTATGAATCGACTCAACTCCGAGGTAATTCGATCTGATAGGCCACTGGACCAACATGCTTCACCACACGATATGGTCCAATGTATCTAGGACTCAACTTGTCCTTCTTCCCAAACCTGAAAATCTTCTTCCAAGGTGAGACCTTCAAGAAAACTTGATCCCCCACAGCATACTCGATACTTCTACGCTTCAGATCTGCATACGACTTTTGTCTATCCAAGCTTCCTTTAACCGTGCTCGAATAGCTTTTACTTTTTCTTCCGTTTCGAGAGATCACCTCGACCTAACATCTGCTGTTCGCCCAATTCACCCAACAACTAGGAGAACGACACCTCACGACCATATAATGCCTCGTAGGGTGCCATCTCAATGCTAGATCGATAGCTATTGTTGTAAGCAAGCAAATTCGCCAACGGTAGAAAATCCTCCCAACTACCTTTGAAGTCGATTACACATCCCCTTAACATGTCTTCCGAATCTGAATTACTCTTTCCGATTGACCATCCGATCGAGGATGAAAAGCCGTCAAGTTTAGCTTTGTTCCCAAAGCTTCATGCAAAGCTTTCCAAACCGTGTGACGTAAACCTAGGATCCCTATCTGATATAATAGACACAGTACCCCATGCAACCTCACGATTTCGGATACGTGCGACTTTAGCCAACTTCGTAACGAGTAATCCGTATTTAACCGGTAGAAAATGAGCGAGTCTTCGTCAAACGATCAACAATTACCCAAACGAAATTTTTCTTAGTAGGTGCTAAAGGTAACCCACTAACAAAATCCATTGTTATCCGCTCCCATTTCCAAAGAGGAATCTTTACCGGTTGTAATAAATCCTGACGGCAATTGATGCTCCGCCTTCACTTGGCGACAAGTTAAACATTTTCCCACAAATTCGTAAATCTCACGCTTCAACCACGGCCACCAATATTGTTCACGAAGATCCCGATACATCTTATTTCCTCCGGGTGCATAGCATAAGGGCTACTATGCGCCTCCCATAGAATCATTTGTCTCGATCTGAGTCCTTAGGCATACAAACTCTCCCACGAAAACATAACACACCTTCCGCGTTTATGCTAAAATCCTCTATTCCACCATTTTCAACTTGTTGAATTAAAAGTCCCAACTTCTTATCTGATATCTGTTTTTCCTTGATTTGCTCTAACCACGAGGCTTCACCGAAGTTCCGCTTATCGGACTACCATCCTCGTACAAACTCAAATGGGCAAACATTGTTCTCAAATCGAGATACCACCTTACGACTTAACGCGTGCTGCTACCACATTAGCTTTTCCGGATGATACTCGATTGAGAAATCATAGTCCTTTAACAGCTCCACCCATCTTCATTGTCTCAAGTTTAATTCCTTCTGAGTAAGAAGATACTTAAGACTCTTGTGATCCGTATAGATGATAGACTTTTCACCGTAGAGGTAATGCCTCCAAATCTTTAGAGCAAACACTACCGCAGCTAACTCCAAGTCATGAGTAGGGTAGTTTACTTCGTCAGTGCGGTCTCGGTGTGAGAAGGATAAGCCACCACTTTCCCACTTTGCATCAATACACATCCTAAGCCCGTGTGTGACGATCGCATAAAACTATAAACTCTTTCCAGCCTCAGGTTGAATCAGTACTGGCACTTCCGTTAAAATCTTCTTCAATTTCTCGAAACTTTCTTGCTGTTTTATCGGTCCATATATATGGTACTCCCTTCCGCAATAGCTTAGTTAAGGGTGCAAAGAATCAACGAAAACCCCTCAACAAAGCGTCTATAGTAACCAAACCAAACCCAAGAAACTCCGAATCTCGACTCATCGACTTTGGTGGTTTCCAATCCAATACAACCTCAATCTTCCGAGGATCCACCCTTATTCCTTCTACCGATACCACATGACCCAAGAAAGTCACTTCCCTTAACTGAAATTCACATTTACCGAATTTGGCATACGATTGATTATTTCAAGTAATCGCAATACAATTCGCAAATGCGAGTCATGCTCCTCTTCATTCCTTGAGTATACCGAATGTCATCTATGAATACCACCACAAACCGGTCTAAATATGGTTGAAAGACCGGTTCATCATATCCATAAATGCAAATGGTGCATTGGTCAACCCAAACGACATCACCAAAAACTCATAATGTCCATAACGAGTTCGAAAGCCGTCTTGTGAATATCCGCTTCTTTCACCTTAAGCCGGTGATAACCCGATCTCAAATCAATTTTGGAGAAAATAGAAGCTCCTTCATTTGATCAAACAGTCATCAATTCTTGGCAGAGGATACCTATTTTTGATCGTCAATTTATTTAATTGCTCGTAGTCAATACACATACGCATTGACCCATCTTTCTTCTTAACAAACAAAACCGGTGCTCCCACTGAGACACACTCGGTCGAATAAAACCCCGATCCAACAATTCTTGAATTTGAGCTTTAAGCTCCGCCAACTCCTTCGGTGCCATTCTATAAGGAGCAATGGACACCGGAGCTGCCCCGGCAAGAGCTCAATACCAAATTCCACTTCCGATCCGGAGGTATGCCGGAAGTTCTTCCGAAATACATCCGAAATTCCTTCATGTTCTCACATCTTCCACTCGACAACTCTTTGGCATCTAAAGCACTAATAAAGCTAAAAATGCTCCATACCCTTCCGCATCAACTTTTCTCGCTTTTACGCAGATACCACGCTTGCCAAGTAATTCCTTCGTTCGCCTATCATAACTATTTGTTTATCCTCCACCGTCCTTATTGACATCCGCTTTTGAAACAATCCAATTTCGCCTGGTGCTTAACCAACCAATCCATGCCCAAAATGATATCGAACTCGCCGAAAGGCAATTCCATCAAATTCGCCAAAAATATTTCTCCTTGAATTTCTAAGGGCACATCTCTAAACAGTTTATTTACTAATACCGATCGTGTCTAAAGGACTAATTACCTTCATCTCACTATCGGAAATTTGAGTCTAAATTTAAGTTTCCGATATAGTGCTAGCAACATACGAATGGGTAGAGCCAATATCTATCAAAGCAATAACAGTACATCAAAGATGAAGAACGTGCTCGCTTATCACATCGTGCATGCATTGCCATCCTCACGGCGTCTAACCGCATATACCAATCCTGGCCGTCTTGCATCCGTGTTGCCTCTAGGACCATTGCCTCGACCAGCGCACCTTGACCACGTCCAGCCCCATTACCACCACGACCGGTCCACGACCTCTCGGTGGTTGCTTTGAATTCCTCTTGCCGGTGGTGCATCGGATTACGAGCTTCCCGAGTTGTATCCATTCGACGAGGGCAATTCCTATATTGATGATCCATTGACCCGCATTTATAGCAAGCACCCGCTTTCTTCCAAAGACTCTCCGAATGCCTTTTCCCACAATCAAGCACAATCTCGACTCGATTCACGATTCACGGTGTTCTACCTTGAGTCGGTTCATCATTCCGAGGCCTCTTCAAAAACCTTCTTGAAGAACCCAAATACTTCATATCTCTCTTGCCTCTAGCTCGCTCCCCGATTCTGTCTGCTCCGAGTTCTTAGCCTCTTCTGGCTATCTTGGCCTTTTCCACAAGCGTGGCAAAAGTTTTAACTTTTGTGGGGCTATTAAAACCCGCAATTCATCGTTCAAGCCATCCTCAAAGCGTACACAACGCGCTCATGATCCGTTGCCACTTTTGTTCGAGCATAGCGACTCAAGCACAAAACTCGACTTCATATGTCGCCACTGTCTTATTCCTTGGACCAGATTCGTGAATTCCTTCCTTCCGGCATCAACATAACTCGTTCCTACATATTTCCCTTGGAAGGAAACTTTAAAGAATTCCCAATTAACTAATGCGACTTCAAAATGCCTTCTCGGACAATAAGCCACCATTGGTATGCTTCGTCCCTTAACAAGGACACCGCTCCCTAGTTTTTGTTCCACCGCACTCAAGATCGCCCATAATTCGCTCCCACGCCCTCAAGCCAATATTCAGCGACATTTGAAGCTACACCTGAGACACCTCTGAAAACCTCAGCACCACTTGATTTCAATCGTTCCGATATCGACCCACGAGCTGTTGGTCCAGTTCTAGCTCCAGCGACCCTTTCAAGGACTCGCAGCATTGCTCGTGTCACCGCATTATCTTCTTCTATATGATCATGTGATCCCGTCTCACTTTCGAGTGACGCAGGTGCATCCATTTCTGGCATATGATCTGGCGCTTCAGTTGCGCCTCTAACACCTCGTCCTCTACCATGGCCACGTCTACCGCGTCCACGACCACGTCCTCTAGTGCTCATAGTGACTAATTCAATTTAATCTGATTAAGAGTTTTATGAATCAGAATACTATTTCAGTGTTTATTAACTATATTTTATGATATGAAAGAGATAGAGTTGTTTTCGCAACCATATCCTATTGTCTCAATCTCTACGATTTTCAACACCTAAAACTAGAAGTTCTAGTGTGTTTCTTATGATCATTTCACAATAATAATAAACAATCGACATACAGATACTTACTTGACTTGGCGCGGATGCTCATGGTGCCATACTACCTTAAATCAAAAGTCTAGAAATTTGAGTTGTTTCTCAAACAAATATCTTTGTTGAACCCAAACCACAAATAGAGTTTTGAAACTAGCTCGATACCATTAAATGTAACACCCCAAACCAGTCTATGCGTTAAGACGAGATTTGGTTTGTCACACCGAACGAACATCCAAAATTCTCTAATGATTTAAGTAAAACAGTAATGCAAAACCTTTAGAAATAAGGTTTAATAAAAACTAAGTACAATGATTAAAAATTTATGAATTAAGAAAAATACTTGTTTGAAATCTTATATATATTAGTCAAAACCTTAACGTAGTTTTAAAAGAATTTGAAAGAAATTGAAAAGTAATTTAGGTGTCCAAAATTGTTATAAAACACAATATATATATATTTTTTAGAAAACTTTATAGATTTAACATAAGCCCATATTAAGAGTCTTAAAATAAAATTAAATCCATCCACACATAAAAATTCATAAAAACATAATTAGAGGCCTTATTACATCATACCCAAAATAGTAATTAAAATAAGTAACTTAAATAAAGTTCATAGTTTATAAAACCCAAGCTCGTAGTATGGCCTCCACCAAGTCATCCCCGGCCCAAGTCCACATCAATTTCCATTACCTGAGATGGATAATAAAACGGGGTGAGTTACAAAGAACTCAGTGTGTAACTCACTTACCACCATTATTGGGCCAGACCATCAAGGCATTAATTTGGGCTTGAGCCCAATTACAAATTTTAACAAATTAAAATGAAATAAAATATATAAAATGCATGTAAAATGAATTTCCCAACCAAGCCTAATTTCCATCCGCTACACACCCCCGTACCAACCAGCACACCTGTGGGGATCAAGTCAACCCACCCCGCCAAACACACCAATCGTAGGCATTTAGCCTTTTAAATAATATTGTAGTGCACTCATCGAACTAGATTGTGACATAGTCACCGAACTAGAGGCATTAAGCCAAATTTGTGGCAGAGCCACCGAACTAGATTCATGGCCACAGTGCCTTACTTCTCTTCATCATGTATCCCATCCCATGCAATTATGTATGAATAACAAACTTTAATCATAAATAATTTATCAAGTAATCCATAATACAAATGAGTTTTTAATTAAACTTTTCATTTGGGTCCATTAAACAAAATAGTATTTAGCCCATTTAGCAATCTAGCGAACTTAGGCCCAAATGTCGAACTAGAAGGTTTTTGGCCCATTTAGCGATCTAGCGCCTTTTGACCCAATTTATCGATCTAGCGCTTTTTCGCCCAATTTAACAATCTAGCGCTTTTTCGCCCAATTTAACAATCTAGCGCTTTTTCGCCCAATTTAACAATCTAGCGCTTTTTCTCAATTTATCGATCTAGCAATTTTTCGCTCAATTTATCGATCTAGCAATTTTTCCGACTTTAACTGCTTTCATGCATTTACACAAAAGTGTTAATTATCACATAATTTTTGATTTTGCCATTTTTACGATTTATCAAATACTTACTGTTTAGTATCTAACCCGAATGATAAGTGTGAAGTTACACACCTGGTTATAGTGAGAACTAGACTTTCCCGCTCGTCAACACCTATACGTATCACGATAAATTAGAATCACTATATTTTATTAACGAAATCAATCTTAGAAATTAACGATCTAACTTTTACCCTCGGATTTTCGAACTACTTCTACTTGCGGTTTCTCCCCGATTGATGGTTCGTTAACCGAATCAAATCCATGAACAAATAATGGTTCGGAAGTACGAACTACTTCAAACAATTGATTCTCCTCGGATGAACGTCCACAACCCGGTGGGAAATCCCAGATTGCTGAAACAGTCCTTTGTTTATACTTAGGGGGAATAACGGAACCACCCCTCTTCCGAACACTATTCACCGCCCTTTTCTTCCCTATTTTGATTGTCTTCAAAGACAAAAGATCGTTAATCCAATCTAATATTACATCGAAATATGACTAAGGGTTAAAGGGTGAAATTAGCTTACCACAAAGATCCTTGTTCCAAAATAAGAGAATCGAGCAAATCGTTCTATGATACTCACGAACACTTGAGTTCCGGTCTTCTACTATCGCACTAAAGTATAAAAAATAAAAACGTTAATAGAATGAACGTTTATTTCGATCTAAGAAAGCCTTTATACCACTATCAAGATTCGGCCATGACAACTATTAACTAACATGAACTAAAAAGAATTCTTACCTATTGTCCAAGGTTGAAGAGAGACGATTGAGAAAGATGTTTATGAATAGAGAAAGATTCGGCTATGATTAACCAAAGAAAAGAGAAAATGGTTCGGCTATGGCTCACTAACATTCGGCCATGAGAAAATTAATGGAGAAGGTATGAGTGAAAGAAATAAAATATAAGAGAAGAGATGATGATGATGTTTCGGTTTTCAAAGTTGAGAAAAGAGAAAGAAAAAGATGTGCTTAGGAGCAAAGTACATTCGGCAATGGAGAAAGAAAACAAAAAGAAAGGAATGACCTTTTTGGTACTAGCAATTTCGGCACTATGAAGAGGCACAAAAAGAATACTAAAGTGATGAGCAAAAATGACCAAATGGTCAAAAGAATTAGGCTTACCAAAAGATCAAATTCGGCCAAAGGAAAAGAGGTTGAAAAGAGAATTGCAAACCTTTGCACAAAATGCTAGGAATGACCAAAACAAACTCTAAAACCTTGCCAAACTACTAGCATATTCGGCCAACCTTCCCCCTAGCCATATTGCCGTCCAAATTCATGGTCAAATGGCCATGAATGAGTTTCCAAAACCTTTTCCTTGATACATGCCTTATGTCCCCTTATCTTTCCAAATTTTCTTGATTCCCTACCATAAATTCACTATTACCTTATTCCTTTGATATACTAACCAAAAATAACAAGGTCAACACTTACCATAAATAAGCTTGGCCGACACTTACCATAGAAGAGCAAAATAAAAGTTGTCCAAATGTTATACAAGGGATTCGAACCACTCCCCTCATGCAATACCTCATGCGCCAACACCACCTTGCCATTTACTCATCTTATGCTACTTTTTAACACTTAATTTAACTTAAGTGTCAATGCCACTTGCTCCACTTCAATAAATTCTCAAACTAACAATTATTCCATACCCGAATAATTCTATACTCTTCTTCAGGACTATAATAGGCACGAAAAGAAATAAGAAAATTTTCCTTCATAATCTAATCACCAAAACATGCAATATATCAAGACTCGGATTTTTAGGGTGTTACACAAGTATTTCTAAACATGACCCATCACAAATTTACCATTTCATTAAGACATCCATCCATGAAATATATATATACTTACTTTGCATCAATAAGCTTACCATAATTTTGACCATTTCACTAGCCATCAAACCATACCAAAACTAAGCATTCTAAGACATAACTATTCATTCATATCACAACCATTTATCTATACTTATCACATAGCTATATACATAACACTCATTCTTTATTCATACCTAATTCTCTTGAATCAAATTATAGCAACCCACCATAGCAAATCATACTAAGCATATCACACATATACATCATAACCAAAACTCATTAAACTTAAACATCATATTTAGCCATTTTCGTATGGCTATATATATATACATGTCCCAAAATCAAACATTCCATCTATGCTATACATGCCATATGCCCAAATTCATCTTAGTAAAATACCGAAAGAAACAGTCGATAGTGTGATAAGCTTTGCTGACGATCTCCGAGCTCGTAACGACTCCAAAATCTATAAAATAGAGGTAAACAAAAACACACACAGAGTAAGCTATTTAAGCTTAGTAAGTCTTAAGCAAAAACATACATAACAACAATTACATATTAACATTTTGTTAACAAGGCCGAATATGCATAATATTAAATACAAGTTATCATTTACTACTAGATCACATTTTAAACTCATATATATATAACATATGGCTGAATGTAATCAATCATATACATATATAAATTTTCACTTTTATTATTACAAACACATCAATAAGCTGAATCATTTATATGTTCAAATAGATTAACACATAATTCATGTTCACATAACCTTTTATCATTTCAAATAACCAACTTACCTTGTTTCCATATAAACAAATAACTAACACATACCTGAACCTGTAATTCAATTTCACATTCGGTCTTTACTTCACATTGCCCGTTGAACCGTTCGGAATTAAAAAGGATATGTGGATAGTCGGAGCTCGTACAATGCCAACGTCCCAGACGTGGTCTTACATGTTATCACATATCGATGCCACTGTCCCAGATAGGGTCTTACACGAATCAAATACGATGCCAATGTCCCAGACATGGTCTTACACGTAAACACAAGTCGATGCCAACGTCCCAGATGTGGTCTTACACGATAACACATATCAAAAATCCTATGTCATGACATATGTATCCTATCTATTACTAGGGTTTGTACGGGACTTTCGGACGTTGAATCTTGATCAAATTGAACTCGAAACATAGTTCCCTATCTCATATTCACATTCGGCCAAACACATATATATTCGAATAATTCATTACATAACATAACATATATATATTCTCAAGTTTAACAACATTTAAGTGCTTATAGACTTACCTCAGATGTTGTCGGACGGTTTAATCGACTATTCGACTACTTTCGATTTCCCCCGATCTAATTCTGTTTTCTTTCGTTCTTGATCTAAATAAATTCAAATTTAACTAATTTAATCACACACTCATTCAATTTAATCCAAAAACACACAAATGAGCAAATTACCATTTTGCCCCTAATATTTTACACTTTTTTCAATTTAGTCCCTATCGCATAAAACACAAAATTCACAAAATTTCACATCACCATAGCTAGGCCGAATATCACCCATGCCCTTACAAGTCCATACATTTCATTTATTTCACATTTTAGTCCCTCAAAAATTTATTTTTACAATTTAACCCTAATTACTCAAATTCATCAAAAATTCCAAGACAAAACATGTTAATCCTTCACATATCTTTAACATTTCATCATCAAACAACAAAAATCACAAGCTATCATCAATGGCATAACACAAAATCATCATCAATATAAAAAATTCAAGCATGGGTCTTGTAGTATTCGAAGCAACGATTACAAAAACGTAGAAATTATCAAAAACCGAAACCGAAACATACCTCAATTTGCTTGAACAAGGGCCGAAATCTAAGCTTTCTTATTTATTTTTCTTTTCTTTTTGTTTCGGTTCAAAGAAAGATGAAAAACATGGCTTTTAATGTTTTGTTTTATTATATTAACATTATATTATGTTATTTATTATTTTAACTTATATAATTAATATATAAAAACTATATATTAACCATAATGCCGTCCACTACCATTATTATTGGGCTAATTGCATCATAAAACCTCCAAATTATAAAGACAACAACAATTAGGCACTTTCCTATTTAACCATCAAATTTTCATTTTACGCAATTAAGCCCTTTTCTCAAATTAAGCACACAAACAATAAAATTAATTCACGAAACTTTCACACATGTAAATTCACACATAATAAACACTGAAAATAATTTTAAAATATTTTTTGGACTCAGATTCGTGGTCCCGAAACCACTGTTCCGATTAGGGTCAAAATCGGGCTGTTACAACTCTCCCCCCTTAGGGATTTTCGTCTCCAAAATCTTACCGGTGAATAGGTTCGGATAATGCTCTTTCATTGTATCCTCTGACTCCCAAGTTGCTTCCTCAACTCCGTGCTTATGCCACAGTACCTTAACTAACGAAATTTTCTTATTTCGCAATTCTTTAATCTCGCGAGCCAGAATACGAATCGGTTATTCTTCATATGTCATATCGGGCTTAATCTCAACCTTTGTCGGGCTAATCACATGTGAGGGATCAGATCGATATCTACGGAGCATCGAAACATGGAATACATTGTGAATCTTTTCTAACTCAGGTGGCAACAGCAGTCTATAAGCAACCAGCCCGATACTCTCTATAATCTCATACGGCCCAATCAATCTCAGACTCAATTTGCCTTTACGACCAAATCTGAGTATTTTATTCCACGGTGACACTTTCAAAAACACTTTATCTCCGATATGAAACTCTATATCTTTTTGTTTCAAGTCTGCATATGATTTCTGACGATCTGGTGCTGTTTTCAGACTATCGCGAATCACTTTCACTTTCTGTTCAGTCTCTTTGATCAAATCGACCCCGTGTATTTTACTTTCACTGAGCTCAGTCCAATACAAAGGTGTTCGATATTTACGACCGTACAAAGCCTCGTAGGGTGCCATTTTGATACTAGACTGAAAGCTATTATTATACGTAAATTCAATCAAAGGTAAGTATCGTTCCCACGTACCTTCAAACTCAAGAATGCAACATCTCAACATATCCTTAAGTATCTGAATGATTCGTTCGGATTGACCATCTGTTAGCGGATGGAAAGCTGTGCTAAAATGTAGTTTCGTACCTAAAGCATCTTGCAATTTCTTCCAAAACCGCGATGTGAACCTCGGATCTCGATCCGAAACAATAGAAATAGGCACTCCGTGTAATCTCACAATCTGAGAAACATATAATTCAGCCAGTTTATCAAGCGAATAATCTGTACGAACCGGAATAAAGTGAGCTGATTTAGTCCATCTATCCACAATAACCCAGATTGCATCTTTCTTGCTCGGTGTCAACGGTAAACCCGATACAAAGTCCATCGTGACTCTGTCTCACTTCCACTCGGGTATCATAATCGGCTGAAGTAACCCAGAAGGTACTTGATGCTTGGATTTTACTTTTTGACAGACTAAACATTTCGAAACAAAGTTAAATATGTCTCGTTTCATACCAAGCCACCAATAAAGCTGTTTCAGATCATTATACATTTTCGTACTACCCGGGTGAACAGATAACCGACTGTTATGAGCTTCTTTCAAAATCATCTGAATCAACTCTAAATTTCTCGGAACACATATTCAGTTTCTGAACCTCAAACAATCATTTTTATAAACTCGAAACTCGGATTCAACATTCGATTCACATTGAGCTCGCTTTGCTAACAAATCATTATCAACTTTCTGAGCATCACAAATTTGTTGAACAAATAACGATCTTGCTTTTAATTCAGCTATTATCGAACCATCATCAGATATAACCATATGTGCATTCATTGCATGCAAAGCAAATAATGATTTTCGACTTAAAGCATCAGCAACAACATTAGCTTTTCCCGGATGATAGTCAATCACAAGCTCGTAGTCTTTTAACAACTCTAACCATCGACGTTGTCTCAAATTCAGATCTTTCTGAGTCATCAAATACTCCAGGCTTTTATGATCAGAATAAACATGACATTTTTCACCGAACAGATAGTGACGCCACATCTTCAATGCAAACACAATAGCTGCCAATTCCAGATCGTGCGTTGGATAGTTCTTTTCGTGCGGCTTTAACTGTCTCGAGGCATAAGCTATGACTTTGCCTTCCTGCATCAAAACACAACCTAGACCACTCAAAGATGCATCACTATAAATGACAAATTCTTTACCTGATTCTGGCTGAACTAACACTGGAGCTTCGGTCAAAAGAGCTTTCAACTGATCGAAACTTTTCTGACACTTTTCTGACCACTCGAACTTAACATCTTTCTGTAATAAATTCGTCATTGGTGTTGCGATCATAGAGAAACCTTTCACGAATCGTCTATAGTAACCAGCAAGTCCCAGAAAAATCCAAACTTCAGAGACATTTCTCAAAGGTTTCCAATCAAGTATAGCTGAAATTTTACTCGGATCAACCCGAATACCCGATGCTGATACAATATGGCCCAGGAAACTGACTTCACATAACCAGAACTCACATTTACTGAACTTTACATACAACTGTTTATCTCGCAAAGTCTGTAACACAAGTCTCAGATGTTCGGCATGTTTGATTTTATCACGAGAGTAGATTAAAATGTCATCTATGAATACTACCACAAATTGATCTAGATACTGTCTAAAGATCCGATTCATTAAATCCATGAAAACAGCAGGTGTATTAGTAAGTTTGAAATGCATAACCAGAAACTCATAGTGTCCGTACCTCGTTCGGAAAGCAGTCTTTGGCACATCAGAGTCTTTAACTCTCAACTGATAGTAGCCAGATCTCAAATCTATTTTTGAAAATACTGTAGCCCCTTTCAACTGATCAAATAGATCGTCCATTCGTGGCAACAAATACTTGTTCTTTATAGTCACCTTATTGAGCTGTCTGTAGTCGATACACATTCTTATAGTTCTGTCTTTCTTTTTCACAAACAAAACTGGTGCGCCCCAGGGAGAGAAACTCGGTCGCGCAAAACCTCTATCTGTCAACTCTTACAACTGAGCTTTCAATTCTTTTAATTCCGTAGGTGCCATTCTGTAAGGAGCTATCGATATCGGATTCGTCCCCGGCACTAATTAAATACCAAATTCAACTTCTCGAATAGGTAACAAACCCGGTAATTCTTCAGGAAACACATCCGGATACTCGCACACAACAGGTTCTGATTCAATCTTTCTTTCAGTTACTTTACTATCAAGTACATATGCAAAGTAAGCTTCGCAACCTTTTCTTACGTATTTCTGAGCTAACATCGAAGATATCACTGCTGGTAAACCATTCAGATCATTAGATTCAATCCAAATAATCTCATCATTCTGACACCGTAAATAAATAGTCTTCCGTTTGCAGTTCACAATAGCATCATGCAAAGTTAACCAATCCATACCCAGAATTATATCAAACTCGTCGAATGGCAACAACATCAAATCAGCCGGAAAACATGAATCTCAAATCATCAACGAACAATTCTTACACACTTTATCAACCAAAACACACCGGCCTAAGGGGTTCGATACTTTAATCACAAACTCAATAGACTCTACAGGCAAAGTCTTACTGAATACTAAAGTCTCACACACATAAGAATGAGTCGAACCAGGATCAATCAATGCAACAACACTAGTATCATAGAGAGCGAAAATACCAGTAATAACATCCGGGGATGAGGCCTCCTCGCGTATGCGAATAGCATAAGCTCTGGCAGGTGCGCGAGCCTCAGATCTAACAGCTGTACCTTTGGTCCCTCTTTGACTGCCACTCACATTACCCGTATTTCTGGGTGGTCTACCTCGAGCTGCAGTTGTTACGGATCTCGTGATTCTGCACTGCATTTTGCTCCGCTAACTCTAGGCACTCACGAATGAAATGATCCATCGATCCACATTTAAAACAGGCCCGATCATGCAATCTACAACTACCGGGATGTCGTTTACCACAATGTTCACACTCGGGTTGATTTGATCTGACATTACCCACACTAGCTACTGAGGTAGCTCTCGAGCTCACAGGTGGTCTATCTCGATCACATCTAGAATAACCCGCAGTAGTCTTTGAACGACTAGCATCATCTCAGAACTTTTTTGATGTCGACGAGTATGACTTACTGAATGGTCTCTTACGTGAATCTCTAGCTTCAGAGTCAGCTTTTCTTTTCTCTTTCCCAAGCTCTTCGGCTTTGCAAGCTCGCTCAACAAGTACCACGAACTCTTTTATCTCAAGTATGCCAACTAACAATTTAATGTCTTCGTTCAGCCCATCTTCAAATCTTTTACACAATATAGCTTCCGTTGAAACACACTCTTGGGCATACCGATTGAGTCTCACAAATTTTCGCTCATACTCTGTCACTGTCATCCGACCCTGTTTCAATTCAAGAAATTCTTTGCGTTTCTGGTCGATAAATATCTGGCTGATGTATTTCTTACGGAACTCAGTCTGAAAGAATTCCCAGGTCACTCATTCTTTCAGAACCACCGATACTAGTGTATTCCACCAGTGATATGCAGTGTCTCGTAGTAAAGATATGTCACATTTTAAGCACTCATCAGGGGTGCAAGATAACTCATCAAACACTCGAATGGTATTATCGAGCCAGAATTCAGCTCGCTCAGCATCATCATCATCAGTAGCTCTGAACTCTTCAGCCCCGTGTTTTCTGATTTTATCCACAGGAGGCTTATGCAATCTCAACGGATCACTCACTTGAGGTATAACAGGTATTGAGGATGGATTAGTCGGGGGTGGAGGTTGTTGTGCAGTCGGATTAGTCCGGATATATTTAGTAAACCAGTCGTTCATCATTTGATAAAAGGCTTGTCTAGCCTCTCCCTACTGGTTACTCAAAGTCAGTCGAGATCAACCGGCGCTGTACCTTGCGCAGGAGAAGGCGCTATACTCTCGACATCATCAGTTACGGCTCGATCGGGATCTATTACTATACGAAAACACATTTTTAGATGTTAGAAGTCATCACACTATCGCAGTATAAAATATGGCATGTATAGCTAGACTCACACGCGCTACGTTAGTCCTAGAATCGACTAAATCGTAGCTCTGATACCAATCAAATGTAACACCCCTAACCCGTAACCGTCGCCGAAATAGGGTTAAGAGGTATTACCGGACAAACAAAAACATTCACAGACATTTCATGTCATGATTCAACAAAACAAACCAAAGTGTCCCTTAAATAGGTCTACGAGACCTTAAACATGCTTTAGAAATAGGCCGGGACTAAACCGAACACATACGGGAGTTCTCAAAAATTTTAATTTTTTTCAAAGTTACAGAGGTCACACGCCCGTGTGGGCAGGCCGTGTGCCTCCCACGGCCTTAGACATGCCCGTGTGTCTAAGCCGTGTCAAAATAGGGAATACATACTGACTTGTCCACACGGCCTGAGACACGCCCGTGTGCCTCACCCGTGGTCGACACTGACTTGCACCACACGGCCAGTCACACGCCCGTGTGTCTTACCCGTGGTCGAGTCTGACTTGTTTTGAAATGCAACCACGAAGGACACGATCGAGCCACACGCCCGTGTGCTCAACCGTGTAGGCAATTGTAGGCAATTTTCAAGGCCAAATTGCCACCTATACCTTGAGTCTTCCCTATAAGCACAATCATACATCCAACCAAGCTTTCAAGGCAACCAATACATACCAAATATTCATCATTCCTAACTATTCAAGAACATTTCAATCATACCATCTTATATACTATTTAGTTTAACTTATTCACAAGTATTTCTAAACATAACCCATCACAAATTTACCATTTCATTAAGACATCCATCCATGAAATATATATATACTTACTTTGCATCAATAAGCTTACCATAATTTTGACCATTTCACTAGCCATCAAACCATACCAAAACTAAGCATTCTAAGACATAACTATTCATTCATATCACAACCATTTATCTAGACTTATCACATAGCTATATACATAACACTCATTCTTTATTCATACCTAATTCTCTTGAATCAAATTATAGCAACCCACCATAGCAAATCATACTAAGCATATCACACATATATATCATAACCAAAACTCATTAAACTTAAACATCATATTTAGCCATTTTCGCATGGCTATATATATATATATACATGTCCCAAAATCAAACATTCCATCTATGCTATACATGCCATATGCCAAAATTCATCTTAGTAAAATATTGAAAGAAACAGTCGATAGTGTGATAAGCTTTGCTGACGATCCCCGAGCTCGTAACGACTCCAAAATCTATAAAACAGAGGTAAACAAAAACACACACAGAGTAAGCTATTTAAGCTTAGTAAGTCTTAAGCAAAAACCTATATAACAACAATTACATATTAACATTTTGTTAATAAGGCCGAATATTCATAATATCAAATACAAGTTATCATTTACTACTAGATCACATTTTAAACTCATATACATATAACATATTGCTGAATGTAATCAATCATATACATATATAAATTTTCACTTTTATTATTACAAACACATCAATAAGCCGAATCATTTATATGTTCAAATAGATTAACACATAATTCATGTTCACATAACCTTTTATCATTTCAAATAACCAAATTACCTTGTTTCCATATAAACAAATAACTAACACATACCTGAACCTGTAATTCAATTTCACATTCGGTCTTTACTTCACATTGCCCGTTGAACCGTTTGAAATTAAAAAGGATACACGGATAGTCGGAAGCTCGTACAATGCCAACATCCCAGACGTGGTCTTACATGTAATCACATATCGATGCCACTGTCCTAGACAGGGTCTTACACGAATCAAATACGATGCCAATGTCCCAGACATGGTCTTACACGTAAACACAAGTCGATGCCAACATCCCAGACGTGGTCTTACACGATAACACATATAAAAAATCCTATGTCATGACATATGTATCCTATCTATTCCTAGGGTTCATACGAGACTTTCGGACGTTGAATCTCGATCGAATCAAACTCGAAACATAGTTCCCTATCTCATATTCACAATCAGCCAAACATATATATATTCAAATAATTCATTACATAACATAACATATATATATATTCTCAAGTTTAACAACATTTAAATGCTTATAGACTTACCTCGGATGTTGTTGGACGATTTAATCGACTATTCGACTACTTTCGATTTCTCTCGATCTAATTCTGTTTTCTTTCGTTCTTGATCTAAATAAATTCAAATTTAACTAATTTAATCACACATTCATTCAATTTAATCCAAAAACACACAAATGGGCAAATTACCATTTTGCCCCTAACATTTTACACTTTTTGTAATTTAGTCCCTATCGTATAAAACACAAAATTCACAAAATTTCACATCACCATAGCTAGGCCGAATATCACCCATGCCCTTACAAGTCCATGCATTTCATTTATTTCACATTTTAGTCCCTCAAAAAATTATTTTTACAATTTAGCCCTAATTACTCAAATTCATCAAAAATTCCAAGACAAAACATGTTAATCCTTCACATATCTTTAACATTTCATCATCAAACAACAAAAGTCACAAGCTATCATCAATGGCATAACACAAAATCATCATCAATATAAAAAATTCAAGCATGGGTCTTGTATTATTCGAAGCAATGATTACAAAAACGTAGAAATTATCAAAAATCGAAACCGAAACATACCTCAATTTGCTTGAACAAGGGCCGAACTCTAAGCTTTCTTATTTCTTTTTATTTTCTTTTTTTTCGGTTCAAAGAAAGATGAAAAACATGGCTTTTAATGTTTTGTTTTATTATATTAACATTATATTATGTTATTTATTATTTTAACTTATATAATTAATATATAATGTAACAGTCCGGTTTATACCCTTGTCGGAACAGTGGTTTCGGGATCACAAATCTGAGTCTGAATAATATTTTAATATTATTTTTTGTGCCATTGATGGGTGTTTAAGCATGTGTTAAATTTTCGTAAATTAATTTGTCCATTTGTGTGCTTATTTTGACAAAAGGATTGAATTGCATTAAATGTGAAAGTTGCTTGCTATTTGTTAAAGTACCAATGTGTTGTGGCTTTTAAAAGAAAAGGGCCTTATGAGGAAAGTAGACCACTATTTAGATAGTGGATGGACAAAAGACAAATGTGCCCTTAATGAATGTTTGTTTTATTTGTTTGATAAAAAGTTAATTTGGGAAATGAATTATTAGCATATTATTAATGAAACAAAAGATGAAAGTGTTCATCTTTCATTTCTTTTCATTTGACTGAAACTAGCAAGAAAAAGAAAGGTTTTAAAGCTTTGCATATTCGGCCATTTCAAGCTTGAATTAAGGTATGATTTTGAGTTGGATTTTGATGATTTTTATGTTTTTGAGATTGTTGCTTAGTTTACTATCAAGCCCATGTCTCAATTTGATGAATTGAAGTTGTTCATGAGATATGCCATTGATGTTATGTTGAGCTTTGTGATGATTTATGGTGTTAAATGAAAGATTTGAGCTAGATGAACATACTTTGTTCTTGAAATTTTGATGAATTTAGCTAATTAGGGCTAAATTGAGAAAATAGTAACTTGAGGGACTAAATTGAAAATTTGATGGAAAATATGGGCTTGTATGAGATGTATGAATATTCGGTTAAGCATGAGTATGTAATGATTTTGTGAATTTGATGTTTTGAGAAAATGGACTAAATTGATAAATTGTGCAAATGTGAGGGTTAATTTGCAAATAGCCCTAAATGTGTGTCCTTAGATTGAATTGAATGAGTTAGTGAATAAGAGAGTTAATTCTGAATATGTATAGATCAAGAACTGAGGAAAACAGACTTAGATCGTGGGAAAGCGAAAGTAACCGAGTAGCCATTTCTATTTCCGATAAATCGAATTCGAGGTAAGTCATATTGCAAATAAATGTAATTGTATTGAGTTGAGCATATTCATATGCCTATCGTTGATAATGAATGCTTATGAAGTGTTATGCAAATGAATTCTGAGATAAGATCGACTTAGCGACAATGTCCGAGAAGTCCCGTACGAACCTAGGAATACATAGGTATCTGTTCTGTTTTATCATGTAAGACCACGTCTGGGACGTTGGCGTTGATTTGAGACGTCGTGTAAGACCACGTCTGGGACGTTGGCATCGATATTATCTTTATGTGTAAGACCACGTCTGGGACATTGGCATCGATATTATCTTTATGTGTAAGACCATGTCTGGGACATCGGCATCGTATTGATTTGTGTAAGACCCTGTCTGGGACAGTGGCATCAATATTTGAGTGCATGTAAGACCTCGTCTGGGACGTTGGAATTGTACAACTATTCTGAGCTTTCTGAGGATCTTATTAGGTTCCTATTGGTTCAACGGGCAAGTCTATGATACGAATGGCAAAGTAAATTATAAATTCGTTTCAGGTATGTTGATTTATACACTGATTGTGTATACAAGGTAAGTATCTATATGATCTTACTATGATGTTTTGGATGATGAAATAGAATTATGATATGTGAAAGTATGCATGAAAGAGCTATGTGTATATAAGTCTTTTGAATTGATGAATGTGACAAATATGGCCAAGTACATGGACCAAAGCATATATGTGATAGTTTGCTAAGTCATTAAGATGTGCCAATGTACCTATGTGCATATATGCCTTTCATACTAAGTTTGTTTGTATTATGACTTACTAAGCTTTTGGAAAGCTTACTCTATGTGTGTGTTTTCTCTATTTTATAGGTCACAAAGCTATCAAGGCTCTGGGACCAGTCAAGGATCGTCATCACACTACTAAACTCATTTTGGTACACTTTGGAAATGTATATAGCTAGATATGGCATGTATAGGCTAGTATTTGATATAAGTTTGTTATATGAACTTAGCCATGTGATTTGGCTAGATATGAGTTGAGAATTTGCTTAAATGAATGTGATGTGTGAAGCATGTTTTTAGCATGGTTAGATGACACATGAAATGGTCAAGTTTTGAGTAAGTAATGGATGAATTATGCTTGTGATGAGATGAGTTTTAGTCTTGTAAGTTGGCATAGTTGAGGTTGGTTTTGAATGTATAGATTGAATGGTTATTTTGGCATGTTATGGTTGTTAATTGTGCATGAAATGTGTTGGTAAATTTCTTATAGAATTGATCCTAAGTGGGTGGCATTTTGGCCTTGCAAATGGCCTATAATGTCACACGGTTGTGGCACACGGGCGTGCCTAGTGACCGTGGGGCTAAGTCAGTAGCTAGCCTAAGAGCACAAGGCCAAGATACTCGGGCGTGTCTAGTAGCCGTGTGAAAAAGTCAGTATATGGCCTATGAGTGCACGACCTTAGCACACGGGGGTGCTTGGTAACCGTGGAGCCAAAACAGATTCGACCACGGCCAAGGTACACGGGCGTGTTTGGTGGCCGTGGATGTAAAGTCAGATTCGACCACGGGGAGGACACACGGGTGTATCCAGCAGCCGTGGGAGGCACACGGCCTGCCTACACGGGCGTGTAACCCCTGAAACTTAGAAAAGTTTTAAATTTCCGTGAAATTTTGTATGTGTTCCGGTTTAGTCCCAACCCGGTTTATAAGCATGTTTTAGGTCTCGATGACCTACTAAGGGGACACTATGTTTGAGATTGATATAAAATTGTATGACATTTCTGTAAATGTTTCCGATCTGTCCGGTAACGCCTTTAACCCTAGTCCGACGACGGATACAGGTTAGGGATGTTACTTATAAAAACTATATATTAACCATAATGCCGTCCACTACCATTATTATTGGGCTAATTGCATCATAAAACCTCCAAATTATAAAGACAACAACAATTAGGCACTTTCCTATTTAACCATCAAATTTTCATTTTACGCGATTAAGCCCTTTTCTCAAATAAAGCACACAAACAATAAAATTAATTCACGAAACTTTCACACATGTAAATTCACACATAATAAACACTGAAAATAATTTTAAAATATTTTTCAGACTCAAATTCGTGGTCCCAAAACCACTGTTCCGATTAGGGTCAAAATCGGGCTGTTACACTCATGCTCACTCTTACCAACCACATATCACATACCGGACTCATTTCTCGTGAGTTTCGCATATGTACCTGTATCACTTCATCTTATAACTTTAGCCCTCTCTTCATCTTTAACATAAACTTTATCACCTTACCCCGTTGAACCACTTTGAAATATCGAGGGATATTCAGAAATTGTCACCCACATAGTAAGATGCCAATGTCATATCCCAGATATGGTCTTACATGGGATCACATATCGATGCCGATGCCATATCCCAGATATGGTCTTACACGGGATCTCATATCAATGTTGACGCCATATCCCAGATATGGTCTTACACGAGATCGTATATCGATGCCATGTCCCAGACATGGTCTTACACGATTTCATACCGAAGCCAGGTCCCAGACGTGGTCTTACACGAGATCGTATATCGATGTCGATGCCATATCCCAGATATTGTCTTACACGAGATCTTAATTCGGTGCCGAGGCCATATCCCATATATGGTCTTATACGGGACCTTATTAATTTAACGTCGTGACAAGAGTATCCTTTTTATTCCTAAGGTTCAACCGGGACTTCGACATAATAAAACTTCATCATATTTTCATCGAAATCTCATTAACCAATTTCATAGAAAGAATATACACATCTCACGTAATATCAAACAGCTAAAATTATAATAACATGATGTTGATTTATTACACCCAAACTTACCTCGGTACCAAAATATAGATAGTTGTTCAATTTAGTCCACCACCTTGTTCTTTCTTCGGTTTAGGTCCGGGCTTCGTGTTTCTTGATCTATAATGAAAAATTTCACTTATTTAATCATCACATTGACTAAAACAGCCCATGAATCATACTTTGGCAAAAATTATAATTTTGCCCATAAACTTTTACATATTTGCAAAATGGTCCCTAGGCTCGTATGATGAAATGTGTTCATTTTTCTCACACTCAAGCCTAGCCGGTTCATACCCTCTCTTATAGCAGCCCAAGATTTCAACTTTTTTACATTCTATACACATATTATTTCATCTTTTGCAAATAGGTCCTTTTTATCAATTTCACCAAAAATCGTCTACCAAAAGTTGTTTATCACACTTCAAACTTTCATATTCTACCACTAGACATCAAAATACATGTATGTCATCCATGGGTAAAATTTTAAACACAAACCCTAGCTCAAAATAGTGGTAGAAATAACTAAATCGAGCTACGAGGATTTCAAAAATACGAAGAACATCAAAAACGGGGCTAAGAGGTACTTATAATCAAGCTTGAAAGTGAAGCAAAACCCTAGCTATGGCTCCTTGAAATTTTCGGCAATGGGGGAGGAAGATGGACACCAATTTTGTCTTCTTTTCCCCTTTTTATTAATTTATTAACCAAATGACTAAAATGCCCTTAAGGCCCTTCCTTGAGATTTTTCCCTTCCATGTCCATTTTTGTCCATCATGAGATATAATGGTCTAATTACTAAATAAGGACCTCTAATAAATTTTTTAATGCTATCTCATACTTAAAACTTCTAGAATCTCAATTTTATCATTTTTTGCAATTTTGTCCTAAAAGATAAACTGATCACTATATCATAAAATTTCTTCATGAAATTTTCTCACAACCATGCAAACATATCATAAACCTCATAAAAACCATAAAACATATATTTCTACTTCGGATTTGTGGTTCGCAACCACTATTCTGACTAGGCCCTAAATCGGGTTGTTACAGAACCATTCGGAATCATTAAGGATACTCAGAAATCATATATAGCTCGTACAATGCCATATCCAAGATATGGTCTTACATGTTATCACATATCGATGCCACTGTCCCAGAAAGGGTCTTATAAAAAATCATATAACGATGCCAATGTCCCAGACATGGTCTTACACGTAATCACATCTCGGTAATCCTGATGTCATGACATTTGTATCTTATACTATTCCTAAGGTTCGTACAGGACTTTTGGATATTGTAACCTTGTCGATTCTTACTCGATTTAATCATTCATCATTCATAACAGTTCAATGACAATTAAACATATACAATTCAATTTAAAGACATTTATTTGCATATGAAATTACCTTGTATTCGAGATAAACGGACTGGATAGACTATTCAATAACCTTTGATTTTCCCCGATCTAAATCCGATTTCTTTCGTTCTTAATCTATATACATTAAAAATTAACTCATTTATTCATCAAATCATTCAATTCAGTCCACAAACACATATTTGGGCATTTTTACACTTTAGCCCCTAAAGTTCCACATTTTTACAATTTAGTCCCTATTTCACAAATACATAAAATTCATGAAATTTCATTAAACCCAAGCCTAGCCGAATTTCATATAGGTCCCTAGAAGCCCAACACTTTCATTTATTTCACATTTCAACCACCCAATTTACAAAATTCACAATTAAACCCCTAATAGGCATTTTTACTCAAAATCACTTAACAAAACTTGTGTAACTATCAACAAATATCCATTTTTCATCATAAAACATTCAAAAGCTCAAGTATTCATCAATGGCACTTCATTAAATCATTAACAAATTCAAAAATTAAGGCATGGCTAGCTAGAATACAAAGCAACAATCTAAAAAAACGTAAAAATCATCAAAAACCGAGCAAAGAACATACTTTAATCAAGATCAACAAGGGCCGAACCCTAAAATGCTCTAAACCCTCTTTTTTTTATTCTATTTCAGTTGTAAATTAAAGAAGATGACAACCATTTTAATTTTTTTATTTTATTATACTTAATTCATAAATTACTAAATTAACCTTGGTTAATAAACATTTAAAACATCAAATACATGCCCATTTATGTTAAAATCCACTATCAATGGTCTAATATCATCATAAGGACCTTTGGTTTAATAAATCATAGCAAATAAGCACTTAAACAATTAGAATGTAACTTTTGCATTTTACGCGACTTAGTCATTTTATCAAATTAGACATCCAATCGATAAAATTAAATCACGAAACTTTCACACATATATAATCACATGATATAAACACCAAAAATAATATTAAAATAATTTTCTAACCTCAAATTTGTGATTCCAAAACCACTTTTCCGATTTAGCTAAAATCTGGCTGTTACAACTCTCCCCCCTTAGGGATTTTCGTCCCCGAAAATCTTACCAGTGAATAGGTTCGGGTATTGATTTCTCATAGCATCCTCGGTTTCCCATGTAGCTTCTTCAACCCCGTGCCAATGCCACAAGAATTTCACTAATACGATTTTCTTATTTCTCAATTCTTTGATCTCGCAAACTAAAATTTGAATTGGTTCTTCAGCATATGACATATCAGACTGAATTTCAACTTCGGTCGGGGAAATGACGTGTGAAGGGTTGGATTGGTATCGTCAAAGCATCAACACATGAAACACAATATGTATTTTCTCTAATTCAGATGGTAAAGATAGTCGATATGCCACTGGTCTAACTCGCTCGATAATCTCATACGGTCCTATGAATCGCTGACTCAATTTCCTTTTCCGACCAAACCGCAATATCTTTTTCCACGGTGACACTTTCAGAAACACTTTATCCCCGATCTGAAACTGAATATCTTTTCATTTCAAGTCTGCGTAAGATTTCTGTTGATCCGAAGCCGTTTCAAACTATCATAAATTACTTTCACTTTTTCTTTTGTTTCTCCGATCAGATCAACCCCGTGAATCTTATTCTCGCTTAGCACAGTCCAGTACAATGGTGTTCTACATTTAATACTGTATAGAGCTTCGTATTGTGCCATCTTTATACTTGATTGAAAGCTATTATTGTAAGTAAATTCAATCAGCGGTAAATATTTCTCCCAGCTACCTTCAAACTCAAGAATGCAACATCGTAACATATCCTCGAGTATCTGTATAACTTACTCAGACTGACCATCAGTCTACGGGTGAAAAGCAGTACCAAAATGTAACTTTGTACCCAATGCCTCTTGCAGTTCCTTCTAAAATCGTGAAGTGAATCTCGAATCTTGTAATATCTGGGATTTAGGGGTTATGCATTTTAACTTGAATGTATGTGGTAGCATGCTTGGGTGTGATTTGTATGTGTTTTGGGGGCATCGGGAACCTTGGGATGTAGGTTGGAGCCATAGGAAAATATTTGATTTTAAACATTGAAAGGGGAGCTAAGGAAGCTAGGCCTTAAGAAACTTTGTGTGTGGGTTATGACACAAGGAACCAGCTGGTAAAGTGGCAAGGGAGGCGCCACTTAGAGCACAGGAGAGTGACGCCTCAGGGGTTGAGAAGGGACCTAGGTTCGAGCGGTAGGGAGAGCATTTTGGAGGTTCTTTTTGTGTCAAGGGGAGTGAAGAGTTGGACGGCACAGGGACTCTGAATGGATGAGTGATAGACTTGGTCAATGCATTTGAAAATTCGGCTAAGAAGGAAGATAAGTGTTGACTCATTCAAACTCTTTTGAATGAGAGGAGAAGAGAAGAATTAGGAGAAAAATGGGGGAGTGGGAGAGAAGGGAAGAGGTGGCTAAATGTGGGACTCTGAGAGGGAGCCAAATCGGTCACTTTCTTTTAGCCGAAACTCAGCTTCTTTCTCTCCTAGTTCTCACTCTTTTCTTCCATAATCAAAACCACACTGAAATCGACCCTTTTCTCACTTGGTAGACCTTGGCCGAAACTTCAAAAGACCATTAAGGTCACTTGCCTCTCATCTTTCATCTTCAACTTGTTTTCTTTTAAGCCGAATCTAGTTTCCCCTCCCTAGCTTTCTTCTTTGTTTCTCTTGTGATAGCCGAAACCTCTCTTTCATTCTCACTATTATTAGGTGTGTAGCCCTACACTAAATTCCCGATAGATTAATAGTTTTAATGTTAAGCATGTGTTAATAAGAAATATGAATGATTATGACTACGGGTACCATTCAGTGGTACAGTGTATTCAGGTACGTTATCCTTTAACACTACGTATAAACATTTGACATGAAATATATGTGATTTCGTTATGACTATGGGGTAAGGTATGTTGCATGGTATCTGAATAATATGTATGTTGCATGGGCATATGGGTGATAATGATTAAGGGGAAGTGTTCCGGTGGTTTTTACCACATTATCCGGTGACTTATGTCACATGTTATGTATCCGGTGACTTATGTCACATATTATGAATTCGGTGACTCTGTCATACTATCTGGTGGCTATGCCACATTATAAGGGCGATGTGTAGTTGTCTGCAGTGGCGCGCCGAGGGTGTGTGTAGCGGTTGGAGGGTCAATTTAGTAATCCCCACGGTGTGATTGGCAGGTACGGGTGGTGTGTAGAGGATGGATATCTAGGTGGGCTCGGGATTGCATTTTTCATCTTATTTAAATGTGATTTTGAAATGTTATGGTTAAGGTTATGATCGGTTGGGTTTTTGGTGTAGCCGTTATACATTGGGTCTATTGACTCACCCTTCGTGGGCTAACTTTTTGCAAGTGATGCCTAGTATATTGGATCGGGTCAGCGAGGACTACGGGGTGGCCATGCTCAGCGGTTTCGGGTTCCGTATGGTTGAACTTTGCATTTTCTTTAGCATACTTTTCTTTCGAGATTTATTTGGTATTTTAACTTTGTAATAAGGCCACTATTTAACTGTTTTAAATTTAGCGTTTAAACTTCATGTCTATGCGACGGTAAACAATTGAGTAATCAAATATTTTCTTAAAACAACTTCAGATGTTTTATCACCTAATCAACTTACGGTTTTCAACTTAATAAGCCCTAAAATCCGCATTTTCTTTTAATTTACTTAAATATGAAGGAAACGTTTTAATGAAATACAAACTTGAATGACAACTTGGTTTCCAACTCGTTAAAATTTCAAACTTGTTTTAATAATTGACTTATTTTACTAGAACAGGAAACGAAATTAAGTTAAGTTTTTCTGAAGGAACATGTCAGATTCGGTCGAGGCTGGTGGGCTGGGTTTGGGGTGTTTCAACTTGGTATCAGAGCCCAGTTTTAAACCCTCGGCCTTTGGTTTTGAAGCCCACAACGTTTTCAAAAGTTGAGCCAAAATGGGTTTTTGAAAATCTTTGGTTAAAATGGTTCTATAGAAGCATGGCACCCGAGTTCTCGGCCCAGGTCCGCCAGGTAGGTACTATAGTTAGTAAATTTGTTTAAATATGTTAATGTATGATGCTTTAGATAATAGGCATATGGAAACTATATTATGGACTTTAGGTATATGTGTACTTCTACAGAAAAACCACTGATTAAAACTCTATTGCATAAAACTTCTCTTTAAACAAGAAGTGAAAAGATCCTAATGGATAAAAATTTCGTAAAAAAAGATAAACCGTGACGGTAGACATGAGTTCTAGGGGACGTGGTCGCAATACTCGTGGACGCGACAGGCGGGGATGATCGTGTCGAGAACCACTCGTCCGGGTGCAGTCGGGGTTCTGAAAATGAGGCGCCACCACCATTTGTAGGGGCGCACTTCGAGAGCGCACGAGGAGGAGATGACGCCAGTCATCGCAGCTATCTTTGTGAGTTTTAGAGCGAGTAGCTGGAGCTAGTTTGGGAAATGGGGCTGGAAAGTCAGTATCTATGAGACTTAGGGCGAATAGAGCCGAGGTTATCAGAGGAGTATCTGGGGTAGCTCCGAATATAGCGAGTCTTCGTTTAGAGGCGCTTGAGAGGATCATGGACGACTTGGACTGCACTGCCGAGGAGAAGCTTAAAGGTGCTGTTTCGCTGCTTCGGGATGAGGCCTATCAGTGGTGGCTCACTGTCAGAGAGGGTACCCCTGCAGATCGAGTGGATTGGGGGTATTTTAAGATTAAGTTCGAGGGAAAATACGTCGGAGCTAGCTACATAGACTCACAGAGAAAGGCATTTCTAAATTTAGTACAAGGAAGCAAGTCGGTAGCGGAGTACGAAGCGGAGTTTTTACGATTAAGCCGATATGCCAGAGGGATTGTAGCTACTGATTATGAGCGGTGTGTGAGATTCGAGGATGGACTGAGAGATGAGCTGCGAGTGTTGATTGCTCCGCAGAGGGAAAGAGACTTTGCAATCTTAGTGGATAAGGCTCGGATAGCTGAAGAAGTTAAGCGGACCGAGAGACAGAATCGCGACAGAGGCCAGGGTAGGAATAAGAGGAACTATGGGTCTTCAGGGTCATCCGGGAATTTTCAAAAGAGACCTAGAGTTGATGGGCGCGAGGTCGCGGAGTTGTCGGGAGGACGATCACCAGTACTTGTGCTCAGTGTGGAAAGATGCACCCGGGAGAATGTTGGAAAAAGACAGGGGGATGTTTTAAGTGTAGGTCCAAAGATCATATAATTAGAGACTGTTCGGTGGATGCAGATATAATGGCCACCAGTCGTCGGTTTTAATCAGTGCAGAGGTGGTGGACAAAGAACCGTCCGAGGGTCGTGGGTCCGTTGGCGAGGTAATGGTTCTCGGTAGAGGTCGCGGAACACCGAGCGAGGTAGTGGTAACACGGAGATGAGACAAACCAGTGTCGGTATATGCGGTTCGTCGGAGGAGGATGGTGATGCACCGACGCCATAACGAGTGCGTTCCTTTATTTTTGGATTACCCTTTATTGCTCGATAGATATAGGGTCAACTTATTCTTACATCGCTAGTGAGGTGTCCGGAACTCTGCATGTGAACTTTGAGATCAGACCTAGGAAGATGACTGTATTTAGTCCTTTAGGGCAAACAGTAGTAGTAGACAAGCTCTTTAGAGAAGTGCCTTTAGAAGTTCAAGGGCGCAGCTTTCCGGCTAACTTGATGGAGTTGCCATTCGGGAATTTGACCTAATCTTAGGCATGGATCGGCTAGTGAAGTACCGCATTTAATGTGGATTGTCTTTGCTAAGCGCTTGTCGTTGAGGACTTTTGATGAAAATGAGATTGTGATGATGGGTGAAAGAAGGAATTATCTGTCGAATGTAGTTTCTGCCCTTAAGGCAGAGAAGATGGTAAGAAAGAGATGTATGGCTTTCCTGATGTTTGTCAGTGCCTTGGAGGCTAAGGAAACAGCTGTAGAAGAGGTCAGGACGGTAAAAGAGTTTGTGGATGTTTTTCCGGAAGAACTTCCAGGGTTGCCTCCGGATCGTGAGGTGGAATTTGGGATTGACTTGTTGCCAGGTACAGCGCCAGTATCTATCGCTCCGTACAGAATGGCACCAAAGGAGTTAGTTGAGCTCAAGGCTCAGATCTAAGAGTTGCTTTATCGTGGGTTTATCTCAAAGATAGATCTAAGGTCGGGATACCATCAGCTTAAGGTGAAGGAAGCAGATATCCATACGATAGCTTTCCGGACAAGTTCTTAGTAATGCCGTTCGGATTGACGAATGCCCCAGCTGCATTCATGGATATGATGAATCGAGTTTTTCAACCCTACTTGGATCAGTTCGTCTTTGTGTTTATAGACGACATCCTAGTGTATTCCAAGTCTGAGGAAGAACATGATGAACATCTCCGGGTAGTATTACAAGTGTTAAGGGAAAAGAAGCTATTTGCCAAGTTCAGCAAGTGCGAATTCTGGTTGAAGGAAGTTGTATTTTTAGGGCATGTGGTGTCTGCAGAAGGGATAAGGGTGGATCCTCGGAAGATTGAGGCAGTGTTAGATTGGAAACCACCTAAGTCTGTGGTAGAGGTTTGTAGTTTCTTGGGGTTAGCAGGATACTATAGAAGATTTTTCGAAGGGTTCTCGTCAATAGTAGCACCTCTGACGAAATTGTTGAGAAAGGAGATACCTTTCGTATGGACAGATAAGCAGCAGCAGAGCTTCGAGAGGCTTAAGAGGGTTTTGACAGAAGCTCCAGTTTTGATTCAGCCTGAGGCAGGGAAAGATTTTGTGGTGTATTGTGATGCTTCTCACACAGGATTGGGATGCGTTCTTATGCAAGACGGGAAGGTGGTCGCTTATGCGTCTCGGCAATGAAGGCCACATGAGGTTAATTATCCGACGCATGACTTGGAATTAGCTGCTGTGGTTTTTACTCTAAAAGTATGGAGGCATTATTTATATGGAGAAAAGTCAGTGATCTATACGGACCATAAGAGTCTAAAGTATTTGTTGACCCAGAAGGAGCTAAATTTGAGACAGCGAAGGTGGGTGGAGTTATTGAAAGACTATGATTGTTCTATAGAGTATCACCCGGGTAAGGTGAATGTAGTGGCGGATGCCCTAAGTCGGAAAGTAGTGTCGGATCTGAGGGCGATGTTGGCACATCTTAGCCTGTATGACGACGGAAGTTTGCTAGCGAGTTACAAGTAAAACCGACATGGATGAGTCGTGTGAAAGAAAGACAGGTTGGCGGATGATGATCCGAGTGCTAAGTTACTGGCAGTGCGTAATGGGGAATTGGAAGACTATGGTGTAAACAAATGATGGAGTGTTGTGTTTTTTTGGGCAAGGTCTATATGCCAAGGATGAGGAATTAAGGCGAGAATTCTTCGAGAATCGCATAGTAGTCCTTATGCTATGCATCCCGGAGGAAGTAAGTTATACTGAGGATCTACGGATCGGTTTTGGTGGCCTGGTCTTAAGCGGAAGTTCTGAGAATTTGTAGGGAAGTGCTTAACGTGTCGATGGGTTAAAGTTTGAACACCAAGTACCGCTTCGGGTTGCTTCAAATAGATAAAGATTCCGCAGATGGAAGT
Source organism: Gossypium sturtianum (assembly GCA_025698515.1). Lineage (NCBI taxonomy): Eukaryota > Viridiplantae > Streptophyta > Magnoliopsida > Malvales > Malvaceae > Gossypium > Gossypium sturtianum. The sequence goes on from CM046952.1 coordinate 120,081,715, forward strand.
GGGAGAGAATTACCATGGACTTCGTTAGTGGGCTTCCTCTTATGCCTACTAAGAAGGACTCGGTATGGGTGATAGTGGATCGGTTGACAAAGTCCGCACATTTCATACCAAAGCGGGTTGACTATTCTCTATAGAGGTTGGCAAAATTGTATGTGGCGAAATTGTGAGGTCGCACGGAGTGCCAGGTGTCGATTATTTCTGATAGGGATCCGAGGTTTACATCTCGCTTTTGGAAAGCACTACATCGGGCATTAGGCACCAGTTAGACTTCAAAGACGGCATTTCATCCGCAGACACGGACGGCCGATCCCGGCGGGTAATTCAAGTGTTAGAAGATATGTTGAGGGGTTGCGTGATAGACTTCAAAGGAAGCTGGGAGGAGTTCTTGCCTTTAGCGAATTTGTGTATAATAACAGCTATCAAGCAAGTATTCGGATGGCACCGTACGAAGCATTGTATGGACGGAGGTGTCGCACTCCTACGTGTTGGACGAAATTGGGGGAACGTCATGTTTTGGGTCCGAAGATTGTGGTAGAATCGGAAGAAAAGGTTAAGGTAATTCGGGCACGGTTGAAGGAGGCATCTGATAGACAAAAGTCGTATGCAGATCTCAAGCGGAAAGAAATAGAGTTTGCTGTGGGAGATCAGGTGTTTCTAAAAGTTTCGCCATGGAAGAAGGTGATGAGATTTGGACGTAAGGGTAAGTTAAGTCCCAGGTTTATAGGACCTTATCAGGTTTTGAAGCGAGTTGGACCAGTGGCATACCAGCTAGAGTTGCCTTCGGAATTGAAGTAGATGCACGATGTGTTTCATGTTTCAATGCTATGTCGTTACCGATCGGATCCATCGTATGTAGTGCCAGTTGAGGAGGTGGAGCTGAGACCAGATTTGTCCTACGAGGAAGAGCCGATTCAGATTCTGGAACGAGATGTGAAGGTGTTACGAAGAAAATCAGTTCCTCTAGTCAAAGTGTTATGGCGTAACCATAGATCGGAAGAAGCTTCTTGGGAGCCGGAAGAAGCAATGCGACAGCAATACCCTCATCTGTTCTAGCCAGGTAATTTCGAGGCCGAAATTATTTTTAAGAGGGTAGAACTGTAATATCCGGGATTTAGAGGTTATGCGTTTTAACTTGAATGTATGTGGTAGCATGCTTGGGTGTGATTTGTATGTGTTTTGGGGGCTTCGGGAACCTTGGGATGTAGGTTGGAGCCATAGGAAAATATTTGATTTTAAACATTGAAAGGGGAGCTAAGGAAGCTAGGCCTTAAGAAACTTTGTGTGTGGGTTATGACACAAGGAACCAGCTGGTAAAGTGGCAAGGAGGCGCCACTTAGAGCACAGAGAGTGACGCCTCGGGGTTGAGAAGGGACCTAGGTTCGAGCGGTAGGGGAGCATTTTGGAGGTTCTTTTTGCATCAAGGGAGTGAAGTGTTGGGCGGCACAGGACTCAATGGATGAGTGATAGGCTTGGTCAATGCATTTGAAAATTCGGCTAAGAAGGAAGATAAGTGTTGACTCATTCAAACTCTTTTGAATGAGAGGAGAAGAGAAGAATTAGGAGAAAAATGGGAGAGTGGGAGAGAAGGGAAGAGGTGGCCGAATGTGGGACTCGAGAGGGTGCCAAATCGGTCACTTTCTTTTAAGCCAAAACTCACTTCTTTCTCTCCTGGCTCACTCTTTTCTTCCATAATCAAAACCACACTTTGAAATCGACCCTTTTCTCACTTGGTAGACCTTGGCCAAAACTTCAAAAGACCATTAAGGTCACTTGCCTCTCATCTTTCATCTCTAAACTTGTTTTCTTTTAAGCCGAATCTAGTTTCCCTCCCTAGCTTTCTTCTTTGTTTCTCTTGTGATAGCGAAACCTCTCTTTCATTCTCATCATATTATCGTGTGTGTAGCCCTACACTAAATTCCCGATAGATTAATAGTTTTAATGTTAAGCATGTGTTAATAAGAAATATGAATGATTATGACTACGGGTACCATTCAGTGGTACAGTGTATTCAGGTACGTTATCCTTTAACACTACGTATAAACATTTGACATGAAATATATGTGATTTTGTTATGACTATGGGGTAAGGTATGTTGCATGGTATCTGAATAATATGTATGTTGCATGGGCATATGGGTGATAATGATTAAGGGGAAGTGTTCCGATGGTTTTTACCACATTATCCGGTGACTTATGTCACATATTATGTACCCGGTGACTTATGTCACATATTATGAATTTGGTGACTCTGTCACACTATCTGGTGGCTATGCCACATTATAAGGGCAATGTGTAGTTGTCTGCAGCGACTGCCTTCGAGGGTGTGTAGCGGTTGGAGGGTCGATTTAGTAACCCCCACGGTGTGATTGGCAGGTACGGGTGGTGTGTAGAGGATGGATATCTAGGTGGGCTCGGGATTGCATTTTTCATCTTATTTAAATGTGATTTTGAAATGTTATGGTTAAGGTTATGATCGGTTGGGTTTTTGGTGTAGCCGTTATACATTGGGTCTGTTGACTCACCCTTCGTGGGCTAACTTTTTGCAGGTGATGCCTAGTATATTGGATCGGGTCAGCGAGGACTACGGGGTGGCCATGCTCAGCGGTTTCGGGTTCCGTATGGTTGAACTTTGCGTTTTCTTTAGCATACTTTTCTTTCGGGATTTATTTGGTATTTTAAATTTGTAATAAGGCCACTATTTAACTGTTTTAAATTTAGCGTTTAAACTTCATGTCTATGCGACGGTAAACAATTGAGTAATCAAATATTTTCTTAAAACAACTTCAGATGTTTTATCACCTAATCAACTTACGGTTTTCAACTTAATAAGCCCTAAAATCCGGCATTTTCTTTTAATTTATGAAATATGAAGGAAACGTTTTAATGAAATACAAACTTGAATGACAACTTGGTTTCCAACTCGTTAAAATTTCAAACTTGTTTTAATAATCGACTTATTTTACTAGAACAAGAAACGAAATTAAGTTAAGTTTTTCTGAAGGAACATGTCAGATCCGATCGAGGCTGGTGGGCCGGGTTTGGGGTGTTTCAGATCTCTATCCAAAACTATAGATAATGATACTCCATGCAAACGAACAATCTCTGATATATACAACTCAACTAATTTATCAAGTGAGTAATCTATTTGTACCGGAATGAAATGAGCTGATTTCGTTAATCTGTCAACAACAACCCAGATTGCATCTTTCTTTCTCGGAGTTAAGGGTAAACCCGAAACAAAATCCATGGTTACTCTGTCCCATTTCCACTCAGGAATCATGATAGGCTGTAATAAACCTGACGGCACTTGATGCTTATCTTTGACTTGCTGGCAAATCAAACATTTCAAAACAAATTCTGAGATATCACGTTTCATGCCATGCCACCAATAAAACTGTTTCAAGTCATTATACATTTTTATGCTTCCCAGATGAACAGATAAACAACTACTATGTGCTTCATTCAAAATCATCTGAATCAACTCTGAATTTCTCGGAACACATATTCGGCCTCTGAATCTTAAACAATCATCGAAATCAACTTGAAACTCTGAATCAGGGTTCGAATCACATTGAGCTCGTTTTGCTAACATTTCATTATCGACTTTCTGAGCTTTGCAAATCTGCTGTAAAAATAATGGTCTCGCTTTCATCTCGGCCACAATCGAACCATCATTACACAAAGCTATTTGAGTGTTCATCGCACGCAGAGCGAATAGGGATTTTTGGCTCAAAGCATCAGCAACGACATTACCCTTTCCCGGATGATAATCGATCACTAACTCGTAATCTTTTAGTAATTCAAGCCACCTCCGTTGTCGCAAATTCAGATCTTTCTAAGTCATCAAATATTTTAAAATCTTGTGATCGGTATAGATGTGACATTTCTCACCAAACAAATAGTGACGCCAAATTTTCAACGCGAACACAATAGCTGCTAACTCCAAATTATGCGTCGGGTAATTCTTTTCGTGTGGTTTCAACTGTCTCGAGGCATAAGCTACAACTTTGCCTTCCTGCATTAAAACACAACCCAGGCCATTTAACGATGCATTACAGAAAATTATGAATTCTTTACCTGACTTTGGCTGAACTAACACTGGAGCTTCAGTCAATAAAGCTTTTAACTGCTCAAAACTTTTTTGGCATTTATCTGACCACTCGAACTTAACATCTTTTTGAAGCAATCTTGTCGTCGGAGTTGCAATCATCGAAAAGCCTTTTACAAACTGTCTATAATATTCCGCTAGTCCTAGAAATATGGACCTCAAAAACATTTCTCGGAGGCTTCCAATCTATAATCGCATATATTTTACTTGGATCAACACGGATACCATCAGCTGAAACAATATGTCCCAGAAATCCAACCTCTCGTAGCCAAAACTCACATTTGCTAAACTTTGCAAACAACTGTTTATCTCTCAAAATTTGGAGTACTATTCTCAAATGCTCAGCATGCCCGGATTCATCACGAGAGTAAATCAATATGTCATCAATGAACACAACTACAAATCGATCTAAATACGGCCTGAAAATCTGATTCATCAGGTCCATAAAAATAACATGTTCATTTGTTAGTCCGAAAGGCATAACAAGAAATTCGTAGTGTCCGTACCTTGTTCTAAATGCAGTCTTTGGCACATCCGAGTCTTTTACTCGCAACTGGTAATAACCCAATCTCAAATCAATTTTTGAAAACACTGTTGCCCCTTTCAACTGATCAAAAAAATCATCTATTCGAGGCAAAGGGTATTTATTCTTGATCGTCACTTTGTTGAGCTGTCGATAGTCTATACACATTCTCATCGTGCCATCTTTCTTTTTCACAAATAAAACTGGTGCACCCCAGGGAGAGAAACTTGGTCTAGCAAAACCTTTATCTGTCAACTCTTGCAACTGAGCTTTCAATTCTTTTATCTCTTTTGGGGCCATTCTGTACGGAGTTATCGATATCGGTGTAGTTCCCGGCACTAACTCAATGCCAAACTCAACCTCTCGGATCGGTGGTAAACCCGGTAATTCTTCAAGAAACACATCCGGATACTCACACACAACTGGGACTGATTCGATCTTCTTTTCAGGCACTTTTGTATCAAGTACATAGGCAAAATAAGCTTCGCAACCCTTTCTCACATATTTCTGAGTTAACATCGATGAAATCACTGCTGGTAAACCATTCAAATCATCTAACTCAATCCGGATAATCTCATTATTCTGACATCTCAGATCAATCGTCTTTCGTTTATTGTTTACTATAGCATCATGTAGTGAAACACCCCAAACCCGGCCCACGAGCTTTGACCAGATTTGGTATGTTCCTCAAGTAAACCGGTTCAAAATTCTTTTGTTACTTAGGAAAAACTTGTATGATTTTTAAAAAATATTGTTTGGGTTGGGCTTGAGTTGAAAACAAATTTATCTTATGTTAAAACCCATTTATTTAAGGTGACAAAACATTTAGAGTTAATTTTAAGAAGGAATTTACTTAAACTTTAATTGATAAAAATCCATAAACATAATAAATAAAAGAAAAATAAAGTAAACCACAATGGCCTTATTATATCAATGATCCCAAAGTAAAATTTAAAATACTTAAAATAAATTGAAAGTCCAAATCATAAATTTCTTGCTATGCATGGCCACCTTTAAGCTCCTGCCGACCCTGGTCCATTACGGCTCATCACTGAAAAATATTCCCCAAACGGGGTGAGTCAATGCACTCAATGTGTACACAACACTAAGTCATAATAGAATCAGGCATGCAAATGATACACATTCAAATCATAGAATACAATTAATGATGCATTCCCAAACCCAAACCTAATTAACCATCCGCTACACACCACCCGTACCTGCCAGTCACACCGTGGGGACTACTAAGTCAACCCTCCATCCGCTACACACCATCAAGGCGATCATTGCGATCGACGTGCTCATCGCCCATATAATTTGTGTCATTAGACACCATATTCAAATAATGTAACCGGTTACCAAATTCGAGATAATGTAACCGTTACCATATTCAAATTTTGTGACCGTAGTCACCATATTCCGTTGGTGAGACCGAAGTCAACACCTTCTTCCCCTTTCACATAGATCCCGAATGCCCCATAAATTTTATATCATGCATAACATACTTAATTCTCATTCATGTTACTATTCATATGTTCAAAATATATCATATTCATAATCCTATCAGAAGTAGGAAACGTGCACTGGTACTTTTACCACATTTGTGGTACTTAGCCACATTCACATTCTTATGCATATTCATATATTAAAATAATTGCCATATGATATATCGAAGGTTAGTATGAGTACACACATTCTTAATAATACATTTAATTTAAACATAGCCATGAACCTATCAAAACTTAGGGTAGGGTACACACCTGATTTGCTTAACGAATTCCTTGAAATCCCAAATCGATCTATCGCCTTAGATCTCAAATTCCTACATTTGATTAATCACTTACTAATTTAATAAAAAGCCATTCGGCCATAAATCCAAATCCTAATAGGATTAGTATTCTTAAAACTTACCTTGAAATTCTCAAATCCCAAAATCCTTGTATCCTCTCACCGAAATCCCTATAACTACATGTTAGATCAATTTATAACATTTATTCACAACAAATAACCCTTAGCCGTATGTTAAATATGACTTACCTTAGATTCTAAAATCCCGAAATTCACCGAATAACTAGGAACACGCGCTTATGGTGTACCTTCTGGAAAAGAACTTCTCCTTCCTTGTAGTCGACACTTAGTAAATCCCGAAAGATCTCTTCGACAATGAGATATTAAGGGTATTAGAATCTTAATTTCGATGACCTTAAAAGAAATAGAATGAGAATCTAACCTAATCTTACCCTCATCAAGAATTTGATGGAACTCTTGCTTGAACCCTTAGCAGTGATTCGGCTATGGCTTTGATGTGGATAACAATTTCGGCTCTTGAGGCTTAGTGAGAAATCGACTAGGGCTATTGGTATCTTCGGCTTTTGATTGTGTTTGTAATAGAAGAAGAAAAGAAAAGAGAAAAGAGAATAATGGCGAGAGAAAATTCTACAGAGAGAGAGAGGAGAAACTTTAGAGAATTTCTACAGAGGTTTTCTTGAAAAGAAAAGAATGAATGAAGAATAGCCTTACTCTTCCTTTTATAGCCAAAATTACTAGCTAGAGTCCTTTACTTGGCCACCACTCTTCTATTTTGATAGCTTTATCCCTTGATTTATCACTTTAATAAAACTTAATCCAATAATTATCTCTTATCTCTTAATAAAAATAATACTAATAATAATCCTCTTTTATCTCTTCCTTATCTATCAAAATAAAAGAAATAATATCCACATTTATCTCTTGAAAATAATCTAAAATAAATCCATTATTTATCCCTTATTTATCCACCCTTTATCTCTTAAAAATAAAAGAATAAAAGCTCCTAATTTATAGCCATGTGCCGTCCACCTCACTTCTTCTGGAAGCAAAATAAAATTTCTTTTATTTGCTTCCCATGTGACTCGAACTCAGGCCCAACACCTTGCATGTGGCGCCATTTCCAGAGGCCCTAAGTGGCATCTCCAGGCCACTTTTCCAAGCCTGTTTGTGTGTCAAATTCCTCATATTATTTTTCTTAAGGCCACCTTGCCTTAGTTTTCTCTTTTTAAGCCTTAAAACTTGACATTTCTTTACATTTCCAAGTTTCCAAAAATGTTTACTTTCCTCTATTGAATCATTTCCACATCATTTCCTTACATCCCCTAGTTTCCAAAAATGTTCACTTTCATCTTTTAAACTTAACGTTTCCAAAGCATTTCCTTACATTTCCTTACATTTCCATACATTGCCTTACATTTCCATACATTTCCATGCACCTTAGGGTTCCTAGAACTCCTCAGAACACATCCAACACACCCACTGAGCCCACTATCTCATGAATTACACACGAACGCATAACCCCTAATCTAGGATGTTACATGTAGCGTTAGCCAATCCATACCTAGAATTATATCAAATTCATCAAATGGCAACAACATCAGATCACCTGGAAAACATAAATCTCGAATCATCAATGGACAGTTCTTGCACACTTTATCAACCAAAAAACACTTGCCTAAGGGGTTCAATACTCTAATAAAAATTCGATGAGACTCTACAGCAAAGTCTTCATCGATACTAAATTCACACATATATACGAATGAGTTGATCCTGGATCTATCAATGCAATCATATTAGTATCATAGAGAGTAAAAGTACCGGTAATAACATCTGGAGATGACGCTTCTTCGCGAGCGCGAATAGCATAGGCTCGTGCAGGTGCTCTGGCCTCTGACCTCACAGCAGAATCTTTAGTCACTCTCTGACTACCACTCACATTTCTCGTGTTTCTGGGTGGTCTACCTCTAACTGCAGTGTTACTCGGTCTCGTGTTTTGTACTGTATCTTGCTCAGCCAACTCAGGACAGTTACAAATGAAATGATATAATGATCCACATTTAAAATAGGTCCGATCATTCAATCTACAATCACCGATATACCGTTTTCCACAATGTCTACACTCGGGTCGGTTTTGTCTCACATTGCCAACACTAGCAATAGATGTAGCTTGAGTTTTAGAACTCACAGGTTGCTTTTCACGATCCCTACTTGAATATCTCATCGATGCATTGGAACGATGGAACGAGTCTTGAAATTTCTTTGATACAGACTGATAAGATTTACTCGTTGATCTCTTTCTAGAGTCTCTAGCTTCAAAATCAGCTTTTCTCTTTTCTTTTCCGAGTTCTTCAGCTTTACATGCCTGTTCGATGAGTATCACAAACTCTTTGATTTCCAGAATCCCAACTAATAGCTTGATGTCTTCATTTAAACCATCTTTAAATCTCTTGCACATAATAGCTTCAGTTGAAACACATTCCCGAGCGTATCTGCTCAATCTTACAAATTCTCGCTCGTATTCGGTAACAAACATACAGCCCTGTTTTAGCTCGAGAAACTCTTTGCGTTTCTGATCAATGAATCTCTGGCTAATATATTTCTTCCGAAATTCGATTTGGAAAAACTCCCAAGTAACCCGTTCTTTTAGAACCACCGATACTAATGTATTCCACCAATGATACACAGTGTCTCTTAACAAAGATACGGCACATTTCATACATTCATCAGGAGTATAAGATAACTCATTGAATACTCGGATTGTATTATCGAGCTAGAACTCAGCTCATTCATCATCATCATCAACATTAGCCCGAAACTCTTTAGTCCCATATTTACGAATCTTATCAACATGTGGCTTACTCAATCGAACCGGATCTATCACTTGTGGCACAACTGGGACTTGTTGAGGAATAGGCGGGGGTGGAGGTTGTTGAGCAACCGGATTCATTCGAACGAACTCCGTGAACCACTCACTCATCATTTGGAAGAAGGCTTGTTTAGCCTCTCCCGTCGTGGCTACTAGTTACAAGTCTAGAGTCAGATTGCGCTGCCCTCTGAGCAGGAGCGGGCGCGTTACTCTCTACATCGTCAGCTACGCTCTTTCGAGATCCATTACTATACGAAAACACAATTTAAGCTGTCAGGAATCATCACACTATCGCAGAGTATATATGGCATGTATAGCTAGACTCACACACACGCTACGTTAGTCCTAGAATCGACTAAATCGTAGCTCTGATACCAATAAATGTAAAACCCCTAACCCGTATCTGTCACCAGAATATGGTTACGAGGCATTACCGATCAAATCACAACATACAACATACATTTATGCATCCATTTCCAAATACCATTCAATCATAATCACATTGTCCCTTATAAGGGCCTACGAGACCTTAAACATGCTTTAGAAGTGGTTCGGGACTAAATCGATAACTTACAAAAATTCTCAAAAACTTAGAAAATTTTCAAAAACCAAGCAAAGAACATACCTTAATCAAGATCAACAAGGGTCGAACCCTAAAATGCTCTCAACCCTCTTTTCTTTCTTCTATTTTGGTTGTAAATTAAAGAAGATGACAACCATTTTAAATTTTGTTTTGTTTTATTATACTTAATTCATAATTACTAATTTAACCTTGGCTAATAAACATTTAAAACATCAAATACATGCCCATTTATGTCAAAATCCACTATCAATGGTCTAATATCATCATAAGGACCTTTGGTTTAATAAATCATAGAAAATAAGCACTTAAACAATTAGAATGCAACTTTTGCATTTTACGTGATTTAGTCCTTTTATCAAATTAGACATCCAATCGATAAAATTAAATCACGAAACTTTCACACATATATAATCACATGCTATAAACACCAAAAATAATATTTAAATAATTTTTCGACCTCAAATTTTTGGTTTCGAAACCTCTGTTTCGATTTAGCTAAAATCGAGAGAGACGTTCTTGATCAATTAGCCAATCGGATCCCACAAATCGTGAAGCGTAAGTGCAATTAAGGGTAACTAGTTTGTTATTTTGACATAGTTGTTGGGTAAAGGTTATGAATTGATTAAATGAAGGAATTTAATCATTAATTAGCTACTAATTTTCTAGTATATTATTGAATTAGGTGCTGATCCAAACGCCTCAAATCATCCGTAAAGGCGAAGAATAATTGTACGTACGGTTCGCATCGATACAGTGTAAGGAATCCAACTAGTTTAGATTCATAAAATAGTTATAATTTCAACGATTGGTTTGAAATCATAAGTGGGTGTTTGGGGGCTGGTTTAATGGTAAATTGATTGAATTTATACTGAATTTTGGTTTAGGTTCGTTTAAGGAATCAATAAGAAAAATTGAAAGATTCGCTACTGTGCTGCGAGGAAGCGAAAAATAAGGTGTGGGTCCTAAACTCATAAAATTATTTAAAAATGTTAAATATCATGTTATATTTGATAAATTAGATTGCTGATTGGATTGAATTAATAGCCAAATTATTGATTTTGTGAGTGGTCGAACCAGGTATGTTTCGAGCCTTAAAAGACTGACATGTTAGCAAAATTGCTAGTTTGATAGTATGAATGTTTGATTGAGTTTGTAATTGCATATTTGAGTTATGAGATATGAGAATGTTTGAATGAATGGTACAATGTGTTGAGATATTAAGCTTATGTATGATTTAAATGCATGAGATATTTTTTATATTGTGTACTGAAAAAGGGTGTTATATATACGCAATGAAAATCCGCAAAGTATGTGAAATTGAACGATATTGATTTATTCCAACACAATGGTAATTTGAAAGATTGGAACACTGTTTCCATTTACTAAAAGATTGTTATTATTGAGGAAATGCTGAGCATGTCAAATGAACGTGAAAAGTATTGAGATATGATTATATATGAGATTGTGTGACATATTGTATATGCATTGGGTTGGGATTTTGTGGTTAACAGAGGAGTTCCGTGGAGTACCGGCGGCATATTAAGTCCGCATTATTCGTAGTCAGTGCATTGCACCTAGAGTACTGAGGGGAATGGCGATTTATCGCATTTTTACTGGCAGCTTGTCTGCATTTTTACTGGCAGAATTTCTCTGCATATTTTTATCGATGGTTTTAACCACAACGGGCTTAAGCCCACAATATTTTGGAGTTCGAATGATGGGTTCTAAGGAACTCGTGGTGTGTAGCAGATGGTATGGGTAGGAACCTTTTTGCATTGCATCATGTGCACGACATATTCAAATATTATTGATTTATGCTATTATTGTATTTTGTTGTATTGAATGGTGTCGAAATTAATGATTGTTACACGAATGAATGATGACCCATACTCATACACCGTTTGACATCGATATTGATAATGGCTATGTAATGATATGACGTTCCGGTGATGGTTCTATATTCTTCTCTTAATGCTAATATGTTTCACTGTATTTGACGTTTTTGTCTGTTTAAATAATCGTTCGAATCACACTGAGCTTTTCATAAGCTCACCCCAAATAGTGTTTAACTTTTTAGGTAAACCTCGAAATTAGGATAGGACTCGACATTCGGAGAATCACCTTGGACCTCAGATTATTTTTCTTAATAAGTATTATAAAGTCTTTATTGGTTTTGATTTGTAATTTTTAATTATTTCTAGTCTGTGGCCTGGTAACTTTTCTTTTGGGGATTCTTGTATGCATGGATTACTCAAGCATAATAACCAGATAATGCATGATATCAGGCTTAAGTAAAATTTGATATTGTTCCCTAGTTTCCGCTGCATTGCAAAGTAACTGTTTTTGAAAAAAACAAATCGATAAGGCAACTAATTTTCCAAAATGACTTGAAAAATGGTTTTTCCACTATACTAGTTTAACTTCGAGTTTTTTTTAAAGAAGAGCCACAAGCAAATGATTTTTCTAAAACAACATTGTCAACAATAAAATGAATCCTAAGCATACACGACCTAATGAATGAATGCTTTTAAGCAAACTCAAAGTACAACTACGGTTTTCTCTAAAATGAGTTTATTTAAAGTTTTCAAAAGTAACATAAGTTAACTTAGCCATTTCGGTGGCTAATGTAGCCTTCTCAATCTAACCATAATGTCTAGGCTTGGTTTGGGAGGTTACATGGGTAGGTATCGATACATGGACCCTAACAAAACCTTGTTAAGATATCGACTTTAAGGGTATCAATACCACTAAATTAGGTATTGATTCCAAGGTGCAAGATAGTCCAATTTGTCCCAACACACCTCAAGCATGCATAATTCCATTCACTAATGTTAAACTATCTTTATTTGATAAATTTTTTTGATATAACAAACAAAATTTTTTTTGAATAAATTTTGTTTTTGAACAAAGAAATTATAAAGTTCAAAGCATAAAAATCATTTCAAGACTTCCAAACATCTTAGAAAATGCTTTGAACACTTAGAAAAGTTTTTGACAAAGTTCAAAAGCGGTTCAAACATTTTTAACTCAATTGAAACATTTGTAAATTGATTGAAAAATTACTCCCTACAAAAAGTATAGATATCGTTCATAACGTATCAATACCCATACAATTTTTAGTGATACCTTTTTCAAGATCGATACCAAACTTGCTTACTAACTTGAAACAACAATTGAACAAAAGCAAAAAGTATCGATACCTATTGTATTTTTAATGATACCATTTTTGCTATCGATACTGTTTTTGCATTTTGACTTGATGATTTTTCAAACAATCACAAAAAGTATTGATACCTTTTCAAAAAGTATCGATACCTTTTACTAGGTATCCATAAAATATCTTTGGCATCATTGTAAACTAACTTTAACGATCACTGAATGAGGCATTAAATGCCAATAGTATCAATACTCGTAGAAAAAGTATCGATACCTTTTTATTACAAGTGAATTTAATGATCTAGTATTTTCATCCCCAATGACTCTATTCAATTCATCAACAACCACAATGGTTGGAAATTAATTAGAGAGTATAAATACCAGCTTCCAAAGGTTCAACAACAACAAGTGAGATTACAATAGATCAAGTGCTTCAAGATACCTAAAAAAATCCATTACCAATCACTTTGTACTTCAATTCTTTATCTTCTTCTTGTAAACACTTGTGAGCATTCATTGTATTTTCTATCAGCTCAAGTGTTTTCCTTGTATTTGTGCTTAATTGACAAACATCCTAATCTTGTGAGGATTATTTCTTTGTTTGTTTATTTGTTATTCTCTTTGAGAGGGTCGAGTCTTAAGGTTTGGGTAGAAACCTTAAGTGAGTTGCAATATTAAGATTTGGGTAGAAATCTTATAGGAATTATAAGGTTAAACATTGTTCTTAAAAGTGATCAAATTAGTAAATTTTGGAAAATATTTAATTGTGGAAAGCTAAGGTAGTGGAGTAGGCAATTGGGGTCAAACCAAACCACTATATATCATTGTGTTCATTGTCTCTATTTTTACTCTTTGCTTCCACAAATTTTTAAAAGACCAATTCACCCCTCTTGGCTATTTTTAGTGATCAATCGAGCTAACAATTGGTATCAGAGCTAGTCTCTAAAAACGATTTAAAAACTAAGAGAAGATCCTCGAAAAAGCTTAAACGACCATCAAAACATTCTACAACTATGACGTCCAATTCCAAATTATATTTTCATGAAGATCTCAATCCATCTCAAAGCCTTCATACTTCATTGAAGCATACTATTCTTTTTGAAAGACAAGAATGATGCTCTTCATTCAAGCGAATGATCTTACGACTTGGGATATCATCATGGATGGTCCCTCAATTTCTTAAAAACAATGAGAGAAATTAGTGTCAAAGAGTAAAAGAATGGAGTGAAGAAGATAAAAGGAATGTACAGCTCAATGCTAAAGCTATGCACACTCTATTTTGTGCACTTGGTCCGGATGAGTACAATAGGGTGTCATCTTGTTCCAATGCCAAGAAGATATAGGACAAGCTTAAGTTCACCCATGAAGAGCAAGAAGAAGCCTACTTTTTCCTTATGGCCATAGAAGATTCCAAGGTAAATTCTAACTCATCTAGCTTAATTTCTTATTCTTGTGATGAGTTACAAGATGTCTATGATGAATAAGGCTTGGAGTTTGAACTTATGGTTTCAAAATATAAGAAAAACATTTCAAAATTAAAAGATTAAAATAGTTTACTCTCCAAGGCCAATCATGAACTTGAAAGTAAGATAAATGATATGCAAGCAATTATAAATGATTTTGAGAGAAAGATTTATGACTTGCATAATCTACTTTTTAAAGTTCATAATGATCATCAAAAGCAACTTGAGTTGCTTAAAAAAAGAAAAAGTTTTATCTAATAAAGTTTCTCCTAAAGGTTTTAAAAAGGGAGAAAGTTCAAAAGCAAACTTTGTTAAATCAATCTTTAATTACTATAAACACAGAGGCCCCCCAAGTTTTTACAAAGGAAAAATTGTTAAAAGTGTATGGTTTCCTAAAAGACTCATAACTACTCAAGATAAGGATATCCTTTCTAAATGGATACCTAAAGGGACTAGAATCTTGGAAACTAATGCTTATGGACCCAAAAGAATTTGGGTACCAAAAATAAAAAAAATTAATTCTATGTTTGTAGGAAAAATGAGCATTATTTTAAGGTGGGCATTTCAAGCAAAAGCTTATGGTACCTTGATAGTGGATGCTCAAGGCATATGACCGGTGACAAGAGTCATTTTATCAAATTGAAGCCAAAGAGTGGAGGAGAAGTTACCTTTGGTGACAACTTCAAAGGACTTATTGAATGAATTGGCTATATTGGTAAAAACTCTTCAAATTTTATTGAAAGTGTTTTATATGTCAACGGTCCTAAGCATAATCTTTTGAGTATTAGTCAATTATGTGATAAAGGTCTCAATGTCATATTTGAGTCTAATGGATGTAAAGTCATTGACATTGTGTTTAATAAGATTATGCTTGTTGGTCATAAAATAGGAAATACATACATGGTGCATTTAGAAGACTTGCATGATTCAAACCTTTGCCTCATGATTAAAAATGAAAATACTTCTTTGTGGGGGCATAGGAAATTAGGATATGTTAGTATGAGCATATTGTATAAATTTGCTAAATATAACTTAGTAAGAGGATTGCCAAAAATTGATTTTAACTTAAATAAAGTTTGTAATGCATTTCTTAAACGCAAACATAAGAGAGTTTCTTTTAAACCTATTAATGATGTATCTACAAGTAGAGTTCTACAATTAATTCACGTTTGTAACACCCCTAACCCGTATCCGTCGCCGAATTACGGTTACGGGGCATTACTTTTTAAGTCACAACTTTTATTCAATCACTTAAATCATAAATAAACATACTTATATAATAATACAAATAAATTAAAATGATCACATATGCATATAAATGTATATTACATTTAATTTCATAAAACATACTTACCATACTAAACCTAAGTCATATGTGGCACAATCATCAAAGAACATAAGCCGAACATGCTATGTACATTTTATTCATACCACACAACAATACAATTACCATAAGCCTCATTTACCGTATCTTTATTTATTTACTAAGTACTCAAACAACTAAACCAACCATATCTATCAAAGATAATTTAAAACATACTTCATTCAATTGACTAACATTACCCAAGTATATCATGTACATTATTAATTAGATTTAAGTTCATTTAAAAGACAATGTCATATCATTCAGTAAGACCAAAATACACTCGACTAACTATTATAAGTTTGTTCACATATATACTCCAAATGGGTCATTTCAACGATTGACGAAAGGTTCTATTCATTTAGTAATTAAAGCCACCTTAACCGAGTATACACATGCTCATAATTAGTTCTTAAACTAGATAACAATCATGGCATTTAAATAAACATATATGAAATCACATGTACATTGCTCATACCGAATTTAAATAGATCCAAACACTCAATCGAGCCAATGTACACCTTAATTCGTTTGCATGCACATAATTGAACCAAAAATAATTATATGACTTATTCATTATTTTGCATTCGCCAACCGTTCCTAATTTGCAAGTCATTCAAGCATATTATATGTGCACACATTGCTTTTACAATTGCATCAAAAGAATCAATACAAAATCAAATATATATATTCATTTTTATCCCTTTACTAAGTGAATTTTATAACCATACTCAAAGACATGTCATACCAAGCATCAAGATTATCAAAAATGAGCTAATCACAAGCTATTCACATCATTTTCCAATCAAGCCATATAATCAAAATATTATACTCACATGCCATATAACATAGTTACTAAAATGAGCTTATAATATGACCGAATATGTATATACCACACTAACATCATGATCAAGCCATTTTCACATGGCTTATATACATCAACAAAATGTCGTTCGAACATTAAGCTAGCCTATACATGCCTTAAGTTCAAAAATTCAACTTTTTAGGTACCAAAATAAGTCGATAGCGTGGATGACTTCGATGACGATCCCCTGAGCTCGTAGCTTGACCAAAATCTATAAAACAGAGTAGAAACATATCACACAAAGTAAGCTAACTAGCTTAGTAAGTCTTAAGCAAAAGTATTAAATCAAATAATCATTCAAGCATTTTCAACTCCAAAATTAATATCATAAAATTTCAAAACTTAGTACTTATATGATCTATTTATGTCGAATGCTAATACTCTTTTCTTTAACAACCTCAAAATAGCCTTATTTCACCCTAAATGTGCAAACTCACCGAATACACATAAATTTAATATGTATCCACATATAACCAAATCAAGTAAGTACAATATACATATTGACCACATATAATCGATTATACACATATGTACATATATCCATTTATCCCCACATTTTGCATTTACACATATGGCCGAATCTCAAAAACATAACCAAAATCGAATTTCAATATATTACACTCATTATTTGTAAAGCCGAATGCACACATTAAAATCTTAAAAATATACCTCAACTATATCACATATTACTAGCATTGAGTAGTAATATATCATCTTACCTTATTCCTTGCAACTATGAGGCTTATACGTATTCTGAACATTCAGCTTATTTTGTGTAATTAAATTCCACATTGATAATAATCCACGAAACCTCTATTTATAATAAATCATCGGCATTAAGCTCCGCTAGGCAACAAAGCCCAAAACACACACCCAAGACTAAGCCCGCTAGACCCGAGGTCCGAAATTTAGTCACCTGCATTTAGCCTTGCTAGGCAATAAGCTCGATACACTTCACCACACAAGGCCCGCTAGGCTCGAAGCCCGAATATCGATATTATTAAACCATCTCATACACATTACATATTACCAAAATCACATATATCACACATAATTCCTATCACTTTAACATATCAACTCAATTAAATTTAACTACATTTCATTACTAAATCACTTACCACATTCGGCTTTGGCCAAATTCACATTTATAAAATTCATAATTCAGCATGTAATCAAGGTTATAACTGATATTAACGGTATTAAATTGCTTATAGACTTACCTCGGATATCGTCGGACGGCAAAAACTGGCTATTCGATAATTTTCGCTTTTCCCCGATCCAAGTCCATTTTTCTTTGTTCTTGATATAAATATATTCAAATTAAGCTCATTCAAATACATTTCATTTCAATTTAATCCAAAAACACCTAAATGGGCAAATTACCATTTTGCCCCTAATATTTCACACTTTTACAATTTAGCCCTATTTGCACAAAACACAAAATATGCAAAATCTCCCAACAACATAGCTAGGCCGAATCTTCCATATAATAATATAAGTCCATACATTTCATTTATTTTGCAATCTAGCCCCTCAAAAATTTATTTTCACAATTTAGCCCTAATTTTCTAAATTCATCAAAAATTCAAGAACAAAATGTGTTCATCCTACACCTATCTTTCATTTAACACCAATAATCATAAAAAAGCTTGAAATATCATCAATGGCATATCACACAAACATCATCAATTCACAAAATTATTACATGGGTTTTGAAGCTCTCAAAGCAACGATTACAAAAAACGTAGAAATTATCGAAAACCGATCAAAAACTAACCTTTAATTAGACCAAGACCATGGCCGAACCATTATTTATGTTTTTTTCTTTCTTTTTTATTCTTTAGTTTTGATGAAGAAGAATGAAATAATTAGTGGAGAAACACATGTCTTTTATTATAATATTATTAACATATTATATAACATTTTAACTTATATTTATATAATATATAAAAACATATTAACATGAAATTATAACCTTATGCCGCCCACTAACATGCAAAAAGGTAAATTTACAACTTAAATACACTTACAAAAGAAGACAAACCAATTTAGCCACTTAAATAAATAAACGGCTACTTTTACCATTTACGCGATTTAGTCCTTGTTGTCTAATTAAGCACACAAACAATCAAATTTTTATACGAAACTTTCACACATGCTAATTCACACATAATTAATCAAAGAAAATAATATTTAAATATTTTTGGACTCGGATTTGTGGTCCCGAAACCACCGTTCCGATTAGGGTCAAATTCGGACTGTTACAACATTAATCTTTTTTGGACAAATTAGGACTACTAGCTTGGGTGGAAAACAATATGTTTTTGTGCTTGTTGACGAATATTTTAGATTTACTTGGGTTCTTTTCTTAAGTATTAAAGATGAAGCTTTAGAAAAATTCATCACATTTTCAAAAGTTAATCAAAGTGAAAAATGTTACTCTATCACTAGTGTCGGAAGTGACCATGGAATCGAATTTCAAAATCTTGGTTTTGATAATTTTAACTCAAATGGTATTAGTCATAATTTTTCTGCACCTAGAACCCCTCAACAAAATGTAGTCGTTAAGAGGAAAAATTGTAACGCCTCGGTTTTGCTTAATTTTGGATTTTGTAATTATGGCATGAATGAGTGTCTGCTTCAGTGGTTATGTGTTCTGGGTGTGTGTGTGTAATATCCCGGGTTAGGGGCTATTTTGTTGTTGCATGTTATTGCATGTGTCTAGTGTGCTGCGTGGCTATTTCTATGTTTTGGGGGCTTAATTGAAGTCTAAATGTATGCCTGAGTGAATGGGAAAATTTTGATTTTTGGGTGTTAAGCCAGGGGGGCTGTTGGAGCTGGGGTATAAGAGTTTTATTTGGTGTTCTTGAGCACAAAAGAAAAGCTAGTGGAGTGGCAAGGCATGCGTCACTTGGGGGCTTGAGTGTGGCGTCATCCGCAGGGGGAGAGGTCTTGTGTTCAAGCCATGGAGTGGCCACTTTTTGCACTCTTTTTGACTGGCATGGAAGGAAGAGGTTGTATGTAGTTCAAATTCTACCTTGGACTTAGTCTACACATTCAAATGGAGAGTGGAGAGTGAGTTTAGGAGGAAGACTTGGTCAAGGTGGTTTAAGTGTGTGGTTGTGAGTGAATGGGGATTATGGCCGAATTTTTAGGGTGTGTTGGAGGTGTTGGCAAACTTGGGGAGCTTGGGGAGTGTTTGGCCGGTTGTGGTAAGTGAGTAGGAAGGGTGTGCCGAATTTCATTTTTTGGCATTTTGGTGTTTCGGTCAAAAGTTTATGAGCAAACTTCTTCTTTTGTCTTTAGCCTAAGCCGAAAATTCTAAAGAGTCTCTTGCCTCGCTTTCTTTGTTATTTTTGGAACCGAAAGTCCAAGTAGTCTTATTGCCGAATTTGACTATTGTTTTCTCTCAATATCCTTTGACAAGCCGAACCTAGCATCCCATCTCCATTTTCTTCTCTTTTGAAACCTTGTGTTTAAACTCCATCTCTCCAAACCATTCTTTTCCATTTCTTCTCTTGCTAGCCGAAACTCAATTCACTAAAAGCACATCTTCATCTTCTTTCGTTGACAAACCGAAACTACCTTCATTCCATCCACTTCTCTTCTTCTCAATTACCTTTGCCGAAATTTCAAGAGAGAGTTCTTCCATTTTCATCTTGAAACCGAAAGACCAAACCTCTCAAGAACTTGCCGAAATTTGCCTGCTTTTCTCCTAACTTTCTTTGCTAGCCGAATGCTCCTTCCCATTCTTTCTTCTTTCTTTTCTTGTGTGTTGAGCCGAAACCATTACCCTAGTGTTCTCATATCTTCTTTCTCCTATTAGCACCTTGTTAGCCGAAAGTTAGTTCCTAAAACATTTTCTTCACTTCTTCCTTTTCTAAGAACCGTAAGTACTCTCCTGTTCTCCTTTTTCCCATTGCTATTGTTGGCCGGATCTTTGTTCTTCTTTTGGTGCAAGGCTTGGCCGAATCTCTTTTGTTCTCTCCTAGTGTGGTTGACCGATTGGTGGTTGGTGTTGGGGTAAGTTCTTGGCCGAATGGCCATTTCCCACTTCTCTAAGTGCTATGTTGTTTTCGGTTTGACTAAGAGCCTATGTTGAATTCGGTTGGAAGGAAATAATCATTTGTTGAACATTTCGATATAGGGCATTCGGGATTCGGAGCAGTCGACAAAACTTTTATCTGGATTTGATTGATTGGTAAGGGGTAGGTAATTGGTGTTAGTATTGTCGGCTCAATCTTTTGTTTCCGATCAAGTCAAAGGTGATTAGGGATTAATTATTTGTCTTATAGGGTGCCGATTGCTTGGAAGGAGAACCATGTTGGTTCGAGGTTTGGTTGGAAACCAAACCATTCGCAAGAGTAAGGTAATGGCTTAATATTAACCCCTTTGGGTTTATATGTCTTTGGCCGAATGGTCTTAGTGCCTAATCTGTGTTGGCCGATTGTTTTAGGAGCTTGATACTCGAGGGATTTAGATCGCTTCGTTGGGATCTTTAGACTCAGAATTACTGTGTGTGTAAACTAACACACTATACTTAGTAATATTGTTATTAAACCTGTTTGCCTATTAAAATCATGACAAGATGATGGATTATTGGATACCCACACGGGTATGTGTACGCGTATCTGGGTAAGTCGGATTGTTACTAGATTACTTGATGATCTGTATGGTATCATGACTATGTATGTATGTGATATGGGGCATGATCAAACATATTAGCATGATATGCATAATTTGTATGATATGCATGATTACATGAGTTGGTTTGTTGATGGGTGATATGAGTGGAGGGGCGGTGATGATTTGTCTTGTGAGCACCAATGTTTTGGTAACACACTTTGTGACTTTGGGTCACCAAGTGCTTTGGTAGCACATTTGTGTCTTTGGGACACCGAGGTTGGGTACCTCATTGCGACTTGTCCCCGTGGTTTGACACCACCGTGGGTTGGCCCCACTTTGAGATATGGGATCGTCTCACTAGTGATTGGGTATCACACGATGGGTTGGCCCCATCATTCGATTATTGTGACTACGGTCACCAAAGTGCTTTGGTAGCACATTTGTGTCTTTGGGACACCGGAGGTTGGGCACCTCATTGCGACTTGTCCCCGTGGTTTGACACCACCGTGGGTTGGCCCCACTTTGAGATATGGGATCGCTCGCTAGTGATTGGGTATCACACGATGGGTTGGCCCCATCATTCGATTATCGTGACTACGGTCACCAAAGTGCTTGGGTAGCACATTGTGTCTTTGGGACACCAGTGTTTTGGTAACACGCCAGACTCGTATGTCACCAAGTGGTTTGGCACCACCAAAGGTTTTGGTACCACACGGGTAGAAAAAGGAGATACGGATGGTTAGGATCGGGTTGCATTAATTATGTTGCTATGTATGATGTGTGTTAGCATGTTGTTTCATCGGGAGCGGGATTTATGCATCGAGTCATTCGACTCACCCTCTCCTTGACATTTCAGTGACTCGTGAGACGCGGACATGGAGCCGGGGTGGACTCGGGTGCACATGCCATGCTTTAATAAAAGTTTCACTTGCACTATTCACTTTGGGTACTTTAGCTTATTTATTTTCATTTGAGATTAAATTTGGATTTGTAAAAGGCCTTTAAATTATGTTTTATGATGGGTATGTTTTAATTAGATTCTCAACCTGCTTAACAAATAACTTGGCATGAAATTTTACTAAAACTTGGAAAGGCAACGTTTTCAAAATTATATCGCAATGTGTTTTAAACTATACCATCGGGTATCTCGCTATGTTTTGCTATACAATAAACTCAAATGATTTCCAAATCAAACTCGATTTTCTACTAAGTCTAAAATGTTTCAAAATGGCACTAAGAAACTATTGGAAGCGCTAAATGAAATCAACTCGCTTTAACTATATACTTGGATAAGTTTTCAAAATCTAATCAAACAAGCCTACTCAAACTTTCCTCAAATACACTATGTTTTCACCCCACTTCTAAACGAAAAAAAAAATCTGATCACTCAAAGACGTTTTTCCCCGTAACATACCAGATTCGGGCGTGGTGTCTTGTCCGAGTTTGGGGTGTTACAATTGTGGTATCAGAGCCCAGTTCAAAGGCTCGGCTGTGGGCCTGAGGCCCAAAAATGTTTCCAAAAGGTTGTTTTGTTAGTCTTTATTCTTAAAGTATGGTTTGAAAGGCATGGCACCGAGTCTCCTCCCACTGGGCCGCCTGTGTAAGTACCTGTACTATTGCTTGTGAATTGATTGGATGTGATATGATTTGATGAATAGCAATAGTATACTACCTTAGAGATTGAAACTGATAGGATTCTGTGAACTCGCGAGAACAAATCCTCTTAAAATATTCATAAGACTTACTTTTAAACAAGTGGAATAAATACTGATGCATAAAAATTCTTAATCGACACGAGGAAGATTAGTCATGAGCGCTAGAGGTGGACGTGGTCGTGGACGAGGTCGTAGTAGGATGACGGCTTCGAGCCCGTAGGATCCGGTCGTGGTTCGTAAAATGAGATACCGGCCCGCCACCACCGGAGGTGGTGAGTTCCAAGATCGATCGGGACGACGCAGCGTCACAGCGATGCCGCGAGTGTTGGAAAGAGTAGCCGGTGTAGGTGGTGGTTCGTGAGTTAGGAAATTGTTCTGAGCGACTTCGGGCAAATGGGGCCGAATTCTTCCGAGGTGTTTCGGTGTTGCTCCCAAAGATCGCTGAATCGCTAGAGGCAACCGAGCGGATCATGGATGATCCGGACTTGACAAACCAAGAGAAGCCGAAGGGCATCGACGCTTCTCCGTGATGAGTCATATCGCTGGTGGCTCACGGTTCGAGACAAAGGTGGCAGCAGAGGATCTAACATGGGATTATTTCAGTGGCAAAGATATCAAAAGAAGTACATCGGAGCTAGTTATATTGACTCCCAACGGAAGGCATTTCGAGGCTTGTTCAGGGGAGTAAATCTGTTTTTGAGTACGAGGCTGAGTTCCCGGTTGAGTAGGTATGCCAGGGGCATTGTGGCCACCGAGCATGAGAGGTGTGTTCGCTTTGAGGATGGTCTGCGAGACGACTTGAGGTCGCTGATTGCTCTTCAGCCAGGAGCGAGTTTGCTTGTCTTAGTTGAGAAGGCTAAGGTAGCCGAGGGTGTTAAGGAGTCGCGAGGCAGGGCATGGACGTAAATAGACATAAGAGGAGCTTTGGGTCTTCCGGATCGCCAGTAATCCGCAGAAGAGAGCTAGACCGAGTAATGGTCAACCACCGCTAGGTTGTTGCCGCTAGGCGTGGACCGCCGCAGCAGTGATCGGGCAGGGAAATCTCATTGGGGTGGCTGCTGGACTGGAGGAAAAGGTTGCTTCGAGTGTGGTTCTCTGGAGCACCGTGGTGAGGGATTGTCCGCGTAGGTTGGCTAGGGATTCACCGAGAGTCGTACCGTGTCGGTTCAGAGGTAGTGGACCGCCACCGCAGAGGGGCCGTGGTAATGGCAGGTGGTGGTAATGGGTCCGGTCGGGGCCGTGGAGCACCGGCGCGAGGTGCGAGTAGCTCGATGCTAGACGACTGGATTAGTGTATGCCGCGAGGCGCCGAGAGGGAGGGCGACGCACCGGACGCCATAACCTGATGCGTTTTTGATTTTTGGTTCTCCTTATACTGCTTTGATTGATGTGGGTTCGACACACTCTTATGTTGCCGAGTATAGTAGAGACCATGGATTTAGACTCGAGATATCTTCTAGGCGGATGACCGTGATTAGCCCTCAGGTCACTCTGTAGTAGTAGATAAACTGTTTAGAGAGGTACCCCTAGAACTCCAAGGGGTAGTGTTTGTCGTGATCCGATGGAACCGCCGCTTGGGGAGTTCGATCGATTCTTGGGATGGATTGGTTGGTCAAATATCAAAGCGAGGTTGGATTGCGCGCCCAGCGCATGGTTCTTAAGACGGTTGAGGGTGAAGAGGTGGCTATGATAGGTAATAGGAGAGATTACTTATCAATGTGGTATCCGCTTTGAAAGCGCAGAAGATGGTCGTGAAGGGTCAGAAGCATATGTGGTTCATGTGTATGCCTTGGAGGCTAAAGAGTCGGCCGTGGAGAAGGTTCGCATCATTAAGGATTTTGGCTTGATGTTTTTCCCGAGGAGCTTCCGGTTTGCCGCCAGATCGCGAGGTGGAGTTCGGGATTGATCTGTTATCTTAATCGCGCCAAAGGTCTATTGCTCCGTATAGGATGGCGCCAAAGGAATTGGTGGAGCTTAAGGCTCGATCCGTGGAGTTATTGGATCGAGGTTTTATTAGGCCAAGTGTTTCGCCGTGGGTGCGCGCGGTACTTTTGTCAAGAAGAAAGATGGCACGATGCGGATGTGTATAGACTACCGCCGATTGAACAAGTCGACGATTAAAAACAAGTATCCGCTGCCACGCGATAGATGACTTGTTTGATCACCGGAAGAAGCGGCCTGCGGTATTCTCGAAGATCGACTTGAGGTCCGGTATCATCGGTTGAAGGTTAAGGAGGCCGATATCCATAAAACAGCGCTTTCGGACTCGGTATGGGCACTACGAATTTTTGGTAATGCCGTTCGGGTTGACTAACGCACCTGCAGCGTTTATGGATATGATGAATAGGGTGTTTCAACGATATCTCGATCGACTGTTCGTCGTGGTTTTCATAGACGACATCTTGGTGTACTCAAGGACGAGAGGAAGAGCATGATAAGCATTTGCGAGTGGTGTTGCGATTTTGAGGAAAAGCGACTCTATGCTAAGTTCGATAAGTGCGAGTTCGGCTTAGAGAAGTGACTTTCTTGGGTCATGTAGTGTCGGCCGAGGGGATTCGAGTAGATCCTCGTAAGATTGAGGCGCTTTTGGATTGGAAGCCGCCTAAGTCGCGGCATCGAGATTCGAGTTTTCTGGTTTGGCCGAATACTATCGAAGGTTTGTTGAGGGTTTCTCGTTGATAGCGTAATACCGATGACCAAGTTGCCGAGGAAAGAAGTTCCGCTTGTATGGACCGAGAAGCAGCAGAAAGCTTCGACAAGTTAAAGAAGATTTTGACCGAGGCTCCGGTTCTAATTCAACCCGAGGTCGGTAAGGAGTACACGCCTATTGCGACGCATCACATACGGGCTTGGGTTGTGTGCTGATGCAAGAAGGTAAGGTTGTGGCTTACGCTTCTCGTCGTGAGGCCACATGAGGTCAATTATCCGACGCACGATTTGGAGCTAGCAGCACCGTAGTCTTCGCTTTAAAGATTTGGAGGCACTACTTGTACGGAGAGAGATCGATAGTCTACACAGATCACAAGAGTCCAAGTATCTATCGACTCGTAAGGATTTGAATTTGAGGCGTATGCAGATGGGTCGAGTTCTTTGAAAGATTACGATCGTTCGATTGAGTATCATCCGGGCAAGGCTAACGTGGTGGTCGACGCGTTGAGCCGCAAGGTTGTTTCGGACTTAAGAGCTTTGTTTGCCCACTTGAGCTTGTATGACGATGGGAGCATTTTGGCGAGTTGCGAGTTAAGCCTACTTGGGTTGAGCGGATCGTAGAGAAACAGATTATTGGATGAGGTTACGAGTGCGGAGGTTACAAGTGCGAGATGGTGGTGTGGATGGTTACACCGCCTAGTGACGAGGTTCTGTGTTTTCAAGGTAAGGCTTGTATGCCTAAAGATGTTGAGTCGAGGCAGAAGATTCTTCAGACGCATATAGCAGCCCTTATGCTATGCATCCCGGAGGTAGTAAGATGTATAGGATCTTAGAGAGCGCTTTTGGTGGCTCGGCTTGAAGAAAGAGGTGACAGAGTTTGTTGGGAAGTGTCTCGACTTGTCGCAGTCAAGGCTGAACATCGCTTGCCGTCGGGGTTGCTTCACCGTGAAGATTCCTCGGTGGAAGTGGGAAAGGATAACCATGGATTTCGTCCGTGGTTACCGCTTACGCCAAGCAAGAAGGATTCGGTTTGGGTAGTGGTGGATCGATCGACTAAATCACCTCACTTTATTCCGGTGAGGGTTGACTACTCACTTGAAGCTAGCGGCTATATGTGTCGAGATAGTGAGGTTGCACGGCGCGCTTTCGATAATCTCGGATAGGGATCCCGATTCACGCCAAGGTTCGAAAGCACCGCATCAAGCTCCGGGTACTCGTTTGGATTTCAAAGACGGCTTTTCACCCGCAATCGACGGCCAATCGAAAGGGTTATTCGGTCTTAGAGGATATGCTTTGAGGTTGTATCTTGGATTTCGTGAGGTAGTTGGGAGGAGTTTCTACCATTAGCTGAGTTTGCCTACAACAACGCTTACTGCGAGCATTAAGATGGCACCGTATGAGGCGTTGTATGGTAGGAAATGTCGCCACCTACGTGTTGGACGGAGTTAGGTGAACGTCGGTTGTTAGGAACCGAGTTGGTTGGTTTGAGACCGAAGACAAGGTTAAGTCGATTCATCTAGATTGAAGGAAGCTTCGGACCGGCAGAAAGTCTTATGCCGATCTTAAGCGAAGAGATATAGAGTTCGCCGTGGGGATCGAGTTTTCCGAAGGTCTCGCCTTGGAAGAAGGTGTTGAGGTTCGGGAAGAAAGGCAAGCTAAGTCCGAGGTTTATTGGGCCGTATAAGGTTCTCGAGGACGAGTTGGACCAGCGGGCGTATCAGCTTGAGTTGCCAGCAGAGCTTAGTCGATTCACGACGTATTCCACGCTTCGATGCTTCGACGTTATCGCCGATCCGCCGCATGTGGTAGCAGTGGAAGAG
This sequence comes from Gossypium sturtianum, assembly GCA_025698515.1. Classification (NCBI taxonomy): domain Eukaryota; kingdom Viridiplantae; phylum Streptophyta; class Magnoliopsida; order Malvales; family Malvaceae; genus Gossypium; species Gossypium sturtianum. The sequence continues at coordinate 120,109,199 of CM046952.1, forward strand.
ATCGAGGTAAATCCAGATTTGACCATAGAGGAGGAACCACGTGCGATTCTTGATCGAGATGTGAAGGTTCTGCGTAAGAAGTCTCAGTGCCTTTGGTTAAGGTTCTTTGGCGGAATCATGGCGTAGAAGAAGCTACGTGGGAACCCGAGGATATGATGAGACAAAGAATACCCGCAACTCTTCGATCGTAATTTCGAGGTCGAAATTATTTTTTAAGGGGGTAGAACCGTAATATCCCGGGTTAGGGGCTATTTTGTTGTTGCATGTTATTGCATGTGTCTAGTGTGTCATGTGGCTATTTCTATGTTTTGGGGGCTTAATTGAAGTCTAAATGTATGCCCGAGTGAGTGGGAAAATTTTGATTTTTGGGTGTTAAGCCGGTGGGGCCATGGAGTGGGGTATAAGAGTTTTATTTGGTGTTCTTGAGCACAAAAGAAAAGCTAGTGGAGTGGCAAGGCATGCGTCACTTGGGGGCTTGAGTGTGGCGTCATCTGCGGGGAGAGGTCTTGTGTTCAAGCTGCGGAGTGGCCACTTTTTGCACTCTTTTTGACATGGAAGGAAGAGGTTGTATGTAGTTCAAATTCTACCTTGGACTTAGTCTACACATTCAAATGGAGAGTGGAGAGTGAGTTTAGGAGGAAGACTTGGTCAAGGTGGTTTAAGTGTGTGGTTGTGAGTGAATGGGGATTATGGCCGAATTTTTAGGGTGTGTTGGAGGTGTTGGCAAACTTGGGGAGCTTGGGGAGTGTTTGGCCTGGTTGTGGTAAGTGAGTAGGAAGGGTGTGCCGAATTTCATTTTTTGGCATTTTGGTGTTTCGGTCAAAAGTTTATGAGCAAACTTCTTCTTTTTGTCTTTAGCCTAAGCTTCTAAAATTCTAAAGAGTCTTGCCTCGCTTTGTTTTTTTTTGGAACCGAAAGTCCAAGTAGTCTTATTGCCGAATTTGACTATTGTTTTCTCTCAATATCCTTTGACAAGCCGAACCTAGCATCCCATCTCCATTTTCTTCTCTTTTTGAAACCTTGTGTTTCAAACTCCATCTCTCCAAACCATTCTTTTCCATTTCTTCTCTTGCTAGCAAACTCAATTCACTAAAAGCACATCTTCATCTTCTTTCGTTGACAAACCGAAACTACCTTCATTCCATCCACTTCTCTTCTTCTCAATTACCTTTGCCGAAATTTCAAGAGAGAGTTCTTCCATTTTTCATCTTGAAACCGAAAGACCAAACCTCTCAAGAACTTGCCGAAATTTGCTTGTTTTTCTCCTAACTTTCTTTGCTAGCCGAATGCTCCTTCCCATTCTTTCTTCTTTCTTTTCTTGTGTGTTGAGCCAAAACCATTACCCTAGTGTTCTCATATCTTCTTTCTCCTATTAGCACCTTGTTAGCCGAAAGTTAGTTCCTAAAACATTTTCTTCACTTCTTCCTTTTCTAAGAACCGTAAGTACTCTCCTGTTCTCCTTTTTCCCATTGCTATTGTTGGCCGGATCTTTTGTTCTTCTTTTGGTGCAAGGCTTGGCCGAATCTCTTTTGTTCTCTCCTAGTGTGGTTGACCGATTGGTGGTTGGTGTTGGGGTAAGTTCTGGGCCGAATGGCCATTTCCCACTTCTCTAAGTGCTATGTTGTTTTCGGTTTGACTAAGAGCCTATGTTGAATTCGGTTGGAAGGAAATAATCATTTGTTGAAAATTTCGATATAGGGCATTCGGGATTCGGAGCAGTCGACAAAACTTTTATCTGGATTTGATTGATTGGTAAGGGGTAGGTAATTGGTGTTAGTATTGTCAGTTCAATCTTTTGTTTCCGATCAAGTCAAAGGTGATTAGGGATTAATTATTTGTCTTATAGGGTGCCGATTGCTGGAAGGAGAACCACTGTTGGTTCGAGGTTTGGTTGGAAACCAAACCATTCGCAAGAGTAAGGTAATGGCTTAATATTAACCCCTTTGGGTTTATATGTCTTTGGCCGAATGGTCTTAGTGCCTAATCCTGTGTTGGCCGATTGTTTTAGGAGCTTGATACTCGAGGGATTTAGATCGTTTCGTTGGGATCTTTAGACTCGTAATTACCAGGTGTGTAAACTAACACACTATACTTAGTAATATTGTTATTAAACCTGTTTGCCTATTAAAATCATGACAGTATGATGGATTATTGGATACCCAAACGGGTATGTGTGTAATGTATCCGGGTAAGTCAAGATTGTTACTAGATTACTGATGATCTGTATGGTATCATGACTATGTATGTATGTGATATGGGGCATGATCAAACATATTAGCATGATATGCATAATTTGTATGATATGCATGATTACATGAGTTGGTTTGTTGATGGGTGATATGAGTGGAGGGGGCAGTGATGATTTGTGCTGACGAGCACCAGTGTTTTGGTAACACACTTTGTGACTTTGGGTCACCAGTGCTTTGGTAGCACATTTGTGTCTTTGGGACACCGGAGGTTGGGCACCTCATTGCGACTTGTCCCCGTGGTTTGACACCACCGTGGGTTGGCCCCACTTTGAGATATGGGATCGTCTCACTAGTGATTGGGTATCACACGATGGGTTGGCCCCATCATTCGATTATTGTGACTACGGTCACCGTGCTTTGGTAGCACATTTGTGTCTTTGGGACACCGCAGGTTGGGCACCTCATTGCGACTTGTCCTCGTGGTTTGACACCACCGTGGGTTGGCCCCACTTTGAGATATGGGATCGTCTGCTAGTGATTGGGTATCACACGATGGGTTGGCCCCATCATTCGATTATCGTGACTACGGTCACCGTGCTTGGGTAGCACATTGTGTCTTTGGGACACCAGTGTTTTGGTAACACGTTGTGATCCGTATGTCACCAGGTGGTTTGGCACCACCAGTGGTTTGGTACCACACGGGGTAGAAAAAGGAGATACGGATGGTTAGGATCGGGTTGCATTAATTATGTTGCTATGTATGATGTGTGTTAGCATGTTGTTTCATCGGAGCGGGGATTTATGCATCGAGTCATTCGACTCACCCTCTCCTTTGACATTTCAGTGACTCGTGAGACGCGGACATGGAGCCGGGTGGACTCGGGTGCACATGCCATGCTTTAATAAAAGTTTCACTGCAGACTATTCACTTTGGGTACTTTAGCTTATTTATTTTCATTTGAGATTAAATTTGGATTTGTAAAAGGCCTTTAAATTATGTTTTATGATGGGTATGTTTTAATTAGATTCTCAACCTGCTTAACAAATAACTTGGCATGAAATTTTACTAAAACTTGGAAAGGCAACGTTTTCAAAATTATATCGCAATGTGTTTTAAACTATACCATCGGGTATCTCGCTATGTTTTGCTATACAATAAACTCAAATGGTTTCCAAATCAAACTCGATTTTCTACTAAGTCTAAAATGTTTCAAAATGGCACTAAGAAACTATTGGAAGCGCTAAATGAAATCAACTCGCTTTAACTATATACTTGGATAAGTTTTCAAAATCTAATCAAACAAGCCTACTCAAACTTTCCTCAAATTCACTATGTTTTCACCCCACTTCTAAACGAAAAAAATCTGATCACTCAAAGACGTTTTTCCCCGTAACATACCAGATTCGGGCGTGGTGTCTTGTCCGAGTTTGGGGTGTTACAGTGTGGGAGGCCCCAAGTTGAAGTTCAAGTCTCAACTTGGGTAAATTTTGGTATTTTTATGAATAAAGCCCAAACCATGGTTAATAGGCTTTTAAGTTAAAGTGTGTAAGTAATTAACAGAATGGGCCTGCTGGTCTAGTGGCTAAGTGAAGTGTTGAGGTTGTTGGAAGTCTGGAGTTCGAATCCCTGTGCGTGCAAGGGAATTATTTTGCTGCTAGTGTCGTGTAAGAGTTTGAGTTTTAGTCAAACACTGATGGTGGAGTGTTTGAAGGAGAGAATTAAGGAGTATGGGAGGGGGGAGTTATCAGAATCTGATCAATAGTTCAATTAGGCAATTTTTGACTCTCTCTCTCCCTTCTCTATTTCTGCCAAAATTTTGCTCTCTCACACCCCTTTTTGCTGTCGTTTGCCCTTCCCATCATCCCCTTTGGCTGCCAAAAACCCACATTTCTCTTTTTGTTTCGCGTTCAATCGAGTTTTGTTCTGTAGCTGTCACTGCCCTTTTTCGGTAAGTGGTTTCCTTTAAGTTCTAGCGTTATTTTGATTAAGCAATTAACGGAGGAATCATTTTACTCACGCTAGGTACTGCTCGAAGGCTGTAATTGGGTTCTCGTGTTGCAAGCAAACTCTACTTCTTGCTCGAGGGTAAATTTGGTCGCTCGATGGATGAGCATTCCGTTTCGGGTTTAGTTTGATTCGGTTGTTTAAGAGATTAATGAGTAAGACGTTGTTCAATTATAGGTGCTGGTAACTTTGGGATTGCGTAAAGGGTGAGAACAAACCAGGTGTGTACTCAAAAATTCAGAAAACGAGGTTTCGGCAAAAGCCAAAAACCTTTCTGTCAACGCCACACGGGCGTGTGGTCGCCTGTGTGGTAGGCCGTGTGCAGGACTGTAAGTCACCCATCATGCGACACACAGGCTCGACCAATTGGGCCGTGCGGGCCACACGGGCGTGTGGTCCTACATGGGTGAACCACACGGGCGTGTGGGATTCTGGGCCAGGCCGTGTGATCCATACGACCAAGGCCAATTTAGGCCGTGTGGGCCAAACGGGCGTGTCGGCCCACATGGGAAGGCCATATGGGCTTGTGAGCCCATTTTTCTGGAAAACTCTGTAAGGTTACACGGGTCACCCAAGTCGACTGTGGACCTACCGTAGGGTCGGTAAGCAATACTTAGACCCCTAAATGAATGATATGTCTGTCTGATTTCTGTACTAAGCATGTATGCTGATCTGAATATATGAGTTTTATTTGCATGATAGAATGTCATTCTTGTATGTTGCATTGCATCAGGGTGGGTTGCTTATGATTGGAGGAAGTATCTGAAAGGCTCTTAAGCCTGTTATCTGACAGCTCAGCTGTAAATCTCTGGTTGTATGCCGCATTCGGTACAACATGGTGTGTAGGGCTGGGTGGGTTGATTTTATCCCCACATGGTGTGCAGGGTTGGACGGAGTTGGTGTGTAGAGGCTAGTGGGTAGGACTCTGTGTTCTACATATTCTGTCTGCAATGGGCTAAGGCCCCGTAATATGTCTAATTCTGTATCTGAGTGGGCTAAGGCCCACACCGTTTCTGTAATGGGCTCAGACCCGAACTATGAATTTATGTCTATTTTCTGATATGACTGTGTGTATGTTTTCTGTGGGGATTACACACTGAGTTGCAAAAACTCACCCTTTTTTGTTTAATCTGTTCAGGTAATCCCAGCGGAGGACTTGGCGGTGACCACAGTTCTGGACCTTTAACGATTTTTCATTTATAGTTCTGATAATATTTTGGCAAGTTTTATGTAACATGGCCTTTATGGATTTTTGTTTAAAATTTGGGATTATTATTTTATAAACTGCTAGTAGTAGGATAAGACGCAGATTTTCAAAATAAATAAATGTTTTATAAAAAATACACGAAATCACAAATTATGTTCAAAGCTTCCGCAACTTATAATGTTTTGAAAATGGATAATGAATAATTAAACGACACGTTCTGACGAAAACCCAAGATATCTACAAATGGTTTTTAACATAGTTATATTTTTCCAAAGCACTATCATGTGGCGTCGCCAGATTCGACCATAATGTCTGTAACACCCCAAACCCGGCCTAGAAGTTAGGCCCGAATCTGGTGTGTCACATGGAAGTAAAAACCATCTTTGCGATTATTAAAAACTTGCTTGAGAAATACAGCCTCTTTGTTAAAGCCAAAAACACTTAAGCAATTGTTAACTACTTGAAAACGTAATAATCTTTAAAAACCTTTTTAGTAGCGAAAGCATATTTGAAATGAACAATTTACAAAAATGTGATGTTTAGAAATAGAGTTGCGTACATTTTGAAATCGCTATGAAACGTAGATAAAATACAAGTATTTTTGAAAGATTGATTGATGAGTCAACAATTAAGGTAGTGAACTTTAAAACCGTGTCTTTTGAAAATATCATTTGAAAGTTCGAGTGAAAACTTTCGTGTTAAAATATTTATAAAAGTTTATTATGAAATCCATTTGTTAATCGATTTTGGAAAACGTTTATTTAAGTTTTTAGAAAATTCTCATTTTAAACAATTTAAGCAAAATAATAAGTATAACAACCATAAAGCAAATAATAAAACACACTCCAGAGGCCTTATTACAACTTAAACCAAAATAGCAAAATAATAAAATAAACCAAAATAGAAATTTAAAGTTCAATAACACCATTTCTGAAGTATGGCCTCCACCGAGTCATCCATAGGCCCAAGTCCTCATTACGGAGCATTACCTACAAGGGTTAAGAAAAAGGGGGGTGAGTTACAAGAACTCAGTGTGAAATCCCCTTACCGTCATCCACTGGGCATGAACCTACTTAGAAATATCTTGGGCCTAAGCCCATTTAAGATAATCTTGGGCCGAAGCCCAATTACAAAACATTATATATATATGAATGCAAAGTATGCAACCCAACCCATCCATCCAATCTCTCCCCTGCACTCACCGCCTCCCGTGGGGATCAAGTCAACCCACCCCGCCTCTCCAATTTGCAAATAAGATGCCATTTATACTATTTGTGGTTGAGCCACCAGATTCATATACGGTAAAATGATTGACACAGAGTCGTTAATTTATATGTTAGACACATAGCCATTATCAGAATTTTTGGCAATGCCACCGGTCTATACTTCTCTTCATTCAAATTTTCCCATCCCATGCAATATGTAAAGATGCATCATACATAATCGTAAAACATCCATATAAAAATAACATCCATTAACCTATTGAATACTTTTTATGAATCAGCCCATTTAAGCAATACGATCATTCGCCCATAGGGGCATTTCGATGAATCGGTCCATAAGGACATTTCGAGAATCGACCCATTATAACAATCTATCAAATCGGCCCATAGGGGCATTTCAGTAAATTGGTAATTTTACCCACTAAGGGTAATTCGGTAATCTCGCAACCCAGGGGTATTTCGGTAATTTACACTCTAAGGGTATTTTGGTAATTTCGCAACTCCGGACTTAACTACTAATTTGGGCATAAAAAATTGAAACTGTCCATCTGCATCATACTGACTAAATTGACTATAAATCGAGTTAGAAAACTCGAAATTTAAATCCGTAAATTTTCCTTGAAACTAGACTCATATATATTCTTACTACAATTTTTCCAGAATTTTTGGCTTAGCCGTTTAGTACAGTTTATTCCTTAAACTTTCCCTTGTTTCACTGTCAACGATTCTGACCTCTCTTACCCTAATTTCAAATATCTCACTGTACGATTTTCATATACTGCTCCCACTTGTTTCTATTGAAAATAGGTTCTCTAAGGAATCCATACATATAACTTATAACTCATTATTCACTTTTTATAATTTTAACCAATTTTTTCAAGATAGAACAGGGAACCACAAAGTCCATCAGAACCAGTCTCACTAAAATTAAGATATCCTAGAATATAAACTTTCTCTTCCTCCTCTGTTTCTTTCATATAAAAATAGACACAGTAAGCTTTAATTCGATATCTTTTTTGCTTTCTAACTCCCTTTATCCTATTTTTCGTGATTTTTCAAAAATCACGTCACTGCTGCTGACCAAACTGTTTCTTTGCAAAATATGGTTACTACTATGAACATACGCACTCCCGAGTGGTCTCGGATACCGGTTTCCGATTTTCTTCGGTATTTCGACCGAATCATAGAACATTTCATACAAACATCCAGAGAGCTATGAGATTACACACCATTTCAAACATATATTCGGAAGGGTACAGGATTACACACCTTGATTACAAGTTGTGCTTTCTACCGTTTTAACACCACGAATGTGATCTCCCTCAGTGCACCAAAAATTGATCCTACCCTTTGGCTACTGAAATCCCATCCTAACAATATTTGGTGAGCGAATGAGTCGTTAGCAATTATCCCACCTTTGATCAAAACAAATCTTATAACAATGTTCTTACCCCACTTGCTTGACAAGTCGATTTATAACGATTTGGTTAATACAAATCACTTGTGCTCCTTCACCTTGTTGAAAGCCCTAAATCCAACGATGGCCATATCACGTAAAAGAATGTAACTCGCACCCAACGAGAGAGAAATAAGAACACTCGATTATTAAGGAAAAACTCGGATGAAACAAAGTTATCGACAAAGAGAGAACTACTACTTATCGATTGTTAATTTCCTTGTAGCGCCACTCACTTAAATCACTACGAAAAGAGGATGATTTGATCACAAGGTAATGTCAAATTAAGAATAGAGAAAATGTTGATGAAAAGGTCAAAAGAAAAGAATGGATGGAGAGAAGAGTGCTAGATTGATTCAGCTATCTAAGGAGATGAACAAAAGGTGAGTGATTCGGCCAAACAAAGGAGAAAGATGTACACTCAAAGCTTGAAGATTCGGCAAGAAGGAGAAGGAAATTTGGAGAGAAAAGAAAAAATGACACAAAAGTTGCAAATAGGAGTTTTTGGCCAAACCAACACCAAAACTTTTACCAATTGCCAAAGAAAATTCGGCTACCTCCCTCTACACCCAAAACCGTCCACATTCATGACCATAATGGTAAAAAATTGGCCAACCACACTTTCCATAACACTTCCCTTGAAAAAGGCCACATGTTCCCCTTACTTTCCCCTTTCTCTTGATTTCTTTCCTCACCTTCATCCTTTCCTATTTTCCTTAGCCATCTTGCCAAAAATAAAAAGTCCATCTTGCCTTATTTACATGCTTGGCCGACACTTAGGGAAAGAATGCAAAAATAATAGTCAAAATTTGCACACAATGGGATTTGAACCTCTTCCCTCCAAGTACTTCATGTGGCGCCATATCCCTTTTTACCAAATGCTCATTTATGCTAGCACATTACTCATTTAATTCCATAAACATTGAGCTCACTTACTATCTCTCCTTAAAGTGCTTAAACACAAAATTCTTTCTATAACTTAACTTGAACCCGAAACTTCCTAGAAACCTCGTAACTCTCCAAAATCACCTTCCTAATAAGTCCAAGTTGAAATAATGCCGTTCTCAAATTCCCATGAATTTTAAAACGCTTCTACGCTCAAGGTCCAATGGGCCCAATAAGTCTAATTCTACTAGGCCCAATTTCGAGATGTTACAATTCTACCCTCCTTAAAGAAATTTCGTCCTCGAAATTTCCAACCAACTATTAAACGCATCGCTCAAATCATACCACTATGCTTTCACATTGCAAGACTCGATCTTAATAACACTAATGTACTTTTAACAAAATCTTGAATCCTCTTTCACACAACCAAACATCTAACCACGTATGCAAGCGCTTATCTACCACTTATACCTAAAATTTTCTACATTCAATCATCACGTCCAACCATAACATACCTGACTTGATGGTGATGAAACAATTCCGAGCCTTATGCTCCTTAGACCCGCATCTCAAGCATGCTCCTCGACGCCCTCCAAAGATTCTCCCGATGACACCTTCTCGCAATAATCGCAAGCCGAAAAGTTTGGACGTGCCTTAACACGCTTTACGAAACGAGACTGTGACCCAAAAGAACCGCGATCTCTTTTCTTCTTACAGTCTACACACTCAACTCGAAGTGCTTCACTGATTCCTTTAACCTCCTCCAATACCTCATTAACTATCTGAGTTAGCTCATCAACCCCAGCTCGATCATGAGATCCCGTCTCAACCACTAGTGTAACATCCCAAAGTTTAGCCTAGTAGGATTGGGCCCAATGGGCCTTGGGCGTAGTAGCATTTAAAATTTTTGAGAACAAGAGAACGGCTTGTTGGACCTATTAGGTGAGTGATTTTGGAAGGTTAGGGGGCTTCTATAAAGTCCCAGGATTAAACTTGAGCTTTAGGAAAATTTTGGTTTTAGGTGAAAAAAACCCTGGGAGTTGGTAGGTAGGCTTTAAGAATAAAATGTGGAGAAAAATGACACAAGTGGAGGTGTGGTGTAGTGGCAAAGTGACGCCACTTAGAGGCAAGGGAGTGACGCCACAGGGAAGGAAGGAGGTCCAAGGTTCAAGTCTTGGCTCTTGCATTTTGGTTTTCTTTTTAAATGAACTTTAGAATTTGGCTATAGATTTATATTTAGTTGCGCATGGTTTAAGACACAAGAGGAGCTTGTGGCTTGGTGGCAAGTGGCGTGTTGAACTATTGAAGGGAGCCTGGGTTCGAATTTCATGAAAAGCAAGGGAGTATTTATTTTACGAGTTGGACGGCAAGAGTTTGAGTTGGATTTAAACTCTCATCGACGAAAGGATCCCACATCGGAAAGATACAAAGAAGGAAGGTGAGAAGCTAGCTATATATAGAGCATTCTATGATAGGAGGAAGGATACCTTGGAGGGCGTTTGGGCACAGGAGTGGTCGGAGCGCGGATTAGCACCAGATTCCTATCAGGTGTGTAACTCTCTCTACTATAGTTGTAGAGCGGCAAATGCCGGGCGTGCGGTCACGGTAATAGTAGCCACACGAGCGTGCGAACGCACGTGTGGGGCTTCGACGCGATAGTTGAGGCCATCAGTAGTATTCTTGTGGGTTGAGGCTGCTTGGGCCACGATGGGCCCGTGGACCCAATTGAATAAAATGTATGATGGTGTAGTATATAGTGAACTAGACTAGGTGAATCTCATATACGTGGCTAGATTTGTGTTAGGTGGGCCACACGAGTGTGTGGGGGCCGAATGGGCCAAATCGGGTTTTAGGCCCAATAGTCCTGCGACGACCTAAATGGTAGTTGAGTCGCCGAGGCGACATTAGGCCTTTGGAAAGGCCATTGCAAAGCGAAATTACTGAAATACCTTTGGTTTACAAAATTACTAAAATACCCTTGGTTTACAAAATTACTAAAATACCATTGGTTTACAAAAATACTAAAATACCCTTGGTTTACAAAATTACTGAAATACCCTTGGTTTATAAAATTACTGAAATACCCCCGGTTTGTAAAATTACCGAAATACCCCTGGTTTGCAAAATTACCAAAATACCCCCGGTTTGCGAAATTAGCGAAATACCCTCGATTTGCGAAATTACTGAAATACCCTCGGTTTGTGAAATTACCGTTTTACCCCTAAACGACAAAATGACCGTTGTACCCTCGTGGTAGTACTAGCGTTGTATGTGTTAATTGTATGATTGATTATGTTAATGACCGATTAATAAGGAAAAACTCGGATGAAACAAAGTTATCGACAAAGAGAGAACTACTACTTACCGATTGTTAATTTCCTTGTAGCGCCACTCACTTAAATCACTACGAAAAGAGGATGATTTGATCACAAGGTAATGTCGAATTAAGAATAGAGAAAATGTTGATGAAAAGGTCAAAAGAAAAGAATGGATGGAGAGAAGAGTGCTAGATTGTTTCAAATATCTAAGGGAGATGAACAAAAGGTGAGTGATTCGGCCAAACAAAGGAGAAAGATGTACACTCAAAGCTTGAAGACTCGGCAAGAAGGAGAAGGAAATTTGGAGAGAAAAGAAAAAATGACACAAAAGTTGCAAATAGGAGTTTTTGGCCAAAACAACACCAAAACTTTTACCAATTGCCAAAGAAAATTCGGCTACCTCCCTCTACACCCAAAGCAGTTCACATTCATGACCATAATGGTCAAAAATTAGCCAACCACACTTTCCATAACGCTTCTTTTGAAAAAGGCCACATGTTCCCCTTACTTTCCCCTTTCTCTTGATTTCTTTCCTCACCTTCATCCTTTCCTATTTTCCTTAGCCATCTTGCCAAAAATAAAAAGTCCACCTTGCCTTATTTACATGCTTGGCCGACACTTAGGGAAAGAATGCAAAAATAATAGTCAAAATTTGCACACAATGGGATTTGAACCTCTTCCCTCCAAGTACTTCATGTGGCGCCATATCCCTTTTTACCAAAAGCCCATTTATGCTAGCACATTACTCATTTAATTCCATAAATATTGAGGTCACTTACTATCTCTCCTTAAAGTTGTTAAACAAAAAATTCTTCCTATAACTTAATTTGAACCCGGAACTTCCTAGAAACCTCGTAACTCTCCAAAATCACCTTCCTAATAAGTCCAACTTGAAATAATGCCATTCTCAAATTCTCATGAATTTTAAAATGCTTCTACGCTCAAGGTCCAATGGGCCCAATAGTCCAATTCTACTAGGCCCAGTTTCGGGATGTTACAACGTCTAGGCCGGGTTTGGGGTGTTACCAAAATAGAACCTTAGAAGAAATTGCTAGAACCATGCTTTGTGAAAATAATTTGCCAAAATATTTTTTGGCGAAAGCTACAAACATTTTTTGCTATGTTATTAATCGTGTAATAATTAGGTCTATTTTGAATAAAACTCGATATGAACTTTTCAAAGACAAAAAGCCTAACATTAACTATTTTCATTCTTTTGGATGCAAGTGTTTTGTTTTAAATAATGGAATAGACAATCTTGGCAAATTTGATGCAAAAAGTGATGCAGAAATTTTTCTTGGTTATTCCTTAAATTCTAAAACTTATCGAGTTTTTAATAAAAGAACTTTAGTAGTTGAAGAGTCCATACATGTTTTTGATGATTCTAACTTCATTCCTAAAAAGGATTCTTGTGATGATGATGATGATGATGTAGGAATATGGAACAATGATTAGAAAATTGATTAATCATCAAATGAAAGGATCCAAGAACATACACAATATGCTCTAAAGGAACTTAGCCTAGAGGAAATGGAAATCTATAATCTAAGAAAGTACAATTATGTGAAGGATGGCAAGATTTTGAGAGATCCATCAAAAAGGGTAACTGCTAAATCTTCTCTCAGAAATACTTGTAATTATATTGCATTTATCTCATGCATTGAGCCTAAAACTATCAAAGAAGCATTAAATGATGAATATTGGATATTGGCCATGCAAGAAGAGTTAAATCAATTTGAGAGAAGTAAAGTATGGACCCTAGTTGAAAGACTTTGTGATAAATCTACTATAGGTACTAAATGGGTTTTTAGGAACAAGCTAGATGAGAGTGGTAACATAATAAGGAACAAGGCTAGACTTGTTGCTCAAGGTTGCACTCAAGAGGAAGAAATAGATTATGATGAAACTTATGCTCCCGTAGCCAAGATGGAAGTCATTAGGATTATTTTAGCTTTTGCATGCTTTAATGATTTTAAATTGTATTAAACGGATATAAAAAGTGTTTTACTAAATGGTTTTATAAATGAAGAAGTGTATGTTAAACAACCATTTGGTTTTGAAGATTTAAAATTTCCAAACCATGTTTCCAAACTTTCAAAAGCCTTATATGGTTTGAAACAAGCTCTTAGAGCTTGGTATGAAAGATTATCAAATTTTCTTATTAAAAAATGTTTTTGTAAAGGAAAGATTGACACAACACCTTTTATTAAAAGAAAAAGATAAGGATTTTTTAGTAGTTCAAATATATGTTGATGATATTATTTTTAGTGCTACTAATGATCTTCTTTGTCAAAAATTTTCCAAGCTAATGCAAGGTAAATTTAAAATAAGCATGATGGGAGAATTAAACTTCTTTTAGGGTTTCCAAATCAAACAAAGGAAGGATGACATATTCATCAATCAAGCTAAGTACACAAGGGAAATGCTCAAGAAGTTTGGGATGGACAATCTAAAACCACAAGCTACACCTATGAGCTCTTCTACAAAGCTTGAAAAAGATGAAGAAGGTAAATGTGTTGGTATAAAATTATATAGGTCAATGATTGGTTCTTTACTTTATCTTACCGCAAGTAGACCTGACATTATGTTTAGTGTTTGCTTGTGTTCTAGATATCAATCTTGTCCTAAGGAATCTCATTTACAAGCCATTAAGAGAATTTTTAGGTACTTTAGAGACACTCTTAATTTAGAACTTTGGTACCCTAGAGATTCATCCTTTAGCTTGCATACTTTCTCGGATGTGGATTTCGGAGGTTGCAAACTAGATAGGAAAATTACATCCGATACTTTTCAATTCTTAGACAACATGTTAATTTCATGGTTTTCAAAGAAACAAAATAGTGTTGCATTGTCCACTACCGAAGCGGAATGCATTGTTTGCCAGTAGTTGTTGTGCTCAAGCTTTATGGATGAAACAACAACTTAAGGACTATGGAATTGATATAGATACCATTCCTATCAAGTGTGACAATACTAGTGCTATTTTTCTCACTAAAAAATCCCATCCAACATTCTAGAACTAAGCACATTAAGATAAGAAATCATTTCATTAGAGATAATGTTCAAAAAGGAGATGTAATTCTAGAATTTGTTGATACTTTGAACCAATTAGCTGACATTTTTACCAAACCATTAGATAATGAAAGGTTTTGGACACTTAGGAGAGAACTAGGTATTACTACCTTGCCTTGATTTTGTGTTCAAATGAATTTGTGCACTTTGATGTTTTCAAAATGTTTTGTGACTAAAAAACTTGAACAAATAATTTCTATGGCTCTTATATGCAATTAGTTAGGGGGAGTTAATGTTGTATGTTTAATTTATTTTGACCTATTTGGTCTAGTATACAAATTTTTGAATGCCTTTGAGTATGCCAAATTAGACTTTATGTGATGTAAATGTTCAATTTTTGCATATTTTATAATCTTCTATGATTAATATACATTATGCTTTTATTCTATACAATTAGGTGTATGAAATCATTAGAAATGACCAAAATGGCCAAAATATCAAACTTAACAGAGTTTCTTTATAATCGTTCTTATAACGAAAATTTACATGGTGGGAAGAAGTCCCATAGTGACAACATGATCCTTAAATTTGTGTGGTGGCATGCCTTTAGCCAAAGGATCAGCTAACATCTGCTCAGTGCTAATCTGCTCAATGACCACTTTCTTTTCTTTAACACGTTTCTTTATAGCTAGATACTTAATGTCAATATGTTTACTTCAACTTCGACTTTTGTTTTTCTTAGCCATAAAGACAACAGTTAAATTATCGCAATATATCATCAACGGCCTAGAAATTGAATCCATGAGTCTAAGCCCAGAAATCAAACTCTTCAACCATACTCCATGTGAGGTAGCCTCAAAACATGAAACAAACTCAGCCTCCATAGTGGAAGTAGTAGTTAAGGTTTTCTTGATACTCTTCCAAGATATAACTCTGCCAGAAAACATAAATACATAAGCTGATGTTGATTTACATGAATCAACACAGTCGACAAAGTTTGAAACGGAATAGTCAATCGCCTCCAAATTGTCTGATCGTTTGTGCATGAGCATGTAGTCCTTTGTCCCTTTAAGATATCTGAAAACTTTCTTTGTAGCTCTCCAGTGATCAATACCTGGATTTCTCTAATATCTTCCCAACATTCCAATTGCAAATGCAATGTCAGGTCTTGTAACACCCCTTACCCATAATCGACGCCGGTACAGGGTACGAGACGTTACCTTTCTTAAAAACATTCATATAAACAATTTCGAGTTATGAGTTTTCATTCAAATTTAAAACCTTTCAAACTTTATCTTAAAATACTTAATATGAGTCTACGAGGCCCAAAACACATTTTAGAAATGTTTCGGGATCAAAATGAGTTCTTTAGAAAACTTTGGAAAATGTCACTAAAAATAGGGGCACACGCCCGTGTGGCAAGGGACACGCCCGTGTGGGTAGACCATATGGTCACACACGCCTATGTCCCTAGTCGTGTGAATTTATTTCTCAATTCGAACCTACAGGGGTGTTCTCACGGCCTGGAACACACCAGTGCCCATGACCCGTGTCCCCCACACGTCCATGACACGCCCGTGTCTCCGCCCGTGTGCAAAAACCTTGAATTCTGTTTCTGACGTCATCAACCCAATAAAGTCACACGGCCAAGGAACACGCCTGTGTCCTTAGGCCGTGTGGCGAATTAAATTCCTAAATTCAAGTGCAAACTTCACACGGCCTGGGCACCTGCCCATACCCTATGGCCGTGTCTTCCATAGAATTGAGACACACGGTCGTGCCTCAACCCGTGTGGTTACTACTGGGCATTCTATTTTGCCAACTTAGGGTGAAGGGGGACACACGACCGAACTACACGCTGATAAATCGAAATAGTAACATATTTTAATCCCACATTTAGCATACTTTTGGATGATTTATCCCTTGATTTATGTAAAAAGGTGCTCTTAATCCTTTCTTTTCATGTCTTATACTCAGGAAAGCACCCAAGAATAAAAAGAACGAGAAACGGGCTCAAAACGGACCAAAATGGGCCAAAGAAGAAATTAACACGGCCTGGACTAGAGCCCACACGGCCGTGCCTCCTCAAATATACTAGAACACGGCCTGATGTCGATCTACACGGCCGTACCTCACTAACGGAGTCCAACACGGCCTGGCCACGATTCACACGGGCGTGTGCCATGGCCGTGCCCCTGCCGTGGAGGAGAGTAATTTCACTCGGAAAAGGATACTTAGGGGCAAAGAAACACATTCCAAAAGCCTATAAATACACCCTAAGTATAACCTAAAAGGGGGAGTCGACGGGCGGTCAGCTAGGCCAAGGAGTCGAGCCGAAACGGTTAGATTTGTGGGAAACTCTCAAGGGATAGCCAGTTGATCCATCTCAAGAAGCCGAAATTCTACTCAAGACGGAGGATCTCCTCTTCAATTCCTTCAAGGGGTTTTAGGGATTTCTTATGTTTTGTTTTGTCTTTTCTTCTGAGATGTTTTCTTTTATTATTATGAACTAAACCCTTCAGATACCTGAAGGAGGATGAAACCTAGATGAATCTTGTTATTGTTTTCTGAACTATAAGATAAATACTTGATTTGTTCTTAATTATGTGTGCTTAATTCTTGTGTTGATATTTCGCGGATATTAATTCAAGTATGATGTGCTTAGGTGGTGGAGCAAAAGTCCCTACTTAAGAGTAGATCTAGCATAATTAAGCGGAGTTGATCGCGCGCCTAGAGATAGGGTGACGAGATTTTGCCGGATTAGGGTGAAACCTAATATGGGAGTCCATAGATCAATTTACTGCTATTCTAGGGGGTTATTAATGGGAAAGAGATTTCAATTAATTAACCTAGGGTTAGACGTTATTCGCCTCGAGAGAGGGTTTAATATATGTTAGGGAGTCCTACGGATCAAGTCAAGTGAATAAATCGTCTGGTTCAGTGTTAGATAACAAGTGGAGTCTAGGTGGATTCTTCCTAAGGGTATCTTCTTAATCAACTGAGTTTTTCCTAAGTATTTCCCCAATTCATTCTTTTTTTCTTTGTGTCTTTAGCTTAGTAATTAGTTAATTTAGATTAATAAACAACTTCACTTATTTTAGGCTAAATAATAGAAAGAAAGTTAGTATTAGTACTTTTAGTTCCTTTGGGTTCGACAATCCGGTCTTGCCTAAGCTATACTACTGTTCGATAGGTGCACTTGCCTCAATCGTTGTCATAGTTAGTTTCCAGGTTTGATCATTATCTTTATAAATTTTAAAACTCTGACTTCACAGCGATCAAGTTTTTGGGGCCGTTGCCGGGGAACTAAAATATTAAGAAAGCTCTATTTTTATTACTTTAGCCATTATTTTTATTTTTATTTTATTTTCTGCAATTTACTTTTATTTTTAAGTTTAAATTTTAACTTTGCTAAATTTTTATTTCTTTCTTTTCCTAGCAGGTACCTCTAGTTTATGACTAGAAGGAACCCGAGAGGACCACTAGTATACGACAGTGATATTGAAGCTACTGCTCGTAGAAATCGCAGAGAAATTAGGCGAGCCCTAAATTACCAAGAAGAAGAGCGAGAAGACAGATCCAATCCTACTGAAGGGATGGACGAAAATAATCCACCACCACAAGATGTGGCAGAAAATAATGCTCCGCGTACTATGTATGATTATGCTAAACCTCATTTAACAGGAGTCGAATCTAGTATTGTTAGGCCTGCTATAGCTGCTAATAATTTTGAATTAAAGCCTAACACTATACAAATGATTCAACAATTTGTTCAATTTGATGGTTTGCAGGACGAAGACCCAAACACTCATATAGCTAATTTTTTAGAGTTCTGTGATACCTTCAAAATAAATGGCGTTTCTGATGATGCCATAAGGCTTCGGTTATTTCCCTTTTCATTAAGAAGTAAAGCCAAAAAGTGGTTAAACTCGTTACCACGAGGGTCAATCACTACATGGGATCAAATGACAGAAAAAATTTTATTAAAATATTTCCCACCGGCCAAAATAGCCAAATTACGGAATGATATCTCTTTTTTTTGTGCAGATGGATTTAGAGACATTATATGACGCATGGGAGAGATATAAGGATCTCTTGAGAAGGTGTCCGCACCATGGTTTACCCTTGTGGCTCCAAGTCCAAACTTTCTATAACGGTGTAAACCCCTCAACAAGGCAACTAATTGATTCAGCCACCGGTGGAACCCTGAACAACAGAACTCCTGAAGCGACCTACGAGTTTATTGAAGAGATGTCACCAATAACTATCGCATGGCGAAGTTACAAGGACCAAACCAACAAAATCAGCCGGAGTTTTCAACATAGATGCAGAACCATGCTATCAACACGTAGAGATGATGAATAAAAAGCTTGATAGTTTGTGTTCTTCGCAGTACATCCAAAGAATGCAAAGTGCGACAAAGTGGAACCGTGGCGAATCCTCGAGTACCCACCTTACCAACCGAGCACCGAGAGCGAATGGATGAACTATATAGGTAACAATTTCAGATCTAATAATAACCCATATAGTAATAATTCTAACCCAGGTTGGAGGAACCACCCAAATTTTTCGTAGGGAGGTCAAGGAAATCAAGGAAATCAAAGACAACAACCTCCTCAAAATTTCTAAAATCAGCCCTATCCACAGGAGAAGAAGCTGAACCTTGAAGAGATGCTGACAAGATTCATGGCATCCACAGAAAATCGTCTCCAAGACACTGAAACCACCCTTAAGACCCAACAAGCATCGATCAAAGGGATGCCAACAAGGAAGTAGTTCATGAAGATCGAAGGATTCAGATCGATGATCTAGACGAGTGGAAGACACACTTCAAGGAAAAATTAGGGATACACGACGAAGAACCGGAACCACACAAGGTAAAACCGAAGGAGCCCCCAGAAGAGCTCATAGGAACAATAAACCACTTCAAAATAGGAGACCAGGTACTGTTAAATAAGGCAGATCCTCAAATATCTCCTTCGGACCCTAACACAAACAAAGAAATACCTTTTAGGGTAACCTGTGTTTTCCTATACGAAACAGTCGAGGTAAGTAATCCTATTTTTGGTATTTTTACTATAAACGGATCTCGACTTAAACTTTTTCACGAGGATAAAACTAATAGCATGAGGAAGGACTTCCAACTCCTCAAACCACCCTGATGATGCAAACGAGAGGAAAGTCTAGCTTAAGACTATAAACGAGCGCTTCTCGGGAGGCAACCCGAGCACTAACCCCATTAACTTTTACATTTTTATTTTTTCTTACTTAATCTATTTTACCCTTTATTTATAGTATCTAGCTTTAAACTAACCAAAAGTGCAGATTTTCAGGCCACGCGGCCGTGGCCGTGGCCGTGTGGATCCCCCGGATCGTCGTACTGACATGGCAGAGGTGGTACGAGTCAAAGAGAATCAAATCTTCGAAGTAACGGACTCCAACCATCGCCCCACGGGCACCGACAGAATGTCACGGCCGTGCGACATGGCCGTGGACGACACTAACTTATCACCAACAGGCGTGGCAATCTGTAAAACAGGCATGGGTGAACCAACACACCTAGACACACGGCCGTGCGAGGCGGCCGTGTGAATCGACACGCCTAAGGAGCACGGGCGTGGGATGGTACCAGTTTCTTGATTTTAGGTTCTAAAGGCTGCTAGGGAATCACACCACGACCACTACCATATCCTCAGCCTTAGAAATCACACCCAACAATAAGGACTCTACAGTCCATCCATCTTTTCTTTTAATTTTAATTTCATCTTTATTTTTCTTCACTTTAGCTTGTTTTTCTTTAATTATTTAATTAGTTTAGTTTTAATTATTATTATTATTATATCCTGGCTAATCCTCCACGAGCTACCCAATTTCTTCATCTAGCGTAAGATCGTCATCCAGACCGGCCCCTCCAACTTATCTTTCACCTCCGACTCAAGGAATCCATCCAAAATTCAGGGAGTTTCACTTCTCTCCATATCTTATGATTTTAGTATTATTGTCTATATATCTAACATTGTACATTGAGGGCAATGTACATCTTAAGTGTGGGGGGTGAACAACCTAAAAAGGCGCCTAACTTTTTTCATTATTCTTAAATTTCTGAAATTAGGTGCCAAACTTTTTGCATTGTTCTCAAAATCCTGAATTTAGTCTTGTTTTTTTTAAGTAAATTTCTCATATTATAATTAGGATGAAATTTCTAATGATTTATGATTTTTATTGATATGTTTTAGATTAAGTCATTGATAATTGTGCATTGATAATTAAATTCTAAGAATACTAGAGAATCAAGCATGATAAGTCTATTTTTCAGAAATTAAAAATTTTCTAGGTTGTCGAACTGAGTTTAAATATTACTTTGAAGTTTGAAATTTACGAGGTTGATATAAAAAATACCCATAATTTTTGTGAGATTTTGAGCCTATAGAGCATATATTCTTTTCCATGCTCACTTTATTGATTATGAGTATGTCAACATTGATTTGTTATTCTAGAACTTGCCTCGTTTATATATGTCGAGACCACACCTATGATTTGATATACAGAGATGATAAAGGCACCTAGGTTTTAACCCACCAACTCCATTAAAAACCTACCTTCACAATTAACCCCTAGTGAACCCCTTTTAATCCTAACAACCCTTTTTATTGACATAACCGCTAATATTAACCCAGAAACCCTTTGTTTTTGTTATCACCATTCTTTTTCGACATCCCTTATATCGAGATTTGATTTGATTAATAGCCTAACTATGTTTTTATTTCAGTAATTTATCCTTTATTATGTATTTATGATTTGTTCTTAAAAAAATCAATCGAAGTATAGTCGTTATTCATTACTAGTTTTGTGATTAAGTGAGCTTATACGTTTGAATTCCAAATATTGAAGAAGAAGCTCGTATTATTAGTTTAAAGTTTCAATCCATTATGTAATTATTCAGTTTATTGTTTCTAGTTAGGTATTTTATCAATTCAATCTCGATTCTAACCTTCTAATTCAGCCTCTATCCACACCTTAACCCTAGCCCCGTTACAACCCTGACAAAGACCTTTTGATTTGTGCATCATCTCATATTTAGTGGTGGAGATTTGATTTTCAGGCAAGCCTATGGGATTAATTTTTCATGTTCGACTTTTGAGCGCTTTTTCCTGAACCTTAAACACTTTGAGTGATTTGAGTGAATCTCTAGTGAGGATGTCAATCCTTGTCGGTTTTGAATTAAAGGTAATTATTTAGATAAGGGAAGACGCCTATATTTTCGAGCTACAAATCTATGACTTAGATTATTTGAATCCTTAGGACTCTTTGAATTGAATTATCCATGTATAAATTATCTATGAATTATGATAAGACATTGTTGATAGGAATTATGAATTATAGAAAGTTCGTTTTAATTGTAAGTTGAGAATTTTGCTTGAGGACAAGCAAAAGCTTAAGTGTGGGGGTATTTGATAAACTGAAATAGTACTATATTTTAATCCCACATTTAGCATACTTTTGGATGATTTATCCCTTGATTTATGTAAAAAGGTGCTCTTAATCCTTTCTTTTCATGTCTTATACTCAGGAAAGCACCCAAGAATAAAAAGAACGAGAAACGGGCTCAAAACGGACCAAAATGGGCCAAAGAAGAAATCGACACGGCCTAGACTAAAGCCCACACGGCCGTGCCTCCTCAAATATACTAGAACACGGCCTAATGTTGATCTACACGGCCGTGCCTCACTAACGGAGTCAAACACAGCCTGGCCACGATTCACACGGGCGTGTGCCATGGCCATGCCCCTGCCGTGGAGGAGAGTAATTTCACTCGGAAAAGGATACTTAGGGGCAAAGAAACACATTCCAAAAGCCTATAAATACACCCTAAGTATAACCTAAAAGGGGGAGTCGACGGGCGGTCAGCTAGGCCAAGGAGCCGAGCCAAAAAGGTCAGATATGTGGGAAACTCTCAAGGGATAGCCAGTTGATCCATCTCAAGGAGCCGGAATTCTACTCAAGACGGAGGATCTCCTCTTCAATTCCTTCAGAGGGTTTTAGGGATTTCTTATGTTTTGTTTTATCTTTTCTTCTGGGATATTTTCTTTTATTATTATGAACTAAACCCTTCAGATACCTGAAGGGGGATGAAACCTAGATGAATCTTGTTATTGTTTTCTAAACTATATGATAAATACTTGATTTGTTCTTAATTATGTGTGCTTAATTCTTGTGTTGATATTTCGCGGATATTAATTCAAGTATGACGTGCTTAGGTGGTGGAGCAAAAGTCCCTGCTTAAGAGTAGATCTAGCATAATTAAGCGGAGTTGATCGCGCGCCTAGAGATAGGGTGACGAGATTTTGCCGGATTAGGGTGAAACCTAATATGGGAGTCCATAGATCGATTTACTGCTATTCTAGGGGGTTATTAATGGGAAAGAGATTTCAATTAATTAACCTAGGGTTAGACGTTATTCGCCTCGAGAGAGGGTTTAATATACGTTAGGGAGTCCTACGGATCAAGTCAAGTGAATAAATCATCTGGTTTAGTGTTAGATAACAAGTGGAGTCTAGGTGGATTCTTCCTAAGGGTATCGTCTTAATCAACTGAGTTTTTCCCAAGTATTTCCCCAATTCATTCTTTTTGTCTTTGCATCTTTAGCTTAGTAATTAGTTAATTTAGATTAATAAATAAGTTCACTTATTTTAGGCTAAATAATAGAAATAAAGTTAGTATTAGTACTTTTAGTTCCTTTGGGTTCGACAATCCGGTCTTGCCTAAGCTATACTACTGTTCGATAGGTGCACTTGCCTCAATTGTTGTCATAGTTAGTTTCCAGGTTCGATCATTATCTTTATAAATTTTAAAACTCTGACTTCACAGTGATCACACGCCCATGGGTCAAACTGTGTGTCACACACGGCCTAGACACACGCCCGTGTGTCTACCCGTGTGGACAAAAACAAGGCTATTTTCCAAGCCCTTTTTGCTACCCTTACTTTCACCAACATAAGCCACATTAAGTAGCACCAATCCACACATAAACATTGACCAATTCAGCCACAATCAAGACATACACACATCAAGGCCACTACACTCCATTCACATGCAAAACTTATCACATACTTTATCAATTCAATCATGCCATTTGCTCACTCATGAAAAAAAACATCTTCATTTGCATAAAAAAACAACAAATATTAGCCATCATCCATGGCCTTATACAAAATGAATCAATCTTCAAAATAAGCCAACACTTTTGGCCATAACAATATGACACTTGACAAAAGACCAAGTCCTTATACATGCCATACTCAAAATGATAAATCTAACTATACCAAATGTTAAGATTGATAGTGTGATCGAGCCTTCGACTTCTGTTGATTCCCGAGCTAACTTGGCGGCACTATAAGAAAATGGAAAAGAGAGGGAGTAAGCATAAAGCTTAGTAAGTCGCATGTAAATAATTAACAACAATTACCATGCATTATCATACGCATATCATCTTATAAGCTTGGACAAAATTCTCGAATGATTAAAAGCATAACTTACTCATTTTCACCCTTACTAATCATACAACATAATTAGAGCTCATTTCTCATGAATTCTCATGTAGGTACCTATATCACTTACAACATAGTCGTAACTTTTCTCACTTTTGATACAAGCTCTAAATTACCCGTTGAACCAGTTGGAATACCAAAGGATACTCAACAAGCCCTACACAAGAGGGTACGATGTTGATGCCATGTCCCAGACATGGTCTTATACTGGCTCACATATCGAGGTCTATGCCATGTCCCAGACATGGTCTTACACTAGCTCTCGTCTCAATGCCGATGCCATGTCCCAGACATGGTCTTACACTGGCTCTCGTATTGTGGCCGACGCCATGTCCTAGACAGGGTCTTACACTAGCACACATATTAACCGAATGTTATGGCTTGGATATCCAATCTATTCCTAAGGTTCAACCGGGAGTATACCACATCAAATTTCGTCATGCATATTCATAACAATAATAAAAAATTTTATGCAATATCAATTGTTTAATGCATAATAACAATAAAGTTGTATTATTTACATACAACTTACCTCGGTATACAAAAAGTGAGCGACAAGATTGAATTAGTCTACTAGCTTGGTTTTCCCCCGGTCTAGGCCCGGACTCCATTTTTCTTGATTTATAATGACAAATTCACTTATTTAATCACTACATAATTCAAGACATTCCAAAATTCTTACTTTGGAAAAAATTACCGTTTTGCCCTTAAACTTTCACATAATTACGATTTTGCCCCTAGGCTCGTAAAATGATTTTCATCAAATTTCCTCCTTTAACAAGCCTAGCTGAAACTATTTTAAGCTTATAGCAACTCACGAATCTAATTATTTCACACATTTACTACTTATTTTACAACCTTTACAAAAACGTCCATTTTAGGTGTTTTCATGGAAACCCCTTTCACAAAAGTTGTTTATTTAACAACCAAGATTCATTTTCTTCCATAAAAATTCAGCAAACAACACTAATTTTCTCATGGAAAAACCCTAGACTTTCAACCATAGTGCAAAATAGTCCCCTCATTAGCTATGTAACACCCCAAACCCGGCCTAAACGTTACGACCGAATCTGGCATGTCACATGAAAGGAATGTCTAAAAGCGTGCATTCGTTAAAAGCTCATATTCTTTATAGTTGTGGTGAGAAATCGAGTTTAAGTAATTTTGAATAAGAAATGGTTTATTATCATTTTAGGAAAATCCCATATTGATCATTTAATAACAAGCAATAAACAAATTGAAAAAATTTGAAACCAAATAAAATACCCAAGGCCTTATTACATAACAAAAACTCAAATAAAAATAAGTCCAAATAAAAGAAACGAATTTACGAGTGAACATATCTATGGCCTCCACGAGTCCACCTCGGCTCCCAAATCCGCGATCTAATGATTACCGCAAAATTTAACTAAGGGTGAGTCATCGAGACTCGGTGTGTAAATCCCCATGCAACAGCCCCTTACACAATTTCATATGAAAATATGCATATCATGCACCCAAACCTAGCCATCCGCACTCCATTTCTACCCCATGTGGTACCAAACCACTTTGGTGGTGCCAAACCACTGGGTGACCCAAAGTCACGATATCCATAATTGTGGTGCCAAACCACTTTGGTGACCCAAAGTCACGAATAATCCAATGATGGGGCCAACCCATTGTGTGATACAAAATCACCGGGCGTCAATCCCGTATAATCACCATGTGGGGCCAACCCATTGTGGTGCTAAGCCACCGGGGGCGAGGCGCTATGAGGTGCCAAACCTCACGGTGTCCCAAAGACACGAATGTGATACCAAATCACCGGTGACCGAAGTCACGAATCCAATGATGGGGCCAACCCATCGCGTGTGATACCAAATCACCGGCGTCAATCCCGTATAATCAATCGTGGGGCCAACCCACCGTGGTGCTAAGCCACTGGACGAGAGGCGAGAGGTGCCAAACCTCTGCGTGTCCGAGACACGAATGTGATACCAAATCACCGGTGACTCAAAGTCACTAATAATCCATCTGTGGGGCCAACCCACGTGTGATACCAAATCACCGCGACGATCCCATATCTCAAAAGTGGGGCCAACCCACGGTGGTGTTAACCACGGGGATGAGTCGCTATGAGGTGCCAAACCTCTGAGGTGCCAAACCTCTCACGTGACCGTAGTCACAATGTGGTACCAAACCATCGTGCCCGTCGACACGAATATCACTTTGCCCCTCTCCACTCATATAACCCATGCAATATGACATAATAATTCGTGTATGCAGTATGTCATGTATGCTAGACATATATCAAATATAAGTATAACATGAATTACCATCATAATCAGATAGACATAAAACAACATAATCACCCTAATCAACCTCTAAGGGTATAACCGTAATTTTACCTACCAAAGGCATTTTCGTAATTTACCCACCAAGGGTATATTGGTAATTTACCCACCAAGGGTATATTGGTAATTTACCCACCAAGGGCATATCGATAATTTACCCTTCAGGGATATTTTGGTAATTTACCCACTAAGGGTATTTCAGTAATTTTGCACCTACAATGGCCTTTCCCAAAGGCCCAAATGTCACCCCGAGCGACTCAATTACCATTTCCGGTCGTCTGCCGGGACGATTGGGCCTAAAACTCGATTCCGCCCATTCGGGCCCACACGCCTCGTCACGCGCCCACCTAGCACAAATCTAGCCATGTATATAAGTTCCACCTAGTCTAGTTCACTATATACTACACCATCATACATTTTACTATATTGGGCCCACGGGCCCATTGGGCCCCTTCGCCCATCGCGCCCAAGCAACCCCAACCCACAAGAATACTACCGATGGCCTCAATCGTCGCGTCAAAGCCCCACACGTGCGCTCGCACGCTCGTGTAACTACTATTACCGTGATCGGCACTTCGGCATTGCCGCTCTACGCGACTAGAGTAGAGAGAGTTACACACTGATAGGACTCGGTGTTAATCCGCGCTCCGACCACTCCTGTGCCCAAACGCCTTCAAGGTGTGTCAACCCTCCTCTGGAATGCTCTTTATATAGCTAGCTCTTCACCTTCCTTCTTTGTATCTTTCCGATGTGGGATCCCTTCGTCGAGAGTTTTAAATTCAATCAAACTCTTCCCGTCTGCATCATAAAATAAATACTCCCTTGCTTCTCATGAGATTCGAACCTGTGCTCCTTGCAACATAATCCACGCTGTTAACCACTTGGCCACAAGCTCCTCTTGTGTCTTAAACCATGCGCAACTAAATATAAATCTATAGCCAAATTCTCGAGGTCCAAGTAAAAAGAAACCAAAATGCAAAAGCCAACACTTGAACCTTGGACCTCCTTCCTTCCTTGTGGCGTCACCCCCTTGTCTCTTATGTGGCGTCACTTTGCCACTACACCACACACTCCACTTGTGTCATTTTTCCCACATTTTATTCTTAAGGCCTACTCGCCAACTTCCGTGGTTTTTTTTTTTTCACATAAAACCAAAATTTCCCCAAAGCTAATATTTGATCCCTGACTTCATAGAAGCCCTCTAACCTTCCAAAATAACTTACCTAATAAGTCTAACTTGCATTAATGCCGTTCTCAAAAATTTTAAAATCAAGGCCCATTGGGCCCAATCCTACTAGGCCCAATTTCGGGATGTTACAAATCTACCCTCCTTAAAGAAATTTCGTCCTCGAAATTTCCAACTCTGAAACATTCGTACCACCTAACCTACAACATCAGTGCTCACGCTTGCACACTCTGATTCCAATAACCCTAATATACTTTTAACTAGAATTTAGAAATCCTACACATACTAAAAAAACTAACCATTAAAGCGGATAAATATTTCAGTATGCAATCAACTCTATATCCGAACATCACATCAACCCAAACACACGAATAGATATTCAAAATACAAAGATATAACAAAGAAAAGTATCGAAACTTACAAAGGTGCGGATTGGTGCCGGAGACTCGGGTGCCATATTTCAACAAAAAGAACAGATATATATTTTTCTAAACCATTTTCCAAACCATCTTTTGAAAACATTTTTTGAACCCAAACCCACAGCCGAGTTTTTGAACCTAGGCTCTGATACCATAATTGTAACACCCCAAACCCGGCCTAAACGTTACGACCAAATCTGGCATGTCACATGAAAGGAATGTCTAAAAACTGTGCATTCGTTAAAAAGCTCATATTCTTTATAGTTGTGGTGAGAAATCGAGTTTAAGTAATTTTGAATAAGAAATGGTTTATTATCATTTTAGGAAAATCCCATATTGATCATTTAATAACAAGCAATAAACAAATTGAAAGCTGAAACCAAATAAAATACCCAAGGCCTTATTACATAACAAAAACTCAAATAAAAATAAGTCCAAATAAAAGAAACGAATTTACGAGTGAACATATCTATGGCCTCCACGAGTCCACCTCACTCCCAAATCCGCGATCTAATGATTACACCGCAAAAATTTAACTAAGGGTGAGTCATCGAGACTCGATTGTGTAAATCCCCATGCAATGTGCCCTTACACAATTTCATATGAAAATATGCATATCATGCACCCAAACCTAGCCATCCGCACTCCATTTCTACCCCATGTGGTACCAAACCACCGGTGGTGCCAAACCACCGTGACCCAAAGTCACGATATCCATAATTGTGGTGCCAAACCACTTTGGTGACCCAAAGTCACGAATAATCCAATGATGGGGCCAACCCATCGTGTGATACAAAATCACCGGCGTCAATCCCGTATAATCACCGTGGGGCCAACCCATTGTGGTGCTAAGCCACTGGGGCGAGACGCTATGAGGTGCCAAACCTCGTGGTGTCCCAAAGACACGAATGTGATACCAAATCACCGGTGACCAAAGTCACGAATCCAATGATGGGGCCAACCCATCGTGTGATACCAAATCACCGGGCGTCAATCCCGTATAATCAATCAATCGTGGGCCAACCCACCGTGGTGCTAAGCCATCGGGGCGAGGCGAGGTGCCAAACCTCGGTGTCCGGAGACACGAATGTGATACCAAATCACCGTGACTCAAAGTCACTAATAATCCATCTGTGGGGCCAACCCACGTGTGATACCAAATCACCGGCGACGATCCCATATCTCAAAAGTGGGGCCAACCCACGGTGGTGTTAACCACGGGGATGAGTCGCTATGAGGTGCCAAACCTCCGGAGGTGCCAAACCTCTGGTGACCGTAGTCACAATGTGGTACCAAACCACCGGTGCCCATCGACACGAATATCACCGCCTCTCCACTCATATAACCCATGCAATATGACATAATAATTCGTGTATGCAGTATGTCATGTATGCTAGACATATATCAAATATAAGTATAACATGAATTACCATCATAATCAGATAGACATAAAACAACATAATCACCCTAATCAACCTCTAAGGGTATAACCGTAATTTTACCTACCAAAGGCATTTTCGTAATTTACCCACCAAGGGTATATTGGTAATTTACCCACCAAGGGTATATTGGTAATTTACCCACCAAGGGCATATCGATAATTTACCCTTCAGGGATATTTTGGTAATTTACCCACTAAGGGTATTTCAGTAATTTTGCACCTACAATGGCCTTTCCCAAAGGCCCAAATGTCACCCCGAGCGACTCAGCTACCATTTCCGGTCGTACCGGACGATTGGGCCTAAAACTCGATTCCGGCCCATTCGGGCCCACACGCCTGCGTCGCGCCACCCTAGCACAAATCTAGCCATGTATATAAGTTCCACCTAGTCTAGTTCACTATATACTACACCATCATACATTTTACTATATTGGGCCCACGGGCCCATTGGGCCCCCTTCGGCCCATCGCGGCCCAAGCAACCCCAACCCACAAGAATACTACATGATGGCCTCAATCGTCGCGTCAAAGCCCCACACGCGCGCTCGCGCGCTCGTGTGGCTACTATTACCGTGATCGGCACTTCGGCATTGCCGCTCTACACTAGAGTAGAGAGTTACACACTGATAGGACTCGGTGTTAATCCGCGCTCCGACCACTCCTGTGCCCAAACGCCTTCCAAGGTGTGTCAACCCTCCTCCCGGAATGCTCTTTATATAGCTAGCTCTTCACCTTCCTTCTTTGTATCTTTCCGATGTGGGATCCCTTCACGTCGATGAGAGTTTAAATTCAACTGAAACTCTTCCCGTCCGCATCATAAAATAAATACTCCCTTGCTTCTCATGAGATTCGAACCCGTGCTCCCTTGCAACATAATCCACGCTGTTAACCACTTGGCCACAAGCTCCTCTTGTGTCTTAAACCATGCGCAACTAAATATAAATCTATAGCCAAATTACGAGGTCCAAGTAAAAGAAAACCAAAATGCAAAAGCCAACACTTGAACCTTGGACCTCCTTCCTTCCTTGTGGCGTCACCCCTTGTCTCTTATGTGGCGTCACTTTGCCACTACACCACACACTCCACTTGTGTCATTTTTCCCCACATTTTATTCTTAAGGCCTACCCGCCAACTTCCGGGGTTTTTTTTTTTTTTTTCACATAAAACCAAAATTTCCCCAAAGCTAATATTTGATCCCGGGACTTCATAGAAGCCCTCTAACCTTCCAAAATAACTTACCTAATAAGTCTAACTTGCATTAATGCCGTTCTCAAAAATTTTAAAATCAAGGCCCATTGGGCCCAATCCTACTAGGCCCAATTTCGGGATGTTACAAGCTAGATTAAGCTACAAGGGTTCCAAAAACACAAAAATCATCAAAAATGACCATAAAGATGACTTACTTTCAAGGATGAAAAGTTACTGAAATTTTCAAGCTTCCATGGCTGTTTTCTTGAGTGAAAAATTGGTGGAGAAAAAAGAGAGAATGAAAAAGATGAAAACTTTCTCTTATTTTATTTTATTTCATCAATTTAGTCACCTAATTCCACCAACTTTGACCAATTTGCATTTTCTTGTCCCCTATGGCCGGCCAACACTCTCCTAAGGGCCTAATTGCACACTAAGGACCTCCAATTTAAGGTTCTATAGCTATTTGACACCTTTAGCTTGAAGAACAAAACTTTTCACTTTATGCGATTTAGTCCTTTTTTAAAAATTAAGCATACAATCACTAAAATTAATTCACCAAAATTTTCATGCACTCAGATAATCATGCTATAACACATAAAATAATATTAAAATAATTTTATTCGACCTCGGATTAGTGGTTCTGAAACCACTGTTCCAACTAGCCCCAAAATTGAGCTGTTACAGGTCTTGTGCAGACTTGAGCATACATCAGACTTCCAACAATAGAAGCATATGGAATGTTTTTCGTTTGCTCTCTCTCAAATTCGTTCTTTAGGCACTGGTTCAAATTGAACTTATCACGCTTCATGATAGGAGTAACACTCGGTGAATAATATTTCATTCGAAATATTTTTAAAACTTTTTTGATATAGGTTTCTTGAGATAGACCTAAGATATTGCGATGTCTATCACGATGAATCTTAATGCCAATGACATAAGACGCATCACCTATATCTTTCATATCAAAATTTTTAGAAGAAATTGTTTCGCCTTATGTAGCATACCCCTATCATTTATTGCAAGTAAAATGTCGTCCACATATAAAATAAGGAAACAAATTTTACTCCCATTGACCTTTTGGTATATGCATTGATCCATGATATTCTCAACAAAACCAAAAAAAGAGATAACTTCATGGAATTTCAAATACCACTGTCAAGAGGCTTAATTCAATCTATATATGGACTTCTTTAGCTTGCATACTAAGTGTTCACCATCACTAGAAGAGAACCCTTCAGGTTGTTTCATGTATACCTTTTCCTCTAGGTCACCATTGAGAAAGATGATTTTCACATCCATTTGTTGCAACTCAAGGTGAAAATGAGCTATTAATGCTAACACAATGCGTAAGGAATCTTTCTTAGATATAAGACTAAAAGTCTCAGTATAATCGACTCATTCTTGCTAAGTGAATCCTTTCGCAACGAGTTTGGGTTTATGTATTTCTATGTTGCCCATTGAGTCTTTTTTTTTGAAGACCTATTTACATCCAATGGTTTTTATGCCTTCAGGCAATGACACAAGACACCAAAGATCGTTACTTTTTATGGAATTTAGCTATTCTTTCATAGCATTGTACCACAATTCTGACTCTTTGGAACTCATGGTTTATGAAATTGACTCAAGATCATTCTTAGCTCCAATATTATATTATAGTCAGACTCTTGCAGATACGCAATATAGTCACTAGAAATTGTTGATTTCCTTTCTATAGTAGATTTCCTTAATATTGAACCAACATTTTCTTGTAGACCATGTTGTTCAATTGGTTGTTCAATAATTTTTGGATTTCCTTGAACAACTTGATCAACTGGAGTGTTTTCAGCAGCTTGTGGATTTTCATTGATTGGTTGATCAACATCCGGTTGAGCTTGAGGGGTGTTATGTATGATAATCAATCTCTCACTTGAAGTGACGGGTTGACCTACGGGAATCATGTACCGAGACATATCGCTCCCACTGATTGGGTTATTCTCAAGAAATTTTACATTTCTCAATTCCATAATTCTAGTGCTATGAGATGGAAAATAGAATCTGTATCCTTTGGATCTTTTGGCATATCCAATGAAACACCCACTAATGGTTCTTGGGTCCAATTTCTTTTCTTGTGGGTTATAAACTCTTACTTCAGACGGGCATCCCTATATGCATATATGTCGCAAACTCGGTTTCCAACCTTTAAACAACTCAAAAGGTGTCTTTGGGACAACCTTGGTTGGAACTCAGTTTAGTATATACACAGACGTTTTGAGAGCTTCAACCCATAAGGACTTAGGCAACTTAGAGCTACTAAGCATACTTTGCACCATGTCCATTAAAGTTCATTTTTTCTTTCTACAACACCATTCTAATCAGGTGAGCTTGGCATGGTGTATAGGGCAACTATACTGTTGTCTTGAAGAAACTTCACAAATGGACCAGGTGCTTGTCCATCCTTGGTGTATCTACCGTAATACTCACCACCTTTATCGGTTCTGACAATGTTGATTTACTTATCGCATTATTTCTCTACTTCATCCTTGAAAACTTTAAAGGCTTCTAATGTTTTGCTCTTATGATGAAGCATGTAGAGATACATTTATCGTGAATAATTGCCTATGAAAGTGGTAAAGTATTTCTGAACTTGCACATCCATATCTGGGTAACATATATCAGAATGGATGATTTCCAATATGGTTGAACTCCTCGTGGTGCCTTTCTTTGACTTATTAGTCTCCTTGCCCTTAATGCATACAATACAAGTACTAAAATTAGTAAAATCTAAAATATTAAGTACCCCGTCATTTACTAATCTCTTAATCCTTTCAATGGAAATGTTTCCTAATCTCTGGTGCCATAAAATAGAGAAATCTTCATTTATAACACAACGTTTAGTATCAATTTGAATATGCATAACATTATGAGTGGTATTATTTTGCAAATTAAGAGAATAAAGACCATAAAATAAAACATCATTTCCAACAAGTTCAGATTTATAAAATAAACTGAAACTAGTGTTTGAAAAACTAAAACAATACCCAAATGGTGTAAGTCTTGAAATAGAAACTAAATTTCTAGAAAAACTGGAAATATATGAAGTCTTTTCTAAAATTAAAACAAAGTCACTCCTAAGCAATAATTTGCATGTTCCAATTGCTGCCACATGCGACTCCATCTTTTTTCCTAAATAGATGTGTCGCTTAGCTCCCATTGGTTCCCTCAGGTTTCTTAATCCCTATAAGGAATTTGAGATATGGATTATAGAACCAGAATCAATCAACAATGTATTATAACTAACATCAATCATATTTGACCCAAAACAAAAAAGTGAGATTGATTTACTTTTCTTTTCATGCCAACTCTTAAACTTGACATAGTCTTTCTTTGAGAGTCTTTTCTTTTAACAAAAGAAACACTTGGACGAGTGTCCTTTCTTTTTACAAAAGAAACACTTGGACTCTTTCTTTATATCAGCTTGGGGTTGAATTTTAGCCTTCCCCTTTTGCTTGGCTTGGACAATCTTCTTTCCTTGAGTAACTGTCAAGTGTTATTATAAATCTATCAAATTTCTTCAAGAGATTATGTGCAAAAAGTCTTGATCCATAAGAAGTTGATCAACTTCAAATACAAGTCGTGTTAACACTTTGTGAAATGGAGAAAATATTTCCTCCAAGTTTCTCCACAATCATGATTCATTTGATTATTCATTTGTTGATGGAGGCTAAGCTTGGTGGACCTGTTCAATACAGGTCGATATACCCGATCGAAAGGTATATGAAATATATAAATAATATTTCACAATATTTTATTTTTATTATTTTAATATAATATATAATAAGTATGTGAAAATATATGTATGTGATGTAGGTATCTTATGGGATTGAAAGCTTCGGTGCAAAATAGAGCTTATCCCGAAGGTTCCATTTTTGAAGGGTACATAGTTTCAGAAGGTCTTACATTTTGCTCCCGTTATTTTCTGATGTGCAGACTATATTTTCCCGTCCTCCCAGGAATAATGGGAATATTCAAAAGTAGTACATTTTCTCTGTAATGACCCAAAATTCACGGGTGTAACACCCCAAACCCGGCCCAGACATTACTACCGGATTTGACGTGTCATATTGACGTGTTGTTTGAAAATTGAGTTGTCGATAAAAGTTTGTTACTAACTTTAGAGTCCCATTTGACAATTGTTTTGAAAATGTTAATGTTGTAAAACCTTGTTTTCTAATTATAGGTCGTATCAAAGGTTATAAGATTATTAATCTTGAAATAAAATCGCGGAAGCCTTTTCTAGTTGTAGACTTTAAGATTTGAAAACGTAATTTTCAAAAACGGTTATTGTTTCAAAAACTCGTGTTTCCTAGACTAGCAGGTTGAAATGAAAAGAAACCCAATAAAAGTTTAAACCCCAAATGGCCCTGTTACATAATTATTAACCTAATATATTAAATTAAAATAAGTAAGTCTAAGATTAAATCATGTCGGGCGTGTGGCCACCTCCGAGTCCCTCGCAACTCTAAATCATCTAAGGCTGGGGATTACCTGCACAATTAAAGAAAAAGGTGAGTTACGAGAACTCAGTGTGTAATCCCAAATCATGCAATAATAGTCTGGGCATGAGCCCTATTCAGTATCAGTTCAGTCTGGGCCTAAGCCCAAATGATTACAGAACAGATCATTAATGCAACCCCACCCAATCCAGCCAACACACCACCCGTACCAACCACCACACCATGTGGGGACCAAGTCGACCCACCCAGCCATCACACCAATATCGCAGCATAGCTGCTAGTAGTAACGCAGCAAAGCTGCTAATGACAGTAAAAGTGGGCCAAGCCACTAAAATCAGATTACGTGGCGAAGCCACTAGATCAGTAAAATGTGGCAGAGCCACTAGTACAGTACTTCCTCCAAATATAAATCCCCACCCCAATGTAGAATGTCGTGTCATAAATAATTCGTGTATGCAATATGTCACAAACATAATCAGTCATATAAATATCACCCAAACATCACTTACTACCACTAGGGGTATAACGGTCATTTTGTCAATTAGGGGTAAAATGGTAATTTCACCCCTCGGGGGTATTTCGGTAATTTTACCCTTCGAGGGTATTTCGGTAATTTTACCCATCGAGGGTATTCCGATAATTTTACCCATCGAGGGTATTTTGGTAATTTCACCCTTTGAGGGTATTTTGGTAATTTCACCCTTCGAGGGTATTTGGGTAATTTTACCCATCAAGGGTATTTCGGTAATTTTACCCTATAACAGCCTCCCCGAAGGCCTACAGTCGCCTCGAGTGACACAGACACCCTTTTAGGTCGAAATGGTGCAATTGGGCCCAAAGCCTAATTTTCGGCCTAGTGGGCCCACACTCTCGTGTGGCCCATTCAGCCCAGTTTCGGTCGCGGCTATGCGAACTTTGCAGCCCAATCCATTATCTGATACTATCGTGAATTTTACCCACGTGGGGCCCATGGGTCCAATGGCTCATCTCGGCCCAGCGAGGCCCATTACGACCTAAGCCCACGAGAATGTTCGTGGCAGCCTCAACGGTCTATCGCCAACGATTGTGGCTCAGTTTATCTCTACGAGCACTCGCACGCTCGAGAACCCTCAGATGTCGAAGTTTCGGCTTATCGGTTTTTCGGCTTTAGCCGATTCACAATTCATCAGGGGTGTGAATACACACCTTCATTCGTCATATTGACAGAACCAAAATTGGGTGTACGATTACACACTTGTACGAGTTGTAGTTTGAAGCTCTTCCAAGACACCTATGATAACAACTGCCCCTTAATTAGTCACAAACCCTTGTTAAACCATAGTATTGAAACGCTTTAACCAAACTAACTTTACTTACCACGAAACGAAAGATCCCTTGTAGTGAATCAATAATCTGCCTACCCCTTGGTTAAGGAAATCGAGTCCCTAGCAACATTCGACGAGAAAGAAAGTGTTAGCAATATATAACTCCATGGCAACTAGGGAAAACCTTTCGGCCTAAGAGAAACAAAATCAAATAAGGGGAGTAAAGCCAACCTAGACTCGGCTATAGTCACCACTTACCATCCAATCGTAGAGATTCGAAAACAGTTAGAACGAAGAGAAGAAGATACTTAGGCCCTAATAGATTCGGCTGACACAAGAAGAAAGAAAGAAGGTGCTCGGCTATCTTGCAAAGAAAAGAAAAGAATCACAAGAGGTAAAGAAGAGTTTTGTTCGGCCAAAGAGGAAATCGAAAGAAGAAAGAATGATTCGACAGATGGTAGGCATCAACAGAGAAATAACGATGAATAGAAGAAAGAAAAATAAAACCCGAAATGGTAAAAGGTTGCACGAGATGACAAAAAAAAAGAACCAAACCCGAAATGCAACAAAAGAAAGCTTAAAATGCCAAAGAGAAGATTCGGCTTCTTCAATCACTCCACTTGCCGAATTTGCACAATTGACAACCCCCTAGCCGAAAATCCCCTACTCATCCTTCCCCAAATCCGGCCAAGACTCCTACACACCCCAACTCCCTCAACCTCTCCACCGAAACCTCCTTGAATTACTCACAGCCTTCCATTTGAATTTGTTGACCAATTCTTCAACCTCCTCTGCAGAGTTTGATCCAAACTCTACTTCTTGCACCACCAACTCATAAAATAAAAAGCCCCCATTTTCCAGTCATGGGATTCAAACCCCACTCTCCTTGCCATCTCAGTGACGCCACAGCCACTAAGTCACATGCTCTTTTTGTGACACATAAACGCACATATTTATACATAAGTCCTATTGCTAACAGCCCCTTTCTTCTTAAAAGCCAAAAACTAAAAATTTTCCAAAGCCCAGACTCGAACCCAGACCTCCTAAGAACCCCCAAATACACTCAAATACCTAGTCATTCAAGCACATCATGGAATTTAAGCCAATTAAGCAAAATTACAAACCCCACATTTTTGGAGAGTTACATCTCTACCCCCTTAAAGAAATTTTGGCCTTGAAATTTACCTGGTTAGAAGAAGTGAGGGTATTTTTGTCGCATCGCCTCCTCCAGCTCCCACGTGGCTTCCTCTGAACCGTGATTACACCAAAGCACCTTGACTAACGGAATAGATTTCCTCCTCAATACCTTAACATCATGATCCAGTATCTGCACCGGTTCTTCCTTAAAAGTCAGATCAGGTCTAACCTCAATCTCCTCCACCGGCACTATATGTGAAGGATCAGAGCGGTATCATCTCAGCATAGAGACGTGGAACACATCATGCATCCAGTTTAACTCAAGAGACAGCTCCAGTTGATAGGCAACCGGTCCCACAAGCTTTAATATCCGGTAAGGTCCGATGAATCTAGGGCTCAGTTTGCCTCTCCTTCCAAACCTCAAAATCTTCTTCCATGGTGAGACCTTCAAGAAGACATAATCCCCCGCAGAGTACTCTATCTCCTTACGCTTTAAACCGGCATACGACTTCTGCCTATCAGATGCTTCTTTCAACCGATGTCGGATCAAATTTACTTTTTCTTCGATTTTAGAAACTAACTCTGGCCCCAACACTCACCGCTCTCCAAGTTCTGCCTAACAGGTAGGGTGCGACACCTACAACCATATAATGCTTCGTACGGTGCCATCTGAATACTGGCCTGGTAGCTATTGCTATACGCAAACTCTGCCAGCGGTAGAAAGTCCTCCCAGCTGCCTCGAAAATCAATGATGCAGCTTCTTAGCATGCCCTCCAATATCTGAATTACCCTCTCCGACTGACCATTAGTCTAAGGATGAAATGTCGTACTGAAATCCAACCTTGTACCCAACGCCTCGTGTAGCTTCTTCTAGAATCGAGATGTGAATCTAGGATCTCTGTCCGAAATGATAGACATTGGTACCCCATGCAGTCTCACAATCTCAGCCATGTATAACTTAGCCAACTTCTGCAACGAATAATTAGTGCGGACCGGTATGAAGTGGGCGGATTTAGTCAGTCGATCAACAATAACCCATACCAAATCCTTCTTAGTAGGCGTCAAGGGTAGCCCACTAACAAAGTCCATGGTTACCCTCTCCCACTTCCAGAGTGGAATCTTTACGGGTTGCAGTAATCCAGAAGGCAGTTGATGCTCAGCCTTAACTTGCTGGCATGTCAGACACTTACTCACGAAATTTGTAACCTCGCGCTTGAGCCCTGGCCACCAGTATAGTTCACGCAGATCTTGGTATAACTTATTTCCGCCAGGATGCATAACATATGGACTACTATGCGCCTCTCACAGTATAGACTGCCTTAACTCAGAATCCCTCGGTACACAGACTCTCCCACGGAAGCATAGCACTCCCTCACTATTCAGCCCAAAATCCGCAGTCTCCCCCTTCTCAACCAGTCAGAAACGAGGGACCAACGATTCATCCAGCAACTACTTCTCCTTAATTTGATCAATCCAGGTTGGTCTCACTTGGAGCTCAGCTAACAGACTACCATCCTCAAACAGGCTGAGATGAGCAAACATTGCTCTCAGATCAGATACAACCTTACGGCTCAGTGCATCCGCTACTATGTTAGCTTTACCCGGATGGTACTCAATTGAGCAATCATAATCTTTAAGCAACTCTATCCATCTCCGCTGCCTAAGATTCAACTCATTCTGAGTAATGAGGTACTTGAGGCTTTTATGGTTGGTGTAAATAATATACTTCTCACCGTATAAATAATGCCTCCAAATCTTCAGTGCGAATACCACCGCAGCTAACTCCAAGTCTTGAGTGGGGTAATTCACCTCGTGCGGCTTCAATTGGCGAGATGCATATGCAACCACCTCACCCTCCTACATCAACACACAACCTAATCCAGTGTGCGATGCATCACAGTAGATAATGAATTCCTTCCCAGACTCTGGCTGAATTAACATCGGGGCTTCAGTCAGGACTTTCTTCAGTTTCTCAAAACTCTTTTGTTGCTTTTTAGTCCAATTAAACGAAACCCCTTTATGCAGTAACTTAGTTAGAGGTGCAGCAATCAATGAAAACTCCTCCACAAATCGTCTGTAATACCCAACCAGACCCAGAAAACTTCAAATCTCAGATACAGTCTTTGGTGGCTTCCAATCCAACACGGCTTCAATTTTCTGAGGATCAACCCGAATCCCCTCGGCAGACACCACGTGACCCAGAAATGTCACTTCCCGCAACCAGAACTC
Organism: Gossypium sturtianum; assembly: GCA_025698515.1. Classification (NCBI taxonomy): domain Eukaryota; kingdom Viridiplantae; phylum Streptophyta; class Magnoliopsida; order Malvales; family Malvaceae; genus Gossypium; species Gossypium sturtianum. The sequence goes on from CM046952.1 coordinate 120,148,774, forward strand.
ATACTTGCTGAACTTTGCATAAAGCTACTTTTCCCTCAGTATTTGCAATACAATTCGAAGATGCGAATCCTGCTCCTCTTCGGTTCTTGAATACACCAGAATGTCATTTATAAACACCACTACGAACCGGTCCAAGTAGGGCTGGAATACCTGGTTCATCATATCCATTAAAGTAGCTGGTGCATTCGTCAACCCAAACGACATGACCAGAAACTCGTAATGCCCATAACGAGTCCTGAACGTAGTCTTATACACATCCGCCTTCTTAACTCTTAGCTGATGGTACCCAGATCGAAGATCTATCTTGGAGAAAACCAAAGCTCCTTGCAGCTGGTCGAACAGATCGTCTATCCTCGGTAAAGGGTACTTGTTTTTAATCGTCAGTTTGTTCAGTTGACGATAGTCGATGCACATGCGCATGGACCCATCCTTCTTCTTCACGAATAACACTAGTGCTCCCCAGGGAGACACACTCAGCCGAATGAATCCTCGATCCAGTAGCTCTTGAATTTGAGCCTTCAACTCTACCAGCTCCTTTGGCGCCATCCTATAAGGGGCGATGGACCCCGGAGCTGTTCCAGGTAAGAGCTCAATATCGAATTCGACCTCACGGTTTGGAGGCAACCCAGGAAGCTCTTCGGGAAATACATCCGGAAACTCCTTCACAGTTCTGACATCCCCAACAGAAAGACCTTTAGAATCAGACATGCTGACATAAGCTAAGAATGTCTCGCAACCCTTGCGAACCAGTTTCTCGGCCCTTAATGCTGAGATCACATTAGACAGATAATCCCTTCGCTCCCTTATCACAACCACCACCTCATCCTCAGAAGACTTCAATACCACCCGCTTTGCAGTGCAACCCAAATTTGCACGGTGTTTCACTAGCCAATCCATGCCCAAAATAAGATCGAATTTTCCAAACGGCAGTTCCATTAAATTCGCCGGAAAGACAACCCCTTGGACCTCTAGGGGCACGTCTCTAAACAACATATTCACTATAATCGACTGTCCCAATGAACCTATCACCGTAATTTCACTATCAGTAATTTGACCTGAATACCCAACGTCCCAGACACAGTACACGCAACATACGAGTGTGTAGACCCAATATCAATTAAAGCGGTATATGGTACATTATAAATGAGGAACATACCAGTTATGACATCAGGAGCGTCACCATCCTCTCGACGCCGAGCAGCATAGACCAAAGCTGGTTGCCTCACCTCAGTGTTACCAGCACCCCTACCCGGTGCTCCACGACCTCGTCCTAAACCATTTCCTCCTCTGGTCTGACCCCGGCCTCTCGGTGGCTGCTGACCACCTCTCCCCGGCGTAACATAGCCCTGACCTGCGGCATGCATCTGAATCGACCTCTGTGTACAGTTCTTAACATGATGATCCATGGACCCACATCTGAAGCACGCCCCAGTTCTTTTCCAGAACTCACCCTGGTGAGATCTCCCACAATCCGCGCAAGGCTGCAGTCTAGCAGCAACAACAGAGACCCCAGCTCAGACTGGCCCATCAAATCTAGGCCTCTTTTTAGGCCCACCAAAAGAACTTGAGGGCCCAAAATCCCTCTTACTTCTACCCCTATCTTTCTCATGGTTTTGTCACTCTAAGCGTTTCACGTCCTCGGTAAATTTTGCCTTTTCAAACAGAGCAGCAAAGTCTCTTTCTATCTGCGGAGCTATCAACACCCGCAACTCATCTCGGAGGCCACCCTCGAACCGCATACAACATTGATACTCAGTCGTGACTATACCCCGAGCATACCGGCTCAACCGCAGGAACTCTGCCTCATACTCTGCTACCGACGTATTTCCTTGGACCAGACTCAAAAATTCCTTCCTCCGGGCATCCACATAACTCGCCCCAACATACTTTCCTTGAAAGGCCATCTTGATGAAATCCCACGTCAAACGGTCAGCCTGTGTACCCTTTCTTATAGTGAGCCACCACTGATATGCCTCGTCTCTCAGTAAGGACACTGCTCCTTTCAGTTTCTGTTCCACAGTACAGTCAAGATCGTCCATTATTCGTTCGGTAGCCTCTAACCAATATTTTGTCATGTTTGGGGCTACACCAGAAATGCCCCTGAAGATTTCTGCTCCATTAGACAGGAGTCGCTTAGAAATTGACCCTCAGCCCACTAACCCAGTACTTGCTCCAGCAACCTTCTCAAGAACCCGTAACATTGCTTGGGATAGAGCATCATTCCCAACGGCTCGGTCATGAGACCCCGTCTCAGTTACTGGTGAGGCTGGTGCCTCCCTAGCAGGCATATGTCCCGATACTGAAGACCCAGCCCTAGCACCTCGGCCTCTACCCCAGCCACGTGTACCCCTTCCGCGACCTCTTGTGCTCATATCGATATCACGTATTTATCTGATTTAAGAGTTTTATGCATCAATTTATAATTCCAATAATTAATAATGGATATTTTATGATAAACAGTAATTTAGAGTTGTTTTCACAAATCGAGACCTCACTACAGTTTTCAGTCTTCTACAGTCTCAGTTTACTCTAAACAAAGAGTTTCAGTACAATACCACTATCTATAACCTTTCAGTATATAACAGAATACAGTGCTAGAGAACTTACAGATTTGGTGCCGGAGACTCGGTGTGCCACACTTTCAGTAACATCCTTTTACTTTTCTTTTCAAAAGTAAAATTTAGAAAATTTCAGAAAAAAATTTCAGGAACCCATTCTATAGTCGAGTTTTACAACTCGGCTCTGATACCACTAAATGTAACACCTCAAACCCCGCCCAGACGTTACTACCAGATTTGACGTGTCACATCGACGTGTTGTTTGAAAATCGAGTTTGTCGATAAAAGTTCGTTACTAACTTTAGAGTCCCATTTGACAATTATTTTGAAAATGTTAATGTTGTAAAACCTTGTTGTCTAATTATAGGTCGTATCAAACGTTATAAGCTTATCAATATTGAAATGAAACTGCGGAAGCCTTTTTTAGTTGTAGACTTTAAGATTTGAAAACGTAATTTTCAAAAACCCGTGTTTCCTAAACTAGCAGGTCAAAATAAAAAGAAACCCAATAAAAGTTTAAACCCCAAATGGCCTTGTTACATAATTATTAACCCAATATATTAAAGTAAAATAAGTAAGTCTAAAATTAAATCATGTCGAGCATGTGGCCACCTCCGAGTCCCTCGCAAATCCAAATCATCTAAGACTGGGGATTACCTGCACAGTTAAAGAAAAGGGTGAGTTACGAGAACTCAGTGTGTAATCCCCAATCATGCAATAATAGTCTGGGCCTGAGCCCTATTCAGTATCAATTCAGTCTGGGCCTTAGCCCTATACAGTAGCAGTGTGGGCCTAAGCCCAAATGATTACAGAACAGATCAGTAATGCAACCCCACCCAATCCAGCCAACACACCACCCGTACCAACCAACACACTATGTGGGGACCAAGTCGACCCACCCAGCCATCACACCAATATCGCGAAGATAGGCGCTAGTAGTCTGCAAAGAAAGTCGCAATGATAAGAAAAGTGGGCCAAGCCACTAAAATCAGATTACGTAGCGAAGCCACTAGATCAGTAAAACGTGGCAGAGCCACTAGTATAGTACTTCCTCCAAATACAAATCCCCACCCCAATGCAGAATGTCGTGTCATAAATAATTCGTGTATGCAGTATGTCACAAACATAATTAGTCATATAAATATCACCCAAACATCACTTACTACCACTAGAGGTATAACGGTTATTTTGTCGATTAGGGGTAAAACGGTAATTTCACCCCTCGGGGATATTTCGGTAATTTTACCCATCGAGGGTATTTCAGTAATTTTACCCATTGAGGGTATTTCGGTAATTTTACCCATTGAGGGTATTTCGATAATTTTACCCATCGAGGGTATTTCGGTAATTTCACCCTTCGAGGGTATTTTGGTAATTTCACCCTTTGAGGGTATTTTTGTAATTTTACCCATCGAGGGTATTTCAGTAATTTTACCCTATAATAGCCTCCTCGAAGGCCTATAGTCGCCTCGAGCGACACAAACACCCTTTTAGGTCGAAACGGTGTAATTGGGCCGGCCCAAGTGGGCCCACACGCTCGTGTGGCCCATTCAGCCCAATTTCGGTCACGGCTATGCGAACTTTACAGCCCAATCCATTATCTGACACTATCGTGAATTTTACCCACGTGGGGCCTATGGGTCCAATGGCTCATCTCGGCCCAACGAGGCCCATTACTACCTAATCCCACGAGAATGTTCGTGGCAGCCTCAACGGTCTATCACCAACGATTGTGGCTCATTTTATCTCTACGAGCGCTCGCACGCTCGAGAGCCCTCAGATGTCGAAGTTTCAGTTTATCGATTTTTCGACTTTAGCCGATTCACAATTCATCAGGGGTGTGAATACACACCTTCATTCGTCATATTGTCAGAACCAAAATTGGGTGTATGATTACACACCTGTACAAGTTGTAGTTTGAAGCTCTTCCAAGACACCTATGATAACAACCGCCCCTTAATTAGTCACAAACCCTTGTTAAACCATAGTATTGAAACGCTTTAACCAAACTAACTTTACTTACCACGAAACAAAAGATCCCTTGTAGTGAATCAATAATCGGCCTACCCCTTGGTTAAGGAAATCGAGTCCCTAGCAACATTCGATGAGAAAGAAAGTGTTAGCAATATATAACTCCATGGCAACTAGGGAAAACCTTCCGGCCTAAGAGAAACAAAATCAAATAAGGAGAGTAAAGCCAACCTAGACTCGACTATAGTCACCACTTACCAACCAATCGCAGAGATTCGGAAACGGTTAGAACGAAGAGAAGAAGATACTTAGGCCCTAATAGATTCGACTGAAACAAGAAGAAAGAAAGAAGGTGCTCGGCTATCTTGCAAAGAAAAGAAAAGAATCACAAGAGGCAAAGAAGAGTTTTGCTCGGCCAAAGAGGAAACCGAAAGAAGAAAGAATGATTCGGCAGAAGGTAGGCAGCAATAGAGAAATAACGATGAACAGAAGAAAGAAAAATAAAACCCGAAATGGTAAAAGGTTGCACGAGATGCCAAAAAAAAGAACCAAACTCGAAATGCAACAAAAGAAAGCTTAAAATGCCAAAGAGAATATTCGGCTTCTTCACTCACTCTAGTTTCCGAATTTGCACAATTGACAACCCTTTACCCGAAAATCCCCTACTCATTCTTCCCCAAATTCGGCCAAGACTCCTACACACCCCAACTTCCTCAACCTCTCCACCGAAACCTCCTTGAATTACTCCCAGCCTTCCATTTGAATTTGTTGACCAATTCTTCAACCTCCTCTGCAGAGTTTGATCCAAACTCTACTTCTTACACCACCAACTCATAAAATAAAAAGCCCTCATTTTCCAGTCATGGGATTCGAACCCCACTCCCCTTGCCATCTCAATGACGCCACAGCCACTAAGTCACATGCTCTTTTTGTGACACATAAACGCACATATTTATACATAAGTCCTATTGCTAACAGCCCCTTCCTCTTAAAAGCCAAAAACTAAAAATTTTCCAAAGCCCAGACTCGAACCCAGACCTCCTAAGAACCCCCAAATACACTCAAATACCTAGCCATTCAAGCACATCATGGAATTTAAGCCAATTCAGCAAAATTACAAACCCCACATTTTTGGGGCGTTACAACGGGCATCGAAAGAGTGTGTTATCGGGCCTTCGTTTTAGTAAAACAGATTCATAAATATTTATTAAAAATATTTACGAAGTTAGTTGTATGTTTAATTAGGTTTTGGTTAGGTGAATTAGCTAGAATTAAGAATAATTAGGAAAAAGGACTAAATTAAAATAGGTGTGAAAGTTTAATTAAAGATTAAAGAAAATAAAAAGGACTAAATAGGCAATTATGCCAATTGGCAAATTTGAGGCGGCATAAGCATAAAAATCTAAGATTTTTATGTGTTAAATTATATTATTAGATTATTATTATTAAATAAAATAAATAGAGACAAATGTATGGTAATGAAACCATACATGTGTAATAGTAATAATAAATATATGTATACTTGTAATATAATTATATATTTACTTATAATAAGTAAAATATATTTATATTATTATAATATATTATTATTAAATTAATAAACAAAGGAATTAAAGTAAAATAAATGAAACAAATGAATAAAAAGAAATAAAGAACAGAATTGGGGGACGAAAACAGAGAAGAAAAGAAGGAAAGAAAGGGAAAGAAAGAAAAAAAAGGAAATTAAGGATTTTAAAGTTTGAAGTTTAATTGGTAAGTCAATTTAAGTTATTTTCTTGTAATTTTTGAGTTTTTATGATTCTAGAAAAAAATACTACTAAGTATATGCTGAAATTTTTGAAGTTATTGGATTTTTAGATACTAATTTTGTTGAGTAAAAGTGTGAATTAGATATTGAATTAATAGAATTTCTAATTAGAATTGGGAGAAGGATTAAATTGTAGAATAGGCTATAAATTTTGTGTAATAGGGACTAAATTGCAAGAAATTTGAAATTTGGTATTTATGATGAAAATTAGAGAGTTAAGTTTAAGTTTGGTTGAAAATTGAATATAAATAAGGTATGAATTGAGATGGAAAAATTGATGATTTTGGTTAAGGATTAAATTGGAATTAAGGTAGAAGTTAAATAGGAAATTCAAGTATTTGATGTGAATAATTGTTGTATTAATAATTGTAAATTATTTTAATTTTCGTAGCTAACATCGAACCGGAGACATTGTAACACCCCTCACCCATATTCACCGTCAGAATAGGGTTACGAGGTATTACCGATCAATTCATAACATATAGCATACATTTATCAAACATAAAGCATTCATTCTCGTAAATCGTTTAATACAATCACATTGTCCCTTATAAGGGCCTACGAGGCCTTAAATATGCTTTAGAAGTGGTTCGGGACTAAACCAATAACATACAAAATTCTTGGAAAACTTAGAAATTTTTCAATCATTCAAGGGTCACACGCTCGTGTGAACAAGCCGTTTGCCTCACACGGCTTCAGACACACCCGTGTCACAGGCCATGTGGAAATAGGACATACATACTGACTTAGGTCACACGGCCGACCACACGCCCATGTGTCTAGCCCATGTGCCCTTCGAATTTGCCTCACACGCCCGTGTGCCAGGCCGTGTACTAGGCCGTGCCAAACCTTTATGGTATACTGACTTATGAAACACGGCCAAGTCACACGCCCGTGTGCTAGGCCGTGTGCCAATTAGGGGGTATAATGCCTTGTGCCACACGACCGGTCACAAGCCCGTGTGCTAGGCTATGTGCCAATTAGGGGGTATACTGACTTGTGCCACACGACCGGTCACACGCCCGTGTGTGAGACTGTGTGGAGTGTAACATCCCAAATATGGGGTTATTCAGAATTTAAGTATTTTCTTATTATGAACTGCTGTGATATTATTAATGGAGTAATAGAGCTTAATTTAAGGCTTTGAGTGTGCCCGGTTTGATAGAAAAATTTCAGTTTTTAATTTTAAAAGAAGGGAGCCTTAGCAAGAGGGGTGTTATAAGAATAAGTGGGTGTAATCTGACACTAATTAGGCCTTGGATAAGTGGCAAAGCAAGCCCACTTAAGAGCTAGCATGTGACGCCACCAAGGGGCAAGGGAGAGCCTTGGTTCGAGTCACAAAATCCTCCTTTTTGCTCTTTATTTTGGACGGCAAAAGAGAGAGAGAAATGCTCAATTCAAACACTTCAGGATAATAAGAATTTTATTTGGATTTTATTTGAATATTTGTTTAAAAGTTGGCAGAGAGAAAAAGTAGGAACCTGATTAATTCAAATTCTTTTGAATAATGTTAAACAAGTGGCCAAGAATAACTTGGAGTGTTTGCCGAAATTTAAACACTTCATGGGAAGTGGACGGCAAGGCTATTAGGGGGGGATGCCGAATGCCTATAAAAGGTTCAACCTGGTCACCTTGGTTGCTTTTTGTCATTTTTGCTAAGTGCCGAAATTCTCTTCAAAGCATTCTTCCATCTTTTATTTTGCTCCTTTGGCAATAGCCGAATTCCCTCTCTACTTCTTTTTGCCGAAACCCCATATTCAAATTCCCTTTTCTTTATTTCTTTGTTAACCGAACCTCTACTCCTTGTTGCCGAAACTCCAACACCCTTTTCTCCTCAATATTTTCCTCTTGCCCGAATATTCAAGCAAGGGTAATCTTCTCTAAACTCATCTCCAATCGATTCATAAGGTAGGTAGGTATGGCCGAATGCCATCTTTCTCCTCCTCTGTGTTTTTGTCGATTTCTATTAGGGGGAATAAGTGCCGATTTCGGCAATGGTAATCAGGGTTTCTAAATGCTTTCGGGAATTGATCTCTGCTAGGTACCCCAAGATTGTGAAGCAGTTGACCCAAGCCCTAATCTCTAGCAATCGGTTTTGGCGAAGAGTGGTAAGAAGATTTCATTTAGTTGGTATTCGATTAAAGCCGAAGGCTACTGACATTGTCCATTGACCGATTCTAATGTGTGAACCAGATTCGTGATTTGGGTGCTGAGACTAGTATTCAAGCGAGTAGGTAAGGATTCGGGTTCAAGCAATAACCCTATAGAATCATTGGGTTTGGCCGAATGGCCATTTCACTAACTTTGGTAGTTGGCCGAATATAGGGGCAAGGACTTAGAGTGTGGCCGATTGGTTTTCTTCGGGATTAAGACTATCATCGATATCAGGTGTGTACATACACACGTATAGCAGTTAATGTTGTGTTATATATATATATATGTATGTAAATCGCTTGATGTAGATGCGGATTGGTACCTTAACGGTACAAGTGAGGATCCCGGTAAGTCTCTGTTAATATGAGATTACTTTAATGCTTTTGGGAAGCATGGCTTATTGACACATGTGATGAATGCATGAGATCTATTATTAACTGTTTATCTACTGTGGGTTATATGAGAGGAGGGGGCAGTGATGTTTCGTGCTGACGAGCACCAGTGTTTTGGTAACACACTCGACTATATGTCACCGTGAGGTTTGGTACCTCCAGAGGTTTGGTACCTCATAGCGACTTGTCCCCGTGGTTAACACCACCGTGGGTTGGCCCCACTTGAGATATGGGATCGCCTCGCGCTGATTTGGTATCACACGATGGGTTGGCCCCATCACCCGATTTGTGTCTACTTTGACACCGTGCTTTGGTAGCACATTGTGACTATATGTCACCAAAGTGGTTTGGCACCACCAAAGTGTTTTGGTAACACATTGTGACTACGGTCACCAGTGGTTTGGTACCACATGGGGTAGACAAAGGCGTTTGGTTGGCTAGGTTGGGCACACGATACTCTGCATATTAACTGTTGTATGTTGTGTATGAAATGTTGTTTTTTTTTAAAACGGGGGAAGGGTTACATACTGAGTCTTGGTGACTCACCTTCTCCTTTAACATTTTTTAGGTGACTCGTAGATGGTGGTTGAGGAGCCGGTTGGACTCGAGGTGGCCATGCAGTGGATTTAAATTTATAGAACTTTAAATTTGGTTAATTTTTATTTTGGTTGTAATAAGGCCTCCCTAAACTTTATTTGTGTTTTTTTTATGTCGGATGTTCACTTTAAACTATATTATTAAAACTGAATTGAAATCACATGTTTTCTCAAATTAACACGAAAATGTTTTATCGTGCCATCGGGCACACTTGAAACTTGTATAATAACCGGACTTAATTAAATTTCCGAATTAAATCTAAGTGTAGCTTTGGCAAGATGACCAAAAACGAGAAGTTTCAATAAAACTTAAATAGGTATTGAAATAGTGTTCACAAGGTTTTTCTCCGTAACAAATCAAATTCGGTCGTAATGTTTGGGCCGGGTTTGGGTTGTTACATGGAGCATACTGACTTCATTTTAATTTCAACACCAGGGGACACACGGCCATGTAGCATGACCGTGTGTCACACACGGCTGAGACACACGCCCGTGTTTCTTTCCATGTGGACAAAAATAGGTCATTTGCAAGGCAAATTTATCACCCTTACTCATGCTCACCTAAACAACCAAAATGGTACCATTTCATCATACAATAGGCAGCCAATTACCATCAATACCAATCTCAAATATGCTATAATATGCCATCTAATTTAACACCTAAATTCACATATACAATTCAATCAAATAACCATTCCACACTTATATCATCAAGCACAATTTCACAAGCACATAACTACTCAAATTACCAATTACCAACTCTAATCACACCTTATAGATCAATTACCAAACTCAAAATATAACTAGTTGAGCAACTCTAAAACCATAAGCACATTCATGCCAAAACATACCAAAATGAGCCATCACTCATGGCTATATATACAAGCTAAAACATATACACTTTACAAGCCAAATCTCATGGCTATAATCACAACCAAAATACCACATCTAGCCTATACATGCCATATACCATATATACATAACTCAAAAGTACCAAATAGATGTCTGATAGTGCGATGATGTTCCCGACAACTCCCGGATCCGAGCTAGCCTTGATTCACTATAAAACATAGAAAAATAACACAAAGTAAGCTTCATAGCTTAGTAAGCTCGTATATGAACGACTTAATTTATCAAATAAATGCAAATCAACCAATTTTACATAACATCAACATATACACATTAACTACAAACCTTTCTCATGTCTCAAAACATGATCAAATACCATCTCATCAAACTTTCTCTATTTAATACTCGAATAGGTTCTGTACGTACCTGTATCGCCTCGTACTAACCTCTTTCTCAACCACATCATTCCTTTACCCATTGAACCATTCAGAATAGAAGTAGGATACTCAAAGATCTCAATCGATAAGTACCTATACCATGTCCCGAAGCCAAATCAAGGTAACTTATCCCGGAGTACCTATACCATGGCCCGTAGCCAAATCAAGGTAACTCCTCTCTAAAATACCTATACCATGGCCCGTAGCCAAATCAAGGTAACACTCGCACCCGTAGTGCCAATATCGTGGCCCGAAGCCAACACAATAACCTAATGACATGTCACTAGCATCTTAAACTATTCCTAAGGTTCAACCGAGAATTTACACTTGTCGATTTCATCGTCGAACATATCCGTAGAGTCGTATTCACAATTCAAACATTACCCGTATCTCATAAACACAGTTTATTCAATATCAAAGCATATATTTATAATGAAATTTCCACATACGAACTTACCTCGTATTCGAATTTAACGGATCGGATTGACTACTCAATAACCTTGATTTTCCCTCGATCTAATTCCGGATTCCTCTTTTCTTGATCCACATATAATCAAAATTAACTCATTTAATCATATATTCTTTCAATTTAGTCCAAAACATACATTTAGGCTTATTTGCACTTTAGCCCCTAAATTTTCACATTTAATCAATTTAGTCCCTCTTTCACAAATACACAAAATTCACATAATTTCTTTAAACCCAAGCTTGGCTGAATTTCATATAAGTCCCTAGCGGCCCAAAACTTTCTTTTATTTCACATTTCAACCACTCAATTTGCATATTTCACAATTTAATCCCTTTTTGACATTTTTGTCAAAAATAACTTAACAAAACATGTAAAACTATCATCAAGCTTTCAAAATCTATCATCAATCATCAAATTACTCAAGTATTCAACAATGGCATCATGTTAAATATTTAACAATTTCAAAATCTAAGGTACGGGCTAGCTAGAATACGAAGCAACGATCTCAAAAACGTAAAAATCATTAAAAATCGAAAAAAATGGACTTACAATTGAGCAATGAACTAGTCGAAACTTTAAACCCTAAGAATGGATTTATACTCGATTGAAAGCTATTATTGTAAGAAAATTCAATCAGTGGTAGATATTTCTTCCAACTACCTTCAAACTTAAGAATACAACAACGCAACATATCCTCAAGTATCTGAATAACTCATTCGGATTGACCATCCGTTTGTGGGTGAAATGCAGTGCTAAAATGCAGCTTTGTACCTAAAGCTTCTTGCAATTTCTTCCAAAATTGTGAAGTGAATCTCGAATCTCTATCCGAAACAATAGATAGTGGCACTACATGCAATCGAACTATCTCTGAGATATACAACTCAGCTAATTTATCAAGTGAAAAATCTGTACGTATCAGAATAAAATGAGCTGATTTTGTTAATCTATCAACAAAAACCTAGCTCGCATCTTTCTTTCTCGGAGATAAAGGCAAACCCGATACAAAGTCCATTGTTACTCTATCCCACTTCCACTCGGGAATCAAAATAGGCTGTAGCAAACCCGATGGTACCTGATGTTCAGCTTTAACTTGCTGACAAATCAAACATTTTGAAACAAATTCTGAGATATCTCATTTCATGTCGTGCCACCAATAATGTTGTTTCAAATCGTTATACATTTTCGTGCTTCCCGGATGTATTGATAAACAACTACTGTGTGCTTCATTTAGAATCTTTCAAATAAGCTCAAAATTTCTTGGTACACATATTCTATCACGAAACGTCAAACAATCATGAGGCCTTATTCGAAACTCTAAATCAGAAGTCAACTCACACTGAGTTCGTTTTTCTTGCAATTCATTATCAAATTTTTGAGTCTCACAAATCTACTAAAGAAATAGCGGCCTCGCTTTCATCTCAGCTACTATCGAACCGTCGTCAGACAAAGCTAATTGTGTGTTCAAAGCACATAAAGCAAATAAGGACTTTCGGCTTAAAGCATCAGCAACCACATTAGCTTTCCCCGGATGATAGTCAATCACTAATTCATAGTCTTTTAGTAATTCTAACCATCTTCGTTGTCGCAAATTCAAATCTTTCTGAGTCATCAGATATTTCAAACTTTTGTGGTCGGTATAAATATGGCATTTCTCACCAATCAAGTAATGGCGCCAAATTTTCAATGCGAACACTATCGCGGCTAATTCAAGATCGTGCGTCGGATAATTCTTTTCATGCAGCTTCAACTGTCTCGAGGCATAAGCTATAACTTTGCCTTCCTGCATCAAAACACAACCCAAGCCATTTAACGATGCATCACTGAAAACTACAAATTCTTTACCCGACTCAGGCTGAACTAACACTGGTGCCTCTGTCAATAATACTTTCAACTGCTCGAAACTCTGCTGACACTTTTCTGACCATTCAAATTTAACATCTTTTTGAAGCAATCTTGTCATCGGAGTCGCAATCATCGAGAAACCTTTCACAAATCATCTATAATAGCCGGCTAGTCCAAGAAAACTACGAAATTCGGATACATTTCTCGATTCAACTTTGCTCAATTCAACTCGGATACCCTCGGCTGAAACTATATGTCCAGAAAACCAACCTCTCGTAGCCAAAACTCATATTTGCTGAACTTTGCAAAAACTGTTTATTTCTCAAAGTTTGTAACACGATTCTCAAATGCTCGGCATGGTCAGATTCATCACGAGAGTAGATCAAAATGTCATCAATAAACACAACTATGAATCGGTCTAAGTACGGCCTAAAAATCTGGTTCATCAAGTCCATAAAAATAGTAGGTGCATTTGTTAGTCCGAAAGGCATAACAAGAAATTCGTAGTGTCCGTACCTTGTTCTAAATCAAGTCTTTGGCACATCGAAGTCTTTAACTCGCAACTGGTAATAACCCGATCTCAAATCAATTTTTGAAAACACCATTGCCCCTTTTAACTGATCAAACAAATCATCTATTCATGGCAAAGGGTATTTATTCTTGATCGTCACTTTGTTGAGCTGTCGATACTCTATACACATTCTCATCGTGCCATCTTTCTTTTTCAAAAATAACATTGGTGCACCCTAGGGAGAGAAACTCGATCTAGCAAAACCTCTATCCGTCAATTCTTGCAACTGAGCTTTCAATTCTTTTAATTCTGTCGGAGCCATTCTGTACGGAGCTATCGATATCAGCGTTGTTCCCGGTACTAATTCAATACCAAAATCAACTTCTCTAATAGGTGGTAAACTAGGTAACTCTTCAGGAAATACATTTGGATATTCGCACACAACTGTTACTGATTCAATCTTCATTTTTGTCACTTTCGTATCAAGTACATATGCAAGATAAGCTTCACACCCCTTTCTCACAAATCTTTGAGCTAACATAGATGAGATCACAACTGGCAAACTATTCAGATCATCTGATTCAATTCTAATAGTCTCATTATTCTGACATTTCAATTCAATTGTCTTTCGTCTACAATTCACTATAGCCTCATGCATCGTTAGCCAATCCATACCCAGAATCATATCAAATTCATTAAATGGAAACAACATCAGATTAGTCGAAAAATAGAAATCCCGATACATTAACGGATAATTCTTGCAGACTTTGTCAACCAAAACACATTTGCCTAAAGGGTTCGATACTCTAATCAAAAATTCAGTAGACTCTACAGGCAAAGTCTTACTAAATACTAAATTCATGCATATATAAGAATGAGTTGATCCTGGATCTATCAATGTAATCACATTAGTATCATAAAGAGTGAAAGTACCGGTGATAACATCTTGGGATGACGCTTCTTTGCAAGCGCGGATAGCGTAGGCTCTAGCAGGTGCTCTAGCCTCAGATCTCAAGACTAAATCCTTTGTCGCCCCTCTATTACACTTACATTCCCAGTATTTCTTGGTGGTCTTCCTCTAGTCAACGTATTACTCGGTCTCACATTCTGAGGTCTATCTTTGTCACCCATATCAGGACAGTCTTTAATAAAATGATCCGGTGAGCCACATTTGAAGCAAGTTTTAGTACTTTTATTCTAGCATTCTCCGAAGTGTCGTCTTCCACAATGCTGAAACTCGGGTTTGTTGTCTCTCACACTGCCAACACTCGATACTGAAGTAGCTTGAGCTTTAGGACCAGAGTATTGTTTTCTACAATCCCTATTTGAATATTCATTTGAAGCATTTAGACGAGCGTACGAATCTCTGGATTTCTTTGACGAAGATTGATACGGCTTACTCATTGATATTTTTCTCGAGTCTCTAGCTTTTGAATTTGCTTTTCACTTTTCTTTACTAAGATCATCGGCTTTACAAGCCCTTTTAACCAAAACAACAAATGTTTTCAACTCTAGAATTCTGACTAGTAGTTTTATATCTTCGTTCAACCCGTCAACGAATCGTTTACACATAATCTCCTCAATAGACACATACTCTCGAGCATACTTGCTTAACTGTACGAATTCTCTTTCATACTCAGTGACAGTCATGTGGCCCTGTTTTAATTCCAGAAACTCTTTATGCTTTTGATTAAGGAATCGCTGACTTATATATTTCTTTCGAAACTCCGTCTGAAAGAATTCCCAGGTAACCCGTTCTTTCGAAACCACAGATATCAACGTGTTCCACCATTGATAAGCGGTGTCTCTCAGTAAAGATACAACACATTTAATACATTCATCAGGAGTACAAAACAATTCATCGAATACCCGAATCGTATTTTCGAGCCAAAACTCACTTTTTCTCAAAGATCATCATCAACGATGTCTCGAACTCTTCACCCTCGCTTACGTATCTTATCTCATCGGTGGCTTATTCAACCGTGACGGATCTATAACTTGAGGAACAACAAGGATTTGTTGAGGAATAGGTGGGGTGGAGGTTGTTGAATGTTCCCCAGATTTGTC
The DNA here is from genome assembly GCA_025698515.1 of Gossypium sturtianum. NCBI lineage: Eukaryota > Viridiplantae > Streptophyta > Magnoliopsida > Malvales > Malvaceae > Gossypium > Gossypium sturtianum. The sequence continues at coordinate 120,164,427 of CM046952.1, forward strand.
CGTATCTACCGAGTGAACCACTGCTCATCATCCGGAAAAAGGCTTTAGCCTCACCACCGTGACTACTCGACACGGGTCTAGATTCGATGGGCGATGTACCTTGAGAGGGAGCGGGCGCATTACTCTCTACATCATCAGCTATCGCTCGTTCGGGATCTATTACTATACAAAAACACAATTTAAGCTGTCAGGAATCATCACACTATCGCAGAGTATATATGGCATGTATAGCTAGACTCTAACACACACTACGTTAGTCCTAAAATCGACTAAACTATAGCTCTGATACCAATAAATGTAACACCCCTAACCCGTATTCACCGTCAGAATAGGGTTACAAGGTATTACTGATCAATTCATAACATATAGCATATATTTATCAAACATAAAGCATTCATTCTCATAAATCGTTTAATACAATCACATTGTCCCTTATAAGGGCCTACGAGGCCTTAAATATGCTTTAGAAGTGGTTCGGGAGTAAACCGATAACATACAAAATTCTTGGAAAACTTAGAAATTTTTTAATCATTCAAAGGTCACACGCCTGTGTGAACAGGCCGTGTGCCTCACATGGCTTCAGACATGCCCGTGTCACAGGCTGTGTAGAAACAGGGCATACATACTGACTTGGGTCACACGGCTGACCACACGCCCGTGTGTCTAGCCCGTGTGCCCTTCGAATTGGCCTCACACGCCCGTGTGCCAGGCCATGTGCCAATTAGGGGGTATACTGACTTGTGCCACACGGCCGGTCACACACCCGTGTGTGAGACCGAGTCGAGCATACTGACTTCATTTTAATTTCAACACCAGGGGACACACGGCCGTGTAACATGACCATGTGTCACACACGGCTGAGACACACGCCCGTGTCTCTGCCCGTGTGGATAAAATAGGCCATTGGCTAGGCCAATTTGCCACCCCTTACTTGTGCTCACCTAAACAACCAAAATGGTACCATTTCATCATACAATAGGCAGCCAATTACCATCAATACCAATCTCAAATATGCTATAATATGCCATCTAATTTCATACCTAAATTCACATATACAATTCAATCAAATAACCATTCCACATTTATATCATCAAGCACAATTTCAGAAGCACATATCTACTCAAATTACCAACTCCAATCACACATTATAGATCAATTACCAAACTCAAAATATAACTAGTTGAGCAACTCTAAAACCATAAGCACATTCGTGCCAAAACATGCCAAAATGAGCCATCACTCATGGCTATATATACAAACTAAAACATATTCAATTTGCAAGCCAAATCTCATGGCTATAATCACAACCAAAATACCACATCTAGCCTATACATGCCATATACCATATATACACAACTCAAAAGTACCAAATAGATGTTCGATAGTGCAATGATGTTCCCGACGACTCCCGGATCCGAGCTAGCCTTGATTCACTATAAAACATAGAAAAATAACACAAAGTAAGCTTCATAGCTTAGTAAGCTTGTATATAAACAACTTAATTTATCAAATAAATGCAAATCAACCAGTTTTATATAACATCAACATATACACATTAACTACAAACCTTTCTCATGTCTCAAAACATGATCAAGTACCATCTCATCAAACTTTCTCTATTTAATACTCGAATAGGTTCTGTACGTACCTGTATCACCTTATACTAACCTCTTTCTCAACCACATCATTCCTTTACCCGTTGAACCATTCGGAATAGAAGTCAAATACTCAAAGATCTCAATAGATAAGTACCTATACCATGGCCCGAAGCCAAATCAAGGTAACTTATCCCGGAGTACCTATACCATGGCTCGTAGCCAAATCAAGGTATCACTCGCACCCGTAGTGCCAATATCGTGGCCTGAAGCCAACACAATAACCTAATGACATGTCACTAGCATCCTAAACTATTCTTAAGGTTCAACCGGGAATTTACACTTGTCGATTTCAGCGTCGGACATATCCGTAGAGTCGTATTCACAATTCAAACATTATCTGTATCTCATAAAACACAGTTTATTTGATATCAAAGCAATTAACATATATTTATAATGAAATTTCCACATACAAACTTACCTCGTATTCGGATTTGACGGATTGAATCGACTACTCAATAACCTTGCTTTTCCCTCGATCTAATTCCGGATTCCTCTTTTCTTGATCTACATATAATTAAAATTAACTCATTTAATCATATATTCTTTCATATTTAGTCCAAAACATACATTTAGGCCTATTTGCACTTTAGCCCCTAAACTTTCACATTTAATCAATTTAGTCCCTCTTTCACAAATACACAAAATTCACATAATTTCTTTAAACCCAAGCTTGGCCGAATTTCATATAATTCCCTAGCAGCCCAAAACTTTCATTTATTTCACATTTCAACCACTCAATTTGTATATTTCACAATTTAATCCCTTTTTGACATTTTTGTCAAAAATCACTTAACAAAACATGTAAAACTATCATCAAGCTTTCAAAATCTATCATCAATCATTAAATTACTCAAGTATTCAACAATGGCATCATGTTAAATCTTTAAAAAATTCAAAATCTAAGGTACGGGCTAGCTAGAATATGAAGCAACGATCTCAAAAATGTAAAAAATCATTAAAAACTAAACAAAAATGGACTTACAATTGAGCAATGAACTAGCCGAAACTTTAAACCCTAAGAATGGCTTATTCTTCTCTTCACATTCGGCCAAGAAGATGAGAATAAAGCTTAAAATTGACATTTGTTTTAATTAACACATAATAATTATTCTAATTACCAATATAACCTTAACGAAAAATCATTTAAAACATTCATTAAATGTCCATATATGTCCATTAGCACTACCAATGGTCTAATATCATCATAAGGACTTTTAATTTAATAGACCATAGCTATTAAACACCTTTAACAAATAGAATGCAACTTTTGCATTTTACGCGATTTAGTCATTTTTCTCAAATAGAGCAATTAAACGATAAAATTAGCTCACGAAATTTTCACACAGACATGATATCATGCTGTAAACACAAAAAATAATATTAAAATATTTTTTTGACATCAAATTTATGGTTTTGAAACCATTGTTCTGATTTAGCTAAAACTAGACTGTTACAGACATCGGCTCTGAAGGGAAAGGAAAAGACTGTCGGAGAGTAACTCAGGAGAAATTATGGTTTGTATTACTATAATTCAAATTTATTTATTATTAATTGTGAATAGTGATTAATATGCATGGTAAGAGAAATTAAGGTGAGTATTGATATTGAATTGAATGAAAATGTATTGAATTGTGAAAATGTGTGAATATATGGATTGAATATTGATTGAAAGGTGGAAAAATGATTGAATTGAAAATATGAGAAATTGTGATTGAATTGAGGTTATATGTGATTTAAATACCCTATTAACTAGACGGGCTGAGTCGGATATAGTTGGCATGCTATACGATTGGAAGTGTTCAGGGATACTTCAACCTCGAGTCGATGAGACACTGGGTGTCACTATATTACTTCGGATAGATTCGATGAGGTACTGGGTACCAACTTACTTCAGCTTGGCTGATGAGACACTGGGTGTCAATTATTTGCTTCGAACTATCCGATGAGGCACTGGGTGCCATACTGGAGTGTTTGGTTGGATTCGTGTATCCGTCAAAGTCCGAGTCTTATTAATAGGGGTAACGAATGAAATAGTAAAATTGAATGAAAGTAAATGATCTTGTTTGAGAAATGAAATAAGAAATTGAAATTGAGAAATGAGAATGAATAAATGAACCAAAGGTTCAGGGAATGATTGATGAATCAATTAAATGAGATTATGAAAATGCATAGTATGAATCATTGTTCACGAATAGACAATAGTGTATTGGTGAATGAAATGAGTAAAGAAAAGCTATTTAGAATGGCTATGGTTGTTATGTAATGAATACGTATATTTTGTTGATTTGTAAATTTTAATAAGCATGATTTGTATGTTATATCAAGTAATTTGAATTATAGTAATACCACTGAGTATATCCATACTCAGCATACGGTTGTTTTCCGTGCGCAGATTAGTTGAAGTCAAATGTTTCGGTCCAACATCCAAAGCCGATCCCGATCTCAGAAAACTTTGGTGATGTATATTTCTTTTGGTAAAAGTGGCATGTACCTAGGTTATGTATGAGTCATTTTGGAATTGGTAGTAAATGATGTGTTTGAATGATTATGTGAAATGATAAGACTATGAAATGGTACTTTTGGATATAAAGTTTAAAAATGGAAATTAATGAAATTAACTAAATTAGTTTTAATATTATATGTAAAATTCTTATGATTATACCTTGAGTAAATTAATAGATTGATGTTTTGATATGATTCAAGTGCAATTGTATATAAAATTGTATTGGTTGTGATATTGGTTTGAATTAGGTACGTTTTAAGTTTGCAGGGTTGGCTAGATGATTAAAAAGGGGTTATATTGAGCCTACACGGCCCGGTCCACACGGGCTTGTGAGCCCTGTATTTGAGAAAAAAAATTTAAAATTTCACAAAAAAAAAATTGAGCACTCGAGTTAGTCCCGATTCACTTCTAACACGTATTTTGGGCCTCAAGGGTCCATAAAAGGGACATTATGAATGTTTTACAATATGTATGTTATTGTAACACCCCAAACCCGGCCTAGACGTTATGGACGAATCTGGTGTGTCACATGGAAGTGTCTTTCGAAAATTGGACTTGTTGGTAAAAACTCGTTTCTAAGTTTAAAACCCCTTTACTATTATTTAACAAATCATCTAGTCAAAATGTTTGCCTTATTAGCTGCTATTGTTATAATAGGTTGATTTAAAATCGCGAAAGCCTTTGAAAACTCTAATGTTTAAATTTCGTGTCTTCGAAAACAGTAATTATTTTGAAAATTCGTCTTCTCCTAAACTAGCAGTTTAAAATAAGTAAGCAAAAACCCAATTAAAAATTTAAACAAACATAAATGGCCTTATTACATAAACAAAACCCAACACAAACTTTAAATTTAAATGAAAGCAAGTGTAGAAACAGCTTTGCGCTTGTGTGGCCACCTCCGAGCCCCCTCACCGCACCAAACCCCTATGGTGAGGATTACCTGCATGCAGATTAAGCGAGGGGTGAGTTTACGAAAACTCAGTGTGTAATCCCCTAACAAGCAAACAGTCAATTAAACAGTAGATAAATACAATTTGGGCCTGAGCCCGTTACAATAACAGTCCAGTTCAATGTGGGCCTAAGCCCTTTTCTATAACAATAAATGATTGGGCTTGAGCCCAAAGACAATGCCAAGAATCGTGAGGGCCTTTGCCTAATTTCAGATATTAGTATCGGTGGGGCCTTGGCCCATAACAAAGAATGTATATCGGTCATGCGAAAGAATAAGATGTAATATCATTAATCGATGCAAGAATAAAGATGCAGTATCATTAATCAGTGCAGATATGCAGTCAGAAATCCTACCCAATCCAGCCTCTACACACCACTCCGTCCCGCTAAACACGCAATGTGGGGAAAAAATTGACCCATCCAGCCAGACACACCAAGATTAGCACTGGTTGAGGCACTAAGCGATGTGCAAAGAAAACGCGGTGAAATAAACGGCATATAGCCATCGATAGGTCCACAAATCATCTTGGGCGACCCGTGCAACCTTATCAGTACGGTACACTTCCTCCAAATATAACAACCCATCCCTATGCAATATGTCGTGACATAATATCATACGTGTATGAAAAATGTCACGCTCAATCATAGTCATACATATCATAGAGCAAATCAGTCATACATAACATAAGGCCATAACAGTCATTTCATCTCCTAGGGGTATAATAGTCATTTTACCCTATGGGGGTATTTCGGTCATTTTATCCTATAGGGGTATTTCGGTCATTTTACCCTATGGGGGTATTTTGGTCATTTTACCCTATGGGGTCTCGGTGCAGATATCAACCTCTCAGAAGGTCCACAGTCGCCTCGAACGACTCCGATAACCTAAATGGTCATAACAGTGTAAATGGGCCCAAGGCCCATTACTCGGCCCAAGTGGGCCCACATGCTCGTGCGGCCCGTTCAGCTCAGATTTTGCCATGGCTATGAGACCTACGTAGCCTAGTCCAGTATTTGCCACAAATCGTGGATTTCATCCGTGTGGGACCCACGAGCCCATTGGGCCCACATGGCCCCTTATTGGCCCAACGAAGCCCATTAAGGCCTAAGCCCATGAAAATGCTCATGGAGGCCTCTACAATCATACGCCCGTGATTCATGGGCTCGATTTGACCACACGAGTGTTCGCACGCCCATGTGACCTCCAAGCCCAATCTTCCAGCTTTTCAGCTTTTCGGCTTTTGCCGGTCTACAGTCAAAATAGTGTGAATACACACTTGTTAACGATAAGAGCGCAAATCTCCACATACACCAACCTAGATTCAAACATGACCCAATGTCATTCCTTTAATCGTTAGGGTAAAACACCCTCTTATTGACACTTAATCCAAAAACATCATCCTTACCTTACTTGAATGAGGCGACTTTAGTCCTCCAAGACCGCTAACCAAAAGTGATCACACGCTTTTATCGATTATCTGTACCACAAACACCGATCTCATTAACCAAGATAGGCCATATAAGTGGCCTCAATCCACAAATAATATCCTATAAGAACATAATCAGTATACGGCCTAAACTCCAAAAGTGAGGTAATGTATTACCTTGATCGAACGCTGAGAACAAGGGTTGCCACTACTTCAAAACCACTTACACACCACCACTCCTCGAGGAAAACCCTAGAACCGCAACGAGTAACACATCGTGAGGAAAGAATCAACAGTCGGTAATCACAGGATAAAAAGGAGGGTATTCAGTTTTAAGAAAAAGAATAGAAGAGAACAGGTTTAATCAAAAAGTGAGGAGTATAAACACTTTACCGATAATCAGAAACACTTGCAACAATCGGAGCGATGAAGAAGCATAAAAAAGAGAAGATCAAGATCGCAGATCGTGATAAAACAAAAGGGTGATATTCGGCTAAACCACATCCGTTAAGGGGAGATAGCTCTCAGTCAAAACAAGAAAAATATAGGGAGGTAGAAAATAAAAAGAGAATGAGGGACCAAGTAAAATCGATTAAGAGCAAAACCTAGAAGGAAAAAAGGAGAAATAGTTGGACAAAGGTAAACCGATTGAAAGGCAAAAAGGAGAATTCGGCAGATGCTAACACCAAAATGTTCCTCCAATGCCGAAAATGACAAACATTTTCCCCAGCCGAAATCTCAAAGCTAGAGTTCCCCCAAATGGCACAACACTTCCTCTCAATCAAACTCCTTGATTTTCTCCTAGTATCTCTCCCCTTATCCCTCATTGAATTACTCCACCAGTCTCTCCTCAACTCCCCCAACAACTCCATTCAAATTCTATTCAAACTCCCCTTAGCTGTGTTTCAGTCAAACTCCATTACCTACACAGCTCAAGCAGCAAAATAAATACTCCGTTGCGCAACCCAGGACTTGAACCTCAGACCTCACAGTTACACAACATGCCACCTTGCCACTAGACCACAAGCTCTTTTTTTCATAAAACAAGCACTATTATTTATAAGGCTTATATGCCAGTGTCCAGATTCATTTAAGAGTAAAACTAAAAATACTGCAAAGGCCAAGACTTGAACCCAGGCTTCTCAAACACTCCCATACACACCCAAATCACTTAGCCATTAAAGCAAACAAGCAATTTATGTCACTTCCTTACACAACTAAATATTTATATGCAGTCTCCTAACTGTTCCCTTGTTCAAAACCTATTTCTTCTAGGCCCAAAATTTGGGGCGTTACAATTCACCCCTCCTTAAAGAAATTTCGTCCTCGAAATTTCCAATTATCAGATCAGTCGCATAACACATACTCCACCACTACGCTTCCGCTGTGCACTCTAGTTCCAAATTAGGTATATGGCCAAACGACGAGGACCCAACTCGAGCACCTCTACGGCCTCTACCATGGCCTCTTGTACCTCGTCCGTGTGTACCTCTTGTGCTCATTGTCTATTCGCATTTTATCTGAATTAAAAATTTTTATGCAGCTCGTTTTACAGTTCTAGCTGTTTATTAACATATGTCTTATGAAAAGCAGTAATTTAGGGTTTTATTTTTGCAAATCAAGGTCTCCCTACAGTTTCCAGTTTCCTACAGTCTCAGTTTACTCTAACTAAAGAGTTTCAGTACAGTCTTACTATCTATAGTAGTCTCTCAGTGTATTTTAGTTCAAGCAGTCTACAGTATAAAGAAAACTTATGGATTTGGCGTTGAAGACTCGGTGTGCCACACTTGTAAACCTTCCAAAACACTTCAAGAGCAGTTTTCCAAAAATTCCAAATATTTCCAAAACCCATTCCATAGCCGAGTTTTACAACCTGGCTCTGATACCACTAAATGTAACACCCCAAACCTGGCCTAGACGTCATGGACGAATCTAGCGTGTCACATGGAAGTTTCTTTCGAAAGTTAGACTTGTTGGTAAAAACTCGTTTCTAAGTTTAAAACCCCTTTACTATTATTTAACAAAACATCTAGTCAAAGCGTTTGCCTTATTAGCTGCTATTGTTATAATAGGTTGATTTAAAATCGCGAAAGCTTTTGAAAACTCTAAAGTTTAAATTTCATGTCTTTGAAAACAGTAATTATTTTGAATATTAGTCTTCTCCTAAACTAGCAGTTTAAAATAAGTAAGTAAAAGCCCAATTACATAAACAAAACCCAACACAAACTTTAAATTTAAATGAAAGCAAGTGTAGAACAGCTGTAGTTGTGTGGCCACCTCCGAGCCCCTCACAGCACCAAACCCCCTATGGCTGAGGATTACTTGTACAGTTAAACAGAGGGATGAGTTTACGAAAACTCAGTGTGTAATCCCCTAACAAGCAAACAGTCAATTAAACAGTAGATAAATACAGTTTGGGCCTGAGCCCGTTAAAATAATAATCGATTCGGCGTGGGGCTAAGCCCTTTTACGTAATAAGAAACGATTGGGCTTAAGCCCAAAGATAATGCCGATGAATCGTAGGGTCTTTGCCCAATTTCAGTATTAGTATTAGTGGGGCCTTGGCCCATAACAATGAATGAGATATCAATCATGCAAAGGAATAAGATGTAATATCATTAATCGATGCAAGAACACTACGAAGATCATTAATCGCGCGAGATATGCAATCAAAAATCCTACCCAATCCAAATTCTACACACCACTCCGTCCTGCCAAACACACAATGTGTGGATAAAATCGACCCACCCAGCCAGACACACCAAGATTAGCATCGGTTGCGGTACTAAGCAGTATTGCAGCAAAACTGCTAGTGAAATAAACGGCATATAGCCATCAGTAGGTCCACAGTCGTCTTGGGCAACCCGTACGACCTTATCAGTACGGTACACTTCCTTCAAATATAACAACCCATCCCCATGCAATATGTCATGACATAATATCATACGTGTATGTAAAATGTCACGCTCAATCATAGTCATACATATCATAGAGCAAATCAGTCATACATAACATAAGGCCATAACAGTCATTTCATCTCCTAGGGGTATAACAGTTATTTTACCCTATGGGGGTATTTCGGTCATTTTATCCTATGGGGGTATTTCGGTCATTTTACCATATGGGGGTATTTCGGTCATTTTACCCTATGGGGTCTCGGTATAGATATCGACCTCTTGGAAGGTCCGCAGTCGCCTTGAGCGACTCCGATAACCTAAATGGTCATAACAGTGTAAATGGGCTCAAGGCCCATTACTCGGCCCAAGTGGGCCCACACGCTCGTGCGCCCGTTCAGCTCAGGTTTCGCCACAGCTATGAGACCTACATAGCCCAGTCCAATATTTTCCACAAATCGGGGATTTCATCCGTGTGGGACCCACGAGCCCATTGGGCCCACACGGCCCCTTTTTGGCCCAACGTGGCCCATTACGGCCTAAGCCCATGAAAATGCTCATGGAGGCCTCTATAGTCATACGCCCGTGATTCGTGGGCTCAGTTTGACCACACGAGCGTTCACTCACCCATGTGACCTCCAAGCCCAATCTTTCGGCTTTTCGGCTTTTGCCGGTCTACAGTCAAAACAGTGTGAATACACACCTGTTTACGAGAAGAGTGCAAATCTCCACGTACACCAACCTAGATTCAAACATGACCCAATGTCAGTCCTTTAATGGTTACGGTAAAACACCCTCTTATTGGCACTTAATCCAAAAACACCATCCTTACCTTGCTTGAATGAGGCGACTTTAGTCCTCCAAGACCGCTAACCAAAAGTGATCACACGCTTTTATCGATTATCTGTACCACAAACACTGATCTCATTAACCAAGGTAGGCCATATAAGTGGCCTCAATCCACAAATGATATCTTATAAGAACATAATCAGTATACGGCCTAAACCCCAAAAGTGATGTAACGTATTACCTTGATCGAACGTTGAGAACAAGGGTTGCCACTACTTCAAAACCACTTACACTCTACCACTCCACGAGGAAAACCCTAGAACCGCAACGAGTAACACATCGTGAGGAAAGAATCAACAGTCGGTAATCACAGGATAAAAATGAGGGTATTCAGTTTTAAGAAAAAGAATAGAAGAGAACAAGTTTAATAAAAAAGTGAGGAGTATAAACACTTTACCGGAAATCAGAAACACTTGCAGCACTGGAACAACAAGAAGCAGCGAAGAGAAGATCAGTGCAGAGCGTGATAAAAGAAAAGGGTGATATTCGGCTAAACCACATCCGTTAAGGGGAGATAGCTCTCGGTCAAAACATGAAAAATATAGGGAGGTAGAAAACAAAAAGAGAATGAGGGACCAAGTAAAATCGATTAAGAGCAAAACCTAAAAGGTAAAAAGGAGAAACAGCCGGACAAAGATAAATCGATTGAAAGGCAAAAAGGAGAATTCGGCAGATGCTAACACCAAAATGTTCCTCCAATGCCAAAAATGACAAACATTTTCCCCAGCCAAAATCTCAAAGCTAGAGTTCCCCCAAACGGCACAACACTTCCTCTCAATCAAACTCCTTGATTTTCTCCTAGTATCTCTCCCCTTATCCCTCCTTGAATTACTCCACCGGTCTCTCCTCAACTCCCCTAACAACTCTATTCGAATTCTATTCAAACTTCCCTTAGCTGTGTTTCAGTCCAACTCCGCTACCTACACAGCTCAAGCAGCAAAATAAATACTCCATTGCGCAACCCATGTAACACCCCAAACCCGGCCCATGCGGTATGACCGGATCTGACATGTCACATGAAGAAAACGTATAAAGAATTTGTGATTTTTACTAAAGTAGGCGTTATTTGGTCATAGTTAAGGAAACAAGTTTGATTAGAAATATTTGATAAAAATACTACTAATCTAGAGAGGTTGATTGAAGAATTAATATTCAAATTAGTGATCTTTTAGAAACCGTGATTTTTGAAAATATTGTTGATAATTCGAAGGAAAATACAAGTTAAATTATTCGTACATATTTGTTATGAAATCATTTGTTGATAAATTTTAAGAAAAACCGTTGTTTATGATCTCGTAAAATCCCCGCTTAAAACAATTCATGGAAGATAATAAGTACGCCAAACATAAAACAAAATAAAAATCCCAGAGGCCTTATTACAACTTTAAACCCAAAATAGTAAAAGGAACAAAATAAAGCGGAAAAGAAATTTACTAAAGTTTGAAAATATCATTCCAAAAGTATGGCCTCCACCGAAGTTATCCATGGTCCCAAGTCCTCGCACATCGAGCATCACCGCAAGGATTTAGAAAAAGAAAGGGGGTGAGTTTCAAGAACTCAGTGTATAATTCCCTTACCGTCATCCACTGGGCCTGAACCCGCATAGCATAATCTTGGGCCTAAGCCCATTTACATAGTAATAAATAAATGAAATGAATGTAACCCAACCCATCCATCCATCACACCCCGGCCACCAATCACACACCCGGGGATCAAGTCAACCCACCCCGCCGCACACACCAATTTGCGGTCAGTTGCGCTATTTGTATAATATTTTATGGTCAAGCCATCGAAATCATAATTAAGCACAATAATAAACGAATTGTGGCTATGCCACCAGGCTACACTGCTCTCCATACAATTTTTCCCAACCCATGCAATATGTAAAGATGCAACATAATAAAAATATATCCACATATATAACAACCATTAATCTAATGAAATATTTCGCTGAATCGGTCCATTAAAGCACTTTGGTAATTCAGCCCACTAAGGCATTCTAGCAAATCGGCCCGTTAGTGCATTTTGGTAAATCAGCCCATAGGGGAATTTTCGTAAAAACGGCCCATTAGAGTTTTTTAGTAATTCGGCCTATAAGGGCATTTTGGTAATTTTACCAATTAATACCGATTTTGACAGATCTTAGAATTAACGTTGTTTAAGTAAGTTACTCGATTCATGCCATATTACGATTATTAGATTCGTAAGCAACATCGATCTATTTTTCCAACATGATGGTGAATCACGGATTTACAGGATTTCGGTGTGAGATTACACACCTGATTACGGTAAGGACTAAACCTTCTTGATCGTCGGTACATATGTCACCATAACACTCGATTAACTAACAAAAATAGTGTCTTAATCCAAATCTAAATCAAACGATCTAAAGAAATGCTTACCCTTAGTATCGTGAACGACCACGATTTGCCTACTCTCACCAGAAGATGGTCCACAACCTGGTGGAAAATCCCGAACTACCGATACCGCCCTACGTTTGAACTTGGGAGTAGAGATTGCAAGTCCACTCCCTTTTTGCCCTCCTATCGATTTTCCCTTAATAACTCTACCACTTGCCTCCATTGAAAGAGTCTCGATCAGAATAATATTACGATGAGAGAAAGTAGTTGTTTAGGGAGAGGATTTCGGCTTACCACTACTTCCGAAGGGTCAACGAGTAGAGAAGAACGAGTGATTTAGTCCCTAAAATAATCGATTAGTCATAACCTTCGATCCGATTTGCAAAATAACCAAGTAGAGAGATATCGAATGAACCAAGAAGAAACTCCTTACCCTATCGATGATGAACCCGACTTCCACCGATTCGACTTAAGGCTAAAGATGAGTCGGCAAGGATGTGATATTCGACCAACCTATTAGAGCACTACAAAAATGAGATGATCGCGATATGAGGGAGTAGAAGGGAATGGTGTTTCGGTTTAGAAACAAAGTGAAACAACTGAATGATGATGGACATACATTCGGCTAGGGAGAAAAGAAGATGAAAGGAATAGAATGAAGCCACTTACCCGATTCAACCAAGGAAGAAATGTCCAACGTGCAAGAATAGAGAAGAGATAATGGCTAAGAGTATTCGGCTACTTTGAGAGAAAGAAAGAAGGAAGATTCGTCCTCCAAATATGGTCGACTAAAGAAAGAAGAGAGAAAGATAGGAGGAATGGTGAGAAAAAAAAACAAGAAAAGAAGAGCAAAATGGCTCTAGTGTTTCGGCAAAATAAAGAAAAAAGGTGAACAAATTGGCTTGAGTGTTTCGGCAAAACAAGGGAAAAAGGTTGGAAAAGAAAGTACCAAAATGTTAAAAAGAAACAAAACCTTTCATGCACAAACTTGCAAATAGGCTATAGGAAATTCGGCTCCCACATTCCCCTACCAAAACCGTATACCTCTAACACCATAAAGGTAATGGTTGACCAAAAATTCTTTCCCCAAGCACCTCCCAAAATTCGGCCAACATATGCCCCCTTATCTCTTTCCTTATTTTCTCCTTGATCTCCTCCTTACTCTTCTCCTTAGTGTTCTTTCCATCATTAGAAAGTCTTCCTTACCTTTTTTAGAGTCTTGGCCGACACTTACCATATTCCACCTGATTAGGACAAAAAAATTAAATCTAAAAGTTGCAATAGGTGGGATTCGAACTCCACCCCATAAGCCTCTTCATGTAATGCCACACCACTCTGCTACTAGCTCTACTTGTGCTAGAAAAATACACACTTATTCTTTTAAGTCTTGACACCATTTACCTTCTCCCCCCTTAAGTGCTTAAATACAAAAATTCTACCAAGGCCCAACTCAACCCCAAGCCTTCTTAAGGCCCCTAAACATACACAACTAACACTCTAAACTAGCCTAACGCATAGTATCATGCAAAACATAAAATCCCGAATTTCAGGATGTTACAATTCTACCCCCTTAAAGAAATTTCGGCCTCAAAATTTACCTGATTAAAAGAGATGAGGGTATTGTTGCCGGATCGTGTCCTCAGGCTCCCATGTAGCTTCCTCTAACCCGTGATTACGCCATAATACTTTGACTAACGTAACCGACTTCCTTCTCAGCACTTTAATATCCCGATCTAAAATCTGCACTGGCTCTTCTTCAAAAGACAAGTCAGGTCTTATCTCAACTTCCTCCACTAGCACTACATGAGACGGATCCGAACGATAACGCCTTAACTTCGAGACATGGAATACGTTATGTATCTGACTTAACTCCGGAGGTAACTCAAGCTGATAAGCCACTGGCCCAACACGCTTCAATACACGGTAAGGTCCGATAACTAGGGCTCAACTTGCCCTTCCGTCCAAATCTTAAGATCTTTTTCCAAGGTGAGACCTTCAAAAAGACCTGATCACCCACAGAGAATTCTATCTCCTTCCGCTTCAGATCTGCGTATGATTTCTGTCTATCTGAAGCTTCTTTTATCGAGCCCAATTACCTTAACTTTTCCTCCGTCTCCGAGATCAATTCGACCCAATAATCAAGCCGCTCCCCATTCGATCCGGCCAAGTAGGAGTACGACACCTACGACCATACAACGCCTCATAGGGTGCCATCTGGATGCTGGATTGATAACTATTGTTGTATGTAAACTCTTCCAATGGTAGAAAATCTTCCCAACTTCCCCTGAAATCGATTACATAGCCCCTTAACATGTCTTCTAGAATCTGGATTACTATCTCCGACTGACCATCTGTCTGCAGATGAAACACCGTGCTGAAATTTAGTCTTGTACCCAACGCTTCATGTAAAGCCTTCCAGAACCGTGATGTAAACCTAGGATCCCTATCTGATATGATAGACATCGGTACCCCATGCAACCTCACGATCTCTGCTACATACAACTTGGCCAACTTCTGTAATGAATAATCCGTACGAACATGTAGGAAATGAGCAGACTTCGTTAACCGATCCACTATTACCCATACTGAATCTTTCTTAGTATGCGTTAAGGGTAACCCACTAACAAAATCCATCATTATCCTTTCCCATTTCCATAGTGGGATTTTCACCGGTTGTAGTACCCCTGAAGGCAGTTGATGTTTCGCTTTCACTTGTTGACATGTCAAGCACTTGCTCACGAAATCAGTAACCTCCTGTTTCAACCCTGGCCACCAATACTACTCACGGAGGTCTCGGTACATTTTGTTCCCCCGGGGTACACAGCATATGGGCTACTATGCGCCTCACGCAGAATCATATGTCTCAGTTCAAAATCCCTTGGCATACAAACTCTTTCGTGAAAACACAATACTCCATCACTATTTAATCCAAAATCCCCTATCTCACCACTTTCCACATGCTGAAGTCGAGAACCCAACACTTCATCCAACAACTGCTTTTCCTTAATCTGACCTACCCATGCAGGCTTCACTTGAAGTTCAGCTAACAAGCTACCATCTTCATAAAGGCTGAGATGAGCGAACATCGCTCTCAAATCCGATATCACCTTACGACTCAATGCATCTACCACTACGTTAACTTTACCTGGGTGATACTCGATTGAGCAGTCATAATCTTTCAATAATTCTATCCACCTCCGCTGTCTTAAGTTCAACTCCTTCTGGGTAAGGAGGTACTTCAGACTCTTATGGTCCGTGTAGATAATCAACTTCTCCCCGTACAGATAGTGTCTCTATATCTTCAGAGCAAAAACCACTGCAGCTAACTCCAAATCATGAGTGGGATAGTTCACCTCATGCGACCTTAATTGACGAGATGCATAAGCCACCACTTCCTCCTTGCATCAACACACATACCAAGCCCGTGTGTGACACATCACAATAAACAATAAACTCTTTACCAGTCTCAGGCTGAATCAATACTGGCACTTCTGTCAGAATCTTCTTCAATTTCTCAAATCTTTCTTGCTGCTTATCTGACCACACAAACGGTACTCCCTTACGCAATAGTTTAGTTAGGGTGCAAAGAATCAACGAAAACCCTCAACGAATCGCCTATAATACCCAAACAAACCTAGAAAACGTTGGATTTCTCGCCATCGACTTCTGGGCTTCCATCAATACAAACGATCTTACAGGGATCAACTCTAATTCCCTCGGCAGACACAACATGCCCTAAAAAGGTCACTTTCCTCAGCCAAAATTCACACTTACTGAATTTGGCATACAGTTGCTTCTCCCTTAATATCTGCAATACAACCCGTAGATGCGAATCATGCTCCTCTTCTGTCTTTGAGTACACCAAGATGTCATCTATGAACACCACCACAAACTGATCTAGATAGGGTTGGAAGACTCGGTTCATCATGTCCATAAATGCAGCTGGTGCATTTGTCAACCCAAATGGCATCACCAAGAACTCGTAATGCTCATATCGGGTTCGAAACGCAGTCTTATGAATATCCGCCTCCTTGACCTTTAGCTGGTGATACCCCAATCTCAAGTCTATCTTCGAGAAAACTGAAGCTCCTCGCAGCTGATCGAATAGATCATCAATCCTCGGTAACGGGTACTTGTTCTTGATCGTCAACTTATTCAATTGTCTATAATCGATGCACATACACATCGACCCATCCTTTTTCTTAACGAACAAAATCGGCGCTCCCCACGATGACACACTTAGTCAAATAAATCCACGATCCAACAACTCCTGAATTTGAGCTTTAAGTTCTACTAGCTTCTCCGGCGCCATTCTGTAAGGAGCAATGGACACCGGAGCCGTTCCATGCAACAGCTCAATACCAAATTCCACTTCCCGATTCGGAGGCAATCCTGGAAGCTCCTCGAGAAAGACGTCTAAAAACTTTTTCACCATTCTAACACTCTCTACCGATAACTCTTTGGCATCCAAAGCACTGATAAAGGCTAAGAACGCTTCACACCCCTTTCGTACCAACCTTTCCGCCTTTAAAGCAGATACCACATTAGATAGATAATTTCTTCTTTCACCTATCATCATCACTTCCTTATCCTCTGAAGTTCTTAGCACCATCCGCTTTGTAGCACAATCCAAGTTCGCACGATGCTTAACCAGCCAGTCCATGCCCAATATAAGGTCGAACTCCCCGAACGGCTGTTCCATCAAATCCGCCAGAAATACTACTCCCTGAACTTCTAAGGGCACATCCCTAAACAATTTATTTACTACTACCGACTGTCCTAAAGGGCTAATCACAGTTGTTTCTCTAGTAGTAATCTCATATCTAATATTCAAAGTTCCAGACACAGCACATGCAACATACGAATGGGTGGATCCAATGTCTATCAAAGCGGTAAAAGGTACATCAGATATGAAAAACGTACCGATTATGACGTCCGGTGCATCACCATCCTCTCGACGTCTGACCGCATAGACCAAACCTGGCTGTCTCACCTCCGTGTTACCCCTATTACCGGTACCTCTACCCGGTGCACCCTGACCTCGTCCTATGCCATTACCACCTTGACCTGGCCCACGGCCTCTCGGCAGCTGCTGAGTGCCTCCTGCTGGCTGCGCAAATCTGCATACTTAACTACCCGAGTCCGAGCGGGCTCTTGAGGGCAATCCCTAAACCGATGGTCTTTGGATCCACATCTGAAACAACCTCCAGTTCTCTTCCAGCACTCATCCGAGTGAAGTTTTCCATAATCCACACAAGGTTGTAACTGATTGGTAGTAGTTGGAGCACTCAAACTGGTCCATCATTCCTGGGCTTTTTCTAAAATCCTCTAGCAGAACCTGAATATCCAGAGTCTCTCTTGTTCCTGCCTCTATCCTTGTCTCGATTTTACCGTTCCGAGTGTTTTAGTTCTTCAGCAATCTTAGCTTTTTCCATCAGTGTAGCAAAATTCCTCTCCTTCTGTGGGGCTATCAATACCCGTAACTCATCACGCAACCCGTCCTCAAAACGCACACAATGTTCATAATCGGTCCAAGACTATTCCCAGCATACCGCTCGACGCGCGTAGAAACTCCTCCTCGTATACTGCCATAGATCTACTTTCTTGAACCAGATTCAGGAATTCCTTTCTTCGAGCATCTACATAGCTAGCTCCGACATATTTTCCCTGGAATACTGTCTTAAAGAAATCCTGTAATACGATCACTGAGTGCCTTCCCGAACGTGATGAGCTACCACCGATCGCCTGCCTCTCAAAGAATGACACAACCCCTTTCGCCGTTTACGCTTCGGTGTGGTAATCCAGATCATCCATAATCCGCTCCCACCGCTCAAGCCGCATTCGCTACACTAGGGCTACATCCGAAATACCCCTAAAAACTTCGGCCCCATTCGATCTAAGTCGCTCGTAAATCGACCCACGAGCTACCGACCCAGTTCTTGCCCCAGCAACCCTTTCTAGAACTCGTTACATCGCTTGGGACAGAGCGTCGTCCTCTCTCATTCGATCATGTGACCCGGCTTGATTCACGGTGATGCGGTGCGTCCATTTCGACATATGTCCGGATGCCTCGTGATACAACTCTAGTACTCCTCTACCTACCACGCCCACGCCTACCACGTCCATGTCCTCTAACACTCATGTTTGCTAAGTCGATTTAATCTGATTAAAAGTCTTATCAATCAATATGCTATTCAATGTTTATTAAACAATGTTTTATGGAGTATAGGAAGTAAAGTTGTTTTCACAAAACGTATCCTAAAGTCTCAATCTCTATAGTTTCATCTCCTAAAGCTAAAAGTTCTAGAGTATCTCTATTTTTTGAAGTTTTCTTACTACAGTCATACCACAATAATCATAAAATGAAAACAAAAACTTACTGACTTGGTGCCGGATACTCGTGGTACCATACTTCCTCTAAGGCATGTATTTATAATTCAAATTTCAAGCAGTTTTAGAAAACATTTTTGAACCCAAACCACAGCCGAGTTTTGCAATCGGGCTCTGATACCATAAAATGTAACACCCCAAACCCGGCCCATGCGGTATGATCGGATCTGACATGTCACATGAAGAAAACTTATAAAAAATTTGCGATTTTTACTAAAGTAGGCGTTATTTGGTCATAGTTAAGGAAACAAGTTTGATTAGAAATATTTGATAAAAATACTACTAATCTAGAGAGGTTGATTGAAGAATCAATATTCAAATTAGTGATCTTTTAGAAATCGTGACTTTTGAAAATATTGTTGATAATTCGAAGGAAAATACAAGTTAAATTATTCGTACATATTTGTTATGAAATCCGTTTGTTGATAAATTTTAAGAAAAAGCGTTGTTTATGATCTCAGAAAATCCCCGTTTAAAACAATTCATGGAAGATAATAAGTACGTCAAACATAAAACAAAATAAAAATCCCAGAGGCCTTATTACAACTTTAAACCCAAAATAGTAAAAGTAACGAAATAAAAATCCCAGAGGCCTTATTACAACTTTAAACAAAAGTATGGCCTCCACCGAGTTATCCATGGTCCCAAGTTCTCGTCACTGAGCATCACCTGCAAGGATTTAGAAAAAGAAAGGGGGTGAGTTTCCAGAACTCAGTGTATAATTCCCTTACCGTCATCCATTGGGCCTGAACCCGCATAGCATAATCTTGGGCCTAAGCCCATTTACATAGTAATAAATAAATGAAATGAATGTAACCCAACCCATCCATCCATCACACCCCCGACCAACCAATCACACCTGTGGGGATCAAGTCAACCCACCCCGCACACACAATTTTGCGGTGAGCCGCTATTTGTATAATATTTTATGGTCAAGCCATCGAAATCATAATTAAGCACAATAATAAACGAATTGTGGCTATGCCACCAGGCTACACTGCTCTCCATACAATTTTTCCCAACCCATGCAATATGTAAAGATGCAACATAATAAAAATATATCCACATATATAACAACCATTAATCTAATGAAATATTTCGCTGAATCGGTCCATTAAAGCACTTTGGTAATTCGGCCCACTAAGGCATTCTAGCAAATCGGCCCGTTAGTGCATTTTGGTAAATCAGCCCATAGGGGAATTTTCGTAAAAACGACCCATTAGAGCTTTTTAGTAATTCGGCCCATAAGGGCATTTTGGTAATTTTACCAATTAATACCGATTTTGACTGATCTTAGAATTAACATTGTTTAAGCAAGTTACTCGATTCATGCCATATTACGGTTATTAGATTCGTAAGCAACATCAATCTATTTTTCTAACATGATGGTGAATCACGGATTCTACAGGATTTCGTGTGAGATTACACACCGATTACAGTAAGGACTAAACCTTCTTGATCGTTCGGCACCTATGTCACCATAACACTCAATTAACTAACAAAAATAGTGTCTTAATCCAAATCTAAATCAAACGATCTAAAGAAATGCTTACCCTTAGTATCGTGAACGACCACGATTTGCCTACTCTCACCAGAAGATGGTCTACAACCTGGTGGAAAATCCCGAACTGCCGATACCACCCTACGTTTGAACTTGGGAGTAGAGATTGCAAGTCCACTCCCTTTTTTGCCCTCCTATCGATTTTCCCTTAATAACTCTACCACTTGCCTCCATTAAAAGAGTCTCGATCATAATAATACTACGATGAGAGAAAGTAGTTATTTAGAGAGAGGATTTCAGCTTACCACTACTTCCGAAGTGTAACATCCCCAAACCCGGCCCATTCGCTACGACCGAATCTGGTTATGTCACTGGGAAAAGACGGTTGAAAATCTTAAAATAAAACATCGTAGTTTGCTGAATTTTGGAAAACATATCTTTGGAATAAAACTTTGCTATAAAACTCATTCATTTTTAAAACTTTAGTTTATAATATCCAATTTGAATAAATAGGTTGCAAACCATAAATCATTTTCACGTAGCAATTTAATTTAAATAAACCATAGTTAAAGTAATACCAAAAACATAAAATGGCCTTTATTACAACCCAACAATTCAAATAAAGTACTTATATCAAAATTTAGCATGGAATAATTGAACATCATCCTCGGCATGGGCCACCTTGTCCTCTCCGATCCCTGGCCACTTTTAAGCACTACCTCAAATGGTTAATGAAAAGAGTGAGTCCACCGACTCGGTGCATAACCACAACACATATTTCCATCCGTATGGGCTTGGCCCATACCCACACAACCATCGAAACAAATCATGCAAGAATGCATCTCACCAACCTACTATCCAACCGTGACACCAACCTTAGCGGACTCCACGCCAAGGCCGTGGCTAATCCACCGATCACAACCGAGTGATCCCACATATGTTACCTCGGCGGACTGCTTTGCACAAGGCCGTGGTGAGCCACCGATCACATCGTGATCCATAAATCTTACCTCGGCATTCTCGCCGCCGAGGCCGTGGTGAGCCACCGATCAACCAAAGTGATCCAAATATCATAATCTATCTACGGTGATGCACATAGCAATCAACCGCCGAGATGGGCACCTAGCCAACACCTCCTTGAGGTAGCACAAAGCTAACCCTCAAGCGCTAATGTAGCTGAGCTATCATTAGACCACGTACATCCTGTGTACACTTCTCCTTCTTCAATCCAATCCCATGCCCATGTGTCAATAAATCATGCAAGAATATCATATAGAATGAGTATTTATCACTTATCACTACCACATTGTACATATATAAATGTATATCAAGATTAACTTACCATCACCATTACTCATCACTTATGCCATTATAAACGGCTATTACACATAATACACATATAAACATGTTAGCAAACCAAACCACGAAAATAGTGCGATGATTACGCACCTAAATGATACCAAAACCCAAACGCTACTTCGCTTCGCACCCGGCAGACTAACGGACTTTACAAAAGGTTCCCAAATGACGTGCTCTTCTTCCCTACAATCGGCCTTGGCATAAAAACAATGAACACTTAGCCCATTCGGCCAAGAAAAAACTATAGCACAAAGAAAACTAACACGCCCTTACCTTGCTAATCAACCTTTAAGGGTAAAATCGTAATTTTACCTACTAAGGGCATTTTCGTAATTTACCCACCAAGGGGTATATCGGTAATTTCGTACCGGAATGGCCTTTCCAGAGGCCAGTCGCGCCCCGAAGCGACCCAACTACCATTTCGTCGAATGGACTATTGGGCCTAAAGCCCAATTTCGGCCCATTCGGGCCCACACGCTCGTGTGGCCCACCTAGCACAAATCTAGCCATGTATATGAGATTCACCTAGTCTAGTTCACTATATACTACACCATCATACATTTTACTATATTGGGCCCACGGGCCCACGGGCCCATTGGGCCCCTTCGACCATCGCGCCCCAAGCAAATTTCCAACCCACAAGAATACTACGATGGCCTCAACTATCGCGTGAAGCCCCACACGTGCGCCGCACGCTCGTGGTAACTACTATTGCCGTGGACCGCACTTCCGGCATTTGCCGCTCTACAACTAGAGTAGAGACGATTACACACCGATAGGACTCTGGTGTTAATCCGCGCTCCGACCACTCCTGTGCCCAAACGCCCTCCAAGATGTGTTTACTCTCTTCCTAGGATGCTCCTTATATAGCTAGCACTTTACCTTCCTTCTTTGTATCTTTCCGATGTTGGATCCCTTCGTCAGTGAGAGTTTAAATTCAATCAAAACTCTTCCCGTCTGCATCATAAAAATAAATACTCCCTTGCTTCTCATGAGATTCGAACCTGTGCTCCCTTGCAACATAATCCACGCCGCTAGCCACTTGGCCACAAGCTCCTCTTGTGTCTTAAACCATGCGCAACTAAATATAAACTATAGCCAAATTCTCGAGGTCCAAGTAAAAAGAAAACCAAAATGCAAAAGCCAAGACTTGAACCTTGGACCTCCTTCCTTCCCTTGTATGTCCACCCTTGTCTCTTATGTGGCGTCACTTTGCCACTACACCACACACTCTACTTGTGTCATTTTTCCCCACATTTTATTCTTAAGGCCTACCTGCCAACTTCCAGGGTTTTTTTTTTTTTTTCCACCTAAAACCAAAATTTCCCCAAAGCTAATATTTGATCCCGGGACTTCATAGAAGCCTTCTAACCTTCCAAAATCACTTATCCAATAGGTCCAACTTGCATTTAAGCCGGTCTCTTGTTCTCCAAAAATTTAAACGCTACTACGCCTAAGGCCCATTGGGCTCAATTCTCCTAGGCCCAATTCCTTTTTACCCTAAAAATCTAAATTTTCCAAAGCCTTCCCTTCTCATCCCAACATTCTTAGAGCCTCTAAAACTCAACCAAGCACTCCCAAAACCTACTAACACTTGATTTATACCCCATATGCACACCCCTAAACCAGGGTGTTACAATTCTACCCTCCTTAAAATAATTTCGTCCTCGAAATTACTTGTCTAAACTAACGGACCAATTCTCTCCACTACGCTATCGCTGCGCACTCTGATCTCCAAGAGCTAACATACTTTACGAGCAACAAAACAAACGATCACCAAAATCGCCTCTACCACGTCCACGAGAAGTACGACCACGCCCTAGAACTCATATCTAGCGTCGCGATTTAACTGATTAAAAGTTTTATGCATTAGAAATTTTGTTCCACCGCTTTAATCCACGAGCAAATTTTATGAATGTAAGTTTACGGAAGTCGTTCTTTTGAGCAATCAAAGTTTCAGATTCTAAAGTAATCCACTATTGCAATCATCCGATCACATCAATAACTCACAAGCAATAGTAAGGGGTACTTACCGTGGACTTCGGCCTGAGATACAGTGCCATGCCACTTAACACGAAAACCTTTTCATAAAAACCCATATTTTTGAAAAGCCCACTTTGAAAATGTTTTGGGCCCAAAACCCTCAAAGCCGAGTTTTGAACTTGGCTCGATACTAAAATCAGAACATCCCCAAACCCGCCCATTCGCTACGACCAGAATCGGTTATGTCACTTGGGAAAGACGGTTGAAAATCTTAAAATAAAACATCGTAGTTTGCTGAATTTTGGAAAACATATCTTTGGAATAAAACTTTGCTATAAAACTCATTCATTTTTAAAACTTTAGTTTATAATATCCAATTTGAATAAATAGGTTGCAAACCATAAATCATTTTCACGTAGCAATTTAATTTAAATAAACCATAGTTAAAGTAATACCAAAAACATAAAATGGCCTTTATTACAACCCAACAATTCAAATAAAGTACTTATATCAAAATTTAGCATGGAATAATTGAACATCATCCTCGGCATGGGCCACCTTGTCCTCTCCGATCCCGGTCCAGCTTTAAGCACTACCTGAAATGGTTAATGAAAAGAGTGAGTCCACTGACTCAGTGCATAACCACAACACATATTTCCATCCGTATGGGCTTGGCCCATACCCACACAGCCATCGAAACAAATCATGCAAGAATGCATCTCATTGAACCTACTATCCAACCGTGACACCAACCTTAGCGGACTCCTGCGCCTAAGGCCGTGGCTAATCCACCGATCACAACCGAGTGATCCCACATATGTTACCTCGGCAGACCTGCTGCACAAGGCCGTGGCTGAGCCACCGATCACATCGTGATCCATAAATCTTACCTCGGCATTCTCGCTGCTCGAGGCCGTGGCTGAGCCACCGATCAACCAAAGTGATCCAAATATCATAATCTATCTACGGTGATGCACATAGCAATCAACCGCCGAGATGGGCACCTAGCCAACACCTCCCTTGAGGTAGCACAAAGCTAACCCTCAAGCGCTAATGTAACTTTGAGCTATCATTAGACCACGTACATCCCGTGTACACTTCTCCCTTCTTCAATCCAATCCCATGCCCATGTGTCAATAAATCATGCAAGAATATCATATAGAATGAGTATTTATCACTTATCACTACCACATTGTACATATATAAATGTATATCAAGATTAACTTACCATCACCATTACTCATCACTTATGCCATTATAAACGGCTATTACACATAATACACATATAAACATGTTAGCAAACCAAACCACGAAA
This sequence comes from Gossypium sturtianum, assembly GCA_025698515.1. Lineage (NCBI taxonomy): Eukaryota > Viridiplantae > Streptophyta > Magnoliopsida > Malvales > Malvaceae > Gossypium > Gossypium sturtianum. Next base: position 120,189,617 of record CM046952.1, read on the forward strand.
TAGTGTGATGATTACGCACCTAAATGATACCAAAACCCGAAACGCTACTTCTGCTTCGCACGCATGGACTAACGGACTTTACAAAAGGTTCCCAGCGACAGGCTCTTCTTCCCTACAATCGGCCTTGGCATAAAAACAATGAACACTTAGGCCATTCGGCCAAGACAAAAACTATAGCACAAAGAAAACTAACACGCCCTTACCTTGCTAATCAACCTTTAAGGGTAAAATCGTAATTTTACCTACTAAGGGCATTTTCGTAATTTACCCACCAAGGGTATATCGGTAATTTCGTACCTGGAATGGCCTTTCCAGAGGCCCAGTGTCGCCCCGAGCGACCCAACTACCATTTCTGGTCGAAATGGACTATTGGGCCTAAAGCCCAATTTCGGCCCATTCGGGCCCACACGCTCGTGTGGCCCACCTAGCACAAATCTAGCCATGTATATGAGATTCACCTAGTCTAGTTCACTATATACTACACCATCATACATTTTACTATATTGGGCCCACGGGCCCACGGGCCCATTGGGCCCCCTTCGGCCCATCGCGGCCCAAGCAGCCCCAACCCACAAGAATACTACTGATGGCCTCAACTATCGCGTCGAAGCCCCACACGCGCGCGCACGCTCGTGTAACTACTATTGCCGTGGCCGGCACTTCCGGCATTTGCCGCTCTACAACTAGAGTAGAGACGATTACACACCCGATAGGACTCGGTGTTAATCCGCGCCCGACCACTCCTGTGCCCAAACGCCTCCAAGATGTGTTTACTCTCTTCCTAGGATGCTCCTTATATAGCTAGCACTTTACCTTCCTTCTTTGTATCTTTCCGATGTTGGATCCTTCATCGAGAGTTTAAATTCAATCAAACTCTTCCCGTCAGCATCATAAAATAAATACTCCTTGCTTCTCATGAGATTCGAACCTGGGCTCCTTGCAACATAATCCACGCCGCTAGCCACTTGGCCACAAGCTCCTCTTGTGTCTTAAACCATGCGCAACTAAATATAAACTATAGCCAAATTACGAGGTCCAAGTAAAAAGAAAACCAAAATGCAAAAGCCAAGACTTGAACCTTGGACCTCCTTCCTTCCCTTGTGGCGTCACCCCCTTGTCTCTTATGTGGCGTCACTTTGCCACTACACCACACACTCTACTTGTGTCATTTTTCCCCACATTTTATTCTTAAGGCCTACCTGCCAACTTCCAGGGTTTTTTTTTTTTTTTTTCCACCTAAAACCAAAATTTCCCCAAAGCTAATATTTGATCCCGGGACTTCATAGAAGCCTTCTAACCTTCCAAAATCACTTATCCAATAGGTCCAACTTGCATTTAAGCCGGTCTCTTGTTCTCCAAAAATTTAAACGCTACTACGCCTAAGGCCCATTGGGCTCAATTCTCCTAGGCCCAATTCCTTTTTACCCTAAAAATCTAAATTTTCCAAAGCCTTCCCTTCTCATCCCAACATTCTTAGAGCCTCTAAAACTCAACCAAGCACTCCCAAAAACCTACTAACACTTGATTTATACCCCATATGCACAGCCCCTAAACCAGGGTGTTACACGAAGGGTCAACGAGTAGAGAAGAACGAGTGATTTAGTCCCTAAAATAATTTATTAGTCATAACCTTCGATCTGATTTGCAAAATAACCAAGTAGAGAGATATCGAATGAACCAAGAAGAAACTCCTTACCCCTATCGATGATGAACCCGACTCCCACCGATTCGACTTAAGGCTATAGATGAGTCGGCAAGGATGTGATATTTGACCAACCTATTAGATCACTACAAAAATGAGATGATCACGATATGAGGGAGTAGAAGGGAATGGTGTTTCGGTTTAGAAACAAAGTGAAACAACCGAATGAAAATGGACACACATTCGGCTAGGGAGAAAAGAAGATGAAAGGAATAGAATGAAGCCACTTACCCGATTCAACCAAGGAAGAAATGTCCAACGCGCAAGAATGGAGAAGAGATAATGGCTAAGAGTATTCGGCTACTTTGAGAGAAAGAAAAGAGGAAGATTCGTCCTCCAAATATGGTCGACTAAAGAAAGAAGAGAGAAAGATAGGAGGAACGGTGAGAAAAAAAAAACAAGAAAAGAAGAGCAAAATGGCTTGAGTGTTTCGACAAAACAAAAGAAAAAGGTGAACAAATTGGCTTGAGTGTTTTAGCAAAACAAGGGAAAAAGGTTGGAAAAGAAAGTACCAAAATGTTAAAAAGAAACAAAACTTTTTATGCACAAACTTACAAATAGGCTATAGGAAATTCGGCTCCCACATTCCCCTACCAAAACTGTATGCCTCTAACACCATAAAGGTAATGGTTGACCAAAAGTTCTTTCCCCAAGCACCTCCCAAAATTCAGCCAACATATCCCCCCTTATCTCTTTCCTTTATTTCTTTCCTTATTTTCTCCTTGATCTCCTCCTTACTTTTCTCCTTAGTGTTCTTTCCATCATTAGAAAGTCTTCCTTACCTTCTTTAGAGTCTTGGCCGACACTTACCATATTCCACCTGATTAGCACAAAAAAATTAAATCCACAAGTTGCAATAGGTGGGATTCGAACTCCATCCCATAAGCATCTTCATGTAACGCCACACCACTCTACTACTAGCTCCACTTGTGCTAGCAAAATACACACTTATTCTTTTAAGTCTTGACACCATTTACCTTCTCCCCCCTTAAGTGCTTAAATACAAAAATTCTACCAAGGCCCAACTCAACCCCAAGCCTTCTTAGGGCCCCTAAACATACACAACTAACACTCTTAACTAGCCTAACGTATAGTATCATACAAAACATAAAATCTCGAATTTCAGGATGTTACAACCCAGGACTTGAACCTCAGACCTCACAATTACACAACACGCCACCTTGCCAGTAGACCACAAGCTCTTTTTGTCATAAAACAAGCACAATTATTTATAAGGCCTATATGCCAACGTCCAGATTCATTTAAGAGCAAAACTGAAAATTCTGCAAAAGCCAAGACTTGAACCCAGGCTTCTCAAACACTCCCATACACACCCAAATCACTTAGTCATTAAAGCAAACAAGCAATTTGTGTCACTTCCTTGCACAACTAAATATTTATGTGCAGTCTCCTAACTGTTCCCTTGTTCAAAACCTATTTCTTCTAGGCCTAAAATTCGGGGCGTTTCAGTTATTTATTTGTATAAGGTTCGTAATATTTCTGAAAGATCTGGTAATGTTTCGTAACCCTATTTTGGTAACGATTTAGGGTTAGGGGTGTTACATTCTCTTTTGGAGGACGTCCAATTGGTACCATGAACACGAAGATAATTGACATGTGGTCTATTGCACAAGAAAACTGCTATGTTCTATTGCATAGCGATAAGTTATCACCACACCGTTAGTGAGTTCCTGAGGAAAATCTTGTCATTTGATTCTTTTTCTTAACCAATAGATGAATAAAGTAATATTTCTTAATTTTTATGCATTTTGACAACATTTTTTTGCAAAATACTGAATATATTATAGGGAATTTTTGGAGTCTCAGTGAGCTGCTTTTGATGGTATTCAAATTAGTAAACGCATAGAGGACAAATGGTTGGTTGAAAATTTCTCGAAATGGCTTGCAAAACAGGTAAATTGTCACTGTTAAAATAATTTATCGTATTATTTACATAATGAGGGCACATTATAGAAATTTGTTCATAGAATAAGAGCTAATTGATTTCCTACTATATGGTCAGATTCCAAATATGGAAACTGAACAAGTTGATGTTGATGTAATTGCTCTTGCTCGAGGACCGCATAAGATGGTTTCCACATATGATGAGCTTATAATTAATGGTTTTAGGGTTCATACTAAAAAACGTGAGCAACATCGTAAGACTCAAAATAGTGGCGCGGTGGTTTTTGCTGATGGGAGAAACTATTATGGCAACTGCATTAAATTTATTGAGCTAAACTAATATAAAAGGTTTTGGGTTATCATGCTTAGATGTGATTGGGTGAATATTAAATCTCCTAAGAGTTGAAGAAGGATGCAAATGGTTTTATTATGGTGAAATTTTCTGAGCTTATCCATACAGGGAATCGTGATTCGGACGATCCATATATACTGGCTTCTCAAGCTAAACAAGTACTTTATGTCGAGGATGACAAGAGTGAAGGATGGCTCCATGTTATTAGAATAAAGCTAAGAGTTTTGCACAATCTAGGCGTTTAAACCCCTATAGAAGATGATGAATGTCTGCAGTGTGATCATCATATTGTAACTTAATAATTTTAGTTTCAACATCTCTTTATTTATAATTGTACTTAATTGAAATTTATAATTTTCAAAGTGTTATATAAAGAGTGAACTCAACTTCCTTGTTCCTTTGCTGCTTCAGTTTTTCACTATACAGCACTATACCCAATATGAGGAGATCACTAGCAAATCAGTTTTTTTTTAACATTTTTTGTTTACTTTATAATATATATATATTTTTTGTCTTTAGATGAGTGATAGATTAAGAAAATTCTAGGGTTTTGTGTAAAGGTTACTATCTCTATTATGTTTTTGCTTGTCTTTTTTTTTGTCTTCAGGTGATCTGCCATTGCCACTAACTTGCCAAAAAGATTTCAAAATTAGAAACCTCTGCTAATTCACAAGATTTCAAAATTACTATGCTTGGTTTTTTCGTGTTAATAATTCAATATTGAAACTTGTGACTCAACTTTAATGATTGAATTTGATTGATATTTTTTATAAACTTGTCACTCAACATTAATGATATACACATTTCAGGAATTGCACATAAGAGTTGTACCAAAAAAATTATTTTAATAAATTAACATAATTTTTTTATTTAATGAATAAAGACTTAAAATGTTAAAATATATTTAAAAGAAAAAATAAGTTTATCTCTTTATAAAATAACATTTTTTATTAATTTTTAATATTATATCAATTAACTTATTATTACTAATAACTATTAAAATAAAATATAAAATTTTTTATTAGATCTTGTCCTAAATTATTTTAATTAAATTAAAATTGCATAGCAAAATTCAATTAAATAGTAAAATAACATAACTCAATGTAGAACTCAAGTGTAACTGTAATTTTACTTTCAGTTTAAAATTACAATTTTTTTTTTAAAAAAAGTAGACAAATATATAATCTGATGGTAAAATATAATGAATCATTAATAAAATTTCACATTAATCATTAATAGTTTCACATTATATATATATATATATGGGCGTTCTCCCTTCTTTTGATTATAAACTTGTCGGCCCAACCCTAAAAGCCAAAATAAAAGGTAAGAAAATAAATAAGCCAACCTTGCTCCAAATTTACCATCGGCTTCAAGTTTCCCGTCAACAAATTTTAAAAGGAAGTTTAAAATTCATATTTTTCCTGGTTCAAATCTCACGTTCTTTTCCTCCTCCTCAAAACCCATGACCTTTTCGGTGCTCTGCTGGGTGCTTCATCGTTAACCATCATCTATTACCGCTCTATTTTTCTAGGAAAATGATCAGCAAAGTGCAAACATTAAAAGGTGTACGATTTTCTTCGAGGGGTTCTTCCATGGGTTCGAACACCTTGGGAAATGCTACTACCGATAGTCAAAGTACGGGGGATGAAACTCTAACTCAAATAGCAAAAGAAGTACCTGCAACTCTGGCTAGTACTTCCATAGCCTTCTCACTTATTCTTTCTCTGGTTTTAGAATCATTTATTACATTCTGCAAATGCCCATTCTCACTTTTTCCAGTTAAGTTTCTTGATAGATTCGTGTTAGCATATAAGAGTTTATAACAATTTGTGCTTGAATGGGAGATAGATTTTAGTTTATGCTATAAGGTTAGGTCTTCAACTAGTTTCCATTTAGGTTTGACTTCCTTTTGTCTAATTTGATTCTTACATTGAAAATTTATATAAATTACCACTTTACTTTGACTGTTTTCAACTTTTATGCAACATATGTTCAAGCTTATTATTGATGTATATAGATTTTGGCATCTGCTGTCTTTACTTATTGATGTCATGTGATAGGTTTTAGTTTCACCTAGAAATTAGAAGACAACTATTTGGTTCTTAAATAGGGGACTCTTGGGAATTTTTTACTCTTTGGCTTATAATTTATCCATGTCCTTATTTGCAAAATCATCAACATCCTTTTTTTCCCAATTTAGCCATCTTTTAATTAAGTTGATTAAGTTCACTAATGGCTAATGGTTTCCTAGTCTAGTTTTCTTTTTGTTCACAATATACAGAGAAACAAAAAATTTTAGCTTTAACTTTGTGTTTGTTTTTTTTCTTTGTTTCACTCCTTGTTTAATTTAATCTAATTATGATTTTAATATGTTGAAATTTGAGGGTTTAGTCTCTTTAATCCGAGATAATTTAGCCTGTACTTCTATATGGAAATTGCTGATGATGTTAAAAGTGATGAATTGATTTTTTTTTAAATTATAAATTTATTATTAATTGAATGATATATGTTAAATTATTCGAAAAAATAATGGTCATAAAATATTGTTAAATTAAAGATGAAAAGATGGTGAAGTAGAGTGAGATGCAAATATTGTTAAATTCGAGACCACTGCAAGCTTTTGCTTTCCTTCTTTTTCTCTCTTCTATTTCTATTTTTATTTTGGATCGAACCCTCATGTTTCCTTTTATTTTTGTCCTTAGATGAAATGTAAATCAAATAAGTTAAATTCATCCTTAAAGCAAGATTTCAAAATTAAGTTAAGTTAAAAAGAATCTTGTTATTTTGAACTGTTGAACATTGCCATTTGCATCACAAATTCCCCACCTTTCCTGTTACCAAGAGAAGAGGGTACTCTTTTGGCTCACCTATGCTTCCTATTCAGGACTCCTATTATTGGTGAATCAAGTTCACAAATAAAATCATTCAAAAACCCTTCTCTTAAATAAAGAAGTTTGATGCTTCTTTGACTTTAGCCCTATTTGAGGCACTTTCACATTACAAGTAATAGCATAAAAGACTCTTGTTTATGTATTTTTTATGATAGATAAAACAAAAGGTAAGTTAGTAAGGGTGCTTTGTAATGAAGAAAGTATAGTCCATGACATAATGGAATCTGGTAGTGCTAAATTTCAATGGGTAGATCAAAACATTAATGTTATTTCTAAATCAATTAAGATTACAATTATTATGAACATGAAAAATGTAGATAAAAACAAGTTTACAGCATTTAACTGTTACTGTTTTACATTTTTGACGTATGACAATGTCCACAAGGGGTAGAGATAGTTTCATATTTTCAAACAAGGAAACAGAGTTGTACTGTTATACCAATTTAAACAATGTTACTATGTGCTGAGAAAGAGAACAGAGATGAACTGTGGGAATGTGTGGTTTATTTAAAGAATCAAAAACTAGTTTACGCTTGAGGTACAAAATGTTGGAAACAACACCTTAATACACAAAAAACCTGTTTTGTCACCAACATGAACCCTTTTTATCTATAAACTGCTCTGCTAGATACAAAGTTATACTGTGTATCCCCTACCTTATATTGGAAAATGGGATTTCACTTCTCACAATTCACCCAAGGTAGCTGGTATAATATCTGTATTCATCTTTTATTATGCTTTTATATAATTAATATTGGTACGCTTTTTTTTATTTTACCATATTTACAATTTGCTCCTGCATCATATTTATTTTTTCACATTGATACATAAATTTTTTTATTCCATTTTCATATCTAAACTATAATTGCTACTTTTGACAGAGGCTACTAAGGGTACTAAGAGAAAGCGAGGGCCTACAAACATGAAAGATATATGGAATCTTCAACCTGGAACTCGTATAGTAGTAGATGACAACCAATATGGCCAGCCTATTGGGAAGGAAGCATCCAAATTGGCTAAATTTCTTGGTACAATTGCAAAGACTGGTTCTATCTATCCTTTGAATATAAAACATTGGAAACATCTTTCCAAATATGTGTTGGGAAACATATTGAGAATCGTTCATGTATGTAGTACATAATCATTTTCTAATTTAAAGTATTGCAATAATTTTGCATTATTTTAAATTGTATGTAATGAGTACTTGTTACATTAATTTGTTATATGTGTAGGAAAAGTTTGATCTCCAAGGTAAGGTGGAGGACTCCAACATCCTCTCACATGTTGGAAAACCCTAGAAGGAGTTTAAATCGATTTTGAAGACTAGATACTACAAAGAGATGGTCTAAGAAGGTTGACCGGTTGAAGAAACATATGAAAACAATCCTCCTGGTGTGCATGATGATCAATGGAAGTGGTTGGTGGAGCAATGGGGAACACCACAAGTTACGGTATGCACTTTTATTAGACTAAATTTCCTATTTTTTTCTGCTTCCACTTACGGTATGATCAAAGTAGGGGGGTGCATATATGCGTGATTTGTTGAATGAGGCACAATAAACTTAGCTTTCCTATTACTCTCATATTTTTTCTCATTAATTTAAACAATAGGCACAATCAGAAAAGGCGAAAGAATCCCAAACAAAGGTGCATTATGCACACACCACTAGTAACATAGGATTTACGACCCTCAATGCACAATTTGTAAGTATTACATTTTAATCAATATGTAACTTATATTAATTGTTCTGCACTCATTGGTGAATATTGTTAACAACTATTATTTTGTTGTATAATAGGCTGAGAAGGAAGGCCGTGAACCCTTACGTTTGGAGTAGTTTACATTTCAACATTTACAGAAAGATAGGAGTGACAAATTGAGCAGTGAGGCAGCAGAACAAGTTTATGTAAGAAACAAATGGGTATTTTTTTTATTTTAATTTATTTTGACATCAGTTTTACTTTTTTTCAAAATGGATTTTTCTAATGAAAGATAACTGTAGGATGAAGCATGCAAAAGGGTTAAAGACTCTGTGTGAGAGTTCTTTCGTGCATCAAGATGATATTGCATTAGAAAACAAGGTGTATACACAAGTGTTCGACCCTGGCAAAGATGGAAAAATCTTGGGATATGGACGTGGGATGACCAAATCCAGGTTGTTTGGCTATGGTTCAGTCACCCGAGGAAGCCAATCTACATCATCCATCAGTACAATAATTAAAGAGATGAGCACTAAACATGTTGAGCAAATATAAACAATTCAAGTCGAACAAGCAGTTTGAGAGAAAACTCTACTCGAGGAAGCAAAATCTCGATTCCGTAGAAAGCCGCAGAGCGAGAAGCTCGTTTGATAGCTGAGGCAAAAGAAAGATTTATGAATTAACTGAAATTTGAGAGGCAAAGTTCATGGATATGATGGATGCTCGTGAGAAAATGTATAGGGCTCTCCTCAACGAGAATATGACAAAGGGAATGTCAAGTAAGTACAAGGCTTTTCATAGTAAGCATAGTAGGTGACTATTTTATAACTAGATTGTCAATAAGTTTGTTAATGATTTAATAGACATTGATTGTTGTAACTGAATGGTAGGTTCTTATTTGATGTCTTCATTGTTTACTCAACTAATAATTAGTGGATGTACTGATGAAAATTCTTTATTTAGCTTCAATTTATGGTTCTTTGGTTAATACTAAAATATTCTTCCCATGTGTTCATGTTGTTTCTCATCTAATTTGTATAAATAGAAAATGTACATTGTTATTTTTGCAGTTGAATTTTAGAGTAGCGGCCTTGATGATAAAGCCTTCAGTTCGGATGATGATGAATGAGGCTTACTGCATATTATGTATTATATATATATATATATATATATATGTTATAGTGGTTGATGAATGCAGTTGTCCCATAATTTTTTGATGTCATGGGAAACAGGTTGACAACATGTTTGCAACGTGTTGACTACTTCTATTAGGATTTGTATAATTTTTTTATGTCATGTGAAACAGGTTGACAACATGTTTGCAACTTGTTGACTACTTCTATTAGGATTTTGTATATAAATTACTAACTGCATTATTCAATGGTAATTTTGTATTTATATGATAATTTTATGTTAATTAATTGTTCAATTAATATTGTCTCAAACTTTTCCAAACCCAATACATACAAATTTGCTTATATTTCGCCAAAATAAGCTCTTAAAAATCGGGGAAAATGTCATAAAAAAACCTTGGACATGAGACAAAAGATCTACCAACCTTTTTTAAGTTTTCCTTAGATGGGTTTACCCTAACCTTTTTAAGGTTGCCTTAGACGGGTTTATCCCTACTTTTTTTAAGTTGCCTTGGAAAAGGTCTATCCCAACCTTTTTAAGGTTGTTTTAAACAGGTCTATCCCAACATTTTTAAGGTTGTCTTAGACAGGTCAATCCCAACCTTTTTAAAAAGTTGCCTTAGACAAGGCCTATCCCAACCTTTTTAAGGTTGCCTTAGACAAGTCTATCCCAACGTTTTTTGAAGGTTGCCTTAGACAAGTCTATCCCAACCTTTTTTGAAGGTTGCCTTAAACAAGGTCTATCCCAACATTTTTAAAAGGTTGTCTTAGACTGGTCTATCCCAACATTTTTAAAAGGTTGCCTTAGACAAGTCTATCCCAACCTTTTTTAAAGGTTGCCTTAGACAAGTTCTATCCCAATTTTTTTAAAAGGTTGCCTTAGACTAGTCTATCGCAACCCTTTTTAAAAGTTGCTTTAGACAAGGTCTATACCAACCTTTTTAAGGTTGCCTTAGACGATTCTACCCCAATCTTTTTTAAAGGTTGCCTTAGATAAGGTCTATCCCAACATTTTTTAAAAGGTTATCTTAGACTGGCCTATCCCAACCTTTTTAAGGTTGCCTTAGATGAGTCTATCCCAACCTTTTTCAAAGGTTGGCCTTGACTAGGTCTTTCCCAACCCTTCAATAAGGGTCGGCTTATGTTTACTTATGCCGATGTTTTTTTAAAAGTGTCGTTGTAACAGCCCATTTTCGGTGAGATCGGAACAGTGGTTTCATGACCACAAATTCGAGCCCAAAAATAAAAATTTATTTTATTTTATTTTATTTTATTTTATGGTTGGTATTATGATAGGAAGGTCACGTGAAAATTTTGATACAAAAATTTTATCAATTGTGTGGTTAGTTAGGTAAAGGATTAAATTGCATAAAATGAGAAAGTTGAATTCTAGTAGCTATAAGGATTAAATAGCAATGGAATTTAAAACTAGATGTCCTTGTATGGTAATTAGACCGTTAAGAAAAGTATGTAGATTTTTCTTGGTGACTCATCCATGGAAAAATTAGAAATGACTAGGGACTAAATTGGAAATCAACAAAATTAAAAGATGATAGAAAAATAAAAAGAAATTATCATCTTTTCTATTCATCTTATTCCCCAATTTTTTTTATGGAAACCCTAGGAGAGAGGAAGAGAACTTTTCAAGCTTAGAAAGACCCAGAAAGACCAATTACAGAATTAGATCGAGGGAAACAAAAAGTTTTGAATTAGTTGGAACTCAAACCCGAACAATTGTCAAGGTAAGTTCATGTAACTTAAATATTTGTATTAAATGCTCGAATGGAATGGTGTGATTGTGTTGGTATGTATGTGTAACACCCCTTACCCGTATCCTATGCCGGAACAAGGTACGAGGCGTTACCAAACTCAATAACATGCATACAAACATTTCCGAGTTAGGAAATTTTGTTCAAATTTAAAACTTTTCAAACTTCATTTTAAAGTCCCTAATATGGGCCTACGAGGCCCAAAACATACTTTAGAAATGGTTCGGCACTAAACCAGGCACTTTAGAGAACTTTGGAAAATTTCACTGAAAATAGGGGCACACTCCCGTGTGGCAAGGGACACGCCCGTGTAGCCAGACCGTGTGGTCACACACGCCCATGTCCCTAGCCGTGTGGATTTATTTTTCAATTCGAACCTACAGGGGTTTTCACACGGCCTGGCACACACCCGTGTCCATGGTGTAACAGCCCGATTTTGACCCTAATCGAAACGGTGGTTCTAGGACCACGAATCCGCGTTGGAATTATATTTTTAATATTATTTTATATGCTTATTATGTGTGAATTGGTGTATGTGAAAATTTCGTATTAAAATTTGATTGTTTTGGTGCTAAATTGTGAAAAATGGGTTAATCGCATAAAAAGAAAATTTGGTGGTTGAATGTGTAAGTACTAAATTGAAGGTGGCTTCTTAAATTGGGGCAATAATAGGGCAATTTAGCCAAAAACAAAACTTAGTGCCGGTCATCATTTGCATGAAATAGTGATATTATTGTTTATTATTTCTTTATGTGAAAAATGGCATATTTTATTGTAGGTTAATAGTAAAATATCACTAATATGTGTGAACAAATAAAAAAAATAAGAAATAAAGCTTATATTAGATGCATGTTCATCTTCTCAAGCCGAAATTGGCTAAGGAAGAAGAAAACACCATTCGGCCATTTCATCATTCAATTAAAGATATGTTTGAGCTTAGTTTTGAATAAATTTTACATATTTGAGATGGTTGTTGAGTTGTTTGTCTTGCCCATGTATTAATTTTTGAAATTCTATAAAGAAAATTGAGTTCGGTTATTGAAGAAGTTTATGAAATTCGGTGTTGATGTTAGGAAATAGAAAATATGTGATAGATTTTTAAGTTTTGTATTATCAATCTTTAAGAAATTAGCTTATTAGGACTTAATTGAAGGAATTGATAAATGGAGGGACTCAATTAAAATAATAAATATAGTGTAAGGACTTGTATAAGTCCAATAAATATTCGACTCTTGTATAGTGAAAGGAAATAGAGTGAATTTTATGTTCTATGCATTGTGGACTATTTTGTAGAAATTTCTTAAATAGGATTCAATTGTGAAATTTATCAAGTGAGGGGTCAAAATGCGAAATAAACGAAAAGTATGAGCTTGTAGTAGGGTTATAAAGATTCGGCCCTAAAGAAGTGTGAGCAAATTTTTAGTATTTTGTGTTTTGTACATTAATGACTAAATTGTAAAAATTATAAATGTCAGGGGTAAAATAGTAATTTCCCCATCTACGTGTTTTTGGATTAAATTGAATGAAAATATGTTGAATGAGTTAAATTTGAAATTTATTAGATCAAGAACAAAAAGGATCGGGATTGGATCGGGGAAAAGCAAAGTTGAACGAATAGCCAGGAAACCTAATCCGTCGATATCCGAGGTAAGTTTTTAAGCAATTGGGTTGAATTGAACTTTAATCTATATTAAGGTGCATATGTTAAATAAAAGTAAGCATGTTTAAATACTTAATGCCGAATATGACTTTGAATAAATTATGTACTAGCCGAATATAAGGTTGGTATAAATATATAAGCTTTGATGTATTTGAGTTGAATGATTAAATAAATTAAGAGATAGTTAAATGTGGAATTGAAATGGGTGATGGTTGTATTTGAATAGGTGAGTATACATGTTTATTGATTATGGCCGAATGTAATGGTGTTTTATAGGATGAATGGGTTGGTTTGAACATGTACATATATGTGTGTTTATATGAATAAAATGTGATCATTTGTGGTTATATGAATGAAGAGGAGATCGGGACAATGAGCACTATGTGTGCAAGCTTATACACCGAGCACTAAGTGTACGAAATCGGTCATTTGGCACTAAGTGTGCGGAATATAATGTAATGGCACTAAGTGTGCGATACATTACAAGAAATTGGCACTATGTGTGCACTTTATCAAAGTAACGGCACTAAGTGTGCGATACGTTACATGGTTTGCACTAAGTGTACGGGTTTGCGGATCCTCCAAGAATATCAACTAGTGAATTGTGATAAATGAAATGAAGTAAACAGGTATGTGAATCGTGATAGTTGGGAAATATATTACTAATGTGGTAAGTTATATTTGCTTATGAAATTAAAGAAATGAGATGTGATTATTAGTTTTTGAGTTGTTTTGAGATGAAATAATGATGCATAGTTTAACATGAAGTTTAATGAGGATTGCATGAGTATTCGGTTTTTAAACTACTAAATATGGAAGTTAATAAAGGGTAATATGATCTATGCTTATGATTATGAGTTTCGCTGGTGATTATGATAAATTTATTAAATTTGTATAATGTTAAATTGTATACTTTACAATTGCTTATAACTTACTAAGCTATGTTAGCTTATTGTGTGTGTTCATTTGATTATTTTATAGCTTTTGAAGACTAAGTACAAGCTCGGGGATCATCGTCAAAGTCAATCACACTATCAACTACTTTTGGTACTCTTTTATAAGTCAAACTTTTGAAACTATGGCATGTATAGGCTATATTACTCTTTCGAGTTTAATATGAACGAGATGTATATAAAATGCCATGCGAAAATGGCTATGTTTCTATGCTTGGGTTTAATTTGAATATGTTTGATCATGATACTAATTTTTGTGTATGTTTGGTTTTGTTGTAAGCTTATTTCGGAAGTTCTTTTCTTAATATTTTATATATGTCATAAATGTATGCATGAATATGGTTTTGAGTGAGACATATAGTATATTTTAGTTGTTGGATGAACTTATGCTTATTTATGTATATGAACCGCATGATAAGCTTGAAATGATTATGTTATGTTCTATATATATGACTATTAGATGTGTTTTGTTAATGACTAAATTATGGCATATACGTATGAATTTGTAAGTATGGGTACATGATTGGGAGTAAATGGCATTATGGGTTACTTTCTTGTGTTGGGTATATTCGAACATATTAGGTGTGAGTTCTTGAATGGAATTTGATATTATATGATTTAGGACATGTATATGAAACGTAAGGTATTGAGTATTTTAGTTGTGTCTTTTTAAAGAAATTGAGCTCTAATGTAGATAAAGGCTTTCGGCAACTAACATCGTATTTGATCTATGTTTGAATTGGTTTGATAAAGTTTTGGCATTTGTATAATTGTCTTAAAATGTTGGGTGCATTGTCGGAAAATTGAACAAGAGTAGATATGCATATTCGGCTATTGTAACCAAAATGACCAAATGCATAGTACTTTTACTATTTGACCAAAACTTTGTTTATATATATATGAAATTGATGGTATAGATTTGCGATATGTAAGTTAATGTTTAAATCATGCAATGAAAGTACATCATTATCTTTAATGCATTCGGTTATGACTTTATAAACAGTAACTAGTAGCTATGATATGTGTTAAGTTTGGTAATGCTTTATAACCCTAATCCTGCGACGGATACGGGTTAAGGGTGTTACAATTTGATTGGTATCAGAGCTACAATTTAGTCGATTCTTGGACTAACGTAGCGCGTGTGAGTTTAGCTATACATGCCATATTTATACTGTGATAGTGTGATGACTTTTGACAGTGAAATGTGTTTTCTTCTTTCGTATAGTAAATGGATCCTGATCCCGAGCGACTCCTAGCTGACGATGTCGAGAGTGTGGCGCCTGCTCCCGCGCAAGGGACCGCGCCGGATGAATCTCGACCAGCTACGAGTAATCCTAATGAGGGGGCTAAACAAGCCTTCTTTAATATAATGAATGATTAGTTCAATTAATACATCCAGACCAATCCGGCTGTTCCACCACCCCCGAATCCGAATACTCCACCTGTAGTACCGGTGGTACCCCCGATCATTAATCCTGAGAGAATAAATAAGCCTCCGGTCGACATAATCAGAAAACACGGGGCTAAAGAGTTTAGAGCTGAAGATGATGATGATGCTGAACGAGCTGAATTTTGGCTCGATAATATAATTCATGTTTTCGATAAACTATCTTGCACACCTAATGAGTGCCTGAAATGTGCTATATCCTTATTACGGGATTCTACCTACTATTGGTGGAATACTCTCGTATCAGTTGTTCCAAAAGAACGAGTTACTTGGGACTTCTTTCAGACAGAGTTTCGCAAGAAATACATCAGCCAGCAATTCATAGATTTGAAACACAAGGAATTTCTCGAGCTTAAACCGGGTCGTATGACCGTATCTGAGTATGAGCGCAAGTTTGTAAGACTTAGCCGATACGCCCGTGAGTGTGTTTCATCTGAGGCTGCTATGTGTAGAAGATTTGAAGAAGGGTTAAACGAAGATATAAAACTACTGGTTGGCATACTTGAAATAAATGAGTTCGTGGTACTTGTTGAACGAGCTTGTAAAGCCGAAGAGTTGGGGAAAGAAAAACGGAGAGCTGAGTTTGAAGCTAGAGATTTCTGTAAGAGATCAGTGGGAAAATTTTCTCAATCGTCATCAAAGAAGTTCAAAAATGACAGTAGCCGATCCAAAGCTAATACAGGGATCTCTATACGAGAACGACCACCAGTAAGTTCACGAGCTACCTCGATTGCTAGTGTCGGCAATACTCGAGCGAATAAACCCGAGTGTCAACAGTGTGGTAGGTGACATTTTGGTGAATGTTGGAGCAAGTCCAACAACTGAGCTTACTACAAGTGTGGTTCGCAGAATCACTTCATTCGGGATTGTCCGGAGTTAGCTGAAAAGGATAATGCTCAAAGCGCAAGACCGAGCGGTACTGCAGCTAGAGGTAGACCACCTCGTATTGTGGGAGGTAGGAGCGGCATTTAGAGAGGGACTTCGGATACAGTTATGTGATCAGAGGCTCGAGTGCCTGCTAGAGCCTATGCCATTCGCGCCCGAGAAGAGGCTTCATCTCCAGATGTCATTACGGTATATTTACTCTCTTTAATACTAGTGTAATTGCTCTGATTGATCCCGGCTCAACCCATTCCTACATGTGTGAAACATTAGTATCCAGCAAGACTCTACCTGTTGAGTCTACTGAGTTTGTGATTCGGGTTTCGAACCCCCTGGGCCGGTGTGTGCTAGTTGATAGGGTGTGCAAGAATTGCCCTTTGATGATTCGAGATTCATGTTTTTCGGCTGATTTGATGTTACTACCGTTTGATGAGTTCGATATTATCCTTGGTATGGATTGGTTAACCGTGCACGATGCAGTAGTGAATTGCTGACGAAAGACTATTGATTTGCGGTGCCAGGATAATGTGATAATTCGAATTGAATTTGCGGATTTGAATGGGCTACCAGCTGTGATATCTTCAATGTTAGCTCGACAGTATTTGAGAAAGGGTTGCAAAGCTTACTTTGCTTATGTGATCGATAGTAAAGTAACCGAAAAAAAGATAGAATCTGTACCGGTTGCATGTGAGTATCCGGATGTGTTTCAAGAGGAATTACCGGGATTGCCACCTGTTCGGGAGGTAGAGTTTGGTATTGAGTTAGTGCCAGGGACGACTCTGATCTCGATAGCTCCGTATAGAATGTCATCGAACGAATTAAAAGAGTTGAAAGCTCAATTGCAAGAATTGACAGATAGAGGTTTTGCTCGACCGAGTTTCTCTCCCTAGGGTGCGCCAGTTTTATTTGTGAAAAAGAAGGACGGAACTTTGAAAATGTGCATCGACAACCGACAACTCAATAAAGTGACTATAAAGAATAAATATCCTTTGCCGCGTATCGATGATTTATTTGATCAGCTAAAGGGAGCCTCAGTATTTTCGAAGATTGATCTGAGATCAGGTTATTATCAGTTGTGAGTTAGAGACTCGGATGTACCTAAGACTGCTTTTCGGACGAGATACGGCCATTACGAGTTTTTTGTGATGCCGTTCGGACTCACTAATGCCCCTGCTATTTTCATGGATTTGATGAATCGAGTGTTTAGGCAGTATCTGGATCGATTTGTGGTTGTATTCATAGATGATATTTAGATTTATTCGCGAGACGAAACCGAGCATGCTGAACACTTAAGACTTGTGTTACAGATTTTGCGTGATAAGCAGTTGTACGCGAAATTCAGTAAGTGTGAGTTCTGGTTACGAGAACTTAGCTTTTTGGGGCATGTCGTTTCAGCATCAGGTATTCGGGTTGATCCGAGTAAAATCTCGGCTATACTTGATTGGAAACCCCCGCGAAATGTTTCTGAAGTTCGAAGTTTCCTGGGACTTGCCGGTTACTATAGACGCTTTGTGAAAGGGTTTTCAATGATTGCAGCTCCGATGACAAAGCTGTTGCAGAAAGATGTCAAGTTTGAGTGGTCAGAGAGATGCCAGAAGAGTTTTGATCAGCTAAAAACCTTGTTAACGGAAGCTCCAGTTCTTGTTCAGCCAGAGTCGGGTAAAGAGTTTGTCATCTTCAGTGATGCATCCTTAAATGGTTTGGGCTGTGTTTTGATGCAGGAGGGTAAAGTTGTAGCTTACGCCTCGAGATAGTTGAAGCCGCACGAAAAGAACTATCCGACACACGATCTCGAGTTGGCTGCCATAGTTTTCGCTTTGAAAATATGGCGTCACTATCTATTTGGTGAAAAATGTCATGTCTATTCCGATCACAAGAGTCTAAAATACTTAATGACTCAAAAGAATTTGAATTTGAGACAACGACGATGGTTGGAATTGTTAAAAGACTACGAGCTTGTGATTGACTATTACCCGGGAAAGGCTAACGTGGTTGCTGATACACTAAGCCGAAAATCACTATTTTCTCTACGTGCAATGAATGTGGATATAACTATGTCTGGTGACGGTGCGATCATTGCAGAATTGAAATCGAGACTGTTATTCATTAAACAAATTTGCGAAGCTCAAAAGGTTGATAATGATTTATTAGCAAAAAGGAATCATTTTGGTTCGAATATTAACTCAGAATTTCAGATTGAGGCTGAGGGATGTTTACGGTTCAGAAACCGAATATGTGTACCAAAGAATCCTGAGTTGATTCAAATTATTTGAAATGAAGCTCATAATAGTAGATTGTCTATTCACCCGGGTAGTACAAAGATGTATAATGATTTGAGACAACATTACTGGTGGCACGGTATGAAACGAGATATTTCAGACTATGTGTCAAAGTTTTTAATATGTCAACAAGTAAAAGCAGAGCATCAGGTGCCATCTGGGTTACTTCAGCCGATTATGATACCCGAGTGGAAATGGGATCGAGTCACGATGGATTTCTTATCTGGGTTGCCATTGACACCGAGCAAGAAAGATTCAATCTGGGTTATTGTTGATAGATTGACGAAGTCGGCCTATTTTATTCCGGTACGTACGGATTTCTCGCTTGATAAGTTAGCTGAATTGTACATTTCTCAGATTATACGATTGCACGGAGTACCTATTTCTATTGTTTCGGATAGAGATCCGAGGTTTACATCGCAGTTTTGGAAGAAACTGCAAGATGCCCTAGGTACAAAATTGTATTTCAGTATCGCGTTTCACCCTCAGACGGATGGTCAATCCGAGTGTATTATTCAAATACTCGAGGATATGTTGAGATGTTGCGTTCTTGAGTTCGAGGGTACGTGGGAACGATACTTGCCTTTGATTGAATTTGCGTATAATAATAGTTTTCAATCGAGTATCAAAATGGCACCTTATGAAGCTTTGTACGGTCGTAAATGTCGTACACCTTTATATTGGACCGAGCTAAGTGAAAGCAAGATACACGGGGTTGATTTAATCAAAGAGACCGAGCAGAAAGTAAAAGTGATCCGAGAAAGTTTGAAAGCAGCATCAGACCGTCAGAAGTCATATGCGGACTTGAAACGTAAAGATATAGAGTTTCAAGTGGGTGATCGAGTATTTTTGAAAGTCTCGTCGTGGAAGAAGATACTTAGATTTGGTCGTAAAGGAAAGCTGAGTCCAAGATTTATTGGGCCGTACGAGGTTATTGAGCGTATCGGGCCGATTGCGTATAGGTTGATGTTGCCACCTGAATTAGAAAAGATCCACAATGTTTTCCATGTTTCGATGCTTAGACGGTATAGATCCGATCCTTCTCATGTGATTAGTCCATCAGAAATTGAGATTCAGTCTGATTTGACTTATGAGGAAGAACCGATTAGTATTTTGGCTCGTGAAGTGAAAGAGTTATGCAATAAGAAAATCACGTTGGTAAAAGTACTGTGGCATAAGCACGGGGTCGAAGAAGCAACTTGGGAGCTTGAGGATTTGATGAAAGAACGATACCCGAACTTATTCACCGGTAAGATTTTCGAGGACAAAAATCCTTAAGGGGGAGAGTTGTAACAGCCCGATTTTGACCCTAATCAGAACGGTGGTTTTGGGACCACGAATCCGCGTCGGAATTATATTTTTAATATTATTTTCTATGCTTATTATGTGTGAATTGGTGTATGTGAAAATTTCGTATTAAAATTTGATCGTTTTGGTGCCAAATTGTGAAAAAGGGGTTAATCGCATAAAAAGAAAATTTAGTGGTTGAATGTGTAAGTACTAAATTGAAGGTGGCTTCTTAAATTGGGGCATTAATAGGGCAATTTAGCCAAAAACTAAACTTAGTGCCGGTCATCATTTGCATGAAATAGTGATATTATTGTTTATTATTTCTTTATGTGAAAAATGGCATATTTTATTATAGGTTAATAGTAATATATCACTAATATGTGTGAATAAATAAAACAAATAAGAAATAAAGCTTATATTGGATGCATGTTCATCTTCTCAAGCCGAAATTGGCTAAGGAAGAAGAAAACACCATTCGGCCATTTCATCCTTCAATTAAAGATATGTTTGAGCTTAGTTTTGAATAAATTTTACATATTTGAGATGGTTGTTGAGTTGTTTGTCTTGCCCATGTATTAATTTTTAAAATTCTATAAAGAAAATTGTGTTCGGTTATTGAAGAAGTTTATGAAATTCGGTGTTGATGTTAGGAAATAGAAAATATGTGATAGATTTTTAAGTTTTGTATTATCAATCTTTAAGAAAATAGCTTATTAGGACTTAATTGAAGGAATTGATAAATATAGGGACTCGATTAAAATAATAAATATAGTGTAAGGACTTGTATAAGTCCAATAAATATTCGGCTCTTGTATAGTGAAAGGAAATAGAGTGAATTTTATGTTCTACGCATTGTGGACTATTTTGTAGAAATTTCTTAAATAGGATTAAATTGTGAAATTTATAAAATAAGGGGTCAAAATGCGAAATAAACGAAAAGTATGAGCTTGTAGTAGGGTTATAAAGATTCGGCCCTAAAGAAGTGTGAGCAAATTTTTCGTATTTTGTGTTTTGTACATTAAGGACTAAATTGTAAAAATTGTAAATGTCAGGGGTAAAATAGTAATTTCCCCATCTATGTGTTTTTGGATTAAATTGAATGAAAATATGTTGAATGAGTTAAATTTGAAATTTATTAGATCAAGAACAAAAAGGATCGGGATTGGATCGGGGAAAACAAAGTTGAACGAATAGCCGGGAAACCTAATCCGTCGATTTTCGAGGTAAGTTTTTAAGCAATTGGGTTGAATTGAACTTTAATCTATATTAAGGTGCATATGTTAAATAAAAGTAAGCATGTTTAAATACCTAATGCCGAATATGACTTTGAATAAATTATGTACTAGCCGAATATAAGGTTGGTATAAATATATAAGCTTTGATTTATTTGAGTTGAATGATTAAATAAATTAAGAGATAGTTAAATGTGGAATTGAAATGGGTGATGGTTGTATTTGAATAGGTGAGTATACATGTTTATTGATTATGGCCGAATGTAATGGTGTTTTATAGGATGAATGGGTTGGTTTGAACATGTACATATATGTGTGTTTATATGAATAAAATGTGATCATTTGTGTTTATATGAATGAGGAGGAGATCGGGACAATGAGCACTATGTGTGCAAGCTTATACACCGAGCACTAAGTGTGCGAAATCGATCATTTGGCACTAAGTGTGCGGAATATAATGTAATGGCACTAAGTGTGCGATACATTACAAGAAATTGCACTATGTGTGCACTTTATCAAAGTAACGGCACTAAGTGTACGATACGTTACATGGTTTGCACTAAGTGTGCGGGTTTGCGGATCCTCCAAGAATATCAACTAGTGAATTGTGATAAATGAAATGAAGTAAACAGGTATGTGAATCGTGATAGTTGGGAAATATATTACTAATGTGGTAAGTTATATTTGCTTATGAAATTAAAGAAATGAGATGTGATTATTAGTTTTTGAGTTGTTTTGAGATGAAATAATGATGCATAGTTTAACATGAAGTTTAATGAGGATTGCATGAGTATTCGGTTTTTAAACTACTAAATATGGAAGTTAATAAAGGGTAATATGATCTATGCTTATGATTATGAGTTTCGCTGGTGATTATGATAAATTGATTAAATTTGTATAATGTTAAATTGTATACTTTACAATTGCTTAT
This sequence comes from Gossypium sturtianum, assembly GCA_025698515.1. Classification (NCBI taxonomy): domain Eukaryota; kingdom Viridiplantae; phylum Streptophyta; class Magnoliopsida; order Malvales; family Malvaceae; genus Gossypium; species Gossypium sturtianum. The sequence goes on from CM046952.1 coordinate 120,211,747, forward strand.
AACTTACTAAGCTATGTTAGCTTACTGTGTGTGTTCATTTGATTATTTTATAGCTTTTGAAGACTAAGTACAAGCTCGGGGATCATCGTCAAAGTCAATCACACTATCAACTACTTTTGGTACTCTTTTATAAGTCGAACTTTTGAAACTATGGCATGTATAGGCTATATTACTCTTTCGAGTTTAATATGAACGAGATGTATATAAAATGCCATGCGAAAATGGCTATGTTTCTATGCTTGGGTTTAATTTGAATATGTTTGATCATGATACTAATTTTTGTGTATGTTTGGTTTTGTTGTAAGCTTATTTCGGAAGTTCTTTTCTTAATATTTTATATATGTCATATATGTATGCATGAATATGGTTTTGAGTGAGACATATAGTATATTTTAGTTGTTGGATGAACTTATGCTTATTTATGTATATGAACCGCATGATAAGCTATGAAATGATTATGTTATGTTCTATATATATGACTATTAGATGTGTTTTGTTAATGACTAAATTATGGCATATACGTATGAATTTGTAAGTATGGGTACATGATTGGGAGTAAATGGCATTATGGGTTACTTTCTTGTGTTGGGTATATTCGAACATATTAGGTGTGAGTTCTTGAATGGAATTTGATATTATATGATTTAGGACATGTATATGAAACGTAATGTATTGAGTATTTTAGTTGTGTCTTTTTAAAGAAATTAAGCTCTAATGTAGATAAAGGCTTTCAGTAACTAACATCGTATTTGATCTATGTTTGAATTGGTTTGATAAAGTTTAGGCATTTGTATAATTGTCTTAAAATGTTGGGTGCATTGTCGGAAAATTGAACAAGAGTAGATATGCATATTCGGCTATTGTAACCAAAATGACCAAATGCATAGTACTTTTACTATTTGACCAAAAATTTGTTTATATATATATGAAATTGATGATATAGATTTGCGATATGTAAGTTAATGTTTAAATCATGCAATGAAAGTACATCATTATCTTTAATGCATTCGGTTATGACTTTATAAATAGTAACTAGTAGCTATGATATGTGTTAAGTTTGGTAATGCCTTATAACCCTAATCCTGCGACGGATACGGGTTAAGGGTGTTACATATGGCCCGTGTCCCTCCCACGGCCACGACACGCCCGTGTCTTAGCCCGTGTGTTAAAACCTTGACATTCTGTTTTTGACGTCAGCAACATTTTAGGGTCACACGGCCAAGGCACACGCCCGTGTGCTAGGCCGTGTGGCGAATTTAATTTTGCATTTAAGGTGCAGACTTCACACGGCCTGGGCACATGCCCATATATTATGGCCATGTCATCCACACGGTTGAGACACACGGTCGTGCCTCAGCCCGTGTGGTAACTACTGGGAATTCTGTTTTACCAAATTAAGGTGTAGGGGACACACGGCCGGATTACACGCCCATGGGGCAGACCGTGTGTCACACACGGCCTAGACACATGCCCGTGTGTCTACCCATGTGGACAAAAACAAGGCTATTTACCAAGCCCTTTTGCCACCCTTACTTGCACCAACATAAGCCACATCCAAGACATACACACATTAAGGCCACTACACTCCATTCACATGCAAAACTTATCACATACTTTATCAATCCAATCATGCAACCTACTCATTCATGCATTAATATACCAAATACTCATCCATGCAATTTGCTCAATCATGAAAAACATCATCATTTGCATAAATCAACAACAAATATTAGCCATTATCCATGGCCTTAGACAAAATGGATCAACTTCATGACAAGCCAACACATATGGCCAAAACAATATGACACTTAACAAAAAGACTTAGTCCCTATACATGCCATACTTAAAATAATAAGGCTAACTATACCAAATGCTTCAATTGATAGTGTGATCGATGCCTCCGACGTCTGTTGATCCCCGAGCTAGGTTTGCAGCACTATAAGAAAATGGAAAAGAGAGGGAGTAAGCATAAAGCTTAGTAAGTCGCATGTAAATAATAAACAACAATTACCATGCATTATCATACTCATAACATAATATAAACTTGCACATAATTCTAAAATGATTAAAGGAATAACTTACTCATTTTCATCCTTACTAATCATACAACATAAATCGAGCTCATTTCTCATGAATTTCGTGTAGGTACATGTATCACTTACAACATAGTCGTAACTTTTCTCACTTTTGACACAAGCTTTAAATTACCCGTTGAACCAGTTGGAATACCAAAGGATACCCGACAAGCCTCACACAAGAGGGTAAGATGCCGATGCCATGTCCTAGACATGGTCTTACACTGGCTCACATATCAAGGCTGATGCCATGTCCCAGACATGGTCTTACACTACCTCTCATATCAATGCCGATGCCATGACATGGTCTTACACTGGCTCTCATAATGTGGCTGATGCCATGTCCCAGACATGGTCTTACACTGGCTCTCATAATGTGGCCGATGCCATGTCCCAGACATGGTCTTACACTAGCACACATATCAACGCCGATGCCATGTCCCAGACTTGGTCTTACACTGGATCTCATAATGTGGCCGATGCCATGTCCCAGACATGGTCTTACACTAGCACACATATTAACGCCGATGCCATGTCCCAGACATGGTCTTACACTGGCTCTCATAATGTGGTCGATGCCATGTCCCAAACATGGTCTTACACTAGCACACATATCACCCAAATGTCATGGCATGGATATCCAATCTATTCCTAAGGTTCAACCGGGAGTTTTTACTACATCAATTCTCATCATGCATATTCACAACAATAATCAAACACTTTATGCCATATTAATTGTTCAATACATAATAACAATAAAGTTGTATTATTTATGTACAACTTATCTCGGTATATAAAATATGGGCGACTAGTCCAAATTTAGTCCGAAAGCTTGGTTTTTCCCCGGTCTAGGTCTGAATTTTGTTTTTCTTGATCTATAATGACAAAGCTTACTTATTTAATCACCACATTAATCAAGACATTCCAAAATTCCTACTTTGGGAAAATTACCTTTTTGCCCTTAGACTTTCATATAATTACGATTTTGCCCCTAGGCTCGTAAAACGGTTTTAATCAAATTTCCTCCTTTAACGAGCCTAGCCGAACCTTTATTACTCTTATAGCAACTCACAAATCCAATTATTTCACACATTTACTACCCATTTTTTAACTTTTACAAAAATGTCCATTTTAGGTGTTTTCATGAAAAATTCTTTCACAAAAGTTTATTATTAAACAACCAAGTTTCATTTTCTTTCATAAAATTTCAGCAAACAATATAAATACTCTCATGGAAAGACCCTAAACTCTCAACCATTTTGCAAAATAGTCCCCTCATTAGCTAGATTAAGCTATAGGGGTTCCAAAAACACAAAAATTATCAAGAATGACCATTAAAATCACTTGCAATGGTGAAGAGTTGCTGAAATTTCAAGCTTCCAAAACCCTTATTTTTGCTGAAAATTTCAGTGGAAGAGAAAGAAGATGGGAAAAGATGATAACTTTTTCTTTGTTTTATTTTATTTTATTCATTTAGTCACCTAATGCCACCAAACTTTGACCATTCATGATTTTTAAATTCCATGTTCAGCCACCACTAATTTTATTGATCTTTTTACTCAATAAGGACATCTACTTTAGTGTTCCATAGCTATTTAACACCTGTAGCTTGTAGAACAAAACTATCGCATTTTATGCGATTTAGTCTTTTTTCAAAATTAAGCATGAAATCGCTAAAATTTATTTACCAAAATTTTCAAACACTAATATAATCATGCCATGACACTTGAAATAATATTAAAATAATTTCTCTGACCACGGATTTGTGGTTTCGAAACCACTATTCTGACTAGGCCCAAAATCTGGCTATTATAATTCTCCCCCTTAGGTATTTTTGTCCCCGAAAATCTTACCGTAAAAAAGGTTTGGGTATTGATCTCTCACAGTCTCCTCGGGCTCCCATTAGGCCTCTTCAACCCCATGTCTATGCCATAGTACTTTCACGAGTGCTATGCTTTTATTTCTCAATTGCTTGACCTCTCGATTTAAAATCTTAACCGGCTCTTCACCATAAGTCATATCCGGTCGAATTTCAACCTCTGCTGGTTAAATAACGTGTGAAGGGTCAGAACGATAACGGCGCAACATAGACACATGGAAAATATCATGGATCTTCTCTAACTCGGACGGTAAAGCTAATCGGTATGCTACCGGTCCAATTCTCCCAGTCACCTAATATGGCCCAATAAAACGTGGACTTTATTTGCCTTTCCTACCGAATCTGAGGACTTTCTTCCACGGGGATACTTTCAAAAACACCTTATAACCGACTTGAAACTCAATTTCTTTTCGTTTCAGATCCGCGTAGGATTTCTGTAACACCCCATACCCGAGTCCGAGGCTTAGATTGGATACGAGATATTACTATGCTTTAACTGCTTAATCATACACTTACGGGCTGTAAAATTTCGTTTCAAATTAAAAACTTCTCTTTCTTAGTCAAGACATTCGTATCGTGGGCCTTCTGAGGCCTTAAGCTTCGCGTTTGGAAACTTTTACGAGTTAAAAGAAACTTTTCTTTGAAACAGGGGCCACACGCCCGTGTAGAATGAGACACGCCCGTGTGTAGACACACACGCCCATGTTCAACAACCGTGCTTAAAAACCCAAGCATTTTGCCAAATGCCCCACGGTTAAGGCACACGCCCATATGGTTTGGGACACGCCCGTGCACCCCTTTACACGCCCATGTCTTCCGACCGTGGTCGACACTGACTAATTACACACGGCCTTGACACGCCCGTGGACTTAGACCGTGTATACCTTGATATACTGACTTATTACACACGGCCGGGGCACACGCCCATGTGCTGGTTGTGCGTATCACACGACTTGAACAAACGGCCGTGTGATTAGCCCGTGTTCTATTCTAACTTAAGGCACTAAGGTGTAGGATGTACACGGCCTAGACACACGCCCGTGTGTCTATTTGTGTGGGCACTTAGATGCTATCTACCAAGCATTTTTCCACCCACATTTGCATACATTCATACCTCATCGCATAACTACACCTAGTATCAACATTACTCTTGAACTGTAGACATTTGATTATAAAAGAAATAAGATCTTTATCCCATACACAAGGGAGAACTAATTCCCATATTATTACAGACAACTTACGCCATCATCTATGGCTATACACAATGGTCCCATAACTCATTTAGGCCAACACATATGGCTACAATAATTAGACCTCATCAACTTCAAGTACTAGCCCTATACATGCCATGACTTCTAAGGACTTGATACCTTATACCAAGGGTCTGCTCGATAGTGTGAAACATCTCCGGCGGTCTCCAACCCGAGCTAAGTAATAAAACCTATAAAAGATGAGAAAAGTAAAAGAGTAAGCAATTATGCTTAGTAAGTCCATCTGTATAATTTGACAAATATTGATATTCACTGAATATACATAACCCCAAGGCAATATGTTGAATTTTTCTCATCAACTCATAGTTACTTACTCAACCATTCTTGAAACTTACTCATTCAATCTCTTACCACATTCTCACCATATCACAAGCCAATTTGTTCGTTTAATTAGTATACATTCCTGCATTGATCGTCACAAGGTCATATATAACAACACATCAAGCATTTTCAATAAGCCCGTCATGCTACTAATATCTCGGTGGTTTTGCACTTAACCCACCACTGAATCTCTAATAGAGAGGTATCGCATATAACCCACCAATCATTTATAAGTGATGGTATCACACATAGCCCATCGATCAACAATCCATAAGGTGATATTGCACATAGCTTACCGTTATTTACATTCATGGATAATAATTCACAAGTATAACTCTATTTCAAATGTTCATTCAAGAACATTCTCACATGTTTCCATTTTTACTTAACTTTCTACGATATTCGTTCTCATTCACACAGTGCATCAAATACACATACCCCACTAGGGGTTCGTCATTTATTGAATTCATCTCAATTCAATTCTACACATACTTGTGCTACTCATGGTACAACCACATACATTCACATACACAATGAATCATTCGAATTGTTAAATAACTCTCTTGAGTCTCATGCACATAGTTCTCGTTGTCACTCTACCCCAATTGGGTTTTACATACACTAACATATTGATGCCATGTCCCTGACATGGTCTTATACGAATTCTTACACCGAGGCCATATCCCAGTATGGTATTACTCGAGCCTTTACCCATCGTCCTATCGTGTTATACACCTTTCCCATTACTCTAAATTCAATTCCATTGACATCTCATCAAGAGACATTTCATACATTCATATAGTAATATACATTCCATACAACATTGAAATACTAAATAAGCTCATACGTAATTTCAACATTTGCACATGAACTTACCTCGATGTCGAAAGAGCCGAAAAGGACTTTTTGCCCACATTTCTCTTTTCATCCGTTCTAGGTCCGAAACTCATTTTCTTTGATCTAAAACAATGAAATTTATTCATTTAATCACTTAATGATCGTTTTACAACATAATCTCTACTTAGGCAAAAATGACCATTTTGCCCCTATACTTTGGCAAAATTACGATTTTGCCCCTAGGCTCGTAAATAAATTTTCATCACATTTTCTTGTTAAACAAGCCAAGCTAAACATTAAATCCTCTTAAAACTATTCTCAATTCTATCAATTTCATGCCTTAATGAACAAATTACAACTTTTGCATTTTAGTCCCAAATAGGTGTTTTCATGACAACACCTTTCACAAAAGTTGTTTCTCATCATCCTATCATTCATTTTCTTTAATAAAACTCATCAAAAAACATAAACTCTCTCATGGAAAGTCCCTAGACTTTCAACCATATTGCAAACTAGTCCCCTCTTTAGAAAGCTTAAGCTTTAGGGGTCTCAAAAGTACAAAAATTAACATCTAAAGCCATCAAAATCACTTACTTGAGTGAAGAGAAGCTTGCTGAAATTTTCAAGCTTTCAAAGCCCTCCCATGGCTGATATTTTCGGTTGAAAAAGAAGAAATAAAAAGGATGATAGCTTTTTGGCTTATTTCATCTTATTTTATTTCTTTTTAAACACCTAACATGACCACATTTAATGTTTTTGTCCCCTTAGCTTACTATGGCCGGCCAACTCACTTAGACTAGGCCAAATTGCTCATTTGGGACCTCCAATTACTAAGCCATAGCTATTTGGTACCTTTAACCTATAGAATGGAACTTTCACACTCTATGCGATTTAGTCCTTTTTCACAATTTAGCTAGAAATCGCTAAAATTAAGGCACCAAAATTTTTATGCATCCTCATAAACATGTTGTAACTCATAACATAACATGAAAATAATTTTCTCTAACCTCGAATTAGTGATTCCGAGATCATCATTACGACTAGCCCCTAAATCGAGTCATTACAATTCTCCCCCTTAGGGATTTTCGTCCCCGAAAATTTTATCAGGAGGGTTAGTTACCAACATTCTTAAAATGTTTCCATCTAATCTTCAAAATCGCAAATCCACTTATCCTCAAATTCCTCTTGCCGATAACTCTTAAGTTGTGATACATAAGATCGAAACGTAACTTGAGACCTAGGTTATTCTTCCTCTGGGCTTATACTATATCCAGAAATCCACTAATTTGGAACTCCGTACGTGCCCAAACGATTGTTCAGATCTTCACTGGTTGATTCACTACAATTCGAATGACATCCCCTTCTTAGGGAATCTTGTCAAACTAAATTTGAAATCTATAAGGTTTTACCTCACTTTCTCATTAAAGCATTTACCGACTATAATAGTCTTGACTTATACGCTTTGAAAACTCAGCTTTTAGTGGTCAACTATTTCTGACCATAATCTCAATCATATCGTAAAATGTACTCTATCGTCAAAACATTTATGCACATAACTGCATTTCCTTATTCTTGCATTAGTAGATATGCTACTACTAAATCTCGTACCAAACTTCTGTATAAGTTTTGGATTCATCATCATTCAAATTTTATCTCGAGGAAACTTCAACAACGGTAATCTTATTCAATCTGGATTTATCAACTAGGGTCAATCGAGTAACCAACTCGCATTGCTTAACATGGATCATTCATTCAGACATCTGTACTATGTCTACTATCCGAAAGTATTACAATAACTATACCTGTCATTGTATTAGCTCAAGCCGTTTCACTATTTCATTTTCAAAATCTCCTGTAGTATATGATACTCTTTCATCATAAAAAAAATTCAGAAAATACGCATCGATGATCCCATGGATCATTTCATAACATCTATCTTACAATAAAGACACAAAAGTGATCGTCTCTGGATCACCAACCTGTCAGCTCTTTTTCTCGATTCGTCTTTGAACTCGGTGCTAAAACTTTCGCCAATGCCTCTATAGCCTTCAACACAACCATCACGGTTTGAACATTTTGATGAGTATATCTTTGTATCATGCTCTCTACTCACGTACACACAGAATTTTATTCTCTTTACTGATTCATGCGTGAATATACACAGAACTTGAATCATTTCTCAATACATTAATCTACTCTTTTCTCCATAACGAGAACATATTTTGAGCACACACCCATCCGAGTTTCTCTTGCTATGCTAATCTAAAACCTTTGCTTTGTCTTCATATCTCACAATAGCGAGGTCATCTTGGTCAAATTCATTAACTCTTTCTACTTTTACTTGCGAAAACCCATCACACAACGTGAAACTTGCGATTTCACCTTTTATACACGAATCATCACCAACTTCCTCCTCAAAGTACCCAATTAAGGTTACGAGAAGATAAAGGAATGCCGATTTCAATTAACCAAATCGACAACCATTTTGTCTGATTTTTACTATCAGCTAACATTCTCACACAATCATAATATATGAAAAGAACAACTACGTCAGCCTTGAAAGGTAACAGTTATTTATACGTAATACTCAAGGGGATTATTATTATAATCCATCCATGGCATCAACTAACCATGCACAAACTACAGGCTTTAAGCCAACTTATTCAAACTTACCATTTATTTAGCACATACCATGCCACACATCGTACTCATTTCTTCTTGACTCGTTCACGAGTGTCTACATTTACTCATTCACATGGCTTTAGTACAATTTCCATTTCTACCTCTAGACTCATCTATGTGTCCCATTGATCACTAGGGATAATCAAAGATGCATATTCATCGTCATTCATGTAGGTACGAAACCAATGCCACATCCCTGAGGTGGTCTTATATGGACTTCTACATCAAGTATCGATGCCATATTATAAATATGGTTTTATACGGAACTTCAACTCGGTACTGAGGCCATGCCCCGAACATGGTCTCATACGGGACCTTATCTATTTCATATCCCAATGATAGCCTTTTCATTATAGTCCCCTAGGACTTCAACCTCATGTTCAACAACGATTACTCTATCTAATAGAGTTTCATGTATCAATGTGATACAAAGCATTCTTAAAGTGCTAACATAAACACTGCATTAATCACATGTAAACTTACTCAATTTAACTCTCTTAACATCTCATCATAATTCAATAGTGGTAAGGAGAGTGAGGTCACAGAGCCCCTTAACTTGGCTCTCGTGACTACATACATATGACTTATTATTCATCATAGTCATATAACTCATCTCGAGTGGGTTTTCACATTTATCACTCTACAATTGTTTCTATCCCTTATACTTTTGAACTGTAACTTTTAATAATTCAAGTTCCACATTAATATATGCTCGAGTACTCAACATTTAACCCTACTTTCTCTTACAATCACTTATCAATTAATGAATGTTGTACGGGTTTGAGTACGTCGTCTACACGATTGCCATAGTCCAACTATGGTCTTACTCGTATCACGACAAAGATAGTCTAGCTACTTTTTATATGTCATCACGATGCCATAGCCTCGCTATGGTCTTACATGAAATCTCATACCAATACCAATGCCATATCCCTGATACGATCTTACATGGAACGTATGTCAATGTCGATGCCATATCCCAGATATGGTCTTACACCAGCTCTTGTCTTAATGTCGATGCCATGTTCCAAACATGGTCTTACACTGGCACTCATAATACGGTCGATGCCATGTTCCAAACATGGTCTTTCACTGACCCTCACAATACGGTCGATGCCATGTTCCAAACATGGTCTTACACTAACCCTCATAATACGGTCGATGCCATGTTCCAAACATGGTCTTACACTGACCCTCATAATATGGTCGATGCCATGTTCCAAACATGGTCTTACACTGACCTTCTCATTGCCATGGTCCAACCATGGTCTTATTCATCTTTTCATCGTTGAACGACCGTACTCATATCCTGCATTCTACTAAATCGAACTTTTCAGTTTTTAATCATGTGAACATATTTATCATAAACAATGGCATCACAAATCGCAAGTGCTTACTTACTCTTACTGTTTTTCACATACATCATGGCACTTACTAGTCTCATGCTTGTAAGGTAAACAAAGTACCTGTAACACTTGATCACATAGATCGGTATGCTTTACTATAATAAACATAATCTCAAAGATCATCATTCATAACATGAATTATACTTGTTAGTCACCTTCACTAGCATGACATAATATCAACTTTACTACTAACTTTCTTGCTATCCCATTTAAACTTTACTTGTGTGCCCGATGAATTTCCATGAATAACTGAGGATACTGAATCTCATCTCACATGCTCAATGCCAAAGCCATATCCTAGATACGGTCTTACATGGAATCTCTCTTCTTGGTTTCGAGGCCATGTCTTGACATGGGCTTATCTGAAAGTCTTTCTCGTTCTCACCAATGCCATGCCTTGGCTTGGACTTACATGATAACTTGTTCAATGCCAAGCTTGCCTTGGACTTACATGATAACTTGTTCAATGCCAAGCTTGCCTTGGACTTACATGATAACTTGTTCAATGCCAAGCTTGCCTTGGACTTACATGATAACTTATTCAATGCCAAGCTTGCCTTGGACTTACATGATATCTTATTCAATGCCAAGCTTGCCTTGGACTTACATGATATCTTGCTTGCTTGTCGATGCCATGCCTCGGCTTGGTCTTATACGGACTTTCTTGTTTCATGTGGTAGATCGAGTATCCTAAGTTATTCAACTTCAATCGGGGCTTTCTCATGCTTGATCTCATTAATTTCTTTGTTTAACATAACATTAAACATTTTTCATAATAACATTGTACATTATACTAAGCAATTCAATGATATAAATCATAAAGCTTAGAAATCACACAAACTTACTGAAATTAGCTCGGTTGGGAATCATCACTGTCTTAACAAAACAATTTCGTTAGAGCCGGGAGACATCACACTATCACGATCCACATACGGCATGTATAGCTAGACTCTTACTCACGCTAGGTTAGTCCTAGAACCGAGTAAACCTGGCTCTGATACCACTAAATGTAACACCCCATACCCGAGTCCGAGGCTTAGATTGGATACGAGATATTACTATGCTTTAACTGCTTAATCATACACTTACGGGCTGTAAAATTTCGTTTCAAATTAAAAACTTCTCTTTCTTAGTCAAAATATTCGTATCGTGAGCCTACGAGGCCTTAAGCTTGCGTTTGGAAACTTTTACGAGTTAAAAGAAACTTTTCTTTGAAACAGGGGCCACACGCCCGTGTAGAATGAGACACGCCCATGTTCAACAACCGTGCTTAAAAACCCAAGCATTCTGCCAAATGCCCCATGGTTAAGGCACACGCCCATGCAGTTTGGGACACGCTCGTGCACCCCTTTACACGCCCATGTCTTCCGACCGAGTGGTCGACATCGACTAATTACACACGCCTTGACACGCTGTGGGACTTAGACCGTGTACTATACCTTGATATACTGACTTATTACACACACCCGGGGCACACGCCCATGTGCTGGCCATGCGTATCACACGGCTTGAACAAACGGCCGTGTGATCAGCCCGTGTTCTATTCTAACTTAAGGCACTAAGGTGCAGGATGTACACGGCCTAGACACACGCCCGTGTGTCTATCCGTGTGGGAACTTAGATGCTATCTACCAAGCCTTTTTCCACCCACATTTGCATACATTCATTCCTCATCGCATAACTACACCTAGTATCAACATTACTCTTGAACTGTAGACATTTGATTATAAAAGAAATAAGATCTTTATCCCATACACAAGGGAGAACTAATTCCTATATTATTACAAACAACTTACGCCATCATCTATGGCTATACACAATGGTCCCATAACTCATTTAGGCCAACACATATGGCTACAATAATTAGACCTTATCAACTTCAAGTACTAGCCCTATACATGCCATGACTTCTAAGGACTTGATACCTTATACCAAGGGTCTGATCGATAGTGTGAAACATCTCCGGCGGTCTCCAACCCGAGCTAAGTAATAAAACCTATAAAAGATGAGAAAAGTAAAAGAGTAAGCAATAATGCTTAGTAAGTTCATCTGTATAATTTGACAAATATTGATATTCACTGAATATACATAACCCCAAGGCAATATGTTGAATTTTTCTCATCAACTCATAGTTACTTACTCAACCATTCTTGAAACTTACTCATTCAATCTCTTACCATATTCTCACCATATCACAAGCCAATTCGTTCGTTTAATTAGTATACGTTCCTGAACTGATAATCACAATGTCATATATAACAACACATCAAGCATGTTCAATAAGCCGCTCATGCTACTAATATCTCGGTGGTTTCGCACTTAGCCCACCATTGAATCTCTAATACAGAGGTATCGCATATAACCCACCAATCATTTATAAGTGATGGTATCACACATAGCCCATCGATCAACAATCAATAAGGTGATATCGCACATAGCTTACCGTTATTTACATTCATGGATAATAATTCACAAGTATAACTCTATTTCAAACGTTCATTCAAGAACATTCTCACATGTTTCCATTTTTACTTAACTTTCTACGATATTCGTTCTCATTCACACAGTGCATCAAATACACATACCCCACTAGGGGTTCGTTATTTATTGAATTCATCTCAATTCAATTCTACACATACTTGTGCTACTCATGGTACAACCACATACATTCACAAACACAATGAATCATTCGAATTGTTAAATAACTCTCTTGAGTCTCATGCACATAGTTCTCGTTGTCACTCTACCCCAATTGGGTTTTACATACACTAACGTATCGATGCCATGTCCCTGACATGGTCTTATACGAATTCTTACACCGAGGCCATATCCCAATATGGTATTACTCGAGCCTTTACCCATCGTCCTATCGTGTTATACACCTTTCCCATTACTCTAAATTCAATTCTATTGACATCTCATCAAGAGACATTTCATACATTTATATAGTAATATACATTCCATACAACATTGAAATACTAAATAAGCTCATACGTAATTTCAACATTTGAACATGAACTTACCTCGATGTCGAAAGAGCCGAAAAGGACTTTTTGCCCACATTTCTCTTTTCATCCGTTCTAGGTCTGAAACTCATTTTCTTTGATCTAAAACAATGAAATTTACTCATTTAATCACTTAATGATCGTTTTACAACATAATCTCTACTTAGGCAAAAATGACCATTTTGCCCTATACTTTGGCAAAATTATGATTTTGCCCCTAAGCTCGTAAATAAATTTTCATCACATTTTCTTGTTAAACAAGCCTAGCTGAACATTAAATCCTCTTACAACTATTCTCAATTCCATCAATTTCATGCCTTAATGAACAAATTACAACTTTTGCATTTTAGTCCCAAATAGGTGTTTTCATGACAACACCTTTCACAAAAGTTGTTTCTCATCATCCTATCATTCATTTTCTTTCATAAAACTCATCAAACAACATAAAATCTCTCATGGCAAATCCCTAGACTTTCAACCATATTGCAAACTAGTCCCCTCTTTAGAAAGCTTAAGCTTTATGGGTCTCAAAAGTACAAAAATTAACATCTAAAGCCATCAAAATCACTTACTTGAGTGAAGAGAAGCTTGCTGAAATTTTCAAGATTTCAAAGCCCTCCCATGGCTGATATTTTCGGTTGAAAGAGAAGAAATAAAAAGGATGATAGCTTTTTGGCTTATTTGATCTTATTTTATTTCTTTTTAAACACCTAACATGACCACATTTAATGTTCTTGTCCCCTTAGCTTACTATGGCCTGCCAACTCACTTAGACTAGGCCAAATTGCTCATTTGGGACCTCCAATTACTAAGCCATAGCTATTTGGTACCTTTAACCTATAGAATGGAACTTTCGCACTCTATGCGATTTAGTCCTTTTTCACAATTTAGCTAGAAATCGCTAAAATTAAGGCACTAAAATTTTTATGCATCCTCATAAACATGTTGTAACTCATAACATAACATGAAAATAATTTTATCTAACCTCGAATTAGTGATTCCAAGATCACTGTTCCGACTAGCCCCTAAATCGGGCTATTACAATTTCTGTCTATCCGAAGCGGCCTTCAAACAGTCACGAATTACCTTTACTTTCTCTTCGGTCTCTTTGACTAAGTCAACCCCGTGAATCTGATTTTCTCTGAGTTCGGTCCAATACAAAGGCGTTCAGCACTTACGCCCATACAAAGCCAAATAAGGCGCCATTTTCAAACTCAACTGATAGCTATTGTTGTAGGCAAACTCTACCAGCGGAAAATTGTAACACCCTTAGCCCGTAACTATCGTCGGTTTAGGGTTAAGAGGCATTACCGGACAATCGGAAACTTTTACAGACATTTCATAAAATAATTTTACAAATCAAAACAAAGTGTCCCTTAAATAGGTCTACGAGACCTTAATCATGCTTTAGAAAGGGGCCGGGACTAAACCGAACACATACGGCAATTCTCGGAAATTTAAAAATTTTTCTAAGTTACAGAGGTCACACGCCCGTGTGGGCATGCCGTGTGCCTCCCACGGCCACAGACACGCCCATGTGTCTAAGCCGTGTCAAAACATGGCATACATACTGACTTGACCACACGGCCTGAGACACGCCTGTGTGCCTCACCCGTGGTCGAGCCTGACTTGCACCACACGGCCAGTCACACGCCTGTGTGTCCAACTCATGGTTGAGTCTGACTTGATTTTGACATGCAACCACAAGGGACACGGTCGAGCCACACGCCCGTGTGCTCAACCGTGTAGGCAATTATAGGCCATTTTCAAGGCCAAAATGCCACCCACACTTGGGTCATCCCTACAATCATATACAAGTATTATTCCATACACAATTGGCAACCAAAAATTTCATCAAATGGTCATCTTTACAACTCATACAAGTACATTTCATCACAACATATTATATGCCATTTAGCTCAACCAAATCACAAGTATATCTAAGAAATATTCACCTATAAACTTACCAATTCATTATGGCATCACTCCATCAATATTATACCAACTTTTCATCACCAAAACAAAGTTCAATTTTACCATATGCTCAACCATTAACAAAACACATAACATAGCTTATCTACTTATTCATGACATATCATTAACTAGCCATATCACATGGCTATTTATATATCCCAAACATATTTCAAAGTAACTAGCCTATACATGCCATACTTAAGCATTTACACTTTCAAAAGGTACCAAAATAGGATTGAGTAGTGTGATGACGATCCTCGACGATCTCGAGCCTTCCGTAGCTTTAACAATCTATAAAACAGAACAAACACACACAAAGTAAGCTTCCAAAAGCTTAGTAAGCCATATACAAATAAACTTATCATATAAGCATTCATTATTCATCTCAAATACAAGATCACTAATAGCTCATTTGCATATTCATAATTCTCTATGGCTCATTTGGTTAGCCATTTGCTTACCAACATATATGCATCACCTTGTACTTCATTAGATTATAGTTCATTCATTCACATACCACATTTTACTTTATCAAATCTATTCACATATCTCATCTAGGTAAGTTCATATAAACACTTACCTTTCATACACTTGCTTAGTGTACAATTCAAATGTACCTGATTCGTTTATACATTTCACGTAGATTTTCATTTCTCGGATTTGCCTGTTGAACCAATTGGAATCAAATAGGATACTCAGAATGCTCAGAATAGTCGTACAATGCCAACATCCCAGACGTGGTCTTACATGTAACCAGATATCGATGCAACTGTCCCGGACAGGGTCTTACACGAATCAATACGATGCCAATGTCCCAGACATGGTCTTACACGTAAATCTCAAATTGATGCCAACATCCCAGACGTGGTCTTACACGATGTCTCATATCGATGCCAACGTCCCAGACGTGGTCTTATACGATATTACATATCGGACACCTATGTCATGACATATGTAATCCTATCTATTCCTAGATTCGTACGGGACTTTTTCGGATGTTGACACCATGTCGATACTATCTCAGATTTCATGTACTCATCATCTCTTATACATTCATCATTATAAATTTTCATATGAACATACATATATTAATGTAAATACATTTATTTGTATATTGACTTACCTCGGATTCGGATAAACAGAAACGAACTCGGCTACTCAATTACTTTCGATTTCCCACTATCTAAGTCTGTTTTCTTCGGTTCTTGATCTATATATATTCAAATTTAACTCATTTATTCACTAATTCATTCAATTCAAACCAAAAACACATATTTTGGGCAATTTACAAATTAGCCCCCACATTTTCACTTTTTAACATTTTAGTCCCTATTTCACAAAATCACAAAATACACAAAATTTCATATTACCCATGCTTGGCCGAATATTCATGTAGTCCATACAAGTCCATACATTTCATTTATTTCTCAATTTAGTCCCTCAAAATATTATTTTCTCAATTAAGTCCAAATTAATCAAATTCATCAAAAATTCAAAGACAAACTATGTTAATCTAACACATATCTTTCATAATTCATCTTTAAACCTCACAAAACTCATGTGTTCATCAATGGCATATTTCAAAATCTTCATCAATTCACAAAATTGAAGCATGGGTTTGAAGAACACGAAGCAACGATCACAAAAAACGTAGAAATTATCAAAAATCGAAACAAAACATACCTTGAATCAAGCTAAATCCTTGCCGAAACCTAACTTGATCTTTTTATTTTCTTTTCTTTTGATATTCGGCCAAAGAACAAGACAAAATGGCCTATTTTGTGCCTTTGTTTTATTTATTATTAACTTATTAATTAATTTACACCTTTAACCTTTATTATAACATTATAAATTCCACTAATACATGGCATTAATGTCCATCCATATTTCCAATGGTTCAATTGCATTATAAGGACCTCGCATTTATAAAGACATGACACATAGGTGCTTTTAACTTATGGCATGCTAATTTAACATCTTTCACAATTAAGTCCTTTTATCAAATTAAACACGCAAACAGATAAATTAATTTACAGAAATTTCACACATGCTTAATCATATAC
Organism: Gossypium sturtianum; assembly: GCA_025698515.1. Classification (NCBI taxonomy): domain Eukaryota; kingdom Viridiplantae; phylum Streptophyta; class Magnoliopsida; order Malvales; family Malvaceae; genus Gossypium; species Gossypium sturtianum. Next base: position 120,229,260 of record CM046952.1, read on the forward strand.
TGCAGACACAGAAAATAATATTAAAATATTTTTCTGACTCGGATTTGGGGTCCCGAAACCACTATTCTGACTAGGGTCTAAATCGGACTGTTACATAAATACTTTTCCCAACTGCCTTGGAATTCAAAGACACAACACCGCAACATGTCTTCAAGAATCTAAATTACTCTCTCCGACTGACCGTCGGTTTGCGGATGGAAAGCCGTGCTAAAATTCAACTTTTTCCCCAAAGCTTCTTGTAACTTTTTCCAAAACCGTGAGGTAAACCTCGGATCTCTATCTGAAATAATCGACAAGGGCACTCCGTGGAGTCTCACAATTTTGGAAACATACAAATCAACCAATTTTTCAAGCGGATAATCCATACGCACCAGTATAAAATGAGTTAACTTTGTTAGCCTATCAACCACAACCCATACAGCATCTTTCTTCCTTGGCGTCCAAGGCAACCCGGACACGAAATCCATAGTAATACGGTCCCATTTCCATTCGGGAACCATCACAGGCTGAAGTAAACCCGAAAGTACTTGGTGTTCGGCTTTCACTTGCTGACAAATTAAACACTTAGAGACAAACTCTGAGATGTCTATTTTCATTCCCGACCACCAATACATTTTCTTTAAGTCACTATACATTTTCACACTACCCGGATGGATAGACAGACAACCACTATGGGCCTCTTGCAAAATCTTCTGAATAAGCTCTTCATCCTTAGGTCCACAGATCCTCTCTCGGAACATCAAATAACCGTCGGTACCAATTCGAAAACCTGATTCAATACCCGTCTCGCACTAAGTTATCTTGGCTTGTAACTCTTTATCACTTTTTTGAGCTTTACAAATCTCTTACAGAAACATCGGTCTAGCTCTTAACTCTGCTATGACCGAACCATCATCAGTCACAGACAACTGGGTATTCATAGCCCTCAAGGCAAACAATGACTTCCTACTCAAAGCATCGGCGACCACATTCGCCTTTCCAGGGTGATAGTCAATTATCAACTCTAACCATCTCTGCTACCGTAGGTTTAACTCCTTTTAAGTCATCAAATACTTTAGACTTTTATGGTCAGTGAATACCCGACATTTCTCGCCATACAAATAATGTCTCCATATCTTCAATGCGAACACGATGGCGGCCAGCTCTAAATCATGTGTCAGATAGTTTTTCTCATGTGGCTTCAGCTGTCTCGAGGCATAAGCTATTACCTTGCCTTCTTGCATAAGCACACACCCCAATTCATTTAAGGATGCATCGCTATACACCACAAATTCCTTTCCCGGTTCCGGTTGCACTAAAACTGGGGCTTCAGTCAATAATGCTTTTAGTTTCTCAAAACTCTGTTGGCACTTCTCTGTCCATTCGAATTTGACATCTTTCTGTAGCAACATCGTCATCGGTGTAGTAATCATGGAGAATCCTTTAATGAATCGTCTGTAGTAACCCGCTAAGCCTAGAAAGCTTCTAATCTCTGATACATTCCTCGGCGGCTTCCACTCAACAATAGCCGAGATCTTACTTGGGTCAACTCTAATTCCATCACCCGACACGATGTGTCCTAAGAATCCGACCTCTCGGAGCCAAAACTCACTTTTACTAAACTTAGCATACAACTGCTTATCTCTTAAAGTCTGCAAAATAGTTCTCAAATGCTCTGCGTGCTCACTCTCATCACGAGAATAAATTAATATATCATCGATAAAAACAACAACGAACTTATCCAAGTACGGTCAGAAAATACGATTCATTAAATCCATAAACACGGCGGGAGCATTTGTTAAGCCAAAGGGCATGACAAGGAACTCATAGTGTACGTACCTCGTCCAAAATGCGATTTTCGATACATCTTGCTCCTTAACTCTTAGCTGGTAATAACCGGACCTTAAGTCTATCTTAGAAAACACTGTGGCTCCTTTCAATTGGTCAAACAGATCATCGATCATTAGTAAAGGATACTTGTTCTTCACAGTCACCTTGTTGAGCTGTCTGTAGTCTATACATAACCTCATCGACCCGTCTTTCTTTTTCATAAAAAGTACCGGAGCACCCCACGGAGAATAGCTCAGTTTCGCAAAACCCTTATCTGTTAACTCTTGTAGTTGAACCTTCAACTCTTTTAACTCCAATGATGTCATCCTATACGGGGCAACCGAAATAGGTGTCGTACCAGGGACTAACTCAATACCAAACTCAACTTCCCTAGTTGGAGGCAATCCAGGTAACTCCTCCGGAAACACATCTGGATACTTACATACCACTGGCACTGACTCAGTCTTTACTTCTGACACTTGAGTATTCAACACAAACGCGAGATAAGACTCATACCCTTTTCTTATAAATTTCTCAGCCGCCAAAGAAGAAATCACTACAGGCAAGCTATCTGATTCACCTGATTCAACCCGAAAGATGTCCCTATTTTCACATTTCAGTTCAATAAATTTTCTCCCACAATTTACTATCACATCATGAGCTGCTAACCAGTCCATACCAAGAATCACGTCAAATTCATCAAACGGTAGCAGCATAAAATTAGCCAAAAAATAATGACCTCTAATTGTCAAGGGACAATTTTTACACACTTGGTCAACTAGCACATGCTTGCCTAAAGGGTTTGACACTTTTACCACAAATTCGGTAGACTCAACATGCATATTCATACTAAACACCAATTTCATACAAACATACAAATGGGTAGACCCTAGATCAATCAAAGCAATAACAGAGATATCATGAAGAGAAAAAGTACCCGTAATCACATCTGGGGATGAAGCCTCTTCGCGAGCGCGAATGGCATAAGTCCTTGCAGGGGCTTTACCCTATGATCTCATAGTGGAATCTCTAGGCGCACCTCTACTGCTAGCCCCACTTCCCGGGTTCTTCTATGGTCTACCTCTAGAAGGGGCATTACTCAATCGCACATCTTGCTTTCTGTCTTTCTCATCCATCTCAGGACAGTTTCGAATGAAGTGGTCTAGTGAACTGCACTTGAAACAGCCTTTATAATTTCCTCGACACTCACCAAAATGTCGTCTACCACACTGCGAACACTCCGATTTATTTGGTCGAGCATTACCAACACTCGCAATAGAAGTGGTTTGAGCTTTAGACGCAGTGTACTGCTTATTCTTATTTCTACTCGAGAATCTCGCTGAAACATTTGATCGGGTAGTGAATTCTCTCGATTTCTTGGATGAGGACTAAAATGATTTTCCCAACTGTCTTTTCTTTGAGTCACGAGACTTAATATCAGCCTTCCTTTTCTCTTTGGCCAATTCCTCGGCCTTGCAAGCTCTCTCAACGAGCACCACAAATTCTTTGAGCTCTAGAATGCCAACTAAAAGTCGAATGTCTTCATTCAATCCATCCTCAAATCTCTTACGCATGATGGCTTCAGTAGATACGCACTGTCTAGCGTATTTGCTGAGCCTTACGAACTCACGCTCATACTCTGTTACTGTCATTCGGCCTTGCTTTAATTCTATAAATTTCTTCCTCTTCTGGTCTATAAACCTCTAACTAATATACTTCCTTCAGAATTCCTCTTGGAAAAACTCCCATGTAATCATTTCCCTTGGTACAACCGACACAAGGGTGTTCCACCATTGGTAGGCTAAGTCTCGTAGGAGTGACACAACACACTTCATGCACTCCTCAGGTGTGCAAGACAATTCATCGAATACCCTAATGGTATTTTCTAGCCAGAACTCTACCCTCTCTGGGTCATTATCTATATTCGCCCTAAATTCCTCAGCCCCTTACTTCCGAATTCTGTCAACTGGAGGTTTTTCCCTTCTTAACATCTCCACCACTTGGGGAGCTACAGGGGCAGACTAGGGGATTGGAGGGGGTGGAGGAGGTGGAGCGTCCGGGTTTGCACGAACAAACTCTGAATACCAAGCATTCATCATATGGAGGAAGGCTTATCTAGCCCCTCCGCCCTGACTCAGTGTCACGGGCCCACTTTTAACTGGTGCGGTCCCCTCAGCGGGAGCCGGTGCATTACTCTCGACATCATCCGCCACTGCTCCGTCGGGATCCATTTACTATATAAAAACACATTTTAAATTGTCAGGAGTCGTCACACTATTATAATTCATATATGGCATGTATAGCTAGACTCGTACACACGCTAGGTTAGTTTGAGAATTGACTAAACCATAGCTTTGATACCACTAAATGTAACACCCTTTACCCGTATCCTATGCCAGAACAAGGTACGAGGCGTTACCTAACTTAATAACATGCATACAAACATTTCCGAGTTAAGAAATTTTGTTCAAATTTAAAACTTTTCAAACTTCATCTTAAAGTCCCTAATATGGGCCTACGAGGCCCAAAACATACTTTAGAAATGGTTCGGTACTAAACCAGGCACTTTAGAGAACTTTGGAAAATTTCACTGAAAATAGGGGCACAAGCCCGTGTGGCAAGGGACACGCCCGTGTGGGCAGACCGTGTGGTCACACACGCCCATGTCCCTAGCCGTGTGGATTTATTTTTCAATTCAAACCTATAGGGGTTTTCACACGGCCTGGCACACGCCCGTGTCCATGGCCCGTGTCCCTCACACGGCCATGACACGCCATTGTCTTAGCTCGTGTGTTAAAACCTTGACATTCTGTTTCTGACGTCAGTAACATTTTAGGGTCACACGGCCAAGGCACACGCCCGTGTGCTAGACCGTGTGGCAAATTTAATTTCGCATTTAAGGTGTAGACTTCACACGGCCTGGGCACATGCCCATATATTATGGCCATGTCATCCACACGGTTGAGACACACGGCCGTGCCTTAGCCCGTGTGGTAACTACTGGGCATTCTGTTTTACCAAATTAAGGTGCAGGGGACACACGGCCAGATTACACGCCCATGGGGCAGACCGTGTGTCACACATGGCCTAGACACACGCCCGTGTGTCTACCCGTGTGGACAAAAACAAGGCTATTTACCAAGCCCTTTTGCCACCCTTACTTGCACCAACATAAGCCACATCCAAGACATACACACATTAAGGCCACTACACTCCATTCACATGCAAAACTTATCACATACTTTATCAATCCAATCATGCAACCTACTCATTCATGCATTAATATACCAAATACTCATCCATGCAATTTGCTCAATCATGAAAAACATCATCATTTGCATAAATCAACAACAAATATTAGCCATTATCCATGGCCTTAGACAAAATGGATCAACTTCATGACAAGCCAACACATATGGCCAAAACAATATGACACTTAACAAAAAGACTTAGTCCCTATACATGCCATACTTAAAATAATAAGGCTAACTATACCAAATGCTTCAATTGATAGTGTGATCGATGCCTCCGACGTCTGTTGATCCCCGAGCTAGGTTTGCAGCACTATAAGAAAATGGAAAAGAGAGGGAGTAAGCATAAAGCTTAGTAAGTCGCATGTAAATAATAAACAACAATTACCATGCATTATCATACTCATAACATAATATAAACTTGCACATAATTCTAAAATGATTAAAGGAATAACTTACTCATTTTCATCCTTACTAATCATACAACATAAATCGAGCTCATTTCTCATGAATTTCGTAGGTACATGTATCACTTACAACATAGTCGTAACTTTTCTCACTTTTGACACAAGCTTTAAATTACCCGTTGAACCAGTTGGAATACCAAAGGATACCCGACAAGCCTCACACAAGAGGGTAAGATGCCGATGCCATGTCCTAGACATGGTCTTACACTGGCTCACATATCAAGGCTGATGCCATGTCCCAGACATGGTCTTACACTACCTCTCATATCAATGCCGATGCCATGACATGGTCTTACACTGGCTCTCATAATGTGGCTGATGCCATGTCCCAGGCATGGTCTTACACTAGCACACATATCAACGCTGATGCCATGTCCCAGACATGGTCTTACACTAGCACACATATCAACGCCGATGCCATGTCCCAGACATGGTCTTACACTGGCTCTCATAATGTGGCCGATGCCATGTCCCAGACATGGTCTTACACTAGCACACATATCATCCAAATGTCATGGCATGGATATCCAATCTATTCCTAAGGTTCAACCGAGAGTTTTTACTACATCAATTCTCATCATGCATATTCACAACAATAATCAAACACTTTATGCCATATTAATTGTTCAATACATAATAACAATAAAGTTGTATTATTTATGTACAACTTATCTCGGTATACAAAATATGGGCGACTAGTCCAAATTTAGTCCGAAAGCTTGGTTTTTCCCGGATCTAGGTCCGAATTCCGTTTTTCTTGATCTATAATGACAAAGCTTACTTATTTAATCACCACATTAATCAAGACATTCCAAAATTCCTACTTTAGCAAAACTACCTTTTTACCCTTAGACTTTCATATAATTACGATTTTGCCCCTAGGCTAGTAAAACGATTTTAATCAAATTTCCTCCTTTAACAAGCCTAGCCGAACCTTTATTACTCTTATAGCAACTCACAAATCCAATTATTTCACGCATTTACTACACATTTTATAACTTTTACAAAAAGGTCCATTTTAGGTGTTTTCATGAAAAATCCTTTCACAAAAGTTGTTTATTAAACAACCAAGTTTCATTTTCTTTCATAAAATTTCAGCAAACAATATAAATACTCTCATGGAAAGACCCTAAACTCTCAACCATTTTGCAAAATAGTCCCCTCATTAGCTAGATTAAGCTATAGGGGTTCCAAAAACACAAAAATTATCAAGAATGACCATTAAAATCACTTACTTGCAAGGGTGAAGAGTTGCTGAAATTTCAAGCTTCTAAAACCCTTATTTTTGCTAAAAATTTTGGTGGAAGAGAAAGAAGATGGGAAAAGATGATAACTTTTTCTTTGTTTTATTTTATTTTATTCATTTAGTCACCTAATGCCACCAAACTTTGACCATTCATGATTTTAAAATTCCATGTTCAGCCACCACTAATTTTATTGGTATTTTTACTCAATAAGGACCTCTACTTTAGTGTTCCATAGCTATTTAACACCTGTAACTCGTAGAACAAAACTTTCGCACTTTATGCGATTTAGTCCTTTTTTAAAATTAAGCATGAAACCGCTAAAATTAATTTACCAAAATTTTCAAACACTAATATAATCATGCCATGACACTTGAAATAATATTAAAATAATTTTTTTGACCTCGAATTTGTGGTCTCGAAACCACTATTCTGACTAGGCCCAAAATCAGGCTGTTATAGTATGAGATGATATCCATAATGAAATAATCATAAGTGTGAAATATGGACAAATTGTCATGTTTCGGGTGAATGTTGAGAATTTGATGGAATAAGGTGATATTCTCGGATGAGAATAACATTAAACATGTTGTATAAAGGATTTAGCCCAGACGGGTAATCCTAATGTAAGCCTCTTGAGCATATACTATAAATTGGATTTAGCCCGGACGGGTAATCCAAATTAAGCTCCCTAGAGCATGTGCTACGAATAGGATTCAGCCTGGACTGGCAATCCGGTTGTGAAAAATGTGGCTCAAGAGTGTGCCTCTTATTACGAGCCCTAATGGGTTCTATTGCACATGAAAATACTACTCGAACATCCATCGAAATCTCATTAGTTCAACGGAAAAGACTCTTGAAATATGGAAAGGTAGAATTAATGGAAGTTGTATGTAATGAGCTCATCTATGTTTTACTTGAAATTCATATGAGATTATGTGACTAACTTGTTTGAATAAGTGATTGTGTGTTTAGGTAACTTACCCAAAATTGATGGATTTGTGTTTCATGTATGCTTGTATTAATAAATATAATCGGTAAGTTTATTTCCCGTTATACGAACTTTCTAAGCATGAAAATGCTTACCCCGTTTAATTTTCCCTTGTTTTATAGTGCTCGTAAGCTCGCGAAGGTTGGAGGATCGGTCGGAGCATAATCACACTATCCACTATCTCCTTTTTGGTATACTTAGAAATCTCATTTTGGTATAATGACATGTATAGGCTTAATTGGTCAAATGATGACTTGTAAGTGATGTTTTGTAATCTAGCCATTGGAATGGCTAGTAAGGATTTATTTGGTATGTCTAAAAGTTATTCTATGTTCAATACTTATGTGTTAAATGTGGATGAATGGAGTATGTTTATCTTGTATATGCATTAAAAGTATGCTTATAGACATGAATTACATGTGATATTATGTCATGATAGATGCTAATTCATGCAAGTATTGGTGTAGGTTGTTGGCAAAATTGGGTGAGAAAATGAAGCTAAGAAATGGCTTCATTTTGTCCACACGGGTAGACACACGGGCGTGTGTCTAGGCCGTGTGTGACACATTGCCAAGTACATGGGTGTGTAGCTAGGCCGTGTGTCCCCTGCACCTTAAATTCAAGAAAACAGAATGCTCAGAATTGAGCACACGAGCAGAGACACGGGCGTGTGTCTCAGCTGTGTGGGAGACACGGCTTAGAACACGGGCGTGTGTCTTGGCCGTGTGAAACCTGAACCTAATTCGAATTAAATTAATTATCCACACGGGCGTGTGGCATGGCCGTGTGGCGCAAGTCAGAGAGCACCCTAAATCAAACACAGCCTGTAACACGGGCGTGTCCTTTGGACCACACGGGCGTGTGAGCCCTGCACCCTAGAAAAATTTTGTAATTTTGTGAAAAATTCTTAGAGGTTTTGATTAAGTCCCGATTCGATTCTAATACTCGTTTTGGGCCTCGAGGGCCCATTCAAGGGACAATAAGAAAAAGTTGGAGTATGAATAGTATGTTTAATACAAATTGCATGAGAATGTTCGGTGAACTCCGGTAATACTCTGTAACCCTGTTTCGGCGACAGATACGAGGTAGGGGTGTTACAGTCGTGGAGCCTATGCCAACTGTACTATAGACAACCTTTTTGGAAGTGTCGGGAGAAGCGTTGCAAAACCTATGCCAACCTTTTTTGCGTCGTCTTAGGTCAAAAAAGTGTCGCGGTAGGCTTGTTTTGTTGTAGTGTGACAACAAAAGTGACCAGTTTAGATGACATTGTTTAAAACACAACAAAAATAGGGGACACGAAATTGTTTACGTAGTTTGGTTTTCCTACGTTTGTGGACCCTAGCTCAGTGAGTAAATCCATTATAATTAATCCCAATACAACAAGTGATTTAAGTCCTATCGCACCCCGGTATAGCAATCTTACTTTTGTACCTAAAGATCCAAATCACTCACCTCTAAGTTCTCTCCTAATTGTAAAACCAAGTAACAAACTTGTTTACACTCTTAAAAAAATATTCCTCAATATACAAATAAGTGCTCTCAACTCTACACCTTTCTAACTTACATAAGCTTTTAATATATAAAAGTTTAAGGCTTGCTAAGATAAAAATCAATTACAACAATTTTCCACTAAAATAGCCTCATAAAAATGCTTTACAAATATCCTCATAAAGTTCTTATAAAATCAAATATCTCCAAAATAAGTATTCAAATAAGTCAAGTCAATCTCTACAAAACAATGGATCTAATTTGCTTGATTTGAATTGATTCAATCTTTAAAGATTTGTTGCTCCATAAGATGGATCTTCAAATATGAGCCAACACACGTTCACAAAATCATCTAAGTCGTTGCCCAATTGATTTGTTGAAAAGATTGCCAAGTTAAAAAATGGCAAGTTATGTTTCCTGTCGCAGTGTCAGTCGTAATGACCATTTCCGTTGGCCCTTCGAGAGCCACTTAAAAAACTTGTTTTAATAATAAAACATCTATCAATGTTGAAAAAGCCTTTCATATTTGGAGCACGAATCCATCTCCACAAAGTAATCTTTAATCCATCTTGATCCGCCCAACTCTCATTAAATCAATTATCATTAATACTACGAAGGATCACAGAATCAACCCATATCTTCTTGGATTGCATATCTCAGTATATAAGATAAGTAGATCACATAAGAATCATTGGAAAGTATTTTGCTTGATCCAATCTCTTCTCCAATAATAAACACAAGATTGACTGCACAAAATCCTCGAAAAGAAGCAAGAAAATAATTAAAATATTTTGATAAAAAAACTAACAAATAAAGCAAGTTATGTGTCTAGTACAATAATAATCGTAATGCTAACTTTCGTTAGCACATAAACAATAACTTCAAAAATTTACCTCAATAGTTTTTTATCATACACTCTTTATTAATAAAAATAGCTAACACTATTTTAATTTTTCTTATTTGTTGAACAATAATACAAAGATTAAATTGAGTTACTTATTCTGAGAGGAATTAAATTGTTAATGGAATTGTCCTTATTTTTCACTTTCAAATAGTATACTCCCATTTATTTTAGAGTGACTAAATTTCTTTTAACCATATGCTACATGGATCTTTTGAGTACTTTTTCAAAGTATTATTTTATATCCATTAAATAACCATACATTACCATAATATGTGTAAATTTATATTTTAGATTTTTTTAAATGTACAATATTATTCACTTATGATATATTTATAAACTTTAAAATTATTGAAATAAAAATATTTTTAGGATAAAAAAATCATTTTTATGAAATTTTAAAATTCTATTTTGTTTAAATGTTCATTTTTTTTTTTGTAAAATGTTCAAAATAAATTAGATAAATTACACAATTGGTCATTCAATTTTTACAATTTTTTTATTTTAAGCACCAAAAAACCTTTATAAAATAGACACTAATATCATATAATATATTCATTTTGATCATTTCGGTTAAAATAGATAAAAGAAATCTCCATAAACTCCTATCCATTGTTAAGAATACCAAGTTTCAACTCTCACCCACTCTATAATTTTCTTCCCTCACTGAAACGGAGTTGCTTTTTTTCACCCTACATTTGAAAAATTACTTTGTATGACTTTGCTTTATTATTATTATTAAAAAAATAACAACAAGCATTTAACTAATATACAAAAATATTATTAGTTGAACATAATTAATTAAATTTTTACTTAAAAAATTAAATAACAGTAAAAGAATCCACGTCATCACTTTAGTGTGTCATCCATTTGGAAATACTAGTACCAAATTATATCAAATTAGAATAGAGAATTAAATCTCAAACTTCAACATAATTGAGGGACAAAAACCATAATTAGGCCATAAATAAATAAACGGAGTTTGCTCTATCGTCTCTCTAATAAAACAGCTAAAGCTAAATGCCTTCGTTCTTTCTCTCACCAGGTGGCGGCTTTCTAAAGCTATCTCTCTCGTCTCACTTTTTTTTTTTTTTTTTTTTTTTTTTTTTTTAATTTTGTGTTCCTTCTTTGATAAAAACCCTAATTTGAAAATGGCTTAGATTTAATAAATATCTGTTTCTCTTTTCTGGCTTTGTTTAATATAATAACAATAATGGACGATTCATCTGGGCTAAAACACAAAGAATTGGAGTTCAGTTTGGCGGCAGTTTCTCAGTTGTCTTCTTCTTCGCTTTCTTCATCTTCGTCTTCTTCTTCTTCGGTGATTGCTCGTTTCAGCGCTGATTCTGGAGTTGCGGAGCTGCGGTTTCACCGAGATTCGGAATTTATTGATGGCTTCAATGTCGATATTGGAACCTCGCAGGTAAGATAAAAGAGTGTTGTTTGGTTCTTGAGAAAATAGACATGCGATGCGAAGGTAAATAAAGGGTAACTTTGAGCAGATGTTTGTTTCTTCAAAAAAAAAAAATATTTTTTCGGGGTTACTTAAGGACTATGTTTTTCCATTGGCATTGAAGAGGTTTTTTTTTTTTTTCTTGATTTTCCACTTTGGGTTTGTTTCAAAATTGCTACTTTTTCGTATAATTTGGGTGTTGGGGAAGCATACGATTTGGGTAATTAAAGTTAACTACTTTTGAAGCCAAGCTTGTAGTTAATGACAGCTAGAGATAGACATAGTGTAACATGGTTGAGGTTCGTTCTTTGTTGTTTTCAGCTCTTCAAGCTGGGACCGGTTCAATCGCTTTGTGTTTCAGAGAGTTCTGGTGCCAGTAAAGAGGTATCATCTTTACTTTTGCCTCATACATATATGTATATTCATATGTGTATGTATGTATGCATATGAAAATGTTAGAATAGAAGAATACATATGTTTTTCTTTCTATTCGAACTCGACTTCTTTTCTGCTGTTTTTCGGGTTTGATTACATGCAATACCCTTTGTTTTGCCCATGGTAAAATTCTGGTTAGTAGTGACTGGTGGCGACTTCTTTCTGTTTATATCTTGGAATGCTGCAATTTACAGTATACATCCTTCAAAAATATATTTTGTTGAAAATTATAATACTTAGTGTTGATAAGTATGAATTTACTTGATGATTTCAAAAATTTTAAACCACTGTTAAATGTTACCTTTTTTTTCACATTATTACTTTTGAATCAGAAATCATATTCACGGGCAGTGACCATCCAGTTTAGAAACGAGGATGAGAGCAGGGACTTCCATTCCGCATTTGAGCAGTGGCAGAAGGATGTTATTCAAGGTGCTACTTTGAAAACCTGCTTATGATCTTGCAGAAAATTGACCGCTATATATGCTTTTGTTTGATCAGTATTTTTTTTCCCATTTTAAAGCAGGAATTCATTTACCAAATGGGGCCATTGCTGCTTCTAAGAGCAAGTTTGATTATAAAATTGAGCCATCTTCTGCTAAAATGTATTTCCACTATTATGGACAATTGCTACATCAGCAAAATATGTTACAAGATTATGTGAGAACAGGTTATATCACGGAGCTGTCTTTCATTATTCCTTTTGATTTTGTGTTATAAGTTCACTTTGAATTTCTATAGACAACACTAACAAAGCTCACAGCTTTGAGATAGTATACCACTTTTAATTATAATTCAGGTATTTTAGATGCTGATAATTGATTAACTACTTTTTCTCCAGGAACCTATTATGCTGCTGTTATCGAGAACCATGTTGATTTTACAGGTCGTGTGGTGGTTGATGTTGGAGCTGGAAGTGGTATTTTGTCGTTATTTGCTGCGCAGGTATTCTTAACCCTTTGGTCCATTATGACGATGCATATGTGCTATTCCTTTTCCTGTGGTTTATAGATTGATGCTGAATTCCTTTCTTCTTCCTATTAGGCTGGTGCAAAGCATGTTTATGCTGTTGAAGCTTCAGAAATGGCAGAATATGCTCGCAAACTTATTGCTGGGAACCCCGCATTAGCTCAACGGATTACTGTATGTGCTTGTCATGTCATGTAAATGTTCTTGGTTGTATCCTGATTGATACAGTCTCTCATAGTTACAATGGCATGTAAAATATAGGTAATAAAAGGTAAAGTTGAGGAAGTGGAGTTGGCTGAGAAAGCAGATATTCTGATCTCTGAACCGATGGGTACGTTGGTGTGTGATGCTTTGCTTTGTCGTTATATGTGATGATGAAAATCTCATGACACTGATGCTTTGCTTTTGCCCCTACTTCCATGCTTTATTTCCATGGAGATGAAGGTTTTCATTGTTTTGTATTATTTTTCCAGTCAGAATATGAAAAAAAATAGAACTTCTCTGAACATGTGGTGGAATTATTAATCTTTAACTTTGTTGCTTAGTTTTTGTTGAAGCAAGATTCTTTAGTTGATTTTTTTTGTCACTTGCAGGCACCTTATTAGTTAATGAGAGAATGTTAGAGTCCTACATAATTGCAAGAGATCGGTTTCTTGTGCCTAATGGGAAAATGTTTCCATCAATTGGAAGGTAAAGTTACTATTTTGAATCTGTTTGTTTCTCTCAAGCAGCAGTTGATAAATGATTCTGTTTTGCTGATATATCATCACACTTATTTTAGGATTTTCACTTTAATGATAACATGCATTTTACTCACTTGGCCCGTTGCTCTTACTTTGATACTCTCATCTAAACTGGTTGAGATTATAACTAGATTTATGATAGCTTTCATGCCTTAATCCTATGATACCTCTTGGTTAATATATACTTATTTCAGATGGTTTTTTCGGCTTTAACTTAACAGATCTATTGTGATCTGTTGTTGATTTCATTGATTTATATTTTGGCCATCAAGATGTAAAATTCTTAACATCTATTTCTTTGAGTTAGTTTCATGCCATCTTAATATTGTAGGATACATATGGCGCCTTTCAGTGATGAATATTTATTTGTTGAAATTGCAAATAAGGTATGTATTTGACATTGTTTTGCCAGATGCATCTTGCATTTATATCCATGCCTGTGTAAATTTATGCATCTTAGACAGAAATTAATCAAAAACATCTCATGACTTGTTGGCGTGAATCTTTTACCTCCTTCAGTCATTAATTTACATAGAAAGTTGTTGTCTGTATAAATTGTTTTATACCGTTCCTATTTTCCCTTTGTATGATTCATGGCAGAAATTGCAAGAGTATTCTTTCCTCTTCACCCATGTTAATGTGTTATAAAAGAACCTTGTAGATTTCACAAGGTTTCAAGGTGGTGACTTATAAAATTTGGAAAAGAAAGTAATGATGCTTATATTTTCAAGCTTTTCTTTATCAGGAGACCTTCCCTTGTTAGCTGTTTTATCAAATTACAGGGTTTGCTACCCGAAACTCACTTGAAACATGTTATTTATAAATGCAAAATAATGCTGTCAACCCCAATGTTAGTGCTATCAGCCACAGAGTTCTCTTTTCATCTCGCGCTCATAAATTATACGGGTTGTACGGTTGATTTTGCATTGTATGTACCATTTCTATTCCTCCCCCTTACCCGGAAGAAATTGCAGGCTCTTTTTTGGCAGCAACAGAACTATTATGGTGTAGATCTCACCCCATTGTATGGGTCTGCATTCCAAGGGTACTTCTCTCAGGTTTGTTTTATGCATCTTTAGAGTGAAAATGTCGCTTCTATAGAATCATTCGCAAAATGCGAGGTTTACATTGGGTTTTTTCGATACTTATCTATAATATTTCTTTGGAAGTTGCCATACTGATCTTTCTTCATGTGCTTATAGTTTCTCGGTTTCTCCATAAATGTCGCATTCTGATGTAGTCTGCTTTCATACAGCCAGTGGTGGATGCTTTTGATCCAAGATTATTGGTATCTCCACCTTTGTGCCATGTTATTGACTTCAATGAAATAAAGGTACCAGTGAGCCATTATAAGTCACGCCTCTCTCGTACTATTCATGATGCATTCTTCAAATCTAAATGTTGTATCTTGTATTTGCATTTCTAATTTTCAACCTTAAAATGATTTTCCAAGACAAGGAACTTTTTGTTTTTCCAACTGGGATCATATTTCATTCCATCCATTATTGGTCTGTGTTTTGATTCCTGGTTGCTTCATGGAACTCTTTACATGGCAAAGGATTTTTGAGCTCTTGGCTTGTTGCCGACTTGTAGGTTGACTTGAACGTCTATGGGAGTATGGGACACTAAGACCATTTTTCCAAGTGATGCAATATGTTTCACTTAATCATAGCTGTTTGATTTAAACTTCCTTTCTCTGACTACGTTTGATGGTTATATGTAAAATGTGTAGTTGACACATTGTTCATTCTTTTGCAGGAAGAGGACTTGTTCGAAATAGATATTCCATTGAAATTCATAGCATCTGTGGGAACTCGAGTGCATGGGTTGGCCTGTTGGTTTGATGTTCTGTTTAATGGGAGGTAATATATAATCTATTCAAATTTGCATTTTTCTCTAGATTTGCAGTTTCATGCAATCAAACTGCCATTGAACCGCCTTTGTTAACAGTGCTGTGCAAAGATGGCTTACCACTGCCCCTGGTGCGCCTACAACCCACTGGTACCAAATACGATGTGTTCTTTCTCAGCCAATTTATGTTATGGCTGGGCAAGAAATAACTGGCCGACTTAACATGATTGCCCATAATGCTCAAAGTTACACCATGTATCTATCATTGTCAGGTTGGTTTTGAACTTGTCGTGTTTCTAATTTGCTGTTTTGTTTCTTTTTCTAATGAGATATGTATCGACTCTTACAGCGAAAATGTGGGGGCCTGGGGCAGTACAAGGAGGAATTCTTCAGACCTCTTCAGGGAAACTTGATCTCAAGGAGCCTTATTACAGAATGTCACAGCCACAATCCTACACGATGGCACAAGACCAGCAACCACAGCAGCTGCTACAGGCACAGGTACAGCTTATATTGATTCATCTCATACTCGAATTTTTTAGATTCATCTAAGATGGGCATTACATGCATGTCAAACCTTGCTATTCATAAAATAATCGGTTTGCTATCTAACAGGCTATTCCAATCCACACCGAAGATTTGGATGAAGCGGAGTTGCTGCAGCAACCATCGGAAAATACAGGTCCTCAGCTCCAATAAGTAACTGATGAAATGTATTCAAGTTTCATTGAGGAGAATTTCAAACGGTTATGTGTGTGTAACATAAACTATATTATGTTAGTTGCGTCTTTAGCACCTCTGGTTCTGTGCCATTTGATTTTGATCCCTGTAAATTAAAATGGGATCTTGTACGATTTTATGATGATTTTAGCAGTTAAATAATCAGATCGTGTTTAGTAAACTCGGTAGGTGCTGAAATATTTAGAGTTTTAAGATTTTTCACATTTACCCTAAAATCATGCACCCTTTATTTAACCAAAGGGTTCCTATGGGTACTGAAAACGTCAGACAGACCATAAGTTGAAATCATGAAGCAGCAGCAGGGATTCCAAACTTCTGCTGGTTCACCACAACAATTTTGATTATCCCCTGTATACACCAAACTGCATACAAGGATAATATCCAATGTTTAATGGGTGGAGTGTCAAGGTGTTCGGTGGCTCTTAACTAAGATTTTGATTTTGGTTCTTGTCATTGAGGAAAATACGTGGATTGTATTCAAGTAAGTTTGATGTTTTATCAGTTGTGGCTTAAAATTAGTTATAATTCTTCTCTAAAAGATAATTTTTTAAATAGAAAGATAAATGTGTCTCGGTCTACATCATTTTGCATTGACAATAATGATGATATTGATCAAATTAAAATTTAGTTGCATGTTTTATAAGTAATAAATATTTTTATTTTTAATGTAATAATTAATTTTACTTTCATATAATGATACTATAATTAATTTGTATTATTATATTATGTAATATTATAGTGTGTATGTTAGGTTATAGGCTTATTTGTAAATTTCGCCCCTAACATTTTGATGTTTTTGCAATTAAGCCTTAATGCTTTTTTTTTTCAATTGCACTCTTGGATGAAACCGTTAAATTGATAATGGTTAGAAGGCATTGCTGATTGGGTGTGCCACTTGGCACTTTGTAGGATGCCATGTAGGATAATGATGTGGATTTTAAAAAATTGTTTAAAAATTTACTAACCCATTATTATTTTATTTTATTTTAAAACTCTCAATTTTACTAAATCTATTTCACTGCAAAGTCTCTCATCTCATTCTCGTAAATGTTCTCCCCTTAATCCCCAAATTGTAGACCTTCAAATCTCTATTGCAGGTTTTCGATTGAGTCTTAATTCGATTAGTATGGGCATTATGGCTTCAAGTGCTTGAAATGCATTATCTTCCTATTAATGGATTGGAAGAGATTATAAATAATTTAAAGTATTATGCAGATACAATCAAAATCTATAATAAGATTATTCAAAAACAGAAGTTTTGAGTTGATCATAAAAGGAGTATGTTTACGAGGTTGAAGCCATAACACGCTTCTGCAAGAAATTGACACCAAGAGAAACTTCGTGGAGTGATTCAAGCTCCGGTCAAAGGTTTTATGGTTGCTCCAATTTCTAGGTAAGTTCAAGATTAAACTTAATGTTTCAAATATGTTGTGTTTACAATAGAGGGAAAATTAGAGTTCTTAAGAGGGAGCTGAAGCATTGGGTATAGGGTTCGAAGTCTGGAAAACTTTTAATGGGTAAAAGCTTGAATTTTGAATATACACATTGGGTTTAGGTATATCTAATTTTCAATTTAACATATCGGGTCAAGGGTCGTAATGAAACAGTTGTGAAAGTGTACAGGGATGTAGTAACAATATTTGTATTATAAATGAATTGATTATGTAACAACTCGATTTTCGTAAATGTTAAAAAATTCAGTTCAAGATTGAATTCTTTAAATTAAGTCATTCAAAGTTTCAAATCGAGAAATTAATGAGTCGAATATGAAATTAATAAATAGAATAAAATAGTATTTAAATAGATCAAATTGTTTATAAATAGTAGAGAGACCAAATTGTGAAATAATTGGAAAGGAAGAATGTAATTTGTAATTACTTTATGTCCTTATTAAGCTATTAAGTTAAGCACCAAATATCTAATAGCCCATTAGTAATGTAATGGGCCAATTTAGCTCGGGCCCAATAATAAATAAAAATCCAAATTTTAAAGTCCATTTACAATCAACAGTCTAAATTTACAGACAAACCCTAACACAATCTACAAACGGCCCAATGGCCCAAAAATAAACCAGTAAACAGAAAAAAAAAGAAACCCTAACGCCGTAACCCCCCATGTGCTGGCCTCAGCGCGCACACCGCCCAAGGCTCGGGTCCGCCTGCGCCCTTGCACCAAAATAGCCCAGCACCTGCCTCGTTGACTCGCCATAGACCTGCAAACCAGAGAAAAAGGAGCAGACGACAGAAACAGAAGCAATATTGTATTATTTCTTTTGGCTATAAAGCCACCAAAACAAACGATGTAATTTTTTACAGATTCAAGCAAAGACTTTCGAATACCAAAAGAAAAAATCAGAAGCAAAAGGAAAGGTGCTTTTTTATTTATTTTGTTCGAAATAAAATATAAATAATAGTATATATTTATAATAATAATAACTTTCGGCTTACATCCGTCGCGGTCGAGGGCCTCGGGCAACCCAAACGTCACAAACCCATTTGGGTTCCGACGAGGGCTGGGGTGTGGCGAATATGAAGCTTCTCTCCCCTGAGACTCGTTTTGTTGCCTCTCTGTTTGCTTTCGTTTTCTTTTTTTCTCTCTTCACTCGATTTATTTTGAAGTACGCCCTAGATTTTTTTTTTAAAAATATGTATAAAAAAATAAAAATGGAAGAACCCGAAAAGTCCTCACCTGTCACGGCGGCGCTACGGTGGAGCCACGGCGGAGCCGTGGCCTAGATTCACCGGAGCCTGGCCAACCTAGGACTTATTTCAAAGGAAAGGAATTTTTTTTTTTTTTAAAAAAAAGGGGAAGGGAATGATTTTTTTTGTTTAAAATATGACTTTTATAGGCTGTCAAAACGCACCGTTTTGCTCAACCATTTTAAAGCACCAAACGACGTCGTTTTCTCCAGGATCTGCGTGTTGACCCGACCCGTCCTAAAGATCCGCATGTTTTTTATTAAAGGGTTATTTGCGCGAATGGCCCTTTCGCTTTTGCGATACATTTCGATTAAGTCCTACTTCATTTTCTTTATTTTTTAATTTTACCACGAAGTTTTCATTTTGTTCCAGTTTGGTCCCTCGACCATTTTAAAAGCCAAAAGCTAAAACGGCATCGTTTTTATGACCCGATCCGACCCGACCCTTGACCCTAGCAAGATCCGCGTGTTTTTATTTTAGGGGTTATTTACCCTTTTGGTCCTTCCGCATTTTTATATTGTTTCAATATGTTTTTTTCTTTTCTTTTACATTTGCCCCTCGAATTTTATTTCGATTTCAATTTAGTCCTTATTAATGCTATGCGTTTTGAAGGATAGGGATAATTTCCCATTTAGTCCTCTCTCCTTTACGCGCCTTTTGGTTTGGTCCTAAATTTCTTTTAAATTTGCCCCTTTAATTTTGTTTTATTTTTAATTTAATTCGCAACCTTGCTAGCTGAAACGCAGCGCACAAGGATTAGAGGTATTTTCCCATGTAGTCCTCGCTAGTTTCAGCGCATTACATTCTAGTCCTTGTCAGCCTCTCTTTATTTGCAATTTATACCTTTTAATTTTCTTTTAATGTCAATCAAGTCCTTTTTACTTTAACTCTTTTATTTATTTATTCATTCATTTATTTACTTGTTTAGCTATTTATCTTTCTTTTATTTTATTCATTTGTTTATTTACTCATTTTGCCATTTATATATTGTTCATTTATTTATTTACTTATTTTTTATCCTCATATATAGTCATTTATTATGCTTTCTTTTATCTTCTTTATTTGTTTTATTTATACTTCCATTATTATTACTATTATTTATTTATTTTCACTATTATTATTATTATTATTATTATTATTCTTATTATTAACCTTTTAATTTGTTTTATTTAATACCTTATTCAAGTTATCTACCCTTTTATTTTAAACTTTTATTTATTTATCTATTTTAAAACTTTTTTTTAATATAATGTTTTTTTTTAAATCAAGTTTACATTAGTTTTTATTTACTTATTCCCTCATTCCTTTTTTAAAAAAATTGACTTGTTTATTTCATTTTCGCCATTATCATTGTTATTTTATTCCGTTATTTATTTATTTACTACTTTTCATGTACTTTCAAAATTTAGATTTATTGTCATTATTATTATTGTTGTTATTGTCATTGTTATTATATTGTCATTTGCATCATTATCCTTTTTTTAAATCAAAGCATATAAGTTAAATAAAAGCTTATTCTCGGGAATTCAAAAAAGTTGTGTCCTAACTCACTGGATGTGACATTTTGTTATCCCGAGGTAAGGATTTCTAAAAATAAATGCAATATTCTGTATTTGGAATTTTGAGAAATTGTGCCCTAACTTACTGGGTTCCGATTTTTCATTTGACCCAAATAACCGAATATCCTTCTTAAACTTAAATGCATGAGTTTTAAAAGTCAAAAGACAAGCTTAGTTTCGAGAATTTGAAATGTCGTATCCTAACTCACTGGGCGTGACGTTTTACTTCTTCGAAATAAGAGGGTCTTAGCATCCAATTTAATTTATTCAAGTTTTCTTTTAAATAAAGAGGATCGTATTTTAAAACCTTTTCAAATTTTCGACATTAAGACGTTAATTAATCAATTAGGTACCAATTTTGGGCGTTACGAGGGTGCTAATCCTTCCTCGTGCGTAATCGACTCCCGAACCCGTTTTCTTGAATTTTGTAGGCCAAAATCATTGTTTTAATAAATCAAAATATTTTAATGATCAATCTCAAGGTGACCCGATCACACCTCAAAGAAAAGATTGGTGGCGACTCTATTTTTGTTTTTAAAGTCGACCCTGTTTTTTCAAAAAAAAAGGTTTCGACAGCTTGGCGACTCCACTGGAGAAAGAATAAGAGAGTCAAGCCGTAAAATTGATTATTTTCTGTCTTGTTGTCGAAAATTGAAAATCTGATTTGAAAAATTACGATCCTTTTATTGCATTTGTTTGTGTTATGATTGCTGTGGTTTGAGTCTTGTAGAATATTTTCGCATCATATCGCATAAGGGCCGTTTGGTCTTACCTCTTTTAAGTGGGAGTGAGAAGCTACTCCTTCGTGAGGTTTTCACCTTCGTGCAGGATAGTGGATCGCTTTCGGGATACATCCGTACCTATGTCTTCGTGAGATTTTCATCTCCGTGCAACCATAGAGAAATGTATTCCCCTAAACTGAACTCGGTCCGTATGAGCCTATAATGGGTGAGGATCGAGGAATCTGCTGGTTCGAGTACCTCAACTTTAGAACCAAACCGCATGTAGAAGACCCTAGGAGCCCACCCTAGATAGTACCGCGAGAAACCCTAGCGGTTACCCAGATAAGTGTTTGATTCTCTTTTATTTACTTTGAGTTTTGTTTTTATATGTTGTACTGACTTATTGTGTTTTTTCTATGTTTGCATGTCATTTCATATTCGAAATAGTGTCGATTCGAGTTCGATTACTAAATTAGAGAGCTTGTCATGGAGAACGAATTTCTTGAATAAAGTGGAAGATAATGCTGTTGTCCGTATGTGGTCAGAGGAAACACAATTAGAGAAATGAGATAGTCTAGCCGAGGGGTACACGTCAGAATTATGGGACTACACCCGTATCAGCGTGACGCAAAATAACCTTCAAGAGTTAAGAGAGATATGGGATCAGTGGAATGATGAAACTAAGCACTTGTTCTACTATAACTATGGGGATTTGCCATATCTACTCGACATCAAGGTAGACGAGCATTTATTCCGGGCCCTCGCTTAGTTTTGAAACCCTTCATACAGTTACTTTACCTTTGGGAGGGTAGATTTAGTGCCCACTGTGGAAGAATATATAGCCCTACTGCATTGTCCAAAGATTAAAGTCGATAAAGCTTATTCTAGAGCCGCTTATGTCCCGACCTTTTGGAAGAAATTGATGAATATTAAGGGAATGAGCGAACAATGGATCACAGCCAGGATCAAGCAAAAAGGTGAGTGTAAGTGCATCCCATACAGGAATCTGAGAGATTTGATTCTAGCACATCCTAATACGAAAAAGAGAGTCGATGTGTTTGCTTTGAGCATCTACGGACTAATGATCTTCCCTAGGGCATTAGGGTATGTAGATGAGGTGGTCTCGGATCTCTTTGATCGACTTGATAAAGGGGTCACACCTGTTCCTGCAATCTTGGCCGAGACATTTAGATCTTTGAATGCATGTAGGAGGGCCGGTGAGGGCAGATTCATAGGGTACGCGCAGTTGTTGTTAGCTTGGTTCCACAGTCATTTTTGGAAGGTGGATAAGGTTTCTTATCGGGTTTTCCCCGAGAATTACCCCCATTAAAGGAGATAGTGGCCACGCCAAGAAGGGATGACATATCAGAGGAAAATTGGATAGCGCTCCTCCAAAATCTCTAGGAAGAAGACGTCGAGTGGAGAGCTCCTTGGTTGATTCCCGACGAAATTCTTTACCGATGTGGGAGTTTTGACTGGGTCCCTTTGCTTGGGATTTGGGGAGCCGTTGGGTATGCTCCTTTGCTCGTAGTGAGGCAATACAGATCAAGACAGTTCATACCGGAAATGCATAGACTAGCTCAATGTGAGTTTTCGTACAGGGGAGATAACTACAAGAAAAGGGTAAAGGAGATTTCTAACGCTTGGAATCAGACTCGTCAAATGAAAAGGCTGGCTGTAGGTTCAATGACGACTCCTGAGTACAGTGGATGGTGGAGTAAAAGAATTAATGATAATATCCCCGAGCCTAATTTAAAGGGCGTTCGATCGATAGAAGAGTACTTACAAGTGATCCCGTCAGAACTAGAAATCATAAAGCAAGACTTCGAGAGGAGGAATTTGGAACTTGAAAAGAAGATAGAACAATTGGAGGAAGAAAAGATGCATTTAAGGTTAGATGCTGATGTTCAAAAGCTAGAGGCCGAGAAATTAAGGAAAGGAAAGAATAAAGCCGAGGAAGACTTGGATAGTTTGAAGACGAATTACAAGAAATTGCGTCTATCGATGAGAACCGCCAGATTGGGAAAAACGTTGGAGCAATGGCGACAAGAGATCCAAGAAGAAAGGACCAAAGCCGATCGGTGGGAGAGAAAATTCCAGGAGGCTCAGGCATAGAAAGAGGCCCTAGAAAGGAGTTTGCTAGAAACCCAAAATGACAAAAGGGAATTAAAGGCGAGAGTAGCAGAACTTGAAAAATCACTTCATCAGCACAGAAATCGTAATTCTGTGGTTGAATTGAGGGCAAGTTTGAGCAAGATTGAAGAAATGAAAAGAAAGATAGAATAACTAGAGTCTGCATTACAAAACTGTAAGCTCCGGGTAGAGCTTCTTGAAGCAAGTGAGGAACGTTGGAAGGAACAACTTTACCATTCTTATAATCAAGTTAGGAACATAGATTACATTATGGACGAGGCCGTGGCTCAGATTCGGGAGGTAGCCGATCATTTACTGTAACAACCCCAAACCCGGCCCACGAGCCTTGACCGGATCTGGTTATGTCACTGTGGAAGAACGGTTAAAAATCCTTTTTGTCTTTCGAATAAAACATGAAAATTGTTAACTTTTGAAAATTTTGCCCTTTCTAAAATTTTAAATAAAACTTTGTTATTAAAAATAATCCACATTAAAACTTTGGTGTAAAGATTACATATACTTTGAATAAAAGATTGCCACAATTAATAACATTTTCACATAGTAAATTATTTTAAGTAGAACATAATCTAAAATAATATCAAAAATAGCAATAACAATAGTAACAATAATAAGGCCCTTATTACAAAATAATTAATCCAAGTACTTCAAATTAAAATTCTTGAAATAAAAATATTTATAACGCTCTCTGCATGGGCCACCTTGTATCTACTCCAACCCGGTCCGATCATCCTGTTACTGCGATGTTGGATAAATAATTGGGTGAGTCATACTGCACTCGGTGTGTAATTAAACCACCGATATCCACCCACATGTTAGCCACAAATCAACCCAATTATAAAATGCAGCATGTAAATATAATCATTTAAACATTACTACGACCGGGCTTGGCCCACAATCAAATCATATTCAAGCACCGGGCTAGGCCCTTTTCTCATCAATCCATCCAGATCATTTGGGCTTGGCCCATTTCCACGTATGTTCTCAAACATACCTTTCCACATGTCATATTGGGCATGGCCCATTTCCATATTATTTCACAACGGAACAATGCAACATGAAACCCAACCCAATCCTAAGGTCCATCCGCTACACACTCCCTTATCCAAATTACCACACACTGTGGGACTATCGAGTCACCCTCTCATTTTCCCTCCAAAAGGCAACCAATGCCATCCACGATGTAGCGTATAGCTAACATCAAACCACGATGGAGCACACAAGAATCCATCAAGCCACGATATGGCATAGAGCCGATATCAATCAAGGTAACCACGCGAACTAAATCGCAAAGATCCACAACGCGACCTCGGCCGGCGCCAATCCACGATGTAGCACAAAGTGACATCAACCACGTGCTGAGTACACCCGGTCCTTCTTTCATAACCCACCCATGCACATGTAACATGATATAACGACAATATGATGCATGTGCATGTCATTCAAAAATATAGGCATACACTCATATTTAAATAAATGACAACAATATTTACAATGTGCTACTTACTTGATCATCGCCATACCCCTTTTAGGTATCTATCACACTTTTACCATCGCACTTATTAGTAAGCATATAACATAAGCAGATATCACACAAAACCCTAAAACAATGGCTAACTACACACCTTATTACTTGGAGTTCTAGACTCGATCCTCGACGCTATCGCTAAGCGAGACTACGGCTATCCGCCTATAGCTTTTCTGTTCTTTGGCCCACACCGTGGTGGCTAATCCCGAACCACGAGACAGCTCTTTTCTTAAACTTTGGGATAGGGACTTTCCCTTGTCCTCCTTGACCGGTATTGGCCTCCATCAAAACGCTTAATCGGATAAACCGGTTAAACCCCGAGTTATAAGTCTAAACACCGAACTAATTTAAATATTTCCTTACCAAAATATCTTGAATCCCTAAGCACTCCTCCAACCTCGTCGAAATCCTTTTCCAACGATTGAAAGAGACACCCCAAGGAGATCAAAGACACCACTCTACTATTCGGCCAAGATGAAGACAAATAGAAAAGGGAGATTTCGGCAATAAAAGGGAGAGATTCAACTTGCAAAGCGATGAAAGAAATCAAAAGAAATGAGAGGGAGAATGTTGGTATTCGGTCAACAATTAAAATGGAGAACAAAGTGAATAGGGAATGTTTAGGAGGGTAAGGTTTCTGCTTTAACACAATAAAAAGAAAAGAGATATGGAAGGGTGAATAATTCGGCTAAGAACAAAAGAAATAGAAGTAGACAAAATGAGGTTTAGGGGGTTCAAGTGAACATTCTGGCTACTAGCAAATTTAGGAGACACAAATACTAATTTTCTAAGAAGAGACTAAAAGAATAATTTCGCACTCTACCCCTATTTATAGAATTCGCCACTCCTCCCACCTGAAGAAACCAAGATTCACCATCACTTATGGCCACTAATTCAAACCAATTTGAATTAGCCAACTCCCTTATTTTACTCCTCCCAATCCATTCAAATAAATAAATAAATAAGCCTTATTTATCCCTTATCCTACATTCAAAATAAATAAAACAAACCCCCCAAGAGTCCTACAATTTGCCACCATCTAATCCCTATTAAAATTCTTATTTTATCCCATACTTATCACAATCAAAATAAACCAACAACAACTCCTATTTACTAATTAAACTAAATAAAATAATCCTACAATTATCCTACCACTATCTAAAATAATTAAAATAACCCAACCCTTATCACTTACCTTCCAGCCGAATTCTAAAAGAACTAAACAACGGCAGCTTAATCTTTATCCATTTGAAGCTCCCATGTGCCGCCCATCGCTCTCCAAACTGCACAAAAATAAAACCAAAATAAAACACCTGCATCGGCGCCCATAGGTCTCGAACATGGGACCCGCTAGAACCCATGTCTTTGCGGAGTAGCGCCCTAGGCCATTCGGCCAAAGCGCTTTTTGTGATATAAATTACCCCATTTTCTTTTAAGCCCTCTCCATCTCCAACGCCAGCTTGCAAAATAAATATCCAAAATTCTGTTTCCCTTGCGCCTTGAACTCACGACCTGCCCCAAGCCCTCCTTACAACGCCCCAGCCACTTTACCAGCCCATCTTTCTTGTCCACCAACGCCCACAATATTCTTTTAAGCCCTACTTCCTTAGTCCCTTCCTTTTAACGCCCCAAAAACAAAAATAAAAGCCCAACTGCTTCCCATGTTATTCGAACCCCTTCCCCCTTGGCACTCCCTTTGCACTTAGCGCCCAAGCCACTTTGCCAATTCCTTTCTTGTGTCCTAAACTCCACAAAATTGTTTTAAGGCCTTCTTGCCCAGCTTTCCCCTTTTACACTTAAATCAAATTTTTTTCCAAAGCATTCCCTTATAATTTAAAGTTCCCGAAACCCTTAAAACATGTCCAACCATACTCCAAGCCTACTATCACTTGATTTTTGCACGAACGCATAACCCCTGAACCCAGGGTGTTACAATTCTACCCCCTTAAAAATAATTTCATCCCCGAAATTTCTTACTATCATAACTCGCTACTCTACGTCTCTGCTGCGCACTCTGATCTTAACAAATCTATCCTGCCTTCTAGACACAGTCTAAAGGTTCACATCCAAAGTTCCTATACTTCGCTAGCCGCACTGAATGAGCTAAACTTCACATCAACAAGACAATAAAGGGGTCCAAAGAACGTACCTGATATCAAGTCCTTGGCTGACTCGCATCCGATCCTTTAGCACCTCTGTCGGTACCTTTTCCTTCATGGCTCCAACCTCGACCTCTCGTTGCCTGAGGACAGTTCTTAACCAAATGGGCCTTCGACCCACACCTAAACATTCCTTACTATTTCCCCAACATTCTCCTAAATGAGCTCTCCCACACTTAACACATGAACGATTCCGATTCACATCCATCGTGCATGGACAGATTCTCGATCCTTGGTCTTTTCGAACATTACCAACCGACGACGGTCCAAAACTTCTCTTATTCTCGCTCCTATTCTTCTCTCGATTTTCTCTTATAGTCTTCTTAACCTCTTCAATGATCCGAGCTTTCTCCACCGTAATGGCGAAGTCCTTTCTCTCTCATGGAGCGATCAACTCCCGCAACTCATCTCGCAGCCCATCTTCGAATCGAACACTCCTTTCATAGTCGGTAGCCACGATTCCCTTGGCGTCGACTTAGTCGCACAAATTCCGCTTCATATTCCGCTACCGACTTATTCCCTTGTACTAGATTTAGAAACGCTTTCCTTTGCGAGTCCAAATAACTGGCTCCTACGCATTTTCCTTCAAACTTAGCCTTAAAGTAACCCCAATCCAATCGATCCACGGTACACCTTGTTTGACAAAGGAGCCACCAACGATAAGCTTCGCGCAAGTAATGAAACAACACCTTTCAGCTTTTCTTCGTTGGTACACCCAAATCGTCCATGATTCTTTCAATCGCTTCTAGCCAATACTCCGCTACGCTCGAGCTACTCGAATACCCCTCTAAAGATCTCACTCCGCTCAATCTAAGCCTTTCCGATCATCGACTTTCGAGTTCGCTTCCCCTACTAGCTCCTCGCTACTCGCTTCTAGCACTCGTAACATGGCCCGCGATCATCGCGTCATCTTTACCTATCTCGATCTTGCTCCTCTGCGCCCATCGCTGTGGTGGCGCACTTCACTTTCTTCGACCCATGGCGGACCCTCACCGGTTCCGATGTCGCCAATCTACCTCTACGCGGCCCCTAAAACTCATCTCTATCGTCGCGATTTAATCTGATTAAGGAGTTTTATGCATTAGTATTTGTTCCACTGCTTAACCGCGAACAATTTTATGAAAAGAATTTCTAGAGGTAGTTCTTTCGATCACACAAATTTTCGGTTCAAGTTCCCTATTCTATTTCGTAATATCACATTCATCCATAAGGACACATCCATTCATCAACAAGAACACATTCATCACTAGCGACACCTTCATTTCCCAATGAAGCCACATTCCTTCCTCGGAGAGGCACATTCTTGGTGGTATCTACCACCCACATTCACTATCCGGACATTTCTCGCCCGTTTTTACCCTGTGGGTATTTTTTCGTCATTTTCCTACTGAGGTATTTTTGGTAATTTTGTAAATCGAGAAAACATCTTTCAAAATCAGATTTAGAGTTTACAAACCAAAGGGGTAAATTTTGGAAATTTTAAAACTAAGGGTTTTAAAACTAGGAATTTTATAAAACGGCACGGCTAGTCCCTTTTGGGTTTTAATAATTGGTTTAGCCTATGAACAAGTCCTCTTAGTTAAGGTGAACCGTAGCTACGCACTGGTAGGATTCCAATGAAGAGGAGGTGAGTCACGAGGACCGCTAAGTACCGTGCTCTTCCGGATCCACTCCTGAACATGCGCACAATGGTTGCCACACCTTAACTCTGGCGACTTAATCACGTGTTTGTTTAATGGTCCTTAAGTCTTATGTGTTCAATGTTTGAGTAA
Organism: Gossypium sturtianum; assembly: GCA_025698515.1. Classification (NCBI taxonomy): domain Eukaryota; kingdom Viridiplantae; phylum Streptophyta; class Magnoliopsida; order Malvales; family Malvaceae; genus Gossypium; species Gossypium sturtianum. Next base: position 120,258,193 of record CM046952.1, read on the forward strand.
ACTAATCCTAGGGTTCAATAGCCCTAATGTTCTAATCTACGAGCCTAAAAAGCCCATATAGCTCATATACACAATTCACTTCAGAAGTCTGAAGTACTTACCTGGTGGACTTCGGGCCGGAGGTACAGGTGCCATGCCAGAATAACCTGAAAATATTTCCTAAAAATCCATATTTTGAAAAGCCCATTTTGAAACGTTTTTGGGCCCAAAACCCTCAAAGCCGAGTTTTGAACTCTGCTCGATACTAATCAGTAATAACCCCAAACCCGGCCCACGAGCCTTGACCGGATCTGGTTATGTCACTGTGGAAGAACGGTTAAAAATCCTTTTTGTCTTTCGAATAAAACATGAAAATTGTTAACTTTTGAAAATTTTGCCCTTTCTAAAATTTTAAATAAAACTTTGTTATTAAAAATAATCCACATTAAAACTTTGGTGTAAAGATTACATATACTTTGAATAAAAGATTGCCACAATTAATAACATTTTCACATAGTAAATTATTTTAAGTAGAACATAATCTAAAATAATATCAAAAATAGCAATAACAATAGTAACAATAATAAGGCCCTTATTACAAAATAATTAATCCAAGTACTTCAAATTAAAATTCTTGAAATAAAAATATTTATAACGTCTCCTGCATGGGCCACCTTGTATCTACTCCAACCCGGTCCGATCATCCTGTTACCTGCGATGTTGGATAAACAATTGGGTGAGTCATACAGACTCAGTGTGTAATTAAACCACTGATATCCACCCACATGTTAGCCACAAATCAACCCAATTATAAAATGCAGCATGTAAATATAATCATTTAAACATTACTACGATGCGGGCTTGGCCCACAATCAAATCATATTCAAGCACTTTGCTAGGCCCTTTTCTCATCAATCCATCGATCGGCTTGGGCTTGGCCCATTTCCACGTATGTTCTCAAAACATACCTTTCCACATGTCATATTGGGCATGGCCCATTTCCATATTATTTCACAACGGAACAATGCAACATGAAACCCAACCCAATCCTAAGGTCCATCCGCTACACACCCCTTATCCAAATTTACCACACACCAGGAGACTATCGAGTCACCCTCTCCTTTTCCCTCCAAAAAGGCAACCAATGCCATCCACGATGTAGCGTATAGCTAACATCAAACCACGATGGAGCACACAAAGAATCCATCAAGCCATGATATGGCATAGAGCCGATATCAATCAAGGTAACCACGCGAACTAAATCACAAAGATCCACAAATACGACCTCGGGCCAACGCCAATCCACGATGTAGCACAAAGTCGACATCAACCACGTACTCGAAGTACACCGGTCCTTCTTTCATAACCCACCCATGCACATGTAACATGATATAACGACAATATGATGCATGTGCATGTCATTCACAAATATAGGCATACACTCATATTTAAATAAATGACAACAATATTTACAATGTGCTACTTACTCGATCATCGTCATACCCTTTTAGGGTATCTATCACACTTTTACCATCGCACTTATTAGTAAGCATATAACATAAGCGGATATCACACAAAACCCGGAAACAATGGCTAACTACACACCTTATTACTTGGAGTTCTAGACTCTCGATCCTCGACGCTATCGCTAAGCGAGACTACGGCTATCTGCCTATAGCTTTCATTGTTGCCCACACCCCGGTGGCCAATCCCGAACCACCGAGACAACTCTTTTCTTAAACTTTGGGATAGGGACTTTCCCTTGTCCTCCTTGGACCGGTATTGGCCTCCATCAAAACGCTTAATCGATAAACCGGTTAAACCCCGAGAGTTATAAGTCTAAACACCGAACTAATTTAAATATTTCCTTACCAAAATATCTTGAATCCCTAGCACTCCTCCAACCACAGTCAAATCCTTTTCCAACGATTGAAAAAGACACCCCCAAGGAGATCAGCACCACTCTACTATTCGGCCAAGATGAAGACAAATAGAAAAGGGAGATTTTGGCAATAAAAGGGAGAGATTCGACACAAAGCGATGAAAGAAATCAAAAGAAATGAGAGGAGAATGTTGGTATTCGGTCAACAATTAAAATGGAGAACAAAGTGAATAGGGAATGTTTAGGAGGGTAAGGTTTCAGCTTAACACAATAAAAAAGAAAAGAGATATGGAAGGGTGAATAATTCGGCTAAGAACAAAAGAAATAGAAGTAGACAAAATGAGGTTTAGGGGGGTTCAAGTGAACATTCGGCTACTAGCAGAATTTAGGAGACACAAATACTAATTTTCGGCAAGAGACTAAAAGAATAATTTCGGCACTCTACCCCCCCTATTTATAGAATTCGGCCACTCCTCCCACCTGAAGAAACCAAGATTCGGCCATCACTTATGGCCACTAATTCAAACCAATTTGAATTAGCCAACTCCCTTATTTTACTCCTCCCAATCCATTCAAATAAATAAATAAATAAGCCTTATTTATCCCTTATCCTACATTCAAAATAAATAAAACAAACCCCCCAAGAGTCCTACAATTTGCCACCATCTAATCCCTATTAAAATTCTTATTTTATCCCATACTTATCACAATCAAAATAAACCAACAACAACTCCTATTTACTAATTAAACTAAATAAAATAATCCTACAATTATCCTACCACTATCTAAAATAATTAAAATAACCCAACCCTTATCACTTACCTTCCAGCCGAATTCTAAAAGAACTAAACAACAGCAGCTTAATCTTTATCCATTTGAAGCTCCCATGTGCCGTTCATCGCCTCTCAAATCACAGCAAAATAAAACCAAAATAAAACACCTGCATCACGCCCATAGGTCTCGAACATGGGACCTGTTAGAACCCATGTTGCAGGTAGCGCCCTAGGCCATTCGGCCAAAGCGCTTTTTGTGATATAAATTCACCCCATTTTCTTTTAAGCCCTCTCCATCTCCAACGCCAGCTTGCAAAATAAATATCCAAAATTCTATTTCCCTTGCGCCTTGAACTCACGACCGCCCCAAGCCCTCCTTACAACGCCCCACCCACTTTACACCCATCTTTCTTGTCCACCAACGCCCACAATATTCTTTTAAGCCCTACTTCCTTAGTCCCTTCCTTTTAACGCCCCAAAAACAAAAATAAAAGCCCAACTGCTTCCCATGTTATTCGAACCCCTTCCCCCTTGGCACTCCCTTTGCACTTAGCGCCCAAGCCACTTTGCCAATTCCTTTCTTGTGTCCTAAACTCCACAAAATTGTTTTAAGGCCTTCTTGCCCAGTTTCCCCTTTTTACACTTAAATCCAATTTTTTTTCCAAAGCATTCCCTTATAATTTAAAGTCCCCGAAACCCTTAAAACATGTCCAACCATACTCCAAGCCTACTATCACTTGATTTTTGCACGAACGCATAACCCCTGAACCCAGGGTGTTACATTTACAGACCTTGGCAATTCAGGTTGACATGCTAAGCGTAAAGTATGAGATAGAATCAGATCGGGGTCAAGAGTTGGCTTCGTTGCTTAGGAAAGTTAAAACTTTGAGCATTAAGGCAAAGTCATATTTGTAATCCGTTTTATGTAAAGAATTTTGTCTTCTAGTAAAGTTTTCTAAATGAAATTGAATCAGAATCGACGTCTTTTTGCATTCATTTCATGCATTCGCATTACATCATATCATGTGCATTAAATTTCATGGAAATACCCTAATTGGTTAAAATCATTTCGAATTAATCTGAAACCAACAAAACTTACCAACCAAACATCATTACTGCATTCAGAGCAAAGACAAAAGACATGGATCGAGAGATTGGAAAGACTTGAACAACTCCAAAAAGAGATGCAAGATCAACTACAATTGCAAATGCAAGAGCAACTGGCTAAAATCCAGCAAGACATGATGGATCGAATGTTGGAGTCCCAAAGAAATATGATGACTCAGTTGACCCAAATGCTGACTGGAGGAATAGATAAAGGAAAGGGCCCCATGGTTAATGCTAGAGAAGATAATGATGAACCTCTCTATCCTCCGGGTTTTACTCCAATAAATACACAGACACAACCTGAGGTATACCCTCGAAGAACATCTGTCACGATTAGGCCTCAACAATTTCAGGATGGTGTTTCGGTACCAATGAACTTTCAAGCTGGATCAGGTTCTAACCCAGGATATAACCTAACTAATCCTATTATCCTTGACCTTGATGAAATGGCAGAAAAGGAAAGGACGATGACAGAATTGCCAAAGTAGTTAGAGGACCGATGTAAATGGCTGGAGGAAAAATTTAGGGCCATGGAGAATGCTAATAGTCAGCATGGAATTGATGCTAAGGATCTGAGTTTGGTCCCAGATCTAGTGCTTCCCCACAAATTCAAAATGCCAGAATTCAAAAAATACAATGGGACCAGTTACCCCGAGGCTCACATCACCATGTTTTGCAGATGGATGACCGGGTATGTTAACAACGATCAACTACTAATACATTGCTTCCAAGACAGCCTGGTGGGAGTAGCATCCAGATGGTACAACCAATTGAGCCGTACTAGAGGGACTTAGCTCAAGCATTCATGAAACAGTATAGTCATGTAACGGATATGACTCCTGATAGAATTACTTTGTAAAACATGGAGAAGAAATCGAGTGAGAGTTTTCGGAAATATACACAGAGATGGAGGGAAATTGCCATACAAGTTCAGCCGCCGCTCATAGGAAAAGAAACTACAATGCTCTTTATCAACACCCTGAAAGCCCCGTTCATCACTCACATGATAGGAAGTACTACAATAAGTTTTTCAGACATAGTGATAACTGGAAAAATGATCGAGAATGCGATAAGAAGTGGAAATATAGATACAAGAGAGAGTAACAAAAGGTCAACCTTGAGGAAAAAGGAAAACGAGGTGAACAACACAAGTACATATAACAAGGGTTACTCAAAATCGATTACTGTAAATCAGCCAAGAATGATGGCTATCGGTCAACAAGGTTTATCAATGCAGGAGTCCGGCACAAAGCAAAACACTGAAAAGCTCCAATTTACACCAATCTCAATGACATATAGGGAGTTGTATCAAAGCTTATTTGATGCACACGTGGTATCCCCTTTTTACCTAAAACCATTACAGCCTCCATATCTCAAATAGTACGATGAGAACGCTCAATGTGACTACCATGCAGGAATTTTGGGGCATTCAATAGAAAACTGCACTTCCTTTAAGAAAGTGGTCGAAAGACTTATTAAAATGGGCATTGTGGAATTTGATGATGCACCTAGTGCTAAAAATACGCTACCCAATCACACTGATAATGGGGTTAATGCGATAGACGGAAAGGTGGGGAGAAGAATCAAGACCGATATTGCAGAAGTAAAAATTCTTTTGAGATGGGTATGGAAGTAGATGGTAAAAAAGGGGTTGAGCATTTCGGATCCTGAAAGGAGTTGTGAAAACACGAGGAACTACTGTGAGTTCCATCATGAAGAGGGGAACAAGATCTAAGAATGTGTAGAATTCAGAGCCTTGGTGCAAGGTCTGATGGACAATAAAGAGATAGAGTTCTGTGAAGGAGTTAAAGAAGAAGGAAACATATGTGCGTCAGAATCAACAATGAAGGTCCCAAAAGTTAATCATCCTGTAGTCATCATTTTGTGGCCTAAAATCAACGAAGCTAGAGTACAGACGACACTAAAGATCACAATTCAAAAACCGACGGTCTTCTCTTATCAGGATAGAAAAAGGGTCCCCTGGAATTATGATTGCAACGTGACAATTTCGGGAAAGGAGAACTCAGCCAGCGCTTCAAAAGAGGATCAAGATATAGGTTTTCTTATGCGTAGTGGAAGGCGTTATGATTTGATAAATGCCCGAGCAGAACCCGTAAAAGGAAAGACCCTAATAGTGGAACAAAAGAAGGAAAAAGCAGCTAGACCTGAGCTGCTTGTTAATGAGCCAGTAAAAGAGGAAGAGGTCAGGGAATTCCTGAAGTTTTTAAAGTACAGTGAGTATAATGTTGTGGAACAGTTGCACAAACAACCAGCTCGCATATCTATACTAGCTTTACTCTTGAATTCGGAGGTACACCGAAGCGCATTGATGAAAGTGCTGAACGAGACGTACGTGGCCAATGATATCTCTGTCAATAAACTGGACCGACTGATTAATAACATAAGTGCCGATAACTTCATCTTCTTCAACGATGATGAAATACCACCAGGGGGTATGGGATCCACTAAAGCTTTGCACATCACTACCAGATGCAAATGATACACATTGCTAGGGGTTCTGATTGACAATGGATCGACACTGAACATATTGTCCCTATCCACACTTAATAGGTTACCTGTGGATAGCTCACACATGAAGGTATGCCAGAATATAGTGAGGGTGTTTGATGGCACAGAAAGGGGGGTCATGGGAAGAATTGAAATACCTCTGTTGATTGGCCCAACTACCTATGAGGTGGACTTCCTAGTGATGGATATCAAGACCTCCTACAATTGCTTATTGGGAAGACCTTGGATACATTCGGCAGGGGCAGTGCCTTCGTCACTATATCAGAAGTTAAAGCTAGTATCAGAAGGTCGGCTGGTGACGATAAATGCTGAAGAAGATATTATCGAGGCCGTAACTAGTGATGTGCCATACTTGGAGGCAAATGATGAGGCAATTGAATGTTCTTTCTGGTATTTGGAGTTTGTGAATGCAACATTCATTATTGAGGGGAACAGGATTCCAGTGCAAAAAATATCCAAGGCTACTAGGATGGGATTACAGCTGACGGTAGGAAAGGGAGCTCTACCGGGAAAAGGACTAGGGAGACATCTTCAGGGAAGAGTTGAGGCTCCAATGCTGAAAGACAAGCATGACTGCTTTGGCTTAAGATACAAGCCAAATGCAAGATAAAGAAGGAAGGAACTGGAAAAGAGGCAGGAAAGAAGAAGGGCACGCGTGAGTGGGGAAGAAATCAAATGGGAACCAATGATATTCCCCCACATATCCAAAACTTTTGTATCGGGAGGGATTATTCATCCCGAGCGAAGGACGCCAAGGAAAGAAAGCGTTGAAGAAATGTTGGGAAATGTTCATATCAATGCCATATGTGAAGAAACAACTGAAAGAGGGGCCTTGTCAGATATCCGACCTTATGAACCTGGGAGTGTTTTGAACAATTGGACTGCGGAAGAGATCCCTGTAGTTTTTAGAGCCAATACAGAGTAATGTTCAAAACACGCTTATTGCTCTAAGCCTAAGAGCAATGAAAATCCTTTGTGAAATAGGCTTATGTTTGAAATCTTTATTTCAATGAAAATGCATTTTTCCGTATCATTTTGAGCAAATATTCTTTTATTCTTTTCATTCATAATCATACCATACAAATAATTATTTTTAGATTCTCTTGTTCTTTGGATTTTTTTCTTCATCCCTATAATAGGTCTCCAGATATCAATGATATGAGCAACATCGCTACTGACTCAGAATCTCCTTTTGAACAAGATATGTGCACGAAAGATTCTCAAGATTTTGAATATGACTGAGAATGTAACCTATCTTTTGATTTGTTGAGGATGGTAGAACAAGATGAGAAACAAATCTTGCCTTATAAAGAGTCAGTGGAAATTGTGAGCCTAGGAGAGAAAAAATAAGTGAAGATAGGAGCTTGCATTACCGTAGAGACGAAGCAAGACCTCATTGAATTACTCCAAGAATTTAAGGACGTCTTTGCTTGGTCATATCAAGACATGCCTAGGTTAAGTACTGATGTCGTGGTACACCGACTCCCCATAAAGGAAGAATGCAAGCCAGTTCAACAGAAGTTCCGAAGGATGAGGCCCGATGTTTTATTGAAAATAAAAGAGGAAGTTAAAAAACATTTCGTTGCTGGTTTCTTAAGGGTGGTTAAATACTCAGAATGGGTAGCCAATATCGTGCCCGTCCCAAAAAAAGATGGGAAAGTACGAATGTGTGTGGACTACAGGGACTTAAACAAGGCCACTCCGAAAGACAATTTTCCATTGCCACATATTGACACATTAGTGAATAATACGGCAGGCTACTCACTGTTCTTCTTCATGGATGGCTTCTCTGGATATAATCAGATAAAGATGCATCCCTAATACATGGAAAAGACCACATTCGTGACCTTGTGGGGAACTTTTTGTTATAAGGTGATGCCATTTGGATTAAAAAATGCAGGAGCAACGTACCAAAGAGCCATGGTAACCTTGTTTCATGACATGATGCACAAGGAAATCGAGGTTTACGTCGACGATATGATTGCAAAATCCCGAACAGAAAAGGAGCACATACAAATTTTGAGGAAATTGTTCTTGAGGTTGAGAAAATTTTAGCTAAAGCTCAATCCAACAAAATGTACTTTCGGGGCTAGATCAGGAAAACTGCTAGGTTTTGTAGTCAGTGAAAAGGGAATTGAGATCGACCTAGAAAAAGTCAAGGCTATACAAGAATTGCCTCTGCCGTGCACTCAAAAGGAAGTTCGAGGTTTTCTAGGAAGACTAAATTACATTGCCCGGTTCATTTCACAACTAACTCAGAAATGCGACCCCATATTCCGTCTCCTTAAGAAACACAACCTAGGCGTTTGGGATGAGGAGTGCCAGAAGACTTTTGATAAGGTCAAACATTACTTGTCCAATGCCCCAGTACTAATGCCACCTAATCCAGATAGGCCGCTGATACTGTACTTGGCAGTATTCGAGAATTCCATGGGATGCGTGCTTGGTCAACATGATGAGTTAGGAAGAAAAGAAAGAGCAATATACTATCTCAGTAAAAAATTCACTAAATGTGAGACAAGATATTCGCCAATTGAGAAATTATGTTGCGCCCTAATTTGGACAACCCGAAGATTGAGACAGTACATGTTGTACCACACGACTTGGCTCATCTCAAAGCTGGACCCTCTAAAGTACATGATGGAGTCGACCGCTTTAAATGGAAGAATGGCCCAATGGTAAATTTTGCTTTCCGAATTTGACATAGTCTATGTGAATCAGAAGGTGATCATAGTGTCAAGAGTCTTAATATTTATATAATGAATGATCTAGCCTAGAAACTAACTATCACCACGATTGAGGAAAGTGCACCTATCGAACAGTAGTATAGCTTAGTGGCAAGACCGGATTGTCGAACCCAAAGGAACCAAAAGTACTAATACTGACTTTCTTTTTATTATTTAGCCTAAAGATTAAGGGATTTGTTGTTTATTCTAAAATTAACTGACTACTAAGCTAAAGACGTTAAGACACAGAGAATGAATTGGGGAAAATACTTGTGGGAAAAACCAATTGATTAAGACGATACCCGAGGAAGAATCCACCTAGACTTCACTTGTTATTTAACTCTGAACCAGACGATTTATTCACTTGACTTGATCCGTAGGATTCCCTAATTTATATTAATACCTCTCTCTCGAGGCTACTAACGTCTAACCCTAGGTTGATTAATTGAAATCTCTTTCTAATTAAAACCCCTAGGATTGCATTAACTCGATCTATGGACTCCCATAATAGGTTTGACCCTAATCCGGAAAATTTTCGTCATCCTATCTCCAGGGTTGCGATCAACTCTGCTTAACTATGCTAGATCTACTCTTAAACAGGGAATATTCCTCCACTACCTAAGCACATCAATACTTGAATCAATATCCTGAAATACCAAAACAAGAATTAAGAACACATAGTTAAGAACAAATCAAGTATTTATCATATAGTTTAGAAAACAATAACAAGATACGTCTTAGGTTTCATCCCCCTCAGGTATCTGAGGGGTTTAGTTCATAATTATAAAAGAATACATCTCAGAAGAAAAGATAAAACAAAACATAAGAAAACCCTAAAACCCCCTGAAGGAATTGAAGGAGAGATCCTCTATCTTGAGTATGATTTCGACTTCTTGAGATGAATCAACTGGCTTTCTTCGAGTAAATCCCACAATTCTGACCTCTCTAGCTTGACTCCTTGGCCTAGCTGGACGCCCTCGACAGAAGGCTTCTGTCGACCCCCATTTAGGTTGGCCTTTAGGGTGTTTATATAGGCTTTTGGAATGTCTTTCTTTGCCTCTAAGTACCCTATTCCGAGTGAAATTCCTCTTTGTCACGGCAGGGACATGCCCGTGTAACACGCCCGTGTGAATCGAATCCAAGCCGTGGTCGAGCCTGCTAAAGGGGCACGGCCGTGTGGCTACCTCCAGGCCGTGTTGATTTCCTACTTTGGCCCATTTGGTCCGTTTTTAGCCCGTTTCTCGTTCTTTTCATCCTCCTATGCTTCCCTAAGTATAAAACATGAAATTAAAGGATTAGGAGCATCAAATTCCACAAGTCAAAGGATAGATCATCCAAAAAGCATGCTAAATGTGGGATTAAAATATGTATAAATTACGGTTTATCAAATACCCCCACACTTAAGCATTTGCTTGTCCTCAAGCAAAATTCTCAATTCACAATTAAAATTAACTTCCTTCAATTCATAATTCTCATAAAAAATGTCTAATCATAATTCATAGATAATTCATACATGGATAATTCAACTCAAAGAGTCCTAAAGATTCAAACAATCTAAGTCATATATATTTTTTTAGCATGAAAACATAGGTGTTTCCCCTCATCTAAATAATTACCTCTAATTCAAAATCGACAAGGTTTGACATCCTCACTAAAGATTCACTCAAATCACTCGAAGTGTTTAAGGTTCAGGAAAAAGCACTCATAAGTCAAACATGAAAAGTTAATCCCATAGGCTTGTATGAAAATCAAATCTCCACCACTATAATATGAGATGATACACAAATCAAAAGGTCTTTAAAAAGGGTTGTAACGGGGCTTGGGTTAAAGGTGTGGATAAAGGCTGAATTAGAGGGTTAGAATCGAGATTGACCTGGCAAAGTACCTAACTAGAAAGTTGGACTAATACTGAATAATTACATCAATTGAAAACCTAATAATAATAACATGAGCTTCTTCTCAAATTATGAAATTAACTGCTTAAGCTCCAATAACAAAGAAGTAATAATGAATAGATTTTCTAACAATTTTTTTAAGAACAAACATTTAAGTACAATAATATAGAATTTGATAACTGAAATAAAGGAAATAGTTAAGTAACCAATCAAATCAAATCTCGATATAAGGGTAGTCAAGAGAGATGGTGATAACAAATACAAGATGGGTTTTGAGTTAATATTAGTGGGTGAGTCAATAAAAGGGTTGTTAAGCTCAAAAGGGATTCACTAGGGGTTAATTATGAAGGTAGGCTTTTTATGGAGTAAGTGGGTTAAAACCTAAGTGCCATCATCATCTTAGTATATCAAATCAAAGGTGTGTTCTCGACATGTATAATCGAAGCAAGTTCTAGAATAACAAATCAATGTTGACACACTCATAATCAATAAAGTGAGCACGAAAAGTAATGTATGCTCTAAAAGGCTCAAGGTCTCACAAAAATTATGGGCTTTTGATGTCAACCTTGTAAATTTCAAATTTCAAAGTAATAATTAGATTCAGGTAAACAACCTAACAAATTTTTAATTCCGAAAATAAACTCATCATGCTTGATTCTCTAGTCTCCTAAAGTTTAAATCATCACTGCATAATTATCAATGACTTAATCCAAAACATATAAATGAGAATCATAAATCAAAAGAAATTTCATTCTAATAGTAATATGAGAAAATTACTTAAGAATAAGACATAATTCAGGGATTTTTAAATAATACTGTAGTTAACCTCCCCACACTTAAGATGTACATTGTCCTCAATGTACAAAGATAGATAATAGCAATATAGTAATAAAATCATAAGATAGGGAGAGAAGTGAAACTTCCTAAATTTTGGATGGAGTCAATGAAAAGAAACGGTAAAGTTGGAGAGAGGTGAAGGTGGGGAGGATACTCCGGTGGTGGTGTGGTCATTTGTTCACAGCCCCTTGAACCTAAATTAAAGAAGTGAAAATATAATAATATAAATTAAAGACGAGAAAGATAAAAGAAAAGAAATTAAAAATAATGAAAATAAGAGAAAAAGGAAAAAGAATAAATGGACTCAAAGGTCCCACGGGCGTGTCGCACGCCCGTGTAGGTTTCTCAGTTTCGACCACGGCCGAATCGCACGGCCGTGGTGTTTTATCGCAGCCTGTGTTTTTTGTTTTTTTTTTGGGGATAAGTTTTGTCCCGTTTCCACACGGCCACGACCACGCCCGTGTGCAAGGCCGTGTGGGTAGGGAAACATGCGCTTAAAAGTTTGGTTAGTTTTTAGTTAGATGCTAAAATTCAAAAATATGGACGTTAGTGGGGTTAGTGCTCGGGTTGCCTCCCGAGAAGTGCTCGTTTAAAGTCTTGAGCTAGAATTTCCTATTATTTGCATAATGGTTGTTTGAGGAACATATTACAGGGCATGACCTTAATACTTGCCCCGAAATCAGCCAAAGCATGGTTAACATTTAAACTACCAATTAAAAAAGGAATAGTAAAACTCCCTGGATCTTTCAATTTTGTTGGTAGCTTATTTTGGAGGATAGCTGAGCATTCCTCGATAAGTACTCGGTGGTTTCGCACACAGCCCACCATTAATCAATAATAGGGTGGTATCGTACATAGCCCACCAACGAATATTTACGGTGGTTTCGTACATAGCCCACCAAATGGTAATATAAACGATGGTATCACACACAGCCAATCGTGAGCAAGTAATAAGGTGGTACCGCACACAACCCACCAAAAGAATAATTACAGTGGTATCGCATACAGCCCACCAAAAGATTATTACGGATATTTTTCCACACATACATATCCAGTCCGAGGTTCATACGGGAATTACTAACTATGTATCAATTTCAATCATAAATGATCTCATTCATACAATGCACCAATAAGTAACAACATATGTATTAAAGACGTATCGTTTACACATAAACTTACCTCGGTGCAAAATGTATAAATCGACGACTTAATCCGTAACCTTGCCCTTTCCCCGGTCAAGGTTGTTTCCGCGCTCTTCTTGATCTATAATAATGAAATTCACTCATTTAATCACTTTACAATTCATGATACATCAAAATTTCTACTTAGGCAAAAATGACCATTTTGCCCTTTTACTTTGCAAAATTACGATTTTGCCCCTAAGCTCGTAAATAATTTTTCATCACATATTCTCATTAAAAAAGCCTAGCTAAACATTTATTCATCTTACAAAAACTCACAAAATCAATTATTTCATGCATTTATTACTCATTTACAACCTTTACAAATAAGTCCTATTTAGGTGTTTTCATGGTAACACCTTTCACAAAAGTTGTTCCTCAACCTACTAACATTCATTTCCTTCCATAAAAACTCAGAAAACAACATGAACACTCTCATGGAAAGTCCCTAAACTTTCAACCATTTTTTAAAATAGTCCTCTCTTTAGCTAGCTTAAGCTTTGGGGGTTCCAAAATTACAAAAATTATCAAATAAAACCACCAAAATCACTTACTATCAAGGGTGAGAAGTTGCTGAAAATTTTTGGCTTCCAAAACCCTTTCTTAGCTGATATTTTCAGTGGGAAGAATATGAATAAAATGGGTGATATCATCTTTTCTTATTTTATTTATTTCATTCAATTTAATCCACCAAACCCACCCAATTTTGACCAATTTGAGTCTATTGTCCCCTATGGCCGGCTAACAACATTAGGAAGGTCTAATTTCACATTCAAGACCTTCAATTTAAAGTTCCATAACTATTTAATACTTCTAGCTTGTAAAATAGAACTTTCACACTTTATGCGATTTAGTCCTTTTTCGCAATTAAGCATTCAATCGCTAAAATTAAAGCACCAAAATTCTTATGCATCCTTATAAACATGCTATAACACATAAAATAATATCAAAAATAATTTTCTTCAACCTCAGATTAGTGGTCCCGAAACCACTGTTCTGACTAGCCCCAAAATCGAGCTGTTACAACTCTCCCCCCTTTAGAGATTTTCGTCCTCGAAAATCTTACCGGTAAAAAGGTTTGGATATTTTTCCCTCATGACTTCTTCCGGTTCCCACGTAGCCTCTTCCACACCGTCTTTATGCCATAACACTTTCACTAAGGCTATGTTCTTATTCCTCAACTGTTTAACCTCTCGAGCCATTATCTTAATTGGCTCCTCTTCATAAGTCATGTCCGGTCGTATTTCAATTTCTGTTGGAGGGATCACATGTGAAGGATCGGGTCGATATCACCGCATCATTGACACATGAAACACGTTGTGTATTCTTTCTAGCTCTGTCGGCAAAGCCAACCGGTATGCTACTGGCCCAATCCTCTTAATAACCTCATACGGTCATATGAATTGTGGACTCAATTTGCCCTTTCGACTGAATCTCAATATTTTCTTTGTAACAGCCCGATTTAGGGCCTAGTCATAATAGTGGTGTGAGACCACAAATCCGAAGTAGAAATACGTGTTTAAATGATTTTTCAAGGCTTATGAGGTATTTGCATAATTGTGTGAGAATTTCATGAAGAAATTTTATGAATTAGTGAACAATTTGTCCATGTGGACTAAATTGAAAAAAGTAGAAAATATGAGATTCTAGAAGATTTATGTATGAAATAGCATCATAAAAATTATTAGAAGTCCTTATTTAGCAATTAGACCATTATATAATAAGATGGACAAAAATGGACATGGGAAGGAAAAATCTCAAGAAAGGATCATTAAGGGTATTTTTGTCATTTGGTTAATAAAAGATTAAAAAGGGAAAAAGAAGACAAAATTGTGTCCATCTTCTTCTTTCCATAGCCAAATTTTACATGCCCTCCATAGCTAGGGTTTCTTCAACTTTCAAGCTTGATTGTAAGTATCTCCTAGCCCCATTTTTAATGTTCTTCGTATTTTTGAAATCCTTGTAGCTCGGTTTAGCTATTTTTAGCTATATTTTGAGCTAGGGTTCATATTAAAAAATTTACCCATGTATTACATGCATGTAATTTGATGTTTTATGGAAGATTATGAAAGTTTGATGTAGGATAAACATATTTTTCTAAGTGATTTTCATGAAAAATGCATGTAAGGATTAAATTGCAAAAGTTATGAAAATGGTCATACATGAGTGAAATAGTGGAAATTGAATGTTGCTATAGTTGAGAATATGATTCGGCTAGGCTTGAAATGTAAGAAAGTTGAAGAAAAATCATTTTACGAGCCTAGAGGCAAAAGTGTAATTTTGAAAAGTTTAAGGGCAAAATAGTAATTTTACCAAAGTATGAGTTATGAGTCAATTTAGTCAATGTGAGTATTAAACAAGTTAAATTGTTATTATAGATCAAGAAATACGAAGCCCGGATCGAAACCGAGGCAAGAACAAAGTCGAGGACTAAATTGCATATCTACGTACATTTTGAATACCGAGGTAAGTTTGCATGAATTTAAGGTTTCACATATGTTTTATTAAATCATTTATTATGTTGTATTATGTACTCTACTTACATGAAGATAAGTAAATGATATCTTGATGAGAAAATGAAGATGAACATGTATGAGAAAGTCCCGGTTGAAGACTCGGAATGATGAGGATACTAATATCACAACATGAGACAAGGAAAGTCCGTGTAAGACCATGTCAAGACATGGCATCGGCATAAGGCAAGGATATCATGTAATTCCATGACAAGTCATGGCATTGAAAAGTTATCATAAGGCAAAGGTCCCATGTAAGTCCAAGCCAAGGCTTGGCATTGGTGAATTCATAAGGCAAAGAAGTCATGTAAGTCCAAGCCAAGGCATGGCATTGATAGGATTCATAAGGCAAGGAAACCACATAAGACCATGTCAAGACATGGAAATGGTAAGTTTCCAAAGGAAACAATTAAGGAAGGTCTCGTGTAAGACCATGTCTGGGACATGGCATCGACACTAAGTTAAGGAATCCCATGTAAGACCATATCTGGGATATGGCATTGGCATCATGAGGCGATCCCATGTAAGACCGCGTCTGGGACATGGCATTGGCATCGAAATATATGTTGATGAGATTGAGTAACCTCAATTATTCCGGGTAATTCATCGGGCAAAAGAGCCAAGTATGAAAGAGGTAACAATAAAAATAAGCAAGTAAAGACAGTAATAAGTTATGTTATTCAAGGTTGATAAAGAGTATTATTTGAGTTAAGAAAAATGAAGATCTGAGTTTATGTTTTCTTTAGCAAAAGTGCTAATTCATGTGAACAAGTGATACAGGTACTATGATTTAAATACAAGTATGAAATTTTTATGTATCCTGTGGTGAGTAAGAGTAAGTACGAGTAAGTAAGCTCAAGTGCTTAAAGTTTATGTTATTCTTGTTTCATGATGGATGAGTTTATTATGAGCAAATATGTTGCTATATAAATTTTCATGCAACTTACTAAGCTATATGTTTACTTCTTTCATTTCTTCTTTCCTTGTAGTTTCGCCAAGTTAATTCGGGGATCAAGGACGTCGGAGCTTGGATCACACTATCAATCATTATTTTGGGTATAGCCAAATTTTTTATTTTAAGTATGGCATGTATAGGAATTATGTTATTTTGAGCTATAGTATAATGGGAGCCAAAGTATTGGTTATTAAAGTGACTACTCTTTTTGTATATGGCCAAAGAGATTGGCCAATATTGCTAAGTATTACGTTTATTAATAACGATGAGTTTTTATGTATTCTACAAGTGAGGTTTTAAGAGTTATTCATTGTGCATAAAGACTATGATATGTAGTGTTTGGGTTGGTATGATTGAGTTTATGTTTCAGGGTGGCAATTGGCTTGGAAAATAGCCTCTAAGTGTCCAAACGGGTAGACACACGGGCATGTGTCTAGGCCGTGTGTGACACACGGTCAACCTATATGGGTGTGTTAATAGGCCGTGTGTCCCCTGCATCTAG
Source organism: Gossypium sturtianum (assembly GCA_025698515.1). Lineage (NCBI taxonomy): Eukaryota > Viridiplantae > Streptophyta > Magnoliopsida > Malvales > Malvaceae > Gossypium > Gossypium sturtianum. The sequence continues at coordinate 120,275,072 of CM046952.1, forward strand.
CTACGAGAATGTGATTCGTCACACGGGCCAGCACACGGGCGTGTGTCATGGCCGTGTGCTAATAGAAGTATAATGACGTCATAAACAGAGAGCTCCACGGGTAGGAGACACGGGCGTGTCTAGGCCGTGTGAAGGACACGGGTTATAGACATGGGCGTGTGCTCAGCTGAGTGAAATAAGTCAGTGTCGACCACGAGTGTCGAACACGGGCATGTCTTAGGGGCACACAGGCGTGTCCCTTGGACAACACGGGCGTGTGGCCCCTGTTTAGGCAAAATTTTTCAAGGAGCGCAAAAGTTTCTGGTTGAATCCCAAAACCTTCCGAAAGTATGTTTAAGGCCTCGTAGGCCCATGAAATGTATGTTATTAGTAAGAAAGAAAAGTTTTAAGATGGAAAGAAATTTTATAGCTCGATAAAACAAGTTCAAGTAAAGTTAAGTATAGTAACGCCTCGTATCCTGTTCCGGCGTCAGATACGGGTAAGGGGTGTTACATTCTTCCACGGAGATACTTTCAGGAATACTTTGTCGCCCACTTGAAACTCGATTTCTTTCCTTTTTAAATCGGCATATGACTTTTGTCAATCCAAAGCAGCTTTCATACTATCTCAGATTACTTTCACTTTCTCCTCGGTCTCTTTAACTAGATCGACCCCGTGAATTTGCTTCTCACTAAGGCCAGTCCAACACAAGGGAGTCTGACATTTGCGACCATATAATGCTTCGTACGGTGCCATTCGTATGCTCGACTGATAACTGTTGTTGTAGGCAAACTCAACCAAAGGTAGGTATTTTTCCCAACTACCTTCAGACTGTAACACACAGCATCGGAGCATATCCTCAAGAACTTGAATCACTCTTTCGGATTGGCCATCAGTTTGTGGGTGGAACGCAGTACTAAAATTTAATTTCGTACCTAAGGCTTCTTGCAACTTTTTCCGAAACCTCGAGGTAAATCTCGGATCTCTATTCGAGATAATAGATATAGGCAATCCATGTAATCTCACCACCTCAGCAATATATAGCTTGGCTAACTTATCAAGTGAATAATCCACACGCACCGGTATAAAGTGAGCCGACTTTGTTAATCTATCAAAGATAACCCACACAGCATCCTTCTTTTTCGGAGTTGTAGGTAGCCCCGTGACAAAATCCATGGTGATTCGATCCCATTTCCACTCGGGAACCATCACCGGCTGAAGTAATCCCGAATGTACTTGATGTTCGGCTTTCACTTGTTAACAGACCAAACACTTGGTAACAAACTCGGAGATATCTCTTTTCATACCCGACCACCAATACAACTTCTTCAAATCATTGTACATTTTTGTGCTGCCCGGCTGTACTGACAAACAACCACTGTGTGCTTCATGTAAAATTTTCTGAATTCACTCGTCATCTTTTGGCACACAAATTCTATCATGAAATATCAAGCAATCCTCTGAGCTAACTCAAAAATTAGAGTCACTTCCCGATTCGCACTGAGCTCTATTAGCTTGCATCTCACTATCATTCTTTTGAGCTTCGCATATCTGCTGAATAAATAATGGTCTGGCCCTCAACTCGGCCAATATAGCACCATCATCAGACAACGCCAAGCTCGTATTCATAGCTCTCAAAGCATACAAATATTTTCTGCTCAAGGCATCCGCAACCACATTTGCTTTCCCCGGATGGTAATCGATTACTAACTCATAATTTGAGCCATCGCCGTTGTCGCAAATTCAAATCCTTTTGGTCCATCAAGTACTTCAAACTCTTGTGATCGGTGAAGATTCGACACTTCTCTCCATATAAATAATGACGCCAAATTTTCAAAGCGAAAATGATCGAAGCCAACTCTAAATCATGAGTCAGATAATTCTTTTCGTGTGGTTTTAGCTATCTCGAGGCGTAAGCTACTACCTTACCCTCTTGCATCAACACACAGCCGAGACCATTTAATGATGCATCATTGTAGACCACAAACTCTTTCCCCGACTCAGGTTGTACTAAAATCGGTGCCTCAATCAATAATGCTTTCAATCTCTCGAAGCTCTGTTGGCATTTCTCAGTCCAATCCAATCTAACATCCTTGTGCAACAGTTTTGTCATCGGGGTAGCAATCATGGAGAACCCCTTTAAGAAATGTCTGTAATACCCCGCTAAACCCAAAAAGCTTCTAATTTCTGACACATTCCTTGGCGGTTTCCACTCCATAATAGCTGAGACCTTACTCGGATCAACTCTAATGCCATCACCCAACATAATGTGTCCTAAGAATCCGACCTCTCGGAGCCAAAACTCACACTTGCTGAATTTAGCATACAACTGCTTGTCTCTTAAAGTCTGCAAAACAATTCTCAGGTGCTCTGCATGCTCACTCTCATTCCGGGAATAAATTAATATGTCGTCGATAAAAACAACCACAAACTTATCTAAATATGGTCGGAAGATGCGGTTCATTAGATCCATAAAAATCGCAGGAGCATTTGTTAAGCCAAATGGCATGACAAGAAACTCATAATGGCCATACCTTGTCCGAAATGCAGTTTTCGGCACATCTTGCTCCTTAACCCTCAACTAGTAATAGCCAAACCTTAGGTCTATCTTAGAGAACACCGTAGCTCCCTTCAATTGATCAAATAAATCATCTATCCTTGGCAAAGGATACTTATTCTTCACCATCACCTTATTGAGTTGTCTGTAGTCTATGCACAATCTCATCGACCCATCTTTCTTCTTTACAAAAAGTACTGGAGCACCCCACGGTGAATAGCTCGGTCTTGAAAAACCCTTGTTCGTTAACTCTTGCAACTGAATCTTCAACTCTTTTAACTCCAAGGGTGCCATCCTATACGAAGCAATCGAAATAGGTGTCGTACCCGAAACTAACTCAATCCCAAACTCGACCTCTCTAACTGGAGGCAATCCGGGTAACTCTTCCGGGAACACATCTAGGTACTCGCATACCACTGGAACTGATTCAATCTTTACTTCTGACTCTTGAGTATTTAGCACAAAGGCGAGATAGGACTCATACCCTTCTCTCAAGTATTTCTCAGCTACCATAGATGAAATCATCACAGGCAAACTATCCGATTTACCTGATTCAACCCGAATGACATCTCCATTTACACTTCTTATTTCAATAAACTTATTACCATAGTTTACTAGAACATTATGAGCAGTCAACCAATCCATACCAATAATCAAGTCAAATTCATCAAACGGCAACAACATAAGATTTGCCGGAAAACAATGACCTCTAATTGTCAAATGACAATTCCTACACACCTTGTTAACTAGCACATGTTTGCCTAACGGGTTTGACACTTTTACTACAAATTCCGTAGACTAAAAAATCATACTTGCTAGATGCCAATTTCATGCAAATGTAAGAATGAGTAGACCCCAGATCAATCAAAGCAACTACAGAGATATCATGAAGAGAAAAAGTACCTGTTATCACATCTAGAGATGATGCCTCTTTGCGAGCGCGAATGGCATAAGTCCTTGCAGGTGCTCGTCCCTCCGACCTCACAGCAGAGTCTCTAGGCGCACCTCTATTACTAGTCCCACCTCCCGGGTTCTTTTGTGATCTACCCCTCGAAGATACATTGCTTGATCTTATTTCTTGCTTTCTTTCCTTCTCATCCCTCTCAGGACAGTTCTGAATAAAATGATCGGGTGAACCACACTTGTAACAATTTTGGTTGTTTCCCCAACACTCCCCAGTGTGTTGCCTACCACAATTTGGGCATTTCGGTTTATTTGACTTTGGATTATCCACGCTTGCCATCGAGGTGGCTTGAACTCTCGAGCCCGAGTATGTATTACCTCAATCTCGATGTGAATATCCAACTGATGCAGTCGTCCGAGGGTTCATTTCATTGGACCTCTTTGATTGAGTTTGGAACGATTTACTCGTTGGCCTCTTTCGCACATCTCGGGCCTCACTCATGGCTTTCCTCTTTTCCTTATTCAGCTCCTCGGCCTTGCATGCCCTATCAACCAACACCACAAATTCTTTCAATTCTAAGATCCCAACTAAAAGTCTGATATCCTCATTCAGCCTATCTTCAAACCTCTTGCACAAGATAGTTTCTGTGGACACACACTCTTGTGCATACTTGCTGAGTCTAACAAACTCGCGTTCATATTCTGCTACAGTCATTTTGCCTTGCTTCAGTTCAAGAAATTCTTTCCATTTCTAATCCACAAATCTCTGACTTATATACTTCTTTCGGAACTCTTCCAAAAAGAAGTCCCATGTCACTCTCTCCCTTGGAACCACCGACGTCAACATTTTCCACCAACGATATGCCGAGTCCTTCAGCAATGACACGACACATTTCAAGCTCTCTTCAAGTGTGCAGGAGAGTTCATAAAATACCCTCATCGAGTTCTCAAGCCAGAACTCTGCCCTCTCAGGGTCATCATCTATATTAGCTCTGTATTCCTCGGCCCCTTGCTTTCGAATCTTATCTAACGGGGGTTTGGTCATTCTCAACAAATCTATACCTTGCGGAGCCACGGGGACTGGCTGAGGTATAGGAGGGGGTGGAGGAGGTTGAGCATTAGCATTCGCTCGTACATACTCCGTGTACCAATTACTCATCATGTGGAGAAAGGCTTCCCGAGCCTCTTCTCCTTGACCCATAGTCTCGGGTCTACTCTCTATAGGCACGATCCCTTGCGCGGGAGCCGGCACGTTACTAGCAGCATCATCAGCAGCAGTCCGGTCGGGATCCATTTACTATATGGAAACAAAGTTTAAAATTGTCAGAAGTCACCACACTATCAATGTACGCTTATGGCATGTATAGCTAGACTCTTACACACGCTACGGTAGTTCGAGAATCGACTAAACCATAGCTCTGATACCACTAAATATAACACCCCTTACCCGTATTCAATACCAGAATAGAGTGCGAGGCATTACCGAACTTAACTCACTTGAACATACAACTTTAGGCTATAAGATTTCATTCCAACTTAAAACTTTCCAATTCATATTCAAAACATCCTCATAATGGGCCTACGATGCCTTAAACATGCAAACGGAGGGTTTTGGAACCCAACTGGGAACTTTTATGCACTTAATTTTTTTCCTAAACAGGGGCCACACGCCCGTGTGAAATGGGACACGCCCGTGTGGGATTTATTTTTCATTTTGAACCTACAGGGGTTTTCACACGGCCGGACACATGCCCGTGTCTTTGGCCAGTGTCCCTCACACGGCCTAGACACGCCCGTGTCCTCACCTGTGTGTGAAAACCTTAGAATTCTGTTTATGACATCAGCAGTCTCTTAAGGGGCACACGGCCTAGGCACACACCCGTGTGTCTAGCCCATGGTCGACACTGACTTGAAACACTAGCATGCAGGGGGCACACAACCTCGTCACATGCCCATGAGAGTGACCGTGTGTCACACACGGCCTAGACACACGTCCGTGTGCCTACCCGTGTGGACAAGAATAAGGCTATTTGCTAAACTTTTTTCTCACCCTAACTCACACAACATAAATCCCATTCAACCATTTACCAAGCAACCCAATCATGCATCAAACACATTCATGAATAACCTCTTCTTTTCATAAATTAGTAATAATGAGCCATCAACTATGGCAATATACAAAAGAGTTCATCTTTAAAAGAGCCAACACACTTGACCAAAATAACAAAACATTTCATTAAGCCTAGCCCCTATACATGCCATACTCAAAATGCTAAGTCTAAATATACCGAGATGAGTTGATAGTGTGGATGATCTTCTGGTTATCTTTGTATCCCGAATTGGCTCTTTGACACTATAAAACAAAGGAAAAGAAGGGGAGTAAGCTTTAAGCTTAGTAAGTTTACATGTAAACAATAAGCATCATAACATATGCTAAACAATCAATAACATCATATACTAAGAAAGAACAATTCACATTTCCACAATCATGCTTACTCATTTCATTTCTTACCACATTCCAACCATATAACAATTATATTGCTCACATTCACTTGTACACATTCCCTGCACTCAACACCACAAGGCAACATGAAACATTCACTTATACAAATTATCGATGAACCCCTCGGTATAATACTAAGTACCCGGTGGTTTTGCACACAGCCCACCATTAATCAATAATAGGGTGGTATCGCACATAACCCACCAACAAGAATATTTACGGTGGTTTCGCACATAGCTCACCAAATGGTAATATAAACGATGGTATCGTACACAGCCCATCGTGAGTAAGTAATAAGGTGGTATCGCACACAGCCCACCAAAAGAATAATTACAGTGGTATCGCACACAGCCCACTAAAAGATTATTACGGATATTTTTTCGCACATAAATATCTATTCTGAGGTTCATACGAGAATTACTAACTATCTATCAATTTCAATCATAAATGATATCATTCATACAATGCACCAATAAGTAACAACATATGTATTAAAGACGTATCATTTACACATAAACTTACCTCGGTGCAAAATGTATAAATCGATGACTTAATCCGTAACCTTGCCCTTTCCCCGATCAAGGTTGTTTCTGCGCTCTTCTTGATCTGTAATAATGAAATTCACTCATTTAATCACTTTACAATTCATGATACATCAAAATTTCTACTTAGGCAAAAATGACCATTTTGCCCTTTTACTTTGGCAAAATTACGATTTTGCCCCTAGGCTCGTAAATCATTTTTCATCACATATTCTCATTAACAAGCCTAGATGAACATTTATTCCTCTTATAAAAACTCACAAAATCAATTATTTCGTGCATTTATTACTTATTTACAACCTTTACAAATAAGTCCTATTTAGGTGTTTTCATGGTAACACCTTTCACAAAAGTTGTTCCTCGACCTACTAACATTCATTTCCTTCCATAAAAACTCAGAAAAAAAACATGAACACTCTCATGGAAAGTCCCTAAACTTTTAACCATTTTGTAAAATAGTCCCCTCTTTAGCTAGCTTAAGCTTTGGGGGTTCCAAAAGTACAAAAATTATCAAATAAAACCACCAAAATCACTTACTATCAAGGGTGAGAAGTTGCTGAAAATTTTTGGCTTCCAAAACCCTTCCTTAGCTGATATTTTCGATGGGAAGAAGATGAATAAAATGGGTGATATCATCTTTTCTTATTTTATTTATTTCCTTCAATTTAATCTACCTAACCCACCCAATTTTGACCAATTTGAGTCTATTGTCCCCTATGGCCGGCTAACAACATTAGGAAGGTCTAATTTCACATTCAAGACCTTCAATTTAAAGTTCCAAAACTATTTAATACTTCTAGCTTGTAAAATAGAACTTTCGCACTTTATGCGATTTAGTCCTTTTTCGCAATTAAGCATTCAATCGTTAAAATTAAAGCAAAAAATTCTCATGCATCCTTATAAACATGCTATAACACATAAAATAATATCAAAAATAATTTTCTTCAACCTCGTATTAGTGGTCCCGAAACCACTGTTCTGACTAGCCCCAAAATCGGGCTATTATAACAAGACTTGACCCCAAACCACATGCCCGTGTGCCATGTCCGTGTGGGCCCACACGCCCAACCTAGCCTAGCCCATGTGGCCCACACGGCCACACAATCGCCATCACACTGTCGTGTCTCAAGACGGCCACACCTCGACATTCACACAGCCGTGTCTCGCACACGGCTGTAACGCGTAGGTTTGTGCAAGTGTACACAATCATTATCAAGTAATAAGTAAGTATCGAGTTATCGTCTCCACAGGGACTGTATTTGTGCTAAGTCACTTAATTTGTAAAATTATATTAACAATTTAGTAAATAAAAACACAATATAGTTGAAAAGTGGTGATTAAAATATATTAAACTAAATGCAATGATCCCTAATGCAAATTATCCTAAGTATGCAAACTATATGAATGAAAAAGATTTTAGTAAAATTAAACACAATTTGCAACAATTATAACATAAATAAACTAGGACAATTACTTTAATTAAACTCAATTTATTATCAACATGCTTAATAACATTCGGAAAAACATTCCATGGCAACTCAATCTTTCATGAGTATGGAAACCACATTAGGTCCTTTCGGAATGCTTTACTTAGTAAATAAGCATTTTACTGATCCTTATTTACTAAGGGTTTCTTAGCATTCGTGTGAGGTAACAGGGACGTGTCAGGTTTGAAAAAGTTTAATCACACAAATCTAAAAACTATGCAGATAACAAAGCTTGGTTAGAGTTGTTATGCAACCTACAATTTAATCGGGTCAGGATCTAAATTGAGAATGCACATTTCAATTATGTGTCCATTAGTCGTCGTCTGGTCAGGATCGTTCAACTAATTCAGGTGCATTTCAATCACGTATGAACGAAATACAGACTTGATTTTAATTGAAAACATGATCGATTGAGGCACAAACATTATAAGCATGAATCAAATAAATATTATTTAATCAAAGCAATCATCCTAGCTTAAATAAAATTAAGCTAACATTGTTGTAAACAAGAACAAAGAACACATAGCAAACATCTTTAGATTAAATTAAAGAAAAGAAAGATTAAACCCAATTCAGAGTGGCTGTCACTCAAGACTCTGGCTGACGAGGCTCCTTCGTTCCTTTGTTTTGCTCCTTTGCTGATGGCTCTCCAAGGTGGCCGACCAAGGGTTCTTTAAGAGGCTTAATTGCTAAAATCTCTATGAAGAGATGATGCTACGCGTGGGAATAGAAAAGGCTAAGAGAATTTGGAGAGAAGAGAGAATGATGAATGATGAGAATTAATGAGGAATGATTGAGGGATGATGAATGAGGGAATGAGAGGGTCTTATTTATAGGTGAGGAGAGGGGGATACTTTGCTAAAAATAGTGGATGTTAACCTCTTCAAATCTCCTCAAATTGTGACCGACCATGCTTAGTGGTTTTTGACTTGATTTTTGCTTGATTTTTAAGCAATTTTGGATGCCACACAACTCAGGACTAAGACTTGGTCAATCGTAAATCTTCGGGCAAATCTCTAATTTCTTCAACACTGCAAGGACCTTGTGTAATTAAACCAAAGAATGGTTTAAATGGACAGCCATGTAGCCGAATATTGGGTTGACTTGGTCTCAAATTTGGACGGTTTTGTAATCCAGCAAAGCTATCAGACCTGTCCAGAATAAATCAACAAGTTAGAGGACCAAAGAGTAAAATTTATCCAATTTAATTAATTAATTAAAACCCAAATTATTAATGAAATATTTTAAAATGAATTATTAAATATAATTTTATATTTTATTATTTAATTTAAGCATGCATGGCCCACTTTATGTCTTAAAAATATAATATATTCAAATTAATATAAAATAAGCCATTTATTGCATGAAAACTATATAATAAAGCATAAAATCACATTTTAATAATTTCTATGTCCTAATTTCATATTTTCACATATTTCATTAATTTATTAAACAATTACTTAGTTTTAACAATAGATTTAAGTAAAAAGGTGATAAATTACATAGGAAAAATCTTATATATTTTTTCGTTTACACACCCCCAAACTTAAATCATTGCTCGTCCCGAGTAATGTTTATGCACAGCAAAAGGTTTTGCTAAGGCAAAATTGCTAATTGTGTAAGCAGCATCAATCTTTGTCCCATAATCATGCATTAATAACTTCATGCCTATCGATCTTTTTTATTAACAAGTAATTCATATGCAAACATTCCTTAAGATTATACTGAGCTTCAAAATATGCCAACATGAATCATAGTTTGCATGTATGTCACAGCCATAGATAACATTCTTCATTCAACATAATTTCCTATCAATCAAGCAAACAATCTTAAGGCTTATTTATGATCTTCATATATTGAACTCAGGACTTCCTCTCCACTAATGTAGATGACATAATCATCAAATAAATAGGTCTTTTATAAGGTTGTAATGGGGCTTGGTTAAAGGTAAGGATTTTAAGAGATGGGACATTTCGGTTTAAAAATCTTTACCTTTAACTTTGTCTTGGTTTTCTCATAATACAACCTTTTTCTTTAAGTGAACCTTTGGAACACACCCAAACTTATTTTGAACTCAAGCTCATACATTTTTTTCTTTTTGGAGACTGAGCAAACTTTTCTTCGCCTTTTTTTTAAGCATGAGCATATACATCTTTATGAAAATTTCCTCAAATGTTGACTCCCAAGACAACTTTAGTTAAGATATGTGCACAAAATTAGGATAACTTTAAAAAGATGGTAATTGGCTTATAATGTAGGTTCATTGCAAAAAAACAGGTCTTTAAGCTCAAAATTACAGTTTCAAGGGTCTAATATCATAGGGTTGGCTTGAAAAGGCTCAAACGGTCCAAAGAAATAGTGCCTATATCATTTTAGATTTTTCTTTCCCCTAGGATTTCGCCTCAAGAAAGTTACTAAGTCAATTCTAAAGATATAAACCTTCATGCATGTCTAATCTCAAAAGAAACTAAGTTTTCATGGCAAACATTACTAAGGCTAAGATCATACAAGCATTCCAGTCTTCATGATAACATACTTTCACTTAGATAAAATCATCATTCATACTTGCATACAAACTATCTCAAGAATAAAAATATCTCTAAACATTCATTTATTAAAACATACTTATGAAAGAAATGATTGAAACATACTTGAAAAAATTTAAGAGTTTGAGCAATTTATTTGCCTTACCCCCTTTAAAAAGAAACAATGTCCTTATTGCAAGAAAAAAGTAATGAATATGAAAACTAAACACCAGGTAGGGTTGTAAAGAAAGAGAGGTGAGTCATTAAGACTGCTTAAATACCAAGTCTTCCCTAATAACCCACTCCTAAACATGTTCATTCCCATTACCACATCACTTAGTCTTTTTCTTTCTAAAGAAGTGTTAAGTTTATTCATGCTTGCTATGTTTTATTATGTAGAAATTAAATCCTAATTTACGAAAGAAATAAATTCGTAAAGACCTAAACATAATTAAATAATAAGACAAGAATCTCCCCTTTTATTTTTCTGCCTCATTCCCCTTGTCTTCTTCAGCTCCATCTCTGCTTGCATAGACAGTATCTTCCGTCCATGATGGGAAATAAGCACTTCATGCCTTCTATTTAGCACAATCGTGAATCTCCTTGAGGATAATGTTCCCAACATTAATGGACTTTTCTGTCAAAATTGCATATAACAAAAGCATCCGTTCCATTGAGATGGTGGAACTATGTGAGATAGGCATAAAACTGTAGCGAACAAAATAAAACCATACCTTTGCTACTGGTTTTAAGTATTCTCTTCGACAAGAATGGCTCCCATACTTTCTTATAATCCATTGGGATCCCGGATTTGTCACAACATCAAGCATTTGTTGAAAAAAATCCCAATTGATATTGTTCATCATAGGGTAGTACTCATCTTCTTCAACATCAGGTAAATTAAAAAAATCATTGATGGACTTAGAAGTAAGAGGTACCTTTTTCTTTCAAACGATGACTTCAGTAGCATCTTGCGTAGTCAAACTAGCATAGAATTCTCGAACTAGATCATCATCGGGAAGTGAACGAGCATCACAAAATCGTTCCCACTTGAGAGCATTGATTTTCTTTCTAATTGGTATAGGAACAACCATCAAATCATTACTCTTCAAGTCAAAACCTTTTTTCTGGCATCATAGATTGATGCTTGAAGATTGAATCAAATCTCTCTTTCACTACTTCATCAATCAAAATCGGGTTTTCAGGAGTAGTCTTTGAAGATCTGGTTCTTTTGCGAGACATAGTATCTTTTCTCGAAAATTTGGCAAAGTTTCTGCATAAGAGAGAAAAGAGAAATCAGAAAAGTGGGTAGAACTTGCTATGGCAAAAATCTTGCGACGACAAGGATGGTGCGGCGGCAATAGGGAATTTTGGCAAAAAGGGAAGAGAACTAGGGTTTCTGATAAACCAAAATAGTAACACATTTTAGGCCCACATTTAGTATGCTTTTGGATGAATTATCCCTTATTTTATGTAATTTGGTGCTCTTAATCCTTTCTTTTCATGTTATATACTCAGGAAAGCACCAGGGGATGAAAAGAACGCAAAACGGGCTGAAAACAGGACAAATGGGCCAAAGCATGAAATCGACACGGCCTGAACCAAAGATCACACGGCCGTGCCTCCTTAAAGATCTCGAACACGACCTGGACCACGATTTACATGGCCGTGCCTCATCAACGAAGTCCACACGGCCTGACCACGACTTACATGGGCGTATGCCATGGGCGTGTCCCTGCCGCGGCCAAGAGAAGTTTTACTCGGATTTGGATACTTAGAGGCAAAGAAACATATTCCAAAGCCTATTCAAACACCCTAGTAGGAACTCTACTTGAAGTAGGATACTTTGGGGCCAAGTAAGGCATCTCAAAGTCTATATAAACACCCAATGGGGCAACTTGTCAAGGGAGTTCGACAGAAACCCTCTGTCGAGGGGAGCCCAAAGCCATTGTCTAGGGGCGTCGTGCTAGGCCAGAGAAGGCAGATTTGTGGGGATTCACTCAGGGATAGCCAGTTGATCCATCTCAAGAAGCCGGAATTATACTCAAGATGAAGGATCTCCTCTTCAATTCCTTCAGGGGGTTTTAGGGATTTCTTATGTTTTGTTTTATCTTTTCTCTTGAGATGTTTTCCTTTATTGTTATGAACTAAACCCTTCGGATACCCGAAGGGGATGAAACCTATGATGAATCTTGTTATTGTTTTCTGAATTATATGATAAATACTTAGTTTGTTCTTAATTATGTGAGCTTAATCCAAATTTAATGTGCTTAGGTGGAGGAGGAATAGACCCTGCCTAAGAGTAGATCCAACATAATTAAGCGGAGTTGATCGTACGCTTAGAGATAGGGTGACGAGATTTTTCCAGATTAGGATGAAACCTAATATGGGAGTCCACAGATCGATTTACTACTATTCTAGGGGATTATTATAAGAGAACGAGAGTTCCACTAATTAACCTAGGGTTAGACGTTATTCACCTTGAGAGAGGGTTTAATATACGTTAGGGAGTCTTACGGATCAAACTAAGTGAATAAATCGTATGGTTCAGTGTTAGATAACAAGTGAAGTCTAGGTGGATTCTTCCTAGGGTATCATCTAAATCAACTGAGTTTTTCCCAAGTTATTTTCCAAATTCATTCTTCTTTGTCTTAGAGTCTTTAGTTTAGTAGTTAATTAATTTAGATTAGATAAACAATCTCTCTTTATTTTTAGGCTAAATAATAGAAAGAAAGTTAGTATTAGTACTTTTAGTTCCTTTGGGTTTGATAATCTGATCTTGCCTAAGCTATACTACTGTTCGATAGGTGCACTTGCCTCAATCATTGTCAGAGTTAGTTTCCAGGTTCGATCATTCTTTTTATAAATTTTAAAGCTCTGATTTACAGCGATCAAGTTTTTGGTGCCGTTGCCGGGGAACTAAAATATTAAGAAAGCTCTATTTTTATTACTTTAGCCATTATTTTTATCTTCTGCAATTTTTTTTTATTTTTTTATTATTTCTTTTACTTTGCTAATTTTTCTTCTATTTTGCTTTTGGCAGATAATTTTAGTCTATAGAGACGATGGCACTGAATAATTATCAGTGGTAAGTGATGAGGACAATTCCTACTAAAGCAGCCAGTTTCTTCAACCTCGACGTGGTACACCCAGAAATACAATATGATTCGGATTTAGGAGGCGTGGCGAATCCTGAGTACCCACTCTACGGATATGGCATGGAAAATGAGCAAGCTCACTATACGGGTAACTATTCTAGACCACAAAATAATTTTTATAATGACACTTATAATGCAGGTTGGAGGTACCATCCTAATTTCTCGTGGGATGATCAAAGTAGCCAAGGACAGAACCTCCTTCAAATTTTCAACAACCACCTTACCAACAGAAGAGGAGTCGAACCTTGAAGAGATGCTGACAAAATTCATGGCGCTTCTACAGATAATCGTCTCCAAAAAATGAGACAACACTTAATGACCAACAAGCATCGATCAAAGGGATCGAGAGCCAAGTTGGGGAACTTATCGAGTCGGGCTGGGGAACTTACTAAGTCGGGCTTATACAACTTGCTAAGCCGATCTCGTAACTACCACAAGGAAGCTTGCCAAGCAATACTGAAACTAACCCAATGAGCAAAATCAAGCCATTTACGATAGTGAAGGGTTAGATGAACCAAACTCAAGGGAAGAACCTGTGGTAAGTGAAGGTAAGGTTGAAGTGTGCCATGATATACCAAAACCGCAATTACAGAGTACCAATCTCATGTGCCATATCCCGATGCAATAAAGAAAGACCACACAGAGGAAGAAGTTCGGTGAACTCACACTTCGTGTAGACGATGAAACAATCACTCTTCAAGCTCTTGACTCAGCTAGGACATCGAGTAATAAAGGTACAAACGTTAATTCTATTGATAACCATTTGGTTCAACCTTCTTTACAGGAAGCATCACGAAATTACCTAGCTGAGCTAGACCTTAGACCTCGTACCCATAAAGAAATAATTCATGAAGAACTAAGGCTTCAGGTCGATGAACTAGACGAGTGGAAAACACACTTTAAAAAAAAACTAGGAATACACAAAGTGAAACCGAAGGAAACCCCGGACAAGCTGATAGGAATAACAAATCACTTCAAAATAGGGGATCAGGTATTGTTGAATAAGGAAGACCCTCGAATCACCAATTCAGACCTCAAGACAAACGAAGAAAACACTTTTGAGGTACTTAATGTCTTCCTATACGGCACAGTCGAGGTAAGCAATCCTAAATTCAACATTTTTGAGGTAAACATTACTCGACTTAAACTATTTATCAAAAATCGAATTGATCGCATGAGAAAGGATTTTCACCTCCTCAAACCACCTTGACCGTACGAATGAGAGGTAAAGTCTAGCTTAAGACTATAAACGAGCGCTTCTCGGGAGGCAACCCGAGCACTAACCCTATTAATTTTTACATTTTTTTATTTTACTTTTATTTTTCATTTTAGCACCTAACCATAAACTAACCAAAGTACAGATTTCCATGCTCACACGGCCTTGCACACGACCGTGGCCGTGGCTGTGTGGAAGCTAGAAGGACAAACCACGGACGTGCTAATAACCGTGCATGACAAAGAATGATTTCTTTTCCCAACACGGGCTGCGATGAAAAGCCACGCCCGTGCCGACTTCCCGTGTGAGGTTACTGACTTATTGAGCACGGGCGAGACACGACTGTGCCTTACAACCGTGCGAGGTTACTGACTTGACAAGCACGGGTTAAAAACGCCCGTTCTAAAGGACCGTGTGAAGAATACACGGGCGTGCTACGAGACCCACGGCCGTGGTAAAACACCTAAACGCGCCCAAAATTCAAAATCACGAAAAACACGGGTTGATTTGTAACATCCCAAAATTGGGCCTAGTAGGATTGGGCCCAATGGGCCTTGAGTGTAGGAGTGTTTAAAATTTTGAGAACAAGAGAATGGCATTATTGCAAATTGGACTTATTAGTTAAGTGAATTTGGAAGGTTACGAGGTTTCTATGAAGTCTCGGGTTTAATTGGGCCTTAGGAAAAAAAATTGGTATTTTAGCACTTTAAGGAGAGATGGTAAGTAGCTTCAAGACTTATAGAAATAAATGAGTAATGTGCTTGCATAAATGAGCTATTGGTAAAGAGGTTATGGCATCAAGTGATGGACTTTGAGGGAAGAGGTTCAAATCCCATTGTGTGCAAACTTTAACTATTATTTTTGCACTCTTTCCTTAAGTGTCAGCCAAGCATGTAAATAAGGCAAGGTGGACTTTTATTTTTGGCAAGATGGCTAAGGAAAATAGGAAAGGATGAATGTGAGGAAAGAAATCAAGAGAAAGGGGAAAGTAGGGGGAACATGTGGCCTTTTTCAAGGGATGTATTATGGAAAGGGTGGTTGGCAAAATTTTGACTATTAGGGACATGAATGTGGACGGTTTTGGGGCTAAAGGGGGTGATAGCCGAATTTTGCTAGGAGTTTTTTGGCAAAGCTAGTGCTTGAGAGGTTGTTCTCTTTAGTTTTTTGTATCATTCTCTTTCTCTCCAAATTTTCTCTTCTCTTTGCCGAATTTTCAAGCCTTTAGTGTGCATTTTTGTTTCTTCTTTTCTTCCTTGTTGCCGAAAGTACCTAAGCCTTGGAGATCAAATTGTTCACTCATTTTCCTTTGGAAAAACCGAACCCTTCATTTCTTCTTTATCATTCTTCTCATCCGTATTAACACTCACTCCTTTGATCAATCGGTAAGTGGTTCTATTCAAACATTTTTTTTAATTTTTTCTTTCTTTCTCCTAGCCGAATATATGTCTTGGCATGGGATGGTCCTTTTAACCGAGACCATCATTTTATTCTACCCTCTCAAACGAGATTATTTTCTCTTTTTCGTAGTGTTTTAAGTGGGAGACCGTGTATTGTTCTAGCCGAAGTCAAATGGTGGAAATTGGATCCAATATCGATAAGGTAAGGGGGTTTATTTTGGATTTTTCGTTATATCTCTATTTGGCTATGTTGCAAATTGGATTGAAGTTTCGACTAATCAATTATGTTTTAGGGACGAAACCACTCGATATATCCTATTTGCAAATCCTTCGAATATAGTGGGTCAACGAAGAGTGGTTCTTTAGGGAATCCTAATCAAGGTGTGTAATCCCGTACCTTTCGTATACATATCTGAAATGATGTGTAATCTCACACTTCTCTGAAAGTTTGTATGAAATATTCTGTGAATCGGTCAAAATACCAAAGAACACCAAAAACCGGCATCCGTGATCACTCGGGCGTGCGTATGATCACAGTGGTAATCGTATTTTGTAATAAAATAGTTTCGGTTAGAAGCAGTGACGTGTTTTTGGAAAATCACGAAAAATAGGAAAAAGGAAATTAGAAAGTGAATAAGATATCAAATTAAAGCTTACTGTGTCTATTTTAATATGGAAGAAACGGAGAAGGAAAAGGATTTTTATATTCTGAGATATTTTAATTTGAGTAAGACTGGTTCTGAATGACTTCGTGGTTCCCTGATCTGTCTTGGAAAAATCGTATAAAATTGTATAAAGTGAATTATAAGTTATAGTTTATATGTACAGATTACTTAGTAAGTCTATTTTCAATAGAAACAAGTGGGAGCAACATATGAAAACTGTACAGTGAGATATTTGAATTTTGGGTAAGAGAGGTCAGAATCATTGGTCAGTGAAACAAGGGAAACTTCAAGGAATAAACTGTACTAAATGGTTAAGCCAAAAATTCTGTAAAAATTGTAGTAAGAATATATATGAGTCTAGTTTCAAGGAAAATTTACGGATTTAGATTTCAAGATTTCTAACTCAAGTTATAGTCAATTTAGTCAGTACGACGCGGATGGACAGTTTTAAATTGTTATGCCCAAATTAGTAGTTAAGTCTGGATTGCGAAATTACCGAATTACCCTTAGTGGGTAAATTACCGAATTACAAAATTACCCTTACGGGCCGAATTATGGAAATGCCCTAAAGGGCCGAAATACGAAATTGCTTATGGGCCGCAAGGACATATTGAGTAATGGGCCAATCTGATATTTTGCTAAATGGGCCAATCTGATATTTTGTTAAATGGGTCAATCTGATATTTTGCTAAATGGGCCAATCTAATATTTTGCTAAATGGGCCAAATCTGATAATCTGTTTAATGGGCCAATTTGATAAATTGTTATAATGGGCCATAAATTTTTGTAAGAAATATTTGAATACATTGTTGTGAATTGTTATGCATTATATACATGTTTTTCATGGGATGGGATAATGATGAAGAGAAGTTCTTGTAGCTCTGCTACATAATTCTGGTGGCTCTGCCACAAATATGAAAAATGGCGATGCCATGTAAATTCTGTTAATCTGGTGGCTTGTCCACAAATTTGATATAATCAGCTTAATGCCTACATTTGGTGTGTTGGCGGGGTGGGTGACTAAAGCTCCCCACAGGTGTGTTAGTTGGTACGGGTGGTGTGTAGCGGATGGAAAATTAGGTTTGGTTTGGGAATTGCATATCATATGCATATTATATTTGATACATTATTGTTGTTGTAAATGGTCTTAGGCCCAAAATATTGCTAATTGGGTTCCGGCCCAATGAATAACGGTAAGGGGATTTCACACTGAGTTCTTATAACTCACCCCCCTTTCTCTTAACCCTTGTAGGTAATGCTTGATGATATGGACTTGGGCTATGGATGACTCGAGGGAGGCCATACTTCGGAAATGGTTTATTTGGACTTTAGACTTCTTTCTCGTTTATTTTATTACTTTACTATTTTGGGTTAAATGTTGTAATAAGGCCTTTGGACTATTTTTATTTTTGCTTTTTGGTTGGGATGTTTTTATTATTATTTTTAAATTGTTTAAAAAGGGGAATTTTTTAAAAACTTAAACAATGGTTTCCAAAATCGATTAACAAATGGATTTCAAAATAAACTTTTACAAATATTTTTAACATGGATATTTTCTCTCGAACTATTAACGATATTTTCAAAAGACTTGGATTCTCTTTCGAATTTTCAACGTCGTTTTCAAAAGTCACGGTTTTGTAAGATCATTAGTTTCGATTATCGATTTATCAAACAACCTCTCAAAATACTTGTATTTTATCTACGTTTTCGCAACGTTTTCAAAATGCTTCTGCAACTCTATTTCAAATATGCTTCCGCAAACGAAAAGGTTTTTAAAGATTATTATGTTTTCAAGTAGTTAGCTTAAGTGTTTTTGGTTTAAACAAAGAGGCTGTATTTCTCAAGCAAGTTTTTAATAATCGCAAAGATGATTTTTACTTCCATGTGACACACCAGATTCGGGCCTAACTTCTAGGCCGGGTTTGGGGTGTTACATGATTAAACTCGAACAAGGGCGTAGACCGTATCACTATTTAAATATTTACTTTTATTTCTATTTTTTTATTTTTTTATTTTCATTTTCATTTTTATTTTTATTTCCTTTCTTTTATTTTCTTTATTATTTTCTTCTTATTGTTCATTCCATTTAGATTTAGCTTAGGATACAAAATAATAATAATTAGGATGGCTGCTTCGAGGACTCAACTAATTCGAGACGCTTCCCCACGCTCACCTCCAATCCTATCCGGTTTCTTTTCATTGACTTCATCCAAAATTCAGGAAGTTTCACTTCTCTCCCTATCTTATGATTTTATGATTATTTTGCTATTATCTATCTTTGTACATTGAGGGCAATGTACACCTTAAGTGTAGGGGGGTTAACTATAGTATTATTTGAAAATCCCTGAATTATGCCTTGTCTTAAAGTAAGTTTCTCATCTTATAATTAGGATGAAATTTCTAATGATTTCTGATTTTTATTGATATGTTTTAGATTAAGTCATTGATAATTGTGCATTGATGATTAAATTCTAAGAATACTAGAGAATCAAGCATAATAAGTCTATTTTTCTGAATTAAAAATTTTCTAGGTCGTCTACCTGAATTTAAATATTACCTTGAAATTTGATATTTACAAGGTTGATGTCAAAAATACCCATAATTTTTGTGAGTTTTTGAGCCTTATAGAGCATAAATTCTTTTTCTTGCTCACTTTATTGATTATGAGTGTGTCAACACTGATTTGTTATTCTAGAACTTGCATCGATTATACATGTCGAGACCACACTTTTGATTTGATATACAGAGATGATAAAGGCACCTAGGTTTTAACCCACTAACTCCATTAAAAGCCTACCTTCACCTATTAACCCCTAGTGAACCCCTTTTAATCCTAACAACCCTATTTATTGACTCACCCACTAATATTAACCCAAAACCCTTTGTAATTGTTATCACCATTCTTTCTAACTACCCCTATATCGAGATTGATCTGATTAGTTGCCTAATTATGAATTCTAGTAATTTATCCTTTATTATGTATTTAGTTTGTTCTTAAAAAAAACGACGAAGTATATTCATTATTAGTTATGTGATTAAACGAGCTTATACATTTATTTAAATCCCAAATATCGAAGAAGAAGCTCGTATTATTAGTATTATTAGTTTTCAATTGATGTAATTATTATTATTGGTTCATTAGTTCTTAGATAGGTAATTTGTCAATTCAATCTCGATTCTAACCCTCTAATTCAGCCTTATTCCACACCTTAACCCTAGCCCCGTTACAACCCTAACAAAGACCTTTTGATTTGTGTTTCATCTCATATTTCAGTGGTGGAGATTTGATTTTCATGCAAGCCTATGGGATTAACTCTTCATTTTTTACTTTTGAGTGCCTAAATTTTGAACCTTAAACACTTTGAGTGATTTGAGTGAATCTTTAGTGAGGATGTCAATCCTTGACAATTTTGACTCAGAGGTAATTATTTAGATGAAGGGAAACACCTATGTTTTGTGCTACAAAATATAAGGCTTATATTGTTTGAATTTTTAGGACTCTTTGAGTTGAATTATCCATGTATAAATTATCTCTGAATTATGATGAGACACTATTAATGACTATTATGAATTGAGGGAAGTTCGTTTTAATTATGAGTTGAGAATTTTGCTTGAGGACAAGCAAAAGCTTAAGTGTCGGGGTATTTGAAAAAAAAGAAATAGTAACACATTTTAGGCCCACATTTAGTATGCTTTTGGATGAATTATCCCTTATTTTATGTAATTTGGTGCTCTTAATCCTTTCTTTTCATGTTATATACTCAGGAAAGCACCAGGGGATGAAAAGAACGCAAAACGAGCTTAAAACGGGACAAATGGGCCAAAGCATGAAATTGACACGGCCTGAACCAAAGATCACACGGCCGTGCCTCCTTAAAGATCTCAAGCACGGCCTGGACCACGATTTACACGGCCGTACTTCATCAACGAAGTCCACACGGCCTGACCACGACTTACACGGGCGTGTGCCATGGGCGTGTCCCTGCCGCGGCCAAGAGAAGTTTTACTCGGATTTGGATACTTGGAGGCAAAGAAACATATTCCAAAGCCTATTCAAACACCCTAGTAGGAACTCTACTTGAAGTAGGATACTTTGGGGCCAAGTAAGGCATCTCAAAGTCTATATAAACACCCAAGGGGGCACTTGTCAAGGGAGTTCAACAGAAACCCTCTGTCGAGGGGAGCCCAAAGCCATTGTCTAGGGGCGTCGTGCTAAGCCAGAGAAGGCAGATTTGTGGGCATTCACTCAGGGATAGCCAGTTGATCCATCTCAAGAAGCCGGAATTATACTCAAGACGGAGGATCTCCTCTTCAATTCCTTCAGGGGGTTTTAGGGATTTCTTATGTTTTGTTTTATCTTTTCTCTTGAGATGTTTTCCTTTATTGTTATGAACTAAACCCTTCTGATACCCGGAGGGATGAAACCTATGATGAATCTTGTTATTGTTTTCTCAATTATATGATAAATACTTAGTTTGTTCTTAATTATGTGAGCTTAATCCAAATTTAATGTGCTTAGGTGGAGGAGGAATAGACCTCGCCTAAGTAGATCCAACATAATTAAGCGGAGTTGATCGCACGCCTAGAGATAGGGTGACGAGATTTTGCCGAATTAGGTGAAACCTAATATGGGAGTCCACAGATCAATTCTATCGCTATTCTAGGGGTTATTATAAGAGAACGAGAGTTCCACTAATTAACCTAGGGTTAGACGTTATTCACCTCGAGAGAGGGTTTAATATACGTTAGGGAGTATTACGGATCAAACTAAGTGAATAAATCGTATGGTTCAGTGTTAGATAACAAGTGAAGTCTAGGTGGATTCTTCCTAGGGTATCATCTAAATCAACCGAGTTTTTCCCAAGTTATTTTCCAAATTCATTCTTCTTTGTCTTAGAGTCTTTAGTTTAGTAGTTAATTAATTTAGATTAGATAAACAATCCCTCTTTATTTTTAGGCTAAATAATAGAAAGAAAGTTAGTATTAGTACTTTTAGTTCCTTTGGGTTCGATAATTCGGTCTTGCCTAAGCTATACTACAGTTCGACAGGTGCACTTGCCTCAATCGTTGTCAGAGTTAGTTTCCAGGTTCGATCATTCTTTTTATAAATTTTAAAGCTCTGATTTACAGCGATCAGTTTCTTTCGAGATTTGAGGTTGACGGCACAAAAGGGAGATTTACAGATTTTTAGGGTGTAAGCAAATTGCTTTGAAGGATATGAAAATTAGTAGAATGGAGAGGGGTTTATATAGGGAAAAAGTAGGGCAACATGTAGCAAAATTTTTAGCTACATTAAGGTTACTTGGGTGGCAAGCAATGGGTGTGACGGCAAGGCATGGATTTTTCCCTCCTTTTTGCTGTCTTGGGCCTCAAACTCAAACTGCATCTTACTAAAAAAAACCTAATTAGTACTTGGGCAAAATTTGACCCCCTTTATTAACATAAAAATTTAAAATTTAAACAGAACAAATGAAACTTAAAAAATTTAAATCTTAATTAGAAAATTTCTTCTTAACAAATTACATTAAATTAATTCCCAAGAAAGGTTGGAGGGGTCACAGCGGTCCCGCTTAAGTTCCAATCTCCTTAGACAAAATTAATTAAATGTAATAAGTTAAGAAAATAAGTTCTAATTATTTATTTATTTACAAAATGAGTTCATGAAAAATTAAGGGTCTGTTAATTTGAACGAGGATTCAACTCGCTCAACTTCACCATCCCAAAGTGTTTTGAGACGTTGACCATTAACTTTAAACGTACCTCCGTAATTGTTGTATAATTCAATAGCTCCATAAGGATAAACTCGGTAGATGGTATAAGGTCCTTTCCATCGGGATTTAAGCTTCCCAGGAAATAACTTCAACCTTGAATTAAAAAACAAAACCTTCTGACCTTCTTTAAACTCGCAAGGTTGTATATGACTATCTTGCCATCTCTTTGATCTTTCTTTACACATTTTGGCATTCTTATAGGAAAACAACCTCATCTTTTCCAACTCATCAAGTTGTAACATCCTTCTCTCACCGGCTTGCTTAAGATCAAAGTTCAACTGCTTCAAAGCCCAGTGAGCTTTATTCTCCAACTCTAATGGCAAATGACATGCCTTTCCAAAGACTAACTGATAAGGAGTCATTCCTAACGTTGTTTTAAATGTTGTTCGATAGGCCCATAATGCATCATCGAGCTTTCGAGACCAATCTTTTCTGCTAGGGCATACTACATTTTCAAGGATACCTTTGATTTCGCGATTCACTCCGTAACACCCCTAACCCGTATCTGTCGCCGGATTAGGGTTAAAGGTATTACCGAACTGATCAGAAACGTTTACAGACATTTTATAATACAAGTCACCGATAGTAATCAACTGTGTCCCTAGATAGGTCACCGAGACCTTAAGCATGCTTTAGAGGAGGGTCGAGACTAAACCGAACACATACGGAAATTCTTGGAAATTTAAAACTTTTTGAACACTGCAGAGGTCACACGCCCGTGCAGTCAGGCCGTGTGCCTCCCACGGCAACTAGACACACCCATGTGTCTTAGCCGTGCCAAAACAAGGCATGTACACTGACTTATCTCCACGGCCACCAGGCACGCCCGTGTACCATGGTCGTGTACTCTTAGGCTATATACTGACTAAATCCCACGGCCACTAGGCTCGCCCGTGTGCCTCAACCGTGTTGGCAAAACAGGCCACTCGTATGGCCAAAATGCCACCCACAAAAGGGTCAAACCTACAATCCAGCCACCAATTCATTTTATGCACAATATTCATCCAAAAACATATCAAACTAATCAACAAAGTTTTGCATTCAATCCCATCCTCAAACATTTCAATTTGCACAACTAAAACACTTTTACCATCAATCATGATTCATCTACATTTACCTCTCATATAACCATTTCTTTTCTTAAACATTTATACCCAAAATTTCATCCATATGCTTACCATATACTTGTCCATTTCATAGCCATGAAATCATGCCAAAACCAATATCATATAACATATTCACAAATATATAATACTAACACATAACTAGCCACATCACATGGCTAAGTTCATATCTCAAACTTATATCAAATAACTAGCCTATACATGCCATACTTAGTATATACATTTTCAAAAGGTACCAAAATGAGTTTGAGTAGTGTGATGATTTATCCTCGACGGTCCCGAGCCTTCAAAAGAGCTTTGACGATCTATAAGACAGAGTAAACACACACAGAGTAAGCTTTCAAAAGCTTAGTAAGCCCTATACAAATAAACTTAGCATAATATGCATATAACCATATTGGCACAATGACATTATTGATTCTCGTAGTAAATTCATCACATATACATATAGCTCCTTCAAGCACATTTTCTCATATAATCTCATCATTTCATATGCATAATCATCTTAGTAAGTTCGTATAGATACTTACCTTTCATACACACTTAGTGTACATACCAAACGTACCTGAAACAGATATACAATTCACGTAGCCATTCGTATCTCGGATTTTCCCGTTGAACCGTTCAGAATCTAATAGGATAGTCAAAGTGCTCGGAATAGTCATACAATGCCAACGTCCCAGACGTGGTCTTACATGTAATCAGATATCGATGCCACTATCCTAGACAGGGTCTTACATGAATCAAATACAATACTGATGTCCCAGACATGGTCTTACACGTAAATCTCATATTGATGCCAACGTCCCAGACGTGGTCTTACACAAAATCAAATATAAACGCCACTATCCCAGGCAGGGTCTTACATGAAATCTCGAATCAACGCCAATGTCCCAGACGTGGTCTTACATGATATCATATAACAGACACCTATGTCATGACATATGTAATTCCTATATCTTCCTAGGTTCACACGGGACTTCACGGACTTTATCCGTTATCGACTTATTAGCCAACTCAAATTTCACATACATTCCATCTCAATGGATAATCATAGTATTTCACATATCGTATACATTCAAATAATTCAATGCAATTACATTTATTTGTATATCAACTTACCTCAAGTTCGGGTTAACGGAAATGGATACGGCTACTCGATTACTTTCGATTTCCCGCGATCTAAGTCTGTTTTCTTCAATTCTTGATCTATACATATTCAAATATAATCCATTTATTCACCAATTCACTCAATTCAATTCAAAAAACATACATTTACGGTAATTTGTAATTTAGCCCTCACATTTGTACATTTTATCAATTTAGTCCATTTTTCTCAAAACATCAAATATACAAAATCACCATATGCCCATGCTTAGCCGAATGCTCATGTATATCATACAAGTCCAAACATTTCATCAAATTCATAATTTAATCCCTCAAAATACTATTTTCACAATTTAGCCCTAATTAGCTAAATTCATCAAAAATTCAAGAACAAAACATGTTTATTAAACACATATCTTTCATTTAACACATAAACTCATCTCAAAACTCACCATTTCATCAATGGTACATTTCATAAACATCATCAATTCTTCAAATTACAACGTGGGCTTGATAGTAGACTAAGCAACAATCTCAAAAACGTAAAAATCATAAAAAACCAAAATCAAAACATACCTTAAATTAACCAAACTATAGTCGAATGCCCTAGCTTTATTCTTTCTTTCTTTTTCTTCAAACTTTCGACACCCAACTAAGGTGATAACATTCATCTTTTCATGTTTTATTATTACATATCAAACATAATTATTAATTTACCAATTAACCTTTTAATAAACATATAAGACAAACATAATTCAAGGCCATTATTGTCCTTTAACCATCCAATATCTTCATAATTGGCTAATTGCTTCTTAAGGCCTTCTCATTTAAAAGCCACACTCAAATTGTTAACTTTTCATAAAGCATGCAAGTTTTGCATTCAATGCAATTTAATCCTTTCCTCAAATTAAGCATTCAAACGGACGAATTAACTTATGGAACTTTAACACATGCTTAATCACATATCAAAGACACAGAAAATAATATTAAAATATTTTACTGACTCGGATTTGTGGTCCCAAAACCATTGTTCTGACTAGGGTATAAACCAGACTGTTACAATTCTCCCCCCTTAGGGATTTTCGTCCCCAAAAATCTTACCGTTAAACAGATTCGAATATTGCTGTCTCATTGAATCTTCAGGCTCCTACGTAGCCTCTTATATTCCGTGTCGATACCACAACAATTTTACTAACGGAATTTTCTTGTTTCTCAATTCTTTCACTTTACGAGCTAAGATGCGGATCGGCTCTTCTTCGTAAGTCATATCAGATCAGATTTCAATTTCAGACGGAGCAATTACATGTGACGGATCAGATCGATATCGTCTAAGCATCGATACGTGAAATACATTATGTATCTTTTCTAACTCAGGTGGCAACAACAATCTGTACGCAACTGGCCCAACTCGCTCGATAATCTCATATGGTCCAATGAATCTCGGACTCAATTTGCCTTTACGTCCGAATCGAAGTACTTTCTTCCACGGAGATACTTTCAAAAACACTTTGTCACCCATCTCGAATTCAATATCTTTACGTTTCAAATCCGCATAGGATTTCTGATGATCAGACGCTACTTTCAGACTATCATGGATTACTTTCACTTTCTGTTCAGTGTCTTTTATCAGATCAACCCTGTGTAACTTATTTTTACTGAGCTCGGTCCAATACAGAGGTGTACGACATTTGCGTCTGTACAAAGCTTCATAAGGTGCCATTTTAATGCTCGACTGAAAACTGTTGTTATATGCAAATTCAATCAATGGAAAATACTGTTCCCACGAACCATTAAACTTAAGAATGCAGCATCTCAACATATCCTCGAGGATCTGAATAATCCGTTCAGATTGGCCATCCGTTTACGGATGAAAAGTTGTACTGAAATGCAGTTTTGTGCCTAAAGCTTCTTGCAATTTCTTCCAAAACCTTGATGTAAATCGTGGATCTCTATCAGACACAATGGATAGTGGTACCCCGTGTAATCTCACAATCTCAGAAATATAAAGCTCGGCTAACTTATCAAGCGAGAAATTAGATTGTACCGGAATAAAATGGACAGATTTCGTCAAACGATCAACTACAACCCAAATCGCATCTTTCTTTCTCGGAGTCAGAGGCAATCCTGAAACAAAATCCATTGTCACTCTATCTCATTTCCACTCGGGAATCAGAATCGGCTGTAACAACCCAGACGGAACTTGATGTTATGCTTTTACTTGCTGACAGACTAAGCATTTCGATATGAAATCAGAGATATCTCGTTTCATACCAGACCACCAATAGTATTGCTTCAGATCATGGTACATCTTTGTACTACTCGGATGAACAAATAGACGACTATTATGTGCTTCGTTCAAAGTCAACTGAATTAACTCAGGGTTTCTCAGAACACAGATATGATCTCGAAATCTCAAGCAATCATTAACAACTTGAAACTCAGAATCAGAATTCGAATCGCACTGAGCTCGTTTCGCTAACATTTCATTATTAACTTTCTAAGCATCACATATTTGCTGTAAAAACAACGGTTTCGCTTTCAATTCAGCTAACACTGAACTATCATCAGACAGATCTAATTGAGCATTCATAGCACGTAATGCACACAGTGACTTTCAACTCAACGCATCGGTAACTACATTAGCTTTACCCGAATGATAATCTATTACAAGTTCGTAGTCTTTTAATAGTTCTAGCCATCTTCTCTGTCGCAGATTCAAATCTTTCTAAGTCATCAAATATTTCAGACTTTTATGATCCAAAAATACGTGACATTTTTCACCAAATAAGTAGTGACGCCAAATCTTCAATGCGAATACAATTACAGCTAACTCGAGGTCGTGTGTCAGATAGTTCTTTTCATGAGGCTTAAGTTGTCTCGAGGCATAAGCTATTACTTTGCCTTCCTGCATCAATACACATCCCAGACTATTCAACGAAGCATCATTGTATATTACAAACTCTTTGCCCGATTTTGGTTGTACTAACACTGGAGCTTCAATTAACAGAGTTTTCAACCGATCAAAACTTTTCTGACATTTATTGGACCATTCAAATCTCACATCTTTCTAAAGCAATTTAGTTAACGGAGTAGCTATCATCGAAAACCCTTTTACGAATCTGCGATAATAACCAGTAAGTCCCAGAAAACTACGAACTTTAGACACATTCTTCGGAGGTTTCCAATCCAGAATAGCAGAAATCTTGCTCGGATCAACTCGTATTCTAGAGGCCGATACAATATGTCCTAGAAAACTAACTTCACGCAACCAGAATTCACATTTACTAAATTTCGCATACAATTGCTTTTCTCTCAAAGTTTGCAATACGATTCTCAGATGTTCAGCATGTTCAGTTTCATTCCGTGAATAAATCAAAATGTCATCAATGAATACAACAACAAATCGATCTAAATACAGTTTTAAGATTCTGTTCATCAGATCCATAAAAATAGAAGGAGCATTAGTTAATCCAAAAGCCATAACTAAAAACTCATAATGCCCGTACCTTGTTCTGAAAGCATTTTTCGGAATGTCTGAGTCTTTTACTCGCAATTGGTAGTAACCCGGTCTCAGATCTATCTTCGAAAACACAGTAGCTCCTTTTAACTGATCAAACAAATCGTCAATCCTGGGCAACGGATATTTATTCTTTATATTCACTTTGTTCAACTGACGATAATCAATGCACATTCTCATCGTGCCATCTTTCTTTTTCACAAACAGAATAAGAGCACCCCAAGGTGAGAAACTCGGTCTAGCGAACCCTCTGTCAGTCAACTCTTACAACTGTGACTTTAACTCTTTCAACTCTGTTGGTGCCATTCTATACGGAGCTATCAAAATAGGTGTCGTACCAGGCAACAGATCAATACCAAATTCAACTTCACGTATCGGAGGTAAACCCGACAATTCTTCAGGGAATACATCAGAAAATTCACAGACTACTGGCACTGATTCAACTTTCCTTTCAGATACTTTTGAATCAATCACATAAGCGAAATAAGCTTCGTAACCCTTTTTCATATAACTCTGAGCTTTTAACACAGATATCACAGCAGGCAATCCATTTAAATCATTTGACTCAATACGAATTATTTCACCATTCTGACAACTCAAATAAATAGTCTTTCTTTTACAGTTCACAATAGCATCATGCACTGTCAACCAGTCCATACCCAGAATTATATCAAACTCATGAAACGGTAATAGCATCAGATCAGCAGGGAAACAGATATCTCGAAACATTAACGGACAGTTCTTGTATATTTTGTCAACCAGAACACTTTTACCTAAGGGGTTCGATACTTTTATAACAAACTCAGTAGACTCTACATGCAAAGTCTTACTGGATACCAAATTCATGCATATATACGAATGAGTAGAACCAGGGTCTATCAATGCAATCACAGAAGTATTATAAAGTGTAAAAGTACTAGTTATAACATCAGGAGATGAAGCTTCCTCACGAGCTCGGATGGCATACGCTCTGGCATGTGCTCTAGCTTCAGATCTCGCAACAGTATCCCTCGTAATTCTCTAACTACCACTAACATTTCTTGTATTTCGCGAAGGTCTACCTCTCACTGAAGCATTATCTGATCTCATATTCTGAATAGTCTCTGGCTCAACAGACTCTGGGCAATCACGAATGAAATGATCTAACGATCCACATCTGAAACAAGCCCGATCATTCAATCTACAACTTCTCGGATGTCTTTTACCACAATGCTTACACTCAGATCGTTCGGATCGAACATTTCCAACACTAGCTACTGAAGTTGCCGGAGTTTTGGAGCTCATTTGTGTTCTAGCTCGATCTCTACTAGAATGTCCCATATTAACTCTCGAACGACTTTGTTCATCTTTGAATTTCTTTGATGCAGACTGAAATGATCTACTCTGAAATCTCTTTCTCACATCTTTAGCTTCAAACTCAGCTTTCCTTTTATCTTTCCCAAGGGCTTCAGCTTTGCACGCTCGATCAACAAGTACCACAAACTCTTTTATTTCCAGAATCCCAACAAGTAAACAAATGTCTTCGTTAAGACCATCTTCGAATCTTTTGCACATTATTGCCTCGGTGGATACACATTCACGAGCATACTGACTCAATCTCACGAACTCTCGTTCGTATTCAGTAACAAACATATGGCCCTGTTTCAAGTCCAGAAATTCCTTCCGTTTCTGATCGATGAACCTCTCACTGATATATTTCTTTCGGAACTCAATCTAAAAGAAGTCCCATGTCACCCGTTCTTTTAGAACAACAGAAATCAAAGTCTTCCACCATTGATAAGTTGCATCTCAAAGCAGTGAAACAACACATTTAATACTTTCTTCCACAGTCAAGGACATCTCATCGAATACCCGAATTGTGTTTCCTAACCAGAACTCGGCCTTATCGGCATCATCATCACTAGTAGCACTGAATTCATCAGCCCCATATTTTTGAATTTTGTCGACCGGAGGCTTGTTCAACAGATTCAGATTCATAGTCGGAGGCATAGCAGATGTCTGAGGGTGATTAGGCGTGGGCGAAGGTTGCGAAACAGTCGGGTTATTTCTCACAAACTGAGTGAACCACTCTGTAACACCCCAAACCCAGCCCAAACGCTACGACTAGATCTGGTATGCTACGGGGTTTATTGTAAAAACTTTGCTTTAACGGTTTTTGAAAATCTCAGTTTCTTTACTTAGGCATTTGTTAAAAAAATAGGATATCTGATGAAAACATTTACTTTTTGTTTGAACGTGTTCGGGAAACCTATTTTATTATTATTTATGATTTAAGTCCTTGAACATAAATTTATAAACTATAAACACTGTCAAATATAAAGCGATAACCTAAACCATAGGGCCTTATTACATAAATAGTTCCAAAATTAAAACTTAAAGAAAATCAAAAATAATTCATGAAAATAAATAAAATAAAACTTGATGGCCCCTCGAGTCCTCCTCGGCTCCCATGTCCACGATCTACTGCTCATCTGAAAAGTCAGGGAAATTAAAGGGGGTGTGTAACACCCTGGTTTAGGGGCTGTGCATGTTGGGTATAATTCATGTTCTAGTAGGTTTTGGGTATGCTTGGATGTGTTTGAGAGGTGGTAAGAATGTTTGGACTCAAGGGGAAGACTTTAGAAAATTTTGGATTTTTAAGTGCAAAAAGGGAGCTTAAGCGATGGGTGTCTTAAGAGAATTATTTGGGGAATTAGACATAAGAATTGAGCTAGTAAAGTGGCAAGGAGACGCCACTAAGAGCTTGGGGAAGTGACGCCTCGGTGCAAGGGAAGGGGCCGGTGTTCGAGTCTGAAGGCAACACTTTGGCCTTTATTTTTGGCGTCGAGAGGTAAGAAGTTGGGTGGCTTTTGGATGCTTAAAAGATGGAGAAAGACTTGGTCTTTGTTTTTTTAAATTTTGGCTAGGAAGAGGTTTGACTCATTCAAACTTTTTGAATGAGTGTTGGGGAGGAATTGTAGGAGCAAATAATGGGATTTGAAGGGGAGTTGAGTGGTGGCGAATTTGGGGAGTTGTGGAGGGCATTTTCGGCTTTGTGGGGTAAGCTTAGGAGGGGCCGAATTCTATAAATAGGGGTGTGCTCTTCACTTGTTCATGGTGGCCACCCTTTTCCTCTTGTGTTTTCTCTCCTTGCCGAAAAGTGCTTCACTATTTCCTTTGGCCGAAACTTTTTTTGAGCACCATTGCCAAACCTCTTAACCCTTTTTTTCTTTTAGCCTAAGCCAGAATATCCACAAATTCTTCTCCTTTTCTCTTCTTTATGTTTTAGCCGAATCTCCTCTCACCCTTGTCGAAATATCCTCTTAGTAGCCTAGTGTGGTTGGCCGAATATCAGCAAGGGCGACCTCTCCTAGTTCTACTCCATTCGGTTTAAGGGAAGGTAATGTGTTTGACCTTAGCAGTTGATGTGAGTTCTTTGTTTTAATGGCCGAAACCGAAGGATTGGCCTTAGCTTGGTGTGGCCGAATGTTCTCAAGGGCCTCAAGTGTTATGTTTCTAAGTTTGGGCCAAATCTAATATGGTATTATTATGGGTTGTTTAAGGTGGTGTTTCGGCAGAGAGTTAGTCAAGCAGCATTTCGGGATTGGATCGTTTTTGCTATTAATCAACGCACTATTTCTACGATTGTTGGTTGTTAATGTGTTTACATATATGTGATGTGTGGTTGCCGAATGTGATGGCTTGTGTGGTGAATGGTTATTTTGGGTAACCATATGTCAGGTGAGTAAAGTCTTTTGTATGAAATTATTTATGATAAATACATGATTTGGTATTTAACATGAGATGCCTTCTCTTTTGTTATGATCTGACATACTACCTTTTTCATACATATATGGGAGGTGGATTGATTCGGTGGAGGAAGAAGTGTACACATGATGTACGTGGTCTAATGATAGCTCAGGCTACATTAGCGCTTGAGGGTTAGCTTTGTGCTACCTCAAGGGAGGTGTTGGCTAGGTGCCCATCTCGGCGGTCGATGGCTATGTGCATCACCGTAGGCAGAGTATGTTGTTGGATCACTTTGGTTGATCGGTGGCTCAGCCACGGCCTTGAGCAGTGAGCTTGCCAAGGTAAGATGTTAGGGATCACAATGTGATCGGTGGGGAGTTTCCCACGGCCTTAGGCAGGGAGTCTGCTAAGGTTGGTGTACGGTTGGACAAAGGGTTGGGCTGAAATGCATTCTTGCATGATTTGTTACGAATATTGTGTGGGTATGGGCCAAGCCCATACGTGTGGAAATCGGTGTTTTGATTATGCACTGAGTCAGTGGACTCACTCTTTATTTTCTAACTATTTCAGGTGATGCGTAGATTGGACCGGGATCGGAGAGGACACGTGGTGGCCCATGCAGAAAGAAGAGTTTAAATTTATTTATATTAAGTACTAGATCTTTTAAACATTGATGTTATAAGGCCCTTTGATTTTTATTTACTTTGGGAGTTATTTAATTATTATTTTAAATTATGTTTGGATTATATTAAATTACTAAGTGGAAACGAATTTATTTTGACAACTTATTTATTCAAAATTAGTCATATATATTCATTAAAGTTCACTTTTGGGCATTTTATAATATTTATGTGATATCAAAGTTTTTCTCATACAATATTAAATAAACATGGATTTTCAGAAGTTAACAAGTTTTACTAAATTTTTCTCTAAGTTAAATAAATTTCACTAACATAACCAGATTCGGTCGTGGTGAATGGGCCGGGTTTGGGGATGTTACAGTTTGGTATCAGAGCCCGGTTCAAAACTCGGCTTTGAGGGTTTTGGGCCCAAAAATATATTCAAAATGGGCTTTTCAAAAATATGGGCTTTTAAGAAACTTTTTCAGGTTTTTCTGGCATGGCACCTGTACCTCCGACCCGAAGTCCACCAGGTAAGTGCTTCGGGCTTTTAAAGTGTTTTGTTATATGAACTATTATGGGCTTAGTTGGGCTCGTAGATTAGTGAACTAGGATCTGTTGAACCCTAGGGCTAGTCTACTCAAACACATGCATAAGACTTAAGGTTACTAAACAAACCTGTGATTAAGTCGCGAGTTAAGGTGTGGCAACCCATTGTGCGCATGTCTAGGAGTGGATCCGGAAGAGCCTGGTACTTAAGCAGTCCTCGTGACTCACCTCCTCTTCCATTGGAATCCTACTCAGTGCGTAGCTACGGTTCACCTTAACCAAGAGGACTTGTTCATAGGCTAAACCGATTATAAAAACCCGAAAGGGAATTAGTCTTGCTATTTTTTTAAAATTCCCTGTTTTAAAATTTTCAACTCTACTCCTTGGGTTTGTGAAACTCTAAATCAGA
The DNA here is from genome assembly GCA_025698515.1 of Gossypium sturtianum. NCBI lineage: Eukaryota > Viridiplantae > Streptophyta > Magnoliopsida > Malvales > Malvaceae > Gossypium > Gossypium sturtianum. Next base: position 120,308,831 of record CM046952.1, read on the forward strand.
TTTTGAAAGATGTTTTCTCGATTTACCAAAATCACCAAAAATACCCCAGAGGAAAATGACGAAATTACCCACAGGTAGGAAGGAAACTTTGATTGATCGAAAGAACTACTCTCTAAACTTCATTGCATAAAATTGCTCGTGGATAAAACAGTGAAACAATAATTTCTAATGCATAAAACTTTTTAAACAGACTAAATCGAGGCGCTAGATATGAGTTCTAGGGGCGTGGTTGCAATACTCGTGGACGTGGTAGGGCGGGATGTCGAGAATCAACCGGTTGGGTCTCGCCATGGGTCGAGAGCGATGTGCCGCCACCACCGTTGAGGTGGAACAAAGAGGATCGATCGAGGAGACGACGCAAAGATCGCAAGCTATCTTTGCGGGTGCTTGAGCGAGTGGCGAGAGCCAATGGGGGCGATGGGACTCGTCGCGACCGAAAGGCTTAGGGCGAATGGAGCCGAGGTCTTCGTGAGGAGTGTTCCGGGTAGCTCGAACGTGGCGAGTAATCGGCTTGAGGCGCGGGAAAGGATTATGGACGACTTAGACTTAACCGCCGAGGAGAAGCTTAAGGGTGTTGTTTCGTTGTCGCGAGATGAGGCCTACCAGTGGTGGCTCACGGTTAAGGAAAGTACCGGCAGATCGAGTGGATCAAGGTTATTTTAAGATCAAGTTCGAGGGAAGTATGTCGAGAGCGAGCTATGTGGATGCTCGGAGGAAGGCGTTCCTCAATCTGGTGCAAGGTAGCAAATCGATAGCGAGTACTGGTTGAGTTTCTGCGTTTGAGCCGGTATGCTCGGGAATCGTGGCAACCGATTATGAGAGATGCGTCGATTTGAAGATGGGCTACGGGATGAGTTGCGAGTTTTGATTGCTCCGCATCGTGAAAGAGACTTCGCCGCTTTTAGTGGAGAAAGCTCGAATAGCCGAGGAGGTCAAGAAGGCCGAGAGGTTCAATAGGAAAGGAACCGTGATAAGAGAAGTGTTGGATCGCCGAAGTGGTTGAGAGGGTCCGTAAGAGACCGAGGGTTGAGACTTCGCTCATATTGTTAAGACAACCGAGAGGAATCCAGATCGTCCGTAATGCGCAGCGGTGGAAGGTACCATGTTGGCGAATCGCCGGAATCGTGTTCGAGAGTGCTTGGATGCAAGTCCAAGTCTCATCCGATTAAGGATTGTCCCCGCAATTCGAATGGGACTCGAAGCGTAAGGCCAAGGTTATGGGCAACCAGCAGAGGTGGTCGGCAAGCGCGATAAGGGGTCGCGGTTCGAACCATAGAGGAAATGGTTTCGGCCGAGGTCGTGTGGCGATGAACCGCAGATAATGGTGGCACTGAGGCAAGGCAACCCAGTGTCAGGTTTATGCGCGCTCGTCGGAGAGAGGATAATGATGTGCTGATGGGTCAACCGGTAAGTTCCTTAAGTCCGGAATACTCTTTGTTGTTTTGTTCGCTTTGGTGATTGTTTGATCTGCTTTCTCGTAAAGTAGTTGGAACCTTGAGTATGAACTTAGAAACGGTGCCTAGAAGGTATGTTAGCTCTTTAAGATCGAGTCTTGCACTTTAGCGTAGTGGGAAGAATTGGACTGTTAGTTTAGACAAGTAATTTCGAGGACGAAATTATTTTAAGGAGGGTAGAATTGTAACACCCTGGTTTAGGGGCTGTGCATGTTGGGTATAATTCATGTTCTAGTAGGTTTTGGGTATGCTTGGATGTGTTTGAGAGGTGGTAAGAATGTTTGGACTCAAGGGGAAGACTTTAGAAAATTTTGGATTTTTAAGTGCAAAAAGGGGAGCTTGGCGATGGGTGTCTTAAGAGAATTATTTGGGGGAATTAGACATAAGAATTGAGCTAGTAAAGTGGCAAGGGAGACGCCACTAAGAGCTTGGGGAAGTGACGCCTCAGGTGCAAGGGAAGGGGCCAGTGTTCGAGCTGCGAAGGCAGCACTTTGGCCTTTATTTTTGGCGTCAGAGAGGTAAGAAGTTGGGTGGCTTTTGGATGCTTAAAAGATGGAGAAAGACTTGGTCTTTGTTTTTTTAAATTTTGGCTAGGAAGAGGTTTGACTCATTCAAACTTTTTGAATGAGTGTTGGGGAGGAATTGTAGGAGCAAATAATGGGATTTGAAGGGGAGTTGAGTGGTGGCCGAATTTGGGGAGTTGTGGAGGGCATTTTCGGCTTTGTGGGGTAAGCTTAGGAGGGGCCGAATTCTATAAATAGGGGTGTGCTCTTCACTTGTTCATGGTGGCCACCCTTTTCCTCTTGTGTTTTCTCTCCTTGCCGAAAAGTGCTTCACTATTTCCTTTGGCCGAAACTTCTTTTGAGCACCATTGCCGAAACCTCTTAACCCTTTTTTTCTTTTAGCCTAAGCCGAATATCCACAGCCTCTTCTCCTTTTCTCTTCTTTATGTTTTAGCCGAATCTCCTCTCACCCTTGTCGAAATATCCTCTTAGTAGCCTAGTGTGGTTGGCCGAATATCAGCAAGGGCGACCTCTCCTAGTTCTCGCTCCATTCGGTTTAAGGGAAGGTAATGTGTTCGACCTTAGCAGTTGATGTGAGTTCTTTGTTTTAATGGCCGAAACTGAAGGATTGGCCTTAGCTTGGTGTGGCCGAATGTTCTCAAGGGCCTCAAGTGTTATGTTTCTAAGTTTGGGCCAAATCTAATATGGTATTATTATGGGTTGTTTAAGGTGGTGTTTCGGCAGAGAGTTAGTCAAGCAGCATTTCGGGATTGGATCGTTTTTGCTATTAAGGTGCGTAATCAACGCACTATTTCTACGATTGTTGGTTGTTAATGTGTTTACATATATGTGATGTGTGGTTGCCGAATGTGATGGCTTGTGTGGTGAATGGTTATTTTGGGTAACCATATGTCAGGTGAGTAAAGTCTTTTGTATGAAATTATTTATGATAAATACATGATTTGGTATTTAACATGAGATGCCTTCTCTTTTGTTATGATCTGACATACTACCTTTTTCATACATATATGGGAGGTGGATTGATTCGGTGGAGGAAGAAGTGTACACATGATGTACGTGGTCTAATGATAGCTCAGGCTACATTAGCGCTTGAGGGTTAGCTTTGTGCAACCTCAAGGGAGGTGTTGACTAGGTGCCCATCTCGGCGGTCGATGGCTATGTGCATCACCGTAGGCAGAGTATGTTGTTGGATCACTTTGGTTGATCGGTGGCTCAGCCACGGCCTTGAGCAGTGAGCTTGCCAAGGTAAGATGTTAGGGATCACAATGTGATCGGTGGGGAGTTTCCACGGCCTTGGCGAGGAGTCCGCTAAGGTTGGTGTACTGCTTGGACAAAGGGTTGGTGAAATGCATTCTTGCATGATTTGTTACTTAATATTGTGTGGGTATGGGCCAAGCCCATACGTGTGGAAATCGGTGTTTTGATTATGCACTGAGTCAGTGGACTCACTCTTTATTTTCTAACTATTTCAGGTGATGCGTAGATTGGACCGGGATCGGAGAGGACACGTGGTGGCCCATGCAGAAAGAAGAGTTTAAATTTATTTATATTAAGTACTAGATCTTTTAAACATTGATGTTATAAGGCCCTTTGATTTTTATTTTCTTTGGGAGTTATTTAATTATTATTTTAAATTATGTTTGGATTATATTAAATTACTAAGTGGAAACGAATTTATTTTGACAACTTATTTATTCAAAATTAGTCATATATATTCATTAAAGTTCACTTTTGGGCATTTTATAATATTTATGTGATATCAAAGTTTTTCTCATACAATATTAAATAAACATGGATTTTCAGAAGTTAACAAGTTTTACTAAATTTTTCTCTAAGTTAAATAAATTTCACTAACATAACCAGATTCGGTCGTGGTGAATGGGCCGGGTTTGGGGATGTTACAGGGTGAGTCACCAAGACTCAGTGTGCAAATCCCGAAAACACATAAAAGGCTTTAGACCCACAAACACATTATGGGCCTTGTCCTATACACAATGGCAACAGAATATTTACATGTAACATGGCCCATCCTAGCCTAGAAATCCATCCTCTACACACCAGCCCGTACCAACAATCACACCTCGGGGATTTCTACAATCAACCCACCAACCGCTACACACCACATCGACAAACATGCTGCCTATTCCTAATAATCAGGAATGAATTTAACGTGGCTTAGCCACCGATCACTATTGTGACCTAACATTTCAATTCGTGGTTTAACCACCGATCATAAAGTGACCTATTATCATGCTCTTCCCCCTTAGTCATATTAATCCCATCCCATGCGTACATTCATGCAAAATCAAACAATATACCACTTAAGGATTTACAATCTAGCACATTCATCGATACACATAGAGAAGTTTCTATGATCACGTACCTGGCATCCATTGCCTACCCTTTTTGGGTAACACGATTCTCATACAAATTCTCTATTTTTCTCGGCTTTTAGCCCATAACATATGTATATATACAGTTTAAGTAGTGTGATAGAGATCTACACACCTGATTACAGTTAAGAGGACACTTTCTATGTCGACGCTATCCGTAGACGACACAACTGCTATTTGCCTAAGGTGTTGTTCAGAAGCCGGTCCACAGCCCGGTGGCCAATCTCGAACAGCAGACACTGCGCGTTTCTTGAACTTTGGGGCTAGGACTACAGATCCAACTCCTTCCTTTGATTTGCTGACATTCGAGTCCATGAGTGATCTTGGTTAGAAGGTATTATGATGATTGCTTAACGAACCATTAGGTTAAGACACGAATAATGAAAAGAAACCGATTGATCAACTTAAGGAGAACCAAAACCTTACCTTCAAATCCCGAAAATAATATGATTCAGATGTATACTCGATTTACGGCTTAGAAACCTAGACGATTAGATCTCCTTCAAATCCCGGAATGTCGCCAAAGAGAAAGAACACAAGATCAGAGAAAACGTCAAACTAAGGATGGCCCTAACTACCAACTAGCCATTCGGCTTTGGCTTCAAAAGCCGAAAAAGATTGCAAAAATACTAGCACAAGTCGATACTCACCTCTACAGAAGATTTCGGCTACTTCTAAACGATTCCGGCTTTATGGAGAAATCGACACAGGAGGAAAAGAATGGAAAAGAGTGTGAAGTGAGAGGTTTTGGCTTCTAAAGGAATTAAAAGGAAAGATTGCAGAGAATGGCTGAGGGTTTCGGCATAGAGAATGAGAGAAAAGCTTTAAAAGAATGGGGTTCAAAATGCCGGAATTGAAGAGATAGCCCCCTATTTATAGAAAATTTTGGCACTTACCTATCAAAAATCGAAAGTGCCCTTCCTGATAACTAACAACTAATCAAATAGTAGGGGAAATTTCGACACCCTTATGGCATGTGGAAACCGATTTCTTCCCCCCTCCAAGAGATGGAAATTTGGCCATCACTACACTCAGCAGATAGCTCCTATCTTTTCTCCTCTATCTTAATCCATTCACTCCTCCAAAAGAGACCTAGATAACACCACCTCTTCCTCCCTTTATTTGTCACATTATCCACATTATTCATTCAATTAATCTCCCTATTTTTAAGCATGCTAGCCGTCCCCCTCTATCGATTTAAATGCCAAAAATTAGCTAAAATTTAACTAACATAATTGGACTTCATGCGACTCGAACTTGAGTCTCCTCAGCTGACGCCACCTCCCTGCTCCCTAAGTGGTGCCATTTTGCCACTGGGCCACAAGCCCATCTGTGTCTTAAAACACAGATAACATCTTTTAAGCCCTATCTTATCAGGCTTTCCACTAGAGTGTCCAAACAGAAAATTTTACCTAAGGCCTCGGCCCAACCCTGAGCCCATTCTTGACCCCTTAAACACCGTATCTAGCACATCAAGCATAACATAAACATCACAAAGACATTAAACGCAAAGGCCCATTAATTTCGGATGTTACGCTTCTATTTCTCTTAAAGAAATTTCGTCCTCGAAATTTCTAGCTATAAAACAATCGCACATCCTAACCTACAACACTACACTCACGCACAAGCACTCTGATTCTAAAACAAGAATACACTTTCTAACTTAAGCTTGGAACCTCTTCACACAACCAAATATCTAATACAGAAGCAAACCCCATGGCGACACACTTGGTCGGATAAACCCTCTATCCAGCAACTCCTGAATCTGCGCTTTCAATTCCACCAACTCCTTTGGCGCCATCCTATACGAGCAATAGATACTCGGCGCTGCTCCCTAAGAAGATCAATACCAAACTCCACTTTACGATCCGGGTAATCCCTAAGCTCCTCTGGGAAAACATCAGTAAATTCCTTTACCGTCCTAACATCTCCGACAGTTAGTTCCTTGGCTTCCAAATCCCGAACAACCATTAGAATTGCCTCGCATCCTTTCCTCACCATCCTTTCTGCCCCTAAGGCGGACACCACATTTGACAAACAGTTCCCCCTTTCACCTATTACCAACACTTCACCTCCCTTGGGAGTTTTTAACACCATACGCTTGGTTGCCACACCCAAATTTGCTTGATACTTCACTAACCAATCCATTCCTAAGATCAAATCGAACTCCCCAAACGATAGGTTCCATCGAGATCACCCAAAAAGCTACCCTTGAACTTCCAGGGTACATCCTTATACGCTTTGTTCACCACTACAGTTTGTCCTAGAGGGCTCACTACAGGTCATCTCCTAGAAGAAGTCTCATAATCTAAGTTCAAAGTTCCCGCTATAGCACTAGCAATATAAGAGTGCGTCGAACCAATATCAATCAAGGCGTGTAAGGTAAACCAAAAATTAAAAATGTACCGATTATAACATTCGGTGCGGCTCGCTCCTCCTCTCGACGTCCCGCGGCAAGATAGACTAACCCCACTGCCTCGCCTCGGTGTTTCTTGCCCCTTGGCACGGTGCTCCACGGCCCCGACCGAACCGTTACCACCTCTGGTTGGACCACGACCTTTCGTGGGCTGCGACCACCTCTTCCGGGCCGCATTCCCTTGGCCCGTGGGCCCTTCACTGCCCCTCTGTCGCGACAGCTTAACACGGTGGTCCGTAGATCCACACCTAAAGCACTTCCTACTGCCTGCCCAACACTCGCCTACATGGAATTTACCACATCGAACACACTTCTGTGTCTGACCAACAATGCAGCAGTCTCTCTTCCCGCCTCGGCCCGTCTGACCTAGGCCTTTTCTGAGTACGCCCAGCTGCCCCTGACGATCCAAAATTCCTCTTACTTCTACCCCTATCTCTATCCCGATTTAGTTTCTCTGTCTGCTTCACCTCCTCAGCTATCTTAGCTTTTTCCACAAGCACAGCAAATTCCTTCTCCCGCTGTGGAGCTATCAATACACGCAAATCATCCCTCAGACCATCTTCAAATCGAACACAACGTTCATGGTCTGTGGCCACCATTCCTCGAGCATAACGGCTAAGGCGTAAGAATTCGCCGTGCGCAGCCACCGACCTACTTCCTTGCACCGCATTCGAAATGCTCTACGCCACAGCGCATCCACATAACTTGTCCCAATGTATTTACTCTGAAACGCCATTTTGAAGAAATCCCAGGTGATACGGTCAGCCATCGTACCATCCTTAATCGTAAGCCACCATTGATAAGCTTCGTCCCGCAAGAGAGATACAACCCCTTTCAATTTTTCCTCTTCAGTGAAATCTAGATCATCCATTATACGCTCAACCGCCTCCAACCAGTACTCAGCTGTACTCTGGGCTATTCCAGAAATTCCCCTAAACACTTCTGCCCCATTAGCTCTAAGTCACACCGACACAGATTTTCGGGCTCCTGTGCCCATGCCTGCCCCAGCAACCCTCTCTAAGACCCTTAACATCGCCTGAGATACCGCATCATCTCCGGCCGTCTGGTCTTGAAATTCCACCTCCGCAGCTGGTGGTACTGGCATCTCGTTTCCAGACCCATAACCAGATCCTACTGGTTCAGACACAGCCATCCTACTCCTACCACGGCCACGCACAGGACATCCACGACCCCTTGTACTCATTCTACCGATTCGCGTTTATCTGATTAGAAATTTTATGAATTGTTAATTTCTTCCACTGATTAACCACGAACAATCTTATGGACGGTAGTTTTAAGAGTAGTTCTTTGGATTTCAAATTATATCTACAGGTTTCAGTCTCAAGTGTATATCTCCTAGTTCCACACACATTCAACCATCATACATCAACATACAAGTAACATCCATGAATCCACATTCATCACCTAAAGGTATTTTCGTCGTTTCACTACCTAGGGGTGTTTTCGTATTTCTACCCTACAGGGGTATTTTGGTAATTTGGCAAAATAAGGGTATCTTGGAAATTTTGCAAAATAGGGGTATTTCGGTACTTTTGCAAAACAGGGGTATTTTAGGAATTTTGCAAATCAGGGTATTTCAGTAATTTTACAAATATAAGGGGTATTTTAGCAATTAACTTTGGCCCATAAACAAGTCCTCGCGGTTAAAGTGAACAAACACTATGCACCAGGTAGGATCTCAGAAAAGAGGAGGTGGGTCACTCGGACCGCTTAAGTACCAAGCTCTCACTAGATCCAATCCTAGACATGCATATGTCGACATTACACTCTCTAACCCAAATGATCGGATTACTGACATGTTTAGTTAGATTAAGTTTTATGAATTTAAAGAGTTTGTTTAAACTAGGCCTAAAGTCCATTAATTCCTAACATGCTAGTCTACATCCATAAAGCCCATCAACCAACATGCATATCACATCAAGAGTTAGAATACTTACCTGCGTGGATCGGGTGCCGGTAGACTCGAAGGCCATATCTCAACCCAAGTATTTTCACCAACTTTATAACCTACCACTGGACCCATTTCATAGCCCGAGTTTTGCAACTGGGCTCTGATACCACTCTGTAACACCCCAAACCCGACCCAAACGCTACGACCAGATCTGGTATGCTACGGGGTTTATCGTAAAAACTTTGCTTTAACGGTTTTTTGAAAATCTCAGTTTCTTTACTTAGGCATTTGTTAAAAAAATAGGATATCTGATGAAAACCTTTACTTTTTCTTTGAACGTGTTCGGGAAACCTATTTTATTATTTTTTATGCTTTAAGTCCTTGAACATAAATTTATAAACTATAAACACTGTCAAATATAAAGCGATAACCTAAACCATAGGGCCTTATTACATAAATAGTTCCAAAATTAAAACTTAAAGAAAACCAAAAATAATTCATGAAAATAAATAAAATAAAACTTGATGGCCCCTCGAGTCTGCCTCGGCTCCCATGTCCACGATCTACTGCTCATCTAAAAAGTCAGGGAAATTAAAGGGGGTGAGTCACCAAGACTCAGTGTGCAAATCCCGAAAACACATAAAAGGCTTTAGACCCACAAACACATTATGGGCCTTGGCCTATACATAATGGCAACAGAATATTTACATGTAACATGGCCCATCCTAGCCTAGAAATCCATCCTCTACACACCAGCCCGTACCAACCATCACACCTCGGGGATTTCTACAATCAACCCACCAACCGCTACACACCACATCGACAGACATACTGCCTATTCCTAATAATCAGGAATGAATTTAACGTGGCTTAGCCACCGATCACTATTGTGACCTAACATTTCAATTCGTGGTTTAACCACCGATCATAAAGTGACCTATTATCATGCTCTTCCCCCTTAGTCATATTAATCCCATCCCATGCGTACATTCATGCAAAATCAAACAATATACCACTTAAGGATTTACAATCTAGCATATTCATTGATACACATAGAGAAGTTTCTATGATCACGTACCTGGCATCCATTGCCTACCCTTTTTGGGTAACACGACTGTTCATACAAACCTATTTTTCCGCTTTTAGCCCATAACATATGTATATATACAGTTAAGTAGTGTGATAGAGATCTACACACTGATTACAGTTAAGACGACACTTTCTATGTCGATGGTATTCGTGGCCAAACACAATCGCTATTTGCCTAAGGTGTTGTTGAAGCCGGTCCACGCCCGGTGGCCAATCTCGAACAGCAGACACCGCGCGTTTCTTGAACTTTGGGGCTGGGACTACAGATCCAACTCCTTCCTTTGATTTGCTGACATTCGAGTCCAAGAGTGATCTTGGTCAGAAGGCACTACGATGATTTCTTAACGAACCATTAGGTTAAGACACGAATAACGAAAAGAAACTGATTGATCAACTTAAGGAGAACCAAAAAACTTACCTTGAAATCCCGAAAATAATATGATTCGTATGCTATCGATTTCTGGCTTAGAAACCTAGACGATTAGATCTCCTTCAAATCCCGGAATGCCGCCAAAGAGAAAGAACACAAGATCAGAGAAAACGTCAAACTAAGGATGGCCCTAACTACCAACTAGCCATTCGGCTTTAGCTTCAAAAGCCAAAAAAGATTGCAAAAATACTAGCACAAGTCGATACTCACCTCTACAGAAGATTTCAGCTACTTCTAAATGATTCCGGCTTTATAGAGAAATCGGCACAAGAGGAAAAGAATGGAAAAGAGTGTGAAGTGAGAGGTTTCGGCTTCTGAAGGAATCAAAAGGAAAAATTACAGAGAATGGCTGAGGGTTTCGGCATAGAGAATGAGAGAAAAGCTTTAAAAGAATGGGGTTCAAAATGCCAGAATTGAAGAGATAGCCCCCTATTTATAGAAAATTTCGGCACTTACCTATCAAAAACCGAAAGTGCCCTTCCTGATAACTAACAACTAATCAAATAGTAGGGGAAATTTCGGCACCCATATGGCATGTGGAAACTGATTTCTTCCCCCCTCCAAGAGATGGAAATTCGACCATCACTACACTCAGCAGATAGCTCCTATCTTTTCTCCTCTATCTTAATCCATTCACACCTCCAGAAGAGACCTAGATAACACAACCTCTTCCTCCCTTTATCTGTCACATTATCCACATTATTCATTCAATTAATCTCCCTATTTTTAAGCATGCTAGTCGTCCCCCTCTATCCATTTAAATGCCGAAAATTAACTAAAATTTAACTAACATAATTGGACTTCATGCGACTCGAACTTGAGCCTCCTCAGCTGACGCCACCTCCCTGCTCCCTAAGTGGCGCCATTTTGCCACTGGGCCACAAGCCCATCTGTGTCTTAAAACACATATAACATCTTTTAAGCCCTGTCTTATCAGGCTTTCCACTAGAGTGTCCAAACAGAAAATTTTACCTAAGGCCTCGGCCCAACCCTGAGCCTATTCTTGACCCCTTAAACACCCTATCTAGCACATCAAGCATAACATAAACATCACAACACATTAAACGCAAAGGCCCATTAGTTTAGGATGTTACACACTCACTCATCATCTGGAAGAAAGCGTGTTTAGCTTCTCCCTCTTGACCGCTCGTAGCCGGTCTCGGATCAGAGGGCGCTGTCCCTTCAGCGGGAGTAGGTACATTACTTTCTACGTCATCAGCTACGGCTCTTTCGGGATCCATTACTATACCAAAATCACATTTCACACGTCAAGATTCATCACACTATCACAGTTCAGATATATGGCATGTATAGCTAGACTTTGACACGCTACGTTAGTCTGAGAATCGTCTAAACCGTAGCTCTGATACCAACCAAATGTAACACCCCTAACCCATATCCGTTGCCGGATTAGGGTTAAAGGTATTACCGAACTGATCAGAAACGTTTACAGACATTTTATAATACAAGTCATCGATAGCAATCAATTATGTCCCTAGATAGGTCACCGAGACCTTAAGCATGCTTTAGAGGAGGGTCGGGACAAAACCGAACACATACAGAAACTCTTAGAAATTTAAAACTTTTTGAATACTGCAGAGGTCACACGCCCGTACAGTCAGGTCGTGTGCCTCCTACGGCAACTAGACACACCCATGTGTCTTGGCCGTGCCAAAACAGGGCATGTATATTGACTTATCTCCACGGCCACCAGGCACGCCCGTGTACCATGGTCGTGTACTCTTAGGCTATATACTGACTAAATCCCACGGCCACTAGGCACACCCGTGTACCTCAATCGTGTTGGCAAAACAGGCCACTCGCATGGCCAAAATGCCACCCACAAAAGGGTCAAACCTACAATCCAGCCACCAATTCATTTTATGCACAATTGTCATCCAAAAACATATCAAACTAATCAACAAAGTTTTGCATTCAATCTCATTCTCAAACATTCCAATTTGCACAACTAAAACACTTTTACCATCAATCATGATTCATCTACATTTACCTCTCATATAACCATTTCTTTTCTCAAACATTTATACCCAAAATTTCATCCATATGCTTACCATATACTTGTCCATTTCATAGCCATGAGATCATGCCAAAACCAATATCATATAACATATTCACAAATATATAATACTAACACATAACTAGCCACATCACATGGCTAAGTTCATATCTCAAACTTATATCAAATAACTAGCCTATACATGTCATACTTAGTATATACATTTTTAAAAGGTACCAAAATGAGTTTGAGTAGTGTGATGACGATCCTCAACGGGCCCCGAGCCTTCAGTAGCTTTAACGATCTATAAGACAGAGTAAACACACACAGAGTAAGCTTTCAAAAGCTTAGTAAGCCCTATACAAATAAACTTAGCATAAAATGCATATAACCATATTGGCACAATGACATTATTGATTCTCATAGTAAATTCATCACATATACATATAGCTCCTTCAAGCACATTTTCTCATATAATCTCATCATTTCATATACATAATCATCTTAGTAAGTTCATATAGATACTTATCTTTCATACACACTTAGTGTACATACCAAACGTACCTGAAACGGATATACAATTCACGTAGTCATTCGTATCTCGAATTTTCCCGTTGAACCGTTCAGAATCTAATAGGATAGTCAGAGTGCTCGAAATAGTCATACAATGCCAACGTCCCAGACGTGGTCTTACATGTAATCAGATATCGATGCCACTGTCCTAGACAGGGTCTTACACGAATCAAATACAATGCCGATGTCCCAGACATGGTCTTACACGTAAATCTCATATCGATGCCAACGTCTCAGACGTGGTCTTACACGAAATCAGATATCAACGCCACTGTCCCAGACAGGGTCTTACATGAAATCTCGAATCAACGCCAACATCCCAGACGTGGTCTTACATGATATCATATAACAGACACCTATGACATGACATACGTAATTCCTATATCTTCCTAGGTTCACACGGGACTTCACGGACTTTATCCGTTATCGACTTATTAGCCAACTCAAATTTCACATACATTCCATCTCAATGGATAATCATAGTATTTCACATATCGTATACATTCAAATAATTTAATGCAATTACATTTATTTGTATATCGACTTACCTCGAGTTCGGTTTAACAAAAACGGATACGGCTACTCGATTACTTTCGATTTCTCCTGATCTAAGTCCGTTTTCTTCAATTCTTGATCTATACATATTCAAATGTAATCCATTTATTCACTAATTCACTCAATTTAATTCAAAAACATACATTTACGGCAATTTGCAATTTAGCTCTCACATTTGTACATTTTATCAATTTAGTCCATTTTTCTCAAAACATCAAATATACAAAATCACCATATGCCCATGCTTAACCAAATGCTCATGTATCTCATACAAGTCCAAACATTTCATCAAATTCACAATTTAATCCCTCAAAATACTATTTTCACAATTTAGCCCTAATTAGCTAAATTCATCAAAAATTCAAGAACAAAACATGTTTATTAAACACATATCTTTCATTTAACACATAAACTCATCTCAAAACTCACCATTTCATCAATGGTACATTTCATAAACATCATCAATTCTTCAAATTACAACATGGGCTTGATAGTAGACTAAGCAACAATCTCAAAAACATAAAAATCATCAAAAACCAAAGTCAAAACATACCTTAAATTAACCAAACTATAGTCGAATGCCCTAGCTTTCTTCTTTCTTTCTTTTTCTTCAAACTTTCGGCACCCAAATAAGATGATAACATTCATCTTTTCATGTTTTATTATTACATATCAAACATAATTATTAATTTACCAATTAACCTTTTAATAAACATATAAGACAAACATAATTCAAGGCCATTATTGTCCTTTAACCATCCACTATCTTCATAATTGGCTAATTGTTTCTTAAGGCCTTCTAATTTAAAAGCCACACTTAAATTGGTATCTTTTCATAAAGCATGCAAGTTTTGCATTCAATGTAATTTAATCCTTTCCTAAAATTAAGCATTCAAACGGACGAATTAACTTATGGAACTTTAACACATGCTTAATCACATATCAAAGACCAGAAAATAATATTAAAATATTTTACTGACTCGGATTTGTGGTCTCAAAACCACTGTTCCGACTAGGGTATAAACCGGACTGTTACACACTCTTTCAACTTGCCCATTAGACTGGGGGTGATAGGCAGTAAGAATCTTGTGCTTCACATCATATTTTTCAAGCAACCACTTAAGCCATTTGTTGACAAAGTGAGAACCTTCATCACTAATAATAGCTCTTGGTGTCCCAAATGGTGTAAACACATGCTTATGTAGGAATCGCATGACTACCTTTGCATCATTTGTAGGGTATGCTTCAGCTTCAACCCACTTGGATACATAGTCCATAGCAATTAAGATGTATTTGTTCCTATACGAAGAAGGAAACGGGCCTAAGAAGTCAATGCCCCATACGTCAAACAATTCAATCTCCAAAATGTTTGTCAAGGGCATCTCATTCCTCCTTGATATATTTCCAGTCCTTTGGCATTTATCACAGTTCTTCACATAAGCATAAGCATCTTTAAATAGTGTAGGCCAAAAGAAACACCTTGCAAAATCTTTCTTTGCGATCGACGTGAACCACCAAAGTGTCCCCCACTTGGAGATGAATGGCAATGATACAAGATCTCAGCAATCTCGCTTTCAGCTACACACTTTCGAATTATATTATCTGTACATTGTTTAAACAAAAACGGATCCTCCCAAAGATAATACCGACTATCATGAAGGAATTTTTTACTTTGTTGGTATGTCATTTCTCGAGGAATTATTCCACATGCAAGATAATTGGAAAAATCAGCAAACCAAGGTATTTCATGAATTCAATTTACCTTAAATAAGTGTTCATCTGGGAAATTCTCGTTGATAGGCACACATGACTGAGTTACCTCATCTTGCTCCAACCTCGACAGATGATCAGCTATTTGATTTTTGACACCTTTTCTATCTTGGATCTCAAGGTCAAATTCTTGGAGTAAAAGTATCCAACGAATTAGCCTTGGTTTTGCATCTTTCTTCATGAGCAAGTATTTAATGGCCGCATGGTCAGTAAATATTGTAACTTTGGTACCTATAAGATATGAGCGGAATTTGTCAAAAGCAAAAAACTATAGCGAAAAGTTCATTTTCAGTTACCGTATAATTGAGTTGGGCTCCCGTCAAAGTTCTACTTGCATAGTAAATAGGATGAAACAATTTGTTTCTTCTTTGACCCATCACAGCTCTAACGGCATAGTCACTTGCATCGCACATCAACTCAAAAGGTGAGTTCCAATCAGGTGTAACGATTATTGGGGCTAAGATTAACCACTTCTTTAGATCTTTAAAAGCTTCCAAACATGCTTTGTCGCAATCAAACACTGTATCTTTCTCTAACAACAAACACAACGGTTTAGAAATTTTTGAGAAATCTTTGATAAACCTTCAGTAAAAATTGGCATGGCCTAAGAAACTTCTAACTCCTTTCACATTCATTGGGGCCGGTAATCTTTCAATTACGACCACCTTTACTTTATCGACTTCAATTCCTTTCTTTGAGATCCTATGACCTAAGACAATCCCTTTCTTGACCATAAAATGGCATTTTTCCCAATTAAGGATAAGGTTCGTCTCTTCGCATCTCTTCAGTACCTTAGCCAAATTACTCAAACAGATATAATAAGTGTTACCAAAAACAGAAAAATCATCCATGAAAACCTCAACAAAATTTTCAACCATATCAGTAAATATTGCCATCATGCATCGTTGAAAAGTTGCAGGTGCATTGCACAAACCAAAAGGCATTCGCCTAAAAGCAAACGTACCGTATGGACAAGTAAATGTTGTTTTATGTTGGTCCTCCGGGGCTACAACTATTTTGTTATATCTCGAATAGACATATAAAAAACAATAGAATTCATTACCTGCCAGTCAATCTAACATCTGATCCATAAAAGGAAACGGAAAATGGTCCTTCCGAGTGGCTTTGTTCAACTTTCTATAATCAATACAAATTCTCCAACCGGTAATAGTTCTTGTTGGAATTAACTCATTACGCTCATTTTCAACAATCGTGATTCCACCTTTCTTCGGCATACGCTGCACCAGGCTTACCCACGAACTATCTGAAATAGGATAGATGATTCATGCATCTAACCATTTGATCACTTCCTTTCTCACAACTTCTTTCATAATAGGATTGATCATCCTTTGCCCATCAATTAGAGCTCTTTCACCTTCTTCTAAAATGATTTTATGCATGCAAAAAGAAGGGCTTATACCTCGAATATCAGCTATGGTCTAACCAATTGCTTTCTTAAATTTCTTTAGAACAGCAATTAGTTGCTCCTCTTGATCTTTCGTCAGTTCTGTTGAAATAATCACAGAAAAAGTATAACAGTCACCTAAATAAACGTATTTTAAATGGGAAGGAAGTACCTTTAGTTCGAGTTTAGGTGGTCCTTCAATTGACAACTTGGGTTGCACAAATTCTCTAACTTCTAACTCCAACAGTTCAAACAGTGTAGATTGAATAAAATTTCTCGGATTGGCTTCCATCAAAGCCATGTTTTCTTCACCTTCTTCATCCTCCAAAGGGTCAAGATCTAAGGCTTTCTCCAATGGATCTTCTTCAAAATTTCTTTCCATAGAAACCAAGGTTTCTATCTCTTCCATAACTGAACACTCCTCTGCCGGATCGGGAAATTTCATCGCTTTAAGAATGTTAAAGGTTACCTGATTGTCTTGAACTCGCATGGTAAGTTTACCTTTCTGCACATCAATTAACGTTCTTCCTATGGCTAAGAAAGGTCTACCAAGGATGATCGGCACTTCATTGTCTGCTTCAAAATCTAAGACAATGAAATCAACAGGAAAAATAAATTTATCGACTCCTACAAAACATCCTCAATCTTTCCTTCGGGATATGCTAAAGATCGATCCGCTAGCTGAAGCGTCACAGTTGTAGGTCTTACTTCACCTATCCCTAACATCTTGAAAATAGACTTAGGCATCAAGTTGATACTCGCTCCTAAGTCACACAAAGCTTTACCACAGTTAGATTCACCAATGTTACAGGGTATAGTAAAGCTTCCTGGGTCTTTCAATTTCAGTGGCAATTTGTTCTGCAGGAACGCACTGCACTCCTTTGTCAAGGCAACAGTCTCATACTCACTCAGTCATTTCTTCTTGGACAGTATATCCTTTATAAACTTCACATAAGTCGGCATTTGTTCTAAAGCCTCCACCAACAGAATATTGATGTGTAACTGCTTCAGAACATCCAAATACTTCTTGAATTGCACCTCATGTTTCTACTTGTATTGCTGCAATTTTTGCGGATATGAAGGTGATGGAACTTTCGGCAGATTCTGATTCCTTTGGTGTAGGAATTTCAACATCTAGTTTATTATTCTCAACGGGCTTATCTTCGACATCAATCAATCGGGGTTCCAAAATTTGACCACTTCGCAATGCCACTGCCTTGATATGTTCTTTACCCATATTTTTTGGATTCTCAGTATCACTCGGCAGGGTTCCTTGTGGTCTATTACAAAGCTCCGTAGCTAACTGACCCATTTGGTTTTCCAATTTTTTTAGTGTTGCTGCTTGGCTTTGGATCAAAGCATCATTCGTTGCCATGTACGCTTTCAACAAGTTCTCCAAACTGTTTGATGCCTCAGCTTAAGGTGGTTTTGGAGCTTGCTGATTAAACCCTTGAGATTGGTTGGGTCTTTACTGCAATAAGTTGTTGTTCGATCCATTTCCTTGATTGCTCCAAGAAAAGTTAGGATGATTACGCCATGAAGGATTGTAGAAGTTGGACTAGGGTCCTTGTCCACTCCTATTTTGATATTGGTTCCCCACATAGTACGCTGACTCAGGATTTGATGGACAATTCTCAAAAGAATGACCTTCCCCATACACACAGGAAACTTCTTCAAACGGACTTGGTGGCTGAGCTGCAAAATTATTAGCACTATTAGCGGTAAACTATTTTAACATAGAGGAAATAAACGATACCTGAGCTGATAACAAAGTGGGGGCGTCAACTTCATGAACTCCAGCTACACGTCTTCCTAAAGCTGTTCAATTTGTTGGCCATTGATAGTTATTACTCGCGATCCTCTTGATGATCTCATAAGCCTCATTATAAGACTTAGACAAAGTTGCACCATTCGCGGAAGCATCTACCATTAATCTTGTATGTGCATTGAGACCATTATAGAATGTCTCCAATTGGATAAAATGAGGAATCCCATGATGAGGACACTTACAAAGTAACTCCTTGAATCGCTCACAAGCCTCATACAAAGACTCGTCATCCAATTGTTAGAAAGTTGTGATCTCGTTCCTCAACTTAGCATTTTTGCTAGGTGGGAAATACTTAACCAAAAAACTCTCTGCTAATTCTTGCCATGTAGATATGGAACTTGGTGGCAATGAATTGAGCCATGCTCGTGCTCGATCTCGTAACGAGTACGGAAACAACTTCAACCTCAGTGCGTCTTCAGTCACAAAGGCTATCTTGAATGAATCACTCACCTCCATAAACAATCAAAGGTGGAGATGTGGATCTTCTGTGGGCATACCACTAAATTGGCCCACCGTTTTTAGCATTTGAAACATCACTGGTTTCAATTCAAATTGGGTTGCCGCAATATCTGGCCTTCTAATTCCTGGATTTAACTCAATAAAAAGTGGCACAGCAAATTGTCTGATGCATCGATCCCTATCATCGGCAATAAGGATGGGATTTCATACATGATTGGCTTCATTACCTTGGTCTTGATTCTGATTTCCAAGGTCTATCTCGACTTGTCTTTGAGATGTTCGTTCACGTCTTCTTTGTCTAAAAGTTCGCTCAATTTCAGGGTCTACAGGGAGTAAATCAATAATTCGATCTATTCTCATAAACACCTGAGAAGAAAATCAAAAAAATTAAAAATAATAAGTTAGTAATGTTAGAAATGAATCAAATTGAAAATAAATAATTTCACGAAAAAATGACTATGCAATAGTTGACAATCCCTAGCAACGGCGCCAAAAACTTATAACGCTTAGGTTTGTGCAAGTGTACACAGTTGTTATCAAGTAATAAGTAAGTATCAAGTTATCATCTCCACAGGGATTGTATTTGTGCTAAGTCACTTAATTTGTAAAATTATATTAACAATTTAGTAAATAAAAACACAATATAGTTGAGAAGTGGTGATTAAAATATATTAAACTAAATGAAATGATCCCTAATGCAAATTATCCTAAGTATGCAAACTATATGAATGAAAAAGATTTTAGTAAAATTAAACACAATTTGAAACAATTATAACATAAATAAAATAGGACAATTACTTTAATTAAACTTAATTTATTATCAACATGCTTAATAACATTCGGAAAAACATTCCATGGAAACTCGATCTTTCATGAGTTTGGAAACCACATTAGGTCCTTTCGGAATCCTTTACTTAGTAAATACGTATTTTACTGATCCTTATTTCTTAGCATTCGTGTGAGGTAACAGGGACGTGTCAGGTTTGAAACAGTTTAATCACACAAATCTAAAAACTATGCAGATAACAGAGCTTGGTTAGAGTTGTTATGCAACCTACAATTTAATCGGGTCGGGATCTAAATTGAGCATGCACATTTCAATTATGTGTCCATTAGCCGTCGTCTGGTCAGGATCGCTCAGCTAATTCAGGTGCATTTCAATCATGTATGAATGAAATACAGACTTGATTTTAATTGAAAACATGATCGATTGAGGCACAAACATTATAAGCATGAATCAAATAAATATTATTTAATCAAAACAATCATCCGAGCTTAAATAAAATTAAGATAACATTGTTGTAAACAAGAACAAAGAACACATAGCAAACATCTTTAGATTAAATTAAAGAAAATAAAGATTAAACCCAATTCAGAGTGGCTGTCACTCAAGACTCTGGCTGACGAGGCTCCTTCGTTCCTTTGCTTTGCTCCTTTGCTGATGGCTCTCCAAGGTGGCCGACCAAGGGTTCTTTAAGAGGCTTAATTGCTAAAATCTCTATGAAGAAATGATGCTAGGCATGGGAATGGAAAAGGCTAAGAGAATTTGGAGAGAGGAGAGAATGATGAATGATGAGAATGAATGAGGAATAATTGAGGGATGATGAATGAGGGAATGAGAGGGTCTTATTTCTAGGTGAGGAGAGGGGGATAGTTTGCTAAAAATAGTGGATGTTAACCTCTTCAAATCTCCTCAAATTGTGGTCGGCCATGCTTAGTGGCTTTTGACTTGATTTTTTCTTGATTTTTAAACAATTTTGGATGCCACACAACTCAGGACTGAGACTTGGTCAATCGTAAATCTTCGAGCAAACCTCTAATTTCTTCAACACTGCAAGGACCTTGTGTAATTAAACCAAAGAATGGTTTAAATGGACAGCCATGGGTAGCCGAATATTGGGTTGACTTGGTCTCCAATTTGGATAGTTTTGTAATCCAGCAAAGCTATCAGACCTGTCCAGAATAAATCAACAAGTTAGAGGACCAAAGAATAAAATTTATCCAATTTAATTAATTAATTAAAACCCAAATTATTAATGAGATATTTTAAAATGAATTATTAAATATAATTTTATATTTTATTATTTAATTTAATCATGCATGGCCCACTTTATGTCTTAAAAAATATAATATATTCAAATTAATATAAAATAAGCCATTTATTGCATGAAAAATATATAATAAAGCATAAAATCACATTTTAATAATTTCTATGTCCTAATTTCATATTTTCACATATTTCATTAATTTATTAAACAATTACTTAGTTTTAACAACGGATTTAAGTAAAAAGGTGATAAATTACATAGGAAAAATCCTATATATTTTTCCGTTTACAACGGACAGCCACACGGCCTGGCACACGCCCGTGTGGCATCGATAGTGCCCTTTTTCGGCTTTCGCCGAACCTTGATTTTTGTGTTTAGAGTACACACTTGGTACAATTTTCATATGAAAGCAATCTCGAGCCCTTCCAAACCTAAAAACCAGTATCCCAAACATCGATTAGTAACCAGAATACAAATTCACGACAGAATTTCAACAATACGTATTAAGCCGTTGAAGTGAAATTCCCTGCCCCACCACCTTCACCTAAACACAGATTCCAGCAATTAATGACTACGATTAAACATCGCTAACATCTCCAAAAACTAAATGTTAACGAAGATCAAAACTCTATTTACCAAGTCAAAATAGAGAACTCGAAATCCCAACAACAACGATTGAACGAAGAATTCACCACTGAAACCAAAAAGAATGGAATGGAGATAGCAGAAGGAAGAGGGATACATCCAAAAAGAAAAAAAGTCGAAAAGAGAAGAAGAAAAAAGAAACGTAAGAAGTTTGAGAAAGAGGAAAAAAAATAAAATAAAGAAAATAAAAATTGAATTTAGATAAATCCCACTACATCTACATCCACTAACCACCAAACTAACTCAGAATCCCACTTCCACCGAACCTCTTTCACACAACTGGAGCAAAAATTATCACCTTCACTCACGCAAGGATTCAAACACAAGACCTCCAGCAAGCTAACTCCTTACCACTCGAACCAGCAGGCTTATTCTGATATGAATTTACAAACAATTTGATATAAGCCCACCCAACAGGGATAAGGCTTGGATCAAAAATAACAAAATTTCCAAAATGTGGGACTTGAACCCAAGAACTCATACACACACCCAGAACACTTAACCATCGAATCAGATACACATTTGGGTTAGATTTCACCAAAAAAAAAACTTAAATTATTCAGGGCGTTACAAAGAATTTGATACTTTATACTTGAATTGAATCCAAAAGTAACTAGATGCTTAGGATGTGAATTGAATTTATCTTTATTTTCGACCTTAAAACTTAAAGTCTTAAATGACTTAGAAAGCATGTTAAAACTTGGTTATTTTCTTTTGATTGTTTTAGTACTTCTTATACATTGTACATTGTTTGAGAAGATGAGTGCACATGAGCACGAAGATCGATTGGTTCTAATTCTTCCTAATTGTATGAATTGTTGTTGCAACTATGTTTCAATTAGCATATAGAATTTCGATTGTGTCTATAGAAACATGTTTTTTTGTCTCATTGGTGTGTAACAATATTTTGACTACTGAACCAAGTTGAGTATTTTAGACCCGTATTGCTTTACTTTCTGTTGATCATGGAGTAAAATATTATGTTTTAACTTCATTTGCATATTTAGTGTCACATTTGCATACATTAGCTATTTTATTTTAATTTCATATTATTTAGTAATTATTAAATAATTTGGTTTTTTTTTACTCTAATTAGGTGCATATGAGCTTGGGATGCAAGTTTGAGGACAAATTAAAGTAAAATGAATGCATCAAAATAAGCAAAACGCGAAGAATAAAAGGAGGACGAGTAGGTCGTGGCTTAAAACCATGGAGCCCTAGTTGTTGGAAAAATTCAGTTCGAAAATGGTTTTCTTGCATGACAAAAAAATGAAAATTTTGAAAACTGACCTGATTTGTTATATTCATAGCAATAAACCCTAGACCGAAATCATACATATATTTTTCAGATAGAGGAATCCTTGTCATTCTCGGCTTTCAACCAAATGATCTTTTCCACTATTCTCGTACCACAAGTTGCTTTGAGTGTGGGCTCAAACAAATCGAATCAAGCACAAAAACAAGAAATATATTTCTTTTCTTTTGGGGTGAAAACAAAAATTCTCTTCTCAAAATAGAAATTTAGCAAAATTATTATTCCAAAAAATATATTTAATAATTGAGAATAAATTCTCTCTATTTTTTGGCAAAGTAACAATATTTTAAAGTTGTGTAAATAGTCAAACTGGTGTCATCTATTTATAGGGAGAGAAGGTAGAACCCTTATTGAATTATAGAAGTTCATTTCAACTAGAAAAATGAAATCTTAATTCAACTAGAATTGATAAAGAATGAGGCGGATGAATGCGGAAGAGGATCGTAAAGTTTGTCCAAGTCACAGATTTGACTTAGGGCTTTAGACATTCTAAAAGAAAATTGAATTTTAAAAAAACATGAAACGAAAATGAATCCAAGTCAGATAAAAATAATAAAGAATACAATTAAAAATAAATAATCAATATGAATAAAATAGAATAATGAGTTCAAAGATTAGAATAATAAAGAAGAACATAAAGAAGATAGAATGTGGCGTATAGAAGTCCTAAGAAGCCTTGGAAACAAGAAGAATCCACAACTCCCTTCAAGCGGCTCTAATTTCCCTTCCAAGGAAGAAAACTTGGCAAGAAAAAGTTTGAAGATAATTCCCACAATCTGAAAAGATTGTTAAAATTTTTCTAAAAGAAAACTCAAGAGAAATTCTTGAAAGAAAAACTCAAAGAGAATTTATTAACTCAAAAGAGAAGTTGAATAATGATCAATTGTATGATTTGTGTACAATGCAAAGGCCTATATATAGGCAAACTAAATAAATCTATATAAAACTCTTAAGTATACTAGAACTCTAATTTAATATAAACAAGAAGTAGTTTTAAACTAAACTTTCTTATTAACATAAAACTCCTAAATAACTTACAATACTTAATAATTATCAAAAATTCAGAAAAAAATAAAATAATAAGAGCTTATAAATACAATATTGGGCTCATATATAATAAAAATTAAGCCTAAAACGCGAACCCAATATGAAATATCTAAGCCTGTGAGATCGATTGGGGTTCTTGAAGTGAAGTGCCTAAGCTTGTTATCATTTTCCACATAGGCCTGTCGTCAAAGATTGAAAGTTTAGGCCTACGCACAAAATTAGTCCATTCTAATTCAACATTGCTCCAAAATCCATCGTCTTGAAGCTTCAACTTTTCTTCTCCAAATTTTTTCATGATAAAGTCTCGAACAAATAAGTTGAGCTTTGTCTTTAGTTGCTTGGATTTGGATCTCGTAATTGGGCCTTGAGGGAAACTAAGCCCATATCTATTATGGCATTTGAATTGGACTGAGTTGCTCGTATCAAGAATGTAGGAGGCGACAACCCTAGTTAATTATACTAGTGTTTGTCGTCCCCCCTTATTACATAAGGTGCTTTTGGGCCTATTCCATATCAGGTTCAATTACAAGTATTTCTCGGGCTTTTAACCCAGTACTTTATAATTTGATGCAACCCAATATTTGTTTTTCTATTTCCCAAAAATAAAGTTCAATATCTTTCCAATTAAATAATTTTTAATTCCATTAAAATCATGAAGAATTTACCGTAAAAGAATCTATAAGAAAATATAATTAATATTTCCACATTCAACGGTTCATTATGTCCAAATGATTTATTTCCATTTTCGAACTTTATTTAATTCGAAAAACATAAACTCATTTTTCAGGTCATTCTTATTTTTTTTTCATTTTTAATTTTCATTTTGGAGAAAACCAAATTCATTTCCAAATGATTCCATTTCTCCATTTTCATTTTGGAGAAAACCATAATCATTTCCAAATGTTTCCTATTTCTCCATTTCACCATTTATGTTCATTTGATTCAACATGAAATTCATTTCTGGTTTCAATGAGCAAGCGGAGGGACCAATTAAACATATGTAATTGAGGCACAAATGATTTATAATTAAGTTCTATCTTTTCACCTATTAATTATAAACTCATTTAGTCAAGAAGTCATTCCACTATAGTATCATGACTAAGCTCTCCCCAACGGCATACCGTTACGAAAGCAATTCGATCAGTACTTGTCCAATGACCTTGTGATAAGTGTGTTACCCTTATAGGTATATCCTTAATCTCTTTGGCATAATATTCATTCTCCCAATATGATCCTATTTTATCTTATGGTAACCATTACATCTTCTTTCACGAAAATTCAATTACTATCAAATAGTAATCAAGTCATTCATCACAAAGACGAACGATCCGTGGCCATGTTTACTTTTCATCAACCATGTAATGTCAATGAGAGGATATCATTTACCAATGTCTCGGGCTATGAATTCCACTGTTATGAATGACGTTACATACTGCAGAAGTCGTACACCCAATGCACCAACTTTCGGTTTCTTATCTATTCGAACTCAGGCTTTTACTTACATCAAAGTGTACGAGTCACACATACATAGTCCGCCATCCACTCAGGATTTAGGTATGTCACACTATGAATGTCACAAGTGAATAAATGCATAAACGGATTCAAGATCTGTTCTTCTTGGGTGCATTCCAATGTATTGTTAGTCTAGTCAATCACATATATGTCTCTATATTCTGGGAGTCATTCGCTCAGATGCCCAAGAAAAAACATCTCCTCAATTGGACTTGATAGACAACATATTAGTCTTTCAATCGGTTTGCTCATTTTCGATTAGACTAGGGACATGTTTAGGTTCATTTACTAATATAATTTGTCTTTCCGTATTACAATCTGACCACATAATTCCGTTTAGTATTAGTTTAAACGTTAAACAACCAATGAACAACATTTGCTTCCATTTTTCTTTGCGTGCAAAAACCATATGAGGACAATCATACAAAGTATATTAATGTAATAAATGAATTTATTTTATTAACCAATATTTTTGAAAAAGTTACAAGTTTACAAATGAATATACTACACTTAGGGTACCAGATCCAACACCAATGCGGTAGCTTATGAGCTCCAGTGCTAGAAATCCAAGCCGTGGAGCCTACGCCTACATGCCATGGATTTTTCTTGTCCTTTTGATTCTGGATTCAAGGTTATTTTTTTCCTTTTTAAAAGATTTAAGTCCAATCAAGTATTGTAACCCTAAATTAGGTCAAATAGACTTTAAAAATAAGAACTTTTTAGAGGGTTAGACACAACTTTACTTCTAGTGAATTTTTTACTTAATGCAAACTTATTAGTTTTGCATTTTTCTTATTTTATGGATTGTTAAATCCTCTTTTCTAATTGAAGGAGTTTTGAAGTTTAATTCAAAAAGTTTATGATATCTAATTACTCTTCATTTTTTATTTGTTCTTTAGTATTTGCACATCTTTTGATCTAATTACAAACATTCAGGGTTTTTTTTTTTAAAAATAAGGCTCATATTCAATTGCTTAAAATGTTTGCCTTATCAATTAGAATTGTTTAATTTGTAATTTTTTAATTTATTCTAAGACTTCTCATGAACAGCATAGTTGGTTATGACAAAGATATGCATTCTATGTTTTGTGAGCATGGAATCTAACTTAAATAAATCATGTTTATGTGTTTGTTGGATAGTATTCGGTCTTTTTCATTCTTAAATCTATTGATAGATTAAATCCTAAGCATTCATTATAAGGTTGTTTATCGATAAGGGAAATAATTAATGACATTCGTCATGATTATCGAGAAGGTAAGAAGAGATTGGTTGTTAGGTGTTCGTCGTTAACTATAATCAATTTATTAAAGAACACTGAAAATTATTTTTACATCAATAATCAACGCATAAATCAAACGCAAAATTTACCTATAGCTAGAGCTTCGCCTTATTGATTTTCGTCAACTTTTAATTATAGTTTTCTTTGCTAAATTTAAATTTAAATTTAGTTTTCCTAAAAATCCCCCATCATCTCTATTCTATTTATTTTATTTAGGAAATAAAATTATATATCTTTTTTATGAATTCAACCCTACTAATTCTTATTTATATTACCTTCCAAATAAAAAATTACTTTTGAAATTCCCACAACTGTACAATACAAAAGATCATGTATTTTTTTTAATAAATCTTTCACTATTGATCTTTTAAAACCTTATTAGAAGAACCAAAACCCTTGTTTATATTTCACCACATTTAAGAAAAATAGGGCATATCCCATTTAAGAGAGAGGGTAGTTGGATTGAAAGTGGAGAATCAATCCAAAAAGAAGATAGAGAAGATGTCAACGATGCTTTAAGAATTCCCCCAACTGATGAGGCCCCAAGGGTTAAAGTAAGAAGATGACCCATCATCTATGTAGAAAATGACTACTCAAGATTGCATCAAAATTTTTGTGTTCAAGCTTTGTTTGCTTATCTTTTAGACATAAAGGAAATTCTTTGTTAGAACAGTTCAACGTATTTCTAGTGATGCTCAAAGGCTGCGAATAGAAGAGACAGGGATAGGTAGAGAAGGAAACTTTTATGTTGTTCATTTTAAAGATATGATGGACAGAAAATTTATATTAAGGGAAAGTCATTGGGCCTTGGAAGGAGGATTGTTCATTTTTAACAAATGGAGACCCAACTTGCCATTTCAGGAACTTCAACTTGTTACATCTCTGATTTGGGTGCTAGTATGGGGATACTAGTGGAGTTAATGTCTTTAAGGAAGGTTAGCTAACATCAAGGGAGATATTGATAACATAGATTGGAGACTCATCTTCCCTCGTAATTTGATGTATTTAAGAGTAAGGGTTTGGTTGATACCTGAAGGCTTTTGGTGGCAGGTTGCTACATGTTGCGTGACAACTTTTAGAAGAAGAAATCAAAGAAAACAGAGAAGAATAAGAGAAATAAAAGAGAGAAATTTGAGAGAGATGATTTAAAAGAGAAAGAAACTGATATTACTTCTCATTTTTCATAACTACCTTTCCCCTCCTAATTGGTGTTAAAAGAGACAGAATAACGGACTATGACAACTTGCAAAATAGCAGTTGCTCAAACCGCACCATTTCATTAAACGGTGTTTCCCCAAAAATGAATCATTTAAGCAAGTGTTAGGCCCCTAAGTCAATACGCACCGCTCTACTAAAACAAGTAATAAAATGCAACGTTTCTTCAGTTTGATTTAAAACTAAAAGAAATAACAAACAAATAACAGAAATATGAAATGACCGTTGTGTAACACCCCTAACCCGTATCCATCGCCAGACTAGGGTTACGAGGTATTACCGGTCAAATCATAACATTTAAACAACCATTGCTCACACATCAGCATATCTTAGTTAATCAATAACACAAAGTCCCTTTAGGAGGTCTACGAAACCTTAAACATACTTTAGAGAAGGTTCGGGACTAAACCGATCTCATACGAAAACTTTGCGAAACTTAAAAAAATTTTCTTTCAAAACAGGGCAAACGCCTGTGTGGCTATGCCGTGTGCCTCATACGGCCATGCCTTAAACCATGTCTTACCCCGTGGGTAACACTGACTTGGGCCACACGGCCTATCACACGCCCGTGTGTCTGGCCCGTGTGCAACCCTGACTTGAATCACACGACCTGTCACACACCCGTGTGTCTGGCCCATGTGCAAGTCTGTCTTGCTTCAAATTTGGACATTGAAGGACACGGTCGAGACACACGCCCGTGTACTCACCCGTGTGGACAATTATAGACCATTTACAAGGCCAAATTGCCACCCATTTTGGGTCATCCCTGTAACAGCCCGATATTGGGGCTAGTTAGAACAGTGGTTTTGAAACCACTAATCCGAGATCAAAAAAATTATTTTTCATATTATTTATGTGTTATATCATGATTATATGAGTGCATGAAAATTTTGGTGAATTAATTTTAGTGATTTCATGCTTAATTGCCAAAAAGGACTAAATCGCATAAAGTGCAAAAGTTTCAATTTCAAGCCAAAAGTGTCAAATAGCTATTGAAACTTAAATTGGAGGTCCTTAATGTGCAATTAGACCCTTAGTAAAGGGGTTGGCCGACCATAGGGGACAAGGAAACAAAATGGTCAAAGGTTAGGTAGTATTTGGTGACTTAATTTACTTATTATAATAAAATAAAGAGAAAAGATATCATCTTTTCATCTTCTCCACACTACCACAAAAAATATCAGTAAAATAGGGGTTTGAGAGCTCAAAAATTTCAGCAACTCTTCATCATTGCAAGTAAGTCATCTTGATGGTCATTTTTGTTGATTTTTGTGTTTTTGGAACCCTTGTAGCTTAAGCTAGCTAATGAGGGGACTATTTTGCAAAATGGTTGAGAGTCTAAGATTTTTCCATGAGAACATTACTGTTGTTTGCTGAATTTTTATGGAAGAAAATGAATCTTGGCTGTTAAATAAACAACTTTTGTGAAAGGAGTTTTCATGAAAACACCTAAAAAGGGACCTTTTTGTAAAGGTTGTAAAATAGGTAGTAAATGTGTGAAATAATTGGAATTGTGAGTTAATATAAGCTTAAAATAGATTTGGCTAGGCTTTGTTAATGAGGAAATTTGATTAAAATTGATTTACGAGCCTAGGGGCAAAATCATAATTTTGTAAAAGTCTAAGGGCAAAACGATAATTTTGCCAAAATAGGAATTTTGGAATGATTTGATTAATGTGGTGATTAAATAAGTGAATTTTTCATTATAGATCAAGAAAAACGGAGTCCGGACCTAGACCGGGGGAAAGCCAAGCTAGTAGATTAACTCAATCTAATCGCCCATATTTTGTATATCGAGGTAAGTTGTATGCAAATAATAAAACGTTATTGTAATTATGCGTTAAACTATTGATATTGCATAAAATGTATGATTATTGTTATGAATATGTTTGATGAGAATCGATGTAGTAAAAACTCTCTGTTGAACCTTAGGAATAGATTAGATATCCATGCCATGACATTTGAGATGATATGTGTGCTAGTGTAAGACCATGTCTGGGACATGGCATCAGCCTCGAAACATAAGCCAGTGTAAGACTATGTCTGGGACATGGCATCGGCGTTGATATGTGTGCTAGTGTAAGACCATGTCTGGGACATGGCATCGACCACATTATGAGAGCCGGTGTAAGACCATGTTTTGAACATGGCGTCGGCAATTGAGATGAGAGCTAGTGTAAGACCATGTCTGGGACATGGCATCGGTCTCAAAACGTAAGCCAGTGTAAGACCATGTCTGGGACATGCCTTCGGCATTGTACCCTCTTGTGTGAGGCTTATCGAATATCCTTTGGTATTCCAATAGGTTCAACGAGTAAATAAAAGATGGTGTCAAAAGTTAGAAAAGTTACAGCTATGTTGTAAGTGATACAGGTACCTACATGAGATTCATGAGAAATGAGCTTGAATTATGTTGTATAATTAGTAAGGGTGGAAATGAGTAAGTTATACCTTTAATCAATCGAGAATCATGTGCAAGTTTATATTTTGCTATGAGTATGATAATGCATAGTAATTGTTGTTAATTATTTACATGCGACTTACTAAGCTTTATGCTTACTCTCTTTCCTTTCCATTTTCTTATAGTGCTGCCAAGTTAGCTCGGGGATCAAAAGGGCGTCGAAGACTTGATCACACTATCAACCGAACATTTGGTATAGTTAGAATTATTATTTTGAGTATGGCATGTATAGGGACTTGGTATTTTGTTGAGTGTCATAATGTTTTGGCCAAATGTGTTGGCTTGTCTTTAAGAGGAATTCTTTTTGTATAAGGCCATAGTTGTTGGTTAATACTCATTGTTGATAAATGAAAATGTTGGTGTTTTCATAAATTTAGATTATTACATGGGTTGGTTGATATTAAGGAAGGGTGTAGATGTGTGCCTAAAAGGGGTGACAAAGAGGCTTGGAAAATAGCCTGACAGCCGTCCACACGGGCAAACACATGGCCGTGTGTCTAGGCCGTGTGTGACACACGGTTGTCCCATGGGCATGTGTTGGGGCTGTGTGTCCCCTGCACTTAAATTGTAAAAACTCAGATTTGCACACGGTCCGGGTACACGGGCGTGTGCCAGGCCTGTAACAACCTGAATTTCCACAAAGCTCCAATCAGGCTTGCACACGGGCTAAAGACATGGTCATGTCAGCCACACGGCCGTGCCATGAGTCCCCACGGGCGTGTGTCCCTATTTTCAGAGAAGTTTTCGTAAATTTTCTAAAGTGTCGGGTTTAGAATCGAACCACTTCTAAAGTACGTTTTGGGCCTCGTAGGCCCATATTAAGGATTTTAAGATGAAGTTTGAAAAGTTTTAAATTAGAACGAAATTTCATATCCCGAAAACGTTTGTATGTATGTTATTAAATCAAGTAACGCCTCGTACCCTATATCAGTGTCGGTTATGGGTAAGGGGCGTTACAGTTAGTGGTATCAGAGCTATGGTTTAGGCGATTCTAAGACTAACCTAGCATGAGTACGAGTCTAGCTATACATGCCATATATGAATTATGATAGTGTGATGACTCCTAATAGCTTAAAATGTGCTCTTATATAGTAATGGATCCCGATGGAGCAATGGCGGATGACATCGAGAGTAACACGCCGGCTCCCGCTGAAGGGATCGAGCCAGTCGATAATGGGCCCGTGACATTGAGTCAGGGCGGAGGGGCTAGAAAAGCCTACCTCCAAATGATGAATGCTTGGTGTACGGAGTTTGTTCGTGCGAATTCAAACACTCCACCTCCTCCACCCCCTCCAATTCCCCAGTGTGCCCCTGTAGCTCCCCAAGTGGCGGAGATGTTTAGAAGGGGAAAACCTCTAGTTGACAGAATCCGGAAATAAGGGGCTGAGGAATTCAGAGCAAATATAGATGATGACCCAGAAAGAGCAGAATTCTGGCTAGAAAATACCATTAGGGTATTTGATGAGCTGTCTTGCACACCAGAGGAGTGCATGAAGTGTGTAGTGTCTCTCTTGCGAGACTCAACCTACCAATGGTGGAACACCCTTGTGCCAGTTATACCAAGGGAAAGGATAACTTGGGAATTCTTTCAGGAAGAGTTCCGTAAAAAGTATATTAGCCAGAGGTTTATAGACCCGAAAAGGAAAGAATTTTTAGAATTGAAGCATGGTCGAATGACAGTAACAGAATATGAACGTGAATTTGTTAGACTCAGCAAATACGCTAAGGAGTGCGTATCTACTGAAGCCATCATGTGTAAGAGGTTTGAGGACGGATTAAATGAGGACATCCGATTGTTTGTCGGTATTTTAGAACTGAAGGAGTTTATTGTTCTAGTAGAGAGGGCTTGTAAGGCCGAGGAATTGGCTAAGGAGAAAAAGAAAAGCCAATATTGAGTCTCGTGACTCAAAGAAAAGACCGTTTGGAAAATCATTTTAGTCTTTCTCCAAGAAATCGAGATAGTTCACTACCCGATAAAATGCTTCAGTGGGATTCTCGAATAGAAATAGGAGTAAGCAGTACTTGGCATCTAAGGTTCAGACCACCTCTATTGCGAGTGTTGGTAGTGCTTGACCTAATAAACCTTAGTGTTCGCAGTGTGGTAGACGACATTCTGGTGAGTGTCGAGGAAATGAAAGAGGCTGTTTCAAGTGCGGTTTGTTAGACCACTTCATTCGGAATTGTCCTGAGATGGAAGAAAAAGACAGAAAGCAAGAAGTGCGAGTGAGTAATGCACCATCGGGAGGTAGACCACAGAAGAACCCGGGAAGTGGGGCTAACAGTAGAGGTGCACCTAGAGATCCCGCCGTGAGGTCTGAGGGCCGAGCGCCTGCAAGGATTTATGCCATCCACGCTCGCGAAGAAGTATCGTCACCAAATGTGATTACGGGTACTTTTTCTCTTCATGATATCTCTGTTGTTGCTTTGATTGATCCGGGGTCTACCCATTCCTATATTTGTGTGAAACCGGTGTCTAGCATGAATATGCTTGTTGAGTCTACCGAATTTGTGGTAAAAGTGTCAAACCTGTTAGGCAAGCATGTGCTAGTTGACCAAGTGTGTAGAAATTGTCCTTTGACAATTAGAGGTCATTATTTTCCGGCTAACCTTGTGTTGCTACCGTTTGATGAATTTGATGTGATTCTTGGTATGATCTGGCTAGCAGCTCATGATGTGATAGTAAACTGTGGTAGTAAGTTTATTGAACTGAAATGTGAAAATGGGGATATTCTTCGGGTTGAATCAGGTGAATCGGATAGCCTGCCTGTACTGATTTCTTCTATAACTGCTGAGAAATGCATGAGAAAAGGGTGTGAGTCCTATCTTGCATTTATGTTGAATACCCAAGAGTCAGAAGCAAAGATTGAGTCAGTGCCAGTGGTATGTGAGTATCTGGATGTGTTTCCAGAGAAGTTGTCCGGATTGCCTCCAACTAGGGAAGTTGAGTTTGGTATTGAGTTAATTCCTGGTACGGCACCTATTTCGATTGCCCCGTATAGGATGGCACCATTGGAGTTAAAAGAATTGAAGGCTTAGTTACAAGAGTTGACGGATAAAGGTTTTGCAAGATCGAGTTATTCTCCGTGGGGTGCTCCCGTACTCTTTGTGAAAAAGAAAGACGGTTCAATAAGGCTATGTATAGATTATAGATAGCTCAACAAGGTAATGGTGAAAAACAAGTATCCTTTGCCAAGGATCGATGATTTGTTTGACCAATTGAAGGGAGCCACAGTGTTTTCTAAGATAGACCTGAGGTCCGGTTACTATCAGTTGAGAGTTAAGAAGCAGGATGTGTCGAAAACTACATTTCGGACGAGGTATGGCCACTATGAGTTCCTAGTTATGCCCTTTGGCTTGACAAATGCTCCTGCCATGTTTATGGATTTAATGAATCATATTTTCTGACCGTATTTGGATAAGTTTGTCATTGTTTTTATCGATGACATATTAATTTATTCTCGTGATGAGAGTGAGCACGCAGAGCATTTGAGAACTGTTTTACAGACTTTAAGAGATAAGCATGTAACACCCCTTACCCGTATTCAACGCTGGAACCAGATACGAGGCATTACTGAACTTATCTTGCTTAAACTTACAACTTTTGGCTATAAAATTTTCGTTCTAACTTAAAACTTTTTCGTTTACAATGGTAACTTCCCTATTATGGGTCTACGAGACCCTATACGTATACTCGTGATGTTTCGGGACCAAATCGGAAACTTTCAAACACTTAGAAAATTTTGCCTAAACAGGGGTCACACGCCCGTCTGCTTCTGAGGCATGCCCGTGTTCTTCACCCATGGTCGACATTGACTTAATTCACACAGCCAGACACACGCCCGTGTCCCTGGCCCGTGTGCCTCACACGGCCTCGACACGCCCGTGTCTTAGCCCGTGTGCCAAAACCTTGGCATTCTGTTTATGACATCATCACATCACTAAAGTCACACGGCCAAGGCACACGCCCGTGTCCTTAGACCGTGTGTCGAATTAAATTCCTAATTTTAGGTGCAGACTTCACACGGCCTGGGCACACGCCCATGTCCATGGACATGCCTCCCACACGGCTGAGACACACGGCCGTGTCTCTGCCCGTGTGTTTACTACTGAGCATACTGACTTGTAAACCTAGCATGCAAGGGGACGCACGGCCTCTCCACACACCCATGGGGCTGACCGTGTGTCACACACGGCCTAGACACACGCCCGTGTGTCTACCCGTGTGGACAATTATATGGCTATCTACCAAGCCATTTGCCACCCTACTAAGCAACCACACTTATGCCAAATCAATTCAACACATTTTATGACTATATGGCACTTCCAAAAAACTCAATTCAAAACATCCACACAAGCATAAACTTCATAATTTCATCACCATTGCATATTAATAACTTGACATGTATTGGTCCAATACCAATGACCATTTACAAAATGACTTTGATAACGTAAATAGCCAACACTTTGGCTGTCAAAATGACATAGCAAAATACCCAAGTCCTATACATGCCATACTCAAAATAAGTCTAACTAGTTATACCAAAGAGATGTCGATCGTGTGATTTCTGAACTCCGACGTCCCCCGATTCTCAAATTATCTTGGCAATACTACAAGGAAAAAGGGAAAAGAGAGGGGTAAGCATAGAGCTTAGTAAGTTTGCATGGAAATAAATAACAACAATAAGTTCATAATGATATCAATTCATGGCATTAGATATCCACATAAAGTCATAAGCACTTTGCCACAACTTACTTGTACTCGTTCTTATCTAGCATATACCATGCCACATATCATAACATTCCTCGAGAGTTATTCACGGTTACCTGTATTCACTTAATCACATGACTTTAGTACCAATCTCAATCATATTTCCAAGCTTATCTATTTAGCCCACTAAATCGCTAGGGATACTCAAAGACGCATATTCATCGTCATTAACATAAACATGAAGCCAATGCCACATCCCAGACGTGGTCTTATATGGGGTCACCTCTGAGTGCCGATGCCATATCTCGGATATGGTCTTATACGGAACTTACATCAAGTATCGATGCCATATCCCGGATATGGTCTTATACGATTCTCAAATTTAATACCGAAGCCATATCCCATATATGGTCTTATACGAAATCTCAATTCGGTGTCGAGGCCATGTCCCCGACATGGTCTTACACGGGACCTTATCCATCTCATGTCTCGATGGTAGTATTCTCACATTTATTATAGTCCAACCGGGACTTCAACATTTCAACCTTTATCATCTTTCTCATTCAACACCAATACTCAATTTCATAGAATATCGTGTATCATTATAATATCAAACATTCTCAACATACTAGCATGAATGTTGAATTTATCACATACAAACTTACCTCGATTTCGCAATAGACTAGATTGTCGATCTAGTCCGATACTTTGTTCTTTCCCCGGTCAAGGTTAATTCTTGGTTCCTCTTGATCTATAATAGCAAATTAGCTCATTTAACAATCAAATTAATAAATGCATTTCAATAACCATGCTTTGGCAAAATTACTATTTTGCCCTTAGACTTTTACAAAATGACCTTTTTACCCCTAGGCTCGGAAATCAATTCTAATCAAATTTATACCTTTATCAAGCCTAGGTGAACATTTATTTCTCTTATGGCTACCATCAAAACTCAACATTTCACACATTTACTACATATTTTATAACATTTACAAAAAGGTCCTTTTAGGTGTTTTCATGATAACACATTTCACAAAAGTTGTTTATCTAACAACTAAGACTCATCTTCTTCCATAAAAATGCAGCAAACTACTTAAAAGCTCTCATGGCAAAACTCTAAACTGTTCACCATCTTACAAAATAGGCCCCTCTTTAGAAAGCTTAAGCTTTAGGGGTTCCAAAAGTACATTTTTTATCAAGAAAGGATCACTAGAACACTTACTTGTAAGGAGGAGAGTGTGCTGAAATTTTTGAAGCTTTCAAACCCTATTTGCTGCTAATTTTTGGTGGAAGAATGAAGGAGAAAAGATTATATCTTTTCTTTCTTTATTTTAATATAAAACATCAATTTAGTCCACCTAATATCAACTACTTTGACCAATTTTGTCAATGTTTGTCTCCTATGGCCGGCCACCCTATCTTTAAGGGTATAATTGCAAATTAAAGGCCTCCAATTAATATTATATGGATATTAGGCACCTTTAGCTAATAAAATGGAACTTTTGCACTTTATGCGATTTAGTCCTTTTTTCGCGATTAAGCATGAAATCGCTAAAATTAAAGCACCAAAATTTTCATTCACTTATATAATCATGCTCTAACTCATAAAATAACATGAAAATAATTTTATCCAACCTTGGATTAGTGGTTTCGAAACCACTATTCCGACTAGCCCCTAAATCGGGCTGTTACAAAGCAGTTGTATGCTAAGTTTAGCAAAAGTGAATTCTAGCTTCGAGAGGTCGGATTCTTAGGACACATTGTGTCGGGTGATGGAATTAGAGTTGACCCGAGTAAGATATCGACTATCGTTGATTGGAAACTGCCGAGGAATGTGTTAGAGATTAGAATCTTTTTGGGTTTAGCGGGATACTACAGACGGTTTGTTAAAGGATTCTCCATGATTGCTACTCCGATGATGAGGTTGCTACAGAAAGATGTCAAGTTTGATTGGACAGAGAAGTGTCAATAGAGTTTTGAGAGACTAAAAGCATTGTTGACTGAAGCTCCAGTTTTAGTACAACCGGAACCGGGAAAGGAATTTGTGATGTATAGTGAGGAATCCTTAAATGGATTAGGGTGTGTGCTTATGCAAGAAGGCAAGGTAATAACTTATGCCTCGAGACAGCTGAAGCCACATGAGAAAAACTATTCGACTCACGACTTAGAGTTAGCCGCCATAGTGTTTGCACTGAAGATTTGGAGACACCATTTGTATGGCGAGAAATGTCAAGTATTCACTGACCATAAAAGTTTAAATTATTTGATGACTCAAAAGGAGTTAAACCTACGGCAGCAGAGATGGTTAGAGTTGATAAAAGATTATGAGTTGATAATTGACTATCACCCTGGGAAGGCGAATGTGGTCACCGATGCTTTGAGTAGGAAGTAATTGTTCGCCTTGAGGGCTATGAATAACCAGTTGTCTGTGACTGATGATGGTTCAGTTATAGAAGAGTTAAGAGCTAAACCGATGTTTCTGCAAGAAATTTGTGAAGCTCAGAAAAGTGATAAGGAATTGCAAGCCAAGATAACTCAGTGCGGGGCAAAAATTGAATCAGATTTTTGGATTGGTGCCGATGGCTGTTTAATGTTTCGAGACAGAATCTATGTACCCAAAGATGATGAGCTTATTCAAAAAATTCTGCATGAAGCACATAGCAGTTGTATGTCCATCCATTCGGGTAGTGTGAAAATGTATAATGACTTGAAGAAAATTTATTGGTGGTCGGGAATGAAAAGAGACATTTCAAAGTTTGTCTCTAAGTGTTTAATTTGTCAACAAGTGAAAGTCGAACACCAAGTACCTTCGGGTTTACTTCAACTCGTGATGGTTCCCGAGGGGAAATGGGACCGTATTACCATGGATTTTGTGTCTGGATTGTCGTTGACGCCAAAGAAGAAAGATACTGTATGGGTTGTGGTCGATAGGCTAACTAAGTCGGCTCATTTTATACCGGTGCATACCGAAAATCCACTTGAGAAAATGGTCGATTTGTATGTTTATGAAATTGTGAGACTTCACGGGGTACCTTTATCGATCATTTCGGATAGGGATCCGAGGTTCACATCATGATTTTGGAAAAATTTACAAGAAGCATTGGGAACGAAACTGAATTTTAGTACTGCTTTTCACCCGCAAACCGACGGCCAATCGGAGAGGGTAATTCAGATTCTTGAAGATATGTTGCGGTATTGTGTTCTTGAGTTTCAAGGCAGTTTGGAAAGGTACTAACCGTTGGTAGAGTTTGCCTACAACAATAGCTATCAGTCGAGTTTGAAAATGGCACCTTATGAGGCTTTGTATGGACGTAAATGCTGAACGCCTTTGTATTGGACTGAACTTAGAGAAAATCAGATTCACGGGGTTGACTTAGTCAAAGAGACCGAAGAGAAAGTAAAGGTAATTCGTGGTTGTTTGAAGGCCGCTTCGGATAGACAGAAATCCTATGCGGACTTGAAACGGAAAGAGATTGAGTTTCAAGTCGATGATAAGGTATTTTTGAAAGTATCCCCATGGAAGAAAGTCCTCAGATTCGGTAGGAAAGGCAAATTGAGTCCACGCTTTATCAGACCATATGAGATTACCGAGAGGATATGGCCAATAGCCTATCGGTTGACTTTGCCATCTAAGTTGGAAAAGATCAATGATGTGTTCCATGTGTCTATGTTGCACCATTACCAATCCGACCCTTCACATGTGATTGTACCGACAGAGGTTAAAATTCAACTTGACATGACTTATGGCGAAGAGCCAGTTAGGATTTTGGCACGAGAAGCCAAACAGTTGAGAAATAAAAGTATAGCACTCGTGAAAGTACTGTGGCATAGACATGGGGTTGAAGAGGCTACATGGGAGCCCGAGGAGACCATTAGAGATAAAAACCCGAACCTTTTCATTGGTAAGATTTTCAGGGACGAAAATCCTTAAAGGGGGAGAATTGTAACAGCCCGATTTTGGGGCTAGTAGGAACAGTGGTTTCGAAACCACTAATCTAAGACCAAAGAAATTATTTTTCGTATTATTTATGTGTTATAGCATGATTATATGAGTGCATTAAAATTTTGGTGAATTAATTTTAGTGATTTCATGCTTAATTGCCAAAAAGGACTAAATCGCATAAAGTGCAAAAGTTTCAATTTCAAGCAAAAAGTGTCAAATAGATATAGAACCTTAAATTGGAGGTCCTTAATGTGCAATTAGACCCTTAGGAAAGGGATTGGCCGGCCATAGGGGACAAGGAAACAAAATGGTCAAAGGTTAGGTAGTATTTGGTGACTTAATTGACTTGTTATAATAAAATAAAGAGAAAAGATATCATCTTTTCATCTTCTCCACACTACCACCGAAAATATCAGCAAAATAGGGGTTTGAGAGCTCAAAAATTTTAGCAACTCTTCATCCTTGCAAGTAAGTCATCTTGATGGTCATTTTTGTTGATTTTTGTGTTTTTGGAACCCTTGTGGCTTAAG
The DNA here is from genome assembly GCA_025698515.1 of Gossypium sturtianum. Lineage (NCBI taxonomy): Eukaryota > Viridiplantae > Streptophyta > Magnoliopsida > Malvales > Malvaceae > Gossypium > Gossypium sturtianum. Next base: position 120,348,360 of record CM046952.1, read on the forward strand.
CTAGCTAGCTAATGAGGGGACTATTTTCCAAAATGGTTGAGAGTCTAAGATTTTGCCATGAGAACATTAGTTTTTTTTGCTGAATTTTTAAGGAAGAAAATGAATCTTGGTTGTTAAATAAACAACTTTTGTCAAAGGAGTTTTCATGAAAACACCTAAAAAGGGACCTTTTTGTAAAGGTTGTAAAATAGGTAGTAAATGTGTGAAATAATTGGAATTGTGAATTACTATAAGCTTAAAATAGATTCAGCTAGGCTTTGTTAAGGAGGAAATTTGATGAAAATTGATTTACGAGCCTAGGGGCAAAATCATAATTTTGTCAAATTCTAAGGGCAAAACGGTAATTTTGCCAAAATAGGAATTTTGGAACGATTTGATTAATGTGGTGATTAAATAAGTGAATTTGTCATTATAGATCAAGAAAAATGGAGTCCGGACCTAGACCGGGGGAAAGCCAAGCTAGTAGATTAACTCAATCTAATCGCCCATATTTTGTATATCGAGGTAAGTTGTATGCAAATAATAAAACATTATTGTAATTATGCGTTAAACTATTGATATTGCATAAAATGTATGATTATTGTTATGAATATGTTTGATGAGAATCGATGTAGTAAAAACTCTGTTGAACCTTAGGAATAGATTAGATATCCATGCCATGACATTTGAGATGATATGTGTGCTAGTGTAAGACCATGTCTGGGACATGGCATCGGCCTCGAAACGTAAGCCAGTGTAAGACTATGTCTAGGACATGGCATCGGTGTTGATATGTGTGTTAGTGTAAGACCATGTCTGGGACATGGCATCGACCACATTATGAGAGCCAGTGTAAGACCATGTTTTGAACATGGCGTCGGCAATTGAGATGAGAGCTAGTGTAAGACCATGTCTGGGACATGGCATCGGCCTCGAAACGTAAGCCAGTGTAAGACCATATCTGGGACATGGCTTCGGCATTGTACCCTCTTGTGTGAGGCTTGTCGAATATCCTTTGGTATTTCAATAGGTTCATCGGGTAAATAAAAGATGGTGTCAAAAGTGAAAAAAGTTACAGCTATGTTGTAAGTGATACAGATACCTACATGAGATTCATGAGAAATGAGCTTGAATTATGTTGTATAATTAGTAAGGGTGGAAATGAGTAAGTTATACCTTTAATCAATCGAGAATCAAGTGCAAGTTTATATTTTGCTATGAGTATGATAATGCATAGTGATTGTTGTTAATTATTTACATGTGACTTACTAAGCTTTATGCTTACTCTCTTTCCTTTCCATTTTCTTATAGTGTCGCAAAGTTAGCTCGGGGATCAAAAGGGTGTCGGAGACTCGATCACACTATCAACCGAATATTTGGTATAGTTAGAATTATTATTTTGAGTATGGCATGTATAGGGACTTGGTATTTTGTTGAGTGTCATAATGTTTTGGCCAAATGTGTTGGCTTGTCTTTAAGAGGAATTCTTTTTGTATAAGGCCATAGTTGTTGGTTAATACTCATTGTTGATAAATCTAAATGTTGGTGTTTTCATAAATGTAGATTATTACATGGGTTGGTTGATATTAAGGAAGGGTGTAGATGTGTGCCTGAAAGGGGTGACAAAGAGGCTTAGAAAATAGCCTGACAGCCGTCCACACGGGCAGACACATGGCTATGTGTCTAGGCCGTGTGTGACACATGGTTGTCCCATGGGCATGTGTTGGGGCCGTGTGTCCCCTGCACTTAAATTGTAAAGGCTGAAATTTGCACACGATCCGGGTACACGGGCGTGTGCCAGGCCGTCTGACAACCTGAATTTTCACAAAGCTCCAGTCAGGCTTGCACACGGGCTAAAGACATGGTCATGTAAGCCATACGGCCATGCCATGAGTCCCCACGGGCGTGTATCCCTATTTTCATAGAAGTTTTTGTAAATTTTCTAAAGTGTCGGGTTTAGAATCGAACCACTTCTAAAGTACATTTTGGGCCTCGTAGGCCCATATTAAGGATTTTAAGACGAAGTTTGAAAAGTTTTAAATTAGAACAAAATTTCATATCCCGGAAACGTTTGTATGTATGTTATTAAATCAAGTAACGCCTCGTACCCTGTATCGATGTCGGTTATGGGTTAGGGGTGTTACAATCCCCTCATGTTCAATTCCAACATCTAATTACATACAATCATTCACCATCTCAAATACCAAATCAAGTATGAAACATACCATTTCTATTTCACCAAAGCATACCATAATGGCCTTTCACACAAGACCATATATACACATCACATACACCATTTTCACATAGAAAAACATATACCAAAATCAATCCAAAGTCTTGTCCATTTTCAAGCCATATCACATGGCAAGATTTATACATCTCAAAACATTCCACAACTTCAATAGCCTATACATGCCATATACCATATATACAACTTTTAAAAAGGTACCAAAATAGATGTCCGATAGTGTGATTGAGTCGCTAATGATCCCCGGATCCAAGCTAGTTTAAAATACCACTGTAAAATAGAGAAAGACTTCACACAATAGGCTTTAAAGCTTAGTAAGTTCGTAATATAACACAATTAACTCAACAATTCAAATTCAATATACAAAATTAACTAACACTTAGTTCCATTCACATCACTACTCAATCTCATCCATGGCTTTACTCACTTTCATACCATATCTATAGGTTCGTATACAAGCATTTATAATGCTACTCAATCCAATTCTTTTCATTATTTATTCACATAATCTTTCATCTATCTCATACACAATATCATCAACCACATAGGTTCTGTACATACCTATACCATCACGTATTTATCTATCACATTTACCACTTCAAGGCTCAATGCCATAATTCATTCGATCCTCCATAAATGATTGATGAACTCGCACACTTAGTGCCAATTAATTAGCCAAAGCTATAATAATATCTTCATTCAACCCTTCAATGAATCGTTTATACATAAAAGTTTCTGTCGAAACACATTCTCGTGCATACTGGCTCAATCTCACAAATTCTCGCTCGTATTTCATAACAGACATACGGCCCGGTTTCAGGTCAAGAAACTATTTGCATTTTTGATCTATAAACCGTTGACTGATATATTTCTTCCGAAATTTGGTTTGGAAGAAATCCCAGGTGATTCATTCTCTCGGAACCACAAATATCAATGTTTTCCACCAATGACACTGTAACATCCTGGAAAGGGCCTATGCATTTTCGGTTTAATTGTACGAAATGACAAGTCTTAAGCACTATGAATAAATTTTTGGTATTTTTGGAATTCTAGAAATGCATAGAAATGGAAATGAACATTTTGGAAACCTGAACCATTTTTGAAACCTGAATATTTTTGGAAACTTGAACATTTTTGGAAACCTAAACATTTTTGGAAATGTTTCAAAAATGGAAAGTGAACATTTCGGGAAACCTAGAAATGTAAGAAAATTGGCAAGTTACAGAGCCGATCGAAAATTTTAGGAAACTTAGAAATGATGCCGAAATGTCAAATTTTAAAGTTCAAAATAGGAAATAAGGGCTAGAGGGCCTTAAAAGAAAAAGTTGGAGAAGTTTGACACACAAACAGCTTGGAAAAGTGGCCTCAAAGATGCCACTTAGGGCCTCTGAAATGGCGCCACATGCAGGAAATAGGCCTGAGTTCGAGTCACTTGAGAAGCAAATAAATAAGTTCTATTTTTGCTTCCAGTAAGGTGAGGTGGACTGGCATGGGTTTCTAGAAAAGGAAGAGTTTTATTTGCATAAATATGTGAATAATAAGGGATAAATAATGGATTTATTTTAGATTATTTTCAAGAGATAAATGTGGATATTATTTCTTTTATTTTGATAGATAAGGAAGAGATAAAAGAGGATTATTATTAGTATTATTTTTATTAAGAGATAATTATTGGATTAAGTTTTATTAAAGTGATAAATCAAGGGATAAAACTATCAAAATAGAAGAGTGGTGGCCAAGTAAAGGACTCTAGCTAGTAATTTTGGCTATAAAAGGAAGAGTAAGGCTATTCTTCATTCATTCTTTTCTTTTCAAGAAAACCTCTCACGAAATTCTCTAAAGTTTCTCCTCTTCTCTCTGCCGAATTTTCTCTCGCCATTATTCTCTTTTTCTCTTTTCTTTTCTTCTTCTATTACAAACACAATCAAAAGCCAAAGATACCAATAGCCCTAGTCGATTTCTCACTAAGCCTCAAGAGCCGAAATTGTTATCCACATCAAAGCCATAGCCGAATCGCTAAGGGTTCAAGCAAGAGTTCCATCAAATTCTTCAAGAGGGTAAGATTAGGTTAGATTCTCATTCTATTTCTTTTAAAGTCATTTCGAAATTAAGATTCTAATACCCTTAATATCTCATTGTCAAGAGATCTTTCGATTTACTAAGTGTCGACTACAAGGAAGGAGAAGTTCTTTTCCGAAGGTACACCATAAGCGCGTGTTCCTAGTTATTCGGTGAATTTCGGATTTAAGAATCTAAGGTAAGTCATATTTAACATACGGCTAAGGGTTATTTGTTGTGAATAAATGTTAGAAATTGATCTAACATGTAGTTATAGGGATTTCACAGAGGGGATACAAGGATTTTGGGATTTGAGAATTTCAAGGTAAGTTTTAAGAATACTAATCCTACTAGGATTTGGATTTATGGCCGAATGGCTTTTATTAAATTAGTAAGTGATTAATCAAATGTAGGAATTTGAGATCTAAGGCGATGAATCGATTTCGGGATTTCAAGGAATTCGTTAAGCAAATCAGGTGTGTACTCACACTAACTTTCGATATATCATATGGCAATTATTTTAATATATAAATTTGCATAAGAATGTGAATATGGCTAAGTACCATGAATATGGTAAAAGTACCCAGGTACGTTTTCTACTTTTGATAGGATTATGAATATGTATATGTGAATAATGAGAAATTAAGTATGTTATGCATGATATAAAATATATGGGGCATTCGGGATCTATGTGAAAGGGGAAGAAGGTGTTGACTTCGGTCTCACCAACGGAATATGAAGGTGTTGACTTCGGTCTCACCAACGGAATATGAAGGTGTTGACTTCGGTCTCACCAACGGAATATGAAGGTGTTGACTTCGGTCTCACCAACGGAATATGGTGACTACGGTCACAAAAATTTGAATATGGTAACTTCGGTTACATTATCTGAATTTGGTAACTTCGGTTACATTATTTGAATATGGTGTCTAATGACACAAATTATATGGGCGATGAGCACGCCGATCGCAAATGATCGCCGATGGTGTGTGTAGCGGATGGAGGGTTGACTTAGTAGTCCCACGGTGTGACCGGCAGTGCGGGTGGTGTGTAGCGGATGGTTAATTAGGTTTGGGTTTGGGAATACATCATTAATATTTGTATTCTATGATTTGAATGTGTATCATTTGCATGCCTGATTCTATTATGACTTAGTGTTGTGTACACATTGAGTCTGTTGACTCACCCCGTTTGGGGAATATTTTTCGTGTGATGAGCAAAGAATGGACCGGGTCGGGAGCTTAAAGGTGGCCATGCATAGCAAGAAATTTATGATTTGGACTTTCAATTTATTTTAAGTATTTTAAGTTTTACTTTGGGATCATTGATATAATAAGGCCATTGTGGTTTACTTTATTTTTCTTTTATTTATTATGTTTATGGATTTTTATCAATTAAAGTTTAAGTAAATTCCTTTTTAAAATTAACTCTAAATGTTTTGTCACCTTAAATAAATGGGTTTTAACATAAGATAAATTTGTTTTCAACTCAAGCCCAACCCAAACAATATTTTTTAAAAATCATACAAGTTTTTCCTAAGTAACAAAAGAATTTTGAATCGGTTTACTTGAGGAACATACCAAATCTGGTCAAAGCTCGTGGGCCGGGTTTGGGGTGTTTCAGATACGCCGTATCTCTCAACAGTGAAACAGCACACCTAAGACATTCATCAGGAGCACATGATAATTCAACAAACACTCTAATGGTATTCTCAAGCCAGAATTCAGCTCGCTCGGCATCGTCATCAACTGTGGCCCTGAACTCTTCGGCCCCATACATACGAATCTTATTAACTGGAGGTTTACTCAATTGAATCGAGTCTATAACTTGTGGTGCTACAGGAACTTGCGGGGGTGGAGGTTGTTGAGCAGCCGGATTCGTTCGAACGAACTCCGTGAACCACTCATTCATCATTCGGAAGAAGGCGTGCTTTGCCTCTCCCTCGTGACTACTAGAAATCGGCCTAGATTCATGCGGCGCTATCCCTTGAACGGGAGCAGGCGCATTACTCACAACATCATCAGCTACAGCTCGATCGGGATCTATTTGCTATACGAAAACACATTTTATCTATCAGGATTCATCACAATATCACAGTCCGTATATATGGCATGTATAGCTAGACTCTCACATGCTACGTTAGTCCTAGAATCGACTAAACCGTAGCTCTGATACCAATCAAATGTAACACCCCTAACCCGTATCCATCGCCGGACTAGGGTTACGAGTTATTACCGATCGAATCATAACATTTAAACAACCATTGCTCACACATCAGCATATCTTAGTTAATCAATAACACAAAGTCCCTTTAGGAGGTCTACGAAACCTTAAACATACTTTAGAGAAGGTTCGGGACTAAACCGATCTCATATGGAAACTTTGCGAAACTTAGAAAATTTTTCTTTCAAAACAGGGCACACGCCCGTGTGGCTATGCCGTGTGCCTCATACGGCCATGCCTTAAACCATGTCTTACCCCATGTGTAATACTGACTTGGGTCACACGGCCTATTACACACCCGTGTGTCTGGCCCGTGTACAACCCTGACTTGAATCACACGGCCTGTCACACGCCCATGTGTCTAGCCCATGTGCAAGTCTTTCTTGCTTTAAATTTGGACATTGAAGGACACGGTCAAGACACACACCCGTGTACTCACCCGTGTGGGCAATTATAGACCATTTACAAGGCCAAATTGCCACCTATTTTGGGTCCTCCCTACATGTTCAATTCCAACATCAAATTAGATACAATCATTCACCATCTCAAATACCAAATCAAGTATGAAACATATCATTTCTATTTCACCAAAGAAACATATCATTTCTATTTCACCAAAGCATACCATAATGGCCATTCACACAAGACCATATATACACATCACATACACCATTTTCACATAGAAAAATATATACCAAAATCAATCCAAAGTCTTGTCCATTTTCAAGCCATATCACATGGCAAGATTTATACATCTCAAAATATTCCACAACTTCACTAGCCTATACATGCCATATATCATATATACAACATTTCAAAAGGTACCAAAATAGATGTTCGATAGTGTGATTGAGTCGCTGACGATCCCCGGATCCGAGTTAGCTTAAAATACCACTGTAAAACAGAGAAAGACTTCACATAGTAGGCTTTAAAGCTTAGTAAGTTCGTAATATAACACAATTAACTCAACAATTCAAATTCAATATAAAAAATTAACTAACACTTAGTTCCATTCACATCACTACTCAATCTCATCCATGGCTTTACTCACTTTCATACCATATCTATAGGTTCGTATACAAGCATTTATAATGCTACTCAATCCAATTATTTTCATTATTTATTCACATAATCTTTCATCTATCTCATACACAATATCATCAACCACATAGGTTCTGTACATACCTGTACCATCACGTATTTATCTATCACATTTACCACTTCAATGCTCAATGCCATAATTCATTCGATCCTCTTTAAATGATCGATGAACTTGCACACTTAGTGCCAATTAATTAGCCGAAGCTATAATAATATTGCACACTTAGTGCCATCACATTAAACCGAATTTGTCTCGGTATCGCACACGTAGTGCCAAATAATACAGCCGATGCTTTCTTTATCTCGCACACTTAGTGCCATTCATCACTGTAACGATTCTATTTACCCACACTTAGTGCCACATATCTTTGAACTCACATTTCACATTACCAAACTCCACAACCACATTACCATTCATTTCATCACATATGAACATTGTTTAGACAATACATATTATACACGAACTTACCTCGGACGTAGAAACAACGATACTAGTCGATCAATCGAGCACTTTGTTCTTGCCTCGATCTAGGTCCGAATTTCTCTTTTCTTGATCTATATAATATCAAATTCGACTCATTCAATTTCATCTTCATCCAAAACAATCCACAAACACATAGTTAGGGAATTTTACACTTTAGCCCTCATAATTCCACATTTTGACATTTTAATCCCTATTTCACAATTACACAAAATACACATAATTTACTCACACCCAAGCTTGGTCGAATTTCATACTAGTCCCTAGCAGCCCATATCTTTCATTCATTTCACATTTCAACACAAAGTTTTCACATTTCTCAATTAAATCCCAAAAATGAATTTTTACTCAAAATCACTTTAGAAAATATGTATATCAATCATCAAACACTTAGTTTTCATCATCAAACATCACAAATCTCACAAAATAAATAATTCCATAACTCAAAATCATCATTAATTTCAGAAATTTAAGCATGGGCTTTATAGAACACAAAGTAACGATCACAAAAACGTAAAAATCATCAAAACCCGAACTCAAGTCATACCTTAATCACAAACACAAAGTGCCGAACCCTTAAACATGAAAATGGCTTCTTCTTTCTTCTATTTTCGGTGCAAAAAGATGATAAAATGGCCACCAATTGTTTTTGTTTTAATAATAATAACTTAATAACCAAATTACTATTTTATCCATAAATTAAAACATTATAAAATCATTCATTTAATGGATATTTATGTCAAATTCCACTATCAATGGTCTAATATCAACATAAGGACCTTTCATTTAATAAGCCATGGCAATTAAGCACTTTTAACTACTAGCAAATAGCTTTTGCATTTTTCGCGATTAGGTCCTTTTTCACAAATCGGCACACAAACAATAAAATTTTCACACAGAACTTTCACACATACTTTATCACATGCCATAAACATCAAAAATAATATTAAAATATTTTTCTGACTCGAATTTGTGGTCCCGAAACCATTGTTCTGATTAGGGTCTAAACTGGGCTCTTACAACTCTCCCCCCTTAGAGATTTTAGTCCCCGAAAATCTTACCATTGAATAGATTAGGGTATTGCTCTCTCATAGAATCCTCAGGCTCCCACGTAGCCTCTTCAACTCCGTGTCTGTGCCACAACACTTTCACTAAAGAAATTTTCTTATTTCTCAACTCTTTGATCTCACGAGCCAGAATTCTAATCGGTTCTTCGCTATACGATAGATCAAACTGAATCTCAACTTCAATAGGGGCAATCAGGTGTAATGGGTCAGATATGTATCGTCGAAGCATCGATACATGAAACACATTATGAATCTTCTCTAGCTCAGGTGGCAACAACAATCTATAAGCAACTGGCCTGATACATTCAATAATTTCATACATCCCGATAAATCTCGGACTCAACTTACCTTTTCTGCCGAATCGGAGTACTTTCTTCCACGGAGATGCTTTCAAAAACACTCTATCACCGATCTCAAATTCAATATCTTTTCGTTTCAAATCTGCGTAAGACTTCTGACGATCGGATGCCGCTTTTAAACTATTTCGAATCACTTTTACTTTTTCCTCAGTCTCTCTGATTAAATCTACCCCATGAATCTTATTCTCACTAAGCTCAGTCCAGTACAATGGTGTTCTACATTTACGACCGTAAAGAGCCTCATATGGTGCCATTTTAATGCTTAATTGAAAGCTATTATTATACGCAAATTCATTCAACGGCAAGTACTTTTCCCACGTACCTTCAAACTCAAGAATACAATATCTCAACATATCCTCGAGAATCTGAATGGTCCGTTCGGATTGACCATCTGTTTGCGGATGAAAAGCAGTACTGAAGTGCAACTTCGTACCTAAAGCATCTTGCAGTTTCTTCCAAAACCGCAAAGTAAACCTCGGATCTCTGTCGGACACAATAGATAGTGGCACTCCGTGCAATCTCACAATATCAGAAACATACAATTTAGCTAACTTATCAAGTGAGTAATCCGTTCTTACCGGAATAAAATGAACTGATTTTGTCAATCTGTCAACTATCACCCAGATTGCATCTTTCTTTTTCAGAGATAAGGGCAATCCCGACTCAAAGTCCATCGTGATTCTCACCCATTTCCACTCAGGAATCATGATCGACTGTAATAAGCCCGAAGGTACTTGATGTTCAGCTTTGACTTGCTGTCAAACTAAACATCTCGAAACAAACTCTAAGATATCCCGTTTCATTTCAGGCCACCAATAAAACTGTTTCAAATCATTGTACATTTTTGTACTTCCCGAATGAACAGACAAATGACTACTATAAGCTTCGTTCAAAATCATCTGAATCAATTCTGGATTTCTCGGAACACAAATCCTATCTCAGAATCTCAGACAATCATCATCATCAACTCAAAATTCTGAATCAGAATTCAAATCACACTGAGCTCGTTTCGCTAGTATTTCATTGTCAACTTTTTGGGCATCACAAATCTGCTGTAAGAACAACGGTCTAACTTTCAATTCGGCTAAAATCGAGCCATCATCAGACAGAACTAAATGAGCATTCATCGCACTTAGCGCAAACAGTGATTTTCGACTCAAAGCATCAGCAATAACATTTTCTTTTCTCGGATGATAATCAATCACAAGCTCGTAGTCTTTTAACAGTTCTAACCATCTTCTATGTCGCATATTCAAATCTTTCTAAGTCATCAGATATTTTAGGCTTTTATGATCTGAAAACACATGACATTTCTCACCGAAAAGATAGTGACGCTAAATCTTCAAAGCGAACACAATCGCAGCCAATTCAAGGTCGTGCATCAGATAATTCTTTTCATGCGATTTCAATTATCTCGAGGCATAAGCTATAACTTTGCCTTCCTGCATCAAAACACATCCTGCATCGTTTCAAAGAAAGCATAACTATATATCACAAATTCTTTACCGACTTACGTTTGTACTAACACTCGGAGCTTCAACAAGAGGGCTTTCAACTGATCAAAGCTTTTCTGACACTTTTCAGACCATTCAAATTTCACATCTTTTTGAAGCAATCTCGTCAACGGAGTTGCAATCATCGAAAACCCCTTTACGAACCGTCGCAATGCCCAAAGAAGTCCTAAAAAACCGCAAACTTCAAACACATTTCTGAGGTTTCTAATCTAAAATTGTTGAAACCTTACTCGGATCAACTCGTATCCCCGCAACTGACACTATATGTCCCAGAAAACCAACCTCGCGCAACCAGAACTCACATTTACTGAACTTTGCATACAATTGCTTATCACACAGGGTTTGTAACACAATTCTCAAGTGCTCGGCATGTTCTGTCTCATCACTAGAATAAATAAAAATGTCGTCAATAAACACAACGACAAATCGATTCAAATACGGCCTAAATATCCAGTTCATCAAGTCCATAAATACTGCATGGGCATTTGTTAGTCCGAAAGGCATAACTAAAAATTCATAATGCACGTACCTCATTCTGAAAGCAGTTTTCGGAATGTCTAAATCTTTTACTCGCAACTGATAGTATCCTTATCTCAGATCTATCTTTGAAAACAAAGTAGCTCCTTTTAACTGATCAAACAAATCATCAATTTTGGGCAGAGGATATTTATTCTTTATCGTCACTTTATTCAGCGGTTGATAGTCAATGCACATCCTCGTAGTACCATCTTTCTTTTTCACAAATAATACAGAGCACCCTGGTATGAGAAACTTGGTCGTGCAAATCCTCCATGTCTCACAACTCTTGCAAATCGAGATTTCAATTCTTTTAGCTCACTGTTTGTCATTCTATATAGGGCTATTGAGATAGGGGTCATCCCCGGCACTAACTCAATTCCAAACTCAACTTCTCGTATCGGAGGTAATCCCAATAATTCTTCAGGAAACACATCAGAGAACTCACAAACCACAGGCACAGACTCAACTTTCTTTTCTGTCACTTTCGTATCAATCACAAACGCAAGATAAGCTTCACATCCCTTTTTCACATAATTCAGAGCTTTCATCGAATATATTACAGCCAGTAACCCATTCAAATCACTGGATTCAATTCGGACTATCTCGTCATTCTGACTTCTCAAATCAATAGACTTTCGTTTGCAATTCACAATAGCATTATGCAAAGTTAGCCAATCCATACCCAGAATTATATCAAATTCATCAAAGGGTAGCAGCATCAAATTACCCGGGAAACAGATATCTCGAAACATCAACGGACAATTTTTTGCACACTTTGTCAACCTATTCACACTTGCCTAAGGGGTTCACTACTCTAATTACAAATTCAGTAGACCCAACAGGTAGAGTCTTACTAGATACTAAGTTTACACACACATATGAATGAGTAGATCCTGGATCTATCAATGCAATCACATCAGTATCATAAAGAGTGAAAGTACCAGTAATGACGTCGGGAGATGAAGCTTCTTCTCGAGCGCGAATAGCGTAGGCTCTGGCAGGTGCTCTTGCCTCCGATCTCACAGTTGTATCCGTCGTTCCTCTCTGACTACCACTCACAATTCCTGTGTTTCTGGGTGGTCTACCCTTAGCTGCAGTGTTACTCAGCCTCACATTCTGAGCATTATCTTTCTCAGCCAACTCCAGGCAATCCCGAATGAAATGATTTCGTGATCCATATTTATAACAAACTCTATTATTATACTTGCCCCAGCATTCACCAATATGACGTCTCCCACACTACCTACACACAGGCTTATTGTTTTTGACACTGCCAACACTTGATTCCATTGGAATTTGAGCTTTAGGACTCGCATATTATTTCACACGATCTCTACTCGAATGTCCAGTCCCAGCATTTGAGCGACTGGTTGCATCTCTGAATCTCTTTGACAAAGAGTTATACGGCTTACTCATCGACCTTTTTCTCTTGTATCTAGCTTCTGAGTCTGCTTTCTTCTTTTCTTTACTAAGCTCCTCGGCTTTACAAGCTCTTTCAACCAATACCACAAATTCAGTCAAGTCAAGAATTCTGACCAAAAGTTTAATATCTTCATTCAACCCTTCAATGAATCGTTTACACATAGTTTCTGTCGAAACACATTCTCGTGCATATTGGCCCAATCTCACAAATTCTCGCTAGTATTTCATAACAGACATACGGCCCGGTTTCAGGTCAAGAAACTATTTGCGTTTCTGATCTATAAACCGTTGACTGATATATGTCTTGCGAAATTCGATTTGGAAGAAATCCCAGGTGATTCGTTCTCTCGGAACTACAGATATCAATGTTTTCCACCAATGATACGTCGTATCTCTCAACAGTGAAACAGCACACTTAAGACATTCATCAGGAGTACATGATAATTCATCAAACACTCTAATGGTATTCTCAAGCCAGAATTCAGCTCGCTCGGCATCATCATCAACTGTGGCCCTGAACTCTTCGGCCCCATACTTACGAATCTTATTAACTGGAGGTTTACTCAATTGAATCGAGTCTATAACTTATGGTGCTACAGAAACTTGCGGGGGTGGAGGTTGTTGAGCAGCCGGATTTGTTCGAACAAACTCCGTGAACCACTCGTTCATCATTCGGAAGAAGGCTTGCTTTGCCTCTCCCTCGTGACTACTAAAAATCGGCCTAGATTCATCCGGCGCTGTCCCTTGACAGGAGCAGGCGCATTACTCTCAACATCATCAGCTACAGCTCGATCGAGATCCATTTGCTATACGAAAACACATTTTATCTGTCAGGATTCATCACACTATCATAGTCCGCATATATGGCATGTATAGCTAGACTCTCACATGCTACGTTAGTCCTAGAATCGACTAAACCGTAGCTCTGATACCAATCAAATGTAACACCCCTAACCCGTATCCATCGTCGGACCAGGGTTACGAGGTATTACCAGTCGAATCATAACATTTAAACAACCATTGCTCACACATCAGCATATCTTAGTTAATCAATAACACAAAGTCCCTTTAGGAGGTCTACAAAACCTTAAACATACTTTAGAGAAGGTTCGGAACTAAACTGATCTCATACGGAAACTTTGTTGAACTTAAAAAATTTTTCTTTCAAAACAGGGCACACGCCCGTGTGGCTATGCCGTGTGCCTCACACGGCCATGCCTTAAACCATGTCTTACCCCGTGTGTAACACTAACTTGGGTCACACGGCCTATTACACGCCCGTGTGCTTGGCCCGTGTGCAACCCTGACTTGAATCACACGGCCTGTCACACGCCCGTGTGTCTAGCCCATGTGCAAGTCTTTCTTGCTTCAAATTTGGACATTGAAGGACACAGTCGAGACACACGCCCGTGTACTCACCTGTGTGGGCAATTATAGACCATTTACAAGGCCAAATTGCCACCCATTTTGGGTCATCCCTACATGTTCAATTCCAATATCTAATTACATACAATCATTCACCATCTCAAATACCAAATCAAGTATGAAACATATCATTTCTATTTCACCAAAGCATACGATAATGGCCATTCACACAAGACTATATATAGACATCACATACACCATTTTCACATAGAAAAACATATACCAAAACCAATCCAAAGTCTTGTCCATTTTCAAGCCATATCACATGGCAAGATTTATACATCTCAAAATATTACACATCTTCACTAGCCTATACATGTCATATACCATATATACAACTTTTAAAAAGGTGCCAAAATAGATGTTCGATAGTGTGATTGAGTCGCTAACGATCCTCGGATCTGAGCTAGCTTAAAATACCACTGTAAAACAGAGAAAGACTTCACACAGTAGGCTTTAAAGCTTAGTAAGTTCGTAATATAACACAATTAACTCAACAATTCAAATTCAATATACAAAATTAACTAACACTTAGTTCCATTCACATCACTACTCAATCTCATCCATGGCTTTACTCACTTTCATACCATATCTATAGGTTCGTATACAAGCATTTATAATGCTACTCAATCCAATTCTTTTCATTATTTATTCACATAATCTTTCATCTATCTCAAGACAATATCATCAACCACATAGGTTCTGTACATACCTGTACCATCACGTATTTATCTATCACATTTACCACTTCAATGCTCAATGCCATAATTCATTCGATCCTCTTTAAATGATCGATGAACTTGCACACTTAGCGCCAATTAATTAGCCGAAGCTATAATAATATCGCACACTTAGTGCCATCACATTAAACTGAATTTGTCTCGGTATCGCACACGTAGTGCCAAATAATACAGCCGATGCTTTCTTTATCTCGCACACTTAGTGCCATTCATCACTGTAACGATTCTATTTACCCACATTTAGTGCCACATATCTTTGAACTCACATTTCACATTACCAAACTTCACAACCACATTACCATTCATTTCATCACATATGAACATTGTTTAAACAATACATATTATACACGAACTTACCTCGGACGTAGAAACAACGATACTAGTCGATCAATCGAGCACTTTGTTCTTGCCTCGATCTAGGTCTGAATTTTTCTTTTCTTGATCTATATAATATCAAATTCAAGTCATTCAATTTCATCTTCATCCAAAACAATCCACAAACACATAGTTAGGGCATTTTACACTTTAGCCCTCATAATTCCACATTTTGACATTTTAATCTCTATTTCACAATTACACAAAATACACATAATTTACTCACACCCAAGCGTGGCCGAATTTCATACTAGTCCCTAGCAGCCCATATCTTTCATTTATTTCACATTTCAACACAAAGTTTTCACATTTCTCAATTAAATCCCAAAAATGCATTTTTACTCAAAATCACTTTAGAAAATATGTATATCAATCATCAAACACTTAGTTTTCATCATCAAACATCACAAATCTCACAAAATCAACAATGGCATAACTCAAAATCATCATTAATTTCATAAATTTAAGCATGGGCTTTATAGAACACAAAGCAACGATCACAAAAACGTAAAATCATCAAAAACTGAACTCAAATCTTACCTTAATCACAAACACAAAGTGTCGAACCCTTAAACATGAAAATGGATTCTTCTTTCTTCTATTTTCGGTGCAAAAAGATGATAAAATGGCCACCAATTATTTTTGTTTTAATAATAATAACTTAATAACCAAATTACTATTTTATCCATAAATTAAAACATTCTAAAATCATTCATTTAATGGATATTTATGTCAAATTCCACTATCAATGGTCTAATATCAACATAAGGACCTTTCATTTAATAAGACATGGCAATTAAGCACTTTTAACTACTAGCAAACAGCTTTTGCATTTTTCGCGATTAGGTTCTTTTTCACAAATCGGCACACAAACAATAAAATTTTCACACAGAACTTTCACACATACTTTATCACATGCCATAAACATCAAAAATAATATTAAAATATTTTTTTGACTCGAATTTGTGGTTCTGAAACTACTGTTCCGATTAGGGTCTAAACCGAGCTGTTACACGTTGCATATTCGTTCTATAAAAAATACCCCTCCTCTCAAACAAGATCCTTGTCCTCAAGGATAAAAAAAAAAAAGAAACCTTTGTTGGATCTCCTTCAGATTTTCCTAAGTAGCATCTTCAAGAAATGTGTCAGCCTACTCGATTAAGATCTCTGTGACAGCTTGGTTTCTTTTTTTACCATTCGTCTATCTAACACCCGATTTGGTTCTTTGAGGATTGCACCATTAGACCCCACTGGTGGAAACACTAAGGAACTCACTGTTGACCCAATGTGCTTCTCCAGTTGTGAAACTTGGAAAGTAGGGTGGATATGAGCAATTGGTGGCAGACTCAACCTGTAAGCAACTTGTACCACTCTTGCCTCCATTGGAAAAGGGTCAAAATACCTAGGTAACAACTTCTGGTTTCTAAATTTCCTCAATGGGTGCTGTCTATATAGTTGGAGCTTTAAGTAAACCAAGTCTCCCACTACAAAATCCCTGTTAGACCTCATTCTGTTGGCCATTTGCTTTATCCTTTCTTGAGCTCGTTTTAAGTGAAACTGAAGCACATTTCGCATGGCCTCCCTATGCTACAAGGTTCTGTCCACTATTGCTACTTGAAAAGCCCTAATTAAGTAAGGTAAATGAGTAAAAGGGTACTAACCATATTGTCTGTCCATCTGTTTAAGGGTGAGAGGCAGTAGACATTTGGAGTTTGGTGCCCAAGTGCTTGAAAAGCTCTTACCAAAAGTTGCTAAGAAACAACCTATTTCTGTCAGATACAATCGATTCTGGTATACTATGGATTTTGTAGACTTGGTTGAGGTATTCTTGTGCTACTACCACAACAGTGAAGGGATGAACCAAAGTAATGAAATGGCCATATTTGGTGAGTCGATCCACCACCACCAGAATCGTGGATTTTCCTTTTGAAGCAAGTAAACCCTCCACAAAATCCATACTTATGGTTGTCCAAGCTCGTTCTGGTACGGAAAGAGGTTGCAACAACCCTGAAGAAGTAGTATTATCCACCTTGCATCTCTGGAAAGTTACACATTCTCGAACCCATCTTTTCACATTCTTTTAGAGACATTTCCAATACAACAAGCCTAAAATTCTATGTCTAGTAGCATGTCTACCCGAGTGACCTCTTAATGATCCTCCATGGAAAATATCGAAGATATGTTTCTTGAGTTGGTCATTGTGTCCTACTACAATTTTTCCCAACCTTTTAATCACCCTACCATCCTAGAAATACTTAGAGTGAAGCTCGGGTTGAAGTTAGAGCTCCTGGCACAGTTGTTGTAACTTGGTATCTAGTCTATAAGAGTCCATAATCTGATCCCATAGCTCAAACCAAGAAAGACTTATATTCCTCACACATTGAAAGAGTTGATAGATCTACTCATGAGGCATCCTTGATAAAGTATCTGCAACAGTATTTTGGGTCCCCTTCCTATAAGAAATTGAATAATCATAACTTAACATTTTAGCAACCCACTATTGTTGGTAGGGAGTAATTGTATGGTGATCAGACATGAATCTCAGGCTTTGGTGGTCTGTTTTAATCTGGAAATGTCTCCCAATCAGGTAAGGATGCCATTTTTTGACTGCTAGGAGCCCTGCTAACATCTCTTTGTAATATATGGATAAGGTTTGATGTTTGACTCCCAAGGCCTTGCTGAAAAAAAGCCACTAGTTTCCCCTTTTTTTGTAAGACTACTCCTACCCCTTGTCCACTAGCATCAATTTCTACACAAAAAAACTTCTTGGAAATCAAGTAAAACCAAAACTAGTGCTTGACAGATGGCTTCCTTAAGCTACTGAAAAGTTGTCTGTGTGAGTTTAGTCTATTGCCATTTAGTATCCTTCTTCAACAAGGTAGTAAGAGGCTTGGCCAACACTCCATAACCTCTTATGAACCTTCTATAATAACCTCATAGTCCAAGGAACCCTCGCAACTCCTTCACAGACTGTGGAAGGGGCCAATTGAGAACACTCTCCACTTTTTCCTTATCCATGCTAACTACCCCCTAAAAATGATGTGTACTAGATATTCAACTTGAGTTGCTCCAAATGTGCATTTATTCCTCTTAACGTAAAGCTGGTTCAACCTCAACAATTGCAACACTTCCTTAGATGAGTCAAATGATCTGACCAAGTGTTGGAGTACACAAGTATATCATCAAAGAAGACTACAACTCACCTCCTCAATAACCATCTAAATATCGAATTCATTAGTGCTTGAAAGTTAGAGGGAGCATTTGTCAAGCCAAAGGGCATGACCAAAAATTCATAGTGCCCCTCATGTGTTTTAAAGGTTATTTTATGCACATCCTTATCCCACATCCTTATTTGATGATAGCTCGATCTCAAGTCCAGCTTAGATAAAAAATTTACTTGGCCCAATTTATCAAGCAGTTCTTCAATGACAGGTATAGGGAACCTGTCATTTATGGTCAATTGGTTGAGCTGCCTGTAGTCAATACACAGCCTCCAACTGTCATCTTTTTTCTTTACCATCACCATGGGAGAAGTAAAGGGACTAATGCTATTATAGATTATACCAGCTTGCAACAATTCTTGTATGAGCCTTTCAATCTTTGTCTTTGCACTGCAGGATATCTGTAGGGCCTCATCTTTACCACCTTAGTTTCATCTACCAATGGGATTCTATGATCCTATAACGAAGGATAAGATAATCCTTTTGGAGTTTGGAACACATCTTCAAACTCATTGAACAGGTTTAGTAAATCTTGAGGCAGCTGAGCTTATGGTACAGTGAGTGTGGTTTGGTCACATGAAGTCAACAACATTGGGCATGGGTCATGCCCTATCATACTCAAACATTTAGATATTTAGTTGTTGGGAATAATCTATAAAGAGCTTGGTATAATGCCTTGAAGAATACAACTCTGCCCATGTGATCAAATTACATGGTTAGAGAAGAGAAATTCCAGATGATGGAGCCAAGGGACAAGAGCCACTGGATTCCCAAGACCAGGTCACACCCTTTCACTAGTAGGATCATGAAATCATTTAAGAAACTATAACCCTGCTCTTTCCATTAGACATCTCTACATAGCCCTTGAGATGATAATCGAACACCATTAGCCACTATCACTCTCAGTTTGTTTTTCTTTTTCTACAGGCAAATTCAACCTCTTAGCTATTTTAGAGTCCACAAAATTGTGTGTACTCCCTGAGTCCACCAAAATAATCACCTCAGTCTGGTCAATGAGGGCTGAAAATCTCATAGTATTGTGTCCTTATGATCCTTGAAGAGCATGCAGAGATAATATTGGAGTAGGGTTTTCAGTTACTTGATCTACTGCTTCTAATCGGTCAAGACAGTCTTGGAACTCCTCTAAAGTTAGGGTCTTAGCATCAATGTCCTGGTCAACTTGTGGTTCAATGATAAGGTGATATAGCTGAGATTTGGAACATTTGTGCCCTGGTGTGTATTTGGAACCACACAAAAAACAAAGCCCATTTTTTTCTTTTGTCCTACACTTCAGCTTGATAAAGGGATTTAGTAGGAGCTCGTTGCCCAGAGTTATTTGTGCCTACAGGGCCCCCTATTGGTAAAGAGCCACCAGTGCTATGATGCACTCTTGGAGTAAGAAACAAAGGTTTAGGAGGAACTATTCTACTACTTACAAGTAACCCCTTCCTTGAAAAACCCAACACAATGCTTTCAACCTGTCTAGCCAAAGTATAACCCTCAACCAAGGTTTGTGGTTCAACTAAGGTTTGTGGCTTAAAAAACCGGAGGTACTGCCCTATCTCAGGCTTTAAATTACTTGTAAAGATGCTTAATGCATATGCTTCAGGAAAATGGAGCTGGTTTAGTAAACTTACAAAACCATCATGAAATTGATCAACCGAGCTTTGTTGTTTGAGAGATACAAGTTCAACCATAGGATCGATGAAGGAGTTAGATCCAAAATGCTCCTTCAGACCCTTAGCATACAAATCCCAGGTCAATTGATGCAACCCTCCTTGTCTCTAAACAAAGAAATGATGTCAATCTAAAGCCTTCCCTTCCAAGTGTAGCATAACCACTCGAACTTTGGCATGATCTCCCACCTCTTTAGCTTTGAAGTACTGTTTGAGCTTAGACCACCAACCTCTGAAATTACTCCCATCAAAATGAGGACAATCCACTTGAAAAAAAGTACTCCCAATAACCAAGCTGCCTGTTGGAGAAAACGCTCCAGTATGTCTCAGATCTGACATGGGAGACATAACTAGATGCTTCTTGGGTGGGAATCCTGGAGGAGATTCTCTCAAAATTCATTTCTACTTATTAGAGACCAGTCTAGTAGCAGCAATTGGAGGAGTTTGCCCAAAATACTGTTCAAACAAAGAGTGGAGCTCAGAACGAAGCTCAAATCGTACCCCAAAATGGACCTCGATCTTGATTCCTTCTTGGAAGTCCTTTAAACGCGCATCAATCCTTGCATCCAAGTGATTGAACTCTGCTTGCAGCTGGGTAAGTTCATTCTGGATCACCCCCATATCTTTCTGGAGTCTGGTGGTAACGTCCTCAGTGGCCATGAGAACCGACTGAGCTCTAATACCTTTGTTGCGTGATAGCTTTTGAAAGACGAAATTGAAGAAAATAGAGAAGAAGAAGAGAAAGAAAAGTGAGAAATTCGAGAGAGAAAATTTAAAAGAGAAAGAAATTGATATTTCTTCTCATTTTTCATAACTACCTTGCCCCTCCTAATTGGTGTTAAAAGAGGCAAAATAATGGACTATGACAACTGACATACTAACAGTTGCTCAAATCGCACCGTTTCATTAAATGGTGTTTCCCCAAAAACGAATCGTTTAAACAAGTGTTAGTCCCCTAAGTCAATACGCACCGTTCTACTAAAACAAGTAATAAAACGCAGCGTTTCTTAAATTTGATTTACAATTAAAAGAAATAACAAACAAATAACAGAAATATGAAATGACCGTTGCATGTTTGTTCCATAACACTACGTTAGAAACGAAGGACTTCGTGTATGGGTAAGTTTAAGATATGAGAGGGTTTTTAAGTATTGAAGGCAATGTGGAAGAGTGGGTCACACTTACTCACATTGTATAAGCATTGATCTAGAAAAAAAATCAATTTTTTTTTCATATCGTTAGAATCTAGTATAGAGGTATTTGCCCCGAAGTAAAAAAAGGAATTCCATGATCATTTGAATGGGGAGGTCGATGAGAATATGGAGAATGGTACGGATATTTCAGTGAGGGAGGAGGGCAGCCTTTTGAATGCCGAACCAGTAGATGCTTTAAGTCTTAATTCAGTACATGTGTACCAGCCATCAGAGGAAGATGAAAAGCTTCATCGGATCAACTCAATACTCCGATATAAAAGAAAAGGGGACCAATCAGGAATTAACATTCCCAATAGGCGAGGGGGTGCAGTCTACATGACAGGAAATAAGATTTGTTACCTATGAGAATGGTAATCATTTCCTAACTAATGTTTTCTTTGTTAATGATGAAGCAAGAGATGGTGCAGAAAGTAGCACTAGGGGGGCTAAGAGCCCAACTAAAAGCAGCTAATAGCTAGAGATGACCTCAAAATAACATGACTTCCAATTTTGATATTTTCCGTGATGATGAGGAGGTGATCATTGAACAAGCGGGTGAAGGCGCAAAGAATGAAGGAATGATCCCAATAAATGATAAAGGAACATGGAACATGTTTGACACGGTAGAGTATCAGAATACAAAGGATGCAAAAGCATTTGAGAGATTCAAAATCTTATGTAAGGAAAGTTATGGAAAAGTTCTCCAGTTCACATTGTAGAAAGAATTAGTGTAGTTGGGTAAGCTCAGTATGAACATGCAGGAATAGGTATTATCGAAACTAATATTGATATCATACGGGATGATTATATAGTGGATGGAATTGGGGGTGGATCAAATAGAGTCTTTGGAGATGGTCCAAGTTGAACCAATAGGTCTTGTTAGCTCAACTCATGAAATTCAGAATGTTGTATCTAGTGGGATGCCACTTTAAAATTATCCAAGATCTACTACTTTAGAAATAAGGGGTGAGTGGGATTCCAAAATGGGTGATAAGGAGGGTGAGGATTTTAGTGGATCTTTCTTAGAAGATATCCAATAGTTAGCTGCTAGCCCAATTGATATGGAAAAATCTTAGCTGATGTTATAATATCTAATTTATTTGCGTATGAGCCTCTAAACAACATCCCATAAAAGGTTTGAAAATTGAGGGTGTTGAAAATGCCATGCATGATGAGTTGGTGCAGGGAGATTGTTTCGAAAGAAATAATGGTGAAGCCATGATAGACTGGACTGTAGATGACCATTTGGAGTAGTAGGTTACAGAACAAGTTGACCCTATCTTTCTAGAAAATCCAATAGGATTGGAAAATACTCAGAACCAGGCTTCAATGTTGCAAAACATTCCTGTGGATGTTGATATGGAGGAGACTGATATGGTACTAAAAATGACAAACCAAATGGAGGTTGGGCTAGAGATTAACAGTAGAGAATTCTCAACTCAGATGCAATCGAAATCAAATGAGCATTCTCTTCATTCGGAAGTGATACATGTACTTCAAGGAAATGATGACCACTGTAACCTGACACCAGTGGACTCGGGCATAATTTGTGTCGAGGTTTATGCTACTAATCTTCCTAATGATGTGAGTAGGGCTTTGGAGATAAGGGATAGAGCGATTCAGGGGGATCATTAAGATGGGAAAGCAAATAATTTTGATGCAGTCCATGAATAAATGGTTTAACAAAAAATCAGCTTTGACAATATTATACCAATGCAAGGAAATAAAGAGGGAGTCAAAGTCCAGTGATGATGAGGAAGGTGGGCACACAAGGAAAACCCACAGGCGGACCTGGAAGATATTTACTGTTCGCGAGGGTGAGAGTAGCATGTACTCATGGGGGCTTACGAACTAGCCTAGAAAAGCCTCAGCTGGAGCCATGATTATTGTCAGTTGGAAGACAAGGGGGTTGGATCGCCCCCTTGTTGTTCACTGCATTCAACAAATGACCCATCGTTTAAAACTGAACGTGTTGTTCCCGATGGAAACAAAGAGTTCGACTGAAGATATGGGAAAGTGGGCTAAGCTATGGGGTTTTGATGATTTTGTGGGTTGTTCCTATGGAAGAAGTAGTGGGGGGTTGTGGTTATGTCTCGAGTATACATAAAAATGTGATTCACTTTTCTGTTTATGATTATTGCAACTTATTTTCATGGATGACGTGTGTATGGTGACCAAAAATTAAATAAAAGGGAAAGAGTATTGCAATAAGTAAAAAGGGATAGTCGGGTCATTTTGGTGACTTTAAACAAGTTTTAAATAGTGAAGATAAATTTACACCTAGACACACAAACATCAGTGGATGTGAGATACTAAATGAATGCCTTGATGGATGTAGTTTGATGGAAACTAATCCAAATAGGCAATTCTTCACATGGACCAACAATAGGGAGGGTGAAGAAGTACTTTGGGAGAGACTTGACCGTGCTTTTTGTAATCAGAAATGGCTCCAACGCCATCTTAAGGCTAGCTTGATAAATAAACCAACCATTCAGTCTGGCCATGGCCTAATGGTGCTAAGTACCAGTATTAGATCTTTTCGAGGCAGTTTGGTTGGAACATCCAAGGTGTAAAGAAATCAATGGTCAAATCATGTTAAGGGTACCTTGTCTTACTCCTTTTTACCCAAATTAAAAATTACGAAGCAAGCATTGAAGCTTTGGGAAAGGGAGGAGTTCGTGAACATAATGTTCAGGAAAAAATATTATAAGATAAGCTAACAGTGGTGCAACAAAAAATTATGTGACTAGACATGGTTGAAAAGGAAAAGGAGATGAGGGCAAGTTTTGAAGGGGTTTTAAATATGAACAAGTTTTATGGTTTCAGAAATCCAGAGCAGAGTGGATAATGGAAGGAGAGAGAAATACTAGTGAATAAGAGAAGATGGAGAATTGGGATTTTAATGATTAAAGGTGAGAATGGTCAAGTTGCGGAAGATCATAGTAAGGTTAAGGAGGTATTGCTAATCATTTCAAAAATATTTATGGAAAGGAAGATTCAGCTAGTGATGAGGAGACAAGGAATAACCTTCATTCCATTCACTTGAAGAGAATTCCACAAGCTCATTTGGATGAACTAAATAAAATCATTGTTAGAAATAGAGATCAAAGAAGCCTTGAATCAAATCAGTCCCCTGAAGGCACTAGGACCCGGATGAGAATCTTGCTATCTTCTTTTAGCAAAACATGGACACGGTAGGTAATGATGTTTGGAGAGGGATGCTTGACTTCCTGAAAATGGTAGGATGCTCAAAGAATTTAATGCAACACTTAATTGCATTGATGCCAAAGAGCAAGTTCCCTTAATCGGTAAATGACTACACACATCATTCTTTGCAGTGTAGTTTATAAGATCATTCCAAAAATTATTGTTCAAACCGTGATAACACCCTCTCAAAATGTGTTTTCTCAAAATAGGTAAGTATGTGATAATGTCAGTATTGGTGCAAAGAATCAGAAAAGGAGGACAAACAAAGGTATGATCAGAGCTTTGAATATCAATATGAATAAAGCCTATGATAGGATTAGTTGAAATTTCATCAAAAATATCTTCTCCTTTCTAAGCTTCAGTGTGAAATGGGTCAAATCTTATCATGTCATGCTTCTCAATAGTGAGATCAAAATGACTATATTATGCCGAAGAGGGGATCAAGACAAGTTGATCCTCTGTCTTTGTATTGATTAACCTATTGAATAAGCAAGTGGTTGAAGAAGGAAGGGAAGGAGTTGTACAAGGAAGAGAGATTGAATAGAGAAATAGTGAGTGGAAGATTCTATGGAAGTTGAATTTGCTGTACAAAATTGTGATCTTCTTGTGGAAAATATGCTCTAATTGTATCCTATATCAGTTGGAGCTCGGCAGACATATATCATCCATAGATACATGTTGCCCTATGTGTCATGAGGACCATTTATTCATCAAATGACCCTTTGAAAAAGCGATGTGGTCTAGCTCAATTGTAGATTAATAGCTTTGATAATAAAGATAAGTGGGATCCAAAGAATGCTATCAAAGCTGGGAATACGAGGACATCGAATCATTATAGAGAATGCTTGGTAGCTTCACTGAAAATTGTTAAAGGGAAGATGGAGATTGGAAGAGGTGCATGCTTGATGGACAGTGACAAACGGTTGATTTATAAATGTGCAACAAGTTGGAATAAAGATGATAAAATTGGTCTGAAGCTGGGAGCTCTTACTTAAAGCAAAGGAACTGAATAGGATGATCAAATCATCCAGAAATGTAATAGATATTTCCTCTATATTGTTTGATCCTTACCCCCAAGTCCTTTGATATTTTAGAGACATTGCTAGATGTATAGGTCGAGTTACAACAAGGAACGCTATGGTCATTTACTATTTTACGATAGGAACTAATTATGCTTGCTTTGATAAATTTTTAATATAATTATATAAATATGTTTCTATAAATTAAAAAATTATCATTTTTATTTTAAATACTATCATATAATTATAATAATTATTAATGTATATTTAGTCATATATTTAGGGTTTTCTCGAGTTTTGAATCAAATTTATTTCAAGCTCGAGCTCAAATCATTATGAGCTTAAGTTCAAATCAATATCAGGCTCGAATTATTCTAGGCTCGCGCTTCCTCTGGTTTAGATTAATTTGAACTTGAATTTTTTCAAGCTTTTGATCTCGAGCTTGTTTTGTCTAATGGGAGATTTTTTTTCTGTTTAGGGTCATTATGCAATAATTGAATTCTGATATGACTATGTCAGGTTTTAGATAATTTATAATAAATAAAGGAGGCTCGAAAATAGCAAATAAGAATGTTATGTTTCATTGAAACCTAGTACAAAATAAATTGACATTGGTAAGACTAGATAAAATTTAGCATCATTCTAAGGGTGTTACTAGCTTCCAATCATGAAAATGCTTAGCATTTAGAACTTTTTTATATCAGAGCCAGGATAGATCATCCGAAATATGGAGACTGCAATTGGAATTAAAGAAGCAAATGTCATGTATAATTGTTCTGAGCTGCTTACTTTGAGAGTGATTTGCCCACAAAACTGGTGCTTCAATCCCCCATGAACAGCCACTGAAGAACTGCATCCAATAGAGAATTGAGATTGTAGGTTATCCATTAGAGCTGGATCATGCCTCCACTTCACAAAAGACAGTCCAAGTATGGTCTGGATTTGCTCAACAGGAAAATTATCCTTTAATCGGATCTCAATGTTGGCTCCATATGCTGCTTGACCTTGACATGCCACTGCCCCAGCATTTCCAGCCAAAACCAACCTTTTTCCTATTGAAATCCGATCCTCGATCTTAACTCCCGTAGCCATATTTCCGCCAAATAAAGTACCTGATAAACCTACAGTCGTTCGGTTTATGTTGAAATTTCTGAATCTTGTTTCGGTCCTTAAGACATATGCAAGCTGTTTTCCAACAGTTTGGATATCGAATCCCAGCATTGTTGATCCATTCCCTCTGTGTTTTGAATGGACTGAAGAATCCAAATGGACATTGAACTCTCTTTTATCCTTGGTGATTTGAACAGCAAATGCCCCTGGTAAGTAATCAGCTATAGCAAGACTTCTTTCAAGGCTAACACCATCATATCCAATATCATGATCCCAAACCTGTGAGTCCAAAACTGGCCTCGTGAGAAGCTGAGATGCAGATTCTGAAAATCGATACAGGTATGTCGGGTTATCCCCATTAAAGGAAGGAGGAAGGACCATTTCAGGCAAGGGGACCGATATAGTAGTCAGATCCACTTCTTCAACGTTTGCATTATCTCCAACATCATCATCATCATTACCATCACCATCTTTTTCTTTCGTCTTAGTTTCCATCAATCTTTTCACATCATTTCTCCATTGTTTCTTTTGAAGTAGCTTCACACGATAATCATTCTCTTCAAAGTAAGGTTTTCTCTGCTCCTCGCAAAGTTTATCAACCTGAGACCTTCTTAGAGACTTGAAGGGTGGATGCTTGTCATATTCGTCATAATTTGATGAATCTCCCAATTCAATCTCTAAGATGACATCCTCATCACCCTGATTGTTAGGTAGTTTTGGATGAGGACGAGATCGCAATAGAGAAGACAAGAAGTAAGGTAGAGGCGGGGAATGAATTTGCGAGCTAAAAAGCTTATGGTGATCCAAAGGATCTTGTGGTTTCGACAAACAACTTGCTTCGGATAAGATCTTCACTGAATAACATAAGAGTAGCAACTGTGATCTCCAAGTTTTCCCATTTGGAAGCAAGAATTCTCCATTTCTGTCTCCCTGACACAATGGATGGTTCTCAACAAGAGCCACAGGTTGCATCATACTTGGATACATTAGCCGCAGATCTCCAACTGCTTGGCTGATACCTCGATGAACCACATTAGACCTTTGAGCTACAAAGGCCTCAAAACTTAAGGGTTCCCCCACTGGTCCCTCGGGGGAAGCAGATGCAGCATGAGTAAGAGTTACAATGGCTTTTTCCCATATTGATGAACCTAGAGAATCAGTAAGTGACTTTAGTAATAGAAAGTCCGTAAGATCTCTATCATATGTGTCTAAACGATCGACATAGAGGACAACATCTGGCGGGAACTTCCTTATAGACCTCTTTATGGATGCCAATAGTTTGCAATTAGTAGCTTCTTTGGTCACAGGAGATCTAAGACCAGGCGTATCAAAGATTTTGATCTTAACTCCATCAAATGTTCCAACAATCTCCTTTACTGTGGTTGTGGCTGGTTTGAACGCATCAATCATGGATTTTTGCTCACAGAAAATGGAATTAATGCTTGCACTCTTTCCCACTCCAGTTTTTCCAAGAACCAAAAGAGTCAAAGAAAAGTCCAATTCATCTTTACCTTCTGCTTCAAGTTGCATAGCTGTTTTCATGGAAGATTCAAGGGTGAATTCTTGACAGAAAGGGTTACCTGAAGCTAGGGCCAGTCTGTACAGTACTTGAGCCACCATGGGATCATTGGGAGAATGACCTAGTCTATGAACAAGTCTCAAGAATTTCACTCTTATTAGTTGTAACCTCTCAAACAGCTTATCTTCATCACTTGGATTCTCCTCGAAGGCAATGTTATCCATATTTGATGCAGCAACTTCCAAAGAATGGAATGAAGAACCTGAATAAGCAGCGCAGTCGAGCGAGAATACTCTAGAACCACAAGGGGAAGTGACTGTGAGGCCACCACCATCCGTTTCAACAACTGTCGGATCTTCGGAAAGAGTAGCCAATGCAGCAGAATTAAACAGTTCCTTAGCTTCATGCTCCATCTTTGCTTCCGCTTCATCAGAATCCATTACAATCTGCTGATTTGCTATCCATATTTGATCCTCAAAAACTACCTTTGAAAGAGATGTGGAGGTTGTTTCAGAGCTTCTACATATCATTTGAACAACACTTTCATCATAAAGGCAAACATTATCCGCAATATGCTTATCTATAGCTTCTACTTCTGGTTCAATTTCTTGGTCTAGACCTAATACTGAAGCTGGAAATTTGAAGCGATCAGAATTAGTATCACCATCAGCAGTTTTAAACAAGCTTACATTCCCAGTATTTACAATTATAATATCACCATTGTTGCACTCTGTACTTTGGCAACTCATTGGCTCTCCTACCTCCACCCTTGTTTCCTCAACTTTGAATTCCTCCATATCAGACACAACAATCTTGTCAACAGGTTTCAATTCGATCCTCTCATCATCCGGATTTTGCAGTGGTATGCCCTCATCAAATTTAGAAACATCCAAACTAAGGCCTTTACCTTTAGCTATAAAATCTTCCAAATCACTTTCAACCTGAATCACACCAGAAAACTCTCCATCTTCAACATCAGTCACCATTTTCTCATCATCAGTAAACATTTCAGAGAACCCTTCATTATCCCTTGACAATTGAGCAATAGGACTATTTTCCTCATCTACCGATGAATTCTCTAAGCTATCAGTATCATTATCCTCATCTAAGCCAAGCCTCCACATCTCAGAACTAGCGTCAAACTCCTCATCCCCACTAAAAAACTCCTTAATTCCCAACTCCAACTCACTATCGTCATTGTTGTTGTTGTTCTCAAAACTATTTACAGTACTCCCACCACTAGTGCTTTCAGTTTCATTACTGTTGGATCCATAATCAAAATCAGAATCAGCAGTTAAAGGAGCTCGGATAAGTAAAGAACCTGATGAAGATTGGGTCTCTTCTGCTGCAGAAAAAGAGACATGGGGCTTTGAGTCCATGGACTTTACCTCCAAAAAAAAAAATGGATCCCAAGAGATAACCCAATCAAAAAAAATCCATGGGTGCCTTTAATTTCTTTCCCTTCTTTATTATCTTGGGTTGTCTTAATATACGATCAGGCGGTGGATTTTAGGGCAAGGCACGGCTTTGTCTTTATGTTCTTGTTTCAGTTGTCGACAATGTTTAAGGTTGTTGCAGGGTGTCAGGTTTTAAGGTTTAGTTTGAAGAACAACAGAGTGAGACAACAATCTGCTAAGTAAGAGCCATACAAGAATTGTAAAGATTAAAAAGCGGTTGGGGATCAACGAACTACAAGATAAAACAATAAAAACCTGGTTTCTACTTTTGTCTTATTTGATTTGATTCGATTGTTATTACTATTATTTTATTTGTTATTAAAAATGTGTGAGAAATTATAGTTACATCCTTGTGTTTGGCAAGAATTTGATGATAGGTCAAGGTTGTTGTTTCACAAACAGCATAAGTTCCATCATTTGAGGGATGACAGTTTATGTGATGAAGCATCTATTGGAATTAAAACATTTAATAATTTATTAAATTAGGAACTAAAAGAATCAAATAAGTTCGAAAAAACTAAACAAAGAAATCAAAATCTTGGAATAAGAATCCATACAAAAACCAAAATGATACAATATTAGTAGTACCATATCGATTATTATTATGTTCTCTTTTTCCAAATTGTTACATTCGATATCGAAAATCCTGGTTTTTGGTTGTGTTATTCCAAAATAGAGAACTGTAAAAGATAAAAATTTAGAAGTGATATGTCTTCTCAGTTGCTGTTGTCTTTGTTTATTTCACAATGGGTTTTTTGAGAGAGCTCCTACATTATACCAATAAAATGTAACCAAGAATATTGTGCATTATAACAAGGAATAAAGATATTACGTACTTATGTATGTATGTATGTATGTATGTATGTATGTATGTATGTATGTATACTGTGAATGGATTCACATCAATTACTAAAATGAAAAATGTTGGACCAAAAAGTTTAGAAATATTGGTTTTCCCAACTATCATTTTTCTAGCTATGTCAATGTCCCTCCATAACTCCTCCCATCAGATTGAAGATTGAGGAAAAATACCTTAGCTTAAGCTCATCCATAGAGGTGAGTTACTAGTTATGTTGTAAGGTTTAGCATTGCATCTTTCTTCATCTCCTCAAAGATCTTCAATGCCTCCTCCACTCGATCACACTTGAATCAACCCCTTTGCCTTTCATCATTCTAGTCTAGTAAACTACACGCTTCATCAAACTTTCCTGCAGTGCCATAACATATAACCATGTGCTATAAGCATAAGCACAAGGGACCCTTGTATAATGCTATGTACGTGAGTAGCATCCTTCCTGTCACATAAAAGAATTTCGATGCCAGACACTATAAAGAGTTACTCTTCATCTCATCTAACAGGGACATAACAGCATTAACCTGGCCTTCCTCGAGTAAACGAATGGACAACGACTTCATAACCTGGTTCCTACATTTGCTGACAAGACGAGGTTCAAAGACATTATCAGATAAAGAAGCAATCAAAGAGTGCTAATGTTAGAGGGGTCAAACCTTGCAACACTCATTTCACCAACAACATGTTCCAACCAGGCTATCAAATTGATTAAACCAGGTAGATGTTTCTCATTGAACCCATACAAAGAATATTCAATGGCAGGTCCCCAAGGACCACTGTCCAATATACAACACACACCATCCACTTCTCTTCTTACCCCATCAGTTTTACTTGGGTGTTTTTCAGGAACATTGAAGATATGACAACAATTAATACGAATAAAAGAATATTCCTTAAGCACTCAAAAAGAGAAGTTAGAAAATTTGGGATGTTCATGAAAATGGGAAGGAAAATAAAATGAACTCAAGTACAAGAGATTATTCCGGAATATAAAACTCAAAAAATCTACTTCTTTAAAGTAATTTACCTGGATTTCTAAGATCATCTTCATGATGTAGACATTTGTAATTTCCAAATTCCAATCCATTTTTTTTAAATAATCAAAGAGGAATTAATCAAAATAAATTGGAATAATTTAGGGTTTGTGAAGAATTTTAAACCAAGAAGAATGGCGGGAGAAAATGACGACTGAGTAGCCATTGTTTGACCAAAAAGAAAGCTTCTGCAAATTATGAAAACGAACCGTGTCGCTCTTTTTCCTTGGAACGCACCGTTTCATTAATTTTCCCAAATCTTCTTATCAGATCTACACTAAATGACAAACTTTCGTTTCACTTGTTGTACTTGTAGTGATAACAATGGCTTCCTCTTATTCATGATCTTAAATGACAAACTTTCTTGAACAACGAATGGAATCGCAAATCTCGAAGCTCCGCTCCTACGGACCGCCGTCGCACCACCAAGAGCAGCAGCAATTGAAGATGACGGAGTTTATTATATCTGAGCTGTGGACTTGGAATTGCTTAGCACATCAGGTTTGTAGATATAATTTCAGTCACTTTAATCTCCACCCCATTTTTGGGTGTAAATTTAGGTATTTGCTGAGAGTGGTATAGATGGAATTGAAAGAGATAAAGCCGTTTTTAGCAATGATGTTGTGATAAACTGTAGAGGAACTAACAAGAAGCGGAGAGAAATGAAGCCTGGAATTCTTGTGTAAATGTTTTTGTAAAACCTCAACATTCATCTCGTGGTATCCAAAAATGATTGAATTTTTCTCTAAAACAAAATCACAAAACCAGATCAATTATGAAGTAAAAACTTGACGTGCATTCACCTCCCCAATTTTTACTTTTAGTAGGTCGTCAATTTTCATTTCTAAGTTTTGTTTCACCAAATCTTTGGTTTTTCTTTTTCTTTATTCATTCTTAATTATATGTAAATCAAGCATAACAAAGTTAGAAGATATAAATTTTTCGGGATTCTTTTAACTTGTAACTTTTCTTTTTCAGAGTGCAGTGATGTTGTTAAATTTATCACCTCTTCACATTTAGCATAGTTTGTTTCACCGCTCGCTCCGTTTTATTATTAATGTATAATTTTAAAACTTATTACTATCTTCATCTCTATAGAAGTTGGATGCATTCATTTTTACTCCGTTCCGCTTTGCTTCAATTTAAGTTTTGTTATTTATCTTTAATATTATCAATATTTTTAAGGTTAAAACAAATATTTAAATATAATTTTTTATAAAAAATATTTTAACATAAAATATATATATGAATTTTTCTATATTATATTATTATATTTTTACCCTTTTAATAGTTTTATATATAAAGGTAAAATAATTATTTTATATACTAAAACTGTGCCAAATGTAACAAATAATTACCATAACCGCTTAATATTCGCGGTCTAAAATAAAAAAATCTACCCTACTCTATTTCCATTTTTTTTTTAAAAAAAAAAATGTAGGATTTAGGTTTTATCCCCTCATGTCTTATTTTGGAGTTGACAAAAACTTAAAAGTTGAAATGAAAATGCAAAATTAGGAGAGGCTAGGACCAACGTTGAAATCTTTAATTGAAAACATTGCAAAATTTCCAGGTTTATACAATTATTTTAAAATGAATAATTCTGATATTTGAATTTAAGATATTGTTTGTTTTAGGTTAAATATGATGTTAGCTCTTATTTGAATAAAATTTGTATAATTTTTTTTTTTTACTTTTTCAATTTAAAAAGCCTAGTTTAATTATTATCATCATTAATAATTTCTATCAAATTTTATCAATTTAGTATGTTATTTTTTTTTTTTTTGTCAATCATATGATGATAGCCTAATAAAAATTTTAAATTGATAAATTTGGTTAGAAATTACTTATGCTTTTAATGATTTAATTGAGATTTTTAAATTAAAAAATATTAACTTTTAAACTACAATTGACTAAATCTTATATTTTATCAAACTACATATTTTAACCTTTATTTTAAATGTAACTTAATCCAACTCATTAATTACTTTTTCCTCTTTCATCTCTTTTCTTTTATTTTTAGTAATATATTATTTCCTCAAACAAATAAAGCTTTTCTTTTTTGGGAAAATGAAAAGAAAAAGAAAATCTATTTAAAAGTGAATCATTTAATTACCCTTTTAATCTTTATACTCTTTGTATATTTAAAATTTATTTTCTCTACTTTTAATTATAAGAATATATCTCTTTACTCTTTTAATTTAATAATTAAAGTTCAATCGATAACATTATGAAAAGATTTATGTGAAATTGGATCAGGAGGTATTTTTGAAACATAAAAAAATTTGGCAATCTTGAAAATTAAAAAAAATTCGAACATGTCGTCAATATATAGTAATGTTATTTGAACCGGACTGGTCAGTTAGATTGGAATACCGGTTCGAAAGGTGCTTTTGAATTGGTTAAATCGGAAACCGATACGAACCGGCTAAAAATCGATTAAATTAGTGGTAGAATTGGAGATTTGTATTTTTAATAATTTTTTAATCAGATCGGTTGGACTGATGAACCAATGACCTAACCGGTTTGATCATCAATTCGATTTAAAAAACATTAATTGAAAGTTGTGTGAAAATCATGTAAACAAAATAAAATTATCAAATCTCACTTTGTTTCTTTATGTACTTTTTTTTTTATTTGTGTATGTAAGATTGAATAAATTTATTTATTTTTAAAGTGTTACATAATTTAATATAATCAAAATTTTTAACGATATTATTGTTCGATTTTAATTATTAAATAAAAATTTTTGAGGGTTTAAATATAAAATTGACTCTCAAACTATATTAATTTTTCCACTTAGATATCTGAAGATTTTTTTTTTTAAGTGATGACCAAACTATAAAATTAGTATAATTCTCCCCTTTTGAATATAATGAGACAAAATACAACTTTGGTATTTAAGTGAGAAAAAGGGTACAGTTCGATGGTAAATTTTATAGTTAAGCCAATTTTTTAGATTAAAAGTAAAGAGACTAAATTTGAGATATACAAAATGTGCAGGGACTGAGAAAAAATTGATGAAAGTGAAAGCATCCGCTGGCGGACATACCTTTCCGAAACATAAACCTAAAAAACGCAGCGTTCAAAAAAGTTGATTCTTTTTGTGCCGCGAAAGCAGTTGCGAAATTTCCAAATTCCTTTTTCCAATTCAATTCCTTTTTAACAACTCTTTCAAATCTGATATTAAGATCCAAATTACAGCGCCAGTAGCTGTAACGGTTAATTCCTTGAAATTTCCCTCAAATTTTCTTCAATTTTCCTCCCCCCCCTCCCCTTTTATTTTCTGGAAATTTCTTGGATTGTTTTAGTTTTAAGAAAAATCCGATCCTTTTATTGTGTTTTGAAATATCCCGGTTTTCGAATTCTGGGTTTTCAGGGTTCTGTTGAAAGCATGTATCCTTTAGGGTTTTTAAAAACCCTAGCCTCTCAAATCTGTTTCCTTGGTTTTCTCTAAATGGGTATTGTGGTTTTAGGGTTTAAAGTTCGCAAATTTCTTCAATGGGAGCTTTAGCAAGTAATCGTAAACGCTATGGTGATGAGTGCTTCAATTCCAATTTCTGTCACAAAAAGAAATCCCCATATTCAAATTCCCCAGAATTCCAACTTTCTAAAAAGCCCAGGCTTTCTTTGATGAATGAAAGCCCAGAAAAAGCAAATTTATCTTCCAACAGCACCGTCTTGAGAATCTCCCGTTACCCCGAAGCTAAGTTTTCTTTCCCTAGAGAAGTCCACGCCCCTGTCAGACGCCTTAAATTTGGGTTGTCAGCTTCAAAGCCTGGTCAGGATTCGGTTGAAAGCTATATGGGAAATTTTTTGAGTAGTAGATTAAGTGATGCTAAAAGGCAAGCATGGGGTGCTTTGAGGCACTTTAAGAAGGAAAAAGAAGTTATCTTTGTGGAGGATGATGAGGAGAAAGAAAAAGGGTTGGTTTCAGATGATGTTAGTGTTGAAGAAGTTGAGCTTATTGAGAAAGGAAAGAATAATGTGGAGGAAGAGAGGCATTTTCAGCCATCGTCTTCCTCTGCTGTTACTGAGTTGAATAATGGGAGTTTAAGAATGGAGAGTTCATTGGATATGTTATCATTAAGGGAGGTTTCTAATGGGTATGATTTAGAAGCTTATAGGAAGTTGATTGAGAGTGCAGAGAGGAGAAGTTCCAAGTTGAAAGATTTGGGTTTTCAAATTGAGTTGAACGAGAAGCGTATAGCTGGGCTTCAGGCATTGCGACCTGAGAAGAAACCGGAGGAGGAGCAACACGAGGTGAAATTCTATTGCTTGCCTTCTTTTAATTAAGCTGCATTGTTAGAATGATTGGCATTAATGTTATGTTGTTTTTGATTTATCGAAATTCCAGGTGTTACCTACCGAACCTTTTATTCCTCTTACAGAAGAAGAGATGGCTTTGGTTTCTAGTGCGTTATCTGCGAAAAACTGGTATGTAATACTGCTTGTGTTAGTATTTGATTATTTGCTAGGATGTCACTTGTGCTATAACATCATTGTTTATGCTTGCTTTTGTAGGAGAAAGGTATTAGTCTCTCATGAAAACTCGAGCATTGATATTAGAGGAGAAATTTTGCAATGTCTGAAACCAGGCGCATGGTTGAATGATGAGGTTGTTTTTCATTTCGTTCATGATTATATCGTGTTGTATATCTTCAGAAAGTAACCACTGCAAGGATTTGTTAGTTTGTCCACATTCAATTAGGATCTACTGGAATTAAGTGTGCTGGTAATCCGGTTTTAACACAAATCCAATTTCTCTTTTCTAGGTCATTAATCTGTATCTCGAATTACTGAAAGAACGGGAAAACAGGGAGCCGAAGAAGTTTCTGAAATGCCATTTCTTCAATACCTTCTTCTATAAAAAGGTAGTTGCTTGCTTCTACCTTCAGTTTTCCCATACTTTACTTTGCTTGTTCATGTAAGTCTTTGTAACTATCATTTTCTAAACTACTTTTTCGTTTCTAAATTATGATGCTCAGTTAGTGAATCCGGAGAGTGGCTATAATTATAGAGCTGTCAAAAGATGGACTTCACAAAGGAAGCTGGGTTACGGCCTATTGGACTGTGATAAAGTAAGTATTTATGTTAACACTTTGAATCAATCATTTGTTTTGCATGATATATTTATTCTTCCTTGTATCGATTATTCCATTTTGCTCAGATATTTGTCCCCATACACAAAGACATACATTGGTGCTTGGCAGTTATCAATAAGAAAGATCAGAAGTTCCAATATCTTGATTCACTAAAAGGAAGAGATCCTAATGTGCTGAGAGCACTGGTATGATCTTTTTTTTTTCTCTTTAGATGTCATATTATTTCGATGCATTTAATTGATTGATCCAAGGTCATTACATGTAGTTTAAATGTTAGAAGATTTGGAATTTAAGACCCTGTTAGGTACTAGACTCATTTTTCCACTACTTTATGCTGTAAATCTTTCTTATCTTATTCACAATAATAGTTGCCTTGGCTTGAAGCCCACCGTTCCCAGTCTTAACCTCTATAAGAAATATCATCCTAAACAAAGTTCATATGATATTTTTTTGGCACTTCTGCTGAACTTGTTTAATATTGGTTGCAATGTGCCAGGCAAAGTACTTCGTTGAAGAAGTGAAGGACAAGAGTGGGAAGGACATTGATATAAGTTCTTGGGAACAAGAATTTGTTGAAGATCTTCCTGCACAGGAGAATGGGTGCGTATTCTAGTATCTGTTGCAATACACTTTAGGGAGCAGTACTCGAAGTACTTGTTCTTCATAAGCTTATTGCTTAAACAAAATAACTTATATTGTGTAGTAATTGATTGTGAGGTAGCTTTATAGGTATCTGAGTCTTTTTATAATAACTATTTATTGCAATTGGTTCCAAATATTTGGTGAATTCAATTATTAATTTGCACTGCTAGTTTCGTGGTGTCGTATGCCTTTTGTGTTAGAATTTGAATTGTTCCCCTTAAAACAATTTTCTCTATGTACAGGTTTGATTGTGGCATGTTTATGTTAAAATATATCGACTTCTATAGCAGAGGCTTAAGTCTTTGTTTTGAGCAGGTAAGTCCATGGAACATTTTTTTATCCTTGTAGTTCATGTTTTATTTTGATTTTTCTGTGATTAAACTCTAGTACTCAGGGCAGTAGTTGTTGGGATGTAAAATCTGTTGTCCATCTGCCTAAATATATGACAAAAGGCAGAAGTACATATTGGAGATATTCTCACATGCACATTCATTCGTTTGAAACTTGATATCTGGTTATTTGTCTTTGAACTGAGTTGGATTTTTCCATGCTTATGTAGGAACACATGCCCTATTT
The DNA here is from genome assembly GCA_025698515.1 of Gossypium sturtianum. Taxonomy (NCBI): domain Eukaryota; kingdom Viridiplantae; phylum Streptophyta; class Magnoliopsida; order Malvales; family Malvaceae; genus Gossypium; species Gossypium sturtianum. Next base: position 120,386,483 of record CM046952.1, read on the forward strand.
TCGTTTAAGGACCGCCAAGGAAATTCTGAAACTGAAAGCTGATTGATCGGATGTGTATGCCGGCTTTCATCAACTACTTTCGAAGGCCTTACTAGGAATTGAAATGGTGTGCAAAGAGATTGCTTCTTCTGATCTGATTTTTCGATATAAATACTGGACAAAGTATGGATATTTCGTACAAAAGGTGAAAGCAGTTAAATATAAAATGCCAGCCATGAGATTGGGGGCAGCAGACCATTATGAAAAAAGGGTTGTGTTTGACTGGAAGTAATAGGTGTTTTTGTTTATATATTTTCCATATTAGTAACCATAAGAATGTCTCTTTCTTTCTTCTAACATCTTCATTTCTCTTTCTGTATATCAGTTCTGCCTGGTTTTTGTTGTGGCTTTTTAAGATTTTCCCATTCTTCTCTTCTTTTTATTGGTCTGTTGAAGAGTTATTTTCACCTTCTTTGGTAAAATGGAAGATGCTTTAATATGTTACCTTGGGTGGGTTAGAATAAAAGGAAGTGGTAGTTGTTTTTGTGTTTATGGTCTCCAATGACAAAAATGAGATTACTAAAGGGTTTGTTGAGAATGATTGTGATGTAGTTCATTGTTTTGTGTTCAGTTTCGGATTCATCTCACCTTAGAATTTAAATCATTGAATCATTAGGGTTATCTCAAGTTTGAATCATTGAATCTAACGCAGTTGAAAATGAAATTGCATGATTTTATCATCAAGCTTAGGGCATTCAGTGATTAAGGTGGGGTGCAGAGATAACCAGGAGGTTTGCCTGAAGCTAGAACCAGTTCGTAAATAGCTCAAAGATCCAGCGCTCTTGCATGACTGAATGTAAATGCATTGGCCTTAGCGGGGAAGCACTCGCATGGGCAGGAGTAGACCAATGCCCCCTAAACCCCAAGTGTTTCTCCGCAAGTTTATATATGTGCTGCCTAATATGCTTCTTCAAATTCGGTCTGATCTAGAGCATGAGCTTAGAATTTTGTTCAAATTCGTCTATATTTGCAAATGGTTAACTCATGTTCATTTTAGGTCTAGAAAATTTTAAATATTATTTTAATTTAATATTTAATTATTTTATATATATTTGTTTATTAAAATTTTATATATAATTATCTTAATACTTTTTAATGTTTACATTATAATACTATTATACCATAGATTTAGTTTTTATATGTTATAAATTGCATAACATATATAAAAATAGCAGTATAAAATCTTTCAAACTTGAAAATGGGTCAAGTTCAAGCCTTGAATATTTAAACTCAAGCTCAACTTATATTTTATATGGGTTTATTTTTTTTTATTCTAATATATTTTTTAGGTTTAATATTTTTATTCAAAATCTTTTAAATTTTGAACAGATTTTAAAAATTGAGTTTTAGACCTAGACGGGCCCAGCCCTTAGACAGGTCAAGTGCATGCAGTTTTTATGGATAATCAAAATAAGCAAATTTAAAAAAAAAAAAAAAAAAAAAACTTAAATTCAATTATCTCCGACTCACAGAATGGTTAAGATCAATCAATTTACATTACATTTAGAAATGTTTAAAACGTTAATTTTTCTTAAACTAGAACATTACATGGAGGAGGAGGTGCTTTTGAGGTGAGAAAGCAAAATATGCTTCCATGGGTAGGAATCAACCCAATATAAATGAAAAGAAATGAACAAAAAACCACTATGTTCAATTTTCTTCTTTCCTAGTGAAAACATTCCCTGTCACCATTAAACAACAGATGGCCATAAAAAAACCCATGTCAATTCCCAACATGAAAACGTCAGATTCTTCTAACCAAATACAATTTCGAGAAGCCAACCATCATTACAAGGGAGCCATTCAAATCCTTGTTGCCATTGTATTACTAGTTAACATGTAACCCATGAACGTCCCAGATGTGTGCACTGCTGAATTTCCTCTCGAGACCCTAAAACAAGTTCCCCATACATTGACGGCCAGAAACGAGTTCATTCGTTTATGAGAGAACCTCATCGGTTGATATCTGTATTTAAAATGTATAAATGTCCACCAGGATGAACAGTACCGAAACAGTCTACATGCGAGGACATTACAGGTCTGGGTCTGATGCTGTGATGACAGGAGAGACCTGCGCTAACGAGGAACTCTCTTCCGACTCAGTATCTCCTGCTCTTTCAAACGATGCTGGAACCTGGCGAGGCGAGCTTGAAGGCTCACCAGACCAGCAGCCTTGCGTGAAAGCACAAAGCTCAACTGGGTCACATAGTTGTCTATGAGGCTGCCCGGTTGGTCCACCTCTGCCAAAAGCTTCATTTCCTGTAATATAGATGCAAAACAAGAACAGTGGTTTAATTGGTGTGCAAGTATTTGAGATACAGAAGCAAAGCTTCATTTCCTCCAGCTTATTGACACAGGTTTGGTATAACAAAATCTACTTACTTCACGAACAATCTCCATTGTATCCTCGATTTCTTTTCTGTGAGCTGCAATTAGAGCCTCTTCTTCCTGCAACAAACAAAAAGAATACATTGGATGAAGAAAATGCTTAAAGCCCCTAATATAATAAAACACAACAAAACAAACCATATCGATGGTCTACCTCAAGTATTGCATTGATATTCCCATCGGTGGGAGGCTCAGGATTATATTGTCGATGTCCAACATCATTTGTGCTGTTGTGATTATTAGAATTTGACTGCATAGAGTTTTGAGTTGACAAATCAGATCCTCCTCCATCTTTCTTGGTCCGGTTCCCCATCTTCTCCGGTTTTTCTTCTCTAGTCACTTTTCTACGGGGTGGTGACACCTTCTGCACTTTCTCTTCCATATCAGCTGAGTTTTGAGAATTTGATGAGTATACTCTTTTACTTCTAGAACCACCATAAGAATTATTTACTTCAATTTTTTCCCTATCTGTTGGGCCAGAAGCCATTCCACTTTCCTCCCTCCCATTGAAAGTTGAAGGCTGTTTGTCGAAGTCAACAGTATAAACATCTTTCTCTACAGGCCTTCGACCTGTATCAACAACTTTTACTTCTGGTTGTCGCTCATAAACATCTTCTACATCTGCCGTAGCTAACAGAGACAAGGATGAAACATCCCTGTTACTTGGTGGTAAAGAATTTACGGTCTGATCTTTTTTGGGATTACCACTTCTCGAAAGACTTTTAACCCTGCTCATTTCAATAACAGTAATCTATATTTAGTCAACAAGAACACCATCACAATCTAGTGCATCAAAGGAAGTCCATTTTTGTGGAGGCTCAGTATAGAAACAAGAATACCTATCAGCATATCTCAGAGTATTGAGAGTGTGTTCACATGAACCTGCATTAGGAGAAATACATGAGATCATAACTGTCCTTGAATTGCCAACAAAAGAGTCACGGAGCACTTCGGTGAGTTTGCTCCCACGAAATGGTATATGAATCTGGTCATTGTCCAGAGCACGAATGCACTCCTTAAGAGCCAAAAGGCTTTTATTAATTTCAGCACCCTCAATCCTGGAAAGAATTCAAACCAGTTATATCAGAACAAGCCAAAAATAAACAAGGTGAAAGAAAAACAAATACATGTTAAACCAGATAAAAAGCTGACAGACGAAGCAACCCATACATAGACCTTTGAAATGGGTTTCTACACCATTCTTTTTCGACGGAAAGTTTCAAACATACCTAGTTTGCCGGTCATTGTCAGTAGTATCTGCACCTCTTTCACTGCCAGCAAGATCAATAAAAGAAATCTTTCCCACAACCTTCCCAGCTTTAGACTCATTCACATCATTGTTCCGCTTGGACTCCTTTATCTCAGGGTGCTTCTTGACGACAAGTTGTAAAATTGCATGTGACCTTGAAGATTCCTCATTTGCACCAGTAGAGCCGGTGCTTCTAGCAGAGTTTCCCCTCTCAATGTATTCCTTCACAACTTGCACGTCTAACACCTCAAATTCTTGCAGTCCAACAATGCAGACTTGTTGTCTCCCATCTTCTCTCATACAAAGTTTCCTATTGATCATTTGGATTGTTCAGTGATCTAATTATTATTAATACATATGCATCCACATTCCAGTGTATACCAGAGTTACACAATGAAGAGAAAATCTGCGCTTGGCATAGGACACAAATTGTGCTTGTGCTAATAGAGTCAGACCAGCTGACATTTCAAAGTCATTACAGCACATCATAAATGAATCAGATATGTCTTGAAGAAAGGGGAAAAAGAAAAAAGAATAAAAAGGAAGATAAATCAGAACATACATACACGTAAGTAAGTAAGCAAGGAAAGAAAGGAAAGGGAAATACTTTCTATCACTCAGAAGGTCGAAGAGTTTTCCACCATATATCTCAAAATAGCTAAGCCACAATTTAAATCTCTGATTGCGGTAAATTGGCTGATGCAAGAATCTAACAAGGTCTTGTGCAGCTCTGAGAGGTAATGGTTGCATCGTGAACGTCTTACCACTACCTAAAATCACAAACATATACCATCAATTATTAGTGCAGAAAATAGCAACAATGCAGGACAACCATGAACTGGAAAGACAAGAAATGTGGAGCAAGAATAAGGACAAGGAAAATGAGAAAATGAACAATCATGTCTTAGGTTTATGTGATTTAGTTCAGAACAGAGTGCTTCTTCTCTTTTTCCAGCACTAGTTGTTTTCCTAGCAGTAATTCATTAATCTAATCAAACCTTGTGATATCTAAATTCCAAAGCCTAGTCATATGCAATAATTAAAGCATACAAAGTAGAATGCAAAAATATAGCACATGGTCCATTCAGGAAGAATGCAGAAACTATATGCACCTGTTTGCCCATATGCAAAACAAGTGGCTTTTGTTTGCTGGAAAATGATTGGAATAATTGGCTCAACAGTAGCACGATAAACCTGTACAAGAAAATAAGAGAAGAACTCAAACTTTTGCTCTAACAAATAATAAACAAAGAGAAGATGAACTTTGGTCATAGTAAACTCAACATTATTCAGAAACCATGTTAGACTGGCAACAAAGCAAAATAGCTCAACCGAGTACTACCTCGTCATTGTTAACATGCTCATCCAGAACAGCATCAAAACAGAACTCATGCTTCTCGACATAAGCTGTCAAGTCCACCTTTAACATACAATAAAAGCAGATATAAGAAAAAGAAAATAATATATCAAACAAGCACAAATAGTTCTAAAATATTCATCTCAGAAACATATAATGAGGTCGCAAGAACTTCTGTGGATAATAGACAAACCTTTAGCTTTGGTTCATGGACGGTTAAAGCATTCTCACTCACAGTTACTATATCATCCTCCTTTCGAGAAATCTCCTTCTTGTTTAATGGTCTTTTACGTACCTTATCTCACATGTAAGACAAAAATTAGCTTTCCAGGAAATCTAAAAAGCAAGGTAAATGCATCAACTGCAGCCACCCAGAAAAATAATCAAGCACAAAGGCAGTTACAATACTGGACAAATGTATGGTTTTTTAACCTTAGGAAGGACAGAAAGATGTCCTTATCTCCATAGAGGATGAGAAGGCATAGAGAAATGAAGCATTGACATACCACAACTTTAATCTTGGCAACATTATTTTCCCTTGTGCTGCTGATCTCTTTTTCATTGGCAGAAAATAATAAAGCAGAGGCATCAGCATCACTTTGCTCTTTTTGCTGCCAGTTAGTTGTCGCATTAAAGTCATTTTCAAATGCTTTGTTCACACCAGGTATGAATGGTGATGGCTCAAAAGGTTCTGAGGTAACATGCTGCAATTAAATCAAATCAATATTTATTTCCAGAGGAAAAAGAAACAACGCTAACCATCATGGTAGTTTCCTAGAATGCTAGAATCATACCTCAGACAGAAGCTCTGTATCATCCATAGCATGAAGATCCAAGAGCCCAGCTCCAAAATCCCCCCTGAACTCTGGAGAATAAAACCCATCAGATGCAGCAGGCCCTCCTGAATTTTGAGCAGTTGGTGTGTATGGCTCCAACCCAGATTCCCCATTAATATTGAGGTTCCTCATTAATTTGAATAGCCTCTGCTTCTCTTCTGTAGATTGTGCTCCATAACCCTTCAATAGTGCAATAGTAACTTCTCATTATCTCAGAATGTGTAAATTGTAAAACCCGGTTAAACACGTACAAGATTATGTTACTAAAAAATTTATGTAAAAATCAAATGTGGCTTTGGTTGAAATGGTAAAATTAAGGTTTTAAATATCATGGTGTCTTGGGTTTTAAAGATCACATAAATAAAATAGCTATTTTATAGATTTTATATAAAAATATAACTCGTGACAACTCCTTCGTTAGAGTTTTTAAGTATAGATACAAATAGATAGAGTAACTGCCCGAGAAAATATTTAAAATACAAATATTTCATCAAAAGGGAATAAAAGCATGGTAGTCTGTACTATACTGGTACCTACCATCGGTCCTAAACCGGTACCGAATAGCCTATGTTCAGTTTCGGTTAAAATTCCGGTGTATTTAGGTCATTTTGGTGTATTTCGGCCAGTTCGGTCAATACCGGCTTGTACCGGCCCATACCGATTGATACAAAATTTTAGCATTTAAACCAATTTATAAAATTTTTCTCTTAACCATTTTCATTTTCCAAAATTGCATTTAAAATGAAAAGTTATTAAATTGAATTATTCAACCTAATTAATAATTTTAAAACTTATATTTAGATATAAATATATTTATATGGATATAATTGAGATATATTTGCATGTTAATATAATACATAATTTATTCTCTAACCAAAATAAATATAATTTACGAAGAAACTAAAAATTAGACTACAAATATATATATGCCAGAAAATATTTAAAAACATTAATAAACCCAAAACAATACACCAAAACAAGCTGGTACCGGTACGTAGAAGTACCAAAAAAAAAATGGTACGCCCGTCGATAAAGATAAAGTACTGACTACCTTGAATAAAAGCAAAGGGGAAAAAACCTCATGAGAAACAATACGAAAAAACATCAGAATGATCAATTAATCATGAACTCCAACTTTCTTAAAAAGCCCATCAACCTAATTGTCAATACTAAAAGCGAATTTCATAACTTCAAGCAAATGAAAAAGTACGCACCCCCATCCACTCGGCATGGAATATAAATGGCAAAAAGGACACATCAAGAACAATGTACAGATGTCAACAACATTTCCGTTGAAAACGCAAAGGCTATTTCACTAAATAATTCATTAAAATGAGTAAATTCACGGCAATTAAATATACAAATTAACCCAATTCAAATTGCATGAATCTGAATCGAGCAATGAAAAGTCAATAATCGAAAACAACAGAAGATATAAATAAATATACGGAAATCAAAAGCATAGCGTCCGTTACCTGCATGAGGAGATTGGGAAGGAGGCGTTGGTCGATACCAGTAGAAGCCAAGGGAGAGGCCAAATGCTGCAATCCAGCAGACTGCAACCACCGCGCCATAACGGCATCACCAGCATCGCCGCCTGTGGGACCCGCATTGTGCAAGGACCCTGCGCCGGCGTGATCGTAAAGCGCCGTCGCTGCAGCATTGCTTTGCTGCATCTGGCCACCCATGTGGCGCTGCGATCGCCTTTGAGGAGCCAATTTTAAGATCTATTTATCCCCGCTGACTTCAAAAAAAGGAACCAAAAAAAAACTAAACTCCAACATCAATTTTCAAAAACAATAAAAAAAGATAGAAGAAATCAAAATATATGTGTATAGCTGAATTTTACTTACAATTTGGAGAAAATCCGAGTTCGAAGAAGAACATGAAAGTGAATTTCTTCCAAAAAGAAAAGGCGAATTCCAATAATCCGTGAAATTATTTTTACCCTATCCAAGAAGAAAAAATTTCAAAATTCACGCATTCAAATCCTTTCGAAACATTAAAACAAACAGAAAATAAAATAAATTACCAAAGAAAGAGGGAACAATGAAGAGAGAGTTTTCGGCGATTCGAGATCTACAATCAGATCTGCATGAGAAACGAAATTATAAAAACTGGAACCCGATTTAATTTCAACGTACGGTGCCTCTTGTTTTTTATTCTTTATTATTTATTTCTTCTTTTTTTCTTTCCCTTTCTGTGAAGATATATGAAAAACTGCGATGAAGAAAAGATAGAGCTTAAGTATTTTTATTTTTTTTTTCAAATTTATTGAACGGCTATGTTGAATTTATTTGAATGACTTATATACCCTTGTTACGGTTTGATTATCTTGATGACAGAAATGCCCTTAACTGCTGGTTTTATTTATGCTTTTTTTTTTTCTGGTAAAATAATAACGTATTATATAATTGGGAAAAAATAGGAGAATAGGTCGATTTGAAAAAAATAGGAGATTAGGCGGGTAAAATACCCAAATATATCAAAAAAATATAAAATTTACGGAATTGGGCCGGTTTCTGGAAAATTTACGGAAAATGGCCATTTCCCCACAAAACGCGTCCACGTCAGCGCGTTTTGTGGGAAAATGGCAGGAAAGCGCGCTCCTGTGGACGCGTTTTAGCCTTTCAACGGTAAAAAAAAAACGGTCAATTTTTTTGACCGTTGGGCCCCCAACGGTCAAAAAAAAAACCTATAAAAACCCCCCAACCCTTTTATTTTTTTCACACTTTAATCCTTACTCATTCTTCTCTTAAATTCCTCTCAAAATTCTCTTTAAGTCCTTCAAACTTCCTCTGAAATTTCGAAATAGTTCTTTAACATTTACAAAAAAGACCTTTTTAAATTTTTTTTAATATCTTTTTTTTGAAACTTTTAAAATTTTCGATCGTATTACAAATGGCCGAGGAATTACTTCGTCTAGACAACAAGCACATCTCTGTCGATCAAATACAAATGGTAAGTTTTAATTTTAATTTTTCAATATTATTTAATATTTTTTAGGTTTATACAATTTTAATTAATTTTTATTTTATAATTTTTTAAACAGTCTGTAGATCGGGTGTTGCAATGTTATATTCGCAATATGCATGGTCCCCCATCGCCGTTGATCGAGAATTACCTGCGGGAAACGGGTTTTTGGCACGTGGCCACGATAGGCCGGGGGTTCAAGTTGGAGCCGACTTTGATCAGTGCGTTGATAGAGAGGTGGAGACCCGAGACGCACACTTTCCATCTTCCATGCGGAGAGTGTACCATCACTCTGGAAGATGTGCAGTTGCAGTTGGGATTGCCGGTGGACGGGTCGGTAGTCACCGGGTCCGCAACTTCTACTGATTGGATGACCGTATGCTACGAGCTTCGGGTGCCATTCCGATAACATTCGGGAGGTCGGATCGAGATGGCACGTTAGGAGACACATTCCCGGAGCCGAATGAGGGTTCGGCCCAAAATAGAAAAGAATACGGTATGCTCGGGCATACATTCGGAGATAATTGGAGGTTATCCGATGTCCGGACTGTCTAGAAACCTCGTACACTTGAGATGGTCTGCTGAAACTTGTTGATTTTAGAGCAGCCGGTGAATTGAGTTGGGGGTCTGCCATGCTATCGAGGTTGTATCGGGAGATGTGCGGGGCGACGCGGCCAAGTAAAGCAAAAATCGGAGGTTGCCTATCACTACTGCAGTCATGGGCACGGTTTCGATTTCCATTTTTACGTCCTCGACTCGACCACCCATATTCATTCCCACTGATAACGAGGTAAATTTAATGTTATATTTTACAATTATTACGTAGATTTATAGTATAATTGTATGCTAAAAATTTATTTAATTAGGTGGAACCATTCGGCGAGTTATGCTGGAATACCTACCTCGCTTGAAGATATACGGCTTCTATTGGACCAACGGTCGGAATCACAAGTAAGTTTCGAATTTCGTATTTATAATTTAGTATTTCGTATTTAGTGTTTAGTATTATGTATATAACTAATATTTTGGTAATGTTAATATAGTTTCAATGGACACCGTACGAGGATCCGGCAATTCGGACAGTAATTCCGGAGGAGTTCTTGCTAAATCCAAACAGTTGGCACGTGAAGGTCCCATTGATCAACTATGCGACCGTGGAGATGCACCAGTCAGATCGGGTTCTGCGACAATTTGGATTCCGAAAATCGATTCCCGTGCCACCTGAGGTGCTCGATGATGAGCACAAAGTGGACTTACTGGCGCGATTGCACATGGATTGGCCAAGATTTTGGTCAAAGATATATCGAGATGTGGGAGAACCGGTATGACTATTTACCTATCCGGGAACCGATCGTCGTTCTCGAGTTAGCGTGCATGCGAATACATGCCATAGTTTAGGATCCATAGTAAGTCGTATTTGTTGTCGGAAGAAGAGAGCGACGGCAACTTCACAACAAAGGGAACGTCGGGACCTTTTAAATCCAAGGAGAATGGGTGATGAGATTCGGGCCATCAACAGCGCCGACACTCACGATCGCCCCATCAACAGCGCCCACACATCCACGGCCCATCGATTCGGTAACGACACCGACATCACGACCTTTACCCTTTATGCCAAAAAGTACCCTAGCCCTTATATGTATCCTAACCCATATATGTTTCCTTTTCCCGGTCCACCCGAGTTGGAATGCATGGTCGGGATCGAGTCGTTTCGACTACTCGATCGCCACCGATCTTGAGGCCGCCGTCGCGTGAGGATCACGGAGGCGCCGTCGGGAGCACTTCTTTTACCGTCTCCTTCGCCATACGGATTTGAGACACCCTCGCCGTGGTTTATGCAAACACCTCCGGGTCGTTATTTTATCAAGGTGGGTCATCCTCACAACACCCACAACTGCACCCACTCACCGAGGAACCTGGATCCCCCCGAGGTTCCACGACCCTTCACTAAGCTAGAAGAAGGAGGAATCCAGGTAGAATCGCGACCACCACCCCGTGTGACATCAAGTTTCACGACCGGCATCAACATTGATTCGGATGGGCTTTTTTATTTTTAAATTGTAATAATTTTTTTATTTTTTTAATAAAAAAGTTGTTTTTATTTGTGTTTGTAATTTAATTTTAATATCTTCACTAAAATAGAAGTTGTTTATTTTTTTGTATGTAATTTAATTTGAATTTTTAATAAAATAAAAAGTTATTTTTATTTTTGTAATTTAGTTTTAATATATTTAATAAAATAATAGTTGTTTAATTTTTTTATTGTAATTTAATTTTAATATTTTTAATAAAATAAAAATTGTTTAATTTTTTTATTGTAATTTAATTTTCATATATGTAATAAAATAAGAAGTTGTTTTTTTATTTTTTATTTTATTGTAATTTAGTTTTAATATATTTAATAAATAAGAAGTTTTTTTTTGTAATTTAGTTTTAATATATTTAATAAATAATAAGTTTTTTTTTAATTTAGTTTTAATATATTTAATAAATAAGAAGTTTTCTTTATTTTTATTTTTTTATAATTTAGTTTTAATATATTTAATAAATAAGAAGTTTTCTTTATTTTTTATTTTTTTGTAATTTAGTTTTAATATATTTAATAAATAAGAAGTTTTCTTTATTTTTTATTTTTTTGTAATTTAGTTTTAATATATTTAATAAAATAAGAAGTTTTTTTATTTTTTATTTTATTGTAATTTAGTTTTAATATATTTAATAAAATAATAGTTGCTTATATGTTTTTTTAATTTAATTTTAATATCTTTTATAAAATAGAATTTGTTTATTTTTTTTTGAAATTTAATTTTAAAAATAAAAGTCCAATATTTGTGGAAAGGGAAGGGGCGCGCTTTGTACCACATCAGCAAAGCGCGTCCACGTAAGCGCTCTTTTGCTGATGTGGCACAAAGCGCATCCCCAAGGGCGCGCTTTCCTGCCATTTCCCCACAAAACGTGCTGACTTGGACGCGTTTTGTGGGGAAATGGTCATTTTCTGTAAATTTTTCAGAAATCGGCCCAATTCCGTAATTTTCTTATTTTTTTGGTATATTTGGGTATTTTACCCAGATTAAGCCCCTTTTTTTAAAATTAGAGAATTAGATTGTTTTCGCGTTATTACTTGCGTGACAGTTATGCTCCATACAGACATTTTAAAAAAATAAAATAAAATAAAAAAGATAAATATGAACAATTGGACCACAAACTGTTAAAAATTGAAAAATAAAAATAAAAACACCCAACAATCCCAAACTCTAACCTTATATAAACCCCTCTCCTTATCATTTTTTTCATTCAATTTCATTAATCTTTTCTTTCAATTTTTTTCTCTTAATTTTTTATCATAATCTCTTAATTTTTTCTCAAATTCTACTTCTCTAAATTTTCTATCTAACGGTTAGTAATTTCTTAATTTTATTCGATTTTCATCATCTCAAATATTTTAAGTAAAATAAGGTATTTTTTTTAATTTGCTTATTTTTAATACGTTTTACGATTTTTTTATGTTAAACAAATTGTTAATTTAGTGGTAATTTAATAATAGTATAATATTTTAGTTTATTTCATTGTCTAAATTAATTAATCTTATTTAATTTGATAAAGTTACAAATTTTAAAAATGTTAACGTCTCAAATTTGTTTGAATCACAAGCGCATATTCAACATCCAAATACAAATAATAAGAAAATATTATTATATTTTTTAATTAATATCATTATTAAGTTGCTAATATTATTATATTTTTAATTTTTTATGTTTATATAATCAGGACGAAGATCGAATTATTGAAACATATATACATAATTTAAGTGCGAGAGCACCACATGTTATTGAACAATACTTGAAAGAGGCGAGATTCTTATATGTGTCTCGTATGCTCAGTGAGATTAAATTGGAGCCCACACTTATCAGTGCTTTGTTGGAGAGATGGAGACTCGAAACACACATCTTCCATCTTTCGCACGGTGAGTGTACGATTCCACTCGAGGATGTGGCATTACAACTCAGTCTATCGATTGATGGAGTAGTCGTTATGGGGGTAGTGCATGTTGGGGATTTGAGGGTAATTTGCTACCAACTATTAGGCAAGCTGCCGAACAAGTTTGGTGGTAATCGGATAGATATGAAATGATTAGAAGATAATTTCTCACATATTGACAACTCTTTTAGTGCAGTTAAAAGAAAATAATTTGCTGGAAGATTCATACTGAGGTTGTTCGAGGTCTTCTAATATCAGATAAATCTTGAAATCTGGTACATTTAAGGTGGCTTCTACAACTAATCGGCCTAAAAGAAGTCAGGCGACTCAGTTGGGGATCAGCAGTCTTGGCTACATTGTACCGAGAGATGTGTTGGACAACTGAAGCATAGAAAATTAAAATCAGTGGTTGTATACTCCTTCAATCATGGACATAGTATCGCTTACCATTTTTACGTCCCCAAGTAAACTTCCCTTATCAATTTTCACTCGTAATAAGGTAAAATTCATTTAATAATACAATTATCATATTATTTTTTCATTATTATATTATTGAAATAACATATTATTTGAATTGATAAAACAATGACGCGAGTCATGTGGGTATACCGAATGAGCTTGAAGATGTAACACCCCTAACCCGTATCTGTCGCCAAAACAGGGTTACAGAGCATTACCGGGGTTTACGGATCAATTAGAAAGAAATTTCAAACGTTTCATTACATATCAATATTCATAATAAAACTAATCAAAATAATATATATTGTCCTTTAAACAAGCCCTCAAGACCCGAAATACATATTAGAAACAAGTCGGGACTAAATCGAAAACTCAGAGAATTTTTCAGAAATATTTAAAATTTTCAACACTGCAGAGGTCACACGACCGTGTGGTCAGGCCGTGTGACTCACACAGTTTGGAGACACGCCCGTGTCTTCGATTTAGTCCCAACTTGTTTCTAATATGTATTTCAGGTCTTAAGGGCTCGTTTAAGGGACAATATATATGATTTTGATTAGATTTATTATGAATATTGATATGTAATGAAACGTTTGAAATTTCTGTCTAATTGATCCGTAAACCCCAGTAATGCTCTGTAACCTTGTTTCGGCGACGGATACGGGTTAGGGGTGCTACAGAAGATATCTGATTAATGTTAGATCAATGGTTAGAAGGCGATGTTAGTTTTTGAATTTTTCAATTACATAATAATTACATAAGGATTTGAAATTTAATATTAAGTACATAAAGAAATTTATAATTTTGTACTGCAGTTTGAAAGGATGCCATACTTTGATTCGAGAATCAAAAAATGCATATCGTCCAAATTTTTTACGAATCGTAATATCTAGTACATCAAAGTGTCATTGATAGTTTTTGTAATAGTTGAGATGCATTAATCTGGTTAAGTGATGTACCAGTTTGGCTTTGTGAAAAATATTCTACCATTACCTCAAAACCTCGATAAACTTCACAATACTGACTTGCGGGGGAGAATCGGTGAAGATTGGCCTAAATTTCATGCCCAGTATATCAAGTTGTGAGAACATAGGTATGATTTTATACCTATACGTGAATAAATTGTCAAACTAGATTTGATGACATTTTCAAATTACATGACATGATTTAGACTTAATGGTGAGCTATATCTATTGCCAGAAAAGGAACGGAGTAGACAAGTTCATCGTAGAAGGCCAACACCACCCCATATGAGGTCGTGATTGGGAGTACATGCATTGAGTTTATCATCATCAACTCCAACCTCGAATCCTATATTGATGGGTGCACCTCTCAGACAATATGATTAATATTTTTCTGGTGTATTTACTAACAACTAGATGTATTGTCTTGAAAAATGGGCTAGGTTTGGCTTGAAAATTGGGCTTACTTTTTTGCTCAAGCCTAATCCAATTTAAGAAAAGTAACTCGAACCCGACCCAACCTACACATATTTGATTTTTTTAGATTAGTTTTTATTTAAAAATATTTTTTTAAAATGTAATGCACTAAAAATGCTAAAATAAAAAAATTTCTAACACAATAAAAATAAATTTAAAAGCATTTATATTTAAAAAATACAAATAAATATAATACATATTTTATTGTATTAAATATAATTTTTAAAATTTTATATTTTGGGTTGGGTTATTTAGTTGGGTAAGGTTTTTCTTTTAGGTTTTGGGTAATGGGTTTAATTGTTATTGGGCTAGTAATTTAATATAAATATAAATATAAATATATAATAATTATTTAACATATATAATTAATATAATATTTTTTATAGCATAATATATTCGGGTCAGGTCAGATCTGGCTGAGTCCAGGCTAAAAAATCTTACCCAAGGCTCGGCCCATATAGAAAATGAGCCTTAAATTTTACCCAAGCCCATTTTTCGAGCCTCATATTTGGTCTAAACCTTCTCATTTTTCGGGCGGGTCTTCAGGCCTGAGTGGGTGGCTTAACCCATGAGTAGGTCTATTAACAATATCGTATTTTTCACACAAGCACCAAATTATGCACCATCATACCATGCATCAACATCTTCCCTAGGAATATTTTTTGCACTACTTCTATTTGCAGGAGCCTATTACAAGTCACTGCCATTAACAACACCTTGTATCCAGGATTACCTATAATTCCAACATTCTATGCACAACCGGATTGTTCGACACCATATATTTCTCCATCGATAGTGTCACAAACACCACTAGAATAAATAAAATGAGATTTATAAGTGTTAGTGGAGAAGGTAGCAAAAGATTGGAGAAAATTTAAAAGACTAATGTATTGAGAAATATTAACCCGGGGAATAGACTAAATTGTAAGGTTTACCAATGTGTTGGGGTCAAAGTGAAAAACTAAAGTATAAAAGGAGTAAATTGAATTAGTGGTGAAAATGTGAGGACATAGAGAGCAATTTTATTAAGATCAAATGGATAAGTATGAAGGATAATTTTTTTTAGTTGTAATAATATTTTATTTTCATCATCATTACTATTTTTATTATATTAAATTAAATTATTTTAGTTTAGTTTATTAAAATATTAAAGATTTTTTAGAAGAAATGAAAAGAGTTCTCCATCTTCTTCCTTGTTCATGTTACACCATTGAAGAGGAAGATAACTTTTCTTTCTTTTACAATTTGGTCCACAATCTCTATTAAAGGCCTTTCCAAGCTCAAAACCATCAAATTTCCATAAAAACCTTAGCTAAATCAAGTTACCCACAACCTAGCAAGCTTAGTTTTCAAGTTAGAATTGGAGAGTACATGTTTGAAGAGAGAGAGAATCTAAATAATGCGAGAAACTAAAGTTTTAAGGTAAGATCTTCATGATTTAGTAACAGTTTCATGTCTACTTTGATTATCTGAGCATGAAAGTGTTTTGGATTAAGAATATTAATATCATATATTTTATGATAATGATATGAAATAAAGAGAAATATAAAGAAGAAGCTACAAGGAGTTTAGACAAGGGAAAGTAAGTAGACTAAGCTTGAAGGAAGTATAATTTAGCCAAATTTATAAGTACTTTAGAATTCTTCTTTCTTAATTAGGTTTTTGAAATTTTATGCTAATAAAAGTGTTAATGTCATGAACTTCAGTATTTGTGTAACTTAATAGATATGTGAATAATTCAAGGAAGTAGTAAATGAATGTGGTTATTGTTGATGTGAATATATGTGTGGAGAAAAAGACTAAATTGTAAAATGTTAGAAAGTTATGTGTGACTACGAAATTATGAAACTTGATTGTGCTTCTGATGAATATTGGATCTATAATAATGTTAAAGCCCTTATAGACAGGTTTTGAGCTTGTGGGATATAGATGGCATGCTATTAGGAATTTCCTCAGCATACTCATGTTCTAACATTACTGGTATTTGTGATAACCTAGCACTTACGTGCTCATGTACTTCATGATTATATTTCGTACATCATTCTTGTTCATTCCAGTCTACAATGGGAAAAGTGAGTGATTAATGAATGAAAATGTATGAAGAAAATGTTGTACATAAAATGATGCTATTTAACCTTGTTGCCCATATCAATCTTTATCTTTAAGTAGTTTGTAGTATCCATGTTTATTATATTTATTATTTAAGTACTTATTTACTGATATACTATATTGAATAAAAAGTTAAGTTAGAATTCTAAGTACTTACTAAGCTTTCACAAGCTTAATGCGTTGTTTTGAACGTGTAGGTAAAGATCGTTTTTAAGGCATCTTTTGAAGTGGCCATCCTGATCCTAATCTCATCACCAAGCAAGGATTGAAGTGTATGGAACTTAGATATTGGTGATAGAGTGGCATGTACATAAGTTAGAACCATATGAATTTTTGTTGTAAAGTAATCAAGTGGTTCCAAAACTATGTCATGCATGCCTAATATTATTTTGCACCTTGGGATAATCTCCCTAAGATGGATATACTCATGTGTTATATGAATTTTTTGAATGATAATTTGACATATTTTGAGTTATAAAAGTGTTTAGAAATGTTACGAATGTTTGAAGATAGTTTTGACTTAGTTTTAGGTGTTTAAGTTATGTTTTGGGCAATTTGTCTCTAGTGTCGTAACATTGGAGTTAATAGAGTAATCTGCTCTCGGTGCCATGACATTAGAAGATCAGTGTCACGACATGTCGAGCGATTTTTGGTTTATGTGCAAGTGTGCACAGTGGTGACAAGTAATAATTAGTAAGTATATAAGTTATCGTCTCCACAAGAACTGTGTATACGAATTATTTGCAAAATTAATTATTAACAACTTGGTATGTCACAAAAGAAATTATTGATGTGAGATAATGATTTAACTAGTTATACTAAGTATGCAAACAAGGTAAACTAAACACACTACAAAATATAACAACAGTAGAAAACTCTAACACACGATTTAACAATAATGACATGAATATGCTAGTATAGCTACTTCTTTTTAACTAGTTATCATTGATAATTATGTTATAGAATGTTACGATAGATCATGGTAATATGAAGAATCACTAAACTAACTCTTTAAACCATAGGCTCTTCTCAAAGTCCTACTTATGTCTTTTAGCTACTTTGCATATATCTATGTTAAACTAACCTTAAGATCACCCACTCAGGCATCATATCGGTTTATGCATATAACAATCATCTCTCGATATCAACATGACATGCACCATTCAAGTCTTTTGTCTATTAAGTATTACATCTTCTCAGATTAAACAGTTAACTTGATAACTTACCAAATTTAGCCATGCATTTATAAGTGTTAACATTAATTCTATTTGAATGAATGAATAAACACTTGCACAAAACATTCTTAATATAGAATCAAGAATCCATGTCAAAGATTCATAATTATTCTAGCAAAAATTGAATTAATTCATAATCATTAAATTAAAAAACACAAAAATAAGTTGCAATCATGTTTATCAACACAATAAAAAAATAATGAATAAGAGAAAAGAAAGATGAAATGTTGAGGGGGGTTATCCACGACTAGGGCACAATAAGAAGAGATAATAGACAGATACAGTGGTTCTCCACAACTGTTTTTGCTTGCTTCTCACAGTGGATTTTCGCCTCTCCTAGGCGTCACTCTCACCTAAATGCTCTCAAGCTATTACTTTACTTTCTGCTCTCAATTTTCGGTAAGTGTCTGGCTTTTTTACTTGTGTCTTTTCCTCTCAAATGATTACCCCTATTTATAATAGTTGTCACAGGTCTAGATCTTTTGTCTCACGATCCGTGCGACCTTAGGCGATCCATTCGTCCAAACTCGCCTAAGTCAGCCTTTACTCAAGTGAGGATTCCTTTAAAAGTCTTTCAAGGCACCAATTTGTATAGCGGAAGCGATTTATGCCAAAAGAAGAAACAAAAGAACAACAGAAAGAACGCACACAAGGTGTTTGAGTAAATGCTCTCAGTATTCTCTTATTCACAAATAATAATGAAACAATGAATGGAGTGAGTACAAATGAGGGGGAGGCTTTAACAGCTCGATTTTGGGGCTAGTCGGAATAGTGGTTTCAGGACCACTAATCCGAGGGTGAAGAAAATTATGTGTTATGGCATTAATATATGGCTATATGAAAATTTTGGTGCTTTAATTTTAGCAATTGTATGCTTAATTGTGAAAAAGGACTAAATCGCATAAAGTGCGAAAGTTCCACTATACAAGGTAGAGGTACCTAATAGCCATAGAATATTAAATTGGAGGTCCTTAAAGTGCAATTAGGCCATATAGAGTGTGTTGGTCGGCTATAGGAAGCAAGGGGACAAGGGCATTAATTTTAGTCAAAATTTGGTGACATTAGGTGATAAAAAAATGAATAAAATAAGATGAATAAAAGAGTTGTCATCTTTTACTATTCACACTTCTTCTCCACCGAAAATTGAAGAGAGAATAGGGGTTTTTGAAGTTCAAATTTTCAGCTACATCTCATCCTTGCAAGTAAGTCATTTTGATGATTATTTTTGATGATTTTTGTACT
Organism: Gossypium sturtianum; assembly: GCA_025698515.1. NCBI lineage: Eukaryota > Viridiplantae > Streptophyta > Magnoliopsida > Malvales > Malvaceae > Gossypium > Gossypium sturtianum. The sequence goes on from CM046952.1 coordinate 120,405,787, forward strand.
TTTGGAGTCCCTAAAGTTTAAGCTAGCTAATGAGGGGACTAATTTGTTAAATGGTTGAAAGTTTAGGGATTTGCCATGAGAGTGTTCGTGTTGTTTGCTGAGTTTTTATGGAGGAAAATGAATGATAGTGAGTTATGGAACAACTTTTGTGAAAGGTGTTAGCATGAAAACACCTAAATAGGACTTGAATGCAAAGATTGAAATTGTATAATAAATGCATGAAATAAATGGTTTTGTGAGTTGTTGTAAGAGAAATAAATGTTCAGCTAGGCTTGTTTAATGAGAAAATGTGTTGAAAAATGATTTACGAGCCTAGGGGCAAAATCATAATTTTGCCATAGTACAAGGGCAAAATGGTCATTTTTGCCTAAGTAGAGATTATGATGTATTATGATTTATAAAGTGATTAAATGAGTGAATTTCACTATTATAGATCAAGAAGAGCGTGGAATCAACCTTGACCGAGGAAAAGGCAAGGTTACGGAATAGACCGTTGATTAACACATTTTGCACCGAGGTAAGTTTATGTGTAAACGATGCATCTTAAATACATGTGTTGCTGCTCATTGGTGCATTGTATGATTGAGAATATTTACGATTCTAAATGGATTGAATTTGGTCGATAATGAATTAGATTTGAAAATGTGGAATATAATCCGTAGTAATTAATGGTGGGCTGTGTGCGACACCACCTTAATTATTCTTGTTGGTGGGCTATGTGCGATACCACCTTATTACTTATTCACAATGGGCTGTGTGCGATACCATTATTTGTATGAACATTTGGTGGGCTATGTGCGATACCACCGTACTTATTCTTGTTGGTGGGCTATGTGCGATACCACCATGTTAAAGATTAATGGTGGGCTAAGTGTGAAACCACCGAGTGCTTAGTATTACTAAGAATGGCTTACTGTGAAATCGTGATGTGTTGTTCATGTGATCATGTGGTGATAATTGCAGGGATGTATGTTAAATAATACGAACATTTGGCTTGTGATATGGTTGGAATGTGGTAAGAGATGAAACGAGTAAGCATGATCTTGGAATGTGGAATGTTCTTATTTATTATGAAATGCTATTCATTGATTGGCACATATTATGATGTTTATTGTTTACATGTAAACTTACTAAGCTTAAAGCTTACTCCATTTCTTTTCCCTTGTCTTATAGTGTCAAAGAGCCGGGTCGGGATACGAAGATAATTGGAAGATCATCCACACTATCGGCTCAATCTCGGTATATCTAGACTTAGTATAATGAGTATGGCATGTATAGGGGCTAGACTAGGTGAATTGTTTTGTTGTTTTGGCCAAGTATGTATTGGCTCCTTTAAAGATGAACTCTTTTGTATATTGCCATAGTTGATGGCTCATTATTACTAATTTATGAAAAGAAGAAGTTATTCATAAAAGTGTATGTTGCAAATTTGGGTTATCTAGTGATTTGTTGAATGGGACTATGTTGTGTGAGCTAGGATGATAAAAAGAGCTTGGCAAATAGCCTTGTTCTTGTCCACACGGGTAGGCACACGGGCGTGTGTCTAGGCCGTGTGTGACACACGGACAATTGCATGGGTGTGTGATCAGGCCGTGTGTCCCCTTGCATGTTAGAATTGCAAGTTAGTAAGCTCGATAGTAAACACACGCAGAGACACGGTTTGTGTGTCTCACCCGTGAGAGAGGCACGCGCCACGGACACATGGCGTGTGCCCAGTGCCGTGTGAAGTCCGCACCTTGAAGTTGGAATTTAATTCGACACACGGTCTAAGGACACGGGCGTGTGCCTTGGCCGTGTGACCATAGTGAGATGATGACGTCATAAACAGAATGCCAAGGTTTTGGCACACAGGTTAAGACACGGGCGTGTCGAGGCCGTGTGAGGGACACGGGCTAAGGACACGGGCGTGTGTCCAGCCGTGTGAAATAAGTCAGTGTCGACCACGGGTGGAGGACACGGGCATATCTTAGGGGTACACGGGCATGTTCCTTGAGCAGCACGGGCGTGTGACCCCTGTTCAGGCAAAATTTTTCTAAGTGAGTAAAAGTTCCCGGATTGATTTAGAAACCTTCCGAAAGTATGTTTAAGGCCTCGTAGGCCCATTATAAGGATGTTAGATATGTGAATGGAAAAGTTTTAATTTGGAATGAAATTTGATAACCTAAAGTTGTTTGACCATGTGAGTTTAGTACGGTAACGCCTCGTACCCGGTTCTGGCGTAGAATACGGGTAAGGGGTGTTACAATTAGTGTTTATAGTTGAGCTCATTAAAAACTAAAAGTCAAGATTACAATACATCGACGGACGAGATTCATCCTATCCCTTAAATCATGGATTTACAAGATATGCCATATTAAATCTAATCTAATCTTTACAAGATATGATTCTATCAATCTTCTAAGATTAGTTACCAAAATAGCCTAAGTTGCCATATCTTCATTATCGGGCCAACCAGGCTTCAATCTGACAGGCTTCTCCAACAGCTTACCGAATCTGGCCAGTTCTTGCAGGCCAAATAATCCCCATCTACACAATAGACCTCCACCGGATGCATTTGGTGCGATGGTCACGGGCTTTGAACTGCATCCCGTAACACCATTGTCGTTGATGCCATTGCCAACATTATCTTCCTTGTGATCCTTTTCACATACGCCCCTTTCCTCGAACTTGGAAGACCCAAACTTGTCTTTCCCTAGATCAAGCTTGACCACGGATTCCGCTACCGTCATGGCTTCCGACAGCTTTTGGACACCTCTTTGTTCCACCTCCTATCTGACCCACGGCTTCAATCCATTCTGAAAAGCAAGCAATGCTTCTTTCTGAAACTTAGAGCATGAGTTCCTTGAACTCTCGAACATACTTCCCCACTGTGCCCCGTTGCGTTATCCCTTACAATTTTGCTCGAGCTTCTTCCTCGATAAATTCTAAGTAAAATTGTCCCTTCAACTCACATTGGAACTCTTGCCACGTCCAATCTCACCTTGTCTTTTATTTGTGGTCCTGCCTCGCCACCATAAAAGCACAATATCAGTAAGAAACGTTGAAGCAGTGTTTACCTTAACCGCATCATCCGTGATGCCTTTGGCACGAAAGTAGTTTTCCATCCTCTAAAAGAAATTGTCCACATTGCATGCAGACCTTGTCCCCACAAACTCTTTCAGCTTCGGGACATCCTCGTAACTGAGTGCTACACTCGACACTCTTTCCCCCACGACTGTTCGACACAAGGCTAGCTCTACCTTGAGCTCCTCTATTCTTGTGCCCAAAGCCTGTAACGGCCTGTTTTCAGTGAAATCGGAATAGTACTTTCGGGACTACAAATCCGAAGTTGAAAAAATTTATTTTAATATTATTTTATGGTCTATAGCATGATAGTATTATAGTATAAAAATTTCGTTAAGAAATTTTACCGTTTGTATGCTCAATTCGTGAAAAAGGACTAAATCGCGTAAAGTGTGAAAGCTGTGTTCTATTAGCTAAAGGTATTAAATAGCTATAGAACTTTAAATTGGAGGTCCTTATATAGTATTTAGACCACTAATTGAGTTAGTGGATGTACATGGAGTGTAATCATGAAATTGGTAATGTTAGGTTGGTATTAGGTAAAATAAAGATAAATAATAATAAAAAAGCTACCATCTTTATTCATCTTCCCCAACTGACTTTTACAGCAAGAAATAGCCATGGGAGAGCTCAAAATTTCAGCATATTAAACCTCTTGCATGTAAGTGATTTTTAAGCCCGTTTTTGATGATTTTTACGTTTTCGGGATCGTTGTAGCTTAACCTAACTAACTAGGGGGCTAATTTGCAAAACTATTGAATAGTTTGAGTTTTGTCATTGATGAAAATGCTAGGGTTTTGAAGTTTAATGGAAGAAAATAAATCTTTGTTGTTAGTTAAACAACTTTTGTAAAGAGATTTTTAATGAAATTGTCAAATAGGGGCTAAATTGAGAAATGTGAAAATTTTGTGTTAAATATGAGAAATTGTGAAATATATGGGCTGGTATAAGTATACAATAAATTCAGTTAGGCTTATATATGGATGAAATTGTATGAATTTCATTTTACGAGCCTAGGGACTAAATTATAAAGAAGTCAAAAGTATAAAGGCAAAATAGTAATTTTTCCAAAACATGGTTTTGGATTGATTTGAATAGAATGAGGCTTAAATTAGTTAAATTTGATTATATAGATCAAGAAAAGCAACGTACGGAATTAGATCGGGGGAAAGACAAAGTTACCGATTAAACGATCTTTTTCCATCATACGAGTTCGAGGTAAGTTCGTATAATTACATTGTGTATTTATATACTTTAATTTAAATATATGTATGTGAATTTAGTAATTATGGTGTATAAATATTGAATGCATAACTGATATAGTTCTAAGAATACTGAGCCCCGTTTGAACCTTAGAAATTCGTAAGATACAAATGACATGTCATTAGGGTTACCGTTTTGGTTGAGATCCTGCATGTGTTGCGGACTCACCACAGCTCGTATGAGCATACTGATTTGCAGCTCGTGAGAGCTTACCGATACTCAGCTCGTATGAGCTTACCGATATTCAGCTCGGAGGAGCTTACCAATTATCACTCATAGGAGCATACATTTACAAGAATTGAAGGATTACAGTTCAGTACACCTCGAGTGTACCACCCGCGTATCAAACGATATTCTAAGTGGTTCAACGGGCTTAGTGTTATTACGAGATTATACAAGTTCGATACGAATTAGTACAAGTATTTACATGAAAATGGTATATATATGATATACGGATATATGGTATATATGTTACATGTACATGAAACTTAATAATTGTTAAATTCATACACAATTCTATAATGAATTTATATGAGTTCGATATGAACTAGTACATGTATTTACAGGAAATACATGGAAATGATTTTACATGATGTATTGATATATGATAGAGATGTTACATGTATATGGAAATTTAATTAATTGTTGAGTTCATCCATGATTATTGATTCAAAGGTGAATTTAGTTTACTAATATGGTTGGTGTATATGTGTTTAGGCTTTGGTTAAGTTGTGGTTGGATTATACCACGTTAAACTTATAAGTTATGCATTGAAATGGTAAATGCTTAAATGGAAATATACTTGTGATCATAAAATGGTGATTTTCGGTTTTATATGAATACATGGCTATCTTGATTAATGATTATATGTTAGGCTTATGGGCCAAATTGAGTTGTGATATACCTTGTTTCACTTACTTCATTTGTGGTTAAATGGGTATGTGAAGAATGAAAGATTGGCAAATGATTCAATTAGAATTGCTGTGAAAGTATGGAAAGGTATGAGATTATGAATGATTGAAATATGTTTAGCCATATGTTTGAATTATAAATGCACATAAGTAGTGTGTACTTATGTCATGATATTTCGAGATAAATTGGCTAATTTTTGTGATAATTAACATTGAGAGGTTATTGTTTTTAGGCTAAGGCCAAGACACGTTGGATTGACTTAAATGGATTACGCTTATAAATTGAAGTGGTAAACTTTATTTTTGAGTTACGAACTTACTAAGCATTTCATGCTTACTTTGTGTTAATTTCTTTGTGTACCTAGGTATCGGAAGCTCGTTCGGGTTGGAAGTTGTCACAGATATCATAACACTATCTATCGGCTATTTTGGTACTCTTGTTTTTTATAACTTTGGTTATAATGAAATCTATAGATCATTTTGGCTCTTGGTAGCCTACATGTTTGGTTGTGTTTTAGCCATTTGTATTGGCTTGAAATTGTTGGTATATTTTGGAAGCATAATTGGTATGTGTTAAAGTGGTCAATTGATGTGATTATGAGTATCATGTTGTATGGGTGAAAGTATATGTTATAAACTTAAGATTGGTTGGTTTTTGAGTGCCTATTTATGCCATGGTAGATGCAAATTGATGTGTATAGGTTGGTACCAATGTGGGTGAGGAATAAGACTTGGAAAATGGTCTATTTTTGTCCACACGGGCAGAGACACGGGCGTGTGTCTCAGCCGTGTGTCCCCTGATGCTTCTTTTGAAACCAAGTCAGTAGTTTCACACGGCCTAGCACACGGCCTGGCACACGAGCGTGTGGTCTGGTCGTGTGACCCAAGTCAGTGAGTTACACGGGATCGGACACGGCCTGAAACACAGGCGTGTCCCATAGCCACACGGGCGGGTGACCCCTGCACTTTGAAAAATTTTCCATGTTTTCTTAAAAATTCGTAGAGAACTTGATTTAGTCTCGAACCACTTTTAATGTCTATTTAGGGCCTCGAGGGCTCGTATTAGAGACTGTATAAATGTATTTGAATGGTTTTTGATATGAATGATTGTTTGACTTATAAGTCCGGTAATGCTCCGTAACCCTGTTCTTGCGTCGGATATGGGTTAGGGGTGTTACAAAGCCATCGTCGTGGCCATTGTTTCCTCCTTCAAAGCCATCACCATGGCCTCGAAAGCATCTCGTTCCTCTCCGACAGCTTATCCCTATGTGAATTAAACAACTCGTTTACCTTATCCCTTGCTATTTTTGGTTTCACCTTCCCCTTTATTTTTTTCCATGTTGGTGCCATCCCCATGATCTCCTCAAGGCTAATTTGGTTGTTCCTAAATTTAAAGCATGCGGTTAAATTAGGTGAAGAACAAGTCCCTTGGTCGATTTGAGCATGTGGTGGATAGTTTGTGCTTCATTCTCTTCTAGTGATCGGTTTGGGCTCTTCTGGGGTGTCCAAGCTTGTTGATCCACTCTGTAGTTGGGTTGAGATGAACTTTGAAGTCCAAGAAAGTTGGATTGGGACGTCTAAAGTTGTATATGTCTAAGCCCAATCTAACGGTCCTATGTTGCAGCACAATTGTGCATTGCTATAGGATTTGCATCATGTGAACTTCTGCTCCATTTTCCCACTGAGTCCAATTACCTTTTCAAAAAGATGAAAAACCATGTGTTTAGCATAATAATTAGTTAAAATAACACATTTTCATAGTATTGCTTAGTATAATGAAATTATGAGTAAAAACTATAAAAGTGTTATCAACTACTCAGAATTTGCATAATTTATATGTTAGAAAGTGCTAAAGATAACTCTATATTCTAAAGTTATCAGGACACCTATTTCCTAGTGTTGCGATATTGACATTGTCTACCCCATTTTAAACCGAATAAGGCCAAATGGTCTCTATTTGTAACCAAACTTTAAAGAAAGCCTAAAAATTACTTGAATAACTTCAAAAGAGTCTATTTATGTTAAAGTAAAGTCTTGAAATTGATGTTCGAGTTAAGTTAGCCTTAGTGGCCAAATGTGACATCCCTTGCTCGTGAAGTATTAGTTATTTTCGGGTAAAGGGCGTTACATTTATGCTATATTGCTTCATTGCAGCAACAACATAATCTTTGGAGGAAAACTTCATTCCAACCTGTAAATCACTGAAATTTGTAAAAGAACTCGCATGGCTCGATCTTCTATAAGGAAGTTTTGGAAATTGTAACTCATCTTGAGCATCAATATTGACATTAAGAATGTGGGGTGGACGTTCATACAACATAAAATCTGGTTAGGTTCCACCAACATTGTCCGAACCTTCATCGTCAAAACCACTCCCCTTCGATTCAACAGGAGCAACATTTGGTTCAAAAAATAACAAAATTTTCGAACCATTAAGCACAAACTCTCGGTTTGAATAATCATCAATTTCAACTTCCTCTTTGTTATCAACCCCAATTGCAATTTCATGTACCAGATTAGATGCCCATTCGCTGGTGCAGGTTGTAGGGAGAACATCATTTGTTCTCGTCAACCCTACGTTAAAACCAATATTACTCACGGATTGCCCACCCATGTAACTTGATAGCATACTTGCATAAGTGTTTCTAGAACAGGACATCGACGTTCCGAAGCTGAAATCAAAGGTGCTCACAGAACGTCGAGTAAGGGCCTTCGTGTTCGGGTTACCAACTAACCTTGACTGTACACCAAAGTTGAAATCGAAGGCTGAAACTGAGGAATGCCTTCCTATTGATGATTTTGACATTCCCTGATATGAGTTTCGCAACAACGTCGTGAAACTACCATAGAACCGTATGGTTGGGCTTTCTACTTTTTGTTCTTGAAACAAATTAACTGGAATTGTTGTCGAACTAGGACTACCTTCCTCTACATCGACAAACTGGGCATATAACTCTAGTATAGCATTTCTATTTGAGCAATGTGTATCAAGCATTAACTCGACATCCATGTTGCCTTTGAGCTCAAATGTATCATATCTAATAGGGTTCATTGATGTTAGATATCTATATTTCAAGCTTGAAATTCTCATCTAACTTGAAATTGAGACTTTCCTTCTTATTCTTGATAGAAGCTCATTCAGTTTGATGCTTCGGTTGAAAGTCAATTCTATAGATTGGGTTGATACAAAAACGACCTCAATTTTGATGTCTCAAATTTGAACGTCGTAATAAATAATGACTCTAATTTGTTTACTCATCTTCGCCAAAAAAAACCCATTTCACTTATTTAATATAAAATTAAAACGAAAATATTATACAGAAAAATAAATACTCATTAACTAAATTCAAACAACGACACCAAATTTACTTGAACTAATTTACTTTGTTAGGTTGATTTTTCAACTTCAGATTTTCAACATCAACAATCTTCTCCTCAACATGCAAATCTTCTGCTAGAAATTTAACTGTGAAATCATCTCCATATCAATCTTTATTTTATAGGAAACTCTACCACTGAATTTGAAACATTTTTTAAAATGTTGGAAAAGATCAGACATGACTCACAAATCCGAAGTTTTTCTTTCCCAAGATTCATATTCTTTTGATGAAATTCTGCCACGGAAAAGATGAGACAAATTGTAAATTTTATCTCAAGATTCTTAGGTTTTCAAAAAATTATTAAACTTTTCTCAATTTTTCAAATTTCAATCCAACAGCTAATTTTTCTTTTATTTTTATTTTAAGTTTTAATCGAACAACTATTTTATTTTGAAGTAGCTTTTTGCTAACGTGTTAGGAGAGAGGGGGAAAGTGCACCTCATAGGACCCAAAATCACGCTTTCCCTTTCTCTCCTGCCACATCAGCAAAAAACGCTTCACCCTTACCCAAAATTGACTTATTTCTCTAAATTAAAAAAATAGCCTATTTCCTTAATTAAATTTTAAAAATGACATATATGCCTACTTTTTCCTATATAATTGCCTCTTTTTTTTTCTAATTTAGTAAAAGAAGAAAAATATTTTCTCTTATTAGTGAAATAATATTTTAAAATAGAATTTTGAATTTACTAAATCTATCAAAAATCTATATTAATATTTAAATTCCTAGTCGAGTTGGTGTCAAGAGCCAATTGAGTGCTAACTCTATTAGAAAAGTAAGGGAATATCCTTTAGTAATTTAAATAAGTAATATTATTTGAAGATATTAATATGCGTGGGATTCAAACCCACACCACCTTTTAATTTACCACTCAACTAAAATTTTTATACTTTTAAATAAATTTATATCGGTATTTATTATTGCACTGCTACTATAGAAAATGATTACTACAAAATAAAGAATATTGTGTTCTACAACATTGATATAAAAATATAGAGAAAAAATCAAGTGGATAGATAGAGTAATTGTATTTAAAAATATATATAAAATAACATGTACTAAATACTAAACCATAATACATATATGATTAAAAACTTTTTAATTATTATTTTACTAAATTTTTTAATTTTAAAAATGTATATTAAATGTAACCTAAAATAATCAAAAGATTATTTTAATAATTTATCTAATTAAGTAATTATAAACAGAATGAACCGAAATCATAATTTAAAAAAGTGAATAAGCGTAGTATTTTGATACGAGTTAGGGTTGGTCCATGATTAAAACAGCCAAAGTGCTTGGACGGCATCCTAGTTGGATGAAATTAGCATTTAATTAATCATGATTAGCATTAAACCTAATTGTTTATTTATTTAGGTACCAACACATGTTTTTGTTTCTAAGCAAAATCATTATTATTTAACGTTCAACCATGCGATGCAACTATAATTTATTACCTATTCATAATCAATATTTACATCATCGATCCCATCGTAATGTCAATCTTCCTTCTTCTTCTTTTATTTGGTTTTTCTATCCACCAATATGCAAGCCATAAATTCTCAAAGACCATGTATTTATTAATTAATAATTAAAAAAGAAAAAGAAAAAGAAAGAGTGGGTGAGAAAATCTAATTTTTTAAGCTGCAAATTAAAATATTTCACGAAGAAAAATTGAAGTTAATATTTATTAGATTATATCATATTTAAAAGTAAAATTATATTTCAGCTAATAAATTATAGGTGAAATGGTAAAATTTTTATATCTCATAATTGTATTATTATATTGAATTGGTGTTAGGATTTTATATTATTATTATATTGAGATTGAGGTGGGGGCAAATTGCATGTGACATCCATGCCAATGCCCATTTGTCTCTCATCAATGTTAACACACCCAACTATGTAAAGGGCTTTGCCTCCCAATCTCATTGCCATTACCACCAGTTGCATCTCTTCTACCAATGAAGGATTCAGTTAATGAGTACTTACAAAATATGGTCCATTTAATCCGTTCCCATAGTTACCAAATTAATGATACATTATTTTACTGAATTCTAAGTAAAGCACTAATTACACTTTCTCATATTAATAGACACATGTTAACATTTTCATACTATTTATCAAAATTAATAATTTCTATTTTTAAAAAAAGAAATATTTTTTTATATCCTGATTCCAATTGTTTGATTTACAAGATATAAGATCATAGGTTAGTTGCATTTTCTTATTTGGATGAAAAAGATTACGGTAATATGATTAAGGGAGACTATGAATTAGTTTTAACCGGAAAAATCGATACAATTGGTTTTTCAATTTTCGATTTTTGAATCTCAAAATTGACTTTATTTTATTTTATTTTTTAATTATTTAAATTGTATTTATATTTTATAATATATAATAAATATATTTATTTTTTAATTATTTAAAATTTGTGTAGATTAACTGAAAAAATTGACCAAATCAATGCCAGTTCAGTTTGGTCGGTTCTATCAAAGAGAGTCGGTCTATTCAGGCCCGTTCTTGACATTTTTGGAGCCCTAGGCGAAACAATAAATTGGGACCCCTTTTAAAAAAATTATAAAATGTAATACAATAAAATAAAATCATATACTAGTAATAAAATAAAATAAAAATCGGAGCCCCTTTTATTTTATTTTATTTTTGTTTGTAATGAAGCGTCGCTTAAAAGACTTAAAATATTGATTTTTTTTTCTAGTTAAAAGCTGAATAAATTTTGTTGGGGCCCCTTCTAGTCCTGGGCCCTGAACGGCCTCACTCCCAAACTACCCCTAGGGTCAGGCCTGATTCTATTTGGTTGATCGAACCGACTGGCTAAATCGATTATTCACCTCTAAATATGATGTTACCGATAAATATTGTTACCATTATGACAATTAATCTTTCCTTTTATCATTTTTTTCAGCTTTATTAACTTTATTTAATTATAAATTGTGTTAGTAAAAAAATATCATTCAAAATAAAGTATTAGGGATTAACAATACAAATGCAAAACAATGTATTGAGGAGTTATCTAGAATGTCTAATAATTTAGAAAACTAATTTAGAATTCAATATTTTCGTATGATATAACAGAGATATCAGATTAATTAAAAATTTACATAAATAATAAATATAATTATATTAATAACATCAATAATTGAATTGTTAAAATATTAATTATAAAAAATTATGAAAATGTATAAAATTATAATAGTTTTAGATTAATATATTTTTCTCTATATAAACAATGAGTTTGCTTTCTTTAAAAGAAGTTTGCTAAAGAGTAATAATTGACATCTTTACTTATTACTTATTAACCAAATTATTATTTCTAGAAACCATAGGACACTTTTTAAAGTTAATTGATATGTCATTTCTAGTAAATTTATTAAATTTAATAATCCATAACTCTACTTGTTCACTAAATATTACTGCATTTATTATGTAAAAAAACTAAAAGAGTTAATTGCATCACACATTTTAAATTAGCCTCTAAACTTTAAATATATTTTAAATTATTAATATTATAATAATTAAGTTATTTCATTATTAAAATCGATAAATAAACAGTGAAATGACACGTCAAATCTTATGTAGTTAAATTTAAAATAAAAATTTTAAAGAAATAGAATGTTGATGCCATTTGTTTGATGAGAAATAAAAATGAATATCGAAAATTCGAGTGGCTAAAGCCGAAGCAGCTACTTTCGAAGTAACATAAAGAAAAGCAACGACTGGAGTGGGAGAGTCAGAGTCGAAAAGAGGATTCCTCACTTCTTTCTCTCATTCAAAACCGTGCATGAGACTTTCATCTCGCATGGCTCCTAAGTGATAAAAGTAAAGAACTTATCTTCTTTCTTTTTCTTTTACTACCTTCCTCGCGTATGTATAAGATCGAACCCATTCAATTTCTAAAACGCATTACTAATCCTTAACTTTTTAAGGAATCCTTCATCAGTGATTGTGAATGATTGATTTTTCTCAATCAACTTAAAAAAAAAAAAAACTGAAGAAAGAAAAAGAGTGAATGATTAAGCTTATGTAAAAACTTCGAAAATATGAAAACTAATATTTCTAAAATATCTATTTTTGAAATATTCATTTTTTTCTTAAAATTCTTATTTTAAATTATGTCACATAAGATCTGGCATGTCATTAACAGTTAAATTAACGAATTTAGTAACAGAAGGACCTAATTGATATGACCTCGATAGTTTGAGATGTAATTAGAATGATTTGAATAGTAGTGACCAATTTAAAATGAGGGTCGTAATTTAAAGATGTTTGGTGAAATTAACTAAAATTAAAATGTAAATGAATAAATATTTGTATTTAATAAGATACTAAGAAAATAAAATTCTCCACTAAAAGAGTAATTTAAGAAGGTTTTTAATAGCATTTTTAGTTTTTTTTTTTTGTTAAATAAAGTTGGAGTTTAATTTAGTTGATTTATGTGATATTTTTAATAGATGATACTAGAGTTTAAATTTTAGTACTTATAATTGTCTTTTTATATAATCACAAGTATTTTCATCTGTTTTATAATCTAAGACTAATCTCGTCGGAACTGAGGTAATATTCAAATAAAACCCTCTCAACAATGATGATTTCATGTTCTAATTCTTTTATATAAAAAAATAATTCATTCAATATAAAATTTTAAATACTTTTTTTATGATTTATGGGTGTAATGAGTGCTTCAAATTTAAAAAATATGGTAGAAATGATGATGACAACAATGTAAGAATAAAAAATGTATAATGACAATTTCAATTTATTTTTAGTCACTTTTGTCTTAATTCTCTCTTTTTTTTTTATTACTTTGTCCCTCAATTTTCAAATTTTAGTTAAATTATTTTTTTGGGACTAAAAAGTTAATTAAACTATTAAAAGTTTAACAAAATTGACGTAAAAATCCACGTGGCATTTTATATGTATTTCATTGCTAACGCGAATATTTTTTAAAAACATGCTTATGAGCTTTTTTGAAAATTTAATATTTTTTTGAACTTTGAAAATTGAAGACTAAAGTCATGATCCAAATAAAGATATTAAGGCCAAAGCAACAAAAAAGATAAAATGTTAGGGACTAAACTAATATTATGCAAAAAAAAGGGTTATATTTTAGTAGGTGAACTATATTGCATATCTATATGGGTTATTATTCTATCTATTATTGGACTTCTTTTTTTAAATTCTAAAAGTAGGATTAAATGAATGTCATCACAATGGAAAGTTATTCAAGTTATTATTATGTTCATAGCCAATTAGTTCTTTTAAGCATGGTAAAATAAAACATGTCTAATTCCATTATTTTTTAATATCATATAAAGATATTTAAAAAATATTCATTTCTATTATTAAAAATTAGTGTGGTTGATGAAATAATCAAATAGTTACACATGATAGTGACATATAAGGACCAATTTTTAACAATAAAAATAGATGTAATTTTTAACAAAATAACCAGTTTGCTATTTGATCAAACATACATGTACTAATTTGCTTATTTTTTGAGTAAAGTGCAATCTGACTATTAGTACAAAGACTTTCATAATACTTTTACCATAGTTGAATAAGTTGATGATAACATGAATCCAAGTGACGTAAATTTTGTAAAGTAATTATATATATTAAAGAAAATAAATTATTACTAGATTTTATCACACTCACGATGTGAGTAAAAAAAATATTTTATAGTAAAAATATATTTGTAAAAATGTTTCAACAAATGATTACTAGTAGAGCGCCAAGGGATTTTTATATAAATTTATTGATCTTGTGTTCAATTATCAAATAATATTTTTCAGTTATTATATTTGAAGACTATACAAAAGTATGAAAAAATAAAAATATCCTTATAATAATATTAATTATCTTTTAAAATAAAATTATTTTAGTAAATTTTCAAATTAAGTTTAACAATCATGATATAAAAATAGAGATAATATTATAGATATCAAATAACATAACAAGGGCATTGATATATTTTTTTTTATGTATTTTAATTTTGAAAAGAATTATTAACTTGTCTTAATGGTAATCTAATTTAACAAAAAAATGATTTTTTTATAGAAATATTTTAATCTTTTAAAGTTATATTGCTGGAAAAAAAATCGAAAAAACTAAAATTTAATATGAATGGTTGCTTTATTTTCCCTAAAAAATGGAAAATAAATATTGACCCAAAAAACTAAAATTCTCATTTTCTATGAAAAATAAATATTTTAATTTTAACTTAGTGAAAGAAAATTAAAAATATTACTGGTAATATGTTTTTTAAAATCGAAAATAAATTGAATTCAACTAATTTGCTTTAATTATATTAGGATATGATACATTTATAATGTGGGTGAAAATAATCATCTAATATATTTATTAGGGATAATTATCAAATTTATACATGAATTATAGTTCAATGTGCAGTTTGGTACATGAACTTTGATTTGGTATAATTATACACATTAAATTTAAATTGCGGTTTATGTGTACATGATAATTTGATTTTGATTTAAACGCAATATATCAATGTAAAATGGTATTAATTTGATAACATTGCCAATGATTTATGAAAATTGAATCTAATCAAAATTTTATATATAAAATCGTACAAAATCAAAGTTCATTTATAGTTTTAATATTTATCCCTATTTATTAAGTATCGACATAAAAACCAAATATTACTTTGGTTGAAATGATAAAATTAGGAAGTATGTGTTGGACAAAACACGTTAGCGAACAAAATAATTAAATAAAAATAAACACATATAAAATAAAATATAAATAGAAGAATTTATATTTAATTTGTGAAAGATGAAAATCAAAGGAAGACCGTAACAAAAGTTAAAATAAAAAGGAAGAATAGAGATTTTACGAAACGTTGAGGCCTGTAAAATACAGTTTCCTTAAGACAGATTTGGCCGCTCCTATGGTACTTGGAGAAACATTGGTCGAATGTCTCCCAGGATACAACAACAACAGTTATCAAAGTAGTAGCACCTCTACAACGATCAATGAACGAACGTTGCCTTTTTTATCACCGGAACGTTAAAAATTCGGAGAAGAAAAGAAGAGTTTTGATAGCAACAGAAAATCAGTGTGAGAGAGTGGAAAAAATGAGCAAAGAATTCTGAAGAAGTCTTAGCCTTTTATAGGTATTCAAAGTGGAGGGATTTATGGAAATATCCATGTATAAGGAGACAAAATTTGCATTAAATGGGCAATTGAATCAATTTAATTAAAATATCAGATTTTGTATATATTTCGTATTCAGGATATATATATATATCATTTTATATCACTTTGGACCCGACCGGTCCGAACATTTCGCGTTGCTCACGTCGTGCGGATGCACCTCAACCCTGTCAGGTTTGGACCTGCACCCCCTTTGCGCGCGAAACAGGGTTCCAAGCTTAGTCATTTAATCACCCTTTAAGAGGGTTCTCATATATAAACACATCTCACACTTGGTATTTAACCAATGTGAGATCTAAGTTTTTCTTTTCCTCAACAAATATTCTCAAGTAGCTTACTTTAAGCATCAATTTCTCATTCATCACTCAACCATTTTGAGCATATGATATACCGTTGTAAAGGTCTCGTGGAGTAAAATAAGAAACCATACTTTTATGATTCAACTCTCCACCTTTACCTATTGAGAATATGCCTCAAAGTTCCATAAAAATGCAATTTTTCAAACAAGATGTTTGGTGTCTTGAGTTCAAATCACACCACAAATATATATTATTTTTAAAAAAAGTATATATTGGATTTTAAATAAAAGACAAAAAAAAAAAACTAATAGTCTCTTTAGAAATTATGATTTGAGTAAAAAAAATGGATTTTGATTTGAAAATTCAAATTTTTTAATTGCATAACAAATAAAAAGTTTGATTTGAATTTGGGCAAATCTAGGGCTGTAAATGAACCGAGTTTGAACGAACAAACCTCTATTCATGTTTGTTTGTTAAGAATTTCAAATTTTTGTTCATGTTCGTTTATTTAAAATTATGTGTGTTCATATTCTTTTGTTTAATGTTCACGAACATGTTCATTTAACTTAATCGAACATGTTCACGAATATTAAACGAACATGTTCATGAACATATAATTGAACATGTTCACGAACAATGTTAATAAATAATAAACAAACAAACAAACAATAAATACATACATACACATATATTGTTTAGATATAAAATAGTCAAATATAAATATTAATAATTATATTATAAATGAAAAAATATATAAACCAAGATAATTTTATTAATATATACTAATAGAATTTTTATAAGAAAATATCATTAATAAATAAACGAGTCAATAAACGAGCCAATAAACAAGCTTTTAAACGAGCTTGTTCGTTTAATAAACGAACGAAACACACCTCTGTTCATGGTCATTCGTTTATTAAACGAACATAAAAAAAATTTTCATACTCGTTTATTTAGCTTAATAAACGAACATAAACGAACGTTATACAAACGGTTCATGAACAGTTCATCGAATATTTTGTTCATTTACACCCTTAGGCAAATCCAAATCCAATTTCATAATAGTTAAATTTTGGATTCCAAAAGACATTTTAAAACTTGAAAATTTCAAAATCCAAGATTAATTAAAGAAAAGCATAATGATAATTTTAACCCATAACGTTTACTCATTTTGACTCTTATTCTCATTTTTGGGTCATTTTGGTCCTCAACCTTTAAATTTTAGTCAAATTATTTGCTTTTGGATAGAAAAACTTATTGAACTATTAAAATTTTAATGGCATTGACGTGGTAGCTCATGTGGCATTTTACGTATGCTTCACTGCTAACATGGATAAATCTTCTAAACGTTTTTATAAACTTCTTTGAAATTTGTTGATTTTTAAAATATTATTATTATTTTAATTTTTATGAATTATACGTGTATTTCCATGTGAGTGACTACATCAATGCCGTTAAAATTTTAACAGTTCAATCACATTTCTGTCAAAAAACAAGCAATTTGACTAAAATTTAAAGGTTGAGGGCCAAAATGACCCCTTCCAAAAAAATAAGGACCAAAATGAAAAAATGAGTAAACGTTAGGGGCTAAATTTATCACTATGCCTAAAAAAAATGAGAAATTTTTTGTTTTCTCTTCTTTCACACTTCCTTCAAAACCCAAACAATAAATAAATAATTTTACTTATAATATGTCATTAACAAAGCTCAAAGATTTTCAAAGTTGGACGGTAGGTGAACCAATCAGACTATCAGTTTCGATTTAACCGATTTGATCGATCTAACTAGTTTGATTGAATAAATTATTAAAGATAAATAAATATTTAAAAATACATAAAGCTGGTTCAATTGGTTCGATCACCGGTTCAACCGATTCACGAGTCAACCAATCTAACCCCTTATTCCGAATTGCTACCTCGATCGATTTCCGATCCAATCAGTCTGATCGATCGATCCGATTTGATTTTGAAAATAGTGATGAAGTTTTATTCATTTAATTTAATACAATATAAATATTCAAAAATTTCATTTATATCATAGTTTCCACAAATTTCATTTATAAACCCCCTAACTTTTAATTTATAATTTTCATAATTAGGTTGCCAGTTTGCTGGTCCAACCAATTCGATTGGTCCGTTAAGTTCTATTAAATAAATTATTAAAAAAATCATAAAAATAAAAATATTAAAAAAATGGTTCAACCAGCTCAACGACCCAATCAACTAGTCCGTACCGATTCCCGGGTCAACTAGTCTAATGCCTATCTCCAAACTGGTACACTAACCGGTTCCCAGTCCGACCAATCAGTATAGTCTGGTTCAAACAACAATGTTGAAAAATTTAGGGTCAACTAAATTTAAGGTCACTAAACTACTGGTAAGTTTACGTTTTGGTCACTCAACTTCAAAAAGTTACAAAATAGTCATTATATTATTTGATAGTTTTCATTTAAGTCTAGGTTGTTAAAATCACCATTGTATGGCCTTCTCCATTCGTATCGCTGATACCAATCGAAAAATTATATTTTAACTATCGTAAAAATTATATTTTAATTTCGGCCCCCCTAAAAAAAAATTCTGGCTTTGCCCTTGAATAGCATGATGACATATTGAAGCCTCACACTTCAACATGGGAGAAATTTTTAAAAATAAAAAATATTAAAAATTTATAAAAAAAATTATATATTTTATTTTTACCACATGTTGAGATGTAAAGCTATCACGTGTCATTATAATTTTGATCGTCACTGTCACGTTAACGTATTTTAACGATATTAATTATCTAAAAAATTAACTTAAAATTGTCCAATTTAAATATCAATTAATTTAAAAAAAAATAAATACCAAATAAACATAAATTACCAAGTTTAAATAGCTGCCTATATATTAAGGAACGAAAAGGGTGTGTGATTTGGTTAGGGTTGGGATACATGGAAAGAGATGATGGATGGTACTTGGATCTCAATGTGGGCCCCACAAGAGGAAAACTAACCGCTCCTAACTTTAAGAGCAGTTGGCTTGTTTTGAAATAAAATGCATTGCTTTAACTTAAAGCATGTGGGGGTACGATTTAATTTTCTTTGCTTTTTTTTTTTATACTAATAAGTTGTATATTTTCCAATAAAATGGTCAAATGGTTTACAATTACATTGGTTGGACAAATTCCTCAGTGGGGTCGTCTTAGGAGTGATTCATTATCTACAAAAAAAGAGTATGTAAGCACGTAGAGGCATAGGATTTCAAATCACTTTTCGGACATCCTTTCCCATTTCCTTCCACAGCGTAAGGGATACTCTCTTTTTCCTTGTTCTTTTGTTTTTTTAAACCAGTTGCTGGACACCTACCCATCTCTTTCTTTATACACATACGTCTGGATTCATTTATTTTTACAATTAAATATTATGGATTCAAATAGTTTAATTATCATTTATAATAGATTCAAATTTAGTATTTACTTTGTTTTTAATAAAAATATATTTACTAAATATTGGTATTCAACAAATAATTCAATTTACTATATAGATAATAAATCTTAAAAAGATTAGAGTTTTATAGAAATTATAAATGTCTAATCCATAGCATAAATCTAACATTTATAGTAATTATTTTATGAGTTTAGTTCTTTAATATTTTCTGTCAACTGATTACGGTAGAGTGTGCATATATAAATCTCTACCATTCAGTCAGCTAAGCTTCCAATTGTGGCCGCAAAGTCCGCTTATTACTGTTGAGAGTTTTAAGGTTGATTTCAAATATTATGGATGGGGAGAATTCGAATCGATTGGAAAAAATATATTTTGTATTATTTAAATTGAATTGTTTAAGTTGTTTAATTTTTTGAGTCAATTTAAATAAATGAGTTAATTTTTTGAATTCAAATCGAATTAAATTTTTACAATTTGATTGAATGAGTTTTACCTTGATTGACATGAGCATTATTGCCAATACATGAGGACGTGAGTTTAAGTACACGGAAGCATATTAGATTGAGGAAGGAGTATGAATAATTCTAAACATTTTGTTCAAAAAAATAGATATAATCAGAACATATAATAAAATTGTTCAAAAAGAAATTATAAATAAAGGAAATATTGTATATCTAAAACCACATAATTTTAGATTTAGGGTAAGTTTAGCATTACTTTTTAGAAACATTTTTGAAACAAAAAGTACATTTGAGCAAAAGCTAAAATTTCGGGCAATATACCCAAAAATACCTAAAAAAAATATATTTACAAAAAAGGGCCGAAAATTTTAAAATTTACGAAAAAGGGTCATTTCCCCACAAAACGTGTCCACGTCAGCGCGTTTTGTGGGGATGCAGCAAGAAAGCGCACCCTTGGGGGAGCGCTTTTGACACATCAGCCAAAAACACGTCCTTGAGGGCACGCTTTGCTAACGTGGCAAAAACGCTCCCCCAAGGACACTTTTTAGCCCGTGTTTTAAAAAAAAAAAAACTATTCTCAAATTTTTTAAAAATTTACAAGAATAAACATTTATAAAGGCTCAAAATGACAACACCATTTTTTTTAAGGTGTCATCAATTAATAAGGAAATATAACTTACAAAGGAAATCTTTATATAGACATAAAGTCTCATTTCCCTTTTTTTTTGAGCAAAATGGGATATGAGATATGTGTATATATAGACTCATGAATAGTTTTGCAGCTTGTTCCTAAACAATGTGGAATTCCTTCCTCTTTTAACTAACAACATGATATTAAAAGCTACACTATATTTGATATTTTTTTTACAAAACAATTTCTTTTTTTTATATATATTTTGTTAACATTTTCTTATATTATAAAATTATCTTTTGAGATCTTTAATCTTGTTGCATTTTAGAATTATTAACATATACAAAAGAACTATTAAAAAAAAGAGAACAAATTACACATATGAAACTTGTACATGCAATAATCTTCTATTTAATTTTAAATGTTTGAAGTTAATATTGATTGTTTTATACTTTATTATTACTATATTGTTGCACTAATCTAATGCTGACTATGAGATGCCTGATCAAATCTTTTTACATTGTTCTCGTTAGATAACTTGTTCAATATGGAAATCTTTTACATATTTCAGGTGAAAGTTGTGCAATCAGATAGTTGTTCAATCCTGATAAGCAATCATAGACTAATGCCATACCACGAATCTAGTGTTCACTTGACTGAAACTAGCATATAGTACATGCAAAAATAAATCTCTTTTAGGAAAACGACGTCTTCAATATTCTAAGATCTTAGTTCAATTTTCTTTCAGTGATCATTCTACCATCACTCTTTAAAAATGGAAGAGCTAGCCAATAAATGAAATGTGTGTATTAAAATTTTGTTTCTGCTACACATGCAACCCTCAAACAATATGCGTAACCTTTTATGTTCTTTGCATGCACATGCCCTTTTTTGTGTACATGTGCATCATAAATACATACTCTATTCTGTTCATGCATGATCCTAGGTTTTTGGCTTTGGTTGTCATTCTACCAATATGAGATTCAGAGTTCAGATATATTTATGTTTTTCTCATTATGTGAGGGCTACTTTGGAGCAGTTTTTATCTTTGTTGTAAAGCAAGAGATCTAGAAAAAGGTGCTTGTTGTAGACAGTAGTTTGGAAGATATTCATCTGAAATCTTATAGTTCTGTTTACACTATAGTTTGGAAAATGCTCATCTGAAATCTTATAGTACTTTTTATGCTGTAGTTCGGGAAATGTTCATCTCAAATCCTATAGTATTGTTTAGATCTGATTCTAATTTATGTCGTGCTCCTCTACAGATTTCCTTGGGAGTGGGGCTATATATTATTTTGGCATCTTAGTACCATGGGTGTCGCATTATGTTTGTTGAATGATCCTCTACAGATCCTTTGGACTGAGATATATGTTAGGTTGGCCTCTTGGTAGATTGAGCATTACATTTAATCATTTTCTTCATTAGATATTCCTTTTAACATTATATCAATGTGCATTTAGGTAAGCTTTTTTACTAGTTAGTAGTGTTCTTAATAAGATTATAAGATGTTCGAAGAAGTAGGTATCTCATCAAATCCATGTCTCCTCATGTATGATCGTTGAATAATGGCTTGAATTTATGATTTGTGTAACATAAATATATTGATCTTTAGGAGCTTGAAATGCCTAGAATGGTGTCTAATTTTAACTTTGTTCTACAGCCTTCAGTGAAAATCAGAATTTCGAATATGATGGTTATCGGAATGTTGGAACTTTTTCTAATTAAAATTTCAAGGTTTAGTTGACTCAAGTTTGATTAATTTTGAAAAGTAATTGAAAGAATGAAGTTATATTTTAAAAGTCGTGAAAATAAAGTATAAAACAATCAATATTAACTTCAAACATTTAAAATTGAATAGAAGATTATTGCATGTACAAGTTTCATATGTACAATTTGTTCTCTTTTTTTTAATAGTTCTTTTGTATATGTTAACAATTCTAAAATGCAACAAGATTAAAGATCTCAAAAGATAATTTTATAATATAAGAAAATGTTAACAAAATATAAAAAAAAAAGAAATTGTTTTGTAAAAAAAATATCAAATATAGTGTAGCCTTTAATCTCATGTTGTTAGTTAAAAGAGGAATGAATCCCACATTGTTTAGGAACAAGCTGCAAAACTATTCATGAGTTTATATATACACATATCTCATATCCCACTTTGCTCAAGAAAATAAGAGAAATGAGATTTTAGGTCTATATAAAGATTTTCTTTGTAAGTTATATTTTCTTATTAATTAATGACACCTTAAAAAAATAGTGTTGTCATTTTGAGCCTTTATAAAGGTTTATTCTCGTAAATTTTTTAAAAGTTTGAGAATAGTTTTTTTTTAAAAAAAACACGGGCTAAAATGTGTCCTTGGGGGAGTGTTTTTGCCACGTCAGCAAAGCGCGCCCTCAATGACGCGTTTTTGGCTGATGTGGCAAAATTGCTCCCTCAATGGTGCGCTTTCCTGCTGCATCCCCACAAAATGCGTTGATGTGGACGCGTTTTGTGGGGAAATAGCCATTTTCCGTAAATTTTAAAATTTTCAGCCCTTTTCCGTAAATATATTTTTTTTTTGGTATTTTTAGGTATATTGCCCTAAAATTTCCTTTGGTCAAAATATTGCAAAGTATTTTTTATTTCAAAAGCATCAAGTTTAGCAATAGTTTTACCTTAAAAATATTTTTTATCCAAAAATAGTTCCGAGAAACAATATTAAGGTATATTTTCAGTTTTAAATCCTTACCTAAAAAAATTTTCCTTAAATTAAAAGTTATTGTTTTCTACCGAAATTTCTACCCATTCCCATTTTCCCCAAATTAAGAACCCTGGAAATTTTTTTCCGCCAAATTTTCTGCCTCCTCGCTGTCATTCCCCTCCGATTTCGACGACAACTAGCAGTCTCACGCTCGTGCTGTCGCTCTCAAGGCCAAAGCTTATCGCCTCTTCACCAAGTCTTAGGCGCCAGAAAATGTACTCTTTCTATTATTGTTGTCTGTTTGTTTGCTAAGAAAAGTTGTAGGAAAGGGAAATCAAATGCTGTTATGATCTGATTTACCACATTTGTTCTTTCTCTTTCTGTTAATGTTGTCTGTTTGTTTGCTAAGAATACTTGTGGGAACTAGGAAAGAGAAAATCAAATGCTGTTATGATCTGATTTAGTTATATAGATTTAATAATTTAATTTCATTACTAGATTATCAAACAATGAGTTTTAGGATTTGTTCATCTTTATTTATATATATTAACAAATATATTCTTTATTTAAGCTGTAAAGCCGACTTGCTTATCTACACCCCATGTAGCTTGAGCTTTTCTATCACTCAATTAAAGCTTTGGCAATGACTATTCCTATGGTGTTTGATATTTTGTTTCCACCGACTTTAATCCATGATTCAGAGGCTTTGTTTGACAGAATATTAGCTACGTGGGGTTACAGGTTTCCAATGAATATTTAATTTAACCTTGTTTGGAACTTTATGAATTATCAAACTTGTTATTTATTGAATTTGAATTTGATGTAATGAAGCAGTCATGGATTGAACCATAAAATAAATGTCAAGTGAAATTACTAAGGGCTTTAAATAATGATAATTATTATATGGTAGATAGATTTCAATGTCGAATAGCAACTTTTTTGTTGTTTGGTGTAGGCTGCTATGTTCATTTAAAGCTTTGTCATTTTGAATTCCGTGTTGGCTTGATGGTCAGGGTGTTCACCGCCTTAAAGGTGTCCTGAGTTCAAGTCACGCTAATCACGTTGTTGTTAAGGTTTTGTCCTCTTCTTATAATTTACCAAAAAAAAAGAGCTTGTCATTTTTGGTAAACTATAGGGTACGTTTGGTTCACTGTAATTGAATAGAGCTGTAATGGAATAGAGGTGTAATGGAATAGAGCTGTAATAAGTAATTCAACTGTTTGGTTGAATGGAATGAAATAGAGCTGTAATAGAATTCTTGTGTTTGGTTGAATGGAATGATGTTGTAATAGCATAAGGAAAAAAACTAAAATGACCAGAATACCCTTAGCAGAATTTTTTTTAGGTAGATGATTATTGTTATTGTTATTAAATTTTAATAAGATTATTATTGAAAATAATTTAATAAAAATAATAAATAATTTAACCATATTTTAACATAATTATTATTAAATATAATTTAATAAAAAAATAATTTAATAACATTCTTAATATAATTATTATTATATGAATTAAAAAATCAAAATATATATTTGTCCATGTCTCCTACTAATAGCATCTCGAAGAACTCGTCCATCAGCAACAGAATCTTCCCAACCAGGAAGATGATTATTGTTATTGTTATTAAATTTTAATAAAATTATTGTTAAATATATTTTAATAAAAATAATAATAATAATAATTTAATCATATTTTAATATAATTATTATTAAATACAATTTAATAAAATAGTATATAATTTAATAACATTCTTAATATAATTATTATATGAATTAAAAAAATCATAATATATAACATTATAAAAATAATATATAACCTACTTTATTATTTTTAAACTGCAATACATATTTAATGTGCTAAAATATTATTAGTGAATCAAATAATTTAATTATTCTACAAAAAAAAAAAAGTATTAGAAGTAATAAATAGCTTGTGATTAAAAAAATTAGACACTAAAATAGAAATAATGATATAATTTAAATGTTAATTTATGAGTTATGTAATAATTTTAGTTGATACTTTGTCACATATAACAAGCATTATAATGCTACATTTCACATTCTCATTTCATTTAAATTGTGATGAAAAAAATATTAAACACCACATACGTATAAACTATTCTACTTTAATTCATCAAATCAATGGGAATATATGCGATCGTTTAATAAAAAATATTACATTTAAAATTAATTATAAAAAATATAAATATCAATATAGAAAAAGATGAATGAATGATTTACAATAATCGACTTTTGGAAAGCCCTAGAGAACCCTTATCTATGTATTGGCCCCTAAGAAAGAAATGGGAACTATTGTCAAATGTTCAGCTCACATGCCGTATTCTCAATGAATAAGACTGTACCTGATAACAATATAAATGAACAGCCTTAACAATTAAATTCAATGATAAAACATAATGAACAACCATGTTTTGATACCCTTTTACATGTTAATAACACAGAATACCATCATCTTTCATTGTTAAAATGCTATTAATGTACAAAGAGCTAAATAATGGGAAAGAATCAACAAAGAGATGTATTACTTGTCATATCATATCCATGTTAGTGATAGTCTCCAATGTAGGATTAAGCCTTGAAGTCTACAACTCACAAATTCTTTGCACATTTACTTCAAATCAAATTCCGTGGACTTTTATAGGTAATCTAAATAATTTCCTTTCAATTTCTTTTCTTGAAAGCTAGGTCATATTCTATAAGCTTTTCATAGCTAATCTATTAAGCACTTAACTTTTCACCAACATAACTAAGTTTATTAGAGTTAGAACAAAAACGTGGAAGCTAGACTCATTAGAATACTAGCTTTTCACACACAAAGAATACCAACTAAATCTAGCAAAGACGCCTCGATAACGTTAGCATTTTTGCTTTCATTGACCATACTATATATAAGATGGTCCGAAATTGATCCACCTTACATATTCGAACTTGTGACATTAATTAGATGATGAAACATGATCGTGCAATGTAGCACCACACGAAGTATGAAGTAATGGATCCTAATGAACACATTCTCCTTGAAGATCATCCATTGAGATCTCAAACACACAAGATGTGTAAATCCTTCTAAAGCAATCTTGGTACCTTGAGTAACAATAAGCTCCAAAGAAACAAACTATCGAGTAGATAGAGAGCAATAGAAAATAATTCAAGAGCTACTCGATCCAAGACAGTAGATTCCACAGCAGATCGAATCCATTTACTCAAAAGCATCAATAATTAACAGATGAAGCTATTTTATTAATCCATGAGCAGCAAAGAAATAATTAACCACATTCACATCACCTCAAACTAAGATTAACAGAGTTAATGTATTGAAACTAGAAGTAGCAAAAATGAAAGATTGAAACTCATTCATCGAGACTAGATCATCAAGCGATTGCAAGTGAGATATCTAAGTAATTCTTCATTGCACTTAACAAAGACATAAAGCATTAAGGTTCTTTTACATTTCTCCAAGCTCAAGCACGTAGAATACTAAACTACAACAAAAATTAATAAACATGAAATGGCAAGAAGGAAAGAGCATCACCATTGTCAATGGAGATTCCCATTATATTTGTAGTTTCTAAACGTCAATTTCTCAATACAGAAAATTCTCGGGACATGTATCATTCTTGTGATTTCATACCAACCCACTCCACCAAATCTCTAAACTTGTATCTACAATAGGTATGGTAGAGAAGTACTCACATGCATCTTCGATTATGCACTTATCACCATCAAATTAAATTTTTATCAAGTGTTGCCTTCTTGCTTGTGCTTTAGAAGAATCTTCCTTTTTCTCCATGATCTGCTGGATACCTTCTTGATATCCTTCTATGAAACTCTTAAGAGCATCTCTATATGCAGAAGCCCTTGTCATGTATAACCTCTGTAAAGCAGGCCTCAAAGTCTCTATCCCTCCTCTTGCAAAGAATCGCTATTAAATCATTTCCATAAACAACATCAAAACAATGTAAAATTCAACAAAATAAACTATAATACCAGGAATATAAGAGAGAGAAAAGGGTGAGAGGAGTGAAATTTGGCCTAAAAAATTTTAGTCGAACATTTAATATCTTCCTTAACAACTAAACCTTGGCTTGGTGAAGAAGGGATTCACCAAAAATATGCCAATGGAAGTGTAAAATATAGGACTTGAACACAGGTGCCAACAACAAAATAAAACAAAATGCAGTCACAGATGACTCTGAGCAGCAAGGGGAAAAAGAAATCAAAGCATAAATTCCATACTACCTCCAGACAAGTTCTACTAAAAAAGGAAATTGAAATGAAAACCTAACTGAACTCAAGCATTACGGGACTTTGTTTCTTGACCTCCATAAGATGTCTCAAGCACGAATCTAACGGTTTATTGCACATATAATATGCCGTATATTTTGCAAGTCATGCTATATACTTCTTGATTCATTACAGACAACTTATACATTTGAACATTTCAAGATAAGAAACCACAGAGTAAAGTTCCTCACCAATATCCTCCAAGGTCGAAGGTTCTATCTCTGTACTCCTACTCTTATCTCCATTGGATTTACCTTTAATCCCATCATCCTTCTTATAATCGTTTGGTCTAAGATCAAGACCAATATCCCTTACCCAACTTGCAGTATAAAGCCTAGAGGCCTCCTTCAAGACCTAAAGAAGGATGATAGGTTTTTACTAATTATATACTAAAAATAAATGCCTCTTATTCCTTATGCATAGGCAAATAATAGGCTCTTGTTCAATATCCCAATGATCTAATTTCCACCCTGATCACTAGCTAGCATCTGTGAGATTTCAAATTTCCATTATGCTTCTTTAAAATTTGTTAAATGGAACAAAAGCAAAAATATATATGTACATTATAGAAAGGAAGTGGCAAAATCATCATATTTGAGTAGAAATTGCTAATAGTTCAAATGTAAAGTACTTCCAAACATACGTTCTTGATTTAAAGTAAAAAAAAACCATGCATTTTTTCTTCCAAAAAAAGGCTTCAGAATTCTAAAATGTTTTGCTTAAAGCAAATAGCAACGACGCCAAAAAAAAAAAAAAATACAAACCAAGCTCACTATAATGTTGTACTATGATGGAGAAATGAAAGAGCCATGCTCTTTAAATTGGAAATAATATCTAAACTACAATCCAGTTCTAATATAGCTTCTCCATCACATAAACCATCAAAAATACAATTATATAAAGGAAGGGGAAACCCAAAATCTAATAAAGATTTATCATTAAAACCAGTAAATCAATAAGCAAACAAAACTCTTATCATGAAGAGAAATTGGAAAAGAAAAGTACCAAGAAGCGCTCGTGCCAAGTCAATTTATGGCACTTTTTATGTGGGGAGGATCGGGCAATGAAGAAGGGAAAGCTATTTCTTTGAGATCGTATCGGACGTAGTCATACAACTTCCTCGCACACAACTTTTACCTTCATTTTAGGTTGATATAAGAGATACCAATTTCATTAAGCTAATGAATTATCTTTGTTGTTCCACGGTCTAAATATTTTGGGAAGCAAGCTATTAACAGGGTTCATGGTATTGAGGCTTGAGGGCTTTTGATTTAGGGCTTAGATCAAAGATAAAGAAACCAAAATTAAAGCATAGAAAATAATCTAAATTCAAACAAAGAAGAAAAAGAGGTAATGCTTTCTTCAATATCAAAAGACGATCACAAAATAAATAGATGAGGATTTTGATTCATCACAACTTTAAAAAAACTTTACTAAACTAAACTTTAGGAAAGAAGAAAATGAAAAACAAAGTAAAAGAAATGCGAGACGGTGAGGGGCAATGGTGTTTAGGGCTTTGTAAATGGAGAACATAGTGAACATGGAGGCTATAGTTGAAACTACAGAAAGGAGATGATGATGAAACAATGAGGGCAAAAATGAAAAAAATCTTTCAAAGATTCCTACCGTGCTCTGAATGGCCATTCGAGGGTGAGCCTTGTGGGGTGGCTTTGCTAGCGACTTCTGTTTGCTCTTGTTTTTGGGGCTCTTGAGATGGGAGGGTAAAAATGGAAAGGAATAGCCAAACGGTGGTCTGGGAAGGGAATAGAAATCCCCCAAAAATCAACTAATTTTTGACATAGACGCGTAATGGAATAAGCCCGTAATAGGGCATTCCATTGAACCAAACGGGTGATTAAGTGGGCCCACGGAATAGGGGTGTAATGGCATAGCCATTACACCCAACCAAACATGGTGATAGTGTTGAACATAAACATTCGAGCTAACTAATGGTGTTATCTTGTTGTTATATGTCAAGACATTTGCTTCTTTAGATTTTCTCCTACTCATACAAATTTAGTTTTGAGAAATTTTTTTATTTATGTATGTATATGTTTATTCAAAGAAGGGAAACTTTTTAACTCCTCCGTCTATGTCTTTATTGAGCATATTATACACTTTTGATTATGATTATTTTACGAAAATAAAAAATTTTATAATTATTTTATAATTTTTTAATTTAACTTGAAAAAATATATTCGATTCGGTTTAAATTTCATATAATTCGGAAAAATTTTCAAATTGAGTGTGCTTGATAAAATAGGATTCGTCAACTCGACTAACTCAATTTTTTTTATTCAATTTGACTTGACTCGATAAAATGTTCATCCCTATCTAATATTTTTTTAATTAAGCTTCTTATTCTTATATGGACTATTAGATTAGATATGTCTAATGTTTTACCTATTTGTTTAGTTTGGGTTTATTTGAATTAATATTTTAGTAATAAAAGTATACTGTTTTATATAGGTTCAATCATATAAAAGGTAAATATATTAATACAAAATAATTTTAAAATTATGATATAAATAATAATTTTTGGACTAAGGAGTAACCCATTTATCTTCCCCTCTTGATAGTTTGATATCGCTATATCAATGGAAGATACTGCTGAAAGAGGTGTTGTCAGATTTGGCCGATTAAGTTTATTCTTCTAATGCACAAAAAATGTATATAATAATATTTTTAAAATATCGAGCTTATCTTAATTTGAGTTAATGATAAGACTCCTTTTGGATGGATAGTGGCTGTGCTGCGGCGGAATTTTTTATTTCACAACTATAATAACTAATTTCACCTTTATCGTTAACTTTATCGGGGATAAACACATTTTCATCCCTAGTTGAGGTCTAGATTAAAACTTCTCCTTTTAAATGGGGTGGTTTAAAAAAAAAAAATTATTTTTGAATATATTAGATATTCATAATTTTTTAAAAAAAATAAAAAATATAGTTAATGAGTTTTGGTATAGTTACTACAGGCTTAGGTTTGAGTCTCATTATTTGTAATTATAATATGTGGGTCTCACTCTCACCATATATGTATGTAATATCTGGATTTTGCTTTATTTTTTGTATATTATAGTTGTATTGATTGAATGTTAGTATTTATATTAAATGAAATATATATAGTATTCTATCAAATATTTAATAAAAATAAATTCAAAGACTATATTAAATTAAATAATTAATTCAACAACTAATTAATATCAATTAGGATTAATTATTATAAATACATATAAAAGAAGGGGTGAAAGGTCATATACACATAAATTGGAGATAAAATGAACAACATTCTGGCCTTGGGTCTTAAAATCTGATGGGGTCATAAATAAATGTGGAATTAAATTAATGTAATTACAGGATGGATGGATGAGAAACTGATCTCAATCCACTTTTTATGGTCTAAATTCTTCTATCGTGTAGAGGGATCCGAGAACTGTGTTTCAAAATTAAAGAAAACTTATTTCCTCATTTTCTTTCTGTTAACCCTTTAACAATTCCATTATCAATGGCCGAATGCCATTGCTGGAATATCTTTTTTTGGATGCAAAGCCGATTGCTTTTTCGCATTGAAATGGTCATGAGCGAATTTTCTCTTTTTAATTTCAAATGCCCAAATGCCATTATCAATTTTCAATGGCCTTTACGCCATGAATGGCAACAGCCACTTTTCATTACAAAAATGGCCACTGCCATTAAACTACAACCTGTTTTTTCTTCATTCCCCTATCTCTTTGTTTAGGAGGGTAAAGGTAACTTTAAAATATGATAAATCCTATTTTCATTATTCTATTTTTTTAATTTAAACACTAATTAAGATATTTGTTCGAATTAGTTACGATCGTTAAAAATTCTGTTAATCCATTATCATATTGCTAACCTGACACGTTAGCTCATTAAGTGAGTGACATATGACTCCATTTTTTTGCTTTTGACTAAAGTTAGGGATCTCTATATAATTAACCCAAAAACTTTTTTCTTTCTCTTCTCACTGTCGTCTGGACATTCCTCAACACTCTGCTTCTTTTTCTTTCTTTTGTTTTTTTTTTTTTTTCATACAATCATTTGTTCTTCAAAAGGTAGCTAAGAAGTTTAAATAAAGTTGGAAAATAAGTTCTCAAACTCAAACAAAGCATTACAAAATGGGGAACAAAAAAAGACAATGTGCATTCGAGCTCTGTTGGTATGAAGGATAAATACAATGTTTTGGATCCTTTAAAGGTTCACTATCTTCCTTCATGAGTTGCAAATTGAAATCTATCAGTGTGTTACACGGTTTACATCTTGATTTTTTAGTTTTTGCAAGTAAGTCAAAGGTATATTTCCTCTAAGACAAGAAAATACCCTTCTTATTTCTGATAATTGTTAGAAAAAATTTGGTTTGAAAATGATTTTTTGCACAGCGAAAAATAAAAAATTTGAAAATCGACCCGATTTATGATATTTATAGCAATAAACCTTAGACCGAAATCGTACCTGTGTTTTTGGATTAGCGGATCCTTGATATTTTCCAGCTTTCAACCAAACGATCTTCTCCACTATTCTCATACCACCAACTGCTTCAAGTGTGGGCTCAAACCAATTGGATCAAAACATAAAACTAGAAAAAGTTTTCTTTTCCTTTTAGGGTGAAAACGAAAATTCTCTCTTCTTTATTTGAAACTGGTAGAATTGTTATTCTGGAGAAATATATTTAATAGTTGAGCATAAATTCTCTCTATTTTCCGGCAAAGTAACAGTCTCTCAAAATTATGTTAATAGCCCTACCAGTGTCATCTATTTATAGGAAAAGAATATAGAACCCTTATTAAATTAGATAAGTTTATTTAAACTAGAAAAAAAACTTATTGTCTAATTAGGGTTAGTCGTCCACCCTATTAACATAAGGGACTTTTGGGCTTGTTCCATATCAGGTCCAATTACAAGTACTTTCCGGGCTTTTAAAAAGTACTTTATAATTAAATCTAACCCGATATTTGTTTTTCTATTTTCGAAAAACAAACTTAAATATTTATATTAAATAATTTTATCATCCTAATTTTACCCCTGATAAAATTATGACGATTTTACCCCTGGTAAAGTTTCTGAGAAAATATATTTAATATTTCTCCATTTCAGATAAAACCATAATTATTTCTAAATGTTTTCTGTTTCTTTATTTCTATTCATTTTGTTCATTTCTATTCAAACAAACAATTCATTTCAGGTTTCAACGAGCTAGCGGGGGGACCGATTGGACATATGCAATTGAGGCTCAAATGATTTATAATTAAGTTCCAGCTTTTCGCCTATTAATTATAAACTCATTTAGTCACGAAGTCATTCTACTATAGTATCGTGACTGAGCTCTCCTCAACGACATACCATTACGAAAGCAACTCGATTAGTGCTTGTCCAATTACCTTGTCATAAGTGTGTTACACTCATAGGATATCATTAATCTCTTTGGGATAATATGTAACAGCCCGATTTTGGGGCTAGTCGGAACAGTGGTTTCGGGACCGCTAATCCGAAGTTGAAGAAAATTATTTTGATATTATTTTATGTTTTATGGCATAATTATATGGATGTATGAAAATTTTGGTGCATTAATTTTGGTAATTTCATGCTTAATTGTGAAAAAGGACTAAATCGCATAAAGTGAGAAAGTTCTATTATACAAGGTAGAGGTGTCTAATGGCCATAGAATATTAAATTGGAGGTCCTTAAAGTGCAATTATGCCATTAAGGGTGTGTTGGCCGGCCATAGAGACAAGGAGACAAGAGCATTAAATTTTGGTCAAAATTTGGTGAAATTAGGTGATAAAAAAATGAAAATGAATAAAATAAGATAAATAGAAGAGATATCATCTTTCACTATTCATGCTTCTTCTCCACCTAAAATTGAAGAGGAAATAATGGTATTTGGAGTTCAAATTATCAGCCAAGCAAAACTCTTACAAGTAAGTGATTTAGAGGTCTTTCTTGATAATTTTTGTACTTTTGGAACCCCCAAAGCTTAAGCTAGCTAATGAGGGGACTATTTTGCAAAATGGTTAAAATTTTAGGGACTTGCCATGAGAGTGTTTAAGTTGTTTTCTGAGTTTTTATGGAAGAAAATGAATGTTAGTGAGTTAAGGAACAACTTTTGTGAAAGGTGTTACCATGAAAACACCTAAATGGGACTCAGTTGTAAAGATTGTAATTTAGTAATAAATGCATGAAATAATTGGTCTTATGAGTTGTTGTAAGAGAAATAAATGTTCAGCTAAGCTTGTTTAATGAGAAAATGTGATGAAAAAAATGATTTACGAGCCTCGGGGCAAAATCGTAATTTTGCCAAAGTATAAGGGCAAAATGGTCATTTTTGCCTAAGTAGAAATTTTGATGTATCATGCATTATAAAGTGGTTAAATGAGTGAATTTTATTTTTATAGATCAAGAAGAGCGCGAAAACAACCTTGACCGGGGAAAAGGCAAGGTTACGGATTAAGTTGTCGATTTATACATTTTGCACCGAGGTAAGTTTATGTGTAAACGATACATCTTTAATACATACGTTGCTACTTATTGGTGTATTGTATGAATGAGATTGATTATGATTGAGATTGATTGAGATTGATAGATAGTGAGTAATTCTCGTATGAACCTCGGAATAGATATGTAAGTGCGGGAAAATATCTGTAATAATCTTTTGGTGGGCTGTGTGCGATACCACCATAATTATTCTTTTGGTGGGCTGTGTGCGATACCATCGTTTATATTATCATTAGGTGCGCTATGTGCGATACCACCCTATTATTGGTTAAAGGTGGGCTATGTGCGAAACCACTGGGTACTTAGTATTATTCCAAGGGGTTCATCGAGAATTAGTATAAGTGAATGTTTCATGTTGCTTTGTGGTGATGAGTGCAGGGAATATGTACAAGTGAATGTGAGCAATATAATTGTTATATGGTTTGAATGTGGTAAGAGATGAAATGAGTAAGCATGATTATGGATATGTGAATTGTTCTTTCTTAGTATGTGATGTTATTGATTGATTAGCATATGTTATGATGCTTATTGTTTACATGTAAACTTACTAAGCTTAAAGCTTACTCCCTTCCTTTCCCTTGTTTTATAGTGTCAAAGAGCCAGTTTGGGATACGAAGATAATCGGAGGATCACCCACACTATCAGCTCATCTCGGTATATTTAAACGTAGCATTTTGAGAATTGCATGTATAGGGGCTAGGCTTAATGAAATATTTTGTTTTTTTGGCCAAGTGTGTTGGCTCTTTTAAAGATGAACTCTTTGTATATTGCCATAGTTGATGGCTCATTATTACTAATTTATGAAAAGAAGAGGTTATTCATGAATGTATTAGATGCATGATTGGGTTGCTTGGTAAGTGGTTGAATGGGATTTATGTTGTGTGAGTTAGGGTGATAAAAGAGCTTGGCAAATAGCCTTGTTCTTGTCCACACGGGTAGGCACACGAGCGTGTGTCTAGGCCGTGTATGACACACGGTTAGTCCCATGGGCGTGTGACTAGGCCATGTGTCCCCTGCATGTTAATGTTGCAAGTCACTGTCGACCACGGGCTAGACACACAGGCGTGTGCCTAGGCCGTGTGCCCCTTAAGAGACTGCTGACGTCATAAACAAAATGCTAAGGTTTTCACACACGGGTGAGAACACGGGCGTGTCTAGGCCGTGTGAAGGACACGGGCCTTTGACACGGGCATGTGTCTGACCGTGTGAAAACCCCTGCAGGTTCGAAATGAAAAATAATTCCCACACGGGCGTGTCCCATTTCACACGGGCATGTGGCCCCTGTTGAGGCAAAAAATTTTAAGTGCACAAAAGTTCCCTGTTTGATTCTGATACCCTCCGTTAACATGTTTAAGGCCTCGTAGGCCCATAATGAGGATGCTTTGAATGTAAATGAGAATTTTTAAATTGGAATGAAATCTTATAGCCTAAAGTCGTATGTTCAAGTGAGTTAAGTCCGGTAATGCCTCGTACCCAGTTTCGGTGTCGAATACGGGTAATGGGTGTTACATAATGTCTGTTCTCTCAATATGATCCTATTTTATCTCATGGTAACCAAATCGTGATCAAGTCATTTGTCACAATGATGAACAACCTGTGGCCACGTTTACTTTTTATCAACCATGTAATGCCAATAAGATGATATCATTTACTCATGTCTCAGGCTATAAATTCCATTATTTTGAATGACACTACATACTGCAAAAGTCGTACACCTAATGCACCAACTTTTGGTTCCTTATCTATTCGAACTTAGGCTTTTGCTTACATCAAAGTGTACAAGTCACGTATACATAGTCCGTCATCCACTCAGGATTTAGATATGCCACACTATGAACATCACAAGTGAATAAGTCCATAAACAAATTCAAGATCTATTCATCTTGGGTCATATCCAATGTACTGTCAGTCTAGTCAGTCACATCTACGTCTCTATCTTCTAGGAGTCATCTGCTTCGATGCTCTAGAAAAAGCATTTCCCCAATTGGACTTGATGGATGATATATTAGTATTTCAATCAGTTTGCTCATTTCTAATTAGACTAAGGATATATTTAGGTTCGTCTACTAATACAAGCTATCTTTTCGTATTACGATCTGACCACGTAATATTGCTTAGCTTCAGTTTAAACTTTAGACAACCAATGAGCAACATTTGCTTACATTTTTCTTTGCGTGCAAAAACCATGTGAGGACAATTATACAAATTATATTAATGTAGTCAATGAATTTATTTTATTAACCAATCTGTTCGAAAAAAATTACAAGTGTACATTGACGAAATATTACACTTAGGGCATCAAATCAAACAATAACATCAACTCCAAGAAAATATTCAATTTTCCTAAATCTTTCATTTAAAATTGAGTATGAAGGAATGATTTTAAAATAAAAATGATTGTATCATCACTCCTGTAAAAACAATATCATTAACATAAACTACTAGTAAAATTATGCTTGCCTCTTAACGTTTGTAGAAAACTGAGTGATCACAACTTCTCCTCTATAAGCGCAAATCTTGAATCACTTCACTGAAACATCCAAACCATGCTCGTCGACTTTATTTCAAGCAATACAGAGATTTCCAAAGACGACACACCTTCGCATTCTCATATTGAGCAACAAAACTTGGTGATTGCTTCATATAACCTTCCTCTTGTAGATCACAATGCAAAAAATGCATTTTTATATCAAGTTGGTGCAAAGGCCACCAATATGTAGTTGCCATAGAAATAAACAAGCAAACAGAAGCCATCTTAGCCATCGAGAGAAAGTGTCTAAGTAATCAACCCCATAGGTTTGAGCATATCCTTTACGAACAAGATAAACTTTTAGTCATGTAATTGATCCATCTAGATTAGCATTGACTATAAACACCCATTTACATCTAATAGCCATTTTTTCTAGTATACAAATGAACTAATACCCAAGTACCATTACCATCTAAAGCAACCATCTCATCTATCATTGCATCTAGCCAGCCAATATGGGACAAAGCCCCTCTAACAATTTTAGAAATTGAAATACCGAATAAACAATGAAAGAGATACTCATAAGTGATAAATTACCATAAGAGACAAGAAAGGATATGAGATAAGTACATTTTCGGTTACCTTTTTGAAAGGCAATGAGAAGGTCAATACTAGGATCAGGTTAATTAGGAACAGAACCCTTTTGACAAAAAGACATGTGGCGGCCATGTAGTTAAAGTATCTTGCCCTCTTGAATAAACATGACTGATTGGTGGTCGAGTTGTTGCTTGTCCTGGTATTCTTGTTTCAGAGGAGTTGACAGGACGATTTATAGTATATAAGAACAAATCATTATCTTCTGGGGAAGTATTATAAACAGATGAACCAAGAAAAACAGTGTGTTTTCAAGAAAGGTAATGTAACAGCCCGATTTAGGGCCTAGTCAGAATTGTGGTGCGAGACCACGAATTCGAGGTGAATTTATGAGTTTTTAAGGTTCATGCCATGTTTGCATGTTAGTGTGAAAGTTTCATGAGGCAATTTTGCTAAATTGAAGTTGAATGGTCATAAAGGACCAAATTGCAAAAGTTGTAAAATGTGAGTTTCTAGAAGCATTTTGTATGAAATAGCTCTAGAATAGCAATTATAAATAGCAATTTTTCCAAATCATAATTTTTGGACAAAATTGGACATGAGTTAGTAAATGGTGATATTTTTAAGAGAAAGGCATTTTGGTCATTTACCTATTAAATGATTAATAAAGGAAAAAGATGACAAAAATCATTATCATCTTCTTCCTCATTGCCGAAAATTTCAAAGAAATCATAGCTAGGGTTTGCTCATCTTTCAAGCTTGCTAGTAAGTTCATCTTAGTCCCGATTTTAATATTCTTCGTGTTTTTGAAGTCCTCGTATTATGAATTAGCTATTTTTAGCTATAAACTGAGCTAAGATGCATGTTCAAAAATCTACCCATGAATGACATGCATGCTAAATGATGTTTTATGGAAGTTTATGAGAGTTTGATGTTAAATAAACATCTTTTTCTAAGTGAATTTCATGAAAAATGAGCATAAGGACTAGTTTGTAAAATTTTTGAAATTAGTCATACCTATTAGAAATAATGAGAATTGATAATGGCTATAGTAGAGAAAATAAATCAGCTAAGCATGTAGTCTAAGAAAGTTGAATGAAAATTATTTTACGAGCCTTGGGGCAAAAGTGCAAATATGAAAAAGTATAGGGGCAAAATAGTAATTTTGCCAAAGTATGAGTTAAGAGTCAATTTAGTCAATGCGAGTTTTAAATTATCTATTTATGATTATAGATCAAGAAAAATGAAGCCCGGATCGAAACCGAGGCAAGAACAAAGTAGAGGACTAAATTGCACATCTACATACATTTTGTATATTGAGGTAAGTTTGTATGATTTCTAAGTTTTATGATTTTTATCATTGAATTGCTTAGTATAACGTACACTATTTTCATGAATTATTTGATGTTATGTTCAACCAAGAAATCAGTGAGATTAAGTATGAGCAAGTCCGGATTGAAAATGAATTTCCCAGGATACTCGATCTACCACATTATGAGAGCCAGTGTAAGACCATGTTTGGAACATGGCATCGGAAAATCAAACAAGTTATCATGTAAGTCCAAGGCAAGCTTGGCATTGAGCAAGTTATCATGTAAGTCCAAGGCAAGCTTGGCATTGAGCAAGTTATCATGTAAGTCCAAGGCAAGCTTGGCATTGAGCAAGTTATCATGTAAGTCCAAGACAAGCATGGCATTGAACAAGTTATCATGTAAGTCCAAGGCAAGCTTGGCATTGAACAAGTTATCAAGAGAAAGACTTCATATAAGTCCATTTCAGGACATGGCCTTGAAACTAAGATGAGATATTCCATGTAAGACCATATCTAAGATATGGCTTTGGCATCATGTTACGTGGGAAGAGATTTAGTATCCTCGGTTATTCCCAGAAATTCATCGGGCATACGAGTAAAGTTAAAATGAGATAACAAGAAAGCTAAGAAAGCAAAGTTAGCATCAAGATGAAAGTGAGCATTATTTGCGTTATGAATGATGAATGATAGATAATGATTATTATGTTAAAGTATGCTGATCAATGTGATCGAGTGATACATGTACCTTGGTTACCTCTCAAGCATGAGATTTGTAAGTTTCATGAGATATGTATGAATCAAGTATGAGTAAGTAAGCTTTATAGCTGAAATCTATGATACCATTATTTATGTTAAATGGTTTATATCAAGCAAGAATTTACATTATATGCAAACTTACTAAGCTAAATGCTTACGCCTTTGATTCTTTCTTTCTATGTAGTCCCGCCAAGCTAACTTGTGGATCGTTGAAGTCGGAGCTCGTAGCACACTATCAATCGCCATTTTGGTATAGCAAAGTTGTTTTATTAAGTATGGCATGTATAGGAGGCACTTCATTTTGAGTATATGTTTTAAGAAGAGCCATAGTATAGGCTATCTTGTTCATTATTCTTTTGTATATGGCTAGAGAAATTGGCCAAATCGACTAAGCATGTATGCTTTTGATATCAATGAAAGATGTAGTAATTTGAGTAATTGAATTGAGTATGAATGTGATCTTAGTTTCAGGGTGGTGATTGGCTTGGTAAATAGCCTCTAAGTGCCCACATGCGGTTGGACACACGCGGGCGTGTGTCTAGGCCGTCGTGAACCGCACCTTAGTCTTATAAATAAGGATAGGCGAGGACTAATCCCACGGCCGTTTGTTAAGGCCGTGCATGACACACGGTTAGAACATGGGCGTGTGCCCGGTCGTGTGAAATAAGTCAGTATATCAAGATGTAGTACACGGTCTAAGTCCACGGGCGTGTCATGGCCGTGTGGAAATCGACAGAATACTGAGTTTTAGGGCACGGTCTGAGGACATGGGCGTGTATGCCTATGCACGGGCGTGTCTTATATTACACGAGCGTGTAACCCCTGTTTCAAAGAAAAGTTGTTCGATAAGGTTTCGAAAGTTTACCAGTACGAGTTTAAGGCCTCGTAGGCCTATGAAATGTACGAATTGTTTAAGAATGAGAAGTTTTAATTTCGGAACGGAATTTTATAGCCCGTAATGTCATGATTAAGTATGTTCAAGCATAGTAATGTCTCGTATCCGGTCTGAGCCTCGGACTCGGGTATGGGTGTTACATTTAGTGGTATCAGTGCTACGGTTTAGTCGGTTCTAGGACTAACATAGCATGAGCACGAGTCTAGCTATACAAGCCATACGTGAGAATGTTTTTATAATGATAGTGTGACGACTCCTGACGACTTAAATTATGTTTATACATTTAGTAAATAGATCCTGAAAGAGATATGGCGGATGACGTAGAAAGTAATGCACCGGCTCCCGCTGAAGGGACAGTGCCAAACGAGAATGAGAATAGACCTACTACGGTGAGTCAAGAAGGAGGAAAAGGGGCTAGAGAAGCCTTCCTCCATATGATGAATACGTGGTATTCAGAGTTCGTTCGTACGAACCCAAATGTACAACCCCCTCCACCCCTACCTGTTCCACAACCTATTCCAGTAGCCCCTCATGTAGTAGAGGTGGCAAGAGGAGTTAAGCCTCCAGTTGATAGGATCAGGAAACATGGGGCAGAAGAATTCCGGGCTAGAAAAGTTGACGATCCAGAAAGAGCTGAGTTCTGGTTAGAAAATACCATCAGGGTATTTAATGAATTATCATGCACACCTGAGGAAAGCATGAAGTGTGTAGTCTCCTTTTTAAGAGATTCTACCTATCAATGGTGGAACACCCTTGTATCTGTGGTACCAAGGGAGAAGATCACATGGGAATTCTTACAAGAAGAGTTCAAGAAAAAGTATATCAGTCAAAGGTCTGTGGACCAGAAAAGGAAAGAATTCCTAGAACTGAAGCAAGGCAAGATGTCAGTGACTGACTATGAGCATGAGTTTGTAAGACTCAGCAAATACGCTCGAGAATGTGTGTCCACCGAAGCCATCATGAGTAAAAGATTTGAAGATGGGCTGAATGAGGACATCAAACTGTTTGTTGCTGTCCTAGAACTGAAGGAATTTGTGGTGCTAGTTGAAAGGGCTTGTAAAGCCGAAGAACTATTAAAAGAGAAGAAGAAATCCGAAATGGAGTCTCGTGACTCTAGAAAGAGACAGTGGAATAAGTCATTCTAATCTTCATCCAATAAGTCAAGAGATTTCCCTACCCGATAGGTTACTTCCATTGGGTTTTCAAAGAAAGACAAGAGCAAGCAATATTCAGGGAATAAAGCACAGACTACTTCAGTTGCAAGTGTTGGGAACATTAGATTCGACAGACCCGAATGCCCACAGTGTGGCAAACGTCATCTTGGAGAATGTCGAGCACATGAAAATGCATGCTTTAGATGTGGTTCTCAAGACCACTATATAAAAGATTGTCCAGAGATGATGAAAGAAGAAAGAACTCAGAACCCGAGATCCGGGGGTATGGTTCGAGGAAGACCGCAGAGTAACCCGGAAGTGGGGCAAGGGAATAGGTAACCCTAGAGAGCGGTGCGAGACCCGAGGGTAGAGCACTGCAGGACTTTATGCCATTCGCGCTCGCGAAGAGGCATCTTCCCATGATGTTATTACGGGTACCTTTTCTCTTCATGATATCAAAGTTATTGCTTTAATAGATCCCGGATCCACACACTCTTACATTTGCATGAAATTAGTATCCGATTTGA
Source organism: Gossypium sturtianum (assembly GCA_025698515.1). Taxonomy (NCBI): domain Eukaryota; kingdom Viridiplantae; phylum Streptophyta; class Magnoliopsida; order Malvales; family Malvaceae; genus Gossypium; species Gossypium sturtianum. The sequence continues at coordinate 120,447,632 of CM046952.1, forward strand.
GTATGCCTATAGACTCTACAGAATTTATGATTAAGGTGTCTAATCCTTTAGGCAAGAGTGTGTTAGTTGATGAAGTATGTAAAAATTGTCCATTAATGATTAGAGGTCATTGTTTTAAAGCAAACCTTATGTTGTTACCATTTGATGAGTTTGACCTCATTCTCGGTATGGACTGGTTGACTGCCCATAATGTAATAGTTAATTATGGGAAGAAATACATTGAGATGAGATGTGAGAATGGGGACACCCTTCACATAGAATCAGATGAACAGAGTAGGTTGCCAGTTGTGATTTCCCATATGACGTCACAGAAATACATGAGAAAAGGGTATGAGGCATATCTGGCCTTTATGATGAATGATAAAGAAACCGGGTCAAAGATTGAGTCAGTGCCGATAGTATGTGAGTACTTGGATGTCTTTCCTGAAGAATTACCGGGATTACCTCCAATCAGAGAAGTTGAGTTCAGCATTGAGCTAGCTCCCGATACTGTACCAATATCTATTACTCCTTACAGAATGGCTCCAACGGAGTTGAAAGAGTTGAAGACACAGTTGCAGAGTTAACAGACAAAGGCTTTGCAAGGTCAAGTTGTTCTCCCTGTAGTCCTCCAGTTTTATTTGTGAAAAAGAAGGATGGCACTATGAGATTGTGCATAGATTACCGTCAGCTTAATAAAGTGACAGTAAAAAATAAGCACCCATTGCCAAGGATCGATGATTTGTTCGATCAATTGAAAGGAGCCACCGTGTTCTCTAAGATAGACTTAAGATCGGGGTATTACCAGTTAAGAGTAAAGGAATCAGATGTATCCAAGACATCTTTTCGAACAATGTATGGGCATTATGAATTTTTATTCATGCCTTTTGGTTTGACCAATGCTCCTGCGGTATTCATGGACTTAATGAACCGCATCTTCAGACCATACCTCGACAAGTTTGTAGTCATTTTTATTGATGACATACTAATTTATTCCCGAGATGAGAATGAGCATGCTGAGCACCTACGGATAGTTTTACAGATTCTTCGAGAAAATCAGTTGTATGCCAAGTTCATTAAAAGTGAGTTTTGGCTCAATGAAGTAGGATTTCTGGGACATATCGTCTCAAGAGAAGGGGTTCGAGTAGACCCAAGTAAGATCTCGGCCATTATGGACTGGAAACCACCGAAGAATGTCTCTGAGATTAGAAGTTTCCTAGGCTTAGCCAGTTATTACAGACGATTCGTCAAGGGGTTTTCTATGATTGCAACCCCGATGACGAAATTATTCTGAGAAAAATGTGAAGTTTGAGTGGACGAGAAAGATGCCGCATACAGTTTTGAGAAACTGAAAGCATTATTGTGAAGCTCCAGTCTTAGTACAACCTGAGATGGGGAAAGAGTTCATAGTTTACAGCGATGCATCCTTAAATGGATTAGGCTGTGTGCTTATGCAAGAAGGCAAAGTGATTTCTTATGCCTCAAGACAGTTGAAGCCTCATGAGAAGAATTATCCAACACACGGTCTAGAGTTGGCAGCCATAATCTTCGCATTGAAGATATGGAGACATCATTTATATGGTGAGAGATGTCGGATATACACTGATCACAAAAGTTTGAAGTATTTGATGACGCAGAAAGAATTAAACTTGAGGCAAAGAAGATGGTTAGAGTTGATAAAAGACTGAGTTAGTTATTGACTACCATCCTGGCAAGGCGAATGTGGTCGCCGATGCTTTGAGCAGGAAGTCCCTTTTTGCATTAAGGACAATGAATTCACGGATAACTTTATTCGATGATGGTTATATTCTAGCTGAGTTGAGAGCTAGACCAGTATTTCTCCAAGAGATCGTTGAGGCTCAGAAAGAAGATAGCGAATTGCAAGTCAAGAGAGTTCAGTGTGAGTTAGATGTTGAATCCGACTTTCGGATTAATTCTGATGGATACATGTTGTTTAAAGATAGAGTTTGTGTACCGAGAAAAGAAGAGTTTATTCAGAGAATTTTACACGAGGCACATGATGGATGTTTATCTGTACATTCGGGTAGTACCAAGATGTATAATGACTTGAAGCAACAGTATTGGTGGCCGAGAATGAAGAAAGATATTTCAGAGTTTGTTTTTAAATGCTTGATTTGTCAGCAAGTAAAGGCTGAACACCAAGTACCTTCGGGTTTGCTTCAACCCATTTTTGTTCCCGAGTGGAAATGGGACCGTATTACTATAGATTTTGTAACGGGTTTACCATTGTCACCAAGCAATAAGGATGCTATATGGGTTGTAGTTGATAGACTCACTAAGTCAACCCATTTTATACCTGTACGAGTAGATTACTCACTCGACAAATTGGCAAACTTGTATGTTTCAGAAATAGTAAGACTTCATGGAGTCCCTTTGTCAATCATATCGGATAGAGATCCGAGGTTCAGATCCAGATTTTGGAAAAAGTTACAAGAGGCCCTGGGTACAAAGTTGAACTTTAGTACGACCTTTCATCCTCAAATTGACGGCCAGTCGGAGAGGGTAATTCAAGTGCTTGAGGATATGCTCAGATGTTGCATTCTAGAATTCCAAGGCAGTTGGGAAAAGTTCCTCCCATTGGCAGAATTTGCCTACAACAATAGTTTTCAGTCAAGTTTAAAGATGGCACCTTATGAGGCTCTATATGGGCGTAAGTTCAGAACGCCTTTATTTTAGACTGAACTCAAGGAAAACCAAATTCACGGGGTTGATTTGGTTAGAGAAGCTAAAGAGAAAGTGAAAGTGATACGAGAATGTTTAAAAGTTGCCTTAGACAGACAGAAATCCTATCCGGATTTAAAGAGACAAGAGATAGAGTACCAAGTCGGGGATAAAGTTTTCTTGAAAGTATCACCATGGAGAAAAGTTCTCAGATTTGGCCGGAAAGGCAAGTTAAGCCCATGTTTCATCAGACCTTACGAGATTACTGAGAGAGTTGGGCCGGTAGCTTACCGTTTGACTTTGCCGTCAGAATTAGAAAAGATACATGATGTGTTTCACGTGTCTACGTTGCGACGCTACCGATCAGACCCTTCACATGTAATTACCCCGTCAGAGGTAGAAATTCATCCCGACATGACTTATGGTGAGGAACCAGTCAAGATTTTGGCTCGGGAAGTCAAGCAGCTAAGAAATAAAAGTATTGCCCTAGTGAAAGTATTGTGGCAAAGACATGTAATAGAAGAAGCCACATGGGAACCAGAAGAGAGTATGAGAAACCAGTATCCAAACCTTTTTGCTGGTAAGATTTTTGAGGACGAAAATCCCTAAGGGGGAAGAATTGTAACAGCCCGATTTAGGGCCTAGTCGGAATAGCGGTGCGAGACCACGAATCCGAGGTGAATTTATGATTTTTTAAGGTTCATGCCATGTTTGCATGTTAGTGTGAAAGTTTCATGAAGCAATTTTGCTAAATTGAAGTTGAATGGTCAAAAAGGACCAAATTGCAAAAGTTGTAAAATGTGAGTTTCTAGAAGCATTTTGTATGAAATAGCTCAAGAATAGCAATTATAAGTCCTTAAATAGAAATTTGCCGAAATCATAATTTTTGGACAAAATTGGACATGAGTTAGTAAATGGTGATATTTTTAAGAGAAGGGCATTTTGGTCATTTACCTATTAAATGATTAATAAAGGAAAAAGATGACAAAAATCATTATCATCTTCTTCCTCATTGCCGAAATTTTCAAAGAAACAATAGCTAGGGTTTGCTCATCTTTCAAGCTTGCTAGTAAGTTCATCTTAGTCCCGATTTTAATATTCTTCGTATTTTTGAAGTCATCGTATTATGAATTAGCTATTTTTAGCTATAAAATGAGCTAAGATGCATGTTCAAAAATCTACCCATGAATGACATGCATGCTAAATGATGATTTATGGAAGTTTATGAGAGTTTGATGTTAGATAAACATATTTTTCTAAGTGAATTTCATGAAAAATGAGCATAAGGACTTGTTTGTAAAAGTTTTGAAATTAGTCATACCTATTAGAAATAATTAGAATTGATAATGGATATAGTAGAGAAAATAAATCAGCTAAGCATGTAGTCTAAGAAAGTTGAATGAAAATTATTTTACGAGTCTTGGGGCAAAAGTTCAAATATGAGAAAGTATAGGGGCAAAATAGTAATTTTGCCAAAGTATGAGTTAAGAGTCAATTTAGTCAATGTGAGTTTTAAATGATCTATTTATGATTATAGATCAAGAAAAATGAAGCCCAGATCGAAACCGAGGCAAGAACAAAGTAGAGGACTAAATTGCACATCTACATACATTTTGTATATTGAGGTAACTTTGTATGATTTCTAAGTTTTATGATTTTTATCATTGAATTGCTTAGTATAACGTACACTATTTTCATGAATTATTTGATGTTATGTTCAACCAAGAAATCAGTGAGATTAAGTATGAGCAAGTCCGGATTGAAAATGAATTTCCTAGGATACTCGATCTACCATATTATGAGAGCCGGTGTAAGACCATGTTTGGAACATGGCATCGGAAAATCAAGCAAGTTATCATGTAAGTCCAAGGCAAGCTTGGCATTGAGCAAGTTATCATGTAAGGCCAAGGCAAGCTTGGCATTGAGCAAGTTATCATGTAAGTCCAAGGCAAGCTTGGCATTAAGCAAGTTATCATGTAAGTCCAATGCAAGCTTGGCATTGAACAAGTTATCATGTAAGTCCAAGACAAGCTTGGCATTGAAAAAGTTATCATGTAAGTCCAAGGCAAGCTTGGCATTGAACAAGTTATCAAGAGAAAGACTTCATATAAGTCCATTTCAGGACATGGCCTTGAAACCAAGATGAGATATTCCATGTAAGACCATATCTAGGATATGGATTTGGCATCATGTTACGTGGGAAGAGATTTAGTATCCTCGGTTATTCGCAGAAATTCATCGGGCAAACAAGTAAAGTTAAAATAAGATAACAAGAAAGCTAAGAAAGCAAAGCTAGCATCAAGATGAAAGTGAGCATTATTTGCGTTATGAATGATGAATGATAGATAATGATTATTGTGTTAAAGTATGCTGATCAATGTGATCAAGTGATACATGTACCTTGGTTACCTCTCAAGCATGAGATTTGTAAGTTTCATGAGATATGTATGAATCAAGTATGAGTAAGTAAGCTTTATAGCTGAAATCTATGATACCGTTATTTATGTTAAATGGTTTATATCAAGCAAGAATGTACATTATATGCAAACTTACTAAGCTAAATGCTTACGCCTTTGATTCTTTCTTTCTATGTAGTCCCGCCAAGCTAACTTGTGGATCGTTGAAGTCGGAGCTCGTAGCACACTATCAATCGCCATTTTGGTATAGCAAAGTTGTTTTATTAAGTATGGCATGTATAGGAGGCACTTCATTTTGAGTATATGTTTTAAGAAGAGCCATAGTATAGGCTATCTTGTTCATTATTCTTTTTGTATATGGCTAGAGAAATTGGCCAAATCGACTAAGCATGTATGCTTTTTGATATCAATGAAAGATGTAGTAATTTGAGTAATTGAATTGAGTATGAATGTGATCTTAGTTTCAGGGTGGTGATTGGCTTGGTAAATAGCCTCTAAGTGCCCACACGGTTGGACACACGGGTGTGTGTGTCAGGCCGTCATGTGAACTGCACCTTAGTCTTATAAATAAGGATAGGCCACGGACTAATCCCACGGCCGTGTGTTAAGGCCGTGCATGACACACTGTTAGAACATGGGCGTGTGCCCGGTCGTGTGAAATAAGTCGAGATATCAAGATGTAGTACACGGTCTAAGTCCATGAGCGTGTCATGGCCGTGTGGTGGAAATCGGCGAGAATCGAGTTTTAGGGCGCGATGCGAGGACATGGGCGTGTATGCCTATGCACGCGGGCGTGTCTTATATTACACGGCGTGTAACCCTGTTCTAAGAAAAGTTGTTCGATAAGGTTTGAAAAGTTTACGATCTGAGTTTAAGGCCTCGTAGGCCCATGAAATGCACGAATTGTTTAAGAATGAGAAGTTTTAATTTTGGAACGAAATTTTATAGCCCGTAATGTCATGATTAAGTATGTTCAAGCATAGTAATGTCTCGTATCCGGTCTGAGCCTCGGACTCGGGTATGGGGTGTTACAGGTAACATAAATGGATACAATATATCATTTAAGATTAGGAAAGTAATACTTATAACCATTTTAATCCAAAAACAACCAAGAAAAACACGTTTAAGAGACTTTGGGTCCAATTTTAAGAGTTGTGGACGAAGATCACAAACAAAGCAAATGCTACCAAATATATGGGCTCAATAGGAAATAATGGTTTTGAAGAAAATAGGATATGGAAAGGAATTTCATCGTTAAATGCAAAAGATGACATAAGATTAATAAGAAAAAAGATTGTTAAAATGGCATCATCCCAAAAACATTTAAGAACACTTATTTGAAAAAGAAGGGATCTAGCTACTTCAAGAAGATGTCTATTTTTTCTTTCAGTTACGCCATTATCGGGAGGAGCATCAATACAAGAGGATTGATGAATAATACCATTTTAAGTCATATATAAGTTAAAAGTATTGAAAAAAAATATTCTTTTACATTATCGCTTCGTAGATACGAACATGAGTATTAAATTGACTTTTTATTTCAGTACAAAAGGCACAAAAAATAGAAAATAAACCAAAATAGTTTTTCATTAAATATAACCAAGTTATGCATGAATAATAATCTACAATAGTAATAAAATAACGAAACCCATACTTTAAAGTAGTTGGACTTAGACCCTAAACATTAGAATGAGCTCATTCAAAAGAAAGCTTGACTATTTTATTGACTTTAAGAATAGAGGGAAGACGGTGATGTTTAACAAATTAACATGGCTCACAAGCTAACGATGACAAACTTTGAAACTGAGGACACAACTTCTTCAAAGAAGGCAATGAAGGATGGCCCAACTGACAATGTACCTCAAAGGGAGATTCCATACTAGAACAAGCAACAACTCTTGACATTTATGTATCAATGACATAAAGACTTGTAACACCCCTCACCCGACTCGATCGTCGGGTTTGAGCTATGAAATTCTACAATCGTTGCTGAAGCAACTACGGAAAATTAGCAATCACATTAAAACATAATTCATGCAAATACAATCATTAAAGATCATAAATTCATTATAAAATCTTTTTCGGGTCTTATACGAACCTACGAAAGCTCTCAAGTTAACCCGGAATCGCATTAGAACCAAATTGAAACATTTTTAAAATTTCAAAACGATGTCACGGCGTGACCGTCTGACTTGCCTCGTTGTGATGACGGGGTTCCTCGTCGTGTTGTGGCTTGGAGTCCAGGTCTCGTCGCGACGTAGACTTTGTTTTTGGCACAAAAAAGGCCTTTTGATACCTAACTCAAGCCATCGACAAATTAACTCATTTGGTTCCTAATTGCACCTTTGTACCTACACAAAATAAATGAAAATACATTCTATAACATTCATTTAACCATTTCCAAAATCAATCAATCCAATATGCCTCAATTTGGCACCATTTCATACCAATTCAACCTATTCAAATATTACTTATAGAATCATGCTTTTAAACCATTTAAAACAACATTTAATCATTCCATATTAAGCTTAATTATGCTATTTAAAATGCCATACACAAAATCATACAATAACCAAATCAAACATATACAAAACTTGGCATTGGTTTGCTCAAAATCAATCATTAACCAAAGTTTCAAACCAAACTAACATTTTTATGTTAATAAAGCAACATCTATGTACATGCTACAAAATCGGCTTAAAACGGGCAAAATACTATCGAATGATAGTAGGATAGTGTGAGCTTCAAGGCGACCTGGTCGACGTGTTCCACAAACTAACAATCTGTAAGGTAAAAGGGAGGCAACGAGTAAGCATTTTGAATGCTTAGTAAGTCCATATGAAAATTGTCTTAACTTACCTTGATATTCCAACAATTTAAATAATTGGAACACAATGGTACATAACAAGACATTTCCTTGGCATCGTTATACTTTCATGTACAATTCCATACAACAACCAATAGGTTAGTATATTAACATAATCAAGTCGTAATAATCAATTCATATATATGAATCATTATATATCATGCCATTCAACCTTGCTCATTTTGCAATCATATCTATTGAATTCATATTCAATCTTTTCAACTATTTCATTTTCGTTTAATTACCTTTTTCGCCCAGAGAACTATAGCAAATTGAACTCGGATACACGAGACTAATTTGCTCACACGAGTTCTCATAATCAGGGTGCTAGCACTAGCTTCAGACTAGGGTTGCTCATTCGAGCTTAGTTCGATGTTGTTAACATTAACTTTAGAGAATCTGCAACAAATGTTAGATCTCAAGCCATCGTATTAATCCCTGATCAAACACTCGTTTTCCTTATTCAATTGAACCATTTACTTTTCCATTTGAACCCTAATGTCATAACATTCGTATCCTAATCGTTTACTAAGTTCACGCGGGCACTGTTACCGTTTCTGTACCATTTCAAACCTTATAATGTCATTATATATATCATTCAATAATATAACCATTTCACATTCATTCAATACATTGTATTAATATGTAATAATCATATTTTCCATACTTTACGATTTAGTCCTTTAGATGTTAAAACCATTAAAATTACAATTAACCTAAACTAATAGACATTATAATATAATTCAAGCATAACATAAATAACATAGTAAGTTCCATATGAACTTACCTAGCAAAAACAACAAGCAAGACATCGAGAGCTAATTTGAAATTTTGTCTTTTCCGTGATTTACCGCCTAATTGGTTCAAATCCCAATCTATACAATAATTTATTTTAGTTAATCAACTCCAAATACCTTATATAACCCTATTAAATGCATATGACAGTTTAACTTTACTTTTTGAATGCTCCTTAAAATTTTTTATTTTATTCAATTTAGTCCCTAAAATCGAAATTGCTATAACTTTCAAATTTAAGCTTCAATTTTGAAAATGATATCAATTTCATCCTTCTAAAAGCCCTTTATTATCTATAATTATAGAAATTAATCATCAAATTTGAAATTTACACACTTTAGTCCCTATGTTCACAAACTCGCAATTAAACTTTACAAGCTAGTCCTTTTTCATATCTAAGCTTAAAATCTAGCAAAATAACACCAATTTCATCAAGTATTCAACAATTAAAACTTTTGAAAACTTTAACATTTTTACAAAATTGGTACATGGGCTAGCTAATTCAAGCTCCCGAAACCTCAAAAATATAAAATTACAAAAAATAAACTTGGAATTGCTTACCAATTGAGGGACCAAAGTTGAAATGCAGAAACCCTATTCTTTCTTCATAGTTTCGGATGGAGAAGAGAATAAAATATTAACAATGTTTTACATTTTGTCTTATATACCTTTAATTAAAACTAATAAAATATAATTATTTAATTTAACCTTAATAAATAAATGTTAATGATAATTAACCAAATTGGTGGATGAAAGTTGTCATCCACCATCGTTTGATGACTTAAGAAAGGTCTAATTTCTCAATTAGTCCTTCAATTATTTAAAATTCATATCAATTAATTTTTACCACTTTTACAATTTAGTCCTTATACCTTAATCAATTATCCAATTGAAAAAAAAATTAATGGACCAAACTTTAATTAAACTTTATGCTAACCTTGTAAATATTAAGTAATAATATTTATGGTCTCAAACATCAGAAATGGGGTTCCGAAAGCAAACGTTTTTGACACCACTAAAAATGAGCTGTTAGAGGACCTCGAGACCCATAGCCTCTACTAATAATCTACTCCATCGTAACATCCTAGAAGAGATAATGATCAGGAAAAAATGAGACACAAAAATTGAGAGCACATGTAAGCTTTACTAACATAAAATAAGTTCAAAGAAAAATCAGGTAGGCTTAACACAGAACTAAGAGAAATAGACAATGTAGGATAAACGATGCTAGATCTAAGAACACGAGAGGTGGATCCATTAGCTAAAACAATTAGGAGTATGTGTATGTGGCTTAGAGGTTGAAAAGATATTTAGATTACCTGTCATATTATTTATAGCATCGAAGTCAATGATCTAGTTGGATGATGATGAGAGGAGTCACTTAGTTGAGTTACCTGACTCGACAATAACAATGATAAAAAGGAGTGAATTTTTCAGATGATGAAATGGTCTCAGAACTCGTTGTTGCAATATGTGCTAACTGGGCTCTCCAAGCCTTATTCTGAAGCTTCTGGCAATAATGCTAGAATCATGACAATAATAGCACATCGCTCCTCTTGTCTCACGATTATCACCATTTTTATCATGACTAGTTGATTTCGTGTCTTATTACCACGACTCACCAATGCATTACTATGAGTCTAAGAAGAATGCATGTTTTTAATTTGCAGTACTCTTGTGAATGCATCTTGTAGAGACAAAATTTTAGAACTCAAAAGAATCTAGGATTTGACAGCATAAATTTCAACAGTAGACTAAAGAGAAAACTCTTGATCTGTAACAGCCCGGTTTAGACCCTAGTCGGAACAGTGGTTTCAAGACCACAAATCTGAGGTTGGAATAATATTTTAATGTTATTTTTTGTGTTGATTATATGAGATATAGTCTGTGTGAAAATTCTGTGTGGTAATTTTGTCGACTGTGTGCCGAATTAAGAGAAATGACTTAATCGCGTAAAGTGTAAAAGTTGTGTGCTGATTGTTAAAGTGTCTAATTGTTGTTGGCTTTGAAATGGGAAGCCTTTAATAGGAAAATAGCCCACTAATAAGATGAGTGGGTGGTAATGGTCAAGAATGACCTTGCATTATATGTTGTATATATTTATTAGTAAATGTTAAAATTGTAAAATGATAATTAAGTTATTATTTCATGAAACATAAAAGAAATAAGCATGATAGTGGATTTTATTCATCCATTTATCACTGAAATTATAAAAGAGGAAGAAAAGAGAAAGCAAAGCTAGGTTTCGGCTCTTGTCTTCCTTGATTGAGGTATGAGTTTTGCTCGGTTTTTAATAATTTCTATGTTTTTGCAATCGTTGCTTCGTAAACTTTGAAACCCATATTGTAATTTTGAGAATTGATGATGTTTTTGAAATATGCCATTGATGAACATCTGGGTTCTTGAATGTTTGATGGTGGAAAATGAAAGATGTGTGTTTGATTAATATAATTTGTCTTTGGAGTTTTGATGAATTTGTGTTATTTGGGCTAAATTGAGAAAAATGTAAATGGAGGGACTAAATTACGAAATAAATAAAATGTGTGGGCTTGTATTAGCATGGGAAGAATTCGGCTAAGCTTGTGTGAGTAGAAATTTGGTGTATTTTTGTGATTTTATGAATTAGGGACTAAAGTGTCGAAGTGTGAAAATGTGAGGGTTATTTTGTAAAATGCCCTAAATATGTGTGTTTGGATTAAATTGAATGAATTGGTGATTGAATGGATTGAATTTGAATGTATATAGACCAAGAGAGGAGAGGTTCGGATCGAGATCGAGGCAAAGACAAAGTGCTCGATTAATCGACCGTTTCGATATTTCGACGTCCGAGGTAAGTTCAGACATAGTACAAGTTATTAATTTACCTTCTATGTGATGTGAATTGAATGATAGATATTGAATTAGAAATGTAATGAATGAAATTGAGTAACGAGACACTAAGTGTGCGTAATTGAATTGAGACAGAGTTGATTAGCACTGTGTGTGCGAAATAACAGAAGATTTGGCTTCATAGTTGGCACTGTGTGTGCGTTTCTGAATTATGTTCGGTTTTGTATTGAGGCACTAAGTGTGCGATGTTATATAAGCTTCAGTTATGAATTGAGGCACTAAGTTTGCGAAGTTAATTTAGTTTCGACTACAAATTGGGCACTAAGTGTGCGATTAAACCTAATGAATAATGAAGGTTGGATCGAGATACAATATCGAGCATAAATTAGCTTGGATGGTGAGTAACCATGTGTTGGCTAAGGTATGTATTGAACCTTTGTGGTTGAGGAGATTGTGTATGACTTCAAGAGTGGTTGAGTAAGATTATTGGCTATGAATGATATGGTATAAACATTTGGAAATTGATCTATGTGATGAGTTCTTGTTGTGCATTGTATTTGAATTATTAAGTTGAATATATTATGTTACGAACTTACTAAGCTTTTGAAAGCTTACTGTGTGATTTGTTTCTCTGTTTTACAGTGTCAGTAAAGCTAGCTCAGATCCGAGGATCGTCAGCATCTCTATCACACTATCGGTAATCTATTTCAGTACTTTTAAAGATGTGTATATTCGAATATGGAATGTATAGGCTAGTTGTTTTGAAATACATTTGAGATGTGTAAATAGCCATGTGATGTGGCTAGATATATATTGGAATTATGCATATGTAGATGTGGTATGTGAAGTATGCTTTGGTATGTTTTAATGGCAATGAAAGTGTCTTATAAATGGTAAGCTTATTGATGGATTGATGCTCTTGTAACCTAGTGATGTTGTTGATGAATCATGCTTGGTAATGCATGTGTTTAGTTGTGAATTTGGTTTATAAATTGGCATGATTAGAAATGAGATTAGACAAGATGGTATGTGATCATTTGACATGTATTTGGTTGCCAAATTGTGTGAGAAAATATGCTTAATTGTACTTGTAGGTTGACCCTTGTATGGATGGCAAATTGGCCTTGCAAATGGCCTATTTTGCATACATGGCCAAGAGACACGGGCGTGTGTCTCTGTCGTATGGTTTAAGGATCACTTCTAGGTGTGCCTGGACAGGTCACACGGCTGAGGCTTACGGGCATGCTTGGTGGCCGTGTGAATAAGTCAGTAGCTAGCCTATTTGCACACGGTCATGGCACACAGGCGTGTCTAGTGACCGTGTGAACAAGTCAGTATGCATGCTCTGTTTTGGCACGACCTGGACACATGGGCGTGTCTGGTAGTCGTGCGTAGCACACGGCCCAACTACACGGGCGTGTGACTTTTACCGTGTTGAAAAATGTATAAGTTTCTGAAAATTTTCGTAAGTGTTTGGTTTAGTCCTGACCTCTTTCTAACATGAGTATAAGGTTTCGTAGACCTCAATAAGGGACTATATGGTTGTGATTGAAGGTGTATGATTGATGATTGACTTTGTGTCGTGAAGTGAATGAAAATTGTTCCGATGATTCGATAATGCCTCTTAACCCTAGTCCGGCGACGGTTATGGGTTAGGGGTGTTACATTTTATTGGTATCAGAGCTACGATTTAGTCGATTCTCGGACTAACATAGCGCGTGTGATTCTAGATATACATGCCATATATGAAATTACGATAGTGTGATGAATCATGACAGTTGAAAATGTGTTTTTATATAGTAATGGATCCCGATCGAGCAGTTGCTGATGATGTTGAGAGTAACGTGCCTGCTCCCGCTCAAGGGATAGCGCCAGCCACATCTAGGCCGAATGGTAGTGGTGAGGGAGGAGAGGCTAAGCAAACCTTTTTTCGAATGATGAGTGAGTGGTTTTCAAAATTCATTCGAACGAATCCGACTGCTCCACAACCTCTACCCCCGCAAGCACCTGTTGTGCCACAAGTGATAGATCTGATTCGATTGAATAAACCTCCTATGGATAAGATTCGTAAGTACGGGGCCGAAGAATTTAGGGCCACAACTGATGATGATGCTGAGCGGGCCAAATTTTGGCTCGAGAATACAATTCGGGTATTCGATGAGATGTCGTTGACCCCTGATGAGTGTATTAAGTGTGCAGTTTCTTTGTTGAGAGATACAGCTTATAACTGGTGGAAGACATTGACATCCGTGGTTTCGAGAGAGATAATCACCTGAGATTTCTTTCAAGTTGAGTTCAGAAAAAAGTATATCAGTCAACGATTCATTGATCAGAAACGTAAAGAGTTTCTAGAGCTGAAACAGGGCCGTTTGTCAGTTACTGAGTACGAGCGGTAATTTGTGAGATTGAGCCAGTACGCACGGGAATATGTTTCGACCGAAGCTACTATGTGTAAACGCTTCATAGAAGGATTGAATGAGGACATTAAGTTATTGGTTGGGATACTTGATATAAACGAATTTTTTGTATTAGTCGAAAGAGCCTGCAAAGCCGAAGAGCTCAGTAAAGAAAAGAAGAAAGTTAATTCTGAAGCTCGTGATGAAAGAAAAAGATCGATGAGTAAGTTTTCTCAACCTTCGACAAAGAGATTTAGAGATGCAAGCAATCGACTGAATGCTTCATTTGGATATTCGAATAGAGACCGCACAAAACTAAGTGTTGGTACGAGAACTCAAGCTCTGATGGAATCAAGTGTTGATAGTGCCAAAAGCAACAAACCTGAGTGTAGACAGTGTGGAAGATGACATGTGGGAGAATGCTGGGGCAAGTACAACAATAGAGTTTGCTATAAATGTGGATCACGAGATCACTTCATTCGAGACTGCCCAAAGATGGCTGAGGAAGAAAATGTTCAGAATGTGAGATCGAGTAATGTGACGGCTAGGGGTAGACAACCTAGAAATACCGAGAATGTGAGTGGAAGTCAAAAAGGGACTACTGATACAACCATGAGATCGGAGGTGAGAGCACCTGCCCGAGCCTATGCTATACGTGCACGAGAGGAAGCATCATCTCCAGACGTTATCACTGGTACTTTTACTTTATTTGATACTGATGTGATTGCATTGATAGATCCAGGATGTACTCATTCCTATGTGTGTGTGAATCTAGTATCAAGTAAGACTTTACCTATTGAGTCTACTGAATTTGTGATTAGAGTATCGAACCCCTTAGGCCAGTGTGTTTTGGTGGATAAAGTGTGCAAGAATTGCCCATTGATGTTTAGGGATGTTTTTTTTCCGGCTAACTTGATGTTGCTACCATTTGATGAATTTGATATTATTCTGGGTATGGATTGGCTCACTTTGCATAATGCCATTGTGAATTGTAAACGAAAGAGTACTGACTTGAGAAGTCAGAATGGTGAGATAGTCCGAGTTGAATCCAGTGATTTGAAAAGGTTACCAGCTGTTGTATCTGCAATGAAAGCTTTAAACTATGTGAGAAAGGGTTGTGAAGCTTATCTAGCATATGTGATTGATACAAAAGTGTCAGAAAAGAAAGCTAAATCTGTGCCTGTGGTTAGTGAGTTTCCAGATGTGTTTCCTGAAGAACTACCGGGACTACCTCCGATACGGGAAGTTGAATTTGGCATTGAATTAGTGTCGGGGACTACTCTTATTTCAATAGCTCTATATAGAATGGCACTGACCGAGTTGAAAGAGTTAAAATCTCAGCTGCAAGAGTTGACCGATAAAGGATTTGCACGACCGAGTTTCTCGCCCTGGGGTGTTCCTGTGTTATTTGTAAAAAAGAAAGACTGTACTATGAGAATGTGTATTGATTACCGACAATTGAACAAAGTGACGATAAAGAACAAATATCTGTTGCCTCGTATCGATGATTTTTTTGATCAGCTGAGAGAAGCTACAGTGTTTTCTAAGATAGATTTGAGATCGGGCTACTATCAGTTGAGAGTTAAAGATCCGATGTGCTGAAAATTGCTTTCAGAATGAGGTACGGACATTATGAATTCTTAGTGATGCCTTTCGGACTAACGAATGCTCCTGCAGTATTTATGGATCTGATGAATCAGATATTCAGACCGTATTTGGATCACTTTGTGGTGGTATTTATTGATGATATTCTGATTTATTCCTGTGATGAGACGCAACATGCCGAACATTTAAGAATTGTGCTACAGACTCTACATGAGAAACAATTGCATGCAAAATTTAGCAAATGTGAGTTTTGGTTACGCGAGGTTAGTTTTCTGGGGCATATTGTATCAGCTGCGGGAATACGAGTTGATCCGAGTAAGATTTCAGCTATTTTGGAATAGAAGCCTCCGGGAAATGTGTCTGAAGTCCATATTTTACTGGGACTAACGGGATATTATAGACGATTTGTGAAAGGCTTCTCGATGATTGCAACTCCGTTGACGAAGTTGTTACAGAAAGATGTTAAATTCAAGTGGTCAGAAAAGTGTCATCAGAGTTTTGAGCGGTTGAAAGTATTGTTAACAAAGGCACTAGTGTTAATTCAGTCTGAACCGGGCAAAGAATTCATAGTTTATAGTGATGCATCGTTGAATGGTTTGTGCTGTGTGCTGATGCAAGAAGGCAAAGTTATTGCTTATGCTTCGAGGCAGTTAAAGCCACATGAAAAGAATTATCCGACGCACGACCTTGAATTGGCCGTGATTGTGTTTGCGTTGAAGATTTGGCGTCATTATCTATTTGGAGAGAAATGCCATAATTATACTAATCATAAGAGTTTGGAATACCTGATGACCCAGAAAGAATTGAATTTGCGACAGAGAAGATGGCTAGAATTGTTGAAAGATTACGAACTTGTGATTGATTATCATCCGGGTAAAGCTAACGTTGTAGCTGACGCTTTGAGTCGAAAGTCTATATGTGCTTTGCGAGCAATGAATGCTCAGATAGATCTGTGTGATGATAGTGTGGTTTTGGCCGAGTTAAAACTAAAGCCGATGTTTGTACGTCAGATTTGTGATGCCCAGAAAAGTGATGTTGAAATGATGGATAAACGAACTCAGTGAGAATTGAATGTTGATTCAGAATTTCGAGTTGATAGTGATGATTGTTTGAGATTCAGAAATCGGATTTGTGTTCCGAAGAATTTAGAATTAATTCAGCTATTCTGAACGAAGCTCATAATAGTCGTTTGATTGTGCATCCGGGAAGTAGGAAAATGTATAATGATTTGAAACAGTTTTATTGGTGGCATGGTTTGAAAAGAGACATATCTGACTTTGTGTCGAAATGTTTAATTTGTCAGCAAGTTAAAGCTGAACATCAAGTTCTATCCAGTTTGTTACAGCAGATCATGATTCCTGAGTGGAAACGGGAGAGAATTACGATGGAATTTGTGTCGGGGTTACCTTTATCTCTGGGAAGGAAAGATGTAATCTGGGTGATAGTTGACAGATTGACGAAATCAGCTCATTTTGTTCCAGTGAGAACAAATTATTCACTCGATAGATTGGCTGAATTGTAAATTGCTGAGATTGTGAGATCACACGGGGTGCCACTATCTATTGTGTCTGACAGGGATCCGAGATTTACCTCGCGATTTTGGAGGAAATTGCAAGATGTGTTAGGCACAAATTTGCATTTCAGTACTGCTTTTCATCCGCAAACAGATGGTCAATCCGAGCGGATCATTCAGGTTCTCAAAGATATGTTGAGATGTTGTATTTTGGAATTTGAAAGTATGTGGGAAAAACATCTGCCTTTGATTGAATTCGCGTATAATAACAGTTTTCAATCTAGTATCAAAATGGCACCATATGAGGCTCTTTATGGTCGAAAATGTCGAACTCCATTGTATTGGACTGAGCTGAGTGAGAATAAGATTCACGGGGTTGATCTTATTAAAGAAACTGAGCAGAAAGTGAAAGTGATTCGTGACAGTTTGAAAACGGCCTCAGATCGTCAGAAGTCTTATGCAGACTTGAAACGAAAAGATATTGAATTTGAAGTTGGCGACAAAGTGTTTCTGAAAGTATCTCCGTGGAAGAAAATACTTCGATTTGGCCGAAAGGGCAAGTTGAGTCCGAGGTTCATCGGGCCGTATGAGATCATTAAACGAATAGGGCCGGTTGCTTATAGATTGATGTTGCCACCTGAATTAGAAAAGATTCATAATGTGTTTCATGTGTCGATGCTTCGACGGTACAGATCTGATCCGTCTCATGTGATTACTCCTACTGAAGTTGAAATTCAGTCAGACTTATCATATATTGAAGAACCGATCCGAATTCTGGCACGAGAGACTAAAGAGTTGAGAAACAAAAGAATTTCCTTAGTGAAAGTGTTGTGGCACAAACACGGAGTAGAAGAGGCTACGTGGGAGCCTAAGAATGTTATGAAAGAGCAATATCCACACTTATTCACTGGTAAGATTTTCGGGGACGAAAATCCATAAGGGGGAGAGTTGTAACAGCCTGGTTTAGACCCTAGTAGGAACAGTGGTTTTGAGACCACAAATCCGAGGTCAAAATAATATTTTAATGTTATTTTTGGTGTTGATTATATGAGATATAGTCTGTGTGAAAATTCTGTGTGGTAATTTTGTCGACTGTGTGCCGAATTAAGAGAAAGGACTTAATCGCGTAAAGTGTAAAACTGTGTACTGATTGTTAAAGTGTCTAATTGTTGTTGGCTTTGAAATGGGAAGCCCTTAATAGGAAAATAGCCCATTAATAAGATGAGTGGGTGGTAATGGTCAAGAATGACCTTGCATTATATGTTGCATATATTTATTAGTAAAGGTTAAAATTGTAAAATGATAATTAAGTTATTATTTCATGAAACATAAAAGAAATAAGCATGATAGTGGATTTTATTCATCCATCTATCACCGAAATTATAAAAGAGGAAGAAAAGAGAAAGCAAAGCTAGGTTTCGGCTATTGTCTTCCTTGATTGAGGTATGAGTTTTGCTCGGTTTTTGATAATTTCTACGTTTTTACAATCATTGCTTCGTAAACTTTGAAACCCATGTTGTAATTTTGAGAATTGATGATGTTTTTGAAATATGCCATTGATGAACATCTGGGTTCTTGAATGTTTGATGGTGGAAAATGAAAGATGTGAGGGCTATTTTGTAAAACGCCCTAAATATGTGTGTTTGGATTAAATTGAATGGATTGAATTTGAATGTATATAGACCAAGAGATGAGAGGTTCGGATCGAGATCGAGGCAAAGACAAAGTGCTAGATTAATCGACCGTTTCGATATTTTGACGTCCGAGGTAAGTTCGGACATAGTACAAGTTGTTAATTTACCTTCTATGTGATGTGAATTGAATGATAGATATTGAATTAGAAATGTAATGAATGAAATTGAGTAACGAGGCACTAAGTGTGCGTAATTGAATTGAGACAGAGTTGATTAGCACTGTGTGTGCGAAATAACAGAAGCTTTGGCTTCATAGTTGGCACTGTGTGTGCGATTCTGAATTACGTTTGGTTTTGTATTGAGGCACTAAGTGTGCGATGTTATATAAGCTTTAGCTATGAATTGAGGCACTAAGTGTGCGAAGTTAATTTAGTTTCAACTATAAATTGGGCACTAAGTGTGCGATTAAACCTAATGAATAATGAAGGTTGATTCGAGATACAATAGCGAGCATAAATTAGCTTGGATGGTGAGTAACCATGTGTTGGCTAAGGTATGTATTGAACCTTTGTGGTTGAGGAGATTGTGTATGACTTCAAGAGTGGTTGAGTAAGATTATTGGCTATGAATGATATGGTATAAACATTTGGAAATTGATCTATGTGATGAGTTCTTGTTGTGCATTGTATTTGAATTATTAAGTTGAATGTATTATGTTACGAACTTACTAAGCTTTTGAAAGCTTACTGTGTGATTTGTTTCTCTGTTTTACAGTGTCAGTAAAGCTAGCTCAGATCCGAGGTTCCTCAGCATCTCTATCACACTATCGACAATCTATTTTGGTACTTTTGAAGACGTGTATATTCGAATATGGAATGTATAGGCTAGTTGTTTTGAAATACATTTGAGATGTGTAAATAGCCATGTGATGTGGCTAGATATATGTTGGAATTATGCATATGTAGATGTGGTATGTGAAGTATGCTTTGGTATGTTTTAATGGCAATGAAAGTGTCTTATAAATGGTAAGCTTATTGATGGATTGATGCTCTTGTAACCTAGTGATGTTGTTGATGAATCATGCTTGGTAATGCATGTGTTTAGTTGTGAATTTGGTTTATAAATTGGCATGATTAGAAATGAGATTGGACAAGATGGTATGTGATCATTTGACATGTATTTGGTTGCCAAATTGTGTGAGAAAATATGATTAATTGTGCTTGTAGGTTGACCCTTGTATGGATGGGAAATTGGCCTTGCAAATGGCCTATTTTGCATACATGGCCAAGAGACACGGGCGTGTGTCTCTGCCGTGTGGTTTAAGGATCACTTCTAGGTGTGTCTGGACAGGTCACACGGTCGAGGCTCACGGGTGTGCTTGGTAGCCGTGTGAATACTAGCCTATTTGCACACGGCCGTGGCACACGAGCGTGTCTAATGACCGTGTGAACAAGTCAGTATGCATGCCCTGTTTTGGCACGACCTGGACACATGGGTGTGTCTGGTAGTCGTGCGTAGCACACGGCCCAACTACACGGGCGTGTGACTTTTGCAGTGTTTAAAAATGTTTAAGTTTCTGAAAATTTTTGTAAGTGTTTTATTTAGTCCTGTCCTCTTTCTAACACGAGTATAAGGTCTCATAGACCTCAATAAGGGACTATATGGTTGTGATTGAAGGTGTATGATTGATGATTGACTTTCTGTCGTGAAGTGAATGAAAATTGTTCCGATGATTCGGTAATGCCTCTTAACCCTAGTCCGGCGACGGTTACGGGTTAGGGGTGTTACATGATCACCATATTTTATCACTGGATGGTTGTACTTTAACATCTGAATTGAATGACACAACACATTGAGTTCTTCATATACTCTCCTAAAATCCATGAAGTAAGCTGTGAAGGATCTATCTTGCTTTTCTGGATGATAGAATGCTTGGCACACTTCATACATACAAGAGATATGGCCTTTCCTAGAATACAAAAAATCCAAATAATCCATTAATTCTTTAACAAACTCACAATGATTTTGTAACACCCAGTACCAAACCCGATCGCCAATTCCGGACTGCAGGGTACTATGCTCCAGACTCGATTTTAACAAACACATTCCTTAAAATATTCTGCAAATATATTCACTTAATACGAATATTATTTAACATGGTTAGCTAAATGGCTTTGCCACATACATGAATTTATTTTCAATTATATATTTTTGATTTAAGATACAAAAAATTTACGAATGTAACTTTACTAGAGTGAAATATTTAGTTTTTAAAAGAATGTTTTGTTCATACTTAAATACAAATTTGAACATGACCCTGAGGCTCCGCCTCTGGGTCGCCTTGTTGTATGCATATTACAACTAAGAAGCATGCCCGCCTGAGCACGGTAGATTTTGACTTGGTCCTTCCTCAAATCCTCAAATTTTTCATTTTACTTACAATACATAATAACACATACATAAGTTCAAATTGAACTTAGTAAGTTGTCCATACCTCATATCCTCACAAAAACATTTATTTGCATGGACTTCATGGTTTTGAGTTCATGTTGACTTTACCCGTACTAGGACAGTTAGCCAATATCACTTGTACAAACTTGTCACCACACATATCAAAGCATCTCATAAGTTGACATATTATCTTCTATGACACGAACTTCCTCTTCCTCGCTTCTCTTTATGGAACCCATTGTAGATTATTTTCAGTTGTTCATTTTCAATTATTGGATAACTGACGTCGTATTACCGAATTTTTGTTGGTTCAACCGCGAAATACCTTTGCTGACCACTATATGGCGCATTAGCACATGACAGTTGAATCCTGCAGACACTCTTTTGGCGGATAGCTTCTGCGGCTTCCACTTGAAAGATAGACCATCCTTCTTAGAAGGCAATATATTAACGAATAATAACTCACGAATTCATGTATGTAGATACAGTTTTATAAGAAAAGATCTTTATATAGAAATGAATTCCAATACGCGAGCGGTTTTGCGAACCTTCATAAGATGGAATTCCATGTCTAGCTTCGACACTAAGCTTAAAGAACAAATCTGATGGACAATCATAATTTGCGAATGTCTCGTGACAATAGATAGCCCATACATAATGGCCTACTTTTAGAAACAAATTACATGTAAGCGAATTCATAAGATCGGATCCTTTATTTGCGGAAATATAGCTGCTGACATATACACGGATTCACATACACGAATTATCTCGCATACCTTCATTGGATTATGCCATATAGGCGAGTCTGGTGGACATCCATGGATCATGCCTTATAGGCGATTCTAATGGATTCATAAACACGAATTATTTCGCAGATCTCCCTGGTTCATGCCATGGCTATGGACTTGCATTCATTCATATAGCTTAAAGCCTTCGACTCCGTAGAGACTTTTACCACCCTTAAAGGGCTTTCATATACTGGTGCACCTTTCTCCGTACAATTCACCCGAACCTCCGGAAATCCTTCTTGTTAATTTAAACACATAAGTGTTCCTTCACAAGGCTGGATTCATTCGCCATTCTCGATTTGTATTCACATGCCATACCGAAGGCAAAACGTGTAACATATCATATTCTCCGCTCCTCTTCCCATCTCAATTACACATCGACAGACCTCCACAACTCCGCATACCTATTCATACACATGTATTTCATACGCAAGCAGTCAACTGATACTACTATTCATCACGACACACATTATGCCAAACATTTCATCTATTCAACGTGGTTAAACTTACAACCAGATATGTGTTCTCATATCTACAAAACATGCATCATGATACATCTATATTCAGCTGTAGAGTGACTCATCATTTACACAACAGTCACTTAGACATGCCCAACACATGATATTGAAAATACATGAACAACCATTTAAGACCTGAGTTCTGGAACTCACTTGAAAGTTGACGTCAAATCCATTTACTTAGCTTTTCCCTTGCTACATAAGTCTCCTTAGTCAAGAAAGCATAATAACCATTTCAGAATTCCAACGAAGAGAATTCATAATTATAAGAATCATAATTCCTTTACATGCAGAAGCCATTTAAATTATTATCCACAACCTTACACAATACAAAACAAAATCGATTAATTAATCGAAATACTTAACTTTATTCCCTTTTCTTAAATCCGTGAATATAGAAAGTTTAGGAAGCTTATCGGCTTGATAAATTCTCAGTTACTTATGCACAAACTTTAGCTTCTTTCCTCCATGTAAACTGTTATTTAATCTTTCTCTCTTACAACCAGACCAGTGAAGAAGATGAAGAAAGAACAGAAAAATGAAAGAGTAACATAGGAGAATAACGTCTCTCCTTTATATAATACTCCTGCACTTCCTTCATCGATACCAATTCAACAACCAACTGTAGATATCCCTCATCATCATGTCTCCCACTAAGAAATTTCTAGTTTAAATGTAATAGAACTAAAGGTTGAAATCCAATATTTTATCATCCAGTTCGCTAATTTGTCTTATTTGCGTTAGAGCTTACCCAAATGGAAAGCTTTTCAATTTAGTCCCCAAAGTCATTATTACAACTTAAGCTTTAACTTTTCAGGTGTAACATATTTTTCAAAGCAATTACCTTACTATCAATACAATTGTGAATCTGCAAAAAAATCTGGCATTATCTCTTAGCCATGCTTTTCGAGTCTCATTGTGGATGGGTTATCGCTCAAGTGATCATCCTTGTTGATACTTCTCAAATAGATTCGAATGTCCTACTCTAGTAAAAAAATTGGTTCTGTTGAGTTTATGTTTTGTAATTTTAGACATTACAAGAATCATCTCAATCATAGTAACTTTCGTGTTTACCATCGTATTTCTTAAAAATCAAGAAATTGAAATCCCAACAACCACATCAAGTCGAACAACCCAAACCAACTTAAAATAATAAAACAGTCTCGAAATAGTAACCAAATTTTAAAAATAGCAAATAATATAAAAAATAGTGCAAAAAATGACCTACAAAACTTCCACTAATCAAGCACTCGGTCATTTGGCTATGGGTAGACAAAGGAGTCAACGTTGGGGGTAGAAGTCGATGGCCTAAAAATGCTTTACACACCCATACGTTTCAGCGCGTGAAGATGGGATACTATACTTCAAGCAGCGCCTAAACCTCAGGTGCGGGGTCTCTGGTTTCTCGAATTTGCAGATTGTCTATTGAGACAGTAGTGCACCTCTTTGTGCCAGTGGTGAATCCAAAAAATTACTTTGAAAAAAGTTACCCACAAAAACCCAAATCGTTTGCATTTAAAAAAACAAAACATGAACTCACTAAATTGAAACAAGATACTTTGATACCATGAACAGAATACTGAAGAGCAAAATAATGAAACACAAGGAGAATGAGAGAATGAATTTCATTGTATTACATACAACCAAATAATACATATATAGGTTTAGAACCTACTCTATAAGGAAAGAAAATAAAATTAGTATAAAATCAAATCATTAATAATTAACTAACTGATTTTCCTATGATTGCATATCTACACATTCCTTAACATAAACGTTCTCAAATCCTCATATTCACAATCATTTTCCATAATAGGTGTTTGACACATATTATCAAATTCTAAAGGAAAAACATGCTAAAAAATTCAACATTTTTTTCTCAAGCATGGTATTACGATCAAGCACATCACTATTCACAACAAGAAATCTATATGCAGCACTATGTTTAACATAACCTTTGAACATGCAATCAAAAGTTGTAGAACCTTTTTTTTTTCTTTTCTTGGTCTCAACTAACATAACTTAAGCTAGGCACCTTTAGACTTTTAAAAATTTTAGGTTAGGAAGATAACCCTTCCATAGTTCAAAAGGAGTCTTACCAATTTTCTTATGAGGATATTAGTTTTGTAAGTAACATCAAATAGCTTCCCCCATTGATTTTTAGGTGCGTTAGAACTAACAAGCATACAATTCATCATTTCTCTTAATGTCCTATTTTTTCCTTTCTGCTATACCATATGATTAATATGGATAAAGTGGAATAAATTTATATATTATGCCTTTTTTTTTCACTAAAGTCGTTAAACAAAACATACTCCCTTCCTTTGTCTGATCCAACTCTTTTAATCTATTTAGTTGGTTTTCTACTTCGACTTTATACTTAAGAAACATACAAAAACTTCATTTTTATTTCTAAGTAGATACACCTTAGTGTATCTTGAAAAATCATCAATAAAGGTAACAAAATATCTTTTACCTCACCTAGTCATAATTTGTTTTTAAGTCTCCTCAATATGTATGAATTAAACTTAAAAGTCTTACTTCTCTAAGTGTTGACGAATAAGTTTTCTTATTTTGTTTTGATTCAACATATATTTCACATTTTCACATGCAAATATTATTAGAAACCAAACCAAGTTGATTTTTTTAACATGATAAATATTCACATGTCCTAATCTATCATGACACAAATCATATGAATTAGTCAAGTAAGCAAAAGAACTAGCATTTCCATTTATTATTTCACAAACATTAAGAGCAAACATCCAATTATTACAATATCTCTTATTTGTAAAAATATTATTTTTGGTCATTATGACCTTATTAGACTTGAAGGAGACTTTTATTTTAACCTTTTCTAATAGCCTAATAGAGCATATCATTTAAGGCAAAGATCTTTCCAGAAATGAGTTTGAGCATAACTTTGTCTTTCTTAAGCACATTTATTGTTTGGGAATAGGAGGCAAACATATTTTAATTGGAACAAATGTATTTAGTGGCACTAGATCCTATCACTCACTCTTTCATATTTGCCACAATATTGACTTGAGAAATGATCACTGCAATTATGTCATCTTTTTCGACCAAGTTGACATTTGTCTTTGAGGGATTATCATTTCTCCCCTTTCAGCGTCTGCATTGATTTCTTTTCTTAAAGAAATGGTTTTGTGTTTTAGGCTTATGTTTTTTAAGCATACCTCTCTTAGTTTTACCATTGATCAAGTTGGCGAGAGTAGTGATCTCCTTTCTTTTGGCGACCTTAGCTTCTTTTCGATTGGTGTCCTTTATGATCACATGGGTGTTTAGGTCTACTAGAGAAAGTTGTTTGTGCTTTTGTTTAATTTGTTGCTTGTAGTTGTACTATGATGAGGGCAGTTTCTCAATTTGTAGTCCAATAACAAACTCTTCTAGCAAAGTAATGTTCTTGGACTTTAGATCTTCCAACAACTTGTGGTAATTATTGATTTGTAACAGCATTTTTAGCAGTGCACTTGATAATCATACCCCAAATTTCTTTTACTTCATTGTACAAACAATAAGCACCAAAAAGTTCATCCAATAGTATTATATTTATCGTGTGTCTACATATGTACTCATAATTATATTTGCTTATCTAAGGCATCAGATGATGGCTTTTTTATAAGTGTGAGCACAATTCTATTCATGCCAAGTACAAAAAACATGTGTTCCTTCCATCTTTTGAAGTTTTTCCCATTGAATACTTCAATTTTAGAGACGTTAGGAAATAGTTCAACGTAGAAAGAAATAGGCACCATTGGAATTGGGGTAATAATAGTAGCAATATATGCAGCGTTGGTTAGAACATTGACATTGTTGCCAGCAATGTCAACAGAGGCAAGAATGTTAGTAGTAGTGTTTGAAGTTGGATCTATAAATAACATTAAGATTGTTGAAAAAATAATGAAGTAGGATGGAACGTAAAGGATGGGTTTACAACTTGAGGTGTGACTACGCATTGTGCTTAAGGATATTATGCAGATAGAGTATTCTCCAAGATTCAACAAACACTTTGTTTTAAAGGAAACAATGAGTATGAAAATGAGTTAAAATCACTCAACTGGAGGTAGAAGAAGACGATAGGATTTTGAGAGAGGAGAAAAAATGAAACTTTAAGCTGGGATGATTTTTGAAAGACTGACAATGCCTTGAATGTTAGGCAAATAAGTTGATAAAATCAAGGATGGGATAGTTTAGTCAAAACTAGATGAGAAAATATCAAATAAGCCCTTTTACCTACAAATTAAAAGGCTAGCAATGCTTTGAATGTTAGTCAAATAAGTTGAGAAAATAAAAAATGGACCATGCTTTGCCTTATATTGTGCATAGGAAGAAATCAAGCGATTTGCAATCAACTTAGCTTTCTAGCTTAGTTCTCGTGTGCATTAGCTCATCCACTCGTTTTGACTCTTACAAGCCTAATAGTATCTAATACTTTACAAATAAAACTCAAGGGGATTAACTAAAGGGCATGTGGTTCTTTGAAATAAATTATACTCCCAACAATTTAAACAATTTGAAATTTGGTATATATTCTTATTTTTTTAATAATGTTATTTTACATGGTAGTTAATTATTTTTTTTAAATTAAAAGTATCTGAATTTTTTAAAGAATAGTATGATAAAATAATTTAGCAATAACATAATAATTAAATAGTAGGGTAAAATTAATATTAATTTAAAGCATAAATATTATTTTTAAATGCTATTTTTAAAATATATAGTAAAAATTAGTGTTAAAAAAATTATTTTAAATTTTTTTTATCAAACATAATTATTTTAAAATAGTTTGGTAGAAAAATTAACTGTATTCGATTGGTAAACTATAACAAAGAATGAAAAATAATAGAGGTTTTATGAATCAAAGATGTTTATTCAATTCATCTTGAACATACAGTAGCTGCAAATGGTTTTATACACAACAACAAAGCATGCTATCAACAGTTAACAAACTAACTGTCAGCTAATTAAAAACTAACAAATTAACTGACTTAATCAGTTACTCTAACATTCCCTCAGTTTTTTGAAACTTGAACATCAAGATCATCATCAACAGATAGAACTCGAAGAGCATTGCGAAATGAAGCAAACTGTTTGGGTGTGATGGGTTTTGTGAGAACATCAACGACTTGTTTTGTTGATGGAACAAAATTAACTTGCAGTACAACATCAAGCACTTTTTCGCGAACAAAATGATGATTGATTTCTACATGTTTTACCCTGGCATGATGTATGAGGTTTGCGGTCATTGAGACTGTTGAACTGTTATCACACCAGACCACTAGTGACTGACAAATTGGCAAACCAACTTCAGCTAGCAATTGTTTTACCCACAATAGCTTAGAGACACAATTGGTCCAACTGTGATATTCTGCTTCTGATGATGACCTGGACACTATCGCTTGCTTTTTGGAACACCATGCAACAGGAGTAGGTCCTAGATAAACAACATACCTTGTGGTGGAACATCTATCCTCAACAGATGAAGCCTAGTTAGCGTTAGAGTAACAAACTAACTCAAATTGACCTTTTGTGAAGTACAAACCATGATCTATGGTCCCAATGAGATATCTCAACACTCGTTTAACTGCCTTCCAATAAGTGTCACTCGGGGAATTCATGTATTGACTGAGTTTGTCAACACAAAATGATAAATCAGGGCGTGTAATACACATATACTGAAGCATTCCAACCACACTACGATACAAATGAACATTAGTAAATGGTAGACTACCATCTAAAGCAACCAATTTGGGAGTGCTCACCATGGGTGTAGTTGTAGTCGTTGCTCCCATCATTTATATTTTATAAAGTAACTCAGAGATGTACTTCTTCTAAGTAAGTAGCAACCCCTAAGATGTGTGCTAAATTTCAACACCTAAGAAAAAATTAAGTCTTCCCATGTATTTAAGAGCAAACTGACTGTGAAGCTAATGCACCACTTTCTCTATATCACCGTTCGCATTGCCTGTTATAACAATATCGTCTACATAGGCCATGAGTAGCAAGAAAGTTCCTGAAGATACTCAAACGCATAATGAAAGATTAGCTTTCAAAACATGAAACCCAAGTTGATCAATTAGATACTGTTTTAGAGTGTGAAACCATGCACGAGGAGCTTAGCAAAGACCATAAAATTCTTTGTTCAATCTGCAAACAAGCCTCTGTCCATTATTACTTGACACTTCAAATTCGGGTGGTTGATTCATGTATATCTCCTCAGTCAAATTCCCATTGAGGAATGCATTATTTACATCAATTTTCTTTAATGACAATCCCTTCATGACTGCAATAGTAAGCACAGTTCGAATGGCTGTTGCTCTAACCACTGGACTAAAGGTGTCACAAAAATCAGATATAACATGCTGAGAAAACCCTTTAGCCATCAGTCATGCTTTATACCTTTCCACAGTCCTATCAACTTTCATTTTCACCTTAAACAACCACTTGCAGCGTATGGCACTATGATTAGCATGAAGTAAACAAAGACTCTATGTGTTATTGTTGAGAAGAGCCTGTAACTCACTTTGCACAGCATCCTTCCAACAATCATTACTCATTGTTTCATTGATGTCAACAAAAGTAGCATTAGATAAACATGTTGTCATGCTTAGATAAGCCTTGGGTTTAAAAATATTAGGTTTACTACGTGTAACCATAGCGTGAGAGTTAAGGGTAACAGGAGGTTGAGGTTGTGGTTTGTCTGGCACCTCAGTACTAGGTGATCTAGATGTATAATCATCATAAAGAGGATTCACAGAACTAGGTGAGCTGGATGTACGAACATTATTTAAAAAGTTGACTCGATGAGCTAATAAAGAAGTGGTTGAAACAACAAGTGGTTGATTAGCGTTAGACAGATAGACTAGTGGCAACACTAACAACTTAGAACTGGACTGTGAAGAAGACATGGATGGAACATATTTTGATCTGTTGGTTTGGAACAGAAACGCAGTTTCATAAAACGTTACATGACGAGAGATATAAACTCTTCTTTTATTATCTCGATAACGATACCCTTTGTATAATGGGGAGTACCCTAAAAATGTGCATGAGGCTGACCGAAACTGTAGCTTGTTTATGTTGTAGGATCTAAGATTGGAAAAGCACAAGCATCCAAAGATTCTAATAAATAAATAATTTGGTTGTACATGAAATAGCTTTTCATAAGGTGAGATGTTGCTTAAGGGAAGAGAAGGCAACCTGTTTATCGAATACACTGCACTGCTGAAAGCATCATTCTAGTATGTTAAAGGCATGTAAGCATGAGTAAGCATGGAAAGACCAGTTTCAACTATCTGCCTGTGTTTACGTTCCAACAATCCATTTTGCTCAGAAGTATATAGACATGTAAAATGATGCATGATCCCTTGTTATGACAAATACTGCTTCAATGCCTGAAATTCTCCTCCCCATCTGTTTGTAATGCTTTAAGTTTGTAGCCAAGAACCCTTTCAGCTTGCCTATGAAACTGAGGGAACACAGCAAAAACCTCTGACTTTCTCTACAAGAAATATACCCAAGTATATCTTGTACACGCAACTGTGAAAGCAACGTAATAACGAAAACCATTGGAAAGTGTAACGCCCCAAAAATCTAAGTATTTATCTTTGCATGTTTTTAGCACAACTACTTGTTTGCTTCAGTGGTTAAGTGATTTGGGTGTGTTTGGGAATTTCTGAGAAGTCCTGGGTTCAAGCCTGGGCTTGTGCAAAAATTTTTATTTTTAGGGAATAAACCCTTGCCTATAGTTAGTAGGCTTTTAAATTATTGTGGGTAAAGCAAGACATAAAAAGCCTGCTGGTCTAGGAGGTAAGTGGCGTGTCACCTATGCCAGTGGACTGAGGTTCGAATCTTGGTGGAGGTAAGGGAGTATTTATTTTGCTGCTATGTCGTGGGGGGAGTTGAAGTTTGACTGAAACACTGAAGTGGTTGAGGAGAATTCGAATTGAGTGGTTGAGGGGAGGTGTGATCAGGTGGAGAGATTTGAGGAGGGATTTTAGGAGAAAATCAAGGGAAGTAAGGGGAGAGTGAGAGTTGTGCCGAACTGGACTGTGAGCACTCAAGAATTACGGCAAGAGTGGTACTCCTCATTTGGTATGCCTCATTTCGGTTTTGTAGTGTTTTTCTCTCTTTTGGCCGAATGTGGAAGGAGTTTTTGGCATATTCTTCTGTTCACTTTTCTTCGTTTTTGACAACCTTCCTTTTGGCTGAAATTACTCCAAGCGCCTCTTTTCTTTCTCTCATTTGCAATTGCTTTCTCTGCTCAAGTCTATCGTATCTCTCTTTCTTTCTTCTTGTTTTTCTAAATTGTGTAAGGTGTGTGTTCGGCTAGTCCTCTTCTCTTCTTTTTTTGTTGTTGGCCGAATATACCTTCTGCCCTTCCTTCGTTTTATTTTCTCTTTCTCCCTTAAACCAATTTCTTTTATCATCTTGGTATTCAGGCGGATTACTTCATTCCTCTATCGTTGTTGTGTCTTCAGTGTAGCGACTATTCTCTGACAAATCGGTAAGAGCACTCGACTTCTTCTTGTTTTCTCTTAATCTGTAACAAGTCTCCTCATTTCTTACACTGACAAGCCGAATACTCTTGTGTTCCTTTCGATTTTTAGAACTTCTCGAGGAGTGAAGGATTTTCAAGTGGTATTGAAGCATTCGAAACCTTTCTTTCATCACTCGGTCAAAGGTAAGTTGTTATGAGTATAACGACTGGGATAACTTATGCTTATTCAATTAAGTAACTGCTTTAGTGAATAATTGAGGATTGTTGGTCAAGTGTAGGTTTCAAAGGGGTGGGCGGTTTTCTCAGCAAATAGAACCCATGTGTGTAACAGCACTCTATAAACGATATTGGTGAAATACCGAAAAGGGTGTGTTAACACTGCCTAAAGCGTAAACCGAAAAAAGCCAGAAAATATGACAATTAATGCTACACGAGTGTGCGCTCGCTCGTGTGGTAAACTGAACACATAAAACGTGGGCGTTAGACTGTTGAGGCCACAATGAGTGATTTCATGGTCTTAGGCCGTTTTGGGCCACGTTGGACTGAAATGGGCCGTGTGGGCCCAACGGGCTAGTGGGCCCCACACGGGTAAACCACACAAACATGTGGAGATTATTGGGCTGAACTGTGTAATTTACGTGGCCGAGACCAATTTTGGGCTATGTGGGCCACACGGGCTTGTGGGCCCACATAGGCCCGCATTATGGGCCTTGGGCCCATTTTCACTGTTTGACTGTAAAGGTTGCACGGGTCGCCCAAGATGACTGTGGACCTACTGATGGGTCGGTAAATATACCTAGACCCCTAAACTAATATGAAATGACTGTTATGCCTCTATGATATAAAATAACTGTATGCCCTATGTTATGTATGACTGTATATGAGCATGCCACGATATATATGTTACATACATGTGTGATATGTTGCATGGGATGGGATTATTATGATTGGAGGAAGTGTATCAGATCTTGTGACCTCTTTTGCAAATACTATTTAGTGCCGCAACCGGTGCTGCTAATTTTTAGAGTGTAGGGATGGGTGGGTGATTTTATCCCACATGGAGTGTTGAATGGGGCGGAGTGGAGTGTAGAGGTTGGTTGGGTAGGATTTACGATTGCATGCTCGAATCACTGATCCATCGAAATGGGCTAAGGCCCACACCGATCTCGATCTTCAGTAATGGGCTAAGGCCCAACCGATCTGAATCATTATTGATTTGGGCTTAGGCCCAGTTGTACTTGCACGGCCGATTGGCCATTTTGCTTATATGGGGTTACACACTGAGTTTTTGCAAACTCACCCCTCTGTTTATCTTTACAGGTAATCCCCAGTCTTAGGCGGATCGGTGCTGCGAGGGATTCGGAGGTGGCCACACAAACCGCACTGTTTTTATAATTGAGTTATATTTCCAATAAATTTAATTTGAGTATTTGTTATGTAAT
Source organism: Gossypium sturtianum (assembly GCA_025698515.1). Taxonomy (NCBI): domain Eukaryota; kingdom Viridiplantae; phylum Streptophyta; class Magnoliopsida; order Malvales; family Malvaceae; genus Gossypium; species Gossypium sturtianum. The sequence continues at coordinate 120,480,068 of CM046952.1, forward strand.
AAGGCCTCTTTAAATTTTAACTTTTAATTTGGGATTTTACTTATTTAATTCATATCTGAAAGAATTAGGACGCGGATTTTCAAAAGATAAATGTTTTTCAAAACACCACGTTTTCGTAACATTCGATGAAAGCTTCTGCATCAAAATTGTTTTAAATATAGCAACAAACTAATATGATCGATAAATTGCTAAAAACAACTTGAGTTTTAAATGAACAAAATACCCTTAAATGTCCGTTATGATCATAAATGAGAATTAATATAGAACGGGTTTTTCCAATGAAAGTATGTTTTCAAAAAACACTTCAATGTGCTATCGCTAGACTCGACCATAACGTCTAGGCCAGGTTTAGGGTGTTACATTTAGTGGTACCAGAGCCAGGTTGTAAAACTCGACTGTGGTTTTTGGGTTTCTTCTAAAAACTCAGAATTTTCAAAAAGAACTGTTCCAAACGATTTGGAAGTATTTTGAAATATTTTTACTAAATGTGTGGTACATCGAATCTCTGGCGCCGATGTGTAAGTCCTTTGAAACTTCTGTTTGTTTAAAGTGAAATATTGAGACTACTATAGGTAGTAGAATGTACTAAAATATTCTGGTTAGGGAAAGCTAAACCTGTAGTTAGACTGCGTTCTGCGAAAACAAACTCTTAAATACTGATACTGCTTTACATAAGATATCTGTTAACCAACACTAGAACTGTAAACTGGTGCATAAGATTGTTAAAAACAGATATTACGTAAATTTATAATGAGCACCAGAGGTTCTCGTGGAAGAGGTACAAGAGGCCGTGGCGGAGGCTGTAGAGGTGCTCGGGCTGGGTCTTCGTCATCGGACCACATGCTTGATGTTGAAGCTAGAGAGGCACCGACTTCACCTATGACTGAGACTGGGTCTCATGATCGAGCAGCTGGGGATGATGCATTCTCCCAAGCTATATTTTAAATTCTAGAGAGGGTCGCTGGGCCCAATACTGGTACTATGGGCCGTGGGTCGATCACGGAACGACTTCGGTCTAATGGGGCTAAGATTTTTAGGGGTATTGCTGGAGTTGCCCCTAATGTGGATGAATATTGGATTGAGGCCACAGAGAGGATCATGGATGACCTCGACTGCACCCCCAAACAGAAACTAAAAAGAGCCGTGTCATTGTTATGAGATAAAGCCTATCAGTGGTGGTTTACAGTTAAAGAGGGTACTAAGGCCGACCAATTGACATGGGAATTCTTCAAGACTACTTTTCAAGGGAAGTATATGGGCGCTAGTTATGTGGATGCCCGGAAGAGGGAGTTTCTAAATCTGACTCATGGGGATAAATCAGTAGCTGAATATGAAGCTAAATTTTTGCGATTGAGCCGCTATGCGCGTGGGATGGTGGCAACTGAACATAATCGGTGTGTTCGTTTCGAGGACGGCCTTAGGGATAGTCTGGGAGTTTTGATAGCTCCACAGAGGGAGCGAGATTTTGCCACACTGGTAGATAAGGCGAAGATCGCTGAGGAGGTGAAGCGTACTGAGCGTCTGAACAGAGAAAAGGGTAGGAATAAGAGGGATTCGAAGCCCTCAAGTTCCGTTCAGAGGCCGAAGAAAAAGGCTAGAGTGGATGGGCCGGTCAGAGTTGGGGCCCCTAATGCCGCTCTTGGGACGCAGCCCATGTGTTGACTATGGTAGACGCCATCGTATGAAGTCTTTGGAAAAGGATTGAGGCATGTTTGAGGTGCGGATCATTAGAGCACCGTATCAGAGATTGTCCATGGAGGCTCGAGCAGATGCAAGCTACAGGTCGGGGTACTGTACAGCTGTCGAGAGGTGTACAGCAGCCACCGAGAGGCCGTGGTCAGGCAGAAATAGAAATGGTATGGGCCGTAGTAGTGGAGCACCGGGCAGAGGTGCTGGTCAAACGAGAGGCGAGGCAACCCGGCTACGGTTTATCTTTGCCGCACGCCGCCGAGAGACGAGACGCCCCGCCATGTTATTATCGGGTACGTTCTTTATCTATAATGTACCTTATACTGCATTGATTGATGTTGGGTCTACGCAATCGTATATAGCATGCTCGGTATCTGAAACTTTGGGTTTAATGGTTGAAACCACTGCGAGTGAGGTTACTGTGTTGAGTCATTTAGGGCAGTCAGTTAAAGTAAACAAATTGTTCAGAGATGTACCTTTGGAGGTGCAAGGAACCATCTTTTTGGCGGACTTAATGGAACTTCCTTTTGGAGAATTCGACTTAATACTGGGCATGGATTGGCTGGTTAAGCATTAAGTGAATTTGGACTGTGCTACTAAACGGGTGGTACTGAAAACGGTGAAAGGTGATGAGGTGGTGCTAATAGGGGAGGGTCGAAATTATCTGTCAAATGTGATTTCTGCCTTGAGGGTCGAGAAGTTGGTTCGTAAGGGTTGCGAGGCGTATATAACCTACATCGATGTTTTTGATTCTGAGGTTTCGTCTGTTAAAGATATCAGAACAGTCAAAGATTTTTCGGATATTTTTCCCGATAAACTACCTGGACTACCTCCAAACCATGAAGTTGAATTTGGGATTGAGCTCCTACCGGGTACAACTCTGATTTCCATCGCTCCCTATAGAATGGCACCAAAGAAGCTAGTGGAGCTTAAGGCTCAGATTCAAGAGTTGCTGGATCGAGGATTCATCCGCCCTAGTGTGTCTCCATGAGGAGCACCGATGTTATTTATGAAAAAGAAGGATGGATCCATGCGTATGTGCATCGACTACCAGCAACTGAATAAATTGACTATTAAGAATAAGTACCCCCTGTCGAGGATTGATGATCTATTCGACCAGTTTCGAGGAGCTTCGGTCTTCTCTAAGATTGATCTTCGATCGGGGTACCATCAACTGAGAGTCAAAGAGGCTGATGTTCACAAGACAGTGTTTAGGACTTGTTATGGTCATTACGAGTTCCTTGTGATGCCGTTTGGACTGACGAATGCACCAGCAACTTTTATGGATCTGATAAACCGGGTGTTCCGGCCTTATCTGGATCAGTTCGTAGTGGTGTTTATAGATGACATCTTGGTGTATTCGAGAACTGAGGATGAACATGATGCACATCTCCGATTTGTTCTGCAGATTTTGAGGGAGAAACAATTATACGCTAAGTTCAGCAAGTGTGAATTCTGGCTACGAGAGGTAACATTTCTGATACTGAGTTTTGGGCCCTGAATTGGTTTCTGATACTGAGGACAAAGTTAGATTAATTCGGGATCGATTGAAGGCGGCATCAGACAGACAGAAGTCGTATGTGGATTTGAAGCATAAAGAGATTGAGTATTTTGTGGGGGACTTCTTGTTTCTTAAGGTCTCGCCATGGAAGAAGGTACTGAGGTTTGGACGGAAGGGCAAGTTGAGCCCTAGATTTATTGGGCCTTAGCATATACTGAAACATGTGGGACCGATTGCCTATCAACTTGAGTTACCTCTAGATTTGGATCGGATTTATAATGTGTTTCACGTCTCTATGCTGAGGTAGATTCATGATGTATTTCACGTCTCTATGCTGAGGCGTTATCGCTCTGATCCCACACACGTGATTTCCACTGAAGAGATTGAGGTTAGACCGTACCTGACTTTTGAGGAGGAACCGATTCAGATTTTAGATCGTGATATGAAAGTTTTGAGGAAGAAGTCTATCCACTGGTTAAGGTACTTTGGCGCAATCACAGCTCAGAGGAGGCCACGTGGGAACCTGAAGAGGCGATGCGTCAACAATACCCTCATCTGTTTTGATCAGGTAAATTTTGAGGCCGAAATTTTCTTTTAGGGGGGTAGAGTTGTAACGCCCCAAAAATCTAAGTATTTATATTTGCATTTTTTAGCACAACTACTTGTTTGCTTCAGTGGTTAAGTGATTTGGATGTGTTTGGGAGTGTTTGAGAAGTCCTGGGTTCAAGCCTGGGCTTGTGCAAAAAGTTTTATTTTTAGGGAATAAACCATTGCCTATAGTTAGTAGGCTTTTAAATTATTGTGGGTAAAGCAAGACATAAAAAGCCTGCTGGTCTAGGGGGTAAGTGGCGTGTCACCTATGCCAGTGGACTGAGGTTGAATCTTGGTAGAGGCAAGGGAGTATTTATTTTGCTGCTTTGCCATGGGGGGAGTTGGAGTTTGACTGAAACACTGAAGTGGTTGAGGAGAATTCAAATTGAGTGGTTGAGGGGAGGTGTGATCAGGTGGAAAGATTTGATGAGGGATTTTAGGAGAAAATCAAGGGAAGTAAGAGGAGAGGGAGAGTTGTGTCGAACTGGACTGTGAGTACTCAAGAATTTTGGCAAGAGTGGTACTCCTTATTTGGTATACCTCATTTCGGTTTTGTAGTGTTTTTCTCTCTTTGGCCTAATGTGGTAGGAGTTTTTGGCATATTCGTCTATTCACTTTTCTTCATTTTTGACAACCTTCCTTTTGGTTGAAATTACTCCAAGTGCCTTTTTTCTTTTCTCTCGTTTGCAATTGCTTTCTCTGCTCAAGTCTACCGTATCTCTCTTTCTTTCTTCTTGTTTTTCTGAATTGTGTAAGGTGTGTGTTCGGCTAGTCCTCTTATCTTCTTTTTCTGTTGTTAGCTGAATATACCTTCTGCCCTTCCTTCATTTTCTTTTCTCTTTCTCCCTTAAACCGATTTCTCTTATCATCTTGTTATTCAGGCAGATTACTTCATTCCTCTATTGCTACTGTGTCTTCGGTGTAGCGACTATTCTCTGACAAATTGATAAGAGCACTCGACTTCTTTTTGTTTTCTCTTAATCTGTAACAAGTTTCCTCCTTTCTTACACTGACAAGCCGGATACTCTCGTGTTCCTTTCGGTTTTTAGAACTTCACGAGGAGTGAAGGATTTGCAAGTGGTATTAAAGCATTCGAAACCTTTCTTTCATCACTCGGTCAAAGGTAAGTTGTTGTGAGTATAACGATTGGGATAACTTATGCTTATTCGATCAAGTAACTGCTTAAGTGAATAATTGAGGATTGTTGGTCAAGTGTAGGTTTCAAAGGCGTGGGCAGTTTTCTCAGCAAATAGAACCCAGGTGTGTAACAACACTCTATAAACGATATCAATGAAATGCCAAAAAGGGTGTGTAAACACTGCCTAAAGCATAAACCGACAAAAGCCAGAAAATTTGACAATTGACGCTACACGAGCGTGCGCTCGCTCGTGTGGTAAACCGAATGCATAAAATGTGGGCGTTAGACTGTTGAGGCTACCATGACCGATTTCGTGGTCTTAGGCCGTTTTGGGCCACGTTGGGCTGAAATAGATCGTGTGGGCCCAACGGGCTTGTGGGCCCCACACAGGTAAACCACACGAACGTGTGGAGATTATTGGGATGAACTGTGTAATTTACGTGGCCGAGACCAATTCTAGGCTATGTGGGCCACACGGGCGTGTGGGCCCACATGGGCCCATATTATGGGCCTTGGGCCCATTTTTACTGTTTGACTGTAAAGGTTACACGGGTTGCCCGAGACAACTGTGGACCTACTGATGGGTCGGTAAGTATACCTAGACCCCCAAACTGATATGAAATGACTGTTATGCCCTTATGATATAAAATAACTATATGCCTTATGTTATGTATGACTGTATATGAGCACGCCACGATATATATGTTGCATACATGTGTGATATGTTGCATGGGATGGGATTATTATGATTGGAAGAAGTGTATCTGCATCTTGGTAGCCTGCTACAAATATCATTTAGTGCCGCAATGGCCGGTGCTAATTTTTAGAGTGTAAGGATGGGTGGGTGATTTTATCTCCACATGGAGTGTTAATGACGGAGTGGAGTGTAGAGGCCGGTTGGTAGATTTACGATTGCATGCCTAAACTGTTATCGCCATCAAATGGGCTAAGGCCCACACCGATCTCGATCTTTGTAATGGGCTAAGGCCCAACTGATCTGAACTGTTATTGATTTGGGCTTAGGCCCAGATTGTACTTGCCTACGGCCTGATTGGCCATTTTGCTTATATGGGGTTACACACTAAGTTTTCGCAAACTCACCCCTCTGTTTATCTGTACAGGTAATCCCCAGTCTTAGGCGGATCGGTGCTGCGAGGGATTCGGAGGTGGCCACACAACCACACCTGTTTTTATAATTGAGTTATATTTCCAATAAATTTAATTTGAGTATTTGTTATGTAATAAGGCCTCTTTAAATTTTAACTTTTAATTTGGGATTTTACTTATTTAATTCATATCTGAAAGAACTAGGACGCAGATTTTCAAAAGATAAATGTTTTTCAAAACACCACGTTTTGTAACATTCGATGAAAGCTTCCGCATCAAACATTGTTTTAAATATAGCAACAAACTAATATGATCGACAAACTGCTAAAAACAACTTGAGTTTTAAATGAACAAAATACCCTTAAATGTCCGTTATGATCATAAATGAGAATTAATATAGAACGAGTTTTTCCAATGAAAGTATGTTTTCGAAAAACACTTCAATGTGATATCGCTAGACTCAGCCATAACGTCTAGGCCGGGTTTGGGGTGTTACAGAAAGGACTGGAGCTGGTCCCTAAACATCAGCAACCACTAGTTAAAGAGGTGTAATGTACGCAGACAAAGACTTATGAATGACAACTTATGCTCTTTCCCAAAGTGACAAGCAACACAATTAAGGGGCTCTTTATTTGAACCAAATGGTATATTACAATGGTGTAGAGCCTTTTTAAGTGTGACATTACACGGATGTCCTAATCTAGAATGTCATATACTTAAAGGAACAACTGTATTAACAGTAAAACACTGAGCTGAGCTAGAAGACAAAGTAGTCTTGGGGGAGCCATTTAAGTTCAATTTGTAAAGCCCATTATGCATTGATCCTTGAAGAAGTATCTCCCTGGTTTTCAGATCACGAACCTAACACTATGTAGAAAGAAACTCAAACATCACCTAATTGTCCTTGGTAAACTTGGACACAGATAAGAGATTTTTGGTTATACCAAGTACAAATAACAAAGATCGCATGTTTAATGGTCATGAAAAAGTAAGCAAAGATGACTAACTAGTAGACATAACAAGGAGGGCGATACCATTACCAACATACACTTTACCTGGACCATTGTAGGGATTACTTTCACCTGTTGAAGCATTTGAATGAGTGAGACGATGTGTTGCTCTAGAGTCAGGATACCAAGCATTGTCACCAACTATTTCAGGTGTTGCAAGATATACCTGAGGATATAGGGCTGCTGAAATAGGTGCACTTATATGTTCTGGAAAACTGACATTAAATGGATTAGTCCAGGTAGGAACTGGAGTAGGTGGAAAAAACCAACCTATTTGTGAGCTTGGAACAACAAGAGGCATCATGGGCATAGATGATGATACCCATGGTGCTATGGGAGGTCCAGTACCAAACATGCAAACATTTGATTGTGGAGGGGTGTCTGTAGGCTACGCTCTTGTAGAAGGCACCAAATCGATAGTAACATCGATCAATAAGGTGATCTGTTTTCCCATACAATTTGCATTGAATGCATGATCCAATGAGCGACCACGCCTATGACCTCGAGAAGCTGATGAGGGATGATAGGCTGGAGTAGTCACATTTTTAACAACAGGTTCAGCTTGAGTGACCATATTAGCTGAACTAAGAGCTTCAACTATTGTAACTTGTTGTTGTGCTTCAGCATCAAGAAGCATGGTGGTGACACCCTGAACATTGTAGGGTATCTGACTTTCAGTTATGACCATAATAATAGATTCATACTCAGGTGACAACCCATTAAGAATTGCAGTGACATGTTCATGCTCACTAATAACTTCTCTACAACTAGCAAGATTATCACAATACCCTTTGAATTTCATTAAGAATTCTTTCATTGAAAGATCATCCTTGCGCTGAGAGTGCAAGGCCCTTCTGTAAAACATCAATCAGAGGTAGTCCTACTGCAATACAAGTTAGCAAGAGCATTCCAGATATGAGCACTAGTATTCATACCAATAAGATGTGGAAGAACCCCTTGACTCACCGATGGCAAGAGCCACGAGGCAAGAGCGTTATCCTGTTGCCCAAATCGAGCAAATTCAAGATTCTCCTAAGGCACACAATTTGCACCTAGAATCAGTTGAGGAGGAGGAACAGTACGAGAATCAAGAAAGTGTTGAAACTTATACGTCTTGATTGCCAGAAGGACTTGTTGATGCCACAACAGGTAATTATTGACATCAAGAAGAATACTAATTTTCTTGATGGAAAAGAATCGACTATCAAAGACCCCATCACTAAGATTGGAAGCCATCACTGGTGTAGTAGACTAAACAACAAACGAACTAGATGGAAGAGCCATGAAAACCACAGACACTCAAAGAATTAACTCCAGGAGGAAATGGACATCTGATACCATGTTAAACTATAACAAAGAATGAAAAATAACAGAGGTTTTATGAATCAAAGATGTTTATTCAATTTATCTTGAAAATACAGTAGTTGCAAATGCCTTTATACACAAAAACAAAGCATGCTATCAACAATTAACAAACTAACTGTCAGCTAACTAACATCGAACAAATTATCTGACTTAATCAATTACTTTAACATCGATAATTTAAAATATTTCGATAAATAATCATATATATTTAATATAATTACTCATCATTAATTTAAATATATTTTAAAATAAGTAATTGAAATTAATAAAATTTATGTATAGTATTAATTAATAAATATAAAACAATCATTACAATAAAAAAAATGTATTCCATAAACATTATGAGTATTATTTATTAAATACAATAATAATTAATTAATAATGATTTAAGACAAATCAATAAAGAAAAAATATTTATTTAATATAATATTTTTAATATAATACTATTTTTAAAAAAAAATAACAACTTCGTATATTGAGATTGATAAAAAAAAATTAAAATCTTTTGAACCGAACTGATTCCAAACCTAACAAATGAGCCTAAAATTTTAATTGATCCTGGCTTGACTCATATACACCTCTTCAAAATAAACTAATTTGTCAAATTCAAAACTACTAACCAGCTCCAAAGTACAAAAATACTGGATCATGAGTGACACTTTCAGTACAAAAATGGTATTAACTTGGACATCAATAACTCTTTAAAAATTCCACTTTTAAGGCAACATGGATTCTCTCAATTTTCCATGACATCCCCTTCTCAATTTCCTTGTAAGGGATGAAATAAATTATCATAATTGCTAAGCTAATGATAAAAGTTTAACATATTTGCAATTAATAATATTTCTTTATAAATTAATATATAGCAAAATTATCTTTTAAAAATATAAAATTATGATTTAATCTTTTTAAAAGTTACAAAGTATAAATTAATACAATAGAATCTCTTTTGTAAAAAAAAAAAAAAAAGCATCTGTTTACACCTTGTTTGGGAGTAGGGACAAGATATTCTTCAATGGGATAGCAATTAAATACAAAAATAAATAAAGTTTAAGCGGGAATCAAAAGAAATTTAAAGAATTTCAAGTTTTCGATTCTCACTGGCAAACCATTTTCTAAAAAACAGAGAAACTCCCCGAGCAAAAAAAAGAAAAAGAAAAAGAAATCCTGTCAAAATTTTCAAGGGATTCGGCCATGGAAGAAACCATAGCAAGAATCCTCACAGAGCTTGAAGAAATCAATCAAATCCCAAATACCCAAAACCAAACTCCACTCATATCTCGATCTACTTTGTTAGATCTTCATTCCCTTTTGTCCACAAACGACCCAGACCTTGTTTCCCAACTCTTCGATGACCTCCCTTCCAAAAGCCTCTCTCCTTCTTCCCTCACCAACTTGTTGTCTTCCACAATGGATTCTGCCCCTTCCTATTCTCTTCTAGCTTCCAAAGTTTACCTCTCTCTTCTCCTTTCCCCTAATTCCCCCGTTTTCACTCTCTTTACCCCAATTTCCTTCCTTTCTTTCCTTCGTTCCCTCCGTCGCGCCTTCAAAAACTGTCCATCGGCCCAACCTGAGGAGTCTCCCCCTACCCACGCGCCGCCTAATCGGAAGAGGAAAGGTGGGGGGAGGGGTCGTGGAGCACGTGGTAACGTTAGAGGTTCGGGAGATTGTAGTGAGGAAGCAAGTGATACTTTTGATATGAAACAAGTCTTCAAAGTGTTTGAAATGTTGGTTTCTGTTTTGGGTTTGATTCATTTGGATAGGTTTCCGGATAGTTTGAAATCCTTGGTACAAACTTTTGGTGAAATTCCTTTGATGGCAATGGAAAAGCTTGGGAATCCTAGTAGTTTTAATTGGTTAATGGATTTGTGTTCACGGGTTTTGAGTGAAGTGTTGAGGTCTGAGCATGGAGAGTTGGCTAATACTGCAGCTGAGGTCTTGAAAGCTTTATCGCCATTAATATTAATGGTTAAGTCGCAAGCAAGAAGTTTCGCTTTGGGGTTTGTCACAAAAAGGATGACGGAATTGGGAAACGAGAGTGATGGTGTTAAGAAAGCTGTCGTTAATTTTCCTAGATATTTGGCTCAAAAGGCACCTGAGAAGGCTGAGCCACGGGCTTTGGCTGTGGATTCCATAATGGAGGTTGTTAAAGTGATGGATTTTGAGGATCAAATAGGATATATGGACTATGTGTTGAAGATGACTCAAGGGAAGGCTAATCTTAGGCTGTTAGGTGTTGATCTTATTGCAATGATGTTAATGTCATTGAGGGATCCTTTTGGGGTGGATTCGGATGTTAAAACCAGGGATTATTGGGGTACAAAGTGTCTGGAAGCTTTGATTACTAGATGTTCGGATTTGAGTGCCGGAATTCGTGCTCGAGCTCTATCAAGCTTGGCACAAGTTGTGGGGTTTTTGTCTAGTGATGATAGGAATAAAGGTATTTTGAAGGAAGTAATGGGGTTATCCGAAGGTGGAGAGGAGAGGCCACGGTGTGGAATGAATGATCTTTTGAAGAATAGGTGTATGGATGACAAGGCAGCTGTTAGGAAGGCAGCACTTCTTCTGGTTACTAAGTTGATATCCCTTTTAGATGGTTGTTTTGATGGAATCCTGCTCAAGACGGTGGGTATGGCTTGCTCGGATCCACTAGTTAGCATACGTAAAGCTGCCATTTCAGCTCTTTCTGAGGTTATATCTTTTGCACGTACTCTATTTTCCTTGTTCTAATATGTTTCTTTCCTCAATTATCAAGTACATTGCAATGTTCAAAGTTTTGTGATGATCTGTTGCTTAATCAAAGGTCAATACACAGTTAAGCTAGTTTCCTTGTTGAAATATGTTTCTTTATGTGCATTGCTACGTTGGATAGTTTTGGGATGATTTGATGCTTAATCATAGGTAAATACTCAGTATGATGTTGAATTAGTTTACTTAAGTGGATATTTTCATTGTTATGCACTTTCCAATCCCAGTTTGATTTTGTACATTACAACATGCATGCATTTCTTAAATATGTTTCTCTATTAACTTATTATGTACATTACAGTGTTCAATTAGTTTTGTGATGATTTGATGCTTAATCACAAGTCAATGCACTTTTTGATGTGGAAGTAGTTTACATAAGTGAATATGTTCTTCATTGTGCGCTTTTTGATCCCAGATTGATTTTTGCATTAATTTTGCAGGCATTCAGAACATTTTCAGATGAAAGTGTGACTACTGAGTGGCTACATTCTGTTCCACGTTTGATAACAGATAATGAATCTAGCATTCAAGAAGAATGTGAAAATTTGTTCTTGGAATTGGTTTTGGACCGGGTGTCAAGAGCCGGACCGGCTTGCGCACCCAAGAAAGGATCTGTTTCGCCTGAGTCATATCTAACAACAAAGAGTTTAGAAGGGGAGTTGGGGTTATTATTCCCTGAAGGGATATTTATTCTTTTGAAAGGCATCTGTGATGGTGAGGTGACTCCATGGGTGAAGAAGCTTTGCACAAGCCTCGGTAAAAAGAAACGGTTGAAGCCCAAGATTGCTGCTGCTCTTCAAAATATTATAAAGACATCTGAATCTATCTGGTTGAGTCATTCCATGCCAATTGAGAAGTGGACAGCTCCAGCTGGTGCTTGGTTTCTTCTATCGGAAGTCTCAGTATATCTTTCAAAAGCTGTTGAGTGGGAGTTCCTTCATCACCATTGGCAACTACTAGACAAACCTGGTTCAAAAGGCAAGTTACAAAGCCCACTTTTGCAAGGAAATGGTAATGAAGATGGAGAGGGCGTAGAATCCAATTCAGTTGCATGGGCAGGAGATCGTGTTTTCCTCTTGCAAACCATCTCAAATGTTTCCATGGAATTGCCTGCTGAACCTGCTGCAGATTTAGCCCACAATTTGCTTAAAAGAGTTGAAAAGTTCAACATGCATTCCACAGAGGTACTGATTGCATCAACAAACTCTCAAATGCAGCAATGCTTTGTTTATTTTCCTTCCTATTGTGAAATAAACTTGTTCATATGCAGTTAGCGTCTTAGAGATAATACATCATATGCATAATCAGCACTGTTTTATGACAGGTTAATGCTCATGTAAAAGCTCTCAGAACATTGTGCAAGGTAAAGTCATTAAATCCTGTGGAGGCTGATCAACTTGTTATGAGATGGGGACAGCAGCTTCTCTCTAAAGCACATGAAATTTTAGAAAAGTACATTTCTGATGATAAAGAAGCAAATAACAATAATAGTTTCTTTACACCACCAAGAAGTGGGAGCAGAAAAGGGAAGCAAGCAGCAAGAGCATCCAGGTTATTATCAAAAACAGTCACTGCGGTCTATACTGTTGGGTCTTTGGTTGTTGTCTGTCCTGCTGCGGATGTGAGCTCCATTGTTCCACTATTATACACAGTCGTAACTTCAGGGAATTCTGATCCGAAGTTAAATAAATTACCAGGGCCTAAGGTATCTTTGAAGCAGACAGCCCCTTCTTTGTACATTCAAGCATGGTTGACATTGGGGAAAATTTGCCTCGCTGACGGGAAGCTTGCAAAAAGCTACATTCCTCTCTTTGTGCAGGTGTAATCATCAACCCGATGGCTTCTCTAGTCTATGCTATATAGTTTCTTGTATGATTTTCCATTAATATTTTGCAATCCTTGGTTCTTCAAAATGACTACCTTTTCATTCATTCATATTCATCACAATTTGCATGGCAAAACATTTGAGCATACCCAGCTGCATCAATTCATAGAACAGCACCCTATTGTTTTCAAGTTATGCCCACAGTTTTTCCGAATGTCATCGATTTCAGGTAGTATCTGATAACAATGTTAACCATGCATTTTAAAAAGCAGGAACTTGAAAAGAGTGATTGTGCTGCCCTTCGCAACAATCTTGTAGTGATGATGGCAGATTTCTGCGTCCGCTATACTTCTCTGGTTGATTGGTGAGTCCTGGGAAAATTTAATATAAATGAGCTTACTTGGGTAGTTTCTTCAAAGCAACTAATTAAAAGGGAAAGAAATGGAGCACAAAAATCCTTTTCTATGAGACTGATTGCTGCTTTAATGAACAATTCTTGTAATATGCAGTTACATAGCTAAGATCACCAAGTGTCTTCGTGATCCATGCGAGCTTGTTAGACGGCAGACTTTTATATTGCTCTCAAGATTATTACAAGTAAGTTTGCATTGCTGGTTGTTTCACATGTGATGTTATCTTAATATCCTATTGAATGCTGTAATTTTGATCTTAAATCCAGAGGGATTATGTGAAGTGGAGGGGAGTGCTATTCCTTCGTTTCCTTCTCTGTCTTGTTGATGACTCCGAAAAAATAAGACAACTTGCTGATTTTCTCTTTGGAAATATTTTGAAAGGTAAGGAGCTTAACAATTCTTCAATTGTAACATTGTGGAAGTTTGTGATACATGTTTGTTGGATTGACTTTTGAATATGTTTTTCTTCCAGCCAAGGCTCCACTTCTTGCTTACAACAGTTTCATTGAAGCCATTTATGTACTGAATGACTGCCATGCACACAACGGACATAATGATTCCAAGAATTCATGGACAGAGAGTCGACTTTTTTCCATCAGGTACTTGTTTCCTTCATTCAGATTCTGGAAAAGGGATTTCTACAACTGAGATACATATTTATGATCTATCTTCAGTGTTTTCTTCCTTTATAAATTCTATACGGTACAATTTCCAGGGGTAATGATGAGAGGTCGAGGGCTAAACGGATGCGGATCTATGTGTGCTTGCTGAAACAAATGGCACCGGAGCACCTTTTGGCGACCTTTGCAAAGTTATGTGCTGAGATTCTAGCAGCTGCATCAGATGGTATGCTCAATATAGAAGATATAACTGGACAATCTGTTCTTCAGGTACTGATCATCTGCACATTTGTAGACCGTGCCTGCCAAAAAATATAGTGTTTTTCTTTCATGATAGTGTTATGACAGCAGCCAATCTCAGCATTTATTATATGTTTATGGAGCAGGATGCTTTCCAGATTCTTGCCTGCAAAGAGATCCGAGTCTCATCCCATCGTGGAGCTGCATCCGATTCAGCAGAGGTAGAGGAAGATGGTGATAGCAGTGCATCTTCGGCTGCTGCAAAAGGAAGGGCTATAACACAAGCAGTGAGAAAGGGTCTTATTCAAAACACCATCCCAATTTTTATAGAGCTAAAACGGCTACTAGAAAACAAGAACAGCCCTCTCACAGGTTCCCTCATGGAATGCCTGCGAGTCCTTCTCAAGGACTACAAAAACGAGATCGATGACATGTTGGTTGCAGATAAACAGCTTCAAAAAGAGCTTATATATGACATACAGAAATATGAATCAGCAAAGGCTCGAACAACAGCTGCAGAAGCAGTTGCAGGCATGCAAAACCAAGGTGTCTATCGATCACCACCTTGCGTTCCGAAAGCTGCAACTGGAGCTCATCCTGAAAACAAGATGAACCAGAAGTTGTCGAGTGATTCGAAAGTGGCATCAGCAATAGCAGATGCAGCTGCGGAAGCCACTGCCCGGTCCGTGCTAAGGGAGGTGAACAAAGGAGCAATGACCCCACCACTTAAGGCCATTAATATGCCAAAGCTCAAGTCTAACCAGGCAGGAAGCTCTGCTAAAAATGATCGCTCCTTAGATGTATTGGAATCCTTGAGGAGACGAATTGATGATGAGAACTGATGATTATGAAGTCTACACTTTTTGTTTCATTTGGCTACTACTTAATGACTTAATGTAAATAGTAAAAGATTTTGCTAACAAATCAAGAGTATGTTATAACTACAATGTATTAATATATAATATTTTCATCATTCTTTATTTAATTGTTCATTATTAGAGCTGGATGAAGAGTTGGATAAGATTTTCGAATTTGAGTTTGGACAGGTTTATAATAATAAATATTTTGTTATTAAATAATTTTTTATTTAAATTAAATAAAATAATAATAAAAAGATTAAGGGTAAATTACACCCATGATTACTTTTGTTTATCTAAGATTATATTTTAATTATTTATGTTTAAAATGTTATGTTTTAGTTACTTATGTTATCGTGTTGTAATATTTTAGTCATTGAGTCAGTAATTGTTGTTAACGGTGTAAGGTAAGTTGACATGGTATATTTTTTCGTTTTGAGAATTTTTTTTTCTTTTATTTTTTTAACTTTTATTTTTATTTTTATTTTCCATTCTTTTTTGTTTCTCCCTCTATTTTTTTACCTTATCCATTTCTTTTAACATATTAGGAAATTGAATTGGGAGTGAAAAAAGAAACAGGAAATCAAAAGCCATCATTGGCTGTAACAAAAACCCATAAACCCATACCTTCTAACTATCAAAACTCTCTACCACCACCCATCATCTTCATTTCATCCACTAACACCTTCACCACTAACATAACTTTTCAAAAACATATAAAAAATCTCCAACTTTTGGACTACCCAAGATCGAATCTCCATCATCGACCATTAGATTGACTCGATTTTCTAATATGTGCTCCTCCTCAACAATACCTCCTTCCTGACTGTTAGGATCAACAAGTTGTCGGAGTACCTCGAACCTCTTGACCTGAATCTAACCCTTCTTTTTCTTCTCCATTTCTCTCTCTATTTTTTACACTTTTTCTTTGTTGCAAGTCTAATCTTTGGCTCTCTGTGATTTGTTAGGGCTTATTAATTGTTGTTTACCTGGATTCTTGATTGATTTGAACGTGGGTTCATTTGGTGAGAGATGATATTATTGGATTTGTCATGAACGAGGTCATGGTAGTGGTGAAAGTGTTGGTGGATGAAATGAAGATGATGGTTGGTGGTGAAGGGTTTTGATAATTAGCAGATGGTATGAGTTTATGAGTTTTGGTTATAGGTAATGATGGCTTTCGACTTCCTGTTTCTTTCTTAACTACCAGTTCGACTTCTTGATACATTAAAAGAAATGAAGAATGTAGGAAAACAGAAGGAGAAACAAAAGAGAATGAAAAAAAAAAAGAAAGTTAAAAGATCATAAAAAAAATTTTTAAATTGTTCAAAATGAAAAAATACGGGGACCAAATATATAATTTAACCTAAAATTTTTGTTTGAAATGATCTGTTTTTATAACAACCACTCGCAATAACATCATTTTATTATATCCGTTAAGTTTTTAGTAGAATTAATTAATTATATTTAATTTTAACCCTCTATAACAACTTTTCACTTATAATATCAACAACTATATTTATGACTACATTCTTTATTAAATTAGTTCTTTATAATAATATATTGCCTAAAATTTTAAGTAAAACTATAACTATTTCATATAAACAAGTCTATTAATTATAATTTATTAAATAAAAATAATCTTAATTAAAATATTATTTTAATAAAATATTTAAATTTCACGTGAAAAAAATCTATTAATAATATTGAGTACACTGCCAATGAAGTTTTTAAACTCTACAAGCAGAGACAAGTATCGTATAAAAAAGTATAGTAAAATATTAAAAAATAAATATTTAAAAAAAGAGAGACAAATGACAATTTTTTAAGTCTGCATGTGGAATAAAATATTGCTAATGTACCAAATACTAACCCTTTTATTAAATGAAAATAATCTTCAATTAGTGGAATTAAATATATCAATTCAATAAGGTATTAAATTCCCTAATTAAATATTCTACTATGGATTTGGAATATCATAAACTTATAAATTGATTACTTGAATTTACTAATTCATGATAAATTAATTAAATTTATTAGATTGATGATCATAATTAATTGTGTGAAAGAATGTAAAATAAAATATGCATAAAAGTAATAATGTATGCACCTGTTATACGTCTTTTAATTTTGTTAATTGGATTCTTAGTTCATTTTTTTAATATAATTCCCACTTTCTTTATTTGATAGGATTTTACGACATGAATTCTATTCTAGGTTTATAACAGTTATCTTTCTATTATTTAAAAAAGCTTTCTTTAAACGTTATATATTTTGTGTAAATAAAAATTACTTATTTATTTTGTATAAATAAAGATTTTTAACCTTTTTGTATAATTTTTTTTTTTATAATTTGATAATGATAATTAGAAATTGTTATTAATTAGAATGTATTTAATTTATTTTTATATAAGACTCATTTTTTAACAATTGTCTCTTGGTCGTGTATACTAAAATAAACGAAGTTTTGGGTACGTTTAATTTAAATGTTTGAATTTTTTTTAGTTTTTTAATGCGCAGAAAATATGTTGTATGCTATATGAACTGTTATTATTTATAAATAATTTATTTTTAAAATTAAAAATATTTATTAATTCCTTTTTTGTTTTTATTTCATGTGATAATACTAATTACCTAACAAACAATTATTAGTTTGAGTTTGTTTAATTAACAGTTTCATTGTAGGACAAATTGTTTGTATTTAGAAAAATAAAATAGCATAGATGCATAATTTCATACGATGGTCTAATAGTTAGGGTGTTCATCATTCTAGATATAACGTGAGTTGAGTTACGCTAATTGTATTTGTTGTTCAAACTTGATTTTGTAATTTAAAAAAAAAGAAAAAGCACAGATGCAATGCATTGTAAGTTTTCCATTGTTTGTTATATTAACATTCTATTCATTTAAATTAAATTAAAAAAAGAATTAGAATATATGACCATCTGTTTGATTTAATTTATATTATCTTTTTTATTTATTTAAATTATCATTATATTATTATGAATTTCAAAAATTCATATTTTTTATATAATTTTTATATAAGAGGATTAAAGCATCATTTGTCTGTCCAAGTATACTATTTCTCCCGCTATAATACTTAATTAGTATTTAAAGCTATATTCTATTTGAAATGTGGTATAATTAAAATGTGCCATGTAACACTTCAATTCAATTAGAAAGTATCATGTAACATCCATATGTATTAAAAATAAAAATGAATGTATAAATTCTAAAAAATATAAAAAATCAAGAATAATTTATAAAATAGAAATATAATTAAAATTTTAGAACCTTACCATTTGACTTTGACCTAATTTTGATCCACGTTGACCTAATATTATTTTCAAATTTTATATTAGAAATTTATTTTAAAATTATAAAAATTATATCTTTTTTATTTTGTGAGAAAGATATTTTTAAAATTTTATAAATATATACCATATAAATTTTATATTTTTTAATTTTCATAATTTAACTATTTTTCAATTTTTATTTTACTTTTTTGGTTTTTTTGAAACAAATATTTTTTTGTCAAAAAATATATATAAGCTTTAGAAAATTGCAATAATTTAAAAAATTGTTTCGAAAAACAAAAAATAAATATAATAAAAAAATTTAAAAATAGAAAATATAGTTAAATTATGAAAATTGAATATAATATAAAAAATTATATATTATAATGTTTTTCTTTTCGCACAAAATTAAAAAATATATTTAAAAATTTTAAAAATATTTTTCTAATACTATTACGTCAACAATGATCATAGGTCAGTCAACGTCTGTCAAAGTTAAATGGTTTATACATATATAATTTAAAGTTTCTTTATAATCTTTTATTTATACACTTTAACTTATATAAAAAAACTTATATAATATCAAAATTTTAAATAAATTTTTTATTTATACATGCAACTCATATGTTAATATGAAAACAGATATATATATATATATATATATATATATAATATAACAAGATACAGATGCATAATATTATGAAAAATGACGCATCTCTATTTTTACTATTTAATTTTTATAATTTTTAAATATAATTTCTATACTTTTCCATTATCCACAAAATGTTATTTAAATTATAACTGAAAACTTCAAGTTTCAAAATTCATAATTATCTATTAAAATTATTATTATCCCTTTAATAGTTTAAATGACATGTAGGTAATAAATTTTAACTTAAAATATTTTTATTAAAAAAAAGGAAGTAAATTTAAAAAAAAATAAATTTAAAAGTAAATTTTATGTTCTAAAATCTCATCTCTTTATTTAGCCTTTAAACACTTTTATTATGTTTAATTTTAATTTTAAAAATATATATTTTGAATTTAAAATAAAAAAAAATCTTAAAACTTAAAATATACCTAACCAATTTCATTTCAATTTTCAAGTTGATCTTTTTACTTATTTAAAAATATTATTCTAAAAAAAAAAAATAACTAGTATAAAAGTAGAGTAATATAATGAACATAACCAATGTTTCCATAATATCTTTCAAGAGTTGATTAAAGTGAAAGTTAAAATAGCTTTGGCTTGGCATCAAGGGTAGAATGAGACTAAATTTGTAACACCCCTTACCCGTGTCTGACGCCGGAACCGGATACGAGGCATTACCATACTTGACCTTGCTTGAACATGTAATTACGGCTGTAAAATTTCATCCCAACTTAAAACTTTTCTTTCTTAATCATAACATACATATCATGGGCCTACGAGGCCTTAAACATACATCCGGAAGGTTTCGGAGTTCAACCAGAAACTTTTGCACTCATTGAATTTTTTTGGCTTAAACAGGGGTCACACGCCCGTGTGACTTGGGACACGCCCGTGTGGGCAGGTCGTGTGGTCTCACACGCCCATGTCCCTAGCCCGTGTAAAAAAATATTTTTCCTTCGAACCTACAGGCATTTTTCACACGGGACACACGCCCGTGTCGGTGGCCGTGTCCTCACACGCCTAGACACGCCCGTGTCCTTCACCTATGGAGCTCTCTGTTTATGACGTCGTTAAACCCATAATGGCACACGGCCAGGGCACACGCCCGTGTGCTGGCCCGTGTGACGAATCGAATCCTCGCAATTAAAATACAGGGGACACACGGCCTATCAACACACCCATATGGGTTGATCAGAAGTGTCACACACACTGCCTAGACACACGCCCGTGTGTCTACCGTGTGGACAATTAGAGGCTATTTTCCAAGCCCTTTTGCTACCCTGAAACTTAAACTCATTCATTTCAGCACAAGAAACACATAATATAACAATATCAAACCATGAAAAATCCCTAAATTATCATTCATTCCATCCACATTTTACTCATTATCTTGCATGAACATTCATTTCATTTACCCATCAACCTTAGAACATGAACTTGGCAATATTGGCCAATTCATCATGGCCATTTACAAAATGAGTGTGAAACATTAATAGCCAACCCTTTGGCCTTCAAACATGACATGACACAAAATGATCAACTTCATATACATGCCATACTCAAAATGAATTAACTTTACTATACCAAAAGAACGGTTGATAGTGTGATCCGAGCTCCGACGTTCTGTGATCCTCGAGCTAACTTAGCGAAACTACAAGAAAAAAGAGAAAAGAGAGGGGTAAGCATATAGCTTAGTAAGTTTGCATGAAATTCTAAAGCAAAATAATTGCTCAAACTAAATTCATCCATCTTATGAAACAATAGCAACATAAGTCTCAAATGCTTAGGCATATTATTCGTACTTACTCACACTTATTCTTACCCATCTCATGTCACATTATGATTTCGTAACTTGTACTTATTCATGGTACCTGTATCACTTAATCACATGACTTAGCACATATGCTATCATGAGCATGAACTCAAATCTTCATCATTCTTATCATAGGTGAAACTCAAGGTCATCCATAAACGAATTTGACTCTATACCATTTTACATACTTAGCTCTTTTGCCCACGAATTTATCAAATTATCGTAGGATACTCGAACTCATCGTTCATAAAATTTGATGCCAACGCCATATCCCAGATATGGTCTTACATGGGATCACCCCTTGATGCCGATGCCATATCCCGTATATGGTCTTACACGGGATCTTATAACTCGATGTCGATGCCATGTCCCAGACATGGTCTTATACGAGATCGTACATGAATGTCGATGCCATGTCCTAGATATGGTCTTATACGATATCTTTCTTTGGTGCCGAGGCCATATCCCAGACATGGTCTTACACGGGACCTTCTTTATTCAATACTAATACATGGGTAACCTCATTATTCCGAATCTTTATCCGGAATTTCACATAACTTATTTTTACCCTTTCCTCATCGAGGCCACATCACTCGATTTCCATAGCAATAACATACATAGTCATAATATTAAGTAATTTCAAACATCAAACATCATGAAACTCTAACTTCATACAAACTTATCTCGATTCTCAAAATGTGTATCGATGCTCGATTTAGTCCTCGATTTTGTTCTTGCCTCGGTTTCGATCCGGGCTTCGTGTTTCTTGATCTATAATAACAATTTCACTTGTTAAATACACACATTGGCTAAATCGACTCATAATTCATATTTTTGCAAAATTATGATTTTGCCCTCAAACTTTTACACAATTACATTTTTGCCCCTAGACTCGTAAAACGATTTTCATTCAACTTTCTTGCATTTCAAGCCTAGCCGAATCATATTCTCAACTATAAAAACATTCAATTTCCACTATTTCACTCATGTACGACCATTTCTACAACTTTTACAATTTGGTCCTTTTATGCATTTTTCATGAAAATCACTTAGAAAAAGATGTTTATCATACATCAAACTTTCATATTCTTCTATAAAACATCAAAATACATGCATGTCATACATGGGTAAATTTTTGAACATAAACCCTAGCTCAAAATATAGCTAGAAATAGCTAAATCAAGCTACGAGGGTCTCAAAAATACGAAGAACATTAAAAACGGGGCTAGGATGCACTTACTATCAAGCTTGAAAGTTGAAGAAACCCTAGCTATGTCTTCCTTGTGATTTTCGGCCAAGGGGGAGGAAGATGAACACCATTTTTGACTTATTTTCCCTTTTTAATTCTTTTATTAACCAAATGACAAAAATGCCCTTAATGATCCTTTCTTGAGATTTTTCCTTCCCATGTCCATTTGTATCCATTTTGACATATAATGGTTTAATTGCTAAATAAGGACCTCTAGAAATTTTTATAATTCTATTTCATACTTAAATCTTCTAGAATCTCGTATTTTCTAATCTTTGCAATTTAGTCCTAATGGACAATTTAATCACTAATTAATAAAATTGCTTCATGAGATTTTCACACAATCATGAGATCACCTCATAAGCCTCATGGAAATCACAAAAATCATATTTCTACTTTGGATTTGTGGTCTCGCACCACTATTTCGACTAGGCCCTAAGTCGGGCTGTTACAAAATTGGAGTGCAGTGTAAAAAGTAAGAGGTAATAACCACCCAAAGTAATACTCAATGCAAAAATAATTACAGGGCAACTTCTTACCACCACTCCAAATGGGAGATATGATCATTTCCCTCAACCTTAGATTCCTCTTCCAATAACCTTTTGAGTCTATATTCCTTGAGATTTTTCTACTTAGCATGATTGTTGCCAACTTACTGTGCTTTTACCAAAATTTTACTAAATTTAAAACTTTTTAACTTAAAAACAATGATTTTAAAAATTAAAAATACTGTTTTAAACAAGTAATTACTATTCTTCAATAATGATTTTTAAAAAAAAATTATAAATATTAAAAAATAAAATAAGACTATAATCAATTAATTGAAATTCTTTAAATAATAATTAAAAAAATAAAAATACCGTTGAAATATATTTAAAATTTTAAGAAATTAAAAGTAAAATTTTTTTACTTAATTCTTTTTGCCAATTTTTAAGTGTTAATGTGCACATGCATGCATGTTTAGTGTACAAATTTAAAAAGGAATAAAAACATATTTAAGAAATTTTAAGATAATGTTAAGAAATTAAAAATATTTCATTTTTACTTTATTTTTATGCCAATTTTTTTCCTTGATTAGAATTTAAAATGTTTTGAAATTTTTAAGTGTTAATGCGCAGGCATGGATGTTTGGTGTACAAATTATAGAATGATTTAAATTTATTTATATATATATATATATATATATATATATTAATTGATGTGTATTACTAAATAAAAAGATTAGTATATATTATACAATAAAGTATGTGGGATTCATATGGATTGTTTAAAAAAGATTTGTCATAAAGTTTGTATCCATTAGAAAAAATATATATGAACAATTGCACTGACACCTTTGTTTGTAGGTTCTTATAATCCATCTACAACTAACCCATCCAATCTTTTAAGGTATTTTTGAATTACTTTTGATCTCGTAATTTTCTCACAAGTTGTGCAATACCAACTTACAGTTAATCCAATTTAAACATGTTATTTTTTCAATCATATTAAAACAAACAAACGAACAAAAAAGCTACGATTTATACCTTCATTTACATCGGCTGCTTATTATGAAAGTTTTCATTATCTTAATTTTACTAAATAAGAGAAATTCCATATATTTTTAAATGGTTTAAAATTTACCAATTTTTATATTAATTATTACATAAGATAGTAGTTATCAACACTGTTACAATAAGTAAGATAGCAAAGATAAAAGTTTAAATTTAATAATGATAATAAATGGAATGATAAACATACATCTTCAAGTTTTTATTCAAAATTTATAACACATTTTTAACTCTTTAAAATAAGAATGTGCAATTATAATTTTTTAAACCAAATTTAATAAAAAATTAAAATATTTATTGACCGGTTGCCAGATGTTAAAAAATTAAATACATTAATACAAAACTTTTAAACGCGCAGTAAATAAAAAATAACAATAATAAACACCTTCTATCATGTTGATTGAGTTTAATAATGCATGTAAATCAAAATATATTCAAAAATTACAAGAAAATTTAATTATTAAAAATGTTTTACATTTATTTTAGACTTATTACTTAACATTTTTCTTTTCACAAAATGATTTTTTTATTCCAACTTCGAAATGTTTTTGAAATATAATTTAATGTCTTTGTGTTAAATAACTTTTTGATTATCGAATGATATAAGAAATTATGGAATACTTCATTGTGAACATATATATATATATATATATATATAAATTTATATATAAATTTATTTGGACCAATTACTCATACATTGGTAAAAGTGATGACAAATATCTTATTTTAAAAGATCCTCGTATCAAAGGAGATTTTAAAACAAATTTAGAAAATAAAAATCACATAGGAAATATTAAAGTTTGGTTATTGATTTTGTATTAGCTTATCACAATTCAGGTGTAGTTTTTGGTATGACAAACCAAAATTTATCAATTTAATAGAAAATTTCCGTAGCAAGTTTATTTTTCACTTTAAAAGATCGCTCTAAGTTGTCTCTAATTAAAGATTTCATTGATCTTCAATGTCACACACTTGCCAAATAAAATCTCCAAGTAAGTTACAACATTCAATAATAATTCTGTTATATTTTCAATTAATATAAAATTAGTTCAATGTTGATTTTTCAAGTTGGATCTTGAAGACGTTGATATGGAGAATGATGCTTGATTGCATTTTCGTTTATTAACTTTGTTCATGCTATTTGCATGTTAGAAAGAGTCAAAATTGGTTGTTGCTTGTTTCAATAAATCTGTCACTCATGTGTGGTAGACCTATTCAATAAATTTGTCCTCAGATTTTGCATGAAGTAAGGGTCGAGGTTGATATTCAACTAGTTACTCCCTTATCATCAAGTTTTATTCTCTTCTAATCGAACCATCCTCAATATGGTTGGGAGTCTACTACGAAGAATTGGAATCCCAAAGCAGTTCTAGCCAGAAGCAGTAAACTGGAGTGCCCATCTCTTGAATAGAAGTCCCGCACCTATTGTTTTGAATATGACTCCCAAAGAGGCTTGGAGTAGATGAAGACCGACGGTTGATTACTTCAGAATTTTTGAGTGTATTGCATATGCTCATGTTCCAGATTAGAAGAGAATAAAACTTGATGATAAGGGAGTAAAATTTATCTTTCTTGGTGTAAGTGATCAATCAAAAGCTTACAAGCTCTGTAATCTTGTGTCCAAGAATATTATAATCAGTCGTTATGTGGTGTTTGATGAAGAAAATTTCTGGCCTTGGAATGATTCAGATACAATTGTGACACCAATTCCAATTGAGTTTGAAGAAGACCAATAACATAATTCAACTAGTAACAATATTGACCATACTGAAGAGGATTGTCACACCCCAAATTATCTAATCCGCGTTTTGGATGGTTGACTCGCGGGATCAGAGAATATTTGTGGGTGAGCTAGTCAAATTTGTGAGATTTGGCTGGTTTCATCTTGGCGTATTTCCTTGTAGACTGTTCCACCTTCTTATGAATTCCTATTCCGCATTTGGAGAGCTCTTCCATTTGTGAACCTGTTAGCGGTGAGTTTAATTGTTGTGAACATGTTCGTTTGTTTTAAAATCTGTAATAGGTGGGACACATACAGAATGTGTGTCAAGTCTTAAAAAGGAAATGTGTCATTTTGCATGACACCTAGAGAGCTTCGATGGTTGTGTCTGATTAATGGAATCATGTATGCATATAATATGATTAGGTATCCTGCTTAAAGTGGGATTATGGGATAAATTTTATATAAATGGATAGAAGTTTACAGAGAAAAAGACTTTATTATATGTTTCTCTATTCATCTTTATTATCTTCGAAGAATGCTAGAGTGTTCTTCGTTGCTTGAAGTAGGAACCAATTATTCAATTTAATTAACAACTAACCTTTTCAAGCCAATTGCTGGTAAATTCTTAAGTCCTTCTTTAGTTTAATACCAGGGAATGAAAGGGTAGATGGAACTGTTTATATAGGTTTTCACTGGAAGTTTTGGAGGGAAGGAAACTTCCTTCTGGTTAAATGATTGCATGTTACCGATTCTCATTTTTACGTTAAAGTTTCAGGTGTTTCTATATTTAATAGAATGTTTGATTTTATTTAGCTAAAGAAATGGGGAAGGCCCAAGTGCAAAAGGGAAAGAACCTGTAGAGTAGCTTTTCTTGGTAATCTCTAGTGAGTTCCTTTTACTTGTGCTTCTGGTAAATTCCAACTAATTCAATAAAAATGTTGTCTTTCAGGTATGTTAGTTTATTTTTAAATTAGATGTGCATGAGTATGTTAATAAATTGGAAAGATAATCATTAAATGTGCATGAATAAATAAAAATAGACACTCTTCCTTGGTGCACAAGCTTCGTATCCGGAATGGTGGAAGGGGGAAATTGAGGAATTGTTGATATGTGAATGTGATGGGAGAAATGTATGGAGAATATGAAATGATATGTGATTTTCCTTCGGTAGGGCATGTAAATGCAAACCGTGACCGGCGAATGCCCCAGCCTTGCGAAGGAACACGCAAGTGTTGAAATTAACAAGGAGGATTTGCGGAGGTTCGATTGGATAAATGAATATTGGTTTTACGAAGCAATACCATGAATATGAAACTATAGCTTTTCAGAGCGTTGAATGGATTAGAAGCAAACACAAGGAAAGGATCCATGAATTGTTCCATGCAAAGCATGCATGTATTACGTAAAGGCTCTGCACATGAATAGTGTTTAGTTAGGATGAATATCCGCATGAAATGTACTTAGCGGTGATAAGTATCCGCATGTGAACTATCTCTAGTTATGATTTGTAATTGGATAGAGTTAATATTCGTATAAAAACTGAAACTAATGGTGGCATGTACTTAGAAGCGGACAATATCTGCCAAGGAATAGTAATTGATTTGTGATATGAATCTGCCAACGGATTGTATGAAATTATAATGTTGCAACCGCGTGTAAGCTATTTGGTAATATCAAATGTTTTAATTGTTTAGCTTAATTTCGTTTCCTTGCAACCTTGTTCGAAAGGGTATCTTTTATCCTTCGAACTCACTAAGTTCATTTCAAACTTACCTAGTTTCCTCTACCATTTCAGGTTTTGTAAAGCACTATGGACTCTTGTAAGGGACTCAAGCAAACTGCGAACTCGATAGTAAGTAATTCATTGTATAGTTTGTAAAACGTATATATCAAGGTGGCCTGTAGTTTTAGTCTCTTGTTTTGTATAAAGTGAATTTGGGATATTCCTCGTACAATATTTTGTATAAACCGAATGATGGCATTTCGCCAAAGATTTAACTTTTATGTTATGTGCGTTTTGGCATACTCTTATTTTTCCCTTTAGAATTTTCCTTAAAAACTATAATCCGCCAAACGGTATATTTAGACTAGTTTACTAATTCGTATTGAATGGTGTAACTACTGAAACCTTTGTTTTTTACTTTATGTAATGATTTTTGTTTTTCGGTAACACCATCGTTTTCCGGTTGAACGACTGAATTGGGGGTGTTACAATGAGGAGGAGCCCAATCCCGAAGCCGTGACCGTATGTCGTGTGTGCGTGTAAAAAAATAATTTTATAAAATAATTTTACAAGTGCGGTGTTAACTGCAAGTGGACAGTGCCAGTTGTAATATTTATAGTGTCAATGGAACACTAGAGTATTCCAAGGATTAAACCCAAAGGATTGTTGGTAAATGTTTTTATCAAGTTAATTACAGGTTAAACAATTACTAATCTAATCGATTCAGAACTTATTAGTGCAAATTCTAAAATAAATTATTTATAAACTAAATTTAAATTATCAATTAAACTAACTGATCTCATTTTCTTTCCTATTACTTTAGAAACTGTAAATGATAAAACAATGGTTGGTTGATTTGTTAATTGCTAGCTAAGCTAATAAACCTATACTGATTATATTGTTTGTCACTCTTAGCTAAGAATCTCCTCTCGATCTCATCTTAGACTAAAAGATACCACCTAGGTTTTCCTCTCGGTCTCACCTAGGCATATAGATCTCCTTTCGGTCTCACAATTCGGCACAATTATACTAAACTATCTAATGATAAACTCTCCTCTCAGTCTCGTTTATCTAGATTTTCCATTAGAGGAGTCTATTCTAGCATATTAAGTATTTCGATATAATTGAACAATCAATTAATCAAGCATAAATATAAACTTAAGCTAACAAATAACTAACTAACCAACCATCAAACAATTTAGCACACAATCAAACTTAAATTTCAAACAAGCATTTTATAAAACACATGGTAGACATAAAATAAAAGTAAAGAGTTTGAAAAAAAATGCTCATTTAATTGATTGGAATCTGATGAAGCCCAAGAGCTTGATCGTCTCCCTTTTACATAGTCTTCAATAAAAAGAAAGAAATCAAAACAACAAAAAGAAAATCTATTCTAGAAAGAAAAGAGAAAATCTAAGCTAAAAAAGTGAAAAGAAAAGAAAAACCCTAACCTAAAACTATGAAAACCTAATAAGAGTGTTCAGCCACCAAAATCTAAAATCAAAGGCTTATAAAGTTGTATTTATAGCCTACTAAAATTTAACCTAACATTGACCATTATGCTCTTAAATGAAAAAAAGACTTAAACTTGTTTAGACATAAATTGCCTCTGCAGTTTTTTCACTCATCAGGCTTGGGTATCGCGATACCCACAATAGTCTTGAATTTGGGAGTCCTTGGGTGTCTCGGTATTGCGATACCAACCATGGATATCACAACTTCTATGCTTCGATATCATGATACCTCATTTCTTGATGATGTTTTCTTTATGCTTGGGCCACCATCAACTCCTTACACCACTCAATCACATTGTTAGGTTCCTCATGACACGATTGACCAATTGGAGTCTAAAAAATGGCTTAAAACTAATAAAATAATTTATTAACAACAAAACTAAAAATTGAAAAAAAACATAGAAAAGACACCTAAATTGCTCAAGAATGAGCTCATTGAGTGTAATGGAAAGCCCAATTTGACATATCAAATTACGGTAAATCAAGTCGCAACAACATATGATGAACACCCCCATCGTCATCGACAAAGGCCAGCATGGATGAAAGATTATGAGGTGTCTGGAGTAGATCAAAGTGATGATCTATTAGTTCATTTCTCTTTGATTGATGATAATGATCCAACTACTTTCAACGAAGCATATAACACAAAAAATGGAGAGAAACGATGGACGCTAAAATGGAGGCAATTGAAATAAAACCACATTTGGGAGTTAACAACCAAATGCCATAACACTATTGGCATCAAGTGGGTTTACAAAACAAAATTGAACAAAGATGGTTGAATTGACAAATACAAAGCATGTCTTGTAGCAAAAGGCTATAGGCAAGAGTTTAGAGTTGACTACAAAGAGGTATTCGCGCTAGTTGCTAGGCTAGATACAATTTAGTTGCTGATTGCATTAGGAGCTCAAAAATCGTGGCCTATCCATCAGTTAGATGTGAAGTCTGCCTTCTTGCACAGTGATATTCAAGAACAAGTTTTTATTGACTAGCCTCTTGGATATGCGAAATCTAATTGTGAGCATAAAATATATACCAACCTACATCAATACTTACATACATATACCAACCAATTCAAGACATTAAAACCAAGCCAATATTAATATTATATAAGATATATCATCACATGTATTCAAACTTACCTTTTGTAAGACTTATATGCATTCTATAATTCAATCTAACCATTCCAAGGACACATATATTAACCATATTATAACCTTATATATATATTCATTAAACATACCATCATTAGCCATTCCAATGGCTAGATTACAAACAACCATTCATGTGCCAACATTGGCCAAGTTAGCCTATACATGCCATTATACGAAAATAAGTTTTCTATTTATACCAAAAAAAGCTGAAGGATAGTGTGATGGTGGTGCTCCGACAGATTCCAACCTTCACGAGCTTTCGAACACTATAAAACAGAGGAAAATAAAACAAAGTAAGCATTTAATGCTTAGTAAGTTCGCATAGCAGGAATTTAACTTACCGTTTATATTCAATTTAAGTAATCATGTAAATAACATGCATCCCAACAAATTGACTAACTGCCTAATCACATACACTTAATCAAGCAAGTTAGTCATGAATTTCTAAATACTTTTCAAGTAATAAAGATGAGCTCATCATGTAATAACTTTCATACACTTATACTTTTCTTATCATATTTCCGTATAACATATACATTTCTATGATAAATCATCTCAAGTTCAGATTAGCCATGACAGAACTTTGCCCGTTAAATTTATTTAAAATATCGATGGATACACATGTAATACACTTGAAGTTTACAACACTGTAAACCGTCAACTCATATTCAGGGGTACCCAATTAGGGCACATAATTAGGAAGCACTCTCTCAAGCCATATAACAGGATGCTCATGTGAGCCATGTAACAGGAAACTTATCCAGGCTATAACAGGAAACTCATAAGAGTTTAGAACAGGAAGCTCATTAAGCTTAACAGGTAACTCCGAAGAGCTATTATTAGGGAGCTCCGGATAGCTATATAACAGGAAGTTTAAGTGAGCCATATCAGGAAGCTCAAAAAGAGCCTATATCGGGACGCTCATAAAGAGCTGCATTTGTATCCGCAATATATGCAGTATCAAAACTGATCGTATAACAGGACGCTCACAAAGAGCTGCGGTAGTCCGTAACACATGCAGGATTACTACCCATCAGGATGCTCGCAGGAACCATGTAACAAGAAGCATCGAGAGGGCTTATAACATGATACTCTTTCAAGTTATGGTGTGTCCGCAACATATGCTGAACCACAACCAATACGGGAAATCCTGTATCCATCGACTTTCATTTATTCAAACGGGATTTGACATTTTTTCGGGCATTGTCGGATATGTGATCATTTCATATATTTATAACATTTATACAATTCACATAAACAAATTCAATTCAAGCATATAAATATACACAATTTAGTTACACGAACTTACCTCGATAAACGTTCGTATACAAGGATTTACTAATCCGATACTTTTTGTTTTCCTTGATCCAACTCCGTACTAGGTCTATCCAGATCTATATAAATAAATTTAACATAAATTTAATCAATTTCAAACTCAATTTAATTCAATTCACACCCTAAGAAAAATTACCATGTTGCCCCTATATTTTTCATAAATGACGATTTCGTCCCTAGGCTCGAAAAATGAAATTCGTGTAATTTAATCCTTATTCCAAGCTAACCGATTTTTCCTAAAAATCAAAAATCAAAAATTTTTCATGAATTTTATATCTTTACAATTTAGTCCCTAAATCACAATTTCATGAAAATTCACTTTACAAAAGTTGTGTATCTACCAACAACCTTTCATTTTCTACCATAAATTTCAAATTTTTAGCATATTCATCCATGGAAAAATTTCAATACTTTAATATCTTTTCAAATTGATCCCCAAAATAGATAGATTAAGTTATTACGATCTCGAAAATATGAAAATTACTAAAAACGGGACATGATTGCTTACCTAATTAAGCTTACTTGATTTTCTTTATCTTTCCTACGGTTTCCATAGAATGTGGGAAAGAAGATATAAAGTGATGATATTAAACATTTATTTTATTTATCATCTTTTATTTATTTAAATTTTCAATTTAGTCCTTTTCTTTTTCTAATTTTCCATGGATGAATTATCAAAAATATCTACTAACTTTTCTTAATGGCCTAATTACCTTATAAGGACCTTAAGTTTTGAATTACATAGCTATTTGATACTTATAGCTACTAAAACTCAACTTTTGCATTTTATGCAATTTGGTCCTTTCTATAATTAAACATGAAATCGGTAAAATTTTCTTATCAAAATTTTCATACATCTTTCCTATCATGATGCAGACCATGCAATAATTTTAAAATAAATTTTCTTTCTAACTCGAATTTTTGGTTTCGAAACCACTGTTCCGATTTTACTGAAAACTGGCTGTTACAGAGCTTAACAAGCTCAGTGAATGCTCAGAATAACCACAATACAAACAATTCATCAAGTATCAATGAAACAACCATATAACATAACCTCAACAGTTCCAACTCTAGTGTCATATTATACTTACTCGTGCATTATTACTAGCTCTTTTACATGGTAAAAATATTCACTTTTAAGCATATATTACATTACGCGTATAATTACATAACGTTCAAGAACATATCGCAATACTCATATAATCTCATAACATTCAACCATATATCGCAATACTCAAAAACAAGTTTATAGATAAATTGCATAATGGTTAAATGTCATATAAACACATATCAAAATACACACATATTCATAGTTTAAGATAATTTGACACTTGAGCTATGAAACATAAAAGTGAGCTCTATCATCACTCATCGGATACACAGGTCTCCAACACACCAAACATAGACTTAAAGAGTCAAACATGTCCCAAAAGTGAAGCGTAAAGCTAACACTCTCCTTATTTCCCCTCACATGTCTCGTTGAATGGAGCTTAGCTCACATTCTCTTATCCCTCCAACATGTCCCAGGGCCTCAACGCCCAAAATTATTGTACATATAGGTGAGTACTCACAATCCTATGGCATGCCAACTATATCCAACGGTTTCAAGATCACAATGCCAAAATATCTGAAATCAAACACATATCACTTACCGGTTATCCGTGCACTATCACTGCATATTTGCATCTTTATCAAAGCACTGTCACTAACATTTAACATATCACATGTTATAGCATCTCATCTCAATTCGCATATTC
The DNA here is from genome assembly GCA_025698515.1 of Gossypium sturtianum. Lineage (NCBI taxonomy): Eukaryota > Viridiplantae > Streptophyta > Magnoliopsida > Malvales > Malvaceae > Gossypium > Gossypium sturtianum. The sequence goes on from CM046952.1 coordinate 120,512,941, forward strand.
ACAAGTACATAAGCACATAATTCATAAGATAACATATGTATGAGAAAGCTTACACTCGGAATTTAGAGTAGGGGTTTAGGCTACTACCAAATTCCCAAATAACGCATTGAATCATGTCCACAAGCAATTATTCCAAACACTCACTAATTACGCTTTCGCCGAAAAGTTGAAAGCTCAAACTAGCTTTTCTTTGCCTTTACCTCTACTTGTAGAAGATCCTATTGAATCTATAACTTCAACACAACAATTCACACAACAATGCATTCTATAATCAGCTAAGAACTCACCACAAGAAATAAAAAACATAAGCATAAGCTATGTTTCCATGTAACCGAAACTTATAACATAACAAACTTTAAATTCGAATATCTCGATCTATACTTAATATTTTCGCCTAAAACCAATTTTGTTCATCTTATAATTCACCTACAACTAATTCTCAACCTTTAAACTACAACAAAATACTCAATTCATAGTATCGACTTTTTCGACATGTTTTATGGCTATTTTTTGAAAATTCATTAAAACTTAAGAAATCTTTAACGAAAATTCAAAATAAGTTTAGAAACCTTCTAATTACATCAAAACTAATTGAAAAACACTTTGAAACCACTATTTTACTCAAAATCTCGAATTTCACCATTAACAACCCAATTTTTGACTTTTATTCAAAACGTACTATTTAATGGCTAAAAACTTGGTTTTAAAGACTAAATAACATTTAAAACTAATTAGAAGTTGAATTGTTACCTTAGATGACAAAAAACCAAGCATTTAATCAAAAACTCGAAAGCTTGACAATGGATGAAACTATGGTATTTTTTAGTGTTTTTCTTGGTCTTTTTATAGATGTTTAAGGTTCAAAGGTAGTAGAAATCAAAGAGGATTAGGAATTGGAAGTAAAAATTGATTGGGAGAGTAAAAGGAAAACAAAAGGTCGGCTCAAATATGGGGGAGGAGAAGTTGACGTGAAAACCATTTGGAAAAGGGGGTTTTTAGGTTGATTTTGTTCATTTGGTTAAATTGCTTCATAAAATCTCTAAGTTTTGTCTCTTTTACAAATCAATCTTTTTTGCAAAATTAAAATTATTTAGAACTTATTTTCAAAAATTAATTTAATTTCCTAAAAACCATAATTGAAAACATTACCGGTATATCATGTTGCAAAATTTCGAACACTCTAAGACTGAAATTCCTAAAATACCCCTTAAAACTCCTAGGCCTTATCTTGGAGTGTTACAAAAGCAGGGGGAATGATGGCTTTCTAGCGATCTTTTACCAGCAGTTTCAGCATATTATTAGATCTAATATGGGCGAATTTTGTCTCAAAATTCTGAATGAAGGTCTGTCATTAGAACCCTTAAATGCTACAAACATAGTGTTGATTCCGAAAGTTTCACAGCCTACGAATTTGATTAATTTTAAGCCTATAAGTCTTTTTAATGTTCTCTATAAAATAGTTTCTAAAAATGTTGCAAATCGTCTTCAACATGTTTTGGATATTTGTATATACGAGGCCCAAAGTGCTTTTGTACCGGGCAGGTTGATTAAAAACAACGTACTTATTGCTTATGAGATCCTTCACGCATATAAGCAAAAAAGATCTGGAAGAAATGGTTTTGTGACGTTGAAGCTTGATATTAGCAAAGCATACGATAGGGGGTAGAATGGTATTTTCAATAATAGATGCTGCTGATATTGGGTTTTGCTAATTCATGGGTAGATTTTATTTCTCACTGTATGAATTTAGTGTCTTATTCAATTCTCATAAATGGGAGAGAAGGGAAACGGTTTAGTCCATCTAAAGGATTGAGACAGGGAGACCCGTTGAGCCCTTATTTATTTCTGGTGTGTAGTGAAGGGCTTTCGACGTTGATGCAATTGGCCAAGGATGAGGGGTTAATTGAAAGAGTTAGAGTAAGTCGTAAAGGACCACAAATTTCTCATTTATTGTTTGTCGATGATAGTGTTTTATTTGGGGAGGCTACTGTAAGGAGGAACAAACAATTAAAAGGATCCTAAAGAAATACGAAGAGGCATCTGGTCAGTGTGTTAATTATGAAAAATCTACAGCTTTTTATAGCTCTAACACGACTGATCAGATGAGGGAGTTGGTAACGCAAGTATTGAACGTTCGTGTTTCAAAAAATTCTTGCCTACTTTTTGTAATCTACACTACAAGAGATTAGTCAATTCAGCCCTATGCCTACGATGCTCAAGGGAGTATGAATCCAGAGAACATGCTTTGAGGGACTGCCCTGTGTCAAAAGAGATATGGAACTTGATGAACTTTCAATGGTCAGAGTTGATATCAGAAATGGAGTTTATAGAATGGATTACCTGGTTTTTCAATAATAACTCGAGCTCTCAATGTCGAACGCTGGTTATTGTGACTTGGGCTATTTGGACTGAATAAAATAAATGGCTGCATGATGGGCAAAAAAGACTAGGGTTAACAGTAGTAAACTTTATTAGAGAATATGTTAGATAAGTAGATGGGATTTCCTGTTCCAAACCTTTTTGTAGAGTGGAAGCAGTGACATGGAGGCCTCCGGAGAACTCAATTGTCAGGATAAATTTTGATGCATCTCTCAAAAAACATGAAAATAGGTCATGTTCAGGAATGATTATTAGAAATTCAGAATGCGATGTTCTTGGTTCTAAAATGATTATTAATGAGAATATACCTTCTATTTTCACAGCAAAAGCCCTTGCATGTATCCAAAGCTTGATGTTTGGCCTGGAACTAAGGCTCTTGGAGGTTGAGATTGAAGGAGATGCCCTCACTGTTACTAGGAAATTGCAAGATGTTAGTGAAGATAAATCTGAAATTGGGGCTTTTATAAAAGATGGAAAGAGACTGAGTAGGTGTTTTCATACTTGTCAGTTTCAACATGTTAGGCGATCAGCAAATGGAGTTGCTCACCTATTGGCCACTGAAAGTCTAAAACAAGGGTTTCAATTATGCATGCGAGATGGAGTTCCTGATTTTGCCAGAGATGAAGTGGACAAGGATAGAAGTTGAGAGGGCATTTAATATCTCCTTCGGATTAAGAGTGGGGGACTGGGAAAGAAAGACTCTAGAAGAATGACTGAAGAAAGTAGATGAAGGGATTGAAAGTAATTGGGAAAGGACATATTGGTTACTGCGGTGTCTTAATTGTTGTTGTTGCTTTTTAGGAGAATTAAATCTTTATTTTTCATTGGCTGAGGCATTATTGCCTTTTGAGTTGTTTCTCCGTTTTTTATTTGCTAGTCTTAAGTGTTTTGGCCCAAGATTTAGGGCTAGTTTGGATGGGCGGTGTGTTTACCTCCGGTGAGGTTAAAAACAGCGGTGGCGGTGAGATTAGTTACTGTAGCGGTGAGATTGGACACTGTAGCAGTGAGATTAAAAACAGCGGTGGAGTGTGTGTTTGGATTCAAACGCAGCTGTAGCGGTGAGGTGAAAATAAAAAATGACTATTAAGGACATCAGATTAGAATTGATATATAATAGAAGTTTTTAAATTATTTTACTTATATAAAATTATTAAAGTATGTGAATTTATAAATTCATTTAATAAAATATTAAAATGTATCTTCCAATATTTTATTATAAATATTTTAATGAATTATATAATCAATTTAAATTATTTATTAGATAAAATAAAAATTATTTTTAATTTTTTATAGTTAAATATTTTTTTATAACAATGATAAATATTATTTTCGCAGATAGTAACATTATACTTAGATCAAATTTTGAAGTATCTAACCGAATGATTTTTAATAAAACAATATATAATAACATAAGACATAACAAGTTTCATTATTACTAGAAATTAAGTTATGATACAAAATTATTTTTACAAATATTGATTCATTAAACTATTTACAATGGTTTCCCTTAACATTGTAATTTCAAGGTCACTTTCACTATTAGAAGAACTTGATTCACCTCTATCAAAATGGCCTGAAGAGATTGGCACGTCGGGTATATTCTCAAATTGTCGAAAATCCTCATCATTTGACCAAGCATGTCTTCGAATGTAATTATGCAAAACCATTGTTGCAATAACTATTAAAACTTGTTTGTCGAATGAATAGCTTGGAATATCTCTTAATATTGGCCATTTTATTTTCCACACTCCAAATGTTTGTTCAATCACAGAGCGTAACGAAGAATGGGCATGATTAAAGATTTCTTTTTTTCCAGATGCTCGATGATTTCCTCGATGAAAGTCAGGTAAATGATATCGTTCCCCCCTATATAGACCTAGAAAACCTGCCATTTGCGGATATCCTGAATCCACAAGATAATATTTTCCTACAAAAAAATTAAAACATAATATCAAGTTTAAAAATAAAATAAAAATTTTAATATTGTTTTTATGTAAAGATTAATTAAAAAATTAAAGTTCGACCTGGTGGAGGGTGTGGAAACTTTAACTCTTGTTTTCTAAGTGCTTGCAAAAAAATTCTCTTCATGTCATGTGTTTGTTCCTTTCCAACCAGAAATGCAAAAATGAAGCACATGTTGAAGTCACAAACTGTCATAATATTTTGAGTTGGTTCACCTTTTCGTCCGATATAAGGTACTTGAGAAGAAGGCGAAATGCATGCTTTTATGTGTGTTCCATCTATGGCCCCAATACAATCCTTTAAAATAAATACAAGTGATGAGATAAAAGTTAGAAATAATTTATATTTTAAAAATATAAAGATTGTGTAATTTTTACCTTAAAGTGAGGCCAATATCTTGTATCATGTCGAATATGGTTCGGTACTTCCTCGAATTGACCTTCATGGGTTTAATCGTGTCTATTCCCATTCGAGCAAATATATGCAACATATCAAGAAAAATTCGACTAACGATTCTCTCAGATCGTTGAAATCGCTCTCTTTGCATTTGAATTTGATTCTCTATTTCCAAGAATATACAATGATAATGCCAACTTCTCCATCGCAGATACCTTCCCATGCTTTAAGCCGTAATTTTTTTGCAAATCGTGCAATAAGCTGTGAAATATATTTTTTGGCATCCTAAAACTATTCATGCAACGATCATCATGCCCAGTTAATATTTCGTCCACCCACATTTGACCTGTATAATTTGAATTCATACACGGTTGCATAGTGAAATAAGTTTCATGGTGTACCAATACACTGCTTAGCACTTGTTCTTCCTCTTCATGATAATTGTTGTGCTCAACTTGTGTAACAATTGTAGCTATTCTTCGTTGAGCTTCTTCACTTAATTCATGGGTATCATAATTCATATAAAAACTATTATACATATTGTTAAATTCATCCATAACCTGAAAAGGTAATAAAATGAAAATAAATTAATAACTTGTGACATTATATACAACACAACAAAATTGAATAAAAGCATAGCATAAAAATACCAAACATAAAAAATATCATACATTAATTTTACTATAAAAAATTAGATCATACATTAGTTTTGCATATAAAAAGTAGATCATACATTAGTTTTACATATAAAAAAGTAGATCATACATTAGTTTTACATATAAAAGAGTAGTCTAGTTATATTACAATAATAAAGCTAAGGAGCTTATGGTGGAGGTTGTGGATGGTATGGTTGGAAGGGAAATGAGGATGTTGCTACCAAGGACAAAAATGATGCAATTGGATTTTGTTCAAAGCATACTCACGTCCGAAGCCACCAAACCCTAACATCCGGATCTAAGTTCAAAACACTTCTCGTTTCATCGGTATTTGGAACATTTTGATGGCAAAATAGTACAGCTTCATCTTTTTGGAATTTCATCTTCCAAATCACGCAAAGCATCCATTGCACTTGAAATAGTATATTGAGAGTGAGGAAAAATAATTTCAGAAACTGACTTCCTTGGACTAGCCATACTCTCACATAATTTCTCAATATGAGTAGCTAATAATTTTTTGGATGATTTTCTACTTGAACTTGATTTTTTTCCTTTACCATGTACAACCCCAACTGTTTCCTTTCTTCGATTAGGAGTTTCATGATAAGGGTTTGATGGTACCTCATTAGTAGGAGTACCTTCATTCTCGTTACTATTTTTATTTGAATCACCAAATCCCTCATTAGGTGTATCATCTCCCATAGGAACCCCACTTGGAAGAACACCAGACGAAGGTGCCCATGCATTCTCTCCAGTGGCTACAATGCCACCAAACATTTGCTACATTAAATTATTCAATCGTGGATCAATTCCTTTCTTCTTAAATCCTTTAAAATCCGTATTTTCCTACATAACATGTTAAATGTTAAATGTTATACTAAGATTTTTATATTTGTAAATTATTAATTTCAATAAACTCTATCCATTAAAATAATGATAAAGTTAACACTAACTGTATATTTTTCAGCCCACCATTCTTGAAAGAGCATCGACCGTCTTTTTAGATGGACACCATCCAATACCATAGATTCCTTAAGCAACTCCCTCCATAACCTCCATTCCTTTTTAATGTATCCCACTTATTTTTCAATTGAGGTTTTCCATATTTTTTTGTGTTTTTGCTTGAAAAAGAGCAACGACATTTTCCCATCCTTTTGAGTTTAGATGAGTTGTCGGTCTATTACCAAAGATTGACTTCATTCACGCAGAGTTCACAAAATATCAACGTCAGCTCATCATCCCAAGTAGCTTTTGTTGTTAAGGTACTTTCTCCCTCCACAAATTGTCGTGTCTTTACCATCTATTATTATTATTTGGATTTTAAATGTCAACCGACATAAAACCATAAATATATAATTAGATATAATAATATAGTTTCATAAAAATTAAGAATAACACATCACAAATTGATGAAAGCCATAAGATGAACAGTAAAGAAAAAAATTTTAAAAAATCCATAGTAAACAATAACGAGGATATAGAAATGATAATTGATATATGTAAAATTTTAGTCTTTTTATAATTTATAAAATTTTAAATTAATATATGTAAAATTATATTTCGAGTTCAAAAATAAAAAAAATGATTTAATCCTATAAAAATAATAAAAATATAATCCATTAACCAACCAACTAAATAGGAAAAATACTCTACAAATGTAAATATATGTTGAAGCAATATAAAGCATAACAAATAAAAAAACTAGAAAAGCACCAAAATCAATACATATATTGAAACTAGAACCCATACATTGCAGTTTTAATGTATATAACTTGAATTTAAATAATAAAAATTTAATACCTCAAATTTAACTATCGATTAATATTAAATATGTTAAAACATTTGAATTTAGCATGTTAAAATTTTGATTCAAATTTACAAGCTTTGATCAAATATTTATTTTTAAAGTTTGAGTTTGATTTATCCCTTTTTAATACGATAATGTGGTTTACACCTAATTAATTGAGAGTCAGATCTCTTGCTTTACACCACCCTTAGCTGGCCCTACATTGTTGTTAAATACATTGGTTGGGTTAAAGTTGAAGTTGAGAGCAAGAAACGCTTCATTTTGGCTGGCATCAAATCGAATCTCACTTCTCCACTTCCTTACCTTCCTCTTTATTCTTCGCCTCTTTCCTACCACTTTCTACTTTCAACCCCCAAGAAAAACCCTGCTATATAACTACGTCCCTTCATCCCAAATCCTACAAAACACATTCTCTTTTAGAGTTTCCTCATTACTTATTAATCAATTTCATCCATGGCTTCGTTTGCTACTTCCAATGTTGTTGCTCTGTATTTTGTTGTGTTAGTCTCTTGGGTTCATTTCAATGCAGAAGCGAGGAGGCTTGGTGGGTCTGTCCCTGATGTGTCTTCTTATACTATATTGTGGACAAGAAAGGTAACATTTTTTTGAACTTTTTCTTTTAATGATTTACTGCTATTTTTCAATTGCTTTGTTTAGGTTAATGGGGTTTTGGAATTTGATAGATTTGAGGAAAATGAGGTGTTTTCTAGTTTCTGCAACTGCATTGGGATGGTAGAATGCATGGACTTTTGGTAGCTGAGGAAATGTAGGAAAACTATACTCAAGTAGTTCTCAATTTGTTTGTTTTCTTCTATGTTCTTTTCTAAAAATTTGAAGTATTGGAGGAAAATGTGGTGGTTCGAGATTAGCTTTATTCCTGATTTCTCTTATGAATTATACCTATTTTCTCACTTTGAAGCTTAAATTATACAGTTAAAAAAAATTATAAATAAGAGAGATTTTACAGTTTACAAGATTACCATATTTTTTTCTCCTACTGAAAAATAAGAGCCAAATCAAACCATCAAAGGCTGCTTGATAGGTTTCGCTTGACATTATCTTTTATCTTCGTCTGTTTCATCTGTTTCTCTTTTGATTTTGAGGCAAAAATACTATTTTTGGGTTTCTTTGCTTTCATATCTTAATTTTCATAGCAACTAAGGTAGTATTACTGGTTTCATGCTTGTTAAGTGGTATATCACAGACGAAATATCACTCACTTAGAACCTTATGCATAACTAGTTACTACTTGGTTTAAATACGGTCTCTCTTGTTTTATTTGCCCATTGCTTTCTCTTTGAATGTTATAGTCTCCCCCCTTTTTATTTTTCTTGTAGTCCTGATCAAGAGCCATAAAATTAACAGTGCTACAAGTAAATCACAGTACAAACTCTAAATTAACAGTTCTAGGTAAAATAAGAATCAAGTTTAGTTCCTCACCCTGTCCCCTCTATTGATATACCTTTTGCATTATGTTTTAAGAAAAGTAACTAATAAAGTCCATTAATAGAAATCTCACCAATTTAGTTACCTCAGTTCATTTAGCTCCAAACTAGCCCAGAAAACATGTTGATGTATTGATGGATTATAAGATATAAGCCAATTATGACATAAACTTTAGAAAATATATCATAAGTAGAAAGATGTAACTATGAAAAAAATAGTGATACCAATAAGTAAACCATGCCAACTCACACAACACAAACATGACTAATGCCCATGTGATTCACCACAAACATGACTACTCTTCAACTCCTCTAATAATAAACGACATCATTGCCTTAGTTTTAGAAATTTCTAAATTATGGAGCATGCAAAGTAAGAATGACCCTTGAATTTAATCAGGAAAAGAAATACCTCTTTGGGATGATTCAGATACCAATAGTTTCTCAAAATAAAAATGAGCTGTTTCAAAGGTCTCTTATTGATTTCCATACACAATGTATAACACGAGTATTCCTTTAAGTTTCAAAATTGCATTTTAATTTATAATGGAAGCAAAGGAAACATAAAAAAGGGTAAAGAAATGAAAGAATGAAAAGAAATTATATACGAAATTAAAAAGAAATTACATACAAAAGCATCAAGAAGAAATGCAGATACTTTGCGCCAAAAACACAAATGGCGACATTGCTACAAAGGTGAGCATAGGTAGGGTGATCAAGAATTAATTTCAACAGATAACATTCACCTCTAGTCTAGTATAGGAAATTAGAAAGCAAATACACGTTCTATTACTTTTCCTATCCATGCCCCAAAACAAACTCTTCAAAGAATGAAAATCATAACATTTCAAAACTCATGACAAAGAAGAGTAGAAGAAGCGAAACTAGAGACAACAAGAAATTAATGAAAATACCTTCAAAAAGCTGTCACAACCAAGAACAAAGCAAAAAGAGGGGAAAATCAGTGTTTTACTTCTCAAATATGAAAAGAAAAAGGTCATTTCGTTCCCAAAATAACAGATAATAATAATAACAACTCATGAAAGAAAGAAGTAGAAGAAACCAGAACTAGAGATAACAAGAAATTAATGAAAATACCTTCAAAAAGCAACCACAACCAAGAACAAAGCAAAAAGTAGAGGAGAAATCAGTGTTTTACTCCTCAAATATGAAAAAGAAAATGGTCACATTTTAGTTCCCAAATCAAAACAAATAAGGTTTGGAAAGAAATTAATTTAAGTTTCAAGGATAAAATGATAAAATAATAACTAAAAGTATGGGTATTTTTGTCTCTTGAAAATACCAAATTTCTTGATCAGTTAATTGTCATTTGAAATCCCAAATGAGGTTTCACATACCAGTGTGTTTTACCTTTACTTTTCATCGGATCGAGCTGTTGATCCAAACAAAGATTTCAAAGTCGTTTCATACCTTCAATCGCACCTCACCGACACTTACAGCTGAACCAAAGGAGGCCTTAGTCTTTTGTAATTAGGCTCGTTGTTTTTCTGCTTTAATAAAAGTCCAACATTTTATTAAAAAAATGCAGTTGTGTAATTACAATATATACTATCAAACATGACATAAAAAATTATAATATAAGTACACTATATTAGTAAAAAACATCTAGTGAAATAAAATTTTAATAATTACAAGGTGTAATTATTACCCTAGTAATTACATTTTCATCAAATTACTCTATCGTGTCCAAACTAAGGCAGTCAATATCGCACCAGTAGACGTACTATTTTTGTCTTGAAATTGGTACATATTGGTACCAACATGTTGAGTGTATCATTTCGGGTTTAGCAATTTTTTAAATATTTTTCACATATATATTTATAATCTAATTTTTAATTTCTTGATAAATTATATATACTTAAATATTTTAAAGTATAATTTTTAGCTTCTTAATATCAATACCGAACTGACTACCATAATCCAAATGAACCTTTTTTTAATATATTATTGAAAATATTATTATTTATAGTAAAATTAAAGAATACTATTAGAACATTTATTAAAAAAAAAGCTCCCTATTTTTTTGGGCAAATTACCAGAAAATACCGTTTTTTTACAAAATTTATGGAAAAGGACCTGTTTTCCAATTATTTACCGGAATGGGCCATTTCCCCTGGAAACGCGTCCACGCCAGCGCGATTTCAGGGGATGCAGCAGGAAAACGCGTCCCTGAGGGAGCGTTTCGCGTTTTCTGCCACATCAGCAGAAATCGCGTCCTTGAGGGTGCGCTTTGCTGATGTGGCAAAAATGCTCCCTCAAGGACGCGTTTTTGCCCTTTCCCCCCGCTAGGGTTTTCAGCTATTTTTAGGGTTAGGGTATGGGTTTTTAGGGTTTATGGTTTTAGGGTTTTAGGGTTTAGGGGTTTTAGGGGTTTTAGGGTCTTAAGGTTTAGGTTTCTTAGGGAAAAATTAATGAACTAGAGTTTAGGGTTAATTAATTAAAATAATTTTAGGTTTAGAGTTTTAGAAAAAATATATCAGCAATATAAAAATTATTTGTTTTTTTTACAGTAGTATCTAGTAAAATAATTTTGAGAAGATGTTTCTGAACACATAGTGACCAAAACGCTTCAAGCAGGATGCACTGTCAGCAAGAGTATTGAAAAAAGCTCCCACGTGGGCGCGCTTTTTTGCTCTGATGAGGCTCGCAAAATAATTTTGAGAAGACGTTTACGAACAAATAGTGACCAAAACGCTTCAAGCAGATGCACCGGCAAAAGTCTTGAAAAAAGCTCACACGTGGACGCTCTTTTTTGCTCTGATAGTCTCTGGCAAAATAATTTTGACAAGACGTTTTGAACAAATAGTGACCAAAATGCTTCAAGCAGGATGCGCTGTCAGCAAGAGGACTAAAAAAAGCTCCCACGTGGACGCTCTTTTGCTACAGTAGTTCCTATTTGTCCTTAGACTATAAATGAGCCAAATTTCATTCTCAGGTTTCATAATAGAAATTGAGGCAAAAGTAAAATAGAAACTGAATATGAGTGAACGTATTAGTGTTGTTATTTACTATGATGGTGAGGTTTGTGACACCGAAAACGGTGTTGTTTTTTATCGGAGAACACAGCGTGACTGGTTTCTAACCAGAACATAGATTTGACAGAACTTCGTAAAAGAATTAGGCGTAAAAGCTTCGAAACAATGCCAATGAAAGTTCAGTCTATTAAGTATAGATTTTGTGCTTCTGTAACATCCCAAAAATGGGGTTATTTGGAATTTAATTATTTTTCTTATTATGAACTGCTGTGATATTATTTATGGAATGTTAAGGCTTAATTATGGATTTTTAGTAAGCTCGAGTAGTGGGAAAAATATTATTTTCAAGCTTTGAGGTAGGGAGCCTTAACAAGTGGGGGTTATAAGAATAAATGGGGATAATTTGGACATAAGATGAGCCTAGAATAAGTGGCAAAGTAAGCCCACTTAAGAGTTAACATGTGACGCCACATCAAGCAAGGGGATCCCGGGTTCGAGTCACAAAATTCCCTTTCTTTTTGCTATGTTTGGACGGCACAAGTGGGAGAGTCTTCCTCCCTTTAAACTCTTTTATTATTATTAATAAGAGATAATATGAGCATTTAAAATTAGATTTTTATTTGTTTAATTTCAAGGATAATGGGAGATAAATGAGGTTATTATATGGATTATTAGAAGATTATTATTTATTAATTCAAATCGTTTGAATTAAATCAAATGAGTGGCCAAGAGAAAAACTAGGAGTTGGCTAGGAGTTGAACTCCTTGTTGCCAAGGGTGGACGGCAAGCTTAAGGAGGGAGGGGCCGAATGCTTATAAATAGCATCAGCCTAGCACTCGTTTTGTTTTTTTCTCCATCTTGGCAAATCACAAATTCTCAAACCTCCCATCTATTTTTCTTTTCTTTCTTTCAAACACTCATAGTAAAAAACTCTCACCATCTTCTCCTCTCAATTAGGTTTCTACCATTATTTCTCCTCTATTCTTTTGATCGAATATCCATTCCGCTGTTGCCGAAATCCTCTTCTCCTGTTAAGACTCACCTTGGCCGAATATCAGGAAGTCATAAGGGTTCCTCGGGTTTTCTTCTTCGCACCGATTAGCAAGGGTAAGTATGCCGGAAATCTTTCATCTTACTATCTCCTATGTCGACTTGGTAAAAGGGAAAAGCCGAATTATCATGGTGGCTAATTAATCGATTCTCATTTAGGTCTTTGGGATTTTAAGGTATTCGATCTAAGTCTCCATCCTCTGTCCACCACCGGTTGGTAAGTATGGGTAAGGCCTATGTTAGTATTCAAAAGCCGAAAGCTTTGGTGATGAGTAATAGTGACTAATCGATTATTTTGGAAAAGCAGATTCAAGTAACGAGTGCCGTGGGTAGTAGCAAAGCGAGGAAAGGTAAGAAACCGGGTTCATAAGGAACCCCTGCTAATGGTTTAATTTGGCCGAATAGGCCCTAAGACTAACCCATGGATTTGGCCGAATATAGGACAAGTAGATCTAGGGGGGGCCAACGTTTCTTTTCGGGATTTAGAACATCCAAGGGTGACAGGTGTGTACATACACACTTATAGCAGTTAATGTTTGTGTTAAATATATTTTGTATGTAAATCTGCTTGATGTAGATGCGGATTGGTACCTTAACGGTACAAGTGAGGATCCCGGTAAGTCTCTGTTGATATGAGGTTATTTTAATGCTTTTGGGAAGCATGGCTTATTGATACATGTGATAAATGCATGAGATCTGTTGATAACTGTTTATCTACTGTGGGTTAACCGAGTGGAGAAGCGAAGATATTTCGTCTTGTGAGCACCGTTGTTTTGGTAACACACCGTGACTATATGTCACCAGAGGTTTGGTACCTCCGTAGGTTTGGTACCTCATAGCGACTCGTCCCCCGTGGTTAACACCACCGTGGGTTGGCCCCACTTGAGATATGGGATCGTCGCGGTGATTTGGTATCACACGATGGGTTGGCCCCATCAATTGATTCGTGTCTCACGGACACCAGTGTTTTGGTAACACATCGTGACTATATGTCACCAAAGTGGTTTGGCACCACCGGTGTTTTGGTAACACATTGTGACTACGGTCACCAAAGGTTTGGTACCACATGGGGTAGACAAAGGCGTTTGGTTGGCTAGGTTGGGGCACATAATATTCTCGCATATTAATCTGTTATATGTTGTGTATGGAAATGTTTTTAAACGGGGAAGGGTTACATCATCGAGTCTTGGTGACTCACCTTCTCCTTTAACATTTTTCAGGTGACTCGTAGATGGCGGTTGAGGAGCCGGTTGGACTCGAGGTGGCCATGCAGTGGACTTAAATATATTGAACTTTAAACTTAGCTATTTTATTTTTATTATTGGGTTATTTTTTTTTATTTTGGATGTAATAAGGCCTCCATAAACTTTACTTTTGTTATTTCTGATATGTTGGATACTTTGTTTAAACTATATTATTAAAACTGCATTAAAATCACATGTTTTCTTAAAATAACACGAAAATGTTTTATCATGCCAACGGGCACATTTGAAATTTGTATAACAACCTGACTCAATTAAATTTTCAAATTAAGTCTAAGTATGGTTTCGGCAAGATAACCAAAAACGAGAAGTTTTCGACAAAACTTAAATTGGTTTTAAAATGGTGTTCAAAAAGTTTTCTCCGTAACAAACCAAATTCGGCCATAATGTTTGGGCCGGGTTCGGGTTGTTACAGCTTCGGTTGATCCCGTGAGATATGACTCATTCGACATCAAAGGTCATCGGAGCTTGGAGGTGTGGAGACTCATCTTGCCAGTGGATCACCCTATCTTGAGGTATATGTACAATTTTCATGGCCTAGTGATCTTCCTTCGACTTCAACATCTACTGCTGTTCGAGGGGAATACACGACCCCAAGCTGACACTCTGTTAGTGGGAGGCAAAATAAGGAAGCGCCTGTGTTTGGTGGTAGTATGGAAAACACAACCCCTGCACGACACTCGATTGGTGGATAGGACATGCATATCCTTCCTTCGACGTTCGACGCTAGAAATACGTATTGGGGAACATCATCAACTTCTAGTGGTTGGCAATCCACATATGATTGGGGACGTTATGAAAGTTGTTTAAGAAGGGATAATGTACTCCCCACGACATCCACCGACGAGGGGACCTCGTTCGTTGCAGACGATGGTGGGTCGAATGATGAGTCCAATATGGATCCACCTCGAGAGCCCGACCCCGATGGTGCAGAAGTTGCATTATTTTCTAAACCGGAGCCTGTTCCAACCATACCTGAAGATGTTGAAGGGGGTTCTGATGAAGAAGAAGAAGATTCGCGATTCAGGGCGTACTCGCCTCTAGCCCACATGCATAATGTCGATCTATCTCAAGACGATGCATTGGAGTTTCCTGAACTACCACACAAAAGGCGTGACCGTACAAGTTTGTCGTTGGATTCGGGTGAATTAGAAGTTGGTAAAGAGTTTTCCAACAAGGATAGTTTTCTTGGTGCATTGAAACAATATAGCATCAAGAACGGGGTTAACTACAACGTGGTTAAATCCAAACTCGATAAGTACGAGGCCAAGTGTGCAGTGCAAGACGGTACATGTTCATGGAAAATCATGGACTCATTGAGGAAAAGGACAGGTTTGTGGGAGATTAAAAAATACAAAGGTCCACATACATGTCTTGCCGGTACAGTATCACTAGCTGTTCAAGGTTTTTGAATAATACTGATATTACGTAACGTTGCATTATTTAACGTACTTCGTTGACAGGTGTTTCACAAGATCATCCCAAGATGGATTCAGATATGTTGGCTAACTTAATAATACCGACGGTGAAGGCGGATCCCAAGACTTCAGTGTCGTCCTTAATTGCCAATATTCGAAGCCAATTGGGGTATACGCCCTCTTACCGGAAGACTTGGATAGCTAAGCAAAAGGCGTTGGAAAAGTTGCATGGTCGGTGGGACGCTTCATATAATGAAGTGTGGCAATGGTGTCAGGTGCTGGAGAGATATGTCCCAAGCAGCATAACAGACCTTGAAACGGAACCCGCGTACTACAACGATCGATTGCTCTGTGGATGCCAAGTGTTCAAGCGTCAGTTCTGGATATTTAAGCAATGCCGAGACGCATTTCTATACTGCAAGCCATTGGTACAAATTGACGGTACCTTTATGTATGGTAGATATACACATCGGCTATTGCTAGCTGTGGCACAGGATGGCAGTGGGAGAATCCTTCTAATTACTTTTGCAATAACACCGAGGGAGTCAGCTGATGACTGGGATTTCTTTCTATCTAGGTTAAAGAGGCATGTCTGCCCCCAACCTGATATATGCGTTATATCGGATCGGGCCCCTGGAATACTAGCCGCAATAGAGCGAGAGGGAAGCCTATGGCATCGCACACACCATTGATATTGCCTAAGGCATGTTGCGTCCAACTACCACGAGCAACATCGATCTACAAGTGAACGACGGCAAGTGATCAACATGGGTATGTAATATCTATTAATATAATTTTGTTTGTAATATTCAATTTATTCTTAATTGAAGAGTGGTATGTAATATTCGCTATCAACTTATATTGGCAGGGTACGAGATCAATAAGGACCGTTTTCACGAGATGTTGGCGAGTTTGCACTCAGTTAACGAAGAAGGCGCAAACTACCTATGCAACATACCTTTCGAACAGTGGACACAAGCATACGACGGTGGCCTACGATATGGTCATATGACCTCAAACCTGGCTAAATGCATAAATTCTGTTCTAAAAGGAACGCGTCATTTGCCGATAACATTGGTTGTGCGAGAGACATATTTTCATTTAGCGGCACTATTTCCGAAGCGAGCAGCGAGTTATAAAGGCCAAATGCAGGGAGGCCATGTATGGTGCGCGAAGGTATTATGAGAAATTAACAAGGCGAAGGCACGGGCCAACACCATGCACACAGTGTGTCACAATCGCGACAACCTATGGTTTCGTGTGACGGAGTTTGACAGAACGAACCAAGGTATTGTTGGCGGGCAATATCGTGTACACTTGAGAAATAGGACCTGCGATTGTGGGATATTTGACGCACTTCGTTATCCATGCACTCATGTAATTGTGGCTTGTCAGAATCTCCGTCTGGATCCCATGAGCTATGTCGACGAAGTGTATAAAATAGAATACATGTACAACGTGTAGAGACACGTATTCCCACCAGTCCCAGATGAACGTAAGTGGCCGTCTGTATCACTTGCTCCGTTTAAGCTGTTACCGAATAGAGAACTGCGTCGCAAACCAAATGGTCGACCTTACTCGACTAGAATACGCAACAATATGGATATCCGAGAAACATCCAACCAACGGAAGTTATGCGGATGGTGTAGGAACCCAGACCATACATCTTGCTCGTGTCCAAATCGGAATAGTTGATAGTCTCCTTATCATTTTTGTCTCTTGGTGGCTATGAAAATTCTTTTAATTTCTTGATGAAAATGGTGAACTTTTGTAGAAGGACTAAGTTACAAAACAAAACAAAAAAAGTTATTCAATTAATCTAAAATATCACCATCATCATTATTCTTCAAAATTATCTTTCTTGCTAAATGATTATTTTGCCCCTTACGATCCTTCAAAATTCCTACATTGGATCAACATCCATCTTGATAAAATTACAAATTAACCCCTCATACTTTTTCACTTATTCAATTTAGTCCTAATTCATCAATTTCTTATTAGTTTCTAGATCGGTCCACCCTTAAAATATTTACACCATTGGCCCTTCAAGGTTTTTTTCATATATACATTTTAACCCGTCAAATTTTGAATATTTACTATTGATCCCGGAAAACTTTTCTCACATTTCCAATTTAGTCCTTACTTGAATCAATACAATTAGGATATTAAAAACAACTTTTATTGTATTAAAAATAATAAATTTAAATCGAAATTAGGATATTAAAAACAACTTTTATTTTATAAAAAATAAAAAAATAAATTACAATAAAAAATAAAAAAACAACTTTTATGTTTTTAAAAATATAAAAATTAAATTACAATTAGGATATTAAAAACAACTTTTATTTTATAAAAAATAAAAAATAAAAAATACAATAAAAAAATAAAAACAACTTTTATTTTTTAAAAATATAAAAATTAAATTACAATTGAAATATTAAAAATAACATTTATTTTAAAAAAATAAAAAATAAAAAAACTTCTATTTTTTAAAAATATAAAAATTAAATTACAATTGAAATATTAAAAATAACTTTTATTTTATAAAAATAAAAAAATAAATAACAACTTTTATTTTTTTAAAAATATAAAAATTAAATTACAATTGAAATATTAAAAACATTTATTTTATAAAAATAAAAAAATTACAATAAAAAAATAAAAACAACTTCTATTTTTAAAAAATATAAAAATTAAATTACAATTGAAATATTAAAAACAACTTTTATTTTATAAAAATAAAAAAATAAATTACAATAAAAAAATAAAAACAACTTTTATTTTTAAAAAAAAATATAAAAATTAAATTAGAATTGAAATATTAAAAAAAATTATTTTATAAAAAATAAAAAAATAAATTACAATAAAAAAATAAAAAACTACTTTTATTTTTAAAAAAAATATAAAAAATAAATTACAATTGAAGTATTAAAAACAACATTTATTTTATTAAATGAAACAAAAAAAAATAAATTACAATAAAAAAAATAAATGAAACAATATAAAAAAAGTTTATAGAAATATATTAAAAATATCATTGTTGGTGTCGGTCGGAATCAGTGCCACATGGGGGTGGTCGACGGTCACGCGCTGGATTCCTTCTTGTTCTAGCTTCCGGCGGGGGTTGTGGTTGCTCAGGCAGGGATTCTGGTTCCTCCGACAGGGGGTCTGGTTGTGGGTGTGGGAGGATGACCCACATTGATAAAATATTGACTGCGGAGGTGTTTGCATCATCCATGGCATAGGTTTCTGAATCCCATTCGGCAAAGGAGATTGGTAAAAAAAAGAGCTCCCTGACGGTGCCTCGTGCGATCCCTCATGCGACGGCGGCCTACAGATCGGCTGGCCAGTCGGAGTAGTCGAGAACGGACTCGAACGGGCCATGTATTCCAACCTGCCATTTGAATGGGAAAAGGAAATATATAAGGGTTAGGATACATATAAGGGCTAGGATACGCACTTGGCATAACCGGAAAAGGCTGTGATGTGGGTGTTTTTCGGCTGAAGTGTTGGGCCCGGTGACTGTGTGGGCGCTGTTGATAGGCCCGGTGATTGTGTCAGCGCTATTGATGGGCCCGTCCCATCATCTCTTCTCCTTGGATTTAAAGGGCCCCGTCGTTCCCTTTGTGCACGAAGTTGCCGTCGCCTCTCCTCTTCTGACAATAACTACGGCTTGCCATGGATCCTAAACCATGGCATGTATTTCGGCACGCACGCTAACTCAGGAACGATGATCGGTTCCCGAGTAGGTATATAATCATATCGGTTTTCCCACAATTCGATATACGCTGACCAAAATCTTGGCCAATCCGTATGCAACATCCGTAAGTCGACTTTGTGCTCATCATCGAAAGCACCTCAAAAAGCACGAGAATCGGTTGTCGGAATCCAAATTGACGCAGAACCCGATCTGACTGATGCATCTCCACGGTGGCATAGTTGACCAATGGCACTTTCACATGCCAAATGTTCGGATTTTGAAAGAACTCTTCCGGAATTACTGCCTGAATTGACGGGTCCTCGTATGGTGTCTATTCAAACTATATTAACATGATAAAAATATTAGTTATATACTAAATACTAAATACTAAATACTAAATACTAAATACTAAATACTAAATACGAAATATGAAATACGAAATACGAAACGACTATTTTATTACAAAAATATATTTTATTTAATACTTACTTGTGCTTCCGACCGTTGCTCTAATAGAAGCCGTATATTTTCAAGCGAGGTAGGTATTCCAACATAACTCGCCGAATGGTTCCACCTAATTAAATAAATTTTTAGCATACAATTATATTTTAAATCTACGTAATAATTGTAAAATCTAATATTAAATTTACCTCGTTATGAGTGGGAATGTATATGGGTGGTCCACTCGAGGACGTAAAAATGGAAAGAGAAACCGTGCCCATGATTGCAGTAGTGATAGGCAACCTCCGATTTTTGCTTTATTCGGCCGCGTCGCCCCGCACATCTTCCGATACAATTTTGCAAGCACGGCAGACCCCCAACTCAATTCACCGGCTACTCTAAAATCAACGAGTTTCAGCAGCCATCTCAGATGAACGAGGTTTCGTGACAAGTCCAGCATCAGATAGCCTCCAATCATCTCAAGAATGTATGCCCGAGCATACCGTATTCTTTCTATTTTGGTCGAATCATTATCTGGCTCCGGGAATGTGTCTCGTAACCAGCCCATCTCGATCCGACCTCCGTTAATGTTATCCGGAATAGCACCCAAAAGCTCGTAGCATACGGCTCCCCAATCACCAGAAGTTGCGGACCCGGTGACTACATACCCATTCACCGGCAATCCCAATTGCAAATGCACGTCTTCCAGAGTGATAGTACACTCTCCGCATGGAAGATGGAAAGTGTGCGTCTCGGGTCTCCACCTCTCTATCAACGCACTGATTAGCTTCGGGTCCAACTTGCACCCCCAGCCTATCGTGGCCACGTGCCAAAAATCCGCTTCCGCAGTAATTCTCGATCAACGGCGATGGCGGACCAGACATATTGCGAATATAGCATTACAACACCCGATCTACGCATCGTTTAAAAAATTATAAAATAAAAATTAATTAAAATTGCATAAACCTAAAAATATTAAATAGTATTGAAAAATTAAAATTATAACTTACCATTGTCATTTGATCGACGGAGATGTGTTTATTGTCGAGACGAATTAATTCTCCTACCATTGCAAAAATTAATGGAATTTGAATAGGGCTTTTGTAAATTTAACAAAAAAATATTTCAAAAACTTTTAAACAGGATTTTTTAAAAATTAAAGGATCATTGTGAAATTTGAGAGGAACTTTAAGGAATTTGAGAGAAATTTGAGAGGAATTTGAGAGAAAGTTGAGAGAAATTTGAGAGAAAATAAGAGAAGGACCTTTGTGTGAAAAAATGAAAGGGTGGGGGTTTTATAGTTTTTTTTTTTTTTTTACCGTTGGAGGCCCAACGGTCAAAAAAATTTGACCGTTGGAGCGGGCAAAACGCGTCCCGAGGGGCGCGCTTGCCACATCAAAGAAAGCGCCCTCAAGGACGTGATTTACGCTAATGTGGCGTAAAACGCCCCTCGTGGACGCGCGTTTCTCTGCTTTGATCCCCAAAATCGCTACCGACGTGGGCGTGGGCTGCGGGAAATGACCCTTTCCGGTAAATAATTAAATTGTAGGTCCTTTTCCGTAAATTTTAAAAAAAGGTATTTTCTGATAAATTACCCTATTTTTTTAGCTATAATTTCTCTTGACTTTTATTTTAAGCTATACTTTAACTCTAATTTTAGAGTTAATAATATATATTTTTTCGCATTTGATGTTAATAAATATATATATAATTATATTGAATAATTATTTGATATATTGATGATAAAAAAATTTAATTTTATAATATTGAAATTTTATTATGTATCTTTAAATTTTATTTAAAAATTAGAGCAATAAACGAAATTAATGTCAAAATCTCAATCTATTTGTTAGAGTAAAAATTTCTAGGCTTGTGTGCTAAATAGTTAGGCATTTTTATTCCCACACTTTATTTTTGAAATATAAAAGATAAAGAATGAAATATTAAAATTATAAATGAGATTCTTTATCGTTAATTTCTTTTTGGACGAAATATATCAGTAATTTACTCATTCAATATATTTTCACTCAAAAACAGTTATAGAATCTATAAATAATAATAGTAATAGTAAATATCAAATATTTAAAAAATTAAATTCATATAATATTTTGGGCATTAAAAAAAAAGGTTAATTAGCAAAAAAAAGGCCAGTTTTAGAAGTTAATTAACAAATTAGGCTATTTTTTTCTCAAATTTAGAGAAATATATCAATTTTGAAGAAAAAAACCAAAAACACTTCTTAAAAAAACATTTTCTATGAAAGGAGTTTTTTTTTTTTTTTTTTTTATATCAACTCCTCTAATTAGATGGACAAATAATAATGATTTCATTCTTAAGTGTCAAGTTCGGTTCTTAAGCACATTTATATTTTTTTCACGCTGTTTCAATTTTTTTTATTAATTAATACAACATAAAATAAAAAATATAAATGTGTTTAGAAGAAGAATTAAACTTAAGACTTAAGGGATGAAATCACCATTATTTGACTATCTATTTAAAGAAGCTGATGTTTTCGATTTTTTCTAAAATCGATCTATTTTACTAAATTTAAAAAAAAAAACAACCTAAATTACTAATTAACTTTTAAAACTGAAATATTTTTGCTAATCAACCCTTAAAAAAAAAGAAGAGCTCACCCTTTGAAAAAGGAGTAGCACGTGCCCACATGGCTGCTGTAGGGAAATCAAGTCCCAAAAGATATAAAAAATGAGAATGTCAGTCCAAAAAGCATCCTCAAAATTTAAAAAAAAAAAAAAAAGAAGAGGAGGCCCAACTGTCTTTCACCGCTGCACTACCGTCTCAGCAACCGTGCCGCCGCCGGAACACCCACCACAGTCACCGTTGATTAGCCGTCAGACAAGAAGAGACAACAATATACACAACAAACCAGGGCGTATAATTAAACAGTAGAAACAACGACAATTGAAATGACAACAATGCCCTCAATTGCTAAAGTCAATTCCATTTGTTCACTTGGGTATTCACGTAAAATTACAAAAATAATACTACATTAAGAAAAAAAGGAAAAAAAAAAAGAAACTACGTACTAAACCGTATACAAAAAGAAAAAGGAAAAGGAAAAAAGTCCTCCGTAGATCGAAGCAGTCAATCGTCGGAATCGTCATCGCCACCGAAAATGGAAACACGATTGTAAAGCAAGAACAAGATGAGGAGAAGGAACAAGGCGACCCCAAAGGGAGAGCCGCTGACGCGGTGGATGGTGTCGGGTTCGCCGGTGGAAAAGACGGCGGAGACGAAGGAGCCGCGATCTGAGGAAAGGAACTGGATTGTGAGGAGGAGGATGATGGGCAAGAGGAGGAGACCGAGGGGAGTCAAGAGCTCGGAAATGGCTTCAGTTATGGCTTCGCCTTGATCGCCGAACAAGAATGGGGCTAAGACCACGATGCCCACGACCACAGCTAGTATTATTCCATGGGGTGCACCTCCGCCTTGTCTTTCGGGTAACATTGTAGTTGTTGTTTCGTAGGGTTGGGTCTTGGTTGTTCCAAAGGTGTTTTGGGGTCTGAAACGAGTGATGCGAGTGAAACTGTGAAAGGGAAAAGGGGTGTTGGGCGGCTTGAAATAAGGGTGGGGAGACGCGTTTTACCAAAATTTTAAATTATTAATAATATTGTTATTTAACTTTGGAGATTCAAGCATAAATTTTATAAAATAATTGTAACAATAAATTTAACCTTAAATATTTTTTTATCATTTTACTTTTATTATTTGTAACAATTTCGTCATCAATTTTTTAAATTTCATCTTTTCTAACAAAATGTTTAACAAAATTTATTAAAAATTTCATCAAATTTAACGATGGTGATATGGCAACTTGCATAACAGTTCATATATGCTTAATAAAAATTAAAAAAAGTTAAAACATATTTTAAAAATATCCATGTCACCATATAGGTTACCACATTTGTGCCGTTAAAATTTTAAAAATTCAGTCAAATTTTTTTAATAAAAAAGTATTTTAACTAAAATTTGAATGTTAATGGTCAAAATTATCAAAAAATAAGAATTAGGGCCAAAATGGCAAAAAGAAGTCAGTTTTAAAGGCTAAATTTGTTATTATACCTTTAAAATATGATTTTCTAATATTCTCCTATCTGGTAATTTTATCACACCTAATTATTTTAAGAGTCGAATCAAGTAGAATCCTAAATGAAAAAAAAAAGTTTTTCAATGCTTTTTTATTCATAATATTCGAACTAAAAAACGTACATCAAATTTACCACTCAATCAAATAAAAAGAGACTTTATGTTTTTATTAATGGTCATAGTCTTTTTTTAACAAATATTCATTTCATAAATAAAAAAAGGATTACAATATGACAAAGGCTTATGTCCCATACAAACAAAGGCCAATGAGAGCAAAAACCCAGCTACATAAAGTAGGGAAAATTAATTGAGGGTTTCAACATCGTACAAGATAAAGCCTCGAAAGGCTAGGAAACCTAACATTCTATGATGTAGAATATAGGCCTCTTGTGGAAACGCAAGAGCAAAGAAAGACCCCAACACGACATATCGACACTAACCATCAAGAAACAAACTCTTGATGCAATGAGTGACCGCTGTCGCGCGTGTACGTAAAAACAAACAATTTTAGAAAAACTATTTTAAAGAGTGATTTTTAACTACAAGCGTATAATATCAATTGTAATATTTATAGTTCCAATGGAACACGAAGTATTCCAAAGGGTCGAACCCAAGGGAGGAGGCGATTGAGCAAATCCTAATTAGGAGAATGCATGTAACACTAGGAAAGTTAGGACTAAATTGAAAGGATTAGTGAATTGATAGACTCCACTGGGAAATTCAAAAATTTTAGTGGCCAAATTTCGATTAGTTGGATCTCAATCCTTGTTCAGTTAGGATGGAATTGGTCGGTTCCAAAGTGGGAGACAAAATGATTAATGATGAATGGTAAAGACGATTGGAGAAAATCGTGCTAAAGGTGTATATATATATGAGTGTATGGAGACAGAATTTTCTCAATTCTGCTTACCAAAATTTTAATCTAAAGTATCATCTTCTTCAATCACTCTGAAAAAGAAGAGGATTTAGTTAAAGGAAGCTTTGCATACCGCAACAGTCGTGTGAATTGAAGCCTGGTAGTAGAGAAATTGAGGAACTGGTAAGTTTTCTTACCCTTTTGAACTCATAAATTAATGGAAGAAGTAGTAAGAACTCTTAAAAGCTTCTGTACAATGATGGTTTCTTTGTTTTAAGGGTTGAACACGTTTAGTTTAACCAGTGAATGGTTGTCATGCTTAGCTGTCATGGCAAAATAGGCTTTAGCGTACGGACAAGCTAAGCTAACAAGGAGAGAAAAAATCAAGGTAAGTTTTTGTACCTTACCTTCTAGATGATAGATGATGTCTTGTGACTCGCTTGTATCACGTTGTTTGTATACAGAGGTTGCATAAGATTGTAGTATGTATATGCAAAGTATTGTGTGAGCTTGCCAATTGTTTCCTAATTGTTTAATAATAGATAGTTGATGATTAGTTAACTGGCGTGTTGTACATATAATGATAATTTGTATGATATGCTTGAGTATTGTATGTGTGGTGTAAAGGGAAATTATTGACGGGCTTGATGAAGTTAGGATTTGGGAAATGAGAACTTCTGTTAAATATCGCCATACGGTGTTTCTGAGTGCAAATCATGATGTGCGAGGCTCCGGGCCTTGCGGAGGGGACACTGCAATGTTCGAGCATCAAAGGTAGAAATTGCGAAACAAAGGAATGGGCAGATGGATAAGGAAAATGGAATTCCTGTTAAATATCGTCATACAATGTTTCTGAGTGAAAACTGTGATGTGAGAAGCTCCGGGCCTTATGGAGGGGACACTTTAGTGTTCGAGCATCAAGGTAAGATATGAAATAAATCGACATCGATAGCAATCAGGTTCCATAGAGAAACACTGCGACGGCGGTTAGCAGGCTCTATGGGGTGACACTGCGACGGCGGTAAGGTCTTACAGGGTAACACCTCCAAAAAGGTTTAATGTGTATGACATAGCTCAACAATGGCAGTATATGGAGTTCGCTAAGACAATAAACATAGGGATTACAAGGTGTAATACCATAACTCGGCTATGACAACTAATGGAGTTCGCCAAGACAATAAACATGGGAAATAATATCTAAGACCATGGCTTGGCCAGGGTAACATAGGTAGTCCGTTGGGATTCTAAACACGGGGCAGTTCACCGAGACACTAAACATGAGAAAGTTTAGCAGAACATAAAAAAAGGGGGTCTCACTGGGGAAGTTCGCAGATCTACATACTTGGAGAGACACTAAGTTTTAAAGTAGAGTTTGCAATGTGACTGGTGCAATAAGTCACGGGAACGAATGAGCTTGGTGCGTCTGAGAAACACTGACCACTAGGACAATGAGAGAATTTGCCAAAGGCGATGATGAATGAGGCCAAGGAAACATCTCAACCCGGTTAGGGTAAAAAGAGGAAGAAACTCCTTAAATAGGAAGGTATACGAAGTGTACTTCAAAACGAGTCTGCCAGGGAAGTTGCAGATTGCATATGGCTTAAGTAGACACGTAATAGGCTGTAATAGAGTACAATTATAAATTGTAAGTCAACAAAGAGTCAGCCAGAAGATTTGGTAGGCCGATAAGATTCTTCTTGGGAGGAAAAGTCTTCTCAAGACTAAATGACCAGTAAAGACTAACAGAGAATAGTTGGAAAACGGAAGTCCATCAGGGCCATAAAAAATAGTACAGATCTTGTTGATTTTCCAAAGGTAGGAACCGCATGTCTAATGAAGCCTCTTTATGGAATAGGTTGAAAGAGTGGGTGCTATGGGGGGGGGGGGAGGGTTGCATTGTGAGCACTAGTTTTTCTCCAAGGAAAAGAGAATGTATTCTAGTAAAGACCCGTGTTTACGCCAATATTTTGGGTATCGCTAAGTGTCACCAACCGGGAGAATTGAATACGAGAATTAGAGACGTGGGTCAGAAATAAATGGGATGAAACCCTAATGAGAAATCATGAGATATCCAGATTAAGGATCTAAGTTTGCCAATAAATAGCTCAGAGTGCCCAAGGCATGGGCCTTGCCAACTAGGTTCACGGAATCTCCTATGAGATCCAGGGAGTTTAATTTTGAACCAGAAAACTCAATTCCTTAAAATTTATAAGATCTTATACGCATATATGTACAAACCTCACTAAGTTCTCTTGAACTTATAAAATTGCAATCTGAATGCAAGTTAGATAGTTACCCGAAAAAATCAAGAGGGACCAAGCCAGACTCAGCCAAGTTAAGTAGTGCGCACTAGCTGTCCATGTATATAGAAGGGTACCCGTAGAGGTCTTGCCTCAGGGTCTAAGTTGGTTATATACGTTATTGAGCCTCAATCCAGAAATTGTAAATAATTGTTAGAAACAAAGTCTTAAGAATTTATAACCAGTTTTGTACAAGTTGTATTAGCAATTAGAATTCTAAAATTTAAGTCGTTTAAGTATGCAATTAAATCAAAAATCAAAAATTCATTAAGTCCTTAGGGTTAGCGTAGCATCCAATATCCGGACCCGGCGGTCGAGTCAGGTATAGGGTGTTACAATGCAAAAGGAGGAGTCTAAGCAACTAATCGCTAAAAATCTATATTGTGACAAATCATAAAATGAGGAGTGATTAACCCAAATTATCTATTAACTACCTAAAGGACTAAATCGTAAAGAGTGCAAAGTTATGAAATTGACAAATAACTAACAAACGGTGGTTAGTTGACTTTGATGTGGTTCACTAATAATTTAATTAATGTTCTAAACTGCTTAAACTCCTAAAGTGCTTCTATTTTAAGCTCTTGGTCTCAACTTTACCAAATTAGACAAATTAGTCTGGTTTATCTCTTGATCTCGCCGCTAATCCATGACTAAAGAATTGATGCTCAACAAGACTATCTCTCAGTCTCATTTGCCTAAATTGTAACAGGCCATTTTTGAATCAAATCGGAACAGTGGTTTTGGGACCACAAATTCGATGTTAAAATATTATTTTATTATTTTATTATTTTTTACAGCATGATAGAATTATTATGTGAAAGTTTCGTAAAGAGATTTTACCGTTTAAATGCTTAATTGGGTAAAAAGGACTAAATCGCGTAAAGTGTAAAACTTGTGTGCTATTAGTTTAATGTGCCTAATAGCTATGGTTTATTAAAATAGAAGTCCTTATGTTGTAATTAGTCCATTTATAATGTAAGTGGACATTCTTAGACATTGTTTAAATGATTTTTATGTTTAATTAACAAGATTATTAAAGTAAATTAGTAATTAATGTTAAATTAAATAAAACAAAGCCATGTATCATCTTTTATTTCTCCATCTTCAACCGATTCTAGGGCTTGAGAAGCCATTTATATTCTTCTTCATTCGGCCATATTAAATCTATGCAATTAAGTACGTGTTTTGTTCAATTTTTAATGATTTTTACGTTTTTGAGATCGTTGCTTTGTATTCTAGCTAACCTGTACCCTAGATTTTTTAATTTTTAAAGATTTAACATGTTGCCATTGTTGAATACTTGAGTTCTTTGATGTCTAATGATAGATTATGGAAGCTTGATGATAGTTAAATTAGTTTTGTGAAGTGATTTTTGACAAAAATGCAAAATAGGGATTAAATTGTGAAGTTGTAAAATGTGGTGGTTAAAAGTGTGAAATAATGGAAGATATGGGCTGCTAGGAGTCCCTATGAAATTCGTCTGGGCATGGGTTTGTACTAAATTGCATGAATTTGCAATTTTATGTTATAGGACTAAATTGTAAAAATGTGAAAAGTATAGGGGTAAATGTGTAAATTTGCTAAAATATGAATTATGGACTAAATTGAATAGATTAAATGTTGAATGTACTGAATTTGATAATATATAGATCAAGATAAGCCGAGATCGAGTTTAGATCGGGGAAAAAGAAAGATTGACGAGTAGCTGATAGTTTTTATCCGAGCGATACGAGGTAAGTTCGTATAATTAGAATCAAACTTTTAAATACTTGTAATTATTGAAATGAATGTATGTGATTGAATAATTGATATACTTGAAATATGAATGCTTTATTGATATAATCTACTGGTTACCGAGCCTCGTTTGAACTGTATGAATTCATAGGATACGAGTGACATGTCACTAGGGTTACTGTTTTGGTTGAGCTCCTGCATTTTTTGCGGACTCACCACAGCTCGTATGAGCTTACCGATATATCAGCTCGTAAGAGCTTACTGTTCTCAGCTCGTATGAGCTTCGCTCGTTGACTTGTCGAGCTTACTTCGTTTTGACTGCTCAATAGTGCTTACTGTTCATCAGCTCAGGAGGAGCTTACTGATCATGGCTTGAAAGAGCATAAATGATAATGAATTGATGGATTACTGATGTTTATCACCCGAGTATCCTTTGGAGTTCTAATAGGTTCAACGGGCATAAATTTTGTTTATACAGATGAGTACTGTTACTGAATGAATTATTGATTATATGATTGAGAATGAAATGTTGGATGCAATATATATGGAGTATTGAATTGTGATTTATAGATGATTTCATGTATTAATATGACTAACTTATGGATGAATGCTTGTGTTAGGCATTTGGAAATTTTATGGAGTTTACCTTATATTATTTGTATTGAATTGGTAAGTTTAATTCTAAATTATACGGGCTTACTAAGCTATAAAGATTACTCTGTTTCTTTTTCTATGTTTTATAGAGGTTCGTTAGCTCGCTCGTTTTGGACAAGTCAGAGTTGCACATCACACTATCCAATTTCTGATTGGTACTTTTGAACTTGTAGATATATGTAAATATGGCATGTATAGACTAGTTTAAAAGATGTTAGTTATGTTACTTAATATCATGAATTTGGTATGTTTTTGTGTATAAGTTAAGCCATGTGATTTGGCTTATTTTGGTACTATGTTTTGATTGTGTATAAGTGTGCAATTATGGTATGTTTTGGGCAAGGAATTGATGGAATAAAAATGTGCAAAAGATGTCTTGTTATGTATTTGATATATGAATGGATTATGCATGATGTTAATTAGACATTTGAGTACTGAGTTGAATTGGTATAATATAGGTATGAAATGTTATGGAATGGTTGCTTATTGGGTTATGAAATGTTACCATTTATGCTTATGTTTGCTTGTGAAAATAGGGTGGCAAAATGGCTTTGCAAATAGCCTATTTTTGTCCACACGGGTAGGGACACGGGCGTGTGTCTCAGCCGTGTGTGACACATGGTCATGTTACACGGCCGTATGTCCCCTGGTGTTGAAATGGAATTGAAGTCAGTATGCTCCACACGGCCTCACACACGAGCATGTGATTGGCCGTGTGGTACAAGTCAGTATACCTCCTAAATGGCACACGGCCTAGCACACGGGCGTGTGACTTGGCCGTGTTGATAAGTCAGTATACCCTACAGTTTTGGCATGGCTTGACACACGGGTGTGTGTGGCCATTTCGAAGGGCACACGGGCTAGACACACGGGCGTGTGGTTGGCCGTGTGACACAAGTCAGTATCCTCTCCAGTTTTCACACGGCCTAGCACACGGGCGTGTCCTCGGCCGTGTGACACAAGTCAGTATGTATGCCCTGTTTTCACAAGGTCTAAGACACGGGCGTGTCTACTAGCCGTGTGAGGCACACAGCCTGTTCACACGGGCGTGTGATACTTGAAATGTTGAAATTTTTCTAAGTTTCCAAAATTTTCATATGTTACCGATTTAGTTCCGAATGCATGATTTAAGCTTTGTATGCTCGATTTAAGTACATATTGAATGTGAATGAATGATATTTATTGAAATGAGATGATATTTGATAAATGATTGTTCTGAACTGAGTTATAAGTCCGGTAATGCCTCTTAACCTATTCCGCCAACGGTTACGGGTTAGGGGTGTTACATAAATCTTCCCTTAGATGCGTTAATCCTAAGTTTTTATGTTCATTCAATTTAGTCCAATTTGTTGCAATTTAGCCCATTAACCAAAAATTATCTTACCCACATCTCCATCAACCAACCACCTTGAGAGTTTAGTTACTCATGTTAAAAACTAAGCTAACAAACGTAAAAGAAAGAAAAATAATAGCCATAAACATAAAGCTTAAGAAAAAGGTGAAAGATTGGATTTTTAAGCTATAAAACTTGAAAGAAAAGTAAAGATGAGTATTCAATGGTAAATGAAGAGTAAGTAACATAAAAGGTAAAGTCTTTAATAGATTAAACTAAAAGAAACTAAAATACATTAAGTTAAAAGTTGAAATGTCATTACAAGCAAAGAAATGGACTAAAAGTGTAAATAAACCCTAGCCACAATAATAACTAATTTAACTAACAAGAATAACATCAAGAACAACAATAAAGTGCAAGAAAAATAAACACTACACTAAGAATGAAGATGAAAAGAAGAAACCCTAGAAAATGGAGAAGAGAACCCTAAGAGAAAACTAAAGAAACAAAAGCAAAAACTAAACTAATGTGGCCACTCTCTTATCAACCAATTTTGGCTGATTTAGCAATAATTTTTTACCCAATTTTTTGACCAAAATGTCCTTTAATGGGCCTCCTTTGATTGGTGCTTCGGTTGGACAAACGTGACCCCTAGCGTCATTTTTTATCCCCTCATGACAGTGATATCGCGATACCTAGTGTTGGATATCGCGATATCGCCATCAGTCTTGAAATAGGGTGTTCCTTGTTACATGGATATCACGATACCCAAGTAGGATATCGTGATACTACTACAAGTTGCCTTAATCCCAGGCCTTCCACTATTCTCATGCTTCAATTTAGTGATACCCCTTTCTTCGGTGATGTTTTTGCTCAATTTTAGACCTCTATCAAATACCTACAACACTTAATCGAATGTTAGCGCCCCAATGACACAATTGGCCAATTCGGATCTAAAAAATGAGTATAATAAGGCATTTACACTTATTCAATTGAAAACCTACAAACTATGAAAAAAACACAAAATTACCCCAAAACAAGCTCTTTAAGTATAACGGGGAAACCTAATTTGACATATCAAATTATGATAGATCAATGAGTCTCTAGCATATCATTGCCACCATGGTAGTGGCACCATGTCTGACCTGAAACAATAGATGCAATTGACGCCTAGTCAAAAAATAAGTTCCAACAGACTAAAGGAACAAAGTCACAAAAGATTGACGAACTCGAGTCGCTAGGAGCTCAAAACATCCATGAGTGGGAACCACGTGATACCAGATCACTACTAAAGCTATGGATAAAATTATTATCCCGAGGGGCCTCATCATAGCATGTTAGAAAAATGGCAAATTGTCGGCATCAATGTGACTAGGATTGATGGAAGATAACCATTGGTTACACAACAACCATACAGTTGGCCACCATGAAGATTTTTGGAAATTCTAAGTTGTTGGTCCTAGCTTGCCGTTTGGGACCTCTTACCA
This sequence comes from Gossypium sturtianum, assembly GCA_025698515.1. Taxonomy (NCBI): domain Eukaryota; kingdom Viridiplantae; phylum Streptophyta; class Magnoliopsida; order Malvales; family Malvaceae; genus Gossypium; species Gossypium sturtianum. The sequence goes on from CM046952.1 coordinate 120,544,924, forward strand.
GAAATATGAACAGTGAGGTCCTTCAGTTAGTCAAGGAGGATGCTCGGCAAAAAGTACGCATCAATTTGGTAGTTGTCGAGGATGACCGATAACTGATTTCTCTAAAGTTTGATATTATATTTGAGTAAATTTAGGCAAGTACATGTGAAATTAAGCTGAAAAAAAAAGAGAAAGGGAGGCTGAGGCGAGTCAAATAAGGCAATTGCAAAGTTAAGAAGGGTAGGTAAAGAACCTCGAGTTGTGGCCTATTGGTTGGGTGCTCATCTCCCCTGAAATAGTCTTAGTTTGAATAATCTTTATAAAAAAAAAATGAGGAGTAAAGTAGGCAAAGGAGAGTCGAGGAAAGTAATGGTTTTTGTATTTAGTGATTTATTAAATTTTTTTTTCCTTCATCATGTCATCATTGCCATTTCTTTAAACAAATCATAATTCACGTTTAATTTGAGAAACGGGATAAAGACACTTTACTTCGGTAATAAATTAGTCATATTTTGATTCTTAAAGATTAAAATTTTTTAAATAGGTGCTTATTGTTTTGAATTTATTATTGATAAAAATTTTAAATAATATATATTAAAATTTTGAATGTATTAGTTTTTAAATATAAAGTTTTGAAAAAAAAATAGCAATAAGTGGTTAGGTGTAATGATAAGACACATTACACTTCTAATGAATGACGTAAGTTTAAACATTAGAGACAATATTATTAGTTCAGATAGTCACGAACCCCGAACATAAAATTAATTGTAACAACTTAAGTAGAATAAGCCAGAGCTAGTCCATTTTATCCAATGTAGATTTGCCAGAGATATAAAAATACAAATATTTCAAAACTTATATATAATTCAAGATATTGATGTAGGTTATCCAATTATGGGACAAAGTTTTTAAAATTAAGATTTAATTTGGTTTGAAATTTATTGAATAATAAAATATTTAGATTTAAAGAAATTTAAATAAAAATTTAAATGTGATAATTATAAAAATATATTTTCGATGTTTTTATGAACCATTCCAGGAGTTTTTTTTTTCTAAATTTATATTTATAAAATATTATTTCTTTTCACAAATCCAATAATTAGTCCTCGTATTCTATAAATCTATTAAAATAAAATATTAATATTAAAAAAACACAAAATATTTTATAAATTGTACGCGGAGTTTAACAATGGGAGCACCCAAGGCGAATACGTGGGCGACTCATTTATAATTCAACCATGAAATTGTTAGGAAAGATTGGGGAACTTCAAAGGAAACATACATAACCAATTTTTTTCCAAACCTTAAAGTAAGTGGGTTTACAATGATGTTTACATTTTTCATTATATTTTAAAAATTTATTTGTGGAGTTTTTTTTTCATTTCATTAGTAGTATATAAGATAATTATTCATATTTTTAACTTTAAAATTAGTAGATTTGGTACTTAATTTTTTTAACTTAATTGATATTTGATTTTAGAAGAAGTTAATTAAGTTGTATTTTTTTAATGCCTGATTGACACTATTAACTTTTGTACCAACGCCTAATAAAATAGTGACATGTCGTAAAAAAATTAAAAATTAAAAATATTTTTTAAGAATTTTTTATTTTAGGTGCATAGTTATTTTGAACAAATAGATGTCTCCATTGAGATATCTTGGAAGTTCATTTATCCATATTTATTCTAGATGTGTATTTTTAGTTTTTTTTTTATAATTTCAAAAAAATAAAAAATAAAAACCATATATTTTTAAAAATTGATTTTAGTTTTTTTTTTTCAAATTTTCTAGATTTTTTTTTATATTTTTAGATTTTTTTCCTAGTTTTTATAAATTTTTTTTATAAATTTTTTAGATTGTTGTAATATTTTTATAAACTAGTGTTGTAAATATTCTTTTTGATTTTAAGTAATGCGTAATAATTTAAGGTTGTCACATAGTTTTGTGTTATTAATTATCAATGTCAAATTACCACAAAATTGGAGTTAACTTGGTACTTAAAAAGCGATACCAATTTGTTATATTTTATGGTCTATTTATGTAGATTATACATGTCAAATTTAATGTAAATATAAAACTTCTAACTATTTATTTTATGTAAAAAAATTCAACTGTTGAATATATATATTAATATATAGAGTATTTTAGATTGATATGATAGAGATGTCGGATCGGTTAAAAAATTTACATGCATGACAGATATAATTATATTGATAAATTCAACGGTTGGATCATTAAAATATTAATCATATAAATAGTTATGGAAGTGTATAAAACTATAATTTTTATATACTGTGTAAGTAAATCCCTCTCCTTATAAATAAATATAAAATATAAAAAATTGTAAAAATTCTAAACAAAGACAACTAAAAATACTAATTTAATTAATGGTTTCAAATTCAGAAATTTATTAAGGTAAAAGAAATTTTAAATAACAATGTAAGTATAAAATGCAAAGATGAGTATATATATATTTTTTTAAAATTGATTTTGATCATATTTGTTGTTTTTGATATAATGCTTATTTTTGACATAATGTTTAGAATTATTTATAGTTTTTTCCTAACCGATAAATAAGAGGGTAATACGTTTTAACATACTCAAACACATATCCTCCTACATTAACAACAATGCCCATATTAATTGTGTTAAAGACTCAATGAACAAAAGTAAAGAGTTAAAATAAGCATTAATGGAAAGAAAATGAGGAGTTTTGCATACGTGTGGGTGGAACTAGAGGTGTACATGGGCCGGGCGGCCCGGCCCGGCCCGAAAGCCCGCCCGAAATGTGGGAGGGTTTGGGCAAAAATATAGGCCCGAAAAATGGGCTTGGAAAAAAAAATAAGGCCCGTTTAAAAAATGGGCCGGGCTCGGGTAAGGCATTTTTGGGCCCGGGCCGGCCCGAATTCACTAAAGGAAAAAAAAAACTTTTTTTAATATTATTTTCTTATTATTTTTCTCCTTATGTTGCTACCATTTTACTATTATGTTTCTATTATTTTGTTGTTATTGTTTAGATATTATATAAAACTTATTTTATTGTTAATTTTGTTATTATTTTAAAGACATTTGTTAATTTTGTTATTATTTTAGAGGCATTTTCTTGTTAAGTTACATCTATTTTAGTGTTATTTAAGTCTACATATTTTTTAAAATTTATTTTCAATTTGTTGAAAAATATTTATTTTGATTTTTTAGTATTTTTGATGTATTATATATATTTAAAAATTATATAAAATAATATAAAAAATTAATACGGGTGGGTCGGGCCGGGCCCGGGTTTTAGTATTTTTATATGGGCCAGATTTGGGCAAAATTGTAGGCCCATTTTTTGGGCCCGGCCCGAGCCCAATGAATGGGCCTAAATTTTTAGTTGGGCCCGACCTGAACCCAACTCGGCCCGGCCCATGTACACCTCTAGGTGGAACCATAGCTTGCGGTATTTCACTTTAATTTTCAAGAATTTAGTTTATACCTTATTGGATCCCTAACAAGGTTTTGTCATTGCGCTTTAATTACATTTTAAGGCTAATCTATTAAAATACTCTTCACCTACTCTCCTAAAAAGAAAAACAAAATAAGTCTTTATTTATTTATCCACGAAAGTTCTTAATTTTAACTAAAAATAATTCCACTTTATTTTTTAAACTACTTGGTTTCTATGCTAAATCCCTAATGTGGCATGATTTGCCTTTTTCTTTCTGGTTTTAGTTTTACACAAGCCACAAAATCAAGTTTGGATAAAATTATTATACAAGTTTTTATATTAAGATTTGAAATGTATTTTTGTCTTTTTTATTAAGAAGAACAAGCAAATTAGTATTTATAAATTATATTAAAAAAGTAAAGTGATCATTTTTATTAAAAATTCATTTATTTGTATTGTTAAAAGCCGGTGTGGTTGATAGAAGAATTAGACAATGACATGTCATGTGCTATGTGTATCTCATGTTGACGTACAAGGACTGATTTTTAATAATAGAAATGGATAAAATTTTTAACAGAATGACCAATTTGCTCTTTGATCTAACGTACATATACTAATTTACCCACTTCTTTAATAGAGGGATAAAATATAATCTAACTTTTAGTATAATAGCATCTATGATACTTTAACCTTCCAAATCTCTAACTATATACAATTAAAACTATTTTAACTTATAAAAAAAATCTTAAATAACTTAAAAAAAAAAGAACACTTACAAAAAAAAAAAAATCTAAAATTAAATATGGAGATTTTCATATCTAAAAAAAAAAATTATAATTTGAGTATTTGGGTTATCCAAAAGAATTTTTATTTTTAATTAAAATAAAGTGTTTTCATGAATGAAAAATAATTAAAAAAAAACACTTATTTAGTTAAAAAAAAAACAACATAAAAGCTTATTTCAACAAAGTGTGCTATTTTGGATATTTTTAAAAAATGAACCTACTTTTAATGATAAAACGACATTATAATACAATAAAACTACAAATTTCTTTATTCCAAAATTAGAATAGGAGAGTAGTGAAGATGAAGTGGCAATTTCCCTGTAATTCTTCAGCTTCTTATATACTTATGGCTTCGGAATATTTGGCAAAGGGTTAGTGAATAAAGGCATCCATGGGTATTTTGACCCCAAAGTCCCACCTGCTAATTCAATCCATTTCTACATCTACAATCTTAATTTTTAAAATTGTGGATTGCTAACAACATCTTATACATAACTTTCTTTTTTTTACCAATGCTCCATTTTATTTTGTTTAATTTGTTGGTATTTGGTAAGATAAAAGAGTAGTAAAAATATAAATAACAAAAGTTGATAATTGAAGAACAAAATTGGCAATCCAAAGTGGACAATTTAGTACTACGCAAAAAGTAAACTGGTGATTCAAATGCTTGCAGTTTCATTGGATCCCACACCACATGCTGCATTCAGAACAGATATGTATTTTCTAATTTCTATATATTTTTTATCTTATATAAAAAGTTGAGAAAAACAACTTCTAATTTACTTGTATTTAAACCTCTATTATTATTGAATCATGTCACCAACTTTACCCAGATTCAGAATATGGGTTGGATACGTGAGTTTTTAGTCACATATGCATCCAAATTAAATGATTATATTCTTATATTATGTTGGATATCATTCACACAATTATTTTTTTATTAAACTACACCATTAATCATTAAATTATGAATAAATTTTCGTTTTAGTCATTTAACTAAAAAAGGTACAATTTACGATTGAACTATTTGAAAGTTTTTTTTATTTTGTTTAAGTCATTAAACTATTCAAAAGTTTTTGTTTAAAAAAAGTTTTGTTAGTGATATCCAAGCGACGATTAGTACGGTGAATCAATACCAATCGATGAGTATAAGAATGTACTATAGATTCAAGTTGATCTAATGGTTAGTGTCGTAGATTGGATAAAAAAACTGTTTGAATTTTAGTTCGCAGATTCGTGACGTCCAAAACTATTCCATAAAAAAAAATGAATTGTAGAAGAGAAAGGGAAAGACAACTTTTGATTGGTGAAGACAGTGCAAATAAAGAAAGTCATATAGCATTGGTTTTAACAACCCAGACTTAAATGAAAACTTTTGAAAAGTTCAGTGACCAAACTGTAATTTTTTTTAGTTAAATAACCAAAACGAAACTTACCCATAATTTAATGACTAATGGTGTAATTTACCCTATTTTTTAAAGGTTTATTTCAGGTTGGGAATTCAAAAGCACGTAACCAACCGTATACTCCATAGTTATAGGATTCCCTTAGAAGAAGGCAACAAAATTGTGGAAAACAAGTAGTGATGGCACCCCAAGGATTGTTCAAAGCATCTATAGCACATGCAAAGGTGAGTGAAGACGTCAAAATTTGGATCATTAAGAGATACATAAGGGACAAGGCAAAAAGAACAACTTGTCTTTAAAATTAATGTCAAACTGTATGCAGGTATCACATAATAAACTACCATATCAAACTAATAAACTACCATATCAAACGACTACTTTAAACTTGTTTTCAACCTGGTTATTATCAAGTTAAAACCATGTTTAAAAACAATTCAGAGTAACTTACGCCGTACTTTAATTTTTATTTTTAATTTTAATAGAATAATTTTTCAAAATGATTATGCAGTCGTTATCTCATTAATGGGAAATTGACTGGACCTGATATGTCATGTTATAAAGGCCATTTTATCTAAAAAGGCCCAATTTTAACATTATTTACGAAAACAGACTAACTTTTTGATTATTTACCGGAAAGGGCCGAATTCTCCGAAAACGCGTCCACGTCAGCGCGATGTTAGGTGTTGTGTCAGCAAAACGCGTCCATGGGGGAGCGTTTTGTCCACGTTAGCACAAAACGCTTCCTTGAGGGCGCGCTTTGTGCTGAAGTGGACAAAACGCTCTCCCAGGGACGCGTTTTGCCCTTTTTTTAAACCCCCAACGGCTATTTTTTTGACCGTTTGGGCTCCAACGGTAAAAAAAAAAAAATTATAAAAGGCCCCCCTTTCATTTTTTTCACACAAAAGTCCTCCTCTCAAATTTCTCTCAAATTTTCTCAGAGCTCTTTTTGATTTTTGCAAAAAAGCTCTATTTAAAATTTTTTGAATTAGTTTTTTTTAAATTAAAAAATATTCGATCGTGTTAGCAATGGCCGGAGAATTAATTCGTCTTGATAATAAACACATCTCCGTCGATCAAATGACAATGGTAAGTGATAATTTTAATTTTTCAATACTATTTAATATTCTTTTCATTTATGCAATTTTAATTAATTTTTATTTTATATTTTTTTATAATAGTCTATAGATCGGGTGTTGCAATGCTATATTCGTAATATGTCTGGTCCGCCATCGTCGTTGATAGAGAATTACCTGCGGGAAGCGGGTTTTTGGCACGTGGCCACGATAGGCCGGGGGTGCAAGTTGGACTCGAAACTAATCAGTGTGTTGATAGAGAGGTGGAAACCCAAGACATACACTTTCCATCTTCCACGCGGAGAGTGTACTATCACTCTGGAAGACGTGCAGTTGCAATTGGGATTGCCGGTGGATGGGTACGCAGTCACCAGGTCCCCCAATCTGCTGATTGGGGAGCCATATGCTACGAGCTTTTGGGTGCTATTCCGGATAATATTAACGGAGGTCGGATCGAGATGGGCTGGTTATGAGACACATTCCCGAAGCTGGATAATGATTCGACTGAACTAGAAAGAATACGATATGCTCGGGCATACATTCTTGAGATGATTGGAGGTTATCTGATACCGGACTTGTCACGAAACCTCGTACATTTGAGATGGCTACTGAAACTTGTTGATTTTAGAGTAGTTGATGAATTTAGTTGGGGGTCTGCCGTGTTAGCAACATTGTACCGGGAGATGTGCAGGGCGACGCGATCGAATAAAGCCAAAATCGGAGGTTGCCTATCACTACTGCAATCATTTGCATGGTTTCGCTTTCCATTTTTAAGTCATCGAGTGGACCACCCATATACATTCCCACTCATAACGAGGTAAATTTTATATTAGATTTTACAATTATTACGTAGATTTAAAATATAATTGTATGCTAAAAATTTATTTAATTAGGTGAAACCATTCATGAGTTATGTTGGAATACCTACCTCTCTTGAAGATATCGGCTTCTATTAGACCAACGGCCGGAAGCACAAGTAAGTATTAAATAAAATATATATACATAATAAAATAGTCGTTTCGTATTTAGTATTTAGTATTTAGTATTATGTATATAACTAATATTTTTATCATGTTCATATAGTTTCAATGGACACCATATGAGGATCCGGCAATTCGGGTAGTAATTCTGGATGAATTCTTTCAAAATCCGAACATTTGGCATGTGAAGGTCCCATTGGTCAACTATGCCACTGTGGAGATGCACCAGTTAGATAGAGTATTGCGACAATTTGGATTCCGACAACCGATTCCCGTGGCACCTGAGGTGCTCGATGATGAGCACAAAGTCGACTTACGGCAGTTGCATACAGATTGGCCGAGATTTTGGTCAGCATATATCGAAATGTGGGAAAATCGGTATGATTATATACCTACTCGGGAACCGATCATCGTTCTGAGTTAGCGTGCATCTTGGAATACATGCCATGGTTTAGGATCCATGGCAAGCCATATTCTTGTCGGAAGAGGAGAGGCGACGGTAAATTCGTGTCCAAAGGGAACGAGCGGGGCCTTTAAATCCAAGAAGAATGGATGACAACACGGGCCCATCAACGCGCGCCCACACGATCACGGGCCCAACACTTCAACCGACGACACCCATATCACAGCCTTTTTAGATTATGCCAGGTGCGTATTCTAGCCTTTATATGTATTTTAACCCTTATATGTTTCCTTTTCCCAGTCTTATGGCAGGTTCGAATGTATGGCCCGGTTCATCTCTATTCCCGATTATTCTGAGTCAACCGCCGATCTATAGCCGCCTTTGCATGAGGGATCGCACGAGTCGCCGTCGGGGAGCTCTTTTTTTTTACCAATCCCCATCGTCTTATGGGATGCAAACACCTCCGCCATGGGTGATACAAACACCTCCGCAGTCATTATTCTATCAAGGTGGGTCATCCTCCCAACACCCACAACCAGATCCCCTCCCGGAGGAACCACAACCCCCACCGGAGCAACCACAACCCCGCCAAAGCTTGAACCAATGAGGAATCCAACGCGTAGCAGTCGACGACCCCATGTGGCACCGATTCCGGCCATGGCACCAACATTGATTTTTGTTAATATATTTGTACAAACTTTTTATATTGTTTCATTTAATAAAAATAAAAGTTGTTTTTAATATTTTAATTGTAATTTACTTTTTATATTTTTAATAAAATAAAAGTTCTTTTGAATAGGATAATATTTTTAATATTTTTAATAAAATATAAATAAATGCAACATAATTTTATTACAACAACTATCAGCTATTCCGATTTGGACATGATCGAGTTGTATGGCCTGGGTTCCTACACCATCCGCACAACTTCTATTGGTTGGTTGTTTCTCGGATATCCATATTGTTACGAATTCTAGTCGAGCAAGGTCGACCCTTTGGTTTGCGACGCAGTTCTCTATTCGGTAACAGCTTAAATGGAGTAAGCGATACAGATGGCCACTTACGTTCATCTAGGACTGGTGGGAATACGTGTCTCCACACGTTATACATGTATTCTATTTTGTACACTTCGTCGACATAGCTCATGGGATCCAGACGGTCGACATAGCTCATGGGATCCAGACGGAGATTCTGACAAGCTGCAATTACATGAGCGCATAGATAACGAAGTGCAGCAAACATCCCACAGTCGCAGGTCCTATTTCTCAAGTGTCTCCGTCACACGAAATCATAGGTTGTCGCGATCGTGACACACTGTGTGCATGGTGTTGGCCCGTACCTTCGCCTTGTTAATTTCTTGCAATACCTTCGCGCACCATACATGGCCTCCCTACATTTGGCCTTTATAACTCGCTGCTCGCTTTGGAAATAGTGCCGCTAAACGAATATATGTCTCTCGCACAACCGATGTTATCGGTAAATGACGCGTTCTTTTTAGAACAGAATTTATGCATTCAGTTAGGTTTGAGGTCATATGACCATATCGTAGGCCGCCGTCGTATGCTTGTGTCCACTGTTCGAAAGGTATGTTACATAGGTAGTTTGCGCCTTCTTTGTTAACTGAACGCAAAACTGCCAACATCTCATGAAAACGGTCCTTACTTATCTCATACCTTGCCAATATAAGTTGATAGCGAATATTACATACCACTCTTCCATTAAGAATAAATTGAATATTACAAACGAAATTATATTAATAGAGATTAAATACCCATGTTGGTCACTTGCCGTAGTTCACTTATAGATCGATGTTGCCTGTAGTAGTTGGACGCAACATGCCTTAGGCAATACCGATGGTGTGTGCGATGCCATAGGCTTTCCTGTCGCTCAATTGCAGCTAGTATTCCAGGGCCCCGATCTGATATAACGTAGATATCAGGTTGGGGGCAAACATGCCTCCTTAACCTAGAAAGAAAGAAATCCTAATCATCACTTGACTCCCCCGATGTTATTGCAAACGCAATTCGAAGGATTCTCCCACTGTCATTGTAACATCCCGAAATTGGGCCTAGTAGGATTGGGCCCATTGGGCCTCGAGCGCAAGAATGTTTAAAATTTATGGGAATTTGAGAACGGCATTATTTCAAGTTGGACTTATTAGGAAGGTGATTTTAGAAATTTACGGGGTTCTAGGAAGTTCCGGGTTCAAGTTAAGTTATAGGAAAAATTTTGTGTTTAAAGCACTTTAAGGAGATATAGTAAGTGGCCTCAATGCTTATGAAAATAATTGAGTAATGTGCTAGCATAAATGAGCAATTGGTAAAAGAGGATATGATGCCACATGAAGGACTTTAAGGGAAGAGGTTCAAATCCCATAATGTGCAAATTTTGACTATTATTTTTATATTCTTTCCCTAAGTGTCGGCCAAGCATGTAAATAAGGCAAGGTGGACTTTTTATTTTTGGCAAGATGGCTAAGGAAAATAGGAAAGGATGAAGGTAAGGAAAGAAATCAAGAGAAAGGGGAAAGTAAGGGGAACATGTGGCCTTTTTCAAGGGAAGTGTTATGGAAAGTGTGGTTGGCCAATTTTTGACCATTATGGTCATGTATGTGGACGGTTTTGTGGTTAAAGGGAGGTAGCCAAATTTTACTTGGTGTTTTGGTAAAACTATAGTGTTTGTTTTGGTCAAAAATACCTTTGGCTTCAATGGTGTCATTTTCTCCAAATTGCTACTCTTTGTGAGTTTTAGTTTTTCTTCTTTCTTTCTTCTTTGCCGAAACCTCCTAGCACATTTGTGCAATTTTTTTTACTTCTCTTTTGTTTGGTCAAAACATTCACCTCATGTTCATCTCCCTTTGATAGCCGAATCACCTAGCATCCATCCAACCTTCCATCATTTTCTTTTAACCATTCCTCTAATTTTTTCTCTTCTCTAAATCGACACCACCATAAAATCACATTTTCTTGTTTGATTATCCTCCATAGCCGAATATTAATATTCATTTTCTTCTATAACCGAACCTTCATCTCTTTTCTATCTTTTCTTCTCATCCGTATTTACACTCAATCCTTGATTAATCGGTAAGTGTTCATCTCAACATTTCTTATTTTCTTTCTCTTAATACCGAATCTATGTTTTGGTTTGGGATGGTCATATTGGCCGAAACCATGACCTTTTTCTCTCTCAAACGAGATTATTTTCCTTCTTCGTAGTGATATAGTGGAAGGCCGAAACTTTGAATCTTCTGAAGTTATCATACAATCGTTGGGAATCGATCCTAAAAATCTTCAAGGTAAAGGAGCACAAGTGATTTGTATTAACCAAATCATTATCGTCGACTCTTCAAGCAAGTGGGGTAAGAATGTTGTTATAAGATTTGTTTTGGCCAAAGGTGGGATAATTACTAACGACTCTTTCGCTCACCAAATATTGTTAGGACGGGATTTCAGTAACCAAATGGTAGGATCGGTTTTTGGTGCACTAAGGGAGATCACATTCATGGTAAGTGGAGTTAGCCCAGTAAAGTGTTTCTGGTTACGATTATCAAAGTTGAGACTAACCTTCTATCAACTATCATTATAGGTGTTGAAATCGGTAGAAAGCACAACTCGTAATCAAGGTGTGTAATCCCGTACCTTTCTGAAAACATGTTTGAAATGGTGTGTAATCTCACACATCTTTGAAAGTTGCATGAAATGTTCTGTGATTTGGTCGAAATACCGAAGAAAATCGGAAACCGGCATCCGTGATCATTTGGGTGTGCGTATGTTTGTAGTGGTAACCATATTTTGCAATGAAATAGTTTTTGGTCAGCAACAGTGACGTGATTTTGAAAAATCACGGAAAATAGGAGAAATGGGATTAATAAGTGAATAAGATACCGAATTAAATCTTACTGTGTCTATTTTTATATGGAAGAAGTGGAGAAGGAAAATAAATTTTAAAGTCTGTGATTTTTAATTTTAATGAGACTGGTTCTGATCGACTTCGCGGTTCTCTGTTCTGTCTTGGAAAAATCGTTTAAAATTGTAAAAAGGGAATTATGAGTTATAATTTATATGTATAGATTCCTTAGTGAGCCTATTTTCAATAGAAACAAGTGGGAGCAACATATGAAAACTGTACAGTGAGATATTTGAATTTCGGTTAAGAGAGGTCAGAATCGTTGGACAGTGAAACAAGGGAAACTTTAAGGAATAAACTGTACTAAATGGTTAAGCCAAAAATTTTGGAAAAATAGTAGTAAGAAGATATATGAGTCTAGTTTTAAAGAAAATTTACGGATTTATATTTCGAGATTCCTAACTCGAGTTATAGTCAATTTAGTCAGTACGACGCAGATGGACAGTTTCGATTTTTATGCCCCACATTAATAGTTAAGTCTAGGTTGCAGAATTACCAAAATACCCTTGGAGGGTAAATTACCGAAATACCCCTGGGTTGCGAGATTACCGAATTACCCTTAGTGGGTAAGATTACGAAATTACGAAAATGCCCCTATGGGCCGAATTACAAAAATGCCCCTATGGGTCGGATTACGGAAATGCCCCTAATGGGCCGATTTGATATGTTGCCTTAACGGGCCGATTTGATATGTTGCCTTAACGGGGCGATTTGATATGCTGCCTTAACGGGCCGATTTGTTATACTGCCTTAATGGGCTGATTTGTTATATTGCCTTAACGGGCTGATTTGATATATTGCCTTAACGGGCCGATTTGATATATAGCCATAATAGGTCGATTTGATATATTGCTTAATGGGCCGATCTGATATATTGCTAAATGGGCTGATCTGATATATGGCTTAATGGGCTGATTTGATATAATGCCCTAATGGGCCGATTTTGCAAAGTGTTAATGGGTCAAATTGTTTGTAATAAATCTCTGAGTTATTAATTATCGTGGTTATGTTGTAAATATCATGATTTACTATGTATGTTGCATTTACATAAGTTGCATGGGATTGGGATATTGATTATCGGGGAAGTGAAATTTGGTGGCTCTGCCACATAATCTGGTGACTCTGTCACATTTTGTCTGGTGGCTAAGCCATGTATATTCTGTTATTTTGGTGGCTTGTCCACAATTCGAATTTGATATAAATGGCTAAATGCCTATGATTGGTGTGTTGGCGGGGTGGGTTGACAAAAGATCCCCACAGGTGTGATGGATGGTACGGGTGGTGTGTAGCGGATGGATTATTAGGTTGGTTTGGGTTTGCATACATTCATACATTGCATATATATAAATATATTTTGTTTTGTAAATGGGCTTCGGTCCAAGTGCATGTTAAATGGGCTTAAGCCCAAGATAATGCTATATGGGTTCGAGCCCAGTGGATACTGTAAGGGATTTCACACCGAGTTCTTGTAACTCACCCCTCCTTTTAATCTCTGTAGGTAATGCTCTGTTGTGAGGACTTGGGCCCATGGATGACTCGGTGGAGGCCATACTTGAAAATGGTGTTAATGAAATTTTAAATTTCTATTCCGCTTATTTTATTATTTTGCTATTTTGGTTTAAGGTGTAATAAGGCCTCTGGAGTGTTTCATTATTTGCTTTATGGTTGTTATACTTACTATTTTGCTTAAATTGTTTAAAATGAGAACTTTCTAAAAACTTAAATAAAGGTTTTCCAAAATCGATTAACAAATGGATTTCATAATAAACTTTTATAAATATTTTAACACGGAAGTTTTCACTCGAACTTTCAAACGATATTTTCAAAAGTCACGATTTTAAAGTTCACTACCTTGATTGTTGACTCATCAATCAATCTTTCAAAAATACTTGTATTTTATCTACGTTTCCGCAACGATTTCAAAATGTTTCTGCAACTCTATTTCTAAACATCACATTTTTGTAAATTGTTCATTTCAAATATGCTTTCGCTACTAAAAAGGTTTTTAAAGATTATTACGTTTTCAAGTAGTTAACAATTGTTTAAGTGTTTTTGGTTTAAACAAAGAGGCTGTATTTTTCAAGCAAGTTTTTAATAATCGCAAAGATGGTTTTTACTTCCATGTGACACACCAGATTTGGGCCTAACTTCTAGGCCGGGTTTGGGGTGTTACAGTCATCATGTGCCACAGCTAGCAATAGCCGATGGGTATATCTACCATACATAAAGGTACCGTCAATTTGTACCAATGGCTTGCAGTATAGAAATGTATATCGGCATTGCTTAAAGCTCCAGAACAGATGCTTGAACACTTGGCATCCACGGAGCAATCGGTCGTTGTAGTACGCAGGTACTGTTTCAAGGTCTGTTATGCAACCTGGGACATATCTCTCCAGCACCTGACACCACTGCCACACTTCATTATATGAAGCGTCCCACCGACCATGCAACTTTTCCAACGCCTCTTGCTTAGCTATCCAAGCCTTGCTGTAAGAGGGCGTGTACCTCAATTGGCTACGAATATTGGCAATTAAGGCCAAGACCGCATCAAGTCCTAGGATCCGCCTTCACCGCTCGGTAGTATTAAGCTAGCTAACATATCTGAATCCATCTTGGAATGATCTTGTGAAACACACAACAGCGAAGTCGTTAAATAATGCAACATTACGTAATAACAGTATTATTCAAAAACCCTAAACACCTAGTGATACTGTACCGGCAACACATGTATGTGAACCTTTGTACTTTTTTATCTCCCACAAGCCTGTCATTTTCCTCAATGAGGCCATGATTTTCCATGAACATGTACTGTATTGCGCTGCACACTTGGCCTCATACTTATCAGATTTGGATTTAACCACATTGTAGTTAACCCCGTTCATGATGCTATGTTGTTTCAATGCACCAAGAAAACTATCCTTATTGGAAAACTCCTTACCAACTTCTAATTCATCCGAATCCAAAGACGAACTTGTACGGTCACGCCTTCTGTGTGGTAGATCTGGAAACTCCAACGCATCATCTTGAGATAGATCGACATTGTGCATGTGGGCTAGAGGCGAGTACGCCCTGAATCGCGGATCTTCTTCTTCTTCTTCTTCATCTGAACCCCCTTCAACATCTTCAGGTATGGTTGGAACAGGCTCTGGTTCAGAAAATAATGCAACTTCTGCACCATCGGGGTCGGGCTCTCGAGGTGGATCCACATCGAACCCATCATCTGACCCACCATCATCTACAACGAATGAGGTCTCCTCGTCGGTGGACGTCGTAGGGAGTACATCATCCTTTCTTGTGGACGTTTCGTAACGTCCCCAATCATATGTGGATTGCCAACCACTAGAAGTTGATGTCATTCCCCAATACGTATTTCCAGCATCGAACATCGACCCACCGATGTGTATGTCCCATCCAATAACCGAGTGTCGTGCAGGGGTTGTGTTTTCCATACTGGCACCAAACACGGGCACTTCCGTATTCTGCCTCCCACTAACAGAGTTTCGGCTAGGGGTCGTGTATTCCTCTCGAACAGCAGTAGATGTTGAAGTCGCAAATGCATCATTTGGCGATGAAAATTGTACATATACCTCAAGATAGGGTGATCCACTAGCAAGATGAGTCTGCACCATTGCCTCCTAGCTACGAGGACCTTTGATGTCGAATGAGTCATATCTCACGGGATCAACCGAAGCACAAAACCTATACTTAATAGACAAAACTTTCATTGCCATCGTTTCGAAGATTTTACGCCTAATTCTTTTACGAAGTTCTGTCAAATCTATGTTCTGGTTAGAAACCAGTCGCGCTGTGTTGTCCAATAAAAAAACAACGTCGTTCTCGGTGTCACGGACCTCACATCATAGTAAATAACAACACTAATACGTTCACTCATCTTCAGTTTCTATTCTACTTTAGCCTCAATTTCTCTTGCTGTAACTTATGCAACTTGAGAATGAAATTTGGCTCATTTATAGTCTAAGGCCAAATAGGAACTACTGTAGAAAAAGAGTGTCCACGTGGGAGCTTTTTTCAGTAATCTTGTTGACAGTGCATCCTGCTTGAAGCGTTTTGGACACTATTTGTTGAGAAAAGTCTTCTCAAAATTATTTTTCAAATACTCTCAGAGAAAAAGCGTCCCACGTGGGAGCTTTTTTCGATAATCTTCTTTGACAGCGCATCCTCGCTTGAAGCGTTTTGGATATTATTTGTTCGAAACGTCTTTCTCAAAATTATTTTTTCAGATACTCATCAGAGAAAAGAGCGTCCACGTGGGAGCTTTTTTAATCTTCTTGCGACAGTGCATCCCCGCTTGAAGCGTTTTGGACACTATTTGTTCAAAACGTCTTCTCAAAATTATTTTTTCAGATACTCATGTAGAAAAGAGCGTCCCGTGGGAGCTTTTTTCGCATCTTCTTGACAATGCATCCTGCTTGAAGCGTTTTGGACACTATTTGTTCGAAACGTCTTCTCAAAATTATTTTTCAAATATTATCAGAGAAAAAGAGCGTCCCACGTGGGAGCTTTTTTCATAATCTTGCTTGACAAAGGCATCTGCTTGAAGCGTTTTGGACACTATTTGTTCGAAACGTCTTCTCAAAATTATTTTTCGAGATACTCTGTGTAGAAAAAAAACAAAATTTTTTTATATTGCTAATATATTTTTTCCAAAACCCTAAACACAAAATTATTTTAAAATTTAATTAATTAACCTTAAAACCCTAATTTAATTAATTAACCTTAAACCCTAATTTAATTAATTTTTTTCTTAAAAACCCTACAATTAAACAAAAAACCCTAACCCTAAAAAAAACCCTAACCCTAAAAAAAGGCAAAAAAAACGCGTCCACAGGGAGCGTTTTGTCCACGCCAAGACAAAGCGCTTCCTTGAGGCGCTTTGTGATGGCGTGGACAAAACGCTCCCCCAAGACGCGCGCTTTGTCGACACAAAGACTGACATCACTTGTGACGCGACGCGTTTTCGGGGAATTCGACCTTTTTCGGTAAATAATCAAAAAGTTGATCCATTTCCGTAAATAATATTAAAATTGGGTGTTTTTGAGAAAAATGGTCTTTTATAAATCTTATAAAATTAAAAATTCTTCTTTTAGCCCCTTTAAAAAAAATTCCTTTTTCTCTTCCCCTTCCTCCTGTCTTCTTCTTCTTCTCTTATTTTCCTTTCACAAACAGGAAACTCAGAGAAGAGTCCCAACAGAAGGCCATTGAGTGTTGAGACTCAGAGAGGGAATGGAAATGGTGATGTAGAGCAGAGAAGAGTCTTTCCGGTTTAGTCGCCCCAGGTTAATGTGAGAAGAACCGGATTAGAACAGACGACGAATAGATTACCCGGAAACAGGAAACCAACGGCTGAGATTTATGATAAAGAAGAGAAGGTATTTATTCCAGCGGAGGATCAAACATGTATTGTTTCAGAGAGTAGCATTAGCACTTCTTCTCAAACTGATACGGAGGTAAAAAATCAGCTCCATAACTAAATTACATTGATTATTTAGTTTTGCTTAACGATCCTATTTCATTTAAACCAGTAATTTATTGTTATGGCGCATTGGATGTTACAGAGGTTGAAGGTGGAGGACCCTTTTGGAAAGATATGATAAGCTGCTTCACAGCATTGCGGAGAGCCCGGTCCTCGTACTCGATTCGTCCTTCTACAAAGAGGAATCGTCTCCTTCCCCCGTTATGAAACGGAGCATCGATTTCAAAGGTACAATGACCTCCGATGGAATTTATAAAAATGTTTATCTCGCCCATATCAAGCCGTAAAATGAAAAGGGAGAAAAAAGCATATAAACAAAATAGGATTGCATATAAGATATAATTGGATTGTGTTTTTGTAGGTGAAAATGATGGGGTTACAAGCATGTGATTCTGATTCAAGTTGAAAACGCCCGTGACAGAAAAGGGTTCATTCAAATATATAAAGACAGGATCCACCATTGATATCATTCCATCAGAGCTTGGCCTTGCAATCCTGGATTCAATATCTATGCTTCACTTTTTCTACAGAAATCTGCACACTTTTGTGTTATTCATTAGCTTCTCACTTAATAAAATTTGGATTTTAGTCTCATGACCCCAATATACAAAATCTTATTTCATAATTTAACTTATTTAAGAATTCATACCGACATTCTTGATATTTGGTTTATATATATATATATATATACTATGAAGCATGGACACGGACACGCAATACGGGTACGACATGATACGGACATGGCAACACGGTAATTTTTAAAAAATAAGGACACGGATACGGTAAAATATGGCAATAAAAAAATATTTTTATATATATTTTTATGTTAAAATACTTAATATCTAACCAAATATTTTAAATCAATTTACAAATAGCCCAAAACTCTGCTTCTCCTTTCACTCTCAACTGGGGTTTTTCAATCTGGCACCTCTATTCATTGTCACTGTGTGGGAACCATGTCCGAATTTTTTTGACATTATCCAGCTAGTCCCATAAGTATCCGGGCGTGTCCGACGAGTGTCCGTGTCGGACACACGTATGACACCGATACGAGGAGGGATGAACCGTGTCTGTGCTTCTTAGTATATATATTATGGATTGAGCTTGGTGAGACATTTATAAAGGAAAGTGAAATGGATTCGTATGCTTTTAGATTCGGTAAAATTATCATGGAGATCCCTATATAAGGAGTTAGATTACATTTTATTTTTTTATTTAAAAAATAAATTAATCTTTGTACGTTATTTCAAAGAGAAAATTGGTCATATCTATTTTCATCAATTTCTACGGTAACAAATTGGTGTGCCTGCCAAAATAACCAAACAATTACACATGGCACGTGTATTTTATGTTGGTGTATAAGGACTAATTTTTAACTATAAAAATAGATGAAATTTTTAACAAAAAGATCAATTTTCTATTTGATCTAATGTACAATGATTCATTTACCTTTTTCTATAAATAGAAAAGACAAAATGTAATCAAACTCTTAATATAGTACTTTTACCTCCTAGATTTCTATATGATAAATATAAACATGATAAGGCGACAGAAATTCATTCGATGCTTAAGTGAATATCAGTGTTTGACAACGAAAGATAGAAAGACCAAGATTAAGGAGAAATTTGAGAGGAAGTTACCATTTATATATGTTTTATCCAAGGGTTTTACATTAAAAATTCAGTAACGCGAAATAAATTCAATAGGAATTATATGTATACCCTTAAAAGCAAAAATTATTTCTATAATATGTCATAAATAAATAATTATTTATAATAAATTTAATTTTATCATATGGGCACATTAATTTCAATATTTTCCCACTTGGCCCTATGATTAAGGCATAATAAAAAGTATAATTTAAAATAAATCCAATGTTAGTTTTATTAAATGAATGAATTCACCTTTAAAATATAGATTACTATATATTAAATATATTTTTAACTTTACTATATTATTAATTATATTTAATATATTGTATACTTTTCTTTAAATTGTATTCTACTTAAATTTTTATAATAATTTATAAAAATAAGTTGATTAAATTAATATTTTAGAATTAGTAATAAGTTTTAATATTTTATAATTCAAAGGTGGAATTGACTTCTTTTTTTTTTTTAATTTCTTGCATGTTTTCTTATATATTCTAATCAACCAAATATTACTCATTTATTGCATTCCAACCAATCAAACTACATTATACCTATTATATCTTATACCCATTGAATACTATTTCATTCTTCCTCTATTCCATTGCAATGAACCAGATATACTGTGTATTAGTGTGTTGGATATCAACTTTTTTATTTATTTTTATATAATCTTTTGTAGTAAAATACTTTATATCAATAAATTTACTACATTTTCACTTTTATCATTCTTCAAAAGAATACTAAATAAGAGTTGTCATAATATATCTTTGTTTTTTTTTTTGGCGAAAGAAAGGAAACAATACAAGCTAAATCCTCAAAGGAGGGTCCACAAACAATCTTAAGCCTAGACTTCTAATGCGAACAATCTTGGCTAGGTTATCCGTAATTAGATTACTTCCCTTGGGAACATGCTGAATTTTCCACTGCTCCAGCTTCTTAAGCATTTGATGAATTCTCCTAATAATGGTAGTGTAAGACCCAATTTTCGCCCGGCCCTTTTTAAAATCATAAATTAAACCAAAATAAAAAAAACAAAAAAAACCAATATTAATAGTCCAGTCAGTCTATTAAATTACAGCAGGCCCAATTGGCCTAGAGGCTAAAATAAACCATTACCCGATTTCTAAACCCAACTTACTAACCCACTTACAGACCCAATTACAAACCCAACTACCCAAGCCCCAAATGGCCCGATACCTAACTAAGCCCGAAATCTTAACATTTCGTAAAACCCTAGAACCCTTGCCCAAGCAAATACGCATAGTAGCCCCCACGTCACGCGTCATGCGCTCACGCACCTTCGTACGCCCCACGCCGAGTGCCACGTACAACCACTGTTGAGCCTCCGTACCTGCACGAAGAAAGGACGACAATAGCAAATCAAAAGAAACAATTGTATTTTTCTTATTTTTTATTTTTTCGAATTCGGTTATAAAAAGGGAAGCAAAAAACGTTTGTAGCTCTTCACATTTTACAGATATTATTGACGAAATACAGAAATCAGAAACAAAAATTTTTTCAAGGATGATTCTTTTCCTTTGCGTTTTCAATATCAATTTCTTTTTATTATTTCCGTTTTCTTACGATGCAAAAAAGACGAAAGGGAGAAAGATTAGAAAGATACCTGAGTCGGTTGGAGTTCCCATCGATGATTATTGCTGGAGCCCAAACGCCTCGAAACCTATGAGGGTTCGGACGGGGTTTCAAAGGGCAATGAGAGCCTCCTTTCTATTTACGTTTTTTCTTTCTTTTATTTCTAGAAAATATAGGATTTGAGAAGTTTTTTTTAAAAAAAAAAATAAGAGGGGTTTTAAAAAGGGGGTCAAAAGGGCCCGATTTTGCATCTCCGGCCATCGCCCACGACGGAGCTATGGCGGAGGACGCAGCCGGATCTTCGGTCGGAAAAAGGGAAAGAGAGAGGCCCTCTTTTAAATTTTTTTTAGAAAGGGTTTCAAAATAAAAAAAATCAGATTTTCTTAGTTTTATAACGGTACCAAAACGGTGTCGTTTTGGCTAAGCTCAGATACACGAGCATCGCCCGTTTTTTCCATTTCAACCCGCGTGTTGACCTGACCCGGGGAAGGATCCGCGTGTTTTGTGGAATTGGGCTATTTGCCGTTTTGGCCCTTCCGATTTTTAAGCTTGTTTTAATTAAATTTTATTTTATTTTTAATTTGGCCCCCGTAATTTCAGTCTTGTTTCATTTAAGTCCCATATTAAACGCTGCGCGCATAAGGTCAGGGAATATTTTCTCATCTAGTCCTTGCAGTTCCACGCGTGTTATGTTTTAGTCCCTATTCGCCCTTTTATTTCAATTCATTGTAATTTAGCCCTGAATTTTTAGTTTGATTTCAGTGTAGTCCTCTAATTAATTTATTCAATTATTTGCTCATTAATTTGTGTAATTATTTTCCTTTTGAATTAATATTAAACATTATATATTTTAAATTGTGCTAGATATTATTTATTCCTCATTATATGTTGTTTATTTTCATTAAATTTTTATACATATATTCCTTTTATATATATACCTATAATTTATATTAAAACTATTTTTATGCTATGTATATATCATTATTTTCACATTATTATATATATATATGTATATATATTTTTTATCTATTTATATGTATAGGTATATTTTTCTTTAAATCTATTTATTTATTTAACTTATTTCCTTTTTATTCCCTATTTTATTATATAAATATACATTGTTTATTTTAACAACCTTGATATATTATTTTCATGTATAAATTATTAAATTTAGTCTTTTTATTTTCATGTATATTACTCATGTAAATTAACATATATTATTTTATATATATATTACTTTGATTTTCTCATTACTTAATATTTTATTTTAGAATCTTTTATGTTATTTATTTTATTATATATTTGTGGCATTTGAATTATGCCAATTTGTTTAATATTATTTCAAAAATTGTCTTTAATTTATGGATTTCGACTATTAATATTCGTGAAGTATATGTGTATTGCCATCGCATGTGTATTAGTTTGGTTTCTTGGTATTTTCATGTGATGTTGTTCCTTTATATGCTATTGTTGCCATATTATTAATATACGCTCGATATTATAATTTTGCTTTTCATTATCGAATAATGATCGAATAAAATGCATCTTGAGCCAATTTTAAAATCGCATATTTGAAAAATTTTCAAGATAAGGCAATATTTGTGTGTTTGGAAATCCGAGAGATCGTGCCCTAACGTGCTGGGTTTCAGTTTTTCGTTTGACCAAATAACCAAATATCCTTTTAAGATTCATTCATGTTTTTCTCAACTTTAAAATAAGGCAATGTTTGTGTCTGGAAATCCGAGAAATCGTGCCCTAACATGCTGGGTTTCGATTTTCCGTTTGACCAAATAACTAAATATCCTTTCGAAATTTCATCCATATTTTCTTAAATTAAAAACAAGGCAATATTTCGTGTTTGGAAATTTGAGAGATCGTACCCTAACGTGCTGGGTTTCGATTTTCCGTTTGATCCCAAATAATGAAATACCCTTTCAAAATCTCAATG
This sequence comes from Gossypium sturtianum, assembly GCA_025698515.1. Classification (NCBI taxonomy): domain Eukaryota; kingdom Viridiplantae; phylum Streptophyta; class Magnoliopsida; order Malvales; family Malvaceae; genus Gossypium; species Gossypium sturtianum. The sequence continues at coordinate 120,567,570 of CM046952.1, forward strand.
CATGAGTTTTGAGAATTTTGGGATGATCTGGAATTCGAAGACTTAAATTGTTGCATCCTAACGTGCTAGATGTGATATTTTATTCCTTCGGAACTAGAGAATCTTAATATTCAAACTCGAGTATCTCCAAATGGGTCGAAAAAGGTCGTAATTTTAGAATCTTTCAAATTCTCGATGTTAGGACATTAATTAATCAATTTGGTACCAATTTTGAGCGTTGCGAGGGTGCTAATCCTTCCTCGTACGTAACCGACTCCTGAACCTGTTTTCTTGGATTTCGTAGACCAAAATTATTGTTTTAATAAATCAAAATGTTTTATTAAAATAATCCATCTCAAGGTGATCCGATCACACCTCAAATAAAAGATCGGTGGCGACTCCATATTTTTAAAGTCGATCCTCGTTTTTCCAAAACATAAAAAAATGGTTTTGAAACTGACTTGGCGACTCACTGGGATCGGTTGAGAGTCGGGCCATAAATTGATTAATTTACATCCTTTTGTCGAAAATTGAAAATTTGATTTGAAAAATTACGATCCTTTTATTGCATTCGCTTGCATCATCTCATTTGATTGCTATGGTTCGAGTCTTGTAGAATACTTTGCATCATATTGCATGACCGTTGGGTCACACCCTTAAGTGGGAGTGAGAAGCTACTCCTTCGTAAGGTTTTCACCTCCGTGCAGGATAGTGAATCGCTTCCGGGATACATTCGTACCTATATCTTTGTGAGATTTTCATCTCCCTGCAGCCATAGGGAAATGTATTCCCCTGAACCGAACTCGGTCCATATGAGCCTATAATGGGTGAGGATCGAGGAATCTGCTGGTTCAGGTATCTCAACTCTAGAACCGAACTGCATATAGAAAGCCCTAAGAGCCCACCCTAGGTAGAGCTGTGATAAACCCTAGTGGCCACTCAGATAGGAGTTTGAATGATTTTTTTTACATGCTTTGAATTTCGTTTCTATTGTACTAATTTTTTTATCTTTGTTACTTAGCATGCATTTTCATATTAGAGAGAGATGTCGATTCGGGTTCGATTACTAAATTAGGGAGCTCGGCATGGAGAATGAATTTCTTGATAAAACGGAAGACAATACATATGTTCGTGTATTTGTAGTCCTTTTCATGTAAAGAATTTTGTCCTCTAGTAAAGTTTTCTAAAGGAAATTGAGTTAGAATCGACACCTCTTTACATTCATTTCATGCATTCACATAGCATCACATCGCATGTGCTAGATTTCATGAGAAGACCTCGATTAATTAAAAATTATTTCAACAACACTGAAACCGACAAAACCATACCAGAGACGCATCCCTACGGCACAAGAAAGAAAACAAAAGATATGGATCAGAGACTAGAGAAACTTGAACAACTCCAAAAGGAGATGCAGGAAAAACTTCAGCTGCAAATGCAGGAGCAACTTGCTAAGATCCAGCAGGATATGATGGATCGGATGATGGAATCGCAAAAAACCATGATGTCTCAATTAACTCAATTATTGGCGGGAGGAGTAGACAAAGGGAAAACCCCCATGGTTAACACTGTTGAAGATAGTGAAGAACGACTATATCTCCCGGGTTTTACCCCGACACATCCTGAAGTGCATCCACGAAAGACATCCGTCATAATTAAACCTCAAGAAGGTGTTTTGATACTTCCAAATTTCCAAGTTGGATCAGGTTCTAACTTAGTAGACCATCCGATTAATGCTGTTATTCCCGACTTTGATGAGGCAGCAGAGGAGGAAAATGCAAAGTCTGAATTGCCAAGACAGTTAGAGGAGCGTTGCAAATGGTTAGAAGACAGATTCAGGGCTATGGAAAACGCTGATAGGTAACAGGGAATTGATGCTAAAGATCTAAGTTTGGTGCCAGATCTAATACTTCCCCACAAATTCAAGATGCCTGAATTCGAGAAATACAATGGGACAAGCTGCCCCGAGGCCCATATTACTATGTTTTGTAGAAGGATGACGGGATACATTAACAATGACCAGCTGTTGATTCATTGCTTCCAAGATAGCCTGGTGGAAGCTGCAGCCAAATGGTATAACCAATTGAGTCGTGCCAGAATTGGTTCATGGAGAGATTTGGCTCAAGCATTCATGAAACAAAGATGATGCTGATCATGTGACGAGACATGACTCCCGACAAATTACCTTGCAAAACATGGAGAAGAAACCAAGCGAGAGTTTTCGGCGATATGCACGAGGTGGAGGGAGGTTGCTATCCAAGTCCACCACCACTACGGAAAAAGAGACCACAATGCTCTTTATCAATACAATCAAGAAGGCTCCATTTATCACACATATTCTAGGGAGCGCTACAAAGAGTTTCTCGAGACGTCGTATGATGGTGGAGAAATGATTGAGAATGCCATAAAGAGTGGTAAAATAGATGCGGGGAAAGTGCCAAGAGATCAGCCCCGGAAAGAAAGAAAATGAGGTAAACAATGTGGGAGCATACAAAGAAAGGTTATTCAAAGCAAGTTCTTTGTGGGATCACCAAGGACGACAACTATTAGTCTTGAGACTCCTTCAAGGAATGAATCTAGTCAAAGGGCGAACACGAAAAGCTTGAGTTCCTCTATTCCAATAACATACCAAGAGCTATATCAGAGATTGTTTGACACACACGTGGTGTCCCCTTTCTACCTGACACCATTGCAGCCCCCGCACCCCAAGTGGTACGATGCAGATGCCCAATGTGACTATCATGCGGGAATTTTGGGGCATTCAATAGAAAATTGCACTGCCTTTAAGAAAGTCGTGGAAAGGCTTATTAAGATAGGGGTTGTGAAGCTCGATGAGCTGAACGAAGTAGTAAATTGAAGGAGGGGGCAAGAGAGTTGCGATTCCTTAAAGAAGTCATCAGAAGCCTAGAAATCGGGAAGTCAGAATACCAATGGCATATCCAAAGAGTGAACAAAGGAATAAAAGTTTTCCAAGCATCGGCCTTTATATACTTGAGAGTGTTTTGAACAATAGTACTCTGGAAGAGACATGTATTTTTAATGCTAATCTAAAGTAATATTCGAAACATGCTTTTTACTTTAAGCCTAGAGGCAATGAGAATCCTTTTGTGAAATAGGCTTATGTCTAGAATTTTTATTTCAATAAAATGCATCATTTTAAGTAAATATTTTTTCTTTACATCTTATACTGTACATTCTTTGGTAATTTAGAATATTATTTCATTCTTTATTCATGACCATACCATAAACAATCATCCTTAGAATCATTTATTCTTTGGAATTTACCTTCGCACCTACAATGGTCCCCAGATATCAATGACATTGGCGACGCTGTTACGGACTCCCTTTTTAAATGAAATATGGGTCTAAGGGATCGCAGGACTTTGAAGATGACAGAAATTATAACATGTCTTCTGATTTGTTAATATCGGATGAAAAATAGATCCGACGTCGTGAGCCAAGGAAGGAGATGAAGATCAAAGCCTAGCTCAACGCAGAAATAAGATTTTCTATATGTGGGGCATGGATGTTATCAAGCCAGTCTCATCAAAAGCTTCCAGCCAACATCGATTCATTTTCGTAGATGTCGGTTACTTCACTAAGATGGTAAACGTCGCTTCATATGCCAATATTACAAAATCGATAGTCATCAGAACAAAAAAAAAGGAGAAAAAGAAAGAAAGAACACTGACACAAAAAAAAGTCAAAAAGATCACATTTAACCGCAAAATGTCAAAAGTTTACGGTCTGTTCAAAGATTAGGCGCCACATCAAGCAAAGGCAGCCAAAAAAAGAAAAAAACAAGAGATCGTAAAAAAGACCGAGACTTGTAAAGATTGGCATACAGAAGTTACTATTTACCCTCTATGCTTATCAAACATTGGTTAGGACTGTCACCGGGGCAACACATTCCTCATTGGTTTCGCCCATTGAAGTCGAAATTCCTTTTTCTGAGTTTTTATCGGAACTGAAGTTGGATGAGGCAGAATGGATCCAATCCCGATGTGATCAATCAAATCTGTGAGGAAAAGTTAATAGCTATCCGATGCGGGTTTGTGACAAAGAGGTTCATCCTAGAAAATTCCCAAAGGGGGACCTGATATTGAAGAAGATCCTTCATATACAAAAGGATTTCAGAGAAAAATAGAGGTCAAACTAGAAAAGACCCTATATAGGAAAAAGTCTGTTCTGGAAACATTGACCAAAATGGATGATAGGGATATGCCCAATTCGCTTTAAAAAAAAACTCAATCAAAAGAAAGAAGAAGGAGAGGCCAAGGCGAAAACCCGCAAAGGGCGCATTGAGACCAAAGGGGATTTGAGTTGAAAACCCGAAAAGGGCAGCTCAAATTTTGATCAAAACTGGGGTATACAATAGTCTTGCTATGCCTGGATTAACAATGAAGAAGTATACTACATCTTAGGGCATCGACAAAGTACTCTGGATCCCCTAAACACATGTTGAGCTTAAAATGGTCTTCAAGAAGTTTGAACAGAGAAGCTCAGGCTGCGATATCTGGGGCACCTAGTATTCCATCTTATCCATTTTGAATTTGCTATCTTTGATTACCTTATTCTTTTGAAGATACGCCTTTAGTAAATTCCCTGCTTAATTGCATTTGCTAGCTTTGATTAACTTGCTTGTTTCGAGCTATACTCCCAATTAATTTCCTCCTTGTCCATGGTTATGATCTTTTTCAGGCATTTTGCATTGAAATAACGATTAGTGGACTAATAATATTTTCATAAAATGAGTTTCGCATATTACTCTGGAAGCTTCTGAATAATACAAGAAACTGAAACAGGACTATTGTTTAAAACTCACCAAGTTTAAGGAAGAGTCTAAACTGAGATTTTCTCTCGGATTTTTGTCAAGGAAGGTGCTTGAACAAAGTAACAGGATATTGCGCCAGTAATACAATCTTGACAAAAAATGGGCAATGTTAACCCAAGTGTAAAAGGGGAATCATCCGCAAAAAAAAAAATTGATATTCTGCATTTACGTGAGCATCACGCATACACATCTGGTTGGGTCACCCGAGGAGTGATCAGTTGATGGAACAAGCTACAGGCCCTATAGTGCGACATACGGAAGATAATACGGATCTTATGCCTTTGAATAGTAATGTGATGGATTGAAGAAGAAACAAATCCTACGTTTTGGAGTCACAGTGGGACGGATGGGAAAAGATTCAGATCCTATACCCCTAAGTCACAATGAGATGAACCCTAAAGTTACAGTGGGGCAAATCTGTTGAACAGTTATAATTTCTTCATCGAGTTTTCTGTCGAGAATACCAGCCGAGCAAGATGTCAGCATAATACGTCAGCGATAGAGCCCTGATAAACGATGAGCGATGACAACCCTAAGTATTTAAAAAGGGATCATTCTCATGAAATTCTGCATTCATAAAAAACACATTTAGTTAAGAGCATTTGATTCATTCCGATCACTGCATCCTAATATTTGTAAAAAGACCATTCTCATGACAATTCTGCATTCATGCAAATGTCGACCATAATACATTTAGTTAGGAGCATTAGATTCATTCTGATCATGGCATCCTAACCATTTTGCATAAGCATAAACACATAAAACCGATTTTACAGGACAGGTCCCCTAGAGGACGGTGTTGCAACATTGGTGAATTCAAAGATCTTGCCTTCCTGAGCGAAGCGGATCGAAGACATTCAGATCTGGAAATCCTGAAGTTGCAGGAGCAGATCGAAGACACCAGATCTTGTCTTTCTGAGTGAAGCGGATCGAAGATAGTAAATCTGGCAATCCTGAAGTTGCAGGAGCAGATTGAAGATAGCAAATCTGGCGATCCTGAAGTTGCAGGAGCATATTGAAGATAGCGGTCCGGCAATCCCGGTTGCGGAGCGGTCGAAGACATCGAGATCTTGCCTTCTGAGCGAAAGCGGATCGAAGATAGCAAATCGGCAATCCCGAAGTTGCGGGAGCGCATTGAAGATAGCAAATTTGGCAATCCCGAAGTTGCGTAAGCGATTGAAGATAGCAAATCGGCGATCCCGAAGTTGCATGAGCGATTGAAGATAGCGATCCGAAATCCACGAAGTTGCGGAGGAGCGGTCGAATACATCAGATCTTTCCTTCCTGATCGAACCGGATCAAAGATAGCAAATCTGGCAATCCTGAAGTTGCAGGAGCAGATTGAAGATAGCAAATCTGGCAATCCTGAAGTTGCGGGAGCGAGATTGAAGATAGCGATCCGGCAATCCACGAAGTTGCGGGAAGCGGTCGAAGACATCGATCTTGTCTCTCCGAGTTTGCAGTGGAGCAGATTGAATATAGCAGATCTGGCATTCCTGAAGTTGCAGGAGCAGATCGAAGCCATACAAGTCTTATTTCCTCGAAGTTCCAGTGGAGTAGGTTGAGGCTACAAATCCTCCTACCCGAGTTTACAATGAGGACCAGTCCGTATTTCTTTGAAGTTTCAGTGAGAAGATCGAAACTACAAATCTCTTCTCTCTGGATTCTTATCTCCTCGAAGTTTCAGTGGAGTAGATCGAAGTTACAAATATCTTCTCCCTGAAATTACATTGGAGCGGATCAAAGCGCTAGTTCCTGGACCCCCGATGATGCAGTGGGATAGAATGAAGCTACTGGAAGAAGAAAAAGCACTGAAAGAGGCATGACCGGACAAAGTTGGCCCTTTTTGAAGTCTTTGCTCTATTCTCGTTACACGACAATGAGCAAAGAGGGGCAGCTGTAAGACCCAATTTTCGCCCGGCCCTTTTTAAAACCATAAATTAAACCAAAATAAAAATAAAAAAACAAAAAAAAACCAATATTAATAGTCCAGTCAGTCCATTAAATTACAGCAGGCCCAATTGGCCTAGAGGCTAAAATAAACCATTACCCGATTTCTAAACCCAACTTACTAACCCACTTACAGACCCAATTACAAACCCAACTACCCAAGCCCCAAATGGCCCGATACCTAACTAAGCCCGAAATCTTAACATTTCAGAAACCCTAGAACCCCTTGGCCAAGCAGCGCCGCAAGTAGCCCCCCCACGCTCGCGCGTGCCATGCGCCCGCACCTCCGTACGCCCCACGCCAAGTGCCACGTACAACCACTGCTGAGCCTCCGTACTTGCACGAAGAAAGGACGACAACAGCAAATCAAAAGAAATAATTGTATTTTTCTTATTTTTTATTTTTTCGAACTCGGTTATAAAAAGGGAAGCAAAAAACGTTTGTAGCTCTTCACATTTTACGGATATTATTGACGAAATACAGAAATCAGAAACAAAAAATTTTTCAAGGTTGATTCTTTTCCTTTGCGTTTTCAATATCAATTTCTTTTTATTATTTCCGTTTTCTTACGACGCATAAAAGACGAAAGGGATAAAGATTAGAAAGATACCTGAGTCGGTTGGAGTTCCCATCGACGATTATTGCTGGAGCCCAAACGCCTCGGAACCCATGTGGGTTCGGACGGGGTTTCAAAGGGTAATGAGAGCCTCCTTTCTATTTACGTTTTTTCTTTCTTTTATTTCTAGAAAACATAGGATTTGAGAAGTTTTTTTTTTAAAAAAAATAAGAGGGGTTTTAAAAAGGGGGTCAAAAGGGCCCGATTTCGCATCTCCGGCCACCGCCCAAGGCGAAGCTATGGCGGAGGACGCAGCCGGATCTTCGGTCAGAAAAAGGGAAAGAGAGAGGCCCTCTTTTAATTTTTTTTTAGAAAGGGTTTCAAAATAAAAAAAAAATCTGATTTTCTTAGTTTTATAACGGTACCAAAACGGTGTCGTTTTGGCTAAGCCTCTATACACAAAACGACGCCGTTTTTCCATTTCAACCCGCGTGTTGACCCGACCCGGGGAAGGATCCGCGTGTTTTGTGGAATTGGGCTATTTGTCGTTTTGGCCCTTTCGATTTTTAAGCTTGTTTTAATTAAATTTTATTTTATTTTTAATTTGGCCCCCGTAATTTCAGTCTTGTTTCATTTAAGTCCCATATTAAACGCTGCGCATAAGGCTGGGGAATATTTTCTCATCTAGTCCTTGCAGTTCCACGCGTGTTATGTTTTAGTCCCTATTCGCCCTTTTATTTCAATTCATTGTAATTTAGCCCTGAATTTTTAGTTTGATTTCAGTGTAGTCCTCTAATTAATTTATTCAATTATTTGCTCATTAATTTGTGTAATTATTTTCCTTTTGAATTAATATTAAACATTATATATTTTAAATTGTGCTAGATATTATTTATTCCTCATTATATGTTGTTTATTTTCATTAAATTTTTTATATATATATTCCTTTTATATATATACCTATAATTTATATTAAAACTATTTTTATGCTATGTATATATCATTGTTTTCACATTATTATGTATATATATATATATATATTTATCTATTTATATGTATAGGTATATTTTTCTTTAAATCTATTTATTTATATAACTTATTTCCTTTTTATTCCCTATTTTATTATATAAATATACATTGTTTATTTTAACAACCTTGATATATTATTTTCATGTATAAATTATTAAATTTAGTCTTTTTATTTTCATGTATATTACTCATGTAAATTAACATATATTATTTTATATATATATTACTTTGATTTTCTCCTTACTTAATATTTTATTTTAGAATCTTTTATGTTATTTATTTTATTATATATTTGTCGCATCTGAATTATGCCAATTTGTTTAATATTATTTCAAAAATTGTCTTTAATTTATGGATTTCGACTGTTAATATTCGTGAAGTATATGTGTATTGCCATCGCATGTGTATTAGTTTGGTTTCTTGGTATTTTCATGTGATCTTGTTCCTTTATATGCTATTGTTGCCATATTATTAATATACGCTCGATATTATAATTTTGCTTTTCATTATCGAATAATGATCGAATAAAATGCATTTTGAGCCAATTTTAAAATCGCATATTTGAAAATTTTTCAAGATAAGGCAATATTTGTGTGTTTGGAAATCCGAGAGATCGTGCCCTAACGTGCTGGGTTTCGGTTTTTCATTTGACCAAATAACCAAATATCCTTTTAAGATTTCATTCATGTTTTTCTCAACTTTAAAATAAGGCAATGTTTGTGTCTGGAAATCCGAGAAATCATGCCCTAACGTGTTGGGTTTCGATTTTCCGTTTGACCAAATAACTAAATATCCTTTCAAAATTTCATCCATATTTTCTTAAATTAAAAACAAGGCAATTTTTCGTGTTTGGAAGTTTGAGAGATCGTACCGTAACGTGCTGGGTTTCGATTTTCCGTTTGATCCCAAATAATGAAATACCCTTTCAAAATCTCAATGCATGAGTTTTTAGAATTTTGGGATGATCTGGAATTCGAAGACTTAAATTGTTGCATCCTAACGTGCTGGATGTGATATTTTATTCCTTCGGAACCAGGGAATCTTAATATTCAAACTCGAGTATCTCCAAATGGGTCGAAAAAGGTCGTAATTTTAGAATCTTTCAAATTCTCGACGTTAGGACATTAATTAATCAATTTGGTACCAATTTTGGGCGTTGCGAGGGTGCTAATCCTTCCTCGTACATAACCGACTCCCGAACCTATTTTCTTAGATTTCGTAGACCAAAATTATTGTTTTAATAAATCAAAATGTTTTATTAATATAATCCATCTCAAGGTGATCCGATCACACCTCGAATAAAAGATCGATGGCGACTCCATATTTTTAAAGTCGATCCTCGTTTTTTCCAAAACATAAAAAAAATGGTTTCAACATGGTAGAATTGAAGATTCCCATATCATCTTCCATGATAGCTTTAATAGCTTCAATACTATCAGTTTGAATAAGGACCTTTTGGAAACACCTATTTGTCGTAAGATTCAGCCCATCCAAAATCCCCCAAAACTCTACCTCCAAAATTGAAAAATTACCCAAATATCTCATGAACCCTATAATCCACTCTCCCTTGTGATCTCTCACACAACCTCCTACAGCTGCAAGGCCCTCGTCAATCCTAACCGAACTATTAGTGTTCAAACAAACCCAACTGTTGGACATAGGCCAATTAGGTAGAGTGCTTCGGGCTTCAAACATTGAGATCGAGGAAACAGAGGAATACTGCTTAGCCCAACTAAAGGAGATTTTAATAATTTCCTCAACACTCCACGAAATTCCTTGGAAAACAAACATGTTGTGATTCTTCCAAATACGCCACGCAATAATCCCAAAGAGACAGGACCAATCGATTCCCCCCGTTTAAGAAGTCATCTGGTTCTACAAATTAGTCGCCATCCAATCAAGTAAAGAGCCTGAGTAAAAACTAGAAAGAGTTTGTTGAGGAATGATTTTATCCCAGACTCCTCTGGCTACAGGACAATCTCTGAGTGTATGCATTACATCCTCCAAAACATGTCCACAAATACTGCAAGGGCTGCTACTCCCATAACCTCGTCTTACTCTTTCAGCATTTGTAAGCAGCCTTTGCTTTAAGACAAGCCAAATAAAGAAGCGGATCCGATGAGGGCCTTTAAATTTCGAAGGTATCCTCCAAAACGCTTCCTTAGGATTCAAAGTGTCTTCACGAACCTTCCTATATGCACTCTTGAGAGAGAAGGTGTCGGTCGAGGTGGCTCCCCAAATAATCTGGTTCGGACCTGACGAAGGATGTGGTAGAGGAACACTCACAATTTGATCAATGATTTCCTCTGGCACCCACAGTCTAAAAAGATCTAAGTTCTATGAGCCACTACCTGCAATTAGATCACTAAGAGAGCAATCCAAATTAAGGTTAGCAGAGGAAGGAATAAAATTCAAAAGGACCAAAGTTAGGGGTCCAAGAGTCCTACCAACATTTTATACTCTTCCCATCACCAAATGACCAAACCAGATTTTCTCAAAGGAGTGGCCACACCTTAGAAATGAACCTCTAAAGAAAAGAACACCGACTCCTAGATAACTCCTTAAGCAAACCACCAGGAACTCTATATTTTGATCGAAAAACCTGAATCCAAAGGGTATTAGCGTTCGAAATGATGTTAAAACCCATTTTCACTATGAAGGCAATATTATAATTTTCCAACTGCCTAAGGCCCAGCTCCCCATGCACCTTAGGCTGACACACTGAATCCCAACTAACCAAGGCCATCTTGGAGCTACCATTATGAGATCCCTACACAAATTTCCTTACTATCCTCTCAATATCGTCACAAACTCTTTTAGGAACCATCATCGTCTGCATGAAGTAACTGGGAATTGAAAGTAGAACAGATTGTGCCAAGGTGATTCTACCAGCAAAAGAGAGTTGGCGTGCATCCTAGCTAGACAATTTACTACACACTCTATCCACCACAAAGTGCAAAGTGCTACTAGTAACCTTATCATGAAAAAGTGGCACACCAAGATAAAGCCCCAGATTAGTAACTTACTGAAAACCCAAAAAGCTGCTTAAATGCCTCCCCAAGCGTTAACCCACACTCTTAGAGAAAAATATTACTCTTCCACATATTTACCTGGTGCACCGAAAAGGCACTCATGACTCAGGCTTGATCATCTTCAGCATGACAAAAAAGAATCAAGTCATCAGCAAAGAAAAGATGTGATAAATGTGGACATCTTGAGCAAGCCTAATAGGAGACCAAGCGCTCGCCTCAATAGCATTGTGAATACTGTGCCCCAACCATTCCATGCAAAGAATAAAAAGATAGGGAGATAAGGCACAGCCCTGCCGAACACCCCTAACAGGCCGAAACTTCTATGTTGGGACACCATTCCATAAAACCTGCATGGTAGAGCTAGAAATTGCAGATATAATAACATTTCGTAAAAAAAATTAGGAATACCTGCAGCTTGAAGCGAAGCATCAATAAAATCCCAGCGAACCCGATCATAAGCTTTCTCCAGATCAATCTTGATAGCCATCCATTTCCTATTCTTCTGCGTGCCCCTCATAGAATGGATTACTTCTTGTGCTATAATGATATTATCAGTAATATTCCTCCCAGCCACAAACCTAGTTTGCTCAGGCACTATAATCCTCGAAAAGACCACTTTAAAGCGATTAACGATGACCTTTATAACCAATTTATAAAGGACCGAGCATAAGCTAATTGGCCGAAATTGAAAGAAGTCCTCCGAATTCTGAACTTTCGAAATAAGCACAATGAGGGAATTATTAAGTTTCGAATAGATAACTTGACCTTCAAAAACCCCTTTAACCCACTTACAAATCGAGTCGCCAACATGCTCCCACTGACTTTGATAGAACAAGGCATGATACCCATCACTCCCAGGTGCCTTCAAGGGTGCCTTTGCAAAAAGGGCATTTTTAATTTCATCATCAGTCACTGTCCTACTAAGAAAATTAAGATCCTCATCCTTCAGCCTCGGAAAAGCACTAGAAGGGAAATCTCTCCTAGGCCCAGGATGCTCCCCATACAAAGTGGAGAAAGAAAATAACTGTTTCAATCTTCATCTGCTCATCGTCCATAATCCAATCACCCATACCATTTTTCAAAGCAAAAATTCTATTATGTTGATGTCTTTTCAAAGTACGCGTGTGGAAAAATTTGGTATTGCGATAACGTAAAACCAACCAATCACACCGCACCTTCTGTCTCCAAAGGATTACCACGTGATGTAACATAGTCCCCAAATCCTCTCTAATATCCATTTCCACTTGATGAAGGTAGTTCGAGTTATCCCAATCTCACTCCAACTAAACATTCTGCAACTTACGAGTTAAGGCCTTCTTATGGGTAAAAATATGGCCATACACCTCCTTATTCCAACTTTTAATCTGATCAGTAAACTTTGAATGTAAGGCCAACATACTAGCAGACAAATTCCAATTCTATTTAACAAAATCCGAAAAAGCAGGGTGCTCCACCCAATCAGCTAAAAAACAAAACGGTCTCCCCCTTAAAGAATGAAGCTCCGGCATAAGGGACAACTTTAAAGGCCTATGGTCGGATTTGAGACATGGCAGGTGCGCCACTAAGGAATTGGGAAAGTTTGCACTCCACGCACTATTACAAATGGCCCTGTCCAAGCGTTCGAAAATCCCCCTCTCTGCCAAGTGAACTGTGCACCCCTGAACCCCAAGTCAAGCAGCTGAGCGGAATCCATAAAACTCCCAAAGAAAGGACACCTCTTACCCCTAACTCTCCCCCCTTTTTTTACTCGAAGACAGAATGACATCAAAATCACCAATGGCAACCCAATGAGACCCATCCAAAAGAATAGAATCCTTTAAAGAATCTCATAAATTCCTCCGTTTCTGACTATTTGGGCTGTCGTACACAAAGGAGACTAACAAGGGTTGCTTGAAAGAGTTATCATAATATATCTTTAATGGCATTGTTATGGACTAAATAACTCTTAGACCCAAGATAAAATATCTCAACTTTAATGGATGTGATTTTACTTCATAAGATAATTCCTTTAAGCAGTTTGCAAATGATAAAAAGCCAAAAAAAAAAAAAAAAAAAACTTTAACATTTTCCAAGTATTTCTACTATTTTTTTTTTTACTCATTTCTACCAAAAAAAGATTATCTCAAGTTTTGTGTAAACATGACCATACCGAAGGCTATTAATAGTAGATGCAAATGGTCAGTTTTTATATGACTTAGCTTACAAAAACAAGAACATCTCTAAGTCTAAATCAAAATTAGATAATAGAGGCATATAGTAAAGTATAAAGAAATAAGTAGTTGGATGTGCATAGTTTTACTAATTCACGCATTGTGTACACCATCACAGGGTTTATTCTTCTCTTCTAAATCTTATTCTGTATTTGATTATGTAGAATTTAATTTAGTCCTCAATTTTCACCTTACGAGGAAAACCACACCCATTGAATCTTCATCCTCATTTCTAAATGAAAATGAGACACGTACATTTATAAATTATTATCCTATATTTCTTGAAAGTTTTACAAGCAAAGTAGTTAAAGTTTTTCCTTAATCACTCAACTCCAAATTATAGTAGCCTCAAAATAGTAAAAAATACTATAAAAGCCAATAAAATAATTTTATATTCAAAAAGTAACTTCAAGCCTTCTTGTTGGAAGAGGTGAGTCATGCATATAAATTTAAGATAAAACAACAACTGAAGCATCTAATTAACTAACCGCCCTTGGTTTACTTGTTTCAACATTACTTGGGACAGTTCAAATGCAGTGAGTTGTACTGGCATTTTTTACCTTTTTTTTTTATCTTGATTTTTTTATTAACAAATGATCTTGGTTCGAGTTAAAATTATCTTTATTTTTGCTGAAAGATTTATCTTCGCATGGGAAAAAAGGAAGAGGAATGTTTTGGTTGGCACTAAACTTTATCATTATCCTTTAAAGCTTTTCACTTGATCTTACTTGGAGCCAAAGTTGATATTAAATTGCTTCGAGTTGAAGTCCAGCATTTGAATTTCAAAATATGGATAAATGATTGAATTCAAACCATGTTTTATTTGGTGCAAATTTGATAAAATCTAACCTATAAATAGGCCATTTCGATGCTCTTTGGGACATCCGTGTGAGAGTAAAACTTGAATGTAAGTGAGGAGTTAGGTGTGAGTGATTGTAACATTAGGAGTTCTTTGTCGAGGCTGCAGTTATCTCACAGTATAAAAGGAAGATTGAACTTTAGTTAATAGAGTTCTTGATTCATGGTTGAACAAAATCATGTTGGAAAATATGGACATCACATGTATAATAAGGGTAATTATATGTTATTATTTACTATCATAATAGGTTAGCCTAAATTAAAAGTGATCTAATTTGGTTAAGATTTATTGGGCTTTAATTATTAAATAAAGTATGAGTCAAATATGTGTAGATACTCTAGTAATTAAGTTCTAATCAATTTCTAATTAATGATGGGCTAATTAGGAATTAGAGCTAATGTGCCAAAGTTATATATATTAGGGTTATGGTCCCCAAATTACATACAATCCAACTTTTCTAACATCCCATCTTTAGAAAAGAGAGAGCCACATTCTTTAGATTACTTGTGTGCTAATTTGGAAGATCAAAACCCCAAGATCCGTAGATTTCAAGAAATCGATAAATTCAGGTACGCTTCTGCATCTAGTTTTGTTCTTGATTTATTCTTAATAACTTGACATGATAGATCCTAGTTTACAGTTCTAATTTTATATTAGATATTATTTACAGTTCTAACAAATCATTCATTAAGCAAAACTCCACCATGTAGAATTATTATCTGAATTGCATTAACAAATCTTTTGCTCCATTTATTTCTTTTTTTACTCTCTTATTAATTTATAAATGGGTAAATAACAATAAAGATCCCTCTGTGTATTCTAATGCTACAGAGATACCCTTTCACTAATTAAAATTTCTTTATTAGTACTCTCTGTTTTAAATACTTCATAAATTTACATCAACAGAAGTAAAAGGGTAGAGGATGATCATTAGGGTCAAGATTTTACATCCAACAATTATAAATAAAATTGTAGTTGGATAAAAATATAATACCAACATTCAATCACTTTATGTCTTGAATAAGCCAAACCTATTCAAACGTAAAAACCAATACTCGATTTCACTTTTTCTTTAGCATGTGGATTAAAAATTTAATCATTTTATTTAATATTAATATATAATGAGAAACTTTTAAAATAAATTTATAATTTTCTACAATAATTTATACACATGAATTATTTATATATTAATTTATAACGAATAGATGTGAAAATAAAATTACAATTTGAAGCATAATTCGGGTAATATATTATTTAATTATCATAAAAATAACTAATATGACTGATATTAAATTTTTTTTAATAATCGTAGTTATTAAATGATTACTTCCTCTACATTTAAAATGTAAATTCACATATCTTATTTACTATATTGCATTAAATTTTGTTTAATATAAAATAAATTTAATAATAGTAAAATTATTTTTCATTCAAAGTTGATTTGTTAATTTTTTTTTAAAATTATTATGTAATTTAACTTATTTTATGTAATAATTTTTAAATATTTTATTTCTACATTCAACACTATCCATATCACAACAAAAAAATAGTGAACTATTTTTTTTTTTATTTTTTTCATAAGTCAAATCTATAATTTTACATTATTTAAAACTTAATTTTGTTCCAAAATAAATTATTTAAAATTTTATCCCTAAAATTTAAAACTATTAGATATATATTATTTTTAACATTAATTTTTTTAAAAAAACTATGATTTTAAAATTGATTTAAAATTTAAAATTTAAAATTAAAAGTATTATATATATTATTTCTAAAACTATTTAGAACATAATTTCTAAAATTAGAAAATAAAAAAATCTAAAACTTTATTTCTAAAATTTAAAATTATTTAAAATTTTATTCCTAAAATTTAATTAAAAAAAAACTATTTTAAAATTTATTTCTAGACAACCTATATAATATATTTTAAATTTATAAATCATTAATTATATATACACATATAATAACAATTTTTTCTTACAAATATTTTCCTTATAATTAAAGCATAAATTATATTCATAATATTATAAATATATTATCTTTTAAAAACTTAAGTAAATTTTTAATTTGTTTATAATATTTTAAATATTATTTAATCAATAATTTTAATTAATATTTCATTATTTGAATAATAATAATTTTATAAAACACACAAATAATCCCTGAGGTGATAAAAAAGCTAATTCTATCTATAAATATAAATATAATCACAATTATAAATAATATATCCAAATAATTATAATAAAAATCAATCAATATAAAATAGAATAAGGATAATAATAAAAATACATCTAGATCTTCATCAGACTCAAATACGTAATTAATAAATAATGTTTTGTTTTTAAAAAAAGACAGTGCGGTTAGATGGAAAAATAAGGCCTATAGGCCATTTTTTTAATTAATTAGACCTTTAGGCTAGTTTTAAAATTAATTAGGGAAATAGGTTAATTTAAATGGAAAGCGCATTTAGTTGGGCATGCTTTCTGGACAGATGTTAGGAAAGCGCGCCTAACTGGATCCGCTTTCCATTTCTCTCTCCAGAGTTAGGGCTTTTTAATTATTTAGGGTTAGGGTTTTTATTTATTAGGGTTAGGGTTTAATGTATTTTGAAAGTGTTTAGAGTTTTCGACTAAAACGACGAAAATTCTTTGGTAGTTTTGAGGGGTTGGAGATGTGACAACGCGCCTCAGCACACATATATTTCATATGTCATGGCGGGGTAGGACAATGACCTTAGAAACCCATTATGTGGAAATCTAGTTTCGGGGTAATAATGCTTGATACGATCAGGGGTCGAAGTCAACGTGAAGGTCCCAGTCGGCAGCCGTGATGCGGTCACGGGTTTGAGTATAACTGGGGGGTTAGGTGACGGTCGTTACGCGGTCAAGAGTTCAAGCTTTTTGGATACCCGCAAACAATGCCCTATATATACCAAACATAAGATTGATGCCATAATCATACAGAAAAACTCTAGGACTTTTGGTGTAATCAACGTGATTTTTTTCTCTATTTCCAAGCAGCTAGTATCTTTAACTTTTCATTCTTGTCAAAGGCATACACCAAGGTGGACACAAGAGGGCTATCAAGAGGAGAGCGGATGTTCGGGCACAGTAGAGGTCAAACTCGGGTCGACGCGACAGCGATTGTAGTTATTAATGAGTTGTGTAATAACGACTCGCTCCATAAGGAGCATCACCTTTACTACATCGCAACAGCCGCTCATTGCCTGAGAGTCCTCTTGCGTCAATGACAGTGCAGGCTTTCGAATAAGAAGGAAGGTTAAAGGTACTGATTGCCCGAAAATAGAGAAATATATTACACCAATTATAGCTGGAAGCCCCAAAGTTTTTCCGTATGAATATGCCCTTAAAATTCTGTATGATATTTATAGGGAATCATTTTCAGGTATTCAAAAATATTGAGCTCGTGGCCACGTAACGATTGTCAACTGGATCCTCCATTATACCCCAATCCATTATCGTATAACGGCTGTCGATTGAGACCTCCACATCGACTTCCACCCTTGACCGTAGAAAGCAAAATCACCCAATAACTGACTTCCCTAGGATAGGATTCGGAGGAATTGATCCATTGTCGGTATGATATATGAAATGTGTGCAGCTCGAAGCGATATCGCATCAATAATGACTCAAGAATACCTTGAACGTAAACTAAATATTATTAGCAACTGAAATTTTTAAGACCGGGAAATGGTTTATAGTGGAGAAATAGAAAGGGTTGGAGAGAAATTATATGAGTGAGGGATGATGAAGCTTGGTATGTGAGAGTCATTTTATAGTCGCATAGAAGGGTCTGTTTGCAAAGGAAAACCTTCAAAGTGCACTAGGACATATTTTAAATGTGTTGAAGAAATGTTTAAAGCGTCCAAATTATTCGAAGTGTCAGGCTTTTCTGCTCCGAGAATAGTAACTTTGTTAGAGAAAGCCCCCTAGTTGGGCGAGCTTTCTCTAACAAATTTACTATTCCCCGGGCAGAAAATACATTTTCAAATGACTATTGTGCATGTTATGCAGTGCAAAATCTCGATGAAATTATATGAGTTCTGAACACGTGATGAAAATTATTTGCACCATACATAATGCAATGAATGTGTGCATTTGTAAACAGAATTCATAGCACGTATTCTCTTTCTCCCTACATAATTCTCTTATAAAAAGGGTATAATTTTTATAAAATAGATACGCATCAAGTTAATAGCAAACAGAAGAACCTTGCATCATGGGTGAGAGTTGTGTGTACTCCTTCGAAAACTCTTGTAACGACTCGAAATTCAATGGTGTCTGGAAGTGTATTTTCGGGACTCCGTTCCTGTAAGTCGGGCTCGTAAATTTTCTTTCATTCATTATTTATGGAGTTATTTTTGGTAGCAAATTTAATTTTGATTTAGTAATTTTAATGATTTAGTTGTTAACTAGGGTACATGGACTAAATTGCTTAAGTGATAGAAGTGCAAAAAGGATATTAAATTATAAGATAGGAATTGTTTTAGGGACTTATATAACAATTAGGTCATTATAGTTATGTTTTCATAAATGGCCGATTATGGCTTTGTGAGATATAGATATTAAACATGATTATATTTGTTAAAACTTAAGAAAATTTGTGAGTAAATAGTTATAAAATAAAATAAAGCATAACCAAATAATAAAATATAGAAAGTGGAACAAAATCAAAACATTTTCTCTTATTTCTTGCATACAAAAAAATGAAACAAAAGAAAAGAAGAAGAAGGAGCATACGGCCATCGTATTTAGATTTTGAAGCTTAATTTGGTTAGTATATTTTGGTCTTTTTTGCATAAATTTTAGGTTTTTGGAACCCTAATATCATGAGTTAGCTTACCATGCTAAAATTTTTTAGAATTGTTGAGGTTGATAGGAGTTGCTTTTATTGAGAAATTGAAGTTCTTGGTGTTACTTTGATAGATTTTAAGGATAGAAGTGAAATAGGGTTAATTTGTAAAGTTAGTTTACAATTTGTACAATAATGACTAATTAGTTCAAATTTTGAAATTAGGGGTTTAACTGAGAAGTAAGAAGTTCTATAAGCACTCTAGGAAATTCGGTCTAAGTTTCGCAGCTAACGTTGAACTGGAATCCTTGAGTAAGAAGGGAAAAGGTAAGGTTGTCGACGAGTGGTTCGGAAATTACGATGTGTGTTTCTATAATCCAAACTATTTAAATTGTTGTTTTAAGCATTTGCATTATATGGTGAGTTAAGGTAAGTAATAAATTGAGTTAATGTGACATACTTGAAATGGTTGAATTAATTACTTGTTATTTGGATTGTACTGAGTATTGTTGAAAATGAATTTGTAATATGAAATTGAGGAATTGAATTGATAATTACATTACCCTATTAACTGTTCGGGCAAGGTCAGTATAATTGGCATGCCATAAGATAGGAAGAGTTCAGGGTTTTATGACTACATGTCTGGGAGTGCTGGACAACCCATTTGTCGATTTTACCGGCCAGCGCAAGGTGCAATTTATTTTTATGAATTATTCTGTCAGGCTCTGGGAGCCAAATTTTGGTGTGTTGGTTGGATCTGCGTATCCGAGTCCGAGTCATGTTAATAGGGGAAAATTTAAAAGAAAGTATTAAAATTGGATATGGCAATGGAAATAAAGTTGGCTGTGAATTTGGGACAATTTATATTAGATGTATAAAATGGAAATGTGATGATACTTGAAATTTTTATGTTGAATTTGTTATTAAGTTTCAAAATATGAATGGGTAATATATATTTACATGTGTTTCCTGTAACACCCATAACCCGTACCTTTCATCGGATTAGGGTTACGGAGTATTACCGTACAATTCAGTGCAATTAATGACGGATAACATCAAGTTTAACAAATTTAGTTAACAAATTCATAAATAATCAGATTGGAGTAAAACATACAGTTATGGACCTTAAATTGAGCCTACATTGTTTTAAAAATAGTTTAGGAACAATCAGGGACCAATTTGAAGCAAATCAAAACATTTAGGGAAAAACTAAAAATTTTCAAAACATGAGTCACACGGTTGTGTGTCCAGGCTATGTGACAGAGCCCAGGCAGTGTGATTCTAGACATGGCCGTGTGGATTTCCACACGCTCGTTTGACTACCCCACACGCCCATGTGCGTACACCGTGTAACTCATTGTGCCTGTGTAATATAAGGTCACACGGCCGTGTAACTCTCTGTGACCGTGTGGCTTAGGGTTACACGATCGTGTCGCTAGGACGTATAAATTTTTATGACCGTGTGGCTTAGGGTCACATAGGCGTGTTGCTAGGCCGTGTAACTTTGTGCCCGTGTGGATCAACCTCCACCATAACACGCTAGAGGCACACGCCCGTGTATGACACACGGCCGTTTAACAGCCTGTGTCCCAGGCCATGTGTGCATAAAATTACCTAAAATGTGCTCATTTCATGTCCAAATGCTTAAGTACCCAAACGAACTTTGAACACATTATTATAAGACTTCAAAATGTATTTCCTTGACACCCAAAACACGCCAAACAATCAACCTAAGGCCTAACCAATGTGTCATAAATGACATCACATTTCAAACACCTAACTTTTCTTCTACCTAGAATTACATTACACAAGCCTCAACTCATTCAAATTAACTTGCATTCAATTCTAACATGCATTGTTTAATTCATATCAAGCTTACCTTTCCATACTTGACCACATATGCTTAAACTTAGAACTTATCATGCATACCACATTGATTACTCATTCCACAATATCAAATGCACAATACATATACATTACAAATACTTGTGGATCAATACAATCATAACCAAATGGTCCTATTACATGGCATATAAGCCGAGTTAAATTAAAAATCTACCAAAAAGGTCCTCAGATAGTTTGATTCTTCTAGTTGATTCGATCTCCCAATTTTCACAAAACGTAATCTACAAAGAAAAAGACAAGGACACGAGTAAGCTTACAATAAGCCTAGTAAGTTCCTCGATTAACGATAAAGCTTACCAAATCAAACATAATAATTCAAATAACAATATTAATGAATAAAGTTCCTGTCAAAAAATTTATTAACAGAATTCCTGTCAATCACAACTCACAACAGGTGAGTAATGCTCATCAGTAGTACAAATCATTTATCTATATTTCAATAACATTCAGAGATCAATAAAATGATACCGACAAATGATATACGGATACGAGTACACGATTAACCATCCAAACACATTAGGTGCTCAAACGAGCTAGACCAACCGATAACACACCTTGGCACCAAGTGCCTAGCCCGTAGGCCAACATCCGCCCTCGTAACACAACAGAAACACTATAATATGACCCGATAGTCCACAAAAAATGTAGGACCTTGGTATATTCGGTGAATAGAGGATATACAGAAATCATCATCACTTCTCATACCAATCCCGTACCGGGCGCAAAATAACCTATTGGCATGCCAATCGTACTCTATCCTACGTTCATCTGGCTCAGGATTTATCAACAAAAAATAGTGTTATCGTTTCATTACATCAGTTTTCATTTACAAGACATTATTTATATTAATCAACATGAAATAATTGAATTTCATCTAATATGCATTTAAAAATTTATTAGAATTAAACCGATCGAACTTACCTGACTAAACTACAGCACGACAAGGTACACGGACTATTCAGTATTTTTCTCTTTTTCGCGATTATCAGCTCGTTCTTGATCTAAAATAATAATTTCATTCAATTAACTAATTCTAACAAAAAAACCAACTCATTTTATGCAATTCAGTCCTTTTTTGACATTTTACAAATTACTCTCAACATTTTTACTTTTATGCAATTTAGTCGATAAGCCCAAATCATGCAATTTAACCATTTTTATTCAAACCCAAGCTTAGCCGAATATTCAAGGGTTTCACTACAGACCATATTTGCAATTATTTCTTATCAAGCCCCTGTAATTTTATTACTTTAACAATTTAGTCCTTAAACATTAAAATCATCAAAAACTACTTTACAAAATAGGCATATCTAACAACCACACTCAATAATCTTTCATAAAACTTCAAGAATAAATCAAAATCATCAATGGAATAATCCATAACATTGATTAGTTTTAAAAATTAGTTCCCTAGCTAGCTAGATTAAGCTAATACGAGCTCAAAAACATAAAAATTACTAAAAACAGACAAAGTTTACTTGCCTATTTCAAAAATTCTAGCTTGGTCGAACCTTAGGTTCTCTAATGGCGACTTCTTTCAATTTTGGTGAAAATGAATTACTAAAGAAGATGATATTATTTTATTATTCTTTTGTTTTAATCTTATTTGCTTATTTACGATTTTGCCCTTAAAAATTAAATTAAACTTCATACAATTAAGCATCTAGGATCGTCCACTACAACATCAAATGGTATATTTGCCATTCAAGACCTCTAGTCTTCCTTTCTATAGCTAATTGATAGCCTTAACTATTAACACTAACTTCTACAACTTTTACGATTTAGTCTTTTTTATTTAATTAACTATCCAAACGATAAAATTTCTTAACCAAAATTTAATAGGACACTAATGACCTTGTAAGTATTAAATAATTAATATTTATGGACTGACACATTAGAGTTGTGGTCCCAAAACCATTATTTCAGACACCACTGAAAAATGGGCTGTTACATCTCCCCCCTTAGAAAATTTCATCCTTGAAATTTCTTACCGTTGAATAGGTTTGGGTACTGTGATTTCATCGAGTCTTTAGTTTCCCATGTAGCTTCCTCGATTCCATGCCGATTCCATAAGACTTTTACTAATGGTACTCTTTTATTTCAGAGTTCTTTTATTTCTAAAGCCAAAATTTTAATCGGTTCTTCAGAATATGATAAATCTGGCTGTATCTCAACCTCACAAGGACTAATTACATGTGAAGCATTTGACTTATACCGTCTCAGCATTGAAACATGAAAAACGTTGTGAATCTTTTCAAGTTCTGGAGCTAGAGCTAATCTGTAAGCTACAGGACCAATTCTTTCTATAATCTCATATGGCCCGATGAACCTCAAACACAGCTTCCCTTTTCTACCGAACCGTAGTACTTTCTTCAACGGTGAGAATTTCAAGAACACTTTATCGCCAACTGCAAATTCTATATATTTCCTTTTTAAGTAAACGTATGATTTCTGATGATCCGACGCTACTTTCAAGCAATCCCAAATTATACGGACCTTGTCTTCAGTTTCACGAATCAAATCAGTACCAACTAACTTAGATTCACTTAATTCTGACCAGTAAAGCGGTGTTCGACATTTTCTCTCGTACAAAGCCTCAAACGATGCCATTTTAATACTGGATTAATAGCTTTTATAATATGTAAATTCTGCCAACGGTAAATACCTTTCCCAACTACCTTTAAACTCAAGTATGTAGGATCGTAACATATCTTTCAGAATCTGTATTAATCGTTCTGATTGCCCATCTGTTTGCGGATGATAAGATGTACTAAAATTAAGTTTAGTGCCCAGAGATTTGAAGTTTACCCCAAAATATCGAGGTAAATCTCGGATCTCTATTAGAAACAATAGATAATGACACCCCATGTAGTCTGACAATCTCAGACATATATAACTCTACTAACTTCTCGAGCAAATAATCAATTCAGACTGGAATGAAATGAGCTAATTTTGTCAACTTGTCAACGATAACCCAGATCGAGTCTTTCTTCCTCGGTGTCACAGGCAATCCTAATACAAAATCCATTATAACTCGCTCCCATTTCCACTAAGGGATAGTGACAAACTGTAGTAATCCTGACGGTACCTGATGTTCATCTTTTACCTGTTGGCAAACCAGGCATTTAGTTACAAGCTCGAAAATCTCACGTTTCATACTTGGCCACCAATACATCCGCTTCAGGTCATTAAACATCTTAATACTACATGGATGAATGGAGTATGTACTACTGTGAGCCTCTGATAAGTCTCGCTTAAGCTCTAGATTATTCGGAACACACAACTTGTTACGGAAATACATCATACAACCAGCGTTTGCAATAAATCCTGTAAACGGATCATTTTGGATTTGATCACGTTTAGCTAACAACTTCGGGTCGTTATCTTGCAACTCTTGAATTCGCTGACGAAATAATGGTCTAGCCCTCAGTTAAGCTAAAATAGAACCATCACCCTCCAATGACAAATGTGCATTCAATGCTCTCAAGGTAAATAACGACTTCCGACTTAATGCATGTACAACAACATTAGCTTTCTCAGGATGATAGTCAATCACAAGATCAGAATCTTTTAGTAGATCTAACCACCATTGTTGTCTCAGATTTAGCTCATTTTGAGTCATCAAATAATTTAGACTTTTATGATTTGTAAATATGTGGCATTTTTCACCGTATAGATAGTGATGCCAAATCTTCAGATAAAAAACAATAGCGTCTAACTCTAAATCGTGAGTCGGGTAGTTCCTCTTAGGCCGCTTTAACTAACGAGAAGCATAAGCTATTACTCTCATGGCTTGCATTAATACACAACCCAATCCACTAAGTGACGCATCACTGTAAACAACAAATTCTTTCCCAGATTTAGGCTGTGTCAGTACGGGAGCTTTTGCCAAGATTCTTTTTAACTGATCAAAACTCTACTGCACTCGTTTAAGCAAACAAACCGAACATACTTCTGTAGCAACTTGGTCACCAATGAAGCTATTATAGAATTTTTTTTAACAAAACGACGATAATAACCTGCTAGTCCTACAAAACTTCGTATCTCAAAAACATTTTTCGGAGCTTTCTCGTTAATAATGGTAGAAATTTTACTCGGATAAAATCGTATCCCATCTACGGAAACCACATGTCCAATTAATCTAACCTCTCGAAGCTAGAACTCACATTTTTTGTATTTTGCATATAATTCTTTCTCGCGCAGAGTTTGTAATATAGTTCTTAAATGCTGAGCATACTCGTATTTTGTTTTGGAGTAGATCAGTATATCATCAATAAATACAACCACAAATCTATCCAACTGAGGCTGAAAAAATCGGTTCATCAGATCCATGAAAGCAGCAGGAGCATTAGTTAATCCGAAAGACAGCACAAAAATTTCTTAGTGACCGTATCAGGTTTGGAAAGTAGTCTTCGATACATCACAGTTTTTTACTCCCATCTGGTAATACCCCGATCTGAGATCTATTTTAGAAAATACAGTTGCTCCTTTTAATTGATTGAACAACTCATCAATATGAGGCAAATGATATTTATTCTTTACCGTCACTTTAGCCAGCTGCCTATAATAAATGCATAATCTAAACGAACCGTCTTTCTTTTTTCACTAACAACACTGGTGCACCCCAAGGAGATACATTCGGTCGGATAAAACCTCTGCCTAGCAATTCTTGCAACTGTGCTTTAATTTCTTTTACTTCAGTCAGTGTCATGTTATACAGTGGAATGGATATCAGAGTGATTCTAGGCATCAGATCGATAACAAATTCAACTTCATGCTCTAGTGGAAATCCCAGTAACTCTTTAGGAAATACATCTATAAATTCATTAACAACAGGTACCTGATCTAGTTTCGATTCAGAATCCCGAGTATCCAGTATATAAGCTAGAAATGCCTCACAACCCTTACGAATCATTTTCTGTGTAGAAATAGCTGAAATAACTTTGGTAACACTGTTTGATTTGTTAGACTTAATTGTAATGAATTCACCTATCAGACATCTCAAATCAATCTGTTTGTCTATAGTTTACCACAACATTATGTAGTGATAGCCAGTTTATTCTCAAAATTATATCAAATTCGTGAAAGAGTAATAACATCAAATTGGCAGGAAACTCACAGCCCTAAACTCTTAGTGGACACTTACGACATATTAAATTAACTGTTACACTTTAACCCAGTGGATTTGTAACTTGAACCTTAAATTTAGTTAGCTCAACAGGTAAATTTTTATTCGTTACCAATAAAGTGCAAATATACGAATGAGTCGACCCAGGGTCAATCAAAGCATATACAGTAACATCAAAGAGATAAAATATACCAATAACGACATTTCTTCCTCATTCGGCACAACTTTACGAGCATACTTACTAAGATGCAAAAACTCTCTCTCATACTCAGCTACTGATTTCTTTCCCTACTTTAATTCCAGAAATTCTTTCTTTTTCTAGTCCAAGTATCTTTTGCTAACGTATGCCTTTTTAAAATTCTGTTTTGAAGAATTCTTAGTTGATGTTGTCTCTCGGTACCAATGCCATTAACGTTGACCACCAACTGTAGGCTTTATCTTTCTGTAATGATACGACACATCTAAGCTAATCATCAAGAGAGCAAGCCATCTCATCGAAGACTCACTGAATATTTTGAAGCTAATAATCAACTTTTACAGGATCATCATTAGATCTACCTCGAAATTCTTCAGCCCCATACTTCCTAACTTTGTCAACTGGGACCCATTGACTAATTTTCACTGTCAGAGGGGGTGAAGGTACCACAGAAGGTATAATAGGAGGTATAGTAGGGGGTGGAGGTTGCTGAGCCACTAGTTTGTTTCTCATAAACTCAGAGAACCATTAACCCATTAAATCGGAGAATATATTTTTAACTTCATTTTCAGACATCTGTGGAGTTGGTATACTATGACTTGCACCAGAATCAGTAGTCAGAATATTACTGTTTACTTCATTATTCATCACATTCAGAATAAGATGACATCATTAAAATCTAAAAGAAATAGGGGTTAGATCAGATCAATCAATATCACACTATCACAGGTTTATATGGCATGTAATTTCTAGACTTCATTCACACTACATTTAGTCTGAAAACCGACTAAACCGTAGCTCTAATTGGAGTAAAAAAATAACTTTATGGACCTTAAATCGAGCCTACGTAGCTTTAAAAATAGTTTAGGAACAATCAGGGACCATTTCTAAGTAAATCAAAACATTAAGAGAAAAACTAGAAATTTTCAAAATAGGGGTCACACGGTCGTGTGTCCAGGTCGTGTGACAGAACCCAGACCATGTGGCTCCAGACATGGTTGCGTGGCTCTCCACAAGCCCGTGTGACTACTTCACATGCTCGTGTGTGCAGACTGTGTAACTTATTGTGCTTGTGTAATATAAGGTCACATGACTGTGTGACTAGGCCCTGTAACTCTCTGTGATCGTGTGGCTCAAGGTCAAACGGTTGTGTCGCCAGGCCATGTAACCCTTATTGACCGTATGGCTCAGGGTCACATGACCGTGATATAGTCCGTGTCTCAGGCCGTGTATGTCCAAAAATGACCTAAAATGTGCTTATTTCATGTCCAAATGCTTAAGTACCCAAACCAACTCTCAACACATGATTATAAGACTTCAAAATGCATTTTCTTGACACCTAAAATATGTCAAACAATCAACCTAAGGCCTAACTAATGTGTCATTAATGACACCACATTTCAAACACCTAACATTTCTTCTACCTAGAATTACATTACACAAGCCTCAATTCATTCAAATTAACTGCATTCAATTCTAACATACTTTGCTTAATTCATATCAAGCTTACCTTTCCATACTTGACCACACATGCTTAAACTTAGAACTTATCATGCATACCACATTGGTTACTCATTCCATAATATCAAAAGTGCAACACATATACATTACAAATACTTGTGGATCAATACAATCATAACCAAATGGTCCTATTACATGGCATATAAGCCAAGTTAAATTCAAAATTGATCATTGTATTTCAGAGTTTTAAATTTATAATGATCAATCCTGGAACTAACTATAACAACGATTGAGGCAAGTGCACCTATCGAACAGTAGTATAGCTTAGGCAAGATCAGATTGTCGAACCCAAAGGAACTAAAAGTACTAATACTAACTTTCTTTCTATTATTTAGCCTAAAATAAGTGAAGTTGTTTATTAATCTAAATTAACTAATTACTAAGCTAAAGACACAAAGACAAAAAGAATGAATTGGGGAAATACTTGGGAAAAACTCAGTTGATTAAGACGATACCCTTAGGAAGAATCCACCTAGACTTCACTTGTTATCTAACACTGAACCAGGCGATTTATTCACTTGACTTGATCCGTAGGACTCCCTAATTTATATTAAACCCTCTATCGAGGCGAATAACGTCTAACCCTAGGTTGATCAATTGAAATCTCTTTCTAATTAAAACCCCTAGAATAGCAGTAAATCGATCTATGGACTCCCATATTAGGTTTCACCCTAATCCGGAAAAATCTCGTCACCCTATCTCTAGGCGCGCGATCAACTCCGCTTAATTATGATAGATCTACTCTTAAGCAGGGACTTTTGCTCCACCACCTAAGCATATTCAACTTGAATTAATATCCGCAAAATATCAACACAAGAATTAAGCACACATAATCAAGAATAAATCAAGTATTTAGCATATAGTTCAGAAAACAATAACAAGATTCATCTAGGTTTCATCCCCCTTCAGGTATCTGAAGGGTTTAGTTCATAATACTAAAGAAAAACATCTCAGAAGAAAAGATAAAACAAAACATAAGAAATCCCTAAAACTCCGTGAAGGAATTGAAGAGGAGATCCTCCGTCTTGAGTAGAATTCCGACTTCTGGAGATGGATCAACTGGCTATCCCTTGAGAGTTTCCCACAAATCTGACCTTTTCAGCTCGGCTCCTTGGCCTAGCTAACCGCCCCCTTTTAGGTTATACTTAGGGTCTTTATATAGGCTTTTGAAATAGGTTTCTTTGCCCTTAAGTATCATTTTCTGAGTGAAATTACTCTCCTCCACAGGCGAGGGCACGACCATGGCGCACGCCCGCGTGTGAATCATGGCCAGCCGTGTTGGACTCAGTTAATGAGGCACGACCGTGTAGATCGACTTCAGGCCGTGTTCTAGTATATTTGAGGAGGCACGACTGTGTGGGCTTTAGTCCAGGCCCGTTTCTCGTTCTTTTTATTCTTGGGTGCTTTCCTGAGTATAAGACATGAAAAGAAAGGATTAAGAGCACCTTTTTACATAAATCAAGGGATAACTCATCCAAAAGTATGCTAAATGTGGGATTAAAAAATGTTACTATTTCGGTTTATCAAAAATCTACCAAAGAAGTCCTCGGATAGTGTGATTCTTCGTGTAACGTCCTAAAAATTTAAGTGTTTTTTGCTAAATCCAGTCATAAGTAAGTATCTGCTTCAGTTGTTAAGTGTTCTGTGCTTGTGTTCGAGATTAGTGGTTCAAGTCCCACTTTTGGAAAAAAAATTGTTATTTTCTTTGATTCAATTTGTATCTCCGAGTTTTCAACTTAAGTTTAATTCTGAGTGAACTTGTATCAAGAATGAGCCTGCTGGTTCAATGGTTAAGCATCTGAGTACTCATTGGTCTTCTTTTCGAGTCTCTACATATACAGTAGGGAAAATATTTTGTATATTTTTGGAAAGAAATAGATTTTAATTTAAATTATTTAATTAAGTTTACTTTCCCAAAATTTCCCCTTTTTTGTACGACTGTTTTATTTTTTTTCTTTTCTTTCTTCAACTTTCACTGTCGTTCTTTTTGTTTCTTTATTCTTTGTTCCTTTGTTTTTCCCTCTCTTTTCTTCTGACAATTTTGTTGCTGACTTCGTTAAGGAGTTTGCATCGTGCTTTATTTTTTTTATTTAAAGGCTAACAGCGTAAGTCTTACCATTGATTTTCTAATTTTGTTTGCTCTCATTGCTTTGTATCGTGGTTTGACTCTACTATCGTTTCATTTTGAATTTTCTTTTAAGTTTCCAATTGGTTTTCTTCTTTAGGCGTAGGAGTGGCGAATTAAGGTCCTTCAACGACTTAAGTTCTTTTATTGTTATTTCGCACAAGGGTACGTGCTTAATTTTGCGAATTTGGGTTTTGTGTCGAATTCCTTCGATGTCACTTCGGTTTGGATATTAATTTAGCATTTTGGTGTGATTAAATCATTTAATTGGTCATTTGAATGTCATTTATATATCCGGGAATCACCGTTGTTGCTTCTATGTCGAAACAGTATCATGTGTGTAACGAAAACCGATTTTTTTGCAAATTTTGAATGTTGAAAAACAAGATTGTTGACGCCTCACGGCCGGTGACAGGCTGTGTAACTCACTGTTTGTGAATTAATGTCAGACAGGCTAGGGACATGGTGTGTGTCTATGCCGTGTAACTCATTATTTTTGAATTAGGGTAACACGGGCTGGGGACACGAGCATCTTTCTAGGTCGTGTAACTTACTGTTTGTAAATTAGTGTCACACGGGCCAAAGACACAAGCGTCTGTCTAGGCCGTGTGAGAGATATTTTGAGATTAGAGTCATACGGGCATACACTTGGCCGTGTGTCAGATTGTGTAACTCACTGTTTTGAGCTACACGATCGTGTACCAGGCCGTGTGGAACATTAAGAAGGCCACACGGGCCAGGCCCTTAGGCCGTGTAAATCTACACGGGCATGTGGGCCAAAATACTAAAATTTTCCCAAGGCTGTAAGCGTCGTTCAAATGGAATGTAGGCCTTCCGTAGGGTCCGTATGATCTGAGTTAGACTGTATAACTTGATATCAAATGTTTAGAGGCTGAATAATTGATTATCTGTATGTATACTTGATGCGATAACTGTTAAATGATAATGATCTGTATTATCTTATTATGAATTGTATCTGGGAAACTGTATGTACATCCTTGATATCTATTATCTGTAATCTACATCTACATTGGGTGGGAATTGTATAAAGAATGGAGTGCTGACAGTTCAATGATCTACCGAATTGAGTGGCTAAGCCACAAATCTGTATTTGATTTTGGCGATGTACTGCATACTGGTCTGACAGCTAGAATGTAATTACTCTGAAATGTGTCATACCGACACTAATTGGTGTGTAGGGCTGGATGGGTACTTGATACCCTATATGGTGTGTAGCGAATGAGGGTAGGAAACTGCATCTGATTCTGATATGTTCTGCACTTGTATCTGATTTTTTCTATATCTTATTTGAATTGCTACAATCATATTGAGTATCATCTATTTCTGATTCTGTATTTGAATTTGAATTTGGGAAATTACTGTTATATTTATATTTTTGTCTTGCTTTTATTTCTATTACACACACTGAGTTATAAACTTATTCTGTTTGTTAACTAAATTGTAGGTAACCCACAGACTTAGGAGGCACGACGTGTCGGGAGCTCGGTCATCTCTCTTTGCTAGATATTTTTTTGTTTGTTTAAATTTGAACTATCATATGTTTTATTTCATACTACGGTTTGTAAATTCGAATTTCCATGTTGGTTTAACTGTTGAAATGCTTTCTGTATGACGAATTTTAAAATACTTAAAGGTTGGTTTTTCCCATAAACGTTTTGATGTAGCATCTAGACTTGGTCTAAATGACTAGGTCAGGTATAAGTTGTTTCTGGGCTTGATTGAACTAGAAAAAACATATGTTTTCTCCCTACTTATTGGTTAATTTGTTCCCATTTAGTTACCCTTAGCGTACATTTTAGCATGTTTAGTTTAGTAAATTGCATTTTATAACTCAGTGAATCCTAGCCTATTTTATCTTTAATTTCTGCTATCTTATTGCATTAATGTCGCTGTATGAGTTAATTCCAGATTGCGTCCAGAATTGTCACTGCAGCTGACAGATGTCTGCAATGTCGCTGCATGAGTTAATTCTAGATTACGTTCAGAATTGTCGCCGCAATTGACAGCTGTCTGATAAGAGCCAACCATGCGTGAGCTATCCAGTTCGGTGTAACTACCCTGTACGACAAGGACAGAAGAATCCTGAGGGAATGACACTTGTACTATTGAGGAAAACATAAAATGATAACGTGAGAAGATTTTTTGGAGGACGACCATTCTCTTACCATATTTTGAAGCTTGCGGCCATGGCAGCTTGAGCCTCATTTGGGTGAGTCAACGTGAAAACTGATTCAGATCCATTCCTGATGAGGAGCTCTAAGTGCAGACATAAGAGGAAATGGAGAGATCCAATTGAGTAGTCTAGGAATAGTATTCTCCATTCGATTCTTTCTCATTTCTTTGAAAACGCTAGTGATTACTCTATGTTTTCTACTATATGGAAGTACAATGAATGCTTTGTTAAATGTTATCTTAGTAAATCTTATTTTTATTATTTAATATTGGGGGTTTGAATATTCTAAACACGGAAGTGTAATTGCAGTCACTAACCGAGGAAGGTGCAGTGATAGTTTGAGCTAATAAGCATTTCAGCGGAAGTTGAGTAAGGACTAAAGGAATTTAGTCCACTTGTTCTTAATAGTGTCATATTGCCATGATTGGAAGGTGAGGTTAATGTGCATGGTTAAGTCCCAGATTAAACAAAAGAGTGGCATTTGGTAAGATATACATTAAATTTTATTACGTCGACAGTCACCTATCTTTTACACCTTGTGAGTACTTAGTATACTGCTGAATATTCATGTTGGGGATCCCAGTTTATCCATAGCATACTTTATCTTATTGTTTTCGAGTTATTGCTTCGACAACTATCCTCATAATTTATCCCATTTTTATCTAGTTATTGCACCGACATTAATAGACAAAAGACAACCATCCATGTGGGATCGATATTCGACAGACTCACATCTGTCTATTATACTTCATCGACAGTGTACGCTTGCACATTATTGCTGTGACGTTCACAGCCGATCAAGTTTTTGGCACTGTTGCCTGAGATGGCGTTTGTTTGATGTTTGTTTTTGTTCATGTGTGTCTTTGTATTTTGTTTTCTTTATATAATATTTAGTATTCACTAACTTGTTTTCTATTTGTTGCTATTTTTCAATTTTATTTTAGGTGTTTTATGACCCGAAGCAATTCATATTTTCTTGCTGACTTTGATCCAGAAATTGAAAGAACTATTCAGAGAAGACTTCAAGAACAAAGAAATATGGATTTACTAGGGGACAATGCAGCCATACCCCCGATACAACAGCAAAATGTTCATAATCCATTGTTGCCACAAGATGCTCACATCCACAATAGAACCATACAAGATTGTGTAGTACCTGTTCTGGATGATTTACAACCAGGAGTTGTTAGACCAACAATTCAAGCTGGGAACTTTGAACTCAAGCCAGTGATGTTTCAAATGCTGAACTCCAATGGCCAATAAGTGGAACTGTCACATGAAGATGCAAGAGAACATCTTAAATCCTTTTTATTGATCTGTGCTTCCTTTAGTCAACAAGGCATTCCTGATGATGCCTTAAGGATGCAATTATTTCCCTATTCCTAACAAGGGAGAGCTCGCACTTAGTTTCTTGGGCTACCTGCTGGATCAATTACTTCTTGTAATGCTCTTGCCATGTAGTTTGTTTTTCGATTTAACCCGCCGACAATGAATGATCGTCTTCGAAATGATATCACTACTTATCATCAGCTGGATGATGAAAATATTCACACCACATGGGAACGTTATAAGTCTTTGCTTCGACGTTGTCCCATACACGACATTCAACCAGAAACACAAATTGAGTTTTTTTTATAATGGTTTGAATTCACATACAAGGAATCTTCTCGATACATCAGCCAATGGACCACTGCTGGATTGTACTTACAATAATGCAGTGAGAATTCTTGAGAGAATTGCTCAAAATGATTATCAATATCCCATCCCTAGAGCTGCGCAAAGAAAGACTACTCCAAGAGTTATTGAATTGGATGCAATATTCGTGCAAAGTGCCCGAGCCTCTTCGCTCACAAACATGATTAAAAATATGTAAGGGACGAGTGATGTTGCACCTATACAAGTTGCTCAACAATTGGATATTCCTACCTTTTGCTGTGAAATTTGTGGTGATAACCATAGTTATGAAGATTGTCTGCAACATGCAGAAAATGCATGTTATGTCAGTAATATTTGCAACAATTCTTATGGCAACTATTCTAATAACTCTGCATGCAACCAACAGTTTTGGGGAACTCAAAATGTTAGACAAAATGCTGCGACATTCAGATATGGGAATGCATCTACTCAGGGTAATTATAATCCATGACAAAGGAATTACAATCAAGAATAGAACTACAAGCAGCATCCTCAGAGGTATCAACAACAAGGTCAGACACTATCACATCAAAACCAGATGCTACCACAACATTCTTCGATGATGAATCATAATATCCAAGGACAGCGGCAACAACAGTATACACAAACTTCTACTTCTGACCCATTAACTGCTCTTAAGGCCTTAATGCAGGAGCATATTACTCACACAGAAGCTATTGTTCAAGGAACTTCATCTTCCATTCGAGCATTGGAGGCACAATTGGGACAGCTTGCTTCAAATCTGAATACTCGACCATAAGGCTCATTACCTAGTGACACTGAAAACCCCAGCCTGAGGGGGAAAGAGCACTGTAAAACTATCACTCTTAGGAGTGGTAAACAAACTAGTGAGGCAATTGTTGATTCTACTGTAGCATCCCCAGATATTAGTGGCATAAGCCCTGATGGGATGGTTGATCTTGTATTATCACATTTGGCGATCTCAACTATGACTTAATCAACCTTAAAAAACTAGCCCTATACATGCCATGACTTATAAGGACTTGAAACCTCATACCAAGTGTCTGCTTGATAGTGTGAAAACATCCCCGGTGATCTCCAACCCGAGCTAGCTAAATTAACCTATAAGAGATGAGAAAGGAAGAGGAGTAAGCAATAATGCTTAGTAAGTTCATATGCATATAATAATCAGATATTGATAACCATTAGTTATACCCAACCGTAAGGTATTATAATGAGTTTTACATCTTAAACTCATAGTTACCTACACAATCACCCTTGAAGCTTACTCATTCTGTCTCTTACCATTTTCTAACCATGCCACGAGCCAGGTGCCCATATTAAAGCATGCATCCCTGCACTTGTCACCACATAATCACGTAAAACATTTTCAATAAATCACTCATACCGCCCATTACTCATGATACCACACAAAGATTCAAGAGGAATGAAAATGATAAACAAGATCAGCAGTTTTTGGATACACTGAAACAACTGCAGATCAACATTCCTTTAATGGACGCTCTGGTCCAAATTATAAGTTATGGGAAATTTATGAAAGACCTCTTGTCCAAGAAGAAAAAACTTACTGATGTCAAAACTATTGCACTCACAGAAGGTTATAGTGTTGTCTTGAAAAACAAGTTGCCCCCTAAATTGAAAGATCCTGGAAGCTTTACCATTCCATGTTCAATTGGCAATCAGTATTTGGGCAAAGCTTTATGCGATTTGGGAGCTAGCATCGACCTCATGCCACTATCTACTTTTAGAAAGTTAGGAATCGGTCATATGAAACCCACTTTAGTAACATTGCAGCTGGTAGATCGATCTTTAGCTCAACCTGAAGAGCAAACCAAAGATGTTTTAGTTTGTGTGGATAAATTCATTTTTCCGGTTGATTTTATCATACTTGACTGTGAGGCAGACAAGGAGGTTCCCATAATCTTGGGACGACCATTTTTAGCCAGTGGCTGAATTCTCATTGATGTTTATAAAGGAGAACTCACCATGCAACTAAATGATGAGCAAGTTACCTTTAGTGTTTTTGAGTCTGTTCATCACAAGGATAAAGTAGAGTGCCATACTGTCGATGTGCTCGATGAGTTGATTGAGGAAGAATTCAACAACCAAAGCACAGTCCTTGCTAAAGAAATTGCAGTGACATCTGAGGCCGAATCCGTAGACAATTGTGATAGCACGATTTAAGCTAGTACTATTTAAGTCAAGCATAGATGGAAAATTTAATCCTTAGACCTAACCAACAGAACCACTCCAATTTTCAAACCATCAATTGAATAAGCTCCCACTCTAGAATTGAAACCACTACCTCTTCATCTTAAATACATCTTTTTGGGTGATCACAATACTCTTCCAGTTATTGTCTCCACAACACTGGATGAAATACAAGAAAGGAAATTGACTCACATTCTCAAGCAGCACAAATGAGCTATTGCATGGAGTATTGCAGATATTCAAGGTATTAGTCCTTCTTTTTGCATGCACAAAATCAAGTTAGAAGATGAAGGCCAGCAGTCAATTGAACTGCAAAGAAGGTTAAACAAGAAGATGAAGGAAATTGTCAAGAAAGAAATCATAAAATGGTTTGATGCAGGAATTATTTACCCGATTTCTAATAGCAAGTGGGTGAGTCCAGTGCAATGCGTCCCGGAAACGAGTGGCTTCACAGTGGTTCGCAATGTTAAGGACGAATTACTACCAACACACATCCCCACGGGATGGCGAGTTTGTATGGACTATCTTAAATTAAATACAACCACAAGGAATGATCATTTTCCACTTCTCTTCATTGACCAAATGTTAGATCGACTTGCTGGAAAAGCTTATTAATTCTTCCTAGACAAATATTCTAGATACAACCAAATTTCTATTGCACCAGAGGATCAGGAGAAAACAACTTTCACCTGCTCCTTTGGTACTTTTGCTTTCCGTCGTATGCCTTTCGGTCTTTGCAATGCACCAGCCACATTTCAAATGTGTATGATGGAAATATTCTCAGATATGATCGAAGACTCTTTAGAGGTTTTTATGGATGACTTCTCAGTTTATGGGAATGATTTTGATCATTGCGCTGAATCTAGATAAAGTATTGAAGCGATGTAAGGACACTCATCTTGTCTTAAATTGGGAAAAATGTCATTTTATGGTAACTGAAGGCATTGTGTTGGGTCATTGCGTCTTTAACCAGGGTATTCAAGTCGATAAAGCTAAGGTGGAATTATCGAAAAATTACCCCCACCGATAAATGTGAAAGGTATTCGTAGCTTTCTTGGACATGCAGGATTTTACCGATGGTATATTAGGGATTTTTCAAGAATTGCAAAACCATTGTGCTCATTGTTGGAACAGAATAAAAAATTACTCTATGACGAGGCATGTCTAGATGCATTTATTCAGTTAAAGAAGCAGCTGGTCAATGCATCCATTGTCGTTGCACCTGATTAGTCTCAACCTTTTGAAGTTATATGTGATGCAAGTGACTTTGCCTGGGTGCAGTGCTAGGAAAAATTTTTCACGCCATTTATTATGCCAGCAGAACTCTTACAGAAACTCAATTCAATTATACAACCACAGAGACAGAATTGTTGGCCGTAGTCTTTACTTTTGACAAGTTTTGTTCTTATCTTGTCAGCGCAAAAGTTACGGTATTCACTGATCATTCTGCGTTGCGATATATCTTTGCAAAAAAAGATGCCAAACTAAGACTGATACGATGTATATTATTGTTGCAAGAATTTGACATCGAGATAAAAGACCGAAAGGAGTCAAAGAATCAAGTTGCCAATCATTTTTCTAGATTGGAAGTTGGCAGCGAAGACGGGAAAATACTTCCAATTGTCGACGCATTCCTAGATGAGATGTTATTCGCTGTCGATGTAACTCCTAGGTATGCAGATTTGGTTAATTACTTGGTGTATGGTAAGCTCCCATTGATTATCAAGGGCTATACAAAAGAAAGATTTCTTCGTGATGTAGTGAAGTATCATTGGAACGAGCCGTATTTATTCAAGGTATGCACTGACAACATCATTCAGCGTTGTGTTCCGGAAGAAGAGATGCTTTCAATCCTGAAGCACTATCATGATGCTCCTTATGGAGGCCATTTCAGTGGTATGAGAATTGCTGCTAAAGTTCTACAATCAAGATTCTACTGGCCATCATTGTTCAAAGATGTTCATAATTTTTTGAATCAATGCAATAAATGTCAGCGCGCCGGTTCTATTTCTCGACGTAATGAAATGTTAGAATAGCCAATTATGGAAGTTGAATTGTTCGATATTTGGGGAATGGATTTTATAGGATCGTTTCAAAATTCATTTGGTAATATTTGTACATTAGTCGCTGTTGACTATGTCTCAAAGTGGGTGGAGGTTATTGCTGTCCCAAAAGATGATGCAAGGACAGTGCTCAAATTTTTTCACAAGCATATACTCACCCGTTTCGGCACACCAAAGGCCTTGATTACTGATCAGGGTATACATTTCCATTGCAACCAAGTGGCAGCCGCATTAAAGAGATATGGAGTCAATTACACAATGGCCACTACTTATCATCCACAAGCCAATGGACAAGCTGAAGTTTCAAATCGACAAATTATGAATATTCTTGTGAAGGTTGTCAATCCTTCGAGAAAAGATTGGTATTTTCGATTGGATGGTACTCTATGGGCATTACGGACAGCATATAAGACTCCATTGGGAATGTCATCGTACCAATTGGTGTTTGGGAAAGCATGTCACTTGCCAGTTGAACTGGAACACAAAGCATTATGGGCAATTAAGCAAGTGAACATGGACTATGAAGCTGCTGGAAAGAAAAGGCTGTTGACATCATCGAGCTAGAGGAAATTCGAAGAATTGCTTATGAAAATACTGAGATTTATAAGGAAAAGACCAAACGATGGCATGATAATATTATTTTATAGCGACAATTTACCGTAGGTCAACAGGTTTTATTATTCAATTCTCGACTTAAATTGCACCCAAGTAAATTGTGCTCATGTTGGTCTGGACCGTTCGAAGTTGTCGACGTATTTCACTTTGGTGCAGTCACAATTCAAGATTTACATGATGGACAACAATTCAAAGTCAATGGACAATGATTGAAACACTATTTTGGAAATAAAAATCAAGAGCAGGCAGAAACCATTAATTTGGTCCAAACATTTATTATTCCGAGATTTCATCTTATTTTATTCCTATTTTGTAAAGCTTGTTTTCTTCCTTTTTGCAGAATAACATGGTACCAATGTCGACACAACAAGATTTGGTTGTCAACGCATTCCGTACCACTGTGTTACTAATCAAAATTAAGGGAAATTCAATCTTCACCGTTGGATCAAAACCCACCCAGCCGTTTGATCTACTTGAGCAGGCACAATTCCTATTGGACGCCACTCTTCCCGCTAACTTTGTATCTCTCCACAAAACATCACGACTCTGCATCTTCCTCTTTCACTCCCTATAAAGTCTACACCACTGTGCCGACTGTAAAACCTCCAAGCAACCATTTTTATTCTTTTTTTTTCCTCAAGATCCTACATTTTGCACTTACAATTATCCTCTCTCCACAAAAGATTGCAAGAACAAGATGTTTGATCAAGAAAGCCAACAAATCTACTGAAGAACATGTGTCCTCCGCCACTGCAGTTCGCGAGTCAGAATCCCCCAGGCAAATGAAGAAAATGAAACTGTAACACCCCTTACCCGAATTCAACACTTGAACCAGGTACGAGGCATTACCCTACTTAACTTGCTTAATCATGCAACATCGATTCATGAAAACTTCATTTCAACTTAAAACTTTTCATTCAAGACCCTAATGTCCTTATTATAGGTCTACAAGACCCTAAACTTGTACCTGAAATAATTCGAGACTAAACCGGAAACTTTTGAACCCTTAGACAAATTTGACATAAAACAGGGCCACACGCCCGTGTGAATGATGGAACACGCCCGTTTGGCAAATCACAGGCCCGTGTTCTACACCCGTGGGGATTTATTTTTCAATTCGATCCTACAGAGGTTTTCACATGGCCAGACACACGTCTGTGTCCCTGGCCTGTGTCCCTCACACGGCCTCGACACGTCCGTGTCTTAGCCCGTGTGCCAAAACCTTGGCATTCTGTTTATGACGTCATCACCTCACTAAGGTCACACGGCCAAGGCACACGCCCGTGTCCTTAGACCGTGTGTCGAATTAAATTCCTAATTTCAGGTACAGACTTCACACGGCCTGGGCACACGCCCATGTCCGTGGCCGTGCCTCCCACACGACTGAGACACACGGCCGTGTCTCTGCCCGTGTATTTACTACTGAGCATATTGACTTGCAAACCTAGCATGCAAGGGG
This sequence comes from Gossypium sturtianum, assembly GCA_025698515.1. Taxonomy (NCBI): domain Eukaryota; kingdom Viridiplantae; phylum Streptophyta; class Magnoliopsida; order Malvales; family Malvaceae; genus Gossypium; species Gossypium sturtianum. Next base: position 120,607,925 of record CM046952.1, read on the forward strand.
ACACACGGCCAATCAACACTCCCATGGGGCTGACCGTGTGTGTCACACGGCCTAGACACACACCCGTGTGTCTACCCGTGTGGACATTTGAAAGGCTATCTACCAAGCCAAATGCCACCGTACACAGCAACCATACTTACACCAATTTAATCCAACATGTATCGGAACTATAAAGCACTTCTAAAGACTCAAAACCAAGACATCCATACAAGCATACACCTAATGAATTCCATCATCATTGAATATATATAAACTTGTCAAGTATTGGACCAATTCCAAATGACCACTTACAAAATGAATTTGGTAACATAAATAGCCAACATTTTGGCTAACAAATATGACATAATGAAATGACCAAATCCTATACATGCCATACTCAAAATGAATCTAACTTGGCTATACCAAAAAATAGTCGATAGTGTGATTTCCGAACTCCGACGTTCCACGAATTCTCGAGCTAACTTGGCAATGCTACAAGGAAAAGGGAAATGAGAGGGGCAAGCATAAAGCTTAGTAAGTTTGCATGAAATAAATAACAACATAAAGCTCGTAATGTCATCCATCCATTGCATTGAATAAAAACACAAGTCTTAAGCTCATTTCCATAACTTACTTATACTTACTCTTACCGATTACATATCATGCCACATATCGTAAACCATTCTCGTGAATTACTCACATATACCTGTATCACTTCATCACATAGACTTAGCATTAATCTCATCTCTATCATAAGCTTAACTATTTACCCCATTGAATCACTTGAGATATTCAAGGATACATGATCATCCTCATTCACATAATTATGACGCCAATGCCACATCCCAGATGTAGTCTTACGTGGGGTCACTTCTAGATGCCGATGCCATATCCCAAATATGGTCTTATACGGGATCTCCTATCGATTGTCGATGCCATATCCCAGATATGGTCTTATACGTTTCTCATATTCAATGCCGATGCCATATCCTAGATATGGTCTTATACAGGATTTCAACTTGGTGCTGAGGCCATGTCTCAGACATGGTCTTATACGGGACCTTACCCATCTCAAGTCTTGATGATATTGTTCTCTCATTTATTTAAGCCCAACCGGGACTTCAACATCGCAATTCTCATCAATTTCTCACACAACACCATTATTCAAATTCATAGACATATCATACATCTTCACAAATATCAAATATTTAAAGTCATACTAACATGCGTTGAACTTATTACACGCAAACTTACCTCGATTTCAAAATAGGCTAGATTGTCGATCTAGTCCGATACTTTGCCCTTTCCTCGGTTAAGGTTAATTCTTCGCTCTTCTTGATCTATAATAAAAATTTAGCTCATTTAATCGCCACATTAATAAATACATTTCAATAATCATAATTTTGGCAAAATTACCATTTTGCCTTTAAGCTTTCACAAAATGACCATTTTACCCCTAGGCTCGGAAATCAATTCCAATCAAATTTCTTTTTTTAATGAGCCTAGGTGAACATTTATTACTCTTATGGCAGCCCTCAATACTCATTATTTCACACATTTACCACATATTTTCCAACATTTACAAAAAGGTTTTTTTAGGTGTTTTCATGGTAACACCTTTCACAAAAGTTGTTTATTTAACAACTATGACTCATTTTCTTCCATAAAAATGCAGCAAAAAACTTAAAATCTCACATGGCAAAACTCTAAACTTTCAACCATTTTGCAAGATAGTCCACTCTTTAGCTAGCTTAAGCTTTAGAGGTTCCAAAAGCAGCAAATATTATCAAGAAATGATCACTAAAACACTTACTTGTAAGGAGAAGAGTTTGCTGAAATTTTTTAGCTTTCAAACCCCTATTTGTTGCTAATTTTCGGTGGAGTGAAGGAGAAAAGATGATATCTTTTCTTTCTTTATTTTAATATATCTAGTCAATTATGTCACCTAATTTCCACCCACTTGACCAAATTTCTAATTCTTTGTCCCTATGGCCGGCCACCACCCTATACAAGACCTAATTGCACATTAGGGACCTCTAATTAATATTCTATAGCTATTAGACACCTTTAGCTTGTAAAATAGAACTTTTGCACTTTATGCGATTTAGTCCTTTTTCGCAATTATGCATGAAATCGCTAGAATTAAAGCATCAAAATTTTCATGCACCAATATAATCTTCATCTTCAGATTAGTGGTTTCAAAACCACTATTCTAACTAGCCCCTAAATTGGGCTGTTACAGGAACCAGTACTCTTTTTGAATAAAGCGGCAAGAGAACGATTTCAAAAAATATATATTGCGGCGAAATTTTCACCCCGAATAGGGCATTTCCCTGTCACAACAATAGGAGTTGGGTAGACAAATTCATCGAACCATTTCTAAACTGAAATGGGGAAATTTCTGCGCACACCCTAAAAGCTATTCCCCTTCCCTGGTACACGAATTCTATGCCAACCTCTATGACCAAGATTTAGACTTTATTTTTATTGGTGAAGGTCTACTCCCATGGGATTCCAACACAATCAATGAGTTGTATAACTTTACGATTGATGTCGACAAACACTCCGATTTCTCTGCAGAAGTGACGGACGAGAAAAGGGACCTACTCGTATATGATTTGTGTATTGAAGGAGCACGATGGACAGGGTCGCATCCAAAGAATTTTACAATGCACCGCCATTTCTTAACATTGCACAGTAAAATATGGGTTCACTTTGTTAACTGCAGGCTACTGCCGTCTGCCCATAGCACCACCGTCAAGCTTGATAGAATGTGTCTGATACATTCCATTATCAAGGGTAGAAAAATTGATGTAGGCGCATTTCTCCACCGAGAAATTGCTGAATGCGCTACCAGGCAGATCAACATTTTGGTTTTCTCATCATTGGTAATGTCACTATGTCGGTAGAAAGGCATTGTGCCCCTGGAAGATGAAGAAATGATGGATAATAAGGGTCCAATTAATGAAGCCTCTGTCGAGAAGATGACTCGTGGCACATAAACACCAATACTGAAAAAGGCAGAAACCAGCAAGACAAAAAAGGGCAAAGCTAAAGCCAACAGTAAAGGAACAACATTGCATACAGAGACATCCTTATGGTGTAAGATGAAAGATGTTGAGAAATTGGTTATTTCCATCAGCAAAGGGAAAATTCAAACTTATCGTTACAATTGAGGACATGGAAAACTCTCAGAATTTGTTTTATGCTTATACTAAAGCATGAAACAGTTCCATTGTAGCCACATTAAGCCAATTGAGCCCATCCCAAATACCAGACTTCCCAATGTTTCCACCAATCATTCAAAACTATGAGCTTTCATCTGCGAATGATGACTTCAAAGATCGAGACAGATCGGCGGCATCTCCTCTCATCGTACAAGTCTCTGATAATGACAAAGATGAAGAATCCAGGGACATTAAGGAATGTCTGCACAAGACTGATAGCTTGTTCGAGGATGGAACTTTTGTTGATCAAGAGGACACTGTTGTTGAGAAGGACATTGATGCTGCAGAAGAAAAAGTTGTTGTCGAAGCGGAAGTTGTTGCTGAAAAATAAAAACTTGCTAACAAGGAGAAAGAAAAAGAAGAAGATTTTTTAAGAAGGTTGTCACCGCACCCAGATCTGTGGGTACAAATATTGATAATTTAGAACAAACTGAAGCGAGACCGGTGGAAGTTACTGAGGTCACTAGTGAGGAGCAATGCAATTCATGGGAAATAGTGGTCTACACTGGACCACTCCAAGTGGCCTCTCCTACACAAATAGCAGTCGATTATGCCGGGGTTGAGCCAGGAACCGAGGAGCTATCTGAATATTGCGTAAAGCCCAAAGAAAAGAAAAGGAAGCACTCCAAGGATAAAAAAGAAAGAAGGAGGAAAAGAAACGGAGGAAAAAGAAACATCATGCAGCCATGTCGACGGCTGCGGATAACTGAGTTAGTTTGTTTTAAGCTTTAGTTATAGTATTCATGCATTGCATATAGTTATAGGTTTTTTTTTGCTAAGAATACATTGTCATTGCATTTTCATTGTCATTACATATTCATGTCAGTGCATTGGGGGCAATGCAATCTTTAAGTTTGGGGGAATGTATATGTGACTTGGAAATACACCCACATTTCAAAATTTTGTGAAGCATGCAAAGGTTATGCACAATTGTTCAAATTTTTTTGTTACATTCGATGCTTAATTCTTGGATCATGTGAATCGTCAATGAATGAGTTGGATAAATTTGACTGAATGTTGTATCTTCAATACTTTGATGAATAATTTCGGTTGCATTAGTAATAAATGACTAGTAGCATTCCTTAAATCTTGTTAGAAACTGCCTTTTTTAGCTGCATGAGTGTGTGTAGGTGCAATTACGTACTCCCTAGGGGTTTGTTGCACCCCATCGTTACTTCTCAGGAACAAGGGCACAGTAATGCAACGGTATCCCTTATTCCAAAAAAATTATAATATTGTACAATAAATGTTATATTGGTAGATAGAATTTAGGATTTGAAGCATGATGCTGACCTTGATGAAAGTGAAATCTTACTCATTCATGCCTATGTATTGTCGATACAATATTCTTTCATTTGAATGTGACTTATTCATTGTGATTTTAGGTGATTCAAGTCACTAGAATGTTTATTTCCCTTACCTAGTAATGTTTTGTTACCTTGTTGGCTTCTATTTAACTTGAAGACAAGTAAAAATTCAAGTTTGGTGGTGTGATTGTACTAGAAAGAACATATGTTTTCTCCCTACTTACTGGTTAATTTGTTCTCATTTAGTTACCCTTAGAATACATTTTAGCATGTTTAGTTTAGTAAATTGCATTTTATAACTCAGAGAATCTTAGCATACATTTAATGTGCAAGGTTGAGTCCCAGATTAAACAAAAGAGTGGCATTCGGTAAGATATACATTAAATTTTATTGCGTCGACAATCACCTATCTTTTATACCTTGTGAGTACTTAGTATACTGCTGAAGATTCATGTTGGGGATCCCAGTTTATCCATAGCATACTTTATCTTATATTTTTCGAGTTATTGCTTCGATAACTATCCTCACAATTTATCCCGTTTTTATCTAGTTATTGCATCGACATTAATAGACAAAAGACAACCATCCCTATGGGATCAGTATCCGACAGACTCACATCTGTCTATTATACTTGCATCGATAGTGTACACTTGCACGTTATTGCTGTGATGTTCACAGCCGATTAGGGCTCCTATTTTTGCTAAAATGTGTTTTGTAAGAAAAAAAATTATTTGAACAACTCTGATAACTGATTCTATAAAAGATTGAGTCTCCGGCGCTGAACTTGTAAGTATCTCTGTTTATTTATACCGTTTAGTTAGACACACTATGATGTTTGAACCTGTTGTTTAGTTAATAATTCTTTTATGAACTGTTATAAGACATCTGAAAAAAACTTTGAACTGATCTGTGAACTTCTGACATTGTAGATACTATGATAATATGAGTTCATGCGATAGCCGTGGACGTGGTTTTCATGGGCGTCATAGGCGCCGAGGGAGAGCTCGAGCTGATTCTTCCTTGATGGGCAGCCTCCCCAATATTGATATCAGTGTGTCAATAGGTACTCCTACTGCTAAGATTGGGTCTCAAAACTTTTACAGCTGGGGACGACGTATTGTTTAACACCCCATACCCGAGTCCGAGGCTAAGACCGGATATGTGACATTACCATGCTTGAACTTTCTTAAACCTGTACTTACGGGCTATAAAATTTCATTCCAAATTAAAAACTTCTCTTTCTTAGTCAAATCAGACATTTTATGGGCCTACGAGGCCTCAGACTTACGTCTCGAAACTTTTGAAACTCATCTGGTAACTTTCTCTGAAATGCGGGTCACACGTCCGTGTGACTTGGGACACTGCCGCACCCCTAAAACATGCCCGTGTCTTTCACCCGTGGAGGATATCGGCAAATTACACACGGCCCGGACACGCTGCGTGGCCACTCGCCCATGTGCAAACCTTGGCATTCGACTTATTCACACGGTCGTACACACGCCCGTGTCGCCACCGCCGTGACACAATTGAATTTCTAAGTGTCAAGTGCGGACTTCACACGGCCTTGGCACACGCCCATGTGCCAACCGTGTGTATCACACGACCTGAACAAACGGCGTGTGTGACCAGCCCGTGGTCTAATCGACTTAAGATACTAAGGTGTAGAAGACACACACGGCCTGACACGCGCCCGTGTGTCTATCCGTGTGGGCACTTAGAGGCTATCTTACCAAGCCTTTTACCACTCCCGTTTGCAAACATTCATATACTACTTCAAAACATTCTCAAATCATCAATTAAAACACATGAATTAACACATTTAATCATTAAAGAGATAAAGTCTTTATCCCATACACTAGGAGAACTACTCCCAATACAAATACACCAACTTAAGCCATCATCTATGGTCATACACAACCAACTCTAGATTCTCTTAGGCCAATACAATTTGGCTACATCGGTTAGAACTTAATCAACTTTAAAAGAATCCCTATACATGCCATGACTCATAAGGACTTGATACCTCATGCCAAGTGTCCGCTTTCGATAGTGTGAAAACATCTCCCATGTCTCCAACCCGAGCTAGTTAAAATAACCTATAAGGGATGAGAAAAGTAAAGGAGTAAGCAATAATGCTTAGTAATCTCATCTGCATAATGTGTCAAATATTGATATTCATTGAATATACATAATTACAAAGTATCATACCGAGTTTTCTCATTAACTCACGGTTACTTGCTCAAACATTCTTGAAACTTACTCATTCAATCTCTTACCACATTCTTACCATGCCACAAGCCAATTGCTCATTCAATTAGCATACAAATCTGATCCTCGATCACCACATGATAATATAAAACAACACATCAAGCATTTTCAATAAGCTGCTCATGCTACTAATATCTCGGTGGTTTCGCACTTAGCCCACCATTGAATCTCTAATAGGGTGGTATCGCACATAGCCCACCAATCATTTATACTTATGGTGGTTCCGCACTTAGCCCACCTTTCATTTTACATTCATGGATAGTAACCCACATGTATATCTCTATTTCAAATATTCATCCGAGAACATTCTCACACACTTCTATTCTTATTTAACTCTCTATGATACTCGTTTGCATTCACACAATACATTAATAAATCTATCTCATGCAACTAAAGTGTATTGAATACACATAACCCACTAAGGGTTCATCATACACTGAATCCATATCAATTCAATTCTAACACACACTTGTGCTTTTCGTGGTACAACCACATAAGAAATCCCTAAAACCCCCTAAAGGAATTGAAGAGGAGATCCTCCGTCTTGAGTATAATTCTGGCTTCTTGAGATGGATCAACTGGCTATCCCTGAGTGAATCCCCACAAATCGCCTTCTCTTGGCCTAGCACGACGCCCCTAGACGATGGCTTTGGGCTCCCCTTTAGCGAGAGGGTTTTCGTCCAACTCCCGATAAGGTTGCCCCTAGGGTGTTTATATAGGCTTTGAGATGTGTTACTTGGCCTCCAAGTATCCTAATTTGAGTGCAATTCCTAATTGGGGGTTTAATTAGACTTTGGAGTGTGTTTCTTTGCCTCCAAGCATCCAAATCCGAGTGAAATTGCTCTTTCCAGCGATAGGGACACGGCCATGGCACACGCCCGTTAGATCGTGGCCAGGCCATGCTCGGACTTCTTTAATGAGGCACGGCCGTGTAAATCGTGGTCCAGGCCATGTTCTAGATCTTTAAGGAGGCACGGCCGTGTGATCTTTGGTCCAGGCCGTGTCAATTTCATGCTTTGGCCCATTTGTCCCGTTTTAAGCCCGTTTTGCGTTCTTTTCATCCCCTGGTGCTTTCCTGAGTATATAACATGAAAAGAAAGGATTAAGAGCACCAATTTACATAAAATAAGGGATAATTCATCCAAAAGCATACTAAATGTGGGCCTAAAATGTGTTACTATTTCAGTTTATCAAATACCCCCAAACTTAAGCTTTTGCTTGTCCTCAAGCAAAATTCTCAACTCATAATTAAAATGAACTTCCTTCAATTCATAATAGTCATTGATAGTGTTTCATCATAATTCAGAGATAATTTATACATGGATAATTTAACTCAAAGTGTCCTAAAATTTCAAACAATATAAGCCTTATATTTTGTAGCACAAAACATAGGTGTTTCCCCTCATCTAAATAATTACCTTTAATTCAAAATCGACAAGGATTGACATCCTCACTAAAGATTCACTCAAACTGCTCAAAGTGTTTAAGGTTCAAAATTAGGCACTCAAAAGTCGAACATGAAAAGTTAATCCCACAGGCTTGCATGAAAATCAAATCTCCACCACTGAAATATGAGATGAAACACAAATCAAAAGGTCTTTAATAGGGTTGTAACGGGGCTTAGGTTAAGGGTATGGATATTGGCTGAATTAGAGGGTTAGGATCGAGATTGAATTGACAAATTACCTAACTAAGAACTAATGAACTAATAATAATAATTACATCAATTGAAAACTAATAATACTAATAATACGAGCTTCTTCTTCGCTATTTAGAATTTAAATAAATGTATAAGCTCGTTTAATCACATAACTAATAATGAATATACTTCGTCGTTTTTTTTAAGAACAAACTAAATACATAATAAATGATAAATTACTAGAATTCATAATTAGGCAACTAATCAGATCAAATCTCGATATAAGGGTAGTTAGAAAGAATGGTGATAACAATTACAAAGGGTTTTGGGTTAATATTAGTGGGTGAATCAATAAATAGGGTTGTTAGGATTAAAAGGGGTTCACTAGGGGTTAATTATGAAGGTAGGCTTTTTATGGAGTAAGTGGGTTAAATCCTAGGTGCCTTTATCATCTCTGTGTATCAAATCAAAAAAATTGTGGTCTCGACATGTATAATCGATGCAAGTTCTAGAATAACAAATCAGTGTTGACATACTCATAATCACTAAAGTGAGCAAGAAAAAGAATTTATGCTCTATAAGGCTCAAAAACTCACAAAAAATTATGGGTATTTTTGACATCAACCTCGTAAATTTCAAACTTCAAAGTAATATTCAAATTCAGGTAGACAACCTAGAAAATTTTTAATTTCTGAAAAATTGACTTATCATGCTTGATTCTTTAGTATCTTAAAATTTAATTATCAATGCACAATTATCAATGACTTAATCTAAAACATATCAATAAAAATCATAATTCAAGGGAAATTTCATTCTAATCATAATATGAGAAACTTACTTTAGGACAAGGCATAATTCAGGGATTTTCAAATAATACTATAGTTAACCCCCCCACACTTAAGATGTACATTGTCCTCAATGTACAAAGGTAGATAATATCAAAATAATCATAAAATCGTAAGATGGGGAGAGAAGGGAAACTTCCTGAATTTTGGATGAAGCCAATGAAAAGAAACCGGATAGGATTGGAGGTGGCGTGGGGAAGCATCTCGAATCTGGTTGAGTCCTCGACGACCATCCTAATTTCTTTTGTATCCTAAGCTAAATCTAAATGGAATGAATAAAAAGAAGAAAATAATAAAGAAAATAAAAGAAAGGAAATAAAAATGAAAATGAAAATGAAAATGAAAATAAAAATAGAAATAAAAGTAAATATTTAAATATTGATACGGTCCACGCCCTTGTTCGAGTTTGATCAGTCCATGTTTTTTGTGATTTTGAATTTTGGGCGCATTTAGGTGTTTTACCACGGCCGCGGGTCTCGTAGCACGCCCGTGTATTCTTCACATGGTCCTTTAGAACGGGCGTGTTTAACCCGTGCTCGCAAGTCGATAGCCTCGCGACGGTTGTAGGGCACACCGTGTCTCTCGCCTTGTGCTCAATAAGTCGAGAACCTCACACGGGAAGTCGGCACGGGAGTGGCTTTTTATCGCAGCCCGTGTTGGGAAAAGAAATCATTCTTTGTCATGCACGGTTACTAGCACGGCCGTGTGCAAGGCCGTGTGAGCATGGAAATCTGTACTTTGGTTAGTTTATGGTTAGGTGCTAAAATGAAAAATAAAAGTAAAATAAAAAATGTAAAAATTAATAGGGTTAGTGCTCGGGTTGCCTCCCGAGAAGCGCTCGTTTATAGTCTTAAACTAGACTTTACCTCTCATTCGTATGGTCAAGGTGGTTTGAGGAGGTGAAAATCCTTCCTCATGCGATCAACTCGATTTTTGATATAAAATTTAAGTCGAGTAGTGTTTACCTCAAAAAGTCTTGAATTTAGGATGGCTTACCTCATTGCTTCAGTATAGGAAGACATTAAGTACCTCAAAAGTGATTTCTTCGTTTGTCTTGAAGTCCGAATTGGCGATTCGAGGGTCTTCCTTATTCAACAATACCTCCCCCCTATTTTGAAGTGATTTGTTGTTCCTATCTGTCTGCGTCTGGGGTTTCCTTTGGTTTCACTTCGTGTATTCCTAGTTTCTCTTTAAAGTGTGTTTTCCACTTGTCTAGTTCATCGACCTGAAGCCTTAGTCCTTCATGAATTATTTCTTTATGGGTACGAGGTGTAAGATCTAGCTCAGCTAGGTGATTTCGCGATGCTTCCTGTAAAGAAGGTTGAACCAAATGGTTATTAATAGAATTAACGTCCGTACCTTTATTACTCGATGTTCTAGCTGAGTCAAGAGCTTGAAGAGTGATTATTTCGTCGTTTACACGAAGTGTGAGTTCACCGACTTCTTCCTCTGTGTGGTCTTTCTTTATTATATCGGGATATGGCACACGAGGTTGGTACTCTGTAATTGCCGGTTTTGGAATATCATGGCACACTTCAACCTTACCTTCACTTACCACAGGTTCTTCCCTTGAGTTTGGTTCGTCTAACCCTTCACTATCGTAAATGGCTTGATTTTGCTCACTCGGGTTAGTTTCGGTATTGCTTGGCAAGCTTCCTTGTGGTAGTTCTCGAGATCACTTAGCAAGTTGTATAACCGACTTAGTAAGTTCCCAACCGACTCGAGAAGTTCCCCAACTTGGCTCTCGATCCCTTTGATCGATGCTTGCTTGGTCATTAAGTGTTGTCTCGATTTTTGGAGACGGTTATCTCAGTAGTCGCCATGAATTTTGTCAAGATCTCTTCAAAGTTCGACTCCTCTTCACTGTTGGTGAGGTGGTTGTTGAAAGTTTGGAGGAAGTTCCGCCTTGGCTACTTTGATCATCCCACGAGAAATTAGGATGGTACCTCCAACCTGCATTATAAGTGTCACTATAAAAATTATTTTGAGGTTTAGAATAGTTACTCATATAGTGGACTTGTTCGCTTTCCATGCCATGTCCGTAGGGTGGGTACTCAGGATTCGCCACGCCTCCGCTTGTTTCACACTGCATAACTGGATGTACATGCGAGGAACCGTATAAACCATTAAATTTTTTTATGTAACATCTCTAACTGGTTTGATAGCCTGGTTACTGGGTCGAGGTCGTAGATATCGGCTGCTTTTGTTGGCTTTGTCCTCGTAACTTGCCACTGATAGTTATTCAGTGCCATCTCCTCTATCTGTCAAAATCAAATAAAAGAAAATTTAGCAAAGTAATAATAAAAAAATAATAAAAAAATAAATTGTAGAAAATAAAAAAAATGGCTAAAGTAATAAAAATAGAGCTTTCTTAATATCTTAGTTCCCCGGCAACAGCGCCAAAAACTTGATCGCTGTGAATCAGAGCTTTAAAATTTATAAAAAGAATGATCGAAGCTGGAAACTAACTCTGACAACGATTGAGGCAAGTGCACCTATCGAACAGTAGTATAGCTTAGGCAAGACCGGATTATCGAACCCAAAGGAACTAAAAGTACTAATACTAACTTTCTTTCTATTATTTAGCCTAAAAATAAAGAGAGATTGTTTATCTAATCTAAATTAATTAACTACTAAACTAAAGACTCTAAGACAAAGAAGAATGAATTTGGAAAATAACTTGGGAAAAACTCAGTTGATTTAGATGATACCCTAGGAAGAATCCACCTAGACTTCACTTGTTATCTAACACTGAACCATACGATTTATTCACTTAGTTTGATCCGTAAGACTCCCTAACGTATATTAAACCCTCTCTCGAGGCGAATAACGTCCAACCCTAGGTTAATTAGTGGAACTCTCGCTCTCTTATAATAACCCCCTAGAATAGCAGTAAATCGATCTATGGATTCCCATATTAGGTTTCACCCTAATCCGGCAAAATCTCGTCACCCTATCTCTAGGCGTGCGATCAACTCCGCTTAATTTTGTTGGATCTACTCTTAGGCAGGGTCTATTCCTCCTCCACCGAAGCACATTAAATTTTGATTAAGCTCATATAATTAAGAACAAACTAAGTATTTATCATATAATTCAGAAAACAATAACAAGATTCATCATAGGTTTCATCCCCTTCGGGTATTCGAAGGGTTTAGTTCATAATAATAAAGGAAAACATCTCAAGAGAAAAGATAAAACAAAACATAAGAAATCCCTAAAACCCCCTGAAGGAATTGAAGAGGAGATCCTCCGTCTTGAGTATAATTCTGGCTTCTTGAGATGGATCAACTGGCTATCCCTGAGTGAATCCCCACAAATCTGCCTTCTCTGGCCTAGCACGACGCCCCTAGACGATGGCTTTGGGCTCCCCTCAGCTGAGGGTTTTCGTCCAACTCCCCGATTAAGTTGCCCCCTAGGGTGTTTATATAGGCTTTGAGATGTGTTACTTGGCCTCCAAGTATCCTAATTTGAGTGCAATTCCTAATTGGGGGTTTAATTAGACTTTGGAGTGTGTTTCTTTGCCTCCAAGCATCCAAATCCGAGTGAAATTGCTCTTTCCGACGACAGGGACACAGCTATGGCATACGCCTGTTGGATTGTGGCCAGGCCGTGCTTGGACTTATTTAATGAGGCACGGCCGTTTAAATCGTGGTCCAGGCCGTGTTCTAGATCTTTAAGGAGGCACGGCCGTGTGATCTTTGGTCCAGGCCGTGTCGATTTCATGCTTTGGCCCATTTGTCCCGTTTTAAGCCCGTTTTGCGTTCTTTTCATCCCCTGGTGCTTTCCTGAGTATATAACATGAAAAGAAAGGATTAAGAGCACCAATTTACATAAAATAAGGGATAATTCATCCAAAAGCATACTAAATGTAGGCCTAAAATGTGTTACTATTTTGGTTTATCAATGACTATTTTGTCCCTACACTTTGGCAAAATTACGATTTTGCCCCTAGGCTCGTAAATAAATTTTCATTTCAATTTCTTATTAAGCAAGCCTAGCTGAAAATTTAATCATCTTACAACTATCCACAATTCCATCTATTTCATGCCTTAATGAACAAATTACAACTTTTGCATTTTAGTCCCAATTAGGTGTTTTCATGGCAACACCTTTCACAAAAGTTGTTTCTCATCATCCTATCATTCATTTTCTCCCATAAAAACTCCTTAAACAACATGAAATCTCTCATGGTAAGTCCCTAGACTTTCAACCATGTTACAAATTAATCCTCCCATCAGCTAACTTAAGCTTTGGGGACTCCAAAAATGCAATTTTTATCAAGAAAGATCATCAAAATCACTTACTTGAGTGGAGTAAAGCTTGCTGAAAATTTGAGCTTTCAAACACCCCTTGTTTGCTGCAACTTTCGGTGGAGAAGAAGAGAGGAAAGATGATATCTTTTTCCTTTCTTTATTTTATTATAAAACATCAATTTAACCCACCAACTTTGACCAAAATTAAAAGCTCTTGTCCCCCTTGTCTACATGGCCGGCCAACACATCCTAGATGGTCAAATTGTCCTTTAAAGACCTTCAATTAATATTTCATAGCTATTTAGCACCTTTAGCAATAAAATAGAACTTTCGTACTTTATGCGATTTAGTCCTTTTTCACAATTTAGCTAGAAATCGCTAAAATTAAGGCACCAAAAATTTTCATGCATCCTTATAAACATGTTATATCACATAACATATCATGAAAATAATTTTCTCTAACCTCGAATTAGTGATTTCGAGATCACTGTTCCGATTAGCCCCTAAATCGGGCTGTTACAATTCCCCCCTTAGGGATTTTTGTCCCTAAAATCTTATCAGGAGGATTTGCTACCGACATTCTTAAAATGTTTCCATCTACTCTTCAAAATCGCGAATCCACTTATCCTCAAGTTTCTCTTGCCAATAACTCTTAAGCTGTGATACACAAGGTCGAAACGTAACTTGAGACCTAGGTTATTCTTCCTTTGGGCATATACTCTGTAATCTACCAATTTGGAACTCTGCACAAGTCCAAATGATCATTCGAATCTTTACTTGTTGATTTACTACAATTCGAATGACATTTCCCTTTCTTGGAAATTTTTTCACATCAAATTTGAAATCTATAAGGTTTTACCTCACTCTCTCATTAAAGCATTTACCGACTGTAGTAGTCTGGTCTTGTGTGCTTTAGAAACTCAGCTTTTAGTGGTCAACTACTTTTGACCATAACTCGATCATATTGTGAAATGTACTCTATTGTCGAAACATTTATGCACATAACTGCATTTCCTTACTCTTGCATTAATAGATATGCTACTACTAAACCTCACACTAAAACTTCTGCATAAGTTCTGGATTCATCATCATTCAAATTCTATCTCAAGGAAACATCAACAACGGAAATCTTATCCAACTTGAATTTTATCACCTTAAATAAACTCATTCAGAGCTTATTTAAAATACCATTTACTATCTCACTTCAACCCTTTTTGTTCGAAAAGGAAACTCGCTCTAGTCAATAACCTCGCTGAAACTAGGATATTACCAACTAGAGTCAACCGAGTAACTAACTCACATTACTAAACATGGATCTTTCGTTCAAGCCGTTCCCACTATTTCATCTTCAACATTACTAAATAGAGTCATCTGTACTATGTCTACTATCTGAGTAGTATCACAATAACTATACCCACCATTGTAATAGCTCAAGCCGTTCCCACTATTTCATCTTCAACATCTTCTGTAGCATAAGATACCCTCACTAATTAAAATTCAGAAAATACACATCGATCTTCCCATGGATCAATACATAATATCTAACTCCCAACATAGACACAAAAGTTATCGTCTCTGGATCACCAACTTGTCAACTCTTTCCATCGATTCAGACTGATCTCAGTACTAGAACTTTCAAATAAACAGTTCTTTATATAGCTCTCAACTCAACCATCATGGTTTGAACATTTCGATGAGCATATCTTTGTCTCATGCTCCCTACTCACGTACACACAGAATTTTATTCTCTTTACTGATTCATACGTGAATATACACAGAACTTGAATCATATCTCAATACAATAATCTACTCTTTTCTCCATACTGAGAACATATTTTCAGCATACTCTCATCTGAGTTTCTATTGTTATGCTAATCTAAAACCTTTACTATCGTCATATCTCACGATAGCAGGGACATCTTGATCGAATTTATTAACTCTATCCATCTTATTCGAAAACTCATCATACGACGTGAAACTTGTGATTTCATTTCTTATACTAGAATCATCACCAACTTCCTCCTCAAGGTACACAATTAAGGTTACGAGGAGATAGAGGAATGTCGATTTCAATTAACTAAATCGACAACCGTTTAGTCTACTTTTTCCGTCAGTTAACATTCTCACACAATCACAATTTCATGAAAAGAATGACCACATCATCCCTGAAGGGAAACATGTATTAGTACATAATACTAAAGGAGATCATTATAATCCCATCCATGGCATTAACTAACCATGCATAAACCATAGGCTTCTAGCCAACTTACTCATACTTACCCTTATATAACACGTTCCGTGTCATATATCGTAATCGTCTCTTCGTGATTCACTCATGAGTACATGTTTTCACTCTTTCACATGACTTTAGTACCATTCTCATTTCTACCTCTAGACTCATCTATCTGTCCCATTGATCACTAGGGATAATCAAAGACGCATGTTCATCGTCATTCATGCAGGTACAAAATTAATGCCACATTCCCATGGTGGTCTTATATGGAGTCACCTCTAAATGCCAATGCCATATCCCGGATAAGGTCTTATATGGACTCTCAACTCGGTGCCAAGGCTGTGCCTCGAACATGGTCTTATACGGGACCTTCTTTATTTCATATCTCAATGATAGCCTTTTCATTATAGTCCCCTAGGACTTCAACCTCATGTTCAACAACAATTACTCTACATAGTAGAGTATCATGTATCAATGTGATACAAAGCATTCTCAATTATGCTAACATAAATATTGCATTAATCACATGTAAACGTACTAAATTTGATTCTCATAAACATCTCATCATGATTCAACAGTGGTAAGGGGGTGAAGTCGTAGAGCCCCTAACTTGATTCTCAGGACTACATACATAAGATTTACTATTCATTATCAATGAAATATCATCATAGTCACATAACTCGTCTCAAGTGAGTTTTCACGTTTATCACGTTACAATTATCTCTATCACTCGTACTTTTGAGCTGTGACTTTAATAACTCAAGTTTCACATTAATATCTACTCGAGTACTTAACATTTAACTCTACTTTCTCTTACTATTGCTTATTAATCTAGAGAATGTCTTACGGTTTGAGTACGTCGTTTACTTGATCGCCATAGTCCAACTATGGTCTTACTCGTATCACAACATCATAGTCCAGCTATTGCTTTACATGTCGTCACGATGCCATAGCCTCGCTATGGTCTTACACGAAATCTCATATCAATACCAATGCCATATCCTAGATACGGTCTTACATGGAAACTCATGTCGATGCCGATGCCATATCCCAGATATGGTCTTATACGGTATCTTGTAACTCGATGTCGATGCCATATCCTAGATATGGTCTTATACGAGATCATACTTAGATGTCGATGCCATGTCCCGGACATGGTCTTATAAGAGATCTTTTTTTGGTGCCGAAGCCATGTCTCAGACATGGTCTTACACGGAATCACTATTCGATGCCGACGCCATACCCCATATATGGTCTTACACGGAATTACTATTTGATGCCGATGCCATATCCCAGATATGGTCTTATACGGGATCATGTATCTATGCCAATGCCATGCCCCAAACATGGTCTTATATGGGATCAAATATCGTCACCAATGCCATGTCCCAAACATGGTCTTATATGGAATCACATGTACCGCCATGGTCCTACCATGGTCTTATTCATCATTTTATCATTGAACGACCGTACTCATCTCCTACATTCTACTTAGTCAAACTTTTCAGTTTTAACTCTCACACTATAATATGTGTGACTTTGTAACAGGGTCATAAGACGAAACATTATATTTTTTCTACTTTAACAATCACACGTGAGATTTAACCATGTGGACATATTTATCATAAACAATGGCATCACAAATCTCAAATGCTTACTTACTCTTACTACTTCTCACATACATCATGGTACTTACTAGTCTCATACTTGTAAGGTAAATAAGGTACCTGTAACAGTTGATCACATAGATCAGTATACTTTACTATAACAAGCATAATCTCAACATCATCATTCATAACATGAATTATACTTGTTAGTCAGCCTTCACTAGCATGACATAATATCAACTTTACTACTAACTTTCTTGCTATCTCATTTAAGCTTTACTCTTTTGCCCGATGAATTACTATGAATGACTGAGGATACAGAATCTCATTTCACATGTATCTTGATGCCAATGCTATATCCTTGATATAGTCTTACATGGGATCTCTTACTTGGTATCGATGCCATGTCTTGACATGGACTTACACGAAAGTCTTGCTTGTGGGTTCCTTGAAACTTACCATTGCCATGTCTTGACATGGTCTTATTGGTAACTTTACTCATGAATTGGTCAATGCCGAGCCTTGGCTTGGACTTACATGAAATCTTCCTTGTTACTCACCAATGCCATGCCTTGGCTTGGACTTACATGGGATCTCTATCTCTTGATAGCTTTTCAATGCCAAGACTTGTCTTGGACTTACATGACATCTTTGCTTGGAGACTCGCCAATGCCATGCCTTGGCTTGGGCTTATATGGGTCTTCATCTCATAGTAACTCTTCAATGCCAAGACTTGTCTTGGTCTTACATGATAACTTGCTTGATTGCCGATGCCATGTCTTGACATGGTCTTATACGGACTTTCTTGTCTCATGTGGCAGATTGAGTATCCTAAGTAATTCATTTTCAATCGGGACTTTCATATACATGCTCTTAGTAACTTCTTTGTTTAATAAATCATTAAACATTTTCATGAAAATAATGTGCATATAACAACATCACAAGCAATTTAATGAAAATATCCATGAAGCTTGAAAATCATACAACTTACTGAAATTAGCTCGGTTGGGAATCATCTCTGTCTTAACAAAACAACTTCGTTAAAGCCGGGAGACATCACACTATCACAGTCCACATATGGCATGTATAGCTAGACTCTTACTCTTGCTAGGTTAGTCCTAGAACCGACTAAACCATAGCTCTAATACCACTAAATGTAACACCCCATACCCGAGTCCGAGGCTAAGACCGGATACGAGACATTACTATGCTTGAACTTTCTTAAACCTGTACTTACGGGCTATAAAATTTTGTTCCAAATTAAAAACTTCTCTTTCTTAGTCAAATCGGACATTTCATGGGCCTCACGAGGCCTCGGACTTACGTCCGAAACTTTGAACTCATCTGAAAACTTTCTGCGGAAACGGGGTCACACGTCTGTGTGACTTGGGACACGCCCGTGCACCCCTAAAACATGCTGTGTCTTTCACCCGTGGAGGATATCGGGCAAATTACACACGGCTGGACACGCGCGTGGCCTCGGCCCGTGTGCCAAACCTTGGCATTCGACTTATTCACACGGTCGCACACGCGCTGCGTGCGCGTCGGCCGTGTGACAATTGAATTTCTAAGTGTCAAGTGCAGACTTCACATGGCCTTGGCACACGCCCATTTGCCAACCGTGTGTATCACACGGCCTGAACAAATGGCCATGTGACCAGCCCAGTGGTCTATCTCGACTTAAGATACTAAGGTGCGAGAGACACACGCGGCCTAGACACACGCCCGTGTGTCTATCCGTGTGTGGCACTTAGAGGCTATCTTACCAAGCCTTTTACCACTCCCGTTTGTAAACATTCATATACTACTTCAAAACATTCTCAAATCATCAATTAAAAGACATGAATTAACATATTTAATCATTAAAGAGATAAAGTCTTTATCCCATACACTAGGGAGAACTACTCCCAATACAAATACAGCCAACTTAAGCCATCATTTATGGTCATACATAACCAACTCTAGATTCTCTTAGGCCAATATAATTTGGCTACATCGGTTAGAACTTAATCAACTTTCAAAGAATCCCTATACATGCCATGACTCATAAGGACTTGATACCTCATGCCAAGTGTCTGCTCGATAGTGTGAAAACATCTCCGGTGGTCTCCAACCCGAGCTAGTTAAAATAACCTATAAGGGATGATAAAAGTAAAGGAGTAAGCAATAATGCTTAGTAAGCTCATCTGCATAATGTGTCAAATATTGATATTCATTGAATATACATAATTACAGAGTATCATACCGAGTTTTCTCATTAACTCACGGTTACTTGCTCAAATATTATTGAAACTTACTCATTCAATCTCTTACCACATTCTTACCATGTCACAAACCAATTGCTCGTTCAATTAGCATACATTCCTGCACTGATCACCACATGATCATATAAAACAACACATCAAGCATTTTCAATAAGCTGCTCATGCTACTTAATCTCGGTGGTTTCGCACTTAGCCCACCATTGAATCTCTAATAGGGTGGTATCGCACATAGCCCACCAAT
The DNA here is from genome assembly GCA_025698515.1 of Gossypium sturtianum. Taxonomy (NCBI): domain Eukaryota; kingdom Viridiplantae; phylum Streptophyta; class Magnoliopsida; order Malvales; family Malvaceae; genus Gossypium; species Gossypium sturtianum. Next base: position 120,627,788 of record CM046952.1, read on the forward strand.
CATTTATACTTATGGTGGTTCCGCACTTAGCCCACCTTTCATTTTACATTCATGGATAGTAACCCACATGTATATCTCTATTTCAAATATTCATCCGAGAACATTCTCACACACTTCTATTCTTACTTAACTCTCTATGATACTCGTTTGCATTCACACAATACATTAATAAATCTATCTCATGCAACTAAAGTGTATTGAATACACATAACCCACTAAGGGTTCATCATACACTGAATCTATATCAATTCAATTCTAACACACACTTGTGCTTTTCGTGGTACAACCACATACTTTCTTCCTTTCCACATATACGTTGAATCAGTCAAGTTATTAAATAACTCTCTTGAGTCTCATACTCATAATGTCACATAGAATTTATACCCCAATAGGGTCTTACTTGTATTAACATATCGATGCCATGTCCCTGACATGGTCTTATACGAATTCTTACATTGAGGCCATATTCCAATATGGTCTTACACGAGACTTTAACTATCATCATATCATTCTACATATATTTCCCATTACTCTTAGATTCAATTCTTTTGACCTCTCATCAAAGATATTTCATACATTCATAGAGTAAATATACATTCCATACAGCATTGGAACATTAAATTAACTCATACGTAATTGCAACATTCGCACATGAACTTACCTCGATGTCGAAAGGGCCAAAAGGGACCTTTTTGCCCACATTTCTCTTTTCACCCGTTCTAGGTTTGAAACTCGTTTTCTTTGATCTAGAACAATGAAATTTACTGATTTAATCACTTATGAATCATAATACATCATAATCTACACTTTAGGCAAAAATGACTATTTTGTCCCTACACTTTGGCAAAATTACAATTTTGCCCCTAGGCTCGTAAATAAATTTTCATTTCAATTTATTATTAAGCAAGCCTAGCTGAACATTTAATCCTCTTACAACTATCCATAATTCCATCTATTTCATGCCTTAATGAACAAATTATAACTTTTGCATTTTAGTCCCAATTAGGTGTTTTCATGGCAACACCTTTCACAAAAGTTGTTTCTCATCATCCTATCATTCATTTTCTCCCATAAAAACTCCTTAAACAACATGAAATCTCTCATGGTAAGTCCCTAGACTTTCAACCATGTTACAAATTAATCCTCCCATTAGTTAGCTTAAGCTTTGGGGACTCCAAAAATGTAATTTTTATCAAGAAAGATCATCAAAATCACTTACTTGAGTGGAGTAAAGCTTGCTGAAATTTTGAGCTTTCAAACACCCCTTGTTTGCTGCAACTTTCGGTGGAGAAGAAGAGAGGAAAGATGATATCTTTTTCCTTTCTTTATTTTATTATAAAACATCAATTTAACCCACCAACTTTGACCAAAATTAAAAGCTCTTGTCCCCCTAGTCTTCATGGCCGGAAAACACATCCTAGATGGTCAAATTGTCCTTTAAAGACCTTCAATTAATATTTCATAGCTATTTGGCACCTTTAGCAATAAAATAGAACTTTCGCACTTTATGCGATTTAGTCCTTTTTCACAATTTAGCTAGAAATCGCTAAAATTAAGGCACCAAAAATTTTCATGCATCCTTATAAACATGTTATATCACATAACATATCATGAAAATGATTTTCTCTAACCTCGAATTAGTGATTCCGAGATCACTGTTCCGACTAGCCCCTAAATCGGGCTGTTACATATTGTCCCTAGCGATGTTGCAAATTTTAGAGAGGGTCGCTGGATCCTATTCCGGATCCGGAGGCTGAGGGTCGATTATTGAACGACTTCGATCAAATGGTGCTGAGTTGTGTAGGGGTGTCACTAGAGTCGCCCCTATAATGGTTGAGTATTAGTTTGAAGCTACTAAGCGCTTTATGAACGACATCGACTGCACTCCTGCTCAGAAACTGAAGGGTGCTGTATCTCTGCTCTGAGATGAGGCCTACCAATGGTGCCTAACGGTTGAGCAGGGCGTCTAGCCCAAATAGATTTCCTAGGATTTCTTCAATACCGCCATCTAGAATAAGCATGTGAGGGCGAGCTATGTGGATGCTTGTAAACACGAGTTTATGAGTCTAGTTCAAGGTGAGAGATCTACGGTCGAGTATGACACTGAGTTTCTGAGATTGGACAAATATGCTCGAGCATTGGTATCGATGGACTACGATAAAAATGTACGATTTAAGGAAGGTTTGGGATATTATCTGTGAGTTCTGATAGCTCCTAAGAGGGAGAAAGTGTTTGCAGCCTTGGTTGACAAGGCGAATATAGCGGAAGAAGTGAAGCACACTGAGCACAAGAGGAGAGACCGGAAGAGAGGTCAAGGTAAGGTTAAGAGCGATTTGGGTCCCTCTAGTTCTTTTCAGCGCTCTAAGAAATGGGCTAGGTTTGATGGACCTCCAAGTACCGAGGAACCAACTACATTAACTAAGGTTCAGACCTGTGTGATTGTGGGAGGCGTCATCTAAATGAGTGCTAGAGGAAATTAGGGGTTTACCTCCGATGTGGGTTGATGGAGAACCGCATTCGGGACTGTCCTCACTGATCTGATTAGCTGCCAACCCTTGTACAGGTTCTAGCTTCGCGTCCCATTTTGCCTCTGAGAGTGGCTCAACAGCCACCTAGGGGCTATAGTACGACCAAGGGTGGTAATAGTTCTGGAAGAGGTCAGAGAGCACCGGGTAGAGGTGCGGTTTAGATTGAGGCACAACAGTTTGCTCTTGTGTATGCGGCGAGACGCCGCGAGGATAGAGACGATGCTGACGTTATAACGTGTACGTTTTTTATTTATATTGTTCCATTCTTTACTCTGATTGATATTGGGTCTACACATTCATATGTATTTAGCACCGTATCTGTGAACTTGGGTATATTTACTGAGTTTACTTCTAGAGAGATTCCTTTAATTAGTCCCTTAGGTCAGTCGGTTCGAGTTGATAAGATATATAGGCAGGTTCCATTAGAGATTCATTGGTGAGTTCTATATGATTTTGGGAATGGAATGGCTCGTAGAACATCGGGTCATTTTAGACTGTGGCTCTAAAAGGGTTACTCTAATATTGAATGAGAACACTGAGATCGTTATGATTGATGAGTGTCGAGATTACCTCTCTAATGTAATCTCCGCTCTTGTAGCTGAAAAACTAGTTCGAAAAGGTTGCGAAACGTACCTAGCTTTTGTATTTGATTCTAGTTCTGTAAAGTTCTTCGTTAAGGGTATTCATACGGTAAGGGACTTTTCGGATGTTTTTCTTGAGGAATTGTCGGGGATACCTCCAAATAAGGAGGTTGAGTTTTGTATTGAATTATAACTAGGAATCGCTCTAGTGTTTATTACCCCTTATCGCATGACACTCAAGGAGCGTATGGAATTAAAAGCCCAATTTTAGGAACTTATCAATCGAGGGTTCATTTGACTGAGTGGGTCCCTGTGGGGAGCACCGGTTCTATTTGTTAAGAAAAAGGACGACACGATGAGAATGTGTGTGGATTATCGTTAGCTGAATACATTGACGGTAAAGAACATGTATCCGTTTCCTAGGATCGATGATCTATTCGATCAGTTCCGTGGGGGCATCTGTATTCTCTAAAATCGATCTCTGTTCTGGATGCCATCAGCTTAAGCTTAAGGAGATTGATGTATAAAAGACTGCTTTTAGGACTCATTATGGGCATTACGAGTTCCTAGTCTTACCCTTCGATTTGACGAATGCTCTAACTGCGTTTATGGATTTGACAAACTAAGTATTTCAGTCGTATCTGGATTAGTTTTTCGTAGTGTTCATCAACAATATTCTGATTTATTCAAAGACTGAGAGTGAGCACGTCGAGTATCTTCAGATAGTTCTGCAGATACTATGTGAGAAATAACTTTATTCTAAATTTAGCAAGTGTGAGTTCTGGTTGCAAGAGGTTACCTTTCTGGGGCGTGTTGTGACTATTGAGGGGATCCATGTTGATCCTAAGAAGATTGAGGTTATGATTGAGTGGAAACAGTGGAATGTGTCTGAGATTCGGAGTTTCCTTGGGTTGGTAAGTTACTATCGGAGGTTTGTTGAGAGGTTCTCGCTTATTGCAGCTCCTTTAACTAAGCTACTGCATAAAAATGCACCATTTGTTTCATTTGATGAGCAGCAAGCAAGCTTTGAAAAGCTCAAGTCTGTTCTGAATTAGGCACCTATTTTGGTACAGCCTGAATCTGGTAGAGAATTTTTATTCTATAACAATGCTTCACATGTCGGCTTAGGCTGCATTTTGATACAGGATGGTAAGGTTGGAGCTTATTGTAAACGGAAAAATATATAAGATTTTTCCTATATAATTTATCACCTTTTTACTTAAATCCATTGTTAAAACTAAGTAATTGTTTAATAAATTAATGAAATATATGAAAATATGAAATTAGGACATAGAAATTATTAAAATGTGATTTTATGCTTTATTATATAGTTTTCATGCAATAAATGGCTTATTTTATATTAATTTGAATATATTATATTTTTTAAGACATAAAGTGGGCCATGCATGATTAAATTAAATAATAAAATATAAAATTATATTTAATAATTCATTTTAAAATATTTCATTAATAATTTGGGTTTTAATTAATTAGTTAAATTGGATAAATTTTATTCTTTGGTCCTCTAACTTGTTGATTTATTCTGGACAGGTTTGATAGCTTTGCTGGATTACAAAACTGTCCAAATTGGAGACCAAGTCAACCCAATATTCGGCTATACATGGCTGTCCATTTAAACCATTCTTTGGTTTAATTACACAAGGTCCTTGCAGTGTTAAAGAAATTAGAGATTTGCCCGAAGATTTACGATTGACCGAGTCTCAGTCCTGAGTTCTGTGGCATCCAAAATTTCTTAAAAATCAAGCAAAAATCAAAGTCAAAAGCCACTAAGCATGGCCGGCCAAATTTTAGGAGATTTGAAGAGGTTAACATCCACTATTTTTAGCAAACTATCCCCCTCTCCTCACCTATAAATAAGACCCTTTTAATCCCTCAAGCATCCCTCAATTATTCCTGTAACAGCCCGATTTCGGGGCTAGTCGGAACAGTGGTTTCAGGAACACTAACCCGAGGTTGAAGAAAATTATTTTGATATTATTTTATGTGTTATAACATGATCATGAGGATGCATGGAAATTTTGGTGCCTTAATTTTAGCAATTTTATGCTTAGTTGTGAAAAAGGACTAAATCGCATAAAGTGCAAAAGTTCTATTATACAAGGTAGATGTGTCTAATAGCTATAGTATATTAAATTAGAGGTCCTTAAAGTGCAATTATGGCATTAATAGGGTGTGGCCGGCCATATAGGCTAGGGAGACAAGGGCATTAAATTTTGGTCAAAATTTGGTGAAATTAGGTGATAAAAAATGAATAAAATAAGGCAAAGAAAGAAGATATCATCTTTCACTATTCATCCTTCTTCTTCCACCAAAAATTGAAGATAAAATAGGAGATTTTAGATTCCAAACTTTCAGCCAAGCCATTCTCTTGCAAGTAAGTGATTTTAGGGGTTTTTCTTGATAATTTTTGTATTTTTGGAACCCCCAAAGCTTAAGCTAGCTAATGAGGGGACTAATTTGCAAATTGGTTTAAATTTTAGTGACTTGCCATGAGAGTGTTCATGTTGTTAGCTGAGTTTTTATGGAAGAAAATGAATGTTAGAGGGTTAAAGAATAACTTTTGTGAAAGGTGTTATCATGAAAACACCTAAATGGGACTTAGTTGTAAAAGTTGTAAATTAGCAATAAATGCATGAAATAATTAGTTTTGTGAGTTGTTGTGAGAGAAGTAAATGTTCAGATAGGCTTGTGTAATGAGAAAATGTGATGAAAAATGATTTACGGGCCTGGGGGCAAAATCGTAATTTGCCAAAGTATAAGGGCAAAATGGTCATTTTTGCCTAAGTAGAAATTTTGATGTATCATGAATTATAAAGTGACTAAATGAGTGAATTTTATTATTATAGATCAAGAAGAGCGAGGGAACAACCTTTACCGAGGAAAAGGCAAGGTTACGGACTAAGTCGTCGACTAATATATTTTGCACCGAGGTAAGTTTATGTGTAAACGATACATCTTTAATACATACGTTGCTACTTATTGGTGTATTGTATGAATGAGATCGTTTATGATTGAGATTGATAGATAGTGAGTAATTCTTGTATGAACCTCGGAATAAATATGTAAGTGGGGGAAAATATCTGTAATAATCTTTTGGTGGGCTGTGTGCGATACCACCGTAATTATTCTTTTGGTGGGCTGTGTGCGATACCACCTTATTACTTATGCACAATGGACTGTGTGCGATACCATCGTTTACATTATCATTTGGTGGGCTATGTGTGACACCACCCTATTATTGATTAACGGTGGGCTATGTGCGAAACCACCGGGTACTTAGTATTATTCCGAGGAGTTCATCGAGAATTTGTATAAGTGAATGTTTCATGTTGCTTTGTGGTGATGAGTGCAGGGAATGTGTACAAGTGAATGTGAGCAATATAATTGTTATATGGTTGGAATGTGGTAAGAGATGAAATGAGTAAGCATGATTATAGATATGTGAATTGTTCTTGCTTAGTATGTGATGTTATTGATTGATTAGCATATTTTATGATGCTTATTGTTTACATGTAAACTTACTAAGCTTAAAGCTTACTCCCTTCCTTTCCCTTGTTTTATAGTGTCAAAGAGCCAGTTCTAGATACGAAGATAATCGGAGGATCACCCACACTATCAGCTCATCTCGGTATATTTAAACGTAGCATTTTGAGTATGGCATGTATAGGGGCTAGGCTTAATGAAATGTTTTGTTGTTTTGGCCAAGTGTGTTGGCTCTTTTAAAAACGAACTCTTTTGTATATTGCCATAGTTGATGGCTTATTATTAATATATGAAAAGATGAGGTTATTCATGAATGTATATGATGCATGATTGGGTTGCTTGGGTAATGGTTGAATATAAATTATGTTTTATGAGTTAAGGTGATAAAAAGAGCTACGCAAATAGCCTTCTTCTTGTCCACACGGGTAGGCACACAGGCATGTGTCTAGACCGTGTGTGACACACGGTCAGTCCCATGGGTGTGTGACTGGGCCGTGTGTCCCCTACATATTAGTGTTGCAAGTCAGTGTCGACCACGGGCTAGACACACGGGCGTGTGCCTAGGCCGTGTGTCCCGTATGAGGGTGCTGACGTCATAAACAGAATGCTAAGGTTTTCACACACAGTTGAGAACACGGGCGTGTCTAGGCCGTGTGAGGGACACAGGCCATTGACACGGGCATGTGTCCGACCGTGTAAAAACCCCTGTAGGTTCAAAATGAAAAATAAATCCCACACGGGCTAGGGGCATGGGCGTGTGTGACCACACGCCTGCTCACACGGGCGTGTGGCCCCTGTTTAGGCAAAAAAATTTAAGTGCACAAAAGTTCCCGATTTGATTCTGATACCCTCCGTTAACAGTTTATAGCCTCGTAGGCCCATAATGAGGATGCTTTGATTGTAAATGAGAAGTTTTAAGTTGGAATGAAATCTTATAGCCTAAAGTCGTATGTTCAAGTGAGTTAAGTCCGATAATGCCTCGTACCTGGTTCCGGTGTTGAATACGGGTAAGGGGTGTTATAATTCCTCATTCATTCTCATCATTCATCATTCTCTCTTCTCTCCAAATTCTCTTAGCCTTTTCCATTCCCACGCCTAGCATCATCTCTTCATAGAGATTTTAGCAATTAAGCCTCTTAAAGAACCCTTGGTCGGCCACCTTAGAGAGCCATCAGCAAAGGAGCAAAGTAAAGGAACGAAGGAGCCTCGTCAGTCAGAATCTTGGGTGACAGCCACTCTAAATTGGGTTTAATCTTTCTTTTCTTTAATTTAATCTAAAGATGTTTGCTATGTGTTCTTTGTTCTTGTTTACAACAATGTTAGCTTAATTTTATTTAAGCTAGGATGGTTGCTTTGATTAAATAATATTTATTTGATTCATGCTTATAATGTTTGTGCCGCAATCGATCATGTTTTCAATTAAAATCAAGTCTGTATTTTGTTCATACGTGATTGAAATGCACCTGAATTAGCTGAGCGATCCTGACCAGACGACGGCTAATGGACACATAATTGAAATATGCATGCTAAATTTAGATCCTGACCCGATTAAATTGTAGGTTGCATAACAACTCTAACCAAGCTCTGCTATCTGCATAGTTTTTAGATTTGTGTGATTAAACTGTTTCAAACCTGACACGTCCCTGTTACCTCACACGAATGCTAAGAAATCCTTAGTAAATAAGGATCAGTAAAATGTGAATTTACTAAGTAAAGGATTCCGAAAGGACCTAATGTGGTTTCCAAACTCATGAAAGATCGAGTTGCCATGGAATGTTTTTTTCCGAATGTTATTAAGCATGTTGATAATAAATTGAGTTTAATTAAAGTAATTGTTCTAGTTTATTTATGTTATAATTGTTGTAAATTGTGTTCAATTTTACTAAAACCTATTTCATTCATATAGTTTGCATACTTAGGATAATTTGCATTAGGGACCATTGCATTTAGTTTAATATATTTCAATCACCACTTCTCAACTATATTGTGTTTTTATTTACCTAATTGTTAATATAATTTTACAAATTAAGTGACTTAGCACAAACAGAATCCCTGTGGAGACGATAACTCGATACTTACTTATTACTTGATAACGACTGTGTACACTTGCACAAACCTACGCGTTACAAGTTTTTGGCGCCGTTGCCGGGGATTGTCAACTGTTGCCATAGTCATTTTTTTCGTGAAATTATTTATTTTCAATTTGATTTATTCCTAACATTACTAACTTATTCTTTTTAATTTTTGTGATTTTCTTTTCAGTTGTTTATGAACATAGATCGAATTATCGATTTACTCCCTGTAGACCCCGAAATTGAGTGAACTTTCAGACAAAGAAGACGTGAACAAACAGCTCAAAGACAAGTCGAGATGGACCTTGGAAATCAGAATCAAGACCATTGTAATGAAGTCGGTCATGTAGAAAATCCCCTCCTCATTGCCGATGATAGGGATCGATGCATCAGACAATATGCTGTGCCACTTTTTAGTGAGTTAAATCCAGGAAATAGAAGGCCAGATATTGAGGAAACTCAATTTGAATTTAAACCAGTGATGTTTCAAATGCTACAAACAGTGGGCCAATTTAGTGGTATGCCTATGGAAGATCCACATCTCCACCTTCGATTGTTTATGGAGGTGAGTGATTCATTCAAGATAGCCGGTGTGACTGAAGACGCACTGAGGTTGAAGTTGTTTCCGTACTCGTTGCAAGATTGAGCACGAGCATGGCTCAATTCATTGCCACCAAGTTCCATATCTACATGGAAAGAATTAGCAGAGAGATTTTTGGTTAAGTATTTGCCACCTAGAAAAAACGCTAAGTTGAGGAACGAGATCACAACTTTCCAACAATTAGATGACAAGTCTTTGTATGAGGCTTGGGAGCGATTCAAGGAGTTACTTCGTAAGTGTCCTCACCACGGGATTCCTCATTGTATCCAGTTGGGGACATTCTATAATGGTCTCAATACACATACAAGATTGATGGTAGATGCTTCCGCGAATGGTGCAATTTTGTCTAAGTCTTATAATGAGGCTTCTGAGATCATCGAGAGGATCGCGAGTAATAAATATCAATGGCCAACAAATCGAACAGCTTTAGGAAGACGTGTAGCCAGAGTTCATGAAGTTGACGCCCTCACTTTGTTATCAGCTCAGGTATCGTCTATTTCCTCTATGTTAAAACAGTTTATCGCTAATAATGCTAATAATTTTCTAGCTCAGCCACCAAGTCCGTTTGAAGTAATTTCCTGTGTGTACTGTAGGGAAGGTCATTCTTTTGAGAATTGTCCATCAAATCCCGAGTCAGTGTACTATGTGGGAAACAAACATCAAAATAGGAGTGTACAAGGACCCCAATCCAACTTCTACAATCCTTCATGGCGTAACCATCCTAACTTTTCTTGGAGCAACCAAGGAAATGGACCGAACCACAACTTATTGCAGCATAGACCCAACCAATCTTAAGGGTTTAATAAGCAAGCTCCAAGACCACCTCAAGCTGAGGCATCAAACAGTTTGGAGAACTTGTTGAAAGCGTACATGGCAAACAATGACGTTTTGATCCAAAGCCAAGCAGCAACACTGAAAAATTTGGAAAACCAAATGGGTCAGTTAGCTACGGAGCTACGTAATAGACCGCAAGGAACCTTGCCGAGTGATACTGAGAATCCAAGAAATTTGGGTAAAGAACATATTAAGGCAGTGGCATTGTGAAGTGGTAAAATTCTGGAACCCCGATTGATTGATGCCGAAGATAAGCCCATTGAAAAGAATCAACCAGCTGTTGAAATTCCTACACCAAAGGAATCAGAATCTGCAAAGTCTGATAAGGTAAACCCTGACTTAGTGAATTCAGATATTTTAACATCTTCTTTGGATGCAAATTTACCTACTCAGAAAAGTTTTTCGGTTCAACCGAAAGTTCCATCACCTCCATATTCGCAAAGATTGCAACAACACAAGCAGAAACATGAGATGCAATTCAAGAAGTTTTTATATGTTCTGAAGCAGTTACACATCAATATTCCGTTGGTGGAGGCTTTAGAACAAATGTCAAATTATGTGAAGTTTATGAAGGATATACTGTCCAAGAAAAAACGACTGAGTGAGTATGAGACTGTTGCCTTGACAAAGGAGTGCAGTGCGTTCCTACAGAACAAACTGCCACCGAAATTGAAAGACCCAAGAAGCTTTACTATACCCTGTAACATTGGTGAATCTTACTGTGGTAAAGCTTTGTATGACTTAGGAGCGAGTATCAACTTGATGCCTAAGTCTATTTTCAAGATGTTAGGGATAGGTGAAGTAAGACCTACAACTGTGACGCTTCAGCTAGCGGATCGATCTTTAGCATATCTCGAAGGAAAGATAAAAGATGTTTTGGTAAGAGTCGATAAATTTATTTTTCCTGTTGATTTCATTGTCTTAGATTTTGAAGCAGACAAGGAAGTGCCGATCATCCTTGGGAGACCTTTCTTAGCCACGGAAAGAACGTTAATTGATGTGCAGAAAGGTGAACTCACCATGCGAGTTCAAGACAATCAGGTAACCTTTAACATTCTTAAAGCTATGAAATTTCCCGATCCAGCAGAGGAGTGTTCAGTTATGGAAGAGATAGAAACCTTGATTTCTATGGAAAGCAATTTTGAAGAAGATCCATTGGAGAAAGCCTTAGATCTTGACCCTTTGGAGGATGAAGAAGGTGTAGAAAACATGGCTTTGATGGAAGCCAATCCGAGAAATTTTATTCAATCAACACGGTTTGAACCGTTAGAGTTGGAAGTCAGAGAATTTTTGCAACCCAAGTTGTCAATTGAAGAACCACCTAAACTCGAACGAAAGTTACTTCCTTCCCATTTGAAATACGTTTATTTACGTGACTGTTCTACTTTGCCTGTGATTATTTTAGCGGAACTGACGAAAGATCAAGAGGAGCAACTAATTGCTGTTCTAAAGAAATTTAAGAAAGCAATTGGTTGGACCATAGCTGATATTCAAGGTATAAGCCCTTCTTTTTGCGTGCATAAAATCATTTTATAAGAAGGTGAAAGAGCTCGAATTGATGGGCAAAGGAGGCTCAATCCTATTATGAAAAAAGTTGTGAGGAAGGAAGTGATCAAATGGTTAAATGCAGGAATCATCTATCCTATTTTAGATAGTTTGTGGGTAAGTCCGGTGCAGTGTGTGCCGAAGAAAGGTGGAATCACGATTTTTAAAAATGAGCGTAACGAGTTAATTCCAATGAGAATTGTTATCGGTTGGAGAATCTGTATTGATTACAGAAAGTTGAACAAAGCCACTCGGAATGACCATTTTTCGTTGCCTTTTATGGATCAGATGTTAGATCGACTGCCAGGTAATGAATTCTATAGTTTTTTAGATGGCTATTCTAGATATAACCAAATAGTTGTAGCCCCGGAGGACCAACATAAAACAACCTTTACTTGTCCATACAGTACATTTGCTTTTAGGCGAATGCCTTTTGGTTTATGCAATGCACCTGCAACTTTTCAACGATGCATGATGGCAATATTTACTGATATGGTTGAAAATTTTGTTGAGGTTTTCATCGATGATTTTTCTGTTTTTGGTAACACTTATGATATCTGTTTGAGTAATTTGGCTAAGGTACTGAAGAGATGCGAAGAGACGAATTTTGTCCTTAATTGGGAAAAATGTCATTTTATGGTCAAGGAAGGGATTGTCTTAGGTCATAAGATCTCAAAGAAAGGAATTGAAGTCGATAAAGCAAAGGTGGACGTAATTGAAAGATTACCGGCCCCAATGAATGTGAAAGGAGTCAGAAGTTTCTTAGGCCATGCCGGTTTTTACCGAAGGTTTATCAAAGATTTCTCAAAAATTTCTAAACCGTTGTGTTTGTTGTTAGAGAAAGATACAGTGTTTGATTTCAACAAAGCATGTTTGGAAGCTTTTGAAGATCTAAAGAAGCAGTTAATCTCAGCCCCAATAATCGTTACACCTGATTGGAACTCACCTTTTGAGTTGATGTGCGATGCAAGTGACTATGCCGTTGCAGCTGTGATGGGTCAAAGAAGAAACAAAGTGTTTCACCCTATTTACTATGCAAATAGAACTTTGACGGGAGCCCAACTCAATTATACGGTAACCGAAAAGGAACTCTTTGCTATAGTTTTTGCTTTTGACAAATTCCGCTCATATCTCATAGATACCAAAGTTACAGTATTTACTGACCATGCGGCCATTAAATACTTGCTCACGAAGAAAGATGCAAAACCGGGGCTAATTCGTTGGATACTTTTACTCCAAGAATTTGACCTTGAGATCCAAGACAGAAAAGGTGCCGAAAATCAATAAGCTGATCATCTGTCGAGGTTGGAGCAAGATGAGGTAACTCGATCATGTGTACCTATCAACGAGAATTTCCCAGATGAACACTTATTTGAGGTAAATTGAATTCATAAAATACCTTGGTTTGCTGATTTTGCCAATTATCTTGCATGTGGAATAATTCCTCGAGAAATGACATACCAACAAAGAAAAAAATTCCTTCATGATAGTCGGTATTATCTTTGGGAGGATCCGTTTTTGTTTAAATAATGTGCAGATAATATAATCCGAAAGTGTGTAGCTGAAAGCGAGATTGCTAAGATCTTGTATCATTTCCATTCATCTTCAAGTGGGGGACACTTTGGTGGTTCACGTAATGCAGCAAAGATTTTGTAAGCAGGTTTCTTTTGGCCTACCTATTTAAAGATGCTTATACTTATGTGAATGATTAATGCCAAAGGACTGGAAATATATCAAGGAGGAATAAGATGCCCTAGACAAACATTTTGGAGATTGAATTGTTCGACGTATGGGGCATTGACTTCTTAGGCCCATTTCCTTCTTCGCATGGGAACAAATACATCTTAGTAGCTGTGGACTATGTATCCAAGTGGGTTGAAGCTGAAGCATACCCTACAAATGATGCTAAGGTAGTCATGTGATTCCTACATAAGCATGTGTTTACACGATTTGGGACACCAAGAGCTCTTATTAGTGATGAAGGTTCTCACTTTGTGAACAAATGGCTTAAGTGGTTGCTTGACACATATGATGTGAAGCACAAGATTGCTACTGCCTATCACCCCTAGTCTAATGGGCAAGTTGAAAGAGTGAATCGTGAAATCAAAGGTATCATTGAAAAGGTAGTACGCCCTAGCAGAAAAGATTGGTCTAGAAGGCTCGATGATGCATTATGGGCCTATCGAACAGCATTTAAGACTCCGTTAGAAATAACTCCTTATCGGTTAGTCTTTGGAAAGGCATGTTATTTTCCAATAGAGTTGGAGAATAAAGCTCACTGGGCTTTGAAGCAGTTGAACTTTGATCTTAAGCAAGCTGGTGAGAGAAGGATGTTACAACTTGATGAGTTGGAAGAGCTGACGTTGTTTTCCTATGAGAATACCAAAATGTGTAAAGAAAGATCAAAGTGATGGCATGATAGTCATATACAACCTCGCGAGTTTAAAGAAGGTCAGAAGGTTTTGTTGTTTAATTCAAGGTTGAAGTTATTTCCTGGGAAGCTTAAATCCCGATGGAAAGGACCTTATACCATCTACCGAGTCTGTCCTTATGGAGCTATTGAATTATACAACAATTACGGAGGTACGTTTAAAGTTAATTGTAACACTCCTTACCCGAGTCCGACACCGAGATCGGATACGAGGCATTACCATGCTTAATCTTACTTAACACTTCAAAACGGGCTAAAAAATTTCATTTAAGCCTATCACTTACTCAACCTCGGCTTTCGAGACCTTAAACATACCTCTGAGAGGTTTTGAAACTAATCCCGAAGCATTTACGAACTCACTAAACTTTTCATCAACACAGGGGCCACACGCCCGTGTGCCCCTAAGACATGCCCGTGTCTACCACCCGTGGTCGAAACTGACTAATTTCACACGGCCTTGACACACCCGTGGCCTTGGCCCGTGTGCCAAACCTTGGCATTCTGACTAATCCACACGGCCCACACACACGCCCGTGTGTTTCAACCGTGTGGTGATTTAAATTCCAAGTGCATGGTGCAGACTTCACACGGCCTAGGCACACGCCCATGTGCTAATCGTGCCTCCCACACGGTCTAGACACACGGCCGTATGTCTACTCATGTGGGAGATTAGCAGGCTATCTACCAAGCCCTTTTGCCACTCTCACTTGCATACATTCATACATCATCACATAACTCCACATAGCATTAATATAACTCTTGAATTAAAGACATTTAATTCATACAATGAATTCTTCATCTCAACCACAAGGGAGAACTATTTCCAATGCAATTACAATCTACATAAGCCATCATCTATGGCTATTCACAACCAAAACATAACTCACTTACGCAAACACATTTGGCTATATTAACTATGACTTAGTCAATTTTAAATGAGGTCCCTATACATGCCATGACTCAAAAGAACTTGAAACATCATACCAAGCTTCTACTCGATAGTGTGAAAACATCTCCGGCGGCCTCCAACCCAAGCTAGTTAAAATAACCTATAAGAGATGGGAAAAGAAAAGGAGTAAGCAATAATGCTTAGTAAGTTCATCTGCGTATAACTGACAAATACCGATATTCATTGAATATATACAACCGCAAGGTATTATAATGAGTTTTTCTCATAAACTCATGGTTACTTACTCAACTATTCTTGAAGCTCACTCATTCTATCTCTTACCACATTCTTACCATGCCTCAAGCCAACTGCTCGTGTTAATTAGTATGCATTCCTGCACTGGTCACCACATGATCATGTAGAACAACACATCCAGCATTTTCAATAAGCCACTCA
The DNA here is from genome assembly GCA_025698515.1 of Gossypium sturtianum. Taxonomy (NCBI): domain Eukaryota; kingdom Viridiplantae; phylum Streptophyta; class Magnoliopsida; order Malvales; family Malvaceae; genus Gossypium; species Gossypium sturtianum. The sequence continues at coordinate 120,643,229 of CM046952.1, forward strand.
TACTACTAAACTCTCGGTGGTTTCGCACTTAGCCCTCCATTGATCTCTAGTATGGTGGTATCGCACATAGCCCACCAATTACTAATTAATCAGGTGGTAACGCACACAGCCCACCGATAATAATATGGTTGATGGTATCGCACACAGCCCATCACTAACCATTAATAAGGTGATATCGCGCATAGCTCACCATTATTATACATTCATGGATAGTTATCCACATGTATTTTCTCTATTTCAAATGTTCATCAGAGAACATCCTCACACACTACTATTCTTACTTAACTTTCTATGGTACTCGTTCGCATTCATACAATGCATCAATAAATCTATCTCATGCAACTAAGGTGCATTGATTACACATAACCCACTAGGATTTCATCATATACTAAATTCATCTCAATTCAATTCTAACACACACTTGTGTTTCTCGTGGTGCAACCACATACTTTCTCATTTTCGACATACCCGTTGAATCACTCAAATTGTTAAACAACACTTTTGAGTTTCATACACCTAATGTCACACTGACATCTTACCCCGATAGGGTCTTACATGCATTAACATATCGATGCCATGTCCCCGACATGGTCTTATACGAATTCACACACCGAGGCCATATTCCAATATGGTCTTACACGGGACTTTAACTATCATCATATCATGCTATATACATTTCCCATTACTCTTAGATTCAATTCTCTTGACGTCTCATCAAAAGATATATCATACATTCATAGAGTAAATATACATTCCATACAACATTGGAATATCAAATTAACTCATACGTAATTACAACATTTGCATATGAACTTACCTCGATACCGAAAAGGGTAAAAAAGGAGTCTATTTGCCCACATTTCTCTTTCTCCCGTTCTAGGTCCGAATCTCATTTTCTTCGATCTAGAACAATAAAATTTACTCATTTAATCACTTAATGATAATATTACAACTTAATCTCTACTTAGGAAAAAATGACCATTTTGCCCCTAGGCTCGTAAATAAATTTTCATCCATCTTCTTTACTAATCAAGTCTAGCCGAATCATATTCTATTCTATAGCAACTCAAAATTTCAACTATTTCATGCACTTATTACCAATTTGCAACATTTACAAATTAGTCCTAATTAGGTATTTTCATAACAACACCTTTCACAAAAGTTGTTTCTCATCATCCTATCATTCATTTTCTTCCATAAAAACTCTTCAAACAACATAAACTCTATCATGGTAAGTCCCTAGACTTTCAACCATATTGCAAACTAGTCCTCTCATTAGCTAGCTTAAGCTTTGAGGGCTCCAAATATACAAAAATCATCAAAAATAAACATCAAATTGACTTACTTGAGTGAAGAAAAGCTTGCTGAAATTTTCAGCTTCAAGAACCCCCATTCTTGCTTTTATTTTCGGTGGGAGTAGAGAAGAAAATAAAAATATGGTCGCTTTTTGCTTATTTCATCTTATTTTATTCATTTTTCCACCTAATTTCCACCAATTTTGACCAAAATTAAATGCTCTTGTCCCCTATGTCACATGGCCGGCCAACTCACTTAAAACAAGGCCAAATTGCATATTTGGGACCTCCAATTGATATTCTATAGCTATTTGGCACCTCTAGCAAATAAAATAGAACTTTTGCACTTTATGCGATTTAGTCCTTTTTCGCGATTAAGCAAGAAATCGCTAAAATTAAAGCACCAAAATTTTCATGCACCCTCATAAACATGTTATAACATATAAAATAACATGAAAATATTTTTATCTAACCTCAGATTAGTGATCCCGAGATCATTGTTCCGACTAGTCCCCTAATCGGGCTGTTACAATTCTCCCCTCTTAGGGATTTTCGTCCGTGAAAAATCTTATCAGGTGGAGTTGCTACCAACATTCTTAAAACGTTTCCATCAACTCTTCAAAATCACAAATCCACTTATCCTCAAGTTTTCTTGCCAACAACCTTTAAGCTATAATACACAAGGTCGAAGCGTATCTTGAGACCTAGGTTATTCTTCCCCTAGGGCATATACTCAATAATCCACCAATTTGGAATTCTGTACATATCCAAATGATCATTTGGATCTTTACCGGTTGATCCACTACAATTTGAATGATATTCCCCTTCTTGGGAATTTTGTTAAACCAAATTTGAAATCTATAAGGTTTTATCTCACTTTCCCATTAAAGCATTCACCGACTGTAATAGTCTTGACTTGTACGCTTTGAAAACTTAGCTTTTAGTGATCAACTACTTCTGACCAAAAACTCAATCATATTGTGAAAAGTACTCTATTGTCAAAACATTTATGCACATAACTGTACTTTCTTATTCTTGCATTAGTAGATATGCTACTACTGAATCTCATACCAAAACTTCTGCATAAGTTCTGGATTCATCATCATTCAAATTCTATCTCGAGGAAACATCAACAACGGAAATCTTATCCAACCTGGATTTTTATCATCTTAAATAAACTCATTCAGAGCTTATTTAAAATACCATTTACTAAATCACTTCTGAACTCCTTTGTTTTGAAAGGAAGACTCGCTATAGCCATTAACCTCACTGAAACTAGGATGTTACCAACTAAGGTCAACCAAGTAACTCACTCGCATTGCTTAACATGGATCTTTCATCCAGACATTTGTACTATGCCTACTATCTGAGAAGTATTACAATAACTATACACACCTTTGTAATGGTTCAAGCCGTTTCCACTATTTCATTTTCAAAATCTTCTGCAGCATAAGATACTCTAACTCATCAAAATTCAGAAAATACATATCAATTTTTTTTCATGGATCATTTCATAACATCTAACTCACTACACAGACACAAAAGTGATTGTCTCTGGATCACCAATCTGGTAACTCTTTTTCTCAATTCAGACTGAACTCAGTACTAGAATTTTCAATTAATAGTTCCTTCTATAGCTTTCAACTCGACCATCACGGTTTGAACATTTCAATGAGCATACTTTTGTATCATGCTCCCTACTCACGTACACACAGAATTTTATTCTCCTTATTGATTCATGCGTAAATGTACACAAAACTTGAATCATATTTCAATACATTAATCTACTCTTTTCTCCACACTGAAAACATATTTCAAGCACACTCTCATCTGAGTTTCTCTTGCTATGCTAATCTAAAACCTTTACCATTGTCATATCTCACAATAGCAGGGACATCTCGATCGAACTCATTAACTCTATTCGGCTTACCCGAAAACCCATCACACAACGTGAAACTTGTGATTTCACTCCTTATACTAGAATCATATCTAACTTCCCCCTCAAAGTACCCGAATAGGGTTACGAGGAGATAAAAGAATGTCGATTTCAATTAACTAAATCGACAACCGTTTAGTCTGATTTTTTTTTCAGTCAGCTAACGTTCTCACATAATCACAATTTATGAGAAGAACAACTACATCAATCCTGAAAGGCAACAAATATTTATACATAATACCCAAGGAGATCATTATAACCCATCCATGGCATTAACTAACCATGCACAAATCACAGGCTTCAAGCCAACTTACTCATACTTGCCCTTTATTTAGCACATACCGTGCCACACATCGTACTTGTTTCTTCTTGACTCGTTCACGAGTGCCTGTATTCGCCCATTCACATGGCTTTAGTACAATTATCATTTCTACCTCTAGACTCATCTAGCTGTCCCATTGATCACTAGGGATAATCGAAGACGCATATTCATCGTCATTCATGTAGGTACGAAACTAATGCCACATCCCCGAGGTGGTCTTATATGGAGTCACCTCTAAATGCCAATGCCATATCCCGGATAAGGTCTTATATGGACTTCCACATCAAGTATCGATGCCATATTCCAAATATGGTCTTATACGGAATCATAACTTGGTGCTGAGGCCATGTCTTGAACATGGTCTTATACAGGACCTTATCTATTTCATATCTCCATGATAGCCTTTTCATTATAGTCCTTTAGGACTTCAACCTCGTGTTTAACAACAATTACTCTATTTAGTAGAGTATCATGTATCAATGTGATACAAAGCATTCTCAATTATGCTAACGTAAATATTGCATTAATCACATACAAACTTACTCAACTTGACTATCATAACATCTCATCATAATTCAACAGCGGTAAGGGGGTAAGGTTGTAGAGTCTCTTAACCTAACTCTCGTGACTACATACATATGATTTAATATTCATCATCAATGAAATATCATCATAGTCACACAACTCGCTCCAAGTGAGTTTTCTCGTTTATCCTGCTACAATTGTTTCTATCACTCATACTTTCGAACAGTGACTTCACTTACTCAAGTTCCACCTTAATGTCTACTCGAGTACTCAACATTAAACTCTAATTTCTCTTACCATTGCTTATCAATTTAGAGAATGTCTTACGGATTTTGAGTATGTCGTTTACCTGATTGCCATGGTCTAACTATGGTCTTACTCGTATCACAACGTCATAGCCCAACTATTTCTTTACATGTCATCACGATGCCATAGCCTCGCTATGGTCTTAGACGAAATCTCATATCAATACCAATGCCATATCCTCGATACGGTCTTACATGGAACTCATGTCGATGCCGATGCCATATCCCAGATATGGTTTTATACGAGATCGTACTTAGATGTCGATGCCATGTCCCGGACATGGGCTTATACGAGATCTTTCTTTAGTACCGAAGCCATGTCCCAAACATGGTCTTACACAGAATCACTATTCGATGCCGATGCCATATCCCAGATATGGTCTTACACGGGAACGTATATCGTTGCCAATGCCATGTCCCAGACAAGGTCTTATATGGGATCACATGTATTGCCATGGTCCTACCATGGTCTTATTTATCAATTTATCATTAAACTACCCTACTCATCTCCTGCATTCTACTTAGTCAAACTTCTCAGTTTAATTTCCACACCATAATATGTGTGGCTTCATAACAGAGTCATAAAACAAAACATCATGCATTATCTACTTTAACAGTCACATGTGAGATTTAACCATGTGGACATATTTATCATACATCATTCAAACGGTTGTACATACACACACATCCCATTCTCTGGATAGATTACTCGTTATAAGCACTTAACCCAATAGGTTTGGTACATAACACCGTACACATATCAAACCAATATAGGTAAGCTTATCACTTCATAACTCTCATTGCTCAACCTCGAGTTATATCATTACATACCTTATCATACACATGTCATAAACTTCTATTCATACTTCTCTAAATTTCAACAGTGCATAAGTACATTTCAATTACCTCATTGCCACTTACAACCTTATTGAAATTAGCTCGGTTGGAAGTCATTTCTGTCTTATCAAAATAATTTCGTTAGAGCCGGGAGATATCACACTATCACGGTCCACATATGGCATGTATAGCTAGACTCTTACTCACGCTAGGTTAGTCCGAGAACCGACTAAACCATAGCTCTGATACCACTAAATGTAACACCCCTTACCCGAGTCCGACACCGAGACCGGATACGAGGCATTACCATGCTTAATCTTACTTAACACTTCAAAACGGGCTATAAAATTTCATTTAAGCCTATCACTTACTCAACCTCGGCTTTCGAGACCTTAAACATACCTCCGAGAGGTTTTGGAACTAATCTCGAAGCATTTACGAACTCACTAAACTTTTCATCAACACAAGGGCCACACGCCCGTGTTGGTCTAGGGACACGCCCGTGTGCCCCTAAGACATGCCCGTGTCTACCACCCGTGGTCGAAACTGACTAATTTCACACGGACTTGACACGCCCGTGGCCTTGGCCCGTGTGCCAAACCTTGGCATCCTGACTAATCCACACGGCCCACACACACGCCTGTGTGTTTCAACCGTGTGGCGATTTAAATTCCAAGTGCATGGTGCAGACTTCACACGGCCTGGGCACATGCCCATGTGCTAATCGTGCCTCCCACACGGTCTAGACACACGATCGTGTGTCTACTCATGTGGGAGATTAGCAGGCTATCTACGAAGCCCTTTTGCCACTCTCACTTGCATACATTCATACATCATCACATAGCTCCACAAAGCATCAATATAACTCTTGAATTAAAGACATTTAATTCATACAATGAATTCTTCATCCCAACCACAAGGGAGAACTATTTCCAATACAATTACAATCTACATAAGCCATCATCTATGGCTATTCACAACCAAAACATAACTCACTTACGCGAACAAATTTGGCTATATTAACTATGACTTAGTCAACTTTAAAAGAGGTCCCTATACATGCCATGACTCAAAATAACTTGAAACGTCATACCAAGCTTCTACTCGATAGTGTGAAAACATCTCCGGCGGCCTCCAACCCAAGCTAGTTAAAATAACCTATAAGAGATGGGAAAAGAAAAGGAGTAAGCAATAATGCTTAGTAAGTTCATCTGCATTATAATCGACAAATACCGATATTCATTGAATATATACAACCGCAAGGTATTATAATGAGTTTTTCTCATAAACTCATGGTTACTTACTCAACTATTCTTGAAGCTCACTCATTCTATCTCTTACCACATTCTTACCATGCCTCAAGCCAACTGCTCGTGTTAATTAGTATACATTCCTGCACTGGTCACCACATGATCATGTAGAACAACACATCCAGCATCTTCAATAAGCCACTCATACTACTAAACTCTCGGTGGTTTCGCACTTAGCCCTCCATTGATCTTTAGTAGGGTGGTATCGCACATAGCCCACCAATTACTAATTAATCAGGTGGTAACGCACACAGCCCACTGATAATAATATGGTTGATGGTATCGCACACAGCCCATCACTAACCATTAATAAGATGATATCGCGCATAGCTCACCATTATTATACATTCATGGATAGTTATCCATATGTATTTTCTCTATTTCAAATGTTCATCAGAGAACGTCCTCACACACTACTATTCTTACTTAACTTTCTACGGTACTCGTTCACATTCATACAATGCATCAATAAATCTATCTCATGCAACTAAGGTGCATTGATTACACATAACCAACTAGGATTTCATCATATATTGAATTCATCTCAATTCAATTCTAACACACACTTGTGTTTCTCGTGGTGCAACCACATACTTTCTTATTTTCGACATACCCATTGAATCACTCAAATTGTTAAACAACACTTTTGAGTTTCATACACCTAATGTCACACTGACATCTTACCCCGATCGGGTCTTACATGCATTAACATATCGATGCCATGTCCCTGACATGGTCTTATACAAATTCTCACATCGAGGCCATATTCCAATATGGTCTTACACGGGACTTTAACTATCATTATATCATGCTATATACATTTCCCATTACTCTTAGATTCAATTCTCTTGATGTCTCGTCAAAAGATATATCATACATTCATAGAGTAAATATACATTCCATACAACATTGGAATATCAGATTAACTCATACGTAATTACTACATTTGCATATGAACTTACCTCGATACCGAAAAGGGTAAAAAGGGAGTCTATTTGCCCACATTTCTCTTTCTCCCGTTCTAGGTCTGAATCTCGTTTTCTTCGATCTAGAACAATAAAATTTACTCATTTAATCACTTAATGATCATATTACAACTTAATATCTACTTAGGCAAAAATGACCATTTTGCCCCTATACTTTGGCAAAATTATGATTTTGCCCCTAGGCTCATAAATAAATTTTCATCCATCTTCTTTACTAATCAAGCCTAGCCGAATCATATTATCTTCTATAGTAACTCAAAATTTCAACCATTTCATGCACTTATTACCAATTTGCAACATTTACAAATTAGTCCTAATTAGGTGTTTTCATAACAACACCTTTCACAAAAGTTGTTTCTCATCATCCTATCATTCATTTTCTTCCATAAAAACTCTTCAAACAACATAAAATCTATCATGGTAAGTCCCTAGATTTTCAATCATATTGCAAACTAGTCCTCTCATTAGCTAGCTTAAGCTTTGAGGGCTCCAAATATACAAAAATCATCAAAAATAAACATCAATTTGACTTACTTGAGGGAAGAAAAGCTTGCTGAAATTTTTAGCTTCAAGAACCCCCATTCTTGCTTGTATTTTTGGTGGGAGAAGAGAAGAAAAAAAAATATGATAGCTTTTTGCTTATTTCATCTTATTTTATTCATTTTCCACCTAATTTCCACCAATTTTGACCAAAATTAAATGCTCTTGTCCCCTATGTCATATGGCAGGCCAACTCACTTAAAACAAGGCCAAATTGCACATTTGGGACCTCCAATTGATATGCTATAGCTATTTGGCACCTCTAGCAAATAAAATAGAACTTTCGCACTTTATGCGATTTAGTCCTTTTTCGCGATTAAGCAAGAAATCGCTAAAATTAAAGCACCAAAATTTTCATGCACCCTCATAAACATGTTATAACACATAAATTAACATGAAAATATTTTTCTCTAACCTCGGATTAGTGATCCCAAGATCACTGTTTCGACTAGCCCCCTAATCGGGGTATTACATTAATGGTCAACGTCTCAAACACTACTAGGATGGTGAAGTTGAGCGAGTTGAATCCTCGTTCAAATTAACAGACCCTTAATTTTTCATGAACTCATTTTGTAAATAAATAAATAATTAGAACTTATTTTCTTAACTTATTACATTTAATTAATTCTGTCTAAGGATATTGGAACTTAAGCGGGACCGCTGTGACCCCTCCAACCTTTGCTGGGAATTAATTTAATGTAATTTGTTAAGAAAAATTTTCTAATTAAGATTTAAAATTTTTAAGTTTCATTTGTTATGTTTAAATTTTAAATTTTTATGTTAATAAAGGGGGTCAAATTTGGCCCAAGTACTAATCAGTTTTTTTAGTAAGATACAGTCTGAGTTTGAGGCCCAAGACAGCAAAAAGGAGGGAAAAATCCATGCCTTGCCGCACACCCATTGCTTGTCACCCAAGTAACCCTAATGTAGCTAATTTTTTGCTACATGTTGCCCTAATTTTTCCCTATTAAACCCCTCTCTATTCTACTAATTTTCATATCCCTCAAAGCAATTTGCTTACACCCTAAAAATCTCTAAATCTCCCTTTTGTGTCGTCAACCTCAAATCCCGAAAGATACCCTAGTTCTCTTCCCTTTCTACTGAAATTCCCTATTGTTGCTGCAAAGAGATTGCCGAAGCATCGCCGTTGCTGTCCCACACCGTTGTCACTACCGCACCCCGCCGTTGCTGTCACACGTCGTCGTTGCCGCCGCACCATCCTTGTCGTCGCAAGATTTTTGTTGTAGCAAGTTCTACCATTTTGCCAATTTCTCTTTTCTCTCTTGTGCAGAAACTTTGCCGAATTTTTGGGAAAAGATACCATGTCTCGCAAAAGAACCAGATCTTCAAAGACTACTCCTGAAAACCCAATTTTGATCGATGAAGAAGTGAAAGAGAGATTTGATTCAATCTTCAAGCATCAACCTATGATGCCAAAAGAAGGTTTTTACTTGAAGAATAATGATTTGATGGTTGTTCCTATACCGATTAGAAAGAAAATCAATGCTCTCTAGTGGGAACAATTTTGTGATGCTTGTTCACTTCCCGATGATGAACTAGTTCGAGAATTCTATGCTAGTTTGACTACACAAGATGCTACTGAAGTCATCGTTCGAAAGAAAAAGGTACCTCTTACTTCTAAGTCCATCAATGATTTGTTTAATTTACATGATGTTGAAGAAGATGAGTACTACCCTATGATGAATAATATCAATCGGGATTTTCTTCAACAAGTGCTTGATGTTGTGACAAATCCGGGATCCCAATGGATTATAAGAAAGTATGGGAGCCATTCTTGTCAAAGAGAATACTTAAAACCAGTAGCAAAGGTATGGTTTTATTTCGTTCGCTACAGTTTTATGCCTATCTCACATAGTTCCACCATCTCGATGGAACGGATGCTTTTGTTATATACAATTTTGATAGAAAAGAACATTAATGTTGGAAAAATTATCCTCAAGGAGATGCACGATTGTGCTAAAATGAAAGCAGGAAGTGCTTATTTCCCATCATTAATCACTTCACTTTGCTTAAAAGCCCGTGTTAAAACACAAGCAAATCTGAAGAGGCGATATGTTCAAGGATGGATTACAAATTATGATTTTGAAAGATTAGTAGAGAGGGTGCATGAGCTTAATCAAGGCGAGCAAGAAGAGACAATCGAGCGGATCATCAAGAGTCAATGATGGAATCCGAATCAAGCTAATTCAGATTCATGAGACAATCGAAGAGGAAGAATCTGATAAGGAACCGAACATTCCTGAACCAAGGGTTGAGCTAGAAGAAGAACTAGTCAAGCTAAGTGTTGAACCTGAATATACAACTCCCATGTCGACTTCTACAAGTACTTCACAGAAATCGGAGTTGTCAATTTTGATGGATATGTGCAAGTTCATGCACAATCAACAACAAACTTACTGGAAATATGCAAAAATTAGAGATGACTTAACTCGAAATACTTTTAAGAATATCTCTAATACTTTTGTTCCTGAGTTCCTAGATGCTATCTTTGAGAGATGGACGGAAGATACTGACGATGCAAACGGAGATGGAGCTAAAGAAGACAAGGAGAATGAGTCAGAAAAATAAAATGGGGGATTCTTGTCTTGTTATTTATTTAATTATTTTTAGGTCCTTAGGAATTTATTTCTTTCGTAATTAGGATTTAATTTATGCAGAATAAAACATAGCAAGCATGAACAAACTTAACACTTCTTTAGAAAGAATAAGACTAAGTGATGTGGTAATGGGAATGAACATGTCTAGGATTGGGTTATTAGGGAAGACTTGGTATTTAAGCAGTCTTAATGACTCACCTCTCTTTCTTTACAACCCTACCTGGTGTTCAGTTTTCATTCATTACTTTGTTCTTGTAATGAGGACCTTGCTTCTTTTTAAAGGGGGTAAGGAAAATAAATTGCTCAAACTTTTAAATTTTTTCAAGTATGTTTCAATCATTTCTTTCATAAGTATGTTTTAATAAATGAATGTTTAGAGATATTTTTTGTTACTGAGATAGTTTGTATGCAAGTATGAATGATGATTTTATCTAAGTGAAAGTATGTTATCATGAAGAATGGAATGCTTGTATGATCTTAGCCTTAGTAATGTTTTCCATGAAAACTTAGTTTCTTTTGAGATTAGACATGCATGAAGGTTTATATCTTTAGAATTGACTTAGTAACTTTCTTGAGGCGAAATCCTAGGGGACATAAAAATCTAAAATGATATAGGCACCATTTCTTTGGACCGTTTGAGCCTTTTCAAGCCAACCCTATGATATTAGACCCTTGAAACTGTAATTTTGAGCTTAAAGGCCTCTTTTTTTTGCAATGAACCTACATTATAAGCCAATTACCATATTTTTGAATTTATACTAATTTTGTGCACCTATCTTAACTAAAGTTTTCTTGGGAATCAACATTTAAGGAAATTTTCATAAAGATGTATGTGCTCATGCTTAAAAAAAAAAGTTTGCTCAGTCTCCAAAAAGGAAAAATGTATGAGCTTGAGTTCAAAATAAGTTTGGGGGTGTTCCAAAGGTTCACTTAAAGAAAAAGGTTGTATTACGAGAAAACCAAGACAAAGTTAAAGGTTAAGATTTTTAAAACCGAAATATCCCATCTCTTAAAATCCCTACCTTTAACCGAGCCCCATTACAACCTTATAAAAGACCTATTTGTTTGATGATTATGCCACCTACATTAGTGGAGAGGAAGTCCTGAGTTCAACATATGAAGATCATAAATAAGCCTTGTGATTGTTTGCTTGATAGATAGGAAATTATGTTGAATGAAGAATGTTATCTATGGCTGTGACATACATGCAAACTATGATTCATGTTGGCATATTTTGAAGCTCAGTATAATCTTAAGGAATGTTTGCATATGAATTACTTGTTAATAAAGAAGATCGATAGGCATGAAGTTATTAATGCATGATTATGGGACAAAGATTGATGCTGCTTACACAATTAGCAATTTTACCTTAGCAAGACCTTTTGTTGTGCATAAACATTACTCGGGACGAGCAATGATTTAAGTTTGGGGGTGTGTAAACGGAAAAATATATAGGATTTTTCCTATGTAATTTATCACCTTTTTACTTAAATCCGTTGTTAAAACTAAGTAATTGTTTAATAAATTAATGAAATATGTGAAAATAAAAAATTAGGACATAGAAATTATTAAAATGTGATTTTATGCTTTATTATATAGTTTTCATGCAATAAATGGCTTATTTTATATTAATTTGAATATATTATATTTTTTAAGACATAAAGTGGGCCATGCATGATTAAATTAAATAATAAAATATAAAATTATATTTAATAATTCATTTTAAAATATTTCATTAATAATTTGGGTTTTAATTAATTAATTAAATTGGATAAATTTTATTCTTTGGTCCTCTAACTTGTTGATTTATTCTGGACAGGTCTGATAGCTTTGCTGGATTACAAAACTGTCCAAATTGGAGACCAAGTCAACCCAATATTCGGCTACACATGGCTGTCCATTTAAACCATTCTTTGGTTTAATTACACAAGGTCCTTGCAGTGTTGAAGAAATTAGAGATTTGCCCGAAGATTTACGATTGACCGAGTCTCAGTCCTGAGTTCTGTGGCATCCAAAATTGCTTAAAAATCAAGCAAAAATCAAAGTCAAAAGCCACTAAGCACGGCCGGCCATAATTTGAAAAGATTTGAAGAGGTTAACATCCACTATTTTTAACAAACTATCCCCATATCCTCACCTATAAATAAGACCCTCTCAATCCCTCAATCATTCCTCATTCATCCTCATCGTTCATCATTCTCTCTTCTCTCCAAATTCCCTTAGTCTTTTCCATTCCCACACCTAGCATCATCTCTTCAAAGAGATTTTAGCAATTAAGCCTCTTAAAGAACCCTTAGTCGGCCACCTTGGAGATCCATCAACAATGGAGCAAAGTAAAGGAATGAAGAAGCCTCGTCAGTCAGAGTCCTGGGTGACAGCCACTCTGAATTGGGTTTAATCTTTCTTTTCTTTAATTTAATCTAAAGATGTTTGCTATGTGTTCTTTGTTCTTGTTTACAACAATGTTAGCTTAATTTTATTTAAGCTAGGATGATTGCTTTGATTAAATAATATTTATTTGATTCATGCTTATAATGTTTGTGCCTCAATCGATCATGTTTTCAATTAAAATCAAGTCTGTATTTCGTTCATACGTGATTGAAATGCATCTGAATTAGCTGAGCGATCCTAAAAAATGACGGCTAATGGACACATAATTAAAATGTGCATGCTCAATTTAGATCCTAACCCGATTAAATTGTAGGTTGCATAACAACTCTGACCAAGCTCTGTTTTCTGCATAGTTTTTAGATTTGTGTGATTAAACTGTTTCAAACCTGACACGTCCCTGTTACCTCACACGAATGCTAAGAAACCCTTAGTAAACAAGGATCAGTAAAATGCGTATTTACTAAGTAAAAGATTCCGAAAGGACCTAATATGGTTTCCAAACTCATGAAAGATCGAGTTGCCATGGAATGTTTTTCCGAATGTTATTAAGCATGTTGATAATAAATTGAGTTTAATTAAAGTAATTGTCCTAGTTTATGTATAATTGTTGCAAATTGAGTTTAATTTTACTAAAATCTATTTCATTCATATAGTTTGCATACTTAGGATAATTTTCATTAGGGATCATTGCATTTAAATTAATATATTTTAATCACCACTTATCAACTATATTGTGTTTTTATTTACCAAATTGTTAATATAATTTTACAAATTAAGTGACTTAGCACAAATACAATCCCTGTGGAGACGATAACTCGATACTTACTTATTACTTGATAACAACTGTGTACACTTGCACAAACCTACGCGTTACACTTATACGTCTCAGCAGCTTAAGTCACACGAGGGCAACTATTCCATGTACGACCTTGAGTTAGCTGCAGTTGTCTTCGCTTTGAAAATTTGGAGGCACTATCTATATGGTGAGAAGTCTATCATCTACACTGATCATAAGAGCCTCAAGTATTTATTAACCTAGAAGGAGTTAAACCTTAGTCAACGTAGATGGGTTGTGTGCCTAACGATGTGGATTTAAGGCAATTCATTCTGCGAGAAGCGCATAGTAGCCCCTATGATATGGATCCTGGTGGGAATAAAATATATATAGATCTCCGAGAACTTTACTAGTGGCCCGATTTGAAACGAGATGTTACTGCCTTCTTCTCTCACTATTTGATGTTCCAGAAGGTTAAGGTTGAGCAATAGTTGTCTTCTGGTTTGCTGCAGCCGGTTAAGATTCCCCTGTGGAAGTAAGAGTGGGTGAAAATGGATTTTGTTAGCGGGTTGCCTCTGATACCCTTTAGGAAAGACTCAGTTTGGGCCATCGTCGATCGATTGACCAAGTATGCTCATTTCCTACCTATCAGGACAGATTATTCGCTTCAGAAGCTAGCTAGGCTATATGTCTCTAAAATTGTAAGACTGCATAGAGTTCCAGTTTCAATTGTCTTCGGCAGAGATCCACGTTTTACTTCTCGATTCTGTAAGAAGTTGCATAAGGCATTGGGCACCCGATTGGATTTCAAAACTACGTATCATCCTCAAACCAATAGATAGTCTAACAGGGTTATTCAGATTCTGGAAGATATGTTACAGAGCTGTGTAATCAATTTCTGAGGCAGTTGGGAGGATTATCTGCCACTGGCTAAGTTTTCTTATAACAACAGCTTCGAGTCTAGCATTCAGATGGCACCTTACGAGGCTCTGTATGGTCGTAAGTGTCGTACCCCTCTGTGTTGGAGTGTGCTAGGTGAACGATGGGTTTTGGGTCCCGAGCTAGTTTCTGAGGCTGAGAATACGATTAGATTGATCCGATACTATTTTAAGGCAGCTTCCAACTGAAAAAAATCGTACACAGATTTAAAAAGACGAGATATTAAGTATTTTGTGGGTGATCAAGTGTTTTTGAAAGTTTCTCTGTGGAAAAGGGTAATCTGATTCGGACGTAAAGGCAAGTTGAGCCCGAGGCTCATTGGATCTTATCGTATTCTAAAATGTATCGAGCCTATCGTCTATCAGTAAGAGTTACCTCCCAAATTAGATCAGATTTACGATGTGTTCCACGTCTCTATGCTGTGACGATACCTGTCTAATGCCTCTCATGTTGTTTCTATTAAGGAGATTGGGATGAGTCCAGATTTGACGTTTAAGGAGGAACCTGTTTAGATTCTGGACTGAGACATAAAGGTCCTGAGGAGGAAAACCGTTCCTCTGGTTAATGTTCTGTGGCAGAATCACGGCACTGAGGAAGCCACTTGGGAACTTGAGGATTTGATTCGTCTTTAATATCCTTATCTATTTGAGTCAGGTAAATTTCGAGGACAAAATTTCTTTTAGAGGGAGAGAGTTGTAACGCCCCAAAAATTTAAGTGATGTTTGCTAAATCCAGTCATAATTAAGTATCTGTTTCAATGATTAAATGTTCTATGCTTGTGTTCGAGATCATTAGTTCAAGTCCCACTTTTGGAAAATTTTGTTATTTTCTTTGATTCAATCTGTATTTTTGAGTTTTTAACTTAAGTTTAATTTTTTCTTATTTCCTATTTTATTTCAAAATGACCCCTGAACATTTCCAAACTAATTTTATTGCCCCGTGGGATTGTAGTAAGACCGTAATTGTATCTATTCATTAATTTTATGGATGTATTGAATGTTGATATTTAAATTTCTTAAGTGTTTTATTTTGAAGTTAATTGTTTAGTTTGTACAGTAATACTCCATAATCCTAATCCGGCGATGGAGACGGGTAAGGGGTGTTACAACTCTCTACTAATTTTTTTTGAGTTTATTCATCCAAACCATGACCGATACTGAAAAGAGTCGACGAGTGAAATTCGTTATATACTACGACGGTCAAATCTGTAGCACAAAATTTAGGGTGTTGTTTGTATGAGCGAAGTTCATGGAATGAGTGTTTAATAGTATCATTTAATTGCGTGAGCTATGGACTAGAATTAGGAGGAAAGTCGAGGGATCAAGCTGAGGAAGAATCACAAGGTTACAGTGTAGATTTCTTGCATTCGGTGGTTGTAACGATGAGCTACCCCCGTAAAATAGTGATGCGTGCAGAGTTTGGGTCACTATAAGTGTGAAACCATAAGGTGCCCCAAATCCCAGGTATGTCGAAAATGCACCAGGTATCGACATCGTCACCGACTACTGCACGAATGCCTAAATCGATACAGTCATTGGTGGCGGAGCATACGACTGCTTTTGTCCCGACACGGAGTTCAGCGTCAACATCTACATAGAGGGTAGTATGCGGGGGACGTCGGTGGCATGAAATATGTACCTATGGGAACAAAATAACCAGCCACATGCGGCGGTCCGTAGTGCGGTGGTGCTTGTGAAAAAAAATAGAGGATTAGTTAAATGAAGGGGAATAACTAGATCGAACTGACCCAGATATTGCATAGCCATAGGCGACACATCTTCTGTCGGAGCGGATGATGAACCCATTGTGCCAACTCCTCACCTCTGGTGTTTGTAGATACGGCTTGCCGACGACTCTGAACCATGCTAAGTAATCATCAGCTGCTGCCATGTCCACTAAGAAAAATGGCTCGCGAGCGAGTAAGAATTTTATCCTACGATCCTACGCCTCAATGTGCTCCTCGTGTCACACCACCCAATCGTTGTTGTCCTTCCCCCGCATGTTGATAGTATTAGAAAGAACATATGTTTTCTCCCTACTTATTGTTGATTTATTCCCATCTAGTTATCTTTAACACATATTTTAGCATTTTCAGTTCAGTAATTTACATTTTATAACTTAGTGGTTCTTAGCTTATTTATCCTTAATTTTGTCATGTTTTGGTACTAATGTCGCAGCATGAGTATTTTCAAATTGCACCCAGAATTGTCGTCGCACCTGACAACTGTTCGGATAAGAATAAAAAAGTGTGAGCTGTCCAATCTGTACAACTAACTTGTACATACAGAGGCAGCATGATTCTGATGAAAGGACACCTAGGGTATTTGGGAAAAATATATATATTCACATAAAAAAGAAGATAGGAAGAGTTTTTCGGATTATCTTCTTCAACATGTCTCTTGAAGCTTTCAGCTATGGCGGCTTAAGTCTCCTTTAGGTGAACCAACGTGAAGGTGATGCAGACTAGCTCCTGACGAGGAGCCCTAAGTGTGACACAAGAGGGAATAGAGAGATTCAAGTCGAGTTGTCTAGGAATAGTATTCTCCACTTGTTTCTTTTATTTTTCTTTTCTAAACTCTGGGGATTATTTTCTATTTCATGTTAGTATGAAAGTACACATGATTTCTTGGTTAAATGTTATTTTATTCAATCTTGCTTCTACAGTTTAATCTTTGGGTTCGAATGTGTTTAGCATGGAAGTGTTATTGCGGTCACTGACACTGGAAAGTGCAGCGACAGTTCAAGCTAACAAGCATGACAATGGAAGTTCCTTGAGGATTAAAGAAATTTAATCCACTTGTTCTTAATAGTGTTCCATAGCCATCATCAGAAGGTATAGCTAATGTGCATGTTAAGTCTTTGATTAAATATAGAAGTTAAGCTTGGTAAGATATTCATTGCAATTTCTTGCATCGATAATCACCTAACTTTTTATACCTTGTGAGCACTTAGCATTTTGTTGAATATTCACGTTGGGGATCCTAGTTTATCATTATCATCTTCTATCTTATTGTTTTCAAGTTATCACTTCGACAACTACTCTCACAATTTATCTCGTTTCTATCCATTTATTGTTCTAACATTGATAGCCAAAAGACAATCATCCTCGTGGGATCGATATCCGACAGACTCATATATGTCTACTATACTTGCATCGACAGTGTACACTTGCACATTATTGTTGTGACGTTAATCAGCCGACCAAGTTTTGGCATCGTTGCCGGGGATGGCGTTTGTTTGATGTTTATTTTTGTGTTTTTATTTCATAATATTTAGTTGCTACTAACTAGTTTTCCTTTTTTTGTCATTATTTGCACATTTTATTTTAGGTGTTGTATGACCCAAAGCAATTCAGAGTTTATTGCCAATTTTGATCTAGAAATTGACAGAACCGTTCGGAAGAGACTTTGAGAACAAAAGAATATGACTTTGCCAAGAAACAATGCAATCATACCCCCGATGCAGCAACAAAATGCTAATGAGCCACCGTTGCAGCAAGACGCTCAAATAACAAACAGGACTATACGATATTTTGTCGTACCTGTCTTAGATGACTTACAACCGGGAGTTGTTAGGCCAGCAATCCAAACTGGAAATTTTGAACTCAAGCCTGTAATGTTTCAAATGCTGAATTCTAATGAGAAATATGCTGGACTGCCGCATGAAGATGCACGAGAACATCTTAAATCATTTTTATTGATTTGTGCTTCCTTTAGTCAACAAGGCGTTCCTGATGACGCTTTGGAGATGCAATTATTTCCTTATTCCTTGCAAGGAAGAGCTCGTACTTGGTTCCTTGGGCTACCTGCCAGATCAATTACTTCTCAGAATGCACTAGCAACACAGTTTGTTTTGCGATTTAACCCACCGACAATGAATACTCATCTCCGAAATGATATTAGAGCTTATCATCAGCTGGACAATAATAATCTTCACACCATATGGGAACGTTATAAATCTTTGCTTCGATGTTGTTCTATGCACGACATTCAACAAGAAACACAAATTGAGATTTTTTACAATAGGTTGAATTCACACACGAGGAATCTTGTCGATGCATCAGCCAATGGACCTTTGTTGGATTGTACTTATAATGATGCTATTGAAATTCTGAAGAGAATTGCTCAGAATGATTACCAATATCCAATCTCTAGAGCTGTACAAGCAAAAGCTACTCCATGAGTTATTGAACTAAATGCAATATTTGTACTTAGTGCTCTAGTTTCTTCTCTTGCAAATATGATAAAAAAATATGCAAGGGACTAGTGACATTGAACCTATACAAGTCGCTCAACAAGTTGATGTTCCTACCTTTTGTTATGAGATTTGCAGTGACGACAACAACTATGAAGATTGTCCACAACATACAGAGAATGCCTTTTATGTCAGTAACATTTGCAACAATTCGTATGACAACTCTTATAGTAATTCTGCACGCAATCAACGGTCTTGGGAACTCAGAATACTGGACAAAATGTTACGACATTCCGATATGGGAATACATCTGCTCAAGGTAATTATAATATAAGACAAGGGAATTACAGTCAACAACAACAGAACTAAAATCAACACACTCAGATACAGCCACAACAAAGCCAGACATCAGAATCAGACGCAATCACAACACTCTTCAATGTCGAATCAGCATACTCCATAACATCAACGACAACAGTACATGCAAGCTTCTCCTTCTGACCTGTTAACTGCTCTTAAGGCTTTAATGCGGGAGCATATGACTCGCACAGAAGCTATTGTGCAAGGGAATTCATCTTCCATTCGGGCGTTGGAGGCACAATTAGGACAACTTGCTTTGAACCTGAATAGTCGACCACCAGGCACACTACCTAGTGACACGGAAAATCCCAGTCCAAGGGGGAAAGAACACTGCAAGGCTATCACGCTTAGGAGTGGTAAACAAACTGGCGGGCTATCTACAGACTCTACTGTCGCACCTCAAACTATTGATGAAATGATCCCTAGTGAGAAAGTTGAATTTGAAGAGCTTGTCGATGCATCATATAAAGAAGTTCCACAAATTTTCACTCATATGCCTAATGCCTGACCCTCGAAACTGTCGATGCAACCAAAGGTGTCAGCGCAATCAGATGTATCTTTACCTTTACCTTTTCCACAAAGATTTAGGGAGAATGAGCAGGATAAACAGTACCAACAATTCCTAAACACACTGAAGCAATTTCAGGTCAATATTCCTTTAGTAGACGCTTTTGTGCAAATTTCAAATTATGGGAAATTTATGAAGAAGCTCTTATCTAAGAAGAAGAAGCTCAGTGATATGGAAACTATTGCACTCGCTAAGGGCTGTAGTGCTCTTTTGACAAATAAGTTACCCCCCAAAATGAAAGATCCTGGGAGCTTTACTATCCCATGTTCAATTGGTAACCATTATTTGGGCAAGGCTTTATGCGACTTGGGAGCTAGTATCAACCTAATGCCGCTTTCAACTTTCAGAAAGTTGGGAATACATCACATGAAACCTACTGTAGTGACATTGCAACTAGCTGATCGATCTTTGGCTCAACCTGAAGGGCAAATCAAAGATATCTTAGTTCATGTGGATAAATTCATTTTTCTGACTGATTTTATCATACTTGACTGCGAGGCAGATAAGGAGGTTCCCATAATCTTGGGACGACCATTTTTAGCCACCGGACGAACTCTTATTGATGTCTACAAAGGTGAACTGACCATGCGACTTAATGATGAGCATGTCACCTTTAGTGTTTTCGAATCTATTCAATGCAAGGATAAAGAAGAATGGCATACTGTCGATGTGCTAGATGATCTAATTGTGGAAGAATTCAATGACCAAAGTACAGTACTTTTTAAGGATTTTTCAGTGACATCTGATGATGAATTCTTAGATAATTATGACAGCAGGGTTGACGCTAATAATATTGAACTCAAGCATGGATGACAGATTGAATCCTTAGACTTAGCTAACAGAACAGCTCCAATTTTCAAACCATCTATCGACGAAGCTCCTACTTTGGAATTAAAACCACTACCTACCCATCTTAAATACATCTTTCTTGGTGATAACAATACTCTTCGAGTCATTGTCTCCATAACACTGGATGCAACTCAAGAAGAAAAATTGGTCCATATTCTTCAGCAACATAAATGAGCTATTGCTTGGAGTATTGCCGATATCCGAGGCATTTGTCCATCTTTTTGCATGCACAAGATCAAGTTGGAAGGTGAAGGCAAGCAATTGATTGAGCAAAAAAGAAGATTAAACGAGAAGATGAAGGAAGTTGTTAAGAAAGAAATTATAAAGTGGCTTGATGCTGGAATTATCTACCCTATTTCTGATAGCAATTGGGTAAGCCCAGTGAAATGCGTTCCTAAAAAGAGTGGTATCACAGTGGTTAGCAACGACAAAGATGAATTAATTCCTACACGTATTCCTACATGATGGCGAGTCTGTATGGATTATCGCAAGCTTAATGCTACCACAAGGAAGGACCACTTCCCACTTCCTTTCATTGACCAAATGTTGGACAGGCTTGCTGGAAGAACCTATTACTGCTTCTTAGACGGCTATTATGGGTACAATCAGATTGCTATTGCACCGGAGGATCAAGAGAAAACAACTTTCACCTGTCCCTTTGGTATTTTTGCTTTCCGCCGTATGCCTTTTGGTCTTTGCAATGCACCAGCCACATTTCAAAGGTGCATGATGGCAATATTCTCGGATATGATTGAAGATTCTTTAGAGGTTTTTATGGATGATTTCTCAATCTATAGGAATAATTTTGATCATTGCGCTGACAATTTTAATAAATTATTGTAGCTATGTGAAGACACACGTCTTGTTATAAATTGGGAAAAATGACATTTCATGGCAACTGAAGACATTGTGTTAGGCCATCGCATCTCTAGTCACGGCATTGCAATAGATAAAGCTAAAGTTGAAATCATTGAGAAATTACCTCCACCGACAAATGTGAAAGGTATTCGTAGTTTTTTTGGGCATGCGAGGTTTTACCGAAGATTTATTAGAGATTTCTCAAAAATTGTAAAGCCCTTTTGCTCATTGCTGGAACAGAATCAAAAATTCCTCTTTGATGATGCATGTCTAGAGGCATTCATTCAATTAAAGACGCAGTTAGTAAATGCACCCATTGTCATTACACTAGATTGGTCTCAACCTTTTGAAGTTATGTACGATGCAAGCGACTTTGATGTGGGTGCTGTTCTAGGACAACACAAGGGGAAAATATTTCATGCCATCATTATGCTAGCAAAACTCTTACAGAGGCTCAAATCAACCATACCATTACAGATAAAGAATTATTGGCTATAGTCTTTGTTTTCGACAAGTTTCGTTCTTATCTTATCGGCGCAAAGGTTACCGTATTTACTGATCACTCGGTGTTAAGATATCTTTTTGCGAAGAAGGATGCAAAACCAAGATTGATACGCTGGATCTTACTGTTGCAAGAATGCGACATCGAGATAAAAGACTGTAAGGGTTCAGAGAATCAAGTTGCAGACCATCTGTCTAGATTGGAAGTTGGCAGCGAAGATAGAAACACACTTCACATTGTCGACGCATTCCCAGATGAGAAGTTATTTTCTGTAGATGCAACCCCTTGGTATGCAGACCTGGTTAATTATCTAGTATGTGGAAAACTCCCATGGGGTGTCACAGGCCATAAAAAAAGAAAGATTTCTTCTTGAAGTAGTGAAGTATCATTGAAATAAATCGTATTTATTCAAGTATACAATGACAACATTATTCGGCGTTGTGTTCAGGAAGAGGAGATGCTTTCAATCCTAAAGCACTGTCATGATTCTCCTTATGGAGGTCATTTTGGTGGCATGCGAACTGGCGCTAAGGTTCTCAATCAGGATTTTACTGGCCTTCATTATTCAAAAACGCCCACAATGTTGCGAATCAATGCGATAGGTGTTAGGGCACGGGTTCTATATCTCGACGCAATGAAATGTTGCAGCAACCATGTAACACCCCTATACCCGGTTCGACCCAAGGAACCTGATATAGGAATATTACATTTGATGCCAAAGTGATTTTGGCTAACCACTAATATATTTGAACATTAAAAAAATTATAATTTATATTTTAGTTCCTACTACCTGGAACATACTTGATCTTCCTAAGTACATGCCATTATATTCAAAATTTTGAAACATACCCTCTTGGCACTTGGAGATGTGATGAGATGAATGCTCACAACCTCGATTACAACTCTTCAAAATCATTGTACCTAATCTGCACACAGAAAACAAACTGTACACTGAGTAAAAACTCAGTGGTATTTCTATAATCTGAATATTTAAAAACAATATAATATAATAATAGGCACAATTAAATTTATAAGAACAAATTAATGTCTAGTATCATATCATAACTATCATTTTTCATTTATTAAACAATATCCTAATTCACACAATTGCTATATAAATGATTATTAACATATCAACCATATTTATTCGTACAATGGCATCAGTCATGCAGTACTCAATTCATAAATACATCATTTCATACCATACTCAATTCATGAGTATATAACTCATATATTCCATGTATTGTCAACATATTTCACATCCTATTTCAATTCACTATATCACTTCCATTTCTCATATCATTTCATTTCAATATCAATTGTAAGACTTTATTATTCATTTACCCCTATTAACAAGACTTGGACTTGGACGGATAGACGGATCCAACCAAAACACACCAGTTTGGCACCGAGTGCCTCATCGGATAATTCGAAGTAATAGATTGACACCAAGTGTCTCATCGGCCATGTCGAAGTAAGCTGGTACCCAGTACCTCATCGAATTTATCCGAAGTAATAATTTGACACCCAGTGTCTCATTGACTCGTGGTCAAAGTATCCCTGAACTCTTCCAATCCTATGGCATGCCAACTATATCTGGCTCAGCCTGATACAGTTAATAGGGATTTTCAGTTCACTTTTCAACACAACCAATATTCAATATTCAATTATCACAATATTCACATTTCAATATCAATCAATAATTTCATCAATCACAAATTCATACAATCTTAATTCATTATCAATCTAATAATAAACCACACTCCCCTTAATTACTTACCATATTAATTAAAAATACATCAAATAAAAATTACTAAATTCGGATTATAGAAATACAAACCATAATTCTCGAGCTACTCCTCGTTAATCTTGTCTTTTCCTTTCTTAGCCGAGGTCTCCGGCACAACATTAGCTACGAAAATTAAAACAATTTAAAATCATTAATACACACAATTTCACATTGAATATTTAAATTTTTATTCAACTTTTGCTCACATTTCAATTTAATCCTTAATCAAAACTAACTTTATTTTATTTAAAACTAATTTCATATTTTCATTCAACTCCCACTTTAGACTAATTTCCACCTTCAAATTTCACCATAAACCCTAATTTCAAAATTCTCTCAATTTAGTCCCTATTACTCAAAACTTATGATTTATTTTAAAATTCAATCTCTTTTTCACTTCTAACTTGAAATTCAATCAATTTAACCCTTGGCACTTCAATTTATTCAACATGAACAACTTCTAAAAATTCACTAACTTCTAAAATTTCAATATAAATCAAGTAGTATTTTGTTCTAGGATTCTAAAAACTCAAAAATTATAAAAAAAAGGGATTAAATTGACTTACCACTTAAGCTTTGAACTTAAAACCCTAATTTTTCCTTTCTTTTTCTTTCCTTTTTTCTTTCTCCCCTGTTCTTCTCTGTTTTGTTCCTTTCTTTCTTTTCTATCTTTTTTTTCTTTGTTTATTTTATGTTTTAGTTATATTATAATAATATAATATTATATTAACATAATAATAATTTCTTAAATAATAAGTAAATGTATATAATTATTACAAGTATATGTGCATAAATACTACACATGTATTTTACAATTACCATATACTTGTATTTACTTTTTACTATACAAGTGTTACATATGGTTTATTTTCTCATTTAATCCCTTCATTTTTCTTTAATTTATAATTAAACTTTCTTCCTTTATTCAATTTAATCCTTATACATAATTTACCTTAATTTAAGCTAATTCACCTAGCCAAAACCTAATTAATCACACAACTAACTTCGTAAATATTCTTAAATAAATATTTACGAATCCATTTTTTTCGAAAATAATGACCCGAAAATGCACTTTTCTGATACCCGTAAATTTTGGGTCGTTACAAACCAATTATGGAGGTTGAATTGTTTGATGTTTGGGGTATGGATTTTTTGGGACCATTTCCAAGTTCATTTGGAAATCTTTATATTTTAGTAGCTATTGACTACGTCTCAGAATGGGTTGAAGCTGTTGCAGTCCCAAAGGATGATGCAAAGACAGTGCTTAATTTTTTTCACAAGCATATACTCACCCACTTTGGCACACCAAAGGCATTGATTAGTGATCAGGGTACACACTTTCACTGCAACCAAGTGGCAGCCGCACTGAAGAGATATGGAGTTAATCATAGAATGGCTACTACTTATCATCCGCAATCTAATGGACAAGCCGAAGTATCGAATCGACAAATTAAAAACATTCTGGAGAAGGTTGTGAACCCTTCAAGGAAAGATTGGTCTTCCAGACTGGATGGCACTTTATGGGCATTGCGGACAGCATACAAAACTCCATTACGGATGTCGTCGTATCAATTGGTTTTGGGGAAAGCATGTCACTTGCCAGTTGAACTGGAACACAAAGCAATGTGGGCAATTAAGTAAGTGAACATGGACTATCAAACTGTTGGAAAGAAAAGGCTACTGGATATCACCAAACTAGAAGAGATTAGGCGAAATGCCTATGAAAACGTTGCAATTTACAAGGAAAAGACCAAACGATGGCATGACAGAATTATTTTACAGCGACAATTTACTGCAGGTCAACAAGTTTTATTATTCAAGTCAAGACTGAAGCTGCACCCGGGTAAATTACGCTCTCGTTGGTCTGGACCTTTCGAAGTTGTCGAAGTATTTCTTCATGGTGCAGTCACAATCAGAGATTTAAATAAGGGACACCAATTCAAAGTGAATGGCCAGCGATTGAAACATTATTTTGGGAATATTGATCACAAGCAGGCAGAGACCATTAAATTGGTCGAAAAATCTTAATTCTTATGAAATTTATTCTATACTTTTATTTTTATTTTATTTTTGTTTCTGTTCAAGTTTATTTTATTCTTTTTTTTATTTATTTCTATTTTTGCAGAATGATTAGGTACCATTGTCGACGCACTTGGGCTTTATTGTCAACGCAGTTCATACTATTGTATTGTCACTTCTGAGCCAGCAAGAATGATGGCAGATCAGAAAATTAGATCCCACCTTTTGATTAAGAGTCACTTAGCCGTCTGATCTATCTGAGCGGCCGCAATTCTCATTTGACGTAATTATTCCCGCCAGCTTTATTTCCCTTCAAAAAAATCACGCATTTCCATCTTCTTCTTTCACTCACTATAAACTCCTCTTCATTGTGCCGACTGTAAAACACCCAAGCAGCCATTTTTATTCATTTTCTCTTCCTCCAGTTTGTACTTTTTCACCTTTAAACCATCTTCACTCCATAAAACAAACAAAATATGGCAAGAACGAGAGGATCAGTCAAGAAAGCCACCAAACATGTTGAAGAACACTCATCCTCTGCAACTGAAGTTCGTGAGTTGGAATCCTCTATGCCAACGGGCAAATAGGAACCGATGATCTTTTTAACAAAAGCGGCCAAAGACCGATTTCAAAGAAACATTTTAAAGCGAAACTTT
Source organism: Gossypium sturtianum (assembly GCA_025698515.1). Taxonomy (NCBI): domain Eukaryota; kingdom Viridiplantae; phylum Streptophyta; class Magnoliopsida; order Malvales; family Malvaceae; genus Gossypium; species Gossypium sturtianum. Next base: position 120,669,803 of record CM046952.1, read on the forward strand.
CACCCAGAACAGGGCATTCTCCTTTTACAACAGCAAGACTTGGATAAACAAGTCTCCAGAACCATCTCTAAGTTGAAGTGGGGGACTTTTTGCACACATCCTGGAAGCTATTCTTCTTTATTGGTACGTGAGTTTTACGCTAACCTTTATGACCATGAGTTGGAGTTTATCTTTGTTCGATAAGGTTTAATCCCCTGGGATGCTACAAAAATTAATGAGCTGTAAAACACTAAAGTGGATGTTAATGAACACTCCAAGTTTATTGAGGATATCACAGACGATAAAAGGGACATGTTGGTGAAAGATTTATGTGTCGAAGAAGCATTGCGGACGGATCAAAATTATTATACGATGCATCGCCGCTTCCTAACATTACAAAGCAAGACCTAGTTTCATTCTGTCAATTGCAGGCTACTGTCCTCTACTCACAGCACCACAGTCAACCTCGATAGAATGTGCCTGATACATTCAGTTGTTAAGGGCAGAAATATTGATGTCGGCACAATACTCCACCAGGAAATTACTGATTGCGTCGTAAGGCAAACTAGAATTTTGGTTTTCCCATGTTGGTGATGCTACTATGCTAGTAGAAATGGATTGTGCCCCGTGATGATGAAGAGGTCTTGGAAAATAAGGGCCCGATCAATGAAGCATCTATTGAAAGAATGACTCATGGCAAATATTCGTCGAAAATGAAGGAGGCAGAGACCGGCAAGATAAAGAAGGGAAAAACCAAAGCAGAAAGTAAGGGAACAAACTTGACTGCAGAAACATCATTGCTGCGCAAAATGAAGGATATCAAGAAGTTGGCCAATTTCATCAGCAATAAGCAGATCAGGCTTGTCGCTACAATAGAGTATATGGACAGATTACAAAATTTGTTCTACATTTATACCAGGGCTTATAACAATTCTATTATAGCCACATTACGTCAATTAAGCCCGACCCCACTCCTAGAATTTTTAATGTTCACATCGATCATCCGAGAGTATGAACCTTCCTCCGAGGAAGATAACCTAGGGGATCGAGACAGATTGGTGGAATCCCCTCCCATTGTGCATGTCTTTGATGTTGAGAAGGAAGAGGACTCAATGGATGTTGAGGAGTGCATGCAAAGGATTGATAGCCTAATCGAGGGTGACGTCATTGCTACTCAAGAGGCGTCCGCTGTTGAGGAAGAAGTTGTTGTGGAAGAGAAAGACGTCTATGTTGAAGTTGTGAACGAGAAGGCCGAGAAAGAAAATACTGAGAATGAAGCTGCTGAGAAAGAATCTGTTGAGGATATTGTCAATGCATCTGAGTTTGTGAATGCAACTACTGATAATCTAGAACGAGATGGAGCTAGACCGGCGGAAGCTGCAGAGGTAACAAGTGAGGAGCACCACAATTCATTGGTGATAGTGGTCTATATCGGACCACTCAAGGTGACCCCTCCTACACAAGAAGCAGCCGATGATGCCGAGGCAGCACCAAAAATTGAGTAGCAATTTGAGGACCGTGCGAAGCCCAAAGAAAAGAAGAGAAAGAGCTCTAAAGACAAAAAGTGCAAGAATGAGGAGAAAAAGAGGAGGAAGAAGAACATCGTGCAGCCACATTGATGGCGGAGGAAAACTGAGTTAGTTTATTTTAAGTTTTAACTGTAGTATTCATGCATTACATGTAGCTGTAATTTTCATTTTGTTAGTAAACATTATCGTTGCATTGTTATTGTCATCGCATTTTAATGTTAAGTGCATTGGGGACAATGCAAACTTTAAGTTTGGGGGAATGCATATGGGGTTTGGAAATACACTCACATTTCAATTTTTTTTATTAATGAAGCATGCAAGGTTTATTTGTGGTTAATGCAAATGTTCTGAAAATTTTTGTTACATTCGATGCTTAATTCTTGAATCATGTGAACTATCAATGAATGAGTCAGAAAAATTTGACTGAATGTTGTATCTTCAATTCTTTGATAAATGATTTAGGATGCATTAGTAATGGATGACTAGTAGCATTCCTTGAATCTTGAATAAATCTGCCTTCTACAGCTACTTATATGTATATATATAGTTATGAATAATAGACACTCCAAAGTGGGTGTATTGTGAAATGTTAAAAAGGGAACACTCTAATGCAAGCGTTAGAAAAATGAATCTGGCCAAAGGCTGTCGTTGCATGAGTGTGTGCCGGTGCAATTACGTACTTTCTGGGGGTTTGTTGCACTCCATTGTTACTTCTCAGGAACAAGGGTGCAATAATTCAACGATATCCCTTATTCACACACACAAAAAAAAACAGACATATATTGTACAATAAATGTTGTATTGGTAGATAGAATTTAGGATTTGAAGCATGATACTGGTTTTGATGAAGATGCAATCTTATTCTTTCATACTTATGTATTTTCGGTGCAATATTCTGTCATCTGAATATGAATTATTCATTGGGATTTTAGGTTATTCAAGTTGCTAGAATGTTCATTTACCTTAGTGAACTCGTGTGTAGCCTTGCTAGTTTCTGTTTTACTTGAGGACAAGTAAAAACTCAAGTTTGGGGGTGTGATATTATGTAACATCCTAGGAAGGGCCTATGCATTTTTCAGATCAATTGTATGAAATGACAAGTCTTAAGTATTATGAATAAATTTTTGATACTTTTGGAAACCTAGAAATGAATGAAAATGGAAATGAAAATGAAAATGGAAATGAAAATGGAGATGGAAATGAAAATGGAAATGGACATTTTTGGAAACTTAGACATTTTTGGAAACCTAAACATTTTTGGAAATGATCCAAAAATGGAAACTTGAACATTTCGGGAAACTTGGATATATGAGATAAATAAAGGAGTTTTATTCACATAAATATGTGAATAATATGAGATAAATAAAGGAGTTTTATTCACATAAATATGTGAATAATAAGAGATAAATAAAGGAGTTTTATTCACATAAATATGTGAATAATAAGAGATAAATAAAGGAGTTTTATTCACATAAATATGTGAATAATATGAGATAAATAAAGGAGTTTTATTCACATAAATATGTGAATAATAAGAGATAAATAAAGGAGTTTTATTCACATAAATATGTGAATAATAAGAGATAAATAAAGGATTATTTTCTAATGAGATAATTGAGGAGATAATTGATGGATTAAAGGCTTTTATCTTTTAAATAAAAGAGATAATATTATCAAAAGAGGAGTGGTGGCCAAGTAAAGGACTCCTAGGCTGATAACTTTGGCTATAAAAGGAGGACAGGAGGGCTACTCATCAACATTTGCTCCCTCTTCCTCTCTCGAAAATTCTCCTAGGCAAAACCCTCTCTCTAGAATTTTCATTAAGCAAAAATCCCTCTCTTTTTTCTTCTATTTTCTTCTCCGTTCTCTTCATTAAGCTGAATCTTTGTGGATTCTAAGAAAGAGGCAATCATCCACAACATCAAAAGGGGATCTTTCGGAAATCTAAGGATCTAAGGTAAGGATTATAAATATAAATATGTGGTTAAAGATTATGATTCACGTTTTCAAAGTTAGATCTAATCTAACACTGAGTTATAGGATTTCAACAGGCTTATAAAGGAATCCTCTTGATTTGGAATCCCATCATAAGGTAAGGGATATTCGCCAAGGCATAATTTGTTTAAGTGTTTTCCATTATTTCAAAAACCGAAAACCGACATGGTTACATACCTAGTATTAGCCGATTTCAAGGAAGAGGAATTCTAGCAACTCGTTGGGACTTGATTAAATCAATTCGGCAACTAGGTAAGTAATTCTACTTCTAGTAGGATTTGGTTTTAAGACCAAATAGGTTTATTTATATGTTTTAATTAATGGCCGAATATAGGAGTGAAAGATCTAGATCGGTAGATCGCTCTACTGAATTCACGGAAACTATTAAGCGAAAAAGGTGTGTACTCTTACTAACTTTCAATAAATTGCATGGCAATCATTAAATATATAAATATGTAACAAGTATGTGAATGTGGCTAAGCACCACAAATGTGGTAAGGAGTACCAGTGCACGTTTCCTACTTTTGATAGGATTGTGAATGTGATATATTTTGAACATGTGATTAGTAACATGAATGAAAATTAAGTATGTGAAATATGTTATGAAATAATTGGGGCATTCGGGATATTTGTGGAGGAAGAAAGTGAAGGTGATGACTACTACGGTCTCACCACCAACGAAGTGGTGACTACGGTCACATAAAGTGAAAAGTGGTAACTTCGGTTACATCCGGTGAATACAATGTCTAATGACACAACATAAGTGGGCGATGAGCACGTCGATCGCAAATGATCGCCTTCGATGGTGTGTAGCGGATGGAGGGTCGACTTAGTAGTCCCCGCGGTGTACGGTTTGGTACGGGTGGTGTGTAGCGGATGGACAAATAGGTTTGGATTTGGGTTGCATCATCCTTTATTTTGTATGAACATGATATTGATATGACTTGTATGCCCGATTTGTTGGAAATTAGTACTATGTACACATTGAGTCTGTTGACTCACCCGTTGGGGAATTATTTTTCGGTGATGAGCGGTAATGGACCTGGGTGGCAGGGAGCTAAAGGTGGCCATGCATCGCTTGAAGAAATTATTTGGAATTTGGACTTTATGAAATTTTAGTACTTTATTTTGGGTTTGAATGATGTAATAAGGCCATAAGGCCCAGTTGGATTTTCTTTATTCTGTTTATTTTTATTTAAATATGATACAAATTATGTTTGATTAAAGATAAGTAAATTTATTTCTTTTAAAATAATAAACCCAAAAATTATTTTGTCACCTTATTTAAGTTGGATTTCAGAATTTATTAAATAGGTTTCAAATTAAGCCCAACCCAAAACAATTTTTTAAAATTACACAAATTTTCTCTAAGTCATTTAGAACATTGAAAACCGATTTATTTAAGGAACATACCGCATCCTGGTTCAAGCTCGTGGGCGGGTGTAGGGGTGTTTCAGTTGGTATCGAGCCCGCTTTAAAACTCTCGGCTACCAGGCTCAGTGCCCAAAACGTTTTCGATTCGAGCCCAAATGAATTTCTTTGAAATAAGCGGTTTTATGGCATGGCACCTAAGTCTCCGACCATGATCCACCGTAAGTACCTTTAACCATCCGTGTGATTATGTGAATTATGAATTGTAAAAGGGTAGAAAAGGCATGGAACGTAGAATAGTGTGATAGGAACTTGAACCCCAGGATTAGACTACTCAAACACTTGAAACTCATAAGACTTAATGAACTTAACAAACCTATGGCTAAGTTATTAAGCTAGGGTGTGGCAACCCCTCAGACGCATGTCTAGGATTGGATCCTAAGAGCACTGGTATTTAAGCGATCCCTAGTGACTCACCTCCTCTTCGCAGTATCCTACCTGTGCGTAGCTTCGGTTCGCCCTAACTCGTAAGGCTCGGTGGTGTGGCAACCTGCATGCGCATGTCTAGAAAGGTCGGTGAGAGCTTGGTATTTAAGCGATCCAGCGTGACTCACCTCCTCTTCATTCGAATCTCGCTGGTGCGTAGCTTTGGTTCACCCCGACCAAGAGGGCTCGGTCATAGGCTAAACACAAAGAATAAAACCCGAAAGGGACTTAGCCGTTTTCTTTTAATAAAAAAATGTATAACCAAAATTTAGTTTTAAAACTCTTAGAAACTTATGAGAACTATTTTACAACATTTTCTTCTAAAAAAAAAAATACCCTTGGTTTATAAAATGACCAAACCACCCATAGTTTTAACAAAATTTCATTACTTTATCAAATGTTCAAAAACCCTAATTTGTAAAATATCAAACTATCTTGATTTTGGAAAATTACAAAATTGCTCTAACTTACAAAATTACCAAAACGACCCTCATTTCCAAAATTTTTACAATATCATTGCTTTGAAAAGTGTAACTCTCAAAGGAACCCTCAATGTTTTACAATCTTGGAAAATATCCTAACTTAATAAATTTTACAAATTTACCCTGATTTTTGGAAAAATTATCAAAATACCTCTGAGATCAAAATTACCGAAATACCCTGGATTTCAAAATTCTTCCAAAATTTCCCGGAACTTTAGAAGTACTAAAATACTTTCGTCAAAATCACCAGGAACTTTTTATTTTTGAAAATTTACGAAAATACCCCCTGTAGGATAAAATTACGAAAATGCCCCAGGTAGTGGAAAAGCAAAATAACGAAAACAACAACAAGAATTACAACGTTTCTTTGAATGAACGAAAGTTCATATTTGTTGATGGATGAATGAATGAATGCAAGATCAGTATGCATGTATGAATACTGAAAGAACCACTCTTAAACTCTTCTTCATAAGATATCATCATGGGTAATAAGTGAAACAAGAATACTAATACATAAAATTCCTTAATCGGATCTCGCCGATAATGAGCTCAAGAGGACGTGGTCGTCGTGGAAGAGGTAGAGGAAGGATGATCGTTAGATCGGGACAAGGTTCTCGACAATGAGATACCACCACCACCATCACCCCACCGTCAATGTTGAAGCGCGAGGCTCGCATGTGGAAGATGCCGTGTCGCAGTCAGTGTCTTCGCGAGTTTTGGAATTGGTGGTTGGTGCGCAGAAACAATTCAGAAATCGTAAGTCCAGGCTCGAGCGGCTCGCGTGCTAATGGAGCTGAAATGTTTAGAGGAGTATCGGAGTGGCACCCGTCTGTACCGAGTGCGGTTTGAAGCAACCGAGCGCATCATGGATGAGCTTGACTTGACCCCGAGGAGAAGTTGAAAGGGATGACGGCAACATGTTACGCGATGAAGCGTATCAATGGTGGTTAACCGTTCGGGGGCGGTGCCACGGCGGAAGATCGACACAGGAATATGCTAAGGAAGCATTTCGGAAGAAGTATGTGGGAACCAGTATATAGATGAGCAAAGGAAGGCTTTTACGGGGTTGGTACAAGGAAGTAAGTCTGTCACCGAATATGAAGCGGAATTCTTGAGGTTGAGCCGATATGCCCGAGGAGTAGTGGCGATCGAGCATGAACAGCTGTGTTCGTTTTGAGGACGGACTTAGGGACGATTTGAGACTTTTGATAGCACCGCATCGTGAGCGGGAATTCTCCGCCTTGGTGGAAAAGGCTAAAGTGGTGAGGGAATTAAGGACGCCACCAAGCAGTGTGTGGATGTAAATAAGCCCAAAAGAGGTTTTGGGCCATCCGAAAAGGCCACAAGAGGCCTAGAGTTGACAGCCACAAAGTCAATGCAGTGATACGGCCGGCAATTTCGCCCTTGTGAATATTGTGGAAGGAAGCACGGGGAGAGTGTTGGAAAAAGGCGGGACGATGTCTCAAGTGTGGGTCCAAGGACCATATGATTAAGGATTGCCCCAAGCTATTAGATGAGAGCCAACCAGCAGCTCGGAATGCTAACCAGTGCGGGTAGAGGCGGACAGCCCGACCTCAAAGAGGTCGTGGGTCGGCCAACAGAGGTAGTGGCGAGGCCGTGGGCTCTCGGGCCGAGGTGCGACTAATGCTGCCGGGCAAGGCAACCGGGTTTGGTTTACGCGGTTCGCGGAGGGAGAGGAGACGCAGCGGATGTTATAACCGAAGCGTTCTTTATTCATGACAAACCCTATTTTGCTCTTATTGATGTGGGCTCAACTCATTCCTATATTGCATGTAGTGTGGTTGAAACACTAGGCCTAGACTCGAACTTTCTCGATAGGCGGATAAGCGTAGTAAGCCCTTTAGGCCAAACGGTGAGGATAGATAGGATCTTTCGGAATGTACCCCTAGAGATTCAGGAGGCGAACTTTCTGGTGACTTAATGGAATTACCCTTCGGAGAGTTTGAGCTTATACTTGGAATGGATTGGCTAGTAGAGCATCGAGCCGTGTTGGATTGTGCGGCTAAACGTATGGAACTAAGAACCCCTAAGATGAGGTAGTAGTGATGATCGGAGAAAGGAGGAACTACTTGTCTAACGTGGTTTCGCGACCAAGGCCGAGAAAATGGTTAAGAAAGGATGTAAGGCATTCTTAGCCTTCGTGAGTGCGTTAAGAGGAGAAGAGGAAGGTGTCAAGGAGTTAGAACAGTAAGGGATTTTGAGGATGTATTTCCGGAGGAGTTGCCCTAATACCCCCTGAGATAGAGAAGTGGAATTTGGAATAGATTTGCTACCGAGAACAGCTCTGTGTCAATCGCTCCCTACCGAATGGCACCAAAGGAGTTAGTGGAGCTCAAGGCTCAAATCCAAGAGTTGTTGGATCGTGGGTTCATTCGACCCGGTGTGTCTCCGTGGGAGCACCACTGGTTCTCTTTGTGAAGAAGAAGGATGGAACTATGCGGATGTGCATAGATTATCGTCGCTTGAACAAACCGACCATCAAGAACAAGTATCCTTTGCCAAGGATAGATGACTTGTTCGACCAACCGAAAAGGGGCAAAACAGTGTTCTCAAAGATCGACTTAAGGTCGGGGTATCATCAATCGAAAGTGAAGGAGGTCGATATTCATAAGACCGCTTTTAGGACAAGGTACGGTCATTTTGAATTTGTGGTGATGCCGTTTGGGTTGACGAAACGCACGCGCCGTTCATGGATATGATGAATAGGGTTTTCCAACCCTACTTGGATAGATTCGTCGTGGTGTTCATCGACGACATTTTGGTGTATTCCAAGACGGAGGAGGAGCACGATGAGCATCTCCGAGTTGTGTTAGAAGTGTTAAGGGAAAAGAAGCTTTATGCCAAATTCAGCAAGTGCGAATTTTGGCTCAAGGAAGTGGCGTTCCTAGGACATGTGGTATCCGCGAAAGGAATAAGAGTGGATCCTAGGAAGATCGAAGCAGTTGTTGGATTGGAAATCACCTAGGTCGGTGGCTGAAATCGAAGTTTCTTAGGCTTGGCGAGCTATTACGAAGGTTCGTGGAAGGATTCTCGTCAATAGCCGCACCTTTGACAAAGTTACTAAGGAAGGAAGTACCGTTTGTGTGGACGGATAAGCAACAGAGAGCTTTGAAAAGCTTAAAAGGTGCTTGTGAAAGCTCGGTGTTAATTCAAAATGGGAGGCGTAAGGACTTCGTAGTATATTGTGATGCTTCGCACACGGGGTTAGGCCGTGTGCTAATGCAAGAAGGAAAGGTAGTCGCTTATGCATCTCGACGATTAAGGCCGCATGAGGTGAACTACCCAACTCATGACTTGGAACTCGCGGCGCTGGTTTTCGCCCTCAAAGTTTGGAGGCACTACCTTTATGGAGAAAGGTCGATAATTTACACGGACCACAAAAGCCTTAAGTATTTGTTGACTCGTAAGGAGTTGAACTTGAGGCAACGAAGGTGGGTGGAGTTATTGAAAGATTATGACTGCTCGATAGAATACCATCCGGCAAGGCGAATGTGGTAGCCGACGCCCTAAGTAGGAAGGTTGTGTCGGATTTAAGGGCTTTGTTCGCTCACTTAAGTTTGTATGAAGACTGAAGCTTTGTTGGCGAGTTACAAGTCAAGCCAACTGGGGTGAAGGAGGTGAAAGAGGGACAGTTGGCGGGTAAGGACTTAAGTACTAAGTTACACAGCAAGTGCGGCAAGGAGGATTAAAGGATTATGGCGTCAATGATGAAGGAGTACTGTGCTACAAAGGAAAAGGTTTGTATGCCGAGGATAAGGAGTTGAGACAAAGGATTCTTCTGGAAGCGCATGGTAGTCCTTATGCTATGCATCCCGGAGGCATCAAGTCAGTATAGAGATCTAAGGAAACAATTTTGGTGGTCGACCAAACGAGAGGTGACTGAATTTGTGGGGAAATGTTTGACATGTCGCCAAGTAAAGGCTGAACACCAAGTCCCATCAGATTGCTTCAACCAATTGAGATTCTCCAATGGAAGTGGGAAAGAATTACCATGGACTTAGTTAGTGGGCTTTCCTTACGCCCACTAAGAAGGACTCGGTATGGGTGATAGTGGACCGTTTGACCAAGTCCGCACATTTTATCCCCGTGAGGATCGACTATTCCCTTCAAAAGTTAGCCAAGTTATATGTGGCGGAGATCGTGAGGCTACGGGGTACCGATGTCGATCATCTCGATAGAGACCCAAGGTTTACGTCTCAATTTTGGAAAGCACTTCATCAAGCATTAGGCACTAAGCTAGACTTCACTCTGACTTTTCATCCACAATCGACGGCGATCTGAACAGGTTATACAAGTGTTGGAAGATATGCTAAGAGGTCGTGTGATGGATTTCCGAGGAAGTTGGGAAGATTACTTGCCTCTAGCCGAGTTCGCCTACAACAACAACGCTATCGTGCAAGCATTCGGATGGCACCATACGAAGCATTGTATGGAAGGAAATGTAGAACACCAACTTGTTGGACCGAGTTAGGAGAACGCCGCGCGTTTTGGGTCTAGAGTTAGTGGCGGAAACGAGGAGAAGGTGGAATTAATCGGACACGGTTGAAAGAAGCTTCGATGACGTAAGTCGACGCAGACCCTTAAGAGGAAAGAAATTGAGTTTGAAGTAGGAGACCAAGTGTTTCTAAAGGTCTCACCTTGGAAGAAGGTTATGCGGTTGGTCGCAAAGGAAGCTAAGCCCAAGGTTTATAGGGCCCTATCAAGTAATCTTGAAGCGAGTTGGGCGATGGCATACCAATTGGAGTTGCCACCGAGTTGCATCACATGCACGACGTATTTCATGTGTCCATGCTACGTCGCTATCGATCGGATCCGTCTCATGTGGTACCGTTGAAGAAGTGGAGTTAAGGCGGATCTATCCTACGAGGAGGAGCCGATTCGGATCTTGGAACGTGACGTGAAAGCACTACGAAAGAAGTCGGTGCCTTTAGTCAAGGTGTTATGGCGCAATCATGGATCGGAAGAAGCTTCGTGGGGAGCCGAAGAGACAATGCGACAAAGAATACCCTCAATCTGTTTAGTTAGGAAATTTCGAGGACGAAATTTTATTTAAGAGGTAGAATCAGAACATCCTAGGAAGGGCCTATGCATTTTTCGGATCAATTGTATGAAATGACAAGTCTTAAGTATTATGAATAAATTTTTGATACTTTTGGAAACCTAGAAATGAATGAAAATGGAAATGAAAATGAAAATGGAAATGAAAATGGAGATGGAAATGGAAATGGAAATGGACATTTTGGAAACTTAGACATTTTGGAAACCTAAACATTTTTGGAAATGATCCAAAATGGAAACTTGAACATTTCGGGAAACTTGGATATATGAGATAAATAAAGGAGTTTTATTCACATAAATATGTGAATAATATGAGATAAATAAAGGAGTTTTATTCACATAAATATGTGAATAATAAGAGATAAATAAAGGAGTTTTATTCACATAAATATGTGAATAATAAGAGATAAATAAAGGAGTTTTATTCACATAAATATGTGAATAATATGAGATAAATAAAGGAGTTTTATTCACATAAATATGTGAATAATAAGAGATAAATAAAGGAGTTTTATTCACATAAATATGTGAATAATAAGAGATAAATAAAGGATTATTTTCTAATGAGATAATTGAGGAGATAATTGATGGATTAAAGGCTTTTATCTTTTAAATAAAAGAGATAATATTATCAAAAGAGGAGTGGTGGCCAAGTAAAGGACTCCTAGGCTGATAACTTTGGCTATAAAAGGAGGACAGGAGGGCTACTCATCAACATTTGCTCCTCTTCCCTCTCTCGCAAAATTCTCCTAGGCAAAACCCTCTCTCTACGAATTTTCATTAAGCAAAAATCCTCTCTTTTTCTTCTATTTTCTTCTCCGTTTCTTTGTTAAGCTGAATCTTTGTGGATTCTAAGAAAGAGGGCAATCATCCACAACATCAAAAGGGGATCTTTCGGAAATCTAAGGATCTAAGGTAAGGATTATAAATATAAATATGTGGTTAAAGATTATGATTCACGTTTTCAAAGTTAGATCTAATCTAACACGGAGTTATAGGATTTCAACAGTTTATAAAGGAATCCTCTTCAGATTTGGAATCCCATCATAAGGTAAGGGATATTCGGCCAAGGCATAATTTGTTTAAGTGTTTTCCATTATTTCAAAAACCGAAAAGCGACATGGTTACATACCTAGTATTAGCCGATTTCAAGGAAGAGGAATTCTAGCAACTGTTGGGACTTGATTAAATCAATTCGGCAACTAGGTAAGTAATTCTACTTCTAGTAGGATTTGGTTTTAAGACCAAATAGGTTTATTTATATGTTTTAATTAATGGTCGAATATAGGAGTGAAAGATCTAGATCGGTAGATCGCTCTACGAAATTCACGGAAACTATTAAGCGAAAAGGTGTGTACTCTTACTAACTTTCAATAAATTGCATGGCAATCATTAAATATATAAATATGTAACAAAGATGTGAATGTGGCTAAGCACCACAAATGTGGTAAGGAGTACCAGTGCACGTTTCCTACTTTTGATAGGATTGTGAATGTGATATATTTTGAACATGTGATTAGTAACATGAATGAAAATTAAGTATGTGAAATATGTTATGAAATAATTGGGGCATTCGGGATATTTGTGGAGGAAGAAAGTGAAGGTGATGACTACGGTCTCACCAACGTAAAGTGGTGACTACGGTCACATAAAGTGAAAAGTGGTAACCGGTTACATCCGGTGAATACAAAGTCTAATGACACAACATAAGTGGGCGATGAGCACGTCGATTGCAGCGGCCATCGCCTTCGATGGTGTGTAGCGGATGGAGGGTCGACTTAGTAGTCCCCGCGTATGCAAAGTTGAATACGGGTGGTGTGTAGCGGATGGACAAATAGGTTTGGATTTGGGTTGCATCATCCTTTATTTTGTATGAACATGATATTGATATGACTTGTATGCCTGATTTGTTGGAAATTAGTACTATGTACACATTGAGTCTGTTGACTCACCCGTTGGGGAATTATTTTTCAGGTGATGAGCGAATGGACCGGGTCGGCAGGAGCTAAAGGTGGCCATGCATCGCTTGAAGAAATTATTTGGAATTTGGACTTTATGAAATTTTAGTACTTTATTTTGGGTTTGAATGATGTAATAAGGCCATAAGGCCCAGTTGGATTTTCTTTATTCCTGTTTATTTTTATTTAAATATGATACAAATTATGTTTGATTAAAGATAAGTAAATTTATTTCTTTTAAAATAATAAACCCAAAAATTATTTTGTCACCTTATTTAAGTTGGATTTCCAGAATTTATTAAATAGGTTTCAAATTAAGCCCAACCCAAAACAATTTTTTTAAAATTACACAAATTTTCTCTAAGTCATTTAGAACATTGAAAACCGATTTATTTAAGGAACATACCAGATCCGGTTCAAGCTCGTGGGCCGGGTGTGGGGTGTTTCATATTACTAGAAAGAACATATGTTTTCTCCCTACTTATTGGTTGATTTATTCCCATCTAGTTATCTTTAGCACTTATTTCAACATTTTCAGTTCAGTAATTTACATTTTATAACTTAGTGGATCTTAGCTTATTTATCCTTAATTTTGTCATATTTTGGTACTAATGTCGCTGCATGAGTATTTTTAGATTGCGCCCAGAATTGTCGCTGCACTTGACAGCTGTCCGAAAAAGAACAAAAATGCATGAGCTGTCCAATCTGGTACAACTAACTTGTACGTACAGAGGCAGCATGATTCTGATGAAAGGACACCTAGGCTATTTGGGAAATATATATATATTCACATAAAAAAAAAAGAGAGGGAGAGTTTTTCGGATTATCTTCTTCAACCTATGCCTTGAAGCTTGCGGCTATAGCAGCTTAAGTTTCATTCGGGTGAACCAACGTGAAGCTGATGCAGACTAGCTCCTGACGAGGAGCCCTGAGTGCGACACAAGAGGGAATAGAGATATTCAAGTCGAGTTGTCTAGGAATAGTATTCTCCACTTGTTTCTTTTATTTTTCTTTTCTAAACGCTGGTGATTATTTTCTATTTCGTGTTAGTACGGAAGTACACATGATATCTAGGTTAAATGTTATTTTATTCAATCTTACTTCTACTGTTTAATCTTTGGGTTTGAATGTTTTTAGCATGGAAGTGTTATTGCGATCGCTGACACTGGAAAGTGCAACGACAGTTCAAGCTAACAAGCATGACAACAGAAGTTGCTTGAAGATTAGAGGAATTTAATCCACTTGTTCTTAATATTGTTCCATAGCCATCATCGGAAGGTGTAGCCAATGTGCATGTTAAGTCTTTGATTAAATATAAATGTTAAGCTTGGTAAGATATTCATTGCAATTTCTTGCATCGACAATCACCTAACTTTTTATACCTTATGAGCACTTAGCATTTTGTTGAATATTCACGTTGAGGATCCCAGTTTATCATTATCATATTCTATCTTATTGTTTTCAAGTTATTACTTCGACAATTACTCTCACAAATTACTCTCACAATTTATCTCGTTTCTATCCATTTATTGCACTGACATTGATAGACAAAAGACAACCATCCTCGTGGGATCGATATCCGACAGACTCATATCTGTCCACTATACTTGCATCGATAGTGTACGCTTGCACATTATTATTGTGACGTTAATCAGCCGACCACATGTCCACCTTGTGCAGGTCTTTCAGGTCTCACAGTGGCGGAAAAATTCGTTGCCTCCATCCGAACTGCCTCAACACTTAGTCCGATTTGTGCATTTCCACCGTTGCGTACACTACCAATGACAACTTGGCATCCCACATCTGCTAAATTTTCAACACTTCCAGTGGGATGCAAGATATAACATCGGTGTCAGCGTATGGCATCCATTCAAACTGTAAAGCAAAATTGTAAATATCGTTATGTATGAACTTTTTTTACGAATTATTACGTAATTAATATAGGTTCGAAACAATAAGTAACTAACCTCGGCTTCTGAGCATTGATCTAACAACAACGTAATATATTCTAACTCCTCAGGTAGTCCGACGTAGCTCGGCCCATGATTCTACCTATGCAAGCGATATGTTAGTCGAAACATATAATAAAAATGTTACTGTATAGACTACGTATTTGTTAATAAATGATGTTTATCTCGTCACCAACGGGAACATATATGGGTCGGTCACTTTGGGATGTAGAAAAGGTAGTCGGTACCAAGCCCAAGACTACAGCAAGAGCAGACCACCACCGATCGATGCGCACTCAGTATCGTGGCCCAATACATCTCTCGGTATAACGTAGACAATACGATAGATCCCTAACTTAGTTTCCCGTACTCATTGAAGTCCACTAGATGTAGTAACCACCTTATGTGCACTAAATTACGTGAACTCATATCTGTCTTCAGGGAACTCGTTGAAATTATCCTTCAACCAGTTCATCAAAATCCGACCACCTTCAAACTTATCCGAGACCTTACCCAACGGTGATTGGCAGAGGCCCACTTTGCTGGAACAATCGCTGATCCCGTGATGATTAGCCCATCCACTGACAGACCGAGTTGTAGTGCTACATCTTCAAGTGTGATTGTACACTCGCCGCATGAAAGGTAGAAATTGTGTGTTTCGGGCCTCCATCTTTCCACCAACGTGCTAATTAGTGCCAAATTGAGTTTGCAGCCCCCGGACATGCGATACGCATGTAAGAATCCAGACGCTTGCAAGTGGCCACAAATTTCAAGGATTGCAGACTTTCCCATATTATGAATGAAGCCCTTCAAAACACGAGCATCCGCCTATTTACACAATAAAAATAATTTAAAATTAAAAAAATAAATTTAACATTAATGAAATTAATGAAATTTAAATTTTTAGCTTATCATTGCTAATTGGGCGATGTAAATATGCTTGTCGTCGAAGCGGATTAGAGAGGCGACCATTCATAAGAAATTGATTTAAACGAATAAAAACGAGATAATTAAAAAAAAATATCGAAAACTTTAAAATGAGAGAGTTGAGAGACTTGAGAGAGTTTGAGGGACTTGAGAGATGGATGTGAATGAAAAAAAAAATTGGGGGTATTTACAGGGTAAAAATAATTAACCATTGGAAGTATTTATTTATTTTTTTACCATTGGCGCGACAATATTAAAAAAGTCATTTCTTTTTTATCGTTGTTGGAATGTGCGCTTTCCATTTAACTCGACCTATTTCTCTAATTAATTTTAAAACCAACCTAAAAGCTTAATTAATTAAAAAAAAAAGCCTATAGGCTTTATTTTGCCCGGTTAGATATAAAAGTTTATTTTATTGTATTTTTATTTTTAATTCATAGAAAGATCAACCGGCTGCATGCCTCTACCACAAAAAATAATATATTTTCTTTGAAGGAAAAAATATATGGGTGATGTAAGAGATGATGTAAATTATTTTCAATCAATAATGAAGGGTCCACTGTTATATTCCTCAATCTTGATGAATCTTGGAGTTAAATATTTTTTAATTTTTTTAATTTCTTTCAATATTTGAATATTTTGAATTAGTTTTAAATGTTTATATATTTTATGAATTTATTTTTTATTATTTTAAGTTAAATTTGATCATTAATGTTTAAAAAAGTCAAATTATTTTTTAACAAAACATTTATTAAAATATTAATTTTTTTATGATGTTAACATGATAATTTATATAACTATTTATGTCTACTTTAGTTGACATAATATTATTTATTTAATATATCACGTCAATGAATAATTTAAAAATTATAACAAATAATTACAAAATAAAAAATTATAAAAATTTAGAAAATGGTATCATATACATTTGAATTGTTATAAGAGCTGTTATGTTTAAAATTTTAATATATTATTGAATATTTCTATTAAAGAAAAATACTTTAACTCTTTTTAAAAAATTGATGATAAAATTTATGTATTTTTAAAGTTTTAAAGGTGAAATTAAAAATAAAAAATAAAAACCTTGATAAAAGAAATTTAAACTTTAGCTGGAAACTCTGAAAGTTTAATTATTATTAGAAACAGGATTTCGATGAATATGGTAAAAAAAAAATCAAATTGGAATTTAAATGGTTCTATCATCTATAAATAATACAGTTAAAAATTAAAAAATATATAATAAAAATATCTAGTAAAATTAAAAATAACAGGGAAATTTTTATAAAAACTGAAAAAGAATAAATAAAAATAAAAAAATTACAAAAAGCCAATGATAAAAATAAACTAAATTATAATGATAAAATTCTAATAACTTGTTAAAAATTTAAGAAATATAAAAACAAACGTTTTGATATTAGAAAATGACAAAAATTATTATCCGGCGAGATATATTATTTTTAAACAAACTCTAAAAATTGGAATTAGAATATGACAAAAATTATTATCTTCGACTGACGATCATTTCTACCCACCCCAGGGTTCAGTTGTCCCCCACATTGGCAATGCGCCATTTTTTATTAGGCTTTATTAATAAATAGGTTAAAATGTGCCATAAATATATGTAATTTTTATAAATTTAGAATTTAATTTTGTAGTTTTATTTTTAAGAATTTAGTCTCTCTAATTTTTATATTTCAAATTTTAAGTTTAATTATTGACATTGTTAAAATTATTATGTTAAATTCAGGTTCATTACAACATTAATTTTTTAGTTACATATCTACTAAGTGAATATTTGTTTTATTTCAAAATATCACACCAATAAATTTAACCAAAAAAATGCAATAATTGAACCTTTATTTTGAAATTTGAAAAATAAACAAATACCAAATTTTAAATTTGTGAATAGTATAGGGACTTCTTGCATATTTTAACCTAATAAAATAAGTGATAAAGCAATATTTAGTCTTTGAAGTTGATAATTTCTTCTAACTCAATCCTTGAACTTGTTGGGTTCATATTAATCTTGAAACTTAATAATTTTTCTCAATTTGATCCTTGAAATTTGATTGTATTAAGATATGATGATATATCGCTATAACATAAACCAAAAAAATATGAAAAGATTAAAATTTTATAAAGAAATTGTAATTTTTTTTTTAAAAAAACTTTCAAATAATGATGTGGCATAATTATAGTTTCACATCATCATAACTTAACTCAAATCAAATTTAAAGACCAAATTGAAAAAATTGTTAAATTCCAATTTTAATATTGATAAAAAAATCAGAACCAATATAATTTTTTTATCAAATTTAAATACTAAATATTTCTTTATCCCATAAATTAATCCTTAAATTATTGATTCTTAAAAGTTTTCTATCAGTCTTAAATTATAAATTTTATGTTAGGTTATCAAAAAATGACATGGAATGTGACACATAACCTATTTCTATTTAAATAAAGCCTTTTTATTATTCTCTCGAAAACCCCGTCTTCTTCTTCCAACTTCACTGTTGGTGTTTGTTTTTATACAGTAGAAGCACTATTTGTTCAAACAAAGCGAGAGAGAGTGTTTTTTGGTTAGAAGAAAAAGAGAGGAAAGACAATGTCAGGTCCTCAGTGCTGTTCGAACCCGCCAACATTGGACCCTGCAAGTGGAGCTGGTCATGTTGAGAAACTTGCTGGCTTCAACACTTATGTTTCTGGCTCTATTCAATCCAACCTTACTATTCTTCTTGTCTCTGATGTTTACGGTACTTATGCATAGCCTCTTCATTTTTTCTTTCCTTTATCTTTCTGCTTCGGTCTTTAATGTGAGTTTTCCCTCATTTTCGATTTGGGTTTTGTGTGAAATTTGTGAGCAACTTGTCTGTTTAGGAATCCAGCAACTTCAAGGTTCCTTTTGTTTTTTTTTTTGGATTCGTTTGCACTTTGCAGTCTGTTTGTCAATATATTATATATGGGTTTTGTATTTGATTATCGATTTAAGCTAATATTGGCTCTGAAACTAGTTCAGTAGGATGCTGGGGCTTAATATAATTTTGTACTGATTATGGATGTTTTTCAACATATTATCTCTGGGTTTTGTATTGTTTATGATATAAGCGTATTATATCTGTAATATGATTTTGGATTACTATACATTTACTTTCATTTAGCATTGTTTTGCAATTGCTTATCACTGTTCCATTAAGTATAGATATTGTTGTCATCAGGATCATGATAATGATTACCATCGTCTTGATCATCTGCTAATATCACTGTTCTTTTTCATGGCTTTGCAGGATATGAGGCTCCAAACTTGAGGTAAGCCTAATTCTGCTAGTGAAACTGCTGCTTTTTTGCCGATGTTTTGCCTTCATTATCTCTTCTATGAGTACTAGGAAGTCGAGTTTTTACTCTTGAAGATGTTATTTTTCGATTCTCGCACATGCATATAAATATTGAGATGTTAAAAGATGTTTATTAAGATTTCAAAAGGAATACAAAAGTTAAAAGCTAGTCACAGTGCTAGCATAAGCAAAGAGCAAAAAGAACGAACCACTAAAACACAACACTAATATAGAAAACAACTAAAGTGGAACATGTCTTAAACTTAACTAAAACACCCCAAATCAAATTTCCTTTGCCCCGCCAAGTCTAGTATAAAGCCAGCAGATTGTCAATCTGGAAGTCTGTATAGCAAAAGAAATTCTCCACCAAGCTTATCAAGGAACCGTTCATAAATAAATGGTAATTCAGCAGGTAGGTTACGACCATCAAAAAGTGTCCTCACCCATATCAAAATCATGTACCCGAGTTACTAGCCTCATGAAAAGCTTCTTATATATGCTTCCAAGGTCAATAGTCAGCATGACACACCATGAAATTACCACCTAAGAATTTGATTAATAACCTATGATTGTAACATACCAAGGAAAATTATAGTAGATGACTTATCTTGCTTCATTTTATTTAATAGCTTTATGGATTTTTATACCAAGGTGTTTTCTCCTATTAAATAATAGTTATTCTTGGCTTAAAACACGGGGTAACCTGTGATTGTAACATTTTGAAAATTACAGCTTAGCAAATTAAGATTTGGCATCCCTCTAACTAATTTTTGACACGGTTGAATTATTTGTTTTAGATTGTGATGTAATGGTTAGTCTGTCATAGGGTGGTTGTGTGAACCAATTTAATTTAATTTAATTACATAGTTTGTTCTATGTACCATCTTTAGTTGAACTGTACCAGCTTCTGGGACCTAATTTAAGTTGCTTTTGATTCTATAGAAAGCTCGCAGACAAGGTTGCAGCTGCTGGGTTCTATGTGGTGGCTCCTGACTTCTTTTATGGAGAACCTTTTGTCCGTGATAAACCTGATAGACCTTTACCTGCTTGGATAAAGGATCATGGACCGGTTAGTGGCCTTTTGACAAATAATTGAAATTGGTTATCAATTTTTATAATAAAAGACATGTTCTTCAATCTTTGTTTTTTCCCTTTTTTATTCCAGTTGTATTGTATTATGGACTCTCTAATTTTCTAGACTGGCTTTAGTCCCTTTATAACTAGATGTAGGTTTGATTATGAATTTCTTCAGTTCATTCCGCTTTTGTTCACTATTACAGTAACTTTTCCTTTTGGCTATATCTATTTTACCTTGAAAAGCATCTAATGCTTGATGATGCATCACTTTCGAAGTTTTATGCCCTTATGCATTTTAATTGCTTGTTTAGGATAAAGGTTTTGAGGATGCAAAGCTCATAATTGATGCTTTGAAAAGTAAAGGGGTTTCATCAATTGGAGCTGCTGGGTTCTGTTGGGGTGGTGAGTGTTAATTTATGCACTGTACTTAAAGTGGTTTCGTAGCAGATATTTACTATGTGTATACAAGCATATTCTGCACTTATGACTTCAATAATAGTATCTTTTCATTTAATTCTGCGAAATCACTTTATTACTAGATGACTAAAACTAAATCTTTTGATTACCTCAGCTAAAGTTGTGGTTGAACTGGCAAAGGTTGCCCTTATCCAAGCAGCTGTGATGTTGCATCCTTCATTTGTGAATGTGGACGATATCAAGAGTAAGATTCTAGTGTTTTTTTTTTTCTTTTAAATATTTCGGTTATGATGTGTTCCTTTCATTAGAAATTGATTTGGACTTAATGACTTTAAGGTGATGTCCCCTAAGCTATGGGGCAGAACTTCTGGTTGAATTCTCTGTGAATGTTCTGCTTAGGTTCTTGCATTAGGATTCATTCTAGTTTAAAGGAAAGGGTTTGTACGATTTTAGTAAAAAAAGAGTCTGTTCTTTCAGTATAAGGTGGTGTTTGGTATGGGGTGCACCTGTAAAACCATGGTGATCTACAAATTGTGATTAAATCACCAAACTTGAGAAAAGTTGAATGATGTTATGTGGCAGTGATCTTAGTTCATTGAGAGTGATTAGATCATTGCCTTAGAAGGTGATTTAATTCTAATTCACAAAGGTGAAAAAAACTTCTATTCTCAAGATGAAGTGAGTTGTGAAATGACTTTTAGTCAGTATTAATTTGTGAATTAAAAACTTCCTCTCAAACTTTTAATTATTTTCAATAATGTGAATTTATGACTATCCATCAATTCACTATCAGAATATTAGGTGTCCTAAGACAATTAGCAAAATTATGCAGCTGTCTCGAGAAGAGAAACTCACGGCCTTGTATGGTGATTACTTTAGTGTTTTTCCACATTATCTATATCATGAAACTATCTCTATGATATGCAAAAATTGAAGTTTTGGGTTTGGTTGCAGTTATTAGTTGATTCCTTAAGAGAGTATTTTCACCCATTATCATGCTTTTGTGTGGTGTCTGTGGTAGGGGCAAGTCTATCTTAGTAATATTTGATTATGTGTAAATTCTTGCAGGTGTGAAGGTGCCCATCGCGATATTGGGAGCTGAGATTGACAATTTGTCTCCCCCAGAACTTGTAAAACAGTTTGATGAGATATTAAAAGCGAGTGAGGTAAGAAGGCCCAATGCCTGGTGTCATACTGTCTGTTATCTTTATTGAATGAGCCTAAGACTGGTGAAAAATTGCATTTTCTTTAACTTGATATCAACGTTATGTTTCTTGTTTGCTCCATTCAGTAGCCTGTCCTATGCTTATTTTGCCAGGTTCCTATTGAGATGAGGTGTTATAAGTCCCACATTTTCTCATCTTTTGTACTTGTTTGTGACTTAAATACCATATTAGAGTCGCATGTGCCTTTTCTCTTATTGCCTTGCACGCCAAATAGTCACGCTTATCAACTAGTCAAAATACTATGCCAATTACTCGGTCTTTTGAGTATGGCTTTTTCCGGGTTCCCTCTTTACCTTCAACCCAAGGGGTGCAAGTGACCCTGTGTGTGGCTACATATACTCTTCACCAGAGTTCCCTTAATGTTAAATAATGTTCTGTATGGAACATGCACTCTTTTATCTTTGCTACAAAACAATATCTTTCTCTTGCAGGTTGATAGCTTTGTGAAGATATTTCCTAAATGTGCCCATGGATGGACGGTCAGATACGATGTCAATGATACAACAGCTGTGTCATGCGCTAACAAAGCTCATCAAGATATGCTGGGGTGGTTTGCAAAGTACGTTAAGTGAGAAACTTATCCAATGATGATGGTGTTAATGCGTATTATCTAGAATTCTGTTTACAATATGGTCTTGTTTCTATAGAATAAGGGTAAATTTTAATGCATTGTGCCTTAGTTGCGGTAGAATTTAGAAAAGCTTGAACAGATGTGGTGTCCATGTTGTACCATTTAGCCAATGCATTGGAATTCCTGTTTATGTGGTTCAGTATAATGGAATTTCTGTTTATGTTGTACTAAAGGGCTAATCATAAATTCAGTGTTCTATCCCATTGGTTATTTGCGAGCCACTCTGCCCACCGTTGACTCCTTATCTCTTGATCAAATATGGAGATTCAATAGGATTTTGTGTCATTAGCAGCCATGATATTTCATGAATCCGCATTTCAAAGCAATGGAACACAAGTGGGGGGTTCTGTAATGGACCACTTGGCTAGCTTCTCTTTAGTCTAATGGTTGAAACTAAGATTATTGCCAAATTAAGCAACTTATTCGATGCTTGTCGCCATCTCAATATTCTGCCCTAACCCACAAGGAAAACTAGAGATTTCAAAGGAGAAAATGATAGCTACACATGGACCAATCTATAAACTTTTTCAATCAATCGGGATACAAAGGCCAAACTTCTCTTAGCTTCTGCAACTTCACTACATATAGAATAGAGAGTCTTCACACTGCTTTTGCATTAGTGAAAGAAAAAAAGATAAGCCAAGGAATGAAGGTGTGTTTATTATGTCGATTTATATATATATTATACACATAGTTAAACAAAGCTTTTTTTCACTTTTTAAGTTTTCTTAAATTGTGGTTTTAAATAACCAATAAGTGTTAAGTGAAATGGTAATATATATTACAATTTTAAGGGAAAATGCAAGTTCAACATTGTTGGAAGAGACAACAACAAATTCTAAACATAAACCATAAAAGGGTTTTTTACTAAAATAATATAAAAAAAAAGAAGAAAATATCCAAAATGGCATGCCATTTTGATTATGTACCAAAATGGTACATCCAGGGTGGTCACGCCTATGCTAGAGGCGGCACCACCCTGGCTGCTGACACCGATTAGTTAAAAAAAAATACTGAAATTTAAAAAAAACACTGAAATTGAAAATTTAAAAAAAAACACTAAAAAGAAAAAAAAAGCTGACGACGACGTGACAGGACCCTGGTGGAGGGTCTGCCACAGGCGGCACCGGTCTGAAAAGACCACTCATGCATGCCATTTCGGCATCTTGTGGCCTTTGGGGACCTTATAATGGTCCCCAATAATTTCAGTTTCAGCTGAGAAAGGGAAAGGAGAAGGAGAAGAAGAAGAAGAAGAAGAAGAAGGAGAAGAAGAAGGAGGAGGAGGAGGAGACGGCGGCGCCGGAAAAAGAAAAGAAAAAGAGAGAAAGGAGAAAGAAAGAGAAGAAAAAAAAATAGAAGTTGGTATAATTTTTTTTATATAATGGATGATATGATATTGTTGTTAGTTGATGATTTGTTGTTATTATTATTGATTTTTATTTTATTAATTGTTTTTGTTAGTTTAGTTTAGTTATTGTTAGATTAAGATTAGTAAAAAGTTTAAATACTATTTTAGTTAGTAGTAGTATTATATTGTTAGTTATTATTAATATTATAGTTAGTTAAAAAACCCTAAAATAATAATTTAGTTAGTTAGTTAGTATATTGTTAGTTATTATTATGATTAGTAAAAAGTTTAAATATTATTTTAGTTAGTATTATATTGTTAGTTATTATTATTATAGTTAGTTAGTTAAAAACCCTAAAATAATAATTTAGTTAGTTAGTTAGTATACTGTTAGTTATTATTAGGATTAGTAAAAAGTTTAAATATTATTTTAGTTAGTATTATATTGTTAGTTATTATTATTATAGTTAGTTAGTTAAAAACCCTAAAATAATAATTTAGTTAGTTAGTTAGTATATTGTAATAATTAGGATTAGTAAGAAGTTTAAATATTATTTTAGTTAGTATTATATTGTTAGTTATTATTATAGTTAGTTAGTTAAAAACCCTAAAATAATAATTTAGTTAGTTAGTTAGTATATTGTAATTATTAGGATTAGTAAAAAGTTTAAATATTATTTTAGTTAGTATTATAATATTGTTAGTTATTATTATAGTTAGTTAGTTAAAAACCCTAAAATAATAATTTAGTTAGTTAGTTAGTATATTGTAATAATTAGGATTAGTAAAAACTTCAAATTTTGTTTTAGTTAGTATTATATTGTTTGTTATTATTATAGTTAGTTAGTTAAAAACCCTAAAATAATAATTTAGTTAGTTAGTTAGTATATTGTTAGTTATTATGTTAGTTAAAAACCCTAATTATTATTTTAGTTAGTATATTGTTAGTAAAAAATTATTATTATTATTGTTAGTTTAAACGTAATTATTATTTTAGTTAGTATTATTATTGTTAGTAAGAAATTATTATTATTATTGTTAGTTATTAATATTGTTAGATATATATATTAAAAAAACACTAAAATTTATGTTATTAATAGTATATTTTTTTTATGTGTTGTTTATGTTATGTTTTTGTTGTTATATTATTTTTATTGGCATGTTATTTTTTAGTAATTTAATATAAATTTATTGTTTTTTATGTAGGTTAAAAATTAAATATTTGACGGCAATGGCTCCATTGATTAGTCTGATTCCTCACATATTTGACGCAGCTAATAATATGGTAATGTATTGTTATTTATTAATTGCGGGTTATATTAACAAAACAGCTACATAATAAATTATGTTATTATAATAATTTTTTGTGATTTAACACTGTCAGGGCTCGTACCGTGTATTAAGGGGCCAGGTGAATGACTTAGGAAATCCCCCGGATGAACGATTGATGCCCTATTTAGAGCAAGCTAGATTCGGGTCAGCAGCACTGATCCGGACGTTTGATTTGCGGTATGATTTAATATCCGCACTAGTCAACCGTTGGCGCCCGGAGACCCATACTTTTCATTTCCCCTGTGGAGAGTGCATAGTCACTCTAGAGGATGTTGCAGTGCAACTTGGGCTCCCAATCGACGGGAGTCCCGTTACGGGCGTCAGTGCGCTAGCTGACCCATTTACACTTTGTCAGAGCCTACTACGAGTCTCGTACGGCAATGATGAAGAAAATATTTCGAGCTTGAAATTTACATGGCTGAGAGCGAGGTATGAACAGTTATCAGCTAATGCCACTGAAAGCGAGTTGATGTGCACTGCTCAAGCATACATTATGCACATCATAAGGGGTGTACTGATGCCCGATGCAAACAATAATAGGGTTCATATCATGTACTTACCCCTATTAGCTGATTTGAGCAATGCTCGCTCGTATAGTTGGGGCTCATGATTCTTGCGATGTTGTGAAGTGAGCTTTGTCGGACGACAAAGCCGGTGACCGTGTAGACATAGGCGGATGCCTTACATTATTGCAGTCGTGGGCTCTTTATCGGATGCCATTCTTGGTATCAGTTACCCACCAACCATACGTATATCCGCTAGTAAACAGGTGATAAAATATAACTTGTTATTAATTGACAATTTCTTTATATTGATATTATTGTAACGATACTATATTGACTTGAAATTTGTTTTTGTAGATGGAGTATTTATCCGGGTATCGGGAGGTCGTACACTGTCCCGATATACCGGCTTATGATTGAACAACATGCCAGGGAAGGGGTAAGCGATTCCAATATTCGTTACGTGTTACTTTATATATCTTACTCACACCGTGTTAAATTTTAACAATTTTATTAATCATGCAGTTTATATGGATGCCATATCGTAGACCGAAAACTGCAGCTGTTATACCCCCGTCTGCCTATATTCACTCGCATATGTGGTGCACAAACGCACCAATTATCAATTTCAATGTAGTCGAGTGGTACCACGGGGATCGAGTGTTGCGACAGTTTGGTTGCATCTAATATATCCCGGATTTGCCATGCCAGGTAGGAGAGGTTCACTGTATAAACAAGAGAGGGAAACAGGGACTACATTGGGGGGTTAAGCATCGGAGATTTATTGCGGTGTGGAATGAGCAGATGTCTCGAATACCCCAGATGGATATGTCTTCCGATTTACAACCTCCATTAGAGTACATACAATGGTACTCTAGTATGGGGAAGCCATATATACTCGGAGGGCAGTCGACTGTAGTCCCCCCACACATGCAGCGACATGGGGCATACGAGCCAGTGGCTGATATGGAGGCCGAGGCAGCTGCAGATCCTGATCCCGAGCCAGAGCCCGAGCAATCACATTCACATTCGGATGCACATTCGTATCATCCAAATGTGTCGGGCAATGACTACTTCCCGGGCTCGTCAGGAGGTGGATACCATTACGAGTTTGATATATTTGGATCGTACCCACTGCAGTACAGCACTCCTGGCTCGTATCCACTGCAGGACATCAGGCCTCCTGCGTCGTATCCACTGCATCATGGCACTCTTTCTGGCTCAAGTTCATCGATGCCATTCGAGCCACATGATTTTTCGGCCATGTTTAGCACACCCCCACCTGGACCCCCACCTGGGCCTGAAGAGGATGTTGGTCGTCGCGAGCACCCACGACGTGAACGTCGACCACCGCAGAAGTATACACCTAGGACCACACCATCAAACCATCAATTTTAGGTGTTTCTTGCGTTTTTGATTTTCCTCTATTTTTTTATTTTTAAATATTACAATGTTTGTACTTTATTTGTATAAAATTAACTTGATTAATTGGAGCTTTAAAATTTGTGGTTAATGTGGTTAAGGTATAAGTTTATACCTTAAAGATTTATGCTAAAGTGGTAATAGAATATGTTAAATGAGCTCGTGATCAGGTATGTGTTAACTCATTATTTACATGAGATAAGGTAAATTAGTAACTTGATATTTGTTACTAATTATATTTGATACAAATGAAAATTACATGTGAATTTTAGTAAGTGTATTTGGCTTTGTAAATGAATAATATAAGTGTTGTGGAATTGATTTTAGGATATGGATATATGTATGTATTCTTGTATATTTGACCATTTAAGTGGAATATGTATATGAAATATTATTATGGTTCTTGAATTTATATAAATGCATATGTTTATGTTGACTTTATAAAGATATTTTAGCTTTGAAAGTTAAAAAAAAAAAAAAAACATGAGGTTATATTGTATAAATGGCATTCGGTCAAGGTAGATTTTACTTGGATTTGGTTTTGTTTAGTTGAGTTTGAGTATGTTTGATCATGATATTTTGTGCTATGGTTGAATGGTGTTTATGATAGGTTTATATATATTTGAATATGGTGAATGAATATGGATTGAATTGAGTATGGTTATGTGATTTTATGCTTAGAAAAGTATAAATGTGAATTTGAGTAAATATGTTATATGTTATGTTAGATTATTGTGATTCATGAAACTGACTTGGGATGTTTTAATTTGAATTGATTGAAGTATAACAAAAAGTTGACATTAAATGGAGTATAATTATTAAGCTTGTTTAATATTAAATATAAGATTATAAAATGATCATATGATTAGTGATTTATGTTTTAAATAAACAAGTTAATTTGTTGTAAATTAGCATGTGATTTTATTAATGTTCATTTGACTTGGAATATTGAACAATTGGTGGTAATATATTATTTTAATGTTCGGTAATTTCCATAACGGTTTAGGGGTGTTACACATATTCATACAAATCCATACATGTCATTTATTTTGCATTTCAGTCCCTCAATTTATTTATTTTTTTGCAATTAAGCCCTAATTACTCAAAATCACCAAAAATCTCAATACAAAACATGTTAATCTAAATAAGCTCAATTCCCACTCGCTCGTGACGATTGTCCAACATGATAGTTTCGCTGCGGGCATTTACTTCGATTATGACCACCTAACCTACATACTCCACAACGCTTACCGTCAGATTTCTTCCTAATGTCAATTTCATTATAGATTACGGATGATCTGCGACGCGACCTCTCGGATTCTGCGTGGCGCTGCATGCAGGACAAGCTCGAAAGTCGTCAGAGGCACCTCCCACGTGAGCAATTCGGGCAGGACGGGAACTCATTTTCCCAAACACGCAACGCGCGCTCGAGCGTGTACACATCATCGACAAATTGTTCAACATTAAGGTTCGCTTTAGCACACAATGCCACGATATGTGCACACGGATAATGAAGTGTTTGGAACATCCTGCATTCGCACCGCCTGTTCCAGAGATCAACTCCATAAGACCTAGGTGGCAAACGGGTCAATGACCGATGGACTCTGTAACTCGAAAAGTTTCCAGGCGTCGTGAATATATTTCTACAGTCATCGACCTCGCAATCCGACGGTTTGCAATCAATGCATCCCTGACATCTTCCACAAACACGTGTCCTATAACACCCCTTACCCGTATTCGACGCCGGAACAGGGTACGAGGCATTACCGAAGAGTACGGAACACTTATAGATGATTTAAACCATTTATCGCTCAAATATCAAAATTGATTATAAAAGTTCCTTTAACGGACCCTTGAAGTCCAAATCATGCATTGGGATTGGGTCGGGACTAAATCGTAATCGTATGAAATTTTTCGCAAAATCCCTAAGTTTATCTCATTTACAAGGGTCCCACGCTCGTGTGGCTCACATGGCCGTGCCTGCAGGGCGTATAACTCTCGACTTGCATCTATGAAGGAAATTGGGTCACACGGCCTTAGTACACGCCCGTGTTGCTAGGCCGTGTGGTAAAGTTAATTTTCACAAATTAGGCTATTTTCTAAGCCATATTTCTCTCTCATTTGATCCTTATTCTTCACCCACATTTAATACATACAAAAACTAATTTAAGATATTCAATCTGAGCCTTATACTTAATACCACTTGTTAGTCGTTACACTTCATATAAATAACAAGAAACGTATATGGGTTCAATTCTCATTAAATTTCTCTTGTACTTATACTTTTTCACACTATGTATTCATAAAACATATAACAATCACACTCTCCGTATTTCATATACATTTTTATAACAAATTGTCTTGGTTTCAAACTACTTCATATTTGAGTTTTACTTATCAAATCATTTGAAACATCATCTTTACACATATAGTGCACTTGAGATGCACAATTCTATAATTATGAATGAACACATTTATCAAACATATTCCATGTTTTTATATATTATAGTCTCATATTTCCATGTATCAATTACCATCATTTCCTTGTATTTTGAAAAATACATGTAACAATTCATAAACATGCAATTCACTAACTCTTCCTACCAATCACAATTTAAATTGACAAATCACTTATTGAGCCTAATTTCAATGTTCACTAAAATCTATTAGGATGTACGTATCCACCAATAAATTCCATGTACAGTATCATCACCTCATATTTTCACATACATTTACTTTCCACATTATGAACTCAAATAACATATACAAGACATACCAATGTATTCCAAGTAATGCGTTTTCATAATATTTCATTTCAAATTTAGATTATGTCATATTAGAACTCTTCTCATTAACTCATTTGGAATACCCATTCATACGGATAATACACTCAAGGGTGTACAAATATATAATCACAAATGAACTCATTCATCAACCAAGTTCTATGTTCATGTCTCATCAACTCATACTTCCTTATATCACATAATTCTATGTAACACTTACCAAGCTTTGTCAAATTAGTGAACTTCTTATGGAATTGGTCTGCACCGGTATGCACTGAATTTCACTGATAATCACTGATGCCATAACATAGCTATGGTCTTTTCACTAGAATGCCATAGCTCAGCCATGGTCTTACATCTTCACTATCATTATGCCATGGTGAAACCATGGACTTATCCGTCAATTCATCACTTTTCACTAGAATGCCATAGCCCAGCTATGGTCTTACATCTTAAACACGTATCACACCGATGCCATATCCTAGATATGGTCTTACACCGAAATCACTTGTCACTTGTAGCCGAAGCTACCACTATCCACTGATCAGGTAGCCAGAGCTACCACTTTTCACTGATCAGGTAGCCGGAGCTACCACTTTTCACTTGATCAGGTAGCCGAAGCTACCACTTTTCACTTGATCAGGTAGCCGAAGCTACCACTTATCACTTTCACTTGTCCTTGATCAGATAAGTGTAGCCGAAGCTATCACTTATCACTTTCACTTGTCATTGATCAGATAAGTGTAGCCGAAGCTATCACTTATCACTTGTTGCCATAGTTCAACTATGGTCTTTTCCAAAATCAATCCATCTTGTCACCGAATCAAGTGCTCAATTTGATCATTTATTCAATTTTCATGCTTTTACATTATTCACGATTTTATCATCAATACATATGAAATAACACATCATAAAGTTCATAAAATTAACAAATGATCACTAAAATTTAGCCATATAAACTCACAAGTTCAATTTTTGTATTATAACGATAATAATAATTTCATAATAAATATTCCAAATAAAACATTATATCATTTCTAATTCAACATTTATCAATTATAATCGAGCATGTAATCAATTTATACACAAGTCGTTCATATATTATTTTTCCTCCTCCTCCTCTCCATCCACATCCTTAATATAAACAACACACTTGTAAGTAACATTATTTATAATTTTCACTATTTACTTATGTGAATATTCAAGCTGTCCATCTGTGTCATAGTCACTAAATTATTTTTATCTTGAGCTAAAAAACTCCAAATTAATATCTGTTAATTTTATTTGAAACTAGACTCACATGTCTTCTTACTATAATTTTTCCAGAATTTTTGGTGTGGCCAATTAGTACAGTTTATTAGTTAAGTTCTCCACTGTTACACAGTCCGACAGCTCTGACTTCTCTTCACTAAAAATCAATTATCTCATAGTACGATTTTAATATAGTGTTTCCGATTATTTCTAATGAAAATAGGATCACTAAGGAATACAAAAATATAAATTATAACTCATAATTATTTTTGTACAATTTTTAGTGAATTTCTAAATTAAGAACAGGGGATCACGAAGTTATTCTAAACCAGTCTTACAAAAATTTAAATATCTCAATATGTAGACTTTCTTTGCTTGCTCTGTTTCTTTTATATGAAAATAGACTCAACAAGCTTTAATTCTATATCTCATTAAACTTCTAGTTCAATTTATACTATTTTTGGTGATTTTTCAAAGTTAGACAACTGCTGTTGTCCAAAACTGCTTTAGTGTAACATGTTGATTTCTATTTTGTCCCAAATTCCACAATTCATACAATTCAGTCCTTGCTCAATTCACCCCTCAATTGAGCTAATTTTCTCATTTAATACTTTTATCTATCATTTTAAACTACTTCATAACCTTTGAAAATCAGAATTTTAACACTAGGCCTTAATTTCAACTCTTTCACAATTAAGTCCTAAACCAATTTCCATCAATTTCACTTGATAAAATCATCATATAACAAAATTAAAGCTTCAATTCAATATTTATTCATCATATTCTTCCAGAAATAATCCACATCAACTTTAAAAATTTGCCATAGAATAAAAAACTAATGAATTAATAAGTTGGACCCAATTGTAAAAGTCCAAAAACATAGAAATTTCAAGGAGAAAGCAAGAATTAAACTTACATGAAGCTTGAGTATGAAAACCAACTTGAACTCTCTCCCATGACTATTTTTCAGCTGAAGAAAATGAAGAGAAATGAAGAGAATTCTAGATATTCCACTTTGGTCCCATATTTATTTAACTAATTTTAGCAATTTTCCAATTTTACCCTTATTTCACCCATTTCCTGATTTTTCTCAGCTATTGCCGCCCAAAATATCTCCTTTGGGCTTATTTACACTTTAGATCCTTCCTCATTTAACAATTAAGCTATTTAATCCTTCTAGCAACTTTTATACCTTTTTCAATTTAGTCCTTTTTATTTAATTAACCACCCAAACGTCAAAATTTTCTAACGAAATTTTTATACTACTTTATTGACATTCCGTAAATATTCATAAAAATATTTATGACTCGGTTTATAACACCGAGATCTCGATACCTGTTTTTCTCGATTTCTTGACCAAATAAATCTTTATAAAACACAATTTACTATTTCAAAAATATTTTTAAAGCTACATTTGGCTGGTAAATATTAAATAATACAATCTACGAGTTCATTTTTCAGATTTGATGGTCTCGAACCACTATTTCTAATATCACTGAAATTTGGGTTATTACATGTCCCGCATCCATCTGGTTGACTTGTTGTTCACCCATTCTTGGCATCAAGGTTGCCAACCTGTAGAATGTAGCCGAGAAGACAGATGAAATCGGAAGATGTCATGTTTTCAACAACACAGCGTTGACCCCCTCCACCAAGTTTGTGGTCATTTGACCATAACGAAAGCCCTCAATCAAAACTTTGAGCCCATTGCCACGGCTCCATTGTACCCAACCATCATTGAAAAAAGATTTGTTCGTTTGACCTTCCATGTCACTCTCAAGTCGAGTCATTCCTTGGCGAAAAATATATGTGGCTCTAACTCATTACCTTTGTATATGTTTTAATAAAAGATAAGTTACAGTAACTGGATAACATAAAAACATTAAACTTATATTGAAAATATAAGGTTATCCTTTACCCATTTTCACCACTTGTCTCTTCCAGTTTGCATTCTTATAATCTCGAAGGAAGTTAGCAGCAATGTGACGGATGCAGTAAACGGATCTCCATGGCACACCGGAACGCTTAATTGCGGTAATTAATCATTTCCCTCTATCGGAGATGATGCAAATGTTATCGTTGCTAATAACATACTTCCGCAGGTTGGTAAGGAAGAATTCCCAGGATTCCATGTTCTCCTTATCTACTATGGCAAATGCTATTGGGAGCACGTTCCTATTGCCGTCTTGAGCAACCGCAATAAGTAAGATCTGTGTATATTTTCCGTATAGTCATGTCCCATCCATCTGCACAAACGGCTTGCAGTGTGGAAATGCCTGCACACATGGATCAAACGTCCAGAACATCCTATGAAAAATTCTTTTCCCCGGCTGTAATTGGTCATCTGGGCCGTAATAAGGTCATGTCTGTAACTCAATCGCAGTTCCCGGTACGTACTCACGCATAGCAGCTATTCATCCATGTAGCTCGTTATACGATGAATCGTAATCCCCATATAATTGCTCCATTGCCATCTGTTTAGCTATCCACGCCTTTCGATATGATACTCGATATTGGAATCGTGCTTGTATTTCAGCAATCAGTACCAAAACTTTAATGGTCGACATGTCCTTCACCATTGGCATGATACACGTACAGATAGTTTGGGAATCAAGTTTTCGATGATCTTCTGTCATACGTGTCGATCTGCATGTGTGAGGTCCAACCAATTTACGTATCTCCCACATCTGCGAATTTTGAATGAATGTAGCTCGTACCCGCCAATTGTAGCCTTCCGCTGCCTTCCAACACTCCCCAATATATACCGTCGATTTAGACACTGCGACTTTGTAATCCGCTGATATATCCATGCTATACCGTTTAATAACAGATACGCACTCTTCTTTACTTTCGAATCTCGCCTACGAATAACTCATGCTCGGAATTTATGGCCAGTAGGTGAGCGGAAATATTTCGAGGTACTCGGGAACTTCGGCTACACGCGCTGCGTCGGAAGTCTATAAGCGACATGTGTGGCCCGGAGATTATGTATCATAATACATCGCATCTCGGTTCCCGACCAAGACGCGCTAATGTTTCCATCGTCATTCACGTCTTCATCGTCAATATCATCAATATATCGTCCATATCGGGGATCACTTTATCGATGCTCGACCTCTTCCTCACAATGATCACTACTATTGTGTCCATCATCACCAACCACATCAATATCGGGTGTAATATTAAGATCAATATCGATCCCATGTATAGTCGATTCGGCATCAACATACGATATTGGAGGCACCATGCACGGTTCTTGAGCTCCATGTTCTTCACCATATGCATTGATATCTTCATTTTGCTCAATACCGGCTAACTCGGCAAATAAGTGAATCGGTGCATTTTTGTTACTCCTATTCCCACATGAAAGAGCGATCATTGTCTCCACGTCTTAAATCGTCTACAAGTTCCATTTACGTGAATTTGATCGAATCTGCCGAAACTGGAAACTTGTAGAAAATTCTCGAAATCGTTCTCCCACAACGTCTAACAATTTTTGCGTTAATCCTTCCCTTCATATCATCCAACGAGACATTTCTATTAAATCTCATTGCTATTTGTTGCCGACATTCAAATATGCATCCAACGGTTGTTGTCAAGATGATTCCATCGAAATAAGCGCATACGAAAAACTGATCATCCATCTTCAATATTCAATCTGTTAAAAAATAAACAAAATTGCTCAAAAAAATTTCAATCAGTATATACTTTTCTTAAATAAAAAAACTAATGTTTCAATATGCAATTTTTTTCATTCTTAAGCTCATACTATCACAATTATCATTTTGTACATGAACAACATTTATCTTTACATCTAACCACTTAAATTCAGTTCTACATTTTATTCCATCTCCGATCTTGTATCTTCCTCTGGAAATCTTTGTACAATCAATTTACTAATTCTTGATTCTCTTCATATTCATCTTCTACAATCCAATTTGGAAATTCCTCGGGATCTTCTTCCTCTTCAATCTTTATAACAGGTATTGAATTTAGAAATTCTCTTGGTAATTTCCTAACATCTAGTTTATCCATCCATGGTATGTCAAACACACTTTGCTTCCTAGTCAACTTCCGTGAGCCTATACGTTGCCGCACTGTTTTCCTAGCTCCATAAGAGATTATAAACTTCACAAAGCATATAACTAGATTCCAATAGGTTCGTGGTACCAATGTCTTCCAAAGTTCGTCTAAAATGATTTGATGGTCCCGTTCTATTAATGTCCCTCTAAGGGTTAAGTATTGCACTTTTTTCTTCCTAATCATTTCATGACCATTCCACAACACTTCTTGCATCTTTTTATTTACGGTAGTAAGGTGTTGAACAATGTCTTCTTCTGGTTTCATTCTGTAATCTTGCACTTCTCTCATCATCTTATCAACTTTCTCCCTTTGTGCTGAAGTTATTATCTCATCAGGCAATACCAAATATGTTGCCATTTCTAACAATATCTACAGCAGAAATATTTTCAATTTTTATCACTAATTAACAATTACTTTATGATAGTTTTACTAATATAAAAACTTTCAAATATATTAAAAAATTTAAAACATAACATTCACAATAAAAATAATAATTAATTATATACACAAAACTTACTAACAAATCAAAATAAACAAACAAAATAGCTTTAAAACAAAACTAAAAAATAACAAAAAAAATATTTAGGGTTTTTTACTAACAATATTAATAATACTAACTAAAATATACTAACTAAAATATTAACTAAAATATTAATATACTAACATAGTCAATATATTATTTTAGGGTTTTTAGGGTTTTTAACTAACAATATTAATAATACTAACTAAAATATACTAACTAAAATATTAATATACTAACATATTAATTATACTAACAATATATTATTTTAGGGTTTTTAGGGTTTTTAACTAACATATTAATATACTAACAATATACTAACTAACATATTAACTAAAATATTAATATACTAACATATTAATTATACTAACAATATATTATTTTAGGGTTTTTAGGGTTTTTAACTAACATATTAATATACTAACAATATACTAACTAACATATTAACTAAAATATTAATATACTAACATATTAATATACTAACAATATATTATTTTAGGGTTTTGATAAACATATTAACATACTAACAATATACTAACTAAAATATCATTTTAGGGTTTCTAACTAACAATAATAATAACTAACTAACTAACTAAGATAATAATTAACCTACTAATCCCAATAACTAACAATAGTTATAAACTAAACTAACAACAACAAATAATAAAAATAAAAATCAATATATATATCATAATAATAACGACAACAAATTATAAACACAATAACAACAATATCATCCATTATTTAAAAAAAAAATTTATACATACTTCTATTTTTTTTTTCTTCTTTTTCTTTCTTTCTTCTTTCTCCTTTCTCTCTTTTTCTTTCCTTTTTTCGGCGCCACCACCTCTTCTTCTTTCTTCTTCTTCTTCTTTTTCTTCTTTTTCTCTTCAACCTGAAACTCAAAATGGGGGAGGGGGGGGAGGGGACCATTATAAGGTCCCCAACGGCATAAAATGCCAAAATGACATGGAGGAGTCAGGTCACACCGGTGCCACCTTTGCCACTTGGCACCTTTGGTGCCGCCTATGGCAGACCATTGACCAGGTCATGTCAATTTTTTTTTCTCGTTTTCACTGTTTTTTTTTTTTTTTTGGCGAGTGCAGCCGTGACCAGTGGTGGTGCGCCTGCAGCATAGGCGTAACCACCCTGGATGTACCATTTTGGTACATAATCAAAATGGCATACCATTTTGGATATATATTTTTTTTGTATTATTTTAGTAAAAAACCCACCATAAAACAAACATAAAAATTATAAATATATATTTAAATAAAAAGAAAAAGCTATTAAAGATGTAATTTTGTTAGGGGTAGAAACAATTTTGGATTTATGTTCCATCGGTTGAAGTTAAAATTTTCATAACTAATGTAAGAGCCCAATTTTGCCCGGGCTTTAAAATAAAAAAATAATAATAATAATAAATAGTCCCTTACAGTCCATTTACAATAAAACGGGCTTAAAGCCCAAAACCTGTTACAAACACTTAACCCAAAACAATCCTAAACAGACTAGCCCAAAACCCCAAGACCAACTTACGTACCCTAAATTAACCTATACCCAGACTCAAGTGAAGCACGACCCAAAAGGCCCAACACTCAAAGTCGAAATCAGAAGACCTAGGGTTTTCGAAACCCTAGGAGCCGCAAGACTCCTCCAGCCTTTGCGCCTGGCAGCACCCATCACGCCGCAATCGACGCGAGCAACGGCCGAGACACCACGCACGCGTCCAGCCTTCATCGTCGCCGAAATCTCCGCCCTGCAAGAAAAGGAAAGAAACAGCAAGCAAAAATGGCAAAAATCTTGTATTTCCTTTTTTTAATTTATTTTCGGGTCTATTTAAACCCCAAAAACCTGTAACAATACAAACAGATAGAAACAGAATACAAAAAATATATTTGAATCCAGAGAAATAAAATACAAAGTTTTTTCGCAAAGGTGATATTTTTATTTCTATATTATTTTTTATTTTCGATGTATTGGTGCATGTAAATATACGGTAAAAAGGAGATAAAAGAAAAGGGCGAAATTTCATACCTGTGAACCGCCGTTGACGGAGGCGCGTGAGGCGCGTGGCGGTGGACCAAAGGGGTGACGGTCAGAGCCCAGGCGAGAGCGTGGAGAGAGTTTTCCGAAGTTTTTTTTAAAAACTGAGAACAAATGAGTTTTTTCCTCTGAAAATCGATTTTTATACGCCCGAAAAACGATGTTGTTTTGGTGTGGTCGATTAATGACCAAAACGCACGCCGCTTAGCGAGACCGGATCCGCGCGTTGACCCGGGACCAAGAGAGAGATCCGCGCGTTTTCATTGAATGGCCTAATTGCTATTTTAGTCCTCCCTCATTTTTATTATTTTTAATTCTGTTTATTTTAAATTCTATTTATTTTTAATTTGGCCCCAAAACTCATATTTTGTTTCAATTTGATCCTTCGGGTTTTTTTTAAAGGTTTAATTCAAAACGTTGTCGTTTTAAATCTGGTATAATTTCCAAATTAGTCCTCGTGGTTTAGCGTGCGAATTAATTTAATCCTTTTAATCTGTTTCAATTGCTATTTTAACCCTTGTTTTTTAATCCTTTTATTTTATTATTTTACTATATTAAATAGTCTATTATTTTCTTTATTATTTATATATTAGTACGTTAATAGTATAAATTTATATATATTTTTATGCAATATCTTTATATATTAAACTATTATTTATTTTTTTATTTAACCTAAAATTATTTTCATTATATATTATTTTTATATATTATTATATGTTTTCAAAATCTTTATATTATATAATATTATATTATAACATATATTATTTTTAAAATTTTATTTATATTTTATAACATGTTTCACATATATTATTTATATTATATTTTTTGAAAATATCTTTATTCAAAATAATTATATATATTATTATGTATTATCTTTTATATGTATTAAATTATTTATTTATTATAATATTTATTTAGTTTTTTTTATATATTGTTTTATATATATTGCTTTATATATTTTATTTGTCCATGCCCTTTTATTTATTTATTATATTATGATTACCTTAGTGTAGTTATTTTAGTTGTATCCTATATTGCCTTTCTTAAATGTTAGTATACTATAATTACTTTTAAATATTTATGTTCGATAAATGCAATATTGTTACATGGATTATTATTTAAAATATAAAATATATTTTTTTTTGTAAAATTACTATATTTCGTTTAAAAAAATTTTTAAAATAAGGAATGTTTTGGTATTTAGAAATTCGGGAAATAGTGCCCTAACGTGTTGGGTTGCGATTTTTCGTTTGGCTGAATAACTAAATATCCTTTTAAACAAGTTTTGTAAATCGTGAGATGATTTTGATTATGAAGGTTTTAAAATATCATGTCCTAACGTGTTGGATGTGATGTTTATATTCCTTCAGAACAAGAAAGTCTCAAATTTTTAAATTGCTCGAAGTTTCTTTAAAGAAATCATATTTTTAAATACTTTTAAATTTTAAACATTTGGACATGATTTTATCGATTAGGTACCAATTTTTGGGCGTTATGAGGGTGCTAATCCTTCCTCATACGTAACCGACTCCCGAACCCGTTTTTCTTGTTTTTCGTAGACCAAAATTAAATGTTTTAAAATAAAATATTTTGCAAGGTGATCCAATCACACCTAAGTAAAAAGGGATTGGTGGCGACTCCCACTTTTATTTTTAAAAGTCGACCCCGTTTTCTAAAAATTTTAAAATAATTTCGACAGCCAACATGACAAATGCCTCGTATATATTTTTTTTGGATGGGACAACTGGATTTTATTATTATTAAAAAAAAAACACAGTTTCCAAACAATAAAGGAAAGCTGTAAAGTACATTAGGAAATGAAAATGTTCAATGCTAAATAAAAGCAACCCAACCAAAATAAATGAGCTGAAACCTTGTTTCAGATATCGCCATTGTCTCTTGAATAATAAATTTATCACCATTTTAATTCCATTTGTGAAAATTTTACTTTCCAATAGTTCTATCATTAAGGGTAATTATTTTTTTTGGTAAATAACAATACTATTAATGGCAATTATTTGATATAATATTATTTATGTAAACTAAAAATTTCACAAACATAATTAAAATCATGACAAGTGTATTAGAGGATATATTTTAAAATTTAAAGAATAAATATATAATAATAAATTTAATTTCTATCGTTTCACTTTAACCTTAATTCTTTTCTTTTTGAACCAATTTAGTTTTCAACCTTCAAATTTTATTTAAATTTTTATTTTTTAAATTGAAAAATTGATTGGATTGTTAAAATTTTAACAATAGTGATATGAAAATTTGTAATTTTTATGAATTTTTTTAATTTTCAAACATTTTATATATTTTTTGTGTTTATATAAAGTACACATGGACTGTTATGCAAGCTGCCGCACTAGTGTCATTAAAATTTAACAATCTTAGTCAGATTTTCTCTGTAAAAAATAATAATTTGACTAAAATTTGAAGGTTGAGGGCGATCAAAATAGAATCAGTGCTAAAATGAAAAAAAGTGAACATTAGGGACTAAATTCATTGAAAAAAAAATAAATGGGACACTTATTATCATTCTAACCCTACTTGTAGAATTTTTACTTTCCATTGATATTTGATGATAATCCATATCATTAAATAATCAATTTTTTGAACATTTGTAGAATTATTAAAATAATAATATTATTAGATGAAGTAATTTTATTCTTTTCTCTAAAGAATTTAAAAACAATTTTATATTTTTTTCAAAATTAATTTTCATACATATTTTTATTACTTTTAGTAACTGTTAAATTATAGCGTACCCATGATATTGGTGGAAATATATATTTACAAAATGTTGTATAAAATATTACTTAGGCTTTGATTGAGATAATAAAATTGAAGATCTAGAAAATTTATTTGTTCTACGTTTAAATCTTAATATATATAGTTTTTTTTTAATTTATTCTGGTTTTAAATTATATTTTATAGATTCCATATAGATTAGAATTAGAAAAAAATTTCTTATAATAATATTCATTATTTTTTTTAAAGATATGCTTTAAATTTTTTTCCTAATTAAATTAATGTTCAATTGATTCGTGAATTCAACTCATTTAAGAATTAAAAATAGTAGATATAGATTATTTATAATCTAACAATATATTTTTTTTAAATGATGTACTTTATAACCCATTTTATCTTCTCACCGTATGTTTTTTCTTAGTAATGCCAAATATTAGAAAATCTCACATCACTTCTCAATTGCTTTTTCTTTTCTAAGTGAGTTTTTTTTTTCCAACAACAATGTTAAGCTATGCCAAAGTCTAGGGGGCAAGGTTTAGCCCCCGCGTAGGTGAAGCCTACAATGGTCGCGTGCATGGTGCTGATGGTGAAGGTCCCCAACTTGTGTGGAAGATTTTAGCACCAACTTGCCCTCTAAGTTGCCTATAAATAACTAGGGTTGTCGAACATCACAGCTGCAAGAGTGAATCATTTTCATTGATATTAACTCGGTTAATTAACCCAAAACTTCATGGCCTTGAAAACACTTATGTTGGTTTGTCTCTTGGTTGCTGCAATGGCATTGATACCTCCAATTGCTGAAGCTCAACTAGGTGGACTCCTTAACGGCCTCCTTGGCTTGATTAGGATCGAAGGAACTGTATTTTGCACTGTCGATGGCAACATGGGTGTAAACGGCACTGCAACCCCAGTTTTCCCTAGTAAGCTTCTACCTTTCTATCATCATATTTTCCCGAGAAAATGATTACAAATGCTGAGTTATATATGTATTTGGTATAAATGTGTTTTAGATGCATT
The DNA here is from genome assembly GCA_025698515.1 of Gossypium sturtianum. Classification (NCBI taxonomy): domain Eukaryota; kingdom Viridiplantae; phylum Streptophyta; class Magnoliopsida; order Malvales; family Malvaceae; genus Gossypium; species Gossypium sturtianum. The sequence goes on from CM046952.1 coordinate 120,711,306, forward strand.
GGTGCAACTTCAGTGTGGTGGAAACGTGGTTTCGAGTTCAACAACAAATGGATCTGGCATATTCTCCATATTATTAGATCCATTGCAATTCCTTGTCCCTTCATTGATCAACAATTGCAACTTAGCCGTAAAAACTCCGCTCTCCAATTGCAACACCTCCCTTCCATCTATCGGGGGATTGTCTTCAACCTTACAAGTCATCGGAAGCACCGTTGCTGGACTCTTGAACATCACCAACATCATCCCTACCGGGTTCGGGTTTTTACGAGCATGATCAAACTCGGAAACTAGAACAAGAACATCCATTGAACTAGTGATAAATAAGGTGGTCGTTTTGAATGTTGAATGTGGCTATAGCGTCGCTCTTTGTCGTATAATTATTGTTGGCTTATAATAGATACAAATGTGGGGTTATAACAATGTCTGTAATTCTTAATAAAACTTACATTTTGTCATGTAAGTCAAGTCCCAATGTAATCTTGCTATGTTTCGAGAAATAAATAAAGTTGTGTTTGATAATACTTATTATTCTGAAAACGACAACTTTCAAGATAATTATATTAAAATTTCAATTAATACTTTTTTTATAAAAAAATGTTAACATTTAATATTAAAATGTTAAATTGATTTTATTTTAAAATTTAATATAAATTATCTATTTATTTTTTAAATAAATAAAAAATTTATTATATTTAATTTTTATCTACAATTATCATAACTAATATAAAATATTATATTAGGCCATGTTTGATAAAATATTGAAAATATTCAATCAACTGAAAATTAATTTTTTAAACAGGTTTGATAACCCACAATGAAAATTACTAAATAAATTTTTTTTATAAAAAAAGTAAAAACCTACTTATTACTTATAACCTACTAGAATAAATTCAATGATTTTTATTTTATTTTATTTTGTTTAAGATTATATTATCCTTTATAAAATAATATAACTATACTCAATATTTAATTTTAAATAATATCCCAAACAAATTTTATAACTTAAATTCAACACTTAAATTTTCGATACTTATTTTCTCAACACTTAATTTTTAGTTTATCAAATATAACCTTAATAAAATTAAAATAAAATAATTTATTATGATAAAAAAATAAAATAATTTATGAAATCAATATATATTTATAATTACAAACAATATAATTATATTCTATATTTAATTTATATTAATATACCAAATAAATTATAATGGTTATAAAATTTTGTATTTAATTTTGAAACATTGAATTCAATTTATCACCGATTAACTTGTTAAGCCCAATCTCTCCAACCCACCTTCAAATTGGCTTCCGTATTTAGCAACAACTTCCATTCGTCCAAGGCAGTCGGTTGGTTGGCAGTATGGCGAGCAATTGCCACCCCTGTGGTTCTCATCGTCCTTACTTCCACCTCCTCTGACGATCGTCGATAGTTTTTTCAACATGAAGAGGTTTGATTTGGAATAATAATTTGTGGCCTTGATTTGACCTTTATCTTCTCTCGATGGGCTTGCTCTAGCAACCATCTGCCCTTTTTTGGTTGGGCTTTTCCTATCCGATGGTTCTTCTGCTGATCTATCACTTCCAAAGGGAGGGGGTGATTATGGTTCCATCGACAAGATAGCATTTTGACGACTCTTGCCACTTGAGATTCATTATTTCTAAACTCTCAAATCCACGTTCCATAATTTGTAATGTCAGTAATTGCAACTTTTCATAAATGTGGAAACATCCTATATATACTAAAGCAAAGTCTTATTCAAATAACAAAATTGAAATTTGCTGTACCACTTAGTTTGAGTTATAAAAATACAAAAGAAAAAAAGCTAATACTATTGTCGGTTTTATAAAGGAGTAAATCTCATTTGATTGCATTCGCCGCCAATACATTTCTCGTAATCAAATCCTTTAATTGAGTTTCTATTAAATAAGTAATATGTTGATGCTGTTTTTAAAAAATAAAGTTATACACTATTATGTTTTTAATGGTAAGTAAATATTCTACATATTGAATATTCCACGTATTATTAGATATGAAAAAATAATATATTATGTAAATCTCTAAAATTTTGGTAAAAAAATTGATTTAGGAAAAATATTTTATTAAATACTCCACAATTTAATTCTATTTTGACTTTTACCTCTTTTTTTTTCTATATATTAACTTTAGGAGTTAATAGGAGTATTTTAGATAGCATCAAAAATCAATAGGGGTGAAAATACTTTGATTTGCAATAGTTCAAAATAATTTTGTTCTATCTTCTATTGGAATAGAGAATAGGATATAAATCTTATGAGAAAGCGAAAACTAAAATAAATAAAAAGCATGCTAGTGATCTTAGTTAAGGCAATTCGGATTCACCAATCCTATATACACGAAGTCTCACTCAGAGAATGATTTTGTTCAACAATTTATCTAGTAGAACTATTGGCTTATGCCCAGGGGCGAAGTCAGTTTTTTTGGGAGGCCGAAATTAAATTATAATTTTTACTATAGTAAAATTGTAATTTCACCATTTTAATAGCCTATATCTTTATAATTTTTAAAAGATTAAATTTTTTTATCATTTTTAGGGAGGACAAAGTACAATTTTACCTTTATTAATTTAAAATTTTAAAAATTTTAAAGGGCCCAAATGGAAAATTATAGATTTCAGGGGGGCCTACCAGCCCCCTTGCTACGCCCCTGCTTAAGCCCAATCTACCCCTATAATGAAGAATAATTGCAGCCTCAAAGTCGAATCCAAATTGTCACAATCACTCTATTCAAAATCTCATAATACAATCAAGAATAAGTCTCCAATAATTGCCTAAGCAAAAGGTGTTTGAACGCATGATAATCAACTTTAAAATTTCTTAAGAAAAACACTCACAAAAAGCACACCCCTACTGTGCGATATAACATCCTATAAATAGGTTTTTGTATAATTTTATTCAACTCAGTAGTCTTCAACAAATCAATCCTACTTGAAGGAAATCTGATCAGCCCTTTAGCAAAATAGTCTCCCATTTAAAGTTAATCTCAATCTGATTAGCTCCTTATCCCTTAAAAAAGCAAGATAGAATCCTATTCAAAGTCTAACTCTTTTAATTCCTTTAGTTATGTCGCTGCATAAAATTTCTTTTAACTCTTTTAAATCTAGTTTCCTTGTTCATAAAAACATTTCTAGCACATCCTCCACTTGCTGCTTAATATAAATAACCAATATTACTTGTATACGAGTCAAAATTGCCAACAATACAAGAGATACTTTGATTACTTTAAACATGTTGTTCTAACTTTTGTTTGAACAAAACATGGAACAATAGAAATAGGAAATCAAAGTTTCTAACAATCTCCCCTTTTAGCATTGCGACAAAACCATGCAACAAATGATTAACACACATAAACAAGGGAACTAGTGTAATAGCCCAAATTTCAGTGATGTCAAAAATAATGGTTCGAGATCACCAAATCTGACAAATGAACTCGTAGACTATATTATTTAATATTTACGAGCCAAATGTAGCTTTTAAAATATTTTTAAAATAGTAAATTGTGTTTTATAAAGATTTATTTGGTCAAGAAATCGAGAAAAAGAGGTATCGAGATCTCAGTGTTATAAACCGAGTCATAAATATTTTTATGAATATTTACGGAATGTCAATAAGGTAGTATTAAAATTCCGTTAGAAAATTTTGACGTTTGGGTGGTTAATTAAATAAAAAGGACTAAATTGAAAAGTGTGTAAAAGTTGCTAGAAGGATTAAATAGATTAATTGTCAAATGAGGAAGGACCTAAAGTGAAAATAAGCCCAAAGGAGATATTTTGGGCGGCAATAGCTGAGAAAAATCAGGAAATGGGTGAAATAAGGGCAAATTTGGAAAATTGCCAAAATTAGTTAAATAAGTATGGGACCAAATTGGAATATCTAGAATTCTCTTCATTTTCTTCAGCTGAAAAATAGCCATGGGAGAGAGTTCAAGTTGGTTTTCATACTCAAGCTTCATGTAAGTTTAATTCTTGCTTTCTTCTTGAAATTTCTATGTTTATAGACTTTTACAATTGGGTCCAACTTATTAATTCATTAGTTTTTGATTCTATGGCTAATTTTTAAAGTTGATGTGGATTAGTGCTGGAATAATATGATGAATAAATATTGAATTGAAGCTTTAATTTTGTTATATGATGATTTTATCAAGTGAAATTGATGGAAATTGGTTTTAGAACCTAATTGTGAAAGAGTTGAAATTAAGGCCTAGTGTTAAAATTCTAATTTTCAAAAGTTATGAAGTAATTTAAAATGACAGAGGAAAGTATTAAATGAGAAAATTAGCTCAATTGAGGGATTAATTGAGCAAGGATTGAATTGTATGAAATGTGGAATTTGGGACAAAATAGAAATCAACATGTTACACTAAAGCAGTTTTGGACAGCAGCAGTTGTCTAACTTTGAAAAATCACCAAAAATGGTAGAAATTGAATTAGAAGTTTATTGAGATATAGAATTAAAGCTTGTTGAGTCTATTTTCATACAAAAGAAACAGAACAAGCAAAGGAAGTCTACATATTGAGATATTTAAATTTTGGTAAGACTGGTTTAGAATAACTTCGTGATCCCCTGTTCTTACTTTAGAAATTCACTAAAAATTTTAAAAAAATAATTATGAGTTATAATTTATATTTTTGTATTCCTTAATGAGCCTATTTTCATTATAAATAATTGTAAACACTGTATGAAAATCATACTATGAGATAATTGATTTTTAGTGAAGAGAGGTCAGAGCTGTCGGACAGTGTAACAGGGGAGAACTAAACTAATAAACTGTACTAATTGGCCACACCAAAAATTCTAGAAAAATTTTAGTAATAAGATATATGAGTCTAGTTTCAAATAAAATTAACGGATCTTAATTTGGAGTTTTGTAGCTCAATATAAGAATAATTTAGTGACTATGACACAGATGGACAGCTTGAATATTCACATAAGTAAATAGTGAAAACTATAGATAATGTTACTTACAAGTGTGTTGTATAAGGATGTGGATGGAGAGGAGGAGGAAAAATAAATATGAACGAATTGTGTATAAATTGATTACATGCTCGATTATAATTGATAAATGTTGAATTAGAAAAATTGAACTTGTGAGTTTATATGGCTAAATTTTAGTAATCATTTGTTAATTTTATGAACTTCATGATGTGTTATTTCATATGTATTGATGATAAAATCGTGAATAATGTAAAAGCATGAAAATTGAATAAATGATGAACTTGAGCACTTGATTCGGTGACAAGATGAATTGATGAAAAATACCATGGTTGAACCATGGCAACAAGTGATAAGTGATAGCTTCGGCTACACTTATTTGATCAAGGACAAATGAAAGTGAAAAGTGGTAGCTCAGACTACGATCGAAAAGCGGTAGCTCGGCTACGATCGGTGAAAAGTGGTAGCTCGGCTACGATCGATGAAAAGTGGTAGCGCCCGGCTACGATCGGTGAATAGTGGTAGCTCCAAACTACGATCGATGAAAAGTGGTAGCTCGGCTACCTAATCGATGAATAGTGGTAGCTTCGGCTACAAGTGATAAGTGGTTTCCACTGTAAGACCATATCCGGATATGTCATTGATGTGATACGTGTTTAAGATGTAAGACCATAGCTAGGCTATGGCATTCTAGTGAAAAGTGATAAATTGATTTGATAAGACCATGGGTGTCCATGGCAAAGTGTGAAAGCGTAGGTATGGTATTAACCATACCGAGTTGTAAAATGTGGCAGCGAGCAATACCGTGTAGCTTGTCATGATCGACAACTTGTGTGAGCAGATTAATTCTATAAGGCGTTCACTAATTTTACAAAGTTTGGTAAGTGTTACACGAATTATGTGATATAAGGAAATGAGTTGATGAGACATGAACATAGAACTTGATTGATGAATGAGTTCATTTGTGATTATATATTTGTACACCCTTGAGTGTATTATCCGTATGAATTGATATTCCAAATGAGTTAATGAGAAAAGTTCTAATATGAAATAATCTGAAATTTAAAATGAAATATTATGAAACCGTACTTGAAATACATTGGTATATCTTGTATATGTTATTTGAATTCATAATGTGGAAAGGAAATGCATGTGGAAATTTGAGATGATGATATCGGTACATGGAATCTATTGGTGGATATGTACATCCAAATTTATATGATAGATTTTAATGAACATTAAAATTGGACTCAATAAGTGATTTGTCAATTTAAATTGTGATTGGCGGGGAAGAGTTAGTGAGTTGTGTGTCTATGAATTGTTACACGTATTTGTCTGAAATACGAGGAAATGGTGGTGCTTGATACATGGAAATATGAGATTGTGATACTTCCGATAAAAATATGGAATATGTTTGATAAATGTATTTATTCATAATTATAAAACTGTACACCTCAAGTGTACTATTTGTGTAAAGATAATTATTTCAAATTATCTGTAAGTGTTCTGTACTCTTTGGTAATGCCTCGTACCCTGTTCCGGCGTCAAATACGGGTAAGGGGTGTTACAACTAGATTATAACTCCCCTTAAGAAAGTTCTTCATCAAGTTTCATGCTTTAAAACTCCCTCTTTCACCTTGAATCATCAAATCACCATCATGCATAAATCTAGTAAGCCACAACGTAAAACAACTTGAACAAAGTATATTTGCTATCAATCTTGATCTCCCCCTTTTTGGCAAAAATGCCAAAGAGACTCTTCCTCACCATATGGTCTTCTCTAGATTATCTCATCAAAGTGCATAAACATCCAATAAAGTAACAAGGTTTAAGAATAAAACCAAGCATAACCATAACCAACTTCAAGTTTAAAAATTAAACTATGAGCAAATTAAATGCACCAAAATAGTTAACCAGCAAAAGTGTTGGATTTGGTGCTCTGGGTGTAGTATATTTGTTTGTAAACTTGTACTTTTTCGAATAGATTGGTTAATAAAACAAATTCATTGATTACATTAATATACTTTATATAATTTTCAACATATGGTTTTTACACGCAAAGAAAAATGGAAGAAAATATTGCTCATGGTTGTCTAATGTTTAAACCGATACTAAGCGATATTATGCGGTCGGATCCTAATACGGAAAGAAAACTTGTATTAGTAAACGAACCTAAACATGTCCTTAGCTTAATCGGAACTGAGCAAATCGATTGAAAAACTAATATGTCGTCTATCAAGTCCAATTGGAGAGATGCTTTATCTTGGGCATCTGAGAGGATGATTCTTAAAAGATAAAGACATAGATGTGACTAACTAGACTGATAGTAAATTGGACAGGACCCAAGATGAATAGATCCTGAAACCGTTTATGGATTTATTCACTTGTGACGTTCATAGTGTGACATAGCTAAATCTTGAGTGGATGACGGACTATGTATGCATGACTCATACATTTTGATGTAAGTAAAAGCTTGAGTTTGAATAGAAAATGAACCGAAAGCTGGTGAATTTGGTGTACGACTTCTATAGTATATAACGTCATTCACAACAATGGAATTTATAACCGAGACATGGGTAAATTATATCCTCGCATTGGCATTTCATGGTTGATGAAAAGTAAACATGGCCACGACTCATTCTTCTTTATGATGAATGATTTGATTACTATTTGATAGTAATTGACTTTTCATGAGGGAAGATGTAATGGTTACCATGAGATAAAATAGAATCATATTGGGAGAAGGAATATTATCCCAAAGAGATTAAGGATATCTTGTGAGGGTAACACACTTATGACAAGGTCATTGGAAGAGCACTGAGTAGTTGCTTTCGTAATGGTATGTTGTTTGGGAGAGTTCAGTCACGATACTATAGTGGAACGACTTCGTGACTAAATGAGTTTATAATTAATAGCGAAAAGTTGGAACTTAATTATAAATAATTTGAGCATCAATTGCATATGTCCAATTGGTCCCTCCGCTAACTTGTTGAAATCAGAAATGAATTGCGTGTTTGAATCAAAATGAACAAAATGAATAGAAATAGAGAAATGAAAAACATTCAGAAATGATTATGGTTTTCTCCAAAATGGAGAAACAAAATCATTTGAAAATGAATGTGGTTTTCTCAAAATGGAAATGGAAATGGAAATGGAAATGGAAATGGAAATGATAAATGAGAAATGAGAAATGATTCATTTGCAAATGTAGATGAATTGCTTACAAATGATCGTGAGAATGAGTTCATGTTTTTGAGCTATTTTAAAGCCCGAAAATGAAAATAAACCATCCAATCATAGTGAACAAGTTGAATTGTGAAGTATTAAATATAATTTTTCAGAAATTTTATTAAGGGTAAAATCGTCATAATTTTACTGGTTGCAAATTTGAGATGAGAACATTATTTAACATAAATATATTAAATTTTATTTTGAGAAATATAAAAACAGAATTGGGTTGGATCAAATTACAAAGTACTAGGTCAAAAAGTTCAGGAAGTACTCACAATTAGACCTGATGTGAAAGAGGCCCAAAAACCCGTCATGGAATATGAAGTTGTAATAGCCCAAATTTGGGTCTAGTCGGAACAGTGGTTTCGAGACCACAAATCCGACGAGAAAAATTTTATTTTTATTATATTTTTATGGTCTATAATTTTAAGGAAAAATTTCGTAAAAATTTCGTTGGAAAAATTTTAACGTTTGGGCACTTAATTTAGTCAAAAGGACTAAATTGTAAAAAGTGTAAAAGTTAAATTCTATTTGTTAGAGGTGTTAAATTGTTATGTGTTTTTAAATTGGAAGTCCTTATGTGATAATTAGCCCATTAATGAGTTAATGGGAGATGTTTGTTTGGTATTTTTGAAATTTGGTTGAAATAAAAAGGGTAATTTTGTAATTAAGTTAAAATGGCCTAATAAAACAAAATGATAAAAGCTATCATCTTTTTTTTCTTCTTTCTTCTTCAACCGATTGTAAAAACCAAAAATGGCAGCCATGGATAAGCTCCATTTGGCCAAGCTTCTATGGCTTATATAGGTACGGTTTTTGTCCCGTTTTTAATGATTTTCGTATTTTTGAGATCCTCGAAGCTTAATTTGTCTATTTCTACCGTTAATTTGAAGTGTAATCAAAGTTTAAAAAATATACCCATGCTAGATAAGCATGTATTTTTATACCTAATGGTAGAATATGGATGTTTGAGGTTAGGAAAACGATGTTTGCTAAGTGATTTTCGGTGAAAACAAGTAAAACGAGCTAATCGGTAAAAGTTGTTATTATTCATAAGTATGTGTTATAGTAAGAATTTGAAGTTTCTATAGAAGGGAAAAATGTTCAGCATGTCATAAAACATAAGAAAAAGGAATAAAGTTTAATTTACGAGTTTAGGGGTAAAAGTGTAATTTTCGAAAAGTTAGGGGGCAAAATTATAAATTTGCCATAATTTGATATGTGAATTGAATTGATTAGTGTGTTGTTAAAATGTATTAAATGAGTGTTAATTTGACATGTTAGATCAAGAAAACATAAAATTTGGACTAAGATCGGGGAAGAACAAAGTCGTGGGCAGTCGGGAAAATTAGCCGTTTCGACATTCGAGGTAAGTTGGTGTGTTAATAATAATGCAATAATGTTGTAATTTATATTTGAAAGCTAAATTAGTGAATTAAGTGAATTATGTTGAATTAAATGTTTAATGTGCCAAGTTTATAAATTGATTTAAAATATGTCTATGGTACATGGAAATGCATTGAAATATTGTACTTAAATGTGACTTCTATGATTGTGAATGTTATGAGTAATTGTGAATTAGTGTTATCATGAGACAAGTGATTAAGTGAATATTGACTAAGTGTTAACAAGTGTGAAAAATTCCCGATTGAACCTTAGGAAACGATTAGGATACAAGTGACATGTCACTAGGAATTTCAGTGTTTTCAGTGTGAAAGTGTTCCCCGGGTGCTGGTTCATTGTGTTATATCAGTGGCTAGGTGATCGTGCATGTGTTGCAGATACCTGACAGCTTGTGTGAGCAGGCCCGAGGGAAACCCCAGTGTTAGGGTGGGTTTGGATGGGCGATTGAGTGCGGTGCGGTGCGTTTAGCTTACTTTTTGTCTCACGCTACAGTATCGCTACAGTATCTAATCTCACCGCCACCGCTATTTTTACACTAACTGCAGGTAAACTCACCGCCCATCCAAACCCACCCTTACAGTGGTAGCTTCGGCTACATTACAGTGTGGCACTCTGTGCCTTATTCCGCGTATCCTTTAGTATTCCGTATAGTTCAACAGGTATTGAATTGATATAATGAAAAGTGATTGAATGTGAAAAGGATTTAATCATGTGATAATAATGTGAAAGTGAACATTGTGTTTGATGCATTTATATGAGTAAGTGTGAATATGAAATTGTTTGTATAAGTGAAGTGCAGGTATGAAACTAAGTAGAGAATCGTATGAATAAGTAGTACAGGTATGTGTACAAAATTGTTATTGTATGATTTATATGTTGAATAAAATGCTTAGATTATGATGCATTAATAGTAAGGATGCAAATGAGTGAGATGTGCATATGATCAAGTGATAGTTATGTGCCAAGTTATATGTTGTTTTAGTGCATATGTGTAAAAAAAAAATGAAAGTGAATACATGGAAATCATGAAAAAGTGAAATTTGCATTAAAACAGTACTGGACAACTGTAATTTTGTACTTTTGAAAAACCAATGAAAATAGTGGAAATTGAATTAGAAAGTGAAGGAGATATGAATTGAAAGCTCATTGAGTCTATTTTTATAAAAAAGAAATAGAGTAAGCAAAAGAAGTGGAAATTATGAGATATTTAAATTTTAGTGAGACTGGTTCTGAATGACTTCGTGATCCCCTGTTCTGTCTTGGAAAAATTATTAAAAATTGTACAAAAATAATCATGGAGCATAGTTTATATACTTAGAATCCTTAATGAGTCTATTTTTGATTGGAATAAACGAGAACATTATTTGAATTCTGTATAATGAGATAACTGAGTTTTTGTAAAGATAGGTCAGAACCATCAAACAGTGAAATAAGGGAAACTTTAAGAATAATCTGGTATTGATTTGCTAAACCAAAAATTCTGGAAATTTTATGGAAAGAAGGTATATGGATCTAATTTCAGGGAAAATTCACAGAACTTAATTTTGAGTTCTGTAGCTTATGAAATAGTTAAATTAGTGACTGTGATTCAGAAAAACTTACTAAGATATAAATCTTACACCATTTTCCCATTTCTCTTAGTGTTGTTAGGTTGGCTCGGGGTTGGAGATCGTTGGAGGTATCATCACACTATCAATTTGTCAAGTTGGAATCACGACAATTCCTAATTATTTTCAAGTGAATGGCATGTATAGAGATTTAGTTATTGGTTGTATGTATTATTATGAATTGGCCAAATGTTTAGGCTTATATTGCTTCGTTGAATAGAGCCATGAGATGTGGCTCATAATGTCTATAAGTAAGTAAACCTATTTTATGCATGTATGGAGAAATGTCTTGATGTGGCTAAGTTAAAATTAGCTAAAGGTATAACTAAGATCGATATATTGTATATTAGTACAAAGAATTAAGAACACAAAAGGTTTGAAAAATAGCCTAATGTATGCCACACGGGCTAGAGACACGGTCGTGTGTCTCAGCCGTGGGGTAGGACACGGCCACCGCACGGGCGTGTGGTTTGGCCGTGGTGCATAAATAGAATGCTAGTGAATTATACACGGGGTCCAGACATGGGCGTTTGAGGACCACACGGTTTACTCACACGGCTGTGTCATATGTCACACAGGCGTGTGACCCTATTTTGGTAAAAATTTTCTAAATGCCCAAAAAGTTCCGGTTTGGTCCCGAACCAACTTTAATGATTGTTTTGGGCCTCAAAAGCCCATAATAGGGACATAGAGTGTGACTATGAATGGTTTTAATGTATAATTGAAATGTATGTATCAGAGAAGTGTATAAGATTGATGTAATGCCTCGTACCCTGATCTGGCGACGGATAGGGGTAAGGGGTGTTACAGAAGTAGACGGCAACCCTAATAGGAATACTTAGGGATGTCATCCACCTTACTCCCACCTTAAGTAGGAAGTTATTTTTTCTAGTTGAAATAAATCTCTACAATTCAACAAAGGTTCTACATTTTCTCTCTATAACTAGATGACACCGATAGAGCTATTTACACAACTTAAAGACATTGTTACTCTACCAAAAAATAAAGACTTTTATTCTCAACTATTAAATATATTTTTTCGAAATAACAATTTTATCAGTTTCTATTTGAGAAGAGATTTTCTTTCCACACAAAAGAAAAGAATTTTTAATTATGTGTTTTGATTCAATTGGTTTGAGCCCACACTCAAAGCAGTTCGTGGTACAAGAATAGTCGAGAAGATCGTTTGGTTAAAAGCCGAGAACGACAAGAATCCGTCTATCCAAAAACACATGTACGATTCCGGTCTAGTTTTTATTGCTATAAATATCACAAATTGGTCAATTTTCAAAATTTTTATTTTCTGTTGTGCAAGAAAATTATTTTCAAACCGGATTTTTTCTAATAAAAAGTAGAAACAAACAACCAATTTAGCATAAACATTTTTTGCTACCATCTTCTCTCTCTGTCACTTTTATTTTGTTCCAGTGTCTATTATAACAAGGTTTCAAACATCCCTATTTGCTTCAGTTTGGTCATTCGAACATTCAATGTTTTCATTAGTCTCATCGTTGTCTCAAAATAAATCCAGCTAAATAAATGATAGTGATCTAATTAAATAATGTTACTCTATTCAAAATAATAAATATCTCTTTTTATCAAAGATTTATCCTTCCAAAAATATAGCCTTTATGTCATAAATCAAGGATAATTTAAGTCAACCATAAATCAACCAATGTATAAGTAGAAATCTTTAAAAATAAAGCAAAGATCATAGTACAATTAGGGCCAGTTTGGCAATGCTTTTGAGAAGTGATTTTCAGAAGTGCTTTTGAGAAGTGCTTTTGAGAAGTGCTTTTGAAAAATTTAAGTGTTTGGCATTGCTGTCAAAAAGTGCTTTTGAGAAGTAAAATGTCTATTTTAGACATGATATTATAAAGTAATAAATATGTATTTAAATAATGTTCAAATTAGTTAATATTATGATATTTTAGCAAAAAAATAAAAAATAATTTATTATAATTTATTGTTAATATTTTAATAAATAATATTAATTTTAAATATTTCTAAGTAATTAATATTAATTATTTATTAAATTTAATTAGAATATATAAACTATATTTAAATATTTAGATATAATAATTAAATATTTGTAATTAGATTGTAATATCCCGGGTTAGGGGCTATTTTGTTATTGCATGTGTTTAGTGTGCTGCGTGGCTATTTCGGTGTTTTAGGGGCTTAATTGTGGGCTAGGAGTGTGCTGAGGGAATGGGAAAATTTTGGTTTTGGGTGTTAAGTGAAGGGAGCTGAGAGGAAGTGGGGTTTAAGAATTTTTAATTGTTGTTTTGTTGCACAAATAAGGAGCTAGCTTAGTGGCAAAGCATGCGCTACATGGGGAAGGTTGGTGTGGCGTCATCTACTTGTGGTGGAGGTCCAGGTGTTCGAGTGTAGAGTCCCCATTTTGGCTTCTTTTGGGACGGCATGGAGGAGAGGTAGAAGGCTAGTGAAATTCTACTTGGACTTGGTCTTCACTTTCAAATGTAAGGTGGAGAGCAAAATATGGAGGAGGACTTGGTCCACTCATTTGAAATGAGTGGTGGTGAGTGTGTTTGGGGAGTATGGCGAATTTGTGGGGTGTTGGAGTGGGGAAGTGGGCGGCTTGGGTTGGTAGTGTGGTGTTGAGGTAGTGCCGAAATTTCCTTGCCAACTTAGTGCTTTTTCGGTCACTTTTTGGGTGTCAAACAAGTTCTCTTTTTGTCAAAAGCAACCGAGTTCCAAGAGGGTTTCTCATTCTTTTCTTCTTGGAAAACCGAAAGTTCAAGCTCTCATGTGCCGAAGTTGTTTTGCCTTTTGAGTTGGTGTGGTAGAAAGTTCTCAAGTATCTTCACTTCCCTTTCTTCTTCAAATTGTGTAAACCGAAAATAGTCCTCTTTTCCTCTCATATTTTCTTTTCTTTTGCTTTTGAAATCACCTTAGCTTGAAACTATATCCACCAAAACACCTTCTCAAAACCAGAAAGTACCTCCATTCCATCCACTTCTCTTCTTCTCAACTCTTGCAGAAACTCTGCTTCCATTTCATATTATCTTTTCTCTCAAAACCGAAAAGCATCTACCTTATTTTCATTTTCTTTCTTCTTTTCAAAAATCTTGGCGAATCTTTGTTGGTGTTGGGGTTTTGCTTCAATCGTTTGGGTGTTGGTAAGCCCTTGGCCGAATGGTCATTTAGTTTCTTTCTTTCTCTTAATCGATTTGAGTTGTTTAAGAGTTGTATATGACAACTATTGATGGGTGTTATTCTCCTTTGTTAAAACCGATTGCTTGTTAGGGCATTCGGGATTTTGAAGCCACCAAGTGAGGCCTTTACATTAGAGATCGTTGGTAAGCGGTGGTAAGTGGCTATGTTATTATTGGGTTATTTATCGATTTAGTGCGATTAAGTCAAGGATGACAATGGATTAAGCTGTTCTTCTTTTAAGGTGTAGCCGATTGCTAAAGGAGAACCATTTGCTTGGTTCGAGTTTGGTAGGAAACCGGATCATCTTCAAGGTAAGGGATTGAAATTAACCCCTTTGGGTTTATATGTCTTTGGCCGAATGGTCTTAGTGCCTAATCTGTGTTGGCCGATTGTTATAGGAGCTTGATAATCGAGGACATAGATCGGTCGTTGGGATCTTTAGACTCGTATTACGGTGTGTAGACTAACACACGATACTTAGTAATGTTATTAATAAACTGTTTTGCTGTTAAAAACTATACCAATATGACGGATAATTGGATACCCAAGCGGGGTATGTGTACGTATCCGGTAAGTCTAATTTATTACAAGTTCTATTATGGATACCTTGGGTATTATGATCTATGTTATGTATGCTATGAGATGTAATGCTAGACATGTTGGCATGATATGCATGACTTGTATGATATGCATGATCACATGAGTTGGTATGATGATGGGTGATATGAGTGGAGAGCGGTGATATTTTGTCTTGTGAGCACCGATGTTTTGGTAACACACTTTGTGACTTTGGGTCACCGGAGGTTTGGCACCTCCGGAGGTTTGGCACCTCATTGCGACTCGTCCCTATGGTTTGACACCACCGTGGGTTGGCCCCACTTTGAGATATGGGATCGTCTGCGCTAGTGATTGGGTATCACACGATGGGTTGGCCCCATCATTCGATTATTGTGACTACGGTCACCGATGGTTTAGTACCACATTTGTGTCTTTGGGACACGGAGGTTTGGCACCTCATTGCGACTCGTCCACGTGGTTAACACCACCGTGGGTTGGCCCCACATGAGATATGGGATCGTCTGCTAGTGATTGGGTATCACACGATGGGTTGGCCCCATCATTGGATTTGTGACTTCGGTCACGAGGTGCTTTGGTAGCACAAGCGTGTCTTTGGGACACCAGTGGTTTGGCACCACATTGATGGATATTGTGTCTTTGGGACACCAGGTGTTTTGGTAACACATTGTGACTATATGTCACCAGTGGTTTGGCACCACCAGTGGTTTGGTACCACACGGGGTAGAAAAGGTGAAACGGATGGTTAGGATCGGGTTGCATTAATCATGTTGCTATGTATGAAGTGTGTTAGCATGTTGATTTATCGGGAGCGGGAATTATGCACCTTTGAGTCATTCGACTCACCCTCTCCTTTGACATTTCAGTGATTCTTAGACGCGACATGGGCCGGGATGGACTCGGTGCACATGTCATCTTTGAATAAAGTTTTTACTCGGACTCATAATTTGGGTACTTTAGTTTATTTATTTACTTGGGTTTTAAATTTGGATTTGTAAAAGGCCTTTAAATTATGTTTTATGATGGTTATGTTTTAATTAGATTCTCGACCTGCTTAACAAATAACTTGGTATGAAATTTTACTAAAAAATTGGTAAGATAATGTTTTCAAAACTATAACGAAATGTGTTTTAAGCTATACCATCGGGTATCTCACTATGTTTTGCTATTAAGTAAACTCAAATGATTTTCAAATCAAACTCGATATTCTACTAAGTCAAAAATGTTTTAAAATAGTACTAAGAAACTATTGGAAATGCTAAATGAAATCAACTCGTTTTTAACTATATACTTTGGATAAGTTTTCAAAATCTAGTCAAACAGGCCTACTCCAATTTTCTTCAAGTTCACTATGTTTTCGCCCGCTTTTAAACGAAAAAATCTAATCTCCCAAAATATTTTTCCCAGTAACATACAGTTCGGACGTGGTGTCTGTCCGAGTTTGGGGTGTTACAATTGTGGTATCGAGCCAAGTTCAAAGGCTTCACTTTGTGGGCTGAGGCCCAAAAAGTTTTTAAGAGTTATTTTAAGTGTTTGTATGGTTTGAAAGGCATGGCACCGAGTCCCCGGCACCAGTTCGCCCAGGTAAGTACCCTTACTATTGCTTGTGAATTGATTGGATGTGATATGATTTGATGAATAGCAATAGTATATTACTTTAGAGATTTTGAAACCGATAGGATTACGTGAACTCGCGAGAACAAATCTCCTTAAATATTCATAAGATTTGCCTTAAAATAGTGGAATATATCTTGATGCATAAAACTCTTAAATCGAATCACGTAGAAAGATTAGTCATGAGCACTCGAGGCGGACGTGGTCGTAATACTCGTGGTAGAGGTAGGGGTAGGATGACAGTTTCTGAGCCCGTAGGATCTGGTCAGGGTTCAGAAAATGAGATACCGTTTCCGCCACCAGCTGGAGGTGGTGAGTTCCAAGATCGGGCCGGGATGACGCAGTGTCACGAGCGATCTTTGCGAGTGTTGGAAAGAGTAGGCGGTGTGGGTGGTGGTGCGGGAGCTAGGAAATCGATGCTGAGCGACTTCGGGCAAATGGGGTCGAATTCTTTCGAGGTGTATCTGGTGTTGCTCCTAGCAACGCTTTGAATCTTGGCTAGAGGCAAGCGAGCGGATCATGGATGATCTGGACTTGATGCTGAAGAGAAGGTGAAGGGCATCGTATCGCTTCTTGGGATGAGTCATATCGGTGGTGGCTCACGGTTCGAGCGATGTGGCGGCGAGAGAGATCGACATGGGATTATTTCGTGGTCGCATATCAAAAGAAATACATCGAGCTAGTTATATTGACTCCAGTGAAAGGCATTTCGAGGCTTGTTCGGGAGTAAATCACTTTTACAGAGTGCAGGTGAGTTCTGAAGTGAGTAGGTATGCCGGGCATTGTGGCCACCGAGCATGAGAGGTGTGTTCGTTTGAGGATGGTCTGCGAGGCGAGTTGAGGCTCGCCGATTGCTCCACAGCGGGGAGCGCGAGTTTCTTTGTCTTAGTTGAGAAGGCTAAGGTAGCCGAGGGTGTTAAGGAATCGGTGAGCGCGGTATGGATCGAAATAGGCATAAGAGGAGCTTTGGGTCTTACGGATCGTCGGGTAATCCGCGAAGAGGGCTAGGCCGAGTGGGCGAATCGATCTGCTAGGTTTGTTCTTTGCTTAGGCGGGACCTTGCGATGTGTCGATGTGGAAAATCTCATTGGGGTGGTTCTTTGGGTGGAGGAAAAGGTTGCTTCGAGTGTGGTTCTCTGAGCATCGTGTGAGGGTGTCGCGTGGGTTGGCGAGATTCGATCCCGAGTCGGGCCGTGTCGATTCGAGGTAATGGACCGCCACCGCAGAGGCCGTGGTAATGGCGAGAGTGGTAATGGTTCGGTCGGGGCCGTGGAGCACCGGCGGAGGTGCGAGTAGTTCGATGCCGAGCGGCTGGATTAGTGTATCTTTGCGGGCGCCGGGAGGAGAGGCGGCGCACCGGGCGTCATAACCGAGTGCGTTTTTGATTTTTGGTTCTCCTTATCTGCTTTGATTGATGTGGGTTCAACGCACTCTTATGTTGCCCGATAGTATAGTAGAGACCATGGATTTAGACTCGAGATATCTTCTAGGCGGATGACCGTGATTAGCCCTCTAGGTCACTCTGTAGTAGTAGATAAAGCTGTTTAGAGAGTACCCTAGAACTCCAAGGGTAGTGTTTGTTCTTGATCTGATGGAACTGCCGTTTGGGGAGTTCGATCGATTCTTAGGATGGATTGGTTGGTCAAGTACCGGCGAGGTTGGATTGCGCGTGCCAAGCGCATGGTTCTTAAGGCGGTTGAGGGTGATGAGGTGGCTATGATAGGTAATAGGAGGGATTACTTATCAAATGTGGTATCTGCTCTGAAGGCGGAGAAGATGGTCGGAAGAGAGCATGAAGCATATGTAGTTCATGTGTATGCCTTGGAGGCTAAAGAGTCTGCCATGTGGAGAAGGTTAAATCTTGTTAAGGAATTTCTTGATGTGTTTCTGAGGAGCTTAGGGTTTGCCGCCAGATCGTGAGGTAGAGTTCGGAATAGATCTATTACGAGGCTGCGCCGGTGTCTATTGCTCAGTATAGGATGGCACCAAAGGAATTGGTGGAGCTTAAGGCTCGAATCCGAGGAGTTATTGGATCGAGGTTTTATTAGGCCAAGTGTTTACGTGGTAAGTGCGCCGGTACTCTTTGTCAAGAAGAAAGATGGCACGATGCGGATGTGTATAGACTACCGCCGATTGAATAAGTGACGATTAAAAACAAGTATCCGTTGCCCGCGGATAGATGACTTGTTTGATCACCGAAGGGTGCTGCGGTATTTTCAAAGATCGACTTGAGGTGCAGGTATCACCGATTAAGAGTTAAGGAGGCGATATCCATAAAACAGGCGTTTGGACTCGGTATGGGCACTACGAATTTACGGTAATGCCGTTCGGGTTGACTAACGCACCGGCGGCGTTTATGGATATGATGAATAGGGTGTTTCAACGATGATCTGGATCGGTTCGTGCGTGGTTTTCATAGAGCGACATCTTGGTGTACTCAAGGGCGGAGGAAGAGCATGATAAGCATTTGCGAGTGGTGTTGCGATTTTGAGGAAAAACAACTCTATGCTAAGTTCGGTAAGTGTGAGTTACGGCTTAGGAAGTGACTTTCTTAGGTCATGTAGTGTCGGTGAGGGGATTGAGTAGATCCTCGTAAGATTGAGGCGATTTTGGATTGGAAGCCGCCTAAGTCGATGGTGAGATTCGGAGTTTTCTGGTTTTGCGGGATACTACCGAAGGTTTGTTGAGGTTTTTCGTTGATAGCAATAGCCGATGACCAAGTTCTTTGAGGAAAGAAGTTCCGTTTGTATGGACCGAGAAAGCAATGAGAAAGCTTCGATAAGTTAAAGAAGATTTTGGTGAGGCTCAGGTTTGATACAACTTTGAGGTGGTAAAAAATTCACGATGTATTGTGATGCATCACATACGGGTTTGGGTTGTGTCTTGATGCAAGAAGGTAAGGTTGTGGCTTACGCTTCTCGGCCGTGAGTCACATGAGGTCAACTATCCGACGCCTTACGATTTGGAGCTAGCAAAATAGTCTTCGCTTTAAAGATTTGGAGGCACTACTTGTATGGAGAAAGATCGATAGTCTACACCGACCATAAGAGTCTGAAGTATCTCCGACTCGGAAGGATTTGAATTTGAGGCGTATGCAGATGGGTCGAGTTCTTTGAAAGATTACGATCGCTCGATTGAGTATCATCCGGGCAAGGCTAACGTGGTGGGTGACGCGTTGAGCCGTAAGGTTGTTTTGGACTTAAGAGCTTTGTTTGCCCACTTGAGTTTGTATGGCGACGGAGTATTCAGCGAGTTGCAAGTTAAGCCTACAGGTTGAGCGGATCGAGAGAAACAGTTGTTGGATGAGGTTACGAGTGCGCGAAGGTTGCAAGTGCGAGGATGGTGGTTTGGAGGGTTCTGACTTGTCTAGTGATGGGGTTCTGTGGTTTCAAGGTAAAGCTTGTATGCCTAAAGATGTTGAGCTAAGGCAAAAGATTCTTCAGACGCACATAGCATGATCCTTATGCTATGCATCCTGGAGGTAGCAAGATGTATAGGGATCTTAGAAGCGATTTTGGTGGCTTTGGCTTGAAGAAAGAGGTGACAGAGTTTGTTGGGAAGTGTCGACTTGTCAACGAGTCAAGGCCGAGCATCGATTGCCGTCGGGTTTGCTTCACTGTGAAGATTCCTCGATGGAAGTGGGAAAGGATAACCATGGATTTCGTCGGTGGAGTTACCGCTTCACGCCAAGCAAGAAGGATTCGATTTGGGTAGTGGTGGATCGTCGACTAAATCAGCTCACTTTATTCCGGTGAGGGTTGACTACTCACTTCGAAGTTGGCGAAAAATTGTATGTGTCGAGATAGTAAGGTTGCCGCGTGTGCGGTTTACGATTATTTCGGATAGGGATCCTGAGTTTACGTCAAGGTTACGAAAGCATTGCATCAAGCTTTGGGTACTCGTTTGGATTTCAAAGACGGCTTTTCACCCGCAGTCTGACGGTCAATCAGAAAGAGTTATTCAGATCTTGGAAGATATGCTGAGAGGTTGTGTCCTGGATTTCAGGGGTAGTTGGGAGGAGTTTCTACCATTAGCTGAGTTTGCCTACAACAACAGTTACCAAGCGAGCATCAAGATGGCACCGTATGAGGCGTTGTATGGTAGGAAGTGTCGCTCACCTACGTGTTGGACGGGAGTTAGGCAAGCGTCGGTTGTTGGGACCCGAGTTGGTTCTCGAGGCGAGAGGACAAGGTTAAGTTGATTCGATCTCGATTGAAGGAAGCTTGGACCGCGAAGTCTTATCACCGATCTTAAGCGAAAGAGATATAGAGTTCGCCGTGGGGATCGAGTTTTCTGAAGGTCTCACCTTGGAAAAAGGTGTTGAGATTCGGAAGGAAAGGCAAGCTAAGTCCGAGGTTTATTGGGCGTATAAGGTGCCGAGACGAGTGGGACCAGATGGCGTATCGGCTTGAGTTGCCGTGAGCTTAGCGATTCACGGCGTATTTCACGTTTGATGCTTGGCGTTATCGTTCGGATCCGTCACATGTGGTAGCGATGGAAGAGATCGAGGTAAATCCGAACTTGACCATGGAAGAAGAACACATGCGATTCTTGATCGAGATGTGAAGGTTCTGCGTGAAAGATGTGCCTTTGGTTAAGGTTCTTTGGCGGAATCATGGCGTAGAAGAAGCTACGTGGGAACCCGAGGATATGATGAGACAAAGCAATACCCGCAACTCTTACGATCGGGTAATTTCGAGGCCAAATTATTTTTAAGGGGTAGAAGCGTAATATCCCGGGTTAGGGGCTATTTTGTTATTGCATGTGTTTAGTGTGTTTGCGTGGCTATTTCGGTGTTTTAGGGGCTTAATTGTGGGCTAGGAGTGTGCTGAGGAATGGGAAAATTTTGGTTTTTGGGTGTTAAGTGAAGGAGCCGAGGAAGGTGGGGTTTAAGAATTTTTAATTGTTGTTTTGTTGCACAAATAAGGAGCTAGCTTAGTGGCAAAGCATGCGCTACATGGGGAAGCTTGGTGTGGCGTCATCTACTTGTGGTGGAGGTCCAGGTGTTCGAGTGCAGAGTCCCCATTTTGGCTTCTTTTGGGACGGCATGGAGGAGAGGTAGAAGGCTAGTGAAATTCTACTTGGACTTGGTCTTCACTTTCAAATGTAAGGTGGAGAGCAAAATATGGAGGAGGACTTGGTCCACTCATTTGAAATGAGTGGTGGTGAGTGTGTTTGGGGAGTATGGCCGAATTTGTGGGGTGTTGGAGTGGGGAAGTGGGCGGCTTGGGTTGGTAGTGTGGTGTTGAGGTAGTGCCGAAATTTCCTTGCCAACTTAGTGCTTTTCGGTCACTTTTGGGTTTCAAACAAGTTCTCTTTTGTCAAAAGCAACCGAGTTCCAAGAGGGTTTCTCATTCTTTTCTTCTTGGAAAACCGAAAGTTCAAGCTCTCATGTGCCGAAGTTGTTTTGCCTTTTGAGTTGGTGTGGCCAGAAAGTTCTCAAGTATCTTCACTTCCCTTTCTTCTTCAAATTGTGTAAACCGAAAATAGTCCTCTTTTCCTCTCATATTTTCTTTTCTTTTGCTTTTGAAATCACCTTAGCGAAACTATATCCACCAAAACACCTTCTCAAAACGAAAGTACCTCCATTCCATCCACTTCTCTTCTTCTCAACTCTTGCCAAACTCTTGCTTCCATTTCATATTATCTTTTCTCTCAAAACCGAAAAGCATCTACCTTATTTTCATTTTCTTTCTTCTTTTCAAAAATCTTGGCCGAATCTTTGTTGGTGTTGGGGTTTTGCTTCAATCGTTTGGGTGTTGGTAAGCCCTTGGCCGAATGGTCATTTAGTTTCTTTCTTTCTCTTAATCGATTTGAGTTGTTTAAGAGTTGTATATGACAACTATTGATGGGTGTTATTCTCCTTTGTTAAAACCGATTGCTTGTTAGGGCATTCGGGATTTTGAAGCCACCAAGTGAGGCCTTTACAGTTAGAGATGGTTGGTGGCGGTGGTAAGTGGCTATGTTATTATTGGGTTATTTATCGATTTAGTGCGATTAAGTCAAGGATGACAATGGATTAACTGTTCTTCTTTTAAGGTGTAGCCGATTGCTAAAGGAGAACCACTGCTTGGTTCAGGTTTGGTAGGAAACCAGATCATCTTCAAGGTAAGGGATTGAAATTAACCCCTTTGGGTTTATATGTCTTTGGCCGAATGGTCTTAGTGCCTAATCCTGTGTTGGCCGATTGTTATAGGAGCTTGATAATCGAGGGACATAGATCGGTCGTTGGGATCTTTAGACTCGTATTACCAGGTGTGTAAAACTAACACACCGATACCTAGTAATGTTATTAATAAACTTTTTTGCACTGTTAAAACTATACCGATTATGACGGATAATTGGATACCCAAACGGGGTATGTGTATGCGTATCCGGTAAGTCTAATTTATTACAAGTTCTATTATGGATACCTTGGGTATTATGATCTATGTTATGTATGCTATGAGATGTAATGCTAGACATGTTGGCATGATATGCATGACTTGTATGATATGCATGATCACATGAGTTGGTATGATGATGGGTGATATGAGTGGAGAAGCGATGATATTTTGTGTCTTGTGAGCACCGATGTTTTAGTAACACACTTTGTGACTTTGGGTCACGGAGGTTTAGCACCTCCGGAGGTTTGGCACCTCATTGCGACTCGTCCACGTGGTTTGACACCACCGTGGGTTGGCCCCACTTTGAGATATGGGATCGTCTGCTGCTAGTGATTGGGTATCACACGATGGGTTGGCCCCATCATTCGATTATTGTGACTACGGTCACCGGTGGTTTGGTACCACATTTGTGTCTTTGGGACACGGAGGTTTGGCACCTCATTGCGACTCGTCCCCCGTGGTTAACACCACCGTGGGTTGGCCCCACATGAGATATGGGATCGTCTGCTAGTGATTGGGTATCACACGATGGGTTGGCCCCATCATTGGATTTGTGCCTTCGGTCACCAGTGCTTTGGTAGCACAAACGTGTCTTTGGGACACCAGTGGTTTGGCACCACATTGATGGATATTGTGTCTTTGGGACACCAGTGTTTTGGTAACACATTGTGACTATATGTCACCAGTGGTTTGGCACCACCAGTGGTTTGGTACCACACGGGGTAGAAAAGGTGAAACGGATGGTTAGGATCGGGTTGCATTAATCATGTTGCTATGTATGAAGTGTGTTAGCATGTTGATTTATCGGGAGCGGGAATTATGCACTGAGTCATTCGACTCACCCTCTCCTTTGACATTTCAGGTGATTCTTAGACGCGGACATGGAGCCGGGATGGACTCGGGGTGCACATGTCATGCTGATAAAGTTTTTACTCAGACTCTATAATTTGGGTACTTTAGTTTATTTATTTACTTGGGTTTTAAATTTGGATTTGTAAAAGGCCTTTAAATTATGTTTTATGATGGTTATGTTTTAATTAGATTCTCGACCTGCTTAACAAATAACTTGGTATGAAATTTTACTAAAAATTTGGTAAGATAATGTTTTCAAAACTATAACGAAATGTGTTTTAAGCTATACCATCGGGTATCTCACTATGTTTTGCTATTAAGTAAACTCAAATGATTTTCAAATCAAACTCGATATTCTACTAAGTCAAAAATGTTTTAAAATAGTACTAAGAAACTATTGGAAATGCTAAATGAAATCAACTCGTTTTTAACTATATACTTTGGATAAGTTTTCAAAATCTAGTCAAACAGGCCTACTCCAATTTTCTTCAAGTTCACTATGTTTTCGCCCCGCTTTTAAACGAAAAAAATCTAATCTCCCAAAAATATTTTTCCCCGTAACATACCAGATTCGGACGTGGTGTCCTGTCCGAGTTTGGGGTGTTACATAGATATTGCCACAATTGTATTATTTTAGAAATTATTTTTTTTATTTTTAATGCTTTTAACACATTTGTTGGTTAGTAGTAAAAACAAATAAGTTTATATTAAACTCACTTCTAATAAATTTTCGTGATAATTCATAATTATCGGAAGAAACACAAAAATCTTGGCTATTGGAAAATTTCTAGGCAAGGAAAACATAAAAACAAAGACAATTACTCAATAAAAATAAATTTGAAAATTTGGATTTAGGGTTTAGAGTTTCGAATTTTGGGTTGTCAAAAATGGGTCCGAATGTTAACAATCTCGTGATAATATAATGGTGAAAGTGGCTCTAAATCATAGTAAGTGAAAACTTAGTAATTAAACACTAGCAATCCTTAAAAAGGGATCCAACACAACTGTCTTACTGAAAATAGTTTGTCAAAAAAGAAAAAGAAAAAAGACATTAAATCAAGCAAGCTTTGATATCTCGGATCTCAATCTCTCCACCGATGTCCGCAGTTTGGATTACAACAAACAAAAAACAGTGTCATACCTTCCTCCCCTCTAGCAGTTGCCTAAAAAACAAAACAAAATATGTTGCATTAGCAGAGGCATAATCACTACTCATCATGCAATAAGACATCAGCAAACAAAACTCTAGCTTGCTGCAAAATCTTTTGTTTTTTTTTTGGGGGGGGGGAGGAAATAGCAATCAGTTAACAAAAAATTTCATAAACGAAGGATTGGATAAATCCGATAAGTTGTCCGCATCTATGTTGGCCCGATTAGGGAGTGAGTTTTAGATACAGGTACACATGATTTTTTTTCATGTTTTTTCATATATTTGGATGATAATACCACCGTGCACATATTTGAAGAGTTAAGGCAACATAGATCGACAATTCATCATATATATATATATATATATATATGGCTAACCCTTAATGCTATGAGAAGGAAAACAAATAGAAAAATATGTCATAAGAGAAGCAAAAAAAAGAAGAATTAAGGAAATTTACAGAGCTCCTGCTAAGCATTAATTTTAGATGACACTCAAATTGGAACTGACCATGATAAGGTCCAATGCTAAAGTAGAAAAAACTTGAAAACAGGTGCAACATTATAGGTGATTAGAATGCACACACAATCCTGACTTTATTGGTCATGTCCGGTTAATACCGAATGAACTTCTCTTGCATTAAGCATATATACTGAAATTTTTTCTTCGAATTTCTAAAACATGCAGAATTATCAAGCAATGGATCAAAATTCTTGCATTCCATATAATGAGGATTGTTAAAGGAATGTGAAAGACATCTGGTATTGAGGTAAGCCATCCCATTACTCATCAAAGAAGCATCCACTGCCCTCATACTTTCTCTCTAATTACTCTATCTAGGAACTAGAATACTTTTATCTGATCGATTCTTCGTCTTAACAAGTATCATCCGCAAAAACTCTTCATGCATTATTACCACACATTTGTACTAAATTCCACTCAGATTGACCTCATTCCTACACTTAAGTATTTAAGCGCCAAAAGCATAACTCATTCACCAACCAAAAAGTTTAAAAGGAATTTTTATGGATAAATATATCTAATATCGAGTTGCTTTAAAAAACACTTATATCACTTATCTTTAATTAAAGCAAGCATCATGCCTCCAAAGAAACAGGGAAAGGATAAAATAGAAGTAAAAATTTATAAAGAAGCAAGCATCATTAAGAACCTAATGCTTAATGCTAAAAAATGAAAATTTTCAATATCATGTAGAATCTGCTTGCTAAACCAAGGCAAATAATGCAATTAACATGTATTACAGTAAGAAACAACAACCAATTACTAGTATTATGATAATGATGCAGGAGGTGGTTCCCAAACCATAAGTCAACATGTACAACAATAATCCATCAACTATGTATATAAACATTATTGAATCACATTACTAAGAAACTAATAAATAGGAAAATAATAATGATGTATATAGGGCGATTTGTAAGCTTGCACTTTGTTCTAATATTTCTAATTTTATTACATATATATTAATTTTTCAGATTCTTTTTCAATTGAAATTTATAAAAACAAAAGAGAGAGATCAACTTTGAATCACCGATGACGTAAGGATTCATTTAGAACAAATTGGAAACACAATCTTTGTTATGGAACAAAATAGAAAGCCGGAAGAAAAGCGAGAAAAAGAAAGGAGGACGAAAATAGAAGTAGAGAATTGAGAAGAAAATAGAAGAAATAGAGAGACGAATAGCAAGGAGGAGGAGAAAGGAAGAAGAAGGGAGACGAAAGCAGATTTAATTCATCAAAAATGCATAATAGAAGAAGGAGACCCCAAATTAATATTATTCATTTCAGTTTAAACAATGTAATCAAAACTCAACGCAAGTTTATCAAATTAAATTTACCTTGACACCACTGCAATTCCCAGTTGAAACAAAGTTTAGTTCTTGGAAAATCCTTTTTCTTCTTCTTCAACTCCATTCCAAGCCCGAGTCCTCCATTTTCTTTCAACAATTTCCCCAATTTCACACACTTTTTCGCAGCAAATTCTTTCAAAACATCTGCCAATATATCAAAGCAAATAAGAAAAAATTCCATAGCAGACGTTAAGAGATCATGTAATAAAATTTTTTTTACCTTCAAAGCTGACGAGCCTGTAAACTTGACAAAAAGAGAAATGGGAAAAAAAAAGAGAAGTGCATCGTCTATTTGGAGAAGAAAAGGGGAAAATGGGAAAAGGGATAAAAATGTAAGACAGGTGCAAAAGTCCTTTTCTGAGAGAGAAAAGCTAAAATTTTTGGCTTCTCCATCCAGTGAAAAGTGATTCTCCAACGTTGAAATATTTCCCCCACTGGCCTCCGTTCTTTATTCCTTTTTAGGGAAAAGGACTTTTGGACCCAAAAGTCCATCTGTGATGGAATGAAGAACGGGCCCTTACTCCCCCTTACTCCGTTCTCCCCTCGTATGTTTGCATCAAGTTTTAATTAAGGGGACGAGGTGTTACACTTTTAACAAGAGGGATAATATCGTGATGAATGAGATTTACATAAGTGTCTCTACCGTGATAAGTTGGCTCATGGAATCTGGGTAGGTGTGATAAGTTGTATTGTAGGCACGAGTATGGTCATTGTCTAATACCTTCCTGTTTTACGATTCTAGTACTGACAAATCTGCGTCATATGAAAAGATAGAAAGAACCTTTATTTGTGATACCTCCGATAGGGCAGTTTTATATCAAATCAGACTGGCAAACCACGACCTGACCTTGTAGGCGAATATGATATGTGTAAGACCATGTGGGTAAGGCCCCATGGCATCATTTGATAACGCGCCAAGATGGTGAGATGGTGTAAGACCATGTGAGTGAGGCTCCATGGCATCCATCGTGTTGGTCTGCCGAGACCATAAACACGAGGTCTGTTAGGATTGTAAACTCGAGAATTCACTAGAAAGCTTTTGTGGCGTATCATTTGGAAAACCTTTGTGGCAAATTCTCTGGAAAACCTTTGTGGCGTATCATTTGAAAAGCCTTTGTGGCGAATTCTTTGGAAAGCTGTTGTGGGAACTTGGGGTATTTGGAATGTTGGTGGTGTAAGTGTCCGCCAAACTTGGAATTTCTTAGGTTCGATATTGAAGTCATCTGGGATTCTACCACTTGAATTAAATGTTACATTCTTCAAGCAAGTCTGGTTGTCTTGACTAATTTGAAAATACGATGTAACTGGTATTCTGATAATTGTTAGATTCTATAAAGAAATACATTAAGAGTAGCATCCGCTGAGTATCATTCTGGGAAGTGTAACCAACTATTATTTGCAAAGAAATTGTGTAATGGGATTCGAAATATGGTGTGAGGTATGTGATCCACCAGTTGTGTGAAATGAGTATAAGACGGTTAAGTGTAGAGATTGACGTATGGTTATCCGCCAACCAAGAATTAGAAAAGTATCTGCCAAGGTCTTCGAAGGAAACCAAACCATTGAGTTGAGAAATTCTACAACACCGTTAAAAGGTAATAATGAGTGAGGCCCATTAAGTTCCTTTGAACTTATATAAGTGTTTTGGTAAACATGTCTAAGAATCGAACCAGTGCGTCGGGAGGAACCAAGCCAGGGATGCGCCATGGTGGTAGACCGGAGGCAATATTATGCATACAAAGGGACATTCTTAGAAATATGTTTTTCAAATGAAAATTAGTAATACTCGCTACAAATATGTTTGTTAAATCAAACATCTATGTTGTAAGGTTTTATACTACCTTTGAAAGTCCGTGACAAACGATAAATGTTTTAATCAAACTTATTGTCTTAGAAAGGATTTTAAATAAATAAGAGGTACATTCAGTATGGATTTCGTAAATTGAAAATTTTTTCTAAGCATGTAAGTATTGTGACATCTTATATTCGAATCTGGTAAATCGAGTCAGGTATAGGGTGTTACAGTTGTTTAGGTGCTATTCTATCAATTGTTGTAACATTGGATTGAATGTTGCTTATATTTCTCCATATTTTATCATATATCAACTAGTAACGATGAGATCTAATTTGTTTAGCCTTACGACAATAGAAACAAGCATGTTTTTTTTATTCTTAATTTTACCTACTCTAAATAAGAAATAACGACAAATAATTTAACAAAATTCATAAGAGATAAGTTCCTTACCAAATTCACAATGACTAGGTTTGAATCTTTCAACAATTGAGATCTCATTACTTTGGCTTTCATATTTTTTTAGAATGAATTTGGCAGCATTTAACTCTTACTCATTTGCTTGCAAAGTTGCATCCATTTTAGCAATCATCTCGTTCTTTTCCTTAATAGTTTCGTCAAGCATTGCATTAGCCTTCTTAAGATTAGCAATCACATCACCTTTTTCTTTGATTGTCTCTACAACCTTCTTATTTTCACCTTTGAGTCTAACATTTTCGTCCTCTAAGGCTCGATTTATTTTACATAACCGATTCCAATTATCCATCATTGACTGGTAAGCTTTCTTTAAGCTATTGAAAGGAATATCATTATCACTACCTGAATATTGTGCTTTAATCACCAAATATGGAGTAAGATAGAGTGACCTTTGTTTTTAAATTTCATTATTGCAAACCATAGTCAAGATCCCTTCAAGTATATCTAAATTCAAGATCTAATACCAATTAAAAATACGTCGGTTTGTAGCAGTTTAAAATAGTTTTATTCTATCTTCTATTGGAACAAAGAATAGAAAAAAAATCTTATGAGTGGAGTGAGTGAAAACTGAAACAAATAAGTATGCAAGCGATATTTGTTAGCGCGGTTTAGATTCACCAATCCTATGCCCATGGAGTTTCACTCAAAAAATTATTATTTCAATAATTTATCCGATACAACTATTGGCTTAAGCCTAATCGATCCTTAGAATGATGGATGATTGCAACCCAAAAGTTGAACCCAAATTGACACAAGCACTCTCTCCAATATCTCATAATACAATCAAGAATAACTCTCCAATAAATGCCCGAGTAAAATGTGTAAAATATATAATTCAATCTTGTTTTCGTTCCTAGCTCCTTACTCATGTTGCTAGATTTTGGTTTTAAGTAATTTGATATACTAACATATAGTTATTTTATTTTTAATTAATTAATTCACCTAGTAAAATATAAAGTATATATGTTTAAAAGTATTTTCTTTTATTTTAGATATAATAATTGAACTTAGATAATTTGTGTCGAAACCATTTTTAAAATTGATTTTTTTTAAAACGAGGATCGACTTTTTAAAACAAAAATGGGAGTCGCCACCAATCTTTTTTTACCTAGGTGTGATTGGATCACCTTGTAAAACGTTTTATTTCAAAAAAAAAAACATTCAATTTTGGTCCACAAAAACAAGAAAACGGGTTCGGGAGTCGGTTACGTATGAGGAAGGGTTAGCACCCTCATAACGCCCAAAAATTGGTACCTAATCGATGAAATCATGTCCAAATGTTTGAAGTTTTAAAAGTGTTCAAAAATATGATTTCTTTAAAAAACTTTGAGCCATTTATGTTAAAACTTGAGATTTCTTTGTTTCGAGGGAATATAAACATCACATCCAGTACGTTAGGACACGATATTTAAAAACCTTCGTAATCAAAATCATCTCATGATTTATAAAACTTGTAAAAGGGTATTTAGTTATTTAGCCAAACGGAAAATCTCAACCCAGTACGTTAGGGCACTATCTCCCGAATTTCTAAATACCAAAACATTGCCTTATTTTAAAAACTTTTAAAAATATAATGGTTTTGCAAAAAATGGATTTTTATTTTAAACAATAACCATGTAACAACATTGCATTTATCGAACATAAATATTAAAAGCAATTATAATACATTAACATTTAATATAGATAAGGTAAAATACAACTAAAATAACTACACTAAGGTAGTCATAAAAGAATAAATAAATAAAAGGGCATTGTGTAAACAAATAAGATACATAAAGCAACATACATAAAACAATTAAAAAAATACTAAGCAAATATAAACTTTTCATGCAAGATTAAATGATGAATAATTAAGCAATGTATAAAAAATTTTAAGAAAAATATATAACACAATAATTAATATATAAAAAATATGTGATAATATTAAATAAAATAATAAATAATGAAAATATATGCCTATATATAATACATTAATTAGAAAATTATATGCATAATATAAATAATATAATTAAAATAGATTAGATAAATTTCATATAAAATAAAGTTTTATATAATGTAACATAATACTAATAAAAATATAAAAATATATATTATTAAATAAGTAAAATAATATATATAATAATAAATAAATATAAAGATAGTAAATATATATATATAAATTTATGCTATTAATAATAAATAAAATATTTTAATATAATATTAGAATAATCTAAATTTAAAAAAAAAATCGAAAAATAAATAAAGAAACTTGGACAAAATAACAATAGAAATAAACACAAAGGGGTCAAATTATAAATAAATGAAAATAAATGGACTTAATTATAAAAATGGAAAAATGCGGAGGGGCTAAAGGGATAAATCTCCCATTTTTCGAAACACTGCGACCACTGTTGAATCCGGTCAACGCTGTGAGTCATGTTAGAGGCAAACGACGCTGTTCTGTTTACGCCTATAAAAGTCAATTTTATAAAAAATCATTTAGTTTAAGTGTTTAAAAAAACTTTGAAAATCCTCTCGAGAGAGAGCCTCGTCCCTCGTCCCGCCCCCTCGCCCCTACTTTGAGCTCCGATCGTCGATTCTGGGCCACAGCGCTACACGCGCCTCCATGGCCGATGGCCTGAAGCCTAACTCCTGTTTTTCTCGTCTTTCAAAGGTAACTCTTTCTTTTTATTCTTTTTTCACCACGGTTATATGAGCAAATATATATATAATAATAATAAAACAAAAAAAGATAAACAGAATAAGAAATCACCTCTTAGAAATCGAAATATTTTATTCTTCTGATCTCTTTGACAGTATTTCGTGCCCACTGATTTTGTGCAAACTTGTGCTTTTTTGTGTGTTCGTGAATTGATGTATTTTTCTCTGTAATTTGTGACAATATTTGTGTCTGTATCAGTGCCTATTATATATTTTACAAGGGGTTTTATAACCCAAAAAACAAAATAAAAATAAAGGAAAATATATTTTTCCATATCTGTTCTTTCCTTTTTTTTTTGCTACGATTTGTTTCCTTTCTGCTTTGGTGCTTTCCTTTCTTTGCAGGTTGAAGGCGAAGGACGGTGGCTAAGCGTCGATCGCGGCGTGACTGTCGACGTGATAGAGGAGCTGCTGGCGTGACGATCGGTCTCTTGCTGAAGCGGCGCGACTGTTGGCCTGGCATTGCGGCGCGACGCTCGAGCTCCTGTTGGATGACGGTTGGGATAACCCCTGCTTGCGGCGCCTAGGGTTTCAGAAAACCCTAGGCCATTCTGACTTCTGTTTAATTTTTTGGGCCCTCTTGGGCCGTGCTAGTTTGGGTCAGTCTGTGTTAATGGGTCACGGGTTTTAAGTGAAGGGTTTAGGCTAATCGGGTTACTGGGTAGTTTGTTTAGGAATTGGGCCTCTGGATTGGGCTCTGTAAAAGGACACTGAACATTTATTTTTTATTTCTGGTTTATTTAAGCCCGGGCAGAATTGGGCTCTTACAGCTGCCCCTCTTTGCTCATTATCGTGTAACGAGAATAGAGCAAAGACTATAAAAGGACCAATTTTGACCGGTCTTGGCCAAGCCTCGACTTCTTGATCCTTGTCTTCTTCAAATGACTCCAACTCCATTGCAATTTCAACGGTATTGGAACTTCATCTTGATTTCAGTAAGTTTGATAGCTTCAACTTCATGAAGGCAGTATCCACTATCTTTTGATCTGCTCCACTGCAAACTCAGGGAGACAAGATCTGATATTTTCGATCTGCTTCCTGCAACTTCAGGAATGCCAAATCTGCTATTTTAATCTGCTCCCTGCAAACTCAGGGATACCAGACTAATGTCTTCGCTCTGCTTCCTGCAACCTCAGGAATACCAAATCCGCTATTTTAATCTGCTCCCTGCAAACTCAGCGATCGCCAGACTGATGTCTTCGATCTGCTTCCTGCAACTTCAGGAATTGCCAAATCTGCTATCTTCAATCTACTCCCTGCAAACTCAGGGATTGTCGGACTGATGTCTTCGATCTGCTTCCTGCAACTTCAGGAATTACCAAATCTGTTATCTTCAATCTGCTCCCTGCAAACTCAGGGATGCAGACTGCTATCTTTGATCTGCCTCCTGCAAACTCAGGAGTTGCCAGACCTGCTTTCTTCAATCTGCTTCCTACAAACTCAGGGATCACGGATCGATGTCTTTGATCCGCTTCTCAGTAAACTTCGAGGAATTGCGGATCTGCTATCTTCAATCTGATCCTGCAAACTCGAGATCACGGATGATGTCTTCGATCCGCTTCTCGCAAACTCGGGAATTGTCGGATCTGCTATCTTCAATCTGATCCCTACAAACTCGAGGATCACCAGGTGATGTCTTTGATCTACTTCACGCAAACTCGGGAATTGCGGATCTGCTATCTTCAATCGATCCTGCAAACTCGGGGATCACCACACCGATGTCTTCGATCCGCTTTCGCAAACTCGGGAATTGCCGGATCTGCTATCTTCAATCGATCCCTACAAACTCGGGGATCACGGTGATGTCTTTGATCCGCTTCCCGCAAACTCGTAAATTGCCAAATCTGCTATCTTCAATCTGATCCTCGCAAACTCGGGGATCACGGTGATGTCTTCGATCCGCTTCCCGCAAACTCAAGAATTGTCGATCTGCTATCTTCAACTCGATCCTGCAAACTCGTGGATCACGGTGATGTCTTCGATCGCTTCCTGCAAACTCGGGAATTGCCGATTTGCTATCTTCAATCGATCCCTACAAACTCGGGGATCACGGATGATGTCTTCGATCTACTTCCTGCAAACTCAGGAATTGCCATATCTGCTATCTTCAATCTGATCCCTGTAAACTCAGGGATCACTAGACTGATGTCTTCGATCTGCTTCCTACAAACTCAAGAATTGTCAGATCTACTATCTTCAATCTGATCCCTGCAAACTCAGGGATCACCAGACTAATGTCTTCGATCTGCTTCCTGCAAACTCAGGAATTTCCAGATTTGCTATCTTCAATCTGATCCCTACAAACTCAGGGATCACCAGACTGATGTCTTCGATCTGCTTCCTGCAAACTCAAGAATTTTCAGATCTGCTATCTTCAATCTGATCCCTGCAAACTCAGGGATCACCAGACTGATGTCTTCGATCTGCTTCCTGCAAACTCAAGAATTGCCAGATTTGCTATCTTCAATCTGATCCCTACAAACTCAGGGATCACCAGACTGATGTCTTCGATCTGCTTCCTACAACTTCAGGAATCGCCAGATCTGCTATTTTCAATCTGCTCCCTGCAAACTCAGGGATCGCCAAACTGATGTCTTCGATCTACTTCCTGCAACTTCAGGAATTGCCAGATCTGTTATCTTCAATCTGCTCCTGCAAACTCAGGGATTGCCAGACTGATGTCTTCGATCTTCTTCCTGCAACTTCAGGAATTGCCAAATCTGATGTCTCCAATCTGCTCCTTGCAAACTCAGGGATTGCCAAACTGATGTATTCTCCCTTGCTACATTGTCCTCTAGAGAACATAACCTGTAGAATGGGTATATGCTTATGTCTAATAATTAGGATGCCTTGTTCGAAATGTATCAAATGCTCCTAGTTAGACATGCAATGATATATTAATATGAAAATGTTATGAAGATGATTCCTATTTCAAAGATTAGGATGCAATGACCGAAATGAATCAAATGCTCCTAATGAAATTTGCTATGATACAAAAATGTTATGAGTATGATTCCTATTCTAGGTGTTATCACTTATTTGTTTTTTCATTCTTGTTCATCAATTATGTTCTGCTCAAATAATTTACCCCATGGTAATTCCGAGTCCTCTCTCCTTGAACCTTGGGACATGAAGTTGGTATCTCCCACTGCAACT
Source organism: Gossypium sturtianum (assembly GCA_025698515.1). Classification (NCBI taxonomy): domain Eukaryota; kingdom Viridiplantae; phylum Streptophyta; class Magnoliopsida; order Malvales; family Malvaceae; genus Gossypium; species Gossypium sturtianum. The sequence goes on from CM046952.1 coordinate 120,746,267, forward strand.
TCAGGGGAATAACATTTGGTTTCTTCCATCTTAGTGTTACCACTCAGAGGTACAGAACTTGTATCACTTTCAATCAATTTTATCTGTTACACCATTCCCTGGGTGTAATGACTAGATGTATGTGTCTGAATGAATGCAGGGTATCCCGACAATGATCTCCTTTTATACTTGGATTGACCTTGTTCGTCATTTGTCGATATGGTATCACCAACGGACTTGTCTTATCCAATAAGAATTCGAAGAGATAATCATTTTCCAATGTTTCCAATCCCTTAGGCTTGGTGAGTCCTGAACAATAGTCCTGTTTCAAATTCTCATATTATTTAGAAGCTTCCAGAGTAATATGCGAAACTCCTTTTATGAAAGTGTTATTAGTCCATTAATCGTTATTTCAATAAAATGCTTGAAAAAGATCACAACAATGAACATGAAAGAAATTAATCAGGAGTATAGCTCAAAGCAAATACGATAACCAAGGCAATAAATGAAAATTGGTTGGTGTATCTTAAAAAGAATAAAGTAAGCAAAGATAGCAAAAGCTATAAAAGAAAATTGATTAGGGTGTAAAAAGAATAAAGTAATCAAAGGTAAATTTAAAATGGGTAACTAGGTGCCCCAGATATCGCAGCCTGAGCTTCTCTGTTCAAACTTCTTGAGGACCATTTTAAGCTCAATATGTGTTTAGGGGATCCTGAGTACTTTGTCGATACCCCAAGACGTAACATACTTTCTCATTGTTAATTCAAATGTAGCAAGACTACTGTATGCCCCACTTTTGATCAAAATTTGAGCCGCCCTTTTCGAATTTTCGGCTCAAAGCCCATTTGGTCTCAAAGTGCCATTTGCGGGTTTTCACCTTAGTCTTCTTTCAGGCAAAATACCTCTTGGCTGAACCTGAGATCACCGGATTGGGCAAGTCTTCACTATCCGTCTCGGTCAATATCAATGCTCCTCTAGAACAGGTCTTCTTTGGCATCTGCTTTCTTCTAAAATCATTTTATAGAAGAAAGGTCCATTTCAACATCAGGTTCCCTTGTGGAATTCTCTAGGATGAACCTCTTTATCACAAGCTTGCATCATCTAATCGTGATGGATAACTTTAATATTTTCTTCAACTAGGTTCAATTGGCAAAATGTTTCAATTCCATAAACCAATGGGTAAGATGTTGCCTTAGTGAAGGTTTTGGCCAACGTTCAATAAGACAGAGGGTAAATGGTAGCTTCTTATGCCAATCCTTACAAGTCTTAATCACTTTTCTTTTCTTTTCTTTTTTTTTGCTGTACTGTGATATGCTGTCTGATCTTTGGGCAAACTGTAGACTTTGACTTTGTTCAGTTTTGCATGATCCTTTATGACATTCTTTGATGGCATCTGATCCTTTCCTTTATTCTTTTTTTCTTTTTCTTTTTAAAATTTGATGACCATCGACTTTGCAATGTTGGCATATGAAGCTACTTCCACCTCTTAGTGAAGTAGACGATGACCATGACGGCAAATTGATGTCAACTAGAAGCGTTTGGCGAGATTGGCCCCGTCACATCCATGCCCCACATATGGAAAATTTGTGAAGAACTGGAGTAAGCACATGAATCTTGTCTCCTTAGATACAGTATAGCTGATACCATCCCTTTCTATGTAGATCGGCAGTGCCTGATCCTCATGTCTAGCCACATCTTGGTAGCCCAGGCATGTCCTGATATAATCGTGCAAGAAATTCTTGAAAATAACTCAATGATGTCTCGCATTATTTCTATGGTGAGCTGGGCTTCAATCTTTACCTCTTTTTTAGGCTCATAATATCTACTGACCTTTTTGTAGAGTAAGGTCTATTTTTCATCTTGTTTCACAATTCTTACCAAATTAGAAGATAAGTTACAATCTCTATTATCTTTCAAGTCCTTGGATCCCCTAGGCCTATATCTCATTCAAAAAGGGAGTCAGTAACAACGTCGCTCATGTCGTTGATATCTGGAGACCTAGTATAGGTTCGAAAGAATATTTCAAAAGAATAAATGATTCAAAGAACAGTTATTTGTATGGTCATGAATAAAGAATGAAAGAATATTCTAAAAAACACAAAAGAATGTACAGTATGACATAGAAAGAATAAAGAATATGTACTCAAAAAGATGCATTTTATTGAAATAAAATTTCAGAACACAAGCCTATTTCACAAAAGGGTTCTTATTGCCTCTAGGCTTAAGGCAACAAGCGTGTTTCAAATATTACTCTAGATCCACTCTAAAAATACAATGATCCTTTCCACGATTCCATTATTTAAAATCTTCCCAAGTATGTAAGAACTTGGAAACTTTTATTCCCTGATTCAAACATGCCGTTAATGCTTAGATTCCCCAACATTCCCATCGGGTCCTTGATCTCCTCAATCAAACCATGCACTAGGGTCCTAAGCTCGATGCATTCTTGGATCTCCTGCCCCTATCTATCATGGAGCTCACAATGTTTACCCCTTTAATAGAAAGGTTGTGTAACAAATTTTCTACACCAGAGGGATCATCGAATTTTACGACACCCAATTTGATGAGTCTTTCGATCATCTTTTTAAAAGCGACGCAATTTTCGATCAAATGTCCTGTTATTCCCCCCATGATATTCACATTGACTATTTACGTCGTACCATTTAGGGTACGGGGGCTGTATTGGTTCTATATAAAAAGGGGATACGACATGTGCGTCAAACAGAACTCGGTACAATTCCTGTACGTGACTGGAATAGGTGCGAACTGAGGTTTCTCTTAGTTCGGTCTTGAATTGGGTTCTTACCTTGGGGAGATCCGATGTCTGGTAATTACTACCTTTGGTTGGCTTACTGTAATCGGCTCTAAATAGCCCTCCGCTTTATTTTCCTTTTTCTTCAGGGCTTTTGAAGTACACTCTTCTTTTCCTTTTAATTCTGCCAGCACAACCGGTTTGGCTTGATCATCATTCGGGTTAGAGCCCATCGGGAAGTTCAATAGGGGTGAAGTATCAGTGTGACATTGGGATTCAATAATGACGGGTCCCCTATGCGAATGCGTGTCTGGTTGAGTCGAGATACCTATTGGGGAATAAACAATGTCTTCCTCATTATCCATACTATTGACCGCTGGACCACTCCTCTTTTCAAGTCTTTTGGCTAGTAACTGGGTTAACTGGCCAATCATATTCTTTTGGAACTCTAACATTTGTTCCCGCATTTCTTGCTGAATCTTGGTCAATTGCCCCTGCATCTGTATTTGCATCTGTTCTATTCTCTCCAACCTTAGTTCCATGTTTTCCATGTTAACTGAAATATTTTACCTAATTAGAGTCCTTTTGTAAAAGTCTAATGCAAATGCATGAATGCAAAGAGGTATCGATTCTGATTCAACTTCATTTTAGGAAACTTTATTAGAAAACAAAATCCTTTACATAAAACAGATTACAAATATGATTTCTCCCTAAGTTCTAAAGTCTTAATTTTCCCTAATAACGAAACTAGCTCTTGACCACGAGCTGACTGTAACTCATACTTCATGCTCAATACGTCGGTCTGCGCTGCCAAAGTCTGCAGATCATCAGCTACCTCTCGAATCTGAACTATGGCTTCCCCCATGAAATAATCTCGGTTTCTGACTTGATCGTGCGAATGGTGGAGCTCTTCCTTCAAATGCCCTTCTCTTGTTTCAAGAAGCCCAATTTGGAGTTCACAGTTGTGCAATGCTAATTCTAACTCTTCGATCTTGCCCTTCATTTCCTCAATCTTATTCAGGCTTGACTTTAACTCGGCCTCTGAATTCGGCCGATGATGATAAAGAGACCGTCCCAATTCAGCGACTCTAACTTTTAATTCTTCTTTTTCACCTCGACTTTCTGACAAACTCTTCTCTAAGGCTTCATTTTGCTCTTGCATTTCTTGAAATTTTCTCTTCCAATAATCAGCTTTGGCCTTTTCCTCTTGAACCTCTTGTTGCCATTGTTGCGAAGTCTTCCCCAATCCAGCATTCTTCATCGATAGACGCATCTTCTTATATTCGATCTTCAGGTTATCTCGATCTTCCTCAACCTTCCTCTTTTCCTTTCTTGCTTTCTCGGCTTCCGATTTCTGAGCATCCACATCTAGCTTCAAATACATATTCTCTTCTTTAAGCCTTTCTATCCTCTTTCCGAGCTCTAAACTCTGCCTTTCGAAATCTTGTTTTATCATTTCCAACTCTGATGGGACTACTCGCAAATATTCTTCCATCGATCGAGCACCTTCTAGTCTTGGCATAGGGAGATTGTCATTGACTCTTCTACTCAACCATTCACTATATTCTGGGGTTGTCATAGGTCATCGAGTCAATATCTTCATAGACGAGCCTGCTACCAAGCCTCAAACATCTCTCGAATCCTCTTCTTATAATTATCCCCTTTATATGAGAATTCACTTTGAGCTAACCCATACGTCACTGGTACAAACTGTCCTACTTTGTATTGCCGTAGTACGAGCAGTGGTGCATACCCAATAGCTCCCCAGATTTCAGGCAAAGGCACCCAATCAAGGTTTCCACATCGATAAAGGACTTCATCAGGAACCAACCAATGGGCTTTCCACTCAACATCCTCATCTTGAAGATTACATAGAAGCGCTGTCCAATTTTCCTCCAAAATATCATTTCTCCTCGGGGTAGCCGCTATCTCCCTTAATGGCGAATAATTTTCTGAGAAGACCCGATAGGAAACCTTATCCGTCTTCTAAAAATGACTGTGGAACCAAGCCAACAATAGCTGCGCATATCCTATGAATCTACCTTCGCCAGCTCTCCTACATGCATTCAACGATCAGAATGTCTCAGCCAAGATTGCGGGAACAGGTGTGACTCGTTTATCAAGTCGTTGAAAAATATCTGAAACAGCTTCATCAACATATCCCAATGCCCTAGGGAAAATTACCAACCCTTATATACTCAAAGCAAAAACATCTATCTTCTTCTTCATATCAGGATGTACTAAGATCAAGTCTTTCAGAGCTTTCCAAGGGATGCACTTACATTCACCTTTCTGCTTGATTCTAGCCGTGACCCACTGCTCACTCATCCCCGTAATACTCATCAACTTCCTCAAAAAGGTCGGAACACTAGCAGCCTTCAAGTAAACTTTATCAACTTGAATTCTAGGACATCGCAATAGAGCTGTATACTCCTCTACCGTAGGCACCAAATCAACCCTTCCGAAAGTAAAGCAACTATACATTTGGATTCCAATATTGAGTAATAGCTCAAAATAAATGTCCATCTACCAATGTCCAACAAGTATGGCAAGTCCCCATAGCTGCCTGTAAAACAAGCTGCTTGGTCTCTCTCCGCTCCATTGATCCCATATCTCTCTCAACTCCACGAAGATCATTCTGCGTCACACCGATGCGAGTGTAGTCCCATAATTACGATGTATGCCCCTCACTAGACTATCCCCTTTCTCTAGTTGTGTTTGCTCGACCACTTACGGACCAATTGCATTGTCCTCCACTTTATCAAGGAATCCGTTCTCCATAACCACTTTCTAACTTAGAAAGCGATCGTGAATCGATACCTCTTAAAAATATGAAATGACATGCACAAAAGTAAACACAACAAATTAGTACCAAAAAATAGAATATAAAACAAGTAAAATATACTAAAACCTATTTTGATAGCTAAAATTTGGTATGGCTTTTCCTAGGGTAAGTTCTTAGGTTTTCTATATGTGTTTGGCTCTAATAGTTGAGGTACCTGAACCAGCAGATTCCTCAATCCTCACCCATTATAGGCTCATATGGATTGAGTTCGGTTCAGGGGAATACATTTCCCTATGGCTGCACGGAGGCGAAAACCTCACGAAGACATAGGTACAGATGTATCTCGGAAGCGATTCACTATCCTGCACGGAGGTGAAAACCTCACGAAGGAGTAGCTTCTCGCTCCCACTTAAGGGTGTGACCACAACGGTCATGCAATGCAATGCAGAGATATTTTATTCAAACAGAATTGCATGCAAATAAAAAGGATCATGTTTTTAAAGTCAGAATTTTAAATTCAAACAAAAGGACATGAAATTATTGATTTTACGGCTTGACTCTCTTATTGGTCCCCAGCGGAGTCGCCAAGCTGTCGAAACCATTTTTAAAATTGATTTTTTTTAAAACGGGGATCGACTTTTTAAAATAAAAATGGGAGTCGCCACCAATCTTTTTTTACCTAGGTGTGATTGGATCACCTTGTAAAATGTTTTATTTCAAAAAAAAAACATTCAATTTTGATCCACAAAAATAAGAAAACGGGTTCGGGAGTCGGTTACGTATGAGGAAGGGTTAGCATCCTCATAATGCCCAAAAATTGGTACCTAATCGATGAAATCATGTCCAAATGTTTGAAGTTTTAAAAGTGTTCAAAAATATGATTTCTTTAAAAGACTTTGAGCCATTTATGTTAAAACTTGAGATTTCTTTGTTCCGAGGGAATATAAACATCACATCCAGTACGTTAGGACACGATATTTAAAAACCTTCGTAATCAAAATCATCTCATGATTTATAAAACTTGTAAAAGGGTATTTAGTTATTTAGCCAAACGGAAAATCGCAACCCAGTACGTTAGGGCACTATCTCCCGAATTTCTAAATACCAAAACATTGCCTTATTTTAAAAACTTTTAAAAATATAATGGTTTTGCAAAAAATGAATTTTTATTTTAAACAATAACCATGTAACAACATTGCATTTATCGAACATAAATATTAAAAGCAATTATAATATATTAACATTTAATATAGATAATGTAAAATACAACTAAAATAACTACACTAGGGTAATCATAAAATAATAAACAAATAAAAGGGCATTGTGTAAACAAATAAGATACATAAAGCAACATACATAAAACAATTAAAAAAATACTAAGCAAATATGAACTTTTCATGCAAGATTAAATGATGAATAATTAAGCAATGTATAAAAATTTTAAGAAAAATATATAACACAATAATTAATATATAAAAAATATGTGATAATATTAAATAAAATAATAAATAATGAAAATATATGCCTATATATAATACATTAATTAGAAAATTATATGCATAATATAAATAATATAATTAAAATAGATTAGATAAATTTCATATAAAATAAAGTTTTATATAATGTAACATAATACTAATAAAAATATAAAAATATATATATTATTAAATAAGTAAAATAATATATATAATAATAAATAAATATAAAGATAGTAAATATATATATATATATATAAATTTATGCTATTAATAATAAATAAAATATTTTAATATAATATTAGAATAATCTAAATTTAAAAAAAAAAATCGAAAAATAAATAAAGAAACCTGGACCAAATAACAATAGAAATAAACACAAAGGGGTCAAATTATAAATAAATGAAAATAAATGGACTTAATTATAAAAATGGAAAAATGCGGAGGGGCTAAAGGGATAAATCTCCCATTTTTCGAAAACACGCGGACCCTGTTCGGGTCCGGGTCAACGCGCGGGTCATGTTAGACGAAAACGACGCCGTTTCGTTTCGCCTATAAAAGTCAATTTTATAAAAAAATCATTTAGTTTAAGTGTTTAAAAAAAAAACTTTGAAAATCCTCTCTGAGAGAGAGAGCCTCGTCCCTCGTCCCTCGTCCCTCGCCCCTCGCCTGAGCTCCGATCGTCGATTCCTGGGCCAACGCGCTACACGCGCCTCCATGGCCGATGGCCGGAAGCCTAACTCCTGTTTTTCTCGTCTTTCAAAGGTAACTCTTTCTTTTTATTCTTTTTTCACCACGGTTATATGAGCAAATATATATATATAATAAAAATAAAACAAAAAAAGATAAACAGAATAAGAAATCACCTCTGAGAAATCGAAATATTTTATTCTTCTGATCTCTTTGACAGTATTTCGTGCCCACTGGTTTTGTGCAAACTTGTGCTTTTTGTGTGTTCGTGAATTGATGTATTTTTCTCTGTAATTTGTGACAATATTTGTGTCTGTATCCGTGCCTATTACAGATTTTACAAGGGGTTTTATAATCCAAAAAACAAAATAAAAATAAAGGAAAATATATTTTTCCATATCTGTTCTTTCCTTTTTTTTTTGCTGCGATTTGTTTCCTTTCTGCTTTGGTGCTTTCCTTTCTTTGCGAGTTGAAGGCGGAGGACGGTGGCTAAGCGCGGATCGCGGCGTGATCGTTGTCGGCGTGATCGAGAGCCGCTTGGCGTGACGATCGGTCTCTTTGCAGCGGCGCGCGATCGTTGGCTCGCATTGCGGCGCGACGCTCGGGCTCCTGTTGGATGACGGTTGGGATAACCCCTGCTTGCGGCGCCTAGGGTTTCAGAAAACCCTAGGCCATTCTGACTTCTGTTTAAATTTTTTGGGCCCTCTTGGGCCGTGCTAGTTTGGGTCAGTCTGTGTTAATGGGTCACGGGTTTTAAGTGAAGGGTTTAGGCTAATCGGGTTACTGGGTAGTTTGTTTAGGAATTGGGCCTCTGGATTGGGCTCTGTAAAAGGACACTGAACATTTATTTTTTATTTCTGGTTTATTTAAGCCCGGGCAAAATTGGGCTCTTACAATTTGCATTTAATAACAAAGTATGATTCGCAAATCAATAGAATTTTATCAAAAAATAGTAAAGGAAATAAATCATAAACTTAAATAAATCAAAATTTCAACTTTACCATTAAATTAAAGCATGGTAGGCATTTTCATAAAGTATTTTATTGCAAATACAAAATAAAATCATTTTAATAAAAAATTATGAAATAACAAACTCATAAAGATAATAAAATAAAAATAATATATAGCAATTGCAAATAATAAATAAATAAAAGTTCAATTTAAAAACAAGGGTTATTTCTTTATTGCTATTGAGAAATACTTTTAAAAAATGTTTGTGAAAAAATATTTTTGAAAAATTCGATTTAAGATTTAACATCATGTTTGGTTGGGTTTAATCCTATAACTATTACTTGTCTATTCGGTGGGCCCAAGTTATTACTTTGTTTGGTTACGTGAGTTAGCTAATCGGCCCATAAATGGAAACGGACGCTATTACGGGACGACCCATAATAGCCATTTCATGACATGAGCTAAGAATAAGGATTCCATTACGGATGGAATGAAAATGAAATCAAGGCTGGAACAAAATATCCCCTCTTTATCTCGTTCGCTCGCTTGCTTTCCTCAATTACTTTCCCGAAATTGAAACTTGCGTTTGAAATCAACGACTTGCAAAGGCTCTGTTTGCTTGCTTCCAATTGTTCATTCTGATTGAAAGGGAAGTTATGTTAAAATTTTCATATTATTTGTTCCATATCTTCATCTCTCTTTGAAAGATTTTTTTTTTTTTTAGGATTTTTTTCCCCTGAATTTGGCTTAATTTGGGTATGATCTTTTTTTTCTAGATTAACAAAGAAATGTAAAGATTTAAAAAATAAATTTGCTTTTTTATGGTCTTTCTTTTTCCCTCGACTGTTACTCTGCCAACGTTTTTTTTTTTTTTTTGTTTCCCAAATGAACCAAAATATTTGTAGAAATAAAAAAATTGCTTTTATCAAGTCTTTTTCTTTTTATTTTCCCCTAAGTTTCCATTAATCTGGCAATGTTATTTTTTTCCCAAATTTAAAAAAAATTCAAGATTTCCAAAAAAAAGTTGATTTGTTTCAGGATTTATTTTTTGTCTTCTACTGAATTTTCCTTGTATGTTTCCGAATTTGACAATTTAAATATGGTTTTAGTTTGTTGTTTACTTCCCTTCAACAGTTGCTTCATTGTTTTTTTTTTTTGTATGATTTCTTAATCTGTAAAAAATTCGCAACTGGTTTATTGCTTATTCTGGAATTATATTAATTTGTCATTTTATTTTTATTCTGCAAGTAAGCAATCTGGAAGTCTACGATTTCTACTGGTTGTTTTTCAGAAAAAACTTGTCTTTCGAATGTAAATTGAGAAACTGGATTTGGGTATTTGCAATTTTATTTTGATATGGTTAAATTTGTCTTTTGTTCAATGTATTGGTTTGATTATTTGGCTATAATTTAGATTTAGCAGAATTTTAAATGGTTATTTTGATTTAGCAGAAGTTAATTTCCAAAACTTTCACATGCTAATCAAATGACTGTAAATTATATTTAGCAGAAGTTTCATATGGTTAAAATGATTGTAAATATAATGAGTTAATGGATTGCTTGGCATGAATTTAAAATTTAGCAGAAGTTATTGGTTTGATTGTTTGGTTGTAATTTGCATTTTTGTAATTGCTTTAATTGATTGCTTAGGTGCCAATTTGTTTTGTGTTCAATTGTTGCCAATGTTATAAACTAGAAATGAACTGATTGCCAAATATGTCATATTGTTGTGTTCAATTGTCTGCAATTGGTCTGTAAGACTAACTTAATTACAACTGTAAATTGGTGTTCATTGAATGAAAATGGAAATGAACTGAAAGTGCTAAATTTAATATGATCGACATTACATGTTGGGAAATGAAAATGAAAATGTAGTTGGACCTGCATAACTTCATTTCCAAACATTTTAACATGCATATTGCAGAAGTAAAAAATGAACTGATTACCGTCAATTGAAACTTTGTTTGCTAATTGAAAATTTTAGAATTGTTTAGGTCCGACTAACTTTATTTTGCATACTGTTTTTATGTTTATAATTCCATAATGTTTTCTTAATGTTTCAAACTTCTTTATTCATAATTAAAATATATTGCATCAATTTATGTTACAGTAATGGTGTATTTGCCTTTAATAGTACAAAGTGAGAGACGAAAAAGAATTGGTCTTTCATTACAAGTATGGTTGCAAATGTGCACAGCTGCAAGTTGATTTTTAGTTATGTTGGGTGTTGCCTTTTGCCTACATACTTATAGACCAATGATTAGATCATATATTTTATATTTTTATGCACAACGAGATTATGTGAAAAGACTTGTACATGCTAGTGACGAGACCTATATTGAACAAGTTAGGATGAATAGATTTACATTTAAAAAAAAAACTATGTGAGATGTTACAAACTTTAGGAGGATTGAACTCGTTAAGGAACATGCTTGTTGATGAGCAAGTGGCAATGTTCTTGCATATCATTTCTCATCACCTTAAAAATCGAGTTATCAAACATCACTTTAATAGATCTGGGGAAACTGTTAGCAGATCATTTCACAATGTTTTAAATGTTGTCATATGCTTACCAGATATGTTATTTAAAAAGACAAAGCCAATTACAGCTAATTCTACAGACCCAAGGTGGAAATGGTTCAAGATATTGGAGTGGATTCCATATATAGCTTGTACATAATTCACTTAATTTAGATTTAAATATAGCATCCTAACCCGAAATTTTTAAACTATTTTTGTAGAATTGCTTAGGTGCTTTAGATGGGACCCATATTAAGATAAGGGTTCCAAAAGTTGATAAACCTAGATATCAAACGCGAAAAGGTGACATATAAGCAAATATGTTAGGTGTTTGTACACCTGATATGCAATTTGTTTATGTTCTTCCTGGTTGGGAAGGTTCTGTTGCTGATGGATGAGTTCTTCTAGATGTCATTAGTAGGAGACATGGACTAAAAGTTCCTCATGGTAAAGTGTAGAATTGGAGGAATTTGAATTAATTTTTAAGATCATACTTTTTTGCGAAAGTTATTCATGATAAATAGTTTTTTTTTCTTTTTTTTTTTTGGTTGTTATTATTTAGATGTTGGTTACACAAATTGTGATGGCTTTCTTGTGCCTTTTAGGGGACAAAGATATCATTTGAATGAATGGCGCTAGGGTCACCGACCAAGTACTCCAAAATAATTTTTCAATATGAAACATGCTTCAACGTGCAATGTTATTGAAAGATGCTTTGAGTTATTAAAACTTAGATGGAGAATACTTAGGAGTCCATCATTTTATCCTGTGAAGGTGCACAATAGAATCATTATTGCATGTTGTTTGCTCCATAAGTTTATTCAAATCTATATGAGTCTTGATCCTATTGAAGCGAAGTTAGGAGAAGGATTTCCTAATAATGTGATAGAGGATGATGAATCGAATATTGTAAATATTCATCCATCAGATGTATTGGCTACTGGGAGGATGGAAATAGTCAATCAAATGTTTTAGAAATGACAAGCATCTAGAAATTAGTTAGGTTTATTAAAACATATAAGGTTAATTTATTTATATTATTTCATGTATCTATTTTACGAAACTTTGTTGTTGTTTGCATTGTCTTTATGTATTGTACTGAACTTGTTGAATTACATCTTTAATTTATTTTTTTTCTAATTCATCATGTGTTATAATTTTATAAAACGTCTACCTTCTAATTCATAATATCAAACCTAATTTTAATTTGCATTTTTTCTTAAGATAATTATGTTAGGCTTTTCACAACCAATTACAACTTCTTCTCAAAATTCTTGAGGAACCAAAAGGAAACGGGTTTCAGAAGAATATGCTGCGTTGGTTGCCAGTATGGTCGACTTGCATAATGTTGGAACTTTTAATGTAGATACAAGATTCAAGGTCGATTATTTAAATGATTTGGAAAGAATGTTAGAAAAAGTTTTACCTCATGCTATGCTGAAGGCTAGACTTAATCTTGAATCGAGGATTAGGATATTGAAAAAAAAAATAGGCAATCCATTTACGACATGCTTAGAGGAAAAGAAAATAAAGGCTTTGGTTGGGACAAGCATATGTAGATGGTTGTTGCTGAAGATGTTGTGTGGAACTCATATATAAGTGTAAGAATTATTTCTTGTCTTTATTATCTTGTTTTAACCAAACTTATATCTAATGTGGATTCCTTCTTTTTTATAGAGTCGTAAAGAAGCTTGTCAATTCAGACATGGTAGTTTCCCTTATTATAACCAACTTACTTCCATATACGCAAAAGATTGAGTCACTAGGAAAGATGCTCAAACAACTGTTGATATTGTTGAAGAAATAGATGCTGAGGGTGTAGCTACTTTAAAGAATCCTGAAGAAGAAAACAATGACCATGAATGCGAAGCTGATGTTTCCTTGGATGATATGGAGGTCTCAGCTACACAATCGCAACTATCGAAGCCAAACCAAGATGATTCCACATTTTCAAAGAAGAATTTTGATGTAAGTGAACAACTTTCTTGTACTTCACTTATTGATGCTGCCACATTATTGGAGGAAAACATGTAACAACCCGTTTTCAGTGAAGTCGGAACAGTGATTTCGGGACCACAAATCCGAGTCATAAAGAAAATTTATTTTAATATTATTGCATGGTCTGCATTATGATAGGAAAGACGTATGAAAATTTTGATAAGAAAATTTTATCGATTTCATGTTTAATTATGGAAAGGACTAAATTGCATAAAATGCAAAAATTGAATTCTAGTAGCTATAAGGATTAATTAGCTATGAAATTTAAAACTTGAGGTCTTTATATGAAAATTAGACCATTAAATGGAGTTAGTAGATATTTTTGATGAATCATCCATGAAAAATTAGAAAAAGAAAAGGACTAAATTGGAATGTTGAAAAATTAATGGATGTTAATAAAATTAATAGAAAATATCATCTTATTTTTATCATCTTCCCCAGATTAAAACATGGAATCCCTAGGAAAGATAAAAATGTTCAAGCAAACTTTCTTGGCTTGATTAAGTATGTTTTTTTGTCCCGTTTTTAGTAATTTTTATATTTTCGAGTTCGAAATAACTTAATTTATCTATTTTGGGGATTAATTTGTAAAGATATCAAAGTATAGAAATTTTTCCATAAAATTAAATGCTGAAATTTTAAAATTTGTGGTAGAAAATGAAAGGTTGTTGATAGATAAACAACTTTTACAAAGAGAATTTTGATGAAATTATGATTTAGGGACTAAATTGAAAAATGGTAAAACTTATGGAAAATTTTGATTTTTGTGAAATTCATGGGCTGTTATTAAAACATGTAAAAATCGGTTAGGCTTGGAATAAGGATTAAATTGCATGAATTTTATTTTCCGAGCCTAGGGACAAAATTATCATTTATGAAAAGTATAGGGGCAAAATGGTAATTTTTCTTAGGAAGTGAATTGAGTTCAATTGAGTATAAAATGGATTAAATTGATGTTAAATTCATTTATATAGATCCGGAAAGACCAAATAAAGAGTTAGATCGAGGAAAAGAAAAGGTGACAGATTAGTAGATTATCATACACGAACAAGTGTCGAGATAAGTTCATGTAACTTAATTATGTGTATTAATATGTTTAAATTGAATGTTGTATTTGTGTGAATTACATAAATGTTTAATGTATGAGATTAATCACATGTCCGATAATATCCGGAAAATGTTAAGTTCCGTTTGAATAACGAAATTCGATGGATACAAGATTTCCCATATTGAATGTGGTCCTGCATATGTTGCGGACAGACTATAGCTCGGAAGAACAATCCTGTTATAAGCCCTCTCGAGCGTCCTATTATATAGTTCCTGCGAGCATCCTGATCAGTAGTGATCCTGCATGTGTTGCGCACTACCGCAGCTCTTTGTGAGCGTCCTGTTACACGATTCGATCGGTTGTGGTCTAGCATTTATTGCGAACACAAACGCAGCTCTTCGTGACGTCCTAATATAGGATCTTATGAGCTTCTTGACATGGCTCGCTTGAACTCCCTGTTATGCTATCCGGAGCTTCCTGTTAATAACTCTTCGAAGTTACCTATTAAGCTCAAAGAGCTTCCTGTTCTAAACTCTTAGGAGTTTCCTGTTTAGCCCGGATAAGCATCCTATTACATGGCTCATCTGAGCATCCTGATATATGGCTCGAGAGTGTGCTTCCTGATTATGTACCCTTATGGGTACCCCTGAACATGAGTTGACGGATCATTGATTTGTATACCTCGAGTATATTATCTGGGCATCCATCGATATTTCAATGATTCAACGAATAAAACTTCTATTAAAAGAAAACATGAGATTAACATGATTATATAATGGCATGTATAGCTAAACTCATACTTGCTATGTTTAATTCGAGAATCGACTAAACTTGGCTCTGATACCAATAAATGTAACACCCCTAACCCGTATCCGTCGCCAGAACAGGGTTACAGAATATTATTAGAGTTTTCAGAACAATTACATATAATTCATGTTTATTACTATTCATATTCCGAGATTATTCATATTTTCCCTTAAATGGACCATCAAGGCCCAATATAAGTATTAGGATCGAGTCGGGACTAAATCGGGAAGTCATAAAAATTTTCACAAAATTTTAAATTTTTTTCCAAGATGCAGGGCACACGCCCGTGTGATCATATGACACACCCATGTCACAGGCCGTTTTCGACCCCGTGTAACTCTTTGACTTGCACCACACGGCCAACCACATACCCGTGTGCTAGGCCGTGTAATTAATTAATTTTTTTCAAAATTAGGTGCAGGTTTCACACAGCCAAGACACACGCCTGTGTTTTGGACCGTGTAGCACACACGGCTGAGACACACGCCCATGTCTCTGCCCGTGTGCTCAATTCTGAGTATTTTGTTTCTCGAATTTAAGATGCAGGGGACACACGGCCTAAACACACACCCATGTACCAGGCCATGTGTCACACACGGTCTAGACACACGCCCGTGTGTCTACCCGTGTGGACAAAATAAAGTCAATTCTAGCTTAATTTCTCACCCAAAATTTTACCAATATCCTGCACCAAAACTTACATCCAAATACCAACCAATTCAAGCATTGATTTCAAGCAAATTCTAACATCTAGTATGATATATTATTGCATATATATAATTATGTTTATAATCTTACCTTAGTTTAACCTAAACATTAAACATCACTTGATCATTTATACTTAACATATATGTATTTATCATGATATAATGCCTTATAAATACACCAAAATAAACCATTACTAGCCATTCCAATGGCTAAATTACAAACAACATATTCAAGCCAACAATGGCCAAGTTAGCCTATACATGCCATTATACCAAAATAAATTTACTATTTATACCAAAATAAGATTGTGGATAGTGTTATGATGCTCCAACCGTTCACCAACCTTCGCGAGCTTCCGAGCACTATAAAACAAAGAAAAGTAAACCTAGTAAGCATATTATGCTTAGTAAGTTCGTATAACTGGAATTAAACTTACCAATCTCATTTATTAAAATTAATCATATAATAATTTATTTCCATCAACTTGGTAAATTTTCCTAAACACATGCAATCAATCAAACATGTTAGTCACAAAATTCTCATATACATCAAGTAAACATAGATGAGCTCATCATGCTATATTATTTCAAGACATTATTCATTTCATCTCATAATTCTCATATCATATCAAGTATTTTGTCCGTTGAATCATTGAAATTCCGATGGATACTCAAATAGTACACTCAAGGTGTACAATTCAATAACCCGTCAATTCATATTCAGGTGTACCCATTAAAGCACTTAATCAGAAAGCACACCCTCGAGCCACATATCATATAACAGGATTACTTGTCCAAGCTAAATCCTGTTTCCAACATATGTTCATAAGAGCTTAATTAGGATTACCCGTCCGGGCTAAATCCTATCTATAATATATGCTCAAGAGGGCTTATATCAAGATTACCAGTCCAGGCTAAATCCTTTCTATAATGAGGTCAATAGGATTACTCGATCGAGCTAAATCCCGTCAGCAACAAATGCAGGACCTCATTCAATAAGGGAAATCACATTTATCCATCGAAATCCAATATTCAAACGGAACTTAACCTTTTTTAAACAATTTCAAGCATGTATTAATTTCTTATATTGTAACATTCCAATAATTCACATAAATATAAATCACATTCTATACAAATATAACATTCAATTCAACATATTTACGTGCTCAATTAAGTTACACGAACTTACCTCGACACTTGTTAGCATATAAAGATCTACTAATCCAAAACTTTCTCCTTTCCTCGATCTAACTTTGAATTTGAGTTATCTGGATCTATATAAATAAATTTAACCATCAATTTATCACATTTCATATTCCATTGGACTCAATTTCCATCTTAGGCAAAATTACCATTTTGCCCCTAAACTTTCCATAAATTCCAATTTCATCCTTAGGCTCGGAAAATGAAATTCATGCAATTTACTCTCTATTCCAAGCCTAACCGAAATTTGAATATACAATTTACAGCACATATATTCCGTAAAATTCAGAATTTTCTTCAATTTTCACAACTTTACAATTTAATCCCTAAATCATGTTTTAATCAAAAATCACTTTTTAAAAGTTGTTTATCTATCAACAACCTTTCATTTTTTACCATAAATTTCTAATTTTCAGCATATTCATCCATGACATAATTTCTATACTTTGATAACTTTTCAAATTAATTCCCCAAATAGATAGATTAAACTATCCCGGTTTTAAAAATATCAAAATTACTAAAAACGGGACAAGAAAACTTACCCAATTAAGTTTGATTAGTTTTTTCTCTCTCTCCTAGGGTTTCCATGCAAATTTGGGGAAGAAGATGATATATAATGATATTAATTCTATTTTAATTATTTATCATCTTTTAATTATTTCTATTTCCAATTTAATCTTTGCTCTTTCTAATTTTTCCATGGATGAATCATCAAAAATATCTACTAAATTTTGATTAATGGTCTAATTACCATATAAGGACCTTAAATTTTGAATTCCATAGCTATTTGATCCTTTTAGCTACTAGAATTCAACTTTTGCATTTTATGTAATTTGGTCCTTCCCGTGATTAAGCACTAAATCGATAAAATTTTCTTATCAGAATTTTCATAGGACATTCCTATCTAAATGAAAATCATGCAAAAATATAAAAATAATTTTTCTTTCCGGTTCGGATTTGTAGTCCCGAAACCACTGTTCTGATTTCACTGAAATTGGGCTGTTACAACTAACTTGTTTGATGAGAACTTGTGTTTAGGTAATTGATCAAAAATGTTTGGATGTATGTTACACATGTTCAATTAAATGAGCATGATTGGTAAGATAAATTCTTATTATACGAACTTACTAAGCATAAAATGCTTACTAGGTTTTCTTTCCTCTGTTTTATAGTACTCGGAAGCTCGTAAAGGTTGGAGATTGGTCGGAGCATCATCACACTATCCTCCAGTTTGTTTGGTATAAATAGGAAACTTACTTTTTTATAATGGCATGTATAGGCTAATGGTATTAAGTGAGGGTATGTAAATGTTTTGGTAGTATGTAGCCATTGGAATGGCTATTGATTACATATTTAATATATTTATGCATGAAGTTATATTATGCTTGGTATGTGAGTATGCATGGATTAGCAACTTAGATATAATCACACTTGGGTAAGTATATAATTTTAATGTAAAGATGATACTTGAAAGCCTGAGTAAATGTATCATGCATAAAACTTGATCATTAGATTGATTTATATGCCTTGAATTGGTTGGTGAACATATTGAAGTGTTGATGTAGGTGTAAGGTGAAAAGGGTGAGAAATAAGGCTTGAAAAATGTCCTTATTTTGTCCGCACGGGTAGGCACACAGGGGTGTGTCTCAACCGTGTGTGACACACGGCCATGCGCACGGATGTGTGGTTTGGCCGTGTGTCCCCTGCATCTTAAAATTAGAGAAACAAAATGCTTAGAATTGAGCACACGGGCAGAGACACGAGCGTGTGTCTCAGCCGTGTGAGACACGCGGCCAGCACATGGGCTTGTGTCCTGGCTGTGTAACCCCTGCACCTAATTTTCGAAAATTAAATTGTCCACACGGTCTAACACACGGGCATGTGGCTGACCGTGTGACCCAAGTTAGAGAGTTACACGGGTAAGGACACGGGCTGAGACACGGCTGTGTGCCTCACATCGAATGCCCACACGGTCTGGGACACGAGCGTGTCATCGGCCGTGTGAGTCACACGGGCGTGTGTCCTTGCACCTAAAAAAAAATTTGAGATTTCGTGAAAATTTTTCTGTGATCCCGGTTTAGTCCCAACTCGATTCTAGTATGTATTTTGGGTCTCGAGGACCCATATGAGGGACATTATGAATGATTGTGATTGATTTTCGGAAATGAATAGTAAATGACATGAATTAACTGTAATTGAACTATAAACTCCGATAATGCTCCATAACCCTGGGACATTATGAATGATTGTGATTGATTTTCGGAAATGAATAGTAAATTACATGAATTAACTGTAATTGAACTGTAAACTCTGGTAATGCTCCATAACCCTGTTCCGGTGACGGATACGGGTTAGAGGTGTTACAAAACATACGGACTGTTGACCTTGAATTAAGTAGGAGCATTGCCTCCGAAGTGCTAATTCAAGAGAAGTAAAAAAATGCTAATTCAAGAAAATGCCCAAAAATTATATCTAGCCTTAGGTGAAGTAGAAGGATTAACTGAGTATGATCGCTTTCTTGCGTTAAGCAAAAATCCGAACTATCCAACACAAGTGCTCATTTCTTAAGTCTACCTTCTTTTGTGCGATTGGAATGAGTGAGAAGATTTATTTCTACCCATTAAAAATCATGGTTGTTTTGGTGATGTTTTGGTAACTTTTTATATATGTAATATTTGGATGGTATAATGACATGATAGAATGTCACAAACTGTTGTAACTTTTTGATGTTGTAAAATTTAATATATAGATTATGACATATAGCTAATAGCATCATGTAACTTTTTGTTAATGTATGAATATTGTGTTTGGATGTAAAATATAATTCTCAAGCTATTTATTACTTCTAATATTTTGCTTTTAAATTTAGAGGATAATTAAATTATTTGTTTCGCTAATGATATTTTAACACATTAAATATGCATTATAGTTTAAAAATAATAAAGTAGGCTATATATTATTATTTTTATTAATTCATATTTTAATAATAATTATATTAAGAATGTTATTAAATTATATATTTTTATTTTTATTAAATTCTATTTAATAATAATTAAATTAAAATATGATTAAATTATTTTTTATTATTATTAAATTATATTTAATAACAATAATCATCAACCTAAAAAAAATCTGCTAAGGATACTTTGGTCATTTCAGCTTCTTTTTTCCTTATATTATTACAACATCTATTTCATTCAACCAAACACAAGAATACTATTAAGTTCTATTCCATTCCATTCAACCAAACAATTAAATTACTGATTACAACTCTATTCTATTACAGTGAACCAAACGCAGTGTAAGTGTTTAGTATTATTGTCAAAAAATATTTTTGAGAAATAAAATGTTAATTTGAGAGATGATGTTGTAAAGTAAAAAAAAAAAAAGTATTTAAAAGATGTTAAGGTTAATTAATATTTATGATATTTCAATAAAAATATAAGAAAATATCAACCGATAGTTAGAAGAAGTGGGAATGACTTTTTCCCCCCAAGCGTTTGAATCAAGTTTGAATCTTAAATTCGATATTATTAGGAAAGCTTTACTTAAATAACCCCCTCGACTCTAACAAGACTATACTTAAACTGTAAAATGGATGATTGACAATATAAAAAAAATATTATTAATATTTTGGTTATAAATATAAAATTTAAATATTTTTAAGCAATTAATATGAATTGATTGAATAATTTAATTTGAATATATAAATTAAATTCTAAATATTTAAAAAAATTATAAAAAAACTCAAATATATATAATATTATATATTTAAAATAAACTTTAATAAAAAAATAATTATATATCCCATATAAATATTTGAGAATTAAACTATAAAAATATATTAAAAGCAGTTTTAAAACAATAATGAGGTAGGGCTACTATTACTATAACAATCAGCAAAGAATATCTAAAGATAACATTAAAGTACTTTTTGTTTGCTTTAAAACGACGAAAATCGACATTTAGATCCTTATCGTTTTAACCTTAATTCCATTGGTCCAAACAATGCCATCACCTTGAAGTTGGATGAAACGCGTGTCCGCTCCCAAGAAAGTGACTCCACGACTCAGGAGTCACGACTCAGCTAATAAGGCCCAACCCAACCAACATCATTACCTCTCTCTTACACTATAAATACATAACCCCTTCAAACCCTAGCCTTCATCTTCTTCATCAATACAAAGAGCAGGAAAATAAGAAAAGAAGAGCCGCATTACTTTTTGCTAGCTAAGCTACTGTGGGAGTTATTGTTCTTCAGAACAGCTTCTGCAGTAGCTAATAATAACGTTATATATTATATAAATTTTATACATCCTTTTTACCCTACAACTCCATATATAAGCAAGTAAAAATAAATATGGCTCGCTCTGTTTCTTCCTTTAAGCTCCTTGGTGCTTCTGTTTTTGATGGTCTTTATGTCTCCATATCAAGGTAACCGTGTGTGTGTTTTTTCAAAATCCTTTTAGTATATGGTTTTTGGCTTAATCTTTTTTTTTTTTTTTTGGTTATTGATAATGATTTGGGGTTGGCTTTAAAGGAGAGGTTACTCGGGTGCACCGCCGGCGGCAGTGACGGCTAGCTTTGGTAGGCCTGGAGCGATGGGGAAAGTGGAACGAAGAGATGCGATGAAAGAGTCGTCGTCGTCGGAGACAAGGGCTTATTCTTCAGCTTGGGCGCCTGACCCTGTTACGGGGTATTACCGGCCGGAGAACTGTGGGGCTGAGATCGATGCGGCGGAGCTCCGGGAGATGTTGTTGAATCAGAGGGTTAGATCACAGTAGAAACTCGCCACCGCATGTGATCACCGTAGCAGAGCAGAGCCAGAATGTTTTGCAGATGTTTGGGTACCTTTGTATTTTGTTTTGGTTTTGAGTTCAAAATCGTTTATCTTAATAATCGGTAGTTTTTTCTTATAAAGAGTGTAGTGTGCTTAACTTTAAGCTAAAGCAGAAAATTCACTAAATTACCACTTTTACTTTTTTTTTAAAGTTAGTTTATATATAAATTATATAACATTAAGATTGAATAATTATGAAATTATTAATTAAATATTTTAAGAATAAATATTAAAATTATACATGAATTTTAATATAATTTATAATGTTATGTATCAATTTTAATTTAGTGCATTTGTATATATTAACTTTAATTTTGATTTAGTTACATGTAAATTGTTGACATGATATTTTATAAGCTTAAAAAAGCAAGCAAACAAATTTAAGAAAACCAAATTTTCTAAGGGAAATAAAAAACCCTTTTTGTTTAATTTTTTAATATAGGTGAAAATAATTTAAGTTTATTGGATTGTTTTTCAACCTAATAAATTGTCATGTCAATAATTTAGACATGATTTAAGAAAAACTTATGTCACATAGATAACGTAATTAATGAAATGTGAAAATTGAATCAAAGTTGTTGGCAATAAGAAAGAACGAATAGAAAAATTGGACACAAATATTGATATGGAAAAACTCTTCTAAAAGGGATAAAAAATCATGGGCAAAGAAAACTTCATTAAAATGGTAAAAAATCGAGTAAGAGTATAATATGGAGAAAAATTAAAACAAGCCCTCAAATCCCGAAAAATACAAAGCTTTCTGGTTAAAACACAAAATTCTTTTAAACTCTCTTTTGTTGTGTTGTTCAATTAATCTCTCTAGAGTTGCTAAAAGCTTTATTTATAGGTTGAAATTCGTGGGCTAATATGATGAAAATACCCCTGGAGTTATTAGAGTTCGATTGGAAAAATATAGCAGAGTTTAATTAGGAGAAGAAACTCGGTTTAGTAGGGAACATGTCGCCACGTCGTGATGTCGTTTATCGGCTCGTCGGGACGTCACATATCGTGTCATCGGGACGTTGGTTTCTTATCGTCGGGACGTCATGTGTCGCATCGTCGAGATGTCGACTCTTTCTCGTGGCGATGTCGACTCTGTTTCATCCAAAATGCAAGGCACACTTCACAAATCTCCACATTGACTCATATTTTCACAACGCCTTCTTTGTCGAGCCTCGTCATGGGCCTAACTCGTTCTTTCTAGGATACTGACCAAGTCCAAACAATGTTTGAACTTAGAAACTAGAAGGCTTTTGGTCATCATATCGACTGGACTATTTTCTGTGTTGAACTTATAAATCTGAACATATATTTGAGCAACCACCTCTTAAACAAAGTGATATCGAATATCCATGTGCTTTGTTCTTTCGTGATGCATTTGATCCTTAGTGAGATGTATAGCACTTTTACTATCGCAATATACAACAGTCGCATTATGTTTATTAAACAATTCCCCGAATAAACCTCTCAACCAAATGACTTCTTTCACAGCTTTTTTGATTCTTATATATTTAGCTTCGATAGTCGATAAAGCCACAGTGGCTTAAAACGTGGCTTTCCAACTAATGGCGCATTTACCAAAAACAAATAGATATCCCGTGAGGGATCTTCTTTTGTTTAGATCTCCTGCCTAATCTGAGTCTACGAAGCCCACTAGACCCTCTGAACTTCTTCTAAACTCTAAATGAGTATTTGATGTTCCCTCAAGTATTTGAGAATCCACTTAACTGCTTGCCAATGTAATTTACCGGGTCTAGTCATGTATCTACTTACAACACTAATAGCATGTGAAATATCGAGACGAGTGCAAACCATTGCGTACATTAAGCTTTCGACTGCACTGGAGTAAGAAATCGAGGACGTATACTTTTCTTCATCTTCAGTTTGTGGTGACTTTGAAGCTGAAAGTCTGAAGTGTGCAGCTAAGGGAGTACTAATCGGTTTTGAGTTTTGCATCCCAAACTACTTGAGAATTCTTTCGATGTATCTCTACTGAGACAAAAATATCTTCCTGGAGCTTCTACTCTGGAAATTTCTATCCATAAGATTTTCTTAGCTACACCAAGGTCCATCTTGAATTTAGAATAAAACATGGTTTTTAACCGATCAATTTCGGATGGATCCTTAGCCGCAACTAGCATATCATCAACATAAAGCAGCAAATATATAAACAATCCATCATCAAGATGATGCAAGTATACACAACTATCATACTTACTTCATACAAAACCAATGTTTGACATAAAGGAATCAAACTTCTTATACCATTGACAAAGAGACTGCTTCATGTTGTACAAAGATTTCTGTAGAAGGCAGATATGGTCTTCTTTGCCATCGATCCTAAAGCCTTCAGGTTGTTGTATATAAATATCCTCCTCTAGGTTGCCATGAAAGAATACAATTTTCACATCTAACTGCTCTAATTCAAGGTTGTATAATGCAAAAAGAGCTAACAACGCCCAAATAGACGTATGCTTCACAACATGAGAGAACACATCGTGAAAGTCAACTCCCTCTACTGGTGTCACCAACCTCACCTTATATCTGGTGTCACATAGACCCAATCCTTCCTTCCTTTTGAACACCCAGTTGCAACCAATTATCTTCTTTCTGGTGGTTGGTTTCACGAGTTTCCAAGTTTTGTTCTTGTGAAGAGATTCCATTTCCTCTTCCATTACGACAAGCCACTTGCTCGAATCAGGAACTTGAACTGACTCAGAGTAATTGGAGGGATCTACCGAATCAATGCTTTCTGCAACACTTAGAGAGTATGCCACTAATTTTTCGTGACAATATTTTTGTGGTGGCTTAATTTCTCGTCTTTTCCTGTCCCGGGCTAACTTATAATTTTGTAGTTGAGATGTAAGAGTTTTGAGAGTCAAATGGAGCCTTTAACTAATCTGAAGTGACTTCAGTACCCTTTTGCAGATTCGAAACAACTTTAGGCTTACTTATATTACAAATTTTTCATGACGGTGCGACGCCGCGAAATCCCTCGTTACAACGTCAACTCTATTTGTCGTGTCGTCGTGACATTATTGTTTGTGACATTGCGACGTCACCATCTCTTTTTGGCTTCGACTCCACCTTGCCTGGGACATTTTGTTTTGTTTTGTCATTAAGAACAGATGGCTTCTTTCCCGAATGAAACATCACAGTTTCATCAAACGTTACATCTCCACTCATAATTGTTTTGTTTGTTTCTGGGCACCATAACTTAAAGCCTTTAACATCGACATCAAAACCAAAAAAAATACATATCACAACCCTTAGTTCAAAATTTTCCTGACTAACTTGTACATAAGCAGGACAACCTAATACTCTAAGGTTAGAGTAATTTGGAGGATTTCCCGACCATATCTCTTCAGGAACCTTTCCA
The DNA here is from genome assembly GCA_025698515.1 of Gossypium sturtianum. NCBI lineage: Eukaryota > Viridiplantae > Streptophyta > Magnoliopsida > Malvales > Malvaceae > Gossypium > Gossypium sturtianum. The sequence continues at coordinate 120,771,400 of CM046952.1, forward strand.
TCCAAAGCTTGATGTGGAGACCAGTTCACCAAGTAGCTTTCTAGGTTAGTGGCTTCTACCCAAAACACCTTTTCTAAGCCTACGTTGGAAATCATATATCGAGCTTTCTCAAGTAAAGTTCTATTCATCCTTTCGACAACACCATTCTGTTGTGGGGTACCAACAACTATGTGATGTCTTTCAATTCATTCCCAATTGCATTAATCATTAAACTCAGCTGAACAGAACTCAAGACCATTATCCATTCTTAATCGCTTTACGAAATTCCCAATCTATTTTTCTAGTAAGGTTTTTCATTGCTTAAAGATCTCGAAGACTTCATTCTTGTGCTTCAGCAAAATAAACCCCAACTTTCCTGGAGTGTTTGTCAATAAAATTTAGAAGATATTTGCTACCTCCTTTGAAGATGACTAGAGTCGGACCCCATAAATCGAAATAAATGTAGTTAATGGTCTATTTTGTCCTGTGCACTATCGAATCGAGACTAACTTGTGTCTACTTCCCATAAATACAATGCTCGCAGAAATCTAACTTTCTAACTCCAGTGCCTGTGAGAAGACCTCTTTTACTCAAAATGATCATACCTTTTTCGCTCATATGACCGAGTCGCATGTGCCACAACTGAGTTGATTCAGAATTCGTAAAGAAGGGATTTCGTCGCGTTGTCGCGACGGCATATGAGTCTTCGTCGTGATGTGGTGACAATTTTGTCTCTACTTCTGTAACTGCTATCGCATCGTTCACCGTTGAACAAGAGCTCCACGAAATACATTGAACAAGAGCTCTATAAATGTATAGGCTGCCAGTTTTTTGTCATTTTATCAAAACAAGAGCTCTATGAAATACTTTGACATCGTTTGACTTGATGACGATCCTATAACCATTCGAGTTTAAGATACCTAAAGAGTTGAGATTCTTCATCAAATCAAGTACATGCCTAACATCTGATAGGGTCCTCATAATTCTGTTGTGCATCCTGATCTGAACCGTGTCGATACAAATTATCTTACAAGGTGAATTGTTCCACATAAGCACAACTCCACCTTCAACTGGACAATATTTGGAGAACCAATCCTTGTTAGGACACATATGGTAAGAACATCCTACATCTAGGATCCACTCATACGTAAGCTTAAACCTTTCAATCGTAGACACGAACAACAAATCATCTTCTTTGTCCTCAACAACACTGTCGTTGGCTGTATCAGCCTTTTGCTTCCCTTTCTTGTTGTTTTTGGCATCCCTCTTGTTTTTGTTTTGGAGTTTCTAACATTCTGCCTTAATGTGACCTATTTTTTTTTGCAGTAGCCATAGGTCTTGTCTCAGTTCCTTGACCTCGATTTCGACCTAGATCTTCTTTGACCCAAATCCTTATATTGTTGCCTTCCTCTTACAACTAGAACCAATGCATGCCTATCTGACTTTTTCTTTGATCCTAACTCGTTGTCAATTTTGTAACACCCCATATCCGATTATGAGGCTAAAATCGGATACGAGATATTACTACGCCTGAACTTCCTTAAACAAGTACTTACGGGCTATAAAATTTTGTTCCGGATTAAAAACTTCTCTTTCTTAGTCAAATCATTCATATCATGGGCCTACGAGGCCATAAACTTGCATCTGGAAACTTCTACAAGCTAAAAGAAACTTTTCTTTAGAACAGGGGCCACACGCCCGTGTTGGTATAGGGACACGCCCGTGTGCCCTTAAGACATGCCCGTGCCTTCCACCCGTGGTCGACACTGACTAAATCCACACGGCCTGGACACGCCCGTGGCCCTGGCCCGTGTGACAATTAAATTTCTAAGTGTCAAGTGCAGACTTCACACGGCCTTGGCACACGCCCATGTACTAACCGTGTGTATTACACGGCCTGAACAAACGGTCGTGTGACCAGCCCGTGGTCTAATCTGACTTAAGACACTAAGGTGCGGAGAAACACGGCCTGAACACACGCCCGTGTGTGTCTATCCGTGTGGGCACTTAGAGGCTATCTACCAAGCCTTTTTACCACTCTCATTTACATACATCATCACATAACTTCACATAGCATCAATTTAACTCTTGAATTAAAGACATTTAATCATTTAAAGAGACAAAGACTTCATCCCATACACCAGGGAGAACTATTTTCCCATGTAATTTCAAACAACTTAAGCCATCTTCTATGGCTATGCATAAACAAACTATAAGTTCTCTTAAACCAACACAATTTGGCTACATCAATTAAAACTTAATCAACCTTAAACACTAGCCTTATACATGCTATGACCCATAAGGACTTGATACCTCACACCAAGTGTCTGCTCGATAGTCTGAAAACGTGTTCGGCAATCTCCAACCCGAGTTAGCTAAATTAACCTATAAGAGATGGGAGAAAGAAAGGAGCAAGCAATAATGCTTAGTAAGTTCATATACAAATAAGAAGTAGTTACCGATATTCATTCACCAGGTATTACAATGAGTTTTTCTCGCAAACTCATGGTTACCTACTCAAGCATTCTTGAAGCTTACTCACTCTATCTCTTACCGCATTCTAATCGTGCCACAAGCCAATTGCTAATTTAATTATTATACAACCCTACACTGATTACCACATGATCATATAAAACAACACAACAAGCATTTTCACTAAGCCACTCATACTACTAATTTCTCGGTGGTTTCGCACTTAGCCCACCATCAGTCTCTAGTAGGGTGGTATCGCACATAGCCCACCAATTATTTATACTTATGGTGGTATCGCACTTAGCCCACCGAATGATTTTATAAGCGATGGTATCGCACACAGCCCATCGATTAATAATTTACTAGGTGGTAACGCACACAGCCCACCGTTAATAACCTAGTTGATGGTATCGCACACAGTCCATCGATTAATGATTAATCAGGTGGTAACACACACAGCCCACCGTTAATAACATAGTTGACGGTATCGCACACAGCCCATCACTAACCATCAATAAGATGATATCGCACTTAGCTCATCGTTATTATGCGTTCATGGATAGTTATCCACATGAAATTCTCTATTTTAAACGTTCACCCAGGAACATCCTCACACACTACTATACTTACTTAACCTTTTACGATACTCGTTTGCATTCACACAATGCATTAATAAATCTATCTCATGCAATTAAAGTGCATTAGTTACACATAACCCACTAAGGTTCATTATATACTGAATTCATCTCCATTCAATTCTAACACACACTTGTGCTTCTCATGGTACAACCACATACGTTCTCACCTTCAACTTACCCGTTGAATCACTCAAATTGTTAAATGACTCTCTTGAGTCTCATACACATAGTGTCGCCTTGACATCATACCCCAATAGGGTCTCACTTGCATTAACATGTCAATGCCATGTCCAAGACATGGTCTTATACGAATTCTTACACCGAGGTCATATTCCAATATGGTCTCACACGGAACCTTAACTATCATCATTTCTTACTATTTACATCTCTTACTATTCTTAGGTTCAATTCACTTAACAACTTATCAACAAGTACTTAATACATTCATTGCGTAATTTTACATTTCACACAACATTGGAATATTTAAAATAACTCATACATAATTACTATATCTGCACATGAACTTACCTCGATGACCAAAAGGCCAAAAAGGACTTTTTGCCCACATTTCTCTTTTCTCCCGTTCTAGGTCCGAAACTCGTTTTCTTTGATCTAGAACAATGAAATTTAGTGATTTAATCACTTATAAATCATAATTCACCATAAACTACACTTTAGGCAAAATGACTATTTTACCCCTACATTTTGGCAAAATTACGATTTTGCCCCCAGGCTCGTAAATAAATTTTCATCACATTTTCTTGTTAAACAAGCCTAGCTGAACATTTAATCCTCTTACAACTATCCACAATTCCAACTATTTCATGCCTTAATGAACAAATTACAACTTTTGCATTTTAGTCCCAATTAGGTGTTTTCATGACAATACCTTTCACAAAAGTTGTCTCTCATCATCCTATCATTCATTTTTTTTCCATAAAAGCTTAGCTACCAACTTAAAATCTCACATGGCAAATCTCTAAACTTTTTACCATAATGCAAAATAGTCCCCTCTTTAGAAAGCTTAAGCTTTAGGGATCTCAAAAGTATAATTTTCTTCAAGAAATACCATCAAAATCACTTACTTGAGTGGAGTAAAGCTTGCTGAAAATTTGAGCTCTCAAACCCCTTAGCTTGCTGCCAATTTTTGGTGGAGAAGGATAGAGAAAAAGATGATATCTTTTTCCTTTCTTTATTTTATTATAAAACATCCATTTACCCCACCAACTTTGACCAAAATTTAAAGCTCTTGTCCCCCCTTGTCTACATGGTCGGACAACTCATCCTAGATGGTCTAATTGTCCTTTAAAGACCTTCAATTAATATTTCATGGCTATTTGGTACCTTTAGCCTATAGAATGGAACTTTCGCACTTTATGCGATTTAGTCCTTTTTCACAATTTAGCTAGAAATCGTTAAAATTAAGGCACCAAAATTTTCATGCATCCTTATAAACATGTTATAACTCATAACATAACTTGAAAATAATTTTCTCTAACCTCGAATTAGTGATTCTAAGATCACTGTTTCGACTATCCCCTAAATCGGGTCGTTACAATTCTCCCCCCTTAGGGATTTTCGTCCCCGAAAATCTAATCAGGAGGAGTTGTTACCAACATTCTTAAAACGCTTCTATCAACTCTTCAACTCACAAATCCACTTATCCTCAAGTTTCTCTTACCAATAACCTTTAAGCTGTAGTACACAAGGTCGAAGCACCACTTGAGACCTAGATTACTCTTCCTCCCGGGCACATATACTCAAAAATCTTATAACTGTGAACTCGGCACATGCCAAAATGATCATTCGGATCTTTATCGCACACTTCACTAAAATTCGGATGACATCCCCCTCCTTGGAAATCAAGTCTCTTCAAATTTGAAATCTATAAGGTTATATCTCATTTTCTCATTCAAGCGTTTACTAACTTTAATAGTCTTGACTCGTATGCTTTGAAAATTCAGCTTTTAGTGATCAACTACTTCTGACCGTAGACTCAATCATATCGTGAAATTTACTCTATTGTCAAAACATTTATGCACATAATTGCACTTTCTTATTCTTACATTAGTAAATATGCTACTACTAAATCTTATATCAAAACTTCTGTATAAGTTTTGGATTCATCATCATTCAAATTCTATCTCGAGAAATCATCCACAATGGAAAACTTATACAATCTGTATTTATCATCTCAAATAAACTCATTCCGAGTTTATTTAAAATACCATTTACTATCTCACTTCTGAACCCTTTTGTTAAGAAAAGAAAACTCACTTTTGTCATTAACCTCGCTGAAACTAGGATATTACCAACTAAGATCAACCGAGTACTAGCTCGCATTGCTTAAAATGGATCTTTCATAACATCCAACTCACATCACAAACATAAAAGTGATCGTCTTAGGGTCACCAACCTGTCAACTCTGTTTCTCGATTCAGATTGATCTCAGTACTAGAACTTTCAAATAAACAGTTCTTTCAATAACTTTCAACTCAACCATCTCGGTTTGAACATTTCTAAGAGCATACCTTTGTATCATGCTCCCCACTCACGAACACACAGAATTTTATTCTCTTTATTGATTCATGCGTGGATATACACAGAACTCAAATCATATCTCAATACATTAATCTACTCTTTTCTCCACACTGAAAACATATTTCAAGCACACTCTCATCCGAGTTTCTCTTGCTATACTAATCTAAAACCTTTACCATCGTCACATCTCATGATAGCAGGTACAATCTTGATCAAATCAATAATTCTATTCGGCCTGTCCGAAAACTCCTCACACGACGTGAAACTCATGATTTCACTCCTCATACTAGAATCATCCCCAGCTTCTCCCTCAAAACACCCAAATAGGGTTACAAATAGATAAAAGAATGTCAATTACAATTACTAAATCGACAACCGTTTAATCTAATTTCACAATCAGCTAACATTCTCACACGATCTCGATTCATGAGATAAACAACCAAATCTCCCCTGAAAGGCAAAAGATATTAACACGTAATACTTAAAGAGATCATTATAATCCATACAACTATGGTTATCATAATTGAACACTCTCACAGTTCAAACATTGTTTCTTTAACCATTTCGTCCTCAACTCTTTAACAATTCCTTTCATTAATAAACATCAATTTAAGAAGATCTCGATAAACATACACCTCAGGCTTCCTATTCACTTGAATCAAATAGCCTAGGCTAACTTTCTCTTTGTTCTTATCATTGCATAATCAATACAATCGTCAAAGCATTCAGACATACTTACTCACAATTGCCTTTATTACGCACATACCGTGCCACACTCCGTACTCATTTTCCCTGCGACTCGTTCACGAGTGCCTGTATTCACTCATTCACATGACTTTAGTACAATTCTCCTTTCTACCTCTAGACTTATCTATCCGTCCCAAAGATCACTAGGGATACTCAAAAACGCATAATATTATCATTAACACAATTTCAAAACCAATGCCACACTCTAGAGGTGATCTTATATGGAAGCACTTTTAAATGCAAATGCCAATGCCATATTCAAAATATGGTCTTATATGGACTGCCATATCAAGTATCGATGCCATATTCCAAATATGGTCTTATACGATCCTCATATCCATTTCTGAAACCATATTCTGAATGTGGCCTCATACGGGATCATAACTTGGTGTCGAGGCCATGCCTCGAACATGGTCTTATACGAGACATTCTCTATTTCATATCTCAATGATAGCCTTTTCATTATAGTCCCCTAGGACTTCAACCTCATGTTCAACAACAATTACTCTATATAGTAGAGTATCATGTATCAATGTGATACAAAGCATTCTCAATTATGCTAACATAAATATTGCATTAATCACATGTAAACGTACTCAATTTGATTCTCATAAACATCTCATCATGATTCAACAGTGGTAAGGGGGTGAAGTCGTAGAGTCCCTAACTTAGTTCTCGGGACTACATACATATGATTTACTATTCATTATCAATGAAATATCATCATAGTCACATAACTCATCTCAAGTGAGTTTTCACGTTTATCACGTTACAATTATCTCTATCACTCATAATTTCGAACAGTAGCTTTACTTACTCAAGTTCCACACTAATATCTACTTGAGTACTCAACACTTATCTCTAATTTCTCTTACCATCACTTAACGATTAAAGAATGTCTTACGAGTTTGTGCATGTTGTTTACTAGATTGCGATAGTTCAACTATGGTCTTACTCATATCACACATCATAGTCCAGCTATTTTCTCAGATGTTATCACGATGCCATAGCCTCGCTATGGTCTTACACGAAATCTCATATTAGTACCAATGCCATATCCCTAATACAAGCTTACATGGAACTCATGTTGATGGCGATGCCATATCCTAGATATGGTCTTACACGGAATCGCATGTATCACCATGGTCCAACCATGGTCTTATTCATCATTTTATCATTGAACGTCCGTACTCATCTCCTGCATTCTACTTAGTCAAGCTTCCCAGTTTAACTCTCACACCATAATACATGTGGTTTCATACAGAGTCACAAAATAAAACATTATACATCATCTACTTTAACAGTCACACATGAGATTCAACTATGTGGACATTTTGATCATACATCATTCAAACAATCGTACATACACATATACCCCATTCTCTGGGTAAATTTACTCACTATATGCACCTAACCCAATAGGTTGAATATATATCACCTTATGCACATCAAGCCAATACAGATAAGCTTATCACTTTATAATTCTCATTTCATGCATTATCACACACATGTCATATACTTCTATTCATACCTCTTTGAATCTCATCAATGCATAAGATCATTTCAAGTACCTCATTATCACCTACAACATTATTGGATTTAGCTCGGTTGGGAACCATCTCTGTCCTAACAAAACAATTTTGTTAGAGCCGGGAGATATCACACTATCACAGTCCACCTATTGCATGTATAGCTAGACTCTTACACACGCTAGGTTAGTCTGAGAACCGACTAAACCATAGCTCTGATACCATTAAATGTAACACCCCATATCTAATTATGAGGCTAAAACTGGATACGAGATATTACTACGCCTGAACTTCCTTAAACAAGTACTTACGAGTTATAAAATTTTGTTCCGGATTAAAAACTTCTCTTTCTTAGTCAAATCATTCATATCATGGGCCTACGAGGCCATAAACTTGCATCCGAAAACTTCTACAAGCTAAAAGAAACTTTTCTTTAGAACAGGGGCCACACGTCCGTGTTGGTATAGGGACACGCCCGTGTGCCCTTAAGACATGCCCGTGCCTTCCACCCGTGGTCGACACTGACTAAATCCACACGGCCTGGACACGCCCGTGGCCCTGGCCCGTGTGACAATTAAATTTCTAAGTGTCAAGTGCAGACTTCACACGGTCTTGGCACACACCCGTGTACTAACCGTGTGTATTACACGGCCTGAACAAACAGCCGTGTGACCAGCCCGTGGTCTAATCTGACTTAAGACACTAAGGTGCAGGAGACACATGGCCTAGACACACGCCCGTGTGTCTATCCGTGTGGGCACTTAGAGGCTATCTACCAAGCCTTTTCACCACTCTCATTTACATACATCATCACATAACTTCACATAGCATCAATTTAACTCTTGAATTAAAGACATTTAATCATTTAAAGAGACAAAGACTTCATCCCATACACCAGGGAGAACTATTTTCCCATGTAATTTCAAACAACTTAAGCCATCTTCTATGGCTATGCATAAACAAACTATAAGTTCTCTTAAACCAACACAATTTGGCTACATCAATTAAAACTTAATCAACCTTAAACACTAGCCTTATACATGCCATGACCCATAAGGACTTGATACCTCACACCAAGTGTCTGCTCGATAGTGTGAAAACGTCTCCGGTAATCTCCAACCCGAGCTAGCTAAATTAACCTATAAGAGATGGGAGAAAGAAAGGAGTAAGCAATAATGCTTAGTAAGTTCATATACAAATAAGAAGTAGTTACCGATATTCATTCACCAGGTATTACAATGAGTTTTTCTCGCAAACTCATGGTTACCTACTCAATCATTCTTGAAGCTTACTCACTCTATCTCTTACCGCATTCTAATCGTGCCACAAGCCAATTGCTCATTTAATTATCATACAACCCTGCACTGATTACCACATGATCATATAAAACAACACATTAAGCATTTTCACTAAGCCACTCATACTACTAATTTCTCGGTGGTTTCGCACTTAGCCCACCATCAGTCTCTAGTAGGGTGGTATCGCACATAGCCCACCAATTATTTATACTTGTGGTGGTATCGCACTTAGCCCACCGAATGATTTTATAAGCGATGGTATCGCACACAGCCCATCGATTAATAATTTACTAGGTGGTAACGCACACAGCCCACCGTTAATAACCTAGTTGATGGTATCGCACACAGCCCATCGATTAATGATTAATCAGGTGGTAACACACACAGCCCACCGTTAATAACATAGTTGATGGTATCGCACACAGCCCATCACTAATCATCAATAAGATGATATCGCACTTAGCTCGCCGTTATTATGCGTTCATAGATAGTTATCCACATGAAATTCTCTATTTTAAACGTTCACCCAGGAACATCCTCACACACTACTATACTTACTTAACCTTTTACGATACTCGTTTGCATTCACACAATGCATTAATAAATCTATCTCATGCAATTAAAGTGCATTAGTTACACATAACCCACTAAGGTTCATTATATACTGAATTCATCTCCATTCAATTCTAACACACACTTGTGCTTCTCATGGTACAACCACATACGTTCTCACCTTCAACTTACCCGTTGAATCACTCAAATTGTTAAATGACTCTCTTGAGTCTCATACACATAGTGTCGCCTTGACATCATACCCCAATAGGGTCTCACTTGCATTAACATGTCAATGCCATGTCCAAGACATGGTCTTATACGAATTCTTACACCGAGGTCATATTCCAATATGGTCTCACACGGAACCTTAACTATCATCATTTCTTACTATTTACATCTCTTACTATTCTTAGGTTCAATTCACTTAACAACTTATCAACAAGTACTTAATACATTCATTGCGTAATTTTACATTTCACACAACATTGGAATATTTAAAATAACTCATACGTAATTACCACATCTGCACATGAACTTACCTCGATGACGAAAAGGCCAAAAATGACTTTTTGCCCACATTTCTCTTTTCTCCCGTTCTAGGTCCGAAACTCGTTTTATTTGATCTAGAACAATGAAATTTAGTGATTTAATCACTTATAAATCATAATTCACCATAAACTACACTTTAGGCAAAATGACTATTTTGCCTCTACACTTTGGCAAAATTACGATTTTGCCCCCAGGCTCGTAAATAAATTTTCATCACATTTTCTTGTTAAACAAGCCTAGCTGAACATTTAATCCTCTTAAAACTATCCACAATTCCAACTATTTCATGCCTTAATGAACAAATTACAACTTTTGCATTTTAGTCCCAATTAGGTGTTTTCATGACAACACCTTTCACAAAAGTTGTCTCTCATCATCCTATCATTCATTTTCTTCCATAAAAGCTCAGCTAACAACTTAAAATCTCACATGGCAAATCTCTAAACTTTTTACCATAATGCAAAATAGTCCCCTCTTTAGAAAGCTTAAGCTTTAGGGATTCAAAAGTACAATTTTCTTCAAGAAATACCATTAAAATCACTTACTTGAGTGGAGTAAAGCTTGCTGAAAATTTGAGCTCTCAAACCCCTTAGCTTGCTGCCAATTTTCGGTGGAGAAGGATAGAGAAAAAGATGATATCTTTTTCCTTTCTTTATTTTATTATAAAACATCCATTTACCCCACCAACTTTGACCAAAATTAAAAGCTCTTGTCCCCCCTTGTCTACATGGCCGACCAACTCATCCTAGATGGTCTAATTGTCCTTTAAAGACCTTCAATTAATATTTCATGGCTATTTGGTACCTTTAGCCTATAGAATGGAACTTTCGCACTTTATGCGATTTAGTCCTTTTTCACAATTTAGCTAGAAATCGTTAAAATTAAGGCACCAAAATTTTCATGCATCCTTATAAACATGTTATAACTCATAACATAACATGAAAATAATTTTCTCTAACCTCGAATTAGTGATTCTGAGATCACTGTTCCGACTAGCCCCTAAATCGGGTCGTTACAAATTTTATCCTTACTCAATAAGTTTCCCTTTACGTCCTCAAACGAGTCTCTCTTTACCATAAATTAGGGTTTCCTTAAAAGTTTTATATGAAGGGGAAAAAGAACACAACAATAGCATAGCCTGATCTTCATCGTTTATGTTGGGCTCGACATTTTTTAGGTCATTCAGGAGAGTAACAAATTCACTAATGTGAGCCCCAATAGACTCACCTTCGACCATACGGAACGTGTATAATCGTTATTTCAATACCAAACTATTTGCGAGAGACTTTCTCATGTAAAGGGCTTCTAATTGCTTCCATAATGTTGACGTCATTTTCTCCATGAGCACCTCTTGCAACACGTTGTTTGTAAGAAATAGTTGAATTGCAAATAGTGCTTTCTCATCAAGCTCCTCCCATTGTTTCTGATTCACATCCTCGGGCTTTTTCCCTGTAACGACCTTCTTTAGCCCATTCTGAACTAGAATTATCGTCATCCAAACTTGCCATAAATTAAAATTTGTGATCCCATCAAACTTCTCGATATCGTATCTCATTGTCGCCATCTCTAAATGGGTTGAATGCGAAATCCAAACCAAGCTCTGATACTAGTTTGTTGGGGATAAACCTGAATTAAGCAACGAGCAAGAACAAATAGAGAAAATTGGACATAAATATTTACGTGGAAAAACCCCTTTAAAGAGGATAAAAAATCACGAGCAAAGAAAACTTCACTAAGATGGAATATAATCGAATAAAAGTATGAAATGGAAAAAAATCAAAACAAGCCCTCAAATCCCGAAAAATACAAAGCTCTATGGCTAAAACACAAAATTTCCTCAAACTCTCTTTTGTTGTGTTGTTGAATCAATCTCTCCACGGTTGCTAAAAGCCTATTTATAGGCTGAAATTTGTGGGCTAATATATTTAAAATATCCCTAGAGTTAGAGTTCAATTGAGAAAATATAACAAAATTTAAATAGGAGAAGAAACTCGGTTTAGTAGGGAACACGTCGCCACGTCGTGTGTCACGTCGTCGGGAAGTTAGCTCTTCATTGTGGCGACGTCGACTCTATTTCATCCAAAATGCGAGGCAGACTCCACAAAAACTAAAATTTGATGTATATAAATGCACCAAATTAAAATTCATATATAATATTACAAATTATATCAAAGTTCATGAATAATTTTTGTATTAATCTCAATATTTTATTTAATCTCAATATTTTATTTAAAGTAATTGTTTAAATTATCATTAAATTATTTTAACATCTTAAATAATAAATGAATGTATAATTTTTAAAGACAAAACAATAAGGACAAAAGACAAAGTAAGAGAAGACAAATGACAAAAAAAAAAAAAAAAAAAAAAAGAAGAGGAAGAAGAAACGACGAGGGGGATAAAGTGAGTTTGACGAGTGAAAATTTTTGCTCCCATTGGTGGCCATATGGATCAACTATATTGACAGCCTGCTACCCAAATGGATCACGATGGTTCTTCTTATAAGGTGCCTTGGTTTTCACTTTTTTCTCATTCCTCTGAGAAGTGATTTTAGGTAGGAACGTGATTATAGAAATCATCATGTTAAGTTAAAAAGCTCACTATGATCGCGAAAAATTATTGATAGAGAGCAACCTCCAGTACAACAACTCGTGATGGATCAATACTTTTTTGTAAGAGCGTCAATCATTAGCGTGAACCAAGTTCCCCTTAATGCAAAGATTCATTCTAGCTTTCTCATAGAATCCAGAGTCAAAACCTGCAACAAAACTAGAGAAGGGCATCAAAGCAACAAAAAGGTGCAAGACCACAATAAATACTTAAAACCTTGAGGAAAAAGGGCTAATGACCCATGGCCAAGAGAAGTCGAAGACAAGATATGGCGAGGAGATACCAAAAGGTCTTGTCGAAGGGCCTTCATTAAGGAGGAGACCGATGGCAAGCGACATACCCACCAAGTTCAAGAGAAAAAATAGTAAAAAGGGAAGAAATTAAAAAGAAAGAAGGAGTAGGAGTGAAGTAGACACACGACCTCTAGCGCGAAGGTCGACCGACCACACAGCGCATGGGCCAGGTGCGGGATTTGCATGAGTAAAGGGTTGTGGTGTAAGGGAGTAAGACAACCCACCCAGCTCGTAGACTCTTCTTGGATTGGCTCGACATAGAATAAGAATTTTTATGTCTCGGCGATATCTGAATTCAATTTAAATAATAAAAAAATATTTTTTAAATTTTATTATAAAAATATAAATATTGATATAAAAACATTTTTAATATTGTATTTTTTTTTAACAATAAAATGCACTAATGAATCGGGTCGATCCACCTCAATAATGGGTTTGAGTTTAAGTTTTTTTTTTTTTTTTTTTAAATAAGTTTACAAATTAATTCAGACTCATGAACAATTAGATGTAATCACGAGAGAGTAGATGATAATAACTACTCAACCTTGAGGAAGTATAGATGAAAATGAAAAGGAGACATGAAAAAGGAAGTTTGGGGAGTAGGGGTGAGGAAGAGCCTATTACTTTTAAAGAGAATTGCACCTTCCCAATGCCCTCAACCTCTCAAAAGCTAGCTACCATCCGAGTCTCTTTATAAATATCATCTCATCTCATCTAATCTAAAAGCACAAGGAAGCATCCCTAAATCATAGTGGGTTAAAGAAGTGGTGATGTTCATTCATGTCCTATGTACGGATGGTCCACAAATTTAATGTAGTGATTCCATTAACAGTGCCACCGCAGCCTTTCTCATGTTCCCCTGCAGTGCTGCCCTCAGGTCCTTATGTCTTATCATCGCTTCCCAAGAAATTTCCTCCCCTCCCTTCCCACAATATCATAAGTTTAGAGTCCTATAGCTATCCAAGTTCCATTTAAGATGTTTATATAACAGTATATATGCTTAGAAAAAATTTAAAAGCTTCAATGAACAGTTCCATGCAACACAAATTAAGAAGAATCCATAATTATGATTTTTTTCATAAATTTTTAATTAAATTGGTTGAATCTATACAATTCGATTCTAAAAATATTAATAAATCTTATAAAATTAAAAAATCTATCTTAAACCTAATTTCTTTACTAAAAAACACATCCACAGTGGTGGGGGCGAATTGGACCCATCAAGTTGAAAGATATTTACGTCTCTATTTAATTTTGGGTAAAGTATAATATTAGTCATTAAATTATGAGTACATTTTCGTTTTAATCATTTAACTAAAAAAATTATAATTTGATCATTAAATTATTCGAAAATTTTTATTTGTCACTAAACTATTTAAAAGTTTTTAAATCATTGGACTGTTAAGTTTTTTTTAGAAGAATTCTGCCAACAAGCTCCAAACAACGATTGGACGATCGATACGATGAGTCAGTACCTATCGACGAGTAAAACATACCTTAGATCCAAGTCGATCTGACGATTAGTGTTTGAGATCAGAGAAAAAAGTTATTTGAATTTTAGTTTGTAGATTCGTAATATTTAAAGTTGTTTCATAAAAAAATAAATTATAAAAGAAAAGGGGGGAAAAAAACTTTCGTTTGGAACAGACAGTGCGAACAGAGAAAATTATACATATAACATTGATTTTAACAATCCAATCACTTAAATGAAAACCTTTTAATAATTCAATGATCAGATTATAACTTTTTAAATTGAGTGAGCAATACAAATACTTATCAATAATTTAGTGATTAATGATATAATTTACCTTAAATATTTCTAACTTTTTACCTATATGACCCGGAATTTGGACAATCTTTAATAATTCAGGGCGGTATAAAATTGAATTAGATAAGAGGAAAAAAAAGATTCGTAAAGAGATTAGTCAAAATTTATCATAATAGGTGCTCACGTTACTCAACCATGTAATCATTTGTCTTCTCCTCTCTCAAGTTTCCTTGAACGTCAAAGCCCTATTAATTTCGTACGAGAGTTTGGCAGATTTGGACCCTAAATAGGGAGGGGGGGGTATGAAGTACATTACAGAAAGGTTGTCCTTTTGTTTTTTAGCTATGTGTGTTTAATTGAGTGGGAAAAAAATGAAAAGAGAAAAAAAAAATCATTCAAATTGGAGTGATAAAAAGAAAATAAGAAGCAATTCCTCTTACTTTTCAATTCTAACAAGTACACTAATGAAAAAAAAAAATATATATATTCTTTTATTCTTCTAGAAAAATTATATCTTTTTATCTTTGGACCTGGCCATTGCAAAGCCTAAATTCTTCCCTACCATATTATCCATTATGTTTGCATCATATCCCATAGCCAACAGTGCAACACCCTCATCACACTGCTATATGCTGTTCTCACAAGTCATTGGTAGTATAGCCCAAATTAATATCCCTAAGATAGCTCTAACAATGTGAAAAGTAGCAAATAGCAAAACATGTAAGAAATCAAGTTTATTAACTGAATCCCAGCATTTGATGTGTTGTCAGGTGAGATTGGTAATAAAATAAATATACAAGGGTTGGAATTCCATATTAATTGTTTTCTTAAAGTAGTTTGAGAATCAGAAAAATCAAACGGTCAATGGGGTTGTTTAAAGGGTAAGCATATGTCTTAAGACCGACATACAGCCATGTGAATGCATGTGATGAGGGCAAAAACGTTTCTTACACTACTTCCAAATCAACACTACAAACGTTAACAAACAATACACACTATTTAAGGAATCAGAAAATATAAAGAGTCCAAAATATAATTAATTGCAGATATATGTGATGCAGTAGTAGTAACAATTAAGGAAGGGATTAAGGGGTGTAACATTACTAAAGGAATAGAGTCTCTTAAGAACAGATGATAATAAACATGGAAATAAACAGGTAATAATAATTAAGCCAATGTAATGCGTATTAACTGGAATCATTTTTAGCTTCTAACAGCTAATAAGGAAGGAATGGCAGCCAGATTGGGAGTTGTGTTTTTGTTGTTTGATTCTCTAATGACGGTGGTAGCATCTTTCTTACCAAAGGATGGTTTGGTGAATGCTCTCATGGGGCTTGCAAATGCCCATCCCCAACTCCTGCTCCTCCCATGGATCAGCGCTGCTCCTGTTGCTTTCCCATTCCCGTTATGCTCCTCCGCTGATGACGATAACCAGTATGAAGATGAGGAGGAGGAAGACGATGATGATGTGATTATGAAACCACCGAATATGCCACCGCATTTTACCCTTTCTTTCATTGCTGCTGATGATGAGGCGGCGCCGACGGCGGAGGATTTTGGTTTGCCTTCTCTTTGGGATTCAACTCGTCTGAGAGTGCAATCTCCCAACCCGGTTGAGATCCTTTCGAAGAAATCACCGGAGAAACTCCGGCTTCCGCAGCCTACGGACCTGGATCTCGAAACCTTGCGCTCAAATGATGATGCAGCTGAGGCAGTGGCTTCACTGTTGGGGCTGTCATCCTCTTCTACTACCACAATGCCTCCTTTTCTCGACAATGATGAACCCAAGCTTTTCTCCTTTGGCTTTACATTCACGACCGCACTTGAGGATGAAGGTCCCCCCATTGTTGTTGCTGTTGAGACAGTGGCTGCCGGTGGTGCTATAGAAGCAACCTTGTCTGGTTTTTTGGAATTATGGGTCTTGGAAGAAAGATAGAGAAATGACCAAAAACCACTTCTTTTTCTGGGACTGAAGCCTCCACCATTATCTACTTCACCATCCAAGAACCGGCCTCTCCTGGGAGCTGAAGTTGACTTGCTTCTCTTTAAAGCAATATTAGCATGATGATGGTGGTGGTGGTGATGATGATCTGATGATGCCACCATGATCTTCTTCTTCTTCTTTGCCAAAAGGAAAGGGATCCTGGCCCGCCTTGTATAACATTCTTCATAATGACTGTTATTATTGCCATTATCAAGCCTAGTTTTTGTTATGGGACGAACAGACATAGACAGTGAAGAAGCGGAAAAAGTGGCAACACCACCACCACCACCACTAACGCCACCATTTCCGCCACAACTAGTAGCAATGGCACCAGTATCAGATCTAAAAGAAGGCGGGGAAGAAGAAGAAGAAGGTGAAGCACGAATAGGTAAAGGAAAAGAAGAAGAAACCAACTTGCCTAGCTTCTCTTGAAGGCAAAAAGCACAGATCCCACCAGGGTTATTTCTATAAGGATGATTACTGCATTGCATACCATCTCCCATATCTTCTTCAACACCAACACCAACACCAACTCTACCTCCTCCTCCACCTTTGATTCCTTCCATCATGTTAAACTAACTGGGAAGGCAAAAATATCTAGAAAATCTTTGCTCCTTGTAACTGGTATTGCTCTCTTTTCACATCAAAGATATGGCCTTTATTTTTGCTTTCCCACAAGTCACTCACTTTTTTCCCTGCCAAGAAAAGAGAGAGAAATGGGAAGGGGAAGATGCAAACAAAAGAAGGGAAACAGAGAGTCAGAGAGTGTAATTGAGTGGGGAAAAAAAATATGGCATTGAAGAGGGGGAGGGGGGAGAGAGTCCCCAGGAGCACGTGGAACACTGACTTGCCTACACATTAAACAAAGTGATATTATCATATAAACCATACACAAGCTAAACCCTAATCCCTTTTTTAGCTTTCATCAACCCCCCCCCCCCCGCCTGCCACCTTCCCACAGGAATCTACTAACTAAAGCACTCTCTTCTGACTCCTCACCTTAGCTCCTGGGAAGGGTTTTTCCTTTTAACTCCATTGCTTCGCTTTGCCCTTTGCTCTTCTTCTTTATATTTTTTACATATAATATATATTAGAATTTAGAAGAAGAAAATATGCTTCTGCTTTGTAGATGGATGGATTAGAGTAGATTCCTTCTTTTTCTGCCATTGCATTATGAAATTCGCTTTGTTTTTTATCTCTAAATATATTACTGCTTACTTGGCTTTTTCTTTCCTGATAAAAATAATTATTAGTTTATTATAACTTATTTATATATAATACTTGAAAATATAAAAAAATGATTAGACTCCATAGAAAAGGGTTTTTTTTTTATAACGAGGGATGAGGGTAAAAATATAATAGAGGATATTGTATTAATAATAAGATTGTATTTAATTTTTTATTTAAAAAATGAGTAAATTATTTTTCGTACGATAGGTTAAATAATAATTTTGATTTTTTATTAAAAATTTTATTTATTTTTACTATTAAAAATACAGAATAATCAAACAATTATTTAACATACAATAACTAGTTTTAATAGTAAAAATGGATGAAATTTTTAACTAGAATGATCGATTTACTTTCTACTCTAATGTAAAAAAACTAATTTATCCATTTTTAAAATAAAAAATAAAATATTATCTAACTCTTAATACAAATATCTCTATAATATTTTTATCAAGACGAGGGCCACTTAATAAAATTTATATCATCTTTTTTTAAATGAGATTTTTTTTATTTTAAATGCATAAGGTAGAGTGAGGTATTTGTGAATTTTAAAGTTACTAATTTATTCATTATAATATTTTAATTTTTTAGTATATGTACTAGAAATACAAACTAAAATCATAAATATGTTAATATATAATTATTTTATACATGACCTAAACAATTATATGTATCAAACTCATACATTCATGAACACGTTATAAATATATGGTTTTATACTATTAAATTTTAAAAAAAAAGCATTAGAAAAAGAAGGTAGAGTTGTGTGGATTAATATCAAGAGATTTTGGTTATAATTAACCAAAAATTTTATTTAGAAAGGTTGAGATAAAATTATAAAATAAGTAAAAGATTGTATTAAAAATGTTTAAATTAAATTATTAATAATTTAAAAAGATTTAAATTATAATTTTGACATAAGTAGTTTGTGAAGGGCCCTCTCCTTCTGGGGTTCATTTGCTTGTCCCAACTTATTTTGCTTTGTTAATTGGAAAAAATTAAATTAATGGAATGGAATTAAGTTAAATAGTGATAGGAGTTAACAATAGGGGGAGAACAAAGAAAAAGATTGTGAAAATATGGTTGAAGAGGGAAGAGCGACAACAATGGAAGAAAAGGGCCAGAGTGAGTGACCCCCCACAATGTTGTATCCCCCAACCTCCTTTTCCCACTCATTTGTTCAACACATCAACTCTTGTTGCTGCATGCGCCTTCTTATCCCTAAGCTATTTACCATTTATTATGATATTTTCACTTCAATTATTTGAAATTTAGTGCTAATCAAAAGGTTAAAACAATTTTTTTTAATTAAAAAAAAACATGATAATTGTTGGATTGGTGCACAATATGTTAAAAACATTTGTGGATCCATGTTCCATTTTTTGCTCAAACTCTAAATTGTACGTTATGATTTTCGATACCTACTTTTCACAAACTTTATGATATAATATGACACTTTATACTTCAACTATCAGTTGTCCTCTTTCTTTTTGCATTTTTATAAAACTCGTATTTTATTTAAAAAAGTTAGAAATAAACAAACAAATTCAATGCTATTAATACTTTTCTTTCATTTTTACTAATATACTTAGAATTTAAGAGATTTATTGCCACCCTTTAATCGAGTTCTAATTCAACTCTTCTTCATTTCAAAGCATATAAAATCTAAGAATAATACTTGATAGGATTTGAACACCAAAACATTATAATTTTTTTAATATTTTTATCATTTCAGCTACTTTTATAAATATATATTTTCAATCCTTAATCTACCATATATAACCATGTGTACACATGGATAATTCTAGACTGGCTATTCAATTCTTTATCATGAATTAGTTAAGACCCAATTTCATAAATTCCATGTCTAAGTTACAATTCCAAACCACCACTGCGTTTAGCATTAAATAAAAAAAAAAAGGGGAAGTTCAGTGCTTTATAAATCGACAATTAATTTGTATTTTAATACAGTTGGATATTTATTTCTTACTAAATCAAACTCTCGAAGCAGCCATTGGATGAAGAGGCACATGGAGGTACACACTGTTTTTGTCTCATTTGACCCCGTGGAGAGTTGAATATGTAGCAAAGTATAAAAAGGAAAGTGCATATATTATATGTATGCATGCATGTTGGAATTTTGCATTTATCAAAACAAGCAAAAGTCTTTCTCTCTTTGATATTTACGTTTTTGTCATCCTTGTAAAATATTTTCTTAATATTTAGGGATTCAATTGTGATATTTTATTTTTGATTGATTTTGATAGCATATATCAAATTTTGAGTAAATCAAAAATATATAATTGTTGGTATAATAGTTTATGGAAGTATGCATATTGTTATAAATAGTTGGTAAAATTTACCTAGTGATTTATTCCAATTTATTTAAGCAACAAAGTTACACTAATTTACGTGTTACTCTAAATGACAACTAGTGTAACAGAAGATTTATTTACACAAAGCTCTAGAATTCAATAAAGCAAAGTCACACTTTATCAAGACTTCTTTGGTTGATAATGTGATGGCTATTTCTGTTAAGTATTATTTAAAGATAATCATATTTAATAGTGTTGATCTGAATTAAACATTTTCGAGTGGTTACTATTTGAAGATTATTTGGTGATTAATTAACCATAATGACTTATTACTTCTTAAAGATTTTTTTTACATGATGATGTGAAGATAATTTAACAACAATAGGGTGATTATGTGAAGATTTAATTTGATGATAATATTACACCATTTGTTAATAATTGAAATCGTTAAAAATT
The DNA here is from genome assembly GCA_025698515.1 of Gossypium sturtianum. NCBI lineage: Eukaryota > Viridiplantae > Streptophyta > Magnoliopsida > Malvales > Malvaceae > Gossypium > Gossypium sturtianum. The sequence continues at coordinate 120,792,364 of CM046952.1, forward strand.
ATCAACTAAATAATACTATTATCTTGTTTAAATTTAAAGTTGAAGTTTTGTAAGCCTATAAATAGATTGCTTAGTCATGGGGTTGAAAAAGGGAAAATAGATGGTTTTATCATAGGATTGATAGAACTTAGAAGGAGCAAATGAGTTAAATAAGTAAGGAACAATTATATTTGGTTTTTATTTTTTTTAACTTCAGTAGGAAGAATGAGTTGGGAAGAGTTCATACTAAGTGTACTTGGGTGAGTCTGCAATTATTCGAGGGTTAGGATAGGTTGAGCTTAAATCATTGCTTATACCGTGAGATTTAGTAGTAGAATTCATCTATAGGTAAGGCCCCACAGACGTAGGTTAAGTTTGAACTGCATTAACAACTTCATGTGTTCAATTTTTCAATCTTTTTGTGTTTTCTTATTGGTGTACCACATCTCTTAGCACACCTCACTACCAGTTATGCATTTCCAATTGGTATCAGAGTCACACATTTAAATCATTTGATGAGACCTTATAATTGGTAGTCAAACAATGAGAGGTTTAAAGGAAGGCAGTTCGATTATACATCCACCACTCTTGGATGGATCTAATTATGTTTGTAGGAAACCATGGATGAAGACTTTCATAAAATCCTTTGATAAGAAAGCATGAAGATTGATTCTAACTAGAACAAAGCCTCCCTACAATGAAACAAATGTTGTACATATCCCAAAGCTTGAAGCTCTCTAGACCTTTGAAAAATATAAAGTAATGAATTTCAATTCAAAATCATTGTCTGTTATTTCAAAAGGGTTAAATTAACAAGAATTCAAAAGAATTTCAAAATGTGTCTTTGCTTGTGAAACGTGGACTATTCTAGAAACCACTCATGAACTCCTAGAGTCAGGCTATCAAAGCTCCAAATGCTTACCACCAAGTTTGAATCTTTATGAATGTCTAATAATAAGACCATATCTGAATTTTATGTTAAACATTGTGGCATAACTAATGAGACTTCTGCTCTTAGTGAGCAATATTTTAAGGTGAAAATAGTTTGAAAGATACTACGTTTATTGCCTGAGAAGTCTACAATTAAAGTGACAACCGTTGAAGTGGCTAAGGACATAAGCACTATGTGTGTTGATGAGTCGATAATAACATTATAGACTTTTGAAATGAATTTGGAAGAATGTTAAAAAGCCAGAGTCAAGCAAAATAAGAGCATAACTTTTAATATGAAAGTTTGTGTTTGGTACATCTATTGGTACAATTGTCTTTATTGAAGAGTAGTGAGAATAGTTGGGTAAAAAGACCTCTTTAGTCCTTCTCAATATGGATATTGAGCAATTTAATATTTGTCAATTTCAAGAGTGAGCACCTAAGGACAATTAATTACAATATTAATATTTTTCGTCAAATTTACATAATTTAATTGGTAAAGTAACAAAATTTGCTCATTTTAAAATGTAACAAAGAGACCAAAATGTTATTTTCTTTTGTGCCACCATCATCAATAACGGATGCAAAATCATATGGATCAAATTAAAAGCTATGAAAGGGATTGGATTGTTGATGAAGATGACATTAAAACATTCATTACAAAACATTTCTAGAACCTCTTTTCTAATTAAAAAACACAATTGAGAATATGATTAAGGATTGTGTTAATTGTGTTATTACTACAGAGATGAATGAAAAACTGAATCAATGATCATAACTAAAAACACCAAGGTAGTTGTGTTTAACCTTGCCACAATGAAGGCTCTTAGGTTGGACGGTTTTTTAGGCTTATTCTATCATATGTTCTTTAAGGAAATTAAAGGCAATGATATTTGTATGGTAAATGACATCTTCCACATTGGAAAGCTTCTAAAAAGGATTAGTGCATGATTGAATATTGCATTTTTTTGCAAAAAAAAGTGGATACCATTCTGCAAGCTCAAGCAGCTTTCATCCCATATTGTCAAATTTAAGACAATTTGATTATTGATCATGAGATTGTTTGGTATTACTAGTAAAAGAACACAAAGAAAAAAAAAACATATGATAACTGTTAAACTTGATCCCAAAAAGCCTTATGATAAAGTGAATTGGGGGATTTTTAAACTTGGTTTTCTTATAAATGAGATTCAATTATGAATGAGTTGATAAGATCATGAAATTCATTACCACGATGAAATTTGTAATTTTTTTAAATGAAGACACAAGAGAAACTTTTATACCATCAAAAAGAAAAAAGAAAAGGTGATCCGTTCTCCCCCTTTCTTTTCGTGATTGTTTCCAATTCCTTCCCATTAACGATTGAAAAGGTTGAAAAGGAAGGATCCTTGTGCTATTTCTAAATTAATTGACATTTTCATAAAGTTCCTCACCTTGTTTTTTGCTAATAACTATCAAACTTTTTCAAAAGCTATGCAATTATGATCAAATTTTAAAAACCCTCTTAGTGTTCCAAAGAGCATCATAAAATTCAACTAAATTCTCTAAATAAACAATAATGTTATTGCCAAATATCAATAAAATATACAAAACAATCTTCAAATAAAAATTCGTTATATCTATTGACATCATTGAAACTTGTTATTTAGGCCTTCCCAGCATTTAGGGTAGGGTAAAAAATGGCTATCCATATTATTGCGAAAAAAAGTAAGATCTAAAATCTAAAGATAGAAGGGCGAATTATTATCCATGATGGGACAAAAAATACCAATTAAAGCAGTGGGTAATGTTATACCAATGTATGCCATGAACTATTTTTAAATCCTTGTTTCTTTTTGGAAAATAAACTTAATTCTCTTATTAGTTGGTTTTGGTGGGGAAATGAGGGAGCAATAAGAAGAAGACTTATTAGATTGCATGGTAAAATTTAACCAAACTTAGGGAAAAAAGAGGCATGGAATTTAAGGATTTCAATAAATTCAATATAATTTTGCTTGTGAAACATGCAAGGCATTATCTAAGTAGTCCAACATCTCTATGTGCTTGAATTCTTAAGGAAAAAATTTCCATATAGGTTTCATCATTAATTCTTCGACGCCAAAAGTTGCTTCTTGAGATTGGAAGAGTTAATGGGAAAGTATTTAATGCCTTAAAAAAGGAATGTGGTGGAATTTTCGTAATGGACGATACATCTATTTTAGCAATGATAAATGGGTTCCAAAGGTTGAAAATTTTCAAGTATCATAAGATGCCAAGGAATTCCTAGAAACCTTTATGCTTCATGAAATTGTTGACCATGAATATTGTTAAAACAATGACCTTCTCAATATAATGTTTCACCCTTATAATGTATAATCACTTTACATAATTTCCATTGGACCTGAAAGCACTGATGATCGCTTAGCATGCGCTTCACTAGATATGTAATGTATACGACTAAATTGAGATATGCCTTACTTACCTAAGATGATAAGCATTCAACAAGCTCCTATCCTTTAAGAAATTTTCAAGATAATCAAGTAGTTTGTAAGAATATCTAAAAGCTCAAATGTCCACCAAAATTACAAATGTTCATTTGGAGATGTTGTCGAAATTTCATTGCCTCAAAGGAGAATATCATAAAAAGATATAAATATAGGATGGACAAATGCCATAAATGCAAGAATATGATGGATCAATTGAACACTTGTTTTTCCTTTATCCTTTTGCTAAGCTTGATTAAGGTTGTTCCAAGTTTAGACATAACCATTTTCCTATAGGAATTTGATTGTGTCATAATCGGTGGATCCATATTTTGTTAAAATGTTAAACGATCACAACCAAAATGATGATATTAGCCTTATGGCTTTCATATGTCGAGAAATTTAAAAAACGAGCAAAGAAGAAGTTCTTTAAGGCAATAAGATGGATCTATTTTAGGTTTAGCTTTAAGTAAATAAAAATTTTACATATTCTCTACTCCCCTAAATCACTCTTAAACTTCAAGGATACCTACCTTACAGTGGAACCTTCCCTCTCTAAAAGTGCTCAAGTTAAACTGTGATGCAACTTTCAATAATCACAATAGGGAAATTGGTTTAGCAGTTACAGGCTTAGATAAAGCGGGTTTGATGATAGATGGTAACAAAAAGAGAATTCTAACTCCTAGATCTTTAGTCATGTAAGACCAAGCGATTTGTATGGGAATAGATCTTATCCTGAAGAATGAATGGAAACTGTAATTAGTGAATCTAATAGCCTGAAACTAATCACAATTTTGAAGAGAGCAATTGCGATTCCATGGGAGGTTGAAGTGATCATCCACTCTATTTGGTAAGGCCTTTCCTTTTGTATGTACGTGTCTTTTACGCAGTTTCGTTGTAATTGTAATGTTATGGCTGATTTGGTGGCAAAATCCACTTTAGGAGTTAAATTCTCTTCTAATTTGTTGGGAGATCCTCCCCAAGGCCTTGCTTGCCTGTTGTAATCTATTAATTGTCATGGAATGAAATGCCATTTATTTAGCCAAATAGATAGATAAAGATGATATTCTCCATTGACATGATAGAGATATATGTTAAATTGATTTAAAACTTTATATGCATGACAAATATAATTATTTTTATAAATGCAATAGTTAAGTTATAAAAATATCAATCGTTCAAATAGTTATAAAAGTGTATCTAATTTTTTTGGATCTCTTTTTTATATATTTGCATTGCCACATGATTGAATTTGAAATAGACTTGTGCATATGTCACAATGTTAGAACTTTAGTCTGACTAACTGTGCATTTTAAGCGATTTATTTGCTTTCAAATCCACCTAATTCAACCTAACTCTTGAAAAGTGAAAATTCACAAGGGAAATTCTCTAAGGCACCAAAGTAAAACAGAAACAAATTGCAAACGAAAAGGTAAAAAGTGAACAAAAAAGCTATAAAAAAAACTAAGCACATTAAGTGCTTGAGCAAATGCTCTCAATAGTATTCAATTACTATGAATAGGATGATTAAAAATAAGGGGGGAGGCCTCTATTTATAGTTGAGCTCCCCTAGATCCAATGTTATTGTTTAAATTACATCGATGGTCAAGATTAAAACCTATTGCAAGATGAGAGTCCTAAGGGATTTAAACTTTATTTGATCTTATCCCTTAAGATTTACAACATTCACCATGGTAACTCTAGTTTTACTGGAATGTTCCACTGGCCATCTAGTTTTCCATATGTTCCACGAATCAAGCCAGTTCAAGTGGGTCAAATGAGCCCTATTTAATCGGTTGACCTTTATGGGACGTACTGTGTGCATTCATCACAAGCTTCGATCTGCAGTTTGATTTGTCGCAATTCATTGTAGCATATTAAACCTCTTTTTATACTTAATGAGCTTGTTAGAGAGTAATTTAGTTATGTTTTTACTTAGTTTTTATCTTTAGTACTTAGGGTTATAGAGCATTACCGGAGTTTTTTAGAATATTTACAGATAATTCATGTCAATTACTATTCATTTTCCAATATTAATCATAATGTCCCTAGGACAGACCCTCGAGGCCCAAAATACATGTTAGGATCGGGTCGGGTTTAAACCAAGAACATAGGAAAATTTTTATGAAAATTAAAAATTTTACTCATGTACAGGGGACACACGCCTGTGTGGGTAGGTCGTGTGACTCACACGGCCAAGTGACATGGCCAAGTGACACATGTCACATGGCCGTGTCTCCAACCTGTGTAACTCTCTGACTTGCAAAACATTAAGGTTCAGTTCTCACATGGCTAAGACACATGCCCGTGTTTTAGGCCGTGTGGCACACACGGCTGAGACACACGCCCGTGTCTCTTCCCGTGTGCTCAATCCTGAGCATTCTGTTTCTCAAATTTATGCTGTAGGGGACACACGGCCAAACCACATGCCCATGTGCCAGGTCGTGTGTCACACACGGTTAAGACACACGCCCGTGTGTATACTCGTGTGGACAAAAATAAGCCATTTTAAGGCCACTTTTCTCACCCTTTCCACTATCAACCTGCATACAACATTTCCTTATACCAATATAGCCCAACCAAGCAACCAATTCAATTCAAATATCAATTTTTAAACCTAAGGTGTCATCTCACAACTCATTTGCATAAACTTACCATGTAATCTCATTCATTGACTTCTATTGCATACTATTAAATACATGCACATAAATTAACATATTTGTATAAGAGTCATTCATAACCATATTACAAGTTTACTTCCTTTTCATTTAATCCTATACATGCCATATAAATCTTTAAGGTACATAACAAAAGCTACCGGAGTAATCTGGATAGTGTGGCTTGATGTGTTGATCCAATCCTTCGAACTCTTGTTAATCTACAATGAACATTTAACACACAAAAGTAAGCTTTTGAAAGCTTAGTAAGTTCATAGGCTTTAAATTAAATCTTACCAAACAATAAATATCAAAACATTAAATATAGGATTTCATTAATATACCCTGCCAATCACAATCTCAAATGATGAATTTACTTGATTGAGCTCAATATCACAACTAATTGAATTCTATCACTTTAGTTCATATAACACTTACCAATTCTTGTCAAATTAGATAACGTCTTATGGATTTGAGTACATCATTTGCTTAATGCCATAGTCTTGCATATATCACAATGCCATAGCCCCGTTATGGTCTTTCACTTTATTACGATGCCATAGCCCAGCTATGGTCTTACACGTACACATATATACTGCCATGGTCCAACCATGGTCTTATGTTCACAATGCCATAATCCAGTTATGGTCTTTTCACTGAAATGCCATAGCCCAGTTATGGTCTTACATTCCACACTTTTCCATGGTCCAACCATGGTCTTATCCGTCAATTCATCACTGATCACAGAACAATTGTACTCAATCCTGCATTCTACTCAATTTGAACTTTTGTTTCAATTTCCAATTTATCACAATAATCATGATTCCATAACAAAGATATGAAATAATACATTATATCATTCCTAAATTAACAATTAATCATGAAAGTTCAACCATATGAACTTACCTGGAGTAGTTTGCAGAGGTTGTATAAAGTTTAGGGACTAATTGACTATTTTCTCTTTTCCACGACTTTCTTTGAGCTCTTGGTCTATAATATAAAATTTTCCATTCATTAGCATCTAATTCAATTCTAATTCACTTCAAAATTTATGTCCTTTAATTTTTGAAATTACACTTTTACCCCAAATTTTACAGTTTTTACAATTTAGTCCCTAATCAATTAACCTATCAATTGAACTAATTTTTCTCAATTAAAACTTTATTCCATCATTCTAAACTACTACACAATCTTTGGTATTCAGAACTTCAACACAAAACCCTAATTCTTAACTTTTTCACAATTAGGTCCTAAAAATCAATTTCTATTGAAATTACTTAATAAAATCATCACATAACAAAATTAAAGCTTCAAATCCATGTTTATTCATCATAAACTTCCAGCACTTATCCATGGAAACTTTCAAAATCACTCATAGAATCAAAAACTAATGAATTCAATAGTTGGACCTAGTTGTAAATGTATCAAAATCACAAAAATTACAAGAAATAACCAAGAATTGAACTTATTTGTAGCAAGAATATGAAAAACCAGCTTAAAGGGAGTCTTTGATGGCCGTTTTTGGCTGGAAAACATGAAGAAATGTCTAGATTTTCAAATTGGTCATTAGGTTTATTTTTAATTCTAACCAAATTACCATTTTGCCCTTAGTTCACACCAAATTTTGTCTATTTCTTCTTTCCACATGCCGTCCAGCCATTGCCCATGTGTCTAATTGCCTATTTGGTCCTCCTTTAATTACCACTTATACTATTTAACCATTATTCCAGAATTGACTACTTTTGCACCTTTTTCATTTTAGTCCTTTTTAATTAATTAACTATCAAAACGTTAAAATTTTCTAACGAAACTTTAATACTAATTCACTAACACTCCATAAATATTTATAAAAATATTTACAGCTCGATTAATGAAATCGAGATCTCGTTTCCTCATTTTCAACTTAATTTACCTAATAAATTCTTTTAATTCACAAATTTCACTAATTCAAAAATACTTCTAAAATCTTACTTAACTAATAAATATTAATTTATTGAATTTTAAAACTCACTCGTCGGATTTAGTGATCTCGAATCACTATTTTCGACACCACTGAAAATTAGGCTGTTACAGTGAGTGTGCAGGGCATCAATTTAGGGCAAAAGACAGTGGATTGCTCCCGATGTTGCAACATAGAGCTTGGATGTCGCAACATAGTAGCTAGAATACACCAAGGAGTAAACTTCCAAGGATGTCGCGACATAGACCAAGGGTGTCGCAACACTGGCTTGACGTGGCCACTTAAAAAAGCAAGGGTGTTTTTGTTTGTACAACACAATTTAATGAAGTTTAGTCAGTCGTTTTAGGTGACTTTTTACCTCCCTTTTATTTTCACTTTCATTCTTAGTTTTTAGGTTTTTACTTTTAGTTTCTTTTATTCTCAGTAGTGTTTTGTTCTTTGGGAGATTTAAATTGTGAATTAATTAGACTTTGTCAATGATTATGCTTCAAGTTTCAATACAATATTCACGATCTTTCTATTCGCTTTATTTGATTTTGCAATATGTTCATGTTTCAATTCAAATCTATGATGTTTGTTAGATCCATGAGAAACTAAACCCTTAGAAATATAAACAAGTGGATGTGAGATTAGTTGACGACTATGTAGGGTTCTTAGTGGATCAGTTTATTGGGAAAGGAAGAACTTAAAGTCTAGCCTTAACGACCCTGAGAAGTCATGTATGTAGATATGAACGTGAAATCGGTATAGTCTACCATGAAAACCTTACCCTGACTCAGTTTGACCTGTGACATTGAGAGATAAATAGTGCTTGCCGACTCATTAGGTTAGTGGAAGGCCGAGAGGCCCTATTAGGTTAATGACTAGCTGATTGGATAAAACCTAAAATAGGAGTTAACTATGAACACTGAAGTGAGTTAGTCTTCTGCCATTAGATATGATAATATTCACAATTTATTTTTGTCGATAGTTTATATTCTTTATTTAGAATTCCTTTTTATCACCACTTTATGAATCATCGTAATATAATTTGGTTAGAGTACTAGTTCAACTTATTAGCACAGAAATTAGTATTAATTTAGTCAAGCCTCCTTTGGGTATGATCCTCGGAGTACTTCTTATACTTCATTGTACAAAACTATATTCCAACCTGACTCATATACTTACGGACACAGCCTAAATTCCTATCTCTAGTTGCAATATTCTCACTCCAGACGATAGTACGCCGGGAGGCGGTCAAGTTGTTGGTGCCATTACCGAGGAAGCTTCGCCATTAGATTATTTTAATTTTTGTGCTTAATAGGATAATTAGAAAATTTCTCAAATTATAGATATGATTTTTAATTTTTATTAATTTATTTAACTTTCTAACTTATTTCTCTTTCTTCGTGGATCTTAGTATGTGACTCGGAGTAGGGGCACACCTATAGAGCCAGCCACTGATCTAAAAAGAATCATACATCGTAGTCGTCAATAGCAGCAACAACAGCAGATGTAAAATAACTTGCTTGTTGAGGTTGATCTACCATGTGATAATCCGTTGTTTGATGATCCACCCATACAAGACTCGCCACCACCACAACACCAGTTACCAATAGAGCCACCCATGGCTCGTGAAAAAAGGACGTTCAGACACTACGCTCTACCAAATTTGGACGTAATACAAGACAACATCACAAGACTGACAATAACTGAGAACAATTTTGAAATAAAGTCAACAATGATCCAGATGATTCAGAACAATCTTCAATTCAGAGGGGTGATAATGGAGAACCTGAATCAACATTTAAAACGGTTTATCCAACTTTGTGACACTTTTAAATTTAACTGGGTCATCGATGACGCTATTCGTATTTGGTTGTTCCCCTTCTCCTTAATCGATAATGCCTTTTCTTAGTTAGATTCGCAGGCACCGGGATCAATTACTACATGGAACGAGCTTGCAGAGAAATTTTTGACAAATTCTTCCCTATCAACAAAATTGTCCAACTGAGAAGAGACACTACCAACTTCAAACAGATGGAAGGAGAAAACTTTTACTAAGCTTGGGAGCATTTTAAGTTGCTCGTATATAGATGCCCTCATCATGGTCTGCTTGAATGATTAAGGTTGCAAATGTTCTACAATAGGTTAGATGGGAACTCAATGTCAAGACTAGATGGAGCCGTAGGAGGGGCCTTAATGAACCGAACATATAGGGGTGTCTGTCAGCTGATAGAGAACATGGCCATGAAGTCTTGCCAATGGTCGAACGAAAGATTTACTTATGGTTCGAGAACACCTATGGCCAAAGCTGTCTATGAGGAAGACAAGTACCAACAAATATTAGATAAACTTAACCGGTTGGAGTCGACATCTACTAGACCCATGATGAATGAAGCAGTCAGGACGGTCGGTTAATACTCTAAGAACCAGTCTGAAGAAGTGAACTACATAGGGAATAGGGGTGGAAACCCATATTCAAACACTTATAATCCCAGATGGCAAGATCACCTGAACTTGAGATGGGGTGGAAACCAATGAGGAGGTAATGCTACTTAGAATAGGCAAAATCATACTTACAAACCTCCTTATTTGCAGAAAGCTCGGGAGAAGACCAATGTGAATGACCATACTATATGTGGTCAAAGGTTGGATCGCATAGAGGGGGAAATGCAGTCAATGAAAACAGAAGTGAGATAAGTGCAATTTGAGTGCATTCAAACTAGGACTATGTTGACTAAGTTGGAAGATCAAATGAGCCAACTGATGAGCATGATAGTAAGCTATACATCCACGGAGCATTTGCAACGAGAATCAAATGAAACAAGAAGCAACTGTTGTAAGAAGGTTAAGGGTTTCTTCTTCACTACTGTTACATTGGTTATTTCAAAATACATTGCTATATTATTGTAGTTTGTCTAGTAAAACAATAGCATCATGCCACCAAAGAAATCTAGACGAACTATTGAGGAAGAGGCATCGACGAATATCAACCCCTCTAATTTTCCAAACCCAAACGTGGGAATTTTTTCTAGAAATACAAGGAAAAACATTCTGTAACACCCTATACTCAACCCAATCATTGGGTCAAAGCTACAGTGTGTCACATTCATTGCCGGAGAAACTACGATAAATTCATAATTAAATTATACAAATTATAAGATAAAGCCAAACAATATACATTCCTTAAACATGCCAAAGTAAAATCTAAGTTTCATTTATATATATTTAATAACCTACAACATTAATACAAAAACAAACCTATTAGGTACATGCCAAATGTAAATAAAGTTCGAAACAAACGAATGCTCTGAGGCCGGGATTGTGGATTGGATGTTGAGGTCGATACTCGAAAATCTCAAATTAATCCAACTTACGCATCGAGAGAACAACCTGTACGCTAAGTAAAATACTCAGTGGTATTTGTATAATTTAAGTAATATTAGCAGTAACAATTCTACACATAGTAAACATGTATGTCTATATAAGCATAACTATCATATACTTATAACTTGGAGTTACCAAGCTTTAAATTTTCAATATAAACATATTATGTGTGCAAAACAAAAAACAATTCTTCCCACATCAATACATCTTGTATAGACATTTCATATACTTATAACTTGGCGCATTCCTGGCTTGGTCCCTCCTAACGCACCGGTTCAATTTCAAGAACCTGTATTACAGATAAACGCCTGTAAGTTCAATGGAATTTAGTGAGTCTCAACCAATATTACCTTTAACGTTGTTGTTGGATTCCTCTACTTGAAGGTTCTAGACTTCCTTTCAGACTTTGATTGATACCTTTCTAATTCTTGGCGGATAACTATACGCCAATCTCTACACTTAACCACTTTATACACATTCCACCCGATGAGCGGATCACAAACTTCACACCATATTGCGGATCCTATCTCACAATCCCTTTTGAAGATAGAAGTTGGATACATTTTCTCAGAATGATACACATGTGGATACTATTCTTGGCATATTCTTATACTAGTTCTGGCGGTTGACAGAATTCCAGTCACACTGTATCTTTAAGTCGATCCAAACCTCAAACTTTTTTTGATGAATGCAATATTTTAGATCATCCAATAGAATCTTAGATGACTTCGACATATAACGTGAGAATTCCTAGGTTTGGTGGACACTTACATTACCTATAATTAAAAATATGTCAAATTCTCTGTTCTAGCGGGTTACTATAGTGGATTCATCAGTCGAGTAGACTACCGAGAACTCTTTCAGAAAATGCCTCAAAGGCATAACCAGATATCGCCACAAGGGATGCCTAACAACTCGCCACTTAGGCATTACAAAATTCAGTATATAGGCTTTCTAGAGGACTCGCCAGAAAGGCTTTCCAAATAATACACCACATATGCTTTTTGAGATAACTAGGCACAAATGCTTCCCAACTAATACGCCATAGGCTTTCCAAATAATACGCCACATAGGCTTTTCAGATAACAAGCCACAAAGGCTTCCCAAATAATACACCACATAGGCTTCCCAAATAATACAGCACATAGGTTTTTCGAGATAACTAGCCACAAATGCTTCCCAAATAATACATCATAGGCTTTTCAGATAACTAGACATAAAGGTTTGTTTGGTTTGCCACCAAGGCACTATATAAACGGTCGTATTTGGCGATATGGATTTGCCTAAAGTCAGCATCGCTTGAAGTTTGCCCATCATCACTTTAGGTCATGTAGAAACCCCAGTAGACAAATACGGTTCATCCGCCATTTCCAAAATGTGCCATGGCTATGGTTTCTCCATATTTCTTGCCACACTAGCCTTTTCACGTGTTTACTATTCCGACGAACGTCATCAAAGCACCACGGTGGGGTCCATTGTCATATTAAATACTTTCCCGACACTCTGCCCGAACCTTCTTCTCTCCAACCATACTTTTTCATGCACCATTCATTTAACATCATGGACACATTTATATAGATTTCACTCACACCCATAACAGAATCATACTTCCCAACACGTAATATCCCATACATGCTTACCACACATCGTCATATTCATGCAGCACATTGTACCTTTCATTTACATATATGCAAATGCTTCATTGAAAACACATACACACATACATACAAGAACTCCTCAAGAAGACATGCACAACTACAGAGGCATCAACCATACAAAGAATCATCATAAAATTAGATATAGAAGTCGGGTCTAGAGACTCACTAGAGACCTACCTATACCTCGATCTGGATCTTCTGTTTTAATTATTCTTCCCAAACCAACAACAATAACTACTTACAAGAACAAGAAATTTCCATTAAAATCCCCATCACAAATAATTTACTAATGTTTCAACTATATGTGACCCCCATATAGGGCCTTCCTCTCACACCCTACTGGTCTTACATCTTTTAACATCCTTACTCTTCAACAATCATGACATACAAAGCTACAAGACTTACCAGAATGTTGAATCATCCATTGATTAAACAAAATCTTAGCTCTAGCTTAATGAAGATGAAGAGAACATTTAGATTAGAAAGAAGAACCATAACATCAAGGAGAAAGAAAAACCATTTCCAAATTCCCCTCCCCTTTCACCTTATATATACTCCTGATCCCCCTGATGTTCCTACCAAATCTTAGGGTAGGTAAAAGAAAATCCGGTAAAGATTCAAGTTACTATTTACCCAGTCGTGGGGAGGTTCAATCAATTCAATTGACTCCCAACTAATCCCGTTACAAGAACCAATTTAAACAGTGCTCATGCAAACTAGGCGTACTACACCTTGGCGATGACTTGTGTATGGCGTGGTCTTAAAGACAGTTAAGTTTCCTACAGCTTTCTCATACACTTGGTAGGCTTTTCATACTCAGCCAAAACTCTGGGGTGCTCTCTTCCTTAGGCATACTTTTTTCACTTGAAGATACCCTGTAAATAAATCCTTAGATACCGCTAACAGACATATACTTTAACGCTAGTATGCACCAATACGCTAACTCGCCAGCAAGTCAATAGGGTGGCGGATTATAAAACCATAGTGCACCAAAATAGTTTACATATATACCTTACTCACCTTTTTGGATCCGCCATTTTTGGGGTGTAGCTACTCTCCCATTTTTTTACGAAAAATTCGTCCTCGAAATTTTTACTAACCTGGTAACACCATTACCAATGATGCGTGGCTAACTTCCTGGATCAAACGTAGTATACTGCTTGGCGAAATGCCCAAACATAGTCACAACAGACCTCTCGTTTGTGGTAGACTGTAACACCCTAACCCATATCCGTTGCTAGAACAGGGTTACGGAGCATTACCGAAGTTTACATTTCAGAACTATCAAAAATTTTAAAACATTTAATTTGTATCATCAGTCACAGCAAAACCAATCAATAGCATACATATTGTCCCTTATACGAGCCCTCGAGGCCCTAAAAACACATTAAAAACAAATCGGGACTAAATCAGAAACATATAGAAATTTCAGGGAAAAGATGAAAATTTACAAACTGCAGGGGTCACACGGCCGTGTCCCAGCCCGTGTCCATACCCGTGTAACTCACTGACTTGGATCACACGGCCAAACCACACGCCCGTGTGCCAGGCCGTGTTGACTTACAGCCCTTTGAAAACTACAGGGGACACACAACCGTGCTACCTAGCCGTGTGTCAAACAGGGCTGAGAGACACGCACGTGTCTCTGCCCGTGTGGATGAAAATAGGCTATTTTACAAGCTATTTTTCTCACCCTTTTCAACATGTACCTATAATCCCTTTTGCACATATACATAAGCCCTCAAAAGGCACCAAAATCATGCATAATCTAGATTTATACATATAGTATAACCACACTCAACCAATATGCAAATAGGCATCTCAAATAACAACTTATAAACATGTGTCGCCAAGTACTCCATTTGGTCAAAATAAATAACTAACTTCCAATTTGATTTACGTCCATACATACCATAAATCTTACTTACCAAAACACAAACCATTTGGTACCAAAATGCCATTCTTTAACTAATAACAATTAACTAAAATACTTATACATAACAAGGTACCAAATCACCACATATATCACATATCATAAAGCACATATACCATATGCATATTCAACTACCATTTCATATTTTATCGTTCAAACAAACAAGCCAAACATTAACCATAACAAGGCTACTCATATGCATGCCAAACTTTGCTATTATACCATCAATATACCAAAACTCAACCAAGTCAAATGGCCATTTTGACATTCAAACACATAGACCAATATTAATTAGAATACTTATACATGCCATTATAACCAAAATCAAAACATTAACATCTATCGATATAATCACTGGATAGTGTGATAAATCTCCGACAAGCTTCCAATCGGATCGAGCTTCCGATAGTCTGAAAAGTAAAGAAAAATAACTACGTAAGCAATGAATGCTTAGTAAGCTCGTATAAACTTTAATCATATCTATCCATTTCAAATATGAAATTTATACAATTCAAGAATAATCATATACTGATACCATACGATTCATGAAACAAAATTCAACAATTCACAAATTGCATAATTCCATAGCATCACTTATACCTATTATCCCTAACAAAGTAGAATTTTAAACAACTTTAAACTTCACATTTCTTTATTTTCATTTGTATTTCATTACTTTCCACACACGATCCATATGCATAACACATAAGACGTAAGCATATCATCAACCATAACCACAAGCTAATGCATTTAAACATAGCTCTTTTAGAACTAATCACATGATAAAACATTTCATAAGAAATTACATAATTTAAACCTTACCACTCTTTCATATAAGAACACATAGCTCATATTAACTAACAAACCTTCCACATTTTCAATCATAAGATTAGATTTGAAATTCATAAGTTTCTTTGCTTCAGAGCTTATACAGTTCATGTACATACCTGTACCACCTCTTATTAGTCTCTTACTCATCTATATCTTTGATATACCCGTTGAACCATTCAGAATAATATCGGATACCCGAGAATATCGCACACTAAGTGCCAATATCATGGCCCGAAGCCAACTCAATGAATCTCGCACCCGAAGTGCTTCGTATATAGCCAAAGCTATCTCAATCTCATATCACATATATGCTCACTCTCGAGCTATTGACGGGCTTGCTCACACAAGCTGTGGGTCAAGACGTAGCTACACAGTGCTGCTCACACAAGCTGTCAAGTAACCGCAACACATGCCGGTATACTCAGCCACCGGTAGGACGTACATGACCAGCACCCGGATCACATAATCACAGTAACCCTTAATGACGTGTCATTTGTATCTTATCTATTCCTAAGGTTCAAACGAGACTCGATAGTCGTCATTCGTCGTTGAATTTCCCTCGTTTCATTATAAGATAAATTGTATAATAACATATATATATCGATTCATTTTTAGTAAAATTTATATAATAACATTCAATTTAATCAACAATATACATAGTACAATTCATACGAACTTACCTAGCTAAATTGTAGAAATACCAAAGTTTAGGGGCATTTTGGTAATTTTCCATTTTCCTCGATATTCCACCCAATCTTGACCTAAATTAATAATTTCATTCAATATATTAATTTAGACAGTAAAATATTTCATTTCATACAATTTGGTCATTTTTGACATTTTACAAAATTACCCTAAAGTTTTACTTTTATTCAATTTAGTCCCTAAGCCCAAAACATGCAAAGTAACCTTTTTACCCAAAATTGTGCTTAGTCGAATGTTCATGGTATCCAAAGCAGACCATTCATGCAACAATTTCACATTAATTCCTTGTACTTTTATCAATTTAACAATTTAGTCCCTAATCGGCAAATTCATCAAAAATCACTTAATAAAATACTTTTAAATATAAATCAACATTCCAAATTCATCATCTAACATAAAAAATCACAAGATTATCAATGGAAACATTCAAAATCTTTAACAGTTTCAAAATCGAACGTACGGGCTAGCTGGACCTAGTTGCAACGATCTCAAAAACATAAAAATTATTAAAAATGGATAAGTATTTCACCTACATGCAAGATTTGAAGGTTGGCCGAATGCTCCTTGCTCCAAAAATGGAGTTCTCACGGTTGAAGAAGAAAACATAAGCAAAAAAATAGGTTTTTGCTTTTCTTTTTATTAATTTATTACTTATTAACCTTTTTAATTCATTATTTCATAATATAATAACATATAAAACTTTAAAATTAAAAAAAAAAAGCATCCACCGTCCCAATATTTTAAGGATGGATAATTTACTCAATAAGTCCATCCAATTATAAATCTTTAATCAATTAACACCTTTAAACTAATAGCGATTGACTTTTTAAATTTTTACGATTTAGTCCTTTTCGCTTAATTAACTATCGAAACGTTAAAATTTTTCAATGAAACTTTAAAACCACCTTAATAACACTCCTGTAAATATTTATAAAATTATTTACAGCTCAGTTTATAGAAACAAGGTCCCGATACCTTATTTTCTAAAACCACTTGACCTTAGGGTCATACCACTTGAAGTTAATAAATCGCTTATAAAACAAAAATCACAATATCAAAAACCTTTTTAAAATCAAAATTAACTCGTAAATATTAAATATAATATTTACAAACTTATTCGTCGGGTTTGGTGGCCCCGAAACCACTATTTCTGATACCACTGAAAAACGAGCTGTTACACAGACACTCTAAAGATTTCAACTGGCGTGAATGTCGACAGATAGTTGATGGGGAATCCCATGCTCTCAGGCATAATTGGTGGGTACTCTAGTGTTTTTAAACACCTATAACCTTAGCCTTGACAGTGTCGAACTGTGATGAAATAATTGGAATAGTTGGTTTTGATGTTGAAACTTCTCACGGACGCTTACTTCTTTATAAATATTGGTTGTTCCATACTTTGCCCCAAAATTGGTCTTTGCATCATTGGATCCCTAATTTCTTTCTTTTCCAAAGTCTCTTTACTTCTTTTTGCCTTCAGTTCACAATTTCCTTCAAAGGTCAAATGCCATTTTCTTTCTCTATTATTCAAAATGGTCAGAACTACTTCAATTGGAAGCGGTCGTGCCTAAAGTAGCAGAAATGAAAACCCTAGTAACGCTGCCGTGATTGAACCCAGAGGTCCTGTTTGTACGTGTGCTCGCTCCCTTGTATGAATGCAACACTACCGAGGAATAGCTGAATTGATACCTAGGGCCAAAGGTATCCTTCATCCAAACTTTGCCTGCGATTTTTGTTTTGTTTGAGGTGAGTGTCACTAGAGTGACAACACTAAGGGCTTTATCTTTTCCCCTTTTCTTGCTCGAGGTTGGGTTCTACTTGGCTCTTCACGTTTTCTTCTATTCGGTGCTTAACGATTACGGTAGTGCACCACAACAACTTTCAGCCCTGGTGGACATTGGTGGCTTATTTCATTGATTGCTGCGTGCACCACTAATAAGCTATAAAAGTAACATATTTTAATCCCATTCTTAATTATGAAAGTTAGTGAATTTAATGCTCCTAATCCTTTAAATTCATGTTTCTATACTTAAGAGAGCATTTGGGAGTGAAAAGAGTAAAAAATGAACCAAAATTGAAAAATAAAGCTATTTTCAGGAGCCACACGGCCTGGGCATTTCCATACAGGCTAGGCATACGCCCGTGCGAGCCACACGGGCTGGACACACGCCCATGTGCCACTCTATGTCGATTTCGCATCCTATTTCCCAAATACAGAGAAAAACCCAGTTTTTAGGCTTTCTGAGCATTCTAAAGTCTATAAGTACCCATTAGAAGAAGACATAAGGGGGCTGTAACACCCTTAACCCATATCTGTCGCTGAAATAGGGTTACGAAGCATTACCAGAGTTTACAATTCAAACGGATAAAAATTTCAAACATTTCATTTCATATCAATGAACATATTAAAACCAAGTCAAGTTATACATATTGTCCCTTATACGAGCCTTCGAGGCCCTAAATAAGCGTTAGAAACAAGTCGGGACTAAATCGAAAACTCAGAGAATTTTTTAGGAAAAGAAAAATTTTCAACACTGCAGAGGTCATACGGCCGTGTGGCCAGCCTGTGTGACTCACACGGCTAAGAGACTCACCCGTGTCTCAAGCCGTGTGAGCATTCGAAGTAGGGACACACGGCTATGTCCCAGCCCATGTAACTCACTAACTTCGGTCACACGGTCAAGTCACACGCCCGTGTGCCAGGCCGTGTACCCTTCGAAGTAACCCCACACGCCCATGTGTTAGGCCGTGTAACAACCTGACTTGCAACCCTTTGAAAGCTACAGGGGACACACGACCGTGTTGCCTGGCCGTGTGTCAGACATTGTTGAAACACACGCCCGTGTCTCTGCCCGTATGGACGTAGGCCATATTACAAGCCATTTTTCTCACCTAATTAGGCATATACCTACACACAACATTGCACATACTTACAAGCCATAACAAGGCATCCAAATCAAGCATAAACAAGTCATATACATATGGTATAATATCATACAACCAATATGCCCTTAGGCACCTCAAATGACAATACATAAACATGTCTAACCATGTATTCAATTTGACTAATTAATCAACTAACTTGCATGTATATTTGCATCAATACATACCATATAATTTACTTACCTAAACACAACCATTTTGTACCAAAATGCCATTCTATAATTAGCATCAATAGTCATTTAAGCTATTCAAACAAGATACCAATTCTCAACAAGTCACAAGTCATATATATTATGCATATTCATCTATCATCTCATCTTCCATTATTCAACCATATTAAGTCATTCATCAACCATTTTAAGGCTACTTGTATACATACCAGAATATGCCAAAACACAAGCCAAATCAAATGGCCATATTCACAACAAAACATATATGCCAACATTAGCCAAAATACCTATACATGTCATTATAACCAAAATTAAACATCCGAAAGTACCAAAAGAGATGATGGATAGTGTGATATAGATCTGACAAGCTTCCAACCCAAACGAGCTTCTGATTCACTATAAAATACGGAAAATAACAATGAGTAAGCATTGAAGCTCAGTAAGTTCGTATAACATTGAATTTAACTTACCATTTAGTCATATAATAGGTAAGTAAACAAGCATATTCCAATACAATTTGGCCAAATGCCTAAGCATATATACACCAACCATGTTAGCCATGTAATTTCATATAAAAGCCAATAAACATAGATGAACATAACCATTGATCAAATTCCATATACATGTATCATCCATTTCATTTTTCATGTAAAATCATATGTGTTCCTGTAATAGTCCGTATCAAATTCTTACCATATCTTATCATAATATTGCCCGTTGAATCGTTTAGAATACCATTGGATACCCGAGATAGCTCACACATAGTGTGCTAGCTCATATAATTGTAATCTGTCAATTCATGTACATGTATGCTCATACGAGCTGTGAATCGGTATGCTCACTCGAGCTGTAGATCGGTATGCTCACACGAGCTGTAGGTCAGAACGTAGCTACACGATGCTTCTCACACGAGCTGTGGAGTACCCGCAACACATGCAAGACCTCAGCCATCGGTAGGATGTTCAGGACCAGTACTCAAATCATTAAACCCTAATGACATGTCATTTGTATCCTACGGATTCCTAAGGTTCAAACGGGGCTCAGTAATCATCGTATGTCATTGGATATGTAATTAGTATATATAACATTTCATAACACATGTATAATTCAATTTTAAACATATAAGCATGATTTAATTACCCGAACTTACCTCGACGAGTATACGTAGATACGGAGGCGATTAGTCCGAGATTTTCTCTTTGCCCCGATCTAAAGCCGTATGAGGTCTGTCTTGATCTATACATCAATAACTCATTCAATTTAGCCCAAAATCATATTTTGGAAAAATTACTATTTTGCCCTTATACTTTTAATTTCTTTACAATTTAGTCCCTAGCTTATAAAAATAGAAATTTATGCAATTTCACCACAACCCAGTATGGAAGAATATCAAATAGGTCCCTAGCATGCCCTATATTTCATTTATTTCACAATTTCATCATGTATAATTTTCTATTTTTCAATTTAATCCATATTTGACAATTTTATCAAAAATCTCTTAAAAAAGTTGTTTATCTAACAATAACCATCCATTTTCTATTATCAAACATCAAAACTCATGTATATTCAACAATGGAAAAACCCTAACAGTTTAACAGTTTCACAAATTAGTCCCCGGGCTAGCTAGATTAAGCTACAACGATGCAAAAAACATAGAAATTATTAAAAATGGGACAAAAATACATACCAATGCAAGGGAAAATAGGGTTGCCGAAACTTCAAGCTCCCATGGCTATTCTTTCATTTTAATTTCGATTGATAAAGATGAAAAAAAGGCGATGGCTTTGTTTAATTTGATTAATTTTATCATTATTTACATATTTACTAATTTAACACTTAAAAACATTAAAAATTACACAATTGCCACGCCATGTACATCCATTATCACTATATATGGTCTAATTACTATATAAGGACTTCCAATTTAAAGTTCTGTAGCTATTTAATACCTTTAGCTATTAGAGCTCAACTTTTACACTTTACGCGATTTAGTCATTTTTATCAAATTGAGCATGTAAACGGTAAAATTTCTTAACGAAATTTTTATATGGTATTACTATCCATGCTGTAGGAAATAAAATAATAATAAAATAAATTTTTTGACTTTAGATTTGTGGTCTTACAACCACTGTTTCGATTTCACTAAAAACGGGCTGTTACAGGGGCAATCAGAGAAGATCGAAGAAAACACTCGAAGGATACCATCGAAATTAACTTGGAAGTGGATCTCCATCAAGACTGAAGACATCCTTTTAATTTCTTTCGAAGTTTTATTGATATTCTTTATGTCTTGTGTTTTTTTTTTAACTTTGATATGTTTCTATTCAAGATTATGAACTAAATTCCCTAGATACCTAGGGAGGATGAAACCTATGATGAACCCTTTTATTTTATTTCTATTTTTACGCGATAAATACTTGATTCTTGTTCTCAATTATGTGTGCTTATTTATTGTTTTAATATTTTCGGGATATTAATTCATGATGTGCTTAATTCAGTGGAGGAAAAGTCCCTGTTTAAGAGTAGATCTAGCATAATTGAGTGGAGTTGCATGCAATCCTAGAAATAGGACGACATAAATCTATCGGATTAGAGTCAAATCTAATAGGGGAATCCATAGATCGATTTAATGTGATGATAGGGGTTTTAATTAGAAAGAGATTTCAATTGATCATCCTAGAGTTAGTTGTTCTTACTCTCGAAAGAGATATTAACATAATTTAGGGATTTCTACGTATCAGGACACAAGTGAATAAATCGTTTAATTCAGATTCGTAATAAAAGGTGAAGTCTAGGTGTATTCTTTCCTAGGTATTGTCTATCTCATTAGTTAATATTCAATTATTTCTCTATTGCGTTCTTAGTTAAATTAGTTTAGTAAATTTAGATTAAAACACATCACCCCAAATTATCAACTAAATAATATAAAAACAGTAATTACTAATACTTTTAGTCCTCGTGGATACGATATTCTCTACTCACCATAGCTATACTATTGATCGATAGGTACGCTTGCCTTTGTCGTATTTATAGTTAGTTTAGTAACCATCAAGTTTTTGGTGCAGTTACCGAGGACTAAAATATTAGGAACACTTTAATTTTATTAATTTAGTAATTTTTATTTTTATTATAATTTTTGTTTTTAGTTTAATTTTTACATTCTAATTTTTCTTTTATTTTCTTCTGGCAGGTTCCTTTAGTTTATGACTAGAAGAAACCCGTTGGGACCAATGTTACTTGATAGTGAAATTGAAAGTATAGCTCGTAGAAACTTTAGAGAAGCAAGGTAGAGTTGAGAAAATTTAGTAAACGAACACAAGGAAATTATTATTACTAAAGAGATGGGTGATAACTAGAATAATCAGCTACCTCCAGCAGTTCCTGCAGTTCCAGATCTTGTTCCTCGTACAATGTATGATTATGCCAAACCCACTCTATGTAACACCCCTCACCCGTATTCACTGTAAGAATAGGGTTATGGAGCATTGTTAGACTTTTAAAACTTTTAAACATACATTTCATATACAATTCAAATACAATCAATCATAGTGTCCCTTAAACGAGCCTACGAGGCCTTAAACATGCATTAGGAGTGATTCAGGACTAAACCAAAAGCTCGGGAAATTTTTCAACACTTAACAATTTTTCGTTTTCAAAACAGGGGACACACGCCGTGTGGTCAGGCCGTGTGTCTCACACGGCCACCAGACACGCCCGTGTCACAGGCCGTGTGGACATTCGAATTGGAAGCACATGGCCGTGTCCCAGCCCGTGTCCTACCCTGTGCCCATACAAGTGAGGTTACTGACTTGGGTCACATGGCCAACCACACGCCCGTGTGTCTAGCCCGTGTGCCCTTCGAAGTGGCCACACACGCTTGTGTGCCAGGCCGTGTGCTAGGCCATGCGAAACCTGTAGGGTATACTGACTTATGCAACACGGCTAAGTCACATGCCCGTGTGCTAGGCCGTGTTTCAATTAGGAGGGTAGATTGACTTGTGCCACACGGCCGATCACACGCCTGTGTGGAGCATACTGACTTCATTTCAATTTCAACACCAGGGGACACATGGCCGTATAACTTTACCGTGTGTCACACATGGCTGAGACACACGCCTGTGTCTCTGCCCGTGTGGACAAAAATAGGCTATTTACCAAGCCATTTTGCCACCCATTTTGCACATACCTAAACAAGCTCAAATGGTACCAAATTATAGCATAAATAACATTCAATTCAGCCACAATCAAGACTAATCCATACCATTTTCAATACCAACATTCAACATGCTTATAACCTCAAACCTTACTCCATCAAAACATACCAATTTAACTAACTATACCTTTACTAAACAAACATTATTTTGAACCAATTCACAAACATAATTCACCTCTAATATCAACCATATATTCACATATATACACATAACCAAAATTCACCAAATTAAGCCAACTCTCATGGCTATATTTACAACCCAAAATATAAACATTTACAAGCCAATTCATTTGGCCAAAGTCATTACCAAAACATAACTAACATGACTCAAAGTCCCTATACATGCCATATACTTAATATACCAAAGTTCAAAGGTACCAAATGATAGGTGGTAGTGTGAAACGATCTCCAATGATCCCTGAATCTGAGCTAGCTTCGATTTTACTATAAAACACGGAAAATACACAAAATAAGCTATAAAACTTAGTAAGCTCGTATGAATTAAACTCAACAAATCATATTACATAAATCAACAACTTAAACTATTTAACATGTAATTCATGGTAACAACAAGATTTCCATATGCTTGATCATATACTTATATGCAATTTCATAACTTCTTCTATTTGAATCTCATACTTTACATGTACATACCTGTAGAAATTTGTAACAAACTCATACCTTTTTGAAATACTGTCGAATACTAGATATCTCGCATACTAAGTGCCAATACGTAGTCGAAACTATTATAATCTCGCACACTAAGTGCCTTACATAGCCGAAGCTATCCCGGTCTCACACACTAAGTGCCATATATAGCCAAAGCTATTTTGAATCGCACACTAAGTGCCATACATAGCCGAAGCTATCTTGATCTCGCACACTAAGTGCCGATACATAGCCGAAACTTTGTCGAATATTTCCGTACAATTGTATTCATCAACAATTAAATATAAAGCATTAAATCTCAATTATAATAATGCTTATTAACATACGAACTTACCTCAGATGTTAAAACGGCGAATCGAGTCGATTAGTCGATAACTTTAGTTTTCCCCCGATCTAAGTCCGAATTCCTCTTTTCTTGATCTATATAATATCAAATTCAACTCATCTAATCATTCATTTACTCAATTTAGTCCAAATTTCACTTTAGGGCATTTTTACACAATTGCCCCTAATATTTCACATATTTTACAATTTAGTTCTTATTACATAAATCACAAATTGATGCAATTTAATCCACTCACATGCTAGCCGAATTTCCCTAATACACATATCAGCCCATATTTTTCATTTATTTCACATTTCTACCACACAGTTTACACATTTCTCAATTTAATACTTATTTTGCATTTTCTCTAAAAATCAGTTTAGAAAACTTGTGTATCTATCAACAATCATTCAAAATCTATCAAGAAACTTCAAAACACATGCTTATTCATCAATGGAATCATTCAAAATCTTTAACAGTTTTACAAATTAGTCCCTGGGCTAGTTAGTACTAGCTGCAACGATCTCAAAAACGTAGAAATCATTAAAAAATGGGACAAAATTTACTCACCAATTGATCTAGGAGGCTTAGCCGAACTTCAACCCTATCTATGTCTTTTATTTCTTCAATTTTTGGAGGAAAGATGGTGTAAAGAAGATGATAGAAATTTTTAGTTTATTATTACTAACCTTTAATTATTAAATACCAAATTTAACCTTTTAATTAAATAACAAAAGTCACTTAAAAGATGTCCATAAATTTTCACTTAATCAAAAAATGATCTATTTACCAACTAAGGACCTTAACTTTGAGGTTCTATAGCTATTAGACACCTTTAGCTATTAGAACTCAAATTTTACGCTTTACGCGATTTAGTCCTTTTTCTCAAATTGACCATTTAAACGATAAAATTTCTTGACGAAATTTTCAAAAAATCACCCAATAATGCTTTAAACATTAAAATAATAATAAAATAAATATTTTGACTTCAGATTTGTGGTCCCAAAACCACTATTCTGATTTGACCAAAAATGGGCTGTTACACTCTAATTGGGGCTGAATCGAGTATTACGAGACCCATCATTGTTGCAAATAATTTCGAGTAGAAGCTGAAAACTATTCAGATGATACAATAGTTTGTTCAGTTTAATGGTTTGCAAGACGAAGATCCAAATACTCATTTGGCCAATTTCCTGGAAATCTGCGATACTTTCAAGATTAATGGCGTCACTGACGATGCCATTCGCTTACGATTATTTCCTTTCTCGTTGATGAACAAAGCTAAGCAGTGGTTGAAATATTTACCATGAGGTTCCATTACCACATGGGTTCAAATGAAAAAGAAGTTCCTTCTGAAGTATTTCGCACCGGCTAAGACAACCAAGTTGAGGAATGATATCTCCTCCTTTGTGTAGATCGATTTAAAGACTTTATATGATGCATGGGAGATGTATAAGGACTTATTGAGATGGTGCCCTCACCATGGGTTACCTTTATGGTTACAAGTTCAAACCTTCTACAGCGGTTTGAGTCCCTTAACTAGATAATTAATCGATACAGTAGCCGGTGGAACTTTGAATAATAAAACACCCGAAGCAGCTTATGAATTTATTGAGGAGATGACACTTGATAATTATTAGTGGCAAGTCATGATGACTAAACCGATGAAAGCAACCGGTGTTTTCAACTTAGATGCAGTCACCATGTTATCATATTAGGTAGAACTTTTAAATAAGAATATTGATGGTTTATATGTTTCTACGCATGTACATCTGGTGATGCAATGCGATACAAATGAAGGTGGAATGAACAATCCAGAATGTTTACTTTTCGCTCCTAGCACAGAGAACAAACAAATCAATTATATGGGTAATAACTCCAGGCCTCAAAATAACCCTTATAGTAATAACTATATTGCAGGTTGGAGGAACCATCCCAATTTCTCTTGGAGTGGTCAAGGAAATCAAAGAGCACAACCCCCTCCGGGCTTCCAACAACAACCTTACCAGTAAGAGAAAAAGTTGAACCACGAGGAGATGTTGACGGAGTTTATCTCGGTGTCAGAAACCCACTTTCAAAACACTGAAATAGCACTTAAAAATCAACAAGCATCGATTCAAGGGCTCGAGAACCAAATAGGTCAGCTTGCTAAGTTAATTTCAGAACGACCACAAGGTAGTTTGCCTAGCAATACCGAAACTAATTCAAGGGAGCAGCTTCATGCAATTATTGTTTGAGATGAAGAAGGGTTAGTTGAATCTGAACAAGAACCGAGCCAAGAAATTATGGTAGATAACGATAAGGTTGAGGTAAGCCAGAAAGAGCAAAAGCTAGCTATTAAGGAATATAAACATCGAGTGCCATATCCTAATGCGCCGAAGAGAGACCACACGAACGAACAATTTGGTAAATTTCTTAAACTCCTAAAAAAATTACATATTGACTTACCGTTTATTGAAGCTCTTTCGCAGATGCCCAATTATGTCAAATTTTTAAAGGAACTATTGGCAAATAAACGGAAGTTAGATGATTCGTCAACTGTGGAACTCAATGCAGTTTGCTCGGCCATATTACAAAATAAGCTATCCAACAAACTGAAAGATCCAGGGAGTTTTACTATTCCTTGTTTAATTGGTAGTTTGAATATTGATAATGCTTTGGCTGATTTAGGGGCTAGTATTAATGTCATGCCCTATGAAATCTTTAAACAACTAGGTCTTGGGAAACCCAAACAAACTAGGATGAGTATGCAATTAGCGAATAGAACCATTATATATCCTAGAGGTGTTATTGAGAATGTGCTTGCAAAAATCGATAAATTGATATTCCCCATTGACTTTGTTGTGTTAGACATGGATGAGGGTAGTGAGGTACGTTTAATTTTAGGTTGCCCCTTTTTAGCAACTGCTAGAACTATAATTGATGTTGGTGATGAGTCAATTACTCTTCAAGCTCGTGATTCTGTTAGAACATCTAGTGATTGGGATGATTTTAAATCTTCTGTTAATGTTAGTGACCATGAGGCTCAACCTTCTTTGCAGGAAACCCCTCGAAAAAACGTAATGGAGCCATGTTCTAATCAATATAACAAAAACTGTAACACTCCTTACCCGTATTTTGCGCTGGAACAGGGTACGAGGCATTACCAGACTTACAACACAAGCATTTACACAATTTCGAGTCATAAATTTTGAGTCCAATTTAAAACCATTCATATTCAATCATAAAGTCTCTAATACGAACCTACGAGGCCCAAAACAAACTTTAGAGGTGGTTCGGGACTAAATCGAGAACTTAGGAAATTTTTACAAAACTTAGAAATTTTTTTTGCTAGGAACAGGGCTCACACGCTCGTGTGGTCCAAGGGACACGCCTGTGTGACCCTGGGACACGCCCGTGCTTCATACCGTGTTCGATTTAGGGTGCTCTCTGACTTGTGCCACACGCCCATGTGCTAGGTCGTGTAGCACTCACGGCTAAGACACATGCTTGTGTCTCTGCCCGTGTGCTCAATTCTGGACATTCTGTTTCTCAAAATTAAGGTGCAGGGGGCACACAGCCGGAACACATGCCCGTGGGGCAGACCGTGTGTCACAGACGACCTAGACACATGCCCGTGTGTCTACCCGTGTGGACAAAATAAAGGCTATTTACCAAGCCTTTTTCCACCCTTCCATCCATATACCTACACAACATCATATAATACCAATTCAAGCATATACAAGCAACCAAAACAATCACAACCAAGGTATTAACATCCCATCCACATGCTAACATCTATCATGCTTTAACATCATAATTTATCAATACAAATCATGCAAGTTTCCACATTCATTAATGGTATCAACATATAAATATACTTCCACCAACATAAGCCATCATTCATGGCAATATACAAAATTAAATCATTAACCATTATAAGCCAATACTTTTGGCCAAATCATAATAACACATATAACAAAATGACCAAGTCCCTATACATGCCATAACTCAAAATATTGACATTTCAATGGTACCAAAAATAATGTCTAACACCCCTCACCCGTATTCAATGCCAGAATAGGGTTACGGAGCATTACCGGACTTATAACACATTTAAACATATTTTCATAAACATTAAATCAATACATGAAATCATCATTCAATTTCAACCACTTTGTCCCTAATACGAGCCTACGAGGCCTTAAACATACATTGGAAATGGTTCGGGATGAAACTGATAACTCGGGGAATTTTTCAACACTTATAAATTTTTTCTTTAAAACAGGGGACACAGGCCCGTGTGACCAGGCCGTGTGACTCACATGGCCACCAGACACGCTCGTGTCACAGGCCAGAAAATAGTGACCTCAAATCATTAATGGACAATTGTTGCAAACTCTATCAACTAGTACATGTTTGCCTAAGGGGTTTGACACTCTAATCACAAACTCAGTGAATTCAATAGGCAAGTTCTTACTAGCTACCAATTTCACACATACATAAGAATGCGTCGATTCAGGATCGACCAATGCAACTACATTAGTATTATAGAGAGAAAAAGTACCAGTGATAACATCAGGAGATGTTGCTTCTTCGCGAGCACGGATGGCATAAGCTTTAGCAGGTGCTCGAGCTTCGGATCTCACAGCTGTATCCTTCATCACACCTTTACTACTAGCTCCATTTTTGGTATTTCTCGGTGGCCTACCTCTATTAGCAGTATTACTCGGCCTCACACTCTGAAAATTTTCCTTCTCAGCCATTTCAGGACAATCTCGGATAAAGTGCTTTTGAGAGCCACACTTGAAACAAGTCCGGTCATTCATCCTACACTCACCGGAATGTCTTCTTCTACATTGTTGGCATTCGGGTCTATTGGACTTTACACTTCCCACACTCGCCATTGAAGTAGCTTGAGATTTAAAACTCAAATGTTGTTTCTCACGATCTCTGCGTGAATACCCCACTGAAACATTCGAACGGGAATACATCTATATCAATTTCTTAGACTGAGATGGAAATGACTTACTCATCGGTCTTTTCCTCGAGTCTCTAGGTTTAATATCAGCTTTCCTCTTCTCTTTGTTTAATTCTTCGGCCTCACAAGCCCGTTCAACCAATACCACAAACTCTTTCAGCTCTAAAATCCCGACTAACACATGAATATCTTCATTCAATCCATCCTCAAATCTTTTGCACATAATAGCCTCCGTAGAAACAGACTCTAGAGCGTATTTGCTCAGTCTGACAAATTCTTGCTCATATTCGGTCACTGTCATACGACCCTGTTTTAGCTCAAGAAATTCTTTACGTTTCTGGTCAATGAACCGTTGGCTAATATACTTCTTTCGAAACTCCTCTTGAAAGAAGTCCCAGGTGACCCTTTCTCTTGGAACTACAGATACAAGTGTATTCCACCAATGGTATGCAGAATCTCTCAGAAGTGAGATAGCACACTTTAACCACTCATCTGGTGTGCAGGACAACTCATCAAATACCCTGATGGAGTTTTCGAGCCAAAACTCGGCTCTCTCGGGATCATCATCCACATTGGCTCTAAAATCTTCAGCCCCATGCTTTCGGATCTTATCAACCGGGGGCTTTTTTATCCTTACAAAGTCCATACCTTGTGGGGCTACGGGAACTGATCGAGGAATGGGTGGGGGTGGAGGAGGTTGGGCATTCGGATTTATTCGAACAAATTCCATATACCACTCATTCATCATATGGAGAAAGGCTTCCCTTACTCTTTCCCCTTGACTAACCGTAGGAGGTCTACTATCAGACGGTGCTGCCCCTTGAGCAGGAGCTGGTGCATTACTTTCGACTTCATCAGCCTCAGCTCGATTAGGATCCATTAATATATGAAAACACAATTTAAAGTTGTCAGGAGTCATCACACTATCACAATTCATTTATGGCATGTATAGCTAAACTCTTCCACACGCTACGTTAGCCCGAGAATTGACTAAACTGTAGCTCTGATACCACTAAATGTAACAACCCTTACCCGTATCCAACGCTGGGATAGGGTATAAGGCATTACTGGGCTTATTCACAAGCAAACATCCAAAATCGAGACAAGAATTTCCACTCAAATTTAAAACTTTTCAAAAATATTCATATCGTCCCTAAAACGAGCCTACGAGGCCCAAAACATACGTCGGAAGTGGTTTGGGACTAAACCGAGAACTTTAGAAACCTTTGGGAAACTTAGAATATTTTTGTGAAAAAGGGGTCACACGCCCGTATGGGTTCGGGACACGCCCGTGTGACCCTAAGACACGCCCGTGCCTTAGGCCGTGTTCAAATTAGGGGGTATTCTGTTTATGAAATCATGATCAAATTGAGGTCACATGGCCAAGTCACACGCCCGTGTGTTTAGGCCGTGTGATCGATTAAATTTTTATAATTTTCATAAAATAGGTGCAGACTTTACACGGCCAGGGTACATTCCCATGTTCGGGGCCGTGCTGTCCACACGGCTGAGACACACGCCCGTGTCTCTGCCCGTGTGCTCATTACTGAGCATTCTGTTTTGCAACAATTAAGGTGCAGGGGACATACGGTTGAAACACATGCTCATGGGGCAAAGTCAGTGTCGTCGACACGCCCTATACACACGCCTGCAGTGTGTCTACCTGTGGGGACAAATATAAGGCTATTTACCAAGCCTTTTACCACCCTTCCATGCACCAACCTACACAGCAAAACATAGCACCAATCCAAGCATATACTATCAACCCAATCAGCCATACACAAGGCATCCACATGTCATTCACATGCTATCATTTATCACATACAAACGTCACATACTTAGCATCTCAAACCATGCAATTTCCCACATTCATGAAAACATCGTCATAGGTATATATACTTAACCAATATTACAATATCAAATGGCCATTTACAAAATGAATTATCAACTATTGAAGCCATCACTTATGGCCAAACCAATTATGACACATAACAAAAAGGCCAAGTCCCTATACATGCCATAACTCAAAATATTGAAATCATAAGTACCCAAAATGATAATTTGATAGTGTGAATGAATCTCCGACCGTCTTCGACCCCCGAGCTGGCTTGGTGACACCATAAGACAAGGGAAAAAGAAAGGGTAAGCTTTAAAGCATAGTAAGTCCCTATGCAAATAATAAGCATTATACACACTTGATCATATATTTAACATAAAGTAAATTAACATAAATGTCATTGTGAATTCATAATCAAGCTTAGCATAGATGTTATTAAAATTTTAACATCATAACTTACTCAATCGAACCAATCCGAGGTTTCATAACTTATCGAGCTCATTAAGCATGAGTTTTATGTACATACCTGTACCAACTTGCAACTTACCATAATATTTCACATCATACCATAGTCTTTCACAACTTTAACATTTCCTTTGAATTACCCATTGAACCACTTGGAATACTAAAGGATACTCGGGACATCTCATACTCACAGTACCATACCAATGCCATATCCCAAATATGGTCTTACATGGGATCTCATATCGATGCCAATAGCCCAGCTATGGTCTTACACGAAGTCTTATATCGATGCCATATCCCAGATATGGTCTTACACGAAATCTCAATAACCCTAATGTCAGGACATTTGTATCCTATCTATTCCTAAGGTTCAACCGGGATTTTCTAGTTTGTCGAACTTTTTTGATTTTATTCAAGAGTCGATCATAATTCATACAATAATAAAGCAATTAAAGCATAAATAACAATGTATTATTTACATTCAAACTTACCTCGGTACAAAAATAGTAGAAATGGACCTAATCGTCAATAACCTTATTTTTCCCCCGATCAAGGTCTGAACCTCGTCTTTCTTGATTTGTAATAGCAATCTATAATAGCAAATTTAACTTATCTATAATCCACATTACTCAATTCAGTCCAAAAATCACATTATGGCAAAATTACATTTTTACCCCTAAACTTTGACATATTTACATTTTTGCCTCTAGGCTCGTAAAATGAAACATGTGCAATTTCTTTAATGTACAAGCCTAGGTGAACCATTTTTATAACTATAACAGCCCACAATTTCCATTAGAACACATTTTTACTACATATTTTATAACTTTTAAAAATAGGTCTTTTTAAGCATTTTCATCAAAAATCACTTAGTAAAAGTTGTTTATTACACATCAAACTTTCATTTTCTACCATATAACATCAAAACACATGCATGTCATACATGGGTCAAGTTTCAAACATGAACCTTACTTCAAAATAATGGTAGAAATAGAAAGATCGGGTGAATACGACTTCAAAAACGTAAAGAGCATTAAAAACGGGGCTAGGATGTACTTACAATCAAGCTTGGAAGTTGAAGAAAACCCTAGCTATGGTGTCTTCTAATTTTTGGCACTTGAGGGAGAAGATGGACATGATTTTAGCTTGATTTTCCCTTTTTATTCTTTTATTTACTAAATGACCAAAATGCCCTTCACTTAAAACTTTGAAATTTTATCTCACCATGTCCATTTTTGTCCACTATCTTAACAAATGGTCAAATTACCATCTAAGGACCTTCAATTTAAAATTTCATAGAAATCAGACACCTCTAGCATGTAGAACTCAACTGTTGCACTTTTTACAATTTAGTCTTTTTGACTAAATTGAGTGCCCAAACGTCAAAATTTTCGAACGAAATTTTCACAAAATTTATTCCGTGAAATTGTGAACCATATAAGTATATTAAAAATGAACTTTGCTGCATCATATTTGTGGTCCCGAAACCGCTATTTTGACTAGGCCCAAAATCGGGCTGTTACATAGGTCGTGCCAAACCTATAGGGTATACTGACTTATGCAACTCGGCCAAGTCACACGCCCATGTGCTAGGCCGTGTGCGAATTAGAGGGGTATACTGACTTGTGTCACACAGACGATCACACGCTCGTGTGTGAGGCCGTGTAGAGCATAGTGACTTCATTTCAATTTTAACACTAGGGGATACACAACCGAGTAACAAGACCGTGTGTCACACACGGCTGAGACACACGCCCGTGTGGACAAAAATTGGCTATTTACGAAGCCAATTTGCCACCCAAATTATGCACACCTAAACCAAAGTCAATGGCACCAAAAACATAACACTTAAAAGCATTATACAACCTCAATCATACATCATTCATACCAAAACACATATATCAACCAACTAACTCAGCCTTTACCCAATACATCACTTTGCACTAATTCACAAACATAACCAATCTCAATTCATCAACCATTAGCTACCCTTAGAATTACATTAAACCATCCATTTTCAATCAAACAAGAACCACATTACTAAGAAGCATTAACACAAATACATATATATGTGCATTACATAATAACCAAAATAAGCCAAGTCACATGGCTAACATACAACCAATTTTGCAATATAAACAAGCCAACACAAATGGCCAAAATCACGCTACAATACCAAAATAACTCAAAGTTCCTATACATGCCATATGACCAAACCATAAGTTCAAAAGTACCAAAGTGATGGTTGGATAGTGTGACGATGTCTCCAACGATTCCCGAATCTGAGCTACCTTTGAATTCACTATAAAACACGGAAAAAATAAATGAAGTAAGCTTTATAGCTTAGTAAGCTCGTATGACATATACCCAACAAATCATAATACACAAAATCATCAATTTGAACTATTAAACATATGATTCATGATAATAGCAAACCTTCCATTTGTTTGATCATATGCTTATAAGCAAAATTCATAACCTTTTCTATTTGAATCTCATACTTTACATGTACATACCTGTACAAATTCATAATGAACTCATAACTTTTCGGAATACTGTCGAATACTCGATATCTCACACACTAAGTTGCAAATACATAGCCGAAGCTATTATAATCTCGCACACTAAGTGCCTTACATAGCCGAAGCTATCTCGGTCTCGCACACTAAGTGCCATATATAGCCGAAACTATTTCGATTCGCACACTAAGTGCCATATATAGCCAAAGCTATCTCGAATCGCACACTAAGTGCCATATATATATCCGTATCATCGTCAAACATGAATATAATCTCATATATACGATTTATGCAATATCAAAGCAGTTAAAGCATAATTGTAACAATGCTTATTACATACGAACTTACCTCGGATGTGTAAACTACGAAATAAGTCGATTAGTCGATAACTTTATCTTTCCCCGATTCAAGTCTGTATTTCGCTTGTCTTGGTCTAAATATATTCAAAATTGACTTATTCAATCATCTATTCATTCAATTTAGTCCAAAACATACTTTAAAACACATTTACACTTTTGCCCCACATGTTTCACATATTTCACAATTTAGTCCTTATTGCATAAAATCACAAATTAGTGAAATTACAAATAAACCCATGCTAGCCGAATTACCATAATGCCCCTAGCAGGCCATAATTTTAATTTATTTCACATTTAAACCACTAACTTTTCACATTTCTCAATTTAATCCCTATTTTGTATTTTTACTCAAAATCACTTAACAAAACTTGGATATCTCATAATAAATATTCATAATCTATCATCAAACATCAAAACTCGTACATATTTATCAATGGCATCATTCAAAATCTTTAATAGTTTTGCAAATTAGTCCTTGGGCTAGCTAGTACTAGTTGCAACGATCATAAAAATGTAGAAATCGTTAAAAACGGAACCAAAAATGGACTTACATGCTCAATATACCATAGCCGAAAGTTCCAAGCTTTGTAATGGTGCTTTTCAATCCCTAATTTCGGTGGTTTCAGGAGGGGGTGGAGGTTGTTGAGCAGCCAGGTTCGTACGAATATATTGAGTGAACCTGTAACACCCCTTACCCATGTTTAGCGCCGAAATAGAGTACGAGGCGTTACCTAGCTCAAAACACATACTAACATGCATTTCCGGGTCATAAAAGTCCGTTCAAATTTAAAACTTTTCAAACTTCCTTTTAACGTCCTTAATATGGGCCTATGAGGCCCAAAACATACCTTAGAAATGGTTCGATACTAAACCAGGCTCTTTAGAAAACTTTGGAAAATTTCACTAAAAACAGGGGCACACGCCCGTGTGGCAAGGGACATGCCCGTGTGGGCATACCGTGTAGTCACACACACCTATGTCCCTAGCCGTGTAGATTTTTTTTCAATTCGAACCTACAGGGGTTTTCACATAGCCTGGCACACGCCTGTGTCCATGGCCCGTGTCCCTCACACGGCCATGACACGCCCGTGTGTAAAAACCTGGACATTCTGTTTCTAACATCATCAACCCAATAAGATCACACGGCCAAGGCACACGCCCATGTGCTTAGGCTGTGTGGTGAATTAAATTCCTAAAATCAAGTGCAGACTTCACATGA
Source organism: Gossypium sturtianum (assembly GCA_025698515.1). Classification (NCBI taxonomy): domain Eukaryota; kingdom Viridiplantae; phylum Streptophyta; class Magnoliopsida; order Malvales; family Malvaceae; genus Gossypium; species Gossypium sturtianum. The sequence goes on from CM046952.1 coordinate 120,828,527, forward strand.
CTTGGGCACATGCCCATGTCCTATGGCCGTGCCTTCAACACGGATAAGACACACGACCGTGCCTCAGCCCGTGTGGTTACTATTGGACATTCTAATTAGCCAAATTAGGATGCAGGGGGAGACACGGCCAAACTACATGCCCATGGGGCAGACCGTGTCCATACACCTTGTCCACTAACACATGCTTACCTAACGGGTTTGACACCTTAACCACAAAGTCCGTAGACTCAACAGTCATACTCAAACTAGATGCCAATTTCATGCAAATATAAGAATGAGTAGACCCTAGATCTATTAAAGCAATAACAAGGGTGTCAAAGAGAGAAAAAGTACCCGTTATCACATCAGGGGAGGATGCCTCTTCACGAGCGCCAATTGCATACGTCCACACAGGTGCCCGACCCTCCGGTCACACAGCAGAGTCTCTAGATGCACCTCTACCACTATTCCCGCCTCTTGGGTTCCTTGGTGATCTACCCCTTGCAGACACATCACTGGATCTCATCTCTTGCTTCTCTTCCTTATCATCCCTCTCAGGGCAATTTTGGATAAAATGGTTGGGGGAACCACACTTATAACACTTTCGACTGTTACCCCAACACTCTCTGGTGTGATATCTACCACAACTTGGACACTCAGGTTTGTTCTTTGGATTGCCCACACTTTCCATCGAAGTAGCTTAGACTCTCGAACCTGAACGAGTATTGCCCAAGTCTCAATGCGAATAACCCACTGGTGCTGTCGTCCTAGGACTAACTTCCTTGGACCTTTTCGACTGGGCTGGATACGACTTGCCCATCAGCCTTTTTCTAGCATCTCGGGCTTCACTCACAGCCCTTTTCTTTTCTATACTCAACTCTTCGGCCTTACTTGCCCTTTCGACTAACACCACAAATTCTTTTAACTCCAAAATACCCACTAGGAGTTTGATGTCCTCATTCAGTCCGTCTTCGAACCTCTTACACAATATGGTCTCTGACAACACACATTCTTGAGCGTATTTGCTAAGCCTAACAAACTCATGCTCATATTCCGCTACTGACATTCTTCCTTGCTTCAACTCAAGGAATTCCGTCTTTTTCTGATCAGTAAATCGTTAGCTTATATACTTCTTCCGAAACTCTTCCAGAAAGAAGTCCCACGTCACCCGCTCTCTCGGGACTACTGACATCAACGTCTTCCACCAATGGTATGCCGGGTCCCTTAGCAAGGACACGACACACTTCAAGCTCTCTTCAGGAGTACAAGAGAGTTCCTCAAACACTCTCATCGAGTTCTCTAACTGAACTCGCCTCTCGTGGTCATCATCAACCTTAGCTCTAAACTCCTCAGCCCCGTGTTTTCTAATCTTATCTACCGGGGGTTTCGATATCCTCACTACATCAATACCTTGAGGAGCCATAGGAATTGGCTGAGGTATAGGAGGAGGTGGAGGAGGTTGAGCGTTAGGGTTCGCTCGAACGTAATCCGAGTACCAATTGCTCATAATCTGGAGAAAGGCTTCTCGTGCCCCTTCCCCTTGACCCCTAGCCTCGGGTCCACTTTGAACAGACACGGTTCCTTGTGGAGGAGCCAGCGCATTACTAGCTGCTTCATCAGCAGTCAATGGATCGGAATCCATATTCTATATAAAACAAGATTTAAAATCATCAGAAGCCACCATACTATCGTTGTACACTTATGGCATGTATAGCTAGACTCTTACACCCACTACGGTAGTCCTAGATACGACTAAACCATAGCTCTGATACCACTAAATGTAACACCCCTTACCTATATTCAAAGCCGAAACTGGGCACGAGGCATTACCGTAATAAAATCCTCAAGATCGCCACTTAGGCACAACATGACCACTCTCTATGGCCATCACAACAACCTCAATCCCGACTTACGAGGCCTCTCTCAAACACACGAGGGCTCTCGATACCATATTGAAAACTCTTACGATCTTAAAATTTTTCCATCTATACAGGGCTCACACGCCCGTGTAATATTTGGCACGCCCGTGGATGTCACACACGCCCATGGTCACTACCCGTGCACGAAAACTCAAGCATTCTGTCAATGCCCCACGGTTAGGGAACATGCCCGTACCCTCCGCCCGTGGTGCACACTGACTACCTTAACACGGCCTAGAGTCTAGACACACGCCCGTGTGGCTAGCCCGTGGCCAACACTGATTAACACACACGTTCTAGGCACACGCCTGTGTGACTAGTCCGTGGTCTATTCTGACTTAAAATACTAACATGCAGGGGACACACGGCCAAGTCACACGCCCATGGGCTGACTGTGTGTCACACATGGCCTAGACACACGCCCATGTGTCTACCCACATGGACAAGAACAAAGCTATTTGCCAAGTTCTTTTCACCCTTCTAGCATACACAATCATGCACTCATTCAACACATCCATAATCAACTCAAAATCTTACAATCTCACTTAGATAACTACATCTTTTCATATAATAAAGTGCCAACAACTATGGCATTATACAAAATAGATTATCCATCTAAAGGCCAACACATCATAGCCATATACAACAAAATTCACTAACTTGTCTAGCCCCTATACATGCCATATACAAAACATTGAGTCTCATGTACCAGAGTGTGCTGATAGTGTGGGCGATCTTCCAATTGATCCTCGTATCTCGATTCAACACTTTTGCACTATAAGACAAGGGAAAAGAAAGGGAGTAAGCTTTGAGCTTAGTAAGTTTACACATAAACAATTAAGCAACATAGTATAAGCTAAACAATAATTAGCATTATACTAACATATAATATACAACTATGCTTACTCTTTCTATCCCTTACCACATTTCCAACACATCATGAGTCACTTACTCATAACCATTGACATGCACCCCTGCATTCAATATCACATTTACACAATATACAACACATCATTATTTCTCGATAATACATCCACACAGCTAATCCACACAGCTAATCTATTGGTGGTTTCGCACTTAGCCCACCACAATCAATTAATAAGGTAGTATCGCACTTAGCCTACCATAAAGGTAATCGTAGTGGTTTCACACATAGCCCACTAGACAATATACCGAACGATAGCATCGCACATAGCCAGCTTATCGTCAATATGTATTAGGATGGTATCGCACTTAGCTCATCTTTTAGCATTATCACTACACATTCACATATCTATTTACATTCATTCCACTTAAAACACATAGGTTCTAAATCATTCTCAACCATGCTACACACTAGTTAGCATTGACAAATTGTAAGTATGAATGCATTGTTTATGCATAGACTTACCTCGATACTCAAAAGTATAGAAACGTGCAATTTAGTCCACCACCTTATTCTTGCCTCGATTTCGATCCGTGCTTTGTCTTTCTTGATCTATAATGAATAAATTAGCTTATTCAATACATACATTGACTAAATTGACCCACATCTCATACTTTGGCAAAATTACTCTTTTGCCCCTAATCTTTCTCATAATTACACTATTGCCCCAATGCTCGTAAAGTGATTTTTATTCAACTTTCTAGCCTTTCATGCTTAGCCGAATCACTTACTCAACTAAAGCAATCATCAATTCTCACTACATCACACATGTATAACCAAACTCAAGATTTTTACAAACTAGTCCCTACATGCATTTTCTATGGAAACTCATTTAGCAAAAGATGTTTCTACTACATCAAGCTTTCATAATCTTCTATAAAACATCAAAATACATGCATGTCATACATGGCCACATTTTTGAACATCCATCATAGCTCATCAAATATCTAGAAATAGCTTACTCATGCAACAAGGACTTCAAAAATACAAAGAATATCAAAAACGAGGCTAGATGCACTTACTAGCAAGCTTGAAATTTTTGAAGAACCCTAACAATGGCTCTCTCAAATTTTCGGCAGCCTTGGAGAAGAAGATAAATGAATTTTGGCATCTTTTCTCCTATTTTATCACTTAATTGTTAAATGACCAAAATGCCCTTTTTGATAAACTTTCTATTTTAACTCATCCATGCCCAAATTTGTCCAAAAATTAGAAATTGGGAAAATTGCTATTTAAGGACCTCTAATTAATATTCTAAAGCTATTTCACACAAATAGCTTCTAGAATCTCACATTTTGTAACTTTTGCAATTTAGTCCTTTTGGACAATTCAACTGCAATTTCACAAAATTGCTTCATGAAACTTTCACACTAGCATGCATACATAGCATAAACCTCAAAAACTCATTCGTAACCCTCGGATTTGTGGTCTCGCACCACTATTCTGACTAGGCCCTAAATCGTGATGTTACACACATGGAATACATCGTGGATCTTTTCTAACTCAGATGGCAAGGTTAACCGGTATGCTACTGGTCCAATTCTCTCAGTCACCTCATATGGCCCAATAAAATGTGGACTTAACTTGCTTTCTTACCGAATCTGAGGACTTTCTTCCACGGGGATACTTTCAAAAACACCTTATCACCGACTTGAAACTCAATTTCTTTTCATTTCAAATCCGCGTAGGATTTTTGTCTATCCGAAGCGACCTTCAAATAGTCATGAATTACCTTTACTTTCTCTTCGGTCTCTTTGACTAAGTCAACCCCATGAATCTGGTTTTCACTGAGTTCAGTCCAATACAAGGGCGTTCGGCACTTACGCCCATACAAAGCCTCATAAGGCGCCATTTTCAAACTCAACTGATAACTATTGTTATAGGCAAACTCTACCAACGGTAAGTACCTTTCCCAACTGCCTTGAAACTCAAGAATACAACACCGCAACATATCTTCAGGAATCTGAATTACTCTTTCCGACTGACCGTCGGTTTGCGGGTGGAAAGCAGTACTAAAATTCAGTTTCGTCCCTAACGCTTCTTGCAACTTTTTCCAAAATCGTGATGTGAACCGCGGATCTCTATCCGAAATGATAGATAAAGGTACCCCGTGAAGTCTCACAATTTCAGAAACATACAAATCGGCCAGTTTCTCAAGTGGATAATCGGTATGCACTGGTATAAAATGAGCCGATTTCGTAAGCCTATCAACCACAACCCAAACGACATCTTTCTTCCTTGGCATCAATGGCAAACCAGACACAAAATCCATGGTGATACGGTCCCATTTCCACTCGGAAACCATCACGGGCTGAAGTAAACCCGAACGTACTTGGTGCTCTGCTTTCACTTGCTAACAAATTAAACACTTAGAGACAAACTCTGAGATGTCTCTTTTCATTCCTGACCACCAATACATTTTCTTCAAGTCATTATACATTTTCACACTACCCGAATGGATAGACATACAACTGCTATGTGCCTCATGCAAAATTTTCTGAATAAGCTCATCATCTTTGGGTACACAGATTCTGTCTCAAAATATTAAACAACCATTTGAACCAATCCGAAAGTCTGATTCTACACCCGTCTCGCACTGAGTTATCTTAGCTTGTAACTCTTTATCACTTTTCTGAGCTTTACAAATCTCTTGCAGAAACATCGGTCTAGCTCTTAACTCTGCTATGACCGAACCATCATCAGTCACAGAAAACTGGGTATTCATAGCCCTCAAGGCAAACAATGACGTCCTACTCAAAGCATCGGCGACCACGTTCGCCTTTCCAGGGTGATTGTCAATTATCAACTCGTAATCTTTTATGAGCTCTAGCCATCTCCGTTGGTGAAGGTTCAGTTCCTTTTGAGTCATCAAATACTTTAGTCTTTTATGGTCAGTGAATACTCGGCATCTCTCGCCAAACAAATGGTGTCTCTGAATCTTCAGTGCGAACACTATGGCGGTTAACTCTAAGTCGTGAGTCGGATAGTTTTTCTCACGCGGCTTCAGTTGTCTCGAGGCATATGCTATTACCTTGCCTTCTTGCATGAGCACGCATCCCAATCCATTCAAGGATGCGTCGCTATACACTACGAATTCCTTTCCTGATTCCGGTTGCACTAAAATTGGAGCTTCAGTCAACAATGCCTTTAGTTTCTTGAAACTCTGTTGGTATTTTTCCGTCCATTCGAACTTGACATCTTTCTGGAGCAACCTTATCATCGGCGTAGCAATCTTTCTGGTTGAAACATACTCCCGAGCATACTTGCTCAATCGTACAATTTCTCTCTCGTACTCAGTTACTGTCATGCAGCCTTGTCTCAGTTCTAAAAACTCTTTATGCTTTTGATCCAGAAACCGTTGACTGATGTATTTCTTTTGAAACTCGGTCTGAAAGAATTCCCAGGTGGCTCTCTCCCTCGGCACCACCGATACTAATGTATTCCACCACTGATACGCGGTATCGCTCAGAAGGGATATAGCACACTTTAAACAATCAGCTGGTGTGCAAGAAAGCTCGTCAAACACTCGAATCGTATTTTCAAGCCAAAACTCGGCTCTCTCAGGGTCATCATCAACATTAGCTCTGAACTCTTCAGCCCCATGTTTACGGATCTTGTCAACTGGAGACTTATTCAATCTTAAAAGCTCGACTCCTTGAGTAGCTACAAGAACCAATTGAGGATTAGGAGGGGGTGGAGGTTGTTGAGCAGTCGAGTTTGTACGAATATATTGAGTGAACCTGTAACACCCCTTACCCGTGTTTAGTGCCGAAATAAAGTACGAGGCGTTACCTAGCTCAAAACACATACTAACATGCATTTCCGGGTCATAAAAGTCCGTTCAAATTTAGAACTTTTCAAACTTCCTCTTAACGTCCTTAATATGGGCCTATGAGGCCCAAAACATACCTTAGAAATGGTTCGATACTAAACCAGGCTCTTTAGAAAACTTTGGAAAATTTCACTAAAAACAGGGGCACACGCCCGTGTGGCAAGGGACATGCCCGTGTGGGCAGACCATGTAGTCGCACACGCCTATGTCCCTAGCCGTGTAGATTTATCTTTCAATTTGAACCTACAAGGGATTTCACATGGCCTGCCACACGCCTGTATCCATGGCCCGTGTCCCTCACACGGCCATGACATGCCCGTGTCCCTCAAACGGCCATGATACGCCCGTGTCTCTGCCAGTGTGTAAAAAACCTTGACATTCTGTTTCTAATGTCATCAACCCAATAAGGTCACCCGGCCAATGCACACGCCCGTGTGCTTAGGTCGTGTGTCAAATTCAATTCTTAAAATCAAGTGCTGACTTCACACGACCTGGGCACATGCCCATGTCCTATGGCCGTGTCTTCCACACGGATGAGACACACGGCCGTGCCTCAGCCCGTGTGGTTACTACTGGGCATTCTAATTAGCCAACTTAGGATGCAGGGGGAGACAAGGCCAAACTACACACCCATGGGGTAGACCGTGTGTCACACACGGCCTAGACACACGCCCATGTGTCTACCCGTGAGGACAAAAACAAGGCTATTTACCAAGCCCTTTCTGCCACCTTTACTTGAACCAACATAAGCCACATCAAATAACCTACTCATTCATGCATTAACCTACCAATTACTCAACCATGCATTTTGCACATTTATGAAAAACATCATCATTTTCATATATCAATAATGAGTAATAGCCATCATTCATAGCCTTATACAAAATGGATCAATCTTCAAGACAAGCCAACACATTTGGCCAAAACAACATGACACTCGACAAAAGACTAAGTCCCTATACATGCCATACTTAAAATGATAAATCTAACTATACCAAAATTTCCAATTGATAGTGTGATCAATGCCTCCGACGTCTGTTGATCCCCGAGCTAGCTTGGCGATACTATAAGAAAATGGAAAGGAAAGGGAGTAACAACATCAATCATGCATCTTTAAACATATAGCATATTATAAACCAACACAACAATCTTGATTTAGCAATGGTAGATTTACTACATATCTACACATCACAAGTATAAGCCAAAGATTACAAGATCGTCCAGAAATCATTCTCATAGATAGGACTTACTCAATTTCATCTTTACCATTAAGGCATCATAACTAAGCTCATATCTCATGAGTTTCAAGTAAGAACTTGTACCACTCACAACATGGTTATATCCTTCCATATCTTTATCATAAGCTTTTAATAACCCGTGAAACCATTTGGAATACTAAAGGATATCCGATAAGCCTCATACAAGAGGGTAAAATGCCGATGCCATGTCCTAGACATGGTCTTACACTGGCTCACATGTCGAGGCCGATGCCATGTCCTAGACATGGTTTTACACTATCTCTCATCTCAATGCTGATGCCATGTCCCATACATGGTCTTACACTGGCTCTCATAATGTGGCCGATGCCATGTCCCAGACATGGTCTTACACTAGCACACATATCAATGCCGATGCCATGTTCCAAACATGGTCTTACACTGGCTCTCATAATGTGGCCGATGCCATGTCCCAGACATGGTCTTACACTAGCACACATATCACCCCAAATGTCATGGCATGGATATCCAATCTATTCCTAAGGTTCAACCAGGAGTTTTTACTACATCAATTCTCATCATGCATATTCACAACAATAATCAAACATTTTATGCAATATCAATTGTTTAATACATAAATACAATAACGTTGTATTATTTACGTACAACCTACCTCGGTATACAAAAAGTGAGCGACTAAATTGAATTAGTCTACTAGCTTGGTTTTCCCCCGGTCTAGGTTCAGACTCCATTTTTCTTGATCTATAATGATAAAATTCACTCATTTAATCACCACATTAATCAAGATATTTCAAAATTCCTACTTCGGCAAAATTACTGTTTTGCCCCTAGACTTTCACATAATTACTATTTTGCCCCTAGGCTCGTAAATCAATTTTCATCAAATTTCCTCATTAACCAAGCCTAGCCGAATCTAGTTTAAGCTTATAGCAACTCACAAATACAATTATTTCTTACATTTACCACCTATTTTACAACCTTTACAAAAAGGAAGTTGTTTATTTAACAACTAAGTTTCATTTTCTTCCATAAAAATTCAGCAAACAACACAAATGTTCTCATGGAAAAACCCTAGACTCTCAACCATTTTGCAAAATAGTCCCCTCATTAGCTTGCTTAAGCTACAAGGGTTCCAAAAACACAAAAATTAACAAAAATAACCATTAAAATCACTTACTTGCAAGGGTTATAAGTTGCTGAAAATTTTCAAGCTTCCATGGCTATTTTCTTTGGGGAAAAATTGGTGGAGAGAAGAAAGATGAAAGATGATATCTTTTCTTCTCTTTATTTTATTTTATTTCGTCAATTTAGTCACCTAATTCCATTAACTTTGACCAATTTGTATTTTCTTGTCCCCTATGGCCGGCCATCCTTCTCATAAGGGCCTATTTGCACATTAAGGACCTCTAATTTAAGGTTCTCTAGCTATATGACACTTCTAATTAGTAGAACACAAATTTCACCTTTTATGCGATTTAGTCCTTTTTCAAAATTAAGCATGCAATCACTAAAATTAATTCACCAAAATTTTCATGCACTCATATAATTATGCTATAACACATAAAATAATATTAAAAATAATTTTCTCTGACCTCGAATTAGTGGTTCTGAAACCACTGTTCTGACTAGCCCCAAAATCGGGCTGTTACAGAACCACTCGTTCATGATTTGGAAGAAGGCTTCTCTAGCCTCTCCTCTCTGGCTGCCCGTTACGGGTTTAGAATCAGACGGCGCTATCCCTTGAGCGGGAGCAGGCTCATTACTCTCAACCTCATCAGCTATAGCTCGATTGGGATCCATTTGCTATATGATAACACATTTTCAAATGTCAGTAGTCATCACACTATCACAGTTTATATATGGCATGTATAGCTAGACTCTCACACACGCTACGTTAGTCCTAGAATCGACTAAACCGTAGCTCTGATACCAATAAATGTAACACCCCTCACCCGTAATCAATGCCAAAATAGGGTTACGGAGCATTACCAGACTTATAACACATTTAAACATACTTTCATAAACATTCAATCAATACATGAAATCATCATTCAATTTCAATCACTTTGTCCCTAATGCGAGCTTACGAGGCCTTAAACATACATTGGAAATGGTTCAGGACGAAACCGATAACTTGGGGAATTTTTCAACACTTATAAAATTTTCTTTAAAACAGGAGACACACGCCCGTGTAACTAGGCCGTGTGCCAGGTCGTGTGACTCACACGGCCACCAGACACGCCCGTGTCACAGGCCGTGTGAACATTCCAAATGGAAGCACATTGCCATGTCCCAGCCCGTGTCCTACCCTGTGTCCAAACAAGTGAGGTTACAGACTTGGGTTACACGGCCAACCACACGCCCGTGTGTCTAGCCCGTGTGCCATTCGAAGTGGCCATACATGCCCGTGTGCCAGTCCGTGTGCTAGGCCGTGCCAAACCTGTAGGGCATACTGACTTATGCAACACGGACAAGTCACACGCCCGTGTGCTAGGCCATGTGCCAATTAGGGGGTATACTGACTTGTGTCACACGGCCGATCAAACGCCCATGTGTGAGGCCGTGTGGAGCATACTGACTTCATTTCAATTTTAACACCAGGGGATGCACAGCTGTGTAACAAGACCGTGTGTCACACACGGCTGAGACATACGCCCGTGTAGACAAAAATAGGCTATTTACCAAGCCAATTTGCCACCAAAATTATGCACACCTAAACCAAATTCAATGGCACCAAAAACATAACACTTAAAGGCATTATCCAACCTCAATCATACATCATTCATACCAAAACACATATATCAACCAACTAACTCAGCCTTTACCCAATACATCACTTTGCACTAATTCACAAACATAACCAATCTCAGTTCATCAACCATTAGCTACCCTTAGAATTACATTAAACCATCCATTTTCAATCAAACATGAACCACATTACTAATAAGCATTAACACACTTACATATATATGTGCATTACATAATAACCAAAATAAGCCAAGTCACATGGCTAACATACAACCAATTTTGCAATATAAACAAGCCAACACAAATGGCCAAAATCACGCTACAATACCAAAATAACTCAAAGTCCCTATACATGCCATATGACCAAACCATAAGTTTAAAAGTACCAAAGTGATGGTTGGATAGTGTGACGATGTCTCCGACGATTCTCGAATCCGAGCTACCTTTGAATTCACTATAAAACACGAGAAAAATAAACGAAGTAAGCTTTATAGCTTAGTAAGCTAGTATGACATATACTTAACAAATCATAATACACAAAATCATCAATTTGAACTATTAAACATATGATTCATGATAACAACAAACCTTCCATATGTTTAATCATATGCTTATAAGAAATATTCATAACCTTTTCTATTTGAATATCATACTTTACATGTACATACCTATACAAATTCATAACGAACTCATACCTTTTCGGAATACTGTCGAATACTCGATATCTCGCACGCTAAGTGCCAAATACATAGCCGAAGCTATTATAATCTCACACACTAAGTGCCATATATAGCCGAAGCTATCTCGAATCGCACACTAAGTGCCATATATATATTCGAATCATCGTCAAACATGACTATAATCTCATATATACGATTTATGCAATATCAAAGCAGTTAAAGCATAATTATAACAATGCTTATTACATACGAACTTACCTCGGATGTGTAAACTATGAAATAAGTCGATTAGTCGATAATTTTATCTTTTCCCCGATCCAAGTCCGTATTTCGCTTTTCTTGATCTAAATATATTCAAAATTGACTTATTCAATCATCTATTCATTCAATTTACTCCAAACCATACTTTAAAACACATTTACACTTTTGCCCCACATATTTCACATATTTTACAATTTAGTCCTTATTGCATAAAGTCACAAATTAGTGAAATTCCAAATAAACCCATGCTAACCGAATTACCATAATGCCCCTAGCAGCCCATAATTTTAATTTATTTCACATTTTAACCACTAACTTTACACATTTCTCAATTTAATCCCTATTTTTGTATTTTTAGTTAAAATCACTTAACAAAACTTGTATATCTTATAATAAATATTCATAATCTATCATCAAACATCAAAACTCATACATATTCATCAATGGCATCATTCAAAATCTTTAACATTTTTTGCAAATTATTCCCTGGGCTAGCTAGTACTAGTTGCAACGATCACAAAAACGTAGAAATCATTAAAAATAGAACCAAAAATGGACTTACATGCTCAATATACCATAGCCAAAAGTTCCAAGCTTTGTAATGGTGTTTTTCAATCCCTAATTTCGGTGGTTTCAAACATTAAAGAAGATGACACCTTAATTTCTTTTTTGTTTTATTATACATTAACTTATTTACTAATTTAACCTTAAGTTTTTAACCTTATAAATTCATTTGTAATGTCCATAAATGTCCACTTAGACAACCAATGGTATATTTACTACATAAGGACCTTCATTATTTAATTTCATAGGAATTTGATACCTTTAAAAAATAGAACAACACTTTTGCACTTTATGCGATTTAGTCCTTTTTATCAAATTGACCAATCAAACGATAAAATTTCTTAATGAAATTTTCACAAAATCATTCAATCATGCTGTAAACATTAAAATATTAATAAAATAAATATTTTGACATCAGATTTGTGGTCCCAAAACCACTATTCCGATTTGACTAAAAATGGGCTGTTACATAATGATTGATAGTGTGAATGGATCTCCGATGATCTCTGATCCCGAGCTAGCTTGGTGACACTATAAGACAAGGGAAAGAAAGGGAAGTAAGCTATATAGCTTAGTAAGTCCATATGCAAATAATACAAAACATTATTCATACATTTGTCATATAAATAACTTAACATATATTAACATAATTGTCATTTAAGCTTCATAAGCACAACTTACTCAATCACATTCTTACCAATAGTTCATCATATACTGAGATCATTTCCTTTGTGTTTTACGTACATACCTGTACAATCTCATAACATATTCACATACTTTCTCAACTTTGACATACCCGTTGAACCACTTGGAATACTATTGGATACACGGAAAACTTTGCACATAAGTGCCACATATGTAGCCAATGCTACCACCAATCTCATAACACACATAGGCTCGCTCTCGAGCTATCCACGGGCCTACTCACACAAGCTGTCAGTCAAGACGTATCTACTCGGTGCTGCTCACACAAGCTGTCAAGTATCCGCAACATATGCCGGTATACCCAGCCACCGATAGGACGTACTAGACTAGCACCCGGGACACACAAATCACATAATCACATATTCACTTAGGTTCCTAGTAACATGTCACTTGTATCCTAATCTATTCCTAAGGTTCAACCGGGATTTTCTCGCTTGTCGAAACTTCGTCAATTACATCCATAGAGTCAATCATACAATTTATGCATTACCAAAACATTATAAATACAATTATAACGTTGCATTATTAACATACGAACTTACCTCGGTACAAAAATAGCGGGAATGGACCTAATCGTCAAACACTTTATTTTTCCCCCAATCTAGGTCCGAACCTCATTTGTCTTGATCTATAATATCAATTTTAATTTATTTAACAATCACATTACTCAATTTAGCCCAAAAATCACATTATGGCAAATTTATATTTTTGCCCTTAACTTTTCAACATTTTACATTTTAGTCCCTAGGCTCGTAAAATGAATTTCATTCAATTTCTTAAAAACCCAAGCCTAGACGAACCAATTTCATACTCATAACAGCCCACATTTCCCATTTAATCACACTTTTACTACTCATTTCAAAACTTTTACAAATAGGTCCTTTTTAGGCATTTTCATCAAAAATCACTTGGTAAATGTTGTTTATCTAACATCAAACATACATTTTCTACCATTAAACATCAAAATACACAAATATCTAACATGGGTAAAATTTTAGACTTTGACATCTTTTCAAATTAGTCCTTGAAATAGCTAGATTAGGTTGCAAGTGTAACGCCCCAAAATTATCTATTGATGTTTCTGTTATTATTTGACAAAAATATCTGTCTGCTTCAGTGGCTATGTGTTTTGGGAGTGTCTGAGAAGTCTTGGGTTCAAGCCTTGACTTGAGAAAAAATTTGTTTTTATGAATAAATTCCTATCTCTAGTCAGTAGGTTCTTAATTAGTTGTTGGTAAATTATTAACAGAATGGGCCTGCTGGTCTGGTGGTTATGTGGAGTGTTGGTTATGTTTGAGGTCCTGAGTTCGAATCCCTATGCAAACAAGGGATTTAATTTGCTGCTTGTGCCATGTGAGAGTTTGAGATGGACTAAAATTCTGATAATGGAGAAGTTGTTGGAGATAATTAAGGAGACTTGGATAGGGGACTTATCAGAATCGGGATTAATTTTGTTTCTCAGAATATCGACTTTATCAAATTCTGACGTTTTCATAAAAGACTTCCTGCCGAATTTCTGTTGATTCTTTCATGTCTTCTTGTTCTTTTCTTCATCACCGTGCTACTGTCTTTTTCTTTTTTCCTTTTTTATCCTATCTCTGTCGAAAATCTCATAGTAGTTCTCTCCTTTTCTTTTCCTTCTTCACCATTTGGGCAAACATGCGATTGTGTCATTCGGTAAGTTGGTAAGTGAGTTCTTCTCTATATTATTCAATGAATCTTCGTTTGATTTGAGCCATATTCTAATTAGGCGCAAATCAAGGGGCTAGTAGATCCCAATTGACGCTGTGATTGTGGAAAAAACCGGGGTTGCTCAAGCGAGGTAAGGTTGTCGATAGTTTTGGGAATTGACTGTTGTAAGTGATTCAGATTAAGTGACTGAGATTGAGTTTCCAATTGTCGAATATAGGTTCTGGAGTGCTTGGGAGTGATTAAGCATCGAAAATGAACCAGGTGTGTACCCGAAACACTGAAAATGCATCTCGACGAAAAGGTAAAAAAGCTCTCTATCGATGCCAGACGGGCATGTGGTAGCTCGTGTGGTAGGCCCTGTGATGATACACGGGCGTGTGATCGACGAGCCAGGCCATGCGCGCACGACACGTGCGCATGTCACCGCCGTATGATGGCCTGGAAAGATCGTGTGTGAGATATGGGCTCGAGCAACTGGGCCTTGTGGGCCACACAGGCATGTGGGCCAACAGGGGTGATCCACACGAGAGTGTGGGATTCTGGGCCAGGCCGTGTGATCCACATGGCCAAGGCCTATAGACCAACATGGGCATGTGATCCCAATTTCACTGATTTGTTTGCCAAGGTTGCACGGGTCGCCCAAGTCGACTGTGAACCTAATATAGGATCGGTAAGTTTACCTAGACCCCTAATTGACTGAAATAACTGAAAGACTGTTGTATGCCTATATGAGATAGATATGTATGTCTGTATGTTGAGCATGCTATTCACACTGTACTTATTATACATGATACCATGACATATCTGTATGATGCATTGCATTAGGTTGGGGATTGATATTGATTGGAGGAAGTGTACTGAAAGGCTTCAAGCCTAACTTACTGGCAGCTCAGCTGCAACTACTGTCTAGTGCCGCATTCGGTACTATTTGGAGCGTAGGGATGGGTGGGTTGATTTTATCCCCACATGGAGTGTAGGGTTGGATGGAGATGGAGTGTAGAGGCTGGTTGGGTAGGATTTTATAAGCAGTATAAGCTGTCACATCATTCTTTGTCTTGTGATGGGCTAAGGCCCTAATGCTTCTCATTCTTGAAATGGGCTAAGGCCCAAACCGACATCGATCTCGATATTGAAAAGGGCTTAGGCCGAACTAAGATTATCTGTTATTGTCTGTTTGTTTGCATGGGGATTACACACTGAGTTTACGTAAACTCACCCCTTATGTTTAATATGTATAGGTGATCCCCAGACATAGGCGGATCGGTGCGGCGGAGGACTCAGCGGTGGGCACACGACTCCTTTTTCCTATTTGATACTTATTTACGATTTTAAGTTTTCCTATTTTAAGTTTTTCCTTTTTCTGTAATAATGGCCTCTATGGATTTTTACCTACAATTTGGATTTTATACTATTTTCGGTTTATATCTGCTAGAAGTAGGTAAAACTCGGGTTTTCAAAAGAGATGAATGTTTTATCAAAATACCACGCACACTCAAATTATTTTAAAAGCTTCCGCAGAGTATAGCGTTTTGGAAATAAATCACGATTTGAGAATTAATGAAAGATAATGATAAGTTCTAAACGGAAAACAGTTTTAGTAATGATACGGTTTTCAAATGCACTTCCATGTGACATCACCAGATTCGGCCATAACGTCCAGGCCGGGTTTGGGGTGTTACAACAAGGATTTCAAAAACATAAAAATCATTAAAAACGGGGATAGAACGGACTTACAATTGAGCTTGGAAGATGAAAAAACCATAGCTATGTTTTCCTTAGTGATATTCGGCCATGGGAGAAGAAGATGGACAAGATTTTAGATTTATTTTACTTATTAATTCATTTAATTACCAAATGACCAAAATGCCCTTTCTTTAAAACACCCAAATTTCACCTAATTCATGTCCATTTTTGTCCACCAACTTAACCAATGGTCTAATTACCATCGAAGGACCTCAAATTTAAGATATCATAGAAATTGGACACCTTTAACATATAGAACTCAAATTTTTCACTTTTTTCAATTTAGCCCCTTTAACTAAATTGAGTGCCTAAACATCAAAATTTTCGAACGAAATTTTCACGAAATCATTCCATAAAACTGTAGACCATAAAAATATAATAAAAATAAATTTTATTGTGTCGAATTTGTGGTCTCAAAACTACTGTTCCGACTAGGCTCAAAATCGGTCTGTTACAAAAACAGAACAATTTACGATGAACGAATGTTACAAATAGATGAACTAGATGAATGGCGGACACATGTCAAGGAGAAATCGAAAAAGCTCTATGAAAAGCCAAAGTGACGCCATGATGAACATGTGGATGGAACGAACCAATTTAAGGTTGGGGACAAAGTATGTAACACCCCTAACCCGTATCCGTCGCCGGATTAGGGTTACGGGATATTACCGGACATAGCATGATTTAACACAATTATAAACACCTTTTATGCACCAAAGAATAACGACACCTTTATAACATTATCAGACTTAACTATTCACGGATCAATTATTAAAAATTTATAAACATGAATCATAGTTCCAATTCAAATCATTTATATCTTACTAATCATAATTCATAATCAACATTTTTCAAAATTTTCAACTAATACATTTCGCACTTACATCAAAACAATTGAACATGTTCCCTAATAATTTAATTTGAACCAAATCATATACAACTTAAAATTTAATCACATAGGGAACATTAGCATCATTATAATTTAGCCGTATATACCTTTAATGTCATTTGCTTTCTTTATAAGTCTACAACCTAATTAATACATAACAACTCAATTCAACATATGCTCAAGTTATAAACCCAAAGATCTATTACTCATCTCCCATTATCCACGCATATATACAACTTTGTTAACAAAGTACAAGACAAAGAGTACCAAACAGACATGACATATATTTATATGCATTCTTGATTTATGTGCAATTTACCTACAACATTTTTAATCATTTTCGAACATCAAGATATTTCATAGCATCTATCCGCATGCACAAAAAAAATAAAACATATACTTTACCATTTAATTAATCACTTAACTAATTGATCAAAACCATCATTATATACCTATATATATACAACACTTAACCGAATACACATACACAATATAGCCCATTTTGTAACAATCCTATAAAACCGAATATGCATATATTACATATATATACAAGATATTTCTTCCCAATTTACTTAACCATAATCAAATCCAAAGATTAACAAAACATACCAAATTTTACTCATTAAAGCATGCCATATCAAATCAATACAAAACCACATTTCGAAATCAAATTTTCATAGCCTAACTTAGTTCACATATGTCCTATACCACAAATCCCTCATGACCATATAACCAAACACTTGACGATAAGATTTAATCACCATAGCCGAATTATATATATAACTTCAAACCATCACATACATATTTCATTTCAAACTCGAATACATAATTACTCATAAACTATATTCAAATCGATTCATATTTCAATTTAGTCATCTCAAGAATAAATCATTAAGTATGCATAACCTAGTTATATTCATCAACCTTACATTTCAAGACCTTAATATTTAGCATAAACCAAATTGATCACAAACATGTAACATGATTACCTCATTCGAATGCAAGCTGAAATCATGATCAAATGTAGTCAAAATAGAGTATAAAAATTAAACACATCAAGCACCCATTCAAAAGCATATAAAATCCAACTTAAACAAAATGTTCATGGACAAGCCATTTTTAGACCAACCCTAACTCTAGCATGGAAATTAAGCCATTTTTGCATGGCTATTTATAAATATACATGATCCAAAACTAATCAAAAACATAAGCAAGCCTATACATGCCATAAGATTAAGTTCAAACTATATCAAAATTCCAAAAGAAGTCGATAGTGTGATAGACTTTGCTGACGATCCCCGAGCTCGTAACGTGACTCCAAAATCTATAAAACAAAGGTAAACAAAAACACACACACAATAAGCTATCTAAGCTTAGTAAGTCATAAGCAAATTATATATCAATGATTGTATAATAACACTAAGCTATTAAGGCCGAATATACATATCCTCAAAATTCCAAGTTATCATTTTATTCATACATTTGTGTATCATATGGATAAATGCATAATTACATATGAAAAACATATAAATCTCACTACTAATATCATATATATATATATCTCACTTGACCGAATATGCATAATCACATATACTTACACATAATTCATATTATTAACTTAAATATTTATGCCATCAATTTAACATCCAACTTACCTTATTTTCATAACTTAAGATAAGCACATACCTGAACCTTTTATTCAATTTCACATTCGGTCTTTACTTAACATTTCCCGTTGAACCGTTCGAAATTAAAAAGGATACGCGGATAGTCGGAAGCTCGTACAATGCCAACGTCCCAGACGTGGTCTTACATGTAATCACATATCGATGCCACTTTCCAGACAGGGTCTTACACGAATCAAATACGATGCCAATGTCCCATACATGGTCGTACACGTAAACACAAGTCGATGCCAACGCCCCAGACATGGTCTTACACGATAACACATATCGGAAATCCTATGTCATGACACATGTATCCTATCTATTCCTAGGGTTCGTACAGGACTTTCGGATGTTAAATCTCGATCGGATCGAACTCGAAATATAGCTCCTTTGCTCAATACACATTCAACCAAACACAAATATATTCACAATAATTCCATTCATCATGTAACATATATATATTATCAAATTTAACGACATTTATATGCTTATTGACTTACCTCGGATATCGACGGACGAAATCGACTACTCGACTACTTTTGACTTCCCCCGATCTAATTCCGTTTTCTTCCGTTCTTGATCTAAATAAATTCAAATTCAACTAATTTAACCACATATTCATTCAATTTAATCCAAAAACACATAAATGGGCAAATTACCATTTTGCCCCTAACATTTCACACTTTTTGCAATTTAGTCCATATTGCATAAAACACAAAATACACAAAATTTACACATACTATAGTTAGGCCGAATATTCACTAGCATTATACAAGTCCATATATTTCATTTTTTTTACATTTTAGTCCCTCAAAAATTTATTTTCACAATTTAGTCCAAATTACTCAAAATTATCAAAAATCCAAAGACAAAACATGTTAATTCAAAACATATCTTCCATATTCTATCATCAAACAATAAAAATCACAAACTATCATCAATGGCATAACACAAAATCATCACCAATTTCAAAAATTCAAGCATGGGTCTTGTAGTATTCGAAGCAACGATTACAAAAACATAGAAATTATCAAAAACGGAAGCAAAACATACCTTGAATTAAGCTCAACAATGGCCAAACCAAGCTTAGGTTTTCTTATTTTCTTTCTCTTTAATTTCGGCACCAAAAAGATGAAATGGCCACTTTCTTTTATGTTTTGTTTTATTATAATATCATTATAATATGTTATTTATTATTTAACTTATAAAATTAACATATTAAAACTATATAATATAAACATGTTGCCGTGCACTATCTTTATAAATGGCCAAATTTCCTATTAAGGACTTCACATTATAAAGACATTAGCAAGTTAGTACTTTACACATTAATTAGCCAATTTCACATCTTACGCGATTAAGCCCTTTTATTTAATCGGTCACTCAAGCAACGAAATTAAAACACGAAAATTTAACACAAGCAAATTCACACATAATAAACACTGAAAATAATTTTAAAATATTTTTCAGACTTGGATTTGTGGTCCCGAAACCACTATTCCCATTAGGGTCAAAATTGGGCTGTTACAAAGTACTACTAGACAAAAAGGATCCATGAATTGCCCCTTCGGAGCATGTTGCAAACGGATCAAACCCATTTATGGTACTGAATGTCTTCCCCTACGGCACAGTCGAGGTAACTCATTTTGAATTTGACACATTTAAGGTAAACGGTTCTCGACTTAAACCTTATTTTGGTAAAATGTTTGATAACGAGAAAGTGGAGCTTCGGCTCCACGAACCACCGTGACCATGCGCATACGAGGTAAGTCGAGCTTAGACTCTAAATAAGCGCTTCTCGAGAGGCAACCCAAGTGTTAACACTTTGCTAATTCTTTTAATTTTATTTCAAGTTAATTTTAAAATTAATATATTTTCAAATTTAAAAAAAATAAAAATAAAAATTGACCCACATGGCCTGGACACACGGGCATGTCCCAGGCCGTGTGCACAATAAGGGGATCGATAGTGAGTTACACAGCTTAGCAACATGGCTATGTGACCCACACGAGCGTGTCCTTGGCTGTGTAAGTCCTGGGACTTTTTTTTTTTCAAAAATTCGAAGGTTACACGGCCTAAAATGGTCCACACGGCTTAGAGACACAACCGTGTGGCACAGACGGACTGGACACACGGGCGTGTCCTAGGCCGTGTGAACCTTGGAGCTAATTTTTTTAATTTTATTCCAAGTCAAAGAGTTACACGGACAAGAGACAAGGCCGTGTGGGATCTCACATGGGCATGGGAGAAGCGAAGGAAATCACACACAGCCTGGGCACATGGGCGTGTTTGAGGCCGTGTGAAAACTGGGCTTAATTTTTAATTTCACACGGGCTGAAAACACCCCACACGGTGCCCAAACCCTAAAATTTATTTCTCAATTTGTCTTTTTCTTCTTCGCCAAACAAGCCACCACCTTCCCCCCCACATCACCTACCTCCTCTCCCTTCTCCCCATAGTCGACTTTAACCCGCCCCCACCCACGCGCACGACACACGCCTCCCACGTGTAACCCCCCATCGTAACTCCGGCCACCATCTTCCGTCGGTCTTCCCCTTTTACCCTTTTTTTTATTTTATTTAGTTTCTTATATTTTTATTTATAATTATTATTGATTATATTTTTATTTTTATTTTACTGATCCATTTTCTTATTTATTTTTGTTTTATTATTCTTATGCCTAGATTTTAATTTTGTTTTAATTTATTTCGACTATTTAGTTATATTTCTATTATTTCTATTATTGTCTTTTACCTTTAATTTTATCGGTATCATTAAGTTTATTTTGTTTTATTTTTATTTTTTTCTTTATTTTTATTTTTAGCTGCTTTATTTTTATTTTTCTTAGACTTATTTCATTTATTATATTTTGAACTATATTTTTATTTTTATGGTTGTTTCTAATTGAGTTGTAACCTCTTACTCTTCTTCATTATTTAAATTTATTTTCTTCCTAGTTTGCACAGAATCATACACTTCACTTTCAATTATCTATAATTCCGTTTTCACCATTCTGGCTATTTCATCCAATATTTAGGGCAATTTCAGTTTTCTCCTTCTCTTATGATATTCTTCTTATACTGTGATTATATTTGTTTGTACATTGAGGACAATGTACATCTTAAGTGTGGGGAGGTTATTTATATAATTATTAGAAAATCCCTGAATTATGTCTTGTATTTAAGTAATTTTCTCATACTTTCATTAGAATGGATTTTTGTCAAGTTGAGATTTTTTGTTGATGTGTTTTGGGTTAATTTGTAGACATTTGTGTATTGGTTGATTTAAACTTTAAGACATGAGAGAATCAAGCATGATAATTTATTTTTCAGAAAGTAAAAAAATTTAGGTTGTTTTCCTAAATCGAAGTATTATCTTGAAGTTCGAGATTTGCATGTTTGACATTAAAAACCATGATTTTTTGTGAGATTTTGAGCCTCTAGAGCATACAATTTTCTTGCTCATTTTATTATTGGTTATGAGTTTGTCAACCTGATTTGTTATTCTAGAACTTACTTCGATTATGCATGTCGAGACCACACATTTGATTTGATTTACTGAGATGATAAAGAAACCTAGGTCTTAACCCACTTATCCCATAAAAAGCCTACCTTCGTAATTAACCCATAGTGAACCCCGTTGAGCCTAACACACCGTTTCTTGATTTACCCATGAATGTTAACCCATAACTCATTTTTTTTCGTTGAGACTTTTTCCCGTTTTATAAACTCCCTTTTTGTCGAGATTTGATTTGGTTAGTTGCTTAACTATGCTCTTCTGTTTGATTTGCTGAATTATTTCTGATTGTTTTAGATAAATAGAAAAAAAGAAGAAAAAAAGAGAAAAAAAGGAAATTGAAAAAAATATTGATTATTATTTAGTTCTATGTTGATTGAGCTTGAACAGTTAAATTCATATTTTGAGAAGAAGCTCGTTTTTATTCTTGAATAATTCTTGATTTATGCTTTTTTTAATTCAACATTTGTTTATTTTTTTTCTAGTTTGGTAATTTATCAATTCGATCTCGATTATAACCAAATTTTCTGGCCTTTCTCCACACCCTTAACCTAAGCCCCATGACAACCTCTTAAAGACCTTTTGATTTCTGTATCATCTGATTTTATAGTGGTGGAGATTTGATTTTCATGAAAGCCTATGGTAATGACCTTTTTTGTTTGACTATTGAGTGCTTATTTTTGAACCTTAAACACTTTCAGTGATTTGAGTGAATCTTTAGTGAGGATGTTGATTCTTGTCGATTTTGAATTAAAGGTAATTACTTAGATAATGGGAGACACCTATGTTTCCGTGTTTAAAAATGTTAGCTTGGATTGTTTGAGACTTTAATGCTCTTTTAGTTGAATCGCCAATGCATGATTATTTGTGAATTATTGTGAGACATTATTGATGGGAATTACAAGTTGAGAAATATTGATTTTAATGTGAGTTGAGGATTTTGCTTAAGGACAAGCAAACGCTTAAGTGTGGGGATATTTGATAAGCTATAAAAGTAACATATTTTAATCCCATTCTTAATGCGTTTTTGGATGATTAATTATGCAAATTAGTGAATTTGATGTTCCTAATCCTTTAAATTCATGTTTCTATACTTAGGAGAGCATTTGGGAGTGAAATGAGTGAAAAACGAGCCAAAATCGGACAAATAGAGTTGTTTTCAGGAGCCACATAGCCTGGGCATTTCCACACGGGATGGGCACATGCCCGTGTGAGCCAGACGGGCTGGACGCACGCTTATGTGCCAACCCATGTCGATTTCGCATCCTACTTCCCAAATACGCTGAAAGACCTAATTTTTAGGCTTTCTGAGCATTTTAAAGTCTATAAATACCCATTAGAAGAAGACATAAGGGGGCAATCAGAGAAGATCGAAGAAACCACTCGAAGAACACCATCGAAATCAACTCTGAATTGGATCTCCATCAAGATTGAAGACCTCCTTTTAATTTCTTTCAAAGTTTTATTGACTTTCTTTATGTCTTGTGGTTTTTCTGACTTTTAGATGTTTCTATTCAGGATTATGAACTAAATTCCCTAGATACATATGGAGGATGAAACTTATGATGAATCCTTTTATTTAATTTCTGTTTGTACGCAATAAGTACTTGATTATTGTTCTCAATTATGTGTGCTTATTTCTTTTTTAAATATTTCTGGGATATTAATTCATGTTTAATGTGCTTAATTCAGTGGAGCAAACGTCCCTGTTTAAGAGTAGATTTAGCATAATTGAGTGGAGTTGCATGCAATCCTAGAAACAGGACGACATAAATCTACTAGATTAGAGTCAAATCTAATAGGGGAATCCATAGGTCGAGTTAATACGACGATAGGAGTTTTGTAATAGCCCATTTTTCAATGAAATCGGAACAGTGGTTTCGGGACCACAAATTCGATCCGAAAATAATGTTTATTTTTATTTTATTATATGGTCCGTATTATGATAGACATGTCGTATGAAAATTTTGATACGAAAATTTTATCGATTAAGTGCTTAATTACGAGAAGGACTAAATCGCATAAAATGCGAAAGTTGAATTCTAGTAGCTATAAGAATTAAATAGCTATGGAATTCAAAACTAGAGGTCCTTATATGGTAATTATACCATTAAGAAAAGTATGTATATTTTCTTGGTGACTCATCCATGGAAATATAGAAAAAGGGCAAGGACTAAATTGGAAATTAAAATAGTTTAATTAATTAAAAGATGATAAAAAGAAATATCATCTTATTTTGTCATCTTCAACCTTAAAAATACATGGAAACTCTAGGAGAGAGAGAAGAAAATTTCAAGGCCTAATTGGGTAAGTTTCCTTGTCATGCTTTTAGTAATTTTGATATTTTTGAAACCGGGATAGTCTAATTTATCTATTTGGGGGATCAATTTGAAAAGTTATCAAAGTATGGAAAATGGGTCATGGATGTATATGCTGAAAATTAGAAATTTATGGTAGAAAATGAAAGATTATTGATAGATAAACAATTTTTACAAAGTGATTTTTGATGAAAACATGATTGAGGGACTAAAATGTAAAGTTGTAAAATTTGATGAAAAATTTTGAATTTTTACGAGTACATGTGCTGTAAATTTTGTAATGGGATTTTGGTTAGGTTTGGAATAGGGAGTAAATTGCACAAATTTCATTTTCCGAGCCTAGGGACGAAATTGGAATTTATGGAAAAGTTAGGGGCAAAATGGTAATTTTTCCTAAGACATAAATTGAGTCCCAATGAGTATGAAATGTGTGAAATTGATGATAAAAGTTATTTATATAGATCCAAACAACTCAAATTCGAGGTTAGATCGAGCGAAGGAAAATGTTTCGGATTAGTAGATTACCTACGCAAACAAGTGTCGAGGTAAGTTCGTGTAACTTAATCGAGCATGTAAATATGTTTAATTGAATGTTGTGCTTGTATGGAATGTGACTTATATTGATGTGCATTTCTTGAATGCTATAATGAGAAAATTTATACATGCTTGAAAATGGTGAAAAAGGGTTATGTCCCGATTGAATATTGAATTCCGATGAATATATGTGCTTTCCCGTAATGGATGAGGTCCTGCATTTGTTGCTGACAGATTTAGCTCGGACGAGCAATCCTATTGACCTTATTATAGAAAGGATTTAGCCCGGACGGGTAATCCTAATATAATACCTCTCGAGTATACGTTATGGTTAGGGTTTAGCCTAGAATTGTAATCCTAATTGAGCTCCTCTGAGTATATGTTATATAAAGAATTTAGCCTGGGCTGGTGATCCTGTTATACGATATGTGGCTCGAGAGTGTGTTCTTTAGTTAAGTACGCTAATGGGTACCCCTGAATAATAATTGACGGATTATCGAATTGTACACCTCGAGTGTACTACTTGAGCATCCATTGGAATTTCAATGATTCAACAGACACAACTCTTGACACGGCATGAGGATTATAAGATGAAATGATAATGACTTGAAAGAATATTGCTTGATGAGCTCATCTATGTTTACTTGATTGATATGAAGATTTTGGTGACTAACATGTTTTATTGAGTGCAGGTGTTTAGGCAATATTGCTAATGGATGGAAAACATGATATTGTATGCTTAGATTTAATAAATGGGAATGGTAAGTTTAGTTTCCGTTATACGAACTTACTAAGCATGTAATGCTTTCTCTGTTTTATTTCCCCTATTTTATAGTGCTCGGAAGCTCGTGAGGTTTGAGATCATTGGAGCATTGTCACACTATCAACTAGCTTATTTTGGGTATACTTAGTAAAATCATTTTGGTATAATGGCATGTATAGGACAACTTGACCATAGGTGGCTCGAAAATGATGTTTTGTAACCTAGCCATTGGAATGGCTAGTAATGGTTCATTTTGGTATGACTAAGTAGGTTGTTATGATATATATTCAAATCTGTTATGTTAAGTATATGTGATCAAGTGATGTTAATGCCTAAGTTAATCCAAGGTAAGTTTATCAACATATATGCATGTAATGGTATGTTATGATGAATGATGGAATTTGTTAAGTTTGATTGCTTAGAATGGTTGGTATTGGATGTCTGTTTCAAGTGTAGGTCATGGGTGTGATTTTGGGTGAGAAATGAAGCTTGAAATGGCTTTATTTTGTCCACACGGGCAGACACACATGCGTGTGTCTAAATCATATGTGACACACAGCCTGGTATATAGGCGTGTGGTTAGGCCGTGCGTCCCCTGCACCTTAATTTTGAGAAACAGAATGCTCAGAATTGAGCACACGGTTAGAGAAATGGGCGTGTGTCTCAGCCGCGTGGTTGACACGGCCTTGAACACGGGCGTGTTACACGGCCGTGTGAAAACTACACCTAATTTTGAAAATAAAAATTCACCACATGGCCTAGCACACGGGCGTGTGACTTGGCCGTATGACTTCAATTTCTTCATGCCTTAGAAGTCAGAGAGTTACACGGGTTAAGGACACGGGCGTGTGTAGTCACACGGCCCGACCACACGGGCATGTCCCTAGACCACACGGGCATGTGGGCACTGTATGTAAGAAAAAAATTAGAATTTCACGAAAAATTCCCTAAGATCCCGATTTAGTCCCGATTCCTTTCTAATGCTCGTATTGGGCCTCGAGGGCCCATTTAAGGGACGTTATGTATAATCTCGGTGAATGAATAGTGATTAACATGAAACGTCTATAAATGTTCCGAAAATTTCTGGTAACACTCTGTAACCCTATTCTGGCGACAAATACGGGTTAGGGGTGTTACAAGTTTTAATTAAAAAGAGATTTCAATTAATCAACCTAGAGTCAGTTGTTCTTACTTTTGAATGAGATATTAACATAATTTAGGGATTTCTACAGATCAAGACACAAGCGAATTTTAATTCAGATTCATAATAAAAGGTGAAGTCTAGGTGGATTCTTTTCTATGTATTGTCGATCTAATTGGTTAATATTCGATTATTTCTCTGTTGCGTTTTTAGTTAAATTAGTTTAGTAAATTTAGATTAAAATACATCACCCCAAATTATCAGCTAAATAATAGAAAAATAGTAATTACTAATACTTTTAGTCCTCTTGGATATGATATTCTCTACTCACCATAGCTATACTATTGTTCCAAAGGTTCATTTGCCTTTGTCGTATTTATAGTTAGTTTAGTGACCATCAACCGCTTGTCGCCTATACTTGGAGTTTTCAAAAGATGTATCAACTGAAGATTAAAAGATAGGGTGCCTTCGCCGAGATAGCCCATTTTAGTACAGGCCAAGGTTACGAGCCCATCATCCAGAATTGGGCCTCAAACCTACATCTCAGAAATGGTAAGATCGTGAGAGTCATGTGCAAGCTTGAAATCACTTTTGGCTTCCACACCTTCTGGTTCATGCCCCAGGAGGACATTTGATCACCTCCGGACGTACCAACATCTAGAGTGTGAATACTGCAATTAAATATAGAAATACAAGGCGATATACGCAAGTATACGGGTCGAGTTGTAATATAGTTGTAATATCGTACCCAAGGGAGGCGAGTGCTAGATCAATTCTAACCTAAACAATAAAAGATCTAGTTAGTAATTTAAACCAGTTATAGTACGAGAACAAAATAAAAGGGTTTTTAGGGTTTTTATAATGATAAAATAAAATAACATAAAAGAAATAAAGTTCAAGAGATAGAAGAGTAGAGTGAATCAAATCTTGATTATGGATGATTAGCTCACTTCGGTAATCCCAATCAATTGTTGTCTCGGGTTCCTCGTTAATCAACTAGTCGCTAACCTAGTAAGATCTTCTGATCTTCCTGTAACATAACAAATAAGCAAAGACTACTTATCTTCCGACCTCACAATCCAGACTGGTTTGGGCTCAAGGTGTTGACAAATGGGTAATACCAATTTTTGGTTAATTCCCACCTTGATGACTTACCAGGGTTGTCAAGCCTAGGACTTGTTTCATGTTCTTCCTTTCCTAAACAACTGATCCGTTAAGTAACCCAACAAAATAGTTAATAGGTCATATCCCCACACGCTAATCCTCTATAGGTGGATTAGTTTCTCATGACTTTCATAAACAATATGGAGTTGATGTAAAGAGAGAACATGATAAATTGATTAAAGTGTAGAGTTTAAGAAAATTTCTAATTTGTATTAAAGATGGAAAACGAATCCACAAATTTTGATGATTTCTACAAATAAGATCTCTTGACAAAGAACAACTGAAAATAAACTCTAAAAAGCTAAGAAAGAAAGAAAACTAAATTAAGTTTAAAAGAGAGAATCTAGGCTAAGTGAATGATGTCTATAACATGGGCCAAATGAGCATATTAATAGAGTTCAGGTGGCCGTCGTCCTCAACCCTAGGTTATCTGACGTTCCAGAGCTTTAAGTTTGATTGTGTAGATCAAAATGCCCCTATTTCATATTTGATTTCCGTCCTAGAGTTGATGTTGTGACACACCAGGACCTGTGTCACGACATAGCAGTCAGTGTACTCCTCTTGGGATATCTTCAGGGGTATGTCGCGACACTGTAACATCCTGATTTTGGGGCTATGCATTTGATGTGTTTTGTGTGTATGCCTTGTTTAATGTGTTGTTTTAGGGTGTATGGGAGTCTAGGAAAGGCCCAGGGAAAAGCCGGAGCCCTGGCTAAAATTTTCTTTTTAGGTACTTTAGTGGAGAAGTTAGCTGGAATAGGACCTAAGGGATGATGTTGGTGGTTGGTTGACACAAGAAAAGGAGTGGCAGAGTGGCAAGGAGGCGCCACTTAAGATGCTGGTAAGTGACGCCACAGAGAATAGGAGAGGGAGCAGGTTCAAGTCACAAGGAGCTCATTTTGGGAGTTCTTTTTGGCGTCGGGAGAGCGAGGCGGCAGTCCGATGGGACACTTCAGATAGGGAGTGGGTGAGTCAAATAATTTGAATGAATGGCGAGAGGAAAAAGGGGAGCTTGAAGTGTTCAAAATATTTCAAACGGGTGATCAGGAGGAATTTGAGGAGAAAAGAAAGGAATGCGCATTGTGAGCTTGGTGTTGGCCGAATTTCAAACTCGTAGTAGAGGGGGGAAATCGGTTTTGTCTTGCTAAGGGTATGCCGAATTTCAACTTGGGAAGCATAGGCTTTTTGTTCTCAAAATAGTGCATTTTCGGTTTTGAGGTTAGTAGGTGCCAAATTTGTTTGAAAGTGTTTAGTAGTCAAGTGAGAATTTCCTTCCCATTTCGGCATTTGAGGTTTTTATTTTACTCTTTCTTGAACCCTTTTCTATGTGTAAGCCGAAACTACCATTTACTTTCATTCTCTTCTTCATCTCCATTTCTATGCTATAGCCGAATGTCCCTTATCCAAAGTTCTCTTCTCTGATTTCTTCTACAAACTGAATCTTCATAGCCTTCTCTTTTTCATCTTTTCTTTTAGTCACTTCTAAAATCGAAAACTCCTAAGTTCCATTGGTAGTTCTTTTATTTTTCAGCTCTTTCATCTTATTCCCTGTTATTGCCGAATCTTCTCTTCTGCCATGCTAGTGCCGAATTCTCTTAGGTGATAACTGAATCTCCTGTGTTAAGGTAAGTGGCAATTTCTTCTATATCTTTAACTTCTCTTTCGATTTTTGGAAGCCATAGCCGAATGGCTAGTTGGCTTGGTGAGGCCATCGGTTGGACTTATGTTTCTTCTTATTTTCTTGTGTTCTTTGGGCCGCCTATTTCGAGAATCGAAGAAAGTCAAATCGTCGAGATCTCTCAACCGGAAACCATTAATCTCTGAACCCTATATCTCTCTTTTCAGGATTTCAAGGTAAGGGTGTTCTCTTTAGATTTTGTTTAGGTTCATTATCGTATTCGTTACCTTAACCCTATATTATGGTTTAACAAGCCATATTTCATTATAGTATCATCTGACGAGATCTTTTGATGGAATCCAATACCAATCAGGCAAATGAGGGGGTTGGACCCGTGATCCCAGCCCCTAAGTTTAAGAAGTGTGCCGTATCAGCAGTCTGAGATTGGCCACCGGGGTGTGGACCGATTTCAGAACAGAGTCGTAGGTAGATAGCAGTTGTTTCTGCTATCGATAGTATCGACGTAGAGAGTATTGTTTTGCGTGTTACCAGGTGTGTAAACCCTAACACACTTTACTTAATTGTATTATTAATTGTATGGGCTGAAAAGTCGGAAAAGCCTGTGAATACAGTCAAAATACCTTTGTGGTTAAGGCAGGAAGTGCCAGGTACGTATCTATAATTACCTGATATGAGTTGGTTGTATGTGATGATATATTGCCTTGCTATTAGCATGATACCTTTGATTCGACATAAATGTTGTGCATGGGATATGGGAATGTTGATAAAGGGGAAGTGATTTCAAGGTCACATAGTGATCGGTGGCTCTGCCACATTGTTTTAAGGTCACATAGTGATCGGTGGCGCTGCCACATCTGTTTATGAGGTCACGTAGTGATCGGTGGCTATGCCACAGTTGACTTTAAGGTCACATAGTGATCGGTGGCTCTGCCACATTTTCTGACAATATGACTGTCAAGACGGCGTGTAGTGGATGGAGGGTTGATTGTAGAAATCCCCACGGTGTGATGGTTGGTACGGGATGGCGTGTAGAGGATGGAAATACTAGGTTGGGCCGGGCTTAAAGCATTCATGAATTTGTATGATATCATGTATGAGCTTAATACGAGATTGTGCGCCGTGGGCCGGTTTAAGTGTTTAATGGTTTTACACACTGAGTCTCTGTGACTCACCCTTTCCCTAAACTTTCCAGGTAATCAGTAGATCGTGGATATTGGAGCCGAGGTGGACTCGTGGAGGCCATAAAAGACGTTATATTTTATGAACTTTTATTGCTTAAAGTTTTTCTTTAAATTTGGGTAATTTTTGATGTAATAAGGCCTTTTAAATTTATATTTGGTTTTATTTAGTATTTATGCCTGACACTATGGAAAAATTTTAGTCACGAAAATTTAAATGGGGTTTTATATATGCGAGTTCACTAAGTAACTTTTTTTTTTCAAAATCGCACCTCGTCTAATAAATGATTGTTTAATTAAAATTTTGAAATTTTTCCCAAGCTAACAAATCTTGGTTTTCGAGACATCGCTTAATCAAAAGGTTTTAAAAATAATATATTATGATTTTTCCCAGAGTAGATAGGAAATCGTTTTCACTCAACCCTGTGACATACCAGATTCGGTCGTAGCGTTTAGGTCGGGTTTGGGGTGTTACAGACACCCTCAGACTGTGTTACGATATTAAAGAAAGTCTTGAGGTTTCTTTATTTTGTTCCCTATGTTGCGACATTGGTAATCTTGTGTTGCGACGTAGAGACCAATATCAGTTTAATATGCCTTTTTAAAAGTTTCCTGCACACTCACAAAGTGCGTTAGCTCACTGTTAGACCTCGTTCGACCTCTAAGGTAAATAAAAGACTAAATTTTGCACATTTTATTAACTTATTAATACTTAAGAAAACATAATTCAAATCTATTGAAAATGCTTGTTTTCAAGCTCCTAAACTGCGATAATTAGTCTAATCTGCTACACCAAATTACGGCAAATAAAAATCCCTCACATTTAAGTCATTGCTTGTCCACAAGCAACATAAATATAAGTGACAAATAAAATGACGACCATTGAGTAAATAGGATACAAGTATTGACTTCGGAGCACATGACTGAGGCATTTTACATTCACTCAAAACTTTAACATGATGAATAATTGATTTACCACTTTTAACCACAAACATATAAGTTCAGTATGTTACAAAGTATGCAAGCATTAAGGGTCTCACCTCTAGGGATCCATCATAAAATCATACAAGTAACTTGATTATTCAAGCAGAATACAAATAGTCATTTATGCGTATGTTTAGTATGAGGGCCATTCATGTATAAGGATATTTAGGTCAAATAGGAATTTCCGGCTTGTAATGTTCTGAGGCTTAGGACATGTATGGAATTCAATAATAGTAAGCATCGAGAGGGTTACAAATAAGAAAATAGTTTGGCACATCGTATTGATCCCTATTCTTCCCCTTTTAGTGACCCTTACCCATTCACCGCCTTATTTCTTCTTTTCTCACCTTCCTTGTCTCTACATATATAGGAAATCATAGCATGACATAGTAACTAAGGCTAGCCTACCAGTTTCTATGCACTAATGAATGAGTTTCTCTTTCTTTTGTGACTTTGTGACTTTCTTTTTCAGCTCATCTCACTCAAGAATGCTTTGTTTATTTTCGAGAATTTTTTCTACTCGTATTACCTTTGCTTTTTGAATATTTTTTTCGTTTTGCGCTTTTAGGCTAACCTATAGCTCCCATATCACACTAATCTTTCCTATTTCACTCTATTTTTACAATTCTGCCGTGATATATCTAAAAAATTAACCCTCAATACATATGGCTAGACGTCTATAGTCGTGTAGTGCAGGACCAAAGAAAAAGGGCAAATAAAAATTATCATTTTTAGGCTTGGAGTTTGTAACGGGGTTCATCAAGAAGTGTCAACAGGCTTAAAAATCGGTACTAAAGGTGGACATCAATAGGTTAGCTTTTTGGCTCTGGATATGTTCCAAACAATGCCTTAGGTCATCCTTGAATATCTCAATATGCAAAAATTTAATCCATCAAACAAACTCACATTCAACCATTTATCATTCATACTAGCATGCTCGTTTCCTTGTATTTTCTATATCATTTGGTACAGTTGATTGATTAATACCTATTTATAGTGTAACGTTTAGAACTTAGTAGTCTAATAATAAAAAAAATTAAAATCACCTACCATCATGCCAAATTTATTTGTAAACATAAGTAACTTATGTACATGCTCCTTACCAATCACTTGTATTTCTACAAGCTCAAGCACACAAAAGAGAAAAAATAAAATAAAAATTTTAGAACACATTTTCTATGTTAGCCCCACACTTTAGTTAACACATTATCCTCAATGTGTTGCTGTTAAAGAGATAAGGAAAGAAGGTACCCGATTGATTGTAGTCGCTCCAATTGCTAATGGTTGGTGCTCCCTTCTTTGGTCATGTAAAGCTCGAATTGTTTGTGTCTTCTTCGTATTGGGTTCCTACATAGAAAACCTAAAAAAAATGTAAGGGAACTTTAAAATCGACTTATTAATCCTACTCGGTCAAAGTCGAAATCAAAATCATCCAAAAATTAATACAAGTCTTTCCAAAAATAAAAATGTTCAATCATCCTCTTCAAAATCCATCTCCTCACTTCTGTTATCCTCCTCATCCTCCTCGCTTTCTTGCCCTCTTAATCTTGTTCCATATTTGTTGGTCCAAACATGTCAGGTGTATAATTAGGGACTCGAATGTTGTTTTACCTAGCAAATTCTTAAAAAATTGGTCCCGACTCTTGCATCCCCTAAATCATCCAATCTAACTTTGGATGAGTACTCTCACCAACTTCCTGTTGAGCTCGTGCCAACATTTGTGACGAAGTTAGTGTAGCTGTTGGTTCTTGCTGTCGCTTGTTTCAATATTTTTTCTGTTTGGTTCGCAGCTCAATGTATTGTTGGAACAAGGTGTCCCCGATGATACTTCGGGAAGGTTTCAACGACTCCTCAGTGGATGTCATAGGTACACCCGTCTTTTTGCATAATGCCGTCACTAAATGGGGTAAGAAAACTCCCACCTTCTGTCCACTAATGCATCTCTTCGTGTTCTGGTGGGTCCATTTGCTGATCTAGACCTGCTTTTTTTTGTAAAATAGCATTGAGTAAAACTGCTCTAAAGGTATTAATGTTAGAAACATTTAAAGTAGGTACTATTCTTGTGCACACAAATTGAATCCACATCTTAGCTTCTAGAAACATAATAGCTTGATGAAAGGACACGAGAATATTGGTACTTGAATGATATTTCCATTCACCCCTTCCTTCAGTTAAAAAGTTTATAATGTTATCCATATCTATGTCCCAGAAATATTCTAAATTAATTTCGTCAATAAAATCATTCTCATAGTATAGAGCATTATAAAATTCACAAATAATTCGAAGGGTTACTTGCACATTTTTCCCTCGCACAAGTACCGATTCGCACACATGACCTTCAGTGCTCCTAAACTCTTTTTCCTGTAATGATACATAAAATTCTTAAACAACAGGGACCACAACATTATCTCTAGGGATTGTCCAAAAACGTTCCCAGCTATGATATCTGACTAAAGGCCATATTTCCTTACACAAAATCATAGATGGATCAAATCCCCTCTCTTGGATAAAGGTTTTTCCTTGAAGTTCAATAAAATATTTTCAGTCTTCGGGTTTGAAAAATTAGAGGGATTTGGAACTGTCGGTGATTTTGGTTCATTAGTTTGTCTAACTTTTCTAGGTGGCATGATATCTAATGCTACTAACTAATGAACTAATCAAGAAGTTTATTTCAATAAAACAATAAAAATTTATATAGGAACCCTTAACCTTGTATGAGCCGTTGGATTCCTTATCACGTTTTTCTTTGCTCGTAGTTCCTTGGAGTGGTTTCGTTCTTGCCTTTCACAAGTAAGATTGAAAGAAACAATTTTTCCAAACAAATTAAAAAGAGAAAGGGAAGAATGACTGTTAAGGCTTAAGGTATTTGGGGAGGTTTAAGAGCTTAAAGGAGGTAAAGGATGTTTAAATAAGAGTTAATTTTTTTTAGGTTAAGAAATAAGTGTTTTGGGGGTTTAAAATTGGGTAAATTAAGGGTTAGGTCACTGGGTTGCGTGAATGGTTCGGGTCAACCTTGCATTTAATTGCAGCGATGTCGCGACACAGGGGTTCCGTGTCGCGACACATCTTTTAGTTTGGAAATTTGAGGAGACTATCCTTCATGTCGCGACATAGGAGTGTGGTGTCGCGACATCGAGTTGGTTTCTTAAGTTCTACATTCTACACAAAGTGTCGTGAGACGGGGTTGCCGTATTGCGGCACCGATTCTGTGACAGCCCAAATTTCCATCTTTGAGGATGTCTCAATCGTCAATGAACATCTATCAAATAAAAGTTAACATCTAAATTTGACTGTTAGTTAAATATACAGTAATTTTCAACAGTTAGGCAATTCAAATATTTATAAGTTTTACTACCGGATTTATCCGATAGTATCATCAATTCACCGATGGATGATTCTTCTGTTATATCAGTATTAGTCCATCGTCCATCATGCCATTCCACCTATGCTCGCTTGTCCCTTTCCTTAAACCTGTTTATTCTTTCTACATATATAAACGGAAGCGTGTCCCTTAACTCGGGAATGTTAGAGATAAATAATTTTTTGCATTGCTCCCTTAACTTCCTCCTATCTTCCTCACTTGGTTGATTGCCACATTTAAAAGTTTTAGTCTCACCATTGATTTTCATAGTCAATTCATTTTTCTCTAAATTAATGGTGGATCTAGAAGTGGCCGAGAAAGGTCTACCTATTAAGATCGGTATCTCACGATCTTCCTCAAAATCAAGCACCACAAAATCTACCAGAATAATGAAATTGCGCACTTAGACTAATACATCCTTTAGTATACCTTTTGGATGAACTAAAGATCTATTGGCCAACTATAGTGTTATATGTGTATTTTTAAGATCCCCTAACCTGAGTTTTTCAATGGCAGATAAAGGCATCAAATTAATACTATCTCCTAAATCACATAGAGCTCTCTATTAAAATAAATGCTCCCTATCTGTATAGGAATAGTAAAACTTCTTGGGTCATTTAAATTTTGGGGAACTCATCTTGATATAATAGCGCTACAAGAAGCGCTTATACTAACTTATTCACTTACCTTAATTTTCCTACGCCTAGACATAATTTCCTTTAAAAACTTGGCGTACTTAGGAACTTTCTCTGTTAACTAGATTAAGGGTAGGTTAACGTTTAATGTTTTGAACAAGTTTGGGAAACTCACGAATTCATCCTCATCTCGCTTTTGTTTTTCCTCTAGTCTTGAGGAGAATAGGATTTTTGCACTGGCAAAATCTTTAGTTATTTCCTTCTCTGTCTTCGTTGCTGGTGTGGTTACCTCTTCTGGCTCATATTCCACCTCTAGGGATTCCTCTGGAGGATTGTCATTATTTCCTGCAATTTTCTCTGGAGTGGTAGTTTTTAGGCTACATAGTACTTTGCCTGACAGGAGCGCAATCACTTTCATGTGCTCCTTACCTTCCCTATGTGGACTGTCTTCTGTATTGTTGGGAATACATGTGCCAATTTTCCTTTTCATGTCACCCATCATGCTCATCAATTGGCTCATTTGATCTTTGAGTTTAATCAATGTTCTTTTTGAATTGGTGTACTCAGAATGCACATGCTTGACATCCGTTCTCATTGATTGCATTTCTCCTTCGATTCTATCTAGAAGTTGACCACATGTAGTATGATCACTTGGGTTTACCCTATTCTAAGTTTTTTGCAAATAAGGAGGTTGATAATTAGTGTTTTTAACTTGACTTAAGCTGTTACCTCCTCTTTGATTTCCTCCCCATCTCAGGTTTGGGTGATCCCTCCAACTCAAATTGTATGTATTCGGATAAGGGTTTCCACTTTTATTCTTGACGTAATTTACATCCTTTGTGGGATTATTGAGTTAGTGGAAGAGTGGTTTGTCTCCTCCATGCATAGACGGTGTGGAAGCATATTTGATACGGTTAAGTCTATTCACTCTTTATTGATACTTGTTATCTTCATGGATGGTCTTGACCGTAATAGGTTTCTGGCCATATGTGAAGCATTCAATCGGCCACTGACAGGAGTTTAATGCCATATTATCAATAATTTTAGATGCATCCTTATATGTCCTGTTCATTAGGGCTCCTCCTGCTGCTCCATCTAATCCAAAATGTGCGTTCGCATCCAAGCCGTTATGAAATACCTGTAATCGCATCCATTCAGGAAATTCGTGGTGTGGGCATTTTTGAATCAATATTTTGAAATGTTCCCACACCTCATAGAAATTTTCTCCCTCAATCTGTCTAAAGACAGTAATTTCTCTTCTTAGGTTAACTGCTTTACTAATCGGTAAAAACTTCTGTAAGAACCTTCTAGCGAGTTCATCCCATGTCGTGATAGATCTCGGTACCTACAAGAATAACCAAGAAAAGGTGTTATCAATCAAAGAGAAGAGGAACAATTGAAGACGAATAGCGCCATCAGTGACCCGTTATAGTTAAAAGTATCATAGAGTTTGAGCAACCGTTTTAAATGCTGATTAGGGTCCCCTGTCATTGTGCCCCTAAACTGTAGATTATTCTGGATCATCTGAATCATTGTCAGTTTGATCTTGAAATTATTAGTTGTGATCGTCAGCCTTGTTATACTTTCTTGAACCATGTCTAGACTTGGTAAGGCATAATCCCCTAAATTTCTCTCGTTTCGAGCCATATGTACATTTGCAGAGAGTTGTGGTGCGGGTTGGTTTCCTAGGGCATTATCGTGAACATCACCAAATAGTGTATTTTCACATGGTTAATTACCTATAGCAGGTGGCGGTGGATCTTGCATCTGTTGTTACCACTACTGTTGTTGTTGGCAATTTCTTTGGATTACTTTTTCTTGATCTGTGACTGCTACAATAGGTGTACCCCTACTAAGAGTCATACACTAAACCCAAAAAGAAATGATTAGTAACAATAAATAAAATAAAATAAAATCATACCTATAACTTAAAAATTTCCTAATTATTCTTTTACGTGCAAAAATTAAAATTAAACTAGTGACGTTGCCTCTCCAGCACGACACCAACAACTTGATCGTCTCTGGACGTGCCAATGTCCAGATTGTGAATACTACAATAAAATATAGAAATACAAGGCGGTATCTACAAGATTATGGGTCGATTTGTAATATAGTTTTACAATGAAGTAGGTGAGTAGTCCGGGGATCGTACCCAAGGGAGGCGAGTGCTAGATCAATTCTAATCTATACACTAAAAGATCTAGTTAGTATTTTAAATCAGTTATAGTACGGAAACAAAATAAAAGGTTTTTTAGGGTTTTTATAATGATAAAATAAAATAACATAAAAGAAATAAAGTTCAAGATATAGAAGAGTAGAGTGAATCAAATCTTGATTATGGGTGATTAGCTCGCTTCGGTAATCCTAACCAACTGTCATTTCAGGTTTCTCGTCAATCAACTAGTCGCTACCCTAGTAGGATCTTCCAGTCTTCCACTAACATAACGAGTCAAGAAGGACTACTTATCTTTTGACCTCACAATCCAGACTGGTTTGGGGTGAAGGTGTTCAAGGATGGGCAAGACCAATTTTGGGTTAATGCCTACCTTGATGACTTCCTGAGGTTGTCAGGCCTAGGGTTTGTTTCACATTATTCCTTTCCCAAATAGCCGATCTATTGATTAACCCTACAAAGCAGTTAATAGATTATACCTCTACTCGCTAATCACTAACCTGGTGATTCGCTTTTACCCTCCTTGGGTTTCAACCGTTATGCCGGGATTTTGGCATTTTACAGAATATTTTAGATTAATGAACATATTTTTTTTACAGGCAATCTAAATGGTGTGGAAGTGTTACACACCTGATTAATGCGTAAGACTACCCTCTATGTCGATACCCTCGCTAATCGGATCTCATCGCCTCTCTGTCTACAACTTTTCTCAAAAGTGAAAACGCGAATATAAGGCCTCTCCTATATTCGGCCAAGGGTTAGTGTTTACCCGAATCTATACTTTTAGATTAACAGATCTCCTTACCTCGATCGATTAAATCCCAGAAGTAGTATGATTTGTGTGCTACCTAGGCGATTGGATCTCCTTCAAATCCCGAAATGCCGCCCATGAAAGATAATACGAGGTTAGTCAACCATCTAGCCATTCGGCTTTGGTCTCCA
Source organism: Gossypium sturtianum (assembly GCA_025698515.1). Lineage (NCBI taxonomy): Eukaryota > Viridiplantae > Streptophyta > Magnoliopsida > Malvales > Malvaceae > Gossypium > Gossypium sturtianum. Next base: position 120,867,717 of record CM046952.1, read on the forward strand.
AAAGCCGAAAAAGATTGAAAGAATAACATAATCGACACTTACCACTTCAGAAGATTTTGGCTACCCCTTGTAGGAAGATTCGTCAAACACCAGAGAAGAGATCTAAGAATTTCGGCTTTTAAGAAAATCCCGAAAAAGTATGAACAAGAGAAGGCTGATGCATTTTCGGCTTTTAGAAGAACTGAGTGAAGAGTTTTGGTTTCTAGAAAAAAGAAAAGAAGAAAAGAAATCAAGAGAGAAGCTTAGAGATTTCGGCTAGGAAGAAAAAGAATGGAAAGGATTTCGTCAACTGATAAGGCTTCAAAGGGTTTCGGTTCTTAATGAATGGAAGAAGAGATGAACAAATGGGTAGGGAGAATTCGGCTTTTTAGAGAAATCAGCACAAGAGGAAAAGAATGGAAAAGAGAATGAAGGGAGAGGTTTTGGCTTTTGAAGAAATTAAAGAAAAGAAATTGTAGAGGGAGACTGAGGATTTCGGCACAGGAAGAGAAGAAAAGGGTAGGGTTCAAATGCCGAAATTGATGAGCTATCCCCCCTATTTATAGAAATTCGGCACACCTTTAGCCTATACTCAACTGATTTTTCCCCCCTCTCCTGTGTTTGATTTTCGGCCAACACTAGCCTTCCTGATAGATCCTCATCCTATCCCTTATCCCTATCAAAACACCCATCCAAAAGAGGCTTAATTATCTCCAACTCTTCCCTCCTTTATCAGCTTTAATTATCCACATATGAAAACAATAAAATCCCCTAAATAATAGCCTTGTTGCTGTCCAACCTACTCCTCCTTATAAGTGTCGAATTTGGCCAAAAAACATGGGCTCCAAACGGCCACAAATTGGGCCTCTCCCCTTGCCTATTGACGCCAACTCCCTTCCCTCTTAGTGGCGCCATTTTGCCACTGGGCTACAAGCCCATTTTGCTATTTAAGCTACCAAAACTTTGTTTTAAGCCCTAGAGTACCTAAACATAATATTTAATCAAGGCCTCATTGAAGCTTTGAGCCTAATTTGCACCTCTAATTCTCAAATTAACATATTAAACGCATCCACACCCTAAACGCATAGGCCCAAAAATTCAGGATGTTACAGTTCTACCCCCCTTTAAAATAAATTTCGTCCTCGAAATTTCCAACTAACCATTAATCATACCACCTAAGTCTCACCACTATGCTTCCGCTGCGAACTCTAATTCTAAAGCCAAAAGAAACACTTAGGATAATATGATAGAGTACGCACCGGTATTCGCATCTGGAGCGTCCTCGTCCCCTTGCACTCATTCTTCTGATTGACGTTTATCTGGTTAGAAATTTTATGAATTAATTGTTTTCTTCCACTGATTAACCACGAACAGTCTTATGAACAGTAGTTTAAGAGTAGTTCTTTCGAATTCGGAATTACATCTACAAGTTTCAGTCTTAAGTTTGTCTCCTAGTTCTAGGAACCACACACATCAACCATCAACATACAGACGACATCCATGAACCCACATTCAACACATAGGGTATTTTAGTCATTTCACTACCCAGGGGTATTTTCGTAATTTATCCTACATAGGTATTTCGTAATTTTTTGAAATAGGGTTCCTTGGTGATTTTGTGAAAGAAGGGTATTTTGGTAATTTTGCAATCCGGGGGGTATGTCGGTAATTTTACAAATCAGGGATATTTTGGTCATTTATAAATCAGGGGTAATTTAGTGGTTTTACAAAATAGAGTGGCTGGTCCCTTTCGGGTTTTAATTATAGATTTTGGCCCGTCAACAAGTCCTCATGACTAAGGTGAACAGTCCTACGCACTGTAGGATTCCAAAAAGAGGAGGTGAGTCACTAGGACTGCTTAAGTACCAAGCTCTTCCGGATCCAATCCTAGACATGCGCATGCCTGTTGCCACACCCTAGTCTTGTGACTTGTCTACAGGTTTGTTCGGTTGGATTAAGTCTTATGGAATTGAAGAGTTGTTTAACTAGGCCTAAGGTCCATCAAGCTCTAACTAGAATAATCTACGTCCCTTAAAGCCCATCAAGCCCACATATATATATAACACACAGTGAGTTCTGAATACTTACCTGGCGGACTTGGGCTGGAATCGCAGGTGCCATGCCGAGAAAACCCTCTTGTGTTATTTATAAACATGCATGTTTTCAAAAACCCAACTTTAGAAAACGTTTTGAGCCCAAAACCCTAAAGCCGAGTTTTGAACTGGGCTCTGATACCAATTTGTAACACCTCAAACCCAGCCCAAACACTACAACCGGATCTGGTATGTCACTAAGGAATTTTATAAATTGTCACACTTTGGAAAACGAGTATCAGGTTTAAACATTTTAACCGAAAAAAACTTAGTAATTTAATATTCTGTATAGAATGTAAATTTAAATGATACCTTGGTGAATTAGGAAAAAAACTAAGTTGTTACATGCCTTAGCTTAATTTTAACATGAAATTTAAAAGTCTAATAATAAAAACCCAACATGAAACCCAAAATAAATATGAGTCTAGTGGCCCATGGCCTTATTACATTGAAACTTAAAATCCTCTTAATAAAAAAAATATTAAAATAACTAAATAATAAAAAGCCTTTTGCTGAATCCAAATACTCTCTCGCATGGCCACATTGCGCTCCACTCCAGCCCGGTCCGATGCACTAGGTGCTACCTAAAAATGTTAAATAATAGGTTGGGTCGCGAGACTCAGTGTGCAACCTCATGCACCATTAGATTTGGGCCTTAGCCCCACGAATGTAAGAATAACAGATTAGTATATAACAAAAATTATGCAAGCCCAACCCAATCCTAGGTTTCCATCCGCTACACACCACCCTTACCTGCCAGTCACACCATTGGGGATTTCTACAATCAACCCACACCGTTACACACCATCGATGGCAATCGTGCTGCTCATCGTCAGATCATGGCCGTATCCACTACAACAGGTCATGGCAAAAGCCACTATAATAGGTCACGACAAAAGCCGCTACAACAGGTCATGGCAAAAGCCGCTACAACAGGTCACGACAAAAGCCACTACAACAGGTCACGGCAAAAGCCGCTACAATAGAACACTTCCCCTTTCTTCAAACCCAACCCCATGCAATCATAGAAATCGGCATACTTATCACATATGTCATCTTAATAGGAACATTCACTTAGGAATGACAGAGATCACTAACCTGGTGATTCACTTTTACCCTCATTGGGTTTCAACCGTTATGCCGGGATATCGGCATTTTACAGAATATTTCAGATTAATAAACATATTTTTTACAGGCAATCTAAATGGTGTGGAAGTGTTACACACCTGATTAATGCGTAAGACTACCCTCTATGTCGATACCCTCGCTAATCGGATCTACTGCCCTCTGTCTACAACTTTTCTCAAAAGCCGGAAAAACGCGAATATAAGGCCTCTTATATATTCGGCCAAGGGTTAGTGTTTACTCGAATCTATACTTTTAGATTAACAGATCTCCTTACCTCGATCGATTAAATCCCAAAAGTAGTATGATTTGTGTGCTACCTAGGCGATTGGATCTCCTTCAAATCCCGGAATTCCGCCCATGAAAGATAATACGAGGTTAGTCAACCATCTAGCCATTCGGCTATGGTCTCCAAAAGCCAGAAAAGATTGAAAGAATAACATAATCAACACTTACCACTTCAGAAGATTTCGGCTACCCCTTGTAGGAAGATTCGACAAACACCAGAGAAGAGATCTAAGAATTTTGGCTTTTAAGAAAATCCCGAAAAAGTATGAACAAGAGAAGGCTGATGCGTTTTTGGCTTTTAGAATAACTGAGTGAAGAGTTTCACTTTCTAGAAAAAAGAAAAGAAGAAAAGAAATCAAGAGAGAAGCTTGGAGATTTTGGCTAGGAAGAAAAAGAATGGAAAGGATTTCGTCAACTGATAAGGCTTCAAAGGGTTTCGGTTCTTAATGAATGGAAGAAAAGATGAACAAATGGGTAGGGAGAATTCGGCTTTTTAGAGAAATCAGCACAAGAGGAAAAGAATGGAAAAGAGAGTGAAGGGAGAGGTTTCGGCTTTTGAAGAAATTAAAGAAAAGAAATTGTAGAAGGAGACTGAGGATTTCGGCACAGGAAGAGAAGAAAAGGGTAGGGTTCAAATGCCGAAATTGATGAGCTATCCCCCCTATTTATAGAAATTTGGCACACCTTTAGCCTATAATCAACCGATTTTCCCCCTTCTCCTGTGTTTGATTTTCGGCCAACACTAGCCTTCCTGATAGATCCTCATCCTATCCCTTATCCCTATCAAAACACCCATCCAAAAGAGGCTTAATTATCTCCAACTCTTCCCTCCTTTATCAGCTTTAATTATCCACATATGAAAACAATAAAATCCCCTAAATAATAGCCTTGTTGCCGTCCAACCTACTCTTCCTTATAAGTGTCGAATTTGGCCCAAAAACATGGGCTCCAAACGGCCATAAATTGGGCCTCTCCCCTTGCCTATTGACGCCAACTCCCTTCCCTATTAGTGGCACCATTTTGCCACTGGGCTACAAGCCCATTTTGCCATTTAAGCTACCAAAACTTTATTTTAAGCCCCTAGAGTACCTAAACAGAATATTTAATCAAGGCCTCAGCCCAAGCCTGAACCCAATTTGCACCTCTAATTCTCAAATTAACACCTTAAACGCATCCACACCCTAAACGTATAGGCCAAAAAATTCAGGATGTTACAATATAAGACATTAAAACTTAAATTTTTGTGAAACAAACTTAATCATGGTGAAGAGTACTATTCACCGTATTTCCAAGAGTCTCCTTCTGTATGCATAATATCGCTCTTCGGACTGCCACCTTGGTGCATTCCTGGCTTGTTCCCTCCTAGTGCATTGGTTCAATTCCAAGAACCTGGACTACAGATAGATGCTTGTAAGTTTAATGGAACTTAGTGAGTCTCAACCAATATTACCTTTAACATTGTTATTGGATTCCTCTAATTGAAGATTCTGCACTTTCTTTCAGACTTTGGTTGATACCTTTCTAATTCCTAGCGGTTAACTATAAGCCAATCTCTACATTCAACCACTTAATCCACATTTCGCCCGATGAGCGGATCACAAACTTCACACCATATTGCAGATCCTATCTCGTGGATCACAAACTTCACACCATATTGCAGATCCTATCTCGTGGATCACAAACTTCACACCATATTGCAGATCTTATCTCACAATCTCTTTTGAAAATAAAAGTTGGATACATTTTCTTAGAATGATATACATGTTGATACTACTCTTGGCAGATTCTTATACTGGTTTTGGCGGCTGAGAGAATTCTAATCACACTGTATCTTTAAGTCGATCCAAACCCCGAATCTTTTTCGATGAATGAATCTTTTAGATCATTCAATAGAATCTTAGATGACTTTGACATATCGCCTAGGAATTCCCAGGTTTGACAGACACTTACACTACCCATAATTACAAATATGTCGAATTCTCTGTCCTGGCGGGTTACTATAGTGGATTCATCAGTTGAGTATACTATGAAGAACTCATTCAGAAAATGCCTCAAAGGCATGACCAGATATCGCCACTAGGGCAAATTAACAACTCACCTCTTAGGCGTTATAGAATTCACCATACAGGCTTTCTAGAGGACTTGCCACAAAAGCTTTCCAAATAATATGCCAAGCATATTGGTTAGGCACTTTAAATTATTATTATAATTATTATTATTATTATTATCATCATGATTTGGATTGAGCTCTTGAAGTGTTTTAAGTAAGATTATGGTGTACCTAAACATGTGCTTGGTAATGTTTAAGACTTTGGATTGTATCTTTTGCAAAATGGTTATTTTTGTTGTCACACGGCTTGCCACACAATTGTGTGTCACACATGGTTGGTTGACACATCTGTGTGCCACTGGTAATTTACATGCATGATTATTCACACGATCTCAATCTCTCACACAGTCTAGCTACACAGCCGTGTGAATCTTTGCAAAATTTTACAATTATGTACACATGACCACAGTTTGTTACAAGACTGTGTGACTCTATATTAGACAACATCAGCCTTACACACGATTTGAAGACATGACTGTGTGGTTTAGCAGCAAACAGTCTCATCCTGTCACACGGCCTGGACACACGATTGTGTGACCCCTGTTTTATGTTTTTACCTCACTTTTATGCAAAGTTTCAAATTAGTCCTTACTTAGTTCTGAATTGTTTTTAGATCTTTTGTAAGCTTGATTTAAGTCCAATCTTGCATGTATAACATGTTTTAGCTGAATGATTGATAGTTAATGATTGCTTTAAAGAATTTGAATTAAAACTACTTGCTCTTGTTCTGTTATTTATTGTGGCATCCCGTAACCTTAATCCGGTGACAGAAACGGGTGAGAGGTGTTACATTTAGTGGTATCATAGCTATGGTTTAGTCAATTCTAGGACTGAATGTAGTGTGTTTGGAGTCTAAAAATTACAGGCCACATATAACCTGGGACAATGTGATGCTTTTGATCTGATCTGACCCTATTTTCTCATGTTCACCCTATGACTATTCAAAATGTGTTGTATCGTTGTTGAAAGACGAAGCATATCAATGGTGGCATACATTGATAGCTATTGTACCAAAAAACAGAGTTAACTGGGAATTTTTCTAAGTTCATATTCGAAAGAAATATGTTAATAAATGTTACTTGGAGAAGAAAAAAAAGAAAGAGTTCCTCGAGCTAGAACATGGAAACAAGTCTATATCAGAATATGAATGAGAGTTTGAACAACTTAGTAAGTATGCTCGCGAGGTTGTACCAACTGAAAAAGAGATGTGTGTTCGTTTTGAAGATAGAATGAATGATGAAATTAAAATGTTAGTTGGAGCAATGGAAATGCGAGAATTAGTAGTTTTTATTTGACCGAGCGTAGAAAATGGAAGAGATTTGTAATAGTAAGAAAAAGGCTAAAATGAATTTTTGTGACTCTAGTAAACGAAATGTATCAAAATTATTTTTAGTTCCACTCTAAAAAAATTGAGAGAAACTTTTAGTTGCAATGTCACATAATCTGGATTCATAGGAAGAAATAAGTCAAGACAGAATGATTCAAGATTTCAGTCAACGCCGGTAGTTAGTGTTGGTAGTGTCTGTTATGATTGTAACATCCCAAATATGGGGTTATTTGGAATTTGACTATTTTCTTGTTATGAACTGCTGTGATATTATTAATGGAATAGTAGAGCTTAATTTAAGGCTTTGAGTGTGCCCGGTTTGATAGAGAAATTTCAGTTTTAATTTTAAAAGAAGGGAGCCTTAGTAAGTGGGTGTTATAAGAATAAATGTGGGTAATTTAACACTAATTAGGCCTTGGATAAGTGGCAAAGCAAGCCCACTTAAGAGCTAGCATGTGACGCCACATCAAGAGGAAGGGAGAGCCTTGGTTCGAGTCACGAAATCCTCCTTTTTGTTTTTATTTGGACGGCACAAGGGGGGAGAGTTTTCCTCCCTTCAAACTCTTTTATTAAATAGTATTAATAAGAGATAATATGAGCATTGGAATTAGATTTTTAATTGTTTAATCTCAAGGATAATGGGAGATAAATGAGGATTACTAGGAGATTATTTTTATTAATTCAAAATTGTTTGAATTAAATCAAGTGGGTGGCCTAGAGAAAAACTAGGTGTTGGCCGAATGTGGGACTCCTTGTTGAAGAGGAGTGGACGGCTAGGAGACTGAGTATAGGGGGGAGAGTGCCGAATTCTCTTAAGGCACCTATTCATTTGATTCTTCTTCTTTTTCCCTTTGCAAATAGCCGAATTTCCTCTCTCTCATCTTCTAATATTTTTCCACTTCTTTCTCATTCTCTCAAAACCGAAACCACCATTGACATCTTCCTCATTTTCTTCTTTTTGCTTAACACCAAGAACCCCTCTACTCCTTTCTTTGCCGAAACCCCTATCTCCCTTTTCCACTATTTCTTTCTTTCCTCCTCTTTAGCCGAACATACTCCATTGTGGTGCCGAAATCTCTCTTCTTCCAAAAAGATCTACTTTGGCCGAATATCAAGTGGGCATAGGTTCTTCTCAAGAGTTCCTCTCCAATTAGTTGTAAAGGGTAAGTAATGGCCGAATGTCCATCTCCCTTTTCTTCTTTCTTTGTCGATTTCTTTTACAAGGGGAAGTGCCGATTTCGGCAAAGGTTAACAAGGCTTCTAAACGTTGATAAACGATCTCTCCTAGGTACCCCAAGTTTGTGAAGAAGTCGACCCAAACTCCTAATCTCTATCATTCGGCTTTGGTAAGTAGTGGTAAGAAGATTTCCTTTAGTTTACTATTCGTTTAAGCCAAAGGCTAATAAATCGTAGTGATGGCCGAATGTAGGAGTGGAGCAGAATCGCATACCGAAAACCAAGTGAGTACTCAAGGGGTGATAGGTAAGGTTCGGGTTCATAAGGAACCCCTTCTAATAATTTGACTTGGCCGAATAGGCCATAGTACTAATATGAGTATTTGGCCAATATAGGGATCGTAGATCTAGAGTGGCCAACGTTTCTTTTTCAGTTTAGAGCATCCAAGGGTGACAGTGTGTACATACACACTTATAGCAGTTAATGTTGTGTTATATATATATATTGTATGTAAATCTGCTTGATGTAGATGCGAATTGGTACCTTAACGGTACAAGTGAGGATCCCGGTAAGTCTCTGTTGATATGAGATTACTTTAATGCTTTTGGGAAGCATGGTTTATTGATACATGTGATGAATGCATGAGATCCGTTGTTAATCTGTTTACCTACTATGGGCTATATGAGAGGAGGGGGCAGTGATGTTTCGTGCTGACGAGCACCAGTGTTTTGGTAACACACTGTGACTATACGTCACCAGAGGTTTGGTACCTCCAGAGGTTTGGCACCTCATAGCGACTTGTCCCTGTGGTTAACACCACCGTGGGTTGGCCCCACTTGAGATATGGGATCGTCTGCCAGTGATTTGGTATCACACGATGGGTTGGCCCCATCACCCGATTTGTGTCTACGGACACCGCTGCTTTGGTAGCACATTGTGACTATATGTCACCAGTGGTTTGGCACCACCGGTGTTTTGGTAACACATTGTGACTACGGTCACCAAAGTGGTTTGGTACCACATGGGGTAGACAAAGGCGTTTGGTTGGCTAGGTTGGGCACAGGTGATACTCGTGATATTAACCGTTATATGTTGTGTATGAAATGTTGTTTTTAAACGGGGAAGGGTTACATATCGAGTCTTGGTGACTCACCTTCTCCTTTAACATTTTTCAGTGACTCGTAGATGGCGGTTGAGGAGCCTGTTGGACTCGAGGTGGCCATGCAAAGGATTTAAATTTATTGAACTTTAAATTTGGTTATTTTTACTTTGGTTGTAATAAGGCCTCCATAAACTTTAGTTGTGTTTTTTTATGTTGGATGTTTACTTTAAGCTATATTATTAAATTGAACTAAAATCACATGTTTTCTTAAGTTAACACGAAAAAGTTTAATCGTGCCATCAGCGCACTTGAAACTGGTATAACAATCGGACCTAATTAAACTTCCAACTTAAATCCAAGTATAGTTTTGGCAAGATAACCGAAAACGAGAAGTTTTCAATAAAAATTAAATAGGTATCGAAATGGTGGTTCACAAGGTTTTCCTCCGTAACAAATCAAATTCGGTCGTAATGTTTGGGCCGGGTTTGGGTTGTTACAATGATGATAAATCTATTTGTGATCTTTGTGGAAAGCTTCACAGGGGTGTATGTCATGTTATGGCCAGGGCCTATTTTCGATGCGGATCGACTGAACATAGTTTTGGTTATATGCCTGAAGAAGTTAGGCATTAATGAAAGTCAAGTTGTTAGACATATGTCTATTTTTCATAGAGGCAGCCGACCAGGACAGAGCACTAACAATGGAACTACTCACGGGGGAACAAATGTAACATCCCGCCTGACGTAGTTCTTGTTGGTGATATGTGTCAGCAAATTGTTGGCTAAGTATAAGCTAGAGAAGGTTGAGTTACACCCTATTCGCCAGTGTTGTGTTAAGTGTGTTGTGTTAAGTGTTTGTTGTCTCACCATGATTTGTGGACTGTTTGGCTAATCAGGCAGGTCTGTAATGACTTGGATGAAGGATTTTTCTTTTCACGAAGTATAGGTTTATATGTCTTGGCCTGGTCGTTAGGAGGGAGAACTTGCCAATCGTCGATTTCTCTTGGTAAGTTTTGTATGATGGATCCTTATGCTAGTATCCACTAATGGTGGATTGTAGGATTATAGACCCGATGGTGTTCTGTTTGAGCATGTGTGTTTACTATACAGTTTTAATTAGTTTTTTGTTAAGATCTAGTTAGAAATTGACTAGAGTGTAATGGATATTTAAGGTAGGTTTTGCTTAGAAATTATTATGTTGGCCACAATAGAGTAATGAGTCAGCTTTGCATGTTAGCCATGTGTAAGTTGTGAGAGCTGTGTGAGCTATTAATATCGGTGAGGCTTTGATAGTGGGTGTTCTACCTTTCCTTTATTTGACCTTATTCTTACTCTGGTTTTCCCCCATTTAAGAAGAAGTCTTTCGTTGGAGAAGAACCAACAAGTGTTCGAATAATAAGAAAAAGGTTGTGGATTGTAGTAAAAGTTTTGGTGTAACCAACTTTGTTGAAGGTTTCGGTGAGTATCCAATCTATGTTAGTTGTCTATGAGTTTTCTTCAAGTGTTTGTATACTGATAAGTTTTGGTTATCATAGTTATAGGTTAAGACCTCAGGTAAAACCATCTTTTGGAATGTGGTAAGCTTCTACATGTACATGCAAGTGACAGGAATCAGACACGACTTCTTTGATGTGCAAACTCGATATCTTAATGAGATAAACCACTGGTAGGGCATGTTAGTTGCTAACCGGATTGGCGTGAGTGCTGGGTTTCTAGTAGGGCATGTTAGTTGCTATCCAGCCTAACAAAATGGGTGTTGCCTTCAGTAGGACATGTGATTTGTTAACCATGGAATAGAGCTCTGAACTCATGGGAACATGCATGTGTTTGAAACATCAATGATTGTGATATCTGTTCCGATATGTGAATATGGGATCCGAGGTTAGCACAAATAAGGTCGATAAAAAGGTAAGAAAATGTGAATTCGAGATTTGTTGTATGTTATGTATATATGTAGTTGAGAAAGAAACGTTGACTAGGAACATTCGATAATATGTTAAGTGATAAATCTGCATCTAGTGATTGTGTTGAGTACATAACGTATCCGCTAAGTTGTTGTGTTTGGCGTAAAGAATCTGCCTTAGTGAAATGAAGTTTGGTACGCGTGTAAGTACCAGCCAATCAATATGTCTGTGATGTGAAGGGTAAGTGTGGTAAAGATCATGTTTCGAAGGGAAAGTATCCATTCTGATAAGACAAGTATTCCTTGCGAAAGTAGATAAGGAAGGTATTTGATCGGTATTAAAGCCTGCCTGGGGATCTTATCCACCAAGGATAGGTATCTGCCACTGATCTGTGTGAGGGTATACGTCCCAATTTTATATGCATATAGACTAATAACTTAGTAAATTGTGTGTATGTATACATTTTTGTTATATTATCCTTGTAACTGTGTTTTGTCTGAAAAGGGTCGAGCATGTCTAATTATAGAGCTCATAATTTTTTTCGAGCTTATTCCCTTTCGTTTCCTTTTTCCAGGCGGTGCTTCGGCTTAAGGCTTGTTAAAAGGACTCAACCAGAAAGAGTGACCTCTGCTGTGAGCTTCGCCTGCGTTTATTTTGTAACATGCATATATATTGTTTTGGGGAGTGGTGTGTGTTGCTGTTTTGTAACTAAGATCTATAATACATTACTTCTTTATAAATCTCTATTTTAAAAGCATAATACCCTTAGGGGAAATGGTTAAGTTTTTATGAGACTATCTTTTCACCGTATTTTCCATACTGATTTAAATAATATTTATTACCAATATTTTCTTTGGGATTTTGCGAAAGAAACCAACCAACCTTGTATTTATGACAATCTATTAGTTTTATTTTGAGGTTTCTGCCTAAAGATTATTAATAAATGTGTTCATATTTTATGGCTTATACCAGTTTTGTTGGTTTTATCATCAAAAATTTTGGGTTAACACTCCAGCTTATTTAAAATATGTCAAAGAAAAAAAAGAGTTAAACTGAATGCACGTATGCTTTTTGTGTAACACCTCAGTTGTTGTTGGGAGGTGGGGTGTTTAGGATAAGACAGACATGTCTGGGGCTAGGGCATCTGCTAGAACATGTCATTCGACCCAGAGAAGTGGCTTCTGCCCCAGATGTTATAACCAGTACTTTTTCTCTCTTTGGTATTAATGTATATGCATTGATAGACCTTGGGTCAACTCATTCCTACAATTGTACTATTTTAGTATTTGGAAAGAACATACGAGTAAAATAGATTGAATTTCATGTTAATGTAACTAACCCGTTGGGTTAAAATGTCATAGTTAGTTCGATTTATAAAAAGTATCCACTAAGAACTCAGGGTTGTGATTTTTCTTGCTGACATGATGTTATTATCGTTCGATGAGCTTGATGCAGTACTAAGCATGGGCTGGTTGGCATTGTATGATGTTGTAGTAAATTGTAGTCAAAAGCAAATCAATTTGAGATATCAGATTTAATGAGTTAATTATTTTTTAGTTAGAAAAAAATGATTATGTTATAAATGTCATATCTGAGGTTTCTACTCAAAAAAATGTTTTGTAAAGGATGTGAAGATTTTTTTAGGTTACATTTTACATACACGAGCATCAACATAAAAAATTGACCAGTTACCGACAGATAATGAATTCACTGATATGTTTCCTGAAGAACTATTCGGATTACCATCAGAACGATAATGCCTGAAACTACTCTAATATAAATTAATTCGTATAAAATGGCTCCGATTGAAGTAAAAGAGTTAAAGGTACAGTTACAAGAGTTGGTTGACAGAGGTTTTATACGATTGAGTGTGTAATTTGGGAAAAAGGTACTGCGTTTATGAAAAAGAAAGAGAGAATTATGATAATTTTATAGTGATTATAGATAGGAAATCAGAAACACCATGAAGAACCATTATTTGTTATTTTATATAGAGATGAATTAATTGTTTAGTAAAAGGGACTATTGTATTTTTTTTAGAATTGATTTTTGACTAGGTGGTTGTCAGCCCGAAGTTAGGAGACAGATGTGCCAAAGATTACTTTCTAGACTTGATATAAACAATGTGAGATTCTGATAACACCGCTTAGATCATCGGTCCCTCAATCGCTTTATTGATATAATGGACAGAATTTCCTTGCTATATTTGAACATAATTGTTACTATGTTATCGATGATATTCAATCTACGTGAGGAATGAAATTGAATATGATCAACATTGGAAAACAGTGTTATAAATTTTACAAGAGAAATTGGTATTTGTGAAGATCAGGAAACATGAATTCTGATTTCGATAAGTTTTTCTAGATCTTTTGATAACCACTAAAAATGTCTGAGTTACTTCGAATCAACTTATGATAATTGTGAACAAGGGAATCACCGAGAATCATTATAGAAGTACGTAATTCTCTAGCTTTTTTTGTATATTACAAATGACTTGTTCAAGCTTTTTGTTGATAGCTCTATCGTTAACGAGGTTGTTGATAAATGTCAGTTTTGCTTGATTGAATAAATGTCAGCAGAGCTTCGAACAACTAAAAGCTATGTTAACAGAAGTTCAAGAATTGTGTAGCGCAGATGTCTAGAGTTATTGAAAGGTTATAATCTGATCATCAGTTATCATCCGAGTAAAAGCTGATATGAGGACTGTTTTGTTGAGCTAGAAAACTCTAAAATTTGTGAATGTTCACCTGATTTAAGAATTTAATAGTTCTATTTTCGCTGAGATGAAAGTTAAATCGTTACTTCCTTAGAAAATTTGAAATTTGCAAAGAAACAATCTAAATTTGTTAGTTAAATGGAAGCAGATTCAAAATGGTCAAACTATTGATTTCAGTGTTGGTAGTGATGATAATGTGTATTTCTGAAATTGGATTTCTATACCAAACAATTTTGAAGTTTAAAGAGATATTCTATGTGAAGCTCATAACAACATTTATTCAATACATCAGGAAGGCAACAAATGTATAATGACTTGAAACAAAGTTACTAGTAGTCAGGAATGAAATGAGAGATATCTGAGTTTATGTCGAGATATTGGTATGCCATTAAGTAATAGTCAAGCATCAGGTTCTGTTAGGTTTACTATAGCCTATTATGATTCATGAGTGGAAATGGGAACGTGTGTAACACCCTATACCCGACCCGAATTACCAGACCTGGATATCAGGTGTTACAAAACTTAAACACTTAGCAAAAATTTTTACAATAGGCGTAAAGCCATTTTAAACTGTAACACCCTAAATTCGGCCTAGAAGTTAGGCCCGAATCTGGCGTGTCACATGGAAGTGTTTTTTTCAAAACCATATTTCTTGTTGTTAAAACTTGTTTGAGAGTCAAAGCCTCTTTGTTAAAACTCAAAACACTTAAGCAATTGTTATCCACTTGAAAGCGTAATTACTTTTAAAACCTTATCTGTTGGGGAAGCATATTTACAATAAACAGTTTACGAAAACGTGATATTTAAAAATTGAGCTACAGAAGCATTTTGAAAACGTTGCGGAAAAGTAGTGTTTTGAAAACAGTTATCGTTTTGGAAATCGTATACCACTTTTAGCAGTTATAAAACATCATAAATAAATATCACAAATAATAAGTTAACACTAGAGAGGCCTTATTACAACCCAAATCAAAATATTAAAAGTAACTAATCAAAACAGTAAGCATAAGTAGTGTGTGGTCTTCTTCGAGTCCCTCGCAGCACCGATCCTCCTAATCTGGGGATTACCTGCACAGTGAAAAACGGGGTGAGTTTGTGAAAACTCAGCAGTAATCCCTTACGAGCAATAGTCGGTATTCGTAAAAAGTAAACCGAAAGCGATGCAGGCCAAAGCCCTTTTAACGATAGAATCGCATACTAGTTCGAGCATACGTGCGCCATAGCCCACTACCATATCATTTGGGTCACAGCCCTTACAGAATCAATTGGGTCTAGCCCAAACCAATAACAGAACAAGTGGCCTAATCCCAGTACAGTGATAGATCTCATAAACAAGTATGCAACAGTATGAGGATGCATCCCACCCCGATCCAGCCAACACACCACCCGTACCAACCCTACACTTACGTGGGGATAAAATCGACCCACCCAGCCAACACACCAAGCTTAGCATCGGTTGCGGCACTAAGTCAACAGAACGGATCGACGCTGTGGATAGAACGGCTCGGCGCCGTGGACAGAACGGCTTGGTGCCGTGGTCAGAACGGCTAAAAGCCATAATTATCACAGCACGCTGCCAGTTAACAGAACGGCTAAAAGTCGTAAACAGAATGGTTATAAACCATAATCAGGATGGTACAGAGCCATAATCAGGATGTCACAAAGCTATCGGTAACTGTAATAAGGTTGCACATAGCCATCAACGACGGTAATATAATCGGCACACAGCCACGGGTAATTATGATCGACACAGAGTCATCAATATATATGTTAGGTACATAGCCACGGGTAAATACGACCGGCACAAATCCATAATCAAGATGGCACAGAGCCATATTTAGGTTGGCACAGAGCCATTATCAGATTATGCGGCTTTAAGCCGTCAGTCGGCCCACAGTCGTCTTATGTGACACGTGCAACCTTAACAGATCAATACTGGATCCACAGTCGTCTCATGCGACCCATGCGACCCTATTAGAACTTCCTCCGTATCAGGGTCCCAACCCCATGCAATATGTCGTGTATGTCATGCTCAATCATTACATGTGTATGCAAAATGGCCTTGCTCAGTGATCGTTGTATTTCTGAGTTTTAAAATTTATAATGAGAATGATTGAACATGGAAACTAACTATGACAACGATTGAGGCAAGTGCACCTATCGAACAGTAGTATAGCTTAGCCAAGACCAGATTGTCGAACCCAAAGAAACTAAAAGTACTAATACTAACTTTCTTTCTATTATTTAGCCTAAAATAAGTGAAGCTATTTATTAATCTAAATTAACTAATTACTAAGCTAAAGATGCAAAGACAAAAAGAATGAATTGGGGAAATACTTGGGAAAAACTCAGTTGATTAAGACGATACCCTTAGGAAGAATCCACCTAGACTTCACTTGTTATCTAACACTGAACCAGACGATTTATTCACTTGACTTGATCCGTAGGATTCCCTAATGTACATTAGACCCTCTCTCGAAGCGAATAACGACTAACCCTAGGTCGATTAATTGAAATCTCTTTCTAATTAAAACCCCTAGAATCGCATTAACTCGATCTATGGATTCCCGTATTAGGTTTTACCCTAATCCGGCAAAATTTCGTCACCCTATCTCTAGGTGCGCGAACAACTCCGCTGTAATTATGCTAGATCTATGAATAGGCAGAGACTTTTTCTCTACCACCTAAGCACATCATACTTGAATCAATATCCGCAAAATATTAAAACAATAATTAAGCACACATAATTAAGAACAAATCAAGTATTTATCATATAGTTCAGAAAACAATAACAAGATTCATCTAAGTTTCATCCCCCTTCAGGTATCTGAGGGTTTAGTTCATAACAATAAACGAAAACATCTCAGAAGAAAAGATAAAACAAAACATAAGAAATCCCTAAAACCCCCTAAATGAATTGAAGGAGAGATCCTCCGTGTTGAGTAGAATTCCGGCTTCTGGAGATGGATCAACTAGTTATCCCTTGAGAGTTTCCTACAAATCTGACCTTTTCGGCTCGGCTCCTTGGCCTAGCTAGTCGCCCTCTTTTTAGGTTATACATAGGGTCTTTATATAGGCTTTTGAAATAGGTTTCTTTGCCCCTAAGTATCCTTTTCCGAGTGAAATTACTCTCCTCCATGGTAGGGGCACAGCCATGGCACACGCCCGTGTGAATCGTGGCCAGGCCGTGTTGGACTCCGTTAATGAGGCACAGCCGTGTAGATCGACATCAGGCCGTGTTCTAGTATATTTGAGGAGGCACGGCCGTGTGGGCTTTAGTCTAGGCCATGTCGATTTCTTCTTTTGCCCATTTTGGTCCGTTCTGAGCCCGTTTCTCGTTCTTTTTATTCTTGGGTGCTTTCCTGAGTATAAAACATGAAAAGAAAGGATTAAGAGCACCTTTTTACATAAATCAAGGGATAAATCATCCAAAAGTATGCTAAATGTGGGATTAAAATATGTTACTATTTCGATTTATCAAATACCCCCACACTTAAGCTTTTGCTTGTCCTCAAGCAAAATTCTCAACTTACAATTAAAACGAACTTTCTATAATTCATAATAGTCATTAATAATGTTTCGTCATAATTCAAGGATAATTCATACATGGATAATTCAATTCAAAGAGTCCTAAGGATTCAAACAATCTAAGTCATAGATTTGTAGCTCGAAAATATAAGCGTCTCCCCTTATCTAAATAATTACCTTTAATTCAAAACCGACAAGGATTGACATCCTCACTAGAGATTCACTCAAATCACTCAAAGTGTTTAAGGTTCAGGAAAAAATGCTCAAAAGTCGAACATGAAAAGTTAATCCCATAGGCTTGCCTGAAAATCAAATATCCACCACTATAATATGAGATGATGCACAAATCAAAAGGTCTTTGTCAGGGTTGTAACGGGGCTAGGGTTAAGGTGTGGATAGAGGCTGAATTAGAAGGTTAGAATCGAGATTGAATTGATAAATTACCTAACTAGAAACAATAAACTGAATAATTGTAATTACATCAACTGAAAGCTAATAATACTAATAATATGAGCTTCTTCTTCAATATTTGGAATTCAAACGTATAAGCTCATTTAATCACAACTAATAATGAATAATGAATATACTTTTGATTTTTCTTTTTTTTTAAGAACAAATCATAAATACATAACAAAGGATAAATTGCTAAAATAAAAAACATAGTTAGGCTATTAATCAAATCAAATCTCGATATAAGGGTAGTCAAAAGGAATGGGGATAACAAAAACAAAGGGTTTCTGGGTTAATATTAGTGGTTATGTCAATAAAAAGGGTTGTTAGGATTAAAAGGGGTTCACTAGGGGTTAATTGTGAAGGTAGGCTTTTAATGGAGTTAGTGGGTTAAAACCTAGGTGCCTTAATCATCTCTGTATATCAAATCATAGGTGTGGTCTCGATATGTATAAATGAGGCAAGTTCTAGAATAACAAATCACTGTTGACATACTCATAATCAATAAAGTGAGCCTGAAAAAGAATATATGCTCTATAAGGCTCAAAAACTCACAAAAATTATGGGTATTTTTGACATCAACCTCGTAAATTTCAAACTTCAAAGTAATATTTAAGTTCAGGTAGACAACCTAGAAAACTTTTAATTTCTAAAAAATAGACTTATCATGCTTGATTCTCTAGTATTCTTAGAATTTAATTATCAATGCACAATTATCAATGACTTAATTTAAAACATATCAATAAAAGTCATAAATCATAGGAATTTCATTATAATGATAATATGAGAAACTTACTTTAAGAAACAAGACATAATTCAGGATTTTGAGAATAATGCAAAAAGTTTGGCACGTTTAAGATTTCACCCCCCACACTTAAGATGTACATTATCCTCAATGTACAAAGATATATATATAGACAATTAAGTAGAAATTCAAAAGATATGGAGAGAAGTGAAACTTCCTGAATTATGGATGAAATCCTCGAATTGGAGGTCAAAGATAAGTTGGAGGGGCGTTCTTGATGACGATCCTGCGCTAAATGAAGAAATTTGGTAGCTCATGGAGGATTAGCCAGGATATAATAATAATAATTAAAACTATACTAATTAAAGAATTAAAGAAAAGCAAGCTAAAGTGAATAAAAATAAAAATTGAAATAAAATTAAAAGAAAAGATGGATGGACCGTACAGTCCTTATTGTTGGGTGTGATTTCTAAGGCTGGGGATATGGTGGTGGTCGTGGTGTGATTCCCTAGCAGCCTTTAGAACCTAAAATCAAGAAACTAAAGTAAAATAAACTAAGTTAAGTAGAAGAGAAATAAAGATAAGGAAATTGAAGCAAAAGAGAAAAATGAAATAAAAACTAAATGGCCTTCAACGTCCTTGGCTTGTCGTGTGATTGAAGCGACCGCCATGAACTTATATGAATCGGTCTCCCTTAGGGAGGCTTTGCTTGGCTTCTTCCGCTTCTTTGGCATTGTTTTGGTGTAGCTCAAGGGTATGGAGAAAAGGAGTAGGAAAAAAAATGAAAAGTTGAAGGTTGAAAGTTAATAGGAGAAGAGGGAAGGGAGGGGGGGATTAAATAGATTTTCAAACCTGGTACAACCCCACGCCCGTACTCCTTAGGCATGTCGATTCACACGGCCGCCTCGCACGGCCATGTGTTTAGGCGTGTTGGTTCACCCACGCCCGTTTTACAGATTACCACGCCCGTTGGTGATAAGTCAGTGTCGTCCACGGCCGCGTCGCACGGGCCTGGCATTATGTCGGTGCCCGTGGGGTAGTGGTTGGAGTCCGTGACTTCGAAGATTTGATTCTCTCTGACTCGTACTACCTCTGCCATGTCAGTACGGTGATCTGGGGCATCCACACGGCCATGGCCACGACCACGGCCGTGTGCTAGGCCGTGTGGCCTGAAAATCTGCACTTTTGGTTAGTTTAAAGCTAGATACTATAACGAAAGGATAAAATAGAATAAATAAGAAAAAATAAAAATGTAAAAGTTAATGGGGTTATTGCTCGGGTTGCCTCCTGAGAAGCGCTCGTTTATAGTCTTAAGCTAGACTTACCCTGTTTTCATTTTTTAAAAGAAGGTTCACGGAGTTAAAGCTCCTCTCTCATATCCCTAAAATCTTCACCATTATAGATTTTGAGTCGGTGACCATTTACCTTAAATGTGCCTTGAGTGGGATGAGTTACCTCGATTGTGCCATAGGGAAAAATTGTTTTAATCATGAATGGACCTGACCATCTTGATTTCAGTTTTCCAGGAAACAATTTAAGCCTTGAATTGTATAGCAGGACCAAGTCCCCTACTTTGAATTGTCTCGATTTCTTCAGACAAGCATCATGGCGTCGCTTTGTTGCCTCATTGTATAGCTTTGAGTTCTCGTAGGCATCAGCTCTCCATTCGTCTAGCTCGTTCATCTGCATCATTCTTTTCTCTCCTGCAGTTTTAAGATCAAAATTTAAGAATTTTATAGCCCAAAAGGCTTTGTGTTCTAACTCGAACGGCAAATGACAACTTTTCCCATAGACAAGTTTGTATGGGGATGTCCCTAGGGGGTTTTAAACGCTGTTCTATAGGCCCATAGGGCATCATCTACTTTTGATGCCCAATCTTTTCTGTCTGATTCAACTGTTTTTTCGAGAATGCACTTAAGTTCTCGGTTTGCTACTTCTACTTGCCCACTGGTTTGAGGGTGATATGGGGTAGCTATCCTGTGGTGTACTCCATATTTTTTTAAGACTTTATCAAACTGAGTATTACAAAAAATGAGTACCCCTATCACTAATGATAGCTCTAGGTGTTCCAAATCGAGAGAACAGTTTTTTGACAAACTTAACTACTACTCTAGCATCATTGGTAGGTAAAGCTTCGGCTTCCACCCATTTTGACATGTAATCAACTGCCACTAGGATGTATTTATTTCCAAATGAACTAGGGAATGGACCCATAAAATCAATACCCCATACATCAAATATTTCACAAGATAGCATATATGATTGAGGCATTTCATCATGTTTAGAAACATTACCTGTTCTTTGGCATTTATCACATGAAGCCACATACATACCTGTTGGCATCTTTGAATAGAGTGGGCCAATAAAAACCTGATTCGAGTATTTGATGTGCTGTCTTAATGCCACTGTAGTGTCCTCCTAAGGGTCCTGAATGGCAATGTTGTAGGATTTTGCTTGCTTCTTTCTTTGTAACGCATCTTCGAATTACTTGATCTACACAAATGCGAAAAAGAAAGGGATCTTCCCAAAAATAGTTCTTCGCATCAGCAAAGAATCGCTTCTTTTGATGATGTGTTAACCATTTTGGTAAGATGTTAGTAGCTAAATAGTTCGCAATATCTGCAAACCATGGTACCTCGAAGTTGGTTATAGAAAAGAGTTGTTCTTCAGGAAATGAGTCGTTTATTTCACTTTCGTTGAGCTCTTCGATATGTGGGTTCTCAAGCCTAGAGAGGTGATCTGCTGCAAGGTTTTCAGCTCCCTTCTTATCCTATATTTCCAGGTCAAATTCCTGTAAAAGTAAAATCCATCTTATGAGTCGTGGTTTTGCATCAGGTTTAGTTAAACGATAACGAAGAGCAGAGTGGTCAGTGTAAACGACAACTTTAGATAATACTAAATATTGTCTGAATTTATCAAACGCAAAGACCACACTAGTAATTCTTTTTCAAAGTGGTAGTATAATTTTCTTGTGCGGTCATTAATGTCTTGTCGGGCGTAATAAATCGGCCGGAAGTGCTTGTCTTTTAAGCTTTCCTAAAATCGCACCTCTTTGCCAAAATCACTTGCATCACACGTTAGTTCAAAAGGAGATTCCAATCGTGGGCAATTATAATTGGGGCATTTATTAATTTCTCTTTAAGAATATTAAATACATCTAAACATTCCTGATTAAAATTAAAAGGTACATCTTTTCTAGCAATTTCAGTTAGAGGCTTAGCTATTTTAGAAAAATCTTTAATAAATCTTCTATAAAATCCTGCATGTCCTAAAAAGCTTCTAATAGCCTTAACTAAACTAGGAGGAGGTAATTTTTCTATGGTTTCGACCTTTGCTTTATCTACCTCGATTCCTTTACTAGAAATTTTATGTCCTAATACAATTCCCTCTTGTACCATAAAGTGGCATTTTTCCCCAATTTAAGACAAGATTTGTCTCCTCACATCTCATTAGAACTCATTTTAAGTTTTTAAGACAAAGATGGAAAGAATTACCAAATAACGAGAAATCGCCCATAAATACCTCTATAATGTCTTCCACAAGTTCGTCAAAGATTGCCAACATGCAACGCTGAAAAGTAGCAGGAGCATTACATAATCCAAAAGGCATTCTTCGATAAGAAAATGTACCGTATGAACATGTGAATGTTGTCTTCTCTTGATCTTCAGGTGCTATTGGGATTTGGAAATAGCCGGAGAGTCCATCTAGGAAGCAATAGTACATATGCCCAGATAACCTTTCTAACATTTGATCAATGAAGGGCACAGGAAAGTGATCTTTTCTAGTGGCATTGTTCAGCTTCCTGTAGTCAATGCAGACTCTCCAACCTGTAACTGTTCTAGTGGGAATTAGTTCATTCTTCTCATTGGCTACCACCGTCATGCCTCCTTTCTTTGGAACAACTCGCACAGACTTACCCAATTGTTTGTCGTAAATAGGATAAATTATTCCAAAGATCTAGAAGTTTAATTAACTCAGCCTTCACAACTTGTTTTACGTTGGGATTCAATCGTCTTTGAGGTTGCACACATGGCTTGTATTCCTCTTCCATTAAAATTTTATGGGTGCAAAACGATGGGCTTATTCCCTTAATGTCAGAGATTTTCCAAGATATGGCTCTTTTATGTTCTCTCAGTACCTGTATCAACTCCTCTTTTTCCTTGGGTTCCACTCAAGAGATAATTATCGGTAGCGTAGAATTATCCCCGAGGAATACATATTCTAAGTGTTTCTAGAATTGCTTTAATTCTAATTTGGGCGGCTCATTAATAGAGGGTTTTTGTTTTAGTTTGTCATTGACTTCAATGCTCTCTTTTTTCGTTTGTCTAGATGAAGATGTATTCATAATCAACTTGTCAACTTCATCTTCTTCCCCCTCTTCTTGAGTCAGGCACAGTTCTATCGTGTCATCATGTATAATTTCCTGTAATGAGTTTTGAATGATATGATCAATAGTATCAACAAAATAATATGAATCATCTTGTTCTTTAGAATATCGCATGGCTTCATAAATTTGAAAAATAATTTCCTCATCGCCTATTCTTAATGCAAGTTTACCGTCACCTACATCGATAATGACCCTTTAGCAAAGAGCTAAAAAGGGCACCCTAAAATTAAGGGAACCTCAATATCCTCATCCATGTCAAGCACAACAAAATCAACAGGGAGAATAAATTTATCAATTTTTACCAAAACATCCTCGATAACTCCTCTAGGATATTTAATTGTTCTATCAGCTAATTGAATACTCATCCTAGTTTGTTTGGGTTTCCCTAGACCTAATTGTTTAAACAATTTATAAGGAATGACATTTATGCTTGCCCCTAAATCAGCTAACGCATTATCAATAGTTAGTCTACCAATTAAACATGGAATTGTAAAACTCCTTGGATCTTTTAGCTTTTGTGGTAGTCTATTCTGTAACATTACGAGCATACTGCGCTTTAATTCCACATGTGGATCCTCGCCTAATTTGCGCTTGTTTGTCAAGAGATGCTTTAAAAATTTCCTCGACTGCATCCGTGAAAGAGCTTTAAGTAGCGGTAAGTTAATATGTAATTTCTTTAAAAGTTTAAGAAACTTACCGAATCGTTCCTCTGTGTTTGTCTCTCGTTAACGCCGGGATATGGTATGCGAGGTTGGTACTCCTTGACTACCGGGTTTTGGCTTGTCTTGTGTTTCCTCAACTTTACCTTTTTCTACCTCGCTTTCCTTGTATTGGACCGGTTCATCTAATCCTTCACTTTCTTGAGTCGTTATGGCTTGGATTTGCTCCTTTGGATTAATCTCGGTGTTGCTTGGTAGACGCCCTTGCGATCGTTCAGACATCAGCTTCACGAGTTGTCCAACTGACTTAAAAACTTCCTCAACTGACTTAGTGACTTCCCTAACTTGGCTCTCGATCCCTTTGATCGATTCTTGTTGGGTCTTAAGGGTGGTTTCAGTGTCTTGGAGACAGTTTTCTGTGGATGCCATGAATCTTGTCAGCATCTCTTCAAGATTCGGCTTCTTCTCCTATGGATAGGGCTGATTTTGGAAATTTTGAGAAGGTTGTTGTCTTTGATTTCCTTGATTTCCTTGACCTCCCCACTAAAAAAATTTGGGTGGTTCCTCCAACTCAGGTTATAATTATTACTATATGGATTATTATTAGATCTGAAATTGTTACCTATATAGTTCATCCGCTTGCTCTCTGTGCTAGGTTGGTAGTGTGGGTACTCGTGATTCGCCACGGTTCCACTTACGTCGCCTTGCATTCGGATGTACTGCGAAGAACACAAACTATCAAGCTTTTTATTCATCATCTCTGCTTGTGTTGATAGCATGGTTACTGCATCTATGTTGAAAACTCTGACTGATTTTGTTGGTTTGGTCCTTGTGACCTGCCACTGATAGTTATTCAGTGACATCTCTTCAATAAACTCGTAGGCTAATTCAGGAGTTCTATTGTTCAGGGTTCCACAGGTGGCTGAATCAATTAGTTGCCTCGTTGAGGGGTAAACCATGGTGCGGACACCTTCTCAAGAGATCCTTATATCTCCCCCATGCGTCATATAATGTCTCTAAATCCATCTGCACAAAAGAAGAGATATCATTCCGTAATTTGGCCGTTTTGGCCGGTGGGAAATGTTTTAATAAAAAAAATTTGGTCATTTGATCCCATGTAGTGATTGACCCTCGTGGTAACGAGTTTAACCACTGTTTGGCTTTATTTCTTAATGAAAAGGGAAATAACCGAAGACGTATGGCATCATCAGAAACGCCATTTATTTTGAAGGTATCACAGAACTCTAAAAAATTAGCTATATGAGTATTTGGATCTTCGTCCTGTAAACCATCAAATTGAACAAATTGTTGAATCATTTATATAGTGTTAGGCTTTAATTTAAAATTATTAGCAGCTATAGCAGGCCTAACAATACTAGATTCGGCTCCTGTTAAATGAGGTTTAGCATAATCATACATAGTACGCAGAGCATTATTTTCTGCCACATCTTGTGGTGGTGGATTATTTTTGTCCATCCTTTCAGTAGGATTGGATCTGTCTTCTCGCTCTTCTTCTGTGTAATTTAGGGCTCGCCTAATTTCTCTGCGATTTCTACGAGCGGTAGCGTCAATATCACTGTCATATACTAGTGGTCCTCTCGGGTTCCTTCTAGTCATAAACTAGAGGTACCTGATAGGAAAAGAAAGAAACAAAATTTAGCAAAGTTAAAATTTAAACTTAAAAATAAAAGTAAATTGCAGAAAATAAAATAAAAAATAATGGCTAAAGTAATAAAAATAGAGCTTTCTTAATATTTTAGTTCCCAGGCAATGGCGCCAATAACTTGATCGTTGTATTTCAGAGTTTTAAAATTTATAATGAGAATGATCGAACCTAGAAACTAACTATGACAACGATTGAGGCAAGTGCACCTATCGAACAGTAGTATAGCTTAGGCAAGACCGGATTGTCGAGCCCAAAGGAACTAAAAGTACTAATACTAACTTTCTTTCTATTATTTAGCCTAAAATAAGTGAAGTTGTTTATTAATCTAAATTAACTAATTACTAAGCTAAAGACGCAAAGACAAAAAGAATGAATTGGGGAAATACTTGGGAAAAACTCAGTTGATTAAGACGATACCCTTAGGAAGAATCCACCTAGACTTCACTTGTTATCTAACACTGAACCAGACAATTTATTCACTTGACTTGATCCGTAGGATTCCCTAATGTACATTAGACCCTCTCTCAAAGCGAATAACGACTAACCCTAGGTTGATTAATTGAAATCTCTTTCTAATTAAAACCCCTAGAATCGCATTAACTCGATCTATAGATTCCCATATTAGGTTTCACCCTAATCCGGCAAAATTTCATCACCCTATATCTAAGCGCGCAAACAACTCCGCTGTAATTATGCTAGATCTATGAATAGGAAGGGACTTTTGCTCCACCACCTAAGCACATCATACTTGAATCAATATCCGCGAAATATTAAAACAAGAATTAAGCATACATAATTAAGAACAAATCAAGTATTTATCATATAGTTCAGAAAAAAATAACAAGATTCATCTAAGTTTCATCCCCCTTCAGGTATCTGAGGGTTTAGTTCATAACAATAAAAGAAAACATCTCAGAAGAAAAGATAAAACAAAACATAAGAAATCCCTAAAACCCCCTGAAGGAATTGAAGGAGAGATCCTCCGTCTTGAGTAGAATTTTGGCTTCTGGAGATGGATCAACTAGCTATCCCTTGAGAGTTTCCTACAAATCTGACCTTTTCGGCTCGGCTCCTTGGCCTAGCTAACCGCCCTCTTTTTAGGTTATACCTAGGGTCTTTATATAGGCTTTTGAAATAGGTTTCTTTGCCCCTAAGTATACTTTTCCGAGTGAAATTACTCTCCTCCACGGCAGGGGCACGGCCATGGCACACGCTCGTATGAATCGTGGCCAGGCCGTGTTGGACTCCGTTAATGAGGCACGGCCGTGTAGATCGACATCAGGCCGTGTTCTAGTATATTTGAGGAGGCACGACCGTGTGGGCTTTAGTCCAGGCCGTGTCGATTTCTTCTTTGGCCCATTTTGGTCCATTCTGAGCCCGTTTCTTGTTCTTTTTATTCTTGGGTGCTTTCCTGAGTATAAAACATGAAAAGAAAGGATTAAGAGTACCTTTTTACATAAATCAAGGGATAAATCATCCAAAAGTATGCTAAATGTGGGATTAAAATATGTTACTATTTCGGTTGATCACTCAGTAACAGTCATTTCAACATTTATTAACAACATATCAGTCACATGCCCACAGTCAAGCCAGTTAAACACAGTCATACAATCACATCCAAATTCATAGTCTAAGTCAGTCATTTACCCACAAGGGCAAAAGAGTAATTTTACCCTATAAGGGTATTCCGGTAATCCTATCCTTCAGGGATATTTCGATAATTCTACCTTACAGGAGTATTTCGGTAATTCTACCCTACAAGAGTATTTCGGTAATTCTACCCTACAGGGGTATTTCGATAATTCTACCCTATAGAGGTATTTCGATAATTTCACAAACCGGGGTATTTCGGTAATTTCGCAAGTCGGGGGTATTTCGGTAATTTTACAAATCAAGGGTATTTTGGAAATTTTGCAAATTGAGGGTATTTTGGTAATTTCATAAATCAAGGGAATTTTGGTAATTTCACATATTGAGGGTATTTCGGTAATTTCATAAATCGGGGGTATTTCGGTAATTTTACAAGTCGAGGGTACTTCGATAATTTTATAAACCAAGGGTATATCAGTAATTTTGTAAACCAAGGGTATTTTACTAATTCTGTAAACCAAGGGTATTTCAGTAATTCCGTAAACCAAGGGTATTTCAGTAATTTTGTAAACCAAGGGTATTTTAGTAATTACAGAAACCAAGGGTATTTCAAGAATTCAGAAACCAAGGGTATTTCAAGAATTTCAGAAACCAAAGGTATTTCAATAATTTTGTAAACCAAGGGTATTTCAAAATTTTGTAAACTAAGGGTATTTTAAACAGAGATAATGATGCGAATGGGCCTAGGGCCCATTCTCTAACCTAAATGGGCCCACACGCTCGTGTGGCCAATTTAGCCCAAATCTAGCCACAGATATGAGATTCACATAGTCCACTCCAATATTTACTACACAATCATACAACTTATCCGATTGGGCCCACGGGCCCATTGGCGCTACATGGCCCCTTCTACCCGGCGTGGCCCAAACAAAATTAAACCCACAAGAACACTCATGATGGCCTCAACTATCGCGTCGAAGCTCCCACACGCGCGCGCTGCATGATCGTGGTGGCTACCATCGCCGCAGGTGACCGACATTTCGACATTTGCCTCTCTACAGATAGAGTAGTGCGAAATACACACCTGATAGGAATCTGAAGTTAACTGCGGCTCAACACTGCTCGCAAGCAGAAGCCAACAATGATCGTACCATTGACCCCCAGGGGGTGTGTCGATCAACTTCGGTCACCACCACCGCGACCCAACGGCATACAGATCAAGGAATGATCCAACGCCTAACCCAAACGAGCACGCCACAAAGCGAAAGGAATAAGCCAAGAAAGGTATGCTTACTCTCCTCATGGTTTGCTCTATTTAAAGCCAGCTTCTTGCCTATCCTCATGCTAGCTTCCCGATGTGGGATCCCTCCATCAATCTTCCAAAACTGTCCCAAATTAGCAAAATAGTCACCTTTCGCATGCAAGGGGTTTCGAACTCAGGCTCCCATGTAACTTAATCCACGCCGCTAGCCATCTTACCAACTAGCTCCTTATGTAACAAAACAAGCACAACTAAATATAAGTCTATGGGCCAAAGTCTAAGTTCATTTAAAAGGAAATCAAAATGAATTGCAAGCGCCAAGACATGAACCCATGCTCCCTTGCAACCCTAATGACGCCTTGCCACTAGACCACTCACTTCCTTGTGTCATTTTTTCCCACAATTTATTCTTAAAGCCTACTTACTTACCCCAAGGGCTTTATTCACCTAAAACCAAAATTTTTCCTAAAGCTCAGGTTTGAACTCGAGACTTTATGGAAGCCCCCTAACCTTCCAAAATCACTCACCTAATAGGTCCAACTTGCACTAGTGCCGTTCTCTTATTCCCAAAAATTTTAAACGCTCCCATTCCCAAGGCCCAATGGGCTCAATTCTACTAGGCCCAAATTCAGGGCGTTACAATTCTAACCTCCTTAAAGAAATTTCATCCTCAAAATTTCAAACTCTCAGAACAGTCGTACAACCCAAACTAGACCACCGTGCTTCCGCTGCGCACTCTAATTTAAAGCATTACCTCTTACGCACACCCAAAATACCTATTCACTAGAGCAGATAGATATCATACAAATACAATTTCCATATCCACAACATCACACAGAATAAATACAAAATCTAAATTTAAGCATCATAGTACAGTCTAATATCTAAAGTAATCATAGTGTTTCCTATTGCATAATAGCAGATAACGGTATTCAGAAAACTTACGAATTTGGCGCCGGAGACTCGGTGAACCACACTTTCAGAAAAATAGTCAATACAACATTTCAAAAACTTCAACTCTTTTCAAACCTTTTTGAAACAACACTTTCAGAAATTCAATTTTGAAAACCCAATCCACAGCCAAGTTTTGCAACCCAGGCTTTGATACCACTAAATGTAACACCCCAAACCCGGCCTAGAAGTTAGGCCCGAATCTGGCGTGTCACATGGAAGTGTTTTTTTCAAAACCATATTTCTTGTTGTTAAAACTTGTTTGAGAGTCAAAGCCTCTTTGTTAAAACTCAAAACACTTAAGCAATTGCTATCCACTTGAAAGCGTAATTACTTTTAAAACCTTATCTATTGTGGAATCATATTTACAATAAACAGTTTACGAAAACGTGATGTTTAAAAATTGAGCTACAGAAGCATTTTGAAAACGTTGCAAATACGTAGTGTTTTGAAAACAGTTATCGTTTTGGAAATCGTATTCCACTTTTAACAGTTATAAAACATCATAAATAAATATCACAAATAATAAGTTAAAACTAGAGAGGCCTTATTACAACCCAAATCAAAATATTAAAAGTAACTAATCAAAACAGCAAGCATAAGTAGTGTGTAGTCTTCTCCGAGTCCCTCACAGCACCGATCCTCCTAATGCTGGGGATTACCTGCACAGTTAAAAAGGGGTGAGTTTGCAAAAACTCAGTGTGTAATCCCTTTACGAAGTAACAATCAAGATATCGTAAACAGAAACTAAAACGATGCGGGCCAAAGCCCTTTTAACGAAAGAATCAGATAGTCCAGCCAGAGCATACGTGGGCCATAGCCCATTACCATATCATTTGGGTCACAGCCCTTACAGAATCAATTGGGTCTAGCCCAAACCAATAACAGAACAAGTGGCCTAATCCCAGTACAGTGATAAATCTCATAAACAAGTATGCAACAGTATGAGGATGCATCCCACCCCGATCCAGCCAACACACCACCCGTACCAACCCTACACTTACGTGGGGATAAAATCGACCCACCCAGCCAACACACTAAGCTTAGCATCGGTTGCGGCACTAAGTTAACAGAACGGCTCGACGCCAAAGACAAAATGGCTCGGTGCCGTGGACAGAACGGCTCGGTGCCATGGACAGAACGGCTAAAACCCATAATTATCGCAAAGACGCCGCGCGGTTAACGAATCGGCTAAAAGTCAGAAATGTAATGGTTATAAACCATAATCGAGATGGCACAGAGCCATAATCGTGGATGGCACAAAGCTATCTTCAGAATCGTAATAAGGTTGCACATAGCCATCAGCGATGGTAATATAATCGGCACACAGCCACGGGTAATTATGATCGACACAGAGTCATCAATATAAATGTTAGGCACATAGCCACGGGTAAATACGATTGGCACGAAGCCATAATCAAGATGGCACAAAGTCATATTTAAGTTAGCATAGAGCCATTATCAGATTATGCGGCTTTAAGCCGTCAGTAGGCCCACAGTCGTCTTATACGACACGTGCGACCTTAACAGATCAATACTGGATCCACAGCCGTCTCGTGCGACCCGTGCGACCCTATCAGAACTTCCTCCGTATCAATGTCCCAACCCCATGCAATATGTCGTGTATGTCATGCTCAATCATTACATGTGTATGCAAAATGGCCATGCTCAGTAACAGTCATTTCAACATTTATTAACAGCATATTAGTCACATGCCCACAGTCAAGCCAGTTAAACACAGTCATACAATCACAGCCAAATTCAGAGTCTTAGTCAGTCATTTACCCACAAGGGCAAAATAGTCATTTTACCCTATAAGGGTATTCCGGTAATCCTATCCTTCACGGGTATTTCGATAATTCTACCCTACAGGAGTATTTTGGTAATTCTACCCTATAGGAGTATTTCGGTAATTCTACCCTACAGGGGTATTTTGATAATTCTACCATATAGGGGTATTTCGATAATTTCGTAAACCGGGGGTATTTCGGTAATTTTACAAATCAAGGGTATTTTGGTAATTTCATAAATCAAGGGTATTTTAGTAATTTCACAAATTAAGGGTATTTCGATAATTTCATAAATCGGGGGTATTTCGATAATTTTACAAGTCGAGGGTACTTCGGTAATTTTGTAAACCAAGGGTTTTTTCAGTAATTTTGTAAACCAAGGGTGTTTCAGTAATTTTGTAAACCAAGGGTATTTTAGTAATTCTGTAAACAAAGGGTATTTCAGTAATTCTGTAAACCAAGGGTATTTTAGTAATTTCAGAAACTAAGGGTATTTCAAGAATTCAGAAACCAAGGGTATTTCAGTAATTCAGAAACTGTGGGTATTTAGTTAATTCTGTAAACCGGGTATTTCAAGTAATTTTGTAAACCAAGGGTATTTCAAGTAATTTTGTAAACCAAGGGTATTTTAAACAGAGATAACAATGCGAATGGGCCTAGGGCCCATTCTCGGCCCAAATGGTCCCACATACTCGTGTGGCCAATTTAGCCCAATTCTAGCCACAGATATGAGATTCACATAGTTCAGTCCAATATTTACTACACAATCATACAACTTATCCGATTGGGCCCACGCCCCATTGGCCCCACATGGCCCCTTTCGCCCAAAGATGGCCCAAACAAATAAACCCACAAGAACACTCATGATGGCCTCAACTATCGTATTGAAGCTCCCACACGTGCGCTCGCACACTCGTGTGGCTACCATCGTCGTGTGACCGGCATTTCGGCATTTGTCGCTCTACATCTAGAGTAGTGCGAAATACACACTTGATAGGAATCTGAAGTTAATCCGCGCTCTGATCACTGTTCTGCGCAGAAGCCAACAATGATCGCACCTTTGACCCCCAAGGGGTGTGTCGATCAACTTCGGTCACCACCACCGCGACCCAACGGCATACAGATCAACGAATGATCCAACGCCTAACCCAAACGAGCACGCCACAAAGCGAAAGGGATAAGCCAAGAAAGGTATGCTTACTCTCTTCATGGTTTGCCCTATTTAAAGCCAGCTTCTTGCCTATCCTCATGCTAGCTTTCCGTTGTGGGATCCCTCCATCAATCTTCCAAAACTGTCCCAAATTAGCAAAATAGTCACCTTTTGCATGCAAGGGGTTTCGAACCCAGGCTCCCCTGTAACTTAATCCACGCCCCTAGCCACCTTACCAACTAGCTCCTTGTGTAACAAAACAAGCACAACTAAATATAAGTCTATGGGCCAAAGTCTAAGTTCATTTAAAAGGAAATCAAAATGAATTGCAAGCGCCAAGACTTGAACCCATGCTCCCTTGCAACCCTAATGACGCCTTGCCACTAGACCACTCACTTCCTTGTGTCATTTTTTCCCCACAATTTATTCTTAAAGCCTACTTACGTGCCCCCAGGACTTTATTCACCTAAAACCAAAATTTTTCCTAAAGCTCAGGTTTAAACCCGGGACTTCATGGAAGCCTCCTAACCTTCCAAAATCACTCACCCAATAGGTTCAACTTGCACTAGTACCGTTCTCTTATTCCCAAAAAATTTAAACGCTCTCATTCTCAAGGCCCAATGGGCCCAATTCTACTAGGCCAAAATTCAGGGCGTTACATTAACATACTTCTTATTCCTTTGATTACTGTTTTTAAAACAAAAGATTAATTAAAGAGAATGTTCAATAATTACATCATATTTTCAAAATAGCATATGATGTTACAACTTAAAACTTTGTTAAGGACGGACTACTCGTGGTGTAGAGTACTAAGCGTTATACTCCTTTGGTGTCTTTTGTAAGCATAATATTGCAACTCGAACATCCAACGTGGTGCATTCCTGGCTTGGTCCCTCTTAGCGAAAAAACACTTTAATTAGAACCTGCTACAAAAATAGATGTTTTGTAAGCTCAAACAAACTTAGTGACTTTTAACCCAGGTTTGTTGAATTCCTCAACTTGAAGATTTTGATTTTTATTTCAGTCTTTAGCGGATACTTTCCTAATATCGGACGCATACATATACACCAATGTCCATACTTGACTGGCCTACACATGATTCAGTCATTAGGTAGATTTCAGATTTCACACTCAATACGGATCTTATTTCCTTTTTGGAAAGAAAAGTGTGTCTAAGAAAGATATTCATACAGAATCTACCTTCGGTTTCTCACACAGATAGATATTGAACACTTCAGCCATGATGGTATACTCCCAACTATTTTTCTTGGTAGATACATATAGTAACTTGTAACATCCCGATTTTAGGGCTAGTCGGAACAGTGGTTTCGGGACCACTAATTCGAGACCGGAGAAATTATTTTTAATATTATTTTATGTGTTATATCATGATTATATGAGTGCATGACATTTTTGGTGCATTAATTTTAGTGATTGCATGCTTAATTTTGAAAAAGAACTAAATTGCATAATGTGCGAAAGTTTTATTTTACAAGCTAGAGGTGTTAAATAATTATAGAACCTTAAATTGGAGGTCCTTAATATGAAATTAGGCCTTTCTAAGGGTGATAGCCGACTATAGGGGACAAGAGATTTAATTTAGTCAATGTTTGGTGACATTAGGTGACTAAATGAATAAAATAAAATAAAACAAAGAAAGCTATCATCTTTTCTCCTATCATCTTCTTCTTCCACCGATTTTTCACTAAAGCATAAGGGTTTGGAAGCTTGAAATTTTTAGCAACTTACACACCTTGCAAGTAAGTGATTTTGGTGATCATTCTTGATAATTTTTGTACTTTTGGAACCCTTGTAGCTTAAGCTAGCTAATGGGGAGACTATTTTGCAAAATGGTTGAGAGTCTAGGGTTTTTCCATGAGAACATTAGTGTTTTTTGTTGAATTTTTATGGAAGAAAATGAAACTTAGTTGTTAAATAAACAACTTTTGTGAAAGGATTTTTCATGAAAACACCTAAAATGGACCTTGTTGTAAAGATTGTAAAATAGGTAGTAAATGTGTGAAATAATTGGAATTGTGAGTTGCTACAAGCTTAAAATATATTTGGCTAGGCTTGGTTAATAAAGAAATTTGATGAAAATCGATTTACAAACCTAAGGGCAAAATTGTAATTTTGTGAAAGTCTAGGGGAAAAATGGTAATTTTGCCAAAGTAGGAATTTTGGAATGTCTCGATTGTTGTGGTGATTAAATGAGTGAATTTATCATTATAGATCAAGAATAACGTGGAATCAACCTTGACCGAGGAAAAGGCAAGGTTTCGGACTAAACTTCAAATTTGACATATTTTGTATCGAGGTAAGTTTATATGTAAAAGATACATCCTTTTTACTTATGTTTTTACATATTATTGCATTATGTGCAATGTGATTGAATATTATTGATATCTATTAAAATGATAGAAAGTGAGGAAATTCTCGGATGAACCTTCGGAATAGGAAAATGATAAGGATAAACACCGTGATTAAGTGATTATTGATAGGTTGTGTGCGATACCATGGTATTTATTATTATTGGTGGGTTGTGTGGGATACCACCTTTGATATGTGATTATTGGTGGGCTGTGTCCGATACCACCGTGTTATTTATTAAAGGTGGGCTATGTGTGAAACCACCGTGTGTCTAGTATTATTCCGAAGTGTTCATCGAGAAACTTTAACTAAGTGAAATTATGTGTGATTATGTGATGACAAGTGCAGGGTATATGTGCATGTATATGTGAGCAAGGTTTATGATATGTTTTTGGAATGTGGTAAGATTGAAATGAGTAAGTACAACTACAAGGTTCTGAATTATTCTTGATTAGCACGTAATGTTCTTGATGAATAAGTATGTGGTATGATGTCCATTGTTTACATGTAGACTTACTAAGATTAAAGCTTACTCCCTTCTCTTTTCCCTTGTTTTATAGTGTCAAAAAGCCAGCTCGGGATACGGAGACCGTTGGAGGATCATCCACACTATCCGCGCATTTTGGTATATTGAGATTTACATTGAATTATGGCATGTATAGGGACTTGGTATTTTTGGTTATATGTCATATTGGTCTAGCCAAATGTGTTGGCTTAGGATGATATTTGATTCATTTTGTATAAGGCCATGAGGTGTGGCTCGTAATGATTATTTTGTTATAAACCTATTTATATATGCATGTATCTGTTATTGCTTGTAACATCCTATTATTAGGGGTTCTACATTTTGCACTATTTCTTGCATTAGGTAATGAAATGATTATATATATGTGTTTTATATATATAAATTTTATAAGTTAAAATTTATATTTTATATTAAAAGGTTATAATATAATAAAAGAAACAAGTGTAGTGGCTTTATTTTATCATTGTTCTTGCCAAAAAACACAAAAGAAAAGAAAAGTTTGAAGCTTTGCATATTCGGCTACTTGCAAGCCAAATTAAGGTGAGTTTTGACTTCGGTTTTTGATAATTCCTACGTTTTTGTAATCGTTGCTTCAAGAGCTACAAAACCCATGTATTAATTTTGTGAATTGATGATGTTTGTGAGAGATGCCATTGTTGATATGTTGAGTTTTATGATGATTTATGATGTTAAATGAAAGTTTTGAGCTAGATGAACATGTTTTGTTCTTAAAGTTTTGATGAATTTAGCTAAATAGGGCTAAATTGTGAAAATAGCAAATTAAAGGACTAAATTGCTAATTTGATGGAAAATATGGGCTTGAATGATATATTTGTACATTCGGCTAAGCATGTGTGTGAACAAAATTGGTGAATTTGATGTTTTGAGAAAAATGGACTAAATTGATAAATTGTACAAATAAGAGGGTTAAATTGCAAATAGCCCTAAATGTGTGCCTTTGGAGTGAATTGAATGAATTAGTAAATAAGAGGGTTAATTCTGAATATGTCTAGATCAAGAACATAGGAAAACAGACTTAGATCGTGGGAAAGCGAAAGTAAACGAGTAGCCGTTTCCATTTTCGATAAATCGAATCCGAGGTAAGTCATATTACAAATAAATGTAATTGTATTGAATTGAGTTTATTTACATGACTATCAATGATAATGACTGCTTATGAGATGCTATGTATATGAATTATGGGATAAGGTCGATATAGTGATAAGTCTGAGAAGTCCCGTATGAACTTAGGAATACAAAGGTATCTGCTTGCTTAATCGTAAGACCGCATGCGGGACAAAGGGCATCGATATCTGATTACGTGTAAGACCCTGTCTGGGACAATGGCATCGATATCTGATTACGTGTAAGACCCTGTTTGGGATAGTGGCATCGATATCCGATTATGTAAAGACCACTCGGGACAAAGGGCATCGATATCCGACACGCAAGACCCTATCTCGACAAATGTGGCATCGATATCCGATTATGCGTGTAAGACCATCGGGGCGGGGCATCGATATCTGATTACGTGTAAGACCTTGTCTGGGACATTGGCATTGATATCTGATTACGTGTAAGACCCTGTCTGGGACAGTGGCATCGATATTTGATTACGTGTAAGACCACGTCTGGGACATTGGCATCGATATAAGCTTTACGTGTAAGACCACGTCTGGGACATTGGCATCGATATGAGGTTTACGTGTAAGACCATGTCTGGGACATCGGCACCATATTGATTCGTGTAAGACCCTGTCTGGGACAGTGGCATCGATGTCTGAGTGCATGTAAGACCTTGTCTGGGACGTTGGCATTGTACGACCATTCTGAGCTTTCTGAGTATCCTACTAGATTCTTTACGGTTCAACAGGCAAGTCTGTATTACGAATTGCAAATCCGAACTTTGATAAAATTAATGAATGAACATCCGTTTCAGGTACGTTGCTTATACACTAATTATGTATATAAGGTAAGTATCCGTGTGATTATATCATGATGTTATGTATATGGGATTTATAATACGATATGTAAAGTCTTGACTCTTTGAACTATATGTATATATGGTAAGTTATGATTAAGCATATGAGCTCGAGAAAGAGTGAAGTGATTTTTTTCATGAGAACCATATTAATCATCTTATTAAATTGGTTATGTGCAATCCATGCTAAGTTTGATTGTATAATTGACTTACTCGGCTTTTGGAAAGCTTACTCTATGTGTGTTTTCTCTGTTTTATAGGTCGTCAAAGCTACTGAAGGCTCGGGACCGTCACGGATCGTCATCACACTACTAAACTCATTTTGGTACACTTTAAAAATGTATATAGCAAGATATGGCATGTATAGGCTAGTACTTGGTATAAGGGTGTTATATGAGCTAAGCTATGTGAGTTGGTTTGATATGTTTTGGTAAATTGCTCAAATGAATGTGATATGTGAAGTGTGTTTTGGCATGGTTAGATGATATATTAAATGACCAAGTTTTGAGTATGTAAATGAATGACTTATGCTTGCGATGAAATGAATTTTAGTATTGGATTTTGTCATGTTGGAATTGGTATGTTTTTGGTTGCCTTAGATGCATGATTTGTAATGATAAAGGTTGCTTGTAGGTATGACCCTTTTCGGTGGTATTTTGCTCTTGTATATGGCCTATAATGTCACACGGCCATGGCACACGGGCGTGCCTAGTGACCGTGTGAGCAAATCAGTATATGGCCTAATAGTACACGGCCTTGGCACGGGGGTGTTGGATAACCGTGTTGGTTTTGACAGGATCGACCACGGTCAGGGTACACAGACGTGCTTTGTGGCCGTGGGGGCCAAATCAGGATAGTCCACGGCCAAGGCAAACGGGCATGCTTGGTGGCCGTGGGAGTATAGTCAGGATAGTCCACGGAGAGGACACACGGGTGTGTCCATTAGCCGTGGAAGGCACACGACCTGCCCACACGGGCGTGTAAGCCCTGGAACTTAGAAAAGTTTTAAATTTCTGAGAATTTCTGTATGTGTTCCGGTTTAGTCCCGACCCTATTTCTGAGCATACTTAAGGTTTCAATGACCTACTTAAGGGACACTATGATTGTAATTGATGTATGATCTTATGAAATTATCTGTTAAAGTTTTCGATCCGTCCGTAGAACGCTTTATCCCCACCCGACGTCGACACGGGTTAGGGGTGTTACATTTGGTTGGTATCAGAGCTACGGTTTAGCCGATTCTCGGACTAACGTAGCATGTCAGAGTCTAGCTATACATGCCATATTTTTGAATTGTGATAGTGTGATGAATCCTGACATATAAAATGTGATTTCTGTATAGTAATGGATCCCAAAAGAGCCGTGAGTCGACGACGTAGAAAGTAATGCGCTCGCTTCCCGCAAGAAGGGACAACCGATCCGAGACCAAGCATTAGCGGTCGAGGGAGAAGCTAAACAAGCTTTCTTCCAGATGATGAGTGAATGGTTCACTCAATTCGTAAAGAATAACCCGACTGTTTCATAACCCCCGCCCCCGGTTAATCCCCCTCAAACCTCAATTGTGCCTCCGATGATGGGTATAAATCTGTTGAATAAGCCTCCGGTAGACAAGATCCGCAAGTATGGGGCTGAAGAGTTCCGGGCTACTAATGATGATAATGCTAAGAAAGCTGAGTTTTTGTTAGAAAACACTATCCGAGTATTTGATGAGACGTCACTGACTCCTGAAGAATGTATAAAGTGTGTTGTTTCTTTGTTACGAGATGCAGCCTATTGGTGGTGGAAAACTTTGATTTCGGTTGTTCCTAAAGAACGGATCACATGGGATTTCTTTCAGTCTGAGTTCAGAAAGAAATACATTATTCAGAGATTCATTGATCAAATACGAAAAAAAATTTTGGAATTGAAGCAAGGTCACATGTCTGTTACTGAATACAAACAAGAGTTTGTAAGATTAAGTCAGTATGCTCGGGAATATGTTTCGACTGAAACGATAATGTGTAAAAGATTCGAAGATGGCCTAAATGAAGATATCCAATTGCTAGTTGGTACTTTGGAGATACAAGAGTTCATAGTGCTAGTTGACCGAGCATGCAAAGCTGAGTCTGAAGCCAGAGATATGAAAAAAAGATTTATAAGCAAATCATTTCAGTCTGCCTCGAAGAAATTCTGAGATGAACATAGCCGCTCAAAGGCTAATGTGAGGCATTCGAGTAGAGATCGAGCTAGATCACAGTTAAGCTCCAAAGCTCCAACAACTTCAATGACTAGTATTGGAAATGTCGATTCAAGCGACACGAATGTAAACATTATGGAAAAAAGGCATTCGGGAATTTGCAGATTAAATGACCGAGCTTGTTTCGTATGTGGATCATTAGACCATTTCATCCGAGAGATCGCCAGTCCGTTGAACAAGAGATTGTTCGAACCCGAGATCCGAGAATGTTTCAAATGAGAGGTAGATCTCCTCAAAATGCAAGAAACGCTGCGTGGTAGTCGAGTACTACTAGAGATATTGCGAGATCGAAGCTAAAGCGCTGCGGAGCGTATACTATCCGAGCTCGGGAGGAAGCTTCATCTCCAGATGTTATAATGGGTACTTTTACACTTTATGATACTTTTGTGATTGCTTTGATAGACCCTGGTTCTACTCATTTCTATATATGCATGAACTTAGTATTCAGTAAGACTTTGCCTGTAAAGTCTACTGAGTTTGTTATAAAAGTAT
The DNA here is from genome assembly GCA_025698515.1 of Gossypium sturtianum. Classification (NCBI taxonomy): domain Eukaryota; kingdom Viridiplantae; phylum Streptophyta; class Magnoliopsida; order Malvales; family Malvaceae; genus Gossypium; species Gossypium sturtianum. The sequence goes on from CM046952.1 coordinate 120,907,321, forward strand.
CAAACCCCTTAGGTAAAAATATTCTGGTTGACAAAGTAGGTAAGAACTGCCCGTTAATGTTTCAAGATATCTGTTTCCCTGCTGATCTGATACTATTACAGTTTGATGAGTTTGATATAATTCTGGGAATGGACTGGTTGACATTGCATGATGCTGTAGTGAATTGTAAAAGAAAGACTATTGATTTGAGTTGTCAGAATGGTGAAATAGTTCGTATTGAGTCGAATGATTTAAATGGATTACCTGCTGTGATATCTGTGTTGAAAGCTCAGAATTAAATTAAAAAGGGTTACGAGGCATATTTTGCTTATGTGATTGATTTGAAAGTATTTGAAAAGAAAGTTGAACCGATGCCAGTAGTCTATGAGTTCTCTGATGATTTCTCTGAAGAATTGCAGGGATTGCCTCCGATTTGGGAAGCTTAATTTGGTATAAATCTGTTGCTTGGTACGACCCCTATTTCGGTAGCTCCGTATATAATGGCACCAATGGAATTGAAAGAGTTAAAAGTCACAGTTGCAAGAATTAACCGACAGAGGGTTCGCAAGACTGAGTTTTTCACCTTGGGGTGCTCCTGTTCTATTTGTGAAGAAAGAAAGATTTGAATCTGCGACAGAGAAGATGGTTAGAGTTATTGAAAGACTACGAGCTTGTAATAGATTATCACCCGGGTAAAGCAAACATTGTTGCTGATGCATTGAGTAGAAAATCATTGTTTGCACTACGTGCTTTGAATGCTCAGTTAGATTTATCTGATGATAGTTCTGTGATGGCTGAACTAAGAGCGAAACCGTTGTTTATTCAGGAGATATGGGATGCTCAAACAATTGACAACGAAATGTTAGCGAAACAGGTTCTGTGTAATTCGAATTCTGAATCTGGATTTCAAATTATTGATGATTGCTTGAGATTTTGAGATCGTATCTGTGTTCCGAGAAATCCAGAGTCGATTCAGTTGATTTTGAGTGAAGCCCATAATACTTGTTTATCTGTTCATCCGGGGAGTACTAAAATGTATCATGATTTGAAGCAACATTACTGGTGGTCAGGTATGAAACGAGACATTTCTGACTTTGTTTCGAAATGTTTAATCTGTCAGCAAGTGAAAGCTGAACATCAAGTTCCGTCTGGGTTGCTACAACCGATTTTGATTCCTGAGTGGAAATGGGATAGAGTAACGATGGACTTTGTTTCTGGAATGCCTCAGACTCCGAGAAAGAAAGATGCGATTTGGGTCGTAGTTGATCGATTGACGAAATCTGCCCATTTCGTTCCGGTAAGATCTGACTATCCACTTGATAGATTAGCCGAGCTTTATGTTTCTGAGATTGTTAGATTGCACGCAGTGCCACTATCCATTGTGTCAGATAGAGATCCGAGATTTACATCGAGGTTCTAGAAGAAATTGCAAAAAGCTTTAGGCATGAAACTGCATTTTAGTACAGCTTTTCATCCGCAAAGAGATGGTCAATCTGAGCGAATTATTCAGATTCTCGAAGATATGTTAAGATGTTGTATACTTGAGTTTAATGGTTCGTGGGAACAGTATCTGCCCTTGATTGAATTTGCATACAATAGCAGTTTTCAGTCGAGCATCAGAATGGCACCTTATGAAGCTTTGTACGGACGTAAATGTCGTACACCTCTATATTGGACCGAGCTCAGTGAAAAGAAGTTACTTGGAGTTGATTTGATAAAAGACTCAGAACAGAAAGTGAAACTGATCCGAGATTGTTTAAAAGCGGCACCTGATCGTCAGAAGTCGTATGCGGGCTTGAAACGAAAAGATATAGAATTTGAAATCGGGGACAAAGTATTTCTGAAAGTATCTCCGTGGAAGAAAGTACTCCGATTCAGACATAAAGGCAAGTTGAGTCCAAGGTTCATCGGACCGTATGAGATCATTGAACGTGTCGGGCCTGTTGCATATAGATTAAAGTTACCATCTGAGTTAGAAAAGATACACAACGTATTTCATGTTTCGATGCTTCGTAGATATCGATCCGATCCATCACATGTAATCGCTCCATCTGAAATTGAAATTCGACCTGACATGTCATATGAAGAGGAACCGATCCGTATCTTAGCTCGTGAAGTAAAAGAGTTGAGAAACAAGAAAATTCCGTTAGTAAAAGTACTATGGAATCGACACGGAATAGAAGAGGCTACGTGGGAGCCTGAAGATTCAATGAGACAGCAATATCTGAATCTGTTTAACGGTAAGATTTTTGGGGACGAAAATCCCTAAGGGGGGAGAATTGTAACAGTCTGGTTTATACCTTAGTCAGAACAGTGGTTTTGAAACCACAAATTTGAGTCTGAATAATATTTTAATATTATTTTCTGTTCCGTTGATAAGTGATTAAGCATGTGGTAAATTTCCGTAAGCTAATTTGTCTGTTCGTGTGTTTAATTTGAGAAAAGGATTGAATTTCATTAAATGTGAAAGTTGTATGTTATTTGTTAAAGCATCAATGTGTTGTGGCTTTGTAAAGGTGGAGGTCTTATATGGCAATTAAACCATTTTTTTAAAAGTTAGTGGATGGCATTAGGTAATGAAATGATTATATATATGTGTCTTATATATATAAATTTTATAAGTTAAAATTTTTATTTTATATTAAAAGGTTATAATATAATAAAAGAAACAAGTGTAGTGGCTTTATTTTATCATTGTTCTTGCCGAAAAACACAAAGGAAAAGAAAAGTTTGAAGCTTTGCATATTCGGCTACTTGCAAGCCAAATTAAGGTGAGTTTTGACTTCGGTTTTTGATAATTTTTACTTTTTTGTAATCGATGCTTCAAGAGCTACAAAACCCATGTATTAATTTTGTGAATTGATGATGTTTGTGTGAGATGCCATTGTTGATATGTTGAGTTTTATGATGATTTATGATGTTAAATGAAAGTTTTGAGCTAGATGAACATGTTTTGTTCTTAAAGTTTTGATGAATTTAGCTAAATAGGGCTAAATTGTGAAAATAGCAAATTGAAGGACTAAATTGCTAATTTGATGGAAAATATGGGCTTGAATGATATATATGTACATTCGGCTAAGCATGTGTGTGAACAAAATTGGTGAATTTGATGTTTTGAGAAAAATGGACTAAATTGATAAATTGTGCAAATGTGAGGGTTAAATTGTAAATAGCCCTAAATGTGTGCCTTTGGAGTGAATTGAATGAATTAGTAAATAAGAGGGTTAATTCTGAATATGTCTAGATCAAGAACCAAGGAAAACGGACTTAGATCGTGGGAAAGCGAAAGTAAACGAGTAGCCGTTTCCATTTTCGATAAATCGAATCCGGGGTAAGTCATATTGCAAATAAATGTAATTGTATTGAATTGAATTTATTTACATGACTATCAATGATAATGACTGCTTATGAGATGCTATGTATATGAATTATGGGATAAGGTCGATATAGTGATAAGTCTGAGAAGTCCCGTATGAACTTAGGAATACAAAGGTATATGTTCTGTTTAATCGTGTAAGACCCTGTCTGGGACAGTAGCATCAATATCTGATTACGTGTAAGACCCTGTCTGGGATAGTGGCATCAATATCTGATTACGTGTAAGACCCTGTCTGGGACAGTGGCATCGATATCTGATTACGTGTAAGACCCTGTCTGGGACAGTGGCATCGATATCTGATTACGTGTAAGACCCTGTCTGGGACAGTGGCATCGATATTTGATTACGTGTAAGACCATGTCTGGGACAGTGGCATCAGTATCTGATTACGTATAAGACCTTGTCTGAGACAGTGGCATCGGTATCTGATTACGTATAAGACCCTGTCTGGGACAGTGGCATCGGTATCTGATTACGTATAAGACCCTGTCTGGGATAGTGGCATCAATATCTTATTACGTGTAAGACCCTGTCTGGGACAGTGGCATCGATATCTAATTACGTGTAAGACCACGTCTGGGACGTTGGCATCGATATAAGCTTTACGTGTAAGACCACGTCTGGGACATTGGCATCGATATGAGTTTTACGTGTAAGACCACGTCTGGGACACTGGCATCGATATGAGGTTTACGTGTAAGACCATGTCATGGACATCGGCATCATATTGATTCGTGTAAGATCCTGTCTGGGACAGTAGCATCGATGTCTGAGTGCATGTAAGACCTCATCTGGGACGTTGGCATTGTACGACCATTACGAGCTTTCTGAGTATCCTACTAGATTCTTTACGGTTCAACAGGCAAGTCTGTGGTACGAATTGCAAATCCAAACTTTGATAAAATTAATGTATGAACATCCGTTTCAGGTACGTTGCTTATACACTAATTGTGTATATAAGGTAAGTATCCATGTGATTATATCATGATGTTATGTATATGGGATTTATAATACGATATGTAAAGTCTTGACTATATGAACTATATGTATATATGGTAAGTTATGAATAAGCATATGAGCTCGAGAAAAAGTGAAGTGATTTTTGTCATGAGAACCATATTGATCATCTTATTAAATTGGTTATGTGCAATCCATGCTAAGTTTGATTGTATAATTGACTTACAAGGCTTTTGGAAAGCTTACTCTATGTGTGTTTTCTTTGTTTTATAGGTCGTCAAAGCTACTGAAGGCTCGGGACCGTCACGGATCGTCATCACACTACTAAACTCATTTTGGTACACTTTAAAAATGTATATATCAAGATATGGCATGTATAGGCTAGTACTTGGTATAAGGGTGTTATATGAGCTAAGCTATGTGAGTTGGTTTGATATGTTTTGGTAAATTGCTCAAATGAATGTGATATGTGAAGTGTGTTTTGGCATGGTTAGATGATATATTAAATGACCAAGTTTTGAGTATGCAAATGAATGACTTATGCTTGTGATGAAATGAATTTTAGTATTTGATTTTGTCATGTTGGAATTGGTATGTTTTTGGTTGCCTTAGATGCATGATTTGTAATGATAAAGGTTGCTTGTAGGTATGACCCTTTTGGGCGGAATTTTGGTCTTGTATATGGCCTATAATGTCACACGGCCATGGCACATGGGCGTGCCTAGTGACCGTGTGAGCAAATTAGTATATGGCCTAATAGTACACGGCCTTGGCACGGGGGTGTTGGATAATCGTGTTGGTTTTGACAGGATCGACCACTGTCAGGGTACACGGACGTGCTTTGTGGTTGTGGGGGCCAAATCAGGATAGTCCACGGCCAAGGCACACGGGCGTGCTTGGTGGCCGTGGGAGTATAGTCAGGATAGTCCACGGGGAAGACACACGGGTGTGTCCATTAGCCGTGGAAGGCACACGGCCTGCCCATACGGGCGTGTAAGCCCTGAAACTTAGAAAAGTTTTAAATTTCCGAGAATTTCTGTATGTGTTCCGGTTTAGTCCTGACCCTATTTCTGAGCATACTTAAGGTTTCAATGACCTACTTAAGGGACACTATGATTGTAATTGATGTATGATCTTATGAAATTGTCTGCTAAAGTTTTCGATCCATCCGGTAACGTCTTTATCCCCATTCTGACATCAGATACGGGTTAGGGGTGTTACAAAGGTGGTGTGGCGTCATTTGTAGGAGCAGAGGGGGACGAGTTCGAATCCTATCTGCTACACTGTGGAACTTTATTTTTGTGCTCAAGGTGGTGAAGTGTTGGCATTCGGCTGGGACTCTTCTAGGAAGAGTTTGAATGGGTCAAATAATTCAAATGGTGGATGGAGAGGGCTTGGTGGAGAAAATCTAGGAGCAAATTAAGGGATGTGGTGGAGTGATGAAGTTGGCCGAAAGTGGGAGGCTTGAGAAGGGGGGAAATTCGGCCAAAGTGTAGGGGAGTATAGGGGATTTTTGGGTAGCAATTTTGGTAGTGGGAGAGTGGTGTGCCGTTGGTGTCAAGAGTGGATAGGTGAGTTTTGTTTTCTTGGCATTTTCGATCATAGCATTTTGGGAATATCTTTGCTCTCTTTTCTTTACCGAAACCATAAGTGACTATTCTCTTTGTTTTATTTATTTTCTTTTCTCCCTCAAGCTTGGTAGCTGAAACTTCAACCTTCCCGTCCTTCTCTTCTTTTTCTTTCCTTCCTACTTTTCTTCTTCACCACAAGCCAATTTCTCTTGAAGCTACTCTTTGCCGAACCATTCTCTTTTGATTCCCACCATAGCCGAACCTCCATTCTTCTTCTTTACTTCTCTACCTTCTCCTTTAAATCGAAACCCCTACTCCTTGTGATTCTTGACTAGTTTTCCTCCATAGCCGAATTGGGTTTCTTTCTTTACTTTTTATTTTTTTTCTATTTTCATTCTCTTTTGGCTGGCCGAATCTCCTCTTGTACCAAACAAAATCCATTTTGTCACTTTATACTATTAGCCGAACATCAAGAAGCATCCCTTTGGTTTGCCGAAAGTCTCCTCTTCAATCGGTTTCTGTTTGTGCAAGGTAATGGAAACTCTTTCGATGCTTTCTCTATTTTTTCGGTCTTATGTGGTTATAGTTGAAATGGCTATTTTGTTCTTAATGTTAGTTCGCGGCTAATCTCTTCTTCTCTCCTCTTAACGTGGCATGTTCGCATCGGATTAGAATCTATAGCCAAGTCTATCTATGTTCGGTTCATTCTTTGACCAAGGTAAGGTGGTTCTCTTGATTTCGGTTTGTCTATTCCCTTTTCTCTTTCGTTGCCTTAACCCAATCTCTTTGTTAGACAACCATCGTTCTCTCTAAAAGTACTGTACTGATCAAAGATTCTTTTCATGGCTGCGAGTGCTAGCCGATCCAAGGAGGGTGCATTTAAGGAGCCTGAGGGGAGTGTACTCGTAGTCTCTAATCCACCATTCAAACGTCGCATGGTGTCAGCAGTTCGTGACTTTCCGCTGGGTTGTGGTAGAGAGCCGACATCCGTCTGGGATAGGCAGATAGGGGTTATTCCCGCTAGTGATAGTAGCAACTATCAGGAGTGTTTAGTCCTTCGCGTAATCAGGTGTGTAATTTTCACACCATCTTTTGTTTAATTATTACTTAGTATGTGAACTGTTTAGAAGCCGAAACATCGGTAATGGCTGTTGAGTTACCCTTGGGGGGGTAAAATTGGAGATACCAGGTTAGTTACCTTTGATTGTGTCATATAAATACCCTATCATGAATATATGTTAACATATGATGCATTCATTATATTATGATTATATGATGCATGGGATTGGGATATGAAATTGATTAAAAGGGGAAGAGCATGTCAGTGGTTTGGTACCACATATATATTAGTGGTTTGGTACCACATATATCAGTGACTCTTTCACATTAATTTAGTGGTTTGGTACCACATATATCAGTGACTCAGTCACATTATTTCAGTGGTTTGGTACCACATTCAGTGGCTTGGTGCCATATATGAGGAGTGTAGCGGATGGAGGGTTGATTGTAGAAATCCCCACAGGTGTGTTTGGCTGGTACGGGTGGTGTGTAGAGGATGGAATACTAGGTTGGGTTGGGTTGCATTGCATACACTATTTGATATGTCAGGTTGTTAGGGCTACGGCCCAGTTTGATTCGTATGGGCTTCGGCCAAATTCATTACCGTGAGGGCTAAGGCCCAATGTGCTTCTGTGGGCTTAGGCCCAGATTACGTTCGTAAGGGGAATTACACACTGAGTCCTCGTGACTCACCCCTCTGCTTAATTTTGAAGGTAACCCCTAGTTCGAGGATTTGGAGCCGAGGAAGACTCTGCGGTGGCCATGCATTACTTCTTTCGTAAACTCCGTTTTCTTTATTTGAACTTATTTTAAATTTGGGTTTTTGTTATGTAATAAGGCCTCCAGGATTTTAATTTGGTTTTTGATTTAACGCTGCTATTATTATATCATGGAATGCTAAACACAGAGTTTTCCTAAAAATACAAATAATCATTTTTCTAAAATATTGACAAGTGGATAACATGCAGATTAATAATTAAAATCAGAAATTTTCTTAGAACTACAAACACTGTCTTCAAAATGTCACGTTTCAGAAAACCACTAGTTTCGGTTTTTCGTATCACAAAACATGATTTCGACTGTTAGTGTTATTAATAAAAGTTTTTAAGAAAACCTTAAAACGGGATCTGATTTTCAAAATGAAACAGAACGCGAAGTTTCTAAAATTTCTTTAAACAATCTTTCCTTGTGACATACCAGATCCGGTCGTAACGTTTAGGCCGGGCTTGGGGTGTTACAAATATGGTATCAGAGCTAAGTTGCAAAACTCGGCTATGGAATGGGTTCAAAAACGTTTTTCAAAGTTGGTTTGAAAGATGGTTTAGAAAAATATATGTTTTTTTGGAAGTATGGCACCCGAGTCTCCGGCACCAAATCCGTACTGTAAGTCTTCTAACTATTGGTTGATTCTTATGAAAATATTATATTGTGTTGTGATTGCTAGAGATTCAATTTTAGAGATTGAGACCTTTAGAAATACGTTTTGCGAAAAACTACTTTTTAAGACCGAAAAATCTACCTTCATAAGCTATCCGATAATAAACAGTGGAAGATATACTAATTCATAAAATTTTTAATCAGATTAAGTCGATTCAGTAAACATGAGCGCTAGAGGACGTGGACATGGTACACGCGGCCGTGGTAGAGGCCGGGGTATTGAGGCTGGACTCTCGGAATCAGGACATGGGTCGGAAGGTAAAGTGTCAGCATCACCAGTAGCGGAAGCAGGGTCTCAAGACCAAACTAGAGGGGACGATGCTTTGTCCCAAGCTATGCTGCATGTTCTGGAGTGGGTAGCTCGAAAATCTATTTCTGAGCGACTTCGAGCAAACGGGGCTGAGATATTTAGAGGTATTTCTAGTGTGGCTCCAAACGTAGCGGAATATTGGCTGGAAGCAGTCGAGTGGATTATGGATGATCTGGACTGCACGGCAGAGGAGAAGTTGAAAGGAGTAGTGTCCCTCCTTCGAGATGAGGCATACTAGTGGTGGCTCACGGTAAGGGATGGTACATAAGCGGACCGTATTACCTGGGACTCCTTTAAGACAGCGTTCCAGGGAAAGTATGTTGGGGTGAGTTATGGGGATGCTCAGAGGAAGGCATTTTTAAACTTGGTCCAGGGGAATAAGTCGATGGCTGAGTATGGGGCGGAGTTCTTGCGTTTAAGCCGCTATGCTTGGGGTATCGTCGCAACTGATTATGAGTATTGTGTTCGGTTTGAGGATGGTCTGCGGGACAAGTTACGGGTACTGATAGCTCCGCAACGGGAAAGAGAGTTTGCTATTCTGGTTGAGAAGGCAAAAATAGCCGAAAAGGTGAAGCGGTCTGAGAGGCAGAATTGGGATAAGGATAGGGGTAGGAATAAGAGGAACTTTGGGTCATCAGGATCTGCTGGGGGTTTTCAAAAGAGGCCTAAGTTTGATGGGCCGGGTCGAGTTGTGATGTCTGTTGCTGTTGGTCGGCCTCAACCGTGTGCTCGATGTGGGAAATTACATTTAGGGGAGTGTTGGGTAAGAAATAGAGGATGCTTCAGGTGTGGATCTATGAATCATCGGATAAGGGACTGTCCACAAGAGCCAGACGTATGCGGTCGATGGGTCGTGGATATGCACACCCGGAAGAGGTGGGCAGCAGCCACCGAAAGGTCGTGGTCCGGTCAAAGAAGGAAATGGATTTGGTCGAAGGCGTGGAGCACCGGGCAGAGGTGCTGGGAGTACAGATGCAAGACAGCCTGGACTGGTTTATGCAGCTAGACGTCAAGAGGATGGTGATGCACCAGACGTCATAACCAGTACGTTCCTTTTTTGGTGTGCCCTTTACAGCTTTGATAGATATTGGGTCTGCACATTTATATGTTGCTAGTACTGTGTCTGGGACTTTGGGTATAGAATCTGAGGTTGTTTCTAGAGAAATGACTGTGATTAGCACTTTAGGACAGTCTGTAGTGGTGAACAAACTATTTAGGAATGTGCCTTTAGAAGTGCAAGGGATTGTTTTCCCGACTGACTTGACGAAATTGCCGTTCGATGAGTTCGACTTGATTTTAGGCATGGACTGGTTAGTTAAGTATCGAGCAAACTTGGATTGTGCTGCTAAGCACATGATATTAAAGACTTCCGAGGATAATGAGGTGCTGGTGATAGGTGAGAGAAGGAATTACCTGTCCAATATGGTGTCTACACTAAAGGCTGAAAGGATGGTGCGAAAAGGGTGTGAGGCGTTCTTAGCTTTCATCAGTGCTTTGGAGGCCAAAGAATTGTCTGTAAGGGATGTTAGAACGGTGAAAGAGTTCTCGGACGTCTTTCCAGAAGAGCTTCTAGGGTTACCTCTGGATCGCGAGGTGGAGTTCGGCATTGATCTACTTTCAAGAACAGCTCCGGTGTCCGTCGCCCCATATAGGATGGCGCCGAAGGAGCTGGTAGAACTTAAAGCCCAGATTTAGGAACTGTTAGACCGTGGTTTTATCCGACCAAGTGTGTCTCCGTGGGGAGCGCTGGTGTTGTTCGTTAAGAAAAAGGACGGGTCGATGCGGATGTGCATTAACTACAGGCAATTGAACAAGTTGACGATTAAGAACAAATACCCGTTACCAAGGATTGACGACTTGTTCGATCAGCTACGAGGTGCTTCGGTCTTCTCGAAGATAGACTTGAGGTCGGGGTATCATCAGTTAAAGGTGAAGGAGGCGGATATTCATAAGACTGCTTTTCGAACTCGTTATGGTCACTACGAGTTCTTAGTGATGCCATTCGGGTTAACGAATGCACCAACCGTATTTATGGATATGATGAACTGAGTATTCCAACCCTACCTGGATCGGTTTGTCATAGTGTTCATAGATTATATCTTGGTATATTCAAGGACTGAGGAGGAGCATGATTCGCATCTTCGGATAGTTCTACAGATTTTGAGAGAGAAGCAACTGTATGCCAAATTCAGCAAGTGTGAATTTTGGTTGAGGGAAGTTACCTTTTTGGGGCATGTTGTTTCTGCCGAGGGGATTAGGGTTGATCACCGAAAGATTGAAGCTGTTTTGGATTGGAAACCGCCAAAGTCAGTAGCAGAAATTCAAAGTTTCATGGGTTAGCTGGGTACTATAGAAGGTTCGTGGAAGGGTTTTCATTGATTGCTACACTTCTAACCAAGCTATTGCGGAAAGAGATACCGTTTGTATGGACTGGTAAATAGCAGGAAAGCTTTGAGAAGTTGAAGAAGATTTTGACGGAGGCACCAGTGTTGATTCAGCCTGAGGCTGGAAATGATTTTGTCGTCTATTGTGATGCGTCGCACACAGGTTTAGGATGTGTGTTGATGCAAGAAGGGAAGGTGATAGCGTATGCGTCTCGGCAATTAAGACCACATGAAGTGAATTATCCCACTCATGATTTGGAGTTAGCTGCGGTAGTGTCCGCCCTGAAGATTTGGAGGCACTACTTGTATGGAGAAAAGTCAATTATCTACACCGATCATAAGAGCCTGAAATATCTTCTTACCCAGAAGGAGTTGAATTTAAGGCAGCGGAGGTGGACTGAATTATTGAAAGACTATGACTGCTCGATCGAGTATCACCCGGGTAAAGCTAACGTAGTGGCGGATGCATTGAGTCGTAAGGTGATATCGGATTTGAGGGCAATATTTGCTCATCTCAGGTTGTATGAAGAAGGAAGCTTGTTGGCCGAACTTCAAGTGAAGCCTTCATGGGTCAGTCAGATTAAAGAGAAGCAGTTGTTAGACGAAGTGTTAAGTTCTCGACTTCAGCGAGTGGAAGGTGGTGAGACAGAAGGTTTTGGTCTGAACAGTGATAGAGTATTATGCTTTCATGGAAAGGTTTGTATGCCGAAGGACTCCGAGTTGAGACAGAGGATTCTGCGGGAGGCGCATAGTAGCCTATACGCTATGCATCCTGGTGGGAGTAAGATGTACTGAGATTTACGTGAGCAGTATTGGTGGCCAGGTCTGAAGCATGAAGTTACCAAGTTTGTGAGTAAGTGTTTGACGTGTCAACAGGTAAAGGCAGAACATCAGTTGCCTTCGGGGTTGCTGCAAACAGTAAAGATTCCACTTTGGAAGTGGGAGAGGATAACGATGGATTTTTTTAGTTGGCTACCTCTTACGCCTGCTAGGAAAGATTCGGTGTGGGTGATTGTCGATCGGTTGACGAAGTCCGCTCACTTCATACCAGTTCGTATCGACTACTCACTACAGAAGTTAGCCAAGCTGTATGTAGCAGAGATTGTGAGGTTACATGGGGTACCAGTGTCTATCATATCAGATAGGGACCCTAGGTTTACATCGCGATTCTAGAAAGCGTTACATAAAGCTTTAGGTACAAGACTGGATTTCAGCACGGCATTTCATCCACAGACTGATGGTCAGTCAGAGAGAGTAATTCAGATTCTGGAAGACATGTTGAGAGGTTGCGTAATCGACTTCAGGGGTAGTTGGGAGGATTTTCTACCATTGGCAGAGTTTGCGTACAACAATAGCTATCAATCCAGTATTCAGATCGCATCCTACGAGGCGTTGTATGGTCGTAGGTGTCGTACCCCTACCTGCTGGACAGAGTTGGGTGAGCGACAGTTGTTGGGTCTGGAATTGGTCTCAGAGATAGAGGAAAAGGTTAAGTTGATTCAGGCTCGATTCAAGGAAGCTTCCGACAGGCAGAAATCGTATGCAGATCTGAAGCGTAAAGAAATAGAATTCTCAGTGGGTGATCAGGTTTTTCTGAAAGTCTCACCTTGGAAGAAGGTTTTAAGATTTAGACGGAAAGGCAAGTTGAGCCCCAGATTTATCGACCCTTATCGAGTGTTGAAACGTGTGGGACCAGTAGCTTATCAGCTTGAGTTACCACCGGAGTTGAATCGGATACATGATGTATTCCATGTTTCAATGTTAAGGCGCTATCATTCGGATCCATCTCACATAGTGCTAGTGGAGGAAATTGAAGTAAGACCCGATCTGTCTTTTGAAGAAGAACCACTGCAGATCTTAGATCGAGATGTCAAGGTGTTGAGAAGGAAGCCGGTTCCTTTGGTCAAGCTGTCATGGTGTAATCACGGTTCAGAGGAAGCCACGTGGGAGCTAGAGGATGTGATGCGACAGCAATACCCTCACCTCTTTTGATCAGGTAAATTTCGGGGCTGAAATTTCTTTAAGGGGGATAGAACTGTAACATCCTAGAATTAGGGGTTCTACATTTTGCACTATTTCTTGCATTTGGCTAGTTATGCTTATTGTTTTGGTGTGCTTGGGGGTCTTGGGAAGGCTCGGGTTCGGGCCAAAGCTTTGGTAATTTTTTTCTCTTTAGGGCACTTTAGGGGGAAAGCTAGTGGATGCAGGCCTTAGGTATGATTGGTTGTAATTTGATGTCACAAGAGAGTTAGTGGCAAGGTGGTGTGGCACCACTTGTAGGAGCAGAGGGGGAGGAGTTCGAATCCCATCTGCTGCACTGTGGAACTTTATTTTTGTGCTCAAGGTGGTGAAGTGTTGGCATTCGGCTGGGAATCTTCTAGGAAGAGTTTGAATTGGTCGAATAATTCAAATGGTGGATGGAGAGGGCTTGGTGGAGAAAATCTAGGAGCAAATTAAGGGATGTGGTGGAGTGATGAAGTTGGCCGAAAGTGGGAGACTTGAGAAGGGAGGAAATTCGGCCAAAGTGTAGGGGAGTATAGGGGATTTTTGGGTAGCAATTTCGGTAGTGGGAGAGTGGTGTGTCGTTGGTGTCAAGAGTGGATAGGTGAGTTTTGTTTTCTTGGCATTTTCGGTCATAGCATTTTGGGAATATGTTTGCTCTCTTTTCTTTACCGAAACCATAAGTGACTATTCTCTTTGTTTTATTTATTTTCTTTTCTCCCTCAAGCTTGGTAGCCGAAACTTCAACCTTCCCATCCTTCTCTTCTTTTTCTTTCCTTCCTACTTTTCTTCTTCACCACAAGCCAATTTCTCTTGAAGCTACTCTTTGCCGAACCATTCTCTTTTGATTCCCACCATAGCCAAACCTCCATTCTTCTTCTTTACTTCTCTACCTTCTCCTTTAAATCAAAACCCCTACTCCTTGTGATTCTTGACTAGTTTTCCTCCATAGCCGAATTGGGTTTCTTTCTTTACTTTTTATTTTTTTCTATTTTCATTCTCTTTTGGCTGGCCGAATCTCCCCTTGTACCAAACAAAATCCATTCTGTCACTTTATACTATTAGTCGAACATCAAGAAGCATCCCTTTGGTTTGCCGAAAGTCTCCTCTTCAATTGGTTTCTGTTTGTGCAAGGTAATGGAAACTCTTTCGATGCTTTCTCTATTTTTTCGGTCTTATGTGGTCATAGTCGAAATGGCTATTTTGTTCTTAATGTTAGTTTGCGGCTAATCTCTTCTTCTCTCCTCTTAACGTGGCATGTTCGCATCGGATTAGAATCTATAGCCAAGTCTATCTGTGTTCGGTTCATTCTTTGACCAAGGTAAGGAGGTTCTCTTGATTTCGGTTTGTCTATTCCCTTTTCTCTTTCGTTGCCTTAACCCAATCTCTTTGTTAGACAACCATCGTTCTCTCTAAAAGTACTGTACTAATCAAAGATTCTCTTCATGGCTGCGAGTGCTAGCCGATCTAAGGAGGGTGCGTTTAAAGAGCCTGAAAGGAGTGTACTCGTAGTCTCTAATCCGCCATTCAAACGTCGTACGGTGTCGGCAGTTCGTGACTTTCCGCTGGGTTGTGGTAAAGAGCCGACATCCGTCTGGGATAGGCAGATAGTGGTTATTCTTGCTAGTGATAGTAGCAACGATCAGGAGTGTTTAGTCCTTCGCGTAATCAGGTGTGTAATTTTCACACCATCGTTTGTTTGATTATTACTTAGTATGTGAACTGTTTAGAAGCCGAAACATCAGTAATGGTTGTTGAGTTACCTTTGGGGGGTAAAATTGGAGATACCAGGTTAGTTACCTTTGATTGTGTCATGTAAATACCCTATCATGAATATATGTTAACATATGATGCATTCATTATATTATGATTATATGATGCATGAGATTGGGATATGAAATTGATTAAAAGGGGAAGAGCAAGTCAGTGGTTTGGTACCACATATATATCAGTGGTTTGGTACCACATATATCAGTGACTCAGTCACATTATTTCAGTGGTTTGGTACCACATATATCAGTGACTCAGTCACATTATTTTAGTGGTTTGGTACCACATTCAGTGGCTTGGTGCCACATATGAGGAGTGTAGCGGATGGAAGGTTGATTGTAGAAATCCCCACAGGTGTGTTTGGCTGGTACGGGTGGTGTGTAGAGGATGGAATACTAGGTTGGGTTGGGTTGCATTGCATACACTATTTGATATGCCAGGTTGTTAGGGCTACGACCCAGTTTGATTCGTATGGGCTTCGGCCAAATTCATTACCGTGAGGGCTAAGGCCCAATGTGCTTCTGTGGGCTTAGGCCCAGATTACGTTCGTAAGGGGAATTACACACTGAGTCCTCGTGACTCACCCCTCTGCTTAATTTTGTAGGTAACCCCTAGTTCAAGGATTTGGAGCCGAGGAGGACTCTGCGGTGGCCATGCATTACTTCTTTCGTAAACTCCGTTTTCTTTATTTGAGCTTATTTTAAATTTGGGATTTTGTTATGTAATAAGGTTTCCGGGATTTTAATTTGGGTTTTTGATTTAACAGGCTATTATTATATCATGGAATGCTAAACACAGAGTTTTCCTAAAAATACAAATAATCATTCTTCTAAAATATTGACAAGCGGATAACATGCAGATTAATAATTAAATTCGGAAGTTTTCTTAGAACTACAAACACTGTCTTCAAAATGTCACGTTTCAGAACACCACCAGTTTCGGTTTTTCGTATCACAAAACCTGATTTCGACTGTTAGTGTTATTAATAAAAGTTTTTAAGGAAACCTTAAAACGAGATCTGATTTTCAAAATGAAACAAAACGCGAAGTTTCTAAAATTTCTTTAAACAATCTTTCCTTGTGACATACCAGATCCGGTCGTAACGTTTAGGTCGAGTTTGGGGTGTTACATTGCCATTACGGTATGGCCTATGATTATGGATATTGATGATGGTGAAGCACTTAGTTATGCTATATTAAGTGCTTTGAATTTATATGTATATGTTTTGGATTAGTGTGGTTTTGATGTTGTGTAGGTTGGTGTAAGTATGGGTGGCAAAAAGGCTTGGTAAATAGCCTTATTTTGTTCACACGGGTGTGTGTCTAGGCCATGTGTGACACACGGTCTGCCCCATGGGCGTGTGGTTTGGCCGTGTGTCCCCCTGCATCCTATGTTGGCAAAACAGAATGCCCAGTAGTAACCACACGGGCTGAGGCACGGCCCTGTGTCTCAACCGTGTGGAAGACACGACCATAGGACATGGGCATGTGCCCAGGCCGTGTGAAGTCTGCACTTGATTTTAGGAATTTAATTCGCCAAACGGCCTAAGGACACAGGCGTGTGTCTTAGCTGTGTGACCTTATTTGGTTGATGACGTCACAAACAGAATGTCCCCTATTTTTGACACGGCCTGAAACATGGGCATGTGATATGCCACACGGGCGTGTCCCTTCACCCACACGGGCGTGTGGATCTTTTTCCTGGAAAATTTTCTAAGTTCTTCGAAAGTTTTCTAAAGTTCTCGGTTTAGTCCCGAACCCCTCCTTATGTATGTTTTGGGCCTCGTAGGCTCGTTTAAGGGGTGATATGAATGTTTGTGAAAAGTTTTAAATTCGAGTGGAAATTCTTGTCTCGGTTTTGTATGATTGCTTGCATATAAGTTCGGTAACGCCTCGTACCCTGTTCTGGTGACAAATACGGGTAAGGGGTGTTACATAACTATTCTGTTATGATGAATTTCATATAGATCTTACCTTTGGAGGATTCTCATATTGAAATTAGCAAATATCAGGATACTAGTCAGACCATATCTTAAAAAAATCCGACCCACAAGTTATTTTTATAGATGCAACATTCTAAGTCATCCCAAGAAATCCTAGTCAACTATGTTACTTATCATGAGAACCTCCAGGTTTGGTGGACAACTTAACTCCATATAACCTCTATACATTGCGTGTAAATACTCAGATTTTGTGGACCATAGAATTTAGATAACTTATTAACAAAGCGCGCACAAGCTCAGGTCTGGCGAACACTTAGACCATCCATAATTATGAATACACCAAATTCTCTATACTGACGGGCTTCTATGGAAAATTCACTCTTCAAACTGACCTAGATCTCGTCATAAAGGCAATTAACCAGATTTCACCTCAAGGGAATTATAGAATACGCCAAAAAGGCATCACAAGATACGCCATAAAGGCATCACAGAATATGCCACAAAGGCATCACAGAATACACCACAAAGGTTTTCGATAGAATATCATGTTTACTGTTCTGACGGACCATATCTAAGGGTGCCATAGGGCTTCTCCCACATGGTCTTATATGTATCCTCATGTCGTGTTCTGCTAGTCCGATTTACATCTCACCGGAGGCTACACCATGAGTATTCTCATTGTCATACAATATCTTTGGTCCCTACCATATGGTCTTACATATATCTTCATGTCGTGATCTGCCAGTCTAGTTAGCATTATAGCTGCCCTATCGAAAGCAACACAAACAAATCTCTTTCTCACATTTTTACATATCTTAAATTTGTCAGGAATTGGAATCATTTATTGAAATAGTATTAGGAAATGAATACACATAAGACAGCATCGACATCTTATTCATGCAACATGTCATATACCTCATTTGTAAACGTGTAGAGACCTTACCATGCTTCACACACACATACACTCATCAGTTATCTGAGAAGACACCAACATATGAATAACCATTGTAAGTTTACATCTATGAGTCAGGTCAAAGACTCACCTAAAACTCACCTTTACTTCAACTCGGAGTTCCTATTATGATAATACTACCTGAACCAGCAGTAACAACTGCTTCAAAGGACATGGAATTACCATTAAAACTCCATTTACAAACAATTTACCAATATATCAATTATATACGACTCCTATGTAAGGCCTCCTACTCACTTCCTATTGTAATTTTGTCTTTTAACATCCTTACTCTTTCCAAATCATAACATATAGACCTATCAGACTTACCAAGAGGTTGAAACATCCACCGACTAACCGAAAAACCTTAGCTTCCAGTTTAACGAAGAAGAGGATAACAATTAGGTTTAAGAGAAGAACCAGAATGTAGAACATAAGAAAAACTAGTTGAATGTTCCCTTCTTAGCATGTATATACGCAGTTCTCCCTCAGTGGATCATGAAAAGTGTCAACTGTTTACAGAAACTATCCCTTAAATGCCCTACCAAAACTAGGAAAAATATAAAAAGGAAATCCGAACGCAGATACTATTTGACTAGTCAAGTCAATTTAGTTGGCTCTTAATCAATCTCGTTGCAGGACCCATTTGCACAGTGTTCAAACAAATCGGGTGCACCATGCCCCTGGCAGTAACTCGTATGTGACGTGGTCTTAAAGGCACTTTAGTCCCCTACATCTTTCTCATATACTTAGTAGGCGCTTCATGTTCAACCAAAACTTGGAGGCGTACTCTTCGCTTGTTGTACTCTTTCTTCAATTGAAGAATACTGTGATAAGAAATCCTTAGATATTTCTACGGGTAGATACTTTATGCGCCAAACTTTAGTTCGCCAAAAGCCTATAATTTGACGGACAATTCTACCATAGTGCGCCAAAATAGGTAACATGCATGTCTACTTGTCCTTTTTCTTGGATCCACCTGTAACACCCCTAACCCTTATCCGTCGTCGGAACAGGGTTTAAGATCATTATTGGAACTCTCAACACATTTTACAAATAATTTATGTAAATTATTATTCATTAACCGAGATCATTCCAAATGTCCCTTAATTGGACCATCGAGGCCCAATACAAGTATTAGAATCGAGTCGGGACTTAATCGGGAACTCTAAGAATTTTTCGCGAAATTTCAAAAAAATTTCCAAGGTGCAGGGCTCACACACCCGTGTGGTCCAAGGGACACGCCCGTGTGACCCTAGGACACGTTCGTGCTACAGGTCGTGTTTAACTCCGTGTAACTCTCTGACTTGTGCACACGGCCATGCCACACGCCCGTGTGCTAGGCCGTGTGGTTAATTAAATTCTTTCGAAATTAGGTGCGTTTCACACGGCCAAGACACACGCCCATGTTCAAGGCCGTGTCTCCCACACGGCTGAGACGCACGCCCGTGTCTCTGCCCGTGTGCTCAATTCTGAGCATTTTGTTTTTCTTGAATTTAAGGTGCAGGGGACACATAGCCTAACTACACGTCCATGTACCCGGCCGTGTGTCACACACGGTCTAGACACATGCCCCTATGTCTACCCGTGTGGACAAAATAAAGCTACTTCTAGCTTCACTTCTCACCCAAAATCACACCAATGAACTGCACTTAAACTCACATCCAAATGCCAACCATTTCAAGCATTCAAGTTAAGCAAACTCTATCGTTCAACATAGCATACCATTACATGCATACATGTTCAAAATCTTGCCTTTGTTTAGTCCATATGTTAGGCATAGTTTGATCAACTACTTAACACATATGTAGCTACCATATTATGACATTACAAATATATCAAAACAAACCATTACTAGCCATTCCAATGGCTAGATTACAAGCATCATTTACATTTACATGCCAGTATGGCCAATATATCCTATACATGCCATTTCAACTATAATTAATTTACCATATTGTACCGACATGGGCCGATGGATAGTGTGAGTGATCTCCGCCAAGCTTCCAATCCAACAAGCTTTCGATTTAATCTAAAATAGAGAAATAAAACTAAGTAAGCATAAAATGCTTAGTAAGTTCGTATAACATGGTACTTAACTTACCATTTATTTTATTTTGAGGTAACTATCTAAGGCATATTCAATTAATTTGACCTCAAGCCCTACACATGTCCTCATTTCCCTTGTTAGTCATATACTTCATAATAACATCAAAACATATATGGGCTCAACAACAATCAGGTTTCCATGCACAAATGCTTTTCACAATATGTATTCATTTGACATGTATAAATCATCTCTTTATACTACAAGTATAATTTCATAATAGTTTATCTCAAGTTCATATCATTTCATATCAGAACTTTACTCTTATTACTCGGAATATCAAGATCACGATTAATACACTCAAGGTGTACAAGTCTATAATCAAGGATGTACATACTCCTCAAATAAATTCCATGTACAATATTATCATTTCATATTTCCATATATCAGTTATCACGTATCGTCAATTTCATGTATTTCAGGCCGATATGTGTAATAACTCGTTTCTTATTCATATCTTCTCCTGTCAAGAACTTTTACCTGTTTAATTCATCTGAAATATCAATGGATACACAGGTAGTACACTCGAGGTGTATAAATCAAAATCCGTCAAATCATGTCCAATAGTACCCATAAGGTACAATTTCAGAGAGTACACTCTAGAGCCACACATGTATACAATAGGATTACCAGTGCAGGCTAAATCCTTTTTCTGACATATGCTCTAGAGAGCTTGACCTAGATTACCCGTCCGGGCTAAATCAAATCCATAACATATGCTTAAGAGGACTTATATCAGGATTACCCGTCCGGGCTAAATCCTTTATGTAATGAAGTCATTAGGATGCTCGTTCGAGCCAAATCCATTCTGCAACAAATGCAGGACCTCATTCATTTTGGCAATTACATTTATCCATCGATTTTCATTTATTCAAATGGGATTTAACATTTTCAAGCATTTTCTAGTATGTGATTATTTCATACATCTATCACAACCATATAATTCAAATGATCACATTCCACATTCATTCCAAGCATAAAAGTAACTTTTTCATTGTTTATCCTTTATCGAGCATTATCGTGGATTGCGCTTTGTCAGATACATTTTCAATGTCACACACACACACACATATATATATATATATGATATTTATACAATTCACAACATAACATTTAATTCAAGCATATAAACATACACAATTTAGTTACACGAACTTACCTCGACAAAGGTTCGTGTACAAACATCTACTAATCCGACATTTTCCTCTTTTCCTCGTTCTAACTCTGAATTTGGTCTATCTGGATCTATATGAGTAAATTTAACATCAACTTCACATCTCATATACATTTGGACTCAATTTACATCCTAGGCAAAATTACCATTTTGCCCCTAACTTTTCCATAAATTCCCATTTCGTCCCTAGGATCGGAAAATGAAACTTGTGCAATTTACTCCCTATTCCAAGCCTAACCAAAATCCCATGAAAAAATTTGCAGCACATGTATTCATAAAAATTCAGCATTTTTCTTCAATTTTACAACTTTACATTTTAGTCCCTAAATCATGTTTTCATCAAAAATCACTTTGTAAAAGTTGTTTATCTATCAACAACCTTTCATTTTCTACCATAAATTTCTATTTTTCAGCATATACATTCATAACCCATTTTCCATACTTTGATAACTTTTCAAATTGATCCCCCAAATAGATATCACAGTTTCAAAAATATCAAAATTATTAAAAACGGGGCTTGATTACTTACCCAAATAAGCTTGATAAGTCTTTTTCCTCTCTCCTAAGGTTTCCATGGAAATATTTGGGGAAGATGATATGAAATTTTTTTCTTTTTCGTTTAATTAAATTGTCATTTAATAACTTTTCATCTTTCCAATTTAGTCCTTAGCCATTTTTTATTTTTCCATGGATGAGTCATACCAAAATATCTACATACTTCTCTTTAATGGTCTAATTAAAATATAAGGACCTCTAGTTTTGAATTCCATAGCTATTTAATCCTTATAGCTACTAGAATTCAACTTTTGCATTTTATGCGATTTAGTCCTTCCCGTAATTAAACACATAATCGGTAAAATTTTCGTATCAAATTTTTCACATGACATTTCTAAAATAATACGGTCCATATAATAAAATAAAAATAAATTTTATTTTCGGCTCGAATTTGTTGTCCCGAAACCACAATTCAGATTTCACCGAATTTGGGCTGTTACACCACCGACGTTGGGGTGTCACAATATGTTATGATGGACTTGTATAGAGACTGCCATTAACTCCAAAAAAGAAAGATTCAATATGAGTAATTGTTAATGGATGAACAAAATCAACTCATTAATTCCATTCAAGGTTGATTCAAATTGTGGTTTCGAGAACACAAGTTCGATGAGAGAGTCCGGAGATAGATTTAATTAATATTTATGAGTTAAATATAACACAATAGTGAATCGTGATTTTATAGATTTTATTAATTGGTCAGTTAGTCAAGGTTCAAGTGCTGCGTACTGAAAGTTAGTGGTTTTGGAAAATAAGGTATCAAGACCTCGTTTTCATAAACTGAGATCATAAATATTTTTATTAAATATTTACGGAGTTTTTGTATAAGTGGATGGAAATTTGGTCTGGAAATTGTGATGATTAATAGTTAATTAAGAAAAAAAGGACAAATCGTAAAGGCCGTAAAAGTTAATCGGTATTGATTTTCTTTAGCGAAAATGCATGATTAATGATTGTTTGAGCATCTAAGAGATAATTAGACCCTAATTAAATTGATTGAATGGTTAATGAGTTTTATTAAATATTTTATATGTTAAAAATTTAATTTAATTAATAATATTATATGTTAAAAATAATAAAAACAAAAAAATCATCATCTTCATTTAGCTCACCACCAAAAACAAAAAAAAAACAAAAACACCATGAGAGAAGCTTCAAAGTTCGGCCAACTTGTTCTTCTTGCAGGTAGGTTTTTCAAACTCGTTTTTAGTAATTTTTAAGTTTTTGATATTATTGCAACTAGGTCAAGCTAACTCGTATCTCTATTTTCAAAACTGCTAAAGATTTCTAAAGTTGACATTGATGAGAATTGAAGTTTTTGATGTTTAATAGTTTGATTTTAAGCTTAGATATGTTTAAAGACTAATTCATTAAGTAAATTTTGTTAGTATTGTGTATAATGACCAAATCGTAATAATGTAAAATTTTTCATAAAAATTCTGAAAATAATGTTTTTAGAGGGCTATACATTGACGAAATTGTATTTGGGTTAAAAATCAAAGCTTGAATTTTAATAAAATTCAAAACTTTTGGGAAGTTGAGAAAAATGAATAAAATATATTATATTCATGAATTTAGATGGTTTAAAGTGATAAAAGCGATGTGAAATTAATTATTATAGAGATCAAGGATTGAATCGGATGGAAGAAAATCGGGAAAAAGGAAAAATTGTAGAATAGTCCCTACGAACGAACTCGTTAGTTGAATATATTAGGTAGTTCATAGTGTAATGAAATGTATTTATACATATTGTTTGCTGTTGAATTATTAGTAAATATGTTGTTAATATTGTAAGTTGGAATTGAAATGGTATAAACAAATTCTAATGTGAGTAAGGACTTAATTGAGAATTGTTGAATACTGGTGAAATATGATTCATATGGATTTCTGAATGAATGTGACTTTTTTTTACAGCATGTTTTGATAACATGGAAGTGCCCTTAATTTATAAGTTCTATGAATCCTGTTTAAATGCCCGTTTGAATAGAGTAAATGATTATGAAACCATTGACATGCCAATAGGGTTTGAATGCGCTCTTGTACGAGTTTGCATTTCAGTGCTTATATTATGCACTTTAGTGTCCCTGTTTGCACTTTGGTGCCCCTGACTATACAATCATGCCTCTGTTGCACTTCGGTGCCCCTAATAGCTCTACGGTGCTTCCTGGTGTGATGTAGTTATCCGAGTATCCAAATTTCTTTTGCTATAGTTCATCGGGCTAACTGTTAAAAGAAAATATATTGATTGACTTCATGAATTGCATCGAGCTAACTGTTATAAGAAAATATATTGATTGACTTCATGAATTGCTTGGAAATGATATGTTTGTAACACCCCTAACCCGTATTCATTACCAAAATAGGGTTACGAGGTATTACCGATCAAAACATAACACATAGCTTACATTTATCAACCTCAAGCAATTATTCTCATACGTCATTCAATACAATCACATTGTCCCTTATGAGGGCCTACGAGGCCTTAAAAATGCTTTAGAAATGGTTCAGGACTAAACCGATAACATACAAAAATTTCAAAAAACTTAGAAATTTTTCAATCATATAAGGGTTACACGCCCGTGTGAACAGGCCGTGTGCCTCACACGGCTAGTAGACACGCCCATGTATTAGGCCGTGCGGAAACAGGGCATACATACTGACTTGCATCACACGACCGAGGACATGCCCGTGTGCTAGGCTGTGTGAAAACTGGAGAGTATACTGACTTGGGTCACACGGCCGGCCACACGCCCGTGTGTCTAACCCGTGTGCCCTTCGAAATGGCCACACACGCCCGTGTGCTATGTCGTGTGCCATTTAGGGGGTATACTGACTTATACCACACAGCTAGTCACACGCCCGTGTGTGAGACCGTGTGGAGCATACTGACTTCAATTCAATTTCAACACCAGGGGACACATGGCCGTGTAACATGACCGTGTGTCACATACCGCTGAGACACACGCCCGTGTCTCTGCCCGCGTGGACAAAAATAGGCCATTTGCAAAGCCAATTTGTCACCCTTTTTGCACATACCTACACAAGCTCATATGGTATCATTTTAGGTCACAAATATGCAGCCAAAGTTCATCAACCAATACATAATCATACCATATTCATTTCAACCATTTCAATACTCAATTCCATATCATTTTCCTATTCAAATACCAAACAATTTAAATTGCTTTTCTAAGCATAATTCACATGTATAATTCATTTAGCATAACTAATCCAAACATAAATAACTACTTCAATCCCATTCATTCATTATGGAAACATTAAAAGTATAACCATATACACATTCATAAACATCATCAAGTTCATCATCATATGCCAACTCAAATGGCCAAATACATATCCATCAAACATACCAAAATGACACAAGCCTATACATGCCATATACCATATATACATGATTTCAAAAGTACCAAAATAGATGATTTATAGTGCGATGAAGTCTCTGACGATTTCTGGCTCTGAGCTAGCTTCGTAGAACTATAAAACATAGAAACAATTAAACAAAGTAAGCTTTAAGCTTAGTAAGTTCGTATGTGAACATGAAATAATCACAACATTCATATAACAATTCAAAATAGATAATATCATTAACATTTAAAGCATCAATTCCTGAACTAACATAAAACTTATCCATGTCCTCATTCATGAGTTCTCAACTTCATCTATCTCAATATTTGAATAGTTTTCCGTACATACCTGTACCGATACATTTCTATTTCTCATCAATACTCTTATTAAACCACTCCAGTTTACAAATGCTTTCGATACCATTTCATCCATTTTTCCGATGCCATAGTCCAACTATGGTCCTTTACATATATTGCCAAGGCCATGTCGTGGTCTTTCATTCACATGCCATAACCCGGTTATGGTCTTATTATTCAATTGCCATAGCCCGGCTATGGTCTTATTTGGCAACTTGTCTTATTCAATTCGTACATTTCATTTAACATCTCAATATTTATCCAATAGAATAATTACTATCTCAATTTCATCCATCAAATAGATAAGTATACATTTAAGTTCAATTATACGAACTTACCTCGTATTCGGAATTAACGGATCGGATCGACTATTCGACAACCTTACTTTTCCCTCGATCTAAATCTGAATTCTTTCTTTCTTGATCTATATGAATTCAAAATTGACTTATTCAATCATATACTCTTTCAATTTAGTCCAAAACATACATTTAGGCATATTTGCACTTTAGCCCCTAAACTTTCACACTTTTAACAATTTAGTCCCTATTTCACAAATACACAAAATTCACATAATTTCATTATACTCTAGCTTAGCCGAATTACCTATAGGTCCCTAGAAGCCCATAACTTTCATTTATTTCACATTTCAATCCCTCAATTTACAAATTTAACAATTTAATCCCTTTTTGACACTTTTGTCAAAAATCACTCTACAAAACATGTAAAACTATCATCAAGCTTTCATATTTCAACATTAAACATCAAAGAACTCATAGATTCAACAATGGTAACTCTCAAAATCTTTAACAGTTTTGAAATCTAAGGTATGGGCTAGCTAGATTATGAAGCAACGATCTCAAAAACGTAAAAATTATTAAAACTGAGCTCAAAACACTTACCAATTGAGCTATGAAGATGTCGAACCCTAAAACATTGTAACATCCTAAGTTTTGGGGCGTATGCATTTAATGGGTGGATATGTTTAATGTGTTAATTTAAGTGTTAGGGGTTCAAATTGGGCTCAGGCTTAGGTAGAGGCCTTGATTAAAATTATCTGTTTGGGCATTATAGGGTTTAAAAGGTAGTATCTATGTTTAAAATACCAAAGTGGGCTTGTGGCCCAATCTTAGGAGGTGACGCCACACAAGGGAGTAAGGGGCCCAAATTTAAGTTTCATGGAGCCCAATTCTTTTAATTTAAGTTAGCTAAATTTTGGGCATTAGGATTAGGTGGAGTGGATGGCAACAAGGCTAAAATTTAGGGGTTTTAATGTTTAAAATATGTGGATAATAAGCAGATAAAGGCTATTATTTAGGAATTTATTTTATGTGGATAATAAGCGGATAAAGGCTAAAATTTAGGGATTTTAATGATTAAAATATGTGGATAATATGCTAATAAAGGAGGGAGGAGTTAGAGATAATTAAGTCTCTTTTAGATGAGCTAGTAGATTAAGATAAAGGAGAAAAGATAGGATTTATATGCAAGGTTAGGTAAGTGCCAAAATTTCTATAATAGGGGAATATCTCTTCAATTTCAGCATTTGGGTTTTTCTCTCATTCTTTTCTCTTCTTCTCTGAGTAAAAGCCAAAACTCCTAAAGTTCCATCTTCTTCTTTATTCTCTCAAAAAAAGCTGAAATTTCTAAGCCTATTCCTCATCTTCACTTTGATTCAAAAGCGAAACTCTTTCCATTCTTTTTCTTCTTAGCCAAATCTTCATGTCTCTTCCTTGTTTTCTTTTCTTCTTCTTTTCCTGTCGAAACAAAAACTCCTCACTCTAAAAGCCGAAGACACATCAGCCTTCCCTTGTTCATACTTTTTCCGAGATTTTCCTAAAAGCCAAAATCCCTAGATCTCATCTCCTATGATTGTCGAATTACTACGTGGTGCCTACTTGTGCCGAAAATCAAGGGAACTTTAGTGGAGTCAATCGCATAGATCTCTAAGTTATAGAATCGTGTTACTTTTCGGGATTTCAAGGTAAGGGATCTATTAGTTTTAACGTATAATTTGGGATTTATTAACCTTGGCCGATTGTTGAAGGGGCTAAATCTTTGTGTGTTTTTCCGGCTTTTGAGCAAGGCTTTACATTGAGGATAATAGATCCTGGATAGCAAGGACATCGACTAAGAATATTGGATTTCACGATATCGGTGTGTAATACTTCCCCACCATCTAGATCTAATCATAAAATGCATGATCATAAGATTTATATGTTTTGATAATTGCCGACATCTCGATTTATTGATGAAAGCCCAAGGAGGGTAAAAGCGGTTCACCAGTTAGTAAGTAATCTGTTTATATGTTATAAGTAAAATGCTTGTATGTGATTGCATGGGTTGGGTTGATGAAAGGAGGAAGTTATACGTTATATGTGTAGCGCTTTACCGTGATCTGATGTAGCGGCTAATGCCGTAAACTGTTATACGGGCTTCGGCCATTAAATGTTATACGGGCTTCGCCATTATATGTTATAAGGGCTTGGCCATAATATGTGGATGAGCGGCATGACCGCCATCATGGTGTGTAGCGGTGTGGGTCGATTGTAGAAATCCCCAATGGTGTGTACGGTTGGTGCGGGGCGTGTAGCGGATGGAAACCTAGGCAAGCGGGTTGGGCCTTGCATATTATTTGTTATTTCTTTTTTTTTAAATGGAATTATTAATCATTTTATGGGCCTAAGGCCAAAATCTAGTGGTGCATGAGGGTTGCACACCGAGTCTCGCGACTCACCCTATTAATTAACCTTTCGGGTGATACCTAGTGCTTGGACCGGGCGGAGAGGAACGCATAGGTGGCCATGCAAAAGACCAACTGGATCCAAACAAAAGGTCTCAAGTTAATACTTTATATTTTTAATTAATGGATTTTAAATCTCGTTGTAATAAGGCTATGGGCCACTAGTTTATGTTTGTTTTATTTTGAGCTTTAATTACTTTTAGTTATTTAAATTCTTATTGAACTAATGTATCTATTTAAATTTGGGTTTTTTTTAATTTATAAAGGCATATTTCATTTAAACTATCAACTATTAAATTTCTCTCGAATAAGAAGATAAACTTTAGAAAAATATTTTTCTGAAAATACGACATGTTCTTCCAAAATTTTCTTAGTGACATACTAGATCCGGTCGTGGTGTTTGGGCCGGGTTTGGGGTGTTACAAACTCAATCTATGGCTTTCTTATTCATCAAAATTTGGCTAAAAAGAGAAAAATATGGACTAAATTCATTTTATTTTTATTTATGATAAGTTTAATTACCAAATTACCTATTTAACCTTAATGACACAACATTAAAATCATCATATTAATGTCCATTAATGTCCATTAACCTTTAAAAGGGTCTAATTACCATTCAAGGCCATCATATTTAAAAGCCAAGGCCAATTGACACCTTTAACTACTAGCATGCAACTTTTGCATTTTACGCGATTCAGTCCTTTTTCTCAAATCGAGCAATTAAACGATAAAATTACTTCACGAAAATTTCACAGATTCATACTTTCATGATATAAACACATAAAATAATATTAAAAATAATTTTCTGACATCGGATTTTTGGTTCTGAAACCACTGTTCTGATTTAGCTAAAATCGGGTTGTTACAACTCTCCCCCCTTAGGGATTCTAGTCCCCGAAAATCTTACCAGTGAATAGGTTCGGGTATTAGTTTCTCATAGCATCCTCGGGTTCCCATGTAGCTTCTTCAACCCCATGTCGATGCCATAATACTTTTACTAATGCAATTTTTTTATTTCTCAGCTCTTTGATCTCACGAACTAAAATTCAAATTGGTTCTTCAGCATATGACATATCAGACTGAATTTTAACCTCAGTCGGGGAAATGACATGTGAAGGGTCAGATCGGTATCTACGTAACATCGATACGTGAAACACATTAGGTATCTTCTCTAACTCAGACGATAAAGATAACCGATATGCCATTGGCCCAACTCGCTCAATTATCTCATATGGTTCGATGAATCGCGGACTCAATTTCCCTTTCCGACCAAACCGCAATATCTTTTTCCACGGCGACACTTTCAAAAACACTTTATCCCCGATCTGGAACTCAATATCTTTCTGTTTCAGGTATGCGTATGATTTCTGTCGATCTGACACCTCTTTCAAACTGTTACGAATTACTTTTACTTTTTCTTCAGTCTCTCTGATTAGATCAACCCCGTGAATCTTATTTTCGTTGAGCTCACTCCAATACAATGGTGTTTGACATTTATGACCGTATAGAGCTTAGTATGGTGCCATCTTTATACTCGACTGAAAGCTATTATTGTAAGCAAATTCAATCAGCGGTAGGTATTTCTCCCAGCTACCCTCAAACTCAAGAATGCAACAACGCAACATATCTTCAAGTATCTGAATAACTCGCTCGAATTGACCATCCGTTTGCGGGTGAAACGCAGTGCTAAAATGCAGCTTTGTACCTAAAGCTTCTTGCAATTTCTTCCAAAATCGTGAAGTGAATCTCGGATCTCTATCCGAAACAATAGATAATGGCACTCCATGCAATCGAACAATCTCTGAGATATACAACTCAACCAATTTATCAAGTGAATAATCCGTACATACAGGAATGAAATGAGTCGATTTCGTCAATCTGTCAACAACAACCCAGATCGCATCTTTCTTTCTCGGAGATAAAGGCAATCCCGATACAAAATCCATTGTTACTCTATCCCATTTCCACTCAAGAATCATAATAGGCTGCAATAAACCGGACGGCACTTGATGCTCAGCTTTGACTTGCTGACAAATCAAACTTTTCGAAACAAATTCTGAGATATCTCTTTTCATGCCATGCCACCAAAAAAATTGTTTCAAATCATTATACATTTTTGTACTTCCTGGATGTACTGATAAACGACTACTGTGTGCTTCGTTTAGAATCTTCTGAATGAGCTCAACATTTCTTGGTACACAAATTCTATCACGAAACATCAAACAGTCATCAGGCCCTATTCGAAATTCTGAATCAGAAGTCGACTCACACTGAATTCGTTTTGCTTGCAATTCATTATCAAACTTTTGAGCTTCACAGATCTGCTGTAGAAATAACGGTCTCGCTTTCAACTCAGCTATTAACAAACTGTCATCAGACAAAGCTAATTGTGTGTTAAAAGCTCGTAAAGCGAATAAAGACTTTTGGCTCAAAGCATCAGCAACTACGTTTTGCTTTCCCCAGATGATAGTCAATTACTAATTCATAGTCTTTTAACAATTCTACCCATCTCCGCTGTCGCAAATTCAAGTCTTTCTGAGTCATCAGATATTTCAAACTTTTGTGTTCAGTATAGATATGACATTTCTCACCAAACAAGTAATGAGTCGCGGCTAATTTAAGATCGTGCGTCGGATAATTCTTTTCGTGTGGCTTCAATTGTTTCGAGGCATAAGCTAC
This sequence comes from Gossypium sturtianum, assembly GCA_025698515.1. Classification (NCBI taxonomy): domain Eukaryota; kingdom Viridiplantae; phylum Streptophyta; class Magnoliopsida; order Malvales; family Malvaceae; genus Gossypium; species Gossypium sturtianum. The sequence continues at coordinate 120,938,039 of CM046952.1, forward strand.
AACTTTGCCTTCTTGCATCAAAACACAACCTAGACCATTTAACGATGCATCACTGAAAACTAAAAATTCTTTACCCGACTCAGGTTGAACTAACACTGGGGCCTCTGTCAACTTTCCTTTCAACTGTTCAAAACTCCGTTGACACTTTTCTGACCACTCAAATCTATTTTTTGAAGCAATCGCGTCATTGGAGTCGCAATCATCGAGAAGCCTTTCACAAATCGTCTATAATAGCCGGCTAGTCTCAGAAAACTACGGACTTCGGATACATTTCTCAGAGGTTTCTAATCTATAACTGCAGAAATTTTGCTCGGGTCAACTCGGATACCCGCGACTGAAACTATATGTCCCAGAAAATCGACTTCTCGTAACCAAAATTCACATTTGCTAAACTTTGCAAACAACTGTTTATCTCTCAAAGTTTGTAACACAATTCTCAAATGTTCAGCATGCTCAGATTCATCACGAGAGTAGATCAAAATATCATCAATAAATACAACTACAAATCGATCTAAATACGGCCTAAAAATTTGGTTCATGAAGTCCATAAAAATAGCAAGTGCATTTGTTAGTCCGAAAGGCATAGCAAGAAATTCGTAGTGTCCGTACCTTGTTCTAAATGCAGTCTTTAGCACATCCGAGTCTTTCACTCGCAACTGGTAATAACACGATCTCAAATCGATTTTTGAAAACACTGTTGCCCCTTTCAACTGATCAAACAAATCATCAATCCGCGGTAGAGGGTATTTGTTCTTTATAGTCACATTATTCAGCTGTCTGTAGTCAATACACATTCTCATCGTGCCATCTTTCTTTTTCACAAATAACACCGGTGCACCCCAGGGAGAGAAACTCGGTCTAGCAAAACCTTTATCTGTTAACTCTTGCAATTGAGCTTTCAACTCTTTTAACTCTATTAGGGCCATTCTATACGGAGCTATAGATATCGACATTGTTCCCGGTACTAATTCAATACCAAATTCAACTTCTCTGATAGGTGGTGAACCCGGTAACTCTTCGGGAAATACATCTGTATACACGCACACAACTAATACTGATTCAATCTTTCTTCCTGTCACTTTCGTATCAAGTACATAAGCAAGGTAAGCTTCACACCCCTTTCTCACAAATCTCTGAACTAATATAGACGAGATCACAACTGGCAAACTGTTCACATCATCAGATTCAATCCTAATAGTCTTATTATTCTGACATTTCAGTTCAATTATCTTTCGTCTATAATTCACTATTGCATCATGCATTGTTAGCCAATCCATACCCAGAATCACATCAAATTCATCGAATAGCAACACATCAGATTAGCCGGAAAACAGAAATCTTGATGCATCAATGGACAATTCTTGCAGACTTTGTCAACCAAAACACATTTGCCTAAGGGGTTCGATACTCTAATCACAAATTCAGTAGACTCTATAGGCAAAGTCTTATTGGATACTAAATTCATGCATATATAAGAATGAGCTGATCCTGGATCTATCAATGCAATCACATTAGTATCATAGAGAGTGAAAGTACCGGTGATAACATTTGGCGATAATGCTTCTTCGCGAGCGCGAATAGCGTAGGCTCTGGTAGGTGCTCTAGCATCGGATCTTGCAGCAGTATCTCGTGTCACACCTCTACCACCACTCATATTTCCAACATTACGAAATGGTCTTCCTATCACAGTAAGGTTGCTCGATCTTACATTCTGAGACTTATCTTTTTCATCTAGCTCAGGACAATCCCGAATGAAATGTTCATGCGAGCCACATTTAAAATAAGCTTTATCATTCAATCTACATTCTCCAAAATGTCGCTTTCCACATCGTCCACATTCAGGTTTATTTGGTCTATCATTACCCACACTTGCCACTGACACAGCTGGAGTTGTTGAACTCGTAATTTGCTTCCCACGATCTCTACTAAAGTATTCCACTGGTGTATTTCATCAGCTAAACAAATCTCGAGATTTCTTTGATGAAGAGTGATACGGCTTACTCATTGATCTTTTTCTCGAATATCTAGCTTCTGATTCTGCTTTTCTCTTTTCTTTGCTAAGATCCTCAGTTTTACAAGCCCTTTCAACCAGAACAACAAATTCTTTCAATTCAAGAATTCCGACTAATAATTTTATATCTTCATTCAACCCGTCAACAAATCGTTTACACATAATCTCCTCAGTTGACACATACTCTCGAGCATACTTACTTAACCGTACAAACTCTCTTTCATACTCGGTGACAGTCATGCGACCTTGTTTTAACTCTAGAAACTCTTGGTGCTTTTGATCAAGGAATCGCTGACTTATGTATTTCTTTTGAAATTCAGATTGGAAGAACTCCCAAGTTACTCGTTCTTTTGGAACCACAGATATCAATGTGTTCCACCATTGGTACGTAGTGTCTCTCAGCAAAGATACTACACATTTTATACATTCATTAGGAATACAAGATAATTCATCGAATACTCGAATTGTATTATTGAGCCAGAACTCAGCTCTCTCTGCATCATCATCAACAGTAGCTCGGAACTCTTCAGCCCCATGCTTTCGAATCTTATCTACTAGCAGCTTGTTCAACCGTATCGGATCTATAACTTGAGGAATAACAGGGATTTGTTGAGGAACAGGTGGGGGTGGAGGTTGTTGAGCAGCCGGATTCGTTCGAACGAACTCCGTGAACCACTCACTCATCATCTAGAAAAAATCTTCTTTAGCCTCACCTCCGTGACTACTCGACACGGGTCTAGATTCAGTAGGCACGGTCCCTTGAGCAGGAGCAGGTGCATTACTCTCTACATCATCCGTTATAGCTCGTTCGGGATCCATTGCTATACAAAAACACAATTTAAGCTGTCAAGAATCATCACACTATCGTTGAGTATACATGTTATGTATAGCTAGACTCTCACACACGCTATGTTAGTCCTAGAATCGACTAAACCGTAGCTCTGATACCAAAAAATGTAACACCCCTAACCCGTATTCATTATCGAAATAGGGTTTCGAGGTATTACCGATCAATATACAACATAGCTTACATTTATCAACCTCAAGCAATTATTCTCATACATCATTCAATACAATCACATTGTCCCTTATGAGGGCCTACGAGGCCTTAAACATGCTTTAGAAATGGTTCGGGATTAAACCGATAACATATGAAAGTTTTAGAAAACTTAGAAATTTTTCAATCATATAAGGGTCACAAGCCCGTGTGAACAGGCCGTGTGCCTCACACGGATAGTAGACACACCCGTGTATTAGGCCGTGTGGAAATAGGGCATACATACTGACTTGCATCACACGCCCGATGACATGCCCGTGTGCCAGGCCGTGTGAAAACTAGAGAGTATACTGACTTGGGTCACACGGCCAACCATACGCTCGTGTGTCTAACTCATGTGCCCTTCGAAATGGCCACACACGCCCGTGTGCTATGCCGTGTGCCATTTAGGGGGTATACTGACTTATACCACACGGCCAATCACACGCCCGTGTGTGAGACCGTGTGGAGCATACTGAATTCAATTCAATTTGACACACGCCCGTGTCTCTGCCCGTGAGGACAAAAATAGGCCATTTGCAAAGCTAATTTGTCACCTCTTTTGCACATACGTACATAAGCACATATGGTATCATTTTACGTCAAAAATATGCAGCCAAAGTTCATCAACCAATACATAATCATACCATATTCATTTCAACCATTTCAATACTCAATTCCATATCATTTACCTATTCAAATACCAAACAATTTAACTTGCTTTTATAAGCATAATTCACATGTATAATTCATTTAGCATAACTAATCCAAACATTCATAACTACTTCAATCCCATTCATTCATAATGATCTATTATCAAACATTAAAAGTAGAACCATATACACATTCATAAACATCATCAAGTTCATCATCATATGCCAACTCAAATGGCTAAATACATATCCATCAAACATACCAAAATGACACAAGCCTATACATGCCATATACCATATATACAAGATTTCAAAAGTACCAAATAGATGATCGATAGTGCAATGAAGTCTCTGACAATTTTCGGATCCGAGCTAGCTTCGTAGAACTATAAAACATAAAAACAATTAAACAAAGTAAGCTTTAAGCTTAGTAAGTTCGTATGTAAACATGAAATAATCACAACATTCATATAACAATTCAAAATAGATAATATCATTAACATTTAAAGCATCAATTCCTGAATTAACATAAAACTTATCCATGTCCTCATTCATGAGTTCTCAACTTCATCTATCTCAATACTTGAATAGTTTTCCATACATACCTGCACCAATACATTTCTATTTCTCATCAATACTCTTATCAAACACCTCCAGTTTATAAATGTTTTCAATACCATTTCATCGATTTTTTCGATGCCATAGTCCAACTATGGTCTTTTACATATATTGCCAAGGCCCTGCCGTGGTCTTTCATTCACATGCCATAACCTGGTTATGGTATTATTATTCAATTGCCATAGCCCGGCTATGGTCTTATTTGGCAACTTGCCTTATTCAATTCGTACATTTCATTTAATATCTCAACATTTATCCAATAGAATAATTACTATCTCAATTTCATCCATCAAATAGATAAGTACACATTTAAGTTCAATTATACGAACTTACCTCATATTCGGAATTAACGGATCGGATCGACTATTCGACAACCTTACTTTTCCCCCGATCTAAATCTAAATTCTTTCTTTCTTGATCTATATGAATTCAAAATTGACTTATTCAATCATATACTCTTTCAATTTAGTCCAAAACATACATTTAGGCATATTTGCACTTTAGCCCCTAAACTTTCACACTTTTAACAATTTAGTCCCTATTTCACAAATACACAAAATTCACATAATTTCATTATACTCTAGCTTAGCCGAATTACCTATAGGTCCCTAGCAGCCCATAACTTTCATCTATTTCACATTTCAACCCCTCAATTTACAAATTTCATAATTTAATCCCTTTCTGAAACTTTTGTCAAAAATCACTTTACAAAACATGTAAAACTATCATCAAGCTTTCATATTTTAACATTAAACATCAAAGAACTCATAGATTCAACAATGGAAACTCTCAAAATCTTTAACAGTTTTGAAATCTAAGGTACGGGCTAGCTAGATTACGAAGCAACAATCTCAAAAACGTAGAAATTATTAAAAACTGAGCTTAAAACACTTACCAATTGAGCTATGAAGATGCCGAAGCCTAAAACTCAATCTATGGCTTTCTTCTTCTTCAACATTCAGCCAAAAAGAGAAAAAGATGGACTAAATTCATTTTGTTTTTATTTATGATAAGTTTAATTACCAAATTACCTATTTAACCTTAATGACACAACATTAAAATCATCATATTAATGTCTATTAATGTCCATTAACCTTTAAAATGGTCTAATTACCATTCAAGGCCATCATATTTAAAAGCCAAGGCCAATTGACACATTTAACTAATAGCATGCAACTTTTGCATTTTACACGATTTAGTCCTTTTTCTCAAATCCAGCAATTAAACGATAAAATTACTTCACGAAAATTTCACACATTCATACTTTCATGCTATAAACACATAAAATAATATTAAAAATAATTTTTTGACATTGAATTTGTGGTTCCAAAACCATTGTTCCAATTTAGCTAAAACCGGGCTGTTACAATGTTGGTATGACTATTGAAATGTTAACTAATGAAATTGAATGAATGATGAGTATGTGTTTAAAATTTGTTTGGAAACGATATCAAAATGACTGGAAAGTTGATAGTATATGTATGAAATGCTCGCTTTCTAAATTTGATATGTGGTGACAGGGCTATATATTTAAAATAAATGGTATTTGATTGTGAATATGTATTGATACGATCAATTGGTTAATATGATTCATTTGTTGGATCTTTTCTATTGAATGAGATAGAAATACGTTGTACTGATTGATTGAGAGATTATACGATTGAGACATGAAATGCTCACCTTGTTGTTGTAAATGTCTTGAAAGGAAATTGTATTACATTAGTTATATTTGTTTACTTAATTGTAAACTGAGGTAATAGTTTTATCTAAGTACCTATGAACTTAATAAGCATGTAAATGCTTACCCCGTCTAATTTTCCTATCTTTTTTAGTTGCATCTTTGCGGAATTTGGCTATCGGGTCGCTTCCAGGGCTCACACTATCCAACATCTCTTTTTGTAATCCTTGGTTCATCTTGGCTCGGTTATAAGTGGCATGTAATAGGTATAATGTATATAAGTGCTTGATGTTGAACTTGTAAAATTGCCATTTTGGTATGTTTATATGGTCTTGTATGAAAGTGTGGTTGATGATATTGATTTTGGTAAGTTGAATCATGTTTGTGCATATATGAAGTAAAGGTAGATATGCCTAAATTGAATGTGTATTAACGTATTGAAATAAGATTGCTATGTTGAAGGCAGACAATGCATGGAAGGTATGGTTGAGTTGAATGGATAGAATTAGTTTTGTTATATTGTGGTGCCAAATGAGGCATATTGGTTAGGCACTTTATGTTGTTTTGTATCATGATTTGGATTAAGTTCTTGAAGTATTTTAGGCAAGATTATGATGTACCTAAACATGTGTTTGGTAATGTTTAAGGGTTTGGATTGTATCTTTTGCAAAATGGTCATTTTTTATGTCACACTATGACACATTGTACCAAACCCGATTTACCAGATTCGATTATAGGATGCCACCAAACTTAAACACTTAAAAAGAAATTTAAAATGGGAAAAGACTTTTCTGAATGTGTTGCTTTCTTATTTATTTTTATTCTAAGTCAAAGATTCTGAAGGTAAACGTTTATTTGATTACAATCAATTCCCAATGATAGTCTAAGCCAGTATTACTTAAACCTTTATTTAAAACAGACTCAATCGTGGCATATAATCCTATTTGCCATTTGAAAACGTATATTCAAAAGTGTCCCATTGTATGCATAATATCGCACTACAATGATCTACTTTGGCGTATTCCTGACTTGGTCCCCTCTGGCAAACTGGTTCAAACCCAAAATTATGCATTATAAATGAACACCCATAAGTTCAATGGAACTTAACGAGTCTCAACTAGTATTACCTTTTTAACGTTACTACTAAAATCCTAGACTTCCTTTCAAACCTTGGTGGATAATTTTCTGCTTCTTAGTTGGTAGATAGACATACATCAATATTAACACTTAGCCATTTCTTACACCCTTCACTCAATTGGCAGATCACAGACCTCACACCATATTTTGAATCCCATTACACAATTCCTTTACAAACAGTAGTTGGTTACACTTTCCAGAATTATACTCAACGGATGCTACTCTTAACTTACTCCTTCACAGAATCTAGCAATCATCAAAATAGCAGTTAGATCATATTTTCTAATCAGTCCAGATAACCAAACTTGCTTTGAAGAAAGTAAGATTTAATTCAAGTGATAGAATCCCAGATGACTTCAATACCGAAGCAAAGAAACTCCAAGTTTCGCGGACACTTTCACCACCAACATTTCAAATACCCCAAGTTCCCTGTCATGGCAGCCACCATGACAAAATTATTAAATGACTCCATTGACGAGAACTCTTTCAGATAATGCCTCATAGCCATGCCCAGTTCTTTAACCGCCACTAGACATATTAACATCCAGAGTGTGAATATTGCTACAAAATATATGGAATTTGAGGCGGTGTCTGCAAGTATACGAGTCAGGTTGTAATATCGTTTGTTTACAATGAAACACTTAGTAAGTATTCCGATGATCGTAAGGGAGGCTAGTACTAACGAATTCAAACCTAAACGCCAATAGATCTAATTAGTAATTTAAATAAACTATATTACGAATGAACATAAATAAAGGATTTTTAGGGTTTTTATAATAATAAAGACAAAATAACATAAAAGAAATAGACTTCAAGAGATAGAAAGGGAGAATAAATCAAATCTTATTATGGGTGATTAGCTTACTTCGGTAATCTCCACCAACTATCGTTTCGGGTTCCCTTTCAATCAACTAGTTGCTACCCTAGTAGGATCTTCCGATCTTCCACTAACATAATGAGTCAGCAAGAACTACTTATCTTCCAACCTCACAGTCCAGATTGGCTTGGGGTGAAGGTGTTCACGAATGGGCAATACCGATTTTGGGTTAATTCCCACCTTGATGGCTTCTCGGGGTTGTCAGACCCAGGGTTTGTTTCACGTTCTTCCTTTCCCAAATAGCTGATCTGTTGAGCAACCCTATAAAATAATTAATAGATCATACCTCCACTCACTAATCCCCACAGAGGGATTAGTTCCTCATGGCTTTCATATACAATATGGAAGCAATATAAAGAGAAAGCATGGTAATTAAATCGACAAGATAAAGTAAACGAAAGAGCCTGATTTTATTGAAATTAAGCACGAATCCACAGAGTCTGAATGCTTCCACAATTCAGATATCATGAAATCAACAAGAACAAATAAAAGAAATCTAAAACCTAAGAATGAAAGAAAATACTAAACTAAATTTTACACAGAGAATCTAGGCTAAAGGAATGTCGTCCATAAAAAGTCAAAAATGAGCCTATTTATAGCCTTCAAGTGATTGTCGTCCTTAACCTTACGATAGCTGACGTTCCCGAGCTTTAAATTTGATTGTCCAGACTAAAATGCCCATGCTTCGTGTTTTAATTTCCGTCACAAAGTCGATGTCATGACACATTAGGACCTGTGTCGCAACATAGCAATCAGAATACTCCTCTTCAGCTATCTTCAATAGTATGTCGTGACACCCTTAATCTATGTCGCGACATCGAAGGTAGTCTTGAGATTTCTTCATTTTGCTCCCTATGTTGCGACATCGAGTTATCCATGTTGCGACATAGCGACCAGTATCCGTTTAGTATACCTTCTAATGTTTTTCTGCACACTCACAAAGTGCGTTAGCTCACCCTTAGGCCTCATTCGACACCTAAGATCAATAAAAGACTAAATTTCCTCATTTTATTAACTTAACAGGAATTTACAAAAACATAATTCAAACTTACTAGAAATGCTTGCTTTTAAGCTCCTAAAGTGTAAAAATTAGTTTAATCTACAACACTGAATTACAGCAGATCAGTCTCACCACTAGGATGGAATAATAACTCACCACAAAGGATTTCCAGAGAATTCTCCACAAAGGCCTTCCAAATGATATGCCACAAGGGCTTTGCAAAGAATTCACCAAAAAGGCTGTCCAGAGGATTCACTATAGAGGCTTTCCAAAGAATTTGCCATAAAGGCTTTTTAGAGAATTCTCAACTTAACAGTCATGGCAGACTTCATGTTTATGATTTCGATGGACTACAACTTTGCCATGCTAGCCTTCATGTTTACTGTCTCAGCGGACCAACACAATGGATGTCATGGAGCCTTACTCTCATGTTCTTATACTGTCTCTCCATCTTGGCGTATTATCAAATGATGCCATGGGGCCTCACCCACATGGTCTTACACATATCATATTCGCCTGCCAGGTTGGGTCGTGGTCTGCTAGTCTAGTTTGCAATAAAACTACCCTACCGGAGGCATCACAAATAAAATTTCTTTCCACATTTTCATATGACACAAATTTGTCTGTACTGGAATTGTATGACATGAAGGTATTAGACACTGACCATACTCATGCTTACAACACAACTTATCACACCTACCAAGACTCTATGAGCCAACTCATCATAGTAGAGACACTTACGTACATCTCATTCATATCTATAATAGAATCATACTTTCTAACACATAATTCCCTAAATATGTATATCACACATCATCATACCATGCCACATATTGTTCAATTTATTTACGTACTTGCAAATACTTTTCAGAAAACACATATACACATATTTACATCACTCTATAAGAATACATACTCATTCATAGGAACATCAACCATAACATAATCAAAATAAAAAGACATGGAAAAGTCAGGTTCAAAGGCTCACTAGAGACCTACCTTGACTTCAACTTAGAGATTCTATTTCGCTTGTCTTTCCTAATCTAGTAGCAGCAATTGCTTAGAAGATCATAAGATTTCCATTAGAATCCCCGTTATAGATATTTTACTAACATTTCAACTACATGCGACCCAGATGCAGCTTCTTCCTGTAACACTTTTCCCTTTTATAATCGTAACGTGCAAAGCTGTAAGACTTACCAGAAGACAGAATCCTTTACTCATTAGACAAGATCTTAGTCCGATCTTAACAAAGAAGAAGAAGAGAATGTTGAGGTTAGAAAGAAAATTTTGAACATTAAGCATATCGAAAAACCATCTGAAATGGTCCCCTTCTATAAACATACTCTCGGTCCCCCCATGATTTCCCTACCAAAACCAGGGTAGGTAAAAGAAAATCCGGCGAATTTTAACCTTAATATTGACCAGTCATGGGGAGGGTCAAATCAATCTAATTGACTCATGTTGAGAAATGGCTAGCCATGTGATGATTTGTTTAGTTGGCTTGTTTTAGTGTACAAGTAATCTTTCATACATCTTGCTACTCTGTTCTTTACTTTGATCTCTGCTTCTATTGTTAAATAATCCCAACAAATCCAAACCAAACCTGATACAAAAATCCAATTGGATAGTACTCATGCAAATTGGGCATACCATGTCTTGGTGGTGACTCACGTTCGGTGTGATCTTAAAGACAATTGAGTCTCCTAAGGCTTTCTCATACACTTGGCAGGCTCTTAGTGCTCAAACAAAACTCTAGGGCATACTCCTTCATAGGCGCGCTCTTTCTTGGGCGTAATCTTTCTTCACTTGAAAACACCCTACGATTAATTCCTTAGATACTGCCAACGGGAGAATGCTTTAACTCTAGTATGTGCCAATACTCTAACTCGCCATCAGGCCAGTAGGACGGCAGATTATGTTACCACAGTGCACCCAATAATTTACATACCTACCTTACTCATCTTTTCGAATCTGTCAATTTTCGGGGTGTGACACACACGGTTTGCTACACAGTCATGTGCCACACACAGTTGGTTTACATGGCAGTGTGCCACTGGTAATTTAAATGCATGATTATTGGAACAGTCTCAGTCTCTCACACAGCCCAACCACACGGTTGTGTGGTTTAGCACCACACGACCTCAACCTGTCACACAGTCGTGTGACCCCTGTTTTATGTTTTTACCTCACTTTTATGCAAAGTTTCAAATTAGACCCTACTTAGTTCTGAATTGTTTTTAGAGCTTTCATAAGCTAGATTCAAGCCTAATCTTGCATGTATAACATGTTTTAACTGAATGATTGATAATTATTGATTGTTTTCAAGATTTGAATTAAAACTACTTACTTGTGTTTTGTTTTTTTTAATGTAGCATTCATAACCCTAATTCGGTGAGGGAGACGGGTGAGGTGAGTTACACTCTTTCAACCATCCATCACACACCAATATCACCAATCACCTAACTACCTACTAGCATGATTCATACCAACCTATATTTGAAATACTATTTCATATGTTTTATATACATTTCAACCATTTCCATGCATCCCATTAACAACAAAGTATTAACCATTCGTACTATACTTCCATATATTTAATATATGTACACATTTATCAACTTCCCAGAATCAACATTCCAAACATATCAAAATATAATAAAGACTCTGCTAGGTACATGCTCTTTAATATACTATCACGATTCTTATTCATCATTCTTAATTCAACATTAATTCTTCAATTTATCACGTAACATAACATACTTTAATTCCATTTCTATTAATAGCTTTCCATAATACTATTTAATACAATATATTATGAATATGCATTAACTATAATTAGTTTCAGGTTATAGAAATACAGACTAAAAGCTTACATAACTCGTTGTCGATTATCGCTTCCTTTCTCTTTCGACGATCCTACGTTAGTTTCAGATGCAAGGGCCGAATACCTTCAAGCCAAAACAATTTCTTCTCCTTGTTCTTCTTCTTACAATCGGTGGAAGAGAAGAATAATAATGTTGGCGACCTTATTTTTTTTATGTTTTATGTTTATTTCTCTAATTATAATTTTTTTAATTTTATTTTATCAAAACCTCCAACCGAGCGTGCACTAACATATAAAATGGCCTGTTTTTCATTTTGAACTATGGTTTACTTACCACTATAGTCCTTTAGCAATTAAAAATCTATAGAGATTAACTTTTACCATTTTTACAATTTAGTCATTGTACCTTAATTAACTATCCTATTGACAAAATTAAAAGAACAAACTTTAATTAAACTTTATATTAACCTCTTATATATTAAATAATAATATTTACAGACTAAATCATCGAAAATGGGGTTCTGAAATTGTATTTTTCAATACCACTAATTTTAGGATCATTACACTTGTACCTTAATTAACTATCAATTAAATAAAATTAATAGACCAAATTTTAATATATTTCTATGCTAGTCTCATAAATATTAAATATCAATATTCACAAACACAATTTACAAAAATGGTATTTTAGAATTGTAATTTTTGACACCACTGGAAAATCGGGTTGTTACACGTTCATTCAAGAACAGGGGTTTGATTCATTGTTGGTTCTTTGCAAGGAAATTTGGAATTAGTAAGATATCATAGGTGGGAACATTTTTTGTGGAAATCCAAAAGACCCTGCTATTATTACTGTAGTACAAGAATTTTATGCCTTCTCTAAATATCAAGAATCTAGGAGATGTTATGATGACTTTTGGGAGCACGTAACGGATAAGGGAAAAGCGGTGCTCGTCACCAATAGAGCAATTTGTGAATTCTATAATGTTCTATACTATGATTCAAATTTTTTCGAAAATACTAATTTAACATACTTTAAGGAAATAGATATGAAAAATATAGTAAATTTTTTAACCGAAGGTAAGCATGAATGGAAGCATCAACCAGGTATTAATGTCCCAACACCATTTAATCAAGCAATTATGTTTCTTATAGCAAAGATGTGGATACAATTTTTGTGTACTCAATTTACACCTACTTTAAAAGTGTCTAACGTCAATACTTTTTGAGCTGTGTTGTTATATGCAATTTTGCAGAAAAAATAGGTTTGTATCGGTACATGGATCTACGAGAACATGAAACGCTATATTAATGGCCAGAAAGTTGAAGTCTTTTACCCTCACTTAGTAACAACACTATGCAAGAAGGCGGGAGTTCCAACTACAACAACTGAGCAGTTCATGAAGCCGACCAAGAGTCTAATTGGGGACTCGATATAAACTCAATATACTAAGCTTCAAAGGAAGCAGATTCAATACTGGAATAAACATTGAAAGAGAAGATGCATGTCCCACCATTGTTGAAAAGAAAAAACTGCAAAAGCTCAGGAAGGCCAAGAGGGGAGCAACATCTCGGACTTAGAGTAGGTATGGTGGATGTAGGAGATAGGGCCGGTTGGACAATAATTTGAAAGGCAAAATGGTAAGGGAATACCAAATCTACCTCCAAACAAATACGACGTAATGCAATCTCACCCCGAGGAGGACGAGAATGATGAGGTAGAGAATGACAACAAGGAAGAATTGGTGGACGACATGGAGCATGATTTCTCAGATGATTATGACTACGAGGAGACATTCCAACCGAAGAGGCCCTCGAACATAGGCTCAGTCATTTGAAGCCCAACATGACAAGCCCACTCATCAGGTGGAGGTTCATCTCGATCACATGCATCAAGCAAAGGGAAAACTCCGATGGAGGGGTGACAACCACCCAATTTTGATAATTAAACTCATTTTTTTCTTTTATTTTGGAAGACTGTAAACAATTAACTTGGATGATTTTAAAATTTTGCTTCAGATTAGGAATAGGTAAATAATAATTATTATTATATATATACATGTACATAAGATTTCTATGCAGGAACCCTACATGAGGATAGCACTACAATTGGGAGCTTAAAAAAACTAAGAGAGGAGAAACATAAAATACGACTAGAGCAACTTCAATAAAAAGTGAGTAACTTCTTTCTTTTATACATTAGGGTTGCACATTAGGGACAATGTGCTATCTAAAGTGTGGGGGATAACATAGGAAATTTATGCTCTAATTTTTAATTTTCTTTTTATTTTTCTACTTTATTTTAATTAATTTTTATTGTCTAATGTGTGCTTGAGCTTGTAGAAATACAAGTGATTGGTTAAAAGCATGTATATAGGTTGGTTGTATTTGCTGTAAATTTGATATGAAGTAGGTGGTTTTAAATTATTAATTGTTAGACTAATTAGTTTTATATATTACTGTAACACCCCTACCCGTATTCAACACTGAAATAGGGTTACGAAGTATTACTAAACTTATTTCGCAAATAACCATACATTTCACATACATTTTCAAATTTCAAATAAACATCATTCAAAATCATTCACATTGTCCCTAATACGAGCCTACGAGGCCCTAAACATGCATTTGGGGTGGTTCGAGACTGAACCGATAACTTATGAAATTTCCGGAAAACTTCAAAAATTTTACGAAATACAAGGGACACACGCCTGTGTCACAGGCCGTGTGGACATTCGAAATGGGATCACATGGTCGTGTCCCAGCCTGTGGCCGACCCCGTGTAACTCTCTAACTTGGGTCACACGGCCAACCACACGTCCGTGTGACCAACCCGTGTGCCCTTCGAAATGGCCTCACACGCTCGTGTGCCAGGCCGTGTGCTAGGTCGTGCCAAATCTGTAGGGTATACTGACTTATGCCAGACGGCCAAGTCACACGCACATGTGTTGGGCCATGTGGAGCATACTGACTTGATTTCTAATTCAACACCAGGGGATACACAGCCGTGTAACCTGACCGTGTATCACACACTGCTAAGACACATGCCCGTGTCTCTGCCAATGTAGACAAAAATAGGCTATTTACCAAGCCATCTTGCCACCTAAATTTGCATACACCAACACCAAATCAAATAGCACCAAACATGGCATAAATAGGCATTTAAATCAACTCCAACCAAGTTTAATTCATGATAATTTCATACCATTAACCACAATACACACAAGTATCAAATTTGACCATTTCATTCATGCTAAACTCACAATCACAAATCACCTAAATGGCATCTTACAATTATGCATCATTTTTCCCAAAACTCACAAGCATATAAATTCTCAATAATCAACCATTCACCACAAGCATTTGCATAGCAATTATCAACATAAGAAAAAGGCCATTTACATATATATACACAACCAAATCAACCAAAATAAGCCAACTTTCATGGCTATATACCAAACCAAACACTTAACATTTACAAGCCATTTCAAATGACTAAATTCATTACCAAACTATATACAAAAATGACCAAAGTTCCTATACATGCCATATACCAAATACATAGATTCAAAAGTACCAAAGTGATAGCTTGATAGTGTGATGATATCTCCGACGATTCCCAAATCCGAGCTAACTTTGATTTCACTATAAAACACGAAAGGATAAACAAAGTAAGCTATAAAGCTTAGTAAGCTCGTATGAAATAATAAGCAAAGCTCACCATTCAATTATCATTCAATAATATGAACATAACATGCTACAAAACATTTAACGACATTGTTAACATGTATTATATCACATAATTAACCATGAACTCACAATTTCCATAGATTCGATGCTTATATAGTTTCCGTACATACCTGTACCGATACGTATCTATTTCTCACCATTTCATATCTTCGATATACCCGTTGAACCATTCGAAATAATATTGGATACTTGGGAATCTCGCACCCTAAGTGCCAAATACATAGCCGAAGCTATCTCAATCTCATATATCATATAATGCTCACTCTCGAGCTATCAACAGGTCTGCTCACACAAGCTGACGGTCAAGACGTAACTACACTGTGCTGCTCACACAAGCTAACAAGAATCCTCAACACATGCCAGATAACTCAACCACCGGTAGGACGTACGGACCAGCACCCAAAACACATAACCCCTAATGACATGTCATTTGTATCCTAATCTATTCCTAAGGTTCAATCGGGATTTCACATTGCCGAATCTTCGTCGAACATATCCATAAGGCCGTATTCACAATTAATTCAATAATAAAGCATTTAAAACACAATTATATTAATGCTTATTAACATACGAACTTACCTCGGATGTAAAAACGACAAAGTAGATCGACTAATCCAACACCTTGTTTTTCCCCCGATCTAAATCTGAATTTCACTTTCCCTGATCTATATAATATCAAATTTAGCTTATTTAATCATCAATCAATTCAATTTAGTCCAAAATACACATTAAGACAACTTTACACTTTTACCCCTAATATTTCAACATTTTTACAATTTAGTCCTTATTTCATAAAAATACAAATTCATGAAATTCAAGTTATACCCATGTTAACCGAATTTCAATTAAGTCCCTAGAAGCCCATATTTTTCATTTATTTCATAATTTAACCACAAAATTTAAACATTTCTCAATTAAATCCATAAATGACAATTCTGTCAAAAATCACTTTACAAATGTTGTTTATCTAACAACAACCATAAAATTTCTATCATCAAACATCAAAATACACCAGCATTCATCAATGGCAAAACCCTAAACCTTTAACAACTTTGCAAATTAGTCCCTAGGCTAGCTAGATTAAGCTACAAGGATCTCAAAAATATAGAAATCATTAAAAACCGAGTCAAAATACATACCATGCAAGTGGAGGAGTCTAGCTGAATGTTCAACCTTCAAAACTGGTGTTTTTCTATCCTATTTTCGGTGGAATAAAATTAGCCATGAAGAGGATGCCTTTATTTTCATCTATTTTACCTTATTTAATTATTAATTTACTTTATTAACCTTTGTCATTTAACATTAAAATTCACTTAACCATGCACATAAATGTCCACTTACAATAACAATGGGATAATTACCACATAAGGACCTCCACTTTAATATTCCATAGCCATTAGACACCTTTAACTAATAGAACACAAGTTTTACACTTTACGCGATTTAGTTCTTTTTATCAAATTAAGCATTCACACGATAAAATTTCTTAACGAAAATTTCACACAATCATTCTATTATGCTATAGACCTCAAAATAATAATAAAATAATCATTTCATCTTCAGATTTGTGGTTCCTAAACCACTATTTTGATTTGACTAAAAACGGGCTGTTATAACTCTCCCCCCTTAGGAATTTTCGTCCCCGAAAATCTTACCAGAAAAGAGGTTAGGGTAATGTTTTCTCATAGCTTCCTCGGGTTCGCACGTAGCCTCTTCAACACCATGACATTGCCACAAAACCTTCACCAAAGCTATGCTCTTATTTTTTAATTCTTTAACCTCTCGAGCTAAAATTTTGATCGGTTTTTTGTTATACGACATATCAAGTTGAATTTCAATCTCTGACGGTGAAATGATATGCGATGGATCCGATCGATACCGCCGTAACATCGACACATGAAATACATTGTGAATCTTTTCTAACTCTGACGATAAAGCTAGTCGATATGCCACTGGCCCTATTCTTTCAATAATCTTATACGACTCGATGAATTGCGGACTCAATTTTCCTTTGCGACTAAAACAAAGAATCTTCTTCCACGGAGATACTTTGAAAAATACTTTGTCACCGATGTGAAACTAAATGTCTTTACGTTTTAAATCAACGTAAGATTTTTGTCGATTTGAAGTTGCTTTCAAACTGTCGCAAATTATTTTAACTTTATCTTCAGTCTCTCTAATCAAATCAACCCTGTGAATCTTTTTCTCATTAAGCTCGGTCCAGTACAATGGAGTTCGGCATTTGCGACCATACAATGCTTCATATAGTGCCATCTTTATGCTCAATTGAAAACTGTTGTTATACGCGAATTCAACCAATGGAAAATATTTCTCCCAGTTGCCTTCAAACTCTAAAACACAGCAACGAAGCATATCTTCGAGAATCTGAATTATTCTCTCGAACTGACCGTCGATTTGCAGATAAAAAGTAGTACTAAAATACAACCGCGTTCTTAAAGCTTCTTGAAATTTCTTTCAAAATCGTGATGTAAACCTCGGGTCTCTATCTGAAATAATAGAAACTGGCACTCCGTGCAATCTAATGATCTCAAATATGTACAACACAACTAATCTATCAAGCGAGAAGTCCATACATACCGAAATGAAATGTGCCAATTTCGTCAGTTGATCAACGACAACCCAAATAGCATCTTTCTTTTTCGGAGACAGGGGCAATCCCGATACGAAATCCATCGTAACTCTATCCTATTTCCACTCTGGTATTATCATAGGCTGTAGTAATCCCGAAGGCATTTGATGTTTAGCTTTAACTTGTTGACAAACCAAACATGTCAACACAAACTCTGAAATGTCTCGTTTCATGCCCGACCACCAATACAACTGTTTCAAATCATTATACATTTTTGTACTTGATCGTAGTGTTGAGAGTCTTAATATTTATATAATGAATGATCTAGCCTAGAAACTAACTATCACCACGATTGAGGCAAGTGCACCTATCGAACAGTAGTATAGCTTAGTGGCAAGACCGGATTGTCTAACCCAAAGGAACCAAAAGTACTAATACTGACTTTCTTTTTATTATTTAGCCTAAAGATTAAGGGATTCATTGTTTATTCTAAAATTAACTGACTACTAAGCTAAAGACGCTAAGACATAGAGAATAATTGGGGAAAATACTTGTGGGAAAAACCAATTGATTAAGACGATACCCAAGGAAGAATCCACCTAGACTTCACTTGTTATTTAACTCAACTGAACATTTATTTATTCACTTGACTTGATCCGTAGGATTCCCTAATTTATATTAATACCTCTCTCGAGGCTACTAACGTCTAACCCTAGGTTGATTAATTGAAATCTCTTCCTAATTAAAACCCTTAGGATTGCATTAACTCAATCTATGGACTCCCATATTAGGTTTGACCCTAATCCGATAGATTTTCGTCATCCTATCTCTAGGGTTGCGATCAACTCCGCCTAACTATGCTAGATCTACTCTTAAACAGGGAATATTCCTCCACTGCCTAAGCACATCAATACTTGAATCAATATCCTGAAATACCAAAACAAGAATTAAGAACACATAGTTAAGAACAAATCAAGTATTTATCATATAGTTCAGAAAAAATAACAAGATCCGTCTTAGGTTTCATCCCCCTCAGGTATCTGAGGGGTTTAGTTCATAATCATAAAAGAATACATCTCAGAAGAAAAGATAAAACAAAACATAAGAAAACCCTCAAACTCCCAGAAGGAATTGAAGGAGAGATCCTCCGTCTTGAGTATGATTTCGGCTTTTTGAGATGAATCAACTGGCTTTCTTCGAGTAAATCCCACAATTCTGACCTCTCTGGCTTGGCTCCTTGGCCTAGCTAGACTCCCCCCTCAAGGTTGGCCTTTAGGGTGTTTATATAGGCTTTTGGAATGTCTTTCTTTGCCTCTAAGTACCCTATTCCGAGTGAAATTCCTCTTTGTCACGGCAGGGACACGCCCGTGCAACACGCCCGTGTGAATCAAATTCAGGTCGTGGTCGAGCCTGCTAAAGGGGCACGGCCGTGTGGTTTGGGCCCAGGCCGTGTTGATTTCCTACTTTGGCCCATTTGGTCCATTTTTAGCCCGTTTCTTGTTCTTTTCGACCTCCGATGCTCTCCTAAGTATAAAACATGAAATTAAAAGATTAGGAGCATCAAATTCCACAATTCAAAGGATAAATCATCCAAAAAGCATGCTAAATATGGGATTAAAATATGTATAAATTACGGTTTATCAGTACTTCTCAGATGAACTGATAAACTACCACTATGTGCTTCGTGTAGAATTTTCTGAATAAGCTCAGGATTCTTTGGTACACAAATTCTACCTCAGAACATTAAACAATCATCGGATCCGATCTGTTAGTCTGAATCATTAGTCGACTCGCATTGTACTCTTCTAGCTTGCAATTCATTATCGCATTTCTGAGCTTCACAAATTTGCTGAAGAAATAACGATTTAGCTTTTAATTCAGCCAAAATCAAACCATCATCAGACAAAGTTAACTACGTATTCATTGCTCGTAAAGAAAATAAAGATTTTCTACTCAAAGAATCCGCGACTACGTTCGCTTTCCCCGGAGGATAATTAATCACTAATTCATAGTCTTTCAACAGTTCAAGCCATCTTCGCTGACGCAAATTCAAGTCTTCCTGAGTCAATATATACTTCAAGCTCTTATGATCGGTAAAAATATGGCACTTTTCACCGTATAAATGATGTCGCCAAATTTTCAATGCAAAAACAATAGCAACCAACTCTAAATCTTGCGTTGGATAATTCTTTTCATGTGGTTTCAATTGTCTGGAGGCGTAAGCTATCACTTTACCCTCTTGCATCAAAACACAACCCAAATCGTTCAATGACGCGTCACTGAAAATCACAAACTCTTTACCCGACTCAGGTTGAACCAAAACTGGTGCCTCAGTTAGCAATGCTTCCATCTGTTCAAAACTCTGCTGACATTTCTCGGACCATTCGAATTTCACATCTTTCTATAGCAAATGAGTCATCGGAGTAGCAATCATCGAGAATCCTTTTACAAAAAATCGATGATAGCTAGCTAATCCCAAAAAGCTTCTGACTTCAGACACATTTCTTGGTGGTTTCCAGTCAACAACTGCTAAAATCTTGCTCGGGTCAACTCGTATACCTTCTGACTTCTCGATATGTCCCAAAAATCTGACTTCTCGGAGCCAAAACTCACATTTACTGAATTTAGCATACAATCGCTTATCTCTCAATGTTTTCAATACAATTTTTAAATGCTCGGCATGTTCAGACTCATCTCGGGAATAGATCAGAATGTCATCAATGAATACAACAACAAATCTGTCTAAATACGGTCTAAAGATCTGATTCATCAAATTCATAAAAACTGCAGGAGCATTAGTTAATCCGGAAGGCATAACAAGAAATTCATAATGCTCGTACCTTGTTCTGAAAGCAGTCTTTGGCACATCTAAATCATTAACTTGCAACTGATAATAGCCAGATCTCAAATCAATCTTCAAAAATACTGTTGCTCCTTTCAACTGATCAAACAAATCATCAATTCTCGGCAAAGGATACTTTTTATTTATCGTAACCTTGTTGAGCTCTCGATAGTCAATTTCAAAGTCTCATTTTTCCGTCTTTCTTCTTTACGAACAACACAGGTGCACCCCAGGGCAAAAAACTAGGTCATGCAAAATCTCTATCTGTTAACTCTTGCAACTGAGCTTTCAATTCTGTCAGAGCCATTCTGTATGGAGCTATCGATATCGGTGATGTTCCCGGTACTAATTCAATAGCAAAGTCGACCTCTCTGATCGGTGGTAACCCAGACAACTCTTCTGGAAACACATCCGGATATTCACATACCATTGGTACAGATTCAACCTTCGATTCAGACACTTTCGTATCCAGTACATATGCAAGGTAAGCATCACAACCTTTTCTCACATATCTCTGAGCTAACATTGACGATATCACAACAGGTAATCCACTCGACTCATCAGATTCAATTCGAAGGATTTCACTATTCTGACACTTCAATTCAATAGTCTTTCATCTACAATTCACAACAACATCATGTAGCGTCAACCAATCCATACCCAGAATTACATCGAATTCATCAAATGGTAATAACATCAAATTTGCCAGAAAACAGTAACCCCGAGTCATTAAAGAATTGTCTTGCAAACTTTATCAACTAGGATACACTTGCCTTAGGGGTTTGACACTTTAATCACAAATTTGGTAGATTCAACAGGCAAACTCTTACTAGACACTAAATTCTCACAAACAAATAAATGAGTCGGTCCAGGATCAATCAATGTAATTACATTAGTGTCATAGAGAGAAAATGTGCCGGTGATAACATCTGGTGATGACGCCTCTTCGCAAGCACAAATAGCATAAGCTCTAGCTGGTGTTCTAGCCTCAGATCTCGCAGCAGAGTCTTTTATCGTACATTTACTACTGGTTACATTTCTCGTATTTCTAGGTGGCCTCCCTTTAGTAGCTATGTTGCTCGGTCTTGCATTCTGAAATTTATCTTTCTCGGCTAACTTAGGGCAATCTCTAATAAAGTGATCTAACGAACCACATTTGAAGCAAGCTTTATTATTCATCCAGTAGTCTCCAAAATGACGTCGTCTATACTGTTGACACTTGGGATTGTTGTTTCTCACACTGCTAACACTCGATACTGAAGTGGCTTGAGCTTTAGGACTCGTATATTGCTTTTCACGATCTTTGTTTGAATAACCCACTGAAGATGTCGATCGGTTATACGAATCTAGTGTTTTCTTTGACGAAGATTGATATGGTTTACTCATCGACCTCTTTCTCGAATCTCTAGCCTCGAAATCAGCTTTTCTCTTTTCTTTGCCAAGTTCTTTGACTTTGCATGCTCTGTCAACTAATACAACAAATTCTTTCAACTCCAGAATCCTGACTAGTAGTCTGATGTCTTCATTCAACCCGTCTTCGAATCGTTTACACATTATTGTTTACCCGTATTTGAGCCAGAAATTATTTCTTGAGGAAAACCTTTATACAAAACACTGAGCCAAAACATAAATTATACTTATCCTTTTTCGTTGGTCCTTGAAATGCACGAACTTAGACGTCGGGCCATACGTATTGAGGGATAGGTAGATACATAAAGGTGGTTTTGAAAAATCAAAGTGAAATAGGAAGAAACAATGTGATATAGTAATTATAGGTTAGACAAAAGTGTGCAAAAATGAAAAATTCAGAAAAAGTTAAAACGAGAAGAAAAAGTACAAAGAGAAACAAAAGCATTATGAGTGAGAAAAAAGAAAAAAGTCAAGTGACCAAAAACAATACGTCAAAAAGTTAGAAAAACTCAGTCATTAGTGCACCAAAACTCGTTAAGTTGGCCATAATTGCTACTATTACATTGTAACTTCCTACATGGAGAGATAAGGAAGGTGAGAGAAAGAGATAAAAAGCGAGGAGCGGGAAAAGGATATTTAAGGAGGTGAATAGGGTACAATACGATGTGCCAAACTAATTTCCTATTTTAACCATTTTGAAGTGCCCTATTCTTGAAATCCATAGCAACCTTAAGCCTCAGAATGTTACAAGCTGAAAAGTCCTATGCAACCTAGGTAAATCTATTCGTGGATGGACATTGTGCTAGGTGTAACACCCCTAACTCATATCCACCGCCAGAACAGGGTTACGGAGCGTTACCGAAGATTTTCGAAACATTTACAAACATTTCATGTTATTTTCACTATTTATTTACTGAGATCATTCAAAATGTCCCTAAATTGGACCCTCGAGGCCCACTACGAGCATTATAATCTAGTCGGGACTTAATCAGGAACTCTAAGAATTTTTCGCGAAATCTCAAAAATTTTCCAAGGTGCAGGCTCACATGCCCGTGTGGTCCGAGGGACACGCCCGTGCTACAGGCTGTGTTTGACCCCGTGTAACTCTCTGACTTGTGCACACGGCCATGCCACACGCCCATGTGCTAGGCCGTGTGGTCAATTAATTCATTTCGAAATTAGGGGCAGGTTTCACACGGCCAAGACACACGTCCGTGTCTCTGCCCGTGTGCTCAATTCTGATCATTCTGTTTTCTCGAAATTAAGGTGCAGGGGACACACGGCCTAACCACACGTCCGTGTACCAGGCCGTGTGTCACACACGGTCTAGACATACACCCGTGTGTCTGCCCGTATGGACAAAATAAAGCCATTCCTAGCTTTATTTCTCACGCAAAATCACACCCATGACCTCCACTTGAATCACACATCCAAATACCAACCATTTCAAGGATTCAAATCAAGTAAATTCCATCATTCATCATGGCATATCATTTCATGCATACATGTCTATAATCTTACCTTAGTTAAGACCTCAAGTTAGACATAGTTTGATCAACTACTTAACATATATGTAGCTACCATAGTTTGACATTACAAGTATATTAAAACAAACCATTACTAGCCATTCCAATGGCTAGATTACAAGCATCATTTACATTTACATGCCAAAATGGCCAATATATCCTATACATGCCTTTACAACCATAATTGATTTACCATATTGTACCGACATGGGCCAATGGATAGTGTGAGTGATCTCCGCCAAGCTTTCAATCCAACGAGCTTCCAATTTACTATAAAATAGGGAAATAAAACTAGGTAAGCATAAAATGCTTAGTAAGTCATATAACATGGTACTTAACTTACCATTCATTCTAGTTTGAGGTAACTATGTAAGGCATATTCAATCAATTTGCCCCCAAGCCCTACACATATCCTCATTGCCCTTGTTAGTCATATAATCCATAATAACATCACAAGCATATATGGGCTCAACAATAATCAAGTTTTCCATACAAATATGCTTCCCACAACATGAATTCATTTATCAAGTGTAAATCATCTATTTATATTACAAGTATAATTTCCTAATAGTTCATGTCGAGTTCAGATCATTTCATATCAGAACTTTACCCATATTACTCGGAATATCAAGGTCACGGTTAGTACACTCAAGGTGTACAAGTCTATAATCAAGGATGAACTTACTCATCAAATAAATTCCATGTACAATATCATCATTTCATATTTCCATACATCAATTATCACGTATCGTCATTTTTATGTATTTCAGGCCTATTTGTGTAATAACTCATTTCTTATTCATATCTTCTCATGTCAAGAAATTTTACCCGTTGAATTTATCTGAAATATCAATGGATACACAGGTAGTACACTCGTGGTGTACAATGTTCGTGTACGTAAAATCTACTAATCCGACATATTCCTCTTTCCTCGTTCTAGCTCTGAATTTGGTCTATTCGGGTATATAAGAGTAAATTTAACATCAATTTATCATATTTCTTATTCAAGTGGACTCAATTTTCATTCTAGGCAAAATTACCATTTTGCCCCTAACTTTTCTATAAATTCCCATTTCGTCCCTATGCCCTGAAAATGAAACTTGCGTAATTTACTCCCTATTCCAAGCCTAACCAAAATCCCATTACAAAATTTGCAACTCATGTATTCATAAAAATTCAAAATTTTTCATCAAATTTCACAACTTTACATTTTAGTCCCTAAATCATGTTTTCATCAAAAATCACATTGTAAAAGTTGTTTATCTATCGATAACCTTTCATTTTCTACCATAAATTTCTAATTTTCAGCATATTCATCCATGACCCAAATTTTGTACCTTGATAACTTTTCAAATTAATCCCCCAAATAGATAGATTAAGCTATCCCGATTTCAAAAATATCAAAATTACTAAAAACGGGACAAGGAAACTTACCCAATTTGGCCATGAAAGTTTCTTCTCTCTCTCCTAGGGTTTCCATATAATTTTTTGGTTGAAGATGACAAAATAATAAGATTATATCTTTTATCATCTTTTTAATTAATTAATTATTTCAATTTCCAATTTAGTCATTGCCCTTTCTCTAAATTTCCATGGATGAGTCACCAAAAATCTACATACTTTTCTTTAATGGTCTAATTACCATATAAGGGCCTCTACTTTTGAATTCCATAGCTATTTAATCCTTATAGCTACTAGAATTCAACTTTCGCATTTTATGCAATTTAGTCCTTCTCGTAATTAAACACTTAATCGATAAAATTTTCGTATCAAAATTTTCACACGACATGTCTATCATAATATGGACCATCTAATAAAATAAAAATAACTTTTATTTTTGGGTCAGATTTGTGGTCTCGAAACCACTGTTCCAATTTCACTGATATTGGGTTGTTACAACTCTCCCCCTTAAGGAATTTTCATCCTCGAAAATTTTACCAGTAAAGAGATTCAAACATTATTTCATCATGTTTCCATCCTGTTCCCAGATAGCTTTCTCTATATCGTATCATTGTCAAAGAACTTTTACTAAAGCTACCTTTATATTTTTCATTTCTTTCACTTCATATGCCAAAATTTCAACCAGTCACTCATTGTAAGTCATGCCAAGCTGAATTTCAATCTCTATCAGAGAAATAATAGATAACGGGTCTGATCGATACTGTCATAACACATAAACACATAATACATTGTGAACTCTGTAGAACTCTGATAATAATACCAATCAATACGCAACAGGTCCAATTCTGTAACATCCAAAAATTTAGAATTTTATGTGTTGCATTATTTCTTGCGTTAGGCTAGTTAAAAATATTAATTGAGTATGTTTAGGGGTCCTAAGAAGGCTCGGGGTTGAATTGGGCCTTAGCAAAAAATTTTGTGTTTAAGCACTTTAAGGAGAGAAGGTAGGTGGCATCAAGGCTTATGGAAATAAGTGTGCATTTTGCTAGCACAAGTGAAGCTAGAAGAGGAGTGGTGTGGCGTTGCATGTATGGGCTTGAGGGGTGGAGTTCGAATCCCACTTAGTGCAAATTTTAGGATTTTATTTTTGTATTCCTTCTCTAAGTGTCGGCCAAGGTGGTATTTAAGGCAAGGAAGACTTTTTTAATTATGGAAAGGTGGCTAAGGATTATGGTAAGGAGGAAGATAAGGATTAATAAAGGAAAGAATCAAAAGAAAAAGGCAAGATAAGGGAACATGTTGGCCTTTTCGTGGGTGATGTTTTGGAAAGATTTTTGTTGGTCAACATCCATCCTTTTGGCAAGAGTACACACGGTTTTGGTTAGGGAATAGGGATAGCCGAAATTTTCATTAGTCTTTTGGCAAAATTTTGGTGCTTGTTAGGCCTAATTTCTTTTAACATTCCTTTGTGTTCTTTTCTCAAATTCCTTCTCTCATTGCCGAAACTCCAAAGCCAATAGTGAGTATTCTTTTTCTTCTTTTCTTTCTTTGTTTTGCCGAAACCATCTACCCACTGTGACCAAATTATTTTCGATTATTTTCCCTTTGAAAACCGAATCAAGTCAAACACTCTTTCTCTATCTTTCTTTTCTTTTTCACAAAAATTCTCCAACTCTTATTTCTTCTTCTCTAATCCATATTCTCATAGCCGATTTTTTTTTTGTTCATTTGTCCTCCATAGCCAAACCTTTCAACCCATAATCTCTCCTTCACAATTTATTTCTCATTTGTGTGGACATCCTCTTTTTCGAACAAATCGGTAAGTAGTTTCTTGTCTCTTTTTATTTTTTTATTCTGTCTAGCCGAATGGGTGTTTACCACTATTCGGTTGTGTATCTTGTTTCTAAACCAAAATGGGGTTTCCTTCTATTCCTTCACATCTTAATCATCCCCTTTTTCGTAGTGATCTAAGTGAGTGGCCGAATATCATTCTAGCCTTAAGTCAATCGGTGGAGATCGGATCCAATATCGTTAAGGTTAGGAGTTTCTTTATAGATTACTTGATATCATTCATTATTCGATTAGTTGGACTAAACGGATTATTATAGGGTCTAAAACGCTCGTTCTATTTCACTCGTGGATCCTTCGGATATAGTGGTAAGCCTGCTCCTATCACTAAAATAACTACTTTCTCTCATAGTAGTTTTCTAACCGGGATTTTTCCTATGGAGGCAAGTGGTACCGAATCGAAAGGAAAAATGATTGGAGAACTCAAAAGGAGTGGATTTGCGGTTCCTACACCTAAGTTTAAACGAAGGGCAGTATCGGCGATTCGAGATTTTCCACCGGGTTGTGGACCATCATCTGGTGAGAATCGAAAAATTGTGGTCGTTCACGATTTTGAGAGTAAGTAATTTAGATCGTTCGGTTTAGTTTTGGATTAATAAAAATCTCGTTCGTTAGATTAACCGAGTGTTATGATGTCTTAGGCGCCGATGATCAAGACGGTTTAATACTTACTGTAATCAGGTGTGTACTTTCACACCGTAATTCTGTAGATTATGATTCGGTAACATGTTTGATAGTTGATTGTTATTATTATACGACTAAAGATCGTAAAATTGGCATTAAACGAGAAATTGGCATAAAGTACATTATTTTTATAGATTTGAAAAAATTGGCATTAAATTTGTTAGAATTACGAAAATGTTCCTATGGACCGATTTACCGAAATGCCCCTATGGGCTGAATTACCGAAATGCGCCTATGGGCCGAATTGTTAAAATGCCTTAGTGGGCCAAATTATTACAAAATGCTATAATGGGCTGATACATTAAAAATATTCTATAGATTAATGGTTGTATTTATATGTGGATATTATATGTTACTATGCATATTGCATCTTTATATATTACATGGGATGGGAAACTTGAATGAAGAGAAGTGTAGACCGGTGGCATTGCCACAAATTCTGATAATGGCTATGTGCCAATTTAAATATGGCTTTGTGCCATCGTGATTAAGGTTGTATGCCGATTATATTACCGTATATGATACTCTGGTGGCTTAGCCACAAAAATATTATAAATGGCAACTTGTCTGCAAATTGGAGAGACTGGCGGGGTGGGTTGACTTGATCCCCACAGGAGAGATTAGTTGGTCGGGGGGAGATTGGATGGATGGGTTGGGTTGCATACTTTGCATTTATATATATATATATATATTTGTTTTGTAATTGGGCTTGCCCAAGATTATGTTATATGGGCTCGGGCCCAAGATGTTATTATGGGCTTAGGCCCAAGTTGATGCTAAATGGGTTCAGGCCCAGTGGACAATGGTAAGGGGATTATACACTGAGTTCTCACCCCGATTCCTTAACCCTTACAGGTAATGCTCAGTGAAGTGGACTTGAGCCATGGATGACTCGGTGGAGGCCATACTTCAGAAATGGTTTTTATTGAACTTTAGATTTCTATTTCCGTTCACTTTAGTACTTTTACTATTTTGGGTTTTTATGTTGTAATAAGGCCTCTGGAATATTTTTACTTTGCTTTATGTTTTGACGTACTTATTATATTGCTTGAAATGTTTTAAATGGGGATTTTTCTAAAAATTTAAATAAAGGTTTTCCAAAATAGATTAACAAATGGATTTCATAACAAACTTTTACAAATATTTTTAACTTGGAAATTTTCTCTCAAATTATCAATAATATTTTCAAAAGTCATAGTTTATAAGATCCTTAGTTCAAATTATCGATTTATCAATCAACCTTCGAGATTAGTTTTATTTTATCAAATATTTCAAATCAAACTTGTTTTTTCTTGATTATAACAAAATAATACCTATTTTAGTATGAATCAAAAGGATTTTACACGTTTTCTCAGGTGACATGCCAGGTCCGGTCATAGCGCATGAGCCAGGTTTGGGGTTTTACATTTAATGGTATCAGAGCCAAGTTGCAAAACTCGGCTGTGGTTTGGGTTCAAAAGCGTTTTCCAAAGCTGTTTAAAATTTTAATTTATAGATGCATGTTCTAAAGGAAGTATGGCACCACGGGTATCCGGCACTAAGTCAAGTAAGTATATGTTATCATTTTATGATTATGATTATTGTGATATGATCGTAGAAATACTCTAAAACTTTTAGTTTTAGGAGCTGAAACTATAGAGATTGAGACTATAGGATGCGTTTTGCGAAAACGACCTTACTTCCTATACTTCATAAAATATTGTTTAATAAACACTAAAATAGTATAACTGATTCATAAGACTCTTAATCAGATTAAATCGAATTAGCAAATATGAGCACTAGAGGACGTGGACGCGGTAGACGTGGCCGTGGTAGAGGCCGTGGCGCTAGAGTTATATCTGAGGCATCGGGACATATGCCAGAAATGGACGCACCAGCGTCATCTGTGACTGAAGCTGGGTCACATGATCGTATGAGAGAGAACGATGCACTGTCTCAAGCAATGTTGCGAGTTTTGGAAAGGGTTGCTAGAGCAAGAACTGGGCCAGCAGCTCGTGGGTCGATATCGGAGCGACTCAGATCGAATGGAGCTGAGGTTTTTAGGGGTATCTCGGGTGTAGCCCCAAATGTAGTGGAGTACTGGCTTGAGGCGGTGGAGCGAATCATGGATGATTTGGATTACACTGCCGAGAAGAAACTGAAAGGAGTGGTGTCTTTGTTGAGAGATGAGGCGTATCAGTGGTGGCTCACTGTCCGGGAAGGCACTCAGGCCTATCGTATTACCTGGGAATTCTTTAAAACTGCATTTCAAGGAAAATATGTCGGGGCTAGCTATGTGGATGCCCGAAGGAAGGAGTTCTTGAATCTGGTTCAAGGAGGTAAATCTGTGGCAGCATATGAGGCAGAATTTCTACGTCTGAGTCGGTGTGCCAGGGGAATAGTGCCGAATGATTATGAACGCTGTGTGCGTTTTGAGGATGGGTTGCGTGATGAGTTACGGGTGCTGATAACCCCATAGAAGGAGAGGAATTTTGCCACACTGGTGGAGAAAGCCAAGATAGCTAAGGAGGTTAAACACTCGGAGAGGCAAAACCGAGGCAAGGATAAGGGCAGGAATAAGAGAGACTCTAGGTACTCAGGTCCTGCTAGAGGTTTTCAGAAAAGGGCCAGAAATGAGGGACCAGTTCGAGCGGGTGCTCCAGCTGCTACTAATCAGTTATAGCCTTGTGCGGATTGTGGGAGACTTCACTCGGGTGAATGTTGGAAGAGAACCGGTGGTTGTTTCAGATGTGGTTCCAAGGATCATCGGTTTAAGGATTGTCCTTGACAGCCTGCTCATACTTAGGGTGTTCGTAACGATTTTGCGCAGCCAGCTAGAGGCGCTCAACAGCCACCGAGAAGCCGTGGGCCAGGTCGAGGTGGTAATGGCGTAGGACGAGATCAGGGTGCACCGGGTAGAGGTACTGGTAATAGGGGTAACGCGGAGGTGAGACAGCCAGGGTTGGTTTACGCGGTCAGACATCGAGAGGATGGCGATGCACCTGATTTCATAACCGGTGCGTTTTTCATAAGCGATGTACACATTATCGCTTTGATAGATATTGGATCCACCCATTCGTATGTTGCTTGTCTTTGTGTATGCGGAACTCAACATTAGATCTAAGATTACTGCTAGAGAAATAACTGTAATTAGCCCTTTAGGACAGTCGGTGATAGTAAATAAGTTGTTTAGGGAGGTGCCCTTAGAAATTTAGGGGGAAGTTTTTCTGGCGGATTTGACGGAACTGCCATTCGGCGAGTTCGATCTTATTTTGGGCATGGACTGGTTGGTGAAACACCGTGCGAACTTAGATTGTGCTGCAAAACAGATGGTGCTAAGAACTTCGGAGGATAAGGAAGTGATGATGATAGGTGAAAGAAGAAACTATCTGTCTAATGTGGTATCTGCTTTAAAGGAAGAAAAGTTGGTGCGAAAGGGGTGTGGAGCGTTCTTAGCCTTTATCATTGATTTGGATGCCAAAGAGTTGCCGATAGAAAGTGTCAAAACGGTGAAAGAGTTTTCAGACGTCTTTCCCGAGGAGCTTCCAGGATTGCCTCCGGATCGGGAGGTAGAGTTTGGCATTGAGCTGTTGCCAGGAACGGCTCTGGTGTCCATTGCTCCTTATAGAATAGCGCCGAAGGAGTTAGCGGAGCTTAAAGCTCAAATTCAGGAGTTGTTGGATCATGGATTTATTCGATCGAGTGTGTCACCGTGGGGAGCGCCGGTCTTGTTCGTTAAGAAAAAGGACGGATCAATGCGTATGTGCATCGATTACAGACAGCTGAATAAATTAACGATCAAGAATAAGTATCCGTTACCGAGGATCGATGATCTGTTCGATCAGCTACGAGGAGCTTCAGTTTTCTCGAAGATAGACTTGAGATCGGGATATCACCAGCTTAAAGTCATGGAGGTGGATATTTATAAGACTGCGTTTCGAACTCGTTATGGGCATTACGAGTTCTTGGTGATGCCGTTTGGGTTGACAAATGCACCAGTTGCATTTATGGACATGATGAACCGAGTCTTCCAACCCTATCTAGACCAATTTGTGGTAGTGTTCATAGATGACATATTGGTGTACTCGAAGAATGAAGAAGAGCACGATTCGCATCTACGGGTAGTATTGCAGATATTAAGGGAGAAGCAACTGTATGCCAAATTCAGTAAGTGTGAATTTTGGCTGAAGGAGGTGACCTTTTTGGGGCATGTTGTGTCTGCCAAAGGAATTAGAGTTGATCCTCAGAAAGTCGAGGCTGTATTGGATTGGAAGCCACCGAAGACAGTGGCCGAAATTCGAAGTTTTCTTGGCTTGGCTGGGTATTACAGGCGGTTCGTTGAGGGGTTTTCGTTGATTGCTGCACCCCTAACTAAGCTGTTGCGTAAGGGAGTACCGTTTGTGTGGTCAGATAAGTAGCAAAAGAGCTTTGAGAAATTGAAGAAGATTCTAACAGAGGCACCAGTATTGATTCAACCTGAGGTTGGTAAGGAGTTTATTGTTTATTGTGATGCGTCACACATGGGCTTGGGATGTGTGTTGATGCAAGGGGGAAAGGTGGTGGCCTATGCATCTCGTCAATTAAGGTCGCATGAGGTGAACTATCCCACGCATGACTTGGAGTTAGCTGCAGTGGTGTTTGCTCTGAAGATTTAGAGACACTATCTGTACGGGGAAAAGTCGATTATCTATACGGATCATAAGAGTCTGGAGTACCTCCTTACCCAGAAGGAGTTGAACTTAAGACAACGGAGGTGGATAGAACTATTGAAGGATTATGACTTCTCAATCGAGTATCATCCTAGAAAGGCTAACGTAGTGGCAGATGCGTTGAGTCGTAAGGTGATATCAAATTTGAGAGTGATGTTCGCTCATCTCAGTCTTTATGAAGATGGTGGTCTACTAGCCAAACTTTAGGTGAAGCCTGCATGGGTAAGTCAGATTAAAGAAAAAGCTGTTGATAGATGAAACGTTGGGTTCTCGACTTCAACAAGTGGAAGGTGGTGAGATAGGGGATTTTAGACTGAATAGTGATGGAGTATTGTGTTTCCGCGGAAGAGTTTGTATGCCCAAGGATTCGGAATTAAGGCAAATGATTTTGCGTGAGGCGCATAGTAGTCCATATGCTATGCACCCCGGGGAAATAGGATGTACTGAGATCTCTGTGAACAGTATTGGTGGCCAGGGTTGAAATGGGAGGTTACTGATTTTGTGAGTAAGTGCTTGACATGTTAGCAGGTGAAGGCGGAACATCAATTGCCATCAGGGTTGCTTCAACCGGTGAAAATTCCATTATGGAAATGGGAAAGAATAACGATGGACTTTGTTAGTGGGTTACCCTTAACGCCTACTAAGAAAGATTCAGTATGGGTTATAGCGGATCGGTTAACGAAGATCGCTCATTTCCTACTGTTCGCACGGATTATTCATTGCGAAGTTGGCCAAGTTGTATATAGCGTAAAGTCGTGAGATTGCATGGAGTACCAAAGTGTCTATTATATCGGACAGGACCCTAGGTTTACATCGCGATTTTGGAAGGCTTTGCATGAAGCTTTGGGAACAAGGTTAAATTTCAAAGACGACGTTTCACCCGTGAAGCGGATGGTCGATCGAGAGAGGTTATTCAGATTTTGGAAGACATGTTAAAAGGTCGTGTGATCGATTTCGAGGGTAGTTGGGAAGATTTTCTACCGTTGGCGGAGTTTGCATATAACAACGACTATCAATCCAAAGATCCGATATGGCACCTTATGAGGCGTTGTATGGTCGTAGGTGTCGTACTCCTATTTGTTGGACTGAGTTGGGGGAGCGACAGTTGTTGGGTCCTGAGTTGATCTCGGAGACAGAGGAAAAAGTAAACGTAATTCGGGCACGGTTAAAGGAAGCTTCAGACAGACAGAAATCGTACGTGGATCTGAAGCGTAAAGATATAGAATTTGCAGTGGGTGATCAGGTCTTTCTGAAGGTCTCACCTTGGAAGAAGATCTTTAGATTTGGACGGAAGGGCAAGTTGAGCCCCAGGTTCATCGGACCATACCGTGTATTGAAGTGTGTTGGGCCAGTGGCTTATCAACTCGAGTTACCTCTGGAGTTAAGTTAAATACATAGTGTATTCCATGTCTCTATGTTAAGACGTTATCGTTCGGATCCATCTCATGTTGTACTAGTGGAGGAAGTTGAGTTAAGACCTGACTTGTCTTTTGAGGAGGAGCCAGTACAAATTTTAGATCGGGACATTAAGGTGCTGAGAAGGAAGTCAGTACCATTAGTCAAAGTTCTATGGCGTAATCACAGATTAGAGGAGGCTACATGGGAGCCAGAGGACGCGATTCGACAATAATATCCTCATCTCTTTTAATCAGGTAAATTTCGAGGCCGAAATTTCTTTAAGGGGGTAGAATTGTAACATCTTAAAATTTAAAATTTTATGTGTTGCATTATTTCTTGCGTTAGGCTAGTTAAAAATATTAATTGAGTATGTTTAGGGGTCCTAAGAAGACTCGGGGTTGAATTGGGCCTTAGCAAAAATTTTTGTGTTTAAGCACTTTAAGGAGAGAAGGTAGGTGGCATCAAGGCTTATGGAAATAAGTGTGCATTTTGCTAGCACAAGTGAAGCTAGAAGAGGAGTGGTGTGGCGTTGCATGTATGGGCTTGAGGGGTGGAGTTCGAATCCCACTTAGTGCAAATTTTGGGATTTTATTTTTGTATTCCTTTCCTAAGTGTCGGCCAAGGTGGTATTTAAGGCAAGGAAGACTTTTTTAATTATGGAAAGGTGGCTAAGGATTATGGTAAGGAGGAAGATAAGGATTAATGAAGGAAAGAATCAAAAGAAAAAGGCAAGATAAGGGAACATGTTGGCCTTTTTTGTGGGTGATGTTTTGGAAAGATTTTTGTTGGTCAACATCCATCCTTTTGGCAAGTGTACACACGGTTTTGGTTAGGGAATAGGGATAGCCAAAATTTTCATTAGTCTTTTGGCAAAATTTTGGTGCTTGTTAGGCCTAATTTCTTTTAACATTCCTTTGTGTTCTTTTCTCCAATTCCTTCTCTCATTGCCGAAACTCCAAAGCCAATAGTGAGTATTCTTTTTCTTCTTTTCTTTCTTTGTTTTGCCGAAACCATCTAGCCATTGTGACCAAATTATTTTCGATTATTTTCCCTTTGAAAATAGAATCAAGTCTGTAACGACCCGAATTTGGGCCTAGTAGAATTTGGGCCCATTGGGCCTTAGGCATGGGTATGTTTAAAATTTTTTGAGAACAAGAGAACGGCTTTAATGCAAGTTAGATCTATTAGGTGAGTGATTTCGGAAGGCTAGAGGGCTTCTATGAAGTCTCGGGTTCAAACTTGGGCTTTAGGAAAATTTTGGTTTTAGGTGAATAAAACCTTGGGAGTTAGTAGTAGGCTTTAAAAATAAAATGTGGAGGAAAATAACACAAGGAAAGGAGTGGTCTAGTGGCAAGGCGTCATTAAGGGGATAAGTGAGTGCTTGGGTTCAAGCCTTGGCGCTGGCATTTCATTTTGATTTATTTTTAAGTGAACTTAGACTTTGGCCCATAGGCTTATATTTAGTTGCGCATACTTTAAGACACAAGAGGAGCTTGTGGCCTAGTGGCTAGCGGCGTAGATTATGCTACAGGGGAGCCTGGGTTCGAATCTCATGAGTAGGAAAAAGGGGATATTTATTTTGCTAAGTTGGGGCGGCAAGAGTTTGTGTTGGATTTAAACTCTACTGAAGGAGGGATCCCACATCGGAAAGCTAGCAAGAGGCAAGGTGAGAAGCTGGCTATAAATGGAGCTGTCTATGAGGAGAGGAGGCATACTTGGTTAGCGTTGGGCATAGGAGCATTCGGAGCGTGGATTAGCTTCGGATTCCTATCAGGTGTGTATTTCGCCCTACTCTAGCTGTAGAGCGGCAAATGCCGGAATGCCGGTCACACGGCAATAGTAGCCACACAAGCGTGCGAGTGCACGTGTGGGAGTTTCGACGCGATAGTTGAGGCCACCGTGAGTATTCTTTTGGGTTAGGCTGTTTGGGCCTCGATGGGCCGAAAGGGGCTAAGTGGGCCCAATGGGCCCGTGAGCCCATATGATTAGATTGTACGATTGTGTAGTGGATGTTGGATTAGACTATGTGAACCTCATATATGTGGCTAGATTTGGGCTAAACGGGCCACACGAGCGTGTGGACCCATTTGGGCTGAGAATGGGCCCTAGGCCCATTCGCATCGTTATCTCTGTTTAGAATACCCTTGGTGGGTAAATTACTGAAATACCCTTGACGGGTAAATTACTAAAATACCCTTGGTTTACAAAATTACTGAAATACCCTTAGTTTACAAAATTACTGAAATACCATTGGTTTACAAAATTACTAAAATACCCTTGGTTTACAAAATTATTGAAATACCCTCGGTTTACAAAATTACAGAAATACCCCCGGTTAGCGAAATTACTAAAATACCCCCGGTTAGTGAACTTATCAAAATACCCCCGATTTGTGAAATTACCGAAATACCCCCGATTTGTGAAATTACTGAAGT
Source organism: Gossypium sturtianum (assembly GCA_025698515.1). Classification (NCBI taxonomy): domain Eukaryota; kingdom Viridiplantae; phylum Streptophyta; class Magnoliopsida; order Malvales; family Malvaceae; genus Gossypium; species Gossypium sturtianum. The sequence goes on from CM046952.1 coordinate 120,974,448, forward strand.
ACCCCCGATTTGCAAAATTATCGAAATACCCCTGGTTTGCAAAATTATCGTTTTACCCCTAAACGACAAAATGACCGTTGTACCCTCGTGGTAGTACTAGCGTTGTATGTGTTAATTGTATGATTGATTATGTTTGAGATGCGTTACATACATGGATTGGTTATGAGTAGAATTACTGAACTACCTCTGTAGGGTAGGATTACCAAAATACCCATATAGGGTAAAATGACTGATTTACCCTTGTAGGTAAATGATCGACTTGTGCAATGAGTGGACTAATTTGACTGTGGTTGTATGACTGATATGCTTTTATTACATGTTTAAATAATTGTTACTGAGCATGGTCATTTTGCATACACGTGTAATGATTGAGCATGACATACACGACATATTGTATGGGGTTGGGATTATTAATACGGAGGAAGTGCTAATAGGATCGCATGGTCGCTTGACGACTGTGGATCCACCGAAGGCTTTATAGCCACCACAGGCTTTTTAGCCACCGAGTAGCCATGCTGCACCGATAATGTTACTGAGGGCTATGTGCCATTAATATGGCTTCGTGCCGTAATTATGGGCTTTGTGCCAATACCGAAGGCTTTGTGCCGATATTATGGCTTTGTGCCAATCGTATTTACCGTGGCTATGTGCCTAACTTATATATCGATGACTCTGTGTCGATCATATTTACCGAAGGCTGTGTGCCGATTATATTACGGTAAAAGAGGGTACCCCGTCAGATCGATTGACCTGGGAATTCTTCAAGTCCACATTTCAAGAAAAGTATGTGGGTGCTAGCTATGTTGACGCTCGTAGGAAAGAATTTTTGAATCGGGTTCAGGGTGACAAGTCTGTGGCTGAGTACGAGGCAGAATTTTTGCGACTTAGCCGGTATGCTCAAGGAATTGTGGCAACGGAGTACAAATGTTGTGTTAGGTTCGAAGATGGCCTCAGGGACAATCTCCGAGTGTTGATAGCTCCACAGAGGGAGCGAGACTTTGCTGCATTGGTAGAGAAAGCTAAGATCGCCGAGGATGTGAAACGCACTGAGCGTCTAAATAGGGAAAGAGAAAGGTGCAGAAACAAGAGGGAGTCTGAGCATTCTGATTCTGATCAGAGATTTAAGAGAAGGGCTAGAGTAGACGGGTCAGTCAGAGATGGGCCCCCTGTTGCTGCTACTGGGTTATTACCTTGTACTACTTGTGGGAAAGGTCATGTGGGCGAGTGCTGGAAAAGGACAGGGGCTTGTCTGAGTTGTGGTTCCATGGATCATCGTCTCATAGGGTGTCCCAGAAGACCGGATCTGAGGTAGGCTTTTGGTAGGGGTAACGTACAGCCACTGAGGGGTGGACAGCAACCGCTTAAGGGCCGTAGGCATGCAAGGGATGGAAACAGTTTGGGTCCTGGATCTCCGGGTGGAGGTGCTGGTCATACGGAGGCGAGACAGCCAACATTGGTTTATGCAGCACGTCGCCGAGAGGACAGAGGCGCTCCAGATGCGAATACTGGTACGTACTTTACTCGTAATGTGCTATTCCATAATGTGCTATTGATCTAGGTTGCAATTAGGACTAAAGTGCGCAGCAGAAGCGTAGTGGTATAACCGGTATTGTGTGACTATTAGATAGATGGAAATTTCGAGGACGAAATTTCTTTAAGGGAGGTAGATTTGTAACGACCCGAATTAGGGCCTAGTAGAATTTGGGCCCATTGGGCCTTGGGCGTGGGTATGTTTAAAATTTTTTGAGAATAAAAGAACAGCTTTAATGCAAGTTGGATCTATTAGGTGAGTGATTTTGGGAGGTTAGAGGGCTTCTATGAAGTCTCGGGTTCAAACTTGGGCTTTAGGAAAATTTTGGTTTTAGGTGAATAAAACCTTGGGAGTTAGTAGTAGGCTTTAAGAATAAAATGTGGAGGAAAATATCACAAGGAAGGGAGTGGTCTAGTGGCAAGGCGTCATTAAGGGGATAAGTGAGTGCTTGGGTTCAAGCCTTGGCGCTGGCATTTCATTTTGATTTACTTTTAAGTGAACGTAGACTTTGGCCCATATGTTTCTATTTAGTTGCGCATACTTTAAGACACAAGAGGAGCTTGTGGGCTAGTGGCTAGTGGCGTAGATTATGCTACAGGGGAGCTTGGGTTTGAATCTCATGAGTAGGAAAAAGGGGATATTTATTTTGCTAAGTTGGGGCGGCAAGAGTTTGTGTTGGATTTAAACTCTACTGAAGGAGGGATCCCACATCGGAAAGCTAGCAACAGGGAAGGTGAGAAGCTGGCTATAAATGGAGCTGTCTATGAGCAGAGGAGGTATACCTGGTTGGCATTGGGCATAGGAGCATTCGGAGCGCGGACTAGCTTCAGATTCCTATCAGGTGTGTATTTCGCCCTACTCTAGCTGTAGAGCGACAAATGTCGAAATGTCGGTCACACGATAATGGTAGCCACACGAGCATGCGAGCGCACGTGTGGGAGCTTCGACGCGATAGTTGAGTCCACCATGAGTATTCTTGTGGGTTAGGTTGTTTGGGCCTCGATAGGCCGAAAGGGCTAAGTGGGCCCAATGGGCCCGTGAGCCCATATGATTAGGTTGTACGATTGTGTAGTGGATGTTGGATTAGACTATGTGAACCTCATATATGTGGCTAGATTTGGGCTAAACGGGTCACACGAGCGTGTGGACCCATTTGGGCTGAGAATGGGCCCTAGGCCCATTCGCATCGTTATCTCTATTTAGAATACCCTTTGTGGGTAAATTACTGAAATACCCTTGGTGGGTAAATTACTGAAATACCCTTGGTTTACAAAATTACTAAAATACCCTTGGTTTACAAAATTACTGAAATACCCTTGGTTTACAAAATTATAGAAATACCATTGGTTTACAAAATTACTAAAATACCCTTGGTTTACAAAATTATTGAGATACCCCCAGTTTACAAAATTACTGAAATACCCTCGGTTTACAAAATTACCGAAATACCCCCGGTTAGCGAACTTTCTAAAATACCCCGATTAGTGAAATTACCAAAATACCCCCGGTTTGCGAAATTACCAAAATAACCCCAGTTTGTGAAATTACCGAAATACCCTTAGTTTGCGAAATTACCGTTTTACCCCTAAACGACAAAATGATCGTTGTACCCTCGTGGTAGTACTAGCGTTGTATGTGTTAATTGTATGACTGATTATGTTTGAGATGCGTTGCATACATGGATTGGTTATGAGTAGAATTACTGAACTACCTCTGTAGGGTAGATTTACCGAAATACCCTTATAGGGTAAAATGACTGATTTGCCCTTGTAGGTAAATGATCGACTTGTTCAATGAGTGGACTAATTTGACTGTGGTTGTATGACTGATATGCTTTTATTACATGTTTAAATAATTGTTACTGAGCATGGCCATTTTGTATACACGTGTAATGATTGAGCATGACATACACGACATATTGCATGGGGTTGGGATTATTAATACGGAGGAAGTGCTAATAGGATCGCATGGTCGCTTGACGACTGTGGATCCACCGAAGGCTTTATAGACACCGCAGGATTTTTAGCCACCGAGCGACCATGCTTTGCACCGATAATGTTATCGAGGGCTATGTGCCATTAATATGGCTTCGTCGCGTAATTATGGGCTTTGTGCCAATCCGAAGGCTTCGTGCGATATTATGGCTTTGTGCCAATCGTATTTACCGTGGCTATGTGCCTAACTTATATATCGATGACTCGTGTCGATCATATTTACCCAAAGTCAGTGTGTGCCGATTATATTACCGTCGATGGCTATGTGCCAAATATAATACAATCCTTGATGGCTTTGTGCCAATTGTAATACCGCTCATCGAAGGCTTTTTAGCCACCGAGCAGCCATGCTGCTCAGATAATGTTAGTACCGCAATCGGTGCTATATAAGGAGTGAACGGATGGGTGGGTCGATTAAATCCCTACAGGAGTGTACGGTTGGACAAGAGACGGAGTGCAGGGTTGGTATGGGCATTAATGCAATGCATATATGGTTTTTAATATTGAGATGGGTTAAGGCCCAACTGAGGCTTTTATGGGCTAAGGCCCAATTGCCACCGTTACTTAAATGGGCTTCGGCCCGGATTGTTGTGATTCATGTTCTTACTGATGAGGCTTGTACACACTGAGTTTTCGTAAACTCACCCCCTCTTTTTAATTTTTTCTCGAGTAATCCTCGGTGAGGCGGTTTGACATCTTTGGAGGACTCGAGGTGGCCACACTCTGAAAGCGATTTTGGATTTTCGTATTCTACTTATTTTTTTATTTTATTTTTGGTTCATATTTTGTAATAAGGCCTCTCTTAAACTCCGATTTTTAGTTTATTTGGTTTTAAATCTGCTCAACGTTGAATCGCGGTTTTCCCAAAACAATATCTGTTTTCAAAACACTACGCTTTCGCAACTGAGTTTTAAATATCATGTTTTCATAAGTCAATTGTTTTAAATTAAGCTTCCGCATCGAACAAGGTTTTGAAGGTAATGACTTCTTAACAAATGTCAATTATTAATAACAAGCGCAAACTGGGACTTTAGTTTTTAAATATCAAGAAGGGTTTTCAATGAAAACGCGGTTTCCGAAAAAAACCTCAATGTGACACGCCAGTTTTGGGCCTAACTTCTAGGCTGGGTTTGGGGTGTTACATTTAGTGGTATCAGAACCCGGTTGCAAAACTCGGGCTGTGAGGTGGGCTTTAGTTTCTATTTTAAATATGTTTACAAATGATTCTGAAGTGGTTTTAAAAGGTTTTTGTGTGGCACACCGAGTCTCCAGCGTCGAACCAAGTAAGTTCTCCTATCTTTTTTAAATTGTTATGCTGTAGATAGTTACTGGGCTTACTTTAGATGATAGACTATACTAAGACTCTTAGTTAGAGTAAAACTGAGGCCCGTAGGAGACTAAAACTGTAGTGAGCTTGCGATTGCGAAAATAACTCTTAACTACTACTTCCATAAAACATTTGTTTAATTACTGGAACTATGAGCTAAATTCATAAAATTTCTAATTCAGATAATACGCGAAGTGATAATGAGCGCTAGAAGGGGTGCAAGAGGCCGTGGTAGAGGTCGTGGAAGTGTTGGGGCTGGGTCTTCAGTGTCAGACCACATGCCCAATGTCGAGGCGAGAGAAGCACCAGCTTCATCGATAGAATCGAGGCGGTCGTTCGATCGAGTGCGGGGATGACGACTGTCTCTCGTGCAATATTTCATATTTTAGAAAGGGTTGCTGGATCTGTTGAGCCTAATACCGTTGTTGGGGGCCGTGGGTCGGTTACAGAACGACTACGGTCCAATGGAGCAGAGAAATTCAAGGGAGTTTCTGGGGTGGCCCCAAGTGTGGCAGAGTACTTGTTAGAGGCCACCGAAAAAATTATAGACGACCTCGACTGCGCGCCGGAACAAAAGTTGAAGGGTGTCATGTCCTTGCTGAGGGATGAAGCCTACCAGTGGTAGCTTACGGTAAAAGAGGGTACCCCGTCTGATCGATTGACCTGGGAATTCTTCAAGTCCACATTTCAAGGAAAGTATGTGGGTGCTAGCTATGTTGACGCTCGTAGGAAAGAATTTTTGAATCTGGTTCAGGGTGACAAGTCTGTGGCTGAGTACGAGGCAGAATTTTTGTGACTTAGCTGGTATGCTCAAGGAATTGTGGCAACGGAGTACAAAGGTTGTGTTAGGTTCGAAGATGGCCTCAGGGACAATCTCCGAGTATTGATAGCTCTACAGAGGGAGCGGGACTTTGCTGCATTGGTAGAGAAAGCTAAGATCGCCGAGGATGTGAAGCGCACTGAGCGTCTAAATAAGGAAAGAGAAAGGTGCAGAAATAAGAGGGAGTCTGAGCATTCCAATTCTGATCAGAGATTTAAGAGAAGGGCTAGAGTAGATGGGTCAGTCAGAGATGGGCCCCCTGTTGCTGCTACTGGGTTATTACCTTGTACTACTTGTGGGAAAGGTCATGCGGACGAGTGCTGGAAAAGGATAGGGGCTTGTCAGAGTTGTGGTTCCATAGATCATCGTCTCATAGGGTGTCCCAGAAGGCCGGATCTGAGGAAGGCTTTTGGTAGGGGTAACGTACAGCCTCTGAGAGGTGGACAGCAACCGCTTAGGGGCCGTGGGCATGCAAGGGATGGAAACAGTTTGGGTCCTGGAGCTCTGGGTGGAGGTGCTGGTCATGCGGAGGGGAGACAGCCAACATTGGTTTATGTAGCACGTCGCCGAGAGGACAGAGGCGCTCCAGATGCGAATACTGATACGTACTTTACTCGTAATGTGCTATTCCATCATGTGCTATTGATCTAGGTTGCAATTAGGACCAAAGTGCGCAGCAGAAGCGTAGTGGTATAACCAGTATTGTGTGACTATTAGATAGATAGAAATTTTGAGGACGAAATTTCTTTAAGGGAGGTAGATTTGTAACGACCCGAATTAGGGCCTAGTAGAATTTGGGCCCATTGGGCCTTGGGCGAGGGTATGTTTAAAATTTTTTGAGAACAAGAGAACAGCTTTAATGCAAGTTGGATATATTAGGTGAGTGATTTTGGGAGGTTAGAGGGCTTCTATGAAGTCTCGGGTTCAAACTTGGGCTTTAGGAAAATTTTGGTTTTAGGTGAATAAAACCTTGGGAGTTTGTAGTAGGCTTTAAGAATAAAATGGGGAGGAAAATACCACAAGGAAGGGAGTGGTCTAGTGGCAAGGCGTCATTAAGGGGATAAGTGAGTGCTTGGGTTCAAGCCTTGGCGCTGGCATTTCATTTTGATTTATTTTTAAGTGAACTTAGACTTTGGCCCATAGGTTTATATTTAGTTGCGCATACTTTAAGACACAAGAGGAGCTTGTGGCCTAGTGGCTAGCGGCGTAGATTGTGCTACAGGGGAGCCTGGGTTCGAATCTTATGAGTAGGAAAAAGGGGATATTTATTTTGCTAAGTTGGGGCGGCAAGAGTTTGTGTTGGATTTAAACTCTACTGAAGGAGGGATCCCACATCGGAAAGCTAGCAAGAGGGAAGGTGAGAAGCTGGCTATAGATGGAGCTGTCTATGAGGAGAGGAGGCATGCCTGGTTGGCATTGGGCATAGGAGCATTCGGAGCGCGGACTAGCTTCAGATTCCTATCAGGTGTGTATTTCGCCCTACTCTAGCTGTAGAGCGGCAAATGCCGAAATGCCGGTCACACGGCAATGGTAGCCACACGAGCATGCGAGCGCACGTGTGGGAGCTTCGACGCGATAGTTGAGGCCACCATGAGTATTCTTGTGGGTTAGGCTGTTTGGGCCTCGATGGGCCGAAAGGGGCTAAGTGGGCCCAATGGGCCCGTGAGCCCATATGATTAGGTTGTACGATTGTGTAGTGGATGTTGGATTAGACTATGTGAACCTCATATATGTGGCTAGATTTGGGCTAAACGGGCCACACGAGCGTGTGGACCCATTTGGGCCGAGAATGGGCCCTAGGCCCATTCGCATCGTTATCTCTGTTTAGAATACCCTTGGTGGGTAAATTACTGAAATACCCTTGGTGGGTAAATTACTGAAATACCATTAGTTTACAAAATTACTAAAATACCCTTGGTTTACAAAATTATTGAAATACCACCAGTTTACAAAATTACTGAAATACCCTCGGTTTACAAAATTACCGAAATACCCCCGGTTAGCAAAATTTCTAAAATACCCCCGGTTAGTGAAATTATCGAAATACCCCCGATTTGCGAAATTGCCGAAATACCCCCGGTTTGCGAAATTACCGTTTTACCCCTAAACGACAAAATGATCATTGTACCCTCGTGGTAGTACTAGCGTTGTATGTGTTAATTGTATGATTGATTATGTTTGAGATGCGTTGCATACATGGATTGGTTATGAGTAGAATTACTGAACTACCTCTGTAGGGTAAAATTACCGAAATACCCTTATAGGGTAAAATGACTGATTTGCCCTTGTAGGTAAATGATCGACTTGTGCAATGAGTGGACTAATTTGACTGTGGTTGTATGACTGATATGCTTTTATTACATGTTTAAATAATTGTTACTGAGCATGGCCATTTTGCATACACATGTAATGATTGAGCATGACATACACGACATATTGCATGGGGTTGGGATTATTAATACGAAGGAAGTGCTAATAGGATCGCATGGTCGCTTGACGACTGTGGATCCACCGAAGGCTTTATAGCCACCACAGGCTTTTTAGCCACCGAGCAGCCGTGCTGCACCGATAATGTTACTGAGGGCTATGTGCCATTAATATGGCTTCGTGCCATAATTATGGGCTTTGTGCCAATACCGAAGGCTTTGTGCCGATATTATGGCTTTGTGCCAATCGTATTTACCATGGCTATGTGCCTAACTTATATATCGATGACTCTGTGTCGATCATATTTACCCAAGGCTGTGTGCCGATTATATTACCGTCGCTGATGGCTATGTGCCAAATATAATATAGTCACTGATGGCTTTGTGCCAATTGTAATACCGCTACTGAAGGCTTTTTAGCCACCGAGCAGCCATGCTGCTCCGATAATGTTAGTGCCGCAACCGGTGCTACATAAGGAGTGTACGGATGGGTGGGTCGATTAAATCCCCACAGGAGTGTACGGTTGGACAGGAGACGGAGTGCAGGGTTGGTATGGGCATTAATGCATTGCATATATGGTTTTTAATATTGAGATGGGTTAAGGCCCAATTGCCACCGTTACTGAAATGGGCTTCGGCCCGAATTGTTGTGATTCATGTTCTTACTGATGAGGCTTGTACACACTGAGTTTTCGTAAACTCTCCCCCACTTTTTAATTTTTTTTCTCAGGTAATCCTCAGTAGGCGGTTCGATGTACTGGAAGACTCGGGGGTGGCCACACTACGAGCAGTTTCAGATTTTCGTATTCTACTTATTTTGTTATTTTATTTTTGGTTCATATTTTGTAATAAGGCCTCTCTTAAACTTCGATTTTTAGTTTTGGATTTTTAGTTTATTTGGTTTTAAATCTGCTCAACGTTGAATCGCGGTTTTCCCAAAACAATATCTGTTTTCAAAACACTACGCTTTCGCAACTGAGTTTTAAATATCACGTTTTCATAAGTCAATTGTTTTAAATTAAGCTTCCGCATCGAACAAGGTTTTGAAGGTAATGACTTCTTAATAAATGTCGATTATTAATAACAAGCGCAAACTGGGACTTTAGTTTTTAAATATCAAGAAGGGTTTTCAATGAAAATGCAGTTTTCGAAAAACACCTTAATGTGACACGCCAGATTCGGGCCTAACTTCTAGGCTGGGTTTGGGGTGTTACAAAGTCAAACATTCTTTCTCCATCTTTCTTTTCTTTTTCACAAAAACTCTCCAAATCTTCTTTCTTCTTCTCTAATCCATATTCTCATAGCCGAATTTTTTTTTTGTTCATTTGTCCTTCATAGACAAACCTTTAAACCCATAATCTCTCCTTCACAATTTCTTTCTCATTTGTGTGGAAATCCTCTTTTTCGAACAAATCGGTAAGTAGTTTCTTGTCTCTTTTCATTTTTCTATTCTTTCTAGCTGAATGGGTGTTTACCACTATTCGGTTGTGTATCTTATTTCTAAACCGAAATGGGGTTTCCTTATATTCCCTCACATCTTAATCATCCCCTTTTTCGTAGTGATCTAAGTGACTGGCCGAATATCATTCTAGCCTTAAGTCAATCGGTGGAGATCGGATCCAATATCGTTAAGGTAAGTAGTTTCTTTATAGATTACTTGATATCATTCATTATTCGATTAGTTGGACTAAACGGATTATTATAGGGTCTAAAACGCTCGTTCTATTTCACTCGTGGATCCTTCAGATATAGTGGTAAGCCTACTCCTATCACTAAAATAACTACTTTCTCTCATAGTAGTTTTCTAACCGGGATTTTTCCTATGGAGGCAAGTGGTACCGAATCGAAAGGAAAAACGATTGGAGAACTCAAAAGGAGTGGATTTGTGATTCCTACTCCTAAGTTCAAACGAAGGGCGGTATCGGCGATTCGAGATTTTCCACTGGGTTGTGGACCATCATCCGGTAAGAATCGACAAATCGTGGTCGTTCACGATTTTGAGAGTAAGTAATTTAGATCGCTCGGTTTAGTTTTGGATTAATAAAAATCTCGTTCGTTAGATTAACCGAGTGTTATGATGTCTTAGGTGCCGACGATCAAGACGGTTTAATACTTACCGTAATCAGGTGTGTAATCTCACACCGTAATTATGTAGATTATGATTCGGTAACATGTTTGATAGTTGATTGTTACTATTATATGACTAAAGATCGTAAAATTGGCATTAAACGAGAAATTGGCATAAAGTACATTATTTTTATAGATTTGACAAAATCGGCATTAAAGTTGTTAGAATTACGAAAATGTCCCTATGGACCGATTTACCGAAATGCCCCTATGGGCCGAATTACCGAAATGCCCCTATGGGCCGAATTGTTAAAATGCCTTAGTGGGCCGAATTATTACAAAATGCTATAATGGGCTGATACATTAAAAATATTCTATAGATTAATGGTTGTATTTATATGTGGATATTTATGTTACTATGCATATTGCATCTTTATATATTGCATAGGATGGGAAACTTGAATGAAGAGAAGTGTAGACCGGTGGCATTGCCACAAATTCTGATAATGGCTATGTGCCAATTTAAATATGGCTTTGTGCCATCGTGATTAAGGCTGTGTGCCGATTATATTACCGTATATGATACTCTGGTGGCTTAGCCACAAAAATATTATAAATGGCGACTTGTCTCGCAAATTGGAGAGGCGGCGGGGTGGGTTGACTTGATCCCCACGGGAGAGATTGGTTGGTCGGGAGAGATTGGATGGATGGGTTGGGTTGCATACTTTGCATTTATATATATATACTATTTTGTAATTGGGCTTGGCCCAAGATTATGTTATATGGGCTCGGGCCCAAGATGTTATTATGGGCTTAGGCCCAAGTTGATGCTAAATGGGTTCAGGCCCAGGTGGACAACGATGAGGGATTATACACCGAGTTCTAGTAACTCACCCCGTTTCCTTAACCCTTGCGGTAATGCTCGGTGAAGTGGACTTGAGCCATGGATGACTCGGTGGAGGCCATACTTCAGAAATGGTTTTTATTGAACTTTAGATTTCTATTTCCGTTCACTTTAGTACTTTTAGTATTTTGGGTTTTTATGTTGTAATAAGGCCTCTAGAATATTTTTATTTTGCTTTATGTTTTGACGTACTTATTATATTGCTTGAAATGTTTTAAATGGGGATTTTTCTAAAAATTTAAATAAAGGTTTTCCAAAATAGATTAACAAATGGATTTCATAACAAACTTTTACAAATATTTTTAACTTGGAAATTTTCTCTCAAATTATCAATAATATTTTCAAAAGTCATAGTTTATAAGATCTTTAGTTCAAATTATCAATTTATCAATCAACCTTCGAGATTAGTTGTATTTTATCAAATATTTCAAATCAAACTTGTTTTTCTTGATTATAACAAAATAATACCTATTTTAGTACGAATCAAAAGGATTTTACAAGTTTTCTCAGGTGACATGTCAGATCCGATCATAGCGCATGGGCTGGGTTTGGGGTGTTACAAATTCTTTTCAATAATCTTATATGGCCCGATAAACCACAGACTTAATTTGCCTTTACGGCCAAACCGGGGAACTTTCTTCCATGGCGAAACTTTCAAAAATGTTTTGTCGCCAATCTGAAACTCTATTTCTTTTCATTTTTAGATTCACATCGGATTTCAGACGATCAAATACTGCTTTTAAACTGTCTCAGATCCCTTTCATCTTTCTTCGGTTTCAACAAATTAAACCAACTACATGTATCTTTTCTCACTGAACTCAATTCAAAACACCAGAGTTTTACACTTGTGACCATATAAAACCTCATTCAGTAAAATTTTATACTTGACTGTTAACTGTTATTATATAAGAATTCAACTAACGGCAAATATTTCTTTTTCAATTGCCTTTGAATTCTAAAGTACAGCACCGAAACATATCTTCAAAAAATGTAAATCCTATGTTCAGATTGATCATGTAACACCCCTCACCCGTATTGAACACCGGAATAGGGTTACGGAGTATTTCCGGACTTACAACACTTAAAAACATACATTTCATATACAATTTATCATGTCAAGTACAATTTAATCACGACCAATGGTAGTGTCCCTTAATCGAGCCTACGAGGCCTTAAACATGCTTTAGAAATGGTTCGGGACTAAACCGATAGCTCGGGAAATTTTTGTGAAACTTAGAAAATTTTTGCTTCAAACAGAGGACACACGCCCGTGTGGCCAGGCCGTGTGTCTCACACGGCCACCAGACACGTCCGTGTCACATGCCTTGTGAAAACAGGGGTACATACTGACTTGGGTCACACGGCCAACCACACGCCCGTGTCTCTAGCCCGTGTGCCCTTTGAAATGCCCACACACGCCCGTGTGCCAAACTGTGTATTAGGCCGTGCCAAACCTGTAGGGTATACTGACTTATGCAACACGGCCAAGTCACACGCCCGTGTGTTAGGCCGTGTGCCAATTAGGGGGGTATACTGACTTGTGCCACACAGCCGATCACACGCCTGTTCGTGAGACCGTGTAGAGCATACTGACTTGATTTCAAATTCAACACCAGGGGACACACAACCGTGTAACATGACCGTGTGTCACACACACCGAGAGACACTGCGCTGCAGTGTCTGCGTGTGGACAAAAATAGGCTATTTACCAAGCCATTTTGCCACCCATTTTGCACATACCTATACAAGCCCAATTGGTACCAATTTAAGACACAAATATGCAGCCAAAAGTCATCAACCAATACACAATGACACTATATCCATTTCAACCATTTCAATACTCAATTCAATGCCATTTACCTATTCAAATACCTATCAACTCAACTTGCTTTACTAGTGATAAACCGTAAAAGTAACATATTCTAAGCCCACATTTAGTATGCTTTTGGATGATTTAAGCCCCAATTTATGTAAAAAGGTGCTCTTAATCTTTTCTTTTCATATCTTATACTCAGGAAAGCACCCGATGACGGAAAGAACGAGAAACAGGCTTGAAACAGACCAAATTGGGCGAAGCCACGAAATCAGCACGGCCTGGACTTCAAGCCACACGGTCGTGCCACCATTCCTACTAGAACACGGCCTTACCACGACTTACACGGCCGTACCTCATTCAACGATGTCAAACACGGCCGGCCATGATTTACACGCGTGTGCCATGCCATGGCCGCCTGCTGCGCCGTGGAGAAGAGCAATTCCATTCGGAAAGGATACTTAGGGAGAAAGAAACGTGTTTCAAAAGCCTATAAATACACCCTAGGTACCAAATTTGAAAGGGGCGGCGAGCTAGGCCAAGCCAAGCCGAAAAGGTCGATTTGTGGGAATCACTCGAAGATAGCCGGTTGATCCATCTCAAGCGCCGAATTCTACTCAAGACGGAGGATCTCCTCTCCAATTCCTTCAGGGGTTTTAGGGATTTCTTATGTTTTGTTTTATCTTTTCTCTTGAGATGTTTTCCTTTATTGTTATGAACTAAACCTTCGGATACAGAAGGGATGAAACCTATGATGAATCTTGTTATTTGATTTTTGAATTATATGATAATAACTTAGTTTGTTCTTAATTGTGTGAACTTAATCCAAATCTAATGTGCTTAGGTGGAGGAGGAATAGACACTACCTAAGAGTAGATCCCACATAATTAAGCGGAGTTGATCGCACGCCTAGAGATAGGGTGACGAGATTTTGCCGGATTAGGGTGAAACCTAATATGGGAGTCCACAAATCGATTTACTGCTATTCTAGGGGGTTACTATAAGCGAACGAGAGTTCCGCTAATTAACCTAGGGTTAGATGTTATTCGCCTCGAGAGACGGTTTAATATACATTAGGGAGTCTCACGGATCAAACTAAGTAAATAAATCATATGGTTCAAGGTTAAATAACAAGTGAAGTCTAGGTGGATTTTTCCTAAGGGTATCGCTTAAGTCAATTGAGTTTTCCCAAAAGTTATTTCCTGAATTCATTCTTTTTGTCTTTGCATCTTAGCTTAGTAAGTAGATTAGTTTTAGTTTAAACAACCATCACTTTATATTAAGGCTAAATAATAAAAAGACGGTGAGTATTAGTACTTTTAGTTCATTTGGGTTCGATAATCCGGTCTTGCCTAAGCTATACTACTGTTCGATAGGTGCACTTGCCTCAATCATTGTCAGAGTTAGTTTCCAGGTTCGATCATTCTTTTATAAATTTTAAAACTCTGATTTACAGCGATCAAGTTTTTGGCGTCGTTGCCGGGGAACTAAAATATTAAGAAAACTCTATTTTTATTACTTTAGCCATTATTTTTATTTTTCGCAATTTATTTTTAATTTTTAGTTTTAATTTTAAATTTGCTAAATTTTCTTTCTTTCTTTTCCTAGCGGTACCTCTAGTTTATGACTAGAAGGAACCCGAGAGGACCTTTAGAATACTGACGGTGATATTGAAGCTACCGCTCGAAGAAATCGCAGAGAAAATTAGGCGAGCCCTAAATTACCAAGGAGAGCGAGAAGAAAGATGCAATCATCTTCAAGGATGGGCGAAAATAATCCGCCACCACAAAACGATGTGGCGGTCGAGAATGCTCCTCGTACTATGTATGATTATGCTAAACCTCATTTAACAGAGAAGAGAATCGAGTATTGTTAGGCCTACTATAGTGCTAATAATTTTGAATTAAAGCCTAACACTATTCAAATGATTCAACGGTTTGTTCAATTTGATGGTTTGCGGGATGAAGATCCAAACACTCATATAGCTATTTTTTTAGAGTTACGTGATACCTTCAAAATAAATGGCATTTCGGCGATGCCATACGTCTTCGTTTATTTCCCTTTTCATTAAAGAATAAAGCTAAACGATGGTTAAACTTCGTTACCACGGTCAATCACTACATGGGAACAAATGACCAAAAAAATTTTATTAAAATATTTTCCACCGGCCAAAACGGCCAAATTATGTAATGATATATCTTCTTTTGTGCAAATGGATTTAGAGACATTATACGACGCATGGGAGAGATACAAAGATCTTTTGAGGAGATGCCCATACCACAGATTACCATTGTGGCTCCAAGTCTAAACTTTTTACAACGGTGTGAATCCTTCAACGAGGCAATTAATTGATTCAGCCGCCGGTGGAACCCTGAATAATAAAACTCCTGAGGCAGCCTACGAGTTTATTGAAGAGATTTCGCTGAATAACTATCAGTGGCAAGTTACAAGAACAAGGCCAACAAAAACAGCCGGAGTTTACAACCTTGACGCAGTAACCATGCTATCAAATTAGGTAGAGTTGATGAATAAGAAGATTGATAGTTTGTGTTCTTCGCAGTACATCCAAATCATGCGATCTGCGGCGCAAGTGGAAGCGTGGCGAATCTGAGTACCCACCCTACCAACCGGGCACAGAGAGCGAACAGATGAACTATATAGGTAACAATTTCAGATCTAATAATAACCCATATAGTAATAATTATAATCCAGGTTGGAGGAACCACCCAAATTTTTCGTGGGGAGGACAAGGAAATCAAGGAAATCAAAGACAACAACCTCCTCAAAATCTCCAAAATCAGCCCTATCCACGGAAAAGAAGCCGAGTCTTGAAGAGGCGCTGAACAAATTCATAGCATCAGCAGAAGCCCGCTTTCAAAAGACTGAGACAACAGTAGATAATCAACAAACAGCGATCAAAATAATCGAGAGTCATGTTGGGGAATTTATTAAGTCAATTAAACAACTTACTGAGATGGTTTCCAAAATTCGATCAACAGTTTTCTCTAAAGAAACAGATTAGGTAAAGGCAGTTACACTAAGAAGCGGAAAGGAGCTAGTCGAACCAGAGAAAAGAATGCCACCCATAGATGACAAAACAAAGGATATGGAAATTGAGGATGTAATTCCAGTACATAAAGAAAGTAAACCACCGATCCCATATCCAGCAAGTTTAAAGAAAGAACGATTAGACTCCCAATATGGTAAGTTTCTCGAGCTTTTTAAACAAATACATATTAACCTACCTTTTGTTGAAGCCATTTCACAGATGCCGACATACGCGAAATTCTTGAAAGAACTCCTGACGAATAAAAGGAATCTTGAAGAAATATCGATGGTAGAGCTTAGTGAAGAATGTTCGGCCATCCTCCAAAATAAGCTACCAACCAAATTAAAAGACCCAGGAAGTTTTACTATTCCTTGTTTAATTGGCAGTTTAAATGTTAAGAAAGCATTAGCTGATCTAAGTGCCAGTATTAATTTAATGCCTTATAAAATGTTTAAACGACTAGATCTCGGGGAACCAAAACCCACTAGGATGAGTATTCAGTTAGCCGATAGATCTATTAAATATCCTAGGGGAGTTATCGAAGACGTCTTGGTAAAAATTGATAAATTTATTTTTCCCGTTGATTTTGTTGTGCTTGACATGGATGAAGACATTGAGGTCCCCTTAATTCTAGGGCGCCCTTTTTAGCCTTTGCTAGAAATTTGTTATTGATGTAGGTGATGGTAAACTTGCATTAAGGATAGGTGATGAGGAAATTAGTTTTCAAATTTATGATGCCATGAAATATTCTAGAGAACAAGATGATTCATGTTATTTTGTTGATACCAATGACCATCTTGTTCAAAACTCTTTATAGGAAATCTGCATTTGATGACACGATGGAACCGTGTCTCACTCAAGAAGAGGGGAAGAAGATGAAGCTTACGAGCTAAAATTATCATCAAAACAAGCGGAGAAAGAAAGCATCGAATTTGATGACGATTTCAAACAAAAACCCTCTGTTGATGAACCACCCAATTTAGAATTAAAACAACTGCCAAAGCACCTAGAGTGCGCATTCTTTGGGGAAAATTCGACGTTACCGGTAATTATCTCTTCAGAATTAGAACCCAAGGAAAAAGAGGAGTTGATCACAGTAATGAGAGAGAGCATAAAAAAGCCATAGCTTGGAAAATCTCTGACATTAAGGGAATAAGCCCAACAATTTGTACCCACAAAATTTTAATGGAAGATGAGTACAAGCCATGTGTGCAACCACAAAGACGTCTAAATCCCAACGTAAAAGAAGTCGTGAAAGTCGAGGTAATTAAACTTCTAGATGATGGAATAATTTATCCTATTTCTGACAGCAAGTGGGTGAGTCCTGTGTAGGTTGTTCCAAAGAAAGGAGGCATGACCATGGTAGCTAACGGAAAGAATGAACTAATTCCTACCAGGACAGTCACAGGTTGGAGAGTTTGCATAGATTACAAGAAACTAAATGACGCTACTAGAAAAGATCACTTTCCCCTACCCTTTATTAATCAGATGCTAGAAAGGTTATCAGGACACATGTACTATTGCTTCCTAGATGGACTCTCCGGCTATTTCCAAATCCCAATAGCACCTGAAGATCAAGAGAAGACAATGTTCACATGCCCATACGGTACGTTTGCTTATCGTAGAATGCCTTTTGGATTATGTAATGCTCCTGCTACTTTTCAGCGTTGCATGCTAGCAATCTTTGATGAACTCATGGAAGATATCATGGAGGTATTTATGGATGATTTCTCAGTTTACGGTAATTCTTTCCATCTTTGCCTTAAAAATTTAAAACGAGTCCTAATGAGATGTGAGGAAACAAATCTTGTTTTAAATTGGAAAAAATGTCACTTCATGGTACAAGAGGGAATAGTATTAGGACATAAAATTTCTAGTAAAAGGATCAAGTTAGATAAAGCAAAGATTGAAACCATAGAAAGATTACCTCCTCCCAGTTCAGTTAAGGCCATTAGAAGCTTTTTAGGACATGCAGGATTTTATAGAAGATTCATTAAGGATTTTTCTAAAATAGCTAAGCCTTTAACAAAATTACTAGAAAAAGATGTTCCTTTTCAATTTTGATCAAGAATGTTTAGATGCATTCAATATCCTTAAGGATAAACTAATAAATGCTCCAATTATAATTGCACATGATTGGAATCTATAATGTGTGATGCAAGTGACTTTGCAGTAGGTGCAGTTCTGGGACAACGAAGAGGCAAGCATTTTCAACCAATTTACTACGCTAGCAGAACACTAACACCCGCACAAGAAAATTATACCACCACAGAGAAAGAATTGCTAGCCGTAGTTTTTGCTTTTGATAAATTTAGATAGTATCTAATATTGTCTAAAGTTGTCGTTTTCACTGACCATTCAGCTCTTCGTTATCTTTTAAACAAACCTGATGCAAAACCCAGACTCATACAATGGATTCTTCTCTTACAGGAATTCGACTTAGAAATACAAGATAAGAAGGGAGCCGAGAATCTTGCAGCAGATCACCTTTCTAGAATTGAAAATCTACACACCAAAGAAATTGATGAAGGTGAAATAAATGATTCGTTTCCTGAAGAACAACTCTTCTCTATAACACATTCTAAAGTACCATGGTTTGCTAATATTGTGAATTATTTAGCAGCTAACGTCTTGCCAAGGAAATTGACACATAACCAAAAGAAGCGATTCTTTGCTGATGTGAAAAATTATTTTTGGAAGATCCTTTTTTTTCGCATATGTGCGGATCGGATAATTCGAAGATGTGTTACAAAGACAGAAGCGAGCAAAATTTTGGAGCATTGCCATTCAGGACAATCAGGAGGACACTACAGTGGTATTAAGACAGCACACAAAATACTCGAATCAGGTTTTTATTGGCCCACTCTATTTAAAGATGCCAACAGGTATGTTACCTCGTGTGATAGATGCCAAAGAATAGGTAATATTTCTAAACGTGATGAAATGCCTCAAACATATATGTTATCATGTGAAATATTTGATGTGTGGGGTATTGATTTCATGGGACCATTCTCTAGTTCGTTTGGAAACAAGTACATCCTAGTGGCAGTTGATTACATGTCAAAATGGGTAGAAGCGGAAGCTTTACCTACCAATGATGCTAGGGTAGTAGTCAAGTTTCTCAAGAAACTGTTTTCCCGATTTGGCACACCGAGAGCCATCATTAGTGATAGGGGTACTCATTTCTGTAATACTCAATTTGCAAAAGTCCTAAAAAAATATGGAGTATACCACAAGACAGCCACCCCATATCATCCTCAAACCAGTGGGCAAGTTGAGGTAGCAAACCGAGAACTTAAGCGCATTCTAGAAAAAAACGGTTGAATCAAATAGAAAAGATTGGGTAGTTAAAGTAGATGATGCTTTATGGGCCTATAGAACAGCATTTAAAACACCTCTAGGGACATCCCCATACAAACTTGTATACGGGAAAAGCTGTCATCTACCATTTGAATTAGAACACAAGGCTTTTTGGGCAATAAAATTTTTGAATTCTGACCTCAAAATTGCAGGAAAAAGAAGAATGATACAGATGAACGAGCTGGACAAGTGGAGAATGGAAGCTTATGAGAACTCAAAACTGTACAAGGAAGCA
Source organism: Gossypium sturtianum (assembly GCA_025698515.1). Classification (NCBI taxonomy): domain Eukaryota; kingdom Viridiplantae; phylum Streptophyta; class Magnoliopsida; order Malvales; family Malvaceae; genus Gossypium; species Gossypium sturtianum. Next base: position 120,993,974 of record CM046952.1, read on the forward strand.
ACAAAGCGACGCCACGATGCTCGTCTCAAGAGATCAAAACAATTTGAAGTAGGAGACCTGGTCCTACTATACAACTCAAGGCTTAAATTATTTCCGGGAAAGTTAAAATCAAGATGGTCAGGCCCATTTATGATTAAAACAATTTTTCCATATGGCACCATCGAGGTAACCCATCCCACTAAAGGCACATTCAAGGTAAACGGTCACCGACTTAAAATTTATAATGGTGCAGATTTTGGAGATATGAGAGAGGAGCTTATGCTCCATGAGCCTTCTTTTAGAACCGAAAACAGGGAAAGTCTAGCTTAAGACTATAAACAAGCGCTTCTCGGGAGGCAACCCGAGCACTAATTCACTAACATTTTATTTTCAAATTTTTATTTTTATTTCTTTTACTTAGCATCTAACTCCATACTAACTTAGACTAATAAAAGCGCAGGTTTTAAACCACACGGCTTTTGACACGGGCGTGCTAATGGTCGTGTGGAAGACGAGGATAAAGCAGGCGTGCGATGCATGTAGTGCACAAACGAGGGCGAATGATTTTCCCCACACGGGCTGCGACATCGCACCACGCCGCGTGCCAACCTTCCGTGCGAGGCTCATCGACTTATTAAGCACGCAAGCTAAACACGCCCGTGGCTTACAACCGTGCGAGGCTACTGACTTATCGAGCACGGGCTAAACACGCCCGTGTCTTACAACCGTGCGAGGCTACTGACTTATCAAAGATGGGTAACACACGCCTGTGCGACCTCGCCGTGCCAACATACTGCCAATTAAAACACGGGCGTGCTAGTTTACCTACGGCCGTGTCAAGAACCCTGAAACGCGCCCGAATTTTGGAAATCGCAAAAAGCACGGGCATTTTCAAATGGACACGGGCGTGCCGATGGTCCGTGCCACCTCCCCTATATAAAATCCAACAGTCTTCCCCCCCTAAAACCTAACCCTAGAATCAGTTTTAAACACCCTTCCTCCCAAATCCAGCCGCACATACATTCTCCCTCATCCAAAACATCATCCCCTTGCCTTTTCTCTCCAAAAACCATCCAAAAATCGCTCGCACGCCTGCACCACAGCCGTGCCGCCGAACTCCACGCCCCTGCCACCGCCGTGTTAGTCCTGCAAAAACTCGCACCACCGCCGTGCTCCGCCCGTGCTTGATCGTCTCCCACCATCACAACCCCTGGTTCCCTTCACTACCTTAATTTCTTGACTAAAAACTTGATAAATATTATGCCATTTTGCTTTATTCCTTTTGTTTAATATTAAGCATGATTTATATTTAGAGATTTCTCTAAAAAAACTCATGAATACTTAGTAAAAATCTCTGATGAATTGGTTGCTGATTGGTTTCATTTTAGGAATAAACTTTTGCATTTGTTTTGATATACTTCTTTGTTTGAAAGAATCATTACTATCAATCTCCACTAATTACCATTTGGCTTGATTTAGTACGAAATACTTTGGCTATATTATTGTTAAGGAACTTTCTTTATATTTGATTATTTTTTCAGGTACAAATGTCGTCACCACGACAAAAGTGATCCACAGCCGCCCCAAGCAAGAAAAGAAAGAGGCCCGGATCGTCTTCCACGACTGCTTCTTCCGAGGTTGGGCATCCATTCCTCTGATTTTCTCAGAACACTCAGGAAGAGCATTACAAAGCACTCGGGATAGACCCCTGCACCTTGCCGGGCGCATCGATTGGGGCGCATTGGAACACGCGTCGGGCTGCAACCCGATATTCGAGCCTTTATTTCAACCGATCCGTGGAAGCAGTTCTTTTCCATCATCGAGCCCACATACATGGAGCTTACCCTCGAGTTTTGCACCACCTTCACTTTACAAACTGTGATGGCACAGTTCGATGATCCGAACGCGATGCGATTACGTCTAGAAGGTGCGGTACGTCGACTGAGAATACCACAATTCGGCACAGCTCTAGGACTTTACACACCGGAATTCATAGAAGAAAACCCACTTGACCATTTAAACCGTGAGCTCCACTGCACTCCGATCGAATGGTGGCGAAACCTACACCCCACTACAAGCATCTATGATCCCAGTCGCTCTAAGGTGACGGCACTTCCCCCAGCTCTTAGGTATATTCACGCCATTCTCGCGCACACCATCACAGGTTGCAGAAAAAGCATCGACATCATAAACAAGCAAGACGTTTACTTCCTATCATGCATGTCTGAAGGACATGTTTTCGACTTGGCATATTTTATCGCATGCGCGATTCAACATCAGACAGAGCAACATAGGAAGGGGGTTTTGTCAATGGGGCCATACATTACGAGGTTGGCTCGGCACTTCAACCTCCTCGACACTGAAGCTCAGATCACCTCCCTCACACTCATCGGCAACATGATACCTCAAGGCATCCAGACAATGCTACACATGAGGATGATTAAACACCGACGAGGGACTGAACCCCCTCAATACCGATTAGTGGCCGCCACGCATTTGCGAGGGGAGCCCGAGGACATTACGATGATGTCCCACCACCATCACAGAGGTACCGATTCGAGCCAATGATCGTCTGCATGCAGAACCATCATTAGCGGACATCTCTCGCGGGCTTGACCAGATTCGAGTGTATTTTGTTTGAAAACACTCGGCGCTTTGACGGGTTAGAGGCCACCCTTCAACAAATATGCTAGCACCTTCATATCTCACCACCAAAACCACCACAGGACCCGGCCGAGGATGAGGACTTTTGAGTCCTTTTATCTAGTTTTCTTTTACTTTTAAGTTTTTTTATTTTTATTTTATTTTATTTTATTTTCTTGTTATTTTAATTTAATTTCAATTCGTCTTAAGTTTGAACATTTTAATCATACATTTGATAACTTTTATCATTATTATCATCAACTCCTAAACTTCGAGTATTCCTAACATTTATTTAATTACACCCCAAAAGATTTCTAACTAATGACTTAGCAGTTTCAACGAACAATAAACCACTACTCAAGTCATCAGCCAACACCAACACCATCCCGATGCCTTCGCCGTGTTTTCCACATCATCCAAAGAAATCATCCATTAATTCAGGGAGTGTCACTCTCTCCCCTCTCTTTTGATTTTACATATTAATTGTCATTATATATCTTTGTACATTGAGGGCAATGTACATCTTAAGTGTGGGGGGTGAATCCTAGATATTCCAAACTTTTGCAAAATTCCTGAATTTAGTCTTGTTTGAAAGTAAATTACTCATATTACTAATTAGGATGAAATTTCTGATGATTTATGATTTTTATTGATATGTTTTAGATTAAGTCATTGATAATTGTGCATTGATAATTAAATTCTAAGAATACTAGAGAATCAAGCATGATAAGTCTATTTTTTAGAAATTAAAAATTTGCTAGGTTGTCGAGCTGAGTTTAAATATTACTTTGAAGTTTGAAATTTACGAGGTTGACATCAAATTACCCATAATTTTTGTGAGTTTTTGAGCCTTATAGAGCATATATTCTTTTTCTTGCTCACTTTATTGATTATGAGTATGTCAACACTGATTTGTTATTTTAGAACTTGCATCGATTATACATGTCGAGACCACATTTTTTTGATTTGATACACAGAGATGATAAAGGCACCTAGGATTTAACCCACTAATTCCATAAAAAGCCTACCTCCATAACTAACCCCTAGTGAACCCCTTTTTATCCTAACAACCCTATTTATTGACTCACCCACTAATATTAACCCAGAACCCCTTTGTTTTTGTTATCACCATTCCTTTTGACTACCCTTATATCGAGATTTGATTTGATTAATAGCCTAACTAGTTTTCAGTTATGTATTTAGTTTGTTCTTAAAAAAAAATTCAAAAGTATAGTCATTATTCATTATTAGTTGTGATTAAATAAGCTTATATGCTTGGATCCCAGATATCGAAGAAGAAGCTCGTATTATTAGTATTATTAGTTTTTAATTGATGTAATTATTATTATTAGTTCATTAGTTCTTAGTTAGGTAATTTGTCAATTCAATCTCGATTCTAACCCTCTAATTCAGACCTTTTTCCACACCTTAACCCTAGCCTCCAAGCATAACCCTCACAAAGACCTTTTGATTTGTGTTTCATCTCATATTTCAGTGGTGGAGATTTGATTTTCATGCAAGCCTATGGGATTAACTCTTCATGTTTGACTTTTGAGTGCCTAAATTTTGAACCTTAAACACTTTGAGTGATTTGAGTGAATCTTTTGTGAGGATGTCAATCCTTGTCGATTTCGAATCAGAGGTAATTATTTAGATGAAGGGAAACACCTATGTTTTGTGCTACAGAATCTATGACTTATAATGTTTGAATTTTTAGGACTCTCTGAGTTGAATTATCCATGTATAAATTATCTATGAATTATGATGAGACACTATCAATGACTATTATGAATTGAGGAAAGTTCATTTTAATTGTAAGTTGAGAATTTTGCTTGAGGACAAGCAAAAGCTTAAGTGTGGGGGTATTTGATAAACCATAAAAGTAACATATTCTAAGCCCACATTTAATATGCTTTTGGATGATTTAAGCCCCAATTTATGTAAAAAGGTGCTCTTAATCATTTCTTTTCATGTCTTATACTCAGGAAAGCACCCGATGATGGAAAGAACGAGAAACGGGTTTGAAACGGACCAAATTGGGCCAAGCCACGAAATCAGCACAGCTTGGACTTCAAGCCACACGGCCGTGCCACAATTCCTACTAGAACAAGCCTTACCACGACTTACACGGTCGTGCCTCATTCAACAGTGTCGAACACAGCCTGGCCACGATTTACACGGGTGTGTGCCATGGTCGTGCCTCTACCGTGGAGAAGAGCAATTCTATTCGGGAAAGGATACTTAGGGAGAAAGAAACGTGTTTTAAAAGCCTATCAATACACCCTAGGTACCAGCTGAAAGGGGGGCGGCGAGCTAGGCCAAGAAGCCAAGCCGAAAAGGTCAGATTTGTGGGAATCACTCGAAGATAGCCAGTTGATCCATCTCAAGAAGCCAGAATTCTACTCAAGATAGAGGATCTCCTCTCCAATTCCTTCAGGGGATTTTAGGGATTTCTTATGTTTTGTTTTATCTTTTCTCTTGAGATGTTTTCCTTTATTGTTATGAACTAAACCTTCGGATACCCGAAGGGGATGAAACCTATGATGAATCTTGTTATTTGATTTTTTGAATTATATGATAATAACTTAGTTTGTTCTTAATTCTGTGAACTTAATCCAAATCTAATGTGCTTAGGTGGAGGAGGAATAGACCCTACCTAAGAGTAGATCCAACATAATTAAGCGGAGTTGATCGCACGCCTAGAGATAGGTAACGAGATTTTGCCGATTAGGGTGAAACCTAATATGGGAGTCCACAGTCGATTTCTTTGCTATTCTAGGGGTTACTATAAGCGAACAAGAGTTCCACTAATTAACCTAGGGTTAGACGTTATTCGCCTCGAGAGGTTTAATATACGTTAGGGGTCTCACGGATCAAACTAAGTAAATAAATCATATGGTTCAAGGTTAAATAACAAGTGAAGTCTAGGTGGATTTTTCCTAAGGGTATCGCTTGAGTCAACTGAGTTTTCCCAAAAGTTATTTCCCGAAATCATTCTTTTTGTCTTTACATCTTAGCTTAGTAAGTAGATTAGTTTTAGTTTAAACAACCATCACTTTATATTAAGGCTAAATAATAAAAAGACAGTGAGTATTAGTACTTTTAGTTCCTTTGGGTTCGATAATCCGGTCTTGCCTAAGGTATACTACTGTTCGATAGGTGCACTTGCCTCAATCGTTGTCAGAGTTAGTTTCCAGGTTCGATCATTCTTTTATAAATTTTAAAACTCTGATTTACAGCGATCAACTAGACATAATTCACATATATGATTCATTTAATAAAACCATTCCAAATATGCATTATCAATTCAACCTCATTCATTCATTATAGGTCAATTACCTAACTCAAAATAAAGCCATTTACACATCTTTATGCATTAACAAAATCATCAACACAAGCCAACTTAAATGGCCCAAAATACATATTCATCAAACATACCAAAATGACTCAAGCCTATACAAGCCATATACCATATATACACAACTCAAAAGTACCAAAATAGATGCCCGATAGTGCGATGAAGTCTCTGACAATCCCCGGTTCCGAGCTAGCTTCAATATACTATAAAGCATAGAAGAAAATAAACAAAGTAAGCTATAAAGCTTGGTAAGTTCGTATGTATATATGAAATAATCAACATGATTCATTAACAATTCCAAATAGATGCATAATTTGCAATTAAAACCTCAATTAATGAGATAACATAAAGTTTAACTACAAAGCAACTCATAAGTTCTCATCTTCTTTCAATTCATCATTTGAACAGTTTTATGTACATACCTGTACTGATACATATCTATTCTCACCAATTTGCTTATCGAATCACTTCGAGTTTATAAATGCTTACGATATAAGTACGTCAATTTTTCGATGCCATAGTCCAACTATGGTCTTACACATACATTGCCAAGGCCCTGCCGTGGTCTTACATTCACATGCCATAACCCGGTTATGGTCTTATTATCAGATTGTCATAGCCCCGCTATGGTCTTATTTAGTATCTCGTCGACTTAAACCGTACATTTAAATCAAATTCATCACATTTAGCCATAGAATAAATAAAATTTCAATACCATCCATCAATTGAATAATTACACATTCAAGTTCAATTATACGAACTTACCTCGTGTATGAAAATGATGAAACGGACCGACTATTCAATTACTTTGCTTTTCCCCGGTCTAAGTCCGAATTCCTCTTTTCTGGATCTATAAGTAATCAAAATCAGCTTATTTAATCATCTCTCTATTCAATTTAGTCCAAAACACTTATTTAGACAATTTTTCACATTTTCCCCTAAACTTTCACATTTTTGCAATTTAGTCCTTATTTCACAAAATCACAAATTCATGAAATTCAAAACTAACCCATGCTAGCCGAATTACCATTATACCCCTAGAAGCCTATATTTTTCATTTATTTCACATTTTAACCACACATTTTTCACATTTCACAATTTAGCCCCTAATTTGCATTTTCACCAAAAATCACTTAACAAAACTTGTTTAGCTAACATAAAATATTCACAATCTATCATTAAACATCAAAACTCATACATATTCATCAATGGAAACTTTCAAAATCTTTAACATTTTTGCACATTAGTCCCTGGGCTAGCTAGTACTAGATGCAACGATCACAAAAACATAGAAATCATTAAAAACATGACAAAAATCACTTACCAAATTAAGCTTCAAGTGACTGAACCTTCAATAAAATTTCATGGCTTTTCTAAGCCCTAATTTTTGGCTAGGAAGATGAATGTAGGCTAATTTGGTTTTTGTTTTATTAAATTATACATTAATTACTAAATACCAATTTTAACCTTAAAAATATTTAATAACTACACCAAATACCACTCCACTATCATCCATTAACTCTAAAATGGGTTAATTACTACTTAAGGACCTTTACTTTAAGGTTCTATAGCTATTTAATACCTTTAGCTAATAGAATACTACTTTTGCACTTTACGCGATTTAGTCTTTTTACCTAATTGAGAATTCAAATGCTAAAATTTCTTAACGAAAATTTCACACCATCATATATTCATGCTGTAAAAAATAAAATAATAATAATAATAAATATTTCGACTTCGGATTTGTGGTCCTGAAACCACTGTTCCGATTTGACTAAAAATGGGTTGTTACAGGTCATCTGTCTGAGAATGAAATACAGTACTAAAATGTAACTGTATATCTAGAGTTTCTTGTAACTTGTTTTCTGAATCAAAATATAAACTGTAGATCTCTATCAGAAATAGCAGAAACTAGCACATCATATAATCTGACGATCTCAAAAACAGATAATTCGGGCAATTTATCAAGTGAAAAATCCATTCATGCTAGAATAAAATGTACAGACTTCGTCAAACAATTAAATTACTCAAATAGTATCTTTCTTTTTCATAGACAGGGAGAATCCTGATATAAAATTCATAGTAACTTTGTCCCATTTCCATTTCGGTATTTTCACTGACTATAACCATCTTGAAAGTATCATCTCTATCTTGCTGGTACATCCAGCATTTAAATATAGATTCAGAAATACCACCTTTCATACTAGGCTACCAGTACATCTTTTCAAATCGTTGAGCATCTTATCATTTCTCAGGTAAACAGACATAGTACCACTGTGGTCATTCATGTAAAATTTTAACTCATTATCACTTTTCTGGGCTTCACAGATTTGCTGTAAAAACATCACTCTAGCTTTAAGCTCCGCTAAAATTAAGCTATTATCAGAAAATCATAATTGGTGTCCATGGCTTGCAAAGTATACAGAGATTTCCTACTCAAAATGTCTGTAACCACTTTCATTCTTTCCAAGTGATATTTAATTGTCAAATCATAATATTTCAACAATACAAGTCATATACGCTATCTCATAGTCAAATCTTTTTGCAACATCAGATACTTCAACTTTTTATAATCAGTGAATATAAGATATTTTTCACCAAACAAGTAATGTTATCAGATTTCAACACAAAATCAATAGCTATCAATTCTAGATCATGTATCGGGTAATTCTTTCCATGTGGTTTTTTTAACTGTCTAAAAGTACAGGCTATTACTTTGCCTTACTGCATCAAAACACAGTCTAATCCTGTTCAATAGTGCAGTACTATAATAATAAATTCCTTACCTGATTCAGGCTGAACCAGAATTAATACTTTGATCAATAGAGCTTCCAACTGGTCAAAACTTTACTAACATTTGTCATTCCATTCAAATCTTACATCTTTCCGTAATAACTATGTCATCAATGTAGCTATGTAATGCCCCAAGTTTTAAATTTATATTCTGTTAAAGTATGACACACAATTGTGTATCTGCTTCAGTGGTTAAGTGTTTTGGGAGTGTCTGAGAGGTCCTAAGTTCAAGCCACAACTTAGGAAGATTTTGATACTTTTATGATTAAAACCTTATCTCTAGTCAGTAGGCTTATATTTTATTGTTTGTGAGAATATATCAGAACGGGCCTGCTGGTCTGGTGGTTAAGTGGAGTGTTGGAGTGTTTGAGGTCCTGTGTTCGATTCTTGGTGACGGAAAAGGGTAGTATTTTTGCCCTAAATTTCGGCTAGAGTTTGTGTTCTACCGAGACTCTGAATAGTGGGATAGTGGTGAGAGTTTTGAGGAGATTTGTGGGGGGAGTAATCAGAATATTTGGCCAATCTGGTTACTTTTCACATATTTCGGCTTCTCACTTTTGTTTCCCAAAAATTTTTGCTGTCATTTTTTTCCCTTTTTCCCCCTTGCTGCTGACTTTTCCATTAGATTTTTCCCTCTCTTCTTTTGTGCCGAAATCCACCTTTTCTCCTTTTTGTTCCTCTTTCAATCGGTTGCTTCCCTTGTTCGGTAAGTGGTTTTTCTTTAGTTCTAGCGTTATTTTGATTAAGCGATTAATAGAGGAATTGTTTGGCTCACGTTTAGGTGTTGCTCGAAGGCCTTAATCGGGTTCTCGTGTTACAAAAACACTACTTCTTTGAAGGTAAGTTTGGTCACTCGTTGGATGAGCATTTCGTTTTGGGTTTAGTTTGATTCGATCATTTAAAATATTAACTGAGTGAAAAATTATTCAATATAGGTGCTGGTGATCTTGGGATTGTATAAGCAGCGAAAACAAACCAGGTGTGTACCCGAAAACACAGGAAACGAGAATCGACGAAAGCAAAAAATGATTCTGTCGACGCCACACGGCCATGTCGTAGGTCGCGTGCAAGGCTGTAAGCCACAGCACGACCGTGTGATCAACTAGGCCAGGCCGTGCACGAAGGCCACGGTCGTGTAATCGCTGGGTGAGACCGTGTGCGTGATACGGGCTTGACAAATTGGGCCGTGTGGGCCACACGGGTGAACCACACGGGCCAATTTGGGCCGAGTGGGCCACACAGGCGTGTGGGCCCACACAGGCAGACCACATGGGCGTGTGAGCCCATTTTTCTAAAATGATCTGAAAGGTTGCACAGGTCGCCCAAGTCGACTGTGGACCAACTGTAGGGTCAGTAAGCGGTACTTAGACCTCTATTTGTTTAATCTGATTGTATGATATGAAATCTATACTGAACTGAATGTATGATCCGTTATTTGCATATTTGCATGACTTGTATTGTATGCTGCATTACATTGGGGTGGGTTGATGATATTGGAGGAAGTATTCGAAAGGCTATTAAGCCTGTTATCTGGCAGCTTAGCTGCAAATATCTGATTATGTGTCGTATTTCGGTACAGCATGGTGTGTAAGGATGAGTGGGTTGATTTTATCCCCACATGGTGTGTAGGGTTAGACGGAGATGGTGTGTAGAGGCTGGTGGGTAGGATTCTGATATTATGTTCTGTTCTATCCTATTTTGTATATTCTGTATCTGAGTGGGCTAAGGTCCACACCGATTCTGTAATGGGTTCAGACCCGAACTGTAAACAGATGACTATTTTTTGATATTATGCTGTGTGCATGTTTTCTGTGGGGATTACACACTAAGTTTGCAAAAACTCATCCTTTTTTATTTAATCTATTCAGGTAATCCCCAGCATTAGACGGATCGGTGCGGTGGAGGACTCGACGGTGACCACGGTTCTAAACTTTCACAGTTTTTATCTCGTTCTATGATTATTGGTTTATTTTGGTGTAACTTGCGGACTTTTGGGACTTTTCCTTAAATGGGATTTTTATTTATTATTTTTATGGATTCGTAACTGTTAAGACGTAGGAAGATTTGGTTTCCAAAATCTAAAGTATTCTCTAAACCCTCGATTCCTTAGGCGGTTTTCTCAAAAAACAAAGGGGTTTCTTTAATGGGTGGATTCACTTAGTTAACTTAGTTTTTCATAAAATAAATGGTTTCTAAAGCTTTCGCAACGAATTATGTTTTAGACAATCAACTAGATGAGTAAGCGATTTCGGAAATCAATAAGAGTAATAAAATGAACATGATTTTATCTTAATAAATTAGTTTTCAAAATTCCATCCCACTTGACATCGCCAGATTCGGCCATAACGTCTAGGCCGGGTTTGGGGTGTTACAATTAGTGGTATCAGAGCCAGGTTGCAAAACTCAGCTGTGGATTTGGGTTATAAAGATGGGCTTTAATAAATGATTTTTAAGTGATTTAAAATATTTTCAGACTGGGTATGTGGTACACCGAGTCTCCGGCGCCGATCCTGTAAGTGTTCTAAAATTCTGTTTAAATTTGCCTGAAAATACGGCTAGTATGCTTGAAACAGCCAATAGTTAGTATACTATACTGAAAACACTCTAGGTAGTATAAATTGGAAACCGTAGTGAGACTGAGACTCACGATAACGAACTCTGAACTTCTGATACTGTTCTGCATAAAACATATGTAAACAAATATCAGAACTGTAACTAATGCATAAAACTGTTAATACAGATAAAATCCAAATTTACGATGAGCGCATGAGGTATCCGCAGACGGGGAACTAGAGGCTGTGGTAGAGGCCGTAGAGAGGCTTAAGTTGGGTCCTCATCATCCAGAAATCTACCTAATTTGGATACTAGTGAGACACCGGTATCACCTGCGACAGAGACTGGGCCTCGAGATCGCATGACTGGGGACGACGCACTATCCCAGGCAATGCTGAGGATATTAGAGAGGGTCGCTGGGCCCAACACCGGATCTAGGGGCTGGGGGGTCGATTAGGGAATGACTCCGGTCCAATGGGGCTGAACTATTCAGAGGTGTCACTGGAGTCGCCCCTAACGTGGCCGAATATTGGATGGAGGCCACGGAAAGAATTATGGATGACCTAGACTTTACCGTTGAGCAAAATCTTAAGGGGGCTGTTTCTCTACTTTGCGATGAAGCTTACCAGTGGTGGCTGACGGTTAAGGAGGGCACCCAGCCTGACCGATTGACTTGGGACTATTTTAAGATTGCGTTCCAGAGTAAGTATGTGGGAGCCAGCTATATTGATGCTAGGAGGCGTGAGTTCCTTAATCTCACCCAGGGAGATCGTTCAATGGCCGAGTATGAGGCCGAGTTCTTGAGATTGAGTCGTTATGCCCGGGGCATGGTAGCGACCGAGTATTAGCAATGCGTCCATTTTGAGGATGGACTCATGGACAGTTTGCGAGTTCTGATAGCTCCAAAAAGGGAGCGTGAGTTTGCTACACTGGTTGAGAAGGCGAAGATTGCTGAGGAGGTTAAGCGCACTAATTGCCAAAATCGAGAGAGAGGAACGAATAAGAGGGAATTAGAGCCCTCGAGTTCTGTGATGAGGCCTAAGAAAAAGGCCAGATCTGATGGGCCAGTAAGAGTTGGGCCTCCTATTGCACCTACTGGGGTGGCGTTTTGTGGACACTGTGGTAAACGCCATCCGGGCGAGTGTTGGAGGATGATTGGGGCATGTTTGAGATGTGGCTCTACTGAGCACCGTGTCAGAGATTGCCTGCTGAGAACTGATCAGATGTAAGTTACGGGTACTGGTACTGCGCATTCGTCGAGAGTAATTGACCAGCCTCCTAGGGGCCGAGGTCAGGCTAAGGGTGGTAACGGTATGGGCCAAGGACAGAGAGCACCGGGTAGAGGTGCTGGATCGACTGAGGCTAGGTAGCCCGCACTGGTTTATGCTACCCGTCACCGTGAGGACCGAGATGCTCCGGATGTCATTACGGGTACGTTTTTAATTTATAATGTACCTTATTTGGCATTGATAGATATAGGCTCCACACACTCTTGCGTAGCCAGTGTTGTGTCTGAAACCTTGGGGATTATGGCTGAGAGTACTTCTAGTGAGGTAATTATTGTGAGTCCGTTGGGGCAGTCCATCCGAGCGAGTAAACTGTATAGAAACATTTCGCTAGAGGTTCAAGGGAGGTATTCTTGGCTGATTTGATGGAGCTTCTGTTTGGAGAGTTCAACTTGATTCTAGGGATAGACTAGCTGGTTAAACATCGAGTGAGTCTGGACTGTGCCACAAAAAGGGTGGTTTTGAGGACCAATGAGGACAGCGAGGTAGTTGTGATTGGGGAACGTCGAGACTATCTGACTAATGTGGTTTCTGTGTTGGTAGAAGAAAAGTTGGTACGAAAGGGATGTGAGGCATTCTTGGCCTACATCAGTGTTTCTGATTCTGAGGACTCTTCGGTAAAAGACATCAAAACCGTGAGGGACTTTTCGGATGTTTTTCCTGAGGAACTACTGGGTCTACCTTCGAGCCGAGAAGTAGAATTTGGGATTGAGCTCATTTCGGGTACAACTCTGGTGTCTATTGCGCCCTACCGAATGGCACTGAAGGAGCTTACAGAGCTTAAGGCTCAAATTCAAGAATTGTTAGATCGTGGATTCATTCGTCCCAGTGTGTCTCCATGGGGAGCACCGGTGTTGTTTGTGAAGAAGAAAGATAGGACAATGAGGATGTGTATCGACTACCGGCAGCTGAACAAGCTAACGATCAAGAATAAGTATCCACTTCCGAGGATAGATGATCTATTCGACCAATTTAGAGGGGCTTCTGTGTTCTCCGAGATTGATCTACGTTCAGGATATCATCAATTGAGGGTTAAGGAGGCCGATGTGTTTAAGACTTCATTTAGGGCTCGTTATGGACATTACGAGTTCCTGGTTATGCCTTTTGGGTTGACCAATGCACCAGCGACATTTATCAATCTGATGAACCGTGTGTTCCAGCCTTATCTGGACCAATTTGTGGTGGTGTTCATCGATGATATCCTAGTGTATTCCAAGACTAAGGACGAGCAAGATGAGCATCTCAGAGTGGTACTACAGACTCTTCGTGAGAAACAGCTGTATGCAAAGTTCAGTAAGTGTGAGTTCTGGCTCCGAGAAGTAACCTTTTTGGGGCATGTGGTTTCTGCGGAGGGGATTCGTGTTGATCCTCGTAAGATTGAGGCTGTGTTAGATTGGAAACAGCCGAAGAATGTGTTTGAAATCCGCAGCTTTCTGGGGTTGGTGAGTTATTATCGACGCTTCATAGAAGGGTTCTCCTTGATCGCAGTACCGTTAACCAAGCTTCTGCGTAAGGGAATTCCCTTTGTTTGGACTGATAAGCAACAAGAGAGCTTCGAGAAGCTCAAATCTGTTTTGACTCAGGCCCTTATTCTGATACAGCCGGAGCCTGGTAGAGATTTCATGGTATACAGTGATGCGTCGCATGTAGGTCTGGGTTGCGTTCTGATGCAGGATGCTAAAGTGGTAGCTTATACGTCTCGCTAGCTCAAGACGCATGAGGTGAACTATCCTACTCATGATTTGGAATTGGCTACTGTAGTCTTCGCTCTAAAGATTCGGAGGCACTACCTGTACTGTGAGAAGTGTCCCACTACACTGATCATAAAAGCCTCAAATATCTCCTCACTCAGAAGGAGTTAAACCTTAGGCAGCGTAAATGGGTTGAACTATTGAAGGATTATGACTGCACCATCGAGTACCATCCTGGTAAGGCTAATGTGGTGGCGGATGCTTTAAGCCGTAGGGTTGTGACCGATCTGAGAGTGATGTTCGCTCGACTCAGTTTATTCGACGATAGGAGTCTGTTAGCGGAACTTCAGGTTAAGCCTGCATGGATTGATCAGATTAGAAGTAAACAGATGTGGATAAGTCTCTTGAGTTATGGTTTCGTCAGGGTGAGACTTGTGATACTACTGATTTTGGGATTAACAGTGATGGGGTACTTTGTTTCCGCGGTCGGATTTATGTACCGAGTGATGAGGAGTTGCGACAGTCAATTCTGAGGGAGGGACATAGTAGTCCTTATGCTATGCATCCCGGTGGGAACAATATGTACCGAGATCTCTGAGAGTTTTACTTATGGCCAGGGTTGAAGCGTGAGGTTACGAATTTCGTTGCTTGCTGTCTGACTTGTCAGCAGGTTAAAGCTGAGCATCAATTGCCTTCGGGGTTGCTGCAACCGGTAAAGATACCAATGTGGAAATGGGAGCGAGTAACGATGGACTTCGTTACTGGGTTGCCTTTAACACCCACTAAGAAGGATTCAGTCTGGGTCATCGTGGATCGATTGACCAAGTCTGCTCACTTCATTTCGGTCCAGACGAATTTCTCTCTCTAGAAATTGGCTAAGCTATATATATCTGAAATAGTGAGACTGCATGGGGTTCCTGTCTCAATCATCTTTGATAAGGATCCTCGCTTCACGTCTCGAATCTGGAAGAAATTGCATGAGGCTCTGGGTTCAAGGTTAGACTTCAGTACTGCTTTCCATCCCCAGTTAGATGGTCAGTCAGAGAGGGTGATTCAAGTACTGGAGTATATGTTGAGGAGCTGTGTTATAGATTTCCGAGGCAGTTGGGAAGAGTATTTGCTGTTGGCAGAGTTTGCCTACAACAATAGCTATCATTCTAGCATTCAGATGGCACCTTACGAGGCCCTGTATGGTCGTTAGTGTCGTACTCCCTTGTGTTGGACTGAGTTGGGTGAGCAACGTGTTCTGGGTCTAGAATTGGGTTTGAAGACTGAAGATAAGGTCCATTTGATTCGAGATCGACTGAAGGCGGCATCTGATAGGTAGAAATCTTATGCTGATCTGAAGAGAAAGGATATTGAGTATTCTGTGGGGGGACTTAGTTTTTCTCAAGGTCTCGCCATGGAAGAAGGTTTTGAGGTTTGGCCGCAAGGGTAAGCTGAGCTGATAAACCAAAATAGTAACATATTCTAGGCCCACATTAAGTATGCTTTTGGATGAATTATCCCTTGATTTATGCAAAAAGGTGCGTTTAATCCTTTCTTTTCATGTCTTATACTCAGGAAAGCACCCAAGGATAAAAAGAACGAGAAACGGGCTCAAAATAGACTAAAACGGACCAATGAGGAAATCGACACGGCCTGGACTTGGACCCACACGGCCGTGTCAAGTCAATCATCTAGAACACGGTCTAACCCCGACTCACACGGCCATGTCTCATTAAAGAAATCCGAACACGGCTTGACCACGATTTACACGGGCGTGTGCCATGGCCGTGCCTCTACCGTGGAAAAGAGCAATTTCATTCGAGAAAGGATACTTAGGGAGAAAGAAACGTATTTCAAAAGCCTATAAATACACACTAAGTATGACCTGAAAGGGGGAGCCCAAAGCTATCGTCTAGGGGCGTCGTGCTAGGCCAGAGAAGGCAGATTTGTGGGGATTCGTTCAGGGATAGCCAGTTGATCCATCTCAAGAAGCCAGAGTTATACTCAAGACGTAGGATCTCCTCTTCAATTCCTTCAGGGGGTTTTAGGGATTTCTTATGTTTTGTTTTATCTTTTCTCTTGAGATTTTTTCCTTTATTGTTATGAACTAAACCTTCGGATACCCGAAGGGGATGAAACCTATGATGAATCTTGTTATTTGATTATTTGAATTATATGATAAATACTTAGTTTGTTCTTAATTATGTGAGCTTCATCCAATTCTAATGTGCTTAGGTGGAGGAGGAATAGACCCTGCCTAAGAGTAGATCCAACATAATTAAGCGGAGTTGATCGCACGCCTAGAGATAGGGTGACGAGATTTTTCCGGATTAGGGTGAAACCTAATATGGGAGTCCACGGATCGATTTACTGCTATTCTAGGGGGTTATTATAAGAGAACGAGAGTTCCACTAATTAACCTAGGGTTAGACGTTATTCGCCTCGAGAGAGGGTTTAATATACGTTAGGGAGTCTTACGGGTCAAACTAAGTGAATAAATCGTATGGTTCAGTGTTAGATAACAAGTGAAGTCTAGGTGGATTCTTCCTAGGGTATCGTCTAAATCAACTGCGTTTTTCCCAAGTTATTTTCCAAATTCATTCTTCTTTGTCTTAGAATCTTTAGTTTAGTAGTTAATTAATTTATATTAATAACAACTTCACTTATTTTAGGCTAAATAATAAAAAGAAGGTTAGTATTAGTACTTTTTAGTTCCTTTGGGTTCGATAATCCGGTCTTGCCTAAACTATACTACTGTTCGATAGGTGCACTGCCTTTAATCATTGTCAGAGTTAGTTTCCAGGTTCGATCATTCTTTTATAAATTTTAAAACTCTGATTTACAGCGATCAAGTTTTTGGCGTCGTTGCCGGGGAACTAAAATATTAAGAAAACTCTATTTTTTATACTTTAGCCATTAGTTTTATTTTTCGCAATTTATTTTTATTTTTAGTTTTAATTTTAAATTTGCTAAATTTTCTTTCTTTCTTTTCCTAGCAGGTACCTCTAGTTTATGACTAGAAGGAACCCGAGAAGACCTTTAAAATACTTGGTGATATTGAAGCTACCGCTCAAGAAATCACAGAGAAAATTAGGCGAGCCCTAAATTACCAAGGAGAGCGAGAAGACAGATCCAATCCTGCTGAAGGGATGGACGAAAACAATCTTCCACCACAAGATGTGGGAGAAAATAATGCTCCTCGTACTATGTTTGATTATGCTAAACCGCATTTAACGAGAGCCGAATCTAGTATTGTTAGGCTGCTTTGTAGTCGCTAATAATTTTGAATTAAAGCCTAACACTATACAAATGATTCAACAGTTTGTTCAATTTGATGGTTTACAGGGATTTAAGATCCAAACGCTCATATAGCTAATTTCTTAGAGTTACGTGATACCTTCAAAATAAATGGCGTTCGATGATGCCATACATCTTCGGTTATTTCCCTTTTCATTAAAGAATAAAGCTAAACACTGGTTAAACTCGTTACCACGAGGTTCAATCACTACATGGGAACAAATGATCGAAAATTTTTTATTAAAATATTTCCCACCGGCCAAAACGGCCAAATTACGTAATGATATCTCTTCTTTTGTGCAGATGGATTTAGAGACATTATACGATGCATGGGAGAGATATAAGGATCTCTTGAGAATGTGTCCACACCATGGTTTACCCTTGTGGCTTCAAGTCCAGACTTTCTATAACGGTGTAAACCCTTCAACGAGGCAACTAATTGATTCAGCCGCCGGTGGAACCCTGAATAATAAAACTCCTGAGGCAGCCTACGAGTTTATTGAAAAGATGTCGCTGAATAACTATCAGTGGCAAGTTACAAGAACAAGGCCAACAAAAATAGCCGGAGTTTACAACCTTGACGCAGTAACCATGCTATCAAATCAGGTAGAATTGATGATTAAGAAGCTTGATAGTTTGTGCTCTTCACAGGTACATCCAGTCATGCAGTGCGACACAAGTGGAACTGTGGCGAATCCTGAGTACCCACCCTACCAACCAGGCACAGAGAGCGAACAGATGAACTATATAGGTAACAATTTCAGATCTAATAATAACCCATATAGTAATAATTATAATCCAGGTTGGAGGAACCACCCAAATTTTTCGTGGGGAGGACAAGGAAATCAAGGAAATCAAAGACAACAACCTCCTCAAAATTTCCAAAATCAGCCCTATCCACAGGAAAAGAAGCCGAGTCTTAAAGAGACGCTGAACAAATTCATAGCATCAGCAGAGGCCCGCTTCTAAAAGACTGAGACAACATTAGATAATCAACAAACAGCGATCAAAACGATCGAGAGTCAAGTTGGGGAATTTATTAAGTCAATTGAACAACTTACTGAGATGGTTTCTGAAATTCGATCAGTGGTTTTCTCTAAAGAAACAGAACAGGTAAAGGTAGTTACACTAAGAAGTGGAAAGGAGCTAGTCGAACCAGAGAAAAGAATGCCACCCGTAGATGACAAAACAAAGGATATGAAAATTGAGGATGTAATTCCAGTACATAAAGAAAGTAAACCACCGATCCCATATCCAGCAAGGTTGAAGAAAGAATGATTAGACTCCCAATATGGTAAGTTTCTCGAACTTTTTAAACAAATACATATTAACCTACCTTTTGTTGAAGCCATTTCATAGATGCCGACGTACGCAAAATTCTTGAAAGAACTCCTGATGAATAAAAGGAAGCTTGAAGAAATATCAATGGTGGAGCTTAATGAAGAATGTTCGGCCATCCTCCAAAACAAGCTACCAACCAAATTAAAATACACAGGAAGTTTTACTATTCCTTGTTTAATTGGCAGTTTAAATGTTAAGAAAGCATTAGCTGATCTAGGTGCCAGTATTAATTTAATGCCTTATAAGATGTTTAAATGAATAGATCTCGGGGAACCAAAACCCACTAGGATGAGTATTTAGTTAGCTGATAGATCTATTAAATATCCTAGGGGAGTTATCGAAGATGTCTTGGTAAAAATTGATAAATTTATTTTTCCCGTTGATTTTGTTGTGCTTGACATGGATGAAGACATTGAGGTCCCCTTAATTCTAGGGCGCCCTTTTTTAGCTACTGCTAGGGCTGTTATTGATGTAGGTAATGGTAAACTTGCATTAAGGATAGGCGATGAGGAAATTAGTTTTCAAATTTATGATGCCATGAAATATTCTAGAGAACAAGATGATTCATGTTATTTTGTTGATACCAATGACCATCTCATTCAAAACTCATTACAGGAAATCCTGCATGATGACACGATGGAACTGTGTCTCACTCAAGAAGATGGGGAAGAAGATGAAACTTCTGAGCTAAAATTATCATCAAAACAAACGAAAAAAGAAAGCATCGAATTTGATGACGATTTCAAACAAAAACCCTCTGTTGATGAACCACCCAATTTAGAATTAAAACAACTGCCAAAGCACCTAGAGTACGCATTCCTTGGGGAAAATTCTACGTTACCAGTAATTATCTCTTCAGAATTAGAACCCAAGGAAAAAGAGGAGTTGATACAGGTACTGAGAGAGCATAAAAAAGCCACAGCTTGGAAAATCTTTGACATTAAGGG
The DNA here is from genome assembly GCA_025698515.1 of Gossypium sturtianum. NCBI lineage: Eukaryota > Viridiplantae > Streptophyta > Magnoliopsida > Malvales > Malvaceae > Gossypium > Gossypium sturtianum. The sequence continues at coordinate 121,013,850 of CM046952.1, forward strand.
AATAAGCCCAACATTTTGTACCCATAAAATTTTAATGGAAGATGAGTACAAGCCATGTGTGCAACCACAAAGACGACTAAATCCCAATGTAAAAGAAGTCGTGAAAGCCGAGGTAATTAAACTTCTAGATGCTGGAATAATTTATCCTATTTCTGACAGCAAGTGGGTGAGTCCTGTGCAGGTTGTCCCAAAGAAAGGAGGCATGACCGTGGTAGCTAACGAAAAGAATGAACTAATTCCTACCAGAACAGTCACACTTACAGGTTGGAGAGTTTGCATAGATTACAGGAAACTGAATGACGCCACTAGAAAAGATCACTTTCCCCTACCCTTTATTGATCAAATGCTAGAAAGGTTATCAGGACACATGTACTATTGCTTCCTAGATGGACTCTCCGGCTATTTCCAAATCCCAATAGCACCTGAAGATCAAGAGAAGACAACGTTCACATGCCCATATGGTACATTTGCTTATCGTAGAATGCCTTTTGGATTATGTAATGCTCCTGCTACTTTTTAGCGTTGCATGCTAGCAATCTTTGATGAACTCGTGGAAGATATCATGGAGGTATTTATGGATGATTTCTCAGTTTACGGTAATTCTTTCTATCTTTGCCTTAAAAATTTAAAACGAGTCCTAATGAGATGTGAGGAAACAAACCTTGTTTTAAATTGGGAAAAATGTCACTTCTTGGTACAAGAGGGAATAGTATTAGGACATAAAATTTCTAATAAAGGGATCGAGGTAGATAAAGCAAAGATTGAAACCATAGAAAAATTACCTCCTCCCAGTTCAGTTAAGGCCATTAGAAGCTTTTTAGGACATGCAGGATTTTATAGAAGATTCATTAAGGATTTTTCTAAAATAGCTAAGCCTTTAACAAAATTACTAGAAAAAGATGTTCCTTTCAATTTTGATCAGGAATGTTTAGATGCATTCAATATCCTTAAGGATAAACTAATAAATGCTCCAATTATAATTGCACCTGATTGGAATCTACCCTTTGAACTAATGTGTTATGCAAGTGACTTCGCAGTTGGTGCAGTTCTGGGACAACAAAGAGGCAAGCATTTTCAGCCAATTTACTACGCTAGCAGAACACTAACACCCGCACAAGAAAACTATACCACCACAGAGAAAGGATTGCTAGCCGTAGTTTTTGCTTTTGATAAATTTAGACAGTATCTAATATTGTCTAAAGTTTTCGTTTACACTGACCATTCAGCACTTCGTTATCTTTTAAAAAAACCTGATGCAAAACCCAGACCCATGCGATGGACTTTACTCTTACAGGAATTCGACTTAGAAATACAAGATAAGAAGGGAGTCGAGAATCTTGCAGCGGATCACCTTTCTAGACTTGAAAATCCACACACCAAAGAACTCAATGAAAGTGAAATAAATGATTTGTTTCCCAAAGAACAACTCTTTTCTATAACACATTCTGAGGTACCATGGTTTGCAAATATTGTAAATTATTTAGCAGCTAACGTCTTGCCAAGGAAATTAACACATCACCAAAAGAAGCGATTCTTTGCTGATGTGAAAAATTATTTTTGGGAAGATCCCTTTCTTTTTCGTATATGTGCAAATCAGATAATTAGAAGATGTGTTACAAAGACGTGACGAGCAAAATCTTGGAGCATTGCCATTCAGGACCATCGGAGGAGGACACTATAGTGGTATTAAGACAAAGACACAAAATACTCGAATCGTGTTTTTATTGGCCCACTCTATTTAAAGATGCCAACAGGTATGTTACTTCGTGTGATAGATGCCAAAGAATAGGTAATATTTCTAAACGTGATGAAATGCCTCAAACATATATGTTATCATGTGAAATATTTGATGTATGGGGTATTGATTTCATGGGACCATTCCTAGTTCGTTTGGAAACAAGTACATCTTAGTGGCGATTGATTACATGTCAAAATGGGTAGAAGCGGAAGCTTTACCTACCAATGATGCTAGGGTAGTAGTCAAGTTTCTCAAGAAATCTGTTTTCCCGATTTGGCACACCGAGCCATCATTAGTGATAGGGGTACTCATTTCGTAATACTCAATTTGCAAAAGTCCTAAAAAAATATGGAGTATACCACAGGACAGCCACCCCATATCATCCTCAAACCAGTGGGCAAGTTGAGGTAGTAAACCGAGAACTTGAGCGCATTCTAGAAAAAAACGGTTGAATCAAATAGAAAAGATTGGGCAGTTAAAGTAGATGATGCTTTATGGGCCTATAGAACAGCATTTAAAACACCTCTAGGGACATCCCCATAAAAACTTGTATACGGGAAAAGCTGTCATCTACCATTCGAATTAGAACACAAAGCTTTTTGGGCAATAAAATTTTTGAATTCTGACCTCAAAATTGCAGGAAAGAGAAGAATGATGCAGATGAACGAGCTGGACGAGTGGAGAACGGAAGCCTATTAGAACTCAAAACTGTACAAGGAAGCAACAAAGCGACGCCACGATGCTGTCTCAAGAGATCAAAACAATTCGAAGTAGGAGACCTGGTCCTACTATACAACTCAAGGCTTAAACTATTTCCAGGAAAGTTAAAATCAAGATGGTCAGGCCCATTTATGATCAAAACAATTTTTCCATATGGCACCATCGAGGTAACTCATCCCACTAAAGGCACATTCAAGGTAAATGGTCACCAACTTAAAATTTATAATGGTGCAGATTTTGGAGATATGAGAGATGAGCTTATGCTCCATGAGCCTTCTTTTAGAACCGAAAACAAGGAAAGTCTAGCTTAAGATTATAAACAAGCGCTTCTCGAGAGGCAACCCGAGCACTAACCTACTAACATTTTATTTTCATTTTTTCTAACACCACACTAAAATTAGTCCAATAGAAATGCAGGTTTTGAAACACGGCCTTTAACACGGGCGTGTCAATGGCCGTGTGCAAGACAAGGGCCAAAACACGGGCGTGCTAGGAGCCGTGCACAAACAGGGAAAAATTTCTTTCGACAACACGGGCTATGACACCAGACCACGCCCGTGCCTCCTAATCGTGTGAAGCTACTGACTTATCGAACACGGGTAACACATGCCCGTACGATCTCACCGTGCCAACATACTGACTATTAAAACACGGGCGTGCTCATTTACCCACGGCCGTGCCAAGAACCCTGAAACGCGCCCAAATTTTAGAAATCACAAAAAGCACGGGCATTTTCAAATGAACACGGGCGTGGCGATGGACCGTGCCCCATAATTGTGTGAAGCTATTGACTTTCTAACCACGGGCAGAACACGCCCGTGCCTTAAACCTGTACCAACATACTGACTTGTCGAACACAGGCTAGACACGAGCGTGGGGTAACCAACACGCCTAGGAACATGGCCGTGCGATGCGGCCGTGTAAATCGACACACCCTCAACCCACGGGCGTGGTAAATTGCCAGACTTGAGATTCTATTTAAATACCATGCCCCTCTCCTTTCTCTCCTTACCTACTCTTCTTCTTCTTCCTTCCTTTCTTTTCTCCCTTTTGTTTCTTTTTCCTTTTCCTAATAAATCCTTAGACTCTTGAGCTACAACAAAATCATATCCATGGCAAAGAAGCGTGAAAGGCCAATCTCCTCAAAAGAGACCGATTTACCTGAGTTCATGCCGGTAGCTTCATCCAAACAACAAGCCAAGGGTCTTTGAGACCAATTATCTGTTCTTTTATTTTTATCTTCTCCTTTATTTTCTTTATCTTTACTTCTCTTCTACTTAATTTAGTTTATTTTGTTTTAGTTTCTTTTTTTTAGGTTCTTAAGGCTGCTTTGGAACCACGCCACCACCACCACCATAACCTCAGCCTTAGAAATCACACCCAACAATAAGGACCTCCCAGTCCATTCATCTTTTCTTTTAATTTTAGTTTTCTTCTTAGTCTCCTTCTCTTTATCTTTCTTGTCTTTAATTACATTATTAGTATAGTTTTAATATTACTCTAGATGTCCTGGCTAACTCTCCACGAGCCTCCCAATTTCTTCATCTAGCGCAGGTTCGTCATCCAGACGGCCCATCACCACCACCAAAGGCACAATCTCCTCTCAAGGAATCATCCAAAAATTCAGGAAGTTTTCACTTATCCCCATATCTGATGATTTTATTACAAGGTTATTATATATCTTTGTACATTGAGGGCAATGTACATCTCAAGTGTGGGGGGTGAATAACCTAAAAAGATACCTAACTCAAAGCCTGAATTTAGTCTTGTCTTAAAAGTAATTTCCTTATATTACTAATTAGGATGAAATTTCTGATGATTTATAATTTTTATTGATATGTTTTAAATTAATTCATTGATAATTGTGCATTGATAATTAGATTTGAAGAATACTAGAGAATCAAGCATGATAAGTCTATTTTCCAGAAATTAAAAAAAAAATTCTAGGTTGTCGAACTAAGTTTAAATATTACTTTGAAGTTTGAATTTTACGAGGTTGACATCAAAATACCCATAATTTTTGTGAGTTTTTGAGCCTTATAGAGCATAAATTCTTTTTCTTGCTCACTTTATTGATTATGAGTATGTCAACATTGATCTGTTATTCTAGAACTTGCATCGATTATACATGTCGAGACCACATTTTTTTTTGATTTGATATACAGAGATGATAAAGGCACCTAGGATTTAACCCACTTACTCCACTAAAAACCCACCTTCATAATTAAACCCTAGTGAACCCCTTTTAATCCTAACAACCCTTTTTATTGACATAACCACTAATATTAACCCAAAACCCCTTTGTTTTTGTTATCACCATTCCTTTTGACTACCCTTATATCGAGATTTGATTTGATTAGTTGCCTAATTATGAATTTTAGTAGTTTATCTTTTATTATGTATTTATGATTGTTCTAATTAAAAAAAAACGAAGTTTATTCATTATTAGTTATGTGATTAAATGAGCTTATACATTTATTCCAAATATCGAAGAAGAAGCTTGTATTATTAAGTACTATTAGTTTTCAATTGATGTAATTATTATTAGTTCATTAGTTCTTAGTTAGGTAATTTGTCAATTCAATCTCGATTCTAACCCTCTAATTTAGCCTTACTCCACACCTTAACCCTAGCCCCGTTACAACCCTAACAAAGACCTTTTGATTTGTGTTTCATCTCATATTTTAGTGGTGGAGATTTGATTTTCATACAAGCCTATGGGATTAACCCTTCATGTTTGACTTTGAGTGCCTAATTTTGAACCTTAAACACTTTGAGTGATTTGAGTGAATCTTTGGTGAGGATGTCAATCCTTGTCGATTTCAAAATTAAAGGTAATTATCTAGATAATGGGAAACGCTTATGTTTTCGAGCTACAAAATCTATGACTTATATTGTTTGAATTTTTAGGACGCTTTGAGTTGAATTATCCATGTATAAATTATTTCTGAATTATGATGAGACACTATCAATAGGAATTGTGAATTACAAGAAGTTTGCTTTAATTATAAGTTGAGAATTTTGCTTGAGGACAAGCAAAAGCTTAAGTGTGGGGGTATTTGATAAATCGAAATAGTAACATATTCTAGGCCCACATTAAGTATGCTTTTGGATGAATTATCCCTTGATTTATGCAAAAAGGTGCGTTTAATCCTTTCTTTTCATGTCTTATACTCAGGAAAGCACCCAAGGATAAAAAGAACGAGAAACGGGCTCAAAATGGACCAAAACGGACCAATGAGAAAATCGACACGGCCTGGACTTAGACCCACACGGCCGTGCCAAGTCAATCATCTAGAACACGGTCTAACCCCGACTCACACGGTCGTGTCTCATTAAAGAAATCCGAACACGGCTTGACCACGATTTACACGGGCGTGTGCCATGGCCGTGCCTCTGCTGTGGAAAAGAGCAATTTCATTCGGGAAAGGATACTTAGGGAGAAAGAAACGTATTTCAAAAGCCTATAAATACACCCTAAGTATGACCTGAAAGGGGGAGCCCAAAGCTATCGTCTAGGGGCGTCGTGCTAGGCCAGAGAAGGCAGATTTGTGGGGATTCGTTCGGGGATAGCCAGTTGATCCATCTCAAGAAGCCAGAGTTATACTCAAGACGGAGGATCTCCTCTTCAATTCCTTCAGGGGGTTTTAGGGATTTCTTATGTTTTGTTTTATCTTTTCTCTTGAGATGTTTTCCTTTATTGTTATGAACTAAACCTTTGGATACCCGAAGGGGATGAAACCTATGATGAATCTTGTTATTTGATTATTTGAATTATATGATAAATACTTAGTTTGTTCTTAATTATGTGAGCTTCATCCAATTCTAATGTGCTTAGGTGAAGGAGGAATAGACCCTGCCTAAGAGTAGATCCAACATAATTAAGCGGAGTTGATCGCACGCCTAGAGATAGGGTGACGAGATTTTTTCGGATTAGGGTGAAACCTAATATGGGAGTCCACGGATCGATTTACTGCTATTCTAGGGGGTTATTATAAGAGAACGAGAGTTCCACTAATTAACCTAGGGTTAGACATTATTCGCCTCGAGAGAGGGTTTAATATACGTTAGGGAGTCTTACGGGTTAAACTAAGTGAATAAATCGTATGGTTCAGTGTTAGATAACAAGTGAAGTCTAGGTGGATTCTTCCTAGGGTATCGTCTAAATCAACTGCGTTTTTCCCAAGTTATTTTCCAAATTCATTCTTTTTTGTCTTAGAATCTTTAGTTTAGTAGTTAATTAATTTATATTAATAACAACTTCACTTATTTTAGGCTAAATAATAAAAAGAAGGTTAGTATTAGTACTTTTTAGTTCCTTTGGGTTCGATAATCCGGTCTTGCCTAAACTATACTACTGTTCGATAGGTGCACTGCCTTTAATCGTTGTCAGAGTTAGTTTCCAAGTTCGATCATTCTTTTATAAATTTTAAAACTCTGATTTACAGCGATCATGAGCTCTCGGTTTATTGGGCCATACCGTATTCTGAAACGAGTGGGGCCAGTCGCATATCAGTTGGAGCTTCCTCCGGAATTGGATCGCATGATGTGTTCCACGTCTCAATGTTGAGACACTACCGTTCTGATCCCACGCATATTGTTCCTATTGAGGAGATAGAGGTGAGGCCGGATCTGACGTTTGAGGAAGAGCCGATTTAGATTTTAGATTGCGACATTAAGGTTCTACGAAGGAAGTCTATTCGCTTAGTGAAGGAACTGTGGCAGAATCATAGCACTGAGGAGGCGATGTGGGAGCCTGAGGATGTGATGCATCAGAAGTATCCTCATCAGTTCTGATCAGGTAAATTTCGAGGCCGAAATTTTCTTTTAGGGGGTAGAGGGTTAACGCCCCAAGTTTTAAATTTATGCTCTGTTAAAGTATGACACACAATTGTGTATCTGCTTCAGTGGTTAAGTGTTCTGGGAGTGTCTAAGAGGTCCTAAGTTCAAGCCACAGCTTAGGAAGATTTTGATACTTTTATGATTAAAACTTTATCTCTAGTCAGTAGGCTTATATTTTATTGTTTGTGAGAATATATCAGAATGGGCCTGCTGGTCTGGTGGTTAAGTAGAGTGTTGGAGGTCCTATGTTCGATTCTTGGTGACGGAAAAGGGTAGTATTTTTGCCCTAAATTTCGGCTAGATTTTGTGTTCTACCGAGACTCTGAATAGTGGGATAGTGATGAGAGTTTTGAGAAGATTTGTGGGGGGAGTTATCAGAATTTTTGGCCAATCTTGTTACTTTTCACATATTTCGGCTTCTCACTTTTGTTTTCCAAAAATTTTTGCTACCGTTTTCTTCCCTTTTTCCCCCTTGTGCTGACTTTTCCATTAGATTTTTCCCTCTCTTTTTTTGTGCCGAAATCCACCTTTTCTCCTTTTTGTTCCTCATTCAATCGGTTGCTTCCCTTGTTCGGTAAGTGGTTTTTCTTTAGTTCTAGCATTATTTTGATTAAGCGATTAACGGAGGAATCGTTTGGCTCACATTTAGGAGCTGCCCAAAGGCCTTAATCGAGTTCTCGTGTTACAAAAATACTACTTCTTTGAAGGTAAGTTTTGTCGCTCGTTGGATGAGCATTTCGTTTTGGGTTTAGTTTGATTCGATCATTTAAAAGATTAACTGAGTGAAATGTTGTTCAATATAGGTGCTGGTGATCGTAAGATTGTATAAGCAGCAAAAACAAACCAGGTGTGTGCCCGAAAACATAGGAAACGAGAATCGACGAAAGTTAAAAAACAATTCTGTCGACGCCACACGGCCGTGTGGTAGGCCGTGTGGTAGGCTGTGAGCCACAGCACAGCCATGTGATCGATTAGGCTTCGCGCACGGCCGTGTGATGGCTGGGTGAGGCTGTGTGCATGATACGGGCTTGACCAATCGGGTCTTGTGGGCCACACAGGCGTGTGGGACCACACGGGTGAACCACACGGGCGTGTGGGATTCTGGGCCAGGCCGTGTGCTCCACGCAGCCAGGGCCAATTTGGGCCGAATGGGCCACACGGGGGGCAGGCCACATAGGCGTGTGAGCCGATTTTTTTGAAATGATCTGAAAGGTTGCACGGGTTGCCCAAGTCGACTGTGGACCATCTGTAGGGTCGGTAAGCGGTACTTAGACCTCTATTTGTGTAATCCAGTTGTATGATATGAAATCTGTATTGAACTGAACGTATGATCCGTTATTTGCATATTTGCATGACATGTATTGTATATTGCATTACATTGGGATGGGTTGATGATATTGGAGGAAGTATCTGAAAGGCTATTAAGCCTGTTATCTGGCAGCTCAGCTGCAAATATCTGATTATGTGTCGTATTTCGGTACAGCATGGTGTGTAGGGATGAGTGGGTTGATTTTATCCCCACATGGTATGTAGGGTTAGACGGAGATGGTGTGTAGAGGCTGGTGGGTAGGATTCTGATATTCTATTCTGTTCTGTCCTGTTCTGTATATTATGTATCTAAGTGGGCTAAGGTCCACACTGATTCTATAATGGGTTCAGACCCAAACTGTAAATAGATGACTATTTTCTGATATTATGCTGTGTGCATGTTTTTTTGTGGGGATTACACACTGAGTTTGCGAAAACTCATCCTTTTTTCTGTTTAATCTATTCAGGTAATCCCCAGCATTAGACGGATCGATGCGGCGGAGGACTCGGCGGTGACCACGGTTCTAAACCACGGTTCTAAACTTTCACGGTTTTTAGCCCGTTTTACGATTATTGGTTTATTTTGGTGTAACTTGCGGACTTTTGGGACTTTTCCTTAAATGGGATTTTTATTTATTGTTTTTATGGATTCGTAACTATTAGGACGTAGGAAGATTTGGTTTCCAAAAGCTAAAGTATTTTCTAAACCCTCGATTCTTTAGGCGGTTTTCTCAAAAACAAAGGGGTTTCTTTAATGGGCGGATTCACTTAGTTAACTCAATTTTTCATAAAATAAATTATTTCTAAAGCTTCCGCAATGAATTACGTTTTAGACAATCAACTAGATGAGTAAGCGATTTCAGAAATCAATAAGAGTAATAAAATGAACACGGTTTTATCTTAATAAATTAGTTTTCAAAATTCCATCCGATGTGATATCGTCAGATTCGGCCATAACGTCTAGGCTGGGTTTGGGGTGTTACAAGCTATTTCAATTATTAACATTGAAGCTTTGAGTTTTTCCAAAGCCACAACCATCAGATAGATTTAAAACCATAGTGCATTAATATGACTAACATTTCAGTCGTACAGATAAAACAAGACTTCAATATCAATAGTGTACCTCAATTTATAAGAGGGAGAACCGAAAGTGGCCCCTATAATAACCAATGCAGTAATTCAGTTTCTATAATCTGTAATCTCTGTCACCAAGTTTCATGATCGAGTCAATATTTATAATGGTAATAAATGTAATATACCTCCAACCGATGAATATCTTTCACAGATAAACCATGTTTGAATAATAAAGAGATTGATGATATCTCAGAGAAAATTCAGAAGGGTAATATCACGCATACTCAGTAGAAACAACTGTGACAAAGACAATATAATTTTGCATATTCGCAATTCAGGGCTTCAATCAGTAGAAGTAGAAAGTAATATCATATGAACCTTACCATCCAATCTTATATCAATCATGATGAATTAGAAAACCCAAATAAGATAGAGCAATACCGCTCATGAATCAACCTGACTTACAGTAATTCCATCTATCATGATTTACTAGCCTTTCAATACGACAAATATTGCATCTGAACATGAACAATTTCATATGCCTCTGAGAAACATAGAACTTATAGAGTACCCAGGAGATGTTATTGTAATATACTCAATTATAACAGCTGCCTTCAAATATCCTTGCAATTTCATCACTATTCTATTGACTAATTAAGTCGTCAATAATCTTACATTATTTAGTTCACTGAAAGAGTCAATTCGAAAGAATTTTCGGCTAATCCATTCTGCAAATATCATATCTGGATAAGTAGTTTACTCATGAATAACTTCTTCCTTAACAATGACATCACATATTCAGAATAATCTTCAGAAAAATTTGATATCTCTTTTAATACCGTCTTTACTTACTAACCCATTCTCATTCTGACTACATCATTAGTCATTTAGACTTTGAACTCTTTAGTTCCACATTCATTAGCTTAATCCATATAAATCTTGTGAATTTCATTGTATAACACTATACTAGTAAGGGGGTGGAGATCGTAAGCCTCAAAATTTAACTTTCATAAATACACACATATCACTTAACATTTATCATTAACATGTCCATTATAAAACATTTATTTCGTACCTTTATAGGTCCCCTTTTTATCATATGCAACATTTTTACTCGAACAGTGCGAGTATCACTTTTAGCATTATCGAAATTAGCTCAGTTGGAAAGCATCTCTGTCTATTTGCAAAACAATTTTTATCAGAGTCGGGAGATATCACACTATCACATGTTATATAATGGCATGTATTTCTAGACTCCACATATGCTACGTTCAGTCTGAGAACCAACTAAACAGTAGCTCTGATACCATTAAATGTAACACCCCTAACCCGTATTCACCGCCAGAATAGGGTTACGGAGCGTTACCAGAGATTTTCGAAACATTTACATACATTTCATGTTATTCACTATTTATTTACCGAGATCATTCAAAACGTCCCTAAATTGAACCCTCGAGGCCCAATACAAGCATTAGAATCGAGTCAAGACTTAATCAGGAACTCTAAGAATTTTTCTCGAAATCTCACAATTTTTCCAAGGTGCAGGGCTTACACGCCCGTGTGGTCCGAGGGACACACCCGTGTGACCTTGGGACACGCCCGTGCTACAGGACGTGTTCGACCCCGTGTAACTCTCTAACTTGTGCACACGACCATGCCACATGCCCGTCTGCTAGGTCGTGTGGTCAATTAATTCATTTCGAAATTAGGGCAGGTTTCACACGGCCAAGACACACGCCCGTGTCTCTACTCATGTGCTCAATTCTAAGCATTCTATTTTCTCAAAATTAAGGTGCAGGGAACACACGGCCTAACCACACATCCGTGTACATGGCCGTGTGTCACACATGGTCTAGACACACACCCGTGTGTCTGCCCGTGTGGACAAAATAAAGCCATTCCTAGCTTCATTTCTCACCCAAAATCACACCCATGACCTGCACTTGAATCACACATCCAAATACCAACCATTTCAAGCATTCAAATCAAGTAAATTCCATCATTCATCATGGCATATCATTTCATGCATACATGTCTATAATCTTACCTTCGTTAAGACCTCAAGTTAGACATAGTTTGATCAACTACTTAATATATATGTAGCTACCATAGTTTGACATTACAAGTACATTAAAACAAACCATTACTAGCCATTCCAATGGCTAGATTACAAGCATCATTTACATTTACATGCCAATATGGCCAATATATCCTATACATGCCTTTACAACCATAATTGATTTACCATATTGTATCGACATGGGCCAATGGATAGTGTGAGTGATCTCTGCCAAGCTTTCAATCCAACGAGCTCCTGATTTACTATAAAATAGGGAAATAAAACTAAGTAAGCATAAAATGCTTAGTAAGTCATATAACATGGTACTTAACTTACCATTCATTCTATTTTGAGGTAACTATGTAAGACATATTCAATCAATTTGCCCTCAAGCCCTACACATATCCTCATTGCCCTTGTTAGTCATATAATCCATAATAACATCACAAGCATATATGGGCTCAACAACAATCAAGTTTTCCATGCACATATGCTTCCCACAACATGTATTCATTTATCATGTATAAATTATCTCTTTATATTACAAGTATAATTTCCTAATAGTTCATGTCGAGTTCAGATAATTTCATATCAGAACTTTACCCATATTACTCGGAATATCAAGGTCACGATTAGTACACTCAAGGTGTACAAGTCTATAATCAAGGATGAACTTACTCATCAAATAAATTCCATGTACAATATCATCATTTCATATTTCCATACATCAATTATCACGTATCATCATTTTCATGTATTTCAGACTGATTTGTGTAATAACTCATTTCTTATTCATATCTTCTCATGTCAAGGAGTTTTACCCGTTGAATTTATCTGAAATATCGATGGATACACAGGTAGTACACTCGTGGTGTACAAATCTGAATTCGTCAATTCATATTCAATGGTACTCATAGGGTACTATTTCAGATAGTACACTCTCGAGCCACATATATATAAACAACAAGATTACCAATCCAGGCTAAATCCTTTTTATGATATATGCTCTAAGGAGCTTGATTTGGATTACCCGTCCGGGCTAAATCCTTTCTGTAATGAGGTCAATAGGATTACTCGTCCGAGCTAAATCCCGTCAGCAATAAATGCAGGACCTCATTCATTTCAGGAAATCACATATCCATCGATTTTACATTTTATTCAACCAGGATTTAAACATTTTTCTCAAGCATTATCGGGCATGTGATTATTTCATACATCCACAAGATTCATATAATTCAAATAAACACATTCCACATTCATTTCAAGTATTTAAGTAACATTCTCATCGTTTATCCTTTATCATCTATCGGGCATTATCATTTAATTTAAACATTTCCATTTATCCGGCTTGATCAGATATGTAATCATTTCACATATTTATGACATTTATAGAATTTACATAAACACAATCAATGCAAGCATGTAAATAAACACAATTTAGTTACACGAACTTACCTCGACAATGTTTGTGTACATAAAATCTACTAATCCGACATTTTGCTCTTTCCTCGTTCTAGCTCCAAATTTGGTCTATCCGGATCTATACGAGTAAATTTAACATCAATTTATCATATTTCTTATTCAACTGGACTCAATTTTCATCCTAGGCAAAATTACCATTTTGCCGCTAACTTCTCTAAAAATTCTCATTTCGTTCTTAGGCCCGGAAAATGAAACTTGTGTAATTTACTCCCTATTCCAAGCCAAACAAAAATCCCATTACAAAATTTACAGCACATGTATTCATAAAAATTCAATATTTTTCATCAAATTTCACAACTTTACATTTTAGTCCCTAAATCATGTTTTCATCAAAAATCACTTTGTAAAAGTTGTTTATCTATCAACAACCTTTCATTTTCTACCATAAATTTCTAATTTTCAGCATATTCATCCATGACCCAAATTTCATACCTTGATAACTTTTCAAATTAATCCCCCAAATAGATTAAGCTATCCCAGTTTCAAAAATATCAAAATTACTAAAAACGGGACAAGGAAACTTACCCAATTTGGCCATGAAAGTTTCTTCTCTCTCTCCTAGGGTTTCCATATAATTTTGGGGTTGAAGATGACAAAATAATAAGATGATATCTTTTATCATCTTTTTAATTAATTAATTATTTCAGTTTCCAATTTAGTCCTTGCCCTTTTTCTAACTTTCCATGGATGAGTCACCAAAAATCTACATACTTTTATTTAATGGTATAATTACCATATAAGTACCTCTAGTTTTGATTTTTATAGCTATTTAATCCTTATAGCAACTAGAATTCAACTTTCGCATTTTATGCGATTTAGTCCTTCTCGTAATTAAACACTTAGTCGATAAAATTTTCGTATCAAAATTTTTACACGACATGTCTATCATAATACGGACCATATAATAAAATAAAAATAAATTTTATTTTTGGGTCAGATTTGTGGTCTCGAAACATCTGTCTCGATTTCACTGAAATTGGGTTGTTACATTAGGTATGGGTAATAATAGTTGTCTATATTCTGCTAGCATAATTGTAATACCTATGTAATGTTTTTGATGGAGCAATGTATTTGATAATCTTTTTGCCTGTATACTTTGTAATGTTCTGAACTTAAGTGTTTGAAATTGATAATGGTAAGTCATTTATATATCATATCAAAGTTACATGTACTTACAATCATACTTGTTTCATTTTCTCCCAAACTAATTCTTGTATCATACTTGCTCAAGGGTCGTCATTCGTTTTGTGTTTTTCTTTTTGCATGTTTTCCTTTCTTGAGGGCAAGCAATGAATTAAGTGTAGGTAAGTTTGCTCTGTCGCAATTTGTTGCAGCAAATTAAACCTCTTTCTAGACTTAATGAGCTTGTTAAAGAGAAATTTAGTTATGTTTTTACTTAGTTTTCATCTTTAGTACTTAGGGAATAAAATGAGTAATTGAGGTGTTTTATATGACCTATTGGGCCAAATTAGGCCTAAAGGTAGACTGACATGTTAGGTGAGTGTACAGGACATCAATTTAGGGTAGAAAGACAGTGAACTACTCCCGATGTTGCAGCACAGAGCTTGGATGTCACAACATAGCAGCCAAAATACACCAAGGAGCAAACTACCAAGAATGTCGCGACATAGGCAAAGAATTTCGTGATACAACCCTAAAGACACGCCCAAAGAAGCAATTTTCCATCAGTGTCACAACACAGGCTTGATGTGGCCACTTAAAAGAGCAAGAGTGTTTTTCTCCACACAACACAATTTAATGAACTTTAGTCAGTTTTTTTAGGTCAAGCTGAAGCTGTTAACCTAGGCCTATAAATACCATTGCTCAGAACTGTTTAGGGGACTTTTTGCCTCCTTTTTATTTTCACTTTCATTCTTTATTTTTAGGTTTATACTTTTAGTTTTTTTTATTCTCGTCGGTGTTTTGTTCTTTGGGAGATTCAGATTGTGAATTAATCAGACTTTGTCAAGGATTGCGCTTCAAGTTTCAATACAATATTTAGGATCTTTCTATCCTCTTTATTTGATTTTGCAATATGTTCATGTTTCAATTCAACTCTATGATGTTTGTTAGATCCATGAGTAATTAAACCCTTAGGAAGATTAACAAGTGGATGTGGGATTAGTTGACAACTATGTAGCGTTCTTAGCAGATCAGTTTGTTGGGAAAGGAAGAACTTAAACCCTAGGCTTAACGACCCTAGGAAGTCATATAGGTAGATATGTACCCGAAATCGGTATAGTCTACCTTGAAAACCTTACCCTGACCCGGTCTGACCTGTAACATCGAGAGATAAGTAGTGCTTGCCGACTCATTAGGTTAGTGGAAGGCCGAGTGGCCTTACTAGATTAATGACCAGCTAATTTTATAGAACCCGAAATAGGACTTAACTATGAACACTAAAGCGAGTTAGTCTTTTGCCTTTAGATCTAATAATATCCGCAATTTGTTTCTGTTGACAATTTATATTCTTTATTTAGAATTCCTTTTTATCACCACTTTATGAATCATCATAATATAATTTGGTTAGTGTACTAGTTATACCTATTAGCATAGAAATTAGTATTAATTTAATCAAGCCTCGTTTGGGTATGATCCTTGGAGTACTTCATGTACTTCGTTGTACAAAACTATATTACAACATAACACGTATACTTGCGGACACCACCTAAATTCCTATCTCTAGTTAAAGTATTCTCACTCTCGATGATAGTATGTTGGAAGGCGGTCACAGTAGTGACATTCTCCCTCACCATTTCTCGTGACGCCTTCATCGCGTTCTTAGAATGACACTGGTTTGACTTGTCTAGGAACTGTCTCTATGCATCGGTCGATTCCTAACTAGTTTCTCTATCAGGTAGTTTCGTTCCTCGAAACATTTGCCTCAACTTGTGTCACTATCGTCCTCTAACTTGAACTATTTCTCTCTTTTATACATCTTGATTGTAAGAGACTGCCGCTTTTACTTACCCTCATTGTAACTTGCCTTGATCGGGATCTTGTTGCTTCTCGTAAAAAGACTTTGGCACATCCACATTGAACACTGGGTTAACCTTGAGTATAGCCGCCAAATCTGGTTTGTAAGCCCCTTGGCTTACCCGCTTCAGAATTCTGAAAAAGCCCCTGTGTCTTTTCCAACCCAATAATAAGTCAAAATGTAAAACACAATGAAATTGTTTGAGATGGACCTTTCTCGTAACATTTACTCTATTTAACTGCCTAGTTTGCATCACCACTTTTTCTCCAAAGTTTGATGCACAGCCCACCTCTCTTATAGGTGGTAGCCCCATTAATAACTCAATAGGCTTTACATTCGTTTACCACACCTCTACCATTTCCAAGGGGGTCTTCATAGCACTCTAATTTACCGAGTTAGTATTCTTTCCACAATGAACATCCTCGACTAGTTGGATTGTCGATAATACCTTGGTTCCACCTTTCTTATCACGTCTTACTGGTATAACACATGTCCTTGATGAGTACCAAAGATACATAAGTAATCAGAAAAAGGAGCCAACAAAGTATAATTTTTTTCAAGGAAATTGAAGCCAAGAACAAAGTCGTAATCATATAAGAGAATTACCTCAAAGTCTTCCTTGTTTTTCCAATCACCAATTTATAGATCAACTCTTTATGCTACTCCCACTGTTGGGATCTCTTTGGAATTTACAGTCTTGATCTTCTTAGTTAGTTTGCTAAATGAAAGACCAAGTTTATTGATGAATTTCTCTTATATGAACAAATTAGATGCCCTCATATCAATAAGAGCACTCCTCATTTGTCCTGTGATGTTGATGTCCACAGGCATCAACCCTTTTCGCTTGGAATACCTATTCGGCTTTGCATAATTGAGTATCATTGATCCAAGCCTCAATACCTATAACACCCCATACCCGATTCCGAGGCTAAGACCGGATATGAGACATTACTATGCTTGAACTTTCTTAAACATGTACTTACAGGCTATAAAATTTTGTTCCGAATTAAAAACTTCTCTTTCTTAGTCAAATCAGACGTTTCATGGGCCTACGAGGCCTCAGACTTACTTCCTGAAACTTTCGAAACTCATTTGGAAACTTTCTCTCGAAACAGGGGTCACACGTCCGTGTGACTTGGGACACACCCGCACACCCCTAAAACATGCCCGTGTCTTTCACCCGTAGAGGATATCGGCAAATTACACACGGCCGACACGCCCGTGGCCCTCGGCCCGTGCCAAACCTGGCATTCGACTTATTCACACGGCCTGCGTACACACGCCCGTGTGCATCACCGTGTGACAATTGAATTTCTAAGTGTCAAGTCACGACTTCACACGGCCTTGGCACACGCCATGTGCCAACCAGTGTATCACACGGCCAACAAACGGCCGTGTGACCAGCTCGTGGTCTAATCGACTCAAGATACTAAGGTGCAGGAGACACACGGCCTAGACACACGCCCGTGTGTCTATCCGTGTGGGCACTTAGAGGCTATCTTACCAAGCCTTTTACCACTCCCATTTGCATACATTCATATACTACTTCAAAACATTCTCAAATCATCATTTAAAACACATGAATTAACATATTTAATCATTAAAGAGATAAAGTCTTTATCCCATACACTAGGGAGAACTACTCCCAATACAATTACAACCAATTTAAGCCATCATCTATGGTCATACACAACCAACTCTAGATTCTCTTAGGCCAATACAATTTGGCTACATTGGTTAGAACTTAATCAACTTTAAAAGAATCCCTATACATGCCATGACTCATAAGGATTTGATACCTCATACCAAGAGTCTGCTCGATAGTTTGAAAACATCTCTGGTGGCCTCCAACCCGAGCTAAGTAATGAAACCTATATGAGATGAGAAAAGTAAAGGAGTAAGCAAAAATGCTTAGTAAGCTCATCTGCATAATATGTCAAATATTGATATTCATTGAATGTACATAATTACAAAGTATCATGAAGAGTGTCTCTCATAAACTCATGGTTACTTGCTCAAATATTCTTGAAACTTACTCATTCAATCTCTTACCACATTCTTACCATGTCACAAGCCAATTTCTCGTTCAATTAGCATACATTCCTGCACTGATCACCACATGATCATATAAAACAATACATCAAGCATTTTCAATAAGCCGCTCATGCGACTAATATCTCGGTGGTTTCGCACTTAGCCCACCATTGAATCTCTAATAGGGTGGTATCGCACACAGCCTACCAATCATTTAGACTTATGGTGATTTTGCACTTAGCACACCAGTCGTTTATAAGCGATGGTATCGCATACGACCCATCGACATTACTAATTAATCGTGTGGTAACGCATATAGCCCATCGATATTAATATAATTGATGGTATCGCACCCAGCCCATCACTACCATCAATAAGGTGATATCGCACATAGCTCACCATTATTTTACATTCATGGATAGTAATCCACAAGTATATCCCTATTTCAAATGTTCATCCGAGAACATCCTCACATACTTCTATTCTTACTTAACTTTCTACGATACTCGTTCGCATTCATACAGTGCATCAATAAATCTATCTCATGCAACTAAGGTGCATTAATAACACATATCCCACTAGGGGTTCATCATATATTGAATTCATCTCCATTCAATTCTAACACATACTTGTGCTTCTCGTGGTACAACCACATACATTCAACATATCCGTTGAATCATTCAAATTGCTAACTAACTCTCTTGAGTCTCATACACATAGTTCTCATTGACATTATACCCCAATAAGGTCCTATATACATTAACGTGTCGATGCCATGTCCCCGACATGGTCTTATACAAACTCTTACACCGAGGCCAAATTCCAATATGGTCTTACACGAGACTTTAACCATCATCATATCATGCTATACACATCTCAATTCTATTGACATTTCATCAAAAGATATTCCATGCATTCATATGGTAAATACACATTCCCTACCACATTGGAATGTTAAATTAATTCGTACGTAATTACAACGTTTGCACATGAACTTACCTCGATGCCGTAAGGGCCAAAAGGGACCTTTTTGCCCACATTTCTCTTTTCATCCGTTCTAGGTCCGAAACTCGTTTTCTTTGATCTAGAACAATGAAATTTACTGATTTAATCACTTATAAATCATATTACACCATAATATACACTTTAGGCAAAAATGACTATTTTGCCCCTACACTTTGGCAAAATTACGATTTTGCCCCTAGGCTCGTAAATAAATTTTCATCACATTTTCTTGTTAAACAAGCCTAGCTGAACATTTAATCCTCTTACAACTATCCACAATTCCAACTATTTCATGCCTTAATGAACAAATTACAACTTTTGCATTTTAGTCCCAAATAGGTGTTTTCATGACAACACCTTTCACAAAAGTTGTTTCTCATCATCCTATCATTCATTTTCTTCCATAAAACTCATCAAACAACATGAACTCTATCATGGCAAGTCCCTAGACTTTTAACCATATTGCAAACTAGTCCCCTCTTTAGAAAGCTTAAGCTTTGGGGACTCCAAAAGTACAATTTTCTTCAAGAAATACCATCAAAATCACTTACTTGAGTGGAGAATTTCTTGCTGAAATTTTAAGCTTCAAAAACCCCTCCCATGGCTGCTATTTTCGGTGGAGGAAGAGAAGAAATAAAAAAAAGATGATAGCTTTTCTTTTTGTCATATTTTATTCATCTTTTCTCACCAAATTTGACTAAGCATTAAATGCTCTTGTCTCCCATACCACATGGCCGGCCATCACACTCCAAAATGGCCTATTTTCACATTTGGGACCTCCAATTTATAAACCATAGCTTTTTGGTACCTCTAGTAATTAAAATAGAACTTTCGCACTTTATGCAATTTAGTCCTTTTTCACAATTTAGCTAGAAATCGCTAAAATTAAGGCACCAAAATTTTCATGCATCCTTATAAACATGTTATAATACATAAAATATCATGAAAATAATTTTCTCTAACCTCAAATTAGTTATTCTAAGATCACTGTTCCGACTAGCCCCTAAATTGGGCTGTTACAATTCTCCCCCTTAGGAATTTTCGTCCCCGAAAATTTTATCAGGAGGAGTTGCTATCAGCATTCTTAAAACGTTTCCATCTACTCTTCAAAATCTCGAATCCACTTATCCTCAAGTTTCTCTTGCCAACAACTCTTAAGCTGTGATACATAAGGTCGAAACGTAACTTGAGACCTAATTTATTCTTCCTCTGGGTATATACTATATTCAGTAATCCACCAATTTGGAACTCTGTACATGTCCAAATGATCGTTCGGATCTTTACTGGTTGATTCATTACAATTCGAATGACATCCCCCTCTTTGGGAATCTTGTCAAACTAAATTTAAAATCTATAAGGTTTTATCCCGCTTTCTCATTAAAGCATTCACCGACTGTAATGGTTTTGTCTTGTACGCTTTGGAAACTCAGCTTTTAGTGGTTAACTACTTCTGACCATAACTCCATCATATCGTGAAATGTACTCTCATCAAAACATTTATCCACATAATCTGTATTTACTTATTCTTGCTTTATTAGATATGCTGCTACTAAATCTCATACCAAAGCTCTGTATAAGTTCTGGATTCATCATCAACAACGGAAAACTCATACAACCTGTATTTACCATCTCAAATAAACTCATTCGGAGCTTATTTAAAATACCATTTACTATATCTCTTCTGAACCCTTTTTTTCTCGAAAAGAAGACTCACTCTAGTCATTAACCTTGCTGAAACTAAGATGTTACCAACTAGGGTCAACCGAGTAACTAACTCGTATTGCTTAACATGGATCTTTTCATAACATCTAACTCACA
This sequence comes from Gossypium sturtianum, assembly GCA_025698515.1. Taxonomy (NCBI): domain Eukaryota; kingdom Viridiplantae; phylum Streptophyta; class Magnoliopsida; order Malvales; family Malvaceae; genus Gossypium; species Gossypium sturtianum. Next base: position 121,034,907 of record CM046952.1, read on the forward strand.
ACACAGGACACAAAAGTGATTGTCTCTGATCACCAACTCACAAACTCTTTCTCTTGATTCAGATCGATCTCAGTACTAGAACTTTCAAATAAACAGCTCTTTCAATAGCTTACAACTCAACTATCATGGTTTGAACATTTCGATGAGCATATCTTTATATTATGCTCCCTACTCACGTACACACAGAATTTTATTCTCTTTACTGATTCATGCGTGAATATACACAGAACTTGAATTATATCTCAATACCTTAATCTACTCTTTTCTCCATAATGAGAACATATTTTAAGCACACTCTCATCTGAGTTTCTCTTGCTATGCCAATCTAGAACCTTTACGATCATCATATCTCACGATAGTAGGGACATCTCGATCGAATTCGTTAACTCTATTCGGCTTACCCGAAAACCCATCACACAACGTGAAACTTGTGATTTCACCTCTTATACACGAATCATCACCAATTTCCTCCTCAAGGTACCCAATTAAGGTTACGAGGAGATAAAGGAAATGTCGATTTCAATTAACTAAATCGACAACCGTTTTGTCTGATTTTTACTATCAGCTAACATTCTCACACAATCACAATTTATGAAAAGAACAACTACATCATCCCTGAAGGGAAACATGTATTAGTACATAATAATAAAGGAGATCATTATAATCCAATCCATGGCATTAACTAACCATGCACAAACCACAGGCTTCGAGCCAACTTACTCATACTTGCCATTTATTTAGCACATATTGTGCCACACATCGTACTAGTTTCTTTGTGATTCATTCACGAATATCTGCATTCACTCATTCACATGACTTTAGTACTAATCTCATTTATACTTCTAGACTCATCTATTTGTCCCATTGATCACTAGGGATAATCAAAGACGCAAATTCGTCGTTATTCATGTAGGCACGAAACCAATGCCACACCCCCGGGGTGGTCTTATATTGAGTCACCACTAAATGCCAATGCCATATCCTAGATAAGGTCTTATATGGACTTCCACATCAAGTATCGATGCCATGTTCTGAATATGGTCTTACACGATTCTCATATTCATTACTGATGCCATATTCTAGATATGGTCTTATACAGAATCATGACTTGGTGCCGAGGACTTTTCCAACACTACAAACCCTTCCTAAATCACCTAAAAATTAAACTAAACATGCAATAATAATTTTTTTATACACACTTAATTCATTATTCCCTTTTTTTTCTGAATGACAAAATCCAGTCTCTCGACACAGGAAACCCATTTATTCTAGGCCCAGTTTTCAGGGCGTTACAACTCACACCTCCTAAAAGAAATTTTGTCCCCGAAATTTCCAACTAACAGGGTGGTCGTGCATCAACTACCCCACCACGCTACCGCTGCGCACTCTGACCCTAATAATTTTAATACATACCCAAAACATCCACCTATCGCAAACATTCTCAAACATACGCAGAATAAGTACCAAATTCTGATTCAAATGTTTACGAAGCCCTAACACTTCCACAGCCTCGGTCGCGGCCTCTTCCTCCTCTTCTAGCGCTCATCGTTGATTCTCGTATTATCCGAATTAGGAATTTTATGAAATCAGTACATAGTTCCACTTGTTTAGGGCACATGTCTTATGTAAGTAACAACAATTTTCTTAAAGTTATTCCACGGTCGAGAATCCACTACAGGCTTGATTTCCCTACGGCGTTAGTCTCTAAAAGCCTATTTTTAAGTAGCCCATTATCTACATATTCGAAGAATTTAAGCAAATGTAGTATGATAACTTACTTGGCTCGACGTCGAGGGCTCGATGAACCACACTTCAAGAATCCTGCAAAAGCTTTTTAAAACCCAAAATCTAAGGCCCATTTCATAGCCCGAGCTTTGTAACCGGGCTCTGATACCACTAAATGTAACACCCCAAACCTGACCTATAAATTAGGCCTGAATCTGGAATGTCACATTAAAGGCGCACTTCAAAACAATTTACTAGTTAACCATTTAAGGCCCAAAAGCCCAAAACAAAAGATTATTTCGAAAGCCATATTAACACTTTAATAATTTTATGAAGTTTCTTAAGTGGGCAGTTGAAACAATAATAATAATAAACCCAAAATTCAAAGTCAAATAGGAGTTACATGGCCTTATTACAATCCAATGAAAAAAAAAACAAAGTATTTAAAACAGAATCATTTGAATAAATTAAAACATTTGAACAGCTTGTAGTGTGGCCATCTCCGAGTCCTCTCCCACGTTGAGCCGTCTATTCAGGATTACCTGAAACAATTAAAATTAAGGGTGTGAGTTTCGAAACTCAGTGTGTACAACCCTTGGCAGTCAATTCACATACAAATATTCACATTGGGCCTAAGCCCTATCAAATCGGTGGTCTTGGGCCTTATCCCACAATGACCTCATATCATATCATATCGTATCATATACAAACAAGATAATGCAAAACCCACCCCAAAAATCCATCCGCTACACACCATTTCCCTTCCAACCTTATGGCTCCTGTGGGGAATTCTAGCTCGACCCACCCCTCCACTACACACCATGGGTAGCCCGGTTGCGGTACTATCGAACGTTGCAGCAAAGCTGCTAATCATATATTGGGCTTAAAGCCACCGGTGGATCCACTGTCGTCAAGCGACTATGCGATCCTCAATTCTTCCTCCGTACCATAATTCTTACCCATATGCATCCTAAGCAGAATATCATATTAATGCATCAAACACACAAGTAACATCTATAAGCTTATATTCATCACATAGGGGTATTCCCGTCATTTCACTACCCAGGGGTATTTTCGTAATTCTACCCTACAGGGGTATTTTGGTAATTTTACAAAATAGGGGTATTTTGGTAATTTTGAAAATAGGGGTATTCTGGTAATTTACAAATCTAGGGGTGTTTTAGTAATTTTACAATTATAAGGGTATTTTAGTAATTTTACAAATATAAGGGTATTTTAGTAATTTTACACATATGAGGGTATTTTAGTAATTTTACACATATAAGGGTATTTTAGTAATTTTACAAATATAAGGGTATTTTAGTAATTTTACAAATATAAGGGTATTTGGTCCCTCTCGAGTTTTAGTTATGAACTTTGGCCCATAAACAAGTCCGCGCGGTTAAAGTGAACAAACACTATGCACCAGGTAGGATCTCAGAAAAGAGGAGGTGGGTCACTCGGACCGCTTAAGTACCAAGCTCTCACTAGATCCAATCCTAGACATGCATATGTCGGTTACCACACTCTAACTAATCGACTTGTCCACAGACAAGTTTGATTATTAGCTTAAGTCTTATGAAATTACAAAGTTGTTCAAGCTAGGCCTAAAGTCCATTAACCCCAACATACTTGTCTACGCCCCCATAAGCCCATCAAGCCCATTTCATGTCCTTACGGCCCGTTAGGCCCAAATCTCATCATATGGCCTATTAGGCCCAAAACATATCTAGATCATGTATCATGCATGACTAATTCAATTCGTATAACCAACCAAACCATTTCATCAAACTTAGCCTCAGGGCCCACCGGGCCCATTTAGCCACTTTCGGCTTTTCGACTTTTTAACATTGCCGATATCGTGTGTGTAGTGTTTGTACACACCTGGTAACCTTGCGTGCTGCAAACTTCTTAGTCACGAACCTACAATTGACATTACTAGCGATTAACCAAAACTTAAACACATACTGACCAAAAACCGAAACCTCACCGTACCCTTACCGTGTGCCTCACGTTCTAGTAGCCCTTCCTTTGCTACTATTGGCGATTATTCTCTAGATCTACATCCAAACACCTATATTGTCAAAATCAAGTGACCCATATTGATCATAAGTCACCCCTATGAGCCACAATAAATTCGTTCACTTATTAAAACTCTAACTGAACCGAGAATGCTTACTGCCTTAATAACAATCCTTACCCAACGCACTTGCGATTGCTGAGCCTCACCCTTGCTAATACATGGTAACAGAAAAGAGGGGTTAGATAGCCCTTCGGCTTACAATAAAACACACTAAAAATTCAACTAAGCTCTTACCGAAATCTTCCTTTGATCCTGCGGCCTAAGTCCGGCTTTTGAGACTAGAAAGGTGACAGAGGTAATTCGGCAACACTATGGGGAATAAGAAAAGAGGTGATTCGGCTAGAACCAAGTTGGTGAACCCAAAAAGGAATTTTGAGAAGGGAGATTATGAAGGATTCGGCTTTGGTACACTTAGAGAAAAAAGATGTCCGAGCCTCTCACAAGTGAAGAAATTCGGCTAGAAGGAAAGTAAAAATTTTGCATTAACCTAGGAACTTAATTCGAAACTTATATTTATACTAAAGAAAAAATAAAATAAAATAAAATAAACCTACACTCCCCAATCAACTCAAGCTTATCCCCAATTAAATTCCTTTATTTTCTCCAAATTTTATCTTCATCCCCATCCAAAAATTCCTTTATTAATCCAAAAATCCAATTTGAATTACATTCAAATTGCTTTCCCCGAATAGCAGCCTTCCTTTGGTGTTTTGATCCACTTCAAACAGCTTCCCCACGCCAGCAGCAAAAATAGCAATTTGTTGTGCACAAGGCAACTCGAAACCAAGACTTCTAGGCACCACCACACGCTACCAACCACTGCACCACAACTCTTCTTGTGATATATTCCATTCCCAACTTCTTTTAAGGCCTATTTCCTAGCGACCGAATCATCCAAAGAAATCTAAAAAATAATTGCCAACACCCAGCGTCGAACCTCCATCCTCTTCACTATGATACACGCCCCTTGCCACTGCACCGCCCACTTTATTTGAGTCATAATTCCTCCCCAATTAATTATAAACCTTTCTTCCGCGCTCCAGGTTTACATAAAAAAAACAAACATTTAGCGCACGCCGCGACTAGAACCTTGCTCCCCCTCCTGCTCCTAACGCCTCTGCCACTGGGCCAAGCATTTCTTTGTGTCGTGAATCAGCCCCAACTAATTATAAAGCCTAAACTCTGGCCTTCATACTAACATATGCACAATAAAAAAAATTTGCCAAGTCCAGGACTTGAACCTTTGACCACCAACTTATTTAAAACGCCCCAGGCCACCAGACCACCTACTTCCTTGTGCTATCTTTTAACCCAACAATATTTTAAAAGCCTTCTGACTACCACCAACCTCACTTAAGGGTAAAAACAAAATTTTTGCTAAAGCCCTAGATCGAGCCTAGGACTTTTCCAACACTACCAACCCTTCCTAAATCACCTAAAAAGTAAACTAAACATGCAATCATAATTTTTTTTATACACACTTAATTCATTATTCCCTTTTTTTTTTCGAACGACAAAATCTATTCTCTCGACACAGGAAACCCATTTATTCTAGGCCTAGTTTTTAGGGCGTTACACCATGCCTCGAACATGATCTTATATGGGACCTTGTCTATCCCATATCTCGATGATAGCCTCATCATTTTAGTCCTCTAGGACTTCAACCTCATGTTCAACAAAAGTTACTCTATTTAGTAGAGTATTATGCATCGATGTGATACAAAGCATTCTAAAAATGCTAACATAAATACTGCATTAATCACATATAAACTTACTCAATTTAACTCTCATAACATCTCATCATAATTCAACAGTGGTAAGGGAGTGAGGTTGCAAGTCCCTTAGCCTAACTCTCGTGACTGCATACATATGATTTACTACTCATTGTCAATGAAATATCATCATAGTCACACAACTCGCCTCAGGCAAGTTTTCATACTTACTCATGTTACAATGTTTTCTGTCACCCATAATTTCGAACAGTGACTTCACTTACTCAAGTTCCACCTTAATGTCTACTCAAGTACTCAACATTAAGCTCTAATTCCTCTTTCTATTTCTTATTAATCTAGAGAATGTCTTACGGGTTTTGAGTATGTCGTTTACTTGATTGCCATAGTCCAACTATGGTCTTACTCGTATCACAACATCATAGCCAAGCTATTGCTTTACATGTCGTCACGATGCCATAGCCTCTCTATGGTCTTACACGAAATCTCATATCAACACCAATGCCATATCCCAGATACGGTCTTACATGGAAACTCATATCGATGTCGATGCCATATCCCAGATATGGTCTTACACGAAATCTTATATCGATGTCGATGCCATATCCCAGATATGGTCTTATACGATCTCATACCGAAGCCAGGTCCTAGACGTGGTCTCACACGGGATTACTATTTGATGTCGATGCCATATCCCAGATATGGTCTTATACGGGATCATGTATCGATGCCAATGCCATGCCCCAGACATGGTCTTATATGGGATCACATATACCGCCATGGTCCAACCATGGTCTTATTCATCATTTTATCATTGAACGACCATACCCATCTCCTGCATTCTACTTAGTCAAACTTTTCAGTTTTAACTTCCACACCATAATATGTGTGGCTTCATAATAGAGTCATAAAACAAAACATCATGTATTCTCTACTTTAACAGTCACATGTGAGATTTAACCATGTGGACATATTTATCATAAACAATGGCATCACAAATCTCAAATGCTTACTTACTCTTACTGCTTCTCACATACATCATGGTACTTACTAGTCTCATGTTTGTAAGGTAAACAAGGTACCTGTAACACTTGATCACATAGATCAGTATACTTTACTATAACAAGCATAATCTCTGACTCATCATTCATAACAAGAATAATACTCATTTTCAACTTGATAATAACTTTGCTTACTTAACTTTCTTGCTATCTCACTTTAACTTTACTCATTTCCCCGATGAATTTCTGCGAATAACCGAGGATACTAAATCTTTTCACATGAACTTGATGCCAAAGCCATATCCTAGATACGGTCTTACATGGAATATCTCATCTTGGTTTCGAGGCCATGTCTTGACATGGACTTATACGAAGTCTTTCTTGTTCTCACCAATGCCATGCCTTGGCTTGGACTTACATGGGATCTCTTTCTCTTGATAGCTTTTCAATGCCAAGCTTGCCTTGGACTTACATGATAACTCTGCTTGATTGCCGATGCCATGCCTTGGCATGGTCTTATACGGGCTTTCTAATCTCATGTGGTAGATCGAGTATCCTGGAAAATTCCATCTTCAATCGGGACTTGCTCGTATTTAATCTCATTGATTTCTTTGTTTAGCAAAACATTAAGCATTCCATGATAATAATGTACATTATACTGAGCAATTCAATGATATAAATCATAAAGCTTAGAAATCATACAAACTTACTGAAATTAGCTCGGTTGGGAATCATCTCTGTCTTAACAAAACAATTTCGCTAGAGCCGAGAGACATCACACTATCATTATCCACATATGGCATGTATTACTAGACTCTTACTCGTGCTAGGTTAGTTCGAGAACCGACTAAACCATGCTCTGATACCACTAAATGTAACACCCTATACCCGAGTCCGAGGCTAAGACCGGATACGAGACATTACTATGCTTGAACTTTCTTAAACATGTACTTACGGGCTATGAAATTTCGTTTCGAATTAAAAACTTCTCTTTCTTAGTCAAATCAGACATTTCATGGGCCTACGAGGCCTCAGACTTACGTCCCAAAACTTTCAAAACTCATCTGAAAACTTTCTCTCGAAACAGGGGTCACACGTCCGTGTGACTTGGGACACGCCCGTGCACCCCTAAAACATGCCCGTGTCTTTCACCCGTCGAGGATACTGGCAAATTACACACAGCCTGGACACACCCGTGGCCCTGGCCCGTGTGCCAAACCTTGGCATTCTGACTTATTCACACGGTCTGTACACACGCCCGTGTGCGTCAGCCGTGTGACAATTGAATTTCTAAGTGTCAAGTGCAAACTTCACACGGCCTTGGCACACGCCCATGTGCCAACCGTGTGTATCACACGGCCTGAACAAACGGCCGTGTGACCAGCTCGTGGTCTAATCTGACTTAAGATACTAAGGTGCGAGAGACACACGCCCTGACACACGCCCGTGTGTCTATCCGTGTGGGCACTTAGAGGCTATCTTACCAAGCCTTTTACCACTCCCGTTTGCATACATTCATATACTACTTCAAAACATTCTCAAATCATCATTTAGAACACATGAATTAACATATTTAATCATTAAAGAGATAAAGTCTTTAGCCCATACACTAGGGAGAACTACTCCCAATACAATTACAACCAATTTAAGCCATCATCTATGGTCATACACAACCAACTCTAGATTCTCTTAGGCCAATACAATTTGACTATATTGGTTAGAACTTAATCAACTTTAAAAGAATCCCTATACATGCCATGACTCATAAGGATTTGATACCTCATACCAAGAGTCTGCTCGATAGTGTGAAAACATCTCTGGCGGCCTCCAACCCGAGCTAAGTAATGAAACCTATAAGAGATGAGAAAAGTAAAGGAGTAAGCAAAAATGCTTAGTAAGCTCATCTACATAATATGTCAAATATTGATATTCATTGAATGTACATAATTACAAAGTATCATGAAGAGTGTCTCTCATAAACTCATGGTTACTTGCTCAAATATTCTTGAAACTTACTCATTCAATCTCTTACCACATTCTTACCATGTCACAAGCCAATTGCTCGTTCAATTAGCATACATTCCTGCACTGATCACCACATGATCATATAAAACAATACATCAAGCATTTTCAATAAGCCGCTCATGCGACTAATATCTCGGTGGTTTCGCACTTAGCCCACCATTGAATCTCTAATAGGGTGGTATCGCACACAGCCCACCAATCATTTATACTTATGGTGATTTCGCACTTAGCACACCAATCGTTTATAAGCGATGGTATCGCACACAGCCCATCGATTACTAATTAATCAGGTGGTAACGCACATAGCCCACCGATATTAATATAATTGATGGTATCGCACCCAGCCCATCACTACCATCAATAAGGTGATATCGCACATAGCTCACCGTTATTTTACATTCATGGAAAGTAATCCACAAGTATATCCCTATTTCAAATGTTCATCCGAGAACATCCTCACACACTTCTATTCTTACTTAACTTTCTACGATACTCGTTCGCATTCATACAGTGCATCAATAAATCTATCTCATGCAACTAAGGTGCATTAATAACACATATCCCACTAGGGGTTCATCATATATTGAATTCATCTCCATTCAATTCTAACACATACTTGTGCTTCTCGTGGTACAACCACATACATTCAACATATCCGTTGAATCATTCAAATTGCTAACTAACTCTCTTGAGTCTCATACACATAGTTCTCATTGACATTATACCCCAATAAGGTCCTACATACATTAACATGTTGATGCCATGTCCCCGACATGGTCTTATATGAACTCTTACACCGAGGCCATATTCTAATATGGTCTTACTCGAGACTTTAACCATCATCATATCATGCTATACACATCACAATTCTATTGACATTTCATCAAAAGATATTTCATGCATTCATATGGTAAATATACATTCCATACCATATTGGAACGTTAAATTAACTCGTACGTAATTACAACGTTTGCACATGAACTTACCTCGATGCCGTAAGGGCCAAAAGGGACATTTTTGCCCACATTTCTCTTTTCATCCGTTCTAGGTTCGAAACTCGTTTTCTTTGATCTATAACAATGAAATTTACTGATTTAATCACTTATAAATCATATTACACCATAATATACACTTTAGGCTAAAATGACTATTTTGCCCCTACACTTTGGCAAAATTATGATTTTGCCCTTAGGCTCGTAAATAAATTTTCATCACATTTTCTTGTTAAACAAGCCTAGATGAACATTTAATCCTCTTACAACTATCCACAATTCCAACTATTTCATGCCTTAATGAACAAATTACAACTTTTGCATTTTAGTCCCAAATAGGTGTTTTCATGACAACACCTTTCACAAAAGTTGTTTCTCATCATCCTATCATTCATTTTCTTCCATAAAACTCATCAAACAACATGAACTCTATCATGGAAAGTCCCTAGACTTTTAACCATATTGCAAACTAGTCCCATCTTTAGAAAGCTTAAGCTTTGGGGACTCCAAAAGTACAATTTTCTTCAAGAAATACCATCAAAATCACTTACTTGAGTGGAGAATTGCTTGCTAAAATTTTAAGCTTCAAAAACCCCTCCCATGGCTGCTATTTTCGATGGAGGAAGAGAAGAAATAAAAAAAAAAGATGATAGTTTTTCTTTTTGTCATATTTTATTCATATTTTCTCACCAAATTTGACTAAGCATTAAATGCTCTTGTCTCCCATACCACATGGCCGGCCATCACACTCCAAAATGGCCTATTTGCATATTTGGGACCTCCAATTTATAAACCATAGCTTTTTGGTACCTCTAGCAATTAAAATAGAACTTTCACACTTTATGCGATTTAGTCCTTTTTCACAATTTAGCTAGAAATCGCTAAAATTAAGGCACCAAAATTTTCATGCATCCTTATAAACATGTTATAATACATAACATATCATGAAAATAATTTTCTCTAACCTCAAATTAGTGATTCTGAGATCACTGTTCCGACTAGCCCCTAAATTGGGCTGTTACAATACCCTTTCTTCATCGGGCTTTGCTTTCTCTTCTTTACTGATCACAGATATCTTGGATCACACTGGACAGTCTCGCATCATATGCGGACCACAACATAAGAAATACTTCATTGGCTTCTTTTCATTCTTTTTGGCCCTCTTCGCTTTGACAGAACTCAAGATTGGACTAAGTTTCATCGGTACTTTTTCTATCTCAATGTGGAAAGAATACTTTGTCCTTCGATGGCAAAAAACACATTTTTTTGGACAGTCCCTCACTATATGCGAACCGACACAAAAGAGGCATTTCATTAACCCCTTCAATTTGTTGTTGGGCTTCTACTTCCCATTCCATGGTTTCCCATTACCATGATTCTTACCATTGTAATTTTTTACTTGTCCTTCTTCATCTCCCCCACCATTGCCTTTCTAATTGGGCTTGGAAGACTAAAACTTGTCTTTCCTTGGAACAAGCTCGATTAAGGACTCTACCAACGACATGGATTTGGTAAGTTTCTTGACCTTTCGATGTTGCAACTCTTACTTCATCCTCGATATACTTTAGATAAAACTGCACTTTAAATTCACTTTGGAACTTCTCCCAAGTCTTAATGGTAGCTCCACCTCGTTTGTTACCTTTGGACCTACAATGCCACCATAATAGAGTGACATTATTAAAATACATAGCCAAAAATTTTACCTTAGTAGCATCATCCATGATGCCTTTGGCATAGAAGTGTTGTTCCATTCCCCATAAAAAGTTGTCCACATCTTTTATAGACCTCGTCTCCTTGAACTACTTCGGCTTGGGGACATCCACTTTAGGCTTGGGTGTCGTAGCCAACATCCTATTACCCAAAGTAGCTTTGTAGATAATAAGCTCCCCCGTGAGCTACTCAATTTATTCCTTCAAGGTTGGCACCATAGCCTCGAGAGCATCATTCTTCTCAATCAGCTTACCCACAACAGTATTGAGGACCCCTTTATATTGCATCCGCATTAGCATTGAGGGCCTCTGCCACTTGCCTATTTAGCTTATCTTGGCTCGATTCTAGCTCTGTGGTGTGTCCCTCAACTTCTTCAAGGGTCTCCCTCACATCCCCACGGTCCTTTGAGTTTGGAATCCCTACCATCTAAAGCTAGCAACATATCCTTTGACCTACTATACTTCCTACCCCCACCACGAGTCTCCTTAGGCTCAATCTACTCATCTACTCTTTTCTTCATCTCAATCGATGCCTTCAAACCTTAGCTCGGATACCACATGTCATGGGGCTAGAACTTCAATGAGGCTAACCGCGCGGCCTTAGGTGATTTCTTTGCGTCAAATCTACCTAAGTCAGCCGAACTCTCGAAATGTGAGAATTCACAAGGGAAATTCTTTGAGGCACAGAAAGTAAAGAGGAAGCAAATCACAAACAAAAAGGCAAAACTCAAATAGAAAAGTGACTTGTCGTCAAATGTAGTAGTTAATTCGAGTCAATTTTGCACTTAATGAGCTTATTTTCTAGCCAATTTAGTATCTAATATTTCATTTTTAGTATTTAGGACTTAGGATTAAAAGTTAATAAAAATAAGTTTTTTAACACATTTTTTAGTGTTGCTGACCTATTAGACCGATATGGACCTTAAGTAGGGTTAATTTATGTATTTCAGTGTGTAGGAGGCTTAATTTTAGGCCAAATTGATGTAGGAACTTGGGATGAGTGATGCACAAGCTTCCCAGGCCGTGAAAGCATGACAAAAACATCCAAATCCACTTAATGTCTTGTGTGGCGCAATACGCTGTAACACCCCTTACACGTATTCGACGCTGGAACAGGGTACGAGGCATTACCAGATTCACATCACAAGCAATCATACAATTCCGAGTCATAAAATTTTGTCCAAATCAAAACCATTTGAAATTAATCATAAAGTCCCTAGTACGAGCCTACGAGGCCCGAAACATGCTTTGGAAGTGGTTCGGGACTAAACCGAGAACTTTAGAAATTTTTACAAAACTTAGAAAATTTTCCACTAAACAGGGGTCACACGACCGTGTGGATATGGGACACGCCTGTGTGGTCAGGCCGTATGGTCACACACGCTCGCGTCCTGACCCCGTGTAACTCTCTGACTTGTAACTCATGAACAAATTGAGATCACACGACCAAGTCACACGCCCGTGTGCTAGGCCGTGTGGAAAATTAATTTTCACAAAATAGGTGCAGACTTCACACGGCCAGGGCACACGCCCATGTTCGAGGCCGTGCCATCTACACGGCTGAGACACACGCCCGTGTCTCTGCCCATGTGCTCAATTCTAAGCATTCTGTTTCTCAAAATTAAGGTGCAGGGGACACACGGCCAAAACACATGCCCATGGGACAGGCCGTGTGTCACACACGGCCTAGACACACGCCCGTGTGTCTACTCGTGTGGACAAAATAAAGGCTATTTACCAAGCCCTTTTGCCACCCTCACTTGCACATACCTACATAATATCACATGGCACAAATCCAAACATATAGTTGCAACCAAAACCACCACAACCAAGGTATTAACATCACATCCACATGCTAACATCTAACATGTTTCAACATCATAATTTATCAACACAAATCATGCAAGTTTCCATATTCATGAATGGTATCAACATACAATGATACTTCTACCAACATAAGCCATCATTCATGGCCATATACAAAATGAAATCATTAACCATTATAAGCCAATATATTTGGCCACATTACCAAGGACACATATAATAAAATGACCAAGTCCCTATACATGCCATACATTTAAAATGCTAAGACCATTAATACCCAAAATAAGAGTTTGATAGTGTGATTCGAATCTCTGAAAATCTCCGATTCCAAGTTAGCTTGGTGACACTATAAAAAACATAGAGAACAAACGGAGTAAGCTATATAGCTTAGTAAGCTCGTATGCAAGAAATAAGCAACCTTACCATGCATATAACATTCAATTATTATAACATAATTAACTGTAAATTTACTATGGTCTCATGATCATAATCTATTCCATCATAAAAACTTACCTCATATTCATCATTTCACACATTTATTAAGCATGAGCTTTATGTACATACCTGAGCCATCTCGAAATGAACTTACACATATTCTCATTTTTGACATACCTGTGAACCACTCGGGATAGCAATGCCGGATACTCAAGAAAATTTGCACACTAAGTGCCATATATGTAGCCAAAGCTACCTAAGTATCATATCACATAATCGCTCGCTCTCGAGCTATCGACGGGCCTACTCACACAAGCCGTCGACAAAGACGTAGCTACACTGCTGCTCACTCACAAGCCGTCAAGTATCAAGAACATATGCCGGTATACTCAGCCACCCAGGTGGGACGTGCACGAGACCAAAGACTTGGATCACATAATCACATAACACATAATGACCCTAGTGACATGTCACTTGTATCCTAACCTATTCCTAAGGTTCAAACGGGATTTCTTGCTTGTCGATTCGTCTTCGGACTCGTTCGTAGGATTATACTCATTCACAAAATCAAACATACAATTCATGCAATATTAAAGCATTTAAATACAATTATTCTAAAGCTTATTTTTAACATACGAACTTACCTCGGTACAAAATGGATAATTATTCGATTTAGTCCACAATCTTGTTTTTTCCTCAGTCTAGGTCAGAACCTCGTCTTTCTTGATCTATAATATCAAATTTAGCTTATTCAATTATTACATTATTCAATTTAATCCCAAAAAACACCTTATGGCAAAAATTACATTTTTGCCCCTAACTTTTTAACTTTTTACATTTTAGTTCCTAGGCTCGTAAAATGATTTTCATTCAATTTCATTACACCCAAGCCTAGTCGAACCTATTTCATGCTCATAACAGCCCACATTTTTCATTTATTCACATTTTTACACACATTTTACAACTTTTACAAATAGGTCCTTATTTAACATTTTCATAAAAATCACTTAGTAAATGTTGTTTATCTAACACCAAACATTCATTTTCTACCATTAGACATCAAAATACACAAATATCTAACATGGGTAAAATTTTAGACTTTGATTTTCTTTCAAATTAGTCCTTGAAATAGCTAAATCAAGTTACAACATTCACGAAAACGTAAAAATCATTAAAAATGGGACAAGGACGGACTTACAATCGAGCTTGGAAGCTTGGCCAAAAACCCTAGCTATGGTGACTCTTCAAATTCGGCACAAGGGGACTAAATTGGAGAAGATGACATCTTTTTATTAGTTTTATTTGTCTTTATTTACCATTTTACCAAAATGCCCTTAATGCCAAACTTTGAAATTTCACCTAACCATGTCCATTTTTGTCCAACTTAAATTATAATGGTCTAATTATCATTTAAGGACCTCCAATTTAAGAATTCATTACAATTAAACACTTCTAGCTTCTAGAACACATATTTTGCACCTATTGCAATTTAGTCCTATTAGTCAAATTGGACACTCTATCGATAAAATTTCTTAACGAAATTTTCACACAATCATTCAATCATACTATAGACCTTAAAGAAATAATAAAATTAATATTTCTATTTCGAATTTGTGATCTGAAAACCACTGTTCCGATTTGGTCCAAAAACAGGTTGTTACATATGCAATGTCTGCGTTGCAACACACACCTTGTGTTGAGCCACAGCCCGAACGTGGGCTACAAGCAAGGATGACATCAAAAATCGTATTTTGGCAAATTCTCAGAGATTTTATTTCTTACCTGCACCTAAATTATCGGGGGCATATCAGGCATAAAGTGTACATCTTTTAGCCTATAAATAATAGGTTTTTGTACACAAATTAGGGCATTCAATCAATAAATCCATCAACCCATTCGTCAAACACAATTTTCAGTTTTCTTTTCTTTTATGTTTTAGTCGAAAATTTTCTATTCCAATGTGAAGACAATTACGAGTAGAGATTACTCCAGATATGTGCTTCAATATATATTCATGGGCATTCTCCTTACTCTTCTATTTTATTCTTTTATTTATATTTCATTAGCCTGGTCAACTAATGCTTGCATGATTATTAGAATAAATCTTGTGCTTAATACATATCTTACATGATTCATTTATTGAACTAATTAATTAACCAAGTCGATTAATTAACAAAAGAATAAGGTTTCATAATAGATTATGCGTTCCTACACCCTAGGTTTGAAAACCCTAGGAACTTATCATAGGGGAGACGAGATCGGGAGATAAGTTTAACCGACTAAATTGTAGTTTATCCTGATGGAGAAAATGAGGTCGGGAGATAAGCTTGTATTCACTGATTAATTAGATAGTAGAGGCTGGGAGGTAATACTAGTTAATTAATAGCTAATTCATATTCAAGCCCAAATTTTGAAATTAGTTAATCTTCTTTTTATTAATTAAGGATTTAACCGATCATAGTCTAGAGGCTCGCGTTGTCAACACTAGGAATAGGAAAGTCCATTAGGTTAATTTAAGTTTAATAATTTAATTAATTTAATCAATCTATTTATTTGGACTAACACTACTAATTTGTGACTCAATTAGATTAGTAATTATTTTCTTTAATTAATTTAATAATAATTTCTCCAAACTACAATCCCTTGGGTACGATCTTCGGAATACTTACCAGTGTTTTGTTGTAAACTTTACTATATTACAGTTTGACTCGTATGCTTGCGGACACCACCAATTTAATTTAATATATTTTTGGTCTGATATTTCTACTATAAAGGATAACACATTTATAGGCAGTTAAGTTGTTGGCACCGTTGTCGGGGATTGTGATGGTAAAATTTTTGTTAGATTGATTACTGTAAAATAATATTAGTCGAAAGACAAACGAGCTAGATAGTATCCTAACTTTTATTTAATTAATTTTATATTTTTAGTGTGCATAAAATATATATAATAATTTATTTATTTAAAAAAATTATTATGAATATTATTTACTTACCTTGTTGATTATTAGATGTAATCATGAACATTGAATTTTATAAGTCGGTTTATGAGCTATCTAAATCGAGTTGTTTGTACGGAGATTCGACAAACCAACGAAGTCGAGATTCTAAAGACAAGCAGCCTAAGTGTTCGAACGAACTCCCACCTAAGCTGAACAAGTATACATGTGAGAGGGGTGGAGATCCGACGAATCGATGGAATTATGGCGGATAATATGGCATGCCCAACTACTCGGTTCAACAAGAATTGGATTTAATAACGGGTGATTATGTATATAGGCACTTGCTTGAACAACATCGAAGTAAAAAAAATGTCAAGTCTGACACAAGAAGTCTCAACAAATTAGCGGAGTTATGATCGCAGGATTGGAGACAATGATCATTTATCCGAACTCCCTTATGATTCGGATTTATATAAATCCATTCTCTGTAATCTTGAATTTGAAGAAGTTCAAAAATAGGTGGACCAGTTAGAGGAATCAAGCCAAAAGAAAACAAAATAAGATATTCCATAGGAAGAGATACTTGAGCGACAATTGGGAACATCTAAATAACTAACTGAAACTCCTTGTGATTCGTATGACGATATGTCCGAACAAGAAAGTCACGAGCGAGAATTCCAACCTAAATCAAAGGGAATCCAACAACAGTTGGATCAATTAGAGGAATTCTTCCAAACAAGATCCCAAGAAAGTACTGCATTGGAAGAGGTCATACATGATGCCTCCAATTTCGATCCAAAGGGCCAATGTACTACCGTCAGCCATCCAAAATTAAATCTTGAAAGTCAACAAGACTTTGGATCCGGAGATGGGAATGAACTGGATACAACCGAAGACATTTTTGATCCAATTAACATAAAATAAATGAAGACATAAAAGTATAAATAGAATTAACAACTAACATTGAGCTACAACTGATTCTGAATGAAAGTATAGACGAGCCGATACATTTTCTAGCCATAACCTGTAACAGCTCATTTTTCAGTGGTGTTGGAAACAGTGGTTTCGGGGCCACCAAATTCGACGAGTAAGTTTGTAAATATTATATTTAATATTTACGAGTTAATTGTGATTTTAAAAACATTTTTGATATTGTGATTTTTGTTTTATAAGCGATTTATTAAGTTCAAGTGGTATGACCCTAAAGTCAAGTGGTTTTAGAAAATGAGGTATCGGGACCTCGTTTCTATAAACCGAGCCGTAAATATTTTTATAAATATTTACAGAGTGTCATTAAGGTGGTATTAAAGTTTCATTGAAAAACTTTAACATTTCGATAGTTAATTAAGCGAAAAGGACTAAATCGTAAAAATTGAAAAAGTCAATCGCTATTAGTTTAAAGGTGTTAATTGATTAAAGAATTATAATTGGATGGCCTTATTGAGTAAATTAGCCATCCTTAAAATATTGGGACGGTGGATGCTTTATTTTCTTTTAATTTTAAATTTTTATATGTTATTTTATTATGAAATAATGAATTAAAAAGGTTAATAAGTAAAAAATTAATAAAAAGAAAAGCAAAAACCTATTTTTTTGCTTATGTTTTCTTCTTCAACCGTGAGAACTCCATTTTTGGAGCAAGGAGCATTCATCCAACCTTCAAATGTTGCATGTAGGTGAAATACTTATCCATTTTTAATAATTTTTATGTTTTTGAGATCGTTGCAACTAGGTCCAGCTAGCCCGTACCTTCGATTTTGAAACTGTTAAAGATTTTGAATGTTTCCATTGATGGATATTCTGATTTTTTATGTTAGATGATGAATTTGGAATGTTGATTTATATTTAAAAGTATTTTATTAAGTGATTTTTTGATGAATTTATCGATTAGGGACTAAATTGTTAAATTGATAAAAGTACAAGGAATTAATCTGAAATTGTTGCATGAATGGGCTGCTTTGGATACCATGAACATTCTTCTAAGCACAATTTTGGGTAAAAATGGTTAATTTGCATGTTTTGGGCTCAGGGACTAAATTGAATAAAAGTAAAACTTTAGGGGTAATTTTGTAAAATGTCAAAAATGACCAAATTGTATGAAATGAAATGTTTTACTATCTAAATTAATATATTGAATGAAATTATTAATTTAGATCAAGATTGGGTGGAATATCGAGGAAAATGGAAAATTGCCAAAATGCCCCTAAACTTTGGTATTTCTGCAATTTAGCCAGGTAAGTTCGTATGAACTGTACTATGTATATTTCTGATTAAATTGAATTTTATTATATAAATTTTACTGAAAATGAATCGATATATATATGTTATTATACAATTTATCTTGTAATGAAACGAGGGAAATTCAACAACGTACGACGACTATCGAGTCCCATTTGAACCTTATGAATAGATAAGATACAAATGACATGTCATTAGGGGTTACTGTGATTATGTGATCCGGGTGCTAGTCTTGTACGTCCTACCGGTGGCTGAGTATACCGGCATGTGTTGCAGTTACTTGACAACTTGTGTGAGCAGCACCGTGTAGCTATGTCTTGACCCACTGCTTGTGTGAGCAGGCCCGTCGATAGCTCGAGAGTGAGCATATATGTGATATGAGATTGAGATAGCTTTGGCTATATACGAGGCACTTCGGGTGCGAGATTCATTGAGTTGGCTTCGGGCCATGATATTGGCACTTAGTGTGCGAAATTCCCGGGTATCTAATATTATTCCGAATGGTTCAACGGGTATATCAAAGATACAGATGAGTAAGAGACTAATAAGAGGTGGTACAGGTATGTACATGAACCGTATAAGCTCTAAAGCAAAGAAAGTTATGAATTTCAAATCTAATCTTATGCTTGAAAATGTGGAAGGTTTGTTAGTTAATATGAGCTATATGTTGTTATATGAAAGAGTGGTAAGGTTTAAATTATGTAATTTCTTATGAAATGGTTTAACATGTGATTAATTCCAAAAGAGCTATGTTTAAATGCATTAGTTTGTGGTTATGGTTGATGATATGCTTATGTCTTATGTGTTATTGTAAACGGAAAAATATATATAGGATTTTTTTTCTATGTAATTTATCACCTTTTTACTTAAATCCATTGTTAAAACTAAGCAATAATTTAATAAATTAACGAAATATGTGAAAATATGAAATTAGGACATAGAAATTATTAAAATGTGATTTTATGCTTTATTATATAGTTTTCATGCAATAAATGGCTTATTTTATATTAATTTGAATATATTATATTTTTTAAGACATAAAGTGGGCCATGCATGATTAAATTAAATAATAAAATATAAAATTATATTTAATAATTCATTTTAAAATATTTTATTAATAATTTGGGTTTTAATTAATTAATTAAATTGGATAAATTTTATTCTTTGGTCCTCTAACTTGTTGATTTATTCTGGACAGGTCTGATAGCTTTGCTGGATTACAAAACCGTCCAAATTGGAGACCAAGTCAACCCAATATTCGGCTACACATGGCTGTCCATTTAAACCATTCTTTAGTTTAATTACACAAGGTCCTTGCAGTATTAAAGAAATTAGAGATTTGCCCGAAGATTTACGATTGACCGAGTCTCAGTCCTGAGTTGTGTGGCATCCAAAATTGCTTAAAAATCAAGCAAAAATCAAGTCAAAAGCCACCAAGCATGGCCGGCCACAATTTGAGGAGATTTGAATAGGTTAACATCCACTGTTTTTAGCAAACTATCCCCCTCTCCTCACCTATAAATAAGACCCTCTCATTCCCCCATTCATCATCCCTCAAGGATCCCTCAATCATTCCTCATTCATTCTCATCATTCATCATTCTCTCTTCTCTCCAAATTCTCTTAGCCTTTTACATTCCCACACCTAGCATCATCTCTTCATAGATATTTTAGCAATTAAGCCTCTTAAAGAACCCTTGGTCGGCCACCTTAGAGAGCCATCAGCAAAGGAGCAAAGCAAAGGAACGAATGAGCCTCGTCAGTCAGAGTCTTGGGTGACAGCCACTCTGAATTGGGTTTAATCTTTCTTTTCTTTAATTTAATCTAAAGATGTTTGCTATGTGTTCTTTGTTCTTGTTTACAACAATTTTAGCTTAATTTTATTTAAGCTAGGATGATTGCTTTGATTAAATAATATTTATTGGATTCATGCTTATAATGTTTGTGCCTCAATCGATCATGTTTTCAATTAAAATCAAGTCTGTATTTTGTTCATACGTGATTGAAATGCACCTGAATTAGCTAAGCGATCCTGACCAGACGACGGCTAATGGACACATAATTGAAATGTGCATGCTCAATTTAGATCTTGACCCGATTAAATTGTAGGTTGCATAACAACTCTGACCAAGCTGTGTTATCTGTATAGTTTTTAGATTTGTGTAATTAAACTGTTTCAAACCTGACACGTCCCTGTTACCTCACACGAATGCTAAGAAACCCTTAGTAAATAAGGATCAGTAAAATGCGTATTTACTAAGTAAAGGATTCCGAAAGGACCTAATGTGGTTTCCAAACTCATGAAAGATCGAGTTGCCATGGAATGTTTTTTCGAATGTTATTAAGCATGTTGATAATAAATTGAGTTTAATTAAAGTAATTGTCCTAGTTTATTTATGTTATAATGGTTGCAAATTGTGTTTAATTTTACTAAAATCTATTTCATTCATATAGTTTGTATACTTAGGATAATTTGCATTAGGGATCATTGCATTTAGTTTAATATATTTTAATCACCACTTCTCAACTATATTGTGTTTTTATTTACCAAATTGTTAATATAATTTTACAAATTAAGTGGCTTAGCAAAAATACAATCCCTGTGGAGACGATAACTCGATACTTACTTATTACTTGATAACGACTGTGTACACTTGCACAAACCTACGCGTTACAGTTATGCATATGGATCGTGTGTGGAAAGTAATGAAATACAAATGAAAATAAAGAAATGTGGAGAAGTTTAAAGTTGTTTAAAATTCTACTTTGTTAGGGATAATAGGTATAAGTGATGTTGTGGAATTATTCAATTTGTGAATTGTTGAATTTGGTTTCATGAATCGTGTGGTATCGGTATATGATTATTCTTGAATTATATAAATTTCATATTTGAAATGGATAGATATGATTAAAGTTTATACGAGCTTACTAAGCATTCATTGCTTATGTAGTTATTTTTCTTTACTTTTCAGACTATCGGAAGCTCAATCGGGTTGGAAGCTCGTCGGAGATTTATCACACTATCCAGCGATTATATCGGTAGATGTTAATGTTTTGATTTTGGTTATAATGGCATGTATAGGTATTCTAATTAATATTGGTCTATGTGTTTGAATGTCGAAATGGCCATTTGACTTGGTTGAGTTTTGGTATATTAATGGTATAATAGCAAAGTTTGGCATGCATATGAGTAGCCTTGTTATGGTTAATGTTTGGCTTGTTTGTTTGAACAATAAAATATGAAATGGTAGTTGAATATGCATATGGTATATGTGCTTTATGATATGTGATATATGTGGTGATTTGGTACCTTGTTATGTATAAGTATTTTAGTTAATTGATATTAGTTAAAGAATGGCATTTTGGTACCAAATGGTTTGTGTTTTGGTAAGTAAGATTTATGGTATGTATGGATGCAAATCAAATTGGAAGTTAGTTGTTTATTTTGACCAAATGGAGTACTTGGTGAGACATGTTTATAAGTTGTTATTTGAGATACCTATGTGCGTATTGGTTGAGTGTGGTTATACTATATGTATAAAGGTAGATTATGCATGATTTTGGTGCCTTTTGAGGGCTTATGTATATGTGCAAAAGGGATTATAGGTACATGTTGAAAAGGGTAAGAAAATGGCTTGTAAAATAGCCTATTTTTGTCCACACGGGCAGAGACACGGGCGTGTGTCTCAGCCGTGTGTGACACACGGCTAGATAGCACGGTCATGTGTCCCCTGTAGTTTTCAAAGGGTTGTAAGTCAAGTTTTACACAGCCTGGCACATGGCCTAGCACACGGGCGTGTGGTTTGGCCGTGTGATCCAAGTCAGTGAGTTACACGGGTACGGACATGGGCTGGGACACGGCCGTGTGACCCCTGCAGTTTGTAAACTTTCATCTTTTCCCTGAAATTTCTATATGTTTCTAATTTAGTCCCGATTTGCTTTTAAAGTGTTTTTAGGGCCTCGAGGGCTCTTATAAGGGACAATATGTATGCTATTGATTGGTTTTGCTGTGACTGATGATACGAATTAAATGTTTAAAAAAAATTTATAGTTCTGAAATGTAAACTTCGGTAATGCTCCGTAACCCTGTTTCGACAACGGATACGGGTTAGGGTGTTACATAACCAATGTGGTGCCAACCGAAGAAATCGACGAGTTTATCTTATTCTCTTTCGACGATGAAGATAAAGCTCAGGCAACCAAAGCTTCTTACAACATGTAGGCGAGGAAGCTCGAGCCAATAATACCCTAAAAAATAATTTGAGGTTGGCTTGGATTCGGCACCAAGTGGCTCGTGATGTGGATGTCGAGTCGGTTGAAGATAAGGTGATATTATTGGAATTGACCAAAGATTCTGGTTCAGATTTATCAACAATGGAACAAACGACAAGTTATAGTCTCGAGGGCTTGTTGTAAGTTCTTCTTCGGGGGCGATACGGATCGGCCGACTCCAAAAAAAGACTTTACTTTTAAATTTTGTTTTATTTTAAATTTTATTTTTCATTGTTTGTACTGTTAGTTAGATTTTAGGATTTATAATTTTAATTGCATGTTAGAATTAGGAGCAAACAAGTCTCCAAACACAATGGGACAAGGAGAAGCTAAGCGGGGACAAAAACGAACAACCGGAGGACTTTGACACATCCCAAAGGGCAAGGAAAAATGTCGTGCCGCGTCATGCTCAAGTTAAGGCGTGACACAAGTACTTTGAAGCCAACATATTTGAAGCACTTTGAAGCCATGCATAGGCTATGGCGCGGCACGAGCACTTTGAAGCCAAATTGGGGGATGTAAACACCCTCCTCTAGCTGTCGTACCTCTCCCTCAAAATCTAGCTTTGAATTTTTGAATTCCCTACCTCTAATTTTCATAAGTTTTTTTCCTCTCTTTTCTTCACATTTTTCTAGATTTCATCTTCTATTTCAGATTATAGTCCACATCGATTGAAAAACGAATCTTGTCGGCAACTACCCTGAAACACCCCACACCCGGCCCACGAGCCTGAACCGGATCTGGTTTGTTCCTTAAGTAAACCGGTTTTCAAATTCTTTGTTACTTAGAGAAAATTTGCATAATTTTTTTTTTTAGAAAAATGTTGTTGTGGATTGGGCTCAGATTGGGAACCCATTTGATTTATTGGAAAATCCAATTTGTATTAAGGTGACAAAATAATTTTTAAAGTTTATAAAAATATATTTCACTTAAAATTTAATCCAACAATCGTTTGTAGCAAAATAATTAAAAATAAAGCAAAAATAAGAAAATCCATCTGGCCTTGTGGCCTTATTACATCAAGTAAAACCCAATAATAAAATTAAAGATACTAAAAAGAAATAAAGTCCAAATTAAATAAATTCCTCAATTGATGCATGGCCACCTCAAGGTCTCACCGTCCCGGTCCGTCATTTGTTCATCACCGAAAATAGTTCCCACAACAGGGTGAGTCAACAGACTCAATGTGTACACAACATTAACCTTCAACAAATCAGGCATATAAGTTCGTATCAAGTTCATGTTCATATAAAATAAATGATGCAACCCAAACCCAAGCCTAATGGTCCATCCGCTACACACCACCCGTACACGCCAACACACAGTGTGGGACTACTAAGTCAACCCTCCATCCGCTACACACCATCGAAGGCACTCATTGCAATCGACGTGCTCATCGCCCATATAATTTGTGTCATTAGACACCATATAATGTAACCGGTTACCAAATTCGGATAATGTAACCGGTTACCATATTCAAATTTTGTGACCGTAGTCACCATATTCCGCTGGTGAGACCAAGTCAACACCTTCTTCCCCTTTCTCATATATCCCGAATGCCCCATAAATTTTTTATATCATGCATAACATACTTAATTTCTCATTATTCACATGTTAACAATATAACATATTCGTAATCCTATCGAAAGTAGGAAACGCATCGCACACTTACTCTTACCACATTTATGGTATTTAGCCACATTCACATTCTTATGCATATTCATATATTAAAATAATTGCCATATGATATATTGAAAGTTAGTGTGAGTACACACCTGATTGGCTTAATAGATTCCTTGAAATCCCGAAGAACGATCTACCGATCTAAAGTTTAGATCTGTTAATTCCTATATTCGGCCCATCATACAAAAACACATTAATAACCTTTTCGATTTTAAAACCAAATCCCAATAGGAATGGTATTACTAATACTTACCTTGTTTGCCGATTGGATTGATCAAGTTCCCAAAAATTACTAGTATCCCTTTTCCTTGAAATCGGCTAATACTAAATCATGTAATTTTGTCGATTCGACTTTTGGATCAATTAAAAATAATTCTAAATACCAAAAATAAGCCTTGGCGATTAGATCTATGTACTTACCTTACGCTTTCCAAATCAAGAGGATTCCTTGCCTATATATGTCTGTTTGAAATCTTCATGTTAGATTTAATCTAACATATACATCATAACCTTTAATCAAATAAATTTATCTTACCTTAGATCCTTGATCCTTATATTCGACGATTTGTAGACCCCTTTAGATGTCGTAGTTGATTGCTCCTTTACTTAGAATCAACAAAGATTCGGCTTTGACAAAGAGAAACAGAGAAGAAAATAGAAGAAGAGGAGATGGATTTTGCTTAAAGAAAAATTCGCAGAGAGGGGAGAGAGCTAGGAAAATTTCGCACAGAGGAAGAAGAAAGCAAATGTTGATGAGTAGCCCTCCTGCCCTCCTTTTATAGCCGAAATTATCAGCCTAGGAGTCCCTTACTTGGCCACCACTCCTCTTTTTGATAATATTATCTCTTTTATTTAAAAGATAAAAGCCTTTAATCCATCACTTATCTCCTCAATTTTCTTAAAAGAAAATCCTTTATTTATCACTTATTATTCACATATTTATGCAAATAAAACTCTTCCTTTTCTAGAAACCCATGCCGTCCACCTCAAATATTCTGGAAGCAAAAATAAAACTTATTTATTTGCTTCTCAAGTGACTCGAACCTGTGCCTATTTCCCTGCATGTGACGCCACTTCCTTAGGCCCTAAGTGGCATCTTCAGCCACTTTTCCAAGCCTTTGTTTGTGTGTCAAACTTCTCCAACTTTTTCTTTTAAGGCCCTCTAGCCCTTATTTCCTATTTTGAACTTTAAAATTTGACATTTCGACATCATTTCTAAGTTTCCTAAAATTTTCGATCGGCTCTGTAACTTGCCATTTTTCTTACATTTCCAAGTTTCCAGAAATGTTTACTTTCCTCTTTTGAATCATTTCCACATCATTTCCT
The DNA here is from genome assembly GCA_025698515.1 of Gossypium sturtianum. Classification (NCBI taxonomy): domain Eukaryota; kingdom Viridiplantae; phylum Streptophyta; class Magnoliopsida; order Malvales; family Malvaceae; genus Gossypium; species Gossypium sturtianum. Next base: position 121,060,891 of record CM046952.1, read on the forward strand.
TACATCCCCTAGTTTCCAAAAATGTTCACTTTCCTCTTTTAAACTTAACGTTTCCAAAGCATTTCCTTACATTTCCTTACATTTCCATGCACCTTAGGGTTCCTAGAACTCCTCAGAACACATCCAACACACCCACTGAGCCCACTATCTCATGAATTACACACGAACGCATAACCCCTAATCTAGGATGTTACATACCCGAGGTTTTGTGTTCTTACTTTGTTTTCATAAACTTTATCGTTCAAGTTTGTTGTTATTTTTCTTTAATTTGAAAAAAAAAGGAACCACGAAAACAACAATGTATCACTCAAGCACAGAGCAATATCGATTCCAATCGCTTCCATAACCTTGAAGTTGAGAGGTTCTTTCTCAAAATGAGTGGATGTTCTTTTATTCAGGAACGTGGGTTCGATCCCACCATGTCCACTTGTGATGACATATGGGATTTGGTACAATCCCATCATTGGAATAACTTTTGTGTGACCCTAATCGAACCTGTGATCGGCATAATTTTTTATGAGTTTTACGCCTCTCTGAAGGATAGGGAGTATCGCAAGCAACGAGTGAGACGATCACTGGCGTTACCGTTCGGGGAAAAGAGATATCAATTGCTCCTCTTGAAATTTGTCGATATTAAGATGCCCCAGATTATACCCATGACCATTTAGGGACTTTAGACTTATTCACATTCAAAGATTTTAATATGGAGGGTATAATAGATTATTTGGCAGAGGGGCATGGAGAGTGGACTCGTCATGCCAATACCGAGGTGCCCCTCAAATTCAACATAACCATCATGTTTTCGATGGCCAAGATGTGGATGCAATTCATGTGCACCCATCTGGAACCAACACATAACACTTTTAACGTTACCGCCTATCGAGTGATTATGCTTTATTTTATTTTACAGAGAGATGAGATTTGTATAGGCCACTGGATTTATGAGGAAATGCTAAAGTGCATACAGAGTCGAAAGCAAAGTATGTACTTCTCGCATTTGATCACTGCTTTATGCCGCCAAGCTGATGTTCCTATGTCTCCAATCGAGCCATTCACGAGACCTATGAGGAGCGTGATTGGGGAAAACCTTTACGGCTAGTACGTTGAGCCTCAACAAAAATAAAATCGGGAGAATGAGCAATGAACTAAACATAAGAGCGATCCTCAAGGGCCAATAAAAAGAAAAACTAAAGCTCACACGTCAAAAATGATGGGGCTCACAGACATGCCCATCTCGAAGTGGTAGACACGATGGATGAAAGATATGGACGACATTCTGATTTGTGTTGCGGAACAAAATGGATGGCCAACACCTACACCACTCCTAGACATGTTTGAGCGATCCCCATCGCCGGGCGAGGAGGACGCAAACAATAAAGAAGAAAATGATGATGATACTAAGGAAGAGACCCCGATCGTACCACCAAATTATGAGTGGTTATTTCGACTAGATCGCTCCTCGACGAAAGGTGTGGTGATCCGCGACCCAATCCATCACAATCGGGCCCAGACTTCGGGAATGCGGGTTATTAAAACGTTAGTGGGGCGCGAGATGGGCAAAGCACTAATGATGAAGGAGTTGGAACTTGATTCTGACTAATTCTAAACATTTTTTATTTTTATTTTGGGTTTATATTTTTAATACTTATTTGAATTTTGGATAATTTTAGTTAGCTTAATTACAATTTTATTTTATTATATATATAGTTTGTATTTAGTTTTTCCTTGTACGAACCCAATATTTTTTACAGCACTACAATTGTGAGCCAAAATCGAAAGGAAGAGTAGTCCCACCATTTGTATTGCATGTATCACGCCAATCATGTAACATCTTTCCTTTATATTTTATTGTACATTAAGGACAATGTGTCGAATAAAGTGTGGGGTGACTTAGGAAAATTTTTAAATTTTTTCTGTTATATTTACTTTATTTTCTTTCTTTCGTTTTTAATTCTTAATTACATGTTTTCTATGTGCTTGAGCTTGTTGAAATACAAGTGATTGGTTAGGAGCATATACCTAGGTTGTTTGTTTAAATTGTAAATTTAGCCTAAAATTAAATAATTTAGGTTACTTATATTTAGACAAATTAGTTCAGTTTATTAAATTGTAAATAGGAAAAAGAGATTAAATATACCAAGTGATAAAGGTTGATACGAATAGGTAATTGTATTTGCAGAAATATAGGATGTTCAAATTAAAAATAAAATACTTAGTAAAATCCATGGCTATTGAAATGGTGCAGTATGACTAGTATAACCCTTACAAAAAGTGCTCGAGAAAAATCTCAATCGTATTGACACAAATAAATAAATAAATAAATATAATGGATTATTGGGGAAATATTACTGCATTAGAGTTCAAAGCATGGATAAAAATAAATTGAGTAGAAGAAAATATTCGAACTGACTATTCACTGCAAAAATAAATACTATATTCGTAGATACATTTTGATGGAGATATATATTTAATTTTCTTTAATTTGTTTACTTTGTAATTTATTGAACTAGTCTGTTTACGTGTAAATAACTATGAATTGTTTAAATTTCTAGCTAGAGTTTTATATTTAGACAAATTTTCCTAGTGTCGATGCTCCGATCTAAAATCATGTATCAAGCTGGCTCAAATACATTGTTTAGTTATAGTTTTCATTTTGTTTTTGTTTAGTTTGCTTGAGGATAAGCAAAGACTTAAGTGTAGGGGTATTTGACCTGCCGTCAAATGTAGTAGTTAATTCTGCACTTAATTCCGCATTTAAGGCTAATAAAAATAAGTATTTTTAACACATTTTTTAGTACTGATAACCTATTAGGCCGACATGGGCATTAGGTAGGGTTAATTTGTGTATTTAAGTGTGTAGTAAGCTTCATTTTAGGCCCAATTGACATAAAAACTTGGGACGAGTGATGTACAAGCTTTCCAGGCTATGAAAGCATAAAAAAACGTCCAAAGCCACAAAATGCCTTGCGTGGTGCGACACGCAATGTCTATGGTGAAACACATACCCTGTGTTGAGCCATAGCAGCCCTATGTTGAGCCACAGCCTGAACGTGGGCTAAAAGCAAGGATGATGTCGGCAACCGTATTTTGACAGATTCTCGGAGACTTTATTTCTTACTTGCACCCAAAGTATCGGGGGTATATCGAGCACAAAGAACACATCTTTTAGCCTATAAATAAGAAGCTTTTGTACACAAATTAGGGCATCCAATCAATCAATATGTCAACCCATTCATCAAACATAGTTTTAGTTTTCTTTTCGTTTATGTTTTAGTCAAAACTTTTCTATTTTGATGTGAAGACAATTGCGAGCGGAGATTGCTCCTGATTCGCGCTTCAATATATATTCATATGGATTCTCTTTACTCTTCTATTTTATTCTTTTATTTATATTTTGTTAGCCTGATCAACTAATGTTTGTATGAATATTAGAATAAATATTGTGCTTAATTCATATCCTTCATGATTCATTTATTGAACTAATTAATTAATCAAGTCGATTAATTAACAAAAGAATACGGGTTCATAATAAGATTAGTTGGTATAGATTTGTGTTCTTAAACCCTAGGCTTGAAAACACTAGGAAGTTATCATAGGCGAGACGAGATCGGGAGATAAGTCAAATCGAGTAAATCATAATTTATCTTGGCGGAGAAAGTGAGGTCGGGAGATAAGCGAGTATCTGCAAGTTAATTAGATAGTAGAGGTCGAGAGGTAATACTAGTTAATTAGTAGCTAATTCATATTAAAGGTCGAATTCTTAAATTAGTTAATCTTCTTTTCTTTTTTATTTTCTTTTTTTGAATAATCAAACTAGACTTTATTAAAATATAAACCAAACCCAAAATAAAAGAAAAAGTCCAACACCTTCTGGTCAAGTCCAAAACAGAAATAGAACCCAGCAGATAGTGGCCTACCTGCCAGAAAATAAAACGACAAAACCAAAGGAAACTAAAAAACATGTCCAATCAAAATGATGAACTGCCACCCACTCCACTTTCCTAAAAATCACTTTTATTATTGTCGGTTCCAGTTCCCATAAGAGTTCATTGATGCTACCCAGATACCTACATCTAGCATCCTCTCTGTCGATTCAAAGGTCCTCGAAGCCTCTCAATCAAACTATATTTCCCTTTACCTTCCAAATCCTAATGATTCTACGATGTAAGAAGGCACCGTTCTTTCCAGGTAAACCTCTTGTCCGCTCTTTAGGCTCTCTGTTGTGATTATATGGGCTGTCTAATTCGCCAATATTGAGTTGTTTTTAAATCGAATTCTTTGAAATCTTCTTTTGAACTGTTTTATGTCTCTGATGTATGCCCCACTCTCTAATTTATCTAACCCGTTGGACTGACATTGCTTTATTATTGTTAGCACGTCGCCTTCGAACATGCTTATCCCCAATCTTACCACCTAAGAACATGCACAAGCGTTTACAGTGAACGAAAAAGCTATCTCCTTTACCAATATCGATTTTGAACCCAATACCTCTCCTCTTTCATTTCTGGCTACCAGTCCCAAGGCTGATATGAACTATTGAGGATTATAGGTCTCGTCAAAGTTTATTCGAATGATCTGGTTTTCAAAAAGCCTCCATTCCAAAACCATAAACTATTTGGTGAGATTTCTATCCCTTAGTTCATTGGTTTCCTAAATATATCTAGTAATTCGCTCTGATAACCCTCTTCCCAAACTGTTTTCTAGGTGAGCCACTCCCAATTTTCCAGATTTGGCATAAATAATACCTATTCGAGATTTAAAACGTTCCAAACTTCTACTGAAATAGGGCATTCTCTAAACACGGGCGCAGTAGTCTCCACCCCATCACCACATCTTGGACATGTTGTATTCAATCTAAGCTTTCTGTAATGTAGATTTACTAGAGTAGGCAAGAAATTCCAAGAGACTTTCCATATTGTAATTTTTTGTTTAGTTGTTAGTTTGAGGTTCCATATTTTCCTGTAAAAGGATTTCATATCATTCTGTAATTCAATAGTAGTAGGATCAGTTGTACTATCTAGCAGTAATTTGTACCCACTACTAACCAAGAACTCACTAGAAGGCTCTCCCCTCCATACCAACAAATCTTCATATTCCATCAAGATTAAAGGAATCTTCAGGATTTTACCTGCATCAACTTCAGAAAAGGTATCCTCAACAACTTCAACTTTCCAAGTTCTAGTTAAATTATCAATTAATTTTGATACCTTTGTTATTCCATTGTTACAAATATTACACTGATTCTATAATTTTCATCTCCTAGGATCCATACGGCATCTACAACAGATATTTTGTCACCTTTTCCATCCCGCCAACAAAGGCCCTTCTCAAGGAGACCCCTAGCTACCCATATACTTTGCCAGGTATAAGAAGGTAGACTCCCTAACCTAGCTTCCAAAAAGTCACAATGTAGATAATATTTTGCCTTTCACACATGTGCTAACAAGGAATTTGGATTGCAAATAAGATGCCAACCCTGTTTTGCTAACAAAGCTAAATTAAGTTTTGCTATACTATGAAAACCCAAGCCTCCATTCTCTTTCAATTCACACAACCTATTCCGTTCACACCAATGTATACCCCATCAACCATGTCCTTTCTACCACTAGAATCTACCCATTATGCTCTCCAAATCTCCACAAAGCGACATAAGCAGCAAGAAACACATCATAGAATACGTTGGAATGACTTGTAGAACGACTCTAATGAATACTTCCTTCCCCCTTGAGACAGAAATCTCGTACTCCAATTGTCTATCTTTTGTTTAACCCTACCCTTTAAAATCTGGAACTCCAATTTCTTTCGTCTTCCCACCATATTCGGAAGTCCCAAGTAACGTTCTGGATCACTTGAACACCTAACATCTAATATTTTCGAAACCGCTAGCCTTTTACTATCGATAGTACTTGGACTAAAAAAAACTCGTAGACTTATCATAATTAATACACTATCCTGAGCAGACCTTATACTCCCTTAAAATATTTTTCAAAGTACGAGCCCCACTTTCATTTGCCTTACCAAACAACACACAATCATCAGCAAATAACAAATGCATTATCTATGGCCCTCTTCTACTAACCTTAGCCCCTTTAAGCAAGCTTTCATTCAAAGCCAACTTCATTAGGACAAACAATCCTTCACTACAGATTAGGAAAAGGAACGGACTCAATGGGTCCCCTTGAGGAAGCCCTCTACTCGGTTTGAAAACTTTCCAAACCTTTCCATTAACAATCACGAAGTACAAGACAGAGGAAAAACAATGCATAATTAAATCTACCCACAACATGGCAAAACCCATCCATTCCATCATCACCCAGAGGAAACCCCATTCAACCCAATTTACTCATATCTAGCTTTAATGCCATAAAACCGTTATTTCCCACTCTTTTTTGTCTAAAGGAATGTAAAATCTCATAGGCCAACAACATATTATCAGAAATCAACCTCCCAGGCATAAAGACATTTTGGGCATTATCAATGCAATCTTCTGACACTTGTTGAAAATGATTAGCTATCACTTTAGCTATCAATTTATAAACTACTATACATAAACTTATAGGCCTAAAATTTTTAAGATGCATTGGATGGGGAATTTTCAAAATTAACACAATATTGGTGATGTTTAAAGTATCCAACGCCTTACCTTCAGTCAACACCTCCAAGAAAAGATTAAAAATCTCTCTCCCCACAATGTGCTGGCATTTCTAAAAAAATAAAGCCAAAAAACTGTCATCACCTGACGCTTTTGTTAGCCCCATTCCTTTCAAGGCCGTGACAATCTCATCCTCCGTATACCTCTCTGTCAACATTAAATTGGCTTCATTAGAGATACAATTTCCCACCCCTTCCAATATATGATCTGTAAATCTTGTCCCATTTGTCGAGAATAGATTTTGGAAATAGCTTCGAGCAATATCTTCCATTTCTTACTCCTCCACTGTCACTCTCCCATCCTCATACTGAAACCCCAATTCTATTTATCATTTGCTGTTGTGAAGCATAGTTATGGAAGAAGGTTGTGTTATTATCCCCCAACCGCAACCAGTTCACTCTAGCTCTCTGCTCCCAGAACATTTCGTCTTTGTCAATCTCCAAATTTAATTGGATTTTCGTATCAATCAACTCCTCAAGAGTGTCACCGTTTTTTTTCCTTCTCCAACAACTCATCTAATTTATTAGTCAAGTCTCTTTTAATTCCATCCATTTTCCTTCTAACCATCTTCGCCCAATCACACAAACCCTCCCTTACGCGCTCTAGCTTGACATAAATATCTCCTCTAACCCAATCCCGCAACCTCTTAACCTCACCTTAAAAAGACTCCTCCATTGCCCACCATGCCTCAAACCGGAATCTTTTCGGCCTTCGATTAAAACCCTCTCACTCCAACTAGACAAGAAGAAGATAATGATTTGAATACGAATGTGGGAGATGGCAAACCGCTAAGTTTGAGAACATATTCATCATTGCTTCATTCATCACTCCCCTATCCAACCTTTCTCTAATGTTTGTTTCTAGAAGATTACCCCTCTCCCAAGTGAACCATAGCCTAGAGTATCCCACGTCCACCAAATAACACTTCTCTAATACACCTCGGAACATTTTCATTCTCCTTTCGTCCCTTTGTACCCCGCCCACCTTCTTAAAAGAATACAATTATCTCATTAAAATCCCTACATACCATCTACGGAAGATTTTGCAAGTGACCCAAAGTTTTTAGTAAACTTCACGTATCATCCCTTTCCTCGAGCATAAGGAGCCCCATCAAAATCGATAAATCTCCATTGTATATTATTCTTGAGCTCCTAAACTTAAACGCCAATATGATGTACTAAATAACTCCTAAGAGCGACTGTAATGTTTCCTTTCCAAGCCAGACTTAAACCTCCTCTCGACCCTTCAGTTGAAACATCAAAACCATTCAAGAAACCATATCTCCTATGAAAACTTTCCATTATTCTATTATTTAATTTAGTATCCATAAAGAAGACTATCTGGGGATTATACATCTTCAGCAAATGCTGAAGCCTCCTCATTGCCCGTGGACTCCTCAAACCACGGACATTCCAACATAAGATTTTCATTATGACCGGTCGGCTTGCCTCTCGGTAGCCGCCAATATAAAATGAGTTGTTGTGCCCTAGCCAACCATAATAGAAACAGATCATTGTTAATCTCTCGTACTTGAAACTGACATAAGTACAATTCCTGGGTGCAAACTTAATTTTTTATTCCTTTTCAAAGGCCTCCTAACATCCAACTGAACCCTGATTTGAAGGAAATTCCTCACGCCCCTACTCAAACTCTTCGAGTCATATTCCAGGAATTTTCCTATAAAATCCCCCAATTGCCTCATAATATCCTCCGAGAACAACCCGTAGGTAACTCATATACTTGTACCCAAAAAATTAAAAAGACTAATGGAACCTTTACCAGATCTTCCCTATTCTCCAATCGAGGGAACACCAAGAGATGATTGTTGAATGTCCAAGGCGAACCACTTATTACCTGCTCCAGATCCATTTTATGGAAAAATCTAAATAGAAATCTTTTATACCTTAAATCCGAGATCTGAACTCCTCTTAATGGGTGCCAAACATTCACTATGGTACTTTTCATAGCCGAAAGATGGGCTATACTCACCGTTAGAAAACAACCAACCAAACTAAAATTAACCACCACCGTCTGAGATCCCAATTCCTTCTGTACCAACAAAACCTCTTCTTCACTGTCCTCTAATGATAGATCAGCCATCTCATTTTCCATATTTGTAGAGTCTACTATCAACCAAATCCACCCCCACCAAATGTAAAGAATCATCGTCAACTAGAAACAGAAAAAGAAAACGAAGTAGAAAAGCAAAAGAAGAAAACCATAAGCGTGCTCACGCAGCAGACAGGAGCGTGCTAGTATTGCAGAATTTGTATTCAGTAATCTTCTGTTTATTAATTAGGGATTTAATTGATCATAGGCTAGAGGCTCTCGTTGTCAATACTAGGAATAGGAAAGTTCATTAGGTTATTTTAGGTTTAATAATTTAATTAGTTTAATCAATATATTAATTTGAACTAACACTACTAATTCGTGACTCAATTAGATTAGTAATTATTTTCTGTAATTAATTTAATAATAATTTATCCAATATGCAATCCCTTGGGTACGATCCTCGGAATACTTACTAGTGTTTTGTTGTAAATTTTACTATATTATAATTTGTATGCTTGCGGGCACCGCCGATTTAATTTTATATATTTTTTGTGTGATATTTTTACTATAAACAATAACACGTTTATAAACGATCAAAAGGCCACAAGAAAACTAAGCACACCAGGTGTTTGAGTAAATGCTCTCAATAATATTCAATTACTATGAATGGGATGATTACAAATGAGGAGGAAGATCTCTATTTATAGTTGAGCTCTTCCAGATCTAACGGTACATTCTAAATTACATCAACGATTAAGATTAAAGTCTATCTACAAGATGAGATTCCTAAATGATTTAAACTCTATACAATCTTATTCCTTAGAATTTGCAATATTCACCACGGTAACTTTAGTTTTACTAGAGTGTTCCGCTGGGTTACCAAGGCTTCAAGTAGATTAGCTTCTTTGTATGTTTCACGAATCAGACTAGTTCAAGTAGGTCAAATGAGCTACATTTAATCAGTTGACCTCTATAAGATACATTATGTATATTCATCACGAACTTCGATCCGTGACCCATGACAAATAGGTCAAACAACTCCTCGACTCAATAAAAGCAACCCTTGGTAGCCAAGCTTTATACAAGACATTTTTTATACTAAATTGTGGCTTGAAGTCTAATCAAAAGATAAACAAATAAGTTTTTAATTTAAAATCAATTCAAAGTTACATATTATTTATATAAAAACATTTTTAAATATTATAATATATAATAGAATATAAAGATTGTGAACATTGAAATAAGAATTTAAAATTTTCTTTTTTATTAATAAAAATCAAGTTACAACTTCAATTCATGAATATATCTAATTGCAAGCGTGACAACTCGTAAGGTGAGTAGTCTCTATCACTGGATTTTACTTCATCGTCTGTTTATGATGAAATTAATTATGTATCACATTATTCATTAGTTGCCCCCACTTTCCTCCCATCTTAATTACAACTTTCATTCATCTGTCCTTTCTCCTTTCAATTCAAACATCAACCTTCCCTTTCCCTTTCCTACTTTTGTCCTATGAAACCATTGCATTCAGCCCTTTTTCTTCCCTCTAGTCCACGAATTTTATTTCATAATAATGTTTACCTAATTTAATTACCGATTCATTTTTTTTAATAATTAGTTTTTATGTCACCATAAGATTTCATGGTAATTTTTATAGTCATGTATAAAATTAAAAGTGTACCGTGAAGAGGCATCGTCATCATCATCATTATTATTAAAAAATAGGAATGTTTGATGTCTATTGTCTACATCGTGAGGCCAATTTTCAAATATTTAGTCTCAAGTAAAAATATTATAAAAGTTCATGTATTAATAATCATATTACATTTTGTTTTCTTTAATCAAAAAATAAGTAAATTAATTCTTGTACGTTAGATTTAAGTTGATTTTATTTGTTAAAAATTACATCCATTTGTATTATTAAAAACTAACGTGGCTGGCAAAATAATTAGACAATAATACGTAACATGCTACGTATATCTCATACTGATATACAATAATCAATTTTTAAGAGTAAATATAAAATAAATTCTTAATAAAAGAATTAATTTACTTCTTAATCTAACATACAATTATTAATTTATTTATTATTAAATAAAAAAATAAAATATAATTCGATTCATAATATAAAGGATTTCCGTTATAATGCAGCTCTTTATTTTTAATGTAATACATTTTAAAATAGGTTTAGAGGGCATCATTTCCAAACAATTTGATAGACAAAAAGTCATAAATGCAAAGTGTATTGTTTACATTCAAAGGGTATTGTTCACTAACGTGCACGCGTGTTGTTTTCCTTTTATTTTGTCATAATATAATCGTACAAAACTGTTTTCTTTAATAAAAAAAAGTTTTAACTCAATTGATTAAATTATTTTACATAATTTTTAATTAAAAAATCCAAATATTACGGTTTAATCCATATTTATAGGATTTATTTTTACTATTTCAATCAAAATTTTATTTTAATATATTTATACATTTCAAGAAAGTGAATATCATGATAAACAATTTAAATGTCTTTAATATTTGTAATTTAATATATTTAACTATTTAAATTTCTTTTTACTCTCAAATAAAATAAAATTTTAATTTTAATTTTGTACATATTATATATATTTTTTATTATTAGTTTCAAACTTTACGTTTGATTAATTTTTATATATATTATTTTTAAATACCTACTTATACTATAAATACGTGATTTTCATGAATTTATAAAATTAATAATTCATAATATGTATATATATATTATACATTTATATATCAATTTATATCGTGTTTTAAATTTTTTTTTCATCAAATATCAAATTAATATCATATCCGGTTTTGTTTCAATCATAAGTTAGGAGTACAAAAGGATGATAAAGAGCAATACAAAAGTAGCTTAGCTTTTTTTTTCTTCATAATTACTTTCAATCTGATCATAAAAATATTAATATATATTTGTGTTTCACACTTTTTTAATTTAATATTTTTGTTTTTAAGTTTAAAATAGTATCTGTATTTAACAAAAATTATGTATTTTAGTGTCTAAAGATAATTGTGTTAATTGCTTAGTATTTAATTTAGATTTTAGAGTTGATTTGATAAAATTTAATTATTACTATTGTTATGTTTAAGTTTTCATGATTTTATTTTTTGGATTTTAGGATTGATTTTATCAAATTTAATTGTTAATATTATAAATTAATTATGAATTTTTATCAAATCAGTCCTAAATCCTAATTAAAAATTAAAAATTAATATTGTCACCTTTAAGTACTAAAATGCATAATTTTTATCAAATACCAGTGTCATATAGTATAAAAAAATATAGGTACCACATTAAAAATATTAAACTCGTACACCAAAATGATTGAGAGCCAAGAATGATATTTAGGTAAAGCTCTCTCAACAATATCAATTCCAGGATTTGAACTTGGTCCAAATACTTAGGGAAGAAATCTACTTCCACTTCTTCCAACCACTTGTTGGTAATGGGTTTGCATTTTATACATAAAGAATTAACCCAAAAAAAAAAGTAGTTCAATAATTTACATGTAAAAAATTAGCAAAAAAAAAAAAGCAATTCAAGTTTATATGTTTACTAACAATTAGACCAATTTTTCAAATTTCAAAAAATTCAAGGATTAAATTTAAAAAAGAAAGAAAATGATTAATTTTTCTATTTTCGTAAAATAAAAAAATTAAAAAAATAGCAAATTTAAGACTTACATAGTGATGAATGAAGCATGAACAAATCATGGCTTAAAATAAGGGAGAAATAAAACAAAAAGAGAAATGGAATGCATATAATATAGAGATGGTGATTGAAGTATGGAGTAGTGAGAAAGGGATGGATCTTTGATTGTTAAACAATTTGTATAAGATCTGTTTGGTTTAGAATATTAGTGTTTAAGACCGGTGCCTTAGTAATTAATATTATCATAAGGAGAAGATATAATTCAGAAGGGAGTGGGAAAGAAGGGTTTTGGGGTGGGGGACCATTCTTACTTTTAGGGCACAAATTTAATGCACCACCATGTTATTTAATGCAAAACTTCTTTTCTTTTTTTTTTTTTTAATTCCAATATTCAAATGGTTTCTTTATTTGCATGGACAGGTGAGCAACAACAGCAAAGCACTATAATATTTGTCCTTTTCTTCAAGGAATAATATATACATTATATAAAGGATTCAGTAAAAATAATTTTGTTAAATATTTTGATTATGAATAAATTTAGGAACTGGATTGAATTATGAATAAAATTTTGAGTTGCTATTCTATCAAGAAAAATTGTAATTTTTTTCTTTTTTAAAGCGATAAATGATATTCGGCAATTCGTTGTAGCAGATTAAACTATTTTCCGTACTTAATGAGTTCGTAGGAAAGCAGTTTAGTTATGTTTTTGTTTAGTTTTCACTTTTAGTATGTAGATAATAAAAACAATAATTTGAGTTATTTATATGACCTTGGGGGCCAAAGTAGGCCTAAAGGTAGACTAATATGTTCGATGAGTGTGCAGGACACCATTCGGAGGCATAAGGACATGAGACTACCTGCGATGTTGCAACACAGAGCTTGGATGTCACAACACAGTGTACAGAGTACCCAAAAGGAGCAGTCTGCCTTTGATGTCGCGACACAACCAAAGGGTGTCGCAACACATCCCTGAAGATACGCCCTAAGGAGTAAATTGCCATCAGTGTCGTGACACAGGCTAGAGGGTGTCGTGACATCGACATGACGAGGACACTTAATGATCCAAGGGTGTTTCCGTCTTCACAATGACCCTTAATGCAAAATTGTCAGTCGAATTAGGTCAATGGTCAGCGACCAACGCTATGTCTATAAATAGAGTTGTTCTGAACACTTTAGGGACAAATTTTACTTAGTTTTATTTTCACTTTCAGTTGTAATTTAGATTTTCTTTTAGTTTTAGTTTTTCTTTCAGTTTTCTATTTTGTTCTTCACGAGGATCGGATTGTAGTATCATCAACTCTTCAACGGATTATTGTTCGCGCGTTTATAATTATATCAAGATTTTTCTTATCTTTGTTTTTTTATCTATTTTTAATGTTTATATTTTCCATCAATTGCATTGTGTTTGTTAAATCCATGGGGAACTAATCTGGTAAGGGAGATTAACGAGTGGATGTGGGATTAATTAACGGCTATGTAGGGTTTTTTTAGCGGAACAACTCATTGGGATAGGAAGAACTTAAAACCCTAGGCTTGACGACCCTAGGAAATTATATAGGTGGGAATGAACTCGAAATTAATAATGTTATCCATGAAAACCTTACCCCAATCCGGTCTGGACTGTAACATCAAGAGATAAGTAATTATTGCTAACACATTAGGTTAGTGGAAGGCCGAGAGGCCCTGTTAGGTTAATGACTAGTTGATTTTGATAGAACCCAAAATAGGAGTTAATTATGAACACTGGAGCGAATTAGTCTTCTATCATTAAATCTGATAAAATCTACAATCTATCTCTACCATAGTTTTTATTAATTTTTTATGAAATAGATTTTCTTATCACCTAAGGATTAATCGTAATATAGTTTAGTTAAAGTACTAAGTAGACGATTAGCGTAGAAGTTAATCTTAGTTTAGTCTCACCTCCCTTGGGTACGATCCTCGGAGTACTCCAATACTTCGTTCTAAAACTATATTATTGATAGGAAATGTGCCCGTATTGTAGTAAACATGTAATTGTTTTCTATGTATTTGAATAATGAATAATTAAATTTCACATTTCACTGTTATGTTTGTTATTTTTCTGTCTTTCATATTTGCATGCATAGTGATGCAGTCGTAAACTAACTAAAAATTCAACAAAGGCAAGTGCACCTATCAATTAATAGTATAGCTACGGTGAGAAAATATATCATTCCCACAAAGACTAAAAGTACTTGTAATTATTGTCTTTCTATTATTTAACCGACAAATTGGAGTTATTGATTAAAAACTAAAATTAACTAATTAATTTAACTAAAGAACAAATCAAGAAAATAAACGATTAACAACCAAGAAGTGAAACAATACCCAGGAAAGAATTCACCTAGACTTCATCTGTCATTATCAATCTAAATTACGCAATTTATTCACTTAGTATCTTGATATGTAGAAATCCCTAAATTATGCTAATATCTCTCTTCAAGACTAAGAGCAACCGACTCTAAGTTGATTAATTGAAATTTCTTTCTAATTAAAACCCCTATTTTCGCATTAACTCAATCTATGGATCCCCCTATTAGATTTTACTCTAATCCGGTAGATTTATGTCATCTTATTTCTAGGATTGCATGCAACTCCACTCAATTACGCTACCTCTACTCTTAAACTGGGTCTATTCCTCCTCTGATTTAAGCACATCAAACATGGATTAATAGTCTAGAAATATCAAACCAAGAACTAAGCACACATAATTGAGAATAAAATTCAAGTATTTATTGTGTAAAAAATAGAAATCAAATAACATAATCCATCTTAGGGTTCATCTCCTTAGGTATTTGGAAAATTAGTTCATGGTAGCAAATAAAAACATCTCAAAGACAGTATAACCACAAGAAACAAAGAAACTCATAATAAACTTCAAAGAAATCAAAAGAAAATATGCTTCAGAGTCTTTCAATGGTGTTTTTTGAGTTGTTTTCTTCAATATTCTCTGACGCCTCACTCCCCTCTTCTTATTTTTGTTATATATATGTCTTAGAATGCCTGAAAAACCTAAAAAATGCGCTTTCCCGCAGGTTTGGAGTGCGATTCATGATTCCCACACGGTCTGGCACATGGCTATGTGGTAGCCCGTGTGGCTCACACGGTCGTGTGCCTAGCCCGTATGGCTCCTGAAACTTGTTTCAATTTTTTTATTTTCGCTCATTTTTCATTTCTTTTGCTTCTAAATGCCCTCCTAAGTATAGAAACTTGAATTTAATGGATTAGAAGCATAAAATTCACCATTTTAAATTGAATAATCATCCAAAAACACATTAAAAATGAGGCTAAAATATGTTATATTTATCACTTATCACATAGTGAAATTATGACAAGAAAATATTAGCTCATTAATAAATCAAAGTGAGCATTTGATTCAAATACTGAGAAGGATTATTATGTCGTCTATAAATCCAATTGATGAGATGGTTAGTCTTGGCTATCGGAGCAGTTGACTCCACTAGTAGAGACATAGATGTATTCATTGGCAAAATGATACATTGGACTGGACCCAAGATGAATTAGTTTTGAATTCATTTGTGAATTAACTCACTTGTGACATTCATGTTGTGATTTACCTAAATCTTGAGTTAGTCATTGACCATGCGTATGTAACTCATGTGTTTTGATATAAGTGTAGGCTTATGCTCTAAAGATGATCGAGCCGATAGCCGATATGTTAGGTACATGACTTGTGTATGGCATGGCTTTACTAGCAACAGTGGAATTCATAGCTCAATTAAATAGTTAACAATATCCTCTCATTGGCATTTTGTGGATTGATAAATATGGAATGTGGCCATGGGTTGCTAGTTCTCGAACGAGCAATTTATCACAGTCATTTGTTGACAGTAGTCATATTAATCATTAAGAAGACACAATGGTGAAAATGATATAAAATAAGATTGTATTGAGTGAACAAATTTAACTCAAAGGAATCAAGGATATCATATGAAGGTAACACACACATAACTAGGTCATTGGAAAAAGCAGTTGCATGAATTGTTTTCGTAAAGAGTATACAATAAGGAGTTTTCAATCATGGTACTTCTTGTGAACTGACTCCATGATTAAGTAATTGTGAATTATCTGAACGATGCTTCTGGACATAATTGCAATTACTAGAGCCTAATTGTATATGTCTTATTGGTCCCTCCACTAGCTTAACAAAAGCTCGATCGAATTGCATTTGAATTATAAGAAAATTCTACGACTTTGGAAATAATTTAATTGAGTCGATTTATTCAATGTGGAATTAAATT
Source organism: Gossypium sturtianum (assembly GCA_025698515.1). NCBI lineage: Eukaryota > Viridiplantae > Streptophyta > Magnoliopsida > Malvales > Malvaceae > Gossypium > Gossypium sturtianum. Next base: position 121,077,566 of record CM046952.1, read on the forward strand.
GGGCAATCGTAAGAATTTTTCAACTAGAGAATTTGATTAAAGAATTTTCTTGAAAAATTAATTTGAAAAATCTAAGTGATTTTTGGGAAAATTAATTTTGATCAAGTAAAATTAAATTAATTAAATTAACTAAAAATTAATATGATATTTTTGGAAATTAATTTTCAAGTCAGACAATTGGCCCAATAGGTAATTGACTTGAAAATTGGACCTAAGATCGTAAATTTGGCCCAAGAGCCCAAAACCGATATCAAGACCCAAAAACTGGTCGAACCGATCCTGGTATGTGAAACCGGGCTGACGGTCCAGTCAGTGGCTGGACCAAACCAGTCAGGCCGTCATTGGATCAAACCGGTCAGGCAGTCATTTGCCTGGACCGAATCGGCAGAAACCAAACCAGATTGGGGTGTCAGCGGCTATGACGGTGGCCAAAAAATGGTCGGCGGCGATAGGTCTTTGGTGGTTGACGGTGGCATTCATTCTAGTTACCCCATTTCCTTCTTGGTCTCTTCTTATCATCACCCCTTTCTAGTGGTCCATCCTCTGAATCATGGTCCATATCTATTCGATCCCTTTTTTTATTTTCCCTAAAATTTGTGTCTCATTCTAAGTTCAACCCTAAGATCGGATCATATTGAGTCATAGTATCACCTTGAGTCTCCTCTACCCCCTAACCTCTTAACCATCTGCTACTTATTGTCATAACTCTCCTTGACTGGGCTCAAATCAACAAATCCCATCCCATGTCCACTACTTCCAACACGTTCGCCATTCGGATTTGACAGAACGAATCGTTATGTCCCAAGTGACCACAAAAGAAGCAAATAGAGTAAGCTTTTCATACTTGAAACTAACAAACAAGCATTTACCTGGGGCAAACATAATATTCTTCTTTCTTCTGAGAGGATGCCTAACATCCATTTTTACCCGGATCCGCATATAATTGTTCAAACCCCTCTCCAAATTTTTAGTATCATACTCTAGGAATTCCCCCACAAAATCCCCCAATTGTTTTGCTATATGCTTAGAGAAAAAACTCGATGGTAATTCATGGACTTGTACCCAAAACCTTACATAAAGTAGGGGTACTTTTAGAGGATTTTCTCCATCCACCAATCGATGAGTCACCAGAAGATGATTATTGAGCGTCCAAGGATCGCCATTTTGCACCCGATCTAGATCCATTTTATGAAATAAGCGAAATAAAAAACGTTTTTCTCCCATATCTGTAATTTGGACCCCTCTCACCGGGTGTCAGAGATTAGCCATAGGGCTTCTCATAGTTAGAAAGCACCCCACCAAGCAAAGATCCTAATTCTCCTTTACATGCTCAGCCTCACTTTGGATCTGTAAGATCTCCTTCTCCTCATCATCCAAAGAAAGATTCGCCAAATAATTTTCCATACAGTCCAAAATCAAACAAATAATACTAACAGCTCCCCAATCACCACTGCCTCAGAAACAAATAAAAAAAGAAGACGAAAAAACAATAAAAAATAAAAACCCTAAAACTAAAATGTGCTAGAGTAGTAGACTCTTTAAGAACTATTATAAACAAATATATTATTAGTGTGTTATTTCATCTAAGTTGTTTTAAATTTTAAATTATAGTAAAACCTCTATTTTTCTCAACTCGAATGGTTTTAAACAAAAGAGCTTCGAACACTTGCTTTATGATTTGGTAATGTCTTTGTATGTGTTCAATGTCTCGAAATGATTTCTAATAATATTTGAATCTTCATAAACTTTACCAATTTGATTTAAATAACATTAATATACGACGAAACATATATTTTTACCAAAGAAAATTTTTGGTTTAAACTTGAGAGTTTCCAATAGCATTTCTCATTCGTACCATATGTCAGGGCGGGTAAGGTATGTTACATGGTGCCATTTAAACTTTGATGGAAAATAACCATCTATGGATGAAGAAATAAATTGTAGAATACGGAAGAAGAACGAAGTTGCAAGATACAAGGATATGGAATATGAAAGAAGCAACCAAGGTTCTAAGAACCAGACCAGTAGTCAAACTGATTATTCCATCGGTTTGTTGGTTTGATTGGCCTGTTTGATTCGATTAAATAAATCATTAAAAATTAAAAAAAATTGGTTCAACCGCTTAATGCAATCGATTCGTATTGATTCCCAAGTCAACTAGTCTAATGGCTTTCTCCAGACCAATATCTCGATCGATTGCCGATCCAATTGACATGTTCGATCCGATTCAAACATTATTAAAAAAATGAACAAAACCCTAAAAAAATAAGCATAGATTTGGGATGGGCTTAAAAAGTAAGTCCAAAAACATTTTGGATGGATTGATCTAAATACCCATCCAAATAACTCTAGTCCAAAAGAAATTTTTAATGAATTTAAGATAATAAATAAAAATAATTTTGGTAAATAAAATATTTTCAAATAAAATGTAATTTTTCATAAAATATAAAGGGAATCATGTTTATATAACATCTATATGTAATATATATTATTATTTTAAAAAAAAAACATATCGATGAATCCAAAATGATAGATCAAAACATGCTGATATCAATATACACTAATACCAATGAAAAATATATCTATTGATATGGTACTTTGATTCTAGTGCTTATAAATATACCTTTGTTGCTATTACAAATTAAAGAATTAAATTATTTGCAGCTTAATTACCAATTTGATTGATTTTATTATTTATATTACGTAATTCACGTCCTATTAGTAAGTCCCGTAATTATGTAATGTTGATTTGGTTGTTTTAATTATGTAATATACATAATAAAATATCATTTTCTAAAATCAATCTTCAATTTAATATTAGCTAATATTGGATTCACGTCCAATAATTTGATAAAATTAAAGCTAATATCACATAATACCGATTTTATTTTATATTTACAACAACATTTCCATTTTATTTAAAGTGAAATGTGGCTAAACTATTGAAGTTTTTCATAATTGCTCCAAAACCTTGATTCGTAAAGTATTAAAACTGCTTTGGGCTCCTGAAATTGGGCCTTCATTGAATTTGGACTTGGATCACTATTGCCTAAATATTTATAGGACCCAACTAAAACAAAGACATTTTCAACAACTCAATTTGGTCTTTCAATTAAACCAATTCATCAAACCATTTTTAAAGATACTGAAGCTCAATTATTGCAAAATTTTAACTCAAAATGTCAATAAGTAAATGTTCTTTAAGAAAATAGTAAATCATAATCAAATATATCATAAAATATGTATTTTATTAAATGGTATAAATCATATATATTAGATTAGATTAGATTACAAGGTCTAAGATTACTTACACAACTTAATGGATAAATGTTACTATTTTTTTTTTATAAATTTAAATAAATCAAATTTAAAGTCCTAAGTAAAATTTGAAATGGTTAGATGATTTTTGAAATTTTTTCTCTAAAAAAATAAATATATATAATTATCATAAACGATAAATAATACTATAATAAATACCAAATATTATATAATTTTTATGTATTACTTAATTTAATTTAAGATAACTAGATAAATAAATTTTTAATTTTTAATTTTTTTTTAAAAATCTATATAAATATTCACAATTCTTGTATAAAATTATTAAAAAAGAATAGTATTTTAATTTCTTATTTTTAACATATATTTTTCTATGTTCTTGCTTTCAATTATTTTTTTATGTCAGCAATTATTTTAATTTTTAGTATTAAATTAAAAATAAATTACATTTTAATTAATACATATTGGCCTGGCACACAACCGTGTGGCGTCGACAGTATTGTTTTTCAGCTTTCGTCATTTGCTAATTTTCGGGTTTCTTATTACACACCTGGAGATTTTCTGATGTGAAATCAACAATCAGGTACTCCCACACCTAAATCAACAGTTAACACAACTTAAATCAGTAACGGTTTGCGAATTTACACGAAAATCGCTCACACATGACTAATTAAAACACTCCAAAACATATTGAGAACCTTTACCACTTAACGGACAGCAACTACACGAATTTTAGGTCGCTGGAAGATCACTAATCATCTCTCGAACGTCCCTTATAACGAATCGAACTAAATAGATAACACCCACTCAAATTAACACCACAACCACAGAATTTCTAGAAATCCCTAAACGTCCAAAGACCACTTTCAACAAAAGAATAACAAAAATAATCAAAACCTTACCTCTTAACGATTTGCAGTCAACAGAACAGGGATTAAGTGTTACAAAAAGAATTTATCAAATCAAGAAAATAATAAATCTGTAATAGTGCGAAAGAACTAAGCAAGGAGGGTGAAACAAATTAAGAAATCGTGGAATTTGGAAAAGAAGAAAAAGGGAAACAGACTTCAAACCAAAAATTAAAAAATTATATAAAAAATTGAAGGAACAAGGGAGGTGTGGAAACGTGCCAATATGTTTTGGTTTTTGGGAATTTAGAAAAAAAAAATTAAATAAATTAAAATAATAAAAGATATTAACCACCCAAACAACCTAATTTTTTTTTTTAAAAAAATTCCTACACAATTTAAAACCCAATCAAACGACTAATTTATCTAAAAAGGCCCATTTCCAAGCATATTTACGGAAATGGGCCGATTACAGAATTATCTACCGAAAAGGGTCGGTTTTGACAAAATGCTCCTATGTGGACGCATTTTAGGGGGAAAATGCCAGCAAATCGCTCCCCTGGGGGAGCGTTTTTGCCACGTCAGCCAAAAACGCACTGACGAGGATGCGCTTTGCTCCGTGTTTTTATAGGTTAGGGATTTTTGCATGTTTAGTCCCTAGGATTTTTTAGGGTTTTTAGGGTTAGGGTTTTGCTAAAATAAGTTAAGGTTTAGGTTTTTGTTAAAATATGTTAGGGTTTAGGGTTTTAGTAGATTTTAAAAGGAAATCAGGATTTAGTGTTATTTTATAAAAATTATTTAAATTAGGGTTTATGGTTTTTCTACAGTAATTCCTGAAAAAATAATTTTGAGAAGACGTTTATGAACAAATAGTGTCAAAAACGCTTCAAGTAGGATGCAATGTCACCAAAATTTCTGGAAAAAGCTCCCACGTGGACGCTCTTTTTCTACAGTAGTTCCTAAAAAAAATAATTTTGAGAAGACGTTTCTGAACAAATAGTGTCAAAAACGCTTCAAGAAGGATGCAATGTCAGCAAAATTTCTGAAAAAAGCTCCCATGTGGACGCTCTTTTTCTACAGTAGTTCATGCTTGGCCTTAGGCTATAAACGAGGCAAATTTCATTCTCAGGTTGCATAAGTTACAGCAAGAAAAATTAAAGAGGCTAAGCAGAATAGAAGTTGAAGAAGAGTGAACGTATTAGTGCTGTTATTTACTATGATGGTGAGGTCCGTGACACCGAGAATGGCGTTATTTTTTTATCAAAGAACACAACGCGAATGGTTTTTAACCAGAGTATAGATTTTACAGAATTTCGTAAAAGAATTAGGCGCAAAATCTTCGGAACGACGCCAAGTAGGGTTTCTTCTATTAAGTATCGATTTTGTGCTTCGATTGATCCCATGACATATGACTCATTTGATATCAAAGGTGGTTGTAGCTTTGAGGCGATGGTGCAGACTCATCTCGCTAGTGGGTTACCCTATCTTGAGTTATATGTTCAATTTTCATCGCCAAATGAAACATTTGCGACTTCAACATCAACTATTGTTCGAGAGGAATACACGACCCCTAGCCGCAATTGAGCGACAGGGAAACCTATGGGATCGCACACACCATCGGTATTGTCTAAGGCACGTTGCGTCCAACTACTACGGGCAATATCGGTCTACGACTGAACGACGGAAAGTGACCAATATGGGTATTTAATCTCTATTAATATACTTTCGTTTGTAATATTCAATTTATTCTGAATGGAATAGTGGTATGTAATTTTCGCTATCAACTTATATTGACAGGGTACGAGATCAATAAAGACCGTTTTCATGAGATGTTGGGGATTTTGCGTTCAGTTAACGATGAAGGCGTAGACTACCTCTGTAACATACCTTTCGAACAATAGGCACAAGCATACGACGGTGGCCTATGATATGGTCATATGACCACAAACCTGGCGATCTACGATTTGGAATACTGCCCATCGAGGACGACTCAGGTCGAGCCCCTCTACGGCGCCCACCGCGCCCATAGGTACCGCATCCACGTGATCCCCGAGTGCTCATTGTATATAATATCTACATTACAAATTTTATGTATCAATTTCAGTATTTATTAGCAGATTTTTTATGCTCAAAAGTTATCAGAAGAAGTTTCAGAGATATTTCAGTCTCTAACTATTACAGTACAATTCTAATCATTTTAGAGTTTTCTAAACTAAAGTTTTTCTAAGTAAGAAGTACTTACAGGATCGACGCCGGAGACTCGGTATTTCGCAGAATTATTTTTCAGATTCATGCAACAATAAACTTTACTTGGACAAACAATTTTCACAAAAACAATTTTGAACCCAAAATTTCACAGCCTGAGTTTTGCAACCTGGCTCTGATATCACTAAATGTAACACCCCAAACCCGTCCTAAACGTTATGACCAGATCGGGAAGTGTTACGTAATTGTTTGAAAATTCAGTTCACATATAATTTTGAATTCCGTTTGGAATTCTTAAAATTTTGAATTATTTGAAAACATTCCTTGTCTAGCCATTTTATTAAAAACATTGTTTGCTTATATTATAAAACTCATAATTTTGCAGCGGAAAATTCTTATAGCATTTTTTTAAACGCTCTCCTTGTCGAAACCATTTTAAAGTTTGATTTAAAAACGGGGATCGACTTAAAAAACGAAAACGGGAGTCGCCACCAATCCTTTTTTTACTTAGGTGTGATTGGATCACCTTATAAGACGTTTTATTTCAAAACATTGATTTTTGGTCCACAAAATACCAGAAAACGGGTTCGGGAGTCGGTTACGTATGAGGAAGATTTAGCACCCTCGTAACGCCCAAAATTTGATACCTAATTGATAATTCCATGTTCTAATATCAAAATTTTTAAAAAAAATTAAAATATAATCCTTTTATTTGAAGGAAAGCCAAGACTTACCTATCTCAAAGAAATAAAATACTGTACCCAGTAAGTTAGGATATAGCATCTCATGACTTCAAAACTAGGCACGCCTTTATTTTAGAAAATTCCTACCTCGAGACACAAAACATCATATCCAGTAAGTTAGGATACAATGTTTTGAATTCCCAAGAATAAGTTTTTTTGATTTGAAATTTGTAAGTTTCAGTTTTAAAAGAGAAGGGATATTTAATAATTTAAGTTCCACGAGAAAAATTGAAACCCAGTAAGTTAGGGCACAATTCTTCTCGAAGTCCCCAAATATTATATATCACCGTATTTTTAAAACTTTGAATAAAATACTAAAATTTCGCGCGAAAATGTGTTTTTATAAATGATATAAATTCGATTTTGTATTGATACATTACAAAACATAAATATAGAACATTGATTCATTATAATAACAAAGTTAAACTAACACTTAATGCTAATATAGTCAATTAACAAAAGAATATAGCAACTAATTTATGAAATGAAAATAAATATGCTAAGCAATAATAAACAATTAAAGGAACATAAACAAACATATACAATAAGTGGCAATAATTAAAAATTCATATGAAATATAAAAAAATCAAGAAATGAATATTAAACTTTATCAACAAGATCAAATGTAGAAATAAATAAATGAATGATTTATTTAGGCATTGAATATACTGAGATAATAAGAAAAAGAATATGATAATTTCTAAAACTATTTAATATATATAAACAATATTTTAAATAAATAATAAAAAGGTATATAAAAGAAAAATTTATAACAAATACATAATTTAATAATTTAATACATATATAAATGATTATATATAATAAAAACGATGAATAAATAGTATAATAATAATTTTAAATAAAAACATATATAATACACTAATCATAAAAATTACATATGTAATAAACAATATAAATAAAATATGCTATATAATTTAAATAAATTTTATACAAAATAAAATTTTAAAAATAATATACGACATGATATAATACTATATAATATACAAAATTTTATATGATAATAACTAACATAAAAATTATAAAATAATATATAATATATAAATAATTAAATAAAATAATAAATAGTAATAATTTAATATTTTAAAAAAATAATAAGTATTTAAGAAAAACAATACACAAAAATTTTATTAATAAATTAATATATATAAAAAATATATATAATTTTTAATATGATAAAACAATTTTAATATAATGTTAAAATAAAAAAAACATAAAATAAAAAGATTTAAAAAAATAAACAAAGAAATAAGAAAAATCTAAAAAATAAAATGTAAAAGGATCAAATCAAAATGCGCGTCACATCTTAGGGACTTATTAGGCAATTATGCCATGTCTCCTAAACGACGCCGTTCTGACATTAGCCTTTAAGAAGCCCGAAGGATTAAATTGCAATAAAATATAAATTTTAGGGCTAAATTAAAAATAACAAAAAATGATATTCGGACATAATTGAAATTCTACAAAAATGCGGAAAGGCCTATAAAGCAATTAGACCATTTAATAAAAACACGCGGATCCTCCCCTGGATATCGGGTCAACACACGGGTCACATGCCTTTAAACGATGTCGTTTTATTCTTACTGGATTAAGCAAAAACGTCGTCGTTTCTATACTGTTATATAAGTCAAATTCGGTCGAAAAAAAATCATTTTAACACAGAATTTTTTAAAAAAAAATGTAGAGGCCCTAAAAATTTGCTCTGCCTTCACAGGTCATTCGACCTCCGGCTATCATTGCGCACGTGCCTCACGTGCCGTCGCCCATGGCGGCGCAAAGGTAAGAATATTTGTCCCTTTTTTGTTTTTGTTTTTAAATAGTATTTATATGTAAAAAAAACGTAGATCTAAAAAATAAACAAAATAAGATAACACGCAAAATCACCTCTGCTAAAGAAAAAATCTCTGTATTCTGTTTCAATGTATTTTTTTTCTGTATTTCTCTGTGTGTCTTTTGTGAATATTTGTATATTTGTGTTCTATCTCTGTGTCCCCCTGTGTATTACAATTTTTTGGGGTTTTTATAACCCGGAATAAATCTCAAAAAAAAAAAAAACAAAATCTGCCTTGCTAATTTTTCTGCCATTTCTTTCCTTTTGCAGGTGGATGAGGAGATCTCGACGCTGATGAAGGCTAGTCGAGGGGCTATATGAGGCTTGCGGCGCGAGGGAAAGGATTGCTGGGGCGCTTGCGGCGCAATGGAAACCTAGGGTTTCCTGCGTCCGCAAGCTTTTGGGTCACTTGGGCCAGCTGAGTTTTGGGTCTGGGTTAGTTTTAGGTTGTATTTGGGCTAATCAAGTTTGGGTATTTTATTGGTTTTGGGCTTTGTAAAAGGACTGTAAAAGACTTTGGACATTTATTTATTATTATTTTTTATTTATTGTTTTTGGTTTGGTTTGTTACAAGCCCGGGCAAAATGGGCTGATTACAGCTGCCCCTCTTTGCTCATTGTCGTGTAATGAGAATAGAGCAAAGACTATAAAAGGACCAATTTTGCCCGGTCTTGCTGAATCTTGACCTCTTGGCCCTCGTCTTTCTCCAAATGGCTTCCAACTCCACTGCAACTTCAACGGTATTGGAACTTCATCTTGATTTTAATAAGTCTGATGGCTTCAATCTGCTTCACTGCAACTTCAGAAAGGCAGTATCCGCTATCCTTTTAATCTGCTCCACTGCAACTTCAGGGAGGTCAGACTAGTATCTTTGATCTACTTCGCTGCAAACTCAGTAATGCCAAATCTGTTGTCTTCGATCTGCTCCACTGCAAACTCAGGGATGCCAGACTGATGTCTTCGATCTGCTTCACTGCAATCTCAGAAATGCCAGATCTGCTATTTTTAATCTGCTCCACTGGAAACTCAGGGATGCCAAATTAGTATCTTCGATCTGCTTCACTGCAATCTCAGGAATGCCAGATCTGCTATTTTTTATCTGCTCCACTGCAAACTCAGGGATGCCAGACTGACGTCTTCGATCTGCTTCGCTGCAAACTCAGGAAGACAAGATCTGATGTTTTTGATCTGCTTCCTGCAAACTCAGGAATGCCAGATCTGCTACCTTCAATCTGCTTCCTGCAAACTCAAGAATGCCGGACTGACATTTTCGATCTGCTTCACTGCAAACTCAGGAAGACAAGATCTGATGTCTTCGATCTGCTTCCTGCAAACTCAGGAATGCCAGATCTGCTATTTTCAATCTACCCTACTATATTGTCCTCTAAAGGACATAACATGTAGAATGGGTATATGCTTATGCCGAATGATTAGGATGCCATGATCGAAATGAGTCAAATGCTCCTATTCAGACATACTATGATATGTGAATGTAAAAATGATATGGGTATGATTCCTACTTAAGGTGTTATCACTCATTTATCTGTCAAGGTTTCATCTTCATTCCTCTTGAAGTATCATTTTCTTGCTCAAATAATTTGCCCCTTGGAAATTTTAGGGCCCATTCCTCTTGAACCTAGAGACACGGGTCGTATATCAACTTCAAACCATCCTCCCAGGAGTTACAATTTTTTCTGTCCGTCCCTATTGCAACTTTAAGGATACATGACTTGTTTCAACTTCGGTTCATTCCACCACAATTTAGGGTTTTTTGAATCTTTCCCCGTCAAATTGGTCTGTCCTACCATTCTCCGAAAAATTGTCTATTGGACAAAAAATTCAGAGAAATAGTCTCCGTCAAGACTCCTCTTTCTCAAATATGGAAATTCTAAACAATTTTCCTGTTTCGATTTCTTATTTTATCTAGAAATTTCCAAAGTAATATGTAAAACTTCTTTTGTGAATTTATTAGTTCATCAATCATTATTTCAATGCAACATGCTTATGAATAATGGGTAACAAATAAATTGATTTCAAAGAGAGTTAAATGAATTATCAATGATACAAAAGAAATTAACTAGGAACATATCTTTAAGAAGAAAAAGAATCCAAAGATAGTAAAATGAATAAGACAAAAATCAGATGCCCTAGATATCGCAGATTGAGCTCTTGTATACAAACTCCATGAAGACTGCTTTGTGCTTAACATGTGTTTAGAAGACGCAAAGTACTTTGTTGATGCCCCGATATGCAACCTACTTCATTTCTTGTTGATTCAGGTATAGCAAGATCACTGCATGTCCATTCAGAATTTGAGCCGCCCTTTTCGGTTTTTCAACTCAAAACCCCTTTGGTCTCAAGGCGCCCTTTGCGGGTTTTCGCCTTGGCCTTTCCTTTTTTTTTGAAGTTTCAAGGTGCCCTTTGCGAGTTTTCACCTTGGCCTCTTCTCCTTTTCAAGAAAAATACTTTTTGACTAAATCCGAATTCACAGGATTAGGTAAGCTTTTCCCATCCATTTCGGTCAAGATCAGTACTCCTCCATAGAAAGCTTTCTTCACCACGTATGGTTCTTCCCAATTTGGCATCCATTTTTCTCTGAAATCCTTTTGTATGGGAAGAATCCTTTTTAGTACAAGGTCCCCCTCATGAAACTCTCTTGGGTGAACTTTTTTATTATAGGCTCGCATCATTCGTTTATGGTACATCTGACCACGACGAATAGCCCGTAGCCTCTTTTCTTCAATCAAGTTCAACTGATCATATCGAGCCTGGATCCATTCAACTTCGTCCAACTTTATTTCTGACAAAACTCGAAGAGAAGGTATTTCCACTTCAATAGGAAGAACTGCTTCCATCCCGTAGACCAATGAGAAAGGAGTTGCTCCAGTAGAGGTTCTGACCGATGTCCGATAAGCATAGAGTGCAAATGGTAATTTCTCATGCCAATCCTTATAAGTCTCAGTCATTTTTCCTACTATCTTCTTGATGTTTTTATTGGCCGCCTCCACTGCCCCATTCATCTTTGGACGATATGGAGACGAGTTGTGGTGTTTGATCCTAAATTGACTACAAACTTCTGTTATCGTGCTATTGTTTAAGTTCAGTGCGTTGTCTGATATGATCCTCTCGGGCATCCCATATCGACAAATAATCTCCTTTTTCAAGAACCGACTAACTACTGACTTAGTAACGCTAGCGTATAAAGCAGCCTCTACCCATTTCGTGAAGTAGTCAATTACCACGAAGATAAATCGATGCCCATTCGAAGCTTTTGGTGAGATCGGTCCAATAACATCTATGCCCCACATGGAAAAAGGCCATGGGGAAGTCATAACATACAAAGGTGACGGAGGCACATGAATTTTGTCTCCATAAATCTGGCATTTATGACGTCTCTTGGCATAGCTGATACAATCTCCTTCCATGGTAGACCAATAATATCCAAATCTCATTATCTACCTGGCCATTATGAATCCATTAACGTGTGTTCCACAAACGCCCTCATGAACTTCTTCTAGGATTTTCCTAGCTTCTACAGCATCAACGCATCTCAATAATACTTGATCCTTTCTCTTTTTATACAAGATATCCCCGTCTAAAACATAGTCAGAGGCCAATCTTCTTAATGTCCTTTTCTCATTCTCAGTCGCATGCTCTGGGTATTCACGATTTTTTACGTATCGCAATACATCATGATACCAAGGGTAGTCATTTTTTTCCTCTTCTTCCAGGTTATAACAATGAGCTGAAACTTCGAAAATACTCATCTGAATGGGTCCTATATCCTCTGGTTTATTTACTTTGATCATAAAAGCCAGGGTTGCCAAAGCATCTCCCATCTGATTTTCATCACGTGGGAGATAATTGAAGGTGCTGTCATCAAATTCCTCAATCAATCCCAAAACTATCTTTCGATAATCGATCAGTTTAGGATCTCTGGTCTCTCATTCACCTTTAAGCTAGTAAATCACTAGTGCAGAATCTCCATATACTTCTAGCACTCTGATTTTACGCTCTATAGCTGCTCAATGCCCATGATGCACGCTTCATAATCGGCCATGTTGTTTGTGCAATCAAAATCCAATTTGCATGTGAATGGATAATGATTACCACTAGGGGATACCAAGATTGATCCAATTCCATTTCCCACAGCATTGGACGCTCCATCAAAATTTAACTTCCATGGATGCTCTTCAGTAGTTGCCACATACATTAACTCCTCATTGGGGAAATCAAAGCTTAATGGTTCATAATCCTCCAAAGCTCTGCTAGCCAAAAATTCTGATATTGCGCTCCCTTTTATAGCCTTTTGGTTTACATAGACTATATCGAACTCAGACAGAAAAATTTGCCACATTGCCATCCTTCCATTCAAAGCAGTGGACTCCATCATATACTTTAACGAATCAAGCTTAGAAATTAACCAGGTTGTATGATATAACATATACTGCCTCAATCTCCGAGTTGTCCAAATCAAGGCGCAACACAATTTTTCAATCGATGAATATCTCATTTCACATTCAGTGAACTTTTTACTGAGATAGTATATCGCCTTTTCTTTCCTTCCTGACTCATCGTGTTGACCAAGCACACATCCCATGGAGTTATTGAACACTGACAAATACAGTATCAACGGTCTATCTGGATTAGGCAGAGATAATACTGGGGTATTTGACAGATATTGCTTGACTTTGTCAAAAGCTCTCTGGCATTCCTCGTCCCATACACGTTGGTTGTGTTTCTTGAGAAGACGAAATATGGGATCACATTTCTCGGTTAATTGTGAAATAAATCGAGCAATGTAATTTAATCTTCCAAGAAAGCCTCGAACTTCCTTTTGGGTACGTGGTGGAGGCAACTCTTGTATTGCCTTGACCTTGTTTGAGTCAACTTCAATTCCTCTCTCGCTGACCACAAAACCCAGTAATTTCCCTGACCGAGCTCCGAAAGTACACTTTGCCGGGTTGAGCTTCAATTGAAATTTTCTCAACCTCAAAAACAATTTCTTCAAAACCTCAATATGTTCCTTTTCTGTTCGAGATTTGGCGATCATGTCATCAACATATACTTCAATCTCTTTATGCATCATGTCGTGGAACAATGTTACCATGGCTCTTTGATACGTTGCCCTAGCATTCTTTAATCCGAATTGCATTACCTTATAACAAAAGGTACCCCATAATGTTATGAAAGTAGTTTTCTCCATATCCTCAGGGTGCATCTTGATCTGATTGTATCCCGAAAAACCATCCATGAAAGAAAACAATGAATATCCCGTCGTATTATCCACCAACGTGTCAATATGAGGCAAAAGGAAATTGTCTTTCGGGCTGGCTTTATTTAGGTCCCTATAGTCTATACACATCCAGACCTTTCCATCCTTCTTAGGAACAGGTACAATATTGGCAACCCACTCTGAGTATTTGACCACCTGTAGAAATCCAGCATCAAACTGTTTCTTGACTTCCTCCTTTATTTTCAACACCACGTCAGGCCTTATTCTTCGTAGCTTTTGTTGAACTGGCTTGCACTCCTCTCTAATGGGAAGGTGATGCACTACAATATCAGTACTTAGACTAGGCATATCTTGGTATGACCATGCAAAGACGTCCTTGAATTCCCGTAGTAACTCAACAAGATCTTGTTTCGTCTCCCAGGCTATGCGTGTTCTGATTTTCACAACCTTTCCTTCCTCCAAAGCTATGTTCTCTACCTCCTCTTCATGGGGTAAAATTTGTTTCTCCTCTTGCTTTACCATTCTTAACAAATCTGGAGATAAATCACAGTCTCTATCACCTTCAAAATCCTGAGATTCCTCTAAACACATGTCTTGCTCAAAATGGACCTCGGGATCTGTATTATCGTTGCTCATATCATTGATATCTAGGGACCTGTGGTGGGCACCAAAGAATGTACAAAGAACAAATGAATTCGAGGACAACTATTCACATGATATGAATGAGAACAAAAAATTTAGAATGAAATTAGAAAATCAAAAGAATAAAAAAAATGAAAGAATATTTGCCAGAATTGGTCATAAAGATGTATTTTATTGAAACAAAAATGTCTGAACATGAGCCTATTTCACAAAAGAAATCTTATTGTTCCTAGGCTTAAAAACAACAAGTGCGTTCTGAATATTACTCTGTATAATCTCTAAAAACTACAGGAAGTTCCTCTGTAGTCCAATTGTCCAAAACGCTTCCAGGTTCATAAGGGCGAATACCCAACAGGTTTCCTTGCTTAGCTCCTTCCTCGTGTATGGCATTAATGTGAGGATTTTCCAATAACCCTTTCGCAGGGTGAATTATCCCTCCAGATACAAAGGTCTGGGATATGTGGGGGAATGTCATCGATTCCCACTTGACTTCCTCTCCATTCAACCGTGCTCTTCTTCTTTCTTGCTTTTCTCTATTTCCCTCTTCCTTTGTCTGGCATCTGGCCTAAAACCCAAGCCAAAGCGGTCTCTCTTCTCTTTCAGCATTGGAACCTGAGTCTCTCCTTGAATATGTCTACCCAGTCCTTTGCCTGGTAAGGCTCCTTTCCCCATCATCATTTGTAGGCCCATTCTCGTGGTCCTGGATATTTTAGGCACTGGAACTTCATTCCCTTCTAATATGAAAGTTGCATTTACAAACTCTAAAGATCGGAAAGAGCATTCAATTGCTTCTTCACTCGCCTCTAAATATGGTGCGTCGTTGGTAACAGTGGCTATGATATCCTCCTCTACGTTTACAGTAACTAGCCGACCTTCTGTCACCAGTTTCAATTTCTGGTGAAGCGATGAGGGCACTACTCCTGCCGAATGAATCCAGGGTCTTCCCAGCAAGCAATTGTATGAGGGCTTGATATCCATCACCAGAAAATCCACTTCATACGTGTTTGGCCCAATTAGCAATGGTATGTCAATTCTTCCCATCACTCTTCTCTCGGTGCCATCAAATGCTCTCACTATGTTCTGGCATGTCTTCATCTGAGAACTATCTATTGGCAACCTATTCAGCGTGGACAATGGTAAGACATTCAAGGCTGATCCATTTTCGATTAACACACTTGGCAGAGTTTATCCCTTACAACGAGTAGTGATGTGTAGAGCCTTGGTCGATCCCATATCCCCCGGTGGAATTTTATCATCACTGAAGTAGATAAAGTTGTCAGCACTTATGTTACTAACCAGATGATCCAGTTTGTTGACGGATATATCCTTAGTAACATAAATCTCATTCAGCACTTTCATTAATGCTTCACGATGCACTTTTGAACTTAAGAGTAAGGCTAGCACTGATATGCGAGCCGGTTGCTTGCGCAGCTGCTCTACCATGCTGTATTCACTGTGCTTCAAGAATTTTAAAAATTCTTTAGCCTCTTCCTCCTTTACAGGTTCGTTGATAAGGGCGCCAGGTCCTTTCTCTGGTTCAACTCCCACAGTCTTTGATTTCACTGGTTCGGCTCCCGAATCGTAACGTTTCCCACTACGTGTGTAGGACCCTTTTATTTTGGACCTTCTCGGAAGTGCCAACTGATCTTTCCACTCCTGGTATTGTCACATTGCAGTCGTAATTCCAAGGTATCATTTTGTTATCCTTGTAAGGAAAGGAAACAGGTTTTTGGATTACAACTTTAGGCGTGATTTGTGCTCCGCCTTCCGTGTTTCTTGGTCGGGAAATGATGATCCTCGAATAATTGACTTTCTAATTTGTCAACTGTCCTTCAGTTGCATGTATGTTTCCTCCCTCTGAGCCTTCTTCGTAAAACTCCAGTTCCTTATTGTCCATAAGGCTTTGTACTAATACTATGAACTCAGAACATTCCTGAGTCTCATGCCCCTCTGTTCTGTGGAACTCACAGTAGTTCCTCATTTCTTCACGTCCTTCTATAGGATTTGATTCTATCAATCCTCTTCTCATCATTTCCCTCCAAACCATTCTTAATGGGGTTTTCACTTCTGAGATATCCCCCTTGGTCTTTCTCATGATCTTTTCACCGATCGCATTTACTCCCTTATCACCATGGTTTGGTAATGGGTTTTTCGCGCTAGGTGTATCATCAAACTTGACAATCCCCATCTTGATGAGCCTTTCAACTACCTTTTTGAAGGCAGTGCAGTTTTCTATCGAATGCACTGCTATTCCCGCGTGGTAATCACATTGAGCATTTGGGTCATACCATTTAGGATATGAAGGCTGTAACGATTTTAGATAAAATGGGGACACCACATGCGCGTCAAATAAACTTTGATATAGCTCCTTATACGTCATTGGGATTGGCGTAAATTGGAGCTTTTCAGAATTTTGCCTTGCGCCAGATTCTTATTTTGTCGACCCTTGTTGCCCGGCAGTAACTACTTTCGGTTGACTAACAGTGATTGCCTTTGAGTATCCTTTGTTGTATGTACTCGTATTATTCACCTCATTGTCCTTTTTCCAAGGAGCAGACCTCCTAATAGTTTTCCCCGCTTCAATCTTGCCCCCATTTATGGCATTTTCTATCATTTATCCTGCCATCACTATATCCGCGAAGCTCTTGGTAGTACTTCCTATCATGTGGGTGATGGACGGAGCTTTCAGGGTGTTGATAAAAAGCATGGTGGTTTCCTTCTCTAGGAGAGGTGGTTGAACTTGCATGGCAACTTCCCTCCATCTTTGTGCGTATTGTCTGAAGCTTTCATTTGACTTCTTTTCCATATTCTGCAACATGATTCTGTCAGGCGTCATGTCTGTGACATGATTGTATTACTTCATGAAGGCTTGGGCTAGGTCTCTCCAGGAACTAATATTAGCACGGCTGAGTTGATTGTACCACCTGGATGCTGCCCCCACTAAACTGTCTTGAAAACAATGAATCAAAAGCTGATCATTATTCACATAGCCAGTCATCCGTCTACTAAACATAGTGATGTGGGCTTCAGGGCAACTAGTCCCGTTGTACTTCTCAAATTCTGGCATCTTAAATTTATGAGGAAGCACCAAATCTGGAACCAAACTCAAGTCCTTTGCGTCAATACCATGATGATGATCGGCATTTTCCAGAGCCTTGAACTTTTTCTCCAACCATCTACAGCGATCCTCTAACTGCCTCGAGGATTCAGTTCTTATTCCTTCCCTTTCTGCTATATCCAAATCAGGGATAAGGGGGTTAGCAGGGTTATCCTCTAGGTTAGATCCTGAGCCGACTTGGAAGTTCATGGGTGGTCTAGTATCAGCTTGCCCCTGTTGAGGCCTAATCGTGACAGAAGGCCTTTGGGGATACTCTTCAGGCTGTGCTGGCGCATGTGGTAGGGTAAAACCA
This sequence comes from Gossypium sturtianum, assembly GCA_025698515.1. Classification (NCBI taxonomy): domain Eukaryota; kingdom Viridiplantae; phylum Streptophyta; class Magnoliopsida; order Malvales; family Malvaceae; genus Gossypium; species Gossypium sturtianum. Next base: position 121,095,775 of record CM046952.1, read on the forward strand.
GGAGGAATGCCTTCACTCTCTTCTCCAGTAATAGCCATAGGACCTTTTCCTTTGTCCATTGCCCCATTCAACATCTGGGCCATTTGAGCCATCATGTTCCTTTGAGCTTCCAACATTTCGTCTCTCATTTCTTGTTGGAGCTTTGCCATTTGCTCTTGCATCTGGTCTTGCATGTCCCTTTGGAATTGTTCAAGTATTTGATCCATTTTCTTTGTTTTGGCACGTGTACCGTAGTGGTGCTCAATTTCTAGATTTTTCTTCCTTTCTCTCTCTCTCTCTCTGTTATAAATTCAACTAATTAGACTCTCTCTATAGACTTAAATGCATATGATGTTATGTAATGTAAATGCATGAATGCAAGGAGGCATCGATTCAGATTCAACTTCATTTCAGAAAACTTTATTAGAAAACAAAATCCTTTACATAAAACGGACTACAAATATGCTTTCGCCCTAAGGCCTAAAGTTTTAATTTTCCCAAACAAAGAGGTTAGATCTTGACCACGATCCGACTGTACCTCATACTTCATGCTCAATATATCGGCCTGTGCTGCCAAAGTCTGTAGATGATCAGCTACCTCTCGAATCTGAACTATTGCTTCACCCATGAGGTAATCATGACTTCTAACTTGGTCATGGGAATGGTGGAGCTCTTCCTTCCAATGTCCCTCTCTTGCTTCAAGTTGCTCGATCCGGAGTTCATAATTCTACAATACCGATTCTAATCTTTCAATCTTGCCCTTCATTTTCTCAAACTTACTCAGACTCGACTTCAACTCGTTTGCAGAATTACGGTTTCGGTGGTGGTGAAGAGACTGTCCCAATTCAGCCACTCTAGCTTTTAATCCACTCTTTTCCTTTTGGCTTTCTGCTAACCTCTTTTCTAGGGCCTCGTTTTGCATCTGCATCTCTAGGAACTTCTTCTCCCAATGGTCAGCTTTGGCCTTTTCCTCTTGAACCTCTTGTTTCCACTGTTGTGAAGTCTTCCCCAATCCAGCATTTTTCAGTGATAGAGCAGCTTTTTATATTCTGTCTTTAGGTCGCTCAGATCTTCCTCAACCCTTTTCTTCCTTTTTCTCAACTTTTCGGCCTCTGATTTCTGAATATCCACATCTAGCCTCAAGTATATCTTTTCTTCTTCTAGCTTCTCCATCCTTTTTCCATGTTCTGAACTCATCCTTTCGAAGCCTTGTTTTATAATCTCCGATTCTGATGGGACTACTTGTAAGTATTCTTCTCTCGATCGGGTACTTTTTGAATTCTGCTCAGGGATGTTATCATTAATCCTTCTAGTCTTCCATTCGTCATATTCTGGGGTCGTCATTGGACCTGCGGATAATCTCTTTATTCTATGAACCTAATTCCAAGCACAAGAAATCTCCTTAACCTTCTTCTTATAATTATCCCTTTTATACGAGAACTCACACTGAGCCAGCCCATATGTTGCCGGTACGAACTGCCTTGATCCATATTGTCTTAGTGCGAGCAAAGGAGCATACCCAACGGCTCTCCAAATTCCAAGTAAAAGGAACCCGGTCAAAAATCCCACATCGATAAAGAATTTCATCTGGAATCATCCAAGGGGCTCTCCACTCGATGTCTTCCTCTTGAAGGTTTTGAAGGAGCGCCATCCAGTTCTCCTCAGACACGTCCTCTCTCCTCGGTGTAGCCACTATCTCTTTTAACGGAGAATAGTTCTCAGAAAAAAACCCGATAGGATACTTTCTCCACCTTCTAGAAATGGCTATGAAACCAAGCTAACAACAACTGCACACATCCAATGAATCTACCTTCACCTACTCCCCGACATGCGTTTAAAGATCTAAACGTCTCGGCTAAGATCGCAGGTACTGGCGTGACCCCTTTGTCAAGTCGATCGAATAACTCCATGATTGCTTCTTCTATATGTCTTAGAGCTTTAGGGAAAATTACCAAACCATAGACACACAGGGCAAAGACGTCAACCTTCTTCTTTGCATCTGGATGGGCTAAGATCAAGTCCCTCAAGCTAACCCAAGGAATGCATTTACCCTCACCTTTCTTCTGAATTCTGGCTGTGACCCACTGTTCGCTCATCCCTGTGATATTTATTAACCTCTTCACAAAAGTTGGGACATTAGCAGCCCTAGAATAAGCTTTGTCAACTTGGATCCTCGAACAGCGAAGCAAGGTCGTCTACTCCTCTACCATGGGCACTAAATCTACTTTCCCGAAAGAGAAACAGCTATAAGAAGAATTCCAAAACTGCATCATTGCTCGGAACAGATACCTATCTACCTTGACGTCAAGCAAGTAAGGTAGATCACCATGATTACGATAGAACAGTTGCTTTGCCTCATCGTCCCACTGGGTCCATATTCCCTTCAACTCCTGAAGCTCATTTTGCATGACACTGATACGAGCGAAATCCCGTAGTTCTGACACATACCCTTCAGCTAAGCTATCCCCTTTCTCTAATTGCCTTTACTCTGACCATATGCGGACAGCTGCATTGTCTTCCACTTTATCAAAGAATTCGTTCTCCATAACCAGCTTTCTAACTTAGAAACTGACCGTGAATCGATACCTCTTAATATATGAAATGACATGCACAAAAATAAAACATAACAAGTTAGTACCGCAGAATGAAATATAAAGCAAGTAAAATAAACCAACACCTATCTAGGTAACCACTAAGGCTTGGTATAGTTCTACTTAGGGTGAGCCCTTAGGTTTCCTATATGTGGTTCAGCTCTAAACTTGAGGTACCCGAACCAGCAGATTCATCGATCCTCACCCATTATAGGCTCATATGGACCGAGTTCAGTTCAGGGGAATACATTTCCCTATGGCCATGCGGAAGTGAAAACTTCACGAAGACATAGGTACAGATGTATCCCGAAAGCAATCCACTAGCCCATGCGGAGGTGAAAACCTCACGAAGGCATAGCTTCTCGATCCCACTTAAGGGTGCGACCACAACGGTTATGCAGTGCAATGCGGAGAGATATATTAAAAATTAGAACCACATGCAATAAAATGATTATGTTTTTTTTTTAAATCAAAATTTTAAATTCTGACAAAAGGACATGAAATTATCAATTTTACGGCTTGACTCTCTTATTTGTCCCCAGTGGAGTCGCCAAGCTATCGAAACTATTTTAAAGTTTGATTTAAAAATGGGGATCGACTTAAAAAATGAAAACGGGAGTCGCCACCAATCCTTTTTTTTTACTTAGGTGTGATTGGATCACCTTATAAGACGTTTTATTTCAAAATATTGATTTTTTCTCCACAAAATACTAGAAAACGGGTTCGGGAGTCGGTTACGTACGAGGAAGGGTTAGCACCCTCGTAACGCCCAAAATTTGGTACCTAATTGATAATTCCATGTCCTAATATCGAAATTTAAAAAAAAATTAAAATATAATCCTTTTATTTGAAGGAAAGCCAAGACTTACCTATCTCAAAGAAATAAAATAATGTACCCAGTAAGTTAGGATATAGCATCTCATGACTTCAAAACTAGGCACGCCTTTATTTTAGAAAATTCCTACCTCGAGACACAAAACATCATATCCAGTAAGTTAGGATACAATGTTTTGAATTCCCAAGAATAAGTTTTTTTTTATTTGAAATTTGTAAGTTTCAGTTTTAAAAGAGAAGGGATATTTAATAATTTAAGTTCCACGAGAAAAATTGAAACCCAGTAAGTTAGGGCACAATTCTTCTCGAAGTCCCCAAATATTACATATCACCGTATTTTTTAAAACTTTGAATAAAATACGACAATTTCGCGAAAATGTGTTTTTATAAATGATATAAATTCGATTTTGTATTGATACATTACAAAACATAAATATAGAACATTGATTCATTATAATCACAGGTTAAACTAACACTTAATGCTAATATAGTCAATTAACAAAAGAATATAGCAACTAATATATGAAATGAAAATAAATATGCTAAGCAATAATAAACAATTAAAGGAACATAAACAAACATATACAATAAGTGGCAATAATTAAAAATTCATATGAAATATAAAAAAAATCAAGAAATGAATATTAAACTTTATCAACAAGATCAAATGTAGAAATAAATAAATGAATGATTTATTTAGGCATTGAATATACAGTATAATAAGAAAAAGAATATGACAATTTCTAAAACTATTTAATATATATAAACAATATTTTAAATAAATAATAAAAAAGGTATATAAAAAGAAAAATTTATAACAAATACATAATTTAATAATTTAATACATATATAAATGATTATATATAATACAAACGATGAATAAACAATATAATAATAATTTTAAATAAAAACATATATAATACACTAATCATAAAAATTACATATGTAATAAACAATATAAATAAAATATGTTATATAATTTAAATAAATTTTATACAAAATAAAATTTTAAAAATAATGTACAACATAATATAATATTATATAATATACAAAATTTTATATGATAATAACTAACATAAAAATTATAAAATAATATATAATATATAAATAATTAAATAAAATAATAAATAGTAATAATTTAATATTTTAAAAAAATAATAAGTATTTAAGAAAAACAATACACAAAAATTTTATTAATAAATTAATATATATAAAAAAATATAATTTTTAATATGATAAAACAATTTTAATATAATGTTAAAATAAAAAAAACATAAAATAAAAAGATTTAAAAAAATAAACAAAGAAATAAGAAAAATCTAAAAAATAAAATGTAAAAGGATCAAATCAAAACGCGCGTCACATCTTAGGGACTTATTTGGCAATTATGCCATGTCTCCTAAACGACGCCATTCTGACATTAGCCTTTAAGAAGCCCGAAGGATTAAATTGCAATAAAATATAAATTTTAGGGCTAAATTAAAAATAACAAAAAATGATATTCGGACATAATTGAAATTCTGCAAAAATGCGGAAGGGCCTATAAAGCAATTAGACCATTTAATAAAAACACGCGGATCCTCCCCTGGATATCGGGTCAACGCGCGAGTCACATGCCTTTAAACGACGTCGTTTTATGCTTACTGGATTAAGCAAAAACGGCGCCATTTCTGTACTGTTATATAAGTCAAATTCGGTCGAAAAAATTCATTTTAACACCGAATTTAAAAAAAAAATGTAGAGGCCCTAAAAATTTGCTCTGCCTTCACAGGTCATTCGACCTCCGGCTATCATTGCGCACGTGCCTCACGCGCCGTCGCCCATGGCGGCGCAAAGGTAAGAATCTTTGTCCCTTTTTTGTTTTTTTTTAAATAGTATTTATATGTAAAAAAAAACGTAGATCTAGAAAAATCACCTCTGCTAAAGAAAAAATCTATGTATTCTGTTTCAATGTATTTTTTTGCTTGTATTTCTCTGTGTGTCTTTTGTGAATATTTGTATATTCGTGTTCTATCTCTGTGTCCCCCTGTGTATTACAATTTTTTGGGGTTTTTATAACCCAGAATAAATCGCAAAAAAAAAAAGAAACAAAATCTGCCTTGCTAATTTTTCTGCCATTTCTTTCCTTTTGCAGGTGGATGAGGAGATCTCGGCGCTGATGAAGGCTGGTCGAGGGGCTGATTGAGGCTTGCGGTGCAAGGGAAATGATTGCTGGGGCGCTTGCGGCGCAATGGAAACCTAGGGTTTCCTGCGTCCGCAAGCTTTTGGGTCACTTGGGCCAGCTGAGTTTTGGGTCTGGGTTAGTTTTAGGTTGTATTTGGGCTAATCGGGTTTGGGTATTTTATTGGTTTTGGGCTTTGTAAAAGGACTGTAAAAGACTTTGGACATTTATTTATTATTATTATTTTTATTGTTTTTGTTTTGGTTTGTTACAAGTCCGGGCAAAATGGGCTGATTACACTCCTTATTGCTTGAAATTCGTTACTTTTGCAGAAAAAAATTGTTTTTATCAATAAAACATTTTAACAACATTTTATGCAAAGAAAAAATAAAAACCTCAAAAACAAACCAAAATAGTCCAAAAGTCCAAAATTTACAAAACACCAAAATTCCCAAAATTTAAATTATTAAAATAAATGCAAGATATTTTATAACCGAGCTCTCGTCGCACTGACCAGCCTAAGTCTGAGGATTACCTGAAAATATCAGTTAAACAGAAAGTGAGTTTTCAAAATTGAGTGTATAACGATTAACTTAAAACAATTAAAGCATATCAAACAGATTTAAACAATAGCATAGTCTTAACAGAACAATACAGATACATATATATTTTCCTACCCCCAACCGCTACACACCATCTCCAACTATCCCAACACACCATATGGGTTATAAAATACTCATCCAACCCTACACATCACTTATTGTCGTTTAAGAAACTTATAGAAGAATTGCAGTTGTGCTGCCAGATAAATAGGCAAATTATTGCCTTTTTAGATATACTTCCTCCACATAGTAAAACCCGTCCCATTAATAGATACAGTACATATCAGTAATTAGTCATAAGCACAGTACATACATATAGCATAACTAATGCAGAACATATATCGTACTTTTATCGGTTTTCCTATAGACCATTACATAATTTACTCGTCATACGACGTTTCAGATACAGAACAAATATCAGAACTCATGCAAACAGTTAACTTTTTTTTTATATATTTTTTAGTCCATTTAAGCACATACCGACCCCACGGAAGGCCCATGGTCGATTGGAACGACGTGAATGGCCCTAGGAAAAATTTCAGAATTTTGGGCCTACACGCCCGTGTGGCCCAAATAGCCAGCTCGTATGGCCCACATGGCCTCACACACGTCCGTGTGCCCAAATGGCCCAGACCGTGTGTCACCCAAGGTCTAGCACACGGCTTGTCACACCTTAAACCTGTCACACGGCCGTGTGTCGCACACAGCCTACCACACGGCTTGGCACATGGCCGTGTGGTGTCGACAGTGCTGTTTTTCGGCTTTCGTCGTTCGCTGATTTTCGGGTTTCTTGTTACATACCTGGAGGTTTTCTGATGTGAAATCAACAATCGAGTATTCCCACACCTAAATCAACAGATAATACAACCTAAATCAGTAACAGTTTACGAATTTACACGAAAGTCGCTCACACATGACTAATTAAAACCCTCCAAACATATTGAGAACCCTTACCACTTAACAAATAGCAACTACACGAATTTTAGATCGCTGGAGGATCACCAATCGTCTCTCGAACGTCCCCTACAACTAACTAAACTAATTAGATAACACCCACTTGAATTAACACCACAACCACGGAATTTCTAGAAATCCCTAAACGTCCAAAGACCACTTTCAACAAAAGAATAACAAAAATAATCAAAACCTTACCTCTTAACGATTTGCAGTCAACAGAACAGGGATTAAGTGTTGCAAAAAGAATTTATCGAATCAAGAAAATAATAAATCTATAATAGTGCGAAAGAACTAAGCAACAAGGGTGAAACAAATTAAGAAATCGTGGAATTTGGAAAAGAAGAAAAAGGGTAACAAACTTCAAACCAAAAATTAAAAAAATATATAGAAAATTGAAGGAACAAGGGAGGTGTGGAAACGTGCCAGTCTGTTTTGATTTGTGGGGATTTAGAAAAAAAAAATAAAAAAAATAAAAATAATAAAAGATATTAACCACACAATTCAAAAACTCAATCAAACTCTACCATCGGGCGATTCAAACAATAATAGCAAAAAAAAAAAAATTGCCAAATCACTTATGTTAGGGTTTGAATCCAAGACCTCCAACCAATACCCAAAGTACTTAAACCAGTGAAATAGATACAAATTATAACAGGATCTAACAAATTAAAAATTAAAATTTTGAGACTTTACAAGTTTGATGTAAATTTAAAACTTCTAACTATTTGTTTTATGTAAAAAAAATTCAACCATTGAATATATATTAATATATAGAGTATTTTAGACCGGTATGATAGATATATTAGATTAATTTGAAAATTTATATGCATGGCAAGTACAAATTATATTGATAAATTCAACGGTTGGATCGTTAAAATTTTAATCATAAAAATAATTATGGAAATGTGTAAAACTACTTTAGTTTTTACATTATGTAAGTGGATCCCTCCCCAAGATTAGAGGAAGGGTTCGCTTACATCATGTAAAAATTAAAATATTTTTACACACTTCCATAATTATTTATATGATTAATATTTTAACGATCTAACTGTTATATTTTAGAGTGCATTTATGTAGATCATGCATGTCAAATTTGATGTAAATTTAAAACTCCTAACTATTTGTTTTATACATATAAAAATCAATCGTTGAATATATTAGTGGGTTCCGCTTACACAGTGTAAAAATTAAAATAGTTTCACACACTTCTGTATTATTTATATGGTTAATATTTTAACGATCCAACCATTATATTTTATAATCTTTTCATATAGATCATGCATATCAAATTTGAGTGATTCTTGACCAAAAGTTTATGATTCTTTATTCCAAATTAGTATTTGTGGAAATAATTTTTATGCTTTGTTGTTTCCAAATTATTTTATTAAAAAGATTCTTATAAATTTTCCATATTTATATTTTTTTAACAAAGTTTGACTTTTTTTATTTTTTTTAAATCAAGTAAAATAGACATTATGAATAATATATAGTTTGTAATTAAACCTGCAAATATATTATTGTTGATGTGTGAGAAGGTAAGTAAGATAATTGAACAACAATCTAACTACTTAAGAACTAATTATTTCCTTATTTATGTCCATACATGACTATAATTCCCTTGTTTTTATTAATATATTTTTATTAAATTATAATGAAATATTACATTGTATATAAAAAATCAGTAAAAAAAAAATCTAACATGTGGGAATCCAGCATAAAATTATCTCACAAAATTAAGATATAACATGTAATAGATTTGAGATATGAATTTTGAATCTTATCCTTTGCAAATTTCTTTTTTCTTATTTTTTAGTCCAATAATAATTGAGATGATTTAACTTTATCCCTTTTTTTTTTATTTTAATCTAATAGAGTTTTAAAAACTAAATTAAAATGATTGCATTAGAAACCAATGATGTAAGCAGTCCGGTATATACATCTATTTTAAAATCCTTTACATTAGTATAAAGTAAAAAAACTGAAACAAAAAATGATTTTAAACTTATTTTTTTTAAAAAAAATTTATGGAAATTTATTCTTACAAAATTAATTCATACAGGTAAGAAAAATAGTATAAATATAGTAATTAATTTTGCATCATATTAATAATTCATAGGATATTAACACTTTGAACTCTAAAGAGAACCTAAATATGTGTCTTGAAGCTGCTAAAGAATATAAAGTGATAATGAAACCAAAACCTCTAAAATATAGAAATACTTAGGGCAAACAGTATGGCACATATAGTCTACCACATCATAATATTTCATTTTCTCTTATTAAACCAAATAACAAAAATAAAAAAATTGTAGGAAGATGGTTGATTTGCAAAGCACAGAAGTAATGAGAATGGCGGGATTGGGACTACTTTTGAAAACCTTGTTCCAGTAATCCTTGAGAAATGGTGTCGTTTGATGGCCTTGCTTTGCGATAAATGGCATACAGAATAAGTTGTGCTGTTCCAAGTAGAAAACCTATCCCATTTGGTACCTATATAATTAATCAATCAAACATAAAATTAAAATGAATGCTGAATGTATATTGTAATGATTCAGAGGAAGAGATATATTACCCCAAGGAAAATGTCATGCTCCAGCAATGCATAGAATGCCCAAATTCCTCCGTTCAAGAACAGGAAAAACGACAGAAAAAATGGCATGTATTCTACACTTTTGCTTCTCACTACCGTTTTCTGAAAATTTTATACAAAAATAAATCAATAAAAAGTTTAAAAATAAACGAGAAAATTCTCTAATTTCGTTAAATTATATATATATATATATTTAAGTTGTAATTACAATTAATACAATTATAATGTGCAAAGAGAATTATAATTATAATACATAAATAGACGAATTGACAAATGAAATATATGTAGTAGACATTTAAACAAATTATTGGCATCATTCAAATTTCTCGAGAATTTTTTCTCAGATTTTGAAATCTTACTAGTAGAAGGAAAAAAACAAATGAGAAATGGAAAAAAGAAGAAAATGTCCAAGAGAAGAAAGCTATTGTTGCACAAGGGTCCCCCATGACCCTAAAACATGAGAAGCAAATGCAAGCAGCGTCACAGGCATAAATATTTGACACCTGTGGTAATCAATTCATTTCTTTTTGCACTACTTGTAGAAAAGAAGTTAAAACTTGAATCAATTATTAAAAGTATAATTATGTACCTTGTTAACAGATCCAATATTAAGAGAGAAAAACAACAATTAATCTTTATGTTTTCGATCCCTCTCTATTAACAGATAAAAAGTTAAAAAGAGAATGAAAGGGGATTGAATGTTAGGTATAAACTTACCATGGCAGCTAAAGGGGAGCCATACATGATGATGTTAAGCCCAGCACACATGAACCCTATTGCATCGATTCGAGTGTCTCCTTCCAATGCTAAATGAGTAGCCAAAATAGCTGCTGCTAGGAACCCCACATTTAATATCCCCACCAAAATCCCAGTCTTCACCTGCATTTTCATTCCATTCATTAACCCCATCTGCATCCCACTATAACTTGTTTAGAATATATATAAAAATATTATACCCTCATCTTTCTGGGTGCATATATCAGGAACAAAACAACATAGACAGCTTCAGCCAGGATGCCAAAGCCATTCACAGTGGCAACAAGGTAAGCCCCAGGCTTTGTGATTCCATAGTAAGTCCACAAGCTTGAACTCAACAATGTGCAAACGTAAGGAAGACTCTCAAAATCCTCCGTTGATCCATTCTTCACTATCCTCCAAAACGTTCCACTTCAAAAATAAAAACACTCATAAACAACAACATCAACAGACAGAACCAAATCAAAAAAGCACCATCTTTCTTAGATTTTGAAGTTCTTACACTGGAGAAAGAAAAACCAGAACTGAGATGACATTGCCTGCAAGAAGGACAACATATGTGTACAACTTTTAACAGTCAAACATGTATGAATTGTTAGAGAAAGTATATATATATGACGACAAAATGAAATTGATGTTTTCCAAATTTACCTATAACACCCACAATGAAGCTCAGCTCTTCCATATTTAGAAAAACAAGATTCAATATTTGGGAATTTAGGGGGTGGGGGAAGATGAAAGATGAGGAAGCTTTAAAAGGGAGAGAGAATTTTCTTCTTTTACGTTTTATGGTTTAGTTATGCAATCTGTGCTTATGCTTTTTGAACTTTTAAAATTTAATCCCTCTACTTTTATTTTCTAATTAAAAAATTAATCAAATTTAAATGAATACTATATATTAAAATTTAATATGGAGTGGTTATGTTGTAATAATTAAGAATGATAAAATTGCAAATTTAAATATAATTTTATAACATATCTCAATAATTAATAGAATAATACCATTTGCATCTTCTCTACTAAAAAAATAAAAGAGTGGGTTCCTTTTTCTTGCAAGTTGCAACAATATCTCAACAAACAAACTTAATTAGATTTTATTTAAACTTTTTTTAAAGAATGATGTCTTCATATCACAAATTTAAGTAATAAATAAACAACACAAATTAGATAATCATATATAGTTTGTGAAAAATAAATTAAACTTATAATAAATATTAAAAAGAAAAGAATAGAAAAGAATCCGTACTTCAAGTTACCTATTCAATTATTGTTCATCTCAAAATTTTTATCACGTGATATAATAATTGTTTGGTTACAATTTTTTTGGTGGGGGTTTAGCTTAATAATGTTAAATGGATATTTTCATGTTAGTGGGACCTAAATACGGAAATCATGTTTATATTATTTTATGTGGGAAATGTGAGTCAAGTGATCACCCACTTGGATGCAAAGTGTGAGATGGTACCCTTATTTGTAAATGTCTCCCTCTAATTACAATTGGCATTAGTTCGCTCTTAGAATCCCCAAACTCACACCAACAACAGATCTCCCTCTACTAGTCAACAGAGTTGACCCATAGTTTCACATATCATTATTTACTTACCTTGATTGTAATTCGGTTATAAGTTGATAAGTTGGTAAAAGTATTATACAAAGTGTGGGTGTATTATCATTTTATATTTTTGAAAAGTGCATAGTATGAAAATTAAAGTAATTTTATATATTTTTGTAATTATTTATATGATTAATATTTTAACGACTCAACTGTTGAATTTATCAATATAATTGTACTTGTTATGAATGTAAATTTTTGAATCGGTTCAATATCTCTACCATATTAATCTAAAAATTCCTAGTAAAGGAAAAATAGTACATATATCTATAACACACATAATATGCTACCTCATTAAAAACCTTACCAGGAAAACTCAATGGGACAAAACCTCGGTTAAGGGAAAAAGAGTACAACACGTATTTACCCTTTTTCATGAAAACATTACATACTTTCTTATATTTTAAGTATTCAACATTGAATACTAGTTTTTCAAATGTCTATTTGAATGTATTTGCTAAGCATTTATATCATCATTTTTTTGAAAGTCACGAGTGAGGGAAATTTTGGGGGAAATATATTTTGATTTCTTCAAGAGTTTCAACAATAACCATAGCAAACTTTAATCATGCTTCTTCTATAAAAACATAAATAGGTATTTTGGATCATTTTATAATCCTCCTTCAACTACTATTCACTAAGTTAAATTTAACACATATGTTCAAATTATTTTAATTCATATAAATAAACAAATTCTCAAGAATTTCAATATGCTTCTAGCATTCTAAATCCTTCAAGGATTTTAATATAAACTTTACTATATAGTGATTCATAAAAGGTTATAACAACAACCATTAGATACAAGTTAAATCTTTTATGAACTGTCAGTTTAATAATATATCTAAAGGTTATTGTATCCACAGCAAAAGAATATTATATCTTTTCATAATCAATGTTAGGACTCAGCAAAAACTTCATATTTTATTCCGTTTTTGCAAAACTACTTCATTTATACCCTCATTGGCTTTATACCTTTAGATATTTAGACTACTGGTCCAAAAACTCCACAAATTTAATTGTACTTGAGTTGTGTCTTTCTATTTTGACTAATCTATTCCATATCTATATTTATCAATAGATTTATTCAAGATCCTCCTTTTATTTCATTATTTCAACAATAATATTGCATGCAAAACCATTTTCGATCAGTTTTATTATCGGTTCCACATTTTCTCAAAATGACATAACTTATCGAGATCTTTTATTTTCGCTATCTTAATCTTCAGATTCAGGTACCTGAATCTCTTCTGGAGTTTTAGTTATTAGTTATGTCTTAGGTCTTTTCTGGAGTACCCACCTCCACTATATGACCATCTAGAAGAATTTTCATCTTTGAAACAGATCAATCTATCATTTATTCTAACTGATTGTCCTACTGAGGCTTTTATTCAAAATAAAATATTAGATGGTATATAACACTTGGTTATTCTCATTAAGTTTGTAAATACATCTGACAGTTAACTTGTAATAAAGTGAGTTATCCTTTCTGAACTTCTAGTTCAAATTACTCTCTATGAGGATCTAGATAATGATAACTTATTACAAGCAGTGATTTCATTCAGCTATTATTTGTTTCCTCCTAATGTTGAGAAAACTATCAAATCAAAATAGTAATCACAGATCATGTCATAATTGAATCTCTAATACATTCAAAACATCTAATAATACAATGAGACTTATTAATATATATTCTCAACTTTCTTTGAGGATTCACTCATCTTTGTGCGTTGTGGTAGAGCAATTGGAATATATACGAACATACAAAAATTCAAAGATGAGAAATATTTAGCTCTTGACTAAAAACCAATTCTAATGGGAAGTATTTATAATTTATTGGTTTGATGCGTACAACACGTAAATCAACATAACCTCATGTTGAAATAGGAAGTTTAGTTCTCATAAGTAATGGTTTAAATATTAAACAGATGTGTCCAATCAATAATTTCTATAAACCATTATGTGCATAAATAACAAGCTTTTACGAAAGTTTTTCAAACTCAATCAATAAAAGACTGAGATATAAACTCATCAGCTTTAGCAATATGAATTGTCTTAATTGCATAATCTGAAATTAATTATTTAAACAAGCAATCTTGCAAACGACAGGTTGCAAGTTGATAACACATATGTGATTATTTTGTAGATGCATCTACCAAAATCATATAATATCAAAACCATCCACATGGTGGATGAATGGGCCCATATTCATTTTATAAATGTAAGACCTTAAATCTCAACTTTAGCTAGTGAGTTTCTAATAATCAATTTTCATTGAGAACAAGCAACAAATGAGAATTCTTTAAATTAAATAATCTTCTGGTTCTTTAATGAATGTCCATATGAATTCTCAATTAATTTTTGCATCATATATGATCCAGGATGGTCTAACTGGTCACGCCAAGTAGTAAATATATTCGCATCAGTAAACTTCTGGTTTACTTTAATATGCATTTCAATTTTACTAATAATGTCAATACAAATTATGACAACTTGATAATTTTATTATAACACCCCAAACCCGACCTAGACGTTATGGTCGAATCCGGAAGTGTTGCAAAGAATATTAGAAAAACCATCTTCCTTGTTAATGTAACCGTTGTTACTTAGAGAGTCCCATTTGTTTGAAAAACTTATTGATATACTTATTTGATTTAAAATCGTTGATTGTTTACATCCCTCAATTTAAAACGAGTATTTTGCAGCGGAGTTTCTTAAAGCATTATATCAAATTGTTTCTTTGAAAACGTTATTTTAGAAAAGTTGTCGTTTTCAGAAAAACTGTTTTATCAGTTGTTATGCTAGAAAACCAAAATAAAATTCGAAACCAAAAACAGTCCCAAAAAGTCCGGAAAGTCCCAAAATTACAAAACTCTCAAAAACTAGAAAATTAAACAAATTTTATGAAAATGAAATTTTACAGAAAAATGGTCACATCTAAGCTTTCGTCGCACCGACCCGCCTAAATCTGAGGGTTACCTGGACAAAACAGACAAATAGAGAGTGAGTTTTGGTAACTCAGTGTGTAACGCGTATATAAACAGAAATTCAAATTCAAACTCATGGGAGAACAGACATTGATGTAAATCTTTTACAGAATCAGAATTATACAGAATCAGACAGATACAAATAAACATAATCCTAACCCCATCCTTTACACACTAACTCCGACCATTCCAACACAACATGTGAGGTTTAAAACACCCACCCAGTCCTACACACTGCGTAGTGTCTATATGACACTTTTCAGAGTAGTTGTAGCAATGCTGCTAGTATAATGGCGAGATATCGCCTCACACAGAACACTACCTCCTCATAATACAATTCCCGCCCCATAGCCAGGTACAGACAGAATATCAAATAAAACAGATTAAAAGATATCAGAATTCACATATCATGCATGCTCGTGTAACAGATATTACACATGCTTATACATAACAGAACATATCATATATACCATATTTCATAGTACTCATATAAATTTTATTTACATCAATTTCAATCTAACAGAGTAGCAAATTTCATGCTTTAGGGCTTATACCACACATCGATCGAGACGACATGTACGATCCTAGGGAAAAATTTTAAAATTTGGGCCCACATGCCCGTGTAGGCCCACACACCCCAAATGGCCTTGCCCGTGAAATGACCTATTGTGACCTATCACACGGCCTACCACATGGTTAGGCACACGACCGTGTGGCGTCGATAGGCTCAATTTTTGGCTTTCGCCAATTGTCGTTTTTTGAGTTTCTCGTTACACACGTAGCTCGATTTCGACAGGAACGCAACCACAGAACTCCCGAGACCTAAATACGTCAAACAAAATGATTAATTACTGCACCTAGGCATGAAATAGCCAAGAATCAAACTCACTAATAACGCTAACAACCTTCCATACTCTTACCGATAATCGAACTGCAACCCCGCGAAATTACGATGCTACAAGAGTGACCAACATCTCCTGACCCTCTCCTAAACGCAACGAAATGATTACCATCAATAACCAAATTTCACAACACCTATTGCACCTCAAAACCCCCAAATTAAACAATCAAAAACTAATTAATACGTTACTTAATAGAAGCAAAAAGGAAGACCCATGAACAACAATCCAATGTTTGAATAAAATTTTCCAAAACACAATTGAAGGGACGGATGAACAGAAGAACACCAGAAAGCAAAATTTCTTTTTTCTTTGAAAATCTCAATTGTGGCATGACTTAGGGGAAATAATAGGAAACGTGGGTTTTGGGTTTTCTCTTTTTTTTTTTCCTTCTAATAATTAATTAATTAAAAATAAATAAATAAAACCCAAAAAAAACATAAAATAACTACCTAATTTAATGATAGTATCTATATTATTAATATTATCCCATTATTCTCTTTTGTTTTCCAACAAACTCATTTTTATTTAAAAGAAATAAAATAAAAAAACACTCCAAAATTATTTTTACTTTAAAACATATTTTATCCAAAATTAGATAGGCCTAAGAACAATATGCTTGAACTGAGACTCAAACCCGAGACTTCCGACATAGAATTAAGGCACTTAACCACTGATACAGATGCTTAATTATGACAGAGCTTGTAAAAAAAATTAAGAAGTCAGGGCATTACAACTCTACCCCCTAAAAAAAATTTCGACATCAAAATTTACCTGACTCAAACAGATGCGGATATTGCTGACGAATCGAGTCATCAAGTTCCTACGTGGCTTCCTCCGTGCCATGATTTCGGGACATAACCTTCACTAATGGAATAGATTTCCTTCTCAAAACTTTCACATCTCGATCCAGAATCTAAACCGGCTCTTCCTCAAAAGTCAAATCTAGTCTAACCTCAATATCTTCAACAAACACAACATGAGATGGGTCAGACCGATACCGCCTCAGTATGGATACGTGAAACACATCATGGATACGATCTAGTTCTGGAGGTAGCTCTAGCTAATAAGCAATCGGTCCAACAGACTTCAAAATTCGATACGGCCCAATGAACCTAGGACTCAACTTGCTCTTACGTCCAAACTATAGAACCTTCTTCTATCGAGATACCTTAATGAATATGTAATCACCCACGGAGTACTCAATATCTCTCATTTTTAAATCTGCATAGGGCTTCTACCTATCAAAAGTCGTCTTAAGACGATCCTGAATCAGTCTAACTTTGTTTTCAATTTCAGAAACCAACTCAGGACCCAAAACTTGTCTTTCACCCAACTCAGTCCAACACAACGGGGTATGACACTTACGACCATACAATGCCTCGTAAGGTGCCTTCTGAATGCTAGACTGAAAACTGTTATTGTAGGCGAACTCGGCTAATGGCAGAAAATCTTCCCAACTACCACGGAAATCAATTACACAACTCCGAAGCATATCCTCCAGTATATGAATCACCCTCCCTGATTGACCATCTGTCTGAGGATGGAATGTAGTACTGAAATCCAATCTTGAACCCAAAGCCTCATAAAGCTTCCTCCAAAATTGAGAAATGAAACGAGGATCCCTATCTAAAATTATCGAAACTGGAACCCCATGAAGTCTCATAATCTCAGCAATGTATAGCTTGGCCAACTTCTGAAAGGAATAATCTGTTCGAACTAGAATGAAGTGGTCAGACTTGGTCAATAGATCCACAATGACCCATACAGAATCCTTCTTAGTAGGTGTTAAGGGCAACCCACAAATGAAGTCCGTAGTCACACGTTCACATTTCCATAAGAGAATCTTAATGGGTTGAAGTAAACCCGAAGGCAACTGATGCTCAGCCTTAACTTGCTGGCACGTCAGACAACGAGAAACAAAATTCGTTACCTCTCATTTTAAACCTGGCCATCAATACAGTTCACAAAGATCCCAATACATCTTATGTCCATCGGGATGCATAGCATATGAGCTACTATGCGCTTCCCTCAGAATAGACTGTTTCAAATCAGAGTCATTCGGTACACAAACTCGTCCTCGAAAACACAAAATCCCATCACTACTCAGCCCAAAGTCAGACGTACTACCATCCTCTACTTGACGAAAACGCAGAACCAGAGAATCATCCCCTAACTGCTTATCCCGAACCTGATCAATCCAAGTCGGTTTAACCTGTAATTCGGCTAGCAGACTCTCATCATCAAATAGAATTAGGCGAGCAAACATTTCCATCAAATTAGACATTGATCTACGACTAAGAGTGTCAGCCACCATATTGGCCTTACCAGGATGATACTCTATAGTGCAATCGTAATCTTTGAGCAGTTCAATCCATCTACGTTGCCTAAGGTACTTAAGGCTCTTGTAATCTGTGTAGATAATACACCTCTCACCATACAAATAGTGCCTCAAAATATTTAAGGCAAAAACCACGGTAGCCAACTCGAGATCATGCGTCAGATAATTTCCCTCATATGATTTAAGCTATCTGGATGCATAAGCCACAACTTTACCATCTTGCATCAGAACACATCCCAAACCGACATGCGACGCATCACTATATACCACGAACTCTTTACCAGATTTAGGTTGTATCAGAACAAGAACCTGAGTCAAAAAAGATTTGAGCTTCTCAGAGCTCGATTGCTGCTCTTCAGTCCAGACAAAAGGGACGTTCTTTTGCAAAAGCTTAATCAGATGAGCTGCAATTAATGAGAATCCCTCGACAAACCTATGGTAGTAGCCCGCAATACCTAGAAAAATACGGATCTCAGAAACGTTCTTAGGCTATTTCCAATAAAGTATAGCCTCAATCTTTCTAGGATCAATTCGGATCCCCTCAGCAGAAACCACATACCCCATAAACGTTACTTCCCTTAACCAGAATTCACACTTGCTCAACTTAGCGTAGAGTTGTTTCTCTCGAAGTATTTGAAGAACTACTCTAAGATGTTCATCATGATCATCTTCGGTCTTAGAGTATACCAGAATGTCGTCGATGAAAACTATGATGAACTGATCCAAATACAGCTGGAAAACCCGATTTATTAGATCCATGAATGCAGTCGGAGCATTCGTTAAACTAAAAGGCATGACTAAGAACTCGTAATGCCTATAACGAGTCCTAAAAGCAGTTTTATGGATATCAACTTCTTTAACTTTAAGCTGATGATACCTAGAACAGAGATCTATCTTGGAGAATGCTGAGACCTCACGAAATTGATCAAGTAGGTCGTCGATCATCGAAAGTGGGTACTTACTTTTCACAATTATCTTATTCAACTGTCGGTAGTCGATGCACATTCTCACGGTACCATCTTTTTGTTTTACAAACAAAACTGGTGCCCCCCATGGAAACACACTAGGACGGATGAATCCATAATCCAAAAACTTTTGAAGCTGAGCCTTTAGCTCTATAAGCTCCTTCGGTGCCATACGATAAGGAGCGACGGACACCAGAGCTGTACCTGGTAGAAGCTCAATACCTAACTCAACTTCCTGACTCGAAGGTAAACCCAGTAATTCTTCAGAAAAAACATCAGAAATTTTTTAACTGTTCTGATGTTCCCAACAGAAGAGTCCACAGAAACTGAATCACTTACAAAAGCCAGATACGCTTCACACCCTTTCTGAACCAGTTTTTCGACCACAAGAGCGAAGATCACATTGGATAAGTAATCCCGATACTCGTCGATCATAATCACTTCCACATCCCTATCAGATCTTAGAATTACCCTCTTAGTAACACAATCCAAACTGACTCGATGCTCAACAAGTCAGTCCATACCCAAAATCAAATTAAATTCTCTGAACAGTACTCCATCAAATTAGTCAGAAACACAATGCCTTGTACTTCCAACGGTACATTCCTATACAGTCTATTTACCTGAACAGATTGACCTAACGAACTCAGTACAGAAATCTCACTAGAAGTACTCTCAACAAGAATCCCCAAGTTTACTGAAACAGAACTAGCTACATTGGAGTGTGTTGACCTTATGTCTATCAGTGCAAAATAAGGGGCATCAAAAATAAAGAACATACCCGTAATTATATCAGCAGCGTCTTTATCCTTAAGACGTCGAGCAACATATACTAGCGCACTTCTGCCCGGTGCTCTCTGTCTTTTACCCAGTCCATTACCACCCCTGGACGGACCACGGCCCCTAGGCGACTGCTGAACTGCTCTCTGAGACTGAACAAAACCTGAAGCTGGAGCTTGCATCTGATCAAAACACTGTGGGCAATCTCTAATACGATGCTCCATCGACCCATATCGTAGACACGCTCCCAACCTCTTTCAACACTTGCCCGGATGGCGTCTACCATAGTCACTGCACGACTGGGCCACAGTAAGAGCAACTAGAACACTAACTCTAGAAGGCCCATTAGGTTTGGCTCGCTTCTTAGGCCTCTGAACAGAACTAGAGGGCTCCGAATCTCTCTTCTCTCTCACGGTCCCTGTTCTGGCGCTCAATGCGCTTAACCTCTTCGGCGATCTTTGCCTTGTCCACCAAAGCAACGAACTCCCGCTCCCTCTGCAGAGCTATCAGAACTCTCAGACTGTCTCTTAGACCATCCTCAAAACGGATGCATTTTTCATATTCAGACGCCACCATCCCACGAACGTAACGGCTCAATCTCAAAAATTCAGCTTCATACTCGGCCACAATCATACCCCCCTAAGTGAGGTTCATGAACTCACGTCTACGAGCATCGACATAACTCGCCTCCACATATTTCCTCTAGAAGGCAGTCTTAAAATACTCTCAATTTATCTGATCCGACTGAATACTACAACCGATAACCACCACTGGTACGCCTCATCACGAAGTAGAGAAACTGCACCCTTCAATTCCTGCTCAGGGGTGCAGTCAATATCGTTCATTATCCTCTCGGTAGCCTCAAACCAGTATTTGGCCACCGTCTGGGCAACTGTAGTGATGCCCCTAAATAGTTCAGCACCAATAGACCGGAGTCGTTCAGTTACCGACTCACGGCTCCCAAACCAGAATGGGGCCTAGTGACCCTCTCTAATACTCTAAGCATAGCTTGGGACAATGCGTCGTCCCCAGCCAAGCGGTTTTGAGACTTAGTCTCAGTAGTAGGTGTAGCTGGTGTCTCACTTGTATCCAGATTAGGTATACTGCCCATCAAGGACGACTCAGCTCGAGTCCCTCTACGACGCCCACCGCGTCCATGAGTACCACGACCACTCGTTCCGCGAGCACTTATTGTATTCAAAGTTTTATCTATATTACGAAGCTTTATGAATCAGTTTCAGTATTCATTAGCAATATTTTATGCTTCAAATAATTATAAGAAGTAGTTTCCGAAAGTTCAGAAATTTCAGTCTCTAACTAACTAAATGCAGTTTTAGACATTTCAGAGTTTCTAACTAAAGTATTTTTAAGTTAGAAGTACTTACAGAATCGGTATCGGAGACTCGGTGTACCACATACTTACTTTCAGATTAAAAATAAACTTTACCCGGAAATCGTTTTGACAAATAAAATTTTGAACCCAAAATTCACAGCCCGAGTTTTGTAACTTGGCTTTGATACCACTAAATGTAACACCTCAAACTCGGCCTAGACGTTATAGCCGAATTCGGAAGTGTTATGAAGAATATTAGAAAAAACCATCTTCCTTATTAACGTAACCATTGCTACTTAGTGAGTCTGATTTGTTTGAAAAGCTTATTGATATACTTATTCGATTTAAAATCATTTATTGTTTACGTCCCTCAATTTAAAACGAGTATTTTGTAGCTGAGTTTCTTAAAACGTTATATCAAATGGTTTCTTTGAAATGTAATATTTTGGCAAATCAAACTGTTTCTTGAAAACCGTTATTTCAGAAAAGTTGTTTTCAGAAAAACCATTTTATCAGTTGTAATGCTAGAAAACCAAAATAAAATTTGAAAAAAAAATAGTCCCAAAAAGTCCGGAGAGTCCCAAAATTACAGAACTCTCAAAAACCAAAAAATTAAACAAATTTTATGAAAATGAAATTTTACGGAAAAGTGGTCACATCTGAGCTTCTGTCGCACCGACCCACCTAAGTCTAAGGGTTACCTGAACAGAACAGACAAACAGAGAGTGAGTTTTGGTAGCTCGGTGTGTAACGTGTATATAAATAGAAAATTCAAATTCAAACTCATGGCAGAAAAGACATGATGTAAATCTTTTACAGAATCAGAATCATACAGAATCATACAGATACAAATAAGCATAATCCTACCCCCATCCTCTATACAACAACTCCAATCATCCCAACACACCATGTGAGGTTTAAAACATCCACCCAGCCCTACACACCACTTAGTTTCTATACGACACTTTTCAGAGTAGTCGCAGCAATGCTGCTAGTATAATGACGAGATATCGCCTCACACAAAACACTTTCTCCTCATAATACAATTCTCACCCCATAGCCAGGTACAGACGAATATCAGATAAAACAGATTAATAGATATCAGCATTAACATATCATGCATGCTCGTGTAACAGATATTACACATGCTTATACATAACAGAACAGATCATTGATAGCACTAGAAAGAACATAGGTTTTTCCATTTACTTATTGGTTAAATTGTTCCCATTTAGTTATCCTTAGCATATATTTTAGCATTTTCAGTTTAGTAAATTGCATTTTATAACTCAGTGAATCCTAGCCTATTTTATCCTTAATTTTGCTATCTTATTGCATTAATGTCGCTATATGAGTTAATTTTAGATTGCGTCCAGAATTGTCGCCGCACCTGACAGCTGTCCGGATAAGAACTAAAATTGCGTGAGCTGTCCAGTTTGGTATAACCAACCTGTACGCACAAGGATAGAATAATTTTGAGGAAATGACACCTGTACTGTTGGAGGAGGATATAAAAGGTGGACGTGAGAAGAAAATGAGAGCTTTTTTTTTCGGATCATCATCTTCATCATCCTACCTTGAAGCTTGCGGCCATGGCAGGTTAAACCTCTCACGGGTGAGCCAACGTGAAAACCAGATGCAGACTAGCTTCTGAAGAGGAGACCTAAGTGCGAGACAAGACGGAATAGAGAGATTCAGTCGAGTTGTTTAGGAATAGAATTCTCCACTCGATTCTTTCTTATTTCTTTCCAAATGCTAGTGATTACTCTATGTTTTCTGTTTGTATGGAAGTACACATGAATTCTTGGTAAAATGTTATCTTATTGAATCTTGCTTTTATTGTTTAATCTTGGGGTTTGAATTTTTTTTAACACAGAAGTGTTATTGCGATCCACGACCTTTGGAAAGTGCGGTGTGATTTGAGCCAACAAGCATTACAACGGAAGTTGAGTGAGGATTAGAGGAATTTAGTTCACTTGTTCTTAATAGTGTTGTATTGCCATCATCGGAATGTGGGGTTAGTATGCATGTTTAAGTTTCAGATTAAATAGAGGAGTAACGCTGGGTAAGATATACATTGAATTCTATTGCCTCGACAATCACCTATCTTTTTATACCTTGTCAGCACTTAGTATCCTGCTGAAGATTCATGTTGGGGATCCCAGTTTACCTTTATCATATTTTATTTTATTGTTTTCAAGTTATTGCATCGACAACTATTCTCACAATTTATCTCGTTTCTATCTAGTTGTTGCACCGACATTAATATATAAAAGACTACCATCCTTGTGGGTTCGATATCCGACAGACTCACATCTGTCTACTATACTTGCACCGACAGTGTACGCTTACACATTATTGTTGTGACGTTAAACAACCGATCAAGTTTTTGGCGCTGTTGCCGGGGATGGCGTTTGTTTGATGTTTATTATTGTTTTTGTGTGTTTTTGCACTTTATTTTCCTTATATAATATTTAGTATTCACTAACTGGTTTTTCTTTGTTGCTAATTCTTTAACTTCAATTTAGGTGTTTTATGACCCGAAGCAAGTCAAATTTTCTTGCCGATTTTGATCTAGAAATTGAAAGGACTGTTCGGAGTAGGCTTCGAGAACAAAGAAATATGACTCTACTAGGGAACAATGCAGCCATACCCCCGATGCAACAACAAAATGTTAATAACCCATTGTTGCCGCAAAATACTCGCATACAAAATAGGACTATACGAGATTTTGTAATACCTGTTTTGGATTATTTACAACCAGGAGTTAGGCCAGCAATCCAAGCTGGGAATTTTGAACTCAAGCCAGTAATGTTTCAAATGCTGAATTCTAATAGGCAATATGCTGGACTACCACATGAAGATACGATAGAACATCTTAAATTCTTTTTATTGATCTGTGCTTCCGTTAGTCAACAAGGCATTCTTGATGATGCCTTGAAGATGTAATTATTTCCTTATTCCTTACAGGGAAGAGCCCGTACTTGGTTTTTTGGGCTACCTGCCGGATCAATTACTTCTTTGGATGCACTAGCAACATAGTTTGTTTTGCGATTTAACCCGCCGACAATGAATGCTCGTCTTCGAAATGTTATTACTGCTTATCATCAGTTGGATGATGAAAATCTTCACACCACATAAGAACGTTATAAATCTTTACTTCGACGCTGTCCCATGCACGACATTCAACTAGAAACTCAAATTAAATATAAGAATCACTTTCCAACTAATTAAATTCCCAAGAAAATGACTATTTTCTATCATACCAAACACTAAAAAAATATTACATTCAAAAGAAGGTAAACCAATTTTTACATACCAAACGTTAGAATCATATTCTAAACATCCTCTTAATTTGATAATATTGAGTATTAATTAGTATAAATATCCTCCAATTTCTTGATTTTGCAAGAATAGAGCAATGAGAACTTTGAAGTCCCACCCTTGTAAACATGTGAATTCTCAATTTAAATTTTATTCAAGATATTATTTATATTTGTTTTAATTTAAATCTGAATATATATATCGATTTTCAATCCACCTACATTAATTTGATTTCGATTATGATTATTCAAACTGATTTGAGATCATACTTATAATTGTACTTACCATACGCGGTAAAAAGTTAAAAAAAAAAAAAAAAAACTTGATTACAAGTGCATCTTATCCCAAAAGTAAACCAAGGGTTCATATAACAGCTGAGATCCTGTCAGCTTTTACTTAAAGAGTGTTCCAAACATGTGTTTATACCCCCAATAAACCCATCCAATCAAAGTAATAAAATTATTTTAAGGGGAAAAAAAGATGATCCATTAACTATATTAACAATGTAAACATGCTTATTGAACTTATATCTGTGTAGCCATGGCAAAGGAGAGAGCTTGAGAAATGGGCAGTGCCGCAATCGAAAACTTTCTTATAATCTAGATTTGGCCTGCTCCACCGGCGCGCTCTGCAATCCAACAGTTCAATAATCAGAACAAATTACAGTTAGCTTTGTCAGCTACACAACCTAATATGATATAGTTTACAGATACACCATGGCTATTCTCTGGCGAAAATGGAGGATAATTTTGGTGCATATGCAACAAGCATGGGAAATTACTGAATTTTGTTTAAGAAAGAGCCAGCCTTATACAACCAAACATATGTATGATTGTGGTACCAAGTGATTGACATGAGATGAAAAAGGAACACCATGATAAAATTATGGTATGAATAATGATCGGTGGGTCCTGAACGATCACAGTTCCAATAATGTAGCAAACAATCTCTACGGTTTTAAGGTTTGCTTACCAATGGAGCACCCTTGGCTGCCATTTCAGCCAAGAAGGCACAAGGCTTGAAGAATTCTCCATACATATTTGTCCACTCCTCCAGTCTACAATAAATGTAGTTAGATCCGAGAGAGTCGGCCCAAAACATGATTCCTCCCCTGAGAAATGTTAAAAGCAATTTAGTTTATCGAGAAATCGATGAGGAACCAGAAGGATTAATGAAAACCTCGACAAGATTACAAACCGGTAAGGTGGAAATCCCATTCCCATAACAGAAGCAATGTCAAGGTCAGCCGCTTTCACTGCAATACCTTCGGTTAAAACCCGGCAAGTCTCATTCACCACTGGGAAGAATATCATCTCCACAATGTCCTTATCGGACAATTTCACAAACTGCATAGAAGTGTAGTCCCACAAATATGAGATAGAGAATTTGACAATCATATTTAATCGCTCACACGTAACAGTATTCGATGTGATCATAGCTTCAAGCTAAGTAAAAAGAGTGACACCAAATACAACAGTTTCGAACACAAAACGGACCTTAGGGTCAACAGCTACACCTGAAATGCTCCTCGACTTCTCGATGTATTTATATAGTTCAGGATCAGGACTAGGTTTGCGTTTATTGTCGTATGAATAAAACCCTTTACGGGTCGCTTCACCTGAAACAAAGTGGATCATGGTAATAATATATGCCTGAAGATGGAATTTGTTTGTTTGCTAAGGTCCAAGAATGAAAATTGTACCAGTTCTCTTATCCTCTTGCATAAGTGGGACAAGCATTGATTTATAGGTTCGCTCAGGGAAGTTCTCAATGAACTGCATTCCACTTGCAATTGCAACACCGAAACCAACTAGGTCAGCCAATCTGAATAAAAAATAAAATTACTAAGAGCTTCACCGACACATCAAACTTCTACAAGGCAACTGCAAGAATAAAAATACCAAGCTATATTTTATTTTATAACGAATTAGGAACCTGAATGGGCCCATTGGCATTCCAAACTTGGTAATTACTCGATCAATCCGATAAACATCAGTTCCCCGTTCAACAAGGAAAAGGCCTAATTGCGTATAAGGGAAGAACATCCTATTGACAGCAAAACCTGTACAATTGCCAACAACAATCGGAGTCTTCTTTATTTTCTTCCCAACATCGAGCATGTCAACAATTATTTGGGGAGATGTTTGCTTGGTACGAACAATTTCCAATAGTGGCATGACATGAGCCGGACTGCATCAGACAGATATATCAATAAATGAACCATCTAAGTGAAGAAACAGCACAAGAAGAAGAAAAATAGGAGTTGCACCCAGTATAATACCTAAAGAAATGAGCCCCAACAATCCAATCCTGGGATTTGGTCCTCTCACCAATCAAGTTCAAATCAATAGTGGAAGTGTTACTTGCAAGTATGCAATGTGGAGAGCAGAATTTCTCGAGATCAGCAAAAATTTGTTGCTTCAAAGAAACATTCTCAATAACTGCCTGTTACAAGGATTATAAACAAAAACAAAATCAATATTAAAACAACGGATAAAACACCATAGGAAAGACAAGATGATAACACATTCTTAACTACCTCAATGACCATGTCCACATCTCTAAAGCTTTCATAGTCAAGAACACCGCTAAGCAGAGAGATTGTTTTTTCAAACTTTTCTTGACTCATTTTCCCTTTCTTAACTCGACTTTGAAGATTGGCTGCACAAAAAAGAATATTATCATACAAACAATCAAATGTGATATCCTTAAAGAAAATAAACAATCCAGTTGTGCTCACCTTTGACGCGACCAATTCCAGCCTCCAAAAACTTCTCATTCACTTCTTTCAGGATTACTGTATAATTGCTAAGAATCAATGCAGTTGCTATTCCGGAGCCCATTAAGCCTCCACCAAGTACAGCAACTTTCCTCACCTGTCTTGGCATTAGCCCCCTGTCGGTAATCCCAGGAACCTGTCCGTTGCTAAGAGATAAGTGTTTGTAAAATGTTAAGCAGAGAAGCTAGCCGAGGTTAGGGGTAGCATAAGGGCTACCTTTTACTAAGGGCTCAAGAAATTGATACTTTGAAGAGTATAATGTAAAACAACTCTAGAGTTGATATATTGAACATTAAATTATTTCTATCAATGATAAATTGTAAGACACAGTTTGAGCCTCACGTTACATGCCAGATAAACTAAATCAAAATATATTTCAATTAGTCGAAGCAATGATGAGAGAGAGAGATGATTTTGATCAAAGATATGCTTTGGATCAGGCTAGCTGATATGAAAAGTGAAAAAGACTTCACCTTAGCTACAAAATAAGGAGGTGAATTCTAAAATTCTAAAATCATATCTCTAATCAACATTCGATTGCAGAATCTATTAAAGGTATGTATGAAGGGATAGAACGAAAAACCAGTGCCTAATAGTAATTATCCTTTGAACCTTAGATGTTCCGCGCATAGCAAAGAAGATGTGGACCAAGCTTTTGCACGTGTCAGATTTAAGAAGTACTTGGAAAGCTTCAGCCTCCTGCCAATATCAAATGTGTCGTTATGAAGTTGACTTTTAGTTGTAAATAAAAAGATAATTGAAAATGTATTAAAACCATAATGGGGATAAGCAGTGACCTTCCACAGCCCTGCCCTAGGACCAGCAACTACACCCTCTTCAATAACATCAATACAAACCAAGGGGTGTTTGAGATTTGGAGCTCGCTTCCGAGCCTGTGCTCTAGCAAAGTTAAATATTTCTCGGGCTTCCCCAAGGGGCTCTAGCTTTTCAGTTTTGTAGAGAGTAGCAACCCATGGTTTTCTTCGTGCCAAAATATCTAGTGCCCACCGACGTGCAGTCTCTATCAACTCATGAGATGAAACGACAGCATCGACTAGACCCAATCCAAGTGCTTCTTCACCTTTAACAGGCTTAGATGTCTATTTAAGGGAAAGAAGGGAAGAAGAAAGTGCTCAGTCAATGAACAGAGATATTAATATAGTAACCATATCAAATCATACCAAAGTCTGATGTAAGAAAAAAGAATACTGATCTAACCACATACCAACATCATTTCAAGGGACTTCGTGAGACCAACGAGTCGTGGAAGTCGCTGTGTACCTGAGCCCATTTAGGAGCAGAAAGCAGAATATAAATAATGCCAATATAGCCAGGAGTTACCCCAAGCTGAAGAAATGAAAGAGTCATACCTCCAAACCCAGGAATAACCCCAAGTTGAAGTTCAGGCAGGCCTAATTGTGCTGTAGGAGTCGATATTCTCGCATGACATGCCTGAAAGGAAAAAAACTATAAAGATATTTTCTTTCCAACAAAAATAAGAGATTTCTGAAGTTAAATAAAATACCGACCATTGCAACTTCTAGACCCCCACCTAAGGCAAGGCCATCAATGGCAGCAACTGATGGTTTTTTTGCAGCTGAAGTACAAAGTATCTAGAGTCAACACGGATCCATGCAACTTTGAAATGCTTTCTGTTTTAGAAATCATTATACGGTAATTACCTTCTAAAGTGTCACTGACAATCTCAACTGATACAAAACCAAGCTTCGGCTGCTCCACTGGAAAATACTACCAACCCATCAATTTCAAGCCAATGCAATATATATACATAAAGGACTACTGTGCATACCTTTTCCTGATTGCATTCCATCAAAAGATGTGATATCAAAACCACCAGAAAATTTTCCATTTGCACCTGCTCACAAAAGCATCTCAATAACCAATTCCAATCTTTTTGGAAAAGCAGTAACAGAGACAATATCTATACACATCTTTTCCTTTAATTTTAAGGAGTGATCTCTTTGAACTTACCTGTAACAACAATGGCCTTCACATCGTCTCTTCGTAAGGCCTCGTCATAACTCTCTTTTAAGCTATACAACACTGTGAGGAGGACACACAAAGGCAAGGGAGATCAATTGCATATCTTCTCACATATACAAAATCATTAAAATGTAACTGTGGGGGAAGAATGATGACTATTGTTTTCATGTAACCATATAACCTAATTTGGGCAATATACCAAGCAAAAAAAAGAACAATGAAATTATAGATCCAAATTTGCCTTTGAACCCCAATTATGCTTCACAATTTTCTTTTAAAATCTAACACTCTTTTTCTCTATTACCGAATATAAGTATATAATCTGGAGTTTTTCTACAGCTTTAACTATTGCTATATAATTCAATCAATAAAAGAACCATATTTAGCATAAAGTGAATTTCTTGCAAACCGACCAACACAGAACCATGTAAGAGAATTGTAGGTCAACATTAATGGTTCAAGTATAAGCCCTCTAAATTCCAATCTTTGCAAGAAAAATGAATATCAAGTTGATAAATACATCTGTTTTCCTCTGCAGCTAAATAAAACCCAATACAATTCTTTTGCTAACGAACCCCAAAAAGACAATCAAAACTTTATAAAACAATTTGCATAGAAAAATTGTGGGTCATAAATAACAAAGAAATCCCAAATTCCATAACTCAAAATCAAGAGGCAAAAAGGTAAGATAAAGAAGAAGAAAATGAAAAGGGGGGTACCATCAGGAGAAAGAGAATTGACAGGAGGATTGATGATGGTGATAACAGCAACTCCATCAGCTCCAACTTCAAGGGTTGTTCTTCCATTGTTCTTGCTCCCCATTATCACTCTTTGCTTAAGCTATAATCTCTTGCTTTATTTATTTTTAATCAAAATTTGGAGTCGAACAATGGGTATTAATTAATAGTAAAAATTATAAAAGGAGTTAGTTGGGGCGACGATTTCATTTAAGGAGGTGTCGTGTAAGAAGGCGGAGGAGGGAGTGACGTTTGAAGAAAAGAGTGTACGGAGAAACCCAAGTTAGTAGGCTTTAATCAACTGCTGCTCCAAATCTTTGAACTGCTTCGTTGGTCTCAAAGGTGCTTGGTTGAGTTCCAACGCCTGCATGGCTGTCTTCATCCAACCATATTTGTTTGCTGTTCCACTCTCATTTTATATATTTATTTATGACAACTATAATCAGAGTTAATTTATGTTTATTGATGGCCAATTTATCAATAAATATTTTTTTTAAATTTACGGAAATGGACCTATTATTTAATTATTTATTGGAATGAGTCATTTTTCCCGAAAGCGCGTCCACGTCAGCGCGATGTCAGGGGACGCGCCAGCAAAACGTGTCCCTAGGAGAGCGTTTTGTCACATCAGCACAAAACGCTTCCTTGAGGGCGCGCTTTGTGCTGATGTGGCAAAATGCTCCCCCATGGACGCGTTTTGCCCGTGTTTTTAACCTCCAACGGATAGTTTTTTTTTACCTTGGCCTCCAACGGTAAAAAAAAAAAAAAATTCTATAAAAGCACCCCCATTTTATTTTTTTCACACAAAAGTCCTTTAAAATTTCTCTCAAATTCCTCTCAAATTTCACAAAAGTCCTTTAATTTTTACAAAAAATCCCTGTTTAAAAGTTTTTTGAATTATTTTTTTAAATTAAAAAATATTCGATCGTGTTAGCAATGGCCGGAGAATTAATTCGTCTCGATAATAAACACATCTCCGTCGATCAAATGACAATGGTAAGTTATAATTTTAATTTTTCAATACTATTTAATATTTTTTTCATTTATGCAATTTTAATTAATTTTTATTTTATAATTTTTTATAACAGTATGTAGATCGGGTGTTGCAATGCTATATTCGTAATATGACTAGTCCGCCATCGCCGTTGATAGAGAATTACCTGCGGGAAGCAGGTTTTTGGCACGTAGCCACGATAGGCCGGGGGTGCAAGTTGGACCCGAAACTAATCAGTGCGTTGACAGAGAGGTGGAGACCCAAGACGCGCACTTTCCATCTTCCATGCAGAGAGTGTACTATCATTCTGGAAGACGTGCAGTTGCAATTGGGATTGCCGGTGGATGGGTACGTAGTCACCGGGTCCGCAACTTCTGCTGATTGGGGAGCCGTATGCTACGAGCTTTTGGGTGCTATTTCGGATAATATTAACGGAGGACGGATCGAGATGGGCTGGTTACGAGACACATTCCCGGAGCCGGATAATGATTCGACTGAATTAGAAAGAATACGATATGCTCGGGAATACATTCTTGAGATGATTGGAGGTTATCTGATGTCGGACTTATCACGAAACCTCGTACATCTGAGATGGCTGCTGAAACTCGTTGGTGTTCAGTCGGTTAACCGACCCGAAATAACATTAACCGAATTAACCGACCTTTCAAAATTTTTAACCGTTAACCGAACTGAAATTTTTTTCGGTTAATTCGATCGGTTAACCGAAATAACCGAAAATTATATATTTTTTATTTTTGGTTAAAAATTAACCAAATTACCCGAATTAACCGAATTACCCGAAATGAATCACTACATAATTAAAAAGATTACATAAGTTTTAGTTTTAGTTTTAGAATTTTATTTTTATTTATTAAATTATTTGTAATTTTTATGATTGGGTTGAATTGGGTAATTGGGTTGGGTTGGATATTTGGGTTTCAATTGGGTTTAGAGATTGGGTTTAGAGATTGGGTTTAGGTGAATAGTGGGCCTATTTATATATTATAATTTTATTTATTAATTTTTTCGGTTAAACCGAAAAAATTCGGTTAACCGACCGATTTCGAACCGAATTAACTGTTAACCAAAAAATCACAAAATAATTAACCGACCCCCGACCGAAAAAATTCAGTTAACCGATCGATTAACCGAATTCGGTCAGTTAACCGAATTTTTCGGTTTTACTCGAATTTTGCACACCCCTATCTGAGATGGCAGCTGAAACTCGTTGATTTTAGAGCAGCTGGTGAATTGAGTTGGGGGTCTTCCGTGTTAGCAAAATTGTACCGAGAGATGTGCGGGGCGACGCGACCGAATAAAGCCAAAATCGAAGGTTGCCTATCACTACTGCAATCATGGGCACGGTTTCGCTTTCCATTTTTACGTCCT
Organism: Gossypium sturtianum; assembly: GCA_025698515.1. NCBI lineage: Eukaryota > Viridiplantae > Streptophyta > Magnoliopsida > Malvales > Malvaceae > Gossypium > Gossypium sturtianum. Next base: position 121,128,386 of record CM046952.1, read on the forward strand.
CGAGTGGACCACCCATATACATTCCCACTCATAACGAGGTAAATTTAATATTAGATTTTACAATTATTATGTAGATTTAAAATATAATTGTATGATAAAAATTTATTTAATTAGGTGGAACCATTCGGTGAGTTATGTTGGAATACCTACCTTGTTTGAAGATATACGGCTTCTATTGGACCAACGGTCGGAAGCACAAGTAAGTATTAAATAAAATATATATACGTAATAAAATAGTCATTTCATATTTAGTATTTAATATTTAATATTTAGTATTTAGTATTATGTATATAACTAATATTTTTATCATGTTCATATAGTTTCAATGGTCACCATACAAGGATCCGGCAATTCGGGCAGTAATTTCGGATGAATTCTTTCAAAATCCGAATATTTGGCATGTGAAGGTCCCATTGGTCAACTATGTCACCGTGGAGATGCACCAGTCAGATAGAGTTTTACGACAATTTGGATTCCGACAACCGATTCCCGTGGCACCTGAGGTGCTCGATGATGAGCACAAAGTCGATTTACGGTAGTTGCATACGGATTGGTCGAGATTTTGGTCAGCATATATCGAATTGTGGGAAAATCGGTATGATTATATACCTACTCGGGAACTGATCATCGTTCTTGAGTTAGCGTGCGTGCCGGAATACATGCCATGGTTTAGGATCCATGGCAAGCCGTATATATTGTCGGAAGAGGAGAGGCGGCGGCAAATTCGTGTACAAAGGGAATGACGGTGCCCTTTAAATCCAAGAAGAAGGGATGATGGGACAAGCCCATCAATAGCGCCGACACAATCACCGAGCCCATCAACAGCGCCCACACACAAACACCGGCCCAACAACACTTGATTTACGACACTCACATCACAGCCTTTTCAGATTATGCCAGGTGCGTATCCTAGCCCTTATATGTATCCTAACCCTTATATGTTTCCTTTTCCCAGTCCTATGGCAGGTTGGAATGCATGGCCCGATTCATCTCCGTTCTCGATTACTCCGAATGGACCGTCGATCTATAGGCCGTCGTCGCATGAGGGATCACACGAGGCGCCGTTGGGGAGCTATTCTTTTTACCAATCTCCTTTGCCTTATGGGATTCAAACACCTCCGCCATGGGTGATGCAAACACCTGTGCAGTCATTATTTTATTAAGGTAGGTCATCCTCCCAACACCCACAACCAGATCCCCTGCCGGAGGAACCACAATCCCTGCCGGAGCAACCACAACCCCCGCCGAAAGCTGGAACAAGAAGGAATCCAGGGCGTAACCGTCGACCACCCCCATGTGGCACTGATTTCGACCGGCACCAACATTGATTTTTTTAATATATTTGTTCAAACCTTTTTATATTATTTCATTTAATAAAATAAAAGTTATTTTTAATATTTTAATTGTAATTTACTTTTTATATTTTTAATAAAATAAAAGTTCTTTTGAATAAGGCAATATTTTTAATATTTTATATTTTTAATAAAATATAAATAATGCAACATAATTTTATTACAACAAACTATCAACTATTCTGATTTGGACATGAGCGAGTTGTACGGCCCGGGTTCCTACACCATCCGCATAACTTTCGTTGGTTGGTAGTTTCTCGGGTATTCATATTGTTGCGTATTCTAGTCGAGCAAGGTCGACCTTTTGGTTTGCGACGCAGTTCTCTATCCGGTAACAGCTTAAACAGAGCAAGCGATACAAACGACAACTTACGTTCATCTGGGACTGGTGGGAATACGTGTCTCCACATGTTGTACATGTATTCTATTTTGTACACTTCGTCGACATAGCTCATGGGATCCAGACGGAGATTCTGACAAGCTGCAATTACATGAGCGCATGGATAACAAAGTGCGTCAAATATCCCACAGTCGCAGGTCCTATTTCTCAAGTGTACACGATATTGCCCGCCAATAATACCTTGGTTCGGTCTGTCAAACTCCGTCACACGAAACCATAGGTTGTCCCGATCGTGACACACTATGTGTATGGTGTTGGCCCGTGCCTTCGCCTTGTTAATTTCTCGCAATACCTTCGCGCACCATACATGGCCTCCCTGCATTTGACCTTTATAACTCGCTGCTCTCTTCGAAAATAGTACCGCTAAACGAAAATATGTCTCTCGCACAACCGATGTTATCGGCAAATGACGAGTTCCTTTTAGAATAGAATTTATGCATTCAGCCAGGTTTGAGGTCATATGACCATATCGTAGGCCACCGTCGTATGCTTGTGTCCACTGTTCGAAAGGTATATTGCATAGGTAGTTTGCGCCTTCTTCGTTAACTGAGCGCAAAATCGCCAACATCTCGTGAAAACGGTCTTTATTGATCTCGTACCCTGCCAATATAAGTTGATAGCGAATATTACATACCACTCTTCTATTAAGAATAAATTTAATATTACAAACGAAATTATATTAATAGAGATTACATACCCATGTTGGTCACTTTCCGTCGTTCACTTGTAGATCGATGTTGCCCGTAGTAGTTGGACGTAACATGCCTTAGGCAATATCAATGGTGTGTGCAATGCCATAGGCTTCCCTGTCGCTCTATTGCGGCTAGTATTCCAGGGCCCCGATTCGATATAACGCATATATCAGGTTGGGGGTAGACATGCCTCCTTAACCTAGATAGAAAAAAATCTCAGTCATCAGCTGACTCCCCCGGTGTTATTGCAAACGCAATTGAAAGGATTTTCCCACTGCCATCCTGTGCCACAGCTAGCAATAACAGATGGGTATATCTACCATACATAAAGGTACTGTCAATTTGTACCAATGGCTTGCAGTATAAAAACGCGTCTCGATATTGCTTAAAGGTCCAGAACAGACGCTTGAACACTTGGCATCCACGGAGCAATCGATCGTTGTAGTACGCAGGTACCGTTTCAAGGTCTGTTATGCAGCCTGGGACATATCTCTCCAGCACTTGACACCACTGTCACACTTCATTATATAAAGCGTCCCACCGACCATGCAATTTTTCCAACGCCTTCTGCTTAGCTATCCAAGTCTTGCGGTAAGAGGGCGTGTACCCCAATTGGCTAGAAATATTGACAATTAAGACCGGCACTGAAGTCTTAGGATCCACCTTCACCGTCGGTATTATTAAGCTAGCCAACATATCTGAATCCATCTTGGGATGATCTTGTGAAACACCTGTCAATGAAGTACGTTAAATAATGCAACATTACGTAATATAAGTATTATTCAAAAACCCTAAACACCTAGTGATACTGTACCAGCAACACATGTATGTGGACCTTTGTACTTTTTAATCTCCCACAAGCCTGTCCTTTTCCTCAACGAGGCCATAATTTTCCATGAACATGTACCATCTTGCACTGCACACTTGGCCTCATACTTATCGGGTTTGGATTTAACCACGATGTAGTTAACCCCGTTCTTGATGCTATGTTGTTTCAATACACCAAGAAAACTATCCTTGTTGGAAAACTCTTTACTAACTTCCAATTCACCCGAATCCAACGACGAACTTGTACGGTCAAGCCTTCTGTGTGGTAGTTCTGGAAACTCCAAAGCATCATCTTGAGATAGATCGACATTATGCATGTGGGCCGGAGGCGAGTATGCCCTGAATCGCGGATCTTCTTCTTTTTCATCTGAACCCCCTTCAACATCTTCAGGTATGGTTGGAACAGGCTCCGATTAAAAAAATAATACAACTTCTGCACCATCGGGGCCAGGCTCTCGAGGTGGATCCACATCAGACTCATCATCCGACCCACCATCATCTGTAACGAACGAGGTCCCCTCGCCGGTGGATGTCGTGGGGAGTACATTATTCCTTCTTAAACAACTTTCGTAACGTCCCCAATCATATGTGGATTGCCAACCACTAGAAGTTAATGACGTTCCCCAATACATGTTTCTAGCATCGAACATCGACCCACCGATATGCATGTCCCATCTACCAACCGAGTGTCGTGTAGGGGTTGTGTTTTCCATACTGCCACCAAACACGAGCGCTTCCGTATTCTGCCTCCCACTAGAGTTTCGACTTAAGGTCGTGTATTCCCCTCGAACAGCAGTAGATGTTGAAGTCGAAGGAATATCATTTGGCGATGAAAATTGTACATATACCTCAAGATACGGTGATCCACTAGCAAGATGAGTCTCTATTATTGCCTCCAAGCTCCGAGGACCTTTGATGTCGAATGAGTCATATCTCACGGGATCAATCGAAGCACAAAATCTATACTTAATAGACAAAACTTTCATTGGTGTCGTTACAAGATTTTACGCCAATTCTTTTACGAAGTTCTCATCAAATCTATGTTCGTTAAAAACCGGTCACATTTGTGTTCTTCGATAAAAACAACACCATTCTCGGTGTCACGAACCTCAATATCATAGTAAATAACAACACTAATACGTTCACTCATCTTCAGTTTCTATTATACTTTTACCTATTTCAATAATCTTGCTGACAGTACATCCTGCTCGAAGTGTTTTGGGCACTAATTCTTCAGAAACGTCTTCTCAAAATTATTTTATCAGATACTAGTGTAAAATAAAAAATATATTGCAAATATATTTTTCCTAAAACCCTAAACACAAAATTATTATAATTAATTAACCATAAACCCTAATTTCATTAATTTTTTCCTAAAAAATCCTAACACTAACCCTAAAACCCTAAAAAAGGCTGAAAACCCTAAAATAAATGACAGGCAAAACGCGTCCCTAGGAGAGCGTTTTGTCCTCGTCAGCACAAAGCGCTTCCTTGAGGACGCTTTGTCGACGAGGACAAAACGCCCCCCAGGACGCGCTTTTTGTCGGGCACGCCCCTAACCTCCCCACCGACGTGGACGCGCTTTCGGGGAAAATGGCTCATTCTGGTAAATAATTAAATAATAGGTCTATTTCCGTAAATTTAAAAAAAAAAGGTATTTATTGGTAAATTGGCCTTTATTAATAGCACAACCCTTTAATTCTCATAAATGAAATTGAAAAATGGTAATACATCTCATTGAGTTAAACTTTTTTACTACATTACTTGCTATACATCACAAATCAAATTAAGAGAATAATAGGTAAAACATTAACTGCCCCTATATCAAAAACGAAAATCTTGTCTTTTAGATACAATTTTCTTCAAGTTTAGTGAAAGTTAATTATTTGAGGGTTAATTTGGATGGACGATGTATTTAACTACTGTTTATGTAAAAATAGCGGTAGCAGTGAAATTAGACACTGTAGCGATATTATAGCGTGAGACAAAAAGTAAGCTAAACACATCATACCACATCCCACCGTCTATCCAAACCCATCAAAATTTGTGGTAAAATTAATTCTCTAACATATTAAATATAAAATATATTAATATCATATTTAAATTCAATTTGACTCTATTCATGAATAATTTCATTTTGCGACTAAGTGTCACATGGGTAGCTTGGGCGACAGGGGCGAAGCCAGGGGGGCTGACATGGGCCCCGACCCCCCTAAAATGTAATATTGTTATTTAGGCCCTTAGAATTTTTTAAAAATTTTAAACTAGTAAAGGTAAAATTGCAGTTTGGCCTCCCCTAAAGTAATAAAAATTCAGTTTAATTCTTTACAAATTATAAAGATATAAACTATAAAAAATTAAAATTTTATCCAACTCCCTAAAAAATTATTCTGGCTTCGCTCCTGTTGAGCGAGGTGTCAATTTTCTACCGGCTATCTTTAGGGTAAGATATTAAAATGCAAAGTTGGGGAAATTAGGCGGAGAGAGAGATAAGACGAAGAAAACAAAGCTAGTTGGATTATGATAATTCCAAAGTATTAAAACCCCTGGACTTGGTCGCTTTCATTCTCGAACCCACTTTACCCTTTTTTTCCAAAAAGATAATTTCATTTATATAAAAATATTACCATCAAAGGAAAGGAGTGGGGAAAACTCAAATATTCTAAAAATAAATTTTAAAGAAAAACGAAATCAGAACGGAAAAGATTGTACAAAATAAAGGGATTTTATGTCCTTGACATATTATTTTAATAATTTTTTTATCTTAAATTTTAGATCCTAAATTTTAAACTTTAAATCTTAAATTTTGTACTTTGATTTTTGAAACCCTAGACTCAGGTCTAAGATTTAGGGTTTAAGGTTAAAAGTTTAAGGTCTAAGATTTTAGAGTACAAGATCTAAAATTTAAAGTCTAAGATTCAAGTTTAAAAATTACTAAAATAATATGTTAATTACATGAAAAAAAATGTTAAAATGACATTAAATAATTAGTAAAAAATATAAAATGATATAACATATTTGTTTTATATATTTTTTTTCCTTAATAAAAGATACAACATGACATAATGTCTCTATTTCGTATAATTTTTTTTTTAGAATATCTTAAAAAATAATATCAAAAAGAACGTGAAACATCATGGATACAAGCTATATTAACCAGTAAGATGGATCTCTTAAATAGCTGCTTTAAATTCAACACTCATCATCTTGTCTTTCCCAAATAACTAAATGTTAAATCTTTTAAATTAGATATAAACATAAATAAATTAATTTAAATTCGATAAACCACGTCATTAAAATAAGTCACAATCGACTTAAGAAAATACGAATCTTTCACTAACTCCAACAAAAACCACTAAAAGAGCCAAGAGCCAACCCCTAAACTAAAATTATTAGGATGGCAATTAATAACATTCATTCTTATGTTTACCAACATTTAATTTATTTTTTATGGATCGAATAATTTTAGTAATTTTAGATGGACTAAAATTAGAATATGATTTATAGGGAGTTTATTATTAATTCAAATTTCATTGGCATAAATTTTAATAAAAAAATTTAATTATATAAGATTTTTCTAGTCAATCCAAGTAATTGGATCTACTTAACTACTAATAGCGGTTCCAATCATATTCATCGATACATATTTTTATGGTAATAATTTGAAATAATGAATTCTTTTTCACAAGTGAATTTTTAGTTTGTATCTATAGTTTAGTTCGTTCTATCTAATTAGGACTGTATTAGTTTGAACAATGTATGGTGTGAAATTGAACGTCGATAATGACAATGAATCGCAAAGAAAGGGAGAAAAATAGAACACACAAAATTTTACGCGGAAACCATTTTGGAAAAAAACCACGGGTATAGGAGAAGAAAATTCACTATGTCGAATTCGAATGATACAAGAGGAGAGACGATTACGTCTATTTATAGGTTTAAAAACCTTATTCTAATCAAAGTCAAATAGAAGTAATGTAGTAAGAATAAAGCACCTTATTCTAATCAACATCAAATAGAGGTTGCTTATTTGGGATTTATGATGGGCTACAACCCTCGTAGACCCCATATCTTGCCACTTGTATTTTAGTTTTAATAGAAATTTGGGTCACACAACTTCTAACAATCTCCACATTGATACGAATTCTCAACGAACAAATTCTTCGTCATGAACTCTCAACAAACAAATTTTTCATCATGAACTCTCAACGAACAAGTTCTCCACCTCTTCCAAGAAACCCCTTAAGGGTTTATTTTCAACAATGAACACCAATCAAGTCTAAACAATGCTCAAACTTGGTTATAGGAAGTGACTTAGTCATCATATATGCAGGATTATCATGAGTACTAATTTTGCTTACAACAATATCACCATGAGCAATAATATCACGAACAAAACGATACCGAATATCAATGTGCTTTGCTCTCTCATGAAACATTTAATCCTTCATAAAGGAATATGTCACTTTGACTGTCACAAAATATAGTACTGATTTGAAGGTTTTCATTTAGTTCACTAAAGAGCCCCTTTAACCAAATAACTTCTTTACAAGTCTCAGTAATCGCCATGTACTCAACTTCAATGGTAGACAAAGCGACATTAGTTTGCAAAGTGGCTTTTCCAACTGATTGCATAACCCTCAACTGTAAAGACATAACCTGTGAGAGATATTATTTTATCAAGGTCTCCAGCAACATCATCATCAACATACCCAATGACTCCATCTCTATTTCTTCCAAACTATAAGCAAACATTATTAGTACCTCGTAAATATCTCAAAATTCATTGAACTGCTTTCCAGTGTTCTTTACCGGGATTCACCATGTATCTACTAACTGCACTAACTACATATGATAAATTTGGACGTGAACAAACCATAGCATACATAAGAGATCCCACTGCACTAGAATATAGAACATGTGACATGTAGTCAATCTCATCATCTGACTGTGGAGACAAAGCCTATGAAAGTCTGAAATGAGCTGCTAAAGGAGTACTAACAGGCTTAGCACTCTGCATATTGAACCTGCAAAGAACTTTCTCAATGTACCCTTTCTAACTTAGGTACAATTTACTTGCATTTCTATCTTTGAGAATCTCCATACCAAGTATCTTCTTTATTGCTCCAAAATCCTTAATCTCAAATTCTTCACTAAGCTGGGCTTTGACCTTTCTTATCTCTCTTTTATCTTTTACTGCTATCAATATGTCATCAACATAGAGGAGTAGATACATAAAAAAACCATCATTGTTTTTCTTAAAATAAACACAACTGTCTAAGCTGCTTCTTTTGAAATAATGAGTAGTCATAAAAGAATCAAACCTCTGTACCACTGCCTTGGTGACTGTTTCAAGCCATAAAGAGACTTTTTCAACAAGCAAACATAGTCCTCTTTTTCTGTGACTGTAAAGCCCTCTGGTTGTTGCATATAAATATTCTCCTCAAGTTCAACATACAAGAATGTTGTTTTTACATCTAACTTTTCGAGCTCCAAATCATACATGACCACAATACCAAGCAAGACTCGAATTGAACTATGCTTTAGAACTGGAGAAAACACATCTATGAAGTCTACACCTGAAATCTGAGTGTAACTTTTTGCAACAAGTCTTGCTTTATATCTAAGTTCTTCAACTCCTGGAGTCCCTTCTTTCCTTTTGAATATCATTTACAACGAACAACCTTCTTACCTTTAGGAAGCTTTAGAAAATCCCATGTTCTGTTCCTGCTGAGCGATTCCATCTTTTCTTGCATGGAAAACATCTACTTTTCTAAGTCTTCACAGCTAACTGCCTCGGAATAAGTAGATGGCTATTTATTTGCATCTATATGTTCAGCCACATTTAAAGCATAAGCAACTAGATCAGCCTTGACATACCTATTTAGAGGTTTAATTTATGTTCTAGCTCGATTTTTTGTAATAAAATATTGTGGTGAAGAAGTAGCTTTATTCTGAATTTATGTACTATCTTGAGGAGTCGACTCTGTTGTAGATCCTAGATCAATTTGAAGCTCCACTTGATTTTGTAGTTCTTTATTGGAAGATTCTTTAAGAGATAAGTTAGGTAGCATAACAATTTCATAAAAAATAACATCCCTGCTAATCACAACTTTTTTATTTTCAGGACACCATAACTTATACCCTTTAACACTAGCCTTATAGCCAAGAAAAACACATTTAATGGATCTCGGTTCCAATTTCCCATTATCAACATGAGCATACGTAGGACACCCAAAAATTTCAAATTAGAATAATCAACAGGACTACCGGACCATACCTCTTGCGGAGTCTTTTTGTCAATGGTAAGGGATAGAGATTGGTTGATCCAAAAGCATGCAATAGAGGTTGCTTTAGCCCAAAAAAACTTTGGCAAATTAGCATTTGACAACATACATCGAACCTTCTCCATGATCATTCTATTCATTCATTCTGTAACGCTGTTTTACTGTGGAGTATGACGAACTGTCAAGTGCCTCATGATCCCTTCTGATTTGCACAATTTGTTAAACTCATCAGAACAAAATTCCAAGCCATTATCTGTACAGAGGTGTTTTATCTATTTTCCTGTCTATTTCTCAACCATAGTTTTGCAAGACTTGAATGCGAAAAACACATTGCTTTTCTGCTTTAAGAAGAACGCCTAAACTTTTTTGAAAAAACCATCAATAAGTGTTAGCATATAATTAGCTCCACCTTTCGAAGGCACTCTGGATGGGCCCTAAAGATCAGAATGAATATAATCTAATGTTTCCTTCGTGTTATGGATTCCTCTGGTGAATCGAACTCTCTTTTGCTTCCCAAAAACGCAGTGTTCACAGAATTTCAGTTTGCAAATTCCTTGCCCATCAAGAAGTCCTCTTTTGCTCAATTCTGCCATGCCGTTCTCACTCATATGCCCTAGACGCATATGCTAAAGTCTAGTAATATCATCATCCAACAAGGAAGACGAAGCGATTGAGACTCATATGGAAGGTGCAGCCAGAATCATGAATCCATTCCTCGCTCATTTTATAATTATTGGCAGAAGCAACTAGGAGTTCACCACTGCTGTAGTCTTCTACAACATCAGCTTCACCGAATTTTTTTGGTTGTTTTCCCTTTTGATTCGTAGCCTCCCTTTTGATCTTGTTCTATAGCTTATAATACTCAGATTTAATGTGTCATTTCTTCTTCTAGAAGTTACAGATTTTACCTCTGTTTAAAGATCTCGATCTACCCTTAGATTTATTACGAGGATTTCAACCCTTTGTCCTCCCACGATCATCATCAATATTTTGTTCTTGTTTTCCACGAACAGTGAGACCCTCTCCTTAAGAGTCGGATCCAACCACAAGATGTTTTATCTTGTCATACAAGGCCAAAGAAGCATAAACCTCATCAACTGTGAGAGATTCGCGGCTATACAAAATCGTGTCTCTAAAGGTTGAATAAGACGCGGGCAACGAACAAAGTAGAATCAACCCTAGATCTTTTTTATCATACTGAACCTCCATGGCCTACAAATCTGAGATAATTTCTTTAAACAGAGTTAAGTGTTCGTGCACAGACACACCTTCCTCCAAATAATGAGCATAAAGATGCTGCTTCATATGTAACTTACTAGTCAGGGTTTTCAACATGTATAGTTGCTGTAGTTTTGCCCATAATGCAGTGACAGTCTTTTCCTTCATCACATCCTACAGAATTTGATTCGAAAAATACAAATGTAATTGCGTCAAAGCCTTTTGATCTTTATACTTCTTTTCTTCTTCCATCAACGTCGAAGGCATCTTATCTATCCCTAGTAGGGCATCCTCCAAATCCATCTGCACAAAAACTGCCTGCATCTTTATCTGCCACAACGTGAATCTCGTGTTGTGATCCAACAGTGGAATTTCATACTTTAATGATGTCATTATCATGATCGAGATAAGCAACCTCGGAAGCTCTAATAACAGTTTGTGAAATTGAATGTCGATAATGACAATGAATCGCAAAGAAAGAAAGAAAAATAGAACACACAAAATTTTACGTGGAAACCCTTTTGGGTAAAAAATCACATGCAAAGGAGAAGAAAATTCACTATGTCGAATTTGAATGATATAAGAGGAGAGACGATTACGTCTATTTATAGGTTTAAAAACCTTGTTCTAATCAAAGTCAAATAGAAGTAATGAAGTAAGATTAAAACACCTTATTCTAATCAACATAAAATAGAGGAAGTAAACTTCGGCCCTCGACTTTCGCCCTCGAAGATTCCCCTATCTTGCCACTCGTATTTTATTTTTAACAAGAATTTGGGTTATATAACTTCTAACATATGGGATGATTTTTTATTTTCTTATTTATTTTAGATGTGTTGAATGCAATATTTTTATTTGTAAAGTTTATTTATGAGTATTTGCAAATTTTTTATGTACATATTGTTGTACTCTCACACCACAAAAAGGCATCGTTACAATGCTACCGAAAATGGTCTCCACATCATGTCCAATCTCATCAATTCTTCCTACTTACCAAGCATACCAACCATGCATGTATTCAAGTCATATCCTAACTTGAGTTTAAAATGGATCTTAACAATGAGGCAATTGTATTACGAGAAAGCCAATTCAAACTCTTCTTCTCCTATAGATACTCTAAAGATTAATGGGATAAAGAAAACGATGACATACAATATAAGAGACCAACCATTAGCTATCGCTATGCTAAAATATTTTCTTAATCCTCTATTCTCAATGGCTCTTAAATGTATCTAGGAAATAAATTTTGCTAACACATTTTAAGGAATAATAAATATTTTGATCATGTTAAAGTCAAAGTACCACATATTATTGGACATCACATATAAAATAAGAGTAATTACATGTTATTATTTACTATAATAAAAGATTAGCCCAAATTAAAAGTGATCTAATTTAGTTAAGGTTTATTGGGCTTTAATTATTAAATAAAGTATGGATCAAATATGTGTAAATACTCTAGTAACTAATTTCTAATTGATGATGAGCTGATTAGGAATTAGGGTTAATATGCAAAAGCTATATATTAGGGTTATGGTCCCCAAATTACACATAGCTAACTTTTCTAATATCCCATCTTTAGAAAAGAGAGAGTCACTTCTCAAAATTACTTGTGCGCTAATTTGGAAGATCAAAACCATAAGATCAGAAGATTTCAGGAAACCCATAGATTCAGGTACGCTTTCGCATTTAGATTTATTCTTGATGATTTGAAATGACAGATCTTGGATGGTTTGTTAAGATTTATATCATATATTATTTTATACGTCGAACAAGTGGCATCCGAGCCTCATCATATTGAATCATTGAGAATGAAATGATTCTCTATTATTTTTGGATTGATTTGTTTTTAAAATTTTATGGATTTGATATTTAGATTCGGTGTTTTCGATCATACACATATTAAACCTTTTGGATTTATGTTAAAAGGTTAGGATTTGGTTTATCAATTTTTAATTTTGGTGATTTTTGAAGGGATGGATTCTGCTTGATTTTCAAGAACCCCACAAAAATTGTTTGCTTGTTTAATTTTTGTTGGCACTTTGTGATGAATTTTTTAATATTATTTTTTTTAGGTGGGGTTCTTTAAGCATCTATTTGTTATGATATTTTCAATATAAACTTCTCCTTGGATTCATGGTAGCCTAACAAGTTTTCAACTTTGGAACACCCCTAACCCCTTTCCGTCGTCGGATTAGGGTCACGGGTACTACTAACACGTCATACAATTAATCAATCATAATTACACATATATACTAGACATTAACAATATAATATACAGGGGCAGGTCACAAACAATCAGATCATATCATACTGGAATATTATACAATCGAATAATGATTCATGCCATGCAATGCTAAACTTGGTCTTCCACTATCTACACTCTTATCACTATTTATACATTGCTAAACTTAGTCTTCCACTGTCTACACTCTTATCACTATTTATCCCTTCTTGAATGTCAGAATTCAGATACATACAAGACTATTTCTATAAACCCTATCCAACAATGCTTTTCTTAGTATCCTAGCGAAAATAGTTTCTACTGCGGCTTGGGATAAAGGAAAGTGGTGGCGACGATAGTTTTGAAGGAGACGAGATCTCTCTTTTAGCAGAAGAACTCATTCAATTATCGGTCAAAAGATCGATGTTGGAACCAAACGAAAAGCCAACTCCGATTTGTACTATATGAAAAGAGAAATCTTATAACCCGGATAGCTTTAGGGCACAGATGAAGAGTATATGGAAAACAAGGAAAAAATTTGAGATTCAATTGGCAGGGAAAAATCTCTTTTTGATCGTGTTTGAAATTGAAGAAGGTTTAGATACAGTTCTGGAAGGTCAGCCATGGTTATTTCAGAAAAAACTTAGTTATTTTTTATTGTTTGACTAAATCGATAGAAAGAAGTCAAATCAGGCTTAATTCATCCCCGTTCTGGATCAAGATAGGGCCATGCTTGCCAGAATTTGATAAAAAAAGATCTACTGCATGCTATTGGGGTTACTTTTGAAGGCGTACTTAGATCTGAAATTAATGGTGAGTTCTGTCGTCTTAGAATTAAATTAGATGTGCAAAAACCCCTTTGTAGGGGTATTTTTGTCTCAATAGACAATCAAAGGAAATCTTAGATCTCTTTTAAGTATGAGAAACTACCGACATTCTATTTTGGATGTGGAAGGATGGGGCGTGGTCTCCAAGAATGTATTGGGATAAAACCTGTAGAAAAAAAAACAAAATCAGAGATGATCCACCTTATTCTTTAACGTTAAAAGCAAAATTAAATTTACTCGAAAAGGAAAGTTTAAAGTTTAATGCCCTCTCAAAGAAGATGCAGCCTCAATGTTCGTATATAAGAATTATGGAGAAGATTCAGGAGATGAATCCACAAAAAAAAGGATAAAAACGCCATAGTCCAGATAGTACAAGATAATTTACAATCAATAGAAGTAGAGAAAGTTACGAAGATGCAGGAGGAAGGGGCGACCGTGGAAAAGAAAGTGAATGGGAGGAACACTTCACGTGAAGAAACTTTGAAACCAGTCAGGAAAACCAGCTGGAAAAGAATTGATTCAGCGAAAGTGATGAGCCATTATAGTGAAGAAAGTATATTGAGAAAGAGAAAATTGGCAGAATTAGAAGTTGAAGATTACTGTACAGAAGAGACCCGTGAAGATGAAGCAAAGAGAATGAAACATGATGGACAAGAGTTAAAAAGCGAAGATGGCTCAATTTTGTCAGTAGAAAATCTGAAACAAATTTATTTTCCCAACCAAGATAGATCGGCAGCTACCAAAAGGCAAGCCGACCGGGCGCAATGAAATATATATGTTGGAATATCCGTGGATTGGGGAATCCACGGGCAGTGCGGAGGCTTCGGTTTTTGTTGAGGCAACATAATCCCCAAATGGTTTTCTTTATAGAGACCAAAATAGATAGAAAGCATATGGAAAAGATCAGAAGGAGATGTTGTTTTGAAAATGGGATTGATGTAGGAACAAGAGGTTCTCGAGGTGGAATCTGTCTGGCATGGAAAGAAGAAATTACGGTTAGTCTAAAAACCTTCTCAAAAAGTCACATTGATGTGTTGATCAAAGAGGACAGTGTTAATGAAGAATGGAGATTTACAGGGTTTTATGGTTCACCTTATGTAAGTAATAAAAGTGCCTCATGTAATTTACTAAGGACCTTGGGTCAAGAACAAAATCATCATTGTCAGAATTCAGAAACAATAATTGATAATTAAACAATTTTAACAAAAGTGTAATTCTATAAACCCTAGCCAAGAGTGCTTTGCTTAGTATCCTAGCGAAAATAGTTTCTACTGCAACTTTGGATGAAGAAAAGTGGTGGCGACGACAGTTTTGAAGGAGACGAGATCTCCCTTTTGGCAGAAGAACTCATTCAATTATCGGTCAAAAGCTAGATGGTGGAACTAAACAAAAAGCCAACTCTGATTTCTACTATATGGATAGAGAAATCCTATAATCCTGATAGCTTTAGGGCACAGATGAAGAGTATATGGAAAACAATTCAATTGGCACGGCAAAATCTCTTTTTGATCATGTTTGAAATTGAAGAAGATTTAGAGATAGTTCTGGAAGGTCAGTAATGGTTATTTCGAAAAAACTTAGTTATTTTTTATCATTTGACTAAACCGATGGAAAGAAGTCAAATTAGGCTTAATTCATCCCCGTTCTGGATCAAGATAGGGCCATGCTTGCCAGAATTTGATAAAAAAGATCTACTACATGCTATTGGGGTTACTTTTGGAGGCATACTTAGATCTGAAATTAATGGTGAGTTCTGTCCTCTTAGAATTAAATTAGATGTGCAAAAACCCTTTTGTAGGGGTATTTTGGTCTCAATAGACAATCAAAGGAAATCTTAGATCTCTTTTAAGTATGAGAAACTACCGACATTCTGTTTTGGATGTGGAAGGATGGGGCATGGTCTCCAAGAATGTATTGGGATAAAACCTGTAGAAAAAAAAAACAAAATCAGAGATGATCCACCTTATTCTTTAGCGTTAAAAGCAAAATTAAATTTACTCGAAAAGGAAAGTTTAAAGTTTAATGCCCTCTCAAAGAAGATGCAGCCTCAATGTTCGTATATAGGAATTATGGAGAAGATTCAGGAGATGAATCCACAAAAAGAAGATGAAAATGCTATGGTCCAGAGAGTACAAGATAAATTACAATCAATAGAAGCAGAGAAAGTGATGAAAATGTAGGAGGAAGGGGCGACCTTGGAATAGAAAGTGAATGAGAGGAACACTTCACGTGAAGAAACTTTGAAACCAGTCAGGAAAACCAGCTGGAAAAGCATTGATTCAGCAAAATTTATGAGCTATTATAGTGAAGAAAGTATATTGAGAAAGAGAAAATCGGTAGAAATAGAAGTTGAAGATTGCTGTACAGAAGAAACCCGTGAAGATGAAGCAAAGAGAATGAAACATGATAGAAAGAGTTAAAAAGCGAAGATGGCTCAATTTTGTCGATAGAAAATATAAAACAAATATATTTTCCCAGACAAAATAGATCGGTGGCTGCCAAAAGGCAAGCCGACCGGGCGCAATGAAAACTATATGTTGGAATGCCCGTGGATTGGGGAATCCACGGGCAGTGCAGAGGCTTCGATTTTTGCTGAAGCAACATAATCCCCAAATGGTCTTCTTTATGGAGACCAAAATAGATGGAAAGCGTATGGAAAAGATCAGAAGGGGATGTGGTTTTGCGAATGGGATTAATGTAGGAGCAGAAGGTTCTCGAGGTGGAATCTGTCTGGCATGGAAAGAAGAAATTACGTTTAGTCTAAAAACTTTCTCAAAAATTCACATTGATGTGTTGATCAAAGAGAACAGTGTTAATGAAGAATGTAGATTTACAGGGTTTTATGGTTCACCTTATGTAAGTAATAAAAATGCCTCATAGAATTTACTAAGGACCTTGGGTCATGAACAAAATCATCCTTGGCTGCTAAGTGGTGACTTTAATGAAATAATGTATTCTTTTAAAAAAAGTGGAGGTCAACCGAAGGAGGAGAAAAGAATGGAAGCCTTCCGTGAGGTTTTAGAGGAATGTCAACTAATGGACGTAGGTTATACGGGGGTATGGTTTACATGGGTGAGAGGGAATCTACCGGAAACAAATATTAAAGAGAGATTGGACAGGGGCGTCGCGAATAAAAAATGGATGCATCTCTTTCCAAAGGGCAATATTCATCACTTAATACACTCAACATCAGATCATTGCCCTCTTTTTATCAGTACAAATAATGAAAAAAAGTTATAAGGGGATTCCGAGATTTAAATTTGAGGCATGGTGGACCATGGAGGAGTCGATAGAACGAGAAATTAAGAAATCATGGGAGTCATCAAATGGACCAGTCTTTGAAAAACTTAAAAGACTGCAAATCAGTTTGATAAGGCAAGCTCAATAAAGAAGGGTCGAGACAGTTTGAAATGTAAGCTCACAAAGGAAATAAAAAATCTAACGGAAAGGGAGAGGGATGATGAAACAATGGCAAAGATAATTGATACTAGAATTCAACTCAATATGGAGATTAATAAAGATGAAATGCATTGGAAACAAAGGGCACGGGCCAATTGGCTTCAATTAGGGGATAAGAATTCAGCCTTTTTTCATAAATACGCCTTAGTTCGTAGACGAATTAACACAATTACTATGATTGAATCAGATGAAGGGAAGGAAATTTCTGATGAATCATCAATTAATGAGGCCGCTTCAAACTACTTTTAGAATCTATTTTTGTCTAATGGAGTGGGGAATTTATCCCACCGCTTGACGGGCATTAGCACTAATATTTCCTCTAATATTAATACAGCTTTGTTAGCAACATACACGGAAAAAGAGGTCTATTCAGCATTGAAAGGAATGGGGCCCACTAAAGCTCCAGGTTGTGATGGTTTTTCGGCATTATTTTTTCAGAAGTTCTGGCACATTGAGGGTAAAGATGTTGAAACTTTTTGTCTGGGAATTTTAAATGATGGTAAGGATTTTGAGTCTTTAAACCTTATGGATATAGTGCTTATTCCAAAAACCCCAAACCCCACAAGCCTTGTCAATTTCAGACCTATTAGTTTCTGTACAGTTATCTACAAAATTGTGGCTAAAACAATAGCAAATCGACTTCAAGAATTTATTGGAAGATGTATTAATAGTGCTCAAAGTGCTTTCGTTCCAGGAAGGTTAATCTCTGACAATGTGCTGCTAGCCTATGAAATTTTACATATGTTACGCCAAAAACGTATGGGGAAAAAAAGATTCATGGCGGTGAAATTAGACATGAGCAAAGCTTATGATAGAGTTGAATGGGCTTTTTTAAAGGAAGTAATGCTTCGGATGGGATTCGCAGAGGAATGGGTGGCATTAGTCATGAGATGTATTTCCATAGTCTCTTATGCAGTGAACATTAATGGGAGTAGAGGCAATGTTTTTAAACCTACTAGAGGGCTCTGTTAAGGTGACCCGCTTAACCCTTTTCTTTTTCTGATATGCAGCGAGGGACTTTCATCTCTGATAAGGTTGGCAATAAGAGAGGGTTTGTTAAAAGGAGTAAAGGCTAGCAGAAGGGGACCGGCGATATCACACCTACTGTTTGCAGATGATTGTATTTTCTGTGGTGAAGCTACAAATAGAGGAGCAATGATTTTGAAAGATATTTTGAAGGAATATGAACGATACTCTGGCCAATGCGTGAACTTTAATAAATCAATGATTTTCTATAGTTCTAACACAACAGAGAGGGAAAACGAAGAAATCTCGACTGTAATAGGTGTAAGGTGCTCAATAAATCTGGAAAAATATCTAGGACTTCCTAATGTGGTAGGAAGATGGAAGAAGGAATCTTTTCAAAATCTCAAGGATAGGGTTAAGCAGAGAATTGAAAAATGGAGTACTAGGCTTCTATCACAAGGGGGAAAGGAGGTTTTTATAATTTATGTGCTTCAAGCAATACCAACTTATGCTATGACATGCTTTCTTCTACCAAAGTCTCTATGTGGGGAATTAGAAAATATTTTCGCTAAATTCTGGTGGCAAAAAGGACAGGGAAAGAAAGGGATACATTGGTGCAAATGGAAATTTATGTGTCGCCTAAAAGAGGAGGGGGGAATGGGTTTTAGAAACATGGCTTAGTTCAACATTTCCCTACTAGCTAAACAAGGATGGAGGATTATTAATAATCAAAATTCTCTTGTTACGCAAGTGTTTAAAGCCAAATATTTTTTGAATGATCAATTTTTAAATTCCTATTTGGGAAATTCAAGTTCTTATATATGGAAAAGTATCTGGGTGGCTAAAGGTATTTTGGCAAAAGGACTATGCTGTCGAGTGGGTACAGGTATTAATATCTCTATTAATGATGATGCTTGGATTTCAGATGTAGTAAATTTTAGATTATATTCAGTGGTTAATTCAATGCGAGATTTTAATTTTAATGAGTTGATCGATAACAATGAAAGAATATGGAAAAGGAAGCTGATTAATAATACCTTTTCAGAAGAAGATGCTGGAAAAATCCTCCGGATCCCCTTGGCACGAGCAACCCATGATGATTTTTTGGTCTGGGGAGGCAAATCTTCGGGTGAATTTTCGGTTCGCAGCGCCTATAAACTGTTACAAACTTCTGATGAAAATCCTAGAGCTTACGCTTTACAAACCATCTACAGGAAATTTTACAAAAAAACTTTGGCTCCTAAATCTACCAACAAAAATCAAGATTACAATCTGGAGATTTTCATGGAATTATCTGCCTATAAAGGTTAATATGCAGTATAGAAAATTAGCCAACAATACAAGTTGCCCCCGATATAGAGAAAGAGCTGAAACAATCGATCATTTATTTCGCGAATGTCCTGTTACAGTGGAAGTTCGGACAACATTATCAATCCAGAATATTCTCATGGTTACTAATATGGATTTTGTACAGTGGCTTACCTGGGTATTTGATCAGTTTACCCCTTGTCAATGCCGCCTTTTCTGTTGTGCACTCTGGGCTATATGGGGAGGTAGAAACACAAGAATACATGAAAAGAGAATTAGTACAGGCAAGGAAATATCGAACTTCATTAACAACTACATTGCTGAACTTAATGGTCTTGAAAATAGAAAATCAGTAAGTACGAAGGAGACTAGAAGTTGGAGCCACCCACCTCTTGAGTTCATTAAAATCAATTTCGACGGTGCGTATGATGGGAATTATAATCATTCGACTTCAGGTATTGTTGTCAGAAAGGAAGAAGGGATAGCTATCTTATCTTGCTTAGAGATCCATCAAGGGGTCGTCTCCGCCTTTGCTGCTGAGCAATTGCATGTCGGAAAGCAGTCCAAATAGGAGTTGAAAAGAAATGGTCGGCAATCATAATCGAAGGAGACTCCCTCGTAATAATCAAGAAATGTAAAAAACAAGAGTCAAGATCGATCACTGATAGGAGCATACATATATGATATTCAACAGAGAACAAGTAGATCTAGAAATTTCATGTTCAAACATATACCGAGATCCACAAACGCCTTTGCTCATATACTCGCAACAAAAACTTTAAAAAGAAAGGAAGAGGTGTACCTGGAAATAAATGTCCCTGAGTATGCCGAACATCAAAAGAAGATTGACTGGATGCGTGAACCAGATTGAGAAATGTTTTCGGAGAAGAAAGTATACGAGAGGAAAGCTTCAAAGAAAAGATAAGTTTTTTTTGAAAGAAAAGGCTTTCCTGAGTATTGAAATCGTCAAACAAGAACAGAGAAATGATGGATAGCTGACAAGACAGATTTCAGAGATTCTGATTGGGCATTCATTCGGCGCATTTATTGCCGTTCTAGACTATTCTGCATAATATCTAGATATTTTTTTTTGTTCTATTATTTGGGCCATTTTTTAATATTTGGGCCATTTTTAGGTATTTGTCTTTCTGATTCTTTTGGTTTTATTGCTATGTAATCTGCTTCTTTTCTTATTAATAAAAGCCTA
Organism: Gossypium sturtianum; assembly: GCA_025698515.1. Lineage (NCBI taxonomy): Eukaryota > Viridiplantae > Streptophyta > Magnoliopsida > Malvales > Malvaceae > Gossypium > Gossypium sturtianum. Next base: position 121,149,154 of record CM046952.1, read on the forward strand.
ATATGAAATTTTGTAAAAAAAACAATATAATATACAAAGGCAGGTCACAAACAATCAGATCATATCATACTAGAATATTATACAATCGAATAATGATTCATGCTATGCAATGCTAAACTTGGTCTTCCACTGTCTACACTCTTATCACTATTTATAAATTGCTAAACTTAGTCTTCCACTGTCTACACTCTTATCACTATTTATCCCTTCTTGAATGTCAGAATTCAGATACATACAATACTGTTTCAATTATTAGCATTAGAGTATTAGTCCATACTCCGTCTGTGATTATCTTTTTAATTTATCTTCGATGATGTTAGTGGAATGCATTTAATTTAGGTTTGCTGATCTTCCCCAAAACAGAATAAAAATTACTCTTACAGCCCCTATTTCGAGTCTATGGGACCTTAAAAGTAGTTTAAAAATAGGCAGGGACTAATTTGAAACAATTCTAGAAGTTTAGGAATTAATTACAAAAATTTTGATTTCAAGGGTATCACACCCGTGTGACCAGGCCGTGTGCCTCACATGGTTGAGACACACGCCTGTGTGGCCAGGCCGTGTAACTCTCTGACTTGGGTCACACGCCCATGTGTGTTGCCCGTGTGTGAAACACGCCCACGTGTGTTGCCTGTATGTGACACACGCTAGTGTGGCCAGGCCGTGTGCACCCAAAAGTACCTTAAAACTCAAGTTTGCCATTTCCTACTTACTTGGGCACTAAGCAACTCAATTACCAATCGTTTAACTTATTCAAAACACGATTAAACATGCCCAAAATACACAAAATTCATCACCTAATATGCCTAACCAATGTACCCTCATTGGTACCATATTTTATATGTTCAAGTACATCAACAACACACCAAACATTCAAGACTTTCATTCATATCACATTTACCATATTTGAACTAACTTTCAACTTCTAAAGTTACCAAATATAAAGCTAAGCACATACCAAGCATTATGTTAAGCTACCAAACTTTAAACTATCACATACCAAAATATAAACTAGGCTAACATACCAATATAGCCTCAACCACAACCATATACACATTTAACCGTCATTTCACTAGCAACTAAGTTAACCACACTTTATAAACAATATCAACCAAAGACTTCCAAGGTACATGCCATTACAAAATGAAATATCACCACACTTGAGCTCGGGATTTGTGATTTGATGCTGAGTCGACGATAAATCGAATAGTAACTAACCTGCACACGGAAAACAAGACCGCATGCTGAGTAAAACTCAATGGTATTTTAATAATCTGAATAACATAAACTTGATATAAGTATTTAAAATGCAAAATGCAACAAGTAAGCTATGTTCATGTGTTTCAATTCAATAGTATAATTTTTGCTCATTCCTTATTCACATCTACTAAGATTTTGACATGTTCAAATATAAAAGTATATATCAATGGCATTTCATTTAACATTTGAATACATCATCTCATGCAATGTCATGATTCATATCTTTGATCAATACTTGAATTCATTCAAGTTTCACATCTCAATTCATCATTTCATATCTCATTTCTCATCTCATAATCATTTCTCATATTTTCCATTTCAATATCAATCACATAAATTATTATTTTACTTTCCCCTATTAACACGACACGGACTCGGACGGATACACGGATCCAACCAACACACCAGTTTGGCACCTGGTGCCTCATCAGATAAATCCAAAGTAATAACTGCGCCCAGCACTATATAAATTGACACCAGTGTCTCATCGGTTAAATCAAAGTAAATTGGCACCCAGTGCCTCATCAACTCGAGGTCGAAGAAATCCTTAAACTTTTCCTATCCTATGGCATGCCATCTATATCCGACTCAGCCCGATACAATTAATAGAGATTCATTTCACTTTTTAATACAACCAATGTCTCAATTTCATGAATGTATATTATCATATATAAGAATATATTCAATTTGATAATGATCACATATTTCTCAATACACACATATTCATAATCAATACATTTCATAATATACAAAATCAATCCATTTCATTTCAATTATTAATTTAGTTCAGTCCCAAAGTACCAAAGTACTCACCTCAAATGCTTACCATATGCTAACAATTATATATGTAATAATCTACTATTTAATTCGGATTATAGAAACACAAACCATGATTTCCGAGCTGTTCGACGTCAATTTTATCCTTCCCCTTTTTACTCGAGGATTCCGGTACGACGTTAGCTACAGAATAAAACAATTAAATCACATTAATATTACACATTTCAATTTCACATTAATTTTAAATTTTCAAACTATATTTTGCTTATTCTTCAATTTAGTCCTTAAACCGAGACTAATTTTAACCTTCACATTTAACTTCATATTTTTATACTAATTTCACTTTAGACCACATTTAGCTTCTTCTTTTCCAATTCGACCCCTTAATTTTGAATTTTTCACAATTTAGTCCCTATTATTCAAAATCAACAATTAATTCCACAATTTAGTCCTTTTCCATTCCAACTTAAAAATCTATCTATTTAATCCCTAATACTTAAACTATTCAACAATGTCGACATCTAAAAAAACTATTCAACAATGTTAATATCTAAAATCTTGTAACAATACTAAAAATTACAATATGGTTCGGATAGCCCTAAGTACTGGGATTCCAAAAATATAAAAAATTACAAAAAAATAGGACTAAATTGATAAACCAATTGAAATTTGAAAGTTTAGAACCCTTGGTGCCGTCGGCCACTTTGTTGTTTGTTTCTTTTCTTTTCTTTAATTTGCATGCAATTGTTTCATCTTTCTTTCCACTTTCTTTCTATTTCTTTATTATGTTTTCATTTTATTATCTTTATTATTATCATTATTATTAAAGTTACTTTAATATATAACATATGCAAATTCATTAAACCATAACCGGCCACCTCCCACCATTTTAATAAATGGTAAATTTGTTACTTTAGTCCCTTCTATTTCTTTTAATTTATAATTCAACTTTTAACCCTTACGCGATTTAGTCCCTATACCTTAATATCTCCTAATTTCACAAATTTACTAATCCAAAAATTAATTAGCTACTAAGTTAGCCTCGTAAATATTTAATAAAAATATTTACGGGTCCGGTTTACGAAAACGAAATCCCAGAAATACGTTTTCTAACACTCCTAAATATCGGGTCGTTACAAACTTAATTAATTTTGAGTGCCTTGTTCCTTGCTTTACAATCCTTGAATAAATTATCATGTTTAGGTTTAAAGAAACAATTGCACAAAATTTTACACCAAAAGAATAAAAGTTAAAATATTGAAGTATGTTACAGGACCAATTACTATGCTAAGTTAATTATGGAAAGGGAATTGTTCCTGTTATTGTATGACCATATGCTAAGTTTTGGAATTATATGTAGATGTAAAGAAGTCAGTAATATTTTTATTATATGCATATACATATCAATGAATTTAAGGAAATAATGCATAATTTTATTTTGCATGAATTGAGATTGATTTTAACGGTATGGTTATAAACTTTGATCGAATATGGTTTTGAAAACAAAATCAGTCAAAGATTAAGGTTTTCAGTATTTTTAATTGCACCATTAAGACAACCTTATTTTGGATTATTTTGAAAATCATAGCGCAATAATAAATTTTAATTTTGACCTTTGACTGTTATGGAAATATTAAATTTGAATATTGATATGTTTATATATTTTAAAAATAACTTAATTTAAATAATAAGTTGCCAAAGTAACCTCTGTTATTGAAATTATTTTATTTTAAAATATAAAAAGTTCTATGCATGTAACTTAAACTACATTAATATTGATTGGCCTAAAGGAAAGTTAATATTTAACAAAATTACATGTGCAATTGTGGTAATAAATATGTGATGATTATTGAGTTTTACATGTGAGTAATAAAATGACCCAAAGGAAGATTTATTGTTCGACATGCTCTTATTGTCAGTGTTTGATTACTACACCAAGATATCACTTACAAGTTAATATTTTGTCCAAAGATGAAATATTAATGGAGTGTCTGATAACTTGAGATGGGGTTTACCTTTATTCAATTTTTTTTGGTTTAAATTTGAAATCTTATGTGAGATTGTTTTATATTTATTCAACTATTATTATATTTGTCAATATCATTGTATTCTGTTTTGGGATATATATATATATATACACATATATATGCCATTATCTTTTAATTTGATTGAAAGATGAAATTAAGAGAAATATTTTGAAACAAATAAATTTAGGTTTTGGATTTAGGTTCTAATTAAGAATGTCTAATATTTTAAATAGATTAGTTGAAACAAAATTCCACCAGAGTAACCTCTTTTGCGTAGATTATTTGTAACGCACTGAATAATTTATTTCTAAATCTGTAATTATCTGACACAAATTTGTATCTGCTTCAGTGGTTAAGGGCCAGTTCTTCATTGCTTTTAAAAAGCACTTCTGGCTCCAAAAGCACTTTTGGAGGAAAAGTCATGCGAGAACAAATTTGCTTTGGTTTGAATTTTTGGCTTTTCAGTGCTTTTGAAAAGCACTTCTAAAAAGGAGAAGCTAAAATTTTTTAGCTTTTCCTCTCCCAAAAGTACTTTTAGTGCTTAATTACTTTTTCACCCCTCTAATAACATAATACATTCCCTTTTTTTTCGTGGTGCTTAATTACAAATGTGTTAAAATCATTAATTAAAAATAAAAAAATATTTTTTAAAATATTAATTATAAATATTTAATGGTTATATTTAAATATTTAAAATGTAGTTTATATATTCTAATTAAATTTTATAAGTAATTAATATTTATTACTTAAAAATATTTAAATTTTATATTTTATATATTAAAATATTAACAAGTTATAGTAATTTTTTTTATATTCTTACTAAAATATAATAAATATTAACTAATTTAAATTTTATTTAAATTTATATTTGTTACTTGATAATAACATGTCTAAAATAGATATTTTATTTCTCAAAAGCACTTTTTGACAGCAATGCTAAACACTCAAATTTTAAAGCAAACTTTTCAAAAGCACTTCTCAAAAGCACTTTTCCACAGTACTTTTCAAAAGCATTGCCAAACAAGCCCTAAGTGTTCTGGTTGTGTGTTTGAGGTCTTGGGTTCAAGTCTTATTTTTGCCAATTTTGTTATTTTTGATCCAAGCCTTACCCTTGTTCAGTGGGATTATATTAAATTGTCTGTTAGTTCATGTCAGAATGAGCCTGCTGGTTTGAGTGGTAAGGGGGTTAGTGTGTTGAAGGTCTTGTGTTCGAATCTTTGCGCGAGCGTGGGTATTATTTTTGCTCGGTTTCGTGATAGAGTTTTCGGTATAATTTAAATTCTGAAATGGTTGAGATTGAGGTGTAAGTGGGAGGAAAATAAGGGATGTGTATCATATTTTTTATTTTTTTTCTTTTTCAAAAAATCCCTCACTCTTTCCAGGAAATTCAACGTCCATCTTCTTTTGCTTTGTTCTTCTCTTTTGCTCTTCATCCGCTTGTTACTTCCTTCTATTCTATTTTGATCGGTCAACGAATCTTTGTATTTTGTTGTTCTACTTTCTGCCAATTGTTCGGTAAGTGGGGTTCTTGTGTTTACGTAGTTTCGTTTTCCAAAATTTCTGGTTGGAGCCCTATTTTTCTATTTTGGTAGTGGCGATTCGCGAAGAACGGGGCTCTTCTCTTACGAATTTGTAGTCAAAGTCGTTCAGGGTGTTGGGGTAAGTGTTGAATGCTCGAATGGAATTTTTGTTGGTTTTGTGGTTTCAAATTATCGTGATTTAAGACTGAGTTTGGGGTTTTGGTTTGTCGATTATAGATTCTGGTGGTATCGGGATTACTTTTGCTTCGAAAACGTACCAAGTGTGTACCCGAAATGCAGAAAACAAGGCTTTAGCAAAAGCTGAAAAACTGTTCTATCGATGCCACACGGGCGTGTGGTTCCTCGTGTGGTTGGCCGTGTGCGAGACACGACCATATGATCGACGAAGGCATGGCCGTGTGAAGGGCACGGCCATGTGGTGGCGTGAGCGTGGCTGTATGGGCTACATGGGCTAGCCCAAGTTAGGAGTGTGGGCCACACGGGCATGTCACACAGTCGTGTGGATTTTGGGCCAGGTCGTGTGGGCCCCACGGGTGTGTGGGCCCACACGGGCATGTGGGCCCATAATTTTGGAAATTTTCCTTAGGGGCACACGGGTTGTTCTGACCGACTGTGGGCATATCGTAGGGTCGTTAAGGGCTAACCAAACCCTAGTTTATACGATTTGATATTCTGATAGTATGTTCTGAGTAGGATACGACTATGCATAATTGTCCATTCTGCTATCTGAATATCTGATATCTATATATAAGCATGTTGAGCATGTCTAGTCTGTTATTTCTGTATATGATTTTGGGGTGGGATTTGTATATGAGGAGGAAGTATTCTGTATGACGATCATCGCCTATTTTCTGGCAGCTTAGCTGCGCATTATCTGACATGTGTCGTAATGGCATGATGTGGTGTGTAGGGATGGGTGGGTATTTTAAACCCCACATAGTGTGTTGGGATGGTCGGAGATAGTGTGTAGAGGATGAGGGTAGGATTCTGTATATCTGATTCTGTTTACTATATCTGAAATGGGCACGAGCCCGAATCTGTATCTGTCTGATTACGAGATTGCTGTATGTGCATGTTTAATTCTGTTGGATTACACACTGAGTTTACAAAAAACTTTCATCTGTATGTCTGTTCTGTTTAGGTAATCCACAGACTTAGGCGGATCGGTGCGGTGGAGACTCAACGGTGACCAGTGGACTGTAAACTGTTAAAATTTGCTCATTTATGGTTTTATTTTGGATTTTGGTTTTCAATTGAGAGTTTGTAATTTATGGGACTCTCTGGACTGTATGGACTTTTAAATGTTGGTTTCTGGTTTCGTTACTTGATAGTTTGCATGCTTCAACAAAATGTTTTCTATAAAAACGTTAGTTTTACGCAAACAAAGGTTTTTTTTAAAAACACGACTGCAATTATCAAATTATAATGGTTTTAAGGCTTCCGCTGTAATAAGTTTTTAGAAAATGAACTAACTAATCAGTATTTTCAGTAAATTATAAATGTATGTGGATTATGAAATGTTAATGATTTGATAAGACAACTTCGTTTTTAAAGAAACCCATTCTTTGTGACATCTCCGGATTTGGCCATAACATCTAGGTTGGGTTTAGGGTGTTACATTTAGTGGTATCAGAGTCAGGTTGAAAAACTCGGGCTATGAAGTTTGGGTTCCAAAATTGTGATTTAAAAAGAATTGATTTTCAAATATCTTGGATAATTTGAAAAAGTATAGGGTACACCGAGTTTCCGACGCTGATCCTGTAAGTATCTCTGTACTTAGATAGAACTGTTCTAAAAACACTGTAGTTAGTACTTTCTGAAACTGTACTGAAATAGTTAGAGACTGAAACTTCTGAAAACATCTCTGAACTTCTAATAATTTATGCATAAAATATCTGTTAATAAATACTGGAACTGATGCATAAAACTTTATAATGTAGATAGATTCGAATTATACAATGAGCACTCGTAGAACTCGCAGACATGGTACTCATGGCCGCGGTAGAGGCCGTAGGGGGCTCGAGCTGAGTCTTCCTCTCTAGGCAGTATGCCAAACTTAGATACGAGTGAGACACCGGTTTGCTGCTCATCGAGACTGGTCTTAAAGCGCTTCGATCGGGGGCGACACACTGTCCCAAACCATGTTGAGGATATTGGAGAGGGTCGCTGGACCCCATTCTGGATCTGGGGGCCATGGGTCGGTAACTGAGCGACTCCGATCAAATGGTGCTGAGTTGTTTAGGGGTGTCACTAGAGTATGAGGTCGAGTTTCTAAGGTTGAGCCGTTACGCACGAGGCATGGTGGCATCTAAGTATGAGAGGTGCATCCGGTTTGAAGATGGATTGAGGGATAATTTTAGGGTACTGATTGCTCCACAGAGGGAACGAGAGTTCGCGGTTCTGGTTGAGAAGGCAAAGATCACCGAGGATGTTATGCGCATAGAGTGCCAAAATAAGGACCGTGAGAGAGGCAAGAATAAGAGGGAGTTGGAGCCCTCTAGTTCTGCTCAGAGGCCTAAGAAAAAGGCCAGATCTGATGGGCCAATTAGGGTGGGGTACCTATTGTTCCTACTGGGATTCAACCGTGTGGAGATTATGGTAGGCGCCATCCGGGCGAGTGTTGGAGGAAGATTGGGTATTGTTTAAGGTGTGGATCTTTGGAGCACTGTATTAGAGAGTGTCCTTAGAGGGCAGATCAGATGCAAGCTTCAGGACCGGGTTCTGTACAGTCTCAGAGGGCAGTTCAGCAGCCACCGAGGGGCCATGGACCGACTAGGGATGGTAATGGAATGGGCCATGGGCAGAGAGCACCGGGCAGAGGTGCTAGTCAGACTGAGGCGAGGCAGCCTACACTGGTTTATGCTATCGTCACCGAGAGGATAGAGATGCTCCTGATGTTATCACTGGTACGTTCTTTATTTTTGATGTACCATATACTGCTCTGATAGGCATAGGTTCTACACACTTCTATGTAGCTAGTTCTGTTTCTGAAAACCTGAGAATTTCTTTTGAGAGCACTTCTAGTGAGATCACTGTATTGAGTCCGTTGGGGACTCTTCTGTCGGGGATATCAGAACAGTGAGGGATTTTCTAAATGTCTTTCCTGAGGAGTTACCAGGATTACCTCTGAATCGAGAAGTTGAGTTTGGGATTAAACTTCTACCGAGTACAGCTTCAGTGTCTATCGCTCCCTATCGAATGGCACCGAAGGAGCTTACAGAGCTTAAGGCTCAACTTCAAGAGCTTTTGAATCGTGGTTTCATCCGCCCTAGTGTGTCTCTGTGAGGGGCACCGATTCTGTTTGTGAAGAAAAAGGATGGCACCATGAGGATGTGCATCGATTATCGGCAACTGAATAAATTGACATTGAAGAATAAGTATCCACTTCCGAGGATCGACGATTTGTTTGATCAGTTCCGAGAGGCTTCAGTATTTTCAAAAATTGATCTTCGTTCTGGGTATCATTAGTTGAGAGTTAAGGAGGTGGATGTTCATAAGACTACATCTAGGACTCGTTATGGACATTACAAGTTCCTAGTTATGCCTTTCGGTCTGACGAATGCTCCGACTACATTCATGGATCTAATGAACTGAGTGTTTCAGCCATATCTGTATCAATTCGTCGTGGTCTTCATCGACAATATTCTGGTTTACTCTAAGACTGAGGATGAGCATGATGAGCATCTCAGAGTAGTGCTTCAGATTTTTTGGGAGAAACAGCTCTACGCTAAGTTGAGAAAGTGTGAGTTCTGGTTGTGTGAGGTAACTTTTCTGGGACACGTGGTTTCTACTGAGGGGATACGAGTTGATCTTAGAAAGATAGAGGTTGTGCTTGATTGGAAATAGCCTAAGAATGTATCTGAAATCCGCAGTTTTCTGGGTCTGGCAGGTTATTATCGGCGGTTTGTCGAGGGGTTCTATCTGATTGCAGCTCCTTTGACTAAGCTTTTGCGTAAGGGTGTTCCTTTTGTTTGGACTGATGCACAGCAATAGAGCTTCGAGAAGTTCAAAACTGTTCTGACTCAGGCTCCTGTTTTGATACAGCCTGAATCCAGTAAAGAGTTTGCAGTCTACAGTGATGCATCGCATGTCAGTTGGGGATGTGTATTGATGCAAGATGGTAAAGTTGTGGCTTATGCGTCCCGTCAGCTTAAGGCACATGAAGGGAACTATCCTATGCATGATCTTGAGTTGGCTGCTGTGGTTTTTGCATTGAAAATTTGGAGGCACTATCTGTATGGTGAGAGATGTATTATCTACATGGATCACAAGAGCCTCAGGTATCTCTTTACCTAGAAGGAGTTGAATCTTAGGCAGTGTCGATGGATTGAGCTACTCAAAGATTATGACTGCAAGATATAGTATCATCCTGGTAAGGCCAATGTGGTGGCCGAAGCTCTAAGTCGTAGAGCGATGACTGATTTGAGGGTGATGTTCGTCCGCCTTAGTCTGTTTGGTGATGGGAGTCTGTTAGCCGAGTTGCAAGTTAAGCCGACTTGGATTGATCAGATTCGGGTTTAACAGTTAGGGGATGAGTCTCTGGGTTTGCGGTTCTGTCAGATTGAGAGTTGCAGTACTTCGGACTTTGGGCTGAATAATGATGGAGTTTTTTGTTTTTGAGATCGGATCTGTGTGCTGAATGATTCTGATTTGAGGCAGTCGATTCTGAGGGAGGCGCATAGTAGCTCTTATGCTATGCATCTCGATGGTAATAAGATGTATCAGAATCTTCGTGAACTGTACTGGTGGCCGGGTTTGAAACGTGAGATTACGGATTTCGTTGCTCGTTGTTTGACGTGCCAACAACTTAAGGCTGAGTGTAAACGGAAAAATATATAGGATTTTTCCTATGTAATTTATTACCTTTTTACTTAAATCTGTTGTTAAAACTAAGTAATTGTTTAATAAATTAATGAAGTATGTGAAAATATGAAATTAGGACATAGAAATTATTAAAGTGTGATTTTATGCTTTATTATATAGTTTTCATGCAATAAATGGCTTATTTTATATTAATTTGAATATATTATATTTTTTAAGACATAAAGTGGGCCATGCATGATTAAATTAAATAATAAAATATAAAATTATATTTAATAATTCATTTTAAAATATTTCATTAATAATTTGGGTTTCAATTAATTAATTAAATTGGATAAATTTTATTCTTTGGTCCTCTAACTTGTTGATTTATTACGGGCAAAGTCGATAGATTTGGCCGGATTACAAAACCGTCCAAATTGGAGACCAAGTCAACCCAATATTCGGCTACACATGGCTGTCCATTTAAACCATTCTTTGGTTTAATTACACAAGGTCCTTGCAGTGTTGAAGAAATTAGAGATTTGCCCGAAGATTTACGATTGACCGAGTCTCAGTCCTGAGTTATGTGGCATCCAAAATTACTTAAAAATCAAGCAAAAATCAAGTCAAAAGCCACTAAGCATGGCCGGCCACAATTTGAGGAGATTTGAAAAGGTTAACATCCACTCTTTTTAGCAAACTATTCCCCTCTCCTCACCTAAAAAGAAGACCCTCTCATTCCCCCATTCATAATCCCTCAAGCATCCCTCATGCATCCCTCAAGCATCCCTCGTTCATTCTCATCATTCATCATTCTCTCTTCTCTCCACATTCTCTTAGCCTTTTCCATTCCCACGCCTAGCATCATCTCTTCATAGAGATTTTAGCAATTAAGCCTCTTAAAGAACCCTTGGTCAGCCACCTTGGAGAGCCATCAGCAAAGGAGCAAATCAAAGGAACGAAGGAGCCTCGTCATCAGAGTCTTGGGTGACAGCCACTCTGAATTGGGTTTAATCTTTCTTTTCTTTAATTTAATCTAAAGATGTTTGCTATGTGTTCTTTGTTCTTGTTTACAACAATGTTAGCTTAATTTTATTTAAGCTAGGATGATTGCTTTGATTAAATAATATTTATTTGATTCATGCTTATAATGTTTGTGCCTCAATCGATCATGTTTTCAATTAAAATCAAGTCTGTATTTCGTTCATACGTGATTGAAATGCACCTGAATTAGCTGAGCGATCCTGACCAGACGACGACTAATAGACACATAATTGAAATGTGCATGCTCAATTTAGATCCTAACCCGATTAAATTGTAGGTTGTATAACAACTCTGACCAAGCTCTGTTATCTGCATAGTTTTTAGATTTGTGTGATTAAATTGTATCAAACCTGACACGTCCCTGTTACCTCACACGAATGCTAAGAAACCCATAGTAAATAAGGATCAGTAAAATGCGTATTTACTAAGTAAAGGATTCCGAAAGGACCTAACGTGGTTTCCAAACTCATGAAAGATCGAGTTGCCATGGAATGTTTTTCCGAATGTTATTAAGCATGTTGATAATAAATTGAGTTTAATTAAAGTAGTTGTCCTAGTTTATATATATTATAATTGTTGCAAATTGTGTTTAATTTTACTAAAATCTATTTCATTCATATAGTTTGCATACTTAGGATAATTTGCATTAGGGATCATTGCATTTAGTTTAATATATTTTAATCACCACTTCTCAACTATTTTGTGTTTTTATTTACCAAATTGTTAATATAATTTTACAAATTAAGTGACTTAGCACAAATACAATCCCTATGGAGACGATAACTCGATACTTACTTATTACTTGATAACGACTGTGTACACTTGCACAAACCTACGCGTTACAAGTTTTTGGCGCCGTTGCAGGGGATTGTCAACTATTACCATAAGTCATTTTTTTCGTGAAATTATTTATTTTCAATTTGATTTATTTCTAACCTTACTAACTTATTCCTTTTAATTTTTGTGATTTTTTTTCAAGTGTTTATGAGCATAGATTGAATTATCGATTTACTCCCTGTAGACCCTGAAATTGAGCGAACTTTAGACAAAGAAGACGTGAACGAATAGCTCAAAGACAAGTCGAGATGGACCTTTGAAATCAGAATCAAGACCAAGGTAATGGAGCCGATCATGTACAAAATCCCATCCTCATTGCCGATGATAGGGATCGATGCATCAGACAATATGCTGTGCCCGTTTTCAGTGAGTTAGATCCAGGAATTAGAAGGCCAGATATTGAGGCAACCCAATTTGAATTGGAACCAGTGATGTTTCAAATGCTACAAACAATAGGCAAATTTAGTGGTATGCCCACGGAAGATCCACATCTCCACCATCGATTGTTTATGGAGTTGAGTGAGTCATTCAAGATAGCCTGTGTGACTGAAGACGCACTGAGGTTGAAGTTGTTTCCGTACTCGTTGCGAGATCGAGACCGAGCATGGCTCAATTCATTGCCACTAAGTACCATATCTACATGGAAAGAATTAGCAGAGAGATTTTTGGTTAAGTATTTCTCACCTAGCAAAAACCCTAAGTTGAGGAACGAGATCACAACTTTCCTACAATTGGATGGCGAGTCTTTGTATGAGGCTTGGGAGTGATGTAAGGAGTTACTTCGTAAGTGTCCTCATCATGGGATTCCTCATTGTATCCAGTTGGAGACATTCTATAATGGTCTCAATGCACATACAAGATTGATGGTAGATGCTTCCGCGAATGGTGCAATTTTGTCTAAGTTTTATAATGAGGCTTATGAGATCATCGAGAGGATCGTGAGTAATAACTATCAATGGCCAACAAATCGAACAACTTCAGGAAGACGTGTAGCCGGAGTTCATGAAGTTGACACCCTTACTTCGTTATTAGCTCAGGTATCGTCTATTTCCTCTATGTTAAAATAGTTTACCACTAATAATGCTAATAATTTTGCAGCTCAACCACCAAGTCCGTTTGAAGTAGTTTCCTGTGTCTACTGTAGGGAAGGTCATTCTTTTGATAATTGTCCATCAAATCCTGAGTCAGTGTACTATGTGGGGAACCAATATCAAAATAGGAGTGGACAAGGACCCCAGTCCAACTTCTACAATCCTTCATGGCGTAATCATCCTAACTTTTCTTGGAGCAACCAAGGAAATAGACCGAACCACAACTTATTGCAGCATAAACCCAACCAATCTCAAGGGTTTAATTAGTAAGCTCCAAAACCACCTCAAGCTGAGGCATCAAATAGTTTGGAGAACTTGTTGAAAGCGTACATGGCAAAGAATGACGCTTTGATCCAAAGCCAAGCAGCAACACTAAAAAATTTGGAAAACCAAATGGGTCAGTTAGCTACAGAGCTACATAATAGACCACAAGGAACCTTGCCGAGCGATACTGAGAATCCAAGAAATTTGGGTAAAGAACATATCAAGGCAGTGGCATTGCGAAGTGGTAAAATTCTGGAACCCCAATTTATTGATGTCAAAGATAACCTCCATATCCACAAAGATTACAGCAACACAAACAGAAACATGAGGTGAAATTCAAGAAGTTTTTGGATGTTTTGACGCAGTTACACATCAATATTCCGTTGGTGGAGGCTTTAGAACAAATTCCAAATTATGTGAAGTTTATGAAGGATATACTGTCCAAGAAGAAATGACTGAGTGAGTATGAGATTGTTGCCTTGACAAAGGAGTGCAGTGCGTTCTGCAGAACAAACGCCCATCAAATTGAAAAAGACCCAGGAAGCTTTACTATACCCTGTAACATTGGTGAATCTTACTGTGGTAAAGCTTTGTGTGACTTAGGAGCGAGTATCAACTTGATGCCTAAGTCTATTTTCAAGATGTTAGGGATAGGTGAAGTAAGACCTACAACTGTGACGCTTCAGCTAGCGGATCGATCTTTAGCATATCTCGAAGGAAAGATCGAGGATGTTTTGGTAAGAGCCGATAAATTTATTTTTCCTGCTAATTTCATTGTCTTAGATTTTGAAGTAGACAAGAAAGTGTCGATTATCCTTGGGAGACCTTTCTTAGCCACGGGAAGAACGTTAATTGATGTGCAGAAAGGTGAACTCACCATGCGAGTTCAAGACGATCAGGTAACCTTTAACATTCTTAAAGCTATGAAATTTCTCGATCCGGCAGAGGAGTGTTCAGTTATGGAAGAGATAGAAACCTTGGTTTCTATGGAAAGCAATGTTGAAGAAGATCCATTGGAGAAAGCCTTAGATCTTGATCTTTTGGAGGATGAAGAAGGTGAAGAAAACATGGCTTTGATGGAAGCCAATTCGAGAAATTTTATTCAATCCACACGGTTTGAACCGTTGGAGTTGAACTTCATAGAATTTGTGCAACCCAAGTTGTCAATTGAAGAACCACCTAAACTCGAACTAAAGGTACTTCCTTCCCATTTGAAATACATTTATTTAGGTGACTGTTCTACTTTGCCTGTGTTTTATTTCAGTGAGAATCGATTTAAAGATCAAGAGGAGCAACTAATTGCTGTTCTAAAGAAATTTAAGAAAGCAATTGGTTGGACCATATCTGATATTCGAGGCATAAGCCCTTCTTTTTGCATGCATAAAATCATTTTAAAAGAAGGTGAAAGAGCTCGAATTTGATGGGCAAAGGAGGCTCAATCCTATTATGAAAGAAGTTGTGAGAAAGGAAGTGATCAAATGGTTAGATGCAAGAATCATCTATCCTATTTCAGATAGTTCGTGGGTAAGTTCGGTGCAGTGTGTGCCGAAGAAAGGTGAAATCACAATTGTTGAAAATGAGCGTAACGAGTTAATTCCAATGAGAATTGTTACCGGTTGGAAAATCTGTATTGATTACAGAAAGTTGAACAAAGCCACTCGGAAGGACAATTTTCTGTTGCCTTTTATGGATCAGATGTTAGATCGACTGGCAGGTAATAAATTCTATTATTTTTTAGATGGCTATTCGGGATATAACCAAATAGTTGTAGCCCCAGAGGACCAACATAAAACAACCTTTAATTGTCCATACGGTACGTTTGCTTTTAGGCAAATGCCTTTTGGTTTATGCAATGAACCTGTAACTTTTCAATGATGCATGATGGCAATATTTACTGATATGGTTGAAAATTTTGTTGAGGTTTTCATGGATGATTTTTCTATTTTTGGTAACACTTATGATATCTGTTTGAGTAATTTGGCTAAGGTACTGAAGAGATGCGAAGAGATGAATCTTGTCCTTAATTGGAAAAAATGCCATTTTATGGTCAAGGAAGGGATTGTCTTAGGTCATAAGATCTCAAAGAAAGGAATTGAAGTTGATAAAGCAAATGTGGACGTAATTGAAAGATTACCGGCCCTAATGAATATGAAAGGAGTCAGAAGTTTCTTAGGCCATGCCGGTTTTTACCGAAGGTTTATCAAAGATTTCTTGAAAAACTCTAAACCGTTGTGTTTGTTGTCAGAGAAAGATACAATGTTTGATTTCAACAAAGCATGTTTGGAAGCTTTTAAAGATCTAAAGAAGCGGTTAATCTCAGCCCCAATAATCGTTACACCTGATTGGAACTCACCTTTTGAGTTGATGTGCGATGCAAGTGACTATGCCGTTAGAGCTGTGATGGGTCAAAGAAGAAACAAAGTGTTTCACCTTATTTACTATGCAAGTAGAAGTTTGATGGGAGCCCAAATCAATTATACGGTAACCGAAAAGGAACTCTTCGCTATAGTTTTTACTTTTGACAAATTCCAATCATATCTTATAGGTACCAAAGTTATAGTATTTACTGACCATGCGGCCATTAAATACTTGCTCACGAAAAAAAATGCAAAACCGAGTCTAATTTGTTGGATACTTTTACTCCAAGAATTTGACCTTGAGGTCCAAGACAGAAAAGGTGTCGAAAATCAAATAGCTGATCATCTGTCGAGGTTGGAGCAAGATGAGGTAACTCGATCATGTGTGCCTATCAACGAGAATTTCCCAGATGAACACTTATTTGAGGTAAATAGAATTCATGAAATACCTTGGTTTGCTGATTTTGCCAATTATCTTGCATGTGGAATAATTCCACGAGAAATGGCATACCGACAAAGAAAAAATTCCTTCATGATAGTCGGTATTATCTTTGGAAGGATCCGTTTTTGTTTAAACAATATGCAGATAATATAATCCGAAAGTGTGTAGCTGAAAGCGAGATTGCTGAGATCTTGTATCATTGCCATTCATCTCCAAGTGGGGGATACTTTGGTGGTTCACGTACTATAGCAAAGATTTTGCAAGCAGGTTTCTTTTGGCCTACACTATTTAAAGATGCTTATGCTTATGTGAAGAACTGTGATAAATGCCAAAGGAATGGAAATATATCAAGGAGGAATAAGATGCCCTTGAAAAACATTTTGGAGATTGAATTGTTTGACGTATGAGGCATTGACTTCTTAGGCTCGTTTCCTTCTTCGTATGGGAACAAATACATCTTAGTTACTGTGGACTATGTATCCAAGTAGGTTGAAGCTGAAGCATACCCTACAAACGATGCTAAGGTAGTCATGCGATTCCTACATAAGCATGTGTTTACACGATTTGGGACACCAAGAGTTATTATTAGTGATGAAGGTTCTCACTTTGTGAACAAATGGCTTAAGTGGTTGCTTGAAAAATATGATGTGAAGCACAATATTGCTTCTGCCTATCACCCCCAGTCTAATGGGCAAGTTGAAAGAGTGAATCGCAAAATCAAAGGTATCCTTGAAAAGGTAGTACGCCCTAGCAGAAAAGATTGGTCTCGAAGGCTTGATGATGCATTATGGGCCTATCGAACAGTATTTAAGACACCGTTAGGAATGACTCCTTATCGCTTATTATTTGGAAAGGCATGTCATTTGCCATTAGAGTTGGAGAATAAAGCTCACTGGGCTTTGAAGCAGTTGAACTTTGATCTTAAGCAAGCCGGTGAGAGAAAGATGTTACAACTTGATGAGTTGGAAAAGCTGAGGTTGTTTTCCTATGAGAATTCCAAAATGTGTAAAGAAAGATCAAAGAGATGGCATGATAGTCATATACAACCTCACGAGTTTAAAGAAGGTCAGAAGGTTTGGTTGTTTAATTCAAGGTTGAAGTTATTTCCTGGGAAGCTTAAATCCCGATGGAAAGGACCTTATACCATCTACCGAGTTTATCCTAATGGAGCTATTGAATTATACAACAATTACGGAGGTACGTTTAAGGTTAATGGTCAACGTCTCAAACACTACTGGGATGGTGAAGTTGAGTGAGTTGAATCCTCGTTCAAATTAACAGACCCTTAATTTTTCATGAACTCATTTTATAAATAAATAAATAATTAGAACTTATTTTCTTAACTTATTACATTTAATTAATTGTCTAAGGAGATTGGAACTTAAGCGGAACCATTGTGACCCTCCAACTTTTCCCGGGAATTAATTTCATCAGAATTGCTAAGAAGAAATTTTCTAATTAAGATTTAAAATTTTTAAGTTTCATTTGTTCTGTTTAAATTTTAAATTTTTATGTTAATAAAGGGGGTCAAATTTGGCCTAAGTACTAATCAGTTTTTTTTTTTAAGATACAGTCTGAGTTTGAGGCCCAAGACAACAAAAATGAGGGAAAAATCCATGCCTTGCCGTCACACCCATTGCTTGCCACCCAAGTAACCCTAATTTAGCTAAATTTTTGCTACATGTTGCCCTAATTTTTCCCTATATAAACCCCTCTCCATTCTACTAATTTTCATATCCCTCAAAGCAATTTGCTTACACCCTAAAAATCCCTAAATCTCCTTTTTGTACCGTCAACCTCAAATCCCGAAAGAAACCCTAGTTCTCTTCCCTTTCTACTGAAATTCCCTATTACCGCCGCAAAGAGGTTGTCGAAACACCACCGTTACTGTTGCACACCGTTGTCGTCGCCGCACCCCGCCGTTACTGTCGCACGTCGTTGTTGCCGCCGCACCATCCTTGCCGTCGCAAGATTTTTTAGCAAGTTCTACCCACTTTGCCGATTTCTCTTTTCTCTCTTGTGCAGAAACTTTGCTGAATTTTCGGGAAAAGATACCATGTCTCGCAAAAGAACCAGATCTTCAAAGACTACTCCTGAAAACCCGATTTTGATCGATGAAGAAGTGAAAGAGAGATTTGATTCAATCTTCAAGCATCAACCTATGATGCCGGAAAAAGGTTTTGACTTGAAGAATAATGATTTGATGGTTGTTCCTATACCGATTAGAAAGAAAATCAATGCTCTCAAGTGGGAACAATTTTGTGATGCTCGTTCACTTCCTGATGATGAACTAGTTCGAGAATTCTATGCTAGTTTGACTACGCAAGATGCTACTGAAGTCATCGTTCGAAAGAAAAAGGTACCTCTTACTTCTAAGTCCATCAATGATTTGTTTAATTTACCTTATGTTGAAGAATATGAGTACTACCCTATGATGAACAATATCAATTGGGATTTTCTTCAACAAGTGCTTGATGTTATGACAAATCCGGGATCCCAATGGATTATAAGAAAGTATGGGAGCGATTCTTGTCGAAGAGAATACTTAAAACCAGTAGCAAAGGTATGGTTTTATTTCGTTCGCTACAGTTTTATGCCTATCTCACATAGTTCCACCATCTCGATGGAACGGCTACTTTTGTTATATGCAATTTTGACAGAAAAGTCCATTAATGATGGGAAAATTATCCTCAAGGAGATTCATGATTGTGCTAAAAAGAAGGCAGGAAGTGCTTATTTCCCATCATTAATCACTTTACTTTGCTTAAAGGCCCGTGTTAAAACACAAGAAAATCTGAAGGGGCGATATGTTCAAAGATGCCTTACAAATTATGATCTTGAAAGATTAGTAGAGAGGGTGCATGAGCTGAATCAAGGCGAGCAAGGAGAGCCAACTGAGCCGGATACCGAGGAGTCAACAGATGGAACTAAAACTGAAGCTAATTCAGTTACAGACACTGAAGAGGAAGAATCTGATAAGGAATCAAACATTCTTGAACCAAGGGTTGAGTCAGAAGAAGAACCAGTCAAGCTAAGTGTTGAACCTGAATATACAACTCCCATGCCGACTTCTGCAAGTACTTCAAGGAAATCAGAGTTGTAAATTTTGATGGATATGTGCAAGTTCATGCACAATCAACAACAAACTTACTGGAAATATGTAAAAATTAGAGATGACTCAAATCGAAATACTTTTAAGAATATATCTAATACTTTTGTTCCTGAGTTCCCAGATGCTATCTTTGAGACATGGACGAAAGATACTGACGATGCAAGTAGAGATGGAGCTAAAGAAGACAAAGGAAATGAGTCAGAAAAATAAAAGGGGGGATTCTTGTCTTGTTATTTATTTAATTATTTTAGGTCCTTATGAATTTATTTCTTTTGTAATTAGGATTTAATTTCTGCAGAATAAAACATAGCAAGCATGAACAAACTTAACACTTCTTTAGAAAGAATAAGACTAAGTGATGTGGTAATGGGAATGAACATGTCTAAGATTGGGTTATTAGGGAAGACTTGGTATTTAAGCGATCTTAATGACTCACCTCTCTTTCTTTACAACCCTACCGTGTTGGGCCATTCATTACTTTGTTCTTGCAATGAGGACATTGCTTCTTTTAAAGGGGGTAAGGCAAATAAATTGCTCAAACTTTTAAATTTTTTTTTCAAGTATGTTTCAATCATTTCTTTCATAAGTATGTTTTAATAAATGAATGTTTAGAGATATTTTTTTGTTACTGAGATAGTTTGTATGCAAGTATGAATGATGATTTTATCTAAGTGAAAGTATGTTATCATGAAGAATGGAATGCTTGTAAGATCTTAACCTTAGTAATGTTTACCATGAAAACTTAGTTTCTTTTGAGGTTAGACATGCATGAAGGTTTATATCTTTAGAATTGACTTAGAAACTTTCTTGAGGCGAAATCCTAGGGGACATAAAAATCTAAAATGATATAGGCACTATTTCTTTGGACCGTTTGATCCTTTTTAAGCCAACCTTATGATATTAGACCATTGAAACTGTAATTTTGAGCTTAAAGGCCTATTTTTTTTGCAATGAACCTACATTATAAGCCAATTTCCATCTTTTTAAAATTATCCTAATTTTGTGCACCTATCTTAACTAAAGTTGTCTTGGGAATCAATATTTGAGGAATTTTTCATAAAGATGTATGTGCTCATGCTTAAAAAAAAAGCGAAGAAAAGTTTGCTCATTCTCCAAAAAGGAAAAATGTAGGAGCTTGAGTTCAAAATAAGTTTGGGGGTGTTCCAAAGGTTCACTTAAAGAAAAAAGGTTGTATTACGAGAAAACCAAGACAAAGTTAAAGGTTAAGATTTTTAAAATCGAAATGTCCCATCTCTTAAAATCCCTACCTTTAACCGAGCCCCATTACAACCTTATAAAAGACCTATTGATTTGATGATTATGTCAACTACATTAGTGGAGAGGAAGTCCTGAGTTCAACATATGAAGATCATAAATAAGCTTTGTGATTGTTTGCTTGATTGATAGGAAATTATGTTGAATGAAGAATGTTATCTATGGTTGTGACATACATGCAAACTATGATTCATGTTGGCATATTTTGAAGCTTAGTATAATCTTAAGGAATGTTTGCATATGAATTACTTGTTAATAAAGAAGATCGATAAGCATGAAGTTATTAATGCATGATTATGGGACAAAGATTGATGCTGCTTACACAATTAGCAATTTTGCCTTACCAAGACCTTTTGCTGTGCATAAACATTACTCGGGACGAACAATGATTTAAGTTTGGGGGTGTGTAAACGGAAAAATATATAGGATTTTTCCTATGTAATTTATCACCTCTTTACTTAAATCCGTTATTAAAACTAAGTATTTGTTTAATAAATTAATGAAATATGTGAAAATATGAAATTAGTACATAGAAATTATTAAAATGTGATTTTATGCTTTATTATATAGTTTTCATGTAATAAATGGCTTATTTTATATTAATTTGAATATATTATATTTTTAAAACATAAAGTGGGCCATGCATGATTAAATTAAATAATAAAATATAAAATTATATTTAATAATTCATTTTAAAATATTTCATTAATAATTTGGGTTTTAATTAATTAATTAAATTGGATAAATTTTATTCTTTGGTCCTCTAACGTGTTGATTTATTCTGGACAGGTCTGATAGCTTTGCTGGATTACAAAATCGTCCAAATTGGAGACCAAGTCAACCCAATATTCGGCTACACATGGTTGTCCATTTAAACCATTCTTTGGTTTAATTACACAAGGTCCTTGCAGTGTTGAAGAAATTAGAGATTTGCCCGAAGATTTACGATTGACCGAGTCTCAGTCCTGAGTTGTGTGGCTTCCAAAATTGCTTAAAAATCAAGCAAAAATCAAGTCAAAAGCCACTAAGCATGGCCAACCACAATTTGAGGAGATTTGAAGAGGTTAACATCCACTGTTTTTAGCAAACTATCCCCCTCTCCTCACCTATAAATAAGACCCTCTCATTCCCTCATTCATCATCCCTCAATCATTCCTCATTCATTCTCATCATTCATCATTCTCTCTTCTCTCCAAATTCTCTTATCCTTTTCCATTCCCATGCCTAGCATCATCTCTTCATAGAGATTTTAGCAATTAAGCCTCTTATAGAACCCTTGGTCGGCTACCTTGGAGAGCCATCAACAAAGGAGCAAAGCAAAGGAACGAATGAGCCTCGTCAGTCAGAGTCTTGGGTGACAGCCACTCTGAATTGGGTTTAATCTTTCTTTTCTTTAATTTAATCTAAAGATGTTTGCTATGTGTTATTTGTTCTTGTTTACAACAATGTTAGCTTAATTTTATTTAAGCTAGGATGATTGCTTTGAGTAAATAATATTTATTTGATTCGTGCTTATAATGTTTGTGCCTCAATCGATCATGTTTTCAATTAAAATCAAGTCTGTATTTCGTTCATACGTGATTGAAATGCACTGAATTAGCCGATCGATCCCCGACTGCGACGGACGGCGGCTAATGGGCACATAATTGAAATGTGCATGCTCAATTTAGATCCTGACCGATTAAATTGTAGGTTGCATAACAACTATGACCAAGCTCATTATATCTCGCATAGTTTTTAGATTTGTGTGATTAAACTGTTTCAAACCCGACACGTCCTGTTACCTCACACACGAATGCTAAGAAACCCATAGTAAATAAGGATCAGTAAAATGCGTATTTACTAAGTAAAGGATTTCGAAAGGACCTAATGTGGTTTCCGAACTCATGAAAGATCGAGTTGCCATGGAATGTTTTTCCGAATGTTATTAAGCATGTTGATAATAAATTGAGTTTAATTAAAGTAATTGTCCTAGTTTATTTATGTTATAATTGTTGCAAATTGTGTTTAATTTTACTAAAATCTATTTCATTCATATAGTTTGCATACTTAGGATAATTTGCATTAGGGATCATTGCATTTAGTTTAATATATTTTAATCACCACTTCTCAACTATATTGTGTTTTTATTTACCAAATTGTTAATATAATTTTACAAATTAAGTGACTTACCACAAATACAATCCCTGTGGAGACGATAACTTGATACTTACTTATTACTTGATAACGACTGTGTACACTTGCACAAACCTACGTGTTAAACTGAGCACCAGTTGACTTCGGGTTTGGTACAACCCGTTACAATTCCTAGATGGAAGTGGGAACGAGTAACGATGGACTTCGTTAGTCGGTTGTGTAACACCCTTCACCCGTATTCAACGCCGGAATAGGGTTAAGGAGTATTACCAGACTTACAATTTAAACAACCATCCAATTCGAATAAAAAATAATCAACCAAATGTAATTCCAATGAAATACAATCACATTGTCCCTATTACGAGCCTACGAGGCCCTAAACATGCTTTGGGATTGGTTTGGGACTAAACCGATAACTTTGGAAACTTTTTAAACACTTAGAAAATTTTCTCAAAAACAGGGGATACACGCCCGTGTGGCCCGCACGTGTGTCTCACACGACCAACAGACACGCCCGTGTCACAGGCCGTGTGGACATTCGAAATGGGAGTACATGGCCGTGTCCCAGCCCGTGTCCGACCCCGTGTAACTCTCTAACTTGTGTCACACGGCCAACACACACGCCCATGTGGCTAGCCCGTGTGCCCTAAAAATAGCTATACACGCCCGTGTGCGAGGCCGTTTGCTAGGCCGTGCCAAACCTGTAGGGTATACTGACTTATGCCACACGGCCAGGTCATACGCCCGTGTGTGAGGCCGTGTGGAGCATACTGACTTAATTTCAATTTCAACACTAGAGGACACACGGCCGTGTATTGTGACCATGTATCGTACACGGCTGAGACACACGCCCGTGTCTCTGCCCGTGTGGACAAAAAATAGGCTATTTACCAAGCCAATTTGCCACCCAAATTTGAATGTACCTACAACACATCAATTTGTACCATCTCATAACATATATAGGCATTTAAACCAACCATTTCAAACCTGATTCATGCATATTCTATACCACATTTCTCAAAACACACAAGTTGCAAAATAGACCAATCCATTTATACCAAAAATCTCATAACCTTAGATCAACAATATGGCTACTTAAAACATGTATTCTTTACCTTGATTCACTAGGAAATAACATCACCAATATCAACCATTCAACCTCCATAATACCTACTATTAATAAGCATCACAAAACCAACCTCAATTTACATAACATAGACTATAAGCATATACACATATACACAAGCAAATTAACTCAAAATAAGCCAACTTTCATGGCTATTATATACAAACCAAGACATATACATTTACAAGCTAATTCAAATGGCCAAAATCATTACCAAAACATAACCAACATGACCAAAATCCCTATACATGCCATATACTCAAAACATAAGCTTAAAAGTACCAAATCAATAATAGGATAGTGTGACGAAATCTCCGACGATCCCCGAATCCGAGCTAGCTTTGAATTCACTATAAAGCATATAAAAATAAACGATGTAAGCTATATTGCTTAGTAAGCTCGTATGAAATAAACTCAACTAATCATAAATACACAAATCATCAATTTGAACATATTAACATGTAATTCATGATAACTAACAAACCTTTCACATGCTTAATCATATGCTTATATGAAAACTTCATAACTTCTTCGATTTAAAGCTCATACTATCCATGTACATACATGTGCCAATCCGTAACGAGCTCATACCTATTCAGAATACTGTCAAATACTTGAAATCTCGCACACTAAGTGCTAATACATAACTGAAGCTATTCTAATCTCGCACACTAAGTGCCATTCATAGCCGAAGCTATCTTGATCTCACACACTAAGTGCCATATATAGCAGAATCATTGTCAAACATGATTGTAGTCTCGTGTACACAATTTATGCAATATCAAATCATTTAAAGCATAATTTTAACAATGCTTATTACATATGAACTTACCTCGGATGTAAAAGTCGATTAGTCGAGAACTTTGTTTTTCCCTTGATCTAGATCCGAGTTTCACTTTTATTGATCTATATGTAATCAAAATTAACTTATTTAATTATCTCTCTTTTCAATTTAGTCCAAAACACTCATTAAGGAAATTTTACATATTTGCCCCTAATGTTTCACAACTTTTACAATTTAGTCCATATTTCATAAAATCACAAATTCATGAAATTCAAGCATAACCCATGCTAGCCGAATTTATCTAATGCACATATCAGCCCATATTCCTCACTTATTTTACATTTTAACCACTACATTTACACATTTCACAATTTAGCCCCTAATTTGCATTTTCACTAAAAATCACTTAACAAAACTTGTATATCTATCAACAAGCATTCATAATTTATCATCAAACATCAAAACACACATGTATTCATCAATGGCATCATTCAAAATCTTTAGCATTTTTGCAAAATAGTCCATGGGCTAGCTAGACCTAGCTGCAACAATCTCAAAAAAGTAGAAATCATTAAAAAGGGACAAAAATAGACTTACAATTGAGTTAGGAAGTTTGGCCGAATGAAAAACCTCAAAAATGGGTTCTAGAAACCTATTTTTGGTTGAAGATGGAGAAATAAAGATGATAATAGGCTTTGTTTTACTTATTTTATGTTTATTAACTAATTTACTAATTTAACCTTGATTAAAAACCATCAAAGTTCATGATATTATGTCCATATATGTCCAATCATGTTTCAAATGGTCTAATTACAACATAAGGATCTCTGAATTAAGATTCCATAGCTATTAGATACTTCTAGCTAATGGAACTCCACTTTTACACTTTACGCGATTTAGTCCTATTTCTCAAATTAACTAATCAAACGATAAAATTTCTTAATGAAAATTTCACACAAAAATATTATCATGCTGTAAACATTAAAATAATAATAAAATAATTATTTTGACTTCAGATTTGTGGTCTTGAAACCACTATTCTGATTTGACTAAAAATGGGCTGTTACAAGTTGCCTTTGACACCCACTAAGAAGGATTCTGTTTGGGTCATCGTGGATTGATTGACCAAGTCTACTCATTTCATTTCGGTTTGGATGGAATATTCTTTGCAGAAGCTAGCGAAGCTCTATATCTCTAAGATTGTAAGACTGCATGGGGTTTTTGTTTCGATTATTTCTGATAGAGATCCTCGCTTCACTTCTCGGTTTTGGAAGAAATTGCACGAGGCTTTGGGTTTGAGACTAGACTTCAGTATTGCGCTCCATCCTCAGACCGATGGTCAATCTTAGAGGGTGATTCAGATACTGGAGGACATGCTTCGGAGTTGTGTAATTGATTTCCAAGGTAGTTGGGAGGATTACCTACCGCTAGCTGAGTTCGCCTACAATAATAGTTTCCAGTCTAGCATCCAGATGGCACCTTACAAAGCTTTGTATGGTCGTAACTGTCGCACTCCGCTATGTTGGACTGAGTTGGGTGAGCATCGGGTTTTGGGTTCTGAGTTGGTTTCTGAGACCGAGAATGAGGTTAGACTGATTCAAGATCGTCTGAAGGCAGCTTTTGATAGACATAAATCTTATGCAGATCTGAAGAGGAGTGATATTGAGTACTCTGTGGGGGACTTCGTGTTTCTTAAGGTTTCTCCATGGAAGAAAGTTCTGAGATTCGGTCGTAAGGGCAAGTTAAGCCCTAGGTTCATTAGGCCGTATCTGATTTTGAAGGGTGTGGGACCGGTTGCTTATCAGTTGGAGCTACCTCCAGAGTTAGACCATATCCACGATGTGTTCCACGTCTCGATGTTGAGGCGGTATCTGTCTGACCCATCTCACGTTGTCTTAGTTGAGGAGGTCGAGGTTAGACCGGATTTGACTTTTGAGGAGAAGCCGATTCATATTTTGGATTTTGATGTTAAGGTTCTGAGGAGGAAGTCTATTTCGTTGGTAAAGGTTGGCAGAATCATGGCATTGAGGAAGCCACAGGAGCCAGAGGACTCGATGCGTCAGTAGTATCATCATCTATTCTGATTAGGTCAATTTCGAGGTCGAAATTTATTTTAGGGGGTAGAGTTACAACGCCCTGAATAATTTATTTCTGATTCTGTAATTATCTGACACAAATCTGTATCTGTTTTAATGGTTAAGTGTTCTGGGTGTGTGTTTGAGGTCTTGGGTTCAAGTCTCATTTTTGCCAATTTTGTTATTTTGATCCAAGCCTTACCCTTGTTTAGTGGGATTATATTAAATTGTCTATTAGTTCATGTTAGAATGAGCCTGCTGGTTCGAGTGGTAAGGGGGTTAGTGTGCTGGAGGTCTTGTGTTTGAATCTTTGCGCGAGCGTGGGTATTATTTTTTCTCGGTTTCGTGATAGATTTTCAGTGGAATTTAAATTCTGAAGTGGTTGAGATTGAGGTGTAAGTGGGAGGAAAATAAGGGATGTGTATTATATTTTTTTATTTTTTTATTTTTCAAAAAATCCTTCTCTCTTTCCAGGAAATTCGACGTCCATCTTCTTTTGCTTTGTTCTTCTCTTTTGCTCTTCATCCGTTTGTTACTTCCTTCTATTCTATTTCGATTGGTCAACGAATTTTGTATTTCGTTGTTCTACTTTCTACCAATTGTTCGGTAAGTGGGGTTCTTGTGTTTACGTAGTTTCGTTTTCCAAAATTTTCGGTTGGAGCCTTATTTTTCTGTTTTGACAATGGCGATTCACGAAGAACGGGGCTCTTCTCTTGCGAATTTGTAGTCAAAGTCGTTCGGGGTGTTGGGGTAAGTGCTGAACGCTCGAATAGAACTTTTGTTGGTTTTGTGGTTTTAGATTATCGTGATTTAAGACTGAGTTTGGGGTTTTGGTTTGTCGATTATAGGTTCTGGTGGTCTCAAGATTGCTTTTGCTTCGAAAATGTACCAGGTGTATACCCAAAATGCAGAAAACGAGGCTTCGACAAAAGCTGAAAAACTATTCTGTTGACGCCACACGAGCGTGTGGTCACCCGTGTGGTTGGCCGTGTGCTAGACACGACCATGTGATCGACGAAGGCATGGCCGTGCGCAGGGCACGACCGTGTGGGCCATACGGGCTAGGCCAAGTTGGGCATGTGGGCCTACACGGGCATGTCACACGGGCGTATGGATTCTGGGCCAGGCTGTGTCGGCCACACGGGCAAGGCCAATCTGGGTGTGTGGGCCAACACGGGCATGTGGGCCCATAATTTTGGAAACTTTCCCTAAGGGTACACGGGTCGTTTCGATCGACTGTGGGCCTACCGTAGGGTCAGTAAGGGCTAACCAAACCCTAGTTTATGCGATTTGATATTCTGATAGTATGCTCTGAGTAGGATACGACTATGCATAACTGTCCATTCTGTTATCTGTATATTTGATATCTGTATATAAGCATGTTGAGCATGTCTAGTCTGTTATTTCTGTATATGATTTTGGGATGGGATTTGTATATGAGGAGGAAGTATTCTGTACGATGATTATCGCCTATTTTCTGGTAGCTTGGCTGTGCATTATCTGACATGTGTCGTAATGGCACGATGTGGTGTGTAAGGATGGGTGGGTGTTTTAAACCCCACATGGTGTGTTTGGATGGTCGGAGATGGTGTGTAGAGGATGGAGGTAGGATTCTGTATATCTGATTATGTTTACTGTATCTGAAATAGGCACGAGCCCGAATCTGTATCTCTCTGGTTACGAGATTGATGTATGTTTGCATGCTTAATTCTGTAGGGTTACACACCGAGTTTATGAAAACTCACATCTGTATGTCTGTTCTGTTTAGGTAATCCATAGACTTAGGCGGATCGGTGCGGCGGAGACTCAACAGTGACCACTCGACTGTAAATTGTTAAAACTTGCTCATTTATGGTCTTATTTAGGATTTTGGTTTTCAATTGAGAGTTTGTAATTTATGGGACTCTCTGGACTGTATGGACTTTTAACTGTTTGTTTTTGGTTTCGTTACTCGATAATTTGCATGCTTCAACAAAACATTTTCTGTAAAAACGTCAGTTTTACGCAAAAAAGGTTTTTCTAAAAACACGACTGTAATTTTCAAATTATAACGGTTTTAAGGCTTCCACTGTAATAAGTTTTTGGCAAATGAACTAACTAATCGATGTTTTCATTAAATTATAAATGTATGTGGATTATGAAATGTTAATGATTTGACAAGACAACTCCGTTTTCAAAGAAACCCATTCTTTGTGACATCTTCGGATTCGGCCATAACGTCTAGGTCAGTTTAGGGTGTTACATTATTTATTTAAAATATCAAGATAATTATATGTTTTTGTGATTCATGCGTTTATTAATTGACCCAAAGGTAAATTAATATTTGGCAAAATTTCAACGACATCTATGGTGATAAATGTGTGACAATTATAAGGTACTTTATGTGAGTAATATGTTAGTCCAAAGATTAATTCATTATTTGACATAATTTATTGTCATTGTTTGATTGCTACAACAAGAGTATCGCTTACTATTAATATTATTGTCTAAAGACTTGATATTATGTTATGTTTGGTATCTTTAGATGAGATTAGCCACTATTTTGAATTTATTGTTTACTTATGAATATTCATGTAAGCTTGTTTTTATCTATTTTGTTCTATATCAAACTAGTTCATCTTCTGCTGCCACAATATCTGCTAATATAAATTCTAATACCCATGCTTATTAGCACTAATTTCAAGGCATGAGAAAGGCACTTACTTATAGTGCTTGGTTGTATGGACATAGACCTTACAAGGGAAGAACAACTTGAACCTCTCACTACGGAAAGCACCCCTGATGTTAAAAGGGACTTTGAGAGGTGGAATCGTTCAAATCGCATGAGTCTAATGATCATGAAGCACAACATTCCAGAAACCTTTAGGGGCACAGAATCTGAAGATATTACTTAGGCCAAGGGTTTCCTTGACGAAATTAAGAAACATTTTGCTAAAAACGATAAGGTTGAGATGACATCACTTCTAACTTCTTTGATGTTTATGAAGTATAAGGGTCAAGGAAACATGAGGGAGTACATCATGGAGATGTTCCATGTTGCTTCAAGACTTAAGACACTTAAGATCGAGGTTTTTGGGTGTTGCTTGTTCTTATGGTTTTGGTATCGCTTCCTGCACAGTTTAACCAATTTAAAATTAGTTACAACTATCAAAATGAGAAATGGACTCTAAATGAGCTCATTTCTCATTGTGTGCAAGAGGAAGAAATGTTGAAACATGAGAAGTCTAAAAGTACTCATTTGGACAGTGTCTCTAAAGACAACAACTTATATTTTGAATAGAGTGCCCATTAAAACATCCGCAAAAACACTTTATAAGCTTTGGACAGGTCGAAAGCCTATTCTAAAACACTTTCACATTTGGGGATGTCCAGCTGAGGTAAGGCCTTATAAGCCACATGAAAAGAAATTGGACTCCAACACAGTGAGCGACAACTTTATTGGTTATTCTAAGTGATCTAGGGGCTATGAATTTATGATCTCATAATTAGGAATATTTTTGAAACGAGAATTGCAACATTTGTTGAGGATGTTGAGTTTGGAGGGAGAAATAAGGTTAAAAATATTGCTTTTGAGGAGGAATTGGATTCTAACTCAGTTCTTACTATCACTTTTGACGATAATGTATCTAATATTTTACATAATCTATCATACTGAATTAAATCTGTAGAAAAATATATGTTTATATTATATTCACACTTTTTTATTTGATTACTATAAATTTAAATATATTTTTACATATTAATGATTTATAGATTTTTACGATATGTGTCACGTACATACAATTTTTCATGACACCTTGATCGTGTATTGTAGTTATTTTATATTTCTTATAATTTTCCATAATATTTTAATTTTAAATTTATTTATTTAAAAATTACATCATTGACATTACACAACTATTCAAATTTCTCAAATCTTAATCTTTGCCCGAACCACACCAGCTTTCAGGATGGGTGCCGATCGTGGCTTTTTCAACAATTTTTTTCTGATTTTTCTTTTGTTTTTAATTGCAACCCACATTATTGTGGTTTTTATTTTATTCACTCTGTTTTCTCTTGAAATTGTTATGAGTTTTGTGAACTTTGTTTTCTTTAAAAACAATAGTAGTTTTAATTATAGTTATTAGTTTCTAGTTATGTTTTGATGTATGAGATTTGTCAAGGTAATGAGAACTATTCTTGGAGGGCCTTATCATAATAGAGCACAATGATAAAGTTTGTAAAATTAGATTCCAAGATAATGAGAAGGAGAATAGGCCATCTAAAACTTGGCTTTTGTGCATCACTGATTCGGTGGTTGACTAAAGTTCATTATCAAGTTGACCTAATGATGATGGGTTAGGATATAATTGTCAGTGGTTTGAACAAAGTGATGCATGTTTGATTTGTTTATAATTTTTTCTAGTGTTGTGGTTACTGTCAGTTTGTCTTTCCTATTTTGGGTATTATTTTACACACATGACATTTGTGCATCAATTTGTAGTGTCTTATTTATTGGTTGTATTGTGTCATTTTTTTTATTCTTATCTTTCATAATTTCTATTAATGATAGTATTTTCTTAAAAAAATTATATTACTAGACTTATTATATATTAATATAAATATCATATTTAAAATTTTAATTTTATTCTAGTATCATATTATTTTACTCAATCATCGTTAGCCACTATCATAAACAAACTAATTAAGCAAGCCGAAAATTAGTGGGTTCAAAAGCGTGTGAATGCCTTCACATAAGAATGTTATTAGCTGATTCCTTGCCTCAAATAACTGACGCCGTCACTGCAGGCATCATTAAACAACTAGAAAATTGTATATTTAGAATATATGTATATTTAAACATGCTATGAAATGTAAAATATAAAATTAATAATAATATATATGTAATATATATGAAATTAAAAATAAACGAATTAATTTAAATAGTGAGTAAAAGAAAATTTTAATAATTAAATGAATCAGATTAAGAATATTAAATGCACTCATTTTTTAATTAGTATTGAACTAACTTGTGACATAGACTCAATCAATGACATTATGAATATATACAAACAATTTGTGTAAAAACAATGAAATTTATAAAATCTTAAAATAAAATTTTGATTAAAGTGATAAAAAAAAATTTAAAAATGTTGATGTCATAGGCTTATATCTCACAATATACAATTTTTTATTGATTTTATTAAAAATATAAAAAACAAAAATATCCTCACAAAAATATAATTTATTTATACATGAAAATTTATTTTTTTCATAATTCTCTTAACCAAATTACGGAAATAACATTAACTCAATCAATTAAGAATTTAAATAAATATATAGATTAAACATGGTTTTTTTTTTATCATTAACCTCCCACTTCATTAAGGGTTTTATTTTTATAAATTTTAATTAAAGGTAAACAGCATTTAAATTAAGTTTTACTTGAAAATAAAAATTAATTCGTATTAAAAATCTATATTATTTATGTGAATCTTTAGGAATATATTTAAGTATTATTATTTAAGATATATTTTTACTTATAAGATGTTAAAAATAATAAATTGAAATATTTTTATTTTGAATCGACTTACTACTTAAAATGAGCACCAGCCCCTTCGAATATATTAGTTTAAAAATAAAAAAAAATAATTAATAGTATAAAATTTATGTTTAAAATTTTCTTCCAGCATAGATGGATGAGTATGAATAATTTTAAATACATAATTTAAAAACAAAATAAGCTAAAAAATATCACAACTATACAAATAAAGAGGATACATATATTAAAAATCGAGCTAAAAATAAATATATAAATAGATTACAATTTACAAACTAAAAATTAAAAACAAAAGAAAAAATCTTAGAAATTAATCTGCCATGAGTCAAACATTTGCCTCATTAGGGATTTTTCTTTTGTTTTTATCAAAATGATTCATCATCTAAACTAACATTTGTTGAAAAGAAAAACTAAAATGAAATAGTTGGACAGGCGTCAGTCGAAGAAAACTTTCATTTTGGTAAGTTATAACATGGTCCAGAAGTTTACTAAGATGAAGAGTCTGTCCCGCAAAGCTACCATCTCCATCAATAAATCTGCATCTGTTTTTAATAACATTTAAATCAAATTAAATTAGTAAACCAATATGCAAATAGAAAAGAAAATATATAAATTTATATTCAATATAATATTATAAAAATCATACCTTCCATCATATTTTCTTAAAAACTTTTTGCAATAAATAATATGCATTAAGATGATGCACATATCTTACAATAAGCCTTAAAAACATTTGTAAAACGTTACAACGATAATTCCTACACCCATCGAATTAAGTCATTCTGTGACAATCTTAATCAACTAGTAAGAACATGAATTTTTCTCCAATTAATATGTGAACCTAATCCCTTAACATTTGGCCATTATTCTAACTTATGTAGAGCTTCATGGGAAGCTACTTAACTAGAACGATCTTGAGTGTATAACCATCAACTCAACATCTATCACTCCATGTACCACAAATGAGTCATCGTGGGACAATCTCAATTAGTAACATGTGTTGTCCTCTATAAAATGAAAACTTCTTCAGTGAATTCAACATGATAATACCTACTTCAAGGCCGACAAATATCATATGCTATCACAAGATAATTAGTTCTTTTAAGGAAATCTCCTCAATGAAATTCACATGGAAATACCTACCGTAGGGTAGGTGAATTGTCATGATGGAGTTTGTAAGTTTTGTTTAGAGACTTTCTCCCACTCAATATTTTAGAAATTACGAAAGGTTTTTTTTTTCCGCTTTCAATCATGAATGATTAAAACTGTCATAATAAGTACATGTGACATTCTTTTCCTAAACTATATGACATTCTTATCATACATATATGGATGAACATATTTTTCAATCAATTTAAATATCATCATACTATCATAGAAAAACATAAAATTAAATGACTCTGACCAGCCAAAGTTTCCATAATTTCATCCTAGAAAAATAAATAATAAAATTACAATTATTACCCCAAAGCATATTTTGGGTCTTCTAGGTGAAAGCCAAATATCCGGTTTTTAGATTTTCCTCAAAGTTCAAATGACTTGAAAAACACCGAAGGAATCTATTATCAAACTGCTGTTGCCACCATGGATCATCGTTGCCGCCATAGTCGTCGTCAGGCCACCGCCAGTTGACCCTTTGTTGGTAGGCTGGGTCGGGTTTACGTTGTTTCAATCAGTTCTGGATGCATCTCGGTTCTTCGAGATTCGCCAAAAAATTCAGTTACATAAAAAATTAAGTCTGTTTCCAACTCAAATGAATTATTTTAAAATAAATAAAATAAAACCTACGAGGAGATGATAGTCCACGATCTAATTACATATCCCAAAAAATTAATAAAACCTAAAATTACATCCAATCTAATTTATAGGAATCACAACTTTCGCAAAATTACTTTATCATAATATAAAATAATGAAATACATTCATTCACATACATAACCCAAATCATGCATATATTTACAAGAATACCACTTCTTATAAAAATTAACCAAACACGAAGAAAAGAGAAAATTCAGTAGTGGTTTATACTATAAAAATAGCACAACATGGCTCTAATACTAATTGTTGGAAAAATTTGGTTTAGTAAAAGGTTGTCTGTCATAGTGGAAAATTAAAATTTTGAAAACCAAGTCGATTTGTGATATTTATAACAATAAGCTTTTTCCCAAAAAGTACCTATGCTTTGTGCGGGACAGATCCTGAATGTTCCCAACTTTTAACTAAACGACCTTCTCCGTTATTCTCGTACCATGAATTATTTCAAGTGGGGCTTTAACAATCACAAACCAAACACATAACCAAAAATAATTTATTACTTTCAGTATGAAAGTAATTCTCTTTTAATAAAAACTGGTAGAATTGTGATTCTTAGAAAATATAATTTATACTTGAAAATAAATTCTCATACTTTATGACAGAATAATAATATCTGAAAATTATGTGAAACTTCTGTTGCGTAAAACTTATATCAATAGCTTTACCAATATCATTTATTTACAGTGAGAAATAAAAGAATCCTGATTGAATTAGTAAAACACAAATAACATTTATTTAATAGAAAAAACAAGGATAGTACACCCTAGTAAAATATAGAGGGGTCCCAAAAATTTTAATTTTTAATTTGTTAGAATCTACCATAATTAGTATTTGTTTCAGTGGTTTAAATGCTTTGGGTGTTGGTTGGAGGTCTTGGCTTCAAATCTTAGCGTGAGCAATTTGATAATTTGTTTTTCTATTAATGTTTGAATCACATGATGGTAGAGTTTGATTGGGTTTTGAATTTTGTAGGAAACCTGATAAGTTTTTTTTTTTCTTTTAAAAAAATCAAGTTGTTTGGGTGGTTAATATCTTTTATTATTTTAATTAATTAATTTTATTTGTTTTCTAAATCCCCAAAAGCAAAACAGATTGGCATGTTTCGACACCTCCCTTGTTCCTTCAATTTTCTATTTTATTTTATTTTTATTTTTGGTTTGAAGTCTGTTTCCTTTTTCTTCTTTTCCAGATTCCACCATTTTTTAATTTGTTTCACCCTTCTTGCTTTGTTCTTTCGCACTATTATAGATTTACTATTTTCTTGATTCGATAAATTCTTTTTGTAACACTTAATCCCTGTTCTGTTGACTGCAAATCGTTAAGACGTAAGGTTTTGATTATTTTTGTTATTCTTTTGTTGAAAGTGGTCTTTGGACATTTTGGGATTTCTAGAAATTCCGTGGTTGTGGTGTTAATTCGAGTGGGTGTTATCTAATTAGTTCCGTTATAGGGGACGTTCGAAGACGATTGGTGATCCTCCAGCGACCTAAAATTCGTGTAGTTGTTGTCTGTTAAGTGGTAAGGGTTCTCAATATGTTTTGGAGGGTTTTAATTAGTCATGTGTGAGTGAGTTTTGTGAAACTTCGCAAACCGTTACTGATTTAGGTTGTGTTAACTGTTGATTTAGGTGTGGGAGTACTCGATTTTTGACTTCACATCAGAAAACCTCCAGGTGTGCAACGAGAAACTCGAAAATCTGCAAACAGCGAAAGTTAATTGACAACACTGTTGACGCCACACGAATGTGTGGTAGGCCGTGTGAGACATATGACCGTGTGACAGGCCGTATGCTGGACCTTGTGTGACACACGGTTTGGGCTATTTGGGCTGTGTGGACCACATGGGCGTGTGGGTCACACGGGCTGACCATTTGGGCCATGTGGGCCCAAAATTCTCAAATTTTCCCTAGAGCCGTTCATGTCGTTTTAATCGACCGTGGGCCTTCCGTGGGGTTGGTATGTGCTTAAATGGACAGAAAAATATAAAAAATTAGTCAACTTTTTGCATGAATTCTGATATTTGTTTTGTATCTGAAACATCATATGACAAGGAAATTATGTAATGGGCTATAGGAAAACTAGTAAAAGTATTATATATGTTCTGCATCAGTTATGCTATATGTATGTACTGTGCTTATGACTGATTATTGATATGTACTGTATCAGTTATTGGGATGAGTTTTACTATGTGGAGGAAGTATATCTGAAAAGGCGATAATTCACCTATTTATCTGGCAGCACATCTGCAATTCTTTTGTAAGTGTCTTGAACGACACTAAGTGGTGTGTAGGGTTGGATGAGTGTTTTATACCCCATATAGTATGTTGGGATGGTCGGAGATGGTGTGTAGCAGATGGGGGTAGGAAAATATATCTGTATTTGTACTGTTTTGTTAAAACTCTATTACTGTTAAATCTGTTTGATATGCTTTAATTATTTTAAGTTAATCATTATACACTGAATTTCGAAATCTCACTTTCTGTTTAACTGATATTTTCAGGCAATCCCCAGACTTAGGCGGGTTGGTGCGACGGGAACTCAGTTATAAAAGATCTTACATTTATTTTAATTATTTAAATTTTGGGAATTTTGGTGTTTTGTAAATTTTGGACTTTTTAACTATTTTGGTTTGTTTTTGAGGTTTTTTTTTTCACTTTGCATAAAATGTCGCTAAAATGTTTTATCGATAAAAGTAATTTTTTTCTTGCAAAAGTAACGAATTTCAAGAAATAAGGAAAGCGCTTAAAAATAAGTGCTATAAGAATTTTCCGCTGCAAAATTATGAGTTTTATAATATAAGCAAACAATGTTTTCAATAAAATAGCTAGACAAGGAATGTTTTCAAATAATTCAAAATTTTAAGAATTCAAAACGAAATTCAAAATTATATGATAACTGAATTCTTAAACAATTACGTAACACTCCCTCATCTGGTCGTAACGTTTAGGCCGGGTTTGGGGTGTTACACCCTCCTAATATGTTATATGAGGGGATTTAGACCTCTCTTGTATTAGGTCCTATTTATATGTGCTTCCTAGACTTTTAACCCAACACTTTACAATTTAATCCAACCCAATACATGTTTAGTCACGAAAAATCTAATTTATAACTAGGGCTCAAATAATTTATAACTAAGTTCCAATTTTTCGCCTATTAATTATACACTTATTTAGTCACGAAGTCATTCTACTATAGTATCGTGAGTGAGCTCTCCCTTATTACATACAATTACTAAAGCTACTTAATCAGTCCTAGTCCAATGATCTTGTAACATCCCAAATTTAGCTCCATAAAATTTAGAAATATATCAAAAATAGGGAATTGACCCAATGGTTAGTCATTAAATGTGAAAGCTTGAAGGTTAGTTGGAGGTCCCAAGTTCAAGTCTCAATTTTTACAAAATAAATTAATTTTTTTGCAAATTCCCTTGTTTTTTTTTATGTGTTGGCATCCAAGTTTAGTAAACCTAGGTATAAATATTAGCTTTTCCCGAATGATAATCAATTACTAATTCATAGTCTTTTAGTAATTCTAACCATCTCCGCTGTCTCAAATTCAATTCTTTCTGAGTCATCAGATATTTCAAACTCTTGTGATCAGTATAAATGTGACATTTCTCACCAAATAGGTAATGACGCCAAATCTTCAATGCAAATACAATCGTAGCTAATTTAAGATCGTGCGTCGGATAGTTCTTTTCATGTGGCTTTAACTGTCTCGAAGCATAAGCTATAACTTTTCCCTCTTGCATCAGCACACAACCCAAACCATTCAACGATGCATCACTATAGACTATGAATTCTTTACCCGATTCTGGCTGAACTAACACTGGTGCCTCTGTCAACAATGCTTTCAACTGTTCAAAACTCTGCTGGCACTTTTCTGACCACTCGAATTTAACATCTTTCTGTAACAATTTTGTCAACGGAGTCGCAATCATTGAAAAGCCTTTCACAAATCACCTATAATATCCCGTTAGTCCCAGAAAACTACGGACTTCAGACACATTTCTCGGGGGCTTCCACTCTAAAATTGCTGAAATCTTGTTCGGATCAACTCGTATTCCTGCAGCTGATACAATATGTCCCAAAAAACCTACTTCACGCAACCAAAACTCACATTTGCTAAACTTTGCATACAATTGCTTCTCACGCAGAGTCTGTAACACAATTCTCAAATGCTCGGCTTGTTGCGTCTCATCACAAGAATAAATTAGAATGTCATCAATAAACACAAAAACGAATCGATCCAAATACAGTCTGAATATCCGGTTCATTAAATCCATAAACACTACAGGAGCATTCGTTAGTCCAAAAGGCATAACTAAGAATTCATAATGTCCGTACCTCGTTCTGAAAGCAGTTTTCGGCACATCTGATTCTTTGACTCTCAACTGATAATAACCCGATCTCAAATCTATCTTAGAAAACACTGTTGCTCCTTTCAGCTGATCAAACAAATCATCGATTCGCGGTAGATGATATTTATTCTTTATCGTCACTTTGTTCAACTGTCGATAACCAATACACATCCTCATAGTTCCATTTTTCTTTTTCACAAACAACACAGGAGCACCCCAGGGAGAGAAACTCGGTCGTGCAAATCCTCTATTTGTCAACTCTTACAACTGATACTTTAATTCTTTCAATTCTGTCGGTGCCATTCTATACGGAGCTATTGAGATAGGATTCTTTCCCGGCACTAAGTCAATACCAAACTCAACTTCTCGTATCGGAGGTAATCCCAGTAGTTCTTCAGGAAACACATCTGGGAACTCGCAAACTACAGGTACAGATTCAACTTTCTTTTCAGTCACTTTTGTATCTATCACATACGCAAGATAGGCTTCACAACCCTTTTTCACATAATTCAAAGCTTTCATCGAAGATACAACAGCCGGTAACCCATTCAAATATCTAGATTCAATTCAAACTATCTCACCATTCTGACTTCTCAAATCAATACTCTTTCGTTTACAATTCACAACAGTATTATGCAAAGTGAGCCAATCCATACCCAGAATTATATCAAATTCATCGAATGGTAGTAACATCAAATTAGCCAGAAAACAAATATCCCGAAACATCAACGAACAGTTCTTGCACACTTTATCAACCAGAACACACTTGCCTAAGGGGTTTGATACTTTAATTACAAATTCAGTAGACTCAACAGGCATAGTCTTACTAGATATTAGATTCACACACACATATGAATGAGTAGACCCTTTATCTATTAATGCAATCACATCAGTATCAATAGAGTAAAAGTACCAGTTATGACGTCTGGAGATGATGCTTCTTCACGAGCGCGAATAGCATAGGCTCGGGTAGGTGCTCTCGCCTCGGATCTCGCAGCTGTATCTGTTGTCCCTCTCTGGCTACCACTCATATTTTCGGTGTTTCTGGGTGGTCTACCTCTAGCCATTGTATTACTCGGCCTCGCATTCTGAACATTGTCTTTCTCAGCTAACTCTGGAAAATCTCGAATGAAGTGATCTCGTGATCCACATTTATAACACGCTCTATTATTATACTTGCCCCAATATTCTCCAACATGTCGTCTTCCATACTGTCTACACTCAGGCTTGTTGCTTTTGACACTTCCAGCACTCGATTCAATCAGAATTTGAGTTCTTGGACCAACACTTTGTCTCACACGATCTTTACTCGAATGTCCAAACGAAACATTTGAGCGATTAGCTGCGTCTCTAAATCTCTTTGATGAAGGTTGATACGACTTGCTCATCGATCTTTTTCTTTCATCTCTAGCTTCGGATTCTGCTTTCTTCTTTTCTTTACTCAACTCTTCAGCTTTGCAGGCTCTTTCAACTAACACTACAGATTCATTCAAATCAAGTATTCCAACCAACAATTTAACGTCTTCATTCAACCCTTCAATGAAACGTTTACACATAGTAGCTTCGGTCGAAACACATTCTCGTGCATACTGACTTAATCTCACAAATTCCCGCTCGTATTCAGTAACTGACATACAGCTCTATTTCAGCTCTAGAAACTCTTTACATTTCTGATCTATAAATCGATGACTAATGTATTTCTTTCGAAACTCAGCTTGAAAGAAATACCAGGTGATTCTCTCTCTCGAAACCACAGATATCAATGTTTTCTACCAATTATATGCCGTATCTCTCAACAATGAAATAGCACATTTCAAGCATTCATCAGGAGTCAACGACATCTCATCAAACACTCTAATTGTATTCTCGAGCCAAAACTCAGCTCGTTCAGCATCATCATCAACTGTAGCTCTAAACTCTTCAGCCCCATACTTTTGAATTTTATCCACAGGAGGCTTACTCAATCGAATTGGATCTGTCACTTGTGGCACTACAGGCACTTGCAGGGGTGGAGGTTGTGGAGCAGCCAGATTCGTTCGAACGAACTCCGAAAACCACTCACTCATCATTTGGAAGAAGGCTTGCTTAGCCTCTCCCTCTTGGCTACTAGCAATCGGCCTAGATTCGGCCGGCGCTGCCCTTGA
Organism: Gossypium sturtianum; assembly: GCA_025698515.1. NCBI lineage: Eukaryota > Viridiplantae > Streptophyta > Magnoliopsida > Malvales > Malvaceae > Gossypium > Gossypium sturtianum. The sequence goes on from CM046952.1 coordinate 121,189,962, forward strand.
GCGGGAGCAGGCGCATTGCTCTCAACATCGTCAGCAACTGCTCGATCAGGATTTATTTACTATATGAAAACACATTTTTAACTATCAGGATTCATCACACTATCGTAGTTATGTATATGGCATGTATAGCTAGACTCACACGCGCTACGTTAGTCCTAGAATCGACTAAACTGTAGCTCTGATACCAATAGAATGTAACACCCCTAGCCCATAACCATCGCTGGAATAGGGTTAAGAAGCATTACCGATCAGTCTGGAACATTTACTAACATCTTACAACACAAAGTATATTATCATTCAATCATAACAAATTATACATATATAGTCCCTTAATGAGGTCTACGAGACCTTAAACACATGTTAGAAATAGGTCGGGACTAAACCGAACACATACAAAAAATTCCAAAAATTAAACATTGTTTCCAAGCTACAGGGGTCACACGCCCGTGTGGGTAGGCCGTGTGCCTCACACGGCCTCAGACACGCCCATGTGTCCAAACCGTAGCAAAACAGGGCATACATACTTACTTGTCCACATGGCCTGAGACACGCCCGTGTGCCTCACCCGTGGTCGACACTAATTTGCACCACACGGCCAGTCACACGCCCGTGTGTCCAGCCCGTGTGCGAGCCTGACTTTTTTCAATTTACAAACTCGAAAGACATGATCGAGCCACACGCCCGTGTGCTCAACCGTGTGGGCAATTATAGGCCATTTGCAAGGCCAAATTGCCACCCACACTTAGGGTCTCACTTACAAGCACAAACCAATTCAATTTCATACCTCACATAACATTCAAACATACCAAAACATATTTGATTTAATCTCTTAACATCATCATTCATTATCCAAAACAAATCCATCCATACCTATCAATCCAAAGTACCAATTACATGACAAAAACTTGTAATTCATGCATCATATAATCTCAACCAAATCATAGCATGAACTCACTATCTCCATAGTACCAAAACATATCATAAGGTCATTCACTAGAACAAACATTCACATATTAACCAATCTTTACTCAAGCCCAAAACATATACCAAAATCATTAGCTACCAAGCCAAATCACATGGCTAAGTTTATACACTTCAAAACATGCTATATATATTAGCCCATACATGCCATATACCATATATATATACATCTTCCAAAAGTACCAAAATAGATAGCCGATAGTGTGATTAAGTCGCTGACGATCCCCGAATTCGAGCTAGCTTTAAAGACACTGTAAAACAGATAAACACTTCACACAATAAGCTTTAAAGCTTAGTAAGTTCGTAATATAATACACTTAACTTAATGTTTCAACTACAATATACAAATTAATCCATCACATAGATCAACTCATAAATATATGTACCATATCATCTATAGCTAATATGCTTACTCAACCATCTAGATATCCATTTACAATTTCATCAACCACATAGGTTCTGTACGTGCCTTAGCCAACACTTAGTTATTGACCATTCATGCTACTCAATGCTCAACACTTCATTTTGATCAACCATTGTTATTCGTTCAATTTATTCGCACACTTAGTGCCAAATTCATAACTGAAGTTTAAATATCATCGCACACTTAGTGCCTTTACATAGAGCCGAATTTATCTCGGTATTGCACACACAGTGCCAGTCAATAAAGTCGATGCTTTCATTACTTCGCACACACAGTGGTATTCACCTCTGTCTCGATTCTAATTACGCACACTTAGTGCCACATTTCCCAATTCCATATATAACAAATTTAATTCAATAACTAGATATTCATTCATTTCATAATTCATAGATGTAAATTTAACAACTCGTATTATATCTGAACTTACCTCGGACGTCAAAATAACAGAACGAGTCTATTAGTCGAGTACTTTATCTTTGCCTCGATCTCAATCCAATTCCCTCTTTTCTTGATCTATACATATTAAAATTTAACTCATTCAATTACCAAATCATTCAATTTAGTCCAAACACACATATTTAGGGCATTTTACAAAATAACCCTCACATTTTCACATTTCGACACTTTAGTCCCTATTTCACAAAATCACCAAATACACAAAATTTCACTTCACATATGCCTAGCCGAATTCTCCTTATACTCATACAAGCCCATATATTTAATTTATTTCACATTTTAGTCCTCCAATTTCTCATTTTCACAATTTAGCCCAAAATAGCCAATTTCATCAAAATTTCAAAGACAAACTATGTTAACCCAACATTAAACTTTCATATTCCACAAACTATCATCACAAAGATTACATATTCATCAATGGCATATCTCAAAATCTTCATCAAATTCTAAAATTAAAGTATGGGTTTGATAAAACACAAAGCAACGATCACAAAAACGTAGAAATCATTAAAAACCGAGTCAAAAACACATACCAATTGAAGCTTGAGCTTGTCGAAACCTTTAAAGCTCATAAACCCTCTTTTCTTTTCTAATTTCGGTGGAATAAGATGATAAAAATGGCCTCAAATGTTTTGTTTTAATTATATTAACTTTAATATACTATTTACCATTATATCCCTAATATTAACATTAAAATTCCACTAATTTATATCCATTACCGTCCATGCATGCTCCCAAGGGTAAAATTTCAATTTAAGGACTCCACATTATAAAGACATTAGCAATGTAGCACTTAAACAATCAGCACACAGCTTTTGCATTTTATGCGATTAATTCATTTTTCTCAATTCGACACACAAACGATGAAATTTCCACACAGAATTTTCACACATGCTCAATCACATATTGTAAACACCAAAAATAATATTAAAATATTTTTCTGACCTCAGATTTGTGGTCCTAAAACCACTATTCCGACTAGGGTCTAAATCGGGCTGTTACAGTTTGTTAGGCTCAGTAAGTACACTTAAGAGTGTGTTTCCACCGAGGCTATCATGTGCAAAAGGTTCAAAGATGGGTTGAATGAGGATATTCGATTGTTAGTTGGAGTTCTTGAGCTGAAGGAATTTGTGGTGCTATTCGACCGAGCTTGTAAGGCTGAAGAATTAAGCAAAGAGAAGAGGAAAGCTGAGTCTGAGGCTAGAGATGCAAGAAAAAGGCCGATGAGTAAGTCGTTTCAATCTCAGTCTAAGAAATAGAGAGATTTGTATGCTCAATCGAGTTCTTCAGCTGGGTATTCCAATAGAGATCGTGGGAAGCAATACTCGGGTTCTAAAGCCCAAACCACATCATTAGCGAGCGTTGGTAACGCTAGGTCTGGTAGGCCTGAATGTTAGCACTGTGGCAGACGACATCCCGATGAATGTAGAATGAATGACCGAGATTATTTTAAGTGTGGCTCTCAAGACCATTTTATTCGGGACTGCCCCGAGATGATTGAGAAAGACAATATTCAGAATGCAAGATCGGGCAACACTGCCACTAGAGGGAGACCCCCAAGGAATATGAGGAATGCGACCAGTAGTAAAGGTGTGACCAAAGTTTCAACTGTAAGATCCGAGGCTAGAGCACTTGCTAGAGCCTATGCTATATTTTGCTCGCGAAGAAGCGACATCTCCTAATGTTATCACTGTTACTTTTTCTCTCCATGATACTAATGTTATTGCATTGTTCGATCCTGGATCGACTCATTCTTATGTTTGTGTGAATTTGGTAGCTAGTAAGAGCTTGCCTGTTGATTTTACTGAGTTTGTGATTAAATTGTCAAACCCTTTAGGCAAACATGTATTTGTTGATAGAGTTTGTAAGAATTGTCCCTTGATGATTCGAGGTCACTGTTTTTCGGCTGATTTAATGTTGTTGCCATTTGATGAATTTGACGTTATTTTGGGTATGGATTGGTTGACACTGCATGATACGGTAGTGAATTGTAGACGAAAAATTATTGAATTGAAATGTGAAAATGGTGAAATTCTTTGGATTGATTCAAATGAGTCGGGCGAATTACCTGTTGTGATCTCTTCGATGTCTGCCCAGAGATATGTAAGAAAAGGTTGTGAAGCTTATTTAGCTTATGTGTTAAATGCAAAAGTGTCTGGATTGAAACTTGAATCAGTGCCGGTAGTTTGTGAATATCTGGATGTTTTTCCAGAAGAGTTGCCTGAGTTGCCACCGATTAGAGAAGTTGAGTTTGGTATTGATTTAGTGCCAGAGACGTCACTGATATCGATTGCTCCGTATAGGATGGCTCCGACTGAATTGAAAGAATTAAACTCAGTTGCAAGAGTTGACAGATAAGGGTTTTACGAGACTGAGTTTTTCCTCCTAGGGTGCTCCAGTGTTATTTTTAAGGAAGAAAGACGGATTTATGAGACTTTGTATCGATTATCGATAGCTCAACAAGGTGACTATAAAGAACAAGTATCTTTTGCCAAGGATTGATGACTTGTTTGATCAGTTGAGAGGAGCAACAGTATTCTCGAAGATTGATTTGAGATATGGCTACTACCAGTTGAGAGTTAAAGTGTCGAATGTACCGAAAACTGCTTTTAGGACAAGATACGGGCATTATGAATTTCTTGTTATGCCTTTTGGATTAACTAATGCCCCTGCTATTTTTATGGACTTGATGAATCGAATTTTCTGACCGTATTTGGATAAGTTTGTGGTGGTGTTCATCGATAATATTTTGATTTATTCTCGGGATGAGTCTGAGCATGCCGAACATTTAAGAATTGTGTTACAGACTTTGAGAGATAAGAAACTGTTTGCTAAGTTTAGAAAAAGTGAGTTTTGGCTCCGAGAAGTCGGATTTCTGGAACATATTGTTTCAGGAGATGGTATTCGAGTTGTTTCGAGTAAGATTTCAGCAATTGTTGATTAGAAACCACCAAAGAATGTATCTGAAGTAAGAAGCTTTTTGGACTTAGCCGATTATTACCGATGTTTTGTCAAAGGATTTTCAATGATTGCTACTCCTATGAATAAGTTGTTGCAAAAAGATGTTAAGTATGAATGGTCCAAAAAATGTCAGCAAAGTTTCGAGAAGTTGAACGCATTGTTGACTGAGGACCGGTTTTAGTGCAACCTGAACCGGGAAAAGAGTTTGTGATTTATAGCGATGCGTCACTAAATGGATTAGGATGTGTATTGATGCAAGATGACAAAGTGATAGCCTATGCCTCGAGACAATTAAAACCGCATGAGAAGAATTACCTGACGCACAATCTAGAATTTGCTGCCATAGTGTTTGCTTTAAAGATTTGGAGACATCATTTGTACGGTGAGAAGTGTCATATCTTCACCGATCATAAGAGTTTAAAGTATTTGATGACTCAGAAGGATTTGAATTTACGACAATGGAGATGGCTTGAGCTACTAAAAGATTATGAGTTGATAATTGATTACCATCCTGGAAAGGTGAATGTAGTCGCAGACGCTTTGAGCAGAAAGTCCTTGTTTGCCTTGAGAGCTATGAATACGAGGTTGACGTTATCTGATGACGGTTTGGTTCTAGCTGAGTTGAGAGCTAGATCAGTATTTCTTTAGTAAATTTGCGAAGCTTAGAGAAATGACAAAGAACTTCAAGCTAAAAGAGTTCAGCTCGAATCGACTAGTGATTCGGATTATCAAATCGGGACCGATGATTGTTTGATGTTCCGAGGTAGGATTTGTGTACCGAAAGATACCAAGCTTATTCAGAAAATTCTTCATGAAGCGCATAATGGTTATCTGTCTGTTCATCTGGGAAGAACGAAGATGTATAATGATTTGAAGAAACATTATTGGTGGTCAGGTATGAAACGAGATATCTCTAAATTTGTATCGAAATGTTTGATTTGTCAACAAGTAAAAGCCGAACACCAAGCACCTTCGGGTTTACTTCAGCCAGTAATGGGACAGAATTACGATGGATTTTGTAACGGGTTTGCCTCTGACTCCAAAAAGGAAAGATGCCATTTGGGTTGTTGCTGATAGATTGACAAAATCGGCTCATTTTATTCCGGTACGTATCGACTATTCACTTGATAAATTAGCCGAATTGTATATTGCTGAGATTGTGAGATTGCACGGAGTACCTATTTCTATTATTTCGGATAGAGATCTGAGGTTTACTTCGCGTTTTTGGAAAAAGTTGCAAGAAGCTTTGGGTACAAAGTTGAATTTTAGCACCGCATTTCATCTGCAAATCAACGGTCAATCTAAGAGGACGATTCAGGTACTCGAAGATATGCTTCGCTGTTGTGTATTAGAGTTCGATGGTAGTTGGGAAAAATATCTACCTTTAGTCGAATTTGCTTATAACAATAGTTTTCAGTCGAGTATAAAGATGGCACCGTATGAGGCATTGTATGGCCGCAAGTGTCGAACTCCGTTGTACTGGACTGAGCTCAGTGAGAGACAGATTCACGAGGTCGATTTAGTTAAAGAAACCGAATAAAAAGTAAAAGTAATTCGTGATTGTTTGAAAGCAGCTTCAGATAGACAGTAGTCGTATGCGGATCTGAAACGAAAGGAAATTGAATTTCAAGTCGGTGATAAGGTATTTCTGAAAGTATCTCCATGGAAGAAAATCCTTAGATTCAGTTGTAAGGGTAAACTGCGTTCGCGTTTCATTGGTCCGTATGAGGTTATTGAAAGAATAGGGACAGTAGCATATCGGTTAGCTTTACCGACAGAGTTGGAAATGATCCATAATGTGTTTCATGTATCGATGTTGCGACGTTATTGATCAGACCCTTCGTATGTAATTTCTCTGACAGAGGTTGAGATTTGACCAGATATGACTTATGGTGAAGAACCGATCAAGATTTTGGCACGAGAAGTCAACCAGTTGAGAAATAAAAGTATAGCTATAGTGAAAGTTTTATGGCAACGACATGGGGTCGAAGAGGCTACTTGGGAACCTGAGGAAGCTATGAGAAAATAGTACCCAAAACTCTTTTCCGATAAGATTTTCGGGGACAAAAATCTCTAATGGGGGAGAGTTGTAACAGCCCGATTTTGGGTCTAGTCGGAACAGTAGTTTCGGGACCACAAATCCGACGTAGAAAAATTTATTTTTATTATATTTTTATGGTCTACAGTTTTACAGAATGATTTCATGAAAATTTTGTTCGAAAATTTTGACGTTTGGGCACTCAATTTAGTTAAAAGGGCTAAATTGAAAAAGGTGCAAAATGTGTGTTCTAGAAGCTAGAGGTGTCTAATTGCTATGAAATTTTAAATTGGAGGTCCTTAGGTGATAATGAGACCATTATGCTTTAGTATGGACAAAAATGGACATGGATGGGTAAAATTTTGAAGTTAGGCATTAAGGGCATTTTGGTCATTTGGTGAATAAAGACAAATTAAACAAATAAAAAGATGTCATATTCATCAATTTAGTCCCCCATGGCCAAAATTCACAAGAGGAGTCCATAGCTAGGGTTTGTTCATCTTCCAAGCTCGATTGTAAGTCCGTTCTAGCCCCGTTTTTAATGATTTTTATGTTTTTGAGATCCTTGCAACCTAGTCTAGCTATTTCAAGGACTAATTTGAAAGAAAATCAAAGTCTAAAATTTTACCCATGTTAGATATTTGTGTATTTTGATGTCTAATGGTAGATTATGTATGTTTGAGGTTAGATAAAAAAACTTTTACTAAGTGATTTTTGATGAAAATACCTAAAATGACCTATTTGTAAAAGTTGTAAAATATGAATTAAAAATGTGAATAAATGAAAAATTTGGATTGTTATGAGCATGAAAAAGATTTGGCTGGGCTTGGGTAATGAAGAAATCAAATGAAAATCATATTACGAGCCTAGGGCCTAAAACGTAAAAAGTTAAAAAGTTACGGGCAAAAATGTAATTTTGCCATAATGTGATTTTTGGACTGAATTGAATAATGTGATAATTGAATAAGTTAAATTTGATATTATAGATCAAGAAAGATGAGGTTCTGACCTAGACTGGGGAAAGAATAAAGTTATAGACTAAATCGAACTATTAGCCATTTTGTACCGAGGTAAGTTCGTATGTTAAAAATAAGCTTTAGAATAATTGTATTTAAATGCTTTAACATTGCATGAATTGTATGTTTGATTTTGTGAATGAGTACAATTCTACGAATGAGTCCGAAGACGAATCGACAAGCAAGAAATCCCGTTTGAATCTTAGGAATAAGGTAGGATACAAGTGACATGTCACTAGGGTTAGTACGTGTTATGTGACTATGTGATCTGAGTGCTAGTCTTTGTATGTCCTGCCGGTGGCTGAGTATACCGGCATATGTTGCGGATACTTGACAGCTTGTGTGAGCAGCACCGCGTAGCTACGTCTTGACTGACAGCTTGTGTGAGCAGGCCCGTTGATAGCTCGAGTAGGAGCAACTATGTGATATGAGATTGAGGTGGCATTAGCTACATTCGTGGCACTTAGTGTGCAAGACTCCCGAGTATCTGACAATATTATTCCGAGTGGTTCACGGGTATGTCAAAGATGATATTATGTGTAAATTCATTTTGAGATGGTACAGGTATGTACTTAAAGCTCATATCTATTAAATGCTTGAAATGATGAATATGAGGTAAGTTTTGTGATGGAATGAGTTATGGTTATGAGACCATGGTAATTGTACATTTAATTATGTTCTATTATTTGAATGCTATGTGCATGGTAGGGTTGCTTATTTCTTGCATACGAGCTTACTAAGCTATATAGCTTACTCCCATTCCTTTCCCTTGTCTTATAGTGTCACCAAGCTAGCTCGAGTTGCGGAGATCGTCGGAGATCCATACACGCTATCAATAATTATTTTGGTATCAATGAATTCAACATTTTGAGTTATGGCATGTATAGGGGACTTGGTCATTTTGTTATGTGTCATAATTGATTTGGCCAAATGTGTTGGCCTATATTGTTTAGAAGTTCATTTTGTACAAGGCCATTTGAAATTGGCTAACATTGGTATAAGTATATTCATATGATGATGGCTTTCATGAATGTGGAAATTTGCATGATTTGAGTTGGTAAAGTTATGTGATGTTTATGTATGATAGATGTTTGCATATGAATAATGTGTTGATGTCTTGGTTGTGGATGATTTGGTTGTATGTATAAGCTTGAATTGGTGCTATGTTATGTTATGTAGGTGTGTGCATTAAAAGGGTGGCAAATGGCTTGGTAAATAGCCTTCTTTTTGTCCACATGGGTAGACACACGGGCATGTGTCTAGGCCGTGTGTGACACATGGTCTGCCCCACGAGTATGTAGTTCAGCCGTGTGTCCCCTGCACCTTAATTGTTGCAAAACAGAATGTCCAGAATTGAGCACACAGGCGTGTGTCTCGGCCGTGTGTGCTACACGGCCTTGAACACATGCATGTGCCCCGGCCGTGTGAAGTCTACACCTATTTTATGAAAAATTATGAAAATTAAATTGACCACACGGCCTGGCATAGGGGCGTGTGGCATAGCCGTCTGGCACAAGTCAGAGAGCTCCTTAAATTGAACACGGCCTGTAGCACGGGCGTGTCTCAGGGTCACACGGGCGTGTCCCTTGAACCACACGGGCGCGTGACCCCTGTAACATGATAAATTTTCTATATTTTGTAAAATTTTCTAAAGTCCTCGGTTTAGTCCTGAACCACTTCTAAAGCATGATTTGGGCCTCATAGGCTCGTATAAGGGACTTTATGATTGAATATGAATGGTTTTAATTTGGACGAAAATTTATGACTTGAAATTGTATTAATGCTTGTGTTATAAGTTCGGTAATGCCTCGAGCCTTATTCCAGCGTTGAATACGGGTAAGGGGTGTTACAGCATGAGCTTCTCCATTATCTTCAAAGCTCCAAAAACAGACCTAATACAGGGTTTGTGGTCAAGCTCGACATGAGCAAAGCGTATGACCACATGGAGCAGAACTTCATTGAAACAATTATGAAGAAGATGGGATTCGATGGGAAGTGGATTGACCAAATTATGGTTTGCGTTTGCTCGGTTAAATATACAGTTAAATGTAACAATATTTTATCAGATATTTTTATTCCTGAGAGGGGACTCCATCAAGGGGATCCCCTCTCCCCTTATTTGTTCTTATTTTGTATGGAAGCTTTCTCGAGGATGCTTATCCATGCTCAGGAGAAATATTAAGAGGTATCCGGGCTAGTAGAAACGACCCTAGGATAAATCACTTGTTCTTTGCTGATGACGCGCTTCTCTTTGTTAGAAATAAAAAGAGTGATGTTGAAAGTCTCGTTAACATGCTTAATAATTTCTCTAACATTTCAGATCAAGAGATTAATTTTGAAAAGTCAATGGTTCTCTTTAGTCCCAACACTTCAAGATCTCAAAGATCCAATTTTAGTGAGCTTCTAGGCATGAAGGTGGTGGAGAATCTAAATAACTATCTTGGCCTTCCCATTCCAATTGGTAAGAAGAAAATAGAGGCTTTCAAAGAAATTAACAATATATTTTCTTGTAGGATCAACAGTTGGACCAAGAGGCTACTCTCTTTTGGTGGCAAAGAAGTCTTCATCAAAGCGGTTCTCCAATCCATTCCTATGTATGCTTTGTAGATTTTTTTGGCTCCCAAAGGGGTGATCGATGACACTCAAGCTAAGCTAAGAAGAACGTGGTGGTCGGGAAAAGACAAAGGTAGATTTTGGACAATGATTCCTTGGAAGACTCTTTGTAAATCGAAGGGCATGGGAGGCCTCAGAATTAGAGACGTTCGACTCTTCAACCTAGCTCTCTTAGGGCGTCAAGTGTGGAGAATGATAAACAACAAAGACTCTCTCTGTTTCAAAGTGCTGTCCTCAAAATATTTCCCTAATGGTAACATTTTTCATGCCAAAAAGGTGGACAAATCTTTGTTTACCTGGTCAAGCATTGCGGCAGTGGTGGAAGCTCTGAAAGATGGTTTTGGGTGGCAGATTGGGAATGGCGACAAGATAAATATTTGGGTGGACAATTGGGAAATGGAAGGGCTTAATGGGGATGTTATTAGAAGCAATATTCTCAATCCAGGTGAGACGAGGGTGAATGACCTTTGGCATGCGGATAGGAGATGCTGGAATGTTAATAAAGTCAATAAAGTGTATGGGAAAGACTGGGGTGACAAAATTTGCAACGTTCCTATTGGAAACTTGGGCCAGGGTGATAAAATAATTTGGTTCCACAATCCTTATGGGTGCTTTACTTTGAAGTCTGCCTATTCATGGTTGCTTTTGAAAGAAATGGGGTATGGTCCTCATAGATTTTTTTTGGAAAGCTCTCTGAAAGTTTGACACATTATCGAAGATCCATGTGTTTACTTGGAGCGTGGGGCACGAGATTCTCCTGACAAATGTTAAAATCACTTCCATTAGACAAGGCTTTGACAAGGGATGTCCAAGGTGTGGAGCTGAGGCCAAAACTCTGATACATGTATTTAAAGATTGCCCAACATCCCATGCTGTTCTCTCTTTAGGAGGGTGGTCCACGAGCTTTATTTCGAAGAAATATGACCACTGTATAGATTGGCTAGAAGACATGATGCGTGCCCTTGATAAGAGAGCCATGGCCGATCTTATGACATTATTATGGAATTGCTAGAACAACGGAAACAACTACATCTTCAGAGGAAAAGAAGAGGAGGCTAAGCTCATATGGGAAAGAGCAAGCAATTTAAACAAGGAGTTCCATATTTGCAACATGTTGAACGAACCAGTGCTTTCACAAAATACCGCGAATAAAAAGTGGGAAAAACCTCCAAAAGGCTTCATAAAGATTAACTTTGACGCTACAGTGGGTGAAAGAGGAACAGGGCATGGGATAATTGTTAGAGATGAAGACAGTTTTGTGTTGGGGGCAGCGGGGATTTTATAGAGACAAGGATGTCGATGGAAGAGGCTGAGTGCTTTGCCTTTGAAGCCAACATTAAAGTAGCGTGTCAATTGAAATTAAAGGAGAATGTCATGTTTGAGACGGATCATGTTGGATTGGTCAACAGGCTAAAGATTCTAGCCACTAACGTCACCATAATCGGCTCGCGCATAAAAGACTGTACTGCTGCCTTCAACAATTTCAAATTGGCCAATTTAATTTGGGCCAAAAGATCATGTAATACTGTAGCAGATTTAATTTGTAAAAAAATGTATAATGAGGGAAAAAATTGTTTTTTTTAAATGGATTATCCTATGGAAATCCATGATGCTGTAATTCATGATGTTACTTAAATAAAATTGGGTTGACCCTTGTGGTCGTTTTTTGTTCAAAAAAAAAAAAGAATATGTAATGACAATGAAAATGAAATGACAATGTATACTTGTCAAAATAAAACCTACAACTACATGCAATGCATGAATACTATAACTGAGGCATAAAACAAACTAACTCAGTTATTCGCAGTCATCAATGTGGCTGCATGATGTTTCATTCTCCTCCTTCTTTCATTTTTTATCCTTGGAGCGCTTCTTTTTCTTTTCTTTGGGCTTTGCGTGGCCGTCGGATTGCTCCTCAGTTCCTGGCTCAGCCCCGACATCATCAGTTGCTGCTTGTGTAGGAGAAGCCACTTGGAGTGGTCCAGTGTAGACCACTATTGCCCATGAATTGCATTGCTCCTCACTAGTGACCTCAGCAACTTCCGCCGGTCTCGCTCTAGTTTGCTCCAAATTATCAATATTTGCACCCACAGGTCCGGGTGCGGTGACAACCTTCTCAACAAAATCTTCTTCTTCTTTTTCTTTCTCATTTTTAGCAACTTTTCTTCTTCAACAACTTCTTCTTATGCAGTAGAAGCTTCCTTGTCAACAATAGTATCCTCTTGATCAACAAAAATACCATCCAAGAACAAGCTATCAATCTTGCGCAGACATTCCTCAATGTCCCTGGATTCTTCATCTTTGTCATTATCAGAGACTTGCACGATGGGAGGAGATGCCATCAATTGGTCTTGGTCTTTGAAGTCGTCATTCGCAGATGAATACTCATAGTTTTGAATGATTGGTGGAAACACTGGGAAGTTCGATATTGGAGATGGGCTCAATTGGCTTAATGTGGCTACAATGGAACTATTCCAGGCTTTAGTATAAGCATAAAACAAATTCTGAGAGTTCTCCATGTCCTCAATTGTAGCGACAAGTTTGAATTGCCTATTGCTGATAGAAGTAACCATTTTCTCAACATCTTTCATCTTGTGCCATAAGGATGTCTCTGTATGTAGGGTTGTTCCTTTATTATCGGCTTTGGCTTTGCCCTTCTTTGTCTTACTGGTTCTTGCCTATTTCAGTATTGGTGTTTCTATGCCACGATTCATCCTCTTGACAAAGGCTTCATTAATTGGACCCTTATTATCTATGATTTCTTCATCTTCCCAGGGCACAATGCCTTTCTGTCGACATAGTAACATTACCAATGATGGGAAAACCAAAATGCCGGTCTGCCTGGCGATGCATTCAGCAGTTTCTCGGTGGAGAATTGCACCTACATCAATTTTTCTACCGTTGATAATGGAATGTATCAACACATTCTGTCAAGGTTAATGGTGGTGCTATGGGTAGACGACAGTAGTCTGCAGTTAACAAAGTGAAACCATATTTTGCTGTGCAATGTTAAGAAACAGTGGTGCACTGTAAAATTCTTTGGATGCGACCCTGTCCACCGTGCTCCTTCAATACATAAATCCTGTATGAGCAGGTCTTTTTTCTCGTTCGTCACTTCCGCAAAGAAATCAGAGTGTTCGTTGACATCGATCAAAAGGTTATACAAGTTATTGATTGTGTTTGCATCCCATGGGAGTATACCTTCACGAACAAAAATAAACTCTAAATTTTGGTCATAGAGGTTGGCATAGAATTCACATACCAAGGAGGGGGAATAGCTTCCAGGGTGTGCGCGAAAATTTCCTCATTTCAGTTTAGAAATGGTTCGGTGAATTTGTTTGCCCAACTCTTGTTGTTGCGACAGGGAAATGCCCTGTTCGAGGTGAAAATTTCTGTGCAATATGTTGTCTTGAAATTATTCCCTTGTCGTTTTATTCAAAAAGATTACTGGTTCCTTTTTCTACACTTGCCTGGGGGATTTCGACTCACGAACTGCGGTGGCGGAGTATGCAAGTTCTTTAGTAGATTTGTTGGCTTTCTTAGTCAAACCTGTTTTTCTTGCCATCTTTTGTGGAGGGAAGACGATTTTAAGTGAAAAAGGTGGGGTCTTGAGTAAGGAAAAAGAATAAAAATGGTTGCTTGGATGCTTTGCAGTCGGTACAGTGGTGTAGACTTTATAGGGAGTGAAATAGGAAGATGTAGAGTCGTGATGTTTTGTAGAGAGATCCAAAACTAGCGGGAAGAGTGGCGTCCAATAAGAATTATGCCTGTTCAAACAGATCAAACGGTTGGGTGGGTTTTGATCCAACGGTGAAGATTCAAGTTCCCTTAATTCTGATTAATGGTAACACAGTGGTACAGAATGCATTAACAACCAAATATTGTTGTGTCTGTAACGCCCCTAAATCCAAGTATTTATTTTTGTATGTTTGTAACACAATGTCTATCTGCTTCAGTGGTTAAGTGTTCTGGGAGTGTCTGAGAAGTCTTGGGTTCAAGCCTAGGCTTGTGCAATAAGTTTTGTTTTTAAGGAATAAACCCTTGCCTATAGTTAGTAGTCTTTTAAATTATTGTGGGGCAAGCAAGACATAAAAAGTCTGCTGGTCTAGGGGGTAAGTGGCGTGTTACCTATGCCAGTGGACTAAGGTTCGAATCTTGATGGGGACAGTGGAGTATTTATTTTGCTGCTGTGCCGTGGAGGTGTTGTAGTTTGACTGAAACACTGGAGTGGTAGAGAAGAATTCAAATTGAGTGGTTGAGGGGAGGTGTGATCGGGTGGAGAGATTTAAGGAGGGATTTTAGGAGAAAATCAAGGGAGGTGAGAAGAGAGGGAGTGTTGTGCCGAAATTGGACTGTGGGCACTCAAGAATTTCAGCCAGAGTGGTATACTCTTCAATTGGTATACTCCTCATTTAGGGTTTTTCTTTGTAATTATTTTTCCTCTGTTGCTTGAAGGTCGAATGTGGTAGGGGTTCTATTTCACCCCGTTCGTTTTTTTCTTTTTGACAACCATTTCTTTGGCCGGATTCTTCCTCTTTCAATTGCCACTTCTTCGTTTCTTTTCCCAATTGACTCTGTGTTGGCCGAATATACCTTCTTCCCCTCATTCGATTTCTCTTCTCTTTTCTCCCTTAAACCATTTTCTCTTACCATCTTTCTCTAGTTGGTACCCAGGCGGATTACTTCATTCTTCTATCGCTATTGTGTCTTCGGTTTAGCGATTATTCTCTGACAAATTGGTAAGAGCACTCGACTCCTTCCTTTTTTCTCTTAATATGTATCAAGTCTTCCTTTCTTACACTGTCTAAAGCCGAATACTCTTTTCCCTTATTGCCGATTTTTGGCTTCCTTCCCTTATGTGTGGTGTTTCTTTCGGTTTTAGAACTTCTCGAGGAGTGAAGGAGTTTCCAAGTGGTTTTGAAGCGTTCAAAACCTTTCTCTCATCAATCGATTGAAGGTAACGATATTCTTAATCAGCGTGTTCAATATGAGTATTTTGTCTTGCATTCGTGGGCATATGCTGAACGCTCTTTCCCTTACTTTTGGGTTCTGTGGTGCTGTAAATTAACACATGTGGATTTAATCATGTGTATAAACAATTTTGCCTAATAAAATTCGCTTGTAACGCATATATTCGTCAAGGAGTTTGTAATCAACCTTCTTCAGTGGTCTAAGAGGGCTAGACCACTTTTGTTCAATCAAGGCAGGTTTGGTGCTCGCGGGTTATTCGCACGTTTTCGCAAACAGGTGTGTAAACACTACCCAAATCGTAAATCGCAAAAAACCGAAAAATATGGCAATTGACGCTACACGAACGTGCGCTCGCTCGTGTGGTAATTTGAACTCATAAAACGTGGGTGTTTGACTATTGAGGCCACCATGAGCGATTTCATGGTCTTAGGCTATTTTGGGCCATGTTGGGCCGAAATGGGCCATGTGGGCCCAATGGGCTTGTGGGCCCCACACAGGTAAACTACATGAACGCGTGGAGAATATTGGGCCAAGCTGTGTAATTTACATGGCCGAGACAAATTCTGGGCTTTGTGGGCCACACGGGCGTGTGGGCCCACATGGGCCCGTATTATGGGCCTTGGGCCGATTTTCACTATTTGACTGTTAAGGTTGCACGGGTCGCCCGAGACGACTGTGGACCTATTGATGGGTCGGTAAGTATAAATGACTGTTATGCCCCTATGATATAAAATGACTGTTATGCCCCTATGATATAAAATGACTGTTATGCCTTATGTTATATATGACTGTATATGAGCATGCCATGATATATATGTTGCATACATGTGTGATATGTTGCATGGGGATGGGATTATTATGATTGGAGGAAGTGTATCAGATCGCGGCAAACTCTGCTTTGCAAATCTCATTTAGTGCCGCAACCGGTGCTAATTTTTGGAGTGTAGGGATGGGTGGGTTGATTTTATCCCCACATGGAGTGTAGGACTGGACAGAGTGGAGTGTAGAGGCTGGTTGGGTAGGATTTCTGATTGCATGACTGAACTGTTACTGTCATTGAAATGAGCTAAGGCCCGCATCGACATCGAGACATCAGAATGGGCTAAGGCCCCAACCGAATTGAATCATTATTGATTTGGGCTTAGGCCAGATCGTGCTTGCCTACGGCATGATTGGCTAATTGCTTATATGGGATTACACACCGAAGTTTTCGTAAACTCACCCTCTGCTTTATCTGCATGTGTAATCCCAGTCTTAAGCGGATCGGTCTTTGAGGAGGATTCGGAGGTGGCCACACAACCGCACTCCGCTTCTATATTTGACTTTTTATTTACAAGAAATTTAATTTGTGTATTTGTTTTTGTAATAAGGCCTCTTTAAATTTTTAACTTTTAATTTGGGATTTTACTTAGCTTAATTCATTTCTGAGAGTAGTAGGACGCGGATTTCCAAAAGGTAAATGCTTTTCAAAACACCACGTTTTCGTAACATACTATAAAAGCTTCCGCATCAAACATTGTTTTAAAGTATAGTAACAAACTAATATGATCAACATTCTGCTAAAAACAACTTGAGTTTTTAAATGAACAGGATACCCTAAAATTTCCGTTAAGATCGTAAACGAAAATTAATATAGAACGGGTTTTCCAATGAAACTATGTTTTCAAAAAAACACTTTAATGTGATACTGCAAGATTCGGCCATAACGTCTAGGCCAGGTTTGGGGTGTTACAGAGTCGACATTGGTACCTTATTATTCTGAAAAAAAAAGAAAGAAAACAAGCTTTACAAAACAGGAATAAAATAAGATGACAACTCGGAATAATAAATTAAAATTTTAAAATGTTTGGACCAAATTAATGGTCTCTACCAGCTTTTGATTTTTATTTCCAAAATAGTGTTTCAATCTCTGTCCATTGACTTTGAACTGGTGTCCATCATGTAAATCTCAAGTTATGACTGCACCACGGGGAAATATGTTGACAACTTTGAACGGTCCAGACCAACGTCAATGCAATTTACCTGGGTGCAATTTAAGTCAAGAATTGATTAATAAAACCTGTTGACCTGCGGTAAATTGTCGCTGCAAAATAATCTTGTCATGCCATCCTTTGGTATTTTCCTTATAAATTGCAGCATTTTCATAAGCATTTCATCGGTTCTCCTCTAGCTCGGTGATGTCCAACAACCTTTTCTTTCCAGCAGCTTCATAGTCCATGTTCACTTGCTTAATTGCCCACATCGCTTTGTGTTACAGTTCAAATGGCAAGTGACATGCTTTCCCAAAAAAACAATTGGTACAGTGACATTCCCAATGGAGTCTTATATGATGTCTGCAATGCCCATAGAGCATCATCTAATTGGGAAGACCAACCTTTTCTCGAAGGATTCACAACCTTCACAAGAATATTCTTAATTTGTCGAATTGAAACTTCATCTTGTCCATTAGTTTGTGGATGATAAGTAGTGGCCATTCTGTGATTGACTCCATATCTCTTTAATACGGCTGCCACTTGGTTGCAATGGAAATGTATACCCTGATCAGTAATCAAGGCCTTTGGTGTGCCGAAACAGGTGAGTATATGCTTGTGAAAAAATTTGAGCACTGTCCTTGCATCATCCTTTGGGACAGCAATCGCCTCCACCCACTGCGAGACATAGTCAATAGCGACTAATATATGAAGATTTCCAAATGAACTAGGAAACAGTCTCATAAAATCCATTCTCTAAACATCGAACAATTCAACTTTTATAATTGGCTGTTGCAACATTTCATTATGTCGGGAAATAGAACCGGTATGCTGACATTTATCGCATTGATTCACAAAATTGTGAGCATCTTTGAACAATGATGGCCAGTAGAATCCTGATTGTAGAACCTTAGTAGCAGTTCTCATACCACCGAAATGGCCTCTATAAGGAGTATCATGATAGTTCTTCAGGATTGAAAGCATCTCTTCTTCCAGAACACAATGCCGAATGATGTTGTCATTGCATACCTTGAATATATACGGCTCGTTCCAATGGTACTTCACTACGTCATGAAGAAATCTTTCTTTTTTATGGCCCTTGATACTCAATGGGAGCTTACCACACACCAAGTAATTAACCAAATCTGCATATTACATCGACAGCGAATAACATCTCATCTGGGAATGTGCCGACAATTGGAAGTATTTTCCCATCTTCGCTGCCAACTGCCAATCTAGAAAAATGATCGGCAACTTGATTCTCTGATCCCTTTCGGTCTTTTATCTCGATGTCAAATTCTTGCAACAATAATATCCATCGTATCAGTCTTGGTTTGGCATCTTTTTTCACAAGGATGTATCGCAACGCTGAATGATCAGTGAATACTGTAACTTTTGCACCGATAAGATAATAGAGAAACTTGTCAAAAGCAAAGACTATAGCCAACAATTCTTTCTCTGTGGTGGTATAATTGAGTTGAGCCTCTGTAAGAGTTTTGCTAGCATAATAGATGGCATGAAATATTTTTCCCTGGCATTGTCCTAGCACTTCACCCACGGTGAAATCACTTGCATCGCACATGACTTCAAAAGGTTGAGACCAATCAGGTGCAACGACAATGGGTGCATGGAACAACTGCTTCTTTAACTGAATAAAGGCATTCAGACTTGCCTCATCAAAGAGGAATTTTTGATTCTGTTCCAGCAATGAGCATAATGGTTTTGCAATTTTTGAAAAATCCCTAATAAACTGTCGGTAAAATCCTGCATGTCCAAGAAAGCTACGAATATCTTTCACATTTTTCGGTGGGGGTAATTTCTAGATGATTTCCACCTTAGCTTTATCTACTTGATACCCTGATTAGGGATGCGATGGCCCAACACAATGCCTTCAGTTGCCATAAAATGACATTTTTCCCAATTGAAGACAAGATGAGTGTCCTCACATCACTTCAGTACTTTATCCAAATTGTCAGCGCAATAATCAAAATCACTCCCATAAACTGAAAAGTCATCCATAAAAACCTCTAAAGAGTCTTCTATCATATCTGAGAATATTGCCATCATACACATTTGAAATCTGGCTGGTGCATTCCAAAGATCGAAAGGCATATTGTAACACCCTTCACCCGTATTCAACGTCGGAATAGGGTCTCAAAGCATTACCGGACTTATAACACAATTACACATACATTTACTCATACATTTTCAAATTTCATTCAAATATCAATCAACATATTCATATCGTCCTTAATACAAGCCTACAAGGCCCTAAACATGCATTAGAAGTGGTTCGGGACTAAATCGATAACATTGGAAACTTTTTGAACATTTAGAAAATTTTCTCAAAAACAGGGGACACACGCCCGTGTGGCCCGGTCGTGTGTCTCACACGGCCAACAGACACGCCTGTGTGGACATTCGAAATGGGATTACATGGCCGTGTCCCAGCCCGTGTTCGACCCCATGTAACTCTCTGACTTGGGTCACACGGCCAAATCACACGCCGTGTGGCTAGCCCGTGTGCCCTACAAATGGCCATACACGCCCGTGTGCCAGGCCGTGTGCTAGGCCGTGTCAAACCTGTAGGGTATACTGACTTATGCCACACGGCCAAGTCACACGCCCGTGTGTGAGGCCGTGTGGAGCATACTAACTTGGTTTTAATTTCAACACCAGGGGACACACGGTAGTGTACATAACCGTGTGTTACACACGGCTGAGATACACGCCCGTGTCTCTGCCCGTGTGGACAAAAATAGGCTATTTACCAAGCCAATTTTCCACCCAAACTTGTGCACACCTACATCAAATTCAAAGGCACCAATACATAGCATATATGATCATTTAAACCAGGCATTTCAAACATAATTCATGCACATTCCATACTCTCATTCTCCATACAAACAAATCAAAAAACATGTTGTACCATTTATACCAAATTTAACTTGCTAGACATTCCAAAACATACATCATTAAGCATCAAACTCACAAGCATATAACTACTATAATATCAACCAATTTACCTCCACAATCTTTATAATTCACAAGCATCATATACCTATCCATGAACTCACAACACAAGCCATATATTTACATATATATACATAATTCAAACATACCAAAACAAGGCAACTTATATGGCAATATACAAAACTAAACTTATAACATTTACAAGCCAACTCAAATGGCTACATTCATCATCAATTCATGAATCAAAATGACCAAAGTCCCTATACATGCCATATACTCAAAACATAAGCTCAATAGTACCAAAGTGATAGTAGGATAGTGTGACGAAGCCTCTGACGATCCCCGAATCTGAGCTAGCTTGATTTCACTATAAAACACGAAAAATTAAACAAAGTAAGCTTAATAGCTTAGTAAGCTCGTATGAAATCAAATCAATCTAATCATAAATTTACAATTCAATACTTTGAATATATCAACATGAAGCTCTTATTAACTAACAAACCTTTCACATCTTTAATCATAAGATTATATGCAAACTTCATTATTTCTTCGATTTAAAGCTCATACGATTCATGTAAATACCTGTACCAATCCGTAATGAATTCATACCTATTCGGAAAAATGTCGAATACTCAAAATCCCGCACACTAAGTGCCATTACATAGTCGAGGCTATTTTAATCTCGCACACTAAGTGCCAATATATATAGCCGAAGCTATCTCCATCTCGCACACTAATTGCCATACATAGCTGAATTGTTGTCGAATACTTATGTACAATTGTATTCATCAACAATTCAAATGTAAAGCATTAAATCTTAATGATATTAGTGCTTATTAACATACGAACTTACCTCGGATGTAAAAACGACGAAACGAGTCGATTAGTCGAGAACTTTGTTTTTCTCTCAATCTAGATCCGAGTTTCACTTTTCTTGATCTATATGTAATTAAAATTAACTTATTTAATCATCTCTCTATTCAATTTAGTCCAAAATTCACTTTTAAGGCATTTTTACACAATTGCCCCTAATATTTCACATTTTTTACAATTTAGTCCTTATTTCATAAAATCACAAATTCATGAAATTCAATACTAAACCATGCTAACCAGATTACCATTATGCCCCTAGCAGCCCATATTTTTCATTTATTTCACATTTTAACCATGAATTTTACACTTTTCACAAATTAATCCCTAATTTGCATTTTCACCAAAAATCACTTAACAAAACTTGTATAACTATCATAAAAAATTCATAATTGATAAACCGTAATAGTAACATATTTTAATCCCACATTTAGCATGCTTTTGGATGGTTTATCCCTTGAATTATGGAATTTGGTTCTCTTAATCCTTTAATTTCATATTTTATACTCAGGAGAGCATATGAGGATGAAAAGAATGAGAAACGGGCTTAAAACGGGCCAAATGGGCCAAAGTGAGAAATCGACACGGCCTGGGGTTTCACCACACGGCAGTGCCCCTTTAGCAGGCTCGAACACGGCCTACAACTCGACTTACACGGGCGTGTGGCATGGGCATGTCCCTGCCGTGGAAAAGAAGAATTTTATTCGGATTAGGGTACTTAGAGGCAAAGAAAAACATTCCAAAAGCCTATATAGACACCCTAAAGGCCAACCCTTAGGGGGGCATCGAGCTAGGCCAAGGAGCCAAGCCAGAGAGGTCAGAATCGTGAGATTTACTCGAAGAAAGGCAGTTGATTCATCTCAAGAAGCCGAAGTCATACTCAAGATGGAAGATCTTCTCTTCAATTCCTTCAGGGGGTTTTAGGGTTTTTATTATGTTTTGTTTTATCTTTTCTTCTGAGATGTATATTTTTATGATTATGAACTAAACCCTCAGATACTTGAGGGGGATGAAACCTAAGACGGATCTTGTTATTGTTTTCTGAGCTATATGATAAATACTTGCTTTGTTCTTAATTATGTGTTCTTAATTCTTGTTTTGATATTTCAGGATATTGATTCAAGTATTGATGTGCTTAGGCAGAGGAGGAATAGACCCTGCCTAAGAGTAGATCTAGCATAGTTAAGCGGAGTTGATCGTAACCCTAGAGATAGGATGACGAAAATCTGTCGGATTAGGGTCAAACCTAATATGGGAGTCCATAGATCGAGTTAATGCAATTCTAGGGGTTTTAATTAGAAAGAGATTTCAATTAATCAACCTAGGGTTAGACGTTAGTAGCCTCGAGAGAGGTATTAATATAAATTAGGGAATCCTGCGGATCAGGTCAAGTGAATAAATCGTCTGGTTCAGAGTTAAATAAGAAGTGAAGTCTAGGTCGATTTCTCCTTGGGTATTGTCTTAATCAATTGGTTTTTCTCACAAGTATTTCCCCAATTCATTCTCTTCGTCTTAGTGTCTTTAGCTTAGTAGTTAGTTAATTTTAGATTAAATAACAATTCCCTTAATTCTTAGGCTAAATAATAAGAAGAAAGTCAATATTAGTACTTTTGGTTCCTTTGGTTCGACAATCCGGTCTTGCCACTAAGCTATACTACTGTTCGATAGGTGCACTTGCCTCAATCATGGTGATATTTAGTTTCTAGGCTAGATCATTCATTATATAGATTTTAAGACTATCGATACCAACGATCAAGTTTTTAGCGCCGTTGCCGGGGAACCAAAATATTAAGAATGCTCAATTTTTATTACTTTAGCCATTTTTAATTTTTGTAATTTACTTTTATTTTGTTTTTGACATTGCTAATTTTCTTTCTTTTATTTGTTCCTTGTAGGTACCTCTAGTTTATGACTAGAAGGAACCCGACAGGACCCTTAATTTACGACAGTGATATTGAAGGAACCGTTCGCAGAAATCGTAGATAAATAAGGCGAAGCTTAACTTACATAGAAGAAGAGCAAGAAGACGAGAACAATACTACCGAAGAGATGGTTGAGAATAATCCGCTACCTCCAGAGGTGGCCGAAAATCATGCGCCTCGTACTATGTATGATTATGCTAAGCCTAGTTTAGTTAGTACTGAATCAAGTATTGTTAGACCTACTATTGCTGCAAATAATTTCGAATTGAAACCTAACACTATACAGATGATACAACAGTTTGTTCAGTTTGATGGTTTGCAGGATGAGGATCCTAACACACACTTAGCCAATTTTTTTGAATTCTGTGATATCTTCAAAATAAATGGCGTTTCTGATGATGCTATTAGTCTTCGATTGTTTCCCTTTTCTTTGAGGAATAAAGCCAATCAGTGGTTGAATTCTCTTCCACGAGGATCAATCACTACATGGGAGCAAATGACCGAAAATTTTTTATTAAAATATTTTTCGCCGGCTAAAATGGCTAAGTTAAGGAATGATATTTCTTCTTTTGTGCAGATGGATTTAGAGACACTTTATGATGCGTGAGAGAGATATCAAGATCTATTAAGAAGGTGTCCACACCATGGATTACCCTTGTGGCTACAAGTCCAAACCTTTTATAATGGTGTAAACCCTTCAACCAGGCAATTGATCGATTCAGCCGCCGGCAGAATGTTGAACAAAAAAACTCCTGAAGCGGCCTACGAGTTTATAGAAGAGATGTCACTGAATAACTATCAGTGGCAAGTCACAAGGACAAGGCCAACAAAAAAGCCAGAGTTTTCAACCTTGACGCAGTAACCATGCTATCATACCAGGTAGAGATGTTAAATAAAAAGATTGATGGTTTGTGTAATTCTTTGCAGGTACATTCAGTTATGCAGTGCAATATGAATGGAGGAGGAATGAGCAGTACAGAATATCCATCCTACAACCATGGCATTGAAAACGGACAGCTAAAATATATGGGTAATAATTCTAGACTTCAAACTAACCCTTATAGCAATACTTATAATCCAGGTTGGAGGAGCCATCCCCATTTTTCATGGGATGGTCAAGGAAACCAGAGACAACAACCCCCTCCAAACTTCCAACAACAGCCTTACCCACAGGAAAAGAAGCGAACCTTGAGGAGATGCTGACTAAATTCATAGCAGTGTCAGAAAATCGCTTTTAAAACATCGAGACAATACTTAAAAATCAACAAGCATCGATTCAAGGAACCAAGAACTAGTTAGGACAACTTGCCAAGATCATATCAAAACAACCACAAGAGCAAGTGAAGGCAGTAACATTAAGGAGTGGGAAGGAATTGGTTGAAACAGAAAAGAAGATGCCACAAGAAACTAATAAAGAAAAAAATGAGGAAATCGAGAAAGTAACACCGACACGTGAAGAATTTAAGCCATCGATCCCATATCTGACAAAGTTGAAGAAAGATCGCTTAGACGCACAATACGGTAAATTTCTTGAACTTTTTAAACAGTTACATATTAATTTACCTTTTGTTGAAGCTATTTCACGAATGCCGACGCATTTGAAAATTCTTAAAAGAGCTTCTCACAAATAAAAGGAAGTTTGAAGAGATATCAATAGTGGAACTTAATGAAGAATGTTCAGCCATCATCCAAAACAAGCTGCCAACCAAATTGAAAGATCCATGAAGTTTTACCATTCCCTGTCTAATTGGTAGTTTAAACATTGAGAAAGCACTAGCTGATTTAGGTGCCAGTATTAATTTAATGCCTTATAAAATGTTTAAGCAACTTAGTCTTGGGGAACCAAAACCCACTAGGATGAGTATTCAGTTAGCTGACAGATCTATTAAATATCCCAGGGGAATTATTGAAGATATTCTAGTAAAATTTGATAAATTTATATTCCCTGTTGATTTTTTTGTGCTTGACATGGATGTGGACGTTGATGTACCTTTAGTTCTCAAGCGCCCCTTTAGCTAGCTCTTTGCTAGGGTCATTTATTAATGTCGGTGATGGTAAACTTACGCTAAGGGTAGGCGACGAGGAAATTATTTTTCCAATTTACGATGCTATGCGATATTCTAGAGAACAAGATGATTCCTGTTAATTTTATTGGTGCCACTGATCACATTATTCAAGATTCTTTGCAGGAAATCATACATAACGACACGATGGAACTGTGTCTTACACAAGGTGAGGGGGTAGATGATGATATTGATGAATTGAATTCTAATACATCTTCCTCTAGACAGACGAAAGAAGAGGGTATTGAAATCAACGACGAACTAAAACAAAAACCCTCTATTGATGAGCCGCCCAAATCAGAATTAAAACAGTTGCCAAAACACTTAGAATATGCATTCCTAGGGGATAACTCTACGCTACCAGTAATTATCTATTTAGAACTGGAACTAAGAGAGAAAGACGAGTTGCTACAGGTACTAAGGGAACATAAAAGAGCTATAGCTTGGAAAATTTCTGACATTAAAGGAATAAGCCCATCGTTTTGCACCCACAAAATTTTAATGGAAGATGAGTATAAACCATGTGTGCAACCTCAAAGATGATTGAATCCCAACGTGAAAGAAGTTGTTAAAGCTGAGGTAATTAAACTTCTTGATGCTGGAATAATCTATCCTATTTCTGACAGTTCTTGGGTAAGTCCTGTGCAGGTCGTTCCAAAGAAAGGGGGCATGACTGTTGTAGCCAACGAAAAGAATGAACTGATTCCTACTAGAACAGTCACGGGTTGGAGAGTCTGTATCGACTATAGAAAGTTGAACGACGCCACCCGAAAAGATCACTTCCCTTTTCCCTTTATTGATCAGATGTTAGAGAGATTATCTGGGCATATGTACTACTGCTTCCTAGACGAACTCTCCAGCTACTTCCAAATCCCAATAGCCCCCGAGGATCAAGAAAAGACAACATTTACATGTCCATACGGTACGTTTGCTTATAATAGAATGCCTTTTGGATTATGTAATGCTCCTGCTACTTTTTAGCGCTGCATGCTAGCCATCTTTGACAAACTTGTGGAAGACATTATGGAGGTATTTATGGACGACTTTTTGGTATTCGGTAATTCTTTCCATATTTGCGTTAAAAATTTAAAAGGAGTTCTAATGATATGTGAGGAAACGAACCTGGTTTTAAATTGGGAAAAATGTCACTTTATGGTTCGAGAAGGGATTGTGTTAGGACATAAAATTTCTAGTAAAGGGAATGAGGTAGACAAAGAAAAAGTTGAAACCATAGAAAAATTACCCCCTCCTAGTTTAGTCAAGGCTATTAGAAGTTTTTTAGGACATGCTGCATTTTATAGAAGATTCATTAAAGATTTTTCTAAAATAGCTAAGCCTTTAACAAAATTACTAGAAAAAGATGTACCTTTCAATTTTGATCAGGAATGTTTAGATGCATTTAATATCCTCAAAGATAAATTAATAAATGCTCCAATTATAATTGCACCTGATTGGAATCTACCCTTTGAACTAATGTGTGATGCGAGTGATTTTGTAGTAGGTACAGTTTTGGGACAGCGAAGAGACAAGCACTTCCAGTCGATCTATTACGCTAGCAAGACATTAACGGCTGCACAAGAAAATTACACCACCACAGAAAAAGAATTGCTAGCAGTGGTTTTTGCATTTGATAAATTTAGACAATATTTGATACTATCTAAAGTTGTCGTTTACACTGACCATTTAGCTCTTCGTTATCTTTTAACTAAATCCGATGCAAAACCTCGACTCATAAGATGGATTCTACTCTTGCAGGAATTTGATTTGGAAATTCAGGATAAGAAAGGAGCTAAAAATCTTGCAGCAGATCATCTTTCTAGGCTTGAAAATCCACATATCAGAGAACTTGACGAGAGTGAGATAAACGACTCCTTTCCTGAAGAACAACTCTTTTCTATAACCGACTCCGAGGTACCCTGGTTTGCAGATATTGCAAATTATTTAGCTACTAATATCCTACCAAAAAGGTTAACACATCATCAAAAGAAGCGATTCTTTGCTGATGCGAAGAACTATTTTTGGGAGGACCCCTTTCTCTTCCGTATATGCACAGATCAAGTAATTCAGAGATACGTTACGAAGGCAGAAGCAAGCAAAATCCTAGAACATTGCCACTCAGGACCTTCAGAAGGACATTACAGCGGGATTAAGATAGCATATAAAACACTCGAATCAGGTTTTTATTGGCCCACTCTATTTAAAGATGGCAATAGGTATGTCGCTTCGTGTGATAAATGCCAAAGAACAGGTAATGTCTCTAAACGCGATGAGATGCCTCAGACATATATGCTATCATGTGAAATATTCGACGTATGGGGTATTGATTTTATGGGTCCATTTCCTAGTTCATTCAGAAATAAATACATCCTAGTAGTAGTAGATTACATGTCAAAATGGGTGGAAGCCGAAGCTTTACCTACTAACGATGCCAGAGTAGTAGTGAAGTTTCTTAAGAAACTGTTCTCTCGATTTGGAACACCCAGAGCAATTATTAGTGATAGGGTACTCATTTTTGTAATACTCAATTTGATAAAGTCTTAAAAAATATGGAGTACACCACACAGATAGCTACCCTTATCACCCTCAAACCAGTGGGCAAGTAGAAGTAGCGAATCGAGAGCTTAAGCGCATCTTAAAGAAAATGGTTGAATCAAACAGAAAAGATTGGGCATTAAAAGTAGACGATGCTTTATGGGCCTATAGAACAGCGTTTAAAACCCCCTAGGAAATCCCCATACAAACTTGTCTATGGAAAAAGTTGTCATCTACCATTCAAGTTAGAGCACAAAGCTTTTTGGGCTTTAAAATTCTTAAATTACGATCTTAAAATCGCAGATGAGAAGAGGATGATGTGTAACACCCCAAACCCGGCCCAAACGCCACGACCGGATCTGGTATGTTACGACTTAAAGTTTAAAAACTTCACTTTGAAAGGATTTGCAATCTCGGTTGATTTGTAGAAGTATTCGTTGAATAAGTGTTATTTGAAGAAAACCTTTGTAATATTTTTATTTCTTCTATACAAATTACTTGTTTGAAAATCCCCTCTTTTTATTTCTTTTTATAAATAAGACTTAGAACATACGTTTATGGATGTAAGCATCACAAATATAAATCAAAACATTAAACGAGGGAGGCCTTATTACAAAAATAGTCCCAAATTCAAACTTAAAGAAAAATCAAAAAGAAAAATAGCTTAAGAAATTAAATGGCGTGATGGCCCTCTCGAGTCCACCTCGGCTCCCATGTCCACGATCTACTTTGCTCATCCGAAAGAGTAGAAAAATGAAAGGGTGAGTCACCAAGACTCAGTGTATAAATCCCGAAACACACAACGACCTGAGGCCCAGGAACACATTATGGGCCTTGGCCCATACGTTTTGGCAACAATCATACAGACATATTAAATGATGAATGGTAAATGGCCCAACCCATCCTAAAAGTCCATCCTCTACACACCAACCCGTACACACCAACACACCTCTGGGATTTCTACAATCAACCCGCCAACCGCTACACACCATATCGACAACCGTCATCGCCTATTCCTATTAATCAGAATCATTTAAGTGTGGCTTTGCCACCGATCACTATGTGACCTAACATTTGAATTTGTGGTTTAACCACCGATCACCAAGTGACCTATCATGCTCTTCCCCTTCATTATCATAATCCCACCCCATGCATACACACATGAAAAATTGAAAACATCATACCATCTTTAAGGAACAAAGCTTTCATATGTATCGATACCCATAGAGAGATTTCTATGATTACGCACTGCATCCTTTGCCTAACCCTTTTCGGTTTTATTCGATCGCCTACACACTGACCTCTTTTCGCTTTTTTAGCCCACAACATACATATTACAGATAACTAGTGTGTTAGAGATCTACACACTGCATCGATAAAACGATGCTTTCTATGTCGACGCTTATCCGTAGTGACACCATCGCTATTTGCCTAAGGTGTTGTTCGTAAGCCGGGTCCATAACCCGTGGCCAATCTCGAATCACGACACCGCCATTTCTTAAACTTAGGGATTAGTTTGACAGATCCAATCCCCTCATTCGCCTGATCGATATTTGATTCCATCAAAAATGCCTTATTAATCATAACATATGGTTAAGATTGTGATTTTGATATCGAATCTAACGAGAACCTAAAGAGAATCCCTTACCTTGAAATTCCCAAAAGTGATATGAGATTCAGGGACTAGTGTTTCCGCTTTTAAATCTAAGAGATCCACTTCAATTCCCGAATGTTGCCCAACAAGAGAATACATAAAACCATTAAACCATTAGCTTTTAGGCTTTGTCTCCCAAAACCGAAAGAGAAAGTGAAGAGATAGGAAAATCAAAGACTCACCTTAGCACAAAGAATTCGACTACCCCTTAGAGATTCCAAATTTTGAGAAGATCGGAAGAAAAGATGATAGGAAGAAGTCTATGTAGATTCGGCTTTAGTGAAGAAATCGGCAAAGGGAATAGGAAGTATTCTTGCCATGGAGATGAGAATAGAGTTCGAGTTTCCGCTTTTGAAAGAAAAGATGTTGAAAAAATTGGGAGGTTTCGGCTTTTGAAGAAATCAAAAGAAAAGAAATTACAGAGAATGACTAAGAGTTTCAAAGACAGAGAATGAAGAAAAGAATAGGGTTCAAATGCCTAATTGAAGAGATACTATACTACCTATTTATAGAGACTTTCGGCACTTACTTATCAAAATCGAAAGTGCCCTTCTTGCTAACTAACAACTCATCAAATAATAGGGGAAATTTCGGTACCCCTTTGCCATAAAGAAACCGATTTCTTCCCTCCTCTAGATGATGGAATTTCGGCCAACACTGCACTCAGCAGATAGCTCCTATCTTTTCTCCTTTATCTCAATCTATTCATACCTTTAGAAGAGGCCTAAATAACACCACCTCTCCCTACTATTATCAGCATAATATCCACATTATCCCAATCATTTAATCCTCATATTTTCTAGCCCCATTGCCATCCCCCCTTGCTCCCTTTTTAAGTGCCGAAAATGGCCTAAAGTCATGGGCTCCTTGCGGCCAAAACGTGGGCCTCTTCAACTGCTAGTGACGTCACCCTCTAGCTCCCTTGTAGCGCCACCTAATATTGGGCCACAAGCCCACTTTGGTATTTAAACACAAATACCACCTTTTAAACCCTATAGTGCCCAAAAAGAGAATTTAACCAAGGCCTCTGCCTAAACCTGAGCCCAATTTTGACTCCTAACACTCAAATTTACACATTAAACGCATAGGCCCATTAATTCTGGATGTTACAGTTCTACCCCCTTAAAGAAATTTCGTCCTCGAAATTACCTGATCAGAATAGATGAGGGTATTGCTGCCGCATCGTCTCCTCCGGTTCCCAAGTAGCCTCCTCAGAACTGTGATTCCGCCATACAACCTTAACCAACGGAATCGTCTTCTTTCGCAATACTTTGACATCACGATCCAGAATTTCTACTGGTTCCTCTTCAAAGGATAAATCGGGTCTTACTTCAATTTCTTCTACAGACACTACATGGGATGGATCCGAACGATAGCGTCTTAACATAGAGACGTGGAATACATTGTGAATCTGGCTTAGCTCAGAAGGTAAATCTAGCTGATAAGCTACCGGTCCTACTTGTTTCAACACTTGATATGGTCCGATAAATCTGGGACTTAATTTACCCTTTCGACCAAACCTTAATACTTTCTTCCATAGCGACACCTTCAAGAAAACCTTGTCACCCACTGCAAATTCTATGTCCTTACGCTTTAGATCAGCATAGGACTTCTGTCTGTCTGACGCTTCCTTTAATCGAGCCCGAATTAACTTAACCTTCTCCTCGGTCTCGGTAACCAACTCCAAACCCAAAATCTGACGTTCCCCTAATTCCGTCCAACAGGTAGGTGTACGACACCTCCGCCCATACAATGCTTCATAGAGTGCCATCTGAATACTTGACTGTAGCTATTGTTGTACGTAAACTCCGCCAACGGTAAGAACTCTTTCCAACTACCCCTGAAGTCAATGACACATCCTCTTAACATGTCTTCTAAGATCTGAATTACCCGCCGGTCGCCCATCGGCCCGAGGATGAAACGCCGTCTCGAAATCCAACTTCGTACCCAACGCTTGATGCAACGCCTTCCAAAATCGTGAGTTGAACCTAGGGTCCCTGTCCGATATGATTGATACTGGTACCCCATGCAACCTCACTACCTCCGCTATGTATAGCTTAGCCAATTTTTGCAGAGAGTAATCGACACGTACTGGTATGGAATGAGCAGACTTCGTCAAGCGGTCAACAATCACCCAGACCGAATCTTTCTTAGTAGGCGTGAGGGGTAGCCCACTAACAAAGTCCATTGTGATCCTTTCCCACTTCCATTGTGGTATCTTCACTGGCTGCAACAACCCTGATGGTAACTGATGTTCCGCTTTTACCTGCTGACAGGTCAAACACTTTCCCACAAACTTGGTCACCTCTCATTTTAAACCCGGCCACCAAAACTGTTCTCGCAAATCCCGATACATCTTACTCTCTCCAGGGTGCATAGCGTATGGACTACCATGTGTTTCTCGCAAAATCCTATGCCTCAGTTCAGGATCTTTCGGCATGCACACTCTCCCTTGAAAACACAATAGCCCTTCCTCATTCACTCTAAATTCTGTTGATCCTTCACTTGGTCCTACCGAAAACTTCTCCTTTAGCAACTCATCAGTTTGCTATTTCTCCTTAACCTGACTGACCCATGAGGGTTTCACTTGAAGTTCAGCTAATAAACTTCCATCATCATATAAACTGAGGTGAGCAAACATTGCTCTCAAGTCAGAGATTACTTTATGGCTTAGAGCATCCGCCACCATGTTGGCTTTACCCGGATGGTACTCGATCGAACAGTCATAATCCTTTAACAACTCGATCCACCTCCTTTGCCTTAGATTCAACTCCTTCTGAGTCAACAGGTATTTCAAGCTCTTATGGTCGGTATAAATGACAGATTTCTCCCTGTATAGATAATGCCTCCAAATCTTCAAGGAAAAAACCACCACCGCCAACTCCAAGTCATGTGTGGGATAATTTGCCTCGTATCCTTTCCTCACCATCCTTTCTGCCCTTAAGGCAGACACCACATTTGACAAACAGTTCCCCCTTTCACCTATCACCAACACTTCACCACCATCGGGAGTTTTTAACACCATACGCTTGGCTGTACAGTCCAAGTTCGCTTGATACTTCACTAACTAATCCATTTCTAAGATCAAATCGAACTCCCCAAACGGCGGTTCCATCGAATCGACCCAAAAAGCTACCCTTGAACTTCCGAGTGCGTCGCTTATACTGATTTGTTCACCACTACGCTTTGTCCTAGAGGGCTTACTACAGTCATCTCCCTAGAAGAAGTCTCATATCCTATGTTCAGAGTTCCCGCTATAGCACTAGCAACATAAGAGTGCGTCGAACCAATATCAATCAAGGCAGTGTAAGGCAAACCAAAAATTAAAAATGTACTGGTTATAACATCCGGTGCGTCAGCCTCCTCTCGACATCCGCGGCATAGATAGACTAACCCCGGCTGTCTCGCCTAAGTGTTTCCTGCCCCTTGGCCTGGTGCTCCATGGCCCCGGCCGGAACCGTTACCACCTCTGGCTGGACCACGACCTCTCTGTGGCTGCTGACCACCTCTTCATGGCTGTGCATTCCCTTGGCCCGTGGGCCCTTCACTCCTCCATTGTTGCGGACTGTTTCTAACTTGGTGGTCCGTAGATCCACACCTAAAACACTTCCCACTACCTGCCCAACACTCGCCTACATGGAATTTACCACATCGAACACACTTCTGCGTCTGACCAACAGCAGCAGGTCTCTCTTCCCGTCTCGGCCCGTCTGACCTAGGCCTTTTCTGAGTACGCCCAGCTACCCCTGACAATCTAAAATTCCTCTTACTTCCACCCCTATCTCTATCCCGATTTAGTTTCTCTGTCCGCTTCACCTCCTCGGCTATCTTAGCTTTTTCCACAAGCACAAACAAATTCCCTCTCCCCGTGGAGCTATCAATACACGCAAATCATCCCTCAGACCATCTTCAAATCGAACACAACGTTCATGGTCTGTGGCCACCATTCCTCGAATATAACGGCTAAGGCGTAAGAATTCCGCTTCGTACGCAGCCACCGACCTACTTCCTTGCACCAAATTCGAAATGCTCTACGCTGCATCCACATAACTTGTCCAAATGTATTTACTCAAACGCCGCTTTAAAGGAATCCCAAGTGATACTGATCACCACCGTACCATCCTTAACCGTAAGCCACCATTGATAAGCTTCGTCCCAGGAGAGATACAACCCCTTTCAACTTCTCCTCCTCCGTGAAATCCAAATCATCCATTATGCGCTCAACCGCCTCCAACCAATACTCAGTTGAACTCGGGGCTATACCAGAAATTCCCCTAAACACTTCCGCCCCATTGGCTCTAAGTCGCTCAAGACAGATTTCGGGCTCCGTGCCCATACCGCCCCAAGAACCCTCTCTAGAACCCTTAACATTTCTGAGATCTTGCATCATCTCCTGCCGTGCCACGTCTGAAATTCCTCCTCCACAGCTGGTGGTACCGGCGTCTCGTTTCTAGATCCATGGCCAGACCCTACTGGTTTTGACACTGTCATCCTACCCCTACCACGACCACGCGGCGGACGTCCACGACCTCTTGTACTCATTCTACCGACTCGCGTTTATCTGGTTAGAAATTTTATGAATTGTTAATTTCTTCCACTGATTAACCACGAACAATCTTATGGATAGTAGTTTTAAGAGTAGTTCTTTCGATTCGCGATTATATCTACAGGTTTCAGTCTCAAGTGTATATCTCCTAGTTCCACACACATTCAACCATCATACATCAACATACAAGTAACATCCATGAATCCACATTCATCCCCTAAAGGTATTTTCGTCATTTCACTACCAGGGGGTACTTTCGTAATTTTATCCTACAGGGGTATTTTCGAATTTTTTTTTCAAAATAGGGTGTCTTGGTGATTTTACGAAATAAGGGTATTTTGGTAGTTTTGCATTTCGAGGGTATTTTGGTAATTTTCCAAACCAGGGGTATTTTGGTCATTTTTCAAATCAGGGGTAATTTAGTATTATTTTTTTACACACTAGGGGTATTTTGGAAATTTTCAAAATTAGGGTGGCTGGTCCCCTTTGGGTTTTAATTATAAATTTTGGCCCGTCAGCAAGTCCTCATGGCTAAGGTGAATAGTCACTACACGCACTGCAGGATTCAGTGAAGAGGAGGTGAGTCACTAGGATCTGCTAAGTACCGGGCTCTCCACGAATCCAATCCTAGACATGCGTATGCTGTTGCCACACCCCGACCCGGCGATTTGTTCACAGGTTTGTTTGGATAGATTAAGTCTTATGAATTTATAGAGTTGTTTAAACTAAGCCTAAGGTCCATCAATGCCTAACATACTAGTCTACGTCCATCAAGCCCATCAAGCCCAATCATGCATATCATATCAGAAGTTAGAATACTTACCTGCGTGGATCGGGTGTCGGTAGACTCGAAGGCCATATCTTCAACCTAAGACATTTTCTCAAATTCTCATCAAATTTTCAAAACACTACTAGACCCATTCACAGCCCGAGTTTTGAACTTGGCTCTAATACCAAAATGTAACACCCCAAACCCGGCCCAAATGCCACGACCGGATCTGGTATGTTACGGCTTAAAGTTTAAAAACTTCGCTTTGAAAGGATTTGCAATCTCGGTTGATTTGTAGAAGTATTCGTTGAATAAGTGTTATTTGAAGAAAACCTTTGTAATATTTTTATTTCTTCTATACAAATTACTTGTTTGAAAATCCCCTTTTTTATTTCTTTTTATAAATAAGACTTAGAACATACGTTTATGGATGTAAGCATCGTCAAATATAAATCAAAACATTAAACGAGGGAGGCCTTATTACAAAAATAGTCCCAAATTCAAACTTAAAGAAAAACCGAAAAAAGAAAAATAGCTTAAGAAATTAAATGGCGTGATGGCCCCTCGAGTCCGCCTCGGCTCCCATGTCCACGATCTACTGTTCATCTGAAAGAGTAGAGAAAAATGAAAGGGTGAGTCACCAAGACTCAGTGTATAAATCCCGAAACACACAATGACCTGAGGCCCACAAACACATTATGGGCCTTGGCCCATACATTATGGCAACAATCATACAGACATATTAAATGATGAATGGTAAATGGCCCAACCCATCCTAAAAGTCCATCCTCTACACACTAACCCGTACTCACCCAACACACCTCGAGGATTTCTACAATCAACCCACAACCGCTACACACCATATCGACAATACCGTGCATCGCCTATTCCTATTAATCAGGAATCATTTAAGTGTGGCTTTGCCACCGATCACTATGTGACCTAACATTTGAATTCGTGGTTTAACCACCGATCACCAAGTGACCTATCATGCTCTTCCCCTTCATTATCATAATCCCACCCCATGCATACACACATGAAAAATTGAAAACATCATACCATCTTTAAGGGAACAGGCTTTCATATGTATCGATACCCATAGAGAGATTTCTATGATTACGTACCTGGCATCCTTTGCCTAACCCTTTTTAGGTTTTATTCGACTGTCTACACAGCCTCTTTCCGGCTTTTTTAGCCCACAACATACATATTACAGATAACTAGTGTGTTAGAGATCTACACACCTGTTTACTGATAAAATGATACTTTCTATGTCGACGCTATCCGTAGCCGACACCACTGCTATCTGCCTAAGTTGTTGTTTAGAAGCTGGTCCACAACCCGGTGGCCAATCCCGAGCTGCTGACACCGCTCATTTCTTAAACTTAGGGATTAGTTTGACAGATCCAATCCCCTCCTTCGCCTGATCGATATTTGATTCCATCAAAAAGGCCTTATTAATCATAACATATGGTTAAGATTATGATTTCGATATCGAATCTAACGAGAACCTAAAGAGAATCTCTTACCTTGAAATTCCCGAAAAGTGATATGAGATTCATGGACTAGTGTTTCTGGCTTTTAGATCTAAGAGATCCACTTCAATTCCCGAATGTCGCCCAACAAGAGAATACATAAAACCATTAAACCATTAGCTTTTTGGCTTTGTCTCCCAAAAACCAAAAGAGAAAGTGAAGAGATAGGAAAATCAGCACTCACCTTAGCACAAAGAATTCGACTACCCCTTAGAGATTCTGCTTTTGAGAAGATCAGAAGAAAAGATGATAGGAAGAAGTCTATGTAGATTCGGCTTTAGTGAAGAAATCGACAAAAGGGAATAGAAAGTATTCGGCTATGGAGATGAGAATAGAGTTCAGAGTTTCGACTTTTGAAAGAAAAGATGTTGAGAAAAATTGGGAGGTTTTGGCTTTTGAAGAAATCAAAAGAAAAGAAATTGTAGAGAATGACTGAGAGTTTCGGCACAGAGAATGAAGAAAAGAATAGGGTTCAAATGCCGGAATTGAAGAGATACTACCCCTATTTGTAGAGACTTTCGGCACTTACTTATCAAAACCGAAAGTGCCTTTCTTTCTAACTAACAACACATCAAATAATAGGGGAAATTTCGGCACCCCTTTTCCATAAAGAAACCGATTTCTTCCCTCCT
This sequence comes from Gossypium sturtianum, assembly GCA_025698515.1. Taxonomy (NCBI): domain Eukaryota; kingdom Viridiplantae; phylum Streptophyta; class Magnoliopsida; order Malvales; family Malvaceae; genus Gossypium; species Gossypium sturtianum. The sequence goes on from CM046952.1 coordinate 121,226,888, forward strand.
CTAGATGATGGAATTTCGGCCAACACTGCACTCAGCAGATAGCTCCTATCTTTTCTCCTTTATCTCAATCTATTCATACCTTTAGAAGAGGCCTAAATAACACCACCTCTCCCTACTATTATCAGTATAATATCCACATTATCCCAATCATTTAATCCTCCTATTTTCTAGCCCCATTGCCGTCCCCCCTTGCTCTCTTTTTAAGTGCCGAAAATGGCCCAAAGACATGGGCTCCTTGCGGCCAAAACGTGGGCCTCTTCAACTGCTAGTGACGCCACCTTCTAGCTCCCTTGCAGCGCCACCTAATATTGGGCCACAATCCCACTTTGGTATTTAAACACAAATAGCACCTTTTAAACCCTATAGTGCCCAAACAGAGAATTTAACCAAGGCCTCTGCCTAAACCTGAGCCCAATTTGGACTCCTAACACTCAAATTTACACATTAAACGCATAGGCCCATTAATTCTGGATGTTACATGATGCAGATGAACGAGCTAGATGAATGGAGAGCTGATGCCTATGAGAACTCACGACTATATAAAGAGGCAACAAAACGACGCCATGATGCTCGTTTAAAGCAACCAAAGCAATTCGAAGTAGGAGACTTAGTCCTGCTATACAATTCAAGGCTCAAACTGTTTCCTGGAAAGTTGAAATCAAGATGGTCAGGTCCATTCATGATCAAAACTATTTTTCCATATGGCACAATCGAGGTAACTCATACATCTCGTGGCACATTCAAGGTAAATGGTCAGCGACTGAAAATTTATAATGGAGACGATTTTAGGGATTTGAGAGAGGAGCTTCGGCTCCGTGAACCTTCATTTAGAAATGAAAACAGGGTAAGTCTAGCTTAAGACTTTAAACGAGTGCTTCTCGGGAGGCAACTCGAGTACCAACTTCACTAAAGTTATATTTTCGATTTGTAGCACCTAACGGAAAACTAACCGGTTTATTAAGCGCAGGGTTTACGTACCACACGACCTTACACACGGCCGTGGCCATGGCCATGTGGACGCCACGAATGTGTACATGGGCGTGGCGAAGACCATGCAGAAACAGGACAAAAATTTATACGATACACGGGCTCCGACTAAATGACACGACCGTGCGACGCGACCATGGTCAAAACTGTTTAGAGAACACGTGCTACGATAAAAACACACGACCGTGCGGGTTAACCGTGGTCGATACTGAGTAATCGACACGGGCGTGCGACACGCCTGTGCATGCAACCCGTGGAGAACACTGAGTAACCAAACATGGGCATAAGACATGGCCGTGCCCTATGACCGTGGACGACACTGACTTACGAAGCACGGTCGTAGAACAAATGACACGGGCGTGGGACACAGCATAAACGCGCCTAAATTTAAAATTCTCAGAAAACACGGGCTGAATAAAGGGAACACGAGTGTGGCCCCTGCCCGTGTCCCCCACCCCTATTTAAAGCAACCAACACCCGTATTCCCCAAAATTTCCCCCAAACTGCCAAAACCCTAGCTGTTTTCTCTCTAAAAACACCATCCCATTCCGGCCACCAGCGAATCCCTCCCCTCCCTTAACTCTCCATACCCCTTAGTTCTTTCTCTCTTCCATATACACATAGAAAAAAACAGACCACGCCCGTGCCGATGGAATACACGTCCATCCGCAGACGTGACATAGCCGTGTTCCCCCATCTATTCGCAGCACACGCCCATGTATCACCCCTCAACGCCCGTGCTCCGCCCACCACCTCAACCGCGCTGCTCCTCTCCAAAAACTCTACCGGTCACCCCTTATTTTTACAATTTTTTACTAGAATTTTATTAGTTTATTCTTATTGTTTAATATTAGTCATATTAGATTGATTTATTCATTTAATCTTTGCTTAAATAATAACGATTAACATTAGTTTATTCTTATTATGATTGTTGTCCTTGTTATATTTCTGATATTGTTGAAATCCTTGAAAGTTATGCAATATGTCTTGGCTAAAATATTACTTGAATCATTGAATATCTGATATGATAAAGACTACAATGTCATCGTCCCGAGGCAAGAAAACCGCAGTCCCTAGTTCCAAATAACGAAAGGGACCCGGTTCGTCATCAGCCAGCGCATCCGCCGAAGTGCGCCACCCATTCTTACAATTTCCTCCAAGGGCCTAAGAGGACCTTTATAAGATACTTCGTGTGCGACCACTCGACACAGGGAGATGTATTGATTGGACCGCTTTAGAGCAGGTCTAACTAGCCGACGACGTACGGGCTCTCCGGACTACCGATCCTTGGGACCAATTCTTCAATATCATTGAGCACACATATCTAGAGCTCACTTTGGAGCTATATTCCACGTTCCACCTTCAGACGGTGATGACGCGCCACGATGACCCCGGTAAGATCCAATTCTGTCTTGGAGGAATTATACGATAAATGAATGTACCGCAATTTGGGGCCGTATTGGGACTCTATACCGACGAATTCATGGAGGATAATGATCTCTCGGAGCTTCATTGCCATATCTATAACACCGCCACGAGATGTTGGTACAACATAGCCCCTAAGAACGCCACTTATGACCCCAGTCGCTCCAAGGCGACGGCTCTCGCCCCATCCCTGAGGTACGTAGATGCTATTTTAGCTCATACACTGACAGGTAGACGAGAGAGCACTGGCGTCGTCAACACTCACGACGCTTACTTCCTATGGTGCATGGCAAATGGGCACGTTTTCGACCTAGCCTATTTCATAGCTCGTGCCATTCAACATCAGACGGAGCAACATAGGAGAGGGGTCATATCTATGGGTCCATACATCACACGCTTGGCTCGATATTTCGGGCTCCTCAACACCGCCGTTCAGATCTCATCACTCACACTGATAGGTTAGATGTCCCCACAGGGCATCCAGATGATGCTGCACATGAGAATGATCCAACGTCGACGTGGGATCGATGTAACACCCCTATCCCGTGTCTGTCGTCGGATTAGGGTTAGGAGCATTACCGAACAGATCGAAAACAATTTACAGAAATTCATACACACATTTATCATTCTTAAGCATAGTGTCCCTTAATACGGTCATCTAGACCTTAAACATGCTTATAAACCGGGTCGGGACTAAATCAAATTACTTATAAAATTTCATGGAAAATTAAAACTTTTCTATGTTTCAGGGATTACACGCCCGTGTAGGCAAGCCGTGTGCCTCCTACGGCTGCTGGACACCCCCGTGTGTCCTCCCCGTGGTCGAATCTAACTTCACATCCACGGCCACCAAGCATCCCTGACCGCTGTGAAGTCAGAGTTTTAAAATTTATAAAGATAATGATCGAACCTGGAAACTAACTATGACAACGATTGAGGCAAGTGCACCTATCGAATAGTAGTATAGCTTAGGCAAGACCGGATTGTCGAACCCAAAGGAACTAAAAGTACTAATACTAACTTTCTTTCTATTATTTAGACTAAAATAAGTGAAGTTGTTTATTAATCTAAATTAACTAATGACTAAGCTAAAGACGCAAAGAAAAAAAGAATGAATTGGGGAAATACTTGGGAAAAACTCAGTTGATTAAGACGATACCCTTAGGAAGAATCCACCTAGACTCCACTTGTTATCTAACACTGAACCAAACAATTTATTCACTTGACTTGATCCGTAGGACTCCCTAACGTATATTAAACCCTCTCTCGAGGAGAATAACGTCTAACCCTAGGTTAATTAATTGAAATCTCTTTCCCATTAATAACCCCCAAGAATAGCAGTAAATCGATCTATAGACTCCCATATTAGGTTTCACCCTAATCCGGTAAAATCTCGTCACCCTATCTCTAGGCGCGCGATCAACTCCACTCAATTATGCTAGATCTACTCTTAAGCAGGGACTTTTGCTCCACCACCTAAGCACATCATACTTGAATTAATATCCGCGAAATATCAACACAAGGAAAAAATCAAGTATTTATCATATAGTTCAGAAAACAATAACAAGATTCATCTAGGTTTCATCCCCCTTCAGGTATCTGAAGGGTTTAGTTCATAACAATAAAGAAAAACATCTCAGAAGAAAAGATAAAACAAAACATAAGAAATCCCTAAAACCCCCTGAAGAAATTGAAGAGGAGATCCTCCGTCTTGAGTAGAATTCCGGCTTCTTGAGATGGATCAACTGGCTATCCCTTGAGAGTTTCCCAAAAATCTGACCTTTTCGGCTTGGCTCCTTGGCCTAGCTGACCGCCCGTCGACTCCCGAATAAGTTGCCCCCTAGGGTGTTTATATAAGCTTTGAGATGCCTTACTTGGCCTCCAAGTATCCTAATCTGAATGAAATTCCTATTTGGGTGTTTAAATAGACTTTTGAATGTGTTTCTTTACCTCTAAGTATCCAAATCCGAGTAAAACTCCTCTTGGCTGCGGCAAGGGCACGGCTATGGCACACGCCCGTGTGAATCGTGGCCAGGCCGTGTGGACTCTGTTAGTGAGGCACGGCCGTGTGGTCTTTGGTCCAGGCCGTGTTCGAGATTATTGAAGAGGCACGACCGTGTGGTCTTGAGCCCAGGCCATGTCGATTTCGTGATGTGGCCCATTTGGCCCGTTTTGAGCCCGTTTCTCGTTCTTTTTATTCTTGGGTGCTTTCTTGAGTATAAGACATGAAAAGAAAGGATTAAGAGCACCTTTTTACATAAATCAAGGGATAAATCATCCAAAAGTATGCTAAATGTGGGATTAAAATATGTTACTACTTCGGTTTATCAAATACCCCCACATTAAGCTTTTGCTTGTCCTCAAGCAAAATTCTCAACTTACAATTAAAACGAACTTTCAATAATTAATAATTCCTATCAACAATGTCTTATCATAATTCATAGATAATTTATACATGGACAATTCAATTCAAAGAGTTCTAAGGATTCAAACAATCTAAGTCATAGATTTGTAGCTCGAAAATATAGGCGTCTCCCCTTATCTAAATAATAACCTTTAATTTAAAATCGACAAGGATTGACATCCTCACTAGAGATTCACTCAAATCACTCAAAGTGTTTAAGGTTCAGGAAAAAGCGCTCAAAAGTCGAACATGAAAAGTTAATCCCATAGGCTTGCCTGAAAATCAAATCTCCACCACTATAATATGAGATGATGCACAAATCAAAAGGTCTTTGAAAGGGTTGTAACGGGGCTAGGGTTAAGGTGTGGATAAAGGCTGAATTAGAAGGTTAGAATCGAGATTGAATTGATAAAATACCTAACTAGAAACAATAAACTGAATAATTACATAATGGATTGAAACTTTAAACTAATAATACGAGCTTCTTCTTCAATATTTGGAATTCAAACGTATAAGCTCACTTAATCACAAAACTAATAATGAATAATGAATATATTTTGATTGATTTTTTTTTAAAGACAAATCATAAATACATAACAAAGGATAAATTACTGAAATAAGAAACATAATTAGGCTATTAATCAAATCAAATCTCGATATAAGGGAAGTCAAAAAAGAATGGTGATAACAAAAACAAACGGTTTCTGGGTTAATATTAGTGGTTATGTCAATAAAAAGGGTTGTTAGGATTAAAAGGGGTTCCCTAGGGGTTAATTGTGAAGGTAGGCTTTTAATGGAGTTAGTGGGTTAAACCTAGGTGCCTTAATCATCTCTGTATATCAAATCATAGGTGTGGTCTCGATATGTATAAACGAGGCAAGTTCTAGAATAACAAACCAATGTTGACATACTCATAATCAATAAAGTGAGCATGAAAAAGAATATATGCTCTATAAGGCTCAAAAACTCACAAAAATTATGGGTATTTTGATATCAACCTCGTAATTTCAAACTTCAAAGTAATATTTAAACTCAGTTCGACAACCTAGAAAATTTTTAATTTCTGAAAAATAGACTTATCATGCTTGATTCTCTAGTATTCTTAGAATTTAATTATCAATGCACATTATCAATGACTTAATCTAAAACATCTCAATAAAAATCATAAATCATAGGAATTTCATCCTAATTAGTAATATGAGGAATTTACTTAAAAAAAGAGAGACTAAATTCAGGATTTTGAGAACGATGCAAAAAGTTTGGCACCTAATTTCAGAAATTTGAGAATAATGAAAAAAGTTAGGCGCCTTTTTAGATTTTTCACCCCCCCACACTTAAGATGTACATTGCCCTCAATGTACAAAGTTAGATATATAGACAATAATACTAAAATCATAAGATATGGAGAGAAGTGAAACTCCCCAAATTTTGGATGGATTCCTTGAGTCGGAGGTGAAAGATAAGTTGGAGGGGCCGGTCTGGATGACGATCCTGTGCTAGATGAAGAAATTGGGTAGCTCGTGGAGGATTAGCCAAGATATAATAATACTAATTAAAACTATACTAATTAAATAATTAAAGAAAAGTAATCTAAAGTGAAGAAAAATAAAGATGAAATTAAAATTAAAAGAAAAGATGGATGGACCGTAGAGTCCTTATTGTTGGGTGTGATTTCTAAGGCTGAGGATATGGTGGTGGTCGTGGTGTGATTCCCTAGCATCCTTTAGAACCTAAAATTAAGAAACTAAGATAAAATAAACTAAATTAAGCAGAAGAGAAGTAAAGATAAGGAAATTGAAGCAAAAGAGAAAAACGAAATAAAAACTAAATGGTCTCAAATATCCTTGGCTCGTCGAATGATTGAAGCGGTCGGCATGAGCTTATATGTATCGGTCTCCATGAGGGAGACTGTACTTTGGCTTCTTCCGCTTCTTTGGCATAGTTTTGGTGTAGCTCAAGGGTATAGAGAAAAGGGGTAGGAAAGAAAATGAAAAGTTGAAGGTTGAAAGTTAGTAGGAGAAGAGGGAAGGGGGGTTTTAAATAGATTTTCAAACCTGGTACCATCCCACGCCCGTGCTCCTTAGGCGTGTCAATTCACATGGCCGCCTCGCATGGCCGTGTGTCTAGGTGTGTTGGTTCACCCACGCCTGTTTTACAGATTGCCTCGCCCGTTGGTGATAAGTCAATGTTGTCCACGGCCGTGTCGCACGACCGTGGCATTCTGTCGGTGCCCGTGGGGCGATGGTTGGAGTCCGTGACTTCAAAGATTTGATTCTCTCTGACTCGTACCACCTCTTCCATGTCAGTACGGTGATCTGGGGCATCCACACAGCCACGGCCACGGCCGTGTGCTAGGTCATGTGGCCTGGAAATCTGCATTTTTGGTTAGTTTAAAGCTAGATACTATAAACAAAGGGTAAAATAGAATAAATAAGAAAAATAAAAATGTAAAAGTTAATGGGGTTAGTGCTCGGGTTGCCTCTCGAAAAGCGCTCGTTTATAGTCTTAAGCTAGACTTTCCTCTCGTTTGCCTCATCAGGGTGGTTTGAGGAGTTGATAGTCCTTCCTCATGCTATCAGTTGTATCCTCGTGAAAAAAATTAAGTCGAGATGTGTTTATAGTAAAAGTACCAAAAATAGGATTACTTACCTCGACTGTTCCGTATGGGAAAACACTGGTTACCCTAAAAGGTATTTCTTTGTTTGTGTTAGGGCCCGAAGGAGATCTTTGAGGATCGGCCTTATCTAACAGTACCTGGTCTCCTATTTTGAGGTGGTTTGTTGTTCCTATGAGCTCTTCTGGGGGCTCCTTCGATTTTACCTTGTGTGGTCCTGGTTCTTCGTCGTGTATCCCTAATTTTTCCTTGAAGTGTGTCTTCCACTCATCTAGATCATCGATCTGAATCCTTCGATCTTCATGAACTACTTCCTTGTTGGCATGGGGTTTAGGATCGGGTTCAGTTGTATTCTTTTGTGGTGCTTCCTGAAAATAAGGGTTAACCGAATGGTTATTGGTAGAATTTACGTTCTCACCTTGATTACTCGATGTTCTGGCTGAGTCGAGAGCCTTGAGGGTGACTATCTCGGTACCTACACGTAGCATGAGTTCTCCCGCATCAACATCAATTTTAGTCCCGGCGCTTGCTAAAAGGGTTTTCCTAAAATTAAGGGAATCGAATTATCCTCATCCATGTCTAAGACAACAAAATCTACTGGAAAACGAATTTGTCAATTTTTACAAGAACATCTTCGATAATACCCTAGGAATTCTAACAGTTTTATCACCTAATTGAATGCTCATCCTAGTTTGTTTGGGTTTCCTAGACCTAATTGTTTAAACAATTTATAAGGCATGACATTTATGCTTGCCCTAAATCACTTAACGCATTATTAACAGCTTAGTCTACCAATTAAACATGGAATTGTAAAACTCCCCGGATCTTTTAGCTTTTGTGGTAGTCTAATCAGTAACGTTGTTTGAGCATACCGCGTTTAATTCCACATGTGGATCCTCGCCTAATTTGCATTTGTTCATCAAGAGATGTTTTAAGAATTTCCTCGAATCGCATCTGTGAAAAGAGCTTCAAATAGCGGTAAGTTAATATGTAATTTCTTTAAAAGTTTAAGAAACTTACCAAACTGCTCCTCTGTGTCGTCTCTTGTTAATGCTTCGGGATATGGTATGCGAGGTTGGTACTCCTTGACTACCGGTTTTGCTTGTCTTGTGTTTCCTCAACTTTACCTTTTTCTACCTCGCTTTCCTTGTATTGGGTTTGGGTTCGTCTAATCCTTCACTTTCTTGAGTCGTTATGGCTTGGATTTGCTCCTTTGGATTAATCTCGGTGTTGCTTGGTAGACGCCCTTGCGATCGTTCGGACATCGCCTTCGCGAGTTGTCCAACCGACTTAGAAACTTCCTCAATCGACTTAGTGACTTCCCTAACTTGGCTCTCGATCCCCTTGATCGATGCTTGTTGGAGTCCGAAGGGTGGTTTCAATGTCTTGGAGACGGTTTTCTGTGGGTCGCCATGAATTTTGTCAAGATCTCTTCAAGATTCACTTCTTCTCCGTGGATAGGGTGATTTTGGAATTTTTGAGGAGGTTGTTGTCTTTGATTTCCTTGATTTCCTTGACCTCCCCACGAAAAATTTGGGTGGTTCCTCCAACCTGGATTATAATTATTACTATAAGGATTATTATTAGATCTGAAATTGTTACCTATATAGTTCATCTGTTCGCTCTCGGTGCTCGATTGGTAGGGTGGGTACTCAGGATTCGCCATGGTTCCACTTGCGTCACACTGCATTACTGGATGTACCTGCGAAGAACACAAACTATCAAGATTTTTATTCATCATCTCTACCTGTGTTGATAGCATGGTTACTGCATCTATGTTGAAAACTCCGGCTGATTTTGTTGGTTTGGTCCTTGTAACCTGCCACTGATAGTTATTCAGTGACGTCTCTTCAATAAACTCGTAAGCTGCTTCAGGAGTTCTATTGTTTAGGGTTCCACCGGTGGCTGAATCAATTAGTTGCCTTGTTGAGGGGTTTACACCGTTATAGAAAGTTTGGACTTGGAGCCACAAGGGTAAACCATGGTGCGGACACCTTCTCAAGAGATCCTTATATCTCTCCCATGCGTCATATAATGTCTCTAAATCCATCTGCACAAAAGAAGAGATATCATTCCGTAATTTGGCCGTTTTGGCCGGTGGGAAATATTTTAATAAAAATTTTTCGGTCATTTGATCCCATGTAGTGATTGACCCTCGTGGTAACGAGTTTAACCACTATTTGGCTTTATTCCTTAATGAAAAGGGAAATAACCGAAGCCTTATGGCATCATCAGAAACGCCATTTATTTTGAAGGTATCACAGAACTCTAAAAAATTAGCTATATGAGTGTTTGGATCTTCGTCCTGCAAACCATCAAATTGAACAAATTATTGAATCATTTGTATAGTGTTACGCTTTAATTCAAAATTATTAGCAGCTATAGCAGGCCTAACAATACTTGATTCTGCTCCTGTTAAATGAGGTTTAGCATAATCATACATAGTACGCGGAGCATTATTTTCTGCCACATCTTGTGGTGGTGGATTATTTTCATCCATCCTTTCAGTAGGATTGGATCTGTCTTCTCGCTCTTCTTCTTGGTAATTTAGGGCTCGCCTAATTTCTCTGCGATTTCTACGAGCGGTAGCTTCAATATCACCATCGTATACTAGTGGTCCTCTCGGGTTCCTTCTAGTCATAAACTAGAGGTACCTGCTAGGAAAAGAAAGAAAGAATAATTTAGCAAAGTTAAAATTTAAACTTAAGAATAAAAGTAAATTGCAGAAAATAAAAAATAATGGCTAAAGTAATAAAAATAGAGCTTTCTTAATATTTTAGTTCCCGACAACGACGCCAAAAACTTGATCATCGTGTGAAGTTAGAGTTTTAAAATTTATAAAGATAATGATCGAACTGGAAACTAACTATGACAACGATTGAGGCAAGTGCACCTATCGAACAATTAGTATAGCTTAGGCAAGACCGAATTGTCGAACCCAAAGGAACTAAAAGTACTAATACTAACTTTCTTTCTATTATTTAGCCTAAAATAAGTGAAGTTGTTTATTAATCTAAATTAACTAATGACTAAGCTAAAGACGCAAAGACAAAAAGAATGAATTGGGGAAATACTTGGGAAAACTCAGGTTGATTAAGACGATACCCTTAGGAAGAATCCACCTAGACTCCACTTGTTATCTAACACTGAACCAGACGATTTATTCACTTGACTTGATCCGTAGGACTCCCTAACGTATATTAAACCCTCTCTCGAAACGAATAACGCCTAACCCTAGGTTAATTAATTGAAATCTCTTTCCATTAATAACCCCTAGAATAGCAAAGAAATCGATCTATAGACTCCCATATTAGGTTTCACCCTAATCCGCAAAAATCTCGTCACCCTATCTCTAGGCATGCGATCAACTTCGCTTAATTATGCTAGATCTACTCTTAAGCGAGGAATTTTGCTCCACCACCTAAGCACATCATACTTGAATTAATATCCATGAAATATCAACACAAGAATTAAGCACACATAATTAAGAAAAATCAAGTATTTATCATATAGTTCGTAAAATAATAACAAGATTCATCTAGGTTTCATCCCCTTCGTATCTCAAGGGTTTAGTTCATAACAATAAAGAAAAACATCTCGTAAGAAAAGATAAAATAAAACATAAGAAATCCCTAAAACCCCCTGAAGGAATTGAAGAGGAGATCCTCCGTCTTGAGTAGAATTCCGGCTTCTTGCGATGGATCAACTGGCTATCCCTTGAGAGTTTCCCACAAATCTGACCTTTTCGGCTCGGCTCCTTGGCCTAGCTGACCGCCCGTCGACTCCCGAATAAGTTGCCCCCTAGGGTGTTTATATAAGCTTTGAGATGCCTTACTTGGCCTCCAAGTATCCTAATCTGAATTAAATTCCTATTTGGGTGTTTAAATAGACTTTTGAATGTGTTTCTTTGCCTCCAAGTATCCAAATCCGAGTAAAACTCCTCTTGGCCGCGGCAGGGGCATGGCTATGGCACACGCCCGTGTGAATCGTGGCCAGGCCGTGTGGACTCTGTTAGTGAGGCACGGTCGTGTGGTCCTTGGTCCAGGCCGTGTTCGAGATTATTGAGGAGGCACGGTCGTGTGGTCTTGGGCCCAGGCCGTGTCGATTTCGTGATGTGGCCCATTTGGCCCGTTTTGAGCCCGTTTCTCATTCTTTTTATTCTTGGGTGCTTTCCTGAGTATAAGACATGAAAAGAAAGGATTAAGAGCACCTTTTTACATAAATCAAGGGATAAATCATCCAAAAGTATGCTAAATGTGGGATTAAAATATGTTACTATTTCGGTTTATCGATGCCAACGCCCCAGACGTGGTCTTAAATGTAATCAGATATCGATGCCACTGTCCCAGACAGGGTCTTATACGAATTAATACGATGCCGATGTCCCAGACATGGTCTTACACGTAGAGTTCATATCGATGCCAACGTCCCAGACGTTGTCTTAAATGTAATCAGATATCGATGCCACTATCCCAGACATGGTCTTATATGAATTAATACGATGCCGATGTCCCAGACATGGTCTTACACGTATAGTTCATATCGATGCCAATTCCCAGACGTGGTCTTAAATGTAATCAGATATCGATGCCACCGCCTCGCATGGGGTCTTATACGAATTAATACGATGCCGATGTCCCAGACATGGTCTTACACGTATAGTTCATATCGATGCCAACATCCCAGACGTGGTCTTAAATGTAATAAGATATCGATGCCACTGTCCCGCATGCATGGGTCTTATACTGAATTAATACGATACCGATGTCCCGCATATGGTCTTACACGCGTATAGTTCATATCGATGCCAACGCCCCGCACGTGGTCTTAAATGTAATCGATTTCGATGCCACTATCCCGCATGCGGTCTTATACGAATTAATATTATACGAATTATACGATGCCGATGTCCCAGACATGGTCTTACACGTATGGTTCATATCGATGCCAACGTCCCAGACGTGGTCTTAAATGTAATCAGATATCGATGCCACTGTCCCAGACAGGGTCTTATACGAATTAATACGATACCGATGTCCCAGACATGGTCTTACACGTATATTTCATATCGAAAACAACGTCCCAGACGTGGTCTTAAATGTAATCAGATATCGATGCCACTATCGCAGAGAGGGTCTTATACGAATTAATACGATGCCGATGTCCCAGACATGGTCTTACACGTATAGTTCATATCGATGCCAACGTCCCAGACGTGGTCTTAAATGTAATCAGATATCGATGCCACTCTCTCAGACAGGGTCTTATACGAATTAATACGATGCCGATGTCCCACACATGGTCTTACACGTATAGTTCATATCGATGCCAACGTCCCAGACGTGGTCTTAAATGTAATCAGATATCGATGCCACTGTCCCAGATAGGGTCTTATACGAATTTATACAATGCCGATGTACCAGACATGGTCTTACACGTATAGTTCATATCGATGCCAACTTCCCAGATGTGGTCTTAAATGTAATCATATATCGATGCCACTGTCCCAGATAGGGTCTTATACGAATTAATACAATGCCGATGTCCCAGACATGGTCTTAGACGTATAGTTCATATCCATGCTACAATGCCGATGTCCCAGACATGGTCTTACACGTATAGTTCATATCCATGCCAACGTCCCAGACGTGGTCTTAAATGTAATCAGATATCGAAGCCACTGTCCCAGACAGGGTCTTATACGAATTAATACGATGCTGATGTCCCAGATATGGTCTTACACGTATAGTTCTTATCGATGCCAACATCCCAGACGTGGTCTTAAATGTAATCAGATTTCGATGCCACTATCCCAGACAGGGTCTTATACGAATTAATACGATGCCGATGTCCCAGACATGGTCTTACACTTACAGTTCATATCGATGCCAACGTCCTAGACGTTGTCTTAAATGTTATAAGATATCGATGCCACTGTCCCAGACAGGGTCTTATACGAATTAATACGATGCCGATGTCCTAGATATGGTCTTACACGTATAGTTCATATCGATGCCAACGTCCCAGACGTGGTCTTAAATGTAATCAGATATCAATGCCACTGTCTCAGACAGGGTCTTATACGAATTAATACGATGCCGATGTCCCAGACATTATTTTACACGTATAGTTCATATCGATGCCAACATCCCAGACGTGGTCTTAAATGTAATCAGATATCGATGCCACTATCCCAGACAGGGTCTTATACAAATTAATACGATGTCGATGTCCCAGACATGGTCTTACACGTATAGTTCATATCGATGCCAACGTCCCAGACGTGGTCTTAAATGTAATTAGATATCGATGCCACTGTCCCAGATAGGGTCTTATACGAATTAATACGATACGAATTAATACAATGCCGATGTCCCAGACATGGTCTTACACGTATAGTTCATATCGATGCCAACGTCCCAGACGTGGTCTTAAATGTAATCAGATATCGATGCCACTGTCCCAGACAGGGTCTTATACGAATTAATACGATGCCGATATCCCAGTCATGGTCTTACACGTATAGTTCATATCGATGCCAACGTCCCAGACGTGGTCTTAAATGTGATCAGATATCGATGCCACTGTCCCAGATAGGGTCTTATACGAATTAATACGATGCCGACGTCCCAGACATTGTCTTACACGTATAGTTCATATCGATGCCGATGTCCCAGACATGGTCTTACACGTATAGTTCATATCGATGCCAATGTCCCAGACGTGGTCTTAAATGTAATCAGATATCGATGCTACTGTCCCAGACAGGGTCTTATACGAATTAATACGATGCCGATGTCCCAAACATGGTCTTACACGTATAGTTCATATCGATTCCAACGTCCCAGATGTGGTCTTAAATGTAATAAGATATCGATGCCACTGTCCCAGACAGGGTCTTATACGAATTAATACGATGCCGATGTCCCACACATGGTCTTACACGTATAGTTCATATCGATTCCAACGTCTCAGACGTGGTCTTAAATGTAATCAGATATCGATGCCATTTGTCCCGCATGGGTCTTATACGAATTAATACGATGCCGATGTCCCGCACATGGTCTTACGTATAGTTCATATCGATGCCAACGTCCCAGACGTGGTCTTAAATGTAATCAGATATCGATGCCACTGTCCCAGACAGGGTCTTATACGAATTAATACGATTCCGATGTCCCAGACATTGTCTTACACGTATAATTCATATCGATGCCAACGTCCCAGACGTGGTCTTAAATGGAATTAGGTATCGATGCCACTGTCCCAGACAGGGTCTTATACGAATTAATACGATGCCAATGTCCCAAACATGGTCTTACACGTATAGTTCATATCGATGCCAATGTCCCAGACGTGGTCTTAAATGTAATCAGATATCGATGCTACTTCGTCCCGCACGGGTCTTATACGAATTAATACGATGCTGATGTCCCAAACATGGTCTTACACGTATAGTTCATATCGATGCCAATGTCCCAGACGTGGTCTTAAATGTAATAAGATATCGATGCCATTTGTCCCGCATGGGTCTTATACGAATTAATACGATGCTGATGTCCCGCACATGGTCTTACACGTATAGTTCATATCGATGCCAACGTCCCGCACGTGAGCTTAAATGTAATCGATATCGATGCCACCGTCCCGCATGCGGTCTTATACGAATGTCACGATGCCGATGTCCCGGACATGGTCTTACACGTATAGTTCATATCGATGCCAACGTCCCAGATGTGGTCTTAAATGTAATGAGATATCGATGCCACTGTCCCAAACAGGGTCTTATACGAATTAATACGAAGCCGATGTCCCAGACATGGTCTTACACGTATAGTTCATATCGATTCCAACGTCCCAGACGTGGTCTTAAATGTAATCCGATATTAATTCCTCTGTCCCAGACAGGGTCTTATACGAATTAATACGATGCCGATGTCCCAGACATGGTCTTAAACGTATAGTTCATATCGATGCCAACGTCCCAGACGTGGTCTTACATGATAAAACAGAACAGATACTTATGTATTCCTAAGTTCATACAGAACTTCTCAGATTTATCACTATATCGACCTTATCCCAGAATTCATATATATAGCATCTCATAAGCATTCATTATCATTTATAGTCATGTAAATAAGCTCAATTCAATACAATTACATTTATTTGCAATATGACTTACCTCGGATTTGATTTATCAGGAATGGAAACGGCTACTCGATTACTTTCGCTTTCCCCCGATCTAAGTCCGTTTTCCTCGGTTGTTGATCTAAACATATTCAGAATTAACTCTTTTATTCACTAATTCATTCAATTCAATCCAAGGGCACGCATTTAGGTTAAATTGCAAATTAGCCCTCATAATTGCATAATTTATCAATTTAGTCCATTTTTCACAAAACATCAAATTCACATAATTTGTTCACACCCATGCATAGCCGAATCTCCCTAGGGACTATATAAGTCCATATATTTTTTTTCATCAAATTCACAAATTAGTCCAAAATAATCTTTTCTCAATTTAGCCCTAATTAGCTAAATTCATCAAAAATTCAAGAACAAAGTATGTTCATCTAGCTCAATCTTTCATTTAACACCATAAATAATCAAAAAGCTTTACATATCATCAATGGCATATCACACAAACATCATCAATTCACAAAATGAATACATGGGTTTTGTAGCTCTCAAAGTAACGATTGCAAAAACGTAGAAATTATCGAAAACCGACTCAAAACATACCTTAATTTAAGCTTACAAGTGCCGAAAATCAAAAGAACATTTTCTTCTTTCCTTTCCTTGCTATATTCGGTGGAGAATGAAAGAATGAGCTCCACTTTCATGTTTCTTTTATTATAATATAATTATAACTTATAAAATAAATATAATATAACTTTTAACTTATAAAATAACATATAAAAACATGTTATAAAACCATGTTACCGTCCACTATAAATAAAAATAGGCTATTTGCCCTTTAAGGACTTCACTATAATAAAGCCATCTCAATTTGATCATTAATCAAATTAAAAGTCACTTTTAAACTTTATGCAATTTAATCCTTTACTCAAAATTAAACATACAAACAGACAATTTAGCTTAGAAAATTTACCACATACTTAATCACATATCAACGGCACAGAATATAATATTAAAATATTATACGGACTCGGATTTGTTGTCCCGAAACCACTGTTCCGACTAGGGTGTAAACTGGACTGTTACAATTCTCCCCCTTAGGGATTTTCGTCCCCGAAAATCTTACCGTTAAACAGATTCAGATATTGCTGTTTCATTGAATCTTCCGGCTCCCACGTAGCCTCTTCAATTCCGTGCCGATTCCATAATATTTTCACTAACAAAATTTTCTTGTTTCTCAACTCTTTTACTTCACGAGCTAAGATACGAATCGGCTCCTCTTTATATGTCATATCAGATCGGATTTCAATTTCAGATGAGGCAATCACATGTGACGGATCGGATCGATATCTACGGAGCATCGAAACATAGAATACATTATGGATCTTTTCTAGCTCGGGGGGCAACAACAATCGATATGCGACAGGTCCAACTCGCTCAATGATCTTATACGGTCCGATGAACCTCGGACTCAACTTGCCTTTACGTCCGAAACGGAGTACTTTCTTCCACGGTGACACCTTCAGAAATACTTTGTCACCAATCTCAAATTTTATATATATATATATTTTAAGTCCACATATGACTTCTGACGATCAGATGCTGCTTTCAAACAATTCTCAGATCAGTTTCACTTTCTGTTCTGAATCTTTTATCAAATCAACTCCATGTAGCTTATTTTCACTGAGCTCGGTCCAATATAGAGGTGTACGACATTTATGTCCGTACAGAGCTTCATATGGTGCCATTTTGATGCTTGACCGAAAACTATTATTGTATGCAAATTCAATCAATGGCTGGTACTGTTCTTACGTACCATCAAACTCAAGAATGCAACATCTTAATATATCTTCAAGAATCTAAATAATCCACTCAGATTGACCATCTGTTTGTGGATGAAAAGTTGTACTGAAATGTAACTTCGTGCCTAAAGCTCCTTGCAATTTCTTCCAGAATCGTGATGTAAACCTCGAGTCTCTATCTGATGCAATAGTTAGTGGTACTCTGTGCAATCTTACAATATCAGAAATACAACGCTCAACTAATCTATCAATTGAGTAATCAGATTGTACCAGAATAAAATGACCGGATTTCGTCAATATATCAATTACGACCCAAATCGCATTTTTCTTTCTCGGAGTCAGGGGCAAACCAGAGACAAAGTCCATTGTCACTTTATCCCATTTCCACTCGGGAATCAGAATCGATTATAACAAACCAGATGGAACTTGATGTTCAACTTTAACTTGCTGACATATTAAACATTTCAACACAAAATCAGAAATATATCCTTTCATACCAGACCGCCAATAGTGTTGCTTCAAATCATGATACATTTTAGTACCTTCCGAATGAATAGATAAGCAACTATTATGAGCCTCACTTAGAATTGGCTGTAACTACTCAGAGTTTCTTGGTGCACAGATACGATCTCTAAATCTCAAACAATCATCAACAACACGAAATTCAGAATCAAAATTCGAATCACACTGAGCTCGTTTTGCTATTATTACAATATCAACTTTCTGACACCACATATCTGTTATAAACTTTTATAGAACTTTTCAATATACACTATCTATTTCGAAATAACAAATAAACATCGATATCACATCTGTGATTCTGAATTAGAAATCAATTTATGTTAAACTCCTTTTTAACTTATAATTTGCTGACTCACTTCTGAATTTCATGACTTCACTAAATAATCATTTATTCATTGCCAAAACAAAATATTCTAAACCATAATCATTTTCCTCAGATAAGAATCACTTATAGACTCAAAAGTTTTTCGACAATTGAAGCTAGCCTTGTTGTACCAAGTTCAGACCTTTCATTCATTAACACAAGGATAAAGATCGTAATCTCTTAATTAACCTCAGACAAAACCAAAAGTGATATTTCGGTCGAAATTATTTCCGTGCAGAAGAAAACTTCAACAATCAAACTAACTTTAATTTATCACAATGTTTCCCAGATAGAATCGTTCCTATAAATATAATTCAGTATCAAGTCTTCAAGAAAATGAATTCTTCTTCCAGACTATTCCTCAATTCACACATGTACATTCAAAATTTGTTTCGCATTGGATGGATAGATTCAGTCACATTTAACCATTCAAATCATTTAACTCAATCAATCGTTTCATCAATTTGACATCTCAAATCTATAATCTTTCTTTTACAATTTAGAAAAAGAAAGATGTAGTATCAACCAGTCCATACCCAAACTTATGTCAGACTCATCATATGGTAATAGCATCAGGTTAGCAGGAAAACAGATATCTCGAAACATTAATGGGCAGTTCTTGCATATTTTGTTAACTAGGACACTTTGACTTAGGGTTTCGATATTTTTACAACAAATTCGATGAGACTCTACAGACGAAGTCTTCTTGATTACTAGATTCGTATATATATACAAATGAGTTGAGCCAAAGTCTATCAATGAAATCACAAAAGTGTCATAAAGAGTAAACGTACCCATAATAATATCTGAAGATGAAGCTTCCTCACAAGATCGAATAGCATACGCTCTATTTGGCTCTCTAAATTCAGATTTTGCAACAGTATCCCTCATAGACCTCTGACTACTACTGACATTTCTTGTATTTCGGGAAGGTCTATCTCTCTCTGGGGCATTATCCGATCTCAAATTCTGAGTAGTCTCTTGTTCAATAGACTTTGGACAGTCTCGAATAAAATGATCTAACGATCCACATCTGAAGCAAGCTTGATTATTCAATATACAATTTCTCGGATGTCTTTTACCATAACGCTTACACTTAAGTCGCTCGGATCTGAAATTTCCAACACTCGCCATCTTTGGGCAATCTCGAATGAAATGATTTCGTGATCCACATTTATAATAAACTCTATTGTTATACTTGCCCCAACATTTTCCCACATGTCATCTTTCACACTGTCTACACTCAGGTTTGTTGCTTTTAGTACTTCCATCATTTGATTCAATTGGATCTTGAGTTCTCAAGCCAACATTTGGTCTCACACGATCTCTATTAGTATGTCCAAATGAAGCATTTGATCTATTGTTTGCATCTCTATATTTCTTCGTTAAAGGTTGAGAAAAATTACTCACCAATCTTTTTCTTTCATTACGAGTTTCAGAATCAACTTTCTCGGTGTTATCATTATTGGTAGCTCGGAACTCTTCAGCCCCATACTTGCGAATCTTGTCAACCGGAGGCTTATTCAACAGATTTATACCCATCATCGGAGGCACAACCGAGGTTTGAGGGGGATTAACCGGGGGCGGGGGTTGTGAAACAGTCGGGTTATTCTTTACGAATTGAGTGAACCATTCACTCATCATTTGGAAGAAAGCTTGTTTAGCTTCTTCCCCTTGACCGTTAGTAGCCGATCTCGGATCAGAGGGCGCTGTCCCTTGCGCGGGAATAGGCGCATTGCTTTCTACGTCGTCAGCTACTGCTCTTTCGGGATCCATTACTATATGAAAATCACATTTTACACGTTAGGATTCATCAAACTATAACAGTTCAGACATATGTCATGTATAGCTAGACTCTGACACGCTACGTTAGTTCGAGAATTGGCTAAACCGTAGCTCTAATACCAACCAAATGTAACACCCCTATCCCGTGTCCGTCGCCGGATTAGAGTTAGGAGCGTTACCGAACAGATCGAAAATAATTTACAGAAATTCATACACTCATTCATCATTCTCAAGCATAGTGTCCCTTAATACGGTCATCGAGACCTTAAACCTGCTTATAAATCGGGTCGGGACTAAATCGATTTACTTAAAAAATTTCATAGAAAATTAAAACTTTTCTAAGTTTCAGGGATTACACGCCCGTGTAGGCAAGCCGTGTGCCTCCCACGGCTGCTGGACACCGCCGTGTGTCCTCCCCGTGGTCGAATCTGACTTCACATCCACGGACACCAAGCATGCCCGTGTGCCTTGGCCGTGGTCAAATCTGACTTCCCATCCACGGCCACCAAGCACGCCTATGTGCCTTGGCCGTGTACTCTTAGGCCATATACTGACTTTCTCACACGGCTACTAGACACGCCCGTGTGTCTTGGCCGTGTGCTATTAGGCTAGCTACTGACTTGGCCCCACGGTCACTAGGCACGCCCGTGTGCCACAACCGTGTGACATTATAGGCCATTTGCAAGGCCAAATTGCCACCCACATAGGTCATATCTACAAGTTATGTTTACCAAATCATTTCATACTCAAATGACACACAAAAACATACCAAATTTACCATTCAATCTATACATTCAATACCAATTCCAAACATACTAAAATACATGGTTTAAACTCATCTCATCACAAACATATTTCATTCATTCACTTAATCAAAACTTGACCATATTATGCCTCAACTAACCATACCAAAACATACTTCATATATCACATTCTTTCAAGCAAATTCCCAACATCATAACTAGCCAAATCACATGGCTAAATTCATATAACAAACTTATACCAAATGTTAGCCTATACATGCCATATCTAGCTTTATAAATTTCCAAAATGGACCAAAATAGGTTTAGTAGTGTGATGACGATCCTTGATGGTCCCCGAGCCTTTAGTAGCTTTGACGATCTATAAAACAGAGAAAACACACACACAAAGTAAGCTTTCAAAAGCTTAGTAAGCCATATACAAATAAACTTAGCATATAGACATTCAAAACATATAATCAATCTAAATTCACTAATGGCTCAATTGCATCATCATAATTCTTCTCAATACATTCACTTAGACCATTCATCTTTCAAACTTGCATATCACTACATACTTAATTAGTTCATAGCATTTCAATCCATATAACACACTTATATTCTCATATTCAAATACATAATTCATTTAGGTAAGTTTAAGAAAATACTTACCTTCTTATACACACAAAGTGTACTTATCTAACATACCTGAAACAAATATACAATTTACATATTCATTCATTTCTTGAACTTGACCATTGAACCGTTTGTAATCTAATAGAACACATAAAGTGCCCGGAATAGTTATACATTGCCAACGCCCCAGACGTGGTCTTAAATGTAATTAGATATCGATGCCACTATCCCAGACAGGGTCTTATACGAATTAATACGATGCCGATGTCCCAGACATGGTCTTACACGTATAGTTCATATCGATGCCAACGTCCCAGATGTGGTCTTAAATGTAATGAGATATCGATGCCACTGTCCCAGACAGGGTCTTATACGAATTAATACGATACCGATGTCCCAGACATGGTCTTACACGTATAGTTCATATCGATGCCAACGTCCCAGACGTGGTCTTAAATGTAATCAGATTTCGATGCCACTATCCCAGACAGGGTCTTATACGAATTAATATTATACGAATTATACGATGCCGATGTCCCAGACATGGTCTTACACGTATGGTTCATATCGATGCCAACGTCCCAGACGTGGTCTTAAATGTAATCAGATATCGATGCCACTTGTCCCGCAGGCGGTCTTATATCTGAATGTCGATACCGATGTCCCAGACATGGTCTTACACGTATATTTCATATCGAAAACAACGTCCCAGACGTGGTCTTAAATGTAATCAGATATCGATGCCACTATCGCAGAGAGGGTCTTATACGAATTAATACGATGCCGATGTCCCAGACATGGTCTTACACGTATAGTTCATATCGATGCCAACGTCCCAGACGTGGTCTTAAATGTAATCAGATATCGATGCCACTCTCTCGGACAGGGTCTTATACGAATTAATACGATGCCGATGTCCCACACATGGTCTTACACGTATAGTTCATATCGATGCCAACGTCCCAGACGTGGTCTTAAATGTAATCAGATATCGATGCCCTTTTGTCCCCCGTATAGGTCTTATACGAATTTATACAATGCCGATGTACCAGACATGGTCTTACACGTATAGTTCATATCGATGCCAACTTCCCAGATGTGGTCTTAAATGTAATCATATATCGATGCCACTGTCCCAGATAGGGTCTTATACGAATTAATACAATGCCGATGTCCCAGACATGGTCTTAGACGTATAGTTCATATCCATGCTACAATGCCGATGTCCCAGACATGGTCTTACACGTATAGTTCATATCCATGCCAACGTCCCAGACGTGGTCTTAAATGTAATCAGATATCGAAGCCACTGTCCCAGACAGGGTCTTATACGAATTAATACGATGCTGATGTCCCAGATATGGTCTTACACGTATAGTTCTTATCGATGCCAACATCCCAGACGTGGTCTTAACTGTAATCAAATATCGATGCCACTATCCCAGACAGGGTCTTATACGAATTAATACGACGCCGATGTCCCAGACATGGTCTTACACGTATAGTTCATATCGATGCCAACGTCCTAGACGTGGTCTTAATTGTAATCAGATATCGATGCCACTGTCCCAGACAGGGTCTTATACAAATTAATACAATGTCGATGTCCCAGACATGGTCTTACACGTATAGTTCATATCGATGCCAACGTCCCAGACATGGTCTTAAATGTAATCAGATATCGATGTCACTGTCCCAGAGAGGGTCTTATACGAATTAATACGATGCCGATGTCCCAAACATGGTCTTACACGTATAGTTCATATCGATGCCAACGTCCCAGACGTGGTCTTAAATGTATCAGATATCGATGCCACTGTCCCAGACAGGGTCTTATATGAATTTATACGATGCCGATGTCCCAGACATGGTCTTACACGTATACTTCATATCGATGCCAACGTCCCAGACGTGGTCTTAAATGTAATCAGATATCGATGCCACTGTCCCAGACAGGGTCTTATACAAATTAATACGATGCTAATGTCCCAGACATGGTCTTACATGTATAGTTCATATAGATGCAACGCCCCAGACGTGGTCTTACATGATAAAACAAAATAGATACTTATATATTCCTAAGTTCATACGGAACTTCTCAAATTTATTACTATATCGACCTTATCTCGGAATTCATATATATAGCATCTCATAAGCATTCATTATCATTTATAGTCATGTAAATAAGCTCAATTTAATACAATTACATTTATTTGCAATATGACTTACATCGGATTCGATTTATCAGGAATGGAAACGGCTACTCGATTACTTTCGCTTTCCCCCGATCTAAGTCCATTTTCCTCGGTTCTTGATCTAAACATATTCAGAATTAACTCTTTTATTCACTAATTCATTCAATTCAATCCAAGGGCACACATTTAGGGTAATTTGCAAATTAGCCCTCATAATTGCATAATTTATCAATTTAGTCTATTTTTCACAAAACATCAAATTCACATAATTTATTCACACCCATGCATAGCCGAATCTCCCTAGGGACTATATAAGTCCATATACTATTTTTTTCATCAAATTCACAAATTAGTCCTCCAAAATAATCTTTTCTCAATTTAGCCCTAATTAGCTAAATTCATCAAAAATTCAAGAACAAAGTATGTTCATCTAGCTCAATCTTTCATTTAACACCATAAATCATAAAAAAGCTTGACATATCATCAATGGCATATCACACAAACATCATCAATTCACAAAATGAATACATGGGTTTTGTAGCTCTCACAGCAACGATTGCAAAAATATGGAAATTATCGAAAATCGACTCAAAACATACCTTAATTTAAGCGTACAAGTGCCAAAAATCAAAAGAACATTTTCTTCTTTCCTTTCCTTGCTATATTCGGTGGAGAATGAAAGAATGAGCTCCACTTTCATGTTTCTTTTATTATAATATAATTATAACTTATAAAATAAATATAACATAACTTTTAACTTATAAAATAACATATAAAAACATGTTATAAAACCATGTTACCGTTGCCCTTTAAGGACTTCACTATAATAAAGCCATCTCAATTTGATCATTAATCAAATGAAAAGTCACTTTTAAACTTTATGCAATTTAATCCTTTACTCAAAATTAAACACACAAACAGACAATTTAGCTTAGGAAATTTACCACATACTTAATCACATATCAACGGCACAGAATATAATATTAAAATATTATACGAACTCGAATTTGTGGTCCCAAAACCACTGTTCCGACTAAGGTGTAACCGGACTGTTACAACCGATCCTCCCCAATATCGACTAGCACCTCCCACCGACGAAGAGGATCCTGAGAACATTACTGATGGTGTTCCCCCACCATATGAGGTACCACCACCGAGCCATCGCCCAGTTCATGCGGCAGCCTCTCTGGCAGACATATCTGAGCGCCTAACACGGTTTGAGCAGTAATGTTTCTAACGCTTCGACCGTATCGACACCACCCTCCACCAGATATGTCAGTACCTGCACATTTCATCGCCGCCACCACCTCGCGACCCAGCCAATGGCGAGGACCTTTGAGTCCTTATATTTTCTTTGTTCTTCATTTTTAATATTTATTTTTCATCTTTATTTCTAGTTTATTTTCGGTTAATTAAAACTTTTTGCCTTTCTTGTTTAAAACTCTTATTAGTAAAGTTTAATTTCTTTTATCACTGGCTGTCTAACTCTCGAGTATCTCTAACAACATCCATTAAATAGTACCCCCTAAACATTTAACTGATGACTTCACAGTTTAAGTAGGTTCAATTTGCCACTCCAAGAACAAACATATCACCAGAGTAATCACCACCACATTCACCTATGCTTATGTCATCATCATTAATAATCCTCCAAGTATTTCATCCAAAATTCAGGAAGTTTCACTTCTCTCCCTATCTTTTGATTTTCTGTATCTATATCTATCTTTGTACATTGAGGGCAATGTACATCTTAAGTGTGGGGGGTGATTAAAAGTGCCTAACTTTTTTTCATTATTCTCAAATCCTGAATTATATCTTGTTTCTTAAGTAATTTTCTCATATCACTATTAGAATAAAATTCCTATGATTTTTTATTTTGATTGATATGTTTTGGATTAAGTTATAGATAATTGTGCATTGATGATTAAATTTTTAAGATACTAGAGAATCAAGCATGATGAGTCTATTTTCAAAAATAAAAAAAAATCAGGTTGTCTACCTGAATCTAATTATTACTTTGAAGTTTGAAATTTACAAGGTTGATATCAAAAAGCCCATAATTTTTGTGAGATTTTGAGCCTTTTAGAGCATACACTTCTTTTCTTGCTCACTTTATTGATTATGAGTGTGTCAACATTGATTTGTCATTCTAGAACTTGCTTCGATTATACATGTCGAGACCACACCTTTGATTTGATATACTGAGATGATAAAAACACCTAGGATTTAACCCACTTACTCCATAAAAAGCCTACCCTCACAATTAACCCTTAGTGAACCCCTTTGATCCTAACAACCCTTTTATTCACTCACCCATTAATATTAACCCAAAACCAACTTTGTATTTGTTATCATCATTTCTCTTGACTACCCCTATATCGAGATTTGATTTGATCGGTTACTTAACTATTTTCTTTATTCCAATTATTAAATTCTATCTTATTATTATTGTACTTGATTTGTTCTTAAAAAAAATCGAAGTATATTTATTATTAGTTCTGTGATTAAGTGAGCTTATACAGTTAAATTCACATCTTTAGAAGAAGCTCGTGTTATTAGTATTAGTATTACAAGTTTTCAATTGATGTAATTATTCTTTATTCAGTTCATTGTCTATAGCTAGGTAATTTGTCAATTCAACCTCGATTCTAACCTTCTAATTCAGCCTTTATCCACACCTTTAACCTAAGCCCCGTTACAACCCTTTTTAAGACCTTTTGATTTTTGTATCATCTCATATTATGGTGGTGGAGATTTGATTTTCATGCAAGC
This sequence comes from Gossypium sturtianum, assembly GCA_025698515.1. Taxonomy (NCBI): domain Eukaryota; kingdom Viridiplantae; phylum Streptophyta; class Magnoliopsida; order Malvales; family Malvaceae; genus Gossypium; species Gossypium sturtianum. Next base: position 121,253,273 of record CM046952.1, read on the forward strand.
CTATGGGATTAACTTTTCATGTTTGACTTATGAGTGCTTTTTCTTGAACCTTAAACACCTCGAGTGATTTGAGTGAATCTTTAGTAAGGATGTCAACCCTTGTCGATTTTGAATCAGAGGTAATTATTTAGATGAAGGGAAACACCGATATTTTCATGCTACAAAAATATATGACTTAGATTTTTTGAATCTTTAGGACTCTTTGAGTTGAATTATCCATGTACGAATTATCTATGAATTATGATGAAACACTATTGATGAATATCATGAATTGAGGAAGTTCATTTTAATTGTGAGTTGAGAATTTTGCTTGAGGACAAGAAAAAGCTTAAGTGTGGGGGTATTTGATAAACCGTAATAGTAACATACTTTAATCCCACATTTAGCATGCTTTTGGATGGTTTATCCCTTGAATTATGGAATTTGGTGCTCTTAATCCTTTAATTTCATGTTTTATAATCAAGAGAGCATAGGAGGATGAAAAGAACGAGAAATGGGCTTAAAACGGGCCAAATGGGCCAAAGTGAGAAATCGACACGGCTTGGGGTTTCACCATACAGCCGTGCCCCTTTAGCAGGCTCGAACACGGCCTACAACTCGACTTACACGGGCGTGTGCCATGGGCGTGTCCCTGCCGTGGAAAAGAAGAATTTGTTTCAAATTAGGGTACTTAGAGGCAAAGAAACACATTCTAAAAGCCTATATAAACACCCTAAAGGCCAATCCTTAGGGGGGCGTCCAGCTAGGCCAAGGAGCCAAGCCAGAGAGGTCAGATTCGTGGGATTTACTCGAAGAAAGCCAGTTGATTCATCTCAAGAAGCCGGAGTCATACTCAAGACGGAAGATCTTCTCTTCAATTTCTTCAGGGGGTTTAAGGTTTTTCTTATGTTTTGTTTTATCTTTTTTTCCGAGATGTATATTTTTATGATTATGAACTAAACCCTCAGATACCTGAGGGGGATGAAACCTAATACGGATCTTGTTATTGTTTTCTGAGCTATATGATAAATACTTGATTTGTTCTTAATTATGTGTTCTTAATTCTTGTTTTGATATTTCAGGATATTGATTCAAGTATTGATGTGCTTAGGCAGAGGAGGAATAGACCCTGCCTAAGAGTAGATCTAGCATAGTTAAGCGAAGTTGATCGCAACCCTAGAGATAGGATGACGAATGATAAACTGTAATAATAACATATTTTAAACCCACATTTAGCAGACTTTTGGATGATTTATCCCTTGAATTATGTAATTTGGTGCTCTTAATCCTTTAATTTCATGTTTTATACTCAGGAGAGCACCGGAGGATGAAAAGAACGAGAAACGGGCCTAAAATAGAGTAAATGGGCCATATCACGAAATCGACACGGGCTGGACCCAAGATCACACGACCGTGCTCCTTCAGTAGGTTCGAACACGGCCTGGCCACGATTCACACGGGCGTGTGCCATAGGCGTGTCCCTGACGTGACAAAGAAGAATTCTATTCGGATTAGGGTACTTAGAGGAAAAGAAAGCCATTCCAAAAGCCTATATAAACACCCTAGAGGCCAACCTTCAGGGCGCGTCCAGCTAGGCCATGGAGCCAAGTCGGAGAGGTCAGAATCGTGGGATTTACTCGAAGAAAGCCAGTTGATTCATCTCAAGAAGCCAGAGTCATACTCAAGACGGAGGATCTTATCTTTAATTCATTCAGGGGGTTTTACGGTTTTTCTTATGTTTTGTTTTATCTTTTTATTTGAGATGTATTCTTTTATAATTATGAACTAAACCCTCAGATACCTGAGGGGGATGAAACCTAAAATGGATCTTGTTATCGTTTGCTGAACTATATGATAAATACTTGATTTGTTCTTAATTATGTGTTCTTAATTCTTGCTTTGATATTCCAGGATATTGATTCAAGTACTGATGTGCTTAGGTGGTGGAGAAAAAGTCCCTGCCTAAAAGTAGATCTAGGATAGTTAAGCGGAGTTACTCGCGCGCCTAGACATAGGGTGACGAAATTTTGCCGGATTAGGGTGAAACCTAATATGGGAGTCCATAGATCGAGTTAATACAATTCTAGGGGTTTTAATTAGAAAGAGATTTCAATTAATCAACCTAGGGTTAGACGTTAGTTGCCTCAAGAGAGGGATTAATATACATTAGGGAATCCTACGGATCAAGTCAAGTGAATAAATCGTCTGGTTTAGAGTTAGATAGCAAGTGAAGTCTAGGTCGATTCTTCCTCGGGTATTGTCTTTGTCAATTTGTTTTTCTCACGAGTATTTTCCCAAATTCGTTCTCTTTGTCTTAGCATCTTTAGCTTAGTAGTTAGTTAATTTTAGATTAAACAACAAATTTCCTTGTTTCTTAGGCTAAATAATAGAAAGAGAGTTAGTATTAGTACTTCTGGTTCTTTTGGGCTCGACAATCCGGTCTTGCCACTAAGCTATTCTACTGTTCGATAGGTGCACTTGCCTCAATCGTCGTCACAGTTAGTTTCCAGGCTCGATCATTCTTTATATAATTTTTTAACACTCTGATGTACACGATCAAGTTTTTGGCGCCGTTGCCGGGGAACCAAAATATTAAGAACGCTCAATTTTTATTACTTTAGCCATTTTTTTTATCTTTTCAATTTACTTTTGACTTTGCTAATTTTTCTTGTTTTATTCCTTGCTGGTACCTCTAGTTTATGACTAGGAGGAACTCGACAGGACCCTTAATTTACGACAGTGATATTGAAGGTACCGTTCGTAGAAATTGTAGAGAGATAAGGCGAAGCTTATCTTACATAGAGGAAGTGCAAGAAGACGAAACCAATACCACCGAAGAGATGGCTGAGAATAATCTACTACCTCCAGAGATGGTCAAAAATCATACTCCTTGAACTATGTATGATTATGCTAAACCTAATTTAACAGGAACTGAATCGAGTATTGTTAGACCTACTACTGCTATAAATAATTTCAAATTGAAACCTAACACTATACAGATGATACAACAGTTTGTTCAGTTTGATGGTTTGCAGGATGAGGATCCTAACACACACTTAGCAAACTTTCTAGAATTCTGTGATACCTTAAAAATAAATGGCATTTCTGATGATGCCATACGTCTTCGGTTATTTCCCTTTTCTCTGAGGAATAAATCTAAATAGTGGTTACATTCTCTTCCACGAGGGTCAATCACTACATGGGATCAAATGACTGAAAAGTTTTTATTAAAATATTTTTCGCTGGCCAAAACGGCCAAGTTGAGGAATGATATCTCTTCTTTTGTGCAGATGGATCTAGAAACTCTTTACGACGCATGGGAGAGATACAAAGACCTATTGAGAAGGTGCCCACACCATGGATTACCCTTGTCGCGACAGGTCCAAACCTTTTATAACGGTGTAAACCCTTCAACTAGGCAGTTGATTGATTCAGCCACCGGCGGAACCCTGAATAATTAAACACCTGAAGCAGCTTACGAATTTATAGAGGAGATGTCACTGAATAACTATCAGTGGCAAGTCACGAGGACAAAGCCCACGAAAGCTGCCAGTGTTTTCAACCTCGACGCAGTAACCATGCTATCAAACCAAGTAGAGATGTTAAATAAGAAGGTTAATGGTCTATACGGTTCTTTGCAGGTACAACCCGTTATGCAATGCGAAGCAAGTGGAGGTATGGCAAACCCTAAGTACCCACCCTACGGACATGGCATAGAAGGCGAACAAATGAACTATGTAAGTAATAATTTTAGATCTCAAAATAATCCTTATAGCAATACTTACAACCCAGGTTGGAAGAACCACCCCAATTTCTCATGGGGTGGTCAAGGAAATCAAAGACAACAACCCCCTCCAAACTTCCAACAACAGCCCTACCCACAGGAAAAGAAGCCAAACCTTGAGGAGATGCTGACAAAATTCATAGCGGTGACAGAAACACGTTTCCAAAACACCGAAACAGCACTCAAAAAGTAAGAAGCATCGATTCAAGAGATCCAGAATCAGGTAGGTCAACTTACCAAGATCATGTCAGAACGACCACAAGGTAGATTGCCAAGCAACACTGAAACTAACCCAAAGGAGCAACTTTAAGCCATAACAGCTCAGGAAAGTGTAGGGTTAGATGAGCCTAAGGTAAGCCAAGAGAATGTGGTAGAGGAATGTAAGAACGAGGTAAGTCATGATAAGCCGAAATCGATAATTAAAGAGTACCAACCTCGTATACCATACTCCGATACGTTGAAGAAAGACGACACAGAGGAACAATTTGGTAAGTTTCTTAAACTTTTAAAGAAATTACATATTAACTTACCGTTTCTTGAAGCCCTTTCGCAGATGCCAGATTCGAGGAATTTTTTAAAAGAGCTTCTGACAAACAAACGGAGGTTAGACGAGTCGTCGCATATGGAGCTAAATGCAATGTGCTCAGCAATTCTACAAAATAAATTACCACGCAAATTAAAAGATCCAGGGAGTTTTACAATTCCATGTTTAGTTGGTAGTTTATATATTGATAACGCGTTAGCTAATTTAGGGGCAAGCATAAATGTTATGCCTTATAAATTGTTTAAACAACTAGGTCTAGGGAAACCCAAACAAACTAGGATGAGCATTCAATTAGCTGATAAAACTATTCGAATTCCTAGGGGTATAATCGAAGATGTTCTAGTAAAGATTGATAAATTCGTATTCCCAGTAGACTTTATAGTTTTAGACATGGATGAGGACAATAGTATCCCCTTAATTTTAGGGAGACCCTTTTTAGCAACTGCTAGAACTAAAATTAATGTGGGTACAGGTGAACTCATACTCCGTGTAGGTGACGAATCAATCAGTCTTCAGGCTCTCGACTCAACTAGGACATCGAGCAATCAAGGTGAGAAAATAAATTCTATTAATGACCATTCGGTTAAACCTTCTTTTCAGGAAGCACCACGGAACTACACACCCGAGCCAAATCCTACATCTCATAACAATAAGGCAATAACTCATGAGGATCGAAGGGTTCAAGTTGATGACCTAGACGAGTGGAAGACACATTTCAAGGATAAACTAGGAATACACAAAGTAAAACCGAGGGAACCACCAGACGAGCTAATAGGAACGACAAATCACTTCAAAATAAGAGATCAGGTATTATTAGATAAAGTAGACCCTCGAATATCTCCTCCTGACCCTAATACAAACAAAGAAATCCTTTTTAGGGTAATCAAGGTTTTCCCATACGGAACAGTCGAGGTAAGTAATCCTATATTTGGCACTTTCAAAATAAACGCTACTCTACTTGAACTATACACGTATAATAGGACAGATAGCATGAGGAAAGATGTTCAACTCCTCAAACCACCCTGATTATGCGAATGAGAGGTAAGTCTAGCTTAAGACTATAAACGAACGCTTCTCGGGAGGCAACCCGAGCACCAACTCTATTAATTTTTACATTCTTTTATTTTTTTATTTTATTTTATTTTATTTTTATTTTTACTTCAGCATCTAATTATAAACTAACCAAAGTGCAGATTTCCATACCACACGGCCTTGCACACGGCTGTGGCTGTGGCCGTGTGGATACTACGGACTCCCGTACTGACATAGCAGGGGTAGTACGAGCCAATGACGAAAGATTCCCAGATCACGGACGACTATAAAATGCCACAGCCGTGTGATATGGCCGTGGCCGACACTGAGGGAAGTCATACGGGCTCCGACTGAACACCACGGCCGTGCGATACAGCCGTGGTCGACACTGTTTCATCAAACATGGGTGTGGTGACCACGAAACGGGCGTGGGAGAAACGAACAAAACACAACACGACCGTGCGATACGGCCTTGTGACTCAACACGCCCATGGTACACGGGCGTGGGGGTGTACCATACCTGAAAATTCTATTTAAACCCCTTCCTTCTTCTTACCTACTCCCCACCTCCTTTCTCCCATCCTATTCTTCAGACCCCTACCCTTCCATACTTTTCTTCTTTAGTCCTTCCCCAAACCCTTGACCTCCACCACATCTATGTCGAAGAAGCGGAAGGATCCAAGCACAATCTCCCTGTGGGAGATCGATCTACATAATTTCATGCCAGCTGCTTCAATTATTCGACAAGCCAAGGGTCTTTGAGGCCATTTAACTCTTATTTTTCTTTTCTATTTTCCTTTATTTTCCTTATCTTAACTTATCTTCCACTAAATTTAGTGTATCTTATTTTAGTTTCTTGTTTTTAGGTTCTTCAGGCTGCTTGGGAATCACACACCACGGCCTCAGAAATCACACCCACCTCGCGAACCATATAACAATAAGGACTTTTCAGTCCATTTATCTATTCTTTTAATTTTATTTTACTTTCTATTTTCTTTTTCTTTATCTTTCTTGTCTTTAAATACATAATTAGTTTATTTTAAATATGTCTTACTATTTCCTGGCTATTTCTTCACGGGCTACCCAATTTCTTCATCTAGCGCAATAATAGTGGGCGGCCGCCACATCACGACCACTCCCAACTCAAGGAAGCCATCCAGAATTCAGGGAGTTTCACTTCTATCCCTATCTTTTGATTGTTTCCTATAATATTTTTATCTATCTTTGTACATTGAGGGTAATGTACATCTTAAGTGTGGGGGGTGAATATTAAAAGTGCCTAACTTTTTTCATTATTCTCAAATCCTGAATTAGATCTTGTTTCTTAAGTAAAATTTTTCATGTTACTATTAGAATAGAATTTCCCATGATTTATGATTCTTATTGATATGTTTTGGATTAAGTCATTGATAATTGTGCAGGGGTGATTAAACTTTAAGATAATAGAGAATCAATCATGATAAGTCTATTTTCCGTAATTAAAAAAAAAATTAGGTTGTCTACCTGAATTTAAATATTACCTTGAAGTTTGAAATTTACAAGGTTGATATCAAAAAGCCCATAATTTTTTGTGAGATTTTGAGCCTTTTAGAGCATATATTTTTTTTTCTTGCTCACTTTATTGATTATGAGTGTGTCAACATTGATTTGTTATTCTAGAACTTTCTTCGATTATACATGTCGAGACCACACCTTTGATTTGATATACAGAGATGACAAAGGCACCTAGGATTTAACCCACTTACTCCATAAAAAGCCTACCTTCACAATTAACCCCTAGTGAACCCCTTTCATCCTAACAACCCTTTTTTATTGACTCACCCACTAATATTAACCCAACACTAACTTTGTATTTGTTATCACCATTTCTCTTGACTACCCCTATATCGAGATTTGATTTGATCGGTTACTTAACTATTTTCTTTATTCCAATTATTAAATTCTATCTTATTATTATTACTTGATTTGTTCTTAAAAAAATGAAGTATATTCATTATTAGTTCTATGTTATTTGAGCTTAAACTGTTAATTTTATTATCTTTAGAAGAAGCTCATGTTATTAGTATTAAAGTTTCCGTGATGTAATTATTCAATATTAGTACAACTTTCTAGTTAGGTAATTTGTCAATTCAGTCTCGATACTAACTCTCTAATTCAGCCTTTATCCACACCTTTAACCCAAGCCCCATTACAACCCTGTTAAAGACCTTTTGATTTGTGTATCATCTCATATTACAGTGGTGGAGATTTGATTTTCATGCAAGCCTATGGGATTAACATTTCATGTTTGACTTATGAGTGCTTTTTCCTGAACCTTAAACACCTCGAGTGATTTGAGTGAATCTTTAGTGAGGATGTCAATCCTTGTCGATTTTGAATTAGAGGTAATTATTTAGATGAGGGGAAACACCTATGTTTTCATGCTACAAAATGTATGACTTAGATTGTTTGAATCTTTAGGACCCTTTGAGTTGAATTATCCATGTATAAATTATCAATGAATTATGACAAAACATTATTGATGAATATTATGAATCGAGGAAGTTTGTTTTAATTGTGAGTTGAGAATTTTGCTTGAGGACAAGTAAAAGCTTAAGTGTGGGGGTATTTGATAAACCGTAATAATAACATATTTTAAACCCACATTTAGCAGACTTTTGGATTATTTATCCCTTGAATTATGTAATTTGGTGCACTTAATCCTTTAATTTCATGTTTTATACTTAGGAGAGCACCGGAGGATGAAAAGAACGAGAAATGGGCCTAAAATAGAGTAAATGGGCCATATCACGAAATCAACACGGCCTGGACCCAAGACCACACGGTCGTGCTCCTTCAGCAGGTTCGAACACGGCCTGGCCACGATTTACACGGGCATGTGCCATGGGCGTGTCCTTGACGTGACAAAGAAGAATTCTATTCGGATTAGGGTACTTAGAGGAAAAGAAAGCCATTCCAAAAGCCTATATAAACACCCTTGAGCCCAACCTTCAGGGGGCGTCCAGCTAGGCCAAGGAGTCAAGTCGGAGAGGTCAGAATCGTGGGATTTACTCGAAGAAAGCTAGTTGATTCATCTTAAGGAGCCAGAGTCATACTCAAGACGGAGGATCTTCTCTTTAATTCCTTCAGGGGGTTTTAGGGTTTTTCTTATGTTTTGTTTTATCTTTTCTTTTGAGATGTATTCTTTTATAATTATGAACTAAACCCTCAGATACTTGAGGGGGATGAAACCTAAAACGGATCTTGTTATCGTTTGCTGAACTATATGATAAATTCTTGATTTGTTCTTAATTATATGTTCTTAATTCTTGCTTTGATATTCCAGGATATTGATTCAAGTGCTGATGTGCTTAGGTGGTGGAGTAAAAGTCCCTGCCTAAGAGTAGATCTAGCATAGTTAAGCGGAGTTGCTCGCGCGCCTAGACATAGGGTGATGAAATTTTGCCGGATTAGGGTGAAACCTAATATGGGAGTCCATAGATCGAGTTAATGCAATTCTAGGGGTTTTAGTTAGAAAGAGATTTCAATTAATCAACCTAGGGTTAGACGTTAGTCACCTCGAGAGAGGGATTAATATACATTAGGGAATCCTACGGATCAAGTCAAGTGAATAAATCGTCTGGTTCAGAGTTAGATAACAAGTGAATTCTAGGTGGATTCTTCCTCGGGTATTGTCTTAGTCAATTGGGTTTTCTCACGAGTATTTTCCCAAATTCGTTCTCTTTGTCTTAGCATCTTTAGCTTAGAAGTTAGTTAATTTTAGATTAAACAACAAATTCCCTTGTTTCTTAGGCTAAATAATAGAAAGAGAGTTAGTATTAGTACTTCTGGTTCCTTTGGGTTCGACAATCCGGTCTTGCCACTAAGTTATACTACTGTTCGATATGTGCACTTACCTCAATCGTCGTCACAGTTAGTTTCCAGGCTCGATCATTCTTTATATAAATTTTTAAGACTCTGACGTACACGGTCAACCAAAATCTACTGGATTAGGGTCAAACCTAATATGGGAGTCCATAGATCGAGTTAATGCAATTCTAGGGGTTTTAATTAGAAAGAGATTTCAATTAATCAACCTAGGGTTAGACGTTAGTAGCCTCGATAGAGGCATTAATATAAATTAGGGAATCCTACGGATCAGGTCAAGTGAATAAATCGTCTGGTTCAGAGTCAAATAACAAGTGAAGTCTAGGTGGATTCCTCCTTGGGTATTGTCTTAATCAATTGGTTTTTCCCACAAGTATTTCCCTAATTCATTCTCTTCGTCTTAGCGTCTTTAGCTTAGTAGTTAGTTAATTTTAGATTAAATAACAATTCCCTTAATTCTTAGGCTAAATAATAAGAAGATAGTCAGTATTAGTACTTTTGGTTCCTTTGGGTTCGACAATCCGGTCTTGCCACTAAGCTATACTACTGTTCGATAGGTGCACTTGCCTCAATCGTGGTGATAGTTAGTTTCTAGGCTAGATCATTCATTATATAAATTTTAAGACTATCGATACCAACGATCAATAATCTATCATTAAACGTCAAAATACTCATGTATTCATCAATGGCAACATCTAAAATCTTTAACAGTTGCAAATTAGTCCCTGGGCTAGCTAGATCTAGTTGCAACGATCGCAAAAACATAGAAATCATTAAAAATTGAGTCAAAAATGACATACATGCATAAGAAGCTTTAGCCGAAGCTTAAAACTCAAAAATAGAGTTTCTTCTTTTCTATTTTTGGTGAACAAACTCATTAAAGAATATGATAGTTTGTTTTTAATTACTTTATTTTGTTTAATTTATTAAATTACAACATTATCCTTTTTAATTAACTATATAAAACACTTAATATATGTCCATCTTTGTCCACTTACTTAAGTAATGGTCTAATTACCACATAAGGACCTACACTTTAATATTCCATAGCTATTAAATACCTTTAACTGTTAGAACATCAATTTTGCACTTTACGCGATTTAGTCCTTTTTTTTCAAATTAACTAATCAAACGATAAAATTTCTTAACGAAAATTTCACTCAAACATATTATCATGCTGTAGACATTAAAATAATAATAAAATAATTATTTCAACTTCAGATTTTTGGTTCCAAAACCATTGTTCCGATTTGACTAAAACCGGGCTGTTACACATATGATGATAAGCAAAAGTACCAAAGGGGCAAGTGAAAGTTGTTTTCTCCTGATTCTCTGGTGCAATAGCAATTTGGTCGTACCCAGAATAGCCATCTAGGAAGCAGTAATAAGCTTTTCCAGCAAGCCAATATAACATTTGGTCAATGAAGGGAAGTGGAAAATGATCCTTCCTTGTGGCTGCATTTAATTTACGATAGTCCATACAAACTCGCCATCCCATGGGGATGCGTGTTATAGTAATTCATCCTTATCATTGCAAACCACTATGATGCCACACTTTTTTTTGACACATTGCACTGGACTCACCCACTTGCTATCAGAAATTGGGAAAATAATTCCTGCATCAAGCCATTTTATGATTTCTTTCTTGACCATTTCCTCTATCTTCTCGTTTAACCTTATTTGTGGTTCAATTGACTGCTAGCCTTCATCTTCTAACTTGATTTTGTGCATGCAAAAAGAAGGACTAATACCTTGAATATCCGCAATACTCCAGGAAATAGCTCGTTTGTACTGCTTGAGAATATGAGTCAATTTCTTTTCTTGTGTTTCATCTAGTGTTCTGGAGATAATAACTGGAAGAGTATTGTGATCACCCAAAAAGATGTATTTAAGATGTGACAAACCGAAATAGTAACATATTTTAATCCCACATTTAGCATACTTTTGGATAATTTATCCCTTGATTTATGTAAAAAGGTGCTCTTAATCCTTTCTTTCATGTCTTATACTCAGGAAAGCACCCAAGAATAAAAAGAACGAGAAACAGGCTCAAAACAGACCAAAATGGGCCAAAGAAGAAACCGACACAGCCTGGACTAAAGCCCACATAGCCGTGCCTCCTCAAATATACTAGAACACGACCTGATGTCGATCTACACGGCCGTGCCTCATTAATGGATCCAACACAGCCTGGCCACGATTCACACAGGCGTGTGCCATGGCCGTGCCCCTGCCGTGGAGGAGAGTAATTTCACTCGGAAAAGGATACTTAGGGGCAAGGAAACCTATTTCAAAAGCCTATATAAAGACCCTAGGTATAACCTAAAAAGAGGGCGGTTAGCTAGGCCAAGGAGCCGAGCCGAAGAGGTCAGATTTGTGGGAAACTCTCAAGGGATAGCCAGTTGATCCATCTCAAGAAGCCGAAATTCTACTCAAGACGGAGGATCTCCTCTTCAATTCCTTCAGGGGGTTTTAGGGATTTCTTATGTTTTGTTTTAACTTTTCTTCTGAGATGTTTTTCTTTATTATTATGAACTAAACCCTTCAGATAACCGAAGGGGGATGAAACCTAGATGAATCTTGTTATTGTTTTCTGAACTATATTATAAATACTTGATTTGTTCTTGATTATGTGTGCTTAATTCTTGTGTTGATATTTCGCGGATATTAATTCAAGTTGAATGTGCTTAGGTGGTGGAGCAAAAGTCCCTGCTTAAGAGTAGATCTAGCATAATTAAGTGGAGTTGATCGCACGCCTAGAGATAGGGTGGCGAGATTTTACTGGATTAGGGTGAAACCTAATATGGGAGTCCATAGATCGATTTACTGCTATTCTAGGGGTTTTAATTAGAAAGATATTTCAATTAATCAACCTAGGGTTAGATGTTATTTGCCTCGAGAGAGGGTTTAATATAAATTAGGGAGTCCTACGGATCAAGTCAAGTGAATAAATCATTTGGTTCAGTGTTAGATAACAAGTGGAGTCTAGGTGGATTCTTCCTAAGGGTATCGTCTTAATCAACTGAGTTTTCCCAAGTATTTCCCCAATTCATTCTTTTTGTCTTTGCGTCTTTAGCTTAGTAATTAGTTAATTTAGATTAATAAACAACTTCACTTATTTTAGGCTAAATAATAGAAAGAAAGTTAGTATTAGTACTTTTAGTTCCTTTGGGTTCGACAATCCGGTCTTGCCTAAGCTATACTACTGTTCGATAGGTGCACTTGCCTCAATCGTTGTTATAGTTAATTCCAAGATCGATCATTATAAATTTAAAACTCTGAAATACAACGATCAAGATGAAGAGGTAGTGGTTTCAATTCCAGAGTGGGAGCTTCTTTAGTTGATGGTTTGAAAATTGGAGTGGTTTTTTTGGTTAGGTCTAAAGATTCAATTCGCCATCTATGCTTGACTTCAACAGTACTAGCTTCAATCATGCTATCACAATTGTCTACGGATTCAACCTCAAATGTCACTACAATTTCTTCAGTAAGTACTGTGCTTTGGTTGTTGAATTCTTCCTCAATCAAATCATCGAGCACATCGATAGTATGACACTTTGCTTTATCATTGTGATGAACAGACTCAAAAACACTAAAGGTAACTTGCTCATCATTCAATCGCATGATGAGTTCTCCTTTATAAACATTAATGAGAGTTCGGCCAGTGGCTAAAAATGGCCATCCCAAGATTATGGGAACCTCCTTGTCTGCCTCGCAATCAAGTATGATAAAATCAGCCGGAAAAATAAACTTATCCACACGAACTAAAACATCTTTGATTTGCCCTTCAGGTTGAGCTAAAGATCGATCTGCCAGTTGCAATGTCATTGCAGTGGGTTTCCTGTGACCAATTCCCAACTTTCTAAAAGTAGATAGTGGCGTGAGGTTGATGCTAGGTCCCAAATCGCATAAAGCTTTGCCCAAATATTGATTGCCAATCGAACATGAAATGGTAAAGCTTCCAAGATCTTTCAATTTAGGGGGTAACTTGTTTGTCAAGACAGAACTACAGCCTTCTGTGAGTGCAATAGTTTTAATATCAGTGAGTTTTTTCACCTTGGATGATAAACCGTAAAAGTAACATATTTTAATCCCACATTTAGTATGCTTTTGGATGAATTACCCCTTATTTTATGTAAAAAGGTGCTCTTAATCCTTTCTTTTCATGTTATATACTCAGGAAAGCACCGTAGGATGAAAAGAACAAGAAACGGGCTTAATACGAGCCAAATAGGCCAAAGCACGAAATTGACACGGCCTGGGCCCAAGACCACACGGCCGTGCCTCCTCAATAATCTCGAACACGGTCTAGCCACAAGATACACGGGTGTGTCACCTCATTAAAAGTCTGAACACGACCTAAAGACGATTCACACGGGCGTGTGCCATGGCCGTGTCCTTGCCGTGGAAAAGAGCAAATTTGGATTTGGATACTTAGGGGCAAAGAAACACATTCCAAAAGCCTATAAATACACCCTAAGTATGACCTGAAAGGGGGGAGCCCAAAGCTATCGTTTAGGGGCGTCTTGCTAGGCCAGAGAGGGCAGATTTGTGGGGATTCGCTCAGGGATAGCCAGTTGATCCATCTCAAGAAGCCAGAATTATACTCAAGACGGAGGATCTCCTCTTCAATTCCTTCAGGGGGTTTTAGGGATTTCTTATGTTTTGTTTTATCTTTTCTTCTGAGATGTTTTCTTTTATTGTTATGAACTAAACCCTCAGATACCTGAGGGGGATGAAACTCAGATGGATCTTGTTATCGTTTGTTGAACTATATGATAAATATTTGATTTGTTCCTAATTATGAGTTCTTAATTCTTGTGTTGATATTTCGCGGATATCGATTCAAGTTTGATGTGCTTAGGTGGAGGAGCAAAAGTCCCTACCTAAGAGTAGATCTAGCATAGTTAAGCGGAGTTGATCGCGCGCCTAGAGATAGGGTGACGAGGCGTTGCCGGATTAGGGTGAAACCTAATATGGGAGTCTATAGATCGAGTTAATGCAATTCTAGGGGTTTTAATTAGAAAGAGATTTCAATTAATCAACCTAGGGTTAGACGTTATTCGCCTCGAGAGAGGGTTTAATATAAATTAGGGAATCCTACGGATCAAGTCAAGTGAATACATCGTGCAGTTCGAGTTAGATAACAAGTGAAGTCTAGGTGGATTCTTCCTTGGGTGTCGTCTTAATTAATTGGTTTTTCTTCAAGTATTCTCCCAAATTCATTCTTCTTTGTCTTAGAGTCTTTAAGTTTAGTAGTTAATTAATTTAGATTAAACAACCATTCGCCTAATTCTTAGGCTAAATAATAGAAAGAAAGTTAGTATTAGTACTTTTAGTTCCTTTGGGTTCAACAATCCGGTCTTGCCTAAGCTATACTACTATTTGATAGGTGCACTTGCCTCAATCGTTGTCATAGTTAGTTTCCAGGTTCGATCATTCTCGTTATTTAAATTTTTAAAACTCTGACACATGATCATTGGACAAGAGGTCTTTCATAAATTTCCCATAACTTAGAATTTGTACCAGAGCGTCCACTAAAGGAATGTTGATCTACAGTTGTTTTAGTGTATCCAGAAATTGCTAATACTATTTATCATTTTCATTCCTCTTGAATCTTTGTGGAAAAGGTATAGGTGGAAGTACATCCGTTTGTGGCGATACTTTTGGTTGCGTCCACAATTTTGAGGGTCGAATATAAGGAATGTGATCGACAGTTGGCGGTACTTCTTTGTTTGGTACATCAACAAGCTCTTCAAAATTAACCTTTCCATCAGGGCTTATGTCACCAATTTCTAAGGATGCTACAGTAGAATCGATAACCGACTCACCAGTTTGTTTACCACTCCTAAGAGTGATAACTTTACAATGCCCTTTCCCCCTTGGGCTGGGGTTTTCGGTGTCACTAGGTAAGGAGCCTTGTGGTCGAGTGTTCAGATTTGAAGTAAGATATCCCAATTGTGCCTCCAATGCTCGAATGGAAGATGAATTTCCTTGAACAATAGCTTCTGTGCGAGTAATATGCTCCCGCATTAACACCTCAAAAGCAGTCAATAGGTCAGAAATAGAAGTTTGTGTATAGTGTTGTTGTCGCTATCCTTGGATATTCTGATTCCTCATCGAATAATGTTGTGGTTGCATCTAATTTTGATGTGATTGTGTCTGACCTCGTTGTTGATACCTCTAAGGATGCTGATTGTAGTTCTACTATTGTTGAGTATAATTCCCTGGATTATAATTGCCCTGAGTATATGCCTTCCTATATCTGAATGTCGTAGCATTTTGTCTAGCATTCTGAGTTCCCCAAAACTGTTGGTTGCGTACAGAGTTGTTGGAAGAGTTGCCATAAGAATTGTTGCAAATATTACTGACATAACAGGCATTTTCTGCATGTTGCGGACAATCTTCATAACTATGGTTGTCACCACAAATTTCACAGCAAAAGGTAATAATATCCTATTGTTGAGAAACCTTTATAGGTGCAACGTCACTCGTCCCTTGCATATTTTTAATCATGTTTGTGAGCGAAGAGACTTAGGCACTTAGTGCTGATTTTACATCCAATTCAATAACTCCTGGAGTAGTCTTTGCTTGTGTAGCTCTAAAGATGGGATATTAATAATCATTTTGAGCAATTCTCTCAAGAATTCTCACAGCATGATTGTAAGTACAATCCAGAAGCAGTCCATTGGCTAATGCGTTGACAAGATTCCTTGTATGTGAATTCAGACCATTATAAAAAAAAATCTCAATTTGTGTTTCTGGTTGAATGTCGTGCATGGGACAACGTCGAAGCAAAGACTTATAACATTCCCATGTGGTGTGAATATTTTCATCATCTAAGTAGTAATATCATTTGAAAAACAAGCATTCATTGTCGGCGAGTTAAATCACAAAACAAACTGCGTGGCTAGAGCATTCCAAGAAGTAATTGATCCAGCAGGTAGCCCAAGAAACCAAGTGCGAGCTCTCCCTTGTAAGGAATAAGGAAATAATTGCATCCTTAATGCATCATCAGGAATGCCTTGTTGACTAAAGGAAGCACAGATCAATAAAAAGAATTTAAGATGTTCTCTCGCATCTTCATGTGGCAGTCCAGCACACATTGGCCATTAGAGTTCAACATTTGAAACATCATTAGATTGAGTTCAAAGTTCCTAGCTTGAATTGCTAGTCTAACAACTCCTGGTTGTAGATCATCCAGAACAGGTACTACATAATATTGTATGGTTCTATTGTGGATGTGAGCATTTTGTGGCAACAATGGGTTATGAATGTTTTGCTGTTGTATTGGGAGTATGGCTGCATTGTCCCCTGGTAAATCTATATTTCTTTGTTCTCGAAGTCTTCTCTGAACAATTCTTTCAATTTCTAGATCAAAGTTGGCAATAAAATTTGAATTGCTTCGGGTTATAAAACACCTAAAATGAAATTCAAAAAATAGCAACAAAGACAAAACAAGTTAGTGAATAGTAAATATTCTATAAGGAAAACAAAGTATAAAGACACACAAGAACAAAAAAATAAACATCAAACAAACGCCATCCTCAGCAATGGCGCCAAAAACTTGATCGGTTGTAAACGTCACAACAATGATGTGCAAGCGTACACTATCGGTGCAAGTATAGTAGACAGATGTGAGTCTGTCAGATATCGTTCCCACATGAATGGTTGTCTTTTTTCTTTTAATTTCGGTGTAATAACTAAATAGAAACGAGATAAATTGTGAGGACAGTTGTCGAAGCAATAACTAGAAAACAATAAGATAAAGTATGCTATGGATAAACTGGGATCCCCAACATGAATCTTCAGTAGTATACTAAGTATTCACAAGGTATAAAAGATAGGTGATTGTCGACATAATAAAAATTAATGTATATCTTACCAAATGCCACTCTTTTATATAATCTGGGACATAACCATGCACATTAACCTCACCTTCCAATAATGGCAATATGGCACTATACAGAACAAGTGGACTAAATTCCTTTAGTCCTTACTCAACTTTAATTGAAATGCTTATTAGCTCAAACTGTCACTACACCTTCCAATGTTAGTGACTGCAATAACACTTCCATGTTTAGAACATTCAAATCCTCAAGATTAAAAAATAAAACTAATATTTAATAAGATAACATTTAACAAAGCATTCATTGTACTTCCATACAGCAAAAAACATAGAGTAATCACCAGCGTTTTCAAAGAAATGAGAAAGAATCGAATGGAGAATACTATTCCTAGGCTATTCGATTGGATCTCTCTATTTCCCCTTGTTCTGTACTTAAATCTCCTCATCAGGAGTGGATTTGCATCAGTCTTCATGTTGGCTCACCCATAGGAGGCTCAAACTGCCATGGCCTCAAGCTTCAAAATAAGGTAAGAGAATGGTGGTCCAGCCAAAAAAATCCCCCCTTCACTCTTCTCACGTTATCCTTTTATGTTTTCCTCAACAGTACAGGTGTCCTTCCCGCAGGATTCTTCTATCCTTGTTCGTATAGGGTAGTTACACCGGACTGGACAGCTCACACATGGTTGGCTCTTACCAGACAGATATCAACTGCGGTGACAATTCTAGACGCAATCTTGATTTAACTCATGCAGCGACATTAATGCAATAAGATAGCAAAATTAAGGATAAAATAGGCTAGGATTCACCGAGTTATAAAATGTAATTTATTAAACTGAACATGCTAAAATGTATTCTAAGGGTAACTAAATGGGAAAAAATTAACTAATAAGTAGGAAAAAACATATGTTCTTTCTAGTACAATCACCCATTTAACATAGATGAAAGCATTGTTCAGTGAGGTGATGTGAGCGTAGAATTCACGAACAAGCTTGCTCAAAACGTCCTAGGGATGCAGGCAAAATATCTACCAATCGTGTTTTTTCCACCACGGATGAGATAGAAGCATCATATCCCATGAAAGGTTCATCCTTGAAGAGAAAACCTTTTTCAAGGCAAAATGACCTCTTTGATATATTGTTTTTATACTTATTCTCTGTCCCAGCATTGAAGAATGTTCGTGGTGACACGACGACTGTTTGAGGGGTAAACATTCTAGCCACTGTTGAGGTTTAGGTGAGGTAAATCGTCAATTGAGAGGAAAGAGGGGAAATTTTTCCATTACTTAAGGGGCAACAAGTATCTTTGAGGGACACAAAGTTTAGGATAATTGTGAGGAGAAGTGAAGGAATTAGGGCAAAGGTAAAGGTAGAGGCAGCACTATATGCGGTAATTATGGCCTGACGTGGGTGGTTGGATACGCGTGCGATGGGAATTGGAGGGAAATAAAAAATTCTAAGCCAAGTGTTTTGGGGAAATTTCAATTGGGCCTAACCACCACAGATAGGCCCCAACCTCTCAACTTCCTTCAAAAACTGGGACAGCTCATCCCTCCTAGCTATCTCCTTTCTCAAGAGCTACGCAACTGTTGTCATGGCACTGCCTTCTATTATATTCATCCTCTCGCTTCTTTCTAAATAACATCTACACTACAAAGTAAAAAAAATTATTAAATTGAAAAAAAGGTAAATGAAATAACTAGCAGAAACTTAAAAATTGCAGAAATAAAATGAAAAAAAAGTATCGAGATGCTGAGGTGAAACATTTCAGAGGTCAATGGACTATTTGTCTCCATCCACATGAGCACCCCAGTAGTGTTTTAAGCGTTGTCCGTTAACTTTAAATGTGACCCCCGGCTGCATATCCTTGACGTTAACTGCTCTATGAGGGTATACTTTGGCTACTTCAAAGGGACTTGACCAACGAGATTTTAGTTTGCCAGGGAATAGTTTCAACCTTGAGTTTGATAACAACACCTGTTGTCCTAGTTCAAATTGCTGTGGCATAATTCTCTTATCATGCCAGTGCTTGGTCTTCTTGTTATAAAGTTTAGCGTTCTCATACGTTTGTGCCCTAAATTCTTCTATCTCATTTAACTCAAGAAATCTTCTATTGCCAACAGCTTTCTAATCCATGTTAAATTGCATCACAACCCTGTATGCCCTGTGCTCTAACTCAACCGGAAAATGACATGGTTCTTTGTAGACGAGCTTGAATGGTGACATTCTTAACGGAGTTTTGTAAGTAGTGTGGTATGCCCATAAGGCTTCATCCAATCTTAAGGACCAATCCTTACGATTTGGATTAACAACCTTCTACAAAATCTGCTTAATTTTCCTGTTGGAAATTTCAGCTTGCCTGTTCATTTGTGGATGATATGCCATGGTAATCTTTTTTTTTCTCCATACCATTTCAAAGCATTGGCAACGAGCTTGCAATCAAAGTGTGACCCCTCATCATTGATGATGGCTCAAGGCGTTCCGAATCTCATGAAGATGTTCTTGTGCAGGAACTTCATCACTGACTTAGCGTCATTGTTAGATAGAGCTATGGATTCTACCCATTTGGAGACATAATCTACTGCCACAAGTATGTATAAATTTTCAAACGAGGGTGGAAATGGACCCATAAAGTCTATCCCCCAAACATCGAACAACTCGATTTCTAGAATATTTTGCAGCGGCATTTCGTATCTCCTGGATAGGTTGCCTGTTCTTTGACAACGATCGCGTTTCTTATAAAATTCATGGGCATATTTGAACAAATTCAGCCAATAGAACCTAGATTGGAGTACCTTTTTTGCGGTTCTTACTCCTCCAAAATGCCCTCCATACGGGGCTGAATGACAATGTTGCAATATACTGTTCATCTCTTCATCAGGAATACATCTTCGAATTATTTGATCTGCACACTGCTTATATAGATAAGGCTCATCCCATTAGTAGAATCTTGCATCATGCAAGAATTTCCATTTGCCCTGGCTATTCAGATCAGGTGGAAATAGTCCACTTACTAAGAAGTTTACAATATTGACATACCAAGGAAATGTTGTGGCAATTATCAACTGCTCATCTAGGAAGTCTTCCTTAACAAGCTTGATATTGTCGTCTTCATTGCCAACTTCTAATCTTGATAGATGATCTGCCACTTGATTTTCAGTTCCCTTTCTGTCTCGAATCTCCAAATCAAACTTTTGCAGCAAGAGTATCCATCGAATCAGTCTTGGCTTTGCATCTTTCTTGGTCAGCAAATACTTAATGGCAAAATGGTCTGTGTAAAGCGTGACTTTGGTACCAACTAAATATGATCAGAATTTATGGAATGCAAATACCACAGCCAATAATTCATTTTCGGTGGTGGTGTAATTAAGCTGTGCATCAATCAATGTATGGCTTGCATAATAGATTGCATGAAATATCTTGTCTTTCCTTTGCCCCAACACTGCTCCAATGGCATAATCACTGGCATCACACATGAGCTCGAATGAGAATTTCCACTCAGGAGCTATTACAATTAGTATAGCCACCAGCCGCTTTTTTTAACTCTTCAAAAGCTAATAGACAAGGTTCATCAAAGATGAAAGGTTTATTCTGCTCCAACAAAGCACACAAGGGTTTAGATATCTTTGAGGAGTCTTTAATAAATCTTCTATAAAAACCTCCATGGCTTAAAAAACTTCTAACGCCCTTGACACTGGTAGGAGACGGTAATTTTTCTATCACATCAATTTTTGCCTTGTCAACTTCAATTTCTTGCTGCGATACCTTATGTTCTAGAATAATGCCTTCACAGACCATGAAATGATATTTTTCCCAATTCAAGACAAGACTCGTTTCTTCACATCTACGAAGAACCATTTTTAAAATTTTCAAACAACCTTCAAAATCATTCCCAAAGACAGAGAAATTATCCATAAAGACTCCGAGAAAATTTTCCACCATGTTAGGAAATATTGCCATCATACACGCTAAAATGTTACCGGGGTATTACATAAACCGAATGACATTCTTCTAATACCATATGGGCAAGTGAAGGTTGTGTTCTCTTTGTCACTAAGAGCTATAGCAATCTGATTATACCCCAAATATCTGTCCAAGAAGTAGTAGAAGGCCTTCCCAGCTAATATGTCCAACATTTTTTCATTAAAAGGTAAGGAAAAGTGATCCTTTCGAGTTTCCTTATTGAGCTTACAAAAATCCATGCACACTCTCCATTCCGTGACAGTGCGAGTTGGTATAAGTTCATTGTTATCATTACTGACCATTATGACACCCCCTTCTTGGGCACACACTGTACAAGACTCACCCAAGGGCTATCTAAAATTTGGTAGATAATACCTGCATCAAGCCATTTGATTATCTCTTTCTTAACAACTTCCGTCATGATAGGATTCAACCTTCTCTGTTGTTCAATAGAATTTCCATGGCAATCCTCTAATAAAATTTTATGCATGCATAGAGCAGGCCTGATTCCTTTGATGTCGGTAATTGTCCATCCTAATGCCTTCTTAGATCTTCAGAGAACTTCCAACAACTTTACCTCTTGATCGGGTTTCAACTCCATAGAAGTAACTACCAGCAAAGTGTTGTTTTCTCCCAAATAAGCATATTTCAAATGTAATGGCAAAGGTTTCAACTCTAGTGTGGGAAGCTCCTCTATAAATGATTTAGTAGGATTGAAGGTGTGAGCCGATAAATCCAAGGACTCAAACTTTTTTCCTGGGCTATCCATAATCTTCTTTGCCTCTATGAACTCACTGAATTCTCCAAAAGTCTCTGCTTCATTCAGCTCAATCGAGTCTATATCACTATCTAAATTGCCTTGGAAAAATCTTACAAACTCTTCTTCCACTGTTTTTTCTAGAAAACCAAAGGCATAGCAATCTTCATTCTTATCAGCACATTTCAAGGCATCAAATACATTGAAAGTGATCTGTTGATCATTCACCCTTATGGTCAGTTCACCTTTTTGCACATTAATCAAAGTTCTACCTGTAGCGAGAAAAGGTCTTCCAAGAACAATCGGCACATCTTTGTCAGCTTCACATTCTAAAATAATGAAGTCAAATGGAAAAATGAACTTATCTACTCTTACGAACACGTCTTAAATTTTACCTTCCAGATGTGCATAGGATCAATCGGCTAACTGCAACGCTACTTTAGTAGGATCGATCAACATGGGCATTAAGTTGATACTTACTCATAAATCACATAGTGCCTTCCCAACATAATAATTTCCAATTGAGCATGGGATAATAAAACTCCCTAGGTCCTTCAACTTTGGAGGCAATTTATTCGTCAACATATTCTTGCAGCCTTCAGTAAGAGCAATTGTTTTGAATTCTCCCAATCTTCATTTATTTGACAATATATCTTTCATGAATTTCACATAACTGGGATTTTCTCTAACGTTTCTACCAATGATATGTTAATGTGAAGTTGTTTAAGGACATCCAGAAATCTTTTGAACTGGTGATCTTGTTTACGATTATGGAAGTACTGAGGAAAAGGTGGAGGTGGCCGACCTTCAGGTTGCTGAGATTGTTTTGCTGTGGCATTTCTATCGGAAAAATTACCTAATTCTACTTCAGCAGTGCTCTGTTTAGCCTTTTCAGTTGTGGTGTGCTTTTCGGGTTGTTCTGAGATTTTTTTATGGTTGAAATCTGAGTTGTCCATTTCTGCAGTTGCATATTTAACAACTTTATCCAGCTGAGTCCCACTTCTGAGAGTGATTGCCTTGCAATGCTCTTTCCCATGTGATCTTTTATTCTTGGTATCACTTGGCAGCGTTCCTCGTGGTCTCAAACTCAAGACATTTGCTATCTGCTCCACTTGATTCTTAAGGGCTCGTAAGGATATGGCTTGACTTCAAATTACGACATCATTCTTAGCCATGTATTCTTTCAGCAGAGATTCAATAGATGATGAAATTGATGCCTTACCTTGTTGGATATTTTACCGTGATATAGGTTGATTATAAATAGTTAGTGCACTGTCAGCATTCTGTCTAACAGTAGTGTTTGAATTCCCAATACCTTGATTATTCCAACCAAAGTTTGGGTGTTGTTTTTTATCGTTGATTTCAGATTTTTAAATTTATAATGATCGAACCTGGAACTAACTATAACAATGATTGAGGCAAGTGCACCTATCGAACAGTAGTATAGCTTAGGCAAGACCGGATTGTCGAACCCAAAGGAACCAAAAGTACTAATACTAACTTTCTTTTTATTATCTAGCCTAAAAAAAGTGAAGTTGTTATTTAATCTAAATTTAAATAACTACTAAGCTAAAGACGCAAAGACAAAAAGAATGAATTAGGCAAATACTGTTGGAAAACTCAGTTGATTAAGACGATACCCTTAAGAAGAATCCACCTAGACTTCACTTGTTATCTAACTCTGAACCAGACGATTTATTCACTTGAATTGATCTGTAAGACTCCCTAATGTATATTAAACCCTCTCTCGAAGCGAATAACATCTAACCCTAGGTTGATTAATCGAAATCTCTTTCTAATTAAACCCCTAGAATTGCATTAACTCGATCTATGGACTCCCATATTAGGTTTCACCCTAATCCGGAAAAATCTCGTCACCCTATCTCTAGGCCCGCGATCAACTCCGCTTAATTATGCTAGATCTACTCTTAAGCAGGGACTTTTTCTCCTCCACCTAAGCACATCAAACTTGAATCAATATCCCCGAAATATTAACACAAGAATTAAGAACACATAATTAAGAACAAATCATGTATTTATCATATAGTTTTGCGAACGATAACAAGATTCATCTAAGTTTCATCCCCTTCAGGTGTCTGAAGGGTTTAGTTCATAATAATAAAAGAAAACATCTCAGAAGAAAAGATAAAACAAAACATAAGAAATCCGTAAAACCCCCTGAAGGAATTGAAGGAGAGATCCGCCGTCTTGAGTAGAATTATGGCTTTTTGAGATGGATCAACTGGCTATCTTCGAGTGTTTCCCACAAATCTGACCTTTTCGGCTCGGCTCCTTGGCCTAGCTCACCTGCCTCTTCTAGGTTATACTTAGGGTGTTTATATAGGCTTTTGAAATAGGCTTCTTTGCCCCTAAGTATCCTTTTTCGAGTGAAATTGCTCTTCTCCACGAGAGGGACACGGCCATGACACACGCCCGTGTGAATCGTCTTTAGGCCGTGTTCAGACTTTTAATGAGGTGACACGTATGTGTAAATCGTGATCAGGCCGTGTTTTAGTCTATCAAGGAGACATGGCCGTGTTGGCTCAAGTCCATGCCGTGTCGATTTTCTCTTTGGCCCAATTTGGTCCGTTTTGAGCCCGTTTCTCGTTCTTTCCATCCTCCGGTGCTTTCCTAGGTATAAAACATGAAAAGAAAGGATTAAGAGCACCTTTTTACATAAATCAGGGGATAAATCATCCAAAAGTATGCTAAATGTCGGATTAAAATATGTTACTTTTACGGTTTATCACATACCCCCACACTTAAGCTTTTGCTTGTCCTCAAGCAAAATTCTCAACTTACAATTTAAACGAACTTCCCTCAATTCATGATAGTCATTGATAATGTTTCATCATAATTCAAAGATAATTTATTCATGGATAATTCACCTCAAAGAGTCCTAAAGATTCAAAAAATATAAGTCATACATTTGTAGCACAAAACATAGGTGTTTCCCCTCATCTAAATAATTACCTATGATCCAAAACCTACAAGGATTGACATCCTCACAAAAGATTCACTCAAACCACTAGAAGTGTTTAAGGTTCAGAATTAAGCACTCAAATGTCAAACCTAAAAAGTTAATCCCATAGGCTTGTATGAAAATCAAATCTCCACCACTGTAATATGAGATGATACACAAATCAAAAGGTCTTTGAAAGGGTTGTAACGGGGCTTAGGTTAAGGTGTGAATAAAGGTTGAATTAGAGGGTTAGAATCGAGATCAAATTGACAAATTACCTAACTAGAAAAAATGAACTGATAAATAATTACATCAATTGAAAACTTGTACTAATAATACTCTAATACGAGCTTCTTCTTCAGTAATTGGAATTTAAACGTATAAGCTCACTTAATCACAAAACTAATAATGAATACACTTCGATTTTTTTAAGAACAAATCATCAAATATTTACAATAATAAGAAAGTACTTTAACAACTGAAATAAAGAACATATTTAGGCAACTTCTCAAAATCAAATCTCGACAAAAAGGGTAGTCAAGAAGAATGGTGATAACAAATACAGACTGGGTTTTGAGTTAATATTAGTGGGTGAGTCAATAAATAGGGTTGTTAGGATTAAAAAGGGTTCACTAGGGGTTAATTATGAAGGTAGGCTTTTTATTGAGTAAGTGGGTTAAATCCTAGGTGCCTTTATCATTTCTGTATATCAAATCAAAGATGTGGTCTCATCATGTATAATCGAGGCAAGTTCTAGAATAACAGTTCAATGTTGACACACTCATAATCAAAAAGTGAGCAAGAAAAAGAATGTATGCTCTATAAGGCTCAAAATCTCACAAAATTATGGTTATTTTGATGTCATCCTCGTAAATTTCAAACTTCAAAGTAATATTCAAATTCAGGTAGACAACCTAGAAAAATTTTTAATACCAAAAAATAAACTTATCATGCTTGATTCTCTAGTATCTTAGAATTTAATTATCAATGCACAATTATCAATGACTTAATCTAAAACATATCAATAAAGATCATAAATCATAGAAATTTCATTCTAATGATAATATGAGAAATTTACTTTAAGACAAGGAATAATTCAGGGATTTGAGAATAATGCAAAAAGTTTGGCACCTAATTTCAGGAATTTGAGAATAATGAAAAAAGTTAGGCACCTTTTTAGGTTTTTCACCCCCCACACGTAAGATGTACATTGCCCTCAATGTACGAAGATATATATATAGACAATTAAGTATAAATTCAAAAGATATAGAGAGAAGTGAAACTCCCTGAATTATGGATGAAATCCTTGTGTTGGAGGTGAAAGATAAGTTGGAGGGGTCGTTCTTTATGACGATCCTGCGCTAGATGAAGAAATTGGGTAGCTCATGGAGGATTAGCAAGGATATAATGATAATAATTAAAACTATACTAATTAAATAATTAAAGAAAAGCAAGATAAAGTGAAGGAAAATAATAAATAGAATAAAATTAAAGGAAAAGATAAGATAAATGGACCGTAGAATCCTTATTGTTGGATGGTTCATGAGGTGGGCTTGATTTCTAAGGCTGTGGATATGGTGGTGGCCGTGGTGTGATTCCCTAGCACCCTGAAGAACCTAAAACCAAGAAACTAAAATAAAATAAGTTAAATTAAGTAGAAGAGAAGTAAAGATAAGGAAATTGAAGCAAAAGAGAAAAATGAAATAAAAACTAAATGGCCTCAAATATCCTTGGCTCGTTGAATGATTGAAGCGGCCGGCATGAACTTATATAGATCGGTCTCCCTCTGGGAGACTATGCTTGATTCCTTCTACTTCTTCGGCATTTGGTGTAGCTCAAGGGTTTTGGGAATGTATTGGGGAAGAGAAGTAAGGGAAGGTTTGAATAATGGGGTAGAATAAAGGGGATGAGGAGTAGGAAAGTGAGTAAGGGAAGAGATGGGAGGGGTTTTAAATAGATTTTTAGGCCTAGTGCAATCCCACGCCCGTGTACCATGGGCGTGTTGATTCACACGGCTGCCTCGCACGACCGTGTTATGCATCGTATCGTTTCTCCCACGCCCATGTTCTGGTTGCCACTCCCATGTGTAAACTACAAGTGTTGACCACGGCCGCATCGCACGGCCGTGTTGAGCGTCGTTCATGTCTCCCACACCCATGTTCAAGTCACCACGCCCGTGTTCAATCTAACAGTGTCGGCCATGGCTACGTCGCACGGCCGTGGCGGGGTAGTTGGGTCCGTGACTCGAAGATATGATTCGTCCTAACTCGTACCATCTCTGCAGTGTCAGTATGGTGATTCTGTACCTCCACACGGCCACGGCCACGGCCGTGTGCAAGGCCGTGTGGGCTGGAAATCTGCACTTTTGGTTAGTTTAAAACTAGGTGTTTAAGACTAAGAGAAGATAAGAAAATAAAATGAAAACAAATACGAAAGTAATTAGGGTTAGTGCTCGGGTTGCCTCTCGAGAAGCGCTCGTTTAAAGTCTTAAGCTAAACTTTCCTCGTATTCGCAAAAATTAGGGTGGTTTAAAATTTTGAATATCTTCCCTCATGCTATCAGTTCTATTTCCTTGATAAAGTTTAAGTCGAGAAGCGTTTATATTGAAAGTACCAAAAATAGGATTACTTACCTCGACTGTTCCATATGAGAAAATATTGTGTACCTCAAGAGGAATTTCTTCATTTGTGTTCAGGTCTAATGTGATGAGGCGAGGATCTGGTTTATCTAACAGTATCTGGTCTCCTATTTTGAAGTGGTTTGTTGTTCCTATGAGCTCTTCTAGGGGCTCCTTCGGTTTTACTTCGTGTGGTTTTGGTTCTTCTTTGAATTGTGTTTTCCACTCTTCTAATTTGTCGACCCTACGGCTTCGTTCCTTATGTAATTCTTCTATGTTGTCATGGGGTCCATGATTCGGCTAAGGTTTGTAACCTTGTAGTGTTTCCTGTGGTGAAAGTTGAACAACTTGGTTATCAACTGAATTTACTTTCTCACCTTCATCAATTGTTGTCCTGGCCGAGTTAAGAGCTTGTAAACTGATCGATTCGTCACCTACACGAAGTATGAGTTCTCCTGTGCCAACATCAATTTTTGTTCTAGCAGTTGATAAAAAAGGTCTTCCTAAAATTAAGGGAATCAAATTATCCTCATCCATGTCTAAGACAACAAAATCCACTGGGAAAACAAATTTATCAATTTTTACAAGAATATCTTCGATAATACCCCTAGGAATTCTAACAGTTTTATCAGCTAGTTGGATGCTCATCCTAGTTTATTTGGGTTTCCCTAGACCTAGTTGTTTAAACAATTTATAAGGCATGACATTTATGCTTGCCCCTAAATCAGCTAACGCATTATCAATAGATAAACTACCAATTAAACATGGAATCGTAAAACTCCCTGGATCTTTTAATTTCTGTGGTAGTTTATTTTGCAAGATTGCCGAGCACATTGCGTTTAGTTTCACGTGTGATGCCTCGTCTATCCTTCGCTTGTTCATCAAAAGCCCTTTTAAAAATTTTCTAGAATCTAGCATCTGCAAAAGGGCTTCAAGTAGCGGTAAGTTAATATGTAATTTCTTTAAAAGTTTAAGAAACTTACCGAACTATTCCTCTGTATCGTCTCTCTTCATCGCTTCGGGATAAGGAATGCGAGGTTGGTACTTTTTGATTACTGATTTTGGCTTTTCTTGTGTTACCTCAACTTTACCTTTTTCTACCTCGTATTCTTGTTTTGGATTGGGTTCATCTAACCCTATACTATCATGAGCTGTGATAGCTTGGATTTGCTCCTTTGGGTTAATCTCAGTGTTACTTGGTAGACGCCCTTGCGGTCGTTCGGAAATTATCTTTGCAAGTTGTCCAACTGTCTTAGTAAGTTCCCCAACTTGACTTTTGATCCCCTTAATTGATGCCTGTTGATTCTTAAGGGTGGTTTCAGTGTCTTGGAGACGGTTATCTATGGCTGCCATGAATTTTGTCAGCATTTCTTCAAGGTTAGGCCTCTTTTCCTCTGGATAGGGCTGATTTTGGAAATTTTGAGGAGGTTGTTGTCTTTGAATTCCTTGATTTCCTTTACCTCCGCATGAAAAATTTGGGTGGTTCCTCCAACCTGGATTATAAGTATTACTATAAGAGTTAGTATTAGATCTGAAATTATTACCTATATAGTTCATCTATTCACTTTCTATGCCCGGTTGGTAGGGTGGGTACTCAGGATTCGCCATAGTTCCACTTGTGTCGCACTGCATTACTGGATGTACCTGGAAAAACACAAACTATCAAGCTTTTTATTCATCATCTCTACCTGTGTTGATAGCATGGTTACTGCGTCGAGGTTGAAAACTCCGGTGATTTTGTTGGTTTTGTCCTTGTAACTCCGCCACCGATAGTTATTCGGTGACATCTCTTCAATAAACTCGTAGGTCGCCCAGGAGTTCTCATTGTTCGGGTTCCACCGGCAAATTGAATCAATTAGTTGCCTCGTTGAGGGGTTTACACCGTTATAGAAAGTTTAGACTTGGAGCCACAAGGGTAAACCATGGTGCTGACACCTTCTCAAGAGATCCTTGTATCTCTCCGATGCATCGTATAATGTCTCTAAATCCATCTGCACAAAAGAAGAGATATCATTCCGTAATTTGGCCGTTTTGGCCGGTGGGAAATATTTTAATAAAAATTTTTGGTCATTTGATCCCATGTAGTGATTGACCCTCGTGGTAACGAGTTTAACCACTGTTTGGCTTTATTCCTCAATGATAAGGGAAATAACCGAAGACGGATCGTATCATCAGAAATGCCATTTATTTTGAAGGTATCACAGAACTCTAAAAAATTAGCTATATGAGTATTTGGGTCTTCGTCCCAGTAAACCATCAAATTGAACAAATTGTTGAATCATTTGTATAGTGTTAGGCTTTAATTCAAAATTATTAGCAGCTATAGCAGGCCCAACAATACTTGATTCTGCTCCTGTTAAATGAGGTTTAGCATAATCATACATAGTACGCGGAGCATTATTTTCTGCCACATCTTGTGGTGGTGGATTATTCTCATCCATCCCTTCAGTAGGATTGGATCTGTAACACCCCAAACCCGGTCAACACACTACAACCGGATTCGGCATGTCACAGGGTAAAAATAATTTGAATAAAACAAGTTGTAGGTTTAAATTTTGAAGATAACGCTATAAAACACTTTGCTGTTTAAAGTTTGGACAAAAGAAGAAAACTCCTTTGAGAAAACCGTTTGTTTTTAAGGAAATGCCGACTTTGATTAAAATGCAAAGTTGGAAACCGTTTTGTATTTGAACTTAAAGTAAAACTTAGGTTGGCGAAAATCTGAGTTGTGCGTTAACACCATTTGTTTGTTATTACCCGATGATAAAGTTTGAAAATCCCGATAAGAGGTATAACTTTTCAAAACATTGAGTTAACAGTTATTAACATGCCATGTTGTTTAACTTAAGCACAATATAATAAAACTTATAGCAGATAATCAAAAAACCCAAAATAATGGAATTTAGCGGCCTTATTACAAATCCAAAAACCAAATTTAAAAGTAAATTAACCCAAAATAGTAAATGAGATAAAACCCTAAAACATAACGCATGGCCACCTCGAGTCTGCCCCGGCTCCACATCCGCGATCTATGCCTCATCTGCAAAATGTAAGGGAAGGGGTGAGTCACCGAGACTCAGTGTATAAATCCCCATCCCGATAATAACAAAGCACTTACACAATACATAAGTCAATATGCAATTCATGCAAACCCAACCTAACCATCCGAACTCCTGTGTCTACCCCGTGTGGTCAAAACCACTGGTGGTCAAAACCACTGGTGACCGTAGTCACAAATCATATAAGTGTGGTCAAAACCACTGGTGACCGTAGTCACAAATCATATGGTGGGGCCAACCCACCGTGTGGTTAAAACCACTGATGATAATCCCGTAATCAACATGTGGGGCCAACCCACTGTGGTACCAAACCACTGGGACGAGTCACAAATAATCCATGTGTGGTCAAAACCACTGGTGACCGTAGTCACAAATAGTATATGTGTGGTCAAAACCACTGGTGGTCAAAACCACTGAGACTTAGTCACGATTCTAATATAGAAAGCGGGGCCAACCCACTGTGTGGTCAAAACCACTGGTGACAGTCTAGAAACCACTTTTCCTCCTCTCATTACACCCGCAATATGACATAATAATTACGTGTATGCAGTATGTCATGTATGCTAAACATATATCAAATATAAGTATAACATGAATTACCATCATAATCGATAGACATAAAACAACATAATCACGCTAATCAACCTCTAAGGGTATAACCGTAATTTTACCTACCAAGGGCATTTTCGTAATTTACCCACCAAGGGTATATCGGTAATTTTGCACCCGCAATGGCCTTTCCCAAAGGCCCAAATGTCGCCCCGAGCGACTCAGCTACCATTTCCGGTCGTACCGGATGATTGGGCCTAAAACTCGATTTTTGGCCCATTCGGGCCCATTGCTCGTGTGGCCCACCTAGCACAAATCTAGCCATGTATATAAGTTCCACCTAGTCTAGTTCACTATATACTACACAATCGCACAATTTACTCATAAGGGCCCACGGGCCCATTGGGCCCACTTGGGCCCATCGCGGCCCAAGCAGCCCCAACCAACAAGAATACTACTGATGGCCTCAACTATCGCGTCGAAGCCCTACACACGCTCGCGCGCGCTCGTGTAACTACTATTACCGTGGATCGGTGCTTCTCGCATTTGCCGCTCTACAACTAGAATAGAGAGAGTTACACACCGATAGAGTCTGGTGTTAAACCGCTACCTGCGACCACTCCTGTGCCCAAACGCCCACCAAGGTATGTTAACTCTCCTCCTGGAATGGCTCTTTATATAGCTAGCTCTCCACCTTCCTTCTTTGTATCTTTCCGATGTGGGATCCTTCACAATGAGTTTAAACTCTTGCCAGTCCAATCAGAAAAATAAATACCCCCTTACTTCTCATGAGATTCGAACCCGTGCTCCCAGTAACATAATCCACGCCGCTAACCACTTGGACACAAGCTCCTCTTGTATCTTAAACCATGCAAACTAAATTTGAATCTATAGCCAAATATTAAAGTCCATGTAAAAGAAAACCAAAATGCAAGAGCCAAGACTTGAACCTTGGACCTCCTTCCTTCCCCGTATGCGTCACCCCCTTGTTCTTTAAGTGGCGTCACTTTGCCACTACACCACACACTCCACTTGTGTCATTTTCCCCACATTTTATTCTTAAGGCCTACCTGCCAACTTCCAGGGTTTTTTTCACCTAAAACCAAAATTTCCCTAAAGCCAAAGTTCGATCCCGGGACTTCATAGAAGCCTTCTAACCTTCCAAAATCACTTATCCAATAGGTCCAACTTGCATTTAAGCCGATCTCTTGTTCTCTAAAAATTTTAAATCAAGGCCCATTGGGCCCAATCCTACTAGGCCCAATTTCGGGATGTTACAAATCTACCCTCCTTAAAGAAATTTCATCCTCGAAATTTCCAACTACAGGAACATTCGTACAACCTAACCTACAACACTGTGCTCACGCTACGCACTCTGATTCCAATAACCCTAATATACTTTTAACTAGAAATTAGAAATCCTACACATACTTAAAAACACCTAACCATTAAAGCAGACAAATATTTCATACGCAATCAACTCTATATCTGAACATCACATCCAACCCAAACACACAGAATAGATATTCAAAATACAAAGATATAACAAAGCAAAGTATCGTGAAACTTACAGGTGCGGATTGGTGCTGGAGACTCGGTTGCCATATTTCAAAAAAAAAAAAATAGATATATATTTTTCTAAACCATTTTCCAAACCATCTTTTGAAAACATTTTTGAACCCAAACCCACAAATAGAGTTTTTGAACTCGCTCTCGATACCAAAATTGTAACACCCCAAACCCGGTCAACACACTACAACCGGATTTGGCATGTCACAGGTAAAAATAATTTGAATAAAACAAGTTGTAGGTTTAAATTTTGAAGATAACGCTATAAAACACTTTGTTTGTTTAAAGTTTGGAAAAAGAAGAAAACTCCTTTGAGAAAACCGTTTGTTTTTAAGAAATGCCGACTTTGATTAAAATGCAAAGTTGGAAACCGTTTGTATTTGAACTTAAAGTAAAACTTAGGTTGGTGAAAATCTGAGTTGTGCGTTAACACCATTTGTTTGTTATCACCCGATGATAAAGTTTGAAAATCCCGATAAGAGGTATAACTTTTCGAAAACATTGAGTTAACAGGTTATTAACATGCCATGTTGTTTAACTTAAGCACAATATAATAAAACTTATAGCAGATAATCAAAAAACCCCAAATAATGGAATTTAGCGGCCTTATTACAAATCCAAAACCAAATTTAAAAGTAAATTAACCCAAAATAGTAAATGAGATAAAACCCAAAAACATAACGCATGGCTACCTCGAGTCTGCCCCGGCGCCACATCCGCGATCTATGCCTCATCTGCAAAATGTAAGGGAAGGGGTGAGTCACCGAGACTCAGTGTATAAATCCCCATCCCGATAATAACAAAGCACTTACACAATACATAAGTCAATATGCAATTCATGCAAACCCAACCTAACCATCTGAACTCCTGTGTCTACCCCGTGTGGTCAAAACCACTGGTGGTCAAAACCACTGGTGACCGTAGTCACAAATCATATAAGTGTGGTCAAAACCACTGGTGACCGTAGTCACAAATCATATGGTGGGGCCAACCCACCGTGTGATCAAAACCACTGATGACAATCCCGTAATCAACGTGTGGGGCCAACCCACTGTGGTACCAAACCACTGGGACGAGTCACAAATAATCCATGTGTGGTCAAAACCACTAGTGACCGTAGTCACAAATAGTATATGTGTGGTCAAAACCACTGGTGGTCAAAACCACTGAGACTTAGTCACGATTGTAATATAGAAAGCGGGGCCAACCCACTGTGTGGTCAAAACCACTGGTGACAGTCTAGAAACAAGCCTTCCCCCTCCTCTCATTACACCCGTGCAATATGACATAATAATTCGTGTATGCAGTATGTCATGTATGCTAAACATATATCAAATATAAGTATAACATGAATTACCATCATAATCAGATAGACACAAAGCAACATAATCACGCTAATCAACCTCTAAGGGTATAATTGTAACATCCAAGATTTAGGGGTTATGCATTTAGTGCATAGTACAAGTGTTAGTGGGCTTGGTGTATGTTTGGATGTGTTTTAGGGGTTCCTAAAACTCTACGATGAAAGAGAATGCTTTGGAAAATTATTAGATTTTAAGTTTAAAATGGGAGCTAGGCTAAGGAGGTCTTAAGAAAATTTGTAAGAACTTTTGGACATGAGATTGGGCTTGGTAAAGTGGCTTGAAGGCGCCACTTAGGGCCTTGGTAAGTGACTCCATATGCCGTGGGCAAGGGCCTTGGTTCTGAGTCATGATGGCGAGCATAAAGTGTGGCTATTATTTTGCATTTTGGCGTTAAGGAGAGGGGAGTGATGGACGGCATATGGACTTTGAAAGGATGAAGGATAAGCTTTGCTTTTCTTTTTAAATTCGGCTAAAAGAGAAGGATAAGTGTTGATTTATTCAATTTATTTTGAATGGGTGTTGAAGAGAAAATATAGGAGAAAATTATGGGATTTGATAAGAGAGAATGTGGTGGCCGAATATAGGACTCTAGGGGCTTGCTTTTTCGGCTTTGAAGAGTGTTAAGGAGTGTGTGCCGAACTTTAAGTTGTGAGCATTCATCTTTTTCTTTCTCTGCCTTGCCGAATTTCCTCTCTTCCTATTCTCTTTTCTTTCAACCCCAGTTCTACACCTTTTCTTGAATGACCGAATGATTCTTTGTCATTTAGAACTATAGCCGAAACTTTGATCACTTTGATCCATTTGCTCTCTTGGCTGAATTCACATCTCTTTCTCAAACTCTCTTCTTTTCTTTTTGGTTAGCCGAATATTCAAGCACCATTTGAAAAAGCCTAGCCGAATCTCAAAGTGCCTATTTTCTCTTACAGTGCCAAAGCCTTAAAAGCCAAAACAGTTAATAAATCTATTCTCTTTTAGTCTTCACAGTAAACGTTGGTGGTAAGTACTTCTTTTAGTAATCGGTTTTATCTTCTTTTCATGGATGTGCCGAAATCAAGTGTTTAGTCTTTGGTTTTGGGTTAATCGAATATTCATAAGCCATAATGTAGTGTTTCTTTTGTATGTGCCAACGTTATAGAGCATTAAAGGAGTATTTCGGGATTCGATTCACCAAGGTAAGGTGATATGTACTATTCGGCCAAGGGCCATTTTTTTCCATAGATTTGTATTAAAGCCGAATCTAACATGTGGCATATAGGGATCACGACGACTTCATAAGATAAGTGGTGATTCAGGATTTAGATTAGTAAGGTAAGGAGGTTTTGTGATATTCGGCCATAGGCCATATTGGTTATTAAGTAAGGCCGATTCTAACTATGATGTGTAGGTAGGATTTCGACAGAAGGAGTGAGCAGGAGCCTTCGAGATTCAAGATCGATTTGGGTAAGGATGTTTAGTAGTAGTTTTTATTTATTTAAAATCTTGTATTAATCGGGATTTTCTGATTAAGCGTATTCGATGGATGTGGGAACCAGTCAAGAAGGAAAAGGGGTAGTTCCTATCCCTAAGTTTAAGAGGAGATCCGTCTCATGCATGCAGATTGGCCACCCGGTGTGGGCAAAGCAGAGCAAGAGAGTAAGCAGATAGCAGTAGTTTCACTTAGTGATAGCATCGGGATTGAGAGCGTAGTGCTTCAAGTTATCAGGTGTGTAGTTAGCCTACCATTTTCCGGGATTTATGTGATACTTGCATGTGTTGTATATGTGTTATATATGTGCTAATAACTGCAGTGGCAATTATGAAATGGATGCCCTTAAGGGGGTATGTCGATAATCAGGTCAGTACCAAAACTGATGAAATGTGGTTATGAATGTGAATATGATTGAATGCATGAATAACATGTACATGCACTATTTTATTATGTCACTATTGTACGTTGCATGTGCATGGGATGGGATATGAATGTGAAAGAAGGACAGAGTGTACTTCGAGTACGTGGTTTGATGTTAGCCATGAGCTACATCGTGGATTGGCGCTGACTGAGGTCGCGTTGTGGATTGCTTGTGATTAAGTTCACGTGGATTGATGAGTGGCTCTGTGCCTCATCGTGGTTGATATCGGCTGTGTGCCATATAGTGGTTTATGAGTAGCTATGTGCCTCATCGTGGTTTGATGTTAGCTACGAGCTACATCGTGGACGACATTAATTGCCGAAATTGGTGTGTAGCGGTTAGAGGGTGATTTAGTAATCCTCTGGTGTGTGGTGGCTGGATACGGGGGTGTGTAGAGGATAGACCCTAGGTTTGGGTTGGGTGCATTTGCATAGTTACATCGGATATGTGTATCTAATGGGATTACGGGCCAAGCCCAATATGTGAATGTGGAACAGTGTGGAAATGGGCCAAGCCCAATATGTGGAATCATGTGGTTAATTACATTATGATCCGATATGTGGTATGGATATGGGCTAATTACAAATTGTGATATTATGTGAATAAATTGCCTTGTTATCTGTTATGTGGGTTGATATGTGGTTTGATATGTGGGTGGAATTCAGTGGACTAATTGCACACTGAGTCCGTGTGACTCACCCAAATAATTATCAACATCGCAGGTGATACGTGATTCTTGGACCGGGTTGGAGAGGATACAAAGGTGGCCATGCAGAAGTTAATTTTATTTGTTCCATGCAGAAGATGTTTTATTTAATTTTATGCACGGCATATATTTCAATATTTTTGATATTTATTTGATGTAATAAGGGCCACTTTAAGTAGTTGAAGTTTATTAATATGTTTTAGTTGGATTGCAGATTAAATTACTATTTGGAAATGACTTTATTTTCAACAACTTACAATCTAAAATATATCTATATATTAAAGTTTTTAAATCCGGATATTATGTAACATCCAAATTTTACTTGGCATTTTAAGTATATAATGTTTTACAAATGACAACAAATTTTCGTGTTTGCACTCGTAAGTTAAATCTTTTTCAAACGTTTTTCTCGGTGACATACCAGATCCGATCAAGGCTCGTGGGCCGGGTTTGGGGTGTTACAATAACTGTAATTTTACCTACCAAGGGCATTTTCGTAATTTACCCACCAAGGGTATATCGGCAATTTTGCACCTGCAATGGCCTTTCCCAAAGGCCCAAATGTCGCCCCGAGCGACTCAGCTACCATTTCCGGTCGTACCGAACGATTGGGCCTAAAACTAGATTTTCGACCCATTAGGGCCCATTGCTCGTGTGGCCCACCTAGCACAAATCTAGCCATGTATATAAGTTCCACCTAGTCTAGTTCACTATATACTACACAATCGCACAATTTACTCATAAGGGCCCACGGGCCCATTGGGCCCACTTGGGCCCATCGCGGCCCAAGCACTTCCAACCCACAAGAATACTATCGATGGCCTCAACTATCGCGTCGAACCCCACACGTGCGCGCGCACGCTCGTGTGGCTACTATTGCCGTGGATCGGCACTTCGGCATTTGCCGCTCTACAACTAGAGTAGAGAGTTACACACCGATAGAGTCCAGTGTTAAACAGCCACGCGACCACTCCCGCGCCCAAACGCCCACCAAGGTATGTTAACTCTCCTCCTGGAATGCTCTTTATATAGCTAGCTCTCCACCTTCCTTATTTGTATCTTTCCGATATGGGATCCCTTCGTCAGTAGAGTTTAAATTCAACTGAAACTCTTGCCCTCCAATCTGCAAAATAAATACCCCCTTGCTTCTCATGAGATTCGAACCTGTGCTCCCGCAACATAATCCACGCCGCTAACCACTTGGCCACAAGCTCCTCTTGTGTCTTAAACCATGCGCAACTAAATTTGAATCTATAGCCAAATATTAAAGTCCATGTAAAAAGAAAACCAAAATGCAAGAGCCAAGACTGGAACCTTGGACCTCTTTCCTTCCCTGTATGCGTCACCCCTTGTTCCTTAAGTGGCGTCACTTTGCCACTACACCACACACTCCACTTGTGTCATTTTTCCCACATTTTATTCTTAAGGCCTACTCGCCAACTTCCAGGGTTTTTTTCACCTAAAACCAAAATTTCCCTAAAGCCAAAGTTCGATCCCGGGACTTCATAGAAGCCTTCTAACCTTCCAAAATCACTTATCCAATAGGTCCAACTTGCATTTAAGCCGATCTCTTATTCTCTAAAAATTTTAAATCAAGGCCCATTGGGCCCAATCCTACTAGGCCCAATTTCGGGATGTTACAAATCTACCCTCCTTAAAGAAATTTCATCCTCGAAATTTCCAACTACAGGAACATTCGTACAACCTAACCTACAACACTGTGCTCACGCTGCGCACTCTGATTCCAATAACCCTAATATACTTTTAACTAGAATTTAGAAATCCTACACATACTTAAAAACACCTAACCATTAAAGCAGACAAATATTTCGTACGCAATCAACTCTATATCCGAACATCACATCCAACCCAAACACACAGAATAGATATTCAAAATACAACATATAACAAAGCAAAGTATCGTGAAACGTCTGAGTCGGATTGGTGCTAGGAGACTCGGTTGCCATATTTCAAAAAAAAAATAGATATATATTTTTCTAAACCATTTTCCAAACTATCTTTTGAAAACATTTTTGAACCCAAACCCACAGCCGAGTTTTTGAACCTAGCTCTGATACCAAAATTGTAACACCCCAAACCCGGTCAACACACTACAACCAGATTCGGCATGTCACAGGGTAAAAATAATTTGAATAAAACAAGTTGTTGGTTTAAATTTTGAAGATAACGCTATAAAACACTTTGCTGTTTAAAGTTTGGACAAAAGAAGAAAACTCCTTTGAGAAAACCGTTTGTTTTTAAGGAAATGCCGACTTTGATTAAAATGCAAAGTTGGAAACCGTTTTGTATTTGAACTTAAAGTAAAACTTAGGTTGGTGAAAATCTGAGTTGTGCGTTAACACCATTTGTTTGTTATCACCCGATGATAAAGTTTGAAAATCCCGATAAGAGGTATAACTTTTCGAAAACATTGAGTTAACAGGTTATTAACATGCCATGTTGTTTAACTTAAGCACAATATAATAAAACTTATAGCAGATAATCAAAAAACCCAAAATAATGGAATTTAGCAGCCTTATTACAAATCCAAAACCAAATTTAAAAGTAAATTAACCCAAAATAGTAAATGAGATAAAACCCGAAAACATAACGCATGGCCACCTCGCGTCTGCCCCGGCTCCACATCCGTGATCTATGCCTCATCTGCAAAATGTAAGGGAAGGGGTGAGTCACCGAGACTCAGTGTATAAATCCCCATCCTGATAATAACAAAGCACTTACACAATACATAAGTCAATATGCAATTCATGCAAACCCAACCTAACCATCTGAACTCTTGTGTCTACCCCGTGTGGTCAAAACCACTGGTGGTCAAAACCACTGGTGACCATAGTCACAAATCATATAAGTGTGGTCAAAACCACTGGTGACCGTAGTCACAAATCATATGGTGGGGCCAACCCACCGTGTGGTCAAAACCACTGATGACAATCCCATAATCAACATGTAGGGCCAACCCACTGTGGTACCAAACCACTGGGACGAGTCACAAATAATCCATGAGTGGTCAAAACCACTGGTGACCGTAGTCACAAATAGTATATGTGTGGTCAAAACCACTGGTGGTCAAAACCACTGAGACTTAGTCACGATTATAATATAGAAAGCGGGGCCAACCCACTGTGTGGTCAAAATCACTGGCGACAGTCTAGAAACAAGCCTTCCCCCTCCTCTCATTACACCCGTGCAATATGACATAATAATTCGTGTATGCAGTATGTCATGTATGCTAAACATATATCAAATATAAGTATAACATGAATTACCATAATAATCAGATAGACATAAAACAACATAATCACGCTAATCAACCTCTAAGGGTATAACCGTAATTTTACCTACCAAGGGCATTTTCGTAATTTACCCACCAAGGGTATATCGGTAATTTTGCACCTGCAATGGCCTTTCCCAAAGGCCCAAATGTCGCCCCGAGCGACTCAGCTACCATTTCCAGTCGTACCGGATGATTGGGCCTAAAACTCGATTTCTGGCCCATTCGGGCCCATTCCTCGTGTGGCCCACCTAGCACAAATCTAGCCATGTATATAAGTTCCACCTAGTCTAGTTCACTATATACTACACAATCGCACAATTTACTCATAAGGGCCCACGGGCCAATTGGGCCCACTTGGGCCCATCGCGGCCCAAGCAGCCCCAACCCACAAGAATACTACTAATGGCCTCAACTATCGCGTCGAAGCCCCACACGTGCGCTCGCACGCTCGTGTGGCTACTATTGCCGTGACCGACACTTCGGCATTTGCCGCTCTACAACTAGAGTAGAGAGAGTTACACACCTGATAGGAGTCTGGTGTTAAACCGCGCTGCGACCACTCCTGTGCCCAAACGCCCACCAAGGTAAGTTAACTCTTGTAATATCCCGGGTTGGGGGGCTATTTTGTTGTTGCATGATATTGCATGTGTTGGGGTGCTATGTTGCTATTTCTATGTTTTAGGGGCTTAGTTGTAGGCTAGGAGTATGCCTGAGGGAATGGGAAAAATTTAGTTTTTGAGCTTTAGGTGTAGGGAGCTGATGGAGTGAGGGATATGTATTTTATTTGGTGCTTGTTGCACAAGTGAGGAGCTGGCAAAGTGGCAAGGCATGCGCTACTTGGGAGCTTGGTGTGGCGTCAACTGCATGAGGTGGAGGTCTTGTGTTCAAGCCGCAAAGACCTCACATTTTGGCTTCATTTTGGACGGCATAGGAGGGAAGAGTTGGATGTAGTTCAAATTCCACTTTGGACCAAGTCAAAAGTTCAAATGTTGGGTGGAGAGTAATTGTAGGAGTAAGACTTGGTAAACACATTTGAAATGTGTGGTTGGGAGCTATTGGGGGGATTATGGCCGAATTTGAGGGAGTTTGGAGTGGGGGAGTGGACGGCTTGGTGTGGGGAGTGGGTAGCCGAAATGCATTTTTGCATTTTTGGCATTCTTTTTGGTTGTTTTCGGTCACACTTGGTAAAAAGAGAAAGTTCCCTTCTAGTCTTTTGTGACCCGAATTTCTTCAACAAAGCTTCTTCACACTTTCTTCTGGAACCGAAAAGCACAAGCAGCCTTGCCGAATTTTCTCTGTGTTGTTTTTCTCAAACATCTTGGTAGCCGAATACCTATCCCTCCCTTTCTTCAGGTGTGTAAACCGAAACTAGTATTCCCTCTTCTCATACCTCATTTTCTTCTCTTTTGAAACGCTAAAGCCGAATTTACCTTGCGTGGCTGAATCTCCATTCATCCTTCCATTTCTTTTCTTCTCAAAACCGAAAATAGAGGTGTTAAACACCTAGTGCCGATTTCTTCTTTCTATTGCTTTCAACTTAGCCGAATATTTCCCTTCTCCCAAAGAGTCTTCCTTGGCCGAATATTTTGTTCTTCTTTTGGTGCAAGCCTTGGCCGAATCTCTTGTGGTTCTCTCCTAGAAGTCCTATTTTGGCCGAATATTGGGTGTTGGTAAGCTCTTGGCCGAATGGCCATTCCTCTTTTCTCTCAAGTGTTATGTCGATTTTGGTTTATGGAAGAGGGTTAACCATTCGTTTAAACATCTCTTGTTAGGGCAATCAGAGATTTCAAAGCAGTCAGTTGGAGCCTTTCCCCCTTTGTTAATCGATTGGTAAGTAAGGGGTAAGTGATTGGTATTATTTTATTAGTTCAATCTTTTGGTTTCGATTAAGTCAAGGGTGACAAGGGATTAATCGTTCTTGTTAATAGGTGTGCCGATTGTTAAAAGAGGAACCATTGTTGGTTCGGGTTTGGTAGGAAACCAAACGTTTGCAAGGTAAGGGTTAATCGATATACCCTTTGGTTTATATGGTTATGGCCGAATGGTTTAAGTGATTAACCCATGGTTGGTCGATTGTTTTTAGGAGCAAAAGGATCGAGGGTCTTAGACCGGTTCTTAGGATTAAAACCTTCGCTATTTCGTGTGTGTAAACTAACACACTTCATTTAGTAATATGATTAATAACCTAATTACTTATTAAAGTGAAACAATATGATTGATGGATTTGGTACCCGATGGGGTATAAGCACGGATACGGGTAAGTCCGTTTCATTACGAGATCTGTAGTGATATATGTGATAACATGTTTTATGATGTAAACACCATGAGATGTCATTTGAGCATGTTAGCATGATTGCATGTTTTATATCATTTGCATTAGTATGACATGTGTGGGGATATGAGAGGAGGGGAATATGATATCCGTGTCTTTGGGACACTGTGTCTTTGGGACACCAGAGGTTTGGCACCTCCAGTGGTTTGGTACCACAGTTGATTTTGTGACTTCGGTCACCAGTGATTTGGTATCACATTTGTGTCTTTGGGACACCAGAGGTTTGGCACCTCATAGCATCTCGTCCCAGTGGCTTAGCACCACAGTGGGTTGGCCCCATAGTTGATTATACGGGATTGACGCCAGTGATTTGGTATCACACGATGGGTTGGCCCCATCATCGGATTTGTGACTGCGGTCACCAGTGATTTGGTATCACACTGTGTCTTTGGGACACCATAGGTTTGGCACCTCATTGCGACTCGTCCCTGTGGTTAACACCACCGTGGGTTGGCCCCACTTTGAGATATGGGATCATCTGCTAGTGATTTGGTATCACGCGATGGGTTGGCCCCATCATTGGATTATTCGTGACTTTGGGTCACCAGTGGTTTGGCACCACACTTATGGATATCGTGACTTTGGGTTACCAGTGGTTTGGCACCACCAGTGGTTTGGTACCACACGGGGTAGAAAGGTGATATGAATGGTTAGGATCGGGGTGCATTGATTATGTTGCTATGATATGATGTGTGTTAGCATGTTGTATTATCGGGAGCGGGATTTATGCACTGAGTCTTGCGACTCACCCTCTCCTTTGACATTTCAGGTGACACTTAGGCGCGGACATGGAGCCGGATGGACTCGAGGTGCTCATGCCATGCTTTAATAAAGATTTGCTCCAGACTTTACAAAATTTGGTACTTTGGTTTATTTATTACTATTTGGTTTTATTTTGGGTTGTAAATGGCCTTTAAATTTGGTTTTACTACGTTTATGCTTAAAGTAGCTTTCAAACATGCTTTAACAAATTAATTGAGTTAAAATTGCTAAAAACTTGGAAGGTCAACGGTTTCAAAACTATAACGCAATGTGTTTTAAACTTTACCATCGGGTATCACTCTAAAACATTAAAATATGACAAAGCAATCATGCCAAGATTTCGAAAAGTATAAAATATGACAAGGAGTTTCTCATCGAATCTTTAACCAGAAACCTAACCCTTCAAACGCGATTTTCCCCGTAACATGCCAGATTCGGTCGTGGTGTATTGACCGGGTTTGGGGTGTTACAATTGTGGTATCAGAGCCAAGTTCAAAGGCTCGGCTGTGGGCCTGAGGCCCAAAATGTTTTCAAAAGTCTGTTTTAAGTGTTTTGTTGAAATAAATGGTTTGAAAGGCATGACACCGAGTCTCCGGCACCAGTCCGCCCAGGTAAGTACCCCTTACTATTTCTTGTGATTTATTGATGTGATTGGATGATTGCAGTAGTGGATTACTTTAGAAACTGAAACTGATAGGATTCTGTGAACTCGCGAAAACAAAGCTTCTTTACTATTCATAAGACTTTGCTTTAAAACAGTGGAATAAATACTGATGCATAAAACTCCTAAATCAGATACGTAGAGAATTTAGTCATGAGCGCTAGAGGTGGACGTGGTCGTGGACGAGGTCGTGGTAGGATGACGGTTTCTGAACCCGTAGGGTCTGGTCAGGGGTCAGAAAATGAGATACCGGTACCGCCACCAGCTGGAGGTGGTGAGTTTCAAGATCAGACTGGGGATGACGCAGTGTCACAGGCGATGCTGCGAGTGTTGGAAAGGGTAGTTGGAGTAGGTGGTGGTGCAGGAGCTAGGAAATCGGTGCCTGAGCGACTTCGGGCAAATGGGGCTGAATTCTTTCGAGGTGTTTCTGGTGTTGCTCCCAGCACTGCTGAGTATTGGCTGGAGGCAACGGAGCGGATCATGGATGATCTGGACTTGACTGCTGAGGAGAAGCTGAAGGGCATAGTATCGCTTCTTCGGGATGAGTCATACCAGTGGTGGCTCACGGTTCGGGACAGTGTGGCAGCAGAGGATCTGACATGGGATTATTTCAGGGCTGCATTTCAGAAAAAGTACATTGGAGCTAGCTACATCGACGCGCAGCGAAAAGCATTTTTGAGGCTA
The DNA here is from genome assembly GCA_025698515.1 of Gossypium sturtianum. NCBI lineage: Eukaryota > Viridiplantae > Streptophyta > Magnoliopsida > Malvales > Malvaceae > Gossypium > Gossypium sturtianum. The sequence continues at coordinate 121,297,493 of CM046952.1, forward strand.
GTCCAAGGGAGTAAGTCTGTTTCCGAGTATGAGGCTGAGTTCTTGAAGCTGAGCCGGTATGCTAGGGGTATTGTGGCTACTGAACACGAGAGGTGTGTTCGTTTCGAGGATGGTCTGAGAGACGAGTTGAGGCTGCTGATTGCTCCTCAACAGGAGCGTGAGTTTGCTGTCCTGGTTGAGAAGGCTAAGGTAGCCGAGGGTGTTAAGGAGTCCGTGAGGCAGGGCATGGACAGGAGCAGGCATAAGAGGAGCTTTGGGTCTTCTGGATCGTCGGGTAATCCTCAGAAAAGGGCTAGACAGAGTGGGCCGAATCAGTCTGGTAGGGTTGTTGCTGCTAGTCAGGGACCGCCGCGGTGTAACCATTGTGGGAGATATCATTGGGGAGGCTGCTGGACCGGTGGAAAAGGTTGTTTTGAGTGTGGTTCTCTGGATCATCGCGTGAGGGACTGTCCGCGTAAGTTGGCCAGGATTCAGTCTGAGAGTCAGGGCCGTACTCAGTTCAGGAATAATGTACCGCCACCGCAGAGGGGCCGTGGTAATGGCAGAGGTAGTAATGGATCGGGTCGGGGCCGTGGAGCACCGGGCAGGGGTGCGGGTAGTTCTGACGCCAGACAGCCTGGGTTAGTGTATGCAGCAAGGCGCCGAGAGGAGGGCGACGCACCGGACGTCATAACCGGTACGTTCTTGATCTTTGGTTCTCCTTTTACTGCTTTGATTGATGTGGGTTCGACGCATTCTTACATGGCCAGTAGTATAGTAGAGACCATGGACTTAGACTCTGAGATATCTTCTAGGCAGATGACTGTAATTAGCCCTTTAGGTCACTCTGTGGTAGTAGATAAGCTGTTTAGAGATGTACCCCTAGAACTCCAAGGGGTAGTGTTTGCTGCTGATCTGATGGAACTGCCATTTGGGGAGTTCGATTTGATTCTTGGGATGGACTGGTTGGTTAAGTACCAGGCGAAGTTGGATTGCGCGGCTAAGCGCATGGTTCTAAGGACGACTGAGGGTGATGAAGTGGCTATGATAGGTAATAGGAGAGATTACTTATCTAATGTGGTGTCTGCTCTAAAGGCAGAGAAGATGGTGAGAAAGGGCTGTGAAGCGTATGTGGTTCATGTGTATGCCTTGGAGGCTAAAGAGTCTGCTGTAGAAAAAGTCCGAACAGTTAAGGAATTTGCTGATGTGTTTCCAGAAGAACTTCCGGGTTTGCCGCCGGATCGTGAGGTAGAGTTTGGGATAGATCTGTTACCCGGAACTGCGCCAGTGTCTATTGCTCCGTATAGGATGGCGCCAAAGGAATTGGTGGAGCTTAAGGCTCAGATCCAAGAGTTGTTGGACCGAGGTTTTATCAGGCCAAGTGTTTCACCGTGGGGTGCGCCGGTACTCTTTGTTAAGAAGAAAGATGGTACAATGCGGATGTGCATAGATTACCGCCAGCTGAATAAGCTGACGATCAAAAACAAGTATCCGTTGCCACGGATAGATGACTTGTTTGATCAGCTGAAGGGTGCAGCGGTATTTTCTAAGATTGACCTGAGGTCTGGGTATCACCAGTTAAAGGTGAAAGAAGCGGATATTCACAAGACAGCGTTTCGGACTCGGTATGGGCACTACGAATTTCTGGTAATGCCGTTCGGGTTGACTAACGCGCCGGCAGCATTCATGGATATGATGAATAGGGTGTTTCAGCAGTATCTGGACCAGTTCGTGGTAGTTTTTATTGACGACATCCTGGTGTATTCAAGAACAGAAGAAGAGCATGATGCGCATTTGCGTGTGGTACTGCAGATTTTGAGGGAGAAGCAGCTTTACGCTAAGTTCAGTAAGTGCGAGTTCTGGCTTAGAGAAGTGACTTTCTTGGGACATGTAGTGTCAGCTGAGGGGATTAGAGTGGATCCTCGGAAAATTGAGGCAGTTTTGGATTGGAAACCGCCTAAGTCAGTGGCTGAGATTCGGAGTTTTCTGGGTTTGGCAGGATACTACCGAAGGTTTGTAGAGGGTTTCTCGTTGATTGCAGCACCAATGACCAAGTTGTTAAGGAAAGAGGTTCCGTTTGTCTGGACTGAGAAACAGCAGGAGAGTTTCAACAAGCTTAAGAAGATTCTAACAGAAGCTCCGGTTTTGATTCAACCTGAGGCTGGTAAGGAATTCACGGTCTACTGCGATGCATCACATACGGGGTTGGGTTGTGTGCTGATGCAGGAAGGTAAGGTTGTGGCTTACGCATCTCGGCAGCTGAGGCCACATGAGGTCAACTATCCGACGCACGATCTGGAGTTAGCGGCTGTAGTCTTTGCGTTGAAGATTTGGAGGCACTACTTGTACGGAGAGAGATCAATAGTCTACACCGATCATAAGAGTCTGAAGTACCTCTTGACTCAGAAGGATTTGAATTTGAGGCAGCGTAGATGGGTTGAGTTGCTTAAGGATTACGACTGTTCGATTGAGTATCATCCGGGCAAGGCTAACGTGGTGGCAGACGCGTTGAGCCGCAAGGTTGTTTCGGACTTAAGAGCGATGTTTGCCCATTTGAGTTTGTATGACGACGGGAGTATTCTGGCAGAGTTGCAGATTAAGCCTACTTGGGTTGAGCAGATCAGAGAGAAACAGTTAGAGGATGAGGTTCTGAGTGCGCAGAGGTTGCAGGTACAGGATGGTGGTTTGGAGGGTTATAGTTTGTCTAGTGATGGGGTGCTGTGTTTTCAAGGTAAAGCTTGTATGCCCAAGGATGTTGAGCTGAGGCAGAGGATTCTTCAGGACGCACATAGCAGCCCTTATGCTATGCATCCTGGAGGTAGTAAGATGTATAGGGATCTCAGAGAGCAGTTTTGGTGGCCTGGTCTGAAGAAAGAAGTGACAGAGTTTGTTGGGAAGTGTCTGACATGTCAGCAGGTCAAGGCTGAACATCAGTTGCCGTCAGGGTTGCTTCAGCCTGTGAAGATTCCTCAGTGGAAGTGGGAAAGGATAACCATGGATTTCGTCAGTGGGTTACCGCTTACGCCAAGCAAGAAGGATTCAGTTTGGGTAATTGTGGATCGACTGACTAAATCAGCTCATTTCATTCCGGTGAGGGTTGACTACTCACTTCAGAGGTTGGCGAAGCTGTATGTTTCAGAGATAGTGAGGTTGCACGGTGTGCCAGTATCGATCATCACGGATAGGGATCCCAGATTTACGTCAAGGTTCTGGAAAGCGTTGCATCAGGCTCTGGGTACGCGGTTGGATTTCAGCACGGCTTTTCACCCGCAGTCTGACGGACAATCGGAAAGGGTTATTCAGATCTTGGAGGATATGCTGAGGGGTTGTGTTCTGGATTTTAGAGGTAGTTGGGAGGAGTTTCTACCATTAGCTGAGTTTGCCTACAACAACAGTTACCAAGCGAGCATCAAGATGGCACCATATGAGGCGTTGTATGGTAGGAAGTGTCGATCACCTACGTGTTGGACGGAATTAGGTGAACGCCAGTTGTTGGGACCCGAGTTGGTTGCTGAGACCGAAGACAAGGTTAAGTTGATTCAGGCTCGGTTGAAGGAAGCTTCGGACCGGCAGAAGTCTTATGCCGATCTTAAGCGGAGAGACATAGGGTTTTCTGTGGGGGATCAAGTTTTTCTGAAGGTCTCGCCATGGAAGAAGGTTTTGAGGTTCGGAAAGAAAGGCAAGCTAAGTCCGAGGTTTATTGGGCCGTATAAGGTTTTGAGACGAGTGGGACCAGTGGCGTATCAACTGGAGTTGCCAGCAGAGCTTAGTCAGATTCACGACGTATTTCACGTTTCGATGCTTCGACGTTATCGTTCGGATCCGTCGCATGTGGTAGCAGTGGAAGAGATCGAGGTAAATCCAGATTTGACTTTGGAAGAAGAACCTGTGCAGATTCTTGATCGGGATGTGAAGGTTCTGCGTAGAAAGTCTGTGCCTTTGGTTAAGGTTCTTTGGCGGAATCATGGCGTGGAAGAAGCCACGTGGGAACCCGAGGATATGATGAGACAGCAGTACCCGCAACTCTTTTGATCAGGTAATTTCGAGGCCGAAATTATTTTCAGAGGGGTAGAACTGTAATATCCCGGGTTGGGGGGCTATTTTGTTGTTGCATGATATTGCATGTGTTGGGGTGCTATGTTGCTATTTCTATGTTTTAGGGGCTTAGTTGTAGGCTAGGAGTATGCCTGAGGGAATGGGAAAAATTTAGTTTTTGAGCTTTAGGTGTAGGGAGCTGATGGAGCTGAGGGATATGTATTTTATTTGGTGCTTGTTGCACAAGTGAGGAGCTGGCAAAGTGGCAAGGCATGCGCTACTTGGGAGCTAGGTGTGGCGTCAACTGCATGAGGTGGAGGTCTTGTGTTCAAGCCGCAAAGACCTCACATTTTGGCTTCATTTTGGACGGCATAGGAGGGAAGAGTTGGATGTAGTTCAAATTCCACTTTGGACCAAGTCAAAAGTTCAAATGTTGGGTGGAGAGTAATTGTAGGAGTAAGACTTGGTAAACACATTTGAAATGTGTGGTTGGGAGCTATTGGGGGGATTATGGCCGAATTTGAGGGAGTTTGGAGTGGGGGAGTGGACGGCTTGGTGTGGGGAGTGGGTAGCCGAAATGCATTTTTGCATTTTTGGCATTCTTTTTGGTTGTTTTCAATACACTTGGTAAAAGAGAAAGTTCCTTCTAGTCTTTTGTGACCCGAATTTCTTCAACAAAGCTTCTTCACACTTTCTTCCTCGAACCGAAAAGCACAAGCAAATTTTTGCCGAATTTTCTCTGTGTTGTTTTTCTCAAACATCTTGGTAGCCGAATACCTATCCTCCCTTTCTTCAGTGTGTAAACCGAAACTAGTATTCCTCTTCTCATACCTCATTTTCTTCTCTTTTGAAACGCTAAAGCCGAAATTTACCTTGCCTAAACTGAATCTCCATTCATCCCTTCCATTTCTTTTCTTCTCAAAACCAAAAATAGAGGTGTTAAACACCTAGTGCCGATTTCTTCTTTCTATTGCTTTCAACTTAGCCGAATATTTCCCTTCTCCCAGTAGTCTCCCTTGGCCGAATATTTTGTTCTTCTTTTGGTGCAAGCCTTGGCCGAATCTCTTGTGGTTCTCTCCTAGAAGTCCTATTTTGGCCGAATATTGGGTGTTGGTAAGCTCTTGGCCGAATGGCCATTCCTCTTTTCTCTCAAGTGTTATGTCGATTTTGGTTTATGGAAGAGGGTTAACCATTCGTTTAAACATCTCTTGTTAGGGCAATCAGAGATTTCAAAGCAGTCAGTTGGAGCCTTTCCCCCTTTGTTAATCGATTGGTAAGTAAGGGTAAGTGATTGGTATTATTTTATTAGTTCAATCTTTTGGTTTCGATTAAGTCAAGGGTGACAAGGGATTAATCGTTCTTTTTAATAGGTGTGCCGATTGTTAAAAGAGGAACCATTGTTGGTTCGGGTTTGGTAGGAAACCAAACGTTTACAAGGTAAGGGTTAATCGATATACCCTTTGGTTTATATGGTTATGGCCGAATGGTTTAAGTGATTAACCCATGGTTGGTCGATTGTTTTAGGAGCAAAAGGATCGAGGGTCTTAGACCGATTCTTAGGATTAAAACCTTCGCTATTTCGTGTGTGTAAACTAACACACTTCTGCTTAGTAATATGATTAATAACCTAATTACTTATTAAAGTGAAACAATATGATTGATGGATTTGGTACCCGATGGGGTATAAGCACGGATACGGGTAAGTCCGTTTCATTACGAGATCTGTAGAGATATATGTGATAACATGTTTTATGATGTAAACACCATGAGATGTCATTTGAGCATGTTAGCATGATTGCATGTTTTATATCATTTGCATTAGTATGATATGTGTGGGGGATATGAGAGGAGGGGGAATATGATATCCGTGTCTTTGGGACACTGTGTCTTTGGGACACCAGAGGGTTTGGCACCTCCAAGTGGTTTGGTACCACAGCTTGATTTTGTGACTTCTCACGGTGATTTGGTATCACATTTGTGTCTTTGGGACACCAGAGGTTTGGCACCTCATAGCGTCCTCGTCCCCAGTGGCTTAGCACCACAAAGGGTTGGCCCCACGATTGATTATACGGGATTGACGCCAAAGTGATTTGGTATCACACGATGGGTTGGCCCCATCATCGGATTTGTGATCGCGGTCACCGTGATTTGGTATCACACCGTGTCTTTGGGACACCGCAGGTTTGGCACCTCATTGCGACTCGTCCCTCGTGGTTAACACCACCGTGGGTTGGCCCCACTTTGAGATATGGGATCGTCTGCTAGTGATTTGGTATCACGCGATGGGTTGGCCCCATCATTGGATTATTCGTGACTTTGGGTCACCAAAGTGGTTTGGCACCACACTTATGGATATCGTGACTTTGGGTCACCAGTGGTTTGGCACCACCAAAGGTTTGGTACCACACGGGGTAGAAAGGTGATATGAATGGTTAGGATCGGGTGCATTGATTATGTTGCTATGATATGATGTGTGTTAGCATGTTGTATTATCGGAGCGGGATTTATGCACCGAGTCTTGCGACTCACCCTCTCCTTTGACATTTCAGGTGACACTTAGGCGCGACATGGAGCCTGGATGGACTCGAGGTGCTCATGCCATGCTTTAATAAAGATTTGCTCGAGACTTTACAAAATTTGGTACTTTGGTTTATTTATTACTATTTGGTTTTATTTTGGGTTGTAAATGGCCTTTAAATTTGGTTTTACTACGTTTATGCTTAAAGTAGCTTTCAAACACGCTTTAACAAATTAATTGAGTTAAAATTGCTAAAAACTTGGAAGGTCAACGGTTTCAAAACTATAACGCAATGTGTTTTAAACTTTACCATCGGGTATCACTCTAAAACATTAAAATATGACAAAGCAATCATGCCAAGATTTCAAAAGTATAAAATATGACAAGGAGTTTCTCATCGAATCTTTAACTGAAACCTAACCCTTCAAACGCGATTTTCCCGTAACATACCGCAGTTCAAGCTGCGTGGTGTATTGACCGGGTTTGGGGTGTTACAACTCTCCTCCTGGAATGCTCTTTATATAGCTAGCTCTCCACCTTCCTTCTTTGTATCTTCCCGATGAGGGATCCCTTCGTCAGTAGAGTTTAAATTCAACTAAAACTCTTGCCGTCCAATCCAAAAATAAATACCCCTTGCTTCTCATGAGATTCGAACCTGTGCTCCCCAGTAACATAATCCACGCCGCTAACCACTTGGCCACAAGCTCCTCTTGTGTCCTAAACCATGCGCAACTAAATTTGAATCTATAGCCAAATATTAAAGTCCATGTAAAAAGAAAACCAAAATGCAAGAGCCAAGGCTTGAACCTTGGACCTCCTTCCTTCCTTGTGGCGTCACCCCCTTGTTCCTTAAGTGGCGTCACTTTGCCACTACACCACACACTCCACTTGTGTCATTTTTCCCCACATTTTATTCTTAAGGCCTACCTGCCAACTTCCAGGGTTTTTTTTCACCTAAAACCAAAATTTCCCTAAAGCCAAAGTTCGATCCCGGGACTTCATAGAAGCCTTCTAACCTTCCAAAATCACTTATCCAATAGGTCCAACTTGCATTTAAGCCGTTCTCTTGTTCTCTAAAAATTTTAAATCAAGGCCCATTGGGCCCAATCCTACTAGGCCTAATTTCGGGATGTTACAGGATCTGCCTTCTCGCTCTTTTTCTGTGTAATTTAGGGCTCACCTAATTTCTCTACGATTCCTACGAGCGGTAGCTTCAAAATCACTGTCGTATACTAGTGGTCCTCTCGGGTTCCTTCTAGTCATAAGCTAGAGGTACCTTCTAGGAACAGAAAGAATGAAAAATTTAGCAAAGTTAAAAACAAAACAAAAATAAAAAATAAAAATAAAAGTAAATTGTGGAAAATAATGGCTAAAGTAATAAAAATAGAGTTTTCTTAATATTTTAGTTCCCCGGGAACGGCGCCAAAAACTTGATCGTTGATTTTAGAGTTTTAAATTTATAATGATCGAACCTGGAACTAACTATAAAGACGATTGAGGCAAGTGCACCTATCAAATAGTAGTATAGCTTAGGCAAGACCGGATTGTCGAACCCAAAGGAACCAAAAGTACTAATACTAACTTTCTTTTTATTATCTAGCCTAAAATAAGTGAGGTTGTTATTTAATCTAAATTTAACTAACTACTAAGCTAAAGACGCAAAGACAAAAAGAATGAATTGGGGAAATACTGTTGGAAAAACTCAGTTGATTAAGACGATACCCTTAGGAAGAATCCACTTAGACTTCACTTGTTATCTAACTCTGAACTGCATTTATTTATTCACTTGACTTGATCCGTAAGGCTCCCTAATGTATATTAAACCCTCTCTCGGCTTAATAACGTCTAACCCTAGGTTGATTAATTGAAATCTCTTTCTAATTAAAACCCCTTGAATTGCATTAACTCGATCTATGGACTCCCATATTAGGTTTCACCCTAATCCGGCAAAATCTCGTCACCCTATCTCTAGGCGCGCGATCAACTCCGCTTAATTATGCTAGATCTACTCTTAAGCAGTGACTTTTGCTCCTCCACCTAAGCACATTATCGAAACCATTTTTTAAAACAGGTTTAAAAAAAAACAGGGATTGACTTTAAAAATATGGAAATGGAGTCGCCACCGATCTTTTATTCAAGGTGTGATCGGATCACCTGGAGATGGATTATTTTAATAAAACATTGTGCTTTATTAAAACAATAATGTTGGTCTACGAAATCTAAGAAAACAGGTTCGGGAGTCGGTTACGCACGAGGAAGGATTAGCACCCTCGCAACGCCCAAAATTGGTACCAAATTGATTAATTAATGTTCTGACGTCGAAAAATTTGAAAAGATTCTAGATTACGATCCATTTACTTAAGATATATTTAGACAGAATCATATTGGATGCCAAAACTTCTTATTTCGAAGAAAATAAAATGTCGTACTCAGTAAGTTAGGGCACAACATCTTATGTTCTCGAGATTAGATTTATCCTTCGACATTCAATACTCGTACATTAAAATTAAGAAGGATATTCAATTATTTGGGTCAAATGAAAAATCGAAACCCAGTAAGTTAGGGCACTATTTCTCAAAATTCTCGAATATGGAATATTGCCTTTGTTCTTTTGAAATTCTTATCTCGAGATGATAAAATATCACACCCAGTAAGTTAGGGCGCAATGTCTCAAATTCCCGAGAATAAGTTTTTTATTTGAAATATTATGCATTTTGATTTAAGGGAGAAAGGATACTCGGTTGCTAGGTTTTAACGAGGAGAATCGGAACTCAGTAAGTTAGAGCACGATTTTCTCGAAACCTCTAAATACGAGCATTGCCTTATGATTTAAAAACCGAAATGACATTAAAACACTACATCTTTCGTAAGATACAATGGAACACTAATATACAAAGCAAGATATTAATCCATACATCAAATATTACAAATAATGAATCACAAATAATTACTAGTTACAAATTAACAATTTATCATCCATACAATAGCAATAATCATATAACACAATTTCGACATTAGCAATTGAAGAAAATGGAGCAAAATAATATACACAAAATATTACTGTAATGAATCACAAGTAATTAATGGTTACGAATTAAGTAATATAGTCCATGCAATAACAAACAAATGAACACTTAATTTTAAATATATATGTATATAAAAAATAATGAAAATAACGTAGGCAAATAAATAATATCTTTAGCCATTTAAAATAAAATATTTAATATTAATTTAAAAAGGTATAATAAAAAATAAACGACTAATTAAAAGTAATCAAATAATATAATAAAATAATTAAAGGATTATATTGAAATCAGAGCAAAATTAGAGAGCTAAAAAGTAATAAATTAAAAGAAGTCGAAAAAGGGCTAGAACGCCAGGCGCGTGAATTAAAAGGGACTAAAAGTGAAATTTACCCAAGTTGTTTGATCGCTGTAAATCAGAGTTTTAAAATTTATAAAAGAATGATCGAACCTGGAAACTAACTCTGACAACGATTGAGGCAAGTGCACCTATCGAACAGTAGTATAGCTTAGGCAAGACCGGATTATCGAACCCAAAGGAACTAAAAGTACTAATACTCACAGTCTTTTTATTATTTAGCCTTAATATAAAGTGATGGTTGTTAAACTAAAATTAATCTACTTACTAAGCTAAGACGCAAAGACAAAAAGAATGAATTCGGGAAATAACTTTTGGAAAAACTCAGTTGACTCAAGCGATACCCTTAGGAAAAATCCACCTAGACTTCACTTGTTATCTAACCTTGAACCATATGATTTCTTTACTTAGTTTGATCCGTGAGACTCCCTAACGTATATTAAACCTCTCTCGAGGCGAATAACGCCTAACCCTAGGTTAATTAGTGGAACTCTCGTTCGCTTATAATAACCCCTAGAATAGCAAAGAAACGATCTGTGGACTCCCATATTAGGTTTCACCCTAATCCGCAAAATCTCGTCACCCTATCTCTAGGCGTGCGATCAACTCCGCTTAATTATGTTGGATCTACTCTTAGGCAGGGTCTATTCCTCCTCCACCTAAGCATATTAGATTTGGATTAAGTTCACACAGTTAAGAACAAACTAAGTTATTATCATATAATTCAAAAATCAAATAACAAGATTCATCATAGGTTTCATCCCCTTCGGGTATCCGAAGGTTTAGTTCATAACAATAAAGGAAAATATCTCAAGAGAAAAGATAACGCAAAACATAAGAAATACCTAAAACCCCCTGAAGGAATTGAAGAGGAGATCCTCCGTCTTAAGTAGAATTCCGGCTTCTTGAGATGGATCAACTGGCTATCTTCGAGTGATTCCCACAAATCTGACCTTTTCGGCTTGGCTTTTTAGCCTAGCTTTCCGCCTCCTTTCAGCTGGTACCTAGGGTGTATTTATAGGCTTTTGAAACATGTTTCTTTCTCCCTAAGTATCCTTTCCCGAATGAAATTCCTCTTCTCCATGGCAGAGGCACGACCATAGCACACGCCCGTATAAATCGCGGCCAGGCCGTGTTGAAACTGTTGAATGAGGCACGACCATGTAAGTTGCGGACAAGGCCGTGTTCTAGTAGGAATGGTGGCACGGTCGTGTGGCTTGGAGTCCAGGCCGTGCTGATTTCGTGGCTTGGCCCAACTTGGTCCGTTTTAAGCCCATTTCTCGTTCTTTTCGTCATCGGGTGCTTTCCTGAGTATAATACATGAAAAGAAAGGATTAAGAGCACCTTTTTACATAAATTGGGGCTTAAATCATCCAAAAGCATACTAAATGTGGGCTTAGAATATGTTACTTTTACGGTTTATCAAATACCCCCACACTTAAGCTTTTGCTTGTCCTCAAGTAAAATTCTCAACTTACAATTAAAACGAACTTCCTGTAATTCATAATTCCTATTGATAGTGTCTCATTATAATTCATAGATAATTTATACATGGATAATTCAATTCAAAGTGTCCTAAAAATTCAAACAGTATAAGTCATAGATTCTGTAGCACAAAACATAGGAGTTTCCCTTCATCTAAATAATTACCTCTGATTCGGAATCGACAAGGATTGACATCCTCACAAAAGATTCGCTCAAATCACTTAAAGTGTTTAAGGTTCAAAATTTAGGCACTCAAAATTCAAACATGAAGAGTTAATCCCATAGGCTTGTATGAAAATCAAATCTCCACCACTGAAATATGAGATGAAACACAAATCAAAAGGTCTTTGTTAGGGTTGTAACGGGGCTAGGGTTAAGGTGTGGAGTAAGGCTGAATTAGAGTGTTAGAATCGAGATTGAATCAACAAATTACCTAACTTAGAACTCATGAACTAATAATAATAAATACATCAATTGAAAACTAATAATACTAATAATACGAGCTTCTTCTTCGATATTTGGAATCCAAACGTATAAGCTCATTTAATCACAACTAATAATGAATAATGGATATACTTTTTTTTAAAAAACAAACTAAATACATAATAAAGGATAAACTACTAAAATTCATAATTAGGCAACTAATCAGATCAAATATCGATATAAGGGTAGTCAAAAGGAATGGTGATAACAAAAATAAAAGGGTTCTGGGTTAATATTAGTGGGTATGTCAATAAAAAGGGTGTCTTGTTAAAACGGGGTTAACTAGGGGTTAATTTGTGATGGTAGGCTTTTTAGGGAATTAGTGGGTTAAATCCTAGGTGCCTTTATCATCTCTGTGAATCAAATCATAAAGTGTGGTCTCGACATGTATAATCGATGCAAGTTCTAGAATAACAAATCAGTGTTGACATACTCATAATCAATAAAGTGAGCAAGAAAAAGAATTTATGCTCTATAAGGCTCAAAACTCACAAAAATTATGGGTATTTTGATGTCAACCTCCGTAAATTTTAAACTTCAAAGTAATATTTAAACTCAGTTCGACAACCTAGACAAAAAATTTAATTTCTGAAAAATAGACTTATCATGCTTGATTCTCTAGTATTCTTCAAATTTAATTATCAATACACAATTATCAATGACTTAATCTAAAACATATCAATAAAAATCATAAATCATCATAAATTTCATCCTAATTAGCAATATGAGTAAATTTACTTAAAAACAAGACTCAATTCAGGGTTTTTGTTAGGTATCTTCTTAGGTTGTTCACCCTCCCACACTTAAGATGTACATTGCCTTCAATGTACAAAGATATATAATGACAATTAATATGTAAAATCAAAAGAGAGGGGAGAGAGTGACACTCCCTGAATGAATGGATGATCTCTTATGTGGAAAACACGGCGAGGCGTCGGGATTGTGTTGGTGTTGGCTGATGACTTGAGTAGTGGTTTATTGCTCGTTGAAATTGCTAAGTCATCATTTAGAATTCTTTTGGGATGTAATTAAATAAATGTTAGGAATACTCGAAGGTTAGGAGTTAATGATAATCATGATAAAAGTTATCAAATGTATGATTAAAATGTTCAAACTTATGATGAATCGAAATTAAATGAAAATAACAAGACAATAAAATAAAACAAAAATAAAAAGAAAAAGAAAAAAAACTTGAAAGTAAAAGAAAACTAGATAAAAGGGTTCAAAAGTCCTCATCCTCGGCTGGGTCCTGTGGTGGTCCTTGTGGTGAGATATGAAGGTGTTGGCATATTTGTTGAAGGGTGGCCTCTAGCCCGTCAAAGCGCCGAGTGTTTTCAGCAAAATACAGCTCGAACAGGTCAAGTCGTGCAGAGATGTCTGCTAATGATGGTTCTGTACGGGACGATCACTGACTCAGAACTGGTACCTCCTGTAATGGTGGTGGGACATCATCAGTAATGTCCTCGGGCTCCCCCTCGTCTGTGGCGGTCACTAATCGGTATTGAGGGGGTTCAGTCCCTCGTCGGTGTTTAATCATCCTCATGTGTAGCATTGTCTGGATGCCTTGAGGTACCATGTTGCCGATCAGTGTGAGGGAGGTGATCTGAGCTTCAGTGTCGAGGAGGTTGAAGTGCCTAGCCAACCTCGTAATGTATGGCCCCATTGACAAAATCCCCTTCCTATGTTGCTCTGTTTGATGTTGAATCGCGCATACGATAAAATATGCTAAGTCGAAAACATGTCCTTCAGACATGCATGATAGGAAGTAAACGTCCTGCTTGTTTACGACGCCCGTGCTTTCTCTGCGACTTGTGATGGTATGCGCGGGAATGGCGTGAATATACCTTAGAGCTGGGGAAAGTGTCGTTGCCTTAGAGCGACTGGGATCTTAGATGCTTGTAGTAGGGTGTAGGTTTCGCCAGCATTCGATTGGAGTGCAGTGGAGCTCACAGTTTAGATCGTCGAGTGGGTTTTCTTCTATGAATTCCGGTGTGTAGAGTCCTAGAGCTATGCCGAATTGTGGTATGCTCAGTCGACGTACCGTACCCCCTAGACGGAACTGTACCGTGCCTGGATCATCGAAATGTGCCATCACAGTTTGTAAAGTGAAGGTGGTACAAAACTCGAGGGTAAGCTCCATGTATGTGGGCTCGATGATGGAAAAGAACTGCTCCCACGGATCGGTTGAAATAAAGGCTCGAATATCAGTTGCGAGCCCGACGTGTTCCACTGCGGCCCAATCGATGCGCCTACCGGTGCCGAGGGGTCTATCCCAGAGTGCTTTGTAACGCTCTTCCTGAGTGTTCTGAAAAAATTGGAGGAGTGGATGCCTAACCTCGGAAGAAGCACTCGTGGAAGACGATCCGGGCCCCTTTCTTTTCTTGCTTGGGGCGGCTGTGGATCGCTTTGGTCGTGGTGATGACATTTGTACCTGAAAAATAATCAGATATAAAGCAAGTTCCTTAACAATAATATAGCCAAAGTATTTCAGTACTAAATCAAGCCAAATGGTAATTAGTGGATATTGATGATAATGATTCTTTCAAACAAAGAAGTTTATCAAAACAAATGCAAAAGTTTATTCCTAAAATGAAACCAATCAGCAACCAATTCATCAAAGATTTTTACTAAGTAATCATTAGTTTTTGAGATAAATCTCTAAATATAAATCATGCTTAATATTAAACAAAAGGAATAAAGCAAAATGGCATAATATTTATCAAGTTTTTAGTCAAGAAATTAAGGTAGTGAAGGGAACCAGGGGTTGTGATGATGGAATGCGAGTAAGCACGGGTGGAGCACGGCGGTGGCGCGGGTTTTGCAGGACTAACACGGTGGTGGTAGGGGCGTGGAATTCGGCGGCACGGCTGTGGTGCGGGCATGCGAGCGGTTTTTGGATGGTTTTTGGAGAGAAAAGGCAAGGGGAGGATGTTTTGGATGGGGGAGGGTGTATGTGCGGCTAGATTTGGGAGAAAAGGGTGTTTAAAACTGATTCTAGGGTTAGGTTTTAGGGGGGAGACGGGTTGATTTATATATAGGGGAGGTGGCACAGTCCATCGCCACGCCCGTGTTCATTTGAAAATGCCCGTGCTTTTCGCGATATCCGACATTTGGGCGCGCTTCAGGGTTCTTGACACGGCCGTGGGTAAATTAGCATGCCCGTGTTTTAATTGTCGCGATGTGGGCACGGTGAGGTCGCGCGGGGCGTGTGTTACCCGTGTTCGATAAGTCGCAGAGCCTCGCGACGCGTTGTAAGCCACGGCCGTGTGTAGCCCGTGCTCAATAAGTGAGTAGCCTCGCGCGCTTGTAAGCCACGAGGTACATGCGCTTAGCCCGCGGCTTAATAAGTCGCAAGAGCCTCGCACGGAAGGTTGACACGGGCGTGGTCTGATGTCGCAGCCTCGTGGGGGCAAATCGCTTCGCCCTCGTTTGTGCACGCCATCGCACGCCGTGTTTTATCCTCTGCCTTCCACACGCCATTAGCACACCCGTGTCGACACCGTGTGGTTTAAAACTCGCGCTTTTTATTAGTCCGAGTTAGTATGGAGTTAGATGCTGAGTAAAAGAAATAAATAAAATAAAAAAGAATTGAAAATAAAATGTTAGTGAATTAGTGCTCGGGTTGCCTCCCGAGAAGCGCTTGTTTATAGTCTTAAGCTAGACTTTCCCTATTTTTGGTTCTTAAAGAAGGCTCATGGAGCATAAGCTCCTATCTCATATCTCCAAAGTCTGCACCATTATAAATTTTAAGTCGGTGACCATTTACCTTAAATGTGCCTTTAGTGGGATGAGTTACCTCGATGGTGCCATATGGAAAAATTGTTTTGATCATAAATGGGCCTGACCATCTTGATTTTAACTTTCCCTGAAATAGTTTAAGCCTTGAGTTGTATAGTAGGACCAGGTCTCCTACTTCGAGTTGCTTTGATCTCTTGAGAAGAGCATCGTGACGTCGCTTTGTTGCTTCATTGTACAGTTTTGAGTTCTCGTAAGCTTCCGTTCTCCACTCGTCCAGCTCATTCATCTACATCATTCTTCTTTTTCCTACAATTTTTAGGTCAGAATTCAAAAATTTTATTGCCCAAAAAGCTTTGTGTTCTAATTCGAATGGTAGATGACAGCTTTTCCCGTATACAAGTTTGTATGGGGATGTCCCTAGGGGTGTTTTAAATGCTGTTCTATAGGCCCATAAAGCATCATCTACTTTAACTGCCCAATCTTTTCTATTTGATTCAACAGTTTTTTCTAGAATGCACTTAAGTTCTCGGTTCGCTACCCCAACTTGCCCGTTGGTTTGAGGATGATATGGGGTGGCTGTCCTGTGGTATACTCCATATTTTTTTAGGACTTTTGCAAATTGAGTATTACGTAAATGAGTACCCTATCACTAATGATGGCTCTCGGTGTGCCAAATCGGAAAAACAGTTTCTTGAGAAACTTGACTACTACCCTAGCATCATTGGTAGGTAAAGCTTCCGCTTCTACCCATTTTGACATGTAATCAACTGCCACTAGGATGTACTTGTTTCCAAACGAACTAGGGAATGGTCCCATGAAATCAATACCCCACACATCAAATATTTCACATGATAACATATATGTTTGAGGCATTTCATCACGTTTAGAAATATTACCTATTCTTTGGCATCTATCACACGAGGTAACATACCTGTTGGCATCTTTAAATAGAGTGTGCCAAAAAAAACCTGATTTGAGTATTTTGTGTGCTGTCTTAATACCACTGTAGTGTCCTCCCGATCGTCCTAAATGGCAATGCTCCAAGATTTTGCTCGCTTCTGTCTTTGTAACACATCTTCGAATTATCCGATCCGCACATATGCAAAAAGAAAGGATCTTCCAAAAATAATTTTTCATCATCAAAAAGAATCGCTTCTTTTGGTGATGTGTTAATTTCTTGGCAAGACGTTAGCTGCTAAATAATTCGCAATATTAGCAAACCAAGGTACCTCAGAATGTGTTATAGAAAAGAGTTTTTCTTCGGGAAAGGAATCATTTATTTCACCTTCATTGATTTCTTTGGTGTGTGGATTTTCAAGTCTAGAAAGGTGATCTGCTGCAAGATTCTCGGCTCCCTTCTTATCTTGTATTTCTAAGTCGAATTCTGTAAGAGTAAAATCCATCGTATGAGTCTGGGTTTTGCATCAGGTTTGTTTAAAAGATAACGAAGAGCTGAATGGTCAGTGAAAACGACAACTTTAGACAATATTAGATACTGTCTAAATTTATCAAAAGCAAAAACTACGACTAGCAATTCTTTCTCTGTGGTGGTATAATTTTCTTGTGCAGGTGTTAGTGTTCTGCTAGCGTAGTAAATTGGCTGAAAATGCTTGCCTCTTCGTTGTCCCGAAGCTCGCACTCTCACGAAATCACTTGCATCACACATTAGTTCGAAGGGTAGATTCCAATTAGGAGCAATTATAATTGGAGCATTTATTAGTTTATCCTTAAGGATATTGAATGCATCTAAACATTCCTGATCAAAATCGAAAGGAACATCTTTTTCTAGTAATTTTGTTAAAGGCTTGGCTATTTTAGAAAAAATCCTTAATGAATCTTCTGTAAAATCCTGCATGTCCTAAAAAGCTTCTAATGGCCTTAACTGAATTGGGAGGAGGTAATTTTTCTATGGTTTCAATCTTTTCTTTATCTACCTCGATCCCTTTACTAGAAATTTTATGTCCTAATACTATTCCCTCTTGTACCATGAAGTGACATTTTTCCCAATTTAAAACAAGATTTGTTTCCTCACATCTCATTAGGACTCGTTCTAAATTTTTAAGGCAAATATGGAAAGAATTACCGTATACTGAGAAATCATCCATAAATACCTCCATGATATCTTCCACGAGTTCATCAAAGATTGCTAGCATGCAACGCTGAAAAGTAGCAGGAGCATTACATAATCCAAAAGGCATTCTACGATAAGCAAACGTACCGTATGGGCATGTGAACGTTGTCTTCTCTTGATCTTCAGGTGCTATTGGGATTTGGAAATAGCCGGAGAGTCCATCTAGGAAGCAATAGTACATGTGTCCTGATAACCTTTCTAGCATTTGATCAATAAAGGGTAGGGGAAAATGATCTTTTCTAGTGGCGTCATTCAGCCTCTCCGTAATCTATGCAAACTCTCCAACTCGTGGACTGTCCCGGTAGGAATTAGTTCATTCTTTTCGTTAGCTACCACTAGGTCATGCCTCCTTTCTTTGGGACAACCTCGCACAGACTCACCCACTTGTCACAAAAATAGGATAAATTATTCCAAAGATCTAGAAGTTTAATTACATCGACTTTCATGACTTCTTTTACGTTGGGATTTAGACGTCTTTGTGGTTGCACACATGGCTTGTACTCATCTTCCATTAAAATTTTGTGGGTACAAAATGTTGGGCTTATTCCCTTAATGTCGAGATTTTCCAAGCTATGGCTTTTTATGCTCTCAAGCACTGTATCAACTCCTCTTTTCCTTGGGTTCTAATTCAAGAGATAATTACTGTAACATAGAATTTTCCCAAGGAATGCGTACTTCAGGCGCTTTGGCGCTTGCTTTAATTCTAAATTGGGCGGTTCATCAACAGAGGGTTTTGTTTGAAATTGTCATCAAATTCGATGCTTTCTTTCTCCGTTTGTTTTGATGATAATTTTAGCTCATAAGCTTCATCTTCTTCCCCTCTTCTTGAGTGAGACACGCCCATCGTGTCATCATGCAGATTTTTCAGAAAGAGTTTTGAACAAGATTGTCATTGGTATCAACAAAATAACATGAACCATCTTGTTCTCTGAATATTTCATGGCATCATAAATTTGAAAACTAATTTCCTCATCACCTATCCTTAATGCAAGTTTACCATCACCTACATCAATAACAGCCCTTCTAGCAAAGCTAAGAAAGGGTGCCCTAGTATTAAGGGGACCTCAATGTCTTCATCCATGTCAAGCACAACAAAATCAACGGAAAATAAATTTATCAATTTTTACCAGACGTTTCAACAACTCCCCTAGGATATTTAATAGATCTATCAGCTAGCTGAATACTCATCCTAGTGGGTTTTGGTTCCCCGAGATCTAGTCGTTTAAACATCTTATGAGGCATTAAATTAATACTGGCACCTAGATCAGCTAATGCTTTCTTAATATTTAAGCTGCCAATTAAACAAGGAATAGTAAAACTTCCTGGGTCTTTTAATTTGGTTGGTAGCTTATTTTGGAGGATGGTCGAACATTCTTCACTAAGCTCCACCATTGATATTTCTTCAAGCTTCCTTTTATTTGTCAGGAGTTCTTTCAAGAATTTCGCGTACGTCGGCATCTGTGAAATAGCTTCAACAAAAGGTAAGTTAATACGTATTTGTTTAAAAAGTTCGAGAAACTTACCATATTGGGAGTCTAATCGTTCTTTCTTCAACCTTGCTGGATATGGGATCGGTGGTTTACTTTCTTTATGTACTGGAATTACATCCTCAATTTCCATATCCTGTGTTTTGTCATCTACGGGTAGTATTCTTTTCTCTAGTTCGACTAGCTCCTTTCCGCTTCTTAGTGTAACTGCCTTTACCTATTCTGTTTCTTTAGAGAAAACCGCTGATCGAATTTCTAAACCATCTCATTAGAGTTGTTTAATTGATGAATAAATTCTCCAACTTGACTCTCGATCGCTTTGATCACTGCTTGTTGATTATCTACTATTGTCTCGCTCTTTTGAAGCGGGCCTCATCGATGCTATGAATTTGTTCAAGGTCTCTTCAAGACTCGACTTCTTTCCGTGGATAGGGCTGATTTTGGAAATTTTGAGGAGGTTGTTGTCTTTGATTTCCTTGATTTCCTTGTCCTCCCCACGAAAAATTTGGGTGGTTCCTCCAACCTGGATTATAATTATTACTATATGGGTTATTATTAGATCTCAAATTGTTACCTATATAGTTCATCTGCTCACTGTGCCTGGTTGGTAGGGTGGGTACTGCACTGCCATACCCACTTGCATCGCATCGCATGACCGGATGTACCGCGAAGAACACAAACTATCAATCTTCTTATTCATCAACTCTACCGATTTGATAGCATGGTTACTTCGCATCGAGGTTATAAACTCCGGCCGTTTTTGTTGGCTTTGTTCTTGTAACTTGCCACCGATAGTTATTCAAATGACATCTCTTCAATAAACTCGTAGGTCGCCTCAGAGTTCTATTATTCAGTGGTTCCACCGCGGTCGAATCAATTAATTGCCTCGTTGAAGGATTCACACCGTTGTAAAAAGTTTGGACTTGGAGCCACAATGGTAATCCGTGGTGTGGGCATCTCCTCAAGAGATCTTTGTATCTCTCCCATGCATCGTATAATGTCTCTAAATCCATCTGCACAAAAGAAGATATATCATTACGTAACTTGGCTATTTTGGCCGGTGGAAAATATTTTAATAGAAATTTTTCTGTCATTTGTTCCCATGTAGTGATTGACCCTCGTGGTAACGAGTTTAACCACTCTTTAGCTTTATTTCTTAGTGAAAAGGGAAATAACCGAAGACGTATGGCATCATAAGAAACACCATTTATTTTGAAGGTATCACAGAACTCTAAAAAGTTAGTTATATGAGTGTTTGGGTCCTCGTCCTGCAAACCATCAAATTGAACAAACTGTTGAATCATTTGAATAGTGTTAGGCTTTAATTCAAAATTATTAGCAGCTATAGCAGGTCTAACAATACTCGATTCTGCCCCTGTTAAATGAGGTTTAGCATAATCATACATGGTACGAGGAGCATTCTGATCCGCCACATCCTTTTGTGGTGGTGGATTATTTTCGTCCATCCCATCAGTAGGATTGGATCGGTCTTCTCGCTCTCCTTGGTAATTTAGGGCTCGCCTAATTTCTCTGCGATTTCTTCGAGCGGTAGCTTCAATGTCACTGTCGTATTCTAAAGGTCCTCTCGGGTTCCTTCTAGTCATAAACTAGAGGTACCTACTAGGAAAAGAAAGAAAGAAAATTTAGCAAATTTAAAATTAAAACTAAAAATAAAAATAAATTGCGAAAAAAGTTGGCTAAAGTAATAAAAATAGAGTTTTCTTAATATTTTAGTTCCCGTAAACGGCGCCAAAAACTTGATCAGAAATTAGAGTTTTAAAATTTATAAAAGAATGATCGAACCTGAAACTAACTCGACAACGATTAAGGCAAGTGCACCTATCAAACAAGAGTATAGCTTAGGCAAGACCTGGATTATCGAACCCAAAGGAACTAAAAGTACTAATACTCACCGCCTCTTTTTATTATTTAGCCTTAATATAAAGTGATGGTTGTTAAACTAAAATTAATCTACTTACTAAGCTAAGACGCAAAGACAAAAAGAATGAATTCGGGAAATAACTTTTGTAAAAACTCAGTTGACTCGAGCGATACCCTTAGGAAAAATCCACCTAGACTTCACTTGTTATCTAACCTTGAACCATATGATTTATTTACTTAGTTTGATCCGTGAGACTCCCTAACGTATATTAAACTCTCTCTCGAGGCGAATAACGGCTAACCCTATGTTAATTAGTGGAACTCTCATTCGCTTATAATAACCCCCTAGACTAGCAGTAAATCGATCTGTGGACTCCCATATTAGGTTTCACCCTAATCCGGCAAAATCTCATCACCCTATCTCTAGGCGTGCGATTAACTCCGCTTAATTATGTTGGATCTACTCTTAGGCAGGGTCTATTCCTCCTCCACCTAAGCACATTAGATTTGGATTAAGTTCACACAATTAAGAACAAACTAAGTTATTATCATATAATTCACAAATCAAATAATAAGATTCATCATAGGTTTCATCTCTCTTCTGTATCCAAGGTTTAGTTCATAACAATAAAGGAAAACATCTCAAGAGAAAAGATAACACAAAACATAAGAAATCCCTAAAACCCCCTGAAGGAATTGAAGAGGAGATCCTCCGTCTTAAGTAGAATTATGGCTTCTTGAGATGGATCAATTGGCTATCTTCGAGTGATTCCCACAAATCTGACCTTTTCGGCTTGGCTTTTTAGCCTAGCTTTCCGCCTCTTTTCTGCTGGTACCTAGGGTGTATTTATAGGCTTTTGAAACACGTTTCTTTCTCCCTAAGTATCCTTTCCCGAATGGAATTCCTCTTCTCCACGGCAGAGGCACGGCCATAGCACACGCCCGTGTAAATCGCGGCCAGGCCGTGTTTGAAACTGTTGAATGAGGCACGGCCGTGTAAGTCGCGATCAAGGCCGTGTTCTAGTAGGAATGGTGGCACGGTCGTGTGGCTTGGAGTCCAGGCCGTGCTGATTTCGTGGCTTGGCCCAACTTGGTCCATTTTAAGCTCGTTTCTCGTTCTTTTTGTCATCGGGTGCTCTCCTGAGTATAAGACATGAAAAGAAAGGATTAAGAGCACCTTTTTACATAAATTGGGGCTTAAATTGTAACACCCCAAACCCGGCCCATTCATTACGACCGAATTTGAAATGCCACTGCGGAAAAACGTTTGAAGACTGATTTCACTTTTGGGAAAAAACATTAAAAATTTTGTCATTTGAAAACCATGTCCAATTAAAAATTCTAAATAATATAAGCTTGATAAAAATATCCAAATTAAAACTTTATTATAAGCTTTTAAAATATAAGTTGCCAAAATTAAAAGCACTTCCCAATAATAATTTAATGGTCGTCTAGCTTAAACATAATAAAAATGTTCAATCACTTTAATGGGCCTTATTACAATAAACACTTAATCAAAATATTGAAAATATAACTACTTAATTAATTAAAATATCTTTCTGCATGGAAATCGCTTCGCATGGCCACCTTTGTATCCACTCCAACCCGGTCCAAAAATCACGATCACCGCGATGTTTAATAAAAATTGGGTGAGTCATACGCACTCAGTGTGTAATTAGTCCACTCAATTCCACCCACATGTTAACCACATATTAACTCATATATCGATATCAATTATCAAATTCACATGTTATCACATTCGGGCTTGGCCCATATTCATATCACATTCATCTAATAGGTAGTTAACCACATAATTTCCACATACTGGGCTTAGCCCATTTCCACACTGATCCACATTCATATACTGGGTTTTGCCCATTTCCACATTAATCCACATATCATATTGGGCTTGTCCCATTTCCACATATGTTCACATACGAAATTATGCAATTATGAAGCCCAACCCAAACCTAGGGTCCATCCGCTACACACCCCCTTATCCAGCCTACCATACACCAGGGGATTATCAAATCACCCTTTCCTTTTCACTCCAAAGGCAATCACTACCGTCGACGTGCAATTAAGCACAATAGTACACAACGCGACCTCAGTCAGCGCCAATCCACGATGTAGCCGTAGCTAACACCAAAACCACGATGGGACACATAGTCACTCATCAACCACGATATGGCACATAGCCGATATCAACCACGATGAGGCACATAGCCACTCATCAAGCCACGCGAACTAAATCGCAATTAATCCACAACGTAACCTCAGTCAACGTCAATCCACGATGTAGCTCAAGGCTAACATCAAAAACCATGATGGGACACATAGTCACTCATCAACCATGATATGGCACATAGCCGATATCAACCACGATGAGGCACATAGCCACTCATCAAGCCACGCGAACTAAATCACAATCAATCCACAACGTGACCTCAGTCAATGTCAATCCACGATGTAGCTCAAGGCTAACATCAAAAACCACGATGGGACACATAGTCACTCATCAACCACGATATGGCACATAGCCGATATCAACCACGATGAGGCACATAGCCACTCATCAAGCCACGCGAACTAAATCGCAATCAATCCACAACGTGACCTCACCAACGCCAATCCACGATGATGTAGCTCAAGGCTAACATCAAAACCACGCACTCAAGTACACCCGCATCTTCTTTCATATCCCAACCCATGCACATGTCACATAAAATAATGATACAATGTAATGATGCATGAGCATGTTCATCAAGCATATTATCACATATTCATATTAGTAATCACATATCATCAGGTTTGGTACTTACCGGATTATCGACATACCCCTTAAGGGTATCCTTATCACAATTTCCACTGCACTAGTTAGCACATTCATAATACATACACATTTCACATACATATCATATACCCGGAAAACGGTGGGTTAATCACACACCTGATCACTTGGAGAACTATGCTTTTGATACTGATGCTATCACTAGGCGATACTACGGCTATTTGCCTACTTTCTTGTTCTGACGCTGGTCCATACCCCGGTGGCTAATCCCTAACTGCCGAGACAGATCTCTTCTTAAACTTCGGGATAGGGACCTTCCCTTTCCCTTCTTGAATGGTATTCGCCTCCATCAACACACTTAATCAGAATAATCAATTTAATCATCAATATACGAATTCTTAACCAAATATCCACAACTTATCATACTTACCGAAAGGGTCTTGAAATCCCGAAAAGCTTGATCTAATGCTTAGATCCTTAATCCCTACATTTGATTAATCACCTACTACTTTAATAAAAAGCCATTCGGCCATAAATCCAAATCCTAGTAGGATTAGTATACTTAAACTTACCTTGTTGCCGTTTGACTTAAAAATCAAGTCTTGAAATCTCGCTATACTCTTCTTGCATTCGCCAAGCATTGAATCAATTAACTTGGTTAGTTTTCGGCTTTTGAATAATTAATGAACACATATATTTACCAAACATGGCCTTGGCCGAATACTATAGACACTTACCTTGTGGATTTTAAATCCAGAAACTCACCGAATAACTAGGGAACACGTGGCCTATGGTGTACCTTCTGAAAAGAACTTCTCTGCCTTGTAGTCGACACTTAGTAAATCCCGAAAGATCTCTTCAAAGTTTCGGCAACAAGATATTAATGGGGTTAGTCCTAGATTTCGGAAAATCTTAAGAAAAAAGGATGAAACCGAATGAGATCTTACCCTTACTTGAAGAAATCGATTGCACCTTCACTTCAACCTTCAAAGATTCGGCTATGGCTAGATGATGATCTCACAAATTTCGGCTTTTGGAGAGATTAGAAAGAAAAGAAAAGGAAGAATAAAGATGGAGGATTCGGCTAGAACACAAGGTATTTCGGCTTGGCAAAAATAAAAGAAGAAGAAGATTTGGTGAAGAGAATTCGCAGAGGCTTTCAAAGAACAGTAAAATAATGCAGAATGGCCTCTCTTTTCCTTTTATAGCCGATATTACTAACTTAGAATCCTTTACTTGGCCATCACTCTTCTATTTTAATAGCTTTATCTCTTTAATTATCACTTAAAATAAAAGATAATTCAGCAACTATCCTTACTTAGCTAAATAAAATTATTAAACTCAAAGTCCCTTACTTGGCCATCACTTCTCCCTTATTTTCCTCTTTATCTCTTTATTCAAATTAAAAGAATTTAATCCAACAATTATCTCTTGAAAATAATGATAAATAAATCCCTTATTTATCCACTATTTATAAAATAATAAAAGCTCCTAATTTATAGCCATGTGCCGTCCACCTCTCTGCTCCTTGTAGCAAAATAAAATTTCTTTTATTTGCTTCCCATGTGACTCGAACTTAGGTCCATTCCTCTTGCATATGGCGCCATTTCCATAGGCCCTAAGTGGCATCTTCAGGCCACTTTTCCAAGCCTGTTTGTGTGTCAAATTTCACAAGCTTTTTCTTTTAAGGCCACCTTGCCTTAATTTTCCCTTTTAAACCTTAAAACTCGTCATTTCTAGGTCATTTCTAAGTTTCCAAAAATTTTCAATCGGCTCTGTAAACTTGACATTTCCTTACATTTCCATAACATTTCCTTACAAGACATTTCCTTACATTTCCAAGACATTTCCTTACATTTCCATGACATTTCCTTACATTTCCAAGGTTCTAAAAATGTTCACTTTCCTCTTTTAAACTTAACATTTCCATACATTTCCAGGTTTCCAAAAGTGTTCAAAATATATTCATAACACATAAGATATGTCATTTCGTACAATTAAACCAAAAATGCATAGGCCCTTTCCAGGATGTTACATAAATCATCCAAAAGCATACTAAATGTGGGCTTAGAATATGTTACTTTTACGGTTTATCATTGTTAAACGCAGCATTTAAATGAGGACTAAATTAAAATGGCACAAAATTATTGGACAAAATTAAAATGAAAGAAAAACTTAATTAAAGAAAACTAAAAATGCAGAAGGACTAAGGGCGCAATAAACCCCTTAGTCAAAAACACGCGGATCCTTCCCTCGGGTCGGGTCACTCGCGCGGGTTATGGCCCTTAAACAGCGTCGTTTGAAGGCTATGGCCATAAGCCTAAACGGCGCCGTTTCCTTAATGGGTTAAAACCGAACTAAAACAGGTCAAATGTCATTTTGAACTAAACCCTAGCTCCTTATTTTGTTTCGTTCTCAGCCACCGAAAGAAATCCCCTTTTCGACCACTACAACGCCACGGCCATCGGCGATTAGTGGCCCACTCAGGTCCGATCGGCTGATCTCTCTCGACCTAGACTCAGACGCTTCACGTTCTCTGCCACTAAGGACCGCTTTGCTCCGATTACGACGAAGAAAACAGTTAGACGGTCCGTATTTCGAAGGTAAATCCCTCCTCTCTTTTTATTTGGTTTTTTTCTTTCGCATGCAATAAAGAAGAAATAGAAAGCATAAAATGGGGGAAAGAAAACCAAATCTGAAAAAATAACCTTTCGATGTTCTCTTTTTTTGCTTTTGTATTTTTTTGTGTTTCTTGTATATTGATTCGTAATCTGTGTAGAAAATGTGAAGAAGGATTACAGATATTTTCTTCGGTTTTTATAACCGAAAAAAGAAAAATAAAAGAAAAAAATAAAATACAATATTCTCTTTTTTTCTCTGCTTTGCTGTTGTTTTCATCTGATTTGCAGGTACAAAGGAGGCGTATGGAGGCGTTGACGTGGTGCGTACGGAGGCTATGTGTTGGAGGCTGCGGGGTGCGCGTAAGGCATGCGGAGATACGAACGGTCGTGCACGTGGAGGCACGCGCGAGGGAAGCTGAGGCGGCAGTGGAACGTTCTGAAAGGCCTCTAGGGTTTCTGAGAATGTTAATGCTATTGGGCCAATCGGGCCACAGTTTAAATTTGGGCCAATTGTATTTTAGTTTTGGGCTATTTAATTTTTTTTTAGGTCTGTTTTGGGTTGTATTTGGCTATGGACTGATTGGACTTTATTCTATTTTGGATTTAAGGTTTAATTTTTTTTATATATATTCTTTTATGTATGGTTTTAAAATGGGCTGGACAAAAATTGGGTCTTACAGCTGCCCCTATTTGCTCATTGTCGTGTAACGAGAATAGACCAAAGACTTCAAAAAGGGCCAATTTTGTCCGGTCATACCTCTTTCAGTGCTTTTTCTTCTTCGAGTAGCTTCGTTCCATCCCACTGCATCTTTAGAGGCCCAGGAACTGGCGCTTCGATCCACTCAAGGAAATTAGATTTGTAGCTTTAATTTGCTCCACTGCAAACTCAGGGAGATAAGATCTGATGTCTTCGATCTGCTCTTGCAACCTCAGGATTGCCAGATCTGCTATCTTCAATCTGCTCCCGCAAACTCAGGATTGCCAGACTTGCTATCTTCAATCTGCTCGTGCAAACTCAGGATTGCCAGACTTGCTATCTTCAATCTGCTCCTGCAAACTCAGGATTGCCAGATTTGTTATCTTCAATCTGCTCGTGCAAACTCAGGATTGCCAGATTTGCTATCTTCAATCTGCTCCTGCAAACTCAAGATTGCCAGACTTGCTATCTTTAATCTGCTCCTGCAAACTCGTGGATTGCCGATTTGCTATCTTCAATCTGCTCTCGCAAACTCGGGATTGCCGATTTGCTATCTTCAATCTTCTCCCGCAAACTCGATTTCCGCACTTGCTATCTTCAATCGCTTCCCTGCAAACTCGGGATTGCCGATTTGCTATCTTCAATCGCTCTCCGCAAACTCGTGGATTGCCGACTTGCTATCTTCAATCGCTCTCCCGCAAACTCGGGATTGCCGTGAGTTGCTATCTTCAATCTGCTCCTGCAAACTCAAGATTGCCGATTTGCTATCTTCAATCTGCTCCAAATAACTCGTGATTGCAAGATTTGCTATCTTCAATCGCTTCCCGCAAACTCGTGGATTGCCGATTTGTTATCTTCAATCTACTCCCGCAAACTCGTGGATTGCCGAGTTGCTATCTTCAATCTGATCCTGCAAACTCGTGGATTGCCGATTTGCTATCTTCAATCGCTCCTCGCGAACTCGTGGATTGCCGATTCGCTATCTTCAATCTGCTTCTTGCAACCTCGGGATTGCCGATTTGCT
This sequence comes from Gossypium sturtianum, assembly GCA_025698515.1. Lineage (NCBI taxonomy): Eukaryota > Viridiplantae > Streptophyta > Magnoliopsida > Malvales > Malvaceae > Gossypium > Gossypium sturtianum. The sequence continues at coordinate 121,325,744 of CM046952.1, forward strand.
ATCCTCAATCGCCTCCCGCAAACTCGGGATTGCCGGACTTGCTATCTTCAATCTGCTCCCGCAAACTCGTGATTGCCGGACTTGCTATCTTCAATCGCTCCCCGCAAACTCGGGATTGCCGGACTTGCTATCTTCAATCTGCTCCTGCAAACTCGTGGATTGCCGATTTGCTATCTTCAATGCGCTCCCGCGAACTCGGGATTGCCAGATTTGCTATCTTCAATCTGCTCCCCGCAAACTCGTGGATTGCCGATTTGTTATCTTCAATCTGCTCCCCGCAAACTCGTGGATTGCCGACTTGTTATCTTCAATCGCTCCCGCAAACTCGTGATTGCCGGACTTGCTATCTTCAATCTCCATCACCAGAAACTCGTGGATTGCCGATTTGCTATCTTCAATCTGCTCCTGCAAAACTCAGGATTGCCAGATTGTTGGCTTAAATCTGTTCCACTACTGCTTAGGGAGATAAGATTTGTCGTTCGATCTTGGTCTACTACTGCTTAGGGCGACAAGATTTACAATCTTCGACCTATTCCGCTGTTGGTCAGGGAAATAGGGCTGGTGGCTTAAATCTGTAGCTTGTTCCATCAATTCATCCCATTGCTATTCAAAGGTATAGGATCTGTAGCTTGTTCCATCAATTCATCACTCCCCGAGTGTCCCAACCAGATGTATATGCATGACGCTCGTATGGATGCAGAATATCATTTTTTCAGTTTAGGCTCTTCCTCAACCAATATTTCCATCCCTTAAACTTGGTGAGTTTTAAACAATAGTCCTATTTTAGTGTCTTGTATTATTCAAAAGTTTCCAGAGTAATATGCGAAACTCATTTTATGAAAATATTATTAGTCCACTAATCGTTATTTCAATGCAAAATGCCTGAAAAAGATCATAACCATGGACAAGAAGGAAATTAATTAGGAGCATAGCTCGAAACAAATAAGCTAAGCAAAGATAACAATCGTAATTAAGAAGGAAATTTATTGTGAACATATTTTGAAAAGAACAATATAATCACAAATAACAAATTTAAAATAGGTAAAATGGAAACTAGGTGCCCCAGATATCGCAGCCTGAGCTTCTCTGTTCAAACTTCTTGAGGACCATTTTAAGCTCAATATGTGTTTAGGGGATTCGGAGTACTTTGTCGATGCCTCAAGACGCAGCATACCTCTTCATTGTTAATTCAGGCATAGCAAGACTGATGCATGCCCCCTTTGATCAAAATTTGAGCCACCATTTTTAGGTTTTCAACTCAAATCCCCTTTGGTCTCAAAGTGCCATTTGCGGGTTTTCGCCTTGGCCTCTCCTTTTTCTTTCTTCTTTTTTTTTTCTAAAAATTTCTATTTTTCTTTTTTGAATTTTTTGTTGGAAAACTTTTTATTGAATCAATTCTCCGGATTAGGCGTGTCCTCGCCATCTATTTTGGTCAATGTTTCCAATGCACTTTTTCACTACATAAGGTCTTCTCTAGTTTAGCCTCCATTTTCTCTGAAATCCTTTTGTATATGAAGGATTTTCTTCAGTATCCGGTCCCCATTTAGGAAATTTCTACGATGAACCTATTTGTCGCAAACTCGTATCATCTGACTGCAACGGATAACTATTAACTTTTCCTCACAAATTTGATTGATCACATCGGGAATGGATCCATTCTGCCTCATCCAACTTCAGTTCTGATAAAATTCGGAAAAAGGAATTTCGACTTCAATGGGCGAAACCAATGTGTTGCCCTGGTGACAGTCCTGGCCAATGTTTGATAAGCATAGAGGGTAAATAGTAACTTATGTATGCCAATCTTTACAAGTCTCGGTTTTTTTTATCTTTTGTTTTTCTTTTTTGCTGCCTTTACTGCACTGTGATGTGGCACCTGATCTTTGAACTGACCGCAAACTTTTGACATTGTGCGGTTAAATGTGATCTTTTCGATATTTTTTTGGTATTTTTTTATTTCTTTTTCTCTTTTTGTTCTGATGACTATCGACTTTGTATTATTGGCATATGAAGCGACTTTTACCATCATAGTGAAGTAACCGACATCCACGAAAATGAATCGATGTTGGCCAGAAGCTTTTGATGAGACTGGCTTGATAACATCCATGCCCCATATATAGGAAATCTTATTTCTGTATTGAGCTAGGTTTTGATCTTCATCCCCTTCCTTGGCTCGCGACGTAGGATCTATTTTTCATCCAGTATTAACAAATCAGAAGATAGGTTACAATTTCTGTCATCTTCAAAGTCCTGAGATCCCTTAGACCCATATTTCATTCAAAAAGGGAGTCAGTAACAACGTCGCTCATGTCGTTGATATCTGGGTACCTAGGTATGAAGGCAGAAAATCCAAAGAATAAATAATTCTAAGGATGATTATTCGTATGGTATGATCATGAATAAAGAATGTATAATATGAAATGGAAAGAATGAAAAAAAATTTGCTTAAAAGGATGCATTTTATTGAAATCAAGATTCTGAACACAAGCCTATTTCACAAAATGACTCTTATTACTTCTAGGCTGAAAGCAATAAGCGTGTTTTGAATATTACTCTAGATTAGCCGTAAAAATACATGTCTCTTCCATAGTCCCATTGTTTAAAACACTCTCAAGTATATAAAGGTCGATGCTTAGAAAACTTTATTCCTTGGTTCCCTCTTCGAATATGTCAGTAATGTTCAAATTCGCCAGTATCAGGTTTTGCACTAGAGCCTTGAACTTGATGTCCTCCTGATCTCATGCCCCCATTCATCATGGTACTCACAATAGTTATCCCTTTAACAGCATGGTTGAGTAACGGATTTTCTACACCATAGGGATCATCGAATTTTACAATGCCCATTTTGATGAATCTTTCGACTAATTTCTTGAAAGCGGTGTAGTTTTCCATCGAATGCCCCGTAATTCCTGCATGGTATTCACATTGGGCATTCACATCATACCATTTAGGGTATGGAGGCTGCATTGGTTCCACGTAAAAAGGGGATACAACATGTGCTTCAAACAAAATTTGGTACAACTCCCTATACGTGATTGGGATGGGTGCGAATTAGGGTTTCTCTGAGTTCGGTCTTGGATCAGGTTCTTGCCTTGGGGAGACCTGATGGCTGGTAATTACAGTCCTTGACTAGCCTACTGTGATCAGCTCTATGTGACCCTTGTTATACCTTCTCATTCCATTCGCTTTATTTTCCTTCTTCTTCAGGGCTTTTAAAGCCCACTCTCCTCTTTCTTTTGTTTCTGTCAGTACAACCGGTTTGGTTCGATCATCCTCCGGGTTAAAACCTGAACCTATCAGGAAGTTCAACAGGGCCGAAGTATCAGTCTGACATTGGGGTCCAATAATGATGGGTACCCCATGCAAATGCGCGTCTGGTTGAGTCTGGATACTTATCGGGGCATAAACGATGTCTTCATCATCATCCACACTGCTGGCCACTGGGGCACTCTTTTTTTCAAGCCCTCCGACTAGTAATTGGGTTAACTGGCGCATCATATTCATTTGATCTCGCATATCCCGTTGAATTTTGGCTAACTGCTCTTGCATCAGTGTTTGCCCCTGCTCTAATCTCTCTAACCTTTGTTCCATGTCTTCTAGGTCAACTGAAAATATTTCGCCTAATCAGGGTCATTTTGTAAAAACTAATGCAAATGATGTAGTGAAAATGGCGTAATGCAAATGATGCACATGCATGAAATGCAATGCAATGCAATACAATCAAAACAAAAGAAAACACGTTAGTGCAAGAGAAATAAACAACATAGAACGCCTGACCGGGTGACCACTAGGGTTTGGCGTGGCTCTATCTAGGGTAGGCGCCTAGGGCTGCTATATGCGGTTTGATTCTAAAGTTGAGGGTACCTGAACCAGTAGGTTCCTCGATCCTCACCCATTATAGGCTCATACGGACCGAGTTCGGTTCAGGGGGATACATTTCCCTATGGCTGCACGGAGTTGAAAATCTCACGAAGACATAGGTACGGATGTATCTCGGAAGCGATTCACTATCCTGCACGGAGGTGAAAACCTCACGAAGGAGTAGCTTCTCACTCCCACTTAAGGGTGTGACCCAGCGGTCATGCAATATGATGCAAAGTATTCTACAAGACTCGAACCATATCAATCAAATGAGATGATGTAAGCGAATACAATAAAAGGATCGTAAATTTTCAAATCAAATTTTCAATTTTTGACAAAAGGACAGAAATTAATCAATTTATGGCCTGAATCTCAACCAGTTCCCAGTGGAGTCGCCAAGCTATCGAAACCATTTTTTAAAACAGGTTTAAAAAAAAACAGAGATTGACTTTAAAAATATGGAAATGGAGTCGCCACCGATCTTTTATTCAAGGTGTGATCGGATCACCTGGAGATGGATTATTTTAATAAAACAATAATGTTGGTCTACAAAATCTAAGAAAATAGGTTCGGGAGTCGGTTACGCACGAGGAAGGATTAGCACCCTCGCAACGCCCAAAATTGGTACCAAATTGATTACTTAATATCCTGACGTCGAAAATTTGAAAAGATTCTAGATTACGATCCATTTACTTAAGATATATTTGGACAGAATCATATTGGATGCAAAAACTTCTTATTTCGAAGAAAATAAAATGTCGTACTCAGTAAGTTAGGGCACAACATCTTATGTTCTCGAGATTAGATTTATCCTTCGACATTCAATACTCGTACATTAAAATTAAGAAGGATATTCAATTATTTGGGTCAAATAAAAAATCGAAACCCAGTAAGTTAGAGCACTATTTCTCAAAATTCCCGAATATGGAATATTGCCTTTGTTCTTTTGAAATTCTTACCTCGAGATGATAAAATATCACACCCAGTAAGTTAGGGCGCAATGTCTCAAATTCCCGAGAATAAGTTTTTTATTTGAAATATTATGCATTTTTATTTAAGGGAGAAAGGATACTCGGTTGCTAGGTTTTAACGAGGAGAATCGGAACTCAGTAAGTTAGAGCACGATTTTCTCGAAACCTCTAAATACGAGCATTGCCTTATGATTTAAAAACCGAAATGACAATAAAACACTACATCTTTCGTAAGATACAATGGAACACTAATATACAAAGCAAGATATTAATCCATACATCAAATATTACAAATAATGAATCACAAATAATTACTAGTTACAAATTAACAATTTATCATCCATACAATAGCAATAATCATATAACACAATTTCGACATTAGCAATTGAAGAAAATGGAGCAAAATAATATACACAAAATATTACTGTAATGAATCACAAGTAATTAATGGTTACGAATTAAGTAATATAATCCATGCAATAACAAACAAATGAACACTTAATTAAAAATATATATGTATATAAAAAATAATGAAAATAACGTAGACAAATAAATAATATCTTTAGCCATTTAAAATAAAATATTTAATATTAATTTAAAAAGGTATAATAAAAAATAAACGACTAATTAAAAGTAATCAAATAATATAATAAAATAATTAAAGGATTATATTGAAATCAGAGCAAAATTAGAGAGCTAAAAAGCAATAAATTAAAAGAAGTCGAAAAAGGGCTAGAACGCCAGGCGCGTGAATTAAAAGGGACTAAAAGCAAAATTTACCCAAGTTGTTAAACGCAGCATTTAAATGAGGACTAAATTAAAACGGTGCAAAATTATTGGACAAAATTAAAATGAAAGAAAAACTTAATTAAAGAAAACTAAAAATGTGAAAGGACTAAGGGGGCAATAAACCCCTTAGTCAAAAACACGCGGATCCTTCCCTCGGGTCGGGTCACTCGCGCGGATTATGGCCCTTAAACGGCGTCGTTTGAAGGCTATGGCCATAAGCCTAAACGGCGCCGTTTCCTTAACGGGTTAAAACCGAACTAAAACAAGTCAAATGTCATTTTGAACTAAACCCTAGCTCCTTATTTTGTTTCGTTCTCAGCCACCGAAAGAAATCCCCCTTTCGACCACTACAATGCCACGGCCATCGGCGATTAGTGGCCCACTCAGGTCTGATCGGCTGATCTCTCTCAACCTAGACTCAGACGCTTCACGTTCTCCACCACTAAGGACTGCTTTGCTTCGATTACGACGAAGAAAACAGTCCGACGGTCCGTATTTCGGAGGTAAATCCCTCCTCTCTTTTTATTTGGTTTTGTTCTTTCGCATGCAGTAAAGAAGAAATAGAAAGCATAAAATGGGGGAAAGAAAACCAAATCTGAAAAAATAACCTTTCGATGTTCTCTTTTTTTGCTTTTGAATTTTTTTGTATTTCTTGTATATTGATTCGTAATCTGTGTAGAAAACGTGAAGAAGGATTACAGATATTTTCTTCGGTTTTTATAATCGAAAAAAGAAAAATAAAAGAAAAAAATAAAATACAATATTCTCTTTTTTTCTCTACTTTGCTGTTGTTTTCGTCTGATTTGCAGGTACAAATGAGGCGTACGGAGGCGTGGACGTGGCGCGTACGGAGGCTGTGCGCTGGAGGCTGCGGGGTGCGCGTAAGGCATGCGGAGATACGAACGGTCGTGCGCGTGGAGGCACGCGCGAGAGAAGCTGAGGAGGCGCTGGAACATTCTGGAAGGCCTCTAGGGTTTCTTTGAATGTTAATGCTATTGGGCCAATCGGGCCACAATTTAAATTTGGGCCAATTGTATTTTAGTTTAGGGCTATTTAATTTTTTTTGGTCTGTTTTGGGTTGTATTAGGCTATAGACTGATTGGACTTTATTCTATTTTGGATTTAAGGTTTAATTTTTTTTATATATTCTTTTATGTATGGTTTTAAAATGGGCCGGACGAAAATTGGGTCTTACACACATCAAACTTGAATCAATATCCTAGAAATATTAACACAAGAATTAAGAACACATAATTAAGAACAAATCAAGTATTTATCATATAGTTCAGCAAACGATAACAAGATTCATCTAAGTTTCATCCCCTTCAGGTATCTGAAGGGTTTAGTTCATAATAATAAAAGAAAATGTCTCAGAAGAAAAGATAAAACAAAACATAAGAAATCCCTAAAACCCCCTGAAGGAATTGAAGGAGAGATCCGCCGTCTTGAGTAGAATTCCGGCTTCTTGAGATGGATCAACTGGCTATCTTCGAGTGTTTCCCACAAATCTGACATTTTCGGCTCGGCTCCTTGGCCTAGCTCACCCGCCTCTTCTAGGTTATACATAGGGTGTAACACCCCCTTAACCTGAAACTGTCGCCCAAACGGTTCATGAAGCATTACTAAACCGTACCCAAACCCGAACAGACATGCATATTCGAACATATTACTATGGTAAATTTATCACATTTGGACTCTACCAACAACTATGCCATCTTTTACAAATTTATTACCTATTCGTATACCTCATTTTAACTACCAAGGCACGATACATGTTTTTTTAATACCATTTGAACTAAAATCGAGTATAACATAACACATCATGAGCTATACTTTGGTAGTGAACTATTACTAAACCCGAATTCATATACGTCCGACATATCAAGATTTAGCCATTTCACATGGCTTTTATATACATCCAAATCCCAAAAGAACTCAAAAGAGTATTATAAACTATGCATGCCATTTTTTTGTTTTTATTTCAAAATATCAACTCTAATAAAGTACCAAAAGTAGTTGATAGTGTGCTTGACTTCGACAAGGATCCCGGATGCGAGCTTGCTCCAAAATCTATACTCAATCAAACAAACACAACGGTAAGCTATATGAAGCTTAGTAAGTTTAAGCAAATTATTATTATCACATACATATGTAGAATATTTGCACTAAGCATTCAAACCTACTTAAAGTAATATACTATAATTATTACCCCATTTAAGAGTTGAACTTTCTCATCTTCATATACTTATAATACATTCTGTATATCACCTTCACATGAGAAATAACGAACATACCTGTCATATACCTTCACTAATTCATCTATTTAACATTTAAGTTACCCAAGTCTCATTTCAATAGTATAACACTTACCCTTAATGTACTTACTCTTCCCAACCTAACCATTTGGTATAGATCATGATAATTCACTCGTACATTTGCCTATGCATAAAATCATTAGCAATAACAATTCTCTAATAAATCTTATTCTTACTTGATCTTTATCGAATTTAGTAACGTATCGCTCACACGAGCCGTTACTTAATACACTTCGTAACGTGTCGCTCACACAGAGCCGTTACTTAATACACTTCGTAACGTATCGCTCACACAGAGCCGTTACTTACTCCACTTCGTAATGTATCGCTCACACAAAGCCGTTACTTAATCCACCTCGTAACGTATCGCTCACACAGAGCCGTTACTTAATCCACTTCGTAATGTATCGCTCACACAGAGCCGTTACTTAATCATTCCGCGCACAAGTGGCCAATTAGCAATCACATTTAAACATATTAAACGATCTAACATCTTATAACAAGTTATAAGCATAATAATGCAAGTTCGATCACAATATCTTTCTTTGTTTCCTATTTTCTAATTATCCACAAGTCAACCCAAGATTTTTATTCAAACCGAATACATGCATTTTCATACCCTCTTTTGTAACATGTCATTAAACCTACCTCAATCATCCAATGCATCCACACATATATTCATTTATACATACATACTCACATGATGTTATCATATTCGACCATCACATATAAAATTAGTTTATCTCAATTAATTTTTTTTTTCAAGGATGTACATTAGGAGATTTCACCTTAGTACGATTGCTTAGGGACTTACTTGAAATTTGAGGAATCCAAATGCTTCGGCTATTTGTTCACTTTGCTCTTTCCCCGATCTAGCTCCTTTTCTTTTTGCTCACGGTCTTAGGTACACATGCAAGGTTCGGCCATGGAGGTTTCAAAAATGGCTTCTTCTTTTCTTTGTTTCGTGAAAGAGGGGAGAAAGATGAGAGAAAAATCAAGATGAAATGAAAATAAAATATATTTCTTATTTTATTTAACTATAATCATCCCCCCTTTTTTTTTCCAGGATTTAATATTCATTTAAAAATCCCACTATCCTAAGTTAGAATTTTTTAATCATATTTCTCCCATCATTGCCGTCCATTTCCCAACTTTGGGGTTATTAGACATGCAAGCCCCTTTTTTTTGTAATGTACTTAAAATAGCCCTTTTCAATTAGTACTGTCACTTTCATACTATATCGATTAGATCCTTTCTCTTAATTCAATCACATCAATAAGCAAATTCACACACTACAGCACACATAGCACATCAACAAACAAATATTAAGAGATTTTCTGACCCGGACTCATGGTCTCGAGACCACCATTCCGGTTAGGGTCGTATTTGGGTTGTTACAACTCTCCCCCCTAAAGAAATTTTCGTCCTCAAAAATATTACCGGCAAATAGGTGAGGATAACGTTCTTTCATTGATTCCTCGGTTTCCCAAGTTGCCTCCTCTATCCCGTGTTTATGCCACATCACTTTGACCAATGATATCTTCTTGTTTCGTAATTCTTTTACTTCACGATCTAAAATACGAATCAGTTCTTCCTCATAAGTCAGATCAGGCTGAATTTCAATCTCGGTTGGACTAATTACATGAGAAGGGTCAGATCTATAGCGTCGAAGCTTCGACACATGAAAAACATTATGAATCTTGTCTAACTCAGACGGTAACCTCAATCTGTACGCAACCGGCCCAATACGTTTAATAACTTCATAGGGCCCAATAAACCTCGGACTCAGTTTTCCCTTGTGACCAAATCTGAGTATCTTCTTCCACGGCGATACTTTCAAGAATACTCGATCTCCAATCTGAAATTCAATGTCTTTACGCTTCAAATCCACGTAAGACTTTTGACGATCCGATGCCGCTTTCAAGCTATCACGAATTATTGCCACTTTCTGTTCGGTTTCCTTAATCAAATCAACCCCGTGCATCTTGTTTTCTCTGAGTTCAGTCCAGTACAAGGGTGTACGACATTTACGACCGTACAGCGCTTCGTAGGGTGCCATTCTGATACTAGATTGAAAGCTATTATTATACGCAAATTCAATCAAAGGCAAGTATCGTTCCCACGTACCTTCTAACTCAAGAATGCAACATCTCAACATATCCTCAAGTACTTGGATAACTCGTTCAGACTGACCGTCCGACTGAGGGTGGAAAGCTGTACTAAAATGTAACTTGGTACCTAAAGCATCTTGCAGTTTCTTCCAAAATTGCGATGTGAACCTCGGATCTCTATCCGAAACAATAGAGATAGGTACCCCGTGTAACCGTACAATTTGCGATACGTACAATTCAACCAACTTATCAAGTGAGAAATCCATACGTACCGGAATAAAATGAGCTGATTTCGTCAACCTATCAACAATAGCCCATATTGAGTCTTTCTTACTCGGCGTCAACGGCAATCCTGACACAAAGTCCATAGTGATTCGTTCCCACTTCCATTCAGGTATCATAATCGGTTGAAGAAGTCCTGATGGAACTTGATGCTCAGCTTTCACTTGTTGACAAACTAAGCATTTCGATACAAATTCAAATATGTCTCGTTTCATACCAGGCCACCAATAGAATTGTTTCAAATCATTATACATTTTCATGCTACCCGGATGTATCGCCATTTGACTATTATGAGCCTCATTCAATAACATCTAAATCAAGTCCATGTTCTTCGGTACACACATTCGGCCTTTGTATTTCAAACAGTCATTTTCATCAACTCGAAACTCTGACTCTGCATTACTTTCACCCTGAACTAGTTTAACATTCATATCTTTGTCAGCTTTCTGTGCATCACAAATTTGCTGAATAAACATCGGTCTTGCTTTTAACTCGGCTATGATCGAACTATCACCTGACATAACCATCTGTGTGTTCAATGTACGAAGAGTAAACAATGATTTTCGACTTAATGTATCCGCGACAACGTTAGCTTTCCCCGGATGGTAGTCAATCACCAACTCATAGTCCTTCAACAGCTCTAACCATCTACGTTGTCTCAAGTTCAGATCTTTCTGAGTCATCAAATACTTCAGACTTTTGTGATCCGAGTAAATATGACATTTCTCACCGTATAAATAATGACGCCAAATTTTTAATGCGAACACAATAGCTGCGAGTTCTAAGTCATGTGTCGGGTAATTTCTTTCATGCGGCTTCAATTGTCTCGAAGCGTAGGCTACGACTTTGCCTTCCTGCATCAAAACGCAGCCCAAACCATTCAAAGAAGCATCAGAATAAACAACAAATTCCTTACCCAATTCAGGCTGTACTAACACTGGAGCTTCGGTCAAAAGGGCTTTCAACTGATCGAAGCTTTTCTGACACCTTTCCGACCACTCGAACCTGACATCTTTCTGCAATAGCTTGGTCAACGGGGTAGCTATTATAGAAAAACCTTTCACAAATCGTCGGTAATAACCTGCAAGTCCCAGAAAGCTTTGGATTTCAGAAACATTCTTTGGTGGTTTCCAATCAATAATAGCCGATATCTTGCTCGGGTCAACACGAATACCCGACGCTGACACGACATGACCCAAAAAACTAACTTCTTTCATCCAGAATTCACACTTACTAAACTTTGCATACAACTGTTTATTTTTGTAAAGTTTGTAGCACCAATTTCAAATGCTCGGCATGCTCGGTTTCATCTTTGGAGTAGATCAGTATATCATCAATAAACACTACTACAAACCGATCTAAAAACTATCTGAAGACCCGATTCATCAGATCCATAAAAACAGCAGGTGCATTAGTAAGTCCAAAAGGCATAACCAGAAACTCAAAGTGTCCGTACCTCGTTCGGAACGCAGTCTTTGGCACATCCGTATCTCTGACTCGCAACTGATAATAGTCCGATCTCAAATCTATCTATGAAAATACTGAAGCCCCTTTCAACTGGTCAAATAAATCATCAATTCGGGGTAAAGGGTATTTATTATTTATTGTCACTTCATTCAGCTGCCGATAATCAATACACATTCACATAGTCCCGTCTTTCTTTTTCACAAACAGAACTGGTGCACCCCACGGGGAGAAAATCAGTCGTGCAAAACCCCTATCTGTCAACTCTTGCAACTGTGCTTTCAATTCTTTTAATTCAGTCGGTGCCATTCAATAAGGAGCTATCGAAATCGGAGTTGTCCCGGAAACTAGTTTAATGCCGAACTCAATTTCTCGCACTGGTGGTAGACCCGGTAATTCTTCAAGGAACACATCTGAGTATTCACACACAACTGGTACTGATTCAATCTGTTTTTCGGATACTTTATTATCCAGCACATAAGCCAAATAAGCTTCGCATCCTCTTTTCACATACTTCTAGGCTACCATCGAGGATATTACAGTAGGTAGTGCACTCAAATCATTAGATTCAACCCGGATGATCTCACCGTTTTGGCATCTCAAATCAATAATCTTTCTTTTACAATTCACCACTGCATTATACGAAGTTAGCCAATCCATTCCCAGAATTATATCAAACTCGTCAAAAGGCAATAACATTAAATCAGCTGGGAAGCAAGAATCCTGAATCATCAATGGGCAACCTTTACATACTTTATCAACCATTACACAACGACCCAAAGGACTGGACACACGGATCGCAAACTTAGTAGACTCAACAGGTAGAGTCTTACTGGATACTAATGTTTCACTCACATACGAATGAGTTGAACCGGGATCAATCAAAGCAGTTACAATAATATCAAAGAGAGTGAAATTACCAGTAATAACGTCCGGAGATGAAGCCTCCTCTCTAGTACGAATAGCGTAGGCTCGAGCCGGTACACGGGTATCTACTCGAATAACCGCATCTGAAGTTCCCCTTTGAGCACCGCTCTTACCTCCCCCACTACGAGCTGGTCTACCTCTAGCTGTAGTATCATTCGGTCTCGCACTCTGAGTAATACCCTTCTCAACAGTCTCTGGACAATCCCGAACAAAATAATTTTGCGAACCGCACTGATAACAAGCGCGACTAAAAGATTTACTCCAACACTCTCCGAAATGTCGTCGACCACACTGCTGACCCTCAGGTTTGCTCGATCGAGCATTGCCAACACTAGCCACAAATGTAGCTCGCGAACTCACTGGTGGTCATTCTCGAATTGAAATTCCAGTATTAGACTTGGATCGACTACTATCATTCTTGAACTTCTTCGTTGCCATCTGCGAAAATCTGCCCGCAGATCTCTTTCGAAACTCTTTAGATTCAAGTTCAACTTTATGTTTTTCTTTCCCTAGTTCTTCCGCTTTACAAGCTCTTTCAACTAGTACAACAAACTCGTTAATCTCAAGAATGCCAACCAAAAGTTTGATATCTTCATTCAAACCATCCTCGAACCCCCGACACATAGTAGCCTCAGAGGATACACATTCATGAGCATAGCGACTAAGTCGCACAAACTTGCGCTCGTATTCAGACACCGTCATACGACCCTGCTTAAGCTCAAGAAATTCTTTACGCTTGGAATCTATAAAGCGCTGACTTATGTACTTTTTACGGAATTCAGTCTGAAAGAAATCCCATGTTACTCTCTCCTTCGGAACAACTGACATAAGAGTATTCCACCAGTAGTAGGCATAATCTCGCAATAATGATATGGCACACTTCAAACACTCATCGAGTGTGCAAGACAACTCATCAAAAACACGGATAGTATTATCGAGCCAAAATTCAGCTCGCTCCGCATCATCATTATCTTCAGCTCTAAATTCTTGAGCTCCATGCTTTCGAATACGATCAACAGGTGGTTTAGTTGCTCGCTCAGGATTGGCAACCGGAGGTACCATTGGTGTTACAGGTGGAACATTCGGATTCAGGGGTGGTTGAACAGCCGGAGTGGTTCGTAAATAATGACTGAACCAATCACTCATCATATTATGGAAGGCCTGCTTTACCCTCTCATCTGGGCCACTAGCAGCAGGTCGAGACTCTTCCGACGCAGTCCCTTGCGCGGGAGCAGGAGCCACACTCTCGACATCATTAGCTAATGCTGGCTCGGGATCCGGATCCATTACTATATAAAAGAAATAAATACATTTCACTGTCAGAAGTCATCACACTATCACATTGTAAATTATGGCATGTATAGCTATACTCTCACGTGCTACACTAGTCCGAGAATTGACTAAACCTAGCTCTGATACCAATAAAATGTAACACCCCCTTAACCCGAAACTGTCGCCCGAATGGTTCATGAAGCATTACTAAACCGTACCCAAACCCGAACAGACATGCATATTCGAACATATTACTATGGTAAATTTATCACATTTTGACTCTACCAACAACTATGCCATCTTTTACAAATTTATTACCTATTCGTATACCTCATTTTAACTACCAAGGCACGATACATGTTTTTTTAATACCATTTGAACTAAAACCGAGTATAACATAACACATCATGAGCTATACTTTGGTAGTGAACTATTACTAAACCCGAATTCATATAGGTCCGACATATCAAGATTTAGCCATTTCACATGGCTTTTATATACATCCAAATCCCAAAAGAACTCAAAAGAGTATTATAAACTATACATGCCATTTTTTTTGTTTTTATTTCAAAATATCAACTCTAATAAAGTACCAAAAGTAGTTGATAGTGTGCTTGACTTCGACAATGATCCCGGATGCGAGCTTGCTCCAAAATCTATACTCAATCAAACAAACACAACGGTAAGCTATATGAAGCTTAGTAAGTTTAAGCAAATTATTATTATCACATACATATGTAGAATATTTGCACTAAGCATTCAAACCTACTTAAATTAATATACTATAATTTTTACCCCATTTAAGAGTTGAACTTTCTCATCTTCATATACTTATAATACATTCTGTATATCACCTTCACATGAGAAATAACTAACATACCTGTCATATACCTTCACTAATTCATCTATTTAACATTTAAGTTACCCAAGTCTCATTTCAATAGTATAACACTTACCCTTAATGTACTTACTCTTCCAAACCTAACCATTTGGTATAGATCATGATAATTCACTCATACATTTGCCTATGCATAAAATCATTAGCAATAACAATTCTCTAATAAATCTTATTCTTACTTGATCTTTCTCGAATTTAGTAACGTATCGCTCACACGAGCCGTTACTTAATACACTTCGTAACGATCGCTCACACGAGCCGTTACTTAATACACTTCAGAACGATCGCTTCACGCAGAGCCGTTACTTACTCCACTTCGTAACGTATCGCTCACACGCAGCCGCATTTAATCCACCTCGTAACGTATCGCTCACATAGAGCCGCATTTAATCCACTTCGTAACGTGACGCTCACACAGAGCCGTTATTTAATCATTCCGCGCACAAGTGGCCAATTAGCAATCACATTTAAACATATTAAATGATCTCACATCTTATAACAAGTTATAAGCATAATAATGCAAGTTCGATCACAATATCTTTCTTTGTTTCCTATTTTCTAATTATCCACAAGTCAACCCAAGATTTTTATTCAAACCGAAATCATGCATTTTCATACCTACTGTAACATGTCATTAAACCTACCTCAATCATCCAATGCATCCACACATATATTCATTTATACATACATACTCACATGATGTTATCATATTCGGCCATCACATATAAAATTAGTTTATCTCAATTAAAATTTTTTTCAAGGATGTACATTAGGATATTTCACCTTAGTACGATTGCTTAGGGACTTACTTGAAATTTGAGGAATCCAAATGCTTCGGCTATTCGTTCACTTTGCTCTTTCCCCGATCTAGCTCCTTTTCTTTTTGCTCACGGTCTTAGGTACACATGCAAGGTTCGGCCATGGAGGTTTCAAAAATGGCTTCTTCTTTTCTTTGTTTCGTGAAAGAGGGGAGAAAGATGAGAGAAAAATCAAGATGAAATGAAAATAAAATATATTTCTTATTTTATTTAACTATAATCATACCCCTTTTTTTATGATTTAATATTCATTTAAAAATCCCACTATCCTAAGTTAGAATTTTTTAATCATATTTCTCCCATCATTGCCGTCCATTTCCCAACTTTGGGGTTATTAGACATGCAAGCCCCTTTTTTTTGTAATGTACTTAAAATAGCCCTTTTCAATTAGTACTGTCACTTTCATACTATATCGATTAGATCCTTTCTCTTAATTCAATCACATCAATAAGCAAATTCACACACTACAACATACATAGCACATCAACAAACAAATATTAAAAGATTTTCTGACCCGGACTCATGGTCTCGAGACCACCATTCCGATTAGGATCGTATTTGGGCTGTTACATAGGGTGTTTATATAGTCTTTTGAAATAGGTTTCTTTGCCCCTAAGTATCCTTTTCCGAGTGAAATTTCTCTTCTCCACGACAGGGACACGGCCATGGCACACGCCCGTGTGAATCGTCTTTAGGCCGTGTTCGGACTTTTAATGAGGTGACATGCCCGTGTAAATTGTGATCAGGCCGTGTTCTAGTCTATCAAGGAGACACGGTTGTGTTGGCTCAAGTCCAGGCCGTGTCGATTTTTACTTTGGCCTAATTTGGTTTGTTTTGAGCCCGTTTCTCGTTCTTTCCATCCTCCGGTGCTTTCCTGAGTATAAAACATGAAAAGAAAGGATTAAGAGCACCTTTTTACATAAATCAGGGGATAAATCATCCAAAAGTATGCTAAATGTGGGATTAAAATATGTTACTTTTACGGTTTATCAATTGTTCCGTATGGGAAAATATTGTGTACCTCAAGAGGAAATTCTTCGTTTGTGTTCAGGTCTGATGTGATGAGGCGAGGATCTACTTTATCTAACAGTACCTGGTCTCCTATTTTGAAGTGGTTTGTTGTTCCTATGAGCTCTTCTGGTGGCTCCTTCGGTTTTACTTCGTGTGGTTCTGGTTCTTCTTTGAATTGTGTTTTCCACTCTTTTAATTTGTCGACCCTAAGGCTTCGTTCCTTATGTAATTCTTCTTTGTTGTCATGGGGTCCATGATTCGGCTTAGGTTTGTAACCTTGTGGTGTTTCCTCCGTGAAAGTTGAACAACTTGGTTATCAACTCGAATTTACTTTCTCACCTTCATCAATTGTTGTCCCGGCCGAGTCAAGAGCTTGTAAACCGATCGATTCGTCACCTACACGAAGTATGAGTTCTCCTGTACTAACATCAATTTTTGTTCTAGCAGTTGCTAAACAGGGTCTTCTTAAAATTAAGGGAATCGAATTATCCTCATCCATGTCTAAGATAACAAAATCTACTGGGAAAACGAATTTATCAATTTTTACAAGAACATCTTCAATAATACCCCTAGGAATTCTAATAGTTTTATCAGCTAGTTGGATGCTCATCCTAGTTTGTTTGGGTTTCCCTAGACCTAGTTGTTTAAACAATTTATAAGGCATGACATTTATGCTTGCCCCTAAATCAGCTAACGAATTATCAATAGGTAAACTACCAATTAAACATGGAATCGTAAAAATCCCTGGATCTTTTAATTTCTGTGGTAGTTTATTTTGCAAGATTTTCGAGCACATTGCGTTTAGTTCCACGTGTGATGCCTCGTCTATCCTTCGCTTGTTCGTCAAAAGCTCTTTTAAAAATTTTCTAGAATCTGGCATCTGTGAAAGAGCTTCAAGTAACGCTAAATTAATATGTAATTTCTTTAAAAGTTTAAGAAGCTTACCGAACTGTTCCTCTATATCGTCTCTCTTCATCGCTTCGGGATAAGGAATGCGAGGTTGGTACTTTTTGATTACCGGTTTTGGCTTTTCTTGTGTTACCTCAAATTTACCTTTCTCTACCTCATTTTCTTGTATTGGATTGGGTTCATCTAACCCTATACTATCATGAGCTGTGATAGCTTGGATTTGCTCCTTTGGGTTAGTCTCAGTGTTGCTTCGTAGACGCCCTTACGGTCATTCGGAAATTATCTTTGCAAGTTGTCCAACTGTCCTAGTAAGTTCCCCAACTTGACTTTTGATCCCCTAAATTGATGCCTGTTGATTCTTAAGGGTGGTTTCGGTGTCTTGGAGACGGTTATCTCGTGGGTCGCCATGAATTTTGTCGAGATCTCTTCAAGGTTCGGCCTCTTTTCCTGTGGATAGGGCTGATTTTGGAAATTTTGATGAGGTTGTTGTCTTTGAATTCCTTGATTTCCTTGACCTCCCCATGAAAAATTTGGGTGGTTCCTCCAACCTGGATTATAAGTATTACTATAAGAGTTATTATTAGATCTAAAATTATTACCTATATAGTTCATTTGTTCGCTTTCTGTGCTCGGTTGGTAGGGTGGGTACTCAGGATTCGCCACAGTTCCACTTGCGTCGCACTGCATTACTGGATGTACCTGCGAAGAACACAAACTATCAAGCTTTTTATTCATCATCTCTACTGTGTTGATAGCATGGCTATCAAGGTCGAGGTTGAAAACTCCGCTGATTTTGTTGGTTTTGTCCTTGTAACTCGCCACCGATAGTTATTCGGTGACATCTCTTCAATAAAATCGTAGGTCGCCGGGAGTTCTATTGTTCAGGGTTCCACCGGCGGCTGAATCAATTAGTTGCCTAGTTGAGGGGTTTACACCGTTATAGAAAGTTTGGACTTGGAGCCACAAGGGTAAACCATGTTGCGGACACCTTCTCAAGAGATCCTTGTATCTCTCCCATGTGTCGTATAATGTCTCTAAATCCATCTGCATAAAAGAAGAGATATCATTCCGTAATTTGGCCATTTTGTCAGGTGGGAAATATTTTAATAAAAATTTTTCGGTCATTTGATCCCATATAGTGATTGACCCTCGAGGTAACGAGTTTAACCACTGTTTGGCTTTATTCCTTAATGAAAAGGGAAATAAGAAGACGGATGGCATCATCGAACGCCATTTATTTTGAAGGTATCACGTAACTCTAAAAAATTAGCTATATGAGTATTTGGGTCTTCGCCCCAGAAACCATCAAATTGAACAAATTGTTGAATCATTTGTATAGTGTTAGGTTTTAATTCAAAATTATTAGTAGCTATAGCAGGCCTAACAATACTTGATTCTGCTCCTGTTAAATGAGGTTTAGCATAATCATCCATAATACGCGGAGCATTATTTTCTGCCACATCTTGTGGTGGTGGATTATTCCCGTCCATCCCTTCAGTAGGATTGAATCTGCCTTCTCGCTCTTTTTCTATGTAATTTAGGGCTCGCCTAATTTCTCTGCGATTCCTGCGAGCGGTAGCTTCAATATCACTGTCGTATATTAGTGGTCCTCTCGGGTTCCTTCTAGTCATAAACTAGAGGTACCTGCTAGGAAAAGAAAGAAAGAAAATTTAGCAAAGTTAAAAACAAAACAAAAATAAAAATAAAAATAAAAGTAAATTGCGGAAAATAATGGCTAAAGTAATAAAAATAGAGCTTTCTTAATATTTTAGTTCCCCGGCAACGGCGCCAAAAACTTGATCGTTGATTTCAGAGTTTTAAATTTATAATGATCGAACACCGAACTAACTATAACAACGATTGAGGCAAGTGCACCTATCGAACAGAGTATAGCTTAGGCAAGACAGATTGTCGAACCCAAAGGAACCAAAAGTACTAATACTAACTTTCTTTTTATTATCTAGCCTAAAATAAGTGAAGTTGTTATTTAATCTAAACTTAACTAACTACTAAGCTAAAGACGCAAAGACAAAAAGAATGAATTGGGGAAATATTGTTGGAAAACCTCAGTTGATTAAGACGATACCCTTAGGAAGAATCCACCTAGACTTCACTTGTTATCTAACTCGAACTGCATTTATTTATTCACTTGACTTGATCCGTAAGACTCCCTAATGTATATTAAACCCTCTCTCAAAGCGAATAACGTCTAACCCTAGGTTGATTAATCGAAATCTCTTTCTAATTAAAACCCCTAGAATTGCATTAACTCGATCTATGGACTCCCATATTAGGTTTCACCCTAATCCGGCAAAATCTCGTCACCCTATCTCTAGGCGCGCGATCAACTCCGCTTAATTATGCTAGATCTACTGTTAAGCAGGGACTTTTGCTCCTCCACCTAAGCACATCAAACTTGAATCAATATCTCAGAAATATTAACACAAGAATTAAGAACACATAATTAAGAACAAATCAAGTATTTATCATATAGTTCAGCAAACGATAACAAGATTCATCTAAGTTTCATCCCCTTCAGGTATCTGAAGGGTTTAGTCCATAATAATAAAATAAAACATCTGAGAATAAAAGATAAAACAAAACATAAGAAATCCCTAAAACCCCCTGAAGGAATTGAAGGAGAAATACGCCGTCTTGAGTAGAATTCCCGCTTCTTGAGATGGATCAATGATTAACCGTAAAAGTAACATATTTTAATCCCACATTTAGCATACTTTTGGATGATTTATCCCTTGATTTATGTAAAAAGGTGCTCTTAATCCTTTCTTTTCATGTTTTATACTCAGGAAAGCACCGGAGGATAGAAAGAATGAGAAACGGGCTCAAAATGGACCAAATTGGGCCAAAGTGAAAATCAACAGGGCCTAGACTTGAGCTGAAACACCCCAAACCCGGCCCACGAGCTTTGACCAGATTTGGTATGTTCCTCAAGTAAACCGGTTCAAAATTCTTTTGTTCTTAGGAAAACTTGTGTGATTTTAAGAAAAATATTATTTTGGGTTGGGCTTGTGTTGAAAACAGGTTCATTTTATATTGAAATCTTTTTTTTTTATCTTAAGTGACAAAATATTTAGGGTTTAGTTTAAAAGAAATTTTAATTAAATTTTAATAGATAAAATTCATAATCATAATAAATAAAAATAAGTGTAAAGTAATTCAACTATGGCCTTATGGCCTTATTACATCAAATAATTCCCAAAATAATTCAAAGTACTAAAATAAATTCAAGAGTCCTCAAAAATATAAACTTCATGTTGAGCATGGCCACCACAAGTTCTGTCGTCCCCGGTCCATCACTGCTCATCACCGAAAAATGTTCCCAACGGGTGAGTCAAACAGACTCAATGTGTACACGACACTAAATCATAATAGAATCGGGCATATCACATATTACACATTCAAAACATAGAATACAGGTTATGATGCATTCCCAAACCCAAACCTAGTTGTCCATCCACTACACACCCCGCACTGCCACACACCGTGGGGACTACTAAGTCGACCCTCCATCCGCTACACACCATCGAAGCGCGCCATTGCTGCGATCGACGTGCTCATCGCCCATATAAAATTTGTGGCATAGCAACCAGATAATTGTGTCATGAGACACCACATTCGATAATGTAACCGGTTACCACATTCGGATAATGTGACCGGTCACCACATTCGGGATAGTGAGACCGTAGTCATCACATTCACTTCCCCTTTTTCATATATCCCGAATGACCCATGTCATGCATATCATACTTAAATTCACATTCTTATCATATTTCACATGTTAAATATAACATATTTCGTAATCCTAATAGGAGTAGGAAACGTACCTGAGTACTTTGTACCATATTATGGTACCTTATCCACATTCTTATAAACATGCATATTTTACATATTACCATCAATCTTATTAAAAGTTAGTGTGGGGTACACACCTGATTCGCTTAAAATTTCCTTGAGATCCCGAAAAGCTTGATCTAATGCTTAGATCCTTAATCCCTACATTGATTTATCACTTATTACCTTAATAAAAAGCTATTCGGCCAAAACTCCAAATCCTAGTAGGATTAGTATTCTTACCTTGTTGCCGATTGGAACACCAACAAATCTCAAAACTGTTCCTTGTTTCACTAGGAATGTCAAAATCCCTAAAACCTTACGTTAGACTTAATCTTAATCATCAAACATAAATCAAGGCCTTTGGTCGAATATTCACATGTCTTACCTTAATCCTAGAAATCCCGAATACTCCTCCTTTTAGTCGACTACTCTGATAATCCCGAAAGGTCCTTCCATATTCGGCAACCATAATATGTATGGGGTTAGATTATCTCTCGGCTAATCTAAAAGAAAAGAATGGGAATCAAACTTGTTCTTACCTTTGAAGAAATCGACAGCACCTATGCTTGAAGCCCTTCCAAGATTCGGCTTTTGATGGATTGGAAAGAAAAGAAAAGGAAGAATAAAGATGGAGGATTCGGCTATGGCTTCTAATGGAGAGGAAAATATTCGGCTAGGTTCCAACAATTACTTAATCTCGACTTGACAAAAGAAAAGAAAGAAAAGAAGAGAAGAGAGCACTAAGAATTCGGCAGAGAAAGGAGGAAGCACAAATTGATGAGTAGCCCTCCTTCATTCCTTTTATAACCGAAATTATCATCTAAGGAGTCCCTTACTTGGCCACCACTCCTCTATCTGATAACTTTATTCTTTAATTATCACTTAAAATAAAAGATAATTCAGCAACTATCCTTACTTAGCCGAAATTATTAAACTCAAAGTCCCTTACCTTGCCATCACTTCTCCCTTATTTTCCTCTTTATTTCTTTATTCAAATTAAAAGAATTTAATCCAACAATTATCTCTTGAAAATAATGATAAATAAATCCCTTATTTATCCACTATTTATAAAAGAATAAAAGCTCCTACTTTATAGCCATGTGCCGTCCACCTCAGTCTTTTGGAAGCAAAAATAAAACCTCCTTTATTTGCTTCCCAAGTGACTCGAACTCAGGCCCATTCCTCTTGCATATGGCGCCATTTCCAGAGGCCCTAAGTGGCATCTTCAGGCCACTTTTCCAAGCCTGTTTGTGTGTCAAATTTCACAAAATTTTTCTTTTAAGGCCACCTTGCCTTATTTTCCCCTTTTAAACCTTAAAACTCGTCATTTCTAGGTCATTTCTAAGTTTCCAAAAATTTTCGATCGGCTCTGTAAACTTGACATTTCCTTACATTTCCATGACATTTCCTTACAAGACATTTCCTTACATTTCCAAGACATTTCCTTACATTTCCATGACATTTCCTTACAAGACATTTCCTTACATTTCCAAGGTTCTAAAATGTTCACTTTCCTCTTTTAAACTTAACATTTCCATACATTTCCAGTGTTTCCAAAAGTGTTCAAAATATATTCATAACACATAAGATATGTCATTTCGTACAATTAAACCAAAAATGCATAGGCCCTTTTCAGGATGTTACGCTTCTACCCTCCTTAAAAATAATTTCGTCCTCGAAATTACTTATTAACGAATAATCGTACATCTTAACTCACCGCACTACGCTTATCTTTGCGCGCTCTGATCTTAATAGAACCATCATACTTTCTAGGCACGAGTCTCTAAGTTCACGTCCCCTAGAACTCATTTCTAACGTCGCGATTTAATCTGATTAAAAAGTTTTATGCATCGTAAATTTTGTTCCACCGATTATTCGCGAATGTACTTTATGAAAAGAGATGTTCGTAAGTAGTTCTTTCGATCAACCAAAGTTTCTAGTTCAAGTTCACTACTCTAACTCAGGGAGTCACATTCACATTCATAAGCAGAGACACATGAAGTCACATTCATTCACAACATCATTCACTACACTTTTATGGCCATTCCATCCATTTCCCTACCCAGTGGTAATTTCGTCATTTTCCTACTGTGGTATTTCTGATAATAAATCGGGGTCAATTCAAAAATATTTTCCAAATTAAAGGTATTTCAGAATTTACAAAATCTGGGGTTATTTTGTTTTCCAAATCGAGAGGTGTTGCAAAAATTTCAGAAATCGAGGTTATTTCGGTAATTTTGGAAGTCGTAAGCGCCCGTAAATTTTCCAAATCGGGTATCTTGTTATTTGTAAAATAGAAGTTTTTGATATCTTTGTAAAGTAGAAATATTGTAGCAAACGTCGAGGGTATTTTTGAAAATCTTAAAAACTAAGGGTATTTTAGTAATTTTCAATATAGGGGCATTTTTGTAATTTTGTAAATCGGAGATATTTTGGAAAAATTTTCACAATAATCTTCTACTACAATTAAAAGGGAAATTTAGGGATTTTAAAACTAGGAATTTTATAAAACTGCATGGCTAGTCCCTTTCGGGTTTTAATGATTGGTTTAGCCCGTGAATAAGTCCTCTTGGTTAGGGTGAACGGTTACTACGCACTAGGTAGGATTCGAGTAAAGAGGAGGTGAGTCACTAGGACTGCTTAAGTACCAGGCTCTTCCAGATCCAATCCTAGACATGCGCACAATGGTTACCACACCCTAACTCGGCGTCTTAGTCATAGGTTTGTTTAATGGTCCTTAAGTCTTATGCAATAGTTGGGGTAGACTAGTCCTAGGGTTCAAGTACCTATCATGCTATTCTAATGCTTCCATTCCACTTCTACCTTTCTACAAATCATAATACAAATCACATAATAGATAGGGGTACTTACCGTGGATCATGGGTCGGAGACTTAGGTGCCATGCCGTAAAACCTGCTCATTTTAAAAAATACTTTCATAAAACTCATTTGGGCTCGATTTGAAAACATTTTGGGCCTTAGCCCACAGCCGAGAGTTTAAAATCTGGCTCGATACCAAATGAAACACCCCAAACCCGGCCCACGAGCTTTGACCAGATTTGGTATGTTCCTCAAGTAAACCGGTTCAAAATTCTTTTGTTCTTAGGAAAACTTGTGTGATTTTAAGAAAAATATTGTTTTGGGTTGGGCTTGTGTTGAAAACAGGTTCATTTTATATTGAAATCTTTATTTTTATCTTAAGTGACAAAATATTTAGGGTTTAGTTTAAAAGAAATTTTAATTAAATTTTAATAGATAAAATTCATAATCATAATAAATAAAAATAAGTGTAAAGTAATTCAACTATGGCCTTATGGCCTTATTACATCAAATAATTCCCAAAATAATTCAAAGTACTAAAATAAATTCAAGAGTCCTCAAAAATATAAACTTCATGTTGAGCATGGCCACCACAAGTTCTGTCGTCCCACCCATCACTGCTCATCACCAAAAAATGTTCCCCAACGGGTGAGTCAAAGACTCAATGTGTACACGACACTAAATCATAATAGAATCGGGCATATCACATATTACACATTCAAAACATAGAATACAGGTTATGATGCATTCCCAAACCCAAACCTAGTTGTCCATCTGCTACACACCCCGCACTGCTGCCACCACACCGTGGGACTACTAAGTCGACCCTCCATCCGCTACACACCATCGGCGCGCCGGGCCATGATGATCGGCGTGCTCATCGCCCATATAAAATTTGTGGCATAGCCACCAGATAATTGTGTCATGAGACACCACATTCGAGATAATGTAACCGGTTACCACATTCAGATAATGTGACCGAAGTCACCACATTCAGATAGTGAGACCGTAGTCATCACATTCACTTCCCCTTTTTCATATATCCCGAATGACCCATGTCATGCATATCATACTTAAATTCACATTCTTATCATATTTCACATGTTAAATATAACATATTTCATAATCCTAATAGGAGTAGGAAACGTACCTGAGTACTTTGTACCATATGATGGTACCTTAGCCACATTCTTATAAACATGCATATTTTACATATTACCATCAATCTTATTAAAAGTTAGTGTGGGGTACACACCTGATTCGCTTAAAATTTCCTTGAGATCCCGAAAAGCTTGATCTAATGCTTAGATCCTTAATCCCTACATTGATTTATCACTTATTACCTTAATAGAAAGCTATTTGGCCAAAACTCCAAATCCTAGTAGGATTAGTATTCTTACCTTGTTGCCGATTGGAACACCAACAAATCCCGAAACTGTTCCTTGTTTCACTAGGAATGTCAAAATCCCTAAAACCTTACGTTAGACTTAATCTTAATCATCAAACATAAATCAAGGCCTTTGGCCGAATATTCACATGTCTTACCTTAATCCTAGAAATCCCGAATACTCCTCCTTTTAGTCGACTACTCTGATAATCCCGAAAGGTCCTTCCATATTCGGCAACCATAATATGTATGGGGTTAGATTATCTCTCGGCTAATCTAAAAGAAAACAATGGGAATCAAACTTGTTCTTACCTTTGAAGAAATCGACAGCACCTATGCTTGAAGCCCTTCCAAGATTCGGCTTTTGATGGATTGGAAAGAAAAGAAAAGGAAGAATAAAGATGGAGGATTCGGCTATGGCTTCTAACGGAGAGGAAAATATTCGGCTAGGTTCCAACAATTACTTAATCTCGACTTGACAAAAGAAAAGAAAGAAAAGAAGAGAAGAGAGCACTAAGAATTCGGCAGAGAAAGGAGGAAGCACAAATTGATGAGTAGCCCTCCTTCCTTCCTTTTATAACCGAAATTATCATCTAAGGAGTCCCTTACTTGGCCACCACTCCTCTATCTGATAACTTTATCCTTTAATTATCACTTAAAATAAAAGATAATTCAGCAACTATCCTTACTTAGCCGAAATTATTAAACTCAAAGTCCCTTACTTGGCCATCACTTCTCCTTATTTTCCTCTTTATTTCTTTATTCAAATTAAAAGAATTTAATCCAACAATTATCTCTTGAAAATAATGATAAATAAATCCCTTATTTATCCACTATTTATAAAAGAATAAAAGCTCCTACTTTATAGCCATGTGCCGTCCACCTCAGTCTTTTGGAAGCAAAAATAAAACCTCCTTTATTTGCTTCCCAAGTGACTCGAACTCAGGCCCCATTCCTCTTGCATATGGCGCCATTTCCAGAGGCCCTAAGTGGCATCTTCAGCCACTTTTCCAAGCCTGTTTGTGTGTCAAATTTCACAAACTTTTTCTTTTAAGGCCACCTTGCCTTAATTTCCCCTTTAAACCTTAAAACTCGTCATTTCTAGGTCATTTCTAAGTTTCCAAAAATTTTCGATCGGCTCAGTAAACTTGACATTTCCTTACATTTCCATGACATTTCCTTACAAGACATTTCCTTACATTTCCAAGGTTCTAAAATGTTCACTTTCCTCTTTTAAACTTAACATTTCCATACATTTCCAGTGTTTCCAAAAGTGTTCAAAATATATTCATAACACATAAGATATGTCATTTCGTACAATTAAACCAAAAATGCATAGGCCCTTTTCAGGATGTTACGCTTCTACCCTCCTTAAAAATAATTTCGTCCTCGAAATTACTTATTAACGAATAATCGTACATCTTAACTCACCGCACTACGCTTATGCATCGCGCACTCTGATCTTAATAGAACCATCATACTTTCTAGGCACAAGATTCTAAGTTCACGTCCCCTAGAACTCATTTCTAACGTCGCGATTTAATCTGATTAAAAAGTTTTATGCATCAGAAATTTTGTTCCACTGATTATTCGCGAACAGCTTTATGAAAAGAGATGTTCAGAAGTATTTCTTTCGATCAACCAAAGTTTCTAGTTCAAGTTCACTACTCTAACTCAGGGAGTCACATTCACATTCATAAGCAGAGACACATGAAGTCACATTCATTCACAACATCATTCACTACACTTTTATGGCCATTCCATCCATTTCCCTACCCAGGGGAAATTTCACCATTTTCCCTACAGGGGTATTTTGGTAATAAATCGGGGTCAATTCGAAAATATTTTCCAAATTAAAGGTATTTCAGAATTTACAAAATCTCTGGGTTATTTTGTTTTCCAAATCAGAGGTGTTGCAAAAATTTCAGAAATCGAGGTTATTTCTGTAATTTTGGAAGTCGAAAGATTCAGTAAATTTTCCAAATTAGGGTATCTTGTTATTTGTAAAACAGAAGTTTTTGATATCTTTGTAAAGTAGAAATATTGTAGCAAACGTCGAGGGTATTTTTGAAAATCTTAAAAACTAAGGGTATTTTAGTAATTTTCAATACAGGGGCATTTTTGTAATTTTGTAAATCGGAGATATTTTGGAAAAATTTTCACAATAATCTTCTACTACAATTAAAAGGGTAATTTAGGGATTTTAAAACTAGGAATTTTATAAAACTGCATGGCTAGTCCCTTTCGGGTTTTAATGATTGGTTTAGCCTGTGAATAAGTCCTCTTGGTTAGGGTGAACGGTTACTACGCACTAGGTAGGATTCGAGTAAAGAGGAGCTGAGTCACTAGGACTGCTTAAGTACTAGGCTCTTCCGGATCCAATACTAGACATGCGCATAATGGTTACCACACCCTAACTCGGCGTCTTAGTCATAGGTTTGTTTAATGGTCCTTAAGTCTTATGCAATAGTTGGGGTAGACTAGTCCTAGGGTTCAAGTACCTATCATGCTATTCTACGTTCCATTCCACTTCTACCTTTCTACAAATCATAATACAAATCACATAATAGATAGGGTACTTACACGTGGATCATGGGTCGGAGACTTAGGTGCCATGCCGAAAACCCGCTCATTTTAAAAATACTTTCATAAAACTCATTTGGGCTCGATTTGAAAACGTTTTGGGCCTTAGCCCACAGCCGAGAGTTTAAAACTGGCTCGATACCAAATCAAACACACCCCAAACCCGGCCCACGAGCTTTGACCAGATTTGGTATGTTCCTCAAATAAACCGGTTCAAAATTCTTTTGTTCTTAGGAAAACTTGTGTGATTTTAAGAAAAATATTGTTTTGGGTTGGGCTTGTGTTGAAAACAGGTTCATTTTATATTGAAATCTTTTTTTTTATCTTATGTGACAAAATATTTAGGGTTTAGTTTAAAAGAAATTTTAATTAAATTTTAATAGATAAAATTCATAATCATAATAAATAAAAATAAGTGTAAAGTAATTCAACTATGGCCTTATGGCCTTATTACATCAAATAATTCCCAAAATAATTCAAAGTACTAAAATAAATTCAAGAGTCCTCAAAAATATAAACTTCATGTTGAGCATGGCCACCACAAGTTCTCATCGTCCCGGTCCATCACTGCTTCATCACACGAAAAATGTTCCCAACGGGTGAGTCAAACAGACTCAATGTGTACACGACACTAAATCATAATAGAATCAGGCATATCACATATTACACATTCAAAACATAGAATACAGGTTATGATGCATTCCCAAACCCAAACCTAGTTGTCCATCTGCTACACACCCCGCACACCGCGGTCACACCGTGGGGACTACTAAGTCGACCCTCCATCCGCTACACACCATCGAAGGCGATCATTGCGATCGGCGTGCTCATTGCCCATATAAAATTTGTGGCATAGCCACTGTGATAATTGTGTCATGAGACACCACATTCGAATAATGTAACCGGTTACCACATTCGAGATAATGTGACCGAAGTCACCACATTCGAGATAGTGAGACCGTAGTCATCACATTCACTTCCCCTTTTCATATATCCCGAATGACCCATGTCATGCATATCATACTTAAATTCACATTCTTATCATATTTCACATGTTAAATATAACATATTTCGTAATCCTAATAGGAGTAGGAAACGTGCTGAGTACTTTGTACCATATGATGGTACCTTAGCCACATTCTTATAAACATGCATATTTTACATATTACCATCAATCTTATTAAAAGTTAGTGTGGGGTACACACCTGATTCGCTTAAAATTTCCTTGAGATCCCGAAAAGCTTGATCTAATGCTTAGATCCTTAATCCCTACATTGATTTATCACTTATTACCTTAATAAAAAGCTATTCGGCCAAAACTCCAAATCCTAGTAGGATTAGTATTCTTACCTTGTTGCCGATTGGAACACCAACAAATCCCGAAACTGTTCCTTGTTTCACTAGGAATGTCAAAATCCCTAAAACCTTACGTTAGACTTAATCTTAATCATCAAACATAAATCAAGGCCTTTGGCCGAATATTCACATGTCTTACCTTAATCCTAGAAATCCCGAATACTCCTCCTTTTAGTCGACTACTCTGATAATCCCGAAAGGTCCTTCCATATTCGGCAACCATAATATGTATGGGGTTAGATTATCTCTCGGCTAATCTAAAAGAAAAGAATGGGAATCAAACTTGTTCTTACCTTTGAAGAAATCGACAGCACCTATGCTTGAAGCCCTTCCAAGATTCGGCTTTTGATGGATTGGAAAGAAAAGAAAAGGAAGAATAAAGATGGAGGATTCGGCTATGGCTTCTAATAGAGAGGAAAATATTCGGCTAGGTTCCAACAATTACTTAATCTCGACTTGACAAAAGAAAAGAAAGAAAAGAAGAGAAGAGAGCACTAAGAATTCGGCAGAGAAAGGAGGAAGCACAAATTGATGAGTAGCCCTTCTTCCTTCCTTTTATAACCGAAATTATCATCTAAGGAGTCCCTTACTTGGCCACCACTCCTCTATCTGATAACTTTATCCTTTAATTATCACTTAAAATAAAAGATAATTCAGCAACTATCCTTACTTAGCCGAAATTATTAAACTCAAAGTCCCTTACTTGGCCATCACTTCTCCCTTATTTTCCTCTTTATTTCTTTATTCAAATTAAAAGAATTTAATCCAACAATATCTCTTGAAAATAATGATAAATAAATTCCTTATTTATCCACTATTTATAAAAGAATAAAAGCTCCTACTTTATAGCCATGTGCCGTCCACCTCAGTCTTCTGGAAGCAAAAATAAAATCTCCTTTATTTGCTTCCCAAGTGACTCGAACTCAGGCCCATTCCTCTTGCATATGGCGCCATTTCCAGAGGCCCTAAGTGGCATCTTCAGGCCACTTTTCCAAGCCTGTTTGTGTGTCAAATTTCACAAACTTTTTCTTTTAAGGCCACCTTGCCTTAATTTCCCCTTTTAAACCTTAAAACTCGTCATTTCTAGGTCATTTCTAAGTTTCCAAAAATTTTCGATCGGCTCTGTAAACTTGACATTTCCTTACATTTCCATGACATTTCCTTACAAGACATTTCCTTACATTTCCAAGACATTTCCTTACATTTCCATGACATTTCCTTACAAGACATTTCCTTACATTTCCAAGGTTCTAAAAATGTTCACTTTCCTCTTTTAAACTTAACATTTCCATACATTTCGGGTTTTCAAAAGTGTTCAAAATATATTCATAACACATAAGATATGTCATTTCGTACAATTAAACCAAAAATGCATAGGCCCTTTTCAGGATGTTACATGAGCCAACACGGCCGCGTCCCCTTGATAGACTAGAACATTGCCTGATCACGATTTACACGGGTGTGTCACCTCATTAAAAGTCCGAACACGGCTTAAAGATGATTCACACGGGCGTGTGCCATGGCCGTGTCCCTGTCGTGGAGAAGAGCAATTTCACTCGGAAAAGGATACTTAGAGGCAAAGAAACCTATTTCAAAAGCCTATATAAACACCCTAAGTATAACCTAGAAGAGGGCGGTGAGCTAGGCCAAGGAGCCGAGCCGAAAAGGTCAGATTTGTGGGAAACACTCGAAGATAGCCAGTTGATCCATCTCAAGAAGCCGGAATTCTACTCAAGACGGTGGATCTCTCCTTCAATTTTTTCAGGGGGTTTTAGGGATTTCTTATGTTTTGTTTTATCTTTTCTTTTGAGATGTTTTCTTTTATTGTTATGAACTAAACCCTTGAGATACACAAGGGGATGAAACTTAGATGAATATTGTTATCGTTTCTTTGAACTATATGATAAATACTTGATTTGTTCTTAATTATGTTTCCTAATTCTTGTGTTAATATTTCGATATTGATTCAAGTTTGATGTTCTTAGGTGGAGGAGCAAAAGTCCTGCTTAAGAGTAGATCCAAAGATAATTAAGCGGAGTTGATCGCGCCCTAGAGATAGGGTGACGAGATTTTGTCGGATTAGGGTGAAACCTAATATGGGAGTCCATAGATCGAGTTAATGCAATTCTAGGGTTTTTAATTAGAAAGAGATTTCAATTAATCAACCTAGGGTTAGACGTTATTCGCCTTGAGAGAGGGTTTAATATACATTAGGGAGTCTTACAGATCAAGTCAAGTGAATAAATCGTCTGTGCAGTTTGAGTTAGATAACAAGTGAAGTCTAGGTGGATTCTTCCTAAGGGTATCGTCTTAATCAACTGGGTTTTTCCAACAGTATTTCCCCAATTCATTCTTTTCATCTTTTCGTCTTTAGCTTAGTAGTTAGTTAAATTTAGATTAAATAACAACTTCACTTATTTTAGGCTAGATAATTAAAAGAAAGTGAGTATTAGTACTTTTGGTTCCTTCGGGTTCGACAATACGGTCTTACCTAAGCTATACTACTGTTCGATAGGTGCACTTGCCTCAATCGTTGTTATAGTTAGTTCCAGGTTCGATCATTATAAAATTTAAAACTCTGAAATCAATGATCAATCAACTGGCTATCTTCGAGTGTTTCCCACAAATCTGACCTTTTCGGCTCGGCTCCTTGGCCTAGCTTACCGCCCTCTTCTAGGTTATACTTAGGGTGTTTATATAGGCTTTTGAAATAGGTTTCTTTGCCACTAAGTATCCTTTTCCGAGTGAAATTGCTCTTCTCCAGGACAGGGACACAGCCATGGCACACGCCCGTGTGAATCGTCTTTAAGCCGTGTTCGGACTTTTTATGAGGTGACACGCCCGTGTAAATCGTGATCAGGCCGTGTTCTAGTCTATCAAGGAGACACGGCCGTGTTGGCTCAAGTCCAGGCCATGTCGATTTTCACTTTGGCCCAATTTGGTCCGTTTTTAGCCCGTTTCTCATTCTTTCCATCCTCCGGTGCTTTCCTAAGTATAAAACATGAAAAGAAAGGATTAAGAGCACCTTTTTACATAAATTAGGGGATAAATCATCCAAAAGTATGCTAAATGTGGGATTAAAATATGTTACTTTTACGGTTTATCAGTTTCCACCCGGGATTATAAGTGTTGGAATAGGGATTATTATTTTGGCTGAAGTTACCTATGTAGTAAATAGATACTTGGTGTGATGGACATTTATCAAACACGAGGTCTTCACTAGAATATACAGAAGATGACTCTTCTGATTTAAACTCCTAGATCGCAGCTGGCTTTCGCATTGTCTTGATCATATTAGATAGAGAAGATACCTAGGCTGTCAATGAAGTGATTGCATCAAGCTCAATGGTTCTAGCAGCTCTCCTGTCAGTTCCAACTCGCGTGGTAGGATATTGATAATCATTGCTGGCAATCCTTTCCAAAGTCTCGTATGCTTCATTATAGGATTTATCCAACAAAATACCATTGGCAGATGCATCGACTACCATCCTTGTATGTGCATTCAGCCCATTAAAAAACATCTCCATCTGAGTCCAGTGTTTGAAACCATGCATAGGACATTTCCTAAGCAATTCTTTAAATCTTTCCCAGGCTTCATACAGTGTTTCATCCTTTGATTGCCGAAAAGATGTTATGTCATTTATGAGCTTGGCATTCATGTTTGGTGAATTATACCGTACCAAAAACTTCTAGCAAAGGTCATTCCATGATGCCACTGTTCCCGACGGCAAAGCATTAAGCCACACTCTTGCACGATCTCTCAAGGAATATGGGAACAGTTTGAGCCGCAATGTGTCTTCAAGAACACCCTGTTGTTGAAATGAATCACAAACTTCTAGAAAAAGTCTTAAATGTAGTCTCTGATCTTCAGTTGGCAACCCACTGAACTGTCCAACTCTTTGCAATATTTGAAACATTATCGGTTTCAACTCAAAATGTTAAGATTGTATGTGTGGTCTGTCTATCCCTGGATTTAGGTCACCCAAAATTGGAACTACATGCTATCGAATTGGCCTGTCTCGGTCATTTATCACACGATGAATAGGGAGATTAACATCCTGAACATTAGGATTTAATTGATCATTCAAAACAGGATTGTCCCTATCCCTAGCCATATTACGTAATTCTTTTCTCCTTCTTCGCAAAGCTCTCTCGATCTTTGGGTCAAAAGGATAGGCTTCGTTAACAAGAATGCCTCCATTCATGCACTGATGGCAAACCTGTAGAAATTAAGTAACAACTAAGTTAGATAAAACTAATGAAACAAAATAAAAATAACAAAACCAAATTTCACCAATTGCCAATCCCCAGCAACAGCGCCAAAAACTTCTTAGTTCCATAGCTGATATGCAAGTCGTGCAAGTATACATGTCGAACAAGTAAAAAAGTGATGAGTGAGATCGACTCTACAGGGATTAGATAGGTATAATTTGGTCGAGTTATTATTGTTACAATATGCTTTCACAAAATAGTTAGTATGGAATCCCTTACTTGTATAGTCCATTTTGATGGATTCAATCTCCCATTTTTGAATACTTAAAGTATTCCCAAAAAAAAAAAATCAAGTAATAATACTGTATTTTAGCATTTTTTTTAATGATATTTATATATCTTACAATAAGTTAGACCCACACCTGATAGTAGATCCGGTGCAAAACTCTACTCTAACGAACGTCTGCACTCATATTTTAACCAAAGGAATTTCGATCTATTATCAAGTGACTTTCAATTATAAATTGTCCTTTTTAAACACTTGTTTATTACAAACTAAAATCAAATCATCCATTTAAACTTACTCTTATGATAATCATTCGTACGATGGTTTCATTTCAAAAACTAGAAGCTTTCTGGAATGGTATCGATCGACCCTTCGTTAAAAATAAAGTACAATATGTTAATACACGAGGGAAAAATTACACTATATGTTTTATAGACATTCGGCCAAGAGGAAAAAGTAGGGAAGAAAATAGTAATTTTTGTTCCACTACCACTTACCTTGATTCGATTGAATCGGAATAGAAGATGGATCACCAGGGTCTTAAGTTGAAGAGGAGATTGGATATAAAGCAATCAATCACTTGGAAAAGTGAGTCAAGTGTAATAATAATAACATAAAAGAAAATAAAGGAGGTTTTGTTTACTATAGAGAGTTGAAGAAATCAAAAATTGATGAAGAAAGGAGAAAAATCGCTAATCGTCGGTGGAGGCGCGATGGCGACGGCGGCGATGGTGGTGGTAGTGGTCCGGTGAGGAACCAATGGAGGAGGAGGAAAGAAGAGGGTTCGACACTTCAGAGGAGGAGTGTAACACCCCGAACCCGGCCCAAACAATATGACCGAATTTGGTTTGCTACAGAGAAAAGATTTTGAAAACCATTTTAAAACCGATTTTGAAATTAGTCGAAATGCCTTTCAATTTAAATTTTCTTTGTTAAAAACCAAACTTAAAATATTTGCTGAGTCGAGTTGTTTAAAAATTTCAATGTACCCGATGGTACTTTAAAACATTTTATGTTTAATTTGAGAAAACATGTGCAACCGTTTTAACATCATCAAGTAGTTTAAACCAAACATTCAAACACGCAGCAATAATAAAATCATACTAGGAGGCCTTATTACAAATAAGCAACATAAACCTAAAAGAAAGATAAATAAAATCCAAAATTCATTTATTAAAAGTCTCCACTGCATGGCCACCTCGAGTCCATCCGGCTCCTCACCCGCGATCTACGAATCACCTGAAAATTAAAGGAGAAGGTGAGTCACCAAGACTCAATGTGTAACCCTTCCCGGTTTAGTGCAACAACATACACAAATTATAACCAATTAACATGCATAAGTTTAAAATGCACCCAACCTAACCATCCATACGCCTTTTTCTACCCCGTGTGGTACCAAACCACTGGTGGTGCCAAACCACTGGTGTCCAAAGACACAATTGTGTTACCAAAACACTGGTGACATATAGTCACAGATGTGATGCCAAATCACTGGAGATACCAAATCTCTGGTGTCCGAAGACACAAATCGAATGATGGGGCCAACCCATCGTGTGATACCAAATCACCGGCGCATTTATCCCATATCTCAAAGTGGGGCCAACCCACGGTGGAATTAACCACGTGGGACAAGTCGCTATGAGGTGCCAAACCTCTGAGGTACCAAACCTCTGGTGACCGTAGTCACGATGTGTTACCAAAACACCGTGTCCGTCGACACGAATATCATCCGCCCCCTCCACTCATCAACCCATATCAAACAATTATCTATATTTACTGAAATCATGCAAAAAGGTTTATTTTAACAACATTAATAAATTTATCATTGCCATATGTCCAATAATACACATACCAAATGTGTCATGCTTCCCAAAAGCATCAAATAGTAATCTCATAGTCACAAAGACTTACCCAATCCTTGTTAATACCATGATGATATTACATCCATGTCTACATAAATCGATTAGGCATAATATAACACTTAGCATATTAAAAGTTATAAGATGTGTATGTACACACACCTGTATTTAACGAAAGCCTTAAATCCCGATTAGACAAATCGGCCACACAAACTTTCCTTGTCCCCAAAAAAGCTTCAACACTATCCAACACACTCCTAAAAGAATCGGCCTCACTTCCCTACAATCAACCATCATCATTAAGGTTTATTAGCCTTCTGCTTAAACGAAAACTTAAAAGAATAATCCTTTGAAATAAACCCTTACCACCTTACCAAAAACCGATTGCTAGAGAAGTCCCAAAGAAAACTATGTTACCTTCAATATTCGGCCTAAGAGATTCAAGATAGAAGAAGAATATTTTCGGCACAACAAAGAGGTATATTCGGCTATAGGACAAAAAGAAAATAATGGGAAGAGAAATATAATTTCGCAAAGAAGAGTGTATAGGAGGTTTTTGATGTTTAAGCAAAACAAATGGGAGAAACAAAAAGTTAATGCAAGTTTCGGTTTTGAGAGAATGAAAAGGAGAAAATAGCAAATGATCAAAAATGACCAAATGGTCAAAAGAGTTTAGGCTTACCACAATGTAGAATTCGGCCAAAAGATAAGTGTTTGAGAGAAAATGTTTTGCAACTTTTGCACCAAATGAAAGAAATGACCAAAAAGAAAAGACTTCAATCCTAGCCAAACTAAGGTAAAATTTCAGCTCCCCCCTTTAGCCACTTTGCCGTCCAAGTTCATGGCATAAAGGCCATGAATTTGTTTCCAAAACATTTCCCACAAACCAAGCCTTTGTCCCCTCAATTTACCATAACTTCAAGATATCTTACCATAACCTTAGGAATCTTATCCCTTATTCCATGCTTTCCTTAAACAACAATTCAACTTACCAAAAATTATTAGTCCACCTATCATAATTATGTTTGACCGTCCATTAAAGCTAACATACAAAAATAACTTTTAAAAAATGCTATACCTACTACTCGAACCACTAACCTCATGCAACCTTTCAAGCTCTTTAACCAACTTGCCACTAATTCATCTTGTGCTTTAATATACACTTAAATTAACTTAAGTGCTAAGCTCATTTAATCCTCTTCATTAAATAAGCCATACTAAGAATTATCCTACTAAACCGAGCTTACTCAAGACCCCTAATTAAGTCTTATAACACCACAAATAATATCACAGAAATTTAAACACAAGCAAAATAATTCAATCACGAATAACCCCTATTTCAGGATGTTACAGTTCTACCCCCCTTAAAATAATTTCGTCCTCGAAATTACCTGATCAGAAGAGATGGGGGTATTGCTGCCGTATTACATCCTCGGGTTCCCACGTCGCTTCCTCCGTACCATGGTTTCGCCATAGCACTTTCACCAAAGGTACCGACTTTCTACGCAGAACCTTGACATCACGATCTAAGATCTGAACTGGTTCCTCCTCGAACGATAAGTCGGAGTTAACCTCAATCTCTGCTACTGGCACGACGTGCGATGGATCCGACCTATACCGTCTAAGCATCGACACATGGAAGACATCGTGAATCTGACTCAACTCTGCTGGCAGTTCGAGCTGATAAGCTACCGGTCCTACTCGCTTCAACACAGTATACGGGCCGATGAACCTTGGACTTAATTTCCCTTTTTGCCCAAAGCGCAACACCTTTTTCCAAGGCGACACCTTCAGAAAGACTTTATCTCCTACCTCGAATTCCATTTCCTTGCGCTTGAGATCGGCGTAAGACTTCTGCCTATCCGACGCTTC
The DNA here is from genome assembly GCA_025698515.1 of Gossypium sturtianum. Classification (NCBI taxonomy): domain Eukaryota; kingdom Viridiplantae; phylum Streptophyta; class Magnoliopsida; order Malvales; family Malvaceae; genus Gossypium; species Gossypium sturtianum. The sequence goes on from CM046952.1 coordinate 121,363,598, forward strand.
CTTGAGACGAGCCCGAATTACCTTAACTTTATCTTCAGTTTCAGTCACCAACTCTGGACCCAAAACCTGACGTTCACCCAATTCCGTCCAACACGTAGGAGTACGGCACTTCCGTCCATACAGTGCTTCATATGGAGCCATTTGGATACTCGCTTGATAACTATTGTTATAAGCGAATTCCGCCAACGGTAGATACTCCTCCCAACTGCCACTGAAATCCAGAACGCAACCTCTGAGCATATCTTCTAAGATCTGAATCACTCTCTCCGATTGTCCGTCGGATTGCGGATGAAAAGCTGTGCTGAAGTCCAATCTCGTACCCAAAGCTTGATGCAACGCTCTCCAAAACCTCGATGTAAACCTCGGATCCCTATCCGAGATAATCGATACTGGCACACCATGCAATCTCACTATCTCGGCTACATATAACTTAGCTAACCTCTGAAGCGAATAATCTACCCTTACAGGTATGAAATGCGCTGATTTAGTCAGACGATCCACAATCACCCAAACTGAATTCTTCTTGCTAGGCGTAAGAGGTAATCCACTGACAAAGTCCATGGTGATCCTCTCCCACTTCCACTGAGGAATCTTCACCGGCTGAAGTAAACCAGATGGCAACTGATGTTCAGCCTTGACTTGTTGACACGTCAGACACTTACCCACGAACTCAGTTACTTCCCGTTTCAGACCTGGCCACCAAAATTGCTCTCTCAAATCCCGATACATCTTGCTACCTCCAGGATGCATAGCATATGGGCTGCTATGTGCGTCCCGAAGAATCCTTTGTCTCAACTCCACATCCTTCGGCATACAAGCTCTTCCTTTAAAGCACAAAACTCCATCACTGGACAGACTAAAATCCTCTAATCCACCATTCTGGACTTGCAACCTCCGATCATTCAAACCATCATCCTCTAACTGCTTCTCCTTAATCTGATCTAACCAAGTCGGCTTGACTTGCAATTCTGCCAAAAGACTCCCATCATCGAACAGACTAAGTAGAGCAAACATCGATCTTAAATCCGATACAACCTTACGACTCAACGCGTCTGCCACCACGTTAGCCTTACCAGGATGATACTCGATCGAACAGTCGTAGTCCTTCAACAGCTCAATCCATCTACGCTGCCTCAAATTCAAATCCTTCTGAGTCAAGAGATACTTAAGACTCTTGTGATCCGTATAAACTATCGACTTCTCTCCGTACAAATAGTGCCTCCATATCTTCAAAGCGAAGACTACAGCCGCTAACTCCAAGTCATGAGTCGGATAATTAGCCTCATGTGGTATCAATTGCCGAGATGCATAAGCCACTACCTTCCCTTCTTGCATCAGCATGCATCCCAAACCAATATGTGATGCATCGCAATAAACCGTGAATTCTCGCTTTGCCTCGGGTTGAATCAAAACCGGAGCTTCAGTCAGAATCTTCTTCAATTTGTCGAAACTTTCTTGCTGCTCCTCGGTCCACACAAATGGAACTCCTTTCCTCAACAACTTGGTCATCGGTGCGGCAATCAAAGAAAATCCTTCCACAAATCTTCGGTAATACCCCGCCAGACCTAGAAAACTCTGAATTTCAGCCACAGATTTAGGCGGCTTCCAATCCAACACTGCCTCAATCTTTCGAGGATCCACTCTAATCCCTTCGGCTGAAACAACGTGACCCAAGAAAGTCACCTCCCTAAGCCAGAATTCGCACTTACTAAATTTCGCATACAGCTGCTTTTCCCTCAGAATCTGCAACACTACTCGCAAATGTGCATCATGCTCTTTTTCTGACTTCGAATACACCAAAATATCATCTATAAAGACCACAACAAACTGATCCAAAAACTGTTGAAATACCCTATTCATCATGTCCATGAAAGCTGCTGGTGCATTAGTCAAACCAAACGGCATCATTAGGAACTCGTAGTGTCCATACCGAGTACGAAATGCCGTCTTATGGATATCAGCCTCTTTCACCTTCAGCTGATGATATCCAGACCTTAAATCAATCTTAGAGAAAACCGCAGCCCCTTTCAGCTGATCAAACAAGTCATCTATCCTCGGTAAAGGATACTTGTTTTTAATCGTCAGCTTATTCAACTGGCGGTAGTCTATACACATCCGCATCGCACCATCCTTCTTTATGAAAAAAGTACCGGCGCTCCCCAAGGTGAAACACTTGGTCGAATGAAACCTCGATCCAACAACTCTTGTATCTGAGCCTTCAATTCCAACAATTCCTTCGGTGCCATCCTATACGGAGCTATAGACACTGGCGCCGTTCCGGGTAACAGATCTATACCGAATTCTACCTCACGATCCGGAGGCAACCCCGGAAGTTCTTCAGGAAATACGTCAGCAAATTCCTTTACAGGTTTGAACATTCCTCACGAAGACTCCTTAGCTTCCAAAGCACACACATGAACTACGAACGCCTCACACCCTTCCCGACCATCTTTATCTGCTTTCAACGCAGATACCACGTTGGATAGATAATCTCTCCTATTACCTATCATGACCACTTCTTCACCTTCAACCGTCTTTAAAACCATGCGCTTAGCAGCACAATCCAAACTTGCTTGGTACTTGACCAACCAGTCCATCCCAAGAATCAGATCGAACTCCTCAAACGGCAGTTCCATCAGATCGGCTACAAACACTACCCCTTGGAGTTCTAGGGGTACATCTCTATACAGCTTATCTACTTCTACAGAGTGACCTAAAGGACTAAGTACAGTCATCCTCCTAGAAGCAGTCTCGAGAACTAAACTCATGGTCTCAACTATACTACTAGCAACGTAAGAGTGCGTCGAACCCACATCTATCAAGGCAGTATATGGAACACCAAAAATTAAAAACGTACCGGTTATGACGTCCGGTGCGTCTCCTTCCTCACGACGCCTCGCAGCATACACCAAACCAGGCTGCCTAGCCTCCGTGTTGCCAATACCTCTGCCAGCTGCTCCGCGACCTCCACTAGAGCCATAGCAACCTCTACCATAACCACGACCCCTCTGCGGTGCTGGTCCCTCCTTTCTGAACTAGGCACGACCTTGACCTTCAGACTGATTCCTAGCTTGCTTACGCGGACAGTCTCTCACACGATGATCCAACGAACCACACTCGAAACATCCTTTCCCTCCGGTCCAACATTCTCCCCAATGGAACTTCCCACAATGATTACACTGGGTCGGTCTCTGATTAGCACCTGTGGACCTTCCTGCCTGATTTGACCCACTCTGCCTAAACCTTTTCTGAACATTACCACCTGACCCAGACGATCCAAAGCCTCTCTTCAGCTTGCTCTTATCATAACTTTGCCTCGCGGACTCCTTGATTCCTTCGGCTACCTTCGCCTTCTCCACCAAGACAGCAAACTCACGTTCTTGCTGTGGAGCAATCAGCAGCCTTAACTCGTCTCTAAGTCTGTCTTCAAAACGAATACAACGATCATGCTCCGATGCCACTATTCCCTGAGCATAACGACTCAGCCTTAGGAATTCCGCTTCATATTCCGACACAGATTTACTTCCTTGTACTAACCCCAGAAAAGCTTTCCTTTGAGCATCAATGTAGCTTGAGCCAACATACTTCTTCTGATAAGAATTCTTGAAATACTCCCAAGTGAGATCATTTGCCGTAGCACCATCTCGAACCGTGAGCCACCATCGATAGGACTCATCCTTAAGAAGTGACACCGCTCCTTTCAGTTTCTCCTCATTAGACAAATCTATCTCATCCATGATTCTTTCGGTCGATTCCAGCCAATACTCGGCCGTATTGGGCGCTACACTAGACACACCTCGGAAAAATTCAGCTCCGTTAGCTCGAAGTCTCTCAGGAACCGACTTCCGAGCTCCTCCACCTCCACCAATTCTAGCTACCCTTTCCAGAACCCGTAGCATTGCTTGTGACACAGCGTCGTCACCCGTCTGATCCTGCTCTTCAGCTCCAAAGGTTAGGGGTGGTGGTGGCGGTATCTCATTCTCAGATCCTTGACCCGACCCGACAGGTTCTAATACGGCCATCCTACCCCTTCCGCGTCCACGACGGCCACGTCCTCTAAAGCTCATTCTAACTATCGCGCTTTAATCTGATTAGGAAATTTTTATGAATTAGTACATGTTTCACTTGATTATCCGCGAAGAAATTTTATGAAAAGAGTTTAATAGAGATTCTTTCGATCAAACAAGGTTTTAAGTCTTCTATCCCGGTTTACACAGAATAATACATCCATTCCCTATACCTTTCATACCTATGCACTCTTCTAGCATTATCTGTCTCAGTTCTAACCTGTGGGTATTTTCGTCATTTTTCCTAAAGGGTATTTTTGTAATAAACCAAGAAATTTGAAAACTTTAACAAATCGAGATATTTTGAAATTTCTAAAATTGAGGAGTATTTTTCGAGAAATTCTCAATTTGAAGATATAGCAAAATTTTGGAAACCAGTGGGTATTTTGGTAATTTTGTCAATCGGGGTAATTTTGTAAATTTCCAAAGTCAAGGTATTATTTTGAAATACAACATTTTTGAGTACTTTTGTAAAATAAAAATTTGATCAAAATTGGGGTAATATGGAAATTTTAGAGACCAAGGGTATTTTAAGTAATTTTTTTTGCCACTAGGGGCATTTCGGTAATTTTGGTAAACCGAGAATATTTTGAAAATTTTCAAGATAAATTTGTCCTACCATCTAAAAAAATAATTTAATGATTTTAAAACCAAGTTTTCCTTAAAACATGGCTAATCCCTTTCGGGTTTTATTTAGGATTTTGCCTATGACCGAGTCCTCTTGGTTAGGGTGAACCGAAGCTACGCACTGTAGGAATCCCGCGAAGAGGAGGTGAGTCACGAGGACTGCTAAGTACCAAGCTCTTTCGGATCCAATCCTAGACATGCGCACAAAGGTTACCACACCCTAACTCGGCGACTTGGTCACGGGTTGGTTTTAATTAGGCCATTAAAGTCTTATGTCTTTGTTTGGAGTAAACTAGTCCTAAAGTTTAAAATACTATCACTATCTACGTCCCATGCTTCCTACCCTTCTACTGTAATATAATTCATACAAAAAGTCGAGATACTTACTTGGGCAAAGTTGGTGCCTGAGACTCGGTGCCATGCTTATTAAAAACCAAAATTTTTCAAAAGGCCTACTAAAACATTTTTGGGCCTTGGGCCCCACAAATGAGCTTTGAACTGGGCTCTGATACCAATTTTGTAACACCCCAAACCCGGCCCAAACAATATGACCGAATTTGGTTTGCTACAGAGAAAAGATTTTGAAAACCATTTTAAAACCGATTTTGAAATTAGTCGAAATGCCTTTCAATTTAAATTTTCTTTGTTAAAAACCAAACTTAAAATATTTGCTTGAGTCGAGTTGTTTAAAAATTTGAATGTACCCGATGGTACTTTAAAACATTTTATGTTTAATTTGAGAAAACATGTGCAACCGTTTTTAACATCATCAAGTAGTTTAAACCAAACATTCAAACACGCAGCAATAATAAAATCATACTAGGAGGCCTTATTACAAATAAGCAACATAAACCTAAAAGAAAGATAAATAAAATCCAAAATTCATTTATTAAAAGTCTCCACTGCATGGCCACCTCGAGTCCATCCGGCTTCTCACTCGCGATCTACGAATCACCTGAAAAATTAAAGGAGAAGGTGAGTCACCAAGACTCAATGTGTAACCCTTCCCGGTTTAGTGCAACAACATACACAAATAATAACCAATTAACATGCATAAGTTTAAAATGCACCCAACCTAACCATCCATACGCCTTTTTCTACCCCGTGTGGTACCAAACCCACTGGTGGTGCCAAACCACTGTGTCCAAAGACACAATTGTGTTACCAAAACACTGGTGACATATAGTCACGGATGTGATGCCAAATCACTTTGGAGATACCAAATCTCGGTGTCCGAAGACACAAATCGAATGATGGGGCCAACCCATCGTGTGATACCAAATCACCGCGCATTTATCCCATATCTCAAAGTGGGGCCAACCCACGGTGGAATTAACCACGTGGACAAGTCGCTATGAGGTGCCAAACCTCTGGAGGTACCAAACCTCTGGTGACCGTAGTCACGATGTGTTACCAAAACACCGTGTCCGCTCGACACGAATATCACCGCCCCTCCACTCATCAACCTATATCAAACAATTATCTATATTTATCAAATCATGCAAAAAGGTTTATTTTAACAACATTAATAAATTTATCATTGCCATATGTCCAATAATACACATACCAAATGTGTCATGCTTCCCAAAAGCATCAAATAGTAATCTCATAGTCACAAAGACTTACCCGAATCCTTGTTAATACCATGATGATATTACATCCATGTCTACATAAATCGATTAGGCATAATATAACACTTAGCATATTAAAAAGTTATAAGATGTGTATGTACACACACCTGTATTTAACGAAAGCCTTAAATCCCGATTAGACAAATCGGCCACACAAACTTTCCTTGTCCCCAAAAGCCTTGAACACTATCCAACACACTCCTAAAAGAATCGGCCTCACTTCCCTACAATCAACCATCATCATTAAGGTTTATTAGCCTTCTGGCTTAAACGAAACTTAAAAGAATAATCCTTTGAAATAAACCCTTACCACCTTACCAAAAACCGATTGCTAGAGAAGTCCCAAAGAAAACTATGTTACCTTCAATATTCGGCCTAAGAGATTCAAGATAGAAGAAGAATATTTTCGGCACAACAAAGAGGTATATTCGGCTATAGGACAAAAAAAGAAAATAATGGGAAGAGAAATATAATTTCGGCAAAGAAAGAAGAGTGTATAGGAGGTTTTTGATGTTTAAGCAAAACAAATGGGAGAACAAAAGGTTAATGCAAGTTTCGGTTTTTGAGAGAATGAAAAGGAGAAAATAGCAAATGATCAAAAATGACCAAATGGTCAAAAGAGTTTAGGCTTACCACAATGTAGAATTCGGCCAAAAGATAAGTGTTTGAGAGAAAATGTTTTGCAACTTTTGCACCAAATGAAAGAAATGACCAAAAAGAAAAGACTTCAATCCTAGCCAAACTAAGGTAAAATTTCTGGCCCCCTTTAGCCACTTTGCCGTCCAAGTTCATGGCATAAAGGCCATGAATTTGTTTCAAAACATTTCCCACAAACCAAGCCTTTGTCCCCTCAATTTACCATAACTTCAAGATATCTTACCATAACCTTAGGAATCTTATCCCTTATTCCATGCTTTCCTTAAACAACAATTCAACTTACCAAAAATTATTAGTCCACCTATCATAATTATGTTTGACCGTCCATTAAAGCTAACATACAAAAATAACTTTTAAAAAAATGCTATACCTACTACTCGAACCACTAACCTCATGCAACCTTTCAAGCTCTTTAACCAACTTGCCACTAATTCATCTTGTGCTTTAATATACACTTAAATTAACTTAAGTGCTAAGCTCATTTAATCCTCTTCATTAAATAAGCCATACTAAGAATTATCCTACTAAACCGAGCTTACTCAAGACCCCTAATTAAGTCTTATAACACCACAAATAATATCACAGAAATTTAAACACAAGCAAAATAATTCAATCACGAATAACCCCTATTTCAGGATGTTACAAGGAGAATATTTAAAAAAGAAAAAAAGAAAAAAATAATATAGAAATGAAGAGAGGAAGATGGTATAATCGATGGTAGTGTAATGTGGTGGCTACGGTGGTGATTGGTGGTGCAAGGGGAGGCGTTAGAGAAAAATAAAGGAGATGAGCGGCAGCAAGGAGGAGGTTCGGTGGTGTGTGTTGGTTGCACAGCTGATATGCAAGTCATGCAAGTATACACGTCGAACAAGTAATGTAACACCCCCTTACCCACATCCAACACCGAAACAGAGTACGAGGCATTACCAGACTATAACATACACATTCATGCAATACCACGTCTAGATTTCATATTTCACCCTCATAAGACTTGTTATTTTGATGACCACTTTTACCATTATAATATGATTACCAACTTATCCATCAAGTACTCATGTCATATTACTAACCATGCATGGCAAACAAACATAATCACATTATAAACATTAAGATATGACATGAATAACTCGGCTTACAAGCTATAATCAATATAAGCCACATCTCATGGCCATATGCATATAACTTAATATAAGCCTACACATTTGGCCAAAGCAAAATAATGCATGTCAATCAACTAAATCCCTATAAATGCCACTCACTTGAAATTTCTAATATATGCTTCATTATACCAAAGGTAGCGACTTGATAGTGTGATGCTGCCTCCGACGATCTCCAACCCCGAGCTAACCTGAAAACACTAAAGGAAAGGAAGGGAGGGAGTAAGATTTATAGCTTAGTAAGACCGTATGAAAATAAAATAAAATAAAACAATTTATCCCCTTGTTTTTCATGGTAATACAACCCAATTTGCATCTTTACTCATACTCCAGTCAAGCTGTTTTCTCGAGTCATAGTCACTAAATTATTTATATCTGGAGCTACGGAACTCAAAATTAAGTTCCACTAATTTTCCTTGAAACTAGACTCATATATATTCTTACCATAAAATTTTCAGAATTTTTGGTTTGGCTAATTAGTACAGTTTATTCATTAAATTCTCCCCTGTTACACTGTCCAATGGTTCTGGCCTCTCTTCACTAAAAATCAATTATCTCATTTTACAGTTTTTATATGCCGTTCCCACTTGTTTATAATGAAAATATACTCATTTAATATTTCAAGCATGTAAATTATATCTCATAATTATTTTTGTACAATTTTTAATGATTTTCCAAAGTTGAAACAGGGGATTCCGAAACTCATTCTGACATTGTCTCACTAAAATTCAAATATTTTAGAATATAAAATTCCTTTTCTTACACTGTTTCTTTCATATGAAAATAGACACAATAAGATTTAATTCTATATCTTATTCACTTTCTAATTCCATTTCTCATATTTTTGGTGATTTTTCAAATTCATATAATTGTTGATGTCTAAACTGTTTTAATGCTAATTTCACTCTTTCATGTTTTCTTTGCATTCACTTCTATTTAAACATACATAACACCAAAGACTTAAGCTTGTAATTAGCATAACAATGATTTCCTGAGTATCACTAACATTTTATGTTTTCACAAATATCCAAAGCATCATAAAACAAATATACTAAACATCTTATCTCTCAATTTGATATGGCTCAAAAGCCTAATACATGATTCTCAACCAAATGCATATATCATCAACATAATTACTTATTCCTAAGATTCACTTAAGGTCACTTTTCTAATGATAATAACTCATAATATCATAAGACCAACACTTATAAAATTTACGTACATACTTGTACCATTTGTACATATAATTTCATGCTTACATGCATACCTGCACATTACTTATATATACAATTACATGCTTTCTCATCTTATGTATCATCAATTTACTGTTGAACCATTTGGAATACTAAAGGATACACAGAAATCTTGCACATAAGTGCCACACTCGATATGTAGCCGGTTACCACTTTTATGTAGCCGGCTACCACTCAAATGTAGCCGAAGCTACCATCGATATGTAGCCGGCTTACCACTGATATGTAGCCGAAACTACCATCAAAATGTAGCCGGCTACCACGATATGTAGCTGAAGCTACCACTGATATGTAGCCGAAGCTACCACTTATCACTAAAGTATTCCTAAGGTTCAACCGGGATTTCACTTATTTGTTCAGTATCACTTATACATACAATTACATTTCTCAAATCAATACACATTTCACATACTAATTTTTGCAACTATCAAATATTCATAATGACAATCATAATATCACATATATAACAATTTAACAATACATAAATTTATTTAAACATAATAGTGCATTATTTACACATAAATGTTATTTACGCTTGACATCACTTTCTCATATACAATATCATCAACATAAACTTTAAAACAATCATGGCGAGATAGATTCTCAAGTATAATAACAATGACATCAATATCATGCTCATTTAATCACACGGACTTACCTCAAATGCCGAAACGACTAATTTTCCCGACTTAGCTCACAACTTTGTTCTTCCCCAATCTTAGTCCAAATTTCATGTTTTCTTTATCTAACATGTCAAATTAACACTCATTTAATACATTTTTATCAACACACTAATCAATTCAATTCACATATCAAATTTTGGAAAATTTACAATTTTTCCCCCTAACTTTTCAAAAATTACACTTTTACCCCTAAACTCGTAAAATAAATTTTATTCAATTTTCTTATGTTTCATTACATGATGAACATTTTTCTCTTCTATGGCAACATCAAATTCTTGCTCTAACATGCCCTTATGTACATTAGGTATTTTTGCCAATTATGTCGTTTTACTCGTTTTCACTTAAAATCGCTTAGTAAAAGTTGTTTAACATAATTCTAAGCTTCATATTCTACCATAAAACATCAAAATAAACACATTTCACCTATGGGTATTTTTCCAAATATGAACCCTAGGTTAAATTATTGCTAGAATAAGCTAAATCAAGTTACCGGGACTCCAAAAACGTAAAGAACATGAAAAACGGGGCCAAAATGGACTTACCATGAAGCTTGGGAAGCTTGAAAACCCTATCCATGGCTTCCTCCATTTTAAATTCGGCCTAAGCTTGAAGATGGACAAATTTGGCATTTAAACTTTGTTTTTAATTCATTTAATTCACTAAATTACCAAAATGCCCCTAAAAAATCTTTTGAAACATACCCATCCATGTCCATTTTTGTCCACCAACTTAACCAATGGTCTAATTAACATTTAAGGACCTTAAATTTAAAATTTCATAACAATTGGACACCTCTAACATGTAGAACTCAACTTTTGCACTTTTTACAATTTAGTCCTTTTGACTGAATTGAGTGCTCAAACGTCGAAATTTTTGAACGAAATTTTTAAAAAATCTTTCCGTAAAATTGTAGACCATAAAAATAGAATAAAAATAGAATTTTCCTCATCGGATTTGTGGTCTTGAAACCACTATTCCGACTAGACCCAAATTTGGGCAGTTACAAGTAATAAAGTGATGAGTGAGATCATCTCCACGGGGATTAGATAGGTATACTTTGGTCGAGTTATTATAGTTAAGTTTGATTAATGCTAAAGCAAAATAATAATAAGAATGCAGTGGAAAAATGAGAGAATGGTGATGTATAAAATGTGCAAAACAAAAAAAGTAAACGGAATAAGAATGTCATGGCAAAATCACTACGAAAAAGGGTTGAGGAACTACAATGTTGATTAGGACGACTGGGATTACTAATTAATCTACCTTCACTAACTATTAATGCCACAGCAAAGTCGTGAATATTCTACTGTTCGATAGGTTTCTATAGTAGTCTGCTTCTCTCAAGAGCAAGACCTTGGGTTACCTCTCCTAGGGCACTATATGTCTATAGGCTTTGAGTTCGGATACAACTAATATTTTCTACCTTCTTTCGTATGAGGCAAGGCTATAAGTCTAGAGGTTTCTACGAATAAGTGATTAATCATTCACTCATATTATCCAACTTCTATCTAGTTAACCTAACCCTATCGGAATTAAGTTATCTTTATAAACTTGTTGTACATTCGTCAATGTACAACCTGCATATAACGTGAAATACCATTGAATAAAATAGTAAAACAAATGAAACTTAAACTTGCAACATTAATAGAAATAAAGGTTTCATCAAAGTAATCCAGAGCTTAAGAGATTTAGCTCATGGTTGGGAAAATCAAATTTGAGTTTAATATCATAACCAACATCATCAATAACAAATAAGCTTCAAAAGAAGCACGATAAGAAACAAAGGAGAAAATCTAAGATGACAGCTTTCACCTATCCAGCTCTCAACCCAGGTAGCGCAATGTCTTGTGGCTGCCAAAGATGACTGCAGTCATATTCTCCTTCTTTTGTTGCCCTCATTCTTGGCCCGAACCCGATACTCCTTGTTTCGTCCAAGGTTGTTCGCCCTAATTAGGGTTCCCTGCTTGGCTTTTATAAGTTTCAACTTCTAAGGTAGGTCCATCAGCCCACAATCCTTCCTCTATTTTCCAACTAGATATATCTAGTACACGTACATGTGGGGCCAAGAACGGTATGCATTAAGTGCTAACTATGCATCTTTCCGGCATTGCCACAACATTTGTGTTGGCAAACTGTCTATACTTTGCCACGACAAACCTTCAACCTTTGCTCTTTTTTTTCTACACTCTGCACCTATCAAAGAATCACCACACAAATCCCTCCCACAAGCAGTTAAAAGCAACATGTAATAACAATTAAGCGCAATCCAAGCTCTTCAATGCTAGAGGTGAGCAAAACTCGATTCGACTCGAAAAAATAGAAAAAAAATTCAAATTTTGAGTTAAACGAATCGAGTTGAGTTTTCGAATTTCAAGTTCGAATTGAATTGAGTTTTCGAATTTGAATAACTCGAATAATTCGAATAAACCATAATAGTTTACATTTTTACCCCAAACCCCCAAACATTTTTACTTTTCTCCCAAAACTTTTACTCCTTCCCACTTTCCCCCCAAAACTTTTACTCCCCTCCAATCCCAACCCGCATCTACTTAAAACCCATTTCCCTTCAATTTTTTTTTGAATATTTTCCCTCCAAAATTTTACTCCCTCAAAATCCGTCAAAACTTTTTATTTTCCCCCAAAACTTTTACTCGCCTCCCATCCCACCCCCTATTTACCCTAAACCCACCCTTCCATTTTTCTGAATATTTTCTCTCTAAAATTTTACTCCCTCAAAAACCCCCCAAAACTTTTTATTTTCCCCCTAAACTTTTTACTTCTCACCCTTTACCCCCAAATCAAAAATCAAAATCATCCAAAAAAATCCCTAAACCTAAATAGTAATAATTTTATTTATATCTACTATTTATATTATTAAATAAAATTTCACATTTTGTATAATTTATATTATTGAAATTTTAATCATATTGAACCTTTATATTAAAATTGAATTATTAACAATTTCATAAAATATTTGTATTAAAATTTTATGTTGGTATCAATTTCACATTTTATCTTTAAAATAAATTTTATTAAAAAATCACATTTTTACATTTAATATAATTTTTAATTTCAAAATACATAGTGACAAGAATCAAAAGATAATTGAAGCAACTGCCAAGCAAATAAGCTAACACGTATATAAAAGATTAATAAATAAATTATGAGTTGATGAAAGTTAATAACAAATTTGATTACGCTGGAGAAATTTGATTACGATAGGTAATAGTGGTTACAAGGACCCAAATTTATTTTTTTAAATTTAACTCAAACAAATATATTTGATTCGATTCAAATTTCATCTCACTCGACTCGATTCGAGAAAATTTCAAATCGAGTTAGGATGATAAAATAAGATTCGTCAACTCGATTAACTCGAAATTTTTTCATTCGATTTGATACGATCGAACACTCACCCTTACTCAATGCAATGCTTTAAAAATGCCAATGCAGTATCCTAAAATGCAACTAAAAACACTTAAGTATAGAAAATTAGCTAAGTCTAAGGGCATGAAATATAACTCTTTTCAAGAGATGGTGGTTCGAGGCAAAGGAGTGGTGGGGGAGAGGAGGAAAAAATAAAGTAGAGGTGGTGGTTGGTGGCTAAAACAAAAGAAAAAGGGAGAAAATAGGGAGGAGAAAAAGAGGGGGTGGCAAAAATGAATAGGAAAAAAAAAGATAAACAACAAAAGGTGTCATTCACCTTGTCCAAGTTCAATGCATGTCACACAAGGTAAAGGTGAAGAAAATAGGCATGCAGAGGGGACAAAAGAGCGAAAAGGGGATCATGGTTTGGTAAACAAGGCATGTTGACTTAAAAAGAAAGGAAAGAATCTTTCCTTATGCATGGCAAGTAGGTTGGACGACAATGGGTGTTCACATAAGCTAATGTTGTAAAAATTTAAATAAAATTATGAGAATGTGGGGAATTGAATATAGGACCTTTAGGAATATTTTAAAGCTCCTAACCACTTAGTCAACTCACTTCCTTGTTCACAAACTACAACTTTTATTTTAAAACATTGTAAGACATTTGCTAAGGTTGGAAGCAAAATTGCACCACGTAGAAATTAATGTGAGGGAAGGTATTCGAACACAGGTCATTGATCGTTGATTTTAGAGTTTTAAATTTATAATGATCGAACCTGGAACTAACTATGACAACGATTTGAGGCAAGTGCACCTATCGAATAGTAGTATAGCTTAGGCAAGACCGGATTGTCGAACCCAAAGGAACCAAAAGTACTAATACTAACTTTCTTTTTATTATCTAGCCTAAAATAAGTGAAGTTGTTATTTAATCTAAATTTAACTAATTACTAAGCTAAAGACGCAAAGACAAAAAGAATGAATTGGGGAAATACTGTTGGAAAAACTCAGTTGATTAAGATGATACCCTTAGGAAGAATCCACCTAGACTTCACTTGTTATCTAACTCTGAACCAGACGATTTATTCACTTGACTTGATCCGTAAGACTCCCTAATGTATATTAAACCCTCTCTCGAAGCGAATAACATCTAACCCTAGGTTGATTAATCGAAATCTCTTTCTAATTAAAACCCCTAGAATTGCATTAACTCGATCTATGGACTCCCATATTAGGTTTCACCCTAATCCGGCAAAATATTGTCACCCTATCTCTAGGCACGCGATCAACTCCGCTTAATTATGCTAGATCTACTCTTAAGCAGGGACTTTTGCTCCTCCACCTAAGCACGTCAAACTTGAATCAATATCTTGGAAATATCAACACAAGAATTAAGAACACATAATTAAGAATAAATCAAGTATTTATCATATAGTTCAGCAAACGATAACAATATTCATCTAAGTTTCATCCCCTTCAGGTATCTGAAGGGTTTAGTTCATAACAATAAAAGAAAACATCTCAGAAGAAAAGATAAAACAAAACATAAGAAATCCATAAAACCACCTGAAGGAATTGAAGGAGAGATCCGCCTTCTTGAGTAGAATTTCGGCTTCTTGAGATGGATCAACTGGCTATCTTTGAGTGTTTCCCACAAATCTAACCTTTTCGGCTCGGCTCCTTGGCCTAGCTCACCGCCGCCTTCTAGGTTATACTTAGGGTGTTTATATAGGCTTTTGAAATAGGTTTCTTTGCCCCTAAGTATCCTTTTCCGAGTGAAATTTCTCTTTTCCACGACAGGGACACGGCCATGACACACGCCCGTGTGAATCATCTTTAGGCCGTGTTCAGACTTTTTAATTAGGTGACACGCCCGTGTAAATCGTGATCAGGCCGTGTTCTAGTCTGTCAAGGAGACACGGTCGTGTTGGCTTAAGTCCAGGCCGTGTCGATTTTCACTTTGGCCCATTTTGGTCCATTTTGAGCCCGTTTCTCGTTCTTTCCATCCTCCGATGCTTTCCTGAGTATAAAACATGAAAAGAAAGGATTAAGAGCACCTTTTTACATAAATCAAGGGATAAATCATCCAAAAGTATGCTAAATGTGGGATTAAAATATGTTACTTTTACGGTTTATCACATACCCCCACACTTAAGCTTTTGCTTGTCCTCAAGCAAAATTCTTAACTTACAATTAAATCGAACTTTCCATGATTCAATATTCCTATCAACAATGTCTCATCATAATTCATAGATAATTTATACATGGATAATTTAACTCAAAGAGTCCTAAAGATTCAAACAATATAAGTCATACATTTGTAGCACAAAACATAGGTGTTTCCCCTCATTTAAATAATTACCTCTGATCCAAAACCTACAAGGATTGACATCCTCACAAAAGATTCACTCAAATCACTCGAAGTGTTTAAGGTTCAGAATTAAGTACTCAAATGTCAAACCTGAAAAGTTAATCCCATAGGCTTGCATGAAAATCAAATCTCCACCACTGTAATATGAGATGATGCACAAATCAAAAGGTCTTTGAAAGGGTTGTAATGGGGCTTGGGTTACGGTGTGGATAAAGGCTGAATTAGAGGGTTAGGATCGAGATTGAATTGACAAATTACCTAACTAGAAAAAAATGAACTGATAAATAAATAATTACATGAATTGAAACTTTGAAACCAATAATACGAGCTTATTCTTCAATAAATAGACTTCAACTGTTTAAGCTCGCTTTTCATCATACTAATACTGAATATACTTTGATGTTTTTTTTAAGAACAAATCAAGTAATAATAAAGAACTTTATCGACTGAAATAAAGAACATAGTTAGGCAACTGATCAAATCAAATCTCGACAAAAAAGGGTAGTCAAGAAGAATGGTGATAACACATACAAAGGGTTTTGGGTTAATATTAGTGGGTGAGTCAATAAAAAGGGTTGTTAGGATCAAAGGGGTTCGTTAGGGGTTAATTATGAAGGTAGGCTTTTTATGGAGTAAGTGGGTTAAATCCTAGGTGCCTTTATCATTTCTGTATATCAAATCAAAGATATGGTCTCAACATGTATAATCGATGCAAGTTCTAGAATAACAAATCAAATCAATGTTGACACACTCATAATCAAAAAGTGAGCAAGAAAAAAAATATATGCTCTATAAGGCTCAAAATCTCACAAAAATTATGGGTATTTTGATGTCAACCTCGTAAATTTCAAATTTCAAAGTAATATTCAAATTCAGGTAGACAACCTAGAAAAAAAAATTTAATTCTGAAAAATAGACTTATCATGCTTGACTCTCTAGTATCTTAGAATTTAATTATCAATGCACAATAATCAATGACTTAATCTAAAACATATTAATAAAGATCATGAATCATAGGAATTTTATTCTAATGCTAATATGAGAAACTTACTTTTAGAAACAAGACATAATTTAGGGATTTGAGAATAATGCAAAAAGTTTGACACCTTTTTAGGTTGTTCACCCCCCACACTTAAAATGTACATTGCCCTCAATGTACAAAGATAGATAAATAAGCATGTAATACTTAAACCAAAAGAGAAGAGGAGAAGTGACACTTCCTGAATTTTGGATGGATTCCTTGAGTCGGAGGTGACAGATGACTTATATAGCAGTGAGTTACTCCTAGTGATTTGTTCGTTATTTTTGAGTGTACAATTGAAACTGCGAAGTCATCAGTTAGATGTCTAGGGGGCGGAATTAAACAAGTGTTTGTTAGTAATACTCTAAGGTTAGATAGCCAATGATAACATAAATAAAATAAAGGTATGAAACATAGAAGGCAAAAGAGTTTAAATTAAGACAAATAAAAATTAAAACGAAAGAACTAAAAATAAAGAAAAAAACTAAAAATAAGGAAAATAAAAGGACTCAGAGGTCCTCATCATCACCGGTCCTCGCGGTGGTGTCGGTGAAGAAATGTGGAAGTGATGACAAATCTGCTGGAGGGTGGCTTCAATACCGTCAAAACGTCAGTGTGTCGATGAATTGCCGAGTACAGATGTGCTCGAACCGAGTAAGGCGTGCAAAAATGTCCGAAAGTGAAGTCTGCCGCATGGGTGGGCGGGCCGCTCGGGAGTGGTGGCTCTTGTGGTGGTGGGACATCATCGATGTGTCCTCGGGCTCCTCCTCGTCAGTGGGGAGGGCTAATCGGTATTGAGGAGGATCGATCCCACGACGATATTTGATCATCCTCATGTGCAGCATAGTTTGGATGCCTAGAGGTACCATCTGCCCAATCAGTGTGAGAGAGGAGGTCTGTTTGTCAGTGTTGAGGAGGTCGAAGTACCGAGCTAAACGTGTGATGTATGGGCCCATCGATAGGATTGCCCTCCTATGTGGCTCCTTCTGGTGCTGGATGGCATGGGCTATGAAGTAGGCTAGGTCGAAGACGTGCCCGTTTGACATGCACCACAGGTAGTAGACGTCGTGAGTGTTTACGACGCAGGTGCTCTCGCGTCGTCCTGTAAGAGTCTGGGCCAAAATTGTGTGCACGTACCTCAGAGACGGGACCAGGGCCGTCGCCTTGGAGCGACTGGGGTCGTAGTTGGCCTTGTGGGGGGCTAAGTCGTACCAACAGCTGACGGAGGTACGGTGGATGTGGCGGTGTAGCTTGGAGAGGTCATGTTCTGCTACGAAGTCATCTGTGTAAAGTCCGAGTGCGGCCCCGAATTATGGCACATTCAGTCGTCGTATGGTGCCCTCCTAAACAGAATTGTATCGTACCTGGATCATCATATTGTGCCATCACCGTCTGGAGTTGAAAAGTGGAGCAGAATTCTAAGGTAAGTTCCAAGTACGTGGGCTCGATGATGGTGAAAAATTTATCCCATGGATCGGTTGTAAGCAGGGCTCAAACATCATCTGCGAGACCGACCTGCTCTAAAGCGGCCCAATCAATGCACTTACCGGTGCCGAGGGGTCGCACCTGTAGTGTTTTGTCTTGTTCCTCTTGGGCCTCTTGAGTAAATTGGAGGAACCGGTGGCATACTTCGGAGGATGCGCTAGCGGAGGATGAGCCAGGTCCCTTCCGTTTCTTAGAAGTGGCGGCTGCTGTTCGCTTTGCTCGTGACGATGACATTGTACCTGAAAATAGTTTATATTCAAATAATTGTCTACCAAATAATATCAAGTATTTTGATCAGTACCCAGCAATATTTGAATGCTAAATAAAACATTTCAACCATGAGACATTATATTTATAAAATTGACTAATTAGTAACCAAATTAGTTCTAAAATTCAAGAAATTATTATACATAATACTAAAAGTAAAAAGGAACTAAATAACATGCAATTTTAATAAAACAATAGTTAGAATAGATGAAAATGAAATAGTGAAGAGTGACCAGCAGTGTTTTGGGGAGTGTGGCGACGTGAACGGCGGAGCACGGTCGTGGATGGTGGTGCACGGTCGTGTACTGTGAAATTCCTGGATTCGCACGGCGGTGGCGAGGGCGTGGGCTCCTGTTTGACACGAGCGTGGCTGCGTTTTTGTATGGTTATTTGAGAGGAGGGAAGGTGGAGGAGTTGTGGGGGTTAAAATGGTGGTGATTTCTTTGTGGTGGCCGGATTAGGGAAGGAGGGGGCTGAGAGAATCGGTTTAGGGTTGTTGTTTGGGGAAGATGAGAGGTTAAGTTCTTTAAATAAGGGTGAGAGCACGGGCAAGGGCCACGCCCGTGTTCGGTTTTAATCAGCCCGTGTTTTTTGTGATTTTGAATTTTGGGCGTGTTCAGGGTGTTTGGCCACGGCCATGGTCAAGGTGCCACGCCCGTGTTCTTCTTCACACGGTTGTTTAGAACGGGCGTGTTTAGCCCGTGTTTGACAAGTCAGTATAGTCCACGGTTGCTCAGCACGGGTTTGTCTTGCTCGTGTTTGTTAGGTCAGTATAGTCCACGGAAAGTCGGCACGGGCCTGGACTATTATCGCAGCCCGTGTTGGGAAAAAATTTCTTCTTTGTCGTGCACGGCTACTAGTACACCCGTGGTTTGTCCCCTGGCTTCCACACGGCCACGGGCACGCCCTTGTGCAAGGCCGTGTGGTCTAAAACCTGCGCTTTATTGGATTTAATTAGTATGAGATTAAATGCTAAAAATTAAGAATCTAATGTTAGTGAGGTTAGTGCTCGAGTTGCCTCCCGAGAAGCGCTTGTTTAAAGTTTTAAGCTAGACTTACCCTATTTTCATTTCTAGAAGAAAGTTCATGGAGCTGAAGCTCCTCTCTCATATGCCTAAAATTTTCACCATTATAGATTTTGAGTCGGTGACCATTTACCTTGAATGTGCCTTGAGTGGGATGAGTTACCTCTATTGTGCCATAGGGAAAGATTGTTTTAATCATGAATGGGCCTGACTATCTTGATTTCAGTTTCCCAGGAAACAATTTAAGCCTTGAGTTGTATAGCAGGACCAAGTCCCCTACTTCGAATTGTTTCAATTTCTTTAGACGAGCATCATGGCGTCGCTTTGTTGCCTCCTTGTATAGCTTCGAGTTCTCGTAGGCATCAGCTCTCCATTCGTTTAGCTCGTTCATCTGCATCATTCTTTTCTTTCCTGCAGCTTTAAGATCGTAATTTAAAAATTTTATAGCCCAAAAAGCTTTGTGTTCTAACTCGAATAGTAGATGACAGGTTTTCCCGTAGACAAGTTTGTATGGGGATGTTCCTAAAGGGGTTTTAAAGGCTGTTCTATAGGCCCATAAAGCGTCATCTACTTTTATTGCCCAATCTTTTATGTTTGATTCAACCGTTTTTTCTAGGATGCGTTTAAGTTCTCGGTTTGCTACTTCAACTTGCCCACTGGTTTGAGGGTGATATGGGGTAGCTATCCTGTGGTGTACTCTATATTTTTTTAAGACTTTGTCAAATTGAGTATTACAGAAATGAGTGCCCCTATCACTAATGATAGCTCTAGGTGTTCCAAATCAAGAGAAGAGTTTCTTGAGAAACTTAACTACTATTCTAGCATCGTTGGTAGGTAAAGCTTCAGCTTCCACCCATTTTGACATGTAATCAACTGCCACTAGGATGTATTTATTTCCAAAAGAGCTAGGGAATGGACCCATAAAATCAATACCCCATACATCAAATATTTCACATGATAGCATATATGTTTGAGGCATTTCATCACGTTTAGAAGAATTACCTGTTCTTTGGCATTTATCACACGAAGCGACATACCTGTTGGCATCTTTGAATAGAGCGGGCCAATAAAAACCTGACTCGAGTATTTTATGTGTTGTCTTAATGCCACTATAGTGTCCTCCTGAAGGTCCTGAATGGTAATGTTCCAGGATTTTGCTTGCTTCTGCCCTTGTAACACATCTCCGAATTACTTGATCTGCACATATGTGGAAAAGAAAAGGATCTTCCCAAAAATAGTTTTTTGCATCAGCAAAGAATCGTTTCTTTTGATGATGTGTTAACCTTTTAGGTAAGATGTTAGCCACTAAATAATTCGCAATATCTGCAAACCATGGTACCTCGAAGTTGGTTATAGAAAAGAGTTGTTCTTCAGGGAACAAGTCGTTTATCTCTCTTTCGTCGAGCTCTTCGATATGTGGGTTCTCAAGCCTGGAGAGGTGATTTGCTGCAAGGTTTTCAGCTCCCTTCTTATCCTGTATTTCCAAATCAAATTCCTGTAAAAGTAAAATCCATCTTATGAGTTGAGGTTTTGCATCAAGTTTAGTTAAAAGATAACGAAAAGCGGAGTGGTCAGTGTAAACGACAACTTTAGATAATACTAAATATTGTCTGAATTTATCAAATGCAAAGACCACAACTAGTAATTCTTTTTAGTGGTGGTATAATTTTCTTGCTTGCTGGTGTTAATGTCTTGTTGGGCGTAATAGATTGGTGGAAGTGCTTGTCTCTTCATTGTCCTAAAATCGCACCTCTTGCAAAAATCACTTGCATCACACATTAGTTCAAAAGGAAAATTCCAATCGGGGCAATTATAATTGGGGCATTTATTAACTTCTCTTTAAGGATATTAAATGCATCTAAACATTCCTGATTAAAATTAAAAGGTACATCTTTTTCTAGCAATTTCGTTAGAGGCTTAGCTATTTTAGAAAAATCTTTAATAAATCTTCTATAAAATCCTGCATGTCCTAAAAAGCTTCTAATAGCCTTAACTGAACTAGGAGGAGGTAATTTTTCTATGGTTTCGACTTTTGCTTTATCTACCTCGATTCCTTTACTAGAGATTTTATGTCCCAATACAATTCCCTCTTGTATCATAAAGTGACATTTTTCCCAATTTAAAACAAGGTTTGTTTCTTCACATCTCATTAGAACTCGTTTTAAATTTTTAAGGCAAAGATGGAAAGAATTACCGAATACCGAAAAATCGTCCATGAATACCTCCATAATGTCTTCCACAAGTTCGTCAAAGATTGCCAACATGCAACGCTGGAAAGTAGCAGGAGCATTACATAATCCAAAAGGCATTCTACGATAAGCAAACGTACCGTATGGGCATGTGAATGTTGTTTTCTCTTGATCTTCAGGTGCTATTGGGATTTGGAAATAACCGGAAAGTCCATCTAGGAAGCAATAGTACATATGCCCAGATAACCTTTCTAACATTTGATCAATGAAGGGTAGAGGGAAGTGATCTTTTCTAGTGGCATCGTTCAGCTTCCTATAATCAATGCAGACTCTCTAACCCGTGGACTGCTTACGTGGGAATTAGTTCATTCTTTTCGTTGGCTAGCACCTTCATGCCTCCTTTCTTTGGAACAACTCCGCACAGGACTTACCCAATTGTCGCGAAATAGGATAAATTATTCCAAAGATCTAGAAGTTTAATTACCTCGGCTTTCACAACTTCTTTTACGTTGGGATTCAATCATCTTTGAGGTTGCACACATGGCTTGTATTCCTCTTCCATTAAAATTTTGTGGGTGCAAAACGATGGGCTTATTCCCTTAATGTCAGAGATTTTCCAAGCTATGGCTCTTTTATGTTCTCTTAGTACCTGTATCAGCTCCTCTTTTTCCTTGGGTTCTAATTCTGAAGAGATAATTACCAGTAGCGTAGAATTGTCCCCAAGTAATGCATATTCTAAATGTTTCGGCAACTGTTTTAATTCTAATTTGGGTGGCTCATCAATGGAGGGTTTTTTTTAGTTCGTCATTGACTTTAATGCTCTCTTCTTTCGTATGTCTAGATGAAAATGTATTCAAATTCAGCTCGTCAACTTCATCTTCTTGCCCCTCTTCTTGAGTCAGGCACAGTTCCATTGTGTCATCATGTATAATTTCTTGTAATGAGTTTTGAATGATATGATCAGTGGTATCAACAAAATAATAGGAATCATCTTGTTCTCTAGAGTATCGCATAGCATCATAAATTTGAAAAATAATTTCCTCATCGCCTATCCTTAATGCAAGTTTACCGTCACCTACATCGATAACAGCCCTAGCAGTAGCTAAAAAAGGATGCCCTAAAATTAAGGGAACCTCAATGTCCTCATCCATGTCAAGCACAACAAAATCAACAGGGAAAATAAAATTATCAATTTTTACCAAAACATCTTCAATAACTCCTCTAGGATATTTAATAGATTTATCAGCTAACTGAATACTCATCCTAGTGGGTTTTGGTTCCCTGCATCTAGTTGTTTAAACATTTTATAAGGCATTAAATTAATATCGGCACCTAGATCACTAATGCTTTCTTAATATTTAAACTACCAATTAAACAGGAATAGTAAAACTTCCCAGGTCTTTTAATTTGGTTGGTAACTTGTTTTGGAGGATGGTCGAACATTCTTCATTAAGCTCCACTGTTGATATTTCTTCGAGCTTTCTTTTATTCGTCAGGAGTTCTTTTAAGAATTTTGCGTACGTTGGCATCTGTGAAATGGCTTCAACAAAGGGTAGGTTAATATGTATTTGTTTAAAAAGTTCAAGAAATTTACTGTATTGGGCATCTAATCGGTCTTTCTTCAACTTTGCCGGATATGGGATTTGTGGTTTACTTTCTTTGCGCACTGGAGTTACATCCTCAACTCCCTCATCCTTTGCTTGGTCATCTTCATGTGGTATTTTTTTCTTTAGTTCGACTAACTCTTTTCCACTTCTCAGTGTAACCGCCTTTGCCTGTTCTGTTCCTTTAGAAAAAATATCTGATCGAATTTCATAAATCATCTTAGTAAGTTTTCCAACTGACTTAGTAAGTTCCCCAACTTGACTTTCGATCCCCTTAATTGATGCCTGTTGATTCTTAAGGGTGGTTTCAGTGTCTTGGAGACGGTTATCTGTGGCTGCCATGAATTTTGTCAGCATCTCTTCAAGGTTCAGCCTCTTTTCCTGTGGATAGGGCTGATTTTGGAAATTTTGAGGAGGTTGTTGTCTTTGAATTCCTTGATTTCCTTGACCTCCCCATGAAAAATTTGGGTGGTTCCTCCAACCTGGATTATAAGTATTACTATAAGAGTTATTATTAGATATGAAATTATTACCTATATAGTTCATCTATTCGCTTTCTGTGCCCGGTTGGTAAGGTGGGTACTCAGGATTTACCACAGTTCCACTTGCGTCGCACTGCATTACTGGATGTACCTGCGAAGAACACAAACTATCAAGCTTTTTATTCATCATCTCTACCTGTGTTGATAGCATGGTTACTGCGTCGAGGTTGAAAACTCCGGCTGATTTTGTTGGTTTTGTCCTTGTAACCTGCCACTGATAGTTATTAAGTGACATCTCTTCAATAAACTCGTAGGAGGGTTCAGGAGTTCTATTGTTCAGGGTTCCACCAGCGGCTGAATCAATTAGTTGCCTCGTTCAGGGGTTTACACCGTTATAGAAAGTTTGGACTTCGAGCCATAAGGGTAAACCATGGTGCGGACACCTTCTCAAGAGATCCTTGTATCTCACCCATGCGTCGTATAATGTCTCTAAATCCATCTGCACAAAAAAAGAGATATCATTCCGTAATTTGGCCATTTTGGCTGGTGGGAAATATTTTAATAAAAAAATTTCGGTCATTTGATCCCATGTAGTGATTGACCCTCGTGGTAACGAGTTTAACCACTGTTTGGCTTTATTCCTTAATGAAAAGGGAAATAACCAAATACGGATGGCATCATCAGAAACGCCATTTATTTTGAAGGTATCACAGAACTCTAAAAAATTAGCTATATGAGTATTTGGGTCTTCGTCCTGCAAACCATCAAATTGAACAAATTGTTGAATCATTTGTATAGTGTTAGGCTTTAATTCAAAATTATTAGCAGCTATAGCAGGCCTAACAATACTTGATTCTGCTCCTGTTAAATGAGGTTTAGCATAATCATACATAGTACGCGGAGCATTATTTTCTGCCACATCTTGTGGTGGTGGATTATTCTCGTCTATCCCTTCAGTAGGATTGGATTCGCCTTCTCGCTCTTTTCTGTGTAATTTAGGGCTCGCCTAATTTCTCTGCGATTCTTGCGAGCGGTAGCTTCAATATCACTGTCGTATACTAGTGGTCCTCTCGGGTTCCTTCTAGTCCTAAACTAGAGGTACCTGCTAGGAAAAGAAAGAAAGAAAATTTAGCAAAGTTAAAAACAAAACAAAAACAAAAATAAAAGTAAATTGCGGAAAATAATGGCTAAAGTAATAAAAATAGAGCTTTCTTAATATTTTAGTTCCCAGGCAACGACGCCAAAAACTTGATCGTTGATTTCAGAGTTTTAAATTTATAATGATCGAACCTGGAACTAACTATGACAACGACTTGAGGCAAGTGCACCTATCGAACAGTAGTATAGCTTAGGCAAGACCGAATTGTCGAACCCAAAGGAACCAAAAGTACTAATACTAACTTTCTTTTTATCTAGCCTAAAATAAGTGAAGTTGTTATTTAATCTAAATTTAACTAATTACTAAGCTAAATACGCAAAGACAAAAAGAATGAATTGGGGAAATACTGTTGGAAAAACTCAGTTGATTAAGACGATACCCTTACGAAGAATCCACCTAGACTTCACTTGTTATCTAACTCTGAACAAGACGATTTATTCACTTGACTTGATCCGTAAGACTCCCTAATGTATATTAAACCCTCTCTCGAAGCGAATAACGTCTAACCCTAGGTTGATTAATCAAAATCTCTTTCTAATTAAAACCCCTAGAATTGCATTAACTCGATCTATGGACTCCCATATTAGGTTTCACCCTAATCCGGCAAAATCTCGTTACCCAATCTCTAGACGCGCGATCAACTCCGCTTAATTATGCTAGATCTACTCTTAAGTAGGGACTTTTGCTCCTCCACCTAAGCACATCAAACTTGAATCAATATCCCTAAATATCAACACAAGAATTAAGAACACATAATTAAGAACAAATCAAGTATTTATCATATAGTTCAAAGAAACGATAACAAGATTCATCTAAGTTTCATCCCCTTCAGTATCTCAAGGGTTTAGTTCATAACAATAAAAGAAAACATCTCGTAAGAAAAGATAAAACAAAACATAAGAAATCCCTAAAACCCCTCAAGGAATTGAAGGAGAGATCCGCCGTCTTGAGTAGAATTCCGGCTTCTTGAGATGGATCAACTGGCTATCTTCGAGTGTTTCCCACAAATCTGACCTTTTCGGCTCGGCTCCTTGGCCTAGCTCACCGCCGCCTTCTAAGTTATACTTAGGGTGTTTATATAGGCTTTTGAAATAGGTTTCTTTGCCCCTAGGTATCCTTTTCCGAGTGAAATTGCTCTTTTCCACGACAGGGACATGGCCATGGCACACGCCCGTGTGAATCATCTTTAGGCCGTGTTTGGACTTTTTAATGAGGTGACACGCCCGTGTAAATCGTGACCAGGCCGTGTTCTAGTCTGTCAAGGAGACATGGCCGTGTTGGCTTAAGTCTAGGTCGTGTCGATTTTCACTTTGGCCCATTTTGGTCCGTTTTGATCCTGTTTCTCGTTCTTTCCATCCTCCGATGCTTTCCTGAGTATAAAACATGAAAAGAAAGGATTAAGAGCACCTTTTTACATAAATCAAGGGATAAATCATCCAAAAGTATGCTAAATGTGGGATTAAAATATGTTACTTTTACGGTTTATCAGACATCAAGGACATCTCCACCACTACTTGATCACTAGACTTGATACTTCAATTGACAAATGAGTCAAGGTCATCTTAAAAAATAATTTGAACCTGACGCTCTCGATTATTTAACCCAATTTCTACTAAACTGGTTTTTGGGATGTGACACTAAGTATCAATACTTTGACTATTGTATCAATACCAAGACAGGCTTTTTGTTGTTTGAATGTAAGGAAACTTGATAATTTCACAAACTTTATATATTTAAATCCCTACACGCTAACAATCTCAAACTCAACCATTCCAATATACAATTCAAGCATATAAATCAATTATGATACCAACATCCTATAACTCATCACTAGCACATTAGAATTTTAATTAAGTTCACTAGATTAATAAAGTCTACAAAGTTTTGCATTTAAATCCTTTGTATCCATATTCATACCCAAAATACCTAATTACATGCCAAACTAAGTCCCAAAAGTTTAGCAATACTCTTTTCCAAACTTGGACGTGTGATGAGATGAGCTAACCACAACCACTGATCTAGCCTGCCTGAATCTATCTTATACCTAAGAGTTAAAAAAATGCGTTAAGCAAATGAAGACTTAGTAAGTAAAACAAGAATTTAAATCCTTTATTTAGTAATAACTACCATATTCTAAATAAACGTAAACTTACTTAATTTCAAACTTAATCCTTAAGGTTCAAAATTTAACTCATGTAGACTTACCGTGACTTACTATGACATTAGATCGGTACTTAACACATATATCATATAATAGCCCAATGTAGACTAGATTGAACACTTAGGATATACGAAACAGATACAAAGGTGCAACGCGGTACATTCGCATAGCAGTGAGCACCGTAATGCTTAACAGAATAGTAAACACGCTAAACTTCTTTTATGGCATGTCGCATGTATCCTAATAGTTCTAATCTCGTTTACATGAGCTTTATTTTAATAGATCATATCATTTATTCATTCAAAAGATTTAATGTAAACTTTTCACCCTTTTTGTAATTTAGTCCTTAATCTCATAAATTCCCTGTAATTTTTAATTTCAGTGCACTTTTTACATTCATGGCATAAATACTTTAACAACTACTTCATTATGCATCTTTTTGTTTCCATTCATAATTTTTGTACCACATTTTATCTCTTTACAATTTAGTCCTTTTTTATTACTATATCATTCTCATAATTAAACTAACTTATTAACTTACTTTAAAATTTATATTTAAAGGAAACAAGGTATAATTTTTGAAGTACTTACAACCAAGGCTTGGATGATGTGTTTTCTCCTCTTCTACTCTTTGGCTACCCCATTTCCTTTGTCTTCAATTTGGTCTTCACTTTTATTCTCTTTTTCTTCATTTTCATATCAAAACACATAACATCTAATTGTTAAAATCATAATCAAATAACATACTCATACTGTAACAGCCCATTTTTTAGAGAAATCGGAACAGTAGTTTCGGGACCACGAATTCAAGCCGAAAATAAAATTTATTTTTATTTTATTATATGGTCCGTATTATGTTAGAAAAGTCATGTGAAAATTTTGGAACAAAAATTTTATTGATTATGTGTTTAATTTGGGAAAGGACTAAATCGCATAAAATGCAAAAGTTGAATTCTAGTAGCTATAAGGATTAAATAGCTATGGAATTCAAAACTTGAAGTCCTTATATGGTAATTAGACCATTAATGTAGATATTTTGAGATGACTCATCCATGGAAAAATAAAAAAAGGCTAAGGACTAAATTGGAAAGATGAAAAGTTATTAAATGACAATTTAAGTAAATGAAAAAGAAAACAATTTCATACCATCTTCCCCAAATATTTCCATGGAAACCCTAGGAGAGAGGAAGAAGACTTATCAAGCTTATTTGGGTAAATAATCAAGCCCCGTTTTTAGTAATTTTGATATTTTTGGAATCAGGATAGCTTAATATCTCTATTTGGGAGATTAATTTGAAAAGTTATCAAGGTATGAAAAATGGGTCATGGATGTATATGCTGGAAATTAGAAATTTATGGTAGAAAATGAAAGATTATTGATAGATAAACAACTTTTACAAAGTGATTTTTGATGAAAACATGATTTAGGGACTAAAATGTAAACTTGTGAAATTGAAGGAAAAATTCTAAAATTTTATGAATACATGTGCTGTAAATTTTGTAATGGGGCTTTGGTTAGGCTTGGAATAGGGAGTAGTTTGCACAAGTTTCATTTTCCGGGCCTAGGGACGAAATTGGAATTTATGGAAAAGTTAGGGGCAAAATGGTAATTTTGCCTAGGATGAAAATTGAGTCCCCATGAATATGAAATGTGATAAATTGATGTTAAATTTACTCATATAGATCCGGATAGACCAAATTCGGAGTTAGAACGAGGAAAAGAGGAAATGTTGGATTAGTAGATGTTATGTACACGAACATTTGTCGAGGTAAGTTCGTGTAACTAAATTGTGTTCACTTACATGCTTGCATTGATTGTGTTTATGTAAATTGTATAAATGTCATAAATATGTGAAATGATTACATATCCGATCAAGCCCGATAAATAAAAATGTCTAATTTAAATGATAATGCCCGATAGATGATAAATGACAAAAGAGGAAAATGTTTCTTTTATGTTTGGAATGAATGTGAAGTGTGATCATTTGAATTATATCGATGATTATAGATGTATGAAATAATCACATGCCCGATATGTAACAGACCAGTTTTGGGGCTAGTTGGACAATGGTTTTGGGACCACTAATCCGAGGTCGAGGAAATTATTTTGATATTATTTTATGTGTCGTAACATGTTTATAGGGATGTATGAGAATTTTGGTACCTTAATTTTTAGTAATTGATTGCTTAATTGTGAAAAAAGACTAAATCACATAAAGTGCGAAAGTTCTAATTTACAAGGTAGAGGTGTCAAATAGCCATAGAATATTAAATTGTAGGTCATTAATGTGTAATTAGGCCATATTGAGAGTGTTGGTCGGCCATAGGAAGCTAGGGGGACAAGAGCATTAATTGTAGTAAAATTTGGTGACATTAGGTGATAAAAAGATGAATAAAAAAATGCTAAAAAGGAAAGATATCATCTATCACTATTCACCCTCCTTCTTCCACCAAAAATTGAAGAGAAAATATAGAGTTTTGGGGTTCAAACTTTCAGCTAAGCTATCTCTTTGCAAGTAAGTGATTTTGGTGGTTTTATTTGATAATTTTTGTACTTTTGGAGTCCCCAAAGCTCAAGCTAGCTAATGAGGGGACTAATTTGTGATATGATTGAAAGTCTAGGGATTTACCATGAGAGTAATTATGTTGTTAGCTGAGTTTTTATGAGAGAAAATGAATGTTAGGGAGATGAGGAACAACTTTTGTGAAAGGTGTTTGCATGAAAACACCTAAGTAGGAATTAAAAGCAAGAATGAGGTTGTGTTATAAATGCATGATATTATGAGAATGGTGAGTAGTTGTAAGAGAAATAAATGCTCAGATAGACTTAATTATTGAGGAAATGTGTTGAAAAATAAATTACGAGCCTAGGGGCAAAATAGTAATTTTGCCAATGTACAAGGGCAAAATGGTCATTTTTGCCCAAGTGTAGAATTTGACGTATTATGATCATAGAATGATCTAAACGAGTGAATTTCATTATTATAGATCAAGAAGAGCGCGGAATCAACCTTGACCGTGGAAAAGGCAAGGTGACAGATTAAGTCGTTGGTTATCACGTTTTGCACCGATGTAAGTTTATGTGTAAACAATGCATATTTGTGTAAACATTGTGTTGCTAATTAGTGTATGGCATGATTGAGAACATGTGTGGTTCAAATGGATGGAATGTGGTAATCGTTGAATAATTATTGTGTGAATGATGAAATAGTTATATAAATATGTAATGACGACACTTGTTGGTGGGCTAAGTGCGATACCACCTTGTTGTTTAATTACGATGGGCTATGTGCGATACCATCGTCTATACACTTGTTGGTGGGATAAGTGCGATACCACCTTGTTGTTTAATTACGATGGGCTATGTGCGATACCATCGTCTATACTCTTTTTGGTGGGCTAAGTGATACCACCTAATAAAAAAGGTCATTGGTGGGCTAAGTGCGAAACCACCGAGTAATTTAATTATGAGCAAAGGAACTAGAGATAGTGATATGTTGTATTATGTGATTTTATGATGCTATGTGTAGGGGAATCTGTTAATGAATGTATGTACTTTGCTTATGACATGGTGGGAATGTGGGAATAGAGAAAATGAGTAAGCATGATCATGAATGTAAATTATTTCTTGCTTAGTATGTAATGCTATGTAATCATTTAATACATGTTATAATGTTATGTTGTTACATGTAAACTTACTAAGCTTAAAGCTTACTCCCCCTCCTCTTTTTCCCTTATTTTATAGAGCTTAAGAGCCGAGTCGGGATACGTCGATAACCAGAAGACTGATCGCACTATCAGCTCATCTCGGTATACCTAGACTTAATGATTTTGTAAATGGCATGTATAGGGGCTAGACTAGTAAAATTATTTTGTTATTTTGGCCAAAGGTGTAATGGCTCTTGTTAAGACATTTAATTTGTAAATTGCCATGCATGATGGCTCATTTTACCATTTATGAAATTACAAGTTATCTATGGGAGTTCATGTTGAAGTTATGAGATGTTTACTAGTATGTTGAATGGATTCATGTAGTGTAAGCTATAGGGGTACAAAGAGCTTGGCAAACAGCCTTGTTTTTGTACACATGGGTAGACACACGGGCGTGTGTCTAGGCCGTGTGTGACACACGATCAAGCCATGGGCGTGTGCCCAGGCCGTGTGAAGTCTGCACCTTGAAATTTGAAATTTGAATGGTCACACGGTTAAAGCACACGGGCGTGCCTAGACCGTGTGGAAATAGTCAGAGGCGACCACGGACCAGCCATATGGGCGTGTGTCCAGGTCGTGTGACCCATGTCAGTGTCGTCCACGGGTGTCGAACACGGGCGTGTGACTAGGCTTCGAGACCGTGTGTGCGTAGTCAGTATTTACCACAGTTGAGGAGCGTGGGTGTGTGTGTCTACACACGGGCATGTCACATTTTACACGGGCGTGTGAGCCCTGTATAAAAGAGAAAATTTGAAAAGGTTGAAAAAGTTTCGGTATAGTCTCGAGAGTCTTTGTGCTTACGAGTGAGGTCTCGTAAGTCGAGAACGAGGTTGTTAAGGCGACTAGAGAGAGTAGCCATGATAGGTCTAAGTGGCGATTATGAGGACCTTTTACGGTAACGCCTCGGGCCCGGTTCCGGCGTAGAACCCGGGTAAGGGGTGTTACACGATAAGGTTTGAAAAATGTTTAAATCCCGGTTGAATAAATGGAAGATCGATGGATATGTGATTTCCTAAAATGAATGAGGTACGACATTTGTTGCTGGTGGGATTTAACTCGGACGAGTAATCCTATTGACCTCATTTCTGAAAGGATTTAGCCCGGACGGGTAATCCTGATGTGAGTCCTCTAGAGCATATGTTATGAATTGGATTTAGCCTGGACGGGTAATCCAAATAAAGCTCCGTAGAGCATATGTCATAAAAAGGATTTAGCCTGGACTTGTAATCCTGTTGTATACATGTGTGGTTCGAGAGTGTACTCTCTGAAATAGTACCTTATGGATACCACTGAATATGTATTGACGGAACCTGATTTGTACACCTCGGGTGTACTACCTATGTATCCATCGATATCCCGAATAAATTCAACGGGTAAAAATCTTGACATGAAAGGACATGAATAAGAAATAAGTTATTACACGTAGTTGTCAGAAATCCATGAAAATGATACTACATGAAAATTGACATATGAAAACATAAGATGATGATACTTGTACATGAAATTCATTTGATGAATATATCATCCTTGATTATAAACTTGTATACTTTGAGTGTACTACTACTCGTGTGACATTGATATTTCAAGAAATATGAATAAAGTTCTGATATGAAATAATCTGAACTTGAGATGAACTATTATGAAATTATACTTGTAATATAAAGAGATGATTTATGCATGTTAAATGAACAAATGTTGTGGAATGCAAATGTGCATGGAAACTTGATTGTTGTTGAGCCCAAACATGTTTTGAGGTTATTATGTAATATATGACTAACAAGGGCAATGAGGATATGTGTAGGGCTTGAAGTCAAATTGAATGAATGTGCCTTACATAGTTACCTCAAAATAGAATGAATGGTAAGTTGAGTACCATGTTATACGAACTTACTAAGCATGTAATGCTTACTTAGTTTTATTTCCCTGTTTTATAGTAAATCGGAAGCTCGTTGGATTGGAAGCTTGGTGGAGATCACTCACACTATCCATCGGCCCATGTCGGTACAATATGGTAAATCAATTATGGTTATAATGGCATGTATAGGTTATAGTGGGCATATTGGCATGTAAATGTAAATGATTATTGTAATCTAGCCATTAGAATGGCTAGTGATGATTATGTTTTGGGATTTGTATATATATATGTGCTAATGTCTTTTGTGATTTGGTTTGACAAAATATAATGTTATGAGCATGTTAGATGTCGTTGTTGAAATGACATGTTTTAACCTTCGTTGTGGTTGTATTGGCTGCCTAATTATGCAATGATTTGTATCATTTGAAGTTATGTAGGTGTGTGTAAAGGAGGGTGGAAAAATGGCTTGGTAAATAGCCTATATTTTGTCCACACGGGCGTGTGTCTAGGCCGTGTGTGACACACGGTCTGCCCCATGGGCGTGTGGCCTGGCCGTGTGTCCCCTGGACCTTAAAATTGAGAAACAGAATGCTCAGAATTGAGCAAAAGGGCAGAGACATGGGCGTGTGTCTCAACCGTGTGAGGGACACGGCCTTGCACACGGGCATGTGTCCTGGCCGTGTGAAAACTGCACCTTAATTTCGAAAATTATATTCGCCACACGGCCTAGCACACGGTCGTGTGACTTGGCCGTGTGACTTCAATTTTTTCATGCCTTGCAAGTTAGAGAGTTACACGGGTAAGGGACACGGGTGTAACAGCCCGATTTTGACCCTAATCGGAACAGTGGCTTCGGGACCACGAATCCATGTCTGAAAAATATTTTAAAATTATTTTTAGTGTTTATTATGTGTTAATTTACATGTGTAAAAGTTTCGTGAATTAATTTTATTGTTTGTGTGCTTAATATGAGAAAAGGGCTTAATCGCGTAAAATGAAAATTTGATGGTTAAATAGGAAAGTGCCTTATTGTTGTTGTCTTTATAATTTGGAGGTTTTATGATACAATTAGCCCAGTAATAATGGTAGTGGACGGCATTATGGTTAATATATAGTTTTTATATATTAAATATATAAGTTAAAATAATAAATAACATAATATAATGTTAATATAATAAAACAAAACATTAAAAGCCATGTTTTTCATCTTTCTTTGAACCGAAACAAAAAGAAAAGAAAAAGAAATAAGAAAGCTTAGAGTTCGGCCCTTGTTCAAGCAAATTGAGGTATGTTTCGGTTTCGATTTTTGATAATTTCTACGTTTTTGTAATCGTTGCTTCGAATACTACAAGACCCATGGTTGAATTTCTGAAATTGATGATGATTTTGTGTTATGCCATTGATGATAGCTTGTGATTTTTTTTGTTTGATGATGAAATATTAAAGATATGTGAAGGATTAACATGTTTTGTCTTGGAATTTTTGATAAATTTGAGTAATTAGGGCTAAATTGTAAAAATAAATTTTTGAGGGACTAAAATGTGAAATAACTAAAATGTATGGACTTGTAAGGGCATGGGTGTTATTCGGCCTAGCTATGGTGATGTGAAATTTTGTGTATTTTGTGTTTTATGCGATAGGGACTAAATTGCAAAAAGTGTAAAATGTCAGGGCAAAATGGTAATTTTCCCATTTGTGTGTTTTTGGATTAAATTGAATTAATGTGTGATTAAATTAGTTAAATTTGAATTTATTTAGATCAATAACAAAAGAAAACGGAATTAGATCGGGGGAAATCGAAAGTAGTCGAATAGTCGGTTAAACCGTCCGACAACATCCGAGGTAAGTCTATAAGCATTTAAATGTTGTTAAACTTGAGAATATATATATATATGTTATGTTATGTAATGAATTATTTGAATATATATGTGTTTGGCTGAATGTGAATATGAGATAGGGAACTATGTTTCGAGTTCGATTCGATCGAGATTCAACATCCGAAAGTCCCGTACGAACCCTAGGAATAGATAGGATACATATGTCATGACATAGGGTTTCCGATATGTGTTATCGTGTAAGACCACGTCTGGGACATTGGCATCGACTTGTGTTTACGTGTAAGACCATGTCTGGGACATTGGCATCGCATTTGATTCGTGTAAGACCCTATCTGGGACAGTGGCATCGATTTGTGATTACATGTAAGACCACGTCTGGGACGTTGGCATTGTACGAGCTTTCGACTATCCGCGTATCCTTTTTAATTCCGAACGATTCAACGGGCAATGTTAAGTAAAGACCGAATGTGAAATTGAATTACAGGTTCAGGTATGTGTTAGTTATTTGTTTATATGGAAACAAGGTAAGTTGGTTATTTGAAATGATAAAAGGTTATGTGAACATGAATTATGTGTTTATCTATTTGAACATATAAATGATTCGACTTATTGATGTGTTTGTAATAATAAAAGTGAAAATTTATATATGTATATGATTGATTACATTCAGCCATATGTTATATGTATATGAGTTTAAAATGTGATCTAGTAGTAATTGATAACTTGTATTTGATATTATGCATATTCGGCCTTGTTAACAAAATTCTAATATGTAATTGTTGTTATATATGTTTTTGCTTAAGACTTACTAAGCTTAAATAGCTTACTCTGTGTGTGTGTTTTTGTTTACCTCTATTTTATAGATTTTGGAGTCGTTACGAGCTCGGGGATTGTCAGCAAAGCTTATCACACTATCGACTATTTCTTTCGGTATTTTACTAAGATGAATTTGGGCATATGGCATGTATAGCATAGATGGAATGTTTGATTTTGGGACATGTATATATATAGTCATGCTAAAATGGTTAAATATGATGTTTAAGTTTAATGAGTTTTGGTTATGATATATATGTGTGATATGCTTAGTATGATTTGCTATGGTGGGTTGCTATAATTTGATTCAAGAGAATTAGGTATGAATAAAGAATGAGTGTTATGTATATAGCTATGTGATAAGTCTAGATAAATGGTTGTGATATGAATGAATAGTTATGTCTTAGAATGCTTAGTTTTGGTATGGTTTGATGGCTAGTGAAATGGTCAAAATTATGGTAAGCTTATTGATGCAAAGTAAGTATATATATATTTGATGGATGGATGTCATAATGGAATTGTAAATTTTTGATGGGTCATGTTTAGAAATACTTGTGAATAGGTTAAACTAAATAGTATATAAGATGGTATGATTGAAATGTTCTTGAATAGTTAGGAATGATGAATATTTGGTATGTATTGGTTGCCTTGGAAGCTTGGTTGGATGTATAATTGTGCTTATAGGGAAGACTCAAGGTGTGGGTGGAATTTTGGCCTTGAAAATGGCCTATAATTGCCCACACGGTTGAGCACACGGGCGTATGGCTCGACCGTGTCCTTCGTGGTTGCATTTCAAAACAAGTCAGACTCGACCACGGGCAAGACACACGAGCGTGTGACTGGCCGTGTGGTGCAAGTCATTATCGACCACGGGTGAGGCACACGGGCGTGTCTCAGGCCGTGTGGACAAGTCAGTATGTATGCCCTATTTTGACACGGCCTACACACACGGGTATGTCTAAGGCCGTGGGAGGCACACGGCCTGCCCACACGGGCGTGTGACCTCTATAACTTTGAAAAAAAAATTAAATTTTCGAGAACTTCCGTATGTGTTCGGTTTAGTCCCGAGCTATTTCTAAAGCATGTTTAAGGTCTCGTAGACCTATTTAAGGGACACTTTGGTTTGTTTTGTTAAACCATGATATGAAATGTCTGTGAATGTTTTCGTTTGTCCGGTAATACCTCTTAACCCTATTTCGGTGACGATTACGGGTTAGGGTGTTACATTTAATTGGTATCAGAGCTATGGTTTAGTCAATTCTAGGACTAACGTAGCGTGTGTGAGTCTAGCTATACATGCCATATTTTATACTGCGATAGTGTGATGACTTCTGACATCTAAAAATGTGTTTTCGTATAGTAATGGTTCCCGATTGAGTCGTAGCTGATGATGTCGAGAGTATAGCGCCTGCTCCCGCGTAAGGGACAGCGCCAGTTGATTCTCGACTGACTTCGAGTAACCAGGAGGGAGAGGCTAGACAACCCTTTTACCAAATGATGAACGACTGGTTTACTCAATATATTCGGACTAATCCGGCTGCACAACAACCTCCACCCCCGACTAATCCATCCTCAATACCTGTTATACCTCAAGTGAGTGATTCGTTGAGATTGCATAAGCCTCCTGTGGATAAAATAAAAAAACACGGGGCCAAAGAGTTCAGAGCTACTGATAATGATGATGCTGAGCGAGCTAAATTCTGGCTCGATAATACTATTCGAGTGTTTGATGAGTTATCTTGCACCCCTAATGAGTGTTTAAAATGTGCCATATCTTTACTACGAGACATTGCATATCACTGGTGGAATACACTAGTATCGGTGGTTTCGAAAGAACGAGTGACCTGGGAATTCTTTCAGACTGAGTTCCGTAAGAAATACATCAACCGTTGCTTTATCGACTGAAACGCAAAAGAATTTCTTGAATTGAAACAGGCCGGATGACAAAGCGATGTGAGTATGAGCAGAAATTTGTGAGACTCAGTCGGTATGCCCGAGGGTGTGTTTCGACCGAAGCTATAATGTGTAAAATATTTGAAGATGGGCTGAACGAAGACATTAAATTGTTAGTTGGCATACTTGAGATAAAAGAATTCGTGGTACTTGTTGAGAGAGCTTGCAAAGCCGAAGAGCTTGGGAAAGAGAAAACAAAAGCTGACTCTGAAGCTAGAGATTCACGTAAGAGACCATTCAGTAAGTCATTCCAGTCGACATCAAAGAAGTTCCGAGATGATGCTAGCCGTTCAAAGACTACTGTAGGTTATTCTAGACGTGATCGGGATAGACCACCTGTGAGCTCGAGAGCTACCTCAGTAGCTAGTATGGGTAATGTCAGATCGAATCAACCCGTGTGTGAACATTGTGGTAAACGACATCCCAGCAGTTGTAGATTGCATGATCGGACCTGTTTTAAATGTGGATCGATGGATCATTTCATTCGTGAGTGCCCAGAGTTAGTGGAGCAAAATCTGGTACAGAATACGAGATCCGGTAACACTACAGCTCGAGGTAGACTACCCAAAAATACGGGTAATGTGAGTGACAGTCAGAGAGGGACCAAAGATACAGCTATTAGATCCGAGGCTCGTGCACCTGCCAGAGCCTATGCTATTCGCGCACGCGAGGTAGCCTCATCCCCAGATGTTATTACTGGTATTTTCACTCTCTATGATACTAGTGTTGTTGCATTGATTGATCCTGGTTCGACTCATTCTTATGTGTGTGAGACTTTAGTATTCAGTAAGACTTTGCCTGTAGAGTCTACTGAGTTTGTGATTAAAGTATCGAACCCCTTAGGCCGGTGTGTTTTGGTTGATAAAGTGTGCAAGAATTGTCCGTTGATGATTCGAGATTCATGTTTTCTGGCTGATTTGATGTTGTTGCCATTCAACGAGTTTGATATAATTCTGGGTATGGATTGGTTAACTTTGCATGATGCTATTGTGAACTGCAAACGGAAGGCTATTGATTTACGGTGTCAGAATGGTGAGATTATTCGAATTGAATCTAATGATCTGAATGGTTTACCAGCAATGATATCTTCGATGTTAGCTCAGAAATTCGTAAGAAAAGGTTGCTAAGCTTACTTTGCATATGTTCTTGATAGTAAAGTAACCGAAAAGAAAGATTGAATCAATACCACAAAAGCGAGTATCCGGATTTGTTTCTGAAGAATTACCGGTTTGCCACCTATTCGAGAAGTTGAATTTGGTATTGAATTAGTGCCAGGGACGACTCTGATATTGATAGCTCCGTACAGAATGGCATCTATAGAATTAAAAGAATTGAAAGCTCAGTTGCAAGAGTTGACAGATAGAGGTTTTGCGCGACCGAGTTTCTCTCCCTGGGGCACACCAGTTTTATTTGTGAAAAAGAAAGACGGAACTATGAGAATGTGTATCGACTACAGACAACTCAATAAGGTGACTATAAAGAATAAGTATCCGTTGCCACGAATTGACGATCTGTTTGATCAGTTGAAAGGGGATACAGTATTTTCGAAAATAGATTTGAGATCAGGCTACTATCAGTTGCGAGTTAAAGACTCTGATGTGCAAAAGACTACTTTCCCAACGAGGTACGGACACTATGAGTTTCTGGTTATGCCTTTCGGACTTACTAATGCACCTGCTATTTTCATGGATTTGATGAATCGGATCTTCAGAAAGTATCTAGATCGGTTTGTGGTGGTATTCATAGATGACATTTTGATCTACTCTCGTGATGAAATCGAACATGCCGAACATTTGAGACTTGTGTTACAGACTTTTCGAGATAAATAGTTGTATGCAAAGTTCAGTAAATGTGATTTCTGGTTACACGAAGTCAGTTTTCTGGGCCATGTTGTATCAGCATCGGGTATTCGGGTTGATCCAAGTAAAATTTTAGCTATACTTGATTGGAGACCTCCGAGAAATGACTCTGAAGTTTAGAGTTTTCTGGGACTTGCTTGTTACTATAGACGGTTCGTTAAAGGTTTCTCTATGATTGCAACACCGATGACGAAGTTGTTACAGAAAGATGTTAAGTTCGAGTGGTCAGAAAAGTGCCAGAAAAGTTTTGATCAGTTGAAAGCTCTTTTGACCGACGCTCCAGTGTTAGTTCAGTAGAATCAGGTAAAGAATTTGTCATTTATAGTGATGCATCTTTGAGTGGTCTGGGTTGCATTTTTATGCAGGAAGGCAAAGTCATAACTTATGCCTCGAGACAGTTAAAGCCGCACGAAAAGAACTACCCGACACACGATTTAGAATTGGCAGCTATTGTGTTTGCATTGAAGATATGGCGTCACTATTTGTTCGAAGAGAAATGTCATGTTTATTCTGATCATAAAAGCCTGAAGTATTTGATGACTCAGAAAGATCTGAATTTGAGACAACGTCGATGGTTAGAGTTGTTAAAAGACTACGAACTTGTGATTGACTATCATCCGGGAAAAGCTAATGTTGTTGCTGATGCTTTAAGTCGAAAATAATTATTTGCTTTGCGTGCAATGAATACGCATATGGTTATATCTGATGATGGTTTGATAATAGCTGAATTAAAAGCAAGACCGTTGTTTGTTCAACAAATTTGTGGTGCTCAGAAAGTTGATAATGATTTGTTAGCAAAGCGAGCTCAATGTGAATCGAATGTTGAATCTGAGTTTCGAGTTGATACAAATGATTGTTTGAGGTTCAAAAACCGAATATGTGTTCCGAGAAATTCAGAGTTGATTCAGATGATTTTGAACGAAGCTCATAATAGTCGGTTATCTGTTCACCCGAGTAGTACGAAAATGTATAATGATCTAAAAAAGCTTTATTGGTGGCCTGGTATGAAACGAGACATATCTGACTTTGTTTCGAAATGTCTAGTCTGTCAACAAGTAAAAGCCGAGCATCAAGTACCTTCTGGGTTACTTCAGCCGATTATGATACCTGAGTGGAAGTGGGACAGAGTCACGATGGATTTTGTATTTGGTTTACCATTGACACCGAGCAAGAAAGATGCAGTCTGGGTTATTGTGGATAGATTGACTAAATCGGCTCACTTTATTCCGGTTTGTACAGATTATTCGCTTGATAAACTGCCTGAATTATATTGTTTTGGATCGAGATCTGAGGTTCACATCACGGTTTTGGAAGAAATTGCAAGATGCTTTAGGTACGAAACTACATTTTAGCACAGCTTTCCATTCAAACAGATGGTCAATCCGAACGAATCATTCAGATACTTGAGGATATGTTGAGATGTTGCATTCTCGAGTTTGAAGGCACGTGGGAACAATACTTACCGTTGATTGAATTTGCGTATAATAATAGCTTTCAGTTTAGTATCAAAATGGCACCCTACGAGGCTTTGTACGATTGTAAATGTCGAACACCTTTGTATTGGACTGAGCTCAATGAAAGTAAAATACACGGGGTCGATTTGATTAAAGAGACTGAATAGAAAGTGAAAGTGATTCGCGATAGTCTGAAAACAGCATTGGATCGTCAGAAATCATATGCAGACTTGAAACGAAAAGATATAGAGTTTCAGATCGGAGATAAAGTGTTTTTGAAAGTCTCACCGTGGAAGAAAATACTCAGAGTTGGTCGTAAAGGCAAATTGAGTCCGAGATTTATTGGGCCGTATGAGATTATAGAGCGTATCGGGTCGGTTGCTTATAGACTGCTGTTGCCACCTGAGTTAGAAAAGATTCACAATGTATTCCATGTTTCGATGCTCCGTAGATATCGATATGATCCCTCACATGTGATTAGTCCGACAGAGGTTGAGATTAAGCCCGACATGACATATGAAGAAGAACCGATTCGTGTTCTGGCTCGCGAGATTAAAGAATTGCGAAATAAGAAAATTCCGTTAGTTAAGGTACAGTGGCATAAGCACGGAGTTGAAGAAGCAACTTTGGAGTTAGAGGATACAATGAAAGAGCGTTATCTGAACCTATTCACCGGTAAGATTTTTGGGGACGAAAATCCCTAAGGGGGGAGAGTTGTAACAGCCCGATTTTGACACTAATCGGAACAGTGGTTTCGGGATCACAAATCTGAGTCCAAAAAATATTTTAAAATTATTTTCAGTGTTTATTATGTGTGAATTTACATGTGTGAAAGTTTCGTGAATTAATTTTATTGTTTGTGTGCTTAATTTGAGAAAAGGGCTTAATCGTGTAAAATGAAAATTTGATGGTTAAATAGGAAAGTGCCTAATTATTGTTGTCTTTATAATTTGGAGGTTTTATGATACAATTAGCCCAATAATAATGGTAGTGGATGGAATTATGGTTAATATATAGTTTTTATATATTAATTATATAAGTTAAAATAATAAATAACATAATATAATGTTAATATAATAAAACAAAACATTAAAAGCCATGTTTTTCATCTTTCTTTGAACCGAAACAAAAAGAAAAGAAAAAGAAATAAGAAATCTTAGAGTTTGGCCCTTGTTCAAGCAAATTGAGGTATGTTTCGGTTTCGATTTTTGATAATTTCTATGTTTTTGTAATCGTTGCTTCGAATACTACAAGACCCATGCTTGAATTTTTGAAATTGATGATGATTTTGTGTTATGCCATTGATGATAGCTTGTGATTTTTGTTGTTTGATGATGAAATGTTAAAGATATGTGAAGGATTAACATGTTTTGTCTTGGAATTTTTGATGAATTTGAGTAATTAGGGCTAAATTGTAAAAATAAATTTTTGAGGGACTAAAATGTGAAATAAATGAAACGTATGGACTTGTAAGGGCATGGGTGTTATTCGGCCTAGCTATGGTGATGTGAAATTTTGTGTATTTTGTGTTTTATGCGATAGGGGTTAAATTGCAAAAAGTGTAAAATGTCAGGGGCAAAATGGTAATTTTCCCATTTGTCTGTTTTTGGATTAAATTGAATGAATGTGTGATTAAATTAGCTAAATTTGAATTTATTTAGATCAAGAAAGAAAGAAAACGGAATTAGATCGGGGGAAATCGAAAGTAGTCGAATAGTCGATTAAACCGTCCGACAACATCCGAGGTAAGTCTATAAGCATTTAAATGTTGTTAAACTTGAGAATATATATATGTTATGTTATGTCATGAATTATTCGAATATATATGTGTTTGGTCGAATGTGAATATGAGATAGGGAACTATGTTTCGAGTTCGATTCGATCGAGATTCAACGTCCGAAAGTCCTGTACGAACCCTAGGAATAGATAGGATACATATGTCATGACATAGGGTTTCTGATATGTGTTATCGTGTAGGACCACAACTGGGACATTGGCATCGACTTTTGTTTACGTGTAAGACCATGTCTGGGATATTGGCATCGTATTTGATTCGTGTAAGACCCTGTCTGGGATAGCGGCATCGATATGTGATTACATGTAAAACCACGTCTGGGACATTGGCATTGTACGAGCTTTCGACTATCCGCGTATCCTTTTTAATTCTTAACGGTTCAACAGGCAATGTGAAGTAACGACCGAATGTGAAATTGAATTACAGGTTGAGGTATGTGTTAGTTATTTATTTATATGGAAACAAGGTAAGTTGGTTATTTGCAATGATAAAAGGTTATGTGAACATGAATTATGTGTTAATCTATTTAAACATATAAATGTTTCGGCTTATTGATGTGTTTGTAATAATAAAAGTGAAAAATTATATATGTATATGATTGATTACATTCAGCCATATGTTATATGTATATGAGTTTAAAATTTGATCTAGTAGTAAATGATAACTTGTATTTGATATTATGCATATTCGGCCTTGTTAACAAAATGTTAATATGTAATTGTTGTTATATATGTTTTTGCTTAAGACTTACTAAGCTTAAATAGGTTACTCTGTGTGTGTGTTTTTGTTTACCCCTGGTTTATAGATTTTGGAGTCGTTACGAGCTCGGGGATTGTCAGCAAAGCTTATCACACTATCGACTGTTTCTTTCGATATTTTACTAAGATGAATTTGGGCATATGGCATGTATAGCATAGATGGAATGCTTGATTTTGGGACATGTATATATATATTGCCATGCGAAAATGGCTAAATATGATGTTTAAGTTTAATGAGTTTCGGTTATGATATATATGTGTGATATGCTTAGTATGATTTACTGTGGTGGGTTGCTATAATTTGATTCAAGAGAATTAGGTATGAATAAAGAATGAGTGTTATGTATATAGCTATGTGATAAGTCTAGATAAATGGTTGTGATATGAATGAATAGTTATGTCTTAGAATGCTTAGTTTTGGTATGGTTTGATGGCTAGTGAAATGGTCAAAATTATGGTAAGCTTATTAATGCAAAGTAAGTATATATATATTTGATGGATGGATGTCATAATGAAATGGTAAATTTGTGATGGGTCATGTTTAGAAATACTTGTGAATAGGTTAAACTAAATAGTATATAAGATGGTATGATTGAAATGTTCTTGAATAGTTAGGAATGATGAATATTTGGTATGTATTGGTTGCCTTGGAAGCTTGGTTGGATGTATAATTGTGCTTATAGGGAAGACTCAAGGTGTGGGTGACATTTTGGCCTTGAAAATGGCCTATAATTGCCCACACGATTGAGCACATGGGCGTGTGGCTCGACCGTGTCCTTCATGGTTGCATTTCAAAACAAGTCAGACTCGACCACGGGCAAGACACACGGGCGTGTGACTGGCCGTGTGGTGCAAGTCAGTTTTGACCGCGGGTGAGGTACACGGGCATGTCTCAGGCCGTGTGGACAAGTCAGTAAGTATGCCCTGTTTTGACACGGCTTAGACACACGGGCATGTCTAAGGCCGTGGGAGGAACACGGCCTGCCCACACGGGCGTGTGACCTCTATAACTTTGAAAAAAAAATTAAATTTCTAAGCACTCCCGTATGTGTTTGGTTTAGTC
Organism: Gossypium sturtianum; assembly: GCA_025698515.1. NCBI lineage: Eukaryota > Viridiplantae > Streptophyta > Magnoliopsida > Malvales > Malvaceae > Gossypium > Gossypium sturtianum. Next base: position 121,407,905 of record CM046952.1, read on the forward strand.
CCGGCCTATTTCTAAAGCATGTTTAAGGTCTCGTAGACCTATTTAAGGGACACTTTGGTTTGTTTTGTTGAATCATGATATGAAATGTCTGTGAATGTTTTCGTTTGTCCGGTAATACCTCTTAACCCTATTCCGTTGATGGTTACGGGTTAGGGGTGTTACAACGGGCATCTGTGACCACACGGCCTGACTACACGGGCATGTCCCTAAACCACACGGGTGTGTGACCCCTGTATATGGAGAAATTTTTGAAGTTTTGTAAAAGTTTCTTGAGTTATCAGTTTACTCTCGAATCACTTCCAAAGCATGCTTTGGGCCTCGTAGGCTCGTAATAGGGACCATATGATTTAATGCAAAAAGGTTTTATATTATTTGAAATTATGATTCGAATTGTATGTTTGAAAATGTTCTGAAAATTTTCGGTAACGCTCCGTAACCATATTCCGGTGTTGGATACGGGTTAGGGGTGTTACACATACTTGACTAATGAATGTAAAACAGATTTCATGAAAATTTCATTATCTCTTACCTTGTTCTCAAGAAATCAAAATCTACTCTTATTTTGTTTCTCCTTCAAGGCCATTATTGACTCTTCTTTTCTACAAATTAAGGTAACTTCTAGTCTTTTCTTTTGATTTTACTATGGAAACTTGAAAGAAAAGTGAAAACGAGAATGATGTGAAAACAGAAATGAAATGGATTATGAAAATTGGTTTTTACCCCGTTATCTAAGTTGGAATGAGTTCGAGTATAGTTGGTATGCCATGGAGTCTTTAAAGAAGAGATATTGAACTCCCCAATCCAAGAGGGTCGAGGGAGGAAAGACCAAATTGTTAGTTATTATTAGCCCCAATTTCCAGAGGACGTAGGCAGTCCCAATTCCCAAAGGGACATGGACTTACTTTGACAACCATCGTTGACGAACAACTCGGGGTGGCAGACTCATGTATCCGATCTTAAGTCTAAAATTTAGTACAGGGACCAATTTAAAAGAAAAGAAAAAATGGAAGTAAAGTTGTAAGTAAATTGAATTATTTGTTGACAATATTTAAAATTGTAAAAAGGGCAAGACTTGAATTGTTTTAGTCATTGTAAGTAAAAGAAGTAAAATGTTTGTAATTAAAGTCCGTGTAAATAAATGAGAACTAATGGGATGTGACTAATCACTTCAGTGTGATACTGCGCGTTTCGATGCGATACTAAGATTGAGCACTTCGATGCAATATGGTGATTGAGCATTTCGATGTGATACTATGACTATGCACTTTGGTGCATATCCTACGAGTTCTCTTACGTTTACAATGGGCTATACAATGATAAATAATAAGTGAATGGTTAAAAAAATAATAAATAATAATACATGATTATTGTAATTCAAATTACAATTGTTCTTTAAGTTGTGGAAAAATAAAGAATGAATTGAAAATGTGTAAAATTGTAGTTAAATTGTGAAATAGTATATTGGTAAATAGAATATGTAAGAAAGTGTGAAGAAATAGTATATGAAAAGTGCAAATGAGATTAATGTTTGATAAAGAAAAATGGTTAATAAACTAATAAAAAAAAAGTGAAACCTAAGTATAAATTAGTGAATGTGTGGATAATAATGTGAGAAGTATCAAAAATATACTTACTTGGTGAAAAATATATATTATATTAGTGTAAAATTGATAAAAAGAAATAATAATATAAGATTTAGAATGAGTAAATTGGCATGTATGTGATATGATAAGTGGAAGTGAAAACAATTATGAAATGTATAGGACATGAAACTAAATTGAATAATATGTGAAAGTGCAGAGAAAGAAGTCAATAAGTATTTGAGTTAGGAAATTACAAGGAAAGAATGTTAAGAGAAAAATATTGTGATTAATATGAGCATATTAGTGGAAGAACTTTAAATATTTGCTATAAGAATTAAGAAACATATTAGGATAAAGAGATAATGAAATTCGTGAAAATCAAGAAAATTTCGAGGACGAAATTTAAAATTGAAATAGTGTATAATTGATTTACCAGTAAATATATATCTGATAAAAGAGAAAGGTAAGTGATGCCAAAGAAAAAAATTGAATTAAGAAGTATGTTGTGACATGTTAATTTAACGAGGGGACTAGATTGTAAAGATGCCAAAAGTCTTGAGATATCAGCATAATTATTTAGAATTTGAGTGGTTAAAGTGTAAATATGAGAAAATTTAAAGGATCAAAATTGAAATATCCCAATTCCTTAATATATGAAATTAGATATAAGGACCAAATTGAATAAGTGGAAGAACTACGAGGGACTAAATTACAATTTTACCAAAAATGAGAAGTTACTTCATAATGGAATTTTGAATAAACATGAGGGTTAAAATGGTCATTACTCAAATTAGATAATTATATAATGAAATGATTAAAGGTGAAAATTGTTGAAATATGATTAGTTGAATATTTTATTATTTATAAGATATTTTAATAATGAATTAATTAATTAATATGAGATATTTTTAAAGAAAAGTGTAGAAAATTCATTTAATCCTTTCTATAAATAGATGAAGAGGAGTTTTCATTTTCTTACAGTTTGGTCATTTACTATGAAACCCCACTTTTTCTCCCAAATTCTTTGAAAAATTCATAGTCACCCAAAAGGAGAAGTGGGGTAAAGATACTAGAAAGTTGGAATACCATCTTGGAAGTAAGAAATTAGAGTTTGGAGTGAAGAAAGTTGAGGAGAAAGTGAAGAGATTAAAGAGACAAGGTATGTACTTCAAGAACTTTACCTTATTTGATTTTAATCTAATTGTAGAGAATGTTAAATAGTTGAATTTGTAACATCCTAAAATAGGGCCTATGCATTTTCGGTTTAATTGTATGAAGTGACATGTTTTAAGTATTATGAATAAATTTTGAATATTTTTGGAAACCTGGAAATGAGTGAAAATAAGTTAGAAATGAACATTTTTGGAAACCTGAAAATGTATGGAAATGTTAAGTTTAAAAGAGGAAAGTGAACATTTTTAGAACCTTGGAAATGTAAGGAAATGTCTTGTAAGGAAATGTCAAGTTTACAGAGCCGATCAAAAAATTTTGGAAACTTAGAAATGACCTAGAAATGACGAGTTTTATGGTTTAAAAGGGGAAATTAAGGCAAGGTGGCCTTAAAAGAAAAAGTTTGTGAAATTTGACACACAAACAGGCTTGGAAAAGTGGTCTGAAGATGCCACTTAGGGCCTATGGAAATGGCGCCATATGCAAGAGGAATGGGCCTAAGTTCGAGTCACATGGGAAGCAAATAAAAGAAATTTTATTTTGCTACAAGGAGCAGAGAGGTGGACGACACATGGCTATAAATTAGGAGCTTTTATTATTTTATAAATAGTGGATAAATAAGGGATTTATTTATCATTATTTTCAAGAGATAATTGTTGGATTAAATTCTTTTAATTTGAATAAAGAGATAAAGAGGAAAACAATGGAGAAGTGATGGCCAAGTAAGGGACTTTGAGTTTAATAATTTCGGCTAAGTAAGGATAGTTGCTGAATTATCTTTTAGTGATAATTAAAGAGATAAAGCTATTAAAATAGAAGAGTGATGGCCAAGTAAGGGACTCCTTAGATGATAATTTCGGCTATAAAAAAGGAAAAGAGAGGCCATTCTGCATTATTATCTGCTTCTTTGAAAGCCTCTCGAATTCTCTTCACCAAATCTTCTTCTTCTTTTATTTTTTCCAAGCCGAAATACCTTGTGATCTAGCCGAATCCTCCATCTTTATTCTTCCTTCTCTTTTCTTTCTAAATCCTCCAAAAGCCGAAAGTTGTGAGATCATCATCTAGCCATAGCCGAATCTCCGAAGGTTGAAGTGAAGGTGCAATCGATTTCTTCAAGTAAGGGTAAGATCTCATTCGGTTTCATCCTTTTCTTAAGATTTGCCAAAATCTAGGACTAGCCCCATTAATATCTTGTTGCCAAAACTTTGAAGAGATCTTTCGGGATTTACTAAGTGTCGACCACAAGGAAGGAGAAGTTCTTTTCCCGAAGGTACACCATAGGCCACGTGTTCCCTAGTTATTCAGTGAGTTTCGGGATTTAAAATCCACAAGGTAAGTGTCTATAGTATTCGCCAAGGCCATGTTTGGTAAATATATGTGTTCATTAATTATTCAAAAGCCAAAACTAACCAAGTTAATTGATTCAATGCTTGGCCGAATGCAAGAAGAGTATAGCAGAGATTTCAAGACTTGATTCTTAAGTCAAACGGCAACAAGGTAAGTTTAAGTATACTAATCCTACTAGGATTTGGATTTATGGCCGAATGGCTTTTTATTAAAGTAGTAGGTGATTAATCAAATGAAGGGATTAAGGATCTAAGCATTAGATCAAGCTTTTCGGGATTTCAAGACCCTTTCGTAAGTAAGTATGATAAGTTGTGGATATTTGGTTAAGAATTCGTATATTGATGATTAAATCGATTGTTACGATTAAGTGTGTTGATGGAGGCGAATACCATTCAAGAAGGGAAAGGGAAGGTCCCTATCCCAAGTTTAAGAAGAGATCTGTCTCGCGAGTTAGGGATTGGCCACCGTGGTGTGGACCAAATCGAAACAAGAAAGTAGGCAAATAGCCATAGTATCGCCTAGTGATAGCATCGATGATCGAAAGCATAGTTCTCCAAGTGATCAGTGTGTGATTAACCCACTTGCTTTCCGGGTATATGATATGTATGTGAAATGTGTATGTATTATGAATGTGCTAACTAGTGCAAGTGGAAATTGTGATAAGGATACCCTCAAGGGGTATGTCGATAATCCTTAAGTACCAAACCTGATGATATGTGATTACTAATATGAATATGTGATAATATGCTTGATGAACATGCTCATGCATCATTACATTTTATCATTATTTTATGTGACATGTGCATGGGTTGGGATATGAAAGAAGGTACGGGTGTACTTCGAGTACATGGTTGATGAGTGACTATGTGTCCCATCGTGGTTATTGATGTTAGCCTTGAGCTACATCGTGGATTGACATTGACTGAGGTCACGTTGTGGATTAATTGTGATTTAGTTCGCGTGGCTTGATGAGTGGCTATGTGCCTCATCGTGGTTGATATCGGCTATGTGCCATATCGTGGTTGATGAATGACTATGTGTCCCATCGTGGTTTTGGTGTTAGCTACGGCTACATCGTGGATTGGCGCTGACTGAGGTCGCGTTGTGGACTATTGTGCTTAATTGCACGTGGACGGCAGTGATTGCCTTTGGAGTGAAAAGGAGAGGGTGATTTGATAATCCCCTGGTGTGTGGTAGGCTAAATAAGGGGGTGTGTAGCGGATGGACCCTAGGTTTGGGTTGGGCTTCATAATTGCATGATTTCGTATGTGAACATATGTGGAAATGGGCCAAGCCCAATATGATATGTGGATTAATGTGGAAATGGGCAAAGCCCAAAGATATGAATGTGGATCGATGTGGAAATGGGCTAAGCCCAGTATATGGAAATTATGTGGTTAACTACCCTATTAGATGAATGTGATATGAATATGGGCCAAGCCCAGAATGTGATAACGTGTGAATTTGATAATTGATATCTGATATATGAGTTAATATGTGGTTAACATGTGGGTGGAATTCAGTGGACTAATTACACACCGAGTCCGTATGACTCACCCAATTTTTATTAAACATCGCAGTGATCGTGATTTTTGGACCGGGTTGGAGTGGATACAAAGGTGGCCATGCGAGGTGATTTCCATGCGAAAAAATATTTTAATTAATTAAGTAGTTATATTTTCAGTATTTTGATTAAGTGTTTATTGTAATAAGGCCCATTAAAGTGATTGAACATTTTTATTATGTTTAAGCTAGACGACCATTAAATTATTATTGGGAAGTGCTTTTAATTTTGGCAACTTATATTTTAAAAGCTTATAATAAAGTTTTAATTTGGATATTTTTATCAAGCTTATATTATTTAGAATTTTTAATTGGACATGGTTTTCAAATGACAAAATTTTTAATGTTTTTCCCAAAAGTGAAATCGACTTCAAACGTTTTTCCGCGATGGCATTTCAAATTCGGGTAAGAACGAATGGGCCGGGTTTGGGGTGTTACGATTTAGTATCGAGAGCCTGGTTCAAAACTCGGCCTTGAGGGTTTTGGGTCCAAAATAATTTTTTTTTCAAGATGGGCTTTTCAAAAGTATGGGCTTTCATAAACTTTTCAGTTATTCGGCATGGCACTGTATCTCCTACCCAAGTCCACCGTAAGTACTTCTAATTATTGAAGTAACTTGTTTATGTGAATGGTATAAGTATGAATGGAACGTAGATTAGTGAACTAGGATCTGTTGAACCCTAGGATCTGGGCTACTCAAACACAAGTGCATAAGACTTAAGGACCATTAAACAAACTCGTGAAGTAAGTCGCCGAGCTAGGGTGTGGCAAATCAAGTGCGCATGTCTAGGAGTGGATTTAGTAAGAGCTTGGTATTTAAGCGGTCCTAGCGACTCACCTCCTCTTTACTCGAATCCTGCAGTGCGTAGCTACTGGTTCACCCTAACCAAGAGGACTTATTCACTGGGCTAAACCCGATAATTAAAACCCGAAAGGGACTAGCCATGATAAAAACCCTAGTTTTAAAATCCCTAAATTACCCTTTTAATTGTAGTAAAAGATTATTGTGAATTTTTTTTTCCAAAATATCTCCGATTTACAAAATTACAAAAATGCCCCTGTATTGTAAATTACTAAAATACCCTTAGTTCTTAAGATTTTCAAAAATACCCTCGACGTTTGCTACAATATTTCTACTTTACAAAAATACCAAAAACTTTTGTTTTACAAATAACAAGATACCCTGATTTGGAAAATTTACGGAACTGCCCCTAACTTACAAAATTACCGAAATAACCTCGATTTTTGAAATTTTTGCAACACCTCTGATTTGGAAAACAAAATAACCCAGAGATTTTGTAAATTCTGAAATACCTTTAATTTGAAAAATATTTTCGAATTGACCCCGATTTATTACCAAAATACCCACAGTAGGGAAAATGACGAAATTACCCACTGGTAGGGAAATGGATGGAATGGCCATAAAAGTGTAGTGAATGATGTTGTGAATGAATGTGACTTCATGGAGAAATGAATGTGTCTCTGCTTATGAATATGAATGTGACTCCCTGAGTTAGAGTAGTGAACTTGAACTAGAAACTTTGGTTGATCGAAAGAACTACTTCAACATCTCTTTTCATAAACTGTTCGCGAATAATCGATGGAACAAAATTTCGATGCATAAAACATTTTAATCGATTAAATCGCGACGTTAGAAATGAGTTCTAGGGGACGTGAACTTAGAGACTGTGTGCTAGAAAGTATGATGGTTCTATTAAGATCGAGTCGCAAAGATAAGCGTAGTGCGGTGAGTTAAGATGTACGATTATTCGTTAATAAGTAATTTCAAGGACGAAATTATTTTTAAGGAGGGTAGAACTGTAACATCCTAAAGTAGGGCCTATGCATTTTCGGTTTAATTGTATGAAGTGACATGTTTTAAGTATTATGAATAAATTTTGAATATTTTTGGAAACCTGGAAATGAGTGAAAATAAGTTAGAAATGAACATTTTTGGAAACCTGAAAATGTATGGAAATGTTAAGTTTAAAAGAGGAAAGTGAACATTTTTAGAACCTTGGAAATGTAAGGAAATATCTTGTAAGGAAATGTCATGGAAATGTAAGGAAATGTCTTGGAAATGTAAGGAAATGTCTTGTAAGGAAATGTCATGGAAATGTAAGGAAATGTCAAGTTTACAGAGCCGATCGAAAATTTTTGGAAACTTAGAAATGACCTAGAAATGACGAGTTTTAAGGTTTAAAAGGGGAAATTAAGGCAAGGTGGCCTTAAAAGAAAAAGTTTGTGAAATTTGACACACAAACAGGCTTGGAAAAGTGGTCTGAAGATGCCACTTAGGGCCTATGGAAATGGCGCCATATGCAAGAGGAATGGGCCTAAGTTCGAGTCACATGGGAAGCAAATAAAAGAAATTTTATTTTGCTACAAGGAGCAGAGAGGTGGGACGGCACATGGCTATAAATTAGGAGCTTTTATTATTTTATAAATAGTGGATAAATAAGGGATTTATTTATCATTATTTTCAAGAGATAATTTTTGGATTAAATTCTTTTAATTTGAATAAAGAGATAAAGAGAAAAATAAGGGAGAAGTGATGGCCAAGTAAGGGACTTTGAGTTTAATAATTTCGGCTAAGTAAGGATAGTTGCTGAATTATCTTTTAGTGATAATTAAAGAGATAAAGCTATTAAAATAGAAGAGTGATGGCCAAGTAAGGGACTCCTTAGATGATAATTTCTGCTATAAAAGGAAAAGAGAGGCCATTCTGCATTATTATCTGTTCTTTGAAAGCCTCTGCCGAATTCTCTTCACCAAATCTTCTTCTTCTTTTATTTTTGCCAAGCCGAAATACCTTGTGATCTAGCCGAATCCTCCATCTTTATTCTTCCTTCTCTTTTCTTTCTAAATCCCTCCAAAAGCTGAAAGTTGTGAGATCATCATCTAGCCATAGCCGAATCTCTGAAGGTTGAAGTGAAGGTGCAATCGATTTCTTCAAGTAAGGGTAAGATCTCATTCGGTTTCATCATTTTTCTTAAGATTTGCCGAAATCTAGGACTAACCCCATTAATATCTTGTTGCCAAAACTTTGAAGAGATCTTTCGGGATTTACTAAGTGTCGACCACAAGGAAGCAGAAGTTCTTTTCCCGAAGGTACACCATAGGCCACGTGTTCCCTAGTTATTCAAAGGTGAGTTTGGGATTTAAAATCCACAAGGTAAGTGTCTATAGTATTCTACCAAGGCCATGTTTGGTAAATATATGTGTTCATTAATTATTCAAAAGCCGAAAACTAACCAAGTTAATTGATTCAATGCTTGGCCGAATGCAAGAAGAGTATAGCGAGATTTCAAGACTTGATTCTTAAGTCAAATGGCAACAAGGTAAGTTTAAGTATACTAATCCTACTAGGATTTGGATTTATGGCGAATGGCTTTTTATTAAAGTAGTAGGTGATTAATCAAATGTAGGGATTAAGGATCTAAGCATTAGATCAAGCTTTTCGGATTTCAAGACCCTTTCTTAAGTATGATAAGTTGTGGATATTTGGTTAAGAATTCGTATATTGATGATTAAATTGATTGTTCTGATTAAGTGTGTTGATGGAGGCGAATACCATTCAAGAAGGAAAGGAAAGGTCCCTATCCCGAAGTTTAAGAAGAGATCTGTCTCGGCGATTAGGGATTGGCCACCGGGGTGTGGACCAAATACGTCGAACAAGAAAGTAGGCAAATAGCCGTAGTATCGCTTTAGTGATAGCATCGATGATCGAAAGCATAGTTCTCCAAGTGATCGGTGTGTGATTAACCCACCGTTATCCGGTATATGATATGTATGTGAAATGTGTATGTATTATGAATGTGCTAACTAGTGCAAGTGGAAATTGTGATAAGGATACCCTCAAGGGGTATGTCGATAATCCGTAAGTACCAAACCCGATGATATGTGATTACTAATATGAATATGTGATAATATGCTTGATGAACATGCTCATGCATCATTACATTGTATCATTATTTTATGTGACATGTGCATGGGTTGGGATATGAAAGAAGGTACGGTGTACTTGAGTGCGTGGTTGATGAGTGACTATGTGTCCCATCGTGGTTTTTGATGTTAGCCTTGAGCTACATCGTGGATTGACGTTGGACTCGAGGTCACGCTGTGGATTAATTGTGATTTAGTTCGCGTGGCTTGATGAGTGGCGATGTGCCTCATCGTGGTTGATATCGGCTATGTGCCATATCGTGGTTGATGAGTGACTATGTGTCCCATCGTGGTTTTGGTGTTAGCTACGGCTACATCGTGGATTGGCGCTGATCGAGGTCGCGTTGTGGACTATTGTGCTTAATTGCACGTGGGCGGCAAAGATTGCCTTTAGAGTGAAAAGGAGAGGGTGATTTGATAATCCTGGTGTGTGGTAAATTTGGATAAGGGGGTGTGTAGCGGATGGACCCTAGGTTTGGGTTGGGCTTCATAATTGCATGATTAGGTATGTGAACATATGTGGAAATGGGCCAAGCCCAATATGATATGTGGATTAATGTGTAAATTGGCAAAGCCCGAGATATGAATGTGGATCGGTGTGGAAATGGGCTAAGCCCGATGTGGAAATTATGTGGTTAACTACCCCGTTAGATGAATGTGATATGAATATGGGCCAAGCCTGAATGTGATAACATGTGAATTTGATAATTGATATCTGATATATGAGTTAATATGTGGTTAACATGTGGGTGGAATTCAGTGGACTAATTACACACTGAGTCTGTATGACTCACCTAATTTTTATTAAACATCGCAAGTGATCGTGATTTTTGGACCGGGTTAGAGTGGATACAAAGGTGGCCATGCAGAAGCAGATTTCCATGCAGAAAGATATTTTAATTAATTAAGTAGTTATATTTTCAGTATTTTGATTAAGTGTTTATTGTAATAAGGCCCATTAAAGTGATTGAACATTTTTATTATGTTTAAGCTAGACGACCATTAAATTATTATTGGGAAGTGCTTTTAATTTTGGCAACTTATATATTAAAAGCTTATAATAAAGTTTTAATTTGGATATTTTTATCAAGCTTATATTATTTAGAATTTTTAATTGGACATGGTTTTCAAATGACAAAATTTTTAATATTTTTCCCAAAAGTGAAATCAGTCTTCAAACGTTTTTCCGCAGTGGCATTTCAAATTCGGTTGTAACGAATGGGCCGGGTTTGGGGTGTTACAGAATTAATTATGAATATGCAAATATTATGTATGAAATTGAATTAGTGCATTGAAGTAGTAGAAAAAGGACTAAATTGTAAATTAAACAAAATAAGTTATATGGAATTGAATGCTAAACAGAGAACATAAATAAAGTGTGATTAAATAATGATTACATCACAAGTGATGGTGTGATGAAATTACCAAGTTAACTTGCATTTATGATAATGATGACTAATAAAGTGCTTTGACCGGGTGTGTTTATGAATTTGATGAATCGGGTATTTCAGCCATACCTAGATCATTTCTTCGTAGTTTTCATCAATGATATTCTGATTTACTCTAAAATTAAGGGTGAGCACAATAAGCATTTTAGAGTAGTTTTGCAGATACTCCAGGAGAAACAGCTTTACACTAAGTTGAGTAAGTGCAAATTCTAGTTGCAAGAGGTTACCTTTTTGAGACATTTTGTTTCTATTCAGGAGATTCGAGTTGATCCTAAAAATATTGAGGCTATGATCAAGTGGAAACAACCAAGGAATGTGTCTGAGATCTTGAGTTTCCTTGGTTTGGAAGGTTACTAACGGAGGTTTGTTGAGGGGTTCTCGTTTATCGCTGCTTCTCTGAATAAACTGTTGTGTAAAAACACACCTTTCGTGTGGTCTCACAAGCAGCAAGCGAGCTCTGAGAAGCACATGTCCGTTTTGACTCAGGCGCCTGTTTTGGTACAACCTGAATCTGGGAGAGAGTTCATAGTCTACAGCAATGCGTCGCATGTCGATTTGGACTGTGTTCTGATGTAGGGTAGTATGGTTGTGGCTTATGCATCTCGACAGCTTAAGTCACACAAAGGTAACTATCCAACTTATGGCCTTAAGTTGGTTGCAGTTATGTTCGCTCTGAAAATCTAGATGTATTACAAGAGCCTTAAGTATCTGCTGACTCAAAAATAGTTGAATCTTAGGCAACGCTGATAGATAGAATTGCTTAAAAACTATGACTGCACTATAGAGTACCATCCCGATAAGGCCAATGTTGTGGCTGATGCTCTTAGTCGTAGAGCGATGACCAATCTGAGAGTGATGTTTGCTTGTGTAACACCCCTTACCCGGGTTCTATGCCGGAACCGGGCCCGAGGTGTTACCAAACTCAAACCACTTGATCGCCACTTAGGCTCGTCGTAACTACTCTCTGAAGTCATCTCAACAACCTCATTCTCGACTTACGAGGTCTCACTCATACACACGAGGGCTCTCGAGACTAAACCAGTACTTTTTCCTATCTTAAAAATTTTCTCTTTATACAGGTCTCACACGCCCGTACAAGATTAGACACGCCCATGCATGGACACACACGCCCATGTCCCCAAACTGTGCCTAAAAACCCAGCATTCTGGAAATGCCCCACGGCCAAGGCACACGCCCGTGCTTACCACCCATGGTGCACACTGACTACTTTAACACGGCCCAGAGTCTAGACACACGCCCGTGTGGCTAGCCCGTGGCCAACACTGGATAATCCCACACGCCCTAGACACACGCCCGTGCAGCTAGTCCATGGTCTATTCTGATTTATAATACTAAAATGCAGGGGACGCACGGCCAAAGCACACGCCCGTGTGTCTATCCACATGGACAAGAACAAAGCTATGTGCCAAGCTCTTTTCAACCCTCTAGCATACACAACATATACTCATCTAATACCATCATAATCAACTCAAATTGAAGTGCATTCTCACATAGAAAACTACATCTTTCTTTCATATAATGTAATAGCCAACAACCATGGCATTATACAAAATAAGCTATCCATCTAAAGGCCAACACATCTTATCCATTTACAACAAAATCCACTAACTTGTCTAGCCCCTATACATGCCATAAACAAAACATTAAGTTTCATGTACCAAAGTGTGCTGATATGTGGGCTGTCTTCTGATGATCCTCATATCTCGATTCAACGCTTTTAATCTATAAGACAAGGCAAAAGAAAGAGAGTAAGCTTTGAGCTTAGTAAGTTTACACATAAACAATTAAGCAACATAGTATAAGCTAAGCAACCATTAGCATTATACCAACAAGTAATTCACAACTATGCTTACTCTTTCTATCCCTTACCACATTTCCAACACATCATGAGTCACATACTCATAACCATCGAAATGTACCCCTGCATTCAATGTCACATTTACACAATATACAACACATCATTATTTCTCAATAATTCATCCACACAGCTAATTAACTTAATTATACATCCACGCAGCTATTTTACTCAATGATGCAATTACATGGCTAATCCACACAGTTAACCCACACAGCTAATGTCTCGGTGGTTTCGCACTTAGCACACCACAATCGATTAATAAGGTGGTATCGCACTTAGCCTACCACAAAGGTAATCATAGGGGTTTCTCACTTAGCCCACTAAACGATATACCTCACGATAGCATCGCACATAGCCAGCTCATCGTCAATATGCATTAAGATGGTATCGCACTTAGTCTACCATCTAGCATTATCACTACACATTCACATGTCTACTTACTCAATTAAACATCTCTAGTTACTCAATTAAACATCCATTCAGAATTCTACTACATTCATTCTACTTGGACCATATAGGTTCTCAATCAATCTCGAACAAGCTACACACGAGCTATCATCAACAATTTGTAAGTATGAATGCATTGTTTATGCATAGACTTACCTCGATACTCAAAAGTATAGAAATATGCAATTTAGTCCACCACCTTGCTCTTGCCTCGGTTGCGATCCGGGCTTCGTCTTTCTTGATCTATAATGAATAAATCAGCTTATTCAATACATACATTGACTAAATTGACCCACATCTCATACTTTAGCAAAATTACTATTTTGCCTCTAAACTTTCTCATATTTACACTTTAGTCCCAAAGGCTCGTAAAGTGATTTTTATTCAACTTTCTAGTCTTTCATGCTTAGCTGAACCACTTATTCAACTAAAGCTATCATCAATTCTCACTAAACCACATATGTATGACCAAACTAAAGTTTTTCACAAACTAGTCCCTACATGCATTTTTATGGAAAATCACTTAACAAAAGATTTTTCTACTACATCAAGCTTTCATAATCTTCCATAAAACAACAAAATACATGCAAGTCATACATATGTACATTTTTTAACATCCATAATAGCTCATCAAAAAGCTAAAAATAACTTACTCATGCTACTAGGACTTCAAAAATACGAAGAATATCAAAAACTGGGCTTAGGAGCACTTACTAGCAAGCTTGAAAAATTGAAAGAGCCCTAACAATGGCTATTGAAATTTTCGGCAGCTTGGGGGAGAAGATGAGTGAATTTTTTTCATCTTTTCACCTATTTAATCACTTAATAACTAAATGACCAAAATGCCCTTTTTGATAAACTTCAAATTTTAACTCATCCATGCCCATTTTTGTCCAAAAATTAGAATTTGGATAAATTACTATTTAAGGACCTATAGTTAATAATCTAAAGCTATTTCACACATATAGCTTCTAGAAACACACATTTTGCAACTTTTGCAATTTAGTCCTTTTGGACAATTCAACCATAATTTCACAAAATTGCTTCATGAAACTTTCACACTAGCATGCATACATAATATAAACCTCAAAAACTCATTCATAACCCTCGGATTTGTGGTCTCGCACCACTATTCTGACTAGGCCCTAAACCGGGATGTTACAGCTTGTGTGAGTTTATTTGACGATGGTAGTCCTTTGGTTGAGTTGCAGGTTAAATCGACCTAGATTGATCATATTTAAGTTAAATAGTTGAGTGATGAATCTTTGGTTTTGCATTTTTGACAAGTCGAGGATAGTGGGACTTTTGATTTTGGGTTAAATGGTGATGGGTTTTGTGTTTTCGAGATCCAGTTCGCGTGCCTAACAATTCAGAGTTGAGGCAATCGATTTTGTGGGAGGCGTATAGTCCCTTACGCTATGCATCCCAGTGAGAATAAGATGTATAGAGATATCCAAGAGTTGTACTAGTGGCCTGGGTTGAAATGGGAAGTCACTGAGTTCGTTTCCCATTTTCTGACGTGCCAGCAGGTTAAGGTTGAACACCAGCTACCTTCAAGTCTACTACAACCGGTTAAGATTTCCCTTTGAAAGTGGGAGCATGTGACTATGGATTTTGTTAATGGGTTGCCTCTGACACTGACTAAGAAAGATTCTGTTTGGGTCATGTGGATCGATTGACCAAGTCTGCTCATTTCCTACTTATCAGGATAGATTATTTGCTTCAAAATTTGATGACATTATATGTCTCTGATATTGTAAGACTACACGATGTGCCAGTTTCGATCATCTCTGACAGAGAGTTGTGTTTTACTTCTCAATCCTGGAAGAAGCTTCACGAAGCATTAGGCACCTAATTGGATTTCAGTACCGCGTACCATCCTCGGACCGATGGATAGTCTGAGTGAGTTATTCAGATTCTGAAGGATATATTACGGAGCTGTGTGATTGATTTTCGAGGTAGTTGGAAGGAATTTCTGTCGCCGTCTGAGTTCGCGTATAACAACAGCTTCAAGTCTAGCATTCACATGGCACCTTACGAGGATTTGTATAGTTGTAAGTGTCGTACCCCTCTATGTTGAACCGAGTTAGGTGAACGTCAAGTTTTAGGTCCTGAACTGGTTTCTGAGACTGAGAATACGATTAACTTAATTTGAGATCGTCTTAAGGCAGCTTCTGACCGATATAAATTGTATGCGGATCTAAAGATGAGAGATATTGAGTATTCTGTAAGGGATCATGTAACACCCCTCACCTGTATTCAATGCCAAAATAGGGTTACAGAGCATTATCGGACTTACAACACACTTATACATACTTTTAACATACATTTTCTCAATCCAACATTCATCATTCAATCTCAAACAATATGTCCCTAATACGAGCCTACGAGGCCCTAAACATGCATTGGGAGTGGTTCGAGACTAAACTGATAACTTAAGAAACTTTCACGAAACCTTAAAAATTTTTCTCAAAATAGGGGACACACGCCTGTATGGCCAGGCCATGTCTCTCACACGACCACCAGACACGCCTATGTCACAGGTCGTGTGAACGTTCAAAATGGAAGCACATGGTCATGTCCCAGTCCGTGTCCAAACAAGTGAGCTTACTGACTTGGGTCACACGGCCAACCACATGCCAGTGTGTCTAGCCCGTGTGCCCTTCGAAATGGCCACACACGCCTGTGTGCCAGGCCGTGTGCTAGGCCGTGCCAGAACTATAGGATATACTGACTTATGCAACACGGCCAAGTCACACGCCCGTGTGCTACGCCGTGTCTAAATTATGGGGTATACTGACTTATGCCACATGGCCGATCACACGTCCGTGTGTGAAACCGTGTGGAGCATACTGACTTTATTTCAAATTCAACATCAAGGGACACACGGCCGTGTAACATAACCATGTGTCACACACGGCTGAGACACACGCCTGTGTCTCTGCCCGTGTAAACAAAAATAGGCTATTTACCAAGCCAATTTGCCACCCAAACTTATGTTCACCTAAACAACCAAAAATGGCAACAATTCAAAGCATAATTAAACTTCTATTTTAGCCACAATCAAGACTAACCATTTCCAATACTAGCAACCAACATACATATAACCTCAGGTTTTACCCAATCAAAACATACTTAATCACATATACAAATCAACTAACTAAACCTTTACCAAGCATACATCATTTTGCACCAATTCACAAGCATGATACCAATTCCATAAACCTCATAATATAAGTCATTCACATATCCATCCATGAACTCAAAATATCAAACATATATGCACATATAAACACATAACCAAATCCACCAAATAAAGCCAAATCTCATGGCTATATTTACAAACCAAAACATATACATTTACAAGCCATTACAAATTACCAAAATCATTATCAACCCATAATCAAAATGACTCAAAATACCTATACATGCCATATACTTAAAATACCAAAGTTCAAAGGTACAAAGTGATAGGTAGTAGTGTGAAACGATCTCCGACGATCCCTGAATCCGAGCTAGCCTTGATATCACTATAAAACACGAGAAAATACACAAAGTAAGCTATAAAGTTTAGTAAGTTTGTATGAAATAAACTTGATAAAAATCATAACACATAATTCAACAATTAATTAAAGGTACATGAATTCACATCAAATAACAAACCTTTCCATACTCATTCATATAGTTATATACTTTCTTTATCATTTCTTCGATTCAAAACTAATATAGTGTATGCACATACCTGTACCACCTAATAACAATCTCATACACATTCTCGTCTTTCATTTACCCGTTGAACCATTCGGAATAGAAGTCGAATACTCAAGAGGCTCACACGATAAGTACCTATACCATCGTCCGTAGCCAAATCAAGGTAACTTATCCGAAGTACTAATATCATGGCCCGAAGCCAAATCAGCTGATATGCATGGCCCGAAGCCAAATCGATTTATCTCACACCCAAAGTGCTATATCATGGCCCGAAGCCAACTCAATGTAACCCCTAATGACATGTCACTAGTATCCTAAAATATTTCTAAGGTTCAACCGGGATTCCAACTATCGAATCATCGTCGAATCATTTCCAAACTTGTCCGTTGTCACATAATAACAATTTATGCTATATCAAAGCATATAGAATACATTTGAAATGAAATTATAACATACGTACTTACCTCGATTCAAAAATCATGAAATTGTCGATTAATCGAGTACTTTATCTTTTCCCCTATCTAGGTCCGTATTTCTCCTTTCTTGATCTAAATATATTCAAAATTAACTTATTATATCAACTATTTATTCAATTCAATCCAAAATATACATTAAGGCTATTTTACACATTTGCCCCTAAACTTTCACATTTTTCACAATTTAGTCCTTATTTCATAAAATCACAAATTCATGAAATTCCAAATATACCCATGCTATTCAAATTACTATTATGCTCCTAGCAGCCCATATTTTTCATTTATTTCACATTTTAACCACTAACTTTACACATTTCTCAATTTAATCCCTAATTTGTATTTTCACTAAAAATCACTTTATAAAACTTGTATAATTCACAACAAACATTCATAACCTATCATCAATCATTAAAACACTCAAGTATTCATCAATGGAATCATTCAAAATCTTTAACAATTTTTCAAATTAGTCCCTGGGCTAGCTAGACTAAGCTGCAACGATCTCAAAAACGTAGAAATCATTAAAAACGGGACAAAAACGAACTTACAATTGAACTAGGAAGCTTGGCTGAATGTAAAGGAGAAAAAATGGCTTCCTTTGCCCTAACAATCGGTTGGAGAAGATGATAATAGGTGATAAAATGATTTTGTTTTATTTTATTTAACCTTAATTACCAAATTACAAAATTAACCTTATTAATAATTCAATATTTCAATTATGCCAAGCCATTATCATCCACTATCTAATTAATGGTCTAATTACCACATAAGAACCTTAATTTTAAGGTTTTATAGCCATTAAACAACTTTAGCTATTAGAACTCAAGTTTTACACTTTACGCGATTTAGTCCTTTTTATCAAATTGACCAACCAAATAATAAAATTTCTTAACGAAACTTTCACACAATCATTCAATCATGTTGTAAAAATTAAAATAATAATAAAATAAATATTTTGACCTCATATTTGTCATCTCGAAACCACTGTTCTGATTTGACCAAAAACGGGCTGTTACAGATCAGGTTTTTCTAAAAGTATCTCTTTGGAAGAAAGTTCAACGGTTTGGACGTAAGGATAAGCTGAGCCAGAGGTTCATTGGATACTACCGTATTCTGAAATGTATCGGCCCTGTTGCATATAAGCTAGAGCTACCCCCTGAATTAGATCAGATTCACGATGTGTTACACGTCTCTATGTTGAGACGATATCGGTCTAACCCATTTCACATTGTTTTCATTGAGAAGATTGAGGTACGACTAGATCTCACTTTCGAGGAGGAGCTAGTTCAGATTTTGGATTGGGACGTTAAGGTCTTGAGAAGGAAAATGTAACACCCCTAACCCTTATCCTTCACCGGATTAGGGTTACAAAGCATTACCAGAAGTTTACATCTCAAAATATTCAATTATTCAAAAGATTCAAAACATATCATAAATCATAACAATACCAATCAAACCCATACATATTGTCCCTTATACGAGCCCTCGAGGCCCTAAAAAAACTTTAGAATCGAATCGTGACTAAATCAGAAACGTATAGAATTTTTAGGAGAAAGTTAAAAATTTTAATACTGTAGGGGTCACACGGCCGTGTGGCTAGGCCGTGTGACTCACACGGCTGCGACATACGCCCATGTCTCAGACCGTGTGGGCATTCGAAGTAGGGACATAGGGCTGTGTCCCAGCTCGTGTCCGTGCCCGTGTAAATCTCTGACTTGGATCACACGGCCAAGCCACACGCCCGTGTGCCAGGCCGTGTAACTGTCGAAATGGCCTCACACACCCGTGTGTTAGGGCATGTAACAGCCTTACTTGCAACCCTTTGTAACCAACAGGGGACACACGGCCGTGTCGCATGGTCGTGTGGACGAAATATAGGCCATTTTCAAGCCATTTTCCTCACCCAAAACATGATCACTTATACAAGCCATAAGGACCTATTTTCAAGCATCCAAAATGTACCTAACACATGCATATTCAAGCTAGATCATCATGGTATTTGTTCATACAACCAATATGCCCAAAAGGCACCTCAATCACAACAACCAAACATGTATTATACATTTGCATAGTTTAGCCATAAATCAACCAACTTGTGTAACTAAGTCTATGCCAAAACTTACCACAATGTTCACATATCAAAATCGCACTCAAATATACCAATTTGGCCATTCAACATCTATCATCACTAAACCTTAGCAAAATTGACCATATGTCAACCATATCCAAACATACCACATTCAAACATATCAAAAGAACTATTCATGGCATGCATTTTATTTGCCATTCCACCTCCCACCATTTAAGCACCAAAATGCCAAAATATCAACAATTATAAGACTACATATACAAGCCAAAATAAAACCCAATCTATCACCCAAAATACCATATTTACAAGCCAAATAAAATCGTTATTTCATCAAGCACAAAACACCTGTACATGCCATTATAACCATGACTTAAAAACATCAAAATCTACCGATATAGCCTATGGATAGTGTGATAGGTCTCCGACAAGCTTCCAAACTGAACGAGCTTCTGATTCACTATAAGACATGGAAAATAATAAAAAGTAAGCATACAATGCTTAGTAAGTTCGTATATCGTAAAACTTAACTTACCATTTCTTAACATAACATTAAAATTAGCATGGCATAATCCAACCAATAGCTTGGCCAAAGCCTAAGCATCAACACAAACATGTTAGCATACTTGAACATAAATCATAAGCAATTAAACATGGATGGCCATGAAACTTAAACATGAATCAATTGGATTTGTCATCCATCTCAACATAACATAATTTCCATGTATCACCAATTCATATGCATTTCATATATACATGCCTTAGTTCATATTGAACTCTTACAATTTACATTCAAACTCATGGTCATTGAATCGATTAGAATAATGTTGGATACACGGGATAGCTCAGACAAAGTGTGCTAAATATATAACCATAGTATGTCATTTCCTTTACATATATGTTCACACGAGCTGTAGAAAGAGTATGCTCACACAAGCTGTAAAAATGGAACTGCTCACATGAGTTGAGGGTCAGAACGTACCTACACGGTGTTGCTCCACAAGCTGTCAAGTATCAGCAACAAATGCCAGAACTCAGACATCGGTAGGACATTCAAGACCAGCACCCGAAATATGTAAACCTTAATGACATGTCATTTGTATCCTACGAATTACTAAAGTTCAAACGGGGCTCGGTAGTCGATGTAACATCATTGGATATGCAACAATTATTTACATGACAGTCCACAACACATATATATTTCAATAAAAATCATATTAACATTATGTAATTACACGAACTTACCTCGATGATAAAATGTAGATACGGAGTCGATTAATTCAAAACTTTATCTTTGCCCCGATCTAAAGCTGTACGAGATTTGTCTTGATCTAAATGAATAAATTCAATTCACTCAATAATCATTCTATTCTATTCAATCCAAAATTCATATTTTTGCAAAATTATGATTTTGCCCCTTCGAATGGTACACGGGCTAGACACATGGGCGTGTGGTTGGCCGTGTGACCCAAGTCAGTAAGCTCACTTGTTTGGACACGGGGTTGGACACGGGTTGGGACACGGCCATGTGCTTCCATTTTAAATGTTCACACGGCCTATGACACAAGCGTGTCTGGTAGCCGTGTGAATCACACGGTCTGGCCACACGGGTGTGTGTCCTCTGTTTTAAGAAAAATTTTCTAAGTGTTGGAAAAATTTCCCGAGTTATTGGTTTAGTCTCGAATCACTCCCAATGCATGTTTAGGGCCTCTTAGGCTCGTATTAGGGACAAAGTGATTGAAACTGAATGATGATTGCATGTATTGATTTTATGTATGAGAAAAGTATATTTAAAAGTGTTGTAAGTCTGGTAATACTCCGTAACCCTATTCTGGCATTGAATACGGGTGAGGGGTGTTACATTTATTGGTATCAGAGCTATGGTTTAGTCGATTTTAGGACTAACGTAGCGTGTGTGAGAGTCTAGCTATACATGCTATATATAAACTATGATAGTGTGATGACTCCTGACATTTTTAAATGTGTTTTCATATAGTAAATGGATCCTAATCGAGCTATAGTTGATGAGGTTGAAAGTAATGCGCCTACTCCCGCTCAAGGGACAACGTCGTCTGATTGTAACCCGTAACGGGCAGCCATGGAGGAGAGGCTAAAGAAGCCTTCTTCCAAATGATGAACGAGTGGTTCACTCAATACATTCGAACGAACCCGGCTGCTCAATAACCTCCACCCCCTCCTAATCCCCAACATGTACCCGTAGCTCCTCAAGGAGTCGAGATTTTAAGATTGAATAAGCCTCCAATTGATAAGATCTGTAAACACGGGGTTGAAGAGTTCAGAGCTAATGTTGATGATGACCCTGGGAAAGCCGAGTTTTGGCTTGAAAATACGATTCGAGTGTTTGATGAGCTTTCTTGCACACCGGCTGAATGTTTAAAATGTGCTATATCACTTCTGAGGGACAGTGCATATCATTGGTGGAATACGTTGGTATCAGTGGTGTCGAGAGAGAGAGTCACCTGGGAGTTCTTTCAGACTGAGTTCCGAAAGAAATACATCAGTCAACGATTTCTAGATCAAAAGCATAAAGAGTTTTTAGAACTAAAACAAGGCCGCATGACTGTAACCGAATATGAAAGAGAATTTGTACGGTTGAGCAAGTATGCTCGAGAGTATGTTTCTACTGAAGAGATTATGTGCAAGCAGTTTGTTGACGGGTTGAACGAGGATATTAAACTTCTGGTCGGGATATTAGATTTAAAAGAATTCATCGTGTTAGTTGATTGGGCTTGCAAAGCCGAAGACTTTAGCTGAGAAAAGAGGAAAGCTGATTCAGAGGCTAGAGATTCGAAGAAGAGACTGATGAATAAACCTTATCATTCTTCATAAAAGAAATCTCGAGATTTGTTTAGTCGATCGAATGCATCAGTGGGATACCAGAATAAAGATCGTGGAAATCAACATGTGAATTCTAAAGCTCAAGCTACTTCTGTCTTGAGCATTTGCAGCGTGAGAAATAACAAACCCGAGTGCCAATAGTGTGGGAGATGACATTTTGGTGACTGCTGGAATAAGGGTAATAAAGCTTGTTTCAAATGTGGCTCGCCAGATCACTTTATTCGAGATTGCCCAGAGTTATCTAAGAAAGAAAAAGTTCAGAATGCAAGATCGAGCAATACGACTGTGAGAGGTAGACCACCGAGAAATACAGGGAATGTATCCAGTGGTAGAGGTATGACTAGGGACTCAGCGATGAGATCTGAGGCCAGAGCACCTGCTAGAGCCTATGTAACAGCCCGTTTTTGGGTTAAATCGGAACAGTGGTTTTGGGACCACAAATCTGAAGTCAAAATTTTTATTTTATTATTTTAATAAGGTCTACAGCATGATAGATTAATTACGTGAAAGTTTCATAAAGAAATTTTACCGTTTAAATGCTTAATTCGGTAAAAAGGACTAAATCGCGTAAAATGCAAAAGTGTTGTTCTATTAGCTAAAGGTATTAAATAGCTATAGAATATTAAAGTAAAGGTCCTTAAGTGGTAATTAACCCATTTGGGAGTTAATGGATGATATTGGAGTGGTATTTGGTGTAGTTATCAAATATTTTTAAGGTTGAAAGTGGTATTTAGTAATTAAAGTATAGTAAAATAAAAACAAAATAATTATTTGTTTCCATCTTCATCTTCTAGCTGATTTTGCTAAGGAAAAACACCATTTAAGCTTGCTAGGTT
Organism: Gossypium sturtianum; assembly: GCA_025698515.1. Taxonomy (NCBI): domain Eukaryota; kingdom Viridiplantae; phylum Streptophyta; class Magnoliopsida; order Malvales; family Malvaceae; genus Gossypium; species Gossypium sturtianum. Next base: position 121,431,255 of record CM046952.1, read on the forward strand.
CGGCCATTGTGTCCTTGGGTGTGTGATTGAGATAAATAAGATTTGGATCTAGAACGGGGGGAAACAAAGTATCAGATTAGTCAACCTAATTCATCGTTACAGCGAACGATTTAAGTTCGTATGTTATAAATTCATTTCAAATGTATTTTATTTGCTTCCATATAGCATGAATTGTGTTTATGTGATTACGTACGAGTTCAGAAATGATTCGATGAAGATTTGATAGTTGAAATCCCGGTTGAACCTTAGGAATAGTTTAGGATGCTAGTGACATGTCATTAGGTATACTTGAGTTGGCTTTGGGCCATGATTTAGCACTGTGTGTGCGAGAAAAAACGATTTGGCTTCGGGCCATGCATATCGGCTGATTTGGCTTCGGGCCATGGTATCAGAATTTTGGATAAGTTACCTTGATTTGGTTACGGGCCATGGTATAGGTACTTATTGAGTGAGACCTTGAGTATCCGACTTCTATTCTGAATGGAATGTGGTTGATTATGAGATTGGTTGTAACACCCCAAACTCGTCCAAGATGTTATGGCCGAATCTGGCGATATTATATTGAAGTGTTTTTTGAAAACCTCGTTTCTTTAGAAAAGCCATCCTTATTATTAAAACTTGTTTATGTATCTTAACAAAAATTTAGGGTATCTTGTTCTTTCAAAACTTAAGTTATTTTAGTAGAACGTTTGATCATATTAGTTTGTCACTATATTTTAAAACCAAGTTTGATGCGAGAGCTTTTATTATGAATTACGAAAACGTGGTGTTTTGAAAAACCAACTATCTTTTGGAAAACCGCGTTCTACTACTAATCAAATGTAAATTAAACTAAGTAAAATCCCCAAATTAAATTTATAGGAAATAAACTCAAATATATAAATAAGTGCGGTTGTGAGGCCACCTCCGAATCCCTCGCAACACCGATCCGCCTAAGACTGGGGATTACCTGTACAGATAAACAGAGAGGTGAGTTTACGAAAACTCAGTGAGTAACCCCATGCACATAAACACCCAATCATGCCTTTAGGCAAGTACAGTCTTGGCCTAAGCCCAAGTCATTAACAGCTCAGTTCAGTTGGGCCTTAGCCCATTACAGTATCAGTGCCAGTGTGGGCCTTAGACCATAACAGTATCAGTGTGGGCCTTAGCCCATAACAATACCAGTGTGGGCCTTAGCCCATAATAGTATCAGTAACATTTTAAGCATGCAATCAGAAATCCTACCCATCCAGCCTCTACACTCCACTCCGTCCAGCCCAACACTCCACGTGGGGATAAAATCACCCACCCATCCCTACACTCAAAAAATTAGCACCGGTTGCGGCACTAAACAGTATTTGCAGCAGAGCTGCCAGTACAGTACACTTCCTCCAATCATATTAATCCCACCCCATGCAACATATCACACATGAATGCAACATACATATATATATCATGGCATGCTCATATACGGTCATACATAACATAGGGGCATAATAGTCATTTTATCAGTTTGGGGTCTAGGTGTACTTACCGACCCATCAGTAGGTCCACAGTCGTCTCGGGCAACCCGTGCAACCTTAACAGTAAAATAGTCCAAATGGGCCCAAGGCCCATAATGCGGGCCCATGTGGGCCCACACGCTCGTGTGGCCCACTTAGCCCAAAAATGGACTCGGCCATGTAATTTACACAACCTGGCCCAATATTCTCCACACGTTTGTGTGGTTTACCCGTGTGGGGCCCACAAGCCCGTTGGGCCCACACGGCCCATTTTGGCCCAACATGGCCCAAAACGGCCCAAGACCACGAAATTGCTCATGGTGGCCTCGGTATTCTAACGCTCACGTTTTATGCGTTCAGGTTACCACACAAGCGAGCGCACGCTCGTGTAGCGACAATTGCCATACTTTTTCGACTTTTGCCGGTTTATGATTTGGGCAGTGTTTACACACCTGGTTTCAATTCGTCACGAACAGTCGCTCAAGCACTCACCAACCGTCAATCGAACCACGGTGATTCCCCACGAATCTTAGTCTTCAATAATTGATTAGGAGTTTCCAGAGCATAGCATAGCATAGCATCAAAATAAACACTCCCTTGCTTTCAGCAAGATTCGAACCTTAGACCCCTTGCATAGGTAACACGCCACTTACCCCCTAGACCAGCAAGCTCCTTATGTCCTGCTTTACCCATATTTATTTAAAAGCCTACTAACCAAGGGTAAGGGTTTTATTCCCAAAAACCAAAATTTTGCACAAGCCTGTGCTCGAACCCGTGACTTCTCGCACACTCCCAAACACACCCAAATCATTTAGCCACTAAAGCAGATAGGTATTTATGTTAAAAACATGCAAAAATAAATACTTAAGTTTTAGGGCGTTACAACTCTACCCTCCTAAAAGAAAATTTCGGCCTCGAAATTTACCTGGTCAATACAGATGAGGGTATTGCTGACGCATCACCTCTTTGGGCTCCCATGTGGCCTCCTCTGAACTGTGATTGCGCCAAAGTACCTTAACCAGTAGGATAGACTTCTTCCTCAAGACTTTCACATCACGATCTAAGATCTGAACCGGTTTCTCCTCAAATGTTAGGTCCGGTCTAACCTCAATCTCCACAGTCGAAATCACATGCGTGGGATCAGAGTGATAACGCCTCAGCATAGAGACGTGGAACACATCATGAATCCGATCCAACTTTGGAAGAAACTCAAGCTGATAGGCAACCGGTCCCACACGTTCCAGTATGCGATAAGGCCCAATCAATCTAGGGCTCAACTTGCCCTTCTGTCTAAATCTCAGTACCTTCTTCCATGGTGAGACATTAAGAAAGACAAAGTCCCTCAGAGAATACTCAATATCCTTGCGCTTCAAATCTGCATAAGACTTCTGTCTGTCCGATGCCGCCTTCAATCGATCTCGAATTAATCTGACTTTATCTTTAGTATCAGAAACCAATTCAGGGCCCAGAACACGCCGCTCACCCAACTTAGTCCAACACGAAGGAGTACGACACCTACGGCCATATAGCGCCTCGTAAGGTGCCATCTGTATGCTAGACTGGTAGCTTTTGTTATACGCAAACTCTGCCAACAGCAAATAGTCTTCCCAACTGCCTCGAAAATCTATTACACAACACCTTAACATATCTTCCAGTATTTGAATCACCCTTTCTGATTGACCATCTGTCTGGGGGGTGAAATGCAGTACTGAAATCCAGTCTTGTACCCAAATCCTCGTGTAACTTCTTTTAGAACCAAGACGTGAATAGAGGATCTCTATCTAAAATGATGGAAACCGATACCCCATGCAGTCTCACTATCTCAGCCACATACAGTTTAGCCAGCTTCTACAAAGGATAATAAGTACGAACTAGTATGAAATGGGCTGACTTGGTCAACCAATCCACTATGACCCATATTGTATCCTTCTTATTAGGCGTTAGGGGCAGCCCACTAATGAAGTCCATCGTTACCTTCTCCCACTTCCAAAGTGGAATTTTAACTGCTGAAGCAACCCTGAAGGTAACTGGTGTTCGGCTTTAACCTGCTAGTAAGTCAGACACTTACCCACAAAGTCGGTAACTTCATGCTTAAGACCCGGCCACCAATATAACTCTCGAAGGTCTCGGTACATTTTATTCCTGCCGGGATGCATAGCATAAGGACTACTTTACGCCTCTCGCAGTATAGACTGCCTCAAATCAGTATCTCTTGGAACACAGACTCTCCCACGGAAGCACGCACTTTCTTCGCTATTCACCCAAAATCAAGCTTCCCATTCTAAATCTGTCGGAATTGAGGACCCAAAGACCCATCCTCCAACTATTTACCCTTAATCTGTTCAGTCCATGACGGTTTAACTTGGAGTTTGCCCAACAAACTACCGTCATCAAATAAGCTGAGGTAAGAAACCATCGCTCTCAGATCTGTCATAGCCCTACGGCTCAGTGCATCAGCCACCACATTGGCCTTACCTGGATGGTATTCAATCAAACAGTCATAATCCTTAAGCAGCTCAATCCATCTACGTTGCCTAAGATTTAGCTCCTTCTGAGTGAGAAGATATTTGAGGCTCTTGCGATCTGTGCAAATGATACACTTCTCACCGTATAGGTAATGCCTCAAGATTTTCAGTGCGAATACCACCGCGACCAACTCCAAATCATGCGTCGGATAATTCGCCTCATGAGACTTAAGCTAGCGAGACGCATATGCCACTACCTTACCCTCTTGCATCAACACACATCCCACAACCGACATGTGATGCATCACTGTAGACAGTGAATTCTTTCCCAGACTCTGGCTGTATTAAGACAGGGGCCTCTATCAGAACCTTCTTAAGTTTTTCAAAACTCTCTTGCTGCTTATCAGTCCAGACAAGTTGTACCCCTTTACGCAACAACTTAGTCAGAGGTGCAGCAATCAACGAAAACCCCTCAACAAAACATCTATAATACCCTGCAAGACCCAGAAAACTTCGAATCTCAGATATCGTCTTAGGCGGCTTCCAATCCAAAACAGCTTCAATTTTTCGAGGATCCACTCTAATCCCTTCAGTAGATACCACATGGCCCAGAAATGTTACCTCTCGTAGCCAGAATTCACACTTGCTGAACTTAGAGTATAACTGTTTCTCAATCAAAATCTGCAGAACAACTCAGAGATGTGCGTCATGTTCATCCTCAGTTCTCGAATACACCAAGATGTCATCTATAAACACCACTACGAACTGATCCAAATAAGGCTGGAAAACTCGGTTCATCAGATCCATAAATGCTGTCGGTGCATTCGTCAGTCCAAACGGCATCACAAGGAACTCGTAATGACCATAACGAGTCCTAAACGCTGTCTTGTGAACATCAGCCTCTTTGACTCTCAGTTGATGGTACCCCAATCGGAGATCAATCTTAGAGAAGACCGAAGCTCCTCTAAACTGGTCGAATAGATCATCAATCCTTGGCAGTGGGTACTTATTCTTAATCGTCAGTTTATTCAGTTGCCGGTAGTCGATGCACATACGCATGGATCCATCCTTCTTTTTCACAAATAACCCCGGTGCTCCCCATGAAGACACACTAGGGTGGATGAACCCTCGATCCAGTAACTCTTGAATCTGAGCCTTCAGCTCCACTAGCTCTTTCGGTGCTATTCTATAAAGAGCGATGGACACCGGAGTTGAACCTGGTAGGAGCTCAATCCCAAATTCAACTTCAAAGTTTGGGGGCAATCTAGGTAGTTCGTCGGGAAAAACATCCAGAAAATCTCTTACTGTTCTGATATCTTTAATAGACGAAATCTTAGAATCAACTCCACTGATATAGGCTAAATACGCCTCACAACCCTTGCGAACCAACTTCTCGGCCCTCAGAGCAGAAATCACATTTGACAAATAATTTCGATGTTCCCCTATTACCACCACTTCATCACCCTCCACAGTTTTTAGTACCACCCGCTTAGCAGCACAATCCAAATTCACTTGATGCTTAACCAGCCAATCTATGCCCAGTAATAAGTTGAATTCACCAAAAGGTAGTTCCATTAAGTCCGCCAAAAAGATGGCTCCTTGCACCTCCAAAGGTACATCTCTGAACAATTTGCTTACTTTAACTGACTGCCCTAAAGGACTCAACATAGTAATTTCACTCACAGTGGTTTCAACCATTATACCCAAAGTTTGAGACACCGAGCATGCTATAAACGAATGCGTAGACCCAACATCAATCAGTGCAGTGTAGGGTACATAATGAATAAAGAACGTACGCAAGAATAACATCCGGGCGCTCTCCGTCCTCTCGACGGCGTGCGGATAAACCAAAGACCGGCCGCCTCGCCAAGATGACCTACACCTCCTGCCGGTGCTCCATGACCACGCCCATACCATTTCCATCTCTAGCTCGACCACGCCTCTCTGGCGATCGCTGAACACCTCTGTGGCTGAAACAAAGTACTCTAGCCGATGTTTGCATCTGATCGGGCCTCCGTGGATAATCTCTGATACGGTGCTCTAATGATCCGCACCTCAAACATGCCTTAATCCTTTTCCAGCATTCGCCCTGATGGCGTCCACCACAGTAAACACATGGCTGCGGTCCAATAGCAGCAATAGGGGCCCTAACTCTGACCGGCCCATCCACTCTGGCCTTTTTATTCGGCCTCTGAATGGAACTTGAGGGCTCCGAATCCCTCTTATTCCTACCATTTTCTCTATTCAGACGCTCAGTACGCTTCACCTTCTCGGCGATCTTCGCCTTATCAACCAGGGTTGAAAAATCTTGCTCCCTCTATGGAGCTATCAAAACTCTCAGGCTATCTCTGATGCCGTCCTCGAAACGAACACACCGCTCATAATCAGTTGCTACCATCTCACGTGCATAGCGGCTTAATCGCAAAAATTTAGCCTCATATTCAGCCACTAACTTATCCCTCTGAGTCAAATTCAGAAATTCCCTCCTCCGGGCATCCACATAACTAGCGCCCACATACTTCCCTTGGAAAGCAGTCTTGAAGAATTCCCATGTTAATCGGTCAGCCTGAGTACCCTCTTTAACTGTAAGCCACCACTGATAGGCTTCGTATCGCAGCAAGGACACCGCACCTTTTAGCTTCTGTTCAGGGGTGCAGTCGATGTCATCCATGATCCTCTCTGTGGTCTCAATCCAATATTCAGCCACGCTAGGGGCAACTCCTTCGATACCCCTAAAGATCTCAGCCCCATTAGACCGAAGTCGTTCCGTGACTGACCCACGGCCCACGCATGCAGATATTAGGCCCAGACCCTCTCCGTATTTTGCAACATAGCTTGGGACAATGCATCGTCCCTAGTCGCTCGATCCGCTCGATCATGAGACCTGGCCATCACAGTGAAGCTTGCCTCTCTAGCTTCAGCGTTAGGCATGTGGCCCGATAACGAAGACCCAGCCCGACCACCTCTACGGCTTTCGCCACGGCCTCTTGTACCTCTTCCACGAGTACCTTTAGTGCCCATTATCTAATTTTGTATTATCTGTTTTTAACAATTTTATGCATCAGTTTACAGTTCCAGTGTTTGTTTAACAAATATCTTATGTAAAGTAGTATCAGTATTTAAGAGTTTGTTTTCGCAGAACACAGTCTTACTACAGTCTCAGTTTTCCCTAAACCGAATATTTCAGTATAGTCTACTATTGATAATAGTATATTTCACTTTAAGCAAACAGAGCTTCCCGAGGACTTACAATATCAGCGCCGGAGATTCGGTGTACCACACATCAGTAAAAATACTACCATATTGCTTGGAACAGTTCTTAAAAAAAATCGAGTTTTTAGAAGAATCCCAAAACCATAGCCGAGTTTTTATAACCTGGCTCTGATACCACTAAATGTAACACCCCAAACCCAGCCCAGATATTATGGCAGAATCTGGCGATATTACATTGAAGTGTTTTTCGAAAACCTTGTTTCTTTAGAAAAGCCATCCTTATTATTAAACCTCGTTTATGTATCTTAACAGAAATTTAAGGTATCTTGTACTTTCAAAACTTAAGTTATTTTAGTAGAACATTTGGTCATATTAGTTTGTCATTATATTTTAAAACCAAGTTTGATGCGGAAGCTTTTATTATGAATTACGAAAATGTGGTGTTTTGAAAAACCAATTATCTTTTGGAAAACCGTGTTCTACTACTAATCAAATGTAAATTAAACTAAGTAAAATCCCCAAATTAAAAGTTAAAAATTAAAGAGGCCGTATTACATAATAAAAACCCAAATTAAATTTATAGGAAATAAACTCAAATATATAAATAAGTGCGGTTGTGTGGCCACCTCCGAATCCCTCGCAGCATCGATCCGCCTAAGATTGGGGATTACCTATACAGATAAACAGAGAGGTGAGTTTACGAAAACTAAGTGTGTAACCCCATGCACATAAATAGCCAATCATGCCTTTAGGCAAGTACAGTCTGGGCCTAAGCTCAAGTCAATAACAGCTCAGTTCAGTTGGGCCTTAGCCCATAACAGTATCAGTAATAGTTTAAGCATGCAATCAGAAATCCGACCCATCCAGCCTCTACACTCCACTCCGTCCAGCCCAACGCTCCACGTGGGGATAAAATCACCCACTCATCCCTACACTTCAAAAATTAGCACCGGTTAAGGCATTAAACAGTATTTGTAGCAGAGCTGTCAGTACAGTACACTTCCTCCAATCATAATAATCCCACCCCATGCAACATATCACACATGAATGCAACATACATATATATATATCATGGCATGCTCATATACGGTCATACATAACATAGGGGCATAACAATCATTTTACCATAGGGGCATAATAGTTATTTTATCAGTTTGGGGCCTAGGTGTACTTACCGACCCATCAGTAGGTCCACAGTAGTCTCGGGCGACCCGTGCAACCCTAACAGTCAAACAGTCCAAATGGGACCAAGGCCCATAATGCGGGCCCATATGGGCCCACACCCTCGTGTGGCCCACTTAGCCCAAAAATGGACTCAGCCATGTAATTTACACAGCCTGGCCCAATATTCCCCACTCGTTTGTGCAGTTTACCCGTGTGGGGCCCACAAGCCCGTTGGGCCTACACGGCCCATTTTGGCCCAACATGGCCCAAGACCAGGAAACCGCTCATGGTGGCCTTGGTAGTCTAACGCCAATGTTTTATACGTTCAGATTACCACACAAGCGAGCGCACGCTCGTGTAGCATCAATTGCCATACTTTTCTAGCTTTTGCCGGTTTATGATTTAGGCAGTGTTTACACACCTGGTTTCGATTCGTCACGAACAGTCGCTCAAGCACTCACCAACCTTCAATCGAACCACGGTGATTCCCCACGAATCTTAGTCTTCAACGATTGATTAGGCGTTTCCAGAGTCTTTCCTTAACTGCCATACAATTTGTAATCAGTTAACACTTAAGGCAGAAGAAGAAAGGGAATGATGATTCTTTTATAGAACTTACCAAAGGAGAGCAAGAGAACCGAATAGAGGATGGATTCGGCATTAGCACAGCCTTTCACCTTCGATTTATAGCTGTCAAACACAGTTAAACAAAACCTCACTTTAGTAACTCAAAAGTCGAAACTTCCAGTGCCATACTCACTTACCGAAAAGAAATGAGTCAATTGGCAGAAGAAGAGGACATGTTTCGGTAGTAATCAGAACTGAAAATCGGCAGCACAACACTTGAGGGAGAAGAAGAGGATTGATTTAGTGGAGAAGAGAGAAAAGAAATCGAATAAGGCAACTAAGGTCTATTCGGCCAACACAGGGGAAAGAAGAAAATAGGAGATGAAAAAAGAAAAAGGATGTATTCGTCCAAGGAGAAAGATTGCCAAAATGTGCAACAGAAGAAAGTGCAAACACCCTTACCACATTCGGCTAAAGAGTGCAAAAACTGAAAAATGGGAAAAAGAGATTTCGGCAGAGAGCACAACACTTACCAATAAAATCGAACCTGAGAATCCCCCTCTAGCCAAATTCTTGAGTGCTAGAGTCCACTTTCGGCACACTTCTACCTCTCCCCTCACTTCCTTGATTTCCTCCTTAAGTCCCTCATTAGATCTCTCGACCTGATCACACCTCCCCTCAACCATTCAATTTGAATTCACCTCAACCACTTCAGTGTTTCAGTCAAACTCCAACACCTCCACAGCATAGCATCAAAATAAACACTCCCTTGCTTTCAGCAAGATTCGAACCTTAGACCCCTTGCATAGGTAACACGCCACTTACCCCCTAGACCAGCAAGCTCCTTATGTCCTGCTTTACCCACATTTATTTAAAAGCCTACTAACCAAGGGAAAGGGTTTTATTCCCCAAAAACCAAAATTTTGCACAAGCCCAGGCTCAAACCTAGGACTTCTCAGACACTCCCAAACACACCCAAATCATTTAGCCACTAAAGCAGATAGGTATTTATGTTAAAAACATGCAAAAATAAATACTTAAGTTTTAGGGCGTTACAACTCTACCCTCCTAAAAGAAAATTTCGGCCTCAAAATTTACCTGGTCAATACAGATGAGGGTATTGCTGACGCATCACCTCTTCGGGCTCCCATGTGGCCTCCTCTGAACTGTGATTGCGCCAAAGTACCTTAACCAGTAGGATAGACTTCTTCCTCAAGACTTTCACATCATGATCTAAGATCTGAACCGGTTCCTCCTCAATTGTTAGGTCCGACCTAACCTCAATCTCCACAGTCAAAATCACGTGCGTGGGATCAGAGTGATAACGCCTCAGCATAGAGACGTGGAACACATCATGAATCCGATCCAACTCTGGAGGTAACTCAAGCTGATGGCAACCGGTCCCACACGTTTCAGTATGCGATAAGGCCCAATAAATCTAGGGCTCAACCTGCCCTTCTGTCTAAATCTCAGTACCTTCTTCCATGGTGAGACCTTAAGAAAGACAAAGTCCCTCAGAGAATACTCAATATCCTTGCGCTTCAAATCCGTATAAGACTTCTGTTTGTCCGATGCCGCCTTCAATCGATCTCGAATTAATCTGACTTTATCTTTAGTATCAGAAACCAATTCAGGGCCCAGAACACGCCGCTCACCCAACTCAGTCCAACACGAAGGAGTACGACACCTACGGCCATATAGCGCCTCGTAAGGTGCCATCTGTATGCTAGACTGGTAGCTTTTGTTATACGCAAACTCTGCCAACAGCAAATAGTCTTCCCAACTGCCTCGAAAATCTATTACACAACACCTTAACATATATTCCAGTATTTGAATCACCCTTTCTGATTGACCATCTGTCTGGGGGGTGAAACCAGTACTGAAATCCAGTCTTGTACCCAAAGCCTCATGTAACTTCTTCTAGAACCAAGACGTGAAACGAGGATCTCTATCTGAAATGATGGAAACCGGTACCCCATGCAGTCTCACTATCTTAGCCACATACAGTTTAGCCAGCTTCTGCAAAGGATAATCAGTACGAACTGGTATGAAATGGGTTGACTTGGTCAACCGATCCACAATGACACATACTGCATCCTTCTTAGTAGGCGTTAGGGGCAGCCCACTAACGAAGTCCATCGTTACCCTCTCCCACTTCCAAAGTGGAATTTTAACTGGTTGAAGCAACCCTGAAGGTAACTGCTGTTCGGCTTTAACCTGCTGCCAAGTCAGACACTTACCCACAAAGTCGGTAACATCACGCTTAAGACCCGACCACCAATATAACTCTCGAAGGTCTCGGTACATTTTATTCCCACCGGGATGCATAGCATAAGGACTACTTTACGCCTCTCGCATTATAGACTGCCTCAAATTAGTATCTCTTGGAACACAGACTCTCCCACGGAAGCTCAGTACCCCTTCGCTATTCAGTCCAAAATCTGAAGCTTCCCCATTCTAAATCTGTAGGAATCAAGGACCCAAAGACCCATCCTCCAACTGTTTACCCTTAATCTGTTCAGTCCATGACGGTTTAACTTGGAGTTCGGCCAATAAACTACCGTCATCAAATAAGCTGAGGCGAGCAACCATCACTCTCAGATCCGTCATAGCCCTACGGCTCAGTGCGTCAGCCACCACATTGGCCTTACCTGGGTGGTATTCAATCGAACAGTCATAATCCTTAAGCAGCTCAATCTATCTACGCTGCCTACGAATTAGCTCCTTCAGATTGAGGAGATATTTGAGGCTCTTGTGATCTGTGTAAATGATACACTTCTCACCATATAGGTAATGCCTCCATATTTTCAGGACAAATACCATCGCAGCCAACTCTAAATCATGCGTCGGATAATTTGCCTTGATAAACTGAAATAGTAACATATTCTAGGCCCATATTTAGTATGCTTTTGGATGATTTATCCCTTATTTTATGTAAAAAGGTGCTCTTAATCCTTTCTTTTCATGACTTATACTCAGGAAAGCACCCAAGGATAAAAATAACGAGAATCGGGCTCAAAACGGACCAAAACGGGCTAATGAGCAAATCGACACGGCCTGGACTTAGACCCACACGGCCGTGCCAAGTCAATCATCTAGAACACGGTCTAACCCCGACTCACACAGCCGTGTCTCATTAAAGAAATCCGAACACGGCCTGACCACGATTCACATGGGCGTGTGCTATGGCCGTGCCTCTGCCGTGGAAAAGAGCAATTTCATTCGGGAAAGGATACTTAGGGAGAAAGAACTGTATTTCAAAAGCCTATAAATACACCCTAAGTATGACCTAAGAAAGGGGAGCCCAAAGCCATCATCTAGGGGCGTCGTCCTAGGCCAGAGAAGGTAGATTTGTGGGGATTCACTCAGGGATAGCCAGTTGATTCATCTCGAGAAGCCAGAATTATACTCAAGACGAAGGATCTCTCCTTAAATTCCTTCAGGGGGTTTTAGGGATTTCTTATGTTTTGTTTTATCTTTCCTCTTGAGATGTTTTCCTTTATTGTTATGTACTAAACCCTTCGGATACCCGAAGGGGATGAAACCTATGATGAATCTTGTTATTGTTTTCTGAATTATATGATAAATACTTAGTTTGTTCTTAATTTTGTGAGCTTAATCCAAATTTAATGTGCTTAGGTGGAGGAGGAATAGACCCTGCCTAAGAGTAGATCCAACATAATTAAGCGGAGTTGATCGCACGCCTAGAGATAAGGTGACGAGATTTTGTCGAATTAGGGTGAAACCTAATATGGGAGTCCATAGATCGATTTACTGCTATTCTAGGGGGTTATTATAAGAGAACGAGAGTTCCACTAATTAACCTAGGGTTAGAAGTTATTCGCCTCGAGAGAGGGTTTAATATACGTTAGGGAGTCTTACGGATCAAACTAAGTGAATAAATCATATGGTTCAGTGTTAGGTAACAAGTGAAGTCTAGGTGGATTCTTCCTAGGGTATCTCCTAAATCAACTGAGTTTTTCCCAAGTTATTTTCCAAATTCATTCTTCTTTGTCTTAGAGTCTTTAGTTTAGTAGTTAATTAATTTAGATTAATAAACAACTTCACTTATTTTAGGCTAAATAATAGAAAGAAAGTTAGTATGAGTAATTTTAGTTCCTTTGGGTTCGATAATCCGGTCTTGCCTAAGCTATACTACTGTTTGATAGGTGCACTTGCCTCAATCATTGTCAGAGTTAGTTTCCAGGTTCGATCATTCTTTTTATAAATTTTAAAGCTCTGATTCACAATGATCAAGTTGTTGGCACCGTTGCCGGGGAACTAAAATATTAAGAAAACTCTATTTTTATTACTTTAGCCATTATTTTTATTTTTCGCAATTTATTTTTATTTTTAGTTTTAGTTTTAATTTTAAATTTGCTACATTTTCTTTCTTTCTTTTCCTAGCAGGTACCTCTAGTGTATGACTAGAAGGAACCCGAGAGGACCTTTAGAATACGACAGTGATATTGAAGCTACCGCTCGGAGAAATCGCAGAGAAATTAGGCGAGCCCTAAATTACCAATGAGAGCGAGAAGACAGATCCAATCCTACTGAAGGCATGGACGAAAATAATCTTCCCCCACAAGATGTGGGAGAAAATAATGCTCATCGTACTATGTTTGATTATGCTAAACCGCATTTAATAGAAGCCGAATCAAGTATTGTTAGGCCCGCTATAGCCGCTAATAACTTTGAATTAAAGCCTAACACTATACAAATGATTCAGTAGTTTGTTCAATTTGATGGTTTCCAGGACGAAGATCCAAACACTCATATAGCTAATTTTTTAGAGTTCTGTGATACCTTCAAAATAAATGGTGTTTCTAATGATGCCATACGACTTCGGTTATTTCCCTTTTCATTAAAGAATAAAGCTAAACAGTGGTTAAACTCGTTACCACGAGGGTCAATCACTACATGGGAACAAATGACCGAAAAATTTTTATTAAAATATTTCCCATCGGCCAAAACGGCCAAATTACGTAATGATATATCTTCTTTTGTGCAGATGGATTTAGAGACATTATACGATGCATGGGAGAGATATAAGGATCTCTTGAGAAGGTGTCCGCACCATGGTTTACCTTTGTGGCTCCAAGTCCAGACTTTCTATAACGGTGTAAACCCATCAACGAGACAACTAATTGATTCAGCCGCCGGTGGAACCTTGAATAATAGAACTCATGAGGCAGCCTACGAGTTTATTGAAGAGATGTCACTGAATAACTATCAGTGGCAAGTTACAAGAACATGGCCAACAAAAACAAACGGAGTTTACAACCTCGACGCAGCGAAACCATGCTATCAAATCGGTAGAGTTGATGAATAAGAAGATTGATAGTTTGTGTTCTTCGCAGTACATCCAAAGAATGCAAAGGCGACGTAAGTGGAATCTGTGGCGAATCCTCGAGTACCCACCCTACCAACCGGGCACAGAGAGCGAACAGATGAACTATATAGGTAACAATTTCAGATCTAATAATAACCCATATAGTAAAAATTATAATCCAGGTTGGAGGAACCACCCAAATTTTTCATGGGGAGAACAAGGAAATCAAGGAAATAAAAGACAACAACCTCCTCAAAATTTCCAAAATCAGCCCTATCCACAAAAAAAGAAGCCGAATCTTGAAGAGACGTTGAACAAATTCATAGCATCCACGTAAGCCCGTCTCCAAAAACGAGGTAACACTCGACACCCAACAAACATCGATCAAAACGATCGAGAACCAAGTTGGAGGACTTACAAAGGCAATCGGGAAATTACCCGAATCGAAAGAAATTGCGGTTATTATCCGAACGACCGCAAGGGCGTCTACCGAGTAATACCGAAATTAATCTAAATGAGCAAATCCAAGCCATAACACTCAAGAAAGTGAAGAAGTAGACGAACCCACCCAACACAAGGAAACGAGGTAGAAAAAGGTAAAGTTGAGGTAACACAAGACAAGCCAAAACCGGTAATCAAGGAGTACCAACCTCGCGCACCTTACCCCGAGGCATTAAGAAGAGACGACACAGAAACAACAGTTCGGTAAGTTTCTTAAAATTTTAAAGAAATTACATATTAACTTACCATTACTTGAAGCTCTTTCGCAGATGCCAGATTCTAGGAAATTTTTAAAAGAGCTTTTGACAAACAAACGGAAGTTAGACGAGTCGTCACATGTGGAACTTAACGCAAAGTGCTCAAAGAATTCGCCAAAATAGACTACCACAAAAGCTAAAAGATCCAGGAGTTTTACAATTCCATGTTTAATTGGTAGACTAACTGTTGATAATGCGTTAGTGATTTAGGGGCAAGCATAAATGTCATGCCCTATAAATTGTTTAAACAATTAGGTCTAGGGAAACCCAAACAAACTAGGATGAGCATTCAATTAGCTGATAAAACTCAAGTTAGAATTCCTAGGGGTATTATCGAAGATGTTCTTGTAAAAATCGATGATTCGTTTTCCCAAAGAGACTTTGTTGTCTTAGACATTGATAAGGATAATCCGATCCCCTAATTTTAGGAAGACCCTTTTTAGCAACTCGCGGGACTAAAATTGATGTTGATGCAGGAGAACTCATACTTTGTGTAGGGAATGAGACAGTCACCATCAAGGCTCTCGACTCGGCTAGAACATCGAATAATCAAGGTGAGAACGTAAATCCTAATGATAATCATTAGGTTAACTCCTATTTTCAGGAAGCACCACCAAAGAATACAACTGAAACCGATCCTAAACCTCAAGCCAACAAGGAAGTAGTTCATGAAGATCAGGGGATTCAGTTCGATGAGCTAGACGAATGGAAGACACACTTCAAGGAGAAATTAGGGTTACGCGATGAGGAACCACACAAGATAAAACTGAAGGAGCCCCCAAAAGAGCTAATAGGAACAACAAACCACTTCAAAATAGGGGACCATGTACTGTTAGATCAGGCAGATCCTCGAATATCTCCTCCGAACCCTAACACAAACAAAGAAATACCTTTTAGGATAACCAAAGTTTTTCCCATACTAACAAATGAGGTAAGTAATCCTATTTTTGGTACTTTTACTATAAACACATCTCGACTTAAATTTTTTCACGAAGACACAAATGATAGCATGAGGAAGGACTTCTAACTCCTCAAACCACCCTGAAGATGCAAATGAGAGGTAAAGTCTAGCTTAAGACTATAAACTAGCGCTTCTCGGGAGGCAACCCGAGCACTAACATAATTTATTCTCACATTTTGCTTTAAATTTATTTTTTCTTTTCTTCTTTTCTTTCTGAACACTTAGTTATAAACTAACAAGGGGTGCAAAATTCCAGGACACACGGCCTTGCACACGACCGTGGCCGTGGCCGTG
The DNA here is from genome assembly GCA_025698515.1 of Gossypium sturtianum. Lineage (NCBI taxonomy): Eukaryota > Viridiplantae > Streptophyta > Magnoliopsida > Malvales > Malvaceae > Gossypium > Gossypium sturtianum. Next base: position 121,447,493 of record CM046952.1, read on the forward strand.
GCCGTGTGGACCATAAGAATCCTCGTACTGACATAGCAGAGGCCGTGTGAATCAATTTCAACCACTTTTCGACGTCACGGATCCAACCACTACACCACGGGCACCGACAAAGGGGCACGGCCGTGCCCCATAACCGTGTGAAGCTACTGACTTTCCAAGCACGGGCTGAACACGCCCGTGCCTGAAAACCGTGCCAACATACTGACTTGTTGAACACAGGCTAGACACGAGCGTGGGGTAACCAACACGTCCACGGGCATGGGAGAGCCTCAGATGCAAAATTTTATTTAAACCCTACAGCCCTCCCCCTTCACCCCACCTTCTTCCATCTTCTTTTTCTTTCACAAATCTCTCCCCTTTCCTTAGAAACAAAGCCTCTATAACTCTTGAGCTACAACAAAATAATATCCATGGCAAAGAAGCGTAAAAGGCCAATCTCCTCAAAGGAGACCGATTCACATGAGTTCATGCCGGCAGCTTCATCCAAACAACAAGCCAAGGATATTTGAGGCTATCTAGTTTTTATTTTATTTTTCTCTTTTGCTTCAATTTCCTTCCCTTTAACAATCTTATGCTTAATTTAGTTTATTTTATCTTAGTTTTTTGTTTTTAGGTCCTAAAGGCTGCTTGGGAATCACGCCAATTCCGCCACCACCAGCACTCTCATGCAGCCTTAGAGGTCACACCCACCTCGCGAACCATCTACCAATAAGGATTCTCAAGCCCCTTTATCTTTTAGCATTAGTTTAATTCAAAAACTCGTGGGCAATCATCACCCAGATCGCCCCTCCAACTTATCCTTCACCACGACTACTGCCAACTCAAGGAGCTCATCCATAATTCAGGGAGTTTCACTTATCCCCATATCTTCTGATCTGAACATTACATTTATATTATCTAACTTTGTACATTGAGGACAATGTACATCTTAAGTGTGGGGGGTGAACAACCTAAAAAGGTGCCTAACTTTTTTTTCATTATTCTCAAAATTCTGAAATTTAGGTACCAAACTTTTTGCATTATTCTCAAAATCCTGAATTTAGTCTTGTTTGAAAGTAAATTTCTCATATTACTAATTAGGATGAAATTTCTAATGATTTATGATTTTTATTGATATGTTTTAGATTAAGTCATTGATAATTGTGCATTGATAATTAAATTCTAAGAATACTAGAGAATCAAGCATGATAAGTCTATTTTTCTGAATTAAAAATTTTCTAGGTTGTCGAACTGAGTTTAAATATTACTTTGAAGTTTGAAATTCACGAGGTTGACATCATAATGCCCATAATTTTTGTGAGATTTTGAGCCTTATAGAGCATAAATTCTTTTTCTTGCTCACTTTATTGATTATGAGTATGTCAACACTGATTTGTTATTCTAGAACTTGTATCGATTATACATGTCGAGACCATATTTTTTTGATTGATTTGATACACAGAGATGATAAAGACACCTAGGTTTTAACCCACTTACTCCATAAAAAGCCTACCTTCACAAATTAACCTCTAGTGAACCCCTTTTAATCCCAAAACCACTTTTTATTAACATAAATGCCAATATTAACCCACAACCCTTTGTTTTTGTTATCACCATTCCTTTTGACTACCCTTATATCGAGATTTGATTTGATTAGTTGATTAATTATGAATTTTAGTAATTTATCCCTTATTAAGTATTTAGTTTGTTCTTAAAAAAAACGAAGTATATTCATTATTAGTTATGTGATTAAATGAGCTTATACATTTATTTAAATTCTAAATATCGAAGAAGAAGCTCGTACTATTAGTATTATTAGTTTTCAATTGATGTAATTTTTATTATTAGTTCATTAGTGCTTAGTTAGGTAATTTGTCAATTCAATCTCGATCCTAACCCTCTAATTCAGCCTTACTCCACACCTTAACCCTAACCCCGTTACAACCCTAACAAAGACCTTTTGATTTGTGTTTCATCTCATATTTCAGTGGTGGAGATTTGATTTTCATGCAAGCCTATGGGATTAACTCTTCATGTTTGACTTTTGAGTGCCTAAATTTTGAACCTTAAACACTTTGAGTGATTTGAGTGAATCTTTAGTGAGGATGTCAATCCTTGTTGATTTCGAATCAGAGGTAATTAGTTAGATGAAGGGAGACACCTATATTTTCGAGCTACAAAATCTATGACTTAGATTGTTTGAATTTTTAGGAATCTTTGAGTTGAATTATCCATGTATAAATTATCCATGAATTATGATGAGACACTATCAATGACTATTATGAATTATAGGAAGTTTGTTTTAATTGTAAGTAGAGAATTTTGCTTGAGGACAAGCAAAAGCTTAAGTGTGGAGGTATTTGATAAACCGAAATAGTAACATATTCTAGGCCCACATTTAGTATGCTTTTGGATGATTTATCCCTTATTTTATGTAAAAAGGTGCTCTTAATCCTTTCTTTTCATGACTTATACTCAGGAAAGCACCCAAGGATAAAAAGAACGAGAATCGGGCTCGAAACGGACCAAAACGGGCTAATGAGGAAATTGACACGGCCTGGACTTGGACCCACATGGCCGTGCCAAGTCAATCATCTAGAACACGGTCTAACCCCGACTCACACAGTCGTGTCTCATTAAAGAATCCGAACACGGCCTGACCACGATTCACACGGGCGTGTGCCATGGCCGTGCCTCTGCCGTGGAAAAGAGCAATTTCATTCGGGAAAGGATACTTAGGGAGAAAGAAACGTATTTCAAAAGCCTATAAATACACCCTAAGTATGACCTAAGAAGGGGGAGCCCAAAGCCATCGTCTAGGGGCGTCGTGCTAGGCCAGAGAAGGCAGATTTGTGGGGATTCACTCAGGGATAGCCAGTTGATTCATCTCGAGAAGCAAGAATTATACTCAAGACGGAGGATCTCTCCTTCAATTCCTTTAGGGAGTTTTAGGGATTTCTTATGTTTTGTTTTATCTTTCCTCTTGAGATGTTTTCCATTATTGTTATGAACTAAACCCTTCGAATACCCGAAGGGGATGAAACCTATGATGAATATTGTTATTATTTTCTTAATTATATGATAAATACTTAGTATGTTCTTAATTATGTGAGCTTAATCCAAATTTAATGTGCTTAGGTGGAGGAGAAATAGACCCTGCCTAAGAGTAGATCCAACATAATTAAGCGGAGTTGATCGCACGCCTAGAAATAGGGTGACGAGATTTTGCCGGATTAGGGTGAAACCTAATATGGGAGTCCATAGATCGATTTACTGCTATTCTAGAGGGTTATTATAAGAGAACGAGAGTTCCACTAATTAACCTAGGGTTAGACGTTATTCGCCTCGAGAGAGGGTTTAATATACATTAGGGAGTCTTACGAATCAAACTAAGTGAATAAATCGTATGGTTCAGTGTTAGATAACAAGTGAAGTCTAGGTGGATTCTTCCTAGGGTATCTCCTAAATCAACTGAGTTTTTCCCAAGTTATTTTCCAAATTCATTCTTCTTTGTCTTAGAGTCTTTAGTTTAGTAGTTAATTAATTTAGATTAATAAACAACTTCACTTATTTTAGGCTAAATAATAGAAAGAAAGTTAGTATTAGTACTTTTAGTTCCTTTGGGTTCGATAATCCGGTCTTGCCTAAGCTATACTATTGTTCGATAGGTGCACTTGCCTCAATCGTTGTCAGAGTTAGTTTCCAGGTTTGATCATTCTTTTTATCAATTTTAAAGCTCTAATTCACAGCGATCACACCTCATGAGACTTAAGCTGGCGAGATGCATATGCCACTACCTTACCCTCTTGCATCAACACACATCCCACAACCGACATGTGATGCATCGCTGTAGACAGTGAATTCTTTCCCAGACTCTGCCTGTATTAAGACAGGGGCCTCTGTCAGAACCTTCTTAAGTTTTTCAAAACTCTCTTGCTGCTTATCAGTCCAGACAAATGGTACCCCTTAATGCAACAACTTAGTCAGAGGTGCAGCAATCAACGAAAACCCCTCAGCAAAACGTCTATAATATCCTGCTAGACCCAGAAAACTTCGAATCTCAGATACCGTCTTAGGTGGCTTCCAATCCAAAACAGCTTCAATTTTACGAGGATCCACTCTAATCCCTTCAGTAGATACCACATGGCCCAGAAATGTTACCTCTCGTAGCCAGAATTCACACTTGCTGAACTTAGCGTATAATTGTTTCTCCCTCAAAATCTGTAGAACAACTCAGAGATGTGCGTCATGTTCATCCTCAGTTCTCGAATACACCAATATGTCATCTATAAACACCACTACGAACCTATCCAAATAAGGCTTGAAGACTCGGTTCATCAGATCCATAACTGCTACCGGTGTATTCGTCAGTCCAAAAGGCATCACAAGGAACTCGTAATGACCATAACGAGTCCTAAACGCTGTCTTCTGAACATCAGCCTCTTTGACTCTCAGTTGATGGTACCCCGATCAGAGATCAATCTTAGAGAAGACCGAAGCTCCTCGCAACTGGTCGAATAGATCATCAATCCTTGGCAGGGGGTACTTATTCTTAACCGTCAGTTTATTCAGTTGCTGGTAGTCGATGTACATACGCATGGATACATCATTCTTTTTCACAAATAACACCGGTGCTCCCCATGGAGACACACTAGAGCGGATAACCCTCGATCCAGTAACTCTTGAATCTTAGCCTTCAGCTCCACTAGCTCCTTCGGTGCCATTCTATAGGGAGCGATGGACACCAAAGCTGTACCTGGTAGTAGCTCAATCCCAAATTCCACTTCACGGTTTGGGGGCAATCCAGGTAGTTCATCGGGAAAAACATCCGAAAAATATCTTACTGTTCTGATATCTTTAACAGACGGAATGTCAGAATCAACTCCTCTGATATAGGCTAAATACGCCTCACAACCCTTGTGAACCAACTTCTCAGCCCTCAGGGCAGAAATCACATTTGACAAGTAATTCCGACGTTCCCCTATTACCACCACTTCATCACCCTCTACAGTTTTCAGTACCACCCGCTTAACAGCATAATCCAAATTCACTTGATGCTTAACCAGCCAATCCATGCCTAGTATTAAGTCGAATTCAACAAAAGGTACTTCCATTAAGTCCGCCAAAAAGATGGCTCCTTGCACCTCCAAGGGTATATCTCTGAACAATTTGCTTACTTTAACTGACTACCCTAAAGGACTCAACGCAGTAATTTCACTCGTAGTGGTTTCAACAATTATACCCAAAGTTTCAAACACCGAGCATGCTATATACAAATGCATAGGCCCAACATCAATCAGTGCAGTGTATGGTACATTATGGATAAAGAATGTACCTGTAATAACATCTGGGGCGTCTCCGTCCTCTCGGCGACGTACAACATAAACCAGTGCTGGCTACCTCGCTTCAGTATGACCCGCACCTCTTCTCGGTACTCTACGACCACGGCCCATACCATTTCTATCTCTGGCCTGACCACGACCTCTTGGCGGCTACTGAACACCTCTCTGCGGCTGAACAGTACCCCGGCCAGTAGCTTGCATTGGATCGGCCCTCTGTAGACAATCTCTGATATGGTGCTCTAATGATCCGCACCTCAAACATGCCCCAATCCTTTTCCAGCATCCGTCCTGATGCCGTCTACCACAGTCAACACATGGCTGCGGTCTAGTAGCAGCAATAGAGGCCCTAACTCTGAGCGGTCCATCCACTCTGGCCTTTTTATTCTTCCTCTGAATGGAACTTGAGGGCTCCGAATCCCTCTTATTCCTACTCTTTTCTCTGTTCAGACGCTCAATACGCTTCACCTCTTTGGTGATCTTCGCCTTATCAACCAGTGTGGCAAAATCTAGCTCCCTCTGTGGAGCTATCAAAACTCTCAGACTATCTCTGAGGCCGTCCTCGAAACGAACACACCGCTCATAATCAGTTGCTACCATCCCACGTGCAAAGCGGCTTATTCGCAAAAATTTAGCCTCATATTCAGCCACTGACTTATCCCCCTGAGTCAAATTCAGAAATTCCCTCCTCCGAGCATCCATATAACTAGCGCCCACATACTTCCCTTGGAAAGCAGTCTTGAAGAATTCCCATGTCAATCGGTCAGCCTAAGTACCCTCTTTAACTGTAAGCCACCACTGGTAGGCTTCATCTCGCAGCAAGGACACCGCACCTTTTAGTTTCTGTTTAGGGGTGCAGTCGAGGTCATCCATGATCCTCTTTGTGGCCTCAATCCAATATTCAGCCAACTAGGGTCAACTCCTGTGATACCCCAAAAGATCTCAGCCCCATTAGACCGGAGTCATTCCGTGATCGACCCACGGCCCACAGTACTAGTATTGGGCCCAGCGACCCTCTCAAGATTTTGCAACATAGCTTGGGACAATGCGTCGTCCCCAGCTGCTCAATCATTAGACCCAGTTTCAGTCACAAGTGAAGTCGATGGCTCTCTAGATTCAGCGTTAGGCATGTGGCCGATGACGAAGACCCAGCCCGAGCACCTCTGTGGCCTCCGCCACGGCCTCTTGTACCCCTTCCACGAGAACCTCTGGTGCTCATTATCTATTTGCGTATTATCTGTTTTTAACAATTTTATGCATCGCCATTACGATTCTGATGTTTGTTTAATGTATATCTTATGTAAAGTAGTATCGAGATTTAAGAGTTCGTTTCGCAGAACACGCCTTACTACAGATCTCGATTTTCCTAAATGTAGATATTTCAAGACAAATGACTATTGATAATAGTATATTTCACTTTAAGCAAACAGAGGTTCCTGAGGACTTACAATATCAGCACTGGAGATTCGGTGTACCACACATCAGTAAAAATACTGCCAAATTGCTTGGAATAGTTCTTAAAAAAAATTTCAAGTTTTTAGAAGAATCCCAAAACTACAGCCGAGTTTTTGTAACCTGGCTCTGATACCACTAAATGTAACACCCCAAACCCGGCCCAGACATTGTGGCCGAATCTGGCAAAATTACATTGAAGTGTTTTTTGAAAACCTCGTTTCTTTAAAAAAGCCATCCTTATTATTAAACCTCGTTTATGTATCTTAACAGAAATTTAGGGTATCTTGTTCTTTGAAAACTTAAGTTATTTTTGTAGAACGTTTGATCATATTAGTTTGTCACTATATTTTAAAACCAAGTTTGATGCGGAAGCTTTTATTATGAATTACGAAAACGTGGTGTTTTGAAAAACCAATTATCTTTTGGAAAACCGTGTTCTACTACTAATCAAATGTAAATAAAACTAAGTAAAATCCCCAAATTAAAAGTTAAAAATTAAAGAGGACTTATTACATAACAAAAACCCAAATTAAATTTATAGGAAATAAACTCAAATATATAAATAAGTGCACTTGTGTGGCCACCTCCGAATCCCTCGTAGTACCGATCCGCCTAAGACTGGGAATTACCTGTACAGATAAACAGAGAGGTGAGTTTACGAAAACTCAGTGTGTAACCCCATGCACATAAACAGCCAATCACGCCTTTAGGCAAGCACAGTCTGGGCCTAAGCCCAAGTCAATAACATGGGCCTCAATTGGGCCTTAGTCCATTACAATGATCGAGACTACAGGTGTGGGCCTTAGCCCATAATAAGATGTGGGGGGCCTTAGCCCATAACAAATGTCGGGCAGGCCTTAGCATGCAATCGTAAATCCTACCCATCCACCTCTACACTCCACTCCGTCCACTTTAACACTCCACGTGGGGATAAAATCACCCACCCATCCCTACACTCCAAAAATTATCACCGGGCCATGGCACTAAATGAAGATTTGCAAAGCAGAGTCGCGAAGATAGTACACTTCCTCCAATCATAATAATCCCACCCCATGCAACATATCACACATGAATGCAACATACATAAATATATGATAGCATGCTCATATACGGTTATACATAACATAGAGGCATAAAAGTCAATTTACCATAGGGGCATAATAGTCATTTTATCAGTTTGGGGTCTAGGTGTACTTACCGACCCATCGATGGGTCAATCATCATCTCGGGCGACCGTGCAAGCTTAATACCAAACAAATTAAATGGGCCCAAGGCGTGTCAATGCCATGGCCCATGTGGGCTCACACGCCAGTGTGGCCCACTTAGCCTAAAAATGGACTCGGCCATGTAATTTACACAGCCTGGCCCAATATTCTCCACACGTTTTTGTGGTTTACCCGTGTGGGGCCCATAAGCCCGTTGGGCCCACACAGCCCATTTCAGCCCAACATGGCCCAAAACGGCCCAAGACCACGAAATCGCTTATGGTGGCCTCGATAGTCTAATGCCTACGTTTTATGCGTTCAGATTACCACACAAGCGAGCGCACGCTCGTGTAGCGTCAATTGCCATACTTTTCCGACTTTTGCCGGTTTATGATTTGGGAAGTGTTTACACACTTGGTTTTGATTCGTCACGAGCTGTCGCTCAAGCACTCACCAACCTTCAATCGAACCACGGTGATTCCCCACGAATCTTAGTCTTCAACGATTGATTAGGAGTTTCCAGAGTCTTTCCTTAACTGCCATACAATTTGTTATCAGTTAACACTTAAAGCAAAAGAAGAAAGGGAATGACGATTCTTTTATAGAACCATAAACAGCCAATCATGCCTTTAGGCAAGTACAGTCTGGGCCTAAGCCCAAGTCAATAACAGCTCAGTTCAGTTGGGCCTTAGTCCATTACAGTATCAGTACCAGTGTGGGCCTTAGCCCATAACAGTATCAGTATGGGCCTTAGCATGCAATCAGAAATCCTACCCATCCAGCCTCTACACTCCACTCCGTCCAGCCCAACACTCCATGTGGGGATAAAATCACCTACCCATCCCTACACTCTAAAAATTAGCACCGATTGCGGCACTAAACAGTATTTACAGCAGAGCTGCCAGTACAGTACACTTCCTCAAATCATAATAATCCCACCCTATGCAACATATCACACATGAATGCAACATACATATATATATATGATAGCATGCTCATATATGGTCATACATAACATAGGGGCATAACAGTCAATTTACCATAGGGGCATAATAGTCATTTTATCAGTTTGGGGTCTAGGTGTACTTACCGACCCATCAGTAGGTCCACAGTCATCTCGGGTGACCCGTGCAACCTTAACAGTCAAACAGTCCAAATGGGCCCAAGGCCCATAATACAAGCCCATGTGGGCCCACACGCTTGTGTGGCCCACTTAGCCCAAAAATGGACTCGGCCATGTAATTTACATAGCCTGGCCCAATATTCTCCACATGTTTGTGTGGTTTACCCGTGTGGGGCCCACAAGCCCGTTAGGCCCACACGGCCCATTTCGGCCCAACATGGCCCAAAACGGCCCAAGACCACGAAATCGCTCATGGTGGCCTCGGTAGTCTAACACCCACATTTTATGTATTCAGATTACCACACAAGCGAGCGCACGCTCGTGTAGCGTCAATTGCCATACTTTTCCGGCTTTTGCCGGTTTATGATTTGGGCAGTGTTTACACACCTGGTCTCGATTCGTCACGAACAGTCGCTCAAGCACTCACCAACCTTCAATCGAACCACGGTGAATCCCCACGAATCTTAGTCTTTAACGATTGATTAGGAGTTTCCAGAGTCTTTCCTTAACTGCCATACAATTTGTTATCAGTTAACACTTAAAGCAAAAGAAGAAAGGGAATGATGATTCTTTTATAGAACCATAAATAGCCAATCATGCCTTTAGGCAAGTACAGTCTGGGCCTAAGCCCAAGTCAATAACACTTTCGATTCCACTGGGCATTAGTCCATTACAAAGATCGCACTGCAGTGTGGGCCTTAGCCCATAATAAGATCAATGTGGGCCTTAGCCCATAACAAGATTGGGCATGGACCTTAGCATGCAATCGAAATCCTACCCATCCAAATTTACACTCCATTCCGTCCAAAATTCAACACTCCACGTGGGATAAAATCACCCACCCATCCCTACACTCCAAAAATTAGCATCGGTTGTGGCACTAAATAAAGATTTGCAAAGCAGAGCTACCAAGACAAAGACACTTCCTCCAATCATAATAATCCCACCCCATGCAACATATCACACATGAATGCAACATACATATATATATGATAGCATGCTCATATACGGTCATACATAACATAGGGGCATAACAATCAATTTACCATGGGGCATAATAGTCATTTTATCAGTTTGGGGTCTAGGTGTACTTATCGACCCATCAGTAGGTCCACAGTCGTCTCGGACGACCCGTGCAACCTTAACAGTCAAACAGTCCAAATGGGCCCAAGGCCCATAATACGGGCCCATATGGGCCCACACGGTTGTGTGGCCCACTTAGCCTAAAAATGGACTCGGCCATTTAATTTACATAGCCTGGCCCAATATTCTCCACACGTTTGTGCGGTTTACCCGTGTGGGGCCCACAAGCCCGTTGGGCCTATACGGCCCATTTCGGCCCAACATGGCCCAAAACGGCCCAAGACTACGAAATCGCTCATGGTGGCCTCGGTAGTCTAACGCCCATATTTTATGCATTCAGATTACCACACAAGCGAGCGCACGCTCGTCTAGCGTCAATTGCCATACTTTTCCGGTTTTTGCCGGTTTATGATTTGGGCAGTGTTTACACACCTGGTTTCAATTCGTCACGAACAGTCGCTCAATCACTCACCAACCTTCAATCGAACCACGGTGATTCCCCACGAATCTTAGTCTTCAACGATTGATTAGGAGATTTCAGAGTCTTTGCTTAACTGCCATACAATTTGTTATCAGTTAACACTTAAAGCAAAAGAAGAAAGGGAATGATGATTCTTTTATAGAACTTACCGAAGGAGAGCAAGAGAACCGAATAGAGGATGGATTCGGTACTAGCACAGCCTTTCACCTTCGATTTATAGCTGTTAAACATAGTTAAATAAAACCCCACTTTAGTAACTCAAAAGTCGAAACTTCCAGTGCCATTCTCACTTACCGAAAAGAAAAGAGTCAATCGGTAGAAGAAGAGGACTGGTTTCGGCAGTAATCAAAATCGAAAATCGATAGCAGAACACTTGGTGGAGAAGATGAGGATCGATTTAGGTGAGAATAGAGAAAAGAAATCGAATGAGGCAACTAAGGTCTATTCGGCCAATACAGGGGAAAGAAGAAAAGAGGAGATGAAAAGAAAAGAATGATGTATTCGGCCAAGGAGAAAGATTGCCAAAATGTGCAACAGAAGAAAGTGCAAACACCCTTACCACATTCGGTTAAAGAGTGCAAAAATCAAAAAATTGGAAAAAGAGATTTCGGCAGAGAGCACAACACTTACCAATCAAAACCGAAACTGAGTATCCCCCTCTAGCCGAATTCTTGAGTGCCAGAGTCCACTTTCGGCACACTTCTACCTCTCCCCTCACTTCCTTGTTTTCCTTCTAAAATCCCTCCTCAAATCTCTCCACCTGATCACACCTCCCCTCAACCATTCAATTCGAATTCACCTCAACCACTTCAGTGTTTCAATCAAACTCCAACACCTCCACGGTACAGCAGCAAAATAAACACTCCCTTGCTTTCAGCAACATTCGAACCTTATACCCCTTGCATAGGTAACACGCCACTTACCCCCTAGACCAGCAAGCTCCTTATGTCATGCTTTACCCACATTTATTTAAAAGCCTACTAACCAAGGGCAAGGGTTTTATTCCCCCAAAACCAAAATTTTGCACAAGCCCAGGCTCGAATCTAGGACTTCTCAAACACTCCCAAACACACCCAAATCATTTAGCCACTAAACCAGATAGGTATTTATGTTAAAAACATGCAAAAATAAATACCTAAGTTTTGGGGCGTTACACTGGTACGATATGGTACAGGTACGTATGGAAATGAATTGAGTATTGAAAACTATGAAATTGATGAGTTTCTTGGTAAGCTATATGAATGATCATATGATGGCTTGAGATTTAATAAATTTGTTGCACATTGTTTTCTATTGTATAAATGATTTATAAATGATGATAATTACTCAATGTTAACATACGAGCTTACTAAGCTATATAGCTTACTTTGTGTATTTTTTCATGTTTTATAGTGATTTTAAAACTAGCTCGGGTTCGGGGATCGTCGGAGATCGCTTCACACTATCCACCTATATCTTGGTATCAATGAACTTTGGTAATTTGAGTATATGGCATGTATAGGGACTTTGAGTCATGTTAGTTATATTTTGGTAATGGCTTTGGCCAAATGAATTGGCTTGTAAATGCTTATATTTTGGTTTGTATATATAGCCATGGGTAATGGCTTAATTTTGGTATATTTGGTATGTTTGAATTATGTGCATATATATGTGCTTATGTCTTGTGCTTATTTAGTTGGTTAAAATGATTGATGATAATAAGTACCATGAATGGTAAGTTAATGATTTGAGGAATTGGTAACATGCTTGTGAATGTAAATGTTTTGAGTTGTAAATATAGCCATGAGAGTTGGCTTAATTTGGTGAATTTTGGTTATGTACATATATGTGAATATATGGTTGATATTAGATGTGAATTATGTGTGTGAATTGGTTCAAAATGATGTATGATTGGTAATAGTATAGTTAGTTGAATTGGTATGTTTTGATGGAGTAAGGTTTGAGGTTATAAGCATGTTGAATGTTGGTATTTAAAGTGGTATGGATTAGTCTTGATTGTGGCTGAATTGAATGTTATTTATGCTATGATTTGGTACCATTTGAGCTTGTTAAGGTATGTGCAAAATGGGTGGCAAAATGGCTTGGTAAATAGCCTATGAAACACCCCAAACCCGGCCCACGAGATTTGCCCAGATTTGGTATGTTCCTCAAGTAAACCGCTTTCAAAATTCTTTCGTTACCTAGAGAAAACTTGTGCGATTTTGAAAAAAATTATTTTGGGTTGGGCTTGTGTTGAAAACGAATTCAATTCTTTATATTAAAAATTTTACTTAAACTTTAATAGGTAAAACTCATAATCATAATAAATAGAAATAAATGGAAAACAACCCAACTATGGCCTTATGGCCTTATTACATCAAATAATTTCCAAGTAATTCAAGTACTTAAATAGAAATAGTAGTTCATAAAATAAAAACTTCATGTTGAGCATGGCCACCACAAGTTCTGCCGTCCCGGTCCATCACCGATTATCACCTGAAAAATATTCCCCAACGGGTGAGTCAAATGCACTCAATGTGTACACAAACACTAAATCAAAATAGAATCAGGGCATACAAATGTTACGCATTCATATCATAGCATACAAATTATGATGCATTCCCAAACCCAAACCTAATAAGCCATCCGCTACACTCCCGCACCAACCTCGTATAACCGTGGGGACTACTAAGTCGACCCTCCTTCCGCTACACTCCATATCGCGGTCTTAGGTCACCGCATTTGTGGTCTTAGGTCACCACATTCGAGATATCGCGGTCTTAGATCACCGCATTCATTCATCGTGGTCTTAGGTCACCACATTCGATACCACGGTCTTAGGTCACCGTGTTCGTGGTCTTAGGTCACCACATTCACTTCCCCTTTCAAACAAACCCATATGCCCCATATAATGATGATATGCATAAATATGCCGAGTTCACATTCTTATCATATTCTCATGTTACTAATGACCTTTTTCATATTCTTTTTAGAAGTAGGAAACGTGCACTGAGTACTTAGTACCATAACATGGTACCCTAGCCACTTTCGTTAATATCACATATTTTAATAAAACAGCCATGAAACATATTAAGAAGTAGTGTGGGGTACACACTGATTTGTTTAACCACTTCACTCGAAATCCCAAAATCGATCTATCGCTTTAGATCTCAAGTTCCTACAATTGATTAATCACTTACTATTTAGCACAAAGCCTATTCGGCTTAGAAAACCAAATCCTAGTAGGATTTGTATTCTTAAAGCTTACCTTGGTGTCAATTTGATGATTTAATCAAATCCCGTAAACTCGTATTTTCCCTTTGAAATCGGCTAGTCACTAAATCCCTTGAATTGGTTAGTTTTCGGCTTAAAACACATAATAATAGATCTACTACTAAAATAGGCCTTGGCCGAATTTACCTTTGTTCTTACCTTCCAAATCTTAACTCCGAATTGGATCCTTGCTTCTTTATTGTCATCGAAATCCCTATGTACCCATGTTAGATCCAATCTAACATTAAATCATAATAATATAGCTTATGGCCGAATGGTATTCATAACTTACCTTAGATCTTAAAAGTTCCGAAAGATACCTTCTTGTAGTTGACAATTTCTTAAATCCCAAAACACCCTTCCATAACTCCTACCAAAATCCATAATAGAGATTAGTCCCTAAATTTTAGATAGGTTTAAAATATAAAAGAATTGAAACCAAACTTTGGATCTTACCCTTTTTAAGAAATCGGTAACACCCTTTTTAAAAGCCCCTTAAAGAATCGGCCTTGATGACTAGATGATAAAGTTTCGGCTTTTGGGATTTAATGGAGAAGTCGACTAGAGGTTCTCTTGGGGTATTTGGTTTCCACGAAAATAAGGAAAAGAAACTTGAGAATTTTGGCAATGGTGGACTATAGATTCGGCTTGACAAAAGAAAAGAGAAGAGAAGAGAGGAGAGCACTCGTAAATTCAGCAGAGAGAGGAGGAGGAAGAAAAATTGATGAGTAGCCCTATTTCCTTCCTTTTATAGTCGAAACTACTCCTCGTAATCCCTTACTTGGCCACCACTCTTCTTTATTTGATAGCTTTATCTCTTAATTTAAAATAATTAGAGAATAATCCTTTATTATCTCTTCAAAAATAATCCAAATTAAATCCCTTATTTATCACCTTATTAATCGAATATTAAAGAGAATAAAACTCCTCCTTTCTAGAAGGCTTGTGCCGCCCACCTCAGAGCTTCTGGAAGCAAAAATAAAACTTCTTTTATTTGCTTCCCAAGTGACTCGAACCTGTGCCCAACACCTTGCATGTGGCTCCATTTCCAGAGGCCCTAAATGGCATCTTCAGCCACTTTTTCCAAGCCTGTTTGTGTGTCAAATTTCACAAACTTTTTCTTTTAAGGCCACCTTGCCTTAATTTCCTCTTTTAAACTTTAAAACTCGACATTTCTAAGTCATTTCTAAGTTTCCAAAAATTTTCGTTCGGCTCAGAAACTTGACATTTTCTTACATTTCCAAGTTTCCAAAAATGTGCACTTTCCTATTTTGAATCATTTCCAAATCATTTCCATCCATTTTCGTGTTTCCAAAAATGTTCACTTTCCATTTTTTTTAACTTAACATTTCCATACATTTTCAGGTTTCCAAAATTGTTCAAAATTTATTCTTAGTACATAAAACATGTTACTTCGTACAATTAAATCGAAAATGCATAGGCCCTTTCCAGATGTTACAATTCTACCCCCTTAAAATAATTTCGTCCCTCGAAATTTTCTAACTAAAATAATTGAGGGTATTGTTGTTGCATTGCCTCTTCCGGTTCCCACGAAGCTTCTTCCGATCCATGATTGCGCCATAACACCTTGACTAGAGGAACCGACTTCCTCCGTAGCACTTTCACATCACGCCCAATATCCGACCGGCTCTTCCTCGTAGGATAAGTCCGGCCTTAGCTCTACTTCTTCGACAATACCACATGAGACGGATCCGATCGGTAACGACGTAGCATGGATACATGGAATACGTCGTGCATCCGCTGCAACTCGTGGCAACTCCAATTGGTATGCCATCGCTCCAACTCGCTTCGAAGACTTCCGATAGGGCCATATAAACCTTGGGCTTAACTTCCCCTTGCGACCAAACCTCATTACCTTTTTCCAAGGCGAGACTTTCGAAACACTTGGTCTCCCACTTCAAACTCTATTTCCTTCCGCTTAAGGTCCGTGATACGACTTCGCCTATCGAGGCTTCCTTTAACCGTGCTCGAATCATCTCAACCTTCTCTTCGCCGCCACTAACTCGACCCAAAACTCGACGTTCTCCTAACTCACCCAACAAGTAGGAGTTCTACACTTTTGACCATACAATGCTTCATATGGTGCCATCCGAATGCTAGCCTAATAGCCGTTGTTGTAGGCGAACTCCGCCTAAAGGCAAATAGTCTTCCCAACTTCCTCGAAAATCCATCACACAAACTCCTCTCAACATATCCTCCAACACTTGTATAACTCGTTCGACCGCCTGTCTGATTGTGGATGAAAAGCCGTAGTGAAGTCCAAATTAGTGCCTAAAGCTTGATGAAGTGCCCTCCGCAACCGAGACATAAACCTTGGGTCTCTCGGAGATGATCGATCTCGGGTACACCATGTAACCTCACAATTTCGCCACATATAACTTAGCCACTTCCAAGAGAATAGTCAACTCTTCACGGGATGAAATGCGCGACTTAGTCAAACGGTCCACTATCACCCATACCGAGTCCTTCTTAGTAGGCGTAAGTGGGGAAGCCCACTAACGAAATCCATGGTAATTCTCTCCCACTTCCATTGCGGAATCTCGATTGGTTGAAGCAATCTCGATGGAACTTGGTGTTCACTTTAACTTGTCGACACGTCAAACATTTCCCCACAAATTCGGTCACTTCTTGCTTAAGATCGGACCACCAAAATTGTTCCCTTAGATCTCAGACGACTTAATGCCTCCGGGATGCATAGCATAAGGGCTACTATGCGCCTCCCGAAGAATCCTTTGTCTTAACTCCTTGTCCTTAGGCATACATGCCTTTCCCTTGAAGCACAATACTCCTTCATCATTAACACTATAATCCTCTAACTCTCCGTTCTGCACTTGCTGTAACTTAGCACTTAGATCCTTATCAACAAACTGTCCCTCTTTCACCTCCTTCACCATGTGGGCTTGACTTGCAACTCGCCAACAAAGCTTCCATCATCGTACAAACTTAAGTGAGCAAACATAGCCCTTAGATCCGACACAACCTTTCGACTTAGGGCATCAGCTACCACATTCGCCTTGCCCGGATGATATTCGAACGAACAGTCGTAGTCCTTCAACAACTCCACCCACCTTCGTTGCCTCAAGTTCAACTCCTTCTGAGTCAACAGATATTTAAGGCTCTTGTGGTCCTGTGTAGATCACTAACCTTTCTCCATAGAGGTAGTGCCTCCAAACCTTAAGGGCGAAAACCACCGCCGCGCCCAAGTCATGAGTTGGGTAGTTAACCTCATGAGGCCTTAGTTGCCGAGGACGCATAAGCGACTACTTTTCCTTCTTGCATTAGCACACATCCTAATCCCGTGTCACGGCGTCCACAAGACACCACAAAATCCTTCCCACCCTCCCCTTTGAATTAACACTGGAGCCTCCGTCAACACCTTCTTAAGGTTGTCAAAGCTCTTTTGTTGCTTATCGCACCATTCAAAGGGTACTTCCTTCCTTAGTAACTTTGTCAAAGGCGCGGCTATTGACAAGAATCCTTCTACTGAACCTTTGTAATAGCCTCGCCAAACCTAAGAAAATTCGAATCTCACCACGGACCTAGGTGGTTTTCAATCCAACACCGCTTGATCTTCCTAGGATCCACTCTTATTCCTTCTGCGGATACCACATGCCCTAAGAATGCCACCTCCTTAAGCCAAAATCCACACTTGCTGAATTTGGCATAGAGCTTCTTCTCCTTAACACTTGTAGCACAACTTCGGAGATGTTCATCATGCTCCTCTTCGGACTTAGAATACACCAAAATATCGTCGATGAACACAACAACGAACCTATCCAAGTAGGGTTGAAAAACTCGGTTCTCATCATATCCATGAACGCGGCCGAGCGCTTGTCAATCCAAACGACATCACCACAAACTCAAAATGGTCGATCTTGTCCTAAAAGCGGTCTTATGGATATCTACTTCCTTCACCTTCAATCGGTGATATCCCGACCTTAAGTCTATCTTTGAGAATACTCATTGCCTTCTTGATCGATCGAACAAGTCATCGATCCTTGGCAAAGGATACTTGTTCTTGATGGTCACTTTATTCAATCGACGGTAATCTATGCACATACGCATAGTTCCGTCCTTCTTCTTTACAAATGTA
The DNA here is from genome assembly GCA_025698515.1 of Gossypium sturtianum. Lineage (NCBI taxonomy): Eukaryota > Viridiplantae > Streptophyta > Magnoliopsida > Malvales > Malvaceae > Gossypium > Gossypium sturtianum. The sequence continues at coordinate 121,465,524 of CM046952.1, forward strand.
ATCGGTGCTCCCATGGAGACACACTGGGTCGTATGAACCCACGATCCAACAACTCTTGGATTTGAGCCTTGAGCTCAACTAACTCCTTTGGCGCCATTCGGTATGGAGCGATTGACACAGAGAGCTATTCCTGTAGTAAGTCTATTCCAAACTCCACCTCCCTATCCGGGGTATTCTCAGTAATTCCTCCTAAATACATCTTCAAAGTCTTTCACCGTTCTAACTCCACCGACACCTTCTTCCTTTCCACCTAACGCACTTACGAAGGCTAAGAACGCCTTGCACCCTTTCTTAACCATTTTCTCACCTTCAACGCCGAAACTACGTTGGACAGGTAGTTTCTTCTCTTCCGATCATTACTACTACTTCATCCTCCGGGTCCTTAGTTCCATTCGTTTAGCCGCACAATCCAACACACTCTTCTGCTGCTCTACTAGCCACCCATTCCAAGTATAAGTTCAAACCCCCGAAAGGTAGTTCCATTAAGTCACCAGAAAGTTCACTCCCAATCTCTAGGGGTACATTCGAAAGATCTTATCCACCACTACAGCTTAGGCCTAATGGGCTTACTACGCTCATCATCTGCCTATCGGAAGGTTCGAGTCTAAGCCTAGTGTTTCCACTACACTACATGCAACATAGGAATGGGTCGAGCCCACATCAATTAGAGAAAAATAGGGCTTGTCAAAAATAAAGAACGTCACTGCTATAACGTCCCACGCGCCTCCATCTTCCCTCCGTGAACCGCATAAACCAAACCTGGTTGCCTTGCCTCAAGATTAGCAAAGACCTCTACCTTGTGTTCCACGGCCTCTGCCAAGACCATTACCTCTCACATTACTCGAACCACGACCTCGTTGAGGTGCGGTCCTCCTCTACGACCGACTAACATCCCGAGTGTTGGTCACTTTCATCCGATTGCTTAGGACAATCCTTGATCACATGGTCCTTGGACCCACATCTAAAACATCCTCCTATTTTCTTCCAAAGACTCTCCTAAGTGCTTCTTTCCACACACACATCACAAGGTCGATACCGCCTTCCGAACCAACTTGTCGACCTCGCGGCCCATCAACTCTAGGCCTCTTATGAACCTTTCCGCACGTTCTAAAACCTCTTTTGGGCCTATTCCTATCCATAGCCCGCTTTGTAGAATCCTTGATTCCCTCAAACCACCTTGGCCTTTTCTACTAAAGCGAAGACTCCCACCTCGATGCGGTGCTATCAACGGGCCTCGGATCATCCCTTAGCCCGTCCTCAAAACGGACACAGCGCTCATGCTCAGTTGCCACTACTCCTCGAGCATATCGGCTCAACCTCAGCAATTCAGCCTCATACTTTGCCACGGACTTATTCCCTTGAACCAGCCCCAGAAATGCCTTCCTTTGCTCATCCGTATACCTGGTTCCCACATACTTCTTCTGAAATGCTTCCTTAACATATTCCTGTGTCGATCCTCACCGTGGCACCATCCCGAATACCAACCACCACCGATACGCTTCATCGCATAACAAAGTGCCACCATTCCTTTTAACTTCTCCTCAGGGGTCAAGTCAAGCTCATCCATGATGCGCTCTGTTGCTTCATACCAGTACTCAACTGAACTGGGTGCCACACCCGATACCCCACGAAACATTTCGACTCCATTAGCTCAGAGCCGCCAGTACGGACTTACGGGTTCCCGAATTTCCTCTGCACCACCACCAACTCCAAAACTCGCGGACACGACTGCGACACAACATCATCCCCCGTCTAAGCTTGCTGCTCAACACCAATAGCTGAGGGTGGTGGTGGCGGTGGTATCTCATTGTCGGACCCTTGACCCGATCTAACGGGTTACGACACCGCCATCCTTCCTCTACCTCGTCCCACGACGACCACGTCCTCTAGAGCTCATTTCTAACGTCGTGATCCGATTAAGAAGTTTTATGAATTAGTCTTTGTTTCACTTGATTACCCGCGAAGAAATTTTATGAAAAGAGTTTTAGGAGTGGTTCTTTCGTATGCACACAGCCTTTTTCCATTCATTCATCCATACATCCATCAAACAATCATGAACTCTCATTCATTCAGAGAAAGGTTGTAGTTTTCATTGTTATTGTTTTTTTCCTTCCACTACCTGTGGTATTTTCGTAATTCACCCTACTCTGGTATTTTCGTAATTTTTCAAAAGGAAAAAGTTCCTTGGTGATTTTGTCACAAAGTATTTTGGTATTTTTAAATTCCGGGTATTTTGAAAAATTTTAAAATCCAGGTATTTAGGTGATTTTGGGCCTCGGGGTATTTTGGTGATTTTTTCCAAGTTCTGGTAAATTTATAAAATCTTATAAATCAGGGATATTTCAAAGGTTGCAAAACTTTGAGGGTTCTTTTTGAGAATTATACTTTTCAAAACGGTGATGTTGCAAAAATTTTGGAAATCGTGGTCATTTTGGTAATTTTATAAGTTAGGGGCAATTTGAAATTTCCAAAATTCAAGGTATTTTTGATAATTTGCAAATTAGGGTTTTTGAACATTGATAAAATAATGAAATTTTGGCAAAAGCTGTTGGGTAGTTGGTCATTTTATAAACCAAGGGTATTTTGGTAATTTTACCACTAGGGGCATTTTTGTATAAATCGGAAATCTTTCAAAAATTTTGTAAAGATGGTTTTCATGAATTTAGAAGAAAGTTTTAAGAGTTCTAAAACTAGGGTTTTGTTGTTTTTATAAAAACACGGCTAATTCCCTTTCTGGTTTTAGTTATTGTGTTTAGCCTATGACCGAGTCCTCTTGGTCGTGGTGAACCAAAGCTACGCACTGTGCAGGATTCGAGTGGAGAGGAGGTGAGTCACGCGGATCGCTTAAATACCAAGCTCCCACCGAAACCATTCCTAGACATGCGCACGCAGGTTGCCACACCTCATCGAGCCCTCTCTGTGTTAGGGTGAACCGAAGCTACGCACTGCAGGATTCCTGCGAGAGGAGGTGAGTCACTAGGATGCTTAAATACTGTGCTCTTCCGGATCCAATCCTAGACATGCGCATGTGGGGTTACCGCACCTAACTTAGTGACTTAGCCATGGGTTTGTTTAACGTTCCTTAAGTCTTATGTGTTTGTGATTGAGTAGACTAGTCCTAGGGTTCAAGTTCCTATCATGCTATTCTACGCTCCATTCCTTTTCTACCCTTCTAATATTCATTACACATAATCACACAAATAGTTAGGGTACTTACCGTGGATCATGGTCGAGACTTTAGGTGCCATGCCGAAAACCCGCTTGTTTCATAAAATATTTTCAAAAAAACTCATTTGGGCTCGCTTTGAAAACGTTTTGGGCCTTGGCCCACAGTAGAGAGTTTTAAAACACGGCTCGATACAAACTTAAACACCCCAAACCCGGCCCACGAGATTTGCCCAGATTTGGTATGTTCCTCAAGTAAACCGGTTTCAAAATTCTTTCGTTACCTAGAGAAAACTTGTGCGATTTTGAAAAAATTGTTTTGGGTTGGGCTTGTGTTGAAAACTAATTCAATTCTTTATATTAAAAATTTTACTTAAACTTTAATAGGTAAAACTCATAATCATAATAAATAGAAATAAATGGAAAACAACCCAACTATGGCCTTATGGCCTTATTACATCAAATAATTTCCAAGTAATTCAAGTACTTAAATAGAAATAGTAGTTCATAAAATAAAAACTTCATGTTGAGCATGGCCACCACAAGTTCTACCGTCCCGGGTCCATCACCGATCATCACACAGAAAAATATTCCCCAATGGGGTGAGTCAAACAGACTCAATGTGTACACAAACACTAAATCAAAATAGAATCGGGCATACAAATGTTACGCATTCATATCATAGCATACAAATTATGATGCATTCCCAAACCCAAACCTAATAAGCCATCCGCTACACTCCCCGCACCAACCTGCATACATCGTGGGGACTACTAAGTCGACCCTCCTTTCGCTACACTCCATATCGTGGTCTTAGGTCACCGCATTTGTGGTCTTAGGTCACCACATTCGGATATCGCGGTCTTAGGTCACCGCATTCGATTCTCGTGGTCTTAGGTCACCACATTCGGATACCACGGTCTTAGGTCACCGTGTTCGTGGTCTTAGGTCACCACATTCACTTCCCCTTTCAAACAAACCCATATGCCCCATATAATGATGATATGCATAAATATGCCAGAGTTCACATTCTTATCATATTCTCATGTTACTAATGACCTTTTTCATATTCTTTGTAGAAGTAGGAAACGTACCTAAGTACTTAGTACCATAACATGGTACCCTAGCCACTTTCATATTCTTAATATCACATATTTTAATAAAACAGCCATGAAACATATTAAGAAGTAGTGTGGGGTACACACACTGATTTGCTTAACCACTTCACTTGAAATCCCAAATCGATCTATCGCCTTAGATCTCAAGTTCCTACAATTGATTAATCACTTACTATTTAGCACAAAGCCTATTCGGCTAGAAAACCAAATCCTAGTAGGATTTGTATTCTTAAAGCTTACCTTGGTGTCGATTTGATGATTTAATCAAATCCCGAAACTCGTATTTTTCCCTTTGAAATCGGCTAGTCACTAAATCCCTTGAATTGGTTAGTTTTCGGCTTAAAACACATAATAATAGATCTACTACTAAAATAGGCCTTGGCCGAATTTACCTTTGTTCTTACCTTCCAAATCTTAACTCCCGAATTGGATCCTTGCTTCTTTATTGTTGTTGAAATCCTATGTACCCATGTTAGATCCAATCTAACATTAAATCATAATAATATAGCTTATGGCCGAATGGTATTCATAACTTACCTTAGATCTTAGAAGTTCAGAAAGATACCTTCTTGTAGTTGACAATTTCTTAAATCCAAAAAACACCCTTCCATAACTCGGCCAAAATCCATAATAGAGATTAGTCCCTAAATTTTAGATAGGTTTAAAATATAAAAGAATTGAAACCAAACTTTGGATCTTACCCTTTTTAAGAAATCGGTAACACCCTTTGTTAAAAGCCCCCTTAAAGAATCGGCCTTGATGACTAGATGATAAAGTTTCTGGGTTTTGGGATTTAATGGAGAAGTCGACTAGAGGTTCTCTTGGGGTATTTGGTTTCCACGAAAATAAGGAAAAGAAACTTGAGAATTTTGGCAATGGTGGACTATAGATTTGGCTTGACAAAAGAAAAAGAGAAGAGAATAGAGGAGAGCACTCAGAAATTCGGCGAGAGAGAGGAGGAGGAAGAAAAATTGATGAGTAGCCCTATTTCCTTCCTTTTATAGTCGAAACTACTCCTCAGAATCCCTTACTTGGCCACCACTCTTCTTTATTTGATAGCTTTATCTCTTAATTTAAAATAATTAGAGAATAATCCTTTATTATCTCTTCAAAAATAATCCAAATTAAATCCCTTATTTATCACCTTATTAATCGAATATTAAAGAGAATAAAACTCCTCCTTTCTAGAAGGCTTGTGCCGTCCCACCTCGTGAGCTTCGGAAGAAAAATAAAACTTCTTTTATTTGCTTCCCAAGTGACTCGAACCTGTGCCCAACACCTTACATGTGGCTCCATTTCCAGAGGCCCTAAGTGGCATCTTGAACCACTTTTCCAAGCCTGTTTGTGTGTCAAATTTCACAAACTTTTTCTTTTAAGGCCACCTTGCCTTAATTTCCACTTTTAAACTTTAAAACTCGACATTTCTAAGTCATTTCTAAGTTTCCAAAAATTTTCGTTCGCTCTGTAAACTTGACATTTTCTTACATTTCCAAGTTTCCAAAATGTGCACTTTCCTATTTTGAATCATTTCCAAATCATTTCCATCCATTTTCAGGTTTCCAAAAATGTTCACTTTCCATTTTTTTTTTAACTTAACATTTCCATACATTTTCAGGTTTCCAAAATTGTTCAAAATTTATTCTTAGTACATAAAACATGTTACTTCGTACAATTAAACCGAAAATGCATAGGCCCTTTCCAGGATGTTACAATTCTACCCCCCTTAAATTAATTTCGTCCTCGAAATTTTCTAACTAAAATAATATTATGAGTCCTAATTAGAATAGGAATTCTTATGGTATCAATTTAGGGTCTATGATTTTAAAAAAGCTTTTCTTTATATAGAATGATTCCCATTTCAGTCGATTTCTTCAATCAATTGAATGATTGACCAAAAGAAATTTTTTATTTTAATAAATAATAAAATAAATTGCATGAACTTAGATCAATCAAATACTGATATTGATTTTTTATTTGTATATAATGATTTGGTCTAATGAATTCGTCCATTTAGATTGTATCCATGTGAGATAATGCGAAATAAAAAATAAAAGGAAGAGATGAATTTACATTACAAAAAACGATATAAAAAATGATTTGGGAAAAAAGGGGGGTAAAATTAGGTATATGGAATCTAATGGCTATAAGACAACTCTTGTCTATCCTTTGAGGAATAATTCTAGAATCCAATTGAATCTAAGACATGAATAGTTGGTTTACGTTATGTAAGAAACACATGTATATGGGATATTAGATATTGATTAGTTATATACGAACTCAAAATATATCTAATCCAACCTACTACTGTGGATTTAGATAGGTATTCCAATAGAAGAATAGAAGTTCCTCTGTTTCATCTTTGACTCTGAATTGAACAAATAAAGAGATAAAATAAAGACAAAAATGAAGAATTCAAAGTAAAGAATGGGTTGGAGAAAAGAAAGGGAAGAACAAAGTATGTGCGGATTCGAAAAAATCTAGCGGATAGGACCTAAAAAAAGATGTCGAAATAGTTCTGACGGCTCAATAATCTTCTCACTTCCATTCTGAGTTCTTAGTTACTTCGGCAGGTTGAATCTTAGCGATGGAATAATATAATTAAGTCAAAATTCATTGGATGATTGTATCATTAACCATTTCTTTATTTTGGTGCGAGGAACTTATCATGAATCCACTTGTTTTTATCGCTTCAGCTTATTGCTATTGGGTTGACTATTTGGGCTTGCTTCTATTGGACCTGGAGTTGGTCAAGGTACTGCGCTACGCCAAGTCGTAGAAGGTATCGCGAGACAACCCAAGGCGGAGGGAAAATACGAGGTACTTTATTGCTTAGTTTGGCTTTTATGGAAGCTTTAACAATTTATAAATTTGGTTGTAGCATTGGCACTCTTATTTGCGAATCCCTTTGTTTAATCCTATAAACATGAGAATTTTGTATTTTTTTTCTTATTTTATGGCTTGGGATTTACTCCTCGCTTTTTCAAATTCTATCAAGATTTCACCCCTACAGTTAATTATTTGTTGGGACAATAATCCATGGGAAGGATTAATTTGAGGATGAGGAATTATCACACCGACTCGCTTTCTTCCTTCCCCTTCTTAGTTCAAGAGAATCCCTTATTTCTTATTTATTATTTAAAGGAGTGTTGCAACAAATGAGGTATTTTTCCATTGACATGAAACATGCCCCCTAATTCTAATAAGAATTATTATTATTGGGAATTTTCAATTGAAAAAAAAAATACATTTCTAGCTAACTAGATAAATAGAATATATTTTTGACTCCGTTTAGACATAGGTAAATGAAAATTCATAATCATAATAATGAATAATTTAATAATAAATTTAATAATTTATTAAAACAAAAAAAATAAATAGAATGATAGATTAATTACGTGAAAGTTTCGTAAAGAAATTTTACTGTTTAAATGCTTAATTTGGTAAAAAAGGACTAAATCGCGTAAAATAAAAAAGTGTTGTTCTATTAGCTAAAGGTATTAAATAGCTATAGAATATTAAAGTAAAGGTCCTTAAGTGGTAATTAACCCATTTGGAAGTTAATGGATGATAGTGGAGTGGTATTTGGTGTAGTTATCAAATATTTTTAAGGTTAAAAGTGGTATTTAGTAATTAAAGTATAGTAAAATAAAAACAAAATAATTATTTGTTTCCATCTTCATCTTCTAGCCGATTTTTCTAAGGAAAAACACCATTTAAGCTTGCTAGGTTCGGCCATGGTGTCCTTTGCTGTGACATCCTAAAATTTGAATTTTTATATGTTGCATTATTTTGGTGCTCAGCTAGTTTATTTATCCTATGTGTGTGTTAAAATAGTCCTGAGAAGGTTCGGGATTTATTTGGAGTTGGTATAATTTTTGGAAATTAGTACTTTAATGAAATGGAACAAGTGACCTTAAAGCCTAAGGTAATTAAGTGGTAAAAAGATAGCATAATTGAGTTAGTAGTAAAGAGGATATGCGCCACATGTATTGTCTTGAGAGGAAAGGTTTGAATCCCTTGGTATGCATTTTTTGTAACTTAAAATTTTTGCACTCTCCTATTAAGTGTCGGCCAAGCTTTATTTTTGGTATGTTGGACTTTTACTTTTTTTTATGGTAAGATGGCTAAGAGAAAAGGCAAGTGTAAACTTAAGGAAGGGAATCATACGAATAAGGTATGTAGGGGGAACACAAGGCACTTTATAAGAGTGTGTTTTGGAAAGTTTGGAATGGCCAAACTTTGACCTTGGTATCCATGTATTTGGACGGTTTTAGGGGCTAGGGGGTGGCCGATTTTTTTGAAGAACTTTGGGTAAGGATAGGTGCTTGTTGGGCACATTTCTTTTTGGTCATTTTTGTCTTCTCTCAAAGCATTTTCTCTCCATCTTTTCTCTCCCTAGCCAAATGCACATTGAACATTTGTGAGCATCTTTTGTTTTTCTTCTTTTGGTCATTTCATTTTGACCATTTGGTATTATTTTTCCTAACCTCTCAAGTCATTTTCCCTAGTGCCGAAAACACCAAAACTTGAAGGCCATTTTTCTCTTTTTCTTTTCTTCTCCATTGCCGAATGCTCTCTAGCATCAAACCTCTCTCTTTGCTCCTACTTCATCTTTGAAAACCGAAACACAAACCTCTCATCCTCTATTTCTTTCTTTCTCTTTTCTTCATATTGCTCATTCTTACAAACATATTTTTCTCCCTTCTCTTTTCCTCCATGGCCGAATGTTGCTAACACCATTTTCTTCAATTTTTCTTCATAGCCAAATCTTCATCTTCACATATATTTTCTTATCAATCATTCTTTCTACTCTCATTTTGATCAATCGGTAAGAACCCTCTACGATTCTCTATTTTCTTCTTTTTCTTTTGACGAATCTACATATTGGTTTGGGAGGGTATTTTGACCGAAAATATCATCCTCTATCTTTCTCTCTTAGACAATCTTTTTCGTCTTTATAGTGAAATAGAGAAAGGCCGAAACTCAAAGTGTTCGTAATCATTGTGAATCACTAGGATTCGGTCCAAAGTGTTAAGGTAAGGGTTTCTATCAAGGACTTCCATATTACTCGTTATTTCGTTAAAGATGGGGTTTCCTAATCGATTTTATCTTAGGGACGCTATCGCTCAATTTTCATCCCTTGAACATAAAGATTTTGTGGTAAGCCGATTTCGCCCTTAAAACCAATAGTCTTAATTTCCAAAATATTAGTTGGACTAATATTCTTTTGTCAATGGAGGCAAACAAGATAGGGGAATAGTGTTCAGAAGAGGGGCGGATTCGGTATTCCCTCTAGTTTCAAGCGAAGGGCTGTTTCAGAAATTTGAGATTTTCCACCGGGTTGTCGACCCTCATCCAATGAAAATCAGTTATTTGAGGTTGTTCGTAGTTCTGAGCCATTAGCTGTTCAGGATTTTCCAACGGGTTGTGAATCGTCAACTGGGGAGAACCGACAAATAGTAGTTATTCGAGATTCCAAGGGTAAAAATCTAGACCGCTTACTTTAGCATAGATTTATTTTAAGTGTTAGTGTTCTAATCGAGCGTTATAACGTATTTAGGTATCGATGATCAGGAAAGTGTAGTCCTCATCGTGTCCATCGTGTGTAATCTCACATCAGATCTCATGGGTTAGATGACTATACCGTAGTAAACATTGGATTAAAAATCGCAAAGTTGGTGAAATCGAGAAAATATGGTATAATTAACACTTTAGTGTTAAGATCGTGAAATCGGTATTAAGAATATGGTAAATTACGAAATTGCCCTTAAAGGGGCTAAAACGATAAAATGTGATATTTTCGGCCATATGTGATATTTTGGGCCATATGTGATAAATGGGCCATATATGTTATTTGATAAATTGGCCAAGTGTGATATAAGATGAAATGGGCCAAATTGTGATATAGGCCAAAATGTGATATAGGCCAGATTGCAATAATTTTTATAATGGGTCTTATGTTGGAATAATTATATGAATGAATTATTATGCATGTTGTATACATGATTGCATGGGTTGGGATATTTGACGAAGAGAAGTTCTGGTAGCTTTGCTACAAAATTCTGATGGCTTCGTGCCTAGTTTAATATATGGCTTAATTGCCCAGTTTAATAGATGGCTTCGTGCCCAGTTTAATATATGGCTTAATTGCCCAGTTTGCTATATGGCTTAGTGCCCAGTTTAATATATGGCTTCGTGCCCAGTTTAATATATGGCTTAATTGCCCAGTTTCCTATATGGCTTAGTACCCAGTTTAATATATGGCTTCGTGCCCAGTTTAATATATGGCTAAATGCCCAGTTTTGTGTGTTGGCGGGGTGGGTGACTAAAGCTCCCCACAGGTGTGCTGGTTGGTACGGATGGTGTGTAGCGGATGGAAATTTAGGTTTGGTTTGGGAATTGCATATTACATGCATTCTACACATGTTAAATTGTTATATTTGAAATGGGCTTTGGTTCAATAAATGTTTAATTGAATTTTGGCCCAGTGGATATGGTAAGTGAATTACACACTGAGTTCTAAGTAACTCACCCCTGTTTTCTTTACCCTCCTCAGGTAATGATCAGTGATGGAGGCTTGGGCCGGGGATGACTCAGTGGAGGCCATACTACGAATTATGGGTTATTTAAATTTCAGATTTCTTTTTAAGTACTTTTTATTATTATTGCTATTATGTAATAAGGCCCCTGGTTAAATTTTTATGGATGTTTTACTTGTGGATGGATTTTATAATACGCTTTAAATACTTAAGTGGGGTTTCTTTTCAAAAAAAAGAAATAAATGTTTTCTTAAAATAAACATGCATAAAGGGTTTTCATTCTTAAATATTTTAACTCATAAAAATTGTTCATTAACAACGTTCTTCCAAAATTTTGTTTTCAAAATTATTTTCAACTCTATTAATTTTTCTCGAAATATTATTCTAATTTCTTTTAAGTTTCAATTTATAAATTCTTACGTCTCGAATTGTTTGATTTATCAATCAACCTTAGTTTTTAATAAACTTCAAGTCAAGATATTTTGAAAATTCGATTTTCTTAAAATTTTTAAAAAGACTAGATGTATATTCCTTTCCGTGTGACATGTCGAATTTGGTCTTAATGCATAGACCGGGTTTGGGGTGTTACATTTTATGGTATCAGAGCCAAGTTTAAAACTCGGCTGTGGTTTGGGTTCAACAACAATTTTCGTTTAAAACTATTTTGAATTTATAGAATACATGTTTTTAAAGGTAGTATGGCACCACAAGCATCTGGCACCAAGTCAAGTAAGTATTCGTATACTGAATGATTATTATTGTGATATATGAACACTCTAGAACTTCTAGTTTTAGGTGTTGAAACTGTAGAGATTGAGACTATAGGATGTGATTGCGAAAACAACTCTATCTCTTCTCATAAAATATCGTTAATAAACACTGAAATAGTATTTTGATTCATAAAACTTGTAATCAGATTAAACCGAAATAGTCAAAATAAGCGCTAGAGGATGTGGACGTGGTAGACGTGGCCGTGGTAGAGGCCGAGGTGCTAGGGTTACGTCTGAAGCGTCGGGACATGTACCAGAAATAGACGCACCTGCATCACCCGGGACTGAGACTGGATCACATGACCATACGAGAGAGGACATTGCCTTAACCCAAGCAATGTTACGAGTCTTGGAAAGGGTTGCCGAGCTAGAATCGCCGATGGCTCGTGGATTAATATCGAAATGACTTAGATCGAGTGGTGCCGAGGTTTTTAGGGGTATCTCGGGAGTAGCCCCAAATGTAGCGGAGTATTGGCTCGAGGCTGTGGAGCGGATCATGGATGATTTGGAGTGCACCACCGAGCAGAAACTGAGAGGAGCTGTGTCCTTGTTGAGGGACGAGGCGTATCAATGGTGGCTTACTGTTCGAGAAGGCATTCAGGCTGAACATGTTACTTGGGATTTCTTCAAAACTGCATTCCAAGCAAAGTATGTCGGGGCAAGTTATGTGGATGCCCGGAGGAAGGAATTCTCGAATGCGTTCAAGGAAATAAGACGATGGCGACTTACGAGGCAGAATTTCTACGCTTGAGCCGTTACGCTCGGACAATAGTGCTAACTGATCATGAGCACTGTGTACGCTTTGAGGATGGGCTGAATGATGAGTTGCGGGTTCTGATAGCCCCGCAACAAGAAAGGACTGTTGCCATGCTTGTGGAGAAAGCCAAGATAGCCGAAAAGGCTAAGAACTCGAAACGCCGGGCGGGGAAAGAGTCGAGGCAAGAGGACTCTAAGTACTCAGGTTCTGCTAAAAGGTTCCAAAAGAGGCCTCGGAATGATGAGCCAGCTCAAGCTAGAGCACCTGTGGCTACCAACCAAATCCAACAATGTGCTGCCTATGGAAGAAGACACCCCGGGGAATGTTGGAAGAGAACCGATGGTTGTTTTAAATGTGGTTCTAAGGACCACCAATTTAAGAATTGCCCTCGACGGACTGCTCTGACTCAAGAAGCTCGTAACCCTGATGCATAGCCAACTAGAGGCGCTCAGCAGCCACCGAGGGGTCGTGGACCAGGTCATGGTGGTAATGGCGCTGGACGAGGTCAAGGTGCACCGGGTCAGGGTAATGGCTTCAGAGGTAACGCAGAGGCAAGACAGCTGAGGTTAGTCTATGCGGTCAGGCGTCGGGAGGATGGCAATGTACCTGATGTGATAACTGGTACGTTCTTCATCTTTGAGGTACCTGTTACAGCTTTGATAGATATCGGGTCTACCCACTCGTATGTTACTAGTGCTATATCTGGAAATCTGAATATTAGATCTGAGATTACCGATAGAGTGATGACGGTAATTAGTTCTTTAGGACAGTTTGTGGTCGTGAATAAATTATATAGAGACGTGCCTTTAAAAATTCAAAGAGAAATATTTTTGGCGGATTTGATGGAACTGCCTTTCGGCGAGTTCGATCTTATTTTGGGCATGGATTGGTTGGTGAAGCACCGGGCGCACTTAGATTGTGCTGCAAAGCGGATGTCGATCAGGACTTTAGGAGATAAGGAAGTTGTGATGATAGGCGAGTGGAGAAATTATTTAGGAAATGTGGTATCTGCTTTAAAGGTAGAAAAGTTGGTGCGAAAAAGGTATGGAGCGTTCCAATCCTTCATTAGTGCTTTGGATGCCAAGGAATTATCGGTGGAAGGTGTTAGAACGGTGAAATAATTTCCAGATGTCTTTCCCGAGGAACTTCCAGGTTTACCTTCAGACCGGGAAGTAGAGTTTGGCATTGAGCTTTTGCCCGGAACGGCTCCGGTGTCCATTGCTCCTTATAGGATGGCGCCGAAGGGGTTAGCGGAGCTTAAGGCTCCAATTCAAGAGTTTTTGGATCGGGGATTCATCCGACCGAGTGTGTCACCATGGGGAGCACCGGTCTTGTTCATCAAGAAGAAGGATGGGTCGATGCGTATGTGCATCGATTACGAGCGATTGAATAAGTTGACGATCAAGAATAGGTATCCATTGCGAGAATCGATAACTGTTTGATCGGTGAGAGAAGAGCTTCATTTTCTCAAGATTGATTTGAGATCGAGTTATCATCAACTCAAGGTTAAGGAGGCGAGATATTCATAAGACGGTATTCCGAACTCGTTATGGACATTATGAGTTTTTGGTGATGTCGTTTGGGTTGACCAATGCACCAGCTGCATTTATGGACATGATGAACCGGGTCTTTCGACCCTACTTATACCGGTTCGTGGTGGTGTTCATAGATGATATTTTAGTATACTCGAGGAATGAAGAAGAGCATGACTCTCATTTGCGCATAGTACTGCAAATACTGCGAGAAAAGCAACTTTATGCCAAATTCAGTAAGTGTGAATTTTGGCTGAAGGAAGTGACTTTCTTGGGACATGTTGTGTCAGCCGAAGGAATCAGAGTTGATCCTCGGAAGGTAGAGGCTGTGTTGGATTGGAAACCACCGAAGTCAGTGGCTGAGATTCGGAGTTTCTTAGGTTTGGCTGGCTATTATAGACGCTTTGTTGAGGGGTTTTCGTTGATTGCTGCACCTCTAACTAAGCTGTTGCGAAAGGGAGTACCGTTTGTGTGGTCAGATAAACAACAAGAGAGTTTCGAGAAATTAAAGAAGATTTTGATGGAAGCACTAGTACTGATTCAGCCTGAGGCTGGAAAAGAGTTTATTGTTTATTGTGATGCGTCACACACGGGTTTAGGATGTGTGTTGATGCAAGGTGGAAAGGTGGTGGCTTATGCATCCCGTCAGTTAAGGCCGCACGAAGTCAACTATCCTACTCATGACTTGGAGTTAGTCTTTGTGGTTTTTGCTTTAAAAATTTGGAGGCATTATCTCTATGGTGAGAAGTTGATCATTTATACGGACCATAAGAGTTTGAAGTACCTCCTTACCCAAAAAGAGTTGAACTTAAGACAACGGAGGTGGGTGGAGCTGTTAAAGGATTATGACTTCTCAATCGAGTATCATCCTGGAAAGGCTAATGTGGTGGCAGACGCGTTGAGTCGTAAGGTAATATAGGAGTTAAGAGTAATGTTTGTTCATCTCAGTTTGTATGAGGATGGCAGTCTGCTAGCGGAACTTCAGGTGAAGCCTTTGTGATTAGAACAGATCAAGGAGAAGCAGATATCAGATGAAAAGTTGGGTCCCTTAATTTAACAAGTTGAAAGTGGTGTAATAGGGGATTTTGGAATGAATAAGGATGGAGTCTTGGTGTTTTGCGGAAGAGTGTGTATGCCCATAGATTCGGATTTGAGACAAGTGATTCTGCGTGAGGCGCATAGTAGCCCTTATGCTATGCACCCCGGAGGAAGTAAGATGTATCGAGACCTCCGTGAACAGTATTGGTGGCCACGGTTAAAGCGGGAGGTTACTGATTTCGTGGGTAAGTTTTTGACTTGTCAACAAGTGAAGGCAGAACATCAATTACCGTCAAGATTGCTTCAACCATTGAAGATTCCATTATGGAAATGGGAGCGGATAACGATGGACTTTGTTAGTGGGTTACCCTTAACACCTACTAAGAAAGATTTTTTCTGGGTAATAGTGGATCGATTGACGAAGACTGCCCATTTTCTACCGGTTAAATGCGGATTACTCAACTGCGAGGTTGGCTAAGTTGTATGTATCGGAGATCGTGAGGTTGCATGGGGTACCAAAGTGTCTATTATATCGAGCATGACCCTAGGTTTATATCATGGTTTTGGAAAGCTTTGCATGAGGCTTTGGGAACAAAATTAAACTTTAGTACGGCTTTTCATCCTCGATCGGATGGTCACGGAAAGAGTAATTCGATTTTGGAAGACATGTTAAGGGGTTGTGTGATTGACTTGAGGTAGTTGGGAAGTTTTTCTACCGCTTGGCGAGTTTGCGTATAATAACGATTATCAATCCAAAGATCCAAATGGCACCTTATGAAGCATTATATGGTCGTGAGGTGTCGTACCCTACTTGTTGGACCGAATTGGGGAAACGGCGCTTATTGGGTCCCGAATTGATATCGAGACGGAAGAAAAAGTAAAGGTGATTCGAGCACGGTTAAAGGAAGCTTCGGATAGACAAAAGTCGATACGGACTCAAAGCGTAAGGATATTGAGTTTAAGGTGGGAGATCGTGGTTTTCTTAAGGTCTCACCGTGGAAGAAGATCTTGATTTGGAAAGAAAGGCAAGTTGAGCCCTAGGTTCATTGGACCGTATCGCGTGTCGGCGTGTAGGACCAGTGGCTTATCTGCTTGAATTACCTCCGGAGTTGAGTCAGATTCATAATGTTTTCCATGTCTCTATGTTGAGGCGTTATCGATCGGATCGACTCACATAGTACCTAGAGGAAGTTGAGTTAAGGCCCGACTTATCGTTCGAGGAAGAGCCGGTGAAAATTTTAGATCGAGATGTTAAGGTGCTAAGAAAGAAAGTCGATCTGCTGGTTAAAGTTCTATGGCGTAATCACGAGCGGAGGAAGCTACATGGGAGCCCGAGGACATGATTCGACAACAATACCCTCACCTCTTTTAACTGTAAATTTCGAGGACGAAATTTTCTTTAAGAGGTAGAATTGTAACATCCTAAAATTTGAATTTTTATATGTTGCATTATTTTGGTGCTCACTAGTTTATTTATCCTATGTGTGTGTTAAAATAGTCCCGAGAAGGTTCGGGATTTATTTGGAGTTGGTATAATTTTTGGAAATTAGTACTTTAATGAAATGGAACAAGTGACCTTAAAGCCTAAGGTAATTAAGTGGTAAAAAGATAGCATAATTGAGTTAGTAGTAAAGAGGATATGCGCCACATGTATTGTCTTGAGCGGAAAGGTTTGAATCCCTTGGTATGCATTTTTTGTAACTTAAAATTTTTGCACTCTCCTATTAAGTGTCAGCCAAGCTTTATTTTTGGTATGTTGGACTCTTAATTTTTTTTATGGTAAGATGGCTAAGAGAAAAGGCAAGTGTAAACTTAAGGAAGGGAATCATACGAATAAGGTATGTAGGGGGAACACAAGGCACTTTATAAGGAGTGTGTTTTGGAAAGTTTGGAATGGCCAAAATTTGACCTTGGTATCCATGTATTTGGACGGTTTTAGGGGCTAGGGGGTGGCCGAATTTTTTGAAGAACTTTGGGTAAGGATAGGTGCTTGTTGGGCACATTTCTTTTTGGTCATTTTTGTCTTCTCTCAAAGCATTTTCTCTCCATCTTTTCTCTCCCTAGCCGAATGCACATTGAACATTTGTGAGCATCTTTTGTTTTTTTTCTTTTGGTCATTTCATTTTCACCATTTGGTATTATTTTGCCTAACCTCTCAAGTCATTTTCCCTAGTGCCGAAAACACCAAAACTTAAAGGCCATTTTTCTCTTTTTTTTTCTTCTCTATTACCGAATGCTCTCTAGCATCAAACCTCTCTCTTTGCTCCTACTTCATCTTTGAAAACCGAAACACAAACCTCTCATCCTCTATTTCTTTCTTCTTCTTTTCTTCATATTGCTCATTCTTACAAACATATTTTTCTCCCTTCTCTTTTCCTCCATGGCCGAATGTTGCTAACACCATTTTCTTCAATTTTTCTTCATAGCCGAATCCTCCTCTTCACATATGTTTTCTTATCAATCATTCTTTCTACTCTCATTTTGATCAATCGGTAAGAACCCTCTTCGATTCTCTATTTTCTTATTTTTCTTTTGACGAATCTACATATTGGTTTGGGAGGGTCTTTTGACCGAAAATATCATCCTCTATCTTTCTCTCTTAGACAATCTTTTTCGTCTTTATAGTGAAATAGAGAAAGGCCGAAACTCGAAGTGTTCGTAATCATTGTGAATCGCTAGGATTCAATCCAAAGTGCTAAGGTAAGGGTTTCTATCAAGGACTTCCATATTACTCGTTATTTCGTTAAAGATGGGGTTTACTAATCGATTTTATCTTAGGGACGCTATCGCTCGATTTTCATCCCTTTAACATAAAGATTTTGTGGTAAGCCGATTTCGCCCTTAAAACCAATAGTCTTAAATTCCGAAATATTAGTTGGACTAATATTCTTTTGTCAATGGAGGCAAACAAGATAGGGTCAAAAAGGGTGGTGAATAGTGTTTGGAAGAGGGGCGGATTCGCTATTCCCTCTAGTTTCAAACGAAGGGCTGTTTCGGAAATCCGAGATTTTCCACCGGGTTGTGGACCCTCATCCGGTGAAAATCAGTTATTTGAGGTTATTCGTAGTTCTGAGCCATTAGCTGTTCGGGATTTTCCAACGGGTTGTGAACCGTCAACCGGGGAGAACCGACAAATAGTAGTTGTTCGAGATTCCGAGGGTAAAAATCTAGACCGCTTACTTTAGCATAGATTTATTTTAAGTGTTAGTGTTCTAATCGAGCGTTATAACGTATTTAGGTATCGACGATCAGGAAAGTGTAGTCCTCACCGTAATCAGGTGTGTAATCTCACACTGTATCTCATGGGTTAGATGACTATACCGTAGTAAACATTGGATTAAAAATCGCAAAGTTGGTGAAATCGAGAAAATATGGTATAATTAACACTTTAGTGTTAAGATCGTGAAATCAGTATTAAGAATGTGATAAATTACGAAATTGCCTTTAAAGGGGCTAAAACGATAAAATGTGATATTTTGGGCCATATGTGATATTTTGGGCCATATGTGATAAATGGGCCATATGTGATATTTAATAAATTGGCCAAGTGTGATATAAGATGAAATGGGCCAAATTGTGATATAGGCCAAAATGTGATATAGGCCAGATTGCAATAATTTTTATAATGGGCCTTATGTTGGAATAATTATATGAATGAATTATTATGCATGTTGTATACATGATTGCATGGGTTGGGATATTTGACGAAGAGAAGTTCTGGTAGCTTTGCTACAAAATTCTGATGGCTTCGTGCCTAGTTTAATATATGGCTTAATTGCCCAGTTTAATATATGGCTTCGTGCCCAGTTTAATATATGGCTTAATTGCCCAGTTTGCTATATGGCTTAGTGCCCAGTTTAATATATGGCTTCGTGCCTGGGCTTAATATATGGCTTAATTGCCCGGGCTTGCTATATGGCTTAGTGCCCGATTTAATATATGGCTTCGTGCCCGCTTTATATATGGCTAAATGCCCATTTGGTGTGTTAGCGGGGTGGGTGACTAAAGCTCCCCACAGGTGTGCTGGTTGGTACGGGTGGTGTGTAGCGGATGGAAATTTAGGTTTGGTTTGGGAATTGCATATTACATGCATTCTACACATGTTAAATTGTTATATTTGAAATGGGCTTTGGTTCAATAAATGTTTAATTGAATTTTGGCCCAGTGGATATGGTAAGTGAATTACACACTCGAGTTCTAAGTAACTCACCTGCTTTCTTTAACCTCCTCAGTAATGATCGATGATGGAGGCTTGGGCCGGGGGCGACTCGATGGAGGCCATACTACGAATTATGGGTTATTTAAATTTCGGATTTCTTTTTAAGTACTTTTTATTATTATTGCTATTATGTAATAAGGCCTCTGGTTAAATTTTTATGGATGTTTTACTTGTGGATGGATTTTATAATACGCTTTAAATACTTAAGTGGGGTTTCTTTTCAAAAAAAAAAGAAATAAATGTTTTCTTAAAATAAACATGCATAAAGGGTTTTCATTTTTAAATAATTTAACTCGCAAAATTGTCTGTTAACAACGTTCTTCCAAAATTTTATTTTCAAAATTATTTTCGAACTCTATTAATTTTTCTTGAAATATTATTCTAATTTCTTTTAAGTTTCAATTTATAAATTCTTACGTCTCAAATTGTTTGATTTATCAATCAACCTTAGTTTTCAATAAACTTCAAGTCAAGATATTTTGAAAATCCGATTTTCTTAAAATTTTTAAAAAGACTAGATGTATATTCCTTTCCGTGTGACATGTCGAATTTGGTCTTAATGCATAGACCGGGTTTGGGGTGTTACATTGGGTGTGTGTGTAACAACCCGATTTTAGCTAAATCAGAATAGTGGTTTTGGAACCACAAATCTGATGTTAGAAAATTATTTTAATATTTTTTTTTGTGTTTACAGTATGTTATTTGATATGTGTGAAAATTTCGTGAGCTAATTTTATCGTTTAATAGCTCAATTTGAGAAAAAAGACTAAATCACGTAAAATGCAAAAGTTGCATTCTACTTGTTAAAGGTGTCTAATTGCTATGATTTATTTAATGAAAAGTCCTTATGATGATATTAGACCATTGATAGTGGAATTTGACATAAATGGGCATGTATTTGATGTTTTAAATGTTATTTTAACTAAGGTTAATTTGGTAATTAAATAAAACAATGTATATTAAATAAAACAAAAGATGAAAACATGTTCATCTTTGTTTATTTCAACCGAAAATAGAAAAGAAAACCTAGAATTGGGGAGCTTTAA
This sequence comes from Gossypium sturtianum, assembly GCA_025698515.1. Classification (NCBI taxonomy): domain Eukaryota; kingdom Viridiplantae; phylum Streptophyta; class Magnoliopsida; order Malvales; family Malvaceae; genus Gossypium; species Gossypium sturtianum. The sequence goes on from CM046952.1 coordinate 121,485,708, forward strand.
GTTTCGGCACCTTTGAAGCTTGATTAAGGTATGGTTTTAGCTCGGTTTTTGATGATTTTTACGTTTTTGAGATCGTTGCTTTGTATTCTAGCTAGCCCATGCCTTAATTTTTGAAGTTTTCAATGATTTTGTGAAGTTCCATTGATTAATGCTTGAGCTTTTGAATGTTTTATGATGAAAAATGAATATTTGTTAATAGTTACACAAGTTTTGTTAAGTGATTTTTAACAAAAATGTCAAATAAGGATTTAATTGTGAAAAGTGTAAATTGAGGGGTTGGAATGTGAAATAAATGAAAGTGTTGGGCTGCTAGGGACCTATATGAAATTTTGCTAGGCTTGAGTTTAATGAAATTTCATGAATTTTGTGTATTTGTGAAATAGGGACTAAATTGTAAAAATGTGGAACTTTAGGGGAAAAAGTGTAAAAATGCCCAAATATGTGTTTGTGGGTTGAATTGAATGAATTTATGAATGAATGAGTTAATTTTGAATGTATATAGATCAAGAACGAAAGAAATCGAATTTAGATAGGGGAAAATCAAAGGTTATCGAATAGTCGATCCAGTCCGTTTATTCCGAATACAAGGTAAGTTCATATACAAATAAATATCTTCAAATTGAATTATATATGTTTAATTGTCATTGAACTGCTATGAATGTTGAATGATCAAATACGAGCAAGAATCGACAAGGTTACAATATCCGAAAGTCCCGTACGAACCTCAAGAATAGTATAGGATACGAATGTCATAACATTAGGATTATCGAGATGTGATTATGTGTAAGACCATGTCTGGGACATTGGCATCATTATGTGATTACGTGTAAGACCATGTCTGGGACATTGGCCTCGTTATTTGATTTCGTGTAAGACCATAGCTGGGCTATCGGCATCGATAAGTGATAACATGTAAGACCATATTTGGGATATGGCATTGTACGAGCTATATGTGTAACACCCTGATTTAGGGGTTATGCGCTTGGAGCATAACCCGAACAGTTAGTAGGCTTATGGTCATGTTGAAGGAATTTTTAGGGGTTTGGAGGACCCTAGAAGGCAAGGAATGCCTTAGAAAATTTTTAGATTTTTAGGGTAAAAAGGGGAAATGGGGCAGGAAGGCCTTAAAATATTTTTCTGGAGTTTAGGACACGGGAAAGGATGTGGCAAAGTGGCGTGGAGGCGCCGCTTGGGGCTTTGGAAGGAGGCGCCTAAGAGCTCAAGGGTTCGAGTCTTTGGGCAACAATGTTGTTTTATTTTTGCGTCAAGGGACTGGGCTAAGTAGGCCTTAAAAAAATAAATGTCCAAGTTGATGGACATGAAAGTCCAATTGGCAAAGTGGCTCTTGGGCGCTACTTAGGCGCTGGAAGGGAGGGAGGTCGCGGTTTAGGGCCGAGAAGCATTTGGCGTTTTATTTTTGTTTTGGGCGTTGGGCTTTGTAAGGCCTTAAAGATATATGGTGAGGAATTCGGACAAGAAAGATGGGCTGGTGGAGTGGCTCACATGCGCCACTTAGGCGCTGGAGGAGAGCAAGGGCGCAGGTTCGAGCGCCTGGAGCTGCAGGTTGGCGTTTTTATTTTTGTGCGGTTATGGGCTGAGATAAGAAGGGTTTAAAAATAAACGTTGGGGTTTCTAGCATAAAAATCAAAGTGGCCGAGTGGCACAGGCGTTGAGGGCAAGGTGTGCGATGGACTCGGTCCTGTGTTCGAACCAAGAGAGCTGCGTTTTGGAGTTTGAATTTTTATTCCTTTTTGGCAGCAATTTTGAAGGTGTTGGACGGCTAGAAGACTCTTATTTAGATGAGGATAAGGTTTTTTTTTTATTTTATTTTTATTTATCTAGTTATTTAGAAGTGTGGGATAATTATTATTTATTTTTGATAAGTGGGATAATAGTGGAGCAATTCAAATTGTTTTTGAATTGAACTAATTCAAATTGATTTGAATTAGTTGGCCGAATGCTATAAATAGGGGGGGTAGAGTGCCAATTATTCTTCAAGTCTTTTGCCAAATCTCTCCCTCTCCCTCTTGGTGTGCCGATTTCTCCTTTGGCCTTTGTAGTCAAATATTTCTTTTGTTTTCTTTTAATCCCTTGATAGCCGAAATCTTTAGCCCTCCATCTCTCTTCTACTTTATCAAGTTTGAAGCCGAACCGGTGAAGTGTGGTGCTGTCGACATCTAAAGATTGTAGGTAAGTATCCTAGTTAATTGGTTAGAGGCCAAACCGAATGGTTGGCCTTAGTGTTGGTTGGCCGAATGCTCTATAGGTTATAAGTGATGTGTTTTGCTTGTTTGTAGCCAGCGCCAAGGAGTCTAAAGGAAGGTCTCGAATTGTTTGGACTCATCAAGGTAAGAGTGGTAAGGTATTCGGCCTTAGGCCTTATTATGTAATATTGTGTTGACCGAAGAGTGGCTATGTTCTTTTTAGGGCATATCGACAAGAGCAAAGGAAGCCTTCGGGATCTCAGATTATTTCGGTAAGGATAGTAGTAAGTGACTTAGAATTAGTTGATTATGACTTCGTTGATTAATCATGTGGTTCTGATTAAGTGACTTTCGATGGAGGCCAATACCAGTCAAGAAGGGAAAGGGAAGGTCCCTGTCCCAAAGTTTAAGAAAAGATCCGTTTCTGCTGTACGAGATTGGCCACCAGGGTGTGGACGTGCAACAGAAAACGATAGGCAGATAACGGTAGTCTCGCTAAACGATAGCGTCGAGGATCGAGAGTCTAGAACTCCTAGTAATAAGGTGTGTAACTAACCCACTCAAGCTCCGGTTTTATGTGTTATATGTTTTACTAACAAGTGCAGTAATGAGTGTGCCATATATACCCCTAAAGGGTATAGCGATGACCAGGTTAGTATCGGATCTATTGCAGTGTGATTATTTATGAGTATGTTTATGGACATTAATAAGCATGTGCATGCATGATCACGATTATATTTTATGTGGCATGTGCATGGGTGGGTTTATGAAAGAAGGACAGGGTGTACTTCGAGTACGTGGTTGATGTCAGCTTCGTGCTACATCGTGGATTGGCGCTGACTGAGGTCGCGTTGTGGATCTTTGCGATTTAGTTCGCGTGGTTACCTTGATTGATATGGGCTTTATGCCATATCGTGGCTTGATGGATTGCTGTGTGCTCCATCGTGGTTTGATGTTAGCTATACGCTACATCGTGGATGGCATTGGTTGCCTTTATGGAGGAGAAAAGGAGAGGGTGACTCGATAGTCCCCGGTGTGTGGTAGGTCGGATAATGGGGTGTGTAGCGGATGGACCCTAGGTTGGGTTGGGAATCATGTTGCATTATTTTTGTAATAATATGGAAATGGGCCAAGCCCAATATGACATGTGGATAGGTATGTTTTGGGAACATACGTGGAAATGGGCCAAGCCAAATGATCGATGGATAGATGAGAAATGGGCCTAGCCCAGATTTGAGTATGATTTGAATGTGGGCCAAGCCAGTTGTGGTAATTGTTAAAATGAATATATATTACTTGTTGCATTTGATAATTGGGATATTATGTGGCTAGCATGTGGGTGGACTTGATGGTTAACTTACACACGAAGTGCAGTATGACTCACCCAACTTTTTAATCATCGCAGGTGAGTCGTGATTAGTGGACGGGTTGGAGTAGATACAAAGGTGGCCATGCAGTAGCAGATTTTCATGCAGAAGTAGACGTTTTGAATATTTTTATTTCAAGCATTTTAATTTGAAGTACTTGGTTTAATTTATTTGATGTAATAAGGACCACATTTATTTTAAAGTATTCTATTTATGATTGTTGAAGTTTATATTATACTTAGAAATGATATCAACTTATAATAAAGTTTTAATTCAAACCAAGCTTATATTATTTAATAATTTTTAATGGACTTACTTCCCAAAAGTTAACAAAATTTTCAAGTTTTACTCTAAAGATAAAGATTTTTAACCGTCATTCCGCAGTGACATAACCAGATCCGGACGAGACTTGTGGGCCGGGTTTGGGGGTGTTACAGTTTGGTATCAGAGCCTGGTTCAAAACTCGGCTTTGAGGGTTTTGGGCCCAAAAACATGTTCAAAATGGGCTTTTTAAAAATATGGGCTTTTAAGAAATTTTTTTCAGGTTTTTCTGGCATGGCACCTGTACCTCCGGCCCGAGTCCACCAGGTAAGTACTTCGGACTTTTGAAGTGATTTGTTATATGTGAATTGTTATGGGCTTAGTTGGGCTCGTAGATTAGTGAACTAGGATCTGTTGAACCCTAGGACTAGTCTACTCAAACACATGCATAAGACTTAAGGTTACTAAACAAACCTGTGATTAAGTCGCCGAGTTAAGGTGTGGCAACCATTGTGCGCATGTCTAGGAGTGGATCCGAAAGAGCTTGGTACTTAAGCAGTCCTCGTGACTCACCTCCTCTTCCTGGAATCCTACCTGGTGCGTAGCTACGGTTCACCTTAACCAAGAGGACTTGTTCATAGGCTAAACCAATTATTAAAACCCGAAAGGGATTTGCCTCACTGTTTTAAAACCCTTAGTTTTAAAATTTCCAAAATTTACCCCTTTGGTTTGTAAACTCTAAATCTGATTTTGAAAGACGTTTTCTCGATTTACAAAATTACCAAAATACCCCTGTAGGAAAATGACGAAAATACCCCTGGGGTAGAAACGGGCAGAGATGTCTGGATAGTGAATGTGTGTGGTGGATACCACTGAATGTGCCTCTACTGAGGAAGGAATGTGTTCTTGTTGACGAACGGATGTGTGTGTGAATGTGATTCTTGAACTAGAGTAGTAAACTCGAACTGAAACTTTGTGTGATCGAAAGAACTACTTCTAAATATCTTTCATTCCATAAAATTTGCTCGTGGTTAAATAGTGGAACAATTTCTAATGCATAAAACTTGTTAATCAGATTAAATCGCGACGATAGAGATGAGTTTTAGGGGCGCAGAGAGGTAGAATGGCGAAGATCGGGCAGTAGGGTCCGCCATGGGTCGAAAGTGAAGTGCCACCGCCAAAGAAGTGGTCGCGGAGGAGCAAGAGCAGACGGAGGAAGATGACGCAGTTGTCGCAAGCCATGCTACGAGTGCTACTGACAAGTGGCAAGAGCTAGTAGGGGAAATGGAACTCGGAGTCGCGTGTCCGAGAGGCTCAGTCGAATGGGGCTGAAGTTTTTAGGGAGTATCCGGAGTGGCCCCGAATGTAGCGGAATATTGGTTAGAAGGAGTCGAAAGAATTATGGACGACTTAGATTGTACCCTGCAGGAAAAGCTAAAGGTCTTTGTTTCGCTTCTTCTGGATGAAGCTTATCGTTGGTGGCTCATTTGTCAAACAAGGTGTACCGGCGGATCGATTGGATTGGGAGTACTTTAAGGAAAAGTTTGAAGGAAAGTACGTTGGAGCAAGTTACTTAGACGCGCAAAGCGAAAGCGTTTCTAAACCTAGTACAAGGGAATAAGTCGATAGCGAGTATGAAGTCGAGTTTGTGCGACTAAGTCAAGACGCCAAAGGAATCGTGGCTACCGATTATGAAAGGAGTGTTCGATTCAAGATGGGTCGCGAGATGAGTTGCGGGAGTTGATCGCGCCACAAAGAGAAAGGGATTTTGCCATTCTGGTAGAGAAAGCTCGGATTGCCGAAGAGGTTAAAAAGACTATAAGAGAAAACCGAGAAAAGAATAGGAGCGAGAATAAGAGAGATGTTGGACCATCAGTATCGTTGGGTAATGTCCAGAAAAGACCAAGGATCGAGAATCCTGTGCATGCACTTGCCCCAATGGATCGGAATCGTTCTTGTGTTCGATGTGGAAGACCTCACGCAGGAGAGTGTTGGGGAAATAGTAAAGAATGTTTTCGGTGCGGATCTAAGGCACATTTAGTTAAGAATTGTCCTCGAGCGACGAGGGGTCGTGGTGCAAGTCATGGAAGGAATGGTTCTAGTCAGAGTCAACCAAGGATGTGATAGCGGGTAAGCTCCTTTGCTTTGGTACATGCTTTAATTACTTTGCTTGCTTATGAGTTAGCCTTTTCGTAGTGTTGCTAAGAGAGGTGTTTCAATTTTGAGCATGAACTTAGAGATTGTGTAGGTACGATAGCCTTAGTAAGATCAGTCAGCGCAAGACATAAGCGTAAAGTGGTAAGATAGGTTGTATGGACGTTTGTTAGTAAAGTAATTTCGAGGACGAAATTATTTTTAAGGAGGGTAGAATTGTAACACCACTGATTTAGGGGTTATGCGCTTGGAGCATAACCCGAACAGGCTTAGTAGGCTTATGGTCATGTTGAAGGAATTTTTAGGGGTTTGGAGGACCCTAGAAGGCAAGGAATGCCTTAGAAAATTTTTAGATTTTTAGGGTAAAAGGGGAAATGGGCGGGAAGGCCTTAAAATATTTTTCCTGGAGTTTAGGACACAGAAAGGATGTGGCAAAGTGGCGTGGAGGCGCCGCTAGGGACTTTGGAAGGAGGCGCCTAAGAGCTCAAGGGTTCGAGTCTGGGGCAAGCAATGTTGTTTTATTTTTGCGTCAAGGGATCGGGCTAAGTAGGCCTTAAAAAATAAATGTCCAAGTTGATGGACATGAAAGTCCAATTGGCAAAGTGGCTCTTGGGCGCTACTTAGGCGCTGGAAGGGAGGAGGTCGCGGTTTGAGGGGCCGAGAAGCATTTGGCGTTTTATTTTTGTTTTGGGCGTTGGGCTTTGTAAGGCCTTAAAGATATATGGTGAGGAATTCGGACAAGAAAGATGGGTGGTGGAGTGGCTCACATGCGCCACTTAGGCGCTGGAGGAGAGCAAGGGCGCAGTTCGAGCGCTGGAGTCGCAGTTGGCGTTTTTATTTTTGTGCGGTTATGGGCTGAGATAAGAAGGGTTTAAAAATAAACGTTGGGGGTTTCTAGCATAAAAATCAAAGTGGCCGAGTGGCCTCAGGCGTTGGGGGCAAGGTGTGCGCAGATCGGTCCTGTGTTCGAACCAAGAGAGTCGTTTTTTGGAGTTTGAATTTTTATTCCTTTTTGGCAGCAATTTTGAAGGTGTTGGACTGGCTAGAAGACTCTTATTTAGATGAGGATAAGGTTTTTTTTATTTTATTTTTATTTATCTAGTTATTTAGAAGTGTGGGATAATTATTATTTATTTTTGATAAGTGGGATAATAGTGGAGCAATTCAAATTGTTTTTGAATTGAACTAATTCAAATTGATTTGAATTAGTTGGCGAATGCTATAAATAGGGGGTAGAGTGCCAATTATTCTTCAAGTCTTTTGCCAAATCTCTCCTCTCCCTCTTGGTGTGCCGATTTCTCCTTTGGCCTTTGTAGTCAAATATTTCTTTTGTTTTCTTTTAATCCCTTGATAGCCGAAATCTTTAGCCCTCCATCTCTCTTCTACTTTATCAAGTTTGAAGCCGAACCGGTGAAGTGTGGTGTCATGCGACATCTAAAGATTGTAGGTAAGTATCCTAGTTAATTGGTTAGAGGCCAAACCGAATGGTTGGCCTTAGTGTTGGTTGGTCGAATGCTCTATAGGTTATAAGTGATGTGTTTTGCTTGTTTGTAGCCAGCCAAGGAGTCTAAAGGAAGGTCTCGAATTGTTTGGACTCATCAAGGTAAGAGTGGTAAGGTATTCGGCCTTAGGCCTTATTATGTAATATTGTGTTGACCAAGAGTGGCTATGTTCTTTTTAGGGGCATATCGACAAGAGCAAAGGAAGCCTTCGGGATCTCGGGATTATTTCGGTAAGGATAGTAGTAAGTGACTTAGAATTAGTTGATTATGACTTCGTTGATTAATCGTGGTGGTTCGATTAAGTGACTTTCGAAGGAGGCCAATACTACCAAGAAGGGAAAGGGAAGGTCCTCATCCCAAAGTTTAAGAAAAGATCCGTTTCATCAGACGCGAGATTGGCCACGTGGTGTGGGCGTGCAACAAAAACGATAGGCGATAATTGTAGTCTCGCTAAACGATAGCGTCGAGGATCGAGAGTCTAGAACTCCTAGTAATAAGGTGTGTAACTAACCCACTTGCTTCCGGTTTTATGTGTTATATGTTTTACTAACAAGTGCAATAATGAGTGTGCCATATATACCCCTAAAGGGTATAGCGATGACCAGTGTTAGTATCGGATCTATTGCGCGTGATTATTTATGAGTATGTTTATGGACATTAATAAGCATGTGCATGCATGATCACGATTATATTTTATGTGGCATGTGCATGGGTGGGTTTATGAAAGAAGGACGAGGTGTACTTCGAGTGCGTGGTTGATGTCGACCGTCGTGTTACATCGTGGATTAGGCGCCGATCGAGGTCGCGTTGTGGATCTTTGCGATTTAGTTCGCGTGGTTACCTTGATTGATATGGGCTTTATGCCATATCGTGGCTTGATGGATTGCTGTGTGCTCCATCGTGGTTTGATGTTAGCTATACGCTACATCGTGGATGGCATTGGTTGCCTTTATGGAGGGAAAAGGAGAGGGTGACTCGATAGTCCCCGTGTGTGTGGTAGGTTGGATAATGGGGTGTGTAGCGGATGGACCCTAGGTTGGGTTGGGAATCATGTTGCATTATTTTTTGTAATAATATGGAAATGGGCCAAGCCCAATATGACATGTGGATAGGTATGTTTTGGGAACATACGTGGAAATGGGCCAAGCCCAGCGATCAGTGGATAGATGAGAAATGGGCCTAGCCAGATGATTTGAGTATGATTTGAATGTGGGCCAAGCCCAGTTGTGTAATTGTTAAAATGAATATATATTACTTGTTGCATTTGATAATTGGGATATTATGTGGCTAGCATGTGGGTGGACTTGATGGTTAACTTACACACTGAGTGCAGTATGACTCACCCAACTTTTTAATCATCGCAGTGAGTCGTGATTAGTGGACTGGTTGGAGTAGATACAAAGGTGGCCATGCAAAGAGTGCATTTTCATGCAGTAGTAGACGTTTTGAATATTTTTATTTCAAGCATTTTAATTTGAAGTACTTGGTTTAATTTATTTGATGTAATAAGGACCACATTTATTTTAAAGTATTCTATTTATGATTGTTGAAGTTTATATTATACTTAGAAATGATATCAACTTATAATAAAGTTTTAATTCAAACCAAGCTTATATTATTTAATAATTTTTAATGGACTTACTTCCCAAAAGTTAACAAAATTTTCAAGTTTTACTCTAAAGATAAAGATTTTTAACCGTCATTCCGCAGTGACATAACCAGATCCGGACGAGACTTGTGGGCCGAGTTTGGGGGTGTTACAATATGTGCTTTCTGAGTATCCTCAACAATTCCAAAAAGTTCAACGGGCAAAGTCAAGTTGAGAAAGAATGTGTGAATGAGTTAAGTGACTCAGGTATGTACGAGATTCTTACAAGTATTGAAAAGGGAAGTATTTGATGAATTCAGTTATGATATTGAATATGTATACATTGGGAAAGGTTTGTGAGCTTATATGTGTTTACTCATAGTTTGCCTATTGATGGAAATGATGTTGATTCATGTGGTAATTTTATTTGTATATGGCTTACTAAGCTTTTAAAGCTTACTTTGTGTGCTCTTTCCTTGTTTTATAGATAATCGAAGCTAGCTCAGACTCAGGGATCATCAGGAACATCGTCACACTATCGATCAACTTTTTGGTACTTTTGGTGCTTTGTAAATATGGTATATGGCATGTATAGGCTAGTGATATGATGATGTGTTTTGGGATATGATATTAGCCATGAGATTTGGCTTATAAATAATGTAATTGTTGGTGTGTATTTGGCCATTTGGGTTGGCTTATTATATGAGTTTGGTAAGTGAAATATGATGTATATAAATGGCCTTGTATTTTGGCATGTTTGTCATGGATGTTGTGATGGTTATATGGTTGTTCATTTAGCTAGTTGTCAATTGGAATGATTTGAGGTTTAAAATAGATGAAAAGATGGTGAGTAAAATGCATAGAGAAGATAGGTGAAATTGTTGGTAATGGCATATTGTTTTAGTATGTTTTGGATTATGATTTGAATAGGTAAATGGTATGGAATTGAGTATTGAACTTAGTTGAAATGAATATGGTATGATTATGTATTGGTTGATGAACTTTTGGCTGCATATTTGTGTCTTAAAATGATGTCATTTGAGCTTGTGTAGGTATGTACAAAAATGGTGGCAAATTGGCTTTACAAATGGCCTATTTTTGTCCACACTGGCAGAGACACGGGCGTGTGTATTGGTGGATGAACTTTTGGCTGCATATTTGTGTCTTAAAATGATGTCATTTGATCTTGTGTAGGTATGTACAAAAATGGTGGCAAATTGGCTTTACAAATGGCCTATTCTTGTCCACACTGGCAGAGACACGGGCGTGTGTCTCAGCTGTGTGTGACACAAAGTTATGCTACACGGCCGTGTGACCCCTGGTGTTGATATTGAAGTGAGATCAGTATGCTCCACACGGTCTCACACACGGGCGTGTGAATGGCCGTGTGGTATAAGTCAGTATACCCCCCTAAATGGCACACGGCCTAGCACATGTGTAACACCCCTTACCCGTATTCGACACCGGAACAGGGTACGAGGCATTACTAGACTTATACACCAACAATTATGTAATACTGAGACGTAACATTCCGCTCCAAATTAAAACTTTTCATAATACCTCTTAAACAAGCCTACGAGGCTTGAATCACACTTTAAGAATGGTTCGGGGTCAAACCGAGTTCCTTTGAAGCTCTCCCGAAAACCTTAGAAAATTTCTCACTAAACAGTCCCCGCGCCCGTGTGGAGAAAGGGACACGCCCATGTGGAGAAAGGGACACGCCCGTGTGGTATAACAGATGCCCGTGTTCCACACCTGTGTGGATTTATTTCTCAATTCGAACCTACAGGGGTTTTCACACGGCCAGACACATGCCCATGTCCTTGGCCCATGTCCCTCACACGGCCTCGACACGCCCGTGTCTTAGCCCGTGTGCCAAACCTTGGCATTCTGTTTCTGACATCATCACCCCATAAATGTCACACGGCCTAGGCACACGCCCGTGTCCTTCGACCGTGTGGTGAATTAAATCCAAATTTCAGGTGCAGACTTCACACGGCCTGAGCACACGTCCATGTCCATGGCCGTGCCTTCCACACAGCCGTGTTTCTGCCCGTGTATTTACTACTGAGCATTCTGACTTGTAAACCTAGCATGCAAGGGGAAACACGGCCTAACCACACGCCCATAAGGCCGACCGTGTGTCACACACGGCCTAGACACACGCCCGTGTGTCTACCCGTGTGGACAAGAACAAGGCTATTTACCAAGCTCTTTTTATCACCCTAACTCATACAACATAAATCACATTCAAACATCAACTCATTCATGCATACTTAAACCAAGTAAATCTGCATGCTACTTGCACAATCATGACTAACCTCATCTTTTCATAGATTAATAAGAAAGAGCCACCAACTATGGCATTATACAAAAGAGTTCATCTTTGAATGAGCCAACACATTTGGCCAAAACAATATGACATTCAACTAAGTCTAGTCCCTATACATGCCATACTCAAAATGCTAAGTCTAACTATACTAAGATCTGCTGATAGTGTGGGTGATCCTTTTCTTATCTCCGTATCTCGAGCTGGCTCCTTGACACTATAAAACAAGGGAAAAGAGAAGGGAGTAAGCTTTAAGCTTAGTAAGTCTATATGTAAACAATAAGCATCATACCATAAGATAATCAAGCATAAACATTACATACTGTGTATAAACAATTTATATTTTCATGGTCAAGCTTACTCATCTCAACTCATACCACATCCCAACCACATATGATGAACATTTCCCACATTTACTTGCAAATATGCCCTGCACTCAACACCACAAAACCACATGAACTGTACACTTAAACAAGTTTCTCGATGAACCCTACGGAATATTACAAGATACCCGGTGGTTTCGCACACAGCCCACCATTAATCGATAATAGGGTGGTATCGCACACAGCCCACCAACAATGATAATTACGGTGGTATCGCACATAGCCCACCAAATGATAATATAAATGATGGTATCGCACACAGTCCATCATGAATAGATAATAAGGTGGTATCGCACACAGCCCACCAAATGATAATATAAACGATGGTATCGAACATAGCCCATCGACAATTACACATTTACGGATATTTATCCGTGCCCACATTTCTATTCCTAGGTTCAATCGAGAATTATCCATTTTCTACCATTTTCAATCAATCACAGTAATTGGAATTTACATCCATACAATGCATCTTTAAGTAAAAATATATGTATTAAGGATGTATCGTTTACACATAAACTTACCTCAGTGCAAAATATGTTAATTGACGATTTAATCCGAAACCTTGCCTTTTCCCCGGTCAAGGTTGTTTCCACGTTCTTCTTGATCTATAATTATAAAATTCACTCATTTAATCACTACATAAATCATAACACTTCAAAATTTCTATTTTTGGCAAAAAAGACCATTTTGCCCTTATACCTTGGCAAAATTATGATTTTTCTCCTAGGCTCGTAAATCATTTTTCATCATATTTTCTCATTAAACAAGCCTAGCTGAACATTTATTACTCTTACAACAATTCTGTAACGCCCCGAATTTGGGCCTAGAAGTATTGGGCCTTGAGTATGGGTCCGTAAGGAGGTTGCAAATAGGTATTTAATTGTGCAAGGAAATGACACAATTAAATGTCTGCTCAAGTGGTTAAGGGTCCTGAGAAGTGTTGGAAAAGTCTTGGGTTCAAACCTGGGCTTTAGCAAAAATTTTGGTTTTAAGTGAATAAAACCCTGGATGCTTGGATGTAGGCCTTTTAAATTATTTTGATAAAAAAAATGATACAAGGAAGCATGTGGCCTAGTGGTTGTGGCGTCATTAAGGTTGTAAGGGAGCATGGGTTCAAGTCTTGGCTCTTGCAGAATTTCTTTAATTTTTGGCTCTTATAAGAATCTGGACACTGGCACATAGGTTTTATAAATATTTGCGCATGTTTTAAGTCACAAGAGGAGCTTTTGTTGTGGTGGCATGTAGCGTCTGGAGCATAGGAGAGGGCAAGGGTTCGAATCCCATTGCAAGCAAAAAAGGATATTTATTTTGCAGTTGGGACGGTTTTGGAGGATTGATGGAGGGATCCCCCATCGGGAAGCTAGCATGAGAGTAGGCGAGAAGCTGGCTTTAAATAGAGCGATCTATGAGGAGAGTAAGCATACCTTGGTTGGCGTTTGGGCATAGGAGTTTTCAGAGCGCGGATTAACTCCAGATTCCTATCAGGTGTGTATTTTGCACTACTCTAGCTGTAGAGCGGCAAATGCCGAAATGCCGGTCACACGACGATGGTAGCCACACGAGCGTGCGAGCGCACGTGTGGGAGCTTCGACGCGATAGTTGAGGCCGTCATGAGTGTTCTTGTGGGTTTAGGTTGTTTGGGCCACGATGGGCCGAAAGGGGCCATGTGAGGCCAATGGGCCCGTGGGCACAATCGGATAAGTTGTATGATTGTGTAGTAAATATTGGACTGGACTATGTGAATCTCATATCTGTGGCTAGATTTGGGCTAAATGGGCCACACGAGCGTGTGGGCCCATTTGGGCTGAGAATGGGCCCTAGGCCCATTCGCATCATTATCTCTATTTAGAATACCTTGGTTTACAAAATTACTGAAATACCCTTGGTTTACAAAATTACTGAAATACCCTTGGTTTACAAAATTACTAAAATACCCTTGGTTTACAAAATTACTAAAACACCTTGACTTGTAAAATTACCGAAGTACCCCCGATTTGTAAAATTACCGAAATACCCTCAGTTTGTAAAATTACCAAAATACCCCTAATTTGCAAAATTACCAGAACACCCCCGATTTGTAAAATTACTGAAATACCCCCGATTTATGAAATTATCAAAATACCCTCAATTTGTAAAATTACCGAAATACCATTAATTTGTAAAATGACTAAAATACCCCTGATTTGTGAAATACCCCTGTAGGGTAGGATTACCGTAATACCCTTGTAAGGGTAAAATGACCGTTTTGCCCCTCGAGGGTAATTGACTCACTTGAGGTACGATTGGGTGATTTGACTGTAATTGGATCGCCAGACTGTGGTATGTATGATTGTTTATGGGCATAACTTTTCGCATACATGACATACTGCATGGGGTTGGGATATTGATACGGAGGAAGTTCTGATAGGGTCGCACGGGTCGCATGACGACTGTGGATCCAGTATTGATCTGTTAAGGTCACACGGGTCGCCCGAGATGACTGTGGACCGACGGACGGCTTTAAGCCGCGTAATCTGATTATGGCTCTGTGCCATCTTGATTATGGCTTTGTGTCAATCGTATTTACCCGTGGCTATGTGCCTAACATATATATCGATGACTCTGTGTCGATCATCTTTACCCAAGGCTGTGTGTCGATTATATTACCGTAGTTGATGGCTATGTGTCGATCTTATTACAGTTACCGATGGCTATGTGCCAATCATGAGACTGTTACTGAAGGCTTAAAGCCGCATAAATACTAGCAGATATGCTGCGATTTTGGTTAGTGCCGCAACCGGTGCTAACATTGGTAGTGTAGGGATGGCGTGGGTGATTTATTCCCCGCAGGTAGTGCAGGGTTAGACGGAGGCAAGTGCAGGGTTGGATGGCATGGGTTAGCATGCATCACACATTATGCATATGGAATTGATTCTGATATGGGCTAGGCCCATCTGTTACTGATATGGAGAATGGGCCAGGCCCATTTGGTTCTGATAAGGGCTGAAACCCAAGTGAAATTGTACTGGGCTTAGATCCATACATATTGTTCTGTTACTGTAATTGGGCTCCGGCCCAGACTGATTATGATTTCTTTCTATTTTACTAACTGTTTTAGTTAGGAGGGGATTACACACTGAGTTTTCGCAAACTCACCCCGTTTTTAATTGTGCAGGTAATCCTCATCTTTAGGAGGATTAGCACTACGAGGGACTCGGAGATGGCCACACGACTGCCTTTGGATTTCATTTATGCTTTAGATTCTATTTTGGGTTTTAATTTTTGTAATAAGGCCTCTTTAAGTTTCTGGATTTTAACTATGGGTCTTTCTTTACTTTGAATTATATCCGTTAGAAGTAAATCACGGATTTCCAAAATGCTAACTGTTTTTAAAACAACACTGCATTTTCGCAACATTTTCGAAATGGTTTCGCGACTTAGTCTTTTTCGTAAATCAATTACTTTCAAAATCAGCTTCCGCAACTGAAAATATGTTTTGGGATTGAAACTAATAATTTTTCAAGGTACCACGTTTTTAAAATAAACCATCGTAACTGGGTTTTTACTTAAGCCTTTAAACAAGAAGGGTTTTCAATGAAAACATGGTTTTCAAAAAACACTTCAATGCGACACGCCAGATTCGGGCCTAACTTCTAGGCCGGGTTTGGGGTGTTACAAATTCACAATACCAATCATTTCATGCATTTACTACTCAATTACAACCTTTACAAATAGGTCCCATTTAGGTGTTTTCATGGAAACGCCTTTCACAAAAATTGTTCTTTAACCCACTAACATTCATTTTCTTTCATAAAAACTCAGCAAACAACATATACACTCTCATGGTAAATCCCTCATCTTCCAACCATTTTCCAAAATAGTCCCCTCATTATCTAGCTTAAGCTTTAGGGGTTCCAAAAGTACAAAAATTATCAAAAATAACCATCAAGAACACTTACTAGCAAGGAGAATAAGTTGCTGAAATTTTAAGCTCCCAAGGCCCTTCTTTGAGTGTAAAAAATCGGTGAAAGAAGAAGTGAAGTGAAAAAGATGATAGCCATTTCTTTATTTAATCTTATTTTATTCATTTAGTCACCTAACATCACTAAATTTTTGACCAATTTAATGCACTTGTCTCCCTTGGCCGTCCATCACCTTTAGGAAGGCCTAATTGCACTTTAAGGACCTCCAATTTAATATTATATAGCTATTAGACACCTCTAGCTTGTAAAATGAAAGTTTTGCACTTTATGCGATTTAGTCCTTTTTCTCAATTAAGCATGTAATCACAAAAATTAACCCACCAAAATTTTCATACACTCATATAATCATGCTATAACACATAAAATAACATTAAAATAATTCTCTCCAACCTCAGATTAGTGATTCTGAAACCACTGTTCTGACTAGCCCCTAAATCGAGCTATTACAACATGGGCGTGTGTGGCCATTTCGTAAGGCACACGGGCTAGACACACGGGCATGTGGTTGGCCGTGTGACCCAAGTCAGTATACTCTCCAGATTTCACACGGCATGGCACACGGGCGTGTCCTCAGCCGTGTGTTGCAAGTTAGTATGTATGCCCTGTTTTCACACTGGCGTGTGACCCTTATATGTTTGAAATTTTTCTAAGTTTCCAAAATTTTTATAAGTTATCAGTTTAGTCCCGAACCACTTCTAAAGCATGTTTAAGGCCTCGTAGGCCCGTATAAGGGACATAGTGAATATGAATGAATGGTGTTTGAGAATGAATGCTTAAATGTATAAGTTATGTTTGATAAATTATGTGTATTAATTGGTAATACCTCGAAACCCTATTCTGATAGTGAATACGGTTGACGGGTGTTTTAGTGTGATTGAGATAAACAAGATTTGGATCTAGAACGGAGGAAAACAAAGTATCAGATTAGTCGACCTAATTCGTCGTTACAGCGAACGAGGTAAGTTCGTATGTTATAAATTCATTTCAAATGTATTTTATTTGCTTCGATATAGCATGAATTGTGTTTATGTGATTGCGTACGAGTTCAGAAATGATTCAATGAAGATTTGACAGTTGAAATCCCGATTGAACCTTAGGAATAGTTTAGGATGCTAGTGACATGTCATTAGGTATACTTGAGTTGGCTCCGGGTCATGATTTAGCACTGTGTATGCGAGATAAACCGATTTGACTTCGGGCCATGCATATCGGCTGATTTGGCTTCGGGCCATGATATCAAAATTTTGGATAAGTTACCTTGATTTGGCTACGGGCCATGGTATAGGTACTTATTGAGTGAGACCTTGAGTATCCGACTTCTATTCCGAAGGGTTCAACGGGTAAAAGAAAAACGTGGTTGATTATGAGATTGGTACGATATGGTACAGGTACGTACGGAAATGAATTGATTATTGAAAACTATGAAATTGATGAGTTTCTTGGTAAGCTATATGAATGATCATATGATGGCTTGAGATTTAATATATTTGTTGCACATTGTTTTCGTTTATATAAATGATTTATAAATGATGTTTTCTATTGTATTAATAGATTTAATAAAATGTCCAATAAGATTTAAAATTAAATAAAAATTATTATTAAATTCAAATATAGGTAAGGTTATATGGTCAAAATTATAGGAATAATATGTTTAAATAAATAGTACACTATACTATTTATGGACATGCAAAAATAAATACTCTATGCGAAGTGTACACCAATCATCTATGAATAAAGAACAAACAAACGATCCAACACTTGCGCCAGCTCCTATGTTGCCATTGGAACAAATTTCATTAACTCCTCAATTCATCTAAATAACTTCTCAATTTCTACAATAGCCATTTGAAGAGTCATCTATAAATCCCTATGACAAATAAATTGAAAGCATAGAAGATGTTTGCTTATTCAAAAGACAAGTTCTGTCCTGATTTGTCTACATTTATAAAAGATGGATATAAGTGGAATTCTATATTTGGGGTGAGAGACATCTATAAAAGATGGATGAAGTAATAGCACGTGCTAATCGTGAAATAATAATGAATTTAACATTATCTTGCACTATTGCAATCCCTGAATAGTTATAAAAACTTGTGGAAAAGAAAAAAGTATTTATAAAATCTAATTAAATAGACAATCATTGAAAAACCTAATTTCTATAGGCAATTAGGGACACCATTAGTTTATTTTGAAGATATTATTTGTAAGGATCTGATTTTCAGTGGTGTCGAAAAATTCGAGTTTTAAAGTCGAAATTATTAAATCGAGTTTACTAAAAATTAGGATTGAACAATTAGTTGGGAATAAACTTGATCAATTGTTAATTGGTATAGGGATTAATTAGGAAGTGTGTTTAATAGGAGAGCTTAATTAAAAGATATTAAAGGGCCTAAACGTATAAATATGTCAAGGAACTACATAAATGGTCACCCATGTAACACCCTATACCTGGTTCAGTTGCTCGACCCGAGCTATAAGGCATTACGACAATAATCTATGAACATTTATCATAAATTTTAATCATTACATAAAATAACATTAAAATAATTCTCTCCAACCTCGGATTAGTGGTCCCAAAACCACTAATCCGACTAGCCCCAAAATTGGGCTATTACAACTCTCCCCCCTTTAGAGATTTTCATCCCCAAATATCTTACCGGTAAAGAGATTTGGGTACTGCTCTCTCATGGCTTCTTCCGGTTCCCACGTAGCCTCTTCTACACCGTGTTTTTGCCATAACACTTTCACTTATGCTATACTTTTGTTCCTCAACTGTTTAACCTCTCGAGCCAAAATCTTAATTGGTTCCTCTTCATAAGTCATGTCCGGTCGTATCTCAACCTCGGTCGAAGGGATCACATGCGAAGGATCGGAACGATATCGTCGCAACATCGACACATGCAACACGTTGTGTATTCTCTCTAAATCCACCGGCAAAGCCAATAGGTAAGCTACTAGCCCAATCCTTTCAATAACCTCATACGGCCCTATGAATCATGGACTCAATTTACCCTTTTGACCAAATTGCAATATTTTCTTCCACGGGGATACTTTCAGAAATACTTTATCGCCCACTTGAAACTCGATTTCTTTCCTTTTTAAATCCGTGTATGAGTTTTGTCGATCTGAAGCAGCTTTCAGACTATCATGGATCACTTTCACTTTCTCCTCGGTTTCCTTAACTAGATCAACCCCGTGAATTTGTTTCTCACTAAGCTCGGTCCAATACAATGGAGTCCGACACTTGCGTCCATATAAGGCTTCATATGGTGCCATCCGTATACTCGGCTGGTAACTGTTGTTGTAGGCAAACTCAACCAAAGGTAGATATTTTTCCCAACTACCTTCGAACTCTAAAACACAGCATCGGAGCATATCCTCAAGAACTTGAATTACTCTTTCGGATTGGCCATCGGTTTGCGGATGGAACGCGATACTAAAATTTAATTTCGTACCCAAGGCTTCTTGTAACTTTTTTCGAAACCTTGAAGTAAATCTTGGATCTCTATTTGAGATAATGGATATAGGCACCCCATGTAATCTCACCACCTCAGCAATATACAGCTCAGCCAACTTGTCAAGTGAATAATCCACACGCACCGGTATAAAGTGAGCCAATTTCGTTAATCTATCAATGATGACCCACACAGCATCTTTGTTTTTTGGGGTCATAGGTAACCCCGTTACGAAATCCATCGTAATTCGGTCCCACTTCCATTCGGGAATCATAACTGGCTGAAGTAATCCCGAAGGTACTTCATGCTCAGCTTTCACTTGTTGATAGATCAAACACTTTGTAACAAACTCGAAGATGTCTCTTTTCATACCCAGCCACCAATACAACTTCTTCAAATTATTGTACATTTTTGTGCTGCCTGGATGTACTGACAAGCAACCATTGTGTGCTTCATGTAAAATTTTCCGGATCAACTCATCATCCCTTAGTACACAAACTTTATCATGAAACATTAAACAATCATCTGAACCAACCCGAAAATCAGAGTCATTTCCTAATTCGCACTGAGCTCTTTTAACTTGCATCCCACTATCATTCTTTTGAGCTTCACGTATCTGCTGAAGAAATAATGGTCTGGCCCTCAACTCGGCCAATACAGCACCATCATCAGACAATGCTAAACTCGTATTCATAGCTCTCAAAGAAAATAGGGATTTTCTGCTCAAGGCATCCGCCACCACATTCGCTTTCCCTGGGTGGTAATCAATTACTAGCTCATAATCCTTCATTAATTCGAGCCACCACCGTTGTCGTAAATTCAAATCCTTTTGGTCCATCAAGTATTTCAGACTCTTGTGATCGGTGAATATTCGGCACTTTTCACCATACAAATAATGATGCCAAATCTTCAAAGCGAAAACGATCGCAGCCAACTCCAAATCGTGAGTAGGATAATTCTTCTCATGTGGTTTTAGCTGTCTCGAGGCATAAGGTACTACTTTACCCTCTTGCATCAACACACAGCCAAGACCATTTAATGATGCATCACTGTAGACCACAAACTCCTTCCCCGACTCGGGTTGTACTAAAACCGGTGCTTCAATCAACAAAGCTTTCAGTTTCTCAAAACTCTATTGGCATTTCTCGGTCCATTCAAACTTAACATCTTTATGTAACAGTTTCGTCATCGGGGTAGCAATCAGGGAAAACCCTTTGATGAACCGTCTGTAGTAACCCGCTAAACCCAAAAAGCTCTTAATCTCTAACACATTCCTCGGAGGTTTCCACTCCACAATAGCCGAGATCTTACTTGGATCAATTCTAATGCCATCACCCGACACAATGTGTCCTAAGAATCCGACCTCTCGGAGTCAAAACTCACTCTTGCTGAATTTAGCATACAACTGCTTGTCTCTTAAAGTTTGCTACACAATTCTCAGGTGTTCCGCGTGTTCACTCTCATCCCGGGAATAAATTAGTATGTCGTCAATAAAAACGACTACGAACTTATCCAAATACTGCCGGAAGATACGGTTCATTAAATCCATAAAGATTGCAGGAGCATTCGTTAAGCCAAATGGCATGACAAAGAACTCATAATGGCCATACCTCGTCCGAAATGCAGTTTTCGACACATCTTGCTCCTTAAATCTTAACTGGTAATAACCAGACCTCAGATCTATTTTAGAGAACACCGTAGCTCCCTTCAGTTGGTCGAACAAATCATCTATCCTTGGCAAAGGATACTTATTCTTCACTGTTAATTTGTTGAGTTGTCTGTAGTCTATACACAATCTCATTGACCCGTCTTTCTTCTTCACAAAAAGTACCGGAGCACCCCACGGTGAATAGCTCGGTCTTGCAAAACATTTATCCGTTAACTCTTGCAACTGAACCTTCAACCCTTTCAACTCTAACGGTGCCATTCTATACGGGGCAACCGAAATAGGTGCTGTACCCAGAATTAACTCAATGCCAAACTCGACTTCTCTAACTGGAGGCAATCCGGGTAACTCTTCTGGGAACACATCCGGATACTCGCACACCACAGCCACAGATTCAATCTTTACCTCTGATTCTTGAGTATTCAACATGAAGGCGAGATAGGACTCATACCCTTTTCTCAAGTATTTTTCAGCTACCATAGACGAAATCACTACAGGCGAACTACCCAATTTACCTGATTCAACCCGAATGACATCTTCATTTACACATCTCAATTCAATAAACTTACTACCACAGTTTACTAAAACATTATGAGTAGTCAACCAATCCAAACCAAGAATCAGGTAAAATTCATCAAATGGAAACAACATGAGATTTGCCGGAAAACAATGACCTCTAATTGTCAAAGGACAATTCCTACACACCTTGTCAACTAGCACATGTTTGCCTAACGATTTTGACACTTTTACTACAAATTCCGTAGACTCAATAATCATACTCATACTAGATGCCAATTTCATGCAAATATAAGAATGGGTAGACCCCGGATCAATCAAAGCAAGAACAGATATATCATGAAGAGAAAGAGTACCCGTTATCACATCTGGAGATGATGCCTCTTCGCGAGCGCGAATGGCATAAGCCCTTGCAGGTGCTCGACTTTCTGATCTCACAGCAGAGTCTTTAGGCGCACCTCTACTACTAGTCCCACTCCCCGGGTTCTTTTATGGTCTACCCCTCGAAGATACATTGCTTTTCCTTACTTCTTGTTTTCTATCCTTCTCATCCCTCTCTGGACAGTTTCGAATGAAATGGTCGGGTGAACCACACTTGTAGAAATTACGATTATTTCCCCAACACTCTCCCGTATGTTCTCTACCACAATTTGGACACTCCGATTTATTAGACTTTGGATTGCCTACGTTTGCCATCGAGGTGGCTTGAACTCTTGAGCCCGAATATGCATTACCTCGATCTCGGTATGAATACCCAATTGAAGTAGTCGTTCGAGGGTTCGTCTCTTTAGATCTCTTTGATTGAATTTGGAGTGATTTACTCATTGGCCTCTTCCTCACATCTCGGGCCTCAATCATGGCTTTTCTTTTTTCCTTATTCAACTCCTCAGCCTTACAAGCTCTATCGACCAACACCACGAATTCTTTCAATTCTAAGATCCCAACTAGTAGTCTAATATCCTCATTCAGCCTATCTTCGAACCTCTTGCACAAAATAGCTTCCGTAGACACATATTCTTGTACATACTTACTGAGCCTAACAAACTCGCGCTCATAACAGTCATTTTGCCTTGCTTCAGTTCAAGGAATTCTTTCCGTTTCTGGTCAACAAATCGCTGGCTTATGTACTTCTTTCGGAAATTTTCCAAGAAGAAGTGTCATGTCACTCTCTCCCTCGGTACTACAGATGTTAGTGTTTTCCACCAACGATATACCGAGTCCCTCAGCAATGACACAACACATTTTAAGCTCTCTTTAGGTGTGCAAGAGAGTTCATCGAACACCCGCATAGAGTTCTCAAGCCAGAACTCTGCTCTCTCAGGGTCATCATCTATGTTGGCTCTAAATTCCTCGGCCCCTTGTTTTCGAATTTTATTGACCAGGGGTTTGTTCATTCTCACCAAATCTACACCTTGAGGAGCCACGGGGGCTGGCTGAGGTATAGGTGGGGGTGGAGGAGGTTGAGCATTAGGGTTCGCTCGTACAAACTCAGTGTACCAATTACCCATCATATGGAAAAAGGCTTTCCGAGCCTCTTCTCCTTGACCCAAAGTCTTGGGTCTACTTTCTCAGCGCAAATCCTTTGCGCGAGAGGCGACATTACTAGCGTCATCACGCAGAGCTTCGGTCGGGATCCATTTACTATCACGAAAATACAATTTAATATTGTCAAGAATCACCACACTATCAATATGTTTATGGCATGTATAGCTAAACTCTCACACACGCTACGGTAGTCTGAGAACCGACTAAACCATAGCTCTGATACCACTAAATGTAACACCCCTTTCCCGTATTCAACGCCGGAACATGGTACGAGGCATTACTAGGCTTACACGCAAACAATCATACAACTCTGAGACCTGACTTTCTACTCCTAATTTAAAACTTTTCATAGTACCTCTTAAACGAGCCTATATGGCCTAAATCCTCCCTTTAGGAATGGGTTGGGATCAAATCGAACCCTTCTGAAGCCATCTAGAGAATATTAGAAAATTTTAACTAAACAGTCTACACGCCCGTGTGGAGTAAGGGACATGCCCGTGTGGCATATCACATGCCCGTGTTCCACACCCGTGTGGAATTATTTTTCAATTTGAACCTACAGTGGTTTTCACACGGCCGGACACACGCATGTGTCCTTGGCCCGTGTCCCTCACAAGGCCTCGACACGCCCGTGTGCTCCACCGTGGTAGACACTGACTTGTATCACACGGCCTGTCACATGCCTATGTGTCTGGCCTGTGGTCGACACTGACTTGTATCACTAGCATGTAGGGGTCACACGACCTATCCCCACGCCCATAAGGCTGACCGTGTGTCACACACGGCCTAGACACATGCCCGTGTGCCTACCCGTGTGGACAAGAACAAGGCTATTTGTCAAGCTCTTTTTATCACCCTAACTCATACAACATAAAATCACATTCAACCATTAACCAAGCAACCCAATCATGCATCATACACATTTATGAATAACCTCATCTTCTCATATATTAATAATAATGAGCCATCAACTCTGACTATATACAAAAGAGTTCATCTTTAGAAGAGCCAACACACTTGGTCAAAATAACAAGACATTTCACCAAGTCTAGTCCCTATACATGCCATACTCAAAATGCTAAGTCTAACTATACTGAGATGTGCTGATAGTGTGGGTGATCTTCTGATTATCTTCATATCCCAAGCTGGCTCTTTGACACTATAAAACAAGAGAAAAGAAAGAGAGTAAGCTTTAAGCTTAGTAAGTCTACATGTAAACAATAAGCATCATACCATATGCTAATCAACCAAAAACATTACAAACTATGGAAGAACAATTCACATTTTCATATTCATGCTTACTCATCTCAACTCTTACCACATCCCAACCACATATCATATACATTGCTCACATTTCCTTATACTTATGCCCTGCACTTAACACCACAAAGCCACATGAAATATTTACTTAAACAAGTTTCTCGATGAACCCTTTGGAATAATACAAGATACCCGGTGGTTTCGCACACAGCCCGCCATTAATCAATAATAGGGTGGTATCGCACACAGCCCACCAACAATGATAATTACGGTGGTATTGCACATAGCCCACCAAATGATAATATAAACGATGGTATCGCACACAGCCTACCGTGAATAGATAACAAGGTGGTATCTCACACAGCCCACCAAATGATAATAAAAATGATGGTATCGCACACAGCCCATCGACAATTACATATTTACGGATATTTACCCGTGTCCACATTTCTATTCCGAGGTTCATTCGAGAACTACTCATTTCTATCATTTTTAATCAATCTCACCAATAAGTATTTACTCCCATACAATGCATCAATAGATAACAACATATATATTAAAGATGTATCGTTTACACATAAACTTACCTCGGTGCAAAATGTGTTAATTGACTGTTTAGTCCGTAACCTTGCCTTTTCCTAGGTCAAGGTTGTTTCTGCGCTCTTCTTGATCTATAATAATAAAATTTACTCATTCAATCACTATATAACTCATGATACATCAAAATTTCTACTTAGGCAAAAATGACAAATTTGCCCTTATACTTTGGCAAAATTACGATTTTTCCCTTAGGCTCGTAAATCGCTTTTCATCACATTTTCTCATTAAACAAGCTTAGCTGAACATTTATTTCTCATATAACACTTCATAAAACCCATCATTTCATGCATTTATTACTCAATTACAACCTTTACAAATAAGTCCATTTTTAGGTGTTTTCATGGAAACACCTTTCACAAAAGTTATTCTTTAACCCTCTCACATTCATTTTCTTTCATAAAAACTCAGAAAACAACATAAAAAATCTCATGGAAAATCCCTAAAATTTCAACCATTTTGCAAAATAGTCCCCTCTTTAGCTAGCTTAAGCTTTAGGGGTTCCAAAAGTACAAAAATTATCAAAAAAACCACCAAAATCACTTACTTGTAGAGATTGAAATGGCTGAAAATTTTCAAGCTTCTAAAACCCTTCTCTTGATGAAATTTTTGGTGGTAGGGAGAATGAGAAAATATGATATCTTTTCTTTCTTTATTTTTCTCTTGTTTTATTCATTAAGTCACCAAACTCACCCAACCATTGACCAATTGATTTTTCTTGTCCCTATGGCCGACCATCCCTTCCCCAATGGCCTAATTACACATTAAGTACTTCCAATTTAATATTCTATAGCTATTAAACACCTCTAGCTTGTAAAATGAAACTTTCGCACTTTATGCAATTTAGTCCTTTTTCGCGTTTAAGCATAAAACCGCTAAAATTTAAGCACCAAAATTTTCATGCATCCTCATAATCATGCTATAAAAATAAAATAATATTAAAATAATTTCTTGAGTCTCAGATTAGTGGTCCCGATACCACTGTTCTAACTAGCCCCAAAATTGGGCTGTTACAGAGTCAGTGCCTGTGGTGTGCGAGTATCCGGATGTGTTTCCAGAAGAATTACCCGGATTGCCTCTAGTTAGAGAAGTCAAGTTTGGCATTGAGTTAATTCCAAGTACAGCACCTATTTCGGTTGCCCCGTATAGAATGGCACCGTTAGAGTTAACGGAGATGAAGGTTCAGTTGCAAGAGTTAACGGATAAGGGTTTTACAAGACCGAGATATTTACCGTGGGGTGCTCCGATACTTTTTGTGAAGAAGAAGGATGGGTCGATGAGACTGTGTATAGACTATAGACAGCTCAACAAGGTGACAGTGAAGAATAAGTATCCTTTTCCAAGGATAGATGATTTATTTGACCAATTGAAGGGAGCTACGGTGTTCTCTAAGATAGACCTGAGGTCTGGTTATTAACAGTTGAGAGTTAAGGAGCCAGATGTTTTGAAAACTACATTTCAGACGAGGTATGGCCATTATGAGTTCCTTGTCATGCTATTTGGTTTAACGAATGCTCCTGCGGTCTTTATGGATTTAATGAACTGTATCTTCCGGTCGTATTTAGATAAGTTTGTAGTTGTTTTTATCGATGACATACTAATTTATTCTCAGGATGAAAGTGAGCATGCAGAGCACCTGAGAACTATTTTGCAGACTTTAAGAGATAAGCAGTTGTATGCCAAGTTTAGTAAAAGTGAATTTTGGCTTAAAGAAGTTAGATTTTTATGGTACATTGTCTCGGGAAATGGAATTGGAGTCGACCCGAGTAAAATCTCAGCAATTGTGGATTGGAAGCCGCCAAGGAATGTAACCAAAGTTAGGAGTTTTCTGGGCCTAGCTGTCTACTATAGATGTTTTGTCAAGGGATTTTCCATGATAGCTATTCCGATGACGAAGTTGCTACAAAAAGATGTAAAGTTTGAATGGACAGAAAAGTGCCAATAGAGTTTTGAGAAACTAAAGGCGTTGTTGACTGAAGCTCCTATTTTAGTGTAACCAGAGTCGGGAAAAGAATTTATGGTTTACAGCGATGCATCCCTGAATGGATTAGGTTGTGTACTCATGTAAGAGGGCATGGTGATAGCAAATGCCTCTAGACAGTTAAAGGCGCACGAGAAGAATTACCCGACCCATGATTTGGAGTTAGCTGCAATTGTATTTGCACTAAAGATTTGGAGACACCATTTGTATGGTGAGAAATGTCGGGTGTTCACGGATCATAAGAGCTTAAAGTATTTTATGACTCAAAAGGAGTTAAATCTAAGGCAAAGAAGATGGTTAGAGATAATAAAAGATTATGAGTTAGTAATTGACTACCATCCAGGAAAGGCAAACGTGGTCGTCGATGCCTTGAGTAGAAAATCCTTATTTGCACTGAAAGCCATGAATACACGGATGGCTTTTTCAGATGACGGTTCTATTCTAGCTGAGTTGAGGGCTAGACCGATGTTTCTTCAAGAGATTTGTGAAGCTCAGAAAGGTGACAATGATTTACAGGCTAAAAGAGTTCAATGTGAGTCAAATGTTGAGTCGGACTTTCGGATAAATCCTGATGGATGTTTGATGTTCCGAGGTAGGGTCTGTGTACCCAGAGATGATGAGCTTATTCGAAAGATTCTACATGAAGCACATAGTGGATGTTTGTCTGTACAGCCAGGTAGCACGAAGATGTATAATGACTTGAGGAAATGGTATTGGTGGCCGAGTATGAAGAAAGACATTTCTAAGTTTGTATCGAGATGCCTAATTTGCCAACAAGTGAAGGCTGAACACCAAGTACCTTCGGGTTTACTTCAGCTTATTATGGTTCCCGAGTGTAAGTGGGACCGTATTACTATGGACTTCGTGACGGGTTTGCCATTGACGCCGAAAAAGAAAGATATCGTATGGGTCGTGATCGATAGACTCACGAAGTCAGGCCATTTCATACCAGCACGAGTTGACTACTCACTTGATAAGTTGGCGGATTTGTATGTGACAGAAATAGTAAGACTTCACGGGGTACCGTTGTCAATTATTTCGGATAGAGATCTGAGATTTACGTCACAGTTTTGGAAAAAGTTGCAAGAGGCTTTAGGCACAAAATTGAGCTTTAGTACAGCTTTCCATCCGCAAACTGACGGTCAGTCGAAAAGAGTAATTCAGATACTTGAAGACATGCTTCGATGCTGTGTTTTGGAATTCCAAGGTAATTGGGAGAAATACTTACCGCTGGCAAAGTTCGCCTACAATAACAGTTTTCAGTCAAGTTTGAAGATGGTGCCTTATGAGGCACTGTATGGGCGTAAGTGCTGAACGCCCCTGTATTGGACCGAACTCAGAGAGAATCAGATTCACGGGGTCAATTTAGTCAGAGAAACCGAAGAGAAGGTAAAAGTGATACGTGAATGTCCAAAAGCTGCCTCAGATAGACAAAAGTCCTATTCGGATTTGAAGAGGAAAGAGATTGAGTTTCAAGTCGATGATAAAGTGTTTCTGAAAGTATCACCATGGAAAAAGGTCCTTAGATTTGGCCGGAAAGGTAAGTTGAGTCTGCGCTTTATCGGACCATATGAGATTACCGAGAGGATAGGGCCGGTAGCTTATCGTTTGGCTTTGCCACCTGATCTGAAAAAGATTCATGATGTCTTCCACGTGTCTATGTTACGTCGGTATCGTTCAGACCCTTCGTATGTGACTGTACCATCGGAGGTAGAAATTCGACCGGATATAACTTATGGTGAGGAACCGGTTAAGATTTTGGCACGAGAAGTCGAACAGTTGAGAAATAAAAGCATAGCTCTTATGAAAGTCCTATGGCAAAGGCACGGGGTAGAAGAGGCTACATGGGAGCCCGAGGAGACCATGAGAAACCAATATCCTAACCTTTTCACCGGTAAGATTTTCGGGGATGAAAATTCTTAAGGGGGAGAATTGTAACAGCCCGATTTCGGGGCTAGTCAGAACAGTAGTTTCGGAACCACTAATCTGAGGTCGAAGAGAATTATTTTAATATTATTTTATGAGTTATAGCATGATTATATAGGTGTATGAAAATTTTGGTGCTCTAATTTTAGCGATTTCATGCTTAATTGCAAAAAAGGACTAAATCGCATAAAGTACAAAAATTCCATTTTACAAGCTAAAGGTGTCTAAAAGCCATAGAATATTAATTGGAGGCCCTTAAAGTGCAATTAGACCCCTAGAGATAGGGAGGCCGGCCATAGGAGATAAACAATGTCAAATTTGTCAAAGTGGTTGAAATTAGGTGGACTAAATTGATGTTTTATAATAAAATAAAGAAAGAAAAGATATCATCTTTTCTTCTCTTCTCCTCCACTGAAATTTAGCAGCAAATAGGGGTTTGAAAGCTCAAAAAAATTCAGCAAGCTCTTCTCCTTACAAGTAAGTGATTTGATGATCATTTCTTGATAATATTTGTACTTTTGGAACCCCTAAAGCTTAAGCTAACTAAAGAGGGGACTATTTTGCAAAATGGTTGAAAGTTTAGAGTTTTTCCATGTGAGCATTTAAGTTGTTTGCTGCATTTTTATGGAAGAAAATGAGTCTTAGTTGTTAGATAAACAACTTTTGTGAGGGTGTTACCATGAAAACACCTAAAAGAACCTTTTTGAAAAGGTTATAAAATATGTGGTAAATGTGTGAAATGATGAGTATTGAGAGTTTCCATAAGAGAAATAAATGTTCACTAGGCTCGTTAAAGAAAGAAATTTGATTAGAATTGATTTACGAGCCTAGGGGTAAAATGGTCATTTTGTGTAAGTCTAAGGGCAAAATGGTAATTTTGCCAAAGTATGATTATTGAAATGTGTTGATTAATGTGATAATTGAATGAGCTGAATTGTTATTATAGATTAAGAAGAACGAAGAATTAACCTTGCCCGAGGAAAGGGCAAGGTTTCGGACTAGATCGGCAATTTGGCCTATTTTGAAATCGAGGTAAGTTTGTGTGTAATAAGTTCAACATCATGCTAGTATGTTTAAAATGTTTGATATTTGTGAAGATGTAAAACATTTCTATGAAATTGAGTAATGATGTTGAATGAGAAAATGGTGAGAATTGTGATGTTGAAGTCCCGGTTGGACTTTAGTAAATGAGAGAGTAATATCATTAAGACTTGAGATGGGTAAGGTCCCGTATAAGACCATGTCTGGGACATGGCCTCGGCACCGAATTGAGATCCCGTATAAGACCATATCTGGGATATGGCATCGGCATCTAGAGGTGACCCCATGTAAGACCACATCTGGGATGTGGCATTGGCGTCGTATTCATGTGAATGATGATGATCATGTATCCTTGAGTATCCCAAGTGATTCAATGGGATAAATAGTTAAGCTTATAATTGAGATGAAATTAGTGTTAAAGCTATGTGATGAAGTGATACAGTATATGTGAGTAATTCACGAGAATGGTTTACCGAGATATGGCATGATATGTAATTGGTATGGGTAAGCATGAGTAAGTTATGGCAGTGTGCTTAAGACTTTGTGTCTTTCTTCAATGAAATTAATGGATGACATTATGAGTCTTTTTGTTGTTACTTATTTCATGCAAACTTACTAAGCTTTATGCTTACCCCTCTCATTTCCCTTTTCCTTGTAGAATTGACAAGCTAGCTCGGGAATTCGTGGAATGTCAGAGTTTGGAAATCACACTATCAACTTCTTTTTGGTATAGCAAAGTTAGATTTATTTTGAGTATGGCATGTATAGGATTTGGTCATTTTTTCTGTCATATTTGTTAGCCAAAGTGTTGGCTATTAATGTTGTTCAATTCATTTCATAAATGGTCATTGGAAAGTGTCCAATACTCAACAAGTTCATATATTCAATGATGATGAAATTCATGAAATGCATGCTTGTGTGGATGTTTTGGTTTTGAGTTCTTAGAAGTGCCTTATGATCATGATATATGTTGAATTGTTTTGGTATAAGTGTGGTTGCTTTGTAGGGTGGCAAACGGCTTGGTAGATAGCCTTATAATTGTCCACACGGGTAGACACACGGGCGTGTGTCTAAGCCGTGTGTGACACACAGTCGGCCCCATGGGTGTGTGGAGAGGCCGTGTGTCCCCATGTATGCTAGGGTTGCAAGTCAGTATGCTCAGTAGTAACCACACGGGAAAAGACACGGTCGTGTGTTTCAACCGTGTGGGAGACACGGCCATGGACATGGGTGTCTGCCCAAGCCGTGTGAAGTCTGTACCTGAAATTGGGAATTTAATTCGACACACGATCTAAGGACACGGGCGTGTGCCTTGGCTGTGTGACCTTTGTGAGGTGATGACGTCATAAACAAAATGTCAAGGTTTTCACACACGGGTGAAGTCACGGGCGTGTCATGGTCGTGTGAGGGACACGAGCTATGGGCACGGGCGTGTGTCAGGCCGTGTGAAAACCCCTGTAAGTTCGATTTGAAAAATAATTTCACACGAGCGTGGAACACGGGCATGTGATATGCCACACGGGCGTGTCCATTCTTCCACACGGACGTGTGGACTTTTTAATGTCAAATTTGTCTAAGTGTTCAAAAGTTCCCGGTTTAGTCTTGAATCATTTCGGGTACAAGTATAGGGTCTCGTAGACCTATAATAAGGACATTAAGGTCTTGAATGAAAAGTTTTATTTTGAAATGAAATTTCATGAACCAATATTGTATAATTGAGCAAATTAAGTACGGTAATGCCTCGTTACCCGGTTCAAGTGTCAAATACGGGTAAGGGGTGTTACAGTGATAAGCCGTAGAGACTCATTACACTACCCCATATTTTTTCAAAAGTGTGTCGATTACCTTATTACAAAAATGCATTCTCCGGTCGCTGATCAATACTCGCGGTGTGCCAAATATGGAAAAGATATAACTCTTTAGAAAATCGACTACCGTTTTGACATCAGCACGACGAGTGGCTTTTGCTTCCACCCACTTTGACACATAGTCAACAGCAAGTAAAATATAAATGTTACCGTATGATGAGACAAAAGGTCTCATAAAATCAATGCCCCATATATCAAATATTTCACAGACATGTATAGGGGTTAGAGGCATTTCATTTTTCCAGCTCAAGTTTCCTACCCTTTGACACTTTTCGCATGTTTTACAGAACAAATATGCATCTCGAAAAATATGTGGCCAATGTAGTCCACATTCAAGTACTTTATGCGCAGTTTGTTTAGGGCCAAAATGTCCACCATATGTGTAGGAATGACAAAAAGATAGAATCGATTTTACCTCAGTTTTTGCAACGCATCGTCAAATTACCTGATTGGAACAGTATTTCCAAAGGTAGGGGTCATCCCAAACATAATATCGCGATTCACGTTTGATCTTATCTTTTTCAGATCGCGATAAGTTAGAAGAGACTATACCTGTAGTAAGGTGATTTACCATGTCCGCATACCAAGGGAAAACTGTCTGAGTAGCAAGCAGACTTTCATCCGGAAAATCGTCTTTAAGTGGTGTGACATCCTTCGATGGAGGTATTTGGCTCAGATGGTCAGCTACCAAATTTTCGCGTCCTTTCTTATCCTTTATTTCGAGATCGAACTCTTGTAAAAGTAATATCCACCTAATAAGCCTCGGTTTTGCTTCTTTTTTCCCGATCAGATATTTAAGAGCTGCATGATCAGAGAAAACAACAATCTTAAATATGAAAAAAAAAATTCCAAAGCAAAGACTATAGCTAGAAACTCTTTTTCAGTAGTCGAGTAATTGCTTTGGGCATCATCCAAAGTCTTAGACGCATAGGAGATAACGTGTGGTTCTTTCTCGATTCTTTGCCCAAGGGCTGCTCCTACGCTATGGTCATTTGCGTCGCACATTATTTCGAAAGGATAATTTCAATTTGGTGGTTGAACGATGGGTGCCGAAATGAGCTTATGTTTGAGCATGTCGAATGCATCCCTGCATGATTAGTCAAACTCAAACTCCTTGTCCTTCTGTAAGAGATTACAAAGTGGTTGCGCAATTTTTGAAAATTCTTTAATGAACCGCCTGCAGAAACCTACGTGACCAAGGAAAGAACGAATCTCCCTCACATTTGTGGGGTATGGCAGTAAGTTAATGATGTCAATTTTTGCTTTATCGACAGAAATTCCCTCAGCAGAAATGATATGACCTAGAACTAATCCTTTATCCACCATAAAATGGCATTTCTTATAATTTAGAACAAGATTAAATTCTAAACATCTTTCCAAAATTTTTGCAAGATTTGAAAAACACACCTAAAAAGACTCACCATACACAGTAAAGTCATCCATGAACACCTCAATTATTTTCTCGATGTAGTCAAAAAATATGCTTACCATACACCTTTGAAACGTGGCTAGTGCGTTGCAAAGTTCGAACGGCATCCGTCTGTAAGCTAACGTGCCAAATGGACACGTAAATGTCGTCTTTTCTTGATCTTTCGGTGTCACTAGAATCTGGAAAAATCCTTAGTAACCATCAAGACAACAATAATGAGATTTTCTAGCTAAACATTCTAACATCTGGTCAATAAAAGGAAGTGGAAAATGATCTTTCCGAGTCAAGGAATTCAACTTCCTGTAATCAATACAGACTCTCCACCCATTTTGAACCCGGATGGGAACCATCTCACCTGCCAAATTCTCAATTACGGTCACACCAATTTTTTTCGATACTACATAGACTGGGCTAACCCAATTACTGTCAGAAATAGGATAGATCATCCCAGCATCAAGTAACTTTTGAACCTCTTTCCTTACCACTTCCATCATGGGCGGATTGAGACGCCTTTGAGCCTCTCTTTTGGGAATTGCATTATCTACAACTTGAATTTTGTGCATGCAAGTCGAAGGGCTCAACCCCTTAATGTCAGCTATCGTCCATCCAATTACCTCTTTATAATCTCTAAGAACTCGTACCAAGTTTTCTTCTTCTACCTTCGAGAGTTTACTCGATATTATTTCCGGTAAGGTATTTCCTTTACCGAGAAAAGCATACTTCAAATGGCCTGGAAGTGGTTTGAGTTCCAACTCTGGAGCCTGCAAAACAGATGGTACAAGCTTAGTCTATGAAAGAGATAATTCAAAAATTTTACTTGGGTTTTTCCGTAATTGAGGTGCCTCCATATGAGCCACTGTTTCGCGGACAGACTCTTCAAAGGTTATCCACTCCTCTAGTTCCTCTATGGCATCAAAGTCTAGACTTTTCCAAAGAACAGTTCGTAATTCATCCTCGACATGATATTCTAAATGTAATTCAGTTAAAGGATCGATTATATCAATATTAGAAACATTAGAAATCATGCTAGGGCGATTCATGGGCTCATAGACATTGAATTTCACCACTTCCCCATCGAACTCCATAGTAAGTATCCCACTTCGTATGTCAATTTTCATTTGTGTGGAACTCAAGAATGGCCTCCCAAGAAGTATGTCAGACGAATTAGCCGAATTGTCATCCTCCATGTCGATAATGTAGAAGTCTGTAGGAAATATTAGCTCGTTTACCTTGACAAGAACGTCCTCCAACACTACCTTTGGATGCACCACAGATCTATCTGCAAGCTGAATAATTACACCTGTTTCCTTCAAAAGACCCGCATTAAGTAGTTTATAAATTGACAAATGCATAACATTAATTGATGCGCCTAAGTCACACATTGCTTTTTAAATACCGACACTGCCTATTTTACAAGATATGAAAAACATACTTTGGTCCTTACATTTGGATGGTATTTTCCTTTGTAAAACAGCGGAGACATTTTCTCTGACACTCACCTTTTCATTGCTCAAGAGCTTCCTCTTACTTGTGCATAATTCTTTTAAGAATTTTGCGTATCGTGGAATCTGCTTAATCGTATCGAGAAGAGGTATGTTGATTTCTACCTTTCGAAAGGTGTCGAGGATCTCCTTCTCTTCTCACTCCTTTTTACATGGACAAGTCTTCCAGGAAACGGAAGTGGTACTGCAAATGATTTTTGTGGTGTTGACTCTACTGGAGTCTCTGTGTCAAGTTTCTCCTTATCTTGATTAGTGTCGTGGGCGCGACTTGTGCCAGGTACGGGCTCCAAAACCTTTCCACTCCTCAATGTCATAGCACTTGTATTGTGTCGAGGGTTTGGCTCAGTTTGGGACGGCAACTTACCTTAGGACTCCAAACGGCTAGCTGTGAGTGTGAGCTTGCTCATTTGCTTATCCAACTCCTGCAAATGCATGTCAGTTTTTTGTTGAAATTTCTCAGTACTATTGGCTAGCCTTTCCACTATGGCTTCCAAAGATGACTTTGGAGGTGGTAACTATTGATTCAGAGGCAGCCTTTGTTGGTACGATTGATTGAACCGAGGATTCGACCCATAACTTAGATTCGGGTGATCTTTCCACCCTACATTATACGAGTTCGAGTAAGGGCCATATCGCCTTTGGGGCGGTCCTGGAAAGTTCCCGATAACATTTTCTTGTTCTGTCGAATCCTCATGTAAAATTGGACATGAGTCTGTCGGATGGTCTGGCTTAGCGCAAATTCTGCAAAACCGTGCTGGGCCCGTTTTATTTGTAAGAAAAGTTTGAACAACGTTAGTTAGCTTATCAATTTTATCTTCTAGAGATGGAAAAATTAACCCATGAACCCATCTCATGGGTTCTGTGGCCAGTCGAAATTGTTGAGAGTTAGCAGCCATTGTCGAAATCAACTTTCGTGCTCTCAGAGGAGTCATATTAACTAGTGCCCCTCCACTTGCAGCACCTATCATTTTCATTTCCATCGTGAGTAATCCCTCATAGAAATACTACAAGAGTGACTGTTCAATCAGTCCATGTTGTGGGCAACTTGCACACAACTTTTTGTATCGCTCCCAGTAATCGTAGAGCGATTCAGTCTCCTTCTGACGGATTCCTACAATGTCCCTCCTTAGTTCGGCCACTCGAGTTGCAGGGAAGAACCTGTCAAGAAACAAACGAGACATGTCAGACCATGTGTTGACAGATCCCGGAGGTAATTAAAATAGCCACTCTTTAGCAAAGTCGGCTAATGAGAAAGGAAAAGCACGAAGTTTGATTTGGTCTTCAGTGACTCCCTGAGGCTTCATGCTTGTGCACACCATATGGAACTCTTTAAGGTGAGTGTGCGGATTTTCGTTCTGTAATCCACGGAAAGTGGGTAGTAAATGGATCAAACCTAACTTTAACTCGAACGGTGTTCCTTCTGCCGAATAGGTTATACATAAGGGTTGTTGTTCATCCGGTGCCGCAGCGAATTGGCATATCGTCTGTTCAGCCATCTCGTTTGGTTCGTCGAATGAGAAAATTTCATTGGTGTATGATATGGTTTCGAATCCGAGATTTGGTCGTTTACCAAGTCGAATGGCTTCTCTCCGCAGTTATCGAGCCAATTTCTCAATTTCTGGTTCAAACTCTAGAGTTCTCGGTTCTGATCTGGTCATAAGGTAAACAAACAAAAATTAGAAAAAAAATATCTTCAATCCCCGGCAACGATGCCAAAATTTGATGGGCGTCGAAACCACCAAAAATAATTCCTATAAAATAACTCTAAATAGTAGTAAATAGTGGTAGTAGGGTCGAGTCCACATGGATTGGATGTTATAATCAACTTCTGCGTTTAACTAGTGAACAGAACGTTTGTCGTGTTTAAAGTCGTGGCAAAAGTCGTGCCCACGACTCCAAACGGACCTGCAAAAAAATAAACAAATAAATCAGGGGGTTTTGAAAATATTTAAAAAGTAAATAATTGAATCAGCGTAAATAAACAATTAATTAATATTAGAAATAAATTTAAATCGGGAAATAAATTTAGATTTTTGTAAACAGAGATAATAAGCCTTAGCCCTAGACTCGGTAGATTCCGGATTAAGAATTGATCCTCGAAAATTAATCTTCTCCTCGAAACGATAAGCTTGTTGTTGCAGTTAAGAACGTCCTAACCACCAATTCTTCCTCTCATAGCTGGTCCCGGTATGACTTGCAAACTAGCCCTTACCAATTATCTAACCGAGATACACGCGTTCTCGATTTAAGATTCCGGCAGCCTTGCCCTCTGAAGAACCCAACTTGAATTAACGGCCTCAACCGCGTGGGTCGTTTAAACCTGATCACTTCGTCCTTGATTTGTTCTCGGAGATCCGAATACAGCACGGCCGACTCGTTTCTCCAACTGTCAGCAAACACGACTCCAACCCACCGTGCACTTTTTGACTTGAAATCGAGTTAACTTTAAGGGATGAGTTGTCAATCCCGATACTTAGGAAAAATGTGAATACCGATTGGAAGGATTTTTAGCACAAATACGTATCTGAGGATTCCCGACCGGAAAGAACACCGGCCTAAAACTAAGATGGAATTTAGTGAAGCATGAAATTATTCATGCTTTGTAGATTTTGAAAGGTGATTTGATGATGATGGTGAAAAATGGGAAAGAAAGGTACTTGGAAAGCAATTAGACTAATTTAGTAAAAATAAAGAAATGTAAATGGAAGCAACAGAATACTCACGCCCAAATTGGAAGAAAAAGAAAATAATTCTATTCAATTCCAAATTGAAATCAAAATGTGAAATTAAAATGTGTCTTTCCTAAGTACATTAAAGCCCTATTTATACACATGGAATTTACTAATTTTGGCTTTAACCACTTCAACATATAATTAAAATTAAATAAAAAATAAAATAATTTTTTTTCTATTTTTGGGTTTTACAAAGTCAAGAAATCTGATGGGTTCTTGGCTTTCTCCACATTTTTTATTCGGCCTCATTTCGTTGATTGTGTTTCAATTTGGTCCTTTTCTGCTCATTTTTTACTCTTAACGTCCCAATTGCATCCCTTACAAGATTAAAACATAAAAGCACTAATTCAGCATGGATTAATTCAGAAATAAACCGAATTAAACACAAAATGTCATGCAAATTAACATGTTATCAATCTCGCTAGTTCAAAAGTTTTTTCAAACTCGTGTTTTTATATATAGGTTGAACTACATTGTAGGTCATCCAACTAAGCTTAGATTTCTTTTTTGCTCTCCCAACTTTTAAAACTTTCAAAATGGTCACCCAACTAATCGAGT
Organism: Gossypium sturtianum; assembly: GCA_025698515.1. Lineage (NCBI taxonomy): Eukaryota > Viridiplantae > Streptophyta > Magnoliopsida > Malvales > Malvaceae > Gossypium > Gossypium sturtianum. Next base: position 121,523,537 of record CM046952.1, read on the forward strand.
TTTTTTTATGTCCATTTCTGTTAAGTGTCGTTAAATGTTTGACAAGAGGGTGAGATGGTAGTTCAAAATTTGGTATAATAACAAATTTAACACTCAACTTTTATATATTGTGTCAATTTAGTCATAATTTAAAAATTACCCTCAACATTACAAATTATCTCAATTTAATCTTAATTCTAAAAAAATTCAAAAAATATATAAAAAATACATAAATCTTTAAAAAAAATAATAAATTCAAAAAACATATAAAATACATTATATTTTATATAAAATAATAAGTTAATCCAATAAAAAGGTTCTTTTCTTCTCCTTTCACATATTTTTCTTTTCTCTTTTCCTCTTTACAAACCCTAGCTCCAATGAACTGCACCTGCCACTTTTGGAGCTTTAATAGATAGCTTTACAATCCCACAACAGTGAAAAATCCACCATTTTTGTAGCCATAACAAAAAAACATATTTAATATAAATATATATACATGTTGAAGAATTATAGTTTGAAAATTTTTCTTACGATTCCAACTTTTCTGTAGATATTTTTGTTAATGAGATAACCAACGTTGGGGATGTCAAATTGAAGAGACAACGTCGTATGATGAAGTATAATTCTTATACTGTTGAAAACAAACTGAAATCGTTGTTGATTGACTAATTTTGTTGGACGAAGAACAAATGAAAGAAAAAAGCAAAAGGAAAATTAACGAGGGATGATTTTTGCCTAATATCTTTCTTTTGTTGATGGGAAGTAATTGTGATGGATTTATTAAAGGTTGGTTCATGTGCGTTTATGGGATAATTTTCATTCACCATTTTTGCTCATGTTTCAATGCTCTTTGTTTATTTTTATTTTTAATTGGAATTAATGAAAAAAAACTGAAAATCCATAAATAGGTTGATAATAGACTTGTCCATGGGTCGGGCTATAAGGTCCACCCGAAAAGTGGATAGAAAATGAGATGGGCCTCGGGTAAGGCTTTTTGGCCCTGCCCGAATATGTAAAAAAAAAAAAATGTTGCTATTTTTTACTGTTCTTTTTTTGCTATTTTCTTATTATTTTTTCACTATTTTACTATCATTTCACTATTACGTTGGTATTATTTTCTTTTATTGTTTGGATATTGTATAACTCTTATTTTATCTTAGTGTTATTTAAATATACATATATATTTATTTATTTTAATGTTTTTAGTATTTTTAATGTATTATATTTTTAAAAAATATTTATATAATAAATAATATAAAAAATTTAATACGAATGGGCCGAGAAGAGCCCGGGTTTTAATATTTTTATTTGAGTCGGACTTTGGTAAAATCTTAAGCCCATTTTTCGGGATGAATCCAAACCTAACAAATAGATCTAAAATTTTGATTAGGCCCAACCCGAACTTAGCTTTGCCCATGTAAACCACTAGTTGATGATGGTGGTAGAGTTATTGAGAGTCAAGTTGGGGGCGAAGGAAATTTTAGAAATACTTTTTTGATGATTTAATATAAATTTTGAGCAATTTTATTATTTGGTATATATATTAGATTGATTTATTATTTTATATAAAATATAATTTTTTTATATATTTTTAAAAATATTTATGTATTGATATATCGAATTTTTTGTAGAATTAGGATCAATTTGAGATAATTTATAATATTAAGAGTTAATTTTCTTTTAAAATTATGATTAAATTACGATAATATATAAAAATTAAAAATTAAAAATTAAAAACTAAATTTATTATTATACTAATTTTTAACTACAACCTCACCTTTCCACCAAATTAAATTAATTAAGTGAAAGTTTTGAAAGTATTATCCTAACAAAAGAAATCTAGATGACTTGTAATGTACTTTTCCCTAGATTATATAGATAAAAATATAAATAATTCCTGCTTAAAGGTATTTGAAAATTAAATTTAAAAAAAAAAACATATTAAAATTGAAAGAGTATTTTTCATTTTAATTTAGATGGAAGAGTGAAGTGGGCATCTGAAACACATCATAATTTTGTAGATAAAAGAACAGTGAACACACTTCAATTTATTCACCAAAGTATCACCTGACAGAATCATTTCCAGTTTTCCATTTTTCATTTTCTTCCAAAACAAAAACCCCATTGTTGCAAACTGGAATTTTGTGGAAACTGAGTCGCTCCCTTTTCTTCTTCTCTTCTTTTGGCTCTGGAATTTGAAAAACGAAAAAGAAAAAAACAGGATGAGTACTGAAGCAGCTAAGAGAAGCACCACCGGAGCTCTGACGGTGAAACAACGGAAAACCGATGAATTGAAGCCTTCTCCGGCGCTTACTGCAGAACCCAAAAAAGTTATCATCAAAAGCGCCGACATGAAAGACGACATGCAAAAAGAGGCCGTCAATATAGCCATTTCCGTTAGCTCTTTTTCTCTACCTTACAAGATTCCTAATTTTTATGGCTTTTTTATTGGAATTAGTTTCTGGGTTTTCTTCGTTTGATCTTGATTTGTTAGTAAATACTGTAAATTTGCTGACTTGGAGTGGTTTTTCCTTCTGGGGGTTTTGACTAGGCTTTCGAGAAGAACAATGTAGAGAAAGATGTAGCAGAGTACATTAAGAAAGAATTCGACAAGAAACATGGACCTACTTGGCATTGCATTGTTGGTCGCAATTTTGGTAAACCCAAATTTCCATTAGATTCAATTTTCATGGAAAATATAGTCCAAGATATCTGTTATTTTTAAGTGATGCTGTTTTTTTTACTTGAAAGCAAGCATATCATAGCTTAAATGAGCTATCATTTCCATCGTGCGTTAAGCTATCATAACTGCCATTGATGTTAGATTGGATTGTCTTAAGCTTAGACCTTATGATTTTTCAGTGTGGTTCATCAATGTGCTTAATTACCTATTTGAAACCTTCTCAGGAAATAGCTATAATGGCAGTTGTTCTTGTTTGGTTTATATTTAGTTCATGCCATTAAGGTTGGACCTCTATTCAAGGTTTGAGCTTGGAACTTTCGGTTTCGAGGTCTTAAGCTTAAAACTCCAATCTATGTTAGATGCTCATTACTAAAGAAACACATTATATAAGTGGATCGTGTATTACATACTTAGGGAACATGTAACACTACTATATTAGATACTAATTCGAGTAGAAGTTGGGTCGTTTGGTGTAAGTAAGTAGGATCTATACCGGCATTTCCCTTCTTCACAAACTCTTATGGATGCAATCTTTCTTCACCATATACGATTATGTTTGATCACGCGGCCTGCTTGCTCCTGGTTTTGTGGTTTATATGCTATAACTAGACATTCCTAATTGGTGGAGACTGGAGACAACCTAAGATAAATTACTGATAATTATTAGTTGGATTAATCCTTTGAATGTTGTTTGAATGCAGGTTCGTACGTAACCCACGAGACGAACCACTTTGTTTATTTCTATTTGGATCAGAAAGCAGTTTTGCTCTTCAAATCGAGTTAATCATGGAGAGATGAGAGGCTTCTACTTAAGCTACCTGTTGCGGTTAGCAAACTGTATGTACTAGTCCAAGCATATGCTTGTATGTCCTAAAACTCATCTGCCTGACTTGTATAAATAATTTTGTCAAACACACACCCGAGTTGATATTTTAAGAAAGATTATTTCTTTATTACTGTATGAATAATTTTAGAACATTTATTAAAATTAACATCAATAATATTAAAAAAAAAACTGACCCTATTTAATATGGATTCGTCTCATTGAAAACAATTAGCTGTCACCAGTGTTAAATTATCGATGTGCCTGCATCAAAACAAATTTGTAAATATTGTTATTAAATATCTTTTTTAATTTGTAAATATTGTTATTAAATATCTTTTTTTTTGTGAAAATGGTATTTAATTATAAACACTAACTAAATGATCCAAAAAAAAAAAAAAAAAGGACAAGTGAAAGAAATAAAGAAGAAGAAAATTAATGATCCTTAATGGCAAGTAGTAATTTGTTTATGCTGTCCAGATAAAAACAATATTTTCAATTACTATGAAATGTTTTGTCGTTTTGAAACACAACAAACCTGCAATAAAATCATAAAACTCTTTGGAATTTAACTAATTTTATTTTTTGTTTATTAAAAAATGCCAAATTTAAACATAGTTAAATCAATTGATTTATGTAGTTGTAATTTTAAAATATAATAGAATCCATGTATTTTTATTTAAAAAATGAATCAAACTGTAAAATACCATGAATGGTCTCCATTATTGTTTTGTTTTTTTAATATATATTTTGGTTATCCTAAATGTTAAATGAGAAGGGAATAAAGCAAAACCATGGGCTCCTCTACCAATCCCATAGATGTTCAAGGCAAAAATAGTTAAAAGACAAGGAAAAGCTCTTTTGGCTTCATTCCAGCATGCAAAACGACAGCGCATGGCACTGTCATTACAAAATTAGCCAAGCCTACACTGGAAAAGTACAATTGAAATTAACCAAAATGAAAAAAAAAGTTTTCCAGTTCTTGGCAGCTGCATAGGTTTCTCAATAAGCTTTGCGATGATGGCGAGAACCTGAAGAAGAAGAAGGTGAAGGTGTTGAAGGTTTAATTTTCATGGAAGCCAAACAGCAATTTTCTCTCTTCAAACTCTCTTCTTCATCCATGAAAATTTGCCTGCACCTACACTCCACGCTACAAAAACCCCTATCCCCCCTACCAACAATCACAACAACAACAAAAGAAAAACCATGAATCAATCATACAGAAAGAAACAGTCGACAAAAAAAGGAAAAGGAAAAAAAAAACATACTTGTACATGTAGATGTCTTTTCCAGGCAAAAGTTTTTGTTTGCAAAGGAAGCATTGTTCAAGAAAGGAAGGAACCACGTGAGAAGTGGTGGTAGGAGGAGACAACCTAGAAGAGCTCGAAGAAGATGAAGAAACTTTGCTGCTGGTGTTGATTAACATGGTTGTTTTGCTAATAAGTTGTGGGGTTTTTTTACTGAATATGTTACGGTTACCACTCTTTTGATTCTCCAAAACTACACTCAGTCCCACCATCTTTTCATTCCTTTTTGGGAGAGTGATGGGGTTTGTTTGGATGAGAGGAAAATATAAATCGAAAGAAGGGAGTTATAAAGAGCGGAGGGAAGAGGAGGGGGTTGATACAGCAGTAGCAGTAAGAAAGGACGATTTGTGTAGCCAAGGATTTGACTTTGTACTGCTTATTCTTTAACTGCCACGCATCCCACTTATTATCCCTCTCATTTCAATTTTCTTTTCTTTTCTTTCTTTCTCATTATCCATATTTTTAACCTTTTCTTTATTTTACTTAATTCCATTGCACATTATGAGTTAATTTTGGGTGCAGCATCCTCTGTTGTAGACATCCAGTTGAAATGTTAATAAAAAATAATCATTTTTATATAATAAACAGGTGAAAGTAGAATTCTTTTGGAGGAGAAGAAATTAAAATTTATATTTTTAAGATAGTTAAAATATAATTTTATTATTGTATTCAAGTCTTGAAAATGATTAAATTAAAATTTTATTATTTTAGAGGGCCAAACTATAATTTTACTATTATTAAGTTATACCCTTATAAATTTTGAAGGGGCTAAAATAGAAACTAGGACCCTTACCTCCTGCCCTTTTCTTCACTTGGACAATAAATGTTAATTTTATTACAATTTGATTTTTTTTACTAATACATAATTAAATTGATTAATTTAATATGATAGAGACACTGAGCCTTATTTTATTCAATTCCTATAATAGAGGGACTCTGCGGGTACTTTCACCATTAAATATTTTTAATTTACTCAATCAACTTCAAAATCTTTTTATTGAACCCCAAGTTACATTATAGTTCAAATTAAGTCTTTCCATCAATCTAGTTATTAATTCGGTTGTTAAATATTAACTTGTATTTCACATTTAAATAGATATTTATTAATCCAAATGTTTAAAAAAAGAAAAAAAACTCATGTCAAAGGACTTAATTGAAAGGACATTTTAATTTGAGGGTTCGATTAAAATATTTTAAAATTAAAAAAAAAATTGACTCAAATTAGAATTCCAAAACTGAACTAACTACAATTATGATTTGATTTAGAGTCACATAGGGTGGTAAAACAAATAGTTTTGTCACGATTATTACTACTTGGATTTTTAAAAAGGAGAATAAATCACAATAAATAAAAAAGCATATGTTATTCAAATAAGAGCCGACGAATGTACTTTTACTTGGCTGATCTCTGCCCTTCCTTTTGTCTCGATTCATGCTTCTGATTTTTGGGGGTACGTGGTCTTAGGTAAGGCTTTGGCAGCTATTTGAAAACCCTATACAAAGACGTGGTGTACGAACCAGTGTGTTTGCTTTAATGCCAAACCTCCCTTCAATTAAATGTTTTACACCAATGTATTGGAATCCAATCCTCTCCAAAGTTGGTCAATACTACAACCTTGACACCATTTTAGATTCATCACAACACTTTATTCTTTGGTTCTTATTATTGTTTTGTAACACATTCATATTTAAACGGAAGATCCGATAAGTTTAAATTTAGAATTTTAATAGTAAATCTATTGGTTAAAGTGAATTCGTCCATATTCGATATCAAATAGTACTGGGCGTATGAGTTTGAACTTATATTATATTTTTAAAAGAAAGTCAAATATTAAGCCCCATTGAAGAAACATAATTCATCTATATATATATCTAAGTATTACCAGCAGCCTACCTACGTTGAAAATAAAATAAACCCTAAAACTAAGAAAGCGAGACTATATATATAGCTTTCAAGTATTTATTTTATGAACCATCAAATGACGTGATTTTTCATTATTTTTGGGATTGGAACAAATCAGAAGAAAAAAAAATGCATAGAGACAATGATATGTGTGTGTGGAGTTTTCCAATCTCCCATGGTTTAATTTTAATTACGATTTCATTGTTTTTAAATTTATGAATGAATTACATATGATGGCTTAATTAATTAGAATTGTTTAGTGTTGTTAATTCTTTATTGAAAAACAGTTTTTATATATTAATTTTTTTAAAAACATATACTCTAAAAACCCATATATATATATATATATACTAAAAAATCAATTTTAAAATTAATTTTGCACCATTAGCAAGATAACATCACATAAATAGTTTTGGAGTGAATTCCAATTTCCCTAAACCTATGAAAAAGCAACACATTTATCAACATTTACAAGCGCAATTGCCAACAAGAAAACTATAATAATAATAATAATAATAATAATACAAATAATCATAGCTTACTCTTTAATATCATTTTCGTATGCTTATCAAATAATTGATTTACATTATCCTTTTGCATGATTGATTAATGAGAAATAGTACAATACATACACGTCAAGCACTTTCAAGTATTTTTATTGGTGAACTAATAATTAATTATTGTATTAAAGATTATCATCATGCAGCTACATATATAATTAATAAAAATGGTAATGAGAGTAGCCAGTTGAGAATGAAATGCATTTTTCCTCTTCTTAAATAAGCTTTATAGTTTTATTCTACCAAAGAGACACTCGTTTTTTTCTTTATAATAAATCATGGAAATTCTTAACACTTCATTTTTTAAATGTATTTGATAATTCTATTCATTTTTTAATTAATATCCAAATTATTATATTTTATTTTTATGAAAATATATATAATATATATTAATGTTAATAAGATTAAATTTTAAAAATAAATAATTATAAAAATAAGATTAATTTTAACAATATAACTACATTCAATAGTTACTTTTATTAATATATACCAAACAACTTTTTAATATAACTTCACTACTTATAAAAATTCAGTAGTGAAAATTCAACACTTAAATTTTTTTAAATTTATCAAATAACATCGTTCATTTAATTCAGTATTGAAAATTCAACACTTAATTTTTTAATTTATCAAATAATATCATTTTTTTATGTGTATCCGAATAAATTTTTATTCTAAAAATAATCTATATAAGTTTTTTTTTTTTAATTATAATCTAAATAAGCTTTTAATTCAAATGAAAAGAATAAATTTTATTACAACTTTATTAAGATATAAACTAAACATTACAAAGCTTATTTAGATACAAATTAAAACTTAAGTTTTATTTAATAAACGGAAAAATTAACTATCGAAAATTTAAATGTTAAATTTTTGTACTGAATTTTATAAAAATTAATTTTATATCATTTGGTATATAAATAAAAATTAAGTATGGAAGTAGATTTTGGTTTTTGAAAATTATTTATTTTCTAATTTTTTATATTCTTCATATCCGTTTTATAATCCTTGTTCAAGGTTTGTGGTTGTTGTAAGACCCAATTTTCGCCCGGCCCTTTTTAAAACCATAAATTAAACCAAAATTAAAAAATTTATTAAAAGTCCAGATTACAAAGAATAGGGCCCACTTATCCTAGCCAAAATCAGCCTATCCACTTGCACTAAACCCACACCCCGATTGGCCTAATAAAAGGCCCAGCTAACCCCAATACAACAGAAACCCTAAGGGTTTCCATTTTTCTCCAAATACGCACGCAACAAAGACATGCAGCCCCACACGCAAGCCTCGCACGCCGCAGCCTCCGTACACCGCTCGTACAGCTTCCGTACAGCCACGCACTTTGTACCTGCAAATCAGACCACGCCAGCAGCAGAGAGAAACAAGAAAACAAAAAAAACAGTTGTATTTTTATTTTATTTTCATTTTATTTTTCAATTTCGGCTTTAAAAGGCCCGAAAAGAAATGATTGTAGCTCCTACACATTCTTCACGATTTTAACAAGGAATACAAAAAAAATCAAGAAAAAAAGAGAGCATACTTTCAAGTCAATACAGAGGTTGCCTTCTATTTCGATTTTTTCTTTTTCCGTTTTGTTTCTGTTTTCAATAAAAGTAAAAAACAAGCAAAAGAAAAGGGTTGATACCTGTTATTTAGTGTTGATTTAATCAAACCTCGGCCCAAACGATCAACGGGCCCCTGTGGATCTGTTTAAAATCGTGATGGTGGTGGAGGCACATAGTGCGCCGATGAAACCTACAGGTCGTCGGAGAAGGCGGAGAGTTCTAAGATTTTAGGAAAAAGTTTTAAAATATGTTCTGAGGGGATTTGCTTCGACAAAATTGAAAAGGGTAGATGGCTATTCATTGTTTTTTTTTGTTTTAATAACTATTAAAGACGGCGTCGTTTGGAGTCTGGGAAATCAGGGGCCAAAACGGCACCGTTTGGGTGCTTAGCCCGCGTGCCCGACCCGAAAATTGGAAGGATCCGCGCGTTTTGCAGTAGGGGAATATTTTCGCCTTTGGCCCCTCTACTTTGCGCTATCATTCGATTAAACCTTATTTCTATGTTTTTGTATTTTTAATTTTTCTCGAGGATTTGTACATTATTTCAATTTGGTATCCTTTAAACGCAGCGTTTCGCAACTGGGAATAATTGCTAGTTGAATCCCTCATCGTTTGCACGCATTTCATTTGAGTCCTTTGATTCTCTTCTATTTTCGATTTTTTGCCCCATATTCCTGCTTGCATTTTAATTTAGTCTTTTCTATATTCTATTTTCTTTAATTATTTTGCTATTTTGCCATTACTTAAACATTTTATTATTATTGTTAATATTATTATTATTGTTTTATTATATTCAAACTATTGTGTATAGTATTTTATTTATTTATTAACTTACAAGTTTCTATTGTTGTTATTAATTTATTTTTATGTATATATTACTTAAATTGATACAAATTATTTGATTATTATTTTTAAATATGCTATATTTTAGTATAATTTATTTTCAATTAGTTATATTTTTAGCTTTCGTTGTTTCTTAATAAGGTTGGTATTTCCAAAAAAGAGTGGAGAGATCATTGACTTTGTATATATTGAATTGTATGTTCATATTATTATTCTCCATTTGTATAAATGTTGTATTCGCATATTATTCTTTCATATTATATTACTGTTTCTCATGATTCAATAAAAGCATTTCGAGTCGTTTTTCAAATCACTTATTTAAATTTTCAAAACAAGGTAATATTCGTGCGTTTGGAAATTCGAAGAAATCGTGCCCAATCGTGCTGGGTGTGGTTTTTTGTTTGACCAAATAAACGAATATCCTTTCAAATTTCGTCCATATTTTCAAAATAAGGTAATATTTGTGCGTTTGGAAATTCGAAGAAATCGTGCCCAATCGTGCTGGGTTGTGGTTTTTTGTTTGTCCAAATAACCAAATACCCTTTCAAAATTTCAATACATGTGCTTGAAGGATTTTGGGGATGATCTTGAATTCGAAGACTCAGATTGTCGTATCCAATCGTGCTGGATGTGATACTCTATTCCTTCAGAACAAGGGAATCTCAATATTCAATCAAGTTATTTAAAATTATATAAAAAAAAAAGAACAGAATTTCAAAATCATTTCAAACTTTTCAACATTAGGACATCAATTAATCAATTTGGTACCAATTTTGGGCGTTGCGAGGGTGCTAATCCTTCCTCGCACGTAACCGACTCCCGAACCCGTTTTCTTATAACTCGTAGACCAAAAATTATTGTTTTAATAAATCAAAATGTTTTATTAAAATAATCCATCTCAAGGTGATCCGATCACACCTTGAATAAAAGATCGGTGACGACTCCATTCCATATTTTTAAAGTCGATTCCTGTTTTTCAAAACTCGATAAAAAATGGTTTCGACAGCTTGGCGACTCCACTGGGGAAGTTGAGAGTCAGGCCATAAATTGATTAATTTTTGTCCTTTTGTTTGAAAATTTGGAAAATTGTTTTGAAAAATCATTTTCCCTTTGATGCATTTGTTTGTGCTATAATGTCAAGTCTCATGAAATACTATGGCATTGCATTGCATGACCATTGTGGTCACACCTGTAAGTGGGAGTGAGAAACTATGCCTTCGTGAGGTTTTCACCTCCGTATGGGCTAGTGGACTGCTTCCGGGATACATCTGTACCTATGTGCTTCGTGAGATTTTCATCTCCGCATGGCCATAGGGAAATGTATTCCCCTGAATCGAACTCGATCCATATGAGCCTATAATGGGTGAGGATTGAGGAATCTGCTGGTTCAGGTACCTTCTCTTTAAAACCAAACCATATTTAGTGAACCCTAGGAACCTACCCTAGGTAGAACCACGCCAAACCCTAGTGGACACCCGCACAGGTGTTCTGTTTTGTTTACTTCTCTTGCACTAACGTGTTTTCTTTTGTTTTGATTGCATTGCATTACATTCATTCCATGCATTCACATAGCATCATATCGCATGTGCTAGATTTCATGAGAAGACCCTGATTAATTAAAAATTATTTCAGTCAACCTATAAGACATGGAACAAAGGTTGGAGAGAATAGACAAATACTGATGCAAGAGCAGTTGGCCAAAATTCAACGGGATATGCGAGATCAAATGAATATGATGCGACAGTTAACCCAATTACTAGTCAGAGGGCTTGAAAAAAGGAGTGTCTCTGTGGTCAGCAGTGTGGATGATGATGAGGACATCGTTTATTCCCCGATAAGTACCCGACTCAACGGGCGTGCCTCGTAGGGGCACACTGTCATTATCAAACCCGATGTCGATTAATACCTCGATCTTTGTTAAATTTCCCGATGGGCTCAAGTTTTAACTCGAAGGAGGATCCAGCCAAACCGGTTGTTTTAGCAAAAACAAAGGAAATGGGAGAGTGGGCTTCAAAGGCCCCGAAAAGAAAGGACAAGGGTGTGAATAATACGAGTAGGTATAACAAGGGCCATTCAGAGCCGATTCTGATGAAGCTGACCAAAGACGGTAACTACACACCATCGAGTCTCCCCAAGCAAGAACACAACCCAAGACTGGACTCAGAAAAATCCCAGTTCGCACACATCCCAATCACGTATAGGGAGTTGTACCAAATTTTGTTTGAAGCACATGTTGTATCCCCTTTTTACCCGAAACCGATGCAACCTCCATACCCAAAATGGTATAACCCAAATGCCCAGTGTGAATACCATGCGGGGGTCACAGGGCATTCGATAGAAAATTGCCTTGCTTTCAAGAAATTGGTGGAAAAATTCATCAACATGGGTGTTGTGAAGTTAGATGACGCGTCAAATACAGAAATATGAACCTGGGAATGTTTTGAGCAATAGGATTGTGGAAGAGACATGCATTTTTTAAGGCTAATCTAGAGTAATATTCGAAACACACTTATTGCTTTAAGCCTAGGGGCAATAAGAGTCCTCTTGTGAAATAGGCTTGTGTCCAGAATTTTTATTTCAATAAAATGCATCTTTTTGAGCAAATATTTTTCTATTTATAGATTCTTTTGTCCTTTGGATTTCTATGCAAATATTCTTTCATTCTTTATTCATGATCATATCATATAAATAATCATCCTTAGAATCATTTATTCTTTAGAATTTGCCTTCGTACCTACAATAGGTACCCAGATATAAATGACATGAGCGACGCTGTTACTAACTCCCTTTTTGAATGAAATAAGGGTCTAAGGGATCGCAGGACTTTGAAGATGACAGAAATTGCAACATATCTTCTGATTTGTTAATACTGGATGAAAAACAGATCCTACATCGCGAGCCAAGGAAGTAGATGAAGATCAAAGCCTGGCTCAATGCAGAAACAAGATTTCCTATATGTGGGGCATAGATGTTATCAGGCCAGTCTCATCAGAAGCTTCTGGCTGACACCAATTCATCTTCGTGGTTGTCAATTTCTTCACTAGGATGGTAAAAGCCGCTTCATATGCCAATATTACAAAGTCGATAGTCATCAGAACAAAAAAAAAGAAATAATGCCGACAAAAAAAAAGTCGAAAAGATCATATTTAACCGCACAATGTCAAAAGTTTGCGGTCTATTCAAAGATTAGGTGCCACATCACAGTGCAGCAAAGGCAGCCAAAAAGAAAAACAAAAGATCATAAAAAGACCGAGACTGGTAAGGATTGGCATACAGAAGTTACTATTTACCCTCTATGCTTATCAAACTTTGGCTAAGACTGTCACGGGGGTAACACGTTTCTCATTGGTTTTGCCCATTGGAGTCGAAATTCTGTCAGTGCTGAAATTGGATGAGACAGAATAGATCTAATTTCAATATGATCAGTTGATGTTAAAAGCTATCTGTCACGGTCAGGTGATGCGAGCTCACAACAAAAATGATTCGCCCTAGAAAATTTCATGATAGGGATTTGAAAAAGACTTTTCCCATGCAAAAGGGACTTCAGAAGAAAGTAGATGTCAAACTGGGAAGGACCTTATACGACAAAGAAGGCCTGTTCTGGGGAAGCATGAATATTGACTGAGATGGATAGCAAGGACCTACCTAATCCGGTGAATTCAGACTCAATAGAAAGTTTTCCAAAGAGGAAAAGAAAAAGAAAAAAGGAGAGGCCAAGGTGAAAACCCGCAAAGGGCACTTTGAGACCAAAGGGGATTTGAGTTAAAAACCCGAAAAGGGCGGCTCAAATTTTGATCAGAAGTGGGGCATACAACAGTCTTGCTATGCCTAAATTAACAATAAAAAAGTATGCTACGTCTTGGGGCATCGACAAAGTACTCTGGATCCCCTGGATCCCCTAAATACATGTTGAGCTTAAAATGGTCCTCAAGAAGTTTGAACAGAGAAGCTCAGGCTGCAATATCTGGGGCACCTAGTTTTCCTTCTTATCTATTTTGAATTTGCTATCTTTGATTACCTTATTCTTTTCAAGATACGCCTTTAATAAATTTTCTTCTTGATTGCGATTGCTATCTTCGCTTAACTTATTTGTTTCGAGCTATGCTCCTAATTAATTTCCTTCTTGTCCATGGTTAAGATCTTTTTCATGCATTTTGCATTGAAATAACGATTAGTGGACTAATAACAATTTCACAAAAGAAGCTTCGCATATTACTCTGGGAACTTCTAAATAATACAAGAACCCGAAACAGAATTATTGTTTAAAACTCACCAAGTTTAAGGAAGAGTCTAAACTAAGATTTTCTCTCCGAATTTTTGTCAAATATGATGGTTGAACAAACAACAAGATACTGCGTCAGTGATAAAATCTTGATGAAAATTGGGCAATGTTAACCCAAGTGTAAAAGGGGAATCATTCGCAAGAAAAATGATATTCTGCGTCCATGTAAATATCATGCATACACATGTGGTTAAGTCACCTGGGAAGCGATCAGTTGACTGAACAAGTTACAGTCTTCTACCCCTGAGTTGCAGTGGCATTGATGGAAAATGATACAAGTCCTGTACCCTTGAATAGTAATGGGATGGATGGAAGAAGAAACAAATCTTACATTTTAGAGTTGCAGTGGATTCGATTCAGATCTTATACCCCTAAGTCACAGTGAGATGAACCCTGAAGTTACAGTGGGGCAAATCTGTTGAGCAAGATATTTGTTTTCTTGGGTTTTCTGTTGAAAATACCAGCTGAACAAGATGGCAGCATAATACATCAGTGATAAAGCCTTAATAAACAATGAGCGATTACACCTTAAACTTTTAAAAAGGGATCATTCTCATGAAATTTTGCATTCATACAAAACACATTTAGTTAGGAGCATTTGATTCATCCCGATCATTGCATCCTAATCATTGTAAGAAATTATTCTCATGACATTCTGCATTCATACAAATGTCATCCATAAGACACATCTATTTAGGGGCATTTGATTCATTTCGATCATTGCATCCTAATCTTTGTAAAAAGACCATTCTCATGACATTCTGCATTCATACAAATGTCATCCATAATACATTTTGTTAGGAGCATTAGGTTCATTCTAATCATTGCATCCTAACCATTTTGCATAGGCATAAACACAAAACGATTTTCTGAGCGTGTCCCTAGAGGGATGTTGTTGCAACATCGGTGGTTCGAAGATCTTGCCTTTCTGAGCAAAGCGGATCGAGGATAGCGGATCCGCAATCTGAAGTTACAAGAGCGGTCGAGACATCGAGTCCTATCTCCCGGCCAGCGCAGCGGAATAGGTCGAAGATTGTAGATCTTGTCACCCTAGCGATGAGGGAACCAAGATTGAGCGGCAAATCTGGTCTCCTAAGCGATGAGTGGAACCGATTTAAGCCACCACCCTATCTCCCGACCAGCGATGGAATAGGTCGAAGATTGTAGATCTTGTCACCCTAAGCGAAGAGGGGAACCAAGATTGAGCGGCAAATCTGGTCTCCTAAGCGATGAGTGGAACCGATTTAAGCCACCAGCCCTATCTCCCTGACCAGTAGTGGAATAGGTCAAAAATTGTAGATCTTGTCACCCTAAGCAGTAGGGAACCAAGATTGAACGACAAATCTGGTCTCCCTAAGTAGTAGTGGAACCGATTTAAGCCACCAGCCCAATCTCCCTGACCAGCAGTGGAATAGGTCAAAAATTGTAGATCTTGTCACCCTAAGCAGTAGTGGACCAAGATCGAACAGCAAATCTTGTCCCCCCTAAGCAGTAGTGGAACAGATTTAAGCCACCAGTTTGGGCATCCTTGAGTTTGCAGTGGAGCAGATTGAGGATAGCCGATCTTGCCTTCCTGAACGAAGCGGATCGAATATACAAATCTTATCACCTCGAAGTCCCAGTGGAGTAGGTGGAGGCTACAAATCCCTTCTCTCTGAGGTTATTGAGGATCAACCTATATTTCCGAGAAGTTTCAGTAAGAAGATCGAAGCTACAAATCTCTTCTCTCTGAATTCCTATCACCTCGAAGTCCCAGTGGAGTAGATGGAGGCTACAAATCCCTTCGCCCTGAGATTATTGAGGATCAAACTATATTTCCGAGAAGTTTCAGTAAGAAGATCAAAGTTACAAATCTCTTCTCTCTGAATTCCTATCACCTCGAAGTTCCAGTGGAAAAGAATGAAGCTACTGGAAGAAGAAAAAGCACTGAAAGAGGCATGATCGGACAAAATTGGCCCTTTTTGAAGTCTTTGCTCTATTCTCGTTACACGACAATGAGCAAAGAGGGGCTGCTGTAAGACCCAATTTTCGCCTGGCCCTTTTTAAAACAATAAATTAAACCAAAATAAAAAAAAATATTAAAAGTCCAGATTACAAAGAATAGGGCCCACTTATCCTAGCCAAAATCAGCCTATCCACTTGCACTAAACCCACACCCCGGTTGGCCCAATAAAAGGCCCAGCTAACCCCAATACAACAGAGACCCTAAGGGTTTCCATTTTTCTCCAAATACCGCAACAAAGACGCACCCCACACGCAAGCAAGCTCTCACAGCTGCGACCTCCATACACCGCTCGTCATGCTCCTTACAATCACGCACTTTGTACACGCAAATCGGACCACGCCCGTGAAGAGAGAGAAACAAGAAAACAAAAAAGTAGTTGTATTTTTTTATTTTATTTTTCATTTTATTTTTGAATTTCGACTTTAAAAGGCCCGAAAAGAAATGATTGTAGCTCCTACACATTCTTCACGATTTTAACAAGGAATACAAAAAAAATCAAGAAAAAAAGAGAGCATACTTTCAAGTCAATACAGAGGTTGCCTTCTATTTCGATTTTTTCTTTTTCCGTTTTGTTTCTGTTTTCAATAAAAGTAAAAAACAAGCAAAAGAAAAGGGTTGATACCTGTTATTTGGTGTTGATTTAATCAAACCTCGGCCCAAACGATCAACGGACCCATGTGGATCTGTTTAAAATCGTGATGGTGGTGAAGGCACATAGTGCGCCGATGAAACCTACAGGTCGTCGGAGAAGGCGGAGAGTTCTAAGATTTTAGGAAAAAGTTTTAAAATCTATTCTGAGGGGATTTGCTTCGACAAAATTGAAAAGGGTAGATGGCTATTCATTGTTTTTTTTGTTTTAATAACTATTAAAGACGGCGTCGTTTGGAGTCTGGGAAATCAGGGGCCAAAACGGCACCGTTTGGGTGCTTAGCCCGTGTGCCCGACCCGAAAACCGGAAGGATCCGCGCATTTTGCAGTAGCGGAATATTTTCGCCTTTGGCCCCTCTACTTTGCGCTATCATTCGATTAAACCTTATTTCTATGTTTTTGTATTTTTAATTTTTTCTCGAGGATTTGTACATTATTTCAATTTGGTATCCTTTAAACGCAGCGTTTCGCAACTGGGAATAATTGCTAGTTGAATCCCTCATCGTTTGCACGCATTTCATTTGAGTCATTTGATTCTCTTCTATTTTCGATTTTTTGCCCCATATTCCTGCTTGCATTTTAATTTAGTCTTTTCTATATTCTATTTTCTTTAATTATTTTGCTATTTTGCCATTACTTAAACATTTTATTATTATTGTTAATATTATTATTATTATTGTTTTATTATATTCAAACTATTGTGTATAGTATTTTATTTATTTATTAACTTACAAGTTTCTATTGTTGTTATTAAATTATTTTTATGTATATATTACTTAAATTGATACATATTATTTGATTATTATTTTTAAATATGCTATATTTTAGTATAATTTGTTTTCAATTAGTTATATTTTTAGCTTTCGTTGTTTCTTAATAAGGTTGGTATTTCCAAAAAAGAGTGGAGAGATTATTGACTTTGTATATATTGAATTGTATGTTCATATTATTATTCTCCATTTATATAAATGTTGTATTCGCATATTATTCTTTCATATTATATTACTGTTTCTCATGATTCAATAAAAGCATTTCGAGTCGTTTTTCAAATCACTTATTTAAATTTTCAAAACAAGGTAATATTCGTGCGTTTGGAAATTCGAAGAAATCGTGCCCAATCGTGCTGGGTGTGGTTTTTTGTTTGACCAAATAAACGAATATCCTTTCAAATTTCGTCCATATTTTCAAAATAAGGTAATATTTGCGCGTTTGGAAATTCGAAGAAATCGTGCCCAATCGTGCTGGGTTGTGGTTTTTTGTTTGTCCAAATAACCAAATACCCTTTCAAAATTTCAATACATGTGCTTGAAGGATTTTGGGGATGATCTTGAATTCGAAGACTTAGATTGTCGTATCCAATCGTGCTGGATGTGATACTCTATTCCTTCAGAACAAGGGAATCTCAATATTCAATCAAGTTATTTAAAATTATATAAAAAAAAAAGAACAGAATTTCAAAATCATTTCAAACTTTTCAACATTAGGACATCAATTAATCAATTTGGTACCAATTTTGGGCGTTGCGAGGGTGCTAATCCTTCCTCGCACGTAACCGACTCCCAAACTCGTTTTCTTATAATTCGTAGACCAAAAATTATTGTTTTAATAAATCAAAATGTTTTATTAAAATAATCCATCTCAAGGTGATCCGATCACACCTTGAATAAAAGATCGATGGCGACTCCATTCCATATTTTTAAAGTCGATTCCCGTTTTTCAAAACTCGATAAAAAATGGTTTCGACAGTTGTCTCTCTCAATAACGGGGTCTTCAAGGCTCAAACCTAGGCCCTCCCTTTGGGAGTGCAATGTGTTTTACCATTACACCCAACCACTTGTTGATATTTTTAATTTTATATGAATATTAAATTTTATATTATTTTGGATAGTTTTGGATAAAAGTTAAATATAATCATTTCAATATTTTATTTTTAACAAAAAAAATTATATTTTTGTTCATTAAAAAATCACTTATTTCCAATATAATTTTTAATCAACTTAACATTTTCAACATTAAAGGATTCTTCTATTCAATATTTTTTATTGAAAATTTTATATTAAGTGTTGTTTGATAAACTGAAATATTAAGTACTGAAAATTAAATATTTAAAATTAAGTACTGAATTTAAGTTATGAAATATATTTGGTATATTTATTAAAATTGAGTACGGAATATGATTAAATTGTTTGATAAATATATTTTTTAAAATTTTAAATGCAAAGTATTTAGAGAATAATGTTAAAAAAAATAAATTAAATAAGAAACAATTGAAAAAAGAATTATATTAAAGGATAAGTAGCTCCTTATCTACTTATCATTTTTCTTACATTTTCATTGAAAAATTCTACCATTTGGTTTTTATTTTGGGTTATCAAACATGCTTAAAAATTAAATCATTGAAATTGTTAATTTTCAATTGATTTAATTTTTTTTTCAATTGGTTATCAAACAGGCCTGAATTAAAATTTTAAAATCTTTATAAAAGGATTTAAAATTTCTTTTTTGACCATTAAACTACCATACATGTACAGTGTAGGGATCAATCCCATTACTTTGAGAATATGTTGAACATCCTTAATCAATAATCCAATTGCTAGGGTTTATTTATTTTTCTCATTATATTCTTCACTAGTACTATGTTCACATTTAAACCCATACTAATTCGTTATTGTTACAATGTTTAATCTTACAATTGAAACAACTATTGTAAGGGCCCAATTTTGCCCGGGCGTAAGTAGCAACTAAAAAAATAAAAATTAAAATTAACAGTCCCAGTCCAATTACAAAAAAAAAAAGACACCCAAATGGCCCAAAATAATCAAAAAACCCAAATGGCCCATAACCTAAACAATTTTCAGCAAAATAAAATAAAATAAAGGAATAGAAACCCTAGCTCCCTAGTGTCGTTGCACCCTACCTAGCCGCCGCCGCACCCTAGCCTGCCACCACCAACTGCTCTGCCACTCCTCAACCACCCTTGCAAAGAAGAACAAACACGCAACAAGAACAGTAGAAAAATAGAAAAAATAATGTTGTAATTGACTATAAAAGCCATTGAACCGATTGTAAAAAAGGGGATTTTTTTTAAATAAAAAAATTATCAAAAAAAGAGAGAAAATACCAAAAAAGCAATCAAAATTTAAAACAACAAAACATAAGATTTCGAAGGTAATTGATTTTTTTCTTTTTTATTTTTTTCGAATCATTATATATATATATATATATATAAATATAAAACAAAAAGAAAAAGGAAAGCTTTTTACCTGCCGTCGCCAGAGGATCCCGTCAGAGAGGAGAGCGCGAGGAACCGAAAAGTTTTTTTAGTCTTTTTGGTATTTTGGTGGGTTTTTTTGGATATTTTGGCTTCCGATCTGGGTTGGGGGAGATAAAACGAACAAAAAGGGTTTTTTTTATTTTTCCGGAGCAATGGCGGCTCCCATGGCTGGCTTAAAAAATTTTCAGAGAAAAAAAAGGGGTAAAGGAGTTTCTTTTAAAAACAAAAGGGGAAATGATTTTTTTTTAAAAAAAATTAACTTATATAAGCATATCAAAACGATGTCGTTTTGGCCTGGGTCCATAAAACCCAAAACGAGTTGTTTTGAAGACCAACCCGCCAACCCGACCCAACCCTGGCAAGGATCCGCGTGTTTTTTAATGGGTGGTCTAATTACGCCTTTAGTCCTTCTGCTTTTTAATTATTTTTCAATCCAGTCCTTTTTTATTTTTTAATTTTTACCCTATGATTTTGATTTTATTTCAATTCGGTCCCTTAAGGAATGACGCGTTTTGGGACAGGGAATAATTTCCCAATTAGTCCCTCCTCCTTTACGCGCATTTAATTTTAGTCCCTATTCGGTTTTATTATTTAATTTATTATGATTTATACCTTTAATTCCGTTTAAATTTCAATTCAGTCCTTCATTCAATTAATTTCATCCTTTTATATTTGTTTTATTTATTTATTATTCTTTTACTTTTTAAATACCTAAATTTAATACGATCTATTTATTTATTTATTATTCTTTTACTTTTTAAATACCTAAATTTAATACGATCTATTTATTTATTCATTATTCTTTTACTTTTTTAAATACCTAAATTTAATATTATTTATATTTGTTATATTTGTTTATTTATTTGTTTATTACTCTTTTACTTTTTTTAAATACTTAAATTTAATATTATGTATATTTGTTTTATCTATTTATTTATTTATTTATTTATTATTCTTTTACTTTTTATATTTAAATTTGATATTACTTATACTTCCTTTTCATTTAAGCACCTTTCATTTTCATTTTTTGTTTTAAGTTACTTTATTTATTTTGTTGTTAATGCTATGAATTAATATTCTTATTATTGCTATATTTACGTTATTATTATAGCATTTATCCATTTATTTGATATTTATCATTTTAATATAAATGTTCTACCCACATGGCCATCTTATATTATTTCACTGTCACTATATCATACATTAAGTTTAAGCATTTATCCATGTATATTGTAACACCCCTCACCCATATTCAACGCCGAAATAGGGTTAAGGAGCATTACCAGACTTACAACTCATTTATACATACTATTAGCATACATTTCATCAATTCAAACATTCGTCAATCAACCTCAATCAATATGTCCCTAATACGAGCCTATAAGGCCCTATTCATGCATTGAAAATGGTTCAGGACTAAACCGATAACCTTTAAAACAATTTGAGCACTTAGAAATTTTTTCTCCAAAACAGGGGACACAAGCCCGTGTGACTAGGCCTTGTGTCACATACGGCCACCAGACACACCCGTGTCACAGGCCGTGTGGACATTCGAAATGGGATCACATGGCCGTGTCCCAACCCATGTCCTACCCCATGTCCAAACAAGTGAGCTTTCTGACTTGGGTCACACGGCCAACCACACGCCCGTGTGTCTAGCCCGTGTGCCCTTCGAAGTGGCCACACACGCCCGTGTGCCAGGCCGTGTGCTAGGCCGTGCCAAACCTGTAGGGTATACTGACTTATGCAACACGACCAAGTCACACGCCCGTGTGCTATGCCGTGTGCAAATTAGGGGGTATACTGACTTGTTCCACACGGCTGATCACACGCCCGTGTGTGAGGCCGTGTGGAGCATACTGACTTCATTTCAATTTCAACACCAAGGGACACACGGTCGTGTATCATGACTGTGTGTCACACACGGTTGAGACCATGTCTCTGCCCGTGTAGACAAAAATAGGCTATTTACCAAGCCACTTTGTCACCCAAATTTAGGCACAACTATATCACCCATATGGCACAAAACATAACATCAATGGACCTATAATTCAATTCCAACTCAAGCATAATTTATGCAATTTCCATCACCAATCAATACAAAACATATATACCACATATTTTCATCTAAATTAATACCAATCCTTGTCTTCTCAAAACATCACAATGACCATTAACAATAGGCATTATTGTAACACCCTGGTTTTAGGGGTTAGGCTTTTGGGGCTTAGCTCGGGGGTTGGCACACTTTAGTGCGTGGTTGGGTAAGTTTTAGGGGTCCTGAGAACCCTAGGTGGTGGTAGATGCCTTAGGAAAATTTTTAGTTTTAGGGGTCAAAAGGGGAGCTTGGATAGAGGGGGCCTTAAGAGAAATTTTGGTGGGATTTAGGCACAAGAAATAAGCTGGCAGAGTGGCAAGGAGGCGCCACATAAGGCATGGGAAAAGTGACGCCTCAAGGGGGAGCTGGTAAGGGTCTCGAGTTCGATTCAAAGGGCGCAGGAGGCCTTTGTTTTTGCGTCATAAAGGTAGAGTGTTGGACGGTTTTTGGATGCTTAAATGAAGGATATTTGACTTGTTCAAATGTTTTGAATGGATGGCTAGGAGAAGAGGTGGGTTGGTTACTTTTTGATTTTATTTGAAGGGATGGTGTAGAGTGTTTTTAGGAGAGAATGTTGGGATTTTGTGGGGAGGTGGAGTGTTTGGCCGAATTTTGTTTCTTCTAGGGGAGCTTGGCCGAATGTTATAAATAGGGAAGGTGCTCATCCTTTTGGGTTTTTCCCATGTGCTTGCTTGCCAAAATTTCTTCACACATCTCTTCCATTTCACTTGAGCCGAAACCTTCATTGCCATCCTTCCTCTCTTCCTTTTGGACCCTTGGCCGAACCACTCATCTTGCATTCCCCCTTTTTCTTCCATTTTTTTTTAAATCGAAGGTACACCCCACACCTTTCTTTCTCTTCTCTTTGGCCGAAACCACTATTCCCTACCCCTTGATTTTATTGATAGCCGAATCTACACCACCACCTTTGCCGAATTTCTTTCCCTCAATTTGGTAGCACTATTGGCCGAATATTAGTTTAGACCTCTTCGGGTTTTGTTGCAATCGTGGTTGAAGGTATTCTGGGATTTTAAGGCTTTCGGTCTAGTCTCAGTAGTTAGCAGTCGGCTTGGTAAGTGGTGGTAAGGCTTTTTGGTAAGCTATGTATGTGATATTTCGATTAAGTTTAAGGTTGTTAAAGTATATGATGATAAGGCCGTTTGTAGGGGGAGAAGAGCCTAACGCAGGAGACCTTTTCGAGTTTCGTATAGGCAGCATTTGGAGAGGCATAGAGTAGCATTTCGGGGTTGATCGGTTGTGCTAGTAATTAGGTGCGTAATCATCGCACTATTTCTCGGTTTGCTTGCTAATTATTAAACATATGTATTATGTGTGGAAGCAGATTATAATGGCTTAAGTGATGAGAACTGGTGATGGTAAGATTATTTGTGATGTATTTATGTATGTATATATATATTTATATTCTTATGTGATATGATGACTTAACATGTAGCATCTACATATTTGCATGAGGTGGGGCTTGATTCGATGAAGGAGGAAGTGTACACAAGGTGTACGTGGTCTAATGATAGCTCCGGCTACATTAGCGCTTGATGGTTAGCTTCGTGCTACCTCAAGGGAGATGTTGGCTAGGTGCCCATCTCGGCGGTTGATGGCTATGTGCATCACCGTGAGAGCAGATATTGAGGTTGAGATCATTTTGGTTGATCGGTGGCTCACCCACGCCCTTGTGCAGAGAGTTGCCAAGGTAATGTTTTGGATCACGAGGTGATCAGTGGTGGTTTATCCACGGCCTTAGACAGGGAGTCTGCTAAGGTTGGCGTACGGTTGGATA
This sequence comes from Gossypium sturtianum, assembly GCA_025698515.1. Taxonomy (NCBI): domain Eukaryota; kingdom Viridiplantae; phylum Streptophyta; class Magnoliopsida; order Malvales; family Malvaceae; genus Gossypium; species Gossypium sturtianum. The sequence goes on from CM046952.1 coordinate 121,547,303, forward strand.
GTAGGTTGGGTTGAAGTGCATCTTTGCATGATTTGTTTTGAAGATTGTGTGGGTATGGGCCAAGCCCATACGTGTGGGAAATTCGTGTTGTGGTTATGCACTGAGTCTGTGGACTCACCCAATTATTTTCCTAACATTTCAGGTGATTCATGAGATGGACCGGGATCGGAGAGGATACATGGTGGCCCATGCCGAAGGAGATGTTTTTGGCTATATTAAATATTAAGTATTTCATTCAAATAATGGTTGTAATAAGGATTTATTTTATTATTTTGGTATCATTTTATTATTAACTCTATTATGGTTTGTTTAAATTGAAACACTATGTGAAGATGGTTATATTTTTATAACTTACTTATTCAAATATGGAATTATTAAACATGTGGCTATAATTTCAAAAGAACATGGTTTCCAAGAGCAAATAATTTTTTTACTATTTTATTCTAAGTCTAAAATATTTTCACTAACATAACCAGATTCGGTCGTAGTGAATGGGCCGGGTTTGGGGATGTTACAGTTTGGTATCAGAGCCAGGTTCAAAACTCGGCTTTGAGGGTTTTGGGCCCAAAAACGTTTCAAAATGGGCTTTTCAAAAATACGGGTTTTTATGAAATATTTTCAGGTATTCTGGCATGGCACCTGTAACTCCGGCCCGAAGTCCACCAGGTAAGTACTTCGGACTTTCTTGAAGTGATTTGTCTATATGAATTATTATGGGCTTAGTTTGGGCTCGTAGATTAGAAATTAGGACTATTGGACCCTAGGAATAGTCTACTCAAACATATGCATAAAACTTAAGGCTACTAAACAAACCTGTGAAGTTAGTCGTCGAGTTAAGGTGTGGCAACCATCATGCATGTCTAGGAATGGTATTCAGTAAGAGCTTGGTATTTAAGCAGTCCTAGCGACTCACCTCCTCTTTACTTGAATCCTACCTGGTGCGTAGCTACGGTTCACCTTAACCAAGAGGACTTGTTCATAGGCTAAACCGATTATTAAAACCCGAAAGGGATTTGGCCTGATTGTTTTAAATTCCCTGTTTTAAAATTATCAACTTTACCCTTTTGGTCTATAAACCCTAAATCTAATTTTGAAGGACGTTTTTTTGATTTATAAAATTACCAAAATGCCCATGATTTCTAAAATTACAAAAATAACCTGATTTACAAATTTGTGCGATACCTGGTTTGAAAAACAAAATTTTCAAGATGACCCACAATGATTTTGTAAATTTTGAAATATCTTTAAGTTGGAAAACTATTTTTCAAAATTGACCACTGAGTTATTACCGATATACCTCTTATAGGAAAATGACGAAATTACCCCTAGGTTGGGAATGAAACTTGATTGCTCGAAAGAACTACTCTTGGAAACTTCATTGCATAAAATTGCTCGTGGATAAAGCAGTGAAACAAGAATTTCGATGCATAAAACTTTCTAAACAGACTAAATCGAGGCGCTAGATATGAGTTCTAGGGGCGTGGTCGCAATACTCGTGGACGTGGTAGAGGCAGGATGTCGATGTCGAACCGGTTGGGTCACGCCATGGGTCGAGAGCGATGACCGCCACCACCGTGAGGTGGAACAAAGCAGGATCGGTGGAGGAGGAGACGACGCAGATGCTCGCGAGCTATCTTTGCGGGTGCTTGAGCGAGTGGCGAGGAGCCAATGGGGGCGATGGGACTTGAAAGTCGGTGCCCGAAAGGCTCAGGGCGAATGGAGCCGAGGTTTTCAGAGGAGTGTCTGGGGTAGCTCCGAACGTGGCAGAGTACTGGCTTGAGGCAGTGGAAAGGATTATGGAAGACTTAGACTTAAACTGCGAGGAGAAGCTTAAGGGTGTTGTTTCGTTGTCGCGAGATGAGGCCTACCGTGGTGGCTCATCGTTAAGAAAGTACCTCTGCGGATCGAGTGGACTGGGGCTACTTTAAGATCAAGTTCGAAGGAAGTATGTCGGAGCAAGCTATGTGGATGCTCGAGAGGAAGGCGTTCCTCAATCTGGTGCAAGGTAGTAAATCGATAGCGGAGTAAAGTGAGTTTCGCGTTTGAGCCGGTATGCTCGAGAATCGTGGCAAACCGATTATGAGAGATGCGTCGATTTGAAGATGGGCTACGGGATGAGTGCGCGGTTTTGATTGCGCCGCAACGAAAGAGACTTCGCCAGATTAGTGGAGAAAGCTCGGATAGGCGAGGAGGTCAAAAAGGCCGAGAGGCGAGCAGAGAAAGGAACCGTGATAAGAGAAGTGTTGGACCGTCGGAAGTGGTTGAGAGGGTTCGAAAAGACCGAGGGTTGAGACTCCTGCTCATATTGCTAAGCCACCACGGAAATCCGGATCGTCCGTGTGCTCAATGTGGAAGGTACCATGTTGGCGCGAGTCTTTGGAATCGTGTTCGAGAATGTTTTAGATGCAAGTCCAAGACTCATCTCGTTAAGGATTGTCCTCGAAATCCGAATAGACTCTCGACCGTAAGGTCAAGGTTTTGTGCAACCAGTGCAGGTGGTCGCCAAGCGGCAAGAGGTCGTGGTCCGAACCATGGAGGAAATGGTTCCGCCGAGGTCGTAGAGCGATGAGACCGCGGTAATGGTGGCACTGAGGCAAGACAACCAGTCCGGTTTATGCGATCCGTCGAAGGAGGATAGTGATGTGCCTGATGTGCCAGCAATGTAAGTATCTTGTGTTTGGAATGTTCTCTGTTGTTTTTCGTGTGGGTGGTCGTTTGTTTTGTTGCTCGTAAAGTATTTGGAACCTTAAGTATGATAGATATCATGTGCCTAAAAGTATGTTAGCTCTTTAAGATCGTGAGTGCGTGACTATAGCGTAGTGTGGTGTTAGTTTAGACAAGTAATTTCGAGGACGAAATTATTTTAAGGAGGGTAGAATTGTAACACCCTGGTTTTAGGGGTTAGGCTTTTGGGGCTTAGCTCGGGGTTGGCACACTTTAGTGCGTGGTTGGGTAAGTTTTAGGGGTCCCGAGAACCCTAGGTGGTGGTAGATGCCTTAGGAAATTTTTTAGTTTTAGGGGTCAAAAGGGGAGCTTGGATAGAGGGGGCCTTAAGAGAAATTTTGGTGGGATTTAGGCACAAGAAATAAGCCGGCAGAGTGGCAAGGAGGCGCCACATAAGGCATGGGAAAAGTGACGCCTCAAGGGGAGCCGGTAAGGGTCTCGAGTTCGATTCGCAAAGGGCGCGGGAGGCCTTTGTTTTTAAGTCATAAAGGTAGAGTGTTGGACGGTTTTTGGATGCTTAAATGAAGGATATTTGACTTGTTCAAATGTTTTGAATGGATGGCTAGGAGAAGAGGTGGGTTGGTTACTTTTTGATTTTATTTGAAGGGATGGTGTAGAGTGTTTTTAGAGAGAATGCTTTGGGATTTTGTGGGGAGGTGGAGTGTTTGGCCGAATTTTGTTTCTTCTAGGGGAGCTTGGCCGAATGTTATAAATAGGGGAAGGTGCTCATCCTTTTGGGTTTTTCCCATGTGCTTGCTTGTCAAAATTTCTTCACACATCTCTTCCATTTCACTTGAGCCAAAACCTTCATTGCCATCCTTCCTCTCTTCCTTTTGGACCCTTGGCCGAACCACTCATCTTGCATTCCCCTTTTTCTTCCATTTTTTTAAATCGAAGGTACACCCCACACCTTTCTTTCTCTTCTCTTTGGCCAAAACCACTATTCCCTACCCCTTGATTTTATTGATAGCCGAATCTACACCACCACCTTTGCCGAATTTCTTTCCTCAATTTGGTAGCACTATTGGCCGAATATTAGTTTAGACCTCTTCGTGTTTTGTTGCAATCGTGGTTGAAGGTATTCTGGGATTTTAAGGCTTTCGGTCTAGTCTCGATAGTTAGCGATCGGCTTGGTAAGTGGTGGTAAGGCTTTTGGTAAGCTATGTATGTGATATTTCGATTAAGTTTAAGGTTGTTAAAGTATATGATGATAAGGCCGTTTGTAGGGGAGAAGAGCCTAACGCAGAGACCTTTTCGAGTTTCGATATAGGCAGCATTTGGAGAGGCATAGAGTAGCGTTTGGGGTTGATCGGTTGTGCTAGTAATTAGGTGCGTAATCATCGCACTATTTCTCGGTTTGTTTGCTAATTATTAAACATATGTATTATGTGTGGAAGCAGATTATAATGGCTTAAGTGATGAGAACTGGTGATGGTAAGATTATTTGTGATGTATTTATGTATGTATATATATATTTATATTCTTATGTGATATGATGACTTAACATGTAGCATCTACATATTTGCATGAGGTGGGGCTTGATTCGATGAAGGAGGAAGTGTACACAAGGTGTACGTGGTCTAATGATAGCTCAGGCTACATTAGCGCTTGATGGTTAGCTTCGTGCTACCTCAAGGGAGATGTTGGCTAGGTGCCCATCTCGGCGGTTGATGGCTATGTGCATCACCGTAGACAGATATTGAGGTTGAGATCATTTTGGTTGATCGGTGGCTCAAACCACGGCCTTGTGCGAGTTGCCAAGGTAATGTTTTGGATCACGAGGTGATCAGTGGTGGTTTATCCACGGCCTTAGACAGGGAGTCTGCTAAGGTTGGCGTACGGTTGGATAGTAGGTTGGGTTGAAGTGCATCTTTGCATGATTTGTTTTGAAGATTGTGTGGGTATGGGCCAAGCCCATACGTGTGGGAAATTCGTGTTGTGGTTATGCACTTGATCCGTGGACTCACCCAATTATTTTCCTAACATTTCAGGTGATTCATGAGATGGACCGGGATCGGAGAGGATACATGGTGGCCCATGCCGAAGGAGATGTTTTTGGCTATATTAAATATTAAGTATTTCATTCAAATAATGGTTGTAATAAGGATTTATTTTATTATTTTGGTATCATTTTATTATTAACTCTATTATGGTTTGTTTAAATTGAAACACTATGTGAAGATGGTTATATTTTTATAACTTACTTATTCAAATATGGAATTATTAAACATGTGGCTATAATTTCAAAAGAACATGGTTTCCAAGAGCAAATAATTTTTTTACTATTTTATTCTAAGTCTAAAATATTTTCACTAACATAACCAGATTCGGTCGTAGTGAATGGGCCGGGTTTGGGGATGTTACAATTATTTGGCCTACTTTCACAAGCATACCAATAACCACAAATCATCAATCATCACACAACCATCAACCAATTCAATTCACAAGACATAACCATACTTATAATACCATATTCTTGCCTATTCAAATTATACCTTTTTCACATTTCCAAAACATTCATATATACCATTTCTATTAAGCATCTCTTAGCCTAAAATCACAAGCACAACTATTCTCAATTCATCAACCATTAGCTACCTTGAAGGTTGCATTCAATAATCCATTCTCATACAATCATGAACCACATCACTAAGAAGCATTAACATACATACATATATATGTACATTACATAATAACCAAAATAAGCCAAGTCACATGGCTAACATACAACCAATTTTGCAATATAAACAAGCCAACACCAATGGCCAAAATCATGCTACAATATCAAAATGACTCAAACTCCCTATACATGCCATATGACAAAACCATAAGTTCAAAAGTACCAAAGTGATGGTTGGATAGTGTGACGATGTCTTCAACGATTCCTGAATCCGAGCTAGCTTTGAAATCACTATAAGACATGGAAAATAAACAAAGTAAGCTTTATAGCTTAGTAAGCTCGTATGATATAAACTTAACTAATCACAAATACATCATTCATCAAGTTAAACATATTAACATGTAATTCATGATTGCTAACAAACCTTTCACATGCTTATTCATATGCTGATATGCAAATTCATAACTTCTTCTAATTGAAGTGTATACTTTCTATGTACATACCTGTACAAACTCGTAACCAACTCATACCTGTTCAAAATACTGCTGAATACTCGATAACTCGCACACTAAGTGCCATTACATAGCTGAAGCTATTTTAATCTTGCACACTAAGTGCCATACGTAGCCGGAGCTATCTCGAATCGCACACCAAGTGCCATACATAGCCAAAGCTATCTCGATCTCGCACACTAAATGTCGATACATAGCCGAAGCTTCGTCGAATATTTTCGTACAATAGTATTCATCAACAATTCAATATAAAAGCATTAAATCTCAATTATAATAATGCTTATTAACATACGAACTTACCTCGAATGTTGAAACGATGAAATAAGTCGTTTAGTCGATAACTTTCGTTTTTCCCCGATCCAGATCCGAATTTCGCTTTTCTTGATCTAAATATATTCAAGATTAACTTATTTAATCATTTCTCTATTCAATTTAATCCAAAACACGCATTAGGACTATTTTACACATTTACCCCTAAACTTTTACATTTTTACAATTTAGTCCTTATTACACAAAATCACAAATTCATACAAGTTTCAAAATACCCATGCTTAGCCGAATTACTATTATGCCCCTAGCAGCCCATATTTTTCATTTATTTCACATTTTAACCACAAAGTTTCAACTTTTCTCAATTTAATCCCTATTTTGCATTTTCACTAAAAATCACTTAACAAAACTTGTATATCTATCAACAAGTTTTCAGAATCTATCAAGAAACTTCAAAATACACATGTATTAATCAATGGAATCATTCAAAATCTTTAACATTTTTGTAAAATAGTCCCTGGGCTAGCTAGTACTTGATGCAACGATCTCAAAAACATAGAAATCATTAAAAACTGAGCAAAAACGGACTTACGATTGAGTATTAAAGTGACCGAAACTTTCAACCCCTAAAATGGATTTTCTCTATACTTCATTCGGCTATGGTAAAGAAGATGATAGCCTTTAAGTTTTATGTTTTGTTTTATTTAATTAACATGTATTTAACAATTACCAAATTAACCTTAACATTAAACCATTTAATTCACATAATGGTTTTCCATAATTGTCCACTCATGCTATTAGTGGTATATTTACCACATAAGAGCCTCTAAATTAAAATTCCATAGCTATTAAATACCTTAGCTAATGGAACTCCACTTTTACACTTTATGCGATTTAGTCCTTTTTATCAAATTAACCATCTAAATGATAAAATTTATTAACAAAAATTTCACACAAACATATTATCATGCCACGAACATTAAAATAATAATAAAATAATTATTTTGACTTCAAATTTGTGGTCCCGAAACCATTATTCCGATTTGACTAATGTACAAGCCCATTTTTGCCCGGCCCACTAAGACCCATACAAACACTAAACTTAACCCAAACAACCATCAGACTATACCATTACCCAAAATCAGGAGCCCAAAACAACAGCCCAATAAACAAACTACCCTAAGCCCATTACAAACCCAAAATCAGAAAAAAGAAAAATAACAGAGAATAGCCCAAACCCTAGGTGCGCCGCACCTAGGGTCTTCTGACGCCTGGCTTCTGACGCCGCCAGCAGTCCCATCCACCGCCTCTGGCCACCGACCCCTCCACTTGCACCGAGCACCTGCAAACATTAAGCGAGAAAGGATAGAAAGCAAAGGCATTTTCGGCTATAAAAGCCGATCCAAAAAATTGTATTTGGCCCAGATTTTTTCATCAATAAAAAAACAGAGAGTTCAGATCCAAAAACAAACAAAAACGAAGCAAAATAGCAAACCTATATTAAACACTAAACCTACTAAAAGTCGAAAACAGAGGCCAAAAAGGTGACCTTTTTTATTTTTGGAGCTTTTCTTTTTTTCTTCTCTCTTTCGACACAAACATATATATATATACACATATAAAGAATATAAAAAAGGGAGATTTTTTACCTTTCCGGCCGCCGTATACGGCGGCGCCGGTGGCGGAGGTGCGGCGGCGGTCGGTGCCGGACCCTCGCCGGATTCTCACCCCTGCAGAGAGAAAAAAAGAGGGGAAAGGGGTTTTTTTTCTGAAACAGGGTTAAATGATTTTTTTAAAATTTTTTTTGCCTTAAATAGGCCTCCGAAACGATGTCGTTTTGGGCAGGCCTCCCAGGCGCCAAAACGACGTCGTTTTGCCCTCAGGATCCGCGTGTTGACCCGACCCACCTCAGGATCCGCGTGTTTTTTAGCAAGGGGTTTATTGCGCTTTTGGTCCCTCCGCTTTTTTATGGTGCTGCGATTAAGTTTATGGTATTTTTAATTTGGCCCAACAATTTATTTCGGGTTTCAATTTGGCCCCCTGATGCTGTGCGTTTTGGAGGAGAAAGGAAAATTTCCTTTCTAGTCCCTCCATGTTATTCGCGCGTTCAATAGGGTCCTTTTTCTTTTTATTTATTTCATATTAGCCCCAAAACTTCCGTTTTAAATTCAATTTGGTCCCTTTTTTAGTTATTTTGCAATTATTATTATTATTACCATTATTTGATTATTATTATTATTATTATTAACGTTGTTATTATTATTCTTATTATCATTAGAATTATTTAACGTTATTATTATTATCACTATAATTATCATTTTTTTATTTTTTATTTATTTCTTTTCTTTTACATTTGTCACTATTTTCACTATTGTTTATTTAAGTATTTTACTATTATTAATTCTAATTACTATCATTATTATTATTCTTTTTTTACTGTTATTGTTTTCTTAACAATTATTTTCGCTGTTTTTTATTATATTTTATTTTCTCTCTGTATTTATTACTTATTATTATTTTATTGTTATTATTATTTCTATTTTTATTCTTTTTTCGTTTTTGACATTTTTTTTATTTTCGTCCTCATTATTGTTATTCGTATTAACGCATTTATTATTCTTTCATCGTGCACATTTGTACCATCATTTTCATATTATTACCAATTTATGTTGCATTAACCTTTACCCGATACATCAAGTTTTAAAATAATCGATATTTTGTATTTAGAAATTCGGGGAATAGTGCCCTAACGTGCTGGGTTTCGATTTCCCGTTTGACTAAATAACTAAATATCCTTTTAATAAATTTCGTAAATCATGAGATGATTTTGATTACGAGTGTTTAAAAAATCATGTGCTAACGTGCTGGATGTGATGTTTGTATTCTTTCAGAACAAAGAAATCTCAAATTTTAACTCAAATTGTTCAAATTTTTTTTTGTTTTCAAATCTTTTCGACTTTTCGACATTAAGACATGAAATTATCAATTAGGTACCAATTTTGGGCGTTATGAGGGTGCTAATCCTTCCTCGTACGTAACCGACTCCCGAACTCATTTTCTTGGATTTCGTAGGCCAAAATTAATGTTTTGAAATAAAACGTTTTATAAGGTGATCCGATCACACCTGAGCAAAAAGGATTGGTGGCGACTCCATTTTTGTTTTTTAAAAGTCGACCCCGTTTTCTAAAAAGCATAAAAAAATGGTTTCGACAGCTTGGCGACTCCACTGGGAACAATAAGAGAGTCAAGCCGTAAAATTGATTATTTCATGTCCTTTTGTTCAAATTTTAAAATATGATTTGAAAAACTATGATCCTTTTTATTGCATGTGGTTCTAATTTATAAAGTGTCTCTGCATGGCACTGCATGACCGTTATGGTTACACCCTTAAGTGGGAGCGAGAAGCTATGCCTCCGTGAGGTTTTCACCTCCGCATGGGCTAGTGGATTGCTTCCAGGATACATCTGTACCTATGTCTTCGTGAAGTTTTTACTTCTGCATGGCCATAGGGAAATGTATTCCCCTGAACCGAACTCGGTCCGTATGAGCCTATAATGGGTGAGAATCGAGGAATCTGCTGGTTCGGGTACCTGAACTTTAGAGCTAAACCACACGTAGAAAACATAAGAACCCACCCTAAGTAGAACTATGTCAAACCTTAGTAGTTACCCAGATAGGTGTTTGTTTATTTTACTTGCTTTATATTTCATTCTGCGGTACTAACTTGTTACGTTTTATTTTTGTGCATGTCATTTCATATTTTAAGAGGTATCGATTCACGGTCAGTTTCTAAGATAGAAAGCTGGTTATGGAGAACGAATTTCTTGATAAAGTAGAAGACAATGCAGCCGTCCACATATGGTCAGAGCAAAGGCAATTAGAAAAAGGGGACAGCTTAGTTGATGGGTATGTGTCGGAACTATGGGATTTTACTCGTATTAGCATCACGCAAAATGAGTTCTGTGAGTTGAAAGAAATATGAAACCAGTGGGACGATGAGGCAAAGCAGCTGTTCTATCGTAGCTATGGCGATCTACCCTACTTGCTCGATATCAAGGTAGATAAGCATCTATTCCGGGCTATAACTCAGTTTTGGAACTCTGCTTATAGTTGTTTCACTTTCGAGAAAGTAGATTTAGTGCCCACGGTGGAGGAATATACAACCTTGCTTCGCTGTTCAAGGGTCCAAGCCGACAAAGCTTATTTTAAAGCTGCCAATGTCCCAACTTTTGTGAAGAAGTTAATGAGTATCACGGGATGAGTGAACAGTGGGTTGCAGCCAGAATCCAAGAGAAAGGTGAGGGTAAATGCATACCTTGGGTGAGTTTGAGGGACCTGATCCTAACACATCCAGATGTAAAGAAGAAGATTGATGTCTTTGCCTTGTGTATATACGGTTTGGTAATCTTCCCTAAAGCTCTAAGACATGTAGATGAAACAATTACTGATTTATTCGACCGACTTAACAAAGGGGTCACACCTGTACCTGCGATCTTAGCCGAGACGTTCAGATCTTTGAATGCATGTCGGAGAACTGGTGAAGGTAGATTCATTGGATGCGCACAGTTATTGTTGGTTTGGTTCCACAGTCATTTTTGAAAGGTTGACAAGGTTCCTTACCGAGTGTTCTTTGAAAGTTATTCTCCTTTAAAGGAGGCCACGGTCACGACAAGGAGGGACGATATATCAGAGCAAAAGTGGATGGAAATTCTTCAAAACCTCCGAGAGGAAGATGTTGAGTGGAAAGCCCCTTGGATGGTACCCAACGAAATCCTTTATCGATGTGGAAGTTTCGATTGGGTACCTCTGCCTGGAATCTGGGGAGCTGTTGGATATGCACCATTGCTGGTACTAAGGCAATACAAAGCAAGACAGTTCATACCAGCGGCATATGGGTTAGCTCAAAGTGAATTCTCATATAAGGGGGATAATTATAAGAAGAAGATTTGGGAGATTTTTGAAGCTTGGAAGCGGGCTCGCTGTATGAAGATATTAACTGAAGGACCGATGACAACCCTGGAATACAAGGAGTGGTCGAGCAAAAGGATCAATGATAACATCCCTGGGCCAAGCTTGGAGGGCGCTCGATCGATGAAAGAGTATTTACAAGTGGTCCCATCGGAGTTAGAGATTATAAAGCAAGACTTCGAGAGGCAAAGTATAGAGCTCGGAAAGAGGATAGGGAACTTGGAAGAAGAAAAGATGCACCTAAGTTTAGATGCGGATGTTCAAAAAATAGAAGTCGAGAAATTAAGAAAAGAAAAGAAGAAGATAGAGGAAGATCGAGATAGTTTGAAGACAGAATATAAGAAGATACGTCTGACGATAAAGAACGCTGGATTGGGAAAGACTTCGGGACAGTGGCAACAAGAGATTCAAGAGGAAAAGGCCAAAGCTAACTATTGGGAGAGGAAATTTTAAAAAATGCAAGCGCGAAATGAGGCCTTAGAGAAGAATTTGGCAGATAGCCAAAAAGAGAAAAGTGGATTAAAAGCTAGAGTAGCTGAACTTGGGCGGTCTCTTCATCACCATCGAAGTCGTAATTCTGAAATCGAACTAAAATCAAGTCTAAACAAGATCGAGGAAATGAAGGGTAAGATTGAAGAGTTAGAATCAGCATTGCTTAGTTGTGAACTTCGGATTGAGCTTCTTGAAACAAGAGAAGGGCGTTGGAAGGAAGAGCTTCACCATTCTCATGATCAAGTTAGAAATCGGGATTACCTCATGGGTGAAGCAATAGTTCAGATTTGAGAGGTAGCTGATCACCTACAGACTTTGGTAGCACAGGCTGATATATTGAGCATGAAGTATGAGCTACAGTCGGATCGTGGTCAAGAGCTAACCTCTTTGTTAGGGAAAATCAAAACTTTAGGCCTTAGGGCGAAAGCATATTTGTAGTCCGCTTTATGTAAAGGATTTTGTTTTCTAATAAAGTTTTCTAAAATGAAGTTGAATCTGAATCGATGCCTCCTTGCATTCATGCATTACATCACATCATATGCATTTAAGTCCATAGAGAGAGCCTAATTAGTTGAAATTAATACAGAGAAAGAGAGAGAGAGAGAAAAAGAAAATCTGGAGACTGAGCATCGTTACGGTACACGACGCAAAACGAAAGTAATGGATCAAAGACTAGAAAGATTAGAGCAGATGCAAAAAGACATGCAGGATCAAATGCAAGAGAAATTAGACAAAATACAATAAGACATGATGGAACGGATGCAAGAATCCCAAAATAGTATGATAAGCCAGTTGACACAGTTGCTGGCTAAAGAACGTGAAAAAGGAAAGGGCACGACCATTAGTTCAGGGAATGATAATGATGACCCTGTCTACCCTCCAGGTTTTACCCGCCAAACTCTCAAGCACAACCAGATATGTACCCCCAAAGGACGCCTGTTACCATCAGGCTGCAGTATCAGGCCGGTACCGCGATAGCTGCGCACCTTCCGATAGGCTCGGGTTCTAACCCCGGAGATAGTCTAGCTAACCCTGTGGTCCCCGATCTCAATGAAATGGCAGAAATAGACAAGGCAATAGTGGACCTGCCAAGACAACTCGTGGACCATTGCAAGTGGTTGGAAGAGAAGTTCAAAGAAATGGAGACTGCTGACTACCGTTAAGGGGTAGACGCTAAGGACTTAAGTTTGGTCCCAGACTTGGTACTTCCGCCAAAGTTTAAAACTCCAGATTTTGAAAAGTACAATGGGACTAGCTGTCCCGAAGCGCACATCACGATGTTCTTTCGACGGATGGCGGGACACGTTAATAATGACCAATTACTGATTCACTATTTTCAGGATAGTCTGGTCGGATCTACAGCCAAATGGTACAATCAGCTCAGTCGGGCCCAGATTAAGACATGGAAGGACCTGGCACAGGCCTTCATGAAGCACTATGGCCGCGTGGCAGACATAGCACCCGACAGGACCACGCTGCAAAATATGGAGAAAAAACCAAGTAAGAGCTTCAGACAATACTCCCAGCGATGGAGAGAGATAGCAACACAAGTTCAGCCACCTCTCCTGGAGAAGGAAACAACCATGCTTTTCATCAATACTTTGAAAGCTCCTTTCATTAATCACATGCTGGGAAGCGCTACTAAAAGTTTTTCAGATATCGTGATGTCAGGAGAAATGATAGAAAACGCAATCAGATGCGGCAAGATAGAGGCGGGGGAAGGTGCTAGAAAGATGATCCCGAAGAAAAGAGAGAATGATGTAAATAACATAAGTGCCCGTGACAAAGGTTATTCAAAGCCAATCGCTGTGAGCCAGCCCAGAATCGTAATTATCGATCATCAAAGCCCATCTAGATAGGAATCCAATACGAAACAGAATACGGAGATACTCCAATTTATGTCGATCCCCATGATATACAGGGAATTGTACCAGAACTTATTCGATGCACATGCTGTTTCCCCTCATTACTTAAAGCCCCTACAGCCCCCATATTCTAAATTGTATGACGCAAATGGACAGTGCGAGTACCATGCGGGGATTTTGGGGCATCCAATAGAGCATTGTCTCGCCTTCAAGAAATTGGTAGAAAAATTCATCCAAATGGGCGTTGTGAAATTTGACGATGCCTCTAGTGTGGAGCACCCGCTACCTAATCATGCTAATAATGGGGTAAATATGATAGATGAGAATGTGGGGAAAAGAGTTAAAACGGATATTGCGGAGGTGGAAACCCAGATGAGATGGGTTTGGAAGGAAATGATGAAGAGAGGATTAGCTGTATCAGATCCGGTGGGAGAATATGAAGAAATAAGAAATGCCCCTAGTGCGGAGCACCCGCTACCTAATCATGCTAATAATGGGGTAAATATGATAGATGAGAATGTGGGGAAAAGAGTTAAAACGGATATTACGGAGGTGGAAACCCAGATGAGATGCGTTTGGAAGGAAATGATGAAGAGAGGATTAGCTGTATCAGATCCGGTGGGAGAATATGAAGAAATAAGAAATGGCTGTGAGTTCCATAACATAGAAGGGCACGAGATCCAAAACTGTATTGAGTTCAGAATTCTAGTGCAAAGGCTGATGGACGATAAAGAAATAGAATTTTATGAAAGCGATAAAAGCCAAGAAGGAGAAAACATCTGCGCGTTGGAAGATGAATCAGCAGCAAAGGTCTCGAAAATTAGCTATCCATTGGTCATCATCTCGCGACCGAAGAACAATGAAGTCGGGGTAAAGATAACACCAAAGGTCGTGATTCAAAAACCTGCGGTCTTTTCTTACGAAGATAACAAAAAGGTTCATTGGAACTATGACTGCAATGTGATGATTCCTGGGAAGGGGGACTCGTCCAACACTGCAAAGGGAAATTAGGAGGTAGGCTCCTATACGCGCAGCGGGAAGCACTACGACACGACAAACACACGAATAGAGCCCATAAAAGAGAAAGCCTTGATGGGCGAACAAAAGAAGGAAAAGGCGACCACGCAGGAATCGCCTATAAACGAGCCAGTAAAAGACGAAGAGGCTAAGGAATTCTTAAAATTCTTAAAGCATAGTGAGTACAGTGTTGTGGAGCAGCTGCATAAACAACCGGCTCGCATATCTGTGCTAGACTTACTATTAAGCTCGGAGGCGCATCGCAACGCACTGATAAAAGTACTGAATGAAACTTATGTTGCTAACGATATCTCCGTTAACAAGCTGGATCGCCTGATTAGTAATATAAGTGCCGATAACTTTATTTTCTTTAATGATGACGAGATTCCACAGGGAGGTATGGATTCCATTAAAGCTTTCCACATTACCACACGTTGCAAAGGGTACACATTACCGGGAGTGCTGGTCGACAATGGATCGACGCTCAATGTCTTGCCACTATCGACGTTGAATCGATTACCCATAGATAGTTCTCACATGAAGGCTTGCCACAATGTAGTAAGGGCATTCGATGGAACTGAAAAGAAGGTAATGGGGAGGATCGAAGTACCTCTGTTAATTGGCCTAGGTACATATGAAGTGGATTTCATAGTAATGGATATCAGGCCGTCCTATAATTGCTTACTGGGAGACCTTGGATACACTTAGCGGGAGCAGTGCCCTCGTCGTTGCACCAAAAGTTGAAGTTAGTTATAGAGGGTCGTCTGGTGACGATAAATGCTGAAGAGGACATCATCGCGACTGTAACTAACGGTACGCCATATTTAGAGGCAAGCGATGAAGCGACTGAGTGTTCCTTTCACTCTTTGGAATTTGTCAACGCAACATTCATCATCGAGGGGAACAAGATCCCAGTGCCTCAAATATCCAAAACTACGAAAATGGGTTTACAACTGATGGTCAGGAAAGGAGCTGTACCTGGGAAAGGACTTGGAAAGTATCTCTAAGGAGAGATCGAGGCCTCGAGATTGAAAGAAAAATGAGACCTCTTCGGCTTAGGATTCAAGCTGGACATAAAACAAAGAAAGAAAGAGTTAGAGAAAAAATAAAAAAGAAGGAAAGCGCGTTTGAGTGGGGATGAGATTAAATGGGAACCGATGACAATTCCCCACATTTGTAAGACTTTTATATCAGGAGGGATTATCCATCCAGAATGAGGAATGCAAAATGAGGAAACCACGAAAGAAACATGGGGAAACATGCACGTCAATGCTATATCCGAAGGAAAAACTGAAGAAGAAAACTAGAATGGCATCCGCCCCTATGAGCCTGGCAGCGTTCTAAACAACTAGACCGCGGAGGAAATTCCTGTAGCTTTTAGAACTTATTCAGAGTAATATTCGGAACACACTTGTTGCTTTAAGTTTAGAAGCAATAAGATTCCCTTTTGTGAAGCATGGCTTATGTCTAAGATATCGTTATTTTCAATGAAATGCATCTCCACTACCTTTTGAACAAATCTTCTTCTATTCTTTTCACTTCATTCATCATCATGATTATTCTTTTATTCTTTAAATATTCTGTTAAATATTTCCATTCTTCATTCATAATCATACCATACCAATAAATATGCTTAGATTCCTTTGATTCTATGGACCTTTATTCATCTCCATAACAGGTCCCCAAATATCAACAATTTGAGTAACGCTACCAATGACTCAGAATGTCCTTTTGAGCAAGATATGGGTACGAAAGATTTTCAGGATTTTGAAGATGACCAAGGTTGGGACCTGTCTTCTGAACTGTTAAGGATGGTAGAACAAGAAGAGAAACAGATCCTACCTCACAAAGAGTCAGTAGAAATAGTGAACCTGGGAAATGGACAAGAAAAGAAAGAAGTGAAGATCAGAGCTTGTATTACCGCAGAGACAAAGCGAGACCTCATTGAGTTACTCCAAGAATTCAAAGATGTCTTCGCGTGGTCGTATCAAGATATGCCCAGGCTAAGCACTGATATCGTGGTACACCAGCTACCCATAAAAGAGGAGTACAAGCCAGTCCAACAAAAACTTCGAAGGATGAGGCCAGATGTTTAGCTGAAAATAAAAGAAGAGGTCAAGAAGCAATTTGACGCAGGTTTCTTGTAAGTGGTTAAATACTCAGAATGGGTAGCCAATATCGTCCCCGTCCCTAAGAAAGATGGAAAAGTACGAATGTGTGTATACTACAGGGATCTAAACAAGGCTAGCCCGAAAGACAATTTCCCGTTACCTCATATCGACACCTTAGTGGAAAATACGGCGGGTTATTCGTTGTTCTCCTTCATGGACGGCTTCTCAGGATACAACCAGATAAAGATGCATCCTGAAGACATGGATAAGACCACGTTCATAACCATGTGGGGAACCTTTTGCTATAAGGTGATGCCATTTGGGCTGAAGAATACAGGAGCGACATATCAGAGAGCCATGGTAACCCTATTCCATGATATGATGCATAAAAAAATTGAAGTTTATGTCGACGATATGATCGCCAAATCCCGAACTGAAAAGGAGCATGTCCAAGTCTTGAGGAAATTATTCTTGAGGTTGAGGAAATTCCAGCTAAAGCTTAACCCAGCAAAATGTACCTTTGGAGCCAGGTCAGGGAAACTGCTAGGATTTATAGTCAGTGAAAAGGGGATTGAGGTTGACCCAGACAAGGTCAAAGCTATACAAGAACTGCCTCCGCCGCGCACTCAGAAAGAAGTTCGAGGTTTATTAGGAAGATTAAATTACATTGCTCGGTTCATTTCACAACTAACTGAGAAATGTGACCCCATATTCCGTCTTCTTAAGAAACACAATCCAGGTGCATGGGATGAGGAATGCCAGAAAACCTTTGACAAAGTGAAGCAATACTTGTCCAATGCCCCAGTGTTGACGCTGCCTAATCCAGATAAGCCATTAATCCTATATTTGACAGTGCTTGATAATTCAATGGGATGTGTGCTTGGCCAACATGATGAGTCAGGAAAGAAAGAAAAGGCAATATACTACCTTAGTAAAAAGTTCACTGAATGTGAAACAAGGTACTCACCAATCGAGAAACTATGTTGTGCCTTGATCTGGACAACTCGGAGATTGAGGCAGTATATGTTGTATCATACGACTTGGCTCATCTCAAAGCTAGACCCTCTGAAATATATGATGGAATCAACTGCTTTGAATAGAAGGATGGCCAGATGGAAAATTTTTCTTTCTGAATTTGACATAGTTTATGTAAGCCAAAAGGCAGTGAAAGAGAGTGCAATAGCGGATTTTCTAGCCAGTAGAGCTCTGGAAGATTACGAGCCTTTGGATTTCGATTTCCCTAATGAAGACTTGATGTATGTGACAGCCACCTAAGAAGGTACCGTAGAAAATCGTCCTTGGAAACCGAACTTTGACGGGGCATCAGATGCTGTGGGCAATTGAATTGGGGCAGTTCTGGTATCCCCAAACGGAGATCATTATCCATTTACTTGTAAATTGGATTTTGATTGCACGAATAATATGGCAGAATACGAAGCTTGTATCATGGGTATCTGTGCCGCTATAGAACACAAAATTAGGGTACTGGAGGTATATGGAGATTCTGCATTGGTAATTTATCAACTCAAAGGGGAATGGGAAACAATAGATCCCAAGCTGGTCGACTACAAAAGATTGGTCCAAGAATTGATCAAGGAGTTTGATGACATCACTTTCAGTTATCTACCAAGAGACGAAAATTAGATGGCTGATGCTCTGGCCACCTTGGCCTCCATGGTCTGAGTAAACAAAAATGAGGATATGAAACCTATCCAAATGAGTACTTATAAGGCCCCGGCCCATTGCTACAACGTCGAAGAAGAAGAGAAAAATGATCACCCGTGGTACCACGATATACTGCAATACGTGAAAAATCATGAATACCCTGATCAAGCGACTGAAAATGACAAAAGGACATTGAGAAGACTAGCCTGTGACTATGTCTTAGATGGAGAGATCCTATACAAAAGAAGAAAGGATCAAGTACTACTGAGGTGTGTGGACGCCGCCGAGGCTAAGAAAATCCTAGAAGAAGTCCATAAGGGTGTCTGTGGAACACATGCCAATGGTTTCACAATGGCTAGGCAAATCATGAGATTTGGGTATTATTGGTCTACCATGGAAAGAGATTGCATTGATTATGCCAAGAAATGTCATAAGTGCCAAATTTATGAGGACAAGATTCATGTACCACCTTCACCTCTACATGTTATGACCTCCCCATGGCCTATCTCTATGTGGGGCATGGACGTCATTGGACCAATATCGCCAAAAGCTTCCAATGGACATCGGTTCATCTTCGTGGTAATCGAATACTTCACTAAGTGGGTAGAGGCCGCTTCATATGCTAATGTAACGAAATCAGCAGTCAGCAAGTTCTTAAAAAAAGAAATCATATGTCGATATGGAATGCCTGAGAGGATCATATCCGATAATACGTTAAACTTGAACAACAGCATGATCGCAGAAGTCTGCAGGCAATTCAAGATCAGACACCATAATTCGTCACCATATCGTCCAAAAATGAATGGTGCAGTGGAAGCAGCTAATAAGAACATCAAGAAGATAGTGGGGAAGATGACTGAGACTTACAAAGTTTGGCACGAGAAGTTACCATTTTCCCTTTTCGCCTATCGAACATCGGTCAGAACCTCCACCAGGGCAACTCCTTTCTCATTGGTCTACGAAATGGAGGCATTTTTACCCATCGAAGTTGAAATTCTGTCCCTTCAAGTCTTGTCCTAACTGAAGTTAGATGAAGCAGAATGGATCCAGGCTCGATATGATCAGTTAAATTTGATTGAAGAAAAAAGGCTGAAAGCTATCCGTCATGGTCAGATGTACCAAAAGAGAATGATACGAGCGTACAACAAAAAGGTGCGCCTAAGAGAATTCCACGAGGGAGACTTAGTTTTGAAAAAGATCCTCCCTATACAAAAGGATTTCAGAGGGAAATGGATGCCAAATTGGGAAGGACCTTATGTGGTGAAAAAGGCTTTCTCTGGAGGAGCACTGATCTTGGCCGAGATGGATGGGAAAAACTTATCCAATCCTATAAATTTGGATTCAGTCAAGAAGTATTATGCTTGAAGAGGAAAAAGGCTAAAGTGAAAACCCGCAAAGGACGCTTTAAGACCTTTTTTTTAAAAAAAAAACCGGAGAGGCCAAAGCGAAAACCCGCAAAGGGCGCTTTGAGACCAAAGGGGTTTTGAGTCGAAAACCCGAAAAAGGCGGCTCAAATTCTGACAAAAGAAGGGGTATGTGATAATTTTGTCCTCTCAGAATTAGCAAAAAAAAGGAGGAATGTTACACCTCAGGACATCTACAAAGCACTGCAGATCTCCCAACATCTATTCAGCTCAAAATGATCTTCAGAAAGATTGGATAGTGAAGCTCAGACTGCGATATCTGGGGCACCTACTTTTCCTTTTTCTTTTTGCCCATTTTTGTATTCCAATAATGTTTGCTTTTGTTGATTAATTCAATTCTATTCTTCATAAATTCCAGTGTTATCTATCATTTAAATCTTTTAAGCAGTTTGCAATTGAAATAACGGTTGATGGACCCATAATGCTTCCATAAAAGGAGTTCTGCCTATTACTGCTGAAGTCTTTAAACAAATAAGAGAACTCAAAAACAAGATCATTGTCTAGAACCACCACGCCTAGGGGTTGGAAACATTCGAGAAAGAAGAGTCCAAAATCATGACTATCTCCCCAGATTCTCCGTCAAAGATATCAGTTGCATGAGAAGACGAGATATTGCATCCGTGACACGACCTTGATGAACAAACGAGCAATTACAACCCTAAGCTTTTAAAAATGGATCATTCTCATGACATTCTGCGTTCACGCAAATGTCATCCATAATATCATTTAGTTAGAAGCATTTGATTCATTCCGATCATTGCATCCTAATCATTGTAGGAGGGATCATTCTCATGACATTCTGTATTCATGCAAATGGTGTCCATAATACATTTAGTTAGGAGCGTTAGATTCATTTCGATCATAGCATCCTAATAATTTGGCAAGCATATAAAACTGAGTCTACAGGATATGTCCCCTAGAGGACGGTGTAGCAGCTTAGGTGAATTCACCGTCCTATATCCCTGACCAGCAGTGGAATAGGTTGAAGATCGTAGATCTTGTCGCCCTAAACAGTAGTGGGACAAGGTCGAAGGGAAATCTTGGCTCCCTAAACAGTAGGGAACATGATTTAAAGCCACCGTCCCCATATCCCGACCAAAGAGTGGAATAGGTTAAAGATTGTAGATCTTGTCGCCTAAAACAATGAGAGGACAAGGTCGAAGGCAAATCTTAGCTCCCTAAACAGTAGGGAACATGATTTAAAGCCACTGTCCTATATCCCTGACCAGCAGTGGAATAGGTTAAAGATTGTAGATCTTGTCGCCCTAAACAGTAGTGGGACAAGGTCGAAGACAAATCTTGGCTCCCTAAACAGTAGGGAACATGATTTAAAGCCACCGTCCTATATCTCTGACCAGCAGTGGAATAGGTCGAAGATTGTAGATCTTGTTGCCCTAAATAGTAGTGGGGCAAGATCAAAGGCAAATCTTGGCTCCCTAAACAGTAGGGAACATGATTTAAGACACTGTCCTATATCCCTGACCAGCAGTGGAATAGGCTGAAGACATCAAATCTTGTCTCCTTGAAGTTGCAGTGGAGCAGATTGAAGATAGCAGATTTGGCATTCCTGAAGTTGTAGGAAGCAGACTGAAGACAGTTAATCCTATCTCCCTAAAGTTGCCGTAGAGCGGATTAAAGCGACAAATCCTATACCTCTGAAGCTGTAGTAGGTGGGATTAAAATCCATTATAACTACAAACCTCATCTTTCAAGGTTGCAGCGAAGTGGATAGAAGCAACAAGATGCATTGGACTGGAATGAGGCTACCTGAAGAAGAGGAGTACCAAAGAAGTCAAGATTCGGCGAGACCGGGCAAAATTGGTATTTCTTTAAGTCTTTACTCCATTCACGCTACACGGTAATAAGCAAAGAGGGGCAGCTGTACAAGCCCATTTTTGCCCGGCCCACTAAGACCCATACAAACACTAAACTTAACCCAAACAACCATCAGACTATCCCATTACCCAAAATCAGGAGCCCAAAACAACAGCCCAATAAACAAATTACCCTAAGCCCATTACAAACCCAAAATCAGAAAAAAGAAAAATAACAGAGAATAACCCAAACCCTAGGTGCGCTGCACCTAGGGTCTTCTGACGCCTGGCTTCTGACGCCGCCAGTAGTCCCATCCACCGCCTCTGGCCACCGACCCCTCCACTTGCACCAAGCACCTGCAAACATTAAGCGAGAAAGGACAGAAAGCAAAGGCATTTTCGGCTATAAAAGCCGATCCAAAAAATTGTATTTGGCCCAGATTTTTTCATCAATAAAAAAACAGAGAGTTCAGATCCAAAAACAAACAAAAACGAAGCAAAATAGCAAACCTAGATTAAACACTAAACCTACTAAAAATCGAAAACAGAGGCCAAAAAGGTGACCTTTTTTATTTTTGGAGCTTTTCTTTTTTTCTTCTCTCTTTCGACACAAACATATATATATACATATAAAGAATATAAAAAAGGGAGATTTTTACCTTTATTTCGATCACAGATATGCGCAAGACTTACACAATAATAGAGTGCGGCGGTGGTTGGTGCCGGACCCTCGCCAGATTCTCACCCCTGCAGAGAGAAAAAAAGAGGGGAAAGGGGTTTTTTTTGAAACAGGGTTAAATGATTTTTAAAATTTTTTTTTTTTTGCCTTAAATAGGCCTCCGAAACGACGTCGTTTTGGGCAGGCCTCCCAGGCGCCAAAACGACGTCGTTTTGCCCTCAGGATCCGCGTGTTGACCCGACCCGCCTCAGGATTCGCGTGTTTTTTTAGCAAGGGGTTTATTGCGCTTTTGGTCCCTCCGCTTTTTTATGGTGCTGCGATTAAGTTTATGGTATTTTTAATTTGGCCCAACAATTTATTTTGGGTTTCAATTTGGCCCCCCTGATGCTGTGCGTTTTGGAGGAGAAGGGAAAATTTCCTTTCTAGTCCCTCCATGTTATTCGCGCGTTCAATAGGGTCCTTTTTCTTTTTATTTATTTCGAATTAGCCCCAAAACTTCCGTTTTAAATTCAATTTGGTCCCCTTTTTAGTTAGTTTGCAATTGTTATTATTATTACCATTATTTGATTTTTATTATTGTTATTATTATTATTATTATTATTAATGTAGCTATTATTATTCTTATTATCATTAGAATTATTTAACGTTATTATTATTATCACTATAATTATCATTTTTTTATTTTTTTATTTCTTTTCTTTTACATTTGTCACTATTTTCACTATTGTTTATTTAAGTATTTTACTATTATTAATTCCAATTACTATCATTATTATTATTCTTTTTTTACTATTATTGTTTTCTTAACAATTATTTTCGCTGTTTTTTATTATATTTTATTTTCTCTTTGTATTTATTACTTATTATTATTTTATTGTTATTATTATTATTATTTTTATTCTTTTTTTCGTTTTTGACTTGTTTTATTTTATTTTCGTCCTCATTATTGTTATTCGTATTAAGCATTTATTATTCTTTCATCATGCACATTTGTACCATCATTTTCATATTATTACCAATTTATGTTGCATTAACCTTTACCTGATACATCAAGTTTTAAAATAATCGATATTTTGTATTTAGAAATTCGGGGAATAGTGCCCTAACGTGCTGGGTTTCGATTTCCCGTTTGACTAAATAACTAAATATCCTTTTAATAAATTTCGTAAATCATGAGATGATTTTGATTACGAGAGTTTAAAATATCATGTCCTAACATGCTGGATGTGATGTTTGTATTCTTTCAGAACAAAGAAATCTCAAAATTTAACTCAAATTGTTCAATTTTTTTTTTGTTTTCAAATCTTTTCGACTTTTCGACATTAAGACATGAAATTATCAATTAGGTACCAATTTTGGGCGTTATGAGGGTGCTAATCCTTCCTCGTACGTAATCGACTCCCGAACCCGTTTTCTTTGATTTCGTAGGCCAAAATTAATGTTTTGAAATTAAACGTTTTATAAGGTGATCCGATCACACCTAAGCAAAAAGGATTGGTGGCGACTCCATTTTTTATTTTTTAAAAGTCGACCCCGTTTTCTGAAAAGCATAAAAAATGGTTTCGACAACTAAAAACGGGCTGTTACAATTCTCCCCCCTTAGGGATTTTCGTCGCCGAAAATCTTGGCAGTGAATAGGTTAGGGTACTGTTTTCTCATAGCTTCCTCGGGCTCCCACATAGCCTCTTAGACATCGTGGTGTTGCCACAAGACTTTTACTAAAGCTATGCTTTTATTTCTCCACTCTTTAATCTCACGTGTCATAATTCGGATTGATTCTTTGTTATCTGACATGTCGAGTAAGTCTCAACATCTGTCGGGGAAATTATATACGAGTGGTCTGACCGCAACATAGACAACTGAAACAAATTATAAATCTGTTTTAACTTTGATGGTAATTCAAGTCGGTATGTCACTGGCCCTCTCTCTCAATAAACTAATACAACCCATTAAATTACAGAGTCAACTTCTCTTTGCAATCACAACGAAAAAATCCTCTTCGAGGGCGATACTTTCAGAAATACTTTGTCGCCGATCTGAAATCCAATATCTTTACGTTTCAAATTTGTATACCAATATATCTATCTAAAGCTGCTTTCAATTATCATGAATCACATTAATCTTTTCTCCAGAATCACGAATCAATTCAACCTCGTGTATCTTTTCTCACTAAGCTCCGTCCAATATAACAGAGTTCGTCATTTACAACCACATAAAATTTCACACAGTACCATCTTATACTCAACTGAAAATTATTATTATACGTGAATTTGACCAATAGTAAACATTTTTCTCAGTTACTTTTGAATTCTAAAACATAGTAACGAAGCATATCATCAAGATTCTAGTCACTCTCTTATACTTATCATCAATCTGAGGATGAATTGTAGTGCAAAAATACAATCGCGTACTCAGAGCTTTTTGTAGCTATCTCCATAATCGCAATATAGACCTCGGATCTCTATTCGAAATAATAGAGATTGGCACTCTGTATAACCTGACAATCTCAGAAACACATAATTCAGGAAATCTGCCATGTGAGAAATTTATACGTACTGGAATAAATATGCAGATTTCGTAAACTAATCAATAACAACCCAGATAGCATTTTTCTTTTTCAAAGATTAGGGTAACCCCGATACGAAGTCTATCATAACTCTATCTCTTTTTCCACTCCAATATCATCATTGACTATAATAGTTTTGAACGCACTTGATATTCGGCTTTAACTTGTTGACAAATCAAACATCTGAACACAAAATCAAAACTATCGCTTTTCATACCCGACCATCAGTGCTTCTACCTCAAATCAATGTACATCTTATTACTCCTCTGATGAATAGACAAGCTACCACTGTGAACCTTGTGCAAAATTTTCTGTATAAGCTCTGGATTCTTCAATACACAAATTCTATCTCAGGATGATAATAATAATAGTCATCAGGTCTAACCTAAAATTCAGAATCAGAAGTCTTTCACACTGTACTCGTTTTGCTTGCAATCTACTATCATATTTTTGAGCTTCTCAGATTTGCAATGAAGACCTCGGTTTAGCTTTTAACTCAGCTAATATTGTACCCTCATTACAAAGTCAATCATGTAACCATCGTTCACAAAGTAAAAAAAAATTCCACTCAAACATCGGCAACTATATTTGCTTTTCCCCAAAGGTTAATCAATAACTAACTCACAATCTTTCAATAGCTCGAGCTGTCAACGTTGTCTCAGATTCAAATATTTTTGCGACATCAGCTACTTTAAACTCTCGTGATCAGTAAGTACATGACATTTTTCGTCGAACAAATGATGTTGTCAAATTTTCAACACAAACACAATAGCAGCCAACTCTAAGTCGCGTGTCAGATAATTCTTCTAATATGGCTTTAACCGTCTGGGAACATAAACTACCACTTTACAGTCTTGTACTAAAACACATCTCAATCCGTTCAATGACGCATCATTGAAACTTTACCCGATTCAGGCTGAATCAAAACTAGTGCTTCGGTTACCAACGCTTTTAACTGTTTAAAACTTTGTTAACAAGTATCAGACCATTCAAACTTCACAAGCGCGATAACTTTATCAATCAGAACAACTTTAATTCATAATAACGTCTTTCAATTAAAACAATTCTAATAGATATTTTCCTGTATCATGTTTTCTAGAACATGAATTCTTCATTCAAACTGTCTGTCAATTTATCCGTGAATGCACAAAATAATGTCTATACCTGAGGATAAACTTAAATGCATATAACTAAAATTATTCTTCAACTAATTAACCCGCTCAGATTTGAAGCAACTGAATCGATCTTATCTATCGGATAATAACATTTCAAAGTAATCTCTTCTTCATGTTGTTAGAAAAACTCAAATATACAATCTTTCATAATTCCCTCGACATACTAGTCAAAGATCTCTACAAACTGCATCAGCTCAACGAATCATAATATCCCAATTTATCTCGTTGACCTTAATCAAGCTTACCTAAGAAAAGAAAACCATTATACAAATTTGAGCTTGAGCTTTCACCGTTTATACTTTTGTCGATGTTAATCCTTTTCACGAAAACTAGAAAACCTAATATCAGTATCACCATGCTCCCATGATCAGACTAGAAATTATAATTATAATAAATATAATTGTTTCCGATCACTGAATATCCTTTACAGATGGGCCATATTTGATACATTAAACAATAAGAATGATAAGAAAACTGTAACACCCCAAACCCGGCCTAGACGTTATGGCCGGATCTGGCGATGTCACATGATAGTGTGTTCGAAAACTAAATTATTACAAAAAATCATTTCCATGTTATTACCTATCTTTATCTCTTATTAGTTCTAAAGGGAATCATTTTACTTATTCAAAACATTTGCTTTAAAACGTTTCTCATTGCAGAAGCTTTTAAAACAAATCAGTTTAAGTAATCGTGAGTTTAGAAAATACGTTAACTTTTTGGAAACCGAACTTCCTACGACTAGCAGTTATAATTCCACACACATAAAAAAAAATAAAAAACCAAATTTAAGCAAAAGTCCCAAGAGTCCTCAAATTACATCCCAATAATAATAAAACCATAAAACATAAATTAAAAAAAAACGTAAAGTCCAAAAATTGTGGTCACCGTCGAGTCCTCTGCCACACTGAACCGTCTAAGTCTGGGGATTACTTGTGCACATTAAACAGAGAGGGGTGAGTTTACGTAAACTCAGTGTGTAATCCCACAGAAAATAAATAATAGTAGACACAGTGCACAGTCAAATGCAGTTTTGGGCCTAAGCCTCTTTCAGTATCAGTAACGGTTTGGGCCTTAGCCCATATCAAGATCTGATATCAAATCTGATGAGGGCCTTAGCCCATCACGATGATCGATGAGGATCATGCAGTATTCAGTAACAAAGACCTACCCAACCAGCCTCTACACACCATCTCTGTCTAACCCTACACTCCATGTGGGGATTAAATCAACCCACCCATCCCTACACTCCAGGTAGTACCGAATGCAGCACAAAACAGTAATTTGCAGCTGAACTGCCAGTATATTAGGCTTAAGAGCCTTTCAGTACACTTCATCCAAATATAATCAACCCCATCCCATGCAATGCAACATACAAATCATGACATGCTATCTCATGATATCAGTACATATAACCAGTTCAGTATACATGCATACTATCATCATGCTCAATATATATAAATCAAACAGCCAGTTCACACAATTAGGGATCTAGGTGAAGCTTACCGACCCTACAGTAGGTTCAGAGTCGACTTGGGCGACCCGTGCAACCTTAACAATCAATTCAGTGAATGGGCTCACACACCCATAAGGCCTGCCCATGTGGGCCCACACGCCTGTGTGGCCCGCACGGCCCAATTTGGCCTTGGCCGTCACCCGGTCGTATCTTACGCGCACGGCCTGGCCTCGTCGATCTCACGGCTGTGTGGTAACACACGGCCTACCATACGGGCAACCACACGCCTGTGTGGCGTCGACAGTGGGGTTTTCGACTTTCGCCAAAACCCTATTTTCTACGTTTCAGGTACACATCTGTATCGTTTTTGACACAAAGTAACTCCAAATAATCCTGAACCTATGATTGACCAAAATACTACTCAGTTAATCACTTAACCGACGAATTAAAACCAACCCGAGCGGGTTACTCAACTATTGAGCGATTGATACTTACCCCTAACACTTCAAATTGATTTGCTTACGAAGTAGTACCAGAAGAGTCTCGATCCTAGTGAAATGATACTGCCTAAACATCAAATAACCCCTAGTCAGAAACTTAACATTCTTAACTACAAACCACATAAAATCACTTACTGAAGTTGTCCACGAAACGCCAAAATAAGGAACAAAACTACGATTGCAGTCGAGTTGGGAGCAAAATCAAAAGAAAATAGGAAGAGAAGAGTAGGTTTCGGCAAAAGAGAGAGGAAATCCCAATGGAAAAACTGGCAGAGTTTTTGGAGAGAAACAAACGTAAAAAAGATGAGTACTTACCGAACGATCTCAGTTAATCGTGGAATGACATGAGACCGAGTGGAAAGAAGTTGAGGAGAAAAAGAATGGGAGAGCACAAGAATTTCGGCAGTAAGGAAAACAATAGAAAAGGAAAACGACAACAAAAAGAGAGAAGAGGAGAAGAGAAAACCAAAAATTTTATTTTTGGGGAAAAGAAAAGAAAAGAATATGAACATATTAATTCGATAAGAATCCCGGTAACCCAAAAATCCCTTAATTCACTCCTAAATTCTCTCCATCAAACTTCCACTACTCAGATTTCCAATACGACTCAAACTCTCAGCCACCAACCCGAGTAAAAATAATTTTTCTTGCTCACGTAGGGATTCAAACACAGGACCATCAGCAAGCCAACACACTGCTTAACCACCAGACCAGAAGGCCCATTCTGATATAAGCTAATCAACAATTAAATAAAAGCCTATTGACCAAAGATTGGGCTTTATTCATAAAAATACTTTCCCAAGGCATGGCTTGAACTTGGGACCTCACACACACACCCAGAACACTTAACCACTGAAGCAAATACTCAATTGTGCCACACATTTGCAAAAACAAAAATTTAAATTTTGGGGCGTTACAACTCTACCCCCTAAAAGAAAATTTCGTCCTCGAAATTTACCTAATTAGAATAGATGAGGATACTGCTGACGCATTACATCCTCAGGCTCCCACGTGGCCTCCTCAGTGCTATGATTACACCATAAAACCTTCACCAAAGGGATAGATTTCCTCCTCAGAACCTTTACGTCATGATCCAGAATCTGGACAGGCTCATCCTCAAAGGTTAAGTTTGGCCTAACCTCAATCTCCTCAACAGGGACAATATGAGTAGGATCAGAGCAGTAGTGCCTCAACATAGAGACGTGGAACACGTCATGAATACGATCCAACTCTAAAGATAGCTCCAACTGATAAGCAACAGATCCCACTCATTTCAGAATACAGTAAGGGCTAATAAATCTAGGGCTCAACTTGCCCTTACGACCAAACCTCAAAACCTTCTTCCATGGCGAGACCTTGAGAAATATGGAGTCCCCCATAGAATACTCAATCTCGCGTCTCTTCAAGTCCGCATAAGACTTTTGCCTGTCAAAAGTCACTTTCAAATGATCCCGAATCAATATAACCTTATCCTCTGTCTCGAAAACCAATTCAGGACCCAGAAAACGTCACTCGCCCAATTCAGTTCAACATAAAGGAGTGCGACACTTACGACCATATAGTGCCTCGTAAGGTGCCATTTGGATGCTGGACTGGTAACTATTATTATAGGCAAACTCCGCTAACGGCAAATAATCCTCCCAACTGCCTCGAAAATCAATAACATAGCTCCTCAACATGTCCTCCAGTATCTGAATCACCCTCTCAGACTGACCATCGGTTTGAGGATGGAACGCAGTACTGAAGTCCAACCTTGAACCAGAGCCTCATGCAACTTTCTCTAAAATTGAGACGTGAAATGAGGATCCCTATCAGAGATGATCGAAACCGGTACCACATGCAGTCTCACTATCTCAGAATTATAAAGCTTTGCCAGCTTCTGCAGAGAATAATCAGTACGAACCAGTATAAAGTGAACGGACTTGGTCAATTGATCCACAATGGCCCATACTGAATCCTTCTTAGTGGGTGTTAGAGGCAACCCACTAACGAAATCCATAGTTACATGCTCCCACTTCCATAGAGGAATCTTAAGCGACTGCAGCAAACCCGAAAGTAACTGATGCTCAGCCTTAACCTGCTGGCACGTCAGACATCTCGCCACAAAATCAGTAACCTCACGTTTCAACCCTAGCCACCAATATAACTCACGAAGGTCTCGGTACATCTTATTTCCGCCAGGATGCATAGCATAAGTGCTACTATGTGCCTCTCTCAGTATAGACTACTTCAAATCAGTATTATTCGGTATACAGATTCTCCCACGGAAGTAGAGTACCCCATCACTATTCAGTCCAAAATTCTTAGTGTTACCACACTCAACCTGTCGGAACCGAAGACCCAAAGACTGGTCCTCCAACTGCTTACCCTTAATCTACTCAATCTATGTCGGTTTAACTTGAAGCTCGGCTAACAGACTACCATCATCAAATAAACTAAGGCGAGCAAACATCGCCCTCAGATCAGTCATAGCCCTACGGCTCAAAGCATCAGCCACCACATTGGCCTTGCCAGGATGGTACTCAATGGTGCAGTCGTAGTCCTTAAGCAGCTCGATCATTCTACGCTGCCTAACATTCAGCTCATTCTGAGTAAGGACATACTTGAGGCTTTTGTGATCAGTGTAGATGATACACTTCTCACTGTACAGATAATGCCTCCAGATTTTCAGTGCAAATACCATGGCGACCAGCTCCAAATCATGCGTTGGATAGTTCGCCTCATGTGTCTTAAGATGATGAGACACATATGCTACCACCTTACTATCCTGCATCAACACACATCCCAAATCGACATGTGATGAATCACTATAAACTGTGAACTCCTTTCCAGATTCAAGCTGTATCAGAACAGGAGCCTTAGTTAGTACAGTCTTGAGCTTTTCGAAAATCTCCTGCTGCGTATCAGTCTAGTTAAATGGTACCCCCTTACGTAGCAGCTTAGTTAAGGGTGCTGCAATCAACGAGAAGCCTTCCATAAACCGCCGATAATAACCCACCAGCCCTAGAAAACTACGAATCTCAAACTCATTCCTACGCTGCTTCCAGTCCAACACAGCCTCAATCTTTCGAGAGTCAACACGAATCCCCTCAGTAGAAACTACATGACCCAGAAATGTTACTTCATGCAACCAGAACTCACACTTGCTAAACTTAGCATAGAGCTGCTTTTCCCTCAAAGTCTGAAGAACAATTCTAGGGTGCTCGTCATGCTTATCCTCAGTCCTCGAATAAACCAGTATGTCGTCGATGAACATCACCACAAACTGACCCAGATAAGGCTGAAATACTCGGTTCATTAGATCCATGAAAGCCTCCGATGCATTCGTCAGTCCAAATGGCATCACTAGGAACTCGTAGTGTCCATAACGAGTCCTAAATGCCATCTAAAATACATCAGCTTCCTTAACCCTCAGCTGATGATATCCAGAACGCAGATCAATCTTGGAAAACACAGACGCCCCTCAGAACTGGTCAAACAAATCATCTATCCTCGGAAGTGGATACTTGTTCACCTGATGGTAGTCGATGTACATCCTCATGGATCCATCCTTCTTCTTAACAAACAATACCAGTGCTCCCTACGGAGACACACTAAGGCGGATGAACCCACGGTCTAACAACTCCTGAATCTAAGCCTTAAGCTTTGTAAGCTTCTTCGGTGCCATTCGATAGGGAGCGATAGACACCGGAGCTGTACCAGGTAGGAGCTCTATCCCAAACTTCACTTCACGATTCGGAAGTAAACCCGGTAGCTCCTAAGGAAAGACGTCTGAAAAATCCTTTATCGTTCTGATATCCTTAACTGTAGAATCCTTAGAATCTGAGACACTTACACAGGCCAAGTACGCCTCACATCCCTTACGAACTAGTTTTTCATCCACCAGTGTAGAGATCACGTTAGCCAAATAATTTCGGCGTTCTCCTATCATGACCACCTCATTATCCTCATCAGTTCTCAATACGACCCTCTTGGTCGCACAATTCAAACTGGCATGGTGCTTAACCAACCAATCCATTCCCAATATTAAGTCGAACTACCCAAACGTAAGCTCCATCAGACCAGTCAGAAAGGTTGCCCCTTAAACCTTTAAAGGGACGTCACTAAATAACTTGTTAACCCTTATAGACTGCCCCAATGGACTCAGTACAGTAACCTCACTCGTAGTGCTCTCAACCAATATCCCCAAGTTTTCAGACACAGTACAGGCTATATAGGAGTGAGTGGATCATATATCGATCAATGCAATATAAGGTACATCATGAATAAGGAACGTACCCGTGATGACGGCCGGAGCATCTCCATTCTCTCAGCGACGTGCAACATATACTAGAGCCAGTTGCCTCACCTCAGTCTGTCTAGCGCCTCTTCCCGGTGCTTTCTGCCTACGGTCCATGCCATTACCACCCCTAGCCTGACCACGGCCTCTCGGTGGCTGTTGTACTACCCTCTGTGACTGTGCATTACCAGTACCCTGAGCTTGCATCTAATCAGCCCTCAGTGGACACTCCCTGATATGGTGATCCAATGATCCACACCTCAGACAGGCCTCAGTCCTCCTCCAACACTCGTCCTGGTGGCGTCTACCACAATCAACACACGGCTGCTATCCAGTAGCAGCAACAAGGGGCCCAGCTCTAACTGACCCATCAGTTTTGGCCTTTTTCTTAGGCCTCTGTATAGAACTCGAGGGCTCCGAATCCCTCTTGTTCCTACCTCTCTCTCTATCGCGATTTTGGCGCTCAGTGCGCTTAACCTCCTCGACGATCTTTGCCTTCTCGACCAAGGCAGAAAAATCTCGCTCCCTCTGTAGAGCTATCAGAACCCTCAAGTTATCCCTGAGGCCATCCTCAAAGTGGACACATCGCTCGTAGTCAGATGCCACCATACCTCGTGCATAGCAACTCGGTCTCAGAAACTTGGCTTTATACTCGGCCACTGTTCGATCTTTCTGTGTCAGATTCAGAAACTCCCTCCTATGGGCGTCCACATAACTGGCTCCCACATGTTTCCCCTAGAAGGCAGTTTTAAAGAACTCCCAGGTCAGACGTTCGGGCTGAGTGCCCTCCTTAACAGTAAGCCACCATTGATAAGCCTCATCCTTCAACAGTGAGACTGCACCCTTAAGTTTCTGCTCAGGGGTGCAATCCAGGTCATCCATGATCCTCTCCGTGGCCTCAATCCAGTACTCGGCCACATTAGGGGCGAATCTAGTGACACCCCTGAATAACTCAGCTCCATTGGACCAGAGTCATTCCTTAATTGGCCCTCGGCCCCCAGTTCTAGTATTGGGCCCAGCGACCCTCTCTAAAATCCTGAGCATAGCCTGGGACAATGCGTCGTCCCCAGCCATGCGATCTTGAGACCCAGTCTCAGTAGCGGGCGACACTAGCGTCTCACCCGTATCCAAATTTGGCAGGCTGGCCGATGACGAGGACTCAGCTCGAGCCCCTCTACGGCTTCTACCTCAGCCTCTAGTACCCTATCCGCGAATACCTCGTGTGCTCATATCTAATTGTATTTATCTGTATTAAAAGTTTTATGAATCAGTTACAGTTCCAGTGTTTATTAACAAATATTTTATGTAAAATAGTATCAGAAGTTCAGAGTTTGTTTTCGTTTGTCGCAGTCTCTAGTAGTTTACTATAGTTTCAGTTTAACTACAGTTTTCAGTATATACTAACTAGAGTATTTTCACAGTATACTACCTATAGTAGTTTCAGAATAGCATAGCATTTTTAATTAAAGCATATATCAGTTTTAGAATACTTACAGGATCGGTGTCGGAGACTCGATGTACCACATACTTAGTAGAAACATTTCAAATCATTTAAAAACCAATTCTTCAAAGACCAAATTTAAAACCCATAATCCACAGCCGAGTTTTGCAACCTGGCTCTGATACCACTAAATGTAACACCCCAAACCTGGCCCAGACATTATGGATGAATCTGGTGATGTCACATGATAGTGTGTTCGAAAACTAAATTATTACAATAAAATCATTTCCATGTTATTACCTATCTTTATCTCTTATTAGTTCTAAAGGGAGTCGTTTTACTTATTTAAAACATTTGCTTTAAAACGTTTCTCGTTGCGGAAGCTTTTAAAACAAAGCAGTTTAAGTAATCGTGAGTTTAGAAAATATGTTAACTTTTTTGGAAACCGAACTTCTTACGACTAGCAATTATAATTCCACACAAAAATATAAATAAATAACCAAATTTAAGCAAAAGTCCCAAGTGTCCTCAAATTACATCCCAATAATAATAAAACCATAAAACATAAATTAAAAAAAAATGTAAAGTCCAAAAATTATGGTCACCGTCGAGTCCTCTGCCGCACTGAACCGTCTAAGTCTGGGGATTACTTGTGCACATTAAACAGAGAGGGGTGAGTTTACGTAAACTCAGTGTGTAATCCCACAGAAAATAAACAATAGCGAACCACACGCCACAGATCAAATCGCTTTGGGCCTAAGCCCTTTCGATGCTCGATAACGGTTTGGGCCTTAGCCCATCTCGATCTGATATCAAATCTGCAGTAGGGCCTTAGCCCATCACAGTATTAGTAGCAGTCATGCAGTATTCAGTAACAAAGTCCTATCCAACGAGCCTCTACACACCATCTCCGTCCAACCCTACACTTCATGTGGGGATTAAATCAACCCACCCATCCCTATACTCCAGGTAGTACCGAATGCGGCACAAAATAGTAATTTGCAGCTGAGCTGCCAGTATATTAGGCTTAAGAGCCTTTCAGTACACTTCTTCCAAATATAATCAACCCCACCCCATGCAATGCAACATACAAATCATGACATGCTATCTCATGATATCAGTACATATAACCAGTTCAGTATACATGCATACTATCATCATGCTCAATATATATAAATCAAACAGTCAGTTCACATAATTAGGGGTCTAGGTGATGCTTACCGACCCTACAGTAGGTTCACAGTCGACTTGGGCGACCCGTGAAACCTTAGCAATCAATTCAGTGAAAATAGGCTCACATGCCCATGTGGCCTACCTGTGTGGGCCCACACGCCCTTGTGGCCCGTACGGCCCAATTTGGCCTTGGCCGTCACACGGCCGTGTCTTGCACGTACGACCGTGTGGTCGCACACGGCCTACCACACGGGCAACCACATACCGTGTGGCGTCGACAGTGGGGTTTTCGACTTTTGCCAAAACCCTATTTTCTATGTTTCGGATACACACCTGTATCGTTTTTGACGCAAAGTAGCTCCAAGCAATCCCGAACCTATAATTGACCAAAAGACTACTCAGTTAATCACTTAACCGACGAATTAAAACCAACCCGAGCGGGTTACTCAACTATTGAGCAATTGAAACTTACCCCCAACGCTTCAAATTGATTTGCTTACGAAGTAGTACCAGAAGACTCTTGATCCTAGCGAAATGATGCTGCTCAAACATCAGAATAACCCCTAGTCAGAAACTTAACATTCTCAACTACAAACCACATAAAATCACTTACCGAAGTTGTCCACGAAACACCAAAATAAGGAATAAAACTGCGATTGCAGTCGAGTTGGGAGCAAAATTGAAAGAAAATGGGAAGAGAAGGGTCAGTTTTGGCAAAAGAGAGAGGATATCCCAATGGAAAAACTGGAAGAGTTTTTGGAAAGAAACAAACGTCAAAAAGATGAGTACTTAACGAACGATCGCAGTTAATCATGGAACGGCACGAGACCGAGTGGAAAGAAGTTGAGGAGAAAAAGAATAGGAGAGCACAAGAATTTTGGCAATAATAAAAATAATGGAAAAGGAAACCGGCAGTAAAAAGGGAGAAGAGGAGAAGAGAAAACCGAACATTTTATTTTTAGGGAAAAAAAGAAAAAACATGAACAGAATAATTTGATAAGAATCTTGATAACCCCAAAATCCCTTAATTCACTCCTAAATTCTCTCTATCAAACTTCCACTACTCAGATTTCCAATACAACTCAAACTCTCAGCCACCAACCCGAGCAAAAATAATCTCCCTTACTCACGCAGGGATTCGAACACAAGACCATCAGGAAGCCAACACACTGCTTAACCACCAGACTAGCAGGCCCAATATGATATAAGCTTATCAACAATTAAATAAAAGCCTATTGACCAAAGATTGGGCTTTATTCATAAAAGTACCAAAATTTTCCCATGCCATGGCTTGAACTGGGGACCTCCTACACACACCTAGAACACTTAACCACTGAAGCAGATACTCAATTGTGTCGCACATTCGCAAAAACAAAAATTTAAATTTTGGGGCGTTACAAAAACTGAGATATTGAAATCCAAGATGTGAAGCTATACTGAATTTTTTAGAATACCACCCATATTTGATGATAAAGATCTCGATGATATCCAAAAGAAAAATCCAGAAGAAAACCACCACTTATACAAACTGGAATCAATTGTGACAGAAGCAATATAATTTTCATATATATAATCTGAGTAACAACCAGTAGAAACAGAATAATAGTATCATATGGATTTTTTTCGTCAAATTTTCTACCAAATGAAATGGAATAGAATACTAAAGAAATATAACACAATGCTGATCATAAACCAACTAAACCCACAATGCTTTCATCTAACAATATGGTTAGTTAGCGTTCTCATAAGACAAGAATCTCATCCGAAAATGAACGTAACTTATATCTCTAAGAATGAATGAACACATAGAATACCCAGAAGAGTTCGTCATAATCTACTCAACTATAACCACTGCACTCGGATATCTTTACAATTCAAACATGATTCCACTGACTATTACAGTCATCACTAATAACACATTATTCAATTCAATAACGAAAATCAATTCAGAAGAATTTCCAGTTAATACATTCTTTAGACATTATACCTGAATAAGTCGATTAGTCAAGACTAACTTCTTCTTTAACAGTATCCTCGCGTAATCCAAATGATCTTCATAACAAGCTGATATCTCTTCTGGAACTATATTTACTTACTAACCCTTTCTCATCTCTAACCGCATTAATAATTATTCCTTCACTGAACTCTTTAATTTCACACTTGAGAGCTTTTCCAATCTAAATCTTGTGAACTTTATTGTATAACACTATACTGGTGAGGGGGTGAAGATTGTAAAGCCTCAAAATTTGACTCGTATATATACACACATATAATACAACATTTATCATCAACATAATATTAGGAACTTTTATTCATACCTTTATGAGTTTTAACTCATTGTAGACACATTTTTACTCAGATGCTTGAGTATCATTTTCAGTATCATCGGAACTAGCTCAGTTGGAAAACATCTCTGTCTAATTAAGATAAATCTCATCAAAGTCGGGAGAGATCACACTATCACAGTTTATATATGGCATGTATAGCTAGACTCTCACATATGCTACGTTAGTCCTAGAATCGACTAAACCGCAGCTCTGATACCAATAAATGTAACACCCCTCACCAGTATTCAATGCAAGAATATGGTTAAGGAGCATTACCGGACTTACAACTCATTTATACATACTATTAGCATACATTTCATCAATTCAAACATTCGTCAATCAACCTCAATCAATATGTCCCCAATACGAGCCTACGAGGCCCTATTCATGTATTGGAAATGGTTCGAGTTTAAACCGATAACCTTTAAAACAATTTGAGCACTTAAAATTTTTTTCTCCAAAATAGGGGACACACGCCCGTGTGACCAGGCCGTGTGTCTCACACGGCCACCAGACACGCCCGTGTCAGAGGCCGTGTGGACATTTGAAATGGGATCACATGGCCGTGCCCCAATCCGTGTCCTACCCTGTGTCCAAACAAGTGAGCTTACTGACTTGGGTCACACGGCCAACCACACGCCCGTGTGTCTAGCCCGTGTGACCTTCGAAATGGCCACACAAGCCCGTGTGCCAGGCCATGTGCTAGGCCGTGCCAAACCTGTAGGGTATACTGACATATGCAACACGGCCAAATCACACGCCCGTGTGCTAGGCTGTGTGCAAATTAGGGGTTATATTTACTTGTGCCACACGGCTGATCACACGCCCGTGTGTGAGACTATGTGGAGTATACTGACTTCATTTCAATTTCAACACCAGGGGACATACGGCCGTGTATCATGACCGTGTGTCACACACGGCTGAGACACACGCCCGTGTCTCTGCCCGTGTGGAAAAAAATAGGCTATTTACCAAGCCACTTTGTAACCCAAATTTAGGCACAACTATATCACCCATGTGGCACAAAACATAACATCAATGGACCTATAATTCAATTCCAACTAAAGCATAATTTATGCCATTTCCATCACCAATCAATACAAAACATATATACCAGATATTGTCATCTAAATTAATACCAATCCTTGTCTTCTCAAAACATCACAATGACCATTAACAATAGGCATTATTTGGCCTACTTTAACAAGCATACCAATAACCACAAATCATCAATTGTAATACCCCGAAAATTTTTATAGTAAGATATTATCCTTGATATAGTAAAATAAGGAAATAAAGTGAGAAAAAGTGAAATTTTGAGTTATTTCAATATTGGGAAGTATATTATGATATATTAATTCAAGAAAGGACTAAATCGTAAAAGTGAGAAAAGTTTTGTTGCACAAGAATAAATACTCAAAATTTGAGGGGTTAAAGTGTAAATATGAAAAAGTTAAAGGACCAATAGTTTAAATATTTTAAGGGTGGAATGATCTAGAAACTATGGAAAATGGATGAATTAAGATCAAATTGAATAGGTAAAGAATTATGAGGGACTAAATTGCAATTATACCAAATTAAATGATGACTCAAGGATGGAATTTTAAAAGATCATAAAGGGCAAAATGGTCAATTAGAAGGAGAGAGAAATCTAGAAGGCAATGATGATGTGGAGATATTTTAGATTAATTAAATAAATAAATATTAGTTTATTAATATTTAATTTGATTTTTTTTATAAATTATATTTTATTATATTTTATTATTATTTCATGTAATATATAAGGAAAGAAAGATGAAGAATTCTCTTCATCTTTCCCATTCATCAACGTGAGAAGAAGAGAGAAAGAAAGAAAGTTTTGCTTTCTTTACAATTTGGTCCTTTCACCAAAAATCCACCATTTTCACCTAGAAATCAAAAGAATTTCCATAGCCATCAAGAGAGAAAGATAACAAGGATACTATGGGCTATAGAATATCAAGTTATATTTAAGAAATAGAAGCTGTAGAAGAGAGAAAATTAAGTTAAAGATTGAAATCAATAGAACAAGGTAAGAACATCAAGATTTCAATATATTTTTAAGTTTGATATTATTGAAAAAGCATGGAAATGATGTTATAGTAGAGTTTTCTTATATAAGGCTCTATGTTATTGATATGTTAGTGAAGGGAAATAAGATAAAGTGATGGGAAATATTATAGAGAAATGGAATGAGGGTGTTATAAACTTGGTCATTAACATTTTGCACTAAAACAGTTTTGGACAGCAGCAGTGGTCTAACTTTGAAATATCACCAAAAATTGTGGAAATAGAATTAGAGGTTGAATAAAACAATAAATTAAATTTTATTTAGTCTAGTTTCTCATAGAATAAACGGTGTAAGAAATGGAATTGTAAATTATGAGATATAATAAATTTTGTGAGACAAGATTAGAATGATTTCGGATTCCCCTGTTCTGAATTTTAAAAATCATTAAAAATTGTATAAAAATATTTTTGGGTTAAAATTTATATTTTTAAATTCCTAATGAGTCTATTTTCAATAGAAAGAAACGGTAATATCATCCAAACCCCGTACTAAGAGATAATTAATTTTTAGTAAAGAAAGGTTGAAACTGTCAAACAGTAGAATAGGGATAAATTTAAAGATTTTACTGTACTTATTGGCTAAATTATAAATTCTGAAATTTTTATGGTAGAAATATATTTTATTCTAGTTTCAAAAACATCAAGCGAATCTTAATTTTGAATTTTGTAGCTCAAGATATAAATAAATTAGTGACTATGACTCAAGTGGATAGCTTGATATGAACATATAAGTAAATAGTGGAATTATGTATATATTAAGGATGTGGAATGGAGAGGAGGAGGAAAATAAATATATAAATATTTAGCTAGAAAGGGTTTACATTAAAAATGGATAATTTACATGTTTTAGGCTCAGGGACTAAATTGAATAAAAATAAAACTTTAGGGGCAAATTTGTAAAATGTCAAAAATGACCAAATTGAAGGAAATGAATTGTTTTATTGTTTAAATTAATAAATTGAATGAAATTATTAATTTAAGATTGGGTGAAAATCGGGGAAAATGGAAAATTACTAAAATGCCCATGAATCTTGGTAATTCTGCAATTTAGCCAGGTAAGTTCGTGTAACTAAATTTTGTATATTTTTATGCTTGTATTGGATGTTTGCATATAAATTATATAAATACTATGAATATATTTGAAATTATTCGCATATGTCGGACAAAGCCCGATAAATGATAATGCCCGATAAGTGACAAGTTCCAGTTGAATATTGAATATCGATGGATAAAGGTGATTTCCCATATGGAATGAGGTCCTGCATGTGTTGCTGATGGGATTTAGCTCGAACGAGTAATCCTTGACCTTATTACAGAAAGGATTTAGCCCGGACGGGTAATCCTGATATAAGCCTTCTCGAGCATATGTTAAAGACAGAATTTAGCCTAGACTAGTAATTCTGATCTTACGTTGAAATTGGGATTTAGCCTGGACTGGTAATCCTGATTATATGTTGGAGATGGGATTTAGCCTGGACTGGTAATCCTGATCTCACTGATTATATGTTCTGGTAATCCTGATCTCACTAATTATATGTTGTAGACAGGATTTAGCCTGGACTGGTAATCCTGCTACATAGTTCTTGCGAGCATCCTGATTGTTAGTGAATTTGCATGTGTTGCACACTACTATAGCTCTTTGTGAGCATCCTGTTACATGATTCAATCGTTTGTGGTCCTGCATATGTTGCGGACACAAACACAGCTCTTTGTGAGCGTCCTGACATGGATCGCTTGAACTCTCTGAGACATGGCTATCTGGTGCTCCTGTTACATGGCTCTTTGTGAGCAATTATGAGTTTCCTGATTAAAAGTTCTTTGTAAACTTACTGAGATTTAGCCCAGATGAGCATCCTGATATGTGGCTCGAGAGTGTGCTTTTCGATTATGTGCCCTAAGGGGGTACCACTGGATACAAATTGACAGATTACAGACTTGTACACTTTAAGTGTACTATATGAGTATCCATCGATATTTCATATAAATTCAACGGGCAAAGTTTTTGACAGGGTTAAATATGAACTAAAGATAAGTTGCCATGGAATGAAATATGAGATATGGAAATATGACATGAAAAGAAATTATTTTTACATGTATCTGCCTGAAATATATGAAAATAATGTTACATGAAATATGAAAGTATGAAATGTTTATATATGAACATGAAATGGTTTGATGAATACATTCATCTATGAGAATAGATTTGTACACCTTGAGTGTACTATCCGTATAGTTATTGTTATCTCAATTGATTAATGAGTAAAGTTTTGACATGAAATAGATCGAATTTGAGATGAATTAATATGAAAATGTACTTGAAATATAGAGATATGCTTTGAAAACATTATAGGGATACAAGATATAGTAAGGATATGTGTTAGGGCTTGTGATCAAAAGGATTAAATGTGGCATGCATGTTTATATTGAAAATGAATGAATATAAATTGGAAGTTCGTTGGATTGGAAGCTTGGAGGAGATCACTCATACTATTCATCGGCCCATTTCCGTATATATATATGGTAAATTAATTATGTTTATAATGGCATGTATAGGTTAATTTGGTCAACAATGGCATGTAAAGGTTTGGTTATAACTATCCATTGGAATGGCTAGTGATAAACATGTTTCGATGTTTACGTATAAAAGATCATATTATGGTATATGTTTAAAATGATTAATTTATAGAATTCATGTTAGTATATTGATGATGGAATTTGGTTAACATGTTTGTTACAACATGTATAAAAATGAACTGAGTATCTAGTAAATGACGTAAGTTAGTCGAAATTGTTCCGAAAATTTTGGTAATACTTCGTAACCCTGTTCTGGCAACGGATACGGGTTAGGGGTGTTACATCAATCATCACACAACCATCAACCAATTCAATTCACAAGACAAAATCATACTTATAATACCATATTCTTGCCAATTCAAATTATACCTTATTCATATTTCCAAAACATTCATATATACCATTTCTATTAAGCATCTCTTAGCCTAAAACCACAAGCACAATTATTTTCAATTCATCAACCATTAGCTACCTTGAAGGTTGCATTCAACAATCCATTCTCAAACAATCATGAACCACATCACTAAGAAGCATTAACATACATACATATATATATATGTACATTACATAATAACAAAAATAAGCCAAGTCACATGGCTAACATACAACCAATTTTGCAATATAAACAAGCCAACACAAATTGCCAAAATCATGCTACAATACCAAAATGAATCAAACTCCCTATACATGCCATATGACAAAACCATAAGTTCAAAAGTACCAAAGTGATGGTTGGATAGTGTGACGATGTCTCCGACGATTCCCGAATCCGACCTAGCTTTGAAATCACTATAAGACATGGAAAATAAACAAAGTAAGATTTACAGCTTAGTAAACTCGTATGATATAAACTTAACTAATCACTAATACATCATTCATCAAGTTAAACATATTAACATGTAATTCATTATTACTAAAAAGCCTTTCACATTCTTATTCATATGCTTATATGCAAATTCATAACTTCTTCTAATTGAAGTTTATACTTTCCATGTACATACCTGTACAAACTTTAACCAACTCATACATGTTCGAAATACTGCTGAATCTCGATATCTCGTACACTAAGTGCCATTACATAGCTGAAGCTATTTTAATCTCGCACACTAAGTGCCATACGTAGCCGGAGCTATCTCGAATCACACACCAAGTGCCACACATAGCCAAAGCTATCTCGATCTCGCACACTAAGTGCCGATACATAGCCGAAGCTTCGTCGAATATTTTCGTGCAATCGTATTCATCAAAAATTCAATATAAAGCATTAAATCTCAATTATAATAATGCTTATTAACATACGAACTTACCTCGAATGTGGGAACGACGAAATAAATCGTTTAGTCAATAACTTTCGTTTTTCCCCGATCCAGATCCGAATTCCGCTTTTCTTGATCTAAATATATTCAAGATTAACTTATTTAATCATTTCTCTATTCAATTTAATCCAAAACACACATTAGGGCTATTGTACACATTTGCCCCTAAACTTTCACATTTTTACAATTCAGTCCTTATTACACAAAATCCCAAATTGATACAAATTTCAAAATACCCATGCCTAGCCGAATTACTGTTATACCCCTAGTAGCCCATATTTTTCATTTATTACACATTTTAACCACAAAGTTTCCACATTTCTCAATTTAATCCCTATTTTGCATTTTCACTAAAAATCACTTAACAAAACTTGTATATCTATCAACAAGCTTTCATAATCTATCAAGAAACTTCAAAATACACATGTATTCATCAATGGCATCATTCAAAATCTTTAACAGTTTTGCAAAATAGTCCCTAGGCTAGCTAGTACTTGATGCAATGATCTCAAAAACATAGAAATCATTAAAATTCGAGCAAAAATGGACTTACAATTGAGTATTAAAGTGACCGAAACTTTCGAGCCCTAAAATGGCTTTTCTCCATGCTTCATTCGGCTATGGTAAAGAAGATGATAGCCGTTAAATTTTTTGTTTTATTTTATTTAATTAACATGTATTTAACAATTACCAAATTGTTATCCATAATTGTCCACTCATGCTATTAGTGGTATATTTACCATATAAGGACCTCTAAATAAAAATTACATAGCTATGAAATACCTTAGCTAATGGAACTCCACTTTTACACTTTATGCGATTTAGTCCTTTTTATCAAATTAACCATCTAAATGATAAAATTTCTTAACGAAAATTTCACACAAGCATATTATCATGCCACGAACATTAAAATAATAGTAAAATAATTATTTTGACTTTGAATTTGTGGTCCCGAAACCACTGTTCTGATTTGACTAAAAATGGGCTATTACATATATTATGCCTAAATAAGTAAAATGCATATCGTTTTAAACGTTACGTTCGTTTTTCGCACAATGCATAAAAAAAGAAGATTTTTAAACCAAGGCAAATGTTCATTATTTTGGAATTAGAAAAGTCATGTTCCTAACTTACGGAATATGGCTTCCTTCTAAAACCGAGATAGTCGAATATCTATTTTAAAA
The DNA here is from genome assembly GCA_025698515.1 of Gossypium sturtianum. Lineage (NCBI taxonomy): Eukaryota > Viridiplantae > Streptophyta > Magnoliopsida > Malvales > Malvaceae > Gossypium > Gossypium sturtianum. The sequence continues at coordinate 121,591,543 of CM046952.1, forward strand.
TAAATAAAAAAAATAAGATTTTAGCGTTTGTTCTCGTTTATGAGGATTTAAGGCATTGTGTCCTAACTTACGGGACATGATCCTTTCTTCTCGATTAACTTGAAATAAGTCCATTTTCGTGAAAATTAATTTAGTTAAGCAATGTCTTAATAAAGGATCGTATTTTAAAATCTCTTCAAATTTTTAATTTTCGACACTGAAGACATCAAGTAATCAATTAGGTACCAATTTTGGGCGTAACGAGGGTGCTAATTTTTCCTCGTCCGTAACCGACTCTCGAACCCATTTTCTGGATTTTTGTAAATCGAAAAACATTGTTTTAATAAATCAAACCTCTTATTCAAATGATCAAATTATGAGGTGACCCGATCACACCTCTTAAAAATGATTGGTGGCGACTCTTTTTTTACGTTTTTTAAAATAACAAGTCGATTAAAAAACACTGGGGACTAAATAAAAGAGTCAAGCCGCAAGTTGATTACTTTTGGTCTTTTTGTCGAAAATTGATAATTTGGTTTAAATTTACGATCCGTTCATTGCATTTCATCCTTCATTTTTATGGTCTTCATCATTTTGTTATATAATGATATGTTTGCTTTATTGGTTTGATTCTCTTGGTATATCTCTGCATATTGCATTGCATAATCGTTCGATCTTGCCCTTCTTAAATGGGAGTGAGAAACTATTCCTTCGTGAGGTCTTCACCTCCGTATAGGATAGTGGATCGCTTTCGGGATACATCCGTACCTATGTCTTCGTGAGATCTTCATCTCCGTATAGCCATAAGGAAATGTATTCCTCTGAACTGAACTCGGTTCGTATGAGCCTATAATGGGTGAGGATCGAGGAATCTACCTGTTTAGATACCCTTACTTTAGAACCGAACCGCATATAATGAGCCCTAAGAGCCTACCCTAGGTAGAACCATACCGAACCTCTAGTGGTCACCCGATTAGGTGTTTTATTTATTATTTCTTGCTTTGAATTCTAGATTTGTATGAAATGTACTGACTTGTTTCGTTTTATTTTGGCTGTGATTGCATTGCATTTTCATTATAGAAAAGGGTGTTGATTCACGTTCAGTTGCTAAATAGAAAGCTTGTCATGGAAAAGAGATTTCTTGATAAAGTGGAAGACAATACGGCAGTCCGAATATGGTCCAAGAAGACACAACAAGAGAAGGGTGACAGCCTAACGGAAGGGTACGTGTCAGAATTATGGGATTTTAGTCGCATCAGTGTGACTTAAAATAATCTCCAAGAGTTGAAAATGGTATGGGAGCAATGGGATGATGAAACCAAGCAGTTATTCTACTTTAACTATGGTGACTTGCCTTATCTACTCGATGTCAAAGTAGATAAGCGTTTATTTCGAGCTCTTGCCCAGTATTGGAATCCCGCCTATAGCTGCTTTACTTTTGGGAAGGTAGATTTGGTGCCCATCGTAGAAGAGTACACAACTCTGCTCCATTGCCCGAGGATCCAAGCCAACAAAGCTTATTCTAGAGCCGCCAACATCCCTACTTTCTTAAAGAGGCTAATGAGCATAACGAGGATGAGTGAGCAATGGGTCGCGACCCGGATTAAACAAAAGGGAGATAGTAAATGTATCCCTTGGAAAAGTTTGCGGGATTTGATCTTGGCACATTCAGATACGAAGAAAAGGGTTGATGTATTCGCTTTGAGTATTTACGGGTTGGTTATTTTCCCCAAAGCACTAGGGCACATAGATGGTGCAGTTTCAGATCTATTTGACCAGCTTCACAAAAGGGTCACGCCCGTCCCGATGATTTTGGCCAAAACTTTTAGATCTTTGAGTGCATGCCGTAGAGCGGGTGAAGAGAGGTTTATCGGGTGTGTACAACTCTTGCTAGCCTGGTTCCACAACCACTTTTGGAGGTAGAAAAGGTATTTTATCAAGTATTCTCCAAGAACTACTCTCCGTTGAAAGAATTCGTGGCTACGCCAAGGAGAGACAACATTTCTAAAGAAATTGAATGGCAATTCTCCAAGGTCTCCAAGACGAAGACGTTGAATGGAGGGCCCATTGGATGATCCCTGATGAAATTTTGTACCGATGTGGAGACTTCGATTGGGTCCCTCTCCTCGGGATATGGGGAGCTATTGGATATGCCCCTCTACTTGTATTGAGACAGTATAGGTCGAGGCAGTTCATACCGGCAACGCAAGGATTGTCTCAATGTAAGTTTGTGTACAAGGGTGATAATTACAAGAAGAAGGTTCATGAAATATCAAACGCTTGGAACCAGACCCACAGAATGAAAAGATTTACCGAAAATCCCATGACAACACCCGAGTATGATTGGTGGTCGAGTAAAAGAGTCAATGACAATGTCCCTATGTCAAGTTAAGAAAACACTCGGCCAATAGAAGAACACTTACAAGTAATCCCGCCTGAGTTGGAAATCATAAAGCAAGACTTTGAAAAGAGGAGTTCGGAGCTGGAGAAAAAGATAGAACGGTTGGAAGTGGAAAAGATGCAACTAGGATTGGACGTCGACGTCCATAAGTTAGAAGCCGAGAAAATGAGAAAAGGAAATAACAAGGCTGAGGAAGACTTAGACAGTCTAAAAATAGATTATAAAAAGCTGTGCTTGCTGATAAGGACTGCCGAGTTGGGTAAAGCATTGGAGCAATGGCGACAAGGGATCAAAGAAGAAAAGATTAGAGCTGATCAGTGGGAAAAGAAATTCCAAGATGCTCGAGTTCGAGAAGATGCTCTAGAAAAGTATTTGTTAGAAAGTCGAAATGAAAAGGTTGGATTAAGAACCCGGGTAGCAAAATTAGAAAGGTCACTGCGTCAATCTCGTAGCCACAACTCCGCAATTGAATTGAAAGCAAGCCTAAATAAGATTGAAGAGTTGAAAAGAAAGATAGAAGAGCTCGAGACCGCACTGCAAAATTGTGAAATTTGAGTTGAACTTCTTGAAACGAACAGTGAACACTGGAAAGAGCAATTTCAGCGCTCTCAAGGTCAGATTAGAGATAGAGATTACATCATGGGCAAAGCTGTGACTCAAGTACGGGAAGTAGCCGATCATTTGCAAACCCTAGCAGTTGAAGCCGACATGCTGAGCTTAAAATATGAATCAGAATCAGATCGGGGCCGAGAATTAGCTTGATTTCTTAGGAAAGTCAAGGCTTTGAGTATTAGGGCAAGGCCGTATATGTAAAATGTATCCGTTTTATGTAAAGATATTCGTTTTCTAGTAAAGTTATTCTAATAGAATTGAATTAGAATCAACGCCTCTTTTTGCATTTATTTTTCATTAATCAGCATTGCATTTCATCATATGCATTAAGTTTCATAAAAATATCCTAATTAATCAAAATCATGATAGCTACCCTGGAAATTGTAACACCCCTAACCCGTACCCATCGCCTAAACAGGGTTACGAAGCATTACCAGAAAATACAGATAAAGTAAACAGATATTTCATTTTATATAGTATTCATGTCAGAAATCAAACATAAAGTCCCTTATATGAACCCCCGAGGTCTAAAACATGCATTAGAAATGAGTCGGGACTAAACCGGGTACTCAGATGGATAGTGTGAGTGATCTTCGCCGATGCTTCCAATCCAACGAGCTTTTGAATTACTATAAGACACGGGAAAATAAAACAGAGTAAGCATGAAATGCTTAGTAAGTTCGTATAACATGGTAAATAACTTACCATATATTTATGTTCAAAATAAACACGCAAGGCACTATCAACTAATTTGGTCACAAGCCCTAAACACAAATCCTCATCATGTTAGCCAAGTAATCACATATAATAGTCCTTAATCATGGATAAAAAAAGTCATCAAGAAAGTTCCACATTCCAGTAACAACCAATTCATGCATCATTATATCAGGTAATATCATTTCCATGTAAACACGGGTAATAGTTCGTTTCTAAGTCATATTGACTCATATAAACATCAAGAAACATGTATGGGCTTAGTAATAACCAAATTCCCATATACATATATTTTCCACATCATGAATTCATATAACATATACAAATTATACCCATGCATTTTCAAGTACATTTTCATAATATTTCGTCTCAAGTTTAGATTATTTCATATCAGAATTTTTCTCATTAAATCAATTGAAATATCAAAGGAAACCCGGGAAAATACACTCGAAGTGTACAAATCTATAATCATAGATGAGCATATTCATCAAACAAGTTCCATGTTCATATATCACCATCTCATACTTCCATATATCATGTATCATCATTTTCATGTATTTTAGGCAATTACATATAATAATTCATTTCGTGTTCATATATTCTTATGTCAAGATTTTGCCCGTTAAATTTATTTAAAATATCAATGGACACCTAAGTAGTGTACACAAGGTATACAAATTAGTGATCTGTCAATTCATGTTCAGGGGTACCTATTAGGGCACATAATCAGGAAGCACACTCCCGAGCCATATAACAGGATGCTCATGTGAGCCATGTAATAGGATGTTTATCCGGGCTATATCAGGAAACTCATAAGAGTCTATTACAGGAGGCTCATTGAGCTTAACAAGTAACTCCGAAGAGTTATTATCAGAGAGCTCCAGATAGCCATATATCAGGAAGTTCAAGCGAGCCATATCAGGACGCTCACAAAGAGCTGCGTTTGTGTCCGCAATATATGTAGGATCACAACCGATTATATAATAGGATGCTCACAAAGAGCTGCGATAGTCCGCAACACATGCAAGATCACTACCGATCAGGATGCTCACAGGAGCTATATAACAGGACGCTCGAGAGGGCTTATAACAGGATTGCTCGTCTGAGCTATAGTGTGTTCGCAACATATGCTGGACCACAATCAATATAGGAAATTATGTATCCATTGACTTTCATTATTCAAACAGGATTTAATTTATATCGAGCTTTATCGGTTATATATATTTATATTCAATTTCATATACATGAAAACTACATCATTCTCATACACAACATTCAATTCAAGCATATAAATGTACAAATTTAGTTACACGAACTTACCTCGACAAATGTTCGTGTACATAAAATCTACTAATCTGACACTTTCTCCTTTCCTTGTTCTAATTGGTCTATCTGGATCTATATGAGTAAATTTAACATCAATTTAATACAATTTATAGTCAATTCAGTCCAATTCATATATTAGGCAAAATTACCATTTTGCCCTACACTTTTAATTAATGATGATTTCATCCGTATGCTCGGAAAATGAAATTCATGCAATTTAATCCTTATTCCAAGCCTAGCAGAATTTTACATGTAAAATTTACAGCCCATGTATTTCATAAAATTCAAAATTTTTTTCATGAGTTTTACAACTTTACAATTTAGTCCTAAAATCATAATTTCATCACAATTCACTTTACAAAAGTTGTTTATCTATCAACAACCTTTCATTTTCTACCATAAATTTCAAAATTTCAGCATACTCATCCATGGAAAAACCCTAGTATTTTGACAACTTTACAAATTAGTCCCCGAGATAGCTAAATTAAGCTATTACGATCTCGAAAATATAAAAATCATTAAAAACGGGACAAGAAAACATACCTAATTGATCAAAGTAAGCTTACTTGAGCCATTCTCTTACCTAGGGTTTCCATTGAAATAATTTTGGAAAGATGATGAAAAAGATGATATTTTCCTTATTTAATTAGCTATCATCTTTTATTTTTTTCACTTTCCAATTTCATCCTTTTCTTTATTTTATTTTCCATGGATGAATCATCATCCTTAACAACTAAGCATTTTTTAATGGTCTATTTGCCATATATAGGACCTCAAATTTTGAATTCCATAGCTATTTAATCCCTTTAGCTATTAGAGCTCAACTTTTGCACTTTGTGTAATTTGGTCCTTTATCAAATTAAACATGTAATCGGTAAAATTTCTTTACAAAATTTTTATATGAAATTATTATCATACTATAGATCATAAAATAATATTAAAATAAATTTCCTTTCTGGAATCAGATTTGTGGTCCCGAAACCACTGTTTCGATTTTACTGAAAATGAGCTGTTACAGAAACCAACAAGAATTTGCCAACTGAATATCGTTACGGTACATACGGTAAAACCAGAGCCATGGATCAAAGGTTAGAGAGATCAGAACAAATTCAGAAAGACATGCAAGATCAGTTGCAAGCACAGCTGTAGGAAGAATTAGCTAAGGTACAGCAAGACATAAGGGATCAAATACAAGAGTCCCAACGAAGCATGATAAGCCAGTTGACCCAGTTGCTGGCCGGAGGGACTAAAAAAGGGAAAAATACTATGAATAACCTTGGAGATGATAATGAAGACCCTATGTACCCCCAGGCTTTACCCTAGTGAATGTCCAAGCCCAACCAGATACATATCCACGAAGGGTACCCGTTACCATAAGATGTCAACAATATCAAGTCGGCACTTCAGCACCGGTGAATTGCCTTACGGGTTTAGGTACCAATTCCGGAGATAATCTAACCAACCCCGTCGTTCCAGATTTGGACAACATGGCGAAAATGGATAAAGCAAGAGTAGAATTGCAGAAACAGCTAGAAGATCGGTGCAAGTGGTTGGAGGAGAAATTCAGAGCTGTGGAGAGTGCCGACTACCTATACGGGGTTGATGCTAAGGAGCTGAGCATAGTCCCAGATCTAGTGCTCCCACAAAAATTCAAAACTCCATAATCAGAAAAATACAACGGGACTAGTTGTCCTAAAGGCCATATCACAATGTTCAGCCGAAGAATGACGAGATACGTCAATAACGACCAATTGTTAATCCACTGCTTCTAGGATAGTTTGGTCGGGTCGACTCTCAAATGGTACAACCAGCTAAGCTATGCCAAAATGAGGTCATGGAAAGACTTGGCACATGCTTTTATGAAACAATACAGCCATGTGACTGATTGTATGTCAGAGTCTTAAAAATTTATATAATGAATGATCTAGCCTAGAAACTAACTGTGACAACGATTGAGGCAAGCGCACCTATCGAACAGTAGTATAGTTTAGTGGCAAGACCAGAATGTCGAACCCAAAGGAACCAAAAGTACTAATACTAACTTTCTTTCTATTATTTAGCCTAAGAATTGAAGTGAATTATTGTTTAATTTAAAATTAACTAACTAGACACAAAGAATGAAAAGGGGAAATACTTGTGGGAAAGACCAATTGATTAAGACAATACCCAAGGAGGAATCCACCTAGACTTCACTTGTTATTTAACTTTGAACCAAACGATTTATTCACTTGACCTGATCAGTAGGATTCCCTAATTTATATTAATACCTCTCTCGAGGTTACTAACGTCTAACCCTAGGTTGATTAATTGAAATCTCTTTCTAATTAAAACCCCTAGAATTGCATTAACTCGATCTATGGACTCCCATATTAGGTTTGACCCTAATCCGACAAATTTTCGTCATCCTATCTCTAGGGTTGCGATCAACTCCACTTAATTATGCTAGATCTACTCTTAAACAGAGACTTTTGCTCTACTTCCTAAGCACATCACTACTTGAATCAATATCCTGAAATATCAAAACAAGAATTAAGAACACATAATTAAAAACAAATCAAGTATTTATCATATAGTTCGAGAAAATAATAACAAGATCCGTCTTAGGTTTCATCCCCTCAGTATCTGAGGGGTTTAGTTCATAATCATAAAAGAATACATCTCAGAAGAAAAGATAAAACAAAACATAAGAAAACCCTAAAACCCCCTGAAAGAATTGAAGGAGAGATCTTCCGTCTTGAGTATGATTTTGGCTTCTTGAGATGAATTAACTGGCTTTCTTCGAGTAAATCTCACGATTTTGTCCTCTATGGCTCGGGTCCTTGGCCTAGCTGGACGCCCCCTGAAGGTTGACCTCTAGGGTGTTTATATAGGATTCTGGAATGGCTTTCTTTGCCTCTAAGTACCCTAATCCGAATAAAATTATTCTTTGCCACGGTAGGGACACGCCCGTGTAAATCGAGTTGTAGGCCGTGGTTGGGTCTGCTAAAGAGGCACGGCCGTGTGGTGAACCCCAGGCCGTGTCGATTTCCTACTTTGGCCCATTTGGTCTGTTTTTGGCCCGTTTGTCATTCTTTTCATCCTCCTATGCTTTCCTAAGTATAAAACATGAAAATAAAGGATTAGAAGCACCAAATTCCATAATTCAGGGAATAAATCATCCAAAAGTATGCTAAATGTGGGATTAAAATATGAACATATTGCGGTTTATCAAATACCCCCACACTTAAGCATTTGCTTGTCCTCAAGTAAAATTCTCAACTCACAGTTAAAATCAAATTTCCTAAATTCATAACCTTCATGAACAGTGTTTCGTCATAATTCATAGGTAATTAATACATTGATAATTTAACCGGAAGGTTCCTAAAGATTCAAACAATCAAAGTCATAGTTTTTATAGCACGAAAAATAGGTGTTTCCCTTTACCTAAATAATTACCTTTAATTCAAAATCGACAAAAGTTGACATCCTCACTAAAGATTCACTCAAATCACTCGAAGTGTTTAAGGTTCAGGAAAAAAGCACTCATAAGTCGAACATGAAAAGTTAATCCCATAGGCTTGCATGAAAATCAAATCTCCACCACTGTAAAATGATATTATACACAAATCAAAAGGTCTTTAAAAGGGTTGTAACGGGGCTTGGGTTAAAGGTGTGGATAAGGGCTGAATTAGAGGGTTAGTATCGAGACTGAATTGACAAATTACCTAACTAACAAGTTGTACTGATACTAAATAATTACATCACAGAAACTTAATACTAATAACATGAGCTTCTTCTAGAGATAATGAAATTAACAGTTTGAGCTCCAATAACATAGAACTAATAATGAATATACTTCATTTTTTTTAAGAACAAATCAAACAGTAATAAAGAAATTAACAACTAAAATGGAAAGCATAGTTTAGCTAAGTAATCTGTTCAAATCAGACCTCGACTTAATGTGGGTCAAATTAATTAAAGGGATTTCAACAATAATGGTTTTTGGTTAATGTTGAGGGTGAGTCAATAAAAGGGTTGTTAGGATCAAAGGGGTTCACTAGGGGTTAATTGTGAGGGTAGGCTTTTAGTGGAGTAAGTGGGTTAAAACCTAGGTGCCTTTATCATCTTAGTATATCAAATCAAAGGTGTGGTCTCGACATGTATAATCGAAGTAAGTTCTAGAATAACAAATCAATGTTGACACACTCATAAACAATAAAGTGAGCACGAAAAATGTATGCTCTAAAAGGCTCAAAATCTCACAAAAATTATGGGCTTTTTGATATCAAGCTTGTAAATTTCAAACTTCAAGGTAATACTTAGATTCGGGTAGACAACCTAACAAAATTTTTACTTCTGAAAAATAGACTTATCCTGCTTGATTCTCTAGTCTCCTAAAGTTTAAATCATCACTACATAATTATCAATGACTTAATCCAAAACAAATCAAAAAAATCATGAATCAAAGGAAATTTCATTCTAATCATAACATGATAAAATTACACAAAAACAAGACATAATTCAGGGATTTGAGAATAATGAAAAAAAATTAGGCACTTTTCACGATAATTTTTTACCCCCCACACTTAAGATGTACATTGTCCTCAATGTACAAAGATATATATGAACAATATTTTACGAAAATCAAAAGAGAGGGAGAAGTGAAACTTCCTGAATTATGGATGAAATTCTTGGAGGATGATCAATGATGAATATGATGACTAGGCATAGGTGAAGGTGGTGGAGAATACTCCGGTGGTGTGTTCGTTCCTTGAGTGGCACCTTGAACCTTTTTAAACTGCGAAGTCATCAGTAAAGTTTTTAGGGAGTTCTTATTTAATGGACGTTTGTTATAGTTACTCGAGAGTTAAACAACCAGAGATAAAAGAAATCAAATTATACTTAAAAATTTAAAGAGTTTAATAATAAAGGAAAATGAATTAAAATAAATAAATAAAATAAGAATAAGAATAAAGAAAATAAAAAGGACTCAAAGGTCCTCATCATCGAAGTGATCTCAAGGGGGTAGTGGCGACGATATGTGAAAAAGCTGATAATATCGACCACGGCCGCCTCACACGGCCGTGGCATTTAGTCGGTGCCCGTTTCTTGGGGAAAATTTTCGTCATGTTTCTGTACGATATCCACCACACCGATATGCATACTCGTGGTGTCCACACGGCCACGGCCACGCCCGTGTGCAAGGCCGTGTGGTATGGAAACCTACGCCTAAAAATTTGGTTAGTTTTTAGTTAGATGCTAAAGTTCGAAAATATGGACGTTAGTGGGGTTAGTGCTCGGGTTGCCTTTCGAGAGCACTCGTTTAAAGTCTTGAGCTAGACTTACCTGTTATTCGTATGGCCATGGTGGGTTACGGATTCAAAACTCCTTTTTCTTACTATCAATTCTATCAACATATTGTTTGAGTCGGGTAATACTTACCACAAAAGTGCCGAAATTAGAATGTGTTACCTCGACCGTTCCGTATGGAAAGACCTTAAGTACCGTAAAAGGAGTCGCACTGTTTGTATTAAGTTCTGAAGTGACTATTCGAGGGTCGGTTGTATCTGACAGTACCTGGTCCCCAACTTTGAAGTGATTGGTTCCACCTTTAATACCCGATGTCCTAGCCGTGTCAAGAACCTGAAGAGTGATCGTTTCGTCACTTACACGAAATGTGAGCTTACGTGGTGGTTTATTTCGTAGAATTGCTGGGCACACTGCGTTTAGCTCCAAATGCGACGTATCGTCTAACTTCCGTTTGTTTGTCAAAATCTCTTTTGAAAATTTCCTTGAATCTGGCATCTGCGAAAGAGCTTCAAGAAACGGCAAGTTAATATGTAATTTCTTTGGAAGTTTAAGAAATTTACCGAATTGTTCCTCTGTGTGGTCTTTCTTTATCGCATTGGGGTATGGCAGACGAGGTTGGTACTCTGTAATTACCGGGTTTGGTTTATCATGGCTTACCTCAACCTTACCTTCCTCTACCACATTCTCTTGTTTCAAATTTGGTTCATCTAACCCTTCACTATCGTGAGCAATTATTGCTTGAGGTTGCTCTCTTGGGTTAGTTTCGGTGTTGCTAGGCAAGATACCTTGTGGTCTTTCTGAGATTAGCTTAGCAAGCTGACCTATTTGGTTCTCGATCCCTTGATTTAATGCCTGCTAATTTTTGAGCATTGTCTCGTTGTTTTGAAAATGGGTTTCTGACACCGTGATAAATTTTGTTAGCATCTCTTCAAGGTTCGGCTTCTTTTCCTACTGGAAAGGTGGTTGTTGAAAGCCTGGGAGGGGTTGTTGTCTTCAATTTCCTTGGCCATCCCACAAGAAATTGGAATGGTTCCACCAACCTGCATTATAAGTGTTACTATAGGGATTATTTTGGGGTCTAGAATAGTTACCCATATAGTTGACTTGTTCGTTCTCTGTGCTAGGGTTGTAGGATAGATATTCTGTGTTGTTCACCCCTCCTCCATTTGTATCGTCTCAGTATTCACGGGATGTACTGCGTGAGAACCATACCAACCATCAAATTTTTATTTAAAAGCTCTACACCGGTTAGATAACATGGTGACCAAGCGTCAAGGTTGAAAACACTTGGTTGCTTTATTAGGCATTGTCCTCATGTCTTGCCATTGATAATTATTCAGTGACATCTCTTTGGTTTCTGCGAGTGGTATGTTTTATTTCACTGTCAAAAATCAAGGGTCCTGACGGGTTTCTTCTAGTCATAAACTAGAAATACCTGCCAAAAGCAAAGAAAGAGAAAAATTAGCAAAGTTAAAATAAAATAAAAATAAATTGTAAATAAATAAAATGGCTAAAGTAATAAAAATCAAGTGTTCTTAATATTTTAGTTCCCCGGAAATGGCGCCAAAAACTTGATCGTATGTCAGAGTCTTAAAAATTTATATAATGAATGATCTAGCCTAGAAACTAACTGTGACAACGATTGAGGCAAGCGCACCTATCGAACAATAGTATAGTTTAGTGGCAAGACCAGAATGTTGAACCCAAAGGAACCAAAAGTACTAATGCTAACTTTCTTTCTATTATTTAGCCTAAGAATTGAAGTGAATTATTGTTTAATTTAAAATTAACTAACTACCAAGATAAAGATGCTAAGACACAAAGAATGAAAAGGGGAAATACTTGTGGGAAAGACCAATTGATTAAGACAATACCCAAGGAGGAATCCACCTAGACTTCACTTGTTATTTAACTCTGAACCAGACGGTTTATTCACTTGACCTGATCCGTAGGATTCCCTAATTTATATTAATACCTCTCTCGGGGCTACTAACGTCTAACCCTAGGTTGATTAATTGAAATCTCTTTCTAATTAAAACCCCTAGAATTGCATTAGCTCGATCTATGGACTCCCATATTAGGTTTGACCCTAATCCGGTAGATTTTTGTCATCCTATCTCTAGGGTTGCGATCAACTCCGCTTAATTATGCTAGATCTACTCTTAAACAGGGACTTTTTCTCCACTGCCTAAGCACATCACTACTTGAATCAATATCCTGAAATATCAAAACAAGAATTAAGAACACATAATTAAGAACAAATCAAGTATTTATCATATAGTTCAGAAAACAATAACAAGATCCGTCTTAGGTTTCATCCCCCTCAGGTATCTGAGGGGTTTAGTTCATAATCATAAAAGAATACATCTCAGAAGAAAAGATAAAACAAAACATAAGAAAACCCTAAAACCCCCTGAAGGAATTGAAGGAGAGATCCTCCGTCTTGAGTATGATTTCGGCTTCTTGAGATGAATCAACTAGCTTTCTTCGAGTAAATCCCACGATTCTGGCCTCTATGGCTCGGGTCCTTGGCCTAGCTGGACGCCCCCTGAAGGTTGACCTCTAGGGTGTTTATATAGGCTTCTGGAATGGCTTTCTTTGGCTCTAAGTACCCTAATTCGAATAAAATTCTTCTTTACCATGGCAGGGACACACCCGTGCAACATGCCCGTGTAAATCGAGTTGTAGGCCGTGGTTGGGTCTGCTAAAGAGGCACGACCGTGTGGTGAACCCCAGGCCGTGTCGATTTCCTACTTTGGCCCTTTTGGTTCGTTTTTGGCCCGTTTCTCATTTTTTTTCATCCTTCTATGCTTTCCTAAGTATAAAACATGAAAATAAAGGATTAGAAGCACCAAATTCCATAATTCAGGGAATAAATCATCCAAAAGTATGCTAAATGTGGGATTAAAATATGAACATATTGCGGTTTATTAGTGACTGACATGACACTCAACAGAATTACGCTGCGAAACATGGAAACAAAAGCCAAGTGAAAGCTTTTGGAAGTATACTCAGAGATGGAGAGAGGTGGCAACGCAAGTCCAACCACCTTTTCTGAAGAAAGAAACAACAATGCTTTTCATAAACACTCTAAAAGCCCCGTTCATTAACCATATGTTGGGAAGTTCTACCAAGAGCTTCTTAGATATAGTAATGTCCGGAGAGATGATTGAAAATGCAGTAAGGAGTGGGAAAATAGACGCGGGGGAAAATGCCAAAAGATCAGCCTTAAGAAAGAAAGAAAATGAAGTGAATAATGCAAGTGTGTATAATAAAGGTTATTCAAAACCAGTCACTGTAGGCCAACTGTAACATCCCCAAACCCGGCCCATTCACTACGACCGAATCTGGTTATGTTAGTGAAAATATTTTAGACTTAGAATAAAATAGTAAAAAAATTATTTGCTCTTGGAAACCATGTTCTTTTGAAATTATAGCCACATGTTTAATAATTCCATATTTGAATAAGTAAGTTATAAAAATATAACCATCTTCACATAGTGTTTCAATTTAAACAAACCATAATAGAGTTAATAATAAAATGATACCAAAATAATAAAATAAATCCTTATTACAACCATTATTTGAATGAAATACTTAATATTTAATATAGCCAAAAACATCTCCTTCGGCATGGGCCACCATGTATCCTCTCCGATCCCTGGTCCATCTCATGAATCACCCGAAATGTTAGGAAAATAATTGGGTGAGTCCACGGACTCGATGCATAACCACAACACGAATTTCCCACACGTATGGGCTTGGCCCATACCCACACAATCTTCAAAACAAATCATGCAAAGATGCACTTCAACCCAACCTACTATCCAATCAGACGCCAACCTTAGCGGACTCCTGTCTAAGGCCGTGGATAAACCACCACCGATCACCTCGTGATCCAAAACATTACCTTGGCAACTCTCTCGCACAAGGCCGTGGTGAGCCACCGATCAACCAAAATGATCTCAACCTCAATATCGCTTCTGGTGATGCACATAGCCATCAACCGCCGAGATGGGCACCTAGCCAACATCTCCCTTGAGGTAGCACGGCTAACCATCAAGCGCTAATGTAGCCGGAGCTATCATTAGACCACGTACACCTTGTGTACACTTCCTCCTTCATCGAATCAAGCCCCACCTCATGCAAATATGTAGATGCTACATGTTAAGTCATCATATCACATAAGAATATAAATATATATATACATACATAAATACATCACAAATAATCTTACCATCACCAGTTCTCATCACTTAAGCCATTATAATCTGCTTCCACACATAATACATATGTTTAATAATTAGCAAGCAAACCGAGAAATAGTGCGATGATTACGCACCTAATTACTAGCACAACCGATCAACCCCGAAACGCTACTCTATGCCTCTCCAAATGCTGCCTATACGAAACCCGAAAAGGTCTCCTGCGTTAGGCTCTTCTCCCCCCTACAAACGGCCTTATCATCATATACTTTAACAACCTTAAACTTAATCGAAATATCACATACATAGCTTACCAAAAGCCTTACCACCACTTACCAAGCCGATCGCTAACTCATCGAGACTAGACCGAAAGCCTTAAAATCCCAGAATACCTTCAACCACGATTGCAACAAAACCCGAAGAGGTCTAAACTAATATTCGGCCAATAGTGCTACCAAATTGAGGGAAAGAAATTCGGCAAAGGTGGTGGTGTAGATTCGGCTATCAATAAAATCAAGGGGTAGGGAATAGTGGTTTCGGCCAAAGAGAAGAGAAAGAAAGGTGTGGGGTGTACCTTCGATTTAAAAAAAATGGAAGAAAAAGGGGGAATGCAAGATGAGTGGTTCGGCCAAGGGTCCAAAAGGAAGAGAGGAAGGATGGCAATGAAGGTTTCGCTCAAGTGAAATGGAAGAGATGTGTGAAGAAATTTTCTGACAGCAAGCAAGCATGGGGAAAAACCCAAAAGGATGAGCACCTTCCCTATTTATAACATTCGGCCAAGCTCCCCTAGAAGAAACAAAATTCGCCAAACACTCCACCTCCCCACAAAATCCCAACATTCTCTCCTAAAAACACTCTACACCATCCCTTCAAATAAAATCAAAAAGTAACCAACCCACCTCTTCTCCTAGCCATCCATTCAAAACATTTGAACAAGTCAAATATCCTTCATTTAAGCATCCAAAACCGTCCCAACACTCTACCTTTATGACGCAAAAACAAAGGCCTCCTGCCGCCCTTTGCGAATCGAACACAGAGACCCTTACCAGCTCCCCCTTGAGGCGTCACTTTTCCCATGCCTTATGTGGCGCCTCCTTGCCACTCTGCCACTTATTTCTTGTGCCTAAATCCCACCAAAATTTCTCTTAAGGCCCCCTCTATCCAAGCTCCCTTTTGACCCCTAAAACTAAAAATTTTCCTAAGGCATCTACCACCACCTAGGGTTCTCGGGACCCTAAAACTTACCCAACCACACACTAAAGTGTGCCAACCCCGAGCTAAGCCCCAAAAGCCTAACCCCTAAAACCAGGGTGTTACAATTCTACCCTCCTTAAAATAATTTCGTCCTCGAAATTACTTGTCTAAACTAACACCACACTACGCTATAGTCACAAGACTCTGATCTTAAAGAGCTAACATACTTTTAGGCACATTATCTATCATACTTAAGGTTCCAAATACTTTACGAGCAACAAAACAAACAGCCACCCACACGAAAAACAACAGAGAACATTCCAAACACAAGATACTTACCTACCGCACATCCAAGCACATCACTATCCTCCCTCCGACGGACTGCATAAACAAGACCTGGCTGTCTTGCCTCAGTGCCACCATTACCGTGGTCTACTGCTCTACGACCTCGGCCGGAACCATTTCCTCCATGGTTCGGACCACGACCTCTTGCCGCTTGCTGACCACCTCCGCGCTGGTTGCACAAAACCTTGACCTTCTGTCCGAGTCCTATTCGGATTCTGAGGACAATCCTTAACCAGATGAGTCTTGGACTTGCATCTAAAACATTCTCGAACACGATTCCAAAGACTCGCCAACATGGTACCTTCCACATTGAGCACACTGACGATCTGGATTTCCGGCGGGTGGCTTAGCAATATGAACAGGAGTCTCAACCCTCGGTCTTTTCTGAACCCTCTCAACCACGTCCGACGGTCCAACACTTCTCTTATCACGGTTCCTTTCTCTGCTTACGCCTCTCACCCTTTTTGACCTCCTCGGCCTATCCGAGCTTTCTCCACTAATACGGCGAAGTCTCTTTCGTTGCGGCGCAATCAAAACCCGCAGCTCATCCCGTAGCCCATCTTCAAATCGACGCATCTCTCATAATCGGTTCCCACGATTCCCGAGCATACCACCTCAAACGCAGAAACTCGGCCGTCAGACTCGCTATCGATTTGCTACCTTGCACCAGATTGAGGAACGCCTTCCTCTGAGCATCCACATAGCTTGCTCCGACATACTTCCTTCGAACTTGATCTTAAAGTAGCCCCACCACTCGATCCGCAGTGCACTTTCCTTAACAAAGAGCCACCACCGGTAGGCCTCATCTCGCAAACAACGAAACAACACCCTTAAGCTTCTCCTCGGCGGTTAAGTCTAAGTCGTCCATAATCCTTTCCATCGCCTCAAGCCGCATTCGCCACGTTCGGAGCTACCCCGCACACTCCTCAAGACCTCGGCCCATTCGCCTAAGCCTTTCGCATCGACTTCCGAGTCCCACCGCCCCCATTGGCTCCTCGCCACTCGCTCAAGCACTGCAAAGATAGCTGCGATCTGCGTCGTCTCCTCCAGTCTGATCCTTCTGTTCCACCTCAACAGCTGGTGGCGGTGCATCGCTCTCTGACCCATGGCGTGACCCAACTGGTTCCGATACTGACATCCTGCCTCTACCACGTCCACGAGTATTGCGACCACGCCCCTAGAACTCATATCTAGCGCCTCGATTTAGTCTGCTTTAGAAAGTTTTATGCATCGAAATTCTTGTTTCACTGTTTTATCCACGAGCAATTTTATGCAATGAAGTTTCCAAGAGTAGTTCTTTCGAGCAATCAAGTTTCATTCCCAACCTAGGGGTAATTTCGTCATTTTCCTATAAGAGGTATATCGGTAATAACTCAGGGTCAATTTTGAAAAATAGTTTTCCAACTTAAAGATATTTCAAAATTTACAAAATCACAGGGGTCATCTTGAAAATTTTGTTTTTCAAACCAGGTATCGCACAAATTTCTAAAAATCAGGGTTATTTTTGTAATTTTAGAAATCATGGGCATTTTGGTAATTTTATAAATCAAAAAACGTCCTTCAAAATTAGATTTAGGGTTTATAGACCAAAAGGGTAAAGTTGATAATTTTAAAACAGGGAATTTAAAACAATCAGGCCAAATCCCTTTCGGGTTTTAATAATCGGTTTAGCCTATGAACAAGTCCTCTTGGTTAAGGTGAACCGTAGCTACGCACTGCAGTAGGATTTAAGTAAAGAGGAGGTGAGTCGCTAGGACCGCTTAAATACCAAGCTCTTCATCGAATACCATTCCTAGACATGCGTCATGATGGTTGCCACACCTTAACTCGACGACTAACTTCACAGGTTTGTTTAGTAGCCTTAAGTTTTATGCATATGTTTGAGTAGACTATTCCTAGGGTCCAATAGTCCTAATTTCTAATCTACGAGCCCAAACTAAGCCCATAATAATTCATATAGACAAATCACTTCAAGAAAGTCCGAAGTACTTACCTGGTGGACTTCGGGCCGGAGGTACAGGTGCCATGCCAGAATACCTGAAAATATTTCATAAAAACCCGTATTTTTGAAAAGCCCATTTTGAAACGTTTTTGGGCCCAAAACCCTCAAAGCCGAGTTTTGAACCTGCTCGATACAAATCAGAACATCCCAAACCCGGCCCATTCACTACGACCGAATCTTGTTATGTTAGTGGAAATATTTTAGACTTAGAATAAAATAGTAAAAAAATTATTTGCTCTTGGAAACCATGTTCTTTTGAAATTATAGCCACATGTTTAATAATTCCATATTTGAATAAGTAAGTTATAAAAATATAACCATCTTCACATAGTGTTTCAATTTAAACAAACCATAATAAAGTTAATAATAAAATCATACCAAAATAATAAAATAAATCCTTATTACAACCATTATTTGAATGAAATACTTAATATTTAATATAGCCAAAAACATCTCCTTCGGCATGGGCCACCATGTATCCTCTCCGATCCCGGTCCATCTCATGAATCACCTGAAATGTTAGGAAAATAATTGGGTGAGTCCACAGACTCAGTGCATAACCACAACACGAATTTCCCACATGTATGGGCTTGGCCCATACCCACACAATCTTCAAAACAAATCATGCAAAGATGCACTTCAACCCAACCTACTATCCAACCGTACGCCAACCTTAGCAGACTCCCTGTCTAAGGCCGTGGATAAACCACCACTGATCACCTCGTGATCCAAAACATTACCTTGGCAACTCTCTGCACAAGGCCGTGGCTGAGCCACCGATCAACCAAAATGATCTCAACCTCAATATCTGTCTACGGTGATGCACATAGCCATCAACCGCCGAGATGGGCACCTAGCCAACATCTCCCTTGAGGTAGCACGAAGCTAACCATCAAGCGCTAATGTAGCCGGAGCTATCATTAGACCACGTACACCTTGTGTACACTTCCTCCTTCATCGAATCAAGCCCCACCTCATGCAAATATGTAGATGCTACATGTTAAGTCATCATATCACATAAGAATATAAATATATATATACATACATAAATACATCACAAATAATCTTACCATCACCAGTTCTCATCACTTAAGCCATTATAATCTGCTTCCACATAATACATATGTTTAATAATTAGCAAGCAAACCAGAAATAGTGCGATGATTACGCACCTAATTACTAGCACAACCGATCAACCCCAAACGCTACTCTATGCCTCTCCAAATGCTGCCTATACGAAACCCGAAAAGGTCTCTGCGTTAGGCTCTTCTCCCCTACAAACGGCCTTATCATCATATACTTTAACAACCTTAAACTTAATCGAAATATCACATACATAGCTTACCAAAAGCCTTACCACCACTTACCAAGCCGATCGCTAACTCATCGAGACTAGACCGAAAGCCTTAAAATCCCGAATACCTTCAACCACGATTGCAAAAACCCAAGAGGTCTAAACTAATATTCGGCCAATAGTGCTACCAAATTGAGGGAAAGAAATTCGGCAAAGGTGGTGGTGTAGATTCGGCTATCAATAAAATCAAGGGGTAGGGAATAGTGGTTTCGGCCAAAGAGAAGAGAAAGAAAGGTGTGGGGTGTACCTTCGATTTAAAAAAATGGAAGAAAAAGGGGAATGCAAGATGAGTGGTTCGGCCAAGGGTCCAAAAGGAAGAGAGGAAGGATGGCAATGAAGGTTTCACTCAAGTGAAATGGAAGAGATGTGTGAAGAAATTTTCTGGCAAGCAAGCACATGGGAAAAACCCAAAAGGATGAGCACCTTCCCTATTTATAACATTCGGCCAAGCTCCCCTAGAAGAAACAAAATTCGCCAAACACTCCACCTCCCCACAAAATCCCAACATTCTCTCCTAAAAACACTCTACACCATCCCTTCAAATAAAATCAAAAAGTAACCAACCCACCTCTTCTCCTAGCCATCCATTCAAAACATTTGAACAAGTCAAATATCCTTCATTTAAGCATCCAAAACCGCCCAACACTCTACCTTTATGACGCAAAAACAAAAGGCCTCCTGCTGCCTTTGCGAATCGAACTCGAGACCCTTACCGGCCCCCTTGAGGCGTCACTTTTCCCATGCCTTATGTGGCGCCTCCTTTCCACTCTGCCCGACTTATTTCTTGTGCCTAAATCCCACCAAAATTTCTCTTAAGGCCCCCTCTATCCAAGCTCCCTTTTTGACCCCTAAAACTAAAAATTTTCCTAAGGCATCTACCACCACCTAGGGTTCTCAGGACCCCTAAAACTTACCCAACCACACACTAAAGTGTGCCAACCCCCGAGCTAAGCCCCAAAAGCCTAACCCCTAAAACCAGGGTGTTACACCAGCAAAGGACCGTAACAACCAGCCATCAAGGCCGCTCAAGGCAAAAATCTAACTCAAGACCAAACACAGCAAAACTCCAGTTCACACCCATCCCGATGACATATAGGGAGTTATATTAGAATTTGTTCGATGCATATGTTGTATCACCATTTTACTTGAAATCCATGCAACCTTCGTTCCCAAAATGGTATGATACGAATGCTCAATGCGAGTACCACGCAGGAATAATGGGACACTCAATTGAGAACTGCACTGCATTCAAAAAGCTGATTGAAAGGTTCATCAAGATGGGGATCGTAAGGTTCGATGATCCATCGGGACCTAATGTGGTAGGAAATCCGTTACCTCATCATTCAGACTATGGGGTAATTGCGATAATTGAGAGTGGAGGAAAGAAGACCAAAACTGATGTAGCGGAAGTAAAAACCCCACTAAAATGGGTCTGGTAAGAAATAATAAACATGGGATTAATCATTCAATATTTGAAGGAGGTACTCAAAGGAATGAGGAGCTACTTTGAGTTCCACGCTGAAGAAGGTCATGAAATCCAGAAGTGTACTGAATTCAGAGCTTTGGTGCAAAGTCTGATGGATAACAAAGAGCTGGAATTCTTTGAAGATGTCAAAGGCTCAAAAGGAGGAGACATCTACGCCTCAGAGGAAGGATCAACGGAGAAGGTCCATAAGGTCAATCACCCGATGGTGATTATTTCACGGCTGAGAAATTATGAAGCAGGAACACAAGCTGCGCCAAGAGTCATCATTCAGGAACCTGTGGCTTTTCCCTATAAGGATAGCAAAAGTGTTCCATGAAATTATGACTGCAACGTGATGATCCCAGGAGAGGAGAATTCGGTTGGCACTTCAGAAGAGAGCCAGGCGCTATGACCCTACAAGTGCAAGAACTGAGCCTGTAAAAGGAAAAAACCTAGCATTTGAGCATAAGAAAGAAAAGACGGTTAGGCTTGAATCACCTGTTAACGAGCCAATAATTGAGAATGAGGCTAAAGAATTCCTGAAGTTCTTGAAGCATAGCGAGTATAGTGTTGTAGAACAACTACACAAACAACCAGCTCGCATATCAGTACTAGCCTTGCTCTTGAGTTCAGAGATGCATCGTAGCGCGTTGATGAAAGTACTGAATGAAACTTATGTCGCTAATGATATCTCTGTGAACAAGCTAGATCGCCTGGTTAACAATATAAGTGCCGAAAACTTCATATTTTTCAATGATGAGGAAATACCTCCAAGGGCATGGGATCCACGAAGGCCCTACATATCACTACTCACTGTAAATGATATACATTGCTAGGGGTGTTAATCGACAATGGATCTGTGCTGAATGTCTTGCCTCTATCCACACTGAATAGATTACCAGTGGATAGCTCTCACAAGAAGACGTGTCAAAATATAGTGAGAGCATTCGATGGTACAGAAAGGAGGGTGATGGGAAGGATTGAAATACCTCTCTTAATTGGTTCGAGCACATATGAGGTAGATTTTTTGGTGATGGATATCAAACCCTCTTATAATTGCTTGTTGGGTAGGCCTTGGATTCACTCGACTAAGGCAGTGCCGTCATCACTACACCAAAAACTGAAGTTGGTAACGGAAGGTCGACTGGTGACGATAATCGCTGAAGAGGATATCATTGCATCTGTAACTAGTGACACACCATACATAGGAGCAGATGATGAGGCAATAGAATGTTCCTTTCGATCACTAGAATTTGTTAATGTAGCTTTCATTGTTGAAGGAAGTAAGATCCTGGTACCCAAGATATCCAAAGCTACGAGGATGGGTCTGCAGTTGACGGTTGGGAAAGGAGCCTTACCTAGGAAGGGACTCAGAAAATACCTACAAGAAAGGGTCGAGGCACAAATTCTGATGGACAAACGAGACCGCTTTGGCTTAGGATACAAGCCAGATGCGAGGCAAAAGAAAAGGGTGTTGGAGAAGAAACAAGAAAGAAGAAGAGCGCGACTGAGTGGGGGAGAGGTCAAATGGGAACCGATGACCTTTCCCCATATATCTAAAACGTTCGTGTTAGGAGAAACCATTTACCCCGAACGAAGGATGTCAGAATAAGAATGCCTAAAAAGAATGTTGGAAAACTTGAGCATCAATGCCATATCCCTGGAAGTGTATTGAACAATTGGACTGCGAAAGAGATCCCTATAATTTTTAGAACTAATTCAGAGTAAAGTTCAAAACTCACTTATTGCTCTAAGCCTGGGAGCAATAAGAATCCTTTTGTGAAAAAGGCATATGTCCATTATCTTTATTTCAATAAAATGCATCTTTGTGTCTCATTTTGGCAAACATTCTTTTATTCTTTCCATTTCATTCATACTCATACCACACAGAAAATTATTCTTAGATTTATTTGTTCTTTGGGTCTTCCTTCGTTCCTATAACAGATCTTCAGATATCAATGATATGAGCGACGCAGCTACAAACTTAGAATCTCTTTTTGAGCAAGATATGTGTCTAGAGGAACCTCAGGACTTTGAAGATGAGCGAGATTGTAACCTATCTCCTGATTTGTTAAGGATGGTAGAATAATAGGAGAAAAAAATTCTACCTCATAAAGAGTCAGTAGAAATTGCAAACTTAGGAGACAGACAAGAAAAGAAAGAGGTGAAGATCGGAGCTTGCATCATCGCAGAGACAAAGCGAGACCTCATTGAATTACTCCAAGAATTCAAGAATGCCTTCGCATGGTCGTATCAAGACATGCCTGGTCTATGTATTGATACTGTGGTACACCGGCTTCCCATAAAGGAAGAATGCAAGCTAATTCAACAAAAACTCTGAAGGATGAGGCCTGACGTCCTGCTGAAAATAAAAGAAGAAGTCAAGAAGTAATTTGACGCTGGTTTCCTACAAGTGGTTAAATACTCGGAATGGGTAGCCTATATAGTCCCCGTCCCTAATAAAGATGGGAAAGTACGAATGTGTGTAGACTATAGAGATTTAAACAAAGCCAGCTCGAAGGACAATTTCCCGTTGCCTCACATCGACACCTTAGTGGACAACATGATAGGTTACTCACTATTCTCCTTCATGGATTGTTTCTCCAGATACAACCAGATTAAGATGCATCCTAAAGATATGAAAAAGACTATATTCGTAACCGTGTGGGGAACATTTTGCTATAAAGTGATGCCATTCGGACTGAAAAATGCGGGAGCAACGTATCAAAGAGCCATGGTAACCCTATTTCATGATATGATACACAAGAAAATCGAGGTTTATGTTGATGACATGATCACAAAATCCCGAATAGAAGAAGAGCATATACATGTCTTGAGGAAACTGTTCTTGAGGTTGAGGAAATTCCAGCTAAAGCTCAATCCAGCAAAATGTACCTACGGAGCTAGGTCGGGAAAATTGTTAGGATTCGTAGTCAGCAAAAAGGGGATAGAGATCGACCCAAACAAAGTTAAAGCTATACAGGAGTTGCCTCTGCCGCGCACTCAAAAGGAGGTCTGGGGTTTCTTAGGGAGATTAAATTACATCGCTCGGTTCATTTTACAACTAACCGAGAAATGCGACCCCATATTCCGTCTCTTTAAGAAACACAATCCATGTGTATAGGACGAGGATTTCCAAGGTTAAACATTACTTGTCCCATTCCCTAGTACTGATGCCACCTAGTCCAGATAAACCACTGATACCATATTTGACAGTATTTGGGAATTCTATGGGATGCGTGCTTGGCCAACACGATGAGTCAGGAAGGAAAGAAAGAGCAATATACTACCTCAGTAAGAAGTTCACTGGGTGTGAGACAAGATATTTGCCAATTGAGAAGTTATGTTGCGCCTTGATCTAGACAACCCGGAGACTGAGCCAGTACATGCTGTACCATACAACTTCGCTCATCTCAAAAATGGACCCTCTAAAGTACATGATGGAGTAGATTGCTTTAAATGGAAGAATGACCCGGTGGCAAATTCCACTTTTCGAATTTGATATAGTCTATGTGAACCAGAAGGCAGTAAAAAGGAGTACAATAGCAGATTTTCTAGCCAGTAGAGCTCTAGAAGATTACGAGCCTCTAAAATTTGATTTCCCAAACGAAGATCTGATGTATGTTGCAACTACTGAAGAAGGCATTCAAGAAGAACATCCTTGGAAGCTAAATTTTGACAGAGCTTCAAACGCTGTAGGTAACGGAATTGGGGCAGTCCTGGTATCCGCACGGAGATCATTATCCATTTACTAGTAAATTGGATTTTGATTGCACGAACAATATGACAGAATACAAAGCATGCCTCATGGGTATCCGTGCAGCCATAGAACTTAAGATCAAAGTACTAGAGGTATATGGGAATTCTGCACTAGTGATCTATCAACTCAAAGGTGAATGGGAGACAAGAGACCCTAAACTAATAAATTATCGCAGGCTGGTTCTGGAGTTAATTGAGGAGTTTGATGACATTACTTTCTACTACCTCCCGTGAGATGAAAATCAGATTGCTGATGCCCTGGCTACTTTAGCTTCCATGATCAAAGTGAACAAATACGAGGATGTAAAACCTATCCAGATGAGTATTTATGAGGCTCCGACTCATTGTTACAACATCGAAGAAGAAGAAAAGGATGATCACCCTTGGTACCACAATATACTGCGATATGTGAAGAACTGTGAATACCCCGATCAAGTAACCGAGAATGATAAAAGGACATTGAGAAGACTGGCCAATGACTATGTCTTAGATGGGGAGATCCTATACAAAAGAAGAAAAGATCAGGTGCTACTAAGATGTGTGGACGCTGTTAAGGCTAAGAAAATCTTAGAAGAAGTCCATGAGGGTGTCTGCGGAACACATGCTAATGGTTTTATGATGGCCAGGCAAATCATGAGATTTGAGTATTATTGGTCCACCATGGAAGGAGATTGTATCAGTTATGCCAAGGGATGTTTTAAGTGCAAAATTTATGGAGACAAAATTTATGTGCCTCCTTCACCTCTTCATGTTATGACATGGTCTTTCTCTATGTGGGGCATGGATGTCATTGGACTGATCTCGCCAAAAGCTTCCAATAGGCATCGATTCATCTTCATAGTCATTGATTAGTTCACCAAGTGGGGAGAGGCCACTTCTTACACCAATGTCACGAAATCAGCAGTCAGCAAATTCTTGAAGAAAGAGATCATATGTCGGTATGGGATGCCAGAAATGATTATATTTAACAATGTATTGAACTTAAACAAAAACACTATAGCGGATGTCTGTAGTCAAGTCAAGATCAAACATCACAACTCGTCACCATATTGCCTAAAAATGTATGGTGCGGTGGAGGCAGCCAATAAGAACATTAAGAAGATCATGGGGAAAATGACCGAGACTTATAAAGATTGGCATGAAAGTTACCATTTTCCCTCTATGCTTATCGAACGTCTGTTAGAACCTCTACTGGGGCAACGCCTTTCTCACTGGTTTATGGAATTGAGGCGGTTTTGCCCATTGAAGTCGAGATTCCTTCTCTTCGAGTTTTGTCAAAGTTGAAGTTAGATAAAGCAGAATGGATCCAATCCTGATATGATCAGCTGAACTTGATTGAAGAGAAGAGGTTGAAGGCTATCCGTCTTAGATGTACCAAAAATGAATGATGCGAGCTTATGACAAAAAGGTTCGCCCTGAGAATTCCATAAGGGGGACCTGGTATTGAAAAAGATCCTTCCCATACAAAAGGACTTCAGAGGAAAATTGATGCCAAACTGGGAAGGACCTTATGTGGTAAAAAAGTCATTTTCTAGAGGAGCGCTGATTTTGACCGAGATGGATGACAAAAGCTTGTCTAATCTAGTAAATTCAGATTCAGTCAAGAAATACTTCACCTAAAATAAAATAAAAAGGGAGAGGCCAAGGCGAAAACTCGCAAAGGGCACCTTGAGACCGAAGGGGTTTTGAGTTGAAAACCCAGGAAAGGGCAACTCAAATTTTGATCAAAGATAGGGCATGTGGTAGTCTTGTCCTCTCAGAAATAACAATGAGGAGAAACTTTACATCTTGAGGCATCAACAAAGTACTCTAGATCTCCTATACACATATCAAGCTCAAAATGGTCCTCAAGAAGTTTTGTGCAGAGAAGCTCATGCTGCGATATCTGAGACACTAATTTTTATCTTACTCATTTTGTATTTTTAGCAACGTTTGCTATCTTTGATTAATCTATTCATTACGAGATCTGCTCCCAATAAACTTCAATCTTGTCCATTGTTACGATCTTTTTCAAACATTTTTCATCGAAATAATGATTGATGGACTAATAATATTCAAGTAAAAAGGATTTCTACATATTACTTTGAAGGTTTCTAAATAATACAAGGACCTGAAACATGACCAATAGTGTAACATCCCAGTTTAGACCCTAGTCGGAACAGTGGTTCGAGACCACAAATCCGAGGTCGTAAAAAAATATTTTAATGATATTTTCTGTGCGAATGATATGTGACATAGTCTGTGTGAAAATTCTGTGTGATAACTTACTCGTTTGTGTGACGAATTAAGAGAAAGGACTAAATCGCGTAAAGAGCAAAAGTTATGTGCTGAATTATATGTACTTAAATGTTGTTGGCTTATTAAGATGGAAGCCTTATGTTGTTATTAATCCATTTTAAGTTAGTGGATGGTGGAATGTCATGATAACCATAATATATATTTGTCTTATATGATTATTAAAAGGGTAAATGGGTAAATGTATAATTATGTTAATAGTTAATGAAAGAAATAAGCATGATAGTGGATTTTATTCATCCATCTATCACCGAAAATTCAAGGAAGAAGAAAGGGTTTTATCCTTTTTAATTTTTGGCACATTCAAGCTTAATTCAAGGTTAGATTTTTATCCATTTTTGATAATTTCTACGTTTTTGTAATCGTTGCTTTATGCTCTAGCTAACCCATGTTGAAATTTTGTGAATTAATGATGTTTGTGTGAGATTCCATTAATGTTATGTTGAGCTTTGTGATGTTTTATGGTATTAAATGAAAGATATGAGTTAGATGGATATACTTTGTTCATGATTTTTTGATGAATTTAGCTAAATAGGGCTAAATTAAAGAAATAGCAAATTGAATGGTTAAAATGTGAAATAAATGAAATGTGTGGGTTTGTTTGGATATTAGTAAAATTCGGCTAATATTGTGCTAGGTGGAATTTGGTGAATTTGATGATTTTGTGAACTAGGAACTAAAGTGTCAAAATGTGAAAATATGAGGGCTATTATGCAAAATGCTCTAAATGTGTGTATGTGGGCTAAATTCAATGAAATGATGATTGAATGGATTGATTTTAAATGTGTATAGACCAAGAGAGAAGAGGTTCGGATCGAGATCGAGGCAAAGATAAAGTGCTCGATTAATCGACCGTGTCGATAGTTCAACGTTCGAGGTAAGTTCAGACATAATACTAGTATTTAACTATGTTTAATGCTATGAAATAAGTGGTGTGATATTATTATAAAATGGATGCTATGTGATAGATTGAGTTAAATGGCACTAAGTGTGCGTATTCGAAAACATGATCAGGATAAACAGCACTGTGTGTGCGGAGTAGTATAAGCTTCAGCTTTGTGGTTGGCACTGTGTGTGCGATGCCGATTTAAGACCGGTTTGAGATAGATGTACTAAGTGTACGATGCTAATTAAGCTTCGGCTAACTATTTAGGCACTAAGTGTGCGAATGAATCAAGGAAGAAACGAATGTGGATCGAAATGAATTGTGATTATTGATTAGCAAAAGTATTTGACAACTAAGTGTTGGCTAAGGTATGCTCGGAATCTATGTGGTTGGTGAAGCTATGAATGTGGTTGTGAATGAGTTAATTGAACATATTGGTTGTGGATGGTATTATTTGTGATAGTAAAATTAATCTATGTGATGACATGTTGATATTATATATTATGTTATGAACTTACTAAGCTTTATAAAGCCTACTGTATGATTTGTTTCTCTGCTTTGCAGTGTCAGTAAAGCTTGCTCGGATCAGGGGATCGTCAGCATCTCAGTCACACTATCGGCAAATCTATTTTGGGGTATTTTGGAACAATGTATATAGTTAAATATGGCATGTATAGGCTGGTCATTTGAATCATATTTGATGTTTGTAAGTAGCCATGAGATGTAGCTAGATATGTGCTATTCTTAACATGAATGAATTTGATATATGTGATGCATCTTTTGGCATGAATTGTGAGTTGAGAAATTGACTATTGAATGGTAACTTTGTATTGGTAAAATGCTAGTAGGAATTAGTGAAATTGAGATAGATTTTGGTATTGAATTTGTTACGGTTGGAATGAGAATTGAATGCATAGATTGGATAATCATGTTGGTAAGTTTTTGGTTGCCTTATGTGCATGATATGTTTTGGTATGTGTTGCTTGTAGGTTTGACCTAAGTGGGTGGCATGTTGGCCTTGCAAAATGGACTATAATGTCACACGATTGAGGCACATGGGCGTGCCTAAGACCGTGGGTAAATTGGCAGTATGTAGCTTAGTTATACACGGCCATGGCACAAGGGCGTGCCTAGTGACCGTGTTAAAATAGCCAGTATATAGACACGAATGGGCACACGGGCGTGTCTAGTGACCGTGTTGAAATAGACAGTATATAGACACAGATGGACACACGGGGGTGTCTAGTAGCCGTGGTGGGCACACGGCCTCCTCACACGGGTGTGTCTTCCCTGAATCTTAGAAAAAAATTTAAGTGTTCGAGAATTTCTGTGTGTGTTCAATTTAGTCCCGACCCCTCTTTAGCATGTGAATTAGGTCTCGTAGACCTCGATAAGGTACACTATGTTTGTAATTGAACGAGATTGAAAATGATTGACTTTGTGTCGTAAATTTTAGATGTTAAATGTTCTGATTGATAGGTAATACCTCTTAACCCTGTTCTGGAAACGGTCTCGGGTTAGGGGTGTTACATTTTATTGGTATCAGATCTACAGTTTAGTCGATTCTTGGACTAACGTAGCGCGTGCGGGTCTAGCTATACATGCCATATATGAAGTTGCGATAGTGTGATGAATGCTGACAGTTGAAAATGTGTTTTCTTATAGTAATGGATCTCGATCGAGCAATTGCTGACAACGTAGAGAGTAATGCGCTGCTCGCTCAAGGGACAACGCCGGCCACATCTAGGCCGAATGAAGGTAGTGAGGAGGAGAGAGCTAAGCAAGCCTTCTTCCGTATGATGAGTGAATGGTTTATGGAGTTCGTTCGACGAATCCGACTACTCCACAACCTCCACCCCGAAAGTACTGTTGTGCCTCAAGTTGTAGATCCGAATGCAGTTGAATAAACCACCCTGTAGATAAGATTCGAAAATACGGGTGAGGAGTTTAGGGCCACATCGATGATGATCTTTGGCGAGCCGAGTTTTGGCTTGAGAATACAACAGTATTTGATGAGATGTCGTTGAATCTGATGAGTGCATTAAGTGTGCGGTTTCTTTGTTGAGAGACACGACTTACAAATCGTGGAAAACATTGATATCTGTGGTTCCGAGAGAGAGAATCACACGGGATTTCTTTCAAACGAGTTCGAGAAAGAAGTATATCGATCAGCGTTTAGTTGATTAGAAACGTAAAGAGTTTCTAGAATTGAAATAGGGCGGTTGTGCATTCACGAGTGCGAGCGAGAATTTGTAAGATTGAGTCAATATGCGAGAGAATGTGTCTCGACCAAGCTACTATGTGCAAACGTTTCATAGAGGGATTGAATGAAGACATCAAGCTATTGGTTGGGATACTCGATATAAATGAATTTGTTGTGTTAGTTGAAAGAGCGTGTAAAGTGAAGAGCTCGATGAGGAAAAGAAGAAAGCCGATTCGAAAGCTCGTGATGAAAGAAAGAGATCGATGAATAAATTTTCACAACCTTCTACTAAGAGATCTGAGAGATGCAAGCAAGTAACTTCAAATGCTTCATTTGGACATCCAAGTAGAGATCGTTTGAAACAAAGTAATCTTGGTCCACGAATTCAAGTTCCGAATGAATCAAGTGTTGGCGGTGTTAAGAGTAACAAGCTTTGAGTGCGAGAGCGGTGTGGAAGGCGACATGTGGGAGAGTCTTTGGGAAGTACAACAATAGAGTTTGTTACAAATGTGGATCCCGAGATCATTTTATTCGAGATTGCCCAAAGATGGTCGAAGAAGAAAATGTTCGAATGAAAGACCGAGTAATGTGACAGCTAGGGCTAGACCACCCAGAAGCACCAAAAATGTGAGTGAAAGTCGAGAGATGGACAAATGACACAATCAGTGAGATCGAAGCGAGAGCACCTTCCCGAGCCTATGCTATACGTGCACGAGAGGAAGCATCATCTCCGGCGTCATCACCTGGTACTTTCACTTTATTTGATATTGATGTCATTGCATTGATAGATCCTGGATCAACCCATTCCTATGTGTGTATGAACTTAGTATTGAATAAGACTCTACCGTTGAGTCTCTCGAATTTGTGATTAGAGTATCGAACCCCTTAGGCAAGTGTGTTTTGGTGGATAAGGTGTACAAGAATTGCCCATTGATGTTTCGTGATATATGTTTTCCTGGTTAATTTGATGTTGCTTCCTTTGATGAATTCGACATAATGCAGGTATGGATTGGCTTACTCTGCATAATGCCATTGTGAATTGTAAAAGAAAGAGTATTGAATTAAGAAGTCGAGCGGTGAGCTAGTTCGAATTGAATCCGGTGATATGAAGGGATTACCACCGTTGTATCTGCGATGAAAGCTATGAACTATGTGAGAAAAGGTTGTGAAGCTTATTTGGCGTACGTGATTGATACAAAGGTGTCGGAAAAGAAAGTGGAATCATGTAATGCATGGTTTGTGAGTTTCCGGATGTATTTCCTGAAGAGTTACTAGGATTACCTCCAATTCGAGAGGTGGAATTTGGTATTGAGTTAGTGCCGGGAACTGCTCCTATTTCGATAGCTCCATACAGAATAGCCCCAACCAAATTGAAAGAGTTGAAATCTCGATTCACGAGGAATTGGTGATAGAGGTTTTGCACGACCGAGTTTCTCACCACAGGGAGCTCTGTGTTGTTTGTGAAAAGAAAGATGGGACTATGAGAATGTGTATCGATTATCGACAGTTGAACAAAGTAACGATAAAGAACAAATATACATTGCCTCGTATTGACGATTTGTTTGATCAGCTGAGAGGAGCCACAATATTTTCTAAGATAGATTTGAGATCAGGCTACTATCAATTGAGAGTTAAAGAATCTGATGTGCCGAAAACTGCTTTCATAACGAGGTATGGACATTACGAATTCTTAGTAATGCCTTTTGGACTAACGAATGCTCCTGCAGTGTTTATGGATCTGATGAATCGGATATTCAGACCGTATTTGGATCACTTTGTTGTGGTATTTATTGATGATATTTTGATCTATTCGCGAGATGAGACGCAACATGCTGAGCATTTGAGAATTGTACTACAAACTCTGCGTGAAAAACAGTTGTATGCAAAGTTTAGTAAATGTGAATTTTGTTTGCATGAGGTCGATTTTAGGACATATTGTATCACCTCTTTGGGATACAAGTTGACCCGAGTAAAATCTCTGCTATTTTAGAATGGAAGCCTCCAAGGAATGTGTCCAAGTCCGTAGTTTTTACGGGATTAGCGGGATATTATAGACGATTTGTGAAAGGCTTCTCGATGATTGCGACTCCATTGACAAAGTTGTTACAGAAAGATGTTAGATTCGAGTGGTCAGAAAAGTGCCGGCAAAGTTTTGAGCGATTGAAAGTGTTGTTATGAAGCACCGGTTTGGTGATGCATCGTTGAATGGATTGGGCTGTGTCTTTGATGCAAGAAGGGAAAGTCATTGCTTACGCTTCAAGATAGTTAAAACCGCATGAAAAGAACTACCCAACGCATGATCTTGAATTGGCTGCGATTGTGTTCGCATTGAAGATTTGGCGTCACTATCTATTCGGGGAAAAATGTCACATCTATACTGATCATAAGAGCTTAAAATACTTGATGACTCAGAAAGACTTGAACTTGCGGCAGAGAAGATGGTTAGAGTTATTGAAAGACTATGAACTTGTGATAGATTACCACCCGGGTAAGGCTAATGTTGTAGCTGATGCCTTAAGCTGAAAATTGTTATACACTTTGAGAGCTATGAGTAATCAGATAGATCTGTGTGATGATAGTGCGATGGTAGCTGAATTGAAAGTAAAGCCGATGTTTATACAACAGATATGTGATGCTTAGAAGATTGATAATGAGTTATTGGCAAAAAGAGTTCAGTGTGATTCAGATGCTGTATCGAAATTTTGAGTTGATAGTGATGATTGTTTGAGATTCAGAGATCGGATTTGTGTTCCAAGAAATTCAAAGTTGATTCAAATGATTTTGAATGAAGCTCACAATAGTCATTTGACTGTACATCCGGGGAGTACGAAAATGTATAATGATATGAAACAGCTCTATTGGTGGCATGGTATGAAAAAAGACATTTCTGACTTTGTGTCGAAGTGTTTAGTTTGTCAGCAAGTCAAAGCCGAACATCAAGTTCTGTCTAGTTTGTTACAACCGATTATGATTCCTGAGTGGAAATGGGAAAGAATTACGATGGACTTTGTGTCGAGGTTGCCCTTATCTCCGAATAAGAAAGATGCAATCTGGGTGATAGTTGATAGATTGACGAAATAAGCTCACTTTATTCCAGTGAGAATAGATTATTCACTTGATAGATTGGCTGAAATATATATGAATGAGATCGTGAGATTGCATGGGGTACCTCTATCTATTGTGTCTGACAGAGATCCGAGATTTATCTCGTGATTCTGGAAGAAATTGCAGGATGCTTTAGGCACGAAATTACATTTCAGTACTGCTTTTCATCCACAAACGGATGGTCAATCCGAACGAATCATTCAGATTCTCGAAGACATGCTGAGATGTTGTGTACTAGAATTTGAAAGTGCGTGGGAAACGTATTTATCATTGATTGAGTTCGCGTATAACAACAGTTTTCAATCTAGCATTAAAATGGCACCATATGAAGCTCTTTATGGTCGAAAGTGTCGAACCCCATTGTATTGGATGAAATGAGTGAAAACAAGATTCACGGAGTTGATCTTATAAAAGAGACCAGCAGAGAAAGTGAAAGTGATTCGTGATAGTTTGAAAGCAGCCTCAGATCGTCAGAAGTCTTATGCAGATTTGAAACAGAAAGATATCAAATTTGAGGTCGGTGATAAAGTGTTTTTGAAAGTATCTCTGTGGAAGAAAATACTTGATTTGGCCGAAGGGCAAGTCGAATCCGAGGTTCATCGGACCGTATGAGATTACTTGAGCGAGTTGGGCGGTTGCTTATAGATTGAGATTGCCATCCGAGTTAGAAAAGATTCATAACGTGTTTCATGTGTCAATGCTTCGACGATCTGGATCGGACCGTCCCCATGTGATTGCTCTTCATCGAGGTTGAGATTCGATCGGACTTATCGTTATCTTGAAGAACCGATCCGAATTTTGCACGAGAGACTAAAGAATTGAGAAACAAAAGAATTTCCTTAGTGAAAGTTTTATGGCACAAACACGGAGTTGAAGAGGCCACGTAGGAGTCTGAGAACATTATGAGAGAGCAATATCCACACCTATTCACTGGTAAGATTTTTAGGGACTAAAATCCCTAAAGGGGAGAGTTGTAACATCCCGGTTTAGACCCTAGTCGGAACAGTGGTTCGAGACCATAAATCCGAGGTCGTAAAAAAATATTTTAATGATATTTTCTGTGTGAATGATATGTGACATAGTCTGTGTGAAAATTCTGTGTGATAACTTACTTGTTTGTGTGATGAATTAAGAGAAAGGACTAAATCGAGTAAAGAGCAAAAGCTATGTGCTGAATTATATGTACTTAAATGTTGTTGGCTTATTAAGATGGAAGCCTTATGTTGTTATTAATCCATTTTAAGTTAGTGGATGGTGGAATGTCATGATAACCATAATATATATTTGTCTTATATGATTATTAAAAGGGTAAATGGGTAAATGTATAATTATGTTAATAGTTAATGAAAGAAATAAGCATGATAGTGGATTTTATTCATCCATCTATCACCGAAAATTCAAGGAAGAAGAAAGGGCTTTATCCTTTTTAATTTTCGGCACATTCAAGCTTAATTCAAGGTTAGATTTTTATTTGTTTTTGATAATTTCTACGTTTTTGTAATCGTTGCTTTGTGCTCTAGCTAACCCATGTTGAAATTTTGTGAATTAATGATGTTTGTGTGAGATGCCATTGATGCTATGTTGAGCTTTGTGATGTTTTATGGTATTAAATGAAAGATATGAGTTAGATGGATATACTTTGTTCATGAATTTTTGATGAATTTAGCTAAATAGGGCTAAATTGAAGAAATTGCAAATTGAAGGGTTAAAATGTGAAATAAATGAAATGTGTTGGTTTGTTTGGATATTAGTAAAATTCGGCTAAGATTGTGCTAGGTTGAATTTGGTGAATTTGATGATTTTGTGAACTAGGGACTAAAGTGTCGAAATGTGAAAATATGAGGGCTATTATGCAAAATGCCCTAAATGTGTGTATGTGGGCTAAATTGAATGAAATGATGATTGAATGGATTGATTTTAAATGTGTATAGACCAAGAAAGAAGAGGTTCAGATTGAGATCGAGGCAAAGATAAAGTGCTCGATTAATTGACCGTATCGATAGTTCAACGTTCGAGGTAAGTTCGGACATAATACCCGTATTTAACTATGTTTAATGCTATGAAATAAGTGGTGTGATATTATTACAAAATGGATGCTATGTGATAGATTGAGTTAAATGGCACTAAGTGTGCGTATTCGAAAACATGATCAGGATAAACAGCACTGTGTGTGCGGAGTAGTATAAGCTTCAGCTTTGTGGTTGGCACTGTGTGTGCGATGCCAATTTAAGATCGGTTTGAGATGGATGTACTAAGTGTACGATTCTAATTAAGCTTCGACTAACTATTTAGGCACTAAGTGTGCGAATGAATCGAGAAAGAAACGAATGTGGATCGAAATGAATCGTGATTATTGATTAGCAAAAGTATTTGACAACTAAGTGTTGGCTAAGGTACGCTCGGAATCTATGTGGTTGGTGAAGCTATGAATGTGGTTGTGAATGAGTTAATTGAACATATTGGTTGTGTATGGTATTATTTGTGATAGTAAAATTAATCTATGTGATGACATGTTGATATTATATATTATGTTATGAACTTACTAAGCTTTATAAAGCTTACTGTGTGATTTGTTTCTCTGCTTTGTAGTGTCAGGTAAGCTTGCTCGGATCAGGGGATCGTCAGCATCTCAGTCACACTATCAGCAAATCTATTTTGGGGTATTTTGGAACAATGTATATAGTTAAATATGGCATGTATAGGCTGGTCATTTGAATCATGTTTGATGTTTGTAAGTAGCCATGAGATGTAGCTAGATATGTGCTATTCTTAACATGAATGAATTTGATATATGTGATGCATCTTTTGGCATGAATTGTGAGTTGAGAAATTGACTATTGAATGGTAACTTTGTATTGGTAAAATGCTAGTAGGAATTAGTGAAATTGAGATAGATTTTGGTATTGAATTTGTTATGGTTGGAATGAGAATTGAATGCATAGATTGGATAATCATGTTGGTAAGTTTTTGGTTGCCTTATGTGCATGATATATTTTGGTATGTGTTGCTTGTAGGTTTGACCTAAGTGGGTGGCATGTTGGTTTTGCAAAATGGCCTATAATGTCACACGATTGAGGCACACGGGCGTGCCTAAGACCGTGGGTGAATTGGCAGTATATAGCTTAGTTATACACGGCCATGGCACACGGGCGTGCCTAGTGACCGTGTTAAAATAGCCAGTATATAGACACGAATGGGCACACGGGCGTACCTAGTGACCGTGTTGAAATAGACAGTATATAGACACGGATGGACACACGGGGGTGTCTAGTAGCTGTGGAGGGCACACGGCCTCCTCCCACGGGAGTGTGTCCCCTGAATCTTAGAAAAAAAAATTTTAAGTGTTCGAGAATTTCTGTGTGTGTTCAATTTAGTCCCGACCCCTCTTTAGCATGTGAATCAGGTCTCGTAGACCTCGATAAGGAACACTATGTTTGTAATTGAACGAGATTGAAAATGATTGAATTTGTGTCGTAAATTTTAGATGTTAAATGTTCTGATTGATAGGTAATACCTCTTAACCCTGTTCCGGCGACGGTCTCGGGTTAGGGGTGTTACAAATAGTCTGAACTAACCAAATCTAAGGGTTGGAAATGTTTGGGAACGAATAGTTTAAATTGTGATTATTTCTTCGGGTTTTCTGTCAAAGATACCAGTTAAACAAGAAGGCAGGGTAATGCGTCAGTGATAGAACCTTGATGAACAACGAGCAATGTCAACCTAAGCATTAAAAAGGGATCATTCTCCAAAGATGACATTCTGCATTCATGCAAATATCATCCATACACATCTAGTTAGGAGCATCTGATTCATTTTGATCATAACATCCTAATCGCTTGGCATAAATATAGGCCCATGAAATGAATTCTACAGGTCATGTTCCCTAGAGAACAGTGTAACAGATCAGTGAAACTACAAATCTTATCTCCCTGAAGTTGCAGTGGAGCAGACTAGAGATAGTGAATCTTATCTCTCTGAAGTTGCAGTATAGCATATTAAAGCCACAAATCTTATCTCCCTGAAGTTGCAGTGGAGCAGATTGAAAATAGAAAAATTTTATCTCTCTGAAGTCGCAGTAGAGTTGTAACAGCCCGAATTTTGGTGAAATCGAAACAGTGGTTTCAAGACCACAAATCTGAGCCGAAAATATAATTTATTTTTATTTTATTATATGGTCCGTATTATGATAGATATGACATGTGAAAATTTTGGTAAGAAAATTTTATCGATTGAGTGCTTAATTACGAGAAGGACTAAATCGCATAAAATGCGAAAGTTGAATTCTAGTAGTTATAAGGATTAAATAGCTATGGAATTCAAAACTTAAGGTCTTTATATGGTAATTAGACCATTAAGAAAAGTATGTAGATTTCTCTTGGTGACTCATCCATGGGGACTAAATTGGAAAGTAAAAATTTTAATTAATTAAAATATGATAAAATAGATATCATCTTATTTTCTCATCTTCTTCCCCAAAATAAAACATGGAAACCCTAGGAGAGAGAGAAGAGATTTTCATGGCCAAATTGGGTAAGTTTCCTTGTCTCGTTTTTAGTAATTTTGATATTTTTGGAATCGAGATAGCTTAATCTCTCTATTTGGGGGATTAATTTGAAAAGTTATCAAAGTATGAAAATGGGTCATGGATGTATATGCTGGATATTAGAAATTTATGGTAGAAAATGAAAGATTATTGATAGATAAACAACTTTTACAAAGTGAATTTTTATGAAAACATGATTTAGGGACTAAAATGTAACCTTGTGAAATTGAAGGAAAAATTCTGAAATTTTATGAATACATGTGCTGTAAATTTTGTAATGGGGCTTTGGTTAGGCTTGGAATAGGGATTAATTTGCACAAGTTTCATTTTCCGAGCCTAGGGACGAAAATAGAATTTATGGAAAAGTTAGGGGCAAAATAGTAATTTTACCTAGGATGAAAATTTAGTCCATATGAATGTAAAATATGATAAATTGATGTTAAATCAACTTGTATAGATACAGATAGACCAAATTCGGAGTTAGAACGAGGAATGAAGAAAATGTCCGATTAGTAGATTTTACGTACACGAACCTTTGTCGAGGTAAGTTCGTGTAACTAAATTGTATATGTTTTTATGCTTGGTTTAAATGTTGTGTTTTTGAATTTTATCAATGTCATAAATATGTGAAATGATCACCTACTCGATATAGCCCAATAAATGAAAATGCCCGATAAAATGGTAAATGAATAAAATGTTACTTGTATGCTTGACATGAATGTGGAATGTGTTTTACTTGAATTACATAAATGTTATGGAGGTATGAAATAATCAAATGCCCGATAATGCTTGAAAAGTGTTTAAATCCCGGTTGAATAAATGGAAAATCGATGGATATGTGATTTCCCAAAACGAAAGAGGTCATGAATTTGTTACGGATAGGATTTAGCTTAGATGAGTAATCCTTCGACCTCAATTCTTATAGAATTTAGCCCGGATGGATAATCCTGATATAAGTCCTCTCGAGCATATATTATGGATTGGATTTAGCCTGGACAGGTAATCCTGATCAATCTCTTTAGAGCATATGTCATAAAAAGGATTTAGCATGGACTGGTAATCCTGTAGTATAATATATATATGTGGCTCGAGAGTGTACTCTCTGAAATAGTACCTTATGGGTACCATTGAATATGAATTGACATATCTTGATTCGTACGCCTCGAATGTACTACTTATGTATCCATCAATAATTTAAATAAATT
Source organism: Gossypium sturtianum (assembly GCA_025698515.1). Classification (NCBI taxonomy): domain Eukaryota; kingdom Viridiplantae; phylum Streptophyta; class Magnoliopsida; order Malvales; family Malvaceae; genus Gossypium; species Gossypium sturtianum. The sequence continues at coordinate 121,630,425 of CM046952.1, forward strand.
TAACGGGCAAGGTTCTGACAGGGGCAAATATAAATTTAAGACAAATTGACATGGAATGGTGTATATGATATAGAAATATGACATGAAATAATATTACATGAAATGCAAGAAAATGATGATACATGACAAGTGATATATGAAATATGAGATGATGATATTTGTACATGGAAATTATTTGATGAGAATGTTCATTCTTGATTATAGACTTGTACACCTAGAGTGTACTAATTGTGACTTTGATATCCCGAGTAATATGTGTAAAGTTCTGATGCGAAATGATCTGAACTCGAAATGAACTATTATGAAATTATACTAAAAATAATGAGATGAATTATGTATGTTGAATGGATACATAATGTGGAAAGCATATGTTCTTGGAAACTTGATTGTTGTTGAGCCCATACATGTCTTGATATTACTATGGAATATATGACTAACAAGGGCAATGAGGATGTGTGTAGGGCTTGAGATCAAAGTGGTTGATTATACCTTAGTTACCTCAGATAGGATGAATGGTAAGTTAAGTACCATGTTATACGAACTTACTAACCATTTTATGCTTACTCTATTTTATTTTCCCCTGTTTTAGAGTAATCGAAAGCTCGTTGGATTGGAAGCTCGGCAGAGATCACTCACACTATCCATCCTCCCATGACGATACAATATGGTAAATCAATTATGGTTGTAATGACATGTATAGGATATGTTGGCCATATTGGCATGTAAATGTAAATAATGCTTGTAATCTAGCCATTGGAATGGCTAGTAATGGTTGTTTTGAAATACTTGTAATGTTATGCTATGGTAACCATATGTATATGTTAAGTAGTTGATCAAATCATGTTTAACACATGAATTGAACCAAGGTAGGATAGTAAACATGTATGCATGCAATGATAGGCAATGTTGAATGATGAAATTTGCTTATTGGAATGCTTAGAATGGTTGGATTGTACTTGGTATGTTTTGGTGCAGGAAAATGGTAAATTTGGGTGACAAGTGAGGCTAGGAAATGGTTTTATTTTGTCCATAGGGGCAGACACACGGGCGTGTGTCTAGACCGTGTGTCCCCTGCACCTTAAATTTGAGAAAACAGAATGCTCAGAATTGAGCACACGGGCAGAGACACGGGCGTATGTTTCAGCCGTGTGGGTGACACGGCCTTGAACACGGGCGTGTGTCTTGGCCGTGTGAAACCTGCACCTAATTCGAATTGAATTAAATAACCACACGGCCTAGCACAAGGGCGTGTGGTATGGCCGTGTGGCACAAGTTAGAGAGCTACCTAAATCAGACACGGCCTGAGGCACGGGCGTGTCTAAGGGTCACACGGGCGTGTCCCTTGGACCACACGGGCATGTGAGCCCTGCACCTTGGAAAATTTTTGAAATATCACGAAAAATTCTTAGAGTTTCTGATTAAGTCCCGAATCGATTCTAATGCTTGTATTAGACCTCGAGGGTTCATCTAAGGGATGTTACGAATGATCTCGGCTAATGAATAGTGATTGACATGATTTATCTGCAAATGTTTTGAAAAGTTCCGGTAACGCTCCGTAACCCTATTTTGGCGACGGATACGGGTTAGGGGTGTTACATATAATGGTATCAGAGCTATGGTTTAGTCAGTTTTCAGATTGAACGTAGCATATGTAGAGTCTAGAAATACATGCCATTATATAACCTGTGATAGTGTGATATCTCCCGACTCTGATGAAAAATTATTTTACAAATAGACAGAGATGTTTTCTAATCGAGCTAATTCCGATGACTCCGAAATAGATACTCAAGTATCTGAGTAAAATGTTACTGATGATGGAATAGAATTCGTAAAGGTATGGATAGATGTTTTATAGTACATGAAAATGATAAGTGTTATGTTATATGAGCATATATATGAAAGTTAAATTTGGAGGCTTACGATCTCCACCCCCTTACCAGTATAGTGTTATACAATGAAATTCACAAGATTTATATGGATTAAGCTCATGAATGTGGAACTAAAGAGTTCAAAGGCTGAATGACTGATGATGTAGTAAAAATGAGAACGGGTTAATAAGTAAAGACGATATTAAAGAGATATCATATTTTTTCTGAAGATTATTCTAAATATGTGATGTCATTGTTAAGGAAGAAGTTATTCATGAGTAATTGACTTATCCAGCTATTATAATTACAGAACGGATTAGTCGAAAATTCTTCTAAATTGACTCTTTCAGTGAGCTGAATAATATAAGATTATTGATAACTTTATGGGTCAGTGGAGTAGTGATAAAACTGCAAAGATATTTGAATACAATTGTGATAATTGGGTATATTACAGCAACATCTTCTGAGTACTCTATAAGTTCTGTTATTATCAGAGGCATATGGAATTGTGCATGTACAGATGCAATATTCATCGTATTGAAAGACTAGTAAATTATGATAAATGGAATTACTGAAAGTCTAGTTGATTCATGAGCGGTATTGCTCTATTTTACTTGTAACACCCCTATCCCATAACCGTCGCCGGAATAGGTAAGGGGCATTACCAGACTTGTAACACAGTTTGGAATAGTAAAATTTTAACTTTTATCAAAAATCATCTCAATTCAATAATATCAAGCATTCATATTCATAGCATGCTTAAAACGAGCATATAAAATTCTAATTACACAACGAGGAATAATTTAATAACATATAAAAGATATAGGAACTTACGAAATAGGGTCACACGGTCAAGTCACACGCTCGTGTGATCTAACTGTGTGGCACAAAACAGGCTTGGTTTAAGCCATTTTCACAGCTCTTATGACATGTACCTACAAGCATCATTTGCATAACATGTTCAAGTATATATATCATCTATACCAAAATGCCAATTAACAAAACTATCACAAGATGAATACATCATATAATACTTCTATATCAAATCAACCATTTTCACTCAAGCCATATCACATAGCTTGATCAAAATACAACAGATCATATCTCATTCATATACACAAGTGACCATATAATTCAACTTATTAACTAGCCTATACATGCCATATTATCCCACATCAAAGAGTTTAGAAATAACAATTACCCCCTAGATAGTGTGGTGAAATCTTCGATGGCTTCCAACCCGAGCGAGCATTTGAATCACTATAAAATATAGAGAATAAACAGAGTAAGCTAATAAGCTTAGTAAGCTCGTATAACTAACAGCACTATATAAAAGATTTAACAATTAGCTTGTCATTTTAAGCAATTTGATTACTTTTGAACCAGCTTAATTAATTCAATATTTATTTCCTTAATAGTCATGTAATTCATGCGTAATTTATCACATCTACTCACGTATCACATGAATTTATCAATATCACTTACTTGTCGAGTATTACACATATACCTGTACTGATTCATATCCTCATTTCTATTTTCACATCGTCATCTTTTCAGTCAAATCAATGAAACTATCATTGAATACTTAGTATCTTGCTTATTAAGAACCATATACTTGGTAGCCATCTATACTTATACCATATAAATATTACCTATTCATATTTCATCAAAACATCATGAGTAAAAACAATAAGCATTTAAATTCACATAATATTCATATCAATTTATTTCCATTCAAATGACACATAACACATTCATATAACCGATAGCGAATTATACCGTATAACATCAATTCATCAAGTAAGAACAATAGTTCATCCATTCACAAGGAAGAAACCAAACTTATAATGTCTATTTAATATCTAATTCACCTCTCATTTCATTTATACCCATCAAATATCTCATATAAGATTTCATCTTGTAACTTATATAATTCATGTAACACATCATCTTTATAATTCATCTACTCGTGTAGCAGTCAATTTATGTAAATCATGTAACCTGTATAACATATATTCATGTAAATCATATAACTCTTGTAGCAATATAATATCCATGTAATTCATGTAATTCGTATAGCATGTATTCGTATAAATCATGTAATTCCTATAACATATAAATCATGTATACCAAATATTATGTATCATGTACACATATAATTGTAACATATAATCCATGTAACTTATATTTCATTTAGCATATAATCTCATATAAATTATGTAACATATATCATGCACTTCTTATATCTCTTATAGCATTTACTTTATATATTACAAATCGGTAAATTACCCGTTGATCCATTTAGAATTGGATAGGATACACGGATAATCACACATATCGTACAATTCCAACGTCCCAGACGTGGTCTTACATGCAATTCACATATTGATGCCATATCGGCATAAAGTCTGCTAGGCATAAAGCTTTTAATAAGTCACCGGCATAAAGCCTGCTAGGCACAAGCCTGTATCACACACCGGCACAAGGCACAGGCTGGGGCTCACGGCTGATTTAATACACCATAAAGCTTTGCTAGGCACAAAGCTTTGATTTAATACACCGACATAAAGCTGCGCTAGGCACAAAGTGTAACGTCCTCGAAAGGGCCTATGCATTTTCAGTTTAATTATGCGAAATGACAAGTCTTAAGCACTATGAATAATTTTTGGTATTTTGGAATTCTAGAAATGCATAGAAATGGAAATGAACATTTTGGAAACCTGAACATTTTGGAAACTTGAACATTTTTGGAAACTGAATATTTTGGAAACTTGAACATTTTTGCAAACCTAAACATTTTGGAAATGTTTCAAAATGGAAAGTGAACATTTCGAAAACCTGGAAATGTAAGAAAAATGGCAAATTCTGAGCCGATCGAAAATTTTAGGAAACTTAGAAATAATCGAGAAATGCCAAGTTTTAAAGTTTAAAATAGGAAATTAAGGCAAGGGGGCCTTAAAAGAAAAAGTTAGTAAAATTTGACACACAAACGGGCTAGGAAAAGTGGCTCAAGATGGCACTTATGGCTTATGGAAATGGCGCCATGTGCAAGAGGCATGAGCACAGGTTCGAGTCACAAGGGAAGCAAATAAATGAAGTTTTATTTTTGCTTCCCGTGCTAAGGTGGACGGCAATTGTTTCTAGAAAAGGGAGGTGTTTTATTTCCATTAATATTGCTTAATAAGGTGATAAATAAAAGCTTTTAATTTAGATTATTTAGAAGAGATAATAATGAATTTAACACTTTTATTTTTAAATAAAGGAGATAATATTATCATAAGAGGAGTAGTGGCCAAGCAAGGGACTCTCCTATTGATAATTTCGGCTAAGAAGGAGAGTTAAAGGCTATTCTCTCATCTTTTCTAAGCTTTGCCGAAAATTCCATAGCAAAACCCCCTCTGCCGAATTTTCTATTCATCTTTTACTCTTCTCTTTTCTTCATCTGTCAAGCCAAAGCCCTTTTCTTTTGATCCCTGACTAAAACCTCATAGCCGAATCTCTGTGGCTCTAGGCAAGGAAGCAATCGGTCAAAGCATTAAAGGTAAGGTTAAGCATCATTCAAGTTCTTTTTCTTTTCTATTTGCCGAAAGAGAAGGGTCTAATCCCTATTCCTGTTTTATGGCCGAATCTACAAGGGGTTTATCAAGTTTCTACAACTTTGAATACAAGGAGGAATCTTCCGGGATTCAAGGATCTAAGGTAAGATATACACATATTTGGTCAAAAGTTATGGATTATATGTGAGATTAAAATTAACATATAATTATAGGGATTTCGACAGACATACAAGGCAAGGATTGTTTTCAGGAATTGGGAATTGCCAGGTAAGTGCATAGATCTAATCGGCCAAGGGTTACTTTGGTATCTAAAGGTATTTCCTTTTCTTTCCAAAAGTCGAAACCATGAAAATACATGTTTTTGGTGGCTAGCCGAATTTAAGGGAGGAATACCACAATTTGGGATTTAATCAATTCGGCAACAAGGTAAGTAATACAAATCCTACTAGGATTTGGTTTTTAAGCCAAATAGGTTTGTTAATATGTTTTAATAATTGGCCGTATATATGAGTTAAAGATCTAGATTGGTAGATCGTTCTTGAGGATTTCAAGGAATCTATTAAGCGAATCAGTGTGTACTCACACTAATTTTCAATATATTATGGCAATAATTATTTTAATATATGAATATGCATAAGAATGAGAATGTGGCTAAGTACCACAAATGTGGTAAAGAATACCTGTGCACGTTTCCTATTTTTGATAGGATTACAAATGTGATATATTTTGAACATGTGAATAGTAACATGAATGAGAAAATAAGTATGTTGTGCATGATAAAATATGTGGGGCATTTCGGGCTATATGCGAAAAGGGAAGAAGGTGTTGACTTGGTCTCACCAACGGAATATGGTGACTACGGTCACAAAATTTGAATATGGTAACCGGTTACATTATCCGAATTTGGTAACCGGTTACATTATTTGAATATGGTGTCTAATGACACAAGTTATATGGGCGATGAGCACGTCATTGCGCAGCGATCGCCTTCGATGGTGTGTAGCGGATGGAGGGTTGACTTAGTAGTCCCCACGGTGTGATTGGCGAGTGCGGGTGGTGTGTAGCGGATGGACAAATAGGCTTGGGTTTGGGTTGCATCATTTTTTTATGAATATGTCTTTGATATGAACATGTATGCCTGAATTGTTGAATGTTAGTTTGTGTACACATTGAGTCTGTTGACTCACCCGTTGGGAATATTTTTGAGAGATGATCGATAATGGACCGGGTCGGCGGGAGCTAAAGGTGGCCATGCATAGCAAGGAAAGACTTTTACTATTTGGGATTTATTATTTATATTAAGTACTTAAATTTTATTATTTTTGGGTTTTGATTGATGTAATAAGGCCATAAGGCCCAAGTGAATTTCTTTATTTTTTTGCTTTACTATTAGATATTATGTCGCGAACTAATTTGGATGTAAGTAAGTACAAAATTATTTTTCTTAAAAATGAACTCAAAAATTCTTTTGTCACCTTAATTAAATTGGATTTATAAAATTAAATAAATGGGTTTTTAATCTAAGCCCAACCTAAAACGAAATTTTTACGAAAATACACAAATTTTCTCTAAGAAACAAAGAATTTTGAAATCGGTTTACTTAAGGAACATACGAGATCCATTCGGGCTCGTGGGCCAGGTGTGTGGGTGTTTCATTTGGTATCGAGCCCGATTTTAAACTCTCGGCTTTGTGGGCTAAGGCCCAAAACGTTTTTAATTCGAGCCCAAATGATTTTCTTTAAAATAAAGCGGTGTTACGGCATGGCACCTAAGTCTCCGACCCATGATCCACGGTAAAGTACCTAACTTTTGGTGTGATTACTGTGATTTATGTAGAAAAGGCATGGAACGTGAGAATAGAATGATAGGAACATGAACCTTAGGGCTAGATTACTCAAACACGTAAACCACATAAGACTTAATGCACTAAACAAACCTATGGCTAAGTCACGAGCTAGGGTGTGGTAACCCCATGCGCATGTCTAGGATTGGATCCGAAAGAGCCTGGTATTTAAGCAATCCTAGTGACTCACCTCCTCTTGCAGAATCCTGCAGTGCGTAGCTTCGGTTCACCCTAACTCGGAGGGCTCGTGGTGTGGCAACCTCATGCGCATGTCTAGGGATGGTTTCGATGGGAGCTTGGTATTTAAGCGATCCGCGTGACTCACCTCCTCTCCATTCGAATCCTCCACAGTGCGTTTGGTTACCCCTACGACCAAAGAGGGCTCGGTCATAGGCTAAACCTAATGACTAAAACCCAGAAAGGAACTAGCCATGTTTTTTTAAAAAAAGAGAACAAAACAACAAAACCCTAGTTTTAAAACTCTTAAAACTTTATTTTGAGTTTGTGAAAATCATCTTTACAAGATTTTGCCGAAAAAAAAATTACGATTTGTGAAAATTACAAAAAAGCCCCTAGTGGTAAAACTACCAAAATGCCCTTGATTTACAAAATGTCAAACTTTTCAACGATTTTGCCAAAATTCCATTATTTTATAAATGATCAAAACCCTAATTTGCAAACTATCAAAAATACCTTGATTTTGAAAAAAAAATTATTACAAAATTGCCCCTAACTTACAAAATGACCAAAATGACCTCAGTTTTGAAGATTTTGCAACATCACCATTTTGGAAAATAAAACTCTCTAAAAGAACCCTCAAAGTTTTACAACTTTTGGAATATCCCTAACTTACTAAAATTTACCAATTTACCTGATTTTTGGAAAATTACCAAAATACCCCAGAGGTCAAAAATTATCAAACGCCCGATTCCAAATTTTTTCCCAAAATTACCGGAACTTTAAAATTTCCAAAATACTTTTGACAAAATCACCGAGGAATTTTACTGCTTTGAAAAAATTATGAAAATGCCTGTAGGACAAAATTACGAAAATACCTCTGGGTAGTGGAAAAACAATAACAATGAAAACTACAACATCTCTCTGAACGAACGAAAGTTCATAATTGTTTGATGGATGGATGAATGAATGAAAGATCTGTGCTTGTGTGAATACGAAAGAACCACTCCTAAAACTCTTTTCATAAAACTCCATGCGGATAATAAGTGGAACAATGACTAATCCATAAAACTTTTTAATCGGATCTCGACGTTAGAAATGAGCTCCAAAGGGCGTGGTCGTCGTGGGCGAGGTAGAGGAAGGATGACGTGTGTCGTAACCCGTTAGATCGGGTCGGGGTTCGACAATGAGATACCACCGCCACCACCACCCCACCGTTATTAATGTGGAGCGAGCAAGCTCGGACGGGGAAGATCTTTGTGTCGCAGGTCATGCCGCGAGTTTTGGAATTGGTGGTCGTGCGGGTGGAAATTCGGGAACCCGAAAATCAGTACTGAACGGCTCGAGCTAATGGAGCCGAGATGTTTCGTGGAGTGTCGGGAGTGGCACCCGAGATACCGGTGATCACGGGTTGGAAGCGACGGAGCGCATCATGGATGAGCTCGACCGACCCCAGAGGAGAAGTTGAAAGGAATGGTGGCAATCGTTACGCTGCGATGAAGCGTATCGATGGTGGTTAATCGTGCAAGATGGTGCTATGGCGGAGGATCGACACAGGAATATGTTAAGGAGGCATTCGGAAGAAATATGTAGGAACCGGTATACTGATTTGAGCAAAGAAAAGCTTTTACGGGGCTAGTTCAAGGAACAAGTCCGTAGCGAGAATATGAGGCGAGAATTTACGAGGTTGAGCCGTTATGCTCGAGGGTAGTAGCGATCGAACATGAACAGCGTGTCCGATTGAGGACGGACCGAGAGACGACACGAGATCGTGATAGCACCGCATCGGGAGCGGGAGTTCTCTTCTTTGGTGGAAAAGGCCAAGGTGGCCGAGGGAATTAAAGATGCTACCAAGCGGTGTGGACAAGAATAAGCCTAAGAGAGGTTTTGACCATCCGGAAAGGGTCATAAGAGGCCTAGGGTTGACGGGCCACGAAATCAACAAGCCGGGTGCGGTGGCGATGTCGCCCTTGTGAGCATTGTGGAAAGAAGCACTTGGGAGAGTCTTTGGAGAAAGACGGTGGATGTTTCAAATGTGGATCCAAGGACCATATGCTTAAGGATTGTCCCAAACAACCGGATGAGAGCCGACCGGCGATTAAGAATGCTAGCTTGATCGGTAGAGGCGGACACAGAGCTGACCTCGGTGAGTCGTGGTTCGGCTAACGAGAGGTAATGGTGCCGGTAGAGGCCGTGGAGCACAGGGCCGAGGTGCTACTAATGCAGAAGCAAGGCAACCGGGATTGGTTTATGCGGTTCGCCGAAGGGAGGATGGTGACGCATCGGATGTAATAACCGGTACATTCTTCATTTCTGACAAACCCTATTTTGCTATGATTGATGTGGGCTCGACCCATTCCTATGTTGCATGTAGTGTAGTGGAAACACTAGGCCTAGACTCAGAACTCTCTGATAGACAGATGACTGTAGTAAGCCCATTAGGCCAAACCGTAGTGGTAGACAAGATCTTTCGGAATGTACCCCAGAGATTGGGGAGTAAACTTTCGGGCTGACTTAATGGAACTACCCTTCGGGGAGTTTGAACTTATACTCGGAATGGATTGGTTAGTAGAACACCGAGCCGTGTTGGATTGTGCGGCTAAACGGATGGAGCTAAGAACCCCGGAGGATAAAGTGGTAGCTATGATCGGAGAAAGGAGGAACTACTTGTCTAACGTGGTTTCGCACCAAGGCCGAGAAGATGGTTAAGAAGGGTGTAAGGCATTCTTAGCCTTCATTAGTCGATAGGTAGGAAGGAGGAAGGTATTAATGGAGTTAGGGCGGTAAGGGACTTCGTGGATGTATTTCGGAGGAATTACAGTGAATACCCCAGGATAGGGAGGTGGAATTTGGGATAGATTTGCTACCAGAACACTCACATGTCAATTGCTCCATACCGAATGGCGCCAAAGGAGTTAGTTGAGCTCAAGGCTCGAGATCCAAGAATTGTTGGATCGTGGGTTCATTCGACCCAGTGTGTCTCCATGGGGAGCACCATCCTGTTTGTGAAGAAGAAGGATGGAACTATGCGTATGTGCATAGACTACCGTCGATTGAATAAACGACCATCAAGAACAAGTATCCTTTGCCAAGGATAGACGACTTGTTCGATCACCGAAAAGGGCAAATGTGTTCTCGAAGAAGATAGACCTAAGGTCGGGATATCACCGATTAAAGGTGAAGGAGGCGGATATCCACAAGACGGCCTTTAGGACAAGGTACGCCATTTTGAGTTTGTGGTGATGCCGTTTGGGTTGACGAACGCTCAGCCGCGTTCATGGATATGATGAATCGGGTTTTCCAACCCTATTTGGATAGGTTCGTCGTGGTGTTCATCGACGATATTTTGGTGTATTCAAGGTCGGAGGAGGAGCATGATGAGCATCTCCGAGTGGTGTTGGAAGTGTTAAGGGAAAATAAGCTTTATGCCAAATTCAGCAAAGTGTGAATTTTGGCTAAAGGAGGTGGCATTCTTAGGACATGTGGTATCCGCAGAAGGGAATAAGAGTGGACCCTAGGAAGATCGAGGCGGTGTTGGAATGGAAACCACCTAGGTCCGTGGCTGAAATACGAAGTTTCTTAGGCTTAGCGAGCTATTACGAAGGTTTGTGGAAGGGTTCTCGCCCAATAGCCGCGCCTTTGACAAAGTTGCTAAGGAAGGAAGTACCCTTTGAATGGACTAATAAACAGGAGAGCTTTGATAAGCTCAAGAAGGTCTTGTGAAGCTCGGTGTTAATTCAAACAGAGGCGTGCAAGGATTTCGTAGTATATTGTGACGCTTCACACGGGGTTAGGTTGTGTACTAATGCAGGAGGAAAAGTGGTCGCAGATGCGTCTCGGCAATTAAGGCCTCATGAGGTTAACTACCCAACTCATGACTTGGAACTAGCGCGATGGTTTTCGCCCTTAAGGTTTGGAGGCACTACCTTTATGGAGAAAGGTCGGTGATCTACACCGACCACAAGAGCCTTAAGTATTTGTTGACTCAAAAGGAGTTGAACTTGAGGCGTGAAGGTGGGTGGAATTATCGAAAGACTACGATTGTTCGATAGAATATCATCCGGCAAGGCGAATGTGGTAGCCGATGCTCTGAGTAGGAAGGTTGTGTCGGATCTAAGGGCTTTGTTCGCTCACTTAAGTCTATATGATGATGGAAGCTTTGTTGGTAGAATTACAAGTCAAGCCCACATGGTGAATGAGGTGAAAGAGGGCCGGTTGGCGGATAAGGATCATAGTGCTAAGTTACGCAAGTACAGAACGGAGAAGTAAAGGATTATGGCGTCATTGATGGTTGAGTACTGTGCTACAAAGGAAAAGTCTGCATGCCGAGGGACGGTGAGTTGAGACAAAGGATTCTTCGGGAAGCGCATGGTAGCCCTTATGCTATGCATCCCGAGGCATTAAGTCAGTATAGAGATTTAAAAGAACAATTTTGGTGGCTTTGATCTTAAGCGGGAGTGACGGAATTCGTGGGGAAGTGTCCGACGTCGATTAAGTTAAGGCTGAACACCAAGTTCCATCGGGATTACTTACACCAATTGAGATTCCCCAATGGAAGTGGGAAAGGATTACCATGGACTTCGTTAGTGGGCTTCCCCTTACGCCTACTAAGAAGGACTCGGTATGGGTGATAGTGGACCGTTTGACCAAGACCGCGCACTTTATTCCTGTGAAGGTTGATTATTCTCTCGAGAAATTAGCCAAGCTATATGTGGCGAGATCGTAGGTTGCATGGAGTACCATGTCGATCATCTCCGATCGAGACCCAAGGTTTACGTCTCGATTTTGGAAGGCACTCCATCAAGCTTTAGGCACTAAGTTAGACTTCTCAACGGCTTTTCATCCACAATCAGACGGGCAGTCTAAACGGGTTATACAAGTGTTGGAGGATATGTTGAGAGGCTGTGTGGCGGATTTTCGAGGAAGTTGGGAAGATTACTTGCCTTTAGCTGAGTTCGCCTACAACAACAGCTATCAGGCAAGCATACGGATGGCACCATATGAAGCATTGTACGGTAGGAAGTGTAGAACACCTACTTGTTGGACCGAGTTAGGAGAACGTCGAGTTTTGGGGGTTCGAGTCACAAGGGAAGCAAATAAATGAAGTTTTATTTTTGCTTCCCAGGCTAAGGGGTGGACGGCAATTGTTTCTAGAAAAGGGAGGTGTTTTATTTCCATTAATATTGCTTAATAAGGTGATAAATAAAAGCTTTTAAATTTAGATTATTTAGAAGAGATAATAATGGATTTAACACTTTTATTTTTAAATAAAGGAGATAATATTATCATAAGAGGAGTAGTGGCCAAGCAAGGGACTCTCCTATTGATAATTTCGGCTAAAGAAGGAGAGTTAAAGGCTATTCTCTCATCTTTTCTAAGCTTTGCCGAAAATTCCATAGCAAAACCCCCCTCTGCCGAATTTTCTATTCATCTTTTACTCTTCTCTTTTCTTCATCCACAAGCCAAAGCCCTTTTCTTTTGATCCCGACTAAAACCTCATAGCCGAATCTCTGTGGCTCTAGGCAAGGAAGCAATCGGTCAAAGCATTAAAGGTAAGGTTAAGCATCATTCAAGTTCTTTTTCTTTTCTATTTGCCGAAAGAGAAGGGTCTAATCCCTATTCCTGTTTTATGGTCGAATCTACAAGGGGTTTATCAAGTTTCTACAACTTCGAATACAAGGAGGAATCTTCCGGGATTCAAGGATCTAAGGTAAGATATACACATATTTGGTCAAAAGTGATGGATTATATGTGAGATTAAAATTAACATATAATTATAGGGATTTCATGCAGGACATACAAGGCAAGGATTGTTTTCGGGAATTGGGAATTGCGGTAAGTGCATAGATCTAATCGGCCAAGGGTTACTTTGGTATCTAAAGGTATTTCCTTTTCTTTCCAAAAGTCAGAAACTGATGAAAATACATGTTTTTGGTGGCTAGCCAAATTTAAGGGAGGAATACCACAATTTCGGGATTTAATCAATTCGGCAACAAGGTAAGTAATACAAATCCTACTAGGATTTGGTTTTTAAGCCAAATAGGTTTGTTAATATGTTTTAATAATTGGCCGTATATAGGAGTTAAAGATATAGATCGGTAGATCGTTCTTCGAGATTTCAAGGAATCTATTAAGCGAATCAGTGTGTACTCACACTAATTTTCAATATATTATGGCAATAATTATTTTAATATATGAATATGCATAAGAATGAGAATGTGGCTAAGTACCACAAATGTGGTAAAGAATACCTGTGCACGTTTCCTATTTTTGATAGGATTACTTAATGTGATATATTTTGAACATGTGAATAGTAACATGAATGAGAAAATAAGTATGTTGTGCATGATAAAATATGTGGGGCATTTCGGGCTATATGCGAAAGGGGAAGAAGGTGTTGACTTCGGTCTCACCAACGGAATATGGTGACTACGGTCACAAAATTTGAATATGGTAACTTCGGTTACATTATCTGAATTTGGTAACTTCGGTTACATTATTTGAATATGGTGTCTAATGACACAAATTATATGGGCAATGAGCACGTCGACTGCAGCGACTGCCTTCGATGGTGTGTAGCGGATGGAGGGTTGACTTAGTAGTCCCCACGGTGTGATTTGCAGGTACGGGTGGTGTGTAGCGGATGCACAAATAGGCTTGGGTTTGGGTTGCATCATTTTTTTTATGAATATGTCTTTGATATGAACATGTATGCCTGAATTGTTGAATGTTAGTTTGTGTACACATTGAGTCTGTTAACTCACCCCGTTGGGGAATATTTTTCAGGAGATGATCAGTAATAGACCGGGTCGGCAGGAGCTAAAGGTGGCCATGCATAGCAAGGAAAGACTTTTACTATTTGGGAGTGTTATTTATATTAAGTACTTAAATTTTATTATTTTTGGGTTTTGATTGATGTTATAAGGCCATAAGGCCCAAGTGAATTTCTTTATTTTTTTTTGCTTTACTATTAGATATTATGTCGCGAACTAATTTGGATGTAAGTAAGTACAAAATTATTTTTCTTAAAAATGAACTCAAAAATTCTTTTGTCACCTTAATTAAATTGGATTTATAAAATTAAATAAATGGGTTTTTAATCTAAGCCCAACCCAAAACGAAAATTTTATGAAAATACACAAATTTTCTCTAAGAAACAAAGAATTTTGAAACCGGTTTACTTAAGGAACATACCAGATCCGGTTCAGGCTCGTGGGCCGGGTGTGGGGTGTTTCACAAAGCCTGATTTAATTCACAAGCGCAAGGCTTGCTAGGCTCAAAGCCCGAATATCACTGTTATAAAGTCATCTTATACATAATTCATATATTGAAAATTCTAGCTATTCCATAAAGTTCATACAAACTTTCAAATGTCGTAACTCAGTCGAATTAAACTCAAATATATTATTTCCATGCATAATCATATTCAACTATCTCAATTATAACTCTATAAAATTCAAAACAGCATATTAAACTAATTTAAATTCAAAATTAACGATATTTAATATAACAATTTCTCAATTCATATATTTTCAATTCAATTAAAACATATATATTCAAATGCTCAGTTTGCATAAGCCATGTTTATTATCCAGCCAAATTACTGTACATATATAACATCTATAACATTTTTTTTTCAAGTACCAATATATCCCATGTCTCATTTACTCATATAGTTCTTTTACCATATAATATATTTAATCATATAATCATGTATCAGGAAACTTGTATTCAGATACTTGTAACATATGATTTTTGTATCAGTTAATCATATAATTCAGTGGCAGCATCATATTCATAGAGCCAATAATTCTAGTAAATTATTCATTACGCATACATATATATATTCAATTTAAATAATTACACATATCTAACAGTTCGATTTTTAGCTATACGAACTTACCTCGTAACCTGTCGACTATTCGTCGACTATTCGTCTACTTTCCGTTTTCCTTGATCTAATGCCGATAATTGTTTCTCTTGATCTATATTAATTCAAATTCAACCCATTTAATCACCAACACATTCAATTTAATCCATAAACATGTAATTTGACCTATTTATAAAATAACCCTTATACTATCACATTTTAACACTTTAGTCCATAATACATAAATATGCAAAAGTACACAAAATTTTCATATACCCATTCATAACCGAATTTTCTATAGCATCAAAACAGCCCATATTTTTATTTTGTTCACATTTCTAGCCACTAAAATTCTATCTTTTTCAATTTAATCCCAAATACTCAATTTTGTCAAAAATCACTTTATAAAACTTGTATATCTATAAAAAACCATCAATAATTTATCAAGAAACATCAAAATACATAAGTATTCAACAATGGCACATTTTAAAAACATCACCAATTTTAGAAATTAGGGCATGGGCTTTGTAGATTACTAAGCAACGATCTCAAAAACATAAAAATTATCAAAAACCGAGTTCAATACATACCTTAATCAAGCATCAATATAGCCGAACCTTAAAAATGTGAAGAAGAATTCTTTTCTTTCTTATAATCAGCCATGTATGAAGAAAATAAAGACATTTTTCTATTTTATTTTACTAATATAACATATATTAACCAATTTACAAATTTAACCTTATTAATAAAACATAAAGCCATGCAAACTTAAGCCCACTACCGTCCATTAAAAAAGGAAATGGTATAATTGCCATGCAAGGACTCCCACTAAGACAACCAATGTCATTTAAGCCATTTATGCAATAGAACTCATAATTATCGCTTTATGCGATTTAGTCCTTTTTATCGAATTAACTATTTAATCGATAAAATTTCTTTATGAAACTTTTATACCGTAATACTATCATGCTGAAAATACTAATAGAATAATAAAATAAATATTTTGACTTGGTTAGGTGGTCCCGAAACCACTCGTTCTGATCAGACTCAAAATTGGGTTGTTACATTACTTGGGTGTCTAATTCATCATGAATGATATAAGATTTGATGATAAGATTCATGTGATACTATTTTCTACTTCTACTGATTGAAGCCCTGAATTGTGAATGTGCAAGTTATATTGTTTTTATCACAGTGGTTTCTACTGAGTATGTGTTATATTATTCTTCTAAATTTTCTCTGAGATATCAACAATCTCTTTAGTATGTAAACCTGGGTTATCTGTGAAAGATATTCTTTAATTGGAGGTAATTACATTCATTACCGATATAAATATTGACTCGATCATGAGGTATGGTGATAGGGATCACAGATTATAGAAACTGTATTACTGCATTGGTTATTATTGGGGCCACATTTGGTTCTCCCTCTTATAAATTGAGGTACACTATTGATATTGAAGTGTTGCTTTATCTGTATGGCTGAAATGTCAGTCATAATATAGCACTATGGTTTTGAATCTATTTGATGGTTCTAGCTTTGGAAAAACTCAAAGCTTCAATGTTAATAATTGAAATAGCTACATTGATAACATAGTTATTACTGAAAAGATGTAAGACTTGAATCGAGTAAGGAGTTTGTTATTATAGAGATGTATTATTGAATGGAATTAGACTGTGTTTTGATGCAGTAAGGCAAAGTAATAGCATGTACTTTTAGACAGTTAAAAACCACATGGAAAGAATTACCCGATACATGATCTAAAATTGACAGCTATTGTTTTTGTATTGAAATCTGACAACATTTCTTGTTTGGTTAAAAATGTCATATATTCACCGATTGTAAAAGTTTAAAGTATCTGATGTTGCTAAAATATTTTACTTTAAAATTGTGTATATGGCTTGAATTATTGAAAGACCCTGATTTGGGTAAGTGATTATCATTCAGGAAAAGTAAATATGGTTGCTGATATATTGAGTAGAAAATTCTTTGTTTGCTTTATGAGCAATAAATACTCTATTTCTATTGTCTAATAATAACTCAATTTTAACTGAGTATGGAGCTAAACCGATGTTCTACAACATATTAGTGAAACCCAGAAAACTGATAAGGAGTTGTAGGTCAAATAAATACAGTGTGAAATAATTTCTGATTCAGAATTTCAGAGTAGAACTGATAAATGCCTGTTATTCAGAAACAGGGTTCGTGTACTGAAGAATTTGGAACTTTTATAGAAAATTTTACATGAATGATCACAATGGTACTATGTCTGTTTATCTGGAAAATGATACAATGCACAACGATTTGAAAAAGATTTATTGGTAGCTGGAATGAAATGTGGTATTTCTGAAATTGTATTTAGATGTTAGATGTACTAGCAAGATAAGAATGAAACTTTCAAGATGGTTATAGTTAGTGAAAATACCAAAATGGAAATGGGACAAAGTTACTATGAATTTTATATCGAAATTATCCATGTCTATGAAAAGAAAGATACTATTTGAGTAATTGCCGATTGTTTGACGAAGCCTGCACATTCCATCCTGGTATGAGTGGACTTCCCACTTGATAGATTGCTTGAATGATTTGTTTTTGAGATTGTCAGATTATATGATGTGCTAGCTTCTGTTATTTCTGATAGAAATCTACAGTTCATATTCTGATTCTGAAACAAGTTACAAGAAACTCTGGGTACATGGATACATTTTAATACAGAATTTCATCCTCAGATGGATGATCAATCTGAACATATGATTCAGATTTTGGCAGATATGCTTCGATGTTGTGTACTTGAATTTGAAGGTAACTGAGAAAAGTATTTGTCTTGGGTTGAAATTACTTATAACGGTTAACAATCACATATAAAATTATACTGTACGACACTTTATATGATCACAAATGTAAAACTCCGATGTCTTGGACGGAGTTCGGTGAGAAAGGATACATGTAATAAGTTTGATTATTTGAGACCGAAGAAAGATGAAAATAATCTGAAACGGTTTAAAAGCAGTATTTTATCGTCAGAAATATGATGTGGATCTGAAATGAAAAGAAATAGAGTTTCTGATGGGGACAAATTATTTCTAGAGATTCACCATGAAAGAAAGTTCCCCAGTTTGCCCATAAAGACAAATTAAGTCTGTGGTTTATCAGGTCATAAAGATTATTGAAAAGAATTGGACTGGTTTCATATTGATTGGTATTATTATCAGAGTTCTACAGAATTCATAATGTTTTTATGAGTATATGTGTTATGACAGAATCGATCAGACTCATCATCTGTTATTGCTTTGATAAATGTTAAATTCAGCTTGGCATGACTTACAACGAGTGACCGGTTGAAATTCTGGCATGTGAAGTGAAAGAAACGAAAAGTATAAAGGTATCTTTAGTGAAAGTTCTTGGACAATGATATGATATAGAGAAAGCTATTTGGGAACCAAATAGAAACATGAGAAAGTAATGCCTGAATCTTCTTACTGGTAAAATTTTCAAGGACGAAAATTCCTTAAGGGGGGAGAGTTGTAACAGCCCAAATTTCGGTGAAATCAGAATAGTAGTTTAGGGACCACAAATCCGAGCCGAAAATATAATTTATTTTTATTTTATTATATGATCCGTATTATGATAGATATGACATGTGAAAATTTTGGTATGAAAATTTTATCGATTGAGTGCTTAATTACGAGGACTAAATCGCATAAAATACGAAAGTTAAATTCTAGTAGCTATAAGGATTAAATAGCTATGGAATTCAAAACTTAAGGTCCTTATATAGTAATTAGACCATTAAGAAAAGTATGTAGATTTTTCTTGGTGACTCATCCATGGGGACTAAATTGGAAAGTGAAAATTTTAATTAATTAAAATATGATAAAATAGATATCATCTTATTTTCTCACATTCTTCCCCAAAATAAAACATGGAAACCCTAGGAGAGAGAGAAGAGACTTTCATGGCCAAATTGGGTAAGTTTCCTTGTCCCGTTTTTAGTAATTTTGATATTTTTGGAATCGGGATATCTTAATCTCTCTATTTGGGGGATTAATTTGAAAAGTTGTCAAAGCATGAAAATGGGTCATGGATGTATATGCTGGAAATTATAAATTTATGGTAGAAAATGAAAGATTATTGATAGATAAACAACTTTTACAAAGTGAATTTTTATGAAAACATGATTTATGGACTAAAATGTAACCTTGTGAAATTGAAGGAAAAATTCTAAAATTTTATGAATACATGTGCTGTAAATTTTGTAATGGGGCTTTGGTTAGGCTTGGAATAGGGAGTAATTTGCACAAGTTTCATTTTCCGAGCCTAGGGACGAAAATGGAATTTATGGAAAAGTTAGGGGCAAAATAGTAATTTTGCCTAGGATGAAAATTTAGTCCACATAAATGTAAAATATGATAAATTGATGTTAAATCTACTCGTATAGATACGGATAGATCAAATTCATAGTTAGAATGAGGAATGAGGAAAATGTCGGATTAGTAGATTTTACGTACACGAACCTTTGTCGAGGTAAGTTCGTGTAACTAAATTGTATATGTTTTTATGCTTGATTCAAATGTTGTGTTTGTGAATTTTATCAATGTCATAAATATGTGAAATGATCACCTACTCGATATAGCCCGATAAATGAAAATGCCCGATAAAATGGTAAATGAATAAAATGTTACTTGTATGCTTGACATGAATGTGGAATGTGTTTTACTCGAATTACATAAATGTTACGGAGGTATGAAATAATCAAATGCCCAATAATGCTTGAAAAGTGTTTAAATCCCAATTGAATAAATGGAAAATCGATGGATATGTGATTTCTTGAAACGAAAGAGGTCCTACATTTGTTGCGGATAGGATTTAGCTCGGATGAGTAATCCTGATCAAGCTCTTTAGAGCATATGTCATAAAAAGGATTTAGCTTGGACTGGTAATCATGTAGTGTATATATATGTGGCTTGAGAGTGTACTCTCTGGAATAGTACCTTATGGGTACCATTGAATATGAATTGACGGATCCTGATTTGTACGCATCGAGTGTACTACTTATGTATCCATCGATAATTCAAATAAATTCAACGGGCAAGGTTCTGACAGGGGAAAATATAAATCTAAGAAAAATTGACATGGAATGGTGTATATGATATGGAAATATGACATGAAAGAATATTACATGAAATGCAAGAAAATGATGATACATGACAAGTGATATATGAAATATGAGATGATGATATTTGTACAAGGAAACTATTTGATGAGAATGTTCATTCTTGATTATAGACTTGTACACCTAGAGTGTACTAATCGTGACTTTGATATCTCGAGTAATATGTGTAAAGTTCTGATGTGAAATGATCTGAACTCGAAATGAACTATTATGAAACTATACTCGAAATAATGAGATGAATTATGTATGTTGAATGAATACATGATGTGGAAAGCATATGTGCTTGGAAACTTGATTGTTGTTGAGCCCATACATGTCTTGATATTACTATGGAATATATGACTAACAAGGGCAATGAGGATGTGTATAAGGCTTGAGATCAAAGTGGTTGATTATACCTTACTTAGTTACCTCAGATAGGATGAATGGTAAGTTAAGTACCATGTTATACGAACTTACTAAGCATTTTATACTTACTCTCTTTTATTTTCCCCTGTTTTAGAGTAATCGAAAGCTCGTTGGATTGGAAGCTCGGCAGAGATCACTCACACTATCCATCGGCTCGTGACGATACAATATGGTAAATCAATTATGGTTGTAATGACATGTATAGGATATGTTGGCCATATTGGCATGTAAATGTAAATGATGCTTGTAATCTAGCCATTGGAATGGCTAGTAATGGTTGTTTTTAAATACTTGTAATGTTATGCTATGGTAACCATATGCATATGTTAAGTAGTTGATCAAATTATGTTTAACACATGAATTGAACCAAGGTAGGATAGTTAACATGTATGCATGCAATGATAGGCCATGTTGAATGATGAAATTTACTTATTGGAATGCTTAGAATGGTTGGATTGTACTTGGTATGTTTTGGTGCAGGAAAATGGTAAATTTGGGTTACAAGTGAGGCTAGGAAATGACATTATTTTGTCCACACGGGCAAACACACGAGTGTGTGTCTAGACCGTGTGTGACACACGGCCTACCCCATGGGCGTGTAGCCAGGCCGTGTATCCCCTGCACCTTAAATTTGAGAAAACAGAATGCTCAGAATTGAGCACACGGGCAGAGACACGGGCGTGTGTCTCAGCCGTGTGGCTGACACGACCTTGAACACAAGCATGTGTCTTGGCCGTGTGAAACATGCACCTAATTCGAGTTGAATTAAATAACCATACGGCCTAGCACACGGGCGTGTGGTATGGCCGTGTGGTGTAAGTTAGAGAGCTACCTAAATCAGACACGGCCTGAGGCACGGGCGTGTCTAAGGGTCACACGGGCGTGTCCCTTGGACCACACAGGCTTGTGAGCCCTGCACCTTGGAAAATTTTTGAAATATCATAAAAAATTCTTAGAGTTTCCGATTAAGTCCCGAATCGATTCTAATGCTAGTATTGGACCTCAAGGGTCCATCTAAGGTGTAACACCCCAAACCCTGCCCACGAGCCCTGACCGGATCTGGTATGTTCCTCGAGTAAAACGTTTAAATTTCATGTTTATTACCTCGGAAAACTTGAGGTGGTTTTATAAAAATACCGCGTTGTTTTGGGGTTTAATCTTTAATTTGATAAGAATCGTGTCATAATAAAATAATTAAAAGTGCATGCATAAACAGTTTCATACTAGTGGCCTTATTACATCAAAACAAAACCCAAAATAAATTCAAATACTAAAAACAATAAAAGTCCAAAATAAAATTAATCCTGTCTTTGAGCATGGGCCACCATCGAGCTCCTGCCGACCGGTCCATCACCGAAAGGCCACTGAAAAATATTCCCAACGGGGTGCGTCAAATGACTCAATGTGTAACCAACACTAAATCCCAATAGTTTTAGGCAAAACAAATTCATACATGTACATATAGTTAAATAAATATAATGATGCAAACCCGAACCTAAACCTAGTTACCATCCGCTACACATCACCCGTACCAACCTGCACACCGTGGGGACTACTAAGTCAACCCTCCATCTGCTACACATCATCAAAGGCAGTCGCTGCAGTCGACGTGCTCATCGCCCTTATAAATTCGTGGCAGAGCCACCACATAATATATTTTTGTGTCATGAGACACCACATGCAGATAACGTGACCGAAGTCACCTCATTCATATATTGTGACCGAAGTCACCACATTCACATATTGGGGTATAAAACCGCCAATCACTTCCCCTTTCATAATCACCCATATGCCCATGTCATACATTTCATGCAATATCATGCCTTATTTCACATTCTTACCACAGTTCACATAGGTGCCATATCACATATCCATAATAAGATAACTATAGTAGTAGTAAATTAACGTACCTGAGTACTTTGTACCATTGCATGGTACCTTTGGCCACATTCATATTATTGTAAACACACATAATTAATTTAAGCCGTAATCTAATAAGGTTTAGTGTGGGTACACACCTGGTATCAACGCTTTCCTGAAAACCCGAAAACCTGATCTAACGCTTTAGATCCTTAGTCCCTACATTCGGCCAACATCTTAATATTTAAACAAAAGCCTATTCGGCTATAGAATCAAATCCCGAAGGATTAACGAAACCAATTCCTCACCTTGCTGCCGATTTGAATATTAATCAAATCCCGAAACTTGTAGTCTTTCCTCCTTGCATTCAATCACTTGACGAGGTTAGTTTTCAGCTTTTTAATAAAATAAGGAATAGATCTAGGTTGCTAAATAGGCCTTGGCCGAATGTACATATGTACTCACCTTGCGATTCTAAAATCCCGAAAGATTTCTCCCTTATTAGTCGACAATAGTAGAATCCCGAAACCTCATTTATTATTCGGCCAAGAGACAACAAGAGGATTAATTCCTAAATTTCGGCTAAAAGAGATTGAATCATCAAAATCCATTGCTCTTACCTTAATACCACAGTCGACGGCACCCTTGCTTAAAACCATAACAATTCAGCTTTTGAGGCTTAAGAGAAATCAGCTTCACTAGGGTAGAGGAGCAATCGGTTATGGCTACAAAATGAAGGGTTCGGCACTTGAAAGATTTGTGAACAGAAAAAGTAAATGATGGGATGTGGTGCGATTTATCTTGATGAAAAAGGAGATTCGGCTTGAACACAAGAAACAAAAGATGGAAGGTTTGAGGGGTTGCGGCAATGGTGATCCTTGGGGAGGGTTTCGGCTAGAAATGTTAGAAGAAGGAGAAGAGAAAGAGTGATAGTTTTGGAGAGAAAAGAGTAATCGAAAGAGGCCAAAGTGTTTATGAAATTCGGCTATCCTACCCCTTACTATCTTAGCCGAAAATCACCTCAAAAGAATCCCTTGGCCGCCACACACATCCCCTTATCACCTTCACATTTTTCTCCTTTATCACCTTGTTTAAAATTAATAAAAATAATCCATCATTTATCCGCCATTTATCTCTTAAAATAAAAGGATTTAAGCTCCTAAAATATAGACTAAATGTCGCCCATTGTCGCTTATCTCTGCTGCAAAATAAAACTTTTATTTGCTCCCTTGTAGCTCGAACCTTGGCCCCGCACACATGCTTGTGGCGTTACTTACCTAGGCTTTAAGTGGCACCTCCAAGCCACTTAAACAAGCCCATTTTTGTGTCATATTTTCCTACATTTTCTCTTAAGGCCTTATCAAGCTTAGCTCCCTTTTAGACTTAAATTCTAATAATTTCTAAGGCATTTA
This sequence comes from Gossypium sturtianum, assembly GCA_025698515.1. Lineage (NCBI taxonomy): Eukaryota > Viridiplantae > Streptophyta > Magnoliopsida > Malvales > Malvaceae > Gossypium > Gossypium sturtianum. The sequence continues at coordinate 121,654,593 of CM046952.1, forward strand.
GCTACATACTAAGGTTCACGAAATTCATAGAACAAATTCAAACACACATAAGCATGCTACTTCACCTATTTAAGCAAAAATGCATAGGCCATAATTCCCGGATATTACAGTTCTACCCCCCTTAAAATAATTTCGTCCTCGAAATTACCTGGCTAAAACAAGTGAGGGTATTGCTATCGCATTGCTTCTTCCGCTCCCATGAAGCTTCTTCCGCTCCGTGATTACGCCATAACACTTTGACCAAAGGAACCGACTTCCTTCGTAGCACTTTCACATCTCGCTCCAAGATCTCGAATCGGCTCTTCCTCATAGGACAAATCGCCTTAATTCCACCTCTTCAACCGGAACTACATGAGATGGATCCGAACGATAACGACGTAACATGGATACATGGAATACGTCGTGCATCTGTTTCAACTCCGGTGGCAACTCTAACTGGTATGCCACTGGTCCAACTCGCTTCAATACTCGATAGGGCTCTATAAACCTTGGACTTAACTTCCCTTTCCGACCAAATCTCATCACCTTCTTCCAAGGCGACACTTTAAGAAACACTTGATCTCCCACATCAAATTCTATTTCTTTCCTCTTAAGATCTGCGTACAACTTCTGCCTATCAGATGCTTCCTTCAATCGTGCCCGAATTACCTCAACCTTTTCTTCGGATTCTGCCACAATCTCTGGACCCAAAACTCGTCGTTCCCCCAATTCCGTCCAACACGTAGGAGTGCGACACTTTCATCCATACAGCGCTTCATACGGTCCCATCCGAATACTGGCTTGATAGCTGTTGTTATATGCAAATTCTGCTAACGGCAAATATTCTTCCCAACTTCCTCTCGAAGTCTATCACACAACCTCTCAAAGATATCTTCCAACACTTGGATTACTCGTTCGCATCGCCGTCCGATTGTGGATGAAAAGTCGAGTGAAATCCAATTTAGTGCCCAAAGCTTTGATGTAGAGCCTTCCAAAATCGAGACGTAAACCTTGGATCCCTATCTCAAATAATTGAAACCGCACTCCATGCAACCTTACAATCTCTCGCCATATAACTTTGCCAACTTCGCAAAGAATAATCAACTCTTCATCGGGATGAAATGCGCGGAATTTGTCAATCGGTCCACTATCACCCATACCGAGTCCTTCTTAGTTGGCGTAAGGGAAACCCACTAATGAAGTCCATGGTGATTCTCTCCCACTTCCATCATGGAATCTTGATTGGTCAAGCAATCCTGATGGAACTTGGTGTTAAGCCTTAACTTGCGACACACGTTAAGCACTTCCCTACAAATTCGGTAACTTCCTCTTAAGACCAGTGCCACCAAAACTGCTCCCTTAGATCTCTATACAACTTAGTACGTCCAGATGCATAGCATAGGGGCTACCATGCGATTCTGAAGAATTCTCTCGCTTAAGTCCTCATTCTTCTAATCCGCACCTTGCCCTTGAAACATAATACTCCTCGTCATTAATACCGTAATCTTCCAACTCTCCACTGCACTTTGCCGTAGCTTAGCACTTAGGTCCTCATCCATTAACCGACTTTCCTTCACCTCATTCAACCATGTCGGTTTGACTTGCAACTCTGCCAATAAACTTCCATCATCATACAAGCTAAGATGTGTAAACATTGCCCTCAGATCCGACACTACTTTCCGACTTAGGGCATCTGCCACTACATTTGCCTTGCCCGGATGATACTCTATAGAACAATTGTAGTCTTTCAATAACTCCACCCACCTTCGCTGTCTCAAGTTGAGCTCCTTCTGAGTCAACAGATACTTAAGACTCTTGCGGTCCGTGTAGATCACTGACTTTTCTCCATAAAGGTAGTGCCTCCACACCTTAAGAACAAAGACCACTGCCGCCAGTTCCAAGTCATGCGTCGGGTAGTTAACCTCGTGAGGCCTTAGTTGTCGAGACGCATAAGCTACCACCTTCCTGTCTTGCATCGATGCAACCCAAGCCTCAGTATGGGAAGCGTCACAATACACCACGAAATCCTTTCTCGCCTCAAAGTTGAATCAAAACCGAGCTTCACCAAAACCCTCTTAAGCTTCTCAAAGTTCTCCTGTTGTTTATCTGTCCAAACGAAAGGTACCTCCTTTCTCAACAACTTTGTCAATCTGGCGGCTATTGAAGAAAATCCTTCCACAAACCTTCTCAGTAGTAGCTCACAATCCCAAGAAACTTCGAATCTCACCACAGACTTAAGTGGTTTCCAATCTAGTACTGCCTCAATCTTCTTAGGGTCCACCCTTATTCCTTCTGCAGACACCACATGCCCTAAGAATGCAACCTCCTTAAGCCAAAACTCGCACTTGCTGAATTTGGCATATAACTTCTTCTTCCTTAACACTTGCAACACTTTCCGGAGATGCTCGTCATGTTCTTCCTCAGACTTGGAGTATACTAGGATATCGTCGATGAACACAACGACGAATCGATCCAAGTAGGGTTGAAAAACTCGGTTCATCATATCCATGAACGCGGCTGGGGCGTTCGTCAACCCAAACGACATTACTACGAACTCATAGTGTCCGTATCTTGTTCGAAAGGCTGTCTTATGGATATCTGCTTCCTTCACCTTAAGCTGATGATATCCAGACCTTAAATCTATCTTCGAGAATACCGCTGCCCCCTTAAGCTGATCAAACAAGTTGTCTATCCTTGGCAAAGGGTACTTATTCTTGATGGTCAGCTTATTCAGCTGACGATAATCTATGCACATACGCATAGTCCCATCTTTCTTCTTCACAAACAAGACCGGTGCTCCCCATGGAGACACACTGGGTCGAATGAACCCACGATCAAGCAACTCTTGGATTTGAGCCTTGAGCTCAACCAACTCCTTCGGTGCCATTCTATACGGAGCGATAGATACTGGCGCCGTTCCAGGCAGCAAATCAATTCCAAACTCCACCTCCCTGTCCGAGGGTATACCAGGTAACTCCTCCGGAAAGACATCCACAAACTCCTTTACTGTTCTAACTCCACTAACACCCTCTTCATTTGCATTCAACGCACTGACGAAAGTCAAAAATGCCTTGCACCCTTTTCGAACCATCTTATCGGCTTTTTCTTTGAAACTACGTTAGACAAGTAGTTTCTTCTTTCTCCTATCATAATTATCGCCTCATCCTCCGGCGCCTTTAACTCCATTCGCTTAGCCGCACAATCCAATATAGCTCGGTGTTCTACAAGCCAGTCCATGCCAAGTATGAGGTCAAATTCTCTGAAGGGTAGTTCCATTAAGTCGGCAGGGAAAATCACTCCTTCAATATCTAGAGGTACACTCCGAAAGATCTTATTCACCACTACAGTTTGACCTAGTGGGCTCACTACAGTCATCTCTTTACTAGAAAGTTCAGATTCTATGCCTAGTGTTTCAACTACACTACTAGCAACATAAGAATGGGTCGAGCCCACATTAATCAAAGCAAAATAAGGCTTGCCGGATATAAGGAACGCGTCTGCTATTATGACATCCGGTGCGTCTCGCCCTCCTTCGACGAATCGCATACACTAGACCCGGCTATCTTGCCTCTCGCATTACCAACACCTCTGCCAGTGTTCCACGTCCTCTTCCAACACCGCTACCCCTACCATTCGCACCATGACCTCGCCGAGGTCGTTGTCCCCTCTTCCACCTGATTAGAACCTTGACTGTTAGTCGACTCCGCCTATCATTATTGGGCGATCCTTAATCATATGATCCTTAGATCCACACTTGAAACATCCTCCTGTCTTTTTCCAACACTCTCCTAGGTGCCTCTTCCCACACACCGATCACAAGTGCGATACTACCCCAAAGAGCAACCTGCGACCTCGCGGCCCATCAACTCTAGGCCTCTTCTCTGCATTTTCCGGATGACCCACCGGTCCAACTCCTCTTTTCTCGCCTATTTCGATCGTAGTTACGCCTTACAGAGTCCTTAACTCCTTCTGGATACCTTAGCCTTCTCTATTAGTACAAAGAAATTCCCCCTCTGCAACTGCGGAGCTATCAACAACCTTAGGTCATCCCTAAGCCCGTCCTCAAACCGGACACACTGCTCATGCTCGTAGCCACTATCCTCGAGCATACCGACTCGACCTTAAGAATTCACCTCGTACTCTGGTCACAGATTTGTTCCTTGAACCAGACCCCAAAAATGCTTTCCTCACGCATCAACATAATGAGTACCAACATACTTCTTCTGATATGCCGTCTTGACATACTCCCAAGTAAGATCCTCCGCTATGGCACTATCCTCGAATCGTGAGCCACCATTGATAGGCTTCGTCGCGAGTAATGCCACCATCCCTTTTAGTTTCTCCTCAGGGGTCAGATCCAACTCATCCATAATTCGTTCGGTTGCCTCCAACCAATACTCAGCTATACTGGGTGCCACACCAAATACACCACGGAACACCTCAGCCCCATTGGCTCGGAGTCGCCGGCATGCATTTTCGAGCTCCCATATTTCCTCCCGCTCCACCACCATTTCAAGAACTCGCGAAGATTGCTGCGATCATCGCATCATCCCCGTCTGATCTTGCTGCTCAATGCCAGCAACCGGTGGTGGTGGTGCTGGTACCTCATTTTCGGACCCTTGTCCAGACCTAACGGGTTCCGATACGGCCATTCTGCCTCTACCACGCCCTCGCACATTACGACCACGCCCCTAGAACTCATGTCTACGATCGCGCTTTAATCGATTAAGAAATTTTTATGCATTAGTATTTTGTTCCACTGTTTATCCGCAAAGAAATTTTATGAAAGAAGTTTAGAAGTAGTTCTTTCGATCGATCAAAGTTTCAAGTCTTCTATCCTAATTTAAAGGAGCACATTCATTCAACACACATTCATCATTCAAACATTTTCGTCCTATTCCTATCCTAGGGTATTTTCGTCATTTCACCTACGAGGGTATTTTGGTAATAAATCAAGTTAATTTAAAAATTGTAAATCGTGGGTAATTTCGTAAATTTTCTAATTCAGGGTTCCTTGGTGATTTTATGAAATAAGGGTATTTCGTTAAAAAAAAAATTCCAAACTAGGGTGGTTGGTCCCTTTCGGGTTTTAATTATAGGGTTTAGCCCATCAATGAGTCCTCATAACTAGGGTGAATAGTCACCACGCACTGGTAGGATTCCAAATAAGAGGAGGTGAGTCGCTAGGATCGCTTAAATACCAAGCTCTCCTCAATCCACTCCTAGGCATGCGTCGCCTATTGCCACACCCTAACTCGACTAAGGTGAATAAATCACTACGCACTGGGTAGGGTTCCAGTGAAGAGGAGGTGAGTCACTAGGACCGCTTAAATACCAAGCTCTTCCTGGATCCAATCCTAGACATGCGTCTTTACTGTTACCACACCCTAGTCTTGTGGCTCGTTAACGGGTTTGTTTAGTGAAATTAAGTCTTATGAAAATTTAAGAAGTGGTTTAAACTAAGCCTATAGTCCATCGTGAGTCTATTTAAACTAGTCTACGTCCCATAAAGCCCATAAAGCCCACATGTATAACACACAATGGTTTAGGGTACTTACAGCGGACTTGGGTCGGAGACGCAAAGCCATCTTTGAGCTAATGCACTGCTATCCTTTAAAAGCCCATTTTTAGAAAACGTTTTGGAGCCCCAAAACCCCAGAGCCGAGTTTTGAACCGGGCTCTGATACCAATTTGTAACACTTCAAACCCGGCCCACGAGCCCTGACCGGATCTGGTATGTTCCTCGAGTAAAACGTTTAAATTTCATGTTTATTACCTCAGAAAACTTGAGGTGGTTTTATAAAAATACCGAGTTGTTTTGGGGTTTAATCTTTAATTTGATAAGAATCGTGTCATAATAAAATAATTAAAAGTGCATGCATAAACAGTTTCATACTAGTGGCCTTATTACATCAAAACAAAACCCAAAATAAATTCAAAATACTAAAAACAATAAAAGTCCAAAATAAAATTAATCCTGTGCTGAGCATAGGCCACCACTGAGCTCCCGCCGACCCTCCCATCACCGAGCGTCACACCAAAAATATTCCCAACGGGGTGAGTCAAAAGACTCAATGTGTCACCAACACTAAATCCCAATAGTTTTAGGCAAAACAAATTCATACATGTACATATAGTTAAATAAATATAATGATGCAAACCCGAACCCAAACCTAGTTACCATCCGCTACACATCACCCGTACCAACCTGCATACCGTGGGGACTACTAAGTCAACCCTCCATCCGCTACACATCATCGGCTGCGCGCTGGCGCAATCGACGTGCTCATCGCCCTTATAAATTCGTGGCGAGCCACCACATAATATATTTTTGTGTCATGAGACACCACATTCGAATAACGTGACCAAGTCACCTCATTCATATATTGTGACCGGTCACCACATTCACATATTGGGGTATAAAACCGCCAATCACTTCCCCTTTCATAATCACCCATATGCCCATGTCATACATTTCATGCAATATCATGCCTTATTTCACATTCTTATCACAGTTCACATAGGTGCCATATCACATATCCATAATAAGATAACTATAGTAGTAGTAAATTAACGTACCTGAGTACTTTGTACCATTGCATGGTACCTTTGGCCACATTCATATTATTGTAAACACACATAATTAATTTAAGCCGTAATCTAATAAGGTTTAGTGTGGGTACACACTGTATCAACGCTTTCTGAAACTCAAAACCTGATCTAACGCTTTAGATCCTTAGTCCCTACATTCGGCCAACATCTTAATATTTAAACAAAAGCCTATTCGGCTATAGAATCAAATCCCGAAGGATTAACGAAACCAATTCCTCACCTTGCTGCCGATTTGAATATTAATCAAATCCCGAAACTTGTAGTCTTTCCTCCTTGCATTCAATCACTTGACTAGGTTAGTTTTCGGCTTTTTAATAAAATAAGGAATAGATCTAGGTTGCTAAATAGGCCTTGGCCGAATGTACATATGTACTCACCTTGCGATTCTAAAATCCCGAAAGATTTCTCCCTTGTTAGTCGACAATAGCAGAATCCCGAAACCTCCTTTATTATTCGGCCAAGAGACAACAAGAGGATTAATTCCTAAATTTCGGCTAAAAGAGATTGAATCATCAAAATCCATTGCTCTTACCTTAATACCACAGTCGACGGCACCCTTGCTTAAAACCACAACAATTCGGCTTTTGAGGCTTAAGAGAAATCGGCTTCACTAGGGTAGAGGAGCAATCGGTTATGGCCACAAAATGAAGGGTTCGGCACTTGAAAGATTTGTGAACAGAAAAAGTAAATGATGGGATGTGGTGCGATTTATCTTGATGAAAAAGGAGATTCGGCTTGAACACAAGAAACAAAAGATGGAAGGTTTGAGGGTTGCGACAATGGTGATCCTTGGAGAGGGTTTCTGGCTAGAAATGATTAGAAGAAGGAGAAGAGAAAGAGTGATAGTTTTGGAGAGAAAAGAGTAATCATAAGAGGCCAAAGTGTTTATGAAATTCGGCCATCCTATCCCCTTACTATCTTAGCCGAAAATCACCTCAAAAGAATCCCTTGGCCGGCCACACACATCCCCTTTATCAGCTTCCACATTTTTCTCCTTTATCACCTTGTTTAAAATTAATAAAAATTATTCATCATTTATCCACCATTTATCTCTTAAAAATAAAAGGATTTAAGCTCCTAAAATATAGCCTAAATACCGTCCATTGCTGCTTATCTCTGCTGCAAAATAAAACTTTTATTTTGCTCCTCTTGTAGCTCGAACCTTGGCCCTGCACACATGCTTGTGGCGTTACTTACCTAGGCTTTAAGTGGCACCTCCAAGCCACTTAAACAAGCCCATTTTTATGTCATATTTCCCCTACATTTTCTCTTAAGGACTTATCAAGCTTAGCTCCCCTTTTAGACTTAAATTCTAATAATTTCTAAGGCATTTAGCTACATACTAAGGTTCACGAAATTCATAGAACACATTCAAACACACATAAGCATGCTACTTCACCTAATTAAGCAAAAATGCATAGGCCATAATTCCCGGATATTACATAAGGGATGTTACAAATGATCTCGGTTAATGAATAGTGATTGACATGATTTATCTGAGAATGTTCTAAAATGTTTTGGTAACGCTCTGTAACGCTGTTCCGGCGACGGATACGGGTTAGGGGTGTTACAAGAGTAGATTAAAGCTACAAATCTTATCTCTCTGAAGTTGTAGTAGAGCAGATTAAAGCTACAAACCTTATCTCCATAAAGTTGCAGTGGAGCAGATTGAAGTCACAAATCTTATCTCCTTAAAGTTGCAGTGGAGCATATTGAAGTTACAAATCTCATCTCCCTGAAGTTACAGTGGAGCAGATTAAAGCGACAAATCCTATGCCTCGGAAGTTGCAGTGGGTCGGATTAAGTCAAGTCACAAATCTTATGTCCTTGAAGTTACAGTGGAGCAGATTGAAGCTACAAGTCTTATCTCCCTGAAGTTGTAGTGGAGTAGATTGAAGCAACAAATCCTATACCTCTGAAGTTGCAGTGGGTTAGAATGAAGTTACTTGAAAAAGAGGAGCACCAAAAAGGTCGAGATTCGGTGAGACCGGACAAAATTGGTCCTTCTTAAAAGTCTTTGCTCCATTCTCATGACATGACAACGAGTAAAGAGTGGCAGCTGTAAGGGCCCAATTTTGCCTAGGCCCTAAATAGCAACCAAAAAAATAAAAAAAAAATAAAAATTAACAGTCCCAGTCCAATTACAAAAAAAGAGGCCCAAATGGCCCAAAATAATCAGAAAACCCTAATGGCCCAAAAGGCCCATAACCTAAACAATTTTCAGCAAAAAAAAAAAGGAACAGAAACCCTAGCCCCTAAGTGCCATCGCACCCTACCTAGCTGCTGCCGCACCCTAGCCTGCCGCCACCAACTGCTCTGCCGCTCCTCAACCACCCCTGCAAAGAAGAACAAACACGCAACAAGAACAGTAAAAAAATAGAAAAAATAATGTTGTAATAGGCTATATAAAAGCCATTGAACCGATTGTAAAAAGGGAGATTTTTTTTAAATAAAAAAATCTATCAAGAAAAGAGAGAAAATACCAAAAAAGCAATCAAAATTTAAAACAACAGAACATAAGATTTCGAATGTAATTGATTTTTTTCTTTTTTATTTTTTTCGAATAATTTTCTTTATATATAAAAAAACATAAAACAAAAAGAAAAGGGAAGTTTTTCACCTGTCGTTGCCGGAGGACCCCGTCGGAGAGGAGAGCGTGAGGAACCGAAAGGTTTTTTTAGTCTTTTTCGTATTTTGGTGGTTTTTTTTTTGGAGATTTTGGCTTCCGATCTGGGTTGGGGGAGATAAAATAACCAAAAAGAGTTTTTTTTTTTATTTTTTCGGCTACAGCGGACGGCGGAGTCGTTGCCAGCGACCAGTGGCCATCGCGGCAGAGGAACGGCGGCTCCCATGGCCGGCTTAAAAAATTTTTAGAGAAAAAAAAGGGGTAAAGGAGTTTTTAAAAAAAAAAAAACAAAAGGGGAAATGATTTTTTTAAAAAAAAATTAACTTATATAGGCGTATCAAAACGACGTCGTTTTGGCCTGGGAACATAAACCCCAAAACGGCGTCGTTTTGAAGACCGACTCGCCAACCCGACCCGACCCTGATTGCGCCTTTAGTCCTTCCACTTTTTAATTATTTTTCAATCCAGTCCTTTTTGTTTTTTAATTTTTACCCTATGATTTTGATATTATTTCAATTTGGTCCCTTAAGGAACGACGCGTTTTGGGACAGGGAATAATTTCCCAGTTAGTCCCTCCTCCTTTACGCGCATTTAATTTTAGTCCTTATTCGATTTTATTATTTAATTTATTATGATTTATACCTTTAATTCCGTTTAAATTTCAATTCAGTCCTTCATTCAATTAATTTCATCCTTTTATATTTGTTTTATTTATTTATTTATTATTCTTTTACTTTTTAAATACCTAAATTTAATACGATCTATTTATTTATTTATTTATTATTCTTTTACTTTTTAAAATATCTAAATTTAATATTATTTATATTTGTTATATCTATTTATTTATTTGTTTATTACTCTTTTACCTTTTTTTAAATACTTAAATTTAATATTATGTATATTTGTTTTATCTATTTATTTATTTATTATTCTTTTACTTTTTATATTTAAATTTGATATTACTTATACTTCCTTTTCATTTAAGCACCTTTCATTTTCATTTTTTGTTTTAAGTTACTTTATTTATTTTGTTGTTAATGCCATGTATTAATATTCTTATTATTGCTATATTTACGTTATTATTATTATAATATTTATCCATTTATTTGATATTTATCATTCTAATATAAATGTTCTACCCACATGGCCATCTATTATTATTTCGCTGTCACTATATCATACATTAAGTTTAAGCATTTATCCATGTATATTATGCCCAAATAAGTAAAATGCATATCGTTTTAAGTGTTACATTCGTTTTTCGCACGATGCATAAAAAAGGAAGATTTTTAAACCGAGGCAAATGATCATTATTTTGGAATTAGAAAAGTCGTGTTCCTAACTTACAGAATATGACTTCCTTCTAAAATCGAGATAGTCGAATATCTATTTTAAAATAAATAAAAAAATAAGATTTTAGCGTTTGTTCTCGTTTACGAGGATTTAAGGCATTGTGTCCTAACTTACGGGACATGATCATTTCTTCTCGATTAACTTGAAATAAGCCCCTTTTCGTGAAAATTAATTTAGTTAAGTAATGTCTTAATAAAGGATCGTATTTTAAAATCTCTTCAAATTTTTAATTTTCGACACTGGAGACATCAAGTAATCAATTAGGTACCAATTTTGGGTGTAACGAGGGTGCTAATCCTTCCTCGTCCGTAACCGACTCCCGAACCCATTTTCTGGATTTTTGCAAATCGAAAAATATTGTTTTAAGAAATCAAACCTCTTATTAAAACGATCAAATTACGAGGTGACCCGATCACACCTCTCAAAAATGATTGGTGGAGACTCCCATTTTCATTTTTTAAAATAAAAAGTCGATTAAAAAAAAAGGTTTCGACAACTTTTTTTATTTATTTTTGTTTTTAGATATACCAAAATTGATAGACATAAACATCTTAACTTAAGACAACACGGGTCCAAATTGACTTGTGAAATCATTTAAAAAACACTAACAAAAGCAAGACTAAAAAAATGTGCTACAAGAGCAGATAAAAACTTCTAAAAATGAATACTTATTAAACTACTTTCCAAGAGAAATTGTAGGTGACCGGTGGAGTTTCAGTGACGATAGGCACCATTATCTATTCATCACAACTTCTAAAGATAACAAAGATACTCACAAAATAGACTTGTCAATTGAAAAGAGAGAAGAGACATAAAATGAATTAGGAGAAGAAAGAAATAGAGGGTTGGTGAGAGAGAGAAAAATATGGGTGATAGCCATCTTGGAGACTGGCATTGCCATTAAATAAGAAAGTTAAACGAGTGAGAGATTGAGACTCCGAAAAAAACCTAAAGGAATAATTATAGAAAAAGAAAGAGAAAATAACCAAATATGATTTATATTTAATGCAGTTTTGGCAACAGGTTTTAGCTCAATGATACAATTAAAGTCCTCAGAGTTTTACGATTTCAGATTAAGTCCATTCTATTAAATGTGTAGGTTCTCCTCCAAATTTATTAGGGATAAATCCTAAAATTGTACATGAACTATGGTTTAATGTGCAACTATATACATGAACTTTGATTTTGTGCAATTTTATACATGAAATTTTAATTTGATCCAATTACACAATTATTGATATAACATCATTTTATGTTAATATATTTCATATATAAATAATTATATTTATCCAATATAAAAAAAATTGATGTATTTATTTATTTAAATATGTATGATTAAATCAAAATTAAAGTTTAAAGTATACATTTGAACCACAATTAGAGTTTCACGTGTATAATTGCACTAAATTAAAGTTTATGTATACAATTGTACATAAAATCAAAGTTCATGTATAATTTTAAAATTTATCCCAATTTATTATGATTAGTTAGTTAGAGTTAATTTTTTTTTTGTTGAGATTTATTTTGGTAATTTTTTCTCTGAATTTATTTCGGTTAGTTAAAATAGATTTATTTAGTGCTTGTAATAATTGATTCTATTGGAACCATTCTAACTTAAAAAATGCACTTTTGAATATATAAATATGTATCATATTAAAAAAATTAGTGAAGTATATAATGTTACATGTTAAAAATTTTAATCTATGCCTTGAAACTTAAAAAGGTTTAATTTTTACAAAAATAACAAATATTACTATAAAAATATTCTTGTTTATTTAATCAAAATAAATTTTAAAAGATACCCACGCATGGCTTCCTAAATTTCAATATTAACATTTCAACCAAAATTTGATTTATTCTATTTCTTAAAAATAGTTTTATATAATTTTTACTAATCTAATCTATGCTATTATATATGAAAGGAAGTCCTAAGGCCTTCCTATCCAATTCTACTTCCTTTTCCCTTTTTCTGACAAAATAATATAATGGCTAAATTTCATTTTTAATCCTTTTATTTTTTTTAGATTATATAAGAATAGTTAATTTTCAGTTTTGATCCCTATACTTTGCTTAAATTTGAAATTAAATCTCTATACTTCAATTTTAAAAAAATTATACCTCAACTCTTATAATGTTATCAGTTAGTCTAACTACTTTATTCCAATTAAAATGTTAACGTTAATTTTTAAGAATTGTTAACGATGTAAAAATTCTCTATTAAATTCAAGTCTATTACAATGTCATTTTATTATATACATATCAAGTGAATTTTTTTTAATTTCAATTTGTTACACCAAAAATTTTAATAAATAAATTTTAACCGTATTAATAAATAAACCTATATTTTTAAAGTCAAAAAATAAAGACATTAAATTTCTGAAAATAAAAATATAAAGATTAAATATATGAAAAGTATAAAAACTTAAAGTATAATGCAACCTTTAAATTTCTACTATATAATTTAAAAAAGTAATAAATATTTAACCAAATACAAAGCGTGCATGAGCGTTGAAGCGGTGTTATGGGGGTAAAGATGGGCAGACTTGACTAGTATGCCAGATGGGCAGTATTAGTTGCATAGTGACGTGTCACTATCAAAGGTATACTAATCTAGCTTTCTCTGTGCTACGATCCCATCATTTTTTTCCCTTTCCTTTTAATCAACTTAATAGATACAAAGATTTTTCATTAAAAAAAAACTGGTGCCAGCTGTACAGCGTTATGCCGCTGCCACCTGCCTCTCGTTATTAATTCGCAACATATTTTAGAGGGTGAAATAATATTTATTTATATATATTTGACTTTATTGCACCAGGCATCCTAAATTACCCAATTTTAAATTTTAAAATATTTTAATTAAATTTTAAAATATTATATTATATCAATAGCCCTCTCATAAATCTTTCATTGAAAAAAAAAAAAAAACCTATCCATCAGCCATTAAAACATAGTTTCATTTAAATTAAACACATTAGCTCCAAACTATCTATGAGATAAATATAGTCACATAGTTTGGGAGGCTAAAATTAAATTATAATTTTTTGGGTGAAGTTAAATACAAATTTATTATTAGATTAACTTATAATCATATAATTTTTAAATGGACAATACAATAAGTTTACTATTTTTGAGAGAGCTAAGCCTCTTGCTACTCCTTCAGTGGTGGAGCTAGAGGGCGGTAAGCAATGGCCTTGCCTCTTTCAAATTGGTAGGATTGCTTTGAAGTTTTTTTAAAAATTGTAAGAATATAAATTAGTATAATGATAAAATTATATTTTAGCTCTTAATGTTTATAGTTTACTTCTACTCTCCTAATAAAATTTTCTAGTTTCGCCTATGTATTTTGTAGAGTATTTTCCCATATAAATATGTTAAAAATTTTATCCATATATTTTATTTATATTTAAAAAAAGAGCAAATATTTAATGTTTAAGCTAATGGCTGAGCTGATAAAAAGAATCTAAATGATATAATAGTGAAGACTAAAATAGAATAGTTTAAAGCATGGACTAAGTTTGGACTATAATTTAGATTCTTCTAATGTAATTAACCCTATATATTTTTGAGAAAAAAAGTATGTACGTCGATTTTTTTAATACACTGTGATTAGTTGGTAATTATATGTGTAACACCCTAAAAGTTTGAGTATTGTTTGTTAAATTCTGATATAATTAAGTCTTTGTATTTGTGGCTAAGTGCTTTGTTTGTGTGTTAGAGGTTAGGGGTTCAAATCTTATTTTTGGGAATTTTGTTATTTTGTTTGATTTGACCCTTATCCTTAAACATTCGTCTTAAGTTTATTTCTGTGTGAATTTATATCAAGAATGAGTCTGTTGGTTTGATGGTTAATTTTTTGTATATCTTTTGGTCTTGTATTCGAGTCACAGTGCATGAAATGAAGAAATATTTTTACGCTTTTGAGTAAATCATTTTAGTTTTTTATTTATTATTTTATTTAGTTAAAAAGTTTGATGTTTTCTCTCTTTTCTTTCCTTTTACTTTTCTTTTCTTTTTCTTGTTTTCTTCTTTCGTTTGATTGTTCTTGTAATCTTGCTGTCGGTTGTAATTGAGGGCCCTAGTTTGTTCGTTGCGTCAATTGGAAGGTTTTTGTGTAAGTTCAGTTGTAATTTCTTTTCGTTTCTGCATGTTTCACTTGTTTTCGGTTAATTTTTATCGAAATGGTTTTCTGCTCGAATTCTCTGTTTGAATGCTCAATTGGTTTTCCTTCTAGGCGGAGATCTTACAGGAGACGTTTCTCCAACACGTTAGTTCTGTAATTTATTGCTACGTATAAGGTAATGTGTGATTTTCTCGAATCGGGGTTTTTGTCGAAGATTTCGATATAAGTTTAGGTTGTACGCTAATCTTAGTGTTTGTTACGAATTAACTATTGAATTGGTCTTTAGTTGTGCGTTATTAGGTTCCAGAGTCATTCTTGTTGCTTCTACGTCGAAACTACATCAGGTGTGTACTGAAAACTCGATTTTCTGTGATTTTCAAACGCAGGAAAACATGGCTGTCGACGCCACACGACCGTGTGTCAGGCCCTGTAATAGGCTGTGTAACTCACTATTTTCAAATTAGAGGCACACGAGCTAAGGACACGGGTGTGTGTCGAGGCCATGTAACTCACTATTTGTATTTTGGGTCACACGGGCTAGGGACACTGGCGCGTGTCCAAGCTGTGTAACTCACTGTTTTGGATTTAGGGTCACATGGGCCAAGGATACAGGCGTGTGTCCAAGCCATGTGAAGGGTTGTGACTCACACGAGCGTGTGCTTTGCCGTGTGCCAGACCATGTAACTAACTGTTTTGAGCCACACGGCCTTGTGCCAGGCCGTGTGAATCTGCACGGGCATGTGGGCCAAAATACTGAAATTTTCCCTAGAGCCTTAAACGTTGGTTCAAATTGAACGTAGGTCTTTCGTAGGGCCCGCATGATCTGAATTAGACTGTATAACTTGATATCCAATATTCTGAGGTTGAATAATTGATTATCTGTAGGTGTAATTGATGCGATAACTGTTAAACGATAAAAATCTGTATTATTTTATTATGAATTGTACTTGGATAACTGTATGTACATCATTGGTATTTGATATCTATAATCCACATTTGCATTGGGTGGGAATGGTATAAAGAAGGAAGTGCTGGCAGTTTAATAATCTACCGAATTGAGTGGCTAAGCCACAATTCTGTATCTGATTTTGGAGATTTATCGCATAATAATCTGATAGCGAGTCTGTAATTATTCTGAAATGTGTCATACCGACACTAATTGGTGTGTAGGGCTAGATGGGTACTTGATACCTTATATGGTGTGTCGAGATGATCAGAGATGGTGTGTAGCAGATGGGGGTATGAAACTGTATTTGATTCTGATCTGTTTTGCATTTGTATCTGATTTGTTCAGCATCTTATCTGAACTGTTACGATAATACTGTATAGCATCTCTTTCTGATTTTGTATCTGAAATTGGGCAATTACCGTTATATCTATATTGCTGTCTTGCCTATATATCAATTACACACATTGAATTATAAACTCATTCTGTTTTTGACTGAATTGTAGGTAACCCACAGACTTAGGAGGCTCGGCATGTTAAGAGCTTGGTCGTCTTTCTCTTTTCTAATTATTTTACTGTTTGTTTAAATTTAAACTAACGTATGTTTTATTTCGGACTACGGTTTGTAAGCTTGGATTTCCATGTTGGTTTAGCTGGTTAAATGTTTTATGTATGACAAATTTTAAAATTCTTAAAGGTTGGTTTTTCCCTTAAACGTTTTGATGTAACCTCTAAGCTTGGTCCTAACGTCTAAGTCGGGTATGAGGTGTTACAATATATATTACCATTTAATATCATATATCATATATATTTATTAGGCTCACAGCAGATGTGAATTAATCCTTTTTTGTTATCAAATATATTATCTAATTTATTAATATGTGGAATTCTTTTACTAATGTGGATTTTAAATATTAGTTTAAAATACTGATAAAATCGACTTTGTTATGAGTATTTGAAAATTTTGCACATATGGATATACGTTCTTTAAAAATTTAAATAAATAAAACTAAAATCACCGGTAAATATTTTGATTTCAAAATTAAAAATTTTTATTTTACATAATAAATATTAATTTTGAAATTGATTCAACTTTACCTAAACTCACTGATATAATTTCATAAAATCAACATTAATAGATTTAAATTTAAATTTTATTTGAATTCTTGATTTTACATATTCAATTAAAGATTGAGTTAATATGAACTTTGTGTATTGGCTTAATGATTAAGGTGTTCACCATTCTAAATATAATTTAAGTTCAAATAGTACTAATCACGTTTCTGATAGGACTTTATCCTAAATGTGTCAGAGGTAGTGGACTTGACCCATGTGCGACTGTCGTTGCCATTTGAGATCAATCGTCGCTTCAAAATCAGAGGCTCCGTCGACGTGTACTGGGAGAAATGTTGGCGTCTAGGTATCATCAGAGATTTGCTCGAAGATTCTAAATATGTTGTGGGTTTTCATGGGAATAAAGGAAAAGAAGAAGAAAGTGAAATTGATCAGTGAATATTGCGGCTTCATAGAGAATGAGACGATGGGTATTAGGACCCATCAATGATTGAAGAGATATTTTAAATATAAAATTGCAACCTGATATCACTGTGCTTCATTTGTTTTGTGTTGAGATTTTACTCTTAACTTTCTGGGTTGATTTTGGTATGAGGACTAATGATAGGTTTATTTAGTTTCTTTAACCAAATATTCAATTAACTATTTTTTTGTTTAATATGGGTATTTTTGTTTAATATATTTGACATAATTTTTATGTATTTAAAAGATTTTAGAAAATATATGTACATGAAGAATCTAAATAGAAAATATATGTACATGAAGAATCTGAAAGTTAAGTGTTATTAATATAAAATTTTTATTTATACATGGTATAAATGGCCTCTCTCTAATGTTTTTAACTGTTACTTTTTAAAGTTTACAAAATGACTAATTATTTTTTTTTATATCCCAATTTAATCATTTAAATTTATAAGTTCTAATTATTTAAATTTATTATCATTAGATTTTAAAATAAAAATTATCATTATAATTTAATTATTCAAGGATAATAGTTAAAATTTTTATATAAAAGTAAAATAAAAATTTCATAGAAAATTTAAATTAAATAACATTTTATTTAGGGTTCACATAAAAATATAGCTTAAAGTTTAAAATTAATATATATATATATATATATATATATATATATATATTTGTTGAAAATATCCTATTGCAAAACAAATTAACAAATTTGTTAGTACTGACTAGAAAAATAACCCAAGAATTAAGAAATCAAAATTTATTGTGCCGTGGAAGAACCACTGCATTAAAAACGAATTCACATTGATCTGTGTAATTGTGTAGTGAACGTTGTCCCCCAACGTTAACACAGTGCTTCCATATTCGTACGCCTGAATAATGAATGTGGAACACAATTGATATTACTCTTCTTGGAGAAATCACACTAAGATCAATTCCCAAGAAAGTTTGGAGGGGTTATAATTAGTCCCGCTTAAAATCCAAACTCCTAGATATAATTTCCTCTAATGTAATTTAGGGAAAAATGACAAAATTTTAAAAGGGAATGGAAAAAGAGGCGAGGAGGAGAAAAGAGTTTTCTGATTGTTGTGTTTTGCTTTGTGTAAACATGAGAAAATAACTCTCTATTTATACTAGTAACAAAAAGGTAATTTAATAACTATACAGAGGCAAAAGATTAAAAAACTGTTGGATTAGTTACAAAACTGACCCACCATTTCCACACAACAGTAAAATTGTTCCAGATTTTTGTAACAGTCAAAAATCGAAAAAAAAAAGTAAAATTGTTTTTAAATAAATTATTTTCTGAAAAATAATATAAGAGTTTTATCCAAAAAGGAATACACGCGGTACGTGTTGAAGACACGTTTTAACACAAACACGGGCTGAGCGGACGACGACCCAATTACTCCATGAGATTAAGAAGTAAGACTATATATAAACCCTCTTAATAACCTATATTTAACCAATATGAGATATACCCACTTACCAATAATCCTTTGCATTACCAACAATCCCTCACTAATGCAAAGTAATTTGAAAAAAATTGCTAAACACGAGAAAGAGTAGAGGTTTTTCCAGTTAAAACGTGAGAAGAGCAACAACGAAATCAGTCGTTTAAGCACTAGTATCTTGTGGATTTGAACTAGTACATAGTGCAATAAGTGATTCTTATCTTTAACAAGTAAACGGATCTTGAACTTGTTAAGATAGGGGTTCACTCATAACACAGAACTAATCTCAGATCCAATTGTTGTTCTACGATAAATCAACAAGTTTCAGCCAATGCACCTCTGGATGCTGGTAAGTGCTCTAGAAAAACTGCCCAAATGTTTTTCATAGAAGGTGGCTAGTCCTTCACACTTACATAGGTGATTTCATCAAGTCTATCTCAATATAGACCACTCGAATCAGGACTATGAAATTATTAAGAGCATTTATTAAGATCATCCTCTCAAATTTAGATTCGGTGAATTCATCAAGTCTGTCAATAGGACCACCCAAACTCTGGGATATAAACTCATTAAGAGTAATAAACTTAACCTCTCAAGTCGATGACTTCATCAAGTCCGTCTCAATAGGGCCACCAAACTCTAGGCTATGAAGTCATTAAGAGTAATAACTTAACCTTATGCATGCATATTGTTTGCCATAAGGATAGGTAAAATGTACACTATGAGTCTTTCTATGGTTTCATTTGACCACATCGAACTTAGAGAACTAAGTTGGGTATCCACCATAAATTCCTTAACCACTGGGCTTAAGAAGACCCATCCCCCTCGATGAATCAAGAACTATTTTCCTACATAACCTTTTGGTTAGTGGATCAGCTAGGTTCCTTTTAGGCCTCATGTATTCCAACGCAAGTACTCCATTCTTTATTAATTGTCTCACAGGTTCATGTCTTATTCAAATATGCCTCTTCTTACCATTGTAAGCTTGGCTCTTAGCAACACAAATTGTGGCTTGTGAGTCACATAATAGAGATATGGGAGGTGTAACACCCCAAACCCATATCTATCGTCGGAACAGAGTTACGGAGTATTACCGGAACTTTCAAAACATTTTCAGATAAATCATGTCAATCACTGTTCATTTTTCAAGATTATTCATAACGCCCCTTAAATAGACCCTCGAGGCCCAATATAAGCATTAGAATCGAGTCAGGAATAAATCAGAAACTCTAAGAATTTTTCGCGAAATTTCAAAAATTTTCCAAGGTGCAGGGCTCACGCGCCCGTGTAGTCCAAGAGATATACCCGTGTAACCCTAGGACACGCCCGTGCTACAGGCCGTGTTCGACCTCGTGTAACTCTCTGACTTGTGCACACGGCCATACCACACGCCCGTGTGCTAGGTCATGTGGTTGATTTAATTATTTCGAAATTAGGTGCAGGTTTCACACGGCCAAGACGCACGCCCATGTTCTAGGCTGTGTAGCACACACGGCTGAGACACACGCCCGTGTCTCTGCCCGTGTGATCAATTCTGAGCATTCTGTTTCTCAAAATTAAGGTGCAAGGGACACATGGCCTAACTACACGCCCATTTACCCGGTCGTGTGTCACACACGGTCTAGACACACGCCCGTGTGTCTGTCCATGTGGACAAAACAAAGCCATTCCTAGCTTCATTTCTCACCCAAAATCATACCAAAATCCTGCGCCAAACTTACATCCAAATACCAACCATTCCAAGCATTGAATTCAAGCAATTTGTAACATCTAACATGATATATTGTTACATGCATTCATTCTTTTAATCTTACCGTTTACAAGCATACCCATTTAACCTTTCTCAATCAATCAATAATAAACACTTATGTTATCTCCATAAGATAAACTTAAATACATATATACATGTACCGAAACATAATCATCATTAGCCATTCCAATGGCTAGGTTACAATAATCATTTACATTTACATGCCAATATGGCCAATATAACCTATACATGCCATTATAACCATAATTGCTTTACCATATTCACTGAAGTAGGCCGATGGACAGTGTGAGTGATCTCCGCCAAGTTTCCAATCCAACGAGCTTCTGATTTACTCTAAAACAGGGAAATAAAACTAAGTAAGCATAAAATGCTTAGTAAGTTCGTATAACATGGTACTTAACTTACCATTCATTCTATTTTGAGGTAACTATGTAAGGCATATTTAATCAATTTTCCCTCAAGCCCTACACATATCCTCATTGCCCTTGTTAGTCATATATTCCATAATAACACCACAAACATATATGTGCTCAACAACAATCAAGTTTCCATGCACATATGCTTTCTACAACATGTATTTATTTAACATGTACAAATCTTCTTTTTATATTACAAGTATAATTTCATAATAGTTCATCTCGAGTTCAAATCATTTCATATCAAAACTTTACCCATATTACTCAGAATATCAAGGTCACGATTAGTACACTCAAGGTGTACAAGTCTATAATCAAGGATGTACATACTCATCAAATAAATTCCATGTACAATATCATCATTTTATATTTCCATAAATCACTTATCACGTATCGTCATTTTCACGTATTTCAGGCCGATCTGTGTAATAACTCATTTCTTATTCATATCTTCTTATGTCAAGAACTTTTACTCATTGAATTTATCTGCAATATCGATGGATACACAGGTTGTACATTCGTGGTGTACAAATCAGGATCCGTCAATTCATATTCAATGATACCCATAAGGTACTATTTTAGAGAGTACACTATCGAGCCACATATATATAAACAACAAGATTACCAGTCCAGGCTAAATCTTGTCTACAATATATACTCGATAAAGCTTAGTCAAGATTACCAGTCTAGGCTAAATCCATTTTATCACATATGCTCTAAAGTGCTTGATCTGGATTACCTGTCCGGGCTAAACCCAATACATAACATATGCTTGAGAGGACTTATATTAAGATTACCTGTCCGGGCTAAATCCTTTCATAAATGAGGTCAATAGGATTACTCGTCCGAGCTAAATCCTGTCAGCAACAATTACAGGACCTCGTTCATTTCGGGAAATCACATATCCATCGATTTTTATTTATTCAAACGAGATTTAACATTTTTCAAACATTATCAAGCATGTGATTATTTCATACATTTATAAAATTCATGTAATTCAAATAAACACATTCCACATTCATTTCAAGCATAAAAGTAACCTTTTTACCATTTATCTGGTATTTCTCGTATATGTTTACGGGACTTAACTTTTGTTAAGTATTCTTGATCATGTAACAAAGTTCATATTCATAGCATTCAAATAATTCACACATATACACATTCAATACAAGCATATAAATATACATAATTTAGTTACACGAACTTACCTCGACAAATGCTCGTGCACGTAAAATCTACTGATCCGACATTTTCCTCTTTTCCTCGTTCTAACTCCGAATTTGGTCTATCCAGATCCAATTTAGCCATGAAAGTTTCTTCTCTCTCTCCTAGGGTTTCCATGTATTTTTGGGGAAGAAGATGATAAAATAAGATGATATTTCTTTTTATCATCTTTTAATTAATTAAAATATTTCACTTTCCAATTTAGTCCTTACCCTTTTTCTAAATTTCCATGGATGAATCATCATAATATCTACATACTTTTCTTTAATGGTCTAATTACCATATAAGGACCTTAAGTTTTGAATTCCATAGCTATTTAATCCTTATAGCTACTAGAATTCTACTTTTGCATTTTATGCGATTTAGTCCTTCTCGTAATTAAGCACATAATCGGTA
Source organism: Gossypium sturtianum (assembly GCA_025698515.1). Taxonomy (NCBI): domain Eukaryota; kingdom Viridiplantae; phylum Streptophyta; class Magnoliopsida; order Malvales; family Malvaceae; genus Gossypium; species Gossypium sturtianum. The sequence continues at coordinate 121,677,026 of CM046952.1, forward strand.
AAATTTTCTTATCAAAATTTTCACATGACATTTCTATCATATTACGGACCATAAAATAAAATAAAAATAAATTTTATTTTCGGCTCAGATTTGTGGTCCCGAAACCACTGTTCCAATTTTACCGAAATTGGGCTGTTACAGGAGGTACTGGTTTTCTTCATAAAAGAATCTTTGCAAGTAGATTCCTAAGCCACTCGTCCTCTTGCCCTGCTAAGTTAAGAGCTATAAAATCTGACTTTATCGTGGAGCGAGCAATAAAGGTCTGTTTAGTATACTTCCATGAAATGGTTACTCCACCCAAAGTAAAGACATACCACTTGTAGAGCTCACATGATCATTATGAGTTACCCAGTTTGCGTCATAATAACCCTCAAGGACTGTACGGTATCTAACAAATTCCAACTCCCAAGTTTTTTTACCTTTAAGGTATTAAGCAAACGCTTTAAAGCATTTCAATGCTTGTTGCTAGGATTATGAGTATATCTACTTAGTCTACTAACTACACAAGTAATGTCCGACCGAGTGTAGTTCATCAAGAACAAAAGTTTTCCAATAATATTAGCATACTCTAATTGATAAACACTATTTCCTCTGTTCTTTAACAGTTGTAAGCTAGAATCATAAGGAGTTCTTACAAGGATTACATCAAAGTTATTAAAACTTTTTTAACACTTTCTCTATATAGTGAGATTGATTTACTGCAAATTCATTTTTTGATTTTGTAACCTTAAATCCTAAGATTACACCTACCCCTCCCAAGTCAGCCATTTCAAATATGGTAGATAAGAAATTCTTAGTTTTATCAATAGCTTCTATACTAGAACTGAAAATAAACATGTCATTTATATACGGACTTATGATGACATAATCAGAACCAAACATATTAGAATACACACATGTATCTGTACCATTATTAATAAAACTAAAACTAAGAATAGTCTTATGAAATTTCTCATATAATTGTTTAAGAGCTTGTTTGAGACAATACAAAGATTTTTTGAGTCTGCAAAATTTATCTTCCATACTAGGTGCCACTGATCTTGAAGGTTACTCTATGTAGATCTCCTCATCCAAATCACCATTCAAGAAAGTTGTTTTCACATCCATCTAATGTACCAAATTTTTTTGAATGGAAGCTAAAGCAAACAAAACACGAATGGTTGAAATTTTAGTCACAGGAGAGTATATATCAAAATAATCTACTTCAAATTTCTCAGTAAACCCTTTAACCACTAGTCTTGCCTTATACTTTTGTATTGAACCATCTAGTCTAAGTTTCTTTCTAAATACCCATTTATTACTAATAGGTCTAAAACCTCTAGGCAAGTTTACTAATTCCTAAGTGTGATTAGACATAATAGATTCAAGCTCATTAATAACATCTCCTCAAAAACTAGCATATATTGAATTTATGGCTTCATCATAGGTTTTTGAATCCTCATCCATAAAAAATGCATGAGCAATAGAATCACTTATTAAGTTTAAATCATTAATCTCAATTACAAAAGAAGTAAGAAAATCATGTCCGAAACTAGTGGCAGTCCTTTGTCTTTTACTTCTTCTAGGTTCCACATTATCATTCAGAATATCTCTATTATGTGTACTAGAAGAAGTAACATGCTCATCTAATTATATATCAAGATTTATGCCAGATTTCTTTAAAGGGAATTTTTTTCCAAATAAAACAACATCTCTAGATTCACATATGGAAGAATCATGCAAAGACATGAATCTATATACAGCACTGTTTAGAGCATAAGCAACAAAAATAACATCAATAATTTTTGATCCGATAGTGTTCTGTTTAAAAACAGCCAAGCCTACTATTGATAAGCACCCCCACACTTTCAAGGATTGTAGATTAGGGGTATATCCTTTCCGCAATTCGTATGGGGTATAGTCTAATTTTTTATGAGGCACTATATTAAGAATGTGGTTTATAGAAAGTACGACCTCCCCCCACATGTGGTCAGGTAAACCTACACTAAGTAGTAAAACATTCATCATTTCTTTTAGACTTCTATTTTCCTTTCATCTATGCCATTTTGTTGTGGAAAATAGGGAGCGAAAAACTCATGTATAATTTTGTCTTTCTCACAAAATAATTTAAGAAAGTTAGTGTCATACTTGCCACCTTTATAAGATCTAAGACGTTTTATTATCCTATCAAGCTAGTTTTCTACTTCTACTTTATAAAGGAGAAAGGTTTGATCAGCTTCATCTCTTGTTCTTAGAAGATAAACTTTTGTATACCTAGAGTAGTCATCTATAGTAGCATTTTCTATTTTTACTTTCTGTGTTTTTAAAATCTGCTAAATTTGTATGAACTAACTCTAAAAGTTCAGTCTTCCTATCAAAAATAGTCTTTAAGGAATGTCTAGCATGCTTGGCTTCAACACAAATTTCACATTTATTAAAGCTACTATCATCTAGATTAGGAAGTAGATTCATTTTTATAAGTTTTTTTTGAAGAATGAATATTCACATGTCCTAATCTAGCATGCCACATGTAAAATGATTTAACAATATAAGCAGAAATGATGGCTCTATTATTATTAAACATAGTCTCAATCACAAATAAACCTCCACTCATGTAACGCCCCGAATTTTGGGCCTAGATGAATTGGGCTTTGGGCTTTGGGTCTCATAAATTTTTAAGTGAGCAACAAAATGACAAATGACATGTTGGCTTTAAGGGTTTAATAAACTTGGAGTGTCTATGGGTATTGGAGAAGTGCTGGGTTCGAACTTTGAGGAGAAGGAATTTTTAATTAATTATTAAAGGAACCAGGGCGGTGAGTAGTTGGGCTTTTAAATAAAAATTGGGAAAAATGGCATCAAAGAGTCTTGTGGTGGAGTGGCTAAGTGACGCCACTTAGGGTATAGGGAGGTGGCGTTATGGGCTAGCAAGGAGATTCTAGGTTCGAATCCTAGCTTAGTATTTTTTTTAGGAGTTCAATTTTGGCCTTCTAGAAGGTTGGAAGTGGTGTGGTGATGGACTATAAGGAGAGTGATCAGAAGAGAAAATTTAGGAAAAGGATTGGGGAGTTATCGTGGAGAAAAATTAGGAGATGAGATATGTGGAAGAGGTTGAGCCGAATTGGGAATTTTGGGATAGGAAATTCGGCTATAGGCTATAAATAGGTGTCGATTTTGGGGTTCTAGGCTAATGCCAAATTCTTTCTTTTTATTTTGCCGAAAACTACTTTTCTCTCCAAATACCTGAAAGCCGAAATCCCTTATTCTTCCTCTTCTATTTTGCGCCATTTCTTCCCTTCCTTCTCATCAAACTCTTTTCTTTCCTTTGCTTCTAGTCTATTTCTTTTGTGCCGAATATTCTTGGTCCCTAAAGTCCAGTATTCCTTTTTTGCTGAATCCCTTGTGTGCCACCCCTTTTCTTCCACAATTTGATCAAAGCAATCCTTTTTTTTTCTGTTACTTAACCGAATATTCATTCTCTCCCTCTTTCAAATCTTTTATTCTCCTCGCGGTTACTAAATTTTCTGGGACTAGCTATTGCCTTCATTTGGACGATTGATAAGGAATTTACGATGAGCAAAGGGGGATCTAGTAAAGAGTCAGTAAAGATGCCGACTGAGTGTGAGCAAGTGACCACTACTCCCAAGTTTAAGCGACGTAAGGTGTCTGCGGTTCGGGACTTTCCGCCTGGATGTGGAAGGGGGACTACAACAGACCTCGGATTAAATAGGCAAATCGCAGTCGATCAAGGCAAGTATAGGTTGTCCTTCGGTGAGTGGTTGTAGTGGATTTATTTTAATTTATTAAGTAAGTGACTGATGAAGGGTAATGTTTGAATATAGGTTCCGACGATTATGAGTACTTAGTACTCCAGGTGGTAAGGTGTGTACTTCTACCCTATGATTCGATAGTTTAATATAAAGTCGAAGGTGTGTACATATACTTCACACACGACAATCGACAAAAGTCGAAATCCCGAAAAAACTGAAATGTCGAAAAGCTGAAAAGCCGAAAAGGTTGGCACTGGCAACCATACGAGCGTGTGAACAGTTGTGTGGGAACACCGATATGATTACCGGGGCCGAGAGAGTGATCTCATGGTCTCGGGCCACTGTTTGGCCGATCGGGCCAGACGGGGCTAAATGGGCCTGCCAAGCTCGTGGGCCCAAATCGACAAGAGTTGATATGTGAAGTTGAATGATGGATTGATATGGATGGTTGTATGATTTGATTATGATCGGGCCTAATGGGCTACATAAACATGATTGGGCTATATGAACATGATTGGGCTTAGTGGGCCTTATGGGATTTTAGAAATGCATGCTAGGGTTTTTATGGACTCTAGGCCTAGTTCTGATAAATTCTTAAATAGCATAAAACTTAAGTTAATAATCAAACATGTCTGTGGACAAGTCGCTAGGTTAGAGTGTGGCAATGGACATATGCATGTCTAGGATTAGATCTAGGGAGAGCTTGGTACTTAAGCGGTCCTAGTGACCCACCTCCTCTTCTCTGGGATCCTACCTGGTGCATAATGTCTGTTCACTTTAGCCGCAAGGACTTGCTGATGGGCTAAAGTTCATAACTAAAACCCGAGATGAAAGAAATTATGAAAATACCCCTCTAGGGTAGATTTACAAAAATACCCTTGGGTAGTGAAATGACGAAATACCCTTGGTTTACAAAATTACCAAAATACCCCTGATTTATAAAATTACTGAAATACCCTTGATTTGTGAAATGACTATGATACCCCTATGTGTTGAATGTAAGATTTATGGATGTTACATTTACAATTGCTGCATTCATATGATATGCTGTTTAGGTTGCATAAGGGTTGGGAATTGTGGAACGGAGGAAGTATATGAGGATCGCATGGTTGCTTGACAATTGTAGATCCACCGATGGCTTTTTAAGCCTATTATATGATTAAGCGACTTTGTCGCAATGTTAGGTAGTACCGCAACCGGCTACCCTTGATGTGTATCGAATGGGTGGGTCGATTTAGAAATCCCCACGTAAGTGTTTCGGTTGGACTGGAGATGATGTGTAAATTTGATAGATTATTTGGGGAGGGTTTGCACTGCATTGCATGTATGATATTATTATGTTAATAATATGATATGTATGCTATTTGTTTGACGAGGGTCGTACACAATGAGTTTTCGAAAACTCACTCCCTCTTTTATTTTTCTCAAGTGATCCTCGTGAGGCGGTTCGACGGATGGAGGACTCTCAGAGGTGGCCAACTAGCAAGACGATTAGACTTGTTTTCCTTAATATCTAAATTCTGGATTTTAAGTTGTTTATTTTAAGTTATTTCAGATTGTAATAAGGTTTTCCCTCTAGTTATTATTCCATTACTTCCACTAGGCTTTGTAATTTTGAAACGGATCTTGGATTTATTTCTTTTAAGCATATTTCAAGTTTTTTTTTAAATAATTGTGTTTTAAGAACGAGCTTCCGCTGTCGAAGGAAATTTTTACATAGTAACAAGGAAATGGTTTTTGGCTACACCTCATTTTGAAAGCAAAATGGATTTTACTTAAATTTTCTCTAGAAGGGTTTTTAATGAAAACAAGGTTTTCACTAAAACACTTCAATGTGACACGCCAGATTCGGGCCTAACTTCTAGGTCGGGTTTGGGGTGTTACATTTAGTGGTATCGGGCTGTGAAATGGGCCTTAATACTTGGGTTAAAAAAAACTATTTTTGTATTGGATCGAAATGTTTTGGAAATTCTTGTGATGTGGCGCACCGAGTCTCCGACGTCAAACCAAGTAAGTTCTCTTATTATTAAGTTTGTTTAACTTGATATACTGTAGATATTTAGTGGGCTACTTTATATGATTATACTAAAGTTTTTTAGTTAGAGTGAAACTAAAGTCCGTAGGAACTTGAAACTGTAGAGGATTTACGAAAACAACCTCTTTACTTAATACTATCATAAAACATTAGAGCTAAAGTGTGTTAGTGTTATTAAAATCAGAGTGCGCAGCGAAAGCATAGTGGTGTGACTTGAGCGGTGTGATTAATAGTTAGTTGGAAATTTCGAGGACGAAATTTCTTTAAGGGGGTAGAATTGTTACGCCCCAAATTTTGGGCCTAGATGAATTGGGCTTTGGGTCTCATAAATTTTTAAGTGAGCAAGAAAATAACAAATGACATGTTGGCTTTAAGGGTTTAATAAAATTGGACTGTCTAAGGGTATTGGAGAAGTGCTGGGTTTGAACTTTGAGGATAAGGAATTTTTAATTAATTATTAAAAGAACCAGGGTGGTGAGTAGTTGGGCTTTTAAATAAAAATTGGGAAAAATGGCATCAAAGAGTCTTGTGGTGGAGTGGCTAAGTGACGCCACTTAGGGTATAGGGAGGTGGCGTTATGGGCTAGCAAGGAGATTCTAGGTTCAAATCCTAGCTTAGTATTTTTTTTAGGAGTTCAATTTTGGCCTTCTAGAAGGTTGGAAGTGGTGTGGTGATGGACTCTAAGGAGAGTGATCAGAAGAGAAAATTTAGGAAAAGGATTGAGGAGTTATCGTGGAGAAAAATTAGGAGATGAGATATGTGGAAGAGGTTGAGCCGAATTGGGAATTTGGGGATAGGAAATTCGGCTATAGGCTATAAATAGGTGTCGATTTTGGGGTTCTAGGCTAATGCCAAATTCTTTTTTTTTTATTTTGCCGAAAACTACTTTTCTCTCCAAATACCTGAAAGCCGAAATCCCTTATTCTTCCTCTTCTATTTTGCGCTGATTTCTCCCCTTCCTTCTCATCAAACTCTTTTCTTTCCTTTGCTTCTAGTATATTTCTTTTGTGCCGAATATTCTTGGTCCCTAAAGTCCAGTATTCTTTTTTTGCCGAATCCCTTGTGTGCCACCCCTTTTCTTCCACAATTTGATCAAAGAAATCCTTTTTTTTTTCAGTTACTTAACCGAATATTCATTCTCTCCCTCTTTCAAATCTTTTATTCTCCTCACATTGGCTAAATCTTCTGGGACTAGCTATTGCATTCATTTGGCCGATCGATAAGGAATTTACGATGAGCAAAGGGGGATCTAATAAAGAGTCAGTAAAGATGCCGACTGAGTGTGAGCAAGTGACCACTACTCCCAAGTTTAAGCGACGTAAGGTGTCTGCGGTTCGGGACTTTCTGCCTGGATACGGAAAGGGGACTACAACGGACCTCGAATTAAATAGGCAAATCGCAGTCGATCAAGGCAAGTATAGGTTGTCCTTCGGTGAGTGGTTGTAGTGGATTTATTTTAATTTATTAAGTGACTGATGGAGGGTAATGTTTGAGTATTGGTTCTGACGATTATGAGTACTTAGTACTCCAAGTGGTAAGGTGTGTACTTCTACCCTATGATTTGATAGTTTAATATAAAGCCGAAGGTGTGTACATACACTTCACACACGACAATCGGCAAAAGCTGAAATCTCGAAAAAACCGGAATGCCGAAAAGCCGAAAGGTTTACGCCGAAAAACCACACGAGTGTGCGAACAGTTGTGTGGGAACACCGATATGATTACCAGGGCCGAGAGAGCGATCTTATGGTCTCGGGCCACTATTTGGCTGACCGGGCCAGACGGGGATAAATGGGCCTACCGAGCTCGTGGGCCCAAATCGGCAAGAGTTGATTTGTGAAGTTGAATGATGGATTGATATGGATGGTTGTATGATTTGATTATGATCGGGCCTAATGGGCTACATAAACATGATTGGGCTTAATGGGCTATATGGACATGATTGGGCTTAGTGGGCCTTATGGGATTTTAGAAATGCATGCTAGGTTTTTATAGACTCTAGGCCTAGTTCTGATAAATTCTTAAATAGCATAAAACTTAAGTTAATAATCAAACATGTCTGTGGACAAGTCGCTAGGTTAGAGTGTGGCAATGGACATAAACATGCTTGGTACTTAAGAGGTCCTAGTGACCCACCTCCTCTTCTCTGGGATTCTACCTGGTGCATAGTGCCTGTTCACTTTAGCCGCAAGGACTTGCTGATGGGCCAAAGTTCATAACTAAAACCCCGAGATGAAAGAAATTACGAAAATACCCTTGTAGGGTAGATTTACAAAAATACCCCTGGATAGTGAAATGACTGAAATAACCTTGGTTTACAAAATTACCAAAATACCCCCGATTTATAAAATTACTGAAATACCCTTGATTTGTGAAATTACTATGATACCCCTATGTGTTGAATGTAAGATTTATGGATGTTACATGTACAATTGCTGCATTCATATGATATGCTGTTTAGGTTGCATAAGGGTTGGGAATTTTGGAACGGAGGAAGTATATGAGGATCGCATAGTTACTTGACAATTATGGATCCATCGATGGCTTTTTAAGCCTATTATATGATTGGCAGCTTTGATGCAATGTTAGGTAGTACCGCAACCGGGCTACCCTTGATATGTATCGGATGGGTGGGTCGATTTAGAAATCCCCACAGAAGTGTTTCGGTTGGACGGGGATGATGTGTACCGGATGGATTATTTGGGGAGGGTTTGCACTGCATTGCATGTATGATATTATTATGTTAATAATATGATATGTATGCTATTTGTTTGACGAGGGTCGTACACACTGAGTTTTCGAAAACTCACTCCTCTTTTTATTTTTCTCGGTGTGATCCTCGTGAGGCGGTTCGACGGATGGAGGAGGACTCAGAGGTGGCCAACTAGCAAGACGATTAGACTTGATTTCTTTAATATCTAAATTCTTGATTTTAAGTTGTTTATTTTAAGTTATTTCAGATTGTAATAAGGTTTTCCCTCTAGTTATTATTCCATTACTTCCACTAGGCTTTGTAATTTTGAAATGGATCTTGGATTTATTTCTTTTAAGCATATTTCAAGTTTTTTTTTGAAAATAATTATGTTTTAAGAACGAGCTTCCGTTGTCAAAGGAAATTTTTACATAGTAACAAGGAAATGGTTTTTGGCTACACCTCGTTTTGAAAGCAAAATGGATTTTACTTAACTTTTCTCTAGAAGGGTTTTCAATGAAAACAAGGTTTTCGCTAAAACACTTCAATGTGACACGCCGGATTCGGGCCTAACTTCTAGGCCGGGTTTGGGGTGTTACAACTCAAATAACCATTCCCCACATAATCTGCATTTTGGGAAAATATAAGTTTATCGAATTCAAATACTAGTTTAATGCTTGTCTTATTTAGTAATCCATCACTAATCAATTTTTTACGCATGGCAGGTACATAAAAGACATTATTCAATTCCAACATTTTACCAGATGTAAGTTTGAGTAAAATATTTTCTTTACTGAGTACATCCAAAGTGCTAGATTACCCATGTAGACTTGTTCACCTTCAGCTATGTTGGGAAATATGTTCATATTTTAGTAAACATGTAATTGTTCTCTATGTATTTGAATGATAAATAGTTAATTTCACATTTCACTGTTATATCTTTTGTGTTTTTGTCTTTCATATTTTGCATACATAACAAAATTATGAGAATCAAATATTAGCCCATTGGTTGTCTAAGTTTAAACTGATGATAAGTGGCACTGTAAGAATGTTTACATTGCGAGAAAGACAAATTACTTTAGTAGATAATCTGAACGAGTCTGTACTCCTGTAAAAGAATCAAAATCAAAGTGAGCATTTGATTCAAATACTTAGAAGTATTATTATGTCGTCTACAATTCAAATTGGGGAGATGACTAGTCTTGGCTATTGCAGTAGTTGACTCCACGGGTGGAGACATAGATGTATTTATTGGAAGAATGATACATTGGACAGGACCCAAGATGAATTAATTATGAATCCGTTTGTGAATTAATTCATTTGTGACATTCATGGTGTAATTTACCTAAATCCTGAGTTAGTCATTGACCATACATATGCAACTCATGTGCTTTAAAGGTGATTGAGCCCATAGCCGGTATGTTGGGTACATGACTTGATTATGACATGGTTTTACAAGCAACAATGGAATTCATAGCTCGATTAAAGAGTTAACGATATCCTCACATTGGTATTGTGTGAATTGATAAATATGGAATATGACCACGGGTTGCTTGTTCTCGAATGAGTAATTTATCACAATCATTTGTTGACAGTGATCATATTAATCATTAATTAGACAATGTGGCAATGAGATAAAATATGATTGTATTGAGTGAACGAATTTAACTCAAAGGAATCAAAGATATCATATGAGGGTAACACCCACATGACGAGGTTATTGGACAAAGCAGTTGGTTGAATTTCTTTCGTAAATAGTATACAATAAGAAATTTTCAATCATGATACTTCTTGTGGACTGACTCTATGATTAAGTAATTGCAAATTATTGGAACGATGCTTCTGGACATAATTGTAATTACTAGAGCCTAATTATATATGTCTGATTAGTCCTTCTGCTAGCTCAACAAAAGGTCAATCGGATTGCATTTGGGTCAGAAGAAAATTTTATGACTTTGGAAATAATTTAATTAAGTCGATTTATTTGATGTGGAATTAAATTAGGCGGTGGTGAGAATTGTTCAACTAGAGAATTTGGTTATGTAACACCCCAAACCCGGCCCAAACAATATGACCGAATTTGGTTTGCTACAGAGAAAAGATTTTGAAAACCATTTTAAAACCGATTTTAAAATTAGTCGAAATGCCTTTCAATTTAAATTTTCTTTGTTAAAAACCAAACTTAAAATATTTGGTTGAGTCGAGTTGTTTAAAAATTTCAATGTACCCGATGGTACTTTAAAACATTTTATGCTTAATTTGAGAAAACATGTGCAACCGCTTTAACATCATCAAGTAGTTTAAACCAAACATTCAAACACGCAAAGAATAATAAAATCATACTAGGAGGCCTTATTACAAATAAGCAACATAAACCTAAAAGAAAGATAAATAAAATCCAAAATTCATTTATTAAAAGTCTCCACTTTGCATGGCCACCTCGAGTCCATCCGGCTCACTCACCGCGGTCTACGAATCACCTGAAAAATTAAAGGAGAAGGTGAGTCACCAAGACTCAATGTGTAACCCTTCCCGGTTTAGTGCAACAACATACACAAATTATAACCAATTAACATGCATAAGTTTAAAATGCACCCAACCTAACCATCCATACGCCTTTTTCTACCCGTGTGGTACCAAACCACCGGTGGTGCTAAACCACTGGTGTCCAAAGACACAATTGTGTTACCAAAACACTGGTGACATATAGTCATAGATGTGATGCCAAATCACCGGAGATACCAAATCTCTGGTGTCCAAGACACAAATCGAATGATGGGGCCAACCCCTCGTGTGATACCAAATCACCGCGCACGATCCCATATCTCAAAGTGGGGCCAACCCACGGTGGAATTAACCACGAGGACAAGTCGCTATGAGGTGCCAAACCTCTGGAGGTACCAAACCTCACGGTGACCGTAGTCACGATGTGTTACCAAAACACCGTGTCCGCGACACGAATATCACCGCCCCCTCCACTCATCAACCCATATCAAACAATTATGTATATTTATCAAATCATGCAAAAGGTTTATTTTAACAACATTAATAAATTTATCATTGCCATATGTCCAATAATACACATACCAAATGTGTCATGCTTCCCAAAAGCATCAAATAGTAATCTCATAGTCACAAAGACTTACCCGAATCCTTGTTAATACCATGATGATATTACATCCATGTCTACATAAATCAATTAGGCATAATATAACACTTAGCATATTAAAAGTTATAAGATGTGTATGTACACACACACTGTATTTAACGAAAGCCTTAAATCCCGATTAGACAAATCGGCCACACAAACTTTCCTTGTCCCCAAAAGCCTTCAACACTATCCAACACACTCCTAAAAGAATCGGCCTCACTTCCCTACAATCAACCATCATCATTAAGGTTTATTAGCCTTCCGCTTAAACGAAACTTAAAAGAATAATCCTTTGAAATAAACCCTTACCACCTTACCAAAAACCGATTGCTAGAGAAGTCCCAAAGAAAACTATGTTACCTTCAATATTCGGCCTAAGAGATTCAAGATAGAAGAAGAATATTTTCTATGGCACAACAAAGAGGTATATTCGGCTATAGGACAAAAAAGAAAATAATGGGAAGAGAAATATAATTTCGGCAAAGAAGAGTGTATAGGAGGTTTTTGATGTTTAAGCAAAACAAATGGGAGAACAAAAAGGTTAATGCAAGTTTCTGGTTTTGAGAGAAATGAAAAGGAGAAAATAGCAAATGATCAAAAATGACCAAATGGTCAAAAGAGTTTAGGCTTACCACAATGTAGAATTCGGCAAAAAGAAAAGTGTTTGAGAGAAAATGTTTTGCAACTTTTGCACCAAATGAAAGAAATGACCAAAAAGAAAAGACTTCAATCCTAGCCAAACTAAGGTAAAATTTCTGGCCCCCTTTAGCCACTTTGCCGTCCAAGTTCATGGCATAAAGGCCATGAATTTGTTTCCAAAACATTTCCCACAAACCAAGCCTTTGTCCCCTCAATTTACCATAACTTCAAGATATCTTATCATAACCTTAGGAATCTTATCCCTTATTCCATGCTTTCCTTAAACAATAATTCAACTTACCAAAAATTATTAGTCCACCTATCATAATTATGTTTGACCGTCCATTAAAGCTAACATACAAAAATAACTTTTAAAAATGCTATACCTACTACTCAACCACTAACCTCATGCAACCTTTCAAGCTCTTTAACCAACTTGCCACTAATTCATCTTGTGCTTTAATATACACTTAAATTAACTTAAGTGCTAAGCTCATTTAATCCTCTTCATTAAATAAGCCATACTAAAAATTATCCTACTAAACCGAGCTTACTCAAGACCCCTAATTAAGTCTTATAACACCACAAATAATATCACGAAAATTTAAACACAAGCAAAATAATTCAATCACGAATAACCCCTATTTCGTGATGTTACGCTTCTACCCCCTTAAAATAATTTCGTCCTCGAAATTACCCGATCGTAAGAGATGGGGTATTGCCGCCAGTATTACATCCTCGGGTTCCCACGCCGCTTCTCCGTACTCATGGTTTCGCCATAGCACTTTCACCAAAGGTACCGACTTTCTACGCAGAACCTTGACATCACGATCTAAGATCTGAATCGGTTCCTCCTCGAACGATAAGTCGGAGTTAACCTCAATCTCTGCTCTTCGGCACGACGTGCGATGGATCCGACCTATACCGCTCTAAGCATCGACACATGGAAGACATCGTGAATCGACTCAACTCTGCTTTGGCGCTTCGAGTGATAAGCTACCGGTCCTACTCGCTTCAACACAAGATACGGGCCGATGAACCTTGGACTTAATTTCCTTTTTGCCCAAAGCGCAACACCTTTTTCAAGGCGACACCTTCGTAAAGACTTTATCTCCTACCTCGAATTCCATTTCCTTGAGCTTGAGATCGGCGTAAGACTTCGCGCTATCCGACGCTTCCTTGAGACGAGCCCGAATTACCTTAACTTTATCTTCGCCAGTCACCAACTCGGACCCAAAACCCGACGCGTCACCCAATTCCGTCCAACACGTAGGAGTACGGCACTTCCGCCCATACAATTGCTTCATATGGAGCCATTTGGATACTCGCTTGATAACTATTGTTATAAGCGAATTCCGCCAACGGTAGATACTCCTCCCAACCGCCATCAAATCCGTAACGCAACCTCTGAGCATATCTTCTAAGATCTGAATCACTCTCTCCCGATTGTCCGTCGGATTGCGGATGAAAAGTCATCTTTGAAGTCCAATCTCGTACCCAAAGCTTGATGCAACGCTCTCCAAAACCTCGATGTAAACCTCGGATCCCTATCTCGAGATAATCGATCATCGCACACCATGCAATCTCACTATCTCGGCTACATATAACTTAGCTAACCTCTCAGGCGAATAATCTACCCTTACAAGTATGAAATGCGCTGATTTAGTCGACGATCCACAATCACCCAACCGAATTCTTCTTGCTAGGCGTAAGAGGTAATCCACCGACAAAGTCCATGGTGATCCTCTTCCACTTCCACCGAGGAATCTTCACCGGCCGAAGTAAAACTGGATGGCAACCGATGTTCAAATTTCTGACTTGTTGACACGCTCGGACACTTACCCACGAACTCGCCATTTCCGCTTCGCACTGCCACCAAAATTGCTCTCTCAAATCCCGATACATCTTGCTACCTCCAGGATGCATAGCATATGGGCTGCTATGTGCGTCCCCAAGAATCCTTTGTCTCAACTCCACATCCTTCTGCATACAAGCTCTTCCTTTAAAGCACAAAACTCCATCACCGGGATGTATCTAAAATCCTCTAATCCACCATTCGGACTTGCAACCTCCGATCATTCAAACCATCATCCTCTAACCGCTTCTCCTTAATCGATCTAACCAAGTCGGCTTGACTTGCAATTACGCTAAAAGACTCCCATCATCGAACAGACTAAGTCGAGCAAACATCGATCTTAAATCGATACAACCTTACGACTCAACGCGGCTCGCCACCACGTTAGCCTTACCAGATGATACTCGATCGAACGATCGTAGTCCTTCAACAGCTCAATCCATCTACGCCTCCTCAAATTCAAATCCTTCCGAGTCAAGAGATACTTAAGACTCTTGTGATCCGTATAAACTATCGACTTCTCTCCGCATAAATAGTGCCTCCATATCTTCAAAGCGAAGACTACGACCGCTAACTCCAAGTCATGAGTCGGATAATTAGCCTCATGTGGTCTCAATCTGCCGAGATGCATAAGCCACTACCTTCCCTTTTCTTGCATCAAAGACGCATCCCAAACCAATATGTGATGCATCGCAATAAACCGTGAATTCCTTGCTCGCCTCAAAGTTGAATCAAAACCGAGCTTCACAGAATCTTCTTCAATTTGTCGAAACTTTCTTGCTTTGCTCCTCGGTCCACACAAATGGAACTCCTTTCCTCAACAACTTGGTCATCGGTGCGGCAATCAAAGAAAATCCTTCCACAAATCTTCGGTAATACCCCGCCAGACCTAGAAAACTCCGAATTTCAGCCACAGATTTAGGCGGCTTCCAATCCAACACTGCCTCAATCTTTCGAGGATCCACTCTAATCCCTTCGGCTAAAACAACGTGACCCAAGAAAGTCACCTCCTAAGCCGAGTCGCACTTACTAAATTTCGCATACAAATGCTTTTCCTCGGGACCGCAACACTACTCGCAAATGCGCATCATGCTCTTTTTCTCGACTTCAATACACCAAAATATCATCTATAAAGACCACAACAAACTGATCCAAAAATCGTTGAAATACCCTATTCATCATGTCCATGAAAGCCGGTGCATTAGTCAAACCAAACGGCATCACCAGGAACTCGTGAGTGTCCATACCGAGTACGAAATGCCGTCTTATGGATATCACCTCTTTCACCTTCAAATGATGATATCCGCACCTTAAATCAATCTTAGAGAAAACCGCAATTTCTTTTCAAATTTCAAACAAGTCATCTATCCTCGGCAAAGGATACTTGTTTTTAATCGTCACTTTATTCAACCAAGCGTAGTCTATACACAACCGCATCGCACCATCCTTCTTCTTGACAAAAAGTACCGGCGCTCCCCAAGGTGAAACACTTGGTCGAATGAAACCTCGATCCAACAACTCTTGTATCTCGAGCCTTCAATTCCAACAATTCCTTCGATTGCCATCCTATACGGAGCTATAGACACCGGCGCCGCTCCTGCAATGTGATCTATACCGAATTCTACCTCACGATCCGGAGGCAACCCCGAAATTCTTCAGAAATACGTCCAACAAATTCCTTTACGCTTTGAACATTCCTCACAAAAGACTCCTTAGCTTCCAAAGCACACACATGAACTACGAACGCCTCACGACCCTTCCCGACCATCTTTATCGCTTTCAACGCAGATACCACGTTGGATAGATAATCTCTCCTATTACCTATCATGACCACTTCTTCACCTTCAACCGTCTTCAAAACCATGCGCTTAGCAAAGACAATCCAAACTTGCTTGGTACTTGACCAACCAGTCCATCCCAAGAATCGATCGAACTCCTCAAACGGCGCTTCCATCAGATCGGCTACAAACACTACCCCTTGGAGTTCTAGGGGTACATCTCTATACACTTTATCTACTTCTACAGAGTGACCTAAAGGACTAAGTACAGTCATCCTCCTAGAAGCGCCTCTAGAACTAAACTCATGGTCTCAACTATACTACTAGCAATGTAAGAGTGCGTCGAACCCACATCTATCAAGGCGTTATATGGAACACCAAAATTAAAAACGCATCGGTTATGACGTCCGCATGCGTCTCCTTCCTCACGACGCCTCGCAAAGATACACCAAACCAGTCGCCTAGCCTCCGTGTTGCCAATACCTCGCCACCGCTCGCGACCTCCACTAGAGCCATAGCCACCTCTACCATAACCACGACCTCTCTGCGGTGCTGGTCCCTCCTTTCTAAATCGGGCACGACCTTGACCTTCGTGACCGATTCCTAGCTTGCTTACGTGGGCGCTCTCTCACGATGATCCAACGAACCACACTCGAAACATCCTTTCCCTCCGGTCCAACATTCTCCCCAATGGAACTTCCCACAATGATTACACTGGGTCGGTCTCGATTAGCACCGTGGACCTTCCCCGCCCGATTTGACCCACTCGCCTAAACCTTTTCTCGAACATTACCACCGACCCAGACGATCCAAAGCCTCTCTTGACTTGCTCCTATCATAACTTTGCCTCGCGGACTCCTTGATTCCTTCGGCTACCTTCGCTTTCTCCACCAAGACAAAGAAACTCACGTTCTTCTGCCAGGAGCAATCCGCCAACCTTAACTCGCCTCTAAGTCCGTCTTCAAAACGAACACAACGATCATGCTCGATGCCACTATTCCCCGAGCATAACGACTCAAATTTCCTTAGGAATTCCGCTTCATATTCCGACACGCATTTACTTCCTTGTACTAACCCCTAAAAGCTTTCCTTTGAGCATCAATGTAGCTTGAGCCAACATACTTCTTCCGATAAGAATTCTTGAAATACTCCCAAGTGAGATCATTTGTCGTAGCACCATCTCGAACCGTGAGCCACCATCGATAGGACTCATCCTTAAGAAGCGACACCTCCTTTCTTTTCTCCTCATTAGACAAATCTATCTCATCCATGATTCTTTCTTGGTCGATTCCAGCCAATACTCGGTGGTATTGGGCGCTACACGCACACACCTCGGAAAAATTCAGCTCAGTTAGCTCAAGTCTCTCAGAACCGACTTCGAGCTCCTCCACCTCCACCAATTCCAAACTACCCTTTCCGTAACCCGTAGCATCGCTTGTAACACAGCGTCGTCACCCGCCTAATCCTACTCTTCACTCCAAAGGTTGGGGTGGTGGTGGCGGTATCTCATTCTCGTGATCCTTGACCCGACCCGACGGGTTCCGAGCGGCCATCCTACCCCTTCCGCGCGTCCGACGACGGCCACGTCCTCTAAAGCTCATTCTAACTATCGCGCTTTAATCTGATTAGGAAATTTTTATGAATTAGTACATGTTTCACTTGATTATCCGCGAAGAAATTTTATGAAAAGAGTTTAATAGAGATTCTTTCGATCAAACAAGGTTTTAAGTCTTCTATCCCGGTTTACACAGAATAATACATCCATTCCCTATACCTTTCATACCTATGCACTCTTCTGCATTATCGTCTGCTTCTAACCTGTGGGTATTTTCGCTCATTTTTCCTAAAGGGTATTTTTGTAATAAACCAAGAAATTTGAAAACTTTAACAAATCGAGATATTTTGAAAATTTTCAAGATAAATTTGTCCTACCATCTAAAAAAATAATTTAATGATTTTAAACCAAGTTTTCCTTAAAACATGGCTAATCCCTTTCGGGTTTTATTTAGGATTTTGCCTATGACCGAGTCCTTTTGGTTAGGGTGAACCGAAGCTACGCACTGGTAGGAATCCCGCGAAGAGGAGGTGAGTCACGAGGACCGCTAAGTACCAAGCTCTTCCGATCCAATCCTAGACATGCGCACTAAGGTTACCACACCCTAACTCCTGCGACTTGGTCACGGGTTGGTTTTAATTAGGCCATTAAAGTCTTATGTCTTTGTTTGGAGTAAACTAGTCCTAAAGTTTAAAATACTATCACTATCTACGTCCCATGCTTCCTACCCTTCTACAGAATATAATTCATTCAAAAAAAGTCGAGAGATACTTACTTGGGCAAAGTTGGTGCCGGAGACTCTGCCATGCTTATTAAAACCAAAATTTTTCAAAAGACCTACTAAAACATTTTTGGGCCTTGGGCCCCACACAAGGAGCTTTGAACTGGGCTCGATACCAATTTTTGTAACACCCCAAACCCGCCCAAACAATATGACCGAATTTGGTTTGCTACAGAGAAAAGATTTTGAAAACCATTTTAAAACCGATTTTAAAATTAGTCGAAATGCCTTTCAATTTAAATTTTCTTTGTTAAAAACCAAACTTAAAATATTTGCTGAGTCGAGTTGTTTAAAAATTTCAATGTACCCGATGGTACTTTAAAACATTTTATGCTTAATTTGAGAAAACATGTGCAACTGCTTTAACATCATCAAGTAGTTTAAACCAAACATTCAAACACGCAAAAATAATAAAATCATACTAGGAGGCCTTATTACAAATAAGCAACATAAACCTAAAAGAAAGATAAATAAAATCCAAAATTCATTTATTAAAAGTCTCCACTGCATGGCCACCTCGAGTCCATCCGGCTCCTCACCCGCGGTCTACGAATCACCTGAAAAATTAAAGGAGAAGGTGAGTCACCAAGACTCAATGTGTAACCCTTCCCCGGTTTAGTGCAACAACATACACAAATTATAACCAATTAACATGCATAAGTTTAAAATGCACCCAACCTAACCATCCATACGCCTTTTTCTACCCCGTGTGGTACCAAACCACTGGTGGTGCCAAACCACTGGTGTCCAAAGACACAATTGTGTTACCAAAACACTGGTGACATATAGTCATAGATGTGATGCCAAATCACTGGAGATACCAAATCTCTGGTGTCCGAAGACACAAATCGAATGATGGGGCCAACCCTCGTGTGTGATACCAAATCACCGCGCATTTATCCCATATCTCAAAGTGGGGCCAACCCACGGTGGAATTAACCACGTGGACAAGTCGCTATGAGGTGCCAAACCTCTGAGGTACCAAACCTCTGGTGACCGTAGTCACGATGTGTTACCAAAACAACACCGGTGTCCGTCGACACACGAAATATCACCGCCTCTCCACTCATCAACCCATATCAAACAATTATGTATATTTACTGAAATCATGCAAAAAGGTTTATTTTAACAACATTAATAAATTTATCATTTCCATATGTCCAATAATACACATACCAAATGTGTCATGCTTCCCAAAAGCATCAAATAGTAATCTCATAGTCACAAAGACTTACCCAATCCTTGTTAATACCATGATGATATTACATCCATGTCTACATAAATCAATTAGGCATAATATAACACTTAGCATATTAAAAAGTTATAAGATGTGTATGTACACACACACCTGTATTTAACGAAAGCCTTAAATCCCGATTAGACAAATCGGCCACACAAACTTTCCTTGTCCCCAAAAGCCTTCTCACACTATCCAACACACTCCTAAAAGAATCGGCCTCACTTCCCTACAATCAACCATCATCATTAAGGTTTATTAGCCTTCGGCTTAAAACGAAACTTAAAAGAATAATCCTTTGAAATAAACCCTTACCACCTTACCAAAAACCGATTGCTAGAGAAGTCCCAAAGAAAACTATGTTACCTTCAATATTTGGCCTAAGAGATTCAAGATAGAAGAAGAATATTTTCGGCACAACAAAGAGGTATATTCTGGCTATAGGACAAAAAGAAAATAATGGGAAGAGAAATATAATTTCGGCAAAGAAGAGTGTATAGGAGGTTTTGATGTTTAAGCAAAACAAATGGGAGAACAAAAAGGTTAATGCAAGTTTCGGTTTTTGAGAGAATGAAAAGGAGAAAATAGCAATGATCAAAAATGACCAAATGGTCAAAAGAGTTTAGGCTTACCACAATGTAGAATTCGGCCAAAAGAAAAGTGTTTGAGAGAAAATGTTTTGCAACTTTTGCACCAAATGAAAGAAATGACCAAAAAGAAAAGACTTCAATCCTAGCCAAACTAAGGTAAAATTTCGGCTCCCCCCTTTAGCCACTTTGCCGTCCAAGTTCATGGCATAAAGGCCATGAATTTGTTTCCAAAACATTTCCCACAAACCAAGCCTTTGTCCCTCAATTTACCATAACTTCAAGATATCTTATCATAACCTTAGGAATCTTATCCCTTATTCCATGCTTTCCTTAAACAATAATTCAACTTACCAAAAATTATTAGTCCACCTATCATAATTATGTTTGACCGTCCATTAAAGCTAACATACAAAAATAACTTTTAAAAATGCTATACCTACTACTCAACCACTAACCTCATGCAACCTTTCAAGCTCTTTAACCAACTTGCCACTAATTCATCTTGTGCTTTAATATACACTTAAATTAACTTATGCTAAGCTCATTTAATCCTCTTCATTAAATAAGCCATACTAAAAATTATCCTACTAAACCGAGCTTACTCAAGACCCCTAATTAAGTCTTATAACACCACAAATAATATCACAGAAATTTAAACACAAGCAAAATAATTCAATCACGAATAACCCCTATTTCAGGATGTTACAGGTTAAATAAATTTCTTGAAAAATTAATTTCGAAAATCTAAGTGATTTTTGGAAAAATTAATTTTGATCAAGTAAAATTAAATTAATCAAATTAATTAAAATTAATATGATATTTTTGGAAATTAAATTTCAGGTTAGACAATTGACCCAATAAGTAATTGAACTTGAAAATTAGACTTGAGATTGAAAATTGGGCCCAATAACCCAAAATCGAGACCGAGACCCAAAAATTGATTGAACCGAGTTTGATATGTAAAACTAAACCGATAGTCGAACTAATGGCAGGATTGGACCGGTCAGACTGTCAATGACCCAGACCGAACCGACAACAACCGAATCGGCTCGAGGTGCCGTGAGGGTGTTACACTTGTGATGGCACCATCGGACACGACGGTGCTGGCGACTGCGACAACAGCATTTCGATAGCCGACGGGTGGTCCTTCGGCGATCGAGCAGTGGAGTAATCACACTCCTATTGGGACTCTATTGGTTTGATTTCAAATTAACTATTCCAAAAAAATATTATTTTAATATTTTTAATATTATATTTAATTTAATACTCATCTTGATAGTATTTTATTAATTTAATATTAAAGTGATTATTTTATTATTAAAATTAAATTTAATATTTATCTTATAGATAAATATTCTACTAATTTAATAGATTTAATATTAAATTTATTGTAATATTTATCTTGATAAGTATTATATTATTTTAATATTAAAGTGATTAAGTTTAATTTTAGTTGAACTCTTTAAACTCTCCCTATATAAAGAGAGCCATAAGTCATTATTTTACACGTACTTGAATTCAAGAGAAAGTTGTAGAGAGAAAATTCTATCAAGAAATTAATTCAGAAGATTTCTAGAAATATTTTTATTATTTACAACTTGACTCAGAAGTTTAGAGAAATTACGAAATTGCCCCATTGATAATTTTGTGGAAAATTTTTTGATTCGAAGCGAGGCCACACTCAACAGTCATGAGCTTGAGGATAGTAGTGAAGATTACTCGGTCAAAGCATTCATCCTAGATGAATCGAAAAGATACAATTTTGATTAAATGTTTATTAGTGTAGATATCACATTCATTTCTTGTTTTTGGAAAAAAAATTAAAACTCTATTTTTCCCTTAAACATATTTTTTGTTGTGTTTTCAAAACCTGATTTTCCAACATGCTACATTTTCAAATTTGGTGAACAATTCTTTTTTGGAGTAGAAATGTTTAGAGGCATCTGTATCTACAATCCACTCGGCATTATTCTTGACTAGGTTCATTTCGGAAACCACAATGACTATAACCTCATCTAGATGTTCAACTATATGTGTTTGTGGTTTGTTTTGATTCTGGTGGTCAGAACACTGGTAGCATTGGTATGCTTTGTGTCCAGCTTTGCCACATACGTAGCATTTCACAGGGGGATTGGTTTTTTTTTTTATTCTTCCCTGGTTTCTTGAAGTTGACAGCCTTTTGTTCTGGAGTTTTACTATCTTCTTTGAACTCCCAGCATCTTTAATCCTATTAAATTTAGGACCAGAACGAGATTTGACAAGGTTAGATTTTAAAGGAAATTGAGTTGAGGTTACTAAAAGCCTTATCTTTAAGACGTTTGGCTTCCTCAATCTTCATATGGCTAATTAGTTCTTCCAAAAGAATGTCCCACTTCTTATGCTTTTGGAGATTACGGTAGTTGGATGTAACACCCTTTACCCGTATTCAACATTGGAACAGGATACGAGGCATTACCGAACTTACAACACAAGCATTCACACAAATCCGAGTCATAAATTTGCGTCCAATTTAAAAATATTTGTATTCAATCATAAAGTCCCTAATACGAGCCTACGAGGCCCAAAACGTGCATTGGAAGTGGTTCGGGACTAACCCGAGAACTTTAGAAATTTTTACAAAACTTTAAAAAAAAATTTGCTAACTACAGGGCTCACACGCCTGTGGAGATCTTGGGTCACGCCCGTGCTCTCTCAAGGCATGCCTGTGCCTTGTGCCTGTGGTTGACACTGACTAAAATCACACGGCTATGGCACGCCTGTGCCTTCCACCCGTGGTCGACACTGACTAAAATCACACGGCCATGGCACGCCCGTGCCTTCCACTCGTGGTCGACACTGACTAAAATCACACGGCCATGGCACGCCCGTGGCCCTAGCCCGTGTGTAAAACCTTAGCATTCTGACTTAACCACACGGCCTATACACACGCCCATGTATCATGGCCGTGGGGAATTCATAATTTCATGAGCAAGGTGCAGACTTCACACGGCCTGGATACACGTCCATGGGCTAGCCGTGCCTCCCACACGGTTTAGACCCACGCCCGTGTGTCTAACTAAGTGGGCAATTAGTAGGCTATATACCAAGCCATTGCCACCTAAGGGTGCACACAAACATAACTCTACTCAGAACAATACAACTCCTAGCCCCTATGCAAGTATAAGAACTCATCCAACATACACATTATTGAAATGAACATACAATTCATGAATTTCATCTTCATTAAACAAAAGAGTTTCCCAAGTATTTGTCTAACTCATAGGGCCATTTACAAAATGACTTACATAGCCAACACTTTAACTAAAAATCACATCTTGACAAAATACTCAAGTCCTATACATGTCATACTCAAAACAAGTCTAAGATTGTTATACCAAAGTGTTGTCGATAGTGTAATTTCCGAACTCCTACAGTCACGATCCTCGAGTTACCTTGGCAATACTACAAGGGAGAAGGGCAATGAAAAAGGGGTAAGCATAAAGCTTAGTAAGTTGCATGGAAATAAATAACAATCATAATACTCATAAAAATAATCCATCCACGGTATTATCTAACCATACACAAATCAAGGCTTCTTGCCATGCTTACTTACAATTGCCCTTATTTAGCACATACCGTGTCACACATCGCAATCGTTTCTTCGTGACCCAGTCACGAGTACCTGTATTCACTCATTCACATGACTTAAATATCATTCGCATCTCTACTTCTAAATTCATCTACTTATCCCACCACTCACAAGGGATAGTCAAAGACACGTGTTTACCGTTATTACTATAAACATAAAACCAATGCCACGTCCCCGAGGTAGTCTTACATGGAGTCTTCTCTAGATACCAATGCCATATCCCGGACATGGTCTTATATGGAATTACCTCTAGGTGCCAATGCCATATCCCGGATATGGTCTTATACGATTTCTCAACTTGGTGCCGAGGCCATGTCCCGAACATGGTCTTATACGGGACCTTATTTATTTCATAATTCAATGATAGCATTTTCTATAATCAACATGGCCCAATTAGGACTCCAACATCTCATTCACATTAACTACTCAATTTAGTAACGCATTATGCTCTAATATAATGCCAAGCATTTCTCAACATGCTAATATGCATATTATTTAAGTCACATACAACTTACCTCGTTTTCAAAATGAGTTAGTTCTTCGGTTCAGTCCACAGCTTTATTCTTTCCCCGATCGAGGCAGATTCTCATCTCCTCTTGCTCTATAATAGCAAACTAGCTCATTTTAATCACGACATTAATATAAGCATTTCAATAATCATGCTTAAGCAAAATTACCATTTTGCCCCTTGACTTTGGCAAAATGACCATTCTGCCCCTAAGCTCGGAAATAAATTCTAATCACATTTCTACCTTCAACAAGCTTAGATAAACATTTGATGCTCTTAAAGCTATCATCAAAAATCAATATTTCACATACTTACTACAAAATTTGTAACCTTTTCATCAAGGTCCTTATTGGTGTTTTCATGCTAACACCTTTCACAAAAGTTGTTCATATGACAACTAAGACTCAATTTCCTCCATAAAAATGCAGCAATAACTAAAATAGCTCTCATGGCAAAACCTTAAACTCTTTACCATATTGCACAATAGTCCCCTCATTTGAAAGCTTAAGCTTTAGGGGTTTCAAAAGTAATTATTTTCAAGAAAAGTTCTCTAGAACACTTACTTGAATGGATGAGAGCTTGCTGAAATTTTGAGCATTCAAAACCCCTATTTGCTGCTAATTTTTGGTGGAAGATGAAAGGAGAAAAGATGATATCTTTTTCTCTCCTTATTTTATTAATATTAGTCAAATAAGTCACCAACTATCACCAACTTTGACCAACATTGTCCATCTTTGTCTCCTATGGCCGGCCATGCTAAATTTGGGGGTCTAATTTCCTTTTAAAGACCTCTAATTTACAATATATGGCAATTTGGCACTTTTAGCTTATAGAATGGAACTTTCACACTTTATGCGATTTAGTCCTTTTTCGCGATTAAACACGAAATCGCTAAAATTAAAGCATCAAAATTTTCATGTACATATGCTATCATGTTCTAATGTACATATGCTATCATGTTCTAACTCATAATATAACATGAAAATAAATTTCTCGAATCTCGGATGAGTGATCCCGAGACCACTATTCCGACTAGCCCCTAAATCGGGCTGTTACAATTCTCCCCCTTAAGGATTTTCATCCTCAAAAATCTTACCGGTGAAGAGATTAGGGTATTGGTTTCTCATCGTTTCCTCGGACTCCCATGTAGCCTCTTCTATACCGTGCCTTTTCCATAGGACTTTTACCATGGCTATGCTTTTGTTCCTTAACTGTTTGACTTCACGAGCCAAAATTCTAACTGGTTCCTCTCCATACATTAAATCTGGTTGTATCTCTACCTCTGTCGGCTCAATAACATGTGAAGGGTCTGAACGATATCGACGTAACATAGACACATGAAAGACGTCGTGAATCCTTTCCAGCTGAGGTGGCAAGGCTAACCGATAAGCTACCGGTCCTATCCTTTCGGTAACTTCATAAGGTCCGATAAAGCGCGGACTCAATTTGCCCTTCCGGCCAAATCTGAGGACTTTCCTCCAAGGTGATACTTTCAAGAACACTTTATCACCGACTTTGAATTCTATTTCTTTCCTTTTTAAATTTGAATAGGACTTCTGTCTATCTGAGGCGACTTTCAAACAGTCACGTATCACTTTCACTTTATCTTCAGTTTCCTTAACCAAGTCAACCCCGTGTATCTGTTTCTCTCTGAGTTCTGACCAATACAAGGGCGTTTGACATCTACGCCCATACAATGCCTCATAAGGTGCCATATTCAAACTTGATTGAAAGCTGTTGTTGTAGGCAAATTCCATCAATGGTAAGTATTTCTCCCAATTACCATGGAATTCCAAAACACAACACCGAAGCATGTCTTCTAGTATCTGAATTACCCTCTCTGACTGTCCATCAGTTTGTAGATGAAAAGCTATACTGAAACTCAATTTCGTGCCTAATCCTTCTTGTAGCTTTTTCTAAAACTGTGACGTGAATCTCAGATCTCTATTTGAAATGATCGACAACGGTACACCATGAAGTCTTACTATCTCAGACATATACAAATCTGCCAATTTGTCGAGCGAATAGTCGACTCACACTGGTATAAAGTGGCCTGACTTAGTGAGTCTATCAACCACTACCCATACTGCATCTTTCTTCTTTGGAGTCAATGGTAAACCCGTCACGAAGTCCATAGCAATACGGTCCCATTTCCATTCAGGAACCATTTCCATTTCCATTCAGGTACTTGATGTTCAGCCTTCACTTGTTGACAAATTAGGCATTTCGATACAAACTCAGAAATATCTTTCTTCATACCAAGCCACTAGTACCAATTCCTCAAATCATGGTACATCTTTGTACTGCCTGGGTGTACATTCAAACATCCGTTATGCGCTTCATGCAAAATTTTGTGGATAAGTTCATCATTCCTAGGTACACAGACTCGATCTCGAAATGTTAGACATCCATCAAGATTTACTCAAAAGTCTGTCTCAACGCTCAACTCACATAAAACTCTCTTGGCTTGCAAACTGTTATCATTCTTTTGAGCTTCACAAATCTCCTGGAGAAACAATGGTTTAGCCCTCAATTCGGCTAAAACAGAACCATCACCTAACAAGGTCATCTGAGTATTCATGGCTTTTAGTGCAAACAAAGATTTTCTGTTCAAAGCCTCGGCGACTACATTGGCCTTTCCCGGATGGTAGTCTATTACCAACTCATAATCTTTAATCAGCTCTAACCATCTTCGTTGCCTCAAATTCAGTTCCTTTTGAGTCATCAAATATTTTAGGCTCTTGTGGTCAGTGAAAATCCGACACCTTTCACCATATAAATGATGTCTCCAAATTTTCAACGCAAACACAATTGCGGCCAATTCTAAATCATGAGTCGGGTAGTTCTTTTCATGCGGCTTCAACTGTCTAGAGGCATATGCAATCACTTTATCCTCTTGCATATGTACACAACCCAACCCGTTCAAAGACGCATCACTATAAACCACAAATTCTTTTCCCGATTCTAGTTGCACCAAAATAGAAGCCTCGACCAACAAAGTCTTGAGCTTTCTCAAAACTCATTGACACTTTTCCGCCCAAATAACTTTACATCTTTCTGTAAAAAGTCTCGTCATCGGGGTAGCTACCATAGAAAACCCCTTGACAAAACGCCTATAATAACCTGCTAGGCCTAGAAAACTCCTCACTTTAGCTACGCTCCTCGGCGATTTCCATTCGACAATTGCCGAAATCTTACTCGGGTCGACTCTAATCCCTTCTCTAGAGACAATATGCCCCAAAAATCCCACTTCCTTGAGCCAAAATTCACTCTTACTGAATTCGGCATACAATTGTTTTTCTCTCAAAACTTGTAGAACCATACTCAAATGCTCTGCATGATCGTTCTCATCTCGAGAGTAGATCAATATGTCGTAGATAAAGACCACAACAAACCTATCCAAGTACGGTCAAAAAATGCGATTCATCAAATCCATGAAGATAGCGGGGGCATTTGTTGACCAAACGGCATGACCAAAAATTCATAGTGGCCGTACCTAGTTCTAAATGCGGTTTTCGGCACATCCGAGTCCTTGAATCTCAACTGATAGTACCCTGACCTCAGATCTATCTTGGAAAATACTGTAGCCCCCTTCAATTGATCAAATAAATCGTCGATCCTCGGCAACGGGTATTTATTCTTCACTGTCACCTTGTTGAGTTGCCGATAGTCTATACATAGTCTCTTGGAACCATCTTTCTTCTTCACGAATAGGACGAGAGCACCCCACGGAGAAAAACTCGGCCTCGCAAAACCTTTATCCGTTAATTCTTGCAACTGTGCTTTCAACTCTTTCAGTTCGGTTGGGGCCATTCTATAGGGAGCGCATGTAATAGGCGCGCATCTTGAGCTAATTCAATCCCAAATTCAATTTCTCTATCTGGTGGTAGCCCTGGCAACTCTTCTGGGAAAACATCTAGGTACTCGCATACTATGGGTACTGAGTCAAATTTCAGCTCAGTCTCTTTAGTGTTCAACACAAAGGCAAGATAAGCCTCATACCCTTTCCTTAGGTACCTCTGAGCTGACAGGGTCGATACCACTATTGGTGACCTATCCAGCTTATCTGATTCAACACAAATAAAATTACCATTTTCATCTCTCAACTCGATATGCTTCTTCACACAATTCACAATTACACTATGGGTAACTAACCAATCCATCCCGAGAATGACATCAAATTCGTCAAACGGTAATAACATAGGATCGACCGGGAAACAATGACCCTTAATCATCAAAGGGCACCCTTTGCAAACTCTATCAACCAACACACACTTGCCTAGGGGATTAGACACTCTTATAATGAATTCGGTAGACTCTATAGGCATGCTCATGCTAGAGACTAATTTCATGCATATGTATGAGTGAGTAGATCCCGGGTCAATTAAAGCTATAAAATGAGTATTATAGAGAGAAAAGATACCCGTGATCACGTCGGGGGAAGATGCCTCTTCACGAGCACGAATGGCATATGTCCTCGCCGGTGCTCTACCCTCAACTTTAGTAGCTTGCTCTCTAGGTGGATTTTTGCTTCCCATCTCAATCCCCAGGTTTCTCAATGATCTTCCCCTTGTGGTACTTCTCGATCTCGCATTCTGAGGCTTTCCTTTCTCGTCCACCTCGGGATAGTTTCTGATAAAATGGTCTAAGGACCCACATCTGAAACAAGCTTTCTCATTAGCTCTACACTCACCAGAATGGTGCCTGCCACACTGAGGGCATTTAGGTCTATTTGGTCGAACGTTGCCCACACTAGCAACTAATGTAGTGTGCCTTTTCGATCCCGATAGTCGCTTGCCTTTATTTCAGGTTAAAAACCCCTCTGAAGTGACTGATCGAGAGTGAAATCCCTCGATTTCTTAGATGAGGATTGGTGAGACTTGTTCAGTTGTCTCTTCCTCGAGTCTCGAGACTCATACTCGGCTTTTCTCTTCTCTTTAGCCAACTCTTCGACTTTACAGGCCCTATCCACCAACACTACAAACTCTTTTAATTCGAGAACTCCCACGTATATCATTCAGTCCGTCCTCGAATCTCTTGCACATGATGGTTTTCGTAGACACGCACTCTCGTGCATACTTGATAAGCCTTACGAACTCCCGTTCGTAGTCGGTCACTGACATACGGCCTTGCTTCAATTCCAAGAACTCCTTTCTCTTGTGGTCGATGAACCGCTGGCTGATGTACTTCTTCCGATATTCCTCTTGAAAAAATTCCCAACTAACTCTCTCCCTTGGTACTACCGACACCAGGGTGTTCCACCATCGGTAGGCTGAATCTCTCAGGAGAGGTACCGCACACTTGAAGCACTCCTTAGGCGTGCAGGATAACTCATCGAATACCTGAATGGTATTCTCGAGCCAGAATTCCGCTTTGTCCGGGCCATCATCCTTATTTGTCCAAAATTCCTCGGCTCCTTGCTTCCGGATCTTATCCACCGGAGGCCTTTCTCTTCTCACAACCTCAAATACTTGCGGGGCTACTAGAGTGGGTTTTTGCTCAGTCAAATTTCAGCTGAGTCAAATTTCACTCTCACTGAATTTGGCATACAATTTTTTTTCTCTCAAAACTTGTAGAACCATACTCAAATGCTCTGCATGATCGTTCTCATCTCGAGAGTAGATCAGTATGTCGTAGATAAAGACCACAACAAACCTATCCAAGTACGGTCGAAAAATGCGATTCATCAAATCCATGAAGATAGCGGGGGCATTTGTTAGACCAAAAGGCATGACCAAAAATTCATAGTGGCCGTACCTAGTTCTAAATGCGGTTTTCAGCACATCCGAGTCCTTGAATCTCAACTGATAGTACCTTGACCTCAGATCTATCTTGGAAAATACTGTAGCCCCCTTCAATTGATCAAATAAATCGTCGATCCTCGCACGGTATTTATTCTTCATCATTCACCTTGTTGAGTTGCCAATAGTCTATACATAGTCTCTTGGAACCATCCTTCTTCTTCACGAATAGGACGGAGCACCCCACGAGAAAAAACTCGGCCTCGCGAAACGCTTTATCCGTTAATTCTTGCAACCGTGCTTTCAACTCTTTCGATTCGCTTGGGGCCATTCTATAGGGAGCGGCGAAATAGGGTAGTACCGGAGCTAATTCAATCCCAAATTCAATTTCTCTATCCGGTGGTAGCCCCGCAACTCTTCCGGGAAAACATCTAGGTACTCGCATACTATGGGTACTTGAGTCAAATTTCAGCTCGACTCTTTTAGTGTTCAACACAAAGGCAAGATAAGCCTCATACCCTTTCCTTAGGTACCTCGAAATGACAGTGGTCGATACCATTATTGGTGACCTATCCAAATTTATCCGATTCAACACAAATAAAATTACCATTTTCATCTCTCAACTCGATATGCTTCTTCCCACAATTCACAATTACACTATGGGTAACTAACCAATCCATCCCGAGAATGACATCAAATTCGTCAAACGGTAATAACATAGGATCGACCGGGAAACAATGACCCTTAATCATCAAAGGGCACCCTTTGCAAACTCTATCAACCAACACACACTTGCCTAGGGGATTAGACACTCTTATAATGAATTCAGTAGACTCTATAGGCATGCTCATGTTAGAGACTAATTTCATGCATATGTATGAGTGAGTAGATCCCGGGTCAATTAAAGCTATAAAACGAGTATTATAGAGAGAAAAGATACCCGTGATCACGTCGGGGGAAGATGCCTCTTCACGAGCACGAATGGCATATGTCCTCGCCGGTGCTCTACCCTCAACTTTAGTAGCTTGCTCTCTAGGTGGATTTTTGCTTCCCATCTCAATCCCCAGGTTTCTCAATGATCTTCCCCTTGTGGTACTTCCCGATCTCGCATTCTGAGGCTTTCCTTTCTCGTCCACCTCGGGATAGTTTCTGATAAAATGGTCTAAGGACCCACATCTGAAACAAGCTTTCTCATTAGCTCTACACTCACCAGAATGGTGCCTGCCACACTGAGGGCATTTAGGTCTATTTGGTCGAACGTTGCCCACACTAGCAACTGATGTAGTGTGCCTTTTCGATCCCGATAGTCGCTTGCCTTTATTTCAGGTTAAAAACCCCTCTGAAGTGACTGATCGAGAGTGAAATCCCTTGATTTCTTAGATGAGGATTGGTGAGACTTGTTCAGTTGTCTCTTCCTCGAGTCTCGAGACTCATACTCAGCTTTTCTCTTCTCTTTAGCCAACTCTTCGGCTTTACAGGCCCTATCCACCAACACTACAAACTCCTTTAATTCGAGAACTCCCACGTATATCATTCAGTCCGTCCTCGAATCTCTTGCACATGATGGTTTTCGTAGACACGCACTCTCGTGCATTCTTGCTAAGCCTTACGAACTCCCGTTCGTAGTCGGTCACTGACATACGGCCTTGCTTCAATTCTAAGAACTCCTTTCTCTTGTGGTCGATGAACCGCTGGCTGATATACTTCTTCCGATATTCCTCTTGGAAAAATTCCCAACTAACTCTCTCCCTTGGTACTACCGACACCAGGGTGTTCCACCATCGGTAGGCTGAATCTCTCAGGAAAGGTACCGCACACTTGAAGCACTCCTTAGGCGTGCAGGATAACTCATCGAATACCCGAATGGTATTCTCAAGCCAGAATTTCGCTTTCTCCTGGTCATCATCCTTATTTGTCCAAAATTCCTCGGCTCCTTGCTTCCGGATCTTATCCACCGGAGGCCTTTCTCTTCTCACCACCTCAACTACTTGCGGGGCTACTAGAGCGGGTTGAGGAATTGGTGGGGGCGGAGGGGGTTGAGCGTTAGGATTTGCTCGGATATACTCAGTATACCAGTTACTCATCATATGGAGAAAGGCTTCTCGAGCCTCTTCCCCCTGACTCAAAGTCTCAGGTCTACTATTAGCTGGCGCGGTCCCTTGAGCGGGAGCCGGCGCATTACTCGCAGCATCATCGGCTGCAATTTGGTCTGGATCAGAATCCATCTACTACATAAAACATAATTTATACGTCAGGAGCCGTCACACTATCATTACTCAGGCACTCTTACATATGGCATGTATAGCTAGACTCGTACTTACGCTACGTTAGTCCTAGAATTGACTAAACCGTAGCTCTGATACGAATAAATGTAACACCTCTTACCCGTATTCAACACCGGAACAGGGTACGAGGCATTACCGAACTTACAACACAAGCATTCACACAAATCTGAGTCATAAATTTGCGTCCAATTTAAAAAAATTTGTATTCAATCATAAAGTCCCTAATACGAGCCTACGAGGCCCAAAACGTGCATTGGAAGTGGTTTGGGACTAACCCGAGAACTTTAGAAATTTTTACAAAACTTTAAAAAAAAATTGCTAACTGCAAGGCTCACACGCCCGTGGAGATCTTGGGTCACGCCCGTGCTCTCTCAAGGCATGCCCGTGCCTTGTGCCCGTGGTCGACACTGACTAAAATCGCACGGCTATGGCACGCCCGTGCCTTCCACCCGTGGTCGACACTGACTAAAATCACACGGCCATGGCACGCCCGTGCCTTCCACTCGTGGTCGACACTGACTAAAATCACACGGCCATGGCACGCCGTGGCCCTAGCCCGTGTGTAAAACCTTAGAATTCTGACTTAACCACACGGCCTATACACACGCCCGTGTATCATGGCCGTAGGGAATTCATAATTTCATGAGCAAGGTGCAGACTTCACACGGCCTGGGTACACGCCCATGGGCTAGCCGTGTCTCCCACACGGTTTAGACCCACGCCCGTGTGTCTAACTAAGTGGGCAGTTAGTAGGCTATATACCAAGCCATTGCCACCTAAGGGTGCACACAAACATAACTCTACTCAGAACAATACAACTCCTAGCCCCTATGCAAGTATAAGAACTCATCCAACATACACATTATTGAAATGAACATACAATTCATGAATTTCGTCTTCATTAAACAAAAGAGTTTGCCAAGTATTTGTCTAACTCATAGGGCCATTTACAAAATGACTTACATAGCCAACACTTTAACTAACAATCACATCTTGACAAAATACTCAAGTCCTATACATGCCATACTTAAAACAAGTCTAAGATTGTTATACCAAAGTGCTGTCGATAGTGTGATTTCCGAACTCCTGCAGTCACAATCCTCGAGTTACCTTGGCAATATTACAAGGGAGAAGTGCAATGAAAAAAGGTTAAGCATAAAGCTTAGTAAGTTGTATGGAAATAAATAACAATCATAATACTCATAAAAATAATCTATCCACGGTATTATCTAACATACACAAATCAAGGCTTCTTGCCATGCTTACTTACAAATGCCCTTTTTTAGCACATACCGTGTCACACATCGCAATCGTTTCTTCGTGACCCTGTCATGAGTACCTGTATTCACTCATTCACATGACTTAAATATCATTCGCATCTCTACTTCTAAATTCATCTACTAATCCCACCACTCACAAAGGATAGTCAAAGACACGAGTTTACCGTCATTACTATAAACATAAAACCGATGCCACGTCCCCGAGGTGGTCTTACATGGAGTCTTCTCTAGATACCAATGCCATATCCCGGACATGGTCTTATATGGAATTACTTCTAGGTGCCAATGCCATATCCCGGATATGGTCTTATATGGGATTACCTCTAGGTGTAACGATGCCATATCCCGTATATGGTCTTATACGATTTCTCAACTTGGTGCCGAGGCCATGTCCCGGACATGGTCTTATACGGGACCTTATTTATTTCATAATTCAATGATAGCATTTTCTATAATCAACATGGCCCAATTAGGACTCCAACATCTCATTCACATTAACTACTCAATTTAGTAATGCATTATGCTCTAATATAATTCCAAGCATTTCTCAACATGCTAATATGCATATTATTTAAGTTATATACAACTTACCTCGTTTTCAAAATGAGTTAGTTCTTCGGTTCAGTCCACGACTTTATTCTTTCCCCGATCGAGGCGGATTCTCGTCTCCTCTTGCTCTATAATAGCAAATTAGCTCATTTTAATCACTACATTAATATAAGCATTTCAATAATCATGCTTAAGCAAAATTACCATTTTGCCCTTGACTTTGGCAAAATGACCATTCTGCCCCTAGGCTCGAAAATAAATTCTAATCACATTTCTACCTTCAACAAGCTTAGATAAACACTTGATGCTCTTAAAGCTATCATCAAAAATCAATATTTCACATACTTACTACAAAATTTGTAACCTTTTCATCAAGGTCCTTATTGGTGTTTTCATGCTAACACCTTTCACAAAAGTTGTTCATATGACAACTAAGACTCAATTTCC
The DNA here is from genome assembly GCA_025698515.1 of Gossypium sturtianum. Classification (NCBI taxonomy): domain Eukaryota; kingdom Viridiplantae; phylum Streptophyta; class Magnoliopsida; order Malvales; family Malvaceae; genus Gossypium; species Gossypium sturtianum. The sequence continues at coordinate 121,711,526 of CM046952.1, forward strand.
TCCATAAAAATGCAGCAATAACTAAAATAGCTCTCATGGCAAAACCTTAAACTCTTTACCATATTGCACAATAGTCCCCTCATTTGAATGCTTAAGCTTTAGGGGTTTCAAAAGTATAATTAATTTCAAGAAAAGTTCTCTAGAACACTTACTTGAATGGATGAGAGCTTGATGAAATTTTGAGCATTCAAAACCCCTATTTGCTGTTAATTTTCGATGGAAGATGAAAGGAGAAAAGATGATATCTTTTTCTCTCCTTATTTTATTAATATTAGTCAAATAAGTCACCAACTATCACCAACTTTGACCAACATTGTCCATCTTTGTCTCCTATGGCCGGCCATGCTAAATTTTGGGGTCTAATTTCCTTTTAAAGACCTCCAATTTACAATCTATGGCCATTTGGCACTTTTAGCTTATAGAATGGAACTTTCGCACTTTATGCGATTTAGTCCTTTTTCGCGATTAAACACGAAATCGCTAAAATTAAAGCATCAAAATTTTCATGTACATATGCTATCATGTTATAACTCATAATATAACATGAAAATAAATTTCTCGAATCTCGGATGAGTGATCCCAAGACCACTATTCCGACTAGCCCCTAAGTCGGGCTTTTACATTAGACTAGGATTTTAACAGTTTTTCAATCAAGACGTTTGCTTGGAGAATTTCACACATCTCCATCCCCTTCGCTAAGATGTTGGAGACTAGCTTCTCGTAGATATGTATTTAATCCATTATCGGCTTATCATCGGCCATTTGGAACTTGAGCCACTCTCCAACAATATATTTCTTAACCCAAGTATCATTAGCTCCATGTTTCTTCTTTAATGTATCTTAGATGGATTTAGCTGACTTATTTTTGACAAACGGGTCAAAAAGGTTGTTAGCCATATGCCTTAAAATATGACCTCTTACCATTTTATTGTCCTTTTCAAACTTAGCTTTTGTAGCTACGACACCCGAGTCTTCAGGAACGATGATAGAATCTCCAGTTTCTTGGTGGCAGGTGGATTGAAAAGTACGTCGTTAATTTCAAGTTGTTCGAAGAAGATGACCATCCTTTGAGACCAACGACAGTAGTTAGTCTTGTCAAGAGGTTTGAGCTTAGAGAAATTAGGGATGTATTTGTTGATCGGGGTAGACATGTTTAAACAATAGTAATTCGTTTCTGAATTGTTGAAAATAAACTATTGCAAAACAAATTTGTTAGCACTGACTAGAAAAATAAACCAAGAATTAAGAAATCAAAATTTCTTGCGCCGTGGAAGAACCATTTCCTTAGAAACGAATTCACCCTGGTCGATGTAATTGTATAGTGGATGTCATCCTACAAGGTTAAGACAGTACTTTAGTATTCGTACATCTGAATAACGAAGGTGAAACACAATTGGTATTGCTCTTCTCGGGGAAATCACACTAGGATCAATTCTTAGGAAAGTTTAGAGGGGTCACAGTCAGTCCCACTTAAAATCCAAACTCCTAGACATAATTTTCTCTAATGTAATTTAGGAAAAAATGACAGAATTTTAAAAGGGAACGGAAAAAGAGGCGAGGAGGAGAAAAGATTTTTCTGATTGCTGTGTTTTGCTTTCTTTGTAAAAATGAGAAAATGACTCTCTACTTATACTAGTAACAGAAAGGTAAAATAGTAAATATGCAAGGGCAAAAGAGTAAAAAATCGTAGGGTCAGTTACAAAACTAACCCACCATTTCCATGCAACTGTAAAAAATAAATTCTATTCTAGATTTTCGTAACAGTCGAAAAATAAAAAAAGTAAACTTTTTTTAAAGAAATTAATTTCTAGAAAATAATATAAGAGTTTTATCCAAAAAGAAATACACACGGTATGTGTTGAAGACACGTGTTAACACAGACCGAGTTGGGCGGGCGGCGGCGGCCCACGTATGTTAGACCTGTAGCCCAATTACTCAACGAGATTAAAAAGTAAGGCTATATATAAACCCTCTTAATAGCCTATACTTAACCAATGTGGGATATACCCACTTACCAACAATCCTTTGCATTACCAACAATCCCCCACTAATGCAAAGTAATTTGAATTTTTTTTGATAAACACGAGAAAGAGTAGAGGTTTTTCCAGTTAAAACATGAGAAGAACAACCACAAAATTAGTCACTTAAGCACTAGTATCTTGTGGATTTGAACTAGTTCATAGTGAAAATTAGTGATTCTTCTCTTTAACAAGTGAAAAAATCTTGAACTTGTTAATATAGGAGTTAATTCATGACACACAACTAATCTCAAATCCAACTGATCATCCCGATAAGTCAACAAGTTTCAACCAATGCACCTCGAGATGCTAGTAAGTGCTCTAGAAAAAATACCCAAATGTTTTTCATAGAAGCTGGCTAATTCTTCACACTTATGTAGGTGATTTTATCAAGTCTATCTCAATATAGACCATCTGAATCAGGACTATGAAATAATTAAAAGCTTTTATTAAACTCATCCTCTCAAATTTAGATTCGGTGAATTCATCAAGTTTGTCTCAATAGGACCGCCCAAATTTTGGGATATGAACTCATTGAGAGTAATAAACTCAACCTCTCAAATCGGTGAATTTATCAAGTTCATCTCAATAGGACCACCCAAACTCTGGACTGTGAATTCACTAAGAGTAAAAACTTAACTTTATGCATGTACATTGTTCGCCATAGGAATAGGTAAAATGTAGAATATAAATCTCTCCAAGACTTCGTTTGACCACGTTGAAATTAGATTTTGAAAAAATAAAACTTTATAAATGTTCATAACTATTGCATAAAATTATTTTAAATAATAATATTTCAATTTCTTCATTTTAACATATATTTTCATACATTGTTACTTTCGATTTTTTCCTATGAGTCATCATTCTTTTAATTCTTTTGAGGATTAAAATTAAAAATAAATTGTATTTTAATTAACACATAATCAACTCATACATATCAATCACAAGGAAAAAATTATATATAATATTATAACGTACATATGCATATATAACAATTTTTCGATGTGAATATTTTAAAATGATGACAAATGACAAATCTCTCTAATTAACATATCACCAAATACAGTTTAAGTGATTTTTTAACCATTAGCAATTTTTTATGGCCCATTTTTTATTTAATTTCTATATTTTTTATTTTCCATTAAATTCGTTCTGATTATTAATTGGAAAGGAAAGTTACGTTAATATTTTAACAGTTGTTTTTTTACCGTGCATTGCATGAATGCATTGGAGAGGAAAAAATTTTCATCAAAACCCAATTTTGTTTTTGGTACAGATCCAAAACGAATATTTTGATAATTAAATATCCTAATTTTGAACCAGAAAGTTTTGGTTATTTTCCCAATAATTTTGCTTAATCAAATAATGTTATCCTAAATTTGTATTTAAATAAATTAAATCCACTGTCGAAACCATTTTAAAATCGGATTTTGAAAATGACGATCGACTTTAAAAAAATAAAATGGGAGTCGCCACCAATCCTTTTAGGTGTGATTGGATCACCTTGTAAAACGTTTTATTTAAAACATTTGATTTTGGTCCACGAAAAAACAAAAATGGGTTCGGGAGTCAGTTACGCATATGGAAGGGTTAGCACCCTCATAACGCCCATAAATTGGTACCTAATCGATAGAATCATGTCCAAATGTTTGAAGTTTAAAAGTATTTAAAAATATGATTTCTTAAAAAAACTTTAAGCCATTTAAGTTAAAACTTGAGATTTCTTTGTTCCGAGGGAATATAAACATCACATCCAATACGTTAGGACACGATATTTAAGAACCTTCGTAATCAAAATCATCTCATGATTTACAAAACTTGTAAAAGGGTATTTAGTTATTTAGTCAAACGAAAAATCGCAACCCAGTACGTTAGGGCACTACTTCATGAATTTCTAAATACCGAAACATTGCCTTATTTTAAAAATCTTTAAATAAAACATAGTGATCTTGTAAAAAAATGTATTCATAAAACAATAAATAAATAACTACACAATGGCAACCATACATAAATAAATGAAAGAATATGCGTAAGTAAAATATATACATAAAACCATAAATATAGAAATTACTAAATAAATATGAAAATTTTCATGCAAGATTAATAATAAATAAATATAATTACATATTTATATGATACAAACAATGTAAACAATGCATAAATAAGAAGAATGGTATATAATGATTTTAAACATAATATAATATAAACAATATAAATGAAACATATTTTTCAATATAAATATATTTTTTGTAAAATAAAAAATATGATATAATATAATACTATACAATGTATAAAAATTTTAAAATATATAATATGATAACTAATATATGAAAATAATATATAATTAAAATAATATTAAACAAAATAAAATAATAATTAATAAAAATATATATAATACACTAATCATAAATTTACATAAACTATATAAATAAAATAAATTAAGCAATATAAAAAATAAGTTTTAGAAATAATATATAATAATATATAATATACAAAATATAATATAATAAATAATAAAATATATAATAATATATAAATTATTAAATAAGTAAAATAATATATATAGTAATAATTAAATATATAATAAAATAATACATATGAAATATATATATATGAATTTCACAATATTAATTAACAAATATAGGAAAATAATACAGAATATATAATATAATAAAATGGTTTAATATACTATATAATAATAAAAATAAAATAAAAGGATAAAAATAAAATAAAACAAAGAAAACAGGGGTCAAATTACAATTAAAACATATTAAAAGGACTAAATTAAAATTCTTATTAAATTACAGGGGTTAAAATAGCAATTAAGTTAAATTTTAAAACGACGTCGTAATAGGTTTTTAACTTTTAAAGCAGTCAGAGGGTTTAATTGAAATAAAAATAAAATTTTAGGGTTAATTTAATAAAAATAGAAATTTAAATAGGATTAAATTAAAATAAACAAAATTACAGAATGATTAAAACCGAAAATTCCCCCTTTTATAAAATACGCAGATCCTGAGGGCCGGGTCGGGTCAAAGCGCGGATCCTTCTAGTCAGAAACGACGTCGTTTTCATTTGCTTATATAATAAAAAATAGTCAGAAAAATATTCTAACAGCCATTAAAAAAACAACAACAGAGCTTTTAAAAAAAATCTCTTTCTCTCTGTCTCCAGCCAGCTTCCGTCCTAGGTTTTCGACGATGGACCACCACACGCGTCGTCACACGCGCCGTCGCGATCGACGGCCAAAGAGTGAAAATCCGCAGGTAAACTCTTTTTTTTTATTTTTTAATGTTTGCACAAAGAAATAAAAATAAATAAAATAACAAAAGAATCACCTCTACTAAAAAATCTTTCTGTTTGTATTTCTGTATTTTTCTGTTTTTCTCCCTTTTTTTCTCCGTGTATCCCCGTATCCCCTCTCTGTTACAAAAATCGGGCTTTTATAGCCTTGAAAATGGAAAAATAAAGAAAGATTTTGCTACTGTTTTGCCTTCTTTTGCTGCGGATTGTTTCCATTCTTTGCAAGTCAAAGGAGGCTCGGCGATGATAAGGCGATTTGCGTGATCTGCGGTGCAACTGGTGGGCATGAAGGTCATTGGTGTTTGTTGCGGCGCTGAAGTTATGGCGCCTAGGGTTTTGGAAACCCTAGGTCTTCTGATTTTGGTTTAGGTTTTTGGGACCCTTTGGGCCGTGTAGACTTTGGATCTGATTAGGGTCTGTTCTGATAGTGGGCTAAGGGTAACGGGACTCGGTTTTGGTCTGTTTGGGTTTAAGGCTAATTGTAATTAGGCTATTGGACTAGAGTGTAATTACGCTTGTAACAGGGACTGTAAATGGACATTTAATTATTATTTTTTTATTTTGGGCTTTATTTAATGTCCGGGCAAAATTAGGTACTTACAGCTGCCCCTCTTTGCTCATTATCGTATAACGAGAACAGAGCAAAGACTATAAAAGGACCAATTTTGTCCGGTCTTGGCCGAGCCTCGACTTCTTGATCCTCGTCTTCTTCAAATAACTCCAACTCCACTGCACTTGAACGGTACTGGAACTTCATCTTGATTTCAGTAAGTTTGATAGCTTCAACTTCATGAAAGTAGTATCCACTATCTTTTGATCTGCTCCACTGCAAACTCAGGAAAACAAGATCTGTTATTTTCAATCTGATCCCTGCAAACTCAGGGATCACCGGACTGATGTCTTTGATCTGCTATTTTCAATCTGCTTCCTGCAAAGCTCAGGAATTCCAGATTTGCTATCTTCAATCGCTTCCGCAAAGCTCGGGAATGCCAGATTAGCTATCTTCAATCTGGCTTCGCAAAGCTCGTGAATGCCGATTGGCTATCTTCAATCGCTTCGCAAAGCTCGGAATGCCGATTTACTATCTTCAATCGCTTCTCGCAAAGCTCGGGAATGCCGATTGGCTATCTTCAATCTCGCTTCGCAAAGCTCAGAATGCCGATTCGCTATCTTCAATCTGCTTCTCGCAAAGCTCGGGAATGCCGATTTGCTATCTTCAATCGCTTCGCAAAGCTCGGGAATGTCGATTGGCTATCTTCAATCGCTTCCTCGCAGCTTAGGAATGCCAGATTCGCTATCTTCAATCTGCTTCTTGCAAAGCTCAGGAATGTCAGATTTGCTATCTTCAATCTGCTTCCTGCAAAGCTCAGGAATGCCAGATCTGCTATCTTCAATCTGCTTCCTGCAAAGCTCAGGAATGCCAGATTGGCTATCTTCGACCTTACTATATTGTCTTTTAAAGGACATAACCTGTAGAATGGTTATATGATTATGTCTAATAATTAGGATGCCTTGATTGAAATGCCTCAAATACTCCTAATTAGACATGCTATAAATGTAAAAATGATATGAGTATGATTCCCGCTTAAGGTATTATCACTCATTTATCTGTCAAGGTTTCATCTTAGTTCTCCCTTGAAGTATCATTTTCTTGCTCAATTATTTTGCCCCGTGGTAATTCTGAGTCCACTCCACTTGAACCTTGGGATATGAAGTTTGTGCCTCCTACTGTAATAACATTTGACTTCTTCCATCCAATCTATTACCACTCGTGAGGTACAGTAACTTGTATCATTTTTCACCATTCCCTAGGTGTATAAATCTGAAATTTATATGAATGCAGGGTCTCCCGACAATGATCCCCTTTTACACTTGGCTTGACGTTATTCGTCATTTGCCGATATGGTATCACCAACGAAATTGTCTTATCCAATAAGAATCCGAAGAGATAATCATTTTCCAATATTTCCAATCCCTTAGGCTTGGTGAGTTCTGAACAATAGTCCTGTTTCAGATTCTTATATTATTTAGAAGCTTCCAGAGTAATATACGAAACTCCTTTTATGAAAGTGTTTTTAATCCATTAATCATTATTTCAATATAAATGCTTGAAAAAGAACACGAGAATGGACGAGAAAGAAATTGTTCAAGAGCATAGCTCAGAAAAAAAAATAATTTAATCAAAGATAACCCAGGAAATAAAAGAAAATTGATTTGGGTGTATCTCAAAAGAATAAAGCAATCAAAGATAAGGAATCCAAAATGGGTAGGATAGAAGCTAGGTGCCCCAGATATAGCAGCCTGAACTTCTTTGTTCCAATTTCTTGAGGACCATTTTAAGCTCAATATGTGTTTAGGGGATCCGGAGTACTTTGTCAATGCCCCAAGACGTAACATATTTCCTCATTGTTAATTCAAACGTAGCAAGACTACTGTATGCCCCACTTTTATTCAAAATTTGAGCCGCCCTTTCTGGGTTTTCAACTCAAAGCCCCTTTGGTCTCAAAGCGCCCTCTGTGGGTTTTCGCCTTGGCCTCTCCTTTCTCTTTTTTTTTACTCAAGGTACCCTTTGCGAGTTTTCACCTTGGACCTTCCTTTCAGTGAAATATTTCTTGTTTGAACTCGACTCGCTGGATTAGGCAAGTCTTTGCCATCCATCTCGGTCAATATTAAAGTTCCTCCGTAATGTGTCTTCTTTACAACATAAAGTCCTTTCCAGCTTATATCCGCTTTCCTCTAAAATCGCTTTATAGAGGAAAGGTCTTTTCAACATCGTTCTCTCGTGGAATTTTCTAGGATGAACCTCTATGTCATAAGCTTGCATCATCTGATCGTGATAGATTTTCTCCAACTAGGTTCCATTGGCAAAATGCTTCAATTCCATAAACCAATGGGTAAGATGTTGCCCCAGCGAAGATTTTGGCCGAAGTTCAATAAGACAGAGGGTAAATAGTAACTTCTTTATGCCAATCTTTACAAGTCTCGGTCATCTTTCCCATGATCATTTTCTCTCTTTTTTCTTTTTTTTTTGTTTTTTTTTGCCGCCTTTACTGGACTGTAATATGGTGTCTGATATTTGAACAGACTAAAAACTTTTTATCCTTTTTTGGCATTATTCGTTGGTAACTAATCTTTTCTTTTTCTTTTTCTTTCTTCTTCCTTTTTTTTGTTTTTTTCGAGAATTTGATGACTATCGACTTTGTAACATTGGCATATGAAGCTACTTCCACCCTCTTAGTGAAGTGAACAACGACCACGAAAATGAATCGATGTCGACTAGCAGCTTTTGACAAGATTGGCCCCATCACATCCATGCCCCACATATGGAAATTTTGCGAAGAACTGGAGAAGGCACACGAATCTTGTCTCCTTAAATACGGCATAGCTGATACCATCCCTTTCTATGTAGATCAACAGTGCTCGATCCTCATGTGTAGCCCGCATCTTAGTAGCCCAGGCATGTCCTGATATGATCGTGCAAAACATCTTTGAATTCTTGAAACTAACTCAATTATGTCTCGCATTATTTCTATGGTGAGCTGGGCTTCAATCTTCATCCCTTTTCTAGGCTCGCAATATCCATTGACCCTATGTAAGGTGAAGGCTGTTTTTCATCTTGTTAAACCATTCTTAACAAGTCAGAAGATATGTCACAAACTCTGTCATCTTCAAAATCCTGAGATCCCCTAGACCCATATCTCATTCAAAAAGGGAGTCAGTAACAACGTCGCTCACGTCGTTGATATCTGGGTACCTAAGCATGAAGGTAAGAAATCCAAAGAATAAATGATTCTAAGGATGATTACTTGTATGGTAATGAATAAAGAATGAAAGAGTAAAAAATGTATAGTAGAAAGAATAAAAGAATATGTACTCAAAAGATGCATTTTATTGAAATAAGAATTTAGGACACAAGCCTATTTCACAAAAGGGGTCTTATTGCCTCTAGGCTTAAGGCAACAAGCATGTTTTGCACATTACTCTAGATTAGCCCTAAAAGTACAGGGATTTCTTCCACAGTCTTATTATTCAAAACACTCCCAAGTACATAAGGATTTGGAAACATTGTTCCCCAATTCCCCCTTCGCTTTCGATTCTTTCAAGGGTTTGGAATTCTTACATTTGTTCCCGCATTTGTCGAATCTTGGTTGATTGCCCTCAGATCTCAGTATTTGCATTTGCTCTATTCTCTCCAATATTTGTTTCAGGTTTTCCAGGTTAACTGAGATAATTAAAGTCTAATGCAAATGATGTAATGCAAATGCATGAATGCAAAGAAAGAGAGGCGTTGACTTTGAATTCAGTTATATTAGAAAAACTTTACTAGAAAATAAACTTCTTTACACAAAACGGATCGCATACATGGCCTTGTCCTCATAGTCCAAGTGAAAACATCAATCCCTTCTTCGCAAAAAGTCAAATCTTGCAAACTTCTAATAGATGCCTCATCTAGCTCCTTTTGCTTGATCCGACCGCGACTCTGCTCACTTGTTAGCCTCTTCAAGAAAGCCGAGATGTGGTAATTCTCGAATAGTCTTCGCCAACTTGAATCCTTGGGTGATAAGGTCTTGTATTCCTTCACGGACTATCGCTTCTCTCGTTGTATTCACTTAGACTATATTCGGACGATCGTATTATAATCCACTTTATCAAAATATCCATTTTCTTATGACCAACTTTTCTATTTAGCAATCGAATTTGAAATCAACACCTCTTTTCTATGATGTGAATGCAATGCAATCAAAACAAAAGAAAACCCAAGTAGCACAGGGAAAAATAAATAACATAGAACCTATCGGGTGACCACTAGGGTTTGACATGGTTCTACCTAGGGTAAGCCCTTAGGGTTCACAATATGTGGTTTAGTTCTAAAGTTGAGGGTACCTGAACCAGCAGATTCCTCGATCCTCACCCATTATAGGCTCATATGGACCGAGTTCGGTTCAGGGGAATACATTTCCCTATGGCCATGCGGAAGTGAAAACTTCACGAAGACATAGGTACAGATGTATTCCGGAAGCAGTCCACTAGCCCATGCGGAGGTGAAAACCTCACGAAGGCATAGCTTCTCGCTCCCTGTAACACCCTAAACCCGGCCCAAACACTACAGCCGGATCTGGCATGCCACTCAAAAGAGTTTTGTAAAAGATGTCGCAATCTTCGGGGAAATATTTTTCTTGTATTTAATCTTTTTTTCGGGAAAACTTAATAACTTGATAAGTTTAAATAATATATAAATTTCACTTGCTGTTTTATGAATAAAAACCAAAATCTTAATACATGCCTTAGTTTAGTTAAAGTTTAAATGTCAATAATGAAAGCCCAAAATAAAACCCAAAACAAAGTATAATAGTCTAGTGGCCCGTGGCCTTATTACAACGAAACTTAAAACCCACTTAAGATAAATTTCTTAAATATAAATAAATAAAGTGAAGTCTTTTGTTTGAATCCTCAATGCTCTGTCGCATGGCCACCTTGCTCCCTCCTCCACCACCGGTCCGATGCACTAAGTGTCACCCGAAATGGTTAAAATAATTGGGTGAGTCGCGAAACTCAGTGTGCAACCCTCATGCACCATCGAGTTGGGCCTTAGCCCGTAAATCAACAAATAAAACATAATTTAGCAAATGACATACATAACCCAACCCAATCCTAGGTTTCCATCCGCTACACACCACCCTTACCTCGCCAAGCACACCATTGGGGATTTCTATAATCAACCCACACCGCTACACACCATCGATGGCGGACATACCGCAGCTTAATCGCTCATCGTCAAAGTTGTGATAGAGTCACCAGTCGAAATGGCATAAGCCACCGTAAACAGAGTTGTGATAAAGTCACCAGTGAAATGGCATAAGCCACCGCAATGATCACTTCCCTTTCATCATTCACCCAACCCCAAGCATACAGAGAAATCGGCATACAAAGCATATTATCAAGAAGGACAAATCACTAACTCCGATGATTAGCCTTTACCCTCCTCGGGTTTTCAATCATAATGCCGGGTTTTCGGCATTTAACAGAGTATAGCATATTTATACATATATATATATTAGCACCCAATCTAATAGTGGGAAAGGTTACACACCTGATTAATGTCGATACCCTTGCTAAACCGATCTATAACTTTGCTCAAAAAGTCAAAAGATGTGAAAATAGGGCCTCTCCTATAATCGGCCAAGGGTTAATAGATACCCGAATTTACACTTTGAAACTAATAGATTCCTCTTACCTTGAAATCCCGAAAGTAACACAATTCGAGTGTTACCGAACTATAACTTAGAGATCTATGCAATTGGCCCCACTTCAGATCCCGGAATGCCGAAAATAAGAGAGAAATAAGAGATTAGTTCTAAATAGCCATTCGACTAGGGATTTTAAAAAGTCGAAAAACATTGAAATCCTGAAATCAATACTTACCTATTGCTTCCTTCAAAATTCGGCACAAGCAGACTCCCCTGAAGAGAATTCGGCAACTTCAGGAGGTGTGATCTTAGTGATTTTAGCTTTTAGAGAAACAAAGAATTGGAAAAATATAAACAAGGAGTGGTTAGTGAGATTCGGCCAAAAGAGAAGAGAAAAAGGATGGTAGGGTTTCGGCAATTGAGATCTAAAAAGTTTTGATTTATGTCAGAAAAAGAAAAGAAAAGAGAGAGTTCAAGTTTGTCGAAAAATAAAAGAGAAATTTTTGAGAGAATTTTCAGAGAACATAATGAAGAATTCGGCACACCTTATCGCCTATATACAGGTAGATTCTTTCCCTTTACAGAGTCAAATTTTCGGCCAACTCTAGCCTCTTGGATGAGCTCTCATCTTTTCCCTTATCTTGATCTATTATCTCCACAAAAATAGCCCTAATTCCTCTCTTCATTATCTGCCTATTATCCTTAAAATTAAACATAATAAAATCTCTTAAAATTTAGCCTTGTGCCATCCCCCCTTACTCTTCTAAGTGCCAAATTTTAGCCCTAAAACTTAGGCTTCAAGCTATCAAAATTTGGGCCCTCCTCATGCACTTGTGACGCCACTTATAGCTCCCCTTTACTGTGCCCCTCGTTGCTGGGCCATAAGCCCAATATGTCACTTAAACTACTAAAACTTTATTTTAAATCCTTGAGTGTCTAAACAAAATATTTAAACAAAACCTCAGCCCATTCTTGAGCCCAATCAAGACCCCTAACCCTTTTAAATTAATATTTTAAGCACACATCACATAAAATGCACAGGCCCAAAATTCAGGATATTACAGTTCTTCCCCCCTTAAAATAAATTTCGGCCTCGAAATTTACCTGATCAAAAGAGATGGGGGTACTATTTTTGTATAACATCCTCTGGCTCCCACGTCGCCTCTTCTGCGCCGTGATTTCGCCACAGAACTTTGACCAAAGGGACGGACTTCTTTCTCAATACTTTTACGTCTCGATCCAAGATTTGCACTAGTTCTTCCTCAAAAGATAAATCAGGCCTTACTTCAATCTCTTCCACCGGCACCACATGCGATGGATCAGAACGATAACGTCTCAGCATCGAGACATGAAACACGTCATGTAGCAGCTCCAACTTTGAAGGCAAATCCAAACGGTAAGCCACCGGCCCCACACGTTCTAGTACCCGATATGGCCCAATAAATCGTGGACTTAACTTACCCTTCCGTCCAAACCTTATTACCTTCTTCCATGGAGATACCTTCAAAAAGACTTGGTCTCCTACTAAAAATTCCACCTCCTTTCGCTTTAGATCCACATAAGACTTCTGCCGATCAGACGCTTCCTTCAATTGAGCCCGTATTAACTTAACTTTCTCCTCCGTTTCCGAAACTAGCTCAGGACCCAACACCCGACGTTCACCCAACTCTGTCCAACAAGTAGGAGTACGACATTTCCTTCCATATAACGCTCAACAAATGCGCGCCATCCGAATACTAGCTTGATAACTATTATTGTACGCGAATTCGCCAAGGGCAAATATTCCTCCCAACTACCCCTAAAGTCGATGATGCAACCCCTTAGCATATCCTTCAATATCTCGATTACCCTCTCGGATCGACCATCACCAGGTGTGAAAGTCAGTACTAAAGTCCAACCTTGTTCCCATTGCTTGATGAAGAGCCTTCCAAAACCGTGACGTGAACCTAGGGTCCCTATCCGATATGATCGACACCGGTACACCATGTAGTCTTACAACCTCAGCCACGTACAACTTAGCCAAATTTTGCAGAGAAAAGTCCACTCGAACCGGTATGAAGTGAGTAGACTTCGTCAATCGATCCACTATTACCCAAATCGAGTCCTTCTTAGTGGGTGTAAGGGTAACCCACTAACGAAATCCATCGTGATTGTTTCCCATTTCCATTGGGGAATCTTCACCGCTTGCAACAACCCTGAAGGCAATCGGTGTTCACTTTGACTTGGCGACACGCCAAACACTTCCCACATATTCCGTAACTTCTCACTTTAAACTCGCCACCGAATCGCTCGCGTAAATCCCGATACATCTTAACTCCTCCAGATGCATAGCATAAGGGCTACTATATGCGATTCCCGAAGAATCATCTGTCTTAACTCCACATCTTTTGGCATACAAATCTTCCCACCGGAAACACAAACTCCATCATTGTTCGGACTATAGTCCTTCATTCCACCATCCCGCGCTTGCAAAAGTCGAGCACTTAGGACGTCATCCACTAACTGTTTGTCCTTAACCTGACTCACCCATGTCGGCTTCACTTGCACCTCAGCTAGCAAACTCCCGTCGTCAAATAAACTCAGATGGGTGAACACCGCTCTTAGTTCCAATACTACCTTACGGCTTAACGCATCCACCACCACATTCGCCTTACCCGGATGGTATTCGATTGAGCAATCATAGTCCTTCAAGAGCTCGATCCACCTACGTGTCTTAAATTTAACTCCTTCTGGGTAAGGAGATACTTCAGACTTTTATGGTCGGTGTAAATTACCGACTTCTCCCCATACAAGTAGTGCCTCCAAATCTTCAGAGCAAACACTATCGCCGCTAATTCCAAATCATGTGTAGGGTAGTTTAATTCATGCGGTCTCAACTGTCAAGACGCATATGTAACAACTTTTCCATCTTGCATCAACACACACCCCAACCCTGTGTGTGACGCATCATAGTAGACGGTAAATTCTTTTCCTGCTTTCGGCTGAATTAACACTGGCGCCTCCGTCAAAATTCTCTTCAGCTTCTCAAAGCTCTCCTGTTGTTTGTCAGTCCACACAAACAATTCTTCCTTCCTTAACAACTTAGTTAAAGGTGCCGCTATTGAAGAGAACCCATCAACAAATCTCCTGTAATACCCTGCCAAACCCAATAAACTTCGAATCTTCGCCACAGACTTCGGCAGTTTCCAATCCAATACAGCTTCTATCTTCCGAGGGTCTACCCTAATTCCCTCTGCGGAAACTACATTCCCTAAGAAAGTCACTTCTTTCAGCCAGAACTCACACTTGCTGAACTTCGCATACAACTGCTTCTCCCTCAAAATGCGCAACACTACACGAAGATGTTCGTCATGTTCCTCCTCGGACTTGGAGTAAACCAGGATATCGTCGATGAACACCACCACGAACTGATCAAGGTATGGTTGAAACACCCGGTTCATCATATCCATAAATGCTGTTGGCGCGTTCGTCAAACCAAACAGCATTACCAAGAACTCATAATGTCTGTAGCGTGTTCGAAACGCCGTCTTATGAATGTCCCCTTCCTTTACCTTTAACTGATGATAACGCGACCTTAGGTCAATCTTTAAAAAAAACGAGGCTCCTTTAAGCTGATCGAACAGGTCGTCGATTCTTGGTAATGGGTACTTGTTCTTAATCGTCAACTTATTAAGTTGACGATAGTCCACGCACATACGCATGGATCCGTCCTTCTTTTTCACGAATAGGACCGGTGCTCCCCATGGAGACACACTTGGTCGGATAAATCCTCGATCCAAAAGCTCTTGGATCTGAGCTTTGAGCTCCACCAGCTCATTCGGTGCCATTCGATAAGGAGCAATGGATACCGGAGCCGTACCCGGAAGTAGTTCTATTCCAAACTCCACTTCGCGATCCGGGGGTAATCTTGGCAACTCCTTAGGAAATACGTCCACAAAATCCTTTACTGTTCTAACCTTGTCGACCGTCCCCTCCTTAGCGTCCAAAGCACTAATAAAAGCTAGAAAGGCATTACATCCCTTCTGAATCATCTTAACAGCCTTTAATGTCGTTACTACGTTGGACAGATAGTTCCTTCTCTCTCCTAACACCACTACCTCCTCGCCTTTCGGGGTACTCAACACCATGCGTTTAGTCCCACAATCCAACTTAGCACGATGCTTAGTCAACCAATCCATCCTTAGGATAAGGTCAAACTCTCCAAACGGTAATTCCATTAAGTCCACTAAAACACTACCCCTTGAGTCTCTAACGGTACATCCTTAAATAGCTTGTCCACTACCCTAGATTGTCCTAGAGGACTAACCACA
Source organism: Gossypium sturtianum (assembly GCA_025698515.1). Classification (NCBI taxonomy): domain Eukaryota; kingdom Viridiplantae; phylum Streptophyta; class Magnoliopsida; order Malvales; family Malvaceae; genus Gossypium; species Gossypium sturtianum. The sequence continues at coordinate 121,727,345 of CM046952.1, forward strand.
GTCATTTTCCTAGTGGTTGTTTCAGAGTCTATACTTAGGGTCTCAGATATCGAACATGCAACATAGGAGTGGGTTGACCCAATATCAATCAAGGCAAGTAAAGGGTTATCGCAATAAGAAACGTGCAGCTTATGACATCCGGCAAGGCCACCATCCTCCCGTCGACGAACCGCATAAACTAGACCCGATCGCTTTGCTTCTACGTTACTCCGCACCTCTACCAGTGCTCCACGTCCGCGACCAGCCCCATTTCCACCTCTACCGCACCACGACCCCTTGGTCCGGATCGGTCACCTCCTAGTCCGATCAAGACCTCGCCCGCTTAGTCGTACTCGATCCACTTGCGACGATCCTTAATTAGATGCTCCGTGGATCCACACCAAACATCCACCCGCTCTTCTTCTACACTCCCGCAATGTGCTTTCCCGCACCAATTACATACTCGATTCTCGATTCCCGCGCAGCAAGTGTCTGAGCACGAGCCGCCCATCGAACCTAGGCTTTTTCTCGCGAATTCCTGGATGCTCTTGCCGCCCAAAATTTCTCTTATTCCTTCCCCACTCTTATCTCTTTCCCATCTTTCACCGCTTTACCTCCTCGCCTATCTTAACCTTCTCCAAAGAAAATCCCTTTCTCTCTCTGGTGCTATCAAAACCCTTAACTCATTCCGCAATCCATCCTCGAACCGGACACAACGCTCATATTCGGTTTGCCACCATTCCTCGAGCGTAGTGGCTCAAGCGCAGTAAACTCTCGCCTCATATTCAGCCACGATTTACTTCCCCGCACTAGATTCGAAATGCCTTCCTCTGTGCATCCACATAATCGCCCCAACATATTTTCCCCGAATGACTCCTTAAAGAAGTCCCACCAATTCGATCGTGGCAAGACTCTCCTTCACCGTGAGCCACCATCGATAGGCCTCGTCTCGAAGAAGAGACACGACCCCTTTCAACTTCTCCTCCACCGTGAAATCTAAATCATCCATTATGCGCTCGCTTGCTTCTATCCAATACTCACCAGTGTTAGGGGCTACGCCGTAAACTCCCTAAACACTTCGCCCCATTGGCCCTAAGCCGCTCCTAGACACGATTTTCGGCCTCGTGCCCATGCCTACTCCAAAGAACTCTTTCGAGAACCCGCAGCATCACCGAGATATCGCTTCATCTCCTGGCGCTCGATCCGTAACTCTCCTCCATAGCCGGAGGATCCGGCATTTCGCTTTCTCGACCCGGCGGCACTGCCTGCTTGCTCGCACAAAGCCATCCTACTACCCTATCGCGTCCCACGCGGCGGATGTCCTCGACCCTTGTACTCATTCTTCGCTTAGCGTTTATCCGATTAAAAATTTATGAATCATTAATTTTCTTCCACTAATTAACCACGAACGACCTTATGGATAATAGTTTTAAAAGTAGTTCTTTCAATTCATATTCACAATACAGTTTCAAGTCCATATCCTCTAATTCTAGGGAACACATACACTCAATCATCAACATACAAATAGCATCCAAGCACTTGCATTCACCATGTAAGGGTGTTTTCGTTGCTTCACTACCCAGGGGTATTTTCGTAATTTTATCCTATAGGGGTATTTTTGTAATTTCCAAAAAAAGAGTTTCTTAGTGATTTTATGAAATAAGGGTATTTTGGTAATTTTGTAATCTAGGGGTATTTTGGTAATTTTACAAATCAGGGTCATTTTGGTCATTTTGCAAAATAAGGGTAATTTGGTAATTTTACAAACCATGGATATTTGTTGTTGTTGTTATTTTTTTTCTAACAGGGGTACTTTGGGAAAATCTAGTTTCATAATCCGGTTACTCTTGTAAACATGAGATTTTCTGTAAATTTTCAAAACATAGGTATTTTTATAAATTCATAGTTGGTTGGAAATTTTCACAAATCAAATGTATTTTGAGAATTTTGCAAAACGTGGGGATTTTTTTCCAGAAATAGGGTGGCTGGTCCCTTTCGGGTTTTAATTGTAAGGTTTAGCTCACAACAAGTCCTCGTGATCGAGTGAACAAATACTACGCACTCAAGTAAGATTCCAAATAAGAGGAGGTGAGTCGCTAGGATCGCTAAATACCAAGCTCTCCCCGAATCCACTCCTAGACATGCGTATGCCCGCTGCCACACCCTAACTCACTAAGATGAATAGTCACTACGCACTGTAGAATTCCAAATAAGAGGAGGTGAGTCACTAGGACCGCTTAAATACCAAGCTCTTCCGGATCCAATCCTAGACATGCGTATGCTGTTGCCACACCCAAGCCTTGCGACTCATTTACGGGTTTGTTTAGTGAAATTAAGTCTTATGAGCCTTTAGAGAGTGGTTTAAGCTAGGCCTAAAGTCCATCAAGTTCTAATCTAACTAATCTACGTCCCATAAAGCCCATCAAGCCCACAGATATATATCACACAATGGTTCGTGAGTACTTACACGCGGACTTGGGCCGGAGACGCAGGTGCCATGCCGAGCTAACAAACCTGTTATCATTTAAAAACATTCATGTTTTAAAAGCCCATCTTTAGAAAACGTTTTGAGCCCATAAACCCCAAAGTCGAGTTTTGAACTGGGCTCTAATAGCAATCTGTAACACCCCAAACCCAGCCCAAACACTACAGTCGGATCTGGCATGCCACTCAAAAGAGTTTTGTAAAAGATGTCGCAATCTTCGGGAAATATTTTTCTTGAATTTAATCTTTTATTCGGGAAAACTTAATAACTTGATAAGTTTAAATAATATATAAATTTCACTTGTTGTTTTATGAATAAAAACCAAAATCTTAATACATGCCTTAGTTTAGTTAAAGTTTAAATGTCAATAATGAAAGCCCAAAATAAAACCCAAAACAAAGTATAATAGTCTAGTGGCCCATGGCCTTATTACAACGAAACTTAAAACCCACTTAAGATAAATTTCTTAAATATAAATAAATAAAGTGAAGTCTTTTGCTGAATCCTCAATGCTCATCGCATGGCCACCTTGCTCCCTCCTCCACCCCGGTCCGATGCACTAAGTGTCACTTGAAATGGTTAAAATAATTGGGTGAGTCGCGAACTCAGCAGTGCAACCCTCATGCACCATCAGATTGGGCCTTAGCCTGTAAATCAACAAATAAAACATAATTTAGCAAATGACATACATAACCCAACCCAATCCTAGGTTTCCATCCACTACACACCATCCTTACCGCCAAGCACACCATTGGGGATTTCTATAATCAACCCACACCGCTACACACCATCGATGGCGCATATGCCGCAGCTTAGTCGCTCATCGCCAAAGTTGTGACAGAGTCACCAGCCGAAATGGCATAAGCCACCGAATGATCACTTCCCTTTCATCATTCACCCAACCCCAAGCATACAGAGAAATCGCATACAAAGCATATTACTGAAGAAGGACAGAAATCACTAACATGATGATTAGCCTTTACCCTCCTCGGGTTTTCAATCATAATGTCGGGTTTTCGGCATTTAACAGAGTATAGCAGATTTATACATATATATATATTAGCACCCAATCTAATAGTGGGAAAGGTTACACACCTGATTAATGTCGATACCCTTGCTAAACCGATCTATAACTTTGCTCAAAAAGCCGGAAAGATGTGAAAATAGGGCCTCTCCTACAATCGGCCAAGGGTTAATAGATACCCGAATTTACACTTTGAAACTAATAGATTCCTCTTACCTTGAAATCCCAAAAGTAACACAATTCGAGTGTTACCAAGTATAACTTAGAGATCTATGCGATTGGCCCCACTTCGCATCCCTAATGCTCAAAAATAAGAGAGAAATAAGAGATTAGTTCTAAATAGCCATTCGGCTAGGGATTTTGAAAAGCCGAAAAACATTGAAATCTCAAATCAATACTTACCTATTGCTTCCTTCAAAATTCGCACAAGCAGACTCCACAAGAGAATTCGCAACTTCAGAGGTGTGATCTTAGTGATTTTGGCTTTTAGAGAAAAAAAGAATTGGAAAAATATAAACAAGGAGTGGTTAGTGAGATTCGCCAAAAGAGAAGAGAAAAGGATGGTAGGGTTTCTGCAATTGAGATCTAAAGAGTTTTGATTTCTCAAAAAAAGAAAAGAGAAGAGAGAGTTCAAGTTTGCTTAAAAATAAAAGAGAAATTTTTGAGAGAATTTTCAGAGAACATAATGAAGAATTCAAAGACACCTTCTCGCTTATACAGGTCGATTTTTTCCCTTTACAGTGGTCAAATTTTCGCCAACTCTAGCCTCTTGGATGAGCTCTCATCTTTTCCCTTATCTTGATCTATTATCTCCACAAAAATAGCCCTAATTCCTCTCTTCATTATCTGCCTATTATACTTAAAATTAAACATAATAAAATCTCCTAAAATTTAGCCTTGTGCTGTCCCCCCTTACTCTTCTAAGTGCCGAATTTTAGCCCTAAAACTTAGGCTTCAAACTTGTGACGCCACTTATAGCTCCCCTTTACTGTGCCCCTCGTTGCTGGGCCACAAGCCCAATATGTCACTTAAACTATGAAAACTTTATTTTAAATCCTTGAGTGTCTAAACAGAATATTTAAACAAAACCTCAGCCCATTCTTGAGCCCAATCAGGACCCCTAACCCATTTAAATTAATATTTTAAGCACACATCACATAAAATGCACAGGCCCAAAATTCAGGATATTACACTCCCACTTTAGGGTACGACCACTACAGTCATGCAGTGCAGTGCAGAGAGATATATTTAAAACCACATGCAATAAAAGGATCATATTTAAAAAAAAACCAAAATTTTAAATTCAAACAAAAGGACATGAAATTATCAATTTTACGGCTTGACTCTCTTATTTCCCCAGTGGAGTCGCCAAGCTGTCGAAACCATTTTAAAATCGGGTTTTGAAAATGACGATCGACTTTAAAAAAAAAATGGGAGTCGCCACCAATCCTTTTAGGTGTGATTGGATCACCTTGTAAAACGTTTTATTTAAAACATTTGATTTTGGTCCACAAAAAAACAAAAACGGGTTTGGGAGTCGGTTACGTATGAGGAAGGTTTAGCACCCTCATAATGCCCATAAATTGGTACCTAATCGATAGAATCATGTCCAAATGTTTGAAGTTTAAAAGTATTTAAAAATATGATTTCTTAAAAAAACTTTAAGCCATTTAAGTTAAAACTTGAGGTTTCTTTGTTCTGAGGGAATATAAACATCACATCCAATACGTTAGGACACGATATTTAAGAACCTTCGTAATCAAAATCATCTCATGATTTACAAAACTTGTAAAAGGGTATTTAGTTATTTAGCCAAATAGAAAATCGCAACCCAGTACGTTAGGGCACTACTTCCCGAATTTCGAAATACCGAAACATTGCCTTATTTTAAAAATCTTTAAATAAAATATAGTGATCTTGTAAAAAAATGTATTCATAAAACAATAAATAAATAACTACACAATGGCAACCATACATAAATAAATGAAAGAATATGGGTAAGTAAAATATATACATAAAACCATAAATATAGAAATTACTAAATAAATATGAAAATTTTCATGCAAGATTAATAATAAATAAATATAATTACATATTTATATGATACAAACAATGTAAACAATGCATAAATAAGAAGAATAGTATATAATGATTTTAAATATAATATAATATAAACAATATAAATGAAACATGTTTTTCAATATAAATATATTTTTTGTAAAATAAAAAAGTATGATATAATATAATACTATACAATGTATAAAAATTTTAAAATATATAATATGATAACTAATATATGAAAATAATATATAATTAAAATAATATTAAACAAAATAAAATAATAATTAATAAAAATATATATAATACACTAATCATAAATTTACATAAACGATATAAATAAAATAAATTAAGTAATATAAAAATAAGTTTTAGAAATAATATATAATATACAAAATATAATATAATAAATAATAAAAATAAAAAAATATATAAATTATTAAATAAGTAAAATAATATATATAGTAATAATTAAGTATATAATAAAATAATACATATGAAATATATATATATATATATATGAATTTCACAATATTAATTAACAAATATAGGAAAATAATGTAGAATATTTAATATAATAAAATGGTTTAATATACTATATAATAATAAAAATAAAATAAAAGGATAAAAATAAAATAAAACAAAGAAAACAGGGGTCAAATTACAATTAAAACATATTAAAAGGACTAAATTAAAATTATTAAATTACAGGGGTTAAAATAGCAATTAAGTTAAATTTTAAAACGACGTCGTAATAGGTTTTTAACTTTTAAAGCAGTCAGAGGGTTTAACTGAAATAAAAATAAATTTTTAGGGTTAATTTAATAAAAATAGAAATTTAAATAGGATTAAATTAAAATAAACAAAATTACAGAAGGATTAAAACCAAAAATTCCCCCTTTTATAAAACGCGCGGATCCTGAGGGCCGGGTCGGGTCAAAGCGCGGATCCTTCTAGTCAGAAACGACGTCGTTTTCATTTGCTTATATAATAAAAAAAAATAGTCAGAAAAACATTCTAACAGCCATTTAAAAAAAAAAACAGAGCTTTTAAAAAAAAATCTCTTTCTCTCTGTCTCCAGCTAGCTTCCGTCCTAGGTTTTCGACGATGGACCACCACACGCGTCGTCACACGCACCGTCGCGATCGACGGCCAAAGAGCGAAAATCCGCAGGTAAACTCTTTTTTTTTTATATTTTTAATGTTTGCACAAAGAAATAAAAATAAATAAAATAACAAAAGAATCACCTCTACTAAAAAAATCTTTCTGTTTGTATTTCTGTATTTTTCTATTTTTCTCCCTTTTTTTCTCCGTGTATTCCCCGTATCCCCTCTCTGTTACAAAAATCGGGCTTTTATAGCCTTGAAAATGGAAAAATAAAGAAAGATTTTGCTACTGTTTTGCCTTCTTTTGCTGCGGATTGTTTACTTTCTTTGCAGGTCAATGGAGGCTCGGCGATGATGAGGCGATTTGCGCGATCTGCGGCGCAACTGGTGGGCGTGAAGGCTACTGGGTGCTGTTGCGGCGCGAAGCTTGCGGCGCCTAGGGTTTTGGAAACCCTAGGTCTTCCGATTTTGGTTTAGGGTTTTGGGCCCCTTTGGGCCGTATAGACTTTGGATCTGATTAGGGTCTATTCTGATAGTGGGCTAAGGGTAACGGGCCTTGGTTTTGGTCTGTTTGGGTTTAAGGCTAATTGTAATTAGGCTATTGGACTAGAGTGTAATTAGGCTTGTAACAGGAACTGTAAATGGACATTTAATTATTATTTTTTTATTTTGGGCTTTATTTAATGTCCGGGCAAAATTAGGTACTTACATCCACTATGTATTATATAAGTTAATTTAATCAAATTAATTAGGCAAAAATTATATTCAAATAACATTTAAAATTTAAAATTTTATTTGAATTCAAATTTAAGATTTTCATACCATTTTGTTATATCTCACTCGGGTTAGACACGTGGCACTTTAAAACAACATTAGGTGGACATTTGAAGATAGTTTCCCACTTCATTCTTATTCTTCGGCTTGTTCTCAAGTTGCTCAACCTCCCGCCTAGCCACTCATCATGAGACCACCTATTAAAAGAGGAAATGTCCCCTTACATCAGGTCACCTATTAGTATGGTCAAACTATCCGCTTTTCAATATAAATAATGTTTTAAGCGTGAATATTCCTTTGACCACCCGAGCGTAACATGTTTTATTGTTGTTAATGAAGATGTTATTGTCCATGATTATGAGGGAAGAAAATTTGAGTCACAGCTTGTTGCAACAGTAGGTGCCTATGTGGAACTAAGCTATTATGCTAAAGCATATTTCGGAGCTAGAAAAACATTAAGAGAAGCTTATAGTGTGAAAGAAACTTCAAGGGCTGAAAGGCCATCTATATATGTGAAAAGTGCTGCACAGGCTGCTGTGTTGAAGTAGAGGAGACTAACTTCCAGCGTAGAAGCTGATACAACAGGTGCAACAATTGGTGTTTTATTCCTAAGGGCAATGACCTTGGTGGATTTTGTGAAGATCATCATGTTTTCTTCTGTGCTGCTACTTCATTATGCCTGGCTAGCTCTGGAGGTAATGTTCAGAAGCTGGTTATTAATTAACTTTTTGAGGTTGCATCGAAGCAGTCCCTTGATATTGTTTGTGAAAGACAGAAAAATCTAGAAATAAAGATAAGAGACTGATACAGCAAAAACAGGCATGATATATCTTGTATCAAGGTTGAATCAAGAAGTTGCACTTAGACAGTTTCTTGAAACAAAGGTCAAGGATTTGGAAGTGGAGCTTGAAACCGCTAGAGAGTGTTGGAACATTTTCAAATATTTATAGTGTTCCAATAACTATAAATGAATGGGTGTAATTAATCAAAAGATTATATTATTTGATTTTCTAAAAAAGAATTATAACTATTTAAATAATATTATTTGAATAGTTATAATTAAATGAATAATTATGTGTTTATTTTAAAGACATTATTATTCAGAAAGACACCTACTGATGAAAGATGTCTCTATGAAGAGACATGAAAATTCCTATAAATAGGAATGAGATTTCATTTGGAAATATACCAACAAATTCTAATATTCTTTCTTTCCTTCCTTCATTTTCTAAAATTATTAGATTATTCTATAAAGTATTACTGCAAAAATCCTTTATAGAAATTGAGTTTCTTGTCATACATTGCTCAGTGTATATTGGGCTATTCTCGTCAGTGCAAAACGCAAATAGTCATTGGCTTCATTGTATCCTCGAGGTTAATTTGCTTGGAACTCATTTGCACACCAAAGATAGGTGGGGGCGAATATAACCTTAAAGATAGTGGTTTGATACACGCTTTGGAGCCTTGTCCTATTTCTTCTTCTGTTCGAGTTTCGTTCGTGTGTTCGAGATTTTCCTCACCGGAGATTTGTTCTAACAATTTTAAGGTTATATTTCATGATGACTACCACAACTCATGAAAATGGAACACTAAGGGAGTTGGGTTCCAATTTTGTCAAACTTGATCGGTTTGATGGTGGCAATTTTTGATGATGGCAGAAAAAGATGCACTTCTTATTATCAACTTTGAAGATTGCTTATGTTTTGGATACTCCAAGACCTGACGAGACTGAAAACAAATATGTTGCTGCAACCCGAGAAAGACAAAAATGGGACAATGCTGATTACATGTGCATGAGCCACATATTGAATGGTTTATCTGATGGTTTGTTCGGCACCTACCAAAACGAGGTCACTGCTAAAGAATTATGGGACAAATTGGAGACAAGATACATGACCGAAGATGTTACAAGTAAGAAATTTCTTGTCAGTCGTGTCAATAATTATCAAATGTTGATGGTCATTCTGTTATGGAACAATTCTGTGATATTGAAAAGATACTGAATCAATTCAAGCAATATGATATGAAATTGGATGAAATGATTGTTGTATCCTCCATAATAGACAAACTTCCTCCATCTTGGAAAGACTTTAAAAGAAGTCTAAAACATAAGAAAGAGGAAATATCTCTTGAGGCTTTGGCAAATCATCTTCGTATTGAAGAAGAATATCGAAAGCAAGATCGAATCTAAATTCAAAAATGCCAAAGTGCATGTTACTGAGGAAGTACAGACTACTAAACCATTCAAGAGAAAGTTCAAATGGACCGATAGAGCACCTAAGTTTAAAAAGAAACAAAAGGGCTCATGCTATCATTGTTGTAAGTCGACATTTCAAGAATGAATGTCGATTTTTAAAGAAGAAATCATCTTCTAAGGCTGATAATAACGAAAAGTTTGTTGCCATGATATTTGAAATTAATATGGCACAAGATGATAATACATGGTGGATTGATACCGAGCAACCAAACATGTGTACAAAGACAAAAGCATGTTCACAAAGTTCACACAATGTGAAAATGACAATGTCTTGTACATGGGAAATTCTTCCACCGCAAAGAATCAAAGGCAAAGGGTCCGTTGAACTACAATTCACTTACGGAAAGGTTTTAACCTTAAATGATGTATATTATGTACTAGAAGTTAGAAAGAATTTAGTGTCTGGAAGTCTGTTAAATAAGTTTGGTTTCAAACTTTTTTTTGAGGCAGATAAGTTTATTTTGTCTAAGGGAGGAATTTTTGTAGGGAAAGGGTATATGTATGAGATTATGTTCAAACTGAATATTATTAATAAGAATAAGAATACTAATTCTACTTATATGGTTGAATCTTTTTGTTTATGGCATTATAGATTAGGTCATTTGAATTATATAAAATTGAATGACATGTATAAGTTAGATTTAATTCCTATTTTTAATAATAATATTGAAAAATGCAATACATGTACGTTGACTAAAATTACAAGAAACCCTTTCCCTAAGGTTAAAAGAAAAACAAAATTGCTTGATTTGATACATAGTGATTTTTGTGACATGCATAATACTCCTACATTTGGTGGAAAGAAATATTTTGTTACTTTTATTGATGATTGTTCTAGATAATGTTATGTATATTTATTACATTCAAAAGATGAAGCGCTTGATAAATTTAAAGTTTATAAATCTAAAGTTGAACTTCAAAGCAGAATCATTTATCAAGTGTCAAGATCGGATAGAGGTGGAGAATACTATAATCCAAGTTATTTTGAATCCACTAGGATTGTCCATCAAGTTTCAGCCCCTTACACACCACAACAAAATGGTGTAGCTGAAAGGAAAAATAGAGTATTGACTGAAATGGTAAATTCAATGTTATCATATTCAGGTCTTGGACAAGGTTTTTAGGGAGAAGCTGTTCTAACAACTTGTCATATATTGAATAGAGTTCCTAATAAGGAAACTAAAATAACCTCTTATGAACAATGGATGAAAAGGAAACAAAACCTTAATTATTTGAAGGTTTGGGGTTGTAGAGCTATTGTCAAAGTTTCAACACCTAAACGTAAAAAGTTAGGTGAAAGAGGAATTGAATTCATATTTATAGGATATGCACATAATAGCAAGGAATATAGGTTCATGGTAATTGAACCAAATGATTCAATTTCAATTAATACGGTTATTGAATCAGGAGATGCTATTTTTGATGAAAATAGATTTAATTCTATATTAAGACAATTACAGCCACAACAATTGATTCATTCTTCAAATGAGAATGAGATTCCATTGGAACAAATTGATAATAATGATGAATCTTGTCAAGAATTAAGAAGAAGTAAGAGTCATAAAAATATTTTAATATCATTTTCCGTGCCTATGATATGTGATTAAGCATGTGTGATCTCTGTAACTTAGAAAAAATTTTAAATTTCTGAGAATTTCTGTATGTGTTCGGTTTAGTCCCGGCCCCTTACTAAAGCATGATTAAGGTCTCGTAGACCTATTTCAGGGACACTTTGATGTGATTTGTCAAATTATGTTATGAAATGTCTGTAAAAGTTTTCGATTGTCTGGTAATGCCTCTTAACCCTAAACCGGTTATGGTTATGGGTTAGGGGTGTTACATTTGATTGGTATCAGAGCTATGGTTTAGTCGATTCTCAGAGTAACGTAGAGTGTGAGAGTCTAGCTATACATGCCATATATATGAAATGTGATAGTGTGATGAATCCTGACGTATAAAATGTGTATTTCGTATAGTAATGGATCTTAAAAGAGCCGTAGCTGACGATGTAGAAAGCAATACGGCTGCTCCCGCTCAAGGGACAGCGCCATCGGATTTGAGACCGGCTACTAGCGTTCAAGAGGGAGAGGCTAAACAAGCCTTCTTCCAAATGATGAACGAGTGGTTCACTCAGTATGTAAGAACTAATCCGGCTATTTCACAACCTCCACCCCGCCTAATCCACCTCAGACTTCTACTATACCTCCGGTTATGAGCTTGAATTTGTTGAATAAACCTCCGGTCGACAAGATCCATAAGTATGAGGCTGAAGAGTTCAGGGCCACCAGTGATGACGATGCTGAGAAAGCCGAGTTTTGGCTAGAGAACACTATCCGAGTATTTGATGAAATGTCTCTGACTCCTGAAGAATGTATAAAGTGTGTTGTTTCTTTGCTACGAGACGCAGCTCATCAATGGTGGAAGACCTTGATTTTCGTTGTTCCGAAAGAACGGGTTACGTGGGATTTCTTTCAGTCTGAGTTCAGAAAGAAATACATCAATCAGAGGTTTATTGATTAGAAACGAAAAGAATTTCTTGAGTTGAAATAGGGTCGGATGATCGTGACCGAGTATGAACGGGAGTTCGTGAGATTAAGTCAGTATGCTCGAGAATGTGTATCCACCGAGGCAAAAATGTGTAAAAGATTTGAAGATGGCTTAAATGAAGATACACGTTTGCTTGTTGGGATTTTAGAAATAAAAGAGTTCGTTGTGCTTGTTGATCGAGCATGCAAAGCTGAGGCACTCGGGAAAGATAAAAGAAAAGCTGAGTCTGAAGTCAGAGATGTGAGAAAGAGATTTTTGATCAAATCATTTCAGTCTACTTCAAAGAAATTCAGAGATGAGTATAGCCGTTCCAGAATTAATGTGGGACATTCGAATCCGAGGGATCGAACTAGATCACCGACGAATTCTAAAGCTCCAGCTACATCGATAGCTAGTGTGGGAAATGTCCGATCCGAACGACCTGAATGTAAACATTGTGGTAAAAGACATCCAGCAAGTTGTAGATTGAATGATCGAGCCTGTTTCAGATGTGGATCCTTAGACCATTTTATCCGAGATTGCCCAGAGTCTGTTGAGCAAGAGATTATTCAGAATCTGAGATCTGATAATGTTTCAGCGAGAAGTAGACCTTCCCAAAATGCAAGAAATGTTAGTGGTAGTCAGAGAGCTGTTAAAGACTCAGTTGCCAGATCTGAAGTTAGAGCGCTACTAGAGCATATGCTATCCGAGCCCGTGAGGAAGCTTCGTCTCCAGATGTTATAACGGGTACATTTACTCTTTATGATACTTCTGTGATTGCATTGATAGACCCATGTTCTACACATTCGTATATATGTATGAACTTAGTATCCAGTAAGACTTTGCCTGTAGAGTCTACTGAATTTGTTATTAGAGTATCGAACCCCTTAGGTAAAAGTGTCCTGGTTGATAAAGTATGCAAGAACTATCCGTTGATGTTTAGAGATGTTTGTTTTCCTGCTGATTTGATGTTATTACCATTTGATGAGTTTGATATAATTTTGGGTATGGACTGGTTAACATTGCATGATGTTGTTGTAAACTGCAAAAGAAAGACTATTAATTTGAGATGTCAGAATGATGAAATAGTTCGGGTTGAGTCTAATGATTTGAATGGATTACCTGCTGTGATATCTATGTTAAAAGCTCAGAATTATTTGAGAAAGGGTTATGAAGCTTATTTTACTTATGTGATTGACTCGAAAGTAACTGAAAAGAAAGTTGAATCAGTGCTAGTGGTTTGTGAATTCCCTGATGTATTTCCTGAAGAATTGATGGGATTACCTACGATACGTGAAGTTGAATTTGGTATTGATTTTTTATCGGGGACAACTCTTATTCCGATAGCTCCGTATAGAATGGCACCAATAGAGTTGAAAGAGTTAAAGTCACAGTTGCAAGAATTGACTGATTGAGGGTTTGCAAGACCGAGTTTTTCACCTTGGGGTGCTCCTGTTCTGTTTGTGAAAAAGAAAGATGGCATGATGAGAATGTGTATTGATTATCGTCAGTTGAACAAGGTGACTATAAAGAACAAATATCCTCTGCCCAGAATTTATGATTTGTTCGATCAGCTGAAAGGAGCCACAGTGTTTTCAAAGATAGATTTGATATCGGTATACTACCAGTTGTAAGTAAAAGATTTAGACATTCCAAAAACTGCTTTCAGAACGAGGTACGGGCATTATGAGTTTTTAGTTATGCCTTTCGGACTAACAAATGCTCCTGCCATTTTTATGGATTTGAGGAACAGAATTTTCAGACTGTACTTAGATCAATTTGTGGTTGTTTTCATTGATGACATTTTGATTTATTCGCGTGATGAAAACGAGCATGCTGAACACCTGAGAATTGTGCTACAAACTCTACGAGATAAACAATTGTATGCAAAGTTTAGTAAATGTGAATTTTGGTTGCGTGAAGTCGGTTTTCTGGGACATATTGTATCAGTATCTGGTATACGAGTTGATCCGAGCAAGATTTCAGCCATTTTAGAGTGGAAGCCTCCGAGAAATATGTCTGAAGTCCGTAGTTTTCTGGGACTTGCTGGTTATTATCGAAGATTTGTAAAAGGCTTTTCGATGATTTCTACTCCATTGAATAGATTGCTTCAGAAAGATGCGAAATTCGAGTGGTCTGAAAAGTGTCAGAAAAGCTTTGATCAGTTGAAAGCCCTTTTGACTGAAGCTCCAGTTTTGGTACAACCAGAATTGGGTAAAGAATTCGTGATTTATAGTGATGCTTCATTGAATGGTCTGGGATGTGTTCTGATGCAGGAAGGCAAAGTTATAGCGTATGCCTCGAGATAATTAAAGCCTCATGAAAAAAACTATCCGACACATGATCTTGAATTAGCTGCGATTGTGTTTGCGTTAAAAATTTGGCGCCATTATCTTTTCGGTGAAAAATGACATGTGTTTTCAGATCATAAAAGTTTAAAGTATCTGATGACTCAAAAAGACTTGAATCTATGACAGAGAAGATGGTTAGAGCTGTTGAAAGACTACGAGCTTGTGATAGATTATCATCCAGGTAAAGCAAATGTTGTTACTGATGCATTGAGCCAGAAGTCACTGTTTGCATTATGTGCTATGAATGCTCATTTGGACCTGTCTGATGATGGTTCATTTTTGGTGGAATTGAAAGCTAAACCGTTGTTCTTACAGCAATTATGTGATGCTTAGAAAGTTGATAACGAGTTACTAGCGAAAAGAGCTCAGTGTGATTTGAACTCTGATTCTGAATTTCGAATTGATGATGATGATTACTTGAGATTTCGAGATCGAATATGTGTTCCAAGAAACCCAGAGTTGATTCAGTTGATTTTGAATGAAGCTCACAATAATCGTATATCTGTTCATCCGGGAAGTACAAAGATGTATCATGATTTGAAGCAACACTATTGGTGGTCTGGTATGAAAAGGGATATTTCTGATTTTGTATTGAAATGTTTAGTCCGCCGCCAGTTAAAGTTTGAACATCGTGTTCCATCTGGTTTGCTACAACCGATTCTGATTCCCGAGTGGAAATGGGATAGAGTGACAATGGATTTTGTTACAGGTTTGCCTTTGACTCCGAGAAAGAAAGATGCAATGTGGGTTGTGGTTGACAGATTGACGAAATCAGCCCATTTTATTCCATACGATCAGATTTCTAACTTGATAAGTTAGCTGAACTTTACATTTCTGATATTGTGAGATTGCACGGAGTGCCATTGTCTATTGTGTCTGACAGAGATCCGAGGTTTACATCACGATTCTGGAAGAAATTGCAAGAAGCTTTAGGTATGAAATTGCATTTCAGTACAGCTTTTCACCCGCAGGCGAATGGTCAGTCCGAACGGATTATTCAGATTCTCGAGGATATGTTGAGATGTTACATCCTTGAGTTTAATGGTATGTGGGAACAATATTTGCCATTGATTGAATTTGCGTACAATAACAGTTTTTAGTCGAGCATCAAAATGGCACCCTATGAGGCTTTGTATGGACGCAAATGTCGAACACCTTTGTACTGGCCAGAACTCAGTGAAACTAAGATACACGGGGTTGATTTGATAAAAGATACTGAACAAAAAGTGAAAGTAATCTGTGATAGCCTGAAAGCAGCGTCTGATCGTCAGAAGTCCTATGCAGACTTGAAAAGAAAAGACATTGAATTCGAAATAGGTGATAAAGTATTTTTAAAAGTATCTCCGTGAAAGAAAGTACTCTAATTCGGATGTAAAGGCAAATTGAGTTCGAGGTTCATCGGGCTGTATGAGATCATTGAACGAATTGGACCTGTTGCATATCGATTGTTGTTGCCACCGGAATTAGAAAAGATTCACAATGTATTTCACGTGTCAATGCTTCGTCGATACAGATCTGATCCATCACATGTGATTACTCCGTCTGAGATTGAAATCCGAACCGATATGTCTTATGAGGAAGAACCAATCCGTATCTTAGCTCGTGAAGTGAAAGAATTGCAAAATAAGAAGATTCCGTTAGTAAAAGTACTGTGGCATCGACACGGGGTTGAAGAGGCTACGTGGGAGCCTGAAGATTCTATGAGACAGCAATATCCGAACCTGTTTAATGGTAAGATTTTCGGGGACGAATATCCCTAAAGGGGGAGAATTGTAACAGTCTGGTTTAGACCCTAGTCAGAACAGTGGTTTCGGGACCACAAATCTGAGTCAGAAAAATATTTTAATATCATTTTCCGTTCCTATGATATGTGATTAAGCATGTGTGATCTCTGTAACTTAGAAAAAAAATTTAAATTTCTAAGAATTTCTGTATGTGTTCGGTTTAGTCCCAGCCCCTTACTAAAGCATGATTAAGGTCTCGTAGACCTATTTAAGGGACACTTTGATGTGATTTGTCAAATTATGTAATGAAATGTCTGTAAAAGTTTTTGATTGTTCGGTAATGCCTCTTAACCCTAAACCGGCGATGGTTATGGGTTAGGGGTGTTATAAAATTCTTGTCAAACAACTTTGCTATGAAGGATATGGGTGTAGCAGATGTTATTCTTGGGATTAAAATAACCCGAGATGAAAGCACTATAGCTTTATCACAATCACATTACATTGAAAAGGTGCTTAAAAAGTTTGATCTTTTCAATCAGATACCAAAGATCTACACCCATGGATCCTCAAATAAAATTAGTATCTAATGCTTTGGTAGGAAAATTGATCAATTGAAATATGCAAGTCTAATTGGTTGTCTTATGTACATAATGACTTGTACAAGACTAGATATTGCATATGCTGTTGGGAAATTGAGTAGGTACACAAATAATCCAAGTAGTTTGCATTCGCAAGCTTTGAATAGAGTACTTAGGTACTTAAAGAAAAATATTAACTATGGATTGTGTTATAATGGATATCCTCCAGTTTTAGAAGGGTATTCGGATGCTAGTTGGATTACAAGTTTGGAAAATCATGCATCTACTAGTGGATGGATCTTCATTCTTGGTGGATGAGCCATTTCTTGGGGTTCCAAGAAACAAACATGTATTACTGATTCCACCATGGCAGCAGAATTTATTGCATTAGCCGCTACATCTAAAGAAGCAAAATGGTTAAGAAATTTGCTTTATGATGTACCTTTATGGCCTAAGCCAATTTCACCTATTTCTATCCGTTGTGATAGTGAGGCTACCCTAGCAAAGGCATATAGCCAAGTATATAATGGAAAGTCTAGACACATTGGATTAAGACATAGTTACGTCCGATAATTAATCTCTGATGGAGTGATCACTATTAATTATGTGAGGTCAAGTGAAAATTTGGCGGATCCTTTGACAAAAAGTCTTGCTAGAGATGCAATAAAAAGGACCTCAAAAGGGATGGGACTCAAGCCCATTAATTAGAGTCATCCATGATGGAAACTCGACTCAACGCTTGGTATAACGTCAAGTCTTGAGTTCAATGAGACAAAGTACATCATTAGTATGTGACTGTTAGCACTATAAATAAATCCATCCTAAGATTAAAGTGCTAGGTACCCGTAATGATAAGGGAAGGATGAGTAATGTACTCTTAATGGACCCATAACATAAATATGTTAGAGTGTTATAATTACGGGAACACTTTTGATGGGATCTACCTATGTGAGTGGAAGTGTGGCCGCTTCTAGGAGCTCAAGGGCTTGGCTCTGACAGCACTCATGAAAAAATGACACAGACACATGGCCATAATAGTGTCCCTAGATACTATGCATTGACCGATGTTGAAATCATTGTGTGAGATGCGTTCGGTTAATCAAATGAAATAGTTGGTTCAAAGCTTAGTCTACCATGCAATTTCGATTAACTTTAACATGTTTTCACTAAGTGAAGGTTCAATCGTAAGATACCTTCATTTATGCAAACTGATTTCCAAGAATATCAAAATCTAAAATATTTTGAAAATGGGGGAGATTGTTGGGACATTTTCAAATATTTATAGTATTCCAATAACTATAAATGAATGGGTGTAATTAATCAAAAGATTATATTATTTGATTTTTAAAAAAAGAATTATAACTATTTAAATAATATTATTTGAATAGTTATAATTAAATGAATAATTATGTGTTTATTTTAAAGACATTATTATTCAGAAAGACACCTATTGATGAAAGATGTCTCTATGAAGAGACATGAAAATTCCTATAAATAGGAATGAGATTTCATTTGGAAATATACCAACAAGTTCTAATATTCTTTCTTTCCTTCCTTCATTTTCTAAAATTATTAGATTATTCTATAAAGTATTACTGCAAAACTCCTTTATAGAAATTGAGTTTATTGTCATACATTGCTCAGTGTGTAGTGGGCTATTCTCGTCAGTGCAAAACGCAAATAGTCATTGGCTTCATTGTATCATTGAGGTTAATTTGCTTGGAACTCGTTTGCACACCAAAGATAGGTGGGGGCGAATATAACCTTAAAAATGGTGGTTTGATACATGCCTTGGAGCCTTGTCCTATTTCTTCTTCTGTTCAAGTTTCGTTCGTGTATTCGAGATTTTCCTCATTGGAGATTTGTTCTAATAGAGAGTATTGTGATAAAAACATGCAGCAAGCTATTTTGTTTGAAAGAGAAAGATTTACTCAAATACAGTGGGATATGGAGTTAGTTTGGAAATAATGTTTGGAGATGGAATTGAAACCAAAGAACAATCAAGATGAAAAGGCACATGTTGAGTCATGAAAGATATTAATCATGGAGAAGAGGCTGCAAGGAGCTGATGTAAATTATGCTGAAGTGGTGAATTTTTTGCACTGTATCCGACTTTTTTATTTTTATTATAATATTTTAGTATTTTAGTATTACCTTATAATATTTGTTTTAGGTATTAGATATATTATAGATGGCTTGGAATAAAACTTTATTTGCAAAAAAATCTGGTAACTTTACTTGCAAGAAAGAAAGTCTATACAAATAAGTTGTAGGCTTTACGGCTATTAATGTTATTCTTGTTATAGAAAAATTAATAAAACAATAATAATAAGTAAAAAGTGGATGAAAAATACGGGAGAATTTTTTATTGTTTAATTTTCACTTACAAGGTGCTATTTATAAGCTCCTTTACATTCAATTAGTAAATGTATTACATTCAATGAATTAAGCTTTCTTAATTACTCCATTTAATGATCTCGTGATTATAAATGAAGTAAAGAGTTTTATCTCATTACTTTAATATGTTTAAATGGGTTATATGTAACACCCCTTACCCGTATTCGACACCTGAACCGGGTACGAGGCATTTCCATACTTAACTTGCTCAATCATGCAACATCGATTCGTAAAAAAATCATTTCAACTTAAAACTTTTCATTTAAGACCATAATGTCCTTATTATAGGTCTACAAGACTCTAAACTTGCACCCGAAATAATTCGGGACTAAACCGAAAACTTTTGAACCCTTCGACAAAGTTGACATAAAATAGGGCCACACACCCGTTTGAAGGATGGAACACGTCCGTGTGGCAAATCACATGCCTGTGTTCTACACCCGTGTGGATTTATATATTTTTTTTAATTCGATCCTACAGAGGTTTTCACACGGCCAGACACACGCTCGTGTCCCTGGCCCGTGTCCCTCACACGGCCTCGACACGCCCGTGTCTTAGCCCGTGTGCCAAAACCTTGGCATTCTGTTTATGACGTCATCACCTAACTAAGGTCACACGGCCAAGGCACACGTCCGTCTCCTTAGACCGTGTGTCGAATTAAATTCCTAATTTCAAAAAGCGCACTTCACACGGCACGGGAACACGCCCATGTCCATGGCGTGTGCCTTCCACACGGCCGAGACACACACGTGTGTCTCCGCCGTGTGTTTACTCATCGAGCATACTGACTTGTAAACCTAACATGCAAGGGGACACACGGCCTCTCCACACGCCCATGGGGATGACCGTGTGTCACACATGGCCTAGACACACGGGCGGTGTGTCTACCCGTGTGGACAATTGTAAGGCTATCTACCAAGCCATTTGCCACCCTACAAAGCAACCACACTCATACCAAATTAATTCAACTTATATCATGACCATAAGGCACTACTAAGAACTCGAAACCAAAACATCCACACAAACATGCATTTCATGAATTCCATCATCATTGAATATATGAACTTGTCAAGTATTGGCCAATTTCCAATGACCATTTACAAAATGAATTGAACAACATTAATAGCCAACATTTTGGCTAACAAATATGACATAACAAAATGACCAAGTCCTATACATGCCATACTCAAAATAAATCTAACTTCGCTATACCAAAGAGAAGTTGATAGTGTGATTTCCGAAGTCCGACGTTCCATGAGTTCCCGAGCTAACTTGGCAATACTACAAGGAAAAGGGAAATGAGAGGGGTAAGCATAAAGCTTAGTAAGTTTGCATGAAATAAGTAACAACAATAAAAATCATAATGTCATTGTTAATTTCGTTGAAGAAAGACACAAAGTCTTAAGCACATTTTCATAACTTACTCATGCTTACCCTCACCGATTACATATCAGGCCACATCTCGTAAACCATTCTCGTGAATTACTCACATATACCTGTATCACTTCATCACATATCTTTAACACTAATTTCACCTCAATTATAAGCTTAACTATTTATCCCATTGAATCACTTGGGATACTCAAGGATACATGATCATCATCGTTCACATGAATACGACGTCAATGCCACATCCCAGATGTGGTCTTACATGGGGTCACCTCTGAATGTCGATGCCATATCCCATATATGGTCTTATACGGGTTTTCATATTAATTGTTGATGCCATATCCCGGATATGGTCTTATACAATTTTCATATTCGATGTCGACGCCATATCCCAGATATGGTCTTATACGGGATCTCAATTTGGTGCCGAGGCCATGTCCCAGACATGGTCTTATACGAGACCTTACCCATCTAAAGTCTTAATGATATTACTCTCTGATTTACTAAAGTCCAACCGGGACTTCAACATCACAATTCTCATCATTTTCTCATTCAACATCATTACTCAATTTCATAGAAATGCTATACATATTCACAAATATCAAACATTTTAAAGCATACTAGCATGATGTTGAACTTATTACACACAACTTACCTCGATTTCAAAATAGGCCAAATTGCCGATCTAATTCGATACCTTGCCCTTCCCTCGGTCAAGGTTAATTCTTCATTTTTCTTGATCTATATGAACAATTCAGCTCATTTAATTATCACATTGATCAACACATTTCAATAATCATACTTTGGCAAAATTACCAATTTGCCCTTAGGCTTTCACAAAATGACTATTTTACTCCTAGGATCGTAAATCAATTCTAATCGAATTTCCTCCTTTTACAAGCCTAGATAAACATTTATTTCTCTTATGACAACTCTCAATACTCATCATTTCACACATTTACCACATATTTACAACCTTCTCAAAAAGGTCCTCTTAGGTGTTTTCATGGTAACACCTTTCACAAAAGTTGTTTATCTAACAACTAAGACTCATTTTCTTCCATAAAAATGCAGCAAACAACTTAAAAGCTCACATGGAAAAACTCTAAACTTTCAACCATTTTGCAAAATAGTCCCCTCTTTAGCTAGCTTAAGCTTTAAGGGTTCCAAAAGTACAAATATTATCAAGAAATGATCATTAAATCACTTACTTGTAAAGATTGAAGTGGCTGAAAATTTTCAAGCTTCTAAACCCCTTCTCTTGCTGAAATTTTTGGTGGTAGGGAGAATGAAAAAAGATGATATCTTTTCTTTCTTTATTTTTCTCTTATTTTATTCATTAAGTCACCAAAACTCACCTAACCATTGACCCATTTAATTTTCTTGTCTCTATGGCCGGTTATCACTTCCCCAATGGCCTAATTACACATTAAGTACCTCCAATTTAATATTCTATAGCTATTAGACACCTCTAGCTTGTAAAATAAAACTTCCGCACTTTATGCGATTTAGTCCTTTTTTCGCAATTGAGCATGAAAACACCAAAATTAATGCACCAAAATTTTCATGCACTCTTATAATCATGATATAACACATATAATAATATTAAAAATAATTTCTCTCATCTCAGATTAGTGGTTCTGAAACCACTGTTTTGGTAACCCCTAAATCGGGTTGTTACAATTCTCCTTCCTTAAGGATTTTCGTCCCCGAAAATCTTACCGGTGAAAAGGTTGGGGTATTGGTTTCTCATAGCCTCATCGGGCTTCCAGGTAGCCTATTCTACCCTGTGCCTTTGCCATAGGACTTTCACAATAGCTATGCTCTTATTTCTCAACCGTTTGACTTCTAGTGCCAAAATCTTAACCGGCTCTTCACCATAAGTCATGTCCGGTCGAATATTTACCTCTGATGGTACAATCACATGTGAAGGGTCTGAACGATACCGACGTAACATAGACACGTGGAAGACATCATGAATCTTTTCCAACTCAGGTGGCAAAGCCAAATGATAAGCTACCGGCCCTATCCTCTCGGTAATCTCATAAGGTCCGATAAAAGGCGGACTCAATTTGCCTTTTCGGCCAAATCTGAGGACCTTCTTCCTTGGTGATACTTTCAAAAACACTTTATCACTGACTCGAAACTCAATCTCTTTCTGTTTCAAGTCTGCATTGGACTTCTATCTATCTGAGGCAACTTTTAGAAACTCACGTATCACTTTTACCTTCTCTTCGGTTTCTCTAACTAAATCGACCCAGTGAATCTGATTCTCTCTAAGTTCGGTCCAATACAGGGGCGTTCGACACTTACTCCCATACAATGCCTCATAAGGCGCCATCTTCAAACTCGACTGAAAGTTGTTATTGTAGGCGAATTCCACCAACTGTAAGTATTTCTCCCAATTACCTTGGAAATCCAAAACACAACATTGAAGCATGTCCTCAAATATTTGTATTAATCTTTCTGAATGTCCGTCGGTTTGCAGATGGAAAGCTATGCTAAAGCTCAATTTTGTGCCTAAGGCCTCTTGAAACTTTTTCCAAAATCGTGACGTAAATCTTGGATCTCTATCCGAAACAATCGACAACGGTACACTGTGAAGTCTTACTATTTCTGTCACGTACAAATCAACCAACTTATCAAGCGAGTAGTCGACCCGTACTGGTATGAAATGGGCTGACTTCGTGAGTCTATACACTACGACCCATACGTCATCTTTCTTTTTCGGCGTCAACGGTAAACCCATCACGAAGTCCATAGTAATACGATCCCATTTCCACTCGGGAACCATAATAGGCTGAAGTAGAACTAAAGGTACTTGATGTTCAGCCTTTACTTGTTGACAAATTAGACATCTCGACACAAACTCGGAAATGTCTTTCTTCATACTCCGCCACCAATACCATTTCTTCAAGTCATTATATATCTTAGTACTACCTGGATGTACAGACAAGCATCCATTATGTGCTTCGTGCAAAATTTATCGAATAAGTTCATCATCTTTGGGTACATAGACCCTATCTCGAAACATCAAACATCCATCAGGACTTATTCGGAAGTCTGACTCAACATTTGATTCACATTGAACTCTTTTAGCTTGTAAATCATTGTCGCCTTTCTGGGCTTCATAAATCAATTGGAGAAACATTGGTCTAGCCCTCAACTCGGCTAGAATAGAACCATCATTTGAAAAAGCTATCCAGGTATTCATGGCTCTCAGCGCAAACAAGGATTTCCTACTCAAGGCATCGGCGACTACATTTTCCTTTCCCGGATGGTAGTCAATTACTAACTCATAATCTTTTATCAACTCTAACCATCTCCGTCTCCTAAGGTTCAACTCTTTTTGAGTCATCAAGTACTTTAGGCTCTTATGATTAGTGAACACCCGACATTTCTCACCATACAAATGGTGTCTCCAAATCTTTAGTGCAAATACAATTGCGGCTAATTCCAAATCGTGGGTCGAGTAATTCTTCTCGTGCGGCTTTAATTGTCTAGAGGCATATGCTATCATCATGCCCTCTTGCATGAGTACACAACCTAATCCATTCAGGGATGCATCACTGTAAACCACAAATTCTTTTCCCGGCTCCGGTTGCACTAAAACAGGGGCTTCAGTCAACAACGCCTTTAGTTTCTCAAAACTCTGTTGGCACCTTTCTGTCCATTCAAACTTTACATCTTTTTGTAGCAACTTCATCATCGGAGTAGATAACATGGAAAATCCCTTGACAAAACGTCTATAGTAGCCAGCTATGTAACACCCCATACTCGAGTCCGAGACTAAGACTGGATACGAGACATTACCATGCTTGAACTCACTTAAACATGTACTTACGGGCTATAAAATTTCGTTCCGAATTAAAAACTTCTCTTTCTTAGTCAATTCAGACATTTCATGGGCCTACGAGGCCTCAGACTTACATCTCAAAACTTTCGGAACTCATCTGGGAACTTTCTCTCGAATAGGGGTCACACGTCCATGTGACTTGGGACACGCCCGTGCACCCCTAAAACATGCCCGTGTCTTTTACCCGTGGTGGATACTGGCAAATTACACACTACATGGAAAGAAAGAATAAAGGACGTAAGCATTTAGCTTAGTAAGTTTGCATGTAATTCTCATAGCAATATATTTGCTTAACATCAACCATTCATCATAAACAATGGCATTATGAATCTCAAGTATTCAAGCTTACTTACTCTTACTGATTCTTACATATCTCATGGTACTTACTATTCTCATGCTCAAATGACGGTAAACAATATACTGTATCACTTGATCACATAGATCAAGATACTTTACTATGATAAGTATAATCTCACTTCATCATTCATATCATGAATAATACTCTTAACTAGCATAACTTGATAATAACTTTACTTACTTAACTTTCTTACTATATCATTTGAGCTTTACTCTCTTGCCCGATGAATTTCTATGAATAACCGAGGATACTGAATCTCATCCCACATAACTCGATGCCAAAGCCATATCCTCGATATGGTCTTACATGGGATCTCTCATCTTGGTATTGAGGCCATGTCTTGACATGGACTTACTCAAAGTCTTCCTTGTGTGTTCCCTTGGGAACTTACCATCGCCATGTCTTGACATGGTCTTACTTGGTATCTTTACTCATGAACTGGTCAATGTCGAGCCTTGGCTTAGACTTACATGAAATCTTTCTTATTACTCACCAATGCCATGCCTTGGCTTGGACTTACATGGAATATCTACCTCATGATAGCTTTTCAATGCCAAGACTTGTCTTGGACTTACATGATAACTTGCTTGATTGCCGATGCCATGCCTTGGCTTGGTCTTATACGGACTTTCTTATCTCGTGTGGTAGATCGAGTATCCTAAGTAATTCAACTTCAATCGGGACTTTCTCATGCTTAATCTCATTAATTTCCTTATTTAACATAGCAATAAGCATTTCTATGGTAATAATGTACATTATACTAAGCAATTCAATGATAATAATCATAAAGCTTAGAAATCATACAAACTTGCCTCAATATACAAAATGTATGTAGATATGCAATTTAGTCCTCGACTTTGTTCTTGCCTCGGTTTCGATCCGGGCTTCATTTTTCTTGATCTATAATAATAATTAGATCATTTAATACTCATATTGACTAAATTGACTCTTAACTCAGACTTTGACAAAATTACTATTTTGCCCCTAAATTTTCTTATATTTGCACTTTTGCCCCTAGGCTCGTAAAATAATTCTCATTCAACTTTCGTAAACATCATTTTGAGCTGATTCATTTTCTCTACTATAACAATCATCAATTCTCACTATTTCTAATAGGTATGACCAATTTCATAACTATTACAAATTAGTTCATACTATCATTTTTCATGAAATTCACTAAGGAAAAGATGTTTATCTAACATCAAACTCCCATAATCTTCCATAAAATATCATTTTACATGCATGATACACATGGGTAGATTTTTGAACATGCTTCTTAGCTCATCTTATAGCTAAAAATAGCTAATTCATAATATGAGGACTCCAAAAATACGAAGAATATAAAAAATAGGGCTAGGATGACTTACTTGCAAGCTTCAAAAATTTGAAGAACCCTAGCTATGGAGTCTCCCAATTTTCGGCACAAGGAAGAAGATGAATGAAATTTTTATCATCTTTTTCCCATTTTAATCATTTAATTGGTAAATGACCAAAATGCCCTTCTTTTTAAAAATTTACAATTTACTAACTCATGTCCATTTTTGTCCAAAACTTATAATTTGGGAAAATTTTTATTTAAGGACTTCTAATTAATATTCTAAAGCTATTTCATACAAAAAGCTTCTAGAAACTCATATATTGCAACTTTTGCAATTTAGTCCTATTTAATCATTCCATGTCAATTTCACAAAAATTTCTACATGGAACTTTAATATTATCATGCAAACATGTCATAAACCTTAAGAACTCAATTTACTAACTCAGATTTGTGGTCTCGCACCACTATTTCGACTAGGCCCCGAATCGGGCCATTACAATTCTCCCCCTCTTAGGAATTTTCGTCTCAAAATCTTACCAAAGAAACAGGGTTTGGGTACTGGTTTCTCATGCTCTCTTCTGGTTCCCACGTAGCTTCTTCTTTTCCATGTCTTTGCCACAATACTTTTACCAGGGCAATACTTTTATTCCTTAGTTGCTTGACTTCCCGAGCTAAAACCTTAATTGGTTCTTCACCATAAGTCATGTCGGGATGAATCTCTATCTCTGACGGGGTAATTACATGTGAAGGATCTGATCGGTAGCGTCTCAACATTGACACGTGAAACACATCGTGATTCTCTTCTAACTCTGATGGCAAAGCCAATCGATAAGCTACCGGCCCAACTCTTTCAGTAATCTCATATGGTCCGATAAAACGTGGACTCAACTTGCCTTTACGACCAAATCTGAGAACTTTTCTCCATGGTGACACTTTCAATAAAACTTTATCTCCGACTTGATACTCTATCTTTTTCTCTTTAAGTCCGAATAGGACTTCTGTCTATCTCGATGCAGACTTTTAAACATTCTCGTATCACTTTCACTTTCTCTTGACTTCTCTAACCAAATCAACCCCGTGAATTTGGTTTTCCTTGAGTTCGATCTAAAATAAAGGCGTTCTGCACTTACGCCCATATAGAGCCTCATAAGGCGCCATCTTTAAACTCGACTGAAAACTATTATTGTAGGCAAACTCTACCAATGGGAGAAACTTTTCCCAACTGCCTCGGAATTCAAGAATACAACATCTGAGCATATCCTCAAGTACTTGAATTAACCTCTCCGACTGACCGTCAGTTTGAGGATGAAAAGCGATACTAAAGTTCAACTTTGTACCCAAGGCCTCTTGTAACTTCTTCCAAAATCTAGATGTAAACCTCGGATCTCTATCCGAGATGATTGACAACGGAACACCGTGAAGTCTTACTATTTCTGAAACGTACAAGTTTGCCAACTTGTCTAGTGAGTAATCAACTCGTACAAGTATAAAATGAGCTGACTTCGTGAGTCTATCAACTATAACCCATACAGCATCTTTCTTGCTCGGAGATAATGGTAGACCCGTTACAAAATCCATAGCAATACGGTCCCATTTCCACTCCGAAACCAAAATGGGTTGGAGCAAACCAGAAGGTACTTGGTGTTCAGCCTTTACTTGCTGACAAATCAAGCATTTGGAAACAAACTCTAAAATATCTTTCTTCATTCTCGCCACCAAAATGTTGCTTTAAGTCATTAAACATTTTGGTACTACCCGATGTAGATAAACATCCGTTATGTGCTTCATGCAAAATTCTCTCAATAAGCTCGTCCTTTCTTGGTACACAAATTCTATCTTTGAACATCGACTTCCATTGGGACTAATCTGGAAATCGACTCAACATCCGTCTCATGACCGAGCTCTCTTGACTTGCAATTCACTATCTTCTTTCGAGCCTCAAAAATCTCTTGGAGAATACTTTGGTCTAGCTTTCAACTCACTAGAATAGAACCATCGTCGATGAAGTCATCCGTGAATTCATTGCCCTTAATGCAAATAGGGACTTTCTACTCAAAGCGTCGGCAACCATATTCGCCTTCTCGGGATGGTAGTCAATGACCAATTCATAGTCTTTTATCAACTCTAACCATCTCCGCGCCTTAAGTTCAACTCTTCTGCGTCATCAAGTACTTCAAACTTTTGTGATCGGTGAAGATCCGACATCTCTCACCATATAGGTGGTGTCTCCATATCTTCAATGCGAAGACTATGGCGTGCCAACTCTAGATCGTGGGTCGGATAATTCTTCTCATGTGGCTTCAACTGCTTGAGGCGTAACCAATCACTTTGCCTTCTTGCATAAGTACACAGCCCTAATCCATTTAAGGATGCATCATCAGAATCACAAATTCCTTCCTGTCTCGGGTTGTACTAAAACTGGAGCTTCATCAACATCGCTTTCGGTTTCTCGAAACTTTTTGGCATCTTTCGTCCACTCAAACTTCACATTTTTCTCAGAACAATTTAGTCGTCGGGGTTGCAATAATAGAAAACCCCGACGAATCGTCTATAATAGCTTGACTAGGCCTAGGAAACTTCTAACCTCGAGAGACATTTCTCGGTGGATTCCACCCATTATGGCTGAAATCTTACTTGGATCTACTCGGACTCCATCTCTCGAGACAATATGTCTCGAAATCCTACTTTCTTGAGCCAAAATTCACTTTTACCGAACTTGGCATATAATTGATTTTCTCGAAGAGTCTGTAAAAAAGCGTCCGTAGGTTCTCAAAGCATGCTCATTCTCATCTCGGAATAAATCGGTATGTCGTTAATGAAAACAACTACAAACTTGTCGAGGTATGGTCTAAAAATGTGGTTCATTAAGTCCATGAATACCGCAGAGAATTGGTCAAACCAAAGGGCATGACTAAAAATTCATAATGCCCATACCTTGTTCGGTGTCGTCTTGGACACATCCGATTCCCTTACTCTCACCGGTAGTACCCGATCTCAAGTCTATCTTAGAGAACACAAAGGGCTCCTTCAATTTATCGAACAAATCATCGATCCTTGGCAATGGGTACTTGTTCTTTCTTGTCACTTTATTAAGTTGACGGTAATCTATGCACAATCTCATGGTGCCATCTTTCTTTTCACAAATAAAATCGGAGCACCCCATGGAGAACAACTTGATCTCACAAAACCTTTATCTGTCAACTCTTGCAATTGTGACTTCAACTCTCTCAACTCCGTTGGAGCCATTACTGTAAGGAGTAATAGATATTGGTACGATCTCGGAGCCGCCAATACCGAACTCAATCTCTCTTCTTGGGGGTAGTCCCGGTAATTCTTCGGAAAAACATCCACGTACTCACATACTATCGGTGATCGACTCAATCTTTAACTCTATTTCTTCATCATTCATCACAAAGGCCAAATATGCCTCGTACCCTTTCTTATGCATCTCTCGTGCGTCATTATATGAGAAATCATCGCCGGTGGCCTACCTTGTTCATCGATTTTACATGGAGAATGTCCCCATTCTCACATTTCATCTCAATGTACTTTTTCCCATAATTTACTATTACATCATGGGCGATCAACGACCCATACCAAGAATGATGTCAAACTCATTAAATGGTAGCAACATAAGATTTGCTTTAAAGTAATGACCTCTAATCATTAATGGACAATCCTTACATACTTCATCAACTAACACACTCTTGCCTAAAGGATTAGACAACTTAATCGTAAATTCTATAGAATCTATAGGCATATTCATACTGTATACTAGTTTCATACAAATGTAAGAGTGTGTGGATCCGGGATCTACTAAAGCAATAACTTTGATATCATAAAGAGAAAAGGTACCCGTAATAACATTAGGAGAAGATGCCTCTTCGCGAGCGTGAATGGCATAAGTCCTTCCAGGCGCCCTACCCTCGGGTCTCGCAGCCTACTCTCTAGGGTTACCTCTTCCACTTGCCCCACTTCCT
Organism: Gossypium sturtianum; assembly: GCA_025698515.1. NCBI lineage: Eukaryota > Viridiplantae > Streptophyta > Magnoliopsida > Malvales > Malvaceae > Gossypium > Gossypium sturtianum. The sequence goes on from CM046952.1 coordinate 121,757,505, forward strand.
GGGTTCCTCTGCGGTCTTCCTCTGACCACACTCCCAGATCTCGGGTTCTGAGCTCTATCTTCTTTCATTATCTCTGGACAATCTTTTATGTAGTGGTCCTAGGAACCACATCTGAAACATGCATTTTCATGTGCTCGAAATTCTCCAAGATGACGTCTGCCATACTGTGGGCATTCGGGTCTATTCGATCGGATGTTCCCTACACTAGCAACTGAGGTCGTCTGTGCCTTACTTCCCGAATACTGCTTACTCTTGTCCTTCCTTGAAAACCCAGTGGAAGTAGCCAATCGGGTGGAGAAATCTCTTGACTTCTTGGATGAGATTGGAATGACTTATTCCACTGTCTCTTTTTAGAGTCGCGAGACTCTATTTCAGAATTTCTCTTCTCCTTTACTAGTTCTTCGGCTTTACAAGCCCTCTCTACTAGCACAACGAATTCCTTTAGTTCTAGGACAGCAACAAACAATTTGATGTCCTAATTTAGCCCATCTTCAAATCTCGTACTCATGATGGCCTCGGTGGACACGCATTCTCGAGCGTATTTGCTGAGCCATACAAACTCACGCTCATAATCAGTCACAGACATCTTGCCTTGCTTTAACTTTAGAAATTCCTTTCTTTTCTGGTCTACAAACCTTTGACTGATACACTTTTTCTTGAACTCTTCTTGAAAGAATTCCCATCTGACCTTTTCCCTCGGTACCACAGACACCAATGTGTTCCACCATTGATAGGCAGAATCTCTTAAAAGAGAGACTACACACTTCATGCATTCCTCAGATGTACATGACAACTCATTAAATACCCTAATAGTATTTTCTATCCAGAACTCAGCCTTTTCTGGATCATCATCTTTTCTAGCCCGGAATTCTTCTGCCCCATGTTTCCTAATCCTATCAATTGGAGGCTTCTCTCCTCTTACCACCTCTACTACTTGAGGGGCTACTGGGATAGGTTGAGGAGTAGGTAGGGGTGGAGGGGGTTGTGCATTCGGGTTCGTACGAACGAACTCCGTATACCAGGTATTCATCATATGGAGGAAGGCTTCTCTAGCCTCTTCTCCTCCTCCTTGACTCACCGTAGTGGGTCTATTCTCGTTCTCGTTAAGCACCGTCCCTTCACGGGAGCCGCATTACATTTCTCGTCATCCGCCACGACTCTATCGGGATCCATTTACTAAATGTATAAACATAATTTAAGTCGTCAGGAGTCGTTACACTATCATTATAAAAACATTCTTACATATGGCATGTATAGCTAGACTCGTGCTCGTGCTACATTAGTCCTAGAACCGACTAAATCGTAGCTTTGATACCACTAAATGTAACACCCCATACCCGAGTTCGAGACTAAGACTGGATACGAGACATTACCATGCTTGAACTCACTTAAACATGTACTTACGGGCTATAAAATTTCGTTCTGAATTAAAAACTTCTCTTTCTTAGTCAATTCAGACATTTCATGGGCCTACGAGGCCTCAGACTTACGTCCCGAAACTTTCGGAACTCATCTGGGAACTTTCTCTCGAACAGGGGTCACACGTCCGTGTGACTTGGGACACGCCCGTGCACCCCTAAAACATGCCCGTGTCTTTCACCCGTGGTGGATACTGGTAAATTAAACACAGCCTGGACACGTCCGTGGCCCCAAACCGTGCCTAAAACCCCAGCATTCTGCCAATGCCCCACGGCCAAGGCACACGCCCGTTCTTACCACCCGTGGTGCACACTGACTACCTTAACACGGCCTAGAGTCTATACACACGCCCGTGTGACTAGTCCGTGGTCTATTCTGACTTAAGATACAAAGGTGCAGGGTGCATACGGCCTAGACACACGCCCGTGTGTCCATCCATGTGGGCACTTAGAGGCTATTTACCAAGCCAATTGCCACCCTGAAATCAAGACCAAACTCATGCTCAATTCAACAACTCAAGTATTACATCTAACATGAACAAGGATGCATACTTCATTGATAGATTAAAACATACATACTTAATCATTCATGACTCATCTCTTTGGCCATATACAAAAATAATACTAAGCTTGATAGCCAACACTTTGGCTAGTTTTAAAACATAACTCAAAATGAAATGTTTCCTATACATGCCATACTTAATATAAACAACTTGGCTATACCAAAATAGCGATTGATAGTGTGCTCCGAGCTCCGATGACGATGATCCACGAGATTAGCTAGGCAGGACTACATGGAAAGAAAGAATAAAGGACGTAAGCATTTAGCTTAGTAAGTTTGCATGTAATTCTCATAGCAATATATTTGCTTAACATCAACCATTCATCATAAACAATGGCATTATGAATCTCAAGTATTCAAGCTTACTTACTCTTACTAATTCTTACATATCTCATGGTACTTACTATTCTCATGCTCGTACGGTAAACAATATACCTGTATCACTTGATCACATAGATCAATATACTTTACTATGTTAAGTATAATCTAAACTTTATCATTCATATCATGAATAATACTCTTAACTAGCATAACTTGATAATAACTTTACTTACTTAACTTTCTTACTATATCATTTGAGCTTTACTCTCTTGCCCGATGAATTTCTATGAATAACCGAGGATACTGAATCTCATCCCACATAACTCGATGCCAAAGCCATATCCTCGATATGGTCTTACATGTGATCTCTCATCTTGGTATTGAGGCCATGTCTTGACATGGACTTACTCAAAGTCTTCATTGTGTGTTCCCTTGGGAACTTACCATCGCCATGTCTTGACATGGTCTTACTTGGTATCTTTACTCATGAACTGGTCAATGCCGAGCCTTGGCTTGGACTTACATGAAATCTTTCTTATTACTCACCAATGCCATGCCTTGGCTTGGACTTACATGGAATCTCTACCTCATGATAGCTTTTCAATGCGAACACTTGTCTTGGACTTACATGACATCTTTGCTTGGAGACTCACCAATGCCATGCCTTGGCTTGGGCTTACATGGGTCTTCATCTCATAATAACTCTTCAATGCCAAGACTTGTCTTGGACTTACATGATAACTTGCTTGATTGCCGATGCCATGCCTTGGCTTGGTCTTATACGGACTTTCTTATCTCGTGTGGTAGATCGAGTATCCTAAGTAATTCAACTTCAATCGGGACTTTCTCATGCTTAATCTCATTAATTTCCTTATTTAACATAGCAATAAGCATTTCTATGGTAATAATGTACATTATACTAAGCAATTCAATGATAATAATCATAAAGCTTAGAAATCATACAAACTTACCTCAATATACAAAATGTATGTAGATATGCAATTTAGTCCTCGACTTTGCTTTTGCCTCGGTTTCGATCCGAGCTTCGTTTTTCTTGATCTATAATAATAATTAGATCATTTAATACTCATATTGACTAAATTGACTCTTAACTCATACTTTGGCAAAATTACTATTTTGCCCCTAAACTTTCTCATATTTGCACTTTTGCCCCTAGGCTCGTAAAATAATTCTCATTCAAGTTTCTTAAACATCATGTTTAGCTGATTCACTTTCTCCACTATAACAATCATCAATTCTCACTATTTCTAATAGGTATGACCAATTTCATAACTATTACAAATTAGTCCATACTATCATTTTTCATGAAATTCACTAAGGAAAAGATGTTTATCTAACATCAAACTCCCATAATCTTCCATAAATTATCATTTTACATGCATGATACACATGGGTAGATTTTTGAACATGCTTCTTAGCTCATCTTATAGCTAAAAATAGCTAATTCATAATACGAGGACTCCAAAAATACGAAGAATATTAAAAACGGGGCTAGGATGACTTACTTGCAAGCTTCAAAAATTTGAAGAACCCTAGCTATGGAGTCTCCCAATTTTCGGCACAAGGAAGAAGATGAATGAAATTTTTATCATCTTTTTCCCATTTTAATCATTTAATTGGTAAATGACCAAAATGCCCTTCTCTTTAAAAATTTACAATTTACTAACTCATGTCCATTTTTGTCCAAAACTTATAATTTGGGCATATTGCTTTTTAAGGACTTCTAATTAATATTCTAAAGCTATTTCATACAAAAAGCTTCTAGAAACTCATATATTGCAACTTTTGCAGTTTAGTCCTATTTAATCATTCCATGTCAATTTCACAAAAATTTCTACATGGAACTTTAATACTATCATGCAAACATGTCATAAACCTTAAGAACTCAATTTACTAACTCAGATTTGTGGTCTCGCACCACTATTCTGACAAGGCCCTGAATCGGGCTATTACAAGCTAGGCCCAGAAAACTCCTTACTTCAGTTACATTCCTTGGTGGCTTCAAATCCACAATTGCTGAGATCTGACTCGGGTCGACTCTAATTCCATCTCCTGAGACAATGTGCCCCAAAAATCCAACTTCCTTAAGCCAAATTCACTTTTACTAAACTTGGCATATAACTATTTATCTCTCAAAATTTGCAAAACCATTCTCAAATGTTCAGCATGCTCGTTTTCATCCCAAGAGTAGATCAATATATCATCGATAAAAACTACTACAAATTTATCCAAATACGGCCAAAAAATATGATTCATCAAATCCATGAAAACTGCAGGGGCATTTGTTAAACCAAAAGGCATGACCAAAAATTCATAGTGGCCATACCTTGTTCGAAATGCGGTTTTCGGCACATCCGAGTCCTTGACTCTCAACTGATAATATCCAGACCTCAAGTATATCTTGGAAAATACCACGACTCCCTTCAATTGATCAAACAAATCGTCGATTCTTGGCAACAGATACTTGTTCTTCACAGTTACCTTATTGAGCTGCTGATAATCTATACATAACCTCATGGAACCATCTTTCTTCTTCACAAATAATACGAGAGCACCCCACGGAGAATAACTCGGTCTTGCGAAACCTTTATCCGTTAGCTCTTGTAACTGTGTCTTCAGTTCTTTTAGCTCGGTTGGAGCCATTCTATAGGGGGCATAGAAATGGGGGAAATACCATGAGCTAACTTAATCCCAAATTCAATCTCTCTCATCGGAGGTAGCCCTGGCAATTCCTCTGGGAAAACATCCGCATATTCACATACTATGGCCACTGATTCAATTCTTAACTCAGTCTCTCCAGCATTCATCACAAAGGCAAGGTAAGCTTCGTACCCCTTTCTTAGATGCTTCTGAGTCAACAAGGAAGATATCACTACTGGCAATCTGTCTTGCTCATCTGATTCTACACGAATAAGATCCCCACTTTCACATTTCAACTCAATAAACTTCCTTCCATAATTTACTATTACATCATGAGTGGTTAACCAATCCATACCAAGGATGACATCGAATTCATCAAACGGCAACAACATAAGATTAGTCAGAAAATAATGACCCCTAATCATCAAAGGGCAACCTTTGCATACTCTATCGACCCACACACATTTGCCTAGGGGATTCGACACTCTTATTACAAATTCGGTAGATTCTACAGGCATGTTCATGCTAGAGACTAATTTCATACAAATATATGAGTGGGTAGATCCCGGATCAATCAAAGCTATAACATGAGTATCGTAAAGAGAAACTGTACCCGTAATTACGTCGGGGGAGGACGCCTCCTCGCAAGCACGAATGGCATATGTTCTCGCCGGTGCTCTACCCTCAACTCTTGCAGTCTACTCTCTAGATATGTTCTTACTACTCATTTCATTTCCCGGGTTTCTCTGTGGTCTTCCTCTAGCAGTACTTCCCGGTCTTGCATTCTGAGGTCTCTCTTTCTCACCCGTCTCGGGGCAATCTCTGATAAAATGGTCTAGGGATTCACACTTAAAAAAAGTTTTCTCGTTTGCTCGACACTCCCCGGAATGATGTCTACCACACTGCAGAGATTTTGGTCTACTCGGTCGAGCGTTGCCAACACTAGCAACTGAAGTAGTCTAAGCTTTAGACTCCGGGTATTGTCTACCCTTACTTCTACTTGAAAGTCCAGCTGAGGTGGTTGATCGAATAGTGAAATCTCTTAACTTCTTGGATGAGGATTGGAACGATTTGCCTAACTACCTCTTCTTCGAGTCGCGAGACTCATTTTTAGCTTTCCTCTTCTCTTTGACCAGTTCCTCGACCTTACAGGCTCTATCTACCAGCACCACAAATTCTTTTAGTTCGAGGACACCAACAAACAAACGGACATCCTCATTTAACCCATCCTCGAACCTTTTACACATAATAGCCTCGGTGGACACACACTCACGGGCATATTTACTAAGCCTTACGAACTCACGTTCGTATTCAGCCACCGTCATTCGACCTTGCTTTAGCTCTAAGAACTCCTTTCTTTTCTGGTCAATGAACCTTTGACTAATGTACTTCTTCAAGAATTCCTCTTGGAAGAATTTCCAATTAACTCTCTCTCTTGGTACCACCGACACAAGGGTGTTCCACCACTGATAGGCCAAATCTCTCAAGAGAGATACTATACACTTCATGCACTCTTCAGGCATGCATGACAACTCATCGAATACCCTGATGGTATTCTCAAGCCAGAATTTTGCCCTCTCCGGATCATCATCTTTACTAGCCAAAAATTCCTCAGCTCTTTGTTTCCGGATCTTATCTACCGGAGGTCTTTCTGTTCTTACTACCTCTACCACTTGAGGAGCTATAGAAGCGGGCTGAGAAATAGGTAGGGGTGGAGGGGGTTGAGCATTAGGATTTGCTCGGATACACTCAGTATACCAGTTGCTCATCATATGGAGAAAGGCTTCTCGAGCCTCTTCTCCTTGACCCAAAGTCTCGGGTCTACTTTCTACTGGAGCGGTCCCCTACGCGGGAGCTGGCGCAATACTTGCAGCATCATTGGCTACAGTTCGGTCGGGATCCATTTACTATATAAAAACACAATTCAAATCGTCAGGAGTCGTCACACTATCATTATGGAAATATTCATACATATGGCATGTATAGCTAGACTCATACTTACGCTACGTTAGTCCGAGAATCGACTAAACCGTAGCTCTGATACCACTAAATGTAACATCCCTTACCCGCATTCGACACCTGACCCGGGTACGAGGCATTACCATACTTAACTTGCTCAATTATTCAACATCGATTCGTAAAAATTTCATTTCAACTTAAAACATTTCATTCAAGACCATAATGTCCATATTATAGGTCTACAAGACCCTAAACTTGCACCCGAAATAATTCAGGACTAAACCAAAAACTTTTGAACCCTTGGACAAATTTGACATAAAACAGGGCCACACACCCGTGTGAAGGATGGAACACGCCCGTATGGCAAATCACATGCCCGTGTTCTACACCCGTGTGGATTTATATATATTTTTTAATTCGATCCTACAGGGGTTTTCACACGGCCGGACACACGCCCGTGTCCCTGGCCCGTGTCCCTCACACAGCTTCGACATGCCCGTGTCTTAGCCCGTGTGCCAAAACCTTGGCATTCTATTTATGACGTCATCACCTCACTAAGGTCACACTGCCAAGGCACACGCCCGTGTCCTTAGACCGTGTGTCAAATTAAATTCCTAATTTTAAGTGCAGACTTCACACGGCCTAGGAACACGCCCATGTCCATGGCCGTGCCTTCCACACAGCTGAGAAACACGACCGTGTCTCTTCCCGTGTGTTTACTACTGAGCATACTGACTTGTAAACCTAGCATGCAAGGGGACACACGGCCTCTCCACATGCCCATGGGGCTGACCGTGTGTCACACACAGCTTAGAAACACGCCCGTGTATCTACTCGTGTGGATAAATGTAAGGCTATCTACCAAGCCATTTCCCACCCTACAAAGCAACCACACTCATACCAAATCAATTCAACTTATATCATGACCATAAGGCACTACTAAGAACTCGAAACCAAAACATCCACACAAACATGCATTTCATGAATTCCATCATCATTGAATATATGAACTTGTCAAGTATTGGCCAATTTCCAATGACCATTTACAAAATGAATTGAACAACATTAATAGCCAACATTTTGGCTAATAAATATGACATAACAAAATGACCAAGTCCTATACATTCCATACTCAAAATAAATCTAACTTGGCTATACCAAAGAGAAGTTGATAGTGTGATTTTCGAACTCCGACGTTCTACGAATTCCCGAGCGAACTTGAAAATACTACAAGGAAAAGGGAAATGAGAGGGGTAAGCATAAAGCTTAGTAAGTTTGCATGAAATAAGTAACAACAATAAAACTTATAATGTCATCCGTTAATTTCGTTGAAGAAAGACACAAAGTCTTAAGCAAATTGTCATAACTTACTCATGCTTACCCTCACCAATTACATATTATGCCACATCTCGTAAACCATTCTCGTGAATTACTCACATATACCTGTATCACTTCATCACATATCTTTAACACTAATTTCACCTCAATTATAAGCTTAACTATTTATCCCATTGAATCACTTGGGATACTCAAGGATACATGATCATCATTGTTCACATGAATACGACGTCAATGCCACATCCCAGATGTGGTCTTACATGGGGTCACCTCTGAATGTCGATGCTATATCCCAGATATGGTCTTATACGGGTTTTCATATCAATTGTCGATGCCATATACCGGATATGGTCATATACAATTTTCATATTCGATGTCGACGCCATATCCCAGATATGGTCTTATACGGGATCTCAATTTGGTACCGAGGCCATGTCCTAGACATGGTCTTATACGGGACCTTACCCATCTCAAGTCTTAGCTCATTTACTGGTTGGACTTCAACATCACAATCCTCATCATTTTCTCATTCAACGTCATTACTCAATTTCATAGAAATGCTATACATATTCACAAATATCAAGCATTTTAAAGCATACTAGCATGATGTTGAACTTATTACACACAACTTACCTCGATTTCAAAATAGGCCAAATTGCCGATCTAATCTAATACCTTGCCCTTCCCTCGGTCAAGGTTAATTCTTCGTTCTTCTTGATCTATATCAACAATTCAGCTCATTTAATTATCACATTGATCAACACATTTCAATAATCATACTTTGGCAAAATTACCAATTTGCCCTTAGGCTTTCACAAAATGACTATTTTACCCCTAGGCTCGTAAATCAATTCTAATCGAATTTCCTCCTTTTACAAGCCAAGATGAACATTTATTTCTCTTATGACAACTCTCAATACTCATCATTTCACACATTTACCACATATTTACAACCTTCTCAAAAAGGTCCTCTTAGGTGTTTTCATGGTAACACCTTTCACAAAAGTTGTTTATCTAACAACTAAGAATAATTTTTTCCATAAAATGCAGCAAACAACTTAAAAGCTCACATGGCAAAACTCTAAACTTTTAACCATTTTGCAAAATAGTCCCCTCTTTAGCTAGCTTAAGCTTCAGGGGTTCCAAAAGTACAAAAATATCAAGAAATGATCATCAAATCACTTACTTGTAAAGATTGAAGTGGCTGAAAATTTTCAAGCTTCTAAACCCCTTCTCTTACTAAAATTTTCGGTGGTAGGGAGAATGAGAAAAGATGATATCTTTTCTTTCTTTATTTTTCTCTTATTTTATTCATTAAGTCACCAAAACTCACCTAACCATTGACCCATTTAATTTTCTTGTCCCTATGGCCGGCCATCACTTCCCCAATGGCCTAATTCACATTAAGGACCCCCAATTTAATATTCTATAGCTATTAGACACCTTTAGCTTGTAAAATAAAACTTCCGCACTTTATGCGATTTAGTCCTTTTTCGCAATTGAGCATGAAAACACCAAAATTAATGCACCAATATTTCCATGCACTCTTATAATCATGATATAACACATATAATAATATTAAAAATAATTTCTCTGGTCTCAGATTAGTGGTTTCGAAACCACTGTTTTGACTAACCCCTAAATTGGGCTGTTACATTATAGACATCCATTTAATGTATTTATAACACTCCCCATTGGATGTCTTTTAAATAAAAATGTGCCTCATTAAAACTTTTATTAGGAAAAACCCTGTGGGATAAAAAACCTAATGAAGGAAAAAGAGTACACAATCTTCTATTACAAGCTACCTCGTTAAAAACCTTTACCAGGAAAACCTAGTGGGACAAAACCTTGGTTAAAAGAAAAGAGTACAACGTGTTTTACATTCCCCCTAATGGCAACATCACACTATTTCTTTGAGTCGACGCATTCCAATCTTGTTTCGTAGTCTTTCAAATGTTGAAGTTAGCAATACCTTGGTAAAAAGATCTGCTAAATTATCACTAGAACGAATTTGTTGAACTTCTATGTCACATTTCTTCTTAAGATCATGAGTGAAGAATAATTTTGGTAAAATATGTTTTGTTCTGTCACCTTTGATATAACCACCCTTTAATTGAGCTATACATGCAGCATTATCTTCATATAAGATAGTTGGCATATTTTCTTATAAAGGCAAATTACATATCTTCTGGATATGTTGGGTTAATAACCTTAGCCAAACACACTCTCAGCTTTCCTCATGCATTGCAATTATTTCAGCATTATTTGAAGAGGCAGCAGCTAATGTCTTTTTTGTCGAACACCGTGATATGGCAGTACCTCCACATGTAAATAAATATCCCGTTTGAGGTCGACTTTTATGTGGATCCGATAAATATCTAGCATCAGCATAACCAACTAATAGGGATTTTAAATCATTTGAATAAAATAACCCCATATCAATGGTCCCTCTGAGATATCTAAATACATGTTTAATTCCATTCCAATGTCTACGTGTTGGATAAGAACTAAATCTTGCTAACAAGTTTACAACAAAAGCTATATCAGGTCTTGTGTTGTTTGCAAGATACATCAATGCTCCTATGGCACTTAGATATGGTATTTCAAGACCAAGAAAATCTTCATCATTCTCGCAAGGACGAAATTGATCTTTATTCACATCTAACGATCGTACAACCATCGGGGTACTCAATGGATGTGCTTTATCCATATAAAATTTCTTTAAGATCTTTTTCGTATAAGTTGACTGATAAACATGAATTTTATCTTTTAAATGCTCGATCTACAGACCAAGACAAAACTTTGTTTTTCCAATATCTTTCATCTCAAATTCTTTCTTTAAATAATTTACTGCATTTTGAAGCTCTTCAAGAGTTCCAATAATATTTAGATCATCAACATAAATAGCAATTATCACAAAGTTTGATTCAGACCTTTTTATAAAAACACATGGGCAGATTGGATCGTTTTTATAACCTACTTTTAACAAATATTCACTAAGACGATTGTACCACATACGTTCAGATTGTTTTAATCCATATAAACTTTTCTTTAATTTGATTGAGCAATTTTCCCGGGAAACTCTATATGCTTCAGGGATTTTAAATCCTTCTGGGATTTTCATATAAATTTCACTATCAAGTGTACCATACAAATAGGCTGCAACAACATCCATTAGACGCATGTCAAGTTTTTCACGTACTGCCAGACTAATAAAGTATCTAAACGTGATTGCATCCACCACATGATAATATGTCTCTTCATAATCAATGCTGGGCCTTTATGAAAATCCTTGTGCTACTAGTCGTGCTTTATATGTTACGACTTCATTTTTCTCATTTCGTTTTTGCACAAATATCCATTTATATCCTACTGGCTTTACATATTTATATGTTTGGACTATAGGTCCAAAAACCTCACGTTTAGAAAGCGAATTTAATTCTGCTTGAATTGTGTCTTTCCATTTTGGCCAATCTTTTCGATTTCTACATTCCTCAATAGATTTAGGCTCAGGATCCTCATTTTCTTTTCCTATTTCAATAGCAACATTATAAGCAAAATTGTTGTCGACAACTATATTTTTTCGGTTCCATCTTTGTAACACCCCAAACCCAGCTCATGCGGTATGACCGTATCCATCATGTCACATAAAGAAAACGTATAAAGAACTAAAGTTGACGTTATTTGGTTATAGTTAAGAAAACAAGTTTGGTTATAATTAATCGATAAAATACTACTAATTTCTAGAGGTTGATTGAAGAATCGATAATCGAACTAGTGATCTTTTAAAATCGTGACTTTTGAAAATATTGTTGATAATTTGCAGGAAAAATCCAAGTTAAATTATTTGTACATATTTATTATGAAATCCGTTTGTTGATAAATTTTAAGAAAAACCGTTGTTTATGATTTTAGAAAATTCCCTTTTAAAACAATTCATGGAAGATAATAAATACGTCAAACATAAAACAAAATAAAAATCCCAGAGGCCTTATTACAACTTTAAACCCAAAATAGTAAGAGTAACGAAATAAAGAGAAAACGAAATTTACTAAGGTTCGAAAATATTATTTCCAAAGTATGGCCTCCACCGAGTCATCCATGGGCCCAAGTCCTCATTACTGATCAGTACCTGCAAGGATTAAGAGAATGGGGTGAGTTACTAGAACTCAGTGTATAGTCCCCTTACCGTCATCCACTGGGCCTGGACCCGTATAGCAACATCTTGGACCGAAGCCCATTTACATAACAATATTTAAATGAAACGAATGTAACCCAACCCATCCATCCATCACACCCCTAACCAGCCAATCACACCTGTGGGGATCAAGTCAACCCACCCCGCCGCTCACACCAATTTGCAGTCGAGCTACTATTTGTATAATATTTTTGTGATCAAGCCACCAAAATCATAATTAAGCACAAAAATAAACGAATTGTGGCAATGCCACCAGGCTACACTGCTCTCCATACAATTTTTCCCAACCCATGCAATATGTACAGATGCAACATAATAAAATTATATATCCACATATATAACAACCATTAATCTAATGAAAAATTTCGGTGAATCGGCCCATTAAAGCACTTTGATAATTCGGCCCATAAGGGTATTCTAGCAAATCGACCCGTTAAGGCATTTTGGTAAATTGGCCCATAGGGCATTTTTGTAATTTAGCAAATTAATACCGATTTTGACAGATCTTTAGAACCAATGTTGTTTAAGCAAGTTACTCGATTCATGCCATATTACAGTTATTAGATTTATAAGCAACAACGATTTATTTTCCAACATGATAGTGAATCACGAATCTATAGAATTTCGGTGTGAGATTACACACCTGATTACGGTAAGAATTAAACCTTCTTGATCGTCGGCACCCTTAGTATCGTGAACGACCACGATTTTCCTACTCTCACTAGAAGATGGTCCACAACCTGGTGGAAAATCCCGAACTGCCGATACCGCCCATCGTTTGAACTTGGGAGTAGAGATTGCAAGTCCACTCCCTTTTTGTCCTCCTATCGATTTTCCCTTAATAACTCTACCACTTGCCTCCATTGAAAGAGTTTCGATTAGAATAATAATACTACGATGAGAGAAAGTAGTTGTTTAGGGAGAGGATTTCGGCTTACCACTACTTCCGAAGGACCAACGAGTAGATAAAAACGAGTGATTTAGTCCCTAGAATAAATGATTAGACATAACCATCGATCCGTTTTAACGGAATAACCAAGCAATGAAAGAGATCGAAATGAACCTTGAAGAAATTCCTTACCTTAACAATGATAGATTCGACTCCCACCAATTGGGCTTATGGCTACGGATGAATTGACAAGGATGTGATATACGGCCACCCACTAGAACACTACGAAAAAGAGATAATCACGATATGAGGGAGTAGGAGAGAGTGATGTTTTCGGTTTAGAGAACCATCCAATGATAAGAGCACCTAATCGTCCATGAAGAAAAGAAAATGAAAAGAGGAGAATGAACCCACTTACCGATTCGATCAAAGAAGAGAGTGCCCAACACAAAGGAAAATGAAGAAGAGATAAAGTGCTATAAGGTTCAGCTATTTAGAGAGAAAAGGACAAGGAAGATTCGGCCATCAAGTATTATTGACTAATGAAAAAGAGGAAGATTGGGGAATGGTGAGAAAGAAAAGAAAAGAAAAGCAAACTATGAAAAGATGAGAAAAAGAAGAGAAAGTATTCCTTAAGGTCACGGTTTTAGGCAAGGAAAGAAGTACCAAATGGTCAAAAGAAAAGAACTTTCAATTGGAACAAAAACTTCTCAAAGTGCCTAAGAAAATTCGGCAATCAAAGGAAAAAAAATTGGAAAAGAGAGCACCAAAATGTTAAAAAGAAATGAAAGCCTTTCATGCACAAACTTGCAAAAAAAAAAAAAGGCCAAAAGAATTTCGGCTCCCCTTTTCTCCCTACCAAAACCGTGTACCACCTTTACCAAAAGATGAGTGTTGACCAAAATTCTTTCCCCAAACTCCTTCCAAAAATTCGGCCAACATATCCCCTCCCTTATCCCTTTCCTTTATTTCTTTCCTTATTTTTCCCTTGATCTCCTCCTTACTCTTCTCCTTAGTGTTCTTTCCATCATTAGAAAGTCTTCCTTTGTAACATCCCAAAATTGGGCCTAGTAGAATTGGACCTATTGGGCCCATTGGGCCTTGAGTGTAGAAGCGTTTTAAAATTCATGGGAATTTGAGAACGGCATTATTTCAAGTTGGACTTATTAGTTAAGTGAATTTTGAAGGTTACGAGGTTTCTAGGAAGTTCCGAGTTCAAGATAGGCTATAAGTAAATTTTTATATTTAGGCACTTTAAGGAGAGAAGGCAAGTGGCATTATGACTTAAGGAAATAAGTGAGCATTTTGCTAGCATAAATAAGCATTTGGTAAAGAGGATGTGGTGTCACTTGAAGGAGCATGAAGGGAAAGGGTTCGAATCCCATCTATTGCAATTTTGGATTTATTTTTTTGTGCTTTCTTTCCAAGTGTCGGTCATGGTAATATTTAAGGCAATGGAAGACTTTTTAATTATAGGAAGGTGGCTAAGGAAATATGGTAGGGAGGTAAATTAGGAGAAGTGAAGGAAAGAACTAAAAGAAAATTGCAATAGAAGGGAACATGTTGGCTAATATTGTGGGTGATGTTTTGGAAAGATAATTGGGTCAACATCTATCCTTTGGACAAAAGATGCCACACGGTTTGTTAGGGAAAAAGGAGAGCAGAATTTTCTCTTTTCTCTTTAGTCATTTTGCTAAGTTTTAGTGCATGAGAGGTATTTTTCTCTTTGAGCAATTTATGTCTCTTTTCCAAACTCTTTTCCCTTTTTGCTTTGGCCGAAATCTCCTAGTCCATTTTTCCATTTTTCTCTTTTTGTTTTGGCCGAAATCTTCAATGCATTCTTGGTCATTTCTCTTGATAGCCGAATTTCAATCATCTTCTCTTCTCCATCTTACGAGTTGAACACATCTTCTTTAATCGAATCGTGTTCTAGTGTGTGGTCGTAAAGCACATTCTTGCCGATCCCTCTCTAGTCTTAAGTCAATCGATTGAAGTTGGATCTATCATCATTAAGGTAAGGGGTTCATTTTTGGATTTTTCGTTATATCTTTATTTGACTATGTTGCAAATCGGATTGAAGTTAGACTAATCGATGATGTTTTAGGGACGAAAACACTCGATATATTCTATTTGCAAATTCTTCGGATATAGTGGTAAGTGATTCAAGTGTAAGCAATGCGTTGAGTATGAATATTTTGGAAATCCGAGGCTAACTTTTGGTTGGTATTGTTCTAGGATCAAAGAAGAGTGGTTCTTAAGGAAGTCCAAATAAGGTATGTAATCCCGTACCCTTCCGAATACATGTTTGAAATGGTGTGTAATCTCATACCTCTCTGAATGATTGTATGATGTGTTCTATGATTCGGTCGAAATACCGAAGAAAACCGGAAATCGGCATCCGTGATCACTTGGGCGTGCGTATGTTCGTAGTGGTAACCATAGTTTACAATGAAACAGTTTTTGGTCAGCAACAGTGACGTGATTTTGAAAAATCACAGAAAATAGGAGAAAAGGGATTAATAAGTGAATAAGATATCAAATTAAAGATTCCTGTGTCTATTTTTATATGCAAGAAGCGGAGAAGGAAAAGGAATTTTAAAGTCTGTGATATTTTAATTTTAGTGAGACTGGTTCTGAATGACTTCGTGGTTCCCTGATCTGTCTTGGAAAAATCGTATAAAATTGTACAAAGTGATATAAGAGTTATAATTAATATGTATGGATTCTTTATTGAACCTATTTTCAATAGAAACAAGTGGGAGCAGCATATGAAAACCGTACAGTAAGATATTTGAAATTAAGATAAGAGAGGTTAGAATCGTTGGACAGTGAAACAAGGGAAACTTTAAAGAATAAACTGTACTAAATGGTTAAGTCAAAAATTCTGGAAAAATTATCGTAAGAAGATATATGAGTCTAGTTTCAAGGTAAATTTACGGATTTAGATTTCAAAATTCCTAACTCGAGTTATAGTCAATTTAGTCAGTACGATGCAGATGGACAGTTTCAATTTTTATGCCCCACATTAGTAATTAAGTCTGGGTTGCGAATTTAGCAAATTACCTTTAGAAGGTAAATTACCGAAATACCCCTGGGTTGCGAGATTACCAAATTACCCTTAGTGGATAAGATTATCGAATTACGAAAATGCCCTTATGGGCCGAATTATGGAAATGCCCTAATGGGCCGATTTGTTATACAGCCTTAACGGGCCGATTTGTTATACTGCCTTAACTGCCCGATTCGTTATACTGCCTTAACGGGCCGATTTGTTATACTGCCTTAACGGGCCGATTTGTTATATTACCTTAATGGGCCGAATTGTTATATTGTCTTAATGGGCTGATTTGTTATATTGCCTTAACGGGCCGATCTGATATATTGCCTTAACGGGCCGATTTGATATATTGCCTTAATGGGCCGAGTTGATATATTGCTTAATGGGCCGATCTGATATATTGCTAAATGGGCCAATCTGATACATGGCTTAATGGGCCGATTTGATATAATGCCCTAATGGGCCGATTTTGTAAAGTGTTAATGGGCCAAATTGTTTGTAATAAATCTTTGAGTTATTAATTATCGTGGTTATAATGTAAATATTATGATTTACGATTTATGTTTCATTTACATAAGTTGCATGGGATTGGGATATTGATGATCGGGGAAGTGAAATTTGGTGGCTTAGCCACAAATATTATGAAATGGCATCTTGCCTGCGAATTAAATGGCATCTTGCCTGCGAATTAAATGGCATCTTGCCTACGAATTATTATAAATGGCTAAATGCCTACGATTGGTGTGTTGGCGGGGTGGGTTGACAAAAGATCCCCACAGGTGTGTTGGTTGGTACGGGTGGTGTGTAGCGGATGGATTATTAGGTTGGTTTGGGTTTGCATACATTCATACATTGCATATATATAAATATATTCTGTTTTGTAAATGGGCTTCGGTCCAAGTGCATGTTAAATGGGCTTAAGCCCAAGATAATGCTATATGGGTTCAGGCCCAGTGGATGACGGTAAGGGGATTTCACACTGAGTTCTTGTAACTCACCCCCCTTTTCTTAACCCTTGTAGGTAATGCTCAGTGATGTGGACTTGGGCCATGGATGACTCGGTGGAGGCCATACTTCAGAAATGGTGTTTATTTTGAACTTTAGATTTCTATTTCCGTTCACTTTACTATTTTGTTATTTTTTATGATGTAATAAGGCCTCTGGAGTATTTATTTTTGCTTTATGTTGACGTACTTTAATTTTGCTTGAATTGTTTTTAAATGGGAATTTTTCTAAAAACTTAAATAAAGGTTTTCCAAAAACGATTAACAAATGGATTTCATAATAAAATTTATAAATATCTTAACACGAAAGTTTTCACTCGAACTATCAAACGATATTTTCAAAAGTCACGGTTTTAAAGTTCACTATCTTGATTGTTGACTCATCAATCAATCTTTCAAAAATACTTGTATTTTATCTACGTTTCCGCAACGATTTCAAAATGCTTCTGCAACTCTATTTATAAACGTCACATTTTTGTAAATTGTTTATTTCAAATATTCTTCCGCAAACAAAAAGGTTTTTAAAGATTATTACGTTTTCAAGTAGTTAACAATTGCTTAAGTGTTTTTGGTTTTAACAAAGAGGCTGTATTTCTCAAGCAAGTTTTTAATATCGCAAGGATGGTTTTTACTTCCATGTGACACACCAGATTCGGGCCTAACTTCTGGGCCAGATTTGGGGTGTTACATCCTTTCCTTCTTTAATGTCTTGGCCGACAATTACCATCTTCCACATGATTAGCACAAAAAATTAAATCCACAAGTTGCAATAGGTGGGATTCGAACTTCACCCCTTTAGCTCCTTAATGTGACGCCTCACCACTTTGCTACTAGCTCTTCTTGTGCTAGCTAAATACATACTTATTTCCTTAAGCCTTGACGCCACTTACCTTCTCTCCTTAAAGTGCTTAAACACAAAAATTTCTACTAGGGCCCAACTCAACCCCAAGCCTTCTTAGGGCCCCTAAACATACACAACTAACATTTTTAACTAGCCTAACGCATGGTATAATGCAAAACATAAAATCCTGAATTTCAGGATGTTACAATCTTTTACTTGAAGTAACATAACTTATTGAGATTTCTTCGTTATCACCATTTTCAGGTACCTGAACCTCTTTTGGGGTTTTTTGATTAGTTATACCTTTGGTCTCTTCTTGGGCACTTGCCTCTATAATATTATTTTCTTGAATAATTGCTCATTTCCTTTTACGAGGGTTTTTATCTTTGGAACCAATTGTCCTTCCATGCTTCAGGCGTGGATTACTTTCTTTTGCACTAACAATTTGCCCTATTGGGATATCAATTCGTATTGGAGCATTTTTAGCTGGTATGTAAGATTTTGTAATTCTCTTTATGTCAGTAAATGAATCTGGCAGTTGATTGGCGATGTTTTGCAAATGTATGATCCTTTGAACTTCTTGTTCACATTGACCTGTGCGAGGATCTAATTGAGATAATGATGATCCATTCCACGTAATTTCTTTTACTAGTTGTATTTTCTCTCCCCCTAATGTTGGGATTGTTGTTTCATCAAAATGACAATCAATAAATCGTGCAGTAAATAAATATCCAGTTAATGGTTCAACATATTTAATTATAGAAGGAGATTCATAACCAACATATATTCCCAACGTCCTTTGAGGACCTATCTTTGTACGTTGTGGTAGAGTAATTGGAACATATACTGCACATCCAAAAATTCTAAGATGGGAAACCAAAAGCCAATTGTAATGGGGAGTACTTATTATAACTTGTTGGCCTTAAGCGCACAAGTGCTGCTGCATGCAAAATAGCATATCCCCAAGCTGTAACAGGGAGTTTTGTTCTTATAAGCAATGGCCGAGCTATTAGTTGGAGCCGTTTGATAAACGATTCAGCTAAACCATTTTGTGTGTGAACATGAGCTATAGGATCAGGGGCAAATCCAGGGGGGCTTGCATGGGCCCCGGCCCCCCCTAAAATGTAAAATTGCTACTTAGGCCCTTAAATTTTTTTAAAAATTTTAAATTAATAAAGGTAAAATTGCACTTTGGCCCCCCTAAAATTAAAAAAATTCGATTTAATTCTTTACACATTATAAAGATATAAACTATAAAAAATTAAAATTTCATCCTACTTCCTAAAATTGTTCTCAAGCTTACCTGTGTATAGGATGTTCAACTTTTATCCCAATTGACATACAATAATCATTAAAAGCTTGGGATGTAAACTCACCAACATTATCAAGACGAATAGTTTTGATTGCATAGTCTAGAAATTGTGCTCTTAATCAAATTATTTGAGCAAGTAGTCTCGCAAATGCCAGGTTGCGAGTCGATAATAAACACACATGTCACCACCTACTAGATGCATCTATTAATACAATAAAATATCTGAATGGTCCACATGGTGGAAGAATGGACCCACATATATCACCTTGAATACGTTCCAAAAATGTGGGACATTCAATCCCAACTTTAGCTGGTGATGGTCTAATGATCAATTTTCCTTGAGAACAAGCGACACAAGATAAATCCTTGAATTCAAGAATATTTTGATGCTTTAATATGTGTCCAATTGATTCTTCGATGATTCTTCGCATCATAATAGATCCGGGATGGCCTAATCGGTCATGCCAAATAGTAAAAGTATGTAGTTCTGCAAACTTCTGGTTTGTAGTAACATGTGACTCAATTGCACTAATATGTGTATAATATAAACCTAATGAAAAAGTAGGTAGCCTTTCCAAAACATATTTCTTTCCATATTCAACATTTGTAATATATAGATATTCAATATTTTTCTCATTCATAGTATTAATATGATATCCATTAAGATGAATATCTTTAAAACTCAATAAATTTCTTTAAGACTTAGTGGAATATAAAGCATCATCAATGACAAATTTTGTACCTTTAGGTAATAATATAATAGCTCTTCCAGAGCCTTCAATAAGTTTTGAACTACCTGATATTGTATTAACATGGGCATTACTCATTGTCAAATGAGAAAAATATTTTTTATCTTTGAGTATCGTATGTGTTGTAGCACTATCTGCAAGACACATGTCTCCATTGATTTTGGGTCCATCAAAATTTTGTTGAATATTCATATTCTTCATAAAAACAAACAAAATATAATATGAGAAACATTGCAAATATTTATTAAATATATAAATTATTCTTTATGCAAGAAAATAAAACATACTTAAAACAATATAAAAATGTCAAAATAACATCAATTTTTCTAATGATTCTCAAAGAAATCTGCCACATATAGGTAAGTTATATTATTAAGGTCATTAAATTTATCACCCTCGTAGGCATGGTCAATTTTAGTATTATAGTGAATATCTTCATCTTTTGCCTCCATTTCATCATTTTGGGATATAAAATTTGTCTCCATATGTTTTCCATTCTTTCTAATGAATGCTTGATAAAGTTTCACTAAATGCTCAGACGTACAACAGGTACGTGACCAATGCCCCTTCATACCACATCGGTAGCATATATTCTCAACAACCTTTGAAGGATTATTTTGACCACTTCTTTCTTGTCTTTCATTGGTATTCTTTTTGGTGGTTAGAAGTATCATTGTTATGGCCACCACGATAATGATTACTAATACGTCCTCGATCACGTCCACGACCGCGACCTCTATATTTTCTATGTAACATCCTGAATTTATAGGCTTGTGCATTTTGTGTAGTGTATGCTTAAAATATTAATTTAAGGGTTGGATGTGCAAATGGGGCTCAGGTTTGGGCTGAGGCTTTGATTAAATATCCTGTTTAGACACTCTAGGGGCTTGAATTAAAGTTTTAGTAGTTTAATTGACATATTGGGCTTGTGGCCCAACAGTCAGAAGCACAGTAAAGGGGAGCTATAGTTGGCGTCACTAGTACATGAGGAGGGCCCAAATTTTGGCTGCCTGGAGCCCAAGTTATAGGGCCAAATTCGACACTCATAAGGGACTAAGGGGGGATGGCAACAAGGCAAAATTTTAGGGATTTTTATTGTGTGGATATTAAACAGATAAAGGGAGAAGGAGTTGATGATAATTAGGGGCTATTTTTGAGGAGATAACAGATTGAGATAAGGGAAAAGGGATAGGAGCTATCAGGTGTTGTAGTGTTGGCCAAAAATCAATCTCTGTTAAGGGGAGGAATCGGTTTTCTATATGCAGAGGGGGGTGCCGAAATTGCTGCTAAAGCTCCCATCTTTTCTTTTTTTCTCTCCCGAAATTTCTACTCTATTCTCCCTCTCTTTTCTTTTTCTTCAGTTGGCCGAATCCTCTCTTTCTCATCTCTTTGAGACACCTTAGCCGAATCATCAAGCCTCTCTTTACTCTCTTCTCACTTTCCCTTGTTAGCCGAAACATACCACCTGGATCTTCTAAAAGAAAAAAAAGTCGAAAATGCAATAGGTTATCTTTTTCGGGATTTTTCACAAAAGCCGAAATCGTGAGATCTAGTCTTCTGTGTGTGCCGAAATCAGTCTGGGGTGCCTACTTGTGCCGAAATCTGAAGGAAACTTTAGGTAAGTGTTGATTTGAGAAAACCAAATCTTTCTCGGCTTTTTAAAGTCCCTAGTCGAATGGCTATTTAGGAACTAATCTCTTATTTTTCTCTTATTTTCGGCATTCCGGGATCTGAAGAGGAGTCAATCGTGTAGATTTCTAAGTCATAAGTTCAGTAATACCCGAATCGTGTCACTTTTGGGATTTCAAGGTAAGGAGATCTATTGATTTTAGTGTGTAAATTCGGGATTTACTAACCTTTGGCCGATTATAGGGGAGGTTAATTTTTGTGATTTTCCAGCTTTTGGTTGAACCAAGTTATAAATCCGGATAGCAAGGATATCGACTAAGAGTTTAGTACTTCGCGATAACAGGTGTGTAACTTTTCACACCATTAGATTGATTGTATATATATATGTATATGTGTAATAAATCTGCTATACTCTGTTAAATGCCAAAATCCCGGCATCACATTTGGAAACCCGAGAAGGGTAAAGGCTAAATATCGTTAGTGATTTCGCCATTCATCGCTGAATGTTTCGTTAAAAACGATATGTTTTATATGTCTATTTTTATATATGCTTGGGGTTGGGTGATTGATGAAAGGGGAAGTGATCTGCTCGTGGCTTATGCCATTTCACCTGTGACTCTGTCACAACTCGTTTTCGGTGGCTTATGCCATTTCACCGGTGACTCATCACGATTTGACGATGAGCGACTAATCGCAGCATGACCGCCATCGATGGTGTGTAGCGGTGTGGGTTGATTGTAGAAATCCCCAATAGTGTGATTGGCGGGTAAGGGTGGTGTGTAGCGGTTGGAAACCTAGGAGTTGGGTTGGGCTTTGCATAATTTACTGTTATAATATATTCGATATATGTTACTCCGGGCTAAGGCCCAAACCTAATGGTGCATGTGGTTGCACACCGAGTCTCGCGACTCACCCTATTATTTTAACAATTTCAGTAGCACTTAGTGCATCGGACCGGCCGGAGAGGAGAGCAAGGTGGCCATGCGATGAGAATCTTGAGGATTCCATAAAAAAACTTTATTTTATTTATTTTTAAAGAAATTTGTCTTAAGTGGATTTTATATTTCGTTGTAATAAGGCCATGGGCCACTAGACTATTATTTATGTTTTTGGGTTTAAGTTGGGTTTAATTATTAGACATTTTAATTTTTATGATTAAAATTAAGCTAAGACATGTACAAGGTTTTTTTTGGATTTTAATTAAAATTCACCAAGGCAATTTATAACTTTATATCTTATATGACTTAATAAATTACTAAGTTTTCTGGTATTAATGATTAAACCTAGAAATCGTTTTCCAAAATGCGACATGTTTTGCAAAATCACTCAAGTGACATACCGATCCGGTTGTAGTGTGTGGGCCGGTTTGGGGTGTTACAAGTTATATCGAGCCAAGTTCAAAACTCGGCTTTGGGGTTTTGGGCTCAAAACGCTTTCTAAAGATGGGTTTTGAAACATGCATAACAGTTTGTTAGCTCGGCATGGCACTGCGTCTCGCCCAAGTCCGCTGTAAGTATTCTCAACTCATTTAGTGTTATATGTATGTGGGCTTGATGGGCTCTATGGGACGTAGATTAGTTAGATTAGAACTTGATGGACTCTAGGCCTAGCTGAAACAACTCCTAAAATCTCATAAGACTTAACTTCACTAAACAAACCCGTGAACGAGCCGCAAGACTAAGGTGTGGTAACAGGCATACGCATGTCTAGGCTTGGATCCGGAAGAGCCTGGTACTTAAGCAGTCCTAGTGACTCACCTCCTCTTCGCTGGAATCTTACCTGGTGCATAGTGACTGTTCACCTTAGCCGAGTTAGGGTGTGGCAGCGGGCATACGCATGTCTAGGAGTGGATTCAGGGAGAGCTTGGTATTTAAGCAGTCCTAGGGACTCACCTCCTCTTCGCTGGAATCCTACCTGGTGCGTAGTGACTGTTCACCCTAATCATGAGGACCGGTTGACAGGCTAAACCTTATAATTAAAACCCAGAATGGACCAGCCACCTTATTTTTACAAATTACTAAAACACCCTTACTTCGAAAACAAATACCAAGATACTCATGATTTGAAAATACACCCCGATTTACAAAGTCAACGAAATTTCCCCTAGCAAAGAAAAACTCACACCACACACGACAACAAACCCACAAACACCTGAACACTATTATTATTCCTCCGAAATCAAATTCTCCAAGACACCCTTGTTTAAAAAAAAAAGAACTTCTTAGTTTTGTAAAATTTTCCTTTGAAAATACCTTTGATTTGTAAAATTACCAAACCACCCCTGATGTGCGAAATGACCAAAATACCCCCGGATTTTAAAATGACCGAAAAACCCCTAGATGTCAAAATTACCAAAATACCCCCGTATGTCAAAATTATTGAAATACCCCCGGGTTGCAAAATTACCAAAATACCCTTATTTCACAAAATCACCAAGGAACCCTATTTTGGAAAATTACGAAAATACCCCTGTAGGATAAAATGAAGAAAATACCCCTGGGTAGTGAAACAATGAAAACACCTTTATTTGATGAATGTAAGTTCATGGATGACTCTTTATATGAGTGTATGTGTTTCCTAGAACTAGAGGGTATGAACATGAGACTAAATTATGAATGTGAATTCGAAAGAACTACCCTTAAAACTGCTATTCATAAGATTGTTCGTGGTTAACCAGTGGAAAGAATTAATGATTCATAAAATTCTTAATCAGATAAACATCGATTGAAAGAATGAGTACAAGGGGTAGAGGACGTCCGTCGCGTGGACGCGGTAGGGGTAGGAGGACCGTGTCAAAGCCAGTAGGGTCTGGCCATGGGTCAGGAAATGAGATGCCTGATCTGCCGGTTGTAAAAGGAGAATTTTAGGATGAGGCGCCCGGAGATGATGATGTATCTCAGGCGATGTTGAGGGTTTTAGAGAGGGTTGCTGGAGTAGGCATGGGCATAGGAGCCCAAAAATCTGTGCCGGAGCGGTTTAGGGCCAATGGGGCAGAAGTGTTTAGGGGAGTTTTTGGCGTAGCCCCTAACACAGCTGAGAATTGGATGGAAGCAACTGAGCGCATAATGGACGATTTAGATTTCACGGGGGAGGAGAAGTTGAAAGGGTCGTGTTCTTCTTCAAGATGAGGCCTATCGCTGGTGGCTCACAAAGAAGGAGGGTACTCGCCATGGATCGGATTGATGGGACTTCTTTAAGGAGTCGCTCCAGGAAAGTATGTTGGGGCTGACTATGTGGATGCACAGAGGAAGGCGTTCTGAATTTGGTGCATGGAAGTAAATCGTGGTGAATATGAGGCGAGTTTCATAACCTGAGTCGCTACGCTCGAGGAATGGTAGCAACCGAGTATGAACATTGTGTGCGGTTCGAGGATGGGCTACGGAATGAGTTAAGGGTGTTGATAGCTCCGCAGCGAGAGAGGGACTTTGCTGTTCTGGTTGAGAAAGTTAAGATAGTTGAGGAGGTAAAACGGACTGAAAGACAAGAAAGAGATAAGGAGCGAGGAAGGAATAAGAGAAATTTTAGGCCGGCAGGAGCATCTGGGAATTCACGCGTAAAAGGCCTAGGTTCGATGGGCCACCGTGTTCGACACTGCTGGGGAACCAGAATCGATTATGTAATTGGTGCGAGAAAGCACATTCTGGGGAGTGTAGAAGAAGAACGGGTGGATGCTTCAGGTGTGGATCCACGGAGCATATGATTAAGGACTGTCCACAAAAGGATCAAAGTGCGGCCAAAGTGACGAGGTTCGTCGAAGCTAAGAGAGGTGGTCACCCGGTCAGCAGGGGGTGGCCCAGTGCAGAGGAGGAAATGGGGCTGGTCGTGGTCGTGGAGCATCTGGTAGAGGTGCAGGTAACGTAGACGCGAGGCAGGCGGGTTTAGCTTATGCAGTTCGTCGACAGGAGGATGGTGACGCACCAGACGTCATAACCGGTACGTTTCTTATTGCGATAGCCCTTTTCTTGCCTTGATTGATATTGGGTCAACCCACTCCTATGTTGCATGTTCATGATCTCGAGACCCTAAGTATAGACTCTGCAGAAACAACCACTAGGAAGATGATCAGGTTAGTTCCCTAGGACAATCTAGGGTAGTGGACAAGCTATTTAAGGATGTACTGTTAGAAACTCAAGGGGTAGTGTTTCCAGCAGATTTAATGGAATTGCCATTTGGAGAGTTTGATCTTATTTTAGGAATGGATTGGTTGATTAAGCATCGTGCCAAGTTGGATTATGAGACCAAGCGTGTGGTGTTGAGTACCCCGGTAGGCGGAGAGGTGGTGGTGTTAGGAGAAAGAAGGAACTATTTGTCCAACGTAGTATCGGCATTGAAGGCTGTTAAGATGATTCGGAAAGGATGCAATGCATTCTTAACTTTTATTAGTGCGTTGGATGCTAAGGAGGTGACTGTCGATGAGGTTCGAACAGTCAAGGATTTCGCGGATGTCTTTTCCGAGGAGTTGCCAGGATTACCCCCGAATCGCGAGGTGGAGTTTGGAATAGAGCTACTTCCGGGTACGGCTCCGGTATCCATTGCTCCTTACCGAATGGCACCGAAGGAGTTGGTGGAACTCAAAGCTCAGATCCAAGAGCTTTTGGATCGAGGATTTATTCGACCGAGTGTGTCTCCATGGGGAGCGCCGGTCCTATTTGTGAAAAAGAATGATGGATCCATGCATATGTGCGTGGACTATCGTCAACTGAATAAGTTGACGATTAAGAACAAGTACCCACTACCGAGAATCGATGATCTGTTCGATCAGCTCAAAGGAGCTTCGGTCTTTTCTAAGATTGACTTGAGGTCGGGGTATCATCAGTTAAAGGTGAAGGAAGGGGACATTCATAAGACGGCATTTCGAACACGTTACGGTCATTATGAATTCTTGGTAATGTCGTTCGGTTTGACGAACGTGCCAGTAGCATTTATGGATATGATGAACCGGGTGTTCCAACCATATCTTGATCGGTTCGTCGTGGTGTTCATTGACGACATCTTGGTTTATTCCAAGTCAGAGGAGGAACATGATGAACATCTTCGTGTGATGTTGCGAACTTTGAGGGAGAAGCAGTTGTTCGCAAAGTTCAGTAAGTGTGAGTTTTGGCTAATGGAAGTGACTTTCTTAGGGCATGTTGTTTCTGCAGAGGGAATCAGGATAGACCCTCGGAAGATAGAAGCTGTATTAGATTGGAAGTCACCGAAGTCTGTGGCAGAAATCTGAAGTTTCTTGTGATTGGCAGGGTATTATAGGAGGTTTGTTGAGGGGCTCTCTTTAATTGCGGCACCTCTAACTAAGTTGTTGAGGAAGGGAGCACCATTTGTTTGGGTGACAAACAACAGAGAGCTTTGAGAAGTCAAGAAGATTTTGACTAAGCACTGGTGTTAATTCAACCAGAGGCGGAAAAAGAATTTACTGTCTCATCAGATGCGTCACACACACGTGTTTAGGTTGTGTGTTGATGCAAGATGGAAGAGTTGTTGCATATGCGTCTCGATAGTTGAGACCGCATGAATTGAACTACCCTACGCACGATTTAGAATTGGCAAAGCAGAGTGTTTGCTCAAGATTTGGAGGCACTACCAGTATGGGGAGAAGTCGGTTATTTATACGGACCATAAGAGCTCAAGTATATCCTTACCCTAAGGAGTTGAACCTAAGACAGAGAAGGTGGGTCGAGTCATTAAAGGATTATGATTGCTCGATTGAGTACCACTCGGGTAAGGCTAATGTGGTGGCGATATACCGAGTAGGAAGGCAATAGCGGATTTGAGGGCGATGTTCGCTCATCTCACCTGCATGAAGATGGCGCTTTGTAGCCGAACTTCAAGTAAGACCTACGTGGACAAGACGGATCGAGAGAAGCAACTTTTGGATGATGTTTTGGGTGCTCGAATCCGGCAAGTGCGTAATGGTGAAGGAGAGGACTATAGTTTGAATGGTGATGGAATTTGTGTTTTCGTAAGAAAGTTTGTATGCCAAAGGATGTGGAGTTAAGGCGGATGATTCTTCAGGAGGCGCATAGTAGTCCTTACGCTATGCATCCTGGAGGGGTTAAGATGTACCGTGATTTGCAGGAACAATTCTGGTGGCCAGGTTTGAAGCGAGAGGTAACAGAATTTGTAGGAAAGTGTTTGACATGTCAGCAAGTGAAGGCGGAACACCAGTCGCCTTCGGGGTTGTTTCAACCGGTGAAGGTTCCGCAGTAGAAATGGGAGAGAATCACGATGGATTTTGTTAGAGGGCTACCCTTTACGCCCACTAAGAAGGATTCAATTTGGGTAGTTGTGGATCGGCTGACAAAGTCCGCTCACTTTATACCGGTTCGGGTCAACTATCCTCTACAGAGGTTGGCTAAGTTGTACGTAGCCGAGGCTGTGAGACTACATGGTGTATCAGTATCGATCATATCAGATAGGGACTCTAGGTTCACGTCACGATTCTGGAAGGCTCTTCATCAGGCAATGGGAACAAGGCTAGACTTTAGTATCACTTTTCACCCACAGACTGATGGTAAGTCTGAGAGGGTAATTCAGATCTTGGAGGATATGCTAAGGGGTTGCATAATCGATTTTAGGGGTAGTTGGGAGGAGTATTTACCCTTGGCTGAATTCACATACAATAATATTTATCAAGCTAGTATTCAGATGGGGCCGTACGAAGCGTTATATGAAAGGAGATATCGTACCCCTACTTGTTGGATGGAGTTAGGTGAACGTCAAGTGCTGGGTCCAGAGTTAGTTTCAGAAACGGAGGAGAAGGTTAAGTTAATACGGGCTCGGTTGAAGGAAGCGTCTGATCGGTAGAAGTCTTATGCGGATCTAAAACGGAAGAAGGTGGAATTTGTAGTAGGAGACCAAGTCTTTTTGAAAGTATCTCCATGGAAGAAGGTAATGAGGTTTGGACGGAAGGGTAAGCTAAGTCCCCAGTTTATTAGCCCTTATCGGGTATTAGAACGTGTGGGGCCAGTGGCTTATCGTTTGGAGTTGCCTTCAGTGTTGGAATAGATACATGACGTATTTCATGTCTCGATGCTAAGACGTTATCGTTCTGATCCATCGCATGTGGTACCGGTGGAAAAGATTGAAGTAAGGCCAGATTTATCCTTTGAGGAGGAACCAGTGCAAATCTTGGATCGAGACGTAAAAGTGATGAGAAGGAAGTCCGTCCCTTTGGTCAAAGTTTTGTGGCGAAATCACGGTGCGTAAAGAGGCGACGTGGGAGCCGGAGGATGTTATACTGGCAAAGATCCCCATCTCTTTTGATCGTAAATTTTCTAGGCCGAAATTTATTTTAAGGGGGTAGAACCGTAACATCCCGAATTTATGGGCTTGTGCATTTTGTGTAGTGTATGCTTAAAATATTAATTTAAGGGTTGGATGTTCAAATGGGGCTCAGGTTTGGGCTGAGGCTTTGATTAAATATCCTGTTTAGACACTCTAGGGGCTTGAATTAAAGTTTTAGTAGTTTAATTGACATATTGGGCTTGTGGCCCAACAGTTAGGAGCACAGTAAAGGGAAGCTATAGTTGGCGTCACTAGTACATAAGGAGGGCCCAAATTTTGGCTGCCTGGAGCCCAAGTTATAGGGCCAAATTCGGCACTCATAAGGGACTAAGGGGGGGACGGCATCAAGGCAAAATTTTAGGGATTTTTATTGTGTGGATATTAAGCGGATAAAGGGAGAAGGAGTTGGTGATAATTAGGGGCTATTTTTGAGGAGATAACAGATTGAGATAAGGAAAAAGGATAGGAGCTATCGTGTGTTGCAAAGTTGTTACGAAAAAATCAATCTCTCATAAGGGAGGAATCGGTTTTCTATATGCAGAGGGGGTGCCAAAATTGCTGCTAAAGCTCCCATCTTTTCTTTTTCTCTCTGCAAAATTTCTACTCTATTCTCCTCTCTTTTCTTTTTCTTCATTGGCCGAATCCTCTCTTTCTCATCTCTTTGAGACACCTTAGCCGAATCATCAAGCCTCTCTTTACTCTCTTCTCACTTTCCCTTGTTAGCCGAAACATACCACCTGGATCTTCTAAAAGAAAAAAAAGCCGAAAACGCAATAGGTTATCTTTTTCGGGATTTTTCACAAAAGCCAAAATCGTGAGATCTAGTCTTCTGTGTGTGCCAAATCACCTGGGTGCCTACTTGTGCTTTGAAATCAAGGAAACTTTAGGTAAGTGTTGATTTGAGAAAACCAAATCTTTCTCGGCTTTTTAAAGTCCCTAGCCGAATGGCTATTTAGGAACTAATCTCTTATTTTTCTCTTATTTTTGGCATTCCGGGATCTGAAGAGGAGTCAATCGTGTAGATCTCTAAGTCATAAGTTCAGTAATACCCGAATCGTGTCACTTTCGGGATTTCAAGGTAAGGAGATCTATTGATTTTAGTGTGTAAATTCGGGATTTACTAACCTTTGGCCGATTATAGGGGAGGTCAATTTTCGTGATTTTCCGGCTTTTGGTTGAACCAAGTTATAAATCCGGATAGCAAGTATACCGACTAAGAGTTTAGTACTTTGCGATAACAGTGTGTAACTTTTCACACCATTATATTGATTGTATATATATATGTATATGTGTAATAAATCGCTATATACTGTTAAATGCCAAATCCCGGCATAACGTTTGGAAACCCGAGAAGGGTAAAGGCTAAATATCGTGTTAGTGATTTCGCCATTCATCGCTGAATGTTTCGTTAAAAATGATATGTTTTATATGTCTATTTTTATATATGCTTGGGGTTGGGTGATTGATGAAAGGGGAAGTGATATGTTCTGGTGGCTTATGCCATTTCAGCTTGGTGACTCACACAACTCTGCTTTCTGGTGGCTTATGCCATTTTAACTGGTGACTCATTACGATTTGACGATGAGCAACTAATCGCAGCATGACCGCCATCGATGGTGTGTAGCGGTGTGGGTTGATTGTAGAAATCCCCAATGGTGTGATTGGCAGGTAAGGGTGGTGTGTAGCGGTTGGAAACCTAGGAGTTGGGTTGGGCTTTGCATAATTTCTGTTATAATATATTCTGATATATGTTCTATGGGGCTAAGGCCCAAACCTAATGGTGCATGTGGATTGCACACTGAGTCTCGCGACTCACCCTATTATTTTAACAATTTCTGTAGCACTTAGTGCATCGGACCGGCCGAGAGGAGAGCAAGGTGGCCATGCGATAGAGTACTGAGGATTCCGCAAAAAGACTTTATTTTATTTATTTTTTAAAGAAATTTGTCTTAAGTGGATTTTATATTTCGTTGTAATAAGGCCATGGGCCACTAGACAATTATTTATGTTTTTGGGTTTAAGTTGGGTTTAATTATTAGACATTTTAATTTTTATGATTAAAATTAAGCTAAGACATGTACAAGGTTTTTTTTTTTTTGGATTTTAATTAAAATTCACCAAGGCAATTTATAACTTTATATCTTATATGACTTAATAAATTACTAAGTTTTCGGTATTAATGATTAAACCTAGAAATCGTTTTCCAAAATGCGACATGTTTTGCAAAATCACTCAAGTGACATACCAGATCCGGTTGTAGTGTGTAGGCCGGGTTTGGGGTGTTACATTCTATTTTCATAATTATTGTGTACTGCTACATTCACTTCAAGGAATGGTGCAGAACCAGTAGGACGAATTCCATGATTTTCATCAACAGCTCATTATTTTGTTCAACCACCAAAAGGCATGAAATCAATTCAGAATACCTTTTAAAACCTCTTTCACGATATTGTTGTTGCAGGAGCACATTAATGAAAGGTTGAAAATGTTTTCTCTAACAAGTCCTCATCAGTTATGTTTTCTCCACATAATTTTAGTTGAGAACTAATTTTGAAAAGTTCTGAATTGTATCCACTTACAGTCTTAAAATCTTGCAACTGTAAGTGCATCCAATCATAACGAGCTTTAGGGAGTATCACCGTTTTTTGAGGGTCAAATCGTTCTTTCAAATTTTTCCACAACTCAAGAGGGTCTTTCACAGTGAGATATTCCACTTTTAATCCTTCATGTAGATGATGACGAATGAAAATCATTGCTTTTGCCGTGTCTTGATTAAATGCTTCTTTATCTGCTAATATTGTATTTCCTAAACCTTTAGCATCTAGGTGAATTTCAACATCTAACACCCATGACAAATAATTCTTGCTTGAGATGTCTAAGGCCACAAATTCAAGTTTGGCAAGATTTGACATTATAATCACTTAAATCAAAATAAAAAAATATTAGTAAAATAATAAGCATTCTCAATCGTAAAATAATTCAATTACATATACCAAATTTGCTAAATAATAATATGTATGTCAAATATTGGTATAGAGAAGAATAGTCATAATAATAACTTAACACAAATTACATTAATTGAAATTTCTTTTAATAAAAAAACATGTATATATAATTATCATTATTAGATTTTAGTTGTAAAAATAAATGTGCAAATGTTACCCAAAGCAAATATTTCATCTAGAAAATAAAATAGAAGAATTATGAAAATACGTATACCATATATAGTTTAATGGGAGTTATACGGGCAAATTATATAAAGTCGAGATGACGTGAACTTCACTATGAACTCGTAAAAGCTCGTGCTGATAACGTGTTATAGAAAAATTAATAAAACAATAATAATAAGTAAAAAGTGGATGAAACATACGAGAGAATTTTTTATTGTTTAATTTTCACTTACAAGGTGCTATTTATAAGCTCCTTTACATTCAATTAGTAAATGTATTACATTCAATTAATTAAGTTTTCTTAATTACTCCATTTAATGATCTCCTGATTATAAATGAAGTCAAGAGTTTTATCTCATTACTTTAATATGTTTAAAGGGGTTATAGACATTCATTTAATGTATTTACAACAATTCTGATTATTTTCTTTGATTTAATAGAAAAACTAGAGGTTTTTTAGAGTTCTGTCTTCTTTTCTATTCGTTTGTCCAACCCTAATTCGTTTATTTACTGCTATTTTCCTCTTAAACTACATCAATTTTGGTAATCAAAGCTTAATTACATCTTAAGGTTTATTTTAAGATTTGCTATTAAACAATGGATGGACACGTTAAGAAAGACTAAATCAGTGTTGAAAAACTGTTTTTTTTAAACATTAATCTCATTATAAATATTATATCTCCTCTTTTTGATACAATGCTTAGAACTACTCATAGCCCCTCTTCAATTCTCAAAGAGGAGGATAATGTGATTCAGCACACTCAAACTCACTTTCTCCTGCACTAGTAACAGTGTTGATACCCAAACCAATTTTTTTTAATTAAATAGAGCTAATTTTCTTTAAATCCCAAGCTACGGGTGAGCACAAATTTAGAAATAAAAACTATTTAATATCTAATTAAATGTTATTCATTTTTAAATTTAAATTTAAATTTTATAAAACTTATTTTATTTATTTGAAATAGTTTTTTTCAAAACCATTTTTATGTTTTGGTTTTAAAAACGGGGGTCGACTTTTAAAAAATAAAAGCGGGAGCCGCCACCAATTCCTTTTTACTTAGGTGTGATTGGATCACCTTATAAAGCGTTTTTTTTTAAATATTAATTTTTGCCTACGAAATTCAAGAAAACGGGTTCGGGAGTCGGTTACGTACGAGGAAGGATTAACACCCTCGTAACGCCCAAAATTGGTGCCTAATTGATAAAATCAAGTCCTAATGTTGAAAATTCGAAAACTTTAAAATATGATCCTTCTATTTGAAAGAAAACCAAGCCTTACCTATCTCAAAGAAATAAAATGCTATACCCAATAAGTTAGGATGTAACATCTCCTGACCTCGAAACTAGGCTCGCCTTTATTTTAAAAAAATTCTTACCTGGAGACACAAAACATCATATCCAATAAGTTAGGGTACAACGTTTTGGATTCCTGAGAATAAGTTTTAATTTGAAATTTATAGGTTTAAGAAAAGGATACTTGACACCTTAAGTTCCACGAGAAAAATTAAAACCCAGTAAGTTAGGGTATAATTTCTCTCGAAGTCCCCAAATATCATATATTGCTGTTTTTTTAAATATTTGAATAAAATGTGTCAATTCAAAAAGTGTTTTTATAAAACAATGGTTTGAGTAAACTGTTGCGCATATATATATTACAAAACATCAATTCCAAATAGCAATTCTTCACTATTACAAATCATATTAAAAATTATAGACAATTAACGAAAGACTAATGTGACATGGCAAATGATATATATAATAAATGGACTATGCTAAAACAATATTAAGCAAATAAAAGAACATAATAAACGAATACAAGATATAAAATAAGCAACAACAATTAAGAATCTATATGAAACATAATAATTCGAGAAATGAATATTAAATTCTACAAACAAGATCAAATATGATAAGTAAATCAATAATATATTTAAACACTAAATTATAACAAAAAAATAATATGATAATTTTTTAAAACAATTAATATGTACAAACAATATATTTTAAATGAATAAAAAACTTAGAGCATATATAAAAAAAATATAGGGATACTTATAATAAATTTTAATAATTTAATACATATATAAATGATAATATATAATAAAACGATTAATAAATAACATATAATAATTTCAAAGAAAGATATATAAAGATTACATATATAATATAAAAATATAAATAAAATATGTTATACTATATAAATAAATTTTATACAAAATAAAATTTTTAAAAAATAATATAATATAATACTAGATAATATACAAAATTTTAAAAATATATATAATATAATAACTAATATAAATTATAAAATAATATGTAGTATATTTAGATAATTAAACTAAATAAAATAATAAATAGTAATAATTTAATATTTATAAAAATAATATGTATTTAAGAAAAACAATACACAAAAATTTTATACTATTAATGAATTAATATATAGATAGTAAAAATAATATAGAATTTTTTAATATGATAAAACAATTTAATATAATGTTAAAATAATTTAAAAATAAAATAAAATAAAAAGGTTTTAAAAATAAACAAAGAAACATGAATTAAATAGAAATAAAAATAAATGTAAAAGGACTAAATTAAAACGCGCGTCACACTGTAGGGACCCTTTAGGCAATTATGCCATATCTCCTAAACGGCGCTGCTCACATCACCCCCTTAAATAGCTCGAGGGACTAAATTGAAAGGAAATACAGATCTCAGGGCTAATTTAAAAAATAACAAGAAATTCAATTAGGACGAAATTATAATTAATAAAATTGCGGAGGGACTAAAATGGCAAATTACCCTTTTTATAAAAAAACGCGCGAATCCTCCGAGGGTTTTCGGGTCAACGCGCGGATCTAGCCTTAAAACGGCGTCGTTTTGGTCATTAACTGACCACACCAAAACGGTGCCATTTCTTTGGCCTATATAAAGCAGTTTTTAGAAGAAAAAAAATCATTTAAACCCCGTTTAAAAAAAAAAACTTGAAAATCTCTCAAAAGTCCTCCCCTCCTCTGTCCGGAGTCTGGTCATCGGACTCGTGGGCCACCGCCTCACGCGCCACACGCGCCGCCGCAGTCGGCGGCCAGAGAGTCAAATCTCTCTGTTTCGAAGGTAGTTTTCTCACCCTTTTTATTTTAATACTATTTTGTATATAAAATATGCATGAATCAAAGAAAAAAATAAAAAAAATAACATGAAAAAAAAGGGAAATCACCTCTGTAAACAGGTTTTCGTATTTTATTTCTCTGTATTTTTTGTGAATATTTGTGTATTCTTTCTGTGTGTGCTTTTTTACAGATTATTTTGGGGGTTTTTATAACCCAAAAAAACGAAAAAAAGGAAATACACGGATTTTGTCCGATTTGCTGCTGCGTTTCTTTCCTTCTTTGCATGTGGACAAGGAGTGCGGCGGCGATAGGGGCATTATTTGCGCGCGGATCGCGGCTTGACGAGGGCTGTGTTGCTGGGTGCTGCGGGGCACTTGCGGCGCCTAAGAAAACCCTAGGGTTTGGGGTTTCCAGTTTCTGGAAACGAGTTTGGGCCATTGGGCCGCGTAGGTTTGGGTTGAAATGTTTTGGGCTAATCGGGTTTTAGGTCAGTGGGTCTAATTGGGTAATGGGATTAGGTTTAGCCGGTTTTGGGCTAATTGGGCCACGGGTAGTTTATTGGTTTTAGATTTGAGGATTGGTTTTGTAAAATGGACTGTAAAGAATAAACTGGCCATTTATTTATTTTTTAATTTTTTATTCTGGTTTCTCACATGGGCCCGGGCAAACATGGGCCCGGGCAAAATGGGCTGATTACAGCTGCCCCTCCTTGCTCATTGTCGTGTAACGAGAATATAGTAAAGACTATAAAAGGTCCAATTTTTCCCGGTCTTTGCCGAGCCTTGACTTCTTGGTCCTCGTCTTCTTCGAATGGCTTCCAACTCCACTGCAACTTCAACGGTATTGGAACTTCATCTTGATTTCAATAAGTCTAATGGCTTCAATCTGCTTCACTGCAACTTTAGGAAGGCAGTATCCGCTATCTTTTAATCTGCTCCACTGCAACTTTAGGGAGGTTAGACTAGTATCTTCGATCCGCTTCACTGCAATCTCAGGAAGGCAAGTTCTGTTGTCTTTTAGCCTGCTCTTCTGCAAACTAAGAGAGGTAAGGCTGATGTCTTTGATCTATTTCACTACAACTTCAGGAACGCCAGATCTGCTATTTTAATCTGCTCCACTGCAAACTCAGGGAGACCAGACTAATGTTCTCGATCTTCCTCCTGCAACTTCAGGAAGGTAAGATCTGTCCTCTTCAATCTGCTCCGCTACAACTTCAGGGAGACAAGATTGATGTCTGTTTCACTGCAACTTTAGGAATGCCAGATCTGCTTTCTTCAGTTTGCTCCACTAAAATTTCAGGGGGGTTAAGCTGAGGTCTTTGATCTTCTTCCTGCAACTTCAGGAAGGAAAGATCTGTTGTCTTTAGTCTGCTCTGCTGCAACTTTCAGGGAGACAAGACTAATGTCTTCGATCTGCTTCACTGCAACTTCAGGAATGCTAGATCTCATCGCCTTTTAGCTTGCTCTCATCAAGCAAACTCGTGAGAGCTAAAGCTAACGTCTTTCGATCTTCTTCCTGCAACATCAGGAAGGTAAGATCTGTTGTTTTCAGTCTACTCCGCTGCAACTTCAGGGAGTCAAGGCTGAAAGTGACCATTTACCCTACTACATCGTCCTATGACCTCTAGAATGGGTATACGCTTATGCCGAATGATTAGGAGGCCGTGATCGAAATGAGTCAAATGCTCCTATTCAGGCATGCTATGATATGTGAATGTAAAAATTATATGAGTATGATTCCTACTCGAGGTGTTATCACTCATTCATTAGTCAAGGTTTCATCTTCGTTTCCCTTGAAGCATCATTTTCTTGCTCAAATAATTTGCCCCATGGAAATTTTAGGGCCCATTCCTCTTGAACTTTGGGGACACAAGGTTTATAACACCTTCAAACCATCCCTCCAGGAATCGCAACTTTTTCTGTCTATCCTTACTGCAATTTAAGGATACAATATTTGTTTCAACTTCAATTCATTCCACCATAATTTAGGTTTTTTGAATCTTTCCCCGTCAAATTGTTCTGTCCTACCATCCTCTGAGAAATAGTCTATTGGACAAAAAAAATTCAGAGAAATAGTCTCCATCAAGACTCTTCTTTCTCAAATATGAAAATTCTAAACAATTGTCCTGTTTCGATTTCTTATTTTATCTAGAAATTTCCAAAGTAATATGTAGAACTTCTTTTGTGAATTTATTAGTTCATCAATCATTATTTCAATGCAACATGTTTATGAATGATGGGTAACAAATAAATTGATTTCAAAGAGAGTTAAATGAATTATCAAAGATACAAAGAAAATTAACTAGGAACATATCTTTGAGAAGAAAAAGAATCCAAAGATTGTAATATGAAAAGAACAAAGATCAGATGCCCTAAATATCACAGATTGGGCTTCTATATACAAACTTCATGAAGACTGCTTTGAGCTTAACATGTGTTTAGAAGATCCAAAGTACTTTGTTGATGCCCCGATATGCAACATACTTCATTTCTTGTTGATTCAAGTATAGCAAGATCACTGCATGTCCCTTCAGAATTTGAGCCGCCCTTTTCGGGTTTTCAACTCAAAACCCTTTTGGTCTCAAGGCGCCCTTTGCGGGTTTTCGCCTTTGCCTCTCCTCTCTTTTTTTTTTGAAGTCTCAAAGCACCCTTTGCGGGTTTTCACCTTGGCCTCTTCTCCTCTTTAAGCAAAATACTTTTTTACTGAGTCCGAGTTTAATGGGTTGGGTAAGCTTTTTCCATCCATTTCAGTCAGAATCAGTGCACCTCCAGAGGAAGCTTTCTTCACCACATATGGTCCTTCCCAATTCAGCATCCATTTACCTCTGAAATCCTTTTGTATGGGAAGGATCTTTTTCAGTACAAGGTCCCCCTCGTGAAACTCTATTGGCCAGACTTTTTTGGTACATTTGACCGTGACGAATAGCCCTTAGCCTCTTTTCTTCAATTAAGTTCAACTGATCTTATCGAGCCTGGATCCATTCAGCTTCATCCAACTTTATTTCTAATAAAACTCGAAGAGAAGGTATTTCCACTTCAATAGGTAGAACTGCCTCCATCCCATAGACCAATGAGAAAGGAGTTGCCCCAGTAGAAGTTCTGACGGATGCCCGATAAGCATAGAGTGCAAACGGTAGTTTCTCATGCCAATCCTTATAAGTCTCAGTCATTTTTCCTACTATCTTCTTGATATTTTTATTGGCCGCTTCCACTGCCCCATTCATTTTTGGACGATACGGAGACGAGTTGTCATGTTTGATGTTGAATTGACTACAAACTTCTGCTATCGTGCTATTGTTCAAGTTCAGTGCATTGTCTGATATGATCCTCTCGGGCATTCCATATCGACAAATGATCTCCTTCTTCAGGAATCGACTAACTACTGACTTAGTAACGCTAGCGTATGAAGCAGCCTCTACCCATTTCGTGAAGTAGTCAATAACCACGAAGATGAATCGGTGCCCATTCGAAGCTTTCGATGAGATTGGTCCAATAACATCCATGCCCCACATGGAAAAAGGCCATGGGGAAGTCATAACATGCAAAGGTGACGGAGGCACATGAATTTTGTCTCCATAGATCTGGCATTTATGACGTCTCTTGGCATAGTTGATACAATCTCCTTCCATGGTGGACCAATAATATCCAAATCTCATTATCTACCTGGCCATTGTGAATCCATTAGCGTGTGTTCCACAAACGCCTCATGAACTTCTTCCGTCCAGATTTTCCTAGCTTCAACAAAGATCAACGCATCTCAATAGTACTTGCTCTTTTCTCTTTTTATACAAGATATCCCCATCTAAGACATAGTCAGAGGCCAATCTTCTTAATGTCCTTTTATCATTCTCAGTTGCATGCTCCTTCACAATTTTTTACGTATCGCAATACATCATGATACCAAGGGTGGTCATTTCTTTCCTCCTCTTCCATGTTATAACAATGAGCTGAAACTTCGAAAATACTCATCTGAATAGGTCTCATATCCTCTAGTCTGTTTATTTTGATCATAGAAGCCAAGGTTGCCAAAGCATCTGCCATCTGATTTTCATCACGTGGGAGATAATTAAAAGTGATGTCGTCAAACTCCTCAATCAATCCCAAAACTATCTTTCGATAATCGATCAGTTTGGGATCTCTGGTCTCCCATTCACCTTTAAGCTGGTAAATCACTAGTGCAGAATCTCCATATACCTCTAGCACTCTGATTTTACGCTCTATAGCTGCTCGAATGCCCATGATGCACGCTTCATACTCTGCCATGTTATTTATGCAATCAAAATCCAATTTGCATGTGAATGGGTAATGATCACCACTAGGGGATACCAAGATTGCCCCAATTCCATTTCCCACAGCATTTGACGCCCCATCAAAATTTAGCTTCCAAGGACATTCTTCAGTAATTGCTACATACATTAACTCTTCATTAGGGAAATCAAAGCTCAAAGGTTCATAATCATCTAAAGCCCTGCTAGCCAGAAATTCTGCTATTGCGCTCCCTTTTATAGCCTTTTGGTTCACATAGACTATATCAAATTTAGAAAGCAGAATCTGCCACCGTGCCATTCTTCCATTCAGAGTAGTTGACTCCATCATATACTTTAATGGGTCAAGCTTCGAAATTAACCAGGTTGTATGATATAGCATGTACTGCCTCAATATCCGAGTTGTCCAAATCAAGGCGCAACATAATTTTTCAATCAACGAATATCTCATTTCACATTCAATGAATTTTTTACTGAGATAGTATATCGCCCTTTCTTTTCTTCCTGACTCATCATGTTGACCAAGCACACATCCCATGGAGTTATTGAACACTGACAAATACAGTATCAATGGTCTATCTGGATTAGGTGGAGATAGTACTGGTGCATTTGACAGATATTGTTTGACTTTGTCAAAATCTCTCTGGCATTCCTCGTCCCATACACCTTGGTTGTGTTTCTTGAGAAGACGAAATATGGGATCACATTTCTCGGTTTATTTTGAAATAAACCGAGCAATGTAATTTAATCTTCCAAGAAAGCCTCGAACTTCCTTTTGAGTGCGTGGTGGAGGCAATTCTTGTATTGCCTTGACCTTATTTGAGTTAACTTCGATTCCTCTCTCGCTGACCACAAAACCCAGTAATTTCCCTGATCGAGCTCCAAAAGTACATTTTGCCGGGTTGAGCTTCAATTGAAATTTTCTCAACCTCAAAAACAATTTCTTCAAAACCTCAATGTGTTCCTTTTCTGTTCGAGATTTGGCGATCATTTCATCAACATATACTTCAATCTCTTTGTGCATCATGTCATGGAACAAGGTTACCATGGCCCTTTGATATGTTGCTCCAGCATTCTTTAGTCCGAATGGCATTTGTAACACCCCTTACCCGTAATCCCCGCTGGAACCGGGTCCGAGGCCTTACTGGATTAAAACTACTTGATCGCCACTTAGGCTGAACGTGACTACTCTCCGTAAGTCACCACGACAACCTCATTTTCGAGTTACGAGGCCTTACTCAAACACACGAGGCCTCTCAAGACCATATCGGAAACTCTTACTATCTTAAAAAATTTACTCCATCTAGACAGGGACTACATGCCCGTGCTAGATGATACACGCTCGTGTGTAGTCACACACGCCCATGTCCACAACCCGTGCACAAAACTCAACCATTCTGCCAAAGTCCCACGGCTAGGTCACACGCCCGTGTTCACCACCCGTGGTGCACACTGACTACTTCACACGGCCTTAAAGTCTAGACATACGCCCGTGTGGCTAGCCCGTGGCCAACACTGAATAACTCACACGTCCTAGGCACACGCCCGTGTGACTAGTCCGTGGTCTATTGTGACTTAAAATACTAACATGCAGGGGACACACGGCCAAGTCACACGCCCATGGGCTGACCGTGTGTCACACATGGTCTAGACACACGCCCGTGTGTCTACCCACATGGACAAGAACAAAGCTATTTGTCATGCCCCTTCTCACCCCTCTAGCATACACAACATCTACTCATTCAACACGTCCATAATCAACTCAATTTGAAACACAATCTTACATGGATAACTACATCTTTTCATATAATAAAATAACCAACAACTATGGCATTATACAAAATAGATTATCCATCTAAAGGTCAACATAACTTAGCCATTTACAACCAAAAATCACTAACTTGTCTAGCCCCTATACATGCCATATACAAAACGTTTAATCTAATGTACCAGAGTGTGTTGATAGTGTGGGCGATCTTCCAATTGATCCACGTATCTCGATTCAACTCTATTACTCTATAAGACAAGGAAAAAGAAAGGGAGTAAGCTTTGAGCTTAGTGAGTTTACACATAAACAATTAAGCATCATAATATAAGCTAAACAACAATTAGCATTATACTAACATAAGTAATTCACAACTATGCTTACTCTTTCTATCCCTTACCACATTTCCAACACATCATGAGTCACATACTTATAACCATTGACATGCACCCCTGCATTCAATATCGCATTTACATAATATACAACACATCATTATTTCAGAATAACACATCCACACATCTACACTACTCACTAATACATCCACACAGCTACTCTCTTAGTGGTTTTGCACTTAGCCTACCATAATCGATATAATAAGGTAGTATCGCACTTAGCCTACCAATAAGGTAATCATAGTGGTCTCGCATTTAGCCCACTAAACAATATACTTAGCGATAGCATCGCACATAGCCCAGCTCATCGTTGCTAAGTATTGGGGTAGCATCGCACTTAGCTTACCATCAAGCATTATCACTACACATTCACATATCTACTTTGTAGTTCATTCATTGATTCGTTCACTATAACTAACTCATTCATTCCACATGAACCATATAGGTTCTCAACCATGCTATACTCTAGCTAGCATTTACAAAGTATACGCATAATGCATCGTTTATACGTAAACTTACCTCGGTACTCAAAAAGTATAGAGATGCGTAATTTAGTCCACGACCTTGACCTTGCCTCGGTTTCAATTCGGGCTTCGTCTTTCTTGATCTATAATGAAAAATCAACACATTCAATACACACATTGACTAAATTGACCTTTATCTCATACTTTAGCAAAATCCCCATTTTGCCCCTAATCTTTCTCATATTTACACTTTTGCCCCAAGGCCCGTAAAGTGATTTTTATTCAGCTTTCTAGCCTTCATGCTTAGCCGAACCACTTACTCAATTAAAGCTATCATCAATTCTCACTAATTCTCACATGTATGACCAAACTCAAGACTTTCACAAACTAGTCCCTACATGCATTTTTCATGGAATTCACTTAGTAAAAGATGTTTCTACAACATCAAGCTTTCATATTCTTCCATAAAACATCAAAATACATGCATGTCATACATGGGTACATTTTTGAACATCCATTTTATCTCATCATATAGCTAAAAATAGCTTACTCATGCTACTAGGACTTCAAAAATACGAAGAATATCAAAAACGGGCTAGAATACACTTACTAGCTAGCTTGAAAAGTTGAAGAGCCCTCACAATGGCTCCTCTCTAATTTTCGGCAGCCTTGGAGAAGAAGATGAATGAATTTTGTCATCTTTTCTCCTATTTTAATCATTTAATTATAAAATGACCAAAATACCCTTTTTGACAAACTTCCTAATTTAACTCATCCATGGCCAAATTTGTCGAAAAATTAGAAATTGTGAAAATTACTCATTAAGGACTTCTAATTGATATTCTAAAGCAATTTCACACAAATAGCTTCTAGAATCTCACATTTTGCAACTTTTGTAATTTAGTCCTTTTGGACAGTTCAACCGCAATTTAACAAAATTGCTTCATGAAACTTTCACACTAGCATGCAAACATGGCATAGACCTCAAAAACTCATACTTATGCCTCGGATTTGTGGTCTCACACCACTATTCCGACTAGGCCCTAAATCGGGATGTTACAACTCTCCCCCCTTTTAGAGATTTTCGCCCCCGAAAATCTTACCAGTAAAGAGGTTTGGATGTTGCTCTCTCATAGCCTCTTTCGTTTCCCACGTAGCTTCTTCCACACCGTGTTTCTGCCATAACACTTTCACTAGTGCTATGCTCTTATTCCTCAACTGTTTCACTTCTCGAGCCAAGATCTTAATCGACTCCTCTTCATAAGACATATCCGGTCTTATCTCAATTTTCGTCGAAGGAATCACATGTGAAGGATCGGAGCGATACCGTCGCAA
Source organism: Gossypium sturtianum (assembly GCA_025698515.1). Classification (NCBI taxonomy): domain Eukaryota; kingdom Viridiplantae; phylum Streptophyta; class Magnoliopsida; order Malvales; family Malvaceae; genus Gossypium; species Gossypium sturtianum. The sequence goes on from CM046952.1 coordinate 121,801,228, forward strand.
CATCGACACATGGAACACATTATGAATCTTTTCCAATTCTACCGGCAAAGCCAACCGGTATGCTACTGGCCCAACTCTATCTGTAATCTCATATGGCCCTATGAACCTTGGACTCAATTTCCCTTTTCATCCAAATCTCATGATTTTCTTTCATGGGGACACTTTTAAAAACACTTTGTCACCCACTTCAAACTCAATCTCTTTTCTTTTCAAATTCGCGTACGCCTTCTGTCGGTCCGAAGCAGCTTTCAGACTATTACGGATTACTTTCACTTTCTCTTCGGTTTCTTTCACTAGATCGACCCTATGGATCCGTTTTTCACTAAGCTCGGTCCAATACAATGGAGTCTGACACTTACGAGCATACAAGGCCTCATATGGAGCCATCCGTATACTTGACTGATAACTGTTGTTGTAAGCAAATTCGACCAAAGGTAGATATCTTTCCCAACTACCTTCGAATTCTAACACACAGCATCGAAGCATATCTTCAAGAACTTGAATCACTCTTTCAGACTGACCATCAGTTTGTGGATGGAACGCAGTACTAAAATTTAACGTCGTACCCATGGCCCCTTGCAACTTCTTCCAAAACCTTGAAGTAAACCTCGAATCTCTATCCGATATTATAGACACAGGCACACCATGTAACCTCACAATCTCTGCAACATACAATTCGGCTAACTTGTCCAGTGAATAATCAACACATACTGGAATAAAATGAGCCGACTTTGTCAATCTATCCACAACAACCCACACAACATCTTTCTTTTTCGGAGTCATAGGCAACCCCGTCACAAAATCCATGGTAATCCGATCCCATTTCCACTCGGGAACCATCACTGGCTTGAGCAATCCTGAAGGCACTTGATGTTCAGCTTTCACTTGTTGACAAATCAGACACTTTGTCACGAACTCAGAGATATCTCTTTTCATACCCGGCCACCAATAAAATTTCCTCAAGTCATTGTACATTTTCGTACTGCCCAGGTGTACTGATAAATAACCACTATGTGCCTCATGCAAAACCTTTCGAATCAATTTTTCATCTCTAGGTACACAAATTCTGTCATGGTATAACAAACAACCATCCGAACCCACTCGAAAATCAGAGTCACTTTCTGATCCACACTTAGCTCTCTTAGCTTTCATCTCACTATCATTTTCTTGAGCCTCACATATCTGTTGAACAAACAGTGGCTTAGCTCTCAACTCTGCCAATATAGAACCATCATCAGACAATGCTAAACTCGTGCTCATAACTCTTAGAGCATACAAGGATTTCCTACTCAGGGCATCCACAACCACATTTGCTTTTCCGGGATGGTAATCAATGACTAACTCATACTCTTTCAATAACTCGAGCCACCGCCTCTGTCGCAAATTTAAATCCTTTTGATCCATCAAATACTTCAAACTCTTGTGATCCATAAAGATTCGACACTTCTCACCATATAAGTAATGTCGCCAAATCTTTAACGCGAAAACAATCGCAGCCAACTCCAAATCATGAGTCGGATAATTCTTCTCATGCAGTTTTAGTTGTCTCGAGGCGTAAGCGACTACCTTACCCTCTTGCATCAACACGCAACCGAGACCATTAAACGACGCGTCACTGAAAACCACAAACTCTTTCCCCGATTCTGCTTGAACCAAAACCGGTGCCTCAGTCAATAATGTTTTCAATCTCTCAAAACTCTGTTGACATGCCTCCGTCCAATCATACTTGACATCCTTATGCAATAATTTCGTCATCGGGGTAGAAATCACTAAGAACCCCTTTACGAAACGTCTGTAATATCCCGCTAGTCCCAAGAAGCTTCTAACTTCCGACACATTCCTCGGCTATTTCCAATCCACAATAGCTAAAATCTTACTCGGGTTAACTCGAATACCATCACCCGACACAACGTGTCCTAAAAATCCAACCTCTCGGAGCCAAAACTCACTCTTGCTAAACTTAGCATACAACTCCTCATCTCTTAAAGTTTGCAAGACAATTCTCAAATGTTCGTCATGATCGTTCTCATCCCGATAATAGGTCAATATGTCGTCAATGAAGACAACCACAAACTTATCCAGATACGGTCGAAAGACACGGTTCATCAAATCCATAAAAATCGCAGGTGCATTCGTTAAACCAAACGGCATGACCAAAAACTCATAATGGTCATACCTTGTTCGAAATGCAGTTTTCAACACATCTTGCTCTTTCACTCTCAACTGATAATAACCAGACCTCAGGTCGATCTTGGAGAACACTGTAGCTCCTTTCAGTTGATCAAAAACATCATCAATCCTTGGTAAAGGATACTTATTCTTCACCGTCACTTTGTTAAGTTGCCTATAGTCTATACACAACCTCATAGACCCATCTTTCTTTTTCACAAATAGTACCGGAGCACCCCACGGTGAGTAGCTCGGTCTTGTAAAACCTTTATCTGTCAACTCTTACAACTAAACCTTCAGTTCTTTCAACTCTAAAGGTGCCATTCTATACGGAGCAATTGAAATAGGTGCCGTTCCCTGAACTAACTTAATCCCAAACTCGACCTCTCTCTCTGGAGGTAATCTGGGTAACTCTTCTTAAAATACATCCGGATACTCATATACCACCGGCACTGTATCAAACTTTACTCCAACCTCTTGAGTATTCAAAATAAAGGCGAGATAGGACTCACACCCTTTTCTCAAACATTTCTCAGCCACTAGAGAAGAAATCATCACTGGTAGACTATCCGATCCACCTGATTCAACCCGAACAACATCTCCACTCTCACATTTCAATTCGATAAACTTACTACCACAGTTCACTAAGACACTATGGGTAGTCAACCAATCCATGCCAAGGATTAAGTCAAACTCATCAAACGGCAACAACATAAGGTTTGCCGAAAAGCAATGACTCTTAATCAACAAAGGACAATTCTTACACACCTTGTCCACTAACACGTATTTTCCTAATGGGTTTGACACCTTAACCACAATGTCCGTAGACTCAACAGTCATACTCAAACTAGATGCTAATCTCATGCAAATATAAGAGTGAGTAGACCCTGGATCAATTAAAGCAATAACAAAGGTGTCATAGAGAGAAAAAGTACCCGTTATCACATCTGGGGATGATGCCTCTTCGCGGGCGCGAATGGCATAAGTCCTCGCAGGTGCCCGACCCTCCGGTCTCACAGTAGAGTCTCTGGACGCACCTCTACCACTATTCCCACCTCTCGGGTTCCTTGGTGGTCTACCCCTTGCAGACACATCACTAGGTCTCATCTATTGTTTCTCTTCCTTATCATCCCTCTCAGGGTAATTTCGAATAAAGTGGTTAGGGGAACCACACTTATAACATTTTCGGTTGTTTCCCCAACACTCTTCGGTGTGATATCTACCACAATTTAGACACTCCGGCTTGTTTTTCGTATTGCCCACACTTTCCATCGAGGTAGCTTGGACTCCCGAACCCGGACGAGTGTGGTCCAAGTCTCGATGTGAATATCCCACTAATGCTATCGTCCGAGGATTCACTTCCCTGGATCTTTTCTACTGGGCTTGGTACGACTTGCCCATTGGCCTCTTTCTCGCATCTCGGGCTTCACTCACAACCCTTCTCTTTTCTTTACCCAACTCTTCGGCCTTACTTGCCCTCTTGACCAACACAACAAACTCTTTCAACTCCAAAATACCAACTAGGAGTTTGATATCCTCACTCAGTCCATCTTCGAACCTCTTACACAGAATGGTCTCCGTCGACACACATTCTTGGGCGTATTTGCTAAGCCTAACAAACTCACGCTCTTATTCTGCTACTGAGATTCTTCCTTGCTTCAACTCAAGAAATTCCTTCCTTTTTCGATCAGTAAATCGTTGGCTTATGTACTTCTTCCGAAACTCTCCCAGAAAGAAGTCCCATGTCACCCGCTCTCTCGGGACTACTAACATCAACGTCTTCCACCAATGGTATGCCGAGTCCCTCATCAAAGACACAGCACACTTCAAGCTCTCTTCAGGTGTACATGAGAGTTCATCAAACACTCTCATTGAGTTTTCTAGCTAGATTTCTGCCCTTTCAGGGTCATCATCTACCTTAGCTCTAAACTCCTCAGCCCCGTGTTTCCTAATCTTATCCACTGGGGGTTTCGATATCCTCACTACATCATTACCTTGAGGAGCTACTGGATTTGGCTGAGGCATAGGAGGAGGTGGAGGAGGTTGAGCATTAGGGTTCACTCGAACATAATTTGAATACCAATTACTCATCATCTGGAGAAAGGCTTCCCGAGCCTCTTCCCCTTGACCCCTAACCTCAGGTCCACACTCTACAGGCGCGGTTCCTTGCGTAGAAGCCGGCGCATTACTAGCTGCTTCATCAGCAGTCGATTGATCGGGATCCATATACTATATAAAATAAGGGTTAAAATCATCAGAAACCACCACACTATCAATGTACACTTATGGCATGTAAAGCTAGACTCTTACAGCCGCTACGATAGTCCTAGAACCGACTAAACCATAGCTCTGATACCACTAAATGTAACACCCCTTACCCGTAATCCCCGCCGAAACTGGGTCCAAGGCGTTACCGGATTAAAACTACTTGATCGCCACTTAGGCTCAACGTGAATACTCTCCTTAAGTCACCATGACAACCTCATTTTTGAGTTACGAGGCCTTACTCAAACACACGAGGCCTCTCGAGACCATATCGGAAACTCTTACTATCTTAAAAATTTTACTCCATCTAGACAGGGACTAGACGCTCGTGCTAGATGATACACGCCCGTGTGTAGTCACACACGCCCATGTCCACAACCCCTTGCACAAAACTCAACCATTTTGCCAAAGTCCCACGGCTAGGTCACACGCCCATGTTCACCACTCGTGGTGCATACTGACTACTTCACACGGCCTTAAAGTCTAGACATACGCTCGTGTGGCTAGCCCGTGTCCAACACTGAAAAACTCACACATCTTAGGCACACGCCCGTGTGACTAGTCCGTGTCCTATTCTGACTTAAAATACTAACATGCAGGGGACACACGGCCAAGTCACACGCCCATGGGCTGACCGTGTGTCACACAACGTCTAGACACACGCCCGTGTGTCTACCCAAATGGAAAAGAATAAAGCTATTTGTCATGCCCCTTCTCACCCCTCTAGCATACACAACATGTACTCATTCAACACATCCATAATCAACTCAATTTGAAACACAATCTTACATGGATAACTACATCTTTTCATATGATAAAATAGCCAACAACTATGGCATTATACAAAATAGATTATCCATCTAAAGGTCAACATAACTTAGCCATTTACAACCAAAAATCACTAACTTGTCTAGCCCCTATACATGCCATATACAAAACATTTAATCCAATGTACCAGAGTGTGCTGATAGTGTGGGCGATCTTCCAATTGATCCACATATCTCGATTCAACTCTATTACTCTATAAGACAATGGATAAGAAAGGGAGTAAGCTTTGAGCTTAGTGAGTTTACACATAAACAATTAAGCATCATAATATAAGCTAAACAACAATTAGCATTATACTAACATAAGTAATTCACAACTATGCTTACTCTTTGTAACAGTCCGATTTATACCCTAGTCGAAATAGTGGTTTTGAGACCACGAATCCGAGTCCGAATAATATTTTAATTGCATTTTCTGTGTCTCTGATAAGTGATTATGCATGTGCTAAAGTTCCGTAAGATAATTTGTCTATCTGTATGCTTAATTTGATAAAAGGATTAAATTGCATTGAAGGCAAAATTTGCATGCTTTATGAAAATATACCTATTTGATGTGGCTTTTTTAATAAGGAGGCCTTATGAGACAATTGTGCCAATATTTAGATAGTGGATGGACAAAGGACAAAAATGCCCTTAATGTATGTTTGTTTTAGTTATTAATTGAAAGGTTAATAAGGTAAATAGATTAATATGTATGTTATAATATGATAAAACATGAAAAATGGTCATATTCATTCATCTTTTGACCGAAAATATAAAAGAAGAAGAAAACAAAACACAAGCTAGGTTTCGGCCATATACAAGCAAAATTAAGGTATATTTTGGTTTTAGATTTTGATAATTTTTTTTTTTGAGATTATTGCTTAGTCTACTATCAAGCCCATGTATTAATTTTTTGCATTGGTGATGTTCATGAGATATGCCATTGTTGATATGTTGAGCTTTGAGATGATTTAAGGTGTTAAATGAAAGAGTTGAGCTAGTTGAACATACTTTGTTCTTGAAATTTTGATGAATTTAGCTAATTAGGGCTAAATTAAGAAAATAGTAATTTAAAGTACTAAATTACAAATTTGATGGAAATTATGGGCTTGTATGAGATGTATGAACATTCGGCTAAGCATGGTTAAAAGATGATTTTGTGAATTTTTTATTTTGAGAAATATGGACTAAATTGATAAATTGTGTAAATGTGAGGGTTAATTTGCAAATAGCCCTAAATTGTGTGTCCTTGGACTGAATTGAATGAATTAGTGATTAAAAGAGTTAATTCTGAATATGTATAGATCAAGAACCAAGGAAAACGGACTTAGATCGCGGGAAAGCGAAAGTAACCGAGTAGCCATTTCTATTTCTGATAAATCGAATCCGAGGTAAGTCATATTGCAAATAAATGTAATTGTATTAAGTTGAGCATATTCATATGCCTATCGTTGATAATGAATGCTTATGAAGTGTTATGCAAATGAATTCTGAGATAAGATCGACTTACCGACAATGTCCGAGAAGTCCCGTACGAACCTAGGAATACATAGGTATCTGTTCTGTTTTATCATGTAAGACCACGTCTGGGACGTTGGCGTTGATTTGAGACTTTGTGTAAGACCATGTCTGGGACGTTGGAATCGATATTATCTTTATGTTTAAGACCACATCTGGGACGTTGGCATTGATATTATCTTTACGTGTAAGACCACGTCTGGGACGTTGGCATCGATATTATCTTTATGTGTAAGACCATGTCTGGGACATCGACATTGTATTGATTTGTGTAAGATCCTGTCTGGGATAGTGGCATCAATATCTGTGTGCATGTAAGAACTCGTCTGGGACGTTGGCATTGTATAGCTATTCCGAGCTTTTCGAGTATCCTATTAGGTTCCTATCAGTTCAACGGGCAAGTCTGTGATAAGAATGGTTAAGTGATTTGTATATCCGTTTCAGGTACGTTGATTTATACACTAAGTGTGTATATAAGGTAAGTACATATGTGATCTCACTACGATGATTACATATATTGAAATAACAATATGATATGTGAAAGTAAGCATGGATGAGCTATGTTTATATAAGACTTTTGAATTGATGAATGTGACAAATATGGCCAAGTACATGGATCAAAGCATATATGTGATAGTTTTCTAAGTCATTAAGTTGTGCCAATGTACCTATGTGCATATATGCCTTTCATGCTAAGTTTGTTGTATTATGACTTACTAAGCTTTTGGAAAGCTTACTCTGTGTGTGTGTTTTCTCTGTTTTATAGGTCGTTAAAGCTACTGAAGGCTCGGGATCGTCAAGGATCATCATCACACTACTAAACTCATTTTTGGTACACTTTGGAAATGTATATAGCTAGATATGGCAAGTATAGGCTAGTATTTGATATGAGTTTGTTATATGAACTTAGCCATGTGATTTGGCTAGTTATGAGTTGAGAATTTGCTTGAATGAATGTGATATGTGAAGTATGTTTTTGGCATAGTTATTTAATACATGAAATGGTCAAGTTTTGATTAAGCAAATGAATGAATTATGCTTGTGATGAGATGAGTTTTAGTCTTGTAATTTGGATGGTTATTTTGGTATGTTCTTGGTTGCCAAATAGACATGAGATGTATTGATGTTTTTGCTTGTAGGTAAGACCCATTGGGTGGCATTTTGGCCTTGCAAATGGCCTATAATGTCACACGATTCTGCACACACGGCGTGCCTAGTGACCGTGGGGCTAAGTCGATTAGCTAGCGTGGAGCACACGGCCAAGACACACGGGCGTGTCTAGTAGCCGTGTGAAAAAGTCAGTATATGGCCTAAGAGTACACGACCTTAGCACACAGGGTGCTGGGTCACCGTGGGTGTAAATTCAGATTTGACCACGGCCAAGGTACACGGGCATGCTTGGTGGCCGTGGACTTAAGTCAGATTCGACCACGGGGTGGACTCACGGGTGTGTCCAGCGAGTGGGAGAGCACACTACCTTTGCCTACACGAAAGGTAACCCCTAAAACTTAGAAAAGTTTTAAATTTCCGTGAAATTTTGCATGTGTTTCGGTTTAGTCCCGACCCGGTTTATAAACATGTTTTAGGTCTCGATGACCTACTAAGGGGACACTATGTTTGAGGTTGGTATACAATTGTATGACATTTCTGTAAATGTTTTCGATCTGTCCGGTAACGCCGTTAACCCTAGTCCGGCGATGGATACGGGTTAGGGGTGTTACATTTGGTTGATATCAGAGCTACGATTTAGGCGATTCTCGGACTAACGTAGCATGCCAGAGTCTAGCTATACATGCCATATTTCTGAATTGTGATAGTGTGATGAATCCTGACGTATAAAATGTGATTTCTGTATAGTAATGGATCCCGAAAGAGTCGTAGCTGACGACGTAGAAAGTAATGCGCCTGCTTCTGCGCAAGGGACAGTGCCCTCTGATCCGAGACCGACTACAAGCGGTCATTATTGAGAAGCTAAACAAGCTTTCTTCCAAATGATGAGTGGATGGTTCACTCAATTCGTAAAGAATAACCCGACTATTTCACAACCCCCGCCCCCGGTTAATCCCCCTCAGACTACAGTTGTGCCACCGGTTATGTATCCAAGTCTGTTGAATAAGCCTCCGGTTGACAAAATCTATAAGTATGGGGCTGAAGAGTTCCGGGCTACAAATGATGATGATGCCGAGAAGGCAGAGTTTTGGTTAGAAAACACTATACGGGTATTCGATAAGATGTCTTTGACTCCAGAAGAATGCATAAAGTGTGTTGTATCTTTACTCCGAGATGCAGCTTATCAATGGTGGAAAACTCTGATATCTGTTATTCTAAAAGAACGGGTGACATGGGACTTCTTTCAGATTGAGTTTCGGAAGAAATATATTAGTGAGAGGTTCATTGATCAGAAACGGAAGGAATTTCTGGACTTGAAACAGGGCTGTATGCCTGTTATGGAATATGAATGGGAGTTTGTCAGATTGAGTCAATATGCTCGTGAATGTGTATCATCTGAAGCAATAATGTGCAAAAGGTTCGAAGATGGGCTTAATGAAGGCATCCGTTTATTAGTCGGGATTTTAGAGATAAAAGAGTTTGTTGTACTTGTTGATCGAGCATGCAAAGCTGAGGCACTTGGGAAAGATAAAAAGAAAGCTGAGTCAGAAGCCCGAGAAGTGAGAAAGAGATTTCAGAGTAGATCATTTCAATCTGCTTCAAAGAAATTTAGAGATGATCAAAGCCGTTCGAGAGTTAATATGGGATATTCAAATAGAAATCGAGATAGATCACAAATGAACTCCAAAGCTCTAGCAACTTCAGTGGCAAGTGTTGGAAATGTACGATCCGAGAAACCAGAATGTAAGCATTGTGGGAAAAGACATCCGGGAAACTGTAGAATGAATGACAGAGCTTGTTTCAGATGTGGATCACTTGATCATTTTATCCGTGATTGCCCTGAGTCAGTCGATCCAGAGACTGTTCAAAATCTGAGATATGATAATGCACCTGTGAGAGGTAGACATTCGAAGAATGTAAGAAATGTCAGTGGTAGTCAAAGAACTACAAGAGAGACTGTTGCGAGATCCGAAGCTAGAGCGCCTGCCAGAGCGTATGTTATTCGAGCTCGTGAGGAAGCTTCACCACCAGATGTTATAACGGGTACTTTTACACTTTATGATACTTCTGTGATTGCATTGATAGACCCTGGTTCTACGCATTCGTATATATGCATGAATTTAGTGTTCAGTAAGACTTTGCTTGTAACAGCCCGATTTAGGGGCTAGTCAAAACAGTGATCTCAAAATCACTAATTCAAGGTTAGAGAAAATTATTTGCATGATATGTTATGTGTTATAACATGTTTATAAGGATGCATGAAAATTGTGGTGCCTTAATTTTAGCGAATTTTAGCTAAATTGTGAAAAAGGACTAAATCGCATAAAGTGCGACAGTTCTATTTTATTTGCTAGAGGTAACAAATAGCTATGGATTATTAATTGGAGGCCCCAATTGTGCAATTTGGCCTTATTTAAGTGAGTTGGCCGGCCATAATAATACATAGGGGACAAGAGCATTTATTATGATAGAAAATTGGTGATATTAGTTGGAAAATTGAATAAAATAAGATGATATAAGCTAAAGTTATCATCTTTTTATTTAGTCTTCTTCTCCAACCGAAAATATCAACCATGGGAGGGCTTTGAAAGCTTGAAATTTCAGCAGCTCATTTTTCTCTTCAAGTAAGTCACTTTGATGGTTATTTTTGATGATTTTTGTATTTTTGGAGTCCTCAAAGCTTAAGCTAGCTATTGGGAGGACTAGTTTGCAATATGGGTGAAAGTCTAGGGACTTACCATGCTAGAATTCATGTTGTTTAATTAGTTTTTATGGGAGAAAATGAATGATAGGATGATGAGAAACAACTTTTGTGAAAGGTGTTGCCATGAAAACACCTAATTGGGACTAAAATGCAAAAGTTGTAATTTGTTCATTAAGGCATGAAATAGATGGAACTGTGGATAGTTTTAAGAGGATTAAATGTTCAGCTAGGCTTGCTTAATAAGAAATTGAGATGAAAATTTATTTACGAGCCTAGGGGCAAAATCGTAATTTTGCCAAAGTATAGGGGCAAAATAGTCATTTTTGCCTAAAGTGTAGATTATGGTGCATTATGATTCATAAGTGATTAAATCAGTAAATTCCATTGTTCTAGATCAAAGAAAATGAGTTTCGGACCTAGAACGGGTGAAAAAGAAATGTGGGCAAAAAGGTCCCTTTCGGCCCTTTCGACATCGAGGTAAGTTCATGTGTGAATGTTGCAATTATGTATGAGTTAATTTAATGTTCTAATGTTGTATGGAATGTATATTTACTCTATGAATGTATGAAATATCTTTGATGAGAGGTCAAAAGAATTGAATCTAAGAGTAATGGGAAATGTATGTAGAATGGTATGATGATAGTTAAAGTCTCGTGTAAGACCATATTGGAATATGGCCTCGATGTAAGAATTCGTATAAGACCATGTCAGGGACATGGCATCGATATGTTAATGCAAGTAAGACCCTATTGGGGTATAAATTCTATGTGACATTATGAGTATGAGACTCAAGAGAGTTATCTAATAACTTGAGTGATTCAACGTATATGTGGAAAGGAAGAAAGTATGTGGTTGTACCACGAAAAGCACAAGTGTGTGTTAGAATTGAATTGATATGGATTCAGTGTATGATGAACCCTCAGTGGGTTATGTGTATTCAATACACTTTAGTTGCATGAGATAGATTTATTAATGTATTGTGTGAATGCGAACGAGTATCATAGAAAGTTAAGTAAGAATAGAAGTGTGTGAAAATGTTCTCGGATGAATATTTGAAATAGAGATATACATGTGGATTACTATCCATGAATGTAAAATGAAAGGTGGGCTAATTACGGAACCACCATAAGTATAAATGATTGGTGGGCTATGTGCGATACCACCCTATTAGATATTCAATGGTGGGCTAAGTGCGAAACCACCGAGATATTAGTAGCATGAGCAGCTTATTGAAAATGCTTGATGTGTTGTTTTATATGATCATGTGGTGATCAGTGCAGGAAAGTATGCTAATTGAACGAGCAATTGGCTTGTGACATGGTAAGAATGTGGTAAGAGATTGAATGAGTAAGATTCAAGAATATTTGAGCAAGTAACCATGAGTTTATGAGAGACACTCTTCATGATACTTTGTAATTATGTATATTCAATGAATATCAATATTTGACACATTATGCAGATGAGCTTACTAAGCATTATTGCTTACTCCTTTACTTTTCTCATCCCTTATAGGTTATTTTAACTAGCTCGGGTTGGAGACCGCCGGAGATGTTTTCACACTATCGAGCAGACACTTGGCATGAGGTATCAAGTCCTTATGAGTCATGGAATGTATAGGGATTCTTTTAAAGTTGATTAAGTTCTAACTGATGTAGCCAAATTGTATTGGCCTAAGAGAATCTAGATTTGGTTGTGTATGACCATAGATGATGGCTTAAGTTGGCTGTATTTGTATTGGGAGTATTTCTCCCTAGTGTATGGGATAAAGACTTTATCTCTTTAATGATTAAATGTGTTAATTCATGTGTTTTAAATGATGATTTGAGAATGTTTTGAAGTAGTATATGAATGTATGCAAACGGGAGTGGTAAAAGGCTTGGTAAGATAGCCTCTAAGTGCCCACACGGATAGGCACACGGGCATGTGTCTAGGCTGTGTGTCTCCTGCACCTTAGTATCTTAAGTCAGATTAGACCATGGGCTGGTCACACGGTCGTTTGTTCAGGACGTGTGATACACACGGTTGGCACATGGGCGTGTGCCAAGGCCGTGTGAAGTCTGCACTTGACACTTAGAAATTCAATTGTCACATGGCTGACGCACACGGGCGTGTGTACAGACCGTGTGAATAAGTCAGAATGCCAAGGTTTGGCACACGGGCCAGGGCCACGGCCGTGTCTAGGTTGTGTGTAATTTGCTAGTAACCTCCACGGGTGAAAGACACGGGCATGTTTTAGGGGTGCACGGGCGGGTCCCAAGTCACACGGACGTGTGACCCCTGTTTCAAGAGAAAGTTTCCAGATGAGTTTCGAAAGTTTCGGGACATAAGTCTGAGGCCTCGTAGGCCCATGAAATGTCTGATTTGACTAAGAAAGAGAAGTTTTTAATTCGGAACGAAATTTTATAGCCTGTAAGTACATGTTTAAGAAAGTTCAAGCATAGTAATGTCTCATATCCGGTCTTAGCCTCGGACTCGGGTATGGGGTGTTACATTGCTTGTAGAGTCTACTGAGTTTATTATAAAAGTATCGAACCCCTTAGGCAAAAGTGTCCTGGTTAATAAAGTATGCAAGAACTGTCCGTTAATGTTTCAAGATATTTGTTTCCCTGCTGATTTGATGCTTTTGCCATTTGATGAGTTCGATATCATTCTGGGTATGGACTGGTTGACATTGCATGAAGCAGTTGTAAATTGTAAAAGAAAGACTATTGATTTGAGATGTCCGAATAATGAAATAGTCAGAGTTGAGTCTAATGACCTGAAAGGATTACCTGCTGTGATATCTGCATTGAAAGCTCAGAGTTATATGAAAAAGGGTTACGAAGCATACTTTGCTTATGTAATTGATTCGAAAGTGTCTGAAAAGAAAGTTGATTCAGTGCCAGTCGTCTGTGAGTTTTCTGATGTATTCCCTGAAGAACTACTGGGTTTGCCTCTGATACGTAAAGTTGAATTTGGTATTGAATAGTTGCTTAGTACTACACCTATTTTGATAGCTCCGTATAGAATGGCACCAACAGAGTTGAAAGAATTAAAGTCACAGTTGTAAGAGTTGACTGACAGAGGGTTCACTAGACCGAGTTTCTCACCTTGGGGTGCTTCTGTTCTGTTTGTGAAAAAGAAAGATGGCACGATGAGAATGTGCATTGACTACCGTCAGTTGAACAAAGTGACCATAAAGAACAAATATCCGTTGCCCAGGATTGACGATTTGTTTGATCAGTTAAAAGGAGCTACTGTGTTTTCGAAGATAGATCTGAGATCGGGTTACTATCAGTTGAGAGTGAAAGATTCAGATATACCGAAAACTGCTTTCAGAACAAGGTACGGGCATTATGAGTTTCTAGTTATGCCATTTGGACTAACTAATGCTCCTGCTGTTTTTATGGATTTGATGAACAGAATTTTTAGACTGTATCTAGATTGATTTGTTGTTGTATTCATTGATGACATCTTGATTTATTCGCGTGATGAGGCTGAACATGTTGAGCATCTGAGAATTGTATTGCAAACTCTACGAGAAAAGAAACTGTATGCAAAATTTAGCAAATGTGAATTCTGGTTGCGTGAAGTTAGTTTTCTGGGACATATTGTGTCAGCTTCTGGGATTCGAGTTGATCCGTGCAAGATTTTTGCTATATTGGATTGGAAACCTCCAAAGAATGTATCTGAAATTCGTAGTTTTCTGGGACTTGCTGGTTATTACCGCAGATTTGTAAAAGGCTTTTCGACGATAGCTACTCTATTGACTAGATTACTTCAGAAAGATGTTAGATTTGAATGGTCTGATAAATGTTAGAAAAGCTTTGATCAGTTGAAAACTCTGTTGACCGAAGCTCCGGTTCTAGTATAGCCAGTATCGGGTAAAGAATTCGTGATATACAGTGATGCTTCGTTGAATGGTCTGGGATGTGTATTGATGTAGGAAGGCAAAGTAATAGCTTATGCCTCGAGACAACTTAAGTCAAATGAAAAGAACTACCCAACACATGACCTGGAGTTAGCTGCGATTGTGTTCGCACTAAAGATTTGGCGTCATTATCTGTTCGGTGAGAAATGTCACGTATTTTCAGATCATAAAAGTCTGAAATATCTGATGACTTAGAAAGATTTGAACCTGCGTCAAAGAAGATGGCTAGAGATGTTAAAAGATTATGAACTTGTGATAGATTATCATCCGGGTAAAGCAAACATTGTTGCTGATGCATTGAATAAAAAATCATTGTTTGCACTATGTGCTTTGCATGCTCAGTTAGATATGTCTGATGATAGCTCTGTGATCGCTGAATTAAAAGCGAAACCATTGTTTATACAGCAAATATGTGATGCTCAGAAATCTGATAATGAGTTATTAGCGAAATGAGCTCAGTGTGATTCGAATTATGAATCTGAATTTCGAGTGATTGATGATTGTTTGAGATTCCGAGATCGTATCTGTGTTCTGAGAAATTCGGAATTGATTCAGTTGATTTTGAGTGAAGCACATAATAGTCATCTATCTGTTCATCTGGGGAGTACTAAAATGTACCATGATTTGAGGCGACATTATTGGTGGTCTGGTATGAAGCGTGATATTTCTGACTTTGTTTCAAAATGTTTAATCTGTCAGCAAGTCAAAGATGAACATCAAGTTCCGTCTGGGTTGCTACAACCAATTCTGATTCCTGAATGGAAATGGGATAGAGTGACAATGGATTTTGTTTCTGGTTTACCTCAGACTCCGAGAAAGAAAGATGCGATATGGGTCGTAGTTGATCGATTGACGAAATCTGCCCATTTTATTTTGGTAAGATCTGACTATTCACTTGATAGATTAGCCGAGCTTTATATTTTTGAGATTGTTAGATTGCACGGGGTGCCACTATCTATTGTGTCAGATAGGGACCCGAGGTTTACATCGAGGTTCTGGAAGAAATTGCAAGAAGCTTTGGGCACGAAATTACTTTTCAGTACAACTTTTCATCCACAAACAGATGGTCAATCCGAACGGATTATTCAGATTCTTGAAGATATGTTAAGATGTTGTATACTTGAGTTTAATGGTTCGTGGGAACAGTATTTGCCATTGATTGAATTTGCATACAATAATAGTTTTCAGTCGAGCATCAAAATGACACCATATGAAGCTTTGTACGGTCGTAAATGTCGTACACCTCTGTATTGGGTGAGCTCGATGAAAGTAAGCTACATGGGGTTGATTTGGTAAAAGATTCGAATGCAAAGTGAAATTGATCCGAGATTGTTTGAAAGCAGCATCTAATTGTCAGAAGTCTTATGCGGACTTAAAACGAAAAGATATAGAATTTAAGATCGGCGACAAAGTATTTCTGAAAGTGTCACCATGGAAGAAAGTACTTCGTTTCGAACGTAAAGGCAAGTTGAGTCCGAGATTCATCGGGCCGTATGAAATCATTGAGCGAGTTGGCCCTGTTGCATATCGATTGTTGTTGCCTTTCGAGCTAGAAAAGATACATAATGTATTTCATGTCTCAATGCTCCATAGATATCGATCCGATCCGTCACATGTGATTGCCCCATCTGAAATTGAAATCCGATCTGATATGCCATACGAAGAGGAACCGATCCGTATCTTAGCTCGTGAAGTAAAAGAGTTGAGAAATAAGAAAATTCCGTTAGTGAAAGTATTATGGAATCGACACGGAATTGAAGAGCCAACGTGGGAGCCGGAAGATTCAATGAGACAACAATATCTGACTTTGTTTAACGGTAAGATTTTTGGGGATGAAAATCCCTAAAGGGGGGAGAATTGTAACAGTCCGATTTATACCCTAGTCAAAACAGTGGTTTCGGGACCACGAATTCAAGCCTGAATAATATTTTAATAGTATTTTATGTGTCTCTGATAAGTGATTATGCATGTGATAAAGTTTCGTAAGATAATTTGTCCGTCTGTATGCTTAATTTGATAAAAGGATTAAATTGCATTGAAGGCAAAATTTGCATGCTTTATGAAAATATACCTATTTGATGTGGCTTTTTTAATAAGGAGGCCTTATGAGACAATTGTGCCAATATTTAGATAGTGGATGGACAAAGGACAAAAATGCCCTTAATGTATGTTTGTTTTAGTTATTAATTGAAAGGTTAATAAGGTAAATAGATTAATATGTATGTTATAATATGATAAAACATGAAAAATGGCCATATTCATTCATCTTTTGACCGAAAATATAAAAGAAGAAGAAAAGAAAACACAAGCTAGGTTTCGGCCATATACAAGCAAAATTAAGGTATATTTTGGTTTTAGATTTTGATGATTTTTATGTTTTTGAGATTGCTGCTTAGTCTACTATCAAGCCTATGTATTAATTTTGTGCATTGGTGATGTTCATGAGATATGCCATTGTTGATATGTTGAGCTTTGAGATGATTTAAGGTGTTAAATGAAAGATTTGAGCTAGATGAACATAGATGAACATACTTTGTTCTTGAAATTTTGATGAATTTAGCTAATTAGGGCTAAATTAAGAAAATAGTAATTTAAAGTACTAAATTGCAAATTTGATGGAAATTGTGGGCTTGTATGAGATGTATGAACATTCGGCTAAGCATGGTTAAAAGATGATTTTGTGAATTTGTTGTTTTGAGAAATATGGACTAAATTGATAAATTGTACAAATGTGAGGGTTAATTTGCAAATAGCCCTAAATTGTGTGTCCTTGGACTGAATTGAATGAATTAGTGAATAAAAGAGTTAATTCTGAATATGTATAGATCAAGAACCGAGGAAAACAGACTTAGATCTCGGGAAAGCGAAAGTAACCGAGTAGCCGTTTCTATTTCCGATAAATCGAATCCGAGGTAAGTCATATTGCAAATAAATGTAATTGTATTGAGTTGAGCATATTCATATGCCTATCGTTGATAATGAATGCTTATGAAGTGTTACATAAATGAATTCTGAGATAAGATCGACTTAGCGACAATGTCCGAGAAGTCTCGTACGAACCTAGGAATACATAGGTATCTGTTCTGTTTTATCATGTAAGACGACGTCCGGGACGTTGGCGTTGATTTGAGACTTCGTGTAAGACGACGTCTGGGACGTTGGCATTGATATTATCTTTACGTGTAAGACCACGCCTGGGACGTTGGCATCGATATTATCTTTACGTGTAAGACCACATCTGGGACGTTGGCATTGATATTATCTTTATGTGTAAGACCATGTCTGGGACATCAGCATTGTATTGATTTGTGTAAGATCCTGTCTGGGACAGTGCCATCAATATCTGTGTGCATGTAAGACCTCGTCTGGGACGTTGGCATTGTATAACTATTCTGAGCTTTCCGAGTATCCTATTAGGTTCCTATCAGTTCAATGGGCAAGTCTGTGATAAGAATGGTTAAGTGATTTGTATATCCGTTTCAGGTACGTTGATTTATACACTAAGTGTGTATATAAGGTAAGTACCTATGTGATCTCACTACGATGATTACGTATATTGGAATAACAATATGATATGTGAAAGTAAGCATGAATGAGCTATGTTTATATAAGGCTTTTGAATTGATGAATGTGACAAATATGGCCAAGTACATGGATCAAAGCATATATGTGATAGTTTGCTAAGTCATTAAGTTGTGCCAATGTACCTATGTGCATATATGCCTTTCATGCTAAGTTTGTTGTATTATGACTTACTAAGCTTTTGGAAAGCTTACTCTGTGTGTATTTTCTATGTTTTATAGGTCGTTAAAGCTACTGAAGGCTCGGGACCGTCAACGATCGTCATCACACTACTAAAATCATTTTTGGTACACTTTGGAAATGTATATAGCTAGATATGGCATGTATAGGCTAGTATTTGATATGAGTTTGTTAAATGAACTTAGCCATGTGATTTGGCTAGTTATGAGTTGAGAATTTGCTTGAATGAATGTGATATGTGAAGTATGTTTTTGGCATAGTTATTTGATACATGAAATGGTCAAGTTTTGATTAAGCAAATGAATGAATTATGCTTTTGATGAGATGAGTTTTAGTCTTGTAATTTGGATGGTTATTTTGGCATGTTCTTGGTTGCCAAATAGGCATGAGATGTATTGATGATTTTGCTTGTAGGTAAGACCCATTGGGTGGCATTTTGGCCTTACAAATGGCCTATAATGTCACACGGTTGTGACACACGGGCGTGCCTAGTGACCGTGGGGCTAAGTCAGTAGCTAGCGTAGGAGCACACGGCCAAGACACACGGGCGTGTCTAGTAGCCGTGTGAAAAAGTCAGTATATGGCCTATGAGTACACGACCTTAGCACACGGGGTGCTAGGTGACCGTGGGTGTAAAGTCAGATTTGACCACGGCCAAGGTACACGGGCGTGCTTGGTGGCCGTGGAGTTAAGTCAGATTCGGCCACGGGGAGGACACACGGGTGTGTCCAGCAGCCGTGGGAGGCACACGGCCTGCCTACACGGGCGTGTAACCCCTGAAACTTAGAAAAGTTTTAAATTTTCGTGAAATTTTGTATGTGTTTCGGTTTAGTCCCAACCCAGTTTATAAACATGTTTAAGGTCTCGGTGACCTACTAAGGGGACACTATGTTTGAGGTTGATATACAATTGTATGACATTTCTGTAAATGTTTCTGATCTGTCTGGTAACACCGTTAACCCTAGTCCGGCGACGGATACGGGTTAGGGGTGTTACACTCTTTCTATCCCTTACCACATTTCCAAAAGATCATGAGTCACATACTCATAACCATTGACATGCACCCCTGCATTCAATATCGCATTTATACAATATACAACACATCATTATTTCACAATAACACATCCACACATCTACACTACTCACTAATACATCCACACAGCTACTCTCTCGGTGGTTTCACACTTAGCCTACCACAATCGATACAATAAGGTAGTATCACACTCAGCCTACCAATAAGGTAATCATAGTGGTCTCGCACTTAGCCCACTAAACAATATACTTAACGATAGCATTGCACATAGCCCAGCTCATCGTTGCTAAGTATTGGGGTAGCATCGCACTTAGCTTACCATTAAGCATTATCACTACACATTCACATATCTACTTTGTAGTTCATTCATTCATTCGTTCACTATAACTAACTCATTCATTCCACATGAACCATATAGGTTCTCAACCATGCTATACTCTGGCTAGCATTTACAAAGTATACGCATAATGCATCGTTTATACGTAAACTTACCTCGGTACTCAAAAAGTATGGAGATGTGCAATTTAGTCCACGACCTTGCCCTTGCCTCGATTTTGATTCGGGCTTCGTCTTTCTTGATCTATAATGACAAATCAAAACATTCAATACACACATTGACTAAATTGACCTTTATCTCATACTTTAGCAAAATCCCTATTTTGCCCCTAATCTTTCTCATATTTACACTTTTGCCCCAAGGCCCGTAAAGTAATTTTTATTCAACTTTCTAGCCTTTCATGCTTAGCCGAATCACTTACTCAATTAAAGCTATCATCAATTTTCACTAATTCTCACATGTATGACCAAACTCAAGACTTTCACAAACTAGTCCCTACATGCATTTTTCATGGAATTCACTTAGTAGAAGATGTTTCTACAACATCAAGTTTCATATTCTTCCATAAAACATCAAAATACATGCATGTCATACATGAGTACATTTTTTAACATCCATTTTAGCTCATCATATAGCTAAAAATAGCTTACTCATGCTACTAGGACTTCAAAAATACGAAGAATATCAAAAACGGGCTAGAATACACTTACTAGCTAGCTTGAAAAGTTGAAGAGCCCTAACAATGGCTTCTCTCAAATTTTCGGCAGCCTTGGAGAAGAAGATGAATGAATTTTGTCATCTTTTCTCCTATTTTAATCATTTAATTGTCAAATGACCAAAATACCCTTTTTGACAAACTTCCTAATTTAACTCATCCATGCCCAAATTTGTCCAAAAATTAGAAATTGTGAAAAATACTCATTAAGGACTTCTTATTGATATTCTAAAGCAATTTCACACAAATAGCTTCTAGAATCTCACATTTTGCAACTTTTGCAATTTAGTCCTTTTGGACAGTTCAACCGCAATTTAACAAAATTGCTTCATGAAACTTTCACACTAGCATGCAAACATGGCATAGACCTCAAAAACTCATACTTATGCCTGGATTTGTGGTCTCGCACCACTATTCTGACTAGGCCCTAAATCGGGATGTTACAGCATTACCTTATAACAAAAGGTACCCCACAATGTTATGAAAGTAGTTTTCTCCATATCCTCAGGGTGCATCTTGATCTGATTGTACCCCGAAAAACCATCCATGAAAGAAAATAATGAGTATCCCGCCGTATTATCCACCAATGTGTCAATATGTGGTAAAGGGAAATTGTTCTTTGGGCTGGCTTTATTTAAGTCCCTATAGTCTACACACATCCGGACCTTTCCATCTTTCTTAGGGACAGGAACAATGTTGGCAACCCAGTCTGAATATTTGACCACTTGTAGAAAACCAACATAAAACTGTTTCTTAACTTCCTCATTTATTTTCAACATCACATCAGGCTTTATCCTTCGTAACTTTTGCTGAACTGGCTTGCACTCTTCTCTTATGGGAAGGCGGTGTACTACAATATCAGTACTTAGCCCAGGCATATCTTGGTATGACCATGCAAAGACGACCTTGAATTCCCGTAGTAACTCAACAAGGTCTTGTTTCGTCTCCTCGGCTATGAGAATTCCAATTTTCACCACCTTTTCTTCCTCTAAGGTAATATTCTCTACCACCTCCTCATGAGGTAAAATTTGTTTCTCTTCTTGCTTTACCATTCTTAACAAATCTGGAGACAAGTCACAATCTCTGTCACCTTCAAAATCATGAGATTTCTCTAAACACATGTCTTGCTCAAAATGGACCTCTGAATCTGTAGTATCGTTGCTCATGTCATTGATATCTAGGGACCTGTGATGGGCACCAAAGAATGTACAAAGAACAAATGAATTCGAGAACAACTGTTTATATGGTATGAATGAGAATAAAGAATTTAGAATGAAATTAGAAGATCAAAAGAATGAAAGAATATTTGCCAAAATTGATCACTAAAGATGTATTTTATTGAAACAAAAGATGTCTAAACACGAGCCTATTTCACAAAAGAAATCTTATTGTTCCCGGGCTTAAAAACAACAAGTGTGTTTTGAACATTACTCTGTGTAATCTCTAAAAACTACAAGAAGTTCCTCTGCAGTCCAATTGTTCAAAACGCTTACAGGTTTATAAGGGCGAATGCCCAACAGGTTTCTTTGCCCAGTTTCTTCCTTGTGTATGGCATTAATGTGAGGATTTTCATTTTACAATAACCCTCTCTCAGGGTGAATTATCCCTCCTAATAAAAAAGTCTGGGATATATGAGGGAGCGTCATCATTTCCCACTTGACTTCTTCTCCATTCAACCACGCTCTTCTTCTCTCTTGCTTGTTCTCTATTTCTTTCCTCCTCTGTCTAGCATCTGGCCTGAAACCCAAGCCAAAGCGGTCTCTTTTCTCTTTTAGTGTTGGAACTTGAATCTCTCCTTGGAGATATCTGCCCAGTCCTTTTCCTGGTAAGGCTCCTTTCCCCACCATCATTTGTAAACCCATTCTCGTGATCCTGGATATCCTAGGGACAGGCACCTCATTCCCTTCTAAAATGAATGTTGCATTTACGAATTCTAAAGATCGAAAAAAGCATTCAGTTTTCACTTCATTTTCCTCTAAGTATGGTGCGTCGTTGGTAACAGTTGCTACGATGTCCTCTTCTACGTTTATAGTTACCAGCTGACCCTCTGTTACCAGTTTCAATTTTTGGTGCAGCGATGAGGGCACTGCCCCTACCGAATGAACCAGGGCCTTCCCAACAAGCAGTTGTAGGAGGGTTTGATATCCAACACCAGAAAGTCCACTTCATATGTGTTAGGTCCAATCAACAATGGTATGTCAATCCTTCCCATCACTCTTCTCTCGGTGCCATCAAATGCTCTCATTATGTTCTGGCATGTCTTCATGTGAGAACTGTCTATAGGCAACCTCTTCAGCGTAGACAATGGTAAGACATTCAAAGCCGATCCATTATCTATTAACACACTTGCCAGAGTGTATCCCTTGCAACGAGTAGTAATATGCAGAGCTTTGGTCGATCCCATACCCCCAGGTGGAATTTCATCATCACTGAAGTAAATGAAGTTATCAGCACTTATATTACTAACCAAACGATCAAGTTTATTGATAGATATATCTTTAGTAACATAGGTCTCATTCAACACTTTCATCAATGCCTCACGATGCACTTCTGAACTTAAAAGCAAGGCTAGCACTTATATGCGAGCCGGTTGTTTGCGCAGCTGCTCTACCACGCTATATTCACTGTGTTTCAAGAACTTCAAAAATTCTTTAGCCTCCTCCTCCTTCACAGGTTCATTGATAAGTGCCTTAGCCTCTTTCTCCTGCCCAACTACCGAGGTCTTTGCTTTTACAGGCACTGATAAACCGTGATAGTAACATATTTTATCTCCACATTTAGCATGCTTTTGAATTATTTATCCCTTGAATTATGGAATTTGGTGCTCTTAACCCTTTAATTTCATGATTTATACTGAGGAGAGCATAGGACGATGAAAAGAACGGGAAACGGACTTAAAACGGGCCAAATGGGCCAAAATAGGAAATCAACACGGTCTGGGCCCAAAGCACACGGCCGTGCCCCTTTAGCAGGCTCGAACACGGCCTGAAGTCGATTCACACGGGTGTGCCACACGGGCGTGTCCCTGCCGTGACAAAGAAGAATTTTATTCGGATTAAGGTACTTAGAGGCAAAGAAAGCCATTCCAAAAGCCTATATAAACACCCTAAAGGCCAACCTTTAAGGGGGCATCCAGCTAGGCCAAAGAGCCGAGCCAGAGAGGTCGGAATCGTGGGATTTGCTCGAAGATAGCCAGTTGATTCATCTCAAGAAGCCAGAGTCATACTCAAGACGGAGGATTTCTCCTTCAATTCCTTCAGGGGGTTTTAGGGTTTTCTTATGTTTTGTTTTATCTTTTCTTCTGAGATGTATTCTTTTATAATTATGAACTAAACCCTCAAATACCTGAGGGGGATGAAACCTAAGACGAATCTTGTTATTGTTTTCTGAACTATATAATAAATACTTGATTTGTTCTTAATTCTTACTTTGATATTTCAGGGTATTGATTCAAGTATTAATGTGCTTAGGCAGTGGAGCAAAAGTCCCTGTCTAAAAGTAGATCTAGCATAATTAAGCGAAGTTGATCGCAACCCTAGACATAGGATGACGAAAATCTGCCGGATTAGGGTCAAACCTAATATGGGAGTCCATAGATCGAGTTAATGCAATTCTAGGGGTTTTAATTAGAAAGATATTTCAATTAATCAACCTACGGTTAGACGTTAGTAGCCTCAACGGAGGTATTAATATACATTAGGGAATCCTACGGATCAAGTCAAGTGAATAAATCGTCTAGTTCAGAGTTAGATAACAAGTGAAGTCTAGGTGGATTCTTCCTTTGGTATTGTCTTAATCAATTGGTTTTTCCCACAAGTATTTCCCCAATTCATCCTCTTTGTCTTAGCGTCTTTAGCTTAGTAGTTAGTTAATTTTAGATTAAACAATAATTCACTTCAATTCTTAGGCTAAATAATAGAAAGAAAGTTAGTATTAGTACTTTTGGTTCCTTTGGGTTCGACATTCCGGTCTTGCCACTAAACTATACTATTGTTCGATAGGTGCGATTGCCTCAATCGTTGTCACAGTTAGTTTCTAGGCTAGATCATTCATTATATAAATTTTAAGACTCTGACATAACGATCAAGTTTTTGGCGCCGTTACCGGGGAACCAAAATATTAAGAACGCTCAATTTTTATTACTTTAGCCATTTTTTATTTTTGCAAATTACTTTTATTTTATTTTTAACTTTTCTAATTTTTCTTCTTTTATTTTGTTCCTAGCAGGTACCTCTAGTTTATGAATAGAAGGAACCCGACAGGACCCTTAATTTACGACAGCGATATTGAAGGAACCATTCGCAGAAATCTTAGAGAAATAAGGCAAAGCCTAAATTATATAGAAGAAGAGCAAGAGGATGATACTAATAACATGGAAGAGATGGCTGATCACCAGAATAATCCACTCCCTCCTGTGGTTGCCAAAAATCCTCCTCATCGAACTATGTATGATTATGCTAAACCTAATTTAACAGGAACTGAGTAAAGTATTGTTAGACCTGCTATTGCTGCAAATAATTTTGAACTGAAACCTAACACAATTCAAATGATACAGCAATTTGTTCAGTTTGATGGTTTGCAGGATGAAGATCCAAACAATCACTTGGCGAATTTCCTAGAATTTTATGATACTTTCAAAATAAATGGTGTTTCTGATGATGCCATCCGTCTTCGGTTGTTTCCCTTTTCTTTGAGGAATAAAGCCAAACAGTGGTTGAATTCTCTTCCATGAGGATCAATCACTACATGGGAGCAAATGACCGAAAAAATTTTATTAAAATATTTTCCGCCGGCTAAAACGACTAAGTTAAGGAATGATATTTCTTCTTTTGTGCAGATGGATTTAGAGACACTTTATGATGCATGGGAGAGATACAAAGATCTATTGAGAAGGTGCCCACACCATGGATTACCCTTGTGGCTACCAGTCCAAACCTTTTATAATGGTGTAAACCCTTCAACCAGGCAATTGATCGATTCAGCCGCTGGCGGAACCTTGAATAACAAAACACCTGAGGCTGCCTACAAGTTTATAGAAGAGATGTCACTGAATAACTATCAGTGGCAAGTCACAAGGACAAGGCCAACAAAAACAGCCGAAGTTTTCAACCTCGATGCAGTAACCATGCTATCAAATCAGGTAGAACTTTTAAATAAAAAGATTGATGGTTTATGTAATTCTTTTCAGATACATCTAGTTATGCAGTGCGATATGAATGGAGGAGGGATGAACAACACAGAATACCCACCTTACAACCCGAGCGCTGAAAATGAGCAAGTTCACTATATGGGTAATAATTCCAGACCTCAAAATAACCCTTATAGTTATACTTATAATCCAGGTTGGAGGAACCACCCCAATTTCTTGTGGGATAGTCAAAAAAACCAAAGACAACAATTCTACCCACAAGAAAAGAAGCCAAACCTTAAAGAGATGCTGAAAAATTTATAGAAGTTTCAGAAACTCATTTCCAAAATACCGAAACGATATTGAACAATCAGCAAGTATCGATTCAAGAGCTTAAGGATCAAATTGGACAACTAAATAAGTTAATTTCTAAAATGCGACCAGAAAGTTTACCGAAGGAAAAAGAGCAGGTGCAGGCAATTACACTAAGAAGTGGAAAGGAGTTAGTTGAAACAACGAAAAAGATACCAAACGAAATTGATAAGGCAAAAGATGAGGAAGTTGGAAATGCAACACCGATTCGTGAAGAATGTAAACCACCAATCCCATATCCAACAAAGTTGAAGAAAGACCGATTAGATGCATAATACGGTAAATTTCTTGAACTTTTTAAACAGTTGCATATTAACTTACCTTTTGTTGAAGCTATTTCGCAGACGCCAACATATGCAAAAATTCTAAAAGAGCTTCTAACAAATAAAAGGAAGTTCGAAGAAATTTCAATGGTGGAACTTAATGAAGAATGTTTAGCCATCCTCCAAAATAAGCTACCAACCAAATTGAAAGATCCAGGAAGTTTCACTATTCCCTGTTTAATTGGTAGTTTGAATATAGAGAAAGCACTAGCTGATCTAGGTGCCAGTATTAATTTAATGCCTTACAAAATGTTTAAGCAACTTGGTCTTGGGGAACCTAAACCCACTAGGATGAGTATTCAAGTAGACAGATCATCATTAAATATCCTAGGGAATTATCGAAGATATTCTGCAAAAGTTGATAAATTTATTTTTCCTGTTGATTTTGTTGTGCTTGAAATGGATGAGGACGTTGAGGTGCCTTTAATTTTGGGACGGCCCTTTTTAACTACTACTAGGGCTGTTATTGATGTAGGTGATGGTAAACTTGCACTAAGGGTAGGCGATGAGGAAATTATTTTTCAAATTTACGATGCTTTATGATATTCTAGAGAACAAGATGATTCCTGTTATTTTATTGATGCCACTGATCATATTATTCAAGATTCGTTGCAGGAAATCATACATAACGACACGACGGAACTGTGTCTTACCCAAGATGAGGGGGTAGATGATGATATCGATAAGTTGAATTCTAATACATCTTCCTCTAGACAAACGAAAGAAGAGGGCATTGAAATCAACGACGAACTAAAACAAAAACCCTCTATTGATGAGCCGCCCAAATTAGAATTAAAACAGTTGCCAAAACAGTTAGAATATGCATTCCTCGGGGATAACTCTACGCTACCAGTAATTATCTCTTCAGAACTGGAACCTAAAGAGAAAGACGAGTTGGTACAGGTACTAAGGGAACATAAAAGTGCCATAGCTTGGAAAATCTCTGACATTAAAGGAATAAGCCCGTCGTTTTGCACCCACAAAATTTTAATGGAGGATGAGTATAAACCATGTGTGCAACCTCAAACAAGATTGAGTCCTAACGTGAAAGAAGTTGTTAAAGCTGAGGTAATTAAACTTCTAGATGCCAGAATAATTTATCCTATTTCTGACAGCACTTGGGTAGGTCCTGTGCAGGTTGTTCCAAAGAAAGGAGGCCTAACTGTTGTAGCTAATGAAAAGAATGAATTGATTCCTACCAGAACAGTCACAGGTTGGAGAGTCTGTATTGACTATAGAAAGTTGAACGACGCCACCAAAAAAGATAACTTCCCGTTGCCATTTATTGATCAGTTGTTAAAAAGATTATCTGGGCATATGTACTACTGCTTCCTAGACAGACTCTCCGGCTACTTCCAAATCCCGATAGCCTCTGAGGATCAAGAAAAGACAAAATTTACATGTCCATACGGTACGTTTGCTTATCGTAGAATGCCTTTTGGATTATGTAATGCTCCTGCTACTTTTCAGCGATGCATGCTAGCTATCTTTGACAAACTTGTGAAAGACATTATGAAGGTATTTATGGACGACTTTTCAGTATTCGGTAATTATTTCCATCTTTGCCTTAAAAATTTAAAACGAGTTCTAATGAGATGTGAGGAAACAAACCTTGTTTTAAATTGGGAAAAATGTCACTTTATGGTTCGAGAAGGGATTGTGTTAGGACATAAAATTTCTAGTAAAGGAATTGAGGTAGACAAAGCAAAGGTCGAAACCATAGAAAAATTACCTCCTCCTAGTTCAGTTAAGGCTATTAGAAGCTTTTTAGGACATGCTGGATTTTATAGAAGATTTATTAAGGACTTTTCTAAAATAGCTAAGCCTTTGACAAAATTACTAGAAAAAGATGTACATTTCAATTTTGATCAGGAATGTTTAGATGCATTTAAAATCCTCAAAGATAAATTAATAAATGCTCCAATTATAATTGCACCTGATTGGAATTTGCCCTTTGAACTAATGTGTGATGCAAGTGATTTTGCAGTAGGTGCAGTTTTGGGATAGCGAAGAGACAAGCACTTTCAGCTGATCTATTACGCTAGCAAGACATTAACGGCTGCACAAGAAAATTACACCACCACAGAAAAAGAATTGCTAGCTGTGGTTTTTGCATTTGATAAATTTAGAAAATATTTGATACTATCTAAAGTTGTCATTTACATTGACCATTCAGCTCTTCGTTATCTTTTGACTAAATCCGATGCAAAACCTCGACTAATAAGATGGATTTTACTCTTACATGAATTTGATTTGGAAATCCAGGATAAGAAAGGAGCTGAAAATCTTGTAGCAGATCATCTTTCTAGGCTTGAAAATCCACATATCAAAGAACTCGACGAGAGTGAGATAAATGACTCATTTCTTGAAGAACAACTCTTCTCTATAACCAACTCTGAGGTACCTTGGTTTGCAGATATTGCGAATTATTTAGATGCTAACATTTTACCAAAAAGGTTAACACATCATCAAAAGAAGCGATTCTTTGCCGATGTGAAAAACTATTTTTAGGAGGACCCCTTTCTTTTCCGTATATGTACAGATCAAGTAATTCGGAGATGTGTTACAAAGGCAGAAGCAAGTAAAATCCTAGAACATTGCCACTCGTGCTTGGAGGACATTACAAATGGGATTAAGACAAAGACATAAAATGCTCAAATCAGGTTTTTATTGGCCAACTCTGTTCAAAGTCGCCAACAGGTATGTTGCCTCATGTGATAAATGCGAAAGAACAGGTAATATTTCTAAACGCGATGAAATGCCTCAAACATATATACTATCATGTGAAATATTTTATGGGGTATTGACTTTATGGGCCCATTTCCTAGTTCATTCGGAAATAAATACATCTTAGTAGCAGTGGATTACATGTCAAAATGGGTGGAAGCTCAAGCTTTACCTACTAACGATGCTAGAGTTGTAGTGAGGTTTCTTAAGAAACTTTTCTCTCGTTTTGGAACACCCAGAGCAATTATTAGTGATAGGGGTACTCAATTTTGTAATACTCAATTTGATAAAGTCTTAAAAAAATATGGCGTACACCACAGGACAGCTACCCCTTATCACCCTCAAACCAGTGGGCAAGTGGAAGTAGCGAATCGAGAGCTTAAACGTATCCTAGAGAAAACAATTGAATCAAACAGGAAAGATTGGGCATTAAAAGTAGATGATGCTTTATGGGCCTATAGAACAGCGTTTAAAACTCCCCGAGGAACATCCCCTTACAAACTTATCTACGGAAAAAATTGTCATTTACCATTCGAGTTAGAGCACAAAGCTTTTTGGGATATAAAATTCTTAAATTACGATCTTAAAACCGCAGGTGAGAAGAGGAAGATGCAGATGAATGAGCTAGACGAATGGCGAGCTAATGCCTATGAAAACTCACGAATATATAAGGAGGCAACAAAATGGCGCCATGATGCTCGTTTAAAGCAATCAAAGCAATTCGAAGTAGGAGACTTAGTCCTGCTATACAATTCAAGGCTCAAACTGTTTCCTGGAAAGCTGAAATCGAGGTGGTCAGGTCCATTCGTGATCAAAACTATTTTTCCCTACGGCACAGTCGAGGTAACTCATCCAACTCATGGCACATTCAAGGTAAATGGTAAGCGACTAAAAATTTATAATGGTGAAGATTTTAGGGATATAAGAGAGGAGCTTCGGCTCCGTGAACCTTCATTTAGAAATGAAAATAGGGTAAGTCTAGCTTAAGACTTTAAACGAGCGCTTCTCGAGAGGCATCCCGAGCACTAACTTCACTAATGTTATATTTTCGATTTTTAGCACCCAACTACAAACTAACCAATTCAGTAAAGCGCAGGTTTCCCTACCACACGGCCTTGAACACGGGCGTGGCTGTGGCCGTGTGGACACCACGAACAGGTACATGGGCGTGGCAAAGATGGTGTAGAAACAGAACAAAAATTTTCCCAAGCCACGGGCTCCGACTAGACGACACTGCCGTGCAACGCGGCCGTGGTCGAAACTGACTAAGGAAACACGAGCGTGTGACACGCCTGTGCATCTAAACCATGGCCAACACTGAGTAAAGGACATGGGTGTTAAACATGCCCGTGCTTTAAGGCCGTGGACGATACTGATTTACGAAACACGGGCGTAGGATAGTTTACACGGGCGTGGGAGAAGCGAACGAGACGATACACGGGCGTGCAAAATGGTCATGCTGCCCAACACGCCCACGTAACACGGGCGTGTGACACAATTCAGACGCGCCTAAATTCAAAATTCCCGATTCACACGGCCCAAAAAAATAGAACACGGGCGTCGGCTCCGCCTGTGTGATCAATTCCCTATTTAAACCCCCTCCTATTCATCTTCTTCCCCAATCCCCTACCCTAGCATTTTCCTCCAAGCATCCCCAAAATCCTCCTTCCCTCCTAAGTCCGGCCACCATCCTCCCTCCTCCCTTCTTCCTTCTTCCTTCTCTGTTTTCCTTTTCTATTCTTTATCCACACGTAGCCCATGCCCGTGCACAGACACCACAACCACACCCTCTCACGCTCGTACGCCGCCATCAAACCCGTGCTCCGATCACCACCTCAACTGCGCCGTTTCTCTCTGACAACTCCACCGGTCACCTCTCCTTTTCACATTTTACATTTTACATTTTAATTCATTAAATTACTTTATCATTAGAATCTTATTTAGTTTCTAGTTAGTTTATTCTTATTACTTAATATTAGTTATATTAACTATTAGATCGATTTATTCATTTGGGTCATGTTTAAATAATAACGATTAGTATTTATGCAAAATATTAGTTTACTCTTATCGTGATTTTTATCCTTATTGATATTATTGAGTTCCTAAATGTTATGCAATATGCCTTGGCTGGAAATGTTACTTGAATCGTTAAATATTTGTTATTTTCAGGACCATAATGTCATCATCCCGAGGCAAGAAAATCGCAGTCCCTAGTTCTAAAAAATGGAAGGGACCCGGTTCATCATCCGCCAGCGCATCAGCCGAAGTATGACATCCATTCCTACGGTTTCCTCCGGGAACTCAGGAGGAGCTTTATCAGATAATACGCACAAGACCTCTCAGCGTATGAAGATGTATCGATTGGACCGCCCTAGAGCAGGTCCAACTAGCAGATGAGGTTCGGGCCTTATTATTCACCGACCCGTGGGGGCAATTTTTCGACATCATCGAGCCCACATATTTAAAGCTCACGCTGGAACTCTGCTCTACTTTCCACCTTCAAACGGTGATGACAAACTTCGACGACTCTAGCACTATCCAATTCCGCCTCGGAGGTCTAGTCCGTGAGATGAGTGTCCCACAGTTCGGAGCTATGTTAGGACTTTACACTGACGAATTTATGGAAGATGACGAGTTCAAAAATCTTCACCGCCACATCCATAAATCTTCGGTCGACTGTTGAAGAGACCTAGTCCCCGTCTCGGCCACATATGACCCTAGTCGCTCCAAAGTGACAGCTCTCGCCCCACCCCTGAGGTACATACACGCTATCCTAGCTCATACATTGACAGGGAGAAGAGAGAGCACCAGCGTCGTAAACACTCACGATGCCTACTTCCTTTGGTGCATGGTGAACGGGCATGTGTTCGACCTTGCCTACTTCATCGCTCTAGCCATCCAGCACCAGACGGAGCGACATCGTAAGGGGGTCATTTCCATGGGGCCT
Source organism: Gossypium sturtianum (assembly GCA_025698515.1). Taxonomy (NCBI): domain Eukaryota; kingdom Viridiplantae; phylum Streptophyta; class Magnoliopsida; order Malvales; family Malvaceae; genus Gossypium; species Gossypium sturtianum. Next base: position 121,833,057 of record CM046952.1, read on the forward strand.
TATGTAACAAGGCTCGCAAGGCCCTTTGGTCTCCTCAACACCGCAGCACAATCGACCTCACTCACCTTGATGGGCCAGATGTCTCCACAGGGCATCTCGACGATGATTAACATGCGGATGATCAAGCGTCACCGCGGGACCGATCCTCCCCAATATCGGCTAGCCCATACCACCGAGGAGGAGGACCCTGAGGACATTACTGACGATGTCCCACACCCACATGAGGAGCCACAACCGAGACATCGCCCAGTTCATGCGACAACTTCTCTGGCAGACATATCTGAGCGCCTAACACGATTTGAGAAACAATGTTTCCAGTGCTTTGACCATCTCGACACCACCCTCCACCAGATATGTCAACACCTGCACATTTCATCGCCGCCTCCACTTCGCGACCCAGCTGATGACGAGGACCTTTGAGTCCTTTTATTTTCTTTATTTTTCATTTTTAACATTTATTTTTCATTTTTATTTTTAGTCTATTTTCGTTCTTAATTAAAACTTTTTTTGCCTTTCTTGTTTAAAACTTTTATTAGTATAGTTTAATTTCTTTTATCACTGGCTGTCTAAATCTCGAGTATCTCTAACAACATCTATTAAATAGTACTCCCTGAACATTTAACTGATGACTTTGCAGTTTAAATAGGTTCAATTTGCCACTCCAACAACGAACACATCACCGGAGTATTCACCACCACATTCACCTATACCTAAGTCATCATCATTAATCATCCTCCAAGGATTCCATCCAAAATTCAGGAAGTTTCACTCCTCTCCCTCTCTTTTGATTTTCTTACTATATGATTATTATCTATCTTTGTACATTGAGGGCAATGTACATCTTAAGTGTGGGGGTGAATCTTAAAAATGCCTAACTTTTTGCATTATTCTCAAATCCCTGAATTAGGCCTTGTTCTTAAATAATTTTCTCATATTATGATTAAAATGAAACTTCCTTTAATTTATGATTTCCATTGATATGCTTTAGATTAAGTCATAGTTAATTGTGCATTGATGATTTAAACTTTAGGGGACTAGAGAATAAAGCATGATAAATCTATCTTTCAGAATTAAAAATTTTTGTTAGGTTGTCTACCCGAACCTAATGATTATCTTGAAGTTTGAAATTTACAAAGTTCACATCAAAAGCCCATAATTGTTGTGAGATCTTGAGCCTTTTAGAGCATACATTCCTTTTCGTGCTCACTTTATTGATTATGAGTGTGCCAACATTGATTTGTTATTCTAGAACTTGCATCGATTATACATGTCGAGACCACACCTTTGATTTGATATACTAAGATGATGAAGGCACCTAGGTTTTAACCCACTTACTCCCAAAAAGCCTACCTCCATAATTAACCCCTAGTGAACCCCTTTGATCTTAACAACCCTTTTTATGGACTCACCCACTAATATTAACTCAAAACCCATCTTGTATTTGTTATCACCATTTCTCTTGACTACCCCTATATCAAGATTTGATTTGATCGGTTACTTAACTATTTTTTTTATATCAGTTGTTAAATTCTAGCTTATTATTATTGTATGTGACTTGATTTGTCTTAAAAAAACGAAGTATATTCATTATTAGCTCTATGTTATTTGAGCTCAAACTGTTAATTTCATTATCTTTAGAAGAAGCTCATGTTATTAGTATTAAGTTTCCGTGATGTAATTATTTAGTATTAGTGCGACTTTTTAGTTAGGTAATTTGTCAATTCAGTCTCGATACTAACCCTCTAATTCAAGCTTTTATCCACACCTTTAACCCAAGCCCCGTTACAACCCATAAAAGACCTTTTGATTTGTGTATCATATCATTTTATAGTGGTGGAGATTTGATTTTCACGCAAGCCTATGGGATTAACTTTTCATGTTTGACTTCTGAGTGCTTATTTTTGAACCTTAAACACTTCGAGTGATTTGAGTGAATCTTTAGTGAGGATGTCAATTTTCGTCAATTTTGAATTGAAGGTAATTATTTAGGTAAGGGGTGATAAACTGAAATAGTAACATATTTTAATCCCACATTTAGCATACTTTTGGATGATTTATCCCTTGATTTATGTAAAAAGGTGCTCTTAATCCTTTCTTGTCATGTCTTATACTCAGGAAAGCACCCAAGAATAAAAAGAATGAGAAACGGGCTCAAAACGGACCAAAATGGGCCAAAGAAGAAGTCGACACGGCCTAGACTAAAGCCCACACGATCGTGCCTCCTCAAAATACTAGAACACAACCACAACCATGATTTACACGGTCGTGCCTCACTAACGGAGTCCAACACGGCCTGACCTCGATTCACACGGGCGTGTGCCATGGCCGTGCCCCTGCCGTGGAGGAGAGTAATTTCACTCGGATTCGGATACTTAGGGGCAAAGAAACATATTCCAAAAGCCTATAAATACACCCTAAGTATGACCTAAAAGGGGGAGTCGACGGGCGGTCAACTAGGCCAAGGAGCCGAGCCGAAAAGGTCAGATCTGTTGGAAACTCTCAAGGATAGCCAGTTGATCCATCTCAAGAAGCCGGAATTCTACTCAAGACGGAGGATCTCCTCTTCAATTCCTTCAGGGGTTTTGGGATTTCTTATGTTTTGTTTTATCTTTTCTTTTGAGATGTTTTATTTTATCGTTATAAACTAAACCCTTGAGATACACAGAAGGGGATGAAACCTAAATGAATCTTGTTATTGTTTTCTCAAATATATGATAAATACTTGATTTGTTCTTAATTATGTGTGCTTAATTCTTGTGTTGATATTTCATGGATATTAATTCAAGTATGATGTGCTTAGGTGGTGGAGCAAAAGTCCTGCTAAGAGTAGATCTAGCATAATTAAGCGGAGATGATCGTGCGCCTAGAGATAGGGTGACGAGATTTTGCTGGATTAGGGTGAAACCTAATATGGGATGTCCATAAATTGATTTACTGCTATTCTAGGGGGTTATTAATGGGAAAGAGATTTCAATTAATTAACCTAGAGTTAGACGTTATTCGCCTCGAGAGAGGGTTTAATATAAATTAGGGAGTCCTACGGATCAAGTTAAGTGAATAAATCGTCTGGTTCAGTGTTAGATAACAAGTGAAGTCTAGGTGGATTCTTCCTAAGAGTATCGTCTTAATAAACTGAGTTTTTTCTAAGTATTTCCCCAATTCATTCTTTTTGTCTTTGCGTCTTTAGCTTAGTAATTAGTTAATTTAGATTAATAAACAACTTCACTTATTTTAGGCTAAATAATAGAAAGAAAGTTAGTATTAGTACTTTTAGTTCCTTTGGGTTCGACAATCCGGTCTTGCCTTAACTATACTATTGTTCGATAGGTGCACTTGCCTCAATCGGTGTCATAGTTAGTTTCCAGGTTCGATCATTCTCTTTATAAATTTTAAAACTCTAACTTCACAGCGATCAAGTTTTTGGCGTCGTTGCCGGGGAACTAAAATATTAAGAAAACTCTATTTTATTACTTTAGCCATTTTTTTATTTTTTGCAATTTATTTTTATTTTTATTTTACTTTGCTAATTTTTCCTCTATTTTGCTTTTGGCAGATAATTTTAGTCTATAGAGAAGATGGCACTGAATAATTATCAGTGGCAAGCAATGAGGACAATTCCTACTAAAGCAGCCAGTGTCTTAAACCTCGACGTGGTCACCAGGTTATCTAACCAGTTACAGATGATGAATAAAAAAATTGATGGTTTGAATAGTCTCTGGCAGGTACACCCAGAAATACAATATGATTCGAATTTAGGAGGCGTGGCGAATCCTGAGTACCCACTCTACGGATATGGCATGGAAAACAAGAAAGCTCAATATACGGGTAACTATTCTAGACCTCAAAATAATTTTTATAATGACACTTATAATGCAGGTTGGAGGTACCATCCAAATTTCTCGTGGGATGATCAAAGTAGCCAAGGACCTGGAACTTCCTCCAAATTTTCAACAACCACCTTACCAACGGGGAAGAGGAGTCGAACCTCGAGGAGATGCTGATAAAATTCATGGCAGCCACAGATAACCGTCTCCAAGACACTGAAACCACCCTTAAGACCCAACCAGCATCGATCAAAGGGATCAAGAGCCAAGTTAGGGAAGTCACTAAGTCAGTTGAGGAAGTTTCTAAGTCAGTTATACAACTTGCTAAGCAGATCTCAGAACTACCACAAGAAAGCTTGCCAAGCAATACTGAAACTAACTCGAGAGAGCAAAATCAAGCCATTTATGATAGTGAAGGGTTAGACGAACCAAACCCAAGGGAAGAACCTGTGGTAAGTGAAGCTAAGGTTGAAGTGTGCCATGATATACCAAAACCGGCAATTACAGAGTACCAACCTCATGTGCCATATCCCGATGCAATAAAGAAAGACCACACAGAGTAAGATTTCGGTGAATTCACACTTCGTGTAGATGATGAAATAATCACTCTTTAAGCTCTTGACTCAGCTAGGACATCGAGTAATAAAGGTACGAACGTTAATTCTATTGATAACCATTTGGTTCAACCTTCTTTACAGGAAGCATCACGAAATCACCTAGCTGAGCTAGATCTTAGACCTCGTACCCATAAAGAAATAATTCATGAAGAACTAAGGCTTCAAGTTGATGAGCTAGACGAGTGGAAAACACACTTTAAAGAGAAACTAGGAATACACGAAGTGAAACCAAAGGAAAACCCAGACGAGCTGATAGGAACAACAAATCACTTCAAAATAGGGGATCAAGTATTGTTGAATAAGGAAGACCCTCGAATCACCAATTCAGACCTCAAGACAGACGAAAGAAATCACTTTTGAGGTACTTAATGTCTTCTATATACGCACACAGTAGAGTAAGCAATCCTAAATTCAACACTTTTGAGGAAAACATTACTCGACTAAACTATATATCCATAACCGAATTGATCGCATGTGAAAGGATTTTCACCTCCTCAAACCACCATAACCATACGAATGAGAGGTAAAGTCTAGCTTAAGACTATAAACGAGCGCTTCTCGGGAGGCAACCCGAGCACTAACCCCATTAATCTTTACATTTTTTTTATTTTTACTTTTATTTTTCCTTTTAGCACCTAACCATAAACTAACGAAGGTACATATTTCCATACCACACGGCCTTGCACACGGCCGTGGCCGTGGCCGTGTGGCCATCACAGGAAGGTACAAGGGCGGGGGCAACCACCAGATCCATAATCGCTATTTAGACCCCCTTCTTCCTTTTTCTTGTTCAGTTGTCTTTCTTCTTTCATTTTATATTATTTACTTCTATTCTTATTTTTATTTTCCATTATTTACTTTTATTTTTTTATCTTTATTTTTATTTTTATTTTTATTTTTATTTTTATTTTTATTTTTATTTTTATTTTTATTTTTATTTTCTTTATTATTTTCTTCTTATTCTTCATACCATTTAGATTTAGCTTAAGATACAATAAAATTAGACCGACTACTTTGAGGATTCAATTTCAAACGGTTTGAGGCGCTTCCCCACGTTCACCTCCAATCCTATCCGGTTTCTTTTCATTAACTTCATCCAAAATTCAGGAAGTTTCACTTCTCTCCACATCTTATGATTTTATGATTTTATTTTGCTATTATCTATCTCTGTACATTGAGGGCAATGTACATCTTAAGTGTGGAGGGGTGAACAACCTAAAAAGGTGCCTAACTTTTTTTCATTATTCTCAAATTCCTGAAATTAGGTGCCAAACTTTTTGCATTGTTCTCAAATCCCTGAATTATGCCTTGTCTTAAAGTAAATTTCTCATATTATCATTAGAATGAAATTCCCATGATTGGTGATTTTTATTGACATGTTTTAGATTAAGTCATTGATAATTGTGCATTGATAATTAAATTCTAAGAATACTAGAGAATCAAGCATGATAAGTCTATTTTTCAAGGAAAAAAATAGGTTGTCAACCTGAATTTGAATATTACTTTGAAGTTTGAAATTTATGAGGTTGATATCAAAATACCCATAATTTTTGTGAGATTTTGAGCCTTATAGAGCATATATTCTTTTTCATGCTCACTATTGATTATGAGTATGTCAACATTGATTTGTTATTCTAGAACTTGCCTCGTTTATACATATCGAGACCACACCTATGATTTGATATACAGAGATGATTAAGGCACCTAGGTTTTAACCCACTAACTCCATAAAAAGCCTACCTTCACAATTAACCCCTAGTGAACCCCTTTTAATCCTAACAACCCTTTTTATTGACATAACCGCTAATATTAACCCAAAACCCTTTGTTTTTGTTATCACCATTCTTTTTCGACTTCCCTTATATCGAGATTTGATTTGATTAATAGCCTAACTATGTTTTTATTTCAATAATTTATCCTTTGTTATATATTTATGATTTGTTCTTAAAAAAAAAATCGAAGTATATTCATTATTCATAACTAGTTTTGTAATTAAGTGAGCTTATACGTGTGAATTCCAAATATTGAAGAAGAAGCTCACATTATTAGTATTATTAGCTTTAAGTTGATGTAATTACTTTTATTCAGTTTATTGTTCTAGTTAGGTATTTTATCAATTCGATCTCGATTCTAACCCTCTAATTCATCCTTTATCCACACCTTAACCCTAGCCCCGTTACAACCCTAACAAAGACCTTTTGATTTGTGCATCATCTCATATTATAGTGGTGGAGATTTGATTTTCAGGCAAGCCTATGGGATTAACTTTTCATGTTCGACTTTTGAGCACTTTTTCCTGGACCTTAAACACCTTGAGTGATTTGAGTGATGATCGCTGTGAATCAGAGCTTTAAAATTTATAAAAAGAATGATCAAACCTGGAAACTAACTCTGACAACGATTGAGGCAAGTGCACCTATCGAACAGTAGTATAGCTTAGGCAAGACCGGATTATCGAACCCAAAGGAACTAAAAGTACTAATACTAACTTTCTTTTTATTATTTAGCCTAAAATAAGTGAAGTTGTTTATTAATCTAAATTAATTAACTACTAAACTAAAGACTCTAAGACAAAGAAGAATGAATTTGGAAAATAACTTGGGAAAAACTCAGTTGATTTAGACGATACCCTAGGAAGAATCCACCTAGACTTCACTTGTTATCTAACACTGAACCATACGATTTATTCACTTAGTTTGATCCGTAAGACTCCCTAACGTATATTAAACCCTCTCTCAAGGCGAATAACGTATAACCCTAGGTTAATTAGTGGAACTCTCGTTCTCTTATAATAACCCCCTAGAATAGCAGTAAATCGATCTGTGGATTCACATATTAGGTTTCACCCTAATCCGGCAAAATCTAGTCACCCTATCTCTAGGCGTGCAATCAACTCCGCTTAATTATGTTGGATCTACTCTTAGGCAGGGTCTGTTCCTCCTCCACCTAAGCACATTAAATTTGGATAAAGCTCACATAATTAAGAACAAACTAAGTATTTATCATATAATTCAGAAAATAATAACAAGATTCATCATAGGTTTCATCCCCTTCAGGTATCCGAAGGGTTTAGTTCATAACAATAAAGGAAAACATCTCAAGAGAAAAGATAAAACAAAACATAAGAAATCCCTAAAACCCCCTGAAGGAATTGAAGAGGAGATCCTCCGTCTTGAGTATAATTCTGGCTTCTTGAGATGGATCAACTAGCTATCCCTGAGCGAATCCCCACAAATCTGCCTTCTCTAGCCTAGCACGACGCCCCTAGACGATGGCTTTGGGCTCCCCTCGACAGAGGGTTTCTGTCGAACTCCCCGATTAAGTTGCCCCCTAGGGTGTTTATATAGGCTTTGAGATGTATTACTTGGCCTCCAAGTATCCTAATTTGATTGCAATTCCTAATTTGGGGTTTAATTAGACTTTGGAGTGTGTTTCTTTGCCTCCAAGCATCCAAATCCGAGTGAAATTGCTCTTTCCCGCGACAGGGACACGGCCATGGCACACACCCGTGTGAATCGTGGTCAGGCTGTGTGGACTTCATTGATGAGGCACGGCCGTGTAAATCATGGTCCAGACCGTGTTCGAGATCTTTAAGGAGGCACGATCGTGTGATCTTTGGTCCAGGCCGTGTCGATTTCATGCTTTGGCCCATTTGTCCCGTTTTAAGCCCGTTTTGCATTCTTTTCATCCCCTGGTGCTTTCCTGAGTATATAACATGAAAAGAAAGGATTAAGAGCACCAAATTACATAAAATAAGGGATAATTCATCCAAAAGCATACTAAATGTGGGCCTAAACTGTGTTACTATTTTGGTTTATCAAATACCCCCACACTTAAGCTTTTGCTTGTCCTCAAGCAAAATTCTCAACTTACAATTAAAATGAACTTTCTATAATTCATAATTCCTATCAACAATGTTTTATCATAATTCATAGATAATTTATACATGGATAATTCAACTTAAAGAGTTCTAAAAATTTAAATGATCTAAGTCATAGATTTTGTAGCCTAAAATATAGGCGTCTCCCTTATCTAAATAATTACCTTTAATTCGAGATCGACAAGGATTGACATCCTCACAAAAGATCCACTCAAATCACTCAAAGTGTTTAAGGTTCAAAATTTAGGCACTCAAAATTCGAACATGAAAAGTTAATCCCATAGGCTTGCCTGAAAATCAAGTCTCCACCACTATAATATGAGATGATGCACAAATCAAAAGGTCTTTGACAGGGTTGTAACGGGGCTAGGGTTAAGGTGTGGATAATGGCTGAATTAAAAGGTTAGAATCGAGACTGAATTGACAAATTACCTAACTAGAAAAATGAACTGATAAATAAATAAATACATGAATTGAAACTTTGAAACTTAATAATACAAGCTTCTTCTTCAATGTTGGGAATTCAAACGTATAAGCTCACTTAATCACATAACTAATAAAAACTAATAATGAATATACTTTGTTGTTGTTTTTTTTAGTACATAATAAATACGTAATAAAGGATAAATTACTAAATTTCATAATTAGGCAACTAATCAGATCAAATCTCGATATAAGGGTAGTTAGAAAGAGTGGTGATAACAATTACAAAGGGTTTTGGGTTAATATTAGTGGGTGAGTCAATAAATAGGGTTGTTAGGATTAAAAGGGGTTCACTAGGGGTTAATTGTGAAGGTAGGCTTTTTAATGGAGTTAGTGGGTTAAAACCTAAATGCCTTAATCATCTCTGTGTATCAAATCATAGGTGTGGTCTCGATATGCATAAACGAGGCAAGTTCTAGAATTACAAATCAATGTTGACACACTCATAATCAATAGAGTGAGCAAGAAAAAGAATATATGCTCTATAAGGCTCAAAATCTCACAAAAATTATGGGTATTTTTGACATCCACCTCGTAAATTTCAAACTTCAAGATAATATTCAGATTTAGTTCAACAACCTAGAAAATTTTAATTTTGAAAAATAGACTTATCATGCTTGATTCTCTAGTATCTTAAAATTTAATTATCAATGCACAATTATCAATGACTTAATCTAAAACATATCAATAAAAATCATAATTCAATGGAAATTTCATTCTAATCATTATATGAGAAACTTACTTTAGGATAAGGCATAATTCAGGAATTTTCAAATAATACTATAGTTAACCCCCCCACACTTAAGATGTACATTGCCCTCAATGTACAAAGATAGATAATAGCAAAATAATCTTAAAATCATAAGATATGAAAAGAAGTGAAACTTCCTGAATTTTTGATGAAGTCAATGAAAAGAAATCGGATAGGATTGGAGGTGAACGTGGGGAAGCGTCTCGAACTGTTTGAGTCCTCGAAGTAGCCATTCTAATTTTATTGTATCCTAAGCTAAATCTAAATGGTACGAAAAATAAGAAGAAAATAATAAAGAAAATAAAAATGAAAAAATGAAAAATAAATGAAAATAAATGAAAATAAATAAAAATAAAAATAAAAATGAAAATGAAAATGAAAATAAAAAAATAAAAGTAAATTGCGATACGGTCCACGCCCATGTGCCTACCTGTGGTGTCCACACGGCCACGGCCACGGCCGTGTGCAGGGCCGTGTGGTATGGGAATCGTGTTTCACTTATTCGGTTAGTTTGTAGTTAGATGCTGAAAGTAAAAAATAAAAATATGAAAGTAAAAATAAAATATGAAAATTAAATGAGGTTAGTGCTCGGGTTGCCTCCCGAGAAGCGCTCGTTTATAGTCTTAAGCTAGACTTTACCTTTCATTCGTATGGTCATGGTGGTTTGAGGAGGTGAAAATCCTTCCTCATGCGATCAACTCGATTTTTGATATAAAATTTAAGTCGAGTAGTGTTTACCTCAAAAGTACTGAATTTAGGATTGCTTACCTCGACTGGCCCGTATAGGAAGACATTAAGTACCTCAAAAGTGATTTCTTCGTTTGTCTTGAGGTCTGAATTGGTGATTCGAGGGTCTTACTTATTCAACAATACCTGATCCCCTATTTTGAAGTGATGTGTTGTTCCTATCACTGGCTCTGTGCAGGGGTTGCCGTCGGTTTCACTTCGTGTATTCCTAGTTTCTCTTTAAAGTGTGTTTTCCACTCGTCTAGTTCATCGACCTGAAGCCTTAGTTCTTCATGAATTATTTCTTTATGGGTACGAGGTCTAAGATCTAGCTCAGCTAGGTGATTTCGTGAAGCTTCCTGTAAAGAAGTTTGAACCAAATGGTTATCAATAAAATTAAAACGTTTGTACCTTTATCACTCGATGTCCTAGTTGAGTCAAGAGCTTGAAGAGTGATTGTTTCGTCGTCTACACGAAGTGTGAGTTCACCGACTTCTTCCTCTATGTGGTCTTTCTTTGTTGCATCGGGATATGGCACACGAGGTTGGTACTCTGTAATTGCCGGTTTTGGTATATCATGGCACACTTCAACCTTACCTTCACTTACCATAGGTTCTTCCCTTGAGTTTGGTTCGTCTAACCCTTCACTATCGTAAATGGCTTGATTTTGCTCACTCGGGTTAGTTTCAGTATTGCTTGGCAAGCTTCCTTGTGGTAGTTCTGAGATCAGCTTAGCAAGTTGTATAACTAACATAGTAAGTTCCCCAACTGACTCAGTAAGTTCCCCAACTTGGCTCTCGATCCCTTTGAACGATGCTTGTTGGTCATTAAGTGTTGTCTCAGTTTTTTGGAGACGGTTATCTATAGCTGTCATGAATTTTGTCAGCATCTCTTCAAGGTTCGACTCCTCTTCCTGTTGGTGAGGTGGTTGTTTAAAGTTTGGAGGAAGTTCCGGACTTTGGCTACTTTGATCATCCCACGAGAAATTGGGATGGTACCTCCAACCTGCATTATAAGTGTTATCATAAAAATTATTTTGTGGTCTAGAATAGTTACCCGTATAGTGAGCTTGCTCGTTTTCCATGCCATATCCGTAGAGTGGGTACTCAGGATTCGCCACGCCTCCTAAATTCGAATCATATTGTATTTCTGGGTGTACCTGCGAGAGACTATTCAAACCAATAATTTTTTTATTCATCATCTCTAACTGATTAGATAACCTGGTGACCACGTCGAGGTTGAAGACACTGGCTGCTTTAGTAGGAATTGTTCTCATCGCTTGCCACTGATAATTATTCAGTGCCATCTTCTCTATAGACTAAAATTATCTGCCAAAATCAAAATATAGGAAAAATTAGCAAAGTAAAAAAATAATAAAAATAAAAAAATTGCAAAAAAAAATTTGGCTAAAGTAATAAAAATAGAGTGTTCTTAATATTTTAGTTCCCCGGCAACGGCGCCAAAAACTTGATCGCTATGAATCAGAGCTTTAAAATTTATAAAAAGAATGATCGAACCTGGAAACTAACTCTGACAACGATTGAGGCAAGTGCACCTATCGAACAGTAGTATAGCTTAGGAAAGACCGAATTATCGAACCCAAAGGAACTAAAAGTACTAGTACTAACTTTCTTTTTACTATTTAGCCTAAAATAAGTGAAGTTGTTTATTAATCTAAATTAATTAACTACTAAACTAAAGACTCTAAGACAAAGAAGAATGAATTTGGAAAATAACTTGGGAAAAACTCAGTTGATTTAGACGATACCCTAGGAAGAATCCACCTAGACTTCACTTGTTATCTAACACTGAACCATACGATTTATTCACTTAGTTTGATCCGTAAGACTCCCTAACGTATATTAAACCCTCTCTCGAGGCGAATAACGTCTAGCCTTAGGTTAATTAGTGGAACTCTCGTTCTCTTATAATAACCCCTAGAATAGCAGTAAATCGATCTGTGGATTCCCATATTAGGTTTCACCCTAATCCGGCAAAATCTCGTCACCCTATCTCTAGGCGTGCGATCAACTCCGCTTAATTATGTTGGATCTACTCTTAGGCAGGGTCTATTCCTCCTCCACCTAAGCACATTAAATTTTGATTAAGCTCACATAATTAAGAACAAACTAAGTATTTATCATATAATTTAGAAAACAATAACAAGATTCATCATAGGTTTCATCCCCTTTGGGTATCTGAAGGGTTTAGTTCATAACAATAAAGGAAAACATCTCAAGAGAAAAGATAAAACAAAACATAAGAAATCCCTAAAACCCCCTGAACGAATTGAAGAGGAGATCCTCCGTCTTGAGTATAATTCTGGCTTCTTGAGATGGATCAACTGGCTATCCTTGAGTGAATCCCCACAAATCTGGGTTCTCTGGCCTAGCACGACACCCCTAGATGATGGCTTTGGGCTCCCCTCGACAGAGGGTTTCTGTCGAACTCCCCGATTAAGTTGCCCCTAGAGTGTTTATATAGGCTTTGAGATGTGTTACTTGGCCTCCAAGTATCCTAATTTGAGTGCAATTCCTAATTGGGGGTTTGATTAGACTTTGGAGTGTGTTTCTTTGCCTCCAAGCATCCAAATCCGAGTGAAATTGCTCTTTCCAGCGACAAGGACACGGCCATGGCACACGCCCGTGTGAATCGTGGTCAGGCCGTGTGGACTTCGTTGATGAGGCACGGTCGTGTAAATCATGGTCCAGGCTATGTTCGAGATCTTTAAGGAGGCACGGCCGTGTGATCTTTGGTCCAGGCCGTGTCGATTTCATGCTTTGACCCATTTGTCCCTTTTTAAGCCCGTTTTGCGTTCTTTTCATCCCCTGGTGCTTTCCTGAGTATATAACATGAAAAGAAAGGATTAAGAGCACCAAATTACATAAAATAAGGGATAATTCATCCAAAAGCATACTAAATGTGGGCCTAAAATGCGTTATTTTTTCGATTTATCAAGTGAATCTCTAGTGAGGATGTCAATCCTTGTCAGTTTTGAATTAAAGGTAATTATTTAGATAAGGGGAGACGCCTATATTTTCGAGCTACAAAACTATGACTTAGATTGTTTGAATCCTTAAGACCCTTTGAATTGAATTATCCATGTATAAATTATCTATGAATTATGATAAGACATTGTTGATAGGAATTATGAATTATAGAAAGTTCATTTTAATTGTAAGTTGAGAATTTTGCTTGAGGACAAGCAAAAGCTTAAGTGTAGGGGTATTTGATAAACCGAAATAGTAACATATTTTAATCCCACATTTAGCATACTTTTGGATGATTTATCCCTTGATTTATGTAAAAAGGTGCTCTTAATCCTTTCTTTTCATGTCTTATACTCAGGAAAGCACCCAAGAATAAAAAGAACGAGAAACGGGCTCAAAACGGAACAAAATGGGCCAAAGAAGAAGTCGACACGGCCTAGACTAAAGCCCACACGACCGTGCCTCCTCAAAATACTAGAACACGGCCACAACCACGATTTACACGGCCGTGCCTCACTAACAGAGTCCAACAGGGCCTGACCTCGATTCACACGGGCGTGTGCCATGGCCATGCCCCTGCCGTGGAGGAGAGTAATTTCACTCGGATTCGGATACTTAGGGGCAAAGAAACATATTCCAAAAGCCTATAAATACACCCTAAGTATGACCTAAAAGGGGGAGTCGACGGGCGGTCAACTAGGCCAAGGAGCCGAGCCGAAAAGGTCAGATCTGTTGGAAACTCTCAAGGGATAGCCAGTTGATCCATCTCAAGAAGCCGGAATTCTACTCAAGACGGAGGATCTCCTCTTCAATTCCTTCAGGGGGTTTTCGGGATTTCTTATGTTTTGTTTTATCTTTTCTTTTGAGATGTTTTATTTTATCGTTATAAACTAAACCCTTCAGATACCTGAAGGGGATGAAACCTAAATGAATCTTGTTATTGTTTTCTGAAATATATGATAAATACTTGATTTGTTCTTAATTATGTGTGCTTAATTCTTGTGTTGATATTTCGCGGATATTAATTCAAGTATGATGTGCTTAGGTGGTGGAGCAAAAGTCCCTGCTTAAGAGTAGATCTAGCATAATTAAGCGGAGATGATCGTACGCCTAGAGATAGGGTGACGAGATTTTGCTGGATTAGGGTGAAACCTAATATGGGATGTCCATAAATTGATTTACTGCTATTCTAGGGGGTTATTAATGGGAAAGAGATTTCAATTAATTAACCTAGAGTTAGACGTTATTCGCCTCGAGAGAGGGTTTAATATAAATTAGGGAGTCCTACGGATCAAGTCAAGTGAATAAATCATCTGGTTCAATGTTAGATAACAAGTGAAGTCTAGGTGGATTCTTCCTAAGGGTATCGTCTTAATCAACTGAGTTTTTTCTAAGTATTTCCCCAATTCATTCTTTTTTTCTTTGCGTCTTTAGCTTAGTAATTAGTTAATTTAGATTAATAAACAACTTCATTTATTTTAGGCTAAATAATAGAAAGAAAGTTAGTATTAGTACTTTTAGTTCCTTTGGATTCGATAATCCAGTCTTGCCTTAACTATACTACTGTTCGATAGGTGCACTTACCTCAATCGTTGTCATAGTTAGTTTCCAGGTTCGATCATTCTCTTTATAAATTTTAAAACTCTGACTTCACAGCGATCTAGGGGAAACACCTATTTTTCATACTATAAAAACTATGACTTTGATTGTTTGAATCTTTAGGAACCTTCCGGTTAAATTATCAATGTATGAATTACCTATGAATTATGATGAAACATTGTTGATGAAGGTTATGAATTGAGGAAATTCTGTTTTAATTGCAAGTTGAGAATTTTTCTTGAGGACAAGCAAAAGCTTAAGTGTGGGGGTATTTGATAAACCGTAATAGTAACATATTTTATCTCCACATTTAGCATGCTTTTGGATGATTTATCCCTTGAATTATGGAATTTGGTGCTCTTAACCCTTTAATTTCATGTTTTATACTCAGGAGAGCATAGGAGGATGAAAAGAACGGAAAACGGGCTTAAAACGGGCCAAATGGGCCAAAATAGGAAATCAACATGGCCTGGGCCCAAAGCACACGGCCGTGCCCCTTTAGCAGGCTCGAACACGGCCTGAAGTCGATTTACACGGGTGTGCCACACGGGCGTGTCCCTTCCGTGACAAAGAAGAATTTTATTCAGATTAAGGTACTTAGAGGCAAAGAAAGCAATTCCAAAAGCCTATATAAACACCCTAAATGCCAACTTTTGAGGGGGCGTCCAGCTAGGCCAAGGAGCCGAGCCAGAGAGGTCGAAATCGTGGGATTTACTCGAAGATAGCCAGTTGATTTATCTCAAGAAGCCGGAGTCATACTCAAGACGGAGGATTTCTCCTTCAATTCCTTCAAGGGTTTTAGGGTTTTCTTATATTTTGTTTTATCTTTTCTTCTGAGATGTATTCTTTTATAATTATGAACTAAACCCTCAGATACCTGAGGGGGATGAAACCTAAGACGAATCTTGTTATTGTTTTCTGAACTATATGATAAATACTTGATTTGTTCTTAATTATGTGTTCTTAATTCTTGCTTTGATATTTCAGGGTATTGATTCAAGTATTGATGTGCTTAGGCAGTGGAGAAAAAGTCCCTGTCTAAGAGTAGATCTAGCATAACTAAGCGGAGTTGATCGCAACCCTAGACATAGGATGACGAAAATCAGCCAGATTAGGGTCAAACCTAATATGGGAGTCCATAGATCGAGTTAATGCAATTCTAGGGGTTTTAATTAGAAAGATATTTCAATTAATCAACCTAGGGTTAGACGTTAGTAGCCTCGACGGAGGTATTAATATACATTAGGGAATCCTACGGATCAAGTCAAGTGAATAAATTGTCTGTTTCAGAGTTAGATAACAAGTGAAGTCTAGGTGGATTCTTCCTTGGGTATCGTCTTAATCAATTGGTTTTTCCCACAAGTATTTCCCCAATTCATCCTCTTTGTCTTAGTGTCTTTAGCTTAGTAGTTAGTTAATTTTAGATTAAACAATAATTCACTTCAATTCTTAGGCTAAATAATAGAAAGAAAGTTAGTATTAGTACTTTTGGTTCCTTTGGGTTCGACATTCCGGTCTTGCTACTAAACTATACTACTGTTCGATAGGTGCGCTTGCCTCAATCGTTGTCACAGTTAGTTTCTAGGCTAGATCATTCATTATATAAATTTTAAGACTCTGACATAACGATCAGGCACAATTCTGACGTTTACCGAGTCGTAGCGCCTTCCACTACGTGTGTAAGATCCTTCATTTTGGACCTCCTCGGAAGTGCTAGCTGAGTTTTCCACTCCTGGTATTGTCACATTGTAGTCGTAATTCCAAGGTACCATTTTGTTATCCTTGTATGGAAAGGAAACAGGTTTCTGGATTACGACTTTAGGCGCGATTTGTGCTCCACCTTCCATGTTTCTTGGTCGGGAAATAATGATCCTCGGATAATTGACTTTTTGGTTTGTCAATTCTCCCTGTTGCATATATGTTTCCTCCCTCAGAGCCTTCTTCACAAACTTCCAATTCTTTATTATCCATAAGGCTTTGTACCAAGACCCTGAACTCAGCACATTCCTGGATCTCATGCCCTTCTTCCTTGTGGAACTCGTAGTGGTCCCTTATTCCTTCGCATCTTTCAATAGAATTCGATTGTATCAACCCTCTTTTAACCATTTCTCTCCAGATTATTCTCAACGGGGTCTTTATCTCCGCAATATCCTCCTTGATCCTTCTCACGACACTTTCTCCAATCGCGTTTATCCCCTTATCCCCATGGTTAGGTAATGGGTTCTCCATACTAGGCGTATCATCAAACTTCACAATCCCCATCTTGATGAGCCTCTCTACTACCTTTTTAAAGGCAGTGCAATTTTCTATTGAATGCCCTGATATTCTCGTATGGTAGTCACATTGAGCGTTTGAATCATATCATTTAGGATATGGGGGCTGTAGCGGTTTCAGATAAAATGGAGACACTACGTGCGCGTCAAATAAACTTTGATATAGCTCCTTATACGTCATTAGGATTGGTGTAAATTGGAGCTTTTCTGAATTTCGCCTTGCGCCCGATTTTTGTCTTGTCGACCCTTGTTGCCCAGTAGTAATTACCTTTGGCTGGTTAATAGTGATTGCCTTCGAGTACCCTTTGTTGTATGTACTCGTATTGTTCACCTCGTTATCCTTTTTCCTAGGAGCAGACCTTTTAGTTATTTCCACCGCTTCAATCTTGCCACCCCTTATGGCATTTTCTATCATTTCTCCTGCCATCACTATATCCGCGAAGCTCTTGGTAGTACTTCCTATCATGTGGGTGATGAATGGAGCCTTCAATGTGTTGATAAAAAGCATTTTAGTCTCCTTTTCTAAGAGCGGTGGCTAAACTTGCATAGCAACCTCCCTCCATCTTTGCGCATACTGCCTGAAGCTTTCATTTGGCTTCTTCTCCATGTTTTGCAAGGTAATTCTGTCAGGCGTCATGTCTGTGACATGATTGTATTGCTTCATGAAGACTTGGGCCAGATCTCTCCAGGAGCTAATCCTAGCGCGGCTGAGTTGATTGTACCACCTGGACGCCGCCCCCACCAAACTGTCTTGGAAACAATGAATCAAGAGCTGATCATTGTTAACTTAGCAAGTCATCTGTCTACAAAACATAGTGATATGGGTTTCAGGGCAGCTGGTTCAATTGTACTTCTCAAATTCTGGCATTTTGAACTTATGAGGAAGCACCAAATCTGGAACCAAGCTTAAGTCTTTAGCATCAATTCCGTGGTGATTATCAGCATTTTCTAAAGCCTTGAACTTTTCTTCCAACCATTTACAACGATCTTCCAACCGCCTTGAAGATTCAGTTCTTATCCCCTCATTCTCTACTATATCTAAGTCAGGGATAACAGGATTAGCAGGGTTATCTCCCGGGTTGGATCCTATGCCAACTTGGAAATTCATGGGCACTCCAGCGTCATTTTGCCCTTGTTGAGGCCTTATCATGACAGATGGCCTTCGGGGATATTCCTCAGGTTGTGTTTGCACATGCAGTGGGGTGAAACCTTGAGGAAAGTCCTCATTATCTTCAGCATTAATTATGGGACCCTTTCCTTTGTCCATCGCCCCATTCAGCATCTGGGCCATTTGAGCCATCATGTTCCTTTGAGCTTCCAACATTTGATCTCTCATTTCTTGTTGGAGCTTTGTCAATTGCTTTTGCATCTGGTCTTGCATGTCTCTCTGGAATTGTTCAAGTCTTTGATCTATTTTTTTTGTCTTGGCACGTGTACCGTAATGGTGTTCAGTTTCCAAATTTTCCTCCTCTCTCTCTCTCTCTCTTCTCTGATAATTTCAACTAATTAGGCTCTCTCTATGGGCTTAAATGCATATGATGTGATGTAATGCAAATGCATGAATGCAAGGAGGCATCGATTCAGATTCAACTTCATTTAGAAAACTTTATTAGAAAACAAAATCTTTTACATAAAACGGACTAAAAATATGCTTTCGCCCTAAGGCTTAAATTTTTGATTTTCCCAAACAACAAGGCTAGCTCTTGGCCACGATCTGACTGTAGCTCATATTTCGTGCTCAATGTATCAGCCTATACTGCCAAAGTCTGTAGGTCATCAGCTACCTCTCGAATCTGAACTATTGCTTCACCCATGAGATAATCCCGATTTCTAACTTGATCATGAGAATGATGGAGCTCTTCCTTCCAATGCCCTTCTCTTGCTTCAAGAACCTCGATCTGAAGTTCATAATTTCGCAATGCCGATTCTAATATTTCGATCTTGCCCTTCATTTCCTCAATCTTGTTCAGACTTGACTTCAACTCGACTGCAGAATTACGGCTTCGATGGTGGAGAAGAGACCGTCCCAGTTCAGCCACTCTAGCTTTTAATCCACTTTTCTCTTTTTGGCTTTCTGCCAAACTCTTTTCTAGAGCCTCATTTCGCATCTGCATCTCTTAGAATTTCCTCTCCCAATGGTCAGCCTTGGCTTTTTCCTCTTGAATCTCATGTTGCCACTGTTCTAAAGTCTTCCCTAATTCGGCATTTTTCATTGACAGACGCAACTTCTTATATTCTGTCTTTAGGTCATTCAGATCTTCTTCGACCCTTTTTTTCCCTTTTCTTAATTTTTCGGCCTCTAATTTTTGAACATCCGCATCTAACCTCAGGTACATCTTTTCTTCTTCTAATTTCTCTATCCTCTTTCCAAACTCTGAACTTGTAACATCCTGATTTAGGGCCTAGTCGGAATAGTGGTGCGAGACCACAAATTTGAGGGTTATAAATGAGTTTTTGAGGTTTATGCCTTGTACGCATGCTAGTGTGAAATTTCATGAAGCAATTTTGTGAAATTATGGTTGAATTGTCCAAAAGGACTAAATTGCAAAAGTTGCAAAATGTGTGTTTCTAGAAGCTATATGTGTGAAATAGCTTTAGATTATTAATTAGAGGTCCTTAAATAGCAATTTATCCAAATTCTAATTTTTGGAAAAAATTGGGCATGAATGAGTTATAATTTAAAGTTTATAAAAAAGGGCATTTTGGTCATTTATCAAATAAGTGATTAAAATAGGAGAAAAGATGACAAAAATCATTCATCTTCTTCTCCAAGGCTGACAAAAATTCCAAAGAGCCATTGTTAGGGTTCTTCAAATTTTCAAGCTTGCTAGTAAGTGCATCTAGCCTCGTTTTTTATATTCTTTGTATTTTTGAAGTCCCGGTAGCATGAGTAAGTTATTTTTAGCTATTTGATGAGCTATGAGGATGTTCAAAAATGTGGTCATGTATGACATGCATGTATTTTGTAGTTTTATGAAAGATTATGAAAGCTTGATGTAGTAGAAACATCTTTTGTTAAGTGATTTTCCATGAAAATGCATGTAGGGACTTGATTGTGAAAATCTTAAGTTTGGTCATACATGTGTGTTTTAGTGAGAATTGATGATAGCTTTAGTTGAATAAGTGGTTTGACTAAGCATGAAAGACTAGAAAGTTGAATAAAAATCACTTTACGAGCCTTTGGGGCTAAAGTGTAAATTTGAGAAAGTTTAGGGGTAAAATAGTAATTTTGCTAAAGTATGAGATGTGGGTCAATTTAGTCAATGTATGTATTGAATAAGCTGATTTATTCATTATAGATAAAGAAAGACGAAGCCCGGATCGAAACCGAGGCAAAAGCAAGGTGGTGGACTAAATTGCAAGTCTCAATACTTTTGAGTATCGAGGTAAGTCTATGCATAAATAATGCATTTTTACTTACAATTTGTGAATGCTAAATAGTGTGTAGCATGATCGAGAATGATTGAGAACCTATGTGGTTCAAGTAGAATATGTGAATGGATGAATGATAGAGTAAGTAAATATGTTGATGTGTTGTAATAGTGCAAAAAGGTGGGCTAAGTGCGATACCATCCTAATGCATATTGACGATGAGCTGGCTATGTGCGATGCTATCGTTAGGTATGTTATTTAGTGGGCTATGTGTGAAACCGCTATGAATACCTTGTTGGTAGGCTAAGTGCGATACTACCTTACTAATTGAATGGGGTGGGCTTAGTGCGGAACCACCGAGAGATTTGCTGTGTGGATGTGATAGTGAGTAGATTAGCTGTGTGGATTGCTGTGTGGACTAGCTGTGTGGATTAGCTGTGTGGACTAGCTGTGTGGATTAGCTGTGTGGATGTATTATCGAGAAATAATGATGTGTTGTATATTGTGTAAATGTGATGTTGAATGCAGGGGTGTATGTCAATAGTTATGAGTAAGTGACTCATGATGTGTTAGAAATGTGGTAAGGGATACAAAGAGTAAGCATAGTTGTGAATTACTTATGTTAGTATAATGCTAATTGTTGCTTGGCTTATACTATATTGCTTAATTGTTTATGTGTAAACTTACTAAGCTCAAAGCTTACTCTCTTTCTTTTCCCTTGTCTTATAGAGTAAAAGTGTTGAATCGAGATACGAGGATCAATTGGAAGATCGGCCACACTATCAGCATGCTCTGGTACATTAGACTCAATGTTTTGTATATGGCATGTATAGGGGCTAGACAAATTAGTGAATTTTTTGTGTAAATGGCTAAGATGTGTTGGCCTTTAGATGGATAGTGTATTTTGTATAATGCCATGGTTGTTGGCTATTACATTATATGAAAGAAAGATGTAGTGTTCTATGTGAGATTGCACTTCAATTTGAGTTGATTATAGATGTGTTGTATGAGTGCATGTTGTGTAAGCTATAAGGGTGAGAAGAGCTTAGCAAATAGCTTTGTTCTTGGCCATGTGGATAGACATACGGGCGTGTGTCTAGGCAATGTGTGACACACGGTGAGCCCACGGGCGTGTGCTTTGGCCGTGCGTCCCCTGCAGGTTGACATATTAAGTCAGAATTGGCCACGAGCTAGACACACGGGCATGTGTCTAGACTCCAGGCCGTGTGAGAGAAGTCAGTGTTTACCACAGTTGGGAAGCACGGGCGTGTGCCTTGGCCGTGGGGCATTGGCAGAATGCTGGGTTTTTAAGCACGGTTTGGGAAAATGGGCGTGTGTGACTTCACACGGGCGTGTTGTACCTTGCACGGGCGTGTGAGCCCTGTTCAAAAGAGAAATTTTTTAAGATTGGAAAAAGTTCTGGTTTAGTCTCGAGAGCCCTCGTGTGTATGAGTGAGGCCTCGTAAGTCGAGAATGAGGTTGTTGAGATGACTTCAAAGAGTAGTTACGACGAGCCTAAGTGGCGATCAAGTGGTTTGAGTTCGGTAACGCCTCGGGCCCAGTTCTGGCGTAGAACCCAGGTAAGGGGTGTTACATTTAGTGGTATCAGAGCTATGGTTTAGTCGGTTCTATGACTACCGTAGCGGGTGTAAGAGTCTAGCTATACATGCCATAAGTGTACAATGATAGTGTATGGCTTCTGATGATTTTAAATCTTGTTTTATATAGTATATGGATTCCGATCCATCGACTGCTGATGAAGCAGCTAGTAATGCGTAGGCTCCTGCATAAGGAATCGCACCCGTTGAGAGTGGACCCGAGGTCAGGGGTCAAGGGGAAGAGGCACGGGAAGCCTTTCTCCAGATGATGAGTAATTGGTACTCGGACTATGTTCGAGCAAACCCTACTGCTCAACCTCCTCCACCTCCTCCTATACCTCAGCCAAATCCAGTGGCTCCTCAAGGTATGGATGTAGTGAGGATATCGAAACCCCAGATGGATAAGATTAGGAAACACGGGGCTGAGGAGTTTAGAGCTAAGGTAGATGATGACCCAGAGAGGGCGGAGTTTTGGTTGGAGAACTCGAT
This sequence comes from Gossypium sturtianum, assembly GCA_025698515.1. Classification (NCBI taxonomy): domain Eukaryota; kingdom Viridiplantae; phylum Streptophyta; class Magnoliopsida; order Malvales; family Malvaceae; genus Gossypium; species Gossypium sturtianum. Next base: position 121,855,659 of record CM046952.1, read on the forward strand.
GAGGGTGTTCGATGAACTCTCATGTACGCCTGAGGAGAGCTTGAATGTGCCGTATCCTTGCTGAGAGATTCGGCATACCATTGGTGGAAAACACTAACGTTGGTAGTCCTGAGAGAGCGGGTGACGTGAGACTTCTTTCTGGAAGAGTTCCAGAAGAAGTATATAAGCCAGCGATTTACTGATCGGAAAAGGAAGGAATTCCTTGAGTTGAAGCAAGGAAGGATGTCAGTAGCAGAGTATGAGCGTGAGTTTGTTAGGCTTAGCAAATACGCTCAAGAATGTGTATCGACTGAGACCATCTTGTGTAAGAGGTTCGAAGATGGGCTGAATGAGGACATCAAACTCCTAGTGGGCATTTTGGAGTTAAAAGAATTTGTGGTATTAGTTGAGAGGGAAAGTAAGGCCGAAGAGCTGAGTTCAGAAAAGAGGAGGGCTGTGAGTGAAGCCCAAGATGCTAGAAAGAGGCCGATGGGCAAGTCGTACCAAGCTCAGTCGAAAAGATCCAAGGAAGTGAATCCTCGGACGACAGCACCAGTGGGTTATTCGCATCGAGACTTGGGCAATACTCGTTCAGGTTCGAGAGTCCAAGCTACCTCGATGGAAAGTGTGGGCAATCCGAAGAGTAAACCGGAGTTTCCAAGTTGTGGTAGATATCACACTGGAGAGTGTTGGGGTAATAGTCGAAACTGTTATAAGTGTGGTTCCCCCGACCATTTTATCCGAAACTGTCCCGAGAGGGATGATAAGGAAGAGAGGCAAGATGTAACACCCCTAACCCGTAACCGTCACCGGATTAGGGTTAAAGGCGTTACCAGACAGATCGGAAAGCATTTACAGAAATTCATACATTCATTCATCATTCTCAAGCATAGTGACCCTTAATACGGCCAACAAGACCCTAAGCATGCATATAAACCAAGTTGGGACTAAACTGAAACACATACAGAATCTCATGGAAAAATTTAAACTTTTCTAAAATATAGGGAGACACGCCGTGGGAGGAGACCGTGTGCCTCCACGGCTTCTAGACACCCCCTGTGTGTCCATCCGTGTCTATATACTGACTATATCAACACGGTCACTAGGCACGCCCGCAGTGCCATGGCCGTGTGCTACTAGGCCATATCTTGACTTCCCCACCACGCCACCAAGCACGCCCATGTGCCATGGCCGTGTGCTCTTAGCTAGCTCTTGACTTGCACACCACGGCTGGCCGACACCCCGTGTCGAGGCCGTGTGCTACTAAGCTACATTCTCGCCAATTCACCCATGGTCTTTAGGCACGCCAGTGTGCAACAACAGTAAACATTATAGGCCATTTACAAGGCCAAAATGCCACCCATAAGGGTCAAACCTACAAGCAACATATATCATCCCATTTCATTCACATATAACCACCAAAATATACCAAATAGCCATCCCAAATCATGCATATTTGACAACTAAGGAAATCACACAATAATACATTCAATATCCATTCTATCTTTACATTCAAAACCAATTCCAAACATACCAATTTGCATGACCAAATCACAATTATGCCCAAACACCATTCATCTATATATTTACCATATCATAACCATTTCATATATCAACTAATCTTACCAAAACAACTTCACATATCACATTCCTTTAAGCATATTACCAAAACATAACTAGCCAAATCACATGGCTAAGTTCGCATAACAATTCATACCAATGACTAGCCTATACATGCCATATCTAGCCATATACATTTTCAAAGTGTACCAAAATAAGTTTAGTAGTGTGATGACGATCCGTGATGGTCCCAAGCCTTCAGTAGCTTTGACGACCTATAAAACAGAGAAAACATACACAGAGTAAGCTTTCCAAAAGCTTAGTAAGTCATATACAAATAAACTTGGTATGGAAGGCATATATGCAAATAAATACATTGGCACATATCAATCACTTAGCAAACTCTCACTTATTTACTTTGGTTCATACAATTTTAACCACATTAGCCATTTTCACCATTCAAGAATCATACAAACATATAGCTCATCTAGCCAAAACAATTCTTATCATATCATAAATTCCATATACATCTCATCATAGTAAGATCACTTAGATGCTTACTTTATATACACAAATAGTGTATAATCAACTTACCTGAATCGGATTTAATATCACCTAATTGTTCATAGCTCGGATTTGTAATTTGTATCACAAACTTGCCCGTTGAACCACTAGGAATTTAGTAGGATACTCAGAAAGCCTGGAATAGTCGTACAATGCCAACGTCCCAGACGAGGTCGTACATGCACTCGGATATCGATGCCACTGTCCCAGACAGGGTCTTACACGAATCAATACAATGTCGATGTCCCAGACATGGTCTTACACGTAAAGCTCATATCGATGCCAACGTCCCAGACGTGGTCTTACTCATAAAGCTCGTATCGTTGCCTTCGTCCCAGACGAGGTCTTACACGAAATCTCAAATCAACGCCAACGTTCCAGATGTGGTCTTACATGATAAAACAGAACAGATACCTATGTCATGACATAGCTAATCCTCTCTATTCCTAGGTTCGTACGGGGCTTTTCGGACTTTATCGCTATATCGGCCTTATCTCGTAATTCATATGCACAACCTATCATAAGCATTCATTATCAACATTAGTCATATGAACAAATACAATTGCATACATATACGTTTATTTGCATAGTGACTTACCTCGGATTTGGTTTATTGGAATGAAAACGGCTACTCAGTTACTTTCGCTTTCCCGCGATCTAAATCCGTTTTCCTCGGTTCTTGATCTAAACATATTCAGAATTAACCCTTTTATTCACTAATTCATTCAATTCAATCCATGGACACACATTTAGGGCTATTTGCAAATTAACCCTCAAATTTGCACACTTAATCAATTTAGTCCATTTTTCTCAAAATATCAAATTCACAAATTTTGTTCACACATAAGCATAGCCTAACCTCCCTAGGGACTATATAAGTCCAAATATTTCATCAAATTCACAAATTAGTCCTCCAAAATAATATTTTCACAATTTTGCCCTATTTAGCTAAATTCATCAAAACTTCAAGAACAAAACATGTTCATCTTACTCAAATCTTTCATTTAACCACTAAACTCATCTCAAAACTCTACATATCATCAATGGCATTTTACACAAACATCATCAATACAAAAAATTAAGACATGGGTTTTGTAGCTCTCAAAGCAATGATTACAAAAACGTAGAAATTATTGAAAACCGACTCAAAACATACCTCAATTTTTGGCTTGTAAGTGCTGAATACCTAGCTCAATTTTTATTTCTTTTCTTTGGTGTTTTTTGGTGGTAAAATGGATGAATGAACATCCACTAACACTTTTGTTTCTTTTATTATAACATATTAATATAAAATATAAATTTTAACTAATGTTTTTAATATATAAAAACATATAATTATACATTTCATCATTCAATGCCGTCCACTAGCCATAGAATTGGCTTAATTGCCACATAAGTCCTCACACTAAAAAAGACATAACAAATAGACATCTTTTCATAAAGCATGCTAGTTTTGCATTTGATGTAATTCAATCCTTTTATCAAATTAAACACACAGACAGACAAATTAACTTACGAAAATTTAGCACATGCTTAATCACATATCAAAGACACAAAATATAATATTAAAATATTATTTAGACCCGGATTCATGGTCCCAAAACCACTGTTCCGACTAGGGTATTAACCGGACTGTTACACAAGAGATGAGACCTAGCGATGTGTCTGCAAGGGGTAGACCACCAAGGAACCCGAGAGGCAGGAATAGTGGTAGAGGTGCGCCCAGAGATTCTGCTGTGAGACCAGAGGGTCGGGCACCTGCGAGGACGTATGCTATTCGCGCTCGCGAAGAAGCATCCTCCTCGGATGTGATAACGGGTACATTTTCTCTCTATGACACCTTTGTTATTGCTTTAATAGATCCAGGGTCTACTCATTCTTATATTTGCATGAGATTAGCATCTAGTTTGAGTATGACCATTGAGTCTACGGATGTAGTGGTTAAGGTGTCAAACCCGTTAGGAAAGCATGTGTTAGTGGACAAAGTGTGTAAGAATTGTCCTTTATTGTTTGAGAATCATTGTTTTCCGATAAACCTTATGTTGTTGTCATTTGATGAGTTTGATTTAATCCTAGGCATGGATTGGTTGACTACCCATAGTGTCTTAGTGAACCGTGGTAGTAAGTTTATTGAATTGAAATGTGAGAGTGGAGATGTGGTTCGGGTTGAATCGTGTGGATCGGATAGTCTACCAGCTGATGATTTCTTCCCTAGTGGTGAGAAATGTTTGAGAAAAGGATGTGAGTCCTATCTTGCTTTTGTGTTGAATACTCGAGAGGTTAGAGTAGAGTTTGAAAGCGATGTCGGTGGTATCTCGAGTATCCGGATGTATTTCTGGAAGAGTTACCCTGGATTACCTCCAAAGGAGAGAGGTCGAGTTTGGAATTGAGTTGGTTCCGAGAACGGCACCTATTTCAATTGCTCCATATAGAATGGCACCTGTAGAGTTGAAAGAATTGAAGGTTCAGTTGCAAGAGTTGACAGATAAGGGTTTTGCAAGACTGAGCTGCTCGCCGTGGGGTGCTCTGGTATTATTCGTGAAGAAGAAAGATGGGTCTATGAGGTTGTGTATAGACTATAGACAACTGAACAAGGTGACGGTGAAGAATAAGTATCCTTTACCAAGGATTGATGATCTTTTTGATCAACTGAAGGGAGCTACAGTGTTCTCCAAGATAGACTTGAGGTCTAGTTATTATCAGCTCAAAGTGAAAGAGCAAGATGTGTTGAAAACTGCATTTCGGACAAGGTATGGCCATTATGAGTTTTTGGTTATGCCGTTTGGTTTGACGAATGCACCTGCGATTTTTATGGATCAGATGAACTGTGTTTTCAGACCATATGTGGACAAGTTTGTAGTTGTCTTTATTGACGATATATTGATCTACTCTCGGAATGAGAACGATCACGAAGAGCATTTGAGAATTGTCTTGCAAACTTTAAGAGATAAGCAGTTGTATGCTAAGTTTAGCAAGAGTGAGTTTTGGCTCCGAGAGGTCGGATTCCTAGGATACATGGTGTCAGGTGATGGTGTCAGAGTTGACCCGAGTAAGATATCGGCTATTGCGGATTGGAAACCGCCGAGGAACGTATCTGAAATTAGAAGTTTCTTGGGATTAGCAGGATATTACAGACGTTTCGTAAACGGGTTCTCTGTGATTGCTACTCCGATGACGAAGTTGTTGCATAAAGATGTCAAGTTTGAATGGACTGAGACATGTCAACAGAGCTTCGAGAGACTGAAAACAATGTTGACTGAGGCACCGGTATTGGTTCAACCAGAATCGGGGAAGGAGTTCGTGGTTTATAGTGATGCGTCATTTAATGGTCTCGGTTGCGTGTTGATGCAAGAGGGTATGGTAGTCACTTACGCCTCGAGGCAGCTAAAACTGCACGAGAAGAATTATCCGACTCATGATTTGGAGTTAGCGGCGATTGTTTTTGCGTTAAAGATTTTGCGACATTACTTGTATGGTGAGAAGTACCGAATCTTTACGGATCACAAGAGTTTGAAGTATTTGATGGATTAGAAGGATCTGAATTTGTGACAGAGACGGTGGCTTGAGTTGTTGAAAGACTATGAGTTAGTCATTGACTACCACCCGTGAAAAGCGAATGTAGTTGCGGATGCCCTGAGTAGGAAATCCTTGTATGCTCTAAGAGTTATGAGCACGAGTTTAGCATTGTCTGATGATGGTGCTATTTTGGCAGAATTGAGAGCTAAGCCACTATTTGTTCAACAAATATGTGAGGCTCAGAGAAATGACAGTGAGATGCAAGCTAAGATAGCTAAGTGCGGATCAGAAAGTGATTCTGATTTTCGAGTGGATTTGAATGGTTGCCTGACGTATCGTGACAAAATTTATGTTCCTATAGATGAGGAGTTGATTCAAAAGGTTTTGCATGAGGCCCACAGTGGATATTTGTCAGTACATCCGGGCAGTACGAAAATGTACAACGACCTGAAAAAGTTATATTGGTGGCCGGGTATGAAAAGAGATATTCCAGAGTTTGTGACAAAGTGTCTGATTTGCCAACAGGTGAAGGCTGAGCATCAAGTGCCTTGGGGATTGCTTCAGCCAATAATGGTACCCGAATGGAAGTGGGATCAGATTACCATGGATTTTGTAACGGGGTTGCCGATGACTCCGAGAAAGAGAGATGCTGTGTGGGTTGTTGTGGATAGATTGACAAAGTCGGCTCACTTTATTCCAGTACGTGTTGATTATTCACTGGACAAGTTAGCTGAGTTGTATGTGGCAGAGATAGTGAGGTTGCATGGTGTGCCTGTGTCTATTATATCGGATAGAGATCCGAGGTTTACTTCAAGATTTTGGAAGAAGTTGCAAGAGGCCATGGGTACGAGATTGAATTTCAGTACTACGTTCCATCCGTAAACCGATGGTCAGTCTGAAAGAGTGATTCAAGTTCTTGAAGATATGCTTCGATGCTGTGTGTTAGAATTCGAAGGTAGTTGGGAGAGATATCTACCTTTGGTCAAATTCGCCTACAACAATAGTTATCAGTCGAGTATACAGATGGCACCGTATGAGACTTTGTATGGTCGTAAGTGTTGGACTCCTTTGTATTGGACCGAGCTTAGTGAGAAGCGGATCCATGGGGTCGATTTAGTAAAGAAAATCGAAGAGAAGGTGAAAGTAATCCGTAATAGTCTGAGAGCTGCTTCGGACCGACAGAAGTCGTACGTGGATTTGAAAAGAAAAGAAATTGAGTTTAAAGTGGGCGACAAAGTGTTTTTGAAAGTGTCCCCGTGGAAGAAGATTATGAGATTTAGACAAAAAGGGAGATTGAGTCCAAGGTTCATGGGGCCGTATGAGATTACAGATAGAATTGGGCCTGTAGCATACTGGTTGGCTTTGTCGGTAGATTTGGAAAAGATTCATAATGTGTTCCATGTGTCGATGTTGCGACAGTATCGCTCCGATCCTTCACATGTGATTCCTTCGACGAAAATTGAGATAAGACCGAATATGTCTTATGAAGAGGAGTCGATTAAGATCTTGGCTCGAGAAGTGAAACAGTTGAGAAATAAGAGCATAGCACTAGTGAAAGTGTTATGGCAGAAACATGGTGTGGAAGAGGCTACGTGGGAAACGGAAGAAGCTATGAGAGAGCAACATCCAAACCTCATTACTGGTAAGATTTTCGGGGGCAAAAATCTCTAAAGGGGGGAGAGTTGTAACATCCCGGTTTAGGGCCTAGTCGGAATAGTGGTGTGAGACCATAAATTCGAGGGTTATAAATGAGTTTTTGAGGTTTATGCCTTGTATGCATGCTATTGTGAAAGTTTCATGAAGCAATTTTGTGAAATTGTGGTTGAATTGTCCAAAAGGACTAAATTGCAAAAGTTACAAAATGTGTGTTTTTAGAAGCTATATGTGTGAAATAGCTTTAGATTATTAATTAGAGGTTCTTAAATAGCAATTTATCCAAATTCTAATTTTTGGACAAAATTGGGCATGAATGAGTTAAAATTTAAAGTTTATCAAAAAGGGCATTTTGGTCATTTATCAAATAAGTGATTAAAATAGGAGAAAAGATGACAAAATTCATTCATCTTCTTCTCCAAGGCTGCCGAAAATTCCAAAGAGTCATTGTTAGGGTTCTTTAAATTTTCAAGCTTGCTAGTAAGTGCATCTAGCCTCGTTTTTTATATTCTTTGTATTTTTGAAGTCCCGGTAGCATGAGTAAGCTATTTTTTAGATATTTGATGAGCTATGAAGGATGTTCAAAAATGTGGTCATGTATGACATGCATGTATTTTGTTTTTTTATGGAAGATTATGAAAGCTTGATGTAGTAGAAACATCTTTTGTTAAGTGATTTTCCATGAAAATGCATATAGGGACTTGATTGTGAAAATCTTAAGTTTGGTCATACATGTGTGTTTTAGTGAGAATTGATGATAGCTTTAGTTGAATAAGTGGTTCGAATAAGCATGAAAGACTAGAAAGTTGAATAAAAATCACTTTACGAGCCTTTGGGGCTAAAGTGTAAATATGAGAAAGTTTAGGGGCAAAATAGTAATTTTGCTAAAGTATGAGATATGGGTCAATTTAGTCAATGTATGTATTGAATAAGCTGATTTATTCATTGTAGATCAAGAAAGACGAAGCACGGATCGAAACCGAGGCAAAAGCAAGGTGGTGGACTAATTGCAAGTCTCAATACTTTTGAGTATCGAGGTAAGTCTATGCATAAATAATGCATTTTTACTTACACTTTGTGAATGCTAAATAGTGTGTAGCATGATCGAGAATGATTGAGAACCTATGTGGTTCAAGTAGAATATGTGAATGGATGAATGATAGAGTAAGTAAATATGTTGATGTGTTGTAATAGTGCAAAAAGGTGGGCTAAGTGCGATACCATCCTAATGCATATTGACGATGAGCTAGCTATGTGCGATGCTATCGTTAGGTATGTTATTTAGTGGGCTATGTGCGAAACTGCTATGAATACCTTGTTGGTAGGCTAAGTGCGATACTACCTTACTAATTGAATGGGGGTGGGCTTAGTGCGGAACCACCGAGAGATTTGCTGTGTGGATGTGATAGTGAGTAGATTAGCTGTGTGGATTAGTCAGTGTGGATTAGGCGTGTGTGGACTAGGCTGTGTGGATTAGTCGTGTGGATGTATTATCGAGAAATAATGATGTGTTGTATATTGTGTAAATGTGATGTTGAATGCATGGGTGTATGTCAATAGTTATGAGTAAGTGACTCATGATGTGTTGGAAATGTGGTAAGGGATACAAAGAGTAAGCATAGTTGTGAATTACTTATGTTAGTATAATGCTAATTGTTACTTAGCTTATACTTTGTTGCTTAATTGTTTATGTGTAAACTTACTAAGCTCAAAGCTTACTCTCTTTCTTTTCCCTTGTCTTATAGAGTAAAAGTGTTGAATCGAGATACGAGGATCAATTGGAAGATCGCCCACACTATCAGCATGCTCTGGTACATTAGACTCAATGTTTTGTATATGGCATGTATAGGGGCTAGACAAATTAGTGAATTTTTGGTGTAAATGGCTAAGATGTGTTGGCCTTTAGATGGATAGTGTATTTTGTATAATGCCATGGTTGTTGGCTATTACATTATATGAAAGAAAGATGTAGTTTTCTATGTGAGATTGCACTTCAATTTGAGTTGATTATGGATGTGTTGTATGAGTGCATGTTGTGTAAGCTATAAGGGTGAGAAGAGCTTAGCAAATAGCTTTGTTCTTGGCCATGTGGATAGACACACGGGCGTGTGTCTAGGCCATGTGTGACACACGGTCAGCCCACGGGCGTGTGCTTTGGCCGTGCGTCCCCTGCAGGTTGACATTTTAGTCAGAATTGGCCACGAGCTAGACACACGGGCGTGTGTCTAGACTCCAGGCCGTGTGAGGGAAGTCAGTGTTTACCACGGTTGGGAAGCATGGGCGTGTGCCTTGGCCGTGGGGCATTGGCAGAATGCTGGGTTTTTAAGCATGGTTTGGGAACATGGGCGTGTGTGACTTCACACGGGCGTGTTGTACCTTGCACGGACGTGTGAGCCCTGTTTAAAAGAGAAAATTTTTAAGATTGGAAAAAGTTCCGGTTTAGTCTCGAGAGCCCTCGTGTGTATGAGTGAGGCCTCGTAAGTCGAGAATGAGGTTGTTGAGATGACTTTAGAGAGTAGTTACGATGAGCCTAAGTGGCGATCAATTGGTTTGAGTTCGGTAACGCCTCGGGCCCGGTTCCGGCGTAGAACCCGGGTAAGGGGTGTTACAGAACTCATCTTTTCGAAATCTTGTTTTACAATCTCTAACTCTGATGGGACCACTTGCAAGCATTCCTCTCTTGATCGGGCACCTTCTGGATTCAGCTCGGGGATGTTATCATTAATTCTTCTAATCCTCCATCCACTGTATTCTGTGGTCGTCATTGGACCTGCGGATAATCTCTTCATCCTACGAATCTAATTCCAAGCACCAGAAATCTCCTTAACCCTCTTCTTATAGCTTTCCCCTCTGTATGAGAACTCACATTGAGCCAGCCCATATGTCGTTGGTACAAACTGCCTTGATCCGTATTGCCTCAGTACGAGCAAATGGGCATACCCAACGGCTCCCCAAATTCCAAGTAAAGGAACCCAGTCAAAACTCCCACACCGATAAAGGATTTCGTTGAGAATCATCCAAGGATCCCTCCACTCAATATCCTTCTCTTGAAGGTTTTGCAGGAGCGCCATCCAGTTTTCCTCGGGCACGTCTTCTCTCCTGGGTGTAGCCACTATTTCTTTTAATGGAGAATAACTCTCAGAAAAAACTCGATAAGAAACTTTCTCCACATTCCAGAAATGACTGTGGAACCAAACTAATAACAACTGCGCGCATCCAATGAACCTGCCTTCACCTGCTCTCCGACATGCATTCAAAGATCTGAACGTCTCGGCTAAGATCGCAGGTACGGGCGTGACCCCTTTGTCAAGTCGATCGAATAGATCAGTAACTGCTTCATCTACATGTCTCAGAGCTTTAGGAAAAATTACCAAACCATAAATACTCAGGGCAAAGACGTCAATCCTCTTCTTTACATCTGGATGTGCTAGAATCAGGTCCTTCAAGCTCACCCAAACCCTCACCTTTCTCTTAAATTCTGGCTGTAACCCACCGTTTACTCATCCCCGTGATATTCATTAACTTCTTCACAAAAGTTGGGACATGTATCCCGGAAGCAATCCACTAGCCCATGTGGAGGTGAAAACCTCACGAAGGCATAGCTTCTCGCTCCCACTTAAAGGTGCGACCACAACGGTCATGCAATGCAATGCAGAGATATTTTATAAAATAGAACCACATGCAATAAAAAGGATCATGGTTTTTCAAATCAGACTTTTAAATTTGGACAAAAGGACAAGAAATAATTAATTTTACGGCTTGACTCTCTTATTGGTCCCCAGTGGAGTCGCCAAGCTATCGAAACCATTTTTATGTTTTGGTTTTAAAAACGGGGGTCGACTTTTAAAAAATAAAAAAACGGGAGTCGCCACCAATTCCTTTTTACTTAGGTGTGATTGGATCACCTTATAAAGCGTTTTTTTAAAACATTAATTTTGGCCTACGAAATTCAAGAAAACGGGTTCGGGAGTCGGTTACGTACGAGGAAGGATTAGCACCCTCGTAACGCCCAAAATTGGTACCTAATTGATAAAATCATGTCCTAATGTTGAAAATTCGAAAACTTTAAAATATGATCCTTCTATTTGAAAGAAAACCAAGACTTACCTATCTCAAAGAAATAAAATGCTATACCCAATAAGTTAGGATGTAACATCTCATGACATCGAAACTAGGCTCGCCTTTAATTTAAAAAAATTCTTACCTCGAGACACAAAACATCATATCCAATAAGTTAGGGTACAACGTTTTGGATTCGTGAGAATAAGTTTTAATTTGAAATTTATAGGTTTAAGAAAAGGATACTTGACACCTTAAGTTCCACGAGAAAAATTAAAACCCAGTAAGTTAGGGTATAATTTCTCTCGAAGTCCCCAAATATCATATATCGCTGTTTTTTTTTAAATATTTGAATAAAATGCGTCAATTCAAAAAGTGTTTTTATAAAACAATGGTTTGAGTAAAATGTGGCATATATATATATATATATATATATATATATTACAAAACATCAATTCCAAATAGCAATTCTTCACTATTACAAATCATATTAAAAATTATAGACAATTAACGAAAGACTAATGTGACATGGCAAATGATATATATAATAAATGGACTATGCTAAAACAATATTAAGCAAATAAAAGAACATAATAAACGAATACAAGATATAAAATAAGCAACAACAATTAAGAATCTATATGAAACATAATAATTCGAGAAATGAATATTAAATTCTACAAACAATATCAAATATGAGAAGTAAATCAATAATATATTTAAACACTGAATTATAACAAAAATAAAAAATATGATAATTTTTTAAAACAATTAATATGTACAAACAATATATTTTAAATGAATAAAAAACTTAGAGCATATATATAAAAAAATATATAGGGATACTTATAATAAATTTTAATAATTTAATACATATATAAATGATAATATATAATAAAACGATTAATAAATAACATATAATAATTTCAAATAAAGATATATAAAGATTACATATATAATATAAGCAATATAAATAAAATATGTTATACTATATAAATAAATTTTATACAAAATAAAATTTAAAAAAATATATATGATATAATATAATACTAAATAATATACAAAATTTAAAAAAATATAATATAATAACTAATTTATAAATTATAAAATAATATGTAGTATATATAGATAATTAAACTAAATAAAATAATAAATATTAATAATTTAATATTTATAAAAACAATATGTATTTAAGAAAACAATACACAAAAATTTTATACTATTAATGAATTAATATATAGATAGTAAAAATGATATAGAATTTTTAATATGATAAAACAATTTAATATAATGTTAAAATAATTTAAAAATAAAATAAAATAAAAAGGTTTTAAAAATAAACAAAGAAACAGGAATTAAATAGAAATAAAAATAAATGTAAAAGGACTAAATTAAAACGCGCGTCACACTGTAGGGACCCATTAGGCAATTATGCCATATCTCCTAAACGGCGCCCGCTATATTATCACCCTTAAATAGCCCGAGGACTAAATTGAAAGGAAATACAGATCTCGTGGCTAATTTAAAAAATAAAAAGAAATTCAATTAGGACGAAATTATAATTAATAAAATTGCGGAGGGACTAAAATGGCAAATTACCCTTTTTATAAAAAACGCGCGGATCCTCCTCGGGTTTTCGGGTCAACGCGCGGATCTAGCCTTAAAACGACGTCGTTTTGGTCATTAACTGACCACACCAAAACGGCGCCGTTTATTTGGCCTATATAAAGTAGTTTTCAAAAAAAAATCATTTAAACCCCGTTTAAAAAAAACTTAAAAATCTCTCAAAAGTCCTCCCCTCCTCTGTCCGGAGTCTGGTCATCGGACTCGTGGGCCACCGCCTCACGCGCCACATGCGCCGCCTCAGTCGGCAGCCGGAGAGTCAAATCTCTCTGTTTCGAAGGTAGTTTTCTCACCCTTTTTATTTTAATACTATTTTGTATATAAAATGTAACATCCTGAATTTTTGGGCCTGTGCGTTTAATGGGTGGATATGTTTAATGTGTTAATTTAAGTATTAGGGGTCCAAATTGGGCTCGGAGTTTGAAGTAGGTCAGTAGTTAAAATTCTTGTTTGAACACTTTAGGGAAAGCTTGATAAGTTAGGGCATAATAGATATTAGCTATGTTTTAAAACACAAATGGGCTTGTGGCTGGTGGTCGATAGCGCCACTTAGAGAGCAAGGGGGTGACGCCACACAAGGGAGTAAGGGGCCCAAGTTCAAGTTTCTTGGAGCCCAACTCTTTTAATTTAAGTTAGCTAATTTTCGGCAATTAATTAAGTGGAGTTGGACGGCAACAAGGCTTAAAAATAGGAGGATTTAGGTGAAGGGGATAATGCGATATTATAGTTGATAACATGGAAGATAAGGGAGGAAATTTAGGATCCGATCTGTTGGTCACGGTGGTGGCGAATTTCAAACTCGAGGGGAGGAGAAATCGGTTTCGATTTGGCTAAGGGTGCCAAAATTTCCCTTACTAATTAACTGGTTTTAGTTGTCAAAAGAGGCAATTCCGGCTTTTGGTTAGTAGGAGTGCCAAAACTTTAAATAGTCGGGGAGGTTTCTTTCTTTATTTTCTAGGCATTTAGGGTTTCTATCTTTTCTTTCTCTTCTTATCTCGAGTAAAAGCCAAAACTCCATTGTTCTTTTCTCTTCTTTCTTCTAAAAGCCGAAACCTCATAATCCTTCCTCTATATTCTTTTGATCCTTGCTAAGGCCGAAACCACCCCTAGTCTGCCAGAAATTCTCTTTTCCTCTTCCTGCGATTTCTTTATTAAAAGTCAATCATCATAGACTTCTTTGAATCATCTTCACTTTCTGACTTTCGCAAAAAGCCGAAATCTCCTAAGAGTAGCCGAATCTCCTCTATTAAGGTAGGTGTCGACTCTTGTTATTTCTTAAGATCTCTTTCGGTTTTTAGGAGTCACGGCTGAATGGCCACTTGGTTTGTTAAGGCTGTCGATTGAGGCTAATACTTTCTCTCTTTTTGCGTTTTGGGCGACATTCCGGGATTTGAAGGAAACCTGATCGTCTAGATCTAAAAGTCAGAAATCGCTAGTCTCTAATTTCGGGATTTTAAGGTAAGGGGGTTCTCTTTAGATTTCCGTTAGATTTGCTAACACATTTGAGATCTTAACCATATGTTATGGTTTAACAACCCTATTTCGTTATAGTAGTTTTGACAAGGACTTTTGATGGAATCGAATATGGATCAGGCAAAGGAGAGGATTGGGTTTGTAAACCCAATCCCTAAGTTTAAGAAACGTGCGGTGTCAGCAGTTCGAGATTAGCCACCGGGTTGTGGACCGGCTTCTGAACAACACCTTAGGCAGATAGCAGTTGTGTCGACTACGGATAGCATCGACATAAGAAGTATCGTTTTATCGGTAATCAGGTGTGTAGATCTCTATCACACTACTTAACCTGTTTATATACATGTGTTATGGGCTAAAAGCCGGAAAAGTAGGCTGTATGAACAATCGTGTTACCCAAAAAGGGTAGGCAATGGATGCCAGGTATGTAATCATAGAAATCTCTATGTGTATCGATAAATGTATATATGAAAGCCTATTCTCTTAAAGATGGTATGATGTTTTCAATTTTTCATGTGTGTATGCATGGGGTGGGATTATGATAATGAAGGGGAAGTGCATAATAGGTCACATGGTGATCGGTGGTTAGACCACAAATTCAAATGTTAGGTCACATAGTGATCGGTGGCTATGCCACGTTTAATGATTCTGATTAATAGGAATAGGCGATGCATTGTCGTTATGGTGTGTAGCAGATGGAGGGTTGATTCTAGAAATCCCCGATGTGTGATGGTTGGTACGGGTTGGTGTGTAGAGGATGGAATTCTAGGTTGGGTTGGGCTATTCATCATTTATTATTTGTCATGTAAATATGATTGTTGCCTTTATGTATGGGCCAGGGCTCATAATGTGTTTGTGGGCCTCAGGTCGTTGTGTGTTTCGGGATTTATACACTGAGTCTTGGTGACTCACCCTTTTATTTTTCCTACTCTTTCAGATGAGTAGTAGATCGTGGACATGGGAGCCGAGACGGACTCAAGGGGCCATCAAGTTATTTAATTTCATACACTATTTCGGTTTTTTTATTTAAGTTATAATTTTTGGGATTAATTATGTAATAAGGCCCAGGGCTTAGGTTATCGTTTTCTTTATTTTATTTGCTGATGTTTACAGTTTAAAATTTATGTTCAAGGACTTAAGTCTCAAAAAGTAATAAAATGGGTTTTCCAACCATGTTCAACGTAAAAACAAAGGTTTCCAACAAATATCTTATTTTTACCAAATGCCTAAGTAAAGTGAAACACCCCACACCCGGCCTACGAGCCTGGACCGGATCTGGTATGTTCCTTAAGTAAACTGGTTACAAAATTCTTTTATTACCAGAGGAAAACTTGTGCGATTTTTAAAAACTATTGTTTTGGGTTGGGCTTGAGTTAAAAACCCATTTATCTTATTTTAAAATCCAATTAATTAGGATGAAAAAAATACAATTAGGGTTTATTTTTAAAGAAATAAATTTTACTTAACTTTAATTGAAAATAATTCGTAACATAGTAATTAAAAATAAAAGTAAAGAAGTGTAACTTATGGCCTTATTACATCAAGTAGAATCCCAAAATAAAATTCTAAAATACTTAAATAAATTTAAATATCCATATTGAATAAAACTTCAAGCTGAGCATGGCCATCCCTAAGCTTCCGCCGAACCCGGTCCATTATTGATTGTCACCTGAAAAATAGTCCCACAACGGGGTGAGTCAACAGACTCAATGTGTACACAACACTAAAATTCAATAGATCCGCATACATTTTTCATATCCAATACTTATTCATATAACAGATAAAAATGATGATGCAACCCAAACCCAAACCTAGGTGCCATCCGCTACACATCCCCGTACCAACCTGCACACCGTGGGGACTACTAAGTCAACCCTCCATCCGCTACACACCATCGAAGGCAATCGCTGCAGTCGACGTGCTCATCGCCCATATAAAATTTTGTGGCATAGCCACCAGATATAGTGTGTCATGGGACACCACATTCGAGATAATGTAACCGAAGTTACCACATTCGAGATAATGTGACCAAGTCACCACATTCGATAGTGAGACCGTAGTCATCACATTCACTTCCCCTTTTTCATATATCCCGAATGACCCATATTATTCATATCATGCATATCATACTTAAATTCTCATTCTTATAAATTTTCACATGTTATAAATAACATATTTCATAATCCTAGTGGAAGTAGGAAACGTACCTGAGTACTTTGTACCATATTATGGTACCTTAGCCACATTCTTATAAACATGCATATTTTACATATTACCATCAATCTTATTAAAAGTTAGTGTGGGGTACACACCTGATTCGTTTAACGAAGTCCTTGAAATCCCGAAGAACCGATCTACTGATTTAGATCCTTAACTCCTATATTCGGCCAATCATTTAAACACATTAACAAACCTTTTTGGCTTTAAAACCAAATCCTAGTAGGATTTGTATACTGAAAACCTACCTTGTTGCCGATTGACTTAAGAATCAAGTCCCAAAACTTTGTTGTATTCCTTCTTTGTGATCTCAAATCCCGAAAAGTATCCTTGCTTTCCTAGGGATGTCGAAATTCCTATAATCACATGTTAGGTTTAATCTAACATTAAAACTTAAAACAAGACCTTTGGATCTTATAGTTTCTTACCTTAGATCCCGAAATATTCCTCCTTGTAGTCGATGAGTTGTAGAAACCCGAGAGATCCCCTAATACTTGATCGACTACTTCCTTGCTTAGATTCATAGGGAGATTCGGCTATGGCTTCTAATGGAGAGGAAAATATTCGGCTAGGTTCCAACAATTACTTAATCTCGACTTGACAAAAGAAAAGAAAGAAGAGAAGAGAAGAGAGCACTAAGAATTCGACAGAGAAAGGAGGAAGCATAAATTGATGAGTAGCCCTCCTTCCTTCCTTTTATAGCCGAAATTATCATCTAAGGAGTCCCTTACTTGGCCACCACTCCTCTATCCGGTAACTTTATCCTTTAATTATCACTTAAAATAAAAGATAATTCAAAGAACTATCCTTACTTAGCCAAAATTATTAAACTCAAAGTCCCTTACTTGGCCATCACTTCTCCCTTATTTTCCTCTTTATCTCTTTATTCAAATTAAAAGAATTTAATCCAACAATTATCTCTTGAAAATAATGATAAATAAATCCCTTATTTATCCACTATTTATAAAATAATAAAAGCTCCTAATTTATAGCCATGTCCGTCCACCTCGGTCTTACGGAAGCAAAAATAAAACCTCCTTTATTTGCTTCCCAAGTGACTCGAACTCAGCCCATTCCTCTTGCATATGGCGCCATTTCCATAGGCCCTAAGTGGCATCTTGGACAACTTTTCCAAGCCTGTTTTGTGTGTCAAATTTCACAAACTTTTTCTTTTAAGGCCACCTTGCCTTAATTTCCCCTTTTAAACCTTAAAACTCGTCATTTCTAGGTCATTTCTAGGTTTCCAAAAATTTCGTTCGGCTCAGTAAACTTGACATTTTCTTACATTTCCAAGTTTCCAGAAATGTTCACTTTCCATTTTCCTTACATTTCCTAGTTTCCAAAAATGTTCACCTTCCATTTTAAACTTAACATTTCCATACATTTTCGTGTTTCTAAAAATGTTCATTTCTAACTCATTTTCATTCATTTCCG
Organism: Gossypium sturtianum; assembly: GCA_025698515.1. Classification (NCBI taxonomy): domain Eukaryota; kingdom Viridiplantae; phylum Streptophyta; class Magnoliopsida; order Malvales; family Malvaceae; genus Gossypium; species Gossypium sturtianum. The sequence continues at coordinate 121,873,734 of CM046952.1, forward strand.
GTTTCCAAAAATATTCAAAATTTATTCTTAGTACCTAAAACATGTCACTTCGTAGAACTAAACCGAAAATGCATAGGCCCTTTCCAGGATGTTACGCTTTCTACCCCTTAAAAAAAAATTTCGTCCTCGAAATTTCCTAACTAAAATAATTGAGGGTATTGCTGTCCCATCGTCTCTTCTGGTTCCCACGAAGCTTCCTCCGATCCATGGTTGCGCCATAACACTTTAACTAGAGGAACTGACTTCCTACGTAGCACTTTCACATCACGTTCCAATATTTGAATCGGCTCTTCCTCATACGATAAGTCTGGCCTTAGCTCTACTTCTTCGACAGGTACCACATGAGACGGATCCGATCGGTAACGACGTAGCATGGATACATGGAATACGTCGTGCATCTGCCACAACTCGGTGGCAACTCCAATTGGTATGCCACCGCCCAACTTCGCTTGATTTCTATAGGGCCCTATAACCCTTGGGCTTAACTTCCCTTTGCGACCAAACCTCATCACCTTTCTTCCAAGGCGAGACCTTCGTAAACACTTGGTCTCCCACTTCAAACTCTATTTCCTCCCGCTTAAGGTCTCAAGCGTCGACTTACGCCTATCGAGGCTTCCTTTAACCGTGCTCGATTGTCTTAACCTTCTCTTCGCCGCCACTAACTCTGGACCCAAAACTCGACGTTCTCCTAACTCAGTCCAACAAGTAGGAGTTCGACACTTCCGACCATACAATGCTTCATATGGTGCCATCCGAATGCTAGCCTGATAGCTGTTGTTGTAGGCGAACTCAGCTAAAGGCAAGTAGTCTTCCCAACTTCTTCGAAAATCTATCACACAGCCTCTCAACATATCTTCCAACACTTGTATAACTCGCTCGCATCGTCCCGTCTGATTGTGGATGAAAAGTAGTGTGAAGTCCAACTTAGTGCCTAAAGCTTGATGAAGTGCCCTCCAGAACCGAGGCGTGAACCTTGGGTCTCTATCGGAGATGATCGATACCGGTACTCCATGTAACCTCACAATTTCCGCCACATATAACTTGGCCAACTTCTGAAGAGAATAGTCTACTCTTACCGGAATGAAATGCGCGGACTTAGTCAAACGGTCCACTATCACCCATACCGAGTCCTTCTTAGTAGGCGTAAGGGGAAGCCCACTAACGAAGTCCATGGTAATTCTCTCCCACTTCCATTGGGGAATCTCGATTGGTTGAAGCAATCCCGATGGAACTTGGTGTTCAGCCTTAACTTGCTGACACGTCAAACATTTTCCCACGAATTTAGTCACTTCTTGCTTAAGATCAGACCACCAAAATTGTTCCCTTAGATCTCTGTACAGCTTAATGCCTCCGGGATGCATAGCATAAGGGCTACTATGCGCCTCCCGAAGAATCCTTTGTCTTAACTCCTCGTCTCTCGGCATACAGACTTTACCCTTGTAGCACAATACTCCTTCATCATTGACGCCATAGTCCTTTAATTCTCCGCTCAGACTTGCCAAACTTAGCACTTAGGTCCTTATCACCAACTGTCCCCTTTTCACCTCATTCACCATGTGGGCTTGATTTGTAATTGCGCCAACAAAGCCATCATCATATAAACTCAAGTGAGCGAACATAGCCCTTAGATCCGACACAACCTTCCGACTTAGGGCATCAGCTACCACATTCGCCTTGCCCGGATGATATTCTATCGAACAGTCGTAGTCCTTCAACAACTCCACCCACCTTCGTTGCCTCAAGTTCAACTCCTTCTGAGTCAACAGATACTTAAGGCTTTTGTGGTCCAGTGTAGATCACTCGACCTTTCTCCATAGAGGTAGTGCCTCCAAACCTTAAGGCGAAAACCACTGCTGGCAACTCTAAGTCATTAGTTGGGTAGTTAACCTCATGAGGCCTTAGTTGCTTGCGAGACGCGCATACGCGACTACTTTTCCATCTTGCATTAGCACACATCCTAATCCCGTATGCGAAGCGTCACAATACACCACAAAATCCTTCCCAGCCTCCGGCTGAATTAACACTGGAGCCTCCGTCAACACCTTCTTAAGGTTGTCAAAGCTCTTCTGTTGCTTATCAGACCATTCAAAGGGTACTTCCTTCCTTAGTAACTTTGTCAAAGGCGCGGCTATTGACGAGAATCCTTCTACGAACCTTACAGTAATAGCTCACCAAACCTAAGAAACTTCGAATCTCAGCCACGAACTTAGGTGGTTTCCAATCCAACACTGCTTCGATCTTCCTAGGGTCCACTCTTATTCCTTCCGCGGATACCACATGTCCTAAGAATGCCACCTCCTTAAGCCAAAATTCACACTTGCTGAATTTGGCATAGAGCTTCTTCTCCCTTAATACTTGCAAAGACAATTCGGAGGTGTTCATCATGCTCTTCTTCAGACTTGGAGTACACCAAAATATCGTCGATGAACACAACGACGAACCTATCCAAGTATGGTTGGAAAACCTGGTTCATCATATCCATGAACGCGGCTGGAGCGTTTGTCAATCCAAACGGCATCACCACAAACTCATAATGGTCGTATCTTGTCCTAAAAGCGGTCTTATGGATATCCGCCTCCTTCACCTTCAATCGGTGATATCCCGACCTTAAGTCTATCTTTGAGAATATCGCGGCCCCTTCTTCACCGGGATCGAACAAGTCATCGATCCTTGGCAAAGGATACTTGTTCTTGATGGTCACTTATTCAATCGACGGTAATCTATGCACATACGCATAGTTCCGTCTTTCTTCTTTACAAACATAACTGGTGCTCCCCATGGAGACACACTGGGTCGTATGAACCCACGATCAACAACTCTTGGATTTGAGCCTTGAGCTCAACTAACTCCTTTGGCGCCATTCGGTATGGAGCGATTGACACAGAGTCGCTCTGGCAACAAGTCTATTCCAAATTCCACCTCCCTATCCGGGGTATTCTGTAATTCCTCCGGAAATACATCTTCAAAGTCTTTCACCGTTCTAACTCCACTAACACCTTCTTCCTTTCCACTTAACGCACTTACGAAGGCTAAGAACGCCTTGCACCCTTTCTTAACCATTTTCTCAGCCTTCAATGCCGAAACTACGTTGGGCGTAGTTTCTTCTCTCTCCGATCATTACTACTACTTCATCCTCCGGGGTCCTTAGTTTCATTCGTTTAGCCAAGACAATCCAACATGGCTCGATGCTCTACTAGCCACCCATTCCAAGTATAAGTTCAAACTCCTGAAAGGTAGTTCCATTAAGTCACCAAAGTTCACTCCCGAATCTCTAGGGGTACATTCCGAAAGATCTTATCCACCATTACGCTTTGGCCTAAAGGGCTTACTACGATTATCTCCCTATCGTAAAGTTCGTAGTCTAGGCCAAGTGTTTCCACTACACTACATGCAACATATGAATGGGTCGAGCCCACATCAATTAAGGCATAATAAGGCTTGCCATAAATAAAGAACGCACTCGGCTATAACATTCGGTGCGTCTCCATCCTCCCTACGGCGAACCGCATAAACCAAACCCGGTTGCCTTGCCTCAAAGATTAGCAAGTACCTCCGCCTCGTGCTCCACATCCTCTACCAAAGACCGTTACCTCGATTACTCGAACCACGACCTCGTTGAGGTTGTTGTGTCTCCTCTACCAACCCGACTAACATTCCGAGCGGTGGCCAACTTTCATCCGGTTTCTTAGGACAATCCTTGAGCATATGGTCCTTGGACCCACACCGAAAAACATCCTCCCGTCTTTTTCCAAAGACTCCCTAAGTGCTTCTTCCCACAATGTTCACAAGGACGACATCGCCATCCTCGCACTGGCCTGCTAATTTTATGCCCATCAACTCTAGTCCTCTTTTGAGCCTTTCCAGACGATCCAAAACCTCTTTTGGGCCTATTCCGATCCACACCGCTTTGTAGAATCTTTGATTCCTCACCACTTTGGCCTTTTCTACCAAAGCGTAAAACTCCCGCTCCCGATGTGGTGCTATCAACGATCTCGAGATCATCCCTTAGCCCATCCTCGAACGGACACAGCGCTCATGCTCGGTTGCCACTACTCCTCGAGCATATCGGCTCAACCTTAGGAATTCACTGATACTCGCCACAGACTTGTTCCTTTGAACCACCCCGAAATGCCTTCCTTTGCTCATCAAGATACCCGGTTCCCACATACTTCTTCCGAAATGCCTCCTTAACATATTCCCGTGTCGATCCTCGATCGTGGCACCATCCCGAACAGCTTAACCACCACCGATACGCTTCATCGCGCAATGCTGCCACCATCCCTTTCAACTTTTCCTCGTGGTCGATCAAGCTCATCCATGATGCGCTCGGTTGCTTCCAACCAAGACTCACCATCTTGGTGCCACACCCGATACTCCACGAAACATTTCGGCTCCATTAGCTCGGCCGCCAGCATAGACTTACGGGTTCCCGAATTTCCTCCCGCACCACCCACCAACTCCAAAACTCACAAAGACACCGCGACACAAAGATCTTCTCCGTCTAAGCTTTCATCGCTCAACACCCACACGGTGGGGGTGGTGGTGGCAGTGGTATCTCGTTGTCAGACCCTTGACCCGATCTAACGGGTTCGACACCGTCATCCTTCCTCTACCTCGTCCACGACGACCACGTCCTCTAGAGCTCATTTCTAACGTCCGTAATCTGATTAAGAAGTTTTATGAATTAGTCTTTCTTTGACTTGTTTACCCGCGAAGAAGTTTTATGAAAAAGAATTTAGGAGTGGTTCTTTCGTATTCATACATGCACACAGTCTTTCCATTCATTCGTACATCCATCAAACAATTATGAACTTCCGTTCATTCAGAGAAACATTGTAGTTTTCATTGTTATTGTTTATCCACTACCCAGGGGTATTTTCGTAATTTTGTCCTACAGGGGTATTTTCGTAATTTTTCAAAAGGAAAAAGTTCCTTGGTGATTTTGTCATAAAGTATTTTGGTATTTTTAAATTCCCGGGGTATTTTGGAAAAATTTTGAAATCCGGGGGTATTTCGGAAATTTTTGACCTCGGGGGTATTTCGGTAATTTTTCACAAATCAGAAAAATTTTCGGAAAATTTTGTAAGGATGGTTTTCACAAATTTAAAAGAAAGTTTTTTAAGAGTTTTAAAACTAGGGTTTTGTTGTTTTTATAAAAACACGGCTAATTCCCTTTCGGGTTTTAGTTATTGTGTTTAGCCTATGACCGAGTCCTCTTGGTCGTGGTGAACCAAAAGCTACGCACCAGCGAGATTCGAGTGGAGAGGAGGTGAGTCACGCGGATCGCTTAAATACCATGCTCCCACCGAAACCATTCCTAGACATGCGCACGCAGGTTGCCACACCTATCGAGCCCTTTTGGGTTAGGGTGAACCGAAGCTACGCACTGCAGGATTCTGCGAAGAGGAGGTGAGTCACTAGGATCGCTTAAATACCGTGCTCTTTCCTGATCCAATCCTAGACATGCGCACGTGGGTTACCACACCCCAACTTAGTGACTTAGCCATGGGTTTGTTTAACGTTCCTTAAGTCTTATGTGTTTGTGTTTGAGTAGACTAGTCTAGGGTTCAAGTTCCTATCATGCTATTCTACGTTCCATTCCTTTTCTACCCTTCTAATATTCATTACACATAATCACACAAATGGTTAGGGGTACTTACCGATGGATCATGGTCTGAGACTTAGGAGCCATGCCGAAAAAACTGTTTATTTCATAAAATTCTTTCAAAAAGCTTACTTGGCTCGATTTGAAAACGTTTTGGGCCTTAGCCCACAGCCGAGAGTTTAAAATCGGGCTCGATATGCAAATGAAACACCCCACACCCTACCCACGAGCCTAGACCAGATCTGGTATGTTCCTTAAGTAAATCAAGTTACAAAATTCTTTTATTACCAGAGAGAAAACTTGTGCGATTTTTAAAAACTATTGTTTTGGGTTGGGCTTGAGTTAAAAACCCATTTATCTTATTTTAAAATCCAATTAATTAGGATGAAAAAATACAATTAGGGTTTATTTTTAAAGAAATAAATTTTACTTAACTTTAATTGAAAATAATTCGTAACATAGTAATTAAAAATAAAAGTAAAGAAGTGTAACTTATGGCCTTATTACATCAAGTAGAATCCCAAAATAAAATTCTAAAATACTTAAATAAATTTAAATATCCATATTGAATAAAACTTCAAAGTGAGCATGGCCATCCCTAAGCTTCCGCGAACCCGGTCTATTATTGATCGTCACCAAAAATAGTCCCACAACGGGTGAGTCAACAGACTCAATGTGTACACAACACTAAAATTCAATAGATTAGGCATACATTTTTCATATCCAATACTTATTCATATAACAGATAAAAATGATGATGCAACCCAAACCCAAACCCTAGGTGCCATCCGCTACACATCCCCGTACCAACCTCGCACACCGTAGGGACTATTAAGTCAACCCTCCATCTGCTACACACCATCGGCGATCATTGCGATCGACGTGCTCATCGCCCATATAAAATTTTGTGGCATAGCCACCGATAATTGTGTAATGGGACACCACATTCGAGATAATGTAACCGGTTACCACATTCGGATAATGTGATCGAAGTCACCACATTCGGATAGTGAGACCGTAGTCATCACATTCACTTCCCCTTTTCATATATCCCGAATGACCCATATTATTCATATCATGCATATCATACTTAAATTCTCATTCTTATAAATTTTCACATGTTATAAATAACATATTTCATAATCCTAGTGGAAGTAGGAAACGTACCTGAGTACTTTGTACCATATTATGGTACCTTAGCCACATTCTTATAAACATGCATATTTTACATATTACCATCAATCTTATTAAAAGTTAGTGTGGGGTACACACACTGATTCGTTAACGAAGTCCTTGAAATCCCAAGAACCGATCTACTGATTTAGATCCTTAACTCCTATATTCGGCCAATCATTTAAACACATTAACAAACCTTTTTGGCTTTAAAACCAAATCCTAGTAGGATTTGTATACTTTGAAACCTACCTTGTTGCCGATTGACTTAAGAATCAAGTCCCAAAACTTTGTTGTATTCCTTCTTTGTGATCTCAAATCCCGAAAAGTATCCTTGCTTTCCTAGGGATGTCGAAATTCCTATAATCACATGTTAGGTTTAATCTAACATTAAAACTTAAAACAAGACCTTTGGATCTTATAGTTTCTTACCTTAGATCCCGAAATATTCCTCCTTGTAGTCGATAGTTGTAGAAACCCGAGAGATCCCCTTAATACTTGATCGACTACTTCCTTGCTTAGATTCACGGAGATTCGGCTATGGCTTCTAATGGAGAGGAAAATATTCGGCTAGGTTCCAACAATTACTTAATCTCGACTTGACAAAAGAAAAGAAAGAAAAGAAGAGAAGAGAGCACTAAGAATTCGACAGAGAAAGGAGGAAGCACAAATTGATGAGTAGCCCTCCTTCCTTCCTTTTATAGCCGAAATTATCATCTAAGGAGTCCCTTACTTGGCCACCACTCCTCTATCGATAACTTTATCCTTTAATTATCACTTAAAATAAAAGATAATTCAAAAACTATCCTTACTTAGTCGAAATTATTAAACTCAAAGTCTCTTACTTGGCCATCACTTCTCACTTATTTTCCTCTTTATCTCTTTATTCAAATTAAAAGAATTTAATCCAACAATTATCTCTTGAAAATAATGATAAATAAATCCCTTATTTATCCACTATTTATAAAATAATAAAAGCTCCTAATTTATAGCCATGTCCGTCCACCTCAGTCTTCTGGAAGTAAAAATAAAACCTCCTTTTTTTGCTTCCCAAGTGACTCGAACTCAGGCCCATTCCTCTTGCATATGGCGCCATTTCCATAGGCCCTAAGTGGCATCTTCAGACCACTTTTCCAAGCCTGTTTGTGTGTCAAATTTCACAAACTTTTTCTTTTAAGGCCACCTTGCCTTAATTTCCCCTTTTAAACCTTAAAACTCGTCATTTCTAGGTCATTTCTAGGTTTCCAAAAATTTTCGTTCGGCTCTGTAAACTTGACATTTTCTTACATTTCCAAGTTTCCAGAAATGTTCACTTTCCATTTTCCTTACATTTTCTAGTTTCCAAAAATGTTCACCTTCCATTTTTAAACTTAACATTTCCATACATTTTCAGGTTTCCAAAAATGTTCATTTCTAACTCATTTTCATTCATTTCCGGGTTTCCAAAAATATTTAAAATTTATTCTTAGTACCTAAAACATGTCACTTCGTAGAACTAAACCAAAAATGCATAGGCCCTTTCCAGGATATTACATAAAGAAACTGAGATTTTCTAAAATCAATTTAAGTAAAGTTTTTAACAATAAACCCCGTAGCACACCAGATCTGGTCGTAGCGTTTGGGCTGGGTTTAGTGTGTTACATTTTGGTATCAGAGCCCAGTTCAAAACTCGGGCTGTGAAATGGGTCTAGTAGTGATTTGAAAACTTGTTGTGAATTTGAAAAAAATGTTTGGATGAAGATATGGCCTTCGAGTCTACCGCCACCCGATCCATGCAGGTAAGCATTTTAAACTTTTGGATGTGATATGTATGTTGGGCTTGATGGACGTAGGCTAGTTTATTAGACATTGATGGACTTTATGCTTAGTTTAAACAACTCTCTAAATTCATAAGATTTAATCGAACCAAACAAACCTGTGAACAAGTCGCGAGATTAGGGTGTGGCAACAGGCATACGCATGTCTAGGATTGGATTCTGGGAGAGCTTGGTATTTAAGCAGTCCTAGTGACTCACCTCCTTTTCGCTGGAATCCTACCTGGTGGGTAGTGACTGTTCACCTTAGTCATGAGGACTTATTGACAGGCCAAAATCTATAACTAAAACCCGAAAGGGACCAGCCATTCTATTTTGTAAAATTACTAAATTACCCATGATTTATAAATGACCAAAATAACCCTGATTTGTAAAATTTCCAAAATACCCCCAGATTGCAAAATTACCAAAATACCTTCCTTCACAAAATCACCAAGGAACCTTTTTTTGAAAAATTACGAAAATACCCCTGTAGGATAAATTACGAAAATACCCCTGGTTAGTGAAATGACGAAAATACCCTTAGGTGATGAATGTAAGTTCGTGGATGCTATTTGTATGTTGATGTTAAATGATTGAATGTATGTGCTTCCTAGAACTAGAAGATGCGAACTTGAGACTGAATTGTAGATATAATTGTGAATTCGAAAGAACTACTCTTAAAACTACTATTCATAAGACTGTTCGTGGTTAATCAGTGGAAGAAAACTAATAATTCATAAAATTTCTAGTCAGATAAACGCGAATCGGTAGAATGAGTACAAGAGGTCGTGGACATCCGCCGCATGGTCGTGGTAGGGTAAGATGACGGTGTCAGAACCAGTAAGGTTTGGCCATAGATCTGGAAACAAGATGCCGGTACCACCAGCTGCGGAGGAGGAATTTCAGGACCATACGACCGGAGATGATGCGATATCTCGAGGCGATGTTAAGGGTTCTAGAGAGGGTTGTTTGGGGCGGCATGGGCACGAGGCCCGAAATCTGTCTTGAGCGCGACTTAGAGCCAATGGGGCGGAAGTGTTTAGGGGAATTTCTGGTATAGCCCCGAGTTCAGCTGAGTATTGGTTGGAGGCAGTTGAACGCATAATGGATAATTTAGATTTCACGGAGGAGGGGAAGTTGAAAGGGGTTGTATCTCTCTTGCGGGACGAAGCGTATCAATGGTGGCTTACGGTTAAGGATGGTACGATGGCTGACCGTATCACCTGGGATTTCTTCAAGACGGCGTTTCAAAGTAAGTACATCGGGACGAGCTATGTGGATGCGCCGCGTAGAGCATTTCTAAACCTGGTGCAAGGAAGTAGGTCGGTGGCTGCGTACGAAGCAGAATTCTTACCCCTTAGCCGTTATGCTTGAGGAATGGTGGCCACAGACCATGAATGTTGTGTTTGATTTGAAGATGGTCTGAGGGATGATTTGCGTGTATTGATAGCTCCACAGCAGGAGAGGGAATTTGATGTGCTTGTGGAAAAATCTAAGATAACTGAGGAGGTGAAGCGGACAGAGAAACTAAATCGGGATAGAGAAAGGGGTAGAAGTAAGAGGAATTTTGGATCGTCAGGGGTAGCTGGGCGTACTCAGAAAAGGCCCAGGTCAGACGGGCCGAGACGGGAAGAGAGACCTGCTGCTGTTGGTCAGACACAGAAGTGTGTTCGATGTGGTAAATTCCATATAGGCGAATGTTGGGAAGGCAGTGGGAAGTGCTTTAGGTGTGGATCTACGGACCACCAAGTTAGGAACTCATCGCGGCAATGGGGCGATGAAGGGCCCACGGCCAAGGGAATGCACACCAGGAAGAGGTGGTCGCAGCCACGGAGAGAGTCGTGGTCCACCCGGATGTGGTAACGCTTTGGTCGGGCAGTAGAGCACCGAGCCAAGGGCGGCTCACCGAGGCGAGACAAAAGGTTAATCTATCTTTGCGCAGACGTCGAGAGAGGCCGACGCACGGATGTTATAACCGACGCGTTTTAATTTTCGGTTTGCCTTACACCGCCTTGATTGATATTGGTTCGATGCACTCTTATGTTGCTAGTGCTATAGCGGGAACTCAACATAGGATATGAGACTTCTTCTAGGGAGATGACCGTAGTAAGCCCTCTAGGACAAACTGTAGTGGTGAACAAATCAGATAAGGATGTACCCTGGAAGTTCAAGGGGTAGCTTTTCGGCCGATCTCGATGGAACGCCATTTGGGAGTTTGATTTGATCTTAGGAATGGATTGGTTAGTGAAGTATCAAGCGAACTTGGACTGTGCAGCCAAGCGTATGGTGTTAAGGACTCCCAATGATGGTGAAGTGTTGGTGATAGGTGAAAGGGGGAACTGTTGGTCAAATGTGGTGTCTGCCTTAAGGGCGAAAGGATGGTGAGGAAAGGATGCGAGGCAATTCTAATGTTTGTTCGTGCTCGGAAGCCAAGGAACTAACTGCCGAGAGATGTCGGGATGGTAAAGGAATTTCCTGATTTCCCGGAAAGAGCTTCCGGGATTACCCCCGGATCGTGAAGTGGAGTTTGGTATCGATCTTCTTCCGAGAACAGCGCCAGTATCTATTACTCTGTATAGGATGGCGCCAAAGGAGTTGGTGGAATTAAAAGCACAGATTCAGGAGTTGCTGGATAGAGGGTTTTTTCGACCAAGTGTGTCGCCTTGGGGAGCATCGGTGTTATTCGTTAAGAAGAAGGATGGAACAATGCGTATGTGCATTGATTATCGTCAGTTAAACAAGTTAACCATCAAGAACAAATACCCGTTGCCGAGGATCGATGACTTGTTCGATTAGTTGAAGGGGGCCTCAATCTTTTCGAAGATAGATCTGAGGTCAGGGTACCATCAGCTTAAGGTTAAAGAGGCGGATATCCATAAGACGGCTTTTAGGACTCGCTATGGACACTACGAATTCATGGTAATGCCATATGGGTTAACTAACGCACCAGCAGCGTTTATGGATATGATGAACCGAGTATTTCAACCCTACTTGGATCAGTTTGTCGTGGTATTCATAGATGATATCTTGGTGTATTCAAGATCAGAAGAGGAGCATGATTCACATCTTCAAGTGGTTCTGCAGATTCTGAGGGAGAAGCAGTTGTATGCCAAATTCAGTAAGTGCGAATTTTGGCTAAGGGAGGTTACTTTTCTAGGTCACGTTGTGTCGGCAGAGGGGATTAGGGTTGACCCTCGGAAGATTGAAGCGGTGTTGGACTGGAAGCCGCCTAAATCGGTAGCAAAAATTTGGAGTTTTCTTGGGTTAACCAGGTATTACAGAAGGTTTATGGAAGGATTTTCATTGATCGCGGCGCCGTTAACTAAGTTGTTATGAAAAGGAGTTCCGTTTGTTTGGTCTTGTAAGCAGCAAGAGAGTTTTGAGAAGTTAAAAAGGATTTTGACGGAGGCTCCGGTATTGATTCAGCCGGAGGCTGGGAAGGAATTCGTGATTTATTGTGATACTTCATACACGGGATTAGGATGCGTGTTAATACAAGATGGAAAGGTTGTTGCGTACGCATCTCGGCAGTTAAGACCGCACGAAGCAAACTATCCCATACATGACTTAGAGTTAGCGGCGGTGGTGTTTGCCTTAAAAATTTGGAGGCATTACCTGTACGGGGAGAAATCAGTCATATACACCGATCATAAGAGTTTAAGGTACCTTCTGACTCATAAGGAGCTAAATTTAAGGCAGAGGAGGTGGATTGAGTTGTTAAAGGATTACGACTGCTCGATTGAGTATCACCCGGGTAAGGCTAACGTGGTGGCGAATGCTCTGAATCGTAAGGTAATCTCTGACTTGAGAGCCATGTTTGCTCTCCTCAGTTTATACAATGATGGAAGTTTATTAGCGGGACTTCAAGTGAAACCCTCTTAGGTCAATCAGGTTAAGGAGAAGCAGCAGACTGATGAGCTACTGAAGCAGAAGTTTTCGGTAGGGTCAAGTGATGGATCGGCAGAATTTGGTATTAATAAGGAAGGGCTATTATGTTTTCAAGGGAGAGTGTGCATGCCGAAGGACCGTAAGTTGAGGCGCAGGATCTTGCAAGAAGCGCATGGTAGTCCTTATGCTATGCACCCTGGAGGAAGTAAGTTGTATCGAGATTTGCGGGATCAGTTCTGGTGGTCGGGTCTAAAACGAGAGGTGACTGAGTTTGTGGGGAAGTGTTTGACCTGTCAGCAAGTAAAGGAAAAACATCAGTTACCATCAGGGTTGTTGCAGCCGGTGAAGATTTCGCAAGGGAAGTGGGAAAGGATCACAATGGACTTTGTTAGTGGGCTACCCCACACGCCCACTAAGAAAGATGCGGTTTGGGTAATTGTAGATCGCTTGACGAAGTCTGCTCACTTTATACCCGTACGTGTCGATTACTCTTTGCAAAAATTGGCTAAGCTATACATAGCAGAGGTAGTAAGGTTGTATGGAGTGCCAATATCGATCATATCAGACAGGGACCCTAGGTTCACATCACGATTTTGGAAGACGTTGCATCAAGCGTTGGGTACGAAGTTGGATTTTGGTACGGTGTTTCATCCTCAGACCGATGGACAGTCTGAGCGGGTAATCCAGATCTTGGATGACATGTTGAGAGGATGTGTCATTGATTTCAAGGGTAGTTGGGAAGAATTCTTACCGTTGGCGGAGTTTGCATACAATAATAGTTACCAGTCAAGTATTCGGATGGCGCCCTATGAAGCATTGTATGGGCGAAGGTGTCGTACACCTACCTGTTGGACAGAATTAGGGGAACATCAGATTTTGGGTTCGAAGTTGGTTACCGAGACCGAGGAGAAGGTTGAGTTAATTCGGGCTCGATTGAAGGAAGCGTCGGACAGACAGAAGTCTTATGCTGATCTGAAGCGTAAGGACATAGAATTTGCAGTGGGTGACAAGGTTTTCTTGAAGGTGTCGCCATGGAAGAAAGTATTAAGGTTTGGTCGAAAGGGTAAATTAAGTCCCAGATTTATCGGACCATATCGAGTGTTGAAACGAGTAGGACCGGTAGCTTATCAGCTAGAGTTACCTTCTGAGCTAAGCCAGATTCACGATGTATTTCACGTCTCTATGTTAAGACGTTATTGTTCGGATCCGTCCCATGTGGTGCCTGTGGAGGAAATCGAGGTAAGAGCTGATCTATCCATCGAAGAGGAACCGGTGGAAATTCTGGATCATGATGTTAAGGTATTGCGAAGGAAAACAGTTCCGTTGGTTAAGGTGCTGTGGCGGAATCATGGTTCTGAGGAGGCTACGTGGGAACCAGAGGAAGCGATATGGCAGCAATACCCCCATCTTTTCTGACCAGGTAATTTCGAGGACGAAATTTCTTTTAAGGGGGTAAAACTGTAACATCCTAAATTTTTGGGCCTGTGCGTTTAATGGGTGGATATGTTTAATGTGTTAATTTAAGTATTAGGGGTCCAAATTGGGCTCAGGTTTGGGGCGAGGCTGTAGTTAAAATTCTTGTTTGAACAGTTTAGTGGAAAGCTTGATAAGTTAGGGCATAACAGATATTAGCTATGTTTTGAAACACAAATGGGCTTGTGGCCCGGTGGTCAGTAGCGCCACTTAGAGAGCAAGGGGGTGACGCCACACAAGGGAGTAAGGGGCCCAAATTCAAGTTTCTTGGAGCCCAACTCTTTTAATTTAAGTTAGCTAATTTTTGGCAATTAATTAAGTGGAGTTGGACGGCAACAAGGCTTAAAAATAGGAGGATTTAGGTGAAGGGGATAATGCTGATATTATAGTTGATAACATGGAAGATAAGGGAGGAAATTTAGGATCTGATTTGTTGGTCACAGTGGTGGCTGAATTTCAAACTCTGAGGGGGAGGAGAAATCGGTTTCTGATATGGCTAAGGGGTGCCGAAATTTCCCTTACTAATTAACTGGTTTTAGTTGTCAAAAGAGGGCAATTCTGGCTTTTGGTTAGTAGGAGTGCCGAAACTTTAAATAGTCGGGGGAGGGTTCTTTTCTTTATTTTCGGCATTTAGGGTTTCTATCTTTTCTTTCTCTTCTTCTCTGAGTAAAAGCCGAAAACTCCATTGTTCTTTTCTCTTCTTTCTTCTAAAAGTCGAAACCTCATAATCCTTCCTCTATATTCTTTTGATCTTTGCTAAGGCCAAAACCACCCCTAGTCTGCCGAAATTCTCTTTTCCTCTTCCTGCCGATTTCTTTATTAAAAGCTGAATCATCATAGACTTCTTTGAATCATCTTCACTTCCTGACTTTCGCAAAAAGCCGAAATCTCCTAAGAGTAGCCGAATCTCCTCTATTAAGGTAGGTGTCGACTCTTGTTATTTCTTGAGATCTCTTTCGATTTTTAGGAGTCAAGGCCGAATGGCCACTTGGTTTGTTAAGGCTGTCGATTGAGGCTAACACTTTCTCTCTTTTTGCATTTTGGGCGACATTCCGGGATTTGAAGGAAACCTAATCGTCTAGATCTAAAAGCCGAAAATCGCTAGTCTCTAATTTCAGGATTTTAAGGTAAGGGGGTTCTCTTTAGATTTTCGTTAGATTTGCTAACACATTTGAGATCTTAACCATATGTTATGGTTTAACAACCCTATTTTGTTATAGTAGTTCTGACAAGGACTTTTGATGGAATCGAATATGGATCAGGCAAATGAGAGGATTGGGTCTGTAAACCCAATCCCTAAGTTTAAGAAACGTTCGATGTCAGCAGTTCGAGATTGGCCACCGGGTTGTGGACCGGCTTCTGAACAACACCCTAGGCAGATAGCAGTTGTGTCGACTACGGATAGCATCGACATAGGAAGTATCGTTTTATATCGGTGTCGTGTGTGTAGATCTCTATCACACTACTTAAACTATTTATATACATGTGTTATGGGCTAAAAGCCGGAAAAGTAGGCTGTATGAACAGTCGTGTTACCCAAAAAGGGTAGGCAATGGATGCCAGGTATGTAATCATAGAAATCTCTATGTGTATCGATAAATGTATATATGAAAGCCTGTTCTCTTAAAGATGGTATGATGTTTTCAATTTTTCATGTGTGTATGCATGGGGTGGGATTATGATAGTGAAGGGGAAGTGCATAATAGGTCACATGGTGATCGGTGGTTAGACCACAAATTCAAATGTCAGGTCACATAGTGATCGGTGGCTATGCCACGTTTAATGATTCCTGATTAATAGGAATAGGCAGTACAGCTGTCGTTATGGTGTGTAGCGGATGGAGGGTTGATTATAGAAATCCCCGATGTGTGATGGTTGGTACGGGTTGGTGTGTAGAGGATGGAATTCTAGGTTGGGTTGGGCTATTCATCATTTATTATTTGTCATGTAAATATGATTGTTGCCTTTATGTATGGGCCAGGGCTCATAATGTGTTTGTGGGCCTCAGGTCGTTGTGTGTTTCGGGATTTATACACTGAGTCTTGGTGACTCACCCTTTTATTTTTCCTACTCTTTCAGATGAGCAGTAGATCGTGGACATGGGAGCCGAGACGGACTCGAGGGGCCATCAAGTTATTTAATTTCATAGACTATTTCGGTTTTTTTATTTAAGTTATAATTTTTGGGATTAATTATGTAATAAGGCCCAGGACTTAGATTATCGTTTTCTTTATTTTATTTGCTGATGTTTACAGTTTAAAATTTATGTTCAAGGACTTAAGTCTCAAAAAGTAATAAAATGGGTTTTCCAACCATGTTCAACGTAAAAACAAAGGTTTCCAACAAATATCTTATTTTTACCAAATGCCTAAGTAAAGAAACTGAGATTTTCTTAAATCAATTTAAGTAAAGTTTTTAACAATAAACCCCGTAGCATACCAGATCTGGTCGTAGCGTTTGGGCTGGTTTTGGGGTGTTACATAAAATATGCATGAATCGAAGAAAAAAATAAAAAAAAATAACACGAAAAAAAATGGAAATCACCTCTGTAAACAGGTTTTTGTATTTTATTTCTCTGTATTTTTTGTGAATATTTGCGTATTCTTTCTGTGTGTGTTTTTTTACAGATTATTTTGGGGGTTTTTATAACCCGAAAAAAACGAAAAAAAGGAAATACACGGATTTTGTCCGATTTGCTGTTGCGTTTCTTTCCTTCTTTGTAGGTGGACAAGGAGTGTGGCGGCGATAGGGGTATTATTTGTGCGCGGATCGCGGGTTGACGAGGGCTGTGTTGCTAGGTGCTGTGGGGCACTTGCGGCGCCTAAGGAAACCCTAGGGTTTGGGGTTTCCAGTTTCTGGAAACGAGTTTGGGCCATTGGGTCGCGTAGGTTTGGGTTGTAATGTTTTGGGCTAATCGGGTTTTAGGTCAGTGGGTCTAATTGGGTAATGGGATTAGGTTTAGCCGGTTTTGGGCTAATTGGGCCACGGGTAGTTTATTATTTTTGGATTTGAGGATTGGTTTTGTAAAATGGACTGTAAAGAATAAACTGGCCATTTATTTTTTATTTTTTTTTGGTTTCTTACATGGGCCCAAGCAAAATGGTCTGATTACAGCTGCCCCTCTTTGCTCATTGTCGTGTAACGAGAATAGAGCAAAGACTATAAAAGGTCCAATTTTCCCGGTCTTTGCCGAGCCATGACTTCTTGGTCCTCGTCTTCTTCTAATGGCTTCCAACTCCACTGCAACTTCAACGGTATTAGAACTTCATCTTGATTTCAATAAGTCTGATGGCTTCAATCTGCTTCACTGCAACTTCAGGAAGGCAATATCCGCTATCTTTTAATCTGCTCCACTGCAACTTCAGGGAGATCATACTAGTATCTTCGATCCGCTTCACTGCAATCTCAAGAAGGCAAGATCTGTTGTCTTTTAGCCTACTCTTCTGCAAACTCAGAGAGGTAAGGCTGATGTCTTTGATCTATTTCACTGCAACTTCAGGAATGCCAGATCTGATATTTAAATCTCTCCACTGCAAACTCAGGGAGACCAGACTAATGTTCTCGATCTTCCTCCTTCAACTTCAGGAAGGTAAGATCTGTCCTCTTCAATCTGCTCCGCTGCAACTTCAGGGAGACAAGACTGATGTCTGTTTCACTGCAACTTCAGGAATGCCTGATCTGCTTTCTTCAGTTTGCTCCACTGCAATTTCAAGGGGGTCAAGCTGAGGTCTTTGATCTTCTTCCTGCAACTTCAGGAAGGTAAGATCTATTGTCTTTAGTCTGCT
Source organism: Gossypium sturtianum (assembly GCA_025698515.1). Taxonomy (NCBI): domain Eukaryota; kingdom Viridiplantae; phylum Streptophyta; class Magnoliopsida; order Malvales; family Malvaceae; genus Gossypium; species Gossypium sturtianum. The sequence continues at coordinate 121,891,454 of CM046952.1, forward strand.
CCGCTGCAACTTTCAAGGAGACAAGACTAATGTCTTCGATCTGCTTCACTGCAACTTCAGGAATGCTAGATCTATTGTCTTTTAGCTTGCTCTACTGCAAACTCAGAGAGCTAAAGCTAACGTCTTTGATCTTCTTCCTGCAACTTCAGGAAGGTAAGATCTGTTGTCTTCAGTCTACTTCGCTGCAACTTCAGGGAGACAAGGCTGAAAGTGACCATTTACCCTACTACATCGTCCTATGACCTGTAGAATGGGTATATGCTTATGCCGAATGATTAGGAGGCTGTGATCGAAATGAGTCAAATGCTCCTATTCAGACATGCTATGATATGTGAATGTAAAAATGATATGCGTATGATTCCTACTTGAGGTGTTATCACTCATTCATTCGTCAAGGTTTCATCTTTGTGTCCCTTGAAGCATCATTTTCTTGCTCAAATAATTTGCCCCATGGAAATTTTAGGGCCCATTCCTCTTGAACTTTGGGGACACAAGGTTTATAACACCTTCAAACCATCCCTCCAGGAATCGCAACTTTTTCTGTCTGTCCTTACTGCAATTTAAGGATACAAGATTTGTTTCAACTTCAATTCATTCCACCATAATTTAGGTTTTTTGAATCTTTCCCCGTCAAATTTTTCTGTCCTACCATCCTCCGAGAAATAGTCTATTGGACAAAAAAAATTCAGAGAAATAGTCTCCACCAAGACTCTTCTTTCTCAAATATGGAAATTCTAAACAATTGTCCTGTTTCAGTTTCTTGTTTTATCTAGAAATTTCCAAAGTAATATGTAGAACTTCTTTTGTGAATTTATTAGTTCATCAATCATTATTTCAATGCAACATGTTTATGAATGATGGGTAACAAATAATTGATTTCAAAGAGAGTTAAATGAATTATCAAAGATACAAAGGAAATTAACTAGGAACATATCTTTGAGAAGAAAAAGAATCCAAAGATAGTAAAATGAAAAGAACAAAGATCAGATGCCCTAGATATCACAGATTGGGCTTCTATATACAAACTTCATGAAGACTGCTTTGAGCTTAACATGTGTTTAGAAGATCTCAGGCAATTATGCTATATCTCCTAAATGGCGTCGTTCTGTTATCAGCCCTTAAATAGCCCGAGGGACTAAATTGAAAGGAAATACAGATCTCAGGGCTAATTTAAAAAATAACAAGAAACTCAATTAGGACGAAATTATAATTAATAAAATTGCGGATGGACTAAAATGGCAAATTACCCTTTTTATAAAAAACGTGCGGATCCTCCTCGGGTTTTCGGGTCAACGCGCAGATCTAGCCTTAAAGCAAGCGTGCGTTTTGGTCATTATCCGACCACACCAAAACAAATACCGTTTCTTTGGCCTATATAAAGCAATTTTCGAAAAAAAAATCATTTAAACCCCGCTTAAAAAAACTTAAAAATCTCTCAAAAGTCCTCCTCCTCTGCATGAGTCCGGTCATCGGACTCGTGGGCCACCACCACGCGCATTGCACACATGCTTGATCGCGGGCGGAGAGTCAAATCTCACTGTTTCGAAGGTAGTTTTCTCACCCTTTTTATTTTAATACTATTTTGTATATAAAATATGCATGAATCGAAGAAAAAAATAAAAAAATAACACGAAAAAAAATGGAAATCACCTCTGTAAATAGGTTTTCGTATTTTATTTCTCTGTATTTTTTGTGAATATTTGCGTATTCTTTCTGTGTGTGTTCTTTTACAGATTATTTTGGGGGTTTTTATAACTCGAAAAAAATGAAAAAAAGGAAATACACGGATTTTGTCCGATTTGCTGCTGCGTTTCTTTCCTTCTTTGCAGGTGGACAAGGAGTGCGGCGGCGATAGGGGCATTATTTGAGCGCGGATCGTGGCTTGACGAGGGCTGTGTTGCTAGGTGCTGCGGGGCACTTGCGGCGCCTAAGGAAACCCTAGGGTTTGGGGTTTCCAGTTTCTGGAAACGAGTTTGGGCCATTGGGCCGCGTAGGTTTGGGTTGTAATGTTTTGGGCTAATCGGGTTTTAGGTCAGTGGGTCTAATTGGGTAATGGGATTAGGTTTAGCCGGTTTTGGGCTAATTGGGCCACGGGTAGTTTATTGGTTTTGGATTTGAGGATTGGTTTTGTAAAATGGACTGTAAAGAATAAACTGGCCATTTATTTATTTTTTATTTTTTATTCTAGTTTCTTACATGGGCCCGGGCAAAATGGGCTGATTACAGTTTTTATTTAATTTTTATTTTAATTTCCGTATTTAACAAGTAAACTATCTTAAACCATTTATTTAAACCCTAATTTCATATACAATAATTAAAAATTACAATGGTTTCAAATAAAGAGATTGTAAATAGATTTTAATCAAATAAACTAACATTGGCACACAAACAAATCATGTAAAATTCTACCCAAAACAAAATTAAAATTTATCATGCAAAATATGATCAAATTAACTAAATTATACAACAAACCGAATTTTCATACAATGGCATTAATAAGTAATTAAAATCATATAAAACATAAACTAAATACACAAACAAAATTAAATTAAATTAAAAACATGAACTAAATCACATAAGTTTAAAACAATCTAAGTATAAAATAATACAGGGTGCATTTTCATTGCCACGTCAGAAAACATATCCTGTAGGACGTGTTTTCACTTAGCTAATATTTTTTTTTCTTTTTTTTCTTACAGTTGGAAATTAGAAGTTTGTAGATTTATTTTTATCCGTATTTGAGATAAACATGGTTATAGTTCTAAGGAATGTTTGAATTTACGGTGGTACCGTGGAGCTGGGTGACCTACAAATTTCATCAGCCATGTGAGTATAGAGCCATCACTCGGTTTGGGGCTGAACTGTAACTAGGGCTTCAAGTTTATAAAGGTTATGTTGTCAAAGGATAGAGTATAACTGGGTCGTAGTTTACAGTGGTTATATGGGCAAGATAACGAACTTTTCTCATCAGAATAGGATGCTTTATAAAACTCATACACAAGTATGAGGAAGAAAAATATAGTGGCATTTCAATATAATCAAGTAATTCGTTTTACCGATCTCTACCAAAGGCGGTGACCTCGTTACTATAACCTATGACAGAATTGGGGTGTTATAGGTTTTAGTAACAAGGTCATTGCCTTTGGTGGAGATGGATAAAGCGAATTACTTAATTATACTGGAAGGCCTCTGTGATTTTCTTCCTCGAACTCGTGTATGGATTTTATAAAGCATGCTCATCTAACGAGAAAAACTCATTTTCGTGCCTGCATAACCATCGTCAACTATGACACCGGTTATGCTTCATCCTTTGACAGCATAACCTTTATAAACTTGAATCCCTAGTTACGCTTCAACCCCAGACCATATAAACACCATCAATTGGGACCTTGAGTTGCAACATGATCCAAGTTTCTTGGGAGATGATGCCATACTCACATGATAGGTGACATTTGTAGGTTATCGAGCTCTATGACATCACTGTGAACCCAAACGCAACTCAAAACTATGACTATGTCTCTTTCAAAGCGCGAGAGAAATAAATTTTTAAACTCAAAAATTTCAACACACAAGGAAAAATAAGAAAAAAAACAATTTAGGTGTAACACCCCAAACCCGGCCCAAACGCTACAACCGGATCTGGTATGTCACTTAAGAGATTTTGGAAGAACATGTCGTATTTTCAGAAAAAATATTTTTTTCCTAAAGTTTATCTTCTTATTCGAGAGAAATTTAATAGTTGATAGTTTAAATAAAATATGCCTTTATAAATTAAAAACCCAAATTTAAATAGATACATTAGTTCAATAAGAATTTAAATAACTAAAAGTAATTAAAGCTCAAAATAAAACAAAACATAAACTAGTGGCCCATAGCCTTATTACAATGAGATTTAAAATCCATTAATTAAAAATATAAAGTATTAACTTGAGACTTTTTGCTGGATCCAGTTGGTCTTTTGCATGGCCACCTTGCGTTCCTCTCCAGCCCGGTCCGAAGCACTAGGTATCACCTGAAAGGTTAATTAATAGGGTGAGTCACGAGACTCAGTGTGCAACCCTCATGCACCACTAGATTTTGGCCTTAGGCCCATAAAACAGATTAATAATTCCATTTATAAAAAAAAATAACAAATAATATGCAAGGCCCAACCCATTTGCCTAGGTTTTCATCCGCTACACGCCCCCGTACCAGCCATTCACACCATTGGGGATTTCTACAATCGACCCACACCACTACACGCCAAGATGGCAGTCATGCTGCTCATCAACATATTATGGCCGAAGCCCTTATAACAGATCACGGCATTAGCCGCTACAACATATAACAGATCATGATATAAACCGCTACACATATAACGTATAACTTCCTCCTTTCATCAACCCAACCCATGCAGTCATAAAATCAATATGCTTTTATCATATAAAGTCAAACATTCATCGACTGGTGATTTGCTTCACCCTTTTCGGTTTCCAACATTAAACCGAGATATCGATATTTATCACAACATATAAACTTATGAGCTTACATTAATAATCGATCTAGATGGTGGGGAAGTATTACACACCGTTATCGCGAAATCCAATATTCTTAGTCGATGTCCTTGCTATCCTGGATCTATTATCCTCAATGTAAAGCCTTGCTCAAAAGCCGGAAAAATCACACGAAGATTTAGCCCTTCAATATTCGGCCAAGGTTAATAAATCCCAAATTACATGTTAAAACTAATAGATCCCTTACCTTGAAATCCCGAAAGTAACACGATTCTATAACTTAGAGATCTATGCGATTGACTCCACTAAAGTTCCCTTCAGATTTCGGCACAAGTAGGCACCACAGAAGTAATTCGGCAATCACAGGAGATGAGATCTAGTGATTTCGGCTTTTAGGAAAATCCCGGAAAAAGTATGAACAAGAGAAGGCTGATGTGTCTTTGGATTTTAAAATACTTGAGTGAGGAGTTTCGGTGTCTGACAGGAAAAGAGAAGAAGAAAAGAAAACAAGGAAGAGACTTGAAGATTTCGGCTAGGAAGAAAAAGAATGGAAAGAGTTTCGCTTTTGAATCAAAGTGAAGATGAGGGAATAGGCTTAGAGATTTCGGCTTTTTGCAGAGAATGAAGAAGAAGATGGAACTTTAGGAGTTTTCGGCTTTTACTCAGAGAAGAAGAGAAAAGAATGAGAGAAAAACCCAAATGCTGAAATTGAAGAGATATTCCCCCTATTTATAGAAATTTCGGCACTTACCTAACCTTGTAGATAAATCCTATCTTTTCTCCTTTATCTTAATCTACTAGCTCATCTAAAAGAGACTTAATTATCTCTAACTCCTCCCTCATGTATCAGCATATTATCCACATATTTTAATCATTAAAATCCCTAAATTTTAGCTTTTATCTGCTTATTATCCACATAAAATAAATTCTTAAATAATAGCATTTATCTGCTTATTATCCACATATTTTAAACATTAAAACCCCTAAATTTTAGCCTTGTTGCCATCCACTCCACCTAATCCTAATGCCCAAAATTTAGCTAACTTAAATTAAAAGAATTGGGCTCCATGAAACTTAAATTTGGGCCCCTTACTCCCTTGTGTGGCGTCACCTCCTAAGATTGGGCCACAAGCCCACTTTGGTATTTTAAACATAGATACTACCTTTTAAACCCTATAATGCCCAAACAGATAATTTTAATCAAGGCCTCTACCTAAGCCTGAGCCCAATTTGGACCCCTAACACTTAAATTAACACATTAAACATATCCACCCATTAAACGCATAGGCCCAAAAATTCAGGATGTTACATTAGGATACTAAATTAGGGGATGGGAATGTGCATTTATATAGGGGATGGGGTAGGGTAAAAATAGATTTTTTGTATTCTCGAGTTGCAGGGGCTCGGATGGAGGAGCAATCGAGTTGGTTGGGGGGTTGAAATGGCCAGAAAGAAAATGCTTCCTGTAGGAAGCATTTTCATCTGACATGTTAGTGAAAGCGCTCCCTACAGGGAGAGTTTTCTTGACACATGCCAGTTAAAAATGTTTCCTACAGGAAGCATTTTCACTGTTATATTAGATGAAAACGCCTCCTGTAGGGAGCATTTTCTCTCTAGCCATTTCAACCCCTCAGCCAACTCGATTGCTCCTACCTCTGAGCCTTTACAACCTAGAATTAAAAAAAAAATCATTTTTCTATCATGCTGCTGCGGGTGAGCGTTTTCTCCCCCACAAAAGAGCTCTATAGAAAGAACTCATTATAGGACTTTGATTTTCCATACCAACCTTCGAAGAAAATTGTTGATCTGAAGGATATTTGGCACTAGCAGTAATCAACATTGTCGTGGAAACTTAAATTTTGTCCCTACGTTGTTGTTGAAGCAAAGGTACGTGTAGGTTTAGGGTTTTGGTGATGAGTACTATATTTTTTTTACTATTTTCTCAATTTTAAACATGTGGAACATGTTATTCGTTAAAGATGAGGAGGTGAGTCAAAGTTTTTATCCATTACAACGATCAAATTTGTGAGACTAAAAAATTGTCCCCTTTTTATATCAGCACAATCTGAAGATCTGGCATTCAACCGGACTATAACGTTAAAAGAGCTTTTGAAAATGATTAGACGCAAAGTGGGGATTCAGAGAAGAATTTCGAGCATCAAATGTAGATATATTTTGTCATTAGAACCAATTAGATATGTCATTTTTAGATCAATAGGGACAACGATCTGGAGCAGGTGATCGAATCCCATTGCTTTAGTAGGAATGCTGTGTTGGAGTTGTATGCCGACTTCGTCAAGGAGGATGAAGGTGGCCCGAGCTTGGTTACACCGTGTCCACCAAATCCCACGTCTGATCAAGAAGTTAAAAGTTCCACCACACGGTTGTACAGTGGATTCATATCGTTGTTGCAAAAATCATACCAAGACCTGCCGAAATCATCATCAATGGCGAGACATTCATCGGTTTCGCCCCTCGATTACTAGGGTGGGGAATAGTCAAGGGTATTTGGTCACTAGGCTTACGAAACACCCGCACGACATTCTGTCGATTCCTTTGATTTTAATTTCGACACACCGATGTTCAACACCAGTAACACTCAGACGAGCACACCATCAAGTTACTAGGGTGGGTCAAATATAAGTGATTTTTTAGTTGACATCAGATACAGAAGAATGGATGATCCACTTCGAAAACCTCGACCGGCAAGGGCACATCCAATTTTGGATTTTCAACTGGGATTGATAACAAAGAGGTAGAAGAGAACGAAGAAATAGATAATGACCCAATAGAGGAGGCGAGGCCCGATGGTGTAGAAATTATGGTAATTTTAGAATCAGATCCCATTCCTACTGAACTAAAAGACGATAGATTTGGCGGTGAAGCTGCGGACATTGCTTGATGGGATGACCCTGGTTTCACGACATACCAACCCCCACCACACATGCGAACTCTTGATCTTGATGTCGAAGGAGGTCTAGGAGGTTTATAATTCCTAGACCTCCCTCATAAAAGACCAGGGCATGCATTTTTGTCAACAAGTTTGGCCATTTAGAGGTTGGGATGGAGTTTGACTCCAAATATGCTTTTGTAGCTACTATCAAGCGGTCTAGAATACAACTTGGCATCAACTTCACCGTTGCATGCTCCCAATCCAAGAAATATAAGGTGATGTATGCAATGTGTGGAACAAGATGTCCATAGAAAATCATGGCATCCATGAAGAAGAAGTCGTTGTTCTAGAATTCAAAGAAGTTTACCGCGCCACATACATGTGTTGTAGTTGGCATGTATCATGGTTAACAACATCGACTCGAATTTTGACATTTTTTTCAACATTCTACTACATATGGTGACCCAATTTATTATTTTAGGCATGTTGAACGATCATCCAAAATTGGATTCAGATATGATATCGAACTTTATATTACTCATGGTCAAAAGGAGTCCTAGGATTTCGGTCCCTATTTTGATCGTACACATCCGCAACGAGTTCGATTATACCGTGTCTTACCACAAGGCATGGTTGGCAAAGTAGAAGGCCTTGGAGAAGGTACAGAATGGGTGGGAGAAATCCTACAATGAATTGTGGTAATGGTGTTAGGTACTGGAGTGGTACATACCAGGTTTCATAATCGAGCTGTAAACGGAGCCTGCGTATTACGGCGATCGCTTGGTCCCTGGAAAAAGAGTTTTCCACCATTTTTTCTGGACCTTCAAGTAATGTGTAACTGCATTCCTGTATTGTAAGCCACTTGTCCAAATTGACGACATATTCCTATACGGGAGATACGAATATAAGTTGTTAATAATTGTTGCACAGGATGGTAACCGAAGAATCCTGCCAATAGCTTTTGCAATAACTCCGGAAGAATCTGGTGATGACTAAGATTTGTCCTTAACTAACTTGAGAAGGCATGTTGTGCCGCAGCCCGATGTGTGCATCATTCTTTTTAGGGGCACCGAAATATAGGCTACATTCGATTGACATTCAAGCTTATGGGATCGTGCACACCATAGATATTGTTTGCGTCACGTAGGGTCTAACTACATGAGCTGATACCATAAGGATGCGAAGCGGCAACATGTCATTAACATGGGTATGTTGTGCATAGAACTGGTTTCCTATAAAACAATTTGACATATGCATTTTAGGTCACTTTTCTTGAATGCATTATTGATTGTCATCGATAGGGTACGAGCTCGTCCAACATCGATTTCATGAAAGGTTAGAGAGATTACGGGTTGTAAACCAACTAGGTGTGTGGTACCTCGATGGGATACTGAAAGAGCAGTGGACGCAACTATATGACAGAGGACTAAGATACAGGCACATGACCTTGAACCTATCAGAATGCATTAATTCTGTACTGAAGGGGACGCGTCATTTTTCGATAAGCTTGGTGGTCAAGAAAACATATTTCCAAATTAGCAGCCTTGTTTCCAAAGTGGGCTGAGGCATATACGGGACAACTAAAAAGCGGTCATGTTTGGTGCAAGTTGGTGCTGAAAGATATTGGGGAAAATGTAGAAATCGCGAACTCAATGACTTTAGTCTGTCACTCGCAACCAAATCTAGTATTCTGGGTTAAGCAGCCCCATAGACCCAATCGTGGAGTTATCGGTGTAGCGTACCGCATAGACCTCAAACAAATGACCTGCGACTTGAGAGATTTCAAGCACTTCGTTATCCATGCGCACATGCAATTGCGATATGTGCCTCGGAACGTATAGATTGCATGACCTACGTTGACGAAGTTTACAGACTTGAACGTGCATATAATGTTTGGAAATCTGAATTCTCACCTGTCCCTGATGAAAGCATGTGCCGCCTACCTGACACGCTCCTTTCAAGTTGGTACCAGATAAGAACTTGCGACGCAAGCTGAAAGCTCAGTCGAACTCAACTCGAATATGAGGAAATATGGATGTATGGGAGCGGGGAGACACACCGAGGTTATGCACATACTGTAAGAACCCAGGGCATACGAAGCCAACATGTCCACACTACCCGGGAGGATTGAGGAGAATAACTAATTAAAACACTAACTTATTTGTGTATTCATTAAATTTTCTGTAAAGTGTAAGTTATTATTACTTCTTCAAGTAAGATATATTACAATATGCAAGCCAAAATTTTAATCCGAAATTAGGAAGCTTCTGAGCAATTCTTTGCTTTGTCAAAATATTGAAAAAACTTAAATGAAAATGTAACAGAAATAATTGTAAATTTTAAATTCACAATATAATATGTTACAAAGCAAATCAATTAAATAGATTTGTTTCGTATATTGTAAATAAGTGTACATTTAAGATGTAAAATAATAAATTATACAATTTGGTGCTAAAAAAAATATCCTACTGGGTGCGCTTTCACTGCCACATCAGTGAAAACGCGCCCTTTAGGATGCATTTTTATTCTCTCTCATCAAAACACGACCTACAGGGCGTGTTTTCCTTTCTCTCTCAAAAAATAGTGTAGATCGATAAATTTTAAAATTTTCAACCTACTTTCTCACTTGTTTTTCTTTTTCAGCATATATGTATAAATTAACCATTTAAAAATTATTTTAATATCATATATATATTTTTATATTACAAGGTCTTAGGTTCTAAGTGAGATGGATGCTTAATTTATTGATACATGACATACCTATTGTGATGACACATTACAATTGTGTTATTTACTTCAATTTTTTATTATTTTAAAAATATAATATAAAATTTTAAATTATAATATATTATTTGAATCATATAAATAATTTATAAATTTAAATATTTAAAATACTTAAATTACACACTCGCATGAGTTTTATAAAATTTATAAAATTTTAACAATTAAAAATAACATCATACTAATCTATCAAAATTTAATTTTATACAACTAGTAAATATTTGAAAATTTAAAATAATATTATTGCAAAGATATATATTATTTATAAATTTAAAATTATTAATTAAAATTATGTAGGTGAAGATATCAACAACAAAAATTGTTACTTAACTATAAAATCAAACCAAAAATTAAATAATAATAAAAATCAAATCTTAAATTTAATTAATAAATTATGTAGGGGTTGTTTTTAAAAATTAAAAAAAATGATAAAATTAGATCCTATCATTTTTTATTTGTTCTAAAAAGTTACCTTTTAATCAAAAGTCAAATAAAATATTTAAGTAATTATAAATGAGTTGAAAATAATTATCAAAGAAGAATAAATATATTATTGTTATGTTTCGAAATCTGATTTTATAAATAAATACAATCATAAAAATATATATTTATTTTTTTATTAAAATATTAACAGAAAATTTTATATATATTAAAATTAAAAAAAATTAAGCAGTGCACACAATAAACTTGTGGATTGCGAAAGGAAACTAGTTATATATTTGAATGTATTATTTGCCAATTTTTTTAAAATTTTTTACTTAATATTTATATTATTTGTAAATCCGTTAAATTTAAAAATATATGAATTACTTTAATATATATTAATTATTAAATATAACAAATCTGTGCATGTGATAAAACTAGGCTTTTAAAATTATAATAGTGTTAAAAAAGCTTATATGTTGTTAATATATAAATATATATTTAAGAATTATACTTGTCACTATTGTATTATTTAGTTTTGGGTAAATTACACTATTAGTCACTAAACTACGGGTAAGTTTCTGTTTTAGTCACTTAATTAAAAAAAGTTATTTGGTTACTGAATTATTCAAAAGTTTTCATTTAAGTTTCTAGGTTGTTAAAATCGATGCTATATCGATTTTCTTTATTCACATTGCTTGCACCAATCAAAAGCTCTCTTTCCCTTTCTCTTCTACAATTCAGTTTTTTTATTTATTATGAAATGACTTTATACGTCACGAATTTGTGAACTAAAATTCAAATAACTTTTTTTTCGATTTCCGACACTAATCGTTAGATTTAATTGGATCTAATGTATACTCTATTACACATTGATAGATACTGATCCAAATAATTAAAATTTTTAAATGTATTAATTTTTTTATATTTGTTTTTGAAAAGATTTTAAAAGAATCCTACATCAATAATGGATACAATACTAAGTACTAATTTGGGATTTTTCAAAGGAGACAATTGCAACATTGGAATTGAAGTTGGGGGCATTGTGGGCCAGCAAACAAGTAAGTTGGGTCCCATAATTGTGTTTGGGGTTTCCATTTCTGATTGACAGTTTTGCTAGAGGAAATGAATCATGAAGAGGTTTTGGGCCATACTTGTTTGCCCGAGAATGGTAGGGTAATGCCTAAACTCAAATAAAACATCCACGCTCCAATTTTAAGCTTGACATGACATTTCTTTGTCTCATTATGGCCTAATCGATTCTTTCTTAAAAAAATTAAACAAGTTTACTTTTGTTAAATAATTTAGAGGAGAACATGGGGCAATATACCGAAATATACCAAAAAAAATTTTATTCACGGAAAAGGGTCGGTGTTTTTAAAATTTACGGAAAAGGGTCATTTTCCCACAAAACGCGTCCACGTCAGCGCGTTTTGTGAGGATCTGCGAGAAAGGCGCTACTGGGAGCGTTTTTGCCACATCAGCACAAAGCGCGCTTTGCTAATGTGGCAAAAGCGCTCCCCCAGGGGCGTGCTTTAGCCCTGCAACGGTCAAAAAATTTTTGCCCAACGGTCCAAAAAATTCCCTATAAAATCCCCCCAACCCTTTGATTTTTTTCACACTTTAGCCCTTACTCAACATTCTCTCAACTTTCTCTCAAATTCCTCTCAAATTTCTCTTAAAGTCCTTGAAACTTCCTTTCAAATTTCAAAATAGTCCTTTAATATTTACAAAAAGCCCTTTTTAATTTTTTTAATATATTTTTTGGAAATTTTAAAATTTTCGATCGTATTACCAATGGTCGGGAATTAATTAAATCTAGACGATAAGCACATCTCCGTCGATCAAATGCAAATGGTAAGTTTTAATTTTAATTTTTCAATATTATTAATATTTTTTAGGTTTATGCAATTTTAATTAATTTTTATTTTATAATTTTTTAAACAGTCTGTAGATCGGGTGTTGCAATGCTATATTCGCAATATGCATGGTCCCCATCGCCGTTGATCAAGAATTACTCATGGAAGGCGAGTTTTTTGGCACATGGCCACGATAGGTCGGGGGTTCAAGTTGGATCCGAACTTGATTAGTGCATTGATAGAGAGGTGGAGACCCGAGACGCACACTTTCCATCTTCCATGCGGAGAGTGTACCATCACTCTGGAAGATGTCCAGTTGCAATTGGGATTGCTTAGGGGGCGAGTCGGTGAGTCACCGGTCCGCAACTTCTACCGATTGGATGGCCGTATGCTACGAGCTTCTAGGTGCCATTCCGGATAAAATTCATAGAGGTCGGATCGAGATGGCCTAATTACGAGACACATTCCCGGAGCCGAATGATGGTTCGACCAAAATAGAAAGAATACGGTATGCTCGGGCATACATTCTTGAGATAATTGGAGGCTATCGATGCCTGGGACTGCCTAGAAACCTCGTACACTTGAGATGGTCTGCTGAAACTTGTTGATTTTAGAGCGTATTGAATTGAGTTGGGGTCCGCCGTGCTATCAAAGTTGTATCGAGAGATGTGCGGGCGACGCGCCGAGTAAAGCGAAAAATCGGTGGTTACCTATCACTCTCATTGCGAGTCATGGGCACGGTTTACGATTTCCATTTTTATGTCCTCGACTCGACCACCCATATTTATTCCCACCGATAACGAGGTAAATTTAATGTTATATTTTACAATTATTACGTAGATTTATAGTATAATTGTATGCTAAAAATTTATTTAATTAGGTGGAACCATTCGTGAGTTATGCTTTGGAATACCTACCTCGCTTGAAGATATACGGCTTCTATTAGACCAACGGTCGGAATCACAAGTAAGTTTCGAATTTCGTATTTATAATTTAGTATTTTCGTACTTAGTGTTTAGTATTATGTATATAACTAATATTTTGGTCATGTTAATATAGTTTCAATGGACACCGTGCGAGGATCCGCAATTCGGCGATAATTCGGAGGAGTTCTTGCAAAATCCAAACATTTGGCACGTGAAGGTCCCATTGATCAACTATGCAACCGTGGAGATGCACCAGTCAGATCGGGTTCTGCGACAATTTGGATTCCAACAACTGATTCACGTGCCACCTAAGGTGCTCGATGATGAGCACAAAGTCGACTTACGGCAGTTGCACACGGATTAGCCAAGATTTTGGTCAGCATATATCGAGATGTGGGAGAACCGATATGACTATTTACCTATCCGGGAACCGATCGTCGTTCCTGAGTTAGCGTGCGTGCCGGAATACATGCCATGGTTTAGGATCCATGGTAAGCCGTATTTGTTGTCGGAAGAAGAGAGCCGACGGCAACTTCGTGAACAAAGGGAACGACGGGGCCCTTTAAATCCAAGGAGAAGGGGTGATGAGACGGGACCATCAACAAAGACCGACACGATCCACCGGCCCATCAACAAATACCCACACGATCACCGGGCCCATCACTTCACCCGGTAAGCGACACCGACATCACAGCCTTTGGCCTTTATGCCAGGTGCGTACCCTAGCTGTAACATCCTGAAAAGGGCCTATGCATTTTTGGTTTAATTGTACGAAATGACATATCTTATGTGTTATGAATATATTTTGAACACTTTTGGAAACCTGGAAATGCATGGAAATGTTAAGTCTAAAAGAGGAAAGTGAACATTTTTAGAACCTTGGAAATGAAAGGAAATGTCTTGTAAGGAAATGTCATGGAAATGTAAGGAAATGTCTTGGAAATGTAAGGAAATGTCTTGTAAGGAAATGTCTTGGAAATGTCTTGTAAGGAAATGTCATGGAAATGTAAGGAAATGTCAAGTTTACAGAGCCGATCGAAAATTTTTGGAAACTTAGAATTGACCTAGAAATGACGAGTTTTAAGGTTTAAAAGGGGAAATTAAGGCAAGGTGGCCTTAAAAGAAAAAGTTTGTGAAATTTGACACAAAAGCAGGCTTGGAAAAGTGGTCTGAAGATGCCACTTAGGGCCTATGGAAATGGCGCCATATGCAAGAGGAATGGGCCTAAGTTCGAGTCACATGGGAAGCAAATAAAAGAAATTTTATTTTGCTACAAGGAGCAGAGAGGTGGACGGCACATGGCTATAAATTAGGAGCTTTTATTCTTTTATAAATAGTGGATAAATAAGGGATTTATTTATCATTATTTTCAAGAGATAATTGTTGGATTAAATTCTTTTAATTTGAATAAAGAGATAAAGAGGAAAATAAGGGAGAAGTTATGGCCAAGTAAGGGACTTTGAGTTTAATAATTTCGGCTAAGTAAGGATAGTTGCTGAATTATCTTTTATTTTAAGTGATAATTAAAGGATAAAGTTATCAGATAGAGGAGTGGTGGCCAAGTAAGGGACTCCTTAGATGATAATTTCGGTTATAAAAGGAAGGAAGGAGGGCTACTCATCAATTTGTGCTTCCTCCTTTCTCTGCCGAATTCTCTTCACCAAATCTTCTTCTTCTTTTATTTTTGCCAAGCCGAAATACCTTGTGTTCTAGCCGAATCCTCCATCTTTATTCTTCCTTTTCTTTTCTTTCCAATCCATCAAAAGCCGAATCTTGGAAGGGCTTCAAGCATAGGTGCTGTCGATTTCTTCAAAGGTAAGAACAAGTTTGATTCCCTTTCTTTTCTTTTAGATTAGCCGAGAGATAATCTAACCCCATACATATTATGGTTGCTGAATATGGAAGGACCTTTCGGGATTATCAGAGTAGTCGACTAAAAGGAGGAGTATTCGGGATTTCTAAGATTAAGGTAAGACATGTGAATATTCGGCCAAAGGCCTTGATTTATGTTTGATGATTAAGATTAAGTCTAACGTAAGGTTTTAGGGATTTTGACATTCCTAGTGAAACAAGGAACAGTTTCGGGATTTGTTGGTGTTCCAATCGGCAACAAGGTAAGAATACTAATCCTACTAGGATTTGGAGTTTTGGTAGAATGGCTTTTTATTAAGGTAATAAGTGATAAATCAATGTAGGGATTAAGGATCTAAGCATTAGATCAAGCTTTTCGGGATCTCAAGGAAATTTTAAGCGAATCAATTGTGTACCCCACACTAATTCTTAATATGTTTTATGGTCATGTTTAATTAAAATATGTGATATTAAGAATATGAAAGTGGCTAGGTACCATGATATGGTACAAAGTACTCGTGCACGTTTTCCTACTTCCACTAGGATTATGAAATATGTTATTTATAACATGTGAAAATTTATAAGAATGTGAATTTAAGTATGATATGCATACTATGAATAATATGGGGCATTCGGGTTATATGAAAAAGGGGAAGTGAATGTGACGACTTCGGTCTCACTATCTGAATGTGGTGACTTCGGTCACATTATCTGAATGTGGTAACTTCGGTTACATTATCTGAATGTGGTGTCTCATGACACAATTATCTGGTGGCTATGCCACGAATTTATATGGGCGATGAGCACGTCGGCTGCAGCGACTGCCTTCGATGGTGTGTAGCAGATGGAGGGTCGACTTAATAGTCCCCACGGTGTGACTGGCAGGTACGGGGGTGTGTAGCGGATGGACAACTAGGTTTGGGTTTGGGAATGCATCATAACCTGTATTCTATGTTTTGAATGTGTAATATGTGATATGTCTGATTCTATTATGATTTAGTGTCGTGTACACATTGAGTCTGTTTGACTCACTCGTTGGGGAACATTTTTCAGTGATGAACAGTGATGGACCGGGACTACGTAACTTGTGGTGGCCATGCTCAACATGAAGTTTATATTTTTGAGGACTCTTGAATTTATTTTAGTACTTTGAATTATTTTGAGAATTATTTGATGTAATAAGGCCATAAGGCCATAGTTGAATTACTTTACACTTATTTTTATGATTATGAATTTTATCTATTAAAATTTAATTAAAATTTCTTTTAAACTAAACCCTAAATATTTTGTCACTTAAGATAAAAGGGATTTCAATATAAAACGAACTCATTTTTCAACACAAGCCCAACCCAAAACAATATTTTTCTTAAAATCACACAAGTTTTCCTAAGAACAAAAGAATTTTGAACCGTTTTACTTGAGGAACATACCAAATCTGGTCAAAGCTCGTGGGCCGGGTTTGGGGTGTTTCACTAGCCCTTATATGTATCCTAACCCATATATGTTTCCTTTTCCCAGTCCCACCCCAGGTTGGAATGCATGGCCCGGTTCGAGTCCGTTCCCGACTACTCCGACTGGCCAGCCGATATTGAGGCCGCCGTCGTGTGAGGGATCACAGGAGGCGCCGTCGGGGAGCACTTCTTTTTACCAGTCTCCTTCGCCATACGGGATTCAGACACCCCCGCCGTGGTTTATGCAAACACCTCTGCAGTCGTTATTTTATCAAGGTGGGTCATCCTCCCAACACCCACAACTGCACCCACCGCCGAGGAGGAACCAAATTCCCGCCCGAGGTTCCACGACCCCGCGTAAGCTAGAAGAAGGAGGAATCCAGCGTACAGAATCGCGAACCACCCCGTGTGGCATTGATTCCGACCGGCATCAACATTGACTCGGACGGGCTTTTTTTATTTTAATTGTAATAATTTTTTTATTTTTTAATAAAATAAAAGTTGTTTTTTATTTGTGTTTGTAATTTAATTTTAATATCTTCAATAAAATAGAAGTTTTTTATTTTTATATGTAATTTAATTTTAATTTTTTTAATAAAATAAAAGTTGTTTTTATTTTTATTTTTGTAATTTAGTTTTAATATATTTAATAAAATAGAAGTTTTTATTTTTTTATTGTAATTTAATTTTAATATCTTTAATAAAATAGAAGTTGTTTATTTTTATTGTAATTTAATTTTAATATCTTTAATAAAATAGAAATTGTTTAATTTTTTTATTGTAATTTAATTTTAATATATGTAATAAAATAAAAAAGTTGTTTTTCATTTTTTATTTTTTGTAATTTAGTTTTAATATATTTAATAAAATAGAAGTTATTTATTTTTTTTATTGTAATTTAATTTTAATATCTTTAATAAAATAGAAGTTGTTTATTTTTTATTGTAATTTAATTTTAATATCTTTAATAAAATAGAAATTGTTTAATTTTTTATTGTTATTTAATTTTAATATATGTAATAAAATAAAAAAGTTGTTTTTCATTTTTTATTTTTTGTAATTTATTTTTAATTTATTTAATAAAATAGAAGTTGTTTATTTTTATTTTAATTTAATTTTAATATCTTTAATAAAATAGAAGTTGTTTATTTTTTTATTGCAATTTAATTTTAATATCTTTAATAAAATAGAAATTGTTTAATTTTTTTTATTGTAATTTAATTTTAATATATGTAATAAAATAAAAAGTTGTTTTTTATTTTTTATTTTTTGTAAATTAGTTTTAATATATTTAATAAAATAAAAAGTTGTTTTTTATTTTTTATTTTTTGTAATTTAGTTTTAATATCTTTAATAAAATAATAGTTGTTTTTTATTTTTAAATTTTTTGTAATTTAGTTTTAATATATTTAATAAAATAATAGTTGTTTATATTTTTTTGTAATTTAATTTTAATATCTTTAATAAAATAGAATTTGTTTAATTTTTTTATTGAAATTTAATTTTAAAAATAAAAGTCCAATATTTGTAATTTTATTGTAACTTAAAGGTTTTTTTTTTCCAAAGTAGTCCTTCTACAAAATTTCACCGTTTTTATCAACAAATAAATAGAATTTACATAGACACCAAGAGACAAAAAAAGTTAAGAAGACTGTTAACTATTCCGATTTGGACACGAGCGAGATGTATAGCCTGGGTTCCTACACCATCCGCACAACCTACGTTGGTTGCTCATTTCTCGGATATCCATATTGTTGCGTATTCTACTCGAGCAAGGTCGACCTTTTGGTTTGCGCCTCAATTGTCTATCCGGCAACAGCTTATACGGTGCAAGCGATACCGACGGCCACTTATGTTCATCTGGGACTGGTGGGAATACGGGTCTCCACACGTTGTACATGTTTTCTAATTTATACACTTCGTCGACATAGCTCATAGGATCAAGACGGAGATTCGACAAGCCGCAAGTACATGAGCGCATGGGTAACGGTGCATCAAATATCCCACGATCGCAGTCCTATTTCTCAAGTGTACACGACGATCGCCCGCCAACAATACCTTGGTTCGATCACAAACTCCGTCACAAGAAACCATAGGTTGTCGCGATCGTGACACACTTGTGTGCATGGTGTTGGCCCGTGCCTTCCCCCTATTAATTTCTAGCAAGACCTTCGCGCTCCATACATGGCCTCCTTGCATTTGGCGTTTATAACTCGCTGCTCGCTTCCGAACTAGTGCCGCTAAATGAAAATACGTCTCTCACACAACTGATGTTATCGGTAGATGACGCGTTCCTTTTAGAACAGAATTTATGCATTCTACCAGGTTTGAGGTCATATGACCATATCATAGGCCGCCGTCGTATGCTTGTGTCCACTGTTCGAAAGGAATATTGCACAGGTAGTTTGCGCCTTCTTCGTTATCTGATCGTAAACTCGCCAACATCTCCTGAAAATGGTCCTTATTGATCTCGTACCCTACCAATATACGTTGATAGAGAATATTACATACCACTCTTCAATTAAGAATAAATTGAATATTACAAATGAAATTATATTAATAGATATTACATACCCATATTGGTCACTTGTTGTCGCTGACTTCTAGATCGATATTGCCCGTAGTAGTTGGATGCAACATGCCTCGTGCAATATCGATGGTGTGTGCGATGCCACAAAGCTTCCACGTCGCTCTATTGCGCTAGTATTCCAGGCCCCGATCCGATATAATGCATATATCGTGTTGAGGCGGACATGCCTCCTTAACCTAGATAGGAAGAAATCCCAGTCATCAGCTGACTCCCCCAGTGTTATTGCGAACGCAATCGGAAAGATTTTCTCACTGCCGTCCTGTGCCACAGCTAGCAATAGCCGATGCGTATATCTACCATACATAAAGGTACCGTCAATTTGTACCAATGGCTTGCAGTATATAAATGCATCTCGGCATTGCTTAAATGTCCAGAAAAGACGCTTGAACACTGCGCATCCACGGAGCAAACGATCGTTGTAGTACGCCGGCCCGCTTTCAAGGTCTCATATATCTTTGCTCGGGACATATCTCTCCAGCACTTGACACCACTGCCACACTTCATTATATGAAGCGTCCCACCGACCATGCAACTTCTTCAACGCCTTCTGCTTGGCTATCCAAGCCTTCCTGTAAGAGGGTGTGTACCCCAATTGGCTACTTAATATTGCCAATTAAGGCCCGTGATCTTGTAGTCTTGGGGTCGACCTTCACCGTCGGTATTATTAAGTCAGCCAACATCTCTGAATCCATCTTCGGATGATCTTGTGTAACACCTGTCAACAAAGTACGTTAAATAATGCAACATTACGTAATATTAGTATTATTCAAAAACATTAAACACATAGTGATACTGTACCGGCAAGACATGTATGTGGACCTTTGTACTTTTTGATCTCCCACAAGCCTGTCCTTTTCCTCAACGAGGCCATGATTTTTCATGAACATGTACCGTCTTGGACTGCACACTTCGCCTCGTACTTATCGAGCTTGGATTTAACCACATTGTAGTTAACCTCGTGCTTGATGCTGTATCATTTTAATGCAGCAAGAAAAGCATTCTTGTTGGAAAACTCGTTACCAACTTCTAATTCGTCCGAATCCAATGAAGAAGTTGTACAGTCACGCGTCCGGTGTGGTAGTTCAGGAAACTCCAATGCATCGTCTTGAGATAGATCGACATTATGCATGTGGGCTGGAGGCGAGTACGCCCTGAATAACGGATCTTCTTCTTCTTCATCTGAACCGCCCTCAACATCTTCAGGCACGGTTGGAATAGGCTCCAGTTCAGAAAATAATCCAACTTCTGCATCATCGGGCCCAGGCTCTCGAGGTGGATCCACATCCGACTCATCATCCGATCCACCATAATCTACAATGAACGAGGGCCCCTTGCCGGTGGATGTCGTGGGGAGTACGTTATCCCTCCTTAAACATCTTTCGTAACGTTCCCAATCATATGTGGATTGCCAACCACTAGAAGTTGATGACGTTCCCCAATACGTATTTCTATCATCGGACGTCGAAGGAAGGATATGCATGTCCCATCCACCAACCGAGTGTCGTGCAGGGGTTATGTTTTCCATACTACCACCAAACACGGGCACTTCCGTATTCTGCCTCCCACTAACAAAATGTCGACTTGGGGTCGTGTATTCCCCTCGAACAGAAGTAGATGTTGAGGTCGAAGGAAGATCACTTGGCGATGAAAATTGTACATATACCTCAAGATAGGGTGATCCACTGGAAAGATGAGTCTCCACCATTGCCTCAAAGCTCCGATGACCTTTGATGTCGAATGATTCATATCTCACCGGATCAACCGAAGCGCAAAATCTATACTTAATAGACTGAACTTTCATTGGTGTTGTTCCGAAGATTTTACGCCTAATTCTTTTGCGAATTTCTAACAAATCTATGTTCCGATTAAAACCCAATCGCGCTCGTAGTAAATAACAGCATTAATACATTCACTCATTTTCAGTTTCTATTTTTCTTTTGCCTCAATTTCTGTTATGCAACCTGAGAATGAAATTTGGCTAATTTATAGTCTAAGGATTGTCACAGACTACTGTAGCAAAAGAGCGTCCACGTGGAAGCTCTTTTCGATTACTCCTAACGACAATGCATCCTGCTTGAAGCGTTTTGGGCACTATTTGTTCGAAACGTCTTCTCAAAATTATTTTACCGAGACTATCAGAGCAAAAGAGCGTCCCACGTGGGAGCTCTTTTCAAGACTCTATCTGACAAAGCATCCTGCTTGAAGCGTTTTGGGCAATCGCTTGTTCGAAATATCTTCTCAAAATTATTTTACGGAGACTCATCAGTAGCAAAACAAATACCCACGTGGGAGCTCTTTTTAGTACTCCTTCGGACAGTGCATCCTGCTTGAAGCGTTTTGGGCACTGTTTGTTCAGAAACGTCTTCTCAAAATTATTTTGCCGGAGACAACTGTAGCAAAAGAGCGTCCACGTGGGAGCTCTTTTCAGTACTCTCGCGACGATGCATCTGCTTGAAGCGTTTTGGCCACTTTGTTCGTTGAAACGTCTTCTTAAAATTATTTTGCCGAGACAATCAGAGCAAAAGAGCGTCCACGTGGGAGCTCTTTTCGCACTCTCGCTTGACAAGTGCATCTTGCTTGAAGCGTTTTGGCCACCGCTTTTGTTCGAAACGTCTTCTCAAAATTATTTTGCCAGATATACAATCACAAAAAATTCAAATAATTTTTTTCTAATATATTTTCCCAAAACCCTAAAAATATTTTTACTAAACCCTAATTAACCCTAATCTACTCCATTAAATTTCCCCTAAAAACCCTAAATCTAACGACCTTAAAAAATCATAAACCCTAGCCCAGAAACCTTAAAATTTCATACCCTAACACTAAAAACAATTTGAAAAGACAGACGGGAAGGAGGGCAAAAGCGCTGGGAGGCGCTTTTGCCACATCAACAAAGCGCATCCTCGTCAGCGCTTTGTCTTTGATGTGGCAAAAGCGCCCCAGTGCGCTTTCTCTTGCATCCCCACAAAACGCTCTAACGTGGACGCGTTTTGTGGGGAAATGACCCTTTTCCGTAAATTTTAAAAAAATCAGCCCTTTTCCGTAAATAAATTTTTTTTGGTATATTTGGGTATTTTGCCCGGAGAACATGTTTATTTTAAAAAATATTTAGGGAAATGTATATTTTTTTCGATATTTAGGAAACTGTTGACTTTTTTATACATTGGTCAGATGGTTAAATGTTAGTGGTTTTGTCTTTGAGTCCCGAGTTTGATTCCTCTCCTATTCATATTTTTATTTTTATTCCATGTTGTTTCAAGCTTTGCTTTTATTTTTAATTACTATTTTTAACACATTAACTTCTTTGGTTAGATGATTAAATAATAGTGATTTTATTTTTGAATCTCAAATTTGATTCATCTTTTAAGGACATTTGTATTTTTTATTTCATATTGTTTCAAGCTCTTTTTTTTTAATTTTTAATTAATGTTTTTAATTAATAAATATATTGTTTTCTAAGTTTTTTATTTTAATTAATAACTCTTTTCTTTATAAAATAAAATAATTATTACCAAATATCATTATTTTTAGTAAATATAATTCTTATATGTGTAATATTTATTTTTCAATCCATATCATGAGTGTGATAAATTTTAGTATTATATATTTTTGTATGTGTATTTGAAATAGTTATTTGAAATATTTCACATATAAAAATATTTGAAATATCATACCCACAATGTAGATGGAAAAAAAATGATATTTGAAATATTTTACATATAAAAATAATAATGATATTTGAAATAATTATTTGATTTTATAATATTAGTGTCGGAACCATTTTTAAAAGGGTTATAAAAACGGGGATCGACTTTAAGAAAACGAAAACAGGAGTCGCCACCAATCCCTTTTTAATTAGGTGGGATTGAATCACCTTATAAGACGTTTTATTTCAAAACATTGATTTTTGGTCCACAACATACCAGAAAATAGGTTCGGGAGTCGGTTACGTACGAGGAAGGGTTAGCACCCTCGTAACGCCCAAAAATTGGTACCTAATTGATTAATTAATGCCCTTATATCGAGAATTTGAAAAAAAAATGGGAATATGATTTCTTTAAAAATTTGAACAATTTGAGTTGAAATTGGAGATTCTTTTGTTCCGAAAGCATACAAACATCACATCCAGCACGTTAGGACATGATGTTTTAAACCCTCGTAACCAAAATCATCTCATGATTTACAAAATTTATTAAAAGGATATTTAGTTATTTGGACGAATGAAAAACCGAAACCCAACACGTTAGGGCACAATTTCTCGGACTTCCAAACACGAAACATTGCCTTGTTTTCTGAAATTCTTATCCCGAGATAACAAATCGTCATATCCAGTGAATTAGGACACGAAAATTTTGAATTCTCGAGGATAAGTTTTTATTTAAAATTTATAGGTTTTAAAAAGGATACTTGATATTTTAAGTTCTACGAGAAAAAATCAAAACCCAGTAAATTAGGGTATAATTTCTCTCGAAGTCCCCAAATATTCGCTGTATTTAAAAGCCTTTGAATAAAATGCATAAATATAATTAAATGTGTTTTATAAAACAAATGGTTTTGGAGTAGATATGGCAACATACATATTTAATAGCAATTCTGCATAACTACAAATCATACTAACAATAAATAATAGAATAATATAACATGAATGAATAAATAAAGAATTATGTTAAACAATAATAAACAATTAAAGAGACATAAATAAATAAATAAGTAATAGTAATTAGGATCTTCACGAAATAACAAAATCAAATGAAAAGGGAATGATGTATTTAAACCTTGAATAAAAAAATAAAAGAATATGACGATTTTTAAAATGATTTAATATACATATAAACAATATAAAAAATGAATAAAAATTTAAAGTATAAAAAAATAAGAATATTTATAACAAATATCTAATTTAATATATATAAATAATTATACATAATAAAAAAAATTAATAAACAGTATATAATAATTTTATATAAAAATATATATAATACACTAATCATAAAAAAATTACATAAGTAAATAAAATAGGTTATATAATATAAATAATTTTTATATAATATAAATAAATTTTATAAAATAAAATTTTAAAAAATAATATATGATATAATATTATATAATATACAAATTAAAAAAAGCATAATATAATAATTAATATATAAATCATAATATAAAAATAATATTTAAACCAAATAAAATAATAGATAATAAATAATAATAATTTAATATGTATAAAGATAATAAATAAAAAATATATAGATGTATTTTATACTATTAACAAAATTAATAAAATAAAATAATAAAACAGTTTAATATAATAAAATAATTAAGTATAGTATTAGAATAATTAAAAAATAAAAAAAATAAAAAAGTTTTAAAATGAATAAGGATTAAATAGCAATAAAATAAATATAAAAGGATTAAATTAAAAAGCGCGTTACACTGTAGGGATTAATATGGCAATTATGCCTTTTTCCAAAACGACGTCGTTCTGTCTCTGGCCTTGAAAAGGCCTGGAGGACTAAATTGAAACAAATTCCATAGTTCTGGGCCAATTTAAAAATAAAGAAAATGCAAATTAAATGTAATTGTAAAACTATAATAATGCGGAAGGGTCTACATGGCAATAAGACCATTACATAAAAACACGCGGATCCTGAGGCGAATCAGGTCGGATTCGGGGCGGGTTTATCAAAACGGCGTCGTTTTGGCTCTAAAATGCCCAGGACGAGACGACGTCGTTTCATCAACCCTATAAAAGCCCAAATTTCTCTAAAAATCATTCATTCCTTCAGTTTTTTAAAAAAAAAAATCTGCCCCTCAAAGCTTTCTCTCCTGGGCGATATCCGATCCCAACTCCGGCGTCGGACCACCGCGCCGGCCACCGTCGCCGGCCACCGTACACGGTGGCTGAAATTTTAAAAAATGTAAGTTTTTCCTTCTTTTTTTTTATATATTATATGCTTTAAAACAAGAAAAATAAAATAAAAAAAATTAAAAGAAAGAGGAGCGCACATATTCGAAAAAGGAAGAAGAAAAAAAATCAAAAGAAAAACCTTGCTTGATCTATTGCTTGTATTTCTCGGTGTATCCTGTTACAAATCTTTGTAAGGCTTTTATAGCCTTCGAAATAAACAAAATAAAAAAGAAAAAAAAGGTTGCCATGTTTGCTGTCGATTTTCTTTCCTTTTGTGCAGGAGAAGCGGAGATCTCGGCGTCAATGGGGCGTAGCGTGCGAGGATTGCGGCGCGAGGGGATTCTGGTGACTGCGGTGCGAACGACGCATATTGGTCACTTGCGGTGCCTAGGGTTTCAGAAACCCTAGGTCTTCTGATTTCGGTTTAGGTGTTGGGCTATTTTGGGCCGTCTGAGTATGGGTCTATTGGGTTATTCCTTAGGTCTGGGTCTGTTGGGTTAGTCTTTAAGTCTGGGTCTGTTGGGTAGTTTAGTATTTTGGGCCAGGGTGTATTCAAGTAATGGGTTTTGGTTTGTAGGTTGTAATTGGGTTAATCGGGTTTGGGTTTTATTTTTATTTTCATTATTTCTTTGGTTTTTTTCTGAATGTAACAGGCCCAGGAACAAATGGGCTTCTACAGCTAGAAATCACCATACCCACAATATAAGTGAATAAAATAAATATTTGACATATAACTATTATATATAAAGAAAAGTATATCAAAAAAATTAGTTGATTTTTTAAAAATAAAATATATTTAACATAATGATAAATATTAATTTTATCAAAAAATATTTTTTATTATATAATTTGCAATAAATATTTTATTTTATAAATAAAATAGAGTTATTAATTAAAAAGATGAATTAAAAAAAACTTGAAAATTAATATATTTATTAATTAAAAGCATTAATTAAAAATAGAAAAAATCTTGAAACAACATGAAATAAAAAATACAAATGTGCTTAAAAGATGATAAAATCACTATTATTTAACCATCTAACCAGAGGAGCTAATGTCTTAAAAACAATAATTAAAAATAAAAGCAAATGTTGAAACAATATGAAATAAAAATATAAATGTGAGTAGGAGATGAATCGAATTCAAGATTCAAAGACAAAATCACTAACATTTACCTATCTAACCAAAGGAACTGATGTGTTAAAAAAGTCAGAAAGAGCGTCCAGCAGGATGTGTGTAACACCCCAAACCCGGCCTAGAAGTTAGGCCCGAATCTGGTGTGTCACATGGAAGTAAAAACCATCTTTGCGATTATTAAAAACTTGCTTGAGAAATACAGCCTCTTTGTTAAAACCAAAAACACTTAAGCAATTGTTAACTACGTAATAATCTTTAAAAACCTTTTTGTTTGCGGAAACATTTTTGAAATAAACAATTTACGAAAATGTGACGTTTATAAATAGAGTTACAGAAGCATTTTTAAAACGTTGCGGAAACGTAGATAAAATACAAGTATTTTGAGAGGTTGTTTGATAAATCGATAATCGAACTAGTAATCTTTTAAAACCGTGACTTTTGAAAATGTCATTGATAAATTTATAGAAAATCTGAGTTAAGATTATTTGTAAAAGTTTGTTATGAAATCCTTTTGTTAAACAATTTTGGAAAATCTTTATTTAAGTTTTTAGAAAAATTCCCATTTAAAAACAATTCAAGCAAAATTTAAAGTACGTCAACATAAAGCAAAAATAAAAACTCCAGAGGCCTTATTACATCATAAAAACCAAAATAGTAAAGTGAACGGAAATAGAAATCTAAAGTTCAAAATAAACACCATTTACAAGTATGGCCTCCACCGAGTCATCCATAGGCCCAAGTCCTCATTACGGAGCATTACCTACAGAGATTAAAAAAGGGGTGAGTTACAAGAACTCGAGTGAAATCCTTTATCTGTCATCCACTGGCCCGAACCCAAAGAACAATCATCTTGGACCAAAGCCCATAAACAAATAATAAATAAATGAAATGAATGCAACCCATCCCATCCTACCAAACCGCCTAACTCTCCACCCGTACCAACCAATCTCTCCCCGTGGGGATCAAGTCAACCACACCCCGCGATCCTCCAATTTGCAGATCAAGTCGCCATTTATACTATTTGTGGTGAGCCACCGTAATCATATACTGTGAGTATAATCGGCACGCAACCTCGGTAAAAATGATCGACACAGAGTCGTTAATTCATATGTTAGGCACATAGCCCCAGTAAATACATTTAGCACAAAGCCATAATCACGATGGCACAAAGCCATATTTAGGTTGGCACATAGCCGTTATTAGAATTTGTGGCAATGCCACCGGTCTATACTTCTCTTCATTCAAGTTTCCCATCCCATGCAAAATTATGTAAATGCAACATTCATAGTAAGGCATCATATTTACAAATATAAACAACAATTATTACTCCAGAGATTTGTTACGATAGATCGGCCCATTATAACACTTTGCAATTCGGCCCATTAAGGCATTCTATCAAATCAGTCTATAAGGACATTTCGGTAAATCGGTCCATAAGGACATTTCGATAAATCGGTCCATAAAGATATTTCGGTAAATCGGTCCATAAGGACATTTCGGTAAATCGGTCCATAAGGACATTTCGGTAAATTGGTCCATAAGGACATTTCGGTAAATCAGAAATTTTACCCACTAAGGGTAATTCGGTAATCTCGTAACCCAGGGGTATTTCGGTAATTTACCCTCTAAGGGTTATTTGGTAATTCGGCAACCCCGGACTTAACTACTAATTTGAGCATAGAAAATTGAAACTATCCATCTGCGTCATATTGACTAAACTGACTATAACTCGGATTAGGAAACTTGAAATTTAGATCCGTAAATTTTCCTTGAAAATAGACTCATATATCTTCTTACGATAATTTTTCCAGAATTTTTGACCTAAACATTTAGTACATTTTATTCCTTAAAGTTTCCCTTGTTTCACTGTCCAACGATTCTGACCTCTCTTACCTTAATTTCAAATATCTCACTGTAAAGTTTTCATATGTTGCTCCCACTTGTTTCTATTGAAAATAGACTTACTAAGTAATCTGTACATATAAACTATAACTTATAATTCACTTTGTACAATTTTATACGATTTTTCCAAGACAGATCAGGGAACCACGAAGTCATTCAGAACCAGTTTCACTAAAATTAAGATATCTCAGAATATAGATTTCCTTTTCCTTCTCCGGTTCTTCTTTATAGAAATAGACATAGTAAGATTTAATCTGATATCTTATTCACTTTGTAATTCCTTTTCTCCTATTTTTCGTGATTTTTCAAATACACATCACTGCTTCTCGATCAAAAACTGTTTTATTACAAAATACGATTACCACTACGATCATACGCATGCCCGAGTGATCACGGATGCCGGTTTTCGGTTTTCTTCGGTATTTTGACCAAATCACAGAACATATCATACAAAATTTCAGAGAGATGTGAGATTACACACCATATCAAACATGTATTCGGAAGGTACGGGATTACACACCCGATTTTGATTTCCTAACGAACCACTCGCCGATGACCTAGAACAATACTAATCAAAAGTTAGCCTCGGATTTCCAAAAGATTTCGTATCACTTACACATGAATCACTTACCACTATATCCGAAGGTAGAAATATATCGAGTGATTTGTCCCTAAAACATATAGTCGATTAGTCGAAACTTCAATCCGATTTGCAACATAGCCAAATAGAGATATAACGAAAAATCCAAAAATGAACCCCCTTACCTTATCGATATTGGATCCAATTTTCACCGTTTGACTCCGGCTAGAACAATACACGGTCTCCCACTTAAAGCACTACGAAAAGAGAGTGATTAAGACATAAAGAAGTGGAGGATAACACCATTTTCTTGTTTTTATCACGATTTACAACCGAATAGTGATAAATACTTATTCGGCTAAAGAGAAAAGAATATGATCATAGAAAAGAATTCACTTACCGATTTAATCGAAGAAAGAATGTCACCTCAAACGAGAAAAAAATTATGAAGGAGTGATTGTGGATTGTGAGTTTCAGCTATGGAAGAAAATGAACAAGAATAGTTTCGGTTATGAGGGTATGGATTAGAGGAAAAAGATAGTAGAGTTGGAGAATTTCGTGAAAAGAAAAGAAAGGTTGAGAAGGGGTGCTTATCAAATTTCGGTTTTCAAGAGAAGATGAATGAAAATAGTTTGGTCTCAATGGTTTGGTACCTACGGCAACAAGAAAGAATTGAAGAAAAGAAATGCTCACTAATGGCTTGAAGTTTCAGCAAAGATGAGAAGAAATTTGAGAGAAATGGCATAAAAATGCAAGAAGGAATTTTGACCAACCAAGTACCAAAGTTTCTACCAAAACACTAACAAAAATTCGGCTACCCCTCTTACACCCAAAACTGTCCCACATTCATGATCAAAATGGTCAAAATTAGCCAACCATACTTTCCATAACATTTCCCTTGAAAAGGCCACTTGTTCCCCTACTTTCCTATTTCTCTTGATTCCTTTCCCCAACTTCAACCTTGCCTTTTTCTTTAGCCACCTTACCAAAATAATGAAGTCAACCTTTCCATGAATGCCTCTTGACCGACACTTAAGGAAAGGGTGCAAAAATATAAGTCAAAATTTGCACACAAAGTGATTCGAACCTCTTCCCTCAAGGTACTACATGTGGCGCCATAACCCTTTTACCAATTGCTCATTTATGCTAGCAATTTACTCTTTTATTTCCATAAGCCTTGATGCCACTTACTATCTCTCCTTAATAGGCTTAAACACAAAATTTTACTAAGGCCCAACTTGAACCCGGAACTTCATAGAAACTTCGTAACTTTCCAAAATTACCTTCTTAATAAGTCCAACTTGAAATAATGCCGTTCTCTTGTTCTCAAAATTTTAAAACGCTTCTACACTCAAGGCCCATTGGGCCCAATTCTACTAGGCCCAATTTCGGGATGTTACAATGTGTTTCGTCTTCTCTCTCCAAAATCGATCTATTTCTCTAAATATCACAAAAATTGGTCCATTTCCCTAATTTTTTCTTTAAAATTGGCCTTTTCATCAAATTTGGCCAATAACTTATCGTACCTGATTAAGTTTTAGTTTAGTTGATATTATTATTGTAACAATTAGGAAGATATGAATTCGAGTTAAAGATTAAGAATTTTTTTTTATAAAAATGTATTTAGAATTACTCATAACCTCTCTACAACCTTTAAATAGGAAGACAAACACGTTTTAGCGCACTCGAACCAACGTCCTCTTACACTGACAATAATATCGATGCTAACCGAGCTAAGACTCAGTCGACATATTATGAACTTATTTAAGTATAAATTAAAGTTTAAGTACTTATTTGTATGTACTAATATACGGGCTTAACTAAATGAAATGACAAACTGTAAGGTCCTACTTAGGGCCTGTTTAGCAGTACTTAAAAAAAGCACTTTTGGCTCCAAAAGTTTTTTTGGAAGAAAAGCTATGCTAAACAAGCTGTTTTTTGCTGAAATTTTTGGCTTTTCAGAAGTGGAGAAGCTAAAATTTTTAGCTTTTCCTCTATGAAAGGCACTTTTGGTGCTTAATTACTTTTTCACCCCTCCAATAAAATAGTACTTTTCTTTTTTTTCTTGGTGCTTAATTACAAATATGTTAAAATCATTAATTAAAAAAATATTTTTTAAAATACTAATTACAAATATTTAATGGTTATATTTAAATATTTAAAATATAGTTTATATATTCTAATTAAAGTTTATAAATAATTAATATTTATTGCTTAAAAATATTTAAAATTTATATTTCATATATTAAAATATTAACAACAAGTTATAATAAATTTTTTATATTCTTACTAAAATATAATAATATTAACTAATTTAAATATTATTTAAATGCATATTTTTTACTTGATAATAATATGTCTAAAATGAACATTTTATTTCTCAAAAACACTTTTTGACAGCAATACTAAACACTCAAATTTTAAATTAAAATTTTCAAAAATATTTTTTCACAACACTTTTCAAAAGCATTGCTAAACTAACTTTTAGTATTTGAGCATTTTTTCACCGAATTGCTAATTGTTAATTGCATAATGGTGCATGGTGATTGGTATGAGACCCATTTGATTATACGTTTTTTTTCCCTCAAAGCTTTTTATGGTCTAGTGAAAATTCTCAAATCGACCTCACTTTTCTTTTTCCTCTCATAATACCATTTTGTGGCATTAAAAGCTAGAAGGCAAGGACAAAATTTCCCTATCATATAACCTTTCTTTTTCGTCCATTTTTTTTTTCATTTAAAAATTTCAAATAGAATTTATAGTAATATGTTGTTAGCAAGTTTCGATTTTAAAAAAAATATTATTTTATACTTCAAAGATTTTAAATGATTTATTTTACTTTTTATCTTTTATTCTAAACTTTTTAAATTAATTATTATTTAATATAATAAAGATATAATTTCATTCGAATTAATTAAGTAAAATATTTGACTGAGTACATAAAATAATGTGTCAAAATTCCAGAAATATTAATAATTTAATGGGTATTTTCTCTTTTTATTCTAATATATCAGCCTAAATTACTTAAAAAGGCCCATTTCCAAGCATATTTACAGAAATTGGCCGATTACACCATTATTTACTGGAAAGGGCCACTTTTTGCAAAACACGCCTACGTGGCCATGTTTTAGGAGAAAATTACCAGCAAAGCGCGCCCCCAAGGGAGGCTTTTTTGCCACAAGCGTTTTGTGACGTGGCAAAAACGCTCCTTTGGGGCGCTACTACTAGCAAATTTTGAACCCTAACGGCTATTTTTTTTACCATTGCGGGGGGTCCAACGGTAAAAAAAGTATAAAATCTCTCCTCCTATTATTTCACACATATTTTCTTTACAATTTAGCAAAAATCTTTACAATTTCTCCTTAAAGCTCTCAAATTTCTCATTAAATTTCTCAAAGCTCTTTATAATTAGTTATTTACTTTAGTTTTTTTTTCTAAATTAGTATTATTTTTTTATAATTTCAAAAATATTTGATCGTGTTAGCAATGGCCGGGGGATTAATTCGTCTCGATCATAAACATATTTCCGTCGAACAAATGAAAATGGTAACAATTTATTTTAAATTTTGAATATTATTTAAATATTTTTCATTTATGTAATTTTAATTAATTTGTATTTTATAATTTTTTATAACAGTCTGTAGATCGGGTGTCACAATTTTATATTCGTAATATGTCTGGTCCGCCATCACCGTTGATAGAAAATTACTTGAGGGAAGTGAGTTTTTGGCACGCGGCGACTATAGGCCCAGGGTGCAAGTTGGACCCAAAACTTATTAGCGCGTTAATAGAGAGGTGGAGATGTAACACCCCAAACCCGGCCCATTCGTTACGACCGAATTTGAGATGCCACTGCGGAAAAACGTTTAAAGACTGATTTCACTTTTGGGAAAAACATTAAAAATTTTGTCATTTGAAAACCATGTCCAATTAAAAATTCTAAATAATATAAGCTTGACAAAAATATCCAAATTAAAAGCACTTCCAAATAATAATTTAATGGTCGTCTAGCTTAAACATAATAAAAATGCTCAAATAGAAATACTTAAATACTTTAACTGGGCCTTATTACAACAAATAATTAAACAAAAGTTCTTAGTAATAAACTGAATAAAATAAAGAAGATGTCTTCTGCATGGGCCACCTCGTATCCACTCCAACCCGGTCCAATCACCACGAATCATCTGCGATGTTTAATAAAAATTGGGTGAGTCATACAGGACTACTGTGTGTAATTAATCCACCGAATTCCACCCACATGTTAACCACATATTAACCCATATATCAGATAACAAATATCATATTCACATGTTAACACATTCTGGGCTTGGCCCATATTCATATCACATTCATCTAATAGGGTAGTTAACCACATAATTTCCACATACTGGGCTTAGCCCATTTCCACACTGATCCACATTCATATACTTGGGCTTTGCCCATTTTTACATTAATCCACATATCATATTGGGCTTGGCCCATTTCCACATATGTTCACATATGAAATCATGCAATTATGAAGCCCAACCCAAACCTAGGGTCCATCCGCTACACACCCCCTTATCCAAATTTACCACACACCAGGGGATTATCAAATCACCCTCTCCTTTTCACTCCAAAGGCAATCACTGCCGTCCACGTGCAATTAAGCACAATAGTCCACAACGCGACCTCAGTCAGCGCCAATCCACGATGTAGCCGTAGCTAACACCAAAACCACGATGGGACACATAGTCACTCATCAACCACGATATGGCACATAGCCGATATCAACCACGATGAGGCACATAGCCACTCATCAAGCCACGCGAACTTAATCGCAATTAATCCACAACGTGACCTCAGTCAACGTCAATCCACGATGTAGCCGTAGCTAACACCAAAACCACGATGGGACACATTGTAACACCCTGATTTAGGGGTTATGCGTTTGGAGCATAACTCGAGCATTTAGTAGGCTATGGTCATGTTGGGAGAATTTTTAGGGGTTTTGGAGAACCTTAGAAGGCAAGGGATGCCTTAGAAAATTTTTAAATTTTAGGGTAATAAGAGGGAAATAGGGTAGAAAGGCCTTAAAATAAAATTGTGGAGTTTAAGTCATAAGAAAGGCATTGGCAAAGTGGTGCCCGTGCGCCACTTAGGCGCTGGAGGAGGGTGAGGGCGCTGGTTCGAGTGGTAGAAGCGGCATTTTGGTGTTTTATTTTATATGCGGTTATGGGCTGGCGTGAGGGAAGGTTTAAAAATTAAATGGTGTGGCTTATGGACATGAAAGGCGGTGGGCGGAGTGGCTAAGGCGCTACTTGAGAAGGGGCTTTGTGCAGTCGCGGGTTCGAGGGCTGGAAGCAACATTTTGGCATGTTTTATTTTATGCGGATATGGACTGTAGTATGAAGGCCTTAAAAATAAAATGGGTGGCTTTATAGCATAAAAATCAGGTCGGCCGAGTGGCCCGGGCGCTGGGGAAAGAGCAAAGACTTGGTCCCGTGTTCGAGCCAAGGAAGTCGCATTTAGGAGTTTAAATTTTTGATGCTTTTTGGCAAAGAATTTTAGGAAGTGTTGACTGGCTAGAAGACTTTGATTTTGATAAGGATTATGTTTTTATTATTTTTTTATTTATTATTTATTATTTAGAATAAGTGGAATTATTATTATTTATTTTGTTAGATAATAATGGGATAATATGAGCATTTTTTTATTGGAGGATGATATGAGTTTTTTTAGGAGATAATCAAGGATATTATGAAGATTAAAAGAATTATTATTGGATTATTAGTGAAGTGTTTAAGTGGAATTAAATTAGTGAGGTGTTGGCCAAATTTTGGAGACTTCAAGGGGGTTGGCGAATGCTATAAATAGGGAGGGTAGAGTGCTAGTTGTTCATCAAGTCTTTTGCCTCTCCCCTCTTGGTGTGCCGATTTCTCCTTTGGCCTTGTAGCCAAGTATTTCTTTTATTTTCTTTTAGCCCCTTGATAGCCGAAATCCTTAGCCCTCCATCACTCTCCTACTTTATCAAGTTTGAAGCCGAAACTGGTGAGGTGTAGTGCTGTCGACATTCAAGAGCTTGTAGCCAGCGCCAAGGAGTCTAAAGGAAGGTCTTGAATTGTTTGGACTCATCAAGGGCAAGTCGACAAAAGTACAGAGGAGCCTTTGAGATTTAAGATCGTTTCGGTAAGTAGTTAAATTGTAGTTGTTCGCTTGAGATTTTGTATTATGGTGTTTAACCAAAGGGTTCTAATTAAGTGATTACGATGGACGTGGGTTCGAGTACCACTCAAGGTGGGCAAGGGGAAGCTCCCATCCCAAAGTTTAAGAAAAGAGCCGTCTCGGCGATTCGGATTGGCCACGGTGGTGTGGGCAAAGAATGTAAACGTTAGGCGGTCGTAGTTTCGCTAGACGATAGCGTCGAGGATCGAGAGTCTAGAACTCCTAGTGATAAGGTGTGTAACTAACCCACTGGTTTCCGGGTTTTATGTGTTATATGTTTTACTAACAAGTGCAGTAAGAGTGTGCCATATATACCCCTAAAGGGTATGATGATGACCAGGTTAGTAGCAAATTGGCTAATATGTGATGATTGATTTTTAATATGTAAGTATGCCTATGATTGTGAATAGCATGCACATGCATCATCCTCGCATTATATTATGTTACATGTGCATGGGTGGGTTATGAAAAGAAGGTGCGGGTGTACTTGAGTGCGTGGTTGATGTCGACTTTGTGCTACATCGTGGATTGGCGCTGGATCGAGGTCGCGTTGTGGATCTTTGCGATTTAGTTCGCGTGGTTACCTTGATTGATATGGGCTTTATGCCATATCGTGGCTTGATGGATTGCTGTGTGCTCCATCGTGGTTTGATGTTAGCTATACGCTACGTCGTGGATGGCATTGGTTGCCTTTTGGAGGAAAAAGGAGAGGGTGACTCAATAGTCCCCGTGTGTGGTAGGTTTGGATAAGGGGGTGTGTAGCGGATGGACCCTAGGTTGGGTTGGGAATCATGTTGCATTATTTTTGTGATAATATGGAAATGGGCCAAGCCCAATATGACATGTGGATAGGTATGTTTTGGAAACATACGTGGAAATGGGCCAAGCCCAGTTGATATGTGGTTTATTAAGAAATGGGCCTAGCCCAAAGATCTCAGTATGATTTGAATGTGGGCCAAGCCAGTTGTGGAAATTGTTAAAATATATATATTACTGGTTGCATTTGATAATTGGGGTATTATGTGGCTAGCATGTGGGTGGATTTCAGTGGTTAACTTACACACTGAGTCTGTATGACTCACCCAACTTTTTAAACATCGCAGGAGTCATGATTGATCGGACCGGGTTGGAGTGGATACAAGGTGGCCCATGCAGAAGGAGATTTTCATACAGAAGATGTTTTACTTTATTTAAGCATTTTATATTATCAGTATTTTGGAATTTTATTTGATGTAATAAGGGCCTCTTTGATTTAAAGTACTCTATTTATTAATGTTGAAGTTTACACTACACTTAGTAATATTTTCGCAAAAGATTCATATTATAGCCACTTATAATAATGTTTTAATTCGGAAGTTTTCAACAAGCTTATATTATTTATTAAATTTTAAATGGACACGATTTCCAGAGATATTAAAATTTTCAAGTTTAATTCTAAAGTCTAAGATTTCCAACCGTCTTTCCCAGTGACATATCCAGATTCGGTCGTAGTGAATGGGCCGGGTTTGGGGATGTTACAGATTGGTATCAGAGCCCGGTTCAAAACTCGGCTTTGAGGGTTTTGGGCCCAAAAACGTTTCAAAATGGGCTTTTTAAAAAAATATGGGCTTTTAGGAAATTATTTTCAGGTTATTCTGGCATGGCACCTGTACCTTCAACCCGAGTCCACCAGGTAAGTACTTCGGACTTTTGAAGTAATTTGTTATATGAACTGTTATGGGCTTTGTTGGGCTCGTAGATTAGTGAACTAGGATCTATTGAACCCTAGGATTAGACTACTCAAACAATTGCATAAAACTTAAGGTTACTAAACAAACCTGTGAAGTAAGTCGCCGAGTTAAGGTGTGGCAACCATTGTGCGCATGTCTAGGAGTGGATCCTAAGAGCACGGTACTTAAGCGATCCCTAGTGACTCACCTCCTCTTCGTTGGAATCCTACAGTGCGTAGCTACGGTTCACCTTAACCAAGAGGACTTGTTCATAGGCTAAACCAAATATTAAAACCCGAAAGGGATTTGCCTCACTGCTTTAAAACCCTAGTTTTAAAATTTACAAGAATACCCTATGTTGAAAATTACTAAAATGCCCCCGACTTTTAAAATTTCCTGTTTAACCCCAAGTTTAATAAAATTTTCTTACTTTGCAAAAGTACCCAATTTTCTATGGCAAAAATAATAACCCGACTTTGGAAATTCACAAAATTACCCCGATTAACAAAATTACCAAAATACCCTAGTTACCAAAATCTCATTATACCTTTAATTTGCGGAATTTTCGAAAATACTCTTCAATTCTGAGAATTTCAAAAAGATCCTGACCTATTAAAGTTTTTGAATCGCGCTGGTTTATGACGGAAATGTCCCTGTAGGACAAAATGACGGAAATACCCCTGGGGAAGAAACGGGCAGAAAGGTCCGAATAGTGAATGTGGGTTGAAGATATCACTGAGTGTGCCTTTACTGAGGAAGGAATGTGTTCTTGTGGACGAACGGATGTGTGTGTGAATATGTTCTTGAACTAGAGTAGTAAACTTGAACTGAAAATTTGTGTGATCGAAAGAACTACCTCTAGAAATTCTTTTCATAAAATTGTTCGTGGTTAAACAGTGGAACAAATACTAATGCATAAAACTCCTTAATCAGATTAATTGCGGCGATAAAGATGAGTTCTAGGAGACGCGGTAGAGGTAGAATGGCAGCTTCGGAACCCGTAGGGTCTGGCCATGGGTCAGAAAGTGAAGTGCCGCCACCAGCAGTGGACGTAGAGGGGCAAGATCAGATAGAAGAAGATGACGCAGTGTCACGGGCCATGTTACGAATTTTAGAGCGTGTAGCAGGAGCTAGTAGAGGAAATGGAACTCGAAAGTCGGTGTCGGAAAGGCTTAGATTGAACGGAGTGAGATCTTTAGAGGAATATCTGGAGTAGCTCCGAACGTAGCGGAGTATTGGCTAGAAGCGATCGAAAGAATCATGGACGATTTGGACCGCACCAATGAAGAAAAGTCAAAGGGTCTTTGTTTCGTTGCTTCGCGAAGCTTTATCGTTGGTGGCTCACCGTCAAGCAAAGTGTACCAAAGGATCGGCGAGGATTGGGACTTCTTTAAGGTTAAGTTTGAAGGAAAGTACGTAGGAGCCGCTTATTTGGACTCGCAAAGGAAAGCGTTTCTAAATCTAGTACAAGGAAGTAAGTCGATAGCCGAGTCACGGCGGAATTGTGCGACTTAGTCGGTATGCTAAGGGAATTGTGGACACCGATTATGAGAGGTGCGTCCGGTTTGAGGACGGATTGCGAGATGAACTTCGAATGGTGATTGCTCCATGAGGAGAGAGACTTCGCGGTGCTAGTAGAGAAAGCTCGGATCGCTGAAGAGGTTAAGAAGACTATAAGAGAAAACCGAGAAAGGAATAGGAGCGAGAATAAGAGAAGTATTGGACCGTCAGTATCGCTTGGTAATGTCCAGAAAAGACCAAGGACCGAGAACCCTGTAAGTGTACTTGTACCAATGGATCGGAATCGTTCTTGTGTTCGATGTGGAAGACCTCACACAGGAGAGTGTTGGGGAAATAGTAAAGAATGCTTTCGGTGCGGATCTAAGGCACATTTAGTTAAGAATTGTCCTCAAGCGACGAGGGGTCGTGGTTCAAGTCATGGAAGGAATGGTTCTAGTCGGAGTCAACCAAGGTTGTGATATTAGGTAAGCTTCTTTGCTTTGGTACATGCTTTAATTACTTGGTTTGATTACGATTTAGCCTTTTCTGTGTTGCTAAGAGAGGTGTTTCGAATTTTTTTTTTTTAGCATGAACTTAGAGATTGTGTAGGTACGATAGCCTTAGTAAGATCAGAGTGCGCAGCGTAAGCGTAAGGTGGTAAGATAGGTGGTATGGACGTTTGTTAGTAAAGTAATTTCGAGGACGAAAAATTATTTTTAAGGAGGGTAGAATTGTAACACCACTGATTTAGGGGTTATGCGTTTGGAGCATAACTCGAGCATTTAGTAGGCTATGGTCATGTTGGGAGAATTTTTAGGGGTTTTGAGAACCTTAGAAGGCAAGGGATGCCTTAGAAAATTTTTAAATTTTAGGGTAATAAGAGGGAATAGGGTAGAAAGGCCTTAAAATAAAATTGTGGAGTTTAAGTCATAAGAAAGGCATTGGCAAAGTGGTGCCCGTGCCACTTAGGCGCTGGAGGAGGTGAGAGGCGCTGGTTCGAGTGGTAGAAGCGGCATTTTGGTGTTTTATTTTATATGCGGTTATGGGCTTTGCGGAGGAAGGGTTTAAAAATTAAATGGTGTGGCTTATGGACATGAAAGGCGGTGGGCGGAGTGGCTAAGGCGCTACTTGAGAAGGGGGCTTTGTGCAGTCGCGGGTTCGAGGGTTTGAAGCAACATTTTGGCATGTTTTATTTTATGCGGATATGGACTGTAGTATGAAGGCCTTAAAAATAAAATGGGTGGCTTTATAGCATAAAAATCAGCCGGGCCGAGTGGCTCTGGCGCTGGGGGAAAGGAGCAGCAGCTTGGTCCCGTGTTCGAGCCAAGGAAGTCGCATTTAGGAGTTTAAATTTTTGATGCTTTTTGGCAGCAATTTTAGGAAGTGTTGGACTGGCTAGAAGACTTTGATTTTGATAAGGATTATGTTTTTATTATTTTTTTATTTATTATTTATTATTTAGATTAAGTGGAATTATTATTATTTATTTTTGTTAGATAATAATGGGATAATATGAGCATTTTTTTATTGGAGGATGATATGAGTTTTTTTAGGAGATAATCAAGGATATTATGAAGATTAAAAGAATTATTATTGGATTATTAGTGAAGTGTTTAAGTGGAATTAAATTAGTGAGGTGTTGGCCAAATTTTGGAGACTTCAAGGGGGTTGGCAATGCTATAAATAGGGGAGGGTAGAGTGCTAGTTGTTCATCAAGTCTTTTGCCTCTCCTCTTGGTGTGCCGATTTCTCCTTTGGCCTTGTAGCCAAGTATTTCTTTTATTTTCTTTTAGCCCCTTGATAGCCGAAATCCTTAGCCCTCCATCACTCTCCTACTTTATCAAGTTTGAAGCCGAATCGGTGAGGTGTAGTGTTGTCGACATTCGAGCTTGTAGCCGCCAAGGAGTCTAAAGGAAGGTCTTGAATTGTTTGGACTCATCAAGGGGCAAGTCGACAAAAGTACAGAGGAGCCTTTGAGATTTAAGATCGTTTCGGTAAGTAGTTAAATTGTAGTTGTTCGCTTGAGATTTTGTATTATGGTGTTTAACCAAAGGGTTCTAATTAAGTGATTACGATGGACGTGGGTTCGAGTACCAGTCAAGGTGGGCAAGGGGAAGCTCCCATCCCAAAGTTTAAGAAAAGAGCCGTCTCGGCAGTTCGGGATTGGCCACCAGGGTGTGGGCCAGCAACAGAAACGTTAGGCAGAAAGCCGTAGTTTCGCTAGACGATAGCGTCGAGGATCGAGAGTCTAGAACTCCTAGTGATAAGGTGTGTAACTAACCCACTGTTTCCGGGTTTTATGTGTTATATGTTTTACTAACAAGTGCAGTAAGGAGTGTGCCATATATACCCCTAAAGGGTATGATGATGACCAGGTTAGTAGCAAATTGGCTAATATGTGATGATTGATTTTTAATATGTAAGTATGCCTATGATTGTGAATAGCATGCACATGCATCATCCTCGCATTATATTATGTTACATGTGCATGGGTGGGTTATGAAAAGAAGGTACGGGTGTACTTCGAGTACGTGGTTGATGTCAGCTTTGTGCTACATCGTGGATTGGCGCCGATCGAGGTCGCGTTGTGGATCTTTGCGATTTAGTTCGCGTGGTTACCTTGATTGATATGGGCTTTATGCCATATCGTGGCTTGATGGATTGCTTTGTGTGCTCCATCGTGGTTTGATGTTAGCTATACGCTACGTCGTGGATGGCATTGGTTGCCTTTTGGAGGAAAAAGGAGAGGGTGACTCAATAGTCCCCACGGTGTGTGTAGGTTTGGATAAGGGGGTGTGTAGCGGATGGACCCTAGGTTGGGTTGGGAATCATGTTGCATTATTTTTGTGATAATATGGAAATGGGCCAAGCCCAATATGACATGTGGATAGGTATGTTTTGGAAACATACGTGGAAATGGGCCAAGCCCAGTTGATATGTGGTTTATTAAGAAATGGGCCTAGCCCAGTATCTGAGTATGATTTGAATGTGGGCCAAGCCCAGATTGTGGAAATTGTTAAAATATATATATTACTGGTTGCATTTGATAATTGGGGTATTATGTGGCTAGCATGTGGGTGGATTTCAGTGGTTAACTTACACATCGAGTCCAGTATGA
The DNA here is from genome assembly GCA_025698515.1 of Gossypium sturtianum. Lineage (NCBI taxonomy): Eukaryota > Viridiplantae > Streptophyta > Magnoliopsida > Malvales > Malvaceae > Gossypium > Gossypium sturtianum. Next base: position 121,932,775 of record CM046952.1, read on the forward strand.
CTCACCCAACTTTTAAACATCGCAGGAGTCATGATTGATCGGACCGGGTTGGAGTGGATACAAGGTGGCCCATGCAGAAGGAGATTTTCATACAGAAGATGTTTTACTTTATTTAAGCATTTTATATTATCAGTATTTTGGAATTTTATTTGATGTAATAAGGGCCTCTTTGATTTAAAGTACTCTATTTATTAATGTTGAAGTTTACACTACACTTAGTAATATTTTCGCAAAAGATTCATATTATAGCCACTTATAATAATGTTTTAATTCGGAAGTTTTCAACAAGCTTATATTATTTATTAAATTTTAAATGGACACGATTTCCAGAGATATTAAAATTTTCAAGTTTAATTCTAAAGTCTAAGATTTCCAACCGTCTTTCCCAGTGACATATCCAGATTCGGTCGTAGTGAATGGGCCGGGTTTGGGGATGTTACACACATAGTCACTCATCAACCACGATATGGCACATAGCCGATATCAACCACGATGAGGCACATAGCCACTCATCAAGCCACGCGAACTTAATCGCAATTAATCCACAACGTGACCTCAGTCAACGTCAATCCACGATGTAGCTCAAGGCTAACATCAAACCACGTACTCGAAGTACACCCTTACCTTCTTTCATATCCCAACCCATGCACATGCCACATAAAATAATGATACAATGTAATGATGCATGAGCATGTTCATCAAGCATATTATCACATATTCATATTAATAATCACATATCATCAGGTTTGGTACTTACCGGATTATCGACATACCCCTTGAGGGTATCCTTATCACAATTTCCACTGCACTAGTTAGCACATTCATAACACATACACATTTTACATACATATCATATACCCAGAAAACGGTGGGTTAATCACACACCTGATCACTTGGAGAAATATGCTTTTGATACTGATGCTATCACTAGGCGATACTACGGCTTATTTGCCTACTTTCTTGTTCCGACACTTTGGTCCACACCCGGTGGCCAATCCCTAACTAGCGAGACAGATCTCTTCTTAAACTTCGGATAGGGACCTTCCCTTTCCCTTATTGAATGGTATTCGCCTCCATCAACACACTTAATCGAACAATCGATTTAATCATCAATATACGAATTCTTAACCAAATATCCACAACTTATCATACTTACCGAAAGGGTCTTGAAATCCCGAAAAGCTTGATCTAATGCTTAGATCCTTAATCCCTACATTTGATTAATCACCTACTACTTTAAAAAAAGCCATTCGACCATAAATCCAAATCCTAGTAGGATTAGTATACATAAACTTACCTTGTTGTCGTTTGACTTAAGAATCAAGTCTTGAAATCTACTGCTATACTCTTCTTGCATTCGCCAAGCATTCAATCAATTAACTTGGTTAGTTTTCGGCTTTTGAATAATTAATGAACACATATATTTACCAAACATGGCCTTGGCCGAATACTATAGACACTTACCTTGTGGATTTTAAATCCCGAAACTCACCGAATAACTAGGGAACACGTGGCCTATGGTGTACCTTCTTCTGAAAAGAACTTCTCCTTCCTTGTAGTCGACACTTAGTAAATCCCGAAAGATCTCTTCAAAGTTTCGCAACAAGATATTAATGGGGTTAGTCCTAGATTTCGGCAAATCTTAAGAAAAAGGATGAAACCGAATGAGATCTTACCCTTACTTGAAGAAATCGATTGCACCTTTACTTTAACCTTCAGAGATTCGGCTATGGCTAGATGATGATCTCACAACTTTCGGCTTTTGGAGGGATTAGAAAGAAAAGAGAAGGAAGAATAAAGATGGAGGATTCGGCTAGATCACAAGGTATTTCGGCTTGGCAAAAATAAAAGAAGAAGAAGATTTGGTGAAGAGAATTCGGCAGAGGCTTTCAAAGAACAGATAATAATGCAGAATGGCCTCTCTTTTCCTTTTATAGCCAAAATTATCATCTAAGGAGTCCCTTACTTGGCCATCACTCTTCTATTTTAATAGCTTTATCTCTTTAATTATCACTTAAACTAAAAGATAATTCAAAGAACTATCCTTACTTAGCCAAAATTATTAAACTCAAAGTCCCTTACTTGGCCATCACTTCTCCCTTATTTTCCTCTTTATCTCTTTATTCAAATTAAAAGAATTTAATCCAACAATTATCTCTTGAAAATAATGATAAATAAATCCCTTATTTATCCACTATTTATAAAATAATAAAAGCTCCTAATTTATAGCCATGTGCCGTCCACCTCTCTCACTCCTTGTAGCAAAATAAAATTTCTTTTATTTGCTTCCCATGTGACTCGAACTTAGTCCCATTCCTCTTGCATATGGCGCCATTTCCATAGGCCCCGAGTGGCATCTTGGACCACTTTTCCAAGCCTGTTTGTGTGTCAAATTTCACAAACTTTTTCTTTTAAGGCCACCTTGCCTTAATTTCCCCTTTAAACCTTAAAACTCGTCATTTCTAGGTCATTTCTAAGTTTCCAAAAATTTTCGATCGGCTCTGTAAACTTGACATTTCCTTACATTTCCATGACATTTCCTTACATTTCCAAGACATTTCCTTACATTTCCATGACATTTCCTTACAAGACATTTCCTTACATTTCCAAGGTTCTAAAAATGTTCACTTTCCTCTTTTAAACTTAACATTTCCATACATTTCCAGGTTTCCAAAAGTGTTCAAAATATATTCATAACACATAAGATATGTCATTTCGTACAATTAAACCAAAAATGCATAGTCCCTTTTCAGGATGTTACTGGAGACCGGAGATGTACACATTCCATCTTCCATGCGGAGAGTGTACTATCACATTAGAGGACGTCCAGTTACAATTAGGGTTGCCAGTGGATAAGGCCGCACTCACCGGGTCCATTCAGTTTGCTGATTGGGGAGCCATATGCTACAATCTTTTGGGTGCGATTCTGAATCATATCTAAGGAGGTCGGATCGAGATGAGCTGGTTACGAGACACATTCCTGGAGCTAGGGAATGATTCGATTGAAGTAGAAAGAATACGATATGCTCGGGCATACATCCTTGAGATGATTAGAGGTTATCTGATGTCGGACTTGTTACGAAACCTCATACATCTGAGGTGGCTGCTGAAACTTGTTGATTTTAGAGTAGCTGGCGAACATAGTTGGGGGTCTGCCATGTTGGCAACATTGTACCGAGAGATGTGCGGGGGCCACCAAATAAAGACAAAATTAGAGGTTGCCTATCACTACTACAATCATGGGCTCGGTTTCGCTTTCCATTTTTACATCCTCGAGTGAACCACCTATATACATTCCCACTCATAATGAGGTAAAATTTTTATTTGATTTTACAATTATTCCATATATTTAAAATAAAATTGTATGCTGAAAATTTATTTAATTAGGAGGAACCATTCGACGAGTTATGTTAGAATACCTACCGCTTTTGAAGATATACGGCTTCTATTTGACCAACGGTCGGAAGCGCAAGTAAGTATTAAATAAAATATATATACATAAAATAGTCATTTCATATTTAGTATTATGTATATAACTAATATTTTTATTCCGTTCATATAGTTTCAATGGACACCATACGTGGATCCGCCAATACGGGCTGTAATTCCAGAAGAATTCTTTCAAAATCTGAACATTTGGCATGTTAAGGTCCCATTGGTCAACTATGCTACTGTCAAGATGCACCAGACGGATAGAGTGTTGCGACAATTTAGATTCCGACAATCGATTCCTGAGGAACCTGAGGTGCTCGATGACCAGCACAAAATCGACTTACGGCTAACGAATACGGATTGGCTGGTATTCTGGTCGAAATATATCAAAATTTGGGAAAACCGGTATGATCATATACCTAATTGCCAACCGATCATCGTCCTAGAGTTAGCATGCACCCCAAATTACATGCCATGGTTTAGGATCCATGGCAAGCCATATTTGCTGTCGGAAGAGCAGAGGTGTCGGCAAATCCATGTGGAAAGGGAACGACGGGGCCTTTTAAATCCAAGGAGAAGGGATGAAGGCGCGGAACCATCAATAGCACCGTCCACACAATCACCGAGCCTAATTCCTCAACCGATGACACCCACATCACAGCCCCTTCAGATTATGCCAGGTGCCTATCCTAGCCTTTATATGTATCCTAACCCTTATATGTTTCCTTTTCCCAGTCCTATGCCAGGTTGGAATGCATGGCCCGGTGCATCTCATTTCCCGATGACTCCGACTCAACTGATGATATATAGGCCATCATCGCCGCAGGAATCGCACGAGGCACCGTCGTTGAGCTCATCTCATTACCATTCCCCATCGCCTTATGGGATTCAAACACCTCCGTCGTGGGTGATGCAAACACCTCCACATTTTTTATTCTACCAATGTAGGTCATCCTCCCAACACCTACAACCGGAGCAACCACAACCCCTGCCGGAGCAACCACAACCCTCGTCGGAGCAACCAAGGAGGAATCCAGTGCGTAATCGTCATCCAACCCCATGTGGCACTGATTCCGACCGGCATATAAATTGATTTTTTTAAATATATTTGTAGAAGCTGTTTCTATATTGTTTCATTTAATAAAAAAGAAGTTGTTTTTAATATTTTAATAGTAAATTAATTTTATATTTTGAATAAAATATAAGTTCTTTTGAATAAGGCTGAATAGAAATAATGCAACATCGTTTCATAACAGCAATTATCAACTATTTCGGTTTGGACATGATCGAATTATATGACCTGGGTTCCTACACCATCCACACAACTTCTGTTGGTTCGTTCTTTCTCGGATATCCATATTATTACGTATTCTACTCGAGCAAGGTCGACCTTTTGGTTTGCGACGCAATTCTTTATCCGGTAACAACTTAAACAGAGCAAGTGATACAGACGGCCACTTATGTTTATTTGGTACCGGTGAGAATACGTGTCTCCACACATTGTACATGTTTTCTATTTTGTACACTTCGTCGACATATCTCATGGGATCCAAACGAAGATTCTGACAAGCTGTAATTGCATGAGCGCATGGATAACGAAGTGCGTCAAACGTCCTACAATCGCAAGTCCTATTTATCAGGTGTACACGATATTGCCCGCCAGTAATACATTGGCTCGGCATGTCAAACTCCGTCACACAAAACCATAGGTTGTCGCGATCGTGACACATAGTGTGCATCGTGTTGGCCCGCGCCTTCGCCTTGTTAATTTCTTGCAATACCTTCTGCAACAACATATGGCCTCTTTCATTTAGCCTTTATAACTCGCTGATCGCTTTGGAAATAGTACCGCCAAATGGAAATATGTCTTTGGCACAACCGAGGTTATCGGCAAATGACGCGTTTCTTTTAGAACAGAATTTATGCATTCAGCCAGGTTTGTGGGCATATGACCATATCGTAGGCCGCCGTCGTATGCTTGTGTCCACTATTCGAAAGGTATGTTACAGAGGTAGCCTGCGCCTTGATCGTTAACTGAACGCAAATTTCCCAACATCTCATGAAAACGGTCCTTATTGATCTCATACCCTGCCAATATAAGTTGATAGCAAAAATTACATACCAATATTCCATTCAGAATAAATTGAATATTACAACCAAAAGTATATTAATAGAGATTAAATACCCATGTTGGTCACTTGCTTTCATTCAGTCGTAGACCGATATTGCCCTTAGTAGTTGGACGCAACGTGCCTTAGACATTACCGATGGTGTGTGCGATCCCATAGGTTTCTATGTCACTCAATTGTGTCTAGTATTCCAGTGCCCCGATCTGATATAACGCATATATCAAGTTGGGGGCGTACATGCCTCCTTAACCTAGAAAGAAAGAAATCCCAGTCACCAGCTGACTCCCCCGGTGTTATTGCAAACGCAATAGGAAGGATTCTCCCACCGCCATCCTGTGCCATAGCTAGTAATAGCCGATAGGTGTATCTACCATACATAAAGGTACCATCAATTTGTACCAATGGCTTGCAGTACACAAATGTGTCCCGACATTGCTTAAAGCTTCAGAACAGACGCTTGAACACTTGGCATCCATGGAGCAATCGGTCGTTGTAGTACGCAGGGACCGTTTTAAGGTCTGTTATGCAACCTGGGACGTACCTCTCCAGCACCTGACACCACTGTCAAACCTCATTATATGAAGCGTCTCACCCACTATGCATCTTTTCCAACACCTTTTGCTTAGCTATCCAAGCCTTGCGATAAGAGGGTGTGTACCTCAATTGGCTATGAATACTGGCAATTATGCATGACACAGAAGTCCTGGGATCCGCCTTCAACATCGGTAGTATTAAGCTAGCCATCATGCTTGAATCCATCTTGGGATGATCTTGTGAAACACCTGTCAATGAAGTACATTATATAATGCAACATTAAGTAATAACATTATTATTCAAAACCCTAAACACCCAGTGATACTGTACCGGCAACACATGTATGTGGACCTTTGTACTTTTTTATCTCCCACAAGCCTGTCTTTTTCCTAAAAGAAGCCATGATTTTCCATGAACATGTACCGTCTTGTACTGCACACTTGGCCTCGAACTTCTCAGATTTGGATTTTACCACACAGTAGTTAACCCCGTTATTGATGCTATGTTGTTTCAAAGCACCAAGAAAACTATCCTTACTGGAAAACTCCTTACCAACTTCCAAATCACTCGAATCCAATGTCGAACCTGTACGGTCACGCGTTCTGTGTGGTAGATCTAGAAACTCCAACACATCATCTGCCGATATATCGACATTATGCATGTGGGCTAGAGGCGAGTACGCCCTGAATCGCAGATCTTCTTCTTCTTCTTCATCTGAACCCCCTTCAACATCTTCAGGTTCGGATGGAATAGGCTCCAGTTCAGAAAATAATGCAAATTTTGCATCATCATGACCGGGCTCTCGAGGTGGATCCACATCAGACTCATCATCCAACCCCCCATCATCTGCAACGTACGAGGTCCCCTCACCGGTGGACGCCGTAGGGAGTACATCATCCCTTCTTGTGGATGTTTCGTAACGTCCCCAATCAGATGTGGATTGCCAACCACTAGAACTTGATGTCATTCCCCAATACGTATTTCCAGCATCGAACATTGACCCACCGATGTGCATATCCTATTCACTAACTGAGTGTCGTGCAGGAGTTGTGTTTTCCATACTGCCACCAAACATGGGTGCTTCCATGTTCTGCCTCCCACTAACAGAGTGTCAGCTAGAGGTCGTGTATTCCTCTCGAATAGCAGTTGATGTTGAAGTCGCAAATGTTTCATTTGGCTATGAAAATTGAACATATAAATCAAGATAGGGTGATCCATTAGCAAGATGAGTTTGCACCATTGCCTCAAAGCTACGAACACCTTTGATATCAAATGAGGCATATGTCACGGGATCAATCGAAGCACAAAATCGATACTTAATAGAAGAAACCCTACTTGGCGCCGTTCCAAAGATTTTGTGCCTAATTCTTTTACGAAATTCTGTACAATCTATACTCTGGTTAAAAACCATTCGCGCTGTGTTCTCTGATAAAAAAAAACGCCGTTCACGGTGTCACGGACCTCACCATCATAGTAAATAATAGCACTAATACGTTCACTCATCTTCAATTTCTATTCTACTTAGCCTCTTTAATTTTACTTGCTGTGACTTATGCATCCTGAGAATGAAATTTGCCTCGTTTATAGCCTAAGGCCAATCATGAACTACTGTAGAAAAAGAGCGTCCACGTAGGAGCTTTTTTCAGAAATTTTGCTGACATTGCATCCTGCTTGAAGCATTTTTGACACTATTTGTTCAGAAACATATTCTCAAAATTATTTTTTCAGGAACTACTGTAGAAAAAGAGCGTCCACGTAGTAGCTTTTTTCCGTAATTTTGCTGACAGTGCATCCTTCTTGAAGCGTTTTTGACACTATTTGTTCAGAAACGTCTTCTCAAAAATATTTTTTCAGGAACTACTGTAGAAAAAGAGTTTCCACGTGGGAGCTTTTTTCTTTAATTTTGCTGACAGTGCATCCTGTTTGAAGCGTTTTTGACATTATTTGTTCAGAAACGTCTTCTCAAAATTATTTTTTCAGGGTGCAAAATAGTCAGTTTTGTTAAAAAAAATAAACACAATGTTATTTAAAAAAAACTAAACCCTAATTTAATTAAATTTAACCCTAAACTCTACACCTTAATTTAATTTATTTAAAACCCTAGAACCCTAATTTACATAATTTATTTAAAAATCATAAACCCTAATATAACTTATTTAAAACACTAATTTATTTAATTTATTTAAAACCCTAACTTAATTTATTTAAAACCCTAAAACCCCAATCTACTTAATTTATTTAACAACCTTAAACCCTAATTTAAATAATTTTTATAAAATAACACTAAATCCTAATTTATTTTTAAAATCTACTAAAACTCTAAACCCTAAATTGTTTTAACAAAAACCTAAATACTAAACCCTAACTTATTTTGGAAAAACCCTAACCCTAAAAACCCTAGGCACTAAACATGCAAATATCCCTAACATATAAAAACACGGAACAAAGTGCGCCCAAAAGGGAGCGTTTTTTGCCACGTCGAGAAAACGCTACCGACGTGGAAGCATTTTGCTGACGTGGCAAAAAACGCTCCATTGGGGGCATGCTTTGCTGGCAATTTCCCCCTAAAACACGGCCACGTAGGCACGTTTTGCAAAAAGTGTAACACCCCAAACCCGGTCTATGCGTTAAGACCGCATTTTAATGTCACACGAAATGAACATACGTAAAGTCTTTTTAAAGATTTAAAGAAAACGGGTTTTTAAAAAAAAAACTTTTTGACGTGGAGTTTATTGAAAACCGATGTTGATTGGTAAATCTAATAATTTAAGACGTAAGGATTTATAAATTGAAAACTTAGAAAATTTTATTTAATATTCCGAGAAATTTAAAAAAGAGTTCGAAAGAAATTTTGAAAACAAAGATTTTAAAAGAATTGTTACAGAAAATTTCCGAGTTAAAAATATTTAAGAATGAAACCTTTTTCGCACATATATTTGAGGAAAACGTTTATTTCTATTTTGAAGGAAATTAATTCCGCTTAAGTTTTTAAATCATAGTTATAAAATCCATCCACAAGTAAAACATCCATAAAAATTTAACCAGAGGCCTTATTACAACATAACTTAAATAGCAAATAATAAAAAGTACTTAAAGAAATCCGAAATTTAAATAACACATTATTCGTAGTATGGCCCCCACCGAGGTTGTCCACACTCAAGTCTCCGCACCGATCATTACCCGAGAAGAGTAAGGAAAAAGCGGGTGAGTTACTTAGAACTCGGTGTGTAAACCACTTACCATCGTCCACTGGGCCAAAATCCAATTTAGCACTTATTGGGCCAAAGCCCAATACAAATATAACATAATAACATGTATTAAATGAATGTAATATGCAATTCCCAAACCAAACCTAATTTCCATCCGCTACACACCACCCGTACCAACTAGCACACCTGTGGGGAGCTTTAGTCACCCACCCCGCCAACACACCAAAATAGGCATTAAGTCGTTTATCAATTTGTGGACAAGCCACCAGATTTACAGAGTTTACATGGCATTTGCCATTTTTTTCAGATTTGTAGCAGAGCCACCAGAATTTTGTAGCAAAGCTACCAGAACTTCTCTTCGTCAATATCCCAACCCATGCAAATCATGTATTTAATATGCATATTCATTTACAAAAATCCATTCATATAATTATTACGAACAATATGGCCCATTATAAAAATTTCCACAATCTGGCCCATATCACCTTTTTGGCCCATATACAAAATATCACATTTGGCCCATATATCAAATATCACATTTGACCCATATATCAAATATCACATTTGGCCCATATTTCAAATATCACATTTGACCCATATATCAAATATCACATTTGGCCCATATTTCAAATATCATATTCGGCCCATATATCAAATATCACATTTGGCCCATATATCAAATATCACATTCGGCCCATATATCAAATATCACATTTGGCCCATATTTCAAATATCACATTTGGCCCATATATCAAATATCACATTTGGCCCATATTTCAAATATCACATTTGGCCCATATATCAAATATCACATTTAGCCCATATTTCAAATATCACATTTGGCCCATATATCAAATATCACATTTGGCCCATATATCAAATATCACATTTGGCCCATTAAGGGTAATCTCGTAATTTTTATAGTCTTAATATCGATTTCATAGTCTTTACCATTTTAGTAATAATTATGCCATTTTACCCGATGTCACTAACATGCGATTTAATCAAACGATTAACACAATATAATTATCTAACCCATGGAATACGGTGTGAGATTACACACTGATTCTGATAAGCACTACACTTTCCTCGATCGTTGACACCTAAAAATATTTTTAACGCCGATTAGAACATTAACACTTATAGTAAATCTATTCTAATATAAACGATCTAGGATTTTTACCTCGGAATCGCGAATAACTATGATTTGCCGCTTTCCCCCGTGACGGTTCACAACCCGTTGGAAAATCCCGAATAGCTAATGGCTCAGAACTGCGAACAACCTCGAATAGTTGATTCTCACCGGATAAGGGTCCACAACCCGGTAGAAAATCCCAGATTGCCAAAAGAGCCCTTCGTTTGAATCTAGAGGGGATCGCGAATCCGCTCCTTTTCTGATCACTATTCACCACTCCTTTTGATTCGATCTTGTTTGCCTCCATTGACAATTAAATATTAGTCCAAACTAATATTTCGTAATTAAAAACGATTGGTCTTATGAGCGAAGTCGGCTTACCACAAAATCCTTACGTTCACAGGATGAAAATCGAACGATAGAGTCCCTAAGATAAAAATCGGTTAATCACCCTATCTTTAATAAGTAATATGGAATCCTTGAAAGAAATCCTTACCTTAGATTTTTGGACCGAATCCTAATGATAACACGATGACTTCGGACACTCCAAGTTTCGGCCTTCCACTAAATTTCTATGATAGAGAAAAAGAGATTCGAATAAGATATGGTATGATGATGGTCTCGATCCAAAAAGGCCATCCCACAACAAAGTATAGATTTGGCACAATGGATAAGGTGAAATAAAAATACCAAAATGTTGAAACTAGCCACTTACCGATTGATCAAAATGAGAGTAGAAAAAAATGATTGAGAAGGAGATATGTGTGTGATAGAAGATTCAGCTATGGTGGAAAAATTGAAGAGGATGATGCTTAATGACATTCGGCCATGGTGAATATTAAGGAGGGAATGATGTTTGAGAGATTTTTGCAAGAAGAAAAAGAAGAAGAAATGTATAAGAAAATAAGGTGTTTAGGTTTCGGTTCTTTTCAAGAATGGAAGATGAACAAAGAAGAAACTTTGAGACTAGTGTGCATTCGGCAAAAAGAAGAAAAGAAGAGAAAAGAAAATGGCCCTTCAAGGTTATGTGGTTTCGCACCAAGAGGAAAAAGGTTTGGGAGAATAAGCAATTAAGACCGAAATGGTCAAAAATGAAATGGCCAAAAAGAAAGCAAATGTTTACCTATTGCTCAAGGTACATTCGGCTAGGGAGAGGAAATTAGAGAGAAAATTGTAGAAAAGAAAAGCTATTGACAACACCAAAAGCCAAAATGAAAAAGTGACCAACTAGCACCTAAACCTTACCAAAAGCCAACAAAAATTTGGCCACCCCCTAGCCCCTAAAACCGTCCAAGTACATGGCCATATGGTCAAAGTTTGGCCACCCCAAACTTTCCAAAACATTTTCCTTGCTATAAGCCTTGTGTCCCCCCTACATACCTTTTCCATTTGACTCCCTTCCTTAATTTAAAACTTGCCTTTTCTCTTAGCCACCTTACCATAAAAATAAAAGTCCAACTTACCATATGTACTAGGCTTGACCGGCACTATGAGGAAGGAAAGCATAAAAATAAAATTCATGCACACCAAGGGATTCGAACTCCTTCCCTCAAGGAACACACATGGCGCCATATCCCCTTTACTAATTGTTCAATTATGCTAACTTTCTACCACCTAAATACCTTAAGCTTTAAGGTCACTTATTCCATTTCCTTAAAGTACTAAATACCAAAAATTATTCCAAATCCAAAATAAATCCCGAGCCTTCTCAGGACTAAATAAACACACACATTGGATAATTAAACTAGCTGAGTACCAAAATAATGTAACATATAAAAACTCAAATTTTAGGATGTTACAATTCTACCCCCTAAAAAAAATTTCGTCCTCGAAATTTACATGGTTAAAAGAGGTGAGGGTATTGCTGTCGAATTGCGTCCTCAGGCTCCCACGTAACTTCCTCTGCTCCTTGATTTCGCCATAGAACCTTAACCAACGGTACTGACTTCTTTCTTAGCACCTTGACATCTCGATCTAAAATTTTCACTGGTTCTTCCTCGAACGACAAGTCAGGCCTTAACTCAACTTCCTCTACCGGTACTATGTGAGACGGATCCGATCGATAACGCCTCAACATAGAGACATGGAAAACACTATGAATCTTACTCAACTCCGGAGGTAACTCAAGCTGATAAGCCACTGGTCCTACCCGCTTCAACACACGATACGGTCCAATGAACCTAGGGCTCAACTTGCCCTTCCTTCCAAATCTAAAGATCTTCTTCCAAGGTGAGACCTTTAGAAAGACCTGATCTCCCACCGCAAACTCAATATCCTTACGCTTGGATCCGCATACGATTTACGCTCTATCCAAGCTTCCTTTAACCTTGTGCTCAATTACTTTTACCTTTTCCTCGGTCTCTGATATCAGTTCAGGACCCAATAACTGTCGTTCCCCCAATTCAGTCCAACAAGTAGGAGTACGACACCTACGACCATACAATGCCTCATAGGGTGCCATCTGGATGCTGGATTGATAGCTATTGTTATACGCAAACTCCGCCAATGGTAGAAAATCCTCTCAACTACCTCTGAAGTCAATCACACAACCCCTTAACATGTCTTCCAAAATCTGAATTACTCTTTCCGATCGACCATCCGATCGAGGATGAAAAGTCAGTCTTGAAATTTAACTTTGTTCCCAAAGCTTCATGCAACGCTTTCCAAAACCGCAATGTAAACCTAGGGTCCCCGTCCAAAAATAATAGACACCGGTACCCCATGTAACCTCACGATCTCCGCTACATACAACTTGGCCAACTTCAAGTGAGAAATCCGTCTTTAACAGTAGAAAATGGGCGGTCTTATGCCAATCGATCCACTATTACCCAGACAGAATCTTTCTTAGTAGGCGATAAGGGTAAACCACTAACAAAGTCCATCGTTATCCGTTCCCATTTCCATAATGGAATCTTCACCGATTGTAGCAATTCTGACGGCAATTGATGTTCTGCCTTCACTTGTTGACAAGTCAAGCACTTACCCACGAAATCAGTAACCTCTCGCTTCAACCTTGGCCACCAAAACTGTTCACGGAGGTCTCGATACATCTTATTTCCCCCGGGGTGCATAACATTGGGGCTACTATGCGCCTCTCGCAGAATCATTAGTCTCAAATCTGAATCCTTGGGCATACAAATTCTTCCGCGAAAACACAGTACTCCATCCTTATTCAATCCAAAATCCCCTATTACACCACTTTCAACTTGTTGAATTAAAGGACCCAACTTTTCGTCTGATAACTGCTTCTCCTTGATCTGTTCTAACCACATAGGCTTCACCTGAAGTTCCGCTAGCAAACTGCCATCTTCATACAAACTAAGATGAGCAAACATTGCTCTCAACTCCGATATCACCTTACGACTCAACGCGTCTGCCACCACGTTAGCCTTTCCAGGATGATACTCGATTGAGAAGTCATAATCATTCAACAGCTCTATCCATCTCTGCTGTCTTAAGTTCAACTCCTTTTGGGTAAGGAGGTACTTCAGACTTTTATGATCCGTATAAATGATCGACTTCTCACCGTACAGGTAGTGCCTCCAAATCTTAAAAGCAAAAACCACCGCAGCCAACTCCAAATCATGAGTAGGATAATTGACTTCGTGCGGCCTTAACTGACGAGATGCATAAGCCACCACTTTACCACCTTGCATCAACACACATCCCAAGCTCGTGTGTGACGTATCGCAGTAAACAATAAACTCTTTTCCAGCCTCAGGTTGAATCAATACGGGCGCTTTCGTCAGAATCTTCTTCAATTTCTCAAAACTCTCTTGTTGCTGATCTGACCACACAAATGGTACTCCCTTGCGCAATAGTTTAGTTAGAGGTGCTGCAATCAACGAAACGTCTGTAGTAACCAGCCAACCCTAGGAAACTCTAAATTTTAGCCACTGACTTTGGTGGTTTCCAATCCAACACAGCCTCTACTTTTCGGGGATCAACTCTGATTCCTTCGGCCGACACAACATGTCCTAAGAAAGTCACTTCCTTCAGCCAAAATTCACACTTACTGAACTTGGCATAAAGTTGCTTTTCCCGCAATATTTGCAAATATCCGCAGATGTGAATCATGCTCTTCTTCATTCTTCGAATATACCAAGATGTCATCTATGAACACCACCATAAACCGGTCTAAATAGGGTTGGAAGACCCAGTTCATCATGTCCATAAATGCAGCTGGTGCATTGGTCAACCCAAATGGCATCACCAAGAACTCGTAGTGTCCATAACGAGTTCGAAACGCTGTCTTATAAATATTCGCCTCCTTGACCTTAAGCTGGTGATAACCCGATCTCAAATCTATTTTGGAGAAAACCGAAGCTCCTCGCGATTGATCGAACAGGTCATCGATTCTCGGCAACGGATACCTATTCTTGATCGTCAACTTATTCAACTGTCTATAATCGATGCACATACGCATCGACCCATCCTTCTTCTTGACGAACAAGACCGGTGCTCCCCACGGTGACACACTCGGTCGAATGAATCCCTGATCCAATAACTCCTGAATTTGAGCCTTAAAGCTCCGCTAACTCCTTCGGCGCCATCCTATAAGGAGCAATGGACACCGGAGCCGTTCCGGGCAAAAGCTCAATGCCAAACTCTACTTCTCGATCTGGAGGTAAACCCGGAAGTTCCTCAGGAAAAACATCTAAAAATTCTTTCACCATTCTAACACCTTCCACTGATAATTCCTTGACATCCAAAGCACAAATGAAGGCTAGGAATGCTCCATACCCTTTTCACACCAACTTTTCTGCTTTTAAAGCAGATATCACATTTGCTAAATAGTTTCTCCATTCGCCCATCATCACCACTTCCTTATCTTCTAAAGTCCTTATCGACATCCGCTTTGCAGCACAATCCAAGTGCGCACGGTGCTTCACCAACCAGTCCATGCCCAAAATAAGGTCGAACTCTCCGAAAGGTAGTTCCATCAAATCCGCCAAAAATATTTCTCTTTGAATTTCTAAGGGCACGTCTCTAAACAATTTATCCACTATCACGCATCCGTCCTAAAGGACTAATTACCGTTATCTTTCTATCGCAATCTCGAACTAATATTCAAATTTCCGATATATAGCACTAGCAACATACGAATGGGTAGATCCGATATCTATCAAAGCGATAGAATGTGTACATCGTAGATCAAGAACGTATCAGCAGTATCACATCATGTGCATCGCCGCCCTCTCTTGGCGTCTAACTGCATAAACTAACCCTGGCTGCCTCGCCTCCGCGTTACCCCTGAAGCCATTACCTCTACCCGGTGCGCCTTGACCTCGACCTATGCCATTACCACCTCGACCTGGTCCACGGCCCCTCGGTGGCTGTTGAGCGCCTCTAGCTGGCTGTGTATCAAGGTTACGAGCTTCTTGAGTCGGAGCAGTCCGTCGAGGAAAATTCTTAAGCTGATGATCCTTAGAACCACATTTGAAACACCCATCGGTTCTCTTCCAGTATTCACCAGGGTGTCGTCTTCCACAGTCAGCACATGATTGAATCTGATTGGTAGCAACAGGTGCTCTAGCTTGAGCTGGCTCATCATTCCTGGGCCTCTTTTGAAACCTTTTAGCGGAACCCGAGTACTTAAAGTCCCTCTTGCCTCTGCCTCTGTCTCTTTCTCAGTTCTGACGCTCAGAGTTCTTAGCCTCTTCAGCTATTTTGGCTTTCTCCACAAGCGTGGCGAAAGTCCTTTCTTGTTGTGGGGCTATCAGTACCCGCAACTCATCATTCAACCCGTCCTCAAAATGCACACAGCGTTCATGGTCAGTTGGCACTATAGTCCGAGCATAACGACTCAAACATAGAAATTTCCGCCGTGGCGGCCACCGTCTTATTTCCTTGAACCAGATTAAGGAATTCCTTCCTTCGGGCATCCACATAGCTTGCCCCGACATACTTTCCTTGGAATGCAGTTTTGAAGAAATCCCAAGTAACACGATCGGCCTGGGTGCCCTCCCGAACAGTAAGCCACCATTGATACGCCTCATTTCTCAACAAGGACATAGCTCCTCTCAGTTTCTGCTCGGCGGTGCACTCCAGGTCGTCCATGATCCGCTCCACAGCCTCGAGCCAATACTCCGCGACATTTGGGGCTACTCCCGAGATACCCCTAAAAGTCTCAACACCATTTGATCTGAGTCGCTCCGATATTGACCCACGAGCTACTGGCCCTGATCTAGCCCCAGCAACCCTTTCTAAGACTCGTAATATTGCTTGGGACAGAGCAATGTCTTCTCTCATACGGTCATGTGATCCATTATCCGACACAGGTGACGCCGGTGTGTCCATTTCTGTTATATGTCCCGACGCTTCAGACGCAACCCTAGTACCTCGGCCTCTACCACGGCCATGTCTACCACGTCCACGTCCTCTAGCATTCATTTTGAGTATTTTGGTTTAGTCTGATTACAAGTTTTATGAATCAGTATACTATTTCAGTGTTTATTAACGATATTTTATGAGATATAAGAAGTAGAGTTGTTTTCGCAAACACATCCTATAGTCTCAATCTCTATAGTTTCCACACCTAAAACTAAAAGTTCTAGAGTGTTCCTATAGTCATATCACAATAATAAGAATTATTCAATTCACTTACTTGACTTGCTGCCGGATACTCGTGGTGCCATACTACCTTTAAAAACATAAGTTCTATAATCCAAAATAGTTTTGAACCATAAATGTTTTTGAACCCAAACCACAGCCGAGTTTTGAACCGGGCTCTGATACCATAAAATGTAACACCCCAAACCCGGTCTATGCAATAAGACCAGATTTGACATGTCACATGAAATGAACATACGTAAAGTCTTTTTAAAGATTTAAAGAAAATGGGTTTTTAAAAAAAAACTTTTTGACGTGGAGTTTATTGAAAACCGAGGTTGATTGGTAAATCAAATAATTTAAGACGTAAGGATTTATAAATTGAAAACCTAGAAAAATTTATTTAATATTACGAGAAATATAAAAAAGAGTTCGAAAGAAATTTTGAAAACAAAGATTTTAAAAGAATTATTACAGAAAATTTCCGAGTGTAAAATATTTAAGAATGAAACCTTTTTCGCACGTATATTTGAGGAAAACGTTTATTTCTATTTTGAAGGAAATTAATTCCGCTTAAGTTTTTAAATCATAGTTATAAAATCCATCCACAAGTAAAACATCCATAAAAATTTAACCAGAGGCCTTATTACAACATAACTTAAATAGCAAATAATAAAATGTACTTAAAGAAACCCGAAATTTAAATAACACATTATTCGTAGTATGGCCCCCACCGAGTTGTCCACAGCTCAAGTCTCCGTCACTGATCATTACCTGAGAAGAGTAAGGAAAAACGGGGTGAGTTACTTAGAACTCAGTGTGTAAACCACTTACCATCGTCCACTGGGCCAAAATCCAATTTAGCACTTATTGGGCCAAAGCCCAATACAAATATAACATAATAACATGTATTAAATGAATGTAATATGCAATTCCCAAACCAAACCTAATTTCCATCCGCTACACACCACCCGTACCAACCAGCACACCTGTGGGGAGCATTAGTCACCCACCCCGCCAACACACCAAAATAGGCATTAAGCCGTTTATCAATTTGTGGACAAGCCACCAGATTTACAGAGTTTACATGGCATTTGCCATTTTTTTCAGATTTGTAGCAGAGCCATCAGAATTTTGTAGCAAAGCTACCAGAGCTTCTCTTCGTCAATATCCCAACCCATGCAAATCATGTATATAATATGCATATTCATTTACAACAATCCATTCATATAATTATTACGAACAATATGGCCCATTATAAAAATTTCCACAATCTGGCCCATATCACCTTTTTGGCCCATATACAAAATATCACATTTAGCCCATATATCAAATATCACATTTGGCCCATATATCAAATGTCACATTTGGCCCATATTTAAAATATCACATTTGACCCATATATCAAATATCACATTTGGCCCATATTTCAAATATCACATTTGGCCCATATATCAAATATCACATTTGGTCTATATATCAAATATCACATTTGGCCCATATTTCAAATATCACATTTGGCCCATATATCAAATATCACATTTGGCCCATATATCAAATATCACATTTGGCCCATTAAGGGTAATCTCGTAATTTTTACAGTCTTAATACCGATTTCATTGTCTTTACCATTTTAGCAATAATTATGCCATTTTACCCGATGTCACTAACATGCGATTTAATCAAACGATTAACACGATATAATTATCTAACCCATGGAATACGGTGTGTGATTACACACTTGATTACGGTAAGCACTACACTTTCCTGATCGTTGACACCTAAAAATATTTTTAACGCTCGATTAGAACATTAACACTTATAGTAAATCTATTCTAATATAAACGGTCTAGGATTTTTACCCTCCGAATCGCGAATAACTATGATTTGCCAATTTTCCCCGGTTGACGGTCCACAACCTGTTGGAAAATCCCGAATAGCTAATGGCTCAGAACTACGAACAACCTCGAATAGTTGATTCTCACTAGATGAGGGTCCACAACCCGGTGGAAAATCCCGGATTTCTGAAACAGCCTTTCGTTTGAATCTAGAGGGGATCGCGAATCCGTTCCTTTTCCGATCACTATTCACCACTCCTTTTGATTCGATCTTGTTTGCCTCCATTGACAATTAAATATTAGTCCAAACTAATATTTCGTAATTAAAAACGATTGGTCTTATGAGCGAAGTCGGCTTACCACAAAATCCTTACGTTCACAGGATGAAAATCGAACGATAGAGTCCCTAAGATAAAAATCGGTTAATCACCCTATCTTTAATAAGTAATATGGAATCCTTGAAAGAAATCCTTACCTTAGATTTTTGGACCGAATCCTAATGATAACACGATGACTTCGGACACTCCAAGTTTCGGCCTTCCACTAAATTTCTATGATAGAGAAAAAGAGATTTGAATAAGATATGGTATGATGATGGTCTCGATCCAAAAAGGCCATCCCACAACAAAGTATAGATTCGGCACAATGGATAAGGTGAAATAAAAATACCAAAATGTTGAAACTAGCCACTTACCGATTGATCAAAGTGAGAGTAGAAAAAAATGATTGAGAAGGAGATATGTGTGTGATAGAAGATTCGGCTATGGTGGAAAAATTGAAGAGGATGATGCTTAATGACATTCGGCCATGGTGAATATTAAGGAGGGAATAATGTTTGAGAGATTTTTGCAAGAAGAAAAAGAAGAAGAAAGGTATAAGAAAATAAGGTGTTTAGGTTTCGGTTCTTTTCAAGAATGAAAGATGAACAAAGAAGAAACTTTGAGACTAGTGTGCATTCGGAAAAGAAGAAAAGAAGAGAAAAGAAAAATGGCCCTTCAAGGTTATGTGGTTTCGGCACCAAGAGGAAAAAGGTTTGGGAGAATAAGCAATTAAGACCGAAATGGTCAAAAATGAAATGGCCAAAAAGAAAGCAAATGTTTACCTATTGCTCAAGGTACATTCGGCTAGGGAGAGGAAATTAGAGAGAAAATTGTAGAAAAGAAAAGCTATTGACAACACCAAAAGCCAAAATGAAAAAGTGACCAACTAGCACCTAAACCTTACCAAAAGCCAACAAAAATTCGGCCACCCCCCTAGCCCCTAAAACCGTCCAAGTACATGGCCAAATGGTCAAAGTTTGGCCACCCCAAACTTTCCAAAACATTTTCCTTGCTATAAGCCTTGTGTTCCCCCTACATACCCTTTCCATTTGATTCCCTTCCTTAAGTTAAAACTTGCCTTTTCTCTTAGCCACCTTACCATAAAAATAAAAGTCCAACTTACCATATGTACTAGGCTTGACCGACACTATGAGGAAGGAAAGCATAAAAATAAAATCCATGCACACCAAGGGATTCGAACTCCTTCCCTCAAGGAACACACATGGCGCCATATCCCCTTTACTAATTGTTCAATTATGCTAACTTTCTACCACCTAAATACCTTAAGCTTTAAGGTCACTTATTCCATTTCCTTAAAGTACTAAATACCAAAATAAATCCCGAGCCTTCTCAGGACTAAATAAACACACACATTGGATAATTAAACTAGCTGAGTACCAAAATAATGTAACATATAAAAACTTAAATTTTAGGATGTTACAAAAAGTGGCCCTTTCTGATAAATAATGGTGTAATCGGCCCATTTCCGTAAATATGCTTGGAAATGGGCCTTTTTAGGTAATTTAGTCAATATATTGCATGCAACTGTGTGAAACAAGCAAGCAAACAGGAAAAGAAACAAACAAGTCCTTGGTTGAGGGGACTTGGCAAGAAATTGTCAAGGATACTTGCGTTGGAACTAAAAAGGAAAACTTAAGATTGCGATTTGGGAACCAACTGATAAAAAGGTGATGGGGATGTTTCATAAATAATTAGGGTTAATTTGATGGTGGTACCATCTCGACATTAATAATTAGGTTAACCTTACCCATTATTTCCATGGAATTATTAGGATTTGTGAAATCTAAAGAAGGTGCTAGTGTCTTTCGAATAATTATTTTTTGGTAAAATGCACTCAAAGTAATTAAATTATTAGTAAGTTTATGTTTTAGTTATTCAATTTTGAAAAGTTATAAAATGGTCATTGAACTATTTGAAAGTTTTCATTTAAGTCAATGAATTATTTGAAAGTAATCATTAAAGACACTAGGTTGTTAAGTTTTTTTCTTTCATTCTTTTTAAAGTCTTGCTAGCGAGCTTCAAGTGATGATTTGACGATTGGTACGGTGGATCAATACTCATCGATGAGCAAAAAAACATACCTTAGATCCAAGTCAATTTGGCAGTCAATGTTGGAGATTGGTGATAACATGTTAAATGTTCATGATTTTTTGTATTTAAATCGGATAATT
This sequence comes from Gossypium sturtianum, assembly GCA_025698515.1. NCBI lineage: Eukaryota > Viridiplantae > Streptophyta > Magnoliopsida > Malvales > Malvaceae > Gossypium > Gossypium sturtianum. Next base: position 121,954,116 of record CM046952.1, read on the forward strand.
CTTGAATTGATCCCTGCTAAATTAGTAATTTTATGTTTTAATCCTGTCAGGAATGCAATTGGGATGCTATGACTCAAAAACGAGCAGAAAAGAACTAATTTGCAGCATAGTCAATAAAGTGGGGATGAATCAGAAACTTGAAAATAGTCAATGACTTAGCAGATTTCTTTTGACCTTGTAAAAGCTAAAATAAGAAGAAAATCTGATTTTATTTTTATTTAATTCTAATTTTGTGTAGTGGGTAGTTAGGCCAAATTTAGTAAATCATTTGCATATAAATAGGGCATTTGTGTTAGCTTGAAGATACACTTGAATTTGCTTAAGAAATTAAATTAAACTATTTTTTCCCTTCCAATTTTATGCGTGTAGCATACTGCCATCCCATTTCCATTTGCTTGTTTCTTTGCAAATTAGTTTAATTACTTTCCAAATCCCTTCCATTTCCAACTTTCACCATTTTTCATTCAAATCCACTCCATAAACAACCAAAGCATGATTAATTTCATGCTTCATTAAATTCTAACTTAGCTTTAGGTCGGTATTCTTTCCGGTCAAGAATTGTGAGATACGTATAAGTACTAAAAATCCTTCCAATTGGTATTCACTATTTTTTCCTAAATATCGAGATTGACAAATTCATCCCTTAAAGTTAACTCGATTTCAAATCAAAAAGCGCATTGGGTTGGAGTCATGTTGGCAGATAGTTGGGGAAACGAGTCGCCCGTGCTGTATCGAATCTCCGAGAACAAATCAAGGAAGATAGTGATCGGGTTTAAATGTCCCACGTGGTTGAGGCCGTCAATCCGAGTTGGGTTCTTCAGAGCGTAAGGCTGCCAGAATCTTGAATCGGGAACGCGTGTATCTCGGTTAGATAATTGGTAAGGGTTGGTTTGCAGGTCATATCGGGACCAACTATGAGAGGAAGAATTGGTGATTAGGACGTTCTTAGCCTCTATAACTAGCTTATTGTTTGGGGAAGAAGACTAATTTTTGAGGATCGGTTCAAAGATCGAAATTCACCGAGTATAGGACTAAGGCTTACTTTTTCTGTTATCAAAACTCAAATTCATTTTCTGATTTAATTTTACTTTCGATCTCTTTAATTGCTTATTTCTACTATCTTAATTATTTAATTTCTAGACATTGCCAACTCCCCTAATTTATTTAATTTATTTTTCAGCGGGTTCATTTGGAGTTGTGGGCACAACTTTTTCCACGATTATCGGCTCGACCAAAATTCTGTTCATAAGAAAAACACAGAAGTTGCTCATAATATCAAATCCCTGTGGACTCGACCCTACTGCTTTTTACTATTGTTTAGAGTTATTTTATTGTAGAAATTATTTTTTGTGGTTTCGACGCTCATCAAATTTTGGCATTGTTTTCGGGGATCAAACCCGGGTCACTCGCGTGACAGGCGGGAATACTCACCACTATACTACAAAATTTTCGATCCCCGTCAACAGCGCCAAAATTTGATAGGTGTCAAAACCACCAAAAATAATTCCTACAATAAAATAACTCTAAACAATAGTAAAGAGTAGTAGGGTCGAGTCCATAGGAATTGGATATTATGATCAACTTCTGTGTTTTTCTTATGAACAGAATTTTGGTCGAGCCAATAATCGTGGCAATAGTCATGCCCACGACTCTAAACGAACCTGCTGAAAAATACAATGTCTAGAAATTAAATAGTTAATATAGTAGAAATAAGCAATTAAAGAGATCGAAAGTAAAATTAAATTAGAAAATGAATTTTAGTTTTGACAATAGAAAAAGTAAACCTTAGCCCTAAACTCGGTGAATTCTGATCTCTGAACCGATCCTCAAAAATTAGTCTTCTCCCTCAAACAATAAGTTGGTTACAGTGGCTAAGAACGTCCTAACCGCCAATTCTTCCTCTCGTAGTTGGTTTTGATACAACCTGCAAGCCAACCCTTACCGATTATCTAACCGAGATACATGCGAACCTGATTCAAGATTCCGATAGTCTTGCACTCTGAAGAACCCAACTCGGACTAACGGCCTCAACCGCTGGACATTTAAACCCACTATCTCCTTTGGTTTGTTCTCGGAGATTCGAATACAGCACGACTGACTCGTTTCCCCAATTGTTCGCAAACATGACTCCAACCCAACGCGCTTTTCCATTTGAAATTGAGTTAACTTTAAGGTATGAATTTGTCAATTTTGATATTTAGGAAAAATAGTTAATACCGATTGGAAGGATTTTTAGTACAGATACGTATCTCAGGATTCTTGACCGGAAAGAATACCGACCTAAAACTAAGTTAGAATTTAGTGAAGCATGAAATTAATCATGCTTTGGCTGGTTATAGAGTGGATTTGAATGGAAAATGGTGAAAGTTGGAAATGGAAGGGATTTGGAAATCAATTAAACTAATTTGCAAAGAAGTAAGCAAATAGAAATGGAATGGCAGTATTCTACACACATAAATTGGAAGAAAAAAATGGTTTAATTTAATTGCTCAAGCAAATTCAAGTGTATCTTCAAGCTACCACAAATGCCTATTTATATACAATTGATTTACTAAATTTTGCCTAACTACCCACTACACAAAATTAGAATTAAATAAAAATAAAATCAAATTTTCTTCTAATTTTAGCTTTTACAAGGTCAAAAGAAATTTGATAAGTCCTTGACTATTTCCAAGTTTCTGATTCGTCCCCACTTTATTGACTGTGCTGCAAATCAGTCCTTTTCTGCTCGTTTTTGACTCATAGCATCTCAATTGTATTCTTGACAAGATTAAAACATAAAATCACTAATTTAGCAGGGATCAATTCAAGAATTAATCGATTTAAACAAAAAAAATTATGCAAATTTAAAATGTTATCAAATCCCCCTACTTAGCCTATGCTTGCCCTCAAGCATACCGTAAGTTCCTACAACAGACACTATCGACTAATTTATCAAAAATCAAGCCTCTCTTCCACAAAAATTACCAACCTAAACAGTTTAGGTTTTAATTACTCAAGTTAATCAACAAGTATCCATAAGAATTTAAAAATGTAATTTAAATAATTTCACTAAATTAAATTTAAACCAAAATTTGCAAGGTTTTAATTCTCAATGTAGTAAATTTGGGACATAGTCAAACCTTTTTAAGCGAACTAAGATGACAACCAAGCACCCTACTCCGGTTACTTAATTTGACACGTCTCTAAACGAACTATTTCCCTTACTCACGGTAACTCGATTAGTGGAGTGTTTGCAAGTTTTCGGTTCATCTCTCGAAGTTTTTTACGTGAAATAAGATGACAACCCAAGCACCTCATTCCGGTTACTCAGTTCGGTCACATTGCCGAAATCCTCACTCATAACGAAAGGAGGTGTTGAAAACTGGTTTCTTTTGTAATTGAGCGAAGTCAGAATACTGTCGGCTGTTTGGTTCCTAGTTCGTACCATGGTCAATAGAACCAACGGTTTTGTTTATTGTTGCTCACGGCGATAGTTCACGATGGCGATGCACGGTGGCGGCGAACGGCGGCTTTGGTGACGTGGGTTGGGCCTATTTTTGAAGGGTGGTGGTGGGGGTTTTAGATACGACGTCAGTTAAGGTGATTGGAGTGGTGGTTTGGTAATTATGGTAGAATAAAAGAAATAAAAATAGAAGAGGTGATTTTTGGGAAGTAAGAGAGAACCGATCAGCGATAGGAGGAACGGTGAGACCACGACGGCTCTACAAGGTACGCGATTGACGGTGATGGAGTTCAGTGACGGTGATGACGGTCCAAGATCAACTTCCTTTGGTGTTTGCTCGATGCGGTGGTATAGGGGTGTGAAAGAGTGGCTGTCGATCGAACGGTGTGGCGACGAAAGCGGCGACGGCGGCAGACTGCGTGGGATTTAAGGTTTTCTTCTTTTTATTTTTGTGGAGAAGATTGTAACAGCCCGATTTAGACCCTAGTCGAAATAGTGGTTTTGAGACCACAAATTCGAGGTCAAAAAAGTATTTTAATATTATTTCCTGTGTTTACAGTATGTGATTGAGTATGTGTGAAAATTCTGTGTGAAAATTTTATCGTTTGAGTGTCGAATTGTGAAAAAGGACTTAATCGCATAAAATGCAAAAGCTGTGTACTGATTATTAAAATGCTTATTTGGCATGGCTTTTTAAATGAAAGGTCCTTAATATTTAATTGGACCATGGATAGTGGAATTGGTCATAAATGACCTTATAATGGATGATTTTATGTATATATTATTAAGGTTAATATAGTAAATTGGTAAATAAAAACACATTAAAACAAAACAATGGTTTTTATCATCTTCCACTATCATTCATCCACCGAAAATATACCTAAGAAAGCCATTAAAATAGCTTGAAGCATTCGGTCATCTTGGAGTTTAATTGTAAGTTCATTTTTGCTAAGTTTTTGATGATTTTTACGTTTTTGTGATCGTTGCTTTGTATTCTATCAAGCCCATGTTTTAATTTTAGAATTTGATGATGATTTTGAGAGATGTCATTGATGAATGTTTGAGCTTTGTGTTAGTTGATGATGAATAATAAATAATTGTTGATAGATTTTAATGTTTTGTAAAGTGATTTTTGACAAAAATGTCAAAAATGGGCTAAATTGTGAAAATGAGAAATTGAAGGACTAAAATGTGAAATAAATGAAATATGTGGACTTTTATGGACATAAGTAAAATATGGCCTAAGCATGGTATGATGAAATTGTGTGTAATTTGTGATTTTATGAAATAGGGACTTAAATGTCGAAATGTGAAAATGTGAGGGCTATTTTGTAAAATGCCCTAAATGCGTGTTTTTGGATTTAATTGAATGATTTGGTGATTGAATGAGTTGAATTCAATATTATTTAGATCAAGAAAAGAGATATTCGGATCGAGATCGAGGTAAAGACAAGGTGCTCGATTAATCGACTTGAATCGTGTTTTTACGTCCGAGGTAAGTTCGTGTATAATACAAATTATTTAAATCATATTCATGTTTTATGAAATGAATGAATATGTGGTTGATGAATTAGTAATGATATGTATGGGTTTGTGAGATGTGGCACTAAGTGTGCGTAAATAGAACCGACACAGTGGTGAACGGCACTAAGTGTGCGAAATAAAGAAAGCATCGACTATATTGATTGGCACTGTGTGTGCGATACTGAGTTAAATTCGGTTTAATGTAAAGGCACTAAGTGTGCGATGATATTAAAGCCTCGGCTAAGAATTTGGCACTAAGTGTGCGAGTATATCGAATGATTAATGAAGGTTGTTCGAAATTGTGATATTGAGCTTGAGTAGCAAAAGTGATCGATAATTAAGTGTTGGCACAGGTACGTATGGAACCTATGTGGTTGATGATATCGTATATGGGTAAATGGATGATTATGTGAGTAATAACTATGAATGAGATTGTATATCATGTGAATTGAACTATGTGTTAGTTTATTTTGTATATTGAATTCTAATGGTTAAGTTAAATGTATTATATGACGAACTTACTAAGCTTTTAAGCTTACTGTGTGAAGTGTTTCTTTGTTTTACAGTGGTCATTAAAGCTAGCTCGGATCTGGGATCGTCAGTGACTCAATCACACTATCGGCTATCTATTTTGGTACTTTTGGAAGTTGTATATATTTGGTATATGGCATGTATAGGCTAGTGATTATGGTATGTTTTGAAATGTTTAAGTCTTGCCATGTGATATGGCTTGGTAGTTTGATGATTTTGGTATATGCCTTGGATGTGTGAAAAGGATGGTTAAAGATGTGTATATGTGATCTATGTGAGTGGTCATTTTGGTATAAATTAGTAGAATGGAAATGGTATGTTTCATGTTTAGATTTGGTAAGGGTTGAATGATGAATGGGTTATATTATTTGGATGTGAAATTTATACTTTGGATTGGTATATTTGAATTATATTTTAATATGAAATGGTTGATGATGTTAGGAGGATAAATTGTGCATGTTTTGGTAAGTTTTGGATGTGAATGGAGTATAAAATTGGAATGGTTTGATGCTTGTGGGTGTGACCCAAAGTGTGGGTGGCAAATTGGCCTTGCAAATGGCCAATATTTTCCCGCACGGTTGAGCACACGGGTGTGTGGCTTGACCGTGTCTCTCAAGTTTGCAAATCGAAACAAGTCAGACTCGCACACGGGCTAGACACACGGGCGTGTGACTGACCGTGTGAAATAAGTCAGTGTCGACCATGGGTGAAGCATACGAGCATGTCTACGGCTGTGTGGACAAGTCAGTATGTATGCCCTGTTTTGACACGGCTTGGACACACGGGTGTGTCTGAGGCCGTGTGCCTCTACCCACACGGGTGTGTGACCCCTGTAACTTAGAAAAATGTTAAGTTTTAGAAAAAAATTGTATGTGTTCGGTTTAGTCCCGACCTCTTTCTAATGTATGTTTAAGGTCTCGTAGACCTATCTAAGGGACTTAATGACATTATTTGATTATGATCTAATGATATATGGATAATGAAGGTTTAATGTTGTGATTTGATTGGTAATGCCTCATTACCCTATTTCGGCGACGGATACGACTTAGGGGTGTTACAAAGATGAAGAAGAAAGGGAAAGGGAAAGTGTGGGCCCTCTCTCTCTTATTTTTTTTCTTTGGGCCAATTTGGCCATTCGGCCTAATTTTCTTTCCTTTTCTTTTTTTTCTTCTTGGGCTTGTTTGGGTGTTGGGCAATTGGGTTGGGTTTATTGTGTTGGGTTTTTTTTTGTAGGTAAATAATTATCAACATTTAGCACGTTGTGCCCACGCCACCATCAGTATCTGATTTTCAAAAAATTGACAACCTCCATTACGTTCCTGAAAATATCATATTAACTAGGTTAAATAAAAAAAAATATTTTATTTTTAACCTAAATCCTAATAAAACTAAAAATTAAATAAATTAAATTAAATTTGGGTTGCTTCCCAAAAAGCGCTTTGTTTAACATTACTAGCTCGACGACCTGGAAATTTATTCAACCGGCTCTTCGAGAACTAATTCTTCAAACATGTGGACTTGAAAATTTAGAAAAGCTTCAACTGCTGTCCATTGACCTTGAATACTTTTTCGGATTCTTCACTTTTGACTTCGACTGCACCATGTGGAAAGACGTGAGTAATAACAAAAAGGCTCTAACCACTTAGTTCGGAGTTTACCTGCAAAAATTCTCAGTGTAGGGTTATAAAGTAATACTTTCTGCTCTACCAAAAATTGTTTACGGGTTATCTTTTGATCATGGTATGGCTTGATTTTATCCTTATAAATTTGGGCACTTTCATACGCTTCTCGTCGAATTTCCTCAAGTTCCTGAATATGTAACTTACAGTACTTACCTGTAGATTCCAGTACTATGTTGCATTGCTTAACTGCCCAAAACGCATTATGTTCTAGTTCTGCAGGAAGATGACACGGTTTACCAAAAATTAGTCGATAATGAGACATACCGATAGGTACTTTATAAGCTATACGGTACGCCGACAGTGCATCATTTAGTCGCAAACTCCAATCTTTCCTATCCAGCTTAACGGTCTTCTCCAAAATCAACTTGATTTCTCGATTCGATATTTCTGCTTGACCATTTGATTGAGGGTGATAAGCTGTGGTGACTCGTTACACTACCCCATATTTTTTAAAAGTGTGTCAATTACCTTATTACAAAAATGCGTTCCCGATCGTTGATCAATGCTCGTGATGTACCAAATCTGAAAAAAAATATCTCGTTAAAAAATCCACTACTGTTTTGGCATCAGCATGACGAACAGCTTTAGCTTCCACCCACTTTGACACATAGTCAACTGCAGGTAAAATATAAACGTTACCATATGATGAGACAAAAGGTCCCATAAAGTCTATGCTCCATATATAAAAAATTTCACATACATGTATAGGTGTTAGAGCTATTTCATTGTTTCGGCTCAAGTTTCCTACCCTTTGACACTTTTCGCATGTTTTACAGAAATAATATGTGTCATGAAAAATTTGTGGCCAATATAGTCTACATTCAAGTACTTTATGCATAGTTCATTTACGGCCAAAATGCCCACCACATGCGTAGTTCATTTATGAATACTTTTTGATTAACTTGAGTAGTTGAGTATTTATTCATTTTTTGCCAAAACTGTTTTGATTGATAATTGTTGTGGAATAGAGGCTTGATTTTTGATAAATTAGTGGATAGTGTCTGTTGTAGGAGCTTACGGTATGCTTGAGGGCAAGCATAGGCTAAACAGGGAGGATTTGATAACATGTTAAATTTGCATGATTTTTTGTGTTTAAATCGGTTAATTCTTGAATTGATCACTGCTAAATTAGTGATTTTATATTTTAATCCTGTCAGGAATGCAATTGGGATGCTATGAGTAAAAAATGAGCAGAAAAGGACTAATTTGCAACACAGTCAATAAAGTGGGGACGAATAAAAAACTTGGAAATAGTTAAGGACTTAGCAGATTTCTTTTTGACCTTATAAAAGCTAAAATTAGAAGAAAATCTGATTATATTTTTATTTAATTCTAATTTTGTGTAGTGGGTAGTTAAGCCAGATTTAATAAATCATTTGTATATAAATAGGGCATTTGTGGTAGCTTAAAGACAGACTTGAATTTGCTTCAGTAATTAAATTAAACCATTTTTTTCCCTTCCAATTTTATGCGTGTAGCATACTACCATTCCATTCTTTGCAAATTAGTTTAATTGATTTCCAAATCCCTTCCATTTCCAACTTTCACCATTTTTCATTCAAATCCACTCCATAACCAACCAAAGCATGATTAATTTCATGCTTCAATAAATTCTAACTTAGCTTTAGGTCGATATTCTTTTCGGTCAAGAACCATTAGATACGTATCTGTACTAAAAATCCTTCCAATTGGTATTCACTATTTTTCCTAAATATCGGGATTGATAATTTCATCCATTAAAGTTAACTTGATTTCAAATTAAAAAGCGCGCTGGGTTGGAGTCGTGTTGGCAGACAGTTGGGGAAATGAGTTGGCCGTGTTGTATTCAGATCTTCGAGAACAAATCAAGGGAAATAGTGATTGGGTTTAAACGTCCCAAGAGGTTGAGGGCATGAATTCGAGTTGGGTTCTTCAGAGCTCAGGGTTGTTGGAATCTTGAATCGGGAATACATGTATCTCGGTGAAATAATCAGTAAGGGTTGGAAGGTCGTACCGGGACCAACTATGAGAGGAAGAATTGGCGGTTAGGACGTTCTTTGTTGTTATAACCAACTTATTGTTTTGGGGAGAAGACTAATTTTTGAGGATCAGTTCAGAGATCGAAATTCATCGAGTCTAGGGCTAAGGCTTACTTTTTCTGTTATCAAAAGTCAAATTCATTTTCTAATTTAATTTTACTTTTGATATCTTTAATTGCTTATTTCTACTATCTTAATTATTTAATTTCTAGACATTGCCAACTTCCCTAATTTATTTAATTTATTTTTCAGCAGGTCCAGTTGGAGTCGTGGGCACAACTTTTGCCATAATTATCGGCTCGAATAAAATTCTTTTGATAAGAAAAACACGGAAGTTGATCATAATATCAAATCCCTGTGGACTCGAACCTACTACTCTTTTCTACTGTTTAGAGTTATTTTATTGTAGGAATTATTTTTGGTGGTTTCGATCCCATCAATTGGAGAAGAAAGTTATTTGGATTTTGTCTTGTAGATTCGTGATGTTCAAAGTTGTTTTATGGAAAAAGCTAAAAAATAAAATAGAAGGGAAATGAGAGATTTCGATTGGTACAAGTGGTGCAAACAAAGAATGTCATACAATAATGATTTTAACTGCCAATGACTTAAATGAAAACTTTCGAATAGTTTGGTGACCATTTTGTAACTTTTTGAAGTTGAGTGACCAAAACGTAAACTTACTATTAGTTTAGTTATCTCAGGTGTAGTTTACCCTAATTTTTTTTGTTCAATTTTATGTATATGATTAGGGAAAACTTTAATTTTTTTTTCAAATCAGTTTTAATGTAATGATTCAAAATCAGTTTGGTACCCAAATAAAGCAGTTTAGATTTGACAGTGCCAAAGACTATTTTAACCAAGTTTTATCTCCCTTCTTTCAAAAAGAGGGAAATATTCATGAGTTTGTTGTGTTAACACACCTCAACAAAATAGCATCACTGAGAGAAAAAAAAATGGTCATCTATTAAACTTTACTAGGGCCCTTTTATTTCATCATCATGTCCTAAAAGAATATTGGGGGAGAGGCAATTTTGACTTTCGCTTATTATATCATAATTCGACTTACTTTCTAACTTTTTTTGTGAATTTCGTCCTTCAAATGGTCACACTCCTAAGATCTTTTGTAACATCCCTCGCCCGTCTTCATCACCAGATTAAGGTTACGGGATGCTAAGACTATTAACAAGTTAAGAATATGCAATTTTAAATCAAAATTAAATTTAATGAATCATTCATATATAAAAAATTGATATCATGCTAATCATAAAAAAATGAGACTTAAATAGAGTCTATGAAACTCTAGAATCAATTCAGAAACAAGCAGGGACTAATTTGAAACAAAATAGAAAAGTATGGTAAAAATAGAAAACAGGGGTCACACAGCCGTGTGGCCAGGCCATGTGGCAGCTTAATACCATGTGGTGCTATGGGACATGGTTGTGTTGTTCAACCATGTGTGAGGACTAAAACTGTGTGGGTGGAGGTACATGGCTGTGTCTCCAGACTGTGTAACAGACTGTCGCCATGTGTGCCAATTGATAACTAAATCACACAGACAACACGGCTGTGCCATATACCCGTGTATGGCACACTACTGTGTGTCAGGCCATGTTTCAACCCATGTGAACTTAAGTGTGCGTTCAAATGCAAGTCATACCATTCCATGCTTACTTAAACCATAAGTATTCTATTAATCAATCATTCAACATGTTCAAATTACATAAAAAAACATACAAAAACATGTCATTTACCTAATTCGAACCAATATTCCATAAAGCACCATCACAAACAACATTCAAGTCTAACATCAACTTTAATATCTATCAAGTTCAAATCTAACTCAATAAGGTCATATAAGATGACAATGTACCATAATTCAATCATCAAATAACATTACTTGCCAAAACATATGTACCACATATTAGCTACCAAAAGAAAACCATTCATATACCAATTTATAGTATTCACAACAACTCCAACCAAAGTATTATCTCTTCAAACATTACTTATCACATTAAATTCATATATATGCATTTCATTCATCACATATATATGTTTCATCACATATCAAGCAAATATCACTTTCAAATCTCTAAACCAAGCTATGATCCACCACATCATTTACCAAAAACACTCAACTTATACACAAGTACAAAATATACTACTTATAAGAACAATTATAAACAAATACAAGATACTCCTATTACATGCCACATATCTCAAAATAAAATGTTTTCTTATTCTATCAAAATGATATTTACAAGAAAAACGACAAGAGTAAGCTTCAAGGAGCTTAGTAAGTTCATTGGTTGAAACAATATAACTTATCATATATTCATAGTTTAATAATTAACAAGTTCATTAGCTAACATTAATCTTGTCATCCACAATCATTCAATAGGTGAGTTTCATATATACGAGGATTTAATCATCTCATTCTTGTGATATTATTCAATACCAAGTCACAATATAGTATCGAAAATCATGAAAACATATGCAAGTCATCAACAAGGCATCACAACAAAATATCAAATACATATCATCAACATGTCATTTAACCATTGAAAATATGCCCGATGAATGATATAAACAGATACGGATATGCGGTTAACCACCCAAGACACACTAGAATGCTCAATCGAGCCAATCCATCCAAGAACATGCCTGGGCACCAAGTGCCTAGCCGGTAGGCTAACATGCCTCCAAAAGCACACCTAGGCACCAAGTGCCAAGCTCGCAGGCTTTACATCCACCCCTAGAAACACGCCAGAATCACTGTAAATATAACTCGGTAATCTCCAACAAATGTTGGACTTCGATATATTCAGTGTATAATAATAGCAAGTCAAGAATCATCATCTCATCACAAGTCAAACATGTACAACGCACAAAATAACCTATTGGCATGCTAATTGTATCATATCCTATGTTCATTTGGGCTCGATATATAACATCGTATAACACTTCACAATTCGATTACTTTCTCACCTTGTATTATTTTATGAAAAATCAATTATACATATATATTCAACAAATCTCAACTCTCAAATCAATATAACATTTCAAATTATACTAAACTAAACCATATGAACTTACCAGGGCTGAAATGCAGAGATAACAATATCGGAGACTAGTCAGCAATTTTCTCCTTTCAACGATTTTCTACCGGTTTTTTATCTATACGATAATTTATTTCAATTATTAGTCCTAAATACTTTATAACAATCCATTTAATGCATATGACTTCTTTATTAACGTTTTTCACAATTTCCCTAAACTTTTACATTTTATTCAATTTAGCCCCTGAAACCGAAACAAGCTTATTTTCACAATTAATCCTTAAATCCATTGTGTTGAATTCAGTTCCATCCCTAGTCAACCATCTAATTCTAAAATTTTACAAGAAAACCATGCCAAATTTAATATACTTTCAATTTAGTCCTTAAACCTAAAAACTATACAAAATCATTTTACAAAATAGTCCTATTTCAACATCAAACTTTAAACTCAAACATAAACATTAAGAAAACTTTAAAAACATTAACGGAAAATTTTCAAATATTTGAAAATAGTTCAAAATAGTCCCTAGGCTAGATAGATTAAGCTACAGCGATCTCAAAAACATAAAATTCATGAAAAACGAGTGAGAATTTAGGTTACAGACAAGAGACTTAGCTTGGACGAAGCTTCCAATGTATAGAAATGGTGTTTTTGGTGGTGTATGAGAGAAATCAGGAAGATGATGCATGTTTCTTTATGTTTTATTATTTTAATTACTTTAATATTAATTTAATAAACATTTTAAATTATAAAACATAATTAACAAGTACATAACCAGTCACTAGCTTAAGAAATGAATTAATTTCCATATTAGACCATTTAAATATGCTTTTTTAATAATTAGCACTTTTAAACTCATAGCGATTGACTTTTGTAGTTTTTACGATTTTGTCCTTTTTCTTCAATTAACTAATCAAACATCAAAATTTCTGAACCAAATTTTAAAATGACACTAATGACCTCGTAAATATTAAATAATTAATATTTTTAGGCTAACACATCAGAATTATGGTCCTTACACCACTGTTCCTGACACCATTGGACGAATTGTTACATCTTTGGTTGCACTTCCTTTGTCCATATCCATGATCGAGGCATGTTAGATCCTAGAGCCATTAAATGTGTGTTTCTTGGTTACTCGTCTACTTAAAAGGGTTACAAGTGTTTTCAATCACATTTGTAGAAGACAAACCATACTTTGCTTCCTTATCTTCAGAGGGAGTCATCTATTATGGAAGATGAGGATTTATTTCTACATGAAATTTCCATTCAACCCGTGCGAAAGTCACCACCTAGTCAATCTATATATAAATCTCCTATAATCGACCTAGTGTTTGTACTAGAACCTTCGATTGTTGAAAATCTTGTTGACAACCTTGTATCTTTTCTAATTATGTCTCTAGTATAGGATAACATGTATGGGAATGTGTACTCAAGGGAAAAAAAGGCTTACACTTTGATCCGACACAAGCTCAATCATCCAACTCAATTTTTGAAATTGAGGTTAACACGACTAAAACATGAACCTATTCCACCTTTAACTATTGAGTAAATTATTAAAACTCAATGTAGTGATCATGATTTACCCACATTTGTGAGAAAAGGAACTCGTGAATGTACAAAATGAACTCTATACCCTTTATCCCACTATTCTTTAAAAAATTCTCACCATCCCATAGGAACTTTCTTACAAGTCTAAAAGAAATTGCTATTCCAAACGCTTTATCAAAAGCATTTTTAAGAAAGAATGGAGGGAAGTCGTAAGAGTTGAAATGGATGCGTTAGAAAAGAATGAGACGTGGGAAGTAGTTGACCTACCAAATGGGAAGAAAGAACATGGATGTAAATGGGTGTTCTCTTAGAAATTTAAAGTTGATGGGTCACTGGAAAATTACAAAGCAAGAATTGTTGCTAAGGGTTACACATAGACATAAGAAGTTGATTATTAAGAAACATTTGTATCGGTTGCAAAAATGAACACGATGAGAATCTTGTTGTCACTAGCAACCTATTTTAATTGGTAATTACAGTAGTATAATGTAAAGAATTATTTTATTCATTGTTAGACCCAAAAATACCAAGAGGAAAGGGTGAATTAGTATTTTAAAATTCTTGGCAAACTTTTCTAAATAATGAGGAAATGGAAGAAAAGCTTGGACAATTCAATTTCTAGTGGTTCGACCCCAATTGCATACCTCTACTACCTTGGTATACCTCAACCAAGGATTTACCAATTCACTATACTTGAATTATTACCTTTCAAGGAAAAGGTATAACCTTTACAATCCCTATCTTTTACACAAGGCTGAGATAGAATCTTCCCCCTAGTTTTTGTGGCTAAACTAGAACCTTTTAGCTTTCACAAGGCTCAACTATAAGCCTTTACAAATTATTTAAGGTTATAAAACCTTAAGTAGCTTTTTGCAAGTACAAGAAAAGATGTAAAAAAAAAACCTATCAAATGTGTGTGTTTACAACTATTAAGATCTCTCAAAGAAAACCCCAATACTTGGATGTTCTTCTTTTTTGTATTCAAGTGTTCTTGAATTAAATCTATATCCTTTAATTGATTTTTGGATGTCTGGAGCCAGTGAAGGGTGTTTCTAACCGTTGGAAAAAATTTATTTCACGTATTTAATGAGCTCGTGGCAATATGTCTTGAGACATATAACCCTTGTCTTAAGACAGGAAGAAAAAATATGATTGTTGGAGCCTAAAATCTCGAGACAATTTGCCATATGTCTCGAGACAATTTCTCAATTGTCTAGAGATAGGGCTCATTTAAAGCAAACCTTAGCTTTGATTTTTGATTGCAATGAGACAAATAGGCTTATGTCTCTAGACATAGCCTGTGTTTTATCTCAAGACAATGCTTCCCTTGAAACATTTTACATTCATAGTTCATGTGCCTCGAGAGATATAGCCTTGTGTCTCAAGACATTGCTGGGGAAACTTGAAAAAGAGGCTTAGAAACATCTTAAAGGACTTGGGGGGTGCTCAAAAGCTTTTGTAGAATTTTTAAGTTATTTAGAAACTTTGTTTTTGTGCTTGTAACACCTGAAAATATACTTGAATATGACTGAAATAATTTATGCAAATTTTGATTAAGGGAAATTATAATTAAGTTTGTTATATCAAAATATTTGAAAACCAAAGCTAACATTCATGGAGACTTTGAGGAAGAAATATATATGAGCACTCTACTTGGATTTGGAGGAGTCAAAGGGAACAAAGTATGAGAATTAAAGAAAGCTTCATATGGCTTGAAATAATCACCTCATGCTTGGTTTAGAAGGTAAACTGAGATGATGCTTACTATAGGATATAGACAAAGTGAAGGAGACAACACTCTATTCATCAACACTTGGTTTTAGGAGGAGATACCACTTTGATAACCTATGTAGATGACATTATTGTGACCGAGAATGATGAAAAAGCGAAGCGAATCCTATGACAACATTTGACTAGAGAATTTGAGATCAAGGACTTGGGAAGGTTAAAATATTTCCTTGGGATTGAGGTTGCTCATTCTAAACAAGTGATCTTTGTCACATCTGATTTTATCTTAAGTCCCAAAATTAAAGAAAAGTTAGGATTTAATTGAATGGACTGGCAAATTGATGGGCTTCACCCGAAAATTAAAAATTTTATTGGTTGAACTGTGTTTAGTTGGGTCTCAATTTTGGTTCAGTTAGATTGGAACTGGTTATCTCCCTAGTGGGAGACAAAATAATTAGTAGTGATTGGCTAAAATGAACTAAAAAGACCATGCAAACTTCGGCTATAAATATTTGTGTGTGGAGAGGAAAGAACTCTCTTGAATTTAGTTAGTGATCTTTTTCTCATCCGCAATGTCTTCTTCGGTTACTCTGAAGAAGAATAAGAGGTTTGAGAAAGCTCTGCATGAGGTGGTAAATGTGAGGTTTGAAGTTTGGAAAGCCGATAATTCGATAAACTAGTAAGCCCTAAGCCTTTTTATACTCGTGGATTAGATAGAAGGGAAGTAAGATTTCTAAAAAAGTTTTTGTATAATTATGGATTCTGGGTTTTTAAGGTTTGAATACCTTCAAGTTAACCGATAAATGGTTGCTATGCTTAGCTTCCAGGACAAATGAAGCTCTGGAATTTGGAGAAGCTAAGTTTTTTAGGAATGAGGAAGCAAGGTGAGCCTCTACACTCGACTTTTGGGTGATTGCTGATGTTGTGTTGCTTGTTTGAACCATATCAATGGTTGCTTTGAATTGTGTCTAAAACCTTTGTAACACCCCTTACCCGTGTCCAATGCCAGGACAGGATACGAGGCATTACCGAACTTAAACAAAAACCTTTATACAAAACCGGCTATAAAATTTCATTCAATTTAACATTTCTCATTCACATGCAAATCGCCCCTTATATGGGCCCACGAGGCCCAAAAAATACATTGGGAACTGTTCAGGACTAAACCGAGAACTTAGGAAACTTTAAGAAGACTTAGAAAATTTTTCATCAAAATAGGGGTCACACGTCCGTGTAGCTTGGGACACACCCATGTGGGTAGGCCGTGTGGTCACACACGCCCATGTCCTTAGCCCTTGTGACTCTCTGTTTATGATGTCATCAACAAAATTGGGTCACACGGCCAAGTCACACGCCCGTGTGCTTAGGCCGTGTGGCGAATTAAATTCCGAAAAGTAAATGCAGACTTTACATGCCCTGGGCACACGCCCATGTCCCGGGGTCGTGTTCTCCACACGACTGAGACACACGGCCGTGTCTCTTCCTGTGTGGCCAAGAAAATGGCTATTTTCCAGACCATTTGGCACCCTCATTTTCACATACTTAAACACAACTTCAATCCATCCATCCCAAATACACATAACCACATCACATAAAACCTTTAGTATAAGCACACACGTATAAATAGGCATTACAACTCATTAACCAATATGAACCAACACATTTGGCCAAATCAAATGACACATACACAATTGACTAAGTCCCTATACACGCCTTAGACTTAAAAGGTTTTGCATTCACTTATACCTAACATGATAGCTTGATAGTGTGATAGCATCTCCGGCGATCTCCAACTCAAGCTAGTATAAAACCCTACATGATATGAGAAAGGAAGGGGAGTAAGCTATAAAGCTTAGTAAGTATGTATGTAAATAATAAACAATTTATTACCATGCTTTTAACAATCCTTATTTTGAGTTCTCAAGATAATGCCATCAATATTGCATAAATTTTCTCAATTCACTTTCATCTTGAGCTGTCTACTCGAGTTACAGTCACTAAATTATTTTTATCCGGAGCTACAGAACTCCAAATTAAGATCTACTAATTTTCCTTGAAACTAGACTCACATATATTCTTACCATAAGATTTCCAAAATTTTTGGTTTAGCCAATCAGTACAGTTTATTCTTTAAAATTTCCCCTGTTTCGCTGTCCGACAGTTCTGACCCCTCTTCACTAAAAATTTATTTTCTCTTTGAAAAGAACTCGAAATATGTTTCCGTTTGTTTCTATTGAAAATAGACTCATTAATAGATTCAAGAATATAAATTTTATCCCTTAATTATTTTTTTACAATTTTTAATGAATTTCCAAAGTCAGAATAGGGGATTCCGAAATCATTCTAACCCTGTCTTATAAAAATTCAAATATCTCATAATCTGAAATTCTTTTACTTACACTGTCTCTTTTATGAAAATATAGACTCAATAAGATTTAATTTAATATCTTATTAAACTTATAATTAAATTTCCACTATTTTTGGTGAATTTTCAAAGTGATTCAACTACTGCTGTCCAAACTATTTTATTGCTAATTTTACTCTATCATGTTTTCTTTGTATTAATTCTCATTTACACACTTATAACACTAAAGCATATCCATTGTTAGCCATGCCAATAGCTAGTCATCATCAAATATTTACAAGCCATTCTTTGGCAAATTTAACTTATACATCGACAACAAAAACTTGGACATTTCATTTCTCAATTTAATTTGGCTTAAAAGCCTCACACATGATCACAATCCACATTTTCCACATATTCTTACATCATAAGCATGGACTTAGCTCTTTGTCATTGATGCATAAACTTAACTCTTTGTCATTGACGCATAAACTTAGCTCTTTTTCATTGATGCATAAACTTAGCTCTTTGTCATTGATGCATAAACTTAGCTCTTTGTCATTGATGCATAAACTTAGCTCTTTGCCCGTCGAACTACTCGGAATATCAAAGGATACTCAATCTCATCATACATGTATCACGATGCCAATGCCATATCTCAGATATGGTCTTACATGGGATCACATCTCGATGCCGACGCCATATCCCAGATATGGTCTTATACGGGATCTCATATCTCGATCTCGATGCCATGTCCCAGACATGGTCTTACACGAGATCGTATATAGATATCGATACCATGTCCCAGACATGATCTTACACGAGATCTTTCTTTGGTGCCCAGGCCATGTCCCAGACATGGTCTTATACGGGACCTCCTTCATTTGGTGCCGATGCCATGTCCTAGATATGGTCTTATACGGGACCTCATTCATTTGGTGCCGATGCCATGTCTCAGACATGGTCTTATACGGGACCTCCTTCATTTGGTGCCGATGCCATGTCCCAGACATGGTCTTATACGAGACCTACATTCGGTGTCGATGCCATGTCCCAGACATGGTCTTATACGGGACCTTCCTTATCTCATGTTGTGACATTAGTATCCTAGCTATTCCGAATGTTCAACCGGGACTTCAACTTAACATATTTTCATCATACTCTCATCGAGGCATCATTAGTAGATTTCATAGAAATAATATTCATTTCACATAATATCTAGAAATTAAAAATATAAAAACATTATGTAGCTTTAATTTCACACAAACTTACCTCGATACCAAAATGGCAAGAAGGGACCTAACCGTCAGTTACTCGTTTTTCCCTTCGTTCTAAGTCCGAACCTTGTTTTCTTTGATCTATAACATCACATTTAGTTTACTTATTAGTCAAATTATTCATTATGACCCAAAAATCATACTATGGCAAAATTACATCTTTGCCCCTAAACTTTGTCATATTTACACTTTTGCCCCTAGGCTCGTAAAATGATTTTTATTCGATTTCCTTGTATTTTAGGCCTGGCTGAACCATTTTCATAACTATAGCAGTCCACAATTTGCATTCATTCACACATTTTTCATACATTTTTCAACTTTTTACAAATTAGTCCTTTTATGCGATTTCATCGAAAATCACTTAGTAAAAGTTGTTTACTACACACCAAGCATTCATATTCTACCATTAGACATCAAAGCACATGCATGTCATCCATGGGTAAATTTTTAAACACAAATCCTAGCTCAAAATAATGGTAGAAATAGCTAAACCGAGTTACAGAGATCTTAAAAATGTAAAGAACATTAAAAACGGGGCTTGGATGCACTTACTATTGAGCTTGAAAGCTTGAAAACCCTAGCCTTGGCTTCCCCCATGCTAAATTCGGCCAAGGAAGAAGATGGAAAAAGGTTTGGCTTTTATTTTGTCTTTTAGTCCATTTAATTACCAATTTACCAAAATGCCCCTAACTTAAAAATATCCTATTTCACTTATCTAATGTACATTTTTGTCCAACAATTTAACCAATGGTCTAATTTCCATTTAAGGGCCTCCAATTTAAAATTTCATAGAAATTGGACACTTCTAACATGTGGAACTCAACTTTTGCACTTTTTACAATTTAGTCCTTTTGACTAAATTGAGTGCCCAAGCGTCGAAATTTTCGAACAAAATTTTCATGAAATCTTTCTGTGAAATTGTAGACCATAAAAATATAATAAAAATAAGATTTTTCCTCGTCAAATTTGTGGCCCCAAAACCACTGTTCTGAGTAGGCCCAAAATCGGGCTGTTACAACCTTGGTTGTGTATGAATATGGAGGATAAGTAAGTTGCATATGCATATGGTTGCAAGTGTATTTTTTAATGTTATATGGTTGCGAATTGACGAAAAGATGCACGATTATAGTGTATGCAGAGTACAAAGGTATTTTACCTTGACGGGGTAGATGAAGTTAGGAATAATTGGCGAAATGGTGGAATGGGCAGATTCTTAAGAGAATTTAAGGGAGTTTGGTTGCATCGTGAAATGTTATCAACTGGCTTGCTAGAGAGACACCATGACGATGGTCTATTGACTCTATAGAGCGACACCGCGACGGTAGTAAGGTCCTTCAGGGCGATACCATGAAAACAATTATTAGGTCGTTCGGGTCGACACCTCAAAAGAGGTTTAAGGTGTAAGACCATAGATCGACTATGACAACCAATTGAGTCCGCTAGGATATTAAACATGGGGTTACATGTGTAAGATCATAGCTTGACTATGACAACATGTGTAGTCCATCAGGACATTAAACATGGGGTTACATATGTAAGACTATAGCTTGTCCATGGCAATAAATAAATGTTCGCCGAGATAGTGAACTAGAAAGCTGATAGGATAAAGAAAAGAAGAACGTTGTATGACTCACATGGAGAGTAGTATGATTGGATGTATGGCGCATTTGAGATCGTGGGTAAGCGGGATAGTCAAGAATTTACCAAATTTTTATGGAAAAGAAATAGGAATATGCGATCCTTAATGATGATGAGGAACTAGGAAGGAAAAACTACACTGAGGTATGAAATATTAGTTGGGATGTGTCCGTAAAAAAACTGCTAATAAATAAGAATTGAAGTGATAATGAGATGATAAAGATGACACTAAATCTAAGGATTCGCGGGTAGAAAGGGCAGCTAGAGATGGGTAAGTCCATCGAGGTTCACTCGGAGATAATGATTGCTTGAACAGTCTGACTGGTAGAGTCTATCAGGAACTTACAGAGGGGGAGAATGTTCGACAAAGACTAGGTAATGCCAGATAGATCACAAGGGGTTGACAAAAGAAGAAGTCTGCCAAGGGCTACCTTAGGCCGACAGTCTGTCGAAAACTAGTGAAGGGTAAGTATTGATAGGAGTTATCTATTAAACCCAATTTTTCAAAAGATTGGAAACAATGTGAACTAGTAGTTTAGGGTTAGATTGTAAAGTACAAACCCACCAAGTTGATGGGGTATCCATTCAGTTGGCTTGTCAATATGTTTAGTACTGTGAGTTTGGACTGGTGGAAGTGTTAAGGTGGAAAATCCTAAGTTTATTCTAGTATTGGATGAACTGATCAGGTTAAGGATCTGAATTTAAAGAGAACATAAAATGGAAGGCAACCAGCGGTACGCAATAAACTTTTGTAACAACCTATTTTTAGTCAAATCAAAAAAGTGGTTTCGGGACCACAAATTCGAGGTCAAAATATTTGACGATGATTCGACAGTTGAAATCTCGGTTGAACCTTAGGAATAGTTTAGGATGCTAGTGACATGTCATTAGGTTTACTTTGAGTTGGCTTCGGGCCATGTTATTAGCACTTCGGGTGCGAGATGTACCAATTTGGCTTCGGGCCATGCATATTGGCTGATTTGGCTTCGGGCCATGATATCATAATTTCGGATAAGTTACATTGATTTGGCTTCGGGCCATGGTATAGGTACTTATCATGTGAGACCTTGAGTATTCGACTTCTATTCTGAATGGTTTAACGGGTAAATGAAGGATATGGTTGAGTATGAGATTGGTACGAGATGGTACAAGTACGTACGGTAATGAATTGAGTATTAAAACTGTGGAATTGATGAGCTCCTTGGTAAGTTATGTGAATGATCATTTGATAGTTTTGAGATTTAATAGAATTGTTGTATATATGGTGATATTTGCTCATTGTTAACATACGAGCTTACTAAGCTATATAGCTTACTCTGTTGCTTTTCCATGTTTTATAGTGATTTCAAAGCTAGCTCGGATTCGGGGATCATTGGAGACTTCACCATACTATCCATTGACACTTTGGTACTTTTGAAACTATGTTTTGGGTCATATGGCATGTATAGGGACTTTGAGTCATTTTGGTTATGTTTTGGTAATGATTTTAACCATATGAATTGGCATTGTAAATGTTTATGTTTGGCATGTATAAATAGCTATGTGTGATGGATTATTTTGGTTTGTTTGGTAAGTTTGAATAATGTACATATATGTATAGTTAAGTCTTGTGAATTGAGTTGGTTAATGGTTTTGTGATGATTGATGATAATAGGTACTATGAATGGTTAATTAATGATTTGTGGGAATATGTATGCTTGTGAAATTAGGCCTAATAATGCATATTTGATAATGGTCATTTTGATGATTTGAGAAGACAAGGATTGTTATGAATTTAGTTAGTATATTATGGTACTTATGTGCCTTGAATTGGTTAGTATTGAAATGGTAAGATTTAGGCTTGGTTTGCTTGTTTTGGATTGCATATTATGCTATGGTTTGGTGTCAATTGTGTAGGTGAAGATTTTTACCAAATGGGGTGACAAAATGGCTTGGTAAATAGCCTATTTTTGTCCAAACGGGCAGAGACACGGGCGTGTGTCTCAGCCGTGTGTGACACACGGTTATGTTGCATGGCTGTGTGTCCCCTGGTGTTGAAATTGAAATGGAGTCAGTATGCTCAACACGGTCTCACACACGGGCGTGTGATCGGCCGTGTGGCACAAGTCAATATACCCTCTAATTGGCACACGGCTTAGCACACAGGCGTGTGACTTGGCCGTGTTGCATAAGTCAGTATACCCTACAGGTTTGGCACGACCTAGCACACGGCCTGACACACGGGCGTGTGTGGCCACTTCGAAGGGCACACGGGCTTGACACACGGGCGTGTGGTTGGCCGTGTGACTCAAGTCAGTAACCTCACTTGTTTGGACACGGGGTAGGACACAGGCTGGGACACGGCCATGTGCTCCCATTTCGAATGTTGATACGACCTATGACACGGGTGTGTCTAGTGGCCGTGTGAGACACACAACCTGGTCACACGGGTGTGTGTCCCCTGTTTTGCAGAAAAATTTTATTAAGTGTTGAAAACTTTCCCGAGTTATCAGTTTAGTCCCGAACCACTCTCAATGCATGTTTAAGGTCTCGTAGGCTCGTTTAAGGGACACTATGATTGATTGTGATTGAATTGTATTTGAATTGATAAGTTGTGTATGAAATGTATGTTTAAAAGTGTTGTAAGTCCGGTAATAGTCCGTAACCCTATTCTGACGATGAATACGGGTGAGGGGTGTTATATTTATTGATATCAGAGCTACAGTTTAGTCGATTCTAGGACTAACGTAGCGTGTGTGAGAGTCTAGCTATACATGCTATATATAAACTGTGATAGTGTGATGACTCCTGACATTTAAAAATATGTTTTTATATAGCAAATGGATCCCAATCGAGCGATAGCTGATGAGGTTGAAAATAATGCACCTGCTCCCGCTCAAGGGACAGCGTCGTCTGATTCTAGACTCGTAACGGGCAGTCAGGGAGGAGAGGCTAAAGAAGACTTCTTCCAAATGATGAACGAGTGGTTCACACAATACATTTGTACGAACCCGGCTGCTCAACAACCTCCACCCCCTCTTAATCCCCAACCTGTACCCGTAGCTCCTCAAGGAGTCGAGCTTTTAAGATTGAACAAGCCTCCAGTTGATAAGATCTGTAAACACGGGGCTGAAGAGTTCAGGGCTAATGTTGATGATGACCCTGAGAGAGCCGATTTTTGGCTTGAAAATACGATCCGAGTGTTTGATGAACTTTCTTGTACACCGGCTGAATGTTTAAATTTTGCTATTTCCCTTCTGATAGTCATCGCATATCAGTAGTGGAATACATTAGTATCAGTGGTACCGAGGGAGAGAGTCACCTGGGAAATCTTTCAGACTGAGTTCTGAAAGAAATACATCAGTCAATAGTTTCTGGATCAAAAGCATAAAGAGTTTCTAGAACTGAAACAAGGCCGCATGACTGTAACCGAATATGAAAGAGAATTTGTACGGTTGAGCAAGTACGCTCGGGAGTATGTTTATACTGAAGAGATTATGTGCAAGAGGTTTGTTGACGGGTTGAACGAGAATATTAAACTTCTGGTCAAAATATTAGATTTGAAAGAATTCGTGGTGTTAGTCGACCGGGCTTGCAAAGCCAAAGACTTTAGCCGAGAAAAGAAGAAAGTTGAATCAGAGGCTAAAGATTCGCGGAAAAGACCGATGAATAAATCCTATTATTCTTCATCAAAGAAATCCCGAGATTTGTATAGTCAATCGAATGCTTCAGTGGGAAACCAGAATAGATATCGTAAAAATCAACCTGTAAATTCTAAAGCTCAAGCTACTTTTGTCTCGAGTGTTGGCAGTGTAAGAAACAACAAACCTGAGTGTCATCGGTGCGGGAGAAGACATTTTGGTGAATGCTGGAATAAAAGTACTAAAGCTTGTTTCAAATGTGGATCGCCAGATCATTTTATTAAAAAATGTTCTGAGATGATTGAGAAAGATAGACCTCAGAATGTAAGACCGAGCAATACAACTGCGAAAGGAATACCACTGAGAAATATGGGGAATATATCCATTGGTAGAGGTATGACTAGGGACTCAGCTGTGAGATCTGAGGCCAGAGCACCTGCTAGAGCCTAAGCTATTCGCGCTCGCGAAGAAGCGTCGGCCCCAGATGTTATTACCGGTACATTTTTTCTTTACGACACTAATGTTATTGCATTGATTGATCCTGGATTGGCTCATTCGTATATATGTATGAATTTGGTGTCTAATAAGAGTTTGACTGTTGAGTCTACTGAGTTTGTGATAAAATTATCGAACCCTTTAGGCAAATATGTGTTAGTTGACAAAATATGCAAGAGTTGTCCATTAATGATTTGGGGTTACTGTTTTTTGGCTGACTTGATGCTTTTACCATTTGATGAGTTCGATGTGATTCTGGGTATGGATTGGTTAACTCTACATGATGCCGTTGTGAATTGTAGATGAAAGATTATAGAATTGAAATGTCAGAATAATGAAATTCTTCGGATTGATTCTGATGAGTCGAGTGGGCTGCCTATAGTGATTTCGTCGATGTCGGCTCAGAGATATGTGAGAAAAGGTTATGAAGCTTATCTTGCTTATGCTTTAGATACAAAAGTGTCTGAATCAAATATTGAATCAATGCCAGTTGTCTGTGAATATCCTGATGTGTTTCCTGAAGAATCACCGGGGTTACCACCGATTAGAGAGGTTGAATTTGAAATTGAGCTAGTGCCGGGAACTTCACCGATATCTATAGCTCCCTATAGAATGGCTCCGACAGAATTGAAAGAGTTGAAAGCTAAGTTGCAAGAGTTAACAAATAGAGGTTTTGTACGACTGAGTTTTTCGCCTAGGGGTGCACCAGTATTGTTTGTTAAGAAGAAAGACGGGTCAATGAGAATGTGTATTGATTATCGTCAGCTCAACAAGGTTACGATAAAGAATAAGTATCAGTTGCAGTGAATAGACGATTTATTTGGCCAGTTGAAAGGTGTAACCGTGTTTTCAAAGATTGATTTGAGATCTGGCTATAATCAGTTGTGAGTTAAAGACTCAGATGTGCCAAAAACTTCGTTCAGAACGAGGTACGGACACTATGAATTCCTTGTTATGCCTTTTGGACTAACTAATGCTCCTGCCATTTTTATGGATTTGATGAATCGGATCTTTAGACCGTATTTAGACAGATTTGTTGTTGTGTTCATTGATGATATTCTAATCTATTCACGAGATGAGTCTGAGCATGTCGAGCATTTGAGGATTGTGTTGCAGACCTTGAGAGATAAACAACTGTATGCTAAATTCAGCAAATGTGAGTTTTGGGTGGCTGGTTACTATTGAGGTTTTGTAAAAGGGTTTTCGATTATTGCTACACCGATGACCAGACTGCTACAGAAAGATGTAAAGTTTGAATGGTCTGAGAAATGTCAACAAAGCTTTGATCAATTGAAAACATTATTAACTGAGGCACCAGTGTTGGTTCAACCTGAGTCGGGTAAAGAATTTGTGATTTACAGTGATGCATCATTGAACGGTTTGGGTTGCGTATTGATGCAAGAGGGAAAAGTTGTAGCTTATGCCTCCAGACAATTGAAACTGCATGAAAAGAACTATCCAACACATGATTTAGAGTTGGCTACTATAGTTTTTGCATTGAAAATCTGGCGTCATTATTTGTATAGTGAAAAATGCCACATCTTTACAGATCATAAAAGCTTAAAGTATACTATGACTCAGAAATATTTGAATTTGCGACAACAGAGATGGCTCAAGCTACTAAAAGATTACGAGTTAGTGATTGATTACCATCCGGGGAAAGCGAACGTAGTCGCGGATGCTTTGAGTAGAAAATCATTGTTTGCCTTGAGAGCAATGAATACACAGTTGACATTATCTGATGATGGTTCGATTCTAGCTGAGTTAAAAGCTAAACCAATATTTCTTCAACAAATTTGCGAAGCTCAGAAATGTGATAGTGAGTTGCAAGCTAAAAGAGTGCAATGCGAGTCGACTAGTGATTCAGAGTACCAAATCGGATCTGATGATTGTTTGATGTTCCGAGATAGAATCTGTGTACCAAAAAATCCAGAGTTGATTCAGAAAATTTTACACGAGGCACATCGTGGTTGTTTATCCGTTCATCCTGGAAGTACTAAAATGTACAATGATTTGAAGAAATCGTATTGGTGGTCGGGTATGAAACGAGACATTTTAGAGTTTGTATCAAGATGTTTAATTTGTCAGCAAGTCAAAGCCGAACATTGAGTACTGTAACACCCCTAACCCATATTCGTCGCTGGAACAGGGTTACAGAGCAATACCAGAGTTTACAAAATAATTACAGCTATTTCCCATCATTTACTATTCATGTCTGAAACTAATCATATTTTCCCTTGAATGGGCCTTCGAGGCCCAATATAAACATTAGAATCAATTCGGGACTAAATCGCGAACTTATAAAATTTTTCGTAAAATTTTAAAAATTTTCCTAGGTGCAGGGCTCACACGCCCGTGTGGCCATGGGACACACCCGTGTGACCCTATGACATGCCCGTGCATCAGGCCGTGTCCTACCCGGTGTAACTCTCTAACTTGTGCCACACGGCCAGCCACACGCCTGTGTGTTAGGCCGTGTGTCATACACGGTCAAGACACATGCCCGTGTGTCTACCCATGTGGACGAAAATAGGCTATTTTTCAAGCCACATTTCTCACCCTTTTAGCCTTATTCCTCATCAAAACTTAAACATATTCTTTTGGCCATATAAACATTCAACCAATGTGTCTTTAAGCACCACAATTTGTTTCCATATCAATAATATTCTCATATTTATCTAAATACAAGGTTCACAATTGTACATTTTGTATCATATATGCTAATTTAATTCATTCATCCTTATGTCATTGTGATTTCTGTCAATTAATCATTTTCAATCATATACTATGATATAATTTTTTTTATACATAAACATCAAAACATGTCCATAACTAGTCATTCCAATGGCTAAATATTGTCAAATATTTACATGCCATTGTTGGCCAATTTAACCTATACATGCCATTATAACCCTAATTGTTTTACCTTATACACCAAATTGAGTTGATAGATAGTGTGAGTGATCTCCGTCGAGCTTCCAATCCAACGAGCTTCCGATTTACTATAAGACAAGGAAAAATAAAGCGAAGTAAGCATTTAATACATAGTAAGTCCGTATAACTTGGTAATTAACTTACCAACCATTCTTATTCAAGCTAAACTATCAAGGCATAACCAAACCATTTGGTCACAAGCCCTAACACATATTCTAAATACCCATGTTAATCACATATTTCATATAAACATCAAGAAACACATATATGAGCCCAACAATACTCAGATTCTCATACACATATGTTTTTCCACAACATGTATTCACATAACATATACAAATTATTTCCATGTATCTCAAATTTATTTCATATTAATTCATCTCGAGTTTCGGTATATTTCATGTCAGAGCTTTACTCAATAATCAATTGAAATTTTGATAATTACTCAAGTAATACACTCAAGGTGTACAAATCTTGAAACACCCCACACCCGGCCCACGAGCCTTGACCGGATCTAGTATGCTCCCCGAAGAAAACCGATTCAAAATTCATTTGTTACTTTGGAAAATGGTGTGTTTTGAAAGAAAGATTGTTTTGAGTTGGGCTCGAGTAGAAAACAAAATCTTTTTATAATGAAAACCCTTCTTCAATTTTAGGTGATAGAACGTATAGAGTACATTTAGAATAAATTACTTAATCTTTAACTTAATAAAAATTTGTAACCATAATAAAACAATGAAATAGTTCAACAGTGGCCTTATTACACCAAACAAACCCAAATAATTTAAAGTACTTAAATGAAATGAAATGTCCAAATAAAATAAACTTCAAGCTGAGCATGGCCACCACAAGTTCTGCCGTCCCGGTCCATCACTATTCGTCACCTGAACATGTTCCCACAACGGGGTGAGTCAACAGACTCAATGTGTAACCAACACTAAAATTTAATAGCTCAGGCATACATTATCATAACACATGCATATTCATATAACGATATGAAAAAAGTGATGCAACCCAACCCAAACCTAGATGCCATCCGCTACACATCACCCGTACCATCCTGCACACCGTGGGGACTACTAAGTCAACCCTCCTTCCGCTACACACCATCGAAGGCAGTCGCTGCAGTCGACGTGCTCATCGCCCTTATAATTATTTGTGGCATAGCCACCAGATTAGATAATTGTGACCGAAGTCACCACATTCAGATATCGTGGTCTTAGATCACCACATTCACTTCCCCTTTTTCAATAACCCATATGCCCCATATCATACATATTATGCATTAACATGCCAAATTTCACATTCTTCTCACTGTTCACGTATGAGTCATAACATATATTCATAATCCTAGTACTAGGAAACGTACCTGGGTACTTTGTATCATTGTATGGTACCTTAACCATATTCGCATTCTTATAAACATGCTAATATTAAATATTGCCATAAATCTTATTAAAAGATAGTGTGGGGTACACACCTGGTATGCTTAACGAATTCCTTGAAATCTCAAAAAACCGATCTATCGCTTTAGATCTTTTAAGACCCTTTAGTGTCGATTGATGTCTAATCAAATGCCAGAAACGTTGTATCCTTCTTTCTTGAAATCGGCAATCACTAGATTACTTGAATAGATTAGTTTTGGCTTTTGAATAATTAATGAACACCTATATTTACCAAACATGGCCTTGGCCGAATGCTATAGACACTTACCCTATGGATTTTAAATCCCGAAATTCACCGAATAACTAGGGAACACGCGGCCTATGGTGTACCTTCGGAAAAAGAACTTCTCCTTCCTTGTAGTCGACGCTTAGTAAATCCCGAAAGATCTCTTCAAAGTTTCGGCAACAAGATATTAATGGGGTTAGTCCTAGATTTCGGCAAATCTTAAAAGAAAAAGGATGAAACCGAATGAGATCTTACCCTTACTTTAGGAATCTAATCCTTGCTTGAGCCTTTAACAACATTCGGCTATGTAGGCTAAAAAGATCTTGATTTCGGCTCTTTGATTGGTATAAAGAAATCGGCTAATGATGGTATCTTGAGTTTTCGGCTTTGGCTAACAAAAAGAAGAAGAACAAATGCTCTAGGAAATTCGGCAGAGAGAGAAGGGTTGAAAGAAAGAATGAATGGCCCTCTTTTCCTCTAGTAGCCGAAATTACTAACTTAGAATCCCTTACTTGGCCATCACTTCTATTTTGATAGCTTTATCACCTTATTTAAAATTAATAGAAATAATCCTTTAATTATCTCTTATTAAAAATACCAATAATTATCCATCATGTACCCATCTATTTAGCCGAATTTTAAAGAGAATAAAACTCCTCCTGAGTTCCTTAGTGCCGCCCACCTCCTCTCTGCTCCTTGTAGCAAAAATAAAATCCTTTATTTGCTTCCCATGCGACTCGAACTCGGGCCCCTCTCCCTTGCTTGTGGCGTCACTTATCGGGCTTTAAATGGCGTCTCCTTGCCACTTTTCCAAACCCGTTCTTATGTCAAATTTCCTCTATTAATTTTCTTAAGGCCACATTGCCTTAGTTTCCTCTTTTAAACTTTAAAACTTAACATTTTCTAAGACATTTCCTTACATTTCCAAGTTCCCAAAAATGTTCACAATACATTCATAACACATAAGACATGCAATTTCGTATAATTAAATCAAAAATGCATAGGCCCATTTTCGTGGATGTTACAGCTTCTACCCCTTAAAATAATTTCGTCCTCGAAATTGCTCAGCTAAAATAAATGAGGGTATTGCTGTCGCATTCCCTCTTCTGGCTCCCATGATGCTTCCTCCGATCCGTGGTTGCGCCATAACACTTTGACTAGAGGAACTAACTTCCTCCGTAACACTTTCACGTCTCGTTCCAAGATATGAATCGGCTCTTCCTCGTAGGATAAGTCCGGCCTTAGCTCCACCTCTTCAACCGGTACTACGTGAGATGGATCCGATCGATATCGACGTAGCATGGAAACATGGAATAATTTCGTAACACATAAGACATGCCATTTCGTATAATTAAATCAAAATGCATAGGCCCATTTTCGTGGATGTTACGCTTCTACCCCCTTAAAATAATTTCGCCCTCGAAATTGCTCGGCTAAAATAAATGAGGGTATTGGCTTGTCGCATTCCCTCTTCCGCCTCCCACTGAAGCTTCCTCCGATCCGTGGTTGCGCCATAACACTTTGACTAGAGGAACTAACTTCCTCCGTAACACTTTCACGCCTCGCCCAAGATATGAATCGGCTCTTCCTCGTAGGATAAGTCCGGCCTTAGCTCCACCTCTTCAACAGTACTACGTGAGATGGATCCGATCGATATCGACGTAGCATGGAAACATGGAATACGTCGTGCATCTGTTTTCAACTCCGTGGCAACTCTAATCGATATGCCATCGGTCCAACTCGCTTCAACACTCGATAGGGCCCTATAAACCTTGGGCTTAACTTCCTTTGCGACCAAACCTCATCACCTTCTTCCAAGGCGAGACTTTCGAAACACTTGATCCCCACTTCAAACTCTATTTCCTTCCATTTGAGGTCCGAGTACGATTTTTGTCTATCGATGCCTCCTTCAACCGCGTGCCCGAATTATCTCAACCTTCTCTTGATTCTCGCCACTAACTCGGACCCAAAACTCGACGTTCTCCTAATTCGGTCCAACACGTAGGAGTTCGACACTTCCGACCGCATAACGCTTCATACGGTGCCATTCGAATGTCGGCTTGATAGCCGTTGTTGTCACGCAAACTCGCTAAAGGCAAATACTCCTCCCAACTTCCTCTCAAGTCCATCACACACCCTCAACATATCCTCTAACACTTGGATTACCCGTTCGGACTGCCCGTCCGACTGTGGATGAAAGGCCGTAGTGAAATCCAACTTAGTGCCTAAAGCTTGATGAAGTGCCTTCCAAAACCGAGACGTAAATCTTGGGTCTCTATCCGAAATGATTGACACCGGCACTCCATGTAACCTCACAATTTCGCCACATATAATTTGGCCAACCTCAAGAAGAATAATCAACTCTTACCGGAATGAAGTGCGCGCGGACTTGGTCAAACGGTCCACTATTACCCATACCGCGTCCTTCTTAGTAGGCGTAAGGGAAGCCCACTAACGAAGTCCATGGTGATTCTCTCCCACTTCCATCATGGATCTTGATTGGTGAAGTAGTCCCGATGGAACTCGGTGTTCACCTTAACTTGCGACACGCCGACATTTTCCCACGAATTCGAGAACTTCCCGCTTAAGATCCGCCACCAAAATTGTTCCTTAGATCCTCAGACAGCCTTAGTGCCTCCGGATGCATAGCATAAGGGCTACCATGCGCTTCCCAAGAATCCTCTGTCTTAACTCCTCGTTCTTCTACATACGCACCTTTCCATTGAAGCACAATACTCCTCATCATTAACACCAAAATCCTCTAACTCTTCGTTGTGTACTTGTTGCAACTTAACTCTTAGGTCCTCATCCACCAACTGACTTTCCTTTACCTCATTCAACCATGTTGGTTTGACTTGCAATTCCGCCAGCAGACTCCCATCATCATACAAACTCAAGTGTGCGAACATCGCCCTCAGGTCCGATACCACTTTCCGACTTAAGGCATCTGCCACGACATTCGCCTTGCCCGGGTGGTACTCTATCGCACAATCATAATCCTTCAATAACTCCACCCACCTTCGCTGTCTCAAGTTTAACTCCTTCTGTGTCAACAGATACTTGAGGCTCTTGTGATCCGTGTAAATTATCGACTTTTCTCCATAAAGATAGTGCCTCCAAACCTTAAGAGCGAAAACCACTGCTGCCAATTCCAAGTCATGGGTTGGGTAGTTAACCTCATGCGGCCTTAACTGTCGAGACGCATAAGCGAATACTTTTCCATCTTGCATTAGAACACACCCTAATCCCGTATGCGAAGCGTCATAGTACACCACAAACTCCTTTCCGCGCCTCCTGAATTAACACCTGAGCTTCAAATAAAACCCTCTTGAGCTTTTCAAAGCTCTCCTGTTGCTTATCCGTCCATACAAAGGGTACTTCCTTCCTCAACAACTTCGTCAAAGGCGCGGCTATTGACGAGAACCCTTCTACAAACCTTCTGTAATAGCCTGCCAAACCTAAGAAACTACGGATCTCAACCACGGACCTAGGTGGTTTCCAATCCAACACCGCTTGATCTTCCTAGGATACACCCTTATTCCTCTGCGGACACCACATGCCCTAAGAATGCCACCTCCTTAAGCCAAAATTCACACTTGCTAAATTTGGCATAGAGCTTCTTCTCCCTTAATACTTGTAACACTATCCGTAGGTGCTCATCATGCTCTTCCTCTGACTTCGAGTATACCAAAATGTCGTCGATGAACACAACGACAAACCTATCCAAGTAAGGTTGAAAAACCCGGTTCATCATATCCATGAACGCAATGGGGCGTTAAATCACCCAAACGGCATTACTACAAACTCAAAATGGCCGTATCTTGTCTTAAAGGCTGTTTTATGGATATCTGCCTCTCTTACCTTCAACTGATGATATCCCGACCTTAGATCGATCTTTGAAAATACGGCGGCCCCCTTAAGCTGATCAAACAAGTCGTCTATCCTTGGCAAAGGATACTTGTTCTTGATGGTCAGCTTATTCAACTGACGATAATCTATGCACATGCACATAGTTCCATCCTTCTTCTTTACAAACAGGACCGGTGCTCCCCATGGAGACACACTGGGTCGAATAAACCCACGATCCAACAACTCTTGGATCTGAGCCTTGAGCTCAACTAACTCCTTTGGCGCCATTCGGTATGGAGCGATTGACACAGAGCCGCTCCTGTGAGCAAGTCTATACCAAATTCCACCTCCCTATCTCGGGGTATTCCCGGTAGCTCCTCTGGAAAAACATCCACGAAGTCCCTTACCGTTCTAACTCCACTAATCCCCCCTTCTTTTGCGTCCACGGCACTAACGAAGGCCAGGAATGCCTTGTACCCTTTCCAAACCATTTTCTCCGCCTTTAACGCCGAAACTACATTAGACAGGTAGTTTCTTCTTTCTCCTATCATAATGACCACCTCATCCTTCTGGGTCCTCAACTCCATTCGCTTAGCTGCACAATCCAACACACCGATGCTCCACTAGCGACCCATGCCAAGAATAAGGTCGAATTCTCCAAAAGGAAGTTCCATTAAGTCGGCTCGAAATTTTCACTCCCTAATCTCTAGAGGTACACTCCGAAAGATCTTATCCACCACTACAGTTTGGCCTAATGGGCTTACTACAGTCATCTGCCTACCAGAGTTTAGAGTCTAGGCCTAGTGTTTCCACTACACTACATGCAACATAGGAATGGGTCGAGCCCACATCAATCGAGCATGATAAGGTTTTCCAAATACAAGAAACGTGCTGTTATGACATCCGTGCGTCTCCATCCTCCTCTCTAGCGAACCGCATAAACCAAACTTTGTTGCCTTACCTCGAGATTAGCAAAGACCTCCGCCTGTTCCACGTCCTCTACTGCACCATTACCTCGGCCATTCGACCACACCACCGAGGTCAGCTGTCCCACCTCTACCAAATTGATTAACATTCTCGAGCTCTCGGTCGATTTCCATCCGGTTTCATAGGACAATCATTGATCATATGGTCCCTGGACCCACACCTAAAGCATCCTCCTATCTTTTCCAACACTCCCTAAGTGCTTTTTCCCACCGCGATCACAAGTGCGACATCTCTCTTGTAGCGACTTCATCGACCTCGCGCCCATCAACTCTAGGCCTTTTATTCCCAGATGATCCTGACGATCCAAAGCCTCTTTTCTCGCACTGTTCGGCCGAAATTCTCGCTGCGTAATCCTTAATTCCCTCATCTACTTTTGCCTTTTCTACTAACGCAGAAAATTCCCGCTCCTGGTGTGGAGCTATCAACAACCTTAGATCATCCCTTAAACCGTCTTCGAACCGAACACACCGCTCATGCTCTGTAGCCACTACTCCTCGAGCATATCGGCTCAACCTTAGAAATTCAACTTCATACTCCTCTATAGACTTATTCCCTTGAACCAGCCCCAGAAAAGCCTTCCTCTGCTCATCAGTATACCTTGTGCCGACATACTTCTTTTGATATGCGGCCTTAACATACTCCTGTGTCGATCCTCACCGTGGCACCATCACGAATCGCGAGCCACCATTGATACGCTTCATCGCGTAGCAATGCCACCATTCCTTTCAGTTTCTCCTCAGGGGTCAAATCAAGCTCATCCATAATTCGTTCAGTGGCCTCCAACCAATACTCAGCATTACTAGGTGCCACACCCGATACTCCTCGGAACACCTCAGCTCCGTTGGCACGAAGTCGCTTAGGTACCGACTTTCGAGCTCTCGAATTTCCTCCTGCACCAGCCACCAACTCAAGAACTCACAGCACAGCCTGCGATACAGCATCGTCTCCTATCTGATCCTGCTGTTCAGCACCAACAGCTAGTGGTGGTGGTGGTACCTCATTCTCAGATCCTTGACCCGATCTAACGGGTTCCGACACGGTCATTCTACCTCTACCGCGTCCTCGTACGTTACGTCCACGTCCTCTAGAACTCATTTCTATCGTCACGATATGATTAAAAAGTTTTATGAATTAGTCCTTGTTTCACTTATTATTCGCGAAGAAATTTTATGAAAGAAGTTTAATAGTAGTTCTTTCGATCAATCAAAGTTCAAATCTTCTATCCTAATTCAGAGAAGTACATTCATTCAAACATTCATTCATTCAGTGACATCCATTCCATAGTATCTCCCATACACATTCACTCTTTGGACATTTCTGTCCGTTCCTATCCAAGGGGTATTTTCGTCATTTGCCCTACAGGGTTATTTTCGTAATTTTTTTTCAAAATAAGATTCCTTGGTGATTTTGTCAGTAAGGGTATTTTTGTAATTTTGCATTTCCTGGGTATTTTTGGAAATTTTGTAATCTGAGGGTATTTCTGTAATTTTGAAACTCGTGGGTATTTTGGTAATAAACCAGGTAAATTTGTAAAGTTTAATTATTCAGGGTATTCCAAAATTTGCAAAACTTTGAGGGTTCTTTTTGAGAATTTGTTTCCTAATTTGGTGATATTGCAAAAATTTTGGAGATTAGGGTCATTTTGGTAATTTGTAGGTTAGGGGCAATTTCGTAATTTTCCATAATCAAGATATTTTGATATTTTGCAAATTAAGGTTTTTGGACATTTAATAAAGTAATGAAAATTTTGATAAGAACTGTGAGTATTTTGGAAATTTCATAAGCCAAGGGCATTTTTGTAATTTTACCACTAGGGGTATTTTAGTAATTTTGTCACTTAGAAATTTTTAGGAAATTTTCCAGAGATAATAATTTTCACAATAAAAGAGTAGTTTGTTGATTTTTTTTTAAACAAAAACTAGGGTTTCCATGAAAATGTGGCTAATCCCTTTCGGGTTTTAGTTATGGTGTTTAGCCTGTGATTGAGTCCTCTTGGTTAAGGTGAACCGAAGCTACGCACCAGGTAGGATTCCAGCGAAGAGGAGGTGAGTCACTAGGACTGCTTAAGTACCAGGCTCTTCCGGATCCAATCCTAAACATGCGCACAGGGGTTGCCACACTCTAACTCGGCGACTAAGTCACAGGGTTGTTTAATTAGTCACTTAAGTCTTATGTAATTGTTGGGGTAAACTAGTCCTAGGGTTCAAGTACCTACCATACTATTCTACGTTCCATTCTTACCCTTCTATAATTCATACTATAGATAGGGGTACTTACCCGTGGATCGGGGTCGGAGACTTAGGTGCCATGCCAGAAAAACCTGCTTATTTCAAAAAATATTTTCATAAAACTTACTTGGGCTCGATTTGAAAATGTTTAGGGCATTAAACCCCAGGCCGAGAGTTTAAAACTTGGCTCTGATACCAAACTAAAACACCCCACACCCGGTCCACGAGCCTTGACCGGATCTAGTATGCTCCCCGAAGAAAATCGATTCAAAATCCATTTGTTACTTTGGAAAATGGTGTGTTTTGAAAGAAAGATTGTTTTGAGTTGGGCTCGAGTAGAAAAAAAAATCTTTTTATAATGAAAACCCTTTTTCAATTTTAGGTGATAGAACGTATAGAGTACATTTAGAATAAATTACTTAATCTTTAACTTAATAAAAATTTGTAGCCATAATAAAACAATGAAATAGTTCAACAGTGGCCTTATTACATTAAACAAACCCAAATAATTTAAAGTACTTAAATGAAATGAAATGTCCAAATAAAATAAACTTCAAGCTGAGCATGGCCACCACAAGTTCTTCCGTCCCGGTCCATCACTTTGTTCATCACACTGAACATGTTCCCACAACGGGTGAGTCAACAGACTCAATGTGTAACCAACACTAAAATTTAATAGCTCGAGCATACATTATCATAACACATGCATATTCATATAATGAGATATGAAAAAAAAAAAAAGTGATGCAACCCGAACCCAAACCTAGATGCCATCCGCTACACATCACCCGTACCATCCTGCACACCGTGGGGACTACTAAGTCAACCCTCCTTCCGCTACACACCATCGAAGGCGATCACGCTGCGATCGACGTGCTCATCGCCTCTTATAATTATTTGTGGCATAGCCACCAGATTAGATAATTGTGACCGAAGTCACCACATTCGGATATCGTGGTCTTAATTCACCACATTCGGATAATGTGACCAAGTCACCACATTCGGATATCGTGGTCTTAGATCACCACATTCACTTCCCCTTTTTCAATAACCCATATGCCCCATATCATACATATTATGCATTAACATGCCAAATTTCACATTCTTCTCACTTGTTCACGTATGAGTCATAAAATATATTCATAATCCTAGTAGGAGTAGGAAACGTGCACAGGTACTTTGTACCATTGTATGGTACCTTAACCATATTCACATTCTTATAAACATGCTAATATTAAATATTGCCATAAATCTTATTAAAAGATAGTGTAGGTACACACCTGTATGCTTAACGAATTCCTTGAAATCTCGAAAAACCGATCTATCGCTTTAGATCTTTTAAGACCCTTTAGTGCCGATTGATGTCTAATCAAATGCCGAAAACTTTGTATCCTTCTTTCTTGAAAACAAAAATCACTAGATTACTTGAATAGATTAGTTTCGGCTTTTGAATAATTAATGAACACCTATATTTACCAAACATGGCCTTGGCCGAATGCTATAGACACTTACCCTATAGATTTTAAATCCCGAAATTCACCGAATAACTAGGGAACACGCGACCTATGGTGTACCTTCGAAAAAAGAACTTCTCCTTCCTTGTAGTCGATGCTTAGTAAATCCCGAAAGATCTCTTCAAAGTTTCGGCAACAAGATATTAATGGGGTTAGTCCTAGATTTCGGCAAATCTTAAAAGAAAAAGGATGAAACCGAATGAGATCTTACCCTTACTTTAGGAATCGGCAATCCTTGCTTGAGCCTTTAACAACATTCGGCTATGTAGGCTAAAAAGATCTTGATTTCGGCTCTTTGATTGGTATAAAGAAATCGGCTAATGATGGTATCTTGAGTTTTCGGCTTTGGCTAACAAAAAGAAGAAGAAAAAATGCTCTAGGAAATTCGGCAGAGAGAGAAGGGTTGAAAGAAAGAATGAATGGCCCTCTTTTCCTCTAGTAGCCGAAATTACTAACTTAGAATCCCTTACTTGGCCATCACTTCTATTTTGATAGCTTTATCACCTTATTTAAAATTAATAGAAATAATCCTTTAATTATCTCTTATTAAAAATACCAATAATTATCCATCATGTACCCATCTATTTAGCCGAATTTTAAAGAGAATAAAACTCCTCCCTGGAGTCCCTTAGTGCCGTCCACCTCCTCTACTCCTTGTAGCAAAAATAAAATCCTTTATTTGCTTCCCATGCGACTCGAACTCGGGCCCCTCTCCCCTTGCTTGTGGCGTCACTTACTGGGCTTTAAGTGGCGTCTCCTTGCCACTTTTCCAAACCCGTTCTTGTGTCAAATTTCCTCTATTAATTTTCTTAAGGCCACCTTGCCTTAGTTTCCTCTTTTAAACTTTAAAACTTAACATTTTCTAAGACATTTCCTTACATTTCCAAGTTCCCAAAAATGTTCACTTTCCTCTTTTAAACTTAACATTTCCGAAGCATTTCCTTACATTTCCAAGTTTCAAAAAATGTTCACTTTCCTCTTTTAAACTTAACATTTCCAAAGCATTTCCTTACATTTCCAAGTTTCCAAAAATGTTCACAATACATTCATAACACATAAGACATGCCATTTCGTATAATTAAATCAAAAATGCATAGGCCCATTTTCAGGATGTTACAAATCTATTCTCATATATGAAAGTATTCATCAAACCATTTTATGTTCATATATAAACATCTCATACTTCCATATTTCATTTCATGTAATGTATTTTCACATTTTTCAGGTAGATACATGTAAAAATCCCTTTTCTTGTAATATCAGTATTTTACCCGTTGAATTATTGAAAACATCGATGGATACACAGGTAGTACACTCGAGGTGTACAGTTCCATATTCTGTCAATTCGTACTCAATAGTACCTTGTAGGTACACTCTCGAGCCACATATCATACAGCAGAATTATCAGTCCAGGCTAAATTTTAGCTGTAACATATACTCTAAGGGCTTTGTCGGATTATCAATCCAGGCTAAATCCTTTATATGACAAAGAATTCCCTATAGAGTCCAATCTGGATTACCAGTCAAGGCTAAATCCAGTCAATTAGGATTACCAGTCCAGGCTAAATCCTAATTGAAACATATGCTCGAGAGGCTCATTTCGGATTACCCGTCTGGGCTAAATCCTTTTCTTAATGAGATCAATGGATTACTCGTTCGAGCTAAATCCTTCTGCAACACATGCAGGACCTCATTTCATATCAGGAATGTAATATCCCGAAATTGGGCCTAGTAGGATTGGGCCAATTGGACCTTGAGCTTTAGGAAAAATTTGAGTATTATTTGTGTTGGCTCGGGTATGAATTTTGGGTGTTAGCATAGTCTTATGAAGGTTTGATTTATTTAGGAAGCTAGAATAAATTTTTAGTATGGTTTATTTAATGAAGTGGATTAAGTGAGCTTAGCACTTAAGTTAATTTAAGTGTTAATAAGTGACATAAGATGAGTAATGGCAAGGTGGTGTTGGCGCATGGGTTATAGCATGAGGGGAGTGGTTCGAATCCCTTGGATGGCATTTTGACAACTTTTATTTTGCTCTTTTATGGTAAGTGTCGGCCAAGCTTATTTATGGTAAGTGTTGACCTTGTTATCTTTGGTTTGTATATCAAAGGAATAAGGTAAGAGTGAATTTATGGTAGGGAATCAAGAAAATATGGAAAGATATGGAGACATAGGGCAAGTATCAAGGAAAGTGTTTTGGAAACAAATTCATGGTCATTTGACCAATGAATTTGGACGGCAATATGGCTAGGGGAAGGTTGGCGAATTTTGCTAGTAGCTTGGTAAGGTTTAGGAGTTTGCTTTTGGTCATTTTAGTTTTTGTGCAAAATTTTGCATTCCTCTTCTCAACTTTTCCCTTTGGCCGAAATTGATCTTTTGGTAAGCCTTGATTATTTTGACCATTTGGTCATTTTTGCTTTTCACTTTAGTGTTCAATTTTGTGCCTTTCTCATAGTGCCGATTCTACCAACACCAAAAAGCCATTCTTTACTTTTCTTCTCCCCATTGCCGAATATACATTGCTCCCAAAACTCATCTCTTTCTTTCTTTCTTTCTCTTTTATTCTCTTTGAAAATTGAAACAACATCATCATCATTCTTCTCTCATCTTTTATTCTTGATACTCATACTTTCTCTATTATTTTCTCTCATGGTCGAATGTTGATGTACCCATAGCCGAATCTTCCCACTTCCTTTTAGTTTTAGTTTGGCCGATTATTCAAGGGTAAACTCTCTTTGGTTTCTTCAATCGATTTTGATAAAAAGGGTAAGTGTTCATGGCCGATTCTCTTTCAATTCTTTTCTCTTTCCAAGTTATTTTCTTGTGGTCAAAGGGAGAATCTTTGGGCATTGGTTTGCAAGGTTCTAACCATTTTAGGAACCGATTATTCTTTTAGGCTTTTCGGGACGTTGGAAGCAATCAATCTAAGCCTCGTTTCTTTGTCAATCGATTTGGGTAAGTTTAGGTAAGATTTGGTATTACAAGTGATAACTCTTTGGGATTTAGTAGTATGGCCGAATGGCCTTTGTTCATAATTTTAGTATTGGTCGATTGTAGGACAAGGTGTTCTAGGGCGGTAGATCGGATTCGGGAGTTAGTTCTTGCGTTGGTGAAAGGTGTGTATCTTACACACTTTATAACTTGGTTTATATATGTATATTTGTGTGTTATAACTAATCATATTATGAAAGTGGGTAAATCGATGAGATCTGGATATGATACCATGATGGTATGAATGAGGATTCGGGTAAGTCCGTTTCAATTTGTTGTTAATACATGTGGATTGAAATTATGATCTACGATTTATGATATATTCGTTATGAGATACATACCAAAGTTTATTGACATGATTTGTCTATCTATTGCATTGGTATGGGCAATATGAGAGGAGGGGGAAGATTGATGATTCGTGTCTTCGGACACCAGTGGTTTGGCACCACCAGTGGTTTGGCACCATCAGTGATTTGGTATCACATTCGTGTCTTCGGACACCAGAGGTTTGGCACCTCATAGCGACTTGTCCCTGTGGTTAATTCCACCGTGGGTTGGCCCCACTTTTGAGATATGGGATCGTCGCGGTGATTTGGTATCACACGCGGGGTTGGCCCCACAACTTGATGATTCGTGTCTTCGGACACCAGTGGTTTGGCACCACCAGTGATTTGGTATCACATTCGTGTCTTCGGACACCAGAGGTTTGGCACCTCATAGCAACTTGTCCCTGTGGATTAACTCCACCGTGGGTTGGCCCCACTTTTGAGATATGGGATCGTCTGCCAGTGATTTGGTATCACACGTGGGTTGGCCCCATAGATGGATTATTCGTGACTACGGTCACCAAAGGATTTGGTATCACATTTGTGTCTTTGGACACCGTTGGTTTGGCACCACCAAAGGTGGTTTGGTACCACACGGGTAGAAAAGGAGTTATGGATGGCTAGGTTGGGTGCATTATACATATATGTTGCTTTGTTATAATTTGTGTAAGTATGTGGTATTTACTCGGGAGATGGAATATGCACTGAGTCTTGGTGACTCACCTTCTCCCTTATCTTTTCAGGTGATTCGTGAGATCG
Organism: Gossypium sturtianum; assembly: GCA_025698515.1. Classification (NCBI taxonomy): domain Eukaryota; kingdom Viridiplantae; phylum Streptophyta; class Magnoliopsida; order Malvales; family Malvaceae; genus Gossypium; species Gossypium sturtianum. The sequence goes on from CM046952.1 coordinate 121,996,288, forward strand.
CGGATATGGAGCCGGATGAACTCGAGGAGGCCATGCAATAAAGTTTGGTTTTACATGAACTTCCATTTGGGTACTATATTTTAATTTGGGTTTTCATATTTTATGGATTTGTAATAAGGCCTCTTTAATTATGGTTTTGGACTATTTATATGCTTTGGGATTTATTCTAAACATGTTTAAGCATGTCACTTGGTTAATCTAATAATTGAGCTCAAAGTTTTCTAAACTAAAAACTCGCAATGGTTTTAAAAATCTTATCATCGGGTAATATGAATAGTTCGATAGAAAAATTACAAGTTAAGTGTTTACAACAAATTAAGTGATTTCCAAAATTCAAGTTTCTATACTCAATTGCGAACGGATTTTCAAAGTGATATTTCAAATTTTCTTAAAAAGATATAAATGTTTTCTATCCTATGATTTATCAACTAAGTTTTAAAGTTTTATGTAATTCAAAGTAAATCTCAGTTTTAACTTATTTTCGACAAATAAAGAATTTCAAAGAGTTTTTCACAAAATTTAATTGTTAATTCGATTCTTTCAAAAATATTTTCCTTAGTGACATACCAGATTCGGTCGTGGCGTATTGACCGGGTTTGGGGTGTTACAAGGAATCACCTTTATCCATCGACTTTCACTTATTAAAACGGGATTTAACATTTACCAGGCAATTGTCGGGTATATATTCAATCACATATATTTATACATATATACACAATTCACATTTTCACATTCAACTCAAGTAAAAAAATAACATTTTTATCACTTATCACTTTACGGGTATTATCATTTATTGGGCTTTATCGGATATGTAATAATTTCACATATATATTTATACAATCACATACACAATTCAATTTAAGCATAGAAACATGCATAGCTAAGTTATACGAACTTACCTCGATAAATGTTCGTATACATAAAGTCTATTTATCCGACATTTTCTCCTTTCCCCATTCTAATTCTGTATTCGATTTATCTGGATCTATACGAGTAAATTTAACATCAATTTAATGTAATTCATACTCAATTTAGTCCAATTTACATCTTAGGCAAAATTACCATTTTGCCCCTAAACTTTTAATAAGACGATTTCATCCCTAGGCTCAGAAAATAAAATTCATGCAATTTAGTCCTTGTTTCGAGCCTAAGCAAATTTTTCATGTAATATTTACAGCTCATGTATTTCATAAAAACCAAATTTTTTTCATGGATTTAACATTTTTTACAATTTAATCCCTAAATCAAGTTTTTATCAAAATTCACTTTGTAAAAGTTGTTTATCTATGAACAACCTTTCATTTTCTACCATAAATTTCATAATTCTAGTATATTCATCCATGGTAAAAATTCTATACTTTGATATCTTTTCAAATTAATTGTAACAGCCCGATTTAGGGGCTAGTCGGAATAGTGATCTCGGGGTCACTAATTTTGTAACATCCCGAATTATTGGGTCTGTGCATTTTGTGTAATGTATGCTTAATAGGTTAAATTGAGAATTTAGGTACTAATTGGGCTCAAGAATGGGCTGAGGCCTTGACTAAATCTCTGCGTAGACACTCTAGCATTTTAAAAGGAAGTTATCCGTGTTTTAAATGACAAAATGGGCTTGTTGCCCAAAGATTAGGTGGCGCCACAAGGAAGGGAGAGGGTGGCGTCACTAGTGCATGAGGAGGGCCCAAATTTTGGTTGCTTGAAGCCCAAGTTATAGGGCCAAATTTCGGCACTTAAAAGGGGACTAGGAGAGGACGGCACAAGGCTATTATTTAGGAGATTTTAATGTTTTAATTATGAGGATAATAAGCAGATAAAGAAGGGAGGAGTTGGTGCTAATTAGGGATATTTTTGAGGAATCAATAGATCAAGAAAAGGGAAAAGATGAGAGCTCATCCAGGAGGCTAGAGTTGGCCGAAAATCAAACTCAGTGAGGGGGGAAATCGGTTTTGGTAAAGGCTAGGGGTGTGCTTAGAATTTTCATTTGTTTTCTTTGCGAATAGCCTTTAGTTTTTCTCTCTTTGAATCATCTCTTCTTCTTTTTCTTTTCACGTAAATCGAAACCCCTCAAGTCTCATCAATTGCCGAAATCCTGTCAACCACCTTTTCCTCTCCTTAATATTCATTGGCCGAATCTCTCTTGGCCATCTCTTCAATTCTTAGTTCTTTCAAAAGCCGAAAACACGTCAGATCATCTTTCCGAGATTTTTCCTTAAAGAGCTGAAACTCCTAGATCTCTAATCTTCTACAGTTGCCGAATCTTTCTACAAGGGGTAGCCGAAATCTTCTGAAGTGGTAAGTGTCGATTATGTTATTCTTTCAATCTTTTCCGGCTTTTGGAGACCATAGCCGAATGGCTAGATGATTGACTAACCTCGAATTATCTTTCATGGGCGGCATTCCGAGATTTGAAGAGGAGTCAATCGCATAAATCTCTAAGTCAGAGTTCAGTAACACACGAATCGTGTTACTTTCGGGATTTCAAAGTAAGGAGACCGATTAATGTTTTTAAACGTGTAAATTCGGGTATTTATTAACCCTTGGCCTAATGTAGGGGAGCCCAAATCTTTGTGTTCTTTCGGCTTTTGAGCAAGGTTTTAGACTAAGGGTTGTAGATCCAGATAGTAAGGATATTGACTAAGGGTGTAAAACTACGCGATATCAGGTGTGTAACATTCTCACACCATTTGGATTGCTTGTTAGTATGTGTTTATAAATCATTATATTACGCTAAATGCCAAATACCGGCATGGTATTGAAAACCCGAGGAGGGTAAAGGCGAATCACCGGGTTAGTGATCTCTGTCATTCTAAAGTGAATGTTTCGCTCGATTTGGTATGATGAACATGTATGCCGTTTTCGTGATTGCATGGGGTTGGGTGATTGATGAAAGGAGAAGTGTTCTCATTGCGCTGGCTTTTGCCATGATCTGTTGTAGTGGCTTTTGCCATGATCTGTTGTAGTGGCTAATGCCATGACCTGTTGTAGTGGCTTTTGCCATGACCTGTTGTAGTGGCTACGGCCATGATCTGACGATGAGCAGCATAACTGTCATCGATGGTGTGTAGTGGTGTGGGTTGATTGTAGAAATCCCCAATGGTGTGACTGGCAGGTAAGGGTGGTGTGTAGCGGATGGAAACCTAGGATTTGGGTTGGGCTTGCATAATTTATGTTATATATATAAATCTGTTATTATGTTCTGTGGGGCTAAGGCCCAAATCTAATGGTGCATGAGGGTTGCACCCTGAGACTCGCGACTCACCCTATTATTTAACATTTTCAGGTAGCACCTAGTGCATCAGACCGGGCTGGAGAGGAGCGCAAGGTGGACATGCGAGAGAATATTTGGATTCAGCAAAGGACTTTTCATTATTTAGTAGATTAATATTTTTTTTATTAGAGGATTTGAAGTTTCAATGTAATAAGGCCATGGGCCACTAGACTCATATTTATTTTGGGTTTCATGTTGGGTTTTTATTATTAGACTTTTAAATTTCATGTTAAAATTAAGCTAAGGCATGTAACAACTTAATTTTTTTTCCCTAATTCACCAAGGTATCATTTGAATTTACATTTTATACATAATATTAAATTACTAAGTCTTTCCGGTTAAAATGATTAAACATGATACTCGTTTTCCAAAGTGTGACAACTTTATAAAATTCCTTAGTGACATACCAGATTCGGTAGTAGTGTTTGGGCCGGGTTTGGGGTGTTACAAATTGGTATCAGAGCCCGGTTCAAAACTCGGCTTTGGGGTTTTGGGCTCAAAACATTTTCTAAAGTTGGGTTTTGAAAACATGCATGTTTATAAATAACACAGGAGGGTTTTCTCGGCATGGCACTGCGTCTCGGCCCAAGTCCGCTGTAAGTATTCGTGACTCACTGTGTGTTATATATATATGTGGGCTTGATGGGATTTAAGGGACGTAGATTATTCTAGTTAGAGCTTGATGGACCTTAGGCCTAGTTAAACAACTCTTCAATTCCATAAGACTTAATTCAACCGAACAAATCAGAAACAAGTCACAAGACTAGGGTGTGGCAACAGGCATACGCATGTCCGGATTGGATCTGGAAGAGCACGGTACTTAAGCGATCCCTAGTGACTCACCTCCTCTTCGCTGGAATCCTACATGGTGCGTAGTGACTGTTCACCCTAGCCACGAAGATTTGTTGAAGGGCCAAAAATAATAATTTAAAACCCGAAAGGGACCAGCCATCCTATTTTGTAAAATTACCAAATTACCCCTGCTTTATAAGTGATCCAAAATATCCCTAATTTGTAAAATTACCAAAATACCCCCGAATTGTAAAATTACCGAAATACCCTCGGATTGCAAAATTACCAAAATACCCTTCTTTTATAAAATCACCAAAGAACCCTATTTCGGAAAATTACAAAAATACCCCTGTAGGATAAATTACGAAAATACCCCTGGGTAGTGAAATGACGAAAATAGCCTTAGGTGATGAATGTAAGTTCATGGATGCTACTTGTATGTTGATGTTTGATGATTGAATGTATGTGCTTCTTAGAACTAAGAGATACAGACTTGAGACTGAACCGTAGATATAATCGCGAATTCAAAAGAACTACTCTTAAACTATTGTTCATAAGACTGTTCGTGGTTAATCAGTGGAAGAAAACTGTTAATTCATAAAAATTTCTAATCAGATAAACGTCAATCGGAAGAATGAGTACAACGGGACGAGGACGCTCTAGATGCGAATACCGGTGCATACTCTATCATATTATCCTAAGTGTTTCTTTTGGCTTTAGAATTAGAGTTCGCAGCGGAAGCATAGTGGTGAGACTTGGGTGGTATGATTAATAGTTAGTTGGAAATTTCGAGGACAAAATTTCTTTAAGGGGGTAGAACTATAACATCCCGAATTATTGGGTCTGTGCATTTTGTGTAATGTATGCTTAATAGGTTAAATTGAGAATTTAGGTACTAATTGGGCTCAAGAATGGGCTGAGGCCTTGACTAAATCTCTGCGTAGACACTCTAGCATTTTAAAAGGAAGTTATCTGTGTTTTAAATGACAAAATGGGCTTGTTGCCCAAAGATTAGGTGGCGCCACAAGGAAGGGAGAGGGTGGCGTCACTAGTGCATGAGGAGGGCCCAAATTTTGGTTGCTTGAAGCCCAAGTTATAGGGCCAAATTTTGGCACTTAAAAGGGGACTAGGAGGGGACGGCACAAGGCTATTATTTAGGAGATTTTAATGTTTTAATTATGAGGATAATAAGTAGATAAAGAAGGGAGGAGTTGGTGCTAATTAGGGCTATTTTTGAGGAATCAATAGATCAAGATAAGGGAAAAGATGAGAGCTCATCCAGGAGGTTAGAGTTGGCCGAAAATCAAACTCAGTGAGGGGAGGGAAATCGGTTTTCATAAAGGCTAGGGGGTGTGCTGAATTTTCATTTGTTTTCTCTGCGAATAGCCTTTAGTTTTTCTCTCTTTCGAATCATCTCTTCTTCTTTTTCTTTTCTGTCAGAAACCGAAACCCCTGAAGTCTCATCAATTACCGAAATCCTGCCAACCACCTTTTCCTCTCCTTAATATTCATTGGCTGAATCTCTCTTGGCCATCTCTTCAATTCTTAGTTCTTTCAAAAGCCGAAAACACGTCAAATCATCTTTCTGGGATTTTTACTTAAAGAACTGAAACTTCTAGATCTCTAATCTTCTACAGTTGCCGAATCTTTCTACAAGGGGTAGCCGAAATCTTCTGAAGTGGTAAGTGTAGATTATGTTATTCTTTCAATTTTTTCCCGCTTTTGGAGACCATAGCCGAATGGCTAGATGATTGACTAACCTCGAATTATCTTTCATGGGCGGTATTCCGGGATTTGAAGAGGAGTCAATCGCATAGATCTCTAAGTCAGAGTTCAGTAACACACGAATCGTGTTACTTTCGGGATCTCAAAGTAAGGAGACCGATTAATGTTTTTAAACGTGTAAATTCGGGTATTTATTAACCCTTGGCCGAATGTAAGGGAGCCCAAATCTTCGTGTTCTTCCAGATTTTGAGCAAGGTTTTAGACTAAGGGTTGTAGATCCAGATAGTAAGGATATTGACTAAGGGTGTAAAACTACGCGATATCAGGTGTGTAACATTCTCACACCATTTGGATTGCTTGTTAGTATGTGTTTATAAATCTGTTATATTCTGCTAAATGCCGAAATACCGGCATGGCTGTTGAAAACCCGAGGAGGGTAAAGGTGAATCACCAGGTTAGTGATCTCTGTCATTCTAAAGTGAATGTTTCTGTCGATTTGGTATGATGAACATGTATGCCGGTTTCTGTGATTGCATGGGGTTGGTTGAATGATGAAAGGGGAAGTGTTCTACTGTAGTGGCTTTTGCCATGATCTGTTGTAGTGGCTTTTGCCATGATCTGTTGTAGTGGCTAATGCCATGACCTGTTGTAGTGGCTTTTGCCATGACCTGTTGTAGTGGCTACGGCCATGATCTGACGATGAGCAGCATGACTGTCATCGATGGTGTGTAGCGGTGTGGGTTGATTGCAGAAATCTCCAATGGTGTGACCGCGGTAAGTAAGGGTGGTGTGTAGCGGATGGAAACCTAGGATTTGGGTTGGGCTTGCATAATTTCACTTATATATATAAATCATTATTATGTTCTGTGGGGCTAAGGCCCAAATCTAATGGTGCATGAGGGTTGCACACCGAGTCTCGCGACTCACCCTATTATTTAACATTTTCAGTAGCACCTAGTGCATCTGATGAATGGAGAGGAGTGCAAGGTGGCCATGTGAGAGAATATTTGGATTCAGCAAAGGACTTTTCATTATTTAGTAGATTAATATTTTTTTTTTATTAGAGGATTTGAAGTTTCAATGTAATAAGGCCATGGGCCACTAAACTCATATTTATTTTGGGTTTCATGTTGGGTTTTTATTATTAGACTTTTAAATTTCATGTTAAAATTAAGCTAAGGCATGTAACAACTTAATTTTTTTCCCTAATTCACCAAGGTATCATTTGAATTTACATTTTATACATAATATTAAATTACTAAGTCTTTCCGGTTAAAATGATTAAACATGATACTCGTTTTCCAAAGTGTGACAACTTTATAAAATTCCTTAGTAACATACCAGATCCGGTAGTAGTGTTTGGGCCGGGTTTGGGGTGTTACAAATTGGTATCAGAGCCCAGTTCAAAACTCGGCTTTGGGGTTTTGGGCTCAAAACGTTTTCTAAAGTTGGGTTTTTGAAAACATGCATGTTTATAAATAACACAGGAGAGGTTTTCTCGGCATGGCACTTTGCGTCTCGGCCCAAGTCCGCTGTAAGTATTCAGAACTCACTTTGTGTGTTATATATATATGTGGGCTTGATGGGCTTTAAGGGGCGTAGATTATTCTAGTTAGAGCTTGATGGACCTTAGGCCTAGTTAAACAACTCTTCAATTCCATAAGACTTAATTCAACCGAACAAACCTGTAAACAAGTCACAACACTAGGGTGTGGCAACAGGCATACGCATGTCTAGGATTGGATCTGGAAGAGTCTGGTACTTAAGCAGTACTAGTGACTCACCTCCTCTTCGCTGGAATCCTACCTGGTGCGTAGTGACTGTTCACCCTAGCCACGAAGATTTGTTGACGGGCCAAAATTAATAATTTAAAACCCGAAAGGGACCAGCCATCCTATTTTGTAAAATTACCAAATTACCCCTGCTTTATAAATGATCCAAAATATCCCTAATTTGTAAAATTACCAAAATACCCCCGGATTGTAAAATTACTGAAATACCCCCGGATTACAAAATTACCAAATTACCCTTCTTTTATAAAATCACCAAAGAACCCTATTACGGAAAATTACAAAAATACCCCTATAGGATAAATTATGAAAATACCCCTGGGTAGTGAAATGACGAAAATAGCCTTAGGTGATGAATGTAAGTTCATGGATGCTACTTGTATGTTGATGTTTGATGATTGAATGTATGTGCTTCTTAGAACTAGGAGATACTGGACTTGAGACTCAACAAGTAGATATAATCGCGAATTCGAAAGAACTACTCTTAAACTCATCGCTCATAAGACTGTTCGTGGTTAATCGATGGAAGAAAATTGTTAATTCATAAAAATTTCTAATCAGATAAACGTCAATCGGAAGAATGAGTACAACGGGACGAGGACGCTCTAGATGCGAATACCGGTGCGTACTCTATCATATTATCCTAAGTGTTTCTTTTTGCTTTAGAATTAGAGTTCGCAGCGGAAGCATAGTGGTGAGACTTGGGTGGTATGATTAATAGTTAGTTGGAAATTTCGAGGACGAAATTTCTTTAAGAAATAGAACTGTAACATCCCGAATTATTGGAGTGCATGCATTTTGTCTAATGTATGCTTAATAGGTTAAATTGAGAATTTAGGTACTAATTGGGCTCAAGAATGGGCTGAGGCCTTGACTAAATCTCTGCGTAGACACTCTAGCATTTTAAAAGGAAGTTATCTGTGTTTTAAATGACAAAATGGGCTTGTTGTCCAAAGATTAGGTGGCGCCACAAGGAAGGGAGAGGGTGGTGTCACTAGTGCATGAGGAGGGCCCAAATTTTGGTTGCTTGAAGCCCAAGTTATAGGGCCAAATTTTGGCATTTAAAAGGGGACTAGGAGGGGACGGCACAAGGCTATTATTTAGGAGATTTTAATGTTTTAATTATGAGGATAATAAGCAGATAAAGAAGGGAGGAGTTGGTGCTAATTAGGGCTATTTTTGAGGAATCAATAGATCAAGATAAGGGAAAAGATGAGAGCTCATCCAGGAGGCTAGAGTTGGCCGAAAATCAAACTCAGTGAGGGGAGGGAAATCGGTTTTCTTAAAGGCTAGGGGGTGTGCCAAATTTTCATTTGTTTTCTCTGCGAATAGCCTTTAGTTTTTCTCTCTTTCGAATCATCTCTTCTTCTTTTTCTTTTCTCACGTAAATCAAACCCCAAGTCTCATCAATTGCCGAAATCCCATAACCACCTTTTCCTCTCCTTAATATTCATTGGCTGAATCTCTCTTGGCCATCTATTCAATTCTTAGTTCTTTCAAAAGCCAAAAACACGTCAGATCATCTTTCCGGGATTTTTCCTTAAAGAGCTAAAACTTCTAGATCTCTAATCTTCTACAGTTGCCGAATCTTTCTACAAGGGGTAGCCGAAATCTTCTGAAGTGGTAAGTGTCGATTATGTTATTCTTTCAATTTTTTCCGGCTTTTGGAGACCATAGCCGAATGGCTAGATGATTGACTAACCTCGAATTATCTTTCATGGGCGGCATTCCGGGATTTGAAGAGGAGTCAATCGCATAGATCTCTAAGTCAGAGTTCAGTAACACACGAATCGTGTTACTTTCGAGATTTCAAAGTAAGGAGACCAATTAATGTTTTTAAACGTGTAAATTTGGGTATTTATTAACCCTTGGCCGAATGTAGGGGAGCCCAAATCTTCGTGTTCTTCCGGCTTTTGAGCAAGGTTTTAGACTAAGGGTTGTAGATCCAGATAGTAAGGATATTGACTAAGGGTGTAAAACTACGCGATATCAGGTGTGTAACATTCTCACACCATTTGGATTGCTTGTTAGTATGTGTTTATAAATCTGTTATATTCTGCTAAATGCCGAAATACCTGCATGACTGTTGAAAACCCGAGGAGGGTAAAGGCGAATCACCAGGTTAGTGATCTCTGTCATTCTAAAGTGAATGTTTCTGTCGATTTGGTATGATGAACATGTATGACGGTTTCTGTGATTGCATGGGGTTGGGTGATTCATGAAAGGGGAAGTGTTCGGCTGTAGTGGCTTTTGCCATGATCTGTTGTAGTGGCTTTTGCCATGATCTGTTGTAGTGGCTAATGCCATGACCTGTTGTAGTGGCTTTTGCCATGACCTGTTGTAGTGGCTACAGCCATGATCTGACGATGAGCAGCATAACTGTCATCGATGGTGTGTAGCAGTGTGGGTTGATTGTAGAAATCCCCAATGGTGTGACTGGCAGGTAAGGGTGGTGTGTAGCGGATGGAAACCTAGGATTTGGGTTGGGCTTGCATAATTTCTGTTATATATGTAAATCTGTTATTATGTTCTGTAGGGCTAAGGCCCAAATCTAATGGTGCATGAGGGTTGCACACTGAGTCTCGCGACTCACCTTATTATTTAACATTTTCAAGTAGCACCTAGTGCATCGGACCGGGCTGGAGAGGAGCGCAAGGTGGCCATACGAGAGAATATTTGGATTTAGCAAAGGACTTTTCATTATTTAGTAGATTAATATTTTTTTTTATTAGAGGATTTGAAGTTTCAATGTAATAAGGCAATGGGCCACTAGACTCATATTTATTTTGGGTTTCATGTTGGGTTTTTATTATTAGACTTTTAAATTTCATGTTAAAATTAAGCTAAGGCATGTAACAACTTAGTTTTTTTTTCCCTAATTCACCAAGGTATCATTTGAATTTACATTTTATGCAGAATATTAAATTACTAAGTCTTTTCGGTTAAAATGATTAAACATGATACTCGTTTTCCAAAGTGTGACAACTTTATAAAATTCCTTAGTGACATACCAGATCCGGTAGTAGTGTTTGGGCCGGGTTTGGGGTGTTACAAATTTGAGACTTGAGAAATTTATTTTCATGTTATATTATGAGTCGGAGCATGATAGTATATGTGCATGAGAATTTTGGTGCTTTAATTTTAGCGATTTCACGTTTAATCGCGAAAAAGGACTAAATCGCATAAAGTGCAAAAGTTCCATTCTATAAGATAAAGGTACCAAATAGCCTTAGAATGTAAATTGGAGGTCTTTAAAACGCAATTAGACCCCCAATATATGCTTGGTCGGCCATGGACTAGCATAGGAGACAAAGATGGACAAAAAAATTGGTCAAAGTAGTTGATAGTTGGTGACTTGTTTGACTAGTTTAATATTAGAATAAAGAAAGAGAAAATATCATCTTTCTCTCCATCTTTCTCCACCGAAATTTGCAAGCAAAATAAGGGTTTGAAAGCTCACAATTTTAAGCAAGCTCTCCTCCATTCTAGTAAGTGATTTTGATGATTTTTCTTTATGATAATTTTACTTTTAAGACCCCTAGAACTTAAGCTTTCAAATGAGAGGACTATTGTGCAATATGATGCAAAGTTTAGAGTTTTACCATGAGAGCTTTCATTGTTATTTGCTGTATTTTTATGGAAGAAAATGAGTCTTAGTTGTTGGATGAACAACTTTTGTGAAAGGTGTTGTCTTGAAAACACCTAATTTGGACATTGATGAAAAGGTTACAAAATTGTAGTAAATATGTGAAATGTTGAGTTTTGATGATTGCTATAAGAGTATTAAATGTTCACCTATGCTTTTTGAAGGTAGAAATGTGATTAGAATTTATTTCCGAGCCTAGGGGCAAAATGGTCAATTTGCCAAAGTCTAGGGGCAAAATAGTAATTTTTCCTAAGCATGATTATTGAAATGATTTATTAATGAGATGATTAAAATGAGCTAAATTGTTTTTATAGAGCAAGAAGAACCGAGGATCCGCCTCGATCGGGGAAAGAACAAAGTCTCGGACTAAATCGTCGAGCTAGCTCATTTTGAAATCGAGGTAAGTTTGTATGTGATTAATGAAATATTTATGTTAGCATAATTGAAAATGATTGGTATCATATTGATGTATGATACTTCATTGAAATGAGAAATTGATGTTAAGTATGATGTTGAAGTCCTAGTGGACTATAATGAATATGGGATTGCTATCATCGAGATGTGAATCAGATAAAGTCCCGTATAAGACCATGTCTGGGACATGGCCTCGGCACCGAGTTAAGATCTCGTATAAGACCATATCTGGGATATGACTTCAAAAAAGAATAAGAAACTCGTTAAGACCACATTCGGGATGTGGCATCGATAATTGATGTGAAAGTTCATATAAGACCATATCCGGGATATGGCATTGGCATTTAGAAGTAACTCCATGTAAGACCACCTCGGGGATGTGGCATTGGCTTCGTCTTTACATGAACGACGTCGAATATACGTCTTTGACTATCCCTAGTGATTAAAGGGATAAGTAGATGAGTTTAGAAGTAGAAATGAGATTTGCACTAAAGTCATATGAATGAGTGAATACAGGTACTCATGAATGAGTCACGAAGAAACGTTTACGACATGTAGCATGGTATGTGCTAAATAAGGGCAATTGCGAGTAAGTATGGCAAGAAGCCTATGACTTGTGTATGGTTAGTTAATGTCATGGATGGATTATTTTATGAGCCTATTGTTGCTATTCATATCCATGCAAACTTACTAAGCTTTATGCTTACCCCTTTCATTGCTCTTTCTCCTTGTAGTATTGCCAAGATAACTCGAGGAATGGGGACGTAGGAGTTCAGAAATCACACTATCGACACACTTTGGTATAACAATTTAGACTTATTTTGAGTATGGCATGTATAGGACTCGAGTATTTTGTTAGGTCGTAATTGTTGGCTAAAGTATTGGCTTTGTAAGGCATTAAAACCTCCTTTTGTAATGGTCTATTAAGTTAGGCCGATACTTGGCAAATTCTTATGTTTAATGAAAGTGATTTTCTTGAAGTGTATGCCCTTGTGTATGGTTGTTGAATTGAGTACTTGGATATGCCTTTGGGTTATGAATTGTATTGAAATGGATTGGTGTTTGCATGTGTGCAATGTAGGGTGGCAAAAGGCTTGGTAGATAGCCATCTAATTGTCCACATGAATAGACACACGGGCGTGTGTCTATGTCGTGTGTGACACACGGTCAGCCCTATGGGCGCGTGAATCGACCGTGTGTCCCCTTGCATGCTAGGTTTGCAAGTCAGTACGCTCCACAGGCTAGGGACACGGGCGTGTGCCCAGGCCGTGTGAAGTCTGCACATTAATTGTGGAATTTAAATCGACCACGGGTTAGAAGACACGGGCGTGTCTATGCCATGTGAAGTTAGTCAGAATTGACCACGAGTGGAAGACACGAGTGTGTCTAGGCCGTGTAAAGTTGGTCAGGATCGACCACGGATGAATGACACGAACATGTCTTAGGGGCACACGGGCGTGTCCCTAGACCAACACGGGCGTGTGGCCCCTGTTTTGTTGAAAAGTTCTCGAGCTCGTAAAAGCTCCCAGAATAGTTTTGATACCTCTCGAAGGTATGTTTGGGGCCTCTTAGGCCGAGTATATGCAAGTGATGGGTTTAAACGAAATTTTATAGCCCGTTTCGAGATGTTTAAGCAAGATTAGTTAGGTAATGCCTCGAACCCTGTCCCAGCTTGAAGACGGGTAAGGGGTGTTACATTTATTGGTATCAAAGCCAGGTTTAGTTGGTTCTAGGACTAACGTAGCGTAAGTACGAGTCTAGCTATACATGCCATATGTAAGGGTGTCTGAGTAATGATAGTGTGATGGCTCCTGACGTATGAAATTGTGTTTTATGTAGTATATGGATTCTGATCCTGACCAAACTGCAGCCGATGATGCTGCGAGTAACGCGTCGGCTCCCGCTCAAAGGACCGCGCCAACTAATAGTAGACCCGAGACCTTGGGTCAGGGGGAAGAGGCTCGAGAAGCCTTTCTCCACATGATGAGCAACTGGTATACTGAGTATACCCGAGCAAATCCAAACGCTCAACCCCCTCCACCCTCACCAATCCCTCAACCTGCTCCAGTAGCTCCTCGAGTAGTTGAGGTGGTGAGAAGAGAAAGACCTCCGGTGGATAAGATCCGGAAGCAAAGAGCTAAGGAATTCCGGGTAAATAAGGACGATGACTCGGAGAAAGCAGAATTCTGGCTCGAGAATACCATCAGGGTATTCGATGAGTTATCCTGCACACCTGAGGAGTGCTTAAAGTGTGCGGTATCTCTCTTGAGAGATTTAGCCTATCGATGGTGGAACACCCTGGTGTCGGTGGTGCCAAGGGAGAGAGTTAGCTAGGAATTTTTCCAAGAGGAATACCGAAAAAAGTACATCAGTCAGCGGTTCATCGACCATAAGAGGAAGGAGTTCTTGGAACTGAAGCAAGGCCGTATGTCAGTAACTGACTATGAACGGGAGTTCGTAAGGCTTAGCAAGTATGCACGGGAGTGCGTGTCTACCGAAGCCGTCATGTGCAAGAGATTCGAGGATGGATTAAATGAAGATATCCGTTTATACGTGGGAGTCCTCGAACTAAAGGAATTTGTAGTTTTGGTAGATAGAGCCTGTAAAGCCGAAGAGTTGGCTAAAGAGAAGAGAAGAGTTGAGAATGAGTCTCGTGACTCGAGGAAGAGACAACTGAATAAGTCTCACTAATCCTCAACTAAGAAATCGAGGGATTTTGCTACTCGATCAGTCACTTCAGTGGGGTTTTCAACCCGAAGTAAAGGCAAGAAATTTTCGGGGTCGAAAGGGCAGACCACATCAGTTGCTAGTGTGGGCAACGTCCGATCTAGTAAACCGGAATGCCCTCAGTGTGGCAGGCGCCATTCTGGTGAGTGTCGAGGTAATGGGAAAGCTTGCTTCAGATGTGGGTCCTTAGACCACTTTAACAGAGACTGCCCCGAGGTGGGCGAGAAAGAAAAGCCTCAGTATGCAAGATCGGGAAGTACTGCTAGGGGAAGACCACTGAGAAACCCGGGAAATGAGATGGGTAGCAAGAATCCATCTAGAGAGCAAGCTGCTAGAGTTGAGGGTAGAGCACCGGCGAGGACATATGCCATTCGTGCTCGTGAAGAGGCATATTCCCCCAACGTAATCACGGGTACCTTTTCTCTCCATAATACTCGTGTTATAGCTCTAATTGATCCGGGATCCACCCTCTCATACATATGCATGAAATTAGTCTCTAGCATGAGCATGCCTATAGAGTCTACCGAATTCATAATAAGAGTGTCTAATCCCCTAGACAAGTGTGTGTTGGTTGATAGAGTTTGCAAAGGGGTTGATAGAGTTTGCAAAGGTTGCCCTTTGATAATTAAGGGTCATTGTTTCCCGGTCGATCTTATGTTATTACCGTTTGATGAGTTTGATGTCATCCTTGGGATGGATTGGTTAGTTACTCATGGAGTAGTTGTGAATTGTGGGAAGAAGCATATTGAGTTGAGAAATGAAAATGGTAATATTATTCGTGTTGAATCAGATAAGCCAGATAGGCTACCAGTAGTGATGTCAACCTTGTCGACTCAGAAGTATTTAAAGAAGGGATACGAGGCCTATCTTGCCTTTGTGTTGAACACTAAAGAGACTGAATTGAAAATGGAGTCGGTACCCATAGTATGCGAGTACCCAGATGTTTTCCAGGAAGAGTTGCCAGGGCTACCTCTAGTTAGAGAGATCGAATTTGGGATTGAGTTAGCTCCGGGTACTGCCCCTATTTCTATTGCTCCCTATAGAATGGCTCCAACCGAGCTAAAGGAGCTAAAAGAACAGTTGCAAGAGCTATCGGATAAAGGTTTTGCAAGGCCGAGTTTTTCTCCGTGGGGTGCTCCCGTTTTATTCGTAAAGAAGAAAGATGGTTCCATGAGACTATTTATAGATTATCGGCAACTTAACAAGATAACTGTGAAGAACAAGTACCCGTTGCCGAGGATCGACGATCTATTCGATCAATTGAAGGGAGCCACGGTATTTTCCAAGATAGATTTGAGGTCAGGGTACTATCAGCTGAGAGTCAAGGACTCGGATGTGCCGAAAACCGCGTTTAGGACTATATATGGCCACTATGAATTTTTGGCCATGCCTTTTGGTCTAACAAATGCCCCGACGATCTTCATGGATTTGATGAATCGCATTTTTCGGCCATACTTCGATAAATTTGTTGTGATTTTTAAACTAACCTTTATATTTTAAATACATAGCTTCCACAAAAATACCTATAAGATAAAATTTCTACTATATAATATAATATATGCATGAAAAGAAAGTTAAAAGGATATATCAATTAAAAAGTCAAAGGTAAATAAATAAATTTATTATATAAATTTTTTTAAACAAAATATTAGTCAAAATTTTAAGTTCGTATATATGTCAAAATTTCAGGCTATCCATGTAAGACTCTTTTCATTTTTGTGAAAGCTTTCGCTTTAAATATTATACATAAGATATATATAAAAGATATGTAAAGGTAAAAAGGTTATTCTTTTGTTCACTAATAGATTTTTTAACAACAAAAGTAGGTTGAAATTTTAAAAAATGGGCGTATGGGTATTTTAATGGAATTTTTTTTTAATATTACAATGTTTTTATCCCTGCTTATGTAGTTCTTTTTAGGGGTGAGTATTCGATCGAGTCGAGTCGAATCGAGTCAAAAATTTTCGAGTTAGTCGAGTTAACAAATCCTATTTTAGCAACCGAACTCAATTTGAATTTTTTTCGATTCGAATCGAATCGAGTCAAAAAATTTCGAGTCAAATCGAGTCGAGTTAACGAATCCTATTATTTATACTTAATGCTGCGATTAGATGGACCGGTTATTTAACTAGTAGACGAAGTACAAGATTATTTAACTACATGAACAATATAATGATTCTGCCTCTTAACTTAATGGGTAAACATTTATCAAAACGACGTAGTTTTGCCTTTTAACTTAATTATTTTGAATTTTAACTTTTAAAAAAGTAAACATTTATCAAAACGACGTAGTCTTGTCTTTTCTTATTCGGATTTTCGGATAACTCGAATTGTGTAATTCATATTCGAGTTAAACCGAAAAACTTAATTTTTTATTCGAGTTGATCCAAATAACTTGATTAACTCAAATAACTCGAACTATTTAATTCAAAATTTAAAATTTTTATCGAGTTTTTCGAATCGAATCGGATTTTGCTCACCCCTAGTTCTTTTTACTCCGCCCATAATGAATCGAATAATTTTTCCAAGTAGAATAATAATGGAGTAAAACATTTCACAAGTGAAGTTAAAATATTATCATTAATAATAATAAAAATTATTTAATACACCATTATTGGAATTTTTAGATTCTACAAAGAGAATTAGAGGGTAATACATGTCCCCCATAGGGTTAAAATGTTTTATCGGTAATGCATTAAGTACTGACTTTAAATAAAAAATTATTTAATATACTATCAGTGGAGTTTTTAAACTCTACAAGCAAGATTTAAAGGTGACACATATCACATTTAGAATGTAATAAGAAAAATTAAATATTAAGAAATAGACATGTGATCTTATTTGAAGTCAAATTGTTAAGCTACAATACTTTACTCTCATAATGTATTGAATATTAAAATATAATAAATATTAGATTATGATATACTCATTATATAGGTGAAAATAAAAAATATATATAAATATTTAAAAAGCTAATGTGATTTTTTTTTAAATGCAAGATAAATATATTTGTTTAATTGAAAATTTTATATTTTAATTAGTTTTTTTAAAAGAGTAATTGGTGGTTTTTTAGGATAAATAAATATATATTTTTTTAAATTAGGATATTCAATGCCGACAACAATGGTTAATTTCTTCCCCGCGAGATCTTCAAAGAGGTAATTAGAGGCCTTGAGACGTTGACATGATTGTTAAAAATAACTCATAATAACTTATAAAAGTTTGGTACCATTGCACCCCTAAAGAGAGAACCAAAGTTTGAACTTACGTTTGAATTTTAGAGACGACATTATTAATAGGGACAGACACGAACCCTGTGAAGATTAGTTTCATTGATTGTAAATCGGACATAAATGATACATTAATCATAAAAACTGATAATAATATTTCTATTTATTTATTTTTTTTAAAAAAAACTAAATTACTTGGATGATCTTATTAATTTATTAATTTTATTTTAAAAGTGAGCTTCTTTTTTTTTTTTCAACTTAGTTAAGAGTTTTATATAGATAAGCATATTTGTTTCATTGATTTTTTTTTATAATTGAATTAGTTTTTTTAGAATAAATAGGTAGATATTTAAAAAACAATAGTACTTAAGAAGTGAATATAATGGTTGACATTTAGTTTTTAATTAAATTTTTAGATTTAAAATCAAACCTTGACTCTAAAAGACTTTATGATCAAAATCTAATATATTTTAGGTTTTTGATTGCTGATCCCAACAAAATACTCAGGTTTTAGTTATTTTAGTTTAGAATTTGATTTTGGATTTGCTGGCATAACTTAGTTTAGAATTTGTTTTTGTTTTTTATATTCATTATTTTTATTTGGGCTTGCTAACTTGACTTGACCTTCTTAATTTTTATTCAATTTTTAGATTTCGTCTACTTGGTTTAGGTTTTTTGGTTGATATCTGAACTATATTTCATTCATTAATGCGGTACTTATGGACCAACCCAATGATGTCACATGTCATTTTTTAAATTAAATATGTCAGGTTATTTTTTATCTTTTCCACGTCACTTTTATAATAATGTAAAAGTAAAACATTTTAAACCAACTAAAAGTTGAAAAAAAAAGAAGTTGCCCCTTTACAGAAAAAATCATCGGGGTTCATTGTAGTGGAGAGTAAGAACAGTTAAATAGGGGAAAAACTAGGGCATTCTAGAAAAAAAAATTAATTATGAAAATAAATCATTTGTTACAGCAGACACCAGTGCCACTTAATATATCAGCGTTATCACCATCACTTTTTAATCATCATTAGTCAATTATGAATTTATAAAAGAAAAATTAATAGTGTGGCCTGACATATTAATAGTATCTTTATAGATTTTAAAAAATATATCCATATTTTTAAATGTAAATCAGAAAAAATAATATAAAAAAATTTTTATGTGCCATCTGACAGCCCGAGAACATAAACTTAATTTTAAAAAATTATGACATAAAACCTGCAAAGTTTGCTTCAACTGTCAGACAAGACAATAATAAATCGTATTAGGAGAAAGGAGGGAAGCTTATTAACTTGCCGTCTTTTTTAGGTTTTTTACTGAAATAAATTTTAAAAAATTTATATATTAAAATAAGTTATCAGCTGAATTATTTATGAATATAGTATTTCTTTTTAAGTCGCGCTTATCTAATAGGTGCAATTTTTTTTTTTATATTAAAATATTTTTTATTTTTTAAATAAAATATTATTATTTTATTTTTATTAAAAACATTTAAATTTATATACAGGTAAAAATACGGCCAACGGGTCAAAATACAGGTAAAAAATATCCGAAACAGGTCTCGCCTGTCAAATAGGCATGACTGCTGGTCCCACACAGCCCCCCTTTTGCCCCTCTGCTGTCATTTTTTGTTATTTGTTTAAGTTTAGTGTTTATGGTTTTAGGTTAATATTTTGTCTGAATGTAAAATTTTTTGTTTTTTTATAATTATTTTAAAATTAATTTATTAGTAATTTAGGATTATGTTATAAATTATTATGTTTGTAATTATTTTAAAATTAATTTATTAGTAACTTAGGATTATGTTATAAATTATTGTGTTTAGTTTAGTATTTGGTGAGTTTTAGTAATGTAAAATTATTTTGTTAAATATTTTGTTAGTAATTTATTATAAATTGTTGTGTTTTGTAAGTTTTTAGTAATGTAAATTTTTAAAAAAAATAATTTTATAGTTATTTTGTTAGTAGTTTATGATTAGGTTTTAAATTATTAGTGTTTTGTGTTTTTTTATAGTTATTTATTTTGTTAATAATTTATGGGATCAGGTTACAAATTGTTAGTGTTTAGTATAGGGTTTTGTGATTTTTTAGTAATGTAATTTAAAAATAATAATTTTATAGTTATTTTGTTAGTAATTTATGATTAGGTTATATAAATTGTTAGTGTTTAGTTATGTGTTTTGTGATATTTTAGTAATGTATTTTTTTTTCAAAAACAATTATAGTTATTTTATTAGTAATTTATGATTAGGTTATATAAATTGTTAGTGTTTAAGTTATATATAGGGAAAAATAAAGCACCAGCCGCGCCTGTAGGTCCCACCAATCGTGCCTATTTGACAGGCTCAACCAGTCACGCCTATATGACAGGCTCAACTAGTCGAGCCTACCAGATAGGCGCCACCTACCCCATACCATTTTCGTATTTCTACACGAGTTATGTACTGACTCGGGAAAAAAATATTTTATTATAAAAAAGATAAAAATAATAATATTTTATTTAAAAATAAAAAATATTATAATATAAAAAAATAAGTTGCGCCTGTCAGATAGGCACGACTAAAAAAAATTACTATTTTCATAAATAATCTAGCTGACAACCTATTTCAATACATAATTTTTTTTTAATTTATTTCAATAAAAAACCTTCTTTGCCTCTGCATATTGCATTGGAAATACCACTTCTCTTTGACAAACGAATGGAAGGAAGACTATTTAATATGGGTTTTTTTTCATATCAAAATACCGCTTTTCACTTTTTCTTTTTTTTTTTTTTTTTTTTGTCTAGCAGCCAATTTTTTGTGTAAGACAAATTATTTTAAAAAAAATTAAAATGATGCCATCAATTTTTTTAAATAAAATAATTAAAGACTTAAACAATAAAATGGTATCAAAATTATACTAATTTTTGTAAATTGGTATCTAAATTTTATTTTGGTCAAAATTGGTATCTACACTATTAAACCATTACTCATTTTATCCCAATTGTTAGTCCCATTAGAAAAATAAATTTCAGCCAATCACAACTTGCCACGTAAATGTCTATTTTTTCAAAATATTAGTAAAATTCATAAATGCATTTAAAAAAAATTTTAAAAAATTTAAACATATTAACTTAAATTTAAACAATAAGTAAAATTTTACTCCTTGAAAATATCCTTTAAAAAATTCATTAGCCCTATTTCGTTCAAAATATTTGACAAACCCTAATTCATTAAAAAAAATTTCAGCAACTCTCTTTCAATCAAAAAAATTTCTCTTTGTTTCAAAAAATTCACCAACCCTTTCAATCATCTTCTAAGAACCTCTAATCCCTTGTAGACTTCAACCTTTTGTAGAATTGATAGGAGATAAGTTTGAAGAACCATTTTTTTTTTTTTACTGAAACCTTGTTTGACTGAAAAAAATTTCTTCTTGGAACCCTTGTTTGCCATTTTTATTGTTGAAACCTTTCTAATTTCATAATTATTTGATTTTTATTTTAGGCAAACCATAAAATCCTAATTGATTTGGACAAACTGAATGAGTTGTAGAAATGTATGATTTAGGCTTAAGTTAATGTTATTTGTTAAGTGTTTTTATAGTTAATTTGTGTAATCTAATTTATGTAATTTTTTGGCAAATAGTGAGTTTGTAACACCCCTAACCCGTATCCGTCGCCGAAACAGGGTTACGGAGCATTACCGGGGTTTACAGATCAAATAGACAAAAATTTCAAACATTTCATAACATATCAATTTTCATAATAAAACCAATCAAAATCATATATATTGTCCCTTATACAAGCCCTCAAGGCCCTAAATACGCATTAGAAACAAGTCGGGACTAAATCGAAAACTCAGAGAATTTTCTGAAAACGTAGAAAAATTTCAAAGCTGCAGGGGTCACACGGCCGTGTGGCCAGGCCGTGTGACTCACATGGTCAGGAGACACGCCCGTGTCTCAGGTCGTGTGGGCATTCGAAATAGGGACACACGGCCGTGTCACCTGACCGTGTGTCACACACGGTTGAGACACACGCCCGTGTCTCTGCCCGTGTAGACGAAAATAGTCTATTTTACAAGCCATATTTCTCACCCAATATGGCATCCACCCACACTTAACATTGTGCATATAAACAAGCCATATTATGACATCCAAAAACAAGCAAAATCAAGCCTTAAACATGTAGTATATTCACATGCAACCAATATGCCCTTAGGCACCTCAAATGACAATTATAAACATGTTTAACCATGAAATCCATGTAACCAAGTAATCAACCAACTTTTATGTATAATTGCATTAATACACAACATGTAAATCATTTACCAAAACTTACCATTTGGTACCAATTGTACCACTTATTCAATAGCATCAAATACATATACACTTACTATAACATAGTACCAAATCACACCAAGTTATAAAACATACCTCATATGCATATTCAACTACTATTTTACCTTTCATCATTCAACGACAAATCATTCCATACATCAACATTATAAGGCAAATTATGCACATACCAAAATACCAAAACACAAGCCAAATAAGTGGCTAATCTCAACAAAACATTTATAGGCCAACATTTAGCCAAAATAACCTATACATGCCATTATAATCAAAATCAAAACATCCAAAAGAACCGATAGAACCAATAGATAGTGTGATATAGCTCCGACAAGCTTCTAACCCGATCGAGCTTTCGATTATCTGAAAAGTAAAGGAAAACAACTATGTAAGTAATGAATGCTTAGTAAGCTCGTATATACTTTAATTATATCAATTCATTTTAAATATGAAATTTATACATATCAAGGATAATCCAATATCGATACCGCAAGATTCATGAAGCTATATTCAACAACTCACAAGGTGAATAAATCCACAGCATCACTTATAAATATCATCCCTAGCATAGTAGGATTTTAAATAACTTAAAACCCTTTCAAATTTTTCTTATTTTCATTTGCATTTCATTACTTTCCACACCCATTCCATATGCATAACACACAAGTCATAAGCATATCATACAACCATAGCCACAAGCTAGTGCATTTAAACATAGCCTTTTCGAATTAATCACATGATAAGCCATTTCATAAGAAATTGCATAATTTAAACCTTACCACTCTTTCATGAGCTCAAGCATATTTTCATTTGAGCACTTACCATTTCAATGCAACTTATAATTAAACATATTACCATTCAACCAACAGCTTGGCACTTGCCTAAGCATCAAACAACAACACTTGTTAGCATACTTGAGCATATTTCATATAAATTCAACATCGATAACCTTATTATCTCAACATGTCACACTTGAGTTTATTACTCGTCTCAACTTACATAATTTCCATGTATCAACATATCAAAGATGTTCATATATGTACATGTCATGATACATATCATTCTCTTACTGTTTCTTCATATACATATATCATCCATTTCAATATATCAATATATCATGTACCATCATTTCCATGTATTTCATGTATATACCTGTATTAGTTCGTATCGAACTCATATCGTCTCGTAACAGAACATTGCCCGTTGAACCATTTAGAATATCGTTGGATACTCGGGTAGGACACACGAGGTGTACTGAACTATAATCCGTCAATTCCTGTACATGTATGCTCGTACAATCTCTGAATCGGTATGCTCTTACGAGCTGTAAACGGTAAGCTCATATGAGCTGAATATCGGTAAGCTCATGCGAGCTGAATATCAATAAGCTCTCTTGAGTTGAGAATCGGTAACCCTAATGACACGTCATTTGTATGCTATGGATTCCTAAGGTTCAAACGGGACTCGGTAATCGTTGTACGTCTTTGGATTTATGTCGTTTCAGAACACAATAAATTGCATACTAACATATATATATATTGATTTAATCACAATATAATCACATATTAATATTCAATTTAATAAAAATTATAAAGAATACAGTTCATACGAACTTACCTAGCTAAATTGCAGAAATACCAAGATTCAAGGGCATTTTGGTAATTTTCCATTTTCCTCGATTTTTCACCCGATCTTTATCTAAATTAATAATTTCATTCAATTTATTAATTTAGACAATAAAACAATTCATTTCATACAATTTTGTCATTTTTAAATTTTACAAAATTACCCCTAAAGTTTTACTTTTATTCAATTTAGTCTCTGAGCCAAAAACATGCAATTTAACTATTTTTAATGCCAATTTATAACAGCCCAATATTCATGACACCCATATCAGCCCATATTTGCACCAATTTCACATCAAATCCTTGAAATTTTATTATTTTAACAAATTAGTCCCTAATCAATAAATTCATCAAAAATCACTTAACAAAATACTTTTAATTATCAATCAACATTCCAAATTCATCATCTAGCATAAAAAATAACAATATTCATCAATGGAAACATTAAAAATATCTAACAATTTCAAAATCGAAGGTACGAACTAGCTAGACCTAGTTGCAACGATCTCAAAAATATAGAAATCATTAAAAATGGATGAAAAATGGCTCACCATGCATCATAAAAAGAATAATCGAAGCTTGAAGCTTTTCCTATGGTGGTTCGGTGAAGAACAAAACAAATTGGGAAGAAAACTATCATGTTTTCTTTATTTTATTAACCTTTTATTTATTTTATTAATAAAATAACATATAAAACTTTATAATTAAAAAAATTAAAGCATCCAACCGTCCCATTATCTTTAGGATGGCTAATTTACAATATAAGACCACCTAATTATAATTCTTTACTCAATTAACACCTTTAAATTAATAGCAATTGACTTTTTAAACTTTTACGATTTAGTCCTTTTTAATTAATTAATAATCGAAACGTTAAAATTTTTCAACGAAAATTTAATACCAACATAATGACACTCAGTAAATATTTATAAAAATATTTACGGCTCGATTTATAGAAACGGGATCCCGATATCTCATTTTCTAAAACCACTTGACCTTAGGGTCTTATCACTTGAATTTAATAAATCGCTTATAAAATAAAAAATCACTATATCAAAAACATTTTCAAAGTCACAATTAACTCGTAAATATTAAATATAATATTTATGAACTTACTCGTCGGATTTGATGGCCTCGAAACCACTGTTTCCGACACCATTCAAAAACAAGCTATTACAGGGTTCTTGAAATTTTTAGTTAAAAAATTGTATTGAGTGCAAAAAGAAAATTCCTTAATTTTAATTATTCATTGTTAAACCATTAATCTATTTTTGTTATTATCATTTTTTCCTCATCTTGACTAAACTAGTATATATACCAGATTACTTAACAATGAAATTGATTTCTTTAAATTATTTAATTAATGTAAATAATAGTTTACCTACTTTGATTTCATCCAACAATGGAATGGATCCCTTCAAATAGTGGTTGCTCAATTCTCCCAATGCGATGCCACTAAACATGCAATACAATTAACATAACAATGAGCTCTCGTATTAGTTTATTGTATAATATAATTTATGTAATTTTTTGGCAGGTAGTGAGTTCTTGAAATTTTACATTGAGAAAGTGGAAAACACCTTTTAAGAGACAAAAGACCAAAAAAAAGGTACCATATTTTTTGTATAATCTAATTCATATTTTTGTTACTAATTAGTTTTGTTTAAATATGGTTTAGGTTGAATGTTTGAGATATTTGTTGAGTGTTAGTAAATTAGTGGTATCTTACGTTTTTTTAATTTAGTTTGTCGAAACTATTTTTATTTTGAAAAACGGGGTTGACTTTTTAAAATGAAAATAGAGTTGCCACCAATCTTTTTGAAGTGTGATTGGGTCACCTTATAAAATATTTTGGTCTACGAATCTTAAGAAAATAGGTCCGGGAGTCGGTTACGCACGAGGAAGGATTAGCACCCTCGCAACGCCCAAAATTGGTACCTTATTGATTGATTAATGTCCTAATATCGAAAATTGGAAGAGATTTTAAAATATGAATTCTTTAGAAAATGTTTGGATAATTCGAATTGGATATCGAAATTCTCCTGTCCCGAAAGAATGAAATATCACATCCAACACGTTAGGATACGATATTTCAAACCCTAGACACCAAGATCATTTCATGACTTCCAAAATTCGTGCATTGCAATTTTAAAAAGGATATTCCGTTTATTTGGCCAAACAAAAAAACCGAAACCCAGCACGTTAGGGCACGATTCCTCGAATTTTCAAACATGAAATGTTGCCTTATTTTTGAAGTTGAGAAAACACGGTCAAAATCTTAAAAGGATATTTAGTCCTTTGGACGAACGGAAAATTGAAACCCAGCACGTTAGGGCACGATTTCTTGAACTTCCAAGCACAAAATATTACCTTTGTGAAACCCTTTTTATGAATTTGGGTAAAAAGTTAATAAAAGCAAAAATAAAAACGTTAAAATATAATTCAAAATCATCGATCTTCATGAAATGATAGGAACAAGAATAAATAGATCATAATAGTAAAAAAATAGCAGTAATAAAAATAACAATGATGATGTTGATAATAAAGATAATAATGAGAATGATAAATATAATTATAATAATAGTTGTCGAAACCATTTTAAAGTTTGATTTAAAACGGTTAACACCCTCATAACGCCCAAAAATTGGTACCAAATCGATAAAATCATGTCCTAATGTTGAAACTTTAAAAACTTTAGAAAATGGTCTTTTTATTTGAAGAAAAGAAACCCAGACTTGCCTATCTCAAAGAAATAAAACACCATACCCAGTAAGTTAGGATATAGCATCTCATGATTTCGAAACTAAGCACGTCTTTATTTTAGAAAATTCCTACCTCGAGACATAAAACGTCATACCCAGTAAGTTAGGACACAACGCTTTGAATTCCCAAGGATAGGTTTTTTATTTGAAATTTGAGATTTCTTTGTTCCGAAAGAATATAAACATCACATCCAGCACGTTAGGACACGATATTTTTAAACCCTCGTAACTAAAAAAATATCTCATGATTTACAAAACTTGTTAAAATGATATTTAATTATTTAGCCAAACGGAAAATCGCAACCCAGCACGTTAGGGCACTATTTCTCGAATTTCTAAATACAAAATATTGCCTTATTTTTAAAAAACCTTTAGATAAAATATAGTAAGCTTGCAAAAAAAAATGTATTTTTTTATTTTGAACAATAATTCATGTGACAATATTGCATTTATAAACTATCGTACACAAATATTAAAAACAATTATAATACATTAGCATTTAATATAGACAATACAACTAAAATAACTACACTA
Organism: Gossypium sturtianum; assembly: GCA_025698515.1. NCBI lineage: Eukaryota > Viridiplantae > Streptophyta > Magnoliopsida > Malvales > Malvaceae > Gossypium > Gossypium sturtianum. The sequence goes on from CM046952.1 coordinate 122,023,141, forward strand.
CAATAATTATAAAATAATAAATAAATAAAAGGGCATTGCATGGACAGATAAAATATATAAAGCAATATATATAAAATAATAAAAAAATACTAAATAAATATTATAATAAATATATAATTTAATACACATAAAAGATAATACATAATAATATATATAATAATTTTGAATAAAGATATTTTCAAAAATATAATATAAATAATATATGTGAAACATGTTATAAAATATAAATAAATTTTATACAAAAATAATATATAATATAATATAATATTATATAATATAAAGATTTTGAAAACATATAATATTAATATATAAAAATAATATATAATGAAAATAATTTTAAGTTAAATAAAAAATAATAATAGTTTAATACATAAAGATATTGCATAAAAAAAATATATATATATATATATATATAAATTTATACTATTAATGTACTAATATATAGATAATAGAGAAAATAATAGACTATTTAATATAGTAAAATAATTTAATACAATATTAAAATAATAAAGTAAAAGGATATGAAAAAAAAATTAAGACAAAGAAACAGGGGTTTAAAAACAATTTAAACATATATGAAAGACTAAATTAAAATGCACGTTAAATCACAGGGGTTAAATGGCAATTATGCTAAATTTTAAAACGGCGTCATAATATTTAATACAGCCCGAGGATTAAAAAGAAACCGAATATAAATTTTGGGGCCAAATCAAAAATAAAAAGAATTTAAAAATAAAAGAATTAAAAATAATAAAAATGAGGGAGGACTAAAATGGAAATTAATCCATCCAAAAAAAAACACGCGGATCTTTGCCCCGGGTCGGGTCAACACGCGGGTTGTATGCTTGAAAACGGCGTCGTTCTTTGGCATCTATAAAAGTCAAAAACAGTTCAAAAAAATCATTTTTATTCAATGTTAAAAAAATAATAATAAGAGAGCTCTGAAATGCTCTCTGCCCTTTTCGTCTGGCCCCGATCGTTTGACATTCTAAGCTCACGCGCCTCTCCGCACGCTGCACATGGCGGGTGGCCGGAGGTTAAAACCCTCCATTCCAAAGGTAGTTTCCTCGTTCCCCTTTTATTTTAGTACTATTTTATGTAAAATATGCACAAGATAAAAAAAAATAAAAATAGAAAATCACCTCCGAAAAAAAAAATTCTATATTATGTTTCAACGAATTTTTTACTTTTTATTCTCTATATTGTTTTGTCTCTGTGTTTTTTTTTTACAGGTTTATGATAGGCTTTTATAGCCTTTCAAAATGTAAAATAAAATAAAAAGTTGCCATGCTTGCTGTGATTTACTTCCTTTTTCGTGCAGGTGAAGAGCGGCAGAGATCGTGGCAATGAGGCGCGTTGATGGCGGCATGTCTCGCGGGCGGACGCGTGATCGAAGGCGCGGGTGCGAGGATCTGATTGCGGCGCAAAGTGCTGAGGTGCTGCAAGGTGGCGTTTGGGTTCTTGCTTGCGGCGCCTAGGGTTTCAGATACCCTAGGCTGAAACTGTTTTGGTATTAGGCCTTTTGGGCCGCGCAAATTTGGGTCTGGGTAGTTAAAACCTGTTTTGGGTCTAGGTCAGTTTGTTTGGGTCATCTGTTTGGGTTTAAGGCTAATTGTAATTGGGCTACTGGATTAGGGTGTAATTGGGCTTGTAACAGGGACTATAAAAATAAATTTAACATTTATTTTTTATTTTTGATTTTCTATTTTGGTTTTCGAGGGCCCGGGCAAAATGGGCTATCTACAGCTGCCCATCTTTGCTCATTGTCGTGTAACGAGAATAGAGCAAAGAAAATAGAAGGACCAATTTTGCCCGATTTTGGCCGAGCTTCGACTTCTTAATCCTCGCCTTCTTCGAACGGCTTCCAATCCCAACTGTATCTTCAGGGGTGCTTGAAACTTCATATTGATTTCAGTAAGTTTGATAGCTTCAATCTGCTTCACTGCGACTTCAGAAAAGCCAAATCTGCTATTTTAATCTGCTCCCTACAACTTCAAGGATTGCCAGACTAATGTCTTCGATCTGCTTCCTACAACTTCAGGAAGATAAGATCCTCTGTCTTTGATCTACTTCCTACAACTTCAGGAAGATAAGATCTTCTATTTTTGATCTACTTCCTACAACTTCAGGAAGATAAGATCTTCTGTCTTTGATCTACTTCCTACAACTTTAGGAAGATAAGATCTTCTGTCTTCAGTCCACTCCACTACAACTTTAGGGAGATAGGACTGAAAAGTGTTTTTCGATCTGCTTCCTACAACTTCAGGAAGATGAGATCTTCTGTCTTCAGTCTACTCCCTACAACTTCAGGGAGATAAGGCTGAAATTCTTTTCGATCTGCTTCCTACAACTTCAGAATATAAGATCTTCTGCATCTTGATCTACTCCCTACAACTTCAGGGGAGATAAGGCTGAAATTCTTTCGATCTGCTTCCTACAACTTCGTGAAGATGAGATCTTCTGTCTTCGCCTACTCCCTACAACTTCAGAGATAAGGCTGAAATTCTTTTCGATCCGCTTCCTACAAATTCGGAAGATGAGATCTTCTCATCTCATGCGCAGTACTCCCTACAACTTCAGGGAGATAAGGCTGAAATTCTTTTCGATCTGCTTCCTACAACTTTAGGAAGATGAGATCTTCTGTCTTCAGTCTACTCCCTACAACTTCAGGAGATAAGGCTGAAATTCTTTTCGATCTGCTTCCTACAACTTCAGGAAGATGAGATCTTCTGTCTTCAGTCTACTCCCTACAACTTCAGGGAGATAAGGCTAAAATTCTTTTCGATCTGCTTCCTACAACTTTAGGAAGATGAGATCTGCAAATTCACCAGTATTGCTACACCGTCCACTGAGGAACATGTCCTGTAGACTCGATTCCACATGTTTATATCACATGACTAAGATGCTATGATCAGAATGAATCAAATGCTTCTAGCTACATGTATTATAAGTGACATGAATGTAACATGTCATGAAAATGATTCCCTTTTAAAGGATTAGGATGCAATGATTGTCATGAATCAAATGCTCCTAATGAGATTTGCTATGATGTAAAGATGTTATGAGTATGATTCCTACTTTAGGTGTCATCACTCATTTATCCGTTAAGGTTTCTTCTTCATTCCTTACGAAGTATCAATCATATTCTGCTTAAATAAATTGCCCCATGGCAATTCTGAGTCCTCTCCACTTGAACCTCGGGACAGGAAGTTGGTACCTCCCACTGCAACTTCAAGGGAATAACATTTGGCTTCTTGTATCATTTTCCACCAGTCTATTCTGTTACACCATTCCCTGGGTGTAATGACCATATGTATGTGTCTAAAATTTACATGAATGCAGGGTATCCCGACAATAATCCCCTTTTACACTTGGATTGACCTTGTTTGCATTTGCCGATATGGTATCACCAACGAAATTGTCTTACCGAAGAGATAATCATTTTTCAATGTTTCCAATCCCTTAGGCTTGGTGAGTTCTGAACAATAGTCCTATTTCAGATTCTCATATTATTTAGAAGCCTCCAGAGTAATATGCGAAACTCCTTTTATGAAAGTGTTATTAGTCCATTAACCATTATTTCAATATAAAATGCTTGAAAAAGATCACAACAATGGACATGAAAGAAATTAATCAAGAGCATAGCTCGAAGCAAATAAGCTAATCAAAGATAACCAAGGCAATAAATGAAAATTGATTGGTGTATCTTAAAAAGAATAAAGTAAGCAAAGATAACGAATTCAAAAATGGGTAAGATGGAAGCTAGGTGCCCCAGATATCGCAGCCTGAGCTTCTTTGTTCAAACTTCTTAAGAACCATTTTAAGCTCAATATGTGTTTAAGGGATCTAGAGTACCTTGTCAATGCCCCAAGACGTAACATACTTCCTCATTGCTAATTCAGACGTAGCAAGACTACTGTATGCTCCGCTTTTGGTCAAAATTTGAGCCGCCCTTTTCGGGTTTTCGCTTTGGCCTCTCCTTTTTCTTTTTTCTCTTTTCTCTTTTTTTTTGAATTCAAGGCGCCCTTTGCGGGTTTTCACCCTTGGTCCTTCCTCTTTCAGGTAAAATCTTTCTTGATTGACCCTGAATTCACCGGATTAGGCGAGTCTTCACCATCTGTCTCGGTCAATATCTATGCTCCTCTAGAATAGGCCCTACATAAGTCCTTCCAAGTTCAGCATATGCTTTCCTCTAAAATCGTTTTGTAGAAGAAAAATCTTTTTCAACATCAGGTTTCTTCGTAGAATTCCCTAAGATGAACTTTTTTAACCTAAGCTCGCATCATCTAGTCGTGGCAAATAGCTTTTAACCTTTCCTTCGATTAGGTTTAATTGATAAAAACGCTTCAAATTTATAAACCAATGTGTAAGATGTTGCCCCGGAAAAGGTCCTGGCCAACGTTCGATAATCATAGAGAGTAGTGATAGCTTCTTATGCCAATCTTTACAAGTCTTAGCCACATTTCATTTTTTTTGGCAACTTTTATTGCATTGTGATATGCTACTAGATCTTTGGACAAACTGTAAACTTTGACTTTGTACAGTTATTTAAACGCGATCCTTTATGGCATTCTGCTAACATCTGATCTTTTTTTTTTTGCGATTTGATGGCTATCAACTTTGTAACATTGACATATGAAGCTGCTTCCACCTTCTTAGCGAAGTAGACGATGACCATGACGGTGGATCAATGTCAACTAGAAGCGTTTGACGAGATTGGCCCTATCGCATCCATGCCCCACATATTGAAAATTTGTGAAGAACTGGAGTAGGCACATGAATCTTGTCTCCTTAGATACGGCATAGCTGATACCATCCCTTTCTATGTAGATCGACAGTACCCGATCCTTATGTTTAGCCCGAGTCTTAGTAGCCCAGGCATGTCCCGATATGATCGTGCAAAAACATCTTTGAATTCTTGAAAATAACTCAATGATGTCTCGCATTATTTCTATGGTGAGCTGGGCTTCGATCTTCACCCCTTTTCTAGGCTCATAATATCTACTGACCCTTTGTTAAGTAAGGTCTGTCTTTCATCTTGTTGGACCAAATCAGAAGGTATGTTACAATCTCTATCATCTTCAAAGTCTTGAGATCCCCTAGACCCATATCTCATTCAAAAAGGGAGTCTGTAACAACGTCGCTCATGTCGTTGATATCTGGGGACCTAGTATAGGTTCGAAAGAATATTTTAAAAGAATAAATGATTCAAAGAACAGTTATTTGTATAGTCATGAATAAAGAATGAAAGAATATTGTAAAACAAAAGAATGTACAATATGAAATGGAAAGAATAAAAGAATATTTGCTTAAAAATGCATTTTATTGAAATAAAGTTTCGGACATAAGCCTATTTCACAAAAGAGTTCTTATTGCCTCTAGGCTTAAGACAACAAGCATGTTTTGCACATTACTATAGATCAGCTCTAAAAATGCAAGGTTCTCTTCCACAATCCTATTATTCAAGACACTCCCAAGTACACAAGGGCTTAGAAACTTCGTTCTTTGATTCCCTCTTCGCTTTCGATTTCTTCAAGGGATCGCAACTTTCTTGTCTCCTCCTTCAATTATCGTATTTACTACCTCGTCAAAGTGATCAGGTTTTGATGAATCATCGAACTTCACAATTACCATTTTAATGAACCTTTCGACCAACTTTTTAAACGTAGTACAATTTTCGATTGAGTGACCCGCTATTCCCGCATGGTAGTCGCATTGAGCGTTCGAGTCATACCATTTAGGATATGGGGGCTGTAACGGCTTCAGATAAAATGGAGACACCATATGTGCGTCAAATAAACTTTGATATAGCTCTTTATACATCATCGAGATTGACGTAAATTGGAGCTTTTCAGAGTTTTGCCTTGGGGAGACTTGATTACTAGTGGTTACCGTCCTTGGCTGGTTTACTATAATCAGCTCTGAATGGCTCTTGCTATACCTATCGGCACTATTCGTTTTCTTTTCCTTCTTCTTCAGGGCCTTAGAAGTCCATTCTCCCCTTTCTTTTGCTTCCACCAGAACAACCGGTTTGGCTTGATCATCATTCGGGTTAAAACCCATTGGGAACTTCAACAAGGCCGAAGTGTCAGTTTGACATTGGGGTTCAATAATGACGGGTACCCCTTACGAATGTGTGTCTGGCTGAGTCAGGATACCTGCTGGGGAATAAACGATGTCTTCCTCATCATCCATACTATTGACAGTTGGGCCACTCCTTTTTTCAAGTCTTTCGGCTAGTAACTGGGTTAACTGGCCAATCACATTCTTTTGAAACTCAAACATTTGTTCCCGCATTTCTTGTTGAATTTTAATCAATTGCCCCTGTATCTATATTTGTATTTACTCTATTCTCTCCAATTTTTGTTCCATGTTTTCCAAGTTAACTGAAATATTTTTACCTAATTAGGGTCATTTTGTAAAAGTCTAATGCAAATGATGCAATGTAATGCAGATGCATGAATGCAAAGAGGTATCGATTCTGATTCAACTTCGTTTTAGAAAACTTTATTAGAAAACAAAATCCTTTACATAAAATGAACTACAAGTATGCTTTCACCCTATGTCCTAAGGTCTTGATTTTCCCAAGCAAGGAAGCTAGCTCTCGACTACGATCAGATTGCAGCTCATACTTCATGCTCAACGTATCAGCCTGTGATGCTAAAGTCTGTAGATGATTAGCTACCTCTCGAATCAGAACTATTACTTCACCCATGAGGTAATCCCGACTTCTAACTTGGTCATGGGAATGGTGAAGCTCTTCCATCCAACACCCTTCTCTTGTTTCAAGAAGCTCGTTCCGAAGTTCACAACTGTGCAAGGCTGCTTCTAACTCTTTAATCTTACCCTTCATTTCCTCGATCTTGTTCAGGCTAGACTTTAACTCGAAATTATGGCTTTGATGGTGATGAAGAGACCGTCCAAGCTTAGTATCGATCTTCGAAAAAGTATTGATCATTCACCCTAGCTAGTACCATACTCAAAAAGATTCTTCCGCTTCCATGGCCAATAAAGATCAAAGTTTTTTCCTATCAGGGTGCGGACAAAGAAGGAACTGCGGAGCTCTAGGAAGTTTAGATTGTATCTGTTCAAACCTTTTTCAACTCTAACCACAGGTGAAAGGCTTCTATACCAGTTCATCTCATTGAATATATCAAAGGGGAATCAATACGAATTCCTTTCATTTCTCCACAATGAATCAAATCCCTTGCAATATTGTTTAGGTCACAACGAGGGGCCGATAAGTTTGGTAACGAACCTATAGTAAATAAACCTTTTACCGTCATAGGCAAAATTTTTTCCATCCAAATCATTTTTGTAGGTCTCATGTACTCTGTCAATCATTTTCTTTCCCACACCCTTACCATCCACAGGGCGACCATCTTCATATTAAAGAGAAACGCTGTAATGGTAGAAGTGTCCATCCGTACTTCCCACGCTCACTTTGAAGTGATTGGTGAGTATAGTTACCTTCTGCCCTTTAATTCTAACACCACGCCTTGCCATAAGGTGTCGTACAATCTTCTTCGCATCTGATTCTACTTTGATCGGAACAACATCAAGAGGCACAGGTGGTTGAGATTCTAGCGCTGCCCCATTTCCCTCTTGCTCAAACGAATCCATACCCTTCTTTCTCTAATTGCCTTTGCTCTAACCATATATGAACGACTGCATTGTCTTCCACTTTATCAAGGAATTTGTTCTCCATAACCAGCTTTCTAACTTAAAAACTGATCGTGAATCGATACCTCTTAAAATATGAAATGATATGCACAAAAGAATAAAACACAGCAAGTTAGTATAATGGAATATAAAGCAAATGAAATAAACAAACACCTATCTGGGTGACCACTAAGGTTTGACATAGTTCTACCTAAGGTGGGCTCTTACGGTTCACTATATGCGGTTTAGTTTTAAAGTTAAGGTACCCGAACCAGCAGATTCCTCAATCCTCACCCATTATAGGCTCATATGGACCGGGTTCAGTTCAGGGGAATACATTTCCCTATGGCTGCACGGAGATGAAAATCTCACGAAGACATAGGTACGGATGTATTCCGAAAGTGATTCACTATCCTGCACAGAGATGAAAACCTCACGAAGGAGTAGCTTCTCGCTCCCACTTAAGGGTGCGACCACAACGGTCATGCAAGTGTAATGCAAAAACATTTTATAGAATCACATGCAATAAAAAGATCATAATTTTTAAATCAGATTTTTAAATTCGAACAAAAAGACATGAAATTATCGATTTTACGGCTTGACTCTCTTATTGGTCCCCAGCGGAGTCGCCAAGCTGTCGAAACCATTTTAAAGTTTGATTTAAAACGGGGATCGACTTTTAAAAAAACGAAAATGGGAGTCGCCACCAATCCCTTTTTACTTAGGTGTGATTGGATCACCTTAAAAATGTTTTATTTTAAAATACTAATTTTGGTCTATGAAAAATAAGAAAAATAGGTTCGGGATTCGGTTACGTATGAGGAAGGGTTAGCACCCTCATAACGCCCAAAAATTGGTACCAAATCAATAAAATCATGTCCTAATGTTGAAACTTTAAAAACTTTAGAAAATGGTCTTTTTATTTGAAGAAAAGAAACCCAGACTTGCCTATCTCAAAGAAATAAAACACCATACCCAGTAAGTTAGGATATAGCATCTCATGACTTTGAAACTAAGCACGTCTTTATTTTAGAAAATTCCTACCTCGAGACATAAAACGTCATACCCAGTAAGTCAGGACACAACGCTTTGAATTCCCAAGCATAGGTTTTTTATTTGAAATTTGAGATTTCTTTGTTCCGAAAGAATATAAACATCACATCCAGCACGTTAGGACACGATATTTTTAAACCCTCGTAACTAAAAAAACATCTCATGATTTACAAAACTTGTTAAAAGGATATTTAATTATTTAGCCAAACGGAAAATCGCAACCCAGCACGTTAGGACACTATTTCCCGAATTTCTAAATACAAAATATTGCCTTATTTTAAAAAAAACCTTTAGATAAAATATAGTAAGCTTGCAAAAAAAAATGTATTTTTTTTTATTTTGAACAATAATTCATGTGACAATATTGCATTTATAAACTATCTTACACAAATATTAAAAACAATTATAATACATTAGCATTTAATATAGACAATACAACTAAAATAACTACACTATAATAATTATAAAATAATAAATAAATAAAAGGGTATTGCATGGACAGATAAAATATATAAAGCAATATATATAAAACAATAAAAAATACTAAATAAATATTATAATAAATATATAATTTAATACACATAAAAGATAATACATAATAATATATATAATAATTTTGAATAAAGATATTTTCAAAAATATAATATAAATAATATATGTGAAACATATTATAAAATATAAATAAATTTTATACAAAAATAATATATAATATGATATAATATTATATAATATAAAGATTTTGAAAACATATAATATTAATATATAAAAATAATATATAATGAAAATAATTTTAAGTTAAATAAAAAATTAATAATAATAGTTTAATACATAAAGATATTGCATAAATATATATATATATATATAAATTTATACTATTAATGTACTAATATATAGATAATAGAGAAAATAATAGACTATTTAATATAGTAAAATAATTTAATACAATATTAAAATAATAAAATAAAAGGATATGAAAAAAAAAATTAAGACAAAGAAACAGGGGTTTAAAAACAATTTAAACAGATATGAAAGACTAAATTAAAATGCACGTTAAATCACAGGGGTTAAAATGGTAATTATGCCAAATTTTAAAACGACGTCGTAATATTTAATACAGCCCGAGGATTAAAAAGAAACCGAATATAAATTTTGGGGCCAAATCAAAAATAAAAAGAATTTAAAAATAAAAGAATTAAAAATAATAAAAATGAGGGAGGACTAAAATGGAAATTAATCCATCCAAAAGAAAACACGCGGATCTTTGCCCCGGGTCGGGTCAACACGCGGGTTGTATGCTTGAAAACGGCGTCGTTCTTTGGCATCTATAAAAGTCAAAAACAGTTCAAAAAAATCATTTTTATTCAATGTTAAAAAAAATAATAATAAGAGAGCTCTGAAATGCTCTCTGCCCTTTTCGTCTGGCCCCGATCGTCGGACATTCGGGCTTCCGTCACGCGCCTCACGCGCTGCCGCTGGCAGTGGCCGGAGTTTAAAACCCTCCATTCCAAAGGCAGTTTCCTCGTTCCCCTTTTATTTTAGTACTGTTTTATGTAAAATATGTACAAGATAAAATAAAAATAAAAATAGAAAATCACCTCCGAAAAAATAAATTCTATATTCTGTTTCAACGAATTTTTTACTTTTTATTCTCTATATTGTTTTGTCTCTGTGTTTTTTTTTTACAGGTTTATGATAGGCTTTTATAGCCTTTCGAAATGTAAAATAAAATAAAAAGTTGCCATGCTTGCTGTGATTTGCTTCCTTTTTCGTGCAGGTGAAGAGCGGCGAAGATCGTGGTGATGAGGCGCGTTGATGGCGGCATGTCTCGGGGGCGGAGGCGTGATCGAAGACGCGGGTGCGAGGATCTGATTGCGGCGCAAAGGGCTGAGGTGCTGCAAGGTGGCGCTTAGGTTCCTGCTTGCGGCGCCTAGGGTTTCAGAAACTCTAGGCTGAAACTGTTTTGGTATTGGGCCTTTTGGGCCGCGCAAATTTGGATCTGGGTAGTTAAAACCTGTTTTGGGTCTGGGTCAGTCTGTTTGGGTCATCTGTTTGGGTTTAAGGCTAATTGTAATTGGGCTACTGGATTAGGGTGTAATTGGGCTTGTAACAGGGATTATAAAAATAAATTTAACATTTATTTTTTATTTTTGATTTTCTATTTTGGTTTTCGAGGGTCCGGGCAAAATGGGCCATCTACAATAGTAACATGTATATATAAAAAATAGCGACAAAAAAATAAAAAATGATAATAATAAAATAATACTAATAATACTAATGGATATAGTAATAATAATAAAAAAGGTAATAATAATATTAAAATAATAATTATAATAGTATAATAATAATAACTGAATGGGTATTAATAATAATAATAATAATAATAATAATAATAATAATAATAATAATAATGAATAACAATAATAAGCAAAATAAAAGTATTAATAATAAAATAATAGTAATAATATTAAAATTAATAATGATAAATAAAATAATAATGAAAATAGAAATACTAAATAGTAATATTTGAAAGTAATAATCATAATATTAATAATAAAAATAGCGATGATAATAAGTATAATAAATATAATAAATATGATTATAGTAATAATAATATTATATAAAAAGAAATAATAAAAAAACAATAATAGTAATGGTAAAATTAAAATAATAGATATAATAGTAAAATAATAGTAATAGTGATAGTGTTAATAATAATATTAATAGTAATGAAAATAATAAGAGTAATAGTAATATTAAGAATAACAAAAATATTAAAAATAATAATAATAAAATTAATAATAACATAATAAAAATCACAAAAGAGGTGAAAAAAGACGAAATCGAATCATTAAATAAAAGTTTGGGGGAAAAACAGAAAATAAACAGGGCAAGTGGGCCGGATTGTGACGTGCTTGAAAAGAGAGGGACCAAAATGGGAAAATTCCCAAGTCCTCTATGCGCTGCGTTTCAGTGTGGACCAAGTTGAAACAAAGGAAAAATTATTGGGCAAAATTGGAAATAAAAAAAACCTGATCGCAAAACCATGAAAAAGCGGAGGGGCTAAATACGAAATTAGCCCCTCCATCAAAAACACGCGGATCCTTCCCCTTGCGCGGGTCGGACTCGGGTCGGCCTCCCAAAACGACACCGTTTTGGTGCCTGGGGAGGCCGAATGAAACGACGCCGTTTTGATAGCTATATAAGAGCTAAAAAAATTTTAAAAATTCATTTGAAACTTGTCTTTTTTTTTTTAAAAAAAAGGGAGAACTCTTTTTCTCTCTGCAGCTCTCCTGGTCCCGCCGGACTTAGTAGTGAAGCTCAGTAGCATGCACCGCACATCCACACCATCACAAGACGGTGGCGAAACTCCCAAAATAGGTAAAATTTTTCTTTTTCTTTTTTGTATTTTAATAAATATATATTATATATGAGTAAAAAAACAAAAATAAAAAACAGTATTTGAAAAATGAAAAGAAAAAAAACCCTTTGATGTTTTATGAACTGTGTATATTCCGTGTAAAAGTATGTCTCTGTATATTTGCGTGTGTCACCCTTTTTACAGATTATGCTAGGGTTTTTATAACCCAAAAGCGAATAAAAAATAAATAAACACAGGGCTCCTATTTCGCTGTTTTCTGTCGCTTTCTTTCCTTGTTTCGCAGGTGAATGGCGAAGATCTCGGCGGGGGAGCGTCGTCCGTGCGTAGATTGCGGCGCGACCGAAGGCCTGTGTTGGGGCTGCGCTGGGAGCTTGCGGCGCGAGGGAAACCTAGGGTTTCAAAAACCCTTGGTTTCTGATTTAGTGTTGGGCCTTTTGGGCCCCGTAGGTCAGTTGGGTTAGGCTAGGATTGGGTCTGAGGGGTAATGGTTTATTGGGTCAGGGTGTAACTAGGCCACGGGTAGTTTATTGGTTTTGGGTCTGTACTGGACTATAAAAGGACTTTATTAAACATTATTTTTATTTTTATTTTTTGGTTTTTTCTGAATGGAATGGGCCCGGGCAAAATGGGCCGATTACAGCTGCCCCTTTTTGCTCATTGTCGTGTAACAAGAATAGAGCAAAGACTATAAAAGGTCCAATTTTGCCCGGTCTTTGCCAAGCCTTGACTTCTTGGTCCTCGTCTTCTTCAAATGGCTTCCAATTCCACTGCAATTTCAATGGTATTGGCACTTCATCTTGATTTTAATTTCTGATGGCTTCAATCTGCTTCACTGCAACTTCAGGAAGGCAATATCCGCTATCTTTAATCTGCTCCACTGCAACTTCAGGGAGGTCAGACTAGTATCTTTGATCTTCTTCCTGCAACTTCAGGAAGATAAGATCTGCTATCTTCAGTCTGCTCCACTACAACTTCAGGGACGCCAGACTAGTATCTTCGATCTGCTTCCTGCAACTTCAGGAATGCCAAATCTGCTATCTTCAGCCTGCTCCACTGCAAACTCAGGGAGACAAGATCTGAAAGTGTCTTCGATCTGCTTCCTGCAACTTCAGGAAGATAAGATCTGTTGTCTTCAGTCTACTCCGCTGCAATTTCAGGGAGATGAGACTTTCTATGGTAAATTCAATCCGACCTACTGCAACTTCAGAGGTATAGGATTCATCATTTTAATCTGCTCCACTGCAACTTTAGGGAGATAGGATTAACTGTCTTCAGTCTGCTCCACTGTAACTTCAGGGAGATAAGATTTGTAATCTTCAGCCTGCTCCCTTGCTACCTCAGGGAGATAAGGCTGGTGGCTAAAATCTGCTCCCCTGCTACCTCGGGAAGATAAGATTCTCCGTCTTCGATTTGCTCCACTGCTATCTCAGAGAAACAAAATCTACAATCTTTAGTCTGCTTCCTTGCTACCTCAGGAAGATAAGACTAATGGATTAAATCTGCTCCCCTACTACCTCGAGAAGATAAGATTCACCTGTCTACAATCTGCAGTCTACTCCCTTGCTACCTCAGGAAGATAAGACTACGAACTTCAGCCTGCTCCCTTGCTACCTCAGGGAAATAAGGCTAGTGGCTAAAATCTGCTCCCCTTCTACCTCAGGAAGATAAGATTCGCCGTCTTCGATTTGCTCCACTGCTATCTCAGGGAGACAAGATCTACAATCTTTAGTCTGCCCCCTTGCTACATCAGGAAGATAAGACTTGTAACTTCAACCTGCTCCACTACATCTTCTAGGAGATAAGGTTGGTGGCTTCAATCTGCTTCACTGCAACTTTAGGAAGATAAGATTTGCCGTTCGATCTTGTTCCACTACTGCTTAGGGTGACAAGATCTACAATCTTCGACCTATTCCACTGTTGATCAGGGAGATAGGACTGGTGAATTCACCGATGTTGCTACACCATCCTCTGGGGGACATATCCTGTAGACTCGGTTTTATATGCTTATGTTTATGCCAAATGATTAGGATGCTATAATCGGAATGAATCTAATGCTCCTAACTAAATGTATTATGGACGACATTTGCATGAATGCAGAATGTCATAAGAATGATCCCATCTGTATAATGATTAGGATGCAATGATCGAAATGAATCTAATGCTCCTAAGTAAATGATATTAGGGATGACATTTGCATGAATGCAGAATGTTATGAGAATGATCTCCTTCTATCTTTTTTTTTTTTAATGTACAACAATTAGGATACAATGATCGGAATGAATCAAATGCTCCTAATTGGAAGTGTATGAATGATATATAAATGCATGAGAATGATCCCTTTTTAATGTTTGGGTTGTCATTGCTCATAGTTCATCAAGGTTCTATCACTGATGCGTTACCATGCTTTCTCGTTCAGCTGGTATCTTTGACAGAAAACCCAAAGAAACAATCATATTCTGCTCAACAAGCTTGCCCCGCTGTAATTTTAGAGTCCCTTCCACTGTACCTTTTGGGACATAAAGTTTGTACCTCCCACTGTAACTTCAGGGGAATAATATTTGATTTCTTCCATCCATCCTGTTACCACTCAGAGGTCTAGAATTTGTATCATCTTCAATCAGTTTGATCTGTTACACCATTCTCTGGGTGTAATGACCAGATGTATGAATGCAGGGTATCATTTTTCTTTTCCTGAGAATGATCCCCTTTTACACTTGGGTTGACATTGCTCGTCATTTGTCAAAATGGTATCACCGACGAAATGTCTTATCCAATAAAAATCTGAAGAGATAATCATCTTTCAATATTTCCAACCCTTAGGCTTGGTGAGTTCTAAACAATAGTCCTGTTTCAGATTCTCATATTATTTAGGAGCTTCTAGAGTAATATGCAAAACTCCTTTTATGAAAGTATTATTAGTCCATTAATCATTATTTCAATATAAAATGCTTGAAAAAGAACACAACAATGGACGAGAAAGAAATTGATCAGGAGCATAGCTCGAAACAAATAAGTTAATCAAAGATAACCAAGGCAATAAAAGAAAATTGACTGGGGTGTATCTTGAAAAGAATAAAGTAATCAAAGATAGCCAATGCCATAAAAGAAAATTGATTGGGATGTATCTTGAAAAGAATAAAGTAATCAAAGATAGCAAATTCAAAATGGGTAAGATAGAAGCTAGGTGCCCCAGATATCACAGCCTGAGCGTCTCTGTACAAACTTCTTGAGGACCATTTTGAGCTCAATACGTATTTAGAGGATCTGGAGTACTTTGTTAATGCCCCAAGACGTAACATACTTCCTCGTTGTTAATTCAGGCATAGCAAGACTACCACATACCCTATCTTTGATCAAAATTTGAGCCGCCCTTTTCGGGTTTTCAGCTTAAAACCCCTTTGGTCTCAAAGCGCCCTTTGCGGGTTTTCGCCTTGGCCTCTCCTCTTTTTTTTTTTTTGATCTCAAGGCACCCTTTGTGGGTTTTCACCTTGGCCTTTCCCCTTTCAGGTAAAATACTTCTTGACTGAACCTGAATCCACCGGATTGGGCAAGTCTTTGGCATCCATCTCGGTCAATATCAATGTTCCTCTAGAATAGGCCTTCTTTACAACATAAGGTCCTTCCCAGTTTGGCATCTGCTTTCCTCTGAAATCATTTTGTAGAAGAAAAATCTTTCAATACTAGGTCCCCATCATGACATTCCCTTGGGTGGACCATTTTCGACATAAATCAACATCATCCATTTTTGGTACATTTGACTATGATGAATACTTTCAAACCCTTTTCTTCAGCCAAGTTTACTGGAGACATTCTACTTCATTCAATTCTTGACTCAATCAAAGCTTGGAGCAAAGGAATCTCGATTTTCATGGGCAAGACCACTTCTATTCCATAAACCAATGGGAAAAGTGTTGCTCCAAAAAAAGTCCTGGTCGACGTTTGATAAGCATAGAGAATAAATGATAGCTTCTTATGCCAACCTTTACAAGTCTCGGTCATCCTTCCTACAATTCTTATTTTGTTATTTTGTTTTTTTAGCTGCCTTTGTTGCTCTATGATATGGCGTTTGATCTTTGAACAGACTACAAACTTTTGACATTGTCCTTTTTGGCATTCTTTGTCGGCGCTTGATCTCTCTTTTTCTTTTTTGGAATTTGATGACTATCGACTTTGTAACATTGGCATATGAAGCTACTTCCACCCTCTTAGTGAAGTAAACGATGACCACGACAATGAATCGATGTCGACTAGAAGCTTTTGACGAGATCGGCCCCATAATATCCATTCCTCAC
This sequence comes from Gossypium sturtianum, assembly GCA_025698515.1. NCBI lineage: Eukaryota > Viridiplantae > Streptophyta > Magnoliopsida > Malvales > Malvaceae > Gossypium > Gossypium sturtianum. The sequence continues at coordinate 122,039,527 of CM046952.1, forward strand.
ATATAAAAAAAATCTGTGAAGAAATAGATGAGGCACATAAGTCTTGTCTTCCTCAAATTGGCCTTTACGACATAACTGAAGCAATATCCCTTTTATGGTGAACCAATAGTACCCGAACCTTATGATTAGCCTAGCTTTTGTAGAACCATTATCATGTTCTTTAAACACTCTTATGGACCTCTTTTAAGATTTTCCCAGGTGTGTCTTGATATGATCATGCAAAAACATCTTTGAATTCTTGAAAATAGCTCAATGATGTCTTGCCTTATTTCTGTGGTGAACTGGGCTTCGATCTTCACCCCTTTCCTAGGTTCGCAATGTCCATTGACCCTATGTAAGGTAGGATCTATTTTTCATCTTGTTCTACCATTCTTAACAAACCAGAAGATAGGTTACAATCTCTGTAATCTTTAAAGTCCTGAGATCCTTCTAGACACATATATCACTCGAAAGGAGACTCGAGTCGATGCATTGCTGCTCTCACATCGTTGATATCCTGAGACCTATTGTAGGTTCAAGGAAGATTCGAAAGAATAAATGATTCAAAGAATGATTATTTGTATGGTCATAAAGAATGAAAGAATACTTGAAAGAAAGTCTAAAGAACAAACAAAAAAAAACAATTGTTTGTACAGTATGAAATAGTAAAAATAAAAGAGTATTTGCTCAAAAAGATGCATTTTATTGAAATAAAAATTCTGGACACAAACCTATTTCGCAAAAGGATTCTTATTACCTCTAGGCTTAAGGCAACAAGTGTGTTTTGAATATTACTCTAGATTAGCTCTAAAAATATAGGGATCTCTTCCACAGTCCAATTATTCAAAACACTCACAAGTATGCAAGGTCTTGGAAACTTCGTTCCCCGGTTCCATCTCCGCTGTATCTAAATCAGGGATAACAGGATTAGCAGGTGTAACACCCCAAACCCGGACAAGACACCACGTCCGAATCTGGTATGTTACGGGGAAAATGCTTTTGAGAGATCAGATTTAACGTTTAAAAGCTGGGTGGAAACACAGGGTCTTTGAAACAAATTTGAGTAGTCCTGTTTAAAAAAAACAGTTGATGTATTTGAAACCCGGAGATTTTGAAAACTTAGCCAGAATTTGTAGTTAAAACGAGTTATTACCATTTAAAACCTCATTAGTTTCTTAGTGATACATAAAACACTTTAAAACTTAGGAGACTACAAGTTTGATTTGGAAACCTTTTTGTATTTGTTTATCGTGAACTTAGTGCGATACCCGATGGTATAGTTTAAAAACACGTTGCGTTATAACATCGTCTTTCCAGCTTTTAGTAAAACTTATTCCGAGTTACTTTGTTAAGGCATATCAAAATCAACTTAAAACATAGACAACATAAAACATAACTTAAAAAGGCCTTTTACAATCCGAAATAAAACCCAATTTAAAGTAATAAACTAAAGTACCCAAATAGTAGAGTCTGAGCAAAACTTTATTAAAGCATGGCATGTGCACCCCGAGTCCATCCCGACTCCATGTTCGCGTCTACGGGTCACCTGAAAAGTCAAAGGAGAGGGTGAGTCGAGTGACTCAGTGTGCAAATCCCGCTCCCGAAGAAACAACATGCTAACACACAACATACATAGCAACATAAATAATGCAACCCGATCCTAACCATCCATATCGCCTTTTCTACCCCGTGTGGTACCAAACCACTGGTGGTGCCAAACCACTGGTGACATATAGTCACAATGTGTTACCAAAACACTGGTGTCCCAAAGACACAATATCCGTCAATGTGCTACCAAAGCACTGGTGTCCCAAAGACACAATTGTGCTACCAAAGCACTGGTGACCGAAGTCACAAATCCATTGATGATGGGGCCAACCCATCGTGTGATACCAAATCACTAGCAGACGATCCCATATCTCAAGTGGGGCCAACCCACGGTGGTCAAACCACAGGGACAAGTCGCAATGAGGTGCCAAACCTCCGTGTCCCAAAGACACAATGTGCTACCAAAGCACTGGTGACCGTAGTCACAAATCTGGTGATGGGGCCAACCCATCGTGTGATACCAAATCACTGGCGTCAATCCCGTATAATCATTTGTGGGGCCAACCCACTGTGGTACTGAGCCACTGGGACGAGACGCTGAGGTACCAAACCTCTGAGGTGCCAAACCTCCGTGACCCAAAGTCACAAAGTGTGCTACCAAAGCACTGGTGCTCGTCAGCACAATATACCACTGCTCCCTCCTCTCGTATCACCCACACATATCATACTCATGTAATCGTGCATATCATACAATCATGCATGTCATACAATCATGCATATCATACCAATATATCTAATCTCATATCCCATGTCACATATAACCACAACCATGGTATCATGTAAATCATCAGTAAATTTATAACAATAGTGATACCGACTTACCCGAGTCCGTAATCATACCCATTAGGTATCATAACAATCACCATCATTACATTAGTTATCACACAGGTTATCAAACATATTACTAAATATAAGTGTGTTAGTATACACACTGTAAAACCGAGTCTAAGGATCCCTACGAATCACTCTGAGTCCCTTGATTATCAAACCCCTAGAACAATCGACCAACATAGGATTAGGCACTAAGACCATTCGGCCAAAGACCATCAACCAAAGAATCAACATTAATCATTACCCTACACTTGCGAATGGTTTGGTTTCCAAACAAACCCCAACCAAAAGTGGCTCTTTTGACAATCGGCCTTCACCTAGAAATAGAATCATTAATCTCTTGTAGCCTACCTTAATGAAATCAAACGAGTGAAGTAATATCACTTACCACACTTACCTAATCACTTAACAGATGAAGATGGCTCCTCTTGTTTGCTTGAAACCCTTTGGTGTCCTATAATGAAGGGATTAGAATCCTTCAAAAAAATGACCATAGTCGGCCCTTGATCAAACCATAACCAACAAAGATCAAAAGAGGAAGATATGGCCATTCGGCCTTGCACTTACTAACACCCAATATTCGCCAACCTATGACTTCTAGGAGAGGAGAGGTTCGCCAACTTTTAGAACAAGATGAAGAAAGAATTCGGCTTATTCCCAAAGAAGGAACACAAGAGAAAGGTGTATAGAAGGGGATTGGTATTCGGTCAACAGTGGAAGGAAGATTCGGCTCACAAGTGTTAAGATAGAAGGAAAACAAAAATGGGTAAAGGGGGAGTACTTACGGTTTTGAAAGAAATAAGGAATGGAGAGAGAGCTTTGGAGAATGGGTTTCGGCTACCAATAAGAGTCAAGGGGAAACAAAGAAATTTCGGCAAGGTGAAATTGCTTAAGCTTTCGGTTTTTGAAAAGGAAGAAAATGAGAACTTACTTGGAGAAATTCGGCTACTAGGAGATTGAAAGAAAAACAAGCAAGTTCGGCACTAGATGTTTACACTTTCGGTTTCCACACAGAAAATGAAAGATAACTTCTTTAGAATTTCGGCTTTGGTTTCTCAAAAAGAAAGAATTTTGGCTTACCAGAATGATGACCGAAATGCTAAGAAATTTGCCAAAAAGATTCGGCACTACCCTTCCCACACCCAAACCAAAACCGGCCACTACCCATCAAGTTCCCAAGTTTCGGCCAACACCTCCACAAACCCCCAAACATTCGGCCACATCCCCCCATTCACTCCCAACCACCATTTCAAACTACATGACCAAGTCTCCCTCCAACAAATGCTCTCCACCCCTCATTTGAATATGAAGACTTGGTCCAAGGTAGTGTTCTAGTTGCTCTCTACCTCTACTCCCATGCCGTCCAAAATAGGTAACAAAAAGGGGACTCCTGCTGCTCGAACACTGGACCTCCACTCCTTGAAGTTGGCGCCAAACCAAGCTCCCCCATGTGGCGCATGCCTTGCCACTTTTCCAGCTCTTCCTTTGTGCAACAAAACCTCAAATAAAATTCTTAAACCCCGCTTCCTCAGCCCCTTCACTTAACACCCAAAACCAAAATTTTCCCATTCTCTCGTGCACACTCCTAGCCTACAATTAAGCTCCTAAAACACCGAAATAACCACACAAAGACACTAAACACATGCAATAACATGCAACAACAAAATAGCCCCCTAACCCGGGATATTACAGTTCTACCCCCTTAAAAATAATTTCGGCCCCGAAATTACCTGGTCAAAAGAGTTGCGGGTATTGCTGTTTCATCGTATCCTCGGGTTCCCACGTCGCTTCTTCCACGCCATGATTCCGCCAAAGAACCTTAACCAAAGGCACAGACTTTCTACGCAGAACCTTCACATCTCGATCAAGAATCTGCACAGGTTCCTCTTCCACAGACAAGTCTGGATTCACCTCGATCTCTTGCACTGCTACCACATGCGACGGATCTGAACGATACCTCCGAAGCATCGAAACATGGAAAACGTCGTGAATCTGACTAAGTTCTGCTGGCAACTCAAGCTGATACGCCACTGGCCCAACTCGCCTCAATACCCTATACGGCCCAATGAACCTCGGACTAAGCTTGCCTTTCTTCCCGAACCTCAACACCTTCTTCCACGGTGAGACCTTCAGAAACACTCGATCCCCACAAATAACTCTATATCTCTTCGCTTAAGATCGGCATAGGACTTCTGCCGGTCCGAAGCTTCCTTTAATCGAGTCTGAATCAGCTTAACCTTGTCCTCAGTCTCAGCAACCAACTCAGGTCCTAACAACTGACGTTCACCTAACTCTGTCCAACATGTAGGTGAGCGACACTTCCTGCCATACAACGCCTCATACGGAGCCATCTTAATGCTCGCTTGGTAACTGTTGTTGTAGGCAAACTCAGCTAATGGTAGAAACTCCTCCCAACTACCTCTGAAATCCAGAACACAACCTCTCAGCATGTCTTCTAAGATCTGAATGACCCTTTCTGATTGACCGTCGATCATGGGTGAAAAGCCGTAAATCTTGAAATCCAAACGAGTACCTGGAGCTTGATGCAACGCTTTCCGAACCTTGACGTAAATCTAGGATCCCTATCCGAGATTATTGAAACTCGCACGCCGTGCAACCTCACTATCTCTGAAACATACAGCTTCGCTAACTTCTCGAGTGAGTAGTCAACCCTCACCGAATAAAGTGAGTGATTTAGTCGATCGATCCACCACTACCCAAATCCCAATCCTTCTTGCTTGGCGTGGCGGTAACCCACCGACAAAATCCATGGTTATCCTTTCCCACTTCCATCGAGGAATCTTTACAGTGAAGCAATCCCGACGGCAATGATGTTCACCCTTGACTCACGACAAGTTAGACATTTCCCAACAAACTCACACCTCTTTTCTTCAAACCAGTGCCACCAAAATCGCTTCTCTAAGATCCTTATACATTTTGCTACCTCCGGGATGCATAGCATGAGGATCGCTATATGCGTCTGAAGAATCTTCTCTCCTCACTCAACATCTTTGGGCATACAAGCCTTACCTTGAAAACACGTAACCTCGTCCTTTGGAATCAGAACCCTCCAAACCACCATCTTGCACTTGCAACCTTCGCGCACTCGACTCGAACCTCATCCAACAATCTGTTTCTCTCTCGATCGCTCAACCCAAGTAGGCTTAACTGCAGCTCTGCGCGAGAATACTCCCGTCGTCATACAAGCTCAAATGGGCAAACAATGCTCTTAAGTCCGAACAACCTTACGGCTCAACGCGTCGCCACCACGTTAGCCTTGCCCGGATGATACTCAATCGAACAATCGTAATCTTTCAAAATTCAACCCATCTACGCGCCTCAAATTCAAATCCTTCGAGTCGGTAGATACTTCGGACTCTTATGATCCGTGTAGACTATCGATCTCTCTCCATATAAGTAGTGCCTCCAAATCTTTAAAGCGAAAACTACAAACCGCTAGCTCCAAATCGTAAGCGCGTCGGATAGTTAACCTCATGTGGCCTCACCGCCTAGAAGCGTAAGCCACAACCTTACCTTCCCGCATCAACACACAACCTGCACTGTATGTGATGCATCGCATGAGGACTGTGTATTCCTTACCACCTCAAAGTTGAATCGAACCGGAGCCTCGGTCAAAATCTTCTTTAACTTATCGGCTTTCCTGCTTGTTTCTCGACCATACAAACGGAACCTCTTTCCTTAACAACTTAGTCATCGTACGCTGCTATCAACGAGAAACCCTCAACAAACCTTCGGTAGTATCCGGCCAAACCCAGAAAACTACGAATCTCAGCCACTGACCTAGGTGGCTTCCAATCCAAGACAGCCTCAATCTTACGAGGATCTACACGAATCCCCTCACCCGACACTACATGACCCAAGAACGCCACTTCTCTAAGCCGTAACTCGCACTTACTGAACTTAGCATAGAGTTGCTTTTCCCTCAGAATCTGCAGCACCACCCTCAAATGCGCATCATGCTCTTCCTCTGTCCTTGAGTACACCAAGATGTCGTCTATGAAAACCACCACGAAACGATCTAGATATCACTTTGAAACACCCTATTCATCATATCCATAAACGCCGCTGCAGGTGCGTTAGTCAACCCGAATGGCATTACCAGAATTCGTAGTGCCCATACCGAGTCCGGAACGCTGTTTTATGGATATCCGCCTCCTTAACCTTTAATCGGTGATACCTGGACCTCAAGTCGATCTTCAAAATACCGCAGCACCTTTCACCGATCAAACAAATCGCCTATCCGCGCAAACGGATACTTGTTTTTAATCGTCGACTTGTTCAATCAAGCGTAGTCTATGCACATCCGCATCGAGCCATCTTTCTTCTTAACGAATAATACCGGCGCGCACTTACGGCGAAACACTTGGCCCGATAAAACCTCGATCCAATAACTCCCGGATCTCGAGCCTTAAGCTCCACCAATTCCTTTGGTGCCATCCTATACGAGCAATAGACACCGCGCAAATCCTGCAATGATCTATCCCCGAACTCAACCTCTCGATCCAAGGCAAACCCTAAGCTCCTCAGAAACACATCAAGAAATTCCTTAACAAGCACGAACCTTCTCAACAATGGACTCTTTAGCCTCCAAGGCATACACATGAACTACATACGCTTCACGGCCTTTCTCGACCATCTTCTCGCTTTCAAAGCGGATACCACATTTGATAAGTAATCCCTCCGATTACCTATCATAGCCACCTCCTCACCATCAACCGTCTTAAGAACCATGCGCTTGGTCGCAATCCAACCTCGCCTCGGTACTTAACCACCAATCCATCCCGAGAATCGATCGAACTCCCCAAACGGCGGCTCCATCGGATCAAGAAAATACTACCCCTTGAGTTCTAGAGGTACATCTCTAAACAGCTTATCTACTACTACAGAGTGACCTAACGGACTAATCACGCCTCATCCGCCTAGAAGATATCTCGAGTCTAAGTCCATTGTCTCTACTATACTATCGGCAACATAAGAGTGCGTAGAAACCCACATCAATTAAAGCAGATAAAGGGGTACCAAAAATCAAGAACGCATCGGTTATGACGTCCGGCATGCGCCGCTCTCCTCTCGGCGCCTCGCGGCATATACCACCCAGTCGTTTAGCGTCCGAACTACTGCACCTCGCCGGTGCTCCACGGCCCCACTGTAACCATTACCACCTCTACCATTACCACGGCCCCTCTGCGGTGGCGGTCCATAACCTCTGAACTCGACACGGCTCGACTCCGACCGAATCCTGGCCATCCTACGCGGACAATCCCTAATGCGATGATCCGTAGAACCACATTCGAAGCAACCTTTTCCACCACCCAAAGAACCACCCCAATGAGATTTCCCACATCGACATACATCATGCGGTGGTCCTCGCCTAGCAAAGAACAACCCTAGCAGACGATTCGCCCCACTTCGGCCTAGCCCTCTTCTCGCAGACACCCGACGAACCGTAAGACCCAAGCTCCTCTTAAGCCTACTCCTGTCCATACTCGCCTCACGGACTCCTTAACACCTTCTCGGCTACCTTAGCCTTCTCAACTAAGACAAAGAACTCGCGCCCTGGCGAGGAGCAATCAGCAGCCTCAACTCGTCTCGCAGACCATCCTCGAAACGAACACACCTCTCATGCTCAGTGGCCACAATGCCCCTGGCATACCTACTCAGCTTCAGGAACTCGGCCTCGTACTCAGCAACGGATTTACTCCCCTGAACAAGCCTCAGAAATGCCTTTCGCTGGGAGTCGATGTAACTAGCCCCGATGTATTTCTTTTGATATGCAGCTCTGAAGTAATCCCATGTCAAATCCTCTGCTGCCACACTATCCCGAACCGTGAGCCACCACTGATATGACTCATCCCGGAGAAGCGATACGATACCCTTCAGCTTCTCTTCAGCCGTCAAGTCCAGATCATCCATGATCCGCTCAGTTGCCTCCACCAATATTCAAGAAGTTGCTAGGAGCAACCCTGCAGACACCTCGGAAGAATTCAGCCCCATTAGCCCGGAGTCGCCAGAACAGATTTCCTAACTCCCGCACCACCACCGCCCCACTACCCTTTCCAACACTCGCAAAGATCGCTCGTGACACTGCGTCATCCCCACCGATCTTGGAACTCACCACCTCCACCGGTGGCGAAACCCGTATCTCATTTTCTCGAACCCCGACTGGATCCTACGGGCTCAGAAACCGTCATTCTACCCCTACCTCTACCACGAGTATTACGACCACGTCCGCCTCGAGTGCTCATGTCTAATCTTTCTACGTATCTGGTTAAGGAATTTTATGCATCAGTATTTATTCCACTTGTTTAAAAACAAGTCTTATGAATATTTAATGAGGATTTGTTCTCGCGAGTTCACAGAATCCTATCAGTCTCAATCTCTAAAGTAGCATACTACTGCTAATCATCAAATCATATCATATCCAATCAATTCACAAAGAATAGTCCGGGGTACTTACCTGGGCGAACTGGTGCCGGAGACTCGGTGCCATGCCTTTCAAACCATACTTTCAAAACAACCACTTAAACAGACTTTTAAAAACCATTTTGGGCCTCAGGCCCACAGCCGAGCCTTTGAACTTGGCTCTGATACCACAAATGTAACACCCCAAACCCGGACAAGACACCACGTCCGAATCTGGTATGTTACGGGGAAAATGCTTTTGAGAGATCAGATTTAACGTTTAAAAGCTGGGTGGAAACACAGGGTCTTTGAAACAAATTTGAGTAGTCCTGTTTAAAAAAAACAGTTGATGTATTTGAAACCCGGAGATTTTGAAAACTTAGCCAGACTTTGTAGTTAAAACGAGTTATTACCATTTAAAACCTCATTAGTTTCTTAGTGATACATAAAACACTTTAAAACTTAGGAGACTACAAGTTTGATTTGGAAACCTTTTTGTATTTGTTTATCGTGAACTTAGTGCGATACCCGATGGTATAGTTTAAAAACACGTTGCGTTATAACATCGTCTTTCCAGCTTTTAGTAAAACTTATTCCGAGTTACTTTGTTAAGGCATATCAAAATCAACTTAAAACATAGACAACATAAAACATAACTTAAAAAGGCCTTTTACAATCCGAAATAAAACCCAATTTAAAGTAATAAACTAAAGTACCCAAATAGTAGAGTCTGAGCAAAACTTTATTAAAGCATGGCATGTGCACCCCGAGTCCATCCCGACTCCATATTCGCGTCTACGGGTCACCTGAAAAGTCAAAGGAGAGGGTGAGTCGAGTGACTCAGTGTGCAAATCCCGCTCCCGAAGAAACAACATGCTAACACACAACATACATAGCAACATAAATAATGCAACCCGATCCTAACCATCCATATCGCCTTTTCTACCCCGTGTGGTACCAAACCACTGGTGGTGCCAAACCACTGGTGACATATAGTCACAATGTGTTACCAAAACACTGGTGTCCCAAAGACACAATATCCGTCAATGTGCTACCAAAGCACTGGTGTCCCAAAGACACAATTGTGCTACCAAAGCACTGGTGACCGAAGTCACAAATCCATTGATGATGGGGCCAACCCATCGTCGTGTGATACCAAATCACTAGCAGACGATCCCATATCTCAAGTGGGGCCAACCCACGGTGGTCAAACCACAGGGACAAGTCGCAATGAGGTGCCAAACCTCTGGTGTCCCAAAGACACAATGTGCTACCAAAGCACTGGTGACCGTAGTCACAAATCTGGTGATGGGGCCAACCCATCGTGTGATACCAAATCATCGGCGCTAATCAGTATAATCATTTGTGGGGCCAACCCACTCGTGGTACCGAGCCACTGGGACGAGACGAGGTACCAAACCTCTGGAGGTGCCAAACCTCTGTGACCCAAAGTCACAAAGTGTGCTACCAAAGCACCGGTGCTCACAAAGACAATATACCACTGCTCCCTCCTCTCGTATCACCCACACATATCATACTCATGTAATCGTGCATATCATACAATCATGCATGTCATACAATCATGCATATCATACCAATATATCTAATCTCATATCCCATGTCACATATAACCACAACCATGGTATCATGTAAATCATCAGTAAATTTATAACAATAGTGATACTGACTTACCCGAGTCCAGAATCATACCCATTAGGGTATCATAACAGTCACCACTGTTACATTAGTTATCACACAGGTTATCAAACATATTACTAAATATAAGTGTGTTAGTATACACACCTGGTAAAACCGAGTCTAAGGATCCCTACGAATCACTCTGAGTCCCTTGATTATCAAACCCCTAGAACAATCGACCAACATAGGATTAGGCACTAAGACCATTCGGCCAAAGACCATCAACCAAAGAATCAACATTAATCATTACCCTACACTTGCGAATGGTTTGGTTTCCAAACAAACCCCGAACCAAAAGTGGCTCTTTTGACAATCGGCCTTCACCTAGAAATAGAATCATTAATCTCTTGTAGCCTACCTTAATGAAATCAAACGAGTGAAGTAATATCACTTACCACACTTACCTAATCACTTAACAGATGAAGATGGCTCCTCTTGTTTGCTTGAAACCCTTTGGTGTCCTATAATGAAGGGATTAGAATCCTTCAAAAAAATGACCATAGTCGGCCCTTGATCAAACCATAACCAACAAAGATCAAAAGAGGAAGATATGGCCATTCGGCCTTGCACTTACCAACACCCAATATTCGGCCAACCTATGACTTCTAGGAGAGGAGAGGTTCGACCAACTTTTAGAACAAGATGAAGAAAGAATTCGGCTTATTCCCAAAGAAGGAACACAAGAGAAAGGTGTATAGAAGGGGATTGGTATTCGGTCAACAATGGAAGGAAGATTCGGCTCACAAGTGTTAAGATAGAAGGAAAACAAAAATGGGTAAAGGGGGAGTACTTACGGTTTTGAAAGAAATAAGGAATGGAGAGAGAGCTTTGGAGAATGGGTTTCGGCTACCAATAAGAGTCAAGGGGAAACAAAGAAATTTCGGCAAGGTGAAATTGCTTAAGCTTTCGGTTTTTGAAAAGGAAGAAAATGAGAACTTACTTGGAGAAATTCGGCTACTAGGAGATTGAAAGAAAAACAAGCAAGTTCGGCACTAGATGTTTACACTTTCGGTTTCCACACAGAAAATGAAAGATAACTTCTTTAGAATTTCGGCTTTGGTTTCTCAAAAGAAAGAATTTTGGCTTACTGAATGATGACCGAAATCCTAAGAAATTTGCCAAAAGATTCGGCACTACCCTTCCCACACCCAAACCAAAACCGCCACTACCCATCAAGTTCCCAAGTTTCGCCAACACCTCCACAAACCCCCAAACATTCGGCCACATCCCCATTCACTCCCAACCACCATTTCAAACTACATGACCAAGTCTCCCTCCAACAAATGCTCTCCACCCCTCATTTGAATATGAAGACTTGGTCCAAGGTAGTGTTCTAGTTGCTCTCTACCTCTACTCCCATGCCGTCCAAAATAGGTAACAAAAAGGGGACTCCTGCTGCTCGAACACTGGACCTCCACTCCTTGAAGTTGGCGCCAAACCAAGCTCCCCCATGTGGCGCATGCCTTGCCACTTTTCCAGCTCTTCCTTTGTGCAACAAAACCTCAAATAAAATTCTTAAACCCCCGCTTCCTCAGCTCCCTTCACTTAACACCCAAAAACCAAAATTTTCCCATTCTCTCAGGCACACTCCTAGCCTACAATTAAGCTCCTAAAACACCGAAATAACCACACAGCACACTAAACACATGCAATAACATGCAACAACAAAATAGCCCCCTAACCCGGGATATTACAGCAGGGTTATCTCTTAGGTCAGAATCCTGAGCCAACTTGGAAATTCATGGATACCCCAGCATCAGCTTGACCTTGTTGAGGCCTAATTGTAACAGATGGCTTTTGAGGATATGCTTCAGGTTGTGCATGCGGTGGGGTAAAACACGGAGGGTAATCCTCATTATCTTCTCCAGCATTAGTCATGGGACCTTTTCCCTTGTCCATTGCCCCATTCAGTAGCTGAATCATTTGAGCCACCATATTCCTTTAGGCTTCCATCATTTGTTCCCTCATATCTTGTTGGATTTTTGCCAACTACTCTTGCAGCTAGTCTTACATGTCTCTTTGGAACTGTTCGAGTCTTTGATCCATGTTTTTTCTTTCTTTTTTTTAGCGCGTGTATCGCAACGGTGTTTAGTTTCCAGATTAGCCTTTTATTTTTTATCTCTCTTTGATAATTTCAACTAATTAGGGTCCTTCTATAAATTTAAATGAATATGATGCTATGTAATGTAAATGCATGAAATGAATGCAAAAAGAAAGAGAGGCATTGATTTTGAATTCAATTTCATTAGAACAACTTTTCTAGAAAATAAATTCCTTTACATAAAACGGATATTTATACGGCCTTTCCCTCATATTCCAAGCGAAGACATTGATTCCTTTCTTCTTATCCGGATATTAAGGTCCAATCTCGCGAACTTTCTAATAGATGCCTCCATTAGCTCCTTTTTACTTGGGCCACAACTCATTCCCCACTTATCCTCGCAATGCTTGTTAGCCTCTTCAAGAAAGCCAAGACGTGGTGATTCTCGAATAGTCTTTGTCAGCTTGAATCCTTGGGCAAATAAAGTCTTGTATTCATTCACGGACTATCAATTTTCTCTCATTGTTTTTACTTGGACCATATTCGGACGACCGTATTATAATCCACTTTATCAAGAAATCCATTTTCTTATGACAAATTCTTCTATTTAGCAATCGAATTTGAATCAACACCTCTTTTCTATGATGTGAATGCAATGCAATCAAAACAAAAGAGAACACGTTAGCACAAGAGAGATAAATAACAAAATAGGGCACCTATCTGGGTGACCACTAGGGTTTGACATAGTTCTACCTAGGGTAAGCCCTTAGGTTTTCTACATGTGGTTTAGCTCTAAAGTTGAGGTACCCGAACCAGCAGATTCCTCGATCCTCACCCATTATAGGCTCATACGGACCGAGTTCAGTTCAGGGGAATACATTTCCCTATGGCTGTACGAAGATGAAAATCTCACGAAGACATAGGTACGGATGTATCCCTAAAGCGATTCACTAGCCCCTGCAGAGGTGAAAACCTCACGAAGGCATAGTTTCTCACTCCCACTTAAGGGTGCGACCACAACGGTCATGTAATGCAATGTGTGCAAGAAAATAATAATCATATGTTAAAATCAAAATTTTTAAATTTTCAAATCAAAATTTCAAATTTCCGACAAAGGACAGAAAATAATCAATTTTACAGCTTGACTCTCTTATTAGGTCCCCAGTGGAGTCGCCAAGCTGTCGAAACCATTTTTATTTTGAAAAATGGGGTCGACTTTTTAAAATGAAAATAGAGACGCCACCAATCTTTTTGAAGTGTGATTGGGTCACCTTATAAAACATTTTGGTCTACGAATCTTAAGAAAATAGGTCCGGGAGTCGGTTACGCACGAGGAAGGATTAGCACCCTCGCAACACCCAAAATTGGTACCTTATTGATTGATTAATGTCCTAATATCAAAAATTGGAAGAGATTTTAAAATATAAATCCTTTAGAAAATGTTTGGATAATTCGAATTGGATATCGAAATTCTCCTGTTCCGAAAGAATGAAATATCACATCCAAAACGTTAGGATACAATATTTCAAACCCTAGACACCAAGATCATTTCATGACTTCCAAAATTCGTGCATTGCAATTTTAAAAAGGATATTCCGTTTATTTGGCCAAACAAAAAAACCGAAACCCGGCACGTTAGGGCACGATTCCTCGAATTTTCAAACATGAAATATTGCCTTATTTTTGAAGTTGATAAAACACGGTCAAAATCTTAAAAGGATATTTAGTCATTTGGACGAACAGAAAATCGAAACCCAGCACGTTAGGGCACGATTTCTTGAACTTCCAAGCACAAAATATTACCTTTGTGAAACCCTTTTTATGAATTTGGGTAAAAAGTCAATAAAAGAAAAAATAAAAACCTTAAAATATAATTCAAAATCATCGATCTTCATGAAATGATAGGAACAAGAATAAATAGATCATAATAGTAAAAAAATAGCAGTAATAAAAATAGCAATGATGATGTTGATAATAAAGATAATAATGAGAATGATAAATATAATTATAATAATAGTAATATGTATATATAAAAAAATAGCGACAAAAAATAAAAATGATAATAATAAAATAATACTAATAATACTAATGGATATAGTAATAATAAAAATAAAAAGGTAATAATAATAATAATAATAATGAATAACAATAATAAGCAAAATAAAAAGTATTAATAATAAAATAATAGTAATAATATTAAAATTAATAATGATAAATAAAATAATAATGAAAATAGAAATACTAAATAGTAATATTTGAAAGTAATAATCATAATATTAATAATAAAAATAGCGATGATAATAAGTATAATAAATATAATAAATATGATTATAGTAATAATAATATTATATAAAAAGAAATAATAAAAAAACAATAATAGTAATGGTAAAATTAAAATAATAGATATAATAGTAAAATAATAGTGATAGTGATAGTGTTAATAATAATATTAATAGTAATGAAAATAATAAGAGTAATAGTAATATTAAGAATAACAAAAATATTAAAAATAATAATAATAAAATTAATAATAACATAATAAAAATCACAAAAGAGGTGAAAAAGGACGAAATCGAATCATTAAATAAAAGTTTGGGGAAAAAACAGAAAATAAACAGGGCAAGTGGGCCGGATTGTGACGTGCTTGAAAAGAGAGGGACCAAAATGGGAAAATTCCCAAGTCCTCTATGCGCTGCGTTTCAGTGTGGACCAAGTTGAAACAAAGGAAAAATTATTGGGCAAAATCGGAAATAAAAAAAAAAAACTGATTGCAAAACCATGAAAAAGCGGAGGGGCTAAATGCGAAATTAGCCCCTCCATAAAAAACGCGTGGATCCTTCCCCTCGCGCGGGTCGAACTCCGGTCGGCCTCCCAAAACGGCACCGTTTTGGTGCCTGGGGAGGCCGAATGAAACGGCGCCGTTTTGATAGCTCTACAAGAGCTAATTTTTTTTTTAAAAAATTCATTTGAAACTTGTCTTTTTTAAAAAAAAAGAAAGGGAGAACTCTTTTTCTCTCAGACTCTCTCCCCGGCCAGACTTCCAAGCAAAGCTCTAGCCTTGCTGCGCCGCCGCCGCCGTCCATCATCGCACAGATGGCGGAACTCCCAAAATAGGTAAAATTTTTCTTTTTCTTTTTTGTATTTTAATAAATATATATTATATATGAGTAAAAATAAAAAAATAAAAAACAGTATTTGAAAAATGAAAAGAAAAAAAAACCCTTTGATGCTTTATGAACTGTGTATATTCTGTGTAAAAATATGTCTCTGCATATTTGCGTGTGTCACCCGTTTTACAGATTATGCTAGGGTTTTTATAACCCAAAAATGAATCAAAAAAAAATAAATACAGGGCTCCTATTTCGCTGTTTTCTGTCGCTTTCTTTCCTTGTTTCGTAGGTGAATGGCGAAGATCTCGGCGGGGGAGCGTCGTCCGTGCGTAGATTGCGGTGCGACCGAAGGCCTGTGTTGGGGCTGCGCTGGGTGCTTGCGGCGTGAGGGAAACCTAGGGTTTCGAAAAACCCTTGGTTTCTGATTTAGTGTTGGGCCTTTTGGGCCCCGTAGGTCAGTTGGGTTAGGCTAGGATTGGGTCTGAGGGGTAATGGTTTATTGGGTCAGGGTGTAACTGGGCCACGGGTAGTTTATTGGTTTTGGGGCTGTACTGGAATGTAAAAGGACTTTATTAAACATTATTTTTATTTTTATTTTGGTTTTTTCTAAATGGAATGGGCCCGGGCAAAATGAGCCGATTACATAGTTTTTAGACTCAAACTATAGGGAAGGTGTCTTGGGTTAGTGTTGATAAGGGTTCAGTTGAACTTGAGTTAAATGGTGAGGGTGGTAGGCTTGAACCTGAGTTAGAGGGAGAGAGGATTAGTCGTCCTACAGAGTTAAATAAGGAAACTGTTGTTGCTAGTGGGGTAGAAGGAGTATATACTAAGAGGGTAAGCAGTGATATAAGTGAATATGCAAATGCAGATGAGGATGATAGTGACTTTCAAAGCAGTAAACCAAAAGAGGTAGGTACGGAAGGATGGGTTAGTAATGATGAAGATGATGATGATGAGATGACGAATATTAGAAATAAGTATAGGGTTTGATAGAGAAAAATAAAAATAGGTGAGTGGGAGTTGAAGATTTAGAGCTTGTTGTTAACCTAAGTGGCCTTCATAGGGATATAACAAAGGAGGTTAATGGTGAGGGTATTGGGGATGAGACATATTATATAGGATCTGATGATGTGGGTAGCTATGATTCAGATTCTAATGGTGAACTAGTTTGTAAGAAAAGTAGGAAAATTTTCTTTAATGAGGGTAGTGTTGAGCCTAGGTGTAACAACTCGTTTTTCAGTGGTGTCGGAAATAGTGGTTTCGGGACCACAAATCTAACGAGTAAGTTCCTATAATTAGTATTTAAATTATACGAGTCAATAATAATTTTTATATTAAATTTTGATTTGATGAATTGAAATAATTGAATTAAAAGTTAGTATAAGTGGTTCGGTTCAAAAGTCAAGTGGTTATTGAAAACGAGGTATTAGGATCCCGTTTCCATAATTTAGGGTCGTAAATATTTTGGTTCGGTAATCTTGATGATTGATTGCTTAATAAAGTTAAAAGGATTAAATTGTAAAAGAGGTAAAAGTTAATCGCTATAGATTTAAAATGCTGAAAGGACCAAAATGGTAATTAAACGATGGCCAAAAAGTCAAAGCGGTGGTGACATGATTAAATCCACTAACTTTTGGGCTATTTGTTCATTTAGTCCTAATTAGCTTAGGGTTAAATTAAAATTAAGTTTGTTTAGTTGGAATTTAATATAATTGAAGGACTAATTGTGCAATTAAACCCTCCTTGAATGGTAAATATGCAACACCCCTTACCCGTATTCAACACCTGAACCGAGTACGAGGCATTACCGTACTTAACTTGCTCAATCATAAAATATCTATCCATAAAACTTCATATCAAATTAAAACTTTTCATTCAAGACCTTAATGTCCTTAATATAGGTCTACGAAACCCTAAACTTGTACCCGGAATGAATCGGGACCAAACCTGAAACTTTTGAACACTTAGACAAATTCGACATAAAACAGGGCCACACGCCCGTGTGAAGGATAGAACATACCCGTGTGGAAAATCACATGCCCGTGTTCCACACCTGTGTGGATTTATTTTCTACTTCGAACCTACAGGGGTTTTCACACGGCCGGACACACGCCCGTGTCCCCAGCCCGTATCCCTCACACGGCCTCGACACGCCCGTGTCTTAGCCCGTGTGCCAAAACCTTGGCATTCTATTTATGACATCATCATCTCACTATGATCACACGGCCAAGGCACACGCCCGTGTCCTTCGACTGTGTGTCGAATTAAATTCCTAATTTCAGGTGCAGACTTCACACGGCTTGAGCACACGCCCATGTCCGTGGCCGTGCGTCCCACACGGTTGAGACACACGGCTGTGTCTCTGCCCGTGTGTTTACTACTGAGCATACTGACTTGGAAACCTAGCATGCAAGGGGACACACGGCTAATCAACACGCCCATGGGGCTGACCGTGTGTCACACACGGCCTAGACGCACGCACGTGTGTCTATCCGTGTGGAAAATCCTATGGCTATCTACCAAGCCATTTGCCACCCTACAAGCAACCACACTTAATCCAAATCAAATCAACATATATCATGACCACAAGGCACTTCTAAGAACTCAAAATTTAAGACATTCACACAAGCATGCATTTCATGAATTTCATCATCATTGAATATAAGAACTTGTCAAGTATAGGCCAATTTCCAATGACCATTTACAAAATGAATTGAACAACATTAATAGCCAACACTTTGGCTAACAAATATGACTTAAAAAAATGACCAAGTCCTATACATGCCATACTCAAAATGAATCTAACTTGGCTATACCAAAGAGTAGTCGATAGTGTGATTTCTGAACTCCGACGTTCCCCGAATTCTCGAGCTAACTTGGCAATGCTACAAGGAAAAGGGAAATGAGAGGGGTAAGCATAAAGCTTAGTAAGTTTGCATGAAATAAATAGCAACATAAAGCTCATAATTTCACCCATCCATTGCACTGAACAAAACACAAGTCTTAAGCTCATTTCCATAACTTACTCATACTTACTCTTACCAATTACATATCATGCCACATATCGTAAACCATTCTCGTGAATTACTCACATATACTTGTATCACTTCATCACATAGTCTTAGCATTAATCTCATCTCTATCATAAGCTTAACTATTTACCCCATTAAATCACTTGGGATATTCAAGGATACATGATCATCCTCATTCACTTAATTACGACACCAATGCCACATCTCAGATGTGGTCTTACGTGGGGTCACTTCTAGATGCCAATACCATATCCCAGATATGGTCTTATACGGAATCTCATATCGATTGTCGATGCCATATCCCAGATATGGTCTTATACGTTTCTCATATACAATGCCGATGCCATATCTCAGATATGGTCTTATACAGGATTTCAATTTGGTGCCGAGGCCACGTCCCAGACATGGTCTTATACGGGACCTTACCCATCTCGAGTATTGATGATAATATTCTCTCATTTATTTAAGTCCAACCGGGACTTCTACATCATAGGTTCTCATTATTTCATCATTCACATCATTATTCGATTTCATAGAAATAATATACATCATCATTATTATCAAACATTTTAAAGCTTAATAACACGATGTTAAATTTATTACACACAAACTTACCTCGATTTAAAAATAGGCTAAATTGCCGATCTAGTCTGATACCTTGCCCTTTCCTCGGTCAAGGCTAATTCTTCGTTCTTCTTGATCTATAATAACAGTTTAGCTCATTTAATAATCACATTAATCAATACATCTCAAAATTCATACTTTGGCAAAATTACCATTTTGCCCTCATACTTTCACCAAATGACTATTTTACCCATAGGCTCGGAAATCAATTCTAATCAAATTTCTTTCTTTAACGAGCCTAGGTGAACATAAGCCCTTAATACTCATTATTTCACACATTTACCACATATTTTATAACCTTTACAAAAAGGTCCTTTGAGGTGTTTTCATGATAACACCTTTCACAAAAGTTGTTCATCTAATAACTAGGACTCATATCCTTCCATAAAAATGCAGCAAACAACATAGATGCTCACATGGAAAAAACTTTGGTTTTCAACCATTTGCAAAATAGTCCCCTCGTTAGCTAGCTTAAGCTTTAGGGGTTCCAAAAGTACAAATTTTATCAAGAAAGACCATTAAAAATCACTTACTTGTAAGGAGAAAAGCTTGTTGAAATTTTTGAGCTCTCAACCCCTATTTTGCTGCTAATTTTAAATGGAGAAGATGGAGAGAAAAGGTGATATTTTTCTTCTCTTTATTTTAATATAAACCATCAATTTAGTCACCAAATTTCTACCAACTTTGACTCATTTTTCAACTCTTTGTCTCCTATGGCCGACCACCCTATTTCTAAGGGTCTAATTGCCCATTAAAGGCCTCCAATTAATACTTTATGGCTTTTAGACACCTTTAGCTTATAAAATGGAACTTTTGCACTTTATGCGATTTAGTCCTTTTTCGCGATTAACCATGCAATCGCTAAAATTAAAGCACCAAAATTTTTATGCACCTATATAATCATGCTTTAACTCAAAAAATAATACTAAAATAATTTTCTCTGACCTCAGATTAGTAGTTTCGAAACCACTATTCGGACTAGCCCCTAAATCAGGCTGTTACAATTCTCCCCCTTAAGGATTTTTGTCCCCAAAAATCTTACCGGTGAAAAGGTTGGGATATTTATTTCTCATAGCCTCCTCGGGCTCCCATGTAGCCTCTTCTACCCCGTGCCTTTGCCATAGGACTTTCACAAGAACTATACTTTTGTTTCTCAACTATTTGACCTCTTGTGCCAAAATCTTAACCGGCTCTTCGCCATAAGTCATGTCCGGTCGAATCTCTACCTCTGATGGTACAATCACATGCGAAGAGTCTGAACGGTATCAACGTATCATAGACACGTGAAAGACATCATGAATCCTGTCTAGCTCAGGTGGCAAAGCCAAACGATAAGCCACCGGTCCTATCCTCTCGGTAATCTCATAAGGTCTGATAAAAAGCAGACTCAATTTGCCTTTCCGGCCAAATCTGAGGACCTTCTTCCATGGTGATACTTTTAGAAACACTTTATCACCGACTTGAAACTCAATCTCTTTTCGTTTTAAGTCTGCATAAGACTTTTTTTCTATCTGAGGAAGCTTTTAGACATTCACATATCACTTTTACCTTCTCTTGGTTTCTTTGACTAAATTGACCCCGTGAATCTGATTCTCCCTGAGTTCGGTCCAGTACAGGGGCGTTCGGCACTTACGCCCATATAATGCCTCATAAAGCGCCATCTTCAAACTCGACTGAAAGCTGTTATTGTAGGCGACTTCCACAAACGGTAAGTATTTCTCCCAATTACCTTGGAATTCCAAAACACAACATCGAAGCAAGTCTTCAAGTATTTGTATTACTCTTTCCGACTGCCTGTCAGTTTACGGATGGAAAGCTGTGCTAAAGCTCAATTTTGTGCCTAAGGCATCTTGCAACTTTTTCCAAAATCGTGACGTAAATCTCAGATCTCTATCCGAAATAATCGACAACGGTACACCGTGAAGTCTTGCTATTTCTGACACATACAAATCCGCCAACTTATCAAGCGAGTAGTCAACCCGTATTGGTATGAAATGAGCTAACTTCGTAAGTCTATCAACCATGACCCATACGGTGTAACATCCTGAATTAATGGGTCTATGCGTTTAGTGTAAGGATATGTTTAATATGTTAATTTAAGTGATAGGGGTCCAAATTAGGCTCAGGATTAGGCAAAGGCCTTGGTTAAATTATCTGATGAGGCATTATAGAGTTAAAGGGTGGTAATTGTGTTTAAAATACTAACGTAGGCTTGTGGCCCAACAAAAGGTGGAACTGCAAGGGAATTAGAAGGTGGAGTCATCAACAATTAAAGGGGCCCAATTTTTGGCCGTAAGGAGCCCATGTTTTGGGCCATTTTCGGCACTTTAAAGGGAGCAAGGGGTGACGCCACACACAAGGAGTTAGGGGGCCAAAATTTAAGTTTCATAGAGCCCAAATCCTTTAATTTAAGTTAGCTAAATTTGGCATTAGGGTTAGGTGAAGTGGACGGAAACAAGGCTCAAAAATAGGAGGATTTATGTGGATTTCATAATTGATAATATAGATGATAAAAAGGAGAAAAGATAGGAGCTATCTGCAAGGCAAGGTGATGGCCGAAAATCCACCACCTAGAGGAGTAAAGAATTTGGCTACTTCATGGATAAGGGGTGCTGAATTTTCCCTTTTTATTAGCTTGACTTTTAGTTATCAGGAAGGGCGTTTTCGGTTTAAGCAATAGATGCCGAAATTTCTATCAATAGGGGGGATATCTCATTAATTCTGGCATTTAAACCCTAATTTCCTCTTCATTCTTTGTGCCAAAATTCTTAGCCTTTCCCTCTACAATTTCTTTTCTTCAATTTCTTCAAAAGCTGAAACTTCTCCTTTTACTCTCTTCTCCATTCTTTTTCTCTTGAGCCGATTTCTCTAAAAAGCCGAAATATCTATAGTTTTTCTCTATTCATCCCATTTGTGAGAATAGTTCTATTCTTCCAGCATTTAATCTTTTCCTTTGGCATTGCCGAATCTTCTCTCTAGTGCTAGCCGAATCCCGTGTTACGGTGGCGTCGACTTACATTAAGCTCTCACGTTCTATTTCGGTTTTTAAAAGGCAAAAGCTGAAAAGCTAATAGTTTAATGGTTCTATGTTGGGCGGCATTCCGGGATTTGAAGGAAACTTGGTCGTCTAGATCTAAAAGCCGAAAATCATTAGTCTCCAATTTCGGGATTTTAAGGTAAGAAGATTTTCCCTAGATTTTTACTAGATTCGTTCATTATATGCAAGATCTTAACTTTATGATGAGGATTAACGATCATAAATTGTGATAGTAGTTTTGACAAGGACTTGTGATGGAATTAAATATGGACCAGGCAAAGGAGAGAATCCTTAAATTTAAGAAATGAGCGGTATCTGCCGTTCGAGATTGGCCACTTGGTTGTGGACAGGCTTCTGAACAACATCTTAGGCAGATAGCGGTTGTTTCGACTACGGATAGCGTCGACATAGAAAGTATCATTCTATCAGTAATTAGGTGTGTAGATCTCTAACACACTATTAATCCTGTATGTATGTCTATATATTTATGTTATGGGCTAAAAAGCCGGAAAGAGGCTGTATAGACAGTCGAATGGAACCCAAAAAGGGGTTATGCCAAGATGCCAGGTACGTAAACATAGAACTCTCTATGTGTATCGAAATATGTATAAGTCTGCATGATGTTTCTTTTATGTGCATGCATGGGGTGGGATTATGATATTGAAGGGGAAGTGCATGATAGGTCACTTGGTGATCGGTGGTAGAAATCCCACAAATATAAATGTTAGGTCACATAGTGATCGGTGGCTATGCCACGTTTAATGATTCTTGATTAACAGGAATAGGCAGTACGGCTGTCGCTATGGTGTGTAGCGGATGGAGGGTTGATTGTAGAAATCCCCAAGGTGTGATGGTTGGTACGGGTTGGTGTGTAGAGGATGGAAACCTAGGATGGGTTGGGCTATTCATTGTTTAATATTTGATGTATATTCATGATTGTTGCCTTTATGTACGGGCCAGGGCCCATAATGTGTTTGTGGGCTCAGGTCGTTGTGTGTTTTGAGATTTATACACTGAGTCTTGGTGACTCACCACTTTTCTTTTTCTCTATTCCTTCAGATGAGCCATAGATCATGGACATGGGAGCCGAGACGGACTCGAGGGGCTATCAAGCTTTTATTATTTTCTTTTTATAGACTATTTCGGCTTTTTCTTTAAGTTTTATTTTATTTTTATTTTGGAATTTTTCTATGTAATAAGGCCCCATAGTTTTATTCAATTAAGTAGTTTTAATGTTCTGCAACTTATGAAATTGTGTCAAAGGTTTTATTATACTTAATAATAAAAATTCAAAGGTTTTATTTTTAAAATGTCACTTATTCACTAAAAAAAAAGAAATGTCTAATTAACTTACGACTTCCAAAACCGACAAAGTAAATGTTTTCAATGTACAACTCGTAGCATACCAGATCTGGTCGAAATGCATGGGCCGGGTTTGGGAGTGTTACATTTTGGTATCAGAGCCCAGTTCAAAACTCGGGCTGTGAATTGGGCCTAGTAATATTTTGTAAAGTGATGTGAATTTGGAAAAAAAAAAGTCTTGGTTGAAGATATGGCCTTCGAGTCTACCGGCACTCGATCCACGCAGGTAAGTATTCTAAACTCTTGTTATGATATATACATGTGGGCTTGATGGGCTTTATGGGACGTAGACTACTTAGATTAGAACTTGATGGATTTTAGGCCTAGATCAAACAACTTTCAAAATCTCATAAGACTTAATTCCACTAAGCAAACCCGTGAACGAGTCGTAAGACTAGGGTGTGGCAACAGGCATGCGCATGTCTAGGATTGGATCCGGAAGAGCCTGGTACTTAAGCAGTCCTAGTGACTCACCTCCTCTTCGCTGGAATCCTACCTGGTGCATAGTGACTATTCACCCTAGCCGCGAGGGTTTATTCATGGGCCAAAATCCATAACTAAAACCCGAAAGGGACCAACCACCCTATTTTCACAAAATTGATAAAATATCCTTATTTTGAAAATTACCAAGAAATCTATGATTTGTAAATATATCCCCAGATTTACAGAAATACCCTGATTTACAAAGTCAACGGTTTTTTTTTAAAAAAAACCCCCAAGTTTTGTAAAATTTCAAAGAAATACACTTGATTTGTGAAAATTTCCAACCAACCGTGAATTTATAAAATACCTATGTTTTAAAAATTTACCCGAAAACCTCATGTTTATAAGAGTAACCCAGATTGTAAAACTAGATTTTCCAAATTACCCCTGTTTGGAAAAAAAAAACGATAGCAACAACAACATCAAAATATCCCTGGTTTGTAAAATTACCAAAATACCCCCGGATTTCAAAATTACCGAAATACCCCCGGATTGCCAAATTACCAAATTACCAAAATACCCCCGAATTACAAAATTACCAAGATACCCTTATTTCACAAAATCACCAAGGAACCCTATTTTGGAAAATTACGAAAATAACCCTATAGGATAAATTACGAAAATACCCCTGGGTAGTGAAACAACGAAAATACCCTTACGTGATGAATGTAAGTTCATGGATGTTATTTGTATGTTGAAGATTGAATGTATGTGTTTCCTGAAATTAGATGATACGAACTTGAGACTGAATTGTGAATGCGAATTCGAAAGAACTACTCTTAAAACTATTATTCATAAGACTGTTCGGGGTTAATCAGAGGAAGAAAACTAATAATTCATAAAATTTCTAATCAGATAAACGTGAAGCGGTAGAATGAGTACAAGGGGTCGAGGACGCCCGCCGCGTGGTCGTGGTAGGGGTAGAATGACCGTGTCAGAACCAGTAGGATCTTGCCATGGATCTGAAAACGAGATGCCAGCTGCAGAAGATGAATTTCAGGATTAGACTACCGAAGATGACGCGGTATCTCAGGCAATGCTAAGGGTTTTAGAGAGAGTTGCTGGGGCTGGTATGGGCACAGGAGCCCAGAAATATGTGGCGGAGCGGCTTAGGGCCAACGGGGCAGAAGTGTTTAGAGGAATTTTTAGGGTAGCCCCAAGTTCAGCTGAGTATTGGTTGGAGGCGGTAGAACGCATAATGGATGATTTGGATTTCACGGAGGAGGAGAAGTTGAAAGGAGTTATATCTCTCCTGCGGGATGAAGCCTATCAATGGTGGCTTACAGTTAAGGATGGTACAGTGGCTGACCGTATCACTTGGGATCTCTTCAAAACAGCGTTTCAGAGTAAATATATTGGGACAAGTTATGTGGATGCGCAGCGTAGAGCATTTCTGAATTTGGTGCAAGGAAGTAGGTCGGTGGCTGCGTACGAAGCAGAATTCTTACGCCTTAGCCGTTATGCTCGAAGAATGGTGGCCACAGACCATGAACGTTGTGTTCGATTTGAAGATGGTCTGAGGGATGATTTGCGTGTATTGATAGCTCCACAGTGGGAGAGGGAATTCACTGTGCTTGTGGAAAAAGCTAAGATAGCTGAGGAGGTTAAGCGGACAGAAAAATTGAATTGGGATAGAGATAGGGGTGAAAGTAAGAGAAATTTTGAATCATCAGGGGCAGATGGGCGTAATCAGAAAAGACCCAGGTCAGACAAGCCGAGACTAGATGAGAGACTTGTTGCAGCGGGTCAGACACAGAAGTGTGCTCGATGTGGTAAATTCTATGAAGGTGAGTGTTGGGCAGGCAGTGGAAAGTGGTTTAGGTGTGGATCTACGGACCACCAAGTTAGAAGCTGTCTACAGCAACGAGGTAGTGAAGGGCTCACAGGTCAAGGGAATGCACAGCCGGGAAGAGGTGGTCAACAACCACCAAGGGGCCGTGGTCAAGCCAATGGTGGAAATGGCACAGGACATGGTCGTGGAGCACCAGGTGGAGGTCCAGGTTATGCTGAGGCGAGGCAGCCAGCTTTGGTCTATGCAGCACGTCGCCAAGGGGACGAGGACACTCTAGATGTGAATACCGGTGCGTACTCTATCATAGTATACTAAGTGTTTCTTTTGGATTTAGAATTACAATTCGCAGCGAAAGCATAGTGGTGGGACTTCGGTAGTATGATTAATAGTTAGTTGGAAATTTCGAGGACGAAATTTCTTTAAGGGGGGTAGAACTGTAACATCCTGAATTAATGGTTCTATACGTTTAGTGTAAGGATATGTTTAATATGTTAATTTAAGTGATAGGGGTCCAAATTGGGCTCAGGATTAGGCAAAGGCCTTGGTTAAATTATCTGATGAGGCATTATAGAGTTAAAGGGTGGTAATTGTGTTTAAAATACTAACGTAGGCTTGTGGCCCAACAAAAGGTGGCACTGCAAGGGAATTAGAAGGTGGCGTCATTAACAATTAAAGGGGCCCAAGTTTTGGCCGCAAGGAGCCCATGTTTTGGGCCATTTTCGGCACTTTAAATGGAGCAAGGGGTGACGCCACACACAAGGAGTTAGGGGGCCAAAATTTAAGTTTCATAGAGCCCAAATCCTTTAATTTAAGTTAGCTAAATTCGTTATTAGGGTTAGGTGAAGTGGACGGCAACAAGGCTCAAAAATAGGAGGATTTATGTGGATTTCATAATTGATAATATAGATGATAAAAAGGAGAAAAGATAGGAGCTATCTGCAAGGCAATGTGATGGCCGAAAATACACCACCTAGATGAGTAAAGAATTCGGCTACTTCATGGATAAGGGGTGCTGAATTTTCCCTTTTTATTAGCTTGACTTTAAGTTATCAGGAAGGGCATTTTTGGTTTAAGCAATAGATGCCGAAATTTCTAAATATAGGGGGGATATCTCATTGATTCTGGCATTTAAACCCTAATTTCCTCTTCATTCTTTGTGCCGAAATTCTTAGCCTTTCCCTCTACAATTTCTTTTCTTCAATTTCTTCAAAAGCCGAAACCTCTCCTTTCACTCTCTTCTCCATTCTTTTTCTCTTGAGCCGATTTCTCTAAAAAGCCGAAATCTCCATAGTTTTTCTCTATTCATCCCATTTGTGAGAATAGTTCTATTCTTCCGGCATTTAATCTTTTCTTTTGGCATTGCCGAATCTTCTCTCTAGTGCTAGCCGAATCCCCGTGTTACGGTAAGTGTCGAATTCTGTTAAGCTCTCACGTTCTATTTCGGTTTTGAAAAGGCAAAAGTCGAAAAGCTAATAGTTTAATGGTTCTATGTTGGGCGGCATTCCGGGATTTGAAGGAAACTTGGTCGTCTAGATCTAAAAGCCGAAAATCGTTAGTCTCCAATTTCGGGATTTTAAGGTAAGAAGATTTTCCCTAGATTTTTACTAGATTCGTTCATTATATGCAAGATCTTAACTTTATGGTGAGGATTAACGATCATAAATTGTGATAGTAGTTCTGACAAGGACTTGTGATGGAATTAAATATGGATTAGGCAACGGAGAGAATCCCTAAATTTAAGAAATGAGCGGTATCTGCCGTTCGAGATTGGCCACTTGGTTTTGGACCGGCTTCTGAGCAACATCTTAGGCAGATAGCGGTTGTGTCGACTACGGATAGCGTCGACATAGAAAGTATCATTCTATCAGTAATTAGGTGTGTAGATCTCTAACACACTATTAATCCTGTATGTATGTCTATATATTTATGTTATGGGCTAAAAAGCTGGAAAGAGGCTGTATAGACAGTCGAATGGAACCCAAAAAGGGGTTATGCCAAGATGCCAGGTACGTAAACATAAAACTCTCTATGTTATCGAAATATGTATAAGTCTGCATGATGTTTCTTTTATGTGCATGCGTGGGGTGGGATTATGATATTGAAGGGGAAGTGCATGATAGGTCACTTGGTGATCGGTGGTAGAAATCCCACAAATATAAATGTTAGGTCACATAGTGATCGGTGGCTATGCCACGTTTAATGATTCCTGATTAACAGGAATAGGCAGTACGACTGTCGTTATGGTGTGTAGCGGATGGAGGGTTGATTGTAGAAATCCCCAAGGTGTGATGGTTGGTACGGGTTGGTGTGTAGAGGATGGAAACCTAGGATGGGTTGGGCTATTCATTTTTAATATTTGATGTATATTCATGATTGTTGCCTTTATGTACGGGCAGGGGGGCCATAATGTGTTTGTGGGCTCAGGTCGTTGTGTGTTTTGAGATTTATACATTGAGTCTTGGTGACTCACCGCTTTCCTTTTTCTCTACTCCTTCAGATGAGCAGTAGATCGTGGACATGGGAGCCGAGACAGACTCGAGGGGCCATCAAGCTTTTATTATTTTCTTTTTATAGACTATTTCAGCTTTTTCTTTAAGTTTTATTTTATTTTTATTTTGGATTTTTTCTATGTAATAAGGCCCCATAGTTTTATTCAATTAAGTAGTTTTAATGTTCTGCAACTTATGAAATTGTGTCAAAGGTTTTATTATACTTAATAATAAAAATTCAAAGGTTTTATTTTTAAAATGTCACTTATTCACTCAAAAAAAAAATGTCTAATTATCTTACGACTTCCAAAACCGACAAAGTAAAAGTTTTCAATGTACAACTCGTAGCATACCAGACCTGGTCGAAATGCATGGGCCGGGTTTGGGGGTGTTACATTTTGGTATCAGAGCCCAGTTCAAAACTCGGGCTGTGAATTCGGCCTAGTAATGTTTTGTAAAGTGATGTAAATTTGGAAAAAAAAGTCTTGGTTGAAGATATGGCATTCGAGTCTACCGGCACCCGATCCACGCAGGTAAGTATTCTAAACTCTTGTTGTGATATATAAATATGGGCTTGATGGGCTTTATGGGACGTAGACTACTTAGATTAGAACCTGATGGATTTTAGGCCTAGATCAAACAACTTTCAAAATCTCATAAGACTTAATTCCACTAAACAAACCCGTGAACGAGTCGCAGGACTAGGGTGTGGCAAC
Source organism: Gossypium sturtianum (assembly GCA_025698515.1). Lineage (NCBI taxonomy): Eukaryota > Viridiplantae > Streptophyta > Magnoliopsida > Malvales > Malvaceae > Gossypium > Gossypium sturtianum. The sequence goes on from CM046952.1 coordinate 122,068,752, forward strand.
AGGCATGCGCATGTCTAGGATTGGATCCGGAAGAGCCTGGTACTTAAGCAATCCTAGTGACTCACCTCCTCTTCGCTGGAATCCTACCTGGTGCGTAGTGACTATTCACCCTAGCCGCGAGGGTTTGTTCATGGTCCAAAATCCATAACTAAAACCCGAAAGGGTCCAGCCACCCTATTTTCACAAAATTGATAAAATATCCTTATTTTGAAAATTACCAAGATATCTATGATTTGTATATATACCCCCAGATTTACAGAAATACCCTGATTTACAAAGTCAACGGTTTTTTTTTTTAAAAAAACCCCAAGTTTTGTAAAATTTCAAAGAAATACACTTGATTTGTGAAAATTTCCAACCAACCGTGAAATTATAAAATACCTATGTTTTGAAAATTTACCTAAAAACCTCATGTTTATAAGAGTAACCCGGATTGTGAAACTAGATTTTCCAAATTACCCCTGTTTGGAAAAAAAACGATAGCAACAACAACATCAAAATATCCCTGGTTTGTAAAATTACCAAAATACCCCGAATTTCAAAATTACCGAAATACCCCCGGATTGCCAAATTACCAAAATACCCCCGGATTGCAAAATTACCAAGATACCCTTATTTCAAAAAATCACCAAGGAACCCTATTTTGGAAAATTACAAAAATACCCCTATAGATAAATTACGAAAATACCCCTGGGTAGTGAAACAATGAAAATACCCTTACGTGATGAATGTAAGTTCATGGATGTTATTTGTATGTTGAAGATTGAATGTATGTGTTTCCTGGAATTAGATGATACGAACTTGAGACTGAATTGTGAATGCGAATTCGAAAGAACTACTCTTAAAACTATTATTCATAAGACTGTTCAGGGTTAATCAGAGGAAGAAAACTAATAATTCATAAAATTTCTAACCAGATAAACGCGAAGCGGTAGAATGAGTACAAGGGGTCGAGGAGCCCGCCGCGTGGTCGTGGTAGGGGTAGAATGACCGTGTCAGAACCAGTAGGATCTTGCCATGGATCTGGAAACGAGATGCCAGCTGCGGAGGAGGAATTTCAGGATCAGACTACCGGAGATGACGCGGTATCTCAGGCAATGCTAAGGGTTTTAGAGAGAGTTGCTGGGGCTGGTATGGGCACAAGAGCCCGGAAATTTGTGCCGGAGCGGCTTAGGGCCAACAGGGCAGAAGTGTTTAGAGGAATTTCTAGGGTAGCCCCAAGTTCAGCTGAGTATTGGTTGGAGGCGGTAGAACGCATAATGGATGATTTGAATTTCAAGGGGGAGAAGTAGTTGAAAAGAGTTGTATCTCTCCTGCGGGATGAAGCCTATCAATGGTGGCTTACGGTTAAGGATGGTACAGTGGCTGACCGTATCACTTGGGATCTCTTGAAAACAGCATTTCAGAGTAAATATATTGGGACAAGTTATGTGGATACGCAGCGTAGAGCATTTCGAAATTTGGTGCAAGGAAGTAGGTCGGTGGCTACACACGAAGCGAAATTCTTATGCCTTAGCCGTTATGCTCGAGGAATGATGGCAACAGACCATGAACGTTGTGTCCGATTTGAAGATTGTCTGAGGGATGATTTGCGTGTATTGATAGCTCCACAACGGGAGAGGGAATTTGCTGTGCTTGTGGAAAAATCTAAGATAGCTGAGGAGGTTAAGCGGACAGAAAAATTGAATCGGGATAGAGATAGGGGTGGAAGTAAGAGAAATTTTAAACCATCAGGGGCAGATGGGCGTAATCAGAAAAGACCCAGGTTAGACGGGCCGAGACGAGATGAGAGACCTGCTGCAGCGGGTCAGACAGAGAAGTGTGCTCGATGTGGTAAATTCCATGAAGGTGAGTGTTGGGCAGGCAGTGGAAAGTGCTTTAGGTGTGGATGTACGGACCACCAAGTTAGAAGCTGTCCGCAGCAACAGGCCAGTGAAGGGCTCACAGGTCAAGGGAATGCACAGCCGGGAAGAGGTGGTCAACAACCACCAAGGGGCCGTGGTCAAGCCAATGGTGGCAATGGCACAGGACATGGTCGTGGAGCACCAGGTGGAGGTCCAGGTTATGCTGAGGTGAGGCAGCCAGCTTTGGTCTACGCAGCACGTCGCCAAGGGGACAAGGACGCTCTAGATGAAAATACCGGTGCGTACTCTATCATAGTATACTAAGTGTTTCTTTTGGCTTTAGAATTAGAGTTCGCAGCGAAAGCATAGTGGTGGGACTTGGGTAGTATGATTAATAGTTAGTTGGAAATTTCGAGGACGAAATTTCTTTAAGGGGGTGGAACTGTAACATCCTGAATTAATGGGTCTATGCGTTTAGTGTAAGGATATGTTTAATATGTTAATTTAAGTGATAGGGGTCCAAATTGGGCTCAGGATTAGGCAAAGGCCTTGGTTAAATTATCTGATGAGGCATTATAGAGTTAAAGGGTGGTAATTGTGTTTAAAATACTAACGTAGGCTTGTGGCCCAACAAAAGGTGGCACTGCAAGGGAATTAGAAGGTGGCATCATTAACAATTAAAGGGGCCCAAGTTTTGGCCGCAAGGAGCCCATGTTTTGGGCCATTTTCGGCACTTTAAAGGGAGCAAGGGGTGACGCCACACACAAGGAGTTAGGGGGCCAAAATTTAAGTTTCATAGAGCCCAAATCCTTTAATTTAAGTTAGCTAAATTCGGTATTAGGGTTAGGTGAAGTGGACGGCAACAAGGCTCAAAAATAGGAGGATTTATGTGGATTTCATAATTGATAATATAGATGATAAAAAGGAGAAAATATAGGAGTGATCTGCAAGGCAAGGTGATGGCCGAAAATCCACAACCTAGAGGAGTAAAGAATTTGGCTACTTCATGGATAAGGGGTGCTGAATTTTCCCTTTTTATTAGCTTGACTTTTAGTTATCAGGAAGGGCGTTTTCGGTTTAAGCAATAGATGCCGAAATTTCTATAAATAGGGGGGGATATCTCATTAATTCTGGCATTTAAACCCTAATTTCCTCTTCATTCTTTGTGCCGAAATTCTTAGCCTTTCCCTCTACAATTTCTTTTCTTCAATTTCTTCAAAAGCCGAAACCTCTCCTTTCACTCTCTTCTCCATTCTTTTTCTCTTGAGCCGATTTCTCTAAAAAGCCAAAATCTCCATAGTTTTTCTCTATTCATCCCATTTGTGAGAATAGTTCTATTCTTCCGGCATTTAATCTTTTCCTTTGGCATTGCTGAATCTTCTCTCTAGTGCTAGCCGAATCCCCGGGTTACGGTAAGCGTCGACTTCTGTTAAGCTCTCACGTTCTATTTCGGTTTTTAAAAGGCAAAAGCCGAAAAGCTAATAGTTTAATGGTTCTATGTTGGGTGGCATTCCGGGATTTGAAGGAAACTTGGTCGTCTAGATCTAAAAGCCGAAAATCGTTAGTCTCCAATTTCGGGATTTTAAGGTAAGAAGATTTTCCCTAGATTTTTACTAGATTCGTTCATTATATGCAAGATCTTAACTTTATGATGAGGATTAACGATCATAAATTGTGATAGTAGTTCTGACAAGGACTTGTGATGGAATTAAATATGGACCAGGCAAAGGAGAGAATCCTTAAATTTAAGAAATGAGCGGTATCTGCCGTTCGAGATTGGCCACTTGGTTGTGGACAGGCTTCTGAACAACATCTTAGGCAGATAGCGGTTGTTTCGACTACGGATAGCGTCGACATAGAAAGTATCATTCTATCAGTAATTAGGTGTGTAGATCTCTAACACACTATTAATCCTGTATGTATGTCTATATATTTATGTTATGGGCTAAAAAGCCGGAAAGAGGCTGTATAGACAGTCGAATGGAACCCAAAAAGGGGTTATGCCAAGATGCCAGGTACGTAAACATAGAACTCTCTATGTGTATCGAAATATGTATAAGTCTGCATGATGTTTCTTTTATGTGCATGCATGGGGTGGGATTATGATATTGAAGGGGAAGTGCATGATAGGTCACTTGGTGATCGGTGGTAGAAATCCCACAAATATAAATGTTAGGTCACATAGTGATCGGTGGCTATGCCACGTTTAATGATTCCTGATTAAAGGGAATAGGCAGTACGGCTGTCGTTATAGTGTGTAGCGGATGGAGGGTTGATTGTAGAAATCCCCAAGGTGTGATGGTTGGTACGGGTTGGTGTGTAGAGGATGGAAACCTAGGATGGGTTGGGCTATTCATTGTTTAATATTTGATGTATATTCATGATTGTTGCCTTTATGTACGGGCCAGGGCCCATAATGTGTTTGTGGGCTCAGGTCGTTGTGTGTTTTGATATTTATACACTGAGTCTTGGTGACTCACCGCTTTTCTTTTTCTCTACTCCTTCAGATGAGCAGTAGATCGTGGACATGAGAGCCGAGACGGGCTCGAGGGGCCATCAAGCTTTTATTATTTTCTTTTTATAGACTATTTTGGCTTTTTCTTTAAGTTTTATTTTATTTTTATTTTGGAATTTTTCTATGTAATAAGGCCCCATAGTTTTATTCAATTAAGTAGTTTTAATGTTCTGCAACTTATGAAATTGTGTCAAAGGTTTTATTATACTTAATAATAAAAATTCAAAGGTTTTATTTTTAAAATGTCACTTATTCACTCAAAAAAAAAAGAAATGTCTAATTAACTTACGACTTCCAAAACCGACAAAGTAAAAGTTTTCAATGTACAACTTGTAGCATACCAGATCTGGTCGAAATGCATGGGCCCGGTTTGGGGGTGTTACATATGGCATCCTTCTTTTTTGGTGACAACGGCAAACCCGCCACGAAGTCCATAGTAATACGGTCTCACTTCAACTCGGGAACTATAATAGGCTGAAGTAGACCCGAAGGTACTTGATGTTCAGCCTTCACTTGTTGACAAATTAGGCATCTCGATACAAACTCCGAAATGTCTTTCTTCATACTTGGCCAACAATACCATTTCCTCAAGTCGTTATACATCTTCGTGCTGCCTGGATGTACAGACAAACATCCACTATGTGCTTCATGCAGATTCTTTCGTATAAGTTCATCATTTCTGGGTACACAGACCCTATCTCGGAACATCAGACATCCATCAGATCTTATCCGAAAGTCCAACTCAACACTTGATTCACATAGAACTCTTTTAGCTTGTAAATTATTGTCGCCTTTCTGAGCTTCACAAATCTCTTGAAGAAACATTGGTCTAGCCCTCAAATCGGCTAGAATAGAACCACCATTTGACAAGGTCATCCGTGTATTCATGGCTCTCAGCGCAAACAAGGATTTCCTACTCAAGGCATCGGTGACTACATTCGCCTTTCCCGGATGGTAGTCAATTACTAACTCGTAATCTTTTATCAACTCTAACCATCTCCATTGCCTAAGGTTCAACTCTTTTTGAGTCATCAAGTACTTTAGGCTCTTATGATCAGTGAACACCCGACATCTCTCACCATACAAATGGTGTCTCCAAATCTTTAGTGCAAAAACAATTGCAGCTATCTCCAAATTGTGAGTCGGGTAATTCTTCTCGAGCGGTTTTAATTGTCTAGAGGCATATGCTATCACCTTGCCCTCTTGCATGAGTACACAACCCAATCCATTCAGGGATGCATCGTTGTAAACCACAAATTCTTTTCCTGGTTCGAGTTGTACTAGTACTGGGGCCTCAGTCAACAACGCCTTTAGTTCCTCAAAACTCTGTTGGCACTTTTCGGTCTATTCAAACTTTACATCTTTTTGAAGCAACCTTGCCATCGGAATAGCTATCACAAAAAATCCCTTGACAAAATGTCTATAGTAGCCAGCTAGGCCTAGAAAACTTCTAACTTCGGTTACATTCCTAGTCGGCTTCCAATCTACAATTGTTGAGATATTACTTGGGTCGACTCTAACTCCATCTCCCGAGTCAATGTGCCCCAAAAATCCAACTTCCTTAAGCTAAAATTCACTTTTACTAAACTTGGCATACAATTGTTTATCTATCAAAATTTGCAAAACCATTCTAAAATGTTCAGCATGCTCGTTCTCATCCCGAGAATAGATCAATATATCATCGATGAAAACTACTACAAATTTATCCAAATACGACCAAAAAATACGATTCATCAAATCCATGAAAACTGCAGGGGCATTTGTTAAACCAAAAGGCATGACCAAAAATTCATAGTGGCCATACCTTGTCCGAAATGCAGTTTTTGGCACATTCGAGTCCTTCACTCTCAACTGATAATATCCGAACCTCAAGTCTATCTTGGAAAATACCGTGGCTCCCTTCAATTGATCGAATAAATCATCGATTCTTGGCAACAGGTACTTGTTCTTCACAGTTACCTTATTGAGCGGCCGATAATCTATACATAATCTCATAGAACCATCCTTTTTCTTCACAAATAATACGGGAGCATCCCACGGAGAATAACTTGGTCTTGTGAAGCCTTTATCCGTTAACTCTTGCAACTGTACCTTCAGTTCTTTTAGCTCGGTAGGAGCCATTCTGTATGGAGCAATAGAAATGGGGGCAGTACCAGGAGCTAGCTCAATCCCAAATTCAATCTCTCTAACTGGCGGTAGCCCTGGCAATTCCTCCGGAAAAACATCTGGATACTCACATACTATGGGCACCGATTCAATACTTAACTCAGTCTCTATAGCATTTAGCACAAAGGAAAGGTAGGCTTCGTACCCCTTACTTAGATATTTCTGAGTCAACAAGGAAGATACCACTACTGGCAATCTGTCTTGCTCATCTAATTCTACACGAATAAGATCCCCACTTTCACATTCCAACTCAATTAACTTTCTTCCACAATTCACTATCACACCATGAGTGGTTAACCAATCCATCCCAAGGATGACATCGAATTCATCAAACGATAATAACATGAGATTAACCGGAAAGTAATGACCTCTAATCATCAAAGGACAATCTTTGCATGCTCTATCGACTAACACACATTTGTCTAGGGGATTCGACACTCTTATCATATATTCAGTAGACTCTATAGGCATACTCATGCTAGAGACTAATTTCATACAAATATACGAGTGGGTAGACCCCGGATCGATTAAAGCTACAACATGAGTATCATAGAGAGAAACTATATACATGATCACGTCGGGGGAGGACGCCTCTTCGCGAACACGAATGGCATATGTTCTCGCCGGTGCTCTACCTTCAGCTCTTGCAGTCTGCTCTCTAGATGAATTATTGCTACTCATTTCATTTCTCGGGTTTCTCTGTGGTCTTCCCCTAGCAGTACTTTCCGGTCTCGCATTCTGAGGCTTCTCTTTCTCACCCGCATCGGGGCAATCTCTGATAAAATGGTCTAGAGATCCACACTTGAAACAAGCTTTCTTGCTTGCTCGACACTCCCCGGGATGACGTTTGCCACACTGCAGACATTCCGGTCTACTCGGTCGAGCGTTACCAACACTAGCAACTGAAATAGTCTGAGCCTTAGACCCCGGGTACTGTCTACCCTTACTTCTGCTCGAAAACCCAGCTGAAGTGGCCGATCGAATAGTGAAATCTTTTGACCTCTTGGATGAAAATTGGAACGACTTGCCTAATAGTCTCTTTTTCGAGTCGCGAGACTCGTTTTCAGCCTTCCTTTTCTCTTTAACCAGTTCCTCGACCTTACAGGCTCTATCTACCAGCACCACAAATTCTTTTAGTTCGAGGACACCAACAAACAAACGGACATCCTCATTTAACCCATCCTCGAACCTTTTGCACATGATGGCTTCTGTCGATACGCACTCTCGAGCGTATTTGCTGAGCCTTACGAACTCACGCTCATATTCAGCCACCGTCATTCGACCTTGCTTTAGCTCCAAGAACTCCTTTCTTTTCTGGTCGATGAACCTTTGACTAATGTACTTTTTCCAGAATTCCTGTTAGAAGAATTCCCAATTAACTCTCTCCCTTGGTACCACCGACACAAGGGTGTTCCACCACTGATAGGCCAAATCTCTCAAGAGAGATACTACACACTTTATGCACTCTTAAAGCGTGCATGACAACGTATCGAATACCTTGATGGTATTCTCAAGCCAGAATTTTGCCCTCTCCGGATCATCATCCTTACTAGCCCGAAATTCCTCGGCTCATTATTTTCGGATCTTATCGACCGGAGGCCTTTCTCTTCTTACTACCTCTACCACCGGAGGAGCTACAGGAGTGGGCTAAGGTACAGGTGGGGGTCAAAGGGGTTGAGCATTAGGATTTGCTCGGATATACTCAGTATACCAGTTGCTCATTATATGGAGAAAGGCTTCTCGAGCCTCTTCTACCTGACCCAAAGTCTCGAGTCTAATCTCTACTGTCGCGGTCCCTTGCGTGAGAGCCGACGTATTACATGCAGCATCATCGGCTGCAGTTCGACCGGGATCCATTACTATATAAAAATACAATTTAAAACGTCAGGAGTCGTCACACTATCATTAGGTAAATACTCATATGTATGGCATGTATAGCTAGACTTATACTTACGCTACGTTAGTCTGAGAACCGACTAAATTGTAGCTCTGATACCACGAAATGTAACACCCCTTACCCGTATTCGACACCTGAACTGGGTACGAGGCATTACAATACTTAACTTGCTCAATCATACAATATCTATCCATAAAACTTCATGTCAAATTAAAACTTTTCATTCAAGACCTTAATATCCTTAATATAGGTCTACGAAACCCTAAACTTGTACCCGGAATGAATCGGGACAAAACCTAAAACTTTTGAACACTTAGACAAATTCGACATAAAACAGGGCCACACGCCCGTGTGAAGGATAGGATACGCCCGTGTGGAAAATCACATGCCCGTGTTCCACACCCGTGTGGCTTTATTTTCTACTTTGAACCTACAGGGGTTTTCACACGGCCGGACACACACCCGTGTCCCTGGCCTGCATCCCTCACACGACCTCGACACGCCCGTCTCTTAGCCCGTGTGCCAAAACCTTGGCATTCTATTTATGACGCCATCACCTCACTAAGATCACACGGCCAAGGCACACGCCCGTGTGCTTCAACCGTGTGTCGAATTAATTCTTAATTTCAGGTGTAGACTTCACACGGCCTGAGCACACGCCCATGTCCGTGTCCGTGCCTCCCACACGGCTGAGACACATGACCGTGTCTCTGCCCGTGTGTTTACTACTGAGCATACTGACTTGCAAACCTAGCATGTAAGGGGACACACGGCCAATCAACACGCCCATGGGGCTGACCGTGTGTCATACACTGCCTAGACGCACGCCCGTGTGTCTATCCGTATGGACAATCCTATGGCTATCTACCACGCCATTTGCCACCCTACAAGCAACCACACTTAATCCAAATCAGATCAACATATATCATGACCATAAGGAACTCAAAATTTAAGACATTCACACAAGCATGCATTTCATGAATTTAATCATCAATGAATATAAGAACTTGTCAAGTGTAGGCCAATTTCTCATGACCATTTACAAAATGAATTGAACAATATTAATAGCCAACACTTTGGCTAACAAATATGACTTAACAAAATGACCAAGTCCTATACATGCCATACTCAAAATGAATCTAACTTGGCTATACCAAAGAGTAGTCGATAGTGAGTTTTTCGAACTCCGACGTTCCCCGAATTCTCGAGCTAACTTGGCAATGCTACAAGGAAAAGGGAAATGAGAGGGGTAAGCATAAAGCTTAGGAAGTTTGCATGAAATAAATAGCAACATAAAGCTCATAATTTCATCCATCCATTGCATTGAACAAAACACAAGTCTTAAGCTCATTTCCATAACTTACTCACACTTACTCTTACCAATTACATATCATGCCACATATCGTAAACCATTCTCGTGAATTACTCACATATACCTGTATCACTTCATCACATATGTTGAAACCATTTTTAAAGTTTTTATAAAAACGGGGGTCGACCTTAAAAAAACGAAAATGGGAGTCACCACCAATCCCTTTTTACTTAGGTGTAATTGGATTACCTTGTAAAATGTTTCATTTCAAAACATTGATTTTGGTCTACGAAAATACAAGAAAACGGGTTCGGGAGTCGGTTACGTATGAGGAAGGGTTAGCACCCTCATAACGCCCAAAAATTGGTACATAATCGATAAAATCATGTCCTAATGTTGAATACTTGAAAAATTTTAAAATATGATCCTTTTATTAGAAAGAAAACCAAGACTTACCTATCTCAAAGAAATAAAATGTTATACCCAGTAAGTTAGGACAGAACATCTCATGGCTTCGAAACTAGGTTCACCTTTATTTAGAAAATTCTTATCTCGAGACACAAAACATCATATCCAATAAGTTAGGATATAACATTTTGAATTCCTTTAGATTAAGTTTTGATTTAAAAGTTAAAAAAGATATTTGATACTTTAAGTTCCACGAGAAAAAAAAATTAAAACCCAGTAAGTTAGGGTATAATTTCTCTCGAAGTCCCTAAATGTCATATATCACTGTTTTTAATATTTGAATAAAATGCATTAATTTAAAATGTGTTTTTATAAAGAAGGGTTTGAATATGATTTTACATTGATACATTATGAAATATAAATATCAAATAGCAATTCACTATAATTACGAGTCGTATTAACAAATAATATAGACAATTAACAAAATAATAATATGACATAGCAAATGATACAAATAATAAAAGGATTATGCTAAAACAACATTAAACAAATAAAAAACATAAATAAATAATTACAAGTTATAAAATATGTAATAACAATATAAAATCTATAGAAACATAAAAATTCAAGAAATGGATATTAAATTCTACAAATATGATAAAAAATGAGAAATAAATAAATTAACAATGTATTTAAACACTAAATAAATATCATAACAAAAAAAATAAAAAATATGATTATTTTTAAAACAATAAATAATATATTTTAAATGAATAATATAAAACTTAGAGTGTATAAAAATATTAGGATATTTATAATTTAATAATTTAGTACATAAAAATATAAATAATAATATATAATAAAAACGATTACAAGTAAATATTATATAATAATAAATATATCTAAAAATATAATATAAACAATATAATTAAAATATGTTATACAATATAAACAAATTTTATACAAAATAAGATTTTATATGATATAATATAATACTATATAATATACAAAATTTTAGAAATATAATATAATAATCAATATAAATAATATGTAATATATAAATAATATTAAACTAAATAAAATAATAAATAGTAATAATTTAATATATATAAAAATAATATGTATTTAAGAAAAACAATACATAAAAATAAATTAATATACAAATAATAAAAAATAATAATACACAATTTTTAATATGATAAAATAATTTAATACAATGTTAAATTAATTTAATAATAAAATAAAATAAAATGTTTTTTTTAAAAAATAAACAAAGAAATAGGGATTAAATAGCAATAAAAAAATATAAAGGGGCTAAATTGAAACGCGCGTCACACTGCAGGGGTTAATATGGCAATTATGCCTTCTTTCCAAAACGGCGCCGTTCTGATCTTGACCTTTAAGTAGCCCGAGGACTTAATTGGAACAGAAGATAAGTTTTGGGTCAAAATTGAAAAAATGGAGAAATACTATTGTAAATTTACAAAAATGCGGAAGGATCTATTCAGCAATTAGACCCTTTAGTAAAAACGCGCAGATCCTCCCCGGGTCGGGTCAACGCGCGGATCCTGGTCTTCTAAACGACATCATTTTAATGCTTATTGGCTTAAGCAAAAACGACGACGTTTTTAAACTGCTATATAAGTCAAATTTCAGACCAAAAATTCATTTTTACACCATGTTTAAAAAAAATCCGAAAAACCCTCTCAATGCTCTCGTCTAGGCTTCGATCGCCGGACCATCGGGCCACCGTCCCACGCGCCTCACGCGCCACCGTATACGGTGGCCGGAGGCTAAAGCTTCAGTTCTTTCGGCGTAATCAAGAGGTAACTCGTATTGTTTTCTGTACTATTTTGTGTATATAACATGCATAAATAAAAAAAATAAAAATAACGCGAACAGGAAAATCAGAAATCACCTCTGTTATTGATTTCTTTCTTTCATTTTTTTTTGAATATCTGTGTATATTCTCGTGTATCTGTGTCCTCTTTTACAAATTTGTGCTGGGGTTTTATAACCCAAAAATAAAATACAAATATTCTGTCCATTATGTTTCTTGCCATATTTGCTGCTGTGTCTTTCCTTTTTTGCAGGTGAATGGCGCAGATCTCGGCGTGGGACGTCATTCAGGTGCGGATTGAGGCTGGACGAGGGACTGATTTGCGGCACAAGGGGAAGAGCTGCTGAAGCTTGCGGCACCTAGGGTTTCAGAAACCCTAGGCTTCTGAAACTGTTTTAGGTTTTGGGTCGTGTAGGTTGGGCTAGAAATTGGGCTAGGTTAAGTTTGGGTTGTAACAGGCTTCGGGTATTTAGTTTTAGGTATTGGGTTCTGTTTTGGCTTGTAATTGGGCTGCTGTTAATTGGTTTTGGGTCTGTACTGGAAAATGGACTTGTAAAATGGACATTTTATTATTTTTTATTATAACACCCCAAACTCGGCCCAAACACCACGACCGGATCTGGCATGTCACTAAGAAGATTTTATTAAAACATGTCGCATTTTGTATCGTTTTAAAAAAACATAGTTTTGGCATTTATACGGAAAACTTAATAGTTTGATTAATTGTAAAAGAAATAAATTTTATTTAATACCTTAATGAATATAAACTGGAATTTTCCTTTGATTTTTATCATTTCAGTACATGCCTTAGTTTAAATTTTTACATAGGATTTTAGATGTCCAAAAACCCGAAAACCCAAAAGAAAACATAAAGGAATTATAATAGCCGGTGGCCTTATTACAATAAAATATAAACCAACTAATAATAAGGAAAAAAATATAAACGAATCAATAAAGTCTTTTGCAATGATCCGAAATGAACTCATGCATGGCCACCTTGCGCTCCTCTCGGCCCGGCCTCGATGCGCTAAGTGCTACTGAAAGATGTTAAATAATAGGGTGAGTCGCGAGACTCGGTGTGCAACCCTCGTGCACCATCAGATTGGGCCTTAGCCCCACGCAATGTATAACAGTATAATATAACGAGAAAATATGCAAAACCCAACCTAATCCTAGGTTTCCATCCGCTACACACCACCCTTACCTGCCAATCACACCATTGGGGATTTCTACAATCAACCCACACCGCTACACACCATCGATGGCAGTCATGCTGCTCATCGTCAGATCATGGCCGTAGCCACTACAACAGGTCATGGCAAAAGCCACTACAACAGGTCACGGCAAAAGCCGCTACAACAGGTCACGACAAAAGCCGCTACAACAGGTCACGGCAAAAGCCGTTACAACAGAACACTTCCCCTTTCTTCAAACCCAACCCCATGCAATCACAGAAATCAGCATACTTATCACATATGTCATATTAATAGGAACATTCACTTAGGAATGACAGAGATCACTAACCTGGTGATTCGCTTTTACCCTTCTTGGGTTTCAACCGTTATGCCGGGATTTTGGCATTTTACAGAATATTTCAGATTAATAAACATATTTTTTTAAACAGGCAATCTAAATTGTGTGGAAGTGTTACACACCTGATTAATGCGTAAGACTACCCTCTATGTCGATACCCTCACTAATCGGATCTACTGCCCTCTGTCTACAACTTTGCTCAAAAGCCAGAAAAACGCGAATATAAGGCCTCTCCTATATTCGGCCAAGGGTTAGTGTTTACCCGAATCTATACTTTTAGATTAACAAATCTCCTTACCTAGATTGATTAAATCCCGGAAGTAGTATGATTTGTGTGCTACTGATTTAGAAACCTAGGCAATTGGATCTCCTTCAAATCCCGAAATACCGCCCATGAAAGATAATACGAGGTTAGTCAACCATCTAGCCATTCGGCTATAGTCTCCAAAAGCCGGAAAAGATTGAAAGAATAACATAATCGACACTTACCACTTCAGAAGATTTTGGCTACCCCTTGTTGGAAGATTCGGCAAACACCAGAGAAGAGATCTAAGAATTTCGACTTTTAAGAAAATCCCGAAAAAGTATGAACAAAAGAAGGCTGATGCGTTTTCGGCTTTTAGAAGAACTGAGTGAAGAGTTTCAGTTTCTAGAAAAAGAAAAGAAGAAAAGAAATCAAGAGAGAAGCTTGGAGATTTCGGCTAGGAAGAAAAAGAATGGAAAGGATTTCGTCAACTGATAAGGCTTCAAAGGGTTTTTGTTCTTAATGAATGGAAGAAGAGATGAACAAATAGGTAGGGAGAATTCGGCTTTTTAGAGAAATCAGCACAAGAGGAAAAGAATGGAAAAGAGAGTGAAGGGAGAGGTTTTGACTTTTGAAGAAATTAAAGAAAAGAAATTGTAGAGGAGACGAGGATTTCGTGCAGAAGAGAAGAAAAGGGTAGGGTTCAAATGCCAAAATTGATGAGCTATCCCCCCCTATTTATAGAAATTTTGGCACACCTTTAGCCTATACTCAACCGATTTTTCCCCCCTCTCCTGTGTTTGATTTTTGGCCAACACTAGCCTTCCTGATAGATCCTCATCCTATCCCTTATCCCTATCAAAACACCCATCCAAAAGAGGCTTAATTATCTCCAACTCTTCCCTCATTTATCAGCTTTAATTATCCACATATTAAAACAATAAAATCCCCTAAATAATAGCCTTGTTGCCGTCCAACCTACTCTTCCTTGTAAGTTTCGAATTTGGCCCAAAAACATGGGCTCCAAACGGCCACAAATTGGGCCTCTCCCCTTGCCTATTGACGCCAACTCCCTTCCCTCTTAATGGCGCCACTTTGCCACTGGGCTACAAGCCCATTTTGCCATTTAAGCTACCAAAACTTTATTTTAAGCCCTAGAGTATCTAAACAGAATATTTAATCAAGGCCTCATTGGCTTTCAACCCAATTTGCACCTCTAATTCTCAAATTAACACATTAAACACATCCACACCCTAAACGCATAGGCCCAAAAATTCAGGATGTTACAGTTCTACCCCCCTTAAAGAAATTTCGTCCTCAAAATTTCCAATTAACTATTAATCGTACTACCCTAGTCTCACCACTATGCTTTTGCTGCGCACTCTAATTCTAAAGCCAAAAGAAACACTTAGTATACTATGGTAGAGTACGCACCGATATTCG
This sequence comes from Gossypium sturtianum, assembly GCA_025698515.1. NCBI lineage: Eukaryota > Viridiplantae > Streptophyta > Magnoliopsida > Malvales > Malvaceae > Gossypium > Gossypium sturtianum. Next base: position 122,083,954 of record CM046952.1, read on the forward strand.
CATCTAGAGCATCCTCGTCCCCTTGTACTCATTCTTCCGATTGACGTTTATCTGATTAGAAATTTTATGAATTAATAGGTTTCTTTCACTGATTAACCACGAACAGTCTTATAAACAGTAGTTTAAGAGTAGTTCTTTCGAATTCGAAATTACATCCACAAGTTTCAGTCTCAAGTTCACATCTTCTAGTCCTATGTAGCACATACGTTCAATTATCAACCATCCACATACAAGTAGCATCCACGAACTTACATTCATCATGTAGGGGTGTCTTCATCGTTTCACTACCCAGGGGTATTTTCGTAATTTATCCTACAGGGGTATTTTCGTAATTTTCCAAAATAGGGTTCCTTTGTGAAATAAGGTAATTTTGCATTTCGGGGGTATTTTGGTAATTTGAAAATTCGGGGGTATTTTGGTAATTTTGCCAACTAGGGTGTTTCGAATTTTTTTTTAAAACTAGGGACATCTCAGTAATTTTGTGAAAATCAGGTGGCTGGTCCCTTTCGGGTTTTAGTTATAGATTTTGGACCGTCAACAAATCCTCGTGGCTAGGGTGAACAGTCACTACGCACCAGGTAGGATTCCAGCGAAGAGGAGGTGAGTCACTAGGACTGCTTAAGTACCAAGCTCTCCCTGAATCCAATCCTAGACATGCGTATGCCTGTTGCCACACCCTAGTCTTGTGACTTGTTTACAGGTTTGTTCGGTTGAATTAAGTCTTATGGAATTGAAGAGTTGTTTAACTAGGCCTAAGGTCCATCAAGCTCTAACTAGAATAATCTACGTCCCTTAAAGCCCATCAAGCCCACATACATATATAACACACAGTGAGTTCTGAATACTTACCTGGCGGACTTGGGCTGGAGACGCAGGTGCCATGCCGAGAAAACCATCCTGTATTATTAATAAACATGCATGTTTCCAAAACCCATCTTTAGAAAACATTTTGAGCCCCAAATCCCCAAAGCCGAATTTTGAACCGGGCTCTGATACCAATTTGTAACACCCCAAACTCGGCCCAAACACCACGACCGGATCTGGCATGTCACTAAGAAGATTTTATTAAAACATGTCGCATTTTGTTTCGTTTTAAAAAAAACATAGTTTTGGCATTTATACGGAAAACTTAATAGTTTGATTAATTGTAAAAGAAATAAATTTTATTTAATACCTTAATGAATATAAACTGGAATTTTCCTTTGATTTTTATCATTTCAGTACATGCCTTAGTTTAAATTTTTTACATAGGATTTTAGATGTCCAAAAACCCGAAAACCCAAAAGAAAACATAAAGGAATTATAATAGCCGGTGGCCTTATTACAATAAAATATAAACCAACTAATAATAAGGAAAAACAAATATAAATGAATTGAATAAAATCTTTTGCAGTATCCGAAATGAACTCATGCATGGCCACCTTGCGCTCCTCTCCAGCCCGGTTCGATGCGCTAAGTGCTACCTGAAAGATGTTAAATAATAGGGTGAGTCACGATACTCAGTGTGCAACCCTCGTGCACCATCAGATTGGGCCTTAGCCCCACAGAACAGATAACAGAGTATAATATAACAGAAAATATGCAAAACCCAACCCAATCCTAGGTTTCCATCCGCTACACACCACTCTTACCTGCCAATCACACCATTGGGGATTTCTACAATCAACCCACACCGCTACACACCATCGATGGCAGTCATGCTGCTCATCGTCAGATCATGGTCGTAGCCACTACAACAGGTCATGGCAAAAGCCACTACAACAGGTCACGGCAAAAGCCGCTACAACAGGTCACGGCAAAAGGCTCTACACACAGTCACGGCAAAAGCGCTACAAGAACACTTCCCTTTCTTCAAACCCAACCCCATGCAATCACGAAATCGACATACTTATCACATATGTCATCTTAATAGGAACATTCACTTAGGAATGACAGAGATCACTAACACAGTGATTCGCTTTTACCCTCCTTGGGTTTCAAACCGTTATACCGGATTTCACATTTTACAAAATATTTCAGATTAATAAACATATTTTTTTAAATAGGCAATCTAAATGGTGGAAGTGTTACACACATGATTAATGCGTAAGACTACCCTCTATTTCGATACCCTCGCTAATCGGATCTACGGCCCTCTGTCTACAACTTTGCTCAAAAGCCAGAAAAAGCGCGAATATAAGGCCTCTCCTATATTCACCAAGGGTTAGTGTTTACCCGAATCTATACTTTTAGATTAACAGATCTCCTTACCTAGATCGATTAAATCCCGAAGTAGTATGATTTGTGTGCTCTGATTTAGAAACCTAGGCGATAGGATCTCCTTCAAATCCGGAATGCCGCCCATGAAAGATAATACGAGGTTAGTCAACCATCTAGCCATTCGGCTATGGTCTCCAAAAGCGGGAAAAGATTGAAAGAATAACATAATCGACACTTACCACTTGTAAGATTTCGGCTACCCCTTGTAGGAAGATTCGGCAAACACGGAGAGAAGAGATCTAAGAATTTCGGCTTTTAAGAAAATCCCAAAAGTATGAACAAAAGAAGGCTGATGCGTTTTGGCTTTTAGAAAAATTGAGTGAAGAGTTTCGGTTTCTAGAAAAGAAAAGAAGAAAAGAAATCAAGAGAGAAGCTTGGAGATTTCGGCTAGGAAGAAAAAGAATGGAAAGGATTTCGTCAACGATAAGGCTTCAAAGGGTTTTGGTTCTTAATGAATGGAAGAAGAGATGAACAAATGGGTAGGAGAATTCGGCTTTTAGAGAAATCAACACAAGAGGAAAAGAATGGAAAAGAGAGTGAAGTGAGAGGTTTGGCTTTTGAAGAAATTAAAGAAAAGAAATTGTAGAGGAGACTGAGGATTTTGACACGGGAAGAGAAGAAAAGGGTAGGGTTCAAATGCCGAAATTGATGAGCTATCCCCTATTTATAGAAATTTTGGCACACCTTTAGCCTATACTCAACCGATTTTTCCCCCTTTCACGTGTGCGATTTTCTACCAACACTAGCCTTCTGATAGATCCTCAACCTATCCCTTATCCCTATCAAAACACCCATCCAAAAGAGGCTTAATTATCTCCAACTCTTCCCTCCTTTATCACTTTAATTATCCACATATTAAAACAATAAAATCCCTAAATAATAGCCTTGTTGTCGTCCAACCTACTCCTCCTTATAAGTGTCGAATTTGGTCCAAAAACATGGGCTCCAAACGGCCACAAATTGGGCCTCTCCCCTTGCCTATTGACGCCAACTCCCTTCCCTCTTAATGGCGCCATTTTGCCACTGGGCTACAAGCCCATTTTGCCATTTAAGCTACCAAAACTTTATTTTAAGCCCTAGAGTATCTAAACAGAATATTTAATCAAGGCCTCAGCCCAAGCCTGAACCATATTTGCACCTCTAGTTCTCAAATTAACACATTAAACACATCCACACCCTAAATGCATAGGCCCAAAAATTCAGGATGTTACATTTATTATTTCCTTTTTGTTTTCATTTTGGTTTTCACGGGCCCGGGCAAAATGGGCCTCTTACAGCTGCCCCTCTTTGTTCATTGTTGTGAAACGATAATAGAGCAAAGACAATAGAAGGTCCAATTTTGCTCGGTCTTTGCCGAGCCTTGACTTCTTGGTCCTCGCCTTCTTCAAATGACTTCCAACTCCACTGCAACTTCAACTGTATTGGAACTTCATCTTGATTTCAATTTTTTTTTAAAAATAAGTCTCATGGCTTCGATCTCCTTCTCTGCAACTTCATGAAGGCAATATCCGCTATCTTCAATCTGCTCCGCTGCAAACTCAGGGATGCCAGATGGGTATCTTCGATCTGCTTCACTGTAATCTCAGGAACGCCAGATCTGCTATTTTTAATCTGCTCCACTGCAAACTCAGGGATGCCAGATTAGTATCTTCGATCTGCTTCACTGCAATCTCAGGAACGCCAGATCTGCTATTTTTAATCTGCTCCACTGCAAACTCAGGGATGCCAGATTAGTATCTTCGATCTGCTTCATCGCAATCTCGAAACACGGATCGCTATTTTTAATTTGCTCCATCAGAAACTCGGGGATGCAGATTAGTATCTTCGACCGCTTCATCGCAATCTCGTGAATGCCAAATCGCTATTTTTAATTTGCTCGATCGCAAACTCAAGGATGCAGATTAATATCTTCGATCTACTTCATCGTAATCTCGTGAATGCCATATCTGTTATTTTTAATCTGCTCCCACTGCAAACTCGGGGATGCAGTTAGTATCTTCGATCCGCTTCACTACAATCTCGTGAACGCCAGATCTACTATTTTTAATCTGCTCCACTCGCAAACTCGGGGATACAGTTAGTATCTTCGATCGCTTCATTGCAATCTCAAGAACACCAGATCGCTATTTTTAATCGCTCCACTTTGCAAACTCGGGGATGCCGTTAGTATCTTCGATCCGCTTCATCGCAATCTCAAGAACGCGGATCGCTATTTTTAATCTGCTCCCATTGCAAACTCGGGGATGCCGATTAGTATCTTCGATCCGCTTCACTGCAATCTTAGGAACACCAGATCTACTATTTTTAATCTGCTCCACTGCAAACTCAGGGATGCCAGATTAGTATCTTCAATCTGCTTCACTGCAATCTCAGGAACACCAGATGTGCTATTTTTAATCTACTCCACTGCAAACTCAGGGATGCCAGATTAGTATTTTCGATCTGCTTCACTGCAATCTCAGGAACGCCAGATCTGCTATTTTTAATCTACTCCACTGCAAACTCAAGGATGCCAGATTAATATCTTCGATCTGCTTCACTGCAATCTTAGGAATGCCAGATCTGCTATTTTTAATCTGCTCCACTGCAAACTCAGGGATACCAGATTAGTATCTTCGATGCGCTTCATCGCAATCTCGAGAACGCCAGATCGCTATTTTTAATCTACTCCACCGCAAACTCGGGGATGCCGATTAGTATCTTTGATTTTCTTCACCGCAATATCGTGGAATGCTAGATCTCGCTATTTTTAATCTGCTCCATCAGAAACTCGTGGATGCCAGATTAGTATCTTCGATCTGTTTCATCGCAATCTCGTGAACGCCAGATCTGCTATTTTTAATCTGCTCCACTTTGCAAACTCAAGGATGCCGATTAGTATCTTCGATCGCTTCACTTCGCAATCTCGGGAATGCCGATCGCTATTTTTAATCTGCTCCATCGCAAAACTCGGGGATACCAGATTAGTATCTTTGATCTGCTTCACTGCAATCTCAGGAATTCCAAATCTGCTATTTTTAATCTGCTCCACTGCAAACTCAGGGATGCCAGATTAGTATCTTCGATCTGCTTCACTGCAATCTCAGGAACGCCAGATCTGCTATTTTTAATCTGCTCCACTGCAAACTCAGGGATGCCAGATTAGTATCTTCGATCTGCTTCACTGCAATCTCAGGAACGCCAGATCTGCTATTTTTAATCTGCTCCACTGCAAACTCAGGGATGCCAGATTAGTATCTTCGATCTGCTTCACTGCAATCTCAGGAACACCAGATCTGCTATTTTTAATTTGCTCCACTGTAAACTCAGGGATGCCAGATTAGTATCTTCGATCTGCTTCACTGCAATCTCAGGAATGCCAAATCTGCTATTTTTAATTTGCTCGACTGCAAACTCAAGGATGCCAGATTAATATCTTCGATCTACTTCACTGTAATCTCAGGAATGCCATATCTGTTATTTTTAATCTGCTCCACTGCAAACTCAGGGATGCCAGATTAGTATCTTCGATCTGCTTCACTACAATCTCAGGAACGCCAGATCTACTATTTTTAATCTGCTCCACTGCAAACTCAGGGATACCAGATTAGTATCTTCGATCGCTTTCATCGCAATCTCAAGAACACCAGATCTGCTATTTTTAATCGCTCCCATGCAAACTCGGGGATGCCGTTAGTATCTTCGATCTGCTTCACTGCAATCTCAAGAACGCCAGATCTGCTATTTTTAATCTGCTCCACTGCAAACTCAGGGATGCCAGATTAGTATCTTCGATCTGCTTCACTGCAATCTTAGGAACACCAGATCTACTATTTTTAATCTGCTCCACTGCAAACTCAGGGATGCCGATTAGTATCTTCAATCGCTTCACATCGCAATCTCGGGAACACCAGATGTGCTATTTTTAATCTACTCCACTGCAAACTCAGGGATGCCAGATTAGTATTTTCGATCTGCTTCACTGCAATCTCAGGAACGCCAGATCTGCTATTTTTAATCTACTCCACTGCAAACTCAAGGATGCCAGATTAATATCTTCGATCTGCTTCACTGCAATCTTAGGAATGCCAGATCTGCTATTTTTAATCTGCTCCACTGCAAACTCAGGGATACCAGATTAGTATCTTCGATCTGCTTCACTGCAATCTCAGGAACGCCAGATCTGCTATTTTTAATCTACTCCACTGCAAACTCAGGGATGCCAGATTAGTATCTTTGATTTTCTTCACTGCAATATCAGGAATGCTAGATCTGCTATTTTTAATCTGCTCCACTGTAAACTCAGGGATGCCAGATTAGTATCTTCGATCTGTTTCACTGCAATCTCAGGAACGCCAGATCTGCTATTTTTAATCTGCTCCACTGCAAACTCAAGGATGCCAGATTAGTATCTTCGATCTGCTTCACTGCAATCTCAGGAATGCCAGATCTGCTATTTTTAATCTGCTCCACTGCAAACTCAGGGATACCAGATTAGTATCTTTGATCTGCTTCACTGCAATCTCAGGAATTCCAAATCTGCTATTTTTAATCTGCTCCACTGCAAACTCAGGGATGCCAGATTAGTATCTTCGATCTGCTTCACTGCAATCTCAGGAACGCCAGATCTGCTATTTTTAATCTGCTCCTTTCGCAAACTCGGGGATGCCAGATTAGTATCTTCGATCGCTTCACTTTGCAATCTCGTGAACGCCAGATCGCTATTTTTAATCTGCTCCCTTTGCAAACTCGGGGATGCCGATTAGTATCTTCGATCTGCTCCACTTCAAACTCAGGGATGCCAGATTAGTATCTTCGATCTGCTTCATCGCAATCTCGAGAACGCCAGATCGCTATTTTTAATCTGCTCCACTACAAACTCGGGGATGCCAGATTAGTATCTTCGATCGCTTCAACGCAATATCGAAATGCCAGATCTGCTATTTTTAATCGCTCCATCAGAAACTCGGGGATGCAGATTAGTATCTTCGATCCGCTTCATCAAATCTCGGAATGCCGATCTACAATCTTCGATCGCCTCACTACTATCTATCTCGAGAGGACAAAATCTAAACTTTTCAGTCTGCTTCCTTACTATCTCAGGAAGATTTCAATCTTCAGCTTGCCCCACTACCATCTTGAGGGGACAAAATTTGAACTTTTTAGTCTGCTCCCTTACTACATCAGGAAGATAAGACTAGTGGCTAAAATATGCTCCATTACAGATACGTGGAGATAGGATTCGCCAAATTTGATATGATCTACTACTGCTTATAGAGATAAAATCTGTGAATTCACCGATGTTGCTACACCGTCCTCTGAGGGACATGTCTTGTAAACTCGGTTCCATATGCATATGTTTATGCCAAATGATCAGGATGCTATGATCAAAATGAATCAAATGCTCCTAGCCACATGTGTTATGAATGCCAATAATGTCATGATTTTTTTTGTATAATGATTAAGATGCAATGACCGGAATGAATCAAATGCTCCTAACCAAATGATATTTTGGATGACATTTGCATGAATGCAAACTATCATGAGAATGATCCTTTGTTAAATGTTTTGGGTTGTCACTGCTCATAGTTCATCAAGGTTCTATCACTGATGCGTTACCATGCTTTCTCGTTCAGCTGGTATCTTTGACAGAAAACCCAAAGAAACGATCATATTCTACTCAGCAAGCTCCCCACTGTAATTTGAGAGTCCCTTCCACTGTACCCTGGGGACATAAAATTTGTACCATCTTTAAATCATCCTACTGCGACCTATAGCTATAGGATTTGTATCAAATTCAACCCAACCTACTGCAACTCAAGGGTATAGGATTTGTAACTTGTTCAATCAACTGATCACTCCCAAGGTGACCTAACCAAATGTGTATGCATGATATCTGCATGGATACAGAATATGATTTTTAGAGAATGATTCCCCTTTTACACTTGAGTTATCCTTGCCCATTTTTCGTCAAGATCGCACTATCTTGTCATTTTGTTCAACCCCCTTTCTTTGCCAAAAATCCGGAGAGATAGTCTCAGTTTAGACTCTTCCTCCACCAATATTTTCATCCTTTAAACTTGGTAAGTTTTAAACAATAGTCCTATTTGAAGCTCTTATATTATTTAGAAGTTTCCAAAGTAATATGTGAAACTCCTTTTATGAAAGTATTATTAGTCCATTAATCATTATTTCAATATAAAATGCTTGAAAAAGATCACAACAATGGACGAGAAAGAAATTAATCAAGAACATAGCTCGAAATAAATAAGTTAATCAAAGATAACCAAAACAATAAAAGAAAATTAATTGGGGGTATCTTGAAAAGAATAAAGTAATCCAAGATAACAAATTCAAAATAGAGGCTAGGTGCCCCAGATATCGCAGCCTGAGCTTCTCTGTACAAACTTCTTGAGGACCATTTTAAGCTCAATACGTGTTTAGAGGATCCAGAGTACTTTGTCAATGCCCCAAGACGTAGCATATTTCCTTACTGTTAGTTCAGACATAGCAAGACTACCACATGCCCTATCTTTGATCAAAATTTGAGCCGCCCTTTTCGGGTTTCCAGCTCAAAACCCCTTTGGTCTCAAAGCGCCCTTTGTGGGTTTTCGCCTTGGCCTCTCCTCTTTTCTTTTCTTTTCTTCTTTTTTTAAAATTAGATCTCAAGGCGCCCTTTGCGGGTTTTCACCTTGGTCTTTCCTCTTTCAGGTAAAATACTTCTTGTCCGAACCTGAATTCGCCGAATTGAGCAAGTCTTCGCCATCCGTCTTGGTCAATATCAATGCTCCTCTAGAACAAGCCCTTTTTTGCTACATAAGGTCCTTCCAAGTTTGGCATCTGCTTTCTTCTGAAATCCTTTTGTATAAGAAAGATCTGTTTCAACATCAGGTTCCCCTTGTGGAATTCTCTAGGATGAACCTCTTTGGCGTAAGCTCGTATCATCTGACTGTGATGGATAACTTTTAACCTTTTCTTCGATTAAGTTCAATTGGCAACAATGCTTCCATTCCATAAACCAATGGGTAAGAAGCTGCCCCGACAAAAATCCTGGCCAATGTTCGATAACCATAGAAGATAAATAGTAACTTCTTTATGCAAATCTTTACAAGTCTCGGTAATCTTTTCTACAATCCTTGTTTTTTTTTCTTTTTGGCTGCCTTTGTTGCTCTATGATATGTCGTCTAATCTTTGAACAGACTACAAACTTTTGACTTTGTCCTTTTTGGCATTCGTTTTTAGCACCTGATCTTTTTTTTTTTAAGAATTTAATGACTTCGACCTGGTAACATTGGCATATGAAGCTACTTCCACCCTCTTAGTGAAGTAAACGATGACCACAATGATGAATCAATATTGGCTAAAAGCTTTTGACGAGATTGGCCCTATCACATCCATGCCCCGCATATGGAAAATTTGTGAAGAACTGGAGAAAGCACATGAATCTTGTCTCCTTAAATACGGCATAGCTGATACCATCCCCTTCTATGTAGATTAACAGTACCCAAACCTCATGATTAGCTGGACTGTTGTAACACCATTAGCATGTTCTCTAAACACCCTTATCTCTTTTAAGATTTTCCCAAGTGTGTCTTGATATGATCGTACAAAAACATCTTTGAATTTTGAAAATAATTCAATGATGTCTTGCCTTATCTCTGTGGTGAGTTAGGCTACAATCTTCACCTCTCATAATGTCTACTGACCTTTTGTAGAGTAAGGTCTATTTTTCATCTTGTTTTACCAGCCTTAACAAATCAGAAAGTAGGTTACAATCTCTGTCATCTTCAAAGTTCCGAGATCCCCCTAAACACACATCTTGCTCGAAAGGAGACTCTGAGTCAATAGCAACGTTGCTCACATCGTTTATATCTGGAGACCTAGTGTAGGTTCGAAGGAAGATTTCCAAAGAATAAATGATTCAAAAAACAATTATTTGTATGGTCATGAATAAAGAATGAAAGAATATTTGAAAGAAAGTCCAAAGAACAATCAACAAAAAAAAAACAATTGTTTGTATAGTATGAAATAGAAAGAATAAAAGAATATTCGCTCAAAAAAATGCATTTTATTAAAATAAAAATTCTGGACACGAGCCTATTTCACAAAAGGGTTCTTATTGCCTCTAGGCTTAAGGCAACAAGCGCGTTTTGAATATTATCCTAGATCCGCTCAAAAAATACCAGGATCCCTTCCACAGTTCCATTGTTTAAAACCTTCCCAAGTATGTAAGGGCAGATGCTTAGAAAAATTCAATTCTTTCTTTAGATACGTCGTTAATATTCAGATTTCCCAATATCAGGTCTTGCACTAAAGCCCTGAACTCGATGCATTCTTGGATATCATAGATCTCATAATATTTACCCCTTTACCCAGATGATTGGGTGACGAATTTTTTGCCCCAGAGGGATTATCTAATTTGACAATACCCATTTTGACAAGTCTTTCAATCAGCTTTTTAAAAGCGGTGCAGTTCTCGATCGAGTGCCCTGTGATTCCTGCATGGTATTTGCATTGAATGTTCAGGTCGTACCATTTAGGGTATGGAGGTTGTATAGGTTTTAGGTAGAAAGGGGATACTACATGTGCATCAAACAAAGTTTGGTATAGCTCCCTATACGTGATTGGGATGGTCGAGAATTGGGATTTTTCTGAGTTCGGTTTTGGATTGGGTTCTTGCCTTGAGGAGACATGATGGCTGGTAGTTACTGTCCTTGGCTGACTTACTGTGATCGGCTCAAAATGGCCCTTGTTATACCTTCTCGTACTATTCGATTTATTTTCCTTTTTCTTCGGGGCTTTTAAAGTACACTCTCCTTTTTCTTTTGTGTCTGCCAGTACAATCGGTTTGGCTTGATCATCATCCAAGTTAAAACCTCAACCCATCGGGAAGTTCAGTAGGGCCGAAGCATCAGTCTGACATTGGGGTCCAATAATGACAGGTACCTCATGCAAATGCGTGTCCGGTTGAATCGAGACACCTATTGGGGAATAAATGATGTCTTCATCATCATCCACACCGTTGACCACTGGACCACTCCTTTTTTCAAGCCCTCCGGCTAGTAACTGGGTTAGCTGGCCTATCATGTTCCTTTGGAATTCTAGCATTTGTTCCCCCATTTCTTGTTGACTCTTGGTCAATTGCCCTGCATCTGTATTTGCATTTGCTCTATTCTCTCCAAACTTTATTCCATGTTTTCCAGGTTAACTGAAATATTTTTACCTAATTAGAGTCCTTTTGTAAAAGTCTAATGCAAATGATGCAATGTAATGCAAATGCATGAATGCAAAAAGAAGGCATCGATTCAGATTCAACTTCATTTTAGAAAACTTTATTAGAAAAAAAAAATCCTTTACATAAAACGAACTACAAATATGCTTTCGCCCTACGGCCCAAAGTTTTGATTTTCCCAAATAACGAAACTAGATCTTGACCACGATCTGACTGTAGCTCATACTTCATGCTCAATATATCAGCCTGTGCTGCCAAAGTCTGTAGGTGATAAGCTACCTCTCGAATCTGAACTATTGCTTCACCCATGAGGTAATCCCGACTTCTAACTTGGTCATGGGAATGGTGGAGCTGTTCCTTCCAATGCCCTTCTCTTGCTTCAAGATGCCCGATCCGGAGTTCATAATTCTACAATGCCGATTCTAATCTTTCAATCTTGCCCTTCATTTCCTCGATCTTGTTCTGACTCGACTTCAGTTCATTTGTAGAATTACAGCTTCGATGGTGATGAAGAGACCGTCCCAATTCAACCACTCTAGCTTTTAATCCACTCTTCTCCTATTGGCTTTCTGCTAACCTCTTTTCTAGGGCCTCATTTTGCATCTGCATCTCTAGGAACTTCTTCTCCCAATGGTCAGCTTTGGCCTTTTCCTCTTGAACCTCACGTTGCCACTGTTCCGAAGTCTTCCCCAATCCAGCATTTTTCGTCGACAGACGCAACTTCTTATAGTCTGTCTTTAAATCATTCAGATCTTCCTCGACCCTTTTCTTCCCCTTTCTTAGTTTTTCAGCCTCTGACTTCTGAACATCCACGTCTAACCTCAGATACATTTTCTCTTCTTCCAACTTTTCTATCCTCTTTCCAAGCTCTGAACTCATCTTTTCAAAATCTTGTTTCACAATCTCTAACTCTGATGGGACCACTTTCAAGCATTCCTCTCTTGATCGGGTGCCTTCTGGATTCAGCTCGGGGATGTTATCATTAATCCTTCTAGTCCTCCATCCACTGTATTCTGGGGTCGTCATTGGGCCTGCGGATAACCTCTTCATCCTACGAATCTGATTCCAAGCACCAGAAATCTCCTTAACCCTCTTCTTATATTTTTCCCCTCTGTATGAGAACTCACACTGAGCCAGTCCATATGTCGTTGGTACAAACTGTCTCGACCCATATTGCCTCAGTACGAGCAAAGGGGCATACCCAACGGCTCCCCAAATTTCAAGTAAAGGAACCCAGTCAAAACTCCCACATCGATAAAGGATTTCATCGGGAATCATCCAAGGAGCTCTCCACTTGATGTCTTCCTCTTGAAGATTTTGAAGGAGCGCCATCCAGTTTTCCTCGGACACGTCTTCTCTCTTAAGTGTAGCCACTATCTCTTTTAAAGGAGAGTAATTCTCAGAGAAAACTCGATAAGAAACTTTCTCCACTTTCCAAAAATGACTATGGAACCAGGCTAATAACAACTGTGCACATCCAATGAATCTGCCTTCACCTTCTCTCCGACATGCATTCAATGATCTGAACGTTTCGGCTAAGATCGCAGGTACAAGTGTGACCCCTTTGTCAAGTCGGTCGAATAGATCAGTAACTGCTTCATCTACATGTCTTAAAGCTTTAGGGAAGATTACCAAACCGTAGATACACAAGGCAAAGACGTCAATCTTCTTCTTTACGTCTGGATGTGTTAGGATCAGGTCCCTCAAACTCACCCAAGGTATGCATTTACCCTCACCTTTCTCCTGAATTCTGGCCAAGACCCACTGTTCACTCATCCCTGTGATATTCATTAACCTCTTCACAAAAGTTGGGACATTAGCAGCCCTAGAATAAGCTTTGTCAACTTGGATCCTCGAACAGCGAAGTAAGGTCGTATACTCCTCCACCGTGGGCACTAAATCTACTTTCCCGAAAGAGAAACAGCTATAAGCAGAATTCCAAAACTGAGTCATTTCTCGGAATAGATACCTATCTACCTTGACGTCAAGCAAGTAAGGTAGATCGCCATAATTACGATAGAACAGTTGCTTTGCCTCATCGTCCCACTGGGTCCATATTCCCTTTAACTCCTGAAGCTCATTTTGCGTGACACTGATACGAACGAAATCCTGTAGTTCCGACACATACCCCTCAGCTAAGCTATCCCCTTTCTCTAATTGCCTTTGCTCTGACCATATGCGGACAGCTACATTGTCTTCCACTTTATCAAGGAATTCATTCTCCATAACCAGCTTTCTAACTTAGAAACTGACCGTGAATCGATACCTCTTAATATATGAAATGACATGCACAAAAATAAAACATAACAAGTTAGTACCGCAGAATGAAATATAAAGCAAGTAAAATAAACCAACACCTATCTAGGTAACCACTAAGGCTTGGTATAGTTCTACTTAGGGTGAGCCCTTAGGTTTCCTATATGTGGTTCAGCTCTAAAGTTGAGGTACCCGAACCAGCAGATTCCTCAATCCTCACCCATTATAGGCTCATATGGACCGAGTTTAGTTCAGGGGAATACATTTCCCTATGGCCATGCGAAAGTGAAAAATTTACGAAGACATATGTACGTATGTATCTTGGAAGCAATCCACTAGCCCATGCGGAGGTGAAAACCTCACGAAGGCATAGCTTCTCGCTCCCACTTAAGGGTGCCACCACAACGGTCATGCAGTGCAATGCGGAGAGATATATTAAAAATTAGAACCACATGCAATAAAAGGATTATGTTTTTTTTTTAAATTAGAATTTTAAATTCGGACAAAAGGACATGAAATTATCAATTTTACGGCTTGACTCTCTTATTGGTCCCCAGTGGAGTCGCCAAGCTGTTGAAACCATTTTTAAAGTTTTTATAAAAACGGGGGTCGACCTTAAAAAAATGAAAATAGGAGTCGCCACCAATCCCTTTTTACTTAGGTGTGATTGGATCACCTTGTAAAACGTTTCATTTCAAAACATTGATTTTGATCTACGAAAATACAAGAAAACGGGTTCAGGAGTCGGTTACGTATGAGGAAGGGTTAGCACCCTCATAACGCCTAAAAATTGGTACCTAATCGATAAAATCATGTCCTAATGTTGAAAACTTGAAAAATTTTAAAATATGATCCTTTTATTAGAAAGAAAACCAAGACTTACCTATCTCAAAGAAATACAACGTTATACCCAGTAAGTTAGGACATAACATCTCATGGCTTCGAAACTAGGTTCACCTTTATTTAGAAAATTCTTATCTCGAGACACAAAACATCATATCCAATAAGTTAGGATATAACATTTTGAATTCCCGAGATTAAGTTTTGATTTAAAAATTTAAAAAAAGATATTTGATACTTTAAGTTCCACGAGAAAAAAAAATTAAAACCCAGTAAGTTAGGGTATAATTTCTCTCGAAGTCCCTAAATGTCATATATCGCTGTTTTTAATATTTGAATAAAATGCATTAATTTAAAATGTGTTTTTATAAAGAAGGGTTTGAATAAGATTTTACATTGATACATTATGAAATATAAATATCAAATAGCAATTCACTATAATTACGAGTCGTATTAACAAATAATATAGACAATTAACAAAAGAATAATATGACATAGCAAATGATACACATAATAAAAGGATTATGCTAAAACAATATTAAACAAATAAAAAACATAAATAAATAATTACAAGTTATAAAATATGTAATAACAATTTAAAATCTATAGAAACATAAAAATTCAAGAAATAGATATTAAATTCTACAAATAAGATCAAAAATGAGAAATAAATAAATTAACAATGTATTTAAACACTAAATAAATATCATAACAAAAAAAATAAAAAATATGATTATTTTTAAAACAATAAATAATATATTTTAAATGAATAATATAAAACTTAGAGTGTATAAAAATATAAGGATATTTATAATTTAATAATTTAGTACATAAAAATATAAATAATAATATATAATAAAAACGATTACAAGTAAATATTATATAATAATAAAGATATCTAAAAATATAATATAAACAATATAATTAAAATATGTTATACAATATAAAATTTTTTATACAAAATAAGATTTTATATGATATAATATAATACTATATAATATACAAAATTTTAGAAATATAATATAATAATCAATATAAAAATATGTAATATATAAATAATATTAAACTAAATAAAATAATAAATAGTAATAATTTAATATATATAAAGATAATATGTATTTAAGAAAAACAATACATAAAAAAATTAATATACAAATAATAAAAAAATAATACAGATTTTTAATATGATAAAATAATTTAATACAGTGTTAAATTAATTTAATAATAAAATAAAATGTTTTTAAAAAAAATAAACAAAGAAATAGGGATTAAATAGCAATAAAAAAATATAAAGGGGCTAAATTGAAACGCGCGTCACACTGCAGGGGTTAATATGGCAATTATGCCTTCATTCCAAAACGGCGCCGTTCTGATTTTGACCTTTAAGTAGCCCGAGGACTTAATTGGAACAGAAGATAAGTTTTGGGTCAAAATTGAAAAAATAGAAAAATGCTATTGTAAATTTACAAAAATGCGGAAGGGTCTATTCAGCAATTAGACCCTTTAGTAAAAACGCGCGGATCCTCCCCGGGTCGGGTCAACGCGCGGATCCTGGTCTTCTAAACGACGTCGTTTTAATGCTTATTGGCTTAAGCAAAAACGACATCATTTTTAAACTGCTATATAAGTCAAATTTCAGAACAAAAATTCATTTTTACACCCTGTTTAAAAAAAAATCCGAAAAACCCTCTCAATGCTCTCGTCTAGGCTCCGATTGCCGGACCTTCGGGCCACCGTCCCACGCGCCTCACGCGCCACCATATACAGTGGCCGGAGGCTAAAGCTTCAGTTTTTTCGGCTTAATCAAGAGGTAACTCGTATTTTTGTTTTCTGTACTATTTTGTGTATATAACATGCATAAATAAAAAAAATAAAAATAACGCGAATAGGAAAATCGAAAATCACCTCTGTTATTGATTTCTTTCTTTCGTTTTTTTTTTGAATATCTGTGTATATTCTCGTGTATCTGTGTCCCCTTTTACAAATTTGTGCTGGGGTTTTATAACCCAAAAATAAAATACAAATATTCTGTCCATTATGTTTCTTGCCATATTTGCAGCTGTGTCTTTCCTTTTTTGTAGGTGAATGGCACAAATCTCGGCGTGGGGCGTCATTCAGGCGCAGATTGAGGCTGGACGAGGGACTGATTTGCAGTACAAGGGGAATAGCTGCTGAAGCTTGCGGCGCCTAGGGTTTCAGAAACCCTAGGCTTCTGAAACTGTTTTAGGTTTTGGGCCGTGTAGGTTGGGCTAGAAATTGGGCTAGGTTAAGTTTGGGTTGTAACGGGCTTCGGGTATTTAGTTTTAGGTATTGGGTTCTGTTTTGGCTTGTAATTGGGCTGCTGTTAATTGGTTTTGGGTCTGTACTGGAAAATGGACTTGTAAAATGGACATTTTATTATTTTTATTATTTCCTTTTTGTTTTCATTTTGGTTTTCACGGGCCCGGACAAAATGGGCCTCTTACAACATAGTCTTAACATTAATCTCATCTCTATCATAAGCTTAACTATTTACCCCATTAAATCACTTGGGATATTCAAGAATACATGATCATCCTCATTCACATAATTACGACACCAATGGCACATCCCAGATGTGGTCTTACGTGGGGTCACTTCTTGATGCCGATGCCATATCCCAGATATGATCTTATACGGAATCTCATATCAATTGTCGATGTCATATCCCAGATATGGTCTTATAAGTTTCTCATATACAATGCCGATGTCATATCCCAGATATGGTCTTATACACTATTTCAATTTGGTGCCGGGGCCACGTCCCAGATATGGTCTTGTACGGGACCTTACCCATCTCGAGTATTGATGATAATATTCTCTCGTTTATTTAAGTCCAACCGGGACTTCAACATCATAGGTTCTCATTATTTCATCATTCACATCATTATTCGATTTCATAGAAACAATATACATCATCATTACTATCAAACATTTTAAAGCTTAATAACACGATGTTGAATTTATTACACACAAACTTACCTCGATTTCAAAATAGGCTAAATTGCCGATCTAGTCTGATACCTTGCCCTTACCTCGGTCAAGGCTAATTCTTTGTTCTTCTTGATCTATAATAACAATTTAGCTCATTTAATAATCACATTAATCAACACATCTCAAAATTCATACTTTGGAAAAATTACCATTTTGCCCTCATACTTTCACCAAATGACTATTTTACCCCTAGGCTCGGAAATCAATTCTAATCAAATTTCTTTCTTTAACGAGCCTAGGTGAACATTTATTACTCTTATGGCAGCCCTCAATACTCATTATTTCACACATTTACCACATATTTTATAACCTTTACAAAAAGGTCCTTTGAGGTGTTTTCATGATAACACCTTTCACAAAAGTTGTTCATCTAATAACTAGGACTCATATCCTTCCATAAAAATGCAGCAAACAACATAAATGCTCACATGGCAAAACCCTAGGTTTTCAACCATTTTGCAAAATAGCACCCTCATAAGCTAGCTTAAGCTTTAGGGGTTCCAAAAGTACAAATTTTATCAAGAAAGACCATTAAAAATCACTTACTTGTAAGGAGAAAAGCTTACTGAAATTTTTGAGCTCTCAACCCCTATTTTGTTGCTAATTTTCAGTGGAGAAGATGGAGAGAAAAGGTGATATTTTTCTTCTCTTTATTTTAATATAAACCATCAATTTAGTCACCAAATTTCTACCAACTTTGACTCATTTTTCAACTTTTTGTATCCTATGGTCGGCCACCCTATTTCTAAGGGTCTAATTTCCAATTAAAGGCCTCCAATTAATTTTCTATGGCTTTTAGACACCTTTAGCTTATAAAATGGAACTTTCGCACTATATGCGATTTAGTCCTTTTTCGCGATTAAGCATGCAATCGCTAAAATTAAAGCACCAAAATTTTCATGCACCTATAAAATCATGCTTTAACTCAAAAAAATAATACTAAAATAATTTTCTCCGACCTCGGATTAGTAGTTCCGAAACCACTGTTCCGACTAGCCTCTAAATCGGGCTGTTACAAAGTATACCATAGGTGATGATTGTGGACGGTAATGGACTTGGTATTGTTAAAATTGAATGGAAATTAAAAGGGTAAAATGGTAATTGGATAATTAAACATAATGTAAATAAAATAAAAGCTAAATAAGCTATAATCTTTTAGATTTTCTTCTTGCAAAAACCGTATAGCCATGGGAGAAGGGAGAAGAAACTTTTGGCCAACTAGGGTTCTTCGATTTAAGAGGTAAACCTCGCCCGTTTTTTGTAATTTTTATGTTTTTGAGCTCGTATTAGCTTAATCTAGCTAACCTAAGGATTAATTTGTAAAACTGTCAAATGTTTTGGGTTATGCCATTGATGGGTTTTGGATATTCTTGAAGTTTCATGGTAGATTATTGAGCTTGGTTGTTAAATAGGACTATTTTGTAAAGATTTTTTTTGGTAATTTTAATGTTTATGGACTAAAATGTTAAAGTGATAAAATTAAGAGGAATTAATGTAAAATAACAGCATGTATGGGCTGCAGAGAAACAGTGAATAATTTGGGTGAAATGGGATTTTGTTAAAATTTGTTAAATTGCAAGTTTTGAGCTTAGGGATTAAATTGAATAAAAGTAAAACATCGGGGGTAATTTTGTAAAAATTGTCAAAAAGGACTTAATTGCATAGAATGAATTAAGTTTGCTGTTAGAATTAGTGAATTGAATGGAATTATTATTTTAGATCCTAAACGAGTGGAAAACCGAGGAAAAGAGAAAATTACCAAATAACCCCTGTACTTTGCCGTTGCTACAGTTTAGTCTGGTAAGTTCGTACGGTCTAATTTTAGTATATTTTTAAGTGTATTATATGAACCTAATTGCATAAATGTTGGATTATATTGATGTGTGATTGAAAATGGAATTAATAAATTGACACAACGTCGATCACTGACTGAGCTACTCTGGACCGTTACTGTAAATCAGTCCTGTAAGTCCGTTAGGTTTTATTCTAATAAATTTAAATGCATATTAAATGAAAATAAATTAATTTGGTTTGAACATTATAATGATGCTATGTATATAACTAATGAAATAGTGGATCGTTGTAGCATTGAGCACTAACGAGATATTCTGAGCTGATGAATGTTTGGTTGATGAACTAATGCCTGTATACAGAATATGAGATAGTGAGTTATTCATATATTGTTCTGTGTTAGAATACTCTGAATCGATGAAAATAGGATAGAGTACGGTTGGCATGCTAATAAGTTATGTTGCGCGCAGTACGGGGTTGTTGGGAACAGTAGAAATGATTACTGTAGATTATCTGTTCACTGGATATGTCTAGGTCCTGCATTTGTTGTTGACTAACGAAATATATTACAGTGTTATTTGGTGTGCTGGATGGATTAGCTCATTCGAGCATTTTGTGTGTTGGATGGATTAGCTCATACGAGCATCTGGTGTGCTAGATGGTTAACCTTGTACTCTTATCCATTTATCATTCATCGGGCTATGCTTTATTGATCTCTAAAAATTTATTAAAATTTGGAAACTAATTTGTATTATTGTACTGATCATTTCTCACCTGTTGTGAGTTGTGATTGACAGGAATTCTGATAATAACCTCGTTCACAGGAACTCTGTTCATTAATCTTTTATTTGAATTATTATTATGTTTGATTTAGTAAGCTTTACCGTTCAATCGACGAACTTACTAAGCTTTACAAAAGCTTACTCGTGTTATTTGTCTTATTTCTTGTAGATACGTTTTGTGGATCGGGAGATCGGATCAACTCAAAGAATTACACTATCTGAGGACCTCTTTGGTAGATTTTGAAATTTAACTTGGCTTATATGGCATGTAATAGGATAATTTGGCTATGTTTGCAAATGTTCATAATTTATTTTTGGGTGTAAGTGTTATGCTTTGATATAATTTGTTTGAACAACTATAGGTGGTATGCATGGTTGATTCAAAGTTGGTGCTTAAATGACCTAATATGAAATGGTAATTGTCATGTTCAAGTTATGGTATGATGAAAGTGAAATAGGTTGGTTTTTATGTATGTCATGGCTTGTAGGTGATACCTATGATAATGATTGGATATGAGCATTATTTTTGTGGTTTCATGTATGGTACAATGGTTGGGTCTTAGGTGGTTGAAGTTGGTATGTTTTGGTTACTTTTAAGTGTGTTTATAACATTAGGATCATGTGTTATGAATTGGTTTAGGTATGCAATTGGGTGAAAAATAAGCATGGTTTAAGTAAATTTTAGATACACACAGCCTGGGACACGGGCTGTCACACGGCCGTGTGTCACACACGGGCAACCTATACAAGCGTGTGCCCTTAGCGTGTTAGGTGTAGGGTGCACACGGGCTGGGACACAGGCTGAGACACGGGCGTGTAACCCAAGTTAGTGAGTTACACGGGTGGATACACGGGTGAGCACACGGACGTGTAGAGTAGCCACACGGGCGTGTGGGATAGCCACACGACCATGTTTAAAGGCACAAGGTCTGGGCTCTGTCACACGGCCGTGTGACCCATGTAGTGAAATTTTCAAATTTTCCCTGAATGTTCTGACTTGGTCCCTGAATGTTCCTAACCTATTTTAGGGCTTCGAAAGCTCGATTTAAGGCCCATAAATGTATGTTCTATTTCATTCTGAATCATATATGTATTTATGAAATGTATTTGATAATTAAATGCCAATTGATATGAAAAGTTCTGATATGTATGGTAATACTCTGTAACCCTATTCTGGCGACAGAAACGGGTTATGGGTGTTACACTAGGTTTGAGATAGGAATGATCTTTGAGAGCCCCAATCAATTTAAGAAAGCTCTTTTCGCTTATGCTGTTCACCATAGATTTGATTTTAAGTTAGCTATAAATGAAAATTTTAGGACAAGAGCTAAGTGCAAAGCTCAAGGGTGCCCATAGATGATATATGCTACCAAGGATAATGAGGATGGATGCTTTAGGGTCAAGACATTTGATAGTGAACATAGTTGTTCCATAATATTCAAGAACAAAAGAGCAAATTATAAGTTCATAGAGAAACACTTTCTTAGCACGATCAAGATTATCCCTAGGTTAAAGCTATTTGATATGCAAAGACTAGCTAAGGAAGAGTTTAAAGTAGAACTAAACAAGAATGTCTGTCAAAGAGCTAGGTCTTGGGCTATAGAACAGATAAGGGGTAGCTCAGAGTATAAGTTTAACCACTTATTTGATTATGTTTTTTCTTTGAGAAGTGTAGATCCAAATGGTAACTTTGACTTATTAGTTGTGAGACCAATTCCTACTGAGAACCCTAAGTTTAGGAGGTTATATATTTGTTTCAATGCTTTAAAGGGTGGATTTAAAAACTTTTGTAGACCAGTTTTATCTTTAGATAGTTGCTACCTTAAAGGGTTGTTTAAGGGAGAACTCTTAGCTACTGTGGGTAGGGATGGTAACAACCAAATTTTCCTTATAGCTTGGGCAATTGTAGAGGTGGAGAACAGGGAATCTTGGGCTTGGTTTTTGAAACATGTTCAATTAGACTTGGAGGTGGGAGATGGGAAAGGCTTCATTGTAATAAGTGATATGCAGAAGATTAGAAATTTCTATATATATTTTTTTCTTTATTTGACTATTGTTATGTGTGTAGTAATATTATAATAATAATAATCAATTTTACTTCTTTTGAAGGGTTTGCTAGAAGAAATGCCCTTGATATTACCACATATTGAGCATAGATTCTGTGCAAGACACATGTATTCAAACTGGAGGAAAGAGCACATGGGTGGTGATTTACATAAACTATTTTGGGCTTGTTGTAAGTCAACAACTGAAGGTCTCTTTCAAAAATATACTATAAGAATTGGCCAATTAAAGAAAGTTGCTTTGGAAAGTTTGATGAGGAATGAACCAAAAAATTGGTCAAAAGCTTTTTTCAACACACATTCAAAATGTGATGCAATTGATAACAACTTCGGTGAGGCCTTCAACTCCGTAATTATGACAACTAGGTTTAAATCTATCATTTATTTGTTTGAGGATATTAGACACTACATCATGAATAAGGTAGTACAAAATAAGAAGAAGTGTGAAAATTGGTCCACTGATTTATGCCCCAAAAAAGTAAAAAAAAAAATTGAAGAACATAAAGATTTAAGTTCTTACTGTCATGTGTGTTGGAATGGGGAAGATGGTTATGAGATCGACTATAATGGGGATACTTATGTTGTAGATGTTAAGGGTTGGAAATGTACATGTAGATCTTAGGATCTAACAGGCATTCCATGCCTACATGTTGTATCTGTAATTTTGTTTAGAGAATAAAGAGTTGAAGAATATGTAAGTTATTATTACAAAAAAAGATACGTACAAAATGTTGTACAATTGTACACTTCCCACTATCTCAAGTGAGAATTTCTGGAAGGACACTAGAATGGGGACCAATCGATCCCCCTCTAAAAAGAAAGCTTCCTGGAAGACCCAAACATAAAAGGAGAAGGGAAGAGGGTGAGTCATCGAATAGAAGAAAGCTATCCAAAAAAAAAGAATCAAAATGACTTGCCGAAGATGTAGGATGTTTGGCCATAACTTTAGAACCTGTCCAGCTCAAAAGACATCAGTAATCCTATTTAAGGCTTATTATTTTCCTTTATACATGTGGTTCTCTAATCTTATTAGAAATGACTTCAATCACTCTTACTTTTTTTTAGCAAATGGGCCAAAATAGAGGAACTGACTCACAATAGTATCCCCCAACACAATTATCGATAGATGAAATGGTACTGAATGATATAAACTCCGCATTTGTTAATTTTTCACCTTTATTCAACTCTTTTGCTGATTTGTTTGTATAGGTACCTCAACGAACAAGTAGAAGGAAAGTTCGTGCCTCAAGGATGAATACATCAACTACTTCTCACTCAAATCTTGAAACTGAAGGAATGAGGAGTAAACCCTTTGGTGCAAGAGGGAGAGCAATAATACAAGGCATAGGCATCTACACCAACATTACAATAGGAATGCAAATTCTTAATGTAATCCTTAAACCCTCAAAACTTAATTGTTACCACTTTGATATTGGTTTTTTTATTTATAAATGTTTCTTAGAAAAACGCCTTTTTTGGTAGCCTGGGAGACGAGGGCAAATGATGATAAATAAGCCTCAATCTAGGCTTGCAGCCTTCTCATCCATCACACAAGCATCCCCCCAATTTGTTGCCTCCTTAACACCTACATCCTCTACTACTTCCTTAATACCTGAACCATCTCAGCTTGTAGCCTCATCAAGACTTGCACAACCATCCTCATCAAGCCCTTGGCTTGCTTGAAAGAGATAGTTCATTAGTTAGATTGCAGTCGTAAATTGCTCAAAATTTGAGATTTTTGGTGTTATATTCTTTTTTTATTATTGGAAAACATCAATGTCAACATGTCAAAATTTGAGATTTTTGGTATTATATTCTTTTTGTATGCAATATTATTTACAGATTCTAATACTTTTGTTGCCATGATTTATTTCTTTTGGCTATTAGTTCTTGGAGTATTTGTGGCAATAGAAAGTTGTGGATGATTCTTTTTTTACTATTATACTTAATTTTGTTTTATTATCAAAATTTTTAAATCATAGAGATGGATTGTTGAACTTTCAATGAGAGACATTGGGTACTTGTAGCAAGGATTGAACTTTATGCTTTGGTCCATTGTCTTATATATTTTTATTTGTATACATTGGGAAAAATATTAAAATCTATTAATCAATTATTGAATTTTTTTAATACGATGTTTTTTTCCTGGCATATGTTTTTATCTGTAAAATAATTAAATTATGTAGTTGGAAGCCTATGCCTTTATCAGGGCAATATGTTGAACCTGCTTCTCATTTCTTGTGGGATTTTGGTTGTTTCTTGTCATCACATCTGCAAGAGGGCTACTGTTAAATATTTTCGCAACTACATCAGCCATACTTGATCATTACTTGCGATGTAATCTGAATTTTACAAGAAGCCTATGCCTTTCAATGGGTTTTACATCAATTGTTAATAATTGTAAGTGCAATTCTAAAGTCTTGTTTGTATTGTTTCCTCGTAAAAGAGGATGCCAAATTTATGTAATCTGACATAAATATTCTCATAATCATTGTAACACCCCAAATTTTGGGGCTAGAAGTTTTGGGTTTTGTGGTTAGGGTCAGTGAGTTGGTGGTGCTATTGTGTTTGGTGGTGCATTTAAGTGTCAGAATAGGCTTGTTGGTCTGGTGGTTGAGTGATTGCTAGTGAACCTTAAGGTTCTAAGTTTGAGTCCTTGTGTGGGCGTTTTGGAAGATACTTTCGTTTTTATTATTTTGTTTTGTTTTAAGTGAATATTTTTAATTATTAATTGTTATTTTTGTTTTGTTTTTTTTTCCTTTTCTTTTCTTCTTCATGTTTTATTTTTCCTCCCTTCTTTTGGCTTTTGTTTTCTTTCATTGGCTTCTTTCTTTTTGAATCGGTGGTGTGGTGGTCTCGGCAGAGCTTCGTTTTTCTTTGTCATCGAGTAGGAATCAGGACATTCCGATTATCAAAATAGGTGTGGGATTCGAATCATGTTTACTTTTATTTTCGTGAATTGTTGTTTCGAAAAATCTCAATTGTACTCTAAACTGCCGGTTTAGGGCGTTAGTTGCTGGAAAAGGTGTGGGAAATGCAACATATCCCAACCCCCTTCTGTCATTGCGAAGGTTAGGGCTGTTATGATGGCTGAAATGGCATTTTTGGCTTGTTCTAAAGTAGTTTCGTGGCCATTGGGATTTCCACACGGGCGTGTGCCAGTTCACATGGCCGTGCGCCTTTGGGAATTAGGGTTTCCAGGCCAATTTTGGTGCCACACGGCTGTGTGGCCTACTTGGGGATTTTATCATTTCTTACACAGTCGTGTCCTTCGAGCACACGGGTGTGTGAGTTTAGGGATTAGGGTTTAAGTGATTGGGTGCCACACGGCCTGGCCACACGACCGTGTGACTAATTTTGGGATTTAGGGATTCCACACGGGCGTGTGTTTTGGACACACAGGCGTGTGAGACCCTCACACGGCCGTGTCAGCCCTGTACTCGAATTTAGTGCAAATAGACAGAGAGTTACAGGGCCTGTTACCATGGCCATGTCCCTGGTCCACACGGTCGTGTGCTTCAGTCACACGACCGTGTGCTTCTCTTCACACGGGCGTGTGCCATAGCCACACGGCCGTGTGCCCTTTTTTACATGGGCTTTTGATCTCCCACACGACCTAGGTGTTACCACACGGCCAAAGCACACGGGCGTGTGGTTTTAAGACACTTATATTGTATTTGTGTGCATTACTGATCTGAATATGTGTTTGTGAGTGCTCCGACCCTTAGCTAAGTTTAGTGAGGGTGCTCAAGACTCGATATCTGTGATGATTGTGTGTGACATATGATTTTGAATCTGGTCTGTGGAGTGTGCTACATAACTATTCTGACTGACTGTCTATTAATGTGTCTCTGTTCTGTGGGCTTGAATGCATTCATGCATTTGCATAAAGTATTTTAGGTTGGGTTGTGAAGAGAAGGAAGATCAGTATCTATTCGATCGCGCTTTAATCTGCAAATTTATGCGCATACAAAGCAATTTATCGCATCAGACAACTCGTGCGTCGCCTTTGCTTTTACTATTATCGATCTCGCGCTTTTCACTACAACTCGTCTGTACAACGGACTACCGCATTGCACAACAACTAACTCAGACGCCACCTTTACGTACATTTATCCGATCGCGCTTAAGCTGCAAACTACCGATATAGCGGTTTATCGCATCGCACTGTACCATATGTACGTTAGCTATGCTACGTACCATTATTTGATCTGGCAGTTAAGCTGCAAACTACCGGTATAGCGGTTTACCGCATTGCACTGTACCGCACGTACATTAGCTATGCTACGTATATATATTTGATCTGGAAGTTCAACTTCATTTTGATAAGTCATTGTTGCCGGGAAACCCGGGGTGACTTTATATGGTGTGTACGGTTGGATGGGCCTACTTGGTCCTTTGTGGTGTGTTGGGTTGGATGAGCTCAAACAGCTCTTACGAGGTGTGATCGGGGGACGGAGAGGTGTGTTTGGCTAGATGGATGGGTTCTTTTAATATCAGACTGCATACATACGCATCTATTTGGTTGTTCTGCGTGTGAGATTCTCTAACTGTTTCTGTTTGACTGATTCGCACATGTGACAGTGTGCCTATGAGTGTGACTTAGTTTGCTCAAATTGTTGTTTTGTTTTGAGCCATTGGTTCCAAGTGTACTTTCTGGCTTCGTGCATACTAAAAACTTGTTGTGCTACTGATTTGAATTTTGAATCTCTGTTTTAGACTTGTTTCGAACTCACAATGAGCTCGAGTAGCTCACCCCCTCTTAGTGTTTCCTTTTCTGGTACATTTCGGAATTTTGAAGCTGGACTTGGTATGCGGAGGTCTCGGACAGGTCTTGGAAGAAAATATAGTATAAGTTTGCATTTTCAGTTTCTAATTTGTTATTCAGTTTTCAAATGTAAGGTTTTATAAAATTGTGGTACAAGCTCCGTTTTAAATTTTTATCCGTTCATTTAATTCCGGTTTTGTAATAAACTTGACTGTAACTTTTTATTGACTGATTTTAAACGAGTAAATGTTTCAGTTTGGCGTGATTACTTGTTTTGAAAAAAAAATTACCTACAATCACTTCGGTGATCAATGTAACATTTGAAATTCGGTCTAAACTTCTAGGCCGGGTTTAGGGTGTTACAATCTTCATAAACATATTTTCAAAAGTTAAATCATCTCATTACATTTCATAAGTCCCATAACTTTCATTCTGTTCCAAAATTGATAAACAATGCAAAAGCATTACAAATAATTATTCTACTCTCTAGACCACAAATTTAAGGACAACAAAAACTATCCACGATGCAATGAAAACAACCTTATAGAATTATACATCATTCTTAGTCTTTGTCACCAACAATTTATACCCTCTTAATTTCTCCTTTTTCTTTACAGCTTTCTCACTAACTTCTCTATTTCATTCACTTTCACCATTTTCTTCAATTCGGTGTTCTCAATCCTAATTTCTCTATTTTCAATCAATAGCATTTGGATCTACCCTTTCAATTCATCAAGATTTCTATTACCATTTTGCTTTTCAACCCATTCAAAGAAAGCACAGCCACCCTACACCATTCGAATATACAAATCAATTTAATTCAAAAATCAAATCTGTCATTTTAACTGAATAACATCATCCAACTGAACTTCATATCAAACAAAACTCATTTAAAAAATCAACCCTATAATATTAACAGTAAACATTCCTTAGCCCATTTTTAGTACATCTCAAATTCAGAACAAAACTAAATTTCTGTCAAATTAAGCATTCAACATAAAAACTCATAGCTATATACAACTACCAACATTTATTTACACCAAATATGTTGTGAAACAAAAGGAAAAAACAAAACAAATTAAAATACCTCTTTATACTTTGAACAATCATAGAATTTCTTCCCTTTTCTCCAAAGGGTATTTGAAGTACAAATTAGTGCTCTTAATCCATAGGAAGAATGAATAACCCTCAACCCACCATGACTTTTTGAGCTTGCAGTCTACATCTACTAAAACCAGCCAAGTAAGAAAGAAAGAACCCTAAATTTTTGCTTTACACCAAAAAAAAAAAACTTCAGTCAAACAAGGGTTTCAATAGAAAATTGGTTCTTTAAACTTACCCTCTTATCAATTCTACAAGGGATTGAAGGTTCTAAGAAGATGATTGAAAGGATTGATGAATTTTTGGAAGTAAAGAAAGTTGCTGAAATTTTTTGAACAAAATAGGGTTCGTGAAATTTTTTAGGGATATATTGAAGAGGTAAAATTTTACTTACCGATTAAAAATGTTCTAATTTTTTAAAACTATTTTTAAATGCATTTATGAATTTTACTAATATTTTGAAAAAAATAGATGTCAACGTGGCAAGTTGTGATTGGCTGAATTTTTTTTTCTAACGGGACTAATAGTTGGGGTAAAATGGGTAACAGTTTAATAGTTTAGGTACCATTTTTGACAAAAAAAATTTAGGTACCAATTTGGGAAAACTGGTATAGTTTAGGTACCATTTTGTTGTTTAAGCCAAAATTAAAGTGGTGCTGTCAAGCGATACTTATAAAAAATGTTTTTTTTTTTTGTGTATACTCGAAAATACAATTTTCTTAAGAATCTATATCAGTGTCACCAATTTATCATGCGACACCACAAATTTTTTTTACAAACCCATGATTGGCTGAAGTTGATTGAAAAAGTAAGGGTGGTGTCGCTGGTTAGTCAGGCAGCATCGATAATTACTGTAACTTTCATACTATTCTTGTAATTAATTTGTTCTTCATCCTATTTATGTAATTAATTAATTTTTAATATTATTTTTATAAAAAACCTTCTTTTAATATAAACCCTAAACTGATTTTTCATTATGAGAAAAGAATTGAGCAAGGCTAACTGAAAATATTTTAGGGTTTGGGTTTGGAAAATTAGTTGGGTTTGGCAAATCTAGTTATGAAAATCAATTGGATTTGGAGAATTCGATCATGGAAGTCAGTTGGGTTTAAGGTAAATAGTTGGGTTTTTGGTTAAGGCAATTGAACTCAGAGGGAATTTGACTCTAGTAGGTTGATTTGAAGGTTTCACACTTGGTGGGATTTTGGGCAAAGCTCCTGAAAAGGTGTCTGAAAGATTCCTTTGAAGAAGGTGAGTAATGTTGACTACTCCAACAGATATTTAATAATTATTGAATTTATTCCATGTGTTTTTGTACTTTTATATATTGTAAATTTTGAAACATTTTATATTTGTATGTCTCATATACTTTATATTATTATATTTGTATCGCGGACCGTGTATTATTGAAGATTTGTATTTTTGAGAATATGTATTTTTAAAGTATATATGCTACGAATATATTTGTACTTTACCTAGTAAAGGTATAACATAAAATGTGGAATTAGTGGTATTGGTTGAATAAAAATGTTGGCTTTATCTCATTATTGTCGAAAATAATAAAGTTTTTTAATATTATATATTTGCATTTTTGTTAAGAAAAGCTTTACGATGGGTTAATTGTGGCCTATAATAATGTATCTTTTTTGTTAATGACTAAGCACATATCAAATGGTGCCTTACATGTTTATGTTGAACATAATGTATGTAATACTCCATATCTGACCCGATCATTAGATATGAGTTATGGAATGTCACATTCGTTGTTGGAGCAACTAGAAATACAATTCCAGTTAATTCAACACATTTATACAAGTATTTGAGATTAATACATTAGTATAACAATTAATATAATCTATTAGGGGGTTATACGAACTTATGAGAACTCTTATGATAACACGTGACCATTGAAAGACCTAAATGCAAAGTTTTCAAAATTTAACGTGTTGGCGTCGCGAACATGAATAACTTACGTCGCAACATCACCAATAGAGACTTGGCGTCACGAATTTGATAATACAGTGCCGTGACTTCCAAAATAGTAGGTTGACATCGTGACTTCAAATAGGAGATGTCGGGACATCCATAGAGTGGTGTCGTGACTTTGAAAATAGACACCTAAAATGTCTTACATTATTAGATTCAACCTACCAAATTGTATAATCCTACTAATTTAGAGGCCTCAAAATGCAATAAAACTCATCAAATATGATCTAATACATATATCAACTTATGTAAGCCTTAACATTTTATAAACCATTCTATTAGCTACATCTAAAACTCAAAATCCCAAGTTAACAATTTACAACTCAAAATCGGTTCAACCCTAGGTACATGTCATTTAATGAAATGTAAGACTATACAAACATTGTTGAGTCGAGAATCTGCAATCCAGTTGCTGCTTCACCTCTCGAAACTTTGAGATCTATTGGTTCCTGTGCACGGAAGAAACAAACCGTATGCTGAGCGATAAAGCTCAATGGTACTTTCATGATTCAAGTCAATTAAACATTTATAACAGCATGTATAACACATTCCATATAGAATCTAATTTTGACCAAAACCATTAGTATTCATTTATCAAAAATTGAGATTATGCACAATCATAGTTAACCAAATTTATGTACATTTAACAAGTCATATATGGTAATCACGTATCATATCTATTTCATTACATTTTATACTATATATTCTATTCTTTATATTGGCCCTCAAGGCTCGTAAAAATCGGTTCGCATGATCTTTCACATGCTATTTTTAGTCTCATTTCACATATATGTACATATAGTACCATTTCATATTACCATTTTCAATTCAAATCTTGTTTATCAAACTTATGTTTTATAATCCCTATTAACTATACTCGGCTTCGGGATGGATATGCAGATTATTCGACCATCACACCAATATGGCACCTAATGTCTCATCGGAACATCTGAAGTATAATTTGTGCCCAACGCTCATCAATATACCCGAAGTAAAAACTGTGTGTCCAACACTCATCGGAACGTCCAAAATAATATGCGCCCAACGCTCATCGGCATATAACTGAAGTATAATCCGTACCCAATCTAATCATATAGCATGTGATAAATACCAAAAGTAACATGTTTTAGCCTCAGTCTTAATGCATTTTTGGATGATTATTCGATGTAAAATGGTGAATTTTATGCTCCTAATCCTTTAAATTCATGTTTCTATACTTAGGAGAGCATTTGGGAGCAAAGTGAGAAAAAAATAGAAAATCGAAGAAGGTTTCAAGAGCCACACGGGTTGGGCCATTCTAGACGGGCTAGACACACGACCGTGTGAGCCACACGGGCTACCACATGACCATGTGCTAGACCGTGTTGAAATTTCGAATCGTGCTCCAAATACGTGAAAAAAATGCAATTTTTAGGTTTTTCGGGCATTTTAAAACCTATATATATGACATAGACAAGAAGATAGGAGAGAGCCGTCATAGAATATTTCAGAAAACAACTCAAAAAATACCATTGAAGCCGACTTTGAAGTAGATTTCCATCAAGATTGAAGATCTCCTTTTGATTTCTTTGAAGTTTATTATGAGTTTCTTTATTTCTTGTAGTTATACTGTCTTTGAGATGTTTTTATTTGCAATTATGAATTAATTTTCTAAATACCTAGAGGAGGTGAACCCTAGGATGGATTATGTTATTTGATTCCTATTTTTAAGCAATAAATACTTGGATCTTGTTCTCAATTATGTGTGCTTAATTTTTGGTTTAATATTTCTAGACTATTAATCCATGTTTGATGTGCTTGAATCAGAGGAGGAATAGACCTTATTTAAGAGTAGATCTAGCATAATTGAGTGGATTTGCATGTAATCCTAGAAATAGGACGACATAAATCTACCGGATTAGAGTCAAATCTAATAGGGGATCTATAAATCGAGTTAATGCGATAATATGAGTTTTAATTAGAAAGAAATTTCAATTAATCAACCTAGAGTCAATTTCTCTTACTCTCGAAAGAGATATTAGCATAATTTAGGGATTTCTACAGATCAAGATAGTAAGTGAAGAAATTGCGTAATTTAGATTGATAATGATAAATGAAGTCTAGGTGAATTCTTTCTTGGTTATTGTTTCACTTCTTGGTTGTTAATCATTTGTTTTCCTAATTCGTTCTTTGTCAAGCTCTTTAGTTAATTAATTTAGTTAATTTTAGTTTTAATCAATCACTCCAATTTGTCGGTTAAATAATAGAAAGATGGTAATTACTAGTAATTTTAATTGTAACACCCCAAACTCGGTCTAGACAATATGGTCGGATTAGGTAGGTTACAAAGTTAAAAAAAAACAAAGTAACAAATTTTTAATTTGAGAAAACCAGTTAACGACGTTGAAATGAGTAGTAACGTTATAACACTTCAAAAACTCAACACTTAGTTGTGTTCCAATAATTATCGCCAAATTCACTTATCACATTATTGTACCAAAACCCGTAACCATGAAAACCATTTATTTGTTTTGCAGCGGAAAAACCGTAACTCTTATTGATTTGAAAGAAAATTTAAGTTTCATCTTATCTACTTTAACTTTAGTGTCTGTTACCGGTTAAAACTTAGGCGTTTTAACTAGCTTAATTCTAGCGTTTTAGGCAAAACGTAAAATGTCCGAAAATAAAAGAAACCAAAACAAAGTCCAAAATGTCCAAAAAATTTGTAAATTTTTTTTTTTTTGAAATAAGTAGTGAAACCCGAGCTCTAGTGTCGCCGTCCAATGCTAAATCGGAGGATTACCTAAAATGGAACATACAAAATGTGAGCCTAAAGCCCAATGTGTGGTTCAGCCCATGACCAAAAGAAATCACATATATATATTTTTTAAATGCATAACTCATATGTCAAAATTCGTACATTTCATGTCTTATCATATTGTAGCATAACATGCTAAGTCATACTGAACATAGCACATCGAATTATAACATACATATATCATATCTTACCCCCATCCACTACACACCATCTCCGTCCCACCAATCACACCACATTGGACTACAAGAGTCCATCCATCCAATCACACCACATATGGCAGTATGCCATTTAAATAACCGTAGTTAAGCTGCCATACATATACTTTTGTGGACTTTGCCGCCATACTCGCCGTGAATACTGCCATAAACACTTCCTCCGTCATCACATATCCCACCTTAAACATATACATATCATAATCATACATAGATGACATAAATACATATGGCTTATATCACATAACATGCTTACATGCAAAATTTGTATTACACTTAACATAATTGGGAGTTACAAATAATTATCATGCTTTTATAGCTACTTATACGTACTTAGATACTAAACTTACAATTTTTCGGCCCTTACGATGCTCTCGGACTCTAATATCAAATTCCCTAATCGACCCTTAATCGGGCCCCAAAATTAGCCCAAAAGGCCCACACAGCCCTGTCACATACGTGAGGCTATGCCGTAGGAGGGATCCAAAATAGAAAAGAAAATATAATCTTTAGGACCACTACTAACCTGGTCAACTACGTAGAATGCAAGATATTCTTGTGTTTCATGTTTGCATGGTTTTACCTTGTTTTTGTTTTTTTGAAAATTGGAAAACGAAAGTAAAACTCACACCCATTAAATCAAGTTTCATTTAAATTTTACTGCATGGGAGATTTTGATTCTATATTTTTTTGTAATTTTCATATATATTTTTTATATAGAAAGCTTCTTTTTTTTTTTAATAAAATCTATATTATAAACACATACAAATATGTTTTTACATTTATAAACAAATGTTATCTTCAACGTTTGATATTTTTAAATATCAAATATAATTAAATCACACACCTAATTATGTAATTGACTAACTCCACTATTAAAACCCACCAACCTACAATTTTCTCACAAAACACATCCATCAAGATCTCAAAAATCAATCAAATCGAATTCTACTATGCTGGAGGAATTGAATTCTCACCCCTTTCGCCTGATTAAATACTACAAAGAAACACCAATCAAAACATCGAACAACACCACCACCACCGTACTCCATACCTGAATGAAACCAACATTATAAGAATAAAACGACTAAACAAAACTTACACTTGTAGCCAAGACTTAATCTGCGTGATGAAACGTACAACAACTCTCAATGCCCAAACAAAACAAGGATGGATGAAATAAAGAACTAAAAGAAAAATGAAATAAATTGAAACGATAGCACAAGGAACAAGAAATTGAAATGGCAACACAAGGAACAAGAAGCCAAGAACGTGGAATAATAGGGTTTATGGGCAGTTGCAAAACAAATTGAAAAATAGGAGCAAACTTAGGAACATTTGAAACTCTATTTAGATTAATACAAAATAAATAAAAATAAAAGATAATTAAAACTTTAAGCACTAGATTTCCTAGAGTTTAACTTAAACTCTAATACTCGGCCAAAAGACTAATAATAAAAAATAATATTTCACCCTCGTACACGATAAGGCTCGAACACAGGACCAATACAGACAACCCAACCCACTTAACCAACGCATCATAACACATTACTTGACAACTTACACAATAACTAAAACTAAGAATTTTGGGGCGTAACATTAGTTCTCGTGAGAACGATATCTGTGCTCACTGTAGCTATACTATTAATTGATAGGTGCACTTGCCTTTGTCAAATTTTTAGTTTGTTTACGATTTCATCAAGTTTTTGGCGCCATTGCCAATGACTGAAATATTAGGAAAATTTTATTTCTATTAATTTAGCCTTTTTTATTTTTATTTTAATATTTTTGTTTTTAAATTAATTTTTACATTCTAATTTTTTTTGTTTGTTTGATTCTGACAGGTTCTTTTGGTTTATGACTAGAGGAAACCCATTGGATCCATTACTTTTTTACAGTGAAATTGAAAAGACTGCTCGCAGAAATTGTAGAGAAGTTAGAGAACTAAGGAAAAGTCAACAAAATATTGTAGACGATCAAGAGGAAAAGGATATTACTATGGAGATGAGAGATAATCAAAAGAATTAGCTACCTCCTGCACGTCCTGCCCCTCAGACTATGTATGATTATGCTAAGTCCACTCTGATTGGGGCTGAATTGAGTATTTTCAAATGGGCTGTTAATGCAAACAATTTTGAGATCAAGCCGAACAAAATTCGGATGGTACAACAGTATGTTCAGTTTGATGGTTTGAAAGATGAATATCCGAATGCTCATTTGGCTAACTTTCTAGAGATTTGCGATTTCAAGATTAATGGCGTTGCTGATGTTGCTGTATGCTTATGGTTGTTCCCATTCTCTTTGAGGAGCAAGGCAAAACAATGGTTAAATTCATTACCATGAGGTTCTATCATGACTTAGGATTAGATGACCGACAAGTTTCTGTTGAAGTACTTCCCACCGACTAAAATAGCTAAGTTGAGGAACGACATCTCTTCTTTTGCTCAAATTAATTTGGAGACATTATATGATGCATGGGAGAGATTTAAAGATTTGTTGAGAAGGTGCCCTCATCATGGGTTACCTTTGTGGTTGCAAGTTCAAACTTTCTACAACGGTTTGAATCCTCGACTAGGAAACTAATTGATGCAACAGCTGGTGGAACACTGAATAATAAAACACCCGAGGTAGCTCAAGAGTTTATTGGGGAGATGAAACTGAATAACTATCAGTGGCAAGTCATGAGAATGAAACTGATTAAAGCAACCAGTGTTTTTAATATTGATGCAGTTTCTATGTGAGCAAATCAGGTTGAAGCTCTTGGTAAGAAATTGATGGTTTGAATTTTTCTAAGGAGGTGAATCCGGTAGGGAAATATGATGCGAATAGAGAGGGGATGATCAAAAAAAATGTTTACCTTTTGATTCTAGCATGGAGCATGAGCAAATCAACTTTATGGGTAACAATTCTAGACCTCAAATTAACCCTTATAGCAATAACTATAATGTAGGTTGGAGGAACCATCCAAATTTCTCTTGGGGTGGTCAAGGAAACAAAGGTCACAATCCCCTTTGGGTTTTTAGCAACCTTATCAGCAAGAGAAGAAATCGAACCTTGAGGAGATGTTAGCTAAATTTATTTCAGTGTTAGAAACTCGATTTCAAAACAATGAGACAATTTTGAAAAATCAGCAAGCATCGATTCATGGGCTTGAAAATCAAATTGGATAGCTTGCCAAACTTGTTTCGGGAAGGCCATAAGGTAGCTTACCTAGCAACTCTGAAACTAACCCAAATGAGCAAATCCACGCAATCACTATTTAAAACATGGAAGGTTTAGTCGAGCCTGAAAAGAAGTCAAAGCTAGAAGCTGTTTTGAAAAGTGATGAGGTAGAGGAAAATAAGAAAGAGCATAAGCCGGTAATTAAAGACTAAAAACCACGAGTTCCATATCCAGCATGTAACAACCCAAACCCGGCCCAAACACTACGACCAAATCTGAGTTATTACGAGGTAAAACCTTGTGATCGCTTTTTCGAAAAACATTTAATTTTCTATTGAAACCTCCTCGTTTCGTTGTCTTGTTAAGCTAACCTTAGATCCAATTTGGGATTTTAATTAAGCCCAATTATTTTATCGATTTCAAGTGTACCCGATGGCACGATTAAACTTTTTCGTGTTTACCAAAAGAAAACATGTGATTTAGTTTAACTTAATGTTATAGTTTAAGTCGACATCCAACATATAAAAAAAAAAACCGCAACTATAGTTTATGGAGGCCTTATTACAACCCAAAATAAAAATTAAACAACTTTAAAGTTACGTAGAATTAAAATCCTTTGCATGGCCGCCTCGAGTCCCACCGCTCCTCAACCGCCATCTACGAGTCACCTGAAAAATATTAAAGGAGAAGGTGAGTCACCAAGACTCGATATGTAACCCTTCCCCAAGTTAATACAACATTTCATACACCACATATAACATCAATTAAGCAAAGTATCGAGTACCCAACCTAGCCAACCAAACACCTTTGTCTACCCCACGTGGTACCAAACCACTGGTGACCGCGATCCACGATGTGTTACCAAAACACTGGTGGTGCCAAACCACCGTGACATATAGTCACGATGTGCTACCAAAGCACCGGTGTCCGTGAGACACAAATCGGGTGATGGGGCCAACCCATCGTGTGATACCAAATCACCGCGAGACGATCCCATATCTCAAGTGGGGCCAACCCACGGTGGTGTTAACCACGGGGACAAGTCGCTATGAGGTACCAAACCTCGGAGGTACCAAACCTCACGGTGACGTATAGTCACGCATGTGCTACCAAAGCAACGGTGCTCGTCGACACGAATACACCGCCCCCTCCACTCAATCAACCCACATAGTCATCAGTCACATATAGATTTATCATATGTATTATCACAACATGCTTCCCAAAAGCATAAAATAGCAATCATATGCACAGTGTACTTACCAGTTACCCCATATACCGTTATGGTATTCAAGCCATTGCTACATACATCAAGCTAGCAATCACATTACTTAGCATAATTAACAAGTTAAATGGTGTGTATGTACACACTGTCACCAACAAGGAGTCTAAATCCGAGAAGAGAAGTCGGCCACACTCAAGTCTTTGCCCCTATATTCGGCCAACTCTCAAGGTTAGTGATATGGCCCATTCGGCCAAACCAAACAATTTAAAGGGTCATACTTTGTACCCGAATCCTTACCCAATCGCTTCGAGTACTAAACACCACCTTCAAAGTGCCTCTGCTTCCAACAATCGTCAATCAATAAGTTAGTAGCCTTCGGTTAAAACGAATACCAACTATATGTGTAGGTCCTTACCGAAAATTAATTGTTAAATGTGGACGAACCTACTTGCTTGTTTCCAATCCCGAAGATCCTACAACCAATTCGGTTGAATCAGAGAGTTAGCACCCTTAATTAACATTTGTCAAAACCAATTACCTACCTTTATCAAAGTCGACATGATGGGAAGAAAAACATAAGCATTCGGCCTAAGACCCTTACCTTTTGGAATCGACTAAAGGAAAGCCACCCCTTTTCTTGCACAATATTCGGCCAAGGTGCTTTAAAAGGAGAAAGAGATTCGGCACTCACGATTGGGTATATTCGGCTATTATGAAGAGGACAATGGAAGGAAAATCAATTGAGAGGAAAAAGGTGGTAAGAGTTTCGGCTAAAAGTGTTTGAGAGAAAATAAAGAAAATTAGAAGGGAAAAAGGGTTATGTTTTTCGGCTAAGCAGAGATGGGAAAAAAAAGAAAACAAGGTGGTGGGTTGGGGGATTTATAAGCATTCGGCACTCCCCCCCTCTTGACTTGCCGTCCAACTTTGGCAACTAGGAGCCCAACTCCCAGCCAACTCCTCTTCACCAAGGAGTCCCACATTCAGCCATCACCTAATAGCCTTGCCGTCCACACCTCCTTGTTCAAGGAGTTCAAATTCGGCTCAATGCCTAAAACTTCTCCTGGCCACTTATTTGCATTAATTCAAAATTAATTTGAATTAATCTCTATTAATCAATTAATAATCAATAATCCACTTAATCTAATAATATCCCTAATATCCCTTTTAATAAAATCCTTAATTATCTCTAAAAAAAAAAAAAAAAAAAAAAAAGAATTTAAAGGGAGCAAAACTCTCCTATATGTGCCATCCAACAAAACAAACAAAAGGGGATTTCCGTGACTCGAACACAAGCTCTCCCTTGCTCCTTGGTGGCGTCACATGTAGCTCTTAAGTGGGCTTGCTTTGCCACTTTTCCAAGGCCTATTTTGTGTTAAAAATACCCAATTTATTCTTATAACACCACTTACCAAGGCCCCTTCTTTTAAAAGTTAAAAATTAAAATTTCCTACCAAATCGAGCCAACACAAAGCCTTAAATTGACCATTATTATTCCATAAGTAATATCCCAAAGAGTTCATACATAAGAAAATAATGGAATTTCAAATAACCCCGTTTTTTGGGATGTTACGCTTCTACCCCCTTAGAATAAATTTCGTCCTCGAAATTCCTTAACTAGAAAAGGTGGGGTATTGTTTGCCTCATTACATCCTCGGGTTCCCACGTAGCTTCTTCTATACCATGGTTCCGCCACACCTTCACCAAGGGCACCGACTTCCTACGTGAGAACTTTCTCATCTCGGTCTAAGATCCGAACTGGCTCCTCTTCAAAAGATAAATCTGATTCACTTCGATTTACGCTCGCACAACAGCGTCGCGAAGGATCTCGACCGATACCGCCTCAAAGATTGATACGTGAAAGACGCCATGAATCGACTCGGCCCGCCGCAACTCTAGGTGATAAGCCACCGTCCTATTCGCTTCACAACAAAGATATGGCCCAATAAACCTTGGGCTTAACTTCCTTTCTGTCCAAATCTCAACACCTTTTTCCAAGGCGACACTTTCGTAAAGACCTTGTCTCCCACAAAGATACTCCATTTCCTTGCGTTTGAGATCGGCATAAGACTTCCGCCTATCCGATGCTTCCTTGAGACGAGACCGAATCACCTTGACTTTGTCTTCCGTCTCGGTTACGATTCTGGACCCATAACTTGTCGTTCTCCCAACTCCGTCCAACATGTAGGAGTACGGCACTTTCGTCCATATAGGGCCTCGTATGGAGCCATTTGAATACTCGCTTGATAACTATTGTTATAAGCGAATTCCGCTAATGGTAGGTACTCCTCCCAACTACCACTAAAATCCAAGACACACCCCTTAACATGTCTTCTAAAATCAGATCACCCTTTCCAATTATCAGTCCGGTCGATCGTGGATGGAAAGCCGCATCTTGAAATCTAACCGTGTACCCAAAGCTTGATGCAACGCTTTCCAAAACCTTGACGTGAACCTCGGATCCCTATCCGAGATAATCGACATTGGCACACCATGCAATCTGACTATCTCAGCCACATATAACCTTGCTAGCTTCTGGAGTGAGTAATCCATTCTCACCGCATGAAGTGAGTCGACTTAGTTAGGCGATCCACAATTACCCAAATCGCATCCTTCTTGGTGGGCGTAAGGGGTAGCCCACTAACAAAATCCATGGTGATCCTCTCCCATTTCCATTGAGGGATCTTTATCGGTTGAAGTAGTCCCGATGGTGACTGATGTTCGGCCTTAACCTGCTGACACGTCAGACACTTTCCCCTACGAACTCCGTTATCTCACGCTTCAACCCCGGCCACCAAAACTGCTTTCCGCAAATCTCCATACATTTTGCTTCCTCCAGGTGCATAGCGTATGGGCCGCTATGTGCATCTTGGAGAATTTTCGCCTTTAAACCGTATCTTTTGGCATACATACTGCGTCCTGAAAACAAAGCGCTCCTTCACTAGTCGGTTCATACCCTTCCAAACCACCGTCTTGAACTTGTACCCTCTTCAACTCAAGCCTTCATCCACTAACCGCTTTCCCTTAATCTCTCAATCCATGTCGGCTTAACTTGAAGTTCGCCAAAAGACTCCCATCGTCATATAGACTTAACCGAGCGAACATCGCTCTTAAGTCCGTCACCACCTTCCGGCTCAATGCGCTGCGGCTACTACATTAGCCTTACCCGGATGGTATTCAATTGAACAATCGTAGTCCTTTAGTAGTTCAATCCATCGACGCTGCCTCTCGCATTCGATCCTTCCGAGTCGAAGATACCTCAAGCTTTTGTGATCCGTGTAGACCATCGACTTCTCCCCATACAGTAATGTCTCCATATCTTCGTGAGCGAAGACGACCGCATTGCTAACTCTAAGTCGTGAGTTGGGTAGTTAACCTCATGCGATCTTAATCGACGGGATGCATAGGCTACTACCTTCCCATCTTGCATCAACACACACCCCAAACCGGTGTGAGATGCATCACAATAGACGTGAATAACTTTCTGCTTGTTGCACCAAAACCGGAGCTTCCACAAAATCTTCCTTAGCTTATCAAAGCTTTCTTGCTTTTTTCCGTCCATACAAACGGGACACCCTTCCTTAACAACTTAGTCAACGGCGCGCTGCTATTAGAGAGAATCCTTCCACGAATCTCCGATAGTATCCTGCTAAACCTGAAAAACTTCGTATTTCACCACCGTCCTAGGTGGTTTCCACTCCAATACGCCTCAATCTTGCGGGGTCTACCTAATTCCTTCGGTGACACTACATGACCTAAGAAAGCCACTTCCTAAGCCAAAATTCACACTTACTAAATTTGGCATACAACCGCTTCTCCTCAATACTTGCGTAACTATCCGTAAATGCTTGTCATGCTCCTCTTCTCGTCCTGAATAAACCAATATGTCGTCTATGAATACCACGACGAATCGGGTCCAAGTATTCTTTGGAATACTCTGTTCATCAAGTCCATGAATGCCGCCGCGCGCGTTAGTCAACCCAAATGGCATTACCAAGAACTCAAAATGCCCATACCGGGTTCGAAATGCCGCTTTGTGAACATCGACCTCCTTTACCTTAAGTTGATGATAACTCGACCTAAGGTCTATCTTCGAGAACACCGAGGCACCCTTCAGCTTGATCGAACAAGTCGTCAATCCGAGGCAACGGATACTTGTTCTTGATCGTCAACTTATTTAATCGACGGTAGTCGATGCACATCCGCATAGAACCGCCTTCTTCTTGACAAACAACACAGCGCGCTCCCCACGGAGATATACTTGGTCGTATAAACCCCTATCCAAGAGCTCCTGAATTTGAGCCTTTAGCTCCACCAATTCCTTTGGTGCCATTCGGTATGGTGCTATAGACACAGTGCCGCTTCGGGTAGCAAGTCTATACCGACTTCGACTTCTCGATCCGGAGGCAAACCCGGAAGTTCTTCCGGGAACACATCAAAGAAATTCCCCAACCGTTCGGACCTCTTCAACTACTAACTCCTTAGCTTCCAAAGCATAGATTTGAACCAAATACGCCTCACAACCCTTCTTGACCATCTTTTCAGCCTTTAAGGCACTCACTACATTGGATAGATAATTCCTTCGATCTCCTATCATAACCACTTCATCACCTTCACCCGTTTAAGAACCATGCGCTTGGTCGCAAGATCAACCTTGCTTGGTACTTAACCAACCAATCCATGCCAAGGATCAAATCGAACTCTCCAAATGGTAGTTCCATTAGATCGGCTACAAACACTACCCCCTTGAAGTTCTAGGTACGCCTCTATAGAGTTTATCTACGACTCACGGAGTGACCTAAGGGGCTAACTACAGGTCATCTCCCTAGAAGCGCTTTCAGTCTAGGTCCATAGTTCCTACCACACTACTAGCAATGTACGAGTGTGTCGAGCCCACATCAATCAATGCAACATAAGGAAAACCAAAAATTAAAAACGTATTCGGTTATGACATCCGGTGCGTCACCTTCTTCAGCGACACCTTGTCGCATAGACTAAGCCAGCCGCCTAGCCTCTGTGTTGCCCGAACCTCCGCCTTGAGTTCCACGACCTCGGTTGGGACCGTTGTTTCCTCTACCATTACCATGACCCTTCTGTGGTCCTACATTTCTATCTTGTGCACGGTTCTGCCCTTCTGGCTGCTTCTTAGCTAGCTTTTGGGGACAATCTCTGACGCGATG
This sequence comes from Gossypium sturtianum, assembly GCA_025698515.1. Taxonomy (NCBI): domain Eukaryota; kingdom Viridiplantae; phylum Streptophyta; class Magnoliopsida; order Malvales; family Malvaceae; genus Gossypium; species Gossypium sturtianum. Next base: position 122,126,593 of record CM046952.1, read on the forward strand.
CTCCAAAGACCCACACTCAAAGCATCCTTTATCACCGCCCAACAACCTCCCCAATGGGTCTTCCCACGCGATTGCACCGAGTCGGCCTCGATTAGCGATTGTGGGCCTTGTTTTGCCTGATTGGGCCCACTTGGCCTAGCCTTTTTCTGAGTACTACCGCTTGATCCAGCTGACCCAAAACTTCTCTTCTGATTGTTCTTACTATAATTCTGCCTCACAGCCTCCTTGATTCCCTCGGCTACCTTAGCCTTCTCCACTAGGGATGAGAACTCACGAACTCACTGTGGGGCAATCAAAGAACCTTAAATCATCTCTGAGTCCATCCTCAAAGCGGACACACACCATGCTCATGTTCGTGAGCCACTATGCCTCTCGCATACCTACTTAGCCTTAAAAATTCCGCCTCATATTCGACACACGGACTTAGTTCCTTGAACTAATCCCGAAAAAGCCTTTCTCTGCAAGCGTCGGTGTAGCTAGTGCCCACATACTTTTCTCGATAGGCGGTTGCTCAAATACTCCCAAGTCAAATCATCGGTGTAGCCCCATCTCGAACCGTAAGCCACCACCGATACGCTTCATCCTTTAGAAGCGACACCGCCCTTTCGGCTTCTCTTCTTGATCAGTCAAGGTCATCCATGATCCTCTCGATTGACTCTAGCCATGATTCCACAGACCGGTGCCACTCGACACACTCGGAATACCTCCGCTCCGTTAGATCGGAGTCGCTCGGGAGACAGATTTCCGAGCTCCAACATTTCCACCAGCCCCACCCACCATCTCCAAGACTCGCAACACGACTTGCGATACCGATTCGCCACCGGGTGCGCTCCGGCTCTCACTCTAAAAGTAGGAGGTGGTGGTGGCGGTGGTACCTCATTTTCTCGAGCCTTGTCCTCGACTGACGGGTTCGGACAATCGTCATCCTACCCCTACCACGCCCACGGCGTCCACGTCCTCTAGAACTCATTCTATCTACCGCGCTTTTAATCTGATTAAGAAAAATTTTATGCGTTAGCATTTGTTTCACTTTATTACTCATGAAGAAGTTTTATGGATGAGGTTTAATCGTAGATTCTTTCGAGCAACCAATGTTTCATTTCCTATCCTAGTTCACACAAAGAAGTCCATGCATCCATTCCTTAATACTTTCCATACCTATTCACTCATCTGACATTTCGCCCATTTCTAACCTGTGGGTATTTTCGTCTTTTTCCTGAGGGTATTTTCGCATACTTTTCGGGGCAAGATATTTTAATCGATGATTTCCAAAGCTAATTATTGAATGTTTTATAAAATAGTTGAAATTTTTAGGCAAAATCATTGAATCAATATTTTAGGGGTCAGGGGCATTTTGGTAATTTTACTCCTAGGGGTATTTCGGTAATTTTTCACAAGTCAAGTTTTCCGAGAAAAACATGGTATACTAAGTGTTCTAGGGTTTTAAGAGGGTTATTGGATACGTTTTTAAAACATTAGGGCTTGTTGTTTCCTTCTTTTTCGAAAACATGGCTGATTCCCTTTTTCGGGTTTTAATCATTGTGTTTAGCCTATGACCGAGCCCTCCCGGTCGTGGGGTGAACCAAAGCTACGCACTGCAGCAGTAATTCAAGTGAAGAGGAGGTGGGTCACGCGGACCGCTTAAATACCAAGCTCTCACCGAACCTTTCTAGACATGCGCACGCAGGTTACCACACTATCGAGCCTTCTCGAGTTAGGGTGAACCGGCTACGCACTGCACCGGTAGGATACTGCGCGAAGAGGAGGTGAGTCACGAGGACCGCTTAAATACCAAGCTCTTCCGGATCCAATCCTAGACATGCGTGCAGGGGTTACCACACCCTACCTCATTGACTAAGTCATAGGTTGGTTTAGTTCTTTAAGTCTTATGCTTCGTTGTGTTTGAGTAATCTAACCCTAGGGTCCAAGTCCTATAAGTCTATCTACGTTCCATGCTTCCTACCCTTCTACTGCAATATATTTCACACAAAGGTTTAGATGTACTTACAGGGCGGATCGGTCTGCCGAGACTCGGGCCATGCTTTGCTTAAAACCCGTAAATCATACCATAAGGCCTACTAAAAACATTTTTGGGCCTTGGGCCCCCACAAAATGAGTTTTGAACTTGGCTCGATACCACATTCAGAACAACCCAAACCCGGCCCAAACACTACGACCAAATCTGAGTTATTACGAGGTAAAACCTTGTGATCGCTTTTTAAAAACATTTAATTTTCTATTGAAACCTCCTCGTTCGGGTTGTCTTGTTAAGCTAACCTTAGATCCAATTTGGGATTTTAATTAAGCCCAATTATTTTATCAGTTTCAAGTGTACCCGATGGCACGATTAAACTTTTTCGTGTTTACCAAAAGAAAACATGTGATTTAGTTTAACTTAATGTTATAGTTTAAGTCGACATCCAACATATAAAAAAAAAACCGCAACTATAGTTTATGGAGGCCTTATTACAACCCAAAATAAAAATTAAACAACTTTAAAGTTCTGTAAATTAAAATCCTTTGCATGGCCGCCTCGAGTCCCACCGGCTCCTCAACCGCCATCTACGAGTCACCTGAAAAATATTAAAGGAGAAGGTGAGTCACCAAGACTCAGTATGTAACCCTTCCCCCGGTTAATACAACATTTCATACACCACATATAACAGTCAATTAAGCAAAGTATCGAGTACCCAACCTAGCCAACCAAACACCTTTGTCTACCCCACGTGGTACCAAACCACTGGTGACCGCAGTCACGATGTGTTACCAAAACACTGGTGGTGCCAAACCACTGGTGACATATAGTCACGATGTGCTACCAAAGCACCGGTGTCCGTAGACACAAATCGGGTGATGGGGCCAACCCATCGTGTGATACCAAATCACCGCGACGATCCCATATCTCAAGTGGGGCCAACCCACGGTGGTGTTAACCACGAGGGACAAGTCGCTATGAGGTACCAAACCTCCGGAGGTACCAAACCTCCGTGACGATATAGTCACAAAGCGTGTGCTACCAAAGCACCGGTGCTCGCAAAGACGAATACACCGCCTCCACTCAATCAACCCACATAGTCATCAGTCACATATAGATTTATCATATGTATTATCACAGCATGCTTCCCAAAAGCATAAAATAGCAATCATATGCACAGGTACTTACCAGATTACCCCATATACCGTTATGGTATTCAAGCCATTGCTACATACATCAAGCTAGCAATCACATTACTTAGCATAATTAACAAGTTAAATGGTGTGTATGTACACACCTGTCACCAACAAGGAGTCTAAATCCGAGAAGAGAAGTCGGCCACACTCAAGTCTTTGCCCCTATATTCGGCCAACTCTCAAGGTTAGTGATATGGCCCATTCGGCCAAACCAAACAATTTAAAGGGGTCATACTTTGTACCCGAATCCTTACCCAATCGCTTCGAGTACTAAACACCACCTTCAAAGTGCCTCTGCTTCCAACAATCGTCAATCAATAAGTTAGTAGCCTTCGGTTAAAACGAATACCAACTATATGTGTAGGTCCTTACCGAAAATTAATTGTTAAATGTGGACGAACCTACTTGCTTGTTTCCAATCCCGAAGATCCTACAACCAATTCGGTTGAATCTGTAGTTAGCACCCTTAATTAACAGTTGCCGAAACCAATTACCTACCTTTATCAAAGTCGACATGATGGGAAGAAAAACATAAGCATTCGGCCTAAGACCCTTACCTTTTGGAATCGACTAAAGGAAAGCCACCCCTTTTCTTGCACAATATTCGGCCAAGGTGCTTTAAAAGGAGAAAGAGATTCGGCACTCACGATTGGGTATATTCGGCTATTATGAAGAGGACAATGGAAGGAAAATCAATTGAGAGGAAAAAGGTGGTAAGAGTTTCGGCTAAAAGTGTTTGAGAGAAAATAAAGAAAATTAGAAGGGAAAAAGGGTTATGTTTTTCTTGCTAAGGAGATGGGAAAAAAAGAAAACAAGGTGGTGGGTTGGGGGATTTATAAGCATTCTCACTCCCCCTCTTGACTTGCCGTCCAACTTTGGCAACTAGGAGCCCAACTCCCAGCCAACTCCTCTTCACCAAGGAGTCCCACATTCAGCCATCACCTAATAGCCTTGCCGTCCACACCTCCTTGTTCAAGGAGTTCAAATTCGGCTCAATGCCTAAAACTTCTCCTGGCCACTTATTTGCATTAATTCAAAATTAATTTGAATTAATCTCTATTAATCAATTAATAATCAATAATCCACTTAATCTAATAATATCCCTAATATCCCTTTTTAATAAAATCCTTAATTATCTCTAAAAAAAAAAAAGAATTTAAAGGGAGCAAAACTCTCCCTATGTGCCGTCCAACAAAACAAACAAAAGGGGATTTCCGTGACTCGAACACAAGCTCTCCCTTGCTCCTTGGTGGCGTCACATGTAGCTCTTAAGTGGGCTTGCTTTGCCACTTTTCCAAGGCCTATTTTGTGTTAAAAATACCCAATTTATTCTTATAACACCACTTACCAAGGCCCCCTTCTTTTAAAAGTTAAAAATTAAAATTTCCTACCAAATCGAGCCAACACAAAGCCTTAAATTGACCATTATTATTCCATAAGTAATATCCCAGTAGTTCATACATAAGAAAATAATGGAATTTCAAATAACCCCGTTTTTGGGATGTTACACAGCAGCATTGAAAAGAGACCACATAAAAGAAAAATATGGTAAATTTCTTAAACTCTTAAAAAAACTGCACATTAACTTACCGTTTGTTGAAGCCCTTTCGCAGATGCCAAAGTATGTAAAAATTTTAAAAGAGCTATTAATAAATAAAAAGAAGTTAGATGACTTGTCAACTGTGGAGCTCAATGCAGTTTGCTCAGCCATTCTCCAAACAAATGACCCAACAAACTTAAACATTTAGGGAATTTTACTATTCCTTGTCTTATTGGTAGTTTAAATGTGGAAAAAGCTTTGGCTAATTTAGGGGCTAGTATAAATGTGATGCCTTATAAGATGTTCAAACAACTTGGTCTTGGGGAACCCAAACCCACTAGGATGAGTATTCAATTAACAGATAGATCAATTAGATATCCTAGGGGTATTATTGAGGATGTACTTGTGAAAGTCGATAAATTTATATTCCCTGTTGATTGTGTTGTATTGGACATGGATGAGGATATTGAGGTACCTATGATCTTAGGTCGACCCTTTTTAGCCACTGCTAGAACTGTTATTGATGTGGGTACTAGTGAACTTGTGCTTCGTGTAGGTGATGAAAATATTATTCTTCAAGCACATGATTTTGTGAGAGTCCCTAGTAGGCGAGATGATACTAATTGTTCTATTAATGTTAGTAATCATATGGCTCAACGTTCTTTGCAGGAAATGCTTAATGAAAATGTGTTGGAGCCATATTTTATTCAAAGTGATAGAACTTGAGGGACAAGTGAAGAGCGAATGGTGCAGATCGACGAACTAGATGAATGGCAAACGAAGGTTGGTGAGAAACTGAAAAAGCAAAAGGAACTAACAAAGCAACACCATGATGTGTATGTAAAGAGAATGAACCAATTCAAAGTTCGGGACAAAGTGCTGTTAGACAAATCAATTCCACATACTTTTCCTTCAGAGTTTAAGTTAAGAGGGTCTGACTCATGGGTGGTAAAAATTGTATTTCCATAAGGAACTATTGAGGTTATACACCCTGATTACGGCACATTCAAGGTAAATAGTCATTGTCTCAAATTTTATTTTAGTGGTAATACTGATAACGAGAGAGAAGAGCTTCGGCTCCACGATCCACCTTAACCACGAGAGAGATGAGCTATTTTTTTCAATTTTAATTTGACCCACATGGGTTGTGTGATCCACATGGGCTTGTTTAGATTTTATTTTTGTTTTCATTTATTTATCTCTTTAAATTCTTTAGTTTGCATGTTTTAATTTTATTAATGTCATTTCCGTTCTATGCCATATGTACACTCGCTCAAATTAGACCATTCACCATTGTTCATATTGCAACAACAAGCTTGGTCAACTTTGGTTGATTTCTCGAGAAGCTTAAAATAGGGAAGTTTCCAACTCTTTTCCTTGAATATCAAACATTAAGGACAATTTCCGATTCAAGTGTGAGGGGTAGATTTGCTCAGTTTATTTGCATGTCTTAGGATTTTTATTTCATTTCCAATTTATTTGGATATTTTAGAAAAAAAAAATGGTATTAGTTGCATATGAACCTAAACTTGAGGAAATGTCAAAAATATTTTTTATGCTTTAAGGTGATGGATATGTGGAAATGTGTGTTATTGAAACTCATATGTTGACTCGATATAATGGATGACTTTAATTGATGTCCTTAAGTAGTAACTGGATCAATGGATGCTTCATATTATTTTAATTCACTACCCTTTTCTATTGATATGCTTTGTATAATTGATGTTAGGATTTTCGAGAGAATACTTTTGTTGAAAGTATGCTTATAAAGAATGATCTAGGTTGACTTATGAATTGTTTTAGCATTAAGTATTGGATTACATATTAATAAATGTGCTAAATTGGAAATTTTGATAATGAGCATAAGAATTGCTTCCTCCGTTGTTTACTTTATGAGCTTTGAAATGAACTAGTGGCTCGATTGAGTAACCAAGGGTAGGTGCTTGATTGTTATCTACCTTCACATCAAAAGATTTAGTTTTTCCTAATATGCTCCACTGATGTAGATATGAGTAAAGTTACAGACTATTTAGGTTTGATTAACTGAATAATTTGGGGTGAGTGCTTGGGTTGTCAATTACACTCGCATTCAAGGGTAATCGACCCAATTTTTTTTTTTAAAAAAAAAGGAAAGAAAGAAAGAGCATAATGGTTATATTATATGAATTATGTTTCAAGCTCATGTTAATTAATAGAATTCTTTGATGAAACCGGAATTTTTTTTTGATACTCTATGCTTGATCGAAATTATGAAGTTTAGGGACCAAGTGACTTTTGAAGTATGTTGAATTTTGGATGTATTCTCTTAATTCTTCTAATATCTCTTATGCATTGTGTGACATAGGAAAAACTATTCAAACAAGTACGAAGGTCCATTAGTTCCGAATATACTTAGTTGTATGGATTTTATTATTATTATATGTTGTTATCATATGGGATTTCAATAATGTACATGAAAGCATATTTGTTTATATTGATAGTATAAACTGATATTTTGATTGTTGATTCAGATTAGGCTCTTTAGGTTGGATTTTCATTGTTTTTCTTAAGGACAAGAAAAAGACTAAGGCACCACCCTTTAGATGGGCGGTGGCTGTGGTGCGGTGGAATCTTTTACCTCACAACAACAATAACTAATCTCACCGCCACCACTATTTTTAACCTTTCCAGAGGTAAACACACTGCCCATCCAAAGGCACCATAAGTGTCTAGGTGTGATAAGTGTTCATATTTCATATATTTTAGGCCCATATATTTATCATTTTTTCTGGATTCTTAAGTAAAATATTGATTATTAGTTCATTATGTGTATTGGTGTCATTTTTATGTTTAAGCATCTTTTTAATTAATTGTGCTTTGTTTTTATAAGATCCAATTATTGATATCTAATTAGGTGTGTTGGAAAAATACTACTGCAAACAAACTCGTTAGCATTGAATGGAAAAAAAATCAAGATTAAATGAATAAAGTATTATTGTGCCTAGGGGTGAGCGTTCGATCGAATCGAATGAAAAATTTTGAGTTAATCGAGTTGACGAATCATATTTTATCATCCTAATTTTATTTGAAAATTTCTCGAATCGAGTCGAGTGAGATGGAATTCGAATCAAATCGAATCGAATATATTTGTTCGAGTTAAATTTTTAAAAATAATTTTGGGTCCTTGTAACCACTGTCACCCACCATAATAAAATTTGTCCACCGTAATCAAATATTTTATTAACTTTTATCACCTCATAATTTATTTATTAATCTTTTATATACTGGTTAGCTTCTTTGCTTGCTTAGTTGTTTCAATTATCTTCAGATGCTTGTCACTATGTATTTTGGAATTAGAAAAATATATTAAATGTAAAAATGTGATTTTTTTAATAAAATTTATTTTAAAGATAAAATGTGAAATTGATACCAATATAAAATTTTAACACGAATATTTTATGGCATCATTAATAATTCAATTTTAATATAAATATTCAATATGACTAAATAATTCAATAATATAAATAATATAAAATGTGAAATTTAATTTAATAATATAAATAGTACATATAAATAAAATTATTACTATTTATGTTTAGAGATTTTTTGGATAATTTTGATTTTTTATTTGGGAGTAAAGGGTGAGAAGTAAAAGTTTAGAGGGAAAATAAAAAGTTTTGGGGAGTAAAAGTTTGATGGAAAATAAATAGGGGGAGTAAAATTTTGGAGGCAAAATATTAAAAAAAATTGGGGGTGGGATGGGAGGTGGAATGGGAAGGGAGTAAAAGTTTTAGGGGGAAAGTGGGAGGGAGTAAAAATTTTGGGGGAAAATAAAAAGTTTTGAGGGTTTTTGGGAGTAAAATTTTGAGGAAAAGTAAATGAGAGAGTAAAATTTTGGTGGGAAATGGATTTTGGGTAGATGGGGGGTTGGGATGGGAGGGGAGTAAAAGTTTTAGGGGGAAAGTAAAATGGTTTGGGAGTTTGGAGTAAAAATGTAAAATATTATAGTTTGATATTTGAATTATTCGAGTTATTCGAATTTGAAAACTCAACTCGATTCAAACTAGAAATTTGAAAAAAAAAATCTAGTTGACTCGAATAACTCGATTCGTTTAATTCAAAATTCAAATTTTTATTTTATTTTTTCGAGTCGAATCGAGTTTTGCTCATCCCTAACTATGCCATGTAAGAACCATTGCCTTAGATACGAATTCGCCCTGATTGGTGTAATCATATAGTGGACGTCATCCCCCAAGGTTAACATAATTCTTCGATATTCGTACACCCAAATATGGAAGGTAGAATTCAATTGGTATTGCTCTTCTGAAATAATCTTAAAATAGAATTAATCGAAAAAATCACACTAGGATTGTAATATCCCTAAACTGGGTCTAGTAGTTCCAAGTATATTTTTCGGGTTCTGAGTGTGAAACTAGAAATTTATGGGTTTCTAGTAATTTTTAATTTAATTTAGGAGGTTAATTTCATCTAAAATCGATTAAACAATAACCCGAAAAAATAAAAATATTTTTGGAAAATTAATTTTAAATATTTTAAATATTTATTAGTGAAAATAATTAATTTGGGTAAAAAAATTTAAAATATTTTTATTGGGGGTTAATTTGAGTTAAATATAAATATTAATTAAATTGAGTTTAATTGTAAAATAAGGGAAAATTTGGAGTACTTATTTGGCAAATAAACCTTAAAATTTGGAATTTTGAAGGGAAATGATTAAATGGTAAAGTAAGGGAAATGTGAGAGTGGCCATTAGGAAAATTCCCCAATTCTTAAATTTCTGTTGGGTTGTTTCAACTTTAAACACAATGCATCTAGCCTAGTTTTCACACCATTTACATCATATTAGAGAGCTATAAATTTCGTTTTCTTTGCATAGTTTTAAAGATCTATCATTAGAGAATAGATCCAATCAATTTTCTTCTCAAAATACTCTCTTAATTCATCCGAAATTATTCACAAAAGTAGTCAAAAATATTCTGAAATTTCTCAAGATTCTTGAATCAAGATCTTTAATCAAAGGATTTAGAATGAATCAAAGGTAATTATTATTTCTAAACTTATTTTTATGATGATTAGAAACATTTTTACATGATTTGAGTGATAATTACATGATTTTTTATCAATGTCATCTTCTTCAAAAGCTTAAGGTGCTTTAATGGTGGATCTTGAATTTTGAGAGGAAATCCACAAATCAATAGATGTTTCAACTCAAAATGGATCTATTAAAAGTTTTTTGATCTTATTTATCAAAGATTAAACATGATTTGTGAGGTAATTTGAAGAAATCCGAATTTCATCATCTTCATGAACTGATTTTCCAGATTTTTGTGAAATTGATTTAAATGTGAAATTGATTATTAGTTTATGTGTAATTGGTTTAATATTGATGTTTGGAAGTGTTGAGGAGGGCTGGAGAGGTCGAATTTGTGAGGAATTGAGTTTTCGACTTGATGTTACAAATCCGGTAAGGTATCTTTGTGAGAGAATTTCGATTAGCATAGTTAATTAAAATTGTGTTTAATATAGTTTTGGAAAGGTGGTAATGTCTACTTTATCTTTGTTGAAGCTCCGAATCTTGAAGACGGCCGAGATAATTGGAATTGAAGCTTGAAATTGTCTAGTTGATCAATTGTTGTGGTAGAATAAAATTTTGTTGTGAGTGTTTCTAAGGGCGATTTGGTAAATTGACCCTCAATTATGTTTAATTAGTAGCTTAATTAATTATTTCAATTGAATAAATTATGGTTGAATGGTTGATTTTTCAAGATTGATATTAAGTGTTCAAAAATTGAATTTGTATTAAAGAAAAATGGTAAGTGAGTTTTTGGGTGGTGTTGTGCTATTTAGTTAGATTAATTTTAAGGATGATTTTAAGCATGTGTGTTGAAATTTTTGATCATGATATGTTGGTGTTACAATTGGTAATTGAATATGGGAAATTGGTAAATGAATTGCTTGATTTAATTGGATGTTAAATGATTATGTTACAAGTTACATATAAGCATCTTGTCACATTAAATTGAGCACAATAATGACTGATTTATATGCTATGTTTAACTGAATATGTAGTTGGCAACATGCATGGTGGATCCATTGGATATAGTTTGCATGCCATAGGATTTGTGGGTACTCACCATTATTTGTGACATTGTGAGCATATGGCTCTAGGTGGACTGATTTGCTTGGAGTAGATAAGGGAGTGTTGAGCATGAGTCTCCATTCAATGGGTTATTTGAGGCACTATAAGGGAGCTGTATTTGATATTTGTGGGAGTTCGGAGATCCGTTTATCCGATGTATGATCACCAGATTAAGCCATGAGAAATGTATGCCAATATGTATATTTATGTGTGATTATTGCTATATCAATTGATGATTAAAAGCCATGAATAATTGATTTTTGGTATTGAAAATGCTTATGGAAATTTAATTGACATGTTTCATTATTTTGGCTGATAATTGGTGATTTATTGGTTGTGAATTAAGTATGAATTGGATGTTAATTTACTTATCGTTTTTATTAACATTCACTGAGCTTTTTAAAGCTCACACCCTCACATTTGTGCAGATAATCGTCGGGATTGAGGAGCTTAGGAGCCGAGCAAGAGAGTTCCAAGAGATTTAGGCTTGGTAGAGACTTAATTACGCATTTTAAAGACTGTAGTCGGGCATTGTGGAACTCCTGGGAATTAGTTTGATTGTGGTTGTAAATGGACTTTGGACATTGGACATTTTATTTGGATGGTCTTATAATAATTTTGAGGCATGTTTGAGATTAATTATTGAATGAATTACAGTGTTTTGTTTCTTGATAACATGGTGATTGATAATACGGAGTGTGAGGCATGAAATTTATACTAACAAATGTTTAAATGAAGCTTCCATGGAGTGATTTACTAGCGACTATGGTACGCCACTTGTTTGATTTATTCGGTGTTTGATGTGCATGAAATTAATTGCCTAATTCTATTTAATTGAGGCTTAATTGATGTCAATAAATTCAATTGAAGGTGTATGTATATGTATGTTAATTAATCGTTGTTAAATCGGGTTTAATTAACCATTAAAATATGCAAAATCGGGTTCTAAAATGAGTTTTTCGCAAAAATATGTGCAGTGGTTTTCACACGGGTGTGTGCCTATCCACACGGGTGTGTGAGGGGTTGCACACAGGCTTGTGGGTAAGTGACACGGGCGTGTGGAAACTGGAGCTATCACATACGGGCGTGTGGGATTTCCACACGGGTGTGTGCAATCTGCCTAAAATTTTTTTCTGACATGAACACGGTCATTTAATGGCACACGGTCTAGGGGACACGGCCGTGTGGGATTTTGGGGGTTTGAATTTTTACCTTTTTAAATTGGTATTCTAATTTGTTTAAGTTACGATTTAGTCTTGAAAATTTATTAGTCTAATTAGAGCCCTAGATGATAAGGAAACTTGGTAAAATTTTAGGATTAGCCTCGTAATGTGTAAAATTCGATAGAAACACACTTTCATAATTCAGAATAGGTCCTGATAGTTTGTATTTGTTACAATTTAGTCCCTAGTAATAAAACTTGAATTAGACATAGTAAACGAACTCGAATTAAGATAAAATTTTTAGGCTTGCATAATTTTGACTAAAAGAAGGTTGGTAAACATCTAGATCTAAAATCAGATTAGTTTTACCATAGGTGGTAAAATGATGAAAATGCCCTTAGGTTAAATTACCTAGGAAAAGTTTAAAATTGGCTCATAATTTGCTTCCGCTTTAATAATTAACTAATAATCACATAATATTGAGGTGTTATAAGGTAGGGGAGTGTCTTGGGTGGTCATTAGCCGGAAAGTCACTTAGGTGGCTAATGTAACGCTTCGAATTCGGGTCGGTCCGTCCCGGTCGAGTTTGGGGTGTCACAAGGATCAATTCTCAAGAAAGTTTGGAGGGGTCACAAACAATTCCGCTTAAAACCCAAACTCCTAGACATAATTTTCTCTAATGTAATTTAAGAAAAATTCTAAAGTTTTAGAAAGAATGAGAGAGTTGAGAGAGAGTAGAAGCTTTATTTTTTCAGTTGTGTATCAAATGAAGGGAAAATGCCTCTTACTTATAGGATTTTGGAAGGGGTAAAAATGTAATTTAGTAGGGGAAAATGGTAATATTTCCATGTAACGGTCTGAAAAATATTTAATATTTTTGTAAGTGTAAAAAACAGTTTATAATTGTTGGAAATAATAATTTGTAATTGTTGAAATAAATTTTCATTATTAACCTTCCCCCTCTAATGCAAAGTGATTTGAAATTTTGTAAACACAAGAAAAGATATGAGAAGAGAAACATCAAATTAGCCGTTTAAGCACTAGTATATTGTGGATTTGAAGTAGTACAAGTGAAATGAGTGACTCTTCTCTTAACAAGTGAATGAATCTTGAGCTTGTTAATATAGGGGTTAACTCATGACACACGACTAATCTCAAATCCAATTGATGTTCCATGACAAATCAACAAGTTTTAGCCAATACACCTTGGGATGCTGGTAAGCGCTCTAGAAAGACTGCCCAATGCCTTTCATAAAAGGTGGCTAGTTCTTCACACTTACGTAGGTGATTGCAACAAGTCTATCTCAATATAGATCATCCGACTCAGGACTATGAAATCATTAAGAGCATTTATTAAGTTCATCCTCTAAAATTTAAATTCAGTGAATTCATCAAGTCCGTCTCACTAGGAACACCCAAACTGTAACATGCCAAACCTAACCCTATGATAGGATCCGAGTTTGATGTGTCACTACTCAAAATCAGACTAGCTTATAGCAAAATAATTTGGAAAAATCTTTATAAAATTATTACAAAGTTATACATATAAATATATGATAGTTGTGGCTTTACTAAAGTTTGAATGAAATCATTAATAGTTTGAAATAACGTTTAAGCCATTTGGCGTATTGACTGCCTCCGGACGTACTAATGTCTAGAGTGTGAATACTGCAACTAAAGATGTGGAATTGAGGTGGTATCTGCAAGTATATCGGTCAGGTTGTAATATAGTTACAACAAAGTAGGTGAGTACTCCAAGGATCGTACCCAAGGGAGGTGAGTACTAGATTAATTCTAACCTAAATGCCAATAGATATAATTAGTAGTTTAAATAAATTATAGTACAATAAAACATAAAGAAGAATTTTTGGATTTTTATAAATGACGAAATAAAAGATGCATAAATAAAGTAGACTTTAGAAAACTTAATTTATAAACTTAATCAAATCTAGACATGGGTGATTAGCTCGCTTTGGTGATTATAACTAATTCCTATTTTAGGTTTCTATTCAATCAACTAGTCATTACCCTAGTAGGATCTCTCAATCTTCCACTAAACTAACGAGTCAACAAGAACTACTTGTCTCTCAATCTCACAGTCCAGACCAGATTAGGGCTAAGGTGCTCATGGATAGGCCATACAAATTTTGGGTTAATTCCCACCTAAATGACTTCTTAGGGTCATCAAGCCTAGGGTCCAAGTTCTTCCTTTCCCAAACAGCTGATCCGCTAAGAAAACGCTACATAACGATTAGTTAATAAAACCTCCACTTGCTAATCCACCATAAAAGGACTAGTTCCTCATGGAATCCATAAACATAGTAAACTTGATGATAAATATATGCATGAAAAAATAAATCAAGAATAAAGTTTAGAGAATCCTAATTGTATTCGATTAATGAAGCGCATAAATCTTCAAACGCTTGATTGCGTCTACAAATCAAGTTTTCCAAACACGAATGAAAAGAACTGAAATGAAATCTAAAACCAAAGAGAAAGAAAGAAAAACTAAATTACAAAGAAAAACTTAGAATATCAAAAGTTTTCCATCACAAGTGTTAAATGAGTCTATTTATAGAATTAGGGTAGTTATCATCCTCAACCCTAGGTTAGCTAACGTTCTCGTGTTAACCATTTGATTGTGTGGACCAAAATGCCAATGACTCATAAGTGCTTCCCATACAGGACCGATGTCGTGAAACCTTAATGCATGTGTCATGACATTGAGGGTAGTATGCTCATATTCACGGTATCTTCAGGGGCATGTCGTGACACAGGCAACATCCTCAGGCTGTGATGCGTGGAATTCTTCTATTCTGCTCACTATGTTGCGACACCAAACTCTCTGTGTTGCAACATAGCGACCATTATCGAGTTAGCATGCCTTTTAATGGCCTCCTGCACATTCACAAAATATATTAGCTCACCCTTAGGCCTTATTCGGCCCCTATGGTCAATAAAAGACTTAAATTACACTTTTTATTGAATGTAAATGAAGTTATGAAAACTCGAATAAAACATAACAAAAGTGATTGTATTCAAGCTTCTTAAATGCGAAAACTAATTTAATCTGCTACACTGAATTACGACAGATCAAACTCCCCCACGCTTAAGTCACTACTTGTCCTCAAGCAATGTAAACATATAATTAAAATAAACAAAAAAGAAGGTATGAAAACAAAAAGAAAAAAAATAGTTGTAAATAAAAGTAAACCAACTGAAAAAACGTAAATAAAAAATAAAAAATAAAAAATGAACTTGGTTTGTTTCTTTAAACAAGCTAGAGTTAGTAAAGATGAATATAAATAAGAACCTCACACCTAGACTCCCCCACACTTAACTTTTTGCTTGTCTTCAAGCAAACCAAGTCTAGATACATAGGATGCAATAAGAAGACGTCCATTGGATTTTATTACTATTAAAAACATAATTGTCAAATATTAAAGATATAACAATTCTTATCGCACAAGTAACTTAATATTGATAGTTCGATGCCTTGAAAATTTTTAAATCAAATCAGGATTAGTTTACAAAGTTATATTACTAACAAATTAGAAGTAATTCCCATGATCAAAGATTTAACAATATCACCATTGACATAAATCAAATAAATATGTAGTAGAAACAATCATGTGAATCAAAAAGTATTCATTGAGTATAATTGTTAGCAATTCAAGAATATTATGCACAGAGAATGCTTAAGTCACATTGGTCTTCTAGGTTTGTAACGTTCTGAGGCTTAGGATGGTATGAGTTCAAAGAAAGCTATGGCTCAAAACGGTTCAAACACTAGAAATAGTTAGGCACATGACATTATTCCCTCTCTTCCCTCTTAATGTCCCATCCAAGCTCACCGTCTTTTGTCTCCCTCTCTCACCTACCTTATCTCTCCATGTAGGAAGATACAATATAATACTAGCAACTATGGTCAGCTTAACGAGTTTTGGTGCACTGATGACTGAGTTTTCTCTCACTTTTGTGAATTTTTGTTTTGTCACTTGACTTTTTACCTTTTTTTTTCTCAGTCACAATGCTTTTTTCTTTATTCTATACTTTTTCTTCTCGTTCTTACTTACCCTACATGAATTATATAACAAAGCATGTCCTTTGCCTTTATTGATTGGACCCTTGTTAGCTTCTTGAGCTAAAAGAAAGATATTTATACACACCATATCATCAATCTATCAAATGAACATGCATTCAAGAATCAACAACACTTAATATAGAATCATGAGGTTTCTTTACTTACACACCATTCTAACATCTATGCATACAATACGAAAAACATGTAAATGACTAGAATTATAACATAAGGGTTCATCAGTAATTACTAGTGAGCTGGTACTAACGTATAAGTCACCTAGATACTGTGAGCCTTCACTTCGATGAAGTTTTCTAAGCTTAAGTTTTTTAGAGACTTTCATAAAAAATCAAAAAAGAAAAATAAAACGAAAACGTAAAAGTGTCTCAAAAAGACCACCTTTATCCTTATATACTTAAGCAACAGAGACAAATATTAGTGGAAAAATCAAATAATTCCACTAACTCTCTTTATTCATGTGATTAAGTGCACTTGAGAAAATTTAAGTATTATCATCTATAGTAGTCTAGTTCTGTTCTAACTAGACCTCAACTTGATTAACCAAATCACCATACTAAAATAATAAACAAATATAAATAACTGTGAACCTAACGAGTTCGCCCATAGCATCTAGGTTGGGCGCATACTTAACAAAAGAGTCCGTCAAACCTTAGAGCTCGCCAAACTAGGATTACACAAAATTCTGTACTTAGCTAGAACAAATACTATACTTAGCCAAATATATCGTTAATTTACCATCTATACGCCAAATAGTAACTAAATACGGAAACTTCTCCAGGCGGGCTGTTACACAAACTCTGGGATATAAACTCATTAAAAGTAATAAAATCAACCTCATATGTCGGTGAATTCATAAAGTCTGTCTCAATAAGACCACCCAAACCCTGAGCTATGAATTCATTAAGAGTAAGACATCAACCTTATGCATATACATCATTCACCATAGAGATAGATAAAATGTACACTACGAGTCTTTCCGTGGTTTTGTTTGACCTCATTGAACTTAGAGAACTAAGTTGGGTATCTACCATGAATTACTCAACCACTGGGCTTAAGACTCATCTCTTTATATGAATCAAGAACCATTTTCCTACTTAATCCTTTGGTTAGTGGATCAGCTAGTGTCACACCCTAGTTGATGAGTTGGCCCGATTTGGGAGACTAAGCTGGCAAATACATCCTAAGTTGAGGCTTAGACAGGATGAGGAGGGTAACCTCGTGGCAAAGTGTTTTGTAGAACTTTTCCAACACAAAGGAGTTCGACTTTGTGGTGTGGCAAGTTACTGATTGTGGTGTGAACCTTATTAGATGGACTTTCCCGCTAATAAGATCGCCACCCATGTTTTTCTGTCGTTGCTAAAGTAAGTATGATAGCTTGTGAGACACATTTAAGTCGTCTAACATCTTAGTAGAGGTAACGTGTCAGTAATTAGGACACTTTGAGAGCCTTTTAGGATGTGATTAATTAGTGAAAGTGTACAAGAGCGAGTAATGATTAGAGATAATCCTGATTGGGATTTGGACACGAGTTATCTATAAAGAGGATAGCGTGATAGTAGAGAGAATATTTTTTATTCATCTTCTCTGCTAGACTTCGTTATCATCGAAGAAACCATGAGAGTTCTTATTTGCTAATGAATGTGTTGACTGTTAAAGCTTAGGAGAGCTTCTATACCAGTTGCCTGCTGGTAAATTCTTGAACCTTCCGTTAAGCTTTACCAGATAGATGGAAGCTAAAGTAAGAGAGGTTTGGTAAGATTTCTTTGAATACTGGGTATAAAGGAAACTTCTATCTAGAAACTATTTGCATGTCTACAGATTCTTGCTATATCGTAAAGTTTTTTTCATTTTTTTTATGTTTAAAGAAGTTGTATTATTTTTTTAGCTAAAGAACCGGGATAAGGTCCCAATATTAAAGGGAATGAACCAATAGAGTAGACAAAGTTTTGAGTAAAGTATTCTGGTGAGTTCCTCTGTACTTTATGTTTGGTATCTGTGTTAATTCGTTTAATCCTTATCACTGTACAACCAGGTAAGTGGCTTTTTTCTTTATCTCTGGTGTTCATGTATAAGAAAACATATTCAAAGAGTCAGTGCATGAAAGGTTATATACGATTAAACAGACCCAGAAAACCTGGTATATACATGGTATGGGCACTCCTTCCGTGGTGCACAAGCTCTTTATCAAAACTGGTGTAAGGAGGCAATAGAGGGATGTTGTGTATATTGATAAAAAGAAGACACATTGTAAAATGTTTTGCTTCCAATATGAAACTTTGTTGCAAACCGTGATTGGTGAAAACCCGGCCTTGCGAGGGAACACATATATGCTAAAAAAATGAGGGAAGTTAGGAGGATATAAAGGTGATAATTGTTAAATAGCTCTGATGAGCGGATATGAAGATACAGGAAAAATTGGTTCGTCGAAACAATGATTAGAAGCTAGCACAAGGAAGGGAGTACGTGAGAAAAAAGGGTGCATGTGGTAGTGCACGTTGCTTGAAAAGTAAAGTAAGCCTGTTAGTCATAAAAGGGTAGTCCACATAAGTGGTGTATCCGTGGAGCAGTTGGGCCTGTGACTGTCATGTATGAGTTAGAAACTAGTGTTGTCCGTCAGAAAGCTGAGTTTGATCGCAATAAAATCTGCTAATTGATCTACGGATCAAGGGGACGTATCCTCCAAATATGGCAAACTAGTCTATTAGTTTGAGTCCTATTTATTAATGTCTGATGGTAATATTGGTGAGTTTTATTTCCCCGGAACTCACTAAGTTCTCATGAACTTACCTAGTTTATTCTTACATTTAGGTTCTTAGTTTGAGCGTGGTGATTGAAGGGAAACAGCTAGAATTGCGACCATTTTTTAGCCTTCTTATTTTCCTGGGTAACATAAAATTGTTGGGGGTGCTAGGACAACTGTTAGATACTACCATTTTAAAACCATTAATTTGTACTTGAAACATTATTCTGAAATCTTCAAATGATTGATCGGTAGCCTCGTTGGCTTATCATTATTTGTGGTTTATGGATGTTATTCACGCTACCGCCAAAGGCTATTTCTTGTATATTTAAATCTTTAAGTATGATGAGTTAATAGTTTAAATTTTTTGCTTAAAAAAGGGAAAAAAAGTAGTATTAAATTAATGGAATACCGTGTTGGAAAAAAAAAGCTACTCGCCAAAATGGATAGTTGTTTTAAAAGGATGAGTGGTGTGTTTCCAACGGGTCGACCTGTGGCACTCCAAACCCGGATTTGACGATTGGGTCGGGCATGGGGTGCTATAGCTAGGTTTCTTTTCGACCTCACATATTCCATAGAAAGTACTCTATTCTTTATTAAATGTCTCACAGATTCATGCCTTATACGAATATGTCTCTTCTTACCATTGTAAGCTTAGCTTTTAGCAACGCAAATTGCGGCTTATGAGTCACATAATAAAGATACGGAAGGTTTCGATTTTTCCCATAAAAGAATCTCTGTAAGTAGATTCCTAAGCCACTCGGCCTCTTGCCCGACTAAGTCAAGAGTTATAAAATCTGACTCAATCGTGGAGCGAGCAATACAAGTCTATTTAGCAGACTTCCAAGAAATAGTTGCTCCTCCCAAAGTAAAAACATACCCACTTGTAAAGATCACTTCATCATTATCAGTTATCTAGTTTGCATCACAATAACCCTTTAGGATTGTAGGGTATTCGATAAAATCCAACTCCAAAGTTATTGTACCTTTAAGGTATTTAAGCAATCGCTTTAAAGCATTCCAATGCTCATTGTTAGGATTATGGGTATATCTACTTAGTCTAGTGACTGCATAAGCAATATCAGGCTGAGTGTAGTTCATCAAGAACATAAGACTTCCAATAATTTTAGCATACTCAAATTAAGAAACACTATTTCTTTTATTTTTTTAATAGTTGTATGTAAGGAGTTTTCACAGGGATTACATCAAAGCTATTAAACTTTTTTCTAGCACTTTCTCTATATAGTGAGATTGGTTAAAAGTAAATCTCTTTTCTAATTTAGTAACCTAACACCTAAGATTATATCTACCTCTCCCAGATCAATCATTTCAAATTTGGTAGATAAGAAATTCATTGTTTTATTAATGTCTTGTCTATTGGAATTGAAAATTAACATGTCATCCACATACAGAATTAATCAAAACCAAGCATATTAGAATACACATGCATCTGCACCGTTAACAAGAAAACTAAAAGTGAGAATAATTTTATGAAATTTCTTATACCATTGTTTTGGATCTTGTTTGAGACTATACAAAGATTTTTCGAGTATACAAATTTTATCTTCCATATCAGGTGTCATGAATCCTGGAGGTTGCTCCATGTAGATCTCATCATCCAAATCTCCATTCAAGAAAGCTGTCTTCACATCCATCTGATGTACCAACTAAGGCAAACAAAACATGAACGGATGGGATCTTAGTCTCAAAAGAGTATGTATCAAACTAATTTATTCCAAATTTCTGAGTGAATCTTTTAACAACTAGTCTTACCTTATACTTTTGAATTGACCCATCTAATTTAAGTTTCTTTCTAAAGACCCATTTGTTACTAATAAGTGTAAAGCCTTTAGGCAAGTCTACTAGTTTGTAAGTATGATTAGACATAATAGATTCTAGCTTAGTGTTAATAGCATTTCTCCAAAAATGTGCATCTATTGATTTTATGGCTTCATCATATGTTTTTTTTTTATCTTCATCTATCAAAAATGCATGAGCAATAGAACCACTTATTAAGTTTAAATCACTAATCTCAGTTACAAAGGAAGTAAGGAAATTAGGTCTAAAACTAGTGGCAATCCATTGTCTTTTAATTCTCCTAGGTTCTACATCATCGTTAAGAGTATTTCTATTATGTGTACTAGAAGAAGAAACATGTTCATCTAATTGTATATCAGTATTTATGCTAGATTTCTTTAATGGAAAAACATTCTCAAAGAAAAAAAAACGTCTCTAGATTCACATATAGAATGATCATACAAAGACATGAATCTATATACGACAATATTTAGAGCATATCCAACAAATAAAACATCAACAATTTTAGATCCGATAGTATTCTTTTTAAAAGTAGGCAAACCAACTTTTGCTAAACACCCCCACACTCTCAAGTATTTTAGGTTAGGGACATAGCCTTTTCACAATTCATATGAGGTACAATCTAACTTTTTATGAGGCACTCTATTAAAAATATGGTTTGCAGAAAGTACAACCTCTCCCCACATACTGTCAGGTAAACCAGAACTTAGAAGTAAAACATTCATCATTTCTTTTAGAGTTATGTTTTTCCTTTCAGCTATGCCATTTTGTTGGGGGAAATAAGGAGCAGAAAATTCATGTATAATATTGTCTTCCTTACAAACCTCTTTAAGAAAATTAGTGTCATATTCACCACGTCTATCAGATCTAAAAACGTTTTATTCTCCTATCAATCTGGTTTTCTACTTCTGATTTATAAAAAAAGAAAAGTTTTATCAGCTTCATCTTTTGATCTTAGGAGATGAACCTTTGTGTATCTAGAGTAACCATCTACAAAGGTGATATAATAGCTGTCTAAACCATTTTTAAGTTTTTATGAAAAAACGGGGGTCGACTTTAAAAACGAAAATGGAGTCGCCACCAATCCCTTTTTACATAGGTGTGATTGGAACACCTTGTAAAACGTTTTATTTCAAAACATTGATTTTGGTCCACGAAATACAAGAAAATGGGTTCGGGAGTCAGTTACGTATGAGGAAGGGTTAGCACCCTCATAACACCCAAAAATTGGTACCTAATTCATAAAATCATGTCCTAATGTTGAAAGTTTGAAAACTTTAAAATATGATTCTTTTATATGAAAGAGAGAAAAAAACAAGACTTACCTATCTCAAAGAATTAAAATGCTATACCCAATAAGTTAGGATGTAACATCTCGTGACTTTGAAGCTAGGCTCGCCTTTATTTGAAGAAAATTCTCACCTCGAAACACGAAACATCATATCCAGTAAGTTAGGATACAATGTTTTGAATTCCCGAGAATGAGTTTTTGATTTGAAGTTTGTAAGTTTCAATTTTAAAAGAGAAGGGATACTTGATACCTTAAGTTCCACGAGAAAAATTAAAACCCAGTAAGTTAGGGTATAATTCCTCTCGAAGTCCCCAAATATCATATATCGCTGTTTAAAAAGTCTTTGAATAAAATGCGTCAATTTAGCAAAATATGTTTTATAAAGGAATGGTTTGAATAAGATATTACCTTAATACATTATAACATACATATCTAATAGCAATTCACCATAATTATAAATTATATTAACAGTTACTACTAATTGATAAATTAAAGAAAGAATAATATGAAACAACAAGTGATACAAATAATAGAAAAATTATACTAATGCAAAACATACAAATAATAAATGAATAAAAAAAAGCAAATATAGGATATAATGCAGTAAATAACAAAAGACAAAAAAAATAAAATATAAAGCTTTACATGCATGTAAGATAAAATAACAACATAGAATGAATAGATATTGTAAATTAAGAAACATATGGCTTTAAATAAAATGATGTGGAATAATCAAGAATAATATATATATTCAAAAAAAAAGTAAAATATATAGTTAAATAAATAAATAATATATAACTTGAAACAAATTTATATTTATAATATAATAATCTAATACATATATATTTCATATAAACAATATAAATAATATATGTTAAAATATACTGAGATTTATATAATATAAAGGATAAAATAATTTAAATTATACATACAATATAAAATATAATATACAAAATTTTAAAAATGTATAATATAATAACTAATACAAATTATAAAATAATATGTAATCTATATATAATACTAAATAAAATAACCTAGCATAACTAATAAATAGTACTAATTTAATACATATATATAATACTAAAATATTTTAAAAAATAAGAATAAAAAAATAAGAATAAAAAAATTAGAAATCAAAGAAACAAGGATCGAATTAAAATAAAAAGGAAATTGCGGTAAAATTGTAAAAAGGACGATGTTAGGATGCGCGCGAAACTACAGGGGCTTATTGGACAATTATGCCCTATTACCTAAACGGCGCCGTTCCATCATCCACCTTTAAAATGGCCTCAAGGACTAAATCGAGACAAAATTTAATTTCAGGGCTAGATTAGAAATAAAAAAATTAAAACTGTACGAAATTAAAAAAAATTAAAATTGCGGAAGGACCAAAGAGGCAATTAGACATTTTTATAAAAATGCGCGGATCCTCCCCGGGTCGGGTGAACGCGCGGATCGTGACCCTTTAAACGACGTCGTTTTAACGCTTATTGGCTTAAGCAAAAACGGCGTCGTTTTCATGCTGTTATATAAGTTAATTTTAACACAAAAAAAAATTCATTTGAGCCCCGTGTTTTAAAAAAAAACGTTCGAAAATTCTCTCAAACCCTTCCTCCTCTCGTCTGGGTTCCGATCATCGGACCTCCGAGCCACTATCTCACACGCCTCACGCGCCGTCGTAGACGCCGTCGTACCTGGTGGCCGGAGGTCTGTAACTCAAGTTTTTCAACGTAGATCGACAGGTAAACCTCTTTTACTTTGTTTATAGTTGAAAATAAAACGAAGAATGAAAAGAAAAAAAAAACTAAATAAAACAGTATTGACGAAAATTACCTTCTGTATTTCGAAGATTTTTTCTTTATTTCTATTTTTTTTTGTCTGGTATCTCGTGTTTTTTCGTGCCCGTTTTACAGATTATGTTGGGTTATTTATAACCCAAAAATAAAATTATAAAATGAATATAAAGTCGTAATCTGCTGCTAATGTCCATATTTGCTGTGTTATTCTTTCCTTCTTTGCAGGTAAATGGCGAGAAGCCTGGCGTCGGAGTGATTCACGTCTTGATTGCGCGCGTGATGAAGGTGGCGTTGAAATTTGTTGTGGGTGCTCATGCGCAGTGGAAACCTAGGGTTTCCTGCGTCCGCAAGCTGTTTGGGTTATTGGGCTTAGGTTTAGGTTGGGTTAGGGTTTAGTTCTGGGTCTATTTTGGGTCTGGGGTGTAATGGGCTTCGGGTAATTTATTTTAGGTATTGGGTTTATGTAATCTATTTTTGGGCTTCTTTGTAATGTATTAGGTTTGTTTTAATTGGTTTTGGGTTTGTCTTTGGTATGTGAGGCTTTATTAAACATTTTTATTTTATTTTTGTTTTTTTCTAAATGGAATGGGTTTCTAACTGGCCGGGCGAATGGGCCTATTATAGCTGCCCTTCTTTGCTCATTGTCGTGAAACGAGAATGGAGCAAAGACTATAAAAGGACCAATTTTGCCCGGTCTTGCCAAGCCTTAATTTCTTGGTCCTCATCTTCTTCAAATGGCTTCCAATCCCAACTGCATCTTCAGGGGTATTGGAACTGCAACTTTAAAAGTATTGAACTATAAGTCTGATGGCTTCAATCTGCTTCACTGCAACTTCAGGAAGGCAATATCTTCTATCTTTAATCTGCTCCGCTGCAAACTCAGGGAGATAAGATCTGATGTCTTCGATTTGCCCCCTGCAACTTCAGGAAGGTAAGATCTGTTGTCTTCGATCTGCTCCACTGCAACTTCAGGAATGCCAGATCTGCTATCTTCAATCTGCTCCACTGCAAACTCAGGGAGATAAGATCTGATGTCTTCGATCTGCCTCCTGCAACTTCAGGAAGGTAAGATCTTTTATCTTCGATCTGCTCCACTGCAAACTCAGGGATACAAGATCTGATGTCTTCGATCTGCTTCCTACAACTTCAGAAATGTCAGATCTGTTATTTTTTTATCTACTCCACTGCAAACTCAGGGAGGAAAGATCTGATAGTGACCATTTACCCTACTACATCATCCTATGACATGTAGAATGGGTATATGCTTATGCCGAATGATTAGGATGCCGTGATCGAAATGAGTCAAATGCTCCTATTCAGACATGCCATAATATGTGAATGCAAAAATGATATGAGTATGATTCCTACTCAAAGTGTTATCACTCATTTATCCGTCAAGGTTTCATCTTCATTCCCCTTGAGGTATCATTTTCTTTCTCAAATAATTTTCCCCATAGAAATTTTAGGGCCCATTCCTCTTGAACCGTGGGGATACGGGGCATATATCACCATCAAACGTCCCACTAGGAATCGAAACTTTTCCAGCCTGTCCTTACTGCAATCTAAGGATACAAGATTTGTTTCAACTCCAATTCATTCTACCATCATTTTGGAGTTTTGAATTTTCCCATCAACTTGGTCTGTCATGTCATTCTCCAAACGACCAGCTGTCATTGCCTTCTTTCGTCACAACAACTCATTATTCTGTCTAATTATCAATTGGACACAAAATTCAGAGAAATAGTCTCCATCAAGACTCTTATTTCTCAAATATTTCCAATCTATGTACATGGAAATTCTAAACAATTGTCCTGTTTCGGTTTCTTATTTTATCTAGAAATTTCCAAAGTAATATGTAGAACTTCTTTTGTGAAATTATTAGTTCATCAATCATTATTTCAATGCAACATGCTTATGAATAATGGGTAACAAATAAATTGATTTCAAAGAGAGTTAAATGAATTATCAAAAATACAAAGAAAGTTAACTGGGAACATATCTTTGAGAAGAAAAAGAATCCAAAGATAGTAAAATAAATAGGAAAAAGATCAAGTGCCCTAGATATCGCAGATTGGGCTCCTATATACAAACTTCATGAAGACTGCTCTAAGCTTAACATGTGTTTAGAAGACCCAAAGTACTTTGTCAATGCCCCAATATGCAACATACTTCATTTCTTGTTGATTCAAGTATAGCAAGATCACTGCATGTCCATTCAAAATTTGAGCCGCCCTTTTCGGGTTTTCAACTCAAAACCCCTTTGGTCTCAAGGCGCCCTTTGCGGGTTTTCACCTTGGCCTCTCCTCTTTTTTTTTTTGAAGTCTCAAAGCGCCCTTTGCGGGTTTTCACCTTGGCCTCTTCTCCTTTTTAAGAAAAATACTTTTTGACTGAATTCGAGTTCAGAGGATTAGGTAAGCTTTTCCCGTCCATTTCAATCAGAATCAGTGCACCTCCAGAGAAAGCTTTCTTCACCACATATGGTCCTTCCCAATTCGGCATCCATTTTCCTCTGAAATCCTTTCATACAGGAAGGATTTTTTTCAGTACAAGGTCCCCCTCGTGAAACTCTCTTGGGCGGACTTTTTTTATCATAGGCTCGCGTCATTCGTTTTTGGTACATCTGACCGTGACGAATAGCCCTTAGCCTCTTTTCTTCAATTAAGTTCAATTGATCATATCGAGCCTGGATCCATTCAGCTTCATCCAGCTTTATTTCTGACAAAACTCGAAGAGAAGGTATTTCCACTTTAATAGGTAGAACTGCCTCCATCCCATAGACCAGCGAGAAAGGCGTTGCCCCAGTAGAGGTTCTGACGGACGTCCTATAAGCATAGAGTGCAAATGGTAATTTCTCGTGCCAGTCCTTATACGTCTCGGTCATTTTTTCTACTATCTTCTTGATGTTTTTATTGGCCGCTTCCACTGCCCCATTCATTTTTAGATGATACGGAGACGAGTTGTGGTGTTTGATGTTGAATTGACTACAAACCTCCGCTATCATACTGTTGTTCAAGTTCAGTGCGTTGTCTGATATGATCCTCTCGGGCATTCCATATCGAAAAATGATCTCCTTTTTTAAGAACCGACTAACTGCTGACTTAGTAACGCTAGCGTATGAAGCAGCCTCTACCCATTTCGTGAAGTAGTCAATGACCACGAAGATGAACCGATGCCCATTCGAAGCTTTAGGTGAGATTGGTCCAATAACATCCATGCCCCACATGGAAAAAGGCCATGGGAAAGTCATAACATGCAAAGGTGACGGAGGCACATGAATTTTGTCTCCATAAATGTAACACCCCTAACCCGTATCCGTTGCCGGATTAGGGTTGCGAGGCATTACTTGACTATATACAAGTCAGTTACTTTTACATCATCAACTCATTAAATAAAATCTTATTTCAAAGTAAAAGCATAATTAATTTATTATTTCACAACTAAAAATCATCTCAATGCATTACCATGTGCATCATTCAGAGATACAATTCCATACAAATAACTCAATACTATCCCTTTTGTCTTTTTTTGAGTAGTATAACTGAATATATATATATTAGACTCTATTCAACTTTTATCAATTAATAGACCACACACATTCTATCGTATGCATGACCAAGTATTTATAACTATATTATACTCTTATTAAGTTCTCATAACCGAATATGAACATATATAACAATCTAAGATAAATATAAACACCAATTAAAACAATTCCTTAATCGGATATTTACAACCGAATATAGTTCCATTGGATCATTAGATCATCAAACCTATTTATTCTGTAACATCACGAAATTGGGCCTAGTAGGATTGGGCCCAATGGGCCTTGAGCGTAGAAGCGTTTTAAAATTTTGAGAACAAGAGAACGACATTATTTCAAGTTGGACTTATTAAGAAGGTAATTTTGGAAAGTTACGAGGTTTCTATGAAGTTCCGGGTTCAAGTTGGGCCTTAGTAAAATTTTGTGTTTAAGCCTATTAAGGAGAGATAGTAAGTGGCATCAAGGCTTATGGAAATAAAAGAGTAAATTTCTAGCATAAATGAGCAATTAGTAAAGTGGTTATGGCGCCACATGTAGTACCTTTAGGGAAAAGGTTTGAATCACTTTGTGTGCAAATTTTGACTTATATTTTTGCACCCTTTCCTTAAGTGTCGGCCAAGAGGCATTCATGGCAAGGTTGACTTCATTATTTTGGTAAGGTGGCTAAAAGAAAAAGGCAAGGTTGAAGTTGGGAAAAGGAATCAAGAGAAATAGGAAAGTAGGGGGGAACAAGTGGCTTATTTCATGGAGAATGTTATGGAAAGTATGGTTGGCTAATTTTGACCATTTTGATCATGATTGTGGACGGTTTTGGGTGTAAGAGGGGTAGCCAAATTTTTGTTAGTGTTTTGGTAGAAACTTTGGTGCTTGGTTGGTCAAAATTCCTTCTTGCATTTTTATGCCATTTCTCTCAAATTTCTTCTCATCTTTGCCGAAACTTCAAGCCATTAGTGAGCATTTCTTTTCTTCAATTCTTTCTTGTTGCCGTAGGTACCAAACCATTGAGACCAAACTATTTTCATTCATCTTCTCTTGAAAACCGAAATTTGATAAGCATCCCTTCTCAACCTTTCTTTTCTTTTCACGAAATTCTCCAACTCTACTATCTTTTTCCTCTAATCTATACCCTCATAACCGAAACTATTCTTGTTCATTTTCTTCCATAGCCGAAACTCACAATCCACAATCACTCCTTCATAATTTCTTTCTCGTTTGAGGTGACATTCTTTCTTCGATTAAATCGGTAAGTGAATTCTTTTCTATGATCATATTCTTTTCTCTTTAGCCGAATAAGTATTTATCACTATTCGGTTGTAAATCGTGATCGTAACCGAAAATAGTGTTATCCTCCACTTCTTCATGTCTTAATCACTCTCTTTTTGTAGTGCTTTAAGTGGGAGACCGTGTATTGTTCTAGCCGAAGTCAAACGGTGGAAATTGGATCCAATATCGATAAGGTAAGGGGGGTTCATTTTTGGATTTTTCGTTATATCTCTATTTGGCTATGTTGTAAATCGGATTGAAGTTTCGACTAATCGACTATATGTTTTAGGGACAAATCACTCGATATATTTCTACCTTCGGATATAGTGGTAAGTGATTCAAGTGTAAGTGATACAAAATCTTTTGGAAATCCGAGGCTAACTTTTGGTTGGTATTGTTATAGGTCATCGACGAGTGGTTCTTTAGGAAATCAAAATCAGGTGTGTAATCCTGTACCTTCCGAATACATGTTTGATATGGTGTGTAATCTCACATCTCTCTGAAAGTTTGTATGATATGTTCTGTGATTTGGTCAAAATACCGAAGAAAACCGAAAACCGGCATCCGTGATCACTCGGGCGTGCGTATGATCGTAATGGTAATCGTATTTCGTAATAA
Source organism: Gossypium sturtianum (assembly GCA_025698515.1). Lineage (NCBI taxonomy): Eukaryota > Viridiplantae > Streptophyta > Magnoliopsida > Malvales > Malvaceae > Gossypium > Gossypium sturtianum. The sequence continues at coordinate 122,155,775 of CM046952.1, forward strand.
AACAGTTTCGGTCAGAAACAGTGATGTGTATTTGAAAAATCACAAAAAATAGGAGAAAAGGAATTACAAAATAAATAAGATATCAGATTAAATTTTACTGTGTCTATTTTGATAAGGAAGAAACGAAGAAGGAAAAGGAATTCTATATTCTGAGATATCTTAATTTTAGTGAGACTGGTTCTGAATGACTTCATGGTTCCCTGATCTGTCTTGGAAAAATCTTATAAAATTGTACAAAGTGAATTATGAGTTATAGTTTATATGTACAGATTCCTTAGTGAGTATATTTTCAATAAAAATAAGTGAGAGCAACATATGAAAACTGTATAGTGAGATATTTGAATTTTGGTTAAGAGAGGTCAGAATCGTTAGTCAGTGAAACAAGGGAATCTTTAAGGAATAAACTGTACTAAATTGCTAAGTCAAAAATTCTGGAAAAATTATCGTAAGAAGATATATGAGTCTAGTTTCAATGAAAATTTACGGATCTAAATTTCGAGTTTCCTAATCTGAGTTATGGTCAGTTTAGTCAATATGACGTAGATGGACAGTTTCAATTTTCTATGCTCAAATTAGTAGTTAAGTCCGGGGTTGCCGAATTACCAAATAACCCTTGGAGGGTAAATTGCCGAAATACCCCTTGGTTACGAGATTACCAAATTACCCTTAGTGGGTAAAATTACCGATTTACTGAAATATCCTTATGGACCGATTTACCGAAATGTCCTTATGGACCGATTTACCGAAATGTCCTTATGGACCGATTTACCGAAAATGCCCCTATGGGCTGATTTGATAGAATGCCTTAATGGGCCGATTTATCGTAACAAATCTCTGGATAATAATTGTTGTTTATATTTGTAAATATGATGCCTTACTATGAATGTTGCATTTACATAATTTTGCATGGGATGGGAAACTTGAATGAAGAGAAGTATAGACCGGTGGCATTGCCACAAATTCTGATAACGGCTATGTGCCAACCTAAATATGGCTTTGTGCCATCGTGATTATGGCTTTGTGCTAAACGTATTTACCGGGGCTATGTGCCTAACATATGAATTAACGACTCTGTGTCGATCATTTTTACCGAGGCTGTGTGCCGATTATATTACCGTATATGATTCTGGTGGCTCAGCCACAAATAGTATAAATGGCAGCTTGACTGCAAATTGGAGAGACTGGCGGGGTGGGTTGACTTGATCCCCACAGGAGAGATTGGTTGGTACGAGTGGAGAGTTAGACGGCTGGTAGGATGGGATGGGTTGCATTCATTTCATTTATTTATTATTTGTTTATGGGCTTAGGCCCAAAATATTGCTATTTGGGTTCTGGCCCAATGAATAACGGTAAGGGGATTTCACACTGAGTTCTTGTAACTCACCCCCCTTTCTCTTAACCCTTGTAGGTAATGCTTGATGATATGGACTTGGGCTATGGATGACTCGAGGGAGGCCATACTTCGGAAATGGTTTATTTGGACTTTAGACTTCTTTCTCGTTTATTTTATTACTTTACTATTTTGGGTCAAATGTTGTAATAAGGCCTCTAGACTATTTTTAATTTTGCTTTTTGGTTGGGATGTTTTTATTATTTTTAAAGGGGAATTTTCTAAAAACTTAAACAATGGTTTCCAAAATCGATTAACAAATGGATTTCAAAATAAACTTTTACAAATATTTTTAACACGGATATTTTCTCTCGAACTATTAACGATATTTTCAAAAGACTTGGATTCTCTTTCGAATTTTCAACGTCGTTTTCAAAAGTCACGGTTTTGTAAGATCATTAGTTTCAATTATTGATTTATCAAACAACCTCTCAAAATACTTGTATTTTATCTACGTTTCCGCAACATTTTCAAAATACTTCTGCAACTCTATTTATAAACGTCACATTTTCGTAAATTGTTTATTTCAAATATGCTTCCGCAAATGAAAAGGGCTTTTAAAGATTATTATGTTTTCAAGTAGACATCAATTGCTTAAGTGTTTTGGGTTTTAACAAAGAGCCTAAAATTTAATCCTATTCTTTCATGAATTACGTTATAGATACATGCAAAAATAAGCAAGGTTTATCCACTATCCACAATGTATTATAGGCTTTACTCAACTAAAACCAATACTCAAATAATGCACAAAACATAGTATAGAGCAACCTTAAAGTTGAGCTTATAAATCAAATTATAAAATTTACTTAAACCTATTGATAATATCCATAACTTAATCTCATAAGTCACACATGCTAAAACCAAATTATAACATGTCAGAATATGCACATACATAACCAACAACTCAAATATATTCAATCAACGCAAGCATATACGATCAACTCAAACCTAAATATTAAGCCATTTTCGTATGGAATTTATATACATTCACTTAAACATCATTTGAGTCAATTCAAAAACGATTTAGCCTATACATGCCATAGACATTAAGTTTATACACAAAAGAGATACCAAAAATTTCGACGATAGTGTGATGAGCTTCGACGATGATCCCCGAGCGCGATATGAACGTCCAAAAGAAATCTACAATACGTAACACAACCAAAAAAAAAAGTAAGCTTTCATAGCTTAGTAAGTCTTAAGCATTTATTTCACATATAAGCTTTATCATGATTCAAATAAATTGTTTCACTTATAAATTCTGTGCCGAAAAATCAAACATACAAAAATAAATTTCATAACAACATTATACGCATGTAATATATATTTTTATGTATATATATCCAAACACCACATTCACAAAATAAAATAGCCAGCATGTGCATACTTTACTCACCAAATTTCATCTTACATTACAAGCTACCATCAATCATAAGTCGTTATATATAATACATACCTTTAGGTTACTTTCCTTTCCAACCGTAACTACCTGTACATATCATGTGACTTTATATTTGAACATTTTATTATCCTTATCAACATTAATAATAGGAATCTTTAAAGAGAAACATCAAACCTGTATGCTTGTTATCAAGATTCAGTAACGTATCGCACACATAGTGCCATTACTTTGACATTCCGCACACTTAGTGCCTAGTTTCTGTAACGTATCGCACACTTAGTGCCGTTACTTATTTCCCGCACACATAGTGCCATACGACCGATTTTGCACACACAGTGCTCGGTATATAAGCTCAGCGCACACATAGTGCCCAGACAACCGATCTCACACACACAAAGGCTTCCGGTATATAAACTCGCACACATAGTACCCAGACAACCGATCTCGCACACACAGTGCTCGGTACATAAGCTCGCACACATAGTGCCCAGACAACCGATCTCGCACACACAGTGCTCGGTACATAAGCTCGCACACATAGTGCCATCAATCCAGTTTCTCCTCATTACAAAATACACATATGTTCTAATATTTATTCACATATACCCGTATAATTAAAGGTTTACAAATAACTCATTTATTCTGATACTCACTATTACATTCGGCACCCTTATTATACATAAAAAAAACATATATCCACCATTTTAAAACAATCCTCTCTCATATCATCCTTACATATATCCATCTCATATTTCATACATAAATATTCAATCAACTCAACTAATCAAAATTCACTTATACAAATACCAAGTCTTACATTCGGCCAACTCATGCTAAATTCATTAACACACATTCGGCACTATGATAATTAACATACCTAAAATCATTTAACATATGCGCATAATATAGAATAAAATTCAATTTAATCCAATTGCTTAAAACTTACCTCGGAAATTGACGGATTAAGCTTCCCAGGCTATTCGCTTAACTTTGTTTTTCCCGATCCAATCCCGCCTCCTTTTGTTCTTGATCTAATTATTTCAAATTGCACTCATTTAAATACATTTTCATTTAATTTAATCCAAAAATACTTAATTATACAAATTACCATTTTACCCCTGACATTTACAAATTTTTACCATTTAGTCCCTTATACATAACTCACGAATTACACAAAATTTTACTTCCATCCTTTAGGGCCGAATCCTCATAAGGACTACACAAGTCCATTTATTTCATAAATTTCTCAATTTAACCCTCCTAGAAAATATTTTCACAAATAAATCCTTAATCATCTATATTCACCAAAACTCAAGATTAAAAAGTATTCATCTAACTCAAATATCTCATTTTATACTAAAATCATCATAAAAACTTAACTTAACATCAATGGCATATCTCACATACATGATTAATACACAAAATTAATATATGGGCTTGAAATTAGAATGAACAACAATCTTAAAAATGTAAAAATCATCAAAAATCCAAAACTAAAACTTACTTAATTTGGTTGCTAATGACCGAATATGAGAAAGAGTTCAAGCTTCTTCTTTTTTTCTTACTTTCGGCCAAGAATGGAGATAATGGTTTTCTTCTTCTTTTTTTTCTTTTGCATGTCATTATATTATTATCTTATTATATAATATATAACTTAACACATACTTTATGCTTATAAAAACAAAATAATATAAAAATCAAAGCCATGATGCCGTCCACTATGCTTAGCAATTGGACAATTTATAACTTAAGTCCTCCCTCATAGATAAACACATCAATTTAACCACTTAATTAAGAAGATAGCTATTTATTTATTATTATTTTTTCATCTTTTATCTATTATATTATTATAACATATATTAAATTATTTCATTATAATATAAAATAAAACAACCAAAATCAATCACTATTACATGCATAATCATGACCATCCACTATCTCCATTTCATGGTCAATTTGCAACTCTAAACCTTCAATTTATAAAGACATCATCAATTCAGTACTTACACATTTAACCACCAAATTTTATGTTTATGCGATTAAGCCCTTTTTCACAATTAAGCACTAAAACGATCAAATTTTAATACGAATGTTTCACACACACCAATTCACATATAATGATCATATAAAATAATATTAAATTATTTTTCCAACTCGGATTCATGGTCCCAAAACCACCGTTCCGATTAGGGTCAAAATTGGGCGGTTACAATAAATCTGGCATTTATGGCATTTTTTGGCATAATTGATACAATCTCCTTCCATGGTGGACGAATAATATCCAAATCTCATTATCTGTCTGACCATTGTGAATCCATTAGCATGGGTTCCACAAACGCCCTCATGAACTTCTTCCAGGATTTTCCTAGCTTCAACAGCATCCACACATCTCAATAGTACTTGATCTTTTCTCCTTTTATATAAGATGTCCCCATCTAAGACATAGTCATCATTCTCAGTTGCATGCTCCAGGTATTCACGATTTTTTACATATCGTAATATATCATGATACCAAGGGTGGTCATCTTTTTCCTCCTCTTCTAGGTTATAACAATGAGCTGGAACTTCGAAAATCCTCATCTGAATAGGTCTCATGTCCTCTGGTCTGTTTACTTTGATCATAGAAGTGAGGGTTGCCAAAGCATCAGCCATCTGGTTTTCATCACGTGGGAGATAATTAAAAGTAATTTCATCGAACTCCTCAATCAATCCCAGAACTATTTTTCTAATCACTTAGTTTGGGATCTCTTGTCTCCCATTCTCCTTTAAGTGGTAGATTACTAAGGCGGAATCTCCATAAACTTCTAGCACTCACGATTTTACGCTCTCACACCGCTCGAATTCCCATGATGCATGCTTCATACTCTTCCATGTTGTTTGTGCAATCAAAATCTAATTTGCATGTGAATGGATAATGATCACCACTAGGGGATACCAAGATTGCCCCAATTCTATTTCCCACAACGATTAGATGCCCCATCAAAATTTAACTTCCACGGACATTCTTCATAAGTGGCCACATACATTAGCTCTTCATTTGGGAAATCAAGCTCAAAGGTTCATAATCCTCCAAAGCCCCGCTAGCCAAAAATTCTGTTTGTTGCACTCCTTTATAGCCTTACTGGTTTACATATACTATATCAAATTCGAAAGCAAAATCACTTACCTTACCATCCTTCCATTCAAAGCAGTTGACTCCATCATATACTTTAACGGGTCAAGCTTCGAAATTAACCAGGTTGTATGATATAGCATTACTGCCTCAATCTCCGAGTTGTCCAAATCAAGGCACAACACAATTTTTCAATCGATGAATATCTCATCTCACATTCAGTGAACTTTTTACTGAGATAGTATATCGCCTTTTATTTTCTTCCTGACTCATCATGTTGACCAAGCACACATCCCATGGAGTTATTGAACACTGTCAAATACAGTATCAATGGTCTATCTGGATTAGGCGGAGATAACACTGGCGCATTTGACAGATATTGTTTGACTTTGTCAAAAGCTCTCTGGCATTCCTCGTCCCATACACCTTGGTTGTGTTTCTTGAGAAGACGAAATATGGGATCACATTTCTCGGTTAATTGTGAAATAAACTGAGTAGTGTAATTTAATCTTCAAAGAAATCCTCGGACTTCCTTTTGAGTGCGCGGTGGAGGCAGTTCTTGTATAGCTTTGACCTTATTTGAGTCAACTTCGATTCCTTTTTCACTAACTATGAAACCCAGTAATTTCCCTGACCGAGCTCCGAAAGTACACTTTGCCGGGTTGAGCTTCAATTGAAATTTTCTCAATCTTAAAAATAACTTCTTCAACACTTCAACGTGTTCCTTTTCTGTTCGAGATTTGGCGATCATGTCATCAACATATACTTCAATCTCTTTATGCATCATGTCATGGAATAAAGTTACCATGGCTCTTTGATATGTCGCTCCTGCATTCTTTAGTCTGAATGGCATTACTCTATAACAAAAGGTACCCCACAATGTTATGAAAGTAGTTTTCTCCATATCCTCAGGGTGCATCTTGATCTGATTGTATCCCGAAAAACCATCTATAAAAGAAAACAATGAGTATCCCGCCGTATTATCTACCAACGTGTCAATATGCGGCAAAGGGAAATTGTGCTTTGGGCTGGCTTTATTTAAGTCCCTATAGTCTACACACATCCGGACCTTTCCATCTTTCTTAGGGACAGGAACAATGTTGGCAACCCACTCAGAGTATTTGACCACTTGTAGAAAACCAAAGATCAAATCAAGCTTGACTTCCTCCTTTATCTTCAACACCACATCAGGCCTCATCCTTCGTAGCTTTTGCTGAACTGGCTTGCACTCTTCTTTTATAAGAAGACGATGTACTATAACGTCAGTACTTAGCCCAGGCATATCTTGGTATGACCATGCAAAGACGTCTTTGAATTTCCGTAATAACTCAACGAGGTCTTGCTTCGTCTCTGCAGTTATGCGCGTTCCAATTTTCACAACTTTTCCTTCCTCCAAGGCTATGTTCTCTACCTCCTCTTCATGGGGTAAAATTTTTTTCTCTTCTTGCTTTACCATTCTTAACAGATCTGGAGATAAGTCACAATCTCTGTCACCTTCAAAATCCTTAGATTCCTCTAAACACATGTCTTGCTCAAAATAGACCTCTGAATCTGTAGTATCGTTGCTCATGTCATTGATATCTAGGGATCTGTGGTAGGCACAAAAGAATGTACAAAAAAAAAATGAATTCAATGACATCTATTCACATGATATGAATGCGAATAAAAAATTTGGAATGAAATTAGAAAATCAAAAGAATGTAAGAAATGAAAGAATATTTGCCAAATCTGATCATTAAAGATGTATTTTATTGAAACAAAAGATGTCTGAACATGAGCCTATTTCACAAAAGGAATCTTATTGTTTCTAGGCTTAAAAACAACAAGTGTGTTCTGAACATTACTTTGTGTAATCTCTAAAAACTACGGAAAGATCCTCTACAGTCCAATTGTTCAAAACACTTCCAGGTTCATAAGGGCGAATGCCCAACAGGTTTCTTTGCCCAGTTTCTTCCTTGTGTATGGCATTGATATGAAGATTTTCATTTTCCAATAATCCTCTCTCCGGGTGGATTATCCCTCCTGATACAAAGGTCTGGGATATGTGAGGGAATGTCATCGATTCCCACTCAACTTCTTCCCCATCCAGCCGTGCCCTTCTTCTCTCTTGCTTCTTCTCTATTTCCCTTTTCTTTTGTCTAGCATCTGGCTTGAAACCCAAGCCAAAGTGGTATCTTTTCTCTTTCAGTGTTAGAACTTGAATCTCTCATTGAAGATGTCTGCCCAATCCTCTTCCTAGTAGGGCTCCCTTCCCCACCATCATTTGTAAGCCCATTCTCGTGGTCTTAGATAACTTAGGCACCGGAACTTCATTCCCTTCCGAAATGAATGTCGCATTTACGAATTCCAAAGATCGAAAAGAACACTCAGTGGCCTCTTCATTTGCCTCTACATATGGTGCGTCATTGGTAACGGTTGCTATGATGTCCTCCTCTGCGTTTATAGTTACCAGCCGACCCTCTATTACCAGTTTCAATTTTTGGTGCAGTGATGAGGGCACTGCCCCTGTCGAATGAATCCAGGGCCTTCCCAACAAGCAATTGTAAGAGGGCTTAATATCCATCACCAGAAAGTCTACCTCATATGTATTTGGCCCAATCAGCAACGGTATTTCAATCCTTCCCATGACTCTTCTCTCAGTGCCATTAAATGCTCTCACTATGTTCTGGCATGTCTTCATGTGAGAACCATCTATCGGCAATCTTTTCAGTGTAGACAATGTTAAGACATTCAAGGCCGATCCATTGTCGATTAGCACGCTCGGTAGAGTATATCCCTTGCAACAAGTAGTGATGTGCAAAGCCTTAGTCGATCCTATACCCCCAGGTGGAATTTCATCGTCACTAAAGGAAATAAAGTTATCAGCACTTATGTTACTAACCAGACGATCAAGTTTGTTGATGGATATATCCTTAGTAACATAGGTTTCATTCAACACTTTCATCAATGCCTCGCGATGCACTTCTGAACTTAAAAGCAAAGCTAGTACTGATATGCGAGCTGGTTGTTTGCGCAGTTGTTCTACCATACTGTATTCACTATGCTTTAAGAATTTCAAAAATTCTTTAGCCTCTTCTTCTTTTACTAGTTCGTTGATAAGGGCCTCAGGTCCTTTCTCTTGTTCAACTGCCATAGTCTTTGATTTTAGTGGTTCTGTTCTGACGTTTCCTGAATCATAACGCCTTCTACTACGTATGTAGGACCCTTCATTTTGGACCTCCTCGGAAATGCCGACTGAGTTTTCCACTCCCGGTATGGTCACGTTGCAGTCATAATTCCAAGGTACCATTTTGTTATCCTTGTAAGGAAAGGAAACAGGCTTCTGGATTACAACTTTTGGCGCCACTTGTGCTCCGCCTTCCGTACTTCTTGGTCGGGAGATAATGATCCTCGGATAATTGACTTTTTGCTTTGTCAATTCTCCTTCAGTTGCATATATGTTTCCTCCCTCTGAGCCTTCTTCATAAAACTCCAATTCTTTATTGTCCATAAGGCTTTGCACCAAGACCCTAAACTCAACACATTCCTAGATCTTATGCCCCTCTACTTTGTGGAACTCACAGTAGTCCCATAATCCTTCACATCCTTCCACATGATCTGATTCTACCAATCCTCTTCTTATCATTTCTTTCCAAACCATTCCCAACGGGGTTTTCACCTCCGAGATATCCCCCTTGATCTTTCTCACGACCTTTTCACCGATCGCATTTATCCCCTTATCCCCGTGGTTGGGTAATGGGTTCTCCGCACTAGGTGTATCGTCGAACTTCACGATCCCCATTTTGATGAGCCTCTCTACTACCTTTTTGAAGGCAGTGCAGTTTTCTATTGAATGCCCTAATATTCCAGCATGGTAATCACATTGAGCATTTGATTCATACCATTTAGGATATGGGGGCTGTAACGGTTTTAGATAAAACGAGGACACCACATGCGTGTCAAATAAACTTTGACATAGCTCCTTATACGTCATTGGGATTGGCGTAAATTAGAGCTTTTCAGAATTTTGCCTTGCGCCTGATTCTTGTCTGGTCGACCCTTGTTGCCCAGCCATAACTACCTTTGGCTGGCTAACAGTGATTGCCTTCGAGTACCCTTGGTTGTATGTACTCGTATTATTCACCTCATTGCCCTTTTTCCTAGGAGCAGACCTTTTAGTGGTTTCCTCCGCTTCAATCTTGCCACCCCTTATGGCATTTTCAATCATTTCTCCTGCCATCACTATATCCACAAAACTCTTGGTAGTACTTCCTATCATGTGGGTGATGAATGGAGCTTTCAGGGTGTTGATAAAAAGCATGGTGGTTTCCTTCTCTAGGAGAGGTGGTTGAACTTGCATGACAACTTCCCTCCATCTTTGCGTGTATTGCCTGAAGCTTTCATTTGGCTTCTTTTCCATGTTTTGTAAGGTGATTCTGTCAGGCGTCATGTCCGTGACATGATTGTATTGCTTCATGAAGGCTTGGGCTAGGTCTCTCCAAAAGCTAATCCTAGCACAGCTGAGTTGATTGTACCACCTGGATGCTGCCCCCACTAAACTGTCTTGGAAACAATGAATCAAAAGTTGATCATTGTTCACATAGCCAGTCATCCGTCTACAGAACATAGTGATGTGGGCTTCAGGGCAGCTAGTCCCATTGTACTTCTCAAATTCTGGCATCTTAAATTTATGAGGAAGCACCAAATCTGGAACCAAACTCAAGTCTTTTTCGTCAATACCCTGATGATGATCGGTATTTTCCAAAGCTTTAAACTTTTCTTCCAACCATCTACAGTGATCCTCTAACTGCCTCGAGGATTCAGTTCTTGTCCCTTCCCTCTCTGCTATATCCAAATCAGGGATAACGGGATTAGCAGGGTTGTCTCCTGGGTTAGATCCTAAGCCAACTTGGAAGTTCATGGGCTGTCTAGTATCAGCTTGCCCCTATTGAGGCCTAATCGTGACAGATAGCCTTTGAGGATACTCTTCAGGCTGTGTTGGTGCATGTGGTGGAGTAAAACCCGGGGGAATGCCTTTGCTATCTTCTCCAGCAATAGCCATGGGACCTTTTCCTTTGTCCATCACCCCGTTCAGCATCTGGGCCATTTGAACCATCATGTTCCTTTGAGCTTCCAACATTTGGTCTCTCATTTCTTGTCGGAGCTTTGCCAATTGCTCTTGCATCTGGTCTTGCATGTCTATCTGGAATTGTTCAAGTCTTTGATCCATTTTCTTTGTCTTGGCACGTGTACCGTAGTGGTGTTCAGTTTTTAGATTTTCCTTCTCTCTCTCTCTCTCTTTGTATTAATTTCAACTAATTAGGCTCTCTCTATGGACTTAAATGCATATGATGTGATGTAATGCAAATGCATGAATGTAAGGAGGCATCGATTCAGATTCAACTTCATTTTAGAAAAATTTATTAGAAAACAAAATCCTTTACATAAAATAGACTACAAATATGCTTTCACCCTAAGGCCCAAAGTTTTGATTTTCCCAAACAAAGAGGTTAGCTCTTGACCACGATCCGACTGTAGCTCATACTTCATGCTCAATATATCAGCCTATGCTGCCAAAGTCTGTAGATGATCAGCTACCTCTCTAATCTGAACTATTGCTTCACCCATGAGGTAATCCCGACTTCTAACTTGGTCATGGGAATGGTGGAGCTCTTCCTTCCAATGCCCTTCTCTTGCTTCAAGATGCTCGATCTGAAGTTCACAATTCTGCAATGCCGGTTCTAATCTTTCAATCTTGCCCTTCATTTCCTCGATCTTGTTCAGACTCGACTTCAACTCGTTTGCAGAATTACGGCTTGGATGATGGTGAAGAGACCGTCCCAATTCAGCCACTCTAGCTTTTAATCCACTCTTTTCCTTTTGGCTTTCTGCTAACCTCTTTTCTAGGGCCTTGTTTTGCATCTGTATCTCTAGGAACTTCCTCTCCCAATGGTCAGCTTTGGCCTTTTCCTCTTAAACCTCCTGTTGCCACTGTTCCGAAGTCTTCCCCAATTCGGCATTTTTCATCGATAGTCGCAGCTTCTTATACTCTGTCTTTAGGTCATTTAGATCTTCCTCGACCCTTTTCTTCCCTTTTCTTAACTTATCGGCCTCTAGTTTATGAACATCCACGTCTAAGCTTAGGTACATTTTTTCCTCTTCCAACTTCTCTATTCTCCTTTCGAGCTCTAAATTCCTCCTTTCAAAATCTTGTTTTATAATCTCTAATTCTGATGGGACCACTCGCAAGTACTCTTCGATCGATCGAGCGCCTTCTAGACTTAGCATAGGGATATTATCATCGACTCTTCTACTCCACCATCCACTATACACTGGGGTCATCATTGGGCTTACGTCCACTCTCTTCATGCGACGGGTCTGACTCGAAGCATTAGAAATCTCCTTAACCCTTTTCTTGTAGCTATCTCCTTTATTTGAAAACTCGCTTTGAGCTAATCCATGTGTAGCTGGTACAAACTGCCATGATCTGTATTGTCTCAATACGAGCAATGGTGCATATCCAATGGCTCTCCAAATTCCAAGTAGAGGGATCCAATCAAAATTTTCGCACCAGTACAGCACCTCATCAGGAACCATCTAGGGAGCTCTCCACTCAACGTCTTCGTCTTAAAGATTTCGTAGAAGCGCTATCCAATTTTCCTTTGATATGTCATCTCTCCTCGGGGTAGCCACTATCTCCTTTAATGGGGAATAATTTTCCGAGAAGACCCGATAGGAAACCTTATCCACCTTCCAAAAATGAATGTGGAACCAAGCCAACAACATCTGCAAGACATCCTATGAATCGCCTTCATTCTCTCCTACATGTATTCAAATGATCGGAATGTCTCAAAATGAAGATTGCGAGAATAGGTGTGACTTGTTTATCAAGTCGATAAAAAATATCTGAGACTACTTCATCCACATATTCCAATGCCCTAGGGAAAATCACTAACCCGTATATACTCAAAGCAAAAACATCTATCCTCTTTTTCATATCAGGATGTACTAAAATCAAATCTTTCAAAACTTTCCAAGGGATGCACTTACACTCACCTTTTTGCTTGATTCTAGCTGTGACCCACTGTTCGCTTATCCCCGTAATACTCATCAACTTTCTCAGAAAGGTCGGAACACTAGCAACCTTTGAGTAAGCTTTGTCATCTTGAATCTTGGGACAATGCAATAGAAATGTATACTCTTCCACCGTGGGTACCAAATCAACCCTTCCGAAAGTAAAGAAACTATGCGCAGGATTCCAATATTGGGTGATGGCTCAAAATAGATGTCCATCTACCTAAATTTCCAACAAGTACGGCAAGTCTCCATAGCTGTTGTAAAACAACTGATTGGTCTCGTCACTCCACTGATCCCATATCTCTCTTAATTCCTGGAGATTGTTCTGCGTCACACTGATGCGAGTGTAATCCCATAATTCTGATGTGTACCCTTCAGCTAGACTATCCTCTTTCTCTAATCACGTTTTCTCTTACCACCTATGGACGGCTGCATTATCCTCCACTTTATCAAGGAATTCGTTCTCCATAGTAAGCTTTCTAATTTAGTAACTGATCGTGAATCAATACCTCTTTAAAATATGAAATGACATGCAACAAAATAAAACACAATCAAGTAGTAACACAAAGTAAAACATAAAGCAAATAATCAAGCGTACATCTGGGTGATTGCTAAGGTTTGGTATAGTTCTACCTAGGGTAAGCCCTTAGGTTTTCTACATGCGGTTTAGCTCTAAAGTTGAGGTACCTGAACCAGCAGATTCCTCGATCCTCAACCATTATAGGCTCATATGGACCGAGTTCAGTTCAGGGGAATACATTTCCCTATGGCTGCACGGAGATGAAAATCTCACGAAGACATAGGTACGGATGTATCCCGAAAGTGATTCACTATCCTGCACGGAGGTGAAAACCTCACGAAGGAGTAGCTTCTCACTCCCACTTAAAGGGTGTGACCACAACGGTCATGCAATGCAATGCAGAGATATTTTATAAAAATAGAACCTCATACAATAAAAAGGATCATAATTTTTCAAATCAGATTTTTAAATTTGAACAAAAGGACAGGAAATAATCAATTTTACGGCTTGACTCGCTTATCGTCCCCAGTGGAGTCGCCAAGCTGTCTAAACCATTTTTAAGTTTTTATGAAAAAATAGGGGTCGACTTTAAAAACGAAAATGGAGTCGCCGCCAATCCCTTTTTACATAGGTGTGATTGGAACACCTTGTAAAACGTTTTATTTCAAAACATTGATTTTGGTCCACGAAATACAAGAAAACGGGTTCGAGAGTCGGTTACGTATGAGGAAGGGTTAGCACCCTCATAACACCCAAAAATTGGTACCTAATTGATAAAATCATGTCCTAATGTTGAAAGTTTGAAAACTTTAAAATATGATCCTTTTATATGAAAGAGAAAAAAAAAAACAAGACTTACCTATCTCAAAGAAATAAAATGCTATACCCAATAAGTTAGGATGTAACATCTCGTGACTTCGAAGCTAGGCTCGCCTTTATTTGAAGAAAATTCTCACCTCGAAACACAAAACATCATATCCAGTAAGTTAGGATACAACGTTTTGAATTCCCGAGAATGAGTTTTTAATTTGAAGTTTCTAAGTTTCACTTTTAAAAGAGAAGGGATACTTGATACCTTAAGTTCCACGAGAAAAATTAAAACCCAGTAAGTTAGGGTATAATTCCTCTCGAAGTCCCCAAATATCATATATTGCTGTTTAGAAAGTCTTTGAATAAAATGCGTCAATTTAGCAAAATATGTTTTATAAAGGAATGGTTTGAATAAGATATTACCTTAATACATTATAACATACATATCTAATAGCAATTCACCATAATTATAAATTATATTAACAGTTACTACTAATTGATAAATTAAAGAAAGAATAATATGAAACAACAAGTGATACAAATAATAGAAAAATTATACTAATGCAAAACATACAAACAATAAATGAATAAAAAAAGCAAATATAGGATATAATGCAGTAAATAACAAAAGATAAAAAAAAATATATAAAGCTTTACATGCATGTAAGATAAAATAACAACATAGAATGAATAGATATTGTAAATTAAGAAACATATGGCTTTAAATAAAATGATGTGGAATAATCAAGAATAATATATATATTAAAAAAAAGTAAAATATATAGTTAAATAAATAAATAATATATAACTTGAAACAAAATTATATTTATAATATAATAATCTAATACATATATATTTCATATAAACAATATAAATAATATATGTTATAATATACAGGATTTATATAATATAAAGGATGAAATAATTTAAATTATACATACAATATAATATATAATATACAAAATTTTAAAAATGTATAATATAATAACTAATATAAATTATAAAATAATATGTAATATATATATAATACTAAATAAAAATTACCTAGCATAACTAATAAATAGTAATAATTTAATACATATACATATAATACTAAAATATTTAAAAAATAAGAATAAAAAATAAAAATAAAATTAGAAATCAAAGAAACAAGGATCGAATTAAAATAAAAAGGAAATTGTGGTAAAATTGTAAAAAGGACGGTGTTAGGATGCGCGCGAAATTACAGGGGCTTATTGGGCAATTATGCCCTATCACCTGAACGGCGCCGTTCCATCATCCACCTTTAAAATGGCCTCAAGGACTAAATCGAGACAAAATTTAATTTCAGGGCTAGATTAGAAATAAATAAAAAATTAAAACTGTACGAAATTAAAAAAAAAATTAAAATTGCGGAAGGACCAAAGAGGCAATTAGACATTTTTATAAAAATGCGCGGATCCTCCTCGTGTCGGGTCAACGCTACGATCTCGCGTTTTAAACGACGTCGTTTTAACGCTTACTGGCTTAAGCAAAAACGACGTCGTTTTCATGCTGTTATATAAGTTAATTTTAACACACAAAAAATTCATTTGAGCCCCGTGTTTTAAAAAAAACGTTCGAAAATTCTCTCAAACCCTTCCTCCTCTCGTCTGGGTTCCGATCATCGGACCTCCTCCGAGCCATCGTCTCACGCGCGCCCGTGTAGACGCCGCGTCGTACCCGTGCCGGGAGAGTCCGTAACTCCAGTTTTTTAATGTAGATCGACAACTAAACCTCTTTTACTTTGTTTATAGTTGAAAATAAAACGAAGAATGAAAAGAAAAAAAAACTAAATAAAACAGTATTGACGAAAATTACCTTCTGTATTTCGAAGATTTGTTCTTTATTTCTATTTTTTTTTGTCTGGTATCTCGTGTTTTTTTCGTGTCCGTTTTACAGATTATGTTGGGTTATTCATAACCCAAAAATAAAATTGGAAAATGAATATAAAGTCGTAATCTGCTGCTAATGTCCATATTTGTTGTGTTCTTCTTTCCTTCTTTGCAGGTAAATGGCGAGAAGCCCGGCGTCGGAGTGATTCGCGCTACGATTGCGCGCACGCGACCAAAGGTCAGCGTTGTGGTCATTGTGGGTGCTCAGCTGGCAGTGTGGAAACCTAGGGTTTCCTGCGTCCGCAAGCTGTTTGGGCTATTGGGCTTAGGTTTAGGTTGGGTTAGGGTTTAGTTTTGGGTCTATTTTGGGTCTGGGGTGTAATGGGCTTCGGGTAATTTATTTTAGGTATTGGGTTTATGTAATCTATTTTTTGGGCTGCTGTAATGTATTAGGCTGTTTTAATTGGTTTTGGGTTTGTACTGGACTGTAACAGAACTTTATTAAACATTTTTATTATTTTTTTTGTTTTTTTTTCTGAATGGAATGGGTTTCTAACGGGCCGGGTGAAATGGGCCTATTACAATAGCGCTTTCCATTTTTACTTTGTGTTTCTAAAGTTTGCCAGATTAGTATGAATTAATTCTAACGATTCAGTCTTCCTATCATTAATAGTTTTTAAGGAAGGTCTAACATGCTTGGCTTCAACACAGATTTTGCGTTTATTAAAGCTACTAAAATCTAGATTAGGGAGTAAATTCATTTTTATGAGTTTTTTTTAAGAGAATGAATATTCATATGACCTAATCTAGCATGCAACATGTCAAAAGATTCAACAATATAAGCAGAAGTGGTGGATGTATTATTATTATTAAAGATAATCTCAATTACAAATAACCCTCCACTCAGATAACATTTCCCAACATAATCTTCATTACAGGAAAGTATGAGTTTATCAGATTCAAAGACTAGTTTAATGTCTTCCTTATTCAATAATCCACCACTAATTAAATTCCTACGCAGGGTAGGTACACAAAGGACATTATTTAATGCTAATGTTTTGACAGAAGTAAGTTTCAAGAAAATCTTTCCTTTACCGAGTACTTCTGAGCTGCCAGAGTTACCCATGTAGACTTGTTCACCTTCAGCTACACTTTCAAACTCGGTGAACATTTCTCTGTTACTCCAGAAATGTTTAGAGGCGCCTGTTTCTACAATCCACTCGACATTATTCTTGACCAGGTTTACTTCGGAAACCATAACAACTATCACCTTATTTGGATTTTCAACTAGATTTGCTTGTGGTTTGTTTTCATTCTGGCGGTCAGAGCGTTGATAACATTGATATGCTTTGTGTCCAGCTCTGCTACACACGTAGCATTTCACAGGATTGTCGAGTTTTTTTATTATTTCCTAGTTTCTTGAAGTTGATAGCCTTTTTGTTATGATGTTTTACTATATTTTTGGACTCCCAACATTTTTAAACTGGTTCAATTTGGGACCAGAACCAAAACCATATTCCACAATGTTAGCTTTAAAAGGAAATTACTTAAGGTTATTAAGGCCTAATATTTGAGACGACTGGCTTCCTCAATCTTCATATGGCTAATAAGTCCTCCCAGAGGAATGTCCTACTTTTTATGCTTCAGAAGACTACAGTAGTCGGACCAAGATTTCAACAGTTTTTCAATCAGGACGTTTGCTTGGAGAATTTCGCATATCTCCATCCCTTTAGCTAGGATGTCGGAGGCTAACTTCTCGTAGACATGTACTTAATCCATAATTGGCTTATCATCGGGCATTTGAAATTTGAGCCACTTTCCAATGACATATTTCTTGACCCTAACATCACCGGCTCTATATTTCTTTTCTTATGTATCCTAAATAAACTTAGCTAACTTGTTTTTGACCAATAGGTCAAAGAGGTTGTTAGCCATGTGGCTTAACACGTGACCTTTGACCATTTTGTTGACCTTTTCAAACTTGACCTTTGTGGCATCAACATCCAAGTCTCTGGAAACAATGACGAAATCTTTGTGTTCTTCGGTGACAGGTGGATTGAAGAGGACGTAGTCAACTTCAAACAGTTCAAAGAATATGGCCATCCTTTGGGACCAACGAAGGTAGTTAGTTCCATCAAGAGGCTCGAGCTTAGAGAGATTAGGAATGTATTTTTTGACCGGGGCAGACATGTTTAACAGTAGTAGTAATTCATTTATAATTTTTTGGAAAATATACTACTGCAAAACAAACTCATTAGCACTGAATGGAAAATAAATCAAGATTAAATGAATAAAGTATTAATGTGCTATGGAAGAACCACTGCCTTAGAAATGGATTCACTCTGATTGGTGTAATCGTATAGTGGATGTCATCCCCAAAGATTAACACAGTTCTTTGATATTCATACACCTGAATAAGGAAGGTAGAACTCAATTGGTATTGCTCTTTTGAAATAATATGAAGATAGAATTAATCAGAAAAATCACACTAGGATTAACTCCCAGGAAAGTTTGGAGGGGTCACATGCGATCCCGCTTAAAACCCAAACTCCTAGACAAATTTCCTCTACTGCAATTTAAGAAAAATTCTAAATTTTTAGAAAGAATGAGTGAAAGCCGAATGAGAGTAGAAGAAGCTTTTTTTTTTCAGTTGTTTATTAAATGAAGGAAAATGCCTCTTACTTATAGGATTTTGGAAGGGGCAAAAATGTAATTTAGTAGGGGCAAAATGGTAATATTTCCATGTAACAGTCAGAAAAATATTTAATATTTTTGTAACTGTAAAAAACTATTTGTAACTATTGGAAATAATGATTTGTAATTGTTGAAATAAATTTGCATTACTAACAAGGTGATCTCAGACTTGAACCATGTTTATGGAAGCCCGAGGATCGTGTTTAAAGTCTAATGGGAGCTATAATGAAGAACCAAGACAAGCGAGTTGAAGCATAGTTGGAACCGAGTGGTCGGGGGGAGCCCGATGCCCCAATGCACAACCAAGCCAACCTTCGTCAACACCCTAGTGCTGCTAATATGAGTCTCAAGGCCCAATTTTAGGCTCATGGATGTGATGGGCTTACACTACCTCAAGGCCCAACAATAAGGTCAAAGATAAAGCAAATGAAACCAAGATTCAATCAAAACCAATATGTGAGGATGAATCTTTTCGAGGAAACAAGGAATGATACATGCACGAAATGAGTGAAATGTATTAAAGTCAATTAAACTAAGCTATCAATTTTTAAGTTGAAAAGATTAGTCAACTTGCGAAAAATATTTGGATGGGATCTAAACATTTGTGAATTAATATGTCTCCATAGAATTCGAAGATCTATCTCTTAGCTTCAAAATACACTTTGAATCACTTGATTTCGAGTTCGATAACTCAAGTTATGATCGTTTTAGTGAAGACTGCGCGAGTAGAATTTCTGAAAAGGATTACTACGAGAATTACGAGTTTTGGGCTTTTAATTTGGGTTTAAATCATATTGGGTTTAGATTTTAGGCTTAATTTTTATTATATATGAGCCAAATATTGTATTTATGAGCTCTTATTATTTTATTATTTATTATTCCAATTTTTTTATAGTTATTAAATATTTTAAGTTATTTAGGAGTTTTATGTCAACAAGAAAGTTTAGTTTAAAACTACTTCTTGTTTAGGTTAATTAGAGTTCCAGTATACTTAAGAGTTTTATTTATATTTATTTAACTAGCCTTTTCATTATACACAAACCAATTCATTATCATTCAACATATTCTCTTTTGAGTTAATAAATTTTCTTTGAGTTTTTCTTTTCAACAATTTTTCTTGAGTTTTCTTTTAAAATTTTTTTTCTTTTAGAAAAATTTTAATAATCTTTTTAGATTGTGGGATCATCTTCAAAATTTTTCTTGCCAAGTTTTCTCTCTTAGAGGGGAAATTAGAGCCGCTTGAAGGGGGTTATGGATTCTTTTTGTTTCCAAGGCTATTTAGGACTTCTACATGTCACGTTCCATCTTTTCCATCCATCATCTTTATTTTCTTCTTTAATGTTATAATCTTTGATTTATTGTTCTATTTTATTTATCTTAGTTATTTATTTTAATTGTTTTTTTTAATTTTTTATCTGACTTGGTTTTGTTTGCGTTTCAATTTGTGTCAAAATTCAAGTTTCTTTCTGAACGTCTAGAGCCCTAAGTCAAATCCGCGACTTGGACAAACTTACGATCCTATTCCGCATTCATCCCTATCAGTTGCCTTAGTGCCCCTGCCCCATCCTTCGTGAGCCCCTATGTTAAGCCTTGATGCCCCAGTGCCAATTATGTTGCTTCGACATAATTCTTCGCATTTTGATTGGGTTTCGAGAGCATTTTACTCTTTTGAGGGTTTTATGACTTCAAGCAAGCTTTTTGCAACCTAGTTAGGTTAAATAAACAATATAAATATTATATTTTTAAAGGGAATTAGGGCCTTTTGGCAGTTTTTTGACTTTATAGTTGTTTTTTTTTTTATTGTGTTCTTTCAACTTTATAGCTTTCTAAACTTCTTTTTCTAGTTGAAGGTTAATCGAAGTTTGATTCAATACATCTGTGAGACTTATTTGTGCTTTAATTCTTCTTTATTCTTTAGCATTTTCGCATCTTCTGTTATAATTACAATTGTTTAAGTTTTTTTAAATATATGGCTAATATTTTATAGCTTAGAATGGTTGCCTTGTCAGTTAGAATAATTAAATATGTAATTGTTTAATTCAATTAATACTAGTAACAAACTGAATAAATTGTTTGTACTTTATAATTATGTGTTGTGGATGTGTGATCTAGCTTAAATGAACCTTTTTAGGGCAACTTTGTAGATTAGAATTATGTATCTCTAGTTATTAATGCCATCGGTAAGTTAAATCGTGGACATTGAATTACAAGGTTATTTATTTGTAAGGGAAGTAATTTCAAATGAGTTGGCTCTTGGTTATCAAACATGTAACGAGATGTTGGTTGTCTGATGTTGAATCAGCAACTAGAACTAATTTATTAAAGGCATTGAAATTATCCTTATGTCAATGATCGATTTTATGAATCAAATAGAGATTTTACCTTTGGTTAGAGTTTATTCTCATTGATTTTCTAAAACCTTTAATTATTGCTTTCTTCATTTTAGTTTTTTAATGAATTTAGTTTTTGATTTTATAAACCCCTTTTTATTTACTTTACTTATTTTTGCTTAAGAAATAAAATTATTACCGATCCTTATAGATATGACCCTACTAATCGCTTCCTACTAATCTCATATTTTCAAGTAAATTGTATTTTTGTAGGTATCAACAATCTATTACATATACCATAGAATTATATAACTGAAATTATGATAATGAATAATTATCATTTATAATTTTATAACATTAAATTAAAAAAGAAAATCATTATAAAAGAAATTAGGTGGAGGAACGTTGTGTGGTTATGGATATAATGACATTCATGAACATGGATGTCTTCAACATCCATGCAAACGTGAGGTGAAAATGGACGAGGCAATCTCCGCCTTTCTTTAGTCTATTGTCACATTTAAATTCTATCTAATTTATATAAAATATTTTATAATAATTATTTTATTTATATATATTATGTACTTTATATGTCATATGACCCATATTTTAAATTGGTCTCTAAACTTTAAGATGTTCTAATTGAGTCTTCAAAGGATTAGTATCACATCAATCTTGTTCTTCCAATAATGTCGCTATTAACTCGAGCACTAAATAGTAACTCAAATATGACATAGAGCATATTTAAAACACATTACTTAAATTACAAACACAAATGTACCTATCGTAGAACTATTTGGATTTGACTTGTTCAAAAGAAAAAAAATAAATAAATAAAATGAAATAAGCCTCCTAAATTTTAATTGCATTGTCTATTTTTTAACACATTAGTTATGATTAAGTTATTTATATGATAGGTATATTTAAAAATGTTCCACATCACTGACAAGTGTTTGTAAGAAGTGAAAGTGGACTTATTCCTCAAGCATTTGGACCAAGTTTAAATTCTAGAGTCGTCGTTGTTGAAAGGGTTTTCTATGAATACCACCTCAGTTAAATAGGACTAGTTTCAGGCTGTAAAATGGATGAGGACACATGTGATTATATAAAAAAAATTGTTGTATGTCATATCCAAACAAGCGTTATTTGTCTAAACTTATGACTAGGCTGAGGGAAAGACCTAATTTATACAATTTTGATACTTTTAAGACTCAAGAACATTTTAAAGTTTAAAGACCAACTTAAAATCTAGATGATTGTTTAGAACAATTAATGGAATTACTCGATAATATATAATAGTATAATGTAAATTTTAGAATATTATCCATGCTTAAAACTTGATAAAAAATTATAAATATAAAATAGAATAGATTATTTACCTAGCCAAAAAGGTAGAATAAATTTTGAAAAATAAAAACCTAAAAGAGTTGAGTTAATTATTTACTAATCCATATTTCGTATAAAGTTGAATTTGAAATTAATAACATTATAGGTGAATTTAGGGCTGCTGGCAAGACTCGACCTCCCAAATTTGTAAAATTTTTTAAGCACTTTTAAATTTAAATTTTTTATTTTGATATTATAATTAGTGTTTAAAAACGAATAAATTTGTATTTGGCCCTCTAAAGTTTTTCAAAGTTTTTCTAATTTGATTTCTTTTTATTGAACTTATAATTTTTATGATAAATTTAGTAACATTTTAGTTTAATTTGATAAATTAATACAAAATAGTATCTAAATATGAATTTGGTGAAATTTAAAGTTGAATAATTGCAATATTTAAGTATAAATAGTATCTAAATATTAATTAGCTAAAAAAATAAACTTTTTTTTGAAAGATAGCTAAAAAAATAAACTTAAATGTTTATAATATCTAATACAAATTAAGTATTTAATTTATTTTATATTAATAAATTTTGGTAATCAAAATGATCTCATATAAAAATATGAGTCAGGCCTACTTTAAATACGTATATTTTATAAAAATACCCTGACCACTTATCAACAATTCTAACTTCACCCTGAATAACATAGTCCAAATTCAACTAAACCCATCTAGGGTAACTTTAAGGGGGCAGGTAGAGGCCTTACTCTCCCAAAATTAAAAATCATGCAATTTTATCCGTTTATAAATGAAAAATTAAATTAATATATGATAAAATTACACTTCAATCTGTCAAAAAAAATTTAATCCCTTTAAAAATAATAAAATCAAAAATTAATAAATACTAAAATTATATTTTAACCTTTTAAAAAATATAATTTAATTATTATCCCCACTAAAAAAAATTCGATTTAGCCCGTAGCGATGGACACGTCTTCTCACCAAAAGGCAACAGTAACAATGTTAAATTTCTCGCAGAAGGCAGGAAGGTATATGATTTAGATATTGGTCTTACAATGTCGTTTTCAGAAACCATGCACAATACGTCATGAACCATGCAAATAAAACTTGACTGTGCATAATTTGAGTGGTCCATTTGTTTTCTGTTTTGTTTTTATTTTTATTTTTTTGAAGTAGGTTGGTCCATTTGTTACAATGAAGGAAACACCTTCAAATTATTTCCTCACATTATATCATAGATGTGATAGTTTATAAATCGATCCCTTCAGTTCTGTAATTAGGCTCCAATGTGAGCTTGCTTTTCATTATTCCGAAACAAACCGATTCAAATTCAATAGAATTAAATTAAATGAGAAAAGACAAAGCACAAATGTCCGAAGACAAAAACATTATGAAAAATAATTACAGCGATTCAGCCAATGTGTATGAAGCTATAATTTTGTTGTTCTTGTTTCTTTTGCTTATGTATGCAGTAGCTGTTGGATTGGATATATCCTTTTATGGCTGAGCAAAGGAGATTGATTTCCAACATCATTATTGCAAAGAAAATTAATTCTTTTGAAGTCATATCAACATCATTGTGAAATATAGTTTATAGTTCTTCCTTTTTCAATTCATCAACTGCCGGTGGCTTTCATATCCTTCTCTATCGCATTATCTTGATTGCGAAATCTGAGGGGAAGACTATGCTTCATTAACGGCTTTATAGATTTGTAGCAAGTTTTGTCGACAGAAATCTTTACAACTACCCCCTCCTATATGAACACTCCTCATGGTCATGAATGATCAACAGAATCAGTGTTTTTTTCTTCAGCAGAAATGTTGGACCACGAATGAAATTCCCTAGGTTTCAAAAAGAGAAATGGGCGGAAATTAGTTGAAAGTTTTCTCATTCATAAGTTTGAACCAAAAGAAAGAAATGGAAAATTAGCTAAAACTTCAGCTGCTGGTGTAACAAAGTCTTAAAGGTGAAATTTATTTATAAGACACTTTTTTGGCATGCAGGAAAAAACCCATTATTTATCTTTACATAAAGCTTTTAGTTTCTAAGATTTGGAGAGGATAGGGCATTCAATATATGGTGAATTTAATGCCCTAAATTTTGCAGATTAGAAAGCAGTAAGTGTAGACATAGATGTTTATGTTCTTCTTGTTGTTATCTACGAGAAGACTGTTTTTGGGTACTGCATGAGCTCAGATGACCAACCTAATCAAGAGACAGGCACATGGTGCACATGTGTGCCAGCAAATGACAGGGGACTTCACTGCTCAATACTAATGTTTAGGTACCCTGGTTGGCTAGCTATGGCTAGCTTGGTGGAATTCTTTTTTGTTTTCATTGGTGTCTTAAGGATTGCCATGTATCATAGTAGATTTGATAATGAGGTCTTGATGGTTGATCAAAAAGTAAAATTGAAAAGTCAGATTGCAATGATGCTGTAACAATAGGTTGTGACTTTCTAATGGAATCACTAAAAACCGTGAATAATACGGAACATAGAAAGAGGTATAATAATATGTTCCGAGTGAACAGAATAAGCTCATCAGTTTAATGCAATCTTCAAACCTCCAAAATATTAAGTAATTATTTTTCAAAATAATCAAATATTATTTTCAAAATAATCTTAAAAGATATTATTTACAATTTAGTTACTTTTCAAAATAAACATATCTCTTGATTAAGTTTATCATTTCATTATCTTAACCATTACTATCAACGATAGATATCTTGATTTTGATTAAAATAAAGCAACAGGATGAGTACTAATTAGAATCAATATGTGCACCGTTGTTGTACTTCAAATGTGTGATGCAGTACCTATTCTTTTTACTTCTTATTTTTAGTCAAAATCAGGATGTTAACCACTAATAATAATGATTAATTTCTTTATTATGAATGCTTTTGAGGAGGTAAACTTGGATATCTATTTTTTTTAATTATTGTTTTGTGTAAGTGAATGGTTTTTAATAAGAAAAGAATTGCTAAGAGCAGAATTCATATCCAAATTCGGGACTTTAGATGTTGATTCGTTTAGTCAGATTCAAGAATTAATACCTAATAGATCGAGAATCAAATTCCAGCACCCGCAATTTCTTTCTTTCCTTGATCTTTCGTTGTATTAAAAAAACAAACAAAAGAAAAGGGCTAAACCTTTATCTCATAAGCATACAGATAATTCTATTTTTATGATTAGCATTAATTGATTGATATACAAAGGTGCATGCCTGCATGGTCTAGCGCATGGCCAAAGATTAGTGGGGAACTAGCTAACTTTTAAGAGAAATAAAAGAAAGAAAAAGGGAAAGACAAAACAAACAAGTGTATATATATAACATGAGTCGGAAAATAATAATAATGAAGATAAAAAAGTGTAGTTTCAATTTGTTCTGTTAGATGGGAGTATTCTGGTTCCTTGAAGACCACCATGTTTTCCTCACCTTCCAAAACCCAATTCTGTGAGAAATCCAACTCCCTCTTCACATTTAATGACTTGGTCTGCATGTGCAAAATGGTCAGTTTTGCCCACCAACTCTTTGGCCTTCAACGACTCTCGTTCCCAATCCGTCCTGAATACCACTGTTAAGATGGAGATAACACATGCAATCTGAGCACCTAGCAGCCCATAACACATCCCCACGAACCCTAGTCCGCAAACAAAGCCTAGGACTATTGCCAAAGGCGCACCCACCAAGTAAAACGAGTAAAAGTTTATGGTTGCCCCAGTCCCGGGCCTAGCACTCCCTCTTAGGATCCCACAACTTGTGGTTTGTGGACAATTTGCTAGCTCACACAGTCCAAGTATGGGTAGTACAATCATGGTTAGCTCTAGAACCTCATAATCCTTTGTGAAAACTCTTCCCCAAGCTTCTCTCCCGAATACCGTCCCTATTAATCCCAAAAATGAGGTCAACAAGGCTAGCCCTATGGCTACCACCGCTGCCAACCGTGCCCTGCTCGGCCTCCCCGCTCCGAGCTCATTCCCGACTCGGGTTGAGGCCGATGCACTGAGTGCTGTTGGCAACGTGTACATGAGAGACGTCGTTTGTATCACTATTGCTGATGTTGCCAAAGCAACTCGAGGTTCGGATAAATAACCGGCTAGAATTGTCATAAACTCGTACCACCACCACTCTAAGCAAACAGCAATGCAGCTTGGTATTGCCAGTCGAAGAAGATCTCCCCATTCCTTACCTATTAGAGCTGTTGACGAAGGTGGGTGTGGCAGAGTTGGCGAT
The DNA here is from genome assembly GCA_025698515.1 of Gossypium sturtianum. Classification (NCBI taxonomy): domain Eukaryota; kingdom Viridiplantae; phylum Streptophyta; class Magnoliopsida; order Malvales; family Malvaceae; genus Gossypium; species Gossypium sturtianum. Next base: position 122,182,523 of record CM046952.1, read on the forward strand.
GGTAACAAAGGCGTCCGTATCGACTCCTCTGGAACAAGATGACTAGTTCGAGTGTAGAACATGTAACAAAGAAGGAAGAAAAGGGTGTTGAAGTTGGTGATGAAGGTGGAGATTGCTATCCCAGGGACGCCTAAACCTAAAGTAAAGGATAAAAGGACTGTGATTGGAAGATGAAAAAGGGTCGAAACTAAAGCTGACCACATTAAAGGCCAAGTTGTTCCTTTGCTACGCAAGTAAATACGTAGAGGATGAAGAAGGCTATTTGCTATAAGATCCGGGATCGCAAACCGGCAGTAAAGGCTGGCAACTTTGGATATATCAGGGTCTTGATTGATGCTAAGCATGAGAGGTTCAAGGTTAAACCATATCAAGCCGATAGGTACCGAAGCCAGCAGTAACATTACAATCGTTCTTTGCAAAGTGAGAGCTGCCATTGATAAGTTCCTCGAGCCAAAAGCTTGACTGCAAAGCGATTCCATGCCCGTAGCAAGCCCTGACAAGACTGAGTAGCCACTGATGTTTGTAAAACCAACAGCTAACGCTCCACCAGCAAGCTCAAGGCTGCCTAATCTTCCCATGCAAACAACTAAAACCATGTTCCTTGCATAACTCACCAAGCTCATAGCTGCTATAGGGAACCCTATATCAGTTATTCTCTTTAGCTCCCCAGTCACCTAAATATAGACAATGAAACAAAAAAAAAAAAAAAAAAAAAAAAACCTCAGTTAACTTATCAACTGTTAGAATGAAAATTGTGTCAAAGATTGTATACCTCTGCCATTGTTGGTTGATTTTGATAAGATCTCAGTGCTTCAAGCTCGGCCATATCTTTATTTCTTTCAGTTAGCAATGGATCACTCTAATTTTCCGTGAAGTGAGTGGGAGAAATATATGGAGAAAGATGGTTTTATAAGCCAAGAGATTGTGGGGTATATATATATCTGATTGTCAAGTATTTAATTTGTATAACATTAGCTCTGTTCTGCCTTAAAACGCATAAACAAAGGTACAACGTCATACTGCAGCTATAAATATATAAATGTTTAATAGTGATGTAAAACATTTGCAATGGAAAAACCCTTGTTTTAACCGTGTGATATTAGAAGCATGTTCTGAAACACAGTACTGCTACAATCAAACATGTCATTTTCCCTTAAAAATGGAAACATATCAATAACACATCCGAGAAAATCATGCAAGAATGTTTAAAGAACTCGCATATGTATCTGTCTACCTGCACGTGAGAGAATTTCATGTTGGTGGCTCTCATTCTTATCACTATATGTTCTACTTCTATGTACTAATACCGGAGGATACTTTGATCTCCATCTTCGGATTTAAATAGCACCTCTAACGAAAAGTTATGGTACCACCAAATATATTCCGATTCAACTATAGTAATATAAACTAGTTGGAATCAATATATCCGTCAATATTCTTGGTATAAGGTCATGATTCAAATGTCTGTTATCAATAGGGCCTTGGAAATGAACGATCACAGTCCACGTCAAAGGAGAGATTATAGAAAAAAAATTAGAATTAAAAATTGAAAGAATATGTAGTTAATTTGTGTTGGAAGCAAAACACTTTTTTCTTTCCCACATGTTTTTTCCAAGTATGCTTCGATGCATCCAAAACTAAAAGCAAATTAAACCTTCCACGTTTCCGATTGGAGCCACACCCCTTGTCTATTAAAGGTACTACAACAACCTTCCTTTCTATATCATTTATCTAATTTTCCCCTTCTTCTATTAGCCCTAATTAATTCGTTTCCCTTCCATCTTTGCTATTTTTATATTACAAAATATCTATATATTTTACAAAATATCTGCTCTCTAACCTTTTTTGTTACGACAAATAAAATCTCAGTCTATAAATAAAACAACGGACTGTAAACGTTGTATTATACGTATAGATGATGGATCCATGAGTCAATAGAATATCTTTAATAGTATATACCATTTCATTTTCTTAATAATTTCAGTGGGATGCGATAATTTCTCTTAAACTTTCACTTGCTAAATGCGCTAGATGAAATATTGCTTCATGATTTACCCAATATGTCTCCTATTTTACAAAAGAGTATATTCTAAAAAGAGTTTGTAATTTATTTTTTATTTTTATTCTTTTAAGGAATAATGGTAAGAGTTGTCGAGGGATTAAACTTGTTATGCTTCTATTTGGCTTGGGCACGTGGCACCACGAGAAGTTATTTGAGAAACACCCATGAATGACCTTCCGCCTCATATTGTTCAACTGGTCATTGGGTGATTAGCCACTTGCATGCCTCATACTTCATCAAGCCACTCACTGATCAACAAACCCTCCACTAGGCCACCTACTTTTTAGCGGAAATGCACTCACCACTAAGAGGAGACCACTAAGGTACCACATAGGCTTAACAACATTGAACTACCTCTATAGAGGGAATGTCAGAGCAATTCCAGACATAGGGGCCATCCCCCTATAAATACCCTAAGGAACGATGAAGAAAGGATCTTTTCCCCCTTTAGCAACCTTAAGCACCTATCCTCCGCACTCAATCTCCCTTACCTTCCCAGCAACCTTCACACTACTCTTCCCTTACTTCGACTCTCCGCTTGTCTAGGTGAACCGATCTCCTTGTCACTACCACCATCTCTCCCTTATCTAATCTCTTATTGAATACTTGTATCAACAATTAGTGCAGTGAGTGTAAACAAAACCATGGCTCCTTCAACTAATGCTTCTGTTAACCTAGAGATTCCAACCAACCCAGCAAATCCAACAAACCCTACAAACCCAATAGAGCTTCCTTCAAACCAAACACAAACATAGGAACCTGCTTCAGTTCAGCCATCTGCACCACTCTCTCAACCATCAACCAACAATCTTGGTTAGACCACTACACGCCAAACCCAACCCCTACTTGGTGCTTCCTATCCTTTTTCAGGGATACCTATGCTACGTACTACTAGTACACTCTTCTGCATTGGTAGTTTGCCTCAACACCCTAGGAAAATGTTTCCACAACTCCTACGGATCAGGCTTCCCAACATCAACCCTCTAGCTCTCAGCAACAAGTTACTAAGATACATGAGAAAATGCATTGCCTTGAGGCTTAACTTTTTGAGTAGCAGCATTAATTTTCAAGAAAAAACATGAACACGAATGACATTTAGACTTAAGGAATGCCCAAATGAGCATTTATCGTGGAGCTTAACGAAGGCAAAAACCCAAAAAGGTAGGCTCACCAGCCCCATAAAGAAGATACAACTCTATTCACTCTCTGCAGATTAAATGACCAAAGGCAGCCAAATGATCCACCTATTGGTAATAACTGCCCAATTGGTTCCCAAGGCCAAGGTCACATGGTAATGATGCTACCTTAGAGGAGTAGATGTTGGCCTTGAAGATGGAGTTGTTGCAAGAGTTCCGAGGGTTGATAATGCTTGTTTGAGTTATTCTAATACGCCCTTCGCTCCAAAGGTATTGGTCTATAACCTTCCATCATCCTTCAAATTCCCTAGGGTCTTTTATGGTGGTTTAAAAGACTCGAAAGATCATTTAGCCCATTATAACAACCACATGAACATCTTAGACACCTTTGATGAAATTAAGTGTCAGACCTTCTCTATGACCCTCACACATACTGTTTGGGCATGGTATTTATCTTTGCTAAGGGGTTCCATCCGCACCTTAGAACAACTTTCCAATATGTTTATAAGCCAATTTCTTGCCAACAATACTCTGCAGCAATCCCTAACCTATCCCATGTTCATCTGTCAAAAGGATGAACAATCCTTCTATGACTTTGTCTATCATTTTAATATAGCTATGATGATCACAAAAAGAGTCTCAAATGACTTGGTCATTCGGGCCTTTATTACTAGCACAAGCTACCAATTCTTCAAGTATAAAATTGTTAGCAACCCGTCGGACTCACTCCCTACCCTACATGAGATTGCCCACCGATTTGTAGAGAGTGACAAAATTCAGTAGGGTAATGCCAAACTTTTTTACCTTAGCAACCAAGACCTTCTCTCTCCACGCAATTCCTCCTCTCCATGCAAATATTCAAGGCAATAGCAAATGTGTACCCAAGTAGGTGATATAGGAAACATACAATATCATGCCTTGCATCAAGGGGTCAACGAATGGTCTCCATTATCAGTTCCCCCAATCGCTCAGGGCCTATCCGAGACAATATGGATCACTAGAGCTAGAGGAACAAGAACCTTTATAATCACTTCCATTCATACCATGAGCTTAATTCCTCATTGACTTATATCTTCAGCCAAGTGGAGCAACAAAGGATATTAGAAACCCCTCCGTCTATGCTTCAAAGCCAACATCACAACAATTTCAACCAGCATTACCAATTTCGTAATGCCCTGGCAGTCATACGGAGAATTGTATCCATCTTAAAGACGCTAGTGAGTCAGCCATTCGATAAGGACATTTGAAGTAATTTTTTTCCCATGAGACACACAGAAAAATCTATCCTATGATAGAGAAGTAGAACTATCTGACACTAAAAGAGATGATAAGGGCAAACAGCTCATGAGAGGGATTATTGATGTCCTAATTGGAGGTAGTGTAGAAAGGATTATTGATCTCATGATTAGGGCAAACAGCTCATGAAAGGCTCACCTCTAAAGCATAATATATGTAGCCACCCTAGTGAAAAAGTCCAAGACCTCTCCTTGGCATCTCCAGTTACCAGAAGTAGATGAGAGAGAAGTTTAGATGTTGAGGGTGATAACCCTCTCGTAGTCTTAGCCACCATATCCCCATTCCAAGTGAAGAGGATCCTTGTAGATACGAAGAGTTCTATTGACATCCTCACTGCTATGGTTTTTTGTCAGATGGGCCTCAAGGATTTAGCATTGAAGAAAGCAAGTCTGGTGTATGGTTTTGCCAACTATACGTTAGTAGTAAAAGATTTAGTCACCCTACCAGTGATTTTAGGAGATGACAAGCACACCACCACCGAGATGATTGAGTTTCTTGTTGTGGACTATCCTGTTGCTTACAAAGCCATCTTTGGCATTAAACCTAGAGAGTATAGATGCAATGTTAGAGGCCGAGCTTCCCAAAAACTAAGGCAATAAAGTAGACTAAGACCATTCATTTGTGTGATAAGGACCAGAGCGAGTCATACAAATAACTGCAACTCTCTCCTTACTTGGAAAAAAGTTGTTGAGTTCCCTATAGGTAGAATACAGAGATGCCTTTACTTGGTTAACAACAGATATGTTAAGGATCCACCCGTCCATCATTAAGCATTCTCTAGGGATGGTCCCTAAAGCCAAACTAGTTAAGTAAATGTAAATGAAGTTCTCCGATGTTACGATCAATGCTTTCCAAGGGGTTAATAAATTGTTGGGCAATGGGTTTAATTGATGTTATGAGATTACGATAAATTTTGACATGATTCTACACCTTATATGCGTAACTCCAGGCCAAAATGAGCTGACGGTTGCACATACAACATGTTTCTAATAATCGACATATCCATAAATTCAGGCCAAATGAGCCAACGATTGTACCTGCGGCATGTTTCTATAAATTGATATATGCATAATTTTGGGACAAAATCAGCCAATATTGTACCTATGACGTAAACACTCTACATCCCACTCTACATAAAAACTTACAATGGTACAACTATGACACCATTCGATACATGTATGACTCACAGATTTTCATATAAGTTATGTTTTCTTAAAGAAACCCACTGTTATAGTCATTTATACTTAGAAATTTTATGAATTACCACTGCAAATGATGGTCTTGGGATAAAATTTTATAATAGATAACAATAAGATATTATAGGGAAAAACAAGGAAAAAGCTAATGCAATAAGGGAAAAATGATTTTCATTAATTGAAAGAATAAGTATAAGAATTGATAGTTGCAAGAACTAAAATATTAAATATATATAGAATTTCCTCATCAATTGTAACATCTCGAGCATCAACTGAAAGGACACCATCCACTATGAGCGATGGCTTACTAGTGGGAGGATTGTTAGGTTCGTTAGTAGGAGTAGCAAGAGGATTATTAGTGCTAGTTACCATAGGGTCTACTTGATCACATTCTTCTTCTTGCACTTCTCTTCTAGACCTTCCTTCCAGCTGTATTTGGGGAGTAGCAACAATAAGGACCCTAAGTTTTTCAAACATCTCAACTCAAAATTATTCTCAAACATCCCCAGAATGGTAGTAAATATTAAATACCAATGCCTCTTTTCCTTAACGAACAGTAGCAAGGCAAGGCCAAAAGTCAACCCCATAGGATTCAAGAAGCCTATGCACCACTAGGGCCCCGAGGAGAAAGTTATTGCTCATTATAGGGCTCAAGGTTTTCATGCTTTATTAAATGCCTTGACATCTTACGCATAGGTTTCTTCCTCTTCTTTCAGCATCATCTGAGCCTTCTCTAGCTCCTCTTTAGCCTCATTACTTCTTCCTCCTGATCTTTAGTAGTCTCCTCTAGCTCCGACTCCTGCTCCCAACTGGTGGCCCACTTTGCCTTATACCCTTCACAGTGGCTGGTGAGGTCATGTATATATCCTTTCAAGGAGGTATTCATTCTCTTCAACCATTAGGTCTCTTCCTTAATTTTTTTCTTATCAACCTCAACTTCCTCAATCTTCTTCTTGGCAGTCTTTGAAACCTCTTGGGCCATTTGAAGGCTCATAATACATGAACCTAAAGAAGAGAAAACAATAGGTACCTCATGATTGGATTGGGCCAAGGCAACCAAAGGGGATACAATCCTTTCCAAAAGAATTGTAGCTGTCATTTCACTAGCTCATAATTAGGAGAAGGGAGTGACATACCCTAATTAAATATACTAGGGTTGTCTCCCCTCATATGTATTATGAGGGATTTTTGGGCCTCTCTTGTATTGAGTCCACTTATATGTGCTTCTTGGACTTTTAACCCTACATTTTATAATTTAATCCAACCCAATACATGTTTTTCTATTTCCCAAAATAAATATGATTTATTAAATTAATTTAATAAGATAGATTAATTTTTTCAACCTAATTCTAATTTCGTTAAAGTCATGGCAATATTACCTTAAGAGAATATATGAGAAAATATATTTAATTTCCATATTCAACGGATTCAAAATGACCAATTAATTTAATTCCATTTTTAAACTTTAATTATTTGATTTAAATAACAATAAGAAAAACTTAAATTAATCCTTAAGTCATTTCCATACTTAGTGAGAAAACACATTCATTTCGACTCATTTATCTAACTTTATCATTTCCATCCATTTCTGCTCATTTGATTGTATATGCAATTCATTTATGGTTTTTACGAGCTAGTAGAAGGACCGATTGGACATATATAATTAGAGCTCAAACAATCAATAATTAAGTTCTAGCTTTTCTTCTATTAATTAGAAACTCAATTAGTCACAAAGTCATTCCACTATAGTATCATAACTTAGCTCTCCCTAATACATACCGTTACGAAAGCTACTCGATCAGTGCTCGTCCAATGACCTTGTCATAAGTGTGTTAACCTCATAGGTTATCCTTAATTTCTTTGGGATAAATTTGTTCTCCCAATATGATCCTATTTTATCTCATGGTAACCATTACATCTTCCTTCATGAAAAGCCAACTACTATCAAATAGTAATTAGGTCATTTATCACAAAGACAAATGACCCGTGTCCATGTTTACTTTTCATCTATCATGTAATAGTAATGAGAGAATATCATTTACCCATTTCTTGGGTTATAAATTCTACTGTTTTGAATGGTGTCACATACTGCAGAAGTAGTATACCCAATGTACTAGCTTTCAGGTCCTTATTTATTTTAACTCAGGCTTTTACTTAGATCAAAGTATACGAGTCATGCATACATAGTCCATCATCCACTCAAGATTAAGGTATGCCACACTATGAATGTCAGAAGTGAATAAACCGATAAAAAAATTCAAGATTTATTTTACTTGGGTCCTGTCTGATGTTGAAACACCCCACACCCGGCCCACGAGCTTGGACCGGATCTGGTATGTTCCTTAAGTAAACTGGTTACAAAATTCTTTTATTACCAGAGGAAAACTTGTGAGATTTTTAAAAACTATTGTTTTGGGTTGGGCTTGAGTTAAAAACCCATTTATCTTATTTTAAAATCCAATTAATTAGGAGGAAAAAAAAAACAATTAGGGTTTATTTTTAAAGAAATAAATTTTACTTAACTTTAATTGAAAATAATTCGTAACTTAGTAATTAAAAATAAAAGTAAAGAAGTGTAACTTATGGCCTTATTACATCAAGTAGAATCCCAAAATAAAATTCTAAAATACTTAAATAAATTTAAATATCCATATTGAATAAAACTTCAAGCTGAGCATGGCCATCCCTAAGCTTCCGCCGAACCCGGTCCATTATTGATCGTCACCTGAAAAATAGTCCCACAATGGGGTGAGTCAACAGACTCAATGTGTACACAACACTAAAATTCAATAGATCAGGCATACATTTTTCATATCCAATACTTATTCATATAACAGATAAAAATGATGATGCAACCCAAACCCAAACCTAGGTGCCATCCGCTACACATCCCCGTACCAACCTGCACACCGTGGGGACTACTAAGTCAACCCTCCATCCGCTACACACCATCGAAGGCAGTCGCTGCAGTCGACGTGCTCATCGCCCATATAAAACTTGTGGCATAACCACCAGATAATTGTGTCATGAGACACCACATTCAGATAATGTAACCGAAGTTACCACATTCAGATAATGTGACCGAAGTCACCACATTCAGATAATGTGACCGAAGTCAACACATTCAGATAGTGAGACCGTAGTCATCACATTCACTTCCCCTTTTTCATATATCCCGAATGACCCATATTATTCATATCATGCATATCATACTTAAATTCTCATTCTTATAAATTTTCACATGTTATAAATAACATATTTCATAATCCTAGTGGAAGTAGGAAACGTACCTGAGTACTTTGTACCATATTATGGTACCTTAGCCACATTCTTATAAACATGCATATTTTACATATTACCATCAATCTTATTAAAAGTTAGTGTGGGGTACACACCTGATTCGCTTAAAATTTCCTTGAGATCCCGAAAAGCTTGATCTAATGCTTAGATCCTTAATCCCTACATCGATTTATCACTTATTACCTTAATAAAAAGCCATTCGGCCAAAACTCCAAATCCTAGTAGGATTAGTATTCTTACCTTGTTGCCGATTGGAACACCAACAAATCCCGAAACTGTTCCTTGTTTCACTAGGAATGTCAAAATCCCTAAAACCTTACGTTAGACTTAATCTTAATCATCAAACATAAATCAAGGCCTTTGGCCGAATATTCACATGTCTTACCTTAATCTTAGAAATCCCGAATACTCCTCCTTTTAGTCGACTACTCTGATAATCCCGAAAGGTCCTTCCATATTCGGCAACCATAATATGTATGGGGTTAGATTATCTCTCGGCTAATCTAAAAGAAAAGAAAGGGAATCAAACTTGTTCTTACCTTTGAAGAAATCGATTGCACCTATGCTTGAAGCCCTTCCAAGATTCGGCTTTTGATGGATTGGAAAGAAAAGAAAAGGAAGAATAAAGATGGAGGATTCAGCTATGGCTTCTAATGGAGAGGAAAATATTCGGCTAGGTTCCAACAATTACTTAATCTCGACTTGACAAAAGAAAAGAAAGAAAAGAAGAGAAGAGAGCACTAAGAATTCGGCAGAGAAAGGAGGAAGCACAAATTGATGAGTAGCCCTCCTTCCTTCCTTTTATAGCCGAAAATTATCATCTAAGGAGTCCCTTACTTGGCCACCACTCCTCTATCCGATAACTTTATCCTTTAATTATCACTTAAGATAATTCAAAGAACTATCCTTACTTAGCCGAAATTATTAAACTCAAAGTCCCTTGCTTGGCCATCACTTCTCCCTTATTTTCCTCTTTATCTCTTTATTCAAATTAAAAGAATTTAATCCAACAATTATCTCTTGAAAATAATGATAAATAAATCCCTTATTTATCCACTATTTATAAAATAATAAAAGCTCCTAATTTATAGCCATGTGCCGTCCACCTCAGTCTTCTGGAAGCAAAAATAAAATTTCTTTTATTTGCTTCCCATGTGACTCGAACTTAGGCCCATTCCTCTTGCATATGGCGCCATTTCCATAGGCCCTAAGTGGCATCTTCAGACCAATTTTCCAAGCCTGTTTGTGTGTCAAATTCCACAAACTTTTTCTTTTAAGGCCACCTTGCCTTAATTTCCCCTTTTAACCCTTAAAACTCGTCATTTCTAGGTCATTTCTAAGTTTCCAAAAATTTTCTTTCGGCTCTGTAAACTTGACATTTTCTTACATTTCCAAGTTTCCAGAAATGTTCACTTTCCTATTTTGAATCATTTCCAAATCATTTCCATCCATTTTCATACATTTTCGTGTTTCCAAAATGTTCATTTCTAACTCATTTTCATTCATTTCCGTTTCCAAAAATATTCAAAATTTATTCTTAGTACATAAAACATGTCACTTCGTAGAACTAAACCGAAAATGCATAGGCCCTTTCCAGGATGTTACAGTTCTACCCCCCTTAAAAAATTTCGTCCTCGAAATTTCCTAACTAAAATAATTGAGGGTATTGCTGTCGCATCGTCTCTTCTGGTTCCCACGAAGCTTTCTCCGATCCATGGTTGCGCCATAACACTTTGACTAGAGGAACTGACTTCCTACGTAACACTTTCACATCACGTTCCAATATTTGAATTGGCTCTTCCTCATACGATAAGTCTGGCCTTAGCTCTACTTCTTCGACAGGTACCACATGAGACGGATCCGATCGGTAACGACGTAGCATGGACACATGGAATATGTCGTGCATCTGCCGCAACTCTGGTGGCAACTCTAATTGGTATGCCACTGGCCCAACTCGCTTCAGTATTCTATAGGGCCCTATAAACCTTGGGCTTAACTTCCCTTTGCGACCAAACCTCATCACCTTCTTCCAAGGCGAGACCTTCAGAAACACTTGGTCTCCCACTTCAAACTCTATTTCCTTCCGCTTAAGGTCTGCGTACGACTTCTGCCTATCAGAGGCTTCCTTTAACCGTGCTCGAATCATCTCAACCTTCTCTTCAGTTTCGGCCACTAAATCTGGACCCAAAACTCGACGTTCTCCTAACTCAGTCCAACAAGTAGGAGTTTTACACTTCCGACCATACAATGCTTCATATGGTGCCATCCGAATGCTAGCCTGGATAGTTGTTGTTGTAGGCGAACTCGGCTAAAGGCAAGTAGTCTTCCCAACTTCCTCGGAAATCTATCACACACCTCTCAACATATCTTCCAACACTTGTATAACTCGTTCGGATCGCCTGTCTGATTGTGGATGAAAAGCCGTAGTGAAGTCCAACTTAGTGCCTAAAGCTTGATGAAGTGCCCTCCAAAACCGAGACGTGAACCTTGGGTCTCTATCGGAGATGATCGATACCGGTACTCCATGTAACCTCACAATTTCTGCCACATATAACTTGGCCAAATTCTGAAGAGAATAGTCTACTCTTACCGGAATGAAATGCGCGGACTTGGTCAAACGGTCCACTATCACCCATACCGAGTCCTTCTTAGTAGGCGTAAGGGGAAGCCCACTAACGAAGTCCATGGTAATTCTCTCCCACTTCCATTGGGGAATCTCGATTGGTTGAAGCAATCCTGATGGAACTTGGTGTTCAGCCTTAACTTGCTGACACGTCAGACATTTCCCCACAAATTCAGTAACTTCCCGTTTAAGATCAGACCACCAAAATTGTTCCCTTAGATCTCTGTACAGCTTACTGCCTTCGGGATGCATAGCATAAGGGCTACTATGCGCCTCCCGAAGAATCCTTTGTCTTAACTCCTTGTCCTTCGGCATACAGACTTTTCCTTCATAACACAATACTCCTTCATCATTGACGCCATAGTCCTTTAATTCTCCGTTCTATACTTGCTGAAACTTAGCACTTAGGTCCTTATCAGCCGACTGTCCCTCTTTCACCTCCTTCAGCCATGTGGGCTTGACTTGCAACTCTGGCAACAGGCTTCTATCATCGTACAAACTTAAGTGAGCGAACATAGCCCTTAGATCCGACACAACCTTCCGACTTAGGGCATCAGCTACCACATTCGCCTTGCCCGGGTGGTACTCTATCGAGCAGTCATAATCCTTTAATAGTTCCACCCACCTTCGCTGCCTCAAGTTCAACTCCTTCTGAGTCAACAGATACTTAAGGCTCTTGTGGTCTGTGTAGATCACTGACCTTTCTCCATAGAGGTAGTGCCTCCAAACCTTAAGGGCGAAAACCACTGCTGCCAACTCTAAGTCATGAGTTGGGTAGTTAACCTCATGAGGCCTTAGTTGCCGAGACGCATAAGCGACTACTTTTCCTTCTTCCATTAGCACACATCCTAATCCCGTATGCGAAGCGTCACGAAGACACCACAAAATCCTTCCCACCCCGGTGAATTAACACCTGAGCCTCCGTCAACACCTTCTTAAGGTTGTCAAAGCTCTTCTGTTGCTTATCGGACCATTCAAAGGGTACTTCCTTCCTTAGTAACTTTGTCAAAGCGCGGCTATTGACGAGAATCCTTCTACGAACCTTCAGTAATAGCCGCCAAACCTAAGAAACTTGAATCTCAAATACGGACTTAGGTGATTTCCAATCCAACACCGCTTCGATCTTCCTAGGATCTACTCTTATTCCTTCTGCGGATACCACATGCCCTAAGAATGCCACCTCCTTAAGCCAAAATTCACACTTGCTTGAATTTGGCATAGAGCTTCTTTTCCTTAATACTTGCAAAGACAATTCGGAGGTGTTCATCATGCTCTTCTTCAGACTTGGAGTACACTAAAATATCGTCGATGAACACAACGACGAACCTATCAAGTATGGTTGGAAAACTCGGTTCATCATATCCATGAACGCGGCTGGAGTGTTCGTCAATCCAAACGGCATCACCACAAACTCAAAATGGCCGTATCTTGTCCTAAAAGTGGTCTTATGGATATCTGTCTGCTTCACCTTCAACTGGTGATATCCCGACCTTAAGTCTATCTTTGAGAATACGGCGCCCCCTTTCACCGATCGAACAAGTCATCGATCCTTGGCAAAGGATACTTGTTCTTGATGGTCACTTATTCAATCGACGGTAAATCTATGCACATACGCATAGTTCCGTCTTTCTTCTTTACAAACAGAATCGGTGCTCCTCATGTAGACACACTTTGGGTCGTATGAACCCACGATCCAACAACTCTTGGATTTGAGCCTTGAGCTCAACTAACTCCTTTGGCGCCATTCGGTATGGAGCGATTGACACAGGAGCTGTTCTCGGCAAAAGTCTATTCCAAATTCCACCTCCCTATCCGGGGTATTCACAGTAATTCTTCCGTAAATACATCTTCAAAGTCTCTTACGCTTCTAACTCCACCGACACCTTCTTCCTTTCCACCCAACGCACTTACGAAGGCTAAGAACGCCTTGCACCCTTTCTTAACCATTTTCTCACCTTCAACGCGAAACTACGTTGGATGGTAGTTTCTTCTCGCTCCGATCATTACTACTACTTCATCCTCCGGGGTCCTTAGTTCCATTCATTTAGCCGCACAATCCAACACGGCTCGGTGCTCTACTAGCCAGTCCATTCCAAGTATAAGTTCAAACTCCCCGAAAGGTAGTTCCATTAAGTCAGCCCGAAAGTTCACTCCCTGAATCTCTAGGGGTACATTCCGAAAGATCTTATCCACCATTACAGTTTGGCCTAATGGGCTTACTACAGTTATCTCCCTATCAGAAAGTTCAGAGTCTAGGCCCTTGACCTGATCTAACGGGTTCTGACACTGTCATCCTTCCTCTACCTCGTCCACAACGACCACGTCCTCTAGAGCTCATTTCTAACGTCGTAATCTGATTAAGAAGTTTTATGAATTAGTCTTTCTTTCACTTGTTTACCCGCGAAGAAGTTTTATGAAAAAGAATTTAGGAGTGGTTCTTTCGTATTCATACATGCACACAGTCTTTCCATTCATTTATTCATACATCCATCAAACAATTATGAACTCTCATTCATTCAGAGAAAGGTTGTAGTTTTCATTGTTATTGTTTCTCCACTACCTAGGGGTATTTTTGTAATTTTATCCTACAGGGGTATTTTCGTAATTTTTCGAAAGAAAGAGTTCCTTGGTGATTTCGTCACAAAGTATTTTGGTATTTTTAAATTCCTGAGGTATTTTGGAAAAATTTTGAAATCCGGGGGTATTTCAGAAATTTTAACCTCGGGGGTATTTTGGTAATTTTTTCACAAGCCGGGGTAAATTTGTAAAATTTAATAAACCAGGCATATTTCCAAAAGTTGCAAAATTTTGAGGGTTCTTTTTGAGAATTGTACTATCCAAAATGGTGATGTTACAAAAATTTTGGAAATCAGGGTCATTTTGGTAATTTTGTAAGTTAGGGGCAATTTTGAAATTTCCAAAATTCAAGGTATTTTTGATAATTTGCAAATTAGGGTTTTTGAACATTGATAAAATAATGAAATTTTGGCAAAACTGTTGGGTAGTTGGTCATTTTATAAACCAAGGGTATTTTGGTAATTTTACCACTAGGGGCATTTTTGTATAAATCTAAATCTTTCGTAAAATTTTGTAAAGATGGTTTTCATGAATTTAGAAGAAAGTTTTAAGAGTTCTAAAACTAGGGTTTTGTGGTTTTTATAAAAACACGGCTAATTCCCTTTCGGGTTTTAGTTATTGTGTTTAGCCTATGACCGAGCCCTTTTGGTCGTAGGTGAACCCAAGCTACGCACTGAGCAGGATTCGAGTGGAGAGGAGGTGAGTCACGCGGATCGCTTAAATACCAAGCTCCCACCGAAACCATTCCTAGACATGCGCATGCAGGTTGCCACACCTACCGAGCCCTCTCAGGTTAGGGTGAACCAAGCTACGCACTGCAGGGATTCTGCGAAGAGGAGGTGAGTCACTAGGGATCGCTTAAATACCAGTGCTCTTTCGGATCCAATCCTAGACATGCGCATGTGGGTTACCACACCCTAACTCGAGTGACTTAGCCATAGGTTTGTTTAATGTATTAAGTCTTATGTGTTTGTGTTTGAGTAGACTAGTCCTAGGGTTCAAGTTCCTATCATGCTATTCTACGTTCCATTCCTTTTCTACCCTTCACATAATCACACAAATGGTTGTGGGTACTTACCGTGGATCATGGTCGGAGACTTAGGAGCCATGCCGTAAAACCTGTTTATTTCATAAAATCCTTTCAAAAAGCTTACTTGGCTCGATTTGAAAACGTTTTGGGCCTTAGCCCACAGGCCGAGAGTTTAAAACTGGGCTTTGATACCAAACTGAAACACCCCACACTCGGCCCACGAGCTTGGACCGGATCTGGTATGTTCCTTAAGTAAACTGGTTACAAAATTCTTTTATTACCAGAGGAAAACTTGTACGATTTTTAAAAACTATTGTTTTGGGTTGGGCTTGAGTTAAAAACCCATTTATCTTATTTTAAAATCCAATTAATTAGGAGGAAAAAAAACAATTAGGGTTTATTTTTAAAGAAATAAATTTTACTTAACTTTAATTGAAAATAATTCGTAACATAGTAATTAAAAATAAAAGTAAAGAAGTGTAACTTATGGCCTTATTACATCAAGTAGAATCCCAAAATAAAATTCTAAAATACTTAAATAAATTTAAATATCCATATTGAATAAAACTTCAAGCTGAGCATGGCCATCCCTAAGCTTCCACCGAACCTGGTCCATTATTGATCGTCACCTGAAAAATAGTCCCACAACGGGGTGAGTCAACAGACTCAATGTGTACACAACACTAAAATTCAATAGATCGGCATACATTTTTCATATCCAATACTTATTCATATAACGTATAAAAATGATGATGCAACCCAAACCCAAACCTAGGTGCCATCCGCTACACATCCCCGCACCAACCTCGCACACCGTGGGGACTACTAAGTCAACCCTCCATCCACTACACACCATCGAAGCGATCAGCTGCAATCGACGCGTGCTCATCGCCCATATAAAATTTGTGGCATAGCCACTCAGATAATTGTGTCATGAGACACCACATTCGAGATAATGTAACCGGTTTACCACATTCGAGATAATGTGACCGAAGTCACCACATTCGAGATAATGTGACCGAAGTCAACACATTCGATAGTGAGACCGTAGTCATCACATTCACTTCCCCTTTTCATATATCCCGAATGACCCATATTATTCATATCATGCATATCATACTTAAATTCTCATTCTTATAAATTTTCACATGTTATAAATAACATATTTCATAATCCTAGTGGAAGTAGGAAACGTGCACTGAGTACTTTGTACCATATTATGGTACCTTAGCCACATTCTTATAAACATGCATATTTTACATATTACCATCAATCTTATTAAAAGTTAGTGTGGGGTACACACCTGATTCGCTTAAAATTTCCTTGAGATCCCGAAAAGCTTGATCTAATGCTTAGATCCTTAATCCCTACATCGATTTATCACTTATTACCTTAATAAAAAGCCATTCGGCCAAAACTCCAAATCCTAGTAGGATTAGTATTCTTACCTTGTTGCCGATTGGAACACCAACAAATCCCGAAACTGTTCCTTGTTTCACTAGGAATGTCAAAATCCCTAAAACCTTACGTTAGACTTAATCTTAATCATCAAACATAAATCAAGGCCTTTGGCCGAATATTCACATGTCTTACCTTAATCTTAGAAATCCCGAATACTCCTCCTTTTAGTCGACTACTCTGATAATCCCGAAAGGTCCTTTCATATTCGGCAACCATAATATGTATGGGGTTAGATTATCTCTCGGCTAATCTAAAAGAAAAGAAAGGGAATCAAACTTGTTCTTACCTTTGAAGAAATCGATTGCACCTATGCTTGAAGCCCTTCCAAGATTCAGCTTTTGATGGATTGGAAAGAAAAGAAAAGGAAGAATAAAGATGGAGGATTTGGCTATGGCTTCTAATGGAGAGGAAAATATTCGGCTAGGTTCCAACAATTACTTAATCTCGACTTGACAAAAGAAAAGAAAGAAAAAAAGAGAAGAGAGCACTAAGAATTCGGCAGAGAAAGGAGGAAGCACAAATTGATGAGTAGCCCTCCTTCCTTCCTTTTATAGCCGAAATTATCATCTAAGGAGTCCCTTACTTGGCCACCACTCCTCTATCTAATAACTTTATCCTTTAATTATCACTTAAGATAATTCAAAGACTATCCTTACTTAGCCAAATTATTAAACTCAAAGTCCCTTGCTTGGCCATCACTTCTCCCTTATTTTCCTCTTTATCTCTTTATTTAAATTAAAAGAATTTAATCCAACAATTATCTCTTGAAAATAATGATAAATAAATCCCTTATTTATCCACTATTTATAAAATAATAAAAGCTCCTAATTTATAGCCATGTGCCGTCCACCTCAGTCTTCTGGAAGCAAAAATAAAATTTCTTTTATTTGCTTCCCATGTGACTCGAACTTAGGCCCATTCCTCTTGCATATGGCGCCATTTCCATAGGCCCTAAGTGGCATCTTCAGACCACTTTTCCAAGCCTGTTTGTGTGTCAAATTCCACAAACTTTTTCTTTTAAGGCCACCTTGCCTTAATTTCCCCTTTTAACCCTTAAAACTCGTCATTTCTAGGCCATTTCTAAGTTTCCAAAAATTTTCGTTCGACTCTGTAAACTTGACATTTTCTTACATTTCCAAGTTTCCAGAAATGTTCACTTTCCTATTTTGAATCATTTCCAAATCATTTCCATCCATTTTCATACATTTTCAGGTTTCCAAAAATGTTCATTTCTAACTCATTTTCATTCATTTACGGGTTTCCAAAAATATTCAAAATTTATTCTTAGTACATAAAACATGTCACTTCGTGGAACTAAACCGAAAATGCATAGGCCCTTTCCAGGATGTTACAGATGTACTATAAGTCCATTCAGTCACATCTATGTCTTTATCTTCTAGAAGTCATCCATTCTTATGCCCAACACAAAACATATCCCTAATTGGGCTTGGTAGACGGTAATATTAGTCTTTCAATCAGTTTTCTCATTTCCGATTAGAATAAGGACATGCTTAGGTTTATCTACTAATATAAGTTATCTTTCCGTATTACGATCCGACCATGTAATACCGCTTAGTATTACTTAAACATTAGATAACTAGTGAGCCCATGTTTGCTTCCATTTTGCTTTGCATGCAAAAAAACATTAAGGACAATATACAAAAGGGTATTAATATAAATTATGAATAATTTTATTAACCCAATCTATTTGAAAATAATACAAGTATTAAAAACAAGTACACTACACTTAGGGCACTAAATCCAACAAAAACAACATCAGATTTAAACAAAAATAGGAACCAACAAACTAAAATATCACAATAATCTGATAAAATATATATCCTCATACTTTGTTTCTTAGTGTGAGGAGGTCGAAATGGTGGATGGATAGACCTTGCATCAGCAGCAACAATGTCAGCCATATTTCCAAAATGTCAACAGCCCGAAGGAAGAAGGAGCAAGCAATGAGGCATGCCCATTAGTACCCCCCACGAAGCGCTAGTCACCCCTCATATTTCACGAGGTACTTTCATGACTCCTCCACCACCTCACGAAAAATGCTAATAATTGGGCAATCTGAGTTGAAGGGCCAAGATTGGTTTTGGGGCTCCCATGATCCATCATTAACAAAGCCTTCCTCAAAATCGCACACCACAAAACCTTGGACCCCTTTGTTTAGAAGGAAATACTTGAAAACCTTTCGAAGGGTTGTCTTGGGGCACCACTAACAAAGTATAATGGAAAGAAACCCGATAGCTCACATCGTGACCAAGACCGTAAACACACTAATAGTTTATGTTCCCCTTATAAGGGTAAAGGCATACTTGTGGTGTTTGAACAACAAACTATAACACCGAAACATCATCTTCACCTCCCTCTCTTTGGTGGTGCATTTGAATGCACCACCTTCCATGGTTTCCCTCATTTCCTTTGAAGGGAACATTTTATTCATCAACCTCCCTTGTTTTGCACCTTATCGTAATTAATGAATCCCCATTCGGGGAGTAGTCAATACAAGATCATCTACTACTGTTGGAATTTTTCAGGGGAGTGATACCCGTGATTAGCATAGTTTTTGTTACATATTTAACCCTCAAGAATTCTTTCGACATTTCATTTCAAATTGAATGATACTATATGTGGTTTAGTATTACTACAAAGCAACAACCACCTGTGATTAATGCAACCCGTGTTATGTGGTTAATTCATTTTCCAACTTAGTAGAAATTTTACAGCATTTTGTATCTCGCAATGGATGGTAGCAACACATAGTATTCATTTCCCAATGGACAATATTAATACATATAATATAAATATAAAAAGACAAAATACAAAAATTCATTTCATTCAATAAAATATATGTACAAGATACAAGTACAAACACAAAATTAAAGCTCAATTCTCTACATTTACAAGCTTAATGAGAGGTACCTTCTAGGGTAGAAGCCAAAGTAGGATCTTCCATGACACCTTCATCTTGAGCAGTTCCATGGCTCCTCTACCAACCCATGAAAGATTAAAACCATTTGTCATTAGATTTGAAGGGCCACGACTTGCCGTAATGCTTCCAAGACCCGTCGTTAAGGAAACCTTTTGTGAAGTCGCACTCTATAAACCTATTAGCACTCTTGTTGAGCAAGAAATATTTAAAGATGTTCCAAAGGGTAATATCTCGTGGAACAACGAGGAGATTGGATTGCTTTAGCATATTGAATTGTTTCTGAAGCCCTAGATACCACTATAGTGAGGGCTTGTACTCGTACAAATCTACTGGAGGCAATCTCCATTCGATTAGGAAGTCGAAATCATCACCAAACTTCAACTCCACCAAAATATACTTACGGAAGTCGAGGTTCAGAAGACCAATCTTCCTGTAAAGCATATTCTCGATTCGAGGGATGCCAAGCTTCCTTGAAAGGTATAACAACCCTGACTAGTCCATAGTTGATCCTTCTGTTAGCTGGAACATATTTTGGAACACTCTTAGTTTAGGCCACAACTTCCACTCAGCGCAGAGAATGATAAACTCGATAATTGTCTACGGGGATACCCTGGCTTGTCGCCCAAGCACAATCTCATAACAATATAGCACTTGGGTGAAAAAAGGATGAGGAAAGTGGAATCCAGCTTCTAGAACCTGTAGTGGCAGGAAAAACCTTGGTCATTAGGCGCCATGTTTAGGCTCATAAATCTTGCTCAATGTATATGACCCTTCCGAGATGCTAAAATTATAGTGATGATGCTTTTCTAATAGCCCTTACATAGAAGCACCTTCCAAAACTCCTGCTCAGTGGTAGTGTACCTGTAAGCAATACTAACCATCGATTCCCTATACCTTCTAAAAACCTCAATATGCTTTTTCTTGATCACCCTTGAAGTTTTGACTTCCCCGCCACAATGGTTTCTGACCATTGTTATAGGAAAAATACAAAATAGGGCAAGAAAAACGTAAAAATGTAAACCTTTATCACTAAAAACCTTGAGAATGAAACTTTTTAGTATAGATGGAAATGTTTGATACCGAAAAAGGACTAATGAGGACAAAAGTACTACAGAATCAAGTGAAAGCTTGCAGAAATCTAATAGAACACCTACAAAGACCTTAAGGTCACAAAATGGAAGAACAAATAAAGAAGACAACTATATATAGACCCCTTTTGAAATGGTACATTTTATCGCACAATTATCTAAACACTTTACAATCAATGCCATCTAAACATATGTCATTTGCAATAGCACAACTCATCATCGGTCTCCACTTCTTACGGAAAGTGGTTCATCTTTACATTTTTTGCCGATATTCTAGAATCTTCAAACCAACTCTTCATCTTTAGAAATGCCCTAAGCATGCACAACGAGAAATTATCGGTATTCTAAACCATTCATTCCTCTCCTATGACAATTACTTGCTAAAGATTACTTGCAGATGGTCTCGATGCAACATATTTTATAACCTACCTCTTGACTATGAGGGACAATTGATATACCCCTACTCAACTTGGACACATGGCCCCACAAAAAGCTACTTGAGAAGCACCAACAAATGGTCCTCCTCCTCACATCATTCAGTCAGCCATTCGGATGCCCCATACTTCATCAAGCCACTTGTTTTTTAGCGGGAACGCACTCACCACAAAGAGGAGACCATTAGGGGACCACTAAAGCGTAACAACCTCATACTACCTCAGTAGAGGAAATGTCAGAGTAGTACCACACTTGATGACAACTAGCCTACCACTTGGCTGATCACATAAGCGAGCCACCATTTATAATGTTAATGACGAGGCACTACCATACATGGGGGCCTTCCTTCTATAAATACCCCAATGAATGATTAAAAAATGATTTTTTCCCCTTTTAGCAACCTTAAGCACTTATCCTCAACACTCAATCTCCCTTACCTTCCCAGTAACCTTCACATTACTCTTCTCTTACTCCGATTCTTCGCTTGTCTAAGTGAATCGACCACGTTGTCATCACCACCATCTCCTCCCTTATTGATCACATCTATCAACAAAACTCATGACTGGTGTTGATTGAAAACTTGTACATAAGTTTATTACCACTTTACATGTGGTTCCGTCAATGAAACAATTGACCATTTTACCAATAAAAGCCCACTTCCTACTTTATTTACGGAAATGGGCCACTTTTTTTCATTATTTACCAGACTGGGCCGAAAACACTAAAACGTGTCCATGTATGAGCATTTTAAGGGGAAATTCCATCAAAACACGTCCCTGAGGGAGCGATTTTGCCATGTCAGTAAAAAACATGTTGATGTGGATACGCTTTGCTGACATGGAAAAATGCTCCCTTAGGGACGTGTTTTAGCCCGTGTTTTTGACCCCTAACGGTCATTTAAAATTTTGACCGTTGGGGGGTCCAACGGTAAAAAAAAAAAACTATAAAAGCCCCTCCTATTTTTTCCACACATTTCTTCCAAAATTCTCAAAAAAGCTCTCAAATTTCTCCCCAAATTTCTCAAAGCTCTCTTTAATTAATTATTTCCTTTATTTTTTTTCTAAATTAGTATTATTTTTTATAATTTCAAATATATTTGATCGTGTTAGCAATGGCCAGGGAATTAATTTGCCTCGATCATAAACATATCTCCGTCGAACAAATGAAAATGGTAAGGGTTAATTTCAATTTTTGAATATTATTTAATATTTTTTTCATTTATGTAATTTTAATTAATTTTTATTTTATATTTTTTTATAACAGTCTATAGATCGGATGTTACAATGTTATATTCATAATATGTCTGGTCCTCTATCACCGTTGATAGAAAATTACTTGAGGGAAGCGGGTTTTTGGCACGTGGCCAATATAGGCAGGGGGTGCAAGTTAGACCCGAAACCTATCAGTGCGTTCATAGAGAGGTGGAGACTCGAGACGCACACATTCCATCTTCCATGCGGAGAATGTAACATCACTTTGGAGGACATGCAGTTACGATTTGGATTATCGGTAGATGGGTCCGTACTCACCTGGTCCGCTCAATCTGCTGATTGGGGAGCCATATGCTACGGTCTTTTGGGTGCAATTCCAGATAATATTTACGGAGGTCTGATCGAGATGCGCTGGTTACAAGACACATTCTCGAAGTCAGGGAATGATTCAACTGAAGTAGAAAGAATACGATATGCTCGGGCATACATCCTTAAGATCATTGGAGGTTATCTAATGCTAGACTTGTCATGAAACCTAGTACATCTGAGGTGGCTGCTGAAACTCGTTGATTTTAGAGTAGCTGGCGAACTTAGTTGGGGGTCTACCGTGTTGGCAACATTATACTGGGAGATGTGCGGGGCAACGAAACCAAATAAAGCCAACATCAGAGGTTGCCTATCACTACTACAATCATGGGCTGTTTTGCTTTCCATTTTTACGTCGTTGAGTGAACCACCCATATACATTCCCACTCATAACGAGGTAAAATTTATATTAGATTTTACAATTATTACATAGATTTAAAATATAATTTTATGCTAAAAATTTATTTAGTTAGGTGAAACCATTCGGCGAGTTATGTTGGAATACCTACTGCTCTTGAAGATATATGGCTTCTATTAGACCAACGGTCAGAAGCGCATGTAAGTATTAAATGAAATATATATATATACGTAACATAGTTGTTTCATATTTAGTATTTAATATTATGTATATAACTAATAATTTTATCACGTTCATATAGTTTCAATGGACATCATACGAGGATCAGTTAATTCGGGCAGTAATTTCGGATGAATTCTTTCAAAATCCGAACATTTGGCATGTTAAGGTCCCATTGGTCAACTATGCTACTATTGATATGCACCAGACGAATAGAGTGTTGCGACAATTTAGATTCCGACAACCGATTCCTTTGACACCTGAGGTGCTCGATGATGAGCACAAAATCAACTTATGGTAATTGAATACGCATTGGCCGGTATTCTTCCCAGAATATATCAAAATTTGGAAAATCGGTATGATCATATACCTACTCGCTAACCGATCATCGTTCCAGAGTTAGCGTGCACACCGGATTACATGTCATGGTTTAGGATTCATGGCAAGCCATATTTGCTCTCGAAAGAGCAGAGGAGTCAGCAAATCTGTGTTGAAAGGGAACGAATGGGCCCTTTAAATCCAAAGAGAATGGATGATGGGACGGGCCCATCAACAGCTCCCATACAATCACCGGGCCCAACGCCCCAAGCGACGACACCCACACCACAGCCCCTTCAAATTATGCTAGGTGCGTATCCTGACCCTTATATGTATCCTAACCCTTATATGTTTCCTTTTCCCAGTCCTATGCCAGGTTGGAATGCATGGCCCAGTGCATCTCCTTTCCCAATAACTCCGAATCAATCGATGATATATAGGTCATCATCGCAGGAAGGATCGCACGAGGCACCGTCGGGGAACTCATCCCATTTCCAATCCCTATCACCTTATAGGATTCAAACACCTCTGTCGTGGGTGATGCAAATACGTCCACATTCTTTATTCTATCAAGGTGGGTTATCCTCCCAACACCCATAACTAGAACAACCACAACCCCCGCCAGAGCAACCACAACCCTCGTTGAAAGCTAAACCAAGAAGGAATCCAGCGCGTAACCGTCGACCACCCCCATGTGGCACTGATTTTGACCGGCACATGCATTGATTTTTTTAATATATTTCTACAAAATATTTTTATATTGTTTCATTTAATAAAGTAAAAGTTGTTTTGAATATTTTAATAGTAAATTATTTTTATATTTTGTCCTATTTAATAAAATAGAAGTTCTTTTGAATAAGGCAATAGAAATTATGCAACATAGTTTCATTTAAGCAATTATAAACTATTTTGATTTGGACATGTTCGAATTGTATGACCTGGGTTCCTACACTATCCACACAACTTTTGTTGGTTTGTTCTTTCCCGGATATCCATATAATCACGTATTCAACTCGAGCAAGGTCGACCTTTTAGTTTGCGACGCAATTCTCTATCCGGTAACAACTTAAATGGAGCAAGCGATACAGACAACCACTTACGTTCATCTGAGACCAGTGGGAATATGTGTCTCCACACGTTGTACATGTATTCTATTTTGTACACTTCGTCGGCATAGCTCATGGGATCCAAACAGAGATTCTGACAAGTTGCAATTGCATGAATGCATAGATAACGAAGTGCGTCAAATATCCCACAGTCGCAAGTCCTATTTCTCAGGTGTACACGATATTGCCCGCCGGTAATACCTTGGTTTGGTCTGTCGAACTCCATCACACGAAACCATAGGTTGTCGCGATCGTGTCACACTATGTGCATGGTGTTGGCTCGCGCCTTCGCCTTGTTAATTTTTTGCAATACCTTCCGGCATCATACATGGCCTCCCTTCATTTTGCATTTATAACTCACAGCCCGCTTTGGAAATAGTACCACCAAATGGAAATATGTCTTCCACACAACCAATGTTATCGGTAAATGACACATTCCTTTAGAACAGAATTTATGCATTCAACCAGGTTTGAGGTCATATGACTATATCGTAGGCCACCGTCGTATGCTTGTGTCCACTGGTCGAAAGGTATGTTACAGAGGTAGTCTGCGCCTTGATCGTTAACTGATTGCAAAATTGTCAACATCTTATGAAAATAGTTCTTATTGATCTTGTACCCTATCAATATAAGTTGATAGTGGAAATTACATACCACTCTTCCATTTAGAATAAATTGAATATTACAAACAAAATTATATTATTAGAGATTAAATACCCATGTTGGCCACTTATCGCCGTTCAGTGGTAGACCAATATTACCTGTAGTAGTTGGACGCAGCGCGTCTTAGACAATACCGATAGTGTGTGCGATCCCATAGGCTTTCCTGTCGTTAAATTACGGTTAGTATTCCAGTGCCCTAATTCGATATAACGCAGATATCAGGTTGGGGTAGGCATACCTCCTCAACCTAGAAAGAAAGAAATCCCAGTCGTCACCTGACTCCCCTGGTATTATTGCAAACGCAATTCAAAGGATTCTCCCACCGCCATCCTGTGCCACAGCTAGCAATAGCCGATGGGTATATCCACCATACATAAAGGTACCGTTAATTTGTACCAATGGCTTGCAGTACACAAATGCGTCTCGATATTGCTTAAAGCTCCAGAACAGACGTTTGAACACTTGGCATCCACGGAGCAAGCGGTCGTTATAGTACGCAGGGCCCATTTCAAGATCTGTTACGCAACCTGAGACGTACCTCTCTAGCACCTTACACCACTGCCACACCTCATTATATGAAGCGTCCCACCCACTATGCATCTTTTCCAACACCTTCTTCTTATCTATCTAGGCCTTGTGGTAAGAAGGCATGTACCTCATCGGCTACGAATATTGGCAATTAAGACCGACACAGAAGTCGTGGGATCCGCCTTCACCATTGGTAGTATTAACCTAGCTATCATATCTGAATCTATCTTGGGATGATCTTGTGAAACACCTGTCAACGAAGTACGTTAAATAATGCAACATTAAGTAATAATAGTATTATTCAAAAACCCTAAACACCCAGTGATATTGTACCGGCAACACAGGTATGTGGACCTTTATACTTATTTATCTCTCACAAGCCTGTCCTTTTCCTAATCGAAGCCATGATTTTCCATGAACATGTACTGTCTTGCACTACACACTTGGCCTTGAACTTTTCGGATTTGGATTTAACCATGTGGTAGTTAACCCCATTTATGATGCTATATTATTTCAATGCACCAAGAAAACTATCCTTACTGGAAAACTCCTTACCAACTTCCAATTCACCCGAATCCAACGAAGAACTTGTATGGTCACGCCTTCTGTGTGGTAGATATGAAAACTCCAACGAATCATCTGTCGATAGATTGACATTATGCATGTGGGCTGGAGGCAAGTATGCTGTGAATCATGGATCTTATTCTTCTTCATCTGAACCCCCTTCACCGTCTTTAGGTTCAATTGGAACAGGCTCCGGTTCAGAAAATAATGCAACTTCTGCACCATCGGGTCTGGGCTCTCAAGGTGGATCCATATCGGACTCATCATCCAACCCACCATCATCTTCAACGTGCGAAGTCCCCTCGCCGGTGGACGTCGTAGGGAGTACATCATCTCTTCTTGTGGATGTTTCATAACGTCCCCAATCAAACGTGGATTGCCAACCACTAGAAGTTGATGTCATTCCCCAGTACATATTTCTAGCATCGAACATCGACCCACCGAGGTGCATGTCCCATCCACTAACCGGGTGTCGTGCAAAAGTTGTATATTCCATATTGCCACCAAACACGAGTGCTTCTGTGTTTTGCCTCCCACTAACGGAGTGTCGGGCAGAGGTCGTGTATTCCTCTCAAATAACAGTAGATGTTGAAGTCGCAAAAGCTTCTTTTGGCGATGAAAATTGTACATATAACTTAAGATAGGGTGATCCACTAGCGAAATGAGTCTACACCATCGCCTCCAAGCTACGACCACCTTTGATATCAAATGAGTCATATGTCACGTGATCAATCGAAGCACAAAATCAATACTTAATAGACGAAACTCTCATTGGCGTCGTTCTGAAGATTTTGCGCCTAATTCTTTTAAGAAGTTCAGTCAAATCTATGTTCTGGTTAAAAACCAATCGGGTTTTGTTCTCCGATAAAAAAACAACGCCGTTCTCGGTGTCACGGACTTCACCATCATAGTAACTAACAGCACTAATATGTTCACTCATCTTCAATTTCTTTTCTGCTTAGCCTCTCTAATTTTTCTTGCTGTAACTTATGCAATATGAGAATGAAATTTGGCTCATTTATAGCCTAAGGCCAAACATGAACTACTGTAGAAAAAAAGCGTCCACATGGGAGCTTTTTTTAGTAATTTTGCTGACAGTGCATTCTGCTTGAAGCGTTTTTTACACTAATTTTTCAGAACCGTCTTCTCAAAATTATTTTTTCAGGAACTACTGTAGAAAAAGAGTGTCCACGTGAGAGCTTTTTTTCAATAATTTTGCTGACAGTGCATCTTGCTTGAAGCGTTTTTTACACTATTTTTTAAGAATCGTCTTTTTAAAATTATTTTTTCAGGAACTACTGTAGGAAAAGAGTGTCCACATGGGATTTTTTTCAGTAATTTTGCTGACAGTGCATCTTGCTTGAAGCGTTTTTGACACTATTTTTTCAAAACCGTCTTCTCAAACTTATTTTTTCAAGTACTACTGTAGAAAAAGAGCGTCCACGTGGGAGCTTTTTTCAGTACTTTTGCTGACAGTGCATCCTGCTTGAAGCGTTTTTGACATTATCTTTTTCAGAACAGTCTTCTCAAAATTAATTTTTCAAAAACAACTGTAAAAACAAAAAGAAAAATAAAATAAAATCCTTCTTGTCAATATAATTTTTTCAAGACTCAACCCTAAACCCTTTTACAAAAACCCTAAAAGCTAAACACAAAATTATTTAAAAAAAAACTAAATCCTAATTTAATTATTTTTTTTAGAAAACCCTAAACCCTAAATTAATTAATTTACTTAAAACCCCTAAAACATAATTTAATAATTTTTTTAAAAAAATTCTAAACCGTAATTTATTTTTTAAAACCCCTAAACCCTAAACAAATAAAACCATAAATTATTTTAACAAAACACTAACCTTAAAACCCTAAACCCATAAACCCTAGGCACTAAGCATGCAAATAGCCCTAACCCTAGAAAAACACGGGCTAAAACACGTCCCTGAGGGAGCGTTTTGCCATGTCAGCAAAGCACGTCCACGTCAATGCGTTTTTTGCTGACATGGCAAAATCGTTCCCTCAGGGACTCGTTTTGCTGGAATTTTCCCTTAAAACGCTCCTACGTGGACCCGTTTTAGTGTTTTCGGTCCATTCTGGTAAATAATAAATAAAGTGGTCCATTTTCGTAAATAAAGTAGGAAATTAGCCTTTATTGGTAAAATGGTCGAAACAATTTGTATTTGATGCACTAAAGTATTATTTGATAAATTGAAAATTCAAGTGTTAAAAAATTATATGTGTGCTGAAAAATTAGGTGTTGAATTTGAATTATAAAATATGTTAGGTGTGTTACTTAAATTTAAAGATGGATTGTAATTAGATTGTTAATATAAATATTAAATTATGAAAGCTTTATTTTACATTTTTATCCTTACGTTTAGGCACTTCATATTATTGTAAATGACAGTTAAATTGTAAAGAAATGTTTGGAATAAATTGATGTTTCAATTTAAATGTTAATGCTTAAAAAATACCAAATAAAGAAGAGAATGGTTCAAAAAGTTGAATGAAAAATGAAACTGAAGAGTAGATAAGGAGTAAAGGAATAATATATAATAAGTAGTTTTTATATATTTATTATTTTCAATACTTTTTTTTATTAAAAATCTATAAAATAGATTATGTTACTTATTTAAAAATTAAATAAATGAAAATATTAATATTCATTAGTTGAACTACTTCAATGACTAATGAAACAACCTTATGATATATTTATATATTATCCTTGATGAAAATTTAACTGAAAATTAGGTGTTGAAATATGCATTGAAAAATCTTTCTTTCGCTAAATCTGGACTAATGGCCGCACTGCATACAAACGCAATAGCTTTCTACGTAATTTTTTTTTTTTCAACTTGAGCTTAATGTGCTATTTGGATCTCATTTGGTGAAACCTGCTGAAATTCTTTTACTAGAGTTGAGGTCTCTGGTAGGTGGTAAGTGGATATATTATTTTTTTTATAAGGAAAAATTTATCCTTACTTTTAATTGTGATTTCTCTCTTTTAATGTTAAGGTATTTTCTTACAAAATTTTATTTTCTTTTTCTTGTGTATTTTCCCTTTTTACTCTTTGCTCATTGATAGTACTTATAAAACAATGATCAAGTGGCTAATGTAAATAATTACTTAACTAAATAATAAATAATTACAACAACAATAAAAAAAGTACTATGATATATTATTTTTATTAATAAAATTATAATTTAACATATTTTTAATAATTTCATAAAATGAGATAATTTAAAACTTTTATCATAGTACTAATTTTTTTAATAATACTTTTTTATTATTCACACTTTAAAACTAAAATCACGTTTAAATCTAAACATATATACCACCATTAATTTTAATGTTACTACTATATTATTTTATCTCACCTTACAATAATTAATTTTATTGTCATCATTTTAAATCTCAAACTACATTCAAAAGGAGTGAAAATGAAAAACCTTAGAAAATTATGAAATTGTCATTAGTCAAACGTTCGAGGCATATAATATAATATAATATAATATATACCATAACCTAATAGTAAAGGAAAAGATGGACCCTAGCTTGTTGTAAATAAAAACATTTTCGTTCTTTAGATATTTTGTCTAACAACGTTGATCGGTACTATATATTCTCGAATCAAGCTCTCCCATTAATGCTTAAAAAAGCCAGCTTTTTATCTTCACCGTGCTGCAACTGTTGTATTGTAGGAATGCAATGATATGAAGGGGATTTAATCAACGGCTTAACTATAAACAAACAGTCGATTGTCACACTAAAACGAAACCATGCATGTGCTATCTAGTTACACCAAATGGTCTCAAAAAGAATCAATCTTCAGCCACAATTATTACACCCACTTCAAGTAATCTTGTCGACAAAAATGCATTTCAATCAAAACTTTTCTCCTTTTTTTTTTCTTTTGGATTTCTAGTTTTCTTATTGTTTAAGATGGGATTTTAGACCTGTCTAGCCAATGCTATGCCAACAGATTTATGGTTGTTTAAACATAAACGTATCAAACTGTCACATTCCGAAATTTAAAACTTTTGTTGTGTCTTTGGTCGTGTATGAAGGACATATGGTTTGATCTTTATATTTTTTCAGCTTTTTATGCAAGAACTCAAACAAGGCAAAAGCAAATTATATATATCACCAAAAACGAATCAGATAACATATCTCAGTCTAAAGGCTCAAAGCACTTAAACCACCTAATCTCTCACACACCAAGGTTGACATTTGGGGTATTCCTATTGCATCTCTTCATTGCCTCCCCCACCCCCACCCCCCACTTTATGTAAGTTGGTTGCATTGGTTGCACTATCTCTTTTAGGTCGAAAAGCACCATTCATAAACCAGAGAGAGAAAAAGCAAAGATTTTAAAGTATCTGGAAAAAGCTATATAGATTGGCCAAAACAAAGGATTTTAGGGGTCGCAAAGATTGGCCAAAACAAAGGATTTTAGGGGTCGCAATGGGAAATGCAAGTCAAAAGAACTAGAGATTTAATGGATCTTAGGGTTAATAAAGATCCATGGTGGGGTGGCCCTTTGAGTTTGACATTTTCTTACTAGATATGGCACTTAAATTCCTTTTTGTTCACGTTAGTCAATAGGCTATTTCACGTACTTAAAACCTAATATGACTACGGATGTTTATAGGGTAAAATGGTAAAGAAATTCATCTTGATTTCAAGTTTTGTATATGAAAAGAATAAACGTGATGGTCTAATGACTCTAAAATAATAGAGATTTAATGTAATTGCTAGATATCAAAAGTCTTAGCAGAAAAAAGCCTAATATGATGGAAATCATATGGTGGTGGAGGTGGGAGAGAATACTAGATTCTCCACATTTTTCTTGTCTCATCATCTGTTTACAAATATTCCAAAGTTTACCCCCAAATCTTTAGTTTCCGTCAACTATGGAGGCAAGATCATTATCTGTTTGCCATAACAAATTTTTTACTATTGGTACATGAATAGTCTAATATTTGTTGTTTCCCCCCAACTTACTGTGGTATTATAAAGTTACTTTTGTTTTTATATTTGATGCACTTGTATGCATTATCAATTATTTATATTACGATAAACTATTTGAAATGAAGAAATTCGAATTTATTTTTAAAAATTTTAAATGATGTGTCATTGTCTTATTCACTAACAATGAGTGAATTTATATATTGTAAGTACATCAATATCAAAGTAATTTATTTTATATATATAACAAGGTAGATATATTAAAATTGCAACAAGTGGCGTAATTGTATTTTTTATGTAATTTATTTTTTAAAAAGCTAATTTTTATGGTATAATTTTTTTTATTAAAATACATTTGAATATTAAAATTGCTAGATTTTATTAAAATTCACGAGTTTAAAATGTAATTTAAAAAATATTTAAAATACACGGCTTAAAATGTAAATATTGCTACATTCCATCGGACAAATTTTATATATGATTTAAAATACACGGATATATATATATATATATATATATATTCTAAACAAAAAATAATATGAAAATGATTTAAAATATATATCGTAAACAAAAAATAAAATTTATTTATTTTCAAATGATTTAAAATACTTGGATATGAGTTGATTGAGTCTTAGCTCGATTGACATGGGCATTGTTGCTAATGCAGGAGGACATGAGCTTGAATACAACGCATTATCCTTCAATTTATGTGTTAGAGAGGGGTTATGAATAATTCTAGACATTTTGTCAAAAACATCAGATTTAAAATACATAGATTTAAAATAGATGGATAATTCTAGGCATTAGGGAGGGGCTATGGATATGGCAATTTTTTTTTATCAAAATACACGGATTTAATTTTAATATAAAATACCATAAAACTATATTTTTGTAACGCCCCAAATTTTGGGGCTAGAAGTTTTGGATTTTGTGGTTAGGGTCAGTGAGTTGGTGATGCTATTGAGTTTAGTGGCGCATTTAAGTATTAGAATGGGCCTGCTGGCTTGATGGTTGAGTGAGTGTTAGTGAACCTTTGGGTTCTGGGTTCAAGTCTTTGGGTGTGCATTTTTGGGGATACAATTTATTTTGCTCAGTTTTAAGTTAATATTATTATTAACTTTATTTTTATTTATTTTTTCTTTTTTCTTTTTTTTAACGTTCTCCTCTCTCTCTCTCTCCCTCTCTTGGTTTTTCTTTTTGCTCTTCTCTTTTTGCAAAAACGTTTTTGTCTGCGGTATTTGGAGAGCTTCGTTTCCTCGTCGACAAGTTAGAGTCTGAGCGTCTTGGATCATGAGACAGGTGTGGGTTTCAAACTTTTCCTACTTTATTTATGAATTCTAACTCGACTTTGCGAAAAGTCGACTATGGATGCTATATCGTTATTTATGCTTGGAATGTGTATAGTTTTGTATAATTATGGTCTAACGAGGATCGAAAAGCACTTTGTGGTTGAAAGCACGTTTATCGGGGGCTATTTTAGGGTGGTTTCGTGACCACATATGCATCCACACGGGCGTGTGACAACTCACACGGCCGTGTGCTTTTGGGAATTAGGGTTTCAGGCGAAATTTTGGTACCACACGGCCGTGCGACCGATTTGGGGATTTTAATCGTTTCTCACACGGCCGTGTCCCTCGGGCACACGTGCGTGTGAGTTTGGGGATTAGGGTTTGAGTGATTTGGTGTCACACGGCCTGACTACATGGCTGTGTGGCTAATTTTGGAATTAGGGATTCCACACGGGCGTGTGTGTTATGGACACACGGTCGTGTCTGGTGGGCACACGGGTGTGTGAGACCCTCACACGGCCGTGTCAGCCTTGAACTCAAATTTAGTGCAAATGGACAGAGAGTTACACGGCCTGTCCCTACGGCTATATCTCTGGTCCACACGGTCGTGTGCCTTTCTTCACACGGGTGTGTATTTCTGTCACACAGACATGTGCCCCTTCTCACACGTGCTTTTGATCTTCCACACGACCTAGGCATTACCACACGGCCAGAGCATACGGGCGTGTAGTCTTAAGTCACTTGTATTGGTTTGGTATGCATTTCTGATCTGAATATGTGCTTTTGTGTGTTCTGACCCTTAGCTAAGTTTAGTGAGGGTGTTCAAGACTCGATATCTGTGATGGTTGTGTGTAATGTATGATTTTGAATCTGGTCTAAAGAATGTGCTACGTGACTATTTTGACTGACTGCCTGTTGATGTGTATCTGTTCTATTAGCTTGGATGCATTCATGCATTTGCATAAATATTTTGGGTTGGGTTGTGAAGAGAAGGAAGATCAGATTCGTTTAAATCGCGCTTTAATCAAGAAATTTATATGTACAAACGATTTATCGCCTTCAGATCAGATTTGCGCGCCAAATCGACCTTTTTGCGCACTATTATCCGATCCGCGCTTTAACTACAACATGATTGTACAGCAGACTACCGCATTGCACTGTACTAAACTTACGTCAGCTATGCTATGTACCATTATCTTATTTGTCCTATACCGCGGTCTACCGTATTGCACAGTACAGCATATACGCTAGCCCTGCTACGTATTATTATCTGAATGGCTGAGTCCACATATACGGAGTGTAGGGTTAGATGGGCCTTCCTAGGTCATAATTGGTGTGATTGGTTGGATGAGCTTTAACAGCTCTTATAAGGTGTGATCGAGGGACGGAGAGGTGTGTTGGCTAGATCGGTGGGTTATATTTATCTGACTGCATTTCATCTGCATCTGTCTATGTGTTTTGACTGCAAGACTAGTTGTCTGTAATCTGTTTGTCTGATCAGCATTTGAGCTGAGTTTTTGAGTGAATTTGATGGGCTCTGGTTGTTAAGTTCTGTTGGGACGTCAGTCCCAAGTGTGCCTTCTGACTCCGTGAGTAACTGAAAATCTATTGTGCAAATGTTTTGAGTACTGTATCTCCATTTGAGATTTGTTTCGGACTCACACTGAGCTCGAATAGCTCACCCCTCTTAGTGTTTCTTTTCATGTACCCTTTCTGAATTCTGACGCTAGACTCGGTATGCAGAGGTCTCGAATAGTCTCGGTGGAAAATAAGGGATTATCGATTTATGTTTTCAGCTTATATTTGATTAAAAGATTTTTGGAATGTAAGATTTTTTTTATTAAAAGCTTTGGTACAATCTCTGTAACAACCCGATTTAGGGGCTAGTCGGAATAGTGGTTCGAAACCATTAATCTGAGGTTAGAGAAAATTATTTTTATGATATTTTATGAGCCAGAGCATGTTTATATGTGTGCATGAAAATTTTGGTGCCTTAATTTTAGCGATTTCTTGCTTAATCGCGAAAAAGGACTAAATCGCATAAAGTGCGAAAGTTCTATTTTATAAGCTAAAGGTACCTAACAGCCATAGAATATTAATTCATGGTCTTTAAACCCCTAAGAAAAGGGTGGCCGACCAAAGGAGACAACAATTGACAAATTGGTCAAAGTTGGTAAAAGTTGGTGACAAAACTGACTTGTATTAATAAAATATAGAAAGAAAAGATATCATCTTTTCTCTCCATCTTCCTCCACCAAAAATAGCAAGCAAAATAGGGGTTTTGAAAGCTCAGAATTTCAGCAAACTCTTCTCCATTCAAGTAAGTGACTTTAATGGTTTTTCTTGATGATAGTTGTACTTTTATAACCCCTAGGGCTTAAGCTTTCTAAAGAGGGGACTAATTTGCAATATGGTGAAAATTTTAGAGTTTTAACATGAGAGCTTTCATTGTTATTTGCTGCATTTTACGGAAGAAAATGAGTCTTAGTTGTTAGATGAACAACTTCTGTGAAAGGTGTTGCCATGAAAACACCTAAATGAACCTTTTTGTAAAGGTTGTAAAGTTTGTAGTAAATGTGTGAAATGTTGGGTTTTGATGATAGCCATAAAAGAAATAAATGTTCACCTAGGCTTGTTAAAGGTAGAAATTTGATTAGAATTGATTTTTGAGCCTAGGGGTAAAATGGTCATTTTGCCAAAGTATAATGGCAAAATAGTAATTTTGCCAAAGCATGGTTATTAAAATGCTCTTAATAATGTGATGATTGAAACGAGCTAATTTGCTATTATAGAGCAAGAAGAACCAAGAATCAGCCTTGATCGGGGTAAGAATAAAGTCTCAGACTAGATCGATGATCTAGCTTATTTTGAAATCGAGGTAAGTTTGTATGTGATAAATTCAACATTTATGCACATATTGTTTGTGAATGGTTGACATTATATTGATGTAGATATTCTAAGAAATTGAAATGTTGAAGTCCCGGTTGGACTATAATAAATGTGAGTATATTATTATCGAGACATGAGATAGATAAGGTCCCGTGTAAGACCATGTCGGGGACATGGATTCGGCGCCAAATAGAAATTCTGTATAAGACTATATCCGGGATATGGCTTCGGTATTGAATATGAGAATTGTATAAGACCGTATCCGGGATATGGCATCGATACTTGAGGTGAGGTTTTGTATAAGACCATATCCGGGATATGGCATCGGTAGTCAAAAGTAATCCCATGTAAGACCGCATCCGGGATGTGGCATTAGCTTCGTGTGTATGCTAATGGTTATGAATAAGAATCCTTGAGCATCCCTAGTGATTGATTGGGATAAATAGATCAGCTTAGAAATAGAAACGAGAATTTTATTAAAGCTATGTGATTGAGTTAACACAGGTACCCGTGAGTAATTCACGAAAAATATTTACGATATGTGGCATGGTATGAGATAAATAAGGGAAATTATGAGTAAGTATAGCGAGGAGCCTATAACCTTGTGTGTGGTTAAATAATGCCATGAATGGGTTTGATCATGAGCTTATTATTGTCATTTATTTTCATGCAAACTTACTAAGCTTTATGCTTACCCCTTTCATTGCCCTTTTCCTTGTAGTATTGCCAAGATAGCTCGAGAAATCCCAGACGTCAGAGTTGGAGATCACACTATCGACCACTATTTGTTATAGCCAAACTAGATTCATTTTGAGTATGGCATGTATAGGACTTGGTCTTTTTGTTATGTCATATTTGCAAGTCAAATGTGTTGGCTATTATAGTTGTTCAATCTATTTTGTAAGAGGTCATGGGATGTTGGCCTATACTTGATATGCTCATATATTCAATGATGATGGATTTCATGAAGTGTATGTTTTTTTATGGATGTCTTGATTCTTTTGAGTTCTTAAAAGTATCATATGGTCACCTTAAATATTGAATTGATTTGGTATGGGTGTGATTTCTTGCTAGGGTGGCAAATGGCTTGGTAGATAACCATATAATTGTCCATACGGGCAGACACACGGGCGTGTGTCTTGGCCGTGTGTGACACACGGTCAGCCCCATGGGCGTGGTGCTCGGCCGTGTATCCCCTTGCATGCTAGAGTTGTAAGTCAGTATGCTCAGTAGTAAACACACGGGCAGAGACACGACCATGTGTCTCAGCCGTGTGGGAGGCACGGCCATGGACATGGGCGTGTGCCTAGGCTGTGTGAAGTCTGCACCTAGTTAATTTGACACACGGCCTAAGGACACGAGCGTGTGCCTTGGCCGTGTGACCTTAGTGAGGTGATGACATCACAAACAGAATACCAAGGTTTTGGCACACGGGCTAAGACACGGGCGTGTCGAGGCCGTGTGAAGAACATGGGCCAGGGACATGGGCGTGTGTCTGGCCGTGTGTATTAAGTTAGTGTCGACCATGAGTGAGGAGCACGAGCATGTCTCAGGGGCACACGGGCGTGTCCTTTGAGCAACACGGGCGTGAGGCCCCAGTTTTGATGAAAAAAATTTATGTCTTCATAAAGTTTCCTAAGTTCTCAAATTAGTTCCGAACAATCCTCTATGTATGTTTTGGGCCCCGTGGGCCCATATAAGGGGCAAATATTGATTGTAAATGAAAAAGTTTTAAGTTGGGACAAAATTTTATAGCCCAAAGTTATAAGTTTAAGCAAGTTAAGTTAGGTAATGCCTCGTATCCGGTTCCGGCTTTGAACATGGGTAAGGGGTGTTACATTTAGTGGTATCAGAGCTATGGTTTAGTCGATTCTCGGACTACGTAGTGTAAGTATGAGTTTAGCTATACATGCCATATGTAAGAGTGTTTGAGTAATGATAGTGTGATGGCTCCTGACGTTTTAAATTGTGTTTTTATATAGTACATGGATTCTGATGCAGACCGAACTGCAGCCGATGATGCTGCGAGTAATGCGCCGGCTCCCGCTCAAAGGACCGCGCCAACAGATAGTAGACCCGAGACCTTAGGTCAGTGAGAAGAGGCTCGAGAAGCCTTTCTCCATATGATGAGCAACTGTTACACTGAGTAAGTTCGAGCAAATCCTAATGTTGAACCCCCTCCACCCCCATCTATTCCTCAAACCGCTCCGGTAGCTACTCAAGTGGTTGAGGTAGTGAGGAGAGAAAGGCCTCCGGTCGATAAGATCCAGAAACAAGGAGCCGAGGAATTCTGGGCTAGTAAGGATGATGATCTGGAAAGGGCAGAATTCTGGCTCGAAAATACCATCAAGGTATTCGATGAATCGTCATGCACGCTTGAGGAGTGCGTAAAGTGTGCGGTATCTCTCTTGAGAGATTCGACTTGTCGGTGGTGGAACACCCTTGTGTCGGTGGTACCAAGGGAGAGAGTTAGCTGGGAATGCTTTCAAGAGGAATTTCGGAAGAAGTATATCGGCCAGAGATTCATCGATCATAAGAGAAAAAAGTTCTTGAAATTAAAACAAGGAGGAATGACGATAACCGATTACGAATAGGAGTTCGTAAGACTTAGCAAGTACACCCGGGAGTGCGTGTCTACCAAGGCTATCATGTGCAAGAGATTCGAGGATGGGCTAAATGAGGATATTCGTTTATATGTCGGAGTTCTCGAACTAAAAGAATTTGTAGTGTTGGTAGATAGAGCCTGTAAGGCTGAAAAGTTGGCTAAAGGGAAAAGGAGAGGTGAGATTGAGTCTTATGACTCGAGAAAAAGACAGTTGAATAAGTCACTCCAATCTTCATCTAAAAAATCGAGGGATTTTGCTACTCGACCAGCTACTTCGGTCGATTTTTCAAATTGAAGTAAGGGCAAACAGTTTTCGGGGTCTAAAGTGCAGACCACATCAGGTGCTAGTGTGGGCAACGTTCGATCGAGTAGACCGGAATGCCCGCAGTGTGGCAGGCGTCATTCTGGTGAGTGCCGAGTGAATGAGAAGGCTTGTTTTAGATATGGGTCTTTAGACCATTTTATCAGAGATTGCCACGAGATGGGCGAGAAAGAGAAGTCTCAGAATGCAAGACCGGGAAGCGCTGCTAGAGGAAGACCACAGAGAAACCTGGGAAATGAGATGAGTAGCAAGAATCCATCTAGAGAGCAGACTGCAAGAGTCAAGGGTAGAGCACCAACGAGAACATATGCCATTCGTGCTCGTGAAGAGGCATCTTCCCCTGACATAATCACGGGTACATTTTCTCTTTATGATACTAGTGTTATAGCTTTAATTGATCCGGGATCTACCCACTCATACATATGCATAAAATTAGTCTCTAGCATGAGCATGCCTATAGAGTCTACTTTATTTATGAATTCTAACTCGACTTTGCGAAAAGTTGACTATAGATGCGATATCGTTATTTATGCTTAGATTGTGTATAGTTTTGTATAATTATGGTCTACCGAGGATCGGAAAGCACTTTGTGGTTGAAAGCACGCTTGTCGGGGGCCGTTTTAGGGTGGTTTTGTGACCACATAGGCGTCCACACGGGCGTGTGACAACTCACACGGCCGTGTGCTTTTGGGAATTAGGGTTCTGGGCAAACTTTTGGTACCACACGGCCGTGCGGCCAGTATAGGGATTTTAATCGTTTCTCACACGGTCGTGTCCCTCGAGCACACGTGCGTGTGATTTTGGGGATTAGGGTTTGAGTGATTTGGTGTCACACGGCCTGACTACACGGCTGTGTGGCTAATTTTGGAATTAGGGATTCCACACGGGCGTGTGTGTTATGGACACAAGGCCATGTCTGGTGGGCACACGGGTGTGTGAGACCCTCACACGGCCGTGTCAGCCTTGAACTCAAATTTAGTGCAAATGGACAGAGAGTTACACGGCCTGTCCCTACGGCTATATCCCTAGTCCACACAGCTGTGTGCCTTTCTTCACACGGGTGTGTATTTCTGTCACACGGCCGTGTGCCTCTTCTCACACGGGCTTTTGATCTTCCACACAGCCTAGGCATTACCACATGGCCAGAGCATACGGGCGTGTAGTCTTAAGTCACTTGTATTGGTTTTGTATGCATTTCTGATTTGAATATGTGTTTTTGTGTGTTCTGACCCTTAGCTAAGTTTAGTGAAGGTGTTCAAGACTCGATATCTGTGATGGTTGTATGTAATGTATGATTTTGAATCTGGTCTAAAGAATGTGCTACGTGACTGTTCGACTGACTGCCTGTTGATATGTATCTGTTCTATTAGCTTGGATGCATTCATGCATTTGCATAAAATATTTTGGGTTGGGTTGTGAAGAGAAGGAAGATCAGATTCTGTTTAAAAGCGCGCTTTAATCAAGAAACTTATACGCATGAATGATTTATCGTGATCAGACCAGATTTGCGCTACCTTTGTCGCGCACTATTATCTGATCTGGCAGTTTAACTACAACATAATTGTACAGCGGACTACCGCATTGCACTGTACTATACTTACGTCAGCTATGCTATGTACCATTATCTTATTTGGCCAATATCGCAGCTTCATCAGACAGACAAGATAAAGATATACGCTAGCCCTGCTGCGTATTATTATCTGAATGGTTGAGTCCACATATACGGAGTGTAGGGTTAGATGGGCCTTCCGAGGTCAAAATTGGTGTGATTGGTTGGATGAGCTTTAACAGCTCTTATAAGGTGTGATCGGGGGACGGAGAGGTGTGTTGGCTGGATCGGTGGGTTATATTTATCTGACTGCATTTCATCTGCATCTGTCTATGTGTTCTGACTGCAAGACTAGTTGTCTGTAATCTGTTTGTCTGATCAGTATTTGAGCTGAGTTTTTGAGTGAATTTGATGGGCTCTGGTTGTTAAGTTCGCATTGCGACGTCGCCCCCAAGTGTGCGTTCGACTCGTGAGTAACTGAAAATCTATTATGCTAATGTTTTGAGTACTGTATCTCCGTTTGAGATTTGTTTCGGACTCACACTGAGCTCGAATAGCTCACCCCCTCTTAGTGTTTCTTTTCATGTACCCTTTCTGAATTCTGACGCTAGACTCGGTATGCAGAGGTCTCGAACAGTCTCGGTGGAAAATAAGGGATTATCGGTTTATGTTTTCAGCTTATATTTGGTTAAACGATTTTTGGAAT
This sequence comes from Gossypium sturtianum, assembly GCA_025698515.1. Taxonomy (NCBI): domain Eukaryota; kingdom Viridiplantae; phylum Streptophyta; class Magnoliopsida; order Malvales; family Malvaceae; genus Gossypium; species Gossypium sturtianum. The sequence goes on from CM046952.1 coordinate 122,223,324, forward strand.
GTAAGATTTTTTTTTGTTAAAAGCTTTGGTACAATCTCTGTAACAGCCCGATTTAGGGGCTATTCGGAATAGTGGTTCGAAACCATTAATCTGAGGTTAGAGAAAATTACTTTTATGATATTTTATGAGCCAGAGCATGTTTATATGTGTGCATGAAAGTTTTGGTGCCTTAATTTTAGCGATTTCTTGCTTAATCGCGAAAAAAGACTAAATCGCATAAAGTGCGAAAGTTCTATTTTATAAGCTAAAGGTACCTAATAGCCATAGAATATTAATTCGTGGTCTTTAAAGGGCAACTAGACCCCTAAGAAAATGGTGGCCGGCCAAAGGAGACAACAATTGACAAATTGGTCAAAGTTGGTAAAAGTTGGTGACAAAATTGACTTGTATTAATAAAATATAGAAAGAAAAGATATCATCTTTTCTCTCCATCTTCCTCCACCAAAAATAGCAAGCAAAATAGGGGTTTTGAAAGCTCAAAATTTCAGCAAACTCTTCTCCATTCAAGTAAGTGACTTTAATGGTTTTTCTTGATGATAGTTGTACTTTTATAACCCCTAGGGATTAAGCTTTCTAAAGAGGGGACTAATTTGCAATACGGTGAAAATTTTAGATTTTTAACATGAGAGCTTTCATTGTTATTTGCTGCATTTTACGGAAGAAAATGAGTCTTAGTTGTTAGATGAACAACTTCTGTGAAAGGTGTTGCCATGAAAACACCTAAATGAACCTTTTTGTAAAGGTTGTGAAGTTTGTAGTAAATGTGTTAAATGTTGGGTTTTGATGATAGCCATAAGAGAAATAAATGTTCACCTAGGCTTGTTAAAGGTAGAAATTTGATTAGAATTGATTTTTGAGCCTAGGGGTAAAATGGTCATTTTGCCAAAGTATAATGGCAAAATAATAATTTTGCCAAAGCATGGTTATTAAAATGCTCTTAATAATGTGATGATTGAAACGAGCTAATTTGCTATTATAGAGCAAGAAGAACCAAAAATCAACCTTGATCGGGGCAAGAATAAAGTCTCGGACTAGATCGGCGATCTAGCTTATTTTGAAATCGAGGTAAGTTTGTATGTGATAAATTCAACATTTATGCTCATGTTGTTTGTGAATGGTTGACATTATATTGATGTACGATATTCTAAGAAATTGAACTGTTGAAGTCTCGGTTGGACTATAATGAATGTGAGTATATTATTATCGAGACATAAGATAGATAAGGTCCGTGTAAGACCATGTCGGGACATGGCTTCAGCGTAAATTGAAATTTCAGATAAAACCATATCCGGGATATGGCTTCGGTATTGAATATGAGAATCGTATAAGACTGTATTCGGGATATGGCATCGATACTTGAGGTGAGGTTTCATATAAAACCATATCCGGGATATGGCATCGGTAGTCAAAAGTAATCCCATGTAAGACCGCATCCGGGATGTGGCATTGGCTTCGTGTGTATGCTAATGGTTATGAATAAGCATCCTTGAGCATCCCTAGTGATTGATTGGGATAAATAGATCATCTTAGAAATAGAAACGAGAATTTTATTAAAGCTATGTGATTGAGTTAACACAGGTACCCGTGAGTAATTCACGAAGAATATTTATGATATGTGGCATGGTATGAGCTAAATAAGGGCAATTATGAGTAAGTATGGAAAGGAGCCTATAACCTTGTGGTTAAATAATGCCATGAATGGGTTTTATCATGAGCTTATTATTGTCATTTATTTTCATGCAAACTTACTAAGCTTTATGCTTACCCCTTTCATTGCCCTTTTCCTTGTAGTATTGCCAAGATAGCTCGAGAAATCGCAGACGTTAGAGTTGGAGATCACACTATCGACCACTATTTGGTATAGCCAAACTAGATTCATTTTGAGTATGGCATGTATAGGACTTGGTCTTTTTGTTATGTCATATTTTCAAGTCAAATGTGTTGGCTATTATAGTTGTTCAATCTATTTTGTAAGAGGTCATGGGATGTTGGCCTATACTTGATATGTTCATATATTCAATGATGATGGATTTCATGAAGTATATGTTTTTTTATGGATGTCTTGATTCTTTTGAGTTCTTAAAGGTATCATATGGTCACCTTAAATATTGAACTGATTTGGTATGGGTGTGATTTCTTGTTAGGGTGGCAAATGGCTTGGTAGATAACCATATAATTGTCCACACGGGCAGACACACGGGCGTGTGTCTAGGCTGTGTGTGACACACGGTCCGCCCCATGAGTGTGGTGCTCGGCCGTGTATCCCCTTGCATGCTAGAGTTGCAAGTCAGTATGCTCAGTAGTAAACACACGGGCAGAGACACGGCCATATGTCTCAGCTGTGTGGGAGGCACGACCATGGACATGGGCGTGTACCCAGGCCGTGTGAAGTCTACACCTAGAAATTGGAATTTAATTCGACACATGGCCTAAGGACACGGGCGTGTGCCTTGGCCGTGTGACCTTAGTGAGGTGATGAAGTCACAAACAGAATACCAAGGTTTTGGTACACGGGCTAAGAAACGGGCGTGTCGAGGCCGTGTGAAGGACATGGGCTAGGGACACGGGTGTGTGTCCGGTCGTGTGTATTAATTCAGTGTCGACCACGAGTGAGGAGAACGGGCATGTCTCAGGGGCACACGGGCGTGTCCCTTGAGCAACACGGGTGTGTGGCCCCTATTTTGATAAAAAGTTTTCTATGTCTTCTTAAAGTTTCCTAAGTTCTCAGATTAGTTTCGAACAATCCTCTATGTATGTTTTGGGCCCCGTGGACCCATATAAGGGGCAAATATTGATTGTAAATGAAAAAGTTTTAAGTTGGGACAAAATTTTATAGCCCAAAGTTATATGTTTAAGCAAGTTAAGTTAGGTAATGCCTCGTATCCGGTTCCGACTTCAAACACGGGTAAGGGGTGTTACATTTAGTGGTATCAGAGCTACGGTTTAGTCGATTCTCAGACTAACGTAGCGTAAGTATGAGTTTAGCTATACATGCCATATGTAAGAGTGTTTGAGTAATGATAGTGTGATGGCTTCTGAGGTTTTAAATTGTGTTTTTATATAGTACATGGATTCTGATCTATACCGAACTACAGCCGATGATGCTACGAGTAATACGCCGGCTCCCGCTCAAGGGACCGCGCCAGCAGATAGTAGACCCGAGACCTTGGGTCAGGGAGAAGAGGCCCGAGAAGCCTTTCTCCATATGATGAGCAACTATTACACTGAGTACGTTCGAGCAAATCCTAATGCTAAACCCCCTCCACCCCCACCTATTCCTCAAACCGCTCCGGTAGCTCCTCAAGTGGTTGAGGTAGTGAGGAGAGAAAAGCCTCCGGTCGATAAGATCCAGAAGCAAAGTGCTGAGGAATTTCGGGCTAGTAAGGATGATGATCCGAAAAGGGCAGAATTCTGGCTCAAAAATACCATCAGGGTATTCGATGAATCGTCATGCACGTCTGAGGAGTGCGTAAAGTGTGCGGTATCTCTCTTGAGAGATTTGGCTTATCGGTGGTGGAACACCCTTGTGTCGGTGGTACCAAGGGAGAGAGTTAGCTGGGAATTCTTTCAAGAGGAATTCCGGAAGAAGTATATCAGCCAGAGATTCATCGATCATAAGAAAAAAGAGTTCTTGGAATTAAAGCAAGGCCGAATGATGGTAACCGATTACGAACGGGAGTTCGTAAGACTTAGTAAGTATTCTCGAGAGTGCGTGTCTACCGAGGCTATCATGTGCAAGAGATTCGAGGACGGGCTAAATGAGGATATCCGTTTATATTTCGGAGTTCTCGAACTAAAAGAATTTGTAGTGTTGGTAGATAGAGCCTGTAAGGCTAAAGAGTTGGCTAAAAAGAAAAGAAGAGCTGAGATTGAGTCTCGCGACCCGAGAAAAAGACAGTTGAATAAGTCACTCCAATCTTCATCTAAAAAATTGAGGGATTTTACTACTCGACAAGCTACTTCGGTCGGGTTTTCAAATTGAAGTAAGGGCAAATAGTTTTTGGGATTTAAAGTGCAGACACATCAGGTGCTAGTGTGGGCAACGTTCGACCGAGTAGACCGGAATGCCCGCAGTATGGCAGGCGTCATTCTGGTGAGTGCCGAGCGAATGAGAAGGCTTGTTTCAGATATGGGTCTTTAGACCATTTTATCAGAGATTGCCACGAGATGGGCGAGAAAGAGAAGTCTCAGAATGCAAGACCGGGAAGCGCTGCTAGAGGAAGACCACAGAGAAACCTGGGAAATGAGATGAGTAGCAAGAATCCATCTAGAGAGCAGACTGCAAGAGTCGAGGGTAGAGCACCGACGAGAACATATGCCATTCGTGCTCGTGAAGAGTCATATTCTCCTGACGTAATCACGGGTACATTTTCTCTTTATGATACTCGTGTTATAGCTTTAATTGATTCAGGATCTACCCACTCATACATATCCATAAAATTAGTCTCTAGAATGAGCATGCCTATAGAGTCTACTAAATTTGTAATAAGTGTGTCTAATCCCCTATGCAAGTATGTGTTGGTTGATAGAGTATGCAAAGGTTTCCCTTTGACGATTAGGGGTGATTGCTTTCTGGTTGATCTTATGTTATTACCGTTTGATGAGTTTGATGTCATCCTTGGGATGGATTGGTTAGTTACTCATGATGTAATTGTCAATTATGGAAAGAATTTTATTGAGTTGAAGTGTGAAAATGGGGATTTTATTCGTGTTGAATCAGACGAGCAAGACAGGTCACCAGTAGTGATGTCATCCTTGTTGGCTCTGAAGTATTTAAGAAAGGGGTACGAAGCTTACCTTGCTTTTGTGATAAATGCTAAGGAGACTGAGTTTAAAATTGAGTCGGTACCCATAGTATGTGAGTATTCAGATGTTTTCCCAGAAGAATTGCCAGGGTTACCCCCGGTTAGAGAGATTGGATTTGGGGTTGAGTTAGCTCTAGGTACCGCCCCCATTCCTATTGCTCCATATAGAATGGCTCCAACCGAGCTAAAAGAGTTGAAAGCACAGTTGCAAGAACTAACGGATAAGGGTTTCGCAAGACCGAGTTTTTCTCCGTAGGTGCTCCTGCTTTATTCGTGAAGAAGAAAGATGGTTCTATGAGATTATGCATAGATTATCGGCAACTTAACAAGGTAATCGTGAAGAACAAGTACCAAGCTACGAGAACCGATGATTTATTTGATCAATTGAAGGGAGCCACGGTATTTTCCAAGATAGATTTGAGGTCAGGGTACTATCAGCGCAGAGTCAAGGACTCGGATGTACCGAAAACCGCATTTAGGACTAGGTACGGCCACTATGAATTTTTGGTCATGCCTTTTAGTCTAACGAATGCCCCTGTCATTTTCATGGACCTGATGAATCACATTTTTCGGCCATACTTGGATAAATTTGTCGTGGTCTTCATCGATGATATACTGATCTACTCTAAAGATGAGAACGAACACGCCGAGCATTTGAGTTTGGTTCTACAAATTTTGAGAGAAAAACAATTGTATGCCAAGTTCAGAAAGAGTGAATTTTGGCTTAAGGAAGTAGGATTTTTGGGGCAAATTGTCTCGGGAGATGGGATTAGAGTCGACCCGAGTAAGATTTCAGCAATTGATGATTGGAAACCGCCGAGGAGCGTAGCTGAAGTAAGAAGTTTTCTAGGCCTAGCCGGCTATTATAGGCATTTTGTCAAGGGGTTTTCCATGATAGCTACCCCGATGACGAGGCTTTTGCAAAAACATGTAAAGTTTGATTGGACAGAAAAGTGTCAACAGAGTTTTGAGAAACTAAAGGCGTTATTGACTGAGGCTCCTGCTTTAGTGCAACCTGAGTCGGGAAGAGAATTTGTGGTTTACAGTGATGCATCCCTGAATGGATTGGGTTGTGTACTTATACAAGAGGGTAAGGTGATTGCATACGCCTCTAGACAATTAAAGTCGCACGAGAAGAATTACTCGACCCATGACTTAGAGTTGGCCACCATTGTGTTCGCATTGAAGAATTGGAGACACCATTTGTATGGCGAAAGGTGTCGGATATTCACCGACCATAAAAGCCTAAAATATTTGATGACTCAAAAGGAATTGAATTTGAGGCAACGGAGATGGTTAGTGCTGATCAAGGATTATGAGTTCGTGATTGACTACCATCCGGGAAAGGCGAATGTGGTTGCCAATGCTTTGAGCAGAAAATCCTTGTTTGCGCTGAGAGCCATGAATACGCGGATGGTTTTGTCAGATGATGGTTCTATTCTAGCCGAGTTGAGGGCTAGACCATTATTTCTTCAAGAGATTTGTGAAGCTCAGAAAGAGGACAGCAGCTTACAAGCCAAAAGAGTTCTATGTAAGTCAAATGTTGAGTCAGACTTTCGGGTAAGCCTTGATGGATGTTTGACGTATCGAGATAGGGTCTGTGTACCCAGAAATAATGAACTTGTTCGTAAGATTTTGCATGAAGCACATAGCGGATGCTTAACTGTGCATTCAGGCAGCACAAAGATGTACAATGATTTGAGGAAGTGGTATTGGTGGCCCGGTATGAAGAAAGACATTTCTGAGTTCGTGTCGAGATGCCTAATTTGCCAGCAAGTGAAGACTGAACACCAAGTACCTTCGGGTCTACTTCAGCCCATTATGGTTACCGAGTGGAAGTGGGACCGTATTACTATGGACTTCGTGACGGGTTTACCGTTGACACCCAAAAAGAAAGATGCTGTGTGGGTTGTGGTTGATAGACTCACGAAGTCAGCCCATTTCATACCTGTGCGGGTTGACTACTCGCTTGATAGGTTGGCGAACTTGTACGTGACTAAAATAGTAAGACTTCATGGAGTACCATTGTCCATTATTTAGAATAGAGATCCAAGATTCACTTCACGATTTTGGAAAAAGTTACAAGAGGCCTTGGGCACAAAATTGAGCTTCAGTACCGCTTTCCATCCACAAATCGACGGGCAGTCGGAAAGAGTAATACAGACACTCGAAGACATGCTTCGATGTTGTGTTTTGGAATTCCAAGGTAATTGGGAAAAATATTTACCGTTGGTGGATTTCGCTTAAAACAACAGTTTCCAGTCAAGTCTTAAAATGGCACCTTATGAGGCATTGTACGGGCGTAAGTGCCGGACGCCTTTATATTGGACAGAACTTAAGGAGACTCAGATACACAGGGTCGATTTGGTCAGGGAAACTGAAAAGAAAGTAAAGGTAATAAGTGAATGTCTAAAAGCGGCCTCAGATAGACAAAAGTCCAATTCAGATTTAAAAAGGAAAGAGATTGAATTCTAAGTCGGTGATAAAGTATTTTTGAAAGTATCACCATGGAGGAAGGTCCTCAGATTTGGCCGGAAAGGCAAATTAAGTCCGCATTTTATCGGACCTTATGAAGTTACCAAAAGGATAGGACCGGTAGCTTATCGTTTGGCATTGCCATCTGAGCTGGAAAAGATTCATGATGTTTTCCACGTATCCATGTTGCGCTGATACCGTTCAGACCCTTCACATGTCATAGTACCAACAGAGGTAGAGATTCAACCGGATTTGACTTATGGTGAAGAGCCGGTTAGAATTTTGGCACGAGAGGTTAAACAGCTGAGAAACAAAAGTATAGCCCTTGTTAAAATGCTATGACAGATACATGGAATAGAAGAGGCTACACGGGAGCTCGAAGAGTCTATGAGAAACCAATATCCCAACCTTTTCGCCGGTAAGATTTTTAGGGACGAAAATCCTTAAGGGGGAGAATTGTAACAGCCTGATTTAGGGGCTAGTTAGAATAATGGTTCGGAACCACTAATTCGAGGTTAGATAAAATTACTTTTATAATATTTTATGAGCTAGAGCATGTTTATATGTGTGCATGAAAATTTTGGTGCCTTAATTATAGCGATTTCTTGCTTAATCGCGAAAAACGACTAAATCGTATAAAGTGCGAAAGTTCTATTTTATAAGCTAAAGGTACCTAATAGCCATAGAATATTAATTTGAGGTCTTTAAAGGGCAACTAGACCCCTAAGGAAAGGGTGGTCGGCCATAGGAGACAACAATTGACAAATTGGTCAAAGTTGGTAAAAGTTGGTGACAAAATTGACTTGTGTTAATAAAATGTAGAAAGAAAAGATATCATCTTTTCTCTCCATCTTCCTCCACCGAAAATAGCAAGCAAAATAGGGGTTTTGAAAGCTCAAAATTTCAGCAAACTCTTCTCCATTCAAGTAAGTGACTTTAATGGTTTTTCTTGATGATAGTTGTACTTTTATAACCCCTAGGGCTTAAGCTTTCTAAAGAGGGGACTAATTTGCAATATGGTGAAAGGTTTAGAGTTTTGCCATGAGAGCTTTCATTGTTATTTGATGCATTTTACGAAAGAAAATGAGTCTTAGTTGTTAGATGAACAACTTTTGTGAAAGGTGTTGCCATGAAAACAGCTAAATGAACATTTTTGTAAAGGTTGTAAAGTTTGTAGTAAATGTGTGAAATGTTGGGTTTTGATGATAGCCATAAGAGAAATAAATGTTCACCTAGGCTTGTTAAAGGTAGAAATTTGATTAGAATTGATTTCTGAGCCTAGGGGTAAAATGGTTATTTTGCCAAAGTGTAAGGGCAAAATAGTAATTTTGCCAAAGCATGGTTATTAAAATGCTCTTAATAATGTGATGATTGAAATGAGCTAATTTGCTATTATAGAGTAAGAAGAACCAAGAATCAACCTTGATCGGGGCAAGAATAAAGTCTCGGACTAGATCGACGATCTAGCTTATTTTGAAATCGAGGTAAGTTTGTATGTGATAAATTCAACATTTATGCTCGTATTGTTTGTGAATGGTTAACATTATATTGATGTAGATATTCTAAGAAATTGAAATGTTGAAGTCCCGGTTGGACTATAATGAATGTGAGTATATTATTATCGAGACATGAGATAGATAAGGTCCCGTGTAAGACCATGTCGGAGACATGGCTTCGACGCCAAATTGAAATTTCGTATAAGACCATATCCGGGATATGGCTTCGGTATTGAATATGAGAATTGTATAAGACTGTATCCGGGATATGGCATCGATACTTGAGGTGAGGTTCCGTATAAGACCATATCCGGGATATGGCATCGGTAGTCAAAAGTAATCCCATGTAAGACCGCATCTGGGATGTGGCATTGGCTTCGTGTGTATGCTAATGGTTATGAATAAGCATCCTTGAGCATCCCTAGGGATTTATTGGGATAAATAGATCAGCTTAGAAATAGAAACGAGAATTTTATTAAAGCTATGTGATTGAGTTAACATAGGTACCCGTGAGTAATTCACGAAGAATATTTACGATATGTGGCATGGTATGAGCTAAATAAGGGCAATTATGAGTAAGTATGGCAAGGAGCCTATAACCTTGTGTGTGGTTAAATAATGCCATGAATGGGTTTATCATGAGCTTATTATTATCATTTATTTTCATGCAAACTTACTAAGCTTTATGCTTACCCCTTTCATTGCCTTTTTCCTTGTAGTATTGCCAAGATAGCTCGAGAAATCGCAGACATCAGAGTTGGAGATCACACTATCGACCACTATTTGGTATAGCCAAACTAGATTCATTTTGAGTATGACATGTATAGGACTTGGTCTTTTTGTTATGTCATATTTGCAAGACAAATGTGTTGGCTATTATAGTTGTTCAATCTATTTTGTAAGAGGTCATGGGATGTTGGCCTATACTTGATATGTTTATATATTCAATGATGATGGATTTCATGAAGTGTATGTTTTTTTATGGTTGTCTTTATTCTTTTGAGTTCTTAAAGGTATCATATGGTCACCTTAAATATTAAATTGATTTTGTATGGGTGTGATTTCTTGCTAGGGTGGCAAATGGCTTGGTAGATAACCATATAATTGTCCACACGCGCGCACACACAAGGCAGTGTTCAGGCGTGTGTGACACTGATCCACCCCCATGGGCGTGGTGCTCGGCCGTGTATCCCCTTGCATGCTAGAGTTGCAAGTCAGTATGCTCAGTAGTAAACACACGGGCAGAGACACGGCTGTGTGTCTCAGTCGTGTGATAGGCACGGCCATGGACATGGGCGTGTACCCAAGCCGTGTGAAGTCTGCACCTAGAATTTGGAATTTAATTTGACACACGGCCTAAGGACATGGGCGTGTGCCTTGGCCGTGTGACCTTAGTGAGGTGATGATGTCACAAACAGAATACCAAGGTTTTGGCACACCGGCTAAGACACGGGCGTGTCGAGGCTGTGTGAAGTCTGCACCTAGAAATTTGAATTTAATTTGACACACGGCCTAAGGACACGGGCGTGTGCCTTGGCCGTGTGACCTTAGTGAGGTGATGACGTCATAAACAGAATACTAAGGTTTTGGCACACGGGCGTGTCGAGGCCATGTGAAGGACACGTGCCAGGGACACGGACGTGTGTCCGGCTGTGTGTATTAAGTCAGTGTCGACCACGGGTGAGGAGCACGGGCATGTCTCAGGGGCACACGGGCGTGTCCCTTGAGCATCACGGGCGTGTGGCCCCTATTTTGATGAAAAATTTTCTATGTCTTCTTAAAGTTTCCTAAGTTCTCAGATTAGTTTCGAACAATCCTCTATGTATGTTTTGGGCCCCGTGGGCCCATATAAGGGGAAAATATTGATTGTAAATGAAAAAGTTTTAAGTTGGGACGAAATTATATAGCCCAAAGTTATAAGTTTAAGCAAGTTAAGTTAGGTAATGCCTCGTATCTGGTTCCAGCTTCGAACACGGGTAAGGGGTGTTACAATCTCCGTTTGATTCTTTTTCGTTTATTTAAACTGGGTCATATGTTTTTCTTAACTATAATTTTACTGTCTGAGTTTTAAGCGGTTAAGTGTTTCGATTTGACGTGAGAATTTATTTTGTAAAATTTAACTACGGTTACTTCGGTAACTAATGTGACATCCGAAATTCGGTCTAAACTTCTAGACCGAGTTTTGGGTGTTACATTTAATGGTATCAGAGCCAGGTTTGCAAAAACTCGGCCTGTGTTTTTACGTATCCGTGTGCACACGTGAAGGTTTTAAAAAGGTTTTTGAGAAAACCCTACCACAGTAAGCTGAAACGATTTGTGTTTTGGGAAAAGTTTTAAGGGGAAGAACTGTCTGAGACTCCGATGCTGGTTCAGGTAAAAATTCGAAAGTATAATATTAGAAATGTAGAGTTTTGTACTCATTCTGTGTTTGCTTTCTGAAAGTATAGATATCCTAAGTTAGCCACAGGACTGATATGGACTCTGAAGGTAAGCAAGATCGCGAGAAGTCATCTACTTCTTCGGGGCGTGTGCCTGTTCAGGAGTTGGAGGATAGTGCAATTTTGCTAACTTTGGGTAGCGATAACCCGGAGCTTGGGATTGAGGCATTGACCCAGGTAGTGAGGGAGGTATTAGAAAAGGTGTTCGAGGCTAGGATAAGGGAGACTAGTGAAACCCTTCAAGCTAGGTGTGTGGATTGTGGGAAGAAAAGAGATCGCAGTCCTCCAAGGTTGGAGCCTCATGCTGCGAAGCGTGTTAGAACACATTTGAGTAGCAATAGTGGTTCTACAGAGGGTGCTAGTGGTGGTGCGAGCGTTTCGTCTTGTGAGCATTGTAAAAAGCGCCATCCAGGCAAGTGTTGGAAAAAGGCGAGTGCGTGTCTTAGATACGGGTCCACGGAGCATCGAATTAGAGAGTGTCCGGGACGAAATTAAGACAGGTATAGTGGTAGATTGTTCTGAATCTGTGTGTAATTTATTTGAATGACATTGATTATTGCTCGTTGGATAATGTTTGTATGTGCGAAAGGACAACTGTGCATCTACTTTAGTGGTTAAGTGCTCTGGGTGTGTGTGAGAGGTCTTAGGTTTAATTTGGTTCTGCTCGAGCTAGAGTGCGCAGGGGGAGCGTGGTGGTGTAGTTGTGATTACCACTGTTCGCTTAGTTGGAAATTTCGGGGACGAAATTTCTTTAAGGAAGGGTGAGTTGTAATGCCCCGAATTTTGGGGTTAGAAGTTTTGAGTTTTGTGGTTAGGGTCAGTGAGTTGGTGATGCTATTGAGTTTAGTGGCGCATTTAAATATCAGAATAAGCCTACTGGTCTGATAGTTGAGTGAGTGTTAGTGAACCTTTGGGTTCTGGGTTCGAGTCTTTGGGTGTGCATTTTTGGGGATACAATTTATTTTGCTCAGTTTTAAGTTAATATTATTATTAACTTTATTTTTATTTATTATTTATTATTTATTATTTTTTTCTTTTTCTTTTTCACGTTCTCCTCACCCTCTCCCTCTCTTGGTTTTTCTTTTTGCTCTTCTCTTTTTGTAAAAACGGTTTTTGTCTGCGGTATTTGGAGAGCTTCATTTCCTCGTCGACAAGTCAGAGTCTGAGTGTCTTGGATCACGAGACAGGTGTAGGTTTCGAACTTTTCCTACATTATTTACGAATTCTAACTCGACTTTGCGAAAAGTCAACTATGAATGCAATATCATTATTTATGCTTGGAATGTGTATAGTTTTGTATAATTATGGTCTAACGAGGATCGGAAAGCGCTTTGTGGCTGAAAGCACATTTGTCGGGGGCTGTTTTAGGGTGGTTTCGTGACCCCACAGGCGTCCACACGGGCGTGTGACGACTCACACGACCGTGTGCTTTTAGAAATTAAGGTTCCGGGAAAAAAATTGGTGCCACACGGCCGTGTGGCCGATTTTGGGATTTTTATCGTTTCTCACATGGCCGTGTCCTTCGGGCACACGGGCGTGTGAGTTTGGGGATTAGAATTTGTGTGATTTGGTGTCACATGGCCGTGTGGCTAATTTTGGAATTAGGGATTCCACACGGGCATGTGTGTTATGGACACACGGCCGTGTCTGGTGGGCACACGGGCGTGTGAGACCCTCACACGGTCGTGTTAGCCCTGAACTCAAATTTAGTGCAAATGGACAGAGAGTTACACGGCCTGTCCCAACGGCCATGTCCCTGGTCCACACAGCCGTGTGCCTTTCATCACACGGGCGTGTGGTCTTAAGTCACTTGTATTGGTTTTGTATGCATTTCTGATCTGAATATGTGCTTGTGTGTGTTCCGACCCTTAGCTAAGTTTAGTGAGGGTGTTCAAGACTCGATATCTGTGATGGTTGTATTTAATGTATGATTTTGAATCTGGTCTGAAGAATGTGCTACGTGATCGTTTCGATTTGCTTGTCTCGTTGATGTGTATCTGTTCTGTTAGCTTGGATGCATTCATGCATTTGCATAAAATATTTTGGGTTGGGTTGTGAAGAGAAGGAAGATCAGATCAGATTTTTTTGAATCGCGCTTTAACCGCAAACTTATACGTATAGTGATTTATCGCACTGCATGCATTTGCATCAACTTTGCCGCGCACTATTATCCGATCCGCGCTTAATCGCAACATGACTATACAAAGATTACCGCAATGTATCAGATTGTACATACGCCGCCTATGCTGCGTGCATCGCTTATCTAATTTGGCTCGCATCGCGGTCTACCGCATTGCACAGTACAGCACATATGCTAGCCCTGCTGCGTATTATTATCTAAGTGGCTGAGTCCACATATACAGAGTGTAGGGTTGGATGGGCCTTTCGAGGTCCTAGTTGGTGTGATTGGTTGGATGAGCTGTAACATCTCTTATGAGGTGTGATCCGGGGACGGAGAGGTGTGTTGGCTGGATGGGTGGGTTATATTTATCTGACTGCATTTCATCTGCATCTGTCTGTGTGTTCTGACTGCAAGACTAGTTGTCTGTAATCTGTTTGTTTGATCAGCATTTGAGCTGAGTTTTTGAGTGAATTTGATGGGCTCTGGTTGTTAAGTTCTGTTGGGACGTCAGTCCCAAGTGTGCGTTCTGACTCCGTGAGTAACTGAAAATCTATTGTGCTAATGTTTTGAGTACTGTATCTCTGTTTGAGATTCGTTTCGGACTCACACTGAGCTCGGGTAGCTCACCCACTCTTATTGTTTCTTTTCAGGTACCCTTTTTGAATTCTGACGCTGGACTCGGTATGCGGAGGTCTCGGACAGTTTCGGTGGAAAATAAGGGATTATCGGTTTATATTTTCAGCTTATATTTGGTTAAACGATTTTTGGAATGTAAGATTTTAAAAAAAAAAAGCGTTGCTACAATCTCCGTTTGATTCTTATTCATTTATTTAAACTGGGTCATATGTTTTCCTTAACTGTAATTTTACTGTCTGAATTTTAAACAGTTAAGTGTTTCAATTTGACGTGAGAATTTATTTTGTGAAATTTAACTACGGTTACTTCGGTAACCAATGTGACATCCGGAATTCGGTCTAAACTTCTAGGCCGAGTTTTGGGTGTTACAATTTTATTTTAAAATTTGATAATTTATATAAAAGTAAATAGAAATATTTTTAAATATGATAATTTATTTAATCTAGAACATTTGAAGCATATATAAACCAAGTCAAATAAATTTTTTAAAAATATATCTTTAACCTTTTAAAATTTTAATTTAATTTGTAAATGTTATTTATTATCAAATTTTCTCATTATCTATTAGATTATTTATAAATTAAATAATAACTTGACAATTACTATATAAACAGATGAATACTCATTCTGAAAATATACAGTCCTCTTACCAATATATATTCACATATGTAACTTTCGAAATTTACTATCAATTTTTATCTTTTACTTATTTTTGCATTTTGTAAAATATTATTTCTGGATTTTTTTTTATTTTACAAAAACGATCAATCAAGAAATATTTTGTTTGAGAAAAATGAAGTTTTAAGAAGTTAAAAAAAAAATGGAGGAACCTTTTATGACTACGGCTTCATTGGAAATCTTGAATCCTTGCCGGAAAAAGACTATCCACTCCAAAAAATTTACTTAAAATAAATAAGAAGGTATTTTTTATGCGAATTCCTCTAAAATACAAAGCAATTTTTTTCCACTATAGTTTTTTAAATAAAAAGTTTGGATTTTGATCTATTTTTTAAGGTGAAACAATTACTTTTTTTTAGAAACATAATTTATGGGTTATAGTTGTTATTTACTAAATAACTTAACAGATAATGGAAGTGTTTGACTGCAGTGGTCACTACTGTTTTTATAGTGCAAACAAAAATACAAAGAGTACCAAGATTTGTTTTTGCAGTTTGATTTTTCTACTTCTGCAGAGCATAGCTCAGTAAGTAATTTTATTATCTTTAATTCATAATACAACAAGTGAGTCACACTCTATCGCTCTCCAAATATAGAGATCTCATATTTGTACGTAAAAATTAGAGCACTCACCTCTAAATTTTTCCCCTAAGAATTTAAGTAGTAAACACTAAAGGTTTACAATTCAGTATGCACTCTCACTCACAATGGTTCCTCAATGAACAAATTCTAGTGATCTTAATATCACTCTTATCCATAACCTAAACAAGCCTTATAGCATATATTAGTCTCAGCTTGATAACATAGAAACTAAATGAATAAAAAGGAACTCTTTGAAAATAGCTATTATAATGCAAACAATAAAATCATAATTTGATGAATATATGACTTTCCAAAATCAGCATCACAATCTCGACCAAATCTCCATAAACAAGGGTTTTCTTGATTCATTATAGTTAAATCCAGTCTTTAATAGACACATATTGATTCCCATAAATGGACCATAGTATCTTCAAAATATTAACATAATAACTTGTTCAAAAGTTTTGCTTTATTAAATCGTCAACTCAAATATAGCAAGTAACTCCACCATGTTAGTGCTGAATTGCAGTGGGTATTTTTGAGTACCACTCAGTGTATTGCAAATACCTTGCCTCAACAAATTTGATCATTCTTTATGTATATTTAAATTTAAATGTTTATTATAAGTAAATTTATATATAATTAATATTTATTTAATATAATAATAAATTCAATTATGATACAGATAAATTTATTTATAAATTATATAAAAGATGGCTTTTATTTGAGGCTTATAACTCCTTATAGTTTATTTACATCTTTAGGGCATGTTGATATTAATAATTTTGCGATTTAGTCTCTGAAAATATTTCAAACCATTGTATTAAATATTTTCTAAATTTTAATTATTTTTATTTTCTACACATATATTTAATAATTAATTTAATTTAGTCCCTCAATTTGATTATTTTTGTATTGTTTATTTAGTTCTTTCCTTTAAATTCTAAATTATAGCTTTCATGATTAATTAATTATTATTTAATTATTTTAACATATTCAAATTATTTTTTAATAAAAATAGACTATCCTTGGTTGGATTTAAAAAATAAGATTTTGTATTCTTTGGTTTAATTCAAAAACATTCTTTTGTAAGAATAATATATTTAATTTTAGTTTACTTATTGACTTTTTTATATAGTAATTCAGTTTGTACTATTGCAAATAACTATGAATTAGTGTTAACATTTTTTTAATATTTTAATTTATGTAAAATTTTAACAATATTTGATTTGTTCTTTCATATTTAATTTAAAAACAAAATATTTAAAATTTCTAATTATTTTTAAAATACTTTTAATTACCATATATAAAAACTTATCTTTTAAAATTAAACTAAAAATGTTCGAGTTGATAGGCCTTTTCATTTCTTAGCTCCTTGGGTTAGTCATTCGTCTTTTGCACAATTTGTTCAAGAAAATTGGAGTAATGAGGTGGATTTAGTTGGTAATATTTGAACTCTCACTATGATCCTGAAAAGATGGAATTCAGAGGTTTTTGGTCATATCATTAGAAGGAAGCAGTTGCTTGCTCTTCACATTGAAAATATCCAAGCTGTTTTAGACCGAAGATGCTCTAGATTCCTTATATATCTTGATTGTCAGTTGCGTGTTGAGTACGAGAAGATCATTGACGAGGAAGAATTACTTTGGAAATAAAAGTCGAGAGTGGATTGGATCCAATTTGGTGACCGAAATACGAAATTCTTCCATAATAAAGCCTTTTTTAGGAGAAGTTTAAACAAAATTTCTGCTTTGAAGGTTGAAGATCAATGGTGTTATGAAAATGAAGTCCTTCAAGAGGAAGCGTCTCTTCACTTTACTCTTTGGATGATCATTCTCTTGGTATATTCCCTTTATACGGATGTTTCCTGGCTTTAGACACTGCATCTTTGGATATTCTTGAGGCGGACGTGACTAATAAGGAAATTATAAGTGCATTATTTAGTATGGGTTCCTTGAAGGCTCTCTAGATGGTTTTCATGCTTTATTCTATTAGAGTCAATGGGAAACGGTTGGTGCAGACGTGTGTAGGTGGGTTTGTAGAGTTTTTTCTTATTGGTCCCTCGGTAGTAGCATCAACAAGAA
The DNA here is from genome assembly GCA_025698515.1 of Gossypium sturtianum. NCBI lineage: Eukaryota > Viridiplantae > Streptophyta > Magnoliopsida > Malvales > Malvaceae > Gossypium > Gossypium sturtianum. The sequence goes on from CM046952.1 coordinate 122,240,640, forward strand.
CTTTCTAGTGTTGATTCCTAAAACCAAAGCTCATGATTCTTTTGCTCAGTTTCGGCCAACCAACCTTTGTAATGTTCTTTATAAGATCGTCACAAAAGTTATTGCAAATCATTTCAAGCTAGTTATCCCTTCGCTTGTTGCCCCAAATCAAGTTACCTTTGTGGTTGGAAGGTAGATTATAGATAATATTATTATTGCCTAGGAGGTTGTTCACTCGATGTGTACAAAAAATGGAAGAAAAGTTGGATGGCTATTAAAGTGGATTTGGAGAAAGCCTATGATAAAATCAGGTGGGATTTTATCGGAGATACTTTATCGGATGTTGGGTTTCCTTCGAATTTGTCTGAGATTATTATGGATTGTATTACTACGGCATCCATGCAAATTTTGTGGAATGGCAAGCCTTTAACTGATTTTTTCCAAGCAGGGGTATTAGACAAGGTTGTTTGATGTCTCCTTACATCTTTGTGTTATGTATGGAGAAATTGGGCCAACTTATTTGAAACACCCCAAACCCGGCCCACGAGCTTTGACCAGATTTGGTATGTTCCTCAAGTAAACCGGTTCAAAATTCTTTTGTTACTTAGGAAAAACTTGTATGATTTTTAAAAAATATTGTTTGGGTTGGGCTTGAGTTGAAAACAAATTTATCTTATGTTAAAACCCATTTATTTAAGGTGACAAAACATTTAGAGTTAATTTTAAAAAGGAATTTACTTAAACTTTAATTGATAAAAATCCATAAACATAATAAATAAAAGAAAAATAAAGTAAACCACAACGGCCTTATTATATCAATGATCCCAAAGTAAAACTTAAAATACTTAAAATAAATTGAAAGTCCAAATCATAAATTTCTTGCTATGCATGGCCACCTTTAAGCTCCCGCCGACCCGGTCCATTACCGCTCATCACTTAAAAATATTCCCAAACGGGGTGAGTCAACAGACTCAATGTGTACACAACACTAAGTCATAATAGAATCAGGCATGCAAATGATACACATTCAAATCATAGAATACAATTAATGATGCATTCCCAAACCCAAACCTAATTAACCATCCGCTACACACCACCCGTGCCTGCTCGCCACACACCGTGGGGACTACTAAGTCAACCCTCCATCCGCTACACACCATCTAAGGCGATCAGCTGCAGTCGACGTGCTCATCACCCATATAATTTGTGTCATTAGACACCATATTCAAATAATGTAACCGGTTACCAAATTCGGATAATGTAACCGGTTACCATATTCAAATTTTGTGACCGTAGTCACCATATTCGCTGGTGAGACCAAGTCAACACCTTCTTCCCTTTCACATAGATCCCGAATGCCCCATAAATTTTATATCATGCATAACATACTTAATTCTCATTCATGTTACTATTTATATGTTCAAAATATATCATATTCATAATCCTATCAGAAGTAGGAAACGTACCTAGGTACTTTTACCACATTTGTGGTACTTAGCCACATTCACATTCTTATGCATATTCATATATTAAAATAATTGCCATATGATATATCAAGGTTAGTATGAGTACACACATTCTTAATAATACATTTAATTTAAACATAGCCATGAACCTATCAAAACTTAGGGTAGGGTACACACCGATTTGCTTAACGAATTCCTTGAAATCCCAAATCGATCTATCGCCTTAGATCTCAAATTCCTACATTTGATTAATCACTTACTAATTTAATAAAAAGCCATTCGACCATAAATCCAAATCCTAGTAGGATTAGTATTCTTAAAACTTACCTTGAAATTCTCAAATCCCAAAATCCTTGTATCCTCCTCATTAAAATCCCTATAACTACATGTTAGATCAATTTCTAACATTTATTCACAACAAATAACCCTTAGCCGTATGTTAAATATGACTTACCTTAGATTCTTAAATCCAAAATTCACCGAATAACTAGGGAACACGCGGCTTATGGTGTACCTTCTGGAAAGAACTTCTCCTTCCTTGTAGTCGACACTTAGTAAATCCCGAAAGATCTCTTCAAGCAATGTATATTAAGGGTATTAGAATCTTAATTTCGACAAATTTTAAAAGAAATAGAATGAGAATCTAACCTAATCTTACCCTTACTCAAGAATTTGATGGAACTCTTGCTTGAACCCTTAGCGATATTCACTATGGCTTTGATGTGGATAACAATTTCGGCTCTTGAGGCTTAGTGAGAAATCGACTAGGGCTATTGGTATCTTCTGGCTTTTGATTATGTTTGTAATAGAAGAAGAAAAGAAAAGAGAAAAAGAGAATAATGGCAGAGAAAATTCGGCAGAGAGAAGAGGAGAAACTTTAGAGAATTTCTGAGCAGAGGTTTTCTTGAAAAGAAAAGAATGAATGAAGAATAGCCTTACTCTTCCTTTTATAGCCAAAATTACTAGCTAGAGTCCTTTACTTGGCCACCACTCTTCTATTTTGATAGCTTTATCCCTTGATTTATCACTTTAATAAAACTTAATCCAATAATTATCTCTTATCTCTTAATAAAAATAATACTAATAATAATCCTCTTTTATCTCTTCCTTATCTATCAAAATAAAAGAAATAATATCCACATTTATCTCTTGAAAATAATCTAAAATAAATCCATTATTTATCCCTTATTTATCCACCCTTTATCTCTTAAAAATAAAAGAATAAAAGCTCCTAATTTATAGCCATGTGCCGTCCACCTCACTTTCTTCCGAAGCAAAATAAAATTTCTTTTATTTGCTTCCCATGTGACTCGAACTCAGGCCCAACACCTTGCATGTGGCGCCATTTCCAGAGGCCCTAAGTGGCATCTCCAGTGCCACTTTTCCAAGCCTGCTTGTGTGTCAAATTCCTCATATTATTTTTCTTAAGGCCACCTTGCCTTAGTTTTCTTTTTAAGCCTTAAAACTTGACATTTCTTTACATTTCCAAGTTTCCAAAAATTTTCGCTTGGCTCTTTAAACTTGACATTTCCTTACATTTCCAAGTTTCCAAAATGTTTACTTTCCTCTTTTGAATCATTTCCACATCATTTCCTTACATCCCCTAGTTTCCAAAAATGTTCACTTTCCTCTTTTAAACTTAACGTTTCCAAAGCATTTCCTTACATTTCCTTACATTTCCATACATTGCCTTACATTTCCATACATTTCCATGCACCTTAGGGTTCCTAGAACTCCTCAGAACACATCCAACACACCCACTGAGCCCACTATCTCATGAATTACACACGAACGCATAACCCCTAATCTAGGATGTTACATTATTCATAAAAGAGTGGAGGATAAAACTTGGAAACCTCTTGTGTTGGGTAAGAATGGTCCTCCCTTATCACATCTATTTTTCGTTGATGACCTTTTCTTATTTGCAGAAGTGGATATAAATCAGACAATGAATATAAAGGATGTGCTTAACACGTTTGGAGCTGCATCGAGTCACAAAGTTAATGAGCTTAAAACTACTGTATTTTTATCTGGCAATACTGATTCCAACTATGCTAATTTTATTTGTAGTGTTCTTTGTTTTCGCCAAACGGACGATTTGGGGATCTATTTGGGATTGTCTCTTTTCCACCGACTTATAATGACGAACACCTTCAAATTTGTTGTAGACAAGGTCAAATGGAAGTTGGATAACTTAAATGCTAAGACACTGTCTATGGTGGGACGAGCAACATTAGTTCGGTCAATTTTGCTATCAATTCCCAACTATTTTATGCAAACTATGAAAATTCTGTCTAGCATTTGTATTGAAATTGAGAGGATTGCTTGGAGATTTATATGGGAGAGCTCTGAAGCTACTAAGAAATCGTCTTTGGTAAGGTGGGAGGATTGTTGTCAGCCTTTGCCTAATAGGGGACTTGGTATCCGATGCCTTAAGGAATAGAATGAGTCTTTTATGCTAATGTTGGGATTTAACCTCCTAACTAACGATCAAACGTTGTGGGTAAGGGTTCTCCGATCTAAGTATAAACTGTAACAGCCCGTTTTTAGGTCAAATCAGAATAGTGGTTTCGAGACCACAAACCCGAGGCTAAAATATTTATTTTATTATTTTATTAAATTTTACAGCATGATAGAATTATTATGTGAAAGTTTCGTAAAGAAATTTTACTGTTTGAATGCTTAATTCGATAAAAAGGACTAAATCGCGTAAAGCGTAAAACTTGTGTTCTATTAGCTAAAAGTGTCAAATAGCTATAGACTATTAAAGTAAAGGTCCTTAAGTGGTAAATAGACCATTTATGGTTAGTGGATGATGATAACATGGCAATTGGTGTAATTTTTAATATTTTTTAAGGTTAAAATGGTAAATGGTTAATAATTTTTATAATAAACAAAACAAAAATTCACTTTATATTATCATCATCTTCTTTAGCCGAATTTGGGAAGAAGAAAAGAAGAAATTCTAGGTTTTCTATTTGGCACTTGCAAGATTAATTTGGTAAGTGTTTTTGACTCAGTTTTTAATGATTTCTACGTTTTTGAGATCGTTGCTTTGTATTCTAGCTAGCCCGTACCCTAGATTTTGTAATTTTTGAAGATTTAACATGTTTCCATTATTTAATACTTGAGTTCTTTGATGTTTAATGATAGATTATGGAAGCTTGATGATAGTTAAACTAGTTTTGTAAAGTGATTTTTGACAAAAATGCAAAATAGGGATTAATTTGTAAAAATGTAAAATATTGTGGTTAAAAGTGTGAAATAATGAAAGATATGGGCTGCTAGGAGTCTCTATGAAATTCGGCTAGACATGGGTAGGTACTAAATTGCATGAATTTGCAATTTTATGTGATAATGACTAAATTGTAAAAATTGAAAAGTATAAGGGCAAATGTGTAAATTTTCCAAAACATGAATTATGGACTAAATTGAATAGATTGAATGCTAAATGTATTGAATTTGATAATATATAGATCAAGATAAGCCGAGATCGAGTTTAGATCGGGGAAAAGGAAAGATCGACGAATAGCCGATAGTTTTTATCCGAGCAATGCTAGGTAAGTTCGTATAATTAGAATCGAACTTTTAAATACTTGTAACTATTGAAATGAATGTATGTGATTGAGTAATTGATATACTTGAAATACAAATACCTTATTGATATAGTTTAATGGTTACCAAGCCTTGTTTGAACCGTATGAATTCATAGGATACAAGTGACATGTCACTAGGGTTACCATTTTGGTCGAGCTCCTGCATTTGTTGCGGACTCACCACAGCTCGTATGAGCTTACCGATATATCAGCTCGTAAGAGCTTACTGTTTTTAGCTCATTAGAGCTTACCATTTCAGCTCTTATGAGCTTACTGTTCAGCTTGATAGAGCTTACCGTTTCAGCTCAATAGAGCTTACTGTTCCTCAGCTCAAGAGGAGCTTACCGATCATAGCTCAAAAAAGCATAAATGATAATGAATTGACGGATTACGAATGTTTACCACCCGAGTATCCTTTGGAGTTCTAATCGGTTCAACGGGCATAAATTCTGTTTATACGGATGAGTACTGTTACTGAATGAATTATTGATTATCTGATTGAGAATGAAATGCTGGATGCAATATATATGGAGTATTGAGTTGTGATAATAGATGATTTCATGTATTAATATGACTAACCTATGGATGAATGCTTGTGATAGGCATTTGGAAATTTTATGGAGTTTACCTTATATTATTTGTATTGAATTGGTAAGTTTAATTCAAAATTATACGAGCTTACTAAGCTATAAAGCTTACTCTGTTTCTTTTTCTATGTTTTATAGAGGTTCGTTAGCTCTCTCGTTTCGGACAAGTCAGAGTTGTACATCACACTATCCAATTTCCGATTGGTACTTTTGAACTTGTGGATATATGTAAATATGGCATGTATAGGCTAGTTTAAATGGTGATAGTTATAGTTACTTGAGAATTATGTTTTTGGTATATTTTGTGTATAAGTTAAGCCATGTGATTTGGCTTATTTTAGTACTATGTTTTGGTTGTGTATAAGTATGCAATTATGGTATGTTTGGGGCAAGGAATTGATGGAATGAAAATGTGCAAAAGATGTCTTGTTATGTAGTTGATATATGAATGGATTATTCATGATATTTATTAGGTAATTTAATACTCAATTGAATTGGTATATTATGTGTATGAAATGTTATAGAATGATTGCCAATTAGGTTATGAAATGTGGTCATTTATGCTTGTGAATGCTTATGTGTATAGGGTGGAAAATGGCTTTGCAAATAGCCTATTTTTGTCCACACGGGCAGGGACACGGGCGTATGTCTCAGCCGTGTGTGACACATGGTCTTGTTGCGCGGCCGTGTGTCTCCTGGTGTTGAAATGGAATTGAAGTCAGTATGCTCCACACGGCCTCACACACGGGCGTGTGACCGGCCGTGTTGTACAAGTCAGTATATCCCCCTAAATAGCACACGGCCTAGCACACGGGCATGTGACTTGGTCATGTTGATAAGTCAGTATACCCTACAGTTTTGGCACGGCCTGATACACGGACGTGTGTGGCCATTTTGAAGGGCACACAGGCTAGACACACGGGCGTGTGGTTGGCCGTGTGACCCAAGTCAGTATCCTCTCCAGTTTTCACACGGCCTGGCACATAGGCATGTCCTCGGCCGTGTGACACAAGTCAGTATGTATGCCCTGTTTTCACACGGTCTACGACACGGGCGTGTCTACTAGCCGTGTGAGGCACACAGTCTGTTCACACGGGCGTGTGATACTTGAAATGTTGAAATTTTTCTAAGTTTCCAAAATTTTAATATGTTACCGATTTAGTCTCAAATGCATAATTTAAGCTTTATATGTTTGATTTAAGTACATATTGAATGTGAATGAATGATATTTACTGAAATAAGATGATATTTGATAAATGATTGTTCTAAACTGAGTTACTAGTCCAGTAATGCCTCTTAATCTATTCCGACGACGGTTACGGGTTAGGGGTGTTACATTTATTGGTATCAGAGCTACGATTTAGTCGATTCTAGGACTAACGAAGCGTATGTAGTCTAGGTATACATGTCATATATAAAACTGTGATAGTGTGGTGACTCTTGACGTTTTCAAATGTGTTTTTATATAGTCATGGATCCCGAACGAGCTGTGGCGGATGATGTAGAAAGTAACGCGTCAGCTCCCACTCAAGGGATTGCGCCTACTTAATCTAGACCCGTGTCTAGTAGTCACGGGGGTGAGGCTAAAGAAGCCTTCTTTCAGATAATGAATGAGTGGTTCACACAGTACATTCGTATGAACCCAGCTGTTCAGCAACCTCCACCCCTACCTGTTCCCCAACTGATCCCTGTAGTTCCTCAAGGTATTGATCATTTGTGATTAAATAAACCACCTATCGATAAGATACGGAAACATGGAGCTGAGGAATTCAGAGCCACTATTAATGATGACCCTGAGAGAGCCATGTTTTGGCTTGAGAACACGATTCAGGTATTCGACGAATTATCTTGCACACCTGAAGAATGTTTAAAGTGTGTAGTATCACTATTGAGAGACATCGCGTATCAGTGGTGGAATACCTTGATATCCGTAGTTCCGCGAGAAAGAGTTACTTGGGAGTTCTTTCAAGTTGAATTTAGAAAGAAATACATCAGCCAAAGATTTATTGATCAAAAAAGAAAAGAATTCCTTAAATTGAAGCAGGGTCCTATGTCGGTCACAGAATATGAGAGAGAGTTTGTACGACTCAGCAAATATGCTCGTGAATGTGTATCTTTTAAAGCTATAATGTGTAAAAGATTCGTTGATGGATTGAATGAAGAAATCAGAGTGTTAGTTGGAATTCTTGAGCTGAAAGAGTTTGTTGTTTTATTTGACCGAGCTTGTAAAACCGAAGAGCTTTGCAAAGAGAAAAAAAAAGCCAATTCTGAGGCTAGAGATTCTAGAAAGAGATTTACGGGCAAATCACATCAGTCAGCATCAAAAAAATCTAAAGAATATCATCCTCATTCTACGGCTTCTGCGGAAATTTCAATTAGAGACAGAGATACGAGACATTTCAGTTCTAAACCTCAGGCGACATCCGTTGCCAGTGTGGGAAGTGTTAGAAATGCTGGACCTGAATGTAAACACTGCAATAAGAAACATTACAGTGAATGTAGATTAGTGAGCGGAGCTTGCTTTAAATGTGGATCTCTTGATCATTATCTCCGGGACTGTCCGGAAAAGTTTACAGCTGAAAGAAAACAACCAGCGAAAGTAAGTAACACGGCTACTAGAGGGAGACCACCCTAAAACACTGGAAATATGAGTGGTAACTGAGGTGCTACGAGAGATTTGACTGTGAGATCTGAGGCATGAGCACCTTCCAGAGCTTATGCTATTCGTACACGGGAGGAGGCATCATCGCCAAACGTTATTACTGGTACTTTTTCTCTTTTTGATACTATATAGTTGCGTTGATAGATCCTGGATCAACTCATTCATATATCTATATGAATTTAGTATTTGAAAAGAGTTTACATGTCGAGTCTACAAAGTTTGTAATTAAAGTATCGAACCCCTTAGGCAAGTCTGTTTTAGTTGATAAAATTTGTAAGAATTGCCCATTGATGATTCGGGGTTACTGTTTTCGGGCTGACTCGATGCTTCTACCGTTTGATGAGTTTGATGTGATTCTTGGTATGGACTGGTTGACTATGCACGACGCGGTTGTGAATTGTAGACAGAAGACTATCGAATTGAAATGTCAAAATGGTGAGATTATTCGGATTAAGTCTGATGATTCGAATGAATTACCTACTGTGATATCGTCTATGTTAGCTTAGAAATATATGAAAAAGGGTTGTGATGCATATTTTGCATACGTACTGGATACAAAGTTGTCTAAATCAAAGATTGAATATGTACCTGTTGTTTGTAAGTTTTCGGATGTATTTCCAGAAGAATTACCGGGCTTGCCACCGATCAGAGAAGTTGAATTTGGTATTGAATTAGTACTGGGAACAACACTGATATCGATAGCTCCATACAGAATGGCTCCAACAGAATTAAAAGAATTGAAAGCTCAGTTGCAAGAATTAACAGACAGAGGTTTTGCACGACCGAGTTATTCTCCCTAGGGTGCACCGGTATTATTTGTGAAAAAGAAAGATGGCACGATGAGAATGTGTATCAACTACAGACAGCTGAATAAAGTGGCTATAAAGAATAAATATCCTCTACCGCGGATTGATGATTTATTTGATCAGTTGAAAGGGCCTACAGTATTTTCAAAGATTGATTTGAGATCAGGTTACTATCAGTTGCGAGTTAAAGAGTCAGATGTGCCGAAGATCGCATTCAGAATAAGGTATGGACATTATGAATTCCTTGTTATGCCTTTCAGTTTAACCAATGCTCCTGCCATTTTTATGGAATTGATGAATCGAATATTCAGATCGTATTTAGATAGATTTGTTGTTGTATTCATTGACGATATTCTGATCTATTCACGAGATGAATCTGAGCATACCAAACACTTCAGAATTGTGTTACAGACTCTACGTGATAAGCAGGTATTTGCAAAGTTCAGTAAATGTGAGTTTTGGCTCAAAGAGGTTGGATTTTTGGGGCATATTGTCTCAGCTGGCAGTATTAGAGTTGACCCGAGTAAAATTTCTGCTATTGTTGATTGGAAACCTCCGAGAAATGTATTTGAAGTCTGTAGTTTTCTGGGCTTAGCGGGATATTATCGAATATTCGTGAAAGGATTCTCGATGATCGTGACACTGATGACACGACTGCTACAAAAAGACGTGAAGTTCGAATGGTAAGAAAAATGTCAGTAGAGTTTTGAACAGTTGAAAGTACTGTTAACTGAAGCACCAGTTTTAGTTCAACCGGAAACGGGGAAGGAATTTTTGATTTATAGCGATGCATCATTAAATGGTCTGGGATGTGTTCTTATGCAAGAAGGAAATGTCATAGTTTATGCTTCTCGACAATTGAAACCGCATGAAAAGAATTATCCGACATATGATTTAGAGTTGGCCGCAATTGTGTTCGCATTAAAAATTTGGCGACACTACTTATACGGTGAGAAATGTCACATTTATATGGATCACAAAAGCTTGAAATATCTAATGTCACAGAAAGACTTGAACCTACGACAGAGAAGATGGCTTGAGCTACTGAAAGATTATGAATTTGTGATTGATTATCACCCGGGAAAAGCTAATGTTGTTGCTGATGCCTTGAGCCGAAAATCTTTGTTTGCACTACGAACGATGAACACCCAGTTGATGATTTGTGATGATGGGTCTATTTTAGCTTAATTAAAAGCTAAACCAGTATTTCTTCAACAAATCTGTGAAGCTCAAAAAGATGACAGTGATTTACAAGCTAAACGAATTCAATGTGAGTCTAATTCTGATTCAGAATTTCATATTGGAACTGATGACTGTTTAATGTTTCGAAATAGAATTTATGTACCGAAAAATATAGAGTTTATTCAGAAAATCTTGCATGAAGCACACAGTAGTCACTTTTCTGTTCATCCTCAGAAAATCCTGCGTGAAGCACACAGTAGTCACTTTTCTATTCATCCGGGTAGCATCAAGATGTATAACGATCTAAAATAGTTGTATTGGTGGTCGGGTATGAAACGGGATATATCAGAGTTTGTATCGAAATGTTTGATATGTCAGCAAGTCAAAGTTAAACATCAAGTACCATCAGGATTACTACAGCCTGTAATGATTCTTGAGTGGAAATGGGATAGAGTTACAATGGATTTTGTATCGGGAATGCCCCTATCTCCGAAAAAGAAAGATGTTATCTGGGTTTTCGTTGATCGACTAACGAAGTCTGCTCATTTTATACCGGTACGTACAGATTACTCACTTGATAGATTAGCAGAATTGTACATTTCTGAGATTGTTCGGTTGCACGGAGTGCCACTATCTATTATTTCTGATAGGGATCCGAGATTTAAATCACGATTCTAGAAGAAACTGTAAGAAGCTCTGGGAACCAAGTTGAATTTCAGTACTGCTTTTCATCCTCAGACTGACGGTCAGGCTGAGAGAGTTATTCAGATTCTCGAAGACATGTTGAGATGTTATATTTTAGAGTTTGAGGGCAGTTGGGAAAAATACTTATCATTGATTGAATTCGTGTATAATAACAGTTTCCAAATGAGTATAAGGATGGCACCGTACGAAGCTTTATATGGCCGCAAATGTCGAACTTCGCTATACTGGACTGAATTGAGTAAGAAAAAGATTCACGGGGTTAAATTGATCAGAGAAACTGAAGAAAAAGTGAAAACGATCCGTGACAGTTTAAAAGCAGCTTCAGATTGACAGAAATCCTACGCGGATTTAAAACGTAGAGAAATTGAATTTCAAGTCGGGGACCGGGTGTTTCTAAAAGTGTCACCTTGGAAAAAGGTTCTTCAATTCAGCCGTAAAGGAAAGTTAAGTCCGCGATTAATTGGGCCGTATGAGATCGTTGAAAGAATAGGGCCTATAGCATATCGACTAGCTTTACCGTTAGAACTTGAAAAGATCCATAATGTTTTTTCACATTTCTATGCTACGTCGATACAGATCCGATCCGTCACATGTGATTTCTCTGGTAGATGTTGAAATACAAACTGATTTAACGTATAGTGAAGAACCGATCAGGATTCTGGCCCGTGAGATCAAAGAGTTGAAAAATAAATGCATAACCCTAGTAAAGGTTCTCTGGCATAAACACGGGATTGAGGAAGCTACGTGGGAACCCGAGGAAGCTATCCGAAAACAGTACCCTAACTTATTTACCGGTAAGATTTTTGGGGACGAAAATCCCTAAAGGGGGAGAGTTGTAACAGCCCATTTTTAGGTCAAATTGGAATAGTGGTTTTGGGACCACAAACCCGAGGCTAAAATATTTATTTTATTATTTTATTGAATTTTACAGCATGATAGAATTATTATGTGAAAGTTTCGTAAAGAAATTTACTGTTTGAATGCTTAATTCGATAAAAAGGACTAAATCGTGTAAAGCGTAAAACTTGTATTCTATTAGCTAAAAGTGTCAAATAGCTATAGAACATTAAAGTAAAGGTCCTTAAGTGGTAAATAGACCATTTATGGTTAGTGAATGATAATAGCATGGCAATTGGTGTAATTTTTAATATTTTTAAGGTTAAAATGGTAAATGATTAATAAATGTTATAATAAAAAAAACCAAAATTCATTTTATATTATCATCATCTTATTTACCCGAATTTGACAAGAAGAAAAGAAGAAATTCTAGGTTTTCTATTCGGTACTTGCAAGATTAATTTGGTAAGTGTTTTTGACTCAGTTTTTAATGATTTCTACGTTTTTGAGACCGTTGCTTTGTATTCTAGCTAGCCCATACCCTAGATTTTGTAATTTTTGAAGATTTAACATGTTGCCATTGTTTAATACTTGAGTTCTTTGATGTTTAATGATAGATTATGGAAGCTTGATGATAGTTAAACTAGTTTTGTAAAGTGATTTTTGACAAAAATGCAAAATAGGGATTAATTTGTAAAAATGTAAAATGTGGTGGTTAAAAGTGTGAAATAATGAAAGATATGGGCTGCTAGGAGTCTCTATGAAATTCGGCTAGACATGGGTAGGTACTAAATTGCATGAATTTGCAATTTTATGTGATAATGACTAAATTGTAAAAATTGAAAAGTATAGGGGAAAATGTGTAAATTTTCCAAAACATGAATTATGGACTAAATTGAATAGATTGAATGCTGAATGTATTGAATTTGATAATATATAGATCAAGATAAGCTGAGATCGAGTTTAGATCGGGGAAAAGGAAAGATCGACGAATAGCCGATAGTTTTTATCCGAGCAATACGAGGTAAGTTCGTATAATTAGAATCGAACTTTTAAATACTTGTAATTATTGATATGAATGTATGTGGTTGAGTAATTGATATACTTGAAATAAAAATACCTTATTGATATAGTTTAATGGTTACCAAGCCCCGTTTGAACTGTATGAATTCATAGGATACAAGTGACATGTCACTAGGGTTACCGTTTTGGTCGAGCTCCTGCATTTGTTGCGGACTCACCACACCGTATGAGCTTCTCGATATATCACTCGTAAGAGCTTATCATTTTCAGCTCATTGAGCTTACCGCTTTCAACTCTTATGAGCTTACATCGCTCACCTTGATAGAGCTTACCGTTTCAGCTCAATAGAGCTTACTGTTCCTCAGCTCAAGAGGAGCTTACCGATCATAGCTCGAAAGAGCATAAATGATAATGAATTGACGGATTACTAATGTTTACCACTCGAGTATCCTTTTGGATTTCTAATTGGTTCAACGGGCATAAATTCTGTTTATACGGATGAGTACTGTTACTGAATGAATTATTGATTATCTGATTGAGAATGAAATGTTCGATGCAATATATATGGAGTATTGAATTGTGATAATAGATGATTTCATGTATTAATATGACTAACCTATGGATGAATGCTTGTGATAGGCATTTCGAAATTTTATGGAGTTTACCTTATATTATTTGTATTGAATTGGTAAGTTTAATTCAAAATTATACGGGCTTACTAAGCTATAAAGCTTACTCTGTTTCTTTTTATATGTTTTATAGAGGTTCGTTAGCTCTCTCGTTTCTGATACGAACTCGGATCGTTGAAGATTCGAGTCGTAATATGTGCCCGACCGTAAAATGGAGTAAGTAAGGCTTTCAAGAAATTGGATTAAGAAAGAATGGGAATTAGGCTCAAAAGAGGTTCGTTGGTGTATGGAGAGGTTAAAAGAGATGAATTGAATAATTGACTAAGAGTTCAAGCCGAACTAACACAATAATGTGTTAACCCGAGTCTTAAATAAACACTTAGGTTGGGAAGGGTTCGATGGAAGGCTAAGGTAGATAGGTGGAAACCTTGACCCGCTATCAATAAGTGATAGGAACCTTGGTATAGTTGAACGCCACACTTTGGGGGTACAAAGTGATAAGTTCGGTAGACAAAGACAAGGATGACGCCACAAGGGTTGCTTGATAAGTCAACAAGTCTTTGGAGAAAATTGAGAGTTGAAAACAAACTCACAAGTTAACAAAGTAATATGATTGTTCATTGCCTTACAAATGAGAATGACAAACTATTTATAGGCTAATTTTTGGAGTAGCTGAATGGACAATGCATAGACTTAAAAGCTAATTAAATTTGGCTAGAAAATTCTAGAATGAACTAGAAGAAAAATCATTAGAAAACAAGTCCGAATTCGGCTGAATGGAGCTTCATTAGTCAGCTTAATGAACAAGCAAAAGTGTTTGGAAGATGGTGAATGAATGGCCAAATCATCATATTGTTTCCTTGATGCATTCATGTATGTTTAGTAATAAATGATAGCCTTAGTTAATGAATGTGCAGCCCCTAGATGTTCTTACACCTCCCTTGGCCGAATGAAGCTTGTATGTTCCTTGAATATTTGAATGGTCAACTTGGATATGCATGAACATGCATAAAATGTCCCCATGTAGGTTCTTCTTTAATTACGGGTCATGAATCTTCAAATACATGTATATAAATTAGCCTCCACTTGCATGAACGTCCCTAATACATGTCTCCCTTCAAATGCCATCCATTGAACACTAGTTGTGCATGTATCCTTCCATACAATGTATTGAGCCATGCATGAACCTTATTAAATGTACTCAATACATTCGGCTGAACCTATAAGAAACATGAACACATTAAATCCCAATATATATTCGGTTGAACAAATTAAGATCATGAACTAGGCATCATAAATATCATGCTAAGCTAAGTTGAACACCTTAATTAAAGACTAGCTAGTAGTATTAAGTTCAGCTAGCTCAAACTAAGTGAAAATATTTAATGAACTTATTTAAGCTAGGATTTTCGTTAATGAGCTGTAGCAAACTAATTAGTATAAAACTAAAACTTAGTTTAATTTACTGAAATAAAGAACGAGCTGAAAGTAAGCTCGATTGAGCTCAAACGAACCGAAATAAGCTCAAATGAGCTGAATTGAGCTGGTCGGAACTAGCACAAGCTAAGTCAGCTTAAAGAAGGGTGCGAATCAAGCTTATTGAGCTGGGCACTTTATGTTCGGCTATCCCATCCTCCCATACTCGAGCAATGAATCTTGCTACGGCCTCTTGGAACTTCTTGGCACGAGCTCGGGTGATTGGACCCTCGGGTAGCTCTAAGGGTTCGACGCCTAGCTTGTTGGACGAGCTCACATCATCCCCCCTCTCTTCAAGGCGATTCATCCTCGAATCGTCACCTATATCAAAAGGAGAGAGATCAGCAACATTGAAACTTGCACTAACTCCATACTCACCCGGTAGATCGATTTTGTAAACGTTGTCATTGATCCGTTCCAACACTTGGAATGGACCATCTCCCCTTGGTTGAAGTTTAGATTTTCGTTGCTCGGGAAATCGTTCTTTGCGCATATGGATCCAAACCCAATCTCCAGGTTCGAATATAACTTGTTTGCACTTATTTGCACTTCGAACATATTGTTCAGTCCTCCTCTCAATGTTATCTTTAACATTCCTGTGCAATTGTTTAACAAACTCTGCCTTCTTTTTACCATTTACATTTACTAACTCGTTAGAAGGCATAGGTACTAAGTCAAGAGGGGTAATAGGATTGAAACCATATACTACCTCAAATGGAGAGTATTTCGTGGCCGAGTGAACAGTCCGATTGTATGCAAACTCCACATGAGGCAAACATTCTTCCCACAATTTCAAATTCTTACGCAAGATGGCTCGAAGTAAGGTTGATAGAACACGATTGACTACTTCAGTTTGGCCATCCGTTTGGGGGTGGCATGCTGTCGAAAATAGTAGCTTGGTGCCTAACTTCCCCCACAAAGTTATCCAAAAGTGACTTAAAAACTTCGTGTCTCTATCGAAAACTATGGTTCGAGGAATCCCGTGCAACCTAACAACTTTTTTGAAAAACAAATTAGCAACGTTAGTAGCGTCATCAGTTTTATTGCAAGGGATAAAATGAGCCATTTTTGAAAAAAGATCGACGATAACAAATATAGAATTTCTCCCTTGTTTGGTTCTAGGGAGACCTAGAATGAAGTCCATTGATATGTCGACCCATGGTGCATCGGGAATGGGCAATGGAGTATACAATCCATGCGGCTTAATTCGTGACTTTGCTTGCTTACAGGTAATGCAACGATCACACTTCCTTAAAACATCATGCTTCATTTTGGGCCAAAAAAATCGCTCGTGCAGTATTGCTAAAGTTTTGGCAACTCCAAAGTGGCCCATGAGTCCACCACTATGTGCTTCATCAATGAGCACGTCTCGCACGGATCCTTGAGGCACGCAAAGCTTGCCTTCGCGAAAAATATATCCCTCGTGCCTAAAATACTTCCAATGTGCTCCATGCAAACATTTCTCATAGATTTCTCCAAAATCAAGATCAAACTTATATAATTCTTTTATAAACTCAAAACCAAACAACTTAGAATCTAGTAAGTTAACAAGCGCATACCTTCGTGACAAGGCATCGGCTACAACGTTTTCCTTACCTTTCTTGTACTTGATTACGTACGAAAATGATTCCAAAAATTCCACCCACTTAGCATGGTGTTTATTGAGCTTTGTTTGTCCCTTGAGGTGCTTAAGAGCCTCGTGGTCCGAATGAATGACAAACTCCTTGGGCCATAGATAATGCTGCCACGTTTCCAAGGCTCGGATCAACGAGTACAATTCTTTGTCATAGGTTGGGTAGTTCAAGGTAGCCCCATTGAGCTTCTCGCTAAAATATGCTACAGGCCGTCCATCTTGCATCAAGACAGTACCGATTCCAAGACCTGAAGCATCACACTTAATCTCGAATGTTTTGTTAAAGTCAGGCAAAGATAACAATGGGGCATTAGTTAGACATTCTTTAAGCTTATTAAAAGCAGCTTCTTGTTCGTCAGCCCACACAAAAAGAGAGTTTTTCTTGATTATACCTGTCAAAGGGGCGGCTATGGTGCTAAAATTAGGGACAAACCTTCGGTAGAAGCTCGCCAACCCGTGAAAACTCCTCACTTGGCTGATACTCATTGGACGTGGCCATTCATTTATTGCCTTGACCTTTTCTTGGTCAACTTCCAAGCCACGAGCGCTAACAACAAAACCTAGAAAAACAACTTTGTTAGTGCAAAAAGAACATTTCTTTAAGTTAGCGTATAATACCTCTTTTCGAAAAACCTCCATCACCGCACGCAAATGCTGAACGTGATCTTCCAAGTTCTTGCTATAAATCAAAATATCGTCAAAATACACAACGCAAAATTTTCCAATAAATGAGCGTAAAACATGATTCATTAGGCGCATGAAAGTACTAGGGGCGTTTGTAAGCCCAAATGGCATTACCAACCATTCATACAAACCATACTTAGTCTTGAATGCGGTTTTCCATTCGTCTCCTTCTCGTATTCAGATCTGATGGTAGCCACTCTTTAAATCGATCTTTGAGAAAAGTTGGGCTCCACTAAGTTCATCAAGCATATCGTCGAGGCGGGGAATGGGATGGCGATACTTGACGGTGATTTTGTTGATGGCGCGGCAGTCCACACACATTTGCCATGACCCGTCCTTTTTTGGAACCAGTAAGATTGGAACCGCACATGGACTTAGACTTTCACGAATGTAGCCCTTGTCCATCAATTCAGCTACTTGCCTCTCCAACTCCTTTGTCTCTTCGGGGTTACTCCGATAGGCCGATCTATTAGGAATCGAGGCACCGGGGATGAAATCAATTTGGTGCTCAATGCCTCGAATGGGAGGCAATCCGTTCGGCACTTCTTCAAGAAAGACATCGCCAAATTCCTGCAACAAAGACATAATAGGAGCAGGCAAAGAAGTTTCTATTTCGTTAGTTTCTAATAAGCATTCCTTGTACATGAGTACAAGAACGGGTTGTCTTGCCATCAAGATCTTTCGAATCTCTCTCTTCCTCGCAAAAAACACTCATTTTTTCATTTTCACTATCTCTTTCTTTTTCTTTGTTCTCTCGTGTTTTTATCTCTTTTTCCTCACTTTTTCCTCTCTTTTTCTTTTCATTCTTTTTATTTTGCTCTTTTTCTTTTTCTCTCTCAACAGATTGTTTCATCTTGAGTTGGTCTTCATACACTTGCTTTGGTGTGAGAGGGGCAAGGGTAACATTCTTTCCGAGTTGTTTGAATGAGTACCGGTTTGTGTAGCTGTCATGGACTACTCGCCGATCAAATTGCCAAGGACGTCCTAGCAGCAAGTGGCCCGCATGCATCGGTACAACATCACAAGTCACTTCATCTTGGTACTTGCCTATGGAGAACGTCACTTTAGCTTGCTTCGTAACCTTGAGCTCACCTCCGTCATTTAGCCATTGCAACTTATAAGGATTCGGATGCTTCGTCGTGGCTAAACCAAGCTTTTCAACAAGTAAAGAGCTCGCGACATTGGTGCAACTCCCTCCGTCGATAATCAAACTGCACACCTTGCCTTGAACATGGCAACGAGTGTGGAAGATGTTTTCCCGTTGTTGTTCCTCCTCCACTCCTTGGATTTGCAAACTCCGCTTAACAACGAGAATTTCTCCTTCGACGGGAAACTCAAGCTCTTCATCTTCCTCTGTGGGATCTTCAGGCTCTTCCTCTCGCTCATCTTCAGACTCGATTTCTCCATTTGGCCGCACCACCATCACTCGCCGATTCGGACATTGGCTAGCAATGTGGCCCCTTCCTTGACATTTAAAGCATTTTATATCCCGAGAACGGTTTGAGATGGGCTCACCTTTGTTCTTGCTAGTCTCGCCACTTGGTGGATTAGGCTTGGTGGCAACGAAAGGCTCCTTAGGGCGGATGGGAGCTTTGCTCGTGCCTTGAGTCCACTTGTTAGTAGAGGTGGCCGGATATGCCCGGGAAACTCCCTTTCTCTTCAGTTGTTTCTCTATTTTTATTGCCATATGCACCATGTCCATGACTTCGACGTAGTGCTGAAGTTCGATAATATTGGCAATATCTCGGTTTAAACCGGCTAGGAATCTCGCCATTGTTGCTTCACGATATTCCTCCACATCGGCCCTTATCATGGCAATCTCCATATCTTTATAGTAGTCTTCGACGCTCCGATTGCCTTGTGTAAGATTTTGCAGCCGTTGGTACAACTCTCGATGGTAGTAGGAAGGCACAAATCATTTTCGCATGACCGCCTTCATTTCGGCCCAATTTGAGATAGGTCGCTCACCGTTCCTTCTCCGGCTAGTCACCAATTGATCCCACCACACGATCGCGTAGTCTGAGAATTCAATGGCTGCTAGCTTGACCTTTTTGTTCTCCGAGTAATTATGGCACTCGAAGACAAACTCCATTTTCTTTTCCCACTCTAAGTAGGCTTCAGGGTCATTCTTGCCTTGGAATGGCGGGATAGTCATCTTGATGTTTTTGAGATTGTCGTCAGGACGATCTCTATCTCGTTGCCCGTGGTTTCTCCGACCTTGATCTCGAACACTTTGAACGGACGCATGTTCGCTATCATGGTCACTTGGCTCATATAAGTCCTCTTGGGCTGGTCTAGGTGGTACACGATCTCGCCTTTTATTTTGGGGAGTTCTTAAGCGTTGTACCTCCCCTCCGAGTTGATCCAATTGGTCTTGCAGAGGCTCGATTATTTCTCGAAGCATTCGTTGGAACTCCCGAAACATTGCTTGTTGGGCTAAATCGGGAACTCCTCCACCTTGAGCAACGTTGCGAATGGGACGCAAACCTCCTCCGTCTATTAGACGTCTATCAGGACTTTCAGACATTTTTTTTAACACACTTCAAAAGCTCACCAATCACTCACAAAGAAAGACACTCAATTTTCGGCTTTTATTTCTCTCTAATAATCTCACCAACCTCTCTTGCCTTTTACCACTCGGTTTTCGCCTCTCGAAGTTCTCCACAAACTAGGTAGACAAATCAACACCTCTTTGGGGTCGGCTTACAAATTTGATGTGGCTTGGTGGGAGACTATTATCGGGACTAGGTAGGCTATCAAATAAGAAATGGTAAGTCGGGTTTAAGTGTGGCGAATGGAATAGAAGTAGAGTATAAGAAATGATCGGGAAATAGAATGAAGGAAGAACGAAACAACTCACCACTTTTTTTTTAAATTCGTATATATATATACCCTTTTTTTATTTCTTTTTTTTCTCTTTTTTTTATAACACTCTAAATAATATATTTTGAATACAATAAGAAGAATATAACTTTTGATTTTTTTTTACGAATTTTTTTTCGATTTTTTTTTACGAAATACTCCCTCCTCGGGACTCCCGAGAACGTCGATACTTACTCGAATTTAGCCTGGCTCTGATACCAACTTGATACGAACTCGGCTCGTTGAAGATTCGAGTCGTAATATGTACCCGACCGTAAAATGGAGTAAGTAAGGCTTTCAAGAAATTGGATTAAGAAAGAATGGGAATTGGGCTCAAAAGAGGTTCGTTGGTGTATGGGTAGGTTAAAAGAGATGAATTGAATAATTGACTAAGAGTTCAAGCCGAACTAACACAATAGGGTGTGTTAACCCGAGTCTTAAATAAACACTTAGGTTGGGAAGGGTTCGGTGGAAGGCTAAGGTAGATAGGTGGAAACCTTGACCCGCTATCAATAAGTGATAGGAACCTTGGTATAGTTGAACGCCACACTTTGGGGTTACAAAGTGATAAGTTCGATCGACAAAGACAAGGATGACGCCACAAGGGTTGCTTGATAAGTCAATAAGTCTTTGGAGAAAATTGAGAGTTGAAAACAAACTCACAAGTTAACAAAGTAATATGATTGTTCATTGCCTTACAAATGAGAATGACAAACTATTTATAGGCTAATTTTTGGAGTAGCCGAATGGACAATGCATAGACTTAAAAGCTAATTAAATTTGGCTAGAAAATTCTAGAATGAACTAGAAGAAAAATCATTAGAAAACAAGTCCAAATTCGGCTGAATGGAGCTTCATTAGTCAGCTTCATGAACAAGCAAAAGTGTTTGGAAGATGGTGAATGAATGGCCGAATCATCATATTGTTTCCTTGATGCATTCATGTATGTTTAGTAATAAATGATAGCCTTAGTTAATGAATGTGCAACCCCTTGATGTTCTTACACCTCCCTTGGCCGAATGAAGCTTGTATGTTCCTTGAATATTTGAATGGTCAACTTGGATATGCATGAACATGCATAAAACGTCCCCATGTAGGTTCTTCTTTAATTACGGGTCATGAATCTTCAAATACATGTATATAAATTAGCCTCCACTTGCATGAACGTCCTTAATACATGTCTCCCTTCAAATGCCATCCATTGAACACTAGTTGTGCATGTATCCTTCCATACAATGTATTGAGCCATGCATGAACCTTATTAAATGTACTCAATACATTCGGCTGAACCTACAAGAAACATGAACACATTAAATCCCAATATATATTCAGTTGAACATATTAAGATCATGAACTAGGCATCATAAATATCATGGTAAGCTAAGTTGAACACATTAATTAAAGACTAGCTAGTAGTATTAAGTTCAGCTAGCTCAAACTAAGTGAAAATATTTAATGAACTTATTTAAGCTAGGATTTTCGTTAATGAGCTGTAGCAAACTAATTAGTATAAAACTAAAACTTAGTTTAATTTACTGAAATAAAGAACGAGCTGAAAGTAAGCTCGATTGAGCTCAAACGAACTGAAATAAGCTCAAATGAGCTGAATTGAGCTGGTCGGAACTAGCACAAGCTAAGTCAGCTTGAAGAAGGGTGCGAATCAAGCTTATTAAGCTGGGCACTTTTTGTTCGGCTATTCCATCCTCCCATACTCGAGCAATGAATCTTGCTACGGCCTCTTGGAACTTCTTGGCACGAGCTCGAGTGATTGGACCCTCGGGTAGCTCTAAGGGTTCGGCGCCTAGCTTGTTGGACGAGCTCACATCAGTTTCGGACAAGTCGGAGCTGCACATCACACTATCCAATTTTCGATTGGTACTTTTGAACTTGTGGATATATTTAAATATGGCATGTATAGGCTAGTTTAAATGGTGATAATTATGGTTACTTGAGAATTATGTTTTTGGTATATTTTGTGTATAAGTTAAGCCATGCGATTTGGCTTATTTTAGTACTATGTTTTTGTTGTGTATAAGTATGCAATTATGGTATGTTTTGGGCAAGGAATTGATGGAATGAAAATGTGCAAAATATGTATTATTAAGTAGTTGATATACGAATAGATTATGCATGATATTTATTAGGTAATTTAATACTCAATTGAATTGGTATATTATGTGTATGAAATGTTATAGAATGATTGCCAATTGGGTTATGAAATGTGGTCATTTATGCTTGTGAATGCTTATGTGTATAGGGTGGCAAATGGCTTTGCAAATAGCCTATTTTTGTCCACACGGGCAGGGACACGGGCGTGTGTCTCAGCCGTGTGTGACACATGGACTTGTTGCGCAGCCGTGTGTCTCCTGGTGTTGAAATGGAATTGAAGTCAGTTTGCTCCACACGGCCTCACACACGGGCGTGTGACCGGCCGTGTGGTACAAGTCAGTATATCCCCCTAAATGGCACAAGGCCTGGCACACGGGGGTGTGACTTGGCCGTGTTGATAAGTCAGTATACCCTACAGTTTTGTCACGGCCTGATACACGGGCGTGTGTGGCCATTTTGAAGGGCACACAGGCTAGACACATGGGTGTGTGGTTGGCCGTGTGACCCAAGTCAGTATCCTCTCTAGTTTTCACACGGCCTGGCACACGGGCGTGTCCTCGGCCGTGTGACACAAGTCACTATGTATGCCCTGTTTTCACACGGTCTACGACATGGACGTGTCTACTAGCCGTGTGAGGCACACGGTCTGTTCACGCGGACGTGTGAGACTTGAAATGTTGAAATTTTTCTAAGTTTCCAAAATTTTAATATGTTACCGGTTTAGTCCTGAATGCATGATTTAAGCTTTATATGTTTGATTTAAGTACATATTGAATGTGAATGAATGATATTTACTGAAATAAGATGATATTTGATAAATGATTGCTCTGAAGTGAGTTACTAGTCCGGTAATGCCTCTTAACCTATTCCGGCGATGGCTACGGGTTAGGGGTGTTACATAAAGTCTTGAATGAATGCCTCAAGGATATTTCTAGAAGCAATTGCTCTTTCATGTGGAGATCTCTTGCCAAGGTTTGGCCCCTTTTGCGTCAAAGTCTTCTTTGGTCAGTTGGTGATGGGAATCTTATCAAATTCTAGATTGATAATTGGATACCAAAGGTGGGTCCTCTTATTAACCATTTTTTGGCTACTTCCTTGATTGATGAGTCTATCACTCATAGAGAGGCTGTGAATATGAAGGGTAATTAGAATTGAGAGTGTAACAGCCTGTTTTCAGTGAAATTGGAACAGTGGTTTCAGGACCACAAATCCGAAGTCAGAAAATTTAGTTTACTATTATTTTATGGTTTATAGTATGATAGAAATATCGTATAAAAATTTTGTTAAGAAATTTTACCGTTTACATGCCTAATTTGATAAAAAGGATTAAATTGCATTAAGTGCAAAGGTTTTGTTCTCATAGCTAAAGGTAGTAAATAGCTATAGAATTTTAAATTGGAGGTCCTTATATAGTAAATAGGTCATTAAAGTGCTTAGTGGATAAGTATGAATAGTCATCATTGGAAATTGAAAGAAATATTAAGGTTAATTTTGGAAATTAGTGATTAAAGTTATAATAAATAAAATAAAATAATCTATTCTCATCATCTTCCACCAAAGAAAAAAAAAAGGAAAGAAACCTAGCCATAGAAACTTGAATTTGGACAAGCTTATTTTGCTCAATTAGGTATGTATTTTTGTCCTATATTTTATGATTTCTATGTTTCTAAGATCGTAGTAGCTTAATCTAGCTAGTTCGGGGATTAATTTGCAAAATTGTTAAAGTATTAGGGTTCTGCCATTGATGAATATGCTTGAATTTTGAAGTTTAATGATAGAAAATGAATGGTTGTTGTTAGATAAACAACTTTTGTAAAGAGAATTTTGATTAAAAATCAATTAGGGATTAAATTGAAAAAGATTATGAATTTATGGTAAAATTTGTGAATTTTGTGAAATATATGGGCTGCTATTAATATGTATAAAATAGGCTAGGCTTTAGTAAGGATTAAATTGTATGAATTTCATTTTTCGAGCCTAAGGACTAAATTACAAAGGAATTAAAAGTGTAGGGCAAAATGGTAAATTTTTCTAAATTCCATGTTGGATTAAATTGAATGAGAATTATATTGAAATGAGTTAAATTCATTCATATAGATCCTTTCAGACCTCGTATAGAGTTAGATCAAGGCAAAGAGAAAATATCTTATTAGTCGCCTTCGAATCTACATACACTTGTCGAGGTAAGTTCGTGTAATTAAATTGTACATTTATATGTGTTAAATTGAATTATTTGTTTGTGAATTGTATAATTGCCATGAATAAATACCGGTTGTATATTCGACAATTACCGAGCCCTGTTTGAACTTTAGGAATCCGTAGGATACAAATGACATGTCATTAGGGTCACCGATTTCAGCTCTTATGAGCTTCCCGATACT
This sequence comes from Gossypium sturtianum, assembly GCA_025698515.1. Lineage (NCBI taxonomy): Eukaryota > Viridiplantae > Streptophyta > Magnoliopsida > Malvales > Malvaceae > Gossypium > Gossypium sturtianum. The sequence continues at coordinate 122,265,257 of CM046952.1, forward strand.
AAGCTCGCATGAGCTTCCTGTTATTCAGCTCGCATGAGCTTTCCGTTATTCAGCTCACATGAGCTTCCCGTTATTTAGCTCAGAGGAGCTTACCGTTTACAGCTCGTATGAGCATACATGTTCATGAATTGACGAATTACAGTTTAGTACACTTCGCGTGTACTATCCGTGTATCCAATGATATTCTAAATGGTTCAACGGACACAGTTCTGTTACGAGATTATATGAGTTCGATATGAACTATTACTGGTATTTACATGAAATACATGAAATATGATTATTTTGATGAATTCAACCATGTGTGTGTTGGATCTTATATGTGATTTTCATGGCTAATATGTTGGTGATCATGTGTTTAGGATTTTGGCCAAATTGGTTGATATATGCTTTGTTTACTTACCAATTTTATGGATATATGGTAAGTTTTTTAAATTTTGTGTTATACGAACTTACTAAGCTTAAATGCTTACTCTGTGTTATTTTCCATGTTTTATAGTAATTCGAAGCTCAAATGCAGGTTGGAAGATGGTCAGAGCTATTTCACACTATCCATCGATCCTTTTGGTACTTTCAATAAATTAATTCTGGTTATAATGGCATGTATTGGTTAATCTGGCCAATGTTGGCATATAATTGTTTTGTTCAGATTAGCCACTTATATGACTTGTGTTTGGTATATTTTGATGTATATATATATATATATATATGTGTGGCATTACCATATTTGATGTGTGTTTAACATAGTAGAATGATGAAAAGTAAAATGTGGTTTGAGTATGCATATATGTATTTGGTCATTTAGGTAAGTTTGGATACTTGGTTGACATGTTTTTAAGTTGTCATTTGAGGTGCCTAAGGGCATATTGGTTGTATGTGGTGATATTTCTTGTTTAAGACTTGATTTTGGCTAGTTTTGAATGCCTTGTTATGGCTTGTTGATGTGCAAAAATGTTGAGTTAGCTTGGTGTCAAATTGGGTGAGAAATGTGGCTTTGAAAATGGCCTATTTTCATCCACACGGGCAGAGACACGGGCATGTGTCTCAGCCGTGTGTCTCAGCCGTGTGTGACACACGGCCAGGTGACATGGTCGTGTGTCCCTTGTATCTTTTAAATTGCGCAAGTCAGTATGCTCAAACGGCCTAGCACACGGGCATGTGGCTTTGCCGTGTGGCCCAAGTGAGGGAGTTACACGGGCATAGACACGGGCTGGGACACGACCGTGTGTCCCTATTTCGAATGTTCACACGGTCTAAGACACGGGCATGTCCCTTGGCCGTGTGACCCCTGCATCTTTGAAAAATTTTAATGTTTTCTGAAAAATTCTTTGAGTACTCGATTTAGTCCTGACTTGTTTTTAATGCGTATTTTGGGCCTCGAGGGCTCGCATAAGAGACAGTATATTTGATTTCAATTGGTTTCTCACATGAATGTTGTACGATATGAAATGTCTGTTTATTTGATCTGTAAACTCTTGTAATGGTCTGTAACCCTGTTCTGCCGATGGATATGGGTCAGGGGTGTTACATTTATTGGTATCAGAGTTACGGTTTAGTCGATTCTCAGACTGAACGTAGCGTATAAGAGTTTAGTTGTACGTGCCATTATATAACCTATGATAGTGTGATATCTCCTGACCATTTTAAAACATGTTTTCATATAGCAATGACATCCAACCGAGCTGATTCTGATGAAGTAGAGAGTAACATTCAAGCCTCCATTAAAGGAGTAGCTTCGAGTGGTACAAGGCCCGTATTTGAGGGCCGAGAAAGAAAGGCTAAAGAAGCCTTCTTCCAGTTGATGAATGAGTGGTTCACTGAGTTTGTACGAATGAACCCGGTTGTTCAACAACCTCCACCCCCTCCTGTTCCTCAACCAGTTCTCATTATTCCTCAAAGTACGAAACTTATCAGAGTTGGTAAACTTCCTGTTGATAAGATCCGTAAGTACAATGCTGAAGAATTCTGAGCTACAGCTGAGGATGATCTTGAGAGAGCTGAGTTTTGTTTAGAAAATACTATCAGAGTTCTTGATGAATTATCTTGTTCACAGGCTGAATGTCTTAAGTCTGCGGTATCTCTATTAAAAGATCCAGCTTATCAGCGGTGGAATACGTTGATTTCTGTTGTGCCAAGAGATCGGGTCACTTGGGAATTCTTTCAAACCGAGTTCCGAAAGAAATACATCAGTCAGAGGTTTATTGACCAGAAACGTAAAGAATTTTTGGAGCTTAAACAAGGTTGTATGACAGTGTCCGAGTATGAACGAGAATTTGTTCGATTGAGAAAATATGCTTGAGAATGTATTTCGACTAAAACTGTAATGTGTAAGCGGATTGAAGATAGTTTAAACGAAGATATAAAACTATTAGTCGGAATCCTCTAGTTGAAAGAATTTGTTGTACTAGTTGATCGGGCATATAAAGCTAAAGAGCTGAGTAAAGAGAAAAGACACGCTGAAATTGAAGCCAAATAATTGAGAAAGAGATTGACGGGAAAGTCATACCAGTCAGCATCAAAGAAATTTAAAGAACAGCACTACCGTTCTACTACTTCTACGGGATACTCCGGTAGAGACAGAGGTACCCGACGTTCCAGTCCTAAATCTTAGGCTACATCTATAGTGAGTGTAAGTAGTGCTAGAAACACCAGGCCCAAGTGCAAGCACTGTAGCAAGCTACATTTCGGTGAGTGTCGAATGAAGAGTAGAGCTTGTTTTAGATGTGGTTCCTTTTATCACTATCTTAGAGATTGCCCGGAGAAATTTGAAAAAGATAATATTCAAACTTCGAGGTCGAGCAACACAGTTGTGAGAGGTAGACCACTTCGTAATCCTAGAAATGTGAGTGGTAGCCGTGGTGTGACGAAAGACTCTACTGTAAGGTTTGAGGCACAAACAGTAGCTAGAGCTTATGTTATTTGTGCGTGCGAAGATGTTTTTACGCCAGATGTTATTACCGGTACTTTCTCTCTTATTGATACTGATGTAACTGCTTTAATTGATCCCGGATTGACTCATTCATATGTTTGCACAAAATTAGTGTCTAGTAAAATTTTACCTGTTGAATCCACTGAATTCGTGGTTAAAGTATCGAACCCTCTAGGTCAGTATGTGTCAGTTGATAAGGTTTGCAAGAACTGTCCGTTAATGATTCAGGGTTACTATTTTTCGGCTGATTTGATGCTATTACCTTTCGATGAATTTGATGTGATATTGGGCATGGATTGGCTAACTCTGTATGATGCTGTGGTAAATTGTAGACGAAAGCATATCATATTGAAATGTCAGAATGGTGAGATACTTCATATTGAATCAGATAAATTGAATGGGTTGCCTATTATGATATCAGCTATGTCAACACAGAAATATGTGAGAAAAGGTTGTAATGCTTACCTTGCTTATGTATTGGATGCTAAAGTGTCTGAGTAGAAGCTTGATTTAGTGCCAGTGATTTGCGAGTATCCTGATGTGTTTCTAGAGGAGTTACCTGGATTACCGCCAGTCAGAAAAGTTGAATTTGCTATAGAGATTGTACTAAGAACAACACCGATATCGATAGCACCATACAGAATGGCTCCTACTAAGTTAAAAGAGTTGAAAGCATAGTTGTAAAAGTTGATTGATAGGGGTTTTGCTCGAACTAGTTTTTCACCTTGGGGTGCACCGATTCTGTTTGTTAAGAAAAAGGACGAATTGATAAGATTATGCATTGACTACCGTCAGCTCAACAAAGTTACAATCAAGAATACATATCCACTACCTCGCATTGATGATTTGTTTGATCAGTTGAAAGGTGCCACAATGTTTTTGAAGATTGATCTTCGTTCTGGCTATTATCAGTTACGAGTAAAAGATTTAGATGTAACGGCATTCAAAACCAGGTACAGACATTATGAATTTCGTGTGATGTTGTTTGATTTAGCTAACGCACCTGTAGTTTTTATGGATTTGATGAATAGAATTTTCAGACCGTATTTAGATAGATTTGTTGTGGTATTTATTGATGATATTCTAATTTATTCCTGAGATGAGACTGAACATGCCAAGCATCTAAGAATTGTTCTGCAAACTTTGCGAGATAAAAAATTGTTTGCTAAATTTAGCAAATGTGAGTTTTGGCTTTGGGAAGTTGGTTTTTTAGGACCCATAGTATCGACTGAATGCATCAGAGTTGATCCGAATAAAATTTCAGCAATTGTTAACTGGAAACCACCGAGAAATGTATCTGAAGTTAGAATTTTTTTGGGAATAGCTGGTTATTATCGAAGATTTGTAAAAAGATTTTCGATAATAGCTACACCAATGACACTGCTATTATAGAAAGATGTGAAATTTGAATGGTCTGATAAATGTCAGCAATGTTTTAACTAGTTGAAAGCCCCATTGGATCAAGCACCAGACATGTGTTATTTTCATGTGCGTCATTGAAATGTATTAGGCCGTGTTTTTTGATGAAAGAAGGTAAAGTAATAGCTTATGCTTCCAGACAGTTAAAGCTACATGAAAAGAACTATCCGACACATGATTAGAGTTGGAAACTATTGTCTTTGCATTGAAAATTTGGCGACACCATTTGTTGGGTGAAAAATGTCATATATTTACCAATCACAAGAGTTTAAAGTATCTGATGTCGTAAAAATATTTGAATTTAAGACAACGTAGATGGCTCGAACTATTGAAATATTATGAGTTAGTTATTGATTATCATCCGGGAAAAGCAAACGTAGTTGCTGATGCTTTGAGTAGAAAATCCTCGTTTGTTCTACGAGCAATGAATACCTGACTATCACTATCAAATGATGGCTCAATTTTAGCCGAGTTAAAAGCTAAACCAACGTTTTTACAACAGATCTGTGAAGCTCAGAAATGTGATAATGAGATGTTAGCTAAACGGGTACAGTGTGAGACAACTTCTAATTCAGAATTTCAGATAAAACCCGATGATTGTTTATTATTCAGAGGTAGAGTTTGTGTACCGAAGAATCCAGAGCTTATACAGAAAATTTTGCACGAAGCTCATAGTGGTAGCTTGTCTGTTCATCCGTGGAGTAATAAAATGTATAATGATTTAAAACAGATGTACTGGTGGCCGGGAATGAAACGTAATATTTCTGATTTTGTATCTAGATGTTTGATATGTCAGCAAGTTAAAGCTGAACATCAAGTACCTTTAGGACTGTTACCGCCAATGATGCTACCAGAGTGGAAATAGGATAGAGTTACTATAGATTTTGTATCTGGGTTACCCCTATCTCTGAAAAAGAAAGATGCCATTTGGATTATTGTCGATCGTTTGATGAAGTCTGCACATTTTATTTCGGTACGTACAGATTTCTCACTTGACAAATTAGCGGAGTTATATGTTTCGGAGATTGTTAGACTACACGGAGTGCCAATCTCCATCATTTTGGATAGAGATCCGCGATTCACATTGCGATTCTGAAAAAAAGTTACAAGAAGCTCTGGGTACGTGATTACATTTTAGCACTGCATTTCACTCTCAGACTGATGGTCAGTCTGAACGTGTGATTCAGATTCTTGAAGATATGCTTCGGTGCTGTGTTTTAGAGTTTGAAGGCAATTGGGAGAAATATTTTCCGTTAGTTGAATTTACGTATAATAATAGTTTTCAGTTGAGCATGAAGATGGCACCGCATGAGGCTCTGTATGGTCGCAAATACCGAACTCTGTTATATTGGACTGAGCTCAGTGAGAAAAAGATACACGATGTTGATTTGATTCGCGAGACTGAGGAAAAAGTGAAAGTGATCCGATATAGCTTAAAAGCAGCTTCAAATCGTCAGAAATCTTATGCGGATCTTAAACATAAAGATATAGAGTTTCAAGTTGGTGACAGCGTATTTTTGAAAGTTTCGCCTTGGAAAAAAATTCTTCAGTTCGGTCGTAAAGGAAAACTAAGTCCACAATTTATCGGGCCGTATGAGATTGCTAAATGAATCAGACCTGTTTCATACCGATTAGCTTTACCATCAAAACTTGAAAGAATCCAAAATGTCTTCCACGTGCCTATGTTACGAAGGTATCGATCTGACCCTTCACATATTATTTCTCCAACGGATGTCGAAATTCTGCCTGATATGACATACAATGAAGAACCGATTAGAATTCTGGCATGAGAGGTGAAACAATTGAGAAATAAAAACATAGATTTTGTAAAAGTTCTCTGGCAACGACACAGAATAGAAGAAGCTACTTGGGAACCTGAGGAAACTATGAGAAATCAATATCCAAACCTCTTTTCAGGTAAGATTTTCGAGGATAAAAATTTCTTTAGGGGGAGAGTTGTAACAACCCGTTTTCAGTAAAATCGGAACAGTGGTTTCGGGACCACAAATTCGAAGTCAGAAAATTTAGTTTAATATTATTTTATGGTCTATAGTATGATAGAAATATCATATAAAAATTTCGTTAAGATATTTTACCGTTTACATGCCTAATTTGATAAAAAGGACTAAATTGCATTAAGTACAAAGGTTGTGTTCTCATAGCTAAAGGCATTAGATAGCTATAGAATTTTAAATTAGAGGTCCTTATATAGTAAATAGGTCATTAAAGTGCTTAGCGGATAAGTATGAATAGTCATCATTGGAAATTGAATGAAATATTAAGGTTAATTTTAGAAATTAGTGATTAAAGTTATAATAAATAAAATAAAATAATCTATTCTCATCATCTTCCACCAAAAAAAAGAAAGAAAGAAATAAACCTAGCCATGGAAGCTTGAATTTGGACAAGCTTATTTTGCTCAATTAGGTATGTATTTTTGTCTCGTTTTTGATGATTTCCATGTTTCTGATATTGTAGTAGCTTAATCCAGCTAGTTCAGGGATTAATTTGCAAAACTGTTAAAGCATTAGGGTTTTTCCATTTATGAATATGCTTGAATTTTGAAGTTTTATGATAGAAAATGAATGGTTGTTGTTAGATAAACAACTTTTGTAAAGAGAATTTTGATGAAATTATCAATTACGGATTAAACTGAAAAAGATGATAAATTTGTGGTAAAATTTGTGAATTTTGTGAAATATATGGGCTGCTATTAATATGTATAAAATCGGCTAGGCTTGAGTAAGGATTAAATTTTATGAATTTTATTTTTCGAAGGACTAAATTACAAAGGAATTAAAAGTATAGGGCAAAATGGTAATTTTTCTAAAATTCCATGTTGGATTAAATTGAATGAGAATTATATTGAAATGAGTTAAATTCATTCATATAGATCCTGTCAGACCTCGTACAGAGTTAGATCGAGGCAAAGAGAAAATATCTGATTAGTAGCCTTCGTATCTACGTACACTTGTCGAGGTAAGTTCGTGTAATTAAATTGTACATTTATATGTTTTAAATTGAATTATTTGTTTGTGAATTGTATAATTGCCATGAATAAATACCGGTTGTATATTCGATAATTACCGAGCCCCGTTTGAACTTTAGGAATCCGTAGGATACAAATGACATGTCATTAGGGTCACCGGTTTCAGCTCTTATGAGCTTCCCGATACTCAGCTCGCATGAGCTTCCTGTTATTCAGCTCGCATGAGCTTTCCTTTATTCAGCTCACATGAGCTTCCCGTTATTCAGCTCGGAGGAGCTTACCGTTTACAGCTCGTATGAGCATACATGTACATGAATTGATAGATTACAGTTTAGTACACTTCGTGTGTACTACCCGTGTATCCAACGATATTCTAAATGGTTTAACGGGCACAGTTCTATTACGAGATTATATGAGTTCGATATGAACTATTACTGGTATTTACATGAAATACATTAAATATGATTATTTTGATGAATTCAACCATGTGTGTGTTGGATTTTATAAGTGATTTTCATGTCTAATATGTTGGTGATCATGTGTTTAGGATTTTGGCCAAATTGGTTGAGATATGCTTTGTTTACTTACCTATTTTATGGATATATGGTAAGTTAAATTATTTGTTATACGAACTTACTAAGCTTAAATGCTTACTCTGTGTTATTTTCCATGTTTTATAGTAATTCAGAAGCTCGTGCGGGTTGGAAGATGGTCAGAGCTATTTCACACTATCCATCGATCCTTTTGGTACTTTCAATAAATTAATTCTGGTTATAATGGCATGTATTGGTTAATCTGGCCAATGTTGGCATATAATTGTTTTGTTCAGATTAGCCACTTATATGGCTTGTGTTTGGTATATTTTGATGTATATATATATGTGGCATTACCATATTTGATGTGTGTTTAACATGGTAGAATGATGAAAAGTAAAATGTGGTTTGAGTATGCATATATGTATTTGGTCATTTAGGTAAGTTTGGATACTTGGTTGACAAGTTTTTAAGTTGTCATTTGAGGTGCCTAAGGGCATATTGATTGTATGTGGTGATATTTCTTGCTTAAGACTTAATTTTGGCTTGTTTTGAATGCCTTGTTATGGCTTGTTGATGTGCAAAAATGTTGAGTTAGCTTGGTGTCAAATTGGGTGAGAAATGTGGCTTGAAAAATGGCCTATTTTCATTCACACGGGCAGAGACACGGGCGTGTGTCTTAGCCGTGTGTGACACACGGCCAGGTGACATGGCTGTGTGTCCCCTGTATCTTTTAAATTGCGTAATTCAGTATGCTCGCATGGCCTAGCACACGAGCGTGTGGCTTGGCCGTGTGGCCCAACTCAGGGACTTACACGGGCTGGGACACGGCCGTGTGTCCCTATTCTGAATGTTCACACGGTCTAAGACACAGGCGTGTCTTGTAACGCTCCTAACCCGAATTCGTCACCGGAATAGAGTTACGGAGCATTACCGGAGCTACAAATTTATTTATCAGACATTTTATTTCATCTAACATTCATATTTGGAACCAATCAAAATCAAACATATTGTACCTTAAACATACTTATTTTTCTCGACATGTCTTACTTGAATTTATTACTCGTCTCAACATACTTAATTTCCTTGTATCAACGTATCAAAGATAATCACATATGTATCAAAGATAATCACATATTTAAATGTCATGATAAATATCATTCTCTTGTTGTTTCTTCCTAAACATAAATCATTTAATTCATTATATCAATATTTCATGTACCATCAACTCGTATTTCCTTATATCACATAATTCCATGTAACACTTACCAAACTTTGTCAAATTATTGAACGTCTTACGAATTGGTCCGCACTCAAAGATGCACCGAATTTCATTGATAATCGCTAATGTCATAGCATAGCTATGGTCTTTTCACTAGAATGCTATAGTTCAGCTATGGTCTTACATCTTCACTATCATTATGCCATGGTGAAATCATGGATTTATCTGTCAATTCATCTTGTCACTGAACTGAAATGCTCAATTTGATCATTTATTCAATTTTTATGCTTTTACATTATTCACAATTTTATCATCAATACATATGAAATAATACATCATGAAGTTCATAAAATTAACAAATGATCACTAAAATTTAGCCATATAAACTCATAAGTTCAATTTTCCTTTTTTGTATTATAACGATAATCATAATTTCATAATAAATATTTCAAATAAAACACTATACCATTTCTAATTCAATATTTATCAATTATAATCGGGCATGTGATCAATTTATACATAAATCGTTCTTATATTCTTCCTCCTCCTCCTCTCCATCCACATCCTTAGTATAAATAACACACTTATAAGTAACGTTATCTATAATTTTTCACTATTTATTTATGTGAATATTCAAACTGTCCATCCGTATCATAGTCACTAAATTATTTTTAGCTTGAGCTACAGAACTCTAAAATAAGATCTGCTAATTTTTCCTGAAACTAGACTCACATATATTCTTCCCATAAAAGTTTCAAAATTTTTGGTTTAGCCAATAAGTACAGTTTATTCTTTAAAGTCATCCCTGTTCTGCTGTCTAATAGTTCTGACCCTTCTTCACTAAAAATTAATTATCTCCTTATACGGGATCCGGATGATGTTCCCGTTTATTTCTATTTAAAATAGACTCATTCAAGATTTTAAACATATAAATTTAAGCCCCTAATTATTTTTATCCATTTTTTATGATTTTCCAAAGTCAGAACAAGGGAACCCGAAATCATTCTGACCTTGTCTCACAAAACCTATTATATCTCATGATTTACAATTCTATTGCTTACACCGTTTCTTTTATAAGAAACTAGATTCAATAAGATTTAATTCTATATTTTATTCATCCTCTAATGTGATTTCTAAAATTTTTGGTGATTTCTCAAAGTTAGACTACTGCTGCTGTCCAAAACTGTTTTAGTGCAAAGTGTTGATTTCCATTTTGCCCCAAATTTCATAGTTCATACAATTCAGTCCTTGTCCAATTAACCCATCAATTGGGATAATTTTTCTCAATTAATACTTTATTCTATCATTTTAAACTACTTCATAACCCTTGAAATTAGAACTTTAGCATTAGACCTTAATTCCAAACTCTTTCACAATTAGGTCCTAAAACTAATTTCCACCAATTTTACTTGATAAAATCATCATATATCAAAATTAAAGCTTTAATTCTATGTTTATTCATCATATTCTTCCAGCACTCATCCATAGAAACTTTAAAAATTAGCCATAGAATCAAAAACTAATAACATAGTAAATTGAACCCAATTGTAAAAGTCCAAAAACATAGAAATTTCAAGGAGAAAGCAAGAATTAAACTTACATGAAACTAGAATATGAAAACCAGCTTGAACCCTCTTCCATGGCTATTTTAATGAAGAGAAATGAAGAGAATTCTAGATATTCTAATTTGGTCTCATTTTTATTTAGCTAATTTTGGCAATTTTCTAATTTTGCCCTTATTTCACCTGTTTCCTGATTTTTTTCTCAGCTATTGCCGCCCAAAATATCTCCTTTGGGCTTATTTGCACTTTAGGTCCTTCCTCTTTTGACAATTGAGCTATTTAATTCTTCTAGCAACTTTTACACCTTTTTCAATTTAGTCCTTTTTATTTAATTAACCACCCAAACATCAAAATTTTCTAACGAAATTTCAATACTACCTTATTGACATTCCGTAAATATTCATAAAAATATTTATGACTCGGTTTATAACACCGAGATCTCGATACCTCTTTTTCTCAATTTCTTGACCAAATAATTCTTTATAAAACACAATTTACTGTCTCAAAAAATCTTTTAAAAGCTACATTTGACTCGTAAATATTAAATAATATAATCTACGAGTTCATTTGTCGGATTTGGTGGTCTCGAACCACTATTTTTTACATCACTGAATATATCAGGTAATTCTTTTCATACAATTTTTTAATTGTTTAAAAGTGTAGACCATTACTTTATCTTACTGCATCAAAACACAGTTTACCCACTCAATGATATATCACTGTAAATCATAACTTTCTTACCTGATTTAGGCTGAACCAGAACTGATTCTTCAGTCAACAAAACTTTTATCTTCCGTCAATGTTTCACGAATAAATCATATTTGTAATTCGGAGCTTTGACCCATAGAAGTAGAAAGTAATATCATATGAATGTTTTCATCAAGTGTTCTCTCAAGCATAATTAATTAGAATATCAGAGAAAAATAGAAGAGTACCGCTCACAGTTTATCAAGACTTTCAATAATTCCTTCTAATATCAAAATCAGACCACCTTTCCATGTAAATAAGAATCACATCTGAAAATAAGCATTCACAAATGTCTCTGAAAATAGCAGAACATATAGAATATCCAGAAAAAAAATTGTTGTATCATATCCAATTATAACAACTGCTTTCAGATATTTTTATAATTTCATTACTACTCCACTGACTACTAAAGTCATCAATAACATCACATTATTCAGTTCACTAAAGGAACTAATTCAGAAGAAATTTTCCAGTAAATTCGTTTTGTAAATACCATACCTGAATAAATCGATTACTCATGAATAATTTCTTTCTTAATAGTAATATTGCGTATCCTGAATAATCTTCAAAAAATAAAAAATAAAAAATTATCCGATATCTCAGTCATAATCATCTTTACTAACCAACCCATTCTTAAAATAAATTTCGTCCTCGAAATTTCCTTGTTTTCTTTTGATCATAAACTTCATTATCTTTATAATTTTATAGTTCCTTTCTGTGTGTGTATATATATATATATATCTAGTTTTTCATTTATATACATTCTCTATCCTTTCATTTCACAATTTATTTTTAATTCAATATTTCAAACTTGAATCAGAAATAATCTTTTACCTTGTAACAAAAATTATTTACCTTTCTAACAAAGGCCCAATAAATTAAACAGATCACTTAGGATATACGGATCAGAATAGAACACCACTGAAACGGATAAACAGAGAGCACAAATGTGCTAATTGGAGAGCACGGACGTGCTAATAATCAGAGAGCACCAACGTGCTAATAATCAGAGAGCACCAACGTGCTAATAATCAGAGAGCACTTACGTGCTAATAATCAGAGAGCACCAACGTGCTAATAATCAGAGAGCACCAACGTGCTAATAATCAGAGAGCACTAACGTGCTAATAATCAGAGAGCACTTACGTGCTAATAATCAGAGAGCACTTACGTGCTAATAATCAGAGAGCACCAATGTGCTAATAATCAGAGAGCACCAACGTGCTAATAATCAGAGAGCACTTACGTGCTAATCAGAGAGCACCAACGTGCTAATAATCAGAGAGCACTTACGTGCTAATAATCAGATAGCACCAACGTGCTAATAATCAGAGAGCGCGCTAAAGTTCCATAATGGCATGCCACTAATATCCCAATAGTTCTTATCTCGTCTACTTGGGCAAATTATATTATGCACATATATCACTTTTACACTTTTCGCATAATACTTCTACATACTTTACAATTTAATCCTTGTACCAATAATCTGTATATTTATATATTCTCTATCTTTAATACATGTAATATATTTCAAAATTCACTAGTCATTCGTAATTTACTAATAATTCTTATCATGTACTTCATATTTCACTTTTCAATTCCAATTTCACTTTCAATTTATTCACAACTCAATTTAATTTCACTTTCTCATCAATATACAATTCAATACTAATATTTATCCATCACTCAATTCAATTTACATTCAATTCAACAATAACACTTACCTCATACTTCACTTATCATACACATAATTTAACATTTAACATTTAATAATAAATAATTTGAATTATAGTAATACAACCGTACACTGAGTATGTCTATACTCAATGGTATTACCATAATTCAGATTATAAAAACTATAATAAATAATAGACATCAAACATGTAACAATATAAGTCATATGTATTAATTTATACTTTAATTTCATATATCAACAATAGTCTTTCATCAAATGGCATCATATATCATCTATATTATCTTTAATCAAATCATGAACCTTTGGTTCAAGCTTTCAATCTCATATCTCAATTTCAATTCCAATTTCAATTCATAATTCCAATTCAATTTCACAATTTAATTCAATATACTTTTCATATCAATCACATGTAATTCAATTTATAATTCAATACTAACACATATTCATCATTTAATTCTATTTTTCCCAAATTCATTCAATATAGTCACTTACCTCATTATTTACTTTTAGTAATACATATAACATAACATTTATCATTGTCATGTATTATAAAACATTTATTCATACCTTTATGAGTTCGATTTATCATAATCAACTTTTACTCATATACTTGAGTATCGTTTTCAACATTATCGGAATTGGCTCGGTTGGGAAAGCATCTCTATCTATAAGTAAAACAAATCTCATCAGAACCGGAAGATATCACTCTATCACAGGCTATATAATGGCATGTATTTCTAGACTTCACATATGCTATGTTCGGTCCGAGAACCGACTAAACCGTAGCTCTGATACCACTAAATGTAACGCTCCTAAACCGAATCCTTCACCGGAATAGAGTTACGGAGCATTACCGGAGTTACAAATTTATTTATCAGACATTTTATTTCATCTAACATTCATATTTGGAACCAATCAAAATCAAACATATTGTCCCTTAAAAATACTTATTTTTCTCAACATGTCTTACTTGAATTTATTACTCGTCTCAACATACTTAATTTCCTTGTATCAACGTATCAAACATAATCACATATGTATCAAAGATAATCACATATTTAAATGTCATGATAAATATCATTCTCTTGTCGTTTCTTCCTAAACATAAATCATTTAATTCATTATATCAATATTTCATGTACCATCAACTCGTATTTCCTTATATCACATAATTCCATGTAACACTTACCAAACTTTGTCAAATTATTGAACGTCTTACAGAATTGGTCTGCACCGGTATGCACTGAATTTCATTGATAATCGCTAATGTCATAGCATAGCTATGGTCTTTTCACTAGAATGCTATAGTTCAGCTATGGTCTTACATCTTCACTATCATTATGCCATGGTGAAATCATGGATTTATCTGTCAATTCATCTTGTCACTGAACTGAAGTGCTCAATTTGATCATTTATTCAATTTTTATGCTTTTACATTATTCACGATTTTATCATCAATACATATGAAATAATACATCATGAAGTTCATAAAATTAACAAATGATCACTAAAATTTAGCCATATAAACTCATAAGTTCAATTTTCCTTTTTTGTATTATAACGATAATCATAATTTCATAATAAATATTTCAAATAAAACACTATATCATTTCTAATTCAATATTTATCAATTATAATCGGGCATGTGATCAATTTATACATAAATCGTTATTATATTCTTCCTCCTCCTCCTCTCCGTCCACATCCTTAGTATAAATAACACACTTATAAGTAACGTTATCTATAATTTTTCACTATTTATTTATGTGAATATTCAAACTGTCCATCCGTGTCATAGTCACTAAATTATTTTTATCTTGAGCTACAGAACTCCAAATTAAGATCCGCTAATTTTATCTGAAACTAGACTCACATATATTCTTACCATAAAATTTTCAGAATTTTTGGTTTAGCCAATAAGTACATTTTATTCTTTAAAGTCACCCCTGTTCTGCTGTCTGACAGTTCCAACCCTTCTTCACTAAAAATTAATTATCTCCTTGTACGGGATTCGGATGATGTTTCCGTTTATTTCTCTTGAAAATAGACTCATTTAGGATTTTAAAAATATAAATTTAAGCCTCTAATTATTTTTCTCCAATTTTTTATGATTTTCCAAAGTCAGAAAAAGGGAACCCGAAATTATTCTGCCTTGTCTCACAAAACCTATTATATCTCATGATTTACAATTCCATTGCTTACACCGTTTCTTTTATAAGAAACTAGACTCAATAAGATTTAATTCTATATTTTATTCATCCTCTAATGCGATTTCTACAATTTTTGGTGATTTCTCAAAGTTAGACTACTGCTGCTGTCCAAAACTGTTTTAGTGCAAAGTGTTGATTTCCATTTTGCCCCAAATTTCACAGTTCATACAATTCAGTCCTTGTCCAATTAACCCCTCAATTGGGATAATTTTTCTCAATTAATACTTTATTCTATCATTTTAAACTACTTCATAACCCTTGAAATCAGAACTTTAGAATTAGACCTTAATTCCAAACTCTTTCACAATTAGGTCCTAAAACTAATTTCCACCCATTTTACTTGATAAAATCATCATATATCAAAATTAAAGCTTCAATTCTATGTTTGTTCATCATATTCTTCCAGCACTTCCATAAAAACTTTAAAAATTAGCCATAGAATCAGAAACTAATAACATAGTAAATTGGACCCAATTGTAAAAGTCCAAAAACATACAAATTTCAAGTTGAAAGCAAGAATTAAACTTACTTGAAACTAGAGTATGAAAACCAGCTTGAACCCTCTTCCATGGCTGTTTTTCAGCTGATGAAAATGATGAGAAATGAAGAGAATTCTAGATATTCTAATTTGGTCCCATTTTTATTTAGCTAATTTTGGCAATTTTCCAATTTTGCCCTTATTTCACCCATTTCCTGATTTTTTTCTCAGCAATTGCCGCCCAAAATATCTCTTTTGGGCTTATTTGCACTTTAGGTCCTTCCTCTTTTGACAATTGAGCTATTTAATCCTTCTAGCAACTTTTACACCTTTTTCAATTTAGTCCTTTTTATTTAATTAACCAACCAAACATCAAAATTTTCTAACGAAATTTCAATACTACCTTATTAAAATTCTGTAAATATTCATAAAAATATTTATGACTCGGTTTATAACACCGAGATCTTGATACCTCTTTTTCTCAATTTCTTGACCAAATAATTCTTTATAAAACACAATTTACTATCTCAAAAAATCTTTTAAAAGCTACATTTGGCTCGTAAATATTAAATAATATAATCTACGAATTCATTTGTCAGATTTGGTGGTCTCGAACCATTATTTTTGACATCACTGAAATTTGGGGTATTACATGTCTTTTGGCCGTGTGACCCCTACAGCTTTGAAAAAAGTTAATGTTTTCTAAAAAATTCTTTGAGTACCCGATTTAGTCCCGACTTGTTTTTAATGCGTATTTTGGGCCTCGAGGACTTGTATAAGAGACAATATGTTTGATTTCAATTGGTTTCTGACATGAATGTTATATGATATAAATGTCTGTTTATTTGATCTGTAAACTCTGGTAATGCTCCGTAACCCTGATTTGGCGATGGATATGGGTTAGGGGTGTTACAGGGAGTATATGTGGTGTTTTCTAAATGATGATATTTTATCCTATATAGGAGAGATTCTGACCCCGAACTCTCTTGTATGCTCTAATGGAGTTATATCAAGTTGGACTTCTAATGGTAATTTCAGTATCAAAGCAGCCTATGGCATGTTTATAAAAAACTCGTTAAACCTGCTAGAGGTGAAATGGAAGCTTGTTTGGTCTTTAAATGTCCCACAACATGTTCTTCATTTTATTTGGTTGGTGTTTAAGGAACATCTCTTTACTAATAAGGAACGTTATAGAATAGGTTTCTCTGACGAACCTTCATGTAAGCTTTGTGGAAGCGTTGAAGAATCTTGTCTTTACATGCTAAGAGATTGTTGTCAAGCCAAAGAAGTGTGGAAGCAGTTAATTCCCTCAAGGATTTCAAACTGGTTCTTCTCTTCTTCGCTAGAGGTATGGTTATCTGCTAATTTGAAAAATGCTTTTGATGTTTTTTAATATATAGATTGGCCTTCTCTTTTTAGGATTGTTTTTTGGAGGATTTAGAAACAGAAAAATTTATATGTGTTCCTATATGTCCATTTGAACAAATTTAGTGTGACCAACTCGTCGTGGTGGTGGGCGAAATCCATAAACCAGGGGCAGTTTACTACAGGGGAACAATGTGAGTCGAAACAGGGATCAAAGATGGGTTTCTCTACCTACTAGATTCTTTAAACTAAATATAGATGGTGCCCGTAATCCGAATTTGGGTTTTTCTTGTTCGGCAGTGGTGGCACGGGATGAGCAAGGTAGATGGATGTGGGGATTAGGAAGAAATATTGGAAGATGTAGTGTACTACAAGCTGAGCTTTGGGCCATTTATGATGGCCTCCAATTAGCTTGGGAGACTAAATGGGTGAACATTATTATTGAAATAGATTGTGCTTTGGCTATCAAGGGTATCCATGGAGATCATAAAGGACATTCAAATAGAGACTTGATTTTGTGTATCCAAGAGCTGTGCAAGCGCAAGTGGAGAGTGCTCATAAAGCAAGTACCTCGAGAGGTGAATTCTATTTTTGATACTTTAGCTAACCTGATGAAAGGTTTCCCCTGTGGCGCGAGAATTTTTCATGTGCCTTCTCCTTCGGTTGATGACCAGATACGGATTGATAGATGTTTTCGTTTATCCAATCCGAATCCTATTGTTAGCTCGTAATTGATGTTATTTTCTTATTACAAAAAAAAAACTTTGAAAAACTTTGATAATGGATATTAATTAATAATTGTTTAAAAATATTTAATTTTAAATGTTTAAAAAATTTCAGATGCGAAGACATCAAAGTAAGCATGAATATATTTGAGGGGAATTTTGCAAAATTTCCCATGATTCTTTGATGTCTTTCCATTTGAATTTTTTTCAAAGGTTGATTTGTAAACTCTTTAAAAAATAAAGAACAACTCCCTCTTATCTTTTTTGTGAGCTTCTTTCATGATCTTTTCTCTTCGTCTGTCAAAGTCGTTTCGGAACTATGTTTTCGGGCTCAACATATCCTTCTTCAACAATATCCTAACAACCTTGAGAGCCGAGTAAAACCATCATTTGGATGCTCCAATTTCCATAATTTGTCTTTGTTAATTTCAGAATTTGCGATTGAATCATGTTTTCCATTGTGACGTCGACGCGAAACTAGCTCGGATACCACTTGTTGTAAGCGTAGTGGGCAATTAATAATCGAAATAATTTTATTACTCACACAAGTATTACACAATACAAATAGAATATTTTTTTTTCTTCTCAATACACTAGCTGCTACTAGTTTTTCTTACTCACATCAATTTTACAACATTCTTGGGCTTCACCGGATTCCAATCAATTAAATAAGCATTTTCTCAAATTCTTTACTTTTATTTTATGCCTACCACATGTTTGATAAAATACTTGTTTAGAATTTAAGTTTAATTATGTGCTAAATTGTTTGATGGTTGATTGGTTAGTTATTCGTTAGCTTAAGTTGATGTTTATGCTTGATTAATTGATTTTTTAATTATATCGAAATGCTTAATACGTTAGAATCGATGCCTCTAGTGGAAAATCAAGATAAACAAGATTGAGAGGAGATTTTATCATTAGGTAGTTCGATATAATTGTGTCGAATAGTAAGGTCGAAAGGAGATCCATATGCTTACGTGAGACTGAGAGGAGAACCTAGGTGGTATCTTTTAGTCTAAGATGAAAACGAGAGAAGATTCTTAGATAAGAGTGACAAACAATATGCTAGGTGGGTGCTGCGATATCTAGTGCTTGGTATCACGATCTCAAAGACAATAGTCAAACTTTAAAATATATCAAGTGGGTATTGTGATATCCAGGGCTTAGTATCACGATCTCAAAGACATTAGCTAAACTTCCTAACCTGTGGACCAAATTACAAAGTTTTCAAAATAAAATAGAGTCGATATTGCGATATCAAGGGTATGGTATTACGACAATGGAAACAGACCAGTAAGTCCCTTCTTTTGGAAAAATGCACATTTTTTGTACTTGTACCCTCTCAAACCCGCCGTAGACATTATGGCCAAATTGTGAAGGGCACATGGGACACCTAACCTACGAATCTACCCTATCGTCGGTTGAAAACCTCAGATGCACTCTCTTTTAATTAAAATCGCAGTTACCTTTGTTATTTTGGAAAATGTTCATTTAATAGATCCCTTTCATTAAGTCAAGTTAATAACATCATCGTCGATTTAGGAAAACACGTTTCTTGACATTTCTTTTGAAAACCCTTATTAGGCTTATTTGCAGCGGAAAAACAATTAAAAACCCAATTATTAATTAAGCCAAGTGACATG
Organism: Gossypium sturtianum; assembly: GCA_025698515.1. NCBI lineage: Eukaryota > Viridiplantae > Streptophyta > Magnoliopsida > Malvales > Malvaceae > Gossypium > Gossypium sturtianum. The sequence goes on from CM046952.1 coordinate 122,284,772, forward strand.
TCTAGTCCAATTTCAAAATAATCTTATAAATCAATCTCAAGTATCAAACTATGCATGCATGAAAAATCCGCAAAACAGAAATAAACCCAAATCACAGTTCAAATAATTTTAAAGTCCAAAACCAAATAAATTTAGGTAACTTTAAATAAAAATTAATAAATGATAAAAATTAAGTCTGATTTAAACAAATATCTCTAACAAGAAACTATTTATTATGTTAGGTTTGGCTCCACTTCTTTATTTTTTTTATTCATTAATATCCAATACATGTTTAATCATCATTTGCAAGTTGATTTTCACATTTAATGGATAGGTCCTACATGAGTCCTACACATTTGAATGATAATGATCATTGTATTGGATATTAATCGATGAAAAACTAGTACAGTGGATTTTAACCCTCACTGAAATAACTTAACCATTGTTGAGAATCAAACTACACAAGTGAAGTGGTGCCAAGGCAGTGGGCACCCCTTCAACCACCAAAAGAAAAATAGTAAATAAACAATACACAATAAGGTTATTTATGCAGTTCGATTTCCCTACGTCTACGGAGCCTAATTCAGTAAGAAATGTCCATTCTGTTAAACAATTACACAAAGTGAACCTACTTAATCACACCCCATGATAATTTACCTCAACCTTGTACTTTGAAGACTTGATACTCTCACTACAAAATTAACCCAGTGTGAATTCAGCAAGTAAAACCACAATGTAAGGTTTTACTATTAAAATTACACTCATACAATAAGGTTCTCACTAGAACAAATTTAATGTTTAATTCTCTTTGTACATTCACCTATACAAGTCTCTCAATTATATAGACTTTATTTCGAGACTTGCTTACATATGAAGATCTATATCAATCACTACAAAAAAAAAATGCCATTTATTAACAGTTACATATACTAATGGGCAAAATTCATCGCTAAAACCACACTCTAACAACGGATGATTACCTGTTAGTATTGTAATAATTTATACTGTCGGATCATGTATCTGTTGGTCTACCATAGATCTATAGTTATGGATTTTAGAAGTTCGTTGGTATAGCATATATGATATACTGATGGATTTCAAGTAGTCGTATGTATTGCCATAGCTTATGCCTCATCGGTTCTTTCACAAGGGCGGGCATAGAGTTATTTTAATTCTCCCCCCTTTCAACTCGTGTTTTGAAATTTCATACTTTTTCACTTAAAATTCATTTTTCCTTTTAACTTATTTTCTCTAAAATTTATTCAATTATTTTCTTCCATTCCAAAATCCATTTCCCAAATAATCAAATGGCACCTTTACTCTTGTATTTTCTTCAATTGTAAAATTTCATCACTTATTTTCTTCAAAAAATTTCTTCGTTTAGGTTTGGGTTATGCCATTCTTTTCATGTTCTTCCATGGTTTTATGAACTCATTATTGTTTAGCTAAGTTTGGAAGAAGCAAGGTTTGTGTTTTTTATTTTTTCTGAATAGCAGCTCAACCCCGGCTATTTGGATGTTTATAACTTAGATGACGTTGTATCCAAAACCTAACTCTATTCGTCCATCGCCTTTGAGATCCACAGGAACTTTCGAGTTACTAACCCTAAGGTCTACCCCTCTTTTCTCCAATTTAGATGTTTGTAATATTTTTAATATATTCTTTGTATTTGTTAATTTGGGAGAAATCATTTTTACTTCAATTAGCAAAATATTGCATTGCTTCTATTTTGTGTCTAGATTCGTTTTAAAATTTGTGTTTTAAAAATGAAAGAATTAAAAATATAAATTTTCTAATAAATGTATCCTTAGTTTTATATAAAAGAAAAAAAGAATTTCAAATGATTTACTCTATTGCAAAATTGTTCTTTTCATAAATTGGTTCTTGGTTTTGTGTGAACTTAAAAGTTGTCATGTTTTATCTCTCTATAAAATTGATTTGTTTATTGCAAAATTTAACTTCTAGATAGTTATGTTTTGTTCACAAAAGCTTTAATACATGTCTAAAGTTTTAATGCGTTTTTGATTGTTTAATGGTTGTTTTCACCTTGGTAGAAAAAAAGTTGTTCTTGTTATGAACTGTAATCTACTATGCTAGAGAATCCAATAAGCAAAGAGAAAATGATTAGTAGTAAGGATAATAAGGTCGAAGAGGTAAAGGAAAGTGAAGAAAAGAAAAAGTCTCCACATTTGTGCATAGTAACATGTATGGAACTTCTAAAGATAAAGAGTCTCGTTGAATTAAAATAAGTTTCATTTTTGGTTATCCTCCTCTATGAATCAATCATCTTGAGTGAGTCACATGTTGAGAAAAGTTTTGCATTATCTGTGGGGTGTGCCTCGTATTTTCGATCAAACAGGCGACGATTTTATAATAAGGAGTTTCTCGACGCCACGATGACAGATGATGTCGTGACGAGGTGATTAGAGACATTGCGAGGTGGCGACGTGTTCCAACATAAACTAGGTTTCTTTCCCCAATTAGACTCTGCTATCTTTTGTTAGTTAAACTCTAATTATTCTAAGGATATTTTAGTCATATATTCACACGAATGATGACAGACGACGTCGTGATGAGGTGATTAGAGACATTGCGACGTGGTGACATGTTCCCACATAAACTAGGTTTCTTTCCCCAATTAAACTCTGCTATCTTTTGTTAGTTAAATTCTAATTATTCTAAGGATATTTTAGTCATATATTCACACGAATTTCAACATATAAAAGGGCCTTTATAACCCTAGAATTGATATCTTCATCACATTAAAATTAAGAGAAGATTAAGATAGTTTTGAAAGGGCTTTAAGGGAATTTCATGTTTTAGTCAGAGAGCTTTTTCTCGAGGTCTAGGGTTTGTTTGTTTTTGGGTTATCTCCATCTTATACTCATTCAGATTATTTGTCGTTTTATTAAAGTTTTATTTGCTCGTGATTTTTATCTTTTTCAGAGGAGTTTTCACGTAAAATATTTATGTTCGATCTTCTCTACCTTTTCTATTTTGTTGTTTATACATGTTGATCCCCAATAAATTGGTATCAGAGCTTGGTTCGAGTTTTGCAATCAACTCGTTCAAGGATGGCGACAACAAATTTCGATATCAAGAAGTTCAATGGAATCACAGATTTTAGATTGTAACAATTTCGGATAAAGCAAAGTTGGTCTCAAAAGGGTGGCAGTCAAGTGGAGGGAGTTGATTTCCTCTATGTTTTCTCTCCTATTGTGAAGCACACGTCTGTTCGTCTATCACTGCCCCTTGTTGCATTATACAAAATTGATTTGAAGACTAGGAGTATTTCGGTTTCCAAGTTCGAGAACAGTTTGGGCTTGGTTGGCATTTTACAAAGATCGAGTTCGACCTTCGACGGGGCCTAGAGAAAAAGGTATGGTAAATATGAGTCAAGTTGGATATTTATGGGTGTGCCTCGTATTTTTGGCCAAATAGATGGCAACGTCACGACGAGGAGTTTCCCGACGTCATGACATCGTACGTCGTCATAACGAGGCGATTCGAGATGTGGCGACTTGTTCCCACATAAATCGGGTTTCTTTTCCTAGTTAAACTTTGTTATCTTTTCTCAGTTAAACTCTAATTATTCTAGAGATATTTTTGTCACATCCCTTTGTCACATCCCATATTTTTATTTACTATGTTCTAAGTTAAAAACTAGGAAGTGGATGGCCTAGTGGTTAAGTGCTCCAAAGTTATCCTAGAGGTCCTAGGTTCAAGTCTTCATTTTAACATCTTTTTAATTAAATTTTTGGTGAATTTATCATGTGCTAAAAACACCATTTCCGTCCACCCATACATGTCTTGCTTAGGGGGATTCTTTTCCATCTTTTGTTAGTCAACATTCCATGTTTCACCAAACATGATCCCCGTTTTCACTCCATTGTCTTCCTCTCTTGCCTTTTCTCTTCACAAATGTCTTGTGTAAGGTTCAATGAACCTAGTCATTGTTGACCACCATCCTTCTCACCCAATTTGGCAAACCCTCCCTCTTATTTTCGTCCCACTATTAGCTTCTCCCCAACCTCTCCCTTTTTCTATTTTTTTTCTCTCTTTTTAGTTAGCATTCATTCTCCTTTTTACTTTCTTTTCTCTTTTCCTCCACCGTAGCTAGCCTTGCACCACCACCACCACCTCACCGTCGAGTCATTGCCTTGCCGCATCTTCCCTCGCTTTTTCTCTCCAATCGTCGCCTCAAGCGCCGCCTCCTCCACCGTGACAACCATCGCGCACCACCGTGCATTTTCTCCTTTTTTTCTTATTTTTGTATTATGTTCTCTTTTCCCCTCCTTTAAAAGAAGTGATCGAACCCGCCTCCTCTCTCTCCCCTCCACCGGAATTGCGCCTCTGTCGCAAGATTGTCGCCGTCGCTGTTGCCAGCGTAGCACCACCGCTAACAGTGGAGATTTCTTCTCATTTTCTTGTTCATTTCAAATGCTGATTTTTTTTATTTAATTTAAATCCTAATTTGAACTCTACCTTTCCTTGGATTTATTTTCGAATAAATCCACTTCTTAAATCGTTTCTTCTCCTTTGATTCGTGATCAAATTGATTTGTTGATCCTCTGTTCCATTCGTGTTAGAGTAAGTATTAAGGGAGTGTAGAAATAGTTTTTCCTCTCTATTATTCTCCCTTGGTCGATTACTTTAGGGGGACCTTAGTGATTTATTTTCTCAATGATTAATATTTCACATATCTTATGTGTAGAGGGGCTGGTGGACATCAACCCGAGAGACCATTAACCGTTGGGATTAAACCACTAATCCAAGAGATCTTCTAAGGGTAAGTGTTAATAATAATCAATAATCGATTTATTGTATTAACATTAAAGATGATAGTCCTAACTCAAGATCGCCATTTGTTGTTCAATTAGGTAATCTAATTGTAGATCCTTGAGTGGGTGTTCGGGGAGAATAATTACACATCGAATCTACGATCAAATATGGGTTTTAACACTAAATAAATTAATATTGTTATTATATTGATAAAAATGTTGCTATTAAAATAATGTTGTTTGATGGGAATACTATATGTATCCATAAAGTGAGATAAGTCATCCTTATGGATTTTTATCAAGTAAGTGTTTTTCTTAAACCATATACTTATGAAAAGCATGTTGTGTGATATTGATGTTTGCTAATAATATGAAAATTATGTACATCTCATTCACATGTTATGTGATTATATGGCATATGTGATATTCGTATGAAAATAAGATAGTGAAAATTTGGTACCTTAAGTACGTATGTGATTTGCATGCTAAACATGTCTAAATTATTTTGAGTGTTTTGGTCATATCACATGCATGGGATGGAATATGTGAAAGGTGGAAGTATATGGCAGTTTATCTGCATTAATGTGACACTGTTCACAATTCTGATTATATGGTAGTTTATCTGTGACTTTGGTGGCTTGTCCACAATTTTGTTTATATGGCAGTTTATCTGTGTTACTATGACACTGTTCACAATTTGGTGTGTTGGTTGGACAAGTTCTGGGTAAACTCGATTATGGTGTGTAGAGGAGATGGGTAGGACCATTTTCCTAAAATATGCACTGTTTTACAAATTATGCATTGACATGATCATGCATGATATGCTTATGAAATATTGAGATATGTGATTTTATGACTTTGTATCATATATGTTTTATGTTGTGAATGAGTTTTTGTTAATCTCACACTGGGCTTAAAAAGGCTCACCCCATTAGTGTTTCATCCTTTCAGGTAACATTCAAACATAGGATTTGGATCAGCACTTGGTGGAGTCTCTCGGAAAATTTTACATCATAGATATTTATTGGATTTTTAACCATTTGGATTTTGGGTTGTGTTTTTGTGGATTTATATTTTGATGACTTTAAAACTATTATGCATGCATGCAAAATTATGGGATTTTAAGTATCTTTAATAATGTCATTTTTCTAAATTAATTATGTTTTTCTTAAATTTTAAACAAAATAATAATTCATGAATTTCCTAAAGAGATTTATGAAAATCCGCTGCGGGCTTCTTTATAAGAAATTATTTTTATAATTCTAATATAAGATCCTTCATATTTAGATGTTTTCAAACAACATTACAATTAAATGACGCTTTTCTTTTAAAAATAAATATATTTTACTAAATATTTTTCGAAGAGATAAAATTAGTCAATCTTAGAAATTTTTACTATTTCAAACTCAAACCTCTATTTTTTTTTTTCAAAATAAGCAAATAATTTTGCATGTCATTAATGTAATTTTTGAGATTCGACTATAACGTCTATGTCGGGTTTGGGGTGTTACAATTTTAGTCATATATTCACACGAATTTCAACCTATAAACGGTTCTTTGTAACTCTAGAATTGATATCTTCATCACATTAAGATTAAGAAAATATTAAAAGAGCTTTGAGAGAGGTTTAAGGGAATTTCGTGTTTTAGTCAGAGAATTTTTTTCCGGGGTTTAGGGTTTGTTTATTTTTGGGATCTCCATCTTGTATTCGTTGAGATTATTTTTCGTTTTAGTGAAGTTTTTTTTGCCCATGATTTTTATACTCTTCGAAAGAGTTTTACACTTAAAATATTTGTATTTGATTTTCACTACCCTTTTTATTTCGTTGTTTATATGGATCGATCCCAAACATTATCATTATTTAGTTTGATTAGTGGACCTTCTGTTCTCTCATTCTCGTTTTGGGATTGTCTAAAGATCAGTATAGACTTAAATTGGAACCACAACTAAAAGAATTTATGTAGTTGATAATAACCAGGGGCTTCCGATACCTTTCTTTGGAGCACCCACCATTCATTTACTGTTTCAACTTCAGCATCTATTTTATTTCAAATATATTTATAAGATTTCTCATTTGGGGTACACTATTAGGCCAACCAGCGTTAATAAAATTTGCTATCCCAAATCGTTATGATCTTAATTTCAAACTCGATCTCTCTGCTTGTATTTTCTTTTTTGTTAGTTCATATTAATCTCAGCACCAAGGAACCAACTATGTTCGTGGTCCTAAATGGTTGTGAACTTGCTGTCGATCAAGCCTTTTTCATCATCTATCTCAACCATTATGTATTTTTTATTTTTTTTTTGTTCATTTGTAGCCTTTGAATTATACCCTTTAGTTCTTGATGTATCACAAATAATTTTCCTAGTAGCATTGACTTTTGTCGTATTTCGATTTGGACATAATACTTTTGCAGCTCATAATGTTTTTGTATCATTGCTGGTTGGAATATATCGATGTTATGATGTCGATGACTAGCTTCCTTGATCCATTGTATTTCATGAGAAATGTATGTTCTTCTATTTTTTCCCCAATGTAATTCTATTGTTCTCTTTTCTTCCATCATGCTAGATTTTGCTGGGCTTGGTTTGGGCATGTATCGATAATTTGGACTGTATTGATCTTGTTAGTGCTCTTATCATTACTTTTTACTTTTTTATTTTCAGTAATTCACATTAAGGGCTTTAATTAATAAAATTTAGAACGGTATATCAAATATAATAAGTAAAATAAAAGTTTATATTTTGATTAATAAAATTTAGAACAATATATCAATTATAATAAACTAAGGGATTGGCTTCTCCCTGGTTGTAAATATAAATGTGCTCTTTTTTGGTTTCATTAGTAATCAGTTTATTTGGTTTGGTTTTCATTATCCATTAGCAACTTTTGTAATACAAGTTATTGAGGATAGCCTACTGTAATGAGTTTCCTATTTATTTTATCTTTATTTTTCCTAAGACAATTCTGGATCTAAATAAAAAAATTCTACTTTTTATACAAAATTATCTGAAATAATATACATTAAATAAAAAAAAACAAAAGGAATATTGAAAATATTTATAGATATGTATATATCTATATTTCTATATATAATTTAATCTACATAAAGTAAATAAATAAAAATATACATTAAATTCGGTCAACTATCGCATTGTTCCAGTACCCATTCATATTATTTGACTGATCTTATACATGGGTGTAATTGAATGTTGCTTAGGTTGATTCTATATGTAAATTAGTCATATCTATGTTATTATGTGTTTTCGTGAACTATATATATTATGATTTTCTTCTTGGCACACATATATAGTGTTTTAAATTAAACAAACAGGGACCTTCTACATGAGAACAAAATACATACAAAAGCTTTTTGATGTCATACAACTTGTGGTGAATACATTGCCTATGGTATACCATAAAAATATTTTGGTTAATTCTTTGATGATATCTAATTGAGTGTATATGTACAGATAGCATACATCAAAGCTCAAGGGACACCTATGGTTCTAACAAGAAGATTTGTAGTGTTTATATTTTGTAAACACTTTGTCATATTTTAGTTCTTGGTATATGTCAACTTTATTATCCATGTGAGTTATATTTAATAATATAAAACAATTGCAATTTCTTTTAATTTGATCATAAATAAATTTTAGATACATTTTATAATTCTTTAACATTTACAATTATAGCTATGAATTTAAAAAAAAAAAAACTGAACCAGACCTTTTTTGATGGTTATAAAACCGTCAGTATAGGTCAACAATGGAAACTGAAATTTTTGAATGTATACAGACGGATAATCCGTTGGAAAATGTAGACCCTATATTGATGGAGCAAATCAGTAAATCCCTAAAAATGGTCATAATAGCATATTGACAGTGCTTTAGTGACGGAGATATTTGTCAATAGGATGAAAGACATTTCTCAACGGTTTAACACCGTAAGCAAAAGTTTATACAAATGACGTTTCTATCGACTGCCAGATGTTCGTCAAAACATCCCTCTCTCCCGTCAGTATAGGATCTGAGGTGCTATACTGACCCATTTTTTTGACTTTACTAATGATTTTCATGTTGTCGGTAAATGAGATTCTTTTGTAGTGAATCTCACCAATCAACTATAAGATAAGTTAAATAATAATAATCATAAATAACGTAAATATGGACTCTTAAGGTCAACAAATAGAATCACAATATAAACTAAAATTCATGATCTAAGGGATTGACTTAGGTAATCTAATCCAATTCAATCTCCAATATATTATTCCCCAAGTTAGGGCGTGCAAAAAAAATTCTAAACCAAATTGAATCAGATCGAAATAATTGATTTTTTTTATTTATTCAATTTTTCGATTTATTCGATTTTTCGATTTAATATGTTTTTATGCTCAGTTTATTCGATAGGTTTTCGGTTTTAAATTTTTAAATCGAATAAACCGATTAAGTCATAACCCATAAGACCACAAGCCCATAATCCATTTACATACCCAAACCAAAATTTAAACCTTAAACCCAAATACCCATTAAAACTTAATACTCTTAACAGCACAAACCTATTAAAATTTAAAACCCAATTTGATAATTTAAATTTTTTTATGATATTCATTTTAATTTCTATCATTTAATATATAAAAAATCCAAATTGATATATACTCGTTACAATAGTAGAAGACATGGAAATTGTATGTTGGATTGTTGGTCATGTTAGAATATAAATATTTTTTTTAGTTCATCAAAAATTGTTTGATTTAATTTTTAATATTTTTATAATGAAATTAAAATTAAAATTAAAATAATACAATATACTAAATTGAAGAAAGAAGACAATTTTGTGAAAATTTTAAAGGAAATAAAATTATAAGTACCTCAATTAGAATTTTTTTTTTCAACTAAAAAAAAACCGAACTGAACCGAACCAAACCAAAAGTTTTCAGTTCGATTTATCTGGTTTTTCTCTCTAGGTCGGTTCAGTTTATTTGATTTACATGGATAATTCGGTTTATTCAATTTTTAGCATAAAAATTTGAACTGGCCAAGTGCACACCGCTACCCCAAGTGATATGGTCTTTCATAATGGGTTAAATATCATCCATATAATCAGAATAACCCATATAAATCATTCAATAAATTACCAACACCTTAAATATGAAAATTATCTAATACAAATTTGGTGGTCAAATAGTGGGTACTCCCTCCGACACTAAATGACTAATTTCATATTTTTCTAACACTTCTTATGTTAATTAAAATTTTATATTATGGTTGTTGTTATGTTTTTTTGTTCATCATATTTATTTACAAACGTCAATGTAATGAATATTACTGTAATTATTTCTTAAAAAAAATTGTAATTATTGTTGTTATTAATTTTTTATTTTATACCATTATTTTAGGCATCATGATAAATTTAGCCTTTCATATTTATATATTTTATTAATTTGGTTTTTATATATATTTTTTAAATTAAATTAGACTAAAAAGGTTTTAAAATGAGTTTAATTTGATCATCAATCTTTTAAAAAGACTTGGTTTTTTTAAAACAAAAATACTAATTAAAATATTAAATTTTTAATTATGGTAGTCTGCGTGTGTAATAGCCTAATTTTTAGTGGTGTCGGAAACAATGATTCGAGATCACTAAATCAGACGAGTGAGTTTGAAAATTTAGTAAATTAATATTTATGAGTCAAGTGTGACATTAGAAATATTCTTGAATTGCTGAATTTTGTGAATTAAAAGAATTTATTAGGTCAAATGGGTCGAAAACGAGGTATCGAGACCTCGAAATTCATAAACCGATTTATGGAGTATTATTGAGTTAGTATTAAAGTTCCGTTAGAAAATTTTAACGTTTTGATAGTTAATTAATTAAAAAGAACTAAATTGTAAAAGGTGCAAAACTTGTTAAAGTGATTAAATAGCTTAAATGTCTAATAAGGAAGGATTTAAAAGGAAATTAGACCCAAATTAAATGGTCCGGACGGTTTGGGGCATGAAATAAGTAAGAAAACAATGTGAACAAGGGGCAAATTTGGAAATAACCTAAAATTTATTAGTTAAAAAGGATTTAATTGAAAAATCTAGAGATTTCATCATTTTTCTTCAGCTAAAAATGCCATAGAAGACCTCCTAAGCTAGTTTTTCATATTTTTGCACCATGTGAGTTCAATTCTTGCTTTTTCTTTGTAATTTTTATGTTTTTCTGACTTTTACAATTAGGTCCACCTATTGAATTTATTAGTTTTTTATTCTATGGGTGATACTGAAAGTTTCCATGGATGAGTGCTGTATGTTTATGATAAAGTATCATGGATTTGAAGCTTTAAATTCATTATATGATGAATTTATTAAGTGATTTTAATAGAAATTGATTTTTAGGACCTAATTGTGAAAAAATTTAGAATTAGGGTTTGATGTTAAAATTGTGAATAAAAAAGGGTATATAGTAGTTTATAATGATAGAATAAAGTTTTAATTGAGAAAAATAAGCTCAATTGATGGGTTAATTGATCAGGGACTAAATTGTAAAAACTATAAAATTTAGGAAAAATGTGTAATTTCAAAAATTGAAAGGCATAAATTGTGAAGTGAATTAGAATTAAATTATATGCTAATGAATGGAAAATTTTATATTATAGACCAAGAGCTCAAAGAAAGTCGTGGAAAAGAGAAAATAGTTGATTAGTCCCTAAATTTTCTACAACTTCTGCAAATTGGTCCAGGTAAGTTGATATGGTTGAATTTTCATGTTCAATTGTTAATTTAGGAATGATATAATGTATTATTTCATGTGTTTGTTATTGAATTATGATTATTTTAAAATATGAAAATCGGATAGAAAGTTCAAATTGAGTAGAACGCAGGATTGAGTATGATCGTTCTGTGATCAATGATGAATTGATGGATAAGACTATGGTTGGACCATAGAAAGTGTGGAATGTAAGACCATAGCTGGGCTATGGAATTTCAGTGTAAAGTCCATAACTGAGTTATGGCACAGTGAACGTAAGACCATGGTTGGACCATGGCAGTAAGTGTACATGTATAATACCATAACTAGGTTATGGCATCATGAGTGCAAGACCATAGCAAGGCTATGGTAATAGTTGTGAAAGACCATAGTGGAATTGTGATATCAATTAAACGATGCACTCAAATCCGTAAGACATTCTCTAATTTGACAAGAAATGGTAAGTGTTATATGAACTAAAGTGATAGAATTCAATCAGTTCTAAAATTGAGCTCAATCAAGTGAATTCATTATTTGAGATTGTGATTGGCAGGGAAAAGAAATATTAGTGAAATGCTCTGTTTATTGTTTTATTTATAACTCGATTGGTAAGATTTACCTTAAAACCTCTGAACTTACTAAGCTTTCATAAGCTTACTTTTGTGTGTTAAATGTTCATTGTAGATTAATAAGGGTTCGGAGGATCGGATCAACACATCGGGCCACACTATCCAGATTTCACCGGTAGAATTTGTAAAACAATTTATGGTTTATATGGCATGTATAGGATTGAATGAAAAGAAAGTAAACTTGTAATATGATCATGATTAGCTTTTATACATATATGTTAGTTTATGTGTATGTATCTAAAAGTAATCATTGAATTGAATTACATGGTAGGTTTATGCAAATAAGTAGTGTAATGACACATTAGGTTTAAAACTTGATAATTGACTTGAATTGGTTGCTTGATTGAGTATATTGGTATAAGGAAATGTTGTTGCACATTGATATTGGAAAATAGTGAGAAAAGTGTCCTTAAAATGGCCTATTTTCGTCCACACGGGTAGACACACGGGCGTGTGTCATGACCATGTGTGACACACGGCCTAGTACATGGGCATGTGGTTTGGCCGTGTGTCCCCTCCACCTTAAAATTGAGAAATAGAATGCTCAAGATCGAGCACACGGGCAGAGACACGGGCGTGTGTCTCAGCCGTGTGTGCCACACGGCCTAGAACACGGGTGTGTGTCTTGGCCATGTGAAAATTGCACGTTAATGTTTTGCAGGTAAGAGAGTTACACGGGTTGGAGACACGACCGTGTGATCTGTATCCACACGGCCTACCCACACGGGCATGTGACCCCTGTACATGAGACAAATTTTGAAATTTTGTGAAAAATTGTAACACCCCAAACCCGGCCTAGACGTTACGACCGGATCTGACGTGTCACATCGAAGTGTTGATTTGAAAATTGGTCTTGTCGATGAAAGTTCTTGACTAAATTTTTAAATCCCTTTTAACTAATTGCTATTGAAAACGTAGGTGTTGTAAAATCAAAACATGTTGACCAATTATTGGTCATATCATTTGTTGCAAGTTTATTAATCTGAATTAAAAACCGCGAAAGCTTTTCTAATTGTAAACTTTAAAATTTGAAATGCGTGGTTTTCTTTGGAATCAGTTATTATTTGAAAAACCCGTTTTTCCTAATCTAGCAGGTTGAAGTAAGAAAATAAAACCAAATAAAAGTTAAAACCTCAAATGGCCTTACTACATAACCAAACCCAAGTATAAATTTAAAATATTGAAGTTTCAAGCGGAAAATCAATGTTCACGTGGCCACCTCCGGGTCCCTCATGGCTCCAAATCGCCTAAGGCTGAGGATTACTTATACAGTTAGACAGAAGGGTGAGTTTACGAAAACTCAGTGTGTAATCCCTTATAATACAAACATCGATATATACGGTATGCGAGAAATGCACCGGGCCGAGCCCATCACGCACCACGATGTCGTGGTCCTTAGCCCATTAACGAACCAGGTGGACCTAAGCCCATTACGTAATCGTGATGATCGATACGATATGTAGACAGAAATCCAGCCCAATCCAACCAATACACCACCCGTACCAACCAACACACCATGCGGGGATAAAATCGACCCACCCAGCCAACACACCAAGCTTAGCACCGGTTGCGGCACTAAGTCAACACAACGGCTCGGTGTCGAGAGATGAAACGGCTAAAAGCCATAAATATCGTGAGCACCACCGCACATTAATGAATCGGCTAAAAGCCATAAATATCACGAAAGGTGAAAGCCTTGTACGAACGCAACGGCCGTATACACTTCCTCTGTAACAATGTCCCAACCCCATGCAAAATGTCGTGTATGTCATGCTCAATCATCACAGGTGTATGCAGAATGGCCATGCTCAGTAACAGCCATTTAAAAATATATTAAAAGCATATCAGTCACACGACCACAGTCAAATCAGTCAAGTTCATAGTCTAAGTCAGTCATTTACCCTCAAGGGCAAAACAGTCATTTTATCCTACAAGGGTATTTCAGTAATTTTAAAAATATTAGGGTCTCGGTAATTATTACAATCTCCTATAGGGTCTATCATCGCTTCAAGCGACTCAGATAACCTACACGGCCAGAACAGTGTATATGGGCCCAATAGCGGGTTTTGGGCCCAAGTAGGCCCACACGCTCGTGTGGCCCATTTAGTCCAGATTTACATATGGCATCGCGATCCTCATAAACCAACCTATCAATGATCACTTACTGAGGATTTTACCCGGGTGGGCCCATAAGCCCATTGGGCCCACGCGGCCCATTTCGGCCCAACATGGCCCGAAATGGCCTAAGCCATGAGATCGCTCATGGTGGCCTCTACAGTCAAATGCCCATGTTTCGTGGGCTCAGATTACCATACGTGTGATCACACGCCCGTGTGGCATCAAGTGCCGTATTCTCCGAATTTTCGGCTTTTGCCGATTTACGGTTTAATCAATGTGTGTGAACAATTACACACCTGTTAAGGAGTTGTGGCCGAGATGCTTCTGAAGTTGAGAGCCTATGGTTAAAACACAACCCTTTATTAGTCCAAAACTATCGTTAATCCCTAATCATAATATTGGAACGTTTACTCAAATCATAACTACTTACCAAACAACCAATCGCAGTACCCCTCTTGTTCCAAAACCACGTATTCTCTCCAATGCTTTCCCTTCACACGAAACCGTAAACTGATTCATAAGAATCTACAATCCTATATGAATACATCTAAGACTTAAAGCACTTACCAATAAAAGAGATATCCCTTGTAGGGGATAAGTAGTCGGCCTAATACCTTGTTATGAACTTGAGTCCCTAGCATCATTCGTACAAAAAGAAGTGTTAAAGGAATATTTCCCTCATGGAGGAAAAGAGGAGACACAAACAATCGACCTAAGAGATACATAAGCCGAACCTTTGAGAGGAGAACCTAATAAGGTTCGGCTAGGGAGAACAAACCGTAACACTTACCAATAGATCAAGGGATTTTCGGCAGACCTTCAGCAAGAAACGGCCAAGGATCAAAAAAGAAGAGAAGAGAAGATTCGGCCAAAATAAGAAGGACAGAAGAGTTGAGACAGGAAGAGGAGAAGAAGGTATGAGTTGATCCACAAGTATGGCTAGCAACCGAAAAGGGTTTATGAAAGGAAAGACAAGTGTTCCTCGGCCAAAGAGGGGAATACCAATTGAATAAAAGGGAATGAAGGGAAAAAATCGGTGGACTAGAGGGCTAGAGAGAAGAGTAGAAAACAAACTCCACAGCTTTAGAAACAAATATGAAAAAAAACAAAAATGCCAAAACCCAAAATGAATAGCAAGAGGAGCTCCCAAAACTCCCAAGCCGAATTCCCTGTGGTCAGAGTACCTATTCGGCTACAACTCCTCTCCCTTTCAAACTCCTCTTTTTCCTCCCTTCATCTCTCCCAACATCCCTCCACAAATCTCTCCACTTATCCCTCCTTGACCCAGTCAAACTCTCACCCAACAGAGTTTGAAACCACCTCAAACTCCTGCTGCCTCATGCTAGCAAAATAAATATCCTTTTTGCTTGCCAAGGGATTCGAACCCAAGCCCCCCCTCAATAGCTCAACACGCCACTTGCCTCCTTGCCACAAACTCTTTTGTGCCACATTTTATCTTCAATTAATTAAAAGGTCTAAAGGCCAAAGTCCAGGTTCCTTTAAAAGAAAAATCAAATAAATTGCAAGAGCCAAGACTTGAACCCAGGCTCCCTTGCAACCTTAATGACGCCACAACCACTAGACCACATGCTTCCTTGTGTCATTTATTTAACACAATAATTTAAAAGGCCTACATCCAAGCATCCAGGGTTTTATCCCCTTAAAACCAAAATTTTTGCTAAAGCCCAGATTTGAACCCAGGACTTTTCCAACTCCTCTCAAGACCCTTAACCACTCAAGCAGTTATTTATTTGTTTCATTTCCTAGCTCACATAAACTTTTATGCACAGCTTCCTAACCGTTCCCTTTCTCAAGGCCCAATACTTCTAGGCCTAAATTCTAGGGCGTTACAAAAATTATCTGAAATCTCGGTTTAGTCCCAACTTGCTTTTAATGCATAATTTGAGCCTCGAGGGTTCATTTGAGGGACAATATGATTGATTATGTATGATTTCATATATGAATAGAAAATGTTATGAATTAACTGTAAATATTTTAAAAAAATTTGTAATGTTCCGTAACCCTATTTCGACGACGGATACGGGTTAGGGGCGTTACATTTATTGGTATCAGAGCCACAGTTTAGCTGATTCTCGGAATGAAAGTGACGTGAAAAGTGTCTAGAAATACATGCCATATAAATCTGTGATAGTGTGATGTGCATGATCCGATCTAATCCTTATTTTTCTTATAGATTGTAAAGATGTCAGATAGACCTGAACGTGTTGAACAGGAAGAAGTTAACAGTAGAGTGCAGACATCTGAATAAGGGACAAGCAGTAATGTTCCAATTTCTTTGATGCGAGAATAAGAACTCAAAAACATGATTTATGGATTTATGAATCAGTGGTATAATTAGATGATGCAAGAAAGGAATCAGGCTCAACAACCACCTCCCCCTACTGCACCATCAGTAGCAACCCCGGTTGCTCATTCACCTCTTCCGACAGATGAATCTAGTAAGCATGCACCAATTGAAAAGCTCAGAATGTTTGGGGTTGAAGAATTTAGGGGAAGATCAAATGATGATCCAGTCAAAGCTGGATATTGGCTACAGATTTAGTAAGAGTTTTTAAACAAATGGCTTGTTCTTTGGATGATTATTTGAGATGTGCTGTCTCTTTATTAAAAGAAGAAGCATACAACTGGTGGGAGAATATAGAAGCGGTAGTACCTGAAGAGAAACTTTCCTGGGAATTTTTCCAGAGTGAGTTTAAAAAGAAATATGTCGGTAAGAGATATTTGGACAAGAAAAAGAGGGAATTTCTCAATTTACGCCAAGGGAACCGATCAATAGCTGAGTATGAAAAAGAATTTGTATACCTCAGCAAATATGCTAGAGATATTGTACCCACTGAAGAGGAAATGTGTATTAGATTTGAGGAAGAGCTAAATGATGAAATTAGAATGTTGATTGGAGGTATAAAAATTTAGGAATTTGTTGTTTTATCAGATCGAGCTCAGAAAATGGAAGAAGTGTATAACAAGAAGATGCAACGGGAAAGAAGAAACAAAGAATATTATAAGAGGAGCTCTTCCAAATCATTCTCGACATTTTCGGCCAAAAAGTTCAGAGATGATTCTAGCCGATCCATTTCAATGTCAGGACAATCGAACATAGACAGAGCAACTCAACAGGAATTTGGGGTAACTAATAGACCTGCAGTTAGTGTTAGCAGTGTACAGAATGTTTCCAGGCCTAAATGCAAGTATTGTGGAAGATTTCATTTGGGTGAATGTAGAGTTAAGATGGGGGCTTGTTGTAAATGTGGAGCCATTGATCATTTTATTCGAGACTGCCCTTAACTGTTAAAAGAAGAAGGAGAACAAAAAGAAAGGCAATCAGCCACTTCTCAAAAAGGTAAACGTTCGGGTCAAAGTAGTGCTACTGGGACTGCTCGTTCGGGTATGAGAGATTCTACTGCCCGGTCAGAAGCTAGGGCACCTGCACGTACATATGCCATTCGAGCGAGAGAGGAAGCTTCAGCTCCAGATGTCATAGCTGGTACTTTCTATCTTTTTGATGATTCTGCGTATGCATTAATTGACCCTGGGTCTACACAGTCATACATTTGCACTGCATTAGCATCAAAAAAGGAATTTGTGTTGAACCTACTGATTATGATGTGCAAGTTACTAATCCATTAAGACAAAGTGTGATAATTAATTTAATATGTCGAAATTGTCCACTGAAAATAAAAGTCTATGATTTCTCTGCTGATTTGATGTTGTTACCCTTTCGGGAACTTGATGTTATTCTAGGAATGGATTGGTTGACAAAACATGATGCTGTAGTGAATTGTCGAGAAAAATAGATTGATTTGAAAAGTCACACAGGGGAAGTAATTTTGGCTGAGTTTGGGAATATAAAAGATGTTGTTAGAATTATTTCAGCCTTTTCAGCTCAGAAATTAATGAGGAAAGGTAATGAAGCATTTCTAGCTTACATTCTTGATACTCGGGGTTCTGAATCAAAGCTGGAATAGTTACCAATTGTCAATGAGTTTGTTGATGTGTTTCCTGAGGAATTGCCTGGTTTGCCACCAGATCGTGAAGTTGAATTTGTGATTGATGTGATTTCGAGAATAGCTCCGATATCAATAACACCATACAGAATGGCACTGACCGAGTTAAAAGAGTTCAAGACACAGTTGCAAGAGTTGCACTTCTATTATATTCACTGAGATTGTGTATAGACTACCGATAGTTGAACAAGGTTACAATCAAGAATAAATATCATTTGCCCTGTATCGATGATTTGTTTGATCAACTGAAAGGTGCTACAGTATTTTCAAAGATAGACCTCAGATCTGGGTATTATCAGCTAAAAGTTAAAGAGTGTGATGTGCCGAAGACTGCTTTTAGAACTCGGTATGGTCATTATGAGTTTTTGGTAATGCCATTTGGCTTGACTAATGCTCCTACTGCTTTTATGGATTTAATGAATTAGATTTTTCAGCCTTATTTGGATAGATTCATGGTTGTGTTTATTGGTGATATACTAATCTATTCTAAGACAGAGTCCGAGCATGCACAACACCTGAGAATTGTGTTACAGACTTTGAGAGAAAAATAGTTGTATGCAAATTCAGCAAATGTGAATTTTGGTTACATGAGGTTGGATTTCTAGGTCACATAGTGTCAGCTGAAGGGATTTGTGTGGATCCAAGCAAAGTATTAGCAATGGTAAATTGGAAAATTCCGAAGAATATAACAGAAGTGCAAAGTTTCTAGGGTTTAGCTAGGTATTATCGCTGTTTTGTCAAGAATTTTTCAATAATTGCTTCGCCAATGACTCGGCTACTACAGAAAAATGTTGAATTTGTGTGGTCTGATGAATGTCAGTAGAGCTTTGATCAGTTGAAGAAAATGTTAACGGAAGCTCTAGTTTTGACTCAACCAGAATCAGGTGTGCCATATGTTGTATATAGTGATGCGTCTCTAAATGGTTTGGGTTGTGTGTTGATGCAGTCAGAAAAAGTAGTGGCTTATGCTTCTCAGAAGTTAAAATTGCACGAGAGGAATTATC
Organism: Gossypium sturtianum; assembly: GCA_025698515.1. Taxonomy (NCBI): domain Eukaryota; kingdom Viridiplantae; phylum Streptophyta; class Magnoliopsida; order Malvales; family Malvaceae; genus Gossypium; species Gossypium sturtianum. Next base: position 122,304,044 of record CM046952.1, read on the forward strand.
CTACACATGATCTCGAATTGGCTGCAATTATGTTCGCTTTGAAAATTTGGAGACATTATTTATATGGTGAGAAATGCTATGTGTATACAGATCATAAAAGTCTGAAATATTTGATGACTCAGAATGAGCTGAGTTTGAGGCAGATGCGGTGGTTGGAATTATTGAAAGACTATGATTTAGTCATTGATTATCACCCGGAAAAGGCTAATGTGGTAGCTGATGCACTTAGTCGAAAGTCGTCTTTGTTTGCACTTCGGGCAATGAAGGCTTATTTGTCTATTAATGAAGATGATTCTGTATTAGTAGAATTGAAAGAAAAACCTATGTTCCTTCAGCGGATTCGGGAGTTGCAATATGAAGACTCGAAATTGGTGATGAAAAGACAGATGGTTCAGGACAATCAGAGTTCAGAGTATACCATTGATGATAGCGGTATGTTATATTATCGCAATAGAATTTGTGTTCCAAATAATTCAGATCTAAAAAATGTTATTCTTTCTAAAGCTCACAGTAGTATGTATTCTATTCACACGGATACTACTAAAATGTATTGTGATTTGAAAAGAATGTATTGGTGGCCTGGAATGAAACGTGAAATCTGTGAGTTTGTTGCTAAATGTTTGATTTGTCAACAAGTCAAAGTAGAGCATCAGGTACCAACAGGTTTGCTACAACCTGTCATGATTCCTGAATGGAAATGGGAGCATGTTACTATGGATTTTGTATTTGGATTGCTTGTGACTCCGAGAAAGAAAGATTCGATATGGGTTATCATTGATAGATTAACAAAGTTAGCACACTTTATTCCGGTCAGAACAAACTTTTCCCTTGAGAAATTAGCGGAGTTGTATGTGTATGAGATTGTAATATTACATGGGGTTTCGACTTCTATTATTTCGGACCGAGATCTGAGGTTCACTTCGAGGTTTTGGAATAAACTACAAGAAGCTTTGGGCACTAAGTTAAATTTCAGCACAACATTCCATCCTCAGACCGACGGGCAATCAGAGCGAGTGATTCAGATTTTAGAAGACATGTTGAGGTGTTGTATACTTGAGTTTGGTGATAGTTGGGAAAGGTATTTACCTTTGGCTGAATTTGTATATAATAATAGTTATCAGTCTAGTATCAAAATGACACCATTTGAAGCTCTTTATGGTAGAAAGTGTAAAACTCCATTGTATTGGAATGAATTGAGTGAATCCAAGTTGGTTGGAGTTGACTTGATCCGAGAAACAGAAGAAAAAGTTTGAATCATCCGAAACAGTTTAAAAGCTGCAGCAGATCGACAGAAGTCATATGCAGACTTGAAAAGAAAAGATATAGAATTTGCAGTTGGCGATCGAGTGTTCCTAAAAGTTTCACCGTGGAAAAAAGTGTTATGATTTGGCAGAAAAGGAAAACTGAGTCCAAGATTTATCAGACCATATGAAATAATTGAAAGAATTGGCCATGTAGCTTATCTGTTAGCTCTACCTTCGAAACTTGAAAAGATTCATAACGTGTTTCATGTGTCTAAGTTAAGACGGTATAGATCAAATCCTTCATATGTAATTCCTCACACTGAAATTGAGCTTCAACTGGATATGACTTATTCAAAAGAACCAGTGAAGATATTGGCTCGTGAAGTTAAAGAATTATGGAATAAATGAGTACCGTTAGTTAAAGTGTTGTGGCATCGTCGTGGCTCGGAGGAGGCAACCTGGGAAACAGATGAATCAATGAGATCACAATATCCGAATCTATTTTCAGGTAACAAATTTCGAGGATGAAATTTCCTAAAGGGGGGAGAGTTGTAACAGCCTAATTTTTAGTGGTGTCAGAAATAGTGATTCGAGATCACTAAATCCGACGAGTGAGTTTGAAAATTTAGTAAATAAATATTTATGAGTCAAGTGTGACATTAGAAATATTCTTGAATTAGTGAATTTTGTAAATTAAAAGAATTTATTAGGTCAAATGGGTCAAAAATGAGATATCGAGACCTTAAAATTCATAAATCGAGCCATAAATATTTTTAGAAATATTTATGGATTGTTATTGAGTTAGTATTAAAGTTTCGTTAGAAAATTTTAATGTTTTGATAGTTAATTAATTAAAAAGGACTAAATTGTAAAAGGTGCAAAACTTGTTAAAGTGATTAAATAGCTTAAATGTCTAATAAGGAAGGATTTAAAAGGAAATTAGACCCAAATTAAATGGTCTGGACGGTTTGGGGCATGAAATAAGTAAGAAAACAATGTGAAAAAGGGGCAAATTTGGAAATAACCTAAAATTTATTAGTTAAAAAGGATTTAATTGAAAAATCTAGAGATTTCATCATTTTTCTTCAGCTAAAAACGCCATAGCAGACCTCCTAAGCTGGTTTTTCATATTTTTGCACCATGTGAGTTCAATTCTTGCTTTTTCTTTGTAATTTTTATGTTTTTGTGACTTTTACAATTAGGTCCACCTATTGAATTTATTAGTTTTTTATTCTATGGGTGATATTGAAAGTTTCCATGGATTAGTTTTGTATGTTTATGATAAAATATCATGGATTTGAAGCTTTAAATTCATTATATGATGAATTTATTAAGTGATTTTAATAGAAATTGATTTTTAGGACCTAATTGTGAAAAAGTTTAGAATTAGGGTTTGATGTTGAAATTATAAATAAAAAAGGGTATATAGTAGTTTACAATGATAGAATAAAGTTTTAATTGAGAAAAATAAGCTCAATTGATGGGTTAATTGATCAGGGACTAAATTGTAAAAACTATAAAATTTAGGGTAAATGTGTAATTTCAAAAATTGAAGGGCATAAATTGTGAAGTGAATTAGAATTAAATTATATGCTAATGAATGGAAAATTTTATATTATAGACCAAGAGCTCAAAGAAAGTCGTGGAAAAGAGAAAATAGTTAATTAGTCCCTAAATTTTCTACAACTTCTGCAAATTGGTCCAGGTAAGTTGATATGGTTGAATTTTCATGTTCAATTGTTAATTTAAGAATGATATAATGTATTATTTCATGTGTTTGTTATTGAATTATGATTATTTTAAAATATGAAAATCGGATAGAAAGTTCAAATTGAGTAGAACGCAGGATTGAGTACGATCGTTCTGTGATCAATGATGAATTGATGGATAAGACTATGGTTGGACCATAGCAAAGTGTGGAATGTAAGACTGTAGCTGGGCTATGGCATTTCAGTGTAAAGTCCATAACTGAGTTATGGCATAGTGAACGTAAGACCATGGTTGGACCATGGCAGTAAGTGTACATGTATAAGACCATAACTGGGTTATGGCATCATGAGTGCAAGACCATAGCAAGGCTATGGCAATAGTTGTGAAAGACCATAGTGGAATTGTGATATCAATTAAACGATGTACTCAAATCCGTAAGACGTTCTCTAATTTGACAAGAAATGGTAAGTGTTATATGAACTAAAGTGATAGAATTCAATCAGTTCTAAAATTGAGCTCAATCAAGTGAATTCATTATTTGAGATTGTGATTGGCAGGTAAAAGAAATATTAGTGAAATGCTCTGTTTATTGTTTTAATTATAACTCGATTGGTAAGATTTACCTTAAAACCTCTGAACTTACTAAGCTTTCAGAAGCTTACTCTTGTGTGTTAAATGTTCATTGTAGATTAATAAGGGTTCGGAGGATCAGATCAACACATCGGGCCACACTATCCAGATTTCACCGGTAGAATTTGTAAAACAATTTATGGTTTATATGGCATGTATAGGATTGAATGAAAAGAAAGTAAACTTGTAATATGATCATGATTAGCTTTTATACATATATGTTAGTTTATGTGTATGTATCTAATCATTGAATTGAATTACATGGTAGGTTTATGCAAATAAGTAGTGTAATGACACATTAGGTTTAAAACTTGATAATTGACTTGAATTGGTTGCTTGATTGAGTATATTGGTATAAGGAAATGTTGTTGCACGTTGATATTGGAAAAAGGTGAGAAAAGTGGCCTTAAAATGGCCTATTTTCGTCCACACGGGTAGACACACGGGCATGTGTCATGACCGTCTGTGACACACTGCCTAGTACATGGGCATGTGGTTTGGCCGTGTGTCCCCTGCACCTTAAATTTGAGAAATAGAATGCTCAGGATCGAGCACACGGGCAGAGACACGGGCGTGTGTCTCAGCCGTGTGTGCCACACGGCCTAGAACACGGGTGTGTGTCTTGGCCGTGTGAAAACTGCACGTTAATGTTTTGTAGGTAAGAGAGTTACACGGGTTGGAGACACGACCGTGTGATCTGTGTCACTTGGCCGTGTGAACCACACGGCCTACCCACACGGGCGTGTGACCCCTGTACATGAGACAAATTTTGAAATTTTGTGAAAAATTATCTGAAATCTCGGTTTAGTCTCAACTTGCTTTTAATGCATAATTTGGGCCTCGAGGGTCCATTTGAAGGACAATATGATTGATTATGTATGATTTCAGATATGAACAGAAAATGTTATGAATTAACTGTAAATGTTTTGAAAAACTCTGGTAATGCTCCAAAACCCTGTTCCGGCGACGGATACGGGTTAGGGGCGTTACAATGTGGAAATCCACGTGTACTTCATTTTTTTTTTTGTAATTTTTATGAACTTTTTATAATTTTTAATGAATTTTTGATTTTTTGAATATTCTTAAAATTTTAAATTATTTGATTATGTGACATATAAAACTAATAATGTCATATCAGCATGAATGCACATGAATTGTCACGAAATTTCGTTAAGAAATTGATGTTTTAATCAACATTTTTATTAAAAAAAACGATTTGATTATTTTTAAAATGTCAACCAACAACTTTAGTTTTGTTTAAAAAAAAAAATTATCAACTACAAATATTGAAAATTAAATTTATCATTATGTCTTTATTTTAAAATAAAATAATTACATTTTTTCAAATATTATCTTTGGGGGTGTCAACGACAAAGGGCTTAACTTTCTTATGTTGTTGATTTAGAAAGACCTATAAGGGTTAATACTAATTTTAATATTTTTATCAATCAATATTATTAGAGGAGAATGAGATGACATGGTTTCAACCTGGCCATACATTTTTTTCAAATATACAATTATAAAATATTCAATCTCTTAAATAGTAATAATATATTTTAGGCATAAAATATAGGAGAGAGTGGGATTAGAGGTGCTGGGCCAGACCGGCCCAACCAAAAATTTAGGCACATTTATTAGGTTTGGGCTTAGCCTGAAAAATAGACTCAAAATTTTGTTTAAGCTCGACTCGCTCGTATTAATTTTTTTATATAATTTTTAAATATATATAATACATCAAAAATATTAAAAATATTAAAATAAATATTTCCTAACAAATTAAAAATAAATTTTAAAAAATATGTATATTTAAATAACACTAAGATAGATGCAACTTAACAAGCAAATGGTTCTAAAATAATAACAAAATTAACAATAAAACAGGTGTTGTACAATATCCAAACAATAACAACAAAATAGAAGTAATATAATAGTGAAATGGTAGGAAAATAGGGAGAAAATAATAATAAAATAACATTAAAACAACAAAAAATATCTTACCCAAGACCTAACCCATTTTTTAAACGAACCTTATTTTTTACCCAAGCCCATTTTTGGTCCTATATTTTTGCCCAAACTCTCCAACTTTTTAGAGGGTCTTTGAGAAGGGACTGATGGCCTGGCTCATAAGCAAGTCTAAAAGAGACGTCGGACATAAAATATAGCGAGGTTGGTTGAATATCCATTAGGCTTTTTGGGTCTATGAGGGAACTTTAAACCAAACAACTTCTTGGGTGTATGAGGCTTTTTGGGACCGTCGGACATTAGTGTGACTTCTTGGCCCTTTAAACCCAACAACTCCTTTCTTGTAAGTCCAATAAGCCCACTTCCAATTTTCTATAAATTCGGACATGATATGATTTTGCTTAACCAACATAAACAAAATATACATGTACCAAAAAAAACAAAAAAACAAAAAAAAAAACCAAAAGGATTTAAATTCGTTAGTAAAAAATCATTTTAATCTAAAACAACATTCAATTAAACCTTTCTGACAGAAAAAGAAATTAATTACATCATTTTATTAATGAAAATTATTAGTTAATCGATTTGATCATTAGTGACAATAATGTGTCTAGCAGGGTTAATGCATGGCATGTCATGTAGACAAACAACTGACATGATATATATGCCAATCGAGTATTAGCTTGATCGACATCAATATTGTTGTCAATGTAAAAAATATTAAAATATATAAAAATCCAAAAAAAAATAAAGAAATTACTATTTTACATGTTCATAATGAACTTAGACATATGTGTGCTCAGGTTCAAATGAACATGAACATACATTTGTTCAGATTCATTGTAGATGCAAATTTCGAATATTATGAAAATTATTAAAAAGTTGTTAAAATATTAAAAATAGTAAAAAAAATATAAATAATTATAAAAGGGTAAAAATAATTGTACATTCTGAATATTGTAAAACTAGAAATGAAACAAAGAAATGCATAAATTTAAGGAAAATGAGTAAGATGTATTTAGTATAAGGATTAATATATATGGAGGTATATGAACTTGCAATTTGTACTTATTTGGTACTTAAATTTTTTTTTTGGACTTAACTGGTACTTAATTTTAGAAATCGTAAGTCAACTTGGTACATTTTTTAAGTATCTAACTAACACTATTAAAATATGCTAATGTGCCATTGATGACCAATAGCATGGTAACATGTGGTAGCCTCATATTTTTACACGTGGAAAAAAAAATTATAATTTTATTTTTTTACCTTGTGTCAAAATGTGAGGCTGTCACATTCCACCCTGCTATTCGTTGTTTATGCCACGTTAGCGCATTTAAACAATATTAATCATGTACCTAAAAATGTACCAAGTTGGCTTGCGGTTTTCAAGTTTAGGTACCAATTAGGTCAAAAAGAAAGTTTATATACCAAAAAGGTATAAGTTACCAACTTCAAATACCTCCGTATATATTAACCCTTAGTAATATATAATTAGTGTAAGAAAAATATAATATCGTATAGTATTTATATGCCAGTAACAATAATAATGCAATACAATGCACCAGCAGTAACACAATAGAATACCTGTAAACGGACAGAGTTGAAGATTAGAAGAAGAATTTTGTTGATGCCTGTATGAACAGTTTCCTTAAGACAGATTCGACCTCTCCTCGGTGCTTTGAGTAACATTGGATGTCTGTCTCCCAAGATACAACAACAAACGATCACAGTAGTACTACAACAATAGTGATCAATCAAACACAATCTTGCCTTTCTCTATCATCAAGAGGAATGAATTTAGAAGGAATTTTTGATAGTGATGGTTTTTGCTGATGTGTTTTGGAAGCCTCCTAACTTGGCTTTATATAGAGGAGAGGAAATAAATGAAGAGATTTAGACCAATTCATGAAGAGTTTTGTTGAAAATTTAATTGATATAAGTGAACAGACACAATGAATGAAAAGATGAAATATTAGACCAAAAGCAATGAATTTATTCACCAAGAGGTACAATTATTCAAAAGATACAATTGTTCATCAAGTGAAAGAACTATTGTTTAATTTGAGCATCAATTTATCATTCATCACTCAAAAATTTTGAGCATATTATATAGAATATAAATCCATAATTTATTATTCAAACCTTAAATTTTATCAATAAAATAATATGCCTCAAAGTTCTAAAATATCAATTATTTTCCAACAATCCCTCACATGAATGAAATTGATGGATAAATGAGACTCAAAGACTCAAAGAGGTGATAGATTCTATATTCGGTATTTACATAGGATAGGTAGGCATCAACCATTGAACCTTCCCTTGTGAAAGTATATTTACTTTACTAGCTAACCAGTAGACGCGATGTCCTTGAACTATTCTGTCGTTTGTGTAAACGATGATACACCTCAAACAAATACCTCCTTGGCAAGATTTTGATTCTCATGGGTATGTTCATATGGCCGTGAACATCCTCCTGATTCTGCAAGAGCTTAAAAAACTATGCCCCAATAGTCTCCTTGAAGCGGCCCCACTTCACTCTCACATAGGTGATTTATGTTGTTTGTTTCATCGAAACACACAATGGTTATTAAAAGCATTGCTTAACCTTTTCCACATTTTAATCACTATTTTCATCATAGGAATGGACTTGGGATAAGAACCCCCACAATTACCTCACAAGGTCTATGCAAGTAGGTTGTCCTATTGAACCTAGATCTTGGGATCTCTAGTCAACTAGGTTGGGTTTTCCTTCACATAGCACCTTAAATATTCATGAGCTTTGGTATCATTCCTTTCGATGTTTTATCAACTTGATCTCGGTTTAATCCTTTGGTTAGCGAATCCGTAGTGTTATCTTTTGATCTTACAAAATCAATAGAGATAACTCCAGTTGAGATCAGTTGTCTAATGGTATTATGTCGATGACGCATATGTCTCGACTTACCATTATACATTATGTTCTGTGTTCTACCAATTGTTGCTTAGTTATCACATTATATGCATATTGTGGGCATATGCTTTGACCATTCAGGAATATCCTCTAAAAAGTTTTGTAGCCATTCTGTCTCTTCTCCAGATTTGTCTAGAGCTACAAACTCAGATTCCATTGTGGAACTGGTTATAATCATTTGCCTTGAGGATTTCCATAACACAACTCATCCCCCCAATGTGAAAATATAGCCACTTGTGCCTTTGGTATCTTGAATATCAGATATCTAACCGGCATTGGAGAATCCTTCTAACATAGTAGGATCTCTGGAATAATGTAATCCGTAGTTCCGAGTATATCTGAGATATCTCAGTACTCTCACAATCGCTTTCCAGTGATTCTCCCTTGGATTGCTTGTGAATATTAAACTGCTTACAGTGAAAGCAATATCAGGTCTAGTGCAACTCATAAGGTACATTAGACTACCTATAACTTTTGCATATTCCACTTGGTCAACACTTTCACCTTTGTTTTTAGACAGATGTTGACTTATATCTATCGAAGTTCTGGCTACACCAAAATTATCTTTGCCAAATTTCTTAAGAATCTTGTTTACGTAGTGTGATTGAGTCAATACGAGACCTTCAGATGACCTTTTGATTTGGATGCCCAAAATCATGTCAAACAAGTCCCATATCTTTCATGTCAAATCTTGAATTTAACAAGTTTTTGGTACGTTTTACCATTTCATTGTTACTTCCAACAATGAGTATGTCATCAACATATAAACATAGAAATACATATCTATCAACAGTGTTTTTGACATACACACATTTGTCACACTCATTAATTTTAAATCCATTTGATATTATGACACTGTTAAAATTTTCATGCCACTGCTTTGGTGCTTGCTTAAGTTCATACAAAGACTTCACCAATCTATAGACTTTTCTTTCTTACCCTAGAGCTACGTGACCCTCAGGTTGTTCCATGTAAATCTCCTCATCGAGATCTCCATTTAGAAAAGTTGTCTTAACATCCATTTGATGAACTTCTAGATTCCGCAAAGCGACAATAGCAAGTATCATCCTTATAGAAGTTATTCTTGATACATGAGAAAATGTATCAAAGTAATCAAGGCTTTCCTTTTGTCTATAACCTTTTATAACCAATCTGGCCTTGTACTTATCAATTGTTCCATCTGCTTTTATTTTTCGTTTGAAAATCCATTTAGAATTTAGTGGTTTAATTCCCTGAGGTAGATCTTCTAATTCCCACGTATGACTTTTCATGATGGAATCAATTTCACTCTTGATATAATCTTTCCAAAACATGCTTTCAGATGAGCGTATCTTCACTATAAGTTTGAGGTTTAGTCTCTAGCATATAGGTTAGAAAATCTGATCCAAAGGACTTTTTCACCCTTGCCCTTTTTACTTCTTCTTAGCTCTGCCTCGACTTCAACCTCTTGTTGAAAGTCTTAACTATCAATAGTCTCTGAAGTTCATTTTGTTGAACTTGACCCAACTTCCCTAGTCTTATAAGGGAATATATTTTCAAAGAATGAGGCACTTTTAGATTCCAATATCATATTCTTATGAATTTCAGGATTCTTTTATTCATGCACAAGAAACTGGTATGCATTGTTGTGGCGTGCATAACCAATGAAATTACAATCCACCGTTTTAAGACCTATTTCCATTTGCTTCAGTAAAGGAACCATTACCTTTGTAAGACACCCCCACACTTTCAAGTAGTTGTAGGAAGGTTTCCTGCCCTTCCATAACTCATATGGTGTCTTGTTCTTTTTCTTGTAGGGAACCTTATTTAAAAGGTAATTCGTTGATAAAATAGCTTCCCCCCACATGTTCTGTGACAACCCATAACTTCCTAGCATTGCGTTCATCATTTCTTTTAGGGTTCGATTTTTTCGCTCTGTTACTCTATTGGATTGATGAGAGTATAGTGGTGTCACTTCATGAATAATATCATGTTGTGCACAAAATTTACCAAATGGTTCAACATATTCACCACCACGGCCACTTCTCGCCCTTTTAATTTTTTTTATTAAGTTGGGTTTCAACTTCCTGCTTATAGAGAACAAATTTCTCTATAGCTTATACATAGCAATATTTTGTGCTATCATCAATGAAGGTAATAAAATATTTATTCCCTCATCTAGTTTGAATAAAATTTAAGTCACAAATATCACTATGTATTAGATCAAGTGATTCAGTATTTTTTTCAACAGATTGAAATGAAGACCATGTAACAGCCCAATTTCGGTGAAATCGAAACAGTGGGTTCGGGACCATAAATTCGAGCCAAAAATAAAATTTATTTTTATTTAGTTTATGGTCCATAATATGATAGAAATGTCATGTGAAAATTTTGATAAGAAAATTTTACCGATTATGTGCTTAATTACGAGAAGGACTAAATCGCATAAAATGCAAAAGTTGAATTCTAGTAGCTATGAAATTCAAAAATTAAGGTCCTTATAAGGTAATTATACCATTAAAGAAAAGAATGTAGATATTTTGGTGAATCATTCATGTAAATTTAGAAAAAGGGCAAGGACTAAATTGGAAAGTGAAAATATTTAATTAATTAAAAGATGATAAAAGAGATATCATCTTATTTTCTCATCTTCTTCCCCAAAATAAAACATGGAAACCCTAGGAGAGAGAGAAGAAACTTTCATGGCCAAATTGGGTAAGTTTCCTTGTCCCGTTTTTAGTAATTTTGATATTTTTGAAACCGGGATAGCTTAATCTATCTATTTGGGGGATCAATTTGTAAAGTTATCAAAGTATGGAAAATGGGTCATGAATGTATATGCTGAAAATTAGAAATTTATGGTAGAAAATGAAAGGTTGTTGATAGATAAACAACTTTTACAAAGTGATTTTTAATGAAAACATGATTTAGGGACTAAAATGCAAAGTTGTGAAATTTGATGAAAAATTCTGAATTTTTACATGTGCTGTAAATTTTGAGATGGAATTTTGGTTAGGCTTGGAATAGGGAGTAAATTGCTCAAATTTCATTTTTCGAGCCTAGGGACAAAATGGGAATTTATGGAAAAGTTAAGGGCAAAATGGTAATTTTGCCTAGGATGAAAATTGAGTCCACTTGAATATGAAATATGATAAGTTGATGTTAAATTTACTCGTATAAATTCGGATAGACCAAATTCGGAGCTAAAACGAGGAAAAGAGGAAAATATCGGATTAGTAGATTTTACGTACACGAACATTTATCTAGGTAAGTTCGTGTAATTAAATTGTGTATGTTTATATGCTTGAATTAAATGTTGTGTTTGTGAATTGTATAAATATCATATATATATATATAGATGACATTGAAAATATACCTGACAAAGCCCGATCAACGATAATGCCCGATAAAGGATAAACGATAAAAATGTTACTTTTATGCTTGGAATGAATGTGGAATGTGATCATTTGAATTATATGAATGTTATAGATGCATGAAATAACCACATTCCTGATAATGCTTTGAAAATGTCAAATTCCGTTTGAATAAATGGAAAATTCGTTGGATATGTGATTTCCCAAAATGAATGATGTCCTGCATTTGTTGCTGACAAAATTTAGCTCAGACGAGTAATTCCATTACCTCATTATAAAGAGGATTTAGCCCGGACGGGTAATCCTGATATAAGTCCTCTTGAGCATATGTCATGGATTGGATTTAGCCCGGACGGGTAATCCAGATCAAGCTCTTTAGAGCATATGTCATAAAAAGGATTTAGTCTGGACTGGTAATCCTGTTGTATATATGTGTGGCTCGAAATTGTACTCTCTGAAATAGTACCTTATGGGTACCATTGAAAATGAGTTGACGGATTTACTGATTTGTACACTTTGTGTGTACTACCTGTGTATCCATTGATATTTCGAATAAATTCAACGGGTAAAAATCTTGACATGAGAAGATATGAATAACAAATGAGTTATTACACGTATTTGTTTGAAATACATGAAAATGATGATACATGACAATTGATATAAGAAAACATGAGATGATGATACTTGTATATAGAATTCATTTGATGAATATGTCATCCTTGATTATAGACTTGTACACTTTGAGAGTACTACTACTCGTGTGACATTGATATTTCGAGTAAAATGAGTAAAGTACTGATGTGAAATAATCTGAACTCGAGATGTGTTATATAAAAATATACTTGAGATGTAACGAAGTGATTTATACATGTTGTGGGAAGTATATGTGCATGGAAACTTGATTGTTATTGAGCCCATACATGTTTTGATGTTATTATGGAATATATGACTAACAAGGGCAATGAGGATATATGTAGGGCTTAAGGTCAAATTGATTGAATATGCCTTACATAGTTACTTCAAAATAGAATGAATGGTAAGTTAAGTACCATGTTATACGAACTTACTAAGCATGTAATGCTTACTTAGTTTTATTTCCCTGTTTTATAGTAAATCAAAAGCTTGTTGGATTGGAAGCTCGGCGGAGATCACTCACACTATCCATTGGCCTATATCGGTATATATGGTAAATCAATTATGGTTGTAATGGCATGTATAGGTTATATTGGCCATATTGGCATGTAAATGTAAATGATTATTGTAATCTAGCCATTGGAATTGCTAATGATGATTATGTTTTGGTACATGTATATATGTATTTAAGTTTATCTTATGGAGATAACATAAGTGTTTATTACTGATTGATTGATAAAGGTTAAATGAGTATGCTTATAAAAGGTAAGATTAAAAGCATGAATGCATGTAACAATATATCATGTCAGATGTTACAAATTGCTTGAATTCAATGCTTGGAATGGTTGGTATTTGGATGTAAGTTTGGTGCAGGATTTTAGTATGATTTTGGGTGAGAAATGAAGCTATGGATGGCTTTTTTTGTCCACACGGGCAGACACACGGGCGTGTGTCTAGACCGTGTGTGACACACGGCCGGGTACATGGGCGTGTAGTTAGGTCGTGTGTCCCCTGCACCTTAATTTTGAGAAATAGAATGCTCAAAATTGAGCACACGGGCAGAGATACGGGTGTGTGTCTCAGCCGTGTGTGCTACACGGGCGTGTGTCTTGGCCGTGTGGAACCTGCACCTAATTTTGAAAGAACTGAATTAACCACACAGCCTAGCACACAGGTGTGTGGCATGGCCGTGTGCACAAGTCAGAGAGTTACACGGGGTAAGACACGGCCTGAAGCACGGGCATGTCTAAGGGTCACACGGGCGTGTCCCTAGACCACACGGGCGTGTCCCTATACCATACGGGCGTGTGAGCCCTGTACTTGGGAAAAATTTTAGAATTTCACGAAAAATTCCCTAAGTTCCCGTTTTAGTCCCGATTCGATTCTAATACTTGTTTTGGGCCTCGAGGGTCCATTTAAGGGACGTTATGAATAAATCTCGGGAAATGAATAGTAATTGTTATGAATAATCTGAAAATGTATTGAAAACTCTGGTAACGGTCCGTAGCCCTGTTCTGGCGACAGATATGGGTTAGGGTGTTACATTAGTTTTGCCTCAACACACGTTTCACATTTATGATTATAATTAATGTGAAATGAAGGAATGTGCTCTAAGTTAATTAATCTACGTAAAGTATCAGAATTAACATGTCCGAGCTTACCATGTCATAAATCAAATGACTCAAGCATATAAATAGAAGGAGAAACATCATTCTTATTCATAGTATTAGCTTCTACAGATATAGCATTGAGTTTCCATATATCATTTAATACATATCCCCTTCCCACAAGTGTTCCCCCTTTTGACAAAACTAACTTCTGAGATTTAAATATCATCCTAAAGCCATGCATACTTAGGAGGGTCCCAGAGACAAAGTTCTTGCATATGTCAGGCATATACAACACATTTTGAAGTTTCAACTCTTTGTCAGAAGTCATCTTCAAAATCACAGTACCTTTCTCCTTGATCTTGGAAGTTACAGCGTTGCCCATATAGAGCTTCTCCTCTTTCTCACAAGGAGCCAACTCAACAAAGGAGTCTTTGTCAAAGCCAATATGACGTGTGGCACCAGTATCAAGCCACCATTCTCTTGGATTTGCATCAACCAAGTTGACTTCAGGAATCACAACGCAGAGGTCAAGATCAGATACTTCCTTAGAAATATTTTCCACACCTACAATCGGATGACTTGTGTCCCATCTTATTGCAATTAAAGCATTTTCCTTGGAATTTTGGCTTCTTTAAGACATCGCCTTTTGGTCCTAGTTTAGACCCAGTTTGAGAATGTTTTCTTTTCTTGGTTCTTATTGACTTCCACTATATTTGCCTTGGTAAAGTTAGGATTGGTTGCTTTGTTTATCCTTTTAGTCGCACCTCAATTGTCTTCTTCAATTCGAAGTCTGACAATCAGATCTTCCACTGCCATTTCCTTCTTTTTATGCTTAAGATAATTCTTGAAGTCATTCCAAGCAGGGGGAAGTTTTTCAATAATGACTGCCACTTGAAAGGATTCACTTATAACCATCTCTTCTGCGAGAATACCATGAATGATCAGTTGGAATTCCTACACGTGATTTACAACAACTTTAGAATCAACCATTACAATGTTTAAGAACTTAGCAACTAAGAATTTCTTAGCACCAGCATATTCAGTTTTGTATTTATGGTCCAGCGATTCCCATAATTCCTTAGTCGTTTTCTTGATATTGTATACTTCATAAATTTCATCAGATAAATCGTTCAAAATGTAGTTACGACATATGAAATCAGAGTTTTTCCATACTTCGGCAATGTTGAAAGCGGTAATAACATCTTCCTCATCCTCTCTAAAAATAGGAGGATCATCCTTCAGAAATTTTGTCATATTCAACATGGTCAAATAGAATAACATTTTCTGTTGCTATGTTTTAAAATTATCTCCAGTGAATTTCGCAGGCTTTTCATTGTGACTCATAGTTACAAGTAACATTTGGCTCGCAGCCTAAGCCTAAGCAGTGACAATCGCCTCAGGTTTTGAATTGGATGAGTTGTTTGACGTATGAGACATTTTTCTGTATTCAGAATAAAAAACCAGAATAAGTAAATAAATTAAAATCCGAAACAGAAGTATAAACCAACCTAAATAAGTTACGATGGTAATTTGTACGCCTTAGATTAAAACTACAACAAATCATTTGTCTTTAGAATGTAAGAAAAATATAATATCGTATGTAGTATTAATATGTCAGTAACAATAATAATGCAGTACAATGTAGTAGCAGTAACACAACAAAATACCTATAATTAGATAGAGTTGAAAATTAGAAGAAGAATTTTGTTGAGGTCTGTATGAACAGTTTCCTTAAGACAGATTCGACCTTTCCTTAGTGCTTTGAGTAACATTGGACGTTTGTCTCCCAGGATACAACAACAAACAATCACAGTAGTAGCACATCAACAGTGATCAATCAAACATAATCTTGCCTTTCTCTATCACTAGGAGGAATGAATTTAGAAGGAATTTTTGATATTGATGGTTTTTTATAATGGGTTTTGGAAGTCTTCTAACTTGGCTTTATATAGATAAGAGGAAATGAATGAAGAGATTTAGACTAATTCATGAAGAGTTTTGTTGAAAAGTTAATAGGTATAAGTGAACAGACACAATGAATGAAAAGATGCAATATTAAACCAAAAGCAATGAATCTATTCACTAAGAGATACAATTGTTCAAAAGATACAACTATTGATCAAGTGATGAACTATTATTTAATTTGAGCATCAATTTATCATCTATCACTCAATAATTTTGAGCATTTTATATATAATATAAATCCATAATTTATTATTCAAACTTTCAATTTTATCAATAAAATAATATGCCTCAAAGTTCTAAAATATCTATTATTTTCCAACAATTAGTGTGTTGCCCAAGCTAATCATCAAATTGATTCAAACAGAATTTAAATTAGGTAATTTTTTTAATGTAAACTTCAATAAATAGATAAATATTTAAAATACAATAAATAATAATTACATTTGAGATCAATCCTATTCTGTAAGGGTGGTATTCAAGTAAAGCTTTCTAACAATAATGACTCTAAAATTTGAACTTAGTCCAAATGCTTGGAGAAGAAATCTTCGTCCAACTACTTGTTGGTACAAATAATGTAATATAATAATTATTTTTCTACGACATTAATATAAGTCCCGTATTATTGAAAAAGATGTTTAAGTCATGTATCTATATATAATATAAAATCAACTCGTCATTGGAAGTAAATAAGAATACTATTGTTATTTTAAAAACAGTCAAGGTCAAAATAGGTTTTTCCCATAAGTCATTAGAAGTAAATAGGGGTATTATTGGCATGTTAAAAATCTTCCAACGCCAAAATAGGTTTTTCATAAAAAATTATAAATTACTTAGTTTTTTTTTATTTAAAGTTATTGATTTTAAAAGTAATTTTATTAATAATTAGGTTGATTTATTTTTCCTACAAATAAGAAATCACTAACATTTATATAATAATTGGTTTTCTTTCTAGTGGGATTGATGGGTTGTTGTATGTATTAATTAAAATACAATTTATTTATTATAAATATGCTTTTTTTTAATATAATTACCATCATTAATTTAAATATATTTTAACTAAGAAATTGAAATGAATAAAGTTTAAGTATTGAATAATTATAGTAAAACAATCATTACTTAAATTAAATAATAAAATGTTATGATAAATAATATATTTTATGATAATTTTTAAATTTAAATAAATAATTTAAAATAATTTTTTAAAATATATAAACATATATTAATGGTATACGTTTAAATATATTAAATTTATCTATTTAAATTTAATTTAGATAAATAAAATTATTTAATTATCTTAAATTAAAATTAAATAATGAAAAATTAAGATAAATATTATTTATATTTATAATAATTTTTGTATTATGTTCTATTTTTAAATTTTGAACTATATTTTTAAGTATAAATAAAAATATATATATAATTTAAATTAAATTTTCTACGAATTTTTATACAAATTTACGTTATATCTTTTATACAAACTTATAATAATATTAAATTATTTCTTTTTATAATATTAAAAAACTTTTATTTTTTTACAATATAAATTATTTAAATCAATATTTCAATAAAACTAATAGATGTAATTCTTCATTAAAATAAAACTATAAAAATTCAACGTATTTTACCGATTTAACTTTACTTAATAACTATTTTGTTTATTTTTCAATGACTTCCATTAATATTTGTAATATCATATTAAAATGAGTTATGGTAATCATGTGTTATAAATTTTAAAATTTACTATTACAAAATAAAAAATGTGAAAATAAATGCAATATTTTTAAATATATATTAAAATTACATAACCAATAATAATATTGTTTGTGCATTTGAAGTTTACTGTTTTTGTTGGACATTAACCCGTATAAACAACGAAATAGAAAAGATAGAGAAGATTGAACACAAATTTTACGAGAAAATTTTTTCTAAAGAGGATAAAAACCACGGGCAAAGGAGGCTTCGACTTTTCACTAAATGAGTAAACAAATAATAGTACAATATAGAAAAAAAACCTAAATGTACTAAACATACAAACCCAAACCCTGAAAACAAAACCCTAACTCTAAAAACAAAATCCTAACTCGGGAACAAAATTCTCTCCACAGTTACCACGAAAACTCTCACCAAAACTCATCTACGATTACATCTTGTCACCCCCAAAAGAAAAGTAAGACCTCTCAAAACAAGGATACAAGACCCCCTTTAAATAGGCTAAGATTAGATGTCTAATCATACTAAAATATTCCTTGAGTAATCAAAGTTTAACTGGGAGAAGAAAATTGATTTATGTGGGGAACAAGTCGCCACATCGCAACATCCTCGTCTATTTGGCTGAAAATACAATGCATACCCCACAATTGATTTATTTCTTTATTGTTCTGAATATTTATTCTTTGTTCTTACATTTCTCATTTTAGTTATTTTTGTTTTCTTTATTTTTTTAAATCTGTTTGGTTTCTTCTTTTCAAGTCAGATTTAAATGTTTCTTTTTCAAATTAAACAACTTGAATATGATTTTCTTCCCTTATCTTGTATCATGGTGAATGATAATATGTTGGCTAGTTAGGCTTGTTTAGGAGTTCACTTGATTAGTATATAAGGTGCATTATAGGTAAAATTGTTGTTAGGTATCGAGACAATAAAAACAAAAATGACCAAATTATGCATTTTCGGGTGTAGGCCTCAAAATTTACTAAGCAAGTCTCGAGACATAGGCCACTATTTCTCAAGACAACAAAATATCGAAGCTAAAGGTCTAAAATAGGGAAACTATGTCTCGAGACCTGTCTCAAGGCAAAAAGGTCATTGTATTGAGATATGAATCCCAATATCTCAAGACAATCAACTTCGAAGCAAAAATAAGAAAACAAAGGAGGCATGTCTCAAGATATGGTTTCATTGTCTTGAGACACATTGTTGAATTTTGATAATTTGGATTTGGATTTGAATCCTAAATCCATATATGACCCCATAGAAACCTGAATCAATATGTGTGGGCCAATTTGACTATTAATTAGTACAATTTTCTTTTGCATAATGAAAATTTTATAATTAATTATTATATTCATGTATAATTGTTATGGCTTTATGCATTCAGATTCGATAATCGTGTTAGATGTGGAGTGTCACAAATCATATCGAAGTTCTATTCATCTAGTGGTTGAGTGTCAAAGTATCTTGTTGGGGAGTTTTCCTTACTCCCGTTATTTCAATGGGAGGCCTATTTCAAACAATGGAGGTTCGTTTACCCTTCATAGAGTGATATGTTTACTTGCATCTTAAGTACTGAAGTCCTCAAAATGGGCAGAAATAACATTTTTCAAGTAAAACAGGGGTAAACATCAGATTTTATTGAAAAATGTTTACCCCTGTTTTACTTGAAAAATGTTTAAGATGTTTGCCCCTGTTTTACTTGAAAAATGTTTACCCCTGTTTAATAAACATATATATGTTTAAAGAAAACAGGGGTAACATTTTTCAAGTAAAACAGGGGTAAACATCTTAAACAGGGGTAAACTTATTAAAGAAGTCATGTATATGTTTATTGACCTCATCAGGCTTTTCTTCATGGAGAAAGTGTGCCACTCCCTCCATCACAACCACTTCCTCCAAGAGTGGAACATTCTTCTTGAGACCTCCCTTGTGTAGGTAATCCTTGATTCCCGGACCATTATAGGTTAGATCCTGGTCGCCGACAATGAACTTAACCGGCACTTTTATTTTACTTCCAGTCCACGGTGCAGTAAGTTGCCAGTTTCTGCAACAAAGATATATCAAACAACATAAGCAACTCAGAACTCAATACCTTAAAACTTGGGCATTCATCGATGGAAGTTGAAGGGTAAACATATATACAAGTTTATATTCCGGTAATAGTTCAATCCCCCGGTGAAGCCTTTCTTCTCATATTGGCTGAGGTAATACTTGCAATCTTCCTCTGAAAACCATGAGGGCAAGCTTATTGGAGTGTCTGGTTGTCCAAAATATTTGCCTTTTGGTATAAGAAGAGGACATGGATCACGGTATGTAAAGAATCCCTTTAGAACTCTCTCATATCCCATCTCCCTGAACTCAGCCTCTATGACTCCAGGCTCCTGTAAAATTTCCAAGCATCAGATTTTATGTCATTCATTTTTTACAAGTACTTGTATTTGATACATGTTTGATTGTAACAAATATCCGAGATATGGAGTATGATTCATATATGATATATATTCATATCTAAACGTAAGTACGGTAACATAGATCAGAAATGTTTATCCAAAAGGAAAATAAAATAAAAATAAAAATTCTGAGACTTTGCAATTGAAAGAGTATCAGAGACTCATGGTGCAGATAATGTTCAAATAGGAACTATGGGATAAAAAATTAGTGCAGACCATTTCCAATTTCTAAAGAATGATTAAAATAACACTTCAAACAGTAGATCCAACATAAAGAAACCTAAAAGATTGTACTTAGGGTACATCAACAACAAAAGTATGAATAAAATTTAATTAATTTCATGTCAATTGAACTGCTTCATGTGAGATTCTAAAATAAAGAGATTATAGAAAAATCTGAAAAACCAAGAATTTCAAGCTTCTTTTCATTTCTTAGATCAAAGGGTCATAATTAAAATTTAAATTTTCTTTAAAAAACAGGGAAATTAAGGATAAGAGAACCGGAACCAAGAACCTGAAATCTGCATATGTAGTAGTCATCACCATACAAAGCTCTGAGACCTTCAAGAGGTTTCATATTAGGGTTCCTAGGACTGAATGCAACACTCATGTTAACCAAAGCCTTAACCCTGTCTGGTCTAAACATGCACAACCACCAGGCAATGAGGGCACCCCAATCATGTCCTACGACAAAAACCTGGTCCTGGTCGGCTGCGACAACATCCAGGAGAGCAATGAGATCCCCCACCACGTTTAAACTGGTGTAGGTGGAGGCATCATCGGGTGCCTCCGTTTCCCCAAATCCACGCAGGTCAGGAGCCAAAGCTCGGTACCCAAGCGAGGCAAAAGCAGTGATCTGATGGCGCCATGTATACCAGAGCTCTGGGAATCCATGGAGGAAAAGGATTACAGGGCCTTTCCCTTTCTCAGCGACGTGCATATTTATGCCATTGGCTTTGATTACCCTATGCTCTATCCCCTCCATTTCGGGTCTGCTTGAATGGGATCTCGATCCCAAGTTATTGCTGCAATAAAATGGAGAACAAGTGATGGTGGTGTTAACGACCTTTGCGTGTTCACTTGGCCTGCAAAATGCACGCTTTGTCGTGGAGAGGTAGGATTTTGTGTTCAAGTCTATAGAATTAGCGTAAAGACGCCTAAAATTAGCTATTCCCTTGATCAATCTCATCTTATAAAGCAACGGAGGAGATTTCCTAGGTGTATGTAGGAGAGGAGCACGAAAATGCCTGGGGAGAGGCGATGATATATTATTGTTGTGGGCCAGTATTTAAACTGACTATCCATGGAAAAGAACAAAATTGCGAGTTCTTTATTATCGATTTCGGTTGGTTAACCATTAAAATAAATTTACAGATCAATTAAATGATAATTTATGAAAGTTTTTGGTTTAATTTAATACTTTTTTTATAAAAATATTAATTTTTTTAAAGAAAACTTATAAAAATAAGAAAAAATTATAAAAAATATTAAAATTTATATAAATTTAAAATTATAAAATATAAAAATCTAATAAATTATACAAGAATTTATAAAATTAATAAAACTTATTTAAAATATTTAAAATTAGAAAAATGTATTAGAATTCTTAAAAAATAATAATAAATTGTTAAAATTTATAAAGAATATTAAAATTATTAAAATTATATAAACTTATAAAAATTATAAAAAAAAACATAAAAACTTGAATTGAACCAGTTAGCCCGAGATCGGCAAGGGTGTCAATCCGAAGAAAGCCATTAGACAAGTTAACTTGGGAACCACGCAGTTGAAACAATTTTTTATTTTTTAATATTTTTTTATCAAACCAAAATTTCATTATCTAACTATTAGCATATGTCAAAATGAAATATTCTGACAAAAGTGTTCAGAACCGGACCGATGGTCGACCCAGTCAGACACTTCCCTTTCTAATTCCGGTCTAATCAATCCAATCGATTAATCCAGTTCAATTCAAGTTTTTATGATTTTTTTTATAATTTTTATAAGTTGATATCTATTTGATTACTTTGAATTTTTTTATATATTTTTAAGATTTTTTATGATTTTTATAGAATATTAATAATTTTTTTAAATTTTTAAATATATTTTATTAATTTTATATTTTTATATCAATTTTATATTTTTTTATTTTTAATATTTTTTAATATTCCTATTTTTCTATAATTTTTTTCTTATTTTTTAATATATTTATGGGAAAATATTAGATTAGACTATAAGCTGTCATGTGTCACTATTTAATTGGTCTGTCAATTTATTTTAACAGCCTATATGGTCAATAACGAAACCGTTAATAGAGGGGCTTGATCGGGTGTGAATTTAATACAAAGGCTTAATTGATTTTTTTTGCATTTTCTTCCGGGCTTGTTGAAATATAATCCTTCTTTTTTTTTTTTTCTACTTCATATATGTTTTACAGTTTGTGTTTATGATATCCCTTCTAATAATGTAATTTTTTAAGATTATGTTGGTATAGAAACGTTTTTTTGTTCAAAGAAAAATTAAAAAAATTGAAATGATGATATATGTATCTTGAGATATATTTTAATTTAAAAAAGTAAATGAAGCAGATGTTATCATCTTAACTCTGCTTGTGAAACATTGTCTTTTTATATACTTAATACTTGATAATAATTTGTATTTAAATGGTTCTAAATGATGCCTTTGAGCACATATATTAGTATATACAATATTTTAGATTGATATGATACAGATATCAGATTCATTCGAAATTTTACATGCATGACAAGTACAATTATATAAATAAATTCAATGATTAGATTTTTAAAATATTAATTATGTAAAAGAATATAAAAAAGTATAACACAACTTAAATTTTACTATTATATATTGGTGCAAGTGAATCTCTCTTTCTATAAATTTAATGAATCATATTAAATAACATGTTGAACATTGTTGAATTATGAATGTATTCTAATGTTATAGCAATTAATTCATGGGAAAGAGTATTCGGAACAACAACCAACTTTATATTGTAGTGATTGAGTTTTAGTTTGATTAGTATTAATATTATTATTAATATGAAGGAAAATAATTTTAAGCATACTTTTATTTTTTTATTTAAAAATTGAAAAAAATTATGAATAATTTGAGAAATTATATATATAAAGAAAAACAAATTATGGGAAATGCCCAAAGTCGTGATACACAACTACTAAAAAGTAAAGGGAATAAAGCTGCAGCGGACGGTCCAATAATTGTGGTTTTAGAAAAGAGAAACAGTAAAGGGAACAGACTAACAGCAAAGCAAGGAATTTATATCTAATAAATTGTCAAAAAGAATGGAAAAGAGCATAAAGCAAAGTGAAATGCATCCTACAAAGAAAGGAAACAAATTCATTTTGTGATTTTATCTGCTAATTTTGATTTATATAATCTTACTTTACAGTTCGAAAATGAAACCCTCTATTATATATTAGGTTAAAATTATAGGGAAAGTCAATGTTCTTGGTCAATTTAGTTTTTTATTGTATTTTGATTAATTTTAATTTTTTACATTTTGAAATATAGTTAACTATTTCTATATTAGTTTCATTTGTCTATCAAAATTTTAGAGAAGTGATTGTTATACATTTATAATAACATTTCAAACAGTTATAAGAGCATTTGAAATTCATATCATTTTTGAAAATTTTGAAAATTTTAATTAAAATATATTAATAATATTAATTATTGGGATTTAGATTGTATCTTTAATAAAATCTTCAAATATAATACAACTTTATATACCATTTGACCGAGAAATTATTCTATGAACCCTTACCACCATCTCAACAATAGGCCTATCCAATTAATTTAC
This sequence comes from Gossypium sturtianum, assembly GCA_025698515.1. Taxonomy (NCBI): domain Eukaryota; kingdom Viridiplantae; phylum Streptophyta; class Magnoliopsida; order Malvales; family Malvaceae; genus Gossypium; species Gossypium sturtianum. The sequence continues at coordinate 122,328,105 of CM046952.1, forward strand.
ACCACATCGACATTTATTTCCAATTTAGATCTAAGCGATTTCATCTTCCTCAATCCCAAACTAAAATTGGAGAAAAAAATTGTTTGAAAATCTTCACTACTCACCCAAAAAGTAAAATAAGAAAATTCAAACTAACCATTTTCAAGATTCAAGAAAACCAATGTCTTGATATCTTTAACTATACTTGATAGAATAAATGATGATGACGAAGGCAAAAGAAATTTAATATCTTCAACTAGATCTAAGGAAGTGAGGAACAGAGAGTCATTAAGTAAACTTGGGGAAGAGAAACGAGAATATTGGTGGGATTTGTTACAGTTGCTGCCGAGAGTGATAGAAAAAGTGAAGAAAAGAAGGAAGAAGTAAGAGAAAACAAAGAGAAAATGAAGGAGGGATAAGGCAATTTCTTCAATTTGCATAACCTCCTCTTGATACAAGCCTTCGCTAAAAAGGGAAAAAAAATAATTGTTGCACCTAAATTCACTTATCAACTATTACTACAGCTGTAAACCAAGGTTAAAAACGCACCATTTCATTTAAAGTGAAATGTTCCGTTTCACTAAAACATGGGCCACTAAATCACTCAGCTAAAACGCACCATTTTATTTACATATTTGGAACCAAAACACAACATTTGGTTAACTAACATAACTACCACATCAATACTCCCTTATGCAAAAAGATCATTACCTCAAGGATCGAAGGAAGGAAATTGCTGTTGTAGATGTAGGAAGACTTCCCACATAGCACCCTCAGGAAAAGTGTTGGTCCACTCTACAAGCACTTCAGTGACAGTGTGATTACCTCGATGAACCATTTGACAATCAAGAATACGGTTGGGTTCTTTGGTCATGGTTCCATCCGGTCCAACCAAGGGTAAGGTGGCCTATACAGGCTGCTTACCAATATGCTTATTGAGTTGGAAGACATGGAAGGTAGGGTGGATGCGTGACCCTGGTGGAAGTTGGAGGCGATAAACCATTGACTTGATCTTAGCCAACACCAGAAAAGGCCCAAAAATTTTAAGGCTAACTTTTGGTTGAGGACCCTTCTGAATGAGTGTTGTCTGTATGGCTGCAATCTGAGGTAGACTAAGTCTCCCACCTTAAAGGTCTGATCACTCATTCGATCAGCCAGTTGTTTCATCCTATCTTGAACACGCTTGATATGGAAATGAAGAAGCTTCCTAGTTGTTTCTCATTACTGCAGACTCCTATCAACACAAGCCACTGTGGATGACCCAGCCAAATAAGGCAGATGGGGGGTGAAGGTTGCCCATAAAGAGCTTCGTAAGGAGTAGTTTGTAGGGCAGAATGGAAGGTTGAGTTGTACCACCATTTTGCCAATAGTAACCACAAATGCCAATCTGCAAGACGCTCCCCAGTCATACACCTGAGGGTAACTTTCCAGACATCTATTAAGTGCCTTGGTTTAGCCATCACTTTGTTGATGGTAGGTAGTAGAGAGTTGCAAACTTGTGCCAAGTCGTTTGAAAAGATCTTGCCAAAACTGATTGATGAAGACCATATCACGGTCAGAGACAATAGACTTAGGGAGCCCATAAAGCTTGTAAATGTTGTTGAGGAACTCCTGGGTAATAGTGAAATTAGAAAAAGGGTGTGCTAAGGCCATGAAATGGCCATACTTGGTGAATTTATTCACCACCACCAAAATTGTGTCTTTGCCTCGTAGGGAGGAAGGCTTTCTGTGAAATCCATGCTGATGGCTACCTAAGCCTTGTTTGGTATAGGCAATGGTTGCAGAAGGCTTGGAGAAGAAGAGTTGTCAGCCTTGCACTTTTGGCAGACTGAGCATTCCTTAACCCAGTTCTTAACATCCTTGGCCATCCCCTTCTAGTACACCAAACTAGGTAAATGATGTCGAGTAGCATGGTTACTTGAGTATCCCCCCAAAAAGCTTCTGTGGAAGTAACAAAACAACTCCTTTTGCAGCTTCTTATTTGATCCTACCACCAGCTTCCCTTTCCTACTTAGAAGCTTACCATCCCATGTATATTTTGGGTGAGAAGCAGGTTGTTATACTTATAACATAGCTTGCTGAGCTTTGTGTCTATCTTCCAACAAGCTTGTACTTTGGCTAGCAAATCAGATATGATGAAGTAGTTGACTTGAGTGCTAGATCTAGTGCCCTGAGTGTAGTATTTTTGTCAATGTACATTCGTAATTTTTTCAAACAGATTGGTTAATAAAATAAATTCATAGATTACATTAATATACTTTGTATGATTATCCTCATATCAATTTTGCACACAAAGAAAAATGAAAGCAAATGTTTTTCATTGGTTGTCTAATGTTTAAACTAATACTGAGCGAAATTATGTGGTCGGATCATAAAATAGAAAGACAACTTATATTAGTAGACTAACCTAAACATTTCTTTAGTCTAATTGGAAACAAGCAAACTAATTGAAAGACTAATATGACATCTATCAAGTCCAATTGGGGAGATGCTTTATCTCGGGCATCAGAGTGGATGACTCTCAGAAGATAGAGACATACATGTGACTGACTAAGCTGACAGCACATCGGACTAGACCCAAGATGAATAGATACTGAACTTATTTAAGGATTTATTCACTTATGATGTTCATAATGTGGCATACCTAAATCCTAAGTGGATGACGGGCTATGTATACGTGACTCGTACACTTTGATGTAAGTAAATACCTGAGTTTAAATAAATAAGGAACTGAAAGATAGTGCGTTGGGTGTACGACTTCTGCAGTATGTACATCATTCACAATAATGGAATTCATAGCCCAATACATGGGTAAATGATATCCTCTCATTAGCATTACATGGTTGATGAAAAGTAAACGTGGCCACGGATCGTTCGTCTTTGTGATGAATGACTTGATTACTATTTGATAGTAATTGACTTTTCATTAAGAAAGATGTAGCAGTTACCATAAGATAAAATATGATCATATTTGGAGAACGGATATTATCCCAAAGAGATTAAGGATACCCTATGAGGGTAACACACTTATGACAAGGTCATTAGATGAGTACTAATCGAGTTGCTTTCGTAATGGTATGCCATTAGGGAGAGCTCAGTCTGGAACGACTCGATAGTTAGGGGTGTCAGAAAGTATATTTCTAGGACTCCGCTTCTACAAACTGGACCATAAATATTCTTATTAAATATTTACAGGGTCACATTAGAGGTGAATTAAATTTTTAGTAAGCAATTTTCTTGAATTAGGAGTTATTAAGGTACAGTGACTAAATTGCGTAAGGGTTAAAAGTTGAATTATAGATTGAAATAAATAAAAGGGACTAAAGTAGCAATTATATCATTCAATAAATGGTTATGTATATGTGGCCAGTCGTGGGTTAAATAATATGCATGTAATAGTGATGTTAATAATAATAGTAATAATGATGATAATTTAAATAAAAATAATAAAAGAAATAAGAAAGTGGGAAGGAATAGAATGAAGGCATGCAAATTAAAAGAAAAGAAAGAAAGAAGAGAAGAAGCAACCAACGGCATTAGGGGTTTCTAACATTTCAACTTCAATTGGTTAGTCAATTTAGTCCATTTTCTTGTAATTTTTTATGTTTTTGGAATCCCGGTACTTAGAGCTACCCGACCCATGTTATAATTTTTAGTATTGTTTAAGATTTTAGATGTTGTCATTGTCAAATATTTTAAGTACTAGGGGTTAAATTGATAGATTTTTAAGTTAGATGGGGAAAATGATTAAATTGTAGAATAAATTATTGATTTTGAATAATAGGGACTAAATTGTGAAAATTTCAAAATTAAGGGGTAGTACTCAAACATAGGGAACTAAATTTAGCTTAGAGTGAAATTAACATAAAAAATATAAACTTAAATATGGAGATTAAAATTAGTCTCGATTTAGGGACTAAATTGAAGAATAAATAGTAGAAAAATTGAAATTCTTGTGAATTGAGTGGTATTTTAGTGATTTATTTAAATTATTTTATTCTGTAGCAAACATCATTCTAAAATCCTCGAGTAAGAAGGGGAAAGACAAGGTCGACATCAAGTAGCTCGGAATATACTGTTTGTGTTTCTATAATCCGAAATAATTTACAAATTGTTACATATTAAATTGTTTGCATATGGTAAGTAATTGAGGTGAGTACTCTTGTATTTTGAGTTGAATTGAATCAATTGATGATTATGAATATCAAGAAATGTGATGCTTTTATAAATATTGAAATGAATATGTGTAATTGAGAAATTGTGATTGCTACCAAACTGAATACATGTTTACATATAATCATGTACATATATGAAATTGGGACATTGGTTGTATTGTAAAGTGAACTGAAACCCTATTAATTGTTTCGGGTTAAGTCAGATATAGATGGCATGCCATAGATAGGAAGAGTTCAGAGATTTCTTCGACCTCGAGTCGATGAGGCATTGGGTGCCAATTTGCTTCGGTTTAACCGATGAGACACTGGGTGTCAACTTATATAGCGCTGGGCTCAGTTATTATTTTGGATTTATCCGATGAGGCACTGGGTGCCAAACTAGTGTGTTGGTTGGATTCGTATATCCGTTCGAGTCCGAGTCGTGTTAATAGGGAAATTAAATGATAAATTTTATGTGTTGATATTGAGATGACAAGGATGAGAAATGGATATGAGATGGGAAATGGAATATGAAATGATGAAATGGGATATGAATATTGAAATGAATTCATGTATTCAACAAAGAGATGAATCATGCCATTGCATGAGTTGAAATTATAAAATGCTATATGAAATGCCATTGCCGTGTACTAGAACATGTGGAATCTAGTGGATGTGAATAAAAAATGAGCAAATTTATATTATTGAATTGAAACATATGATCATAACATTACTTGTCGCATTCTTACATTTTCATTACTCATATCAAGTTTAAATTGTTCGGATTATAGAAATACCACTGAGTTATACTCAACATACAGTTTTGTTTTTCGTTCGTAGGTTAGGTACATTTTAGCTTACCATCGACTCAACATCCAACAACGATCCAGGACTCAAGTGTGGTGATGTTCTATTTTGTCATGGCAGGTACCTAGGAGGTCATTTGTTTGATGTTGTTTATAATTTGATGATATTTTGGTTTTTAAGGGAAATGATGGTTGTTTGTATATATGGTTGTGGTTGAGGCTATGTATGGTATGATAGCTTAACTTAATGTTTGGTATGTGTTTAGCTTAAAGTTTGGTAACCTAAGTACCTAAATGTTAGTCCAATTATGGAAAATTTGGTATGAATGAAGGTTTTGAATGGTTGATGCTTTGTTAATATGTTTGAAGATATAAAATTTGGTACATTGGTTGGACATTTAAGATGGTTGTTTTGGCATATTTTGAACATGTTTAATTGTGTTTTGAATAAGTTAAATGGTTGGTAAATTGGTTGCTTAGTGTCCAAGTAATCACAATTTGGTAAAATTGAGTTTTAAGGTACATTTAGGTACACACGGCCTAGGACACGGTCTGTCACACGGCCATGTGTCACACACGGGTATGTGCCCTAAACGTGTCATAGAATAATATAGGTGCAGTTTCCACACGGGCTAACACACGCCCGTGTGACCCAAGTTAGTGAGTTACACAGGTAGAGACACGGGCTGGGACATGGCCGTGTGTCCCAACTTCGAAAGTCATACGGTCTGGGATGTTTCACACGGCCGCGTGACCCCTGTTTATTAGGATTTTTAGGTTTGCCCTAAACTTTCAGAATTATTTCAAATTAGCCCCTGTTTGTTTTTAGACTATATTTAAGGTCCCGTAGACTCGTATTAAGGACTGTAAGAGTAACTTTTACTCTGATTTGGAATGAAGTAGCAAACCTAAGCTAGGTGAAGTAGGTCATTCTACTAATATCATCGAAGGTAGTAGTAGTTGGAGTATGGTCAAATACTCTGATGCTAATAATTCTAATAGTCTTGTTGTGTATCCAACTTCTAGTTTTCAAGAGGGGATAAATAGTGTTAAGAATGTAGACAATGAAAGACCAAGTTTAGCATTGCATAGCATGATTCATTATTCCATTGTATAAGATTATAATATGAAAGTATTAGATTGTCATGATCTGCCCTTGTATAATAAATGTTAGCTTGCACCCAGAGTCGAATCCAAGGGGAGGAGGTTGGCAGGGGCCCTGGCCCCCTTAAAATGGAAAATTGTTGTTTTGGTCCTTTAGAAAATTTTAAAATTTTAAATTAGTAAATGTAAAATTGCACTTTGCCCCCCTAAAATTATGAAAATGTAATTTAATCCTTTAAAAATTATAAAGATATAGACTATTAAAAATTAAAATTTCATTTTGGCCCCCTAAAATTTTTTTTTGGCTTCGACCCTACTTGTACCATTGCTTATGATGTAATTAAATGTTTTGATTTGTTAGTAATGGATGTGACCCTAATCCGACGACGGAGAGGGGTTAGGGGTGTTACACGGCCACTATACTATAGTGGAATGATTTCGTGATTGAATGAGCTTATAATTAAAAGGCAAAAAACTAGAACTTAATTATAAATCATTTGAGCCTCAATTGCATATGTCCAATCGATCTCTCTGCTATCTCGTTGAAATCAGAAATGAATTGCATGTTGAATCAAATGAATAGAAATGGTGAAATGGAGAAATAAGAAACATTTGAAAATGGTTAAGGTTTTCTCCAAAATGAAAATGAAAATGGAGAAATGAAATCATTTGGATATAAATGTGGTTTTCTCCAAAATGAAAATGAAAATTGTAAAATGAAAATGACTTGAAAAATGAATTTATGTTTTTCGAATTAAATAAAATTTGAAAAATGGAAATAAATCATTTGGTCATAGTGAACCATTGAATGCAGAAATATTAAATATATTTTCTCATCGATTCTTTTACGGTAAAATCATCATGATTTTAAGAAATTAGAATTGGATTGAGAAAATTATTTAATAGGGAAGAAGCCTAAAAGCCAATTATGTTATAAGGTGGGACAACAAATCATAGTATCATTAACTAAGGTTGTCGCCCCCTACATCCTAGTTGAACTAAAGTTTCGTTTTTCTAGTTAAAATGAACTCCTATAATTAAACAAGGGTTCTACATTCTCTCATTATAAATAGATGGCACCAGAAAGGCTATTTACACAACATTAAAATATTGGGTTGGATCAAATTATAGAGTATTAGATTAAAATCTTGAGAAGTACTTGTACTTAGACCCGATAGGGAAGAAGCCTAAAAGCCCCTTATGTTATAAGGTGGGACAACAAATCATAGTATCATTAACTAAGGTTGTTGCCCCCTACATCCTAGTTGAACTAAGATTTCGTTTTTCTAGTTAAAATAAACTTCTATAATTAAACAAGGTTCTACATTCTCTCCCTATAAATAGATGGCACCAGCAGGGCTATTTACACAACTTTAAAATATTGTTACTCTGCTGAAAAATAGAGAGAATTTATTCTCAACTATTAAATATATTTTTCCAGAATAACAATTCTATCAATTTCTATTTGAGAAGAGAATTTGTGTTTTCACCCAAAAGAAAAGAAAACTATTTCTAGTTTTGTGTTTTGATTCGATTTGATCGAGCCCACACTCGAAGCAATTCGTGGTACGAGAATAGTGGAGAAAATCGTTTGGTTGAAAGCCAAGAACGACAAGGATCCGTCTATCCAAAAACATAAGTATAATTTTGGTTTAGGGTTTATTACTATAAATATCACAAACTGGGTCAATTTTCAAAATTTTTATTTTTTGTTGTGCAAGAAAATCGTTTTCAAACTGGATTTTTTCCAACACTAAGGAGCTCGATTCCCTCCTAAAGAGTGTATGTGCCACCACATTGTGATTGCCTTTCCTATACACCGCTTCAAAATCATAACCAAGCATATTGGCCACCGGTCTCTACTGGAAAAGAGTGATGGCTTGTTGCTCAAAAAGAAATCTAAGGCTTTGGTGGTCTATTCTGTAACACCCCATGCCCAACCCGGTCTTCAGATATGGGTATGGAGCATCACAAGTTTAAACCATTTAACTGACCATACCATTTAAAAACTAACTTCCTAGTGGGGGCGGGTACTAGCTTGCTAGAGTGGTGTCCCGATAATTTTTGAAAACATATGGTAGGATGAAAAAGGAAGTAAAAATAATACCGTGCCATTTGAAAATGGGATACGAGTAATCAACTTTTGACTTAAGCTTTATAAAGTTTCACAATTTCGACTAAAAGTTCCAATCAAGTTATCGATCGAATAGCAATTTAAAAATTCAATTTTTGTCTGTTATCACATAAAACCAAGTTGACATTAAGCCAGTAAGGCTACAAATAAACATCCATAGTTACAAAATATCATTTTCAGTTACGATTATTAAAATTCATCCGGCGGCGACTAACATAGCCTAATACCACAACAAATAAAGGTTACACCAAAGCAAGAGATGGCTCACAATAAGCCGTTAATATGATTGGTTCCCTGCTACGACAACGTCCAACCTAAGAGCTTAAAAAGAAAAAGAAGACAATTAGGTAAGTTCATAAGAACTTAGTGAGTTCCAAGGAAGTATAACCCCACACTAGGGGCCAACAAACATTAAGAGATCAAGACTTAGACTAACAAAATGGTACATCACATCTGGCGGATACAACTCTCTTGGTTCCCAAATTATCCGCTGGCAGATACTTCCTCAAATAGACTCAGCCTCATGGTGGACACTATCAGCAATTTGAGAGCTGCGTATAACAATTACGCGACACTACTATTCTACGCATATGCCACCTTGGTAGACTACCCTCTTTTGATTGTTTAACATATTGTTCACCCTTTTTATGTAATGTTTACACTTGGTTTTACGCATTATGCACCCTTTTTTATCCTCATACTCTCTTCTTTGTGCTAGCTTCTGATCCAAGTTCCAAAGAACTATTTTTCTTCTATTTTCGTATTGCTCATCAGAGTATATTACTAGTCATAACCTCCGTACCTCCTTCATCCCTCCTTGTATTTCAAACACATAAGTGTTCATCTGCAAGGGCGAGTTTTCACCGGTCACGGTTTGCAATAGAAGGTCATACCAGAGGCAAAACATAATATCATGTATCTTCTTTTCATAATCATACGTAACTACCCTCCGATACTTACACCATTTTGGATACGGAGCTTGTACACCAAGGAAGGAGTATTTTCTACCCATGCACATGTATGGCTTCTATTTATGTTTGTTTATCTATACCCTTACATGCATTGACTCTTTGAACACAACTCCTTAACACAAGTATCAAGACCAAAGGTTAAAGCCTTTACCTGGAAGTACAGTAAGAATGATTTAATGAAATATTACAAATAACAAACTAAAGGCACAAAAGAACTCACCAAAAATCTTCACTTAGAGCTTTTCCTATTTGACAGGTTGTTTTCCTTTGGCATTGGGACCTATTCCCCTTTTTTTTGCTCAAACAATGAAATAACTTCTTTAAATATAAAGAAACAACCAAAACTTAATGAAATAACATGAATCTGTAGACATGCAAACAATTTCTGGATGAAAGATTCATTTTCATTCAGTATTCAAAATGAAAGCCCTACTTAACCGCTCTTACAACTGCTTCTTTCTATATGGTAAAACTTAAAGAAGGATTTAAGAATTTACCAGCAAAAAGCTTAAAACAAAAACTTCTATAAGCATAACGGATAACACTTTCGTTAACAAGGAATAACTCTCTTGGTTTTTCTTCGATGATAACAAATACTAGCAGAGAAGATGAAATAGAAATCTTCTCTCCACTACCAGGTTGTCCCATTTATAGCTATCTCTAACCTAAATCTCACTTAGGGTTAACTCTAATCAATAATAATTTTCACATTCTTCCACTAATTAATCACATCCTACGATACTCCCTAGGTGTCATGATTACTAACACGTTACCTCCACTGGGGTGCTAGATGATTTAAATGTGTCCCACTAACTACTCCACTCCCATGAATAGCGACACAAAAACACAGGTGGCACACTTATTAGCAGAAGAGTCCGCTAAATAAGGACCTCGTCCGAACAAGGAACTTGCTAATCCACAAAATAAGATTTTGCAATCTTGGTGAAGTTCAACGAAATACTTTGCCACAAAGTTATCAACCTTAACCTATCTAAGTTTCACGACTTAAGCGGTCTTTGCCAGTGTAATCTCCAAAATAGTACCAACTTGCCAAATAAGGGTGTGACAACAACCCCACCTTTATAAAAAATTCATAATTTCGTACCTACGAAGAGATGAGGATATTGTTCTCTCATTGAGCTTTCTCTTTCCCACATCACCTCCTAAACTTTATGCTTCCGCCATAGCACTTTTACCAATGGGATTTTCTTATTCTTGGTGTCTTGATTTCTCAATCTAGGATCTTGATGGGCTTTTTTTTCATAAGACAAGTTAAGAATCCACCTCCAACGACTATTATTGTACCACATGGTCTGGATCTAAGCGATACCTTCGCAGCATTGACACATGGAACGCATCGTGAATCTCAGATAGCTCTGGTGGAATTGCTAAATGATATGCTACTGGCCATATGCACTCCTAAATCTCATAAGGTCCAATGAACCTTGGGTTGAGTTTCCCCTTTAACCTAAAGAGAATGATCTTCTTCCAAGGTGAGACTTTGAGAAACACCTTGTCTCCAACTTCATAGGATACATCTCTCCTTTTTTTTTGCATATGCTTTCTGGAAATCTTGAGTAATCTTTAGATGATTCTTGATGACCAACACCTTCTCTTATGCTTCACAGACTAAATCTGGGCTAACTAGTTTCTTCTCACTAAGCTCTAACCAGTAAACAGGTGATCGGCACTTTCTCCCGTATAACGCTTCGAAAGGTGGCATGCCCAAACTGGCGTGATAACTATTGTTGTACACAAACTTCACCGAAGGCAGGTAGTTCTCCCAGCTTATCCCAAAGTCGATCGTACAACTTCTAAGCATATCCTCTAATACTTGCATCACCCTTTCTAATTGTACATTAGTTTAAGGATGAAAGACCATACTGAAGTGAAACTTATTCCAAAAGACGTTTGTAGCTGCTTCTAGAACCCTGATATGAATATGGAATCATGATAAAATACAATTGATGAAGGAATTCCGTGTAGGCGAACTATCTCCAAAATGTACAACTCCACCAACTTTTCCATTGAGTAGTTGGTACGCACTACTACAAAATGTGCTGACTTTTTTAGCCTGTCAACGATCATCCATACAAAATTCTTCTTTAATGCACTAAAGGGTAACCCCGAAATAAAATCCATCGTGATCTTGCCCCACTTTCGTTCTGGAATCTCAAGTGAACGCAACTTTTCAGAGGGAACCTAATGTTCAGCCTTGACCCTCTGACAGGTTAGATACTTTATCACAAATTTCAATATTTCCCATTTTATCATTGCCCACTAAAATAAGCTCTTCAAATCTCAATACATCTTCACACTTCTTGGGTGAAGTGAAAAGGGTCCTCGATGTGTTCCATCAAGATCTCTTGCCTCATGTTTTCATCGTTGGGTACATACAAGCTTCCTATAAAACGTAGTACTCCCTCATTTCCCATGTTAAAATTTCTTGCATCGCCAAACTTCATATGTTCCTTTATCTCATCACACCACATATCCTTGAGTTGTGACTCTAATATTTGGGAAAGAAAAATAGGTCGCACCCTTAACTCAATGAAAAGGGACCCATCATCCACTAGACATACCCTTGCTCTTAGGGAAGCCAAAGTTGAAACAGCTTTCCTACTTAATGCATCAACCACCACATTTGCTTCTCCTAGATGGTACTCAATGGTCAAGTCATAATCCTTTAACAACTCTATCTATCGTTAATAGCGTAGGTTCAGTTCCTTTTGGGTGAGTAGATACTTCAAACTTTTATGGTCCAAGAATATACAACACTTCTCCCCATAGAGATAGTGTCTCCAAATCTTTAAAGCTAACACAATGACGACTAGTTCCAGATCATGAGTTGGGTAATTCTTTTCATAAAGTTTGAGCTGGTGTGACGCATAAGCAATCACCTTTCCTTTCTGCATGAGCACACACCCTAATCCATTCAAAGATGCATCTGTGAACACAAAGTATTTTGTTCTCGATTCTGGTTGACTCAACACTGGGGCTTCAGTTAATGCCTTCTTTATCTCATTGAAACTTTTCTGACACTCTTCAGACCAGTAAAACTTCTCATCTTTTCTTAGAGTAACTACGTCAATGGCGTTGCAATAATGGAAAACCCCTTCACGAACCTTTTGTAATACCCCATCAAACCAAGGAAATTGTGTACTTCTGTAATGCTTTTTGGCAGATCCCACTCTAGCACAGCCCGAATCTTCTCAAGATCTACCTTGATTCCATCTGCGGAGATAACATGACCCAGGAAGTATTGATAAAACATTCCATGCGTTGTAAAATCTCTTTCTTTTCCCTTTCATCATCACTTTCATCACTGTTGGAATTGTCAACCATACTTATCACCTATGAGTAAATTTTATATCCAAAATCAAATATAAACAACTATTGATAAAACCAGATTAAACATAAATAAGTAGAACATAAATTCAATATCCAAAAACCAAACATAAACAAGTATTGATAAAAGTAGTTTAGCATTGTTGTTTAGTCACATAGTAGATATCTCCAGACCCTACAAGACTAGAAAATTTTCAACTATCCTTCGTTTTCATCTTAAGACACAAAGCTCTAATCTTGGGATTAATTGATAAAAAACATAATTCGCTTGTCCTTATTAAGTAATAATTTCAGTGAGAAAAAGTATAGCGGACTAGCTTCTGAAACTTCCTCCAACATGCAATCAAGCCCTTTGACTGCTTGTTGAATACCACATGGATCCATAACAGGAGTCAAACTAGATGTGGCTTGACTCATATTATTAGTTGCATTGCATAATTTTTCTATTTGACTGGAAAATTTTGCAGCCACTCCAATTTGCTTTGAGGATTTCTTCCTTCCAGTTTTAAGACGTGAAGTTGAAATCTCAGGTGTTTTCCTTTTTTATCATTTCCATCAATGTGAACATCATTTCTTGCATTTTCTTCCTTATTCTCTTTAGGCATGTCATTGTCAACATCCTAAAAAAATTCATTATGGAGTGTACTAGAAGAAGGTGCACATGTTTTATCACCAGTTTCAACTACCCCCCATGAATATTTGGTCCAACTTCGCTTCAAGATCAATGCCTGATGTTCTAAAAATTTGAGCTTCAGGCACAATCTACATATAAAATGGTAGTTTAATAAGAAATTATCAATAAACTCATAAATAAGAAAAAAAACAAAAATATCAAGAATTATTAATGTACCTTTAGCCTACTCTCTCACCAATCACCCGACGCATCAATGGTTCTTTTTATAGGATTCCATCCTAGACCAATATCTCCTCCTTTAAGTTTTTTCCAAGCCTTCTATTCTTTTTTCAAGGCAACCCACCTATTTTTAAGTTGTTTTTGTGAATAAGCCTTGCCTTTTGTGAAATGAGTACTGGGTCTATTTCCTTTCAATATCTCTTTAATACAAATATCATAGAATATTTCTGTCAATTTCTTATCCCACATTGCTTTGACTTTTTCACCACCAACTTCAACCGCCAAAGTACTCATCTATTGTGTATATGAGCATATTCATTCCAGCCAATAAAGCAATCAAGAAAATCAAATGTCACATAAGTATATTTTATTACATGTTTAAAACTATTGAAAGGAACAATTGAAGATAACATGATTGATAAACCGTAATATGTTCATATTTTAATCCCACATTTAGCATACTTTTGGATGATTTATTCCTTGAATTGTGGAATTTGGTGCTTCTAATCCTTTATTTTAATGTTTTATACTTAGGAAAGCACCGGAGGATGAAAAGAAAGAGAAACGGGCCAAAAATGGACCAATTGGGCCAAAGTAAGAAATCACCACAGCCTGGAGGTAGCCACACGGTCGTGCCTCCCTAGCAGACCCAACCACGGCCTGGATTCGATTCATACAGGCGTGTTAAACGGGCGTGTCCCTACCGTGGCCAAGAAGAATTTTATTTGGATTAGGGTACTTAGAGGCAAAGAAAGGCATTCCAAAAGCCTATATAAACACCCTAAAGAGATTTTGCCAGGGGGCATCCAGCTAGGCCAAGGAGCCGAGCCAGAGAGGTCAGAATTATGGGATTTACTCGAAGAAAGCCAGTTGATTCATCTCAAGAAGCTGAAATCATACTCTAGACGGCAGATCTCTCCTTCAATTCCTTCAGGGGGTTTTAGGGTTTTCTTATGTTTTGTTTTATATTTTCTTACGAGATGTATTCTTTTATGATTATGAACTAAACCCCTCGATACACGAGGGGATGAAACCTAAGACGGATCTTGTTATTGTTTTCTGAACTATATGATAAATACTTGATTTGTTCTTAATTATGTGTTCTTAATTCTTGTTTTGATATTTCAGGATATTGATTCAAGTATTGATGTGCTTAGGCAGAGGAGGAATAGACCCTGCCTAAGAATAGATCTAGCATAATTAAGCGGAGTTGATCGCAACCCTAGAGATAGGATGACAAAAATCTGCCGAATTAGGGTCAAACCTAATATGGGAGTCCATAGATCGAGTTAATGCAACCTTAGGGGTTTTAATTAGAAAGAGATTTCAATTAATCAACCTAGGGTTAGACGTTAGTAGCCTCGAGAGAGGTATTAATATAAATTAGGGAATCTTACAGATCAAGTCAAGTGAATAAATCGTCTGGTTCAGAGTTAGATAACAAGTGAAGTCTAGGTGGATTCCTCCTTGGGTATTGTCTTAATCAATTAGTTTTTCCACAAGTATTTCCCCAATTCATTCTCTTTGTCTTAGCGTCTTTAGCTTAGTAGTTAGTTAATTTTAGGTTAAACAATAATTCACTTCAATTCTTAGGCTAAATAATAGAAAGAAAGTTAGTATTAGTACTTTTGGTTCCTTTGGGTTCGACATTCCGGTCTTGCCACTAAACTATACAACTGTTCGATAGGTGCGCTTGCCTTAATCGTTGTCACAGTTAGTTTCTAGGCTAGATCATTCATTATATAAATTTTTAAGACTCTGACATAACACTCAAGTTTTTGGCGCCGTTGCCGGGGAACCAAAATATTAAGAACGCTCAATTTTTATTACTTTAGCCATTTTTTTTATTTTTGCGATTTACTTTTATTTTGATTTTAACTTTGCTAATTTTTTTTCTTTTATTTGTTCCTAGCTGGTACCTCTAGTTTATGACTAGAAGGAACCCGACAGGACCCTTAATCTACGACAGTGATATTGAAGGCACCGTTCGCAGAAATCGTAGAGAAATAAGGCGAAGCTTAAATTACATAGAAGAAGAGCAAGAGGACGATACTAATAACACGGAAGAGATGGCTGATCACCAGAATAATCCACTCCCTCCCGTGGTTGCCGAAAATCCTCCTCCTCGTACTATGTATGATTATGCTAAGCTTATTTTAGTTGGTACTGAATCAAGTATTGTTAGACCTACTATTGCTGCAAATAATTTCAAATTGAAACCTAACACTATACAGATGATACAACAGTTTGTTCAGTTTTATGGTTTGCAGGATGAGGATCCTAACACACACCTAGCGAATTTTCTTGAATTCTGTGATACCTTCAAAATAAATGGCGTTTACGATGATGCCATTGCCTCTTGATTATTTCCCTTTTCGTTGAGGAATAAAGCCAAACAGTGGTTGAATTCTCTTCCACGAGGGTCAATCACTACATGGGATCAAATGACCGAGAAATTTTTATTAAAATATTTTCCGCCGGCTAAAACGGCTAAGTTAAGGAATGATATCTCTTCTTTTGTGTAGATGGATTTAGAGACACTTTATGATGCATGGGAGATATACAAAGATCTATTGAGAAGGTGCCCACACCATGGATTACCCTTGTGGCTACAAGTCCAAACCTTTTATAATGGTGTAAACCCTTCAACCAGGCAGTTGATTGATTCAGCCACCGGCGGAACCCTGAATAACAAACCACCTGAGGCTGCCTACGAGTTTATTGAAGAAATGTCACTGAATAATTATCAGTGACAAGTTACAAGGACAAAGCCAACTAAAGCAGCCAAAGTTTTCAACCTCGATGCAGTAACCATGCTATCTAATCAGGTAGAACTCTTAAATAAAAAGATTGATGGTTTGTATAGTTCTTCGTAGGTACATCCAGTGATGCAGTGTGATACGAATGGAGGGTCGAACAATACGGAATATCCACCCTACAACCCTGGCGTAGAAAGCGAGCAGATGAACTATATGGGTAATAATTTTAGATCTCAAAATAACCCCTATAGTAACAATTATAATCCAGGTTGGAGGAACCACCCCAATTTTTCATGGGGTGGGCAAGGAAATCGGCAACAACCCCTCCAAACTTCCAACAACAAATTTACCCACAAGAAAAGAAGCCGAACCTTGAGGAGATGCTGACAAAATTCATAGTGGTGTCAGAAACACGTTTCCAAAACACCGAAACAACACTTAAAAAGCAAGAAGCATCGATTCAAGAGATCAAGAACCAGTTAGGGCAACTTGCTAAGCTGATTTTCGAACGACCACAAGGAAGCCTGCCAAGCAACACTGAGACTAACCCAAAGGAGCAAATTCAAGCCATAACAACTCATGATGGTGTAGGGTTAGATGAGCCCAATTTAAGGCAAGAAAATGCGGTAGAAGGAGTTAAGGTTGAAATAAGTCATGATAAACCAAAACCGGTAATTAAAGAGTACCAACCTCGCATACCATATCCCAAAGCAATGAAGAAAGACAACACAGAGGAACAGTACGGTAAGTTTCTTAAACTTTTAAATAAATTACATATCAACTTACCGTTTCTTGAATCTCTTTCGCAGATGCCAAATTCAAGGAAATTTTTAAAAGAGCTTCTGACAAACAAACGAAAGTTAGACGAGGAGTCACATGTGGAACTGAACGCAGTATGCTCAACAATGTTGCAAAATCGACTACCACGAAAATTAAAAGATCTAGGGAGTTTTACAATTTCGTGCTTAATTGGTAGTTTATCGGTTGATAATGCTTTAGCTGATCTAGGGGCAAGTATAAATGTCATGCCTTATAAAATGTTTAAACAGCTAGGTCTAGGGAAACCCAAACAAACTAGGATGAGCATTCAATTACTTGATAAAACTATTAGAATTCCTAGGGGTATAATTGAAGATGTACTCGTGAAAATTGATAAATTTGTATTCCCAGTAGACTTTGTTGTTTTAGACATGGATGAGGACAACATAATCCCTTTAATTTTGGGAAGACCCTTTTTAGCAACTGCTAGAACTAAAATTAACATTGATACAGGAGAACTCATACTTCGTGTAGGCGACGAGACAATCACTCTTCAAGCTCTTGACTCGGCTAGGACATCGAGTGATAGAGGTGAGAAAGTAAATTCAATTGATAACCAATTTGTTCAACCTTCCTCACAGGAAGCACCACGGAACTACACAACTGAGCCAGATCCTAGACCTCATGCAAATAAGGAAATAACTCATGAGGATCGAAGGCTTCATATCGATGAACTAGACGAGTGGAAGACACATTTTAAAGAGAAATTAGGGATACACGCAGCAGAACCAACGCCATTCCATAGGACAAACAAATTTAAAATCGGAGATCAGGTATTATTAGATAAACAAATTTAAAATCGGAGATCAGGTATTATTAGATAAAACAGGCCCTCGAATATCTCCTTCAGATCTTAATACAAACAAAGAAATACCTTTTAAGGTAATCAATGTTTTCCCATACGGAATAGTCGAGGTAAGTAATCCTATTTTTGGCACTTTTAAAGTAAACGCTACTCGACTCGAGTTATATCATGATAGTAGAACTGATAGCATGAAAGAGGATGTTCAACTCTTCAAACCACGCTGATTATGCGAATGAGAGGTGAGTCTAGCTTAAGACTTTAAACGAGCGCTTCTCGGGAGGCACCCCGAGCACTAACCCTACTAACGTCCATATTTTCGAATTTTAGCATCTAACTAAAATAAAACCAAATTTTTAAGCGCAGGTTTCCCTACCCACATGGCCTTGCACACGGGCGTGGCCGTGGCCGTGTGGAAACAGGGCAAAACTTTTCCCAAAAGCACGGGCTGCGATAAAACACCATGGCCGTGCGATTCGGCCGTGGTTGAAGCTGAGAAATCAACACGGGCGTGTGATCCCCTACACGCCCGTGGGATCTTTAAGTCCATTTATTTTTCCTTTTTCTCTTATTTTCATTTTTAATTTCTTTTCTTTTATCTTTCTCGTATTTAATTTATATCATTATATTTTGATTTCTTTAATTTAGGTTCAAGGGGCTGTTAACGAACGACCACGCCACCACCGGAGTATCCTCCCCACCTCCACCTCTCTCCAACTTTACCGTTTCTTTTCATCCAAAATTCAGGAAGTTTCACTTCTCTCCCTATCTTATGATTTTATTACTATATTGCTATTATATTTCTTTGTACATTGAGGACAATGTACATCTTAAGTGTGGGGGGTGAATTTATTCAGAAAAGTGCCTAACTTTTTTTTCATTATTCTCAAATCCTAAATTATGTCTTGTTTTTAAGTAATGTTCTCATATTTACTGTTAGAAGGAAACTTCCTTTGATTTATGATTTTCATTGATATGTTTTGGATTAAGTCATAGTTAATTGTGCAGTGATGATTTAAACTTTAGGAGACTAGAGAATCAAGCATGATGAGTCTATTTTCAAAAATTAAAATTTGAATTAGGTTATCTACTTGAATCTAATGATTACTTTGAAGTTTGAAATTTACAAGGTTGATATCAAAAACCCATAATTTTTGTGAGATTTTGAGCCTTTTAGAGCATTTCCCTTTTCATGCTCACTTTATTGATTATGAGTGTGTCAACATTGATTTGTTATTCTAGAACTTGCTTCGATTATACATGTCGAGACCACACCTTTGATTTGATATACTAAGATGATAAAGGCACCTAGGATCTAACCCACTTACTCCACAAAAAGCCTACCTTCATAACTAACCCATAGTGAACCCCTTTTAGCCTAATAAATCATTTCTTGACTCACCCATTAATATTAAGCCAAAACCAACTTTGTATTTGTTATCACCATTTTTCTTGACTACCCCTATATCGAGATTTGATTTGATCAGCTACTTAATTATGTTCTTTATTTCAGTTATCAAATTCTATATTATCGTACTTGATTTATTCTTAAAAAAAACCGAAGTATATTCATTATTAGTTCTATGTTATTTGAGCTCAAACTGTTAATTTCATTATCTTTAGAAGAAGCTCATGTTATTAGTATTAAGTTTCCGTGATGTAATTATTTAGTATTAGTACAACTTTTTAATTAGGTAATTTGTTAATTCAATCTCGATTCTAACCCTCTAATTCAGCCTTTATCCACACCTTTAACCCAAGCCCCGTTACAACCCTTTTTAAAGACCTTTTGATTTGCGTATCATCTCATATTATAGTGGTGGAGATTTGATTTTCATGCAAGCCTATGGGATTAAACTTTCGTGTTCGACTTTTGAGTGCTTAATTTTGAACCTTAAACACTTTGAGTGATTTGAGTGAATCTTTAGTGAGGATGTCAATTTTTGTCGATTTTGAATTAAAGGTAATTATTTAGGTTAGGGGAAACACCTATTTTTCGTACTATAAAAACTATGACTTTGATTGTTTGAATCTTTAGGAACCTTCCGGTTTAATTATCAATGAATGAATTACCTATGAATTATGATGAAACACTGTTGATGAAGGTTATTAATTGAGGAAGTTTGTTTTAATTGTGAGTTGAGAATTTTGCTTGAGGACAAGCAAAAGCTTAAGTGTGGGGGTATTTGATAAACAGTAATATGTTCATATTTTAATCCCACATTTAGCAGACTTTTGGATGATTTATTCCCTGAATTGTGGAATTTGGTGCTTCTAATCCTTTATTTTAATGTTTTATACTTAGAAAAGCACCGGAGGATGAAAAGAATGAGAAACGGGCCGAAAATGGACCAATTGGGCCAAAGTAAGAAATCAACACGGCCTGGAGGTAGCCACACGGTCGTGCCTCCCTAGCAGACCCAACCACGGCCTGAATTCGATTCACACAGGCGTGTTGCACGGGCGTGTCCCTGCCGTGGGCAAGAAGAATTTTACTCGGATTAGGGTACTTAGAGGCAAAGAAAGACATTCCAAAAGACTATATAAACACCCTAAAGAGCTTTTTCCAGGGGGCGTCTAGCTAGGCCAAGGAGCCGAGCCAGAGAGGTCGAAATTTTGGGATTTACTCGAAGAAAGCCAGTTGATTCATCTCAAGAAGCCGAAATCATACTCAAGACGGCGGATCTCTCCTTCAATTCCTTTAGGGGGTTTTAGGGTTTTCTTATGTTTTGTTTTATATTTTCTTCTGAGATGTATTCTTTTATGATTATGAACTAAACCCCTCAGATACCTGAGGGGGATGAAACCTAAGACAAATCTTATTATTGTTTTCTGAACTATATGATAAATACTTGATTTGTTCTTAATTATGTGTTCTTAATTCTTGTTTTGATATTTCAGGATATTGATTCAAGTATTGATGTGCTTAGGCAGAGGAGGAATAGACCCTGCCTAAGAGTAGATCTAGCATAATTAAGCGGAGTTGATCGTAACCCTAGAGATAGGATGACGAAAATCTGCCGGATTAGGGTCAAACCTAATATGGGAGTCCATAGATTGAGTTAATGCAACCTTAGGGGTTTTAATTAGAAAGAGATTTCAATTAATCAACCTAGGGTTAGACGTTAGTAGCCTCAAGAGAGGTATTAATATAAATTAGGGAATCATACGGATCAAGTCAAGTGAATAAATCGTCTGGTTCAGAGTTAGATAACAAGTGAAGTCTAGGTGGATTCCTCCTTGGGTATTGTCTTAATCAATTAGTTTTCCCCACAAGTATTTCCCCAATTCATTCTCTTTGTCTTAGCGTCTTTAGCTTAGTAGTTAGTTAATTTTAGATTAAACAATAATTCACTTCAATTCTTAGGCTAAATAATAGAAAGAAAGTTAGTATTAGTACTTTTGGTTCCTTTGGGTTCGACATTCCGGTCTTGCCACTAAACTATACAACTGTTCGATAGATTTGCTTGCCTCAATCGTTGTCACAGTTAGTTTCTAGGCAAGATCATTCATTATATAAATTTTTAAGACTCTGACATAACGATCAATGATTATTCCAAATGGTGGGGATGTGTATCAAAATCAAGATAGGATCCTAAGATATTTTTTTCTCAATCAAAATCAACTTTCCAAGACTGGAATAATAACCAAGAAAGAGAACACAACTAATAAAAACATCAAACACAATTAAAAAAGTGAGTATGGGCAATATTTGGTCAATACCAACAAGATCCAAATGGAACCAACTATCCCACACATTTTTTTTGTCAATTATTTCTTTACCTAATCATGTAATCTAAAAATACCAAACCAATGGGTTTTTATGACTTATTCAAATAAATTCTTGAATTACAACTGATGCATAATTACATCATCAAAATCAAAGAAACAAAAGTTTAATACTCATCAATTCTTAACTTGTTAGCACATATTCTATCAGTTTAATGAGATTTATTTCCTAGTTCGGTCAAGAGGTATATCATATCATTCAAAAGGTTGGTTCCAATGTAGAATCATTAGAGGCAAAAACAACTCTATCCTATATCTATAGGTAAAACTATTCTATAATATCAATCCAAACAAAGAACCCTAGCCTTAATAATTGATTTTAAATTCAATACATTCCTTTCTCCTACCTTATTTGTCGTTTTAGAATCAAACCATAGATTCAGTTGTTAGCAAGAAATAAGTAACAAATATTTGACACTTAAAAACATCAGCTTTAACACTTAAAGAATGTTGACATAATATTTTAAGTCTACGACTTTATTGCATCAAAATTGTTTTTAAATTGAGAGACAATGAAGCTAAACTGTTGGGCAAGACTAGAATAAATGTTTAACATACTAAAAGACTTGTAATTATCCAATATCAAGACCTAAAAGACCTGATTCTTTCACAAGCCAAAATAGTCGAAAAGTAATTTTTATATATATAAAAGGTATTTTCTAGTCCTAAGCTAAACCCCCCCAAAAAAAACCTACAACCCAAACAACTCTTAACTTCACTGCCATAGTTGTTTTAAAGAATCCAAATTCATAAAACCCTAGAAATGGGTGTGAAAGCACTCTTCCCTTACTCCCTCAAAGCACTACACATAAAAATTAATGAAAGTCAGCTAAGTGAAAGCAGGAAACTACTAAAACTAAGCATAATTAAGATGGGTTTATAGCCAAATTGATGATCAAACATGAAAAGAAGAAAAAGTGGGTGTAAAAAAGAAGCTCACCAGTGGAAGAATTAAAGAGGAAATGGGGAACCAAAAATAGCTTAACCTGAAATAGGGAAAAATGAAAAAAATAAAAATAAATAGGGAGTTGAAATGAGAAGATGAGATTAAGGGAGTAGAAAGAAAGAGAGAGAGTAGCAAAAACCTTGAAGAAAATGGAAGAATTAAAGAAAATAAAAGAGAAGTAGAACCAAAGAACCAGTTTTGAAAGAGAAAATAAAGAAGGAATTGGAAGTATACAGTGTGTTTTGGGAGAAGAAAAATGGAGGATAAAAAAGTAAATTCGCAGCCAAAAGTGCTTTTGATTAGCTTTTCCATCTGAGCAAAAGGGCTTTTTAGAATTCACAATTTTCAAACAAATGGTGTTTGTTTAGCACTCTTTAAAGCGAAAAAAGTGCTTTTCAAAAGCACAACTAAACAAAATCTTAAGCTACCGGGATTCCAAAAACATAAGAATTGCAAGAAAATGGACTAAATTGACTAACAAATTGAAGGTTGAAATACTTGAACCCTAAGGCCGAATGTATTTCTCTTCTTTTCTTTTTGGTTTTGATTTGAGGAGATAAAGGAGACCACCTTCTCTTTCATTCCACTAGCTCCTTTTTATTACTTAAGTTATATTTTATTTTTTTAAGCAAAATTTTATAACATTATTTTATCTAAATTTTATAACAATTCTCTTATGAAAACAAACCAAGCTATTGTCCATTAACTATTAAGTGGTATAATTACCACTTTAGTCCTTAATTAACATTCTAATATTAAAACATGTAGTAATTGAAATTTTGACACTTTTACGATTTAGTCCCTGTACCTTAATTAATCACTAATTCGACAAAATTACCTAATCTAAATTCAATTCACTTCTAATATAACTCCGTAAATATTTAATATAAATATTAACGGGTCTAGATTACAAAAATGGGGTTCTAAAACCACACTTTTCGATACTATTGACTATCGGGTGGTTACACTTGAAATGTTGAAAGAGCATTGGTGTGGCCAAATTGCATGAACAAGAACTCGTAGTTCCCTTCATGAGTTCTAAATGCAATCTTAGAAATATCATTCATTTCCATTCGAATCTAGTGGTAGACCGATCTAAGGTCAAGCTTGGAGAAGAAGACAGATTGGCCCAATTCATCCAAGAGCTCCTCTATTATGGGAATGGGGAATTTATCCGTGATGGTTAGCGAGTTGAGTTGCCTGTAGTCAACACACATTCTCCAATTTTCATCCTTCTTCTTAACCATTATTACTGGAGAAGCAAATGAGCTACTTGTCTCTTATAATACTAGCCTGAAGCATCTCCTGAACCAGTTTCTTGATTTCATTC
Source organism: Gossypium sturtianum (assembly GCA_025698515.1). Classification (NCBI taxonomy): domain Eukaryota; kingdom Viridiplantae; phylum Streptophyta; class Magnoliopsida; order Malvales; family Malvaceae; genus Gossypium; species Gossypium sturtianum. The sequence goes on from CM046952.1 coordinate 122,351,899, forward strand.
TTTTGGACATTGGGGTACTGATATGGTCTGATTTTGACCACTAATGTTTCATCCTTCAAGGGTATGCCATGATCATGTAGGTAAGGGGTAAAGAGACTAACAGGATCCTAGAAAATGTCAGCATACTCATCTAGCAGTTGTTGCAATACCAATGGAGTGGGAGTAGTAGCCACTGACAAGATAGTTTATAGTGGAGTGGCCAACACCATGGCATATGGTCCTAACATTTGGCCCACTGATGATAAGCACTTAGAGGACTATGATGCATTCAACAAGTGAATTGCTCCAAGTATGATTCATTGTAACTTGCAAGGCCTTTCTTGGTGAGTAAACTACATTGTTAATGAGTTGAATTCCCATACGATGGCCCCTAAGGACAACAACCACTGGACTTCTAACACCATATCACAACCTTTTAAGGGTAACACCAGGAAATCAGTGGCATATGATATGCCCTGGGCCTCTCAAGGAACTGTTTGGAAACTGCCATTAGTTGTTAAATAACCACCATCAGTAATGGTAACTCTGTGTTGATCCATCTGTTTCACATGTCATGAAAGTTGTTTGACCAGTTTGGCACTGATGAAATTGTGTGCTGCCCGAATCAACTATGATGATCACTAGAGTGGAACCAATGTGTGCTGCAATACGCATTGTGTGGAGGCCTTGAGAGCCTTGGATTGCATGCAAAGATAGTTTAGAGGACTCGGCAACTTCTTCTTCTTAAGGAGTATCTTCTAGGTGGTATGAGCATTCTTGGAAATCCTCACCCTCACCATCAGAAGAAGGGTCCAACAGCTTCTAGTAGAGTTGGGATTTGACACATTTATGTCCAAAGGTGTATTTGACACCACACCAAAAACATAACCCCTTTGTATTCTTTTCCTCAATTTCAACAGAAGAGAGAGATCTGATTGGATTCCTACTGTGGCCACTGGTGGGAGGGGTACCATTGGGTTTTAGAGATGTACTGTACCCACATTGGTTACTGGTGCAAGTGGAGGAAATAAAGTACGAGTTCGATGGGGTCCCCTTAAGCCAGAAGAGTAACCACATTTATGGGAATTGGTGAGGATCCTTTCTACTTGTCTGGCCACCAGAATACCTTCCATTAGTGATTTGGACTTAAAGAGTAGGAGGTATTGACCTATGTTTGGCTTCAAGTTGCTAGTGAAAATGCTCAGAGAATAATTTTTTGGCAGTTGCAGTTGTTTGAGAACGCTGATGAAGGTGTCATGGTAGTTATCCATTGACCCTTGTTGTTTCAAAGAAACTAAGTTTTCCATGGGGTCCTTGAAGGCACTAGAGCTAAAGCTTTCCCTTATATTGTATGTTAGGAAATGTGCCCATATTTTAGTAAACATGTAACTTTTTCTATTTATTTGAACAATGAATAAATAAATAAAGTTAGTTTTACATTTCACTATTATTTCTTTTGTATTTATGTCTTTTATATTTTGCATACATAGCGAAATTGTGACAAGCAAATATTAGCTCATTGATTGTATAAAGTTCAAACTGAAGATAAGTGGCATTGTAAAGAACGTTTACATTGCGAGAAAGACAACTTACTTCAGTAGATAATCTAAATGAGTCCATAATCCCGCCAAAGAATCAAAGTGAGCATTTAATTCAAATATTGAGAATGATTATTATGTCATCTACAATTCCAATTGGGAAGATGGCTAGTTTTGGTTATCGGAGCAGTTGACTCCACGAGTAGAGACATAGATGTATTCATTGGTAAAATAATACATTGGACTGGACCCAAGATGAATTAGTTTTGAATTCGTTTGTGAATTAATTCTCTTGTGACGTTCATGGTGTGATTTACCTAAAGCTTGAGTTAGCCACTGACCTTGCATATGCAACTCATGTGCTTTGATATAAGTGGAGGCTTATGCTCTAAAGATGATCGAGCCCATAGCCGGTATGTTGGGTACATGACTTGTGTCTAGCATGGCTTTGCTAGCAATAGTGAAATTCATAGCTCAATTAAAGAGTTAATGATATCTTCTCATTGGCATTGTGTGGATTGATAAATATGAAACGTGGCCATGGGCTGCTTATTCTCGAACGAGAAATTTATCACAGTCATTTGTTGATAGTGATCATATAAATCATTAAGAAGACACAATGGTGACAATAAGATAAAATAGGATTGTATTGAGTGTACGGATTTAACTCAAAGGAATCAAGGATATCATATAAGGGTAACACACACATGACGAGGTCATTGGACAAAGTAGTTGGATGAATTGCTTTCGTAAAGAGTATACAATAAAGAGTTTTCAATCATGGTACTTCTTGTGGATTGACTCCATGATTAAGTAATTACGAATTATCGAAATGATGCTTCTGGACATAATGGCAATCACTAGAGCCTAATTGTATATGTTTGATTGGTCCCTCCGTTAGCTCAACAAAATCTCAATAGGACTTTATTTAAATCAGAAGAAAATTCTACGACTTTGAGAATAATTTAATTGAGTTGATTTATTCAATATGCAATTAAATTAAGTGGTTGTGAGAGTTGTTCAACTAGGGAATTTGATTAAAAAATTTTCTTGAAAATTTAATTTGGAAAATCTAAGTGATTTTTAGAAAAATTAAATTTGATCAAGTAAAATTAAATTAATCAAATTAAGATTATATTTTTGAAAGTTAATTTTCAAGTCAGACAATTGGCCCAATGGGTAATTGAACTTGAAAATTGGACTTGAGATCGTAAAATGGGCCTAGGAGTCCAAAATTGAGACCAAGACCCAAAAACTGGCTGAATCGACCCCGATATGAGAAACCGGGCCAACGGTCCAACCAGTGGCTTGACCGAACTGGTCAGGTTGTCATTGACCCGGACGAAACTGACAGCGGCCGAATTGGCTTGGGGTGCCGTAAGTGGTGTCACCACTCGACAAAGACTGACACTACACTACCAGTTGGTGGTTGCGACAGCGGAGTCTTGGTGGCCAGTGGTGGTTGGTCGTCGATGGTTGAGCAGTGGAAGAGTTACACTCCTATTGGGACTCTACCAAAGAATTTTTATTTCAGATTAATTATTTCAAAAATAATATTATTTTAATAATTTAATATTAAATTAAATTAATATTTATCTTAATATTATTTTATTAATTTAATATTAAAATGATTAAGTTTAATCATAGTTGAACTCTCTAAACTCTCCCTATATAAAGAGAGCCTTGGGTTATTATTTTTTACACAATTGAATTCAAGAGAAAGTTGTAGAGAGAAAATTCTCTAAAAAGATTATTCTAGAAAATTTACAGAGATATTTTTCTAATTGGCAACTTGACCTAAAATTTTAGAGAAATTGGTAATTTTTGATGAAAAATTTTCTAATTCGAAGCGAGCCCACACTCGGTAGACGTGAGCTTAAGGATAGTGGAGAAGACTACTCGGTCGAAGTGCTCATCCTAGACGAATCAAAAAGGTACAATTTTGATTAAGTGTTTATTACTTTAGATATCATAACCAAGATCTTGTTTTGGAAAATTTTTTAAAACTCTGGTTTTTCCCTAAATTTATTTTCCGCTGCGCTTTCCAAACCTGTTTTTCCAATAATTGGTATCATGATCCAGGTTGTGTTCTGTCTGTAAGTAGAATCAGATAATCAATATAAATTTCTTTCTTCTTGAATGATTTGATTGCATAGAAAGAGACATTCTTTAGATCTTATACATGTTTTGAGTTATATATGAGAATGGATGCGAAATTATATATTTTTTAAATAATTATTTTTTGTAGAGGTTGTGGTTCTTAGGAAATAGATCGTGGGCTATCATCTCCACGTAGGGCTATTTTTTAAAAAAAAATCATCGAATTCTTGTGAGCTGGAAACGAACATAGGACTTAAATGTAATTTTTCCAAAAGGAGTCGATGATAAGTAAAAGATACAATGGCGGTTGAAGACTCAAGGAATGCATTGCAGTGAAAATTTATGTAATTTTATTTTTCCATTTATTTTCTAGAAATAGAACCACGGAAACCTTGGCTGGCAATTTTATTTTAATTACCTATATCATTATATATATGTTTTATATTGTTTATAATATTATGCAATGTTATAATTGTGATATATATATATGAGATGATCCACAGTTGATCGATTAACAATAAGAAGTGTGGTAATGAGAAAATACATGTGTTGTATTGTTCTGTTAACTTCTTTAGGTTATTCAATAACTATGAGAAGTGTGGTAATGAGAAGGTGCATGTCTAGGACTGGCTCTAGCTAGGAAAGACTTGGTTATTAAACGGTCAAATTTGAATCACCTCTCTTTCTTAGGACCCTACCTGGTGCACGATTCTAATTCACTTATTCAGTTTTTCCTTGAAAAGAAAAACTGTGGAGAATCAAAATTAATTGTTTTAAGATTGATTGATTATTATGAATGAATATTATAAAATTGCCATAGCATGCCATGCATATATTGGAAACATGTCATTTAGATTAGGTAAAAATGCCACTAGGACTATTGTATGATCATTCTTGAAATTTGGGATAAAAAAACATTGTATATTTTTAAAATATTGAGTGGGAGAAGGTCCTTGAACAAGACCTACGGCCTCCATTGATGGTCCGTAAGTGATAGCATGATAAAATTTCGAGCCGGTTCCTACCTTGGCTGCACCCCAAGGTAAACTTTGTCATGTGGGTTCACTAGATGGGATTTCTTTTTAAGGACAACTAGTCATGCATGACTTTCAGAGAGATTGTCCCAAGATGACTCACAAATGAGAGCATGTTCATTATGGGTGTTGAGTCAATGGTTACGCACTCAAGATCATCTCTTATTAAATAGTTTCCTAAGAAATGATATTTACGCTAGAGATGATGGCCAAACGTTTAACGGTCGTTAGTTCATGTAGAGTATTGAGAATTAAGATTCACGAATTGATTAGATGTAATCCATGTTCTTGCTAGTTAATCATGAGACCCCAAGGCGACATGGTTGATGGGTGTGAGAATGATCGTAGCAACGAAATTCTTTTTTCAAGGTTTTAATACAAGACGCATGCATCATACTGCATTCTTGATATGTTGTTGAAATGAAAAATATTTGCTTAATACAAAGATAGTAATTAGTGAATATTTATTTATTTTAGTTCAAATATATCTCCTAGTCCTCTTATTAGCAATCTTACTGAGAATAAATTAAATGGGGATAACTTTCGAGAATGGAAACGAAACTTGCTAATAGTTCTCAATTGTGAGAAACACAAATTTGTGCTTGACGAAACGTGCCCTCTTGAAGCTCAGCCCAAAGTGAGAAATCGCTGGAGAGATTCTAACTCGATTGCTCGATGTTATATGTTAGTGAGCATGAGTAGTGTGTTGCAAGAGCAACACGAGAATTTCCGTACTGCCAAAGAGATCATAACAAAGTTGGAGGATTTGCTCAGAGGCCAAGTCGCATTGGCTTGACAATCCGCTATTACAAATTTAATGAATTCTCAACATAAAATTGGCACCCCGGTCAAAGAGCATATACTTAAGCTTATGGGATTCTTTGCATAACAGGAGGACAATGAGGCCGAACTAGACATGAACACACAAATTGAAATAGTGTTCAAATCCTTAACTAAGGAGTTTGCTGGTTTTAGGGTCGCTTACAAGGCGCTTACCTTGACTCATCTCATGAAGGATGAATTAATTCTAAATCTGTTTATGAATTAATTCTCTTGTGACATTCATGGTGTGATTTACTTAAATCTTGAGTTAGTCATTGACCATGTGTATGCAACTCATGTGCTTTGATATAAGTGGAAGCTTATGCTCTAAAGATGATTGAGCCCATAGCCGGTATGTTGGGTACATGACATGTGTATGGCATGGCTTTACTAGTAACAATGGAATTCATAGCTCAATTAAAGAGTTAATAATATCCTCTCATTGGCATTGTGTGGGCTGATAAATATGGAATGTGACCATAGGTTGCTTGTTCTCAAACGAGCAATTTATCACAGTCATTTGTTGACAGTGATCATATTAATCACTAAGAGGACACAATGGTGACAATAAGATAAAATATGATTGTATTGAGTGAACGGATTTAACTCAAAGGAATCAAGGATATCATATGAGGGTAACACACACATGAAGAGGTCATTGGACAAAGCAGTTAGATGAATTGCTTTCGTAAAGAGTATACAATAAGGAGTTTTCAATCATGGTACTTCTTGTGGACTGACTCCATGATTGAGTGATTGCAAATTATCGAAACGGTGCTTCTGGACATAATGGCAATCATTAGAGCCTAATTGTATCTGTTAGCTCAACAAAAACTCGATCGGACTTCATTTAAATCAGAAGAATATTCTACGACTTTAGGAATAATTTAATTGAGTTGATTTATTCAATGTGTAATTAAATTAGGTGGCCGTGAGAATTGTTCAACTAGAGAATTTGATTAAAGAATTTTCTTGAAAAAATAATTTGGAAAATCTAAGTGATTTTTAGAAAAATTAAATTTGATCAAGTAAAATTAAATTAATCAAACCAATTAAAATTAATATTATATTTTTGGAAGTTAATTTTCAAGTCAGACAATTGGCCAAATGAGTAATTAAACTTAAAAATTGGACTTGAGATCATAAATTGGGCCCGAGAGCCCAAAACTGATACCAAGACCCAAAAACTTGTCGAATCGAGCCCGGTATGTGAAACCGGGCCGGTGGTCCAACCGGTGGCAAGACCGGACTATCGGGTTGTCATTGACTTGGACAGAATCGGTAGCAGTCGAATCGGCTCGGGGTGCCGTAAGAGTGTCGTACCTGCACCACCTAACACGGCGGTGCCAATGGTTGCGACGATGGAGCCCTAGTGGTCAGCGGTGGTTGGTCGTCGATGGTTGAGCAGCGGAAGAGTTACACTCCTATTGGGACTCTACTAGAGAATTTGATTTCAGATTAATTATTCCAAAAATAATATTATTTTAATAGTTTAATATTAAATTTAATTTGATATTTATTTTAATGGTATTTTATTAATTTAATATTAAAGTGATTATCTTAATATTAAATTTAATTTAATGTTTATCTTGTTGATAAACATTCTATTATTTTAATAAGTTTTAATATTAAATTTAATCTAATATTTATCTTTATTTAATATTAGATTAAATTTAATATTAAAATGATTAAGTTTAATCATAGTTGAACGACCATTTTACCCAAAAACGCCCATTTCTAACATTATTTACGGAAATGGGCCAACTTTTTTATTATTTACCGGAAAGGGCCGAATTCCCCGAAAATGCGTCCACGTCAGCGCGATCTCAGGTGCTGTGTCAGTAAAACGCGTCCCTGGGGGAGTGTTTTGCCAGTTTTTTAGGTTTAGGGTTTTCTGCTTGGTTTTAGGGTTTTTTTAAAGGTCTAGGGTAATTAAATTAAGGTTTAGGGCTAATCAATTAAATTAAGGTTTAGGGTTTTGGGGTTAATTAATTAAATTATATTTTAGTTTTTTAAAATAATTGTGTTTAGGGTTTTGGAAAAAATATATTAGCAATATAATTTTTTTGTTTTTTTTCTACAGTAGTATCTGAAAAAATAATTTTAAGAAGACGTTTCTGAACAAATATTGTCCAAAATGCTTCAAGTAGGATGCACTGTCAGTAAAATTACTGAAAAAAGCTCCCACGTGGACGCTCTTTTTCTACAGTAGTATCTGAAAAAATAATTTTGAGAAGACGTTTCTGAACAAATAGTGTCCAAAACGCTTCAAGTAGGATGCATTGTCAGCAAGATTACTGAAAAAAGCTCTCATATGGACGCTCTTTTTTCTACAGTAGTATCTGAAAAAATAATTTTGAGAAGACGTTTCTGAACAAATAGTGTCCAAAACACTTCAAGCAGGATGCACTGTCAGCAAGATTACTGAAAAAAGCTCCCACATGGACGCTCTTTTTCTACAGTAGTTCCTATTTGGCCTTAGACTATAAATGAGTCAAATTTCATTATTAGGTTGCAGAAGTTACAGCAAGAGAAATTGAGGCTAAAATAGAATAGAAACTGAAGATGAGTGAACGTATTAGCGCTGTTATTTACTATGATGGTGAGGTCCGTGACACCGAGAATGGCGTTGTTTTTTTATCGGAGAACACAACGCGACTGGTTTTTAACCAGAACATAGATTTGACAGAACTTCGTAAAAGAATTAGGCATAAATTCTTCGGAACGACACCAATGAAAGTTTTGTCTATTAAGTATCGATTTGGTGCTTCGGTTGATCCCGTGAGATATGACTCATTCGACATCAAAGGTCTTCGAAGCTTGGAGGCAACGGTGCATACTCATCTTGCTAGTGGATCACCTTATCTTGAGTTATATTTTACAATTTTCATCGCCAAATGATGCATTTGCGACTTCAACATCTACTGCTGTTCGAGAGGAATACACGAACCCTAGCCGACACTCTGTTAGTGGGAGGCAGAATAAGGAAGCGCCCGTGTTTGGTGGCAGTATTGAAAACACAACCCCTGCACGACACTCGGTTAGTGGATGGGACATGCACATCGGTGGGTCGATGTTCGATGCTGGAAATACGTATTGGGGAACGAAATCAACTTCTAGTGGTTGGCAATCCACATATGATTGGGGATGTTACGAAACGTTCATAAGAAGGGATGATGTACTCCCTACAACGTCCACCGGTGAGGGGACCTCGTTCGTTGCAGATGATGGTGGGTCGGATGATGAGTCCGATGTGGATCCACCTCGAGAGCCTGACCCCGATGGTGCAGAAATTGCATTATTTTCTGAACCGGAGCCTGTTCCAACCATACCTGAAGATGTTGAAGGGGGTTCAGATGAAGAAGAAGAAGATCCGCGATTCGGTATGCGTATCGCCTCCAAATTTCACATGCATAATGTCGATCTATCTCAAGATAATGCGTTGGAGTTTCAAGATCTACCACACAGAAGGCATGACCGTAAAAGTTCGTCATTGGATTCAGGTGAATTAGAAGTTGGTAAGGAGTTTTCCAATAAGGATAGTTTTCTTGGTACATTGAAACAACATAGCATCATGAACGGGGTTAACTACAACGTGGTTAAATCCAAATCCGATAAGTATTCGGCCAAGTGTGCATTGCAAGACGGTACATGTTCATGGAGAATCATGGCCTCGTTGAGGAAAAAAACAAGCTTGTGGGAGATAAAAAAGTACAAAGTCCACATAGATGTGTTGCCGGTACAGTATCACTAGGTGTTTAGGGTTTTTGAATAATACTGTTATTACGTAATGTTGCATTATTTAACGTACTTCGTTGACAAGTGTTTCACAAGATCATCCCAAGATGGATTCATATATGTTAGCTAGCTTAATACTATCGACAGTGAAGGCGGATCCCAGGACTTCAGTGCCGGTCTTAATTGCGGAGGTGTTTGCATCACCCATGGCGGAGGTGTTTGAATCCCATAAGGCGATGGGGATTGGTAAAAAGAAGAGCTATCCGATGGCGAATCATGCAATCCCTCATGCAACTGCAGCCTATATATCGGCGGTTGACTCGGAGTAATCGGGAACGAAGATGAACCTGGCCATGCATTCCAACCTGCCATAGGACTTGGAAAAGGAAACATATAAGGGTAATGATACATATAAAGGCTAGGATACGCACCTGGCATAATCTGAAAAGGCTGTGATATGGGTGTCGTCGGTAAAAGTGTTGGGCCCATTGACTGTGTGGGCGTTGTTGATGGGCTCGGTGATTGTGTGGGCGCTGTTGATGGGCCCGTGCTGTCATCCATTCTTCTTGGATTTAAAGGGCCCCGTCGTTCCCTTTGGACACAAATTTTCCGTCGCCTCTCCTCTTCCGACAAGAAATATGGCTTGCCATGGATCCTAAACCATGGCATGTATTCTGGCACGCACGCTAACTCAGGAACAATGATCGGTTCCCGAGTAGGTATATAATCATACCGATTTTCCCACATTTCGATATATGCTGACCAGAATCTCGGCCAATTCGTAAGCAACTTCCATAAGTCGACTTTGTGCTTATCATCGAGCACCTCAGGTGCCACGAGAATCGGTTGTCGAAATCCAAATTGTCGCAATACTCTATCTGACTGGTGCATCTCCACGGTGGCATAGTTGACCAATAGGACCTTCACATGCCAAATGTTCGGATTTTGAAAGAATTCATCCTAATTACCACTCAATTGCCGATCCTCGTATGGTGTCCATTGAAACTATATGAACATGATAAAAATATTAGTTATATACATAATACTAAATACTAAATACGAAACGACTATTTTATTACGTATATATATTTTATTTAATACTTACTTGTGCTTCCAACCGTTGGTCTAATAGAAGCCGTATATCTTCAAGAGAGGTAGGTAATCCAACATAACTCGCCGAATGGTTTCACCTAATTAAATAAATTTTTAGCATACAATTAAATTTTAAAGCTATGTAAAAATTGTAAAATCTAATATAAAATTTACCTCGTTATGAGTGGGAATGCATATGGGTGGTCCACTCAAGGACGTAAAAATGGAAAGCGAAACCGTGCCCATGATTGCAGTAGTGATAGGCAACCTCCAATTTTGGCTTTATGCGATCGCGTCGCCCCGCACAACTCCCGGTACAATGTTGCTAACACAGCAGACCCCCAACTAAATTCACCAGCTGCTCTAAAATCAACGAGTTTCAGCAGCCATCTCAGATGTACGAGGTTTCGTGACAAGTCTGGCATCAGATAACCTCCAATCATCTTAAGAATGTATACCCAGGCATATCGTATTCTTTCTAGTTCAGTCGAATCATTATCTGGCTCCGGGAATATGTCTCGTAACCAGTCCATCTCGATCCGACCTCTATTAATATTATCCGAAATAGCACCCAAAAGCTCGTAGCATACGGCTCCCCAATCAGCAGATTGAGCGGACCCGGTGACTGCGTACCCATCCACCAGCAATCTCAATTGCAACTGGACGTCTTTCAGAGTGATAGTACACTCTCCGCATGAAAGATAGAAAGTGTGCGTCTCAGGTCTCCACCTCTCTATCAACGCACTGATTAGTTTCGGGTCCAACTTGCACCCCCGGCCTATCGTGGCCACGTGCCAAAAACCCGCTTCTCGCAGGTAATTCTCTATCAACGGCGATGGAGGACCAGACATATTACGAATATAGCATTGCAACACCCGATCTACAGACTGTTATAAAAAATTATAAAATAAAAATTAATTAAAATTGCATAAATGAAAAAAATATTAAATAGTATTGAAAAATTAATTAAAATTGCATAAATGAAAAAAAATATTAAATAGTATTGAAAAATTAAAATTATCACTTACCATTGTCATTTGATCGACGGAGATGTGTTTATTATCGAGACGAATTAATTCTCCGGCCATTGCTAACACGATCGAATATTTTTTAATTTAAAAAAAAACTAATTTAAAAATTTTTTAAACAGAGCCTTTTTGCAAAAATTAAAGAGAGCTTTGAGAAAATTTGAGAGAAATTGAGAGGAGGACTTTTGTGAAAAAAATGAAAGGGGGCCTTTTATAGATTTTTTTTTTTACCGTTGGAGCCCAAACGGTCAAAAAAAAGTAGCCGTTGGAGGGTTAGAAAAAATGGGAAAAACGCTCCCCCAGGGACGCGCTTTTCTTGACACAAAGACTGAGATCGCTACGACGTGGACGCGTTTTCGGGGAATTCGGCCCTTTCCGGTAAATAATAAAAAACTTGGCCCATTTTCGTAAATAATTTTGGAAATGGGCGTTTTTAGGTAAAATGGCCTAGTTGAACTCTCTAAACTCTCCCCATATAAAGAGAGCCTTGGGTCATTATTTTTCACACACTTGAATTCAAGAGAAAGTTGTAGAGAGAAAATTCTCTGAACAGATTATTTTAGAAAATTTTTAGAGATATTTTTCTGATTTACAACTTGACCTAAAAGTTTAGAGAAATTGTAAAATTACCCCACTAGTAATTTTTGATAAAAATTTTCTAATTCAAAGCGAGCCCACATTCGAAAGACGTGAGCTTGAGGATAGTGGAGAAGACTACTAGGTCGAAGCGCTCATCCTAGACGAATCGAAAAGGTACAATTTTGATTAAGTGTTTATTACTTTAGATATCACAATCAAGATTGTAACGCCCCAAAATTTCTAATTTCGTTATTGTGAAAATATGACACAGATATCTGTCAGCTTTACTGGTTATGTGTTCTGGGAGTGTTTGGGAGGTCCCAAGTTCAAGCCTTCGCTTGAGCAAATTTTGGTATTTTGAATGAATTAGGCCTTACTCTTGTTCAGTAGGCTTTTATTTGATTGTTGGTAAAATTATATTAGAATGGGCCTGCTGGTCTGGTGGTTAAGCGGAGTGTTGGTGTGTAGGAGGTCCTGTGTTTGAGTCCCTGCGCAAGTAGGGGAACTAATTTTTGTTTGAGGCGTGTGGCGTGGTGGAGTTCAAATTAAACTGGACTGCTGAGTAGTTGTGTTTTAGTGGGTTAATAGGGAGTGTTTTTAGAAGATAATTGGGGAGAAGTTATCAAAATAAGATTTTCTTCTTATTAGTTTTCTATTTTCCATTTTCCCAGAAAAATTTTCTGACGTTAGACTTTTGTTTCTCTGCCGTTTCTTCTCCCTTCTTGTTCACTTTTGGTTTTTGTTCCCCTTTGGCCGAATCTTGTTTCTTCTCTTTCCCCTCTCTTTTCGTTTCTATATTTTTTGTGAGTCATCTCTTTGGGTGCAACTTTTGACTTCATCTGTTTCGGTAAGTGGAATTTTTTCCACTTAGTTATTGTATTTTGAGTAGGCAATTAACAAATGGTTCATTTTACTCTCGTTTAGGTGTTGTTCAAAGGTTTTAAGCGGATATTCCAGTGTGTGGAGACGACTGGTTATCGGATTCATCGCGGTAAATTTTTGAATCGTCGTTGGTTTAGTTTCTCGAGTTTTATGTTGGGGATATTTGGTTTGATTGACGAATCAAGTGAATAATTAAGGGATATATTGGTCAAATATAGGTTTTTGAAGGCTCGAGTTACTTTGCACAGCGAATCGATACCAGGTGTGTACCCGAAACGCAAAAAACGGGATTCAGCAAAAAGTCAAAATTGCTTGTTGTCGAGAAATAAGAGAAATAAGAGAAAATGATGCGAAAAATTGTAGAGAAAGGAAATAAGGGTGTTATAAACTTGGAAATCAACATTTTGCACTAAAATAGTTTTGGATAGCAGCAGTAGTCTAACTTTGAAAAATCATCAAAAATAGTGGGAATTGAGTTAGAGGTTGAATAAAATATGAAGTTAAATTTTATTGAGTCTAGTTTTTCATGGAAGAAACAGTGTAAGCAATGGAATTGTAAATCATGAGATATAATAAATTTTGTGAGACAAGGTCAGAATGATTTCGGGTTCCCCTGTTCTGACTTAGGAAAATTATCAAAAATTGTAAAAAATAATTAGGGGCTTAAATTAATATGTTTAAATCCTTAATGAGTATATTTTCAAGATAAACAAACGAAAACATCATCTAAATTCCGTACTAAGAGATAAATAATTTTTAGTAAGGAAAGGATGAAGCTGTCAAACAGCAGAATAGGGATAAATTTAAAGATTTTACTGTACTTATTTGATAAACTATAAATTTTGAAAATTTTATGGTAGAAAGGTATTTGAGTCTAGTTTCAAAAACATCAAGCGGATCTTAATTTGGAATTCTGTAGCTCAAGATATAAATAATTTAGTGATAATGACTCAAGTAGACAACTTTAAATGAACATATAAGTAAATAGTGAAAACATATATGAGTTTTGAGCTAGCATGGGTTACTTTAAAAATGGATCACATGTCCAAGGCCAATTTGGGCCGAGTGGGCCACACGAGCGTGTGGTCCCACACGGGCAGATCACATGGGCATGTGGGCCCATTTTTATCGAAATATTTTCAAGGTTGCACGGGTTGCCCAAGTCGACTGTGAACCTATTGTAGGGTCGGTAAGCGCTACTTAGACCCCTAAATGTGTGAAATTGACTGAATAATATCTGTACTGAGCATGTTAATATCTGAACTGAATATATGTACTGAAATTGCATAATAGCATATCATCCATTGTATGTTGTATTGCATTGGGTTAGGGGTTGTTATTCGGAGGAAGTGTACTGAAAGGCTTTAAGCATAATTTATCATGCAAATTTCACCGCAAACTATCTGCTTTTGTGCCGCATTCGTACTACTTGGAGTGTAGGGATGGGTGGGTTGATTATATCCCCACATGGAGTGTAGGGTTGACGGAGATGGTGTGTAAAGGCTGGGTGGGTAAGATTTTGCTATCGTGCATAATCAATTATCGCTCATCGATCTCGTGATGGGCTAAGGCTCTACTGCATTTTTGACACTATACTGAGATGGGCTAAGGCCCAAACTGTCACTGATACTGAAAAGTGCTTAGGCCCAAGACTGTTCAACTGTGCACTGTGAATATTGATTGTTTGTTTGTTTCTGTGGGATTACACACTGAATTTACGTAAACTCACCCTTTTTGTTTAATGTGCACAGGTAATCCCCAGACTTAGTCGGATCGGTGCGACGGAAGACTCAGCGGTGACCACAGTAATTTTGGACTTCATGGTTTTCAATTTACGAGTTATGATTTGTTTATTATTGATTATTTGGGTTGTAATTTAAGGACCCTCTGGGACTTTGGTTATAAATTTGGGTTTTATTTATTTATTTTACTTTATGGATTTATATCTGCTGGTCGTAGGAAATTCAGTTTTCAAAAAAAAAAAAAGTTAAAGTATTTTCTAAACGCATGATCACCTAAATTGATTTATTAAAGCTTCCACAACGAGGGATGTTTCAAAACAAATGTTTTAAATGAATAAAGACGACTTCTTAAGTTCTAACAAAGGTTTACTAAAGATAATAACATGGAATGTTTTCATCGTAACAACGAGGTTTCAAAAACACTATTGTGTGACATTGCCAGATACGGCCATAACGTCTAGGCCGAGTTTGGGGTGTTACAAAGATCTTGTTTTGGAAAAAAAATTAAAACTCTGGTTTTTCCCTAAACTTATTTTCTGCTGTGTTTTCCAAACATGTTTTTCCAACATTGTAGGCTTAAGAGGGCCATGTTAACAAGTGAAAACCACCCTGTCTCTAGCTGTAGAAGTGGTGTCAGTCCAACGCCTTCCCCTCCAGGTGCAGCATCACAGTTCTAACCTTAGCCTGACCAAGAATTCCTTCAACCTTGAAATATTGTTCCAATTAGGCGCACCACCCTAAAAAATATGAACCATCAAAGCAAGGGCACTCGAGTTTATGAGGTCTAGAAATGATTTCCAAACTACTAGACCTTGATGGAGTCCTCATACCCCCTAGTTCCATCGTGGGAGATATTGGCAGATTGTCTTTAAGAGCAAAACTCGGTGGTGGTCCTCCCAGAACACCCTTACCTCTATCGATAGATGGTGTTACAGAGTGAGCAAAAACTAGATTGCCCACGTATTGCTTGAATAAACCTTGTCACTCTAACTTAATTTCACCACTAGACTCCTCCTTAAACTCCTTCAAACGCGTATCCAACTTGGTGTCCCATTGTGAAAGCTCCACTTGAAGCTTGGTCATTTCCTGTTTTAAGTGTCTCGTGTCCTTTTGTAACCTGATGGTGACGCCATCGACAGCCATGGAGGAACATCTTGCTCTGATACCTTTGTTACGGTTACTGCCGAGAATGATAGAAAAATAGAAGAAAAGAATAAGGAAGAAGCAAGAGAAAACACAGTGAAAATGAGGGAGGGATGGGAAACAGTTTCTTCAATTTGCATAGCCTCCTCTTGTTATAAACCTTAGCTAAAAAGGGAAAAAAGATGATCGTTGCACCTAAATTCAGTTACCAATTGTTACTATAAATGTAAACCAAGGTTAAAAATAGTGAACGTTTCGTTTCACTAAAACACGGGGCACTAAAGCTAAAATGCACCATTTTATTTACATAATTGGAACCAAAACACAACGTTTGGTTAACTAACATAACTACCACATCAGGATCATCAATTAAGAACGGTGATCACTCAAAAACAAATCAATTAAGTCCAGTGAAATTTGGTTAAATTCTGATCAAACAAGAAATGTTTGATGTGCAAGCATGGTGTTGCAAATTTGCAGCCACTTTCAAGAAAAACAGTTGATAATATTTTCTTGTTTAAGTATGAATTGATTTGAGACTCAAATGGTGAAAGAAAAAGTTAAATTTGATACTCTATCAATCTTTGATCAAATCTAGTACTGTATTTATATATATATTTTATAAAAAATGCAGACTTTCAATGAATATGAATGCGGGTCTGCCGGCGAGCAATACTCAACAGGGTTTTTTTTTTTTTTTTTATATATACAGAATAGGTTTTTAATTATTTTTATTTTTGCGTAGTTGTAGTGTAACATGGAAAAATAATTGGAATAAGTTAGTGAGATTTATAAGTAATTACTAGAATAATAGATTCTTTTGGTCGTGATACACGTTGAATGAGATTAGGCTTTTCATTTAAAAGATTAAATAAAGTAAAACCAAGATGCCTTTATTGGTCATTTATCATAAAGTTGTGTTACAATTATTATTATATAAATCATCTTGTCTTGTCTTGAGATGTCTTTATTGGTCCTTTATCATGTAGTTGTGTTACAATTATTATAATTAAAATCATCTTGACTTGTCTTGAGATGCCTTTATTGGTCCTTTATCACATAGTTGTGTTACAATTATTATTTAAATCATCTCGTCTTTCTTAAGGCTAAGAAGGTGTGGTTATTTTATTGAGATTCGAAAATCAATTAACAACCCTAAAGGAAAGTTAAGAAGAAACGTGGATATGTATTACTTTTTTCTATGTTGTTTCTAGGATCATATTTTATATCCATATTGTTGCAGACTGCATTGGAACCAAAAGAAAATGAAGAATTTAAACCGCTGCTAGACTACTAAGTAGCAGAAATCATGGAATTGGAAACTAAGGATTGTTGATATAGTTTGATGGGTGTGGATGAGCTTTAGTGAGTATATGTTAACGTGGTTGTGAATAGAAGGATATAAGTTGGGTAGAATAACGTATCGGTGTTGTTATTAAATAATGGAAGACCCCTGCATGGGGACATAATTGGGCTGTTTCTTATGGAATTTGTAGAAATGCGTTGGAAAGTAAGGAACTTAGCAGGAAAGGCCAGCGGGAGAGAGAGAAAGAGGTTTCAAAATCTTTTCTCAATCTGAGCTGTGTCACTACAATGGAGTACATTCGATGCTGCTAACTGCCCAATTCTTACCACCACCGGCTTCGATTTTCCTTTTTTCTTTTTTTTTTTAGTGCATCTGATCATTTCGGTTTCCATATAAAAAAATCACAACCAACCACGTAATTATAAATATTTTTATCAAAGGTAGAGCGGTAAAACATTTAATATTAAAATATTTAACTCATACTATCAATAATAATGTTAAATTTAATGATAAAATATATTATACTTTTAAAGAAATAATATAAAGTAAAAATTTTTAAAACAACATTATTTAGAGAGATATGGAAGATACTACTTTGGAAATGTGAATTCTAGGAAACCTAATTTAAAAATAAGATAAAATAAATCAAGATGATTTTTTTATTGTGTTTGAATCTCTCTCTTTCTCCTTGGAATATCTTAAATGTGTACTTCTTCATATAGATTTTTTTTTGTTTTGGATCATGGGGGTTAACATGGAACTTTCTCATATTTCCAATTAAGGATTAACTTAGAATTTTGTTTTGTTTTTGGGGCCAAAATAGAATTTCAAACTTTGAAATAATAACTAAATTGAATATTTGTTTTAACTTATAGGAGTTAATTGAAAATTTTTAGAAAATTTTAACAGTGGTATATATTTAAATATCCTGTAAATTTGCATTACATTGGTTTGCAAATGATGATTAAGTGATAACAGTAGTTAATGTACATTGGATTATAACTAGTAGGTCTGGTTTAATAAATAATAATTCAAATCTAATTAGGTAATTATCTTGTCCAAATTAAATTCTTATCGATTGAGTTTATTAAATCTAATGGTAGTTTGATCTTTTAATATGTTTAATGGTGACCGTGTTAAATGAATTTAAAAAAAATAGATTTATTGTGTGTTGCACTTTCATTAAAGACAAAAGTTATATTTCATAGAATAATATCTATATTTTACTTGTCGAATACCATAACCAAATAAAGTAAAATTTTCCATAATATGGTTTTCAATTTTTCTATCTATTTATTACTTTTGTTAGCAAATTAGTTTTTGCTCATATTAATATATATGTGTTAAATAAGTTTTTATTTATATTATTTACTCTTATAACTTTAATGTAATCGTAATAGGAAATCGAGTTTGTTAATTTTTGGGTTTTTCTTAGTTTATTCCTAGATTAATTATAATTTTAATAAGATCAATAGGTGGCTAATCACATTAATCCAAAATGGTTAATGACGACTCCTAATTAGGAAATATAATTAGTATCAGAGATTGGCTTCATAATGTACTTAAAGATGATCTAGTGATAAATTTGCAGATATGAAACCTATAAAAGAAGTTCAGTGTCACGAGCTTCACTTCTAGTAGGCTCATCAATTTATGCTTATTGGAAAGCCTGTATGAAAGCATTCATTATGTCTAATGGTGATGCTTCTTGGGAGGCCATTGAAGAGGGCTAGACTAAGCTAACTGTTACTAGAGCAGATGGAATTAGTCGACCAAAAGAAAAGGCACAATACACTATTGAAGAGAGTAAATTGTATTAAAAAATTCCAAGGTGCTAACTACTATTTTCAATGGTGTGGATATGGAAGAATTCAAGGTTATATCCATGTGTGAAACTACCAAGGAAGCTTGGAAATACTCTAGAATCAACATGAGGGTCATGTTGTTGTGAGGATGTCAAAGCTACAGATTTTGACCACTAGGTTTGAAAACTTAAAGATGAATGAAGAAGAAACTATTTTTGAATTTTATGATCGATTGTGCGATATTTCTAATGAGGCCTTTTTTTTTAATGAATGATTCTCTGATGTAAAATTGGTAAATCATTTTAATTTTATATCAGATTCCCTCTCTTATATTATTTAATGTTAATGACGAAAATATATTATATTTTATATTTAGCCGAAAGTTGGTATCTTTACGTATTGCAACATTATTTTTTTTAAAATTATTATGTGAAAATAAAAGCAAAATTAATGAATCATTACAAAATAAGATTCCCCAAATCATGCATTGATTAGGATGTAGTCAAAGAAAGTGTAAGTATACATTGAATACGGGATGGAGTGAAAATCATAAATTAATGCATTGAAATATCTCAATCAAAATTCATCAATTCTTAAAAAATTCTAGTACAGAAAAATATTGAATAGTGTAATAATTTTGGTTAATGTAATATTTATAAAAATATATAATTAATTTAGTTTTTTTCATCTAATAAAAATGACGTATTAAATAAAAAATAAAATGTTAATAGAATAATCATTTAACTGGTTTCGTGCATCCATTAATAGAATCCTTTTAATTCTTTAGGATGGTGATGATTAGATTTAATAATTTAATAAAATTATTGATTGAGTTTGTATTATAAGTTAATCGAGTATAAATTTGATTATTTTTATATTTTTATATATTTTTAATATGTATAATAAGTTAACTCGATACTATCACCGTTAATGAAAAAAATTATGATAAATAATTGTAATGTATTTTGTATTTATGTGTTTAAATTTCGTTTTAATATAATACATATTCAATTTATTATTATAATTAATTAGTTTCAAACCATAAATTTCATTATTTATTAAATATTATTTTTTATTTTTTATTATATTATTTTTAAACACATATTTATATTCTAAATTTATGATTTTTTTTATCGTATAAACTTTCATATATCAAAAATCTATATTCTGTAACTTTCCATTTCGCTTTCTACTATCTTATTTTAATTTGATTAACAGTAGAAATTAGGCCCAAATTTAACTTTTGAAATTTGGTTAAATAAAAATATGACCCGTTATTATTTTATTTAAGAGGTTGATGTGTTAACCAAGCAATGGTGACATTAGTCAGCATGAGAACTATTTATAAATTCAAAATTTCCGTATTCTTTTATATTATATAAATTTTTTGTTTGAAATTGTTATGAATATCTTATTAATGGACGTCCATGAAGATCAAGATAAGTTTTGATGCACTTTATATTCTAATAGTCATTAGAAGTAGATCTCTATTTCATTTATACTTCTTATGCTTATAAATAGAGACTTTGATGAAGTATTGTAATCATCCCTTTGATTAATAAAGTACATTCTCTATTGCTTTCATATTTTCTTTGTTCTTTATTTTCCCCATCTCTTTTTATTTTATAACACGTTATCAGCACGATTCTCTTTTAATTGTTTTTCTCCATAAGTCACAAAATTTTTTCCCTTTCACCAAACCTTACCCCTTTCAGGCAACAACCAATGCAATAGCCGGTTACTCAAATTTACTACTCAAGCTGTTGTTGATTGCCTTCTAGAGCTACTGTTGTCGATTGTCTTTTAGAGACTTCAATTGAGGCATGCGCATTATGGGTAATCATTATGCAAAAAATATATATAATCCTTACGTGGTATGTTTTTCTCCTTTATTGTTTTATTTTTGGTAAAATTATTTTATGAAAAATATTATTAGTTTAAGGTTTTTTTTTTTTTAAAATAAGATTCTTTTATTAAATTATAGTATGCATAATATTTAGATGTTTAAAGATTTGATTATTAAATTCTTGTTATTAAATATTCTTGTAATTTGATTAAAATTATGGTGGAAAGCGTTATTAACTTACCATAGTTGATTAAAGGGAAATTTATTAGGATCTATTAAGTCTTATTAACTTGCTAATGTTGAATGATTGTATTATATCTTTTAAATTGAATTTATACATATTTGATTAGAAGCTTGATAAGATTTTATAACATACATGTGGTATTGAAGTTTGGTACAATGTGTATCTGATATCTTTCAAGCATCGTACACGAAAATTTTGATTTTGTTTATTAAATGATTTTTTTGCTATTAGATTATAAATGTTATTACGAAAACAAAGTTGTTTTACTACTTGTAATAGTGCTCGTGATAATAGCTAGGGAGATAACAATGATGTTAAAAAAATCTCAGGTACATTTTACTATGATTTATTTATTAAATCATGTTTATTATAATTAGAGACTAATCATGACAATATGAATAGATAGATTCTAATTTGAAATCCACGCATGTTTTGTGATGGTGATTATGAAACAAAAAATCAATGAAGGTATTTAGAAGTCTGTCCTACTAGATTTGTTGCATTCCCTGAAGTGAATGCAAATATAAAGAAAATAAAAGATATAATCATGGACCACTAAAAGTGGGAACATAGTAATAAATAAGAGAACAATGAGAGTTCACAAGATAACTCTTCAAAGGGTAAAGATAACTTATGTTATCAATGTGATATGAAAGATTATTGGCCACATATGTCGCATATGCCCAAATATTTTGTTTCTGTTAATATTATTTGAGGAAGGATATGAGAATGTAGTAATGAATTCTATCATTACAAATAGAAAATATTTATCTTATTTGGTACTGAAACAAATAAATACTATTTCAATATTTGATAGTATAAGATTAGTTGAAAGCTCTAAAAGAGCTAATATATCAATAAATACTATTTCAATATGTGGTACACTGAGTCTCCGACGCCGATCCTATAAGTACTTCTAAACTTAGAAATACTTTAGTTAGAAAACTCTGAGTTGTTTGAAACTATACCAATTTAGTTAGAAATTGAGACTTCTGAAACATTCTGAAACTTCTGATAAATATCTGAAGCATAAAACATTTGCTAATAAATACTGAAACTGATGCATAAAATTTTAAAATGTAGGTAAAATTCAAATTACGATGAGCGCACGAGGAACACGTGGTCAAGGTTTTCGTGGGCACGGCGGGTGCCATAGAGGGGCTCGAACTGAGTCTTCCTCTCTGGGCAGTATGCTGAATCTGGATACGAGTGAGACACCGGTTTCACCTGCTACTAAGACTGGGTCTCACAATCGCTCGGCTAGGGACGACGCATTGTCCCAAGCCATGTTGAGAGTTTTGGAGAGGGTCGCTAGACCCCATTCTGGATCTGGGGGCCGAGGGTCGGTAACTGAACGACTCCAGTCCAATAGAGTTGAGCTGTTTAGGAGCGTCACTGGAGTCGCCCCTACTGTGGCCGAGTACTGGTTGGAGCCACTGAGAGGATAATGAATGACATTGACTGCACTCCTGAGCAAAAACTGAAGGGTGCAGTTTCTTTGCTTCGCGACAAAGCTTATCAGTGGTGGTTATCAGTTGAGGAGGGTACTCAACCAGATCGTCTGAACTGTGACTACTTTAAGACTGCCTTCCAGGGAAAATATATGGGCACGAGCTATGTTGATGCTCATAGGCGTAAGCTCATGAATCTCACGCAAGGTGATAAGTCTGTGGTCGAGTATGAGGCTGAATTTTTTAGATTGAGCCGCTGCGCTCGAGGCATGGTGGCATCCGAGTATGAGAAATGTGTTCGTTTCGAGGACGTCTTGAGTGATAGTCTGAGGGTATTGATTGCTCCACAGAAGGAGCGAGAGTTTGCTGTTTTGGTAGATAATGCGAAGATCGCCGAAGAGGTTAATCACGTGGAGCGCTAGAATAGAGACCTAGAGAAAGGCAATAATAAGAGGGATTCAGAGCCCTCTAGTTCTGTTCAGAAGCCTAAGAAATGGGTCAGACTTGATGGGCCTATTAGAGTGAGAGTCCCTGTTGCTCCTGTTGGGATTTAGCTGTAACACCCCTAACCCGTATCCGACGTCGGATTAGGGTTACAAGGCATTACCGGACATAGCATTGATCATGACAGATATTTACTACATTTTTTTAGTACATATAATTCACTTAACCAACTAAAACTCAATCATGCTATACCACTTAAAGTATATAAACAAGTTATACTTTTAAAATTTAAACATATCAATAATAATAAATTTTTGTATTCGATCACAAATAGGCAAATAATATTGCAACCAACTCACATGCCTATCAAAATGAACCATTTACTAAGGCCCAATTTACTATCACATTTTAATCACATTTTGGAATCAATCATTCAACATTTAAATAGCAAACCGCCATTAAACATGTCATAGGTATATCTATTTGTTTTACTCATCACTAGTCAAATATAATTACATATCATGCACCACTTTCAAACCTATCCATAAATCAAATTATACATTATAATTGAATCCATAATAAACCATAATCGAATCATGTTCATTACATATATCTTCATACTAAAATATATCATACTTATATAAATACATACTAGTATTTCCCAAATGAACTTAAACCATATTCAATTTCATTGACTAATCGGACATATCAATTTGTT
Source organism: Gossypium sturtianum (assembly GCA_025698515.1). NCBI lineage: Eukaryota > Viridiplantae > Streptophyta > Magnoliopsida > Malvales > Malvaceae > Gossypium > Gossypium sturtianum. The sequence goes on from CM046952.1 coordinate 122,375,390, forward strand.
CCATTTATATGCTATAAACGTACCTATATATACATATATATATCAAAACATTTACTACAATATTAACTAAACATAGCAACCCTACTTCACATACAAATGAGCCATAGCAAAATTTCTAAAACCAACACATATATGACGTACATATTACTTAATTCATATATTAAAATTATAAATGTCATTTCATTCATAATATACTTAGCATTTTACCCATTTATTCAATCCACATATCTTAAGACTTTATTACCTAGTATAAACCAAGTTTACCACATACACGTAACTTAAATATCTCATCCTAATGCAAGCTCAAATCATGATCCAATATAGTCAAATTCGAGCATAAAAATTAAACACATCAAGCACCCATTCCAAAAACATAAAATCCTACTTAAGCAAGATAATCATGAATAAACCAATTTTAAACCAAACCAAACACAAGCATGGAAATTAAGCCATTTTCGCATGGCTATTTTTATATACATGACCAAAAATCAACCTAAAGATTCCATCTATGCTATACATGCCATAAGCCCAAATTCAACTTAGTAAAATACCGAAAAACTGTCGATAGTGTGATAGGCTTCATTGACGATCCTCGAGCTCATAACGTAAATCCAAAATCTATAAAACAGAGGTAAACAAAACACACACACACGATAGCTATTTAAGCTTAGTAAGTCATAAGCAATTTAACATTTAATCATATACAAAATTTATCTATTCAATCTAAATAAGCTATTATCAATCAAATACCCTTTTAATAAAATTTCATATAACAAAACATATAAATTATGCATAATTTCTACTTTGATTGAATACACTCTTAATCATTAGTATAATATACCATTTCTTTCCACAATACATACAAATCAATAGGCCGAATACTCACATAATCAAATATACCATCACGTAAATCATATTACATGTAACTTTATAATATCATTTTAAGTACACTACTTACCTTAATTTCATATCTTAGTATGAATACATACACGAGCATTTATATCTTGATTTACATTCGATCTTAACTTATCATTGCCCGTTGAATCTCTTAAACATCATCAAAAGCACATTATTTCAAATCAATATCAATAAGTTTTACTATTCAATTCTTACTCATAAATCACTATTTTTTTTACCACTTTTCAAACTCATACACAAAAGTCAACAACCACATAGGTTTCAAATGCGTTGCACTGCCTCATCATACCTATCTATTACATTTCCCACGTCACCTTATTGATTGATACGTATTATATCATACGATAATCTTTTATATTCAATGAATTCGCACACTTAGTGCCAAATGGATAACCGAAGCTATATATAGATATTGCACACACATTGCCATATGAATAGCCGAAGCTATATATAGATATCGCACACTTAGTGCCGTTACATTAACATCTTGCACACTTAGTGCCAAATCCTTGTAACGCATCGCACACTTAGTGCCGTCACATTAACATCTCGCACACTTAGTGCCAAGTCCTTGTAACGTATCGCACACTTAGTGCCGTCACATTTAACTTTTCGCACACTTAGTGCTATATTTCATACTATCATTTCCGTACATTTATTTCACATATTACAAATCAGCATATAAATCTCATGTTTATATATAATTAACAACACATATATGCTTATAAACTTACCTCGGACATCGACGGACAGTAAAATCGACTAATCGACTACTTTCGTTTTTCCCCGGTCCAAATATGATTTCTTTGGTTCTTGATCTAAACATATTCAAATTAAACTTATTTAAACACCATTCCATTCAATTTAGTCTAAAAACACATAAATGGGAAAATTATCATTTTTCCCCTGACATTTCACACTTTTTACAATTTAGTCCCTATTGCACAAAACACAAAATACACAAAATTTCACATTACCCATGCTTGGCCGAATATTACCTATGTTCATACAAGTCCATACATTTCATTTATTTCACATTTTAGTCCCTCAAAAATTTATTTTTGTAATTTAGTCCAAATTATTCAAATTCATCAAAAATTCAAAGACAAAACATGTTAATCTAAAACATATCTTCCATATTCTATCATTAAACAACAAAAATAACAAACTACCATCAATGACATAACACAAAATCATCATCAATTTCAAAAATTCAAGCATGGGTTTTGTATATCTCGTAGCAACGATCTCAAAAATGTAAAAATTATCAAAAATCGAACAATAACTAACCTTGAATCAAGCTTCTTCAATGGCCGAATATAACTTTCTTTTTCTTTTTTCTTGTTTCGGTCAAAGGTTAAAAAGATGGTATAAAAATGGCTTTCACTTTATGTTTCTTTATTATATTATAACATTATTTTATATTATTATTAATTTTACTTTATAAAATTAACATATAAAAACATATACTAATACCATGTTGCCGTCCACTATATATTAAAATGGCCTAATTGCAATATAAATCCTCCATATTAAAAGGACAACAACAATTAGGCACTTTCACAACTAACCATCAAATTTTCATTTTACGCGATTAAGCCCTTTTATTAAATTAGACACTCAAATGAAAAAATTAAAACACAGAAATTTCACACGCAAATTCGCACATAATAAACACAGAAAATAATTTTAAAATATTTTTCAGACTCAGATTTGTGGTCCTGAAACTACTATTTCAATTAGGGTCAAAATCGAGCTGTTACATTAGCCTTGTAGTGACTGTGGTAAGCGCCATCCGGGTGAGTGTTGGAGGAGATTGGGGGTCTGTCTACGATGTGGGTCATTAGATTACTGGATTAGAGTGTCTACATTGTGCTGATCAGATGCAAGCTACGGGACCAGGTTTTGTTTAGCCTCAGAGGGTAGTATAGAAGCCACCTAGGGGCCGTGGACAGGCTAGGGGTGATAATGGTATGGGTCGAGGACAGAGAGCACCGGGCAGATGTGCTAATTAGACTGTTGTGATGCAGCCTGCATTAGTTTATGCTGCTCGACCCCACGAGGACAGAGACACCCCTGATGTGATCACGGGTATGTTCTTTATTTTTGATGCCACATATACTACTTTGATAGACATAGGTTCTACACACTCCTATGTAGCTAGTACTGTTTCTGAAAACTTGGGGATTATTTTTTAGTGTACTTCTGGTGAGATTATTGTACTAATTTTGTTGGGGCAATCTATTCGGGTAAATAGACTTTATAGAAATGTTCCATTAGAAGTACACGGGGTTGTGTTCTTGGCAAATCTGATGGAGCTACCGTTTGAGGAGTTCGACTTAATTCTGGGTATGGACTGGTTAGTAGAGTACTGAGTTAGTTTGGACTGCACGACTAAGAGGGTCTTTTTGAGAACTGAAGACGATAAGGAAATTGTTGTGATCGGCGAGCGTCGAGATTACCTGTTTAATGTGATCCCCGCTCTAGTGGCCAAGAAATTGGTTCGAAAAGGGTGTGAGGTGTATTTGGCCTATGTCAGTGTTTCAGTTTCTGCGGACTCTTCTGTCAGAGATATCAGAATAGTGAGAGAATTTATGAATGTTTTTCTCGAGGAGTTACCGAGTTTACCTCTAAATCAGGAAGTTAAGTTCGGCATTAAGCTTCTATCGGGTACAGCTCCGGTGTCTATCGCTCCATACTGTATGGCACCGAAAGAGCTTATAGAGCCTAAGGCTCAACTTTAAGAGCTTCTAGATCGTGGTTTCATTCATCCTAGTGTGTCTCTGTGGGGGGCACCAGTTCTGTTTGTAAAGAAAAAGGATGGTACCATGAAGATGTGCATCGACTATCGATAATTGAATAAGTTGACTGTGAAGAATAAGTACCCACTTCCGATGATCGATGACTTATTTGATCAGCTCTGATGGGCTTTAGTATTCTCGAAAATAGATCTACATTCTGGGTATCATCAGCTTAGGGTTAAGGAAGTTGATATTCATAAGATGGCTTTTAGGACTCGTTATGGGCACTACGAGTTCCTAATTATGCCCTTTGGTTTGACGAATGCTCCGGTTGCATTCATAGATCTGATTAACTGAGTTTTCCAGCCATATCTGGATCAGTTCGTCGTAGTCTTCATTGACGATATTCTGGTGTACTCTAAGACTGGGGATGAGCATGATGAGCATCTTAGAGTAGTGCTTCAGATACTCCAAGAAAAATAGCTCTACGCTAAATTAAGCAAATGTGAATTCTGGTTATGGGAAGTAACATTTTTGGGGCATGTAGTTTTTGCTAAAGGGATCCGAATCGATCCTAGGAAGATTGAGGCTGTGCTTGATTAGAAATAGCCAAAGAATGTTTATGAGATCCACAGTTTTTTAGGTTTTTCGGGTTACTATCGGAGGTTTGTTGAGGGGTTCTCACTGATTGCAGCTCCTCTAACTAAACTTCTATACAAGAATGTTCCTTTCGTCTGGATTGATGCGCAACAATCGAGCTTCGAGAAGCTCAAGTCTATTCTGACTCGGGCTCCTATTTTGATACAGCTTGAATCTGGTAAGAAGTTTGTGGTATATAGTGATGCATTGCACGTCGGTTTGGGATGTGTATTGATGCAAGCTAGTAAGGTTATGACTTATGCGTCCCGGTGGTAATAAGATGTATTGGGATCTCCGTGAATTGTACTGGTGGCCAGGTTTAAAACGTGAGGTAACTGATTTCGTTTCTTGTTGTCTGACATACTAGCAAGTTAAGGCTGAGCACCAGTTGCCTTCATGTTTGATCCAACTCGTTAAAATTCCCCTATGAAAATGAAAACGTGTGGCGATGGACTTCATTAGTGGGTTGCCTTTAACACCCACTAAGAAAGATTCTGTATGGGTCATCGTGGATCAAATGACCAAGTCCGCCCATTTTATTCCTGTTCAGACGGACTACTCTCTGTAAAAGTTAACGAAGCTTTATATTTCTGAGATTGTAAGATTGCACGGGGTTTCAGTTTCGATAACCTCTAATAGGGATCTTCGTTTCACTTTTCAATTCTGGAAGAAACTGCATGAAGCTCTGGGTTCGAGATTGGACATCAGTACTGCGTTCCATCCTTAGACCGATTGCCAATCTGAGAAGGCAATTCAGATACTAGAGGATATGCTTCGGAGCTGTGTGATTGAATTTTAAGGTAGTTGGGAGGATTTTCTACCGTTAGCTGAGTTCGCCTACAATAATAGTTTCCAGTCTAGCATCCAGATGGCACCTTACGAGGCTTTGTATGGTCGTATGTACCATAGTTTGCTATGTTGGACTGAGTTGGGTGAACGACGGGTTTTAGGTCCTGAGTTGGTTTTCGAGACTAAAAATTAGGTTAGACTGATTTGGGATCGTCTGAAGATGATTTTTGTAGACAGAATTCTTATGCGAATCTGAAAATGAGGGATATCGAGTACTCTGTGGGTGATTTCTTATTCCTTAAGGTATCTTCGTGGAAGAAATTTCTGCGGTTCGGTCGTAAAGGCAAGTTAAGCCCTAGGTTCATTGGGCCGTATCAGATTCTGAAGCATCTTAGACCGATTGCTTATCAGTTAGAGCTACCTCCAGAGTTAGACTATATCCATGATGTGTTTCACGTCTCTATGTTGAGGCGGTATCGGTCTGATCCATCTCACGCTATTTTTGCTAAGGAGATCGAGGTTAGACCGGACTTGACATTTGAAGAGGAGTCGATTCAGATTTTGGATCGAGATATTAAGGTTCTAAGGAGTAAGTCCATACTGTTGGTAAAGGTTTTGTGGTGGAATCATGGCACTGAGGAAGCCACGTGGGAACCTGACGACTCGATGCGTCAGCAATATCCTCATCTGTTCGGATCAGGTAAATTTCGAGGCCGACATTTCTTTTAGGGGATAGAGTTGTAACACCCTGAATAATTTATTTCTATTTTTGTAAATCCTGACATAAATATGTATCTGCTTCAATGGTTAAGTGATTTGAGGGTGTCTTTGAGGTCTTGGGTTCAAGTCCCACTTTTAACAAATTCTGTTATTTTTTATCCTAGCCTTATTCTTGCTGAGTAAGCTTTTGTTATATTGTTTGTAAACTCATATTAAAATGAGCCTACTGGTTTGAGTGGTAAGGAGTTAGCTTGCTAGAGGTCTTGTGTTTGAATCCTCGTGCGAGTGTGGATGTTAATTTTTGTCTCGGTTGTCTGAGAGAGTTTGAATGAGTTTGGAAGTCTGTGTAAGTGGATGAGAGAGTGGGTAGTTGGGATTGGGTTAGTAGGAGATTATGCCTAAACTTGGGGGATTATGGGATTTTATTTGATTTTAATTTTTAATTTTTGTTTTTATTATTTTTCTCTCTCTTCCCAAATTCCCTCTAACGTTAGTTTCTTCTATTTTCTGACGTTGTTTTTTCCCTTCTTTCCCCTTTCTGACAATTTTCCCCTTCTATGTAAATCTTTGCTTCGTTCTTCTTCGATTCTGTTTGTGAACCTGTCGTTCAATCATGCTACTGGAATTTTCGGGTTCTTTAATTAGCTTGGTAAGTGGAACTTCGTTTGTCGTTAACGTTTGGTTTTGAGATGTTAGCGATGTTAAATGGTAGCCATTAATTGGTGATTAATCAATGAAATCTATGTTTAGGTGAAGGTTGTGAGGCGAAAAATTACACTTCAACGGCTTAGTACGCGTTAGCGGGGGTTTATCGTCGGTGGTGAGTTCTTGGGAATTGTTGAATTTCTATCGTGAATTTTTATTTTGGTTACTAAATCAGTGTTTAGAGTATTGGTTTTTAGGTTTGGAAGGGCTCGAGATTATTTTTACATAAAAAACGTATCAGGTGTGTACATAAAACACGAGAAAACGAGGTTCGATGAAAGCCAAAAATTTGGTCTGTCGACACCACATGGGCATGTGGCCGACCGTATGACTGTCGAGGGTGAGGCCGTGTGCAAGAAACGGCTATGTGGCGGTGATTGTGTGGCCATGTGGGCCACACGGGCTAGGCTGGGTTAGGCGTGTGGGATTTAGGCCAAGCCGTGTGGGCCACACGGGTATGTGGGCCAAAATTCTAAAATTTTCCTTAGGGTCGCACGGGTCTTTTCGATCGACTGTGGGCCTACCGTAGGGTCGGTAAGGACTAATCAAATCCTTTTTTCATGTGATCTGATATTTTGATAGTTTGATCTGAGTAGGAAACTGATATGTATGTCTACCTGTACTATTTAAGTATGTATGTTATCGGTATACGAGCATGTTAAGTATGTTAAATCTGTTATTTCTGTATCTGTATTCTGTATCTGTATTTAGGGTAGGATTTGTATATCCGGAGGAAGTGATCTGTACGGCGAGCTTTCGCCTATATTCTGGCAACTTGACTACATATTATATGTTATGTGTCACTTCGACACTATATGGTGTGTAGGGATAGGTGGGTGTTTTTAACCCCACATGGTGTGTAGAGGATGGGGGTAGGATTCTGTATATCTGTTTGTATTATCTAATTCTGATATCTGTAGCTGCTAAGGACTTAGGTCTGTATTTGTATCTGTTCTGCATATAGGAATACTGTGTACATTTGCATGTCTATCTCTGTTGTGTTACACACTGAGTTTATAAAAAGTCACATCTGTTTGTTTATTCTGTACAGGTAAACCCTCAAACGTAGGCGGGTCGGTGCGGCGGAGGCTCAGCGATGACCACTAGTTAAAACTGCCTATAAAATTTAGGTATTTTTAAAATTCTGGATTTATTTGAGAGATTATAATTGTCGAAACCATTTTTTTATGTTTTGGAAAATGGGGTCGACTTTAAAAATATGGAGTAGAGTCGCCACCAACCTTTTTTTGTTTAGGTGTGATTGGATCACCTTGTAAAAAAATTTGGTCTACGAAATTAAATAACAAAAAGGGTTCGGTAGTCGGTTACGCACGAGGAAGGGTTAGCACCCTCATACGCCCCAGAACGGGTACCAAATCGATTAATTAGTGTCCTCGCGTTGCAAACTTGAAAATGTTTAAGGTGTGATTCTTTTTAAAGAATATTAATTAATTTTGAATTGAATCTCAAGATTTGCTCGTTCCAAAGGAATAAAAACACCATATCCAGCACGTTAGGGTATGACACGTTTATACCTCGATACCAAGATCATCTTTGATTTTCAAAATATGTGATTAAAATGATATTTGGTTATTTGGTCAAACGGAAAATTGACACCCAGCACGTTAGGGCGCAATTCCTCGAACTTCCAAACATCAAATATTGCCTTGTTTTAAAAACTTTTAAATAAGTGATTATAAAACCGGCTCAAAATATATTTATTTAGTTTGCTTGGGGTAAGAATGAAATGACCAATACCGATCACATACATTGGAATTTGAACCATGATACAATAACAAGAAACAAGAACATGGTCGCAAGCATGAAACAAAGATACATGGCGATACTATTATACAAACAAACAATTTCATATGAAAGAACACATTAAGATATGCACAATAGCAATGGTCTCACATCATCATTATGCAAAGGCTAACGATAATATTTAAAATCTTATGAATTAAAAACAATTCCAAAAGAAGTTCAAAGCAAATTACAAACAAACATAATACTACATAAACGAGTTTAAAAATATATATATATTTTGCAATAGGAAATTTAAACACATAATATACAAAATAATTTAACCAAAACATGTTGATTCGAAATTGATAATATATAAAATTAAACACAATATAAATAACATATGTATATAAAAATAATAATATAGGGACTATATTGAAATTAAAGAGAAATTAGAAAACTAAAGCAATAAATTAAAAAACAAAAAAGAAGACTAGAATGCCAGATCTGGGAATTAAGGGGGGTCAGAAGCACAATTTAACCCGAGTCATTAAACACGGCTCTTAAACAAGGATTAAATTTAAAACTAAATTAAACTTCAGGGTCAAATTTAAAATAAAAGAAGGACTTAATTAAAGAAAACTAAAAATGCAGAAGGACTAAGGGCGCAATAAACCCCTTAGTCAAAAACACGCGGATCCTTCCCTCGGGTCGGGTCACTCGCGCAGGTTATGGCCCTTAAACGACGCCGTTTTGGTCATTAAGAGACCATACCAAAATGACGTCGTATCATGGGCTTATAAATATAAAAAAAAATAGTTTTAAAAAAACATTTTTAACATCCCTCCTAAAAAAACAATGAGAGTTCTCTGAAAAACAAGTCTTAGCCTTCCGAGCTCCAGCCATAATGCGGCCGAGCTCCGGTCATTGGGCCACCGCGCTCTGCCACCTCCACCGCCGTACGCGGTGGTCGGAGACCCCAAAAGACGACGTTTAAAACCCCTTTTGATGCCCTAAACCCGAATCTACCCTTCAAACGCTTGAAACCTCTCAAAGAAAATCGAAAGAAGCAAAAACGCTTCGGTTTTCTACTCCGATCGTCACAAAAGGTAAAAAAACCTATCTTTTTTATTCTTTATCTATATATGTATGATGTATATTCGAAATGAAAATAGGTTGAGGAAATGGACTGAAAAAAAATACCTTCTTGCTATTTCTGTATTCAAAAAAACGTAACCTCTACAATGGTTGTATTCGGCCTTTTTTATAGCCAAGAAAATAAAAAATAGAATATACAATGCTTTTTTTTCTCTGTCTACTGTATTTTGCTGTCGTTCTTGTTGTCTTTTGCAGGTACGACCATCATAGTACGGAGGCGTGCGGCGCGCATGGTGATGTGGAGGTGTACGGCAGCTGGAGAAGTCTGCGGTGCACCATAGCTGGCTAGGGTTTTAGATTTTTGTTTTAGTGCGGGCTAGGGTTTGGTTTGGGCTAAGGGTCTTTGTTTTTGGGCCGCTAATTGGGTAGGGGTTAGGTTTGTTGGGCTTATTTGGGTTTCGTTTTTGTTATTGGACTGTTTTGGATTATGTTTTTTTAATTTTGATTATTATTATTTTTTGTTTTGTTTGGGTATGGGCCCGGGCAAATTTTGGGCCCTACAGTTGCCCCTCTTTGCTCATTGTCATGTAACGAGAATAGAGCAAAGACTTTAAAAGGGCCAATTTTGCCCAGTCTTGTCGAATCTTGACTTCTTTCGGTGCCTCTCTTCTTTGAGTAGCTTCATTCCATCCCACTGCATCTTCAAGGGCATGAAAACTAACGCTTCGGTCCAATTTGATGTAATTTTCGGGAGAAGAGATTTGTAGCTTCAATCTGCTCCGTCGAAAATTCATGGCAATAAGTATTCAGAGAGAAGAGATTCGTAAACTCAATCTTCTCTGCTGAAACTTCAAGGAAATAAGGATTGATCCTCAATGTAAACTCAGGGAGAAGGGATTTGTAGCTTCAACCTACTCCACTGGAACTTCGAGGAGATAGAAATTCAGAGATAAGAGATTCGTAACATCAATCTTCTCTGCTGAAACTTCAAAGAAATATGGATTGATCCTCATTGTAAACTCAGGGAGGAGGGATTTGTAGCCTCAACCTACTCCACTGGAACTTTGAGGAGATAAGAAATTCAGAGAGAAGAGATTCGTAACCTCAATCTTCTCTGCTGAAACTTCAAAGAAATACGGATTGATCCTCATTGTAAACTCAGGGAGGAGGGATTTTTAGCCTCAACCTACTCCACTGTAACTTCGAGGAGATAAGAAATTCAGAGAGAAGAGATTCGTAACCTCAATCTTCTCTGCTGAAACTTCAAATAAATACGGATTGATCCTCATTGTAAACTCAGGGAGGAGGGATTTGTAGCCTCAACCTACTCCACTGGAACTTCGAGGAGATAAGAATTCAGGTGTTCGATCTATTTCACTACTGCTCAGTGAGATAAGATCTGCAATCTTTAACTGATCTGCTCCACTATTGTTTAGAGAGAAGGACTGGTCATCCTTGATCTGCTCCACTGCTACCTCGATGGAATGAAATCTAAAATCTTCAGTCTGTTTCCTTACTATCTTAGGAAGATAAGACTACAATCTTCGATCTGCTTCGCTGCAAACTCAAGAAGACCAGATCTGCTATCTTCAATCTGCTCCACTGTAAACTCAGGGATGCCAGACTGATATTTTCGATCTGCTTCACTGCAAACTTAGGAAGACAAGATCTGTGAATTCACCGATGTTGCGACCCCGTCCTCTGGGGGACTCATCCTGTAAAATCGGTTTTACGTGTTTATGCTTATGCAAAATGGTTAGGATGCAATGATCAGAATGGATCCAATGCTCCTAATTAAATGTATTATGGATGACATTTGCATGAATACAGAATGTCATGAGAATGGTCTTTTTACAATGATTAAGATGCAATGATCAGAATAAATCGAATGCTCCTAACTAAATGATATTATGGATGACATTTGTAGAATGTCATGAGAATGGTTAGGATGCAATGATCGGAATGAATCAAATGCCCCTAACTAAATGTGTTTTACATGAATGCTGAATTTCATGAGAATGATCCCTTTTTAAATGCTTAGGGTTGTCATCGCTCATTATTTATCAGGGCTTTATCATTGACGTATTATGCTGCCATCTTGTTTGGCTGGTATTCTCGACAGAAAACCCGAGAAAATGATTATATCTTGCTCAACAGATTTGCCCCACTGTAACTTCAAGGTTCATCTCATTGTGACTTAGGGGTATAAGATCTGAACCCACCCCACTGCGACTCTAAAATGTAGGATTTATTTCTTCTTCAATCCATCCCATTGCTATTCAAGGGTACATGACTTGTATCATTTTCCATCCATACCACCGCAACTCAGGGGTAGAGGACTGTAACTTGTTCAATCAACTGATCGCTCCCCAGGTGACCTAACCACATGTGTATGCATGATATTTGCATGGATGCAGAATAACATTTTTTCTTGCGAATGATTCCCCTTTTACGCTTGGGTTAACATTGCCCATTTTTCGTCAAGATCATATCACTGATGCAATATCCTGTCACCATCTTTGACAAAAATCCGGAGAGAAAATATCAGTTTAGACTCTTTCTTAAACTTGGTGAGTTTTAAACAATAGTCTTGTATTATTTAGAAGTTTCTAGAGTAATATGCGAAACTCCTTTTATGAAAGTATTATTAGTCCACTAATCGTTATTTCAATGCAAAATGCTTGAGAGAGATCATAACAATGGACAAGAAGGAAATTAATTAGGACATTAGCTCGAAAAAAATAAGTTAAGCAAAGATAGCAAATGCAATCCTGAGGGAAATTTATTGGTAGTGTATTTTGAAACGAATAAAATAATCACAAATAACAAATTTAAAATGGGTAAAATGGAAACTAGGTGCCCCAGATATCGCAGCCTGAGCTTCTCTGTTCTAACTTCTTGAGGACCATTTTAAGCTCGATATACGTTTAGGGGATCCGGAGTACTTTGTCGATGCCCCAAGACGTAACATACTTCCTCATTGTTAATTCAGGCATAGCAAGACTATTGTGTGCCCCACTTTGATCAAAATTTAAGCCGCCCTTTTTGGGTTTTTAACTCAAATCCCCTTTGGTCTCAAGGCGCCCTTTGCGGGTTTTTGCCTTGGCCTCTCCTTTTCTTTCTTCTTTTTTATTGAATAAATTTTTTTTTGTCTCAAAGTGCCCATTTGCGGGTTTTCACCTTGGCCTCTCCTTTTAGACAGAAATCTGAATTCACCGGCTTAAGCATATCTTTACCATCCATATTGGTCAAAGTTAATGATCTTCCAGAACAAGCCTTCTTCACCACATAAGGTTTTGCCAAATTTGGCATTTACTTCCCTCTGAAGTCCTTTTGTATGAAAAGAATCCTTCTTAATGCTAGGTCCCCATCATGAAATTCTCTTGGACGAACCTTTTTGTTATAAGCCCGTATCATTTGTTCTTGGTACATTCGACCATGATGAATATTTTCAATCATGCTTACTGGAGACATTCTGCTTTATCCAATTCTTAATTCAATCAAAGCTTGGAGAAAAGGAATCTTAACTTCTAACAATTATTTTCCTTTCATAAACCAATAGGAAAGATGCCCCGGTGAAGGTCCTGGCCAATGTTCAAGAAACATAGAGGGTAAATGGTAACTTCTCTATGTCAAACTTTACAAGTCTCAGTCATTTTTCAACAATTTTTGAATGGTTTTTTTTTTGCTGCCTTTGCTGCACTGATATGGTGTGCAATTATGCCTTTGATAGTGTGCAATTATGTTTCTTTCTGACATTCTTTATTACCACTTTTTTTTTTGAATTTGAATTTGAATTCGAATTTGGATTTGGATTTGTATTTGGATTTGGATTTGGATTTGAATTTGAATTTGATGACTGTTGGCTTTGCAACTTTGGCATATGAAGCGACCTTCACCCTCTTAGTGAAGTAATTGACAACCACAAAGATGAATTGGTGTCGGCTAGATGCTTTTGACGAGATCGGCCTCATAACGTCCCTGCCCCACATATAGGGAATCTGTGAAGAAATAGTGGAGGCGCGTAAGTCCTGTATTCATCCATCTGGCATTCACGGCATAACTGATGCAACCTTCCTTTTCTGGTAGACCAGCAGTACCTAAACCTCATGATTAGCCTGACTATTGTAGCATCATTAGCATGGGTTCTTTAAACGCCAATCTTAACAGCATACCCACGTTTCGGTAGTCTGGCGTGCCTTGATATGATCGTGCGAAAACATCTTTGAACTCATGAAAATAGCTCAATGATGTCTCGCCTTATTTCTGTGGTGAGCTAAGTTTCGATCTTCACTCCTTCCTTAGGCTCGCAACGTCCACTGACCCTCTGCAAAGTAGAGTCTATTTTCACTTGTTTTATCATCTTTAACAAATCAAAAGATAGGTTACAACCTCTATCATCTTTAAACTCCTTAGATCCCTTAGACCCATATCTCATTCAAAAAGGGAGTTAGTAACAACGTAGCTCACGTCATTGATATCTGGGTACCTAGGTACGAAGGCAAAGAATCCAAAAAATAAATAATTCTAAGGATGATTATTTGTATGGTATGGTCATGAATAAAGAATGAAAGAATATTCTAAAAGAATGTATAATATGAAATGGAAAGAACGAAAAAATATTTGCTTAAAAAGATGCATTTTATTGAAAGAGAAATTCTGGACACAAGCCTATTTCACAAAAGAAATCTCATTGCTTCTAGGCTTAAAGCAACAAGTGCGTTTTGTACATTACTCTAAATAAGCTCTAAATACTACAGGAATTTCTTCCGCAGTCCGATTGTCCAAAACGCTCCCAGGTTCATATTTCTGCATTTGGCGCGTCATCTAACTTCACAACACCCATGTTGATGAATTTTTCCACCAATTTCTCGAAAGCAAGGTAATTTTCTATCAAGTGCCCTGTGACCCCCGCGTGGTACTCACACTGGGCATTTGGGTCATACCATTTTGGGTATGGAGGTTGCATCGGTTTCGGGTAGTGAAGAGACACAACATGCGCGTCGAATAAGCTTTGATACAACTCCTTATACGTCATTGGGATCAGCGTAAATTGGAGTTTCTCATTGCTTTACCTTGTGCCAGATTCTTTCCTTGATGAACCCTGATACCCAGTGTAAGACCCAATTTTCGCCCGGCCCATTTTAAAGCCATAAATAAAAAAAAACCAAAAATAAATTATCATAACAGGTCCAATAACAGTCCATTTATATCAGTCCTTTAGACCCAATAAATTAAAACTAAACCTATCCTAACCTCTACCCAGTATAAAACCCGAGCCCAAATACCAAATTAAAAAAACTAACAGAGCCCAAATGTGCAGGACCCGAAAGGCCCAATGTTGTCAAGATCTTCCGAAAACCCTAGAGGTTTCTGGAGCCTTCCATTGCGACCAAGAACCACACGCGCCTCTTGAGCTTCCCGCGTGCACCCACGCGCGCCTCTAGAGCTCCCAAAATATTCCAAAGAGCCTCCAACCCCACGTGCGTAGCCTCGTCACCGCCTCGAGAACGGCCTCTCCCACGAACGAATGCACAACACCCACACCTGCAAAACAAATACAATTGAGCAAACAACGCGACAAATGACAAAGAAAGAATAACAAAAAATACAGCTAGGCAAAAATGATTTTTGTATCTTTTATTTTTATTTTTCCATTTGGCTATAAAGAGGGCTGAAATCATTTGTAAGAGGATCCGATTTTTCTGATATACACGAGTACTCACATATTGAATACAAAGAAAAAGATTAAATCCAGTTTTGAGAGGTGATTTTCTGGCATTTTCTTTTCTGTTTCTTTTGTTTTCTTTCGTTAATATTGACTTGTATAAGAGGTGAGTATAAGAAGAAGTTACCTTCGAAGAATCCTGCCCTCGTTCACTCTGTCACAATCGGAGTCAGACGAAGAGGATTTTGAAGCAAGTCGGATCATTTCGTGGGCTGCTCTTCGCTAGTTATGGTGGCGATTGGGTGGTAAACGAAAGGAATTTTGAACTGCGGTGGAGGAAGGAAATAAGAGAATATTAGGGTTTCACTTAAGAAATAGAATGCTGATTTTTCTTTAAAACACAGGTTTTTAGTGCATTAAGAGAACGGCACCATTTAATCTAGTTTCAATAGTGTTGAAACGATGCCGTGTTGGCCAAAATCCGATGACCCGATTTGACCCGACCCGATTACAGCCAAGATCCACGCGTTTTGGTTCTAATGGATTATTTACTCCTTTAGTCCTTCTGAATTCTAGTTTTATTTAAATTAAGTTTTATTTTATTTTAAATTTCGCCCTTAAATCTTACACCGTTTTAACTTTATCCCATATTTAAATTAAGCGTTTATTAACTT
Source organism: Gossypium sturtianum (assembly GCA_025698515.1). Classification (NCBI taxonomy): domain Eukaryota; kingdom Viridiplantae; phylum Streptophyta; class Magnoliopsida; order Malvales; family Malvaceae; genus Gossypium; species Gossypium sturtianum. Next base: position 122,391,085 of record CM046952.1, read on the forward strand.
GGGTAAATTGCATTTTTAATCCTTCTTAATTTACGCATGTTGCATTTAAATCCTTTTCGATTTCATTTTTAATTTAGCCCTGTAATTTCGTTCTGATTTTTAATACAGTCCTTTAATTATTTAGCTAATTATTTGTTTATTGATTTCTTTAACTAGTTTTTTTTAATTAATATTTGATATTAAATATTTTAAATAGTTTTAGATATTATTTATTTCTATTTATACATGTTATTTTCCTTAATTATATATATTATTGATTTTATATTATTTTATATATATCTATTATACATAATTTATTTCTTTCAAAGACCTTATTCTAAATTATATATTTATTTATTCTATACACTTTTATATATCATCATTATTTTATATATATATTACTTTATATCAAGTTTTTATTTATTTATTTATGTATATATTATTTAAATTGATGCATATTATTTTTAGATATGCTATATTTTAGTATGAGTTGTTTTCAATTAGTTATATTTTTTAGCTTTCGTTATCTCTTAATAATGTTGATATTTCCAAAAAAGGAGTGGTGAGATTATTGACTTTGTATATATTAAATTGTATGTTCATATTATTATTCTCCATTTGTATAAATGTTGTATTCGCATATTATTCTTTCATATTTGATATTGTATTTCTTTTTCTCATGATTTAATAAAAACATCTTAAGTCATTTTTAAAATCACTTATTTAAACGTTTTAAAACAAGGCAATATTTGTACATTTGGAAATTCGAAGAAATCGTGCCCAATCGTGCTGGGTGTGGTTTTTTGTTTGACCAAACAAACGAATATCCTTTCAAATTTTGTCCATATTTTCAAAATAAGGTAATATTTGTGCGTTTGGAAATTCGAAGAAATCGTGCCCAATCGTGTTGGGTGTGGTTTTTTGTTTGTCCAAATAACCAAATACCCTTTCAAAATTTCAACACATGTGCTTGGAGAATTTTGGGGATGATCTTGAATTCGAGGACTCGGTTGACGTATCCAATCGTCTTTGGATGTGATACTCTATTCCTTCCGAACAAGGAATCTCAATATTCAATCATGTTATTTAAAATTATAAAAAAAAGGAACAGAATTTCAAAATCATTTCAAACTTTTCAACATTAGGACATCAATTAATAAATTTGGTACCAATTTTGTGCGTTGCGAGGGTGCTAATCCTTCCTCGCACGTAACCGACTCCCGAACCTGTTTTCTTCTGGAAATTCGTAGACCAAAATTTATTTTATAGGTGACCTGATCACACCTAAACAAAAAGGATTGGTGGCGACTCCATATTTTTAAAGTCGATTCCCGTTTTTCAAATCCCGATAAAAAAATGGTTTCGACAGCTTGGCGACTCCACTGGGGATTTGTAAGAGAGTCAAGCCGTAAAAATTGATTATTTTCTGTCCTTTTGTCGAAAATTGAAAATTTTATTTGAAAAATTACGATCTTTTTTTTTATTATTATTGCATTCACTTGCATCATCTCATTGTTGTGGTTCGAGTCTTATAGAATACTTTGCATCATATTGCATGACCGTTGGGTCACACCTTTATGTGGGAGTAAGAAGCTATGCTTTCGTGAGGTTTTCACCTCCGCATGGGCTAGTGGACTGCTTCCGGGATACATCCGTACCTATGTGCTTCGTGAGATTTTCATCTCTGCATGGCCATAGGGAAATGTATTCCCCTGAACCGAACTCAATCCATATGAGCCTATAATAGGTGAGGATTGAGGAATCTACTGGTTCAGGTACCCATTCTTTAGAACTAAACCACATATAGTGAACCCTAAAAGCCTACCCTAGATAGAGCCACACCAAGCCCTAGTGGTCACCCGGTCAGGTGTTCTATTTTGATTAATTCTCTAACATGTTGTCTTTTGTTTTGAGTGCATTGCATTGCATTCATTCCATGCATTTGCATTGCATTACATCATATGCATTAGATTTCATGAGAAGACCCTGATTAGACGAAATATTTTCAGTTAACCTAGAAGACATGGAACAAAGGTTGGAGAGATTAGAGCAGGGGCAAATACTGATGCAATAGCAGTTAGCCAAAATTCAACGGGATATGCGAGATCAAATGAATATGATGCGCCAGTTAACCCAATTACTAGTCGGAGGGCTTGAAAAAGAGTGGCCCGAAAGGCCAGCAGTGTGGATGATGATGAAGACATCGTTTATACCCGACTCGGCCCAGACACGCATTCACATGGGGTACCCGTCATTATTGGACCCCAATGTCGGGCCGATGCTTGACCTGTTCAACTTCCCGATAGGTTCATTTTAACCCGGAGGATGATCGAGCCAAACCGGTTATCTTGTGAAACAAAGGAAAGGGGAGAGTGGACTTCAAAGGCCCCGAAATAGGGAAACGAAGTGAACAGCAAGCGTCCCAAATTAGTCACTGTAGGTCAACCGAGGGCTGTGACCACTGGCCATCAAGGCTCATCAAGACGAGAATCCAGTACAAAGTAACTCCAGTTTACACCGATTCCAACGACGTATAGAGAGTTATACCAGAGCTTATTTGAACTGCATGCTGTAGCTCCTCATTACCTGAAACCAAAGCAATCCCCATACCCCAAATGGTATGATTCGAATGCTCAATGTGAGTACCATGCCGGGATTACAGGACATTCAATAGAAGATTGCCTTACTTTCAAGAAGCTGGTTGAAAGATTTATCAAAATAGGAGTCATAAGATTCGATGATCTCTCTGGTGTAGAAAATTTGTTACTCAACCATGCTGTTAAAGGGATAAGTATTGTGAGTACCATGATGAATGGGGGCATGAGATCAGGAGTACGTCAAGTTCGTGGCTCTAGCGCAAAAAACGATCTTCGACGAATTTGAATATTAATGACGATATCAAGAGTGAGAGCGGTGCAGACTTTTCCAAGCTTCTGCCTTTACGTACTTGAGATGTTTTGAATAATGGAATTGTGAAAGAGATCCTTGTATTTATAGAGCTAATCTAGAGCAATATTCAAAACATGCTTGTTGCTTTAAGCCTAGAAGCAACAAGAATCTTTTTGTAAAATAGGCTTGTGTCCAGAATTTTTATTTCAATAAAATGCATCCTTTTAAACAAATATTTGCCTTTACAGTTTATATTGTACATTCTTTTTAGAATATTCTTTCATTCTTTATTCATGACCATACCATAAATAATCATCCTTAGAATCATTTATTCTTTGAATTTGCCTTCGTACCTACAATAGGTACCCAGATATTAATGACATGAGCGACGCTGTTACTGACTCCCTTTTTGAATGAAATATGAGTCTAAGAGATCACAGGACTTTGAAGATGACAGAAATTGTAATCTATCTTCTGATTTGTTAATACTGGATGAAAAACAGATCCTACGTCGCGAGCCAATGAAGGAGATGAAGATCAAAGCCTGGCTCAATGCAGAAACAAGATTTCCTATATGTGGGACATGGATGTTATCAGGCCAGTCTCATCAGAAGCTTCTGGCTGACACCAATTCATCTCCGTGGTTATCAATTTCTTCACTAGAATGGTAAAAGTCGCTTCATATGCCAATATTACAAAGTCGATAGTCATCGGAACAAAGAAAAGAAAAAGAAAGAATTCTAAAAAAAAAGAAGAAAAAATGTCAAAAAGATCACATTTAACCGCACAAGGTCAAAATTCTGCGGTCTGTTCAAAGATCAGGTGCCACCTATCAGTGCAGCAAAAGAGAAAAACAAAGGATCATAAAAAGACCGAGACTTGTAAGGATTGGCATACAGAATTTACTATTTACCCTCTATGCTTATCAAACTTTGGCCAAGACTGTCACGGGGGCAACACATTTCTCATTGGTTTTGCCCATTGGAGTCGAAATTCTATCAGCGCTGAAGTTGGATGAGGCAGAATAGATTTAATCTCAATATGATCAGTTGATGTTAAAAGCTATCTGTCATGGTCAGGTGATGCGAGTTCACAAAAAAATGATTCGCCCTAGAAAATTTCATGATAGGGCTTTGAAGAAGACTTTTCCCATGCAAAAGGGACATCAGAAGAAAGTGGATGCCAAACTAGGAAGGACCTTATACGGCAAAGAAGGCCTGTTCTGGGGAAGCATGAATATTGAACGAGATAGATAGCAAGGACCTACCTAATCCGGTGAATTCAAACTCAATAGAAAGTTTTCCAAAGAGAAAAAACAAACAAAAAAAGAGGAAAAGAAAAAGAAGGAAAAGGAGAGGCCAAGGTGAAAACCCGCAAAGGGCACTTTGAGACCAAAGGGGATTTGAGTTGAAAACCCAAAAATGGCGACTCAAATTTTGATCAAAGGGGGGCATACAGCAGTCTTGCTATGCCTGAATTAACAATGAAGAAGTATGCTACGTCTTGGGGCATCGACAAAGTACTCCAGATCCCCTAAACACATATCGAGCTTAAAATGGTCCTCAATAAGTTAGAACAGAGAAGCTGAGACTGCGATATCTGGGGCACCTAGTTTCTATTTTACCCATTTTGAATTTGTTATTTGTGATTATATTATTCTTTTCAAAATATGTTCACAATAAATTTCCTTTTTGATTGCAATTGCTATCTTTGCCTAGCTTATTTGTTTCGAGCTATGCTCCTAATTAATTTCCTTATTGTCCATTGTTATGATCTCTTTCAAGCATTTTGCATTGAAATAACGATTAGTGGACTAATAACATTTTCATAAAATGAGTTTCGCATATTACTCTGGAAGCTTCTAAATAATACAAGAAACTGAAATAGAACTATTGTTTAAAACTCACCAAGTTTAAAGAAGAGTCTAAACTGAGATTTCTCGCCGAATTTTTGTCAAAGAGGGTGGTTGAGCAAACAACAAGATATTGCGTCAGTGGGCATCGTTAACCCAAGTGTAAAATAGGAATCATTCTCGAAAAAAATTGATATCCTGCATTCACGCGAGCATCATGCATACACATCTGATTGGGTCACCAGAGGAGTGATCAGTTGATGGAACAAGCTACAGGCCCTATACCCCGAGTTATAGTGGGATAGATGGAAGATGATACAAGTCATGTACCCTTGAATAGCAACGGGATGGATTGAATAAGAAACGAATCCTACGTTTTGGAGTCGCAGTTGGATGGATGGAAGAGATTCAGACCCTATACCCCTAAGTCACAATGAGATGAACCCTGAAGTTACAATGGGGCAAATTTGTTGAGCAAGATATAATCATTTTCTCGGGTTTTCTATTCAGAATACCAGCCGAACAAGAAGACAAGATATTACATCAGTGATACAACCTGGAGGAACAATGAGCAATGTCAATCCCAGACGTTTAAAAGGAGGATCATTCTCATGAAATCCTGCATTCATGTAAGACACATTTAGTTAGGAGCATTCGATTCATTCAGATCATTGCATCTTAACCATTCTCATGACATTCTGCATTCAGGTAGATGTCATCCATAATGAATTTAGTCAGGAGCATTAGATTCATTCTGATCATTGCATCCTAACCATTTTGCATAAAGCATAAACACAAGATTGATTTTACAGGACAGGTCCCCTAGAGGGCGTTATCGCAACATCGGTGAATTCGAAGATCTTGCCTTCCTGAGAGTGCAGTGAAGCGGATCGAAGATACCAGTCTGGCATCCATGAGTTTGCAGGAGCAGATTGAAGATAGCAAATCTGGCAATCCTGAAGTTGCAGGAGCAGATTGAAGATAGCAGATCTGGCAATCCTGAAGTTGCAGGAGCAGATCGAAGACATCAAATCTTGTCTCCCGAGTTTCTGCGATGGAGCAAATTGAAGATAGCAAATCGGCAATCCACGAAGTTGCGGGGAGCAGATTGAAGATAGCGGTTTGGCAATCCCGAAGTTGCGGGAGCGGTCGAAGACATCAAATCTTGTCTCCCCGAGTTTGCGATGGGAGCAGATTGAAGATAGCAGATCTGGCAATCCTAAAGTTGCAGGAGCAGATCGAAGACATCAAATCTTGTCTCCCTGAGTTTGCAATGGAGCAGATTGAAGATAGCAAATCTGGAAATCTTGAAGTTGCAGGAGCAGATTGAAGATAGCAAATCTGGCAATCCTGAAGTTGCAGGAGCAGATTGAAGATAGAAAATATGGCAATCCTGAAGTTGCAGGAGCAGATTGAAGATAGCAAGTCTGGCAATCCTGAAGTTGCAGGAGCAGATTAAAGATAGCAGATCTGGCAACCCTGAAGTTGCAGGAGCAGATCGAAGCCATACAATTCTTATCACCTCGAAGTTCCAGTGGAGTAGAGTGAAACTACGAATCTCTTCTCCCTAAAATTACATTGGAATTGGATCGAAGCGCTAGTTTTCATGCCCTTGAAGATGCAGTGGGATGGAATGAAGTTACTCGAAGAAGAAAAAGCACTGAAAGAGGTATGACCGGACAAAATTTGCCCTTTTTAAAGTCTTTGCTCTATTCTCGTTACACGACAATGAGCAAAGAGGGGTAGCTGTAAGACCCAATTTTCGCCCGGCCCATTTTAAAGCCATAAATTAAAAAAAAACCAAAAATAAATTATCATAACAGGTCTAATAATAGTCCATTTACATCGGTCCTTTAGACCCAATAAATTAAAACTAAACCTATCCTAACCTCTACCCAGTATAAAACCCGAGCCCAAATACCAAATTAAAAAAACCTAACAGAGCCCAAATGTGCAGGACCCGAAAGGCCCAATGTTGTCAGCATCTTCCAGAAACCCTAGAGGTTTCTGGAGCCTTCCATTGCAGCCAAGAACCACACGCGCGCCTCTTGAGCTTCCCGCGTGCACCCACGCGCGCCTCTAGAGCTCCCAAAATATTCCAGTAGCCTCCAACCCCCACGTGCGTAGCCTCGTCACCGCCTCAGCAACGGCCTCTCCCACGAACGAATGCACAACACCCACACCTGCAAAATAAATACAGCAGAGCTAACAACGCAGCAAATGACAGCAAAGAATAACAGAAAATACAGCTAGGCAAAAATGATTTTTGTATCTTTTATTTTTATTTTTCCATTCGGCTATAAAGAGGGCTGAAATCATTTGTGAAAGGATCTGATTTTTCTGATATACACGAGTACTCACATATTGAATACAAAGAAAAAGATTAAATCCAGTTTTGAGAGGTGATTTTCTGGCATTTTCTTTTCTGTTTCTTTTGTTTTCTTTCGTTAATATTGACTTGTATAAGAGGTGAGTATAAGAGGAAGTTACCTTCGAAGAATCCTGCCCTCGTTCACTCTGTCACAATCGGAGTCGGACGAAGAGGATTTTGAAGCAAGTCGGATCATTTCGTGGGCTGCTCTTCGCTAGTTATGGTGGCGATTGAATGGTAAACGAAAGGAATTTTGAACTGCGGCGGAGGAAGGAAATAGGAGAATATTAGGGTTTCACTTAAGAAATAGAATGCTGATTTTTCTTTAAAACACAGGTTTTTAGTGCATTAAGAGAACGGCACCGTTTAATCTAGTTTCAATAGTGTTGAAATGCTGCCGTGTTGGCCAAAATTCGATGACCCGATTTGACTCGACCCGATTACAGCCAAGATCTGCGCGTTTTGGTTCTAATGGATTATTTACTCCTTTAGTCCTTCTGAATTCTAGTTTTATTTAAATTAAGTTTTATTTTATTTTAAATTTCGCCCTTAAATCTTGCACCGTTTTAACTTTATCCCATCTTTAAATTCAGCGTTTATTAACTTGGGTAAATTGTGTTTTTAATCCTTCTTAATTTACGCGTGTTGCATTTAAGTCCCTTTCGATTTCATTTTTAATTTAGCCCTGTAATTTCGTTCTGATTTTTAATACATTCATTTAATTATTTAGCTAATTATTTGTTTATTGATTTATTTAACTAGTTTTTTTTAATTAATATTTGATATTAAATATTTTAAATCGTTTTAGATATTATTTATTTCTATTTATACATGTTATTTTCCTTAATTATATATATTATTGATTTTATATTATTTTATATATATCTATTATACATAATTTATTTCTTTCAAAGACCTTATTCTAAATTATATATTTATTTATTCTATACACTTTTATATATCATCATTATTTTATATATATATTACTTTATATCAAGTTTTTATTTATTTATTTATGTATATATTATTTAAATTGATGCATATTATTTTTAGATATGCTATATTTTAGTATGAGTTGTTTTCAATTAGTTATATTTTTTAGCTTTCTTTATCTCTTAATAATGTTGATATTTCCAAAAAAGGAGTGGTGAGATTATTGACTTTGTATATATTAAATTGTATGTTCATATTATTATTCTCCATTTGTATAAATGTTGTATTCACATATTATTCTTTCATATTTGATATTGTATTCCTTTTTCTCATGATTTAATAAAAACATCTTAAGTCATTTTTAAAATCACTTATTTAAACGTTTTAAAACAAGGCAATATTTGTACATTTGGAAATTCGAAGAAATCGTGCCCAATCGTGCTGGGTGTGGTTTTTTGTTTGACCAAATAAACGAATATCCTTTCAAATTTTATCCATATTTTCAAAATAAGGTAATATTTGTGCGTTTGGAAATTCGAAGAAATCGTGCCCAATCGTGTTGGGTGTGGTTTTTTGTTTGTCCAAATACCCTTTCAAAATTTCAACACATGTGCTTGGAGAATTTTGGGGATGATCTTGAATTCGAGGACTCAGATTGACGTATCCAATCGTGCTGGATGTGATACTCTATTCCTTCGGAACAAGGGAATCTCAATATTCATTCAAGTTATTTAAAATTATAAAAAAAAAGAACAGAATTTCAAAATCATTTCAAACTTTTCAACATTAGGACATCAATTAATAAATTTGGTACCAATTTTGGGCGTTGCGAGGGTGCTAATCCTTCCTCGCACGTAATCGACTCCCGAACCTGTTTTCTTCTGGAAATTCGCAGACCAAAATGTATTTTATAGGTGACCTGATCACACCTAAACAAAAAGGATTGGTGGCGACTCCATATTTTTAAAGTCGATTCCCGTTTTTCAAATTCCGGTAAAAAAATGGTTTCGACACCCAGTAGTCACTGTTTTTGGCTGATTAACAGTAATCGACTTTGAATACCCCATGCTTGTATTATTCACTTCATTTTCTTTCTTCCTTGTGGCCATTCTCTTGTTATTTCTCCTGTCTCTTTTCTTCCACTTTTATGGCATTCTCAATCATTTCTCCAGTCATTACAATGTCTGAGAAGCTCTTTGTAGCACTCCCTAGCATATGAGTGATAAACGGGGCCTTCAGTGTATTAATAAAGAGCATGGTCGTCTCTTTCTCTAAGAGTGGTGGTTGGACTTGTGTTGCCATCTCCCTCCATCGCTGGGCATACTGCCTGATGCTCTCATTTGTCTTCTTCTCCATGTTCTAGAGTGTAATCCTGTCAGGCGCTATGTCTGTCACGTGGCTGTATTGTTTTATGAAAGCTTGAGCCAAGTCTTTCCATGCACCAATTTGGGAACGACTCAACTGGTTATACCACTTGATTGCTGCTCCCACCAAGCTATCTTGGAAGTAATGGATCAACAGTTGGTCATTATTAATATACCCCGTCATTCTTCTACAAAACATAGTAATATGAGCTTCGGGGCAACTTGTCTCATTATATTTCTCGAAGTCAGGCATTTTGAATTTGTATGGGAGTACCAAGTCTGAGACCAAGCTTAAATCTTTGGCATCAATTCCATAACAGCCATCAACACTTTCTTATTGCCTTGAATTTCTCCTCCAACCATTTGCATCTATCTTCTAGCTGCTTTGATAATTCTACTTTTGTCCTCTCTCCTTCAGCTATTTCATCCAAATCAGGGACATTAGCAATGATTGGATTATCTCCTGAACCTGAGCCAGTTTGGAGGTTCAGTGAAGCACCAGCTTGGAATTCTTGAGGCCTGATCGTGATAGGTGGCCTTCGTAAAGCTACTTCAGGTTGTGTTTGCACATATGGTAGAGTAAAACCAGGGGGATATTGAGGATACTCAATATTCTCCTCAGCATCAACCATGGGGCTCTTTCCTTTATCCATAAGCCCATTCAACAGATGCGTCATCTGAGTCATCATATTTTTCTAAGATTCCATCATTTTGTCCATCATATCCTGCTAGATCTTAGCAAGCTGCTCCTGCATCTGTGCTTGCATTTGTTCTTGCATTTCTTTCTGCATTTGTTCCAACTTTTCTAGTCTTTTATCAATTCTTGAGTTTTCTTTCTTATGCCGTAGGGATGCGTATCTGGTAAGGTTTTGTCGGTTTCTAGGTTGCTGAAATAATTTTTAATAAATTAGAGCCTTTCTACAAATTTTAATGCATATGACATGATGTAATGCAAATGCATGAAATGCAATGCAAATGCATGGAATGAATGCAAAAAGAAAGAGAGGCGTTAATTCTGAATTCAATTCCATTAGAAGAACTTTTCTAGAAAATAGATTCCTTTACATAAAACGGATTACATATGCGGCTTTGTCCTTATAGTCCAGGTGAAGACTCCAATCCTTTTCTTCGTATCCGGATGTTATGGTCGTGTCCCGTGAACTTTCTCAATAGATGCCTCTTCTAGCTCCTTGTTGTTTGATCCAGGCCGTAACTCTTCACTCACCTATCCCCCGTGATGCTCATAAGCTTCTTTAAGAAAGTCGAGACGTGATGGCTCTTGAATAGTCTTTGTCGGCTTGAATCCTCGGGCAAAGTTCTGCATTCCTTCGCGAACTATCAACCTTCTTCCGTTGTGTTTATTTAGACCATGTCCGGACGACCGTGTTATAATCCAATTTATCAAGAAATTCGTTTCCTTATGACAAACTCTTCTATTTAGCAATCGAATATTAATCAACACCTCCTTTCTATGATGATGAAATGCAATGTAGTCATAAACAAAAGTAAACATGTTAGTATCATGTACAGATGGTAAAAATCAAACACCTATCTAGGTGACTGCTAGGGTTCAACATAGTTCTACCTAAAGTGGGCTCTAGGGTTCACTATATGTGGTTTAGTTCTAAAAAGAGAAGGTACACAGAACCAAAGTGATTCCTCAATCCTCACCCATTATAGGCTCATATGGACCGAGTTTGGTTCAGGAGAATACATTTCCCTATGGCCATGCAGAGATGAAAATCTCACGAAGCACATAGGTACAGATGTATCCCGGAAGCAGTCCACTAGCCCATGCGGAGGTGAAAACCTCACGAAGGCATAGTTTCTCACTCCCACTTAAAGGTGTAACCACAACGGTTATGCAATGCCGATGCAAGTATTTTACCAAAAATATCAAATGCCTCAAAGGAAACATGATTTTTCAAAACAATTTTCCAAATTTTCAATCAAAAGGACAAGAGTTAATCAATCTATGGCCTGACTTTCAACCAGTCCCCAGTGGAGTCGCCAAGCTATCGAAACCACTTTTTTATGTTTTGGAAAAAGGGGTCAACTTTAAAAATATGGAGTAGAGTCGCCACCAACCTTTTTTTGTTTAGGTGTGATTGGATCACCTTGTAAAAAAATTTGGTCTGCGAAATTAAATAACAAAAAGGGTTCGAGTCGGTTCACATACGAGGAAGGGTTAGCACCCTCGTCGCCCCGAATCCGGTACCAAATCGATTAATTAGTGTCCTCGCGTTGAAAACTTGAAAATGTTTAAGGTGTGATTCTTTTTAAAGAATGTTAATTAATTTTGAATTGAATCTCAAGATTTGCTCGTTCCAAAGGAATAAAAACACCATATCCAGCACGTTAGGGTATGACACGTTTATACCTCGATACCAAGATCATCTTTGATTTTCAAAATTTGTGATTAAAAGGATATTTGGTTATTTGGTCAAACGAAAAATTGACACCCAGCACGTTAGGGCGCAATTCCTCGAACTTCCAAACATCAAATATTGCCTTGTTTTAAAAAAATTTTAAATAAGTGATTATAAAACCGGCTCAAAATATATTTATTTAGTTTGCTTGGGGTAAGAATGAAATGACCAATACCGATCACATACATTGGAATTTGAACCACGATACAATAACAAGAAACAAGAACATGGTCGCAAGCATGAAACAAAGATACATGGCGATACTATTATACAAACAAACAATTTCATATGAAAGAACACATTAAGATATGCACAATAGCAATGGTCTCACATCATCATTATGCAAAGGCTAACGATAATATTTAAAATCTTATGAATTAAAAACAATTCCAAAAGAAGTTCAAAGCAAATTACAAACAAACATAATACTACATAAACGAGTTTAAAAATATATATCTATTTTGCATTAGGAAATTTAAACACATTATATACAAAATAATTTAACCAAAACGTGTTGATTCGAAATTGATAATATATAAAATGAAACACAATATAAATAACATATGTATATAAAAATAATAATATAGGGACTATATTGAAATTAAAGCGAAATTAGAAAACTAAAGCAATAAATAAAAAAACAAAAAAAGAAGACTAGAATGCCAGATCTGGGAATTAAGGGGGGTCAGAAGCACAATTTAGCCCGAGTCATTAAACAAGCCTCTTAAACAAGGATTAAATTTAAAACTAAATTAAACTTCGGGGTCAAATTTAAAATAAAAGAATGACTTAATTAAAGAAAACTAAAAATGCAGAAGGACTAAGAGCGCAATAAACCCCTTAGTCAAAAACACGCGGATCCTTCCCTCGGGTCGGGTCACTCGCGCGGGTTATGGCCCTTAAACAACGCCGTTTTGGTCATTAAGAGACCATACCAAAACGACGTCGTATCATGGGCTTATAAATATAAAAACACAGTTTTAAAAAAACATTTTTAACATCCCTCCTAAAAAAACAATGAGAATTCTCTGAAAAACAAGTCTTAGCCCTCCGAGCTCCGGCCATAATGCGGCCGAGCTCCGGTCATTGGGCCACCGCGCTTCGCCACCTCCACCGCCGTACGCGGTGGTCGGAGACCCCAAAAGACGCCGTTTAAAACCCCCTTTGACACCCTAAACCCAAATCTACCCTTCAAACGCTCAAAACCTCTCAAAGAAAATCAAAAGAAACAAAAACGCTTCGATTTCTGCTCAAAAACATTTTGGCTTTCTGCTCCGATCGTCACAAAAGGTAAAAAAACCTATCTTTTTTATTCTTTATCTATATATGTATGATGTATATTTGAAATAAAAATAGGTTGAGGAAATGGACTGAAAAAAAATACCTTCTTGATATTTATGTATTCAAAAAAACGTAACCTCTACAATGGTTGTATTCGGCCTTTTTTATAGCCAGGAAAATAAAAAATAGAATATACAATGCTTTTTTCTCTGTCTACTGTATTTTGCTATCGTTCTTGTCATCTTTTGCAGGTACGGCCATCGTAGTACGGAGGCGTGCGGCGCGTGTGGTGGTGACGAGGGAGGTGTACGGGCACCGGAGAAGTTCATAGGCGCGCACCCTAGCTGGCTAGGGTTTTAGATTTTTGTTTTAGTGCGGGCTAGGGTTTGGTTTGGGCTAAGGGTCTTTGTTTTTGGGCCGCTAATTGGGTAGGGGTTAGGTTTGTTGGGCTTATTTGGGTTTCATTTTGTTATTGGACTGTTTTGGATTCTGTTTTTTTAATTTTGGTTATTATTATTTATTGTTTTGTTTGGGTATGGGCCCGGGCAAATTTTGGGCCCTACAATAATTTTTGGGACTCTCTAGACTATATAGTTTTAATTTTTGGTTTTGGTTTTGATTGTTTCTATCTTGCGTTGTTTGTCGAGATGATTCACGGAAACGACGATTTTACGTAAACAAAGGTTTTCCTGGAAACACGAATTGGGTTTCTAAAATGAATGACTTTTAAAGATTTCCACTGTAAATTATGCTTTGGCGAATGAATAAACTCACGACGGTTTCGGTAATAAACAAGTAAATGAACATACTTTGTAAAATTTGGACACTTTATAACAAGTAACTTTATAAGATTTTTGTCGAAATAAAATCAGTTTCAAAACCCTTCTTCGTAACACTCCCGGATTCAGCCATAATGTCTAGGCCGGGTTTGGGGTGTTACACTAGTATTCAAGATCGAATACGTAGAATATGATAAAGTATGTGATATTTTCATGAGGGGGAGTAAATACGCATTGTACTCTTTTTCCCTTAACCGAGGTTTTGTCCCATTGGGTTTTCTTGGTAAGGTTTTTAATGAGGCAGCATATTATGCGTATTATAGATATGTGTACTCTTTTTCTTTCACTAGGATTTTTTTCCAAAGAGTTTTTATCTTAGTAAGGTTTTAACGAGGCACGCTATCTACCAATGGACATCCAAGGGGGAGTGTTATGAATATCTTATTAAGTAGATGCCTATGAAGATCAAGATAAATTTTGATGTACTTTAAATTCTAATAGTTATTAGAAGTAGATCTCTACTTCATTTATACTTCTTATGCCTATAAATAGAGACTTTGAAGAAACTTTGTCAATATTCTGATTGATCAATAAAATACGCTCTCTCTTTGCTCTCCCATTCTCCTTATTCTTTATTCTTTGTCTTTTATTTTTTAACAGAAATGTATATATCAATTAAAATATATAAATTTAATTTTATGATTGATATTAGAAATAAATTTAAATGATTACTAATAAATATAAAAAAATAAGAATTTTTTTAAGTAAAAAAATACATAAACTTCAAAATAAAAGTTTTACGTTAGAAAAGAATACACTATAGATGATGATGTGAAGTTAGCTAATTATATAATTAGGATCTATATATAAATGCATTGACAAAATTTTTAATTATAATGATATATTTAAAATTTAATTTAAATTACAAAGATATATTTTAAAATTTTCTTTAATTTATCTAGTAAGAACAAAAAACATTAAAAAAAACAAAAATATTAGTAGAAAAACACCTTGAGCGAACATTAAAAAACATATATAAATAAATTATTGAAACATTAAAAAATTCATTTTAGTTAAAACATAAAAGTAAAGAAAATTACTCAATAGTAAATTTGGAAAATGAAAGGTATAAGTAGGGAAAAAAAGGACATTTTTAAAATGAAAATTGTAAGTTGAAAAAAGTTTTCATGAAAGATAGTATATTTAGAGTTAGTGATATGGGTAATTAAAGTTAAAAATAATTATGATTTATAATTTTGATAGATTTATGATTTTTAGAACTAAAAAGTAATAAATGTTAAGTTGTAATCTAATATTTATTTATTACAACAAAACAATCCTAAGACGATATTTTTGGGCCGACACTTTCTTAAGTGTTGGGATAGACTTGCTGATATATGCTTTGGCCAACTTTTGGTATAAGGGTCGGAATATGCATGCCTAAGGCAACGTTTAAATAAGTGTCGGTTTTGTCTAACACTATACCGACTGTTGTTATACCTTTCCTAACTATATAGAAGTGTTGCCATATGAAAAAGCCTAAAACGACTCTTTTTGGACTATGCCGACTCTTTTTTGGGTTATTTAAATTTATACTTTTAAGCAACTTTTTTGAGTGTTGGCAAAATCTAATTATATCCCGACTTTTTAAGAAGAGTTGAAAAAATATTAACCTATCTTAAATTTTTTTTCGTTGGCAAATACTTTATCTAACCTAACCTTTATTGTGGTGCCTCCAACCTTTTTTTCATCCCTGCGTTATTAACTATCATTTTGTCCAAAATTTCATTGTGTTGCCACGTGTATATATTTTTACACATCATTAAATTAATTTTCCAAAAAAGTCATTTTACATTATTTTAAATTAGTTGTTGTTTAAGAACCCATAAAGGTAATATCCCTAAATTAGTTATTATTTAAGGACCATAGATACCTTTCTCAATGCAAAGAGCCATTTCAATTTGTTGTATTTTTCTTTTCTTTTGATGGAAGGGTTAAATTGGATCATATTAGCAACAGTCTAGAATGTTGTGAGTTAAAATATTCCTTCAATTTAGTTTTCTTTTATAATCCATAAGCAAGAATCTTTGTTGTCTTGGCAGTGATTTGTTATTTTCTAAGTTTGCAATGCCATATTGTTTATGATTTATGAGATTAATTTGTTTAAAATTGTTCTTTTCATTATGATCTAGTTGTATTTTCTAACTCATTTAAATAGAAAAACTATATTGTTATTTTGGTATTTGTTAATGCAGTTGAATTTCAGACTGGAGGACCTGATGATGAGGATTTCAGTTCGGACAATGATGAATGAGGCCTACTGCATATTATATGTGTATATATAAGTTGGCAGCACATTCACTTAATATAATTACCAAGTGATGTAATGGACAACAAGCTAACAACATGTTGTCAATGTGTTGACTGCTTATATTAGGATTTCGTATATAAACTAATAAGTGCATTATTCAATAGTAATTTTGTATTAATATTGTAGGGCCCAATTTTAGCCCGGGCCCGTACCAAAAAAAAAACAACAAAAACAGTCCCAAAATCTAATGTCCATTTATATCAAACCCAAAATTTTAGCCTAAACCTAAGCCCACTTACAAACTCAAGTCACCAAACCCAAAACAGAAAACAAAAAAAACCCTAGCTATGGTAGGCGCGGCAACCCCCGCAGCAGCCTCCGCGTCGTGCGCGCCCCCACCACTGAGCCACGTCTGCCACGCCCGTGTGAAGAGTCCCTCTCCATCACGAACCTATGAAATAGGGACATCAAGTGTAAAGAAAAGGCTATAAAAGCCAAATCGAAATAATGTAAAAGACTACGGATTTTTTCTAGGAAATACACAAAAGCAATACACACTTTACACACTGAAAAAACACAGAAAGTACGAAGAGAGAATATTGAGCAGCAAAGGTCTATTTTCCTTTTTCTTTATTTTTTTCCCCTATTTATTCTATTCGAAAGTCATTGTCTACATACAAAGATTTGTTTTTTTTAACTATATATATATATATATATATCGAGGTTTTAAAAAAAAACTTTCTTTTTTCCACACGGTGGCGCTGCAAGTCGGTCGGAGAGGCTTCACGGACTGTGTGGCGACGGATGGGCGCGAGAGCTTTCAAAAGTTTTTTTTTTGTGTTTTGAAAAAATAAAGAGAAATGGGGAGTTTTGGTGAAAAAAAACTTATATAAGACCCTAAAACGGCGCCGTTTGGTGCCAGGCTTATAATCACCAAAACGGCGCCGTTTAATTCACAGCCCGTGTGCGCGACCCGACCCACAAGGAGGGTCCGCGCGTTTTTGTCAAAAGGGGCTATTTGCGGTCCAGGCCCTTCCGCCTTTTATTAGTTCATAATTAAGTCTTTTAAAATTTCTAATTTGGCCCTATGATTTTCTACCCATTTCAATTGAATCCCCCGTCACACGGCGCCGTTTAGGAGGGCGAGAATATTTCCCATTTGGTCCTCCCCTTTTCTGCGTGTTTTGCTAGGGGGCCCTAATTCTTCCATTTTCTTTAAAACTCGCCCCGAAATTTTATTTTCAAGTTTAATTTAGTCCTTTTTCTTATTTTTTTTTATACTTTGCAATTGATGTTGTTATTTCATTATCGTTATTTATTTTCCAAATTGTTATTATTATACTCATTTTTTTACCGTTATTTTTATACATATTATTATTGTCATGATTATATTTATTATTAGTATTATATTTATTATTATTATTATTAGTACTACTACTATCTTTTTTTATTACTATTAAATTTAATTCTATTACTGTTATGTTATTATTAATACTATTTTGTTATATATATTATATCTATTTCTATTATTTTTATTTCATTACTATTATTTTCAATGTGGTTACTATTATTTTATTATTTTTTTACTATCATTTTTATTATTATTTTTTCATTTGTAATTATTCTTTAAAATATTACTACTACTATTTTTTAGTATTTTATTTATAATTTACTTTGCTATTATTAATATATTCGCTAGTATTAATTTTAATTTTATTATTGCCACTATTTTACATATATTATAATTATATTTATTATTCTATTATTCTATTATAATATTTAATACTATATTTACCCTTCTTTTTATTACTATATTCATTAGTTTTATTAGTATTATTTTATTTTTACTATTTTTTCTCTGGTCACTATTTTTTATACATATACATATTATTGTTATACTTATATTTATCATTATTATTATTATTTTTATTACTTTTTCCTACTATTATGTTTTGTTTATTCTCGTCCCTATCATTTCATGTAGATCGATGATTTTGAATCGCATTTCAACATTTTTATTTTTTCTTTTTTCCAAAATTCATAAAAAAAGGGTTTCACAAAGGTAATATTTCGTGTTTAGAAGTTCGAGAAATTGTGCCCAATCGTGCTGGGTTTCGATTTTTCGTTCGTCTAGATGACTAAATATCCTTTAAAGATTTTGATCGCGTTTTTTTTTTAAAATAAGGCAATGTTTTGTGTTTGGAAGTTCGAGAGATCGTGCCCAATCGTGTTGGGTTTCGATTTTCCATTCGTCCAAATGACCAAATATCCTTTAGAGATTTTAATCGGGTTTTCTTAAATAAAGGCGATATTTCATATTTGGGAATTTGGGGAATCGTGCCCAATCGTGCTGGGTTTCGATTTTTAGTTTGGCCAAATAGTGGAATACCCTTTTTAAATTGCAATGCATGAGTTTTGGAAATCATGAAATGATCTTGGTATCGAGGGTTTGAAACATCGTATCCTATCATGCTGGATGTGGTGTTTTATCTTTTCGGAACAAGAGAATTTCGATATCCAATTCGAGTTATCCAAACATTTTCTAAAGGATTCATATTTTAAAATCTCTTCCAATTTTCGATATTAGAACATTAATTAATCAATAAGGTACCAATTTTGGGCGTTACGAGGGTGCTAATCCTTCCTCGTACGTAACCAAATCTCGAACCCATTTTCTTAAAGTTCGTAGACCAAATGTTTTATAAGGTGACCCAATCACACTTCAAAAAAGATTGGTGGCGACTCCGTTTTCCTTTTTAAAGTCGGCCCGTTTTCCAAACAAAAAAATCGTTTCGACAGCTTGGCGACTCCGCTGGGGACCAATAAAAGAGTCAAGCCGTAGAATTGATTGATTAATGGCCTTTTTGTCGAAAATAAAAAAAATTTGGATTTCATTTCTTTCATTGCATGAACTCGTGTTGCGTCATCTGTTTGTGTGGTTTGAGTCTCGTAGGATATTCCTGCATCATATTGCATGACCGTTGTGGTCACACCCTTTAAGTGGGAGCGAGAAGCTATGCCTTCGTGAGGTTTTCACCTCCGCAGGGGCTAGAGGACTGCTTCCGGGATACATCCGTACCTATGGCTCCGTGAGGTTTTCACCTCCGCATGGCCATAGGGAAATGTATTCCCCTGAATTGAACTCGATCCGTATGAGCCTATAATGGTTGAGGATTGAGGAATCTGCTGGTTCAGGTACCCTTCCTTTAGAGCTAAGACACATATAGCAATCCTTAAGAGCCCACCCTAGATAGAGCCATGCTGAACCTTAGTGGTTACCCAGATAGTTGTTTGACGTCCTTTTACTTGCTTTGGTTACTATTATTCGATACTAACCTGTTTTATTTTGGCTATGATTGCATGTCACGTCATATTAAAAAGGTGTCGATTCCTGTTTGATTATTGAATTAGAAGGCTTGTTATGGAGAACGAATTCCTTGATAAAGTAGAGGATAATGCGGCCGTGCGTATATGGTCAGAGAAGATACAACTTGAGAAGGAGGATAGTTTAGCCGAGGGATATACATCGGAGTTGTGAGACTTCACTCGTATCAGTGTAACACAGAATGAGCTCCAAGAATTAAGAGATATATGGGCCCGTTGGGATGAGGGGACTAAGCAGCTTTTCTACCTTAATTATGGCGATCTACCCTACTTACTTGACATCAGAGTGGACAAACACTTGTTTCGGGCTATGACTCAGTATTGGAATCCCGCATATAGCTATTTCACGTTTGGAGGAGTGGACTTGGTGCCTACTGTGGAAGAGTATACGACTTTGCTTCGTAGCCCAAGGGTTCGGGTCGACAAAGTTTACTTCAGGGCTGCTAACGCACCAACCTTTGTAAAGAAGCTGATGAGTATTACCGGGATGAGTGAACAGTGGGTCACGGCCCAAATTCAGTAAAAAGGTGAAGGGAAATGAATTCCTTGGGTGAGCTTGAGGGACCTGATGGTAGCACATCCAGATATTAGGAGGAAAGTTGACATTTTCGCCTTAAGTATCTACGGTTTGATAATTTTTCCCAAAGCTTTGAGACATGTAGATGAAGTAGTTACTGACCTATTTGATCGACTTGACAAGGGGGTTACGCCAGTACCAGCGAATCTTGCCGAGACATTCAGATCTTTGAACGCATGCCGGAGGGCAAGTGAAGGTAGATTCACGGGATGTGCGCAATTCTTGTTGGTTTGGTTCCATAGCCATTTCTGGAGGGTAGATAAAGTTTCTTATCGGATTTTTTCTGAGAATTATTCCCCGTTAAAGGAGTTGGCAGCCACAGCCAGAAGAGATGACATATCAGAAGAAAACCAGATCGCGCTCCTTCAGAACCTCCGGGAAGAGGATGTTGAGTGGAGAGCTCCTTTGTTAGTTCCTGACGAAATTCTCTATCGGTGTGGGAGTTATGATTGGGTTCCTCTGTTAGGAATTTGGGGAGCCGTTGGGTATGCTCCTTTGCTTGTGCTGAGGCAATACAGATCGAGACAGTTTATTCCGGCAACGCATGGGCTAGCTCAGTTTGAATTTTTGTACAGGAGGGATAATTATAAGAAGAAAGTTCGAGAGATTTCTAATGCTTGAAAGCAGACTCGCCGAATGAAAAGAGTTGTTGTAGGTCCGATGACAACCCTCGAATATAATGCATGGCGGAATAGGAGAATCAATGATAATGTCCCCAGACCAACACAAGATGGTGCTCGACCGATAGAGGAATACCTGCAAGTAGTCCCTTCCGAGTTGGAAATCATAAAACAGGACTTCGAAAGTAAAAATTCGGAGTTAGGGAAAAAGGTAGAACAACTGGAAGAAGAAAAAGTACACTTGAGGTTAGATATTGATGTCTAGAAATTAGAGGCGGAGAAACTGAGGAAAGGAAAAAGGAAGGCTGAAGAAGATTTGGACAGTTTGAAGACTGATTACAAAAAGTTGCATTTATCGATGAAGACTGCTGGGTTGGGTAAAACTTCAGAACAATGGCGTCAGGAAATTCAAGAAGAGAAGGCCAAGGTCGATCAGTAGAAAAAGAGGTTTCATGATGCTCAAACACAGAAGGATACTCTGAAAAAGACCATCTGTAGAGCCAAAGCAAAAATGAGATGTTAAGAGCTCGAGTAGCAATATTAGAGAAGGCATTGTGTCGAAGCCGCAACTCTACGATGAAGCTAGAAACAAGCCTGAACGAGATTGAAGACTTGAAAAGAAAGGTGGGAGAGTTTGAAACGGCGCTACAAACTAGTGAACTCCGGGTGCAATTATTGGAGGCAGACCGTGAGTGATGGGAAGAACAGCTTCAGCGATCTCAAGACCAGGTCAGAGAAAGAGATTACGTCATGGGCGAAGCTGTGGCTCAGATACGAGAAGTGGTTGATCATTTACAAACTTTAGCGGTTCAGGCTGATGTATTAAGTGTGAAATATGAACTAGAGTCAGACCGGGGTCGAGAGTTAGCTTGGCTTCTTGAGAAAGTTAAAACTTTGAGCATAAGGGCTAGGCCATATATGTGACTCTGTTTTATGTAAAGGATTTTGTTTTCCAAATAAGTTTCTAAGAGAAATTGAACCAGAATCGATGCCTTTTATTTTTGCATTCATATCATGCATTTGCATTTCATTGCATCATATGCATTAATTATCATAAAAAGAACCCTATTAACTAGAGATCATATTATAGCTACCCTGGAACATCGCTACTACACTCGAAGAAAAACAAAAGCTATGGATCAAAGGTTAGAGAGGTTAGAAAAAATGCAGAAGGAGATGCAAGACCAGTTACAAATTCAGATGCAACAACAGTTGGCTAAGATCCAACAGGACATGAGGGATCAAATGCTGGAATCCCAGAGAAACATGATGAGCCAGTTAACATAATTGTTGACAGGAGGGCAAGATAAAGGAAAGGGCCCTGTGGTCGATGTTGGAGATGATAATGAAGATTCTGCTTGTCTTCCAGGCTTTGCCCCAGTAAATTCCCAGATACAACCACCAAGGGTGTTCGTCAACCTCAAACCCCAGTATCAGTCCGGTACCTCAACACCGGTAAACTTCCCGATAGGCTTGAGCTCCAACCCCGGAGATAATTTAGCAAAACCAATGGTCCCTGACTTCGATGATGCAGCAGAAGGAGAAAAAACAAAGGCGGAGCTCCCAAAGGAGTTTGAGGATCGATGCAGGTGGTTGGAAGAGAAGTTCAAAGCATTGGAAAGCGCTGATTACCAATGCGAGGTAGACGCTAAGAGGTTGAGTCTGGTCCCAGATCTGGTACTCCCGCCAAAGTTCAAGATGTCGAAATTTGAAAAATATAATGGAACCAGCTGCCCTGAGGCCCACATTACAATATTTTACCGGAGAATGACGGGTTATGTCAGTAACGACCAGTTGTTGATCCACTGTTTCCAGGATAGTTTGACCGAAGTCGCAGCAAAATGGTATAATCAGCTGAGTTGTACCCAAATCAAATCATGGAAGGATTTAGCACAGGCCTTCATGAAGCATTATGGCCATGTGACTGACATAGCGCCTGATAGGATCACGCTACAAAATATGGAGAAGAAGTTGGGTGAAAGTTTCAAGAAATATGCCCAGAGGTGGAGGGAAGTCGCTACACAGGTCCAACCGCCACTGTTAGAAAAAAAAATGACCATGCTCTTCATTAATACCCTGAAAGCACCTTTTATTAATCATATGTTGGGGAGCGCAACTAAGAGTTTCGCAGACATAGTGATGTCTGGTGAAATGATAGAGAACGCGATAAGGTGTGGGAAAATAGAAGCTGGAGATAGTACGAGAAGATCGGCTCTGAAGAAAAGGGAAAATGAAGTAGGTAATGTGAGCTTGGGTTATCCAAAACCCATTACTGTCAGTCAATCGAGAGCGGTAGCCACGGGCCAGCAGGCCTCACCAAGGCAGGAGCCCAACACGAGGCAGAATCTTAGGAAATTCCAGTTTACTCCTATACCAATGACGTATAGGGAGTTGTACAAAAATCTATTCGACTCACACGTTGTAGCCCCTTTCTACTTGAAACCGTTGCAACCCCCATATCCTAAGTGGTACGACGCAGATGCTCAGTGTGAATACCATGCGAGAATTGTAGGACACTCGATAGAAAACTGCACCTCATTCAAAAGGTTAGTCGAAAGGCTTATTGAAGCGGGTATTGTGAAATTTGACAATGCACCTGGTGCGGGAAATCTGTTACCCAGTCATACGGATAAAGGGGTAAACGCGATAGGCGAGAACATGGGAAGAAGAATCAAGCAGAAGGTTGCTGGAGTAAGAACCCCACTGAGGGAGGTTTGGAAAGAAATGCGAGAAAGAGGGTTAGTTCCACAAGAGTTGGGGAGCAAATCCCGGGATGCAAGGAACTACTGTGAGTTCCATAACAAGGAGGACCATGAGATCCAGCAATGCAGTGAATTCAGGGCCCTAGTGCAAGGGTTAATGGATAACAAGGATTTAGAGTTCTTTGACTCTATTGAAGAAGAGGACCTGTGCACCACAGAAGGAGGGTCAACAAGGAAGGTCTTTGAGGTCAATCACCCAGTAGTGATCATCACAAGACCGAGAATCGATGAAGTAGGAGCAAGAGTGGCACCGAGAGTGATAATTTAGAAACCCGTGGCTTTTCCTTATAGGGATAGCAAAAGGGTGCCCTGGAATTACAGCTGCAATGTGACATGCCCAGGGAAGGAGAGTTCGGCCGACACACCAAACACAGAAGCCGAACACATTGAAAGGAAATCCTCTGTGATCAGACAGGGAGACGAGAAGGTAGAGCCACTGGTTAATGAACCAGTAACAGAGAATGAAGCCAAAGAGTTTCTGAAGTTCCTAAAGCACAGTGAGTACAGTATGGTGGAACAATTACACAAATAGCTGGCACGCATATCGGTATTGGCTTTACTTTTAAACTCTGAGGTACACCGTAATGCGTTGATAAAGGTTTTGAATGAAACCTATGTCACCGCTGATATTTCGGTGAACAAGCTAGACCGCCTCATCAGCAACATAAGCACCGATAATTTTATCTCTTTCAGTGACGATGAGATACCGCCAGGGGGCATGGGATCTACCAAAGCTTTACACATCACTACCCGATGCAAAGGGTATACACTAAAGGGGTTCTTAATTGAAAATAGATCGGCACTGAATGTTTTTCCCCTATCTATGTTAAACAGGTTACCTGTAGACAGCTCTCATATGAAAACATGCCAAAATATAGTGAGAGCATTCGATGGCACCGAAAGGAAAGTGATGGGAAGGATTGAGATACCTCTCCTAATCGGGCCAAATACGTACGAGGTAGACTTCTTCGTGATGGACATCAAGCCCTCTTATAATTTCCTATTGGAGAGGCCCTGGATTCACTCAGCAGGAGTCATACCATCATCATTGCACCAAAAGCTAAAGTTGGTGACAAAGGGTCGGCTGATAACTATAAATGTGGAGGAGGACATCATCGCATCCGTTACTAATGATGCGCCATACATCAAAAATGATACTGAGGTGATAGAGTGTTCCTTTCGGTCATTGGAGTTTGTAAATGTGACTTTTATTAGTGAAGGAGGCACGGTCTCGGTGCCCAAAATATCCGAAGCTACGTGGATGAGCTTAAGACTGATGGTAGGAAAAGGAGCAGTGCCTAGGAGGGGACTCGGAAAATACCTCTAAGGACGGGTCGAAGTGCCAGATTTGGTTGACAAGCGCGATCGTTTTGGTTTGGGGCATAGGCCAGATGACAAACAGAGAAAAGAGGAGCTGGAGAAGAAGAGTGAGAAACGAAGGGCACAATTGAATGGTACTGAGGTCAAATGGGGATCAATGACTTTTCCCCATATATTTAATACATTCGTGTCGAGAGGAATTATCCATCCAGGGCCGTTGAATATGAATGAAGAAACGGTTGAAGATATGATGAGAGCTTTGAGCATCAACGCCGCATCTGAAGAGGGCCTGAAGGAAGGAAACTTAGCGGGCATTCGGCCCATGAGCCTGGAAGTGTTTTGAACAACTGGACTGCGAAAGAAATTCCTGTAGTTTTTAGAACTAACACAGAGTAATGTTCAAAACACACTTGTTGTTTTAAGCCTAGAAACAATAAGAATCTTTTGTGAAATAGGCTCATGTTCAAACATCTTTATTTTCAATAAAAATGCATTTTTTGTTTCATCCTGGGAAATTATTCTTTTCCTTCCCTTTCATTCCATTCATAATCATAACACATAAATAAATTATTCTTAGATTCATTGGGTATTCTTTCGTATCTACCATAGGTTCCCAGATATCGATGTCATGAGCAACGCTGCTACGGACCCAGAACTCACTTGTGAACGAGACATGTGCCTAGAGGGATCTCGGGATTTTGCAGATGACGAAGATTGTAGTTTATCCCCGGATTTGTTAAGGATGGTAGAACGAGAAGAGAAGCTGATTCTACCCCACAAAGAGATAATTAGGAATGTGATTCTGGAATAGGGGAAAGAGGTGAAAATTGGAACCTGCATAAGCAAGGAAACAATGCAGGATATCGTTAGACTTCTGCTAGAGTTCAAAGATGTCTTCGCATGGTCATATCAAGACATTCCTGGGTTGAGTGCTGACATCGCGGTACACTGTATTCCTATAAGAGAAGAATGCAAGCCGGTTCAACAAAAGCTTAGAAGGATGAGACCCGACGTCGCAGTAAAGATAAGGGAAGAGGTCAAGAAGTAATTTAATGCCGGGTTCTTACAAGTGGTGAATTACTCAGAATGGGTAGCCAATGTTGTCCCCGTTCCTAAGAAGGATGGGAAAGTACGAATGTGTGTTGATTACAGGGACTTAAACAAAGCTAGCCCAAAAGACAACTTCCCACTGCCTCACATCAACACCTTGGTGGATAACACGGTAGGGTATTCATTATTCTCCTTCATGGATGGTTTCTCTGGGTACAATCAAATAAAGATGCATCTTGAAGACATGGAAAAGACCACCTTCATAACCTTATGGGGAACCTTTTTCTACAAGGTGATGCCATTTAGGTTAAAGAATGCGGGAGCAACATACCAAAGGGCCATGGTAACCTTGTTTCACGACATGATGCACAAGGAGATCGAGGTCTACGTCGACGACATGATCGTGAAATCCCGAACGGAAGAGGAGCATGTGCAGGTTTTGAGGAAGCTATTCTTGAGGTTGAGGAAATTTCAGCTGAAGCTCAATCCAACCAAATGCACTTTCGGGGCTAGGTCAAGAAAACTGCTTGGTTTTGTAGTCAGTGAAAGAGGAATTGAGGTCGACCCGGATAAAGTCAGGGCTGTACAAGAATTGCCTTTGTCGTGCACTCAAAAGGAGGTTCGAGGTTTTCTGGGAAGACTAAATTATATTGCTCGGTTCATTTCACAATTGACTAAGAAGTGTGACCCTATATTTCGTCTCCTCAAGAAACACAACCCAGGTATTTGGGACGACGAATGCCAGAAGGCTTTTGACAAGATTAAGCAATACTTGTCTAATACTCCAGTATTAACGCCACCCAGTCCTGATAAACCATTGATTCTGTATTTGACAGTATTCGATAATTCAATGGGATGTGTGCTCGGCCAACATGATGAGACAGGAAAGAAAGAAAAGGCGATATATTACCTCAGTAAGAAATTCACTGAGTGTGAAATGAGATACTCGCCAATTGAGAAATTATGCTGCGCATTGGTCTGGACAACTCGGAGGTTAAGGCAGTACATGTTGTACCATACGACTTGGTTAATCTCGAAGCTAGACCCCCTTAAGTACATGATGGAGTCAACCGCTCTGAATGGAAGAATGGCCCGATGGAAAATTTTGCTCTCCGAATTTGACATAGTCTATGTAAACCAGAAGGCTGTGAAGGGGAATGCAATAGCTGATTTTCTAGCCAGTAGAGCGCTAGACGACTATAAGCCTTTGAACTTTGATTTTCCCAATGAAGATCTGATGTTTGTAGCGACAACTAAATAAGATACCCTAGAAGATCATCCTTGGAAGTTGAACTTCGACGGAGCGTCAAATGCCGTTGGTAATGGAGTTGGGGCAGTCCTGATATCCCCAAACGGGGACCATTATCCATTCACTTGCAAGTTAGATTTTGACTGCACGAACAATATGGCAGAATACGAAGCATGTATCATGGGAATTCGAGTAGCCATAGATCACAAAGTCAAGGTGCTAAAGGTATATGGAGATTCCGCGTTGGTGATATATCATCTCAAAGGAGAATGGGAAACAAGAGATCCCAAATTGATCAGTTACCGAAAGTTAGTCTTGGAGCTAATTGAGGATTTTGATGATATCATATTCTTTTACCTCCCGCGTGATGAAAACCAGATGGCTGACGCCTTGGCCACATTAGCTTCTATGATCAGAGTAAATGAGCAAGAAGGTATGAAGCCTATCCAAATGAGTATCTATGAGACTCCGGCTCATTGCTGCAGTATCGACAAAGAGGAGGTGAGAAATGATCATCCTTGGTATCATGACATTCTGCGATATGTGAAGGGCCGTGGATACCCGGATCAAGCAACAGAAAATGATAGGAGAACATTGAGAAGACTGGCCAATGACTATGTTCTAGATGGAGAGATCCTGTATAGAAAGAGGAAGGATCAAGTGTTGTTAAGATGCGTCGATGCTGTTGAGGCTAAGAAAATCATGGAAGAAGTCCATGACGGCGTTTGCGAGACGCATGCCAATGGATTTACAATGGCCAGGGAGATAATGAGATTCAGGTATTACTGGTCCACGATGGAAGGAGATTGCATCCGTTACGCCAAGAAGTGCCACAAGTGCCAGATTTATGGAGACAAGATCCATGTGCCTCATTCACCTCTTCATGTTATGACTTCTTAGTGGTCTTTCTCAATGTGGGGCATGGACGTCATTGGGACGATCTCACCGAAGGCTTCTAATGGACATCGATTCATTTTCGTGGTCATTGATTACTTCACCAAATGGGTAGAGGCAGCTTCATATGCCAATGTCACGAAGGCGACAGTTAGCAAGTTTTTGAAGAAGGAGATCATATGTCACTACGGTATGCCAGAAAGGATCGTATCTGACAACGCGTTAAACTTGAACAACAGCGCGATAGCGGAAGTCTGCAGTCAGTTCAACATTAAGCACCATAACTCATCGCCATATCGCCCAAAAATGAATGGCGCAGTTGAGGCAGCTAATAAAAATATCAAGAAAATTGTGGGGAAAATGGCTGATACCTACAAGGATTGGCATGAAAAGTTACCGCTTGCCCTCTATGCCTATCGAACATCTGTTAGAACTTCCACTGAGGCAACACCTTTCTCATTGGTTTATGGGATGGAGGCAGTCTTGCCTATCGAAGTTGAAATTCCTTCTCTCCGGGTTTTGTCAGAGCTGAATTTGGATGAAGCAGAATGGGTTCAATCTCGATATGATCAACTGAATCTAATTGAGGAAAAAAGGTTAAGAGCCATTCGTCATGGTCAAATGTACCAGAAGCGAATGATGCGGGCTTACAACAAAAAGGTCCACCCCAGAGTATTCCATGAGGGAGACTTGGTATTGAAAAAGATCCTCCCTATGCAAAAAGACTTCAGAGGAAAGTGGATGCCTAATTGGGAGGGACCTTATGTTGTAAAGAAGGCCTTTTTTGGAGGAGCATTGATACTCGCCGAGATGGATGGCAAAAGTCTGCCAAATCCAGTTAATGCGGACTCGGTCAAGAAGTATTTCACTTAAAAAAGAAAATGGGCCAAGGCGAAAAGCCGCAAAGGGCGTCCTGAGTTCAAAAAAAAAACCGGAGAGGTCAAGGTGAAAACCCGCAAAGGGTACTTTGAGACCAAAGGAGCTTTGAATTGAAAACCAGTAAAGGGCGATTCAAATGTTTGGGGAAAATAGGGCATGCGCTAGCCATCCTATACCTGAATTAACAATGAAGAGGTATGCTACATCTTCGGGGCATTAACAAAGTACCACAAATCTCCTAGACACATATTGAACTCAGAATGGCCTTCAAGAAGTACGTGCAGAGAAGCTCAGGCTGTGATATCTGGGGCACCAATTCCACCCTTTTCATTTTTTGTACCTTAGCAAAATTTGTTTCCTTTATTCAATCCATTCTTCACTGGTTTTGTCCCGAATAAATTTCAGTTTCATTCATCTCTATAATCTTTTTTCAAGCATTTCATATTGAAATAATGATTAATGAACTAGTAACGCTTTCACAAAGGAAGTTTTGCATATTACTCTGAAAGTCTCTAAATAATACAAGGATCTGAAATAGGACAACTATTTAGAACTCACCAGGCTTAAAGGGCTCAGAACCCCTGAAATAAGAGTCTAAGCAGTGATGACATCTTAAGATTTTCTGTTAGAAGTATCAGCGGAACAATAAGACATACATCGGGGATATCGCCCTAACAAACAGCGAGCAATGATAGCCCAAAAGTTAAAAAAATTGGATCATGCTAATGACATTTTGCATTCATTCATTCATTCGCAATACATTGGTTAGGAGCTTTTTTTCAATCATGACATCCTAATCATTTGGCATAAGTATAGACCCCATGAAATAAATTCTACAGGTAGGTTCCCTAGAGGACAATATAGCAAAATTGATTGAAGTTACAGAAGTTAGCAGATCTTATCTCCACTGACCAGGAGTGGAGAAGATCGAAGACAGCAAGTCTTATCTCCATGTATCGGCAATGGAGCAGACTGAAGAGTGCAGATCTTATCCCCACTGAGTAGGAGTGGGGCAGATCGAAAATGGTGAATCTTATCTCCATGTATCGGAAATGGAGCAGATTTAAGCCACTAGCCTTAATCCCTAAGCGAGGGGTAATAGGTCAAGATAGCAGATCTTATCTCCACCGCGGGAGTGGAGCGGATCGAAGACGATGAGCCTTAATCCCCTAAGCGGTAGGGTAACAGTCAAGATAGCAGATCTTATCTCCACTGAGCAGGAGTGGAGCAGATCGAAGACGATGAGCCTTAATCCCCTAAGCAGTAGGGTAACAGGCTGAAGATAGCAGATCTTATCTCCACCGAAAGCAGAGTGGAGCGGATCGAAGACAATGAGCCTTAATCCCTAAGCGGTAGGGTAACAGTGAAGATAGCAGATCTTATCTCCACCGGGCGTGAGTGGAGTAGATCGAAGACAATGAAGTCTTATCTCCATGTATCAACAATGGAGCAGGTGAAGATAGCGAGATCTTATCTCCACTAAGCAGGAGTAGAGCAGATCGAAGACGGTGAGCCTTAATCCCCTAAGCAGTAGGGTAACAGGCTGAAGATTACAGATCTTGTCTCCCTAATCAGTAGAGGAGCAGATCAAAGACGGTGAGCCTTAATCCCCTAACCAGTAGGGTAACAGGCCGAAAATTACGGATCTTGTCTCCCTAAGCAGTAGTGGAGCAGATCGATGACGATGAGCCTTAATCCCCTAAGCAGTAGGGTAACAGTCTGAAAATTGTAGATCTTATCTCCACTGAGCATGAGTGGAGCAGATTGAAATGAAAATTCCTATACCCTTAAAGATGCAGTGGAGGGAATAAAGCTACCTGAAGAAAGGAAGCATCAAGTGGTCAAGATTCAACAAGACGGGGCAAAATTGGCCCTTTTAAAGTCTTTGCTTCGTTCCCGTTACACGACAACAAGCAAAGAGGGGCAGCTGTAGGGCCCAATTTTAGCCCGGGCCCGTACAAAAAAAAAACAATAAAAACAGTCCCAAAATCTAATGCCCATTTATATCAAACCCAAAATTTTAGCCCAAACCTAAGCCCACTTACAAACCCAAATCACCAGACCCAAAACAGAAAATAAAAAAACCCTAGCTATGGTTGGCGCCACAACCCCCGCAGCAGCCTCCGCGTCGTGCGCGCCCCCACCACTGAGCCACGTCCGCCACGCCCGTATGAAGAGTCCCTCTCCATCACGAACCTACGAAATAGGGACATCAAGTGTAAAGAAAAGGCTATAAAAGCCAAATCGAAATAATGTAAAAGACTACGGATTTTTTCTAGGAAATACTCAAAAGCAATACACACTTTACACACTGAAAAAACACAGAAAGTACGAAGAGAGAATATTGAGCAGCAAAGGTCTATTTTCCTTTTTCTTTATTTTTTCCCCTATTTATTCTATTCGAAAGTCATTGTCTACATACAAAGATTTTTTTTTAAAACTATATATATATATCGGGGTTTTAAAAAAAAAACTTACTTTTTTCCAAATTTCAACCACCGTGTACGGTGGCCGGCGGCGGCGGTCGGTCGGAGGCTTCGCCAGACCTGTGGCCGGACGGATGGGGTAGAGAGAGCTTTCAAAAGGTTTTTTTTTTGTGTTTTTAAAAAATGAAGAGAAATAGGGAGTTTTGGTGAAAAAAAGACTTATATAAGGCCTTAAAACAGCGTCGTTTGGTGCCAGGCTTATAATCACCAAAATGGCACCGTTTAAGTCACAGCCCGTGTACGCGACCCGACCCGCAATGAGGGTCCGCGCGTTTTCGTCAAAAGGGGCTATTTGCGGTCCAGGCCCTTCCGCCTTTTATTAGTTCATAATTAAGTCCTTTAAATTTTCTAATTTGGCCCTATGATTTTCTACCCATTTCAATTGAATCCCCCGTCACACGGAGCTGTTTAGGAGGGCGAGAATATTTCCCATTTGGTCCTCCCCTTTCTGCGTGTTTTGCTAGGGGTCCTAATTCTTCCATTTTCTTTAAAACTCGCCCCGAAATTTTTGTTTTCAAGTTTAATTTAGTCCTTTTTCTTATTTTTTTTATACTTTGCAATTGATGTTGCTATTTCATTATCGTTATTTATTTTCCAAATTGTTATTATTATACTCATTTTTTTACCGTTATTTTTATATATATTATTATTGTCATAATTATATTTATTATTAGTATTATATTTATTATTATTAGTAGTACTACTACTATTTTTTTTATTACTATTAAATTTAATTCTATTACTGTTATGTTATTATTAATACTATTTTGTTATATATATTATATCTATTTCTATTATTTTTATTTCATTACTATTATTTCCAACGTGGTTACTATTATTTTATTATTTTTTACTATCATTATTATTATTATTTTTTCATTTGTAATTATTCTTTAAAATATTACTACTACTATTTTTTAGTATTTTATTTATAATTTACTTTGCTATTATTAATATATTCGCTAGTATTAATTTTAAATTTATTATTGTCACTATTTTACATATATTATAATTATATTTATTATTCTATTATAATATTTAATACTATATTTACCCTTCTTTTTATTACTATATTCATTAGTTTTATTAGTATTATTTTATTTTTATCATTTTTTCTCTGGTCACTATTTTTTATACATATACATATTATTGTTATACTTATATTTATCATTCTTATTATTATTTTTATTACTTTTTTTCCTACTATTATGTTTTGTTTATTCTCGCCCCTATCATTTCATGTAGATCGATGATTTTGAATCGCATTTCAACATTTTTATTTTTTTCTTTTTTCTAAAATTCATAAAAAAGGGTTTCATAAAGGTAATATTTCGTGTTTGGAAGTTTGAGAAATCGTGCCCAATCATGCTGGGTTTCAATTTTTCGTTCGTCTAGATGACTAAATATCCTTTAAAGATTTTGATCGCATTTTTTAAATAAGGCAATGTTTTGTGTTTGGAAGTTCGAGAGATCGTGCCCAATCGTGCTGGGTTTCGGTTTTCCATTCGTCCAAATGACCAAATATCCTTTAGAGATTTTGACCGGGTTTTCTTAAATAAAGGCGATATTTCATATTTGGGAATTCAGGGAATCGTGTCCAATCGTGCTGGGTTTCGATTTTTAGTTTGGCCAAATAGTGGAATACCCTTTTTAAATTGCAATGCATGAGTTTTGGAAATCATGAAATGATCTTGGTATCGAGGGTTTGAAACATTGTGTCCTATCGTGCTGGATGTGGTGTTTTATCTTTTCGGAGCAAGAGAATTTCAATATCCAATTCGAGTTATCCAAACATTTTCTAAAGGATTCATATTTTAAAATCTCTTCCAATTTTCGATATTAGGACATTAATCAATCAATAAGGTACAAATTTTGGGCGTTACGAGGGTGCTAATCCTTCCTCGTGCGTAATCGAATCCCGAACCCGTTTTCTTAAAGTTCGTAGACCAAATATTTTATAAGGTGACCCAATCCCACTTCAAAAAAGATTGGTGGCGACTCCGTTTTTCTTTTTAAAGTCGGCCCGTTTTCCAAACAAAAAAATGGTTTCGACAAATATGACCAGTTTATGTTAATTAACTGTTCAATATTGATACTGTCTCAAACTTGTCCAAACCCAACACATACAAATTTGCTCATATTTCGCCAAAATAGGCTCTTCAAAAGTCGGGATAAAATTTCGTTAAAAACATAAGACTTGAGCCAACTATGTAAGGTGTTGGCGCAGACAAGGTCTATCCCAACCTTTTTAAGGTTGGCATATCCCGACTCTTTAAAAGTTGGTATATGAATGCTTTATTCTAACCTTTTTTGGGTCGCCTATTTCCTCTTATCTCAACCCTTTTTAAAAGTTGGCCTTGACTAGGTCTTTGCCAACCCTTCAATAAAGGTCGGCTTATGTTGGATTATGCTGACGTTTTTTCAAAAGCGTTGTGGCATCTATGCCAACTGTATTAAAAACGACATTTTCGAAAGCGTCAGGTTGACCTAGGGGTGAGCGTTCGATCGAATCGAATCGAATGAAAAAATTTCGAGTTAATCGAGTTGACGAATCATATTTTATCATCCTAATTTGATTTGAAATTTTCTCGAATCGATTCGAGTGAGATGGAATTCGAATCGAATTGAATCGAATATATTTGTTCGAGTTAAATTTTAAAAAATAATTTTGGGTCCTTGTAACCATTGTCACCCATCGTAATAAAATTTGTTCACCTTAACCAAAATTTTTATTAACTTTAATCACCAAATAATTTATTTATTAATCTTTTATATACGGGTTAGCTTCTTTGCTTGTTTAGTTCTTTCAATTATCTTCATATTCTTGTCACTATGTATTTTGGAATTAAAAAATATATTAAATGTAAAAATATGATTTTTAATAAAAGTTATTTTAAAGATAAAATGTGAAATTGATACTAATATAAAATTTTAACACGAATATTTTATGGCATAATTAATAATTCAATTTTAATATAAATATTCAATTGACTAAACAATTCAATAATATAAATAATATAAAATGTGAAATTTAATTTAATAATATAAATAGTAGATATAAATAAAATTATTACTATTTATGTTTAGTGATTTTTTTTTTGGATAATTTTGATTTTTTATTTGAGAGTAAAGGGTGAGAAGTAAAAGTTTAGGGGGAAAATAAAAAGTTTTGGAGAATAAAAGTTTGAGGGAAAATAAATATGGGGAGTAAAATTTTGAAGGGAAAATATTAAAAAAATTTGGAGGGGGGATGGGTTTGGGGTAGATGGGAGGTGAGATGGGAAGGGAGTAAAAGTTTTAGGGAAAAAGTGGGAGGGAGTAAAAATTTTGGAGGAAAATAAAAAGTTTTGAGGATTTTGGGGAGTAAAATTTTGAGAAAAAGTAAATGGGAGAGTAAAATTTTGGTGGGAAATGATTTTGGGTAGATTAGGGGGTTGGGATGGGAGGGGAGTAAAAGTTTTGGGGAGAAAGTGGGAAGGAGTAAAAGTTTTGAGGGAAAAGTAAAAAGGTTTGAGAGTTTGGGGTAAAAATGTAAAATATTATAGTTTGATATTCGAATTATTCGAATTATTCGAGTTATTCGAATTCGAAAACTCAACTCGATTCGAACTCGAAATTCGAAAAAAAAATCGAGTTGACTCGAATAACTCGATTCGTTTGACTCGAAATTCGAATTTTTTTTCGATTTTTTCGAGTCGAATCGAGTTTTGCTGACCCCTAGGTTGACCTATGCCAACTTTTTTTGTGTCGTCCTAAGTAAAAAAAAGTGTCGCGGTAGGCTTATTTTGTTGTAGTGATTCTGAAAGATATATAACCTAATAGATAATGAAAAAATAAATAAAAATTTATAAAAAGTTTGAATAAAAATAGAAAAATTATTTGATACAAGTGTTTTAGACTCCACAAGCGGGTCAAGGGTTTGACAAGTGTATTATAAGGTATAGCAAAAAATAAAAAAAATTAATTACATAAATAAATGTGACACTTGTCACCCTCTCAACCCGCTTATATAAGTCTGAAAAACTCTACTAGCGATGTATCAAATAATTACCCATTCTAATAATTTAATTATAGATAATATATATTTTTTTATTCAAAATCAGATTGGGCTTTATGAATTAATAAAAAGAAGTTTTACAAAAACAATAAAACAAATAGAAAAACCGACCCAAACCAAAGAAACGGATTAACATTTAATGCCCTAAAATAAAATAGAAACGTCACAAAGAAGACTCTAGAAACCATAATTAAAAATCTGACCAAATCTGCTGCCCAATCTTATCGTCTGTTCGCCTGCCTAAACTGCCTCATCTGTCATTTCCTTCATTAATGGCGAAATCAGATTACCAAGGGAAGTAATAAACATAAGCGACTGTTAGGTTTTCAATTTGAAAAACTCCCCTCTGTCTTCCTTCTCTACTCCATCTCAATCTGGTTCTCTCGCACTCTCGTCTTTTGCCTGATGCTCTGCATAACTGGGAACCGCTTCAAACATGTAAACTTCCTCTCTCCGTTTCAAAGATTCCGTTGCTATTATATGGGCAAGGTTATTGGCCATTCTCGGAGTATGTTCGAATCTTATTTTCCTACATTTTGCCTGCAATCTGCGAATATCCTGTATATAAACACCGACAACTGATCTGTCAAGATCTGGGTTGTTGCATTTCTTAATGATAGACAGCGAATCTCCTTCGATAATAATGTCTTCTCTGTTTTTTTCCGAGAGCTATTTGAGTTGCACTTCGGCAAGCGAGTGCTTCAGCAGCAAAGGCGGACTCCACTCCACTATGAAGTTCTGATTTTGTGAGGAGAACGCGACCATTTCTGTCCTTGACGACAACGCCAGATGCCGATTGCTTTCGTCTTTCATCAAACGCTCCATCAAAGTTTATCTTCAGTATTTTGCCAGGTGGGTGCCTCCACTTTACTTCAGAATACATGGTTTTCTGATTTTCTGTTTTGAGTCCATCAAGTTCCTTAAGATACCCATAGACGAACTGTACCATTTCCTGACTAGATCTACCTCGTTTATTATAGATACGGGAGTTTCTATCCCCCCAGATGGCCCACAAAATTCCACAATAGACTCGACATTTTCCTGGAGGGAGAAGGATCAACACCTTGGTAAGCCATTCTAAGAACTCTGCATTTGGGAACATCACATAAATTGGATCTGACAAATCTCTCCACACTGATTTTGTCATAAGACATTCACGGAAGAGATGATTCATGTCTTCTTCCCTTTCGCCACACCTAGGGCAGAGAGTATTCCTTATTACACCCCTAAGTGCCAAGTTAACTTTAGTAGGTAGAAAGTTCCAGGAGATTCTCCAAATTAGCAACTTAATTTTCGAGGGTAGTTCTATTCGCCAGAGTTTTTTGTAAAATTCTTTGTAGAAGTTTTGTAAAGCATAAGCTGTAAGATCAATTTTTTGTAATAGTTTATAGGTGCTTCGAACGGAAAACTCACCAGACGGTTCACCACTCCATACTTGAAGGTCCTCGTGTGGTTCCAGCGCGGTAGGATTCAAGAGATCACTCAACTATTTCTGCTTAGAAGGTATTGACTATCAGATCCCTATCCCATTCTCTGTCGTGACTTTTGATTAATTCCGAAACTGTCGCAAAATGTAAATTATGGTCATCGGAAACTAAATTAACATTAAAGCAGTTTGGGATCCATGCATCATTCTGAACTGAAATATCCATACCCGTACCCACTCTCCAGAATAGACCTTTTTCCAATATTGCTTTAGTCGCCCATATACTACGCCAAACATAAGAACCAGAATTCCCCAAACTTGAATTAAGAAAGTCGCCCGTTGGAAAATATTTTGCTTTAAAGACTTGCGACACTAACGAATTCGGATAAATTAGCAATCGCCACCCTTGTTTTGACAGTAAGGCTATATTGAATTGAGCCATGTTCCTAAACCCCAAACCACCTTCTTCTTTTGGCCAACACAAATATTTCCATTGACACCAGTGAATTCCACGTTTTCCTCCTCCTTTTTGCCACCAGTATTTTTCCATTTTACTCTCAATCATCTCACATAGAGCTTTAGGCAAAAGAAAACAAGACATAGCATATGTGGGAATTGCCTATAACACAGATTTTATAAAAATTTCCTTCCCCCTTGAGAAAGTAGTCTGTTACACCATCCATCAATTCTCTTCATTATCCTGTCAATTATATTCTGAAAAGCCTTTTTTTTCCTTCGACCTACTACGTTTGTGAGTCCTAAGTATTTTTCCAGGCACGTGGAACTCCTTACACCAAGTACTCGGGACGCTTCTTCTCGCTTCTCATTTCTGGTATTTGAACTGTAGAATATTGTAGATTTGTTGAAATTAACGCATTGTCCTGAACAACTCTCGTATTCCTTCAGAATATCCTTCAAAATCTTAGCTCCCTTTCCTGTTGCTTCACCAAACATTATGCAGTCATCTACAAAAAGCAAATGAGAGATCTCTGGACCCCTTCTGCTCGCTTTTGCTCCTTTTTATCAAACCTTGCTTCTTTGCCGATCTCAACAAAGATGAGAGGCCTTCACTGCAAATAAGAAATAGAAATGGACTTAAAGGGTCACCCTGTCTGAGACCTCTTGTGGAGTGAAAAGTATCACCCCTTTCTCCATTGGTGGTAACTGAAAAAGAAACTGTCGTGATGCATTTCATAATGAGGTCCACCCATTTATTTGCAAAACCCATTTTTAACATTATTTTTTTGACAAAATCCCACTCCACCCTATCATAGGCCTTACTCATATCAAGCTTGACCGCCATATAACCTTTGTACCCAGTTCGTTTTTTCTGGAACGTATGCAAAATTTCATATGCTAAAAGCACATTGTCTGAGATCAGTCTACCCGGAACAAACACGCTTTGCACTTCATCAATGCAATTTCCAATTATCCCTTGCAATCTGTTTGCCACTGTTTTGGCAATAATTTTGTAAATTACCGAACAAAGACTAATAGGCCGAATGTTAACCAAAGTTGAAGGATGTGGAATTTTAGGAATAAGCACTATATCTGTATTATTTACTTCTTCAACCCCCTTATCACCATTTAAAATTCTTAAATAGTATTCCGTGACATCCTTGCCTACTATATGCCAGTACCTCTGAAAGAACAGTGCGGGGAATCCATCTGGACCTGGAGCCTTTGTAGGTCCTATTTCCTTCAGTGCTATCCATATTTTTTCTGCTCTGAATGGCACTAGTAGATCTGTATTTATTTAATCTGTGATGCTAACTTCAATACCATCCAACACATTATCAGAATTCGCAACTCCCTTCGATGTAAATAATTCTTTGAAAAAAGCTGTTGCTGTCTCATTGATTTCAACTCTTGTGGTGATCTCTCTCCCATCTTCTAAAACCAACTTAGAAATCAAATTTGCACGTCGACGAACTGTTGCACATTTGTGGAAGAAAGCTAAATTTTTATCTCCAAGCCTAAGCCAATTTGCTCTCGCTCTTTGCTCCCAGTACATTTTGTCTTTGTTAATTTCCATGTTTAAATGGATTTTGGTGTCTATTATCTTTGCCATGATCTCATCATCTCTTTCTTCATTTAACAGAAAATAAAGTTCTCTTGCTAACCTCATCTTTCGATCCTCCCTCTTGGTTTTATTTGAACGTGCCCACGTTTTCAACCTATTCTGTAAATTTTCCAATTTCTCCATTAATGACTCCGAATTTACTTCCCATGCATCCTTGATAACTTGTTCAGTAGATTCCTCCATCGTCCACCAAGATTCAAAATGAAATTTTTGTTTACCGGAATATCTGATAGAGTGATCTGTGCTAATGAGTAAAGGACAATGATCTGACATAGAATATGGGAGATGTTGTACATTACCCAATGGGAATAAAGTAATCCATTTTTCGTTAGCGACTCCTCTATCCAGTCTCTCTCGAATATTCATCTCAGGAAGATTTCCTCTTTCCCACGTGAACCAAGTCCCGGAGTACCCAATATCCATTAATTGGCATTCCTCTAAAGTGTCTCGGAAAGCATCCACCCTCCCCTGATCTCTCTGTCCTCCACCCTTTTTCTTGAAATCGAATAAAATATCGTTGAAATCTCCTGCCACCAGCCAAGGTTGAAGATTCTCTTGACTTAATCTTCTAAGCAAATCCCAAACAGTATTTCTATCTTTTAAATAAGGAGACCCATAAAATCCTGTGAACCTCCAGTCGTCTTGCCCATTCTCTCCCCCAACCATAGCGTCAATATGCCATTTCGAATAACTCTTTATTGCGACATCAATGTCCCCCTTCCATACTAGACATAGTCCACCCCGTGACCCCTCTGCCTCCATATCAATTCCATTTGTGAAACCACACCTCCTTCGAACCCTCTCCATGCGCTTTTGATCTAATTTAGTCTCCATTAAGAAGACGAGTTGGGGATGTTGCTGCTTAATTAAGTAATGCAGCCTCCGAATCGCTCGTGAGCTCTCCAACTCACGAACATTCCAACTAATGATTTTCATTGCAAGCGGTCGGCTTGCCCACTGGCAGCCGTCGATCCAGATAAGTTTGTAACAGTAACCTGTTCGCCACTAACACATGAAATCTCCATACAATCCCCCCTTGTCAACCGGATCTTCATTTTTCTACCTTTTAACTACCCCTTTGTCCGTCGACCCTAAAAGAACCATATCATCAATTTCTGCTAAAAATTTCACTTTACCCGTCACGCTCACGTTTTTCTTATTCTCAACACAATTCGCTGCCTCCAACCGTTTCCAACTTATCTGTAACAGTCTGAATTTGACCCTAATCGGAACGGTGGTTTCGGGACCATGAATCCGAGTCTGAGAGATATTTAAATATTATATTCTGTGCTTATTATGCGTGAATTAATGTGTGTGAAAATTTCGTAGAAAAATTTTATCGTTTGTGTGTTCAATTTGACAAAAGGACTTAATCGCGTAAAGAGTAAAAGTTGCATACTATAGTGAAAAGTGCTAGAATGATGATGGCTTTTTAATATGAGGTATTAAAAGGGAAAATAGCCCATTTTTAAGTTAGTGGGTGGCATATGACAAGATTGACCTTAATTTATATGTTGTTTTTATTTTTTATTAAAGGTTAAAATAGTAAAACATTAAAAAAAATGTTATTATATGTTTAATAATATGAAATTAAAAGCCATCATGTTTGTTATTTCTTCTTCATTGTCGTATGTGAGCTAGGAAATAAAGGTTTAAAGGTTTTGAGCATTCGGTCATACATTCAAGCTAAATCGGGTATGTATTTTTTGTCGGTTTTTGATAATTTTTACGTTTTTATGATCGTTGCTTCGTATACTATCTGACCCATGTTAAAATTTTTGAATCTAAGCATGCTTGATGTTCAGCTATTGATAGGTTCATATGGTTTTTGATGTTTGATGATTTTAGATAAAAGATAAGTTAAGGATTAGTATTTTATGTATTGGAAGTTTTGATGAATTTTTGTTTTTAGGG
Source organism: Gossypium sturtianum (assembly GCA_025698515.1). NCBI lineage: Eukaryota > Viridiplantae > Streptophyta > Magnoliopsida > Malvales > Malvaceae > Gossypium > Gossypium sturtianum. The sequence goes on from CM046952.1 coordinate 122,431,974, forward strand.
CCAATTTGTAAAAATAAATTTTAGAGGGGTTTAATTGCAAAATAAATAAAATGGAAGGGCTTGTAAAGCCCCTATGAATATTCGGCCCTTGTATAGTCTTGGCAAATTGGGAGTATTTTGTGTTTTGTGTAATTAGTACCAAAATGCAAAATTTTGAAATAGTAGGGGTAAAATAGTAAATTGCATGTTGATGTGTTTTGGGACTAAATTGAAGTGATTTGTACTTGAATAAGCTGAATTTAATGTGTTTTAGATCAAGAGCAAAGAAAAACGAAATTAGATCGGGAAGACGAAGGTTCTCGAATAGCCGATTTGCACGGTCTATCGACAAATGAGGTAAGTCTTTAAGCGAATATATATTAATAAATGATTTATAATTATATTGAATGATAAAATTTGAATACTTTTGGCATGAATATGTGAACTAGCCGAATACAAGGGTGCTAAATTGAATTGATTGAAGTGTTATAAAATGTGATGTGAACAAATAAAATTTTTGATTGGATATGTGAAAATAATTGGTGATATATGAGTTGTTGTAAAGTTAGCCCTATGGATCATGAATTGAAGAATAACCACACTGATATTCGGGCTTTGAGCCTAGCGTGCCTCGTGCCGGTGACATATTTCGGGCTTTGTGCCTAGCGAGCCTCGTCTGTGGTGACATAATTCGGGCTTAGTACCTAGCGGGCTTAATGCTGGTGTTATGATTTCGGACCTCGAATCAATGGGCTTAGTCTTTGGTATGTGTGAGATTCAAGTAATGTTAGTAATATCTAGCTAATGAATTAAGTATGCCTAAGCTTTTGGGAGTGAATTTGCAATTCGGTTATAAGGTATGTATTAAGCATACTTTAATGTTAGGATTATATGCTATATTGCTAAGTAAATGAAATGGTGAAAGAAAGTGGTGTGTTTATAATTGATGGAATGTAATTATGATGTATACTATGATTGAAATGTTTATAGAAAAGCATGAAAGTAGTAAATATTTGTATAAGTAAAATTATAAGTATAAGTGGATAATTATTTTATTCAAGATATAATATACTACGGTGAAGAAATGAAAGTTGATATATGTACAGGAGAAGAGATATTCGGTTTGGGTAAATTAAATATTAAGTTTTGGATGTTTCATGTTAGGAAATGTTCTATTGAATGCTTGTATACTCGATTGTCATATTGAGGTTGCTTAAGACTTACTAAGCTAGCATGCTTACCTTATGTGTAACCCTTGTTTGTTTTATAGATTTCGTTTAAGCTACGGGCTCAAAGGATCGTCGGAAGTATCAACCACACTATCAACTCCTTTTGGTACTTATATATTTGGTTTTAAATAAAAAGGCATGTATAGACTAACTCTATGTCTGAATATTGTTTTGATGATGTATAATAGCCATGCGAAAATGGCTAGTTCTTAATGTTAATATTAAATGATGTAAATCTATCCTTGGTGCGTGATGCGTGCATGTTTCGTTGGATAAATAAATGAATGCATGATATAGGTATAATTATATTTATATATGTTTCATGCTGAATAGGTAGGATTTATGACATATATCCATGAAACTATTTGGTTTATAAATAAGTTCCGAGTAATAATTAGTATTATGGTTGCTCTCGGTTATGAAATGAAGTTATTAGAAGTGTATTTTTTTATGAAGAGTGGGTGTGAAAATGAATAAATGTCTCGGCTTGCAGGTTATAAAATGCAATGATCGAGTCTTATATTTATGCTTCATAAATCTATGGATTCTGGATATCTTTGTCATAAATGGGAAAATTAGATAAGAGCATATGTGCATGCATTATATGTTCGGATAAATTAATTGAGTAGTAAGTTTGGGTTAGAAGTGCATGAAATCAGAATGTTTAAATGTTATGAAACGAAATGAAAGAAATAGGTTTGTATTATGTGGAATTCGAATATGTGGTTGATTAAATGATAAGTTTGAAATGGTAAAGATGATGAGTTTATAAATCATGGTAAATGCGAACCTAGATTGAGTCTTTTGTATGTGTGCTTGATATACTATAAAATGATATGAGAGTTTATGATTAACTATGCATGTGCATATGAGTTATGAAATGACAAGTTGATAATTGAATAAGTGATAGTTATATTTATGTTCTTGCATATGCATAAAGCGATAGGCGCATACTCAAACTTATGATAAACATTTAAATGACATATAATCTTTAATTCAACGGTTGATTTGTACAAGCATGAATTAAATCTCTTTGAGTTTAATAAACATATGAATTGTGATAAATGGTCAGTAATGATCTGTATTGAGTCCTAATGCTTTATAACCCTAATCCAAATGACGGGAGTGCAGGTTAGGGGTGTTACATTTTATTGGTATTAGAGCTTACGGTTTAGTCGATTCTAGGACTACCGTAGAGCGTTAGAGTCTAGTTATACATGCCTTTGTTACATATTGATAGTGTGGTGACTTCGACATTCTCAATCGTGTTTTATATATAGTAAATGGACACCGATCCCGAAAAGAGCCGTAGCGAGATGATGTAGAGAGTGTAGCGCTGACCGTACACGAGGATCGATCTTGCGTAGACTCTCGACCGCTTTTGGGTAGCCACGAGGGGAGGCTAAACAAGCCTTCTATCGATGATGAACGAGTGGTTTACCCGGTTTATTCGCACTAACCCGGTGTACAACAACCTCCACCCCAAATAATCCAACTCCGATACCTTGGACTTCCCGATGATAGATCCGATGAGATCTAGTAGGCCTCTAGTTGATAAAATTAGGAAATTTGGGGCCAAAGAATTCGGGGCCAATGATGATGATGACGCAGAGCGGCCGAAAATGTGGCTTGATAACACTATTCGGTACTTGATGAGCTATCTTGTACTCCGGACGAATGCACGAAGTGTGCTATATCTTTACTTGACACCTTTGCATATCATCAGTGGAATACACTAGTATCGATGGTTCCGAAAGAAAAATGACGTGGGATTTCTTTCAGAATGAATTCGCAAGAAATATATCGATCAAAGATTCATTGATCAAAAACGAAAAGAATTTCTTGAATCAAACAGAGGCGAATGACCGTGACGAATATGAACGGAAATTTGTCGGGCTCAAAGCAGATATGCTAGAGAGTGTGTTTCTACCGAAGCCATTATGTGCAAAAGGTTCGAAGACGGTTTGAATGAAGATATAAAGTTGCTTGTTGGTATTCTTGAAATCAAAGAGTTTGTGACTCTAGTCGAGCGAGCTTGCAAAGTGAAGAGCTCGGGAAGGAGAAAAGAAAAGTGAGACGTAAGCTAGAGACACTCGTAAGAGATCGTCTGGTAAGACCTTCCATTCTACATCTAAGAAGTTCGAGATGACTTCACCGACATAAAGCTACTTCAGACTTACCTAGACGAGATCGACCTCCAGTGGGCTCCCGAGCTACCTCGATGGCCAGTGTTGGTAACGCTCCACAGAATTGAGTTGAATGCAAGCACTATGGGAAATGGCATTCTGGGAGTTGTAGATTCCGTGATCGGTCTTGTTTTAAGTGTGGATCGTCAGATCATTTTATTAAGGAATGTCCGATGTTAGTTGAGCAGAATACAGTTCAGAACATTAAGTCGGGCAACACGTCAGCGCGAGGTAGACCACCCAGACATTCAGGTAATGTAGGTGGTAGTCAGAGAGGAACGAAGAACACTGCAGTTCAATCTGAGGCTAGAGCTCCAGCTAGAGCTTATGCTACACGAGCCAGAGAGGATGCTTCCTCCCCCGATGTCATTACCGGTACTTTCACCCTTTATGATACTACTGTGATTGCATTGATTGATCCTGGTTCGACTCATTCATATGTGTGTGAAACTCTAGTATTCGGTAAGACTCTACCAGTTGAGTCTACTGAGTTTGTGATTCGTGTGTCCGACCCTTTGGGTAGATGTGTGCTTGTTAACAAAGTGTGTAGAGGTTGCCCGTTGATGATTCGGGATTCTTGCTTCCCAGCCGATTTAATGTTGTTGCCCTTCGATGAGTTCGATATAATTTTGGGAATGGACTGGTTAACTTCACATGATGCAGTGGTGAATTGCAAAAGAAAGCTTATTGATTTGAGATGTCGAACGGGAGATCATCGAATCGAATCCAGTGATTTAAGTGGGTTTCCTACAAGAAATATCTTCGATGTTAGCCCGAAAGTACGTGAGAAAAGGGTGTGAAGCTTATTTGGCCTATGTCTTTGGATAATAAAGTGTCCGAAAAGCATATTGAATCAGCATGCGGTTGTGTGTGAATATCCGGATGTGTTTCCTAAGAACTACCGGGTTTACCACCAAGATCGAGAGATTGAGTTCGGCATTGAATTAGTACCAGGAACAACTCCGATTTCGATAGCTCCGTGATCGGATGTCACCTCTTTGAGTTAAAAGAGTTGAAAGCGCAGATTGCAAGAGTTGACAGATAGGGGTTTTGCACGACCAAGCTTTTCCCCTTAGGGTGCACCAGATTCTTTTGTGAAGAAGAAAGATGGAACGATGCGAATGTGTATTGATTATCGGCAACTGAATAAGGTAACTATAAAGAATAAGTACCCGTTACCTCGGATTGATGACTTGTTTGATCAGTTGAAAGGGGCTTCAGTATTTTCAAAGATAGATTTGAGATCGGGCTATTATCGATTCATGAGTGAGAGATACGAGATGTGCCAAAGATCGCATTCCGGATGAGGTACGGACATTTTGAGTTTCTGGTTATGCCTTTTGGACTCACTAATGCACCTACTGTTTTTATGGATCTAATGAATCGAGTCTTCAGACAGTTTTTGGATCGATTTGTAGTAGTGTTTATTGGTGATATACTGATCTACTCCAAAGATGAAACCGAGCATGCCGAGCATTTGAGATTAGTGCTACAAACTTTGAGAGATCAACGATTGTATCTGCGAAGTTTAGTAAGTGTGAGTTACGGATGAAAGAGGTTAGCTTTTTGGGACATGTTGTTTCAAAGATCGTGTATTCGAGTCGATCCAACAAAATCTCGGCTATACTTGATTGGAAGCCACCAAAAAATGTTTCTAAGATTCAAGCTTTACGGGACTTGCGGGCTACTACTGAGACGGTTTGTGAAAGGTTTTTCGTGATAGCTACACCTTTGACAAAGCTACTACGAGAAAGATGTAAAGTTCGAGTGGTCGAAAAAGTGTCGAAGAGTTTCGATCGGTTGAAAGCCTCATTGATCAAGCTCCGCTTTAGCTCACTGAATCGGGTAAGGAATTTGTCGTGTATTCGATGCTTCCTTAAGTGGTTTGGGCTGCGTATTGATGCAGGAAGGCAAAGTAGTAGCCTACGCATTGAGACAATTGAAGCCGCATGAAAGAAATTATCCGACGCATGATTTAGAGCTTGCAGCCATTGTGTTTGCACTGAAGATTTGGCGTCATTACTTATTCGGTGAGAAATGCCATGTTTACTCGGATCACAAAAGTCTGAAGTATTTGATGACTCAAAAAGACCTGAATTTAAGACAGCGCAGGTGGTTGGAATTGCTAAAAGATTACGAATTGGTAATTGACTATCATCCGGGAAAAGCTAACGTTGTTGCGGATGCACTAAGTCAAAAATCATTGTTTACTCTTTGTAAGTTGAACGCACATGTGGTTATATCTAGAGATGGGTCGATCATAGCTGAAATGAAGGCTAGACCGTTGTTTATTCAGCAAATTTGCGATGCACAGAAAGTTGACAAAGATATGACTTCTAGACGAGCACAATGTAAAAATGATTCAGAGGCAGAGTTTCGAATTGATAAAAATGACTGTTTGAGCTATAAAGGCCGATTGTGTGTACCGAGAAATGCTGATTTGATTCAGATGATCCTGAGCGAGGCTCATAGTGGTCGATTATCAATACATCCGGGTAGCACAAAGATGTATAATGATTTGAAACAGTTCTATTAGTGGCCGGGCATGAAACGGGATATATCTGAATTTGTTTCGAAATGCCTAGTTTGTCAGCAAGTAAAAGCTGAGCATCAAGTGCCATCCGGATTACTTCAGCCAATCATGATACCCGATGGAAATGGGATAGAATTACAATGGATTTTGTATCCGGTCTCCTTTGACACCAAGTAAGAAAGATGTCGTCAGGTTATAGTTGATAGACCGACTAAATCACTCATTTTGTGCGATTCGTTCGGACTATTCACTCGATAAACCGGTTGAATTGTATGCGTATCACAGATTGTGAGATTGCATGGTGTACCGAGTTCCATTGTTTCGATGAGAGACCGAGATTTACATCGTGGTTTTGGAAGAAGTTGCAAGATGCATTAGGTACTAAACTTCATTTTAGTACTGACCTTTCATCCGCAGACAGATGGTCATCTGAGCGAACTATTCGGATACTTGAGGACATGTTGAGATGTTGCGTTCTTGAGTTTGAAGGTGCGTGGGAACGATACCTACCTTTGATTGAATTTGCTTACAATAATAGCTTTCAATCTAGTATCAAAATGGCGCCTTATGAAGCCTTGTGCGGCGAAAATGTCGAACACCATTATCTTTGGGTGAGCTCACGAGAATAAGATACACGGGGTTGATTTGATTAAAGAAACAGAGCGAGAAAGTAGCTATTATTAGAGACAATTTGAAAGTCGCTTGAATCGTCAAAAGTCCTATGCTAATTTGAAACGTAAAGACATTGAATTTCGTGTCGAGATCGAGTATTCTTAAAAGTTTCTCCGTGGAAGAAAGTACTCGATTTGGTCGAAAAGGCAAGTTGAGTCCGAGATTTATCGGACCGTATGAAATCATCGAACGTATTGGACTGTTGCATATAGATTGAGGTTACCCTCGAAGTTGGAAAGGATACACGGTGTATTTCACGTTTGATACTTCTTCGTAGATATAGATCGGATCCGTCACATGTGATTGCTCCATCCGAGATTGAAATCGACCGATATGACATACGAGGAAGAACCGATCCGTTTTTAGCTCGGGAAATGAAAGAGTTAAGAAACAAAAGAATCCCATTAGCGAAGGTACTATGGTATCGGCATGGAGTGGAAGAGGCTACGTGGGAGCCCGAGGATTTAATGAGGCAACAATATCCGACTTTGTTTAACGGTAAGATTTCCGGGGGCGAAAATCCCTTAGGGGGGAGAGTTGTAACAGTCTGAATTTGACCCTAATCGGAACGGTGGTTTCGGGACCACGAATCCGAGTCTGAGAGATATTTAAATATTATATTCTGTGCTTATTATACGTGAATTAATGTGTGTGAAAATTTCGTAGAAAAATTTTATCGTTTGTGTGTTCAATTTGACAAAAGGACTTAATCGCGTAAAGAGTAAAAGTTGCATACTATAGTGAAAAGTGCTAGAATGATGATGGCTTTTTAATATGAGGTATTAAAAGGAAAATAGCCCATTTTAAGTTAGTGGGTGGCATATGACAAGATTGACCTTAATTTATATGTTGTTTTTATTTTTATTAAAGGTTAAAATAGTAAAACATTAAAAAAATGTTATTATATGTTTAATAATATGAAATTAAAAGCCATCATGTTTGTTATTTCTTCTTCATTGCCGTATGTGAGCTAGGAAATAAAGGTTTAAAGGTTTTGAGCATTCGGTCATACATTCAAGCTAAATCGGGTATGTATTTTTAGTCGGTTTTGATAATTTTTACGTTTTTGTGATCGTTGCTTCGTATACTATCCGACCCATGTTAAAATTTTTGAATCTAAGCATGCTTGATGTTCGGCTATTGATAGGTTCATATGGTTTTGATGTTTGATGATTTTAGATAAAAGATAAGTTAATGATTAGTATTTTATGTATTGGAAGTTTTGATGAATTTTTGTTTTTAGGGCCAATTTGTAAAAATAAAATTTTAGAGGGTTTAATTGCAAAATAAATAAAATGGAAGGGCTTGTAAAGCCCCTAGGAATATTCGGCCCTTGTATAGTCTTGGCAAATTGGGAGTATTTTGTGTTTTGTGTAATTAGTACCAAAATGCAAAATTTTGAAATAGTAGGGGTAAAATAGTAAATTGCATGTTGATGTGTTTTGGGACTAAATTGAAGTGATTTGTACTTGAATAAGCTGAATTTAATGTGTTTTAGATCAAGAGCAAAGAAAAACGAAATTAGATCGGGAAGACGAAGGTTCTCGAATAGCCGATTTGCACGGTCTCATCGACAGTAGAGGTAAGTCTTTAAGCGAATATATGTTAATAAATGATTTATAATTATATTGAATGATAAAATTTGAATACTTTTGGCATGAATATGTGAACTAGTCGAATACAAGGGTGCTAAATTGAATTGATTGAAGTGTTATAAAATGTGATGTGAACAAATAAAATTTTTGATTGGATATGTGAAAATAATTGGTGATATATGAGTTGTTGTAAAGTTAGCCCTATGGATCGTGGAATTGAAGAATAACCACACTCGATATTCGGGCTTTGAGCCTAGCAGCCCTCGTGTCGGTGACATATTTCGGGCTTTGTGCCTAGCAGAGCCTCGTGTCTTGTGACATATTTCGGGCTTTGTGCCTAGCGAGCCCTCGTGTGCATTGACATAATTCGGGCTTAGTGCCTAGCGAGCTTAATGCCGGTGTTATGATTTCGGACCTCGAATCAGCAGGCTTAGTGCCGGTATGTGTGAGATTCAGGTAATGTTAGTAATATCTAGCTAATGAATTAAGTATGCCTAAGCTTTTGGGAGTGAATTTGCAATTCGATTATAAGGTATGTATTAAGCATACTTTAATGTTAGGATTATATGCTATATTGCTAAGTAAATGAAATGGTGAAAGAAAGTGGTGTGTTTATAATAGATGGAATGTAATTATGATGTATACTATGATTGAAATGTTTATAGAAAAGCATGAAAGTAGTAAATATTTGTATAAGTAAAATTATAAGTATAAGTGGATAATTATTTTATTCAAGATATAATATACTACGGTGAAGAAATGAAAGTTGATATATGTACAGGAGAAAAGATATTCGGTTTGGGTAAATTAAATATTAAGTTTTGGATGTTTCATGTTAGGAAATGTTCTATTGAATGCTTGTATACTCGATTGTCATATTGAGGTTGCTTAAGACTTACTAAGCTAGCATGCTTACCTTACGTGTAACCCTTGTTTGTTTTATAGATTTCGTTTAAGCTACGGGCTCAAAGGATCGTCGGAAGTATCAACCACACTATCAACTCCTTTTGGTACTTATATATTTGGTTTTTAAATAAAAAGGCATGTATAGACTAACTCTATGTCTGAATATTGTTTTGATGATGTATAATAGCCATGCGAAAATGGCTAGTTCTTAATGTTAATATTAAATGATGTAAATCTATCCTTGGTGCGTGATGCGTGCATGTTTCGGTTGGATAAATAAATGAATGCATGATATAGGTATAATTATATTTATATATGTTTCATGCTGAATAGGTAGGATTTATGACATATATCCATGAAACTATTTGGTTTATAAATAAGTTCTGAGTAATAATTAGTATTATGGTTGCTCGGTTATGAAATGAAGTTATTAGAAGTGTATTTTTTTTATGAATAGTGGGTGCAAAAATGAATAAATGTCTCGGCTTGCAGGTTATAAAATGGAATGATCGAGTCTTATATTTATGCTTCATAAATCTATGGATTCTGGGATATCTTTGTCATAAATGGGAAAATTAGATAAGAGCATATGTGCATGCATTATATGTTCGGATAAATTAATTGAGTAGTAAGTTTGGGTTAGATGTGCATGAAACTGTAATGTTTAAATGTTATGAAACGAAATGAAAGAAATAGGTTTGTATTATGTGGAATTCGAATATGTGGTTGATTAAATGATAAGTTTGAAATGGTAAAGATGATGAGTTTATAAATCATGGTAAATGCGAACCTAGATTGAGTCTTTTGTATGTGTGCAGATATACTATAAAATGATATGAGAGTTTATGATTAACTATGCATGTGCATATGAGTTATGAAATGACAAGTTGATAATTGAATAAGTGATAGTTATATTTATGTTACTGCATATGCATAAAGCGATAGGCGCATACTCAAACTTATGATAAACATTTAAATGACATATAATCTTTAATTCAACGGTTGATTTGTACAAGCATGAATTAAATCTCTTTGAGTTTAATAAACATATGAATTGTGATAAATGGCTGTAATGATCTGTATTGAGTCCGGTAATGCTTTATAACCCTAATCCAGCGACGGGTACGGGTTAGGGGTGTTACATTATCTTTTTGATAGTTGCTTCAACTCTTCCTGTATCATCGAAATTTTCCATCCGTTTCCCCATACCCTGCGGATTGCGATTCTCCTCCTGATTCATAAGTCCTTCCATCCAATTTTCCAATATCCTGCCTGTTTGTCTAATGTCGTCCAAAACATCAGATTCTGATGTCTTTTCTCCTTCAAGATTATTGTTTAAATTTCCTGTGTAAGTATGCTGCATCCCCATCTTCTTCACAAAAGCATTAAATTTTAATGACTCTTTTCCCATTGCTCTTGATTCTGCTTTTAATGCAATAGAGAAAGGAGGATCTTCTCTGACTTTGTCTTTTCTTGAGTTTAAATCTGGCGGCAATCATCAAGCTATGATCCAATCTGCGCACCCAAAACAATAAACTGGCAGTTTCTCATATTTGAAAGCAATCCAAGTCTTAACTCCATTATCAGTTGACATAAACAGCCCTCTTCTAAGTGGATTTTGAACATCAAGATTAACCCTAATTCTGCAATTATCCCCGTTAATTTTTGATCTAATGACTCTGTCAAAAGTACATCCAATAGCATGCATAAGATCCTTCTTGTCAAATTCAGGTAAAATTGGGCCAATTTTAATCCAAAACAGAGAAGAAATAAGTTTAATGCTATCCCTATCAATTGGATTCCGTAATCGTTCAAACAAAATTAAATACTTACGAAACAACCAAGGCCGTCCTTCCATGATCAACTCCAAGTCATCTTCCGAATCAAAGATGATTAAGAAAAGATTCTGCCCTGTCGTCTGGATCTCAAACTTTCTCTTAGTTTTCCATATACTCCTCAACTGTGCCCTCAGACTATCCGGATTAAAAGCCTTCCTTGTCCATACTGAACAGATTAGAGTCGGCTTTTCATCTGGTACCACCATAGATCTTTTGATAGATAACTGAACGAGCTCTTCTGCTAACAGTGAGATCTCCTCACTGCTTTCCCTCTCATCGCCACCACCCTCCTCCATCCTAGACTACAGTAGTTACCACCCTCCCTAGGACTCTTGTGGAAAGCACTCTTGGTTTTCAAGAGGGAACTCAATTGTGAATCTTGAAAATTAGTTAAAATTAAATACATTTTTTAATTATAGATAATAAAACTTTGATTTTAAATATTAAATTTAATTATTTAACTAGATTGTTTTTACTTATTCATTATTCAAATTTATTTTTTGCATTATATTATTTAAGATAGTTAAATATATAATAATTATTTATAAAGTTATTTGAAAACAATGATAAAATATAATGAATAGATAAATTACGAAATTTATAAAATACTTTTTTTAAAAATATGATATTTCATTTTTAAATTTTTTTATGTTAAAATTAAAATTTAAAATAGATAATAATATATATAATATAAATAAATATTTAAGTTAAACCAAATGGATAAATTGTCTAATTAAATTTTATTTAAATAATATTTATCCAAAATTTAAAAATTATTATTATCTAAATAAATATTTAAGATAATATAAATATATAAAAATTATTTTTAAGTTATTTGAAAATAATGATAAAATAGATAAATTATGTAATTTAAAAAAAAGTGAGAACTAATTTTTAAAAGTTTTTATATTAAAATTAAAAATTTAAATAGATAATAAATATTTAAGTTAAATCATATAGATAAATTATCTAATTAGTTTTTATTTAAATAAATATTTATCTAAGTACAAAAAAAAAAAAAACAAAAAAAAACAAACATAGATATACTTGTTGTTGCAATGTTATATATGATATTTTGATTTGATTCAATTTTTAGAAATCACTAACAACATTATTAAATTAGCACCATTTTAGGTATGATATATTGCATCCACAAACTATTATATTAATTCAATATGAAAATAAATAAATAAATATTTATTTATTTATTTAAATGTATACAATCAAATTAAAATCAAAATTTATCTATACATATGAACCACAATTCAAATTTTTTGTATATATTACACCAAATTATAATTTGCGCATCAAATTACCAATTAAAACAAAGTTAATATATAAATTTAATATTTATTCCATAATCAAGATATCCTAACATAATAATGAAGTTATATATAATAACGTGGCATCTGGTTCCTTTATTTCTTCACTAAAACTTATATGATAAAAATTAAATATACTAAATAGGTGACAATTTGTAATTTGTATGATGTGTTACAGACATTACTTTCACTTATAATTTTTGAAAGATGCAGTGAAAGCTTTATTTTTCAAAATAAATCAATATAAAAGTGCGGATGCCTGTGACTCCAAAAGAAACTTACAGGTTGGCATGAAGTAAAAGTCCCCAAGTATAAGATAAAAGGTCATATCTTTGATAGTATCTACAATCCAGGCATCATGCCAGGAGTGTAGGGCACCCCAGACCTGGAGATCCATTCATCAACGTGTAAGAAATCGTGAGGTGTGTACAACTTGGCATGTTCTTCGTTGAAAGTCTTGAGACCTCTCCATTTAACTCTCTTGGACGTATCGGCACCAGGTCCCCTGTTGTTAAACTCCGAATACACCAAAGTGTCGAGAGCGAAGCTGCCGTTCCACGGCAACCAACCCTCGGGGGCAATGATGTCGTCAATATGAGATTGCATGATGATGGTCCTGGAGAACTCCTTCCATGGCCGACCAAGGTACGCCTTGTTCTTGTTTTTCACTGACATGTATTTTGGCTCAGCAGTGAAGGTGCAGTTGTGGATGACCATGCCGGTGACCTCACGACGTTCGGACCTTCCTTGAGCAGTGACGATGCATTTTTGGTTAGACATCGGCTTCCTCACGATGATTCTGCAGTTTTGTAAGACCGCAGCCGAGTCGCCGAAGATGAAGTCAATGGTTCCACTTATGATGCATTCCCTATAGAACTGGCGATGGCTGTGGACGTAAAGGGTGTCTTGGTACCCAGCAATCTTGCAGTGGTAGAAGATGGATTGATCGCTTTGGACTCGAAGTGCGACGGCTTGGTGCTTCTTGGCTCCAGCAGTGTTGAGGATTCCAATGTTCTTGGCCATGAATTTTTCACCAATAACAGCTGCAAGCAAGGGTTCAAAAGCAAATTGAAGAAAATGAAAGTCTGAGCAAAATAGGAATAGGATATCAAAGTGTTATATATAGAGTACTTGCCAACTGTTGCAGTCCTGAAGGTGTTAACTCCATCAACGTAGTTCAATTTACCGGTGATGATGGTTTTTTCTGGGCCATCTCCGATGAACACGACGTTTTTCATCTCCTTGGTGACGATAACTTGCTCTTTATAGACACCTTTTTTAATGTAAATAACAAATGGAGTGGTACCACGCTTAGGGATTTCTTTCAATGCATCGTTGATGGTTCCATATTTGCCACTCTTATCCTTGGCAACAACAACATTCGGTTTAAGGTCGAATTTTGAACTATTTTCAAGGAGCTTCCGTTGGGTTGAGCTGACCCATGAAGGGAATCCACCTTGATCATGAGACAAGAGCCTGCGTACGACGCCTTGAGTGGCACCTGAAAGGTGGAGTTTCTTGAGAGATAAATCCAACTCAGAAACCATGGCCAAAGCATTGCTACTAAGCTCCTGAGCAGTCTTCAAAAGTGCCCTCATTTTTTCCCCGCTTTCACCTCTTGTTTTAATGAATCCATCCAAGCAAGTTTGCTGGTATGTGATGGAACCAGCCAGCCAAATCTTGAGGTTTTCCACGTATTCCTCGTATTTGTCCACATCGAATTCCCCCATTTGCTTGAAAGAGTTGTTAAGGTCATCAATGGCGTACCCCATGAGCTCATGGCAATTCTCAAGAGCCTGCTTAGCCCTTGGGCGGCCCTTCACCAACTCCTTCAAGGTCGTAGAGTTGGTGATTACCGTTTCAATCTCGGTCATGGCAGCTTGGAAACCCATCCTAATAAGCTCCTTGGGATCAGTGGTGTTGGCATTTGAGAGACTATTCTCACATGATTGTTGGTAATCAGTGGGTTGGCAAAGCTCTTTGATTGCCTTGCTCGCACTCTTTACTTCGCCCGAATCACCATCGCTCTTCCCACTTTGGGTGACACCAACCGTCACCGCTACCACCACCGCAACCAGCAAAACGGAACAAATACTGATAACTGCAATGTTGTTCGCCATGCTCAAGCAGATAATCTCACGCTGGCTACTATTAAAAAAGAAAAAGAAAAAGAAGAGAAACCCTTTACGTAAACCAAGATTTACGTAAATGAAAAAAACTTAAACCGAGCGGCTGGGGCACTTTTTGGGGTTGCCCCTTGGGCTCTAGTTTTGAATAACCTCTCCTCCAATGGAGTTTTTATACAAAAGGAGGAAAAGAAGGGAAGTTTTGAACATGAACCATTAAGTAAATAGCTAATTTCTGTTAAGAAACTGAAGGATGGAGAGAGGTTGTATTATAATTATATTATCTTCTAAAAAGTTATGGTGTGTTACCTTCTTTCCTACTAAAATCTAGGGCTTCGCTAGGAATATGGTGACCATTGTCTGAAATAGTTCGTGAGGGTTATGTTTGCATCCAATTTTAAGCCTTTTGCAAAAGGATCTAAAACTCGGTTTAACGCTTACTAAATGGACCTTTAACCGACTTCTAATATTAGTATTTTCCTTTTAACTTCTTTCTCTTTCTTTCAACTGCATTAATTAAACTAGAAATTATAATACAGTTACGTTTAAAAATAATATAAAAAATAATAATACAGACCAATTACAAAGCATCATGTTACTATGGGTCAAACCAAAATTACCATAAATAAAAATGATACCATCACATACGATGCCAAAACTATTTTTCCTAATTAAAAATAAAATAATCATTTAATATTAACAATGAATTGTTTTATTATTAGTTTATCACAATAAAATGGTTATTTTATTTTTAGTTAATGATAATATAAAATTTTATTATTTATTTCTTCACTAATTAGTAAAAAATAATTTTGGGACGATAGGCGATGTCATATTTTTTCACATCAATAATTTATTTTATTGCTTGGGAGAAGAATAACAGTGTTTCATTGTTACAAATATGGATTATTGAAAACAAAAAACACATGTATTAGGATATTTCCTTTTGAACTCCACAATATTTTATTATTTATCTGATATGATATGAATAGTTAAAGGAAATTCCTCAAAAAGAACATGGATTATGAGAGTAAATGATTCATCATGAATAACTTAACAGGAGAAATCACTTTATAGATATCTTTACTTCAGAATAAAACAATTAAAATTGGGCTTAATCAATTGAAATGTGATAATTTTGGCTTAACCCATAGTAACTTTCGCTTGACATGTACTATTTAATAATTGGTATAAAAATTTCTTCGTTTACAAACACATATACAATACGTATGGAATTAAAATAAAAATATAGTTTTAACTGTGAGTGAAAGGAAATTTAAATAGCTAAATATATCGGATTAAAAATATTAAATGTTCATGGCATTATTATTTTTGTTGAGTTAATATCGAGTTAACTTGTGACATTAACTCAATTAATGACATTATTAATATATACAACAAACAAACGCGGGAGAAACAATTTGTGTAGTAATATTGGAATGTATATAATCAATGAGCCGTCATGCATTTATTAGAAACAATCAAAACAATAAAGCAACAACTTAGGGGACTCCACCCATTAAAATGTGACACCTCACGAAGCAAGAAAAGCAGCAGAAAGAACCAAACAAATAAAGAAAAGAAAACAAACAAAAGCCAGAAACAGCTGTAGAAACCCATTCATCTTCCACAGCTGCAAACGCATGACCAGAAATGCTTTAACGCCGTATGAATTTGCTATCGATCGACAATCATGGTTGAAGTCGTACCAAGAACTGCTAGTAAGGAATTAGATCTAGCAAACATCCATTGTGCTCATAACTCTCAAACAAAATCAGACCCTCCTCCACCTATCTCTGTCCACCACCGTCAGAATTGAAGATGGTCTTTCCTCCACCCAACAAACATCCCTCTTCCGGAGAAAACCTTCACAGGCCATCAGGTGAGCCACCATAATGCCTCCTCTTTTAATATGTTCTGTGGATTACGTTGTTTAGGGATGAGAACAATGTTGGTGTCATTAATTTCAATAAGGGATGCACCGTCATTAAGTACATGTAAACAAAAACGCATACATCATTACCCACTATATGCCAAAATTTTTGATAAAACAAAGCAAGCATACCATCACTACCTGCTACCTTAGCGGACGCCATCCCCCGAACTACTAACAGATGCTTCTTCGCAATGAATTTAGATTGCAAATAAGTATTAATGTCGTTAGTAACATGAACCGAGATATAAGATAACAACCTGCTCATACCCTTGGACCTTGAGTCGTAAATAGATCAATAAAGTACTGGCAAGCCACTCTTTCAATCTCCCACCCCCCTCAACCAAACTCCAATCAGTACCCTCAATTCGGTCCTCAACGTTAACTCGTCGGCGTTGCATAGCAAACCTATGGAAGAACATAGTGTTACGGTCACCATGCCGCAACCATGTAGCTCAAGCTCTCTGTTCCCAATACCTCTCAGCCTTATCAATCTCAAGGTTAAGATGCATCTTAGCTAGCACCATCTCTTTAAGTACATCATCCTTTGGAGCCTCATCAACAAGAGCATAAAGGCGTTCCTAGAGCCGACGAACATCCAATTTCGACAAGCCTTGAACTCTCTTGGCCCAAGCCATCAAACCCTCACCCATCGAGCAAATGTACACAGGAACAGAGCCCACTGAATCCTCCCAAAGATACTTAACCTCAGCCTCACAAGACTTTTTCAACAACCAAGAAACCTCAAACCAAAGGTCCTAGCCTTATGCCCCTGCATATACGTAAAATACGTATCAAGCAACAACGGGCAATGGTCAAAGATGGAATGCACATAATGGGTGAGTTTATAGTTTGGAAATAAGTCTCTCCACGCCAACCGAGCCACCCCCTATCAAGTTGCTCCCGAATATTATTTTGTGGAAATTTTCCCTTCTCCCACGTGTACCAATGCCCAACATACCTTGGATCAAAGAGCTCAACATCCTCGAGCATAGAGAGGAAATCATCCATAAGCCTTTCATCCCTTAGCCGCCCTCCCTGCTTTTCATGAGAACATAAAATTTTATTGAAATCCCCCAGAACTATTCAAGGGTACTCAACATTAGCAGCTAATTATCGCAAAAGATCCCATGACTAATAATGCCTACTCTCAACTGGTGATCCATAGAACCCAATAAACCACCGCTGATTCCCTTCTAATCCTCCCCACCAAAGACATCAATATGACCAAAAGAATTACCGCGTAAACAAATTTTACATGCCTCCTTACAACTCAGTGTACCAATGCCCAACATACCTTAGATCAAAGAGCTCAGCATCCTCGAGCATAGAGAGGAAATCATCCATAAGCCTTTCATCCCTTAGCCGCCCTCCCTGCTTTTCATGAGAACATAAAATTTTATTGAAATCCCCCAGAACTATTCAAGGGTACTCAACATTAGCAGCTAATTATCGCAAAAGATCCCATGACTAATAATGCCTACTCTCAACTGGTGATCCATAGAACCCAATAAACCACCGCTGATTCCCTTCAGAATCCTCCCCCACCAGCACATCAATATGACCAAAAGAATTACCGCGTAAACAAATTTTACATGCCTCCTTACAACACAGAGTTAAACCTCCCTTCGACCTAGTACTACCAACCTCAATACCACAAGAAAAATCCAAACTCCTACGAACCTTCTCCATCCGACTACTCTGTAGCTTTATTTCAATGAAAAAGCCACACTTAGGTTCAAATCCTTCAACATATGTCAAAGGTGTCGTATTGTAGGGCGAATTAATCACGTGTGGTAGGGGGAATGTTGAACAAAACTCTAAGGTAAGCTCTGAGTAAGTGGGCTCGACGATGGAGAAGAACCGGTCCTAAAGAGCTATAGCAATCAGTGCGCAGACTCTATTAGCTAAATGAATCTACTCCAAGGTTGCCCAATCAATACATAGTCCTAATCCCAATGGTCACTGTCTAAGATATTGATATAGGTCCTCCTGGGGACCTTGTGAAAATTGGAGACATGGATGGCGTGCATCGCCGGAAGCACTCGACGATGAGGTCGCACTCGGAGTCTTCCGCTTTTTCGAAGTGAGGACGGCGACCTTAAATTTTCCTCTAGTGTTCGCTGTAAGAGCCCAAATTTGCCCGGGCCCGATTAAAACCAAAGAAGCCAAATAAATAAAAAACCAAAATAAAAAAAAATAGTCCAAAATACAAAAGACAAGCCCAATAATAACAGGCCTAATACCAGCCCAAATGCCTAACCCTAAGCCTTAGCCCATAACAGATAACAAGCAGAAACCCTAGCTAGCCAAAGCAGCGTCGCAAGCCTCCACGTCACCACGAGCGCCGCATGCCTCCGTACCGCCACGTCCTCCTCCGTACGGTGGTCGTACTTGCGAAAGGGACAAACTACGACAACAAATAGCACAGCAGAAGAGAAATACCAAATAATATTGTATTTTTTTTCTTTTCTTCATTATTCGGCTATAAAAGTCGAACACAAAAGCATTGTAAGGGGTCTCTACACTTTTTTTTACGAAAAAAGATCAATACAAAGAAAAAACAAGCATATTAAGCAAAGGTTATTTCCTTTACATTTTTTTCTTTTTCTCTTCGCAACCGTTTATATACGTACAAAAATTTTGTTTTTATTTTTAAGTTATATACATATATACTAGAATATATTATAATATAAAAAAAAAGAAAAAAAGCTTACTCTTTAGAGTTTCGGCCACCGTCTACGGTGGCCGACGGCGGCGATCCACGGCGGCGTTGGCGGGCCGGTGACGGCGCGAGCTTGGGGTCAAAACCCTAGCAAAGAAAAAATAACTCCCCCCCCTTTTTTTGCTTTTTAAAAAAAAAACAAAATGGCAGAAATGAAAAACAAAGAAAAATTTTGGCCTTTATAAGTGATACAGAACGACGTCGTTTAGGGCTTGTTCCATAGGCCTCAAAACGGCGCCGTTTTGCCCAGATCCGCGTGCAGCTGACCCGACCCGAAGGGATCCGCGTGTTTTTGCAACTTTTGGGTTATTTACCCTTTTGGCCCTTTCGCATTTTTTTTCTTTTTAATCCAGTCTTCTTTTATTTTTAATTTGGCCCTTAAATTTTATTCCGGTTTCATCTGGGTCCCTTACAAAGCGCCGCGTTTTGAAGGGTGGGGATATTTCCTGAAACACCCCAAACCCGGCCCACGAGATTTGACCAGATTTGGTATGTTCCTCAAGTAAACCGGTTCAAAATTCTTTTGTTACTTAGGAAAAACTTGTATGATTTTTAAAAAATATTGTTTGAGTTGGGCTTGAGTTGAAAACAAATTTATCTTATGTTAAAACCCATTTATTTAAGGTGACAAAACATTTAGAGTTAATTTTAAAAAGGAATTTACTTAAACTTTAATTGATAAAAATCCATAAACATAATAAATAAAAGAAAAATAAAGTAAACCACAATGGCCTTATTATATCAATGATCCCAAAGTAAAACTTAAAATACTTAAAATAAATTGAAAGTCCAAATCATAAATTTCTTGCTATGCATGGCCACCTTTAAGCTCCTGCCGACCCGGTCCATTACCGCTCATCACCAAAAAATATTCCCCAAGCGGGGTGAGTCAACAGACTCAATGTGTACACAACACTAAGTCATAATAGAATCAGGCATGCAAATGATACACATTCAAATCATAGAATACAATTAATGATGCATTCCCAAACCCAAACCTAATTAACCATCCGCTACACACCACCCGTACTGCCAGGTCACACCGTGGGGACTACTAAGTCAACCCTCCATCCGCTACACACATCGAAGGCGCCATTGCGATCGACGTGCTCATCGCCCATATAATTTGTGTCATTAGACACCATATTCAAATAATGTAACCGGTTACCAAATTCGGATAATGTAACCGGTTACCATATTCAAATTTTGTGACCGTAGTCACCATATTCCGTTGGTGAGACCGAAGTCAACACCTTCTTCCCTTTCTCATATATCCCGAATGCCCCATAAATGCATAACATACTTAATTTCTCATTATTCACATGTTAACAATATAACATATTCGTAATCCTATCGAAAGTAGGAAACGTGCACTGGTACTCTTACCACATTTGTGGTACTTAGCCACATTCACATTCTTATGCATATTCATATATTAAAATAATTGCCATATGATATATTGAAAGTTAGTGTGAGTACACACATTCTTAATAATACATTTAATTTAAACATAGCCATGAACCTATCAAAACTTAGGGTAGGGTACACACCGATTTGCTTAACGAATTCCTTGAAATCCCAAATCGATCTATCGCCTTAGATCTCAAATTCCTACATTTGATTAATCACTTACTAATTTAATAAAAAGCCATTCGGCCATAAATCCAAATCCTAGTAGGATTAGTATTCTTAAAACTTACCTTGAAATTCTCGAATCCCAAAATCCTTGTATCCTCTCATCAAAAATCCCTATAACTACATGTTAGATCAATTTCTAACATTTATTCACAACAAATAACCCTTAGCCGTATGTTAAATATGACTTACCTTAGATTCTTAAATCCCGAAATTCACCGAATAACTAGGGACACACGCGCTTATGGTGTACCTTCTGAAAAGAACTTCTCCTTCCTTGTAGTCGACACTTAGTAAATCCCGAAAGATCTCTTCTGACAATGTATATTAAGGGTATTAGAATCTTAATTTCGACAGCCTTAAAAGAAATAGAATGGGAATCTAACCTAATCTTACCCTTCATCAAGAATTTGATGGAACTCTTGCTTGAACCCTTAGCGATGATTCGGCTATGGCTTTGATGTGGATAACAATTTCGGCTCTTGAGGCTTAGTGAGAAATCGACTAGGGCTATTGGTATCTTCTGGCTTTTGATTGTGTTTGTAATAGAAGAAGAAAAGAAAAGAGAAAAAGAGAATAATGGCAGAGAAAATTCTACAGAGAGAAGAGGAGAAACTTTAGAGAATTTCGAGAGGTTTTCTTGAAAAGAAAAGAATGAATGAAGAATAGCCTTACTCTTCCTTTTATAGCCAAAATTACTAGCTAGAGTCCTTTACTTGGCCACCACTCTTCTATTTTGATAGCTTTATCCCTTGATTTATCACTTTAATAAAACTTAATCCAATAATTATCTCTTATCTCTTAATAAAAATAATACTAATAATAATCCTCTTTTATCTCTTCCTTATCTATCAAAATAAAAGAAATAATATCCACATTTATCTCTTGAAAATAATCTAAAATAAATCCATTATTTATCCCTTATTTATCCAACCTTTATCTCTTAAAAATAAAAGAATAAAAGCTCTTAATTTATAGCCATGTGCCGTCCACCTCACTTCTTCTCGGAAGCAAAATAAAATTTCTTTTATTTGCTTCCCATGTGACTCGAACTCGGCCCAACACCTTGCATGTGGCGCCATTTCCAGAGGCCCTAAGTGGCATCTTCAGCCATTTTTCCAAGCCTGTTTGTGTGTCAAATTCCTCATATTATTTTTCTTAAGGCCACCTTGCCTTAGTTTTCTCTTTTTAAGCCTTAAAACTTGACATTTCTTTACATTTCCAAGTTTCCAAAAATTTTCGTTTGGCTCTTTAAACTTGACATTTCCTTACATTTCCAAGTTTCCAGAAATGTTTACTTTCCTCTTTTGAATCATTTCCACATCATTTCCTTACATCCCCTAGTTTCCAAAAATGTTCACTTTCCTCTTTTAAACTTAACGTTTCCAAAGCATTTCCTTACATTTCCATACATTGCCTTATATTTCCATACATTTCCATGCACCTTAGGGTTCCTAGAACTCCTCAGAACACATCCAACACACCCACTGAGCCCACTATCTCATGAATTACACACGAACGCATAACCCCTAATCTAGGATGTTACATTTCCCCATTTGGTCCCTCCATTTTATTCGCGCGTTACGATTAGGCCCTTTTCTTTATTTATATTCCCAATTTTGGCCCAAAACCTTGTTTTAATCTCAATTTAGCCCTTTAATTATTTATTCTCTTAAATCAAAGCATATGAGTTAAATAAAAATTTATTCTTGAGAATTCGAAAACGTTGCGTCCTAACTCACTGGATGTGACATTTCGTTATTTCGGGATAAGGATTTCTAAAAAATAATAAAGGCAATATTTTGAATTTGGTATTTTGAGAAATTGTGCCCTAACTTACTCGGTTCCGATTTTTCATTTGACCCAAATAACCGAATATCCTTCTTAAATTCAAATACATGAGTTTTAAAAGTTAAAAGACAAGTTCAGTTTCGGGAATTTGAAATGTCGTACCCTAACTCACTAGGCGTGATATTTTATTTCTTCTAAATAAGAGGGTCCTATCTTTCATTTTAATTTATTCAAGTTGTCTTTTAAATAAAAAGGATCGTATTTTAAAATCTCTTCAAATTTTCGACATTAAGACATTAATTAATCAATTTGGTACCAATTTTGGGCGTTACGAGGGTGCTAATCCTTCCTCGTACGTAACCGACTCCCGAACCTGTTTTCTCAAATTTTGTGGACCAAAGTCATCGTTTTAATAAATCAAAATATTTTAACGATCAATCTCAAGGTGACCCGATCACACCTCAAAAAAAGATTGGTGGCGACTCCATTTTCATTTCTAAAGTCGACCCCGTTTTCCAAAGAAAAAAATGGTTTCGACAGCTTGACGACTCCACTGGGGACCATTTGAGAGTTAAGCCGTAAATTGAATATTTGTTGTCCTTGTGTCAAAAATTGAAAATTTGATTTGAAAAATTACGATCCCTTTATTGCATGTGCTTGAGTCATCTTATTTGATTACTGTGGTTTGAGTCTTGTAGAACACTTTTGCATCATATTGCATGACCGCTGGGTCACACCCTTTTACGTGGGAGCGAGAAGCTACTCCTTCGTGAGGTTTTCACCTCCGTGCAGGATAGTGGATCGCTTTCAGGATACATCCGTACCTATGTATTCGTGAGATTTTCATCTCCGTGCAGCCATAGGGAAATGTGTCCCCCTGAACCGAACTCGGTCCGTATGAGCCTATAATGGGTGAGGATTGAGGAATCTGCTGGTTCAGGTATCTCAACTTTAGAACCGAACCGCATATAGAGAACCCTAGGAGCCCACCCTAGGAAGAGCTATGCTAAACCTTACCAGGTCACCCAGATATGTGCTTGTTTGTTTTTTCTTTTCTTTTTTTTCATGCTTCGAATTTTGTTTTTATATATTGTACTGACTTTTTGTGTCTTATCTTTGTTATTTTGCATGCATTTTCATATTTAAGAGGTGTCGATTCGGGTTCAATTACTAAATTAGAGAGCTGATAATGGAAAACGAATTTCTTGATAAAGTGGAAGATAACGCGACTGTCCGAACTTGGTTAGAAATAACACAATTAGAGAAGAGGGATAGTCTAGTTGCGGGGTATGTGTCAGAGTTATGAGACTACACTCGTATTAGTGTTACGTAAAATAATCTTCAAGAGTTAAAAGTGATATGGGATCAGTGGAACGATGAGGCCAAGAGGTTGTTCTACCATAAATATGGGGATTTTTCGTACTTACTTGACATCAAGGTAGACGAGCAGTTATTTCGAGCCCTCACTCAGTACTGAAATCTCGCATATAGTTGCTTTACCTTTGGGAGAGTGGATTTGGTACCCACCATAGAAGAATACATAGCTCTACTGCATTGTCCGAGGGTTCAAGTTGATAAAGTCTATTCGAGAGCTGCTTATGTCCCAGCCTTTTGGAAGAAGTTGATGAGCATAACGGGAATGAGTTAGCAGTGGATTACATCTAGGATTAAGTAAAAGGGCGAGTGTAAGTACATCCCATGGAGGAATTTGATGGATTTGATTTTAGCTCATCCTGATATGAAGAAGAGAGTTGATGTCTTTGCATTGAGCATCTACGGATTGATGCTATTCCCTAGGGCTTTAGGGTATATAGATGAAGCGATCACAGATCTCTTCGACCGACTCAGTAAAGCGGTCACACCAATTCCTGCAATCTTGGCCGAGACTTTTAGGTCATTGAATGCATGTAAAAGATCTGGAGAGGGCAGGTTCATAGGGTGCGCACAGTTGTTTTTGGTTTGGTTTCACAATTACTTCTGGAGGGTGGATAAGACTTCTTATCGGGTCTTCACTGATAATTATTCCCCACTGAAAGAGATAGCAGCAACACCAAGAAGAGATAATGTGTCAGAAGAGAATTGGATGGCACTTCTCCAAAATCTTTAGGAAGAGGATATTGAATGGAGAGCTCCTTGGTTGGTGCCCAATGAGATCCTGTTTCGATGCAGGAGCTTTAATTGGGTCCCTTTTCTCGGAATTTAGGGAGCCATTGGTTATGCTCCTTTACTTGTACTAAGACAATACAGATCAAGGCAGTTTATACCGGCAACGCATGGTCTATCACAATGCGAGTTCTCGTATAAAGGAGATAATTACAAGAAGAGGGTCAAGGAGATTTCCACTGCTTGGAATCAGACTCGTCGGATGAAAAAGTTGACGATAGGATCAATGACTACTCCCGAGTATAGCAGATTGTTCAGTAGAAGGATTAATGACAATATCCCGGGGCCAAGTCTGGAAGGTGTTTGACTGATAGAAGAATACTTACAGGTAGTCCCATCAGAATTGGAGATAATAAAACAAGATTTTGAAAAGAAGAATCGGGAGCTAGAAAAGAAGATAGAGCAATTGGAGGAAGAGAGGATGCATTTAAGGTTAGATGTCGACATTCAAAAGTTAGAGGCTGAGAAGCAAAAGAAAAGGAAAAATAAAGCTGAAGAGGATTTGGATGATTTGAAGACGGTTTATAAGAAATTACATCTCTCAATGAGAACTGTTGGATTGGGAAAAACATCAGAGCAGTGGCGGCAGGAAGTTCAAGCGGAAAGGACCAAAGCTGATCGGTGGAAGAGAAAATTCCAAGAGGCTCAAGCTCAGAGAAAGGCTCTAGAAAGGAGTCTATCAGAAGCCCAAAATGACAAAGGGGAATTAAAGGCCAGAGTGGCAGAGCTTGAAAAAGCACTTTATCAGTATAGAAATCGTAATTCTGTGGCTGAGCTGAGAACCAGTTTGAACAAAATTGAAGAAATGAAAGGAAGAATAGAAGAGCTAGAGTCTGCTTTGCAAAGTTGTGAGCTTCGGGTAGAGCTTCTTGAAGTAAATGAGGAGCATTGGAAGGAACAACTTCATCACTCTCAGAGTCAAGTTAGGGACCGAGATTACATTATGGGCGAAGTCGTGGATCAGATCCGAGAGGTAGCTGACCATCTGCAAACCTTGGCAGTTCAGGCCGACACGCTAAGTGTGAAGTACGAGCTGGAATCAGACAGGGGTTAGGAGCTAGCTTTGTTGCTTAGGAAAGTTAAAACTCTGAGCATTAGGCAAAAGCCATATTTGTAATCCGTTTTATGTAAATAGCTTTGTTTTCTAATAAAGTTTTCTAAATGGAATTGAATCAGAATCGACGTCTTTTGCATTTCATGCATCTGCGTTGCATTGCATCATATGCATTAAAGTTCACTAAAAGTTTCTAATTAATTAAAAATTATTAAAGTAATCTGGAAACCGACAAAAATCAACCAAGCACGCATCCTTACGGTACACGAAGAAAGACTAAAGCAATGGATAAAAGACTAGAAAGGTTGGAACAAATGCAGAAGGAGGACCCTTGTTAGATGTCCGTCCTTATGAACCTGGGAGTGTTTTGGACAATTGGACTGCGGAAGAAATTCCTGTAGTATTTTGAGCTTACTCAGAGTAATGTTCAAAACACACTTGTTGCTTTAAGCCTAGAAGAAATAAGAATTTATTTGTGAAATAGGCTTATGTCCAAACATCATTATGAAATACATATTTGATATCATTTTGAGTAAATATCCTCTCATTCTTTTAGATTCTTTCATTCTTTATATACAAGTAATTATGTTAGATTCTTTCATTCCTTGGATCTTTTTCCAAATCATTCTTTCATCACATTCATACAAATAATTATTCTTAAATCCATTTGTTCTTTGAATATTCCTTCATACCTACAATGGGTCCCTAGATATCAACGACATGAGCGACGCTGCTACTGACTCAGAATCTACTTTTGAGCAAGATATGCGTCTAGAGGGATCTCAGGACTTCGAAGACGACAAAGATTGTAACCTATCTCTTGATTTGTTAAGGATGGTAGAACAAGATGAAGAACATATCCTACCTTACAAAGAGTCATTGGACATTATGAGCCTAGAAGAAGAGAAAGAGGTGAAGATTGGAGCCTGTATCACCACAGAGAGACGTCATTGAGTTATTCCAAGAATTCAAAGATGTTTTCGCATGATCGTATCAGGATATGCCCTGGCTACTGAGACGTGTGGATGCTGTTAAGGCTAAGGAAATCTTAGAAGAGGAACTCATGCTAATGGTTTTACAATGGCCAGGCAAATCATGAGGTTCGAGTACTGCTGGTCCACCATGGAAGGGGATTGCATCGGTTATACCAAGAAATGCCATAGGTGCCAAATTTATGAATACAAGATTCTTGGGCCCCCTTCATCTCTTCATGTATGACTTTTTCCATAGGCTTTCCCTATGTGGGGCATGGATGTCAGTGGGCCAACCTCACCAAAGGCTTCTAGCGGATATCGATTCATCTTTATAGTCGTCCATTACTTCACTAAGTAGGTGGAAGATGCTTCATATGTCAATGTCGCAAGGTCGACAGTCAGCAAATTCTTGAAAAAAAGAGATCATATGTCAGTATAGAATGCCAAAAAGGATCATATCTGACAATACACTAAATTTGAACGACAGCACGATATCAGGAGTTTGCAGTCTGTTCAAGCTCCATATCACCCCAAAACGAACGGTATAGTGGGGGCAACAAAAAAAACAACAAAAATAATAATGATTAAAAAACAAAAAAGAGATCGTGAGGAAAATGATTGAGACTCATAAGGATTAGCATGAGAAATTACCATCTATGCTTATCGAACGTCTGTCAGGACCTTCACCGGGGCAACGCTTTTCTAATTGATTTATGGAATGGAAGCAGTGTTACCCATCGAAGTTGAAATTCTTTCCCTTCGAGTCTTGTTAGAGCTAAAGTTAGATGAAGCAGAATGGATACAGTCTCGATATAATCAGTTGAATTTGATTGAGGAAAAGAGGCTAAGAGCTATTCGTCGTGGTTAGATGTACCAAAAACGAATGATGTGAGCTTATGATAAAAAGGTTCGCCCAAGAGAATTTCACGAGGGGGACCTGGTGTTGAAAAAGATCCTCCCCATACAAAAGGATTTCAGAGGGAAATGAATGCCAAAATGGGAAGGACCTTATGTGGTAAAAAAGGCTTTCTCCGGAAGAGCACTGATTTTGGCCGAAATGGATGGGAAAAACTTGCCCAATCCTATAAATTCGGATTCAGTCAAGAAGTACTACACTTGAAAAGGAAAAGAGGCCAAAGTGAAAACCCGCAAAGGGCGCTTTGAGACTTTCTAAAAAAAAAAAAGAGAAAACGAAAAACGGAGAGGCCAAGGTGAAAATCCGCAAAGGGCGCCTTTAGACCAAAGGGGTTTTGAGTCGAAAACTCGGAAAGGGCGGCTCAAATTGTGATCAAATTGTGATGGGGCATGCGGTGATATTGTTATACCTGAATTAAAAAGGAAGGAGAAATGTTACGTCTTGGGGCATCAACAGAGTACTCTTGATCTCCTAAACACATATTGAGCTTAAATTGGTCTTCAGAAAGTCCGTACAGAGAAGCTCAAGCTGCGATATCTGGGGCACCTATTTCTTTTCCCTTCATCATTTTTTATTCTAGCAATGTCTGCTTTCTTTAATCAACCTATTCTTTTCAGATTTCGTTTATGATAAAATCCATTTTTGTCCATCATTATGATTATTTTCAAGCATTTTGTATTGAAGTAATGATTAATGAACTAATAATACTTTCACAAAAGGAATTTTGCATATTACTCTGGAAACTTCTAAATAATACTAGAACCTGAAACAAGACTTTTGTTTAGAACTCACCAAGCCTAAGGGCTGGAAATATTTGAGAAGGAAACTCTAAACAGTGACCATTTCTTTAGACTTTCTGGGAAAAATGTCGGTTGAACAAGAAGACAGGATATTACATCAGTGATACAACCGGGAGGAACGACGAGCAATGACAACCCTAAGCATTTAAAAGGGGATCATTCTGATGAAATTATGCATTCATTTAGTTAGGAGCATTCGATTCATTATTGGTCATTGCATCCTAATCATTATACATTTTAAAAAGATCATTCTCATGACATTCTGCATTCATGCAAATGTCACCCATAATATCATTTAGTTAGGAGCATTTGATTCATTCCGATCATTGCATCCTAATTATTATACATTTAAAAAAGGGATCATTCTCATGACATTCTGCATTCATGCAAATGTCATCCATAATACATTTAGTTAGGAGCATTAGATTCATTCCGATCATAGCATCCTAATCATTTGGCATAAACATAAACATATGAAATCGAGTCTACAGGACATGTCCCCTAGAGGACGGTGTAGCAACCTCGGTGAAATCACAGATCTTATCTCCTTAAGCAGTAGTGGAGCAGATCGAAGACGGCGAATCTTATCTCCATGAAGCAGTGGAGTAAATTTAAGCCATCAGCCTTATCTCCCTGAAGTGGCAGTGGAGTAGACTGAAGATTATAGATCTTGTCTCCCTAAGCAGTAGTGGAGCAGATCGAAGACGGCGAATCTTATCTCCATGAAGCAGCGGAGTAGATTTAAGCCACCAACCTCGTTTACTTGAAGATATAGCGGAGCAGGTTGAAATTACCAGTTTTTATTTCCTTGAAGTTTCAGTAGAGAAGATTGAAACTACGAATCTCTTCTCCCTGAATTCTTATTTCCTCGAAGTTCCAGCGGAGTAGGTTGAAATTACAAATCCCCCCTGTAAGACCCAATTTATCCCCGGGCCCAGTATCAAAACCAAAAAACAATTAATAAAAAAATAAACAGTCCATTTTACGGTTTTATGAACCTAAAAATTATTAAAATCAGACCTAGCCTATATTTGCCCAAATACTAAAGACCCATTACATCCAAACCCGATTTTTTGGCCCAAACCCCGAAATAGGCCCAATAACCTAATTCTGAAACCAGCCCAAACAACCCAATAATTTCAGCAATCAGAAAACCTTAGGGGTCCCCTTTCACGCCGCAAGTCTCCGCACACGCATGCCATTGCTCGTGCCTCCGTATGACCACCGTATGCCACGTCACCACCATCGTACATCCACGCGGCCTTGTACCTGCAAAAATAAACAGCAAAGCACAACAGGCACGAAGAAAAGAGGAGGAATTTTGTATTTTATTCTTTTGGCTATAAAAGAGAGATCGAAAAACAAATGTAACTTCTTCTCTTACGATTTTACGCATACAGAGAATACAAAAATCAAAAACAGAAAATTGAAAAGGTGATCTCAGATTTCAAATCTTTCCTTTCGCATTCGGATTCTATTTTCTTTTCCGCTAGTTTTTTAGTTTCTTTTTCTTACTGTTACATATGAATAAAAAGAGAGGAAGCGAAGCCTTACCTCAGGAATATGCAATGGATTTCCTTCTGCTTCGTTGAAATCGAGGTTGAGAGGAGATCTTAAGGCTAAAAAACATTCACCGAGGCTCAAAGTACACCAACCGCCGTCTGTGGTGGCGAATCGGTGTTTAGGGGGATGGGTCTAATTCGGCCGATTAGAGAGGAATATGAGATTAGGGTTTTTGTTTTTGTTTTAATTTTCTTTTTCTTTTTTTTTTTGTTTTGTTTTAGAAATGACTGAAGGCTTTAATTTTTTAGGGTTTTTTTTAGTTTTTATATAACGTATGAAATGGCACCGTTTAGGGCCAGTTTCTATCATTCTAAAACGACGCCGTATGGCGCGCTCCGATTTGACCTGACCCGATATCCATGGGATCCGTGTGTTTTTGCGGTGATGGCATAATTGCGCGCTCGGTCCCTCTGTTTTGCATTCTTTTAATTAAGTTTCCTTTTATTTATTTTGTTTTTTTTATTTTGCCCAAAGATTTGCGCGCCGTTTCAAATTAGCCCAATCTGTGTGCTGCGTTTTGATTACGGAATATTTGCTGGTCTAATCCCTGAGTATTTGAGTGTTTTTTAATTCAGTCCTAGATTTTGTTAAACAAATCCTTTATAAAATAGCCTGTGAATTCCATTTCGTTTTCAATTCAGTATTTTTAGTCTTTGTTTAAATTCTTGTACCCTTTTTCGTATTAAATTTATTTATTATTCAAGCTACTTTAATAAAATTTTTTTGAAACCTATTCTACAATATTTCAATTTGATTTATTTTCCATTATCTATATGTATATTTAATTTCTTTTAAAGTTACTTATATATATATATATTTCTATTTTAAATATTAGTATACATAACTTATCACTTTGAAAAAGTCATATTTCATTGTATATTTTAATTTATTTCAAATATTTCTATATCCTATTACTTATATATGTTTATATATTCAAAGCCATTCATTGTTTAGATTTGTACAATTTATTTCAATGTATTTTTTTTATATATACATTTCATAAATTCATTTACAAATAACCCTATTTTAAATAATTTCATAATTCATAGATTTCAAACTTCACTTTCTTTATTTTTAAATCGACGTGTAGGCTTTCAAAATGTTGCTTTATATTAATTTGCCAATGTTAATTTTGTAGAATTATCGTATCGTGTAGCTTATTGATCTTCGCTTGTTAATATGTGTCTTTTAAACCATATGCAATTATCATTATTGTATATTTATGCATTAAATTATGTCTATAATTACGTTCATTCTTATAATGTTGAGTGTGTATTTTATTTCATGCTTGATGTTATACTTGCGCTATTCATTATTGATTTATGTCTCAAATTCCAATGTATCCGAGCCTTTACTAAATGTTTCATTTTATTACGTGTATACCAAATAAAATACATTTTGAGTCATTTTTAAAATCGCTTATTTTAAAGCTTTTAAAACAAGGCTATATTTGATGTTTGGAAGTTCGAGGAATTGCGCCCTAACGTGCTGGGTGTTAATTTTCTGTTTGACTAAATAACCAAATATCCTTTTAATCGCATATTTTGAAAATCAAAGATGATCTCGGTGTGGAGGTATAAACGTGTCATATCCTAACGTGCTGGATGTGATGTTTTTATTCCTTTGGAATGAGTGAATCTTGAGATTCAATTCAAAGTTAATTAACTTTCTTTAAAAAATATCATACCTTAAACATTTTCAAGTTTTCAACATAAGGACACTAGCAAATCAATTTGGTACCAATTTTGGGCGTTGCGAGGGTGCTAATCCTTCCTCGCACGTAACCGACTCCCGAACCTGTTTTCTTATATTTCGTAGGCCAACAATCATTGTTTTAATAAATCCTAATGTTGTTATTAAAATAATCCATCTCAAGGTGATCCGATCACACCTCGGATAAAAGATCGGTGGCCGCTCCATTTTCTTTTTAAAGTCGATCCCCGTTTTTTAAACTCGAAAAAGATGGTTTTGATAGCTTGGCGACTCCACTGGGGACATTTTCAAAAGAGAGTCAAGCCGTAAAATTGGTTAATTTCTGTCCTTTTGTCGAAAATTGAAAATTTGATCTGGAAAAATTACGATCCTATTATTGCATTCGTTCATACTGTTGTGATTACTATGGTTTTAGTCTTGTAGAATATTTTTGCATCATATTGCATGACTGCTGGGTCACACCCTTTTAAGTGGGAGTGAGAAGCTACTCCTTCGTGAGGTTTTCACCTCCGTGCAGGATAGTGGACCGCTTTCAGGATACATCCGTACCTATGTCTTCGTGAGATTTTCATCTCCGTGCAGCCATAGGGAAATGTGTCCCCCTGAACCGAACTCGGTCCGTATGAGCCTATAATGGGTGAGGATCGAGGAATTTGCTGGTTCAGGTACCTCGACTTTAGAACTGAACTGCATATAGAAAGCCCTAAGAGCCCACCCTAGGTAGAGCTGTGATAAACCATAGTGGTCACCCATATAGGCGCTTGAATGTTTTTTACATGCTTTGAATTTTGTTTTTATTGTACTGAATTTTTGTTTTATCTTTGTTACTTTGTATGCATTTTCATATTAGAGAGAGGTGTTGATTCGGCTTCGATTGCTAAATTAGGGAGCTCGGCATGGAGAACGAATTTCTTGATAAAACAGAAGACAATACGGCTGCCCGTATATTTGTAGTCCGTTTCATGTAATGAATTTTGCCCTCTAGTAAAGTTTTCTAAAGGAAATTGAGTCAGAATCGACACCTCTTTACATTCATTTCATGCATTCACATAGCATTACATCACATGCATTAGATTTCATGAGAAGAACCTGATTGGTTGAACTTATTTCAGCAACCTGGAAGCCGACAAAACCTTGCCAAATACGCATCCCTACGGCACAAGGAAAAAAGACCAAGTCAATGGATAAAAAGACTAGAAAAATTGGAGCAAATGCAGAAGGAGATGCAAGAACAGATGCAAGCACAGATGCATGAGCAGCTCGCTAAGATCCAGCAGGATATGATGGACAAAATGATGGAATCCCAGGGAAATATAATGACTCAGATAATGCAGCTGTTGAAGGGGATTATGGATAAAGGAAAGAACCCTATGGTAAATGCTGAGGAGAATACTGAGTATCTTCAATGTCCCCCTGGTTTTACTCCACCACATGTGCAAACACGACTGGTAATCAGCGTACAAGGCCATCTATCACGATCAGGGCCTCAAGAATTCCAAGTCGGTGCTTGATGAACCTCAAAACGGCTCGAGTTCGGAGATAATCCAATCATTACTAATGTCCCCGATTTGGATGAAATAGCTGAAGGAGAGAGGACAAAAGCAGAATTGCCAAAGCAGCTAGAAGATAGATGTAAATGGTTAGAGGAAAAGTTTAAAGCGATAGAAAGCGCCGATAGCTGTTATGGAATCGATGCCAAGGATTTAAGCTTGGTCCCAGGCTTGGTGCTCCCATACAAATTCAAAATGCCTGAATTTGAGAAATATAACGGGACAAGTTGCCCCGAGGCTCACATCACTATGTTTTGTAGAAGAATGACTGGGTAAATTAATAATGACCAACTGTTGATCCATTGCTTCCAAGATAGCTTGGTGGGAGCAGCAGCCAAGTGGTATAACCAGTTGAGTCGTTCCCAAATTGGTGCATGGAAAGACTTGGCTCAAGCTTTCATAAAATAGTACAGCCACGTGACAGACATAGCGCCCAACAGGATTACACTCCAGAACATGGAGAAGAGGACAAATGAGAGCTTCAGGCAGTATGCCCAGCGATGGAGGGAGCTTGCCATCCAAGTCCAGCCACCACTTCTGGAGAAAGAGACCATAATGCTCTTCATTAATACACTGAAGGCCCCATTTATCACGCATATGCTAGGAAGTGCCACAAAGAGCTTCTCGGACATTGTAATGACCGGAGAAATGATCGAGAATGCCATAAAAAGTGGAAAGATCGAGGTAGGAGAAAGTAACAAGAGAATGGCCACAAGGAAGAAAGAAAGCGAAGTGAATAACGCAAGCATGGGGTACTCAAGTCAGCCAAAAATAGTGACTACTGGGTATCAAGGTTCATCAAGAAAAGAATCTGGCACAAGGCGAAACACTAAAAAACTCCAATTTACACCGATCCCAATGACGTATAAGGAGTTGTACCAAAGTTTATTTGATGCGCACGTTGCGTCCCCCCACTACCCGAAACCGATGCAACCTCCATATCCAAAATGGTATGACCCAAATGCCCAGTGTGAGTACCACACGGGGATCACAGGGCATTCGATAGAAAATTGCCTTGCTTTCAAGAAATTGGTGGAAAAGTTCATCAGCATGGGTATTGTGAAGTTAGATGACGCGCCAAATGCAGAAATATGAACCTGGGAGCGTTTTGGACAATCGGACTGCGGAAGAAATTCCTGTAGTATTTAGAGCTTACCTAGAGTAATGTACAAAACGCACTTGTTGCTTTAAGCCTAAAATCAATAAGATTTCTTTTGTGAAATGGGCTTGTGTCCAGAGTTTTTATTTCAATAAAATGCATCTTTTTAAGAAAATGTTTTTTCATTCTTTCCATTTCATATTATACATTCTTTATTCATGACCATACCATACAAATAATCACCCTTAGAATTATTTATTCTTTGGATTCTTTGCCTTCGTGCCTAGGTACCCAGATATCAACGACGTGAGCGACGTTGTTACTGACTCCCTTTTTGAATGAGATATGGGTCTAGGGGATCTAAGGACTTTGAAGATGACAGAGATCGTAGCCTATTTTTTGATTTGTTAAGGATGGTAGAACAAGATGAAAATAGACTCTACCTAGCAAGAGGTCAGTGGACATTGTGAGCTTAGGAAAAGGATAAAGATCGAAGCCTAACTCACCACAAAAATAAGGTGAGACATCATTGAGCTATTTTCAAGAATTCCAAGATGTTTTCGCACGATCATATCAAGGCACGCCAGGCTATTGAAACGTGGGTATGCTGTTAAGATTGGTGTTTAAAGAACACATGTTAATGGTTCTACAATGGCAAGGCTAAGCAAAAGGTTTGGGCTACTGGTCTACCCAGAAAGGGAAATTACATCAAATGCCAAATTGAGGAAGACATAACTTATGTGCCTCCTCCATTTTTTCTATATGTGGGGCATAGATATTATGAGGCCGATCTTGTCAAAAGCATCTAGCCGACACCAATTCATCTTTGTGGTTGTCAATTACTTCACTAAGAGGGTGAAGGTCGCTTCATATACCAAAGTTGCAAAGTCAACAGTCATCAAATTCAAATTCAAATCCGAATCCAAATTCAAATTCAAATCCAAATCCAATCCAAATCCAAATCCAAATTCAAATTCAAAAAAAGTGGCAATTAAGAATGCCAGAAAGGAACATGTCTAACATAATTGCACAATGTCAAAGATTTACAGTCTGTTCAAAGATCAGACACCATATCAGTGCAGCAAAGGCAGCCAAAAGACCATTCAAAAATTTTTGAAAAATGACTGAGATTTGTAAAGGTTGGCATAGAAAATTTACCATTTACCCTCTATGTTTCTTGAGCGTCGGCCAGGACCTTCACCGGGGCATCTTTCCCATTGGTTTATGAAAGGGAAGCAATTGTTGGAAGTTAAGATTCCTTTTCTCCAAGCCTTGATTGAATTAAGAATTGGATAAAGCAGAATGTCTCCAGTAAGCTTGATTGAAAGTATTCATCATGGTCAAATGCACTAAAAACAGATGATACGGGCTTATGACAAAAAGGTTCGCCCAAGAGAATTTCAGGATGGGGACCTAGCATTAAGAAAGATTCTTCTCATCCAAAAGGACTTCAGAGGTAATTTCCAAATTTGGAAAAACCTTATGTGGTGAAGAAGGCTTGTTTTGGAAGATCATTAACTTTGACCAAGATGGATGGCAAGGACATGCTCAAGCTGGTGAATTCAGATTTCTGTCTAAAAGGAGAGGCCAAGGTGAAAACCCGGAAAGGGGCACTTTGAGAAAAAAAATCAAAAAAGAAAAAAAATTCAATCAAAAAGAAGAAAGAAAAGGAAAGGCCAAGGCGAAAACCCGCAAAGGGCGCCTTGAGACCAAAGGGGATTTGAGTCGAAAACCCAAAAATGGTGGCTCAACTTTTGATCAAAGTGAGGCATACACCAGTCTTGCTATGCCTGAATTAACAATGAAGAAGTATGCTACGTCTTGGGGCATCGACAAAGTACTCCGGATCCCCTAAACGCATATCGAGGTTAAAATGGTTCTCAAGAGGTTTGAACAGAGAAGCTCAGGCTACGATATCTGGGGCACCTAGTTTCCATTTTACCCATTTTAAATTTGTTATTTGTGATTATATTATTCTTTTCAAAAAATGTTCACAATAAATTTCCTTTGATTGCATTTGCTAGCTTTGCTTAACTCATATGTTTCGAGCTATGCTCCTAATTAATTTCCTCCTTGTCCATTGTTATGATCTTTTTCAAGCATTTTTCATTGAAATAACGATTAGTGGACTAATAACACTTTCATAAAAGGGGTTTCTCATATTACTCTGGAAGCTTCTGAATAATACAAGTTTTTAAAACGGGACTATTGTTTAAAACTCACCAAGTTTAAGGAAGAGTCTAAACTGAGATTTTCTCTCCGGATTTTTGTCAAAGATGGTGACAAGATATTGCGTCAGTGATACGATCTTGACGAAAAATGGGCAATGTTAACCCAAGCGTAAAAGGGGAATCATTCGTAAGAAAAAATGATATTCTGCATCCATACAAATATCATGCATACACATGTGGTTAGGTCACCTGGGGAGCGATCAGTTGATTGAACAAGTTACAGTCCTCTACCCCTGAGTTGCGGTGGTATGGATGGAAAATGATACAAGTCCGATACCCTAGAATAGCAATGGGACGGATTGAATAAGAAACAAATCCTACATTTTGGGAGTCACAGTGGGATGGATTCAGATCTTACACCCCTAAGTCACAATGAGATGAACCCTGAAGTTACAGTGGGGCAAATCTATTGAGCAAGATATAATCATTTTCTCGGGTTTTCTATCGAGAATACCAGCCGAACAAGATGGCAGTATAATACGTCAGTGATAAAGCCTTAATAAACAATGAGTGATGACACCTTAAACTTTTAACAAAGGATCATTCTCATGACATTCTGCATTCATGCAAATGTCATCCATAATCATTTAGTTAGGAGCATTCGATTAATTCTGATCATTGCATCTTAATCATTGTAAAAAGACTATTCTCATGACATTCTGTATTCATGCAAATGTCATCCATAACACATTTAGTTAGGAGCATTGGATTCATTCTGATCATTGCATCCTAACCATTTTGCATAAGCATAAACACATAAAACCGATTTTACAGGATAAGTCCCCCAGAGGACGGGATCGCAACATCGGTGAATTCACAGATCTTGTCTTCCTAAGTTTGTAGTGAAGCAGATCGAAAATACCAATCTGGCATCCCTGAGTTTGCAGTGGAGCAGATTGAAGATAGCAGATCTAGTCTTCTTGAGTTTGCAGCGAAGCAGATCGAAGATTGTAGTCTTATCTTCCTAAGATAGCAAGGAAGCATACTGAAGATTTCAGATTTTGTTCCCTCGAGGTAGCAGTGGAGCAGATCAAGGATGACCAGTCCTTCTCTCTAAGCAGTAGTAGAGTAGGCTGAAGATTGTAGATCTTGTCTCCTTAAATAATAGTGGAGCAGATCAGTTAAAGATTGCAGATCTTATCTCACTGAGCAGTAGTGAAACAGATCGAACACCTGAATTCTTATCTCCTCGAAGTTCCAGTGGAGTAGGTTGAGGCGAAAAATCCCTCCTCCCTGAGTTGACAATGAGGATCAATCTGTATTTCTTTGAAGTTTCAGCAGAGAAGATTGAAGTTACGAATCTCTTCTCTCTGAATTTCTATCTCCTCGAAGTTCCAGTGGAGTAGGTTGAGGCTACAAATCCCTCCTCCCTGAGTTGACAATGAGGTTCAATCCGTATTGCTTTAAAGTTTTAGCAGAGAAGATTGAGGTTACAAATCTCTTCTCTCTGAATTCTTATCGCCATGAAGTTCTGACGGAACAGATGGAAGCTACAAGTCTAATTTCCTTGAATTGGATCGAAGCGCTAGTTCTTATACCCCTGAAGATGCAGTGGGATGGAATGAAGCTACTCGAAGAAAAGAAGCACCAAAGAAGGCAAGATTCAGCAAGACCGGACAAAATTGGCTCTTTTAAGGTCTTTGCTCCATTCTCGTTACACGACAATGAGCAAAGAGGGGCAGCTGTAAGACCCAATTTATGCCCGGGCCCAGTATCAAAACCAAAAAACAATTAATAAAAAAATAAATAGTCCATTTTAAGGTTTTATGAACCCAAAAATTATTAAAATCAGACCTAGCCTATATTAGCCCAAATACTAAAGACCCATTACATCCAAACCCAATTTTTTGGCCCAAACCCCGAAATAGGCCCAATAACCTAGTTCTGAAACCAGCCCAAACGGCCCAATAATTTCAACAACCAGAAAACCCTAGGGGTCCCCTTTCGCGCCGCAAGTCTCCGCGCACGCACGCCACTGCTCGTGCCTCCGTACGACCACCGTATGCCATGTCACCACCATCGTACATCCACGCGGCCTTGTACCTGCAAAAACAAACAGCAAAGCACAGTAGGCACGAAGAAAAGAGGATGAATTTTGTATTTTATTCTTTCGGCTATAAAAGAGAGACCGAAAAACAAATGTAACTTCTTCTCTTACGATTTTACGCATACAGAGAATACAAAGGTCAAAAACAGAAAATTAAAAAGGTGATCTCAGATTTCAAATCTTTTCTTTCTCTTTCGGATTCTATTTTCTTTTCCGTTGGTTTTTTAGTTTCTTTTTCTTACTGTTACATATGAATAAAAAGAGAGGAAGCGAAGCCTTACCTCAGGAATATGCCATGGATTTCCTTCTGCTTCATTGAAATCGAGGCTGAGAGGAGATCTTAAGGCTGAAAAACATTCACCGAGGCTCGAAGTACACCAACCGCCGTCTGTGGTGGCGAATCGGTGTTTAGGGCGATGGGTCTAATTCGGCCGATTAGAGAGGAATAGGAGATTAGGGTTTTTGTTTTAATTTTCTTTTTGTTTTTTTTTGTTTTGTTTTAGAAATGACTGAAGGCTTTAATTTTTTAGGGTTTGTTTTAGTTTTTATATAACGTATGAAATGGCACCGTTTAGGGCCAGTTTCTATGGTTCTAAAACGGCACCGTATGGCGCATTCCGATTTGACCTGACCCGATATCCATGGGATCCGCGTGTTTTTGCGGTGATGGCATAATTGCGCGCTCGGTCCCTCTGTTTTGCATTCTTTTAATTAAGCTTCCTTTTATTTATTTTGTTTTTTTTTATTTTGCCCAAAGATTTGCGCGCCTTTTCAAATTAGCCCAATCTGTGTGCTGCGTTTTGATTGCGGAATATTTGCTGGTCTAATCCCTGAGTATTTGAGTGTTTTTTAATTCAGTCCTAGATTTTGTTAAACAAATCCTTTATAAAATAGCCTGTGAATTCCATTTCATTTTCAATTCAGTATTTTTAGTCTTTGTTTAAATTCTTGTACCCTTTTTCGTATTAAATTTATTTATTATTCAAGCTATTTTAATAAAATTTTTTTGAAACCTATTCTACAATATTTCAATTTGCTTTATTTTCCATTATCTATATGTATATTTAATTTCTTTTAAAATTACTTATATATATATATATTTCTATTTTAAATATTAGTATACATAACTTATCACTTTGAAAAAGTCATATTTCATTGTATATTTTAATTTATTTCAAATATTTCTATATCCTATTACTTATATATGTTTATATATTCAAAGCCATTCATTGTTTAGATTTGTACAAGTTATTTCAATGTATTTTTTTTATATATACATTTCATAAATTCATTTACAAATAACCCTATTTTAAATAATTTCATAATTCGTAGATTTCAAACTTCACTTTCTTTATTTTTAAATCGACGTGTAGGCTTTCAAAATGTTGCTTTATATTAATTTGCCAATGTTAATTTTGTAGAATTATCGTATCATGTAGCTTATTGATCTTCGCTTGTTAATATGTGTCTTTTAAACCATATGCAATTATCGTTGTTGTATATTTATGCGTTAAATTATGTCTATAATTACGTTCATTCTTATAATGTTGAGTGTGTATTTTATTTCATGCTTAATGTTATACTTGCGCTATTCATTATTGATTTATGTCTCAAATTCTAATGTATTCGAGCCTTTACTAAATGTTTCATTTTATTACGTGTATACCAGATAAAATACATTTTGAGTCATTTTTAAAATCGCTTATTTTAAAGTTTTTAAAACAAGGCTATATTTGATGTTTGGAAGTTCGAGGAATTGCGCCCTAACGTGTTGGGTGTTAATTTTCCGTTTGACCAAATAACCAAATATTCTTTTAATCGTATATTTTGAAAATCAAAGATGATCTCGGTGTGGAGGTATAAACGTGTCATATCCTAACGTGCTGGATGTGATGTTTTTATTCCTTTGGAATGAGTGAATCTTGAGATTCAATTCAAAGTTAATTAACTTTCTTTAAAAAATATCATACCTTAAACATTTTCAAGTTTTCAACATAAGGACACTAGCAAATCAATTTGGTACCAATTTTGGGCGTTGCGAGGGTGCTAATCCTTTCTCACACGTAACCGACTCCCGAACCTATTTTCTTATATTTCGTAGGCCAAAAATCATTGTTTTAATAAATCCTAATGTTGTTATTAAAATAATCCATCTCAAGGTGATCCGATCACACCTCGGATAAAAGATCGGTGGCGACTCCATTTTCTTTTTAAAGTCGATCCCCATTTTTCAAACTCGAAAAAGATGGTTTCGGCACCCCCTCCCTGAGATTACATTGAGGATCAACCCTTATTTCCTTGAAGTTTCAGTAGAGAAGATTGAAGCTACAAATCTCTTCTCCCTGAATTCTTATCTCCTCGAAATTCTAGCGGAGTAGGTTGAAAGTACAAATCCCGCCTCCCTGAGATTACATTGAGGATCAATCCTTATTTCTTTGAAGTTTCAGTAGAGAAGATTGAAACTACGAATCTCTTCTCCCTGAATTCTTATTTCCTCGAAGTTCCAGCGGAGTAGGTTGAAGCTACGAATCCCTCCTCCCTGAGATTACATTGAGGATCAATCCTTATTTCCTTAAAGTTTCAGTAGAGAAGATTGAAACTACGAATCTCTTCTCCCTGAATTCTTATTTCCTCGAAGTTCCAGCAGAGTAGGTTGAAATTAAAAATCCCTCCTCCCTGAGATTACATTGAGGATCAATCCTTATTTCCTTGAAGTTTCAGTAGAGAAGATTGAAACTA
Source organism: Gossypium sturtianum (assembly GCA_025698515.1). Classification (NCBI taxonomy): domain Eukaryota; kingdom Viridiplantae; phylum Streptophyta; class Magnoliopsida; order Malvales; family Malvaceae; genus Gossypium; species Gossypium sturtianum. The sequence goes on from CM046952.1 coordinate 122,473,293, forward strand.
CGAATCTCTTCTCCCTGAATTCTTATTTCCTCGAAGTTCCAGCGGAGTAGGTTGAAATTACAAATCCCTCCTCCCTGAGATTACATTGAGGATCAATCCTTATTTCCTTGAAGTTTCAGTAGAGAAGATTGAAACTATGAATCTCTTCTCCCTGAATTCTTATTTCCTCGAAGTTCCAGCGGAGTAGGTTGAAGCTACAAATCCCTCCTCCCTGAGATTACATTGAGGATCAATCCTTATTTCCTTGAAGTTTTAGTAGAGAAGATTGAAGCTACGAATCTCTTCTCCCTGAATTCTTATCTCCTCGAAATTCCAGCGGAGTAGGTTGAAATTACAAATCCCGCCTCCCTAAAATTACATTGAGGATCAATCCTTATTTCCTTGAAGTTTCAGTAGAGAAGATCAAAGTTACAAATCTCTTCTCCCTGAATTCTTATTTCCTCGAAGTTCCAATGGAGTGGCTCGAAGCTACAAATCCCTTCTCCTTGAAATTACATTGAGGACCAATCCTTATTTCCTTGAAGTTTCAGTAGAGAAGATCGAAGCTACAAATCTCTTCTCCCTGAATTCTTATTTCCTCGAAGTTCCAGTGGAGTAGGTCGAAGCTACAAATCCCTTCTCCCTGAAATTACCTTGAGGATCAATCCTTATTTCATTGAAGTTTCCTCTTCTTGAAATTCCAGCGGAGTAGGTTGAAGCTACAAATCCCTTATCCCTAAAATTACATAGGAGCCACAATTCTTATCTCCCTGAAGTTCCAGCGGAGTAGATCGAAGTTACAAATATCTTCTCCCTGAAATTACATCGGAGTGGATAGAAGCACTATTTCCTATACCCCTGAAGACGCAGTGGGATGGAATGGGGCTACTTGAAGAAAAGAAGTGCCAAGAAGCCAAGATCTTACAAGACCAGGCAAATTTGGCCCTCTTTAAAGTCTTTGCTTCATTCCTGTTACACGACAATGAGCAAAGAGGGGCAGCTGTAAGAGCCCAAATTTGCCCGGGCCCGATTAAAACCAAAGAAGCCAAATAAATAAAAAACTAAAATAAAAAAAAAATAGTCCAAAATACAAAATACAAGCCCAATAATAACAGGCCCAATACCAGCCCAAATGCCTAACCCTAAACCCTAGCCCCTAACAGATAACAAGCAGAAACCCTAGCTAGCCAAAGCAGCGCCGCAAGCCTCCACGTCACCACGAGCGCCGCATGCCTCCGTACCACCACGTCCTCCTCCGTACGGTGGTCGTACCTGCGAAAGGGACAAACTACGACAGCAAATAGCACAACAGAAGAGAAATACCAAATAATATTGTATTTTTTTTCTTTTCTTCATTATTCGGCTATAAAAGTCGAACACAAAAACATTGTAAGGGGTCTCTACACATTTTTTTACGAAAAAAGATCAATACAAAGAAAAAACAAGCATATTAAGCAAAGGTTATTTCCTTTACATTTTTTTCTTTTTCTCTTCGCAACCGTTTATATACGCACAAAAAATTTGTTTTTATTTTTAAAGTATATACATATATACTAGAATCTATTATAATATAAAAAAAAAGAAAAAAAAGCTTACTCTCTGGAGTTCCGGCCACCGTAAACGGTGGCGATCCACGGTGTCGGTGGCAGGCCGGTGACGGCGCGAGCTTGGGGTCAAAACCCTAGCAGAGAAAAAATAACTCTCCCCCCTTTTTGCTTTTTTAAAAAAAAAAATAAAATGGCAGAAATGAAAAACAAAGAAAAATTTTGGCCTTTATAAGTGATACAAAACGACATCGTTTAGGGCTGTTCCATAGGCCTCAAAACGGCGTCGTTTTGCCCAGATCCGCGCGCAGCTGACCCGACCCGAAGGGATCCGCCTGGTTTTGTAACTTTTGGGTTATTTACCCTTTTAGCCCTTCCGCATTTTTTTCTTTTTAATCCAGTCTTCTTTTATTTTTAATTTGGCCCTTAAATTTTATTCCGGTTTCATCTGGGTCCCTTACAAAGCGCCGCGTTTTGGAGGGTGGGGATATTTCCCCATTTGGTCCCTCCATTTTATTCGCGCGTTACGATTAGGCCCTTTGCTTTATTTATATTCCCATTTTTTGCCCAAAAACCTTGTTTTAATCTCAATTTAGCCCTTTAATTATTTATTCATTATAATTTAGCTCAGCAATTTTGCTTTAATTCTAATTTGATCCCCATTATTTTACTTCGATTATTTTTTTTGTTATTTTATTTAATCCATTCCTTTTTCTTTTACTTTGTGTATATTTTATTACTATTGTCATTTTTTATACATTTGTATGTATTATTTTTATTTTGTTTACTCATACATGTATTCTATATTTTTATTATATGTATTATTTTTATTGTTCACATTTTATTTTGTGCATTTTGATATTATCATCATTATTAATATTATTATTATTATTATTATTATTATTATTATTACTATTATTTTTATTGTTATTAGTATTATTATTTTTATTTTTCATAATTATTATTTTCAATAACATTATTGTTATTATTATATTTTATTACTTTCTTCTTCATTATTATTATTATTATTATTATTATTATTATTATTATTTTTTATTATCACTATTATTATTATATTATTATTAAATCTATATTTTAATATTGAATATTTTTTATTTATTTTATTATTATTATTCGTTTATTAACGTATTTTCATTATAATATATTATTATTGTGTTTTTGTTACTATTATTATTATTTTATTATCTTTAAATTATTGAATATAGTATTTATTTATTTATTGATTTACCATTAGCTTTATTCTTGTTATTATTTTCTTTTATTTATTTGTTCTTTTTCCTAGTATTTCATATAGATTGTTGGTTTTAAATTTTATTCTATTGTATTCTATTTTTGCCTTTATAATTGTTATTGTTACCCTAGTTTCTATTATGCATATGTACTATAATTCATTTTTTTATTTTATTACAACCATATCACATTTTTATTCGATGCATTACAATTTTCGTTTTGAAATAAACAAACATTCCGCGTTCTAAGATCCGAAAGAAACCGAACCCTAACTTACTGGGTTTCTAAAGAATCAATTATTCTCTTAAATCAAAGCATATGAGTTAAATAAAAACTTATTCTTAAGAATTTGAAAACGTTGCGTCCTAACTCACTGGATGTGACATTTCGTTATTTTGGGATAAGGATTTCTAAAAAATAATAAAGGCAATATTCTGAATTTGGTATTTTGAGAAATTGTGCCCTAACTTACTGGGTTCCGATTTTTCATTTGACCCAAATAACCGAATATCCTTCTTAAATTCAAATACATGAGTTTTAAAAGTTAAAAGACAAGCTCAGTTTCGGGAATTTGAAATGTCGTACCCTAACTCACTGGGCGTGATATTTTATTTCTTCGAAATAAGAGAGTCTTATCTTTCATTTTAATTTATTCAAGTTGTCTTTTAAATAAAAAGGATCGTATTTTAAAATCTCTTCAAATTTTCAACATTAAGACATTAATTAATCAATTCGGTACCAATTTTGGGCGTTACGAGGGTGCTAATCCTTCCTCGTACGTAACCGACTCCCGAACCTATTTTCTCAAATTTTGTGGACCAAATCATCGTTTTAATAAATCAAAATATTTTAACGATCAATCTCAATGTGACCCGATCACACCTCAAAAAAAGATTGGTGGCAACTCCATTTTCATTTCTAAAGTCGACCCCGTTTTCTAAAGAAAAAAATGGTTTTGACATTCGCCATGATGCCTGGAAAAATCAAATAGCCCAATTTCAGACGAGCAATAAAATAACCAGCATGATTAAGCAAATAGTGTAACACCCTGGTTTAGGGGTTATGCGCTTGGAGCATAACCCGAGCAGTTAGTAGGCTTATGGTCATGTTGGAGGAATTTTTAGGGGTTTGGAGAACCCTAGAAGGCAAGGAATGCCTTAGAAAATTTTTGGATTTTTAGGGCAAAAAGGGGAAATAGGGCAGGAAGGCCTTAAAATAAATTGGGGGAGTTTAGGACGCAAGAAAGGATCTGGCAAAGTGGCGTGGAGGCGCTGCTTGGGAAGGTGACGCCTAGGGGGAGCAGGGGTTCGAGTGCTAAGGCGCAATTTTGTTTTATTTTTGCGTCAAGGGACTGGGCTAAGTAGGCCTTAAAAATAAATGTCCAAGTTGATGGACATGAAAGTCCAATTGGCAAAGTGGCTCTTAGGCGCTGGAGGGGAAAGGTTGCGGTTTCGAGGGGCCTGAGAAGCATTTGGCGTTTTATTTTTGTTTTGGGCGTTGGGATTTGTAAGGCCTTAAAGATATATGGTGAGAATTCGGACAAGAAAGATGGGGTGGTGAAGTGGCTCTCATGCGCCACTTAGTATTTGAGGAGGAGAGCAAGGGCGCGAGTTCGAGCGCTGGAGCCGCATGTTGGCGTTTCTATTTTTGTGCGGTTATGGGCTGAGTTAAGAAGGGTTTAAAAATAAACGTTGGGGTTTCTAGCATAAAAATCAAAGTGGCCGAGTGGCACAGGCGTTGGGGCGGGGTGTGCGGCGGTGGTCCCAGTTCGAACCAAGAGAGTTGCATTTGGAGTTTTAATTTTTTTATTCCTTTTGGCAAAAATTTGAAGGTGTTGGACTGGCTAGAAGACTCTTATTTAGATGAGGATAATGTTTTTTTCATTATTTATTTATTTTTATTTATCTATTAAGTTATTTAGAAGTATGGGATAATTGTTATTTATTTGTTTTTTTAGTGATAAATGGGATAATAGTGGAGCAATTCAAATTGTTTTTGAATTGAACTAATTCAAATGGAATTGAATTAGTGGCTAGGAGGGTGTTGGCCGAATCTTGGAGTCTTCAAGGGGGGGAGGCCGAATGCTATAAATAGGGGGGTAGAATGCCAATTATTCTTCAAGTCTTTGCTAAATCTCTCCCTCTCCCTCTTGGTGTGCCGAAATTCCCTTCCCCTATTTAGTGTCATCTTGGCCGAATAGTAGAGTGGTGCTGATCTCCCTTGGTGTCCTAGTGTGGTTGGCCGAATCTTAAGCAAGAGTGGTAAGTATGTTCTGCCCTTAGTAATCGATTTATGAATTCCTTGTTGTAGTGGCCAAAACCGAATGGTTGGCCTTAGTTTTGGCATGGCCGAATGTCATAGTGCCATTAAGTATGTTCTCTTGTGTGTAGCCGAAAGAAGGAAGCATTGAGGAAGTCTCTTGGATTCGATCATCTAAGGGGCATATCGACAAGAGCAAGGGAAGCCTTCGGGATCTCAGATTATTTCGGTAAGGATATTAGTAAGTGACTTAGAATTAGTTGATTATGACTTCGTTGATTAATCGTGTGGTTACGATTAAGTGACTTTCGATGGAGGCCAATACCGGTCCAAGAAGGGAAAGGGAAGGTCCTGTCCCAAAGTTTAAGAAAAGATCCGTTTTTGTTTGTATGCGAGATTGGCCACCGAGGTGTGGGCGACAATGAGAAAATGATAGGCGGATAACGGTAGTCTCGCTAAACGATAGCGTCGAGGATCGAGAGTCTAGAACTCCTAGTAATAAGGTGTGTAACTAACCCACTTTGTTTCGGGTTTTATGTGTTATATGTTTTACTAACAAGTGCGATAATGAGTGTGCCATATATACCCCAAAGGGTATAAGCGATGACCGAGTTAGTATCTGATCTATTGCGCAGTGATTATTTGTTTATGAGTATGTTTATGGATATTAATAAGCATGGGCATGCATGATCACGATTATATTTTTGTGGCATGTGCATGGGTGGGTTATGAAAAGAAGGTGCGGGTGTACTTGAGTGCGTGGTTGATGTCGACTTTGTGCTACATCGTGGATTGGCGGCCGATCGAGGTCGCGTTGTGGATCTTTGCGATTTAGTTCGCGTGGTTACCTTGATTGATATGGGCTTTATGCCATATCGTGGCTTGATGGATTCTGTGTGCTCCATCGTGGTTTTGATGTTAGCTATACGCTACATCGTGGATGGCATTGGTTGCCTTTTTGGAGGAAAAGGAGAGGGTGACTCGATAGTCCCACAGTGTGTGGTAAATTTGGATAAGGGGTGTGTGTAGCGGATGGACCCTAGGTTGGTGGGAATCATGTTGCATTATTTTTGTAATAATATGGAAATGGGCCAAGCCCAATATGACATGTGGATAGGTATGTTTTGGGAACATACGTGGAAATGGGCCTAGCCCAGCATTTGAGTATGATTTGAATATGGGCCAAGCCCAGATTGTGGTACTTGTTAAAATGAATATATATTACTTGTTGCATTTGATAATTGGGATATTATGTGGCTAGCATGTGGGTGGATTTCAGTGGTTAACTTACACACTGAGTCTGTATGACTCACCCAACTTTTTAATCATCGCAGGTGAGTCGTGATTAGTGGACGGGTTGGAGTAGATACAAAGGTGGCCATGCAGAAGCAGATTTTCATGCAGAAGTAGACGTTTTGAATATTTTTATTTCAAGCATTTTAATTACTTGGTTTAAGTTATTTGATGTAATAAGGGCCACTATGATTAAAGTACTCTATTTAATTTTGTTGAAGTTTACATTATATTCAGAAATATTCTTATTAAAAAGGTTCATATTATAGTAATTTATAACAATGTTTTAATTCAGAAATTTCCAACAAACTTATATTACTTATTAGTTTTTTTTTGTGGACATAATTTTCCAAAGATAATAAATTTTCATGTTTTAAATTCTAAGTAAAGAAACATATTTTCACTAACATAACCAGATTCGGTCGTAGTGAATAGGCCGGGTTTGGGGATGTTACTGATTTAATATCGAGCCGGTTCAAAACTCGGCTTTGGGGGTTTTGGGCCCAAAAACATTTTCAAAATGGGCTTTTCAAAAATATGGGTTTTCATGAAATATTTTCAGGTTATTCTGGCATGGCACCTGTACCTCCTACCCCGAGTCCACTGTAAGTACTTGGACTTGTGAAGTAATTTGTTATATGAACTGTTATGGGCTTAGTTGGGCTTGTAGATTAGTGAACTAGGATCTGTTGAACCCTAGGGCTAGTCTACTCAAACACATGCATAAGACTTAAGGTTACTAAACAAACACAGTGATTAAGTCGTCGAGTTAAGGTGTGGCAACCATTGTGCGCATGTCTAGGAGTGGATCCTAAGAGCACGGTACTTAAGCGGTCCTAGTGACTCACCTCCTCTTGTTGAATCCTACAGTGCGTGCGTAGCTACGGTTCACCTTAACCAAGAGGACTTGTTCATGGGCTAAACCAATTATTAAAATCCTTAGTTTTAAAATTTCCAAAATTTACCCCTTTGGTTTGTAAACTCTAAATCTGATTTTTGAAAGACGTTTTCTCGATTTACAAAATTACCCTGATTGACAAAATTACCAAAATACCCCTGGTTTCCAAACTTCTACCGTACTTTCAAATTGAAGAATTTTCGAAAATACCCTTAAAGGTTTGGAATATCCAAATATCCTGATTTATTAAGGCTTTCAAAATTTTTCTGATTATTCACGAAAATACCCGGTAGGAAAATGACGGAAATACCCCTGGGGTAGAAACGGGCAGAAAGGTCCGAATAGTGGATGTGTGTGGTGGATACCACTGAATGTGCCTCTACTGAGGAAGGAATGTGTTCTTGTTGATGAACGGATGTGTGTGTGAATGTGATTCTTGAACTAGAGTAGTAAACTCGAACTGAAACTTTGTGTGATCGAAAGAACTACTTCTAAATATCTTTCATTCCATAAAATTTGCTCGTGGTTAAATAGTGGAACAATTTCTAATGCATAAAACTTGTTAATCAGATTAAATCGCGACGATAGAGATGAGTTCTAGGGGACGCGGTAGAGGTAGAATGGCCGCATCAGAACCGATAGGGTCTGGCCATGGGTCAGAAAGTGAAGTGCCACCGCCAGCAGTGGTCGCAGAGGAGCAAGATCAGACAGAAGAAGATGACGCGGTATCGCAAGCCATGCTACGAGTGCTACAGCAAGTGGCAAGAGCTAGTAGGGGAAATGGAACTCGGAAGTCAGTGTCCGAGAGGCTCAGGTCGAATGGGGCTGAAGTTTTTAGGGGAGTATCTGGAGTGGCCCCGAATGTAGCAGAATATTGGTTAGAAGGAGTCGAAAGAATTATGGACGACTTAGATTGTACCCCAGAGGAAAAGCTAAAGGTGTTGTTTCGCTTCTTCGGGATGAAGCTTATCGTTGGTGGCTCACTGTCAAACAAGGTGTACCGGCAGATCGATTGGAGTGGGAGTACTTTAAGGAAAAGTTTGAAGGAAAGTACGTTGGAGCAAGTTACTTAGACGCGCAAAGGAAAGCGTTTCTAAACCTAGTACAAGGGAATAAGTCGATAGCAGTATGAAGCGGAGTTTGTGCGACTAAGTCGATGACGCCAAAGGAATCGTAGCTCTGATTATGAAAGGAGTGTTCGATTTGAAGATGGGCTGCGAGATGAGTTGCGGGGAGTTGATCGCGCCACAAAGAGAAAGGGATTTTGCCATTCCAGGTAGAAAGCTCTGATCGCCAAGAGGTTAAAAAGACTATAAGAGAAAACCGAGAGAAGAATAGGAACGAGGATAAGAGAAATATTGGACCGTCAAAGATCGTTTGGTAATGTCCGTAAAAGACCAAGGATCGAGAATCCTGTGCATGCACTTGCCCCAATGGATCGGAATCGTTCTTGTGTTCGATGTGGAAGACCTCACACGAGAGAGTGTTGGGGAAATAGTAAAGAATGCTTTCTGGTGCGGATCTAAGGCACATCCGTTAAGAATTGTCCTCGGCGACGAGGGTCGTGGTTCAAGTCATGGAAGGAATGGTTCTAGTCGAGTCAACCAAGGATGTGATATTAGGTAAGCTCCTTTGCTTTGGTACATGCTTTAATTACTTTGTTTGCTTATGAGTTAGCCTTTTACGTGTTGCTAAGAGAGTGTTTGAATTTTGAGCGAATTTAGAGATTGTGTAGGTGCGATAGCCTTAGTAAGATCAGAGTGCGCGACATAAGCGTAAGGTGGTAAGAAAGGTTGTATGGACGTTTGTAAGTAAAGTAATTTCGAGGACGAAATTATTTTTAAGGAGGGTAGAATTGTAACACCTGGTTTAGGGGTTATGCGCTTGGAGCATAACCCGAGCAGATTAATAGAGCTTATGGTCATGTTGGAGGAATTTTTAGGGGTTTGGAGAACCCTAGAAGGCAAGGAATGCCTTAGAAAATTTTTGGATTTTTAGGGCAAAAAGGGAAATAGGCGGGAAGGCCTTAAAATAAATTGGGGAGTTTAGGGCGCAAGAAAGGATCCGCAAAGTGGCGTGGAGGCGCCTTGGGAAGGTGGCGCCTAGGGAGCAAGGGTTCGAGCCGCTAAGGCGACAATTTTGTTTTATTTTTGCGTCAAGGAATTTGGCTAAGTAGGCCTTAAAAATAAATGTCCAAGTTGATGGACATGAAAGTCCAATTGGCAAAGTGGCTCTTAGGCACTGGAGGGGAAAGGTCGCGGTTTCGAGGGGCCGGAGAAGCATTTGGCGTTTTATTTTTGTTTTGGGCGTTGGGCTTTGTAAGGCCTTAAAGATATATGGTGAGGAATTCGGACAAGAAAGATGGGCTGGCGAAGTGGCTCTCATGCGCCACTTAGGCGCTGGAGGAGAGCAAGGGCGCAGGTTCGAGCGCCTGGAGCTGCATGTTGGCGTTTCTATTTTTTGTGCGGTTATGGGCTGAGTTAAGAAGGGTTTAAAAATAAACGTTGGGGGTTTCTAGCATAAAAATCAAAGTGGCCGAGTGGCCTGGGCGTTGGGGGCAGGGTGTGCGGCAGCTTGTCCCAGGTTCGAACCAAGAGAGTTGTATTTGGAGTTTTAATTTTTTTTATTCCTTTTTGGCAGCAAATTTGAAGGTGTTGGACGGCTAGAAGACTCTTATTTAGATGAGGATAATGTTTTTTTTCATTATTTATTTATTTTTATTTATCTATTAAGTTATTTAGAAGTATGGGATAATTGTTATTTATTTGTTTTTTTAGTGATAAATGGGATAATAGTGGAGCAATTCAAATTGTTTTTGAATTGAACTAATTCAAATGGAATTGAATTAGTGGCTAGGAGGGTGTTGGCCGAATCTTGGAGTCTTCAAGGGGGGGAGGCCGAATGCTATAAATAGGGGTAGAATGCCAATTATTCTTCAAGTCTTTGCTAAATCTCTCCCTCTCCCTCTTGGTGTGCCAAATTCCCTTCCCTATTTAGTGTCATCTTGGCGAATAGTAGAGTGGTCTTGATCTCCTTGGTGTCCTAGTGTGGTTGGCGAATCTTAAGCAAGAGTGGTAAGTATGTTACGCCCCTTAGTAATCGATTTATGAATTCCTTGTTGTAGTGGCCAAAACCGAATGGTTGGCCTTAGTTTTGGCATGGCCGAATGTCATAGTGCCATTAAGTATGTTCTCTTGTGTGTAGCCAAAAAGAAGGAAGCATTGAGGAAGTCTCTTGGATTCGATCATCTAAGGGGCATATCGACAAGAGCAAGGGAAGCCTTCGGGATCTCGATTATTTCGGTAAGGATATTAGTAAGTGACTTAGAATTAGTTGATTATGACTTCGTTGATTAATCGTGTGGTTACGATTAAGTGACTTTCGATGGAGGCCAATACCGATCCAAGAAGGGAAAGGAAGGTCCACTGTCCCAAAGTTTAAGAAAAGATCCGTTTTTCTTTATGCGAGATTGGCCACGGTGTGTGGGCCAACAATGTAAAAACGATAGGCGGATAACGGTAGTCTCGCTAAGCGATAGCGTCGAGGATCGAGAGTCTAGAACTCCTAGTAATAAGGTGTGTAACTAACCCACTTTGTTTCGGGTTTTATGTGTTATATGTTTTACTAACAAGTGCGATAATGAGTGTGCCATATATACCCCTAAAGGGTATAGCGATGACCGAGTTAGTATCGGATCTATTGTAGTGTGATTATTTGTTTATGAGTATGTTTATGGATATTAATAAGCATGGGCATGCATGATCACGATTATATTTTATGTGGCATGTGCATGGGTGGGTTATGAAAAGAAGGTGCGGTGTACTTGAGTGCGTGGTTGATGTCGACTTTGTGCTACATCGTGGATTGGCGCTGATCGAGGTCGCGTTGTGGATCTTTGCGATTTAGTTCGCGTGGTTACCTTGATTGATATGGGCTTTATGCCATATCGTGGCTTGATGATTGCTGTGTGCTCCATCGTGGTTTGATGTTAGCTATACGCTACATCGTGGATGGCATTGGTTGCCTTTTTGGAGGGAAAAGGAGAGGGTGACTCGATAGTCCCCTGGTGTGGTAAGGCTGGATAAGGGGGTGTGTAGCGGATGGACCCTAGGTTGGGTTGGGAATCATGTTGCATTATTTTTGTAATAATATGGAAATGGGCCAAGCCCAATATGACATGTGGATAGGTATGTTTTGGGAACATACGTGGAAATGGGCCTAGCCCAAAGATTTGAGTATGATTTGAATATGGGCCAAGCCCAGTTGTGGTACTTGTTAAAATGAATATATATTACTTGTTGCATTTGATAATTGGGATATTATGTGGCTAGCATGTGGGTGGATTTCAGTGGTTAACTTACACACTGAGTGTCAGTATGACTCACCCAACTTTTAATCATCGCAGTGAGTCGTGATTAGTGGACGGGTTGGAGTAGATACAAAGGTGGCCATGCGACGCATTTTCATGCATAGACGTTTTGAATATTTTTATTTCAAGCATTTTAATTACTTGGTTTAAGTTATTTGATGTAATAAGGGCCACTATGATTAAAGTACTCTATTTAATTTTGTTGAAGTTTACATTATATTCAGAAATATTCTTATTAAAAAGGTTCATATTATAGTAATTTATAACAATGTTTTAATTCAGAAATTTCCAACAAACTTATATTACTTATTAGTTTTTTTTTTGTGGACATAATTTTCCAAAGATAATAAATTTTCATGTTTTAAATTCTAAGTAAAGAAACATATTTTCACTAACATAACCAGATTCGGTCGTAGTGAATAGGCCGGGTTTGGGGATGTTACAAATAGATAAGCCGACAAAGCACTGTGCAAATGAAAATACATCGACAAAAACTCTCACATGACGAACATCAAATCCCAAAAAGACTGAATCTTAAATTTATGCCTAAAACGATATGCAACTAAGATCAATCATGCAAAAACCATATACTGAAGCTACTATGATTCAACTAACTCAAAGGTAATAAAAACAATAATGAAGAGAAAAATAAAAATAATAAACTAAATGGAAAACTAAAAGTAATAATAGAATTAATGAAATAACAATAATAATCAAAATAATAAAACACATAATAAGAATAATAATAAGTAGAAAATGAAGAGCAACAAAAATAACAGCAAACATAATAACATTGATAGAAAAGCTAGTGCAAAAAAATAATAATAAAAATAATAGGAAAAATAATAATACTAAGAAAATATAATAAAAGTAAAAATAAAATAATAAAAAAATTGAAATAGTAGGAAAATAAAATAAGGAATAAAAAAATAAATAAAGAAAAAGGGTAAACGGGAAGGACCGATGGAGGAATAGTGACTGGAGTGACTAGGAGGCGGTGGGCACGTCGGTTGGTGCGAGGAACGGAGGGGTGTTGCTCGAGGTGGTGGCTGTTCAGTGAGGGGTGGCTTGGGGTTGTTTTGTCGAAGGAGAAAGGGAGAGGGGATTAGGTGGCATAGAAAGAAGGGAAAGGGAGGGTAAGGGAAAATGGCGTGGGGACGGAGGACGATGGGGAGAGGTTGGTCGCAGTGGTTCGGCGAGGGGGAAGGGTGGTTTGTTCGTGCGAAGGTGGTGGACGGTGGAAAGGGGGAAGGGAAAAAGGAAGGGAAGAGGGAAAAATGAAAGGGAATGGGTGAATTGTGGGAAAAGGGGGGGTTCGGAGGTGGGGGCAAAGGTGCGGTGAGGTGCCCGATCTGCTGAGGGGAGGGTTCGACGGCGGCTAGGGTTGTGGGGGTGGGAAAAAGTTGGGGAAGAAGGAGACAAAACAAGAGTTTTAAAGGGACACGGTCATGTTTAGGCCCATGTTGGACCACACGGCTGTGTACGAGCTTCCTCAGCCCGTGTTCAATTCAAAATTTAAGCCCACTTTTCACACGGCTTTGGACACGTCCGTGTGCCAAGCTGTGTGTGATCTTCCTTTGCTTTTCCCACTGTCATGTCTATGGCCCGTGTAACTCACTTACTTGTAATTAAATTTGAAAAATTAACACCAGTATTCACACAGCCTTGGACATGCCCGTGTGTCCAGGTCGTGTGTGCCACACGGCTGTGTGCTGCACGGCTATATCGCTAGGTCGTGTGGATTACCTTAGGTCGTGTAACAATCAAATTTGAAAAATTTAAGTCCTAGGACTCACACGGCCAATGACACGCCTATGTGTCCAGGCCGTGTGACCTACACCGCCATGTCTTCACACCTTGTAACTCACTGTAGAACACTCTATTGTGCACACGACCTGGGACACACCCGTGTGTCCAGGCCGTGTGACCTATATAGCCATGTCTTTACACGGTGTAACCCACTGTAGAACACCCCTTGTGCACACGGCCTGGGACACGCTCATGTGTCCAGCCACATAGCCATGTCTCCAGGCCATGTGACTCACTATCAAATACCCCATTGTGCACACAGCTTGGGACACACCCGTGTGGGTCAACAACACATTTTTTAGTTTAAAATTTTAATTAAATTAATTTTGAATTAACATGAAATAAAATCAAAAAGAATTAACCAAATTTAAACACTCGGGTTGCCTCCTAAGAAGAGCTTATTTAGAGTCTAAGCTCGACTTTACCTCGTATGCGTATGGTTATGGTGGTTCTCGGAGCCGAAGCTCCTCTATCTCATTATCAATTTTAATACCAAGATAAGGTTTGAGTCGAGTACTGTTTACCTTAAATGTGTCAAACTTAGAATGCGTTACCTCAACTGTACCGTATGGAAAGACATTCAGCACCGTAAATGGGTTCGATCCGCTTGACTTAAGCTCTGAAGGGAAAAGTCATGGATTCGATTTGTCTAGCAGTACTTTGTCACCAACCTTTAATTGGTTCATTCTCATCAGTTGCACATCGTGGTGTCGCTTTTTGTCTGCATCGTGTTTTCTTGGTTTCTCCTTAGCATGCATTCGCTATTCATCTAGTTCATCGAGTTGTACCATTCGCTCTTCATATGTTGTTCGGAATCTGTCACCTTGACTGAAACATGGCTCCAACATGTTTTCACGAGGAGTTCCTTGTAGAGAAGGTTGAGCCACGTGGTTACTAACATTAACAGAACAGTTAATCTCATCTCGCTCACTAGAGACTCTCACAGAATCGCGTGCTTGGAGAATAATCTTTTTGTCACCTACACGAAGCACAAGTTCATCCGTACCAACATCGATAATAGTCCTAGCAGTGGCTAAGAAGGGTCGACCTAAGATCAAAGGTACCTCACTATCGTCATCCATGTCTAACACAACAAAGTCAATGGGGAATATGAATTTATCGATTTTCACAAGCACATCCTCAATAACACCCTTAGGATATCTAATAGTTCTATCCGTTAATTGAATACTCATCCTAGTGTGTTTGGGTTTCCCAAGACCTAGTTGTTTAAACATTTTGTAAGGCATGGCATTAATACTGGCCCCTAAATCAGCTAAAGCATTATCAATATTTAAACTACCAATGAGACACGGAATAGTAAAACTCTCTGAATCTTTTAGTTTGTTGGGTAGTTTATTTTGGAGAATGGCCGAGCAAATTGCATTGAGCTCCACAGTCGACGAGTCGTCTAACTTCCTTTTGTTTGCCAACAACTCCTTTAAAAATTTAACACAATTTGGAATCTACAAAAGAGCTTCAACAAACAGTAAGTTAATGTGTAACTTTTTAATAAGCTTAAGAAATTTACCATATTGTTTGTTTATGTGGTCTCTCTTTATCGCATTAGGATATGGCACTTGAGATTTGTATTCTTTAACAATCGACTTTTGCTCTTTTTGACTTTCCTCGACCTCATCATTGTTCACCACAATTTCTTGCCTCGGTTCTTGTTCAGGTTCAACTAACCCTTCCACGTCTCAAATAGTAATTGCGTGAAGCTACTTCCTTGGGTTAGTTTCAGTATTTCTAGGCAAGCTACCTTGTGGTCTTTTCAAAATTAGTTTAGCAAGCTGACCTATTTGATTTTCGAGTCCTCAAATCGATACTTGCTAATTTTTCAATGCAGCCTCAGTGTTTTGAAAACAAGTTTCTGACACCGATATAAATTTTGTCAACATCTCCTCAAGATTCGGCTTTTTCTTTTGCTGATAAGGTTGTTGAAAACCTAGAGGGGGTTTTGCTCTTTGATTTCCTTGACCACCCCAAGAGAAATTTGGATAGTTCCTCCAGCCTGCATTATATGTATTACTATAGGGGTTATTTTGAGGTCTTGAATTATTACCCATATAATTGCTTTGCTCATTCTCTATGCTAGGACCGAAGGGTAAACATTTTGGATAATTCATTCCACCTCTATTTGTATCGCATTGCATCACTGAATTCACCTGCGTAGAAAAATATAAACCATTAATTTTCTTATTTAGTGCTTCTACTTGGTTTGATAACATGGTGACTACACCATGACTTGCCACTGATAATTATTCAGTGCCATCTCCTCAATAAACTCATAAGCTGCCTCAAGTGTTTTATTATTCAGTGTAGCTCCAGCTGCTGCATCAATTAACTGCCTTGTTGAGGGATTCAAATCATTGTAGAATATTTGAACTTGTAACCATAAGGGTAACCCATGATGAGGGCATCGTCTCAATAGATCATTGTATCTCTTTCATGCATCATATAAGGTCTCAAAATCGATCTGAACAAAAGAAGAGATGTCATTCCTCAACTTGGCTATTTTAGCCGGTGGGAAGTACTTCAACAGAAATTTCTCGGTCATTTGAACCCATGTAGTGATGGAACCTCGCGGTAAAGAATTTAACCACTATTTTACTTTGTTCCTAAACGAGAAAAGGAACAACCGTAAGCAAATGGCGTCATCAGTGACGCCATTAATTTTGAAAGTGTCGCAAATCTCTAAGAAATTGGCCAAATGAGTATTTCGGTCTTCATCTTGCAAACCATCGAATTGAACATATTGTTGTACCATCTGAATAGTGTTCGGCTTCAGTTCGAAATTGTTTGCAGCAATTGTAGGTCTCACAATACTCGATTTAGCCCCAATCAGAGTAAGCTTGGCATAATCATACATAGTGCGAGGGGCAGGACACTCAATTACTTACTGGTTATTTTGATTATCACCCATTTCCACAGTAGTATTGTTGTCCTCTTGTTCGTCTACTATATTTTGTTGACTCTGCCTTGCTTCTCTAACCTCTCTACGATTTCTACGAGCAGTACTTTCAATCTCTTTGTCAAAAAGCAATGGTCCCGACAGATTTCTTCTAGTCATAAACCAAAAGAATCTGCCAGAAGCAAAGAAAAGAAAATTTCGAATGTAAAATTTGAATTAAAAAAATATAAAATAATAAAATAAAATAATGGCTAAATTACTAAAAATCAAGCGTTCCTAATATTTTAGTCCCCGGCAACAGCGTCAAAAACTTGATGTGTGTTTTCCCGTTACTAACTAAAAATACGACGAAGACAAGTGCACCTATCGATAAATAGTATAGCTACGGTGAGTAAATATATCGCATCCACGAGGACTAAAAGTATTAGTAATTACCGTTTTCCTATTATTTAGCTGACAAATTGGAGTGATTGTTTTAAACTAAGATTTACTAAATTAATCTAACTAAAGAAATCAAAAGAGAATGAATCAAGAAAATAATCGAACTATAACCAATGAGAGAAATAATATCTAGGAAAGAAGCCACTTAGACTTCATCTATTATTATGAATCTGATTTAAATAATTTATTCACTTAGTATCTTGATTCGTAGAAATGCCTAAATTATGCTAATATCTCTTTCGAGAGTAAGAGCAACTGACTCTAGGTTGATTAATTAAATTTCTTTCTAATTAAAACCCCTGTTGTCGCATTAACCCGATATATGGTTTCCCCTATTAGATTTGACTCTAATCCGGTAAATTTATGTCATCCTATTTCTAGGATTGCATGCAATTCCACTCAAATAAGTTGATTCATTTCCCCTTTTATGAGTCAAACTTGCCTTAAGTTGGGAAACATGATCCCCCTTTATGCTCCTATGTTCTTTCTCTTTCCTTTCACTTCATTCTTGCCTATTTGCTATGATTCAATGAACCTAGTCATAGTTGACCAAGCTTACCCCACCTCATTGTCGTCCATACCACTCATTTGCTCCAATATTCTCATTTTTTTCATTTCTTCCTTTTTTCATTTTCTCTCCTTTTTGACAAACAACCACCACCTTCAACCACCACCTAAAATTCCTCCACTGCGGGCTGTAGCTTCACCACCGCTGGACCACTGCAAGACCACCATCGCCAATGGCTTTTTCCACCTAGATTCAATTTGTCCCCTCTTTCTTTCCCTTTCAATCTCTCCCATTTTCTCTAAGGATTCAATTATCATATTTTAATTATTTTGTGTTCAAGACTCATCTATCATATATTTTAGTAGATCGTTAAACCTTTCCGCTCCTTTGTCAAGACTTATCAACGATCTTAAAGTATTGTTGAGTACTGTAAGTGCATGAGGGGTGTTGAGAACATTATTTCCTCTCTATTGTTTTTCCTCATAGCCGAATGGTGTTAAGGCACATTTGTTTTCCTCTCTATTATTTTTCCTCATAGTCTAATGGTGTTAAGGCACATTTGTTTTTCATGTGTTAACATTTTGTTCCTATGTTCTTTGAAGGACCAAACAACGCCAATCCAAGAGATCCTTAGTGTGATAATGAAGGCATTGAATCTAAGTCTCGATTTAAGGGTAAGTAATTGGTGAGAATCATTTCAATGATTAATCTTTAAGTAATAAGACGCATTTGATAGATTTATAACTAAAATACGTGTTTGATGCGATAGATTCATCTACCGGGTTTAGATCCAACCGAAACCTCTTCTAATAGGATTGTGGCAATCAGATCTTCAATATAAGGTATGGGATCTAAATATTTGATTTGAGTATAATATGCTACTTTTATTTTTAATAAAATGTTATTAAATAAATATTTGAGAGTATGCTAAGAACTCAAAGTGGAGTTGAAAAACTCATCAAAAGGAAATCCAAGTAAGTGATCCTAAATTACGAGTTCATGAAAACTATGATTTGCAATGTGTTGATGTATGTGATGATGACATGTGTGCAAATCTCATCTCTATATTATATGATACATAGCTTAATTGATATGTAATGATTTATATATGTGTCATATATATATATGCGTGTGATGAGATCCATGATTTAATACGAGAATTATATTAAAACATGCTAAAGTGAATAAAAAGCAAATATTATGTGATTTATGGAAATGTGAGCATGTTTACATGCAAATGTGTAAAATTGAAAAATATGCGTTATGTGAGACTATGAACATGATTACATGAAAAATGCGAAAAGTGATTATATGTGTTAAATTTGAAAATGGCCATATCACATGCATGGGGTGGGTCTTGTGAAAGAAGGAAGTTATGTGGCAGTTTATCTGCAATTAGGTGGCCGTTATCAGTAATTATGTGGTGGCTTGTCCATAATGTGTTATGTGGCCATTTATCGGCATATATGTGGTGGCTTGTCCACAAATGGTGTGCTATTGGATGGACGGGTTTTGGGAAACTCGATATTTGTGTGTAGCGGAGATGGGTAGGAAATTCTTCAAAATGTGCATTGTTTTATGAGCATGTCTTGATATATGTGTTAATGATGATATGGTATTTCTGTGAAAATGGTTTACATATATGGAATTGGATGTGTTTATTTGATGCGTGAAACACATGTTATATATATATATATATATATTATGTATTGATCTCACACTAAGCCTTTTAAAGCTCACCCACACTTCTTGTGCGTTTCAGATAATCCTCGTGGTTAGGACTCGAATTCAATCATCGGAGAAGCTATTGGAAAAATGGTTTTATGGTTGTGGATTTTTAAGATGATCTGGGACTTTTATGGACTTTATGATTTTATTTTGGATTTTATTCCGTGGTAATTATTGAACTGTGGCATGGAGTATCTCGCTTTAAAAAATGTGGACATTCGATATTTTGCATGAGTTTTGATATAAATTAAACGTTATAATGATTTCTTAATAAAATCTATTTTCTGTAACTCAATTGACCAAACTTGAATTTTTGATGATTATCACGGTGTTTCACAAATAATAAAAAAGACTTATTTCAAAGTAATGTTTTAAAACATCGTATTTAAAAGGGAATATTAGCACGTGTTTTCAAAGATTAGATCCATTTATTTCAACTCAAGTTTTCACCATTTCTATGGCCCATGTAATAACTTAGATTGGGATGTAACATCTAGGCCCAGTTTGAGGGGTTACATTTAGTCTATAGCCTATGTAATCGCTTAGATTGGGTCATAATGTCTTGGCCCGATTTGAGGGGTTACAACTTCTTTCCCTCCCTAACTTCCATCGAATAATCCTCATCCACCAAATTTAGGTTTGGATTTACATTTTTCGTACCTTTAGAAACATAAGTTTGTCGCCCCCCAAATTCAACCCCAAAGTAATGTCAGTATGATTTGCCAAGGTACTATTTTGGAAAAAGCCTTGAATATCCTCCTGACTAACCATTGTACCACTTTATGAAAACCGCCGCACATCATCCATCCTGAAAACTTCACCCTCTTCCCTAAGCCAACAACTCTTTTATATCGCAACCCTCCTGAGAGCAACATTAATCGACAAATCCTATTTAAGCGGATATTTCTTTCTTCCATGAATTATTCGAACATGAAAAAAACCTTCCAAGTGGCCCAATCGACCATAAAGAAAACAAAAAAGGGACAACCGTTCGTATTGAAATCGGGCATAGATACTGTGATTTTGCGATAAGATAATTTTCTTTCTCCACTTCAAAGGTCCCCTAATGTTAATCTGAACCCTAATCCTCATGAAACCCCTATAGCCACTACCCATCATTTTCATATCATAGTCTAAGAACGTCCCTATAAAATTGCCAAATGCCTAGCCATGGCTTCTAAAATCAATCTTGATGGTAAATCGTGGATTTGAACCCAAAAATCCACGAAAACTAACGGAACCACCAATGGATCTTCCCCCCTCCTCAATCTATGGAAGACAAACAAATGTCCATTTAAAGTCCAAGGACTCCCCTCCAAGAATCTGTCAAAATCAATTTCGTAGTAGAATCAGAATAGAAACATTTTGTCCCCCCAAATTGGAAATTGTCACCCCACCATGAGGATGCCAGCAATTGGCTAAAGTCGTCTTCATGGCCTGAAATTGAATCACACTAGCAATTAAAAAGCTGCCCACCCCACAAAGATCATCGGCAGTCACCCTTTTTGATCTATCCAAATCCACCTTCCATCCCTCATCTTCTCCCCCATCAAGCGAAAGTTCTACCATAACCCTTTCCATCTCACCATTTCCACCACCACTTCCTATCTTGCATCCGCTCAAACGAGATCCACTAGAAAACAAACTAGTCAAATTGATAAACGTCGCAAGGAAAACCGTAAGAAACCCAAAGGGACTGTGCAAAAATAGCAGACATAAGAAATGTGCCAAAAAAGGTAGACTAATTTTGAATAGATATATTAAATTTCTTTGTTTTCCCCTTTTTTTATGATTGTGTGATAGCCCGAAATAGGGCCTAAACGGAATAGTGGTTTCGAAACCACAATTCTGAAGTAGAAAAATTTATTCTGAGTAATTTTTATAATTTATCGAGTGATTAGATGCATGTGTTAGAATATCGATAGAAAATTTCATGAATTGCATGTCTAATTTGCCTATTAGGACTTAATTGCAAAAGTTGATAAATATGAGTTCTAGATGTTAAAGGATTTAATTGAAGAGCATAATTGAAGTAGAGGTCCTTAAATGGTAATTATACCATTAGGATTTCACGGACAAAAATGGACATACATAGGTAGAAATAACCAAAGTTTTTAATGAAGGCCATTTTAGTCATCTAGTAATTAAAAGATTAAAAAAAGGAAAAAGATGGCAAAATATGTCCATCTTCTTCATTAGGAAGAA
This sequence comes from Gossypium sturtianum, assembly GCA_025698515.1. Lineage (NCBI taxonomy): Eukaryota > Viridiplantae > Streptophyta > Magnoliopsida > Malvales > Malvaceae > Gossypium > Gossypium sturtianum. The sequence goes on from CM046952.1 coordinate 122,494,488, forward strand.
ATTTAAAGGGTTCTCCATAGCTAGGGTTTGTTTCAAGCTTCCAAGCTCCATAGTAAGTGATTCCAAGCCCCGTTTTTAATGTTCTTTACGTTTTTGGAGTCCCGGTAACTCGATTTAGCTTATACTAGCAATAATTTAACCTAGTGTTCATATTTGGAAAAATACCCATAGGTGAAATGTGTTTATTTTGATGTTTTATGATATAATATGAGGTTTGAAATTATGTTAAACAACTTTTGCTAAGCGATTTTAAGTGAAAACGAGTAAGACGGCTTAATCGGTAAAAATACCTAATGTTCATAAGTATATGTTAGAGTGAGAATTTGATGTTGTCATAGATGGGAAAAATAATCAGCATGTCATAAAACATAAGAATAAGGGACAAAGTTTAATTTCTGAGCTTTGGGGCAAAAGTGTAAATATATGAAACTTTAGGGGCAAAAACGTAATTTTGCCAAAATATTGTGTATGAATTGTATTGAATGGAATGTTGATAAAATGTATTAAATTGTGCTAATATAGATCAAGAAAGAAGGAATAGTGAAGGTGATCGGGGAAAAGAGAAGGTTATCGACTAATTTACGAAAATAGTCGTTTTGCATCCGAGGTAAGTTATGTGTAAATAATAGCAATATATTTTTATAAATTGTGAATTGGATTTGATTTGTGAATTAATATTGAATGTGGAAGAAAAATTGTTCATGAATTATTCAAGTGATAAAGTGTTTAAAATAAGTGTTAAGAGTAAATTCCCGGTTGAACTTAGGAATACAAGTGGATACAAGTGATATATCACTAGAGACCAGTGTTACAGTGTTATAGTGAGTCCTGGGTGATCTAGCATGTGTTGCAGACACCTGAAAGCTTGTGTGAGTAGGCCCGTGGACATTTCCAGTGTTATTGATCAGTGGTAGCTTCGGCTACATATCAGTGGTAGCTTCGGCTACATATCTGTGTGGCACTTATGTGCTAATTCTCTACGTATCCGTGTATATTTCGAGTGTTCAACGGGATTAATAATAAATTAAAGTGAATATGAGATGAAGTGTGTATGCAGGTATAGTTGAAAGAATGAGCATTCGTGATAATGATTAAGTATTTAAATGTATGTGCAAGAGAATTGGTAAGATTGTACATGTGTAAGTGAATGAATTTGTTAAGAAGGATATTGATTAATTATATGTAAAAATGTTAATCATTACTTGAGTGCTTATTGTTTACATGTAACTTACTAAGCTATTAGTAGCTTACTCGTTCTTTTCGTTTTCTTTGTTTTATAGTGTGTTGAACTTACTTGGATTGGAGATTGTCGGAGCCTCGTATCACACTATCAAGCCTTTACTTTGGTATATAAATGCTTTTGAAATTTTTTTAGGTTATGGCATGTATAGGGATCGAATTATTTTGTATGGATACCTAGGTGATGTTTACTACAAAGAAAATATGAAAAAATAAAAAAAATTGCAATGAAATAGTTTTTGGACAACAACAGTGATGTAACTTTGAAAAATCAATAAAAATAGGAGAAATGGAATTAGTAGGTGAATAAGATATATAATTAAAGCTTATTGTGTCTAATTTCATATGAAAGAAATAGCGTAAGCAAAGAAATTTTATATTCTGTGATATTTGAATTTTTGTAAGACAGGATCAGAATGATATTTGAAGTCCCCTGTTTAGACTTTAGAAAAACATTTAAAATTGTAAAAAAATAATTATGAGTTACAATTTATATTTATAGATTCCTTAGTGAGTCTACTTTCAGTAGAAATAAGTATGAATAACATATAAAAATTTTACAATGAGAAAATTGATTTTTAGTGAAGAGTGGTCAGAACCGTTGAACTGTGAAACAGTGGAGACTTTAATGAATAAACTGTACTAATCGGACAAACCAAAAATTCTGAAAATTTTATGGTGAGAAGATATATGAATCTAGCTTCAGGAAAAATTTACGGATCTAAATTTCGAGTTTCGTAACTCGAGTTATAATTAAATTAATGACTGTTGCGCAGATGGACAGATTTGTCGTGAATGATGAAATAAATTATTTTTATACCCGAAGTGGTAAGTTAAGTTAAATAACGCCTCGTGCTCGAATCCGACAACGGTCTCGAGTAAGTGGTGTTACAGATTGTTTGACTTAAATTGAATTATTGGTTGTATCGAAAACAAATGTATAAGATATTAAAATAAAGCTTTGGTTGAAATTGCAAAGAGAATATTTTATAGAGGCTAGTGGTAAAGGTTCAAATATTAACATTTACAACATTATTATTACTTTTGAAATAAGAAAAAGAAAAAAAAGTATAATTGTAAGAATATAACTTACTTAAAATCTGTAAGGATATTTTAGTAGTTTCAATAATTGAGTTGGTGTCGAATTAACTCGTGATATCAATTCAATCACACTCTTAAATAATAGTATAGATATAAAAAAAAAAACCCTAAAATTACACCTTTTTGTAAGTATAATTAGTTTATATGAATAGAAATTATATGATTGTTGCCAACGATACATAAGAGTTAGTGGTTAATAGTTATGTGTTAGTGTAACAAAAAAATGTATATGATTGCCAGTGAATTTATTTCCGATGATTGTTATAAAAATTAATGGTGGTACATATGTTTGAATTTCTAGCCCAATGATGGATGTGAAATTAAATTAGTTTAAAATGGTTTTATGATATAACAAGTAATTAAAAATTATATTATATAGAATAAAATTATTTTTTTCTTAAATAATAATTAAAATTCCTAAAATAATAGTATAGAATAGAATAATATTTTCCTTTTATTTTCTTATATAGATATTTAGTTTTATACAAATTAATTATATAATAATTAAATTGTTTTCTTATTAACTTATCCTAAACACATAAATTTCTTTGCTAAATTGATAATTAAATAATAAAATTTATTTATTATGTTAAAGCATTTAGAAAACCACTTAGTAATTGAATTTTAATATAATTGCTATACTCTAATTACGTTCTCCAATTTTCAGGCGAAGGATAAGAATTAGGGTAATTGAGCAAGTAATTACAACCAATTACACTCAAATCCAATTACCCTATGGCTTTCTAAAACACACGCCTACATTATTTAAGTTGGAAGTTATTTTTTATACAATAAAATATTTTAATTTTAGGACATATATTTTAAAATTTAAAATTTTGTAATATGTTATTTTACTAATTTTGTCCAAATAGTATGAATATTTTATAGACAACAAATGATTTTTGTAATAACTCAATTTCCGATGATATCGGAAAATATGATTTTGGGACCTCGTTTCCATAAACTGAGCCCATAAATATTAAATAGGGATATTTACAAAGTTAGTATATAAATGAATTGAAATTTGATTAGACAATTTAATCAAAATTGTGATTAATTAAGGCCTAGGGACTAAATTGTAAATGTTTAATCACTATAAATTTTTAATTAGGAAAAAGCTCGGAGACTTATATAATAATTATCCAAAGGGATAAATGGATAATAAACCATTTTAGAATAGTTGATAGTGGAATGTAACGATGGATGGTAATTAAATTAATTAATTATAGTTTAAAATATAAGAAAATGTTTAATTAAAGGTTAATTAAGATTAACTACAGCTTAAGCATGGTATATAAATGAAATTAGTGGGAGGAGAGATGATAAATCATATTCTCCAATCAGCCAAAATAAGAAAAAGGGAGAATTCCATTTGTGAGTCCTTGAGTATTCGACCATTCAATTCAAGTTACTCGAAAATTGTTCCTAGTAATATTTCTTTGATTCTTATGGAAATTGAATCATGAGAGCTTGATTTATCTAGTTCATGTATCAATTTGTAAATTTGAAAAAGTTTTTAAAAGTTTCTATTGTTGATAAATGGATGAAATTGGTGTGAATTTGATAAAAATTAAGCTTAGATTATAAAAAGGACTAAATTATAAATTTTAATTGTTTGTTTCGTACATTAGGAACCAAATTGAATAAAATGAAAAACTATAATGAAATTTAGTAGAAATATAAAGTAGAAGGTCCCTAATGAATATCTGTGAAATCAGATTTTAATTCGAAGGTTTAGATCGAAAGTTATGCTTGTCCCGGGTTTAGGGACTAAATTGAATAAATTTAAAAATATGTTTGTCTTTGTAATTGAATGTGAATTGGATGAGAAATTGATAATGTATATATTTTGTGACTGTATGTAGCTAACGTCGATGCAAATCCTTCGAGAGAAAGGAAAATCGAAAGTTGTTGACAAGTGACTCGGAAACTCAATTTGTAATTCTATGATTCGGGATCAATTTAATTATTTCATATTTGTGATATTTTGCATATTATGACATTGAGGTGAGTTGACAATGATCATTTGGATGGAATTGATATGTTTGATATTGATTATCGAGATAGAGAACTAAATATAATAGAATAGAAAAGTAGTGTAACTTAATGGATATATGATAATAGGTGTGGAATTGAGATGAAGCATGCTATGTTATATGATAAAATGATGACTTTAGAATAATGGAACGTGAATTGAGCTATATGATGAAATTGGATAATTGGTCTTTTAACTGTTCGGATAGAGTCAGATATAGTTGGCATGCCATAGGATAGGTTGAATACAGGTTTCTTTGGCTATAAGTTGATGAGCGCTGGGCGCATTTTCTTGGAAAAAAACTCGATTTGAAAACGTTTATCTTGCACAGTGGAAAGTTAAAATTTTGAAAACTGACCCGACTTTTGATATTTATAGCAATAAACCTTAACCGAATTCGTATCTGTGTTTTCGGATTTTAAGCCAAACGATATTCTCCATTATTTCTGTACCACGAACTGCTTCGAGTGTGGGCTCGAACCAATTGAATCAAAATAAAGAACTAGAAAAAAATTTCCTTTTGGGATGAAAATGAAAATTCTCTCTTCTATATTAAAAATCGGTAAAACTGTTATTCTGAAAAATATGTTTATAAGTTGAGAATAAATCCTCTCTATTTTTCGATAGAATAACAATCTCTCAAAAGTTATGTTAATAGCTCTATCGGTGCCATCTATTTATAGGAAGAGAAGATAAAACCTTTATAGAGTTGTAGAGAACCTTTATAGAGTTGTAGAGGTTTATTTTAAATAGAAAAACAACATCCCACATAGAGTAAGAGAGGAGTGAATGACTCACCCTTGTATTTCTACTAGGGTTGCCACCCCCTTCATGTTATATGAGGGGTTTTGGGCTTCTCTCATATCGGGTCCAATTACAAGTACTTCCTGAGCCTTTTTCACTCGGTACTCTGTAATGCAATCCAACCTGATTCAATTTTTTTATTCCCAAAATAAACTTTAATATTTACATATGAAATAATTTTCTCATCCCAATTTTACTCTAGTAAAATTGTAACGATTTTACCCTCGATAAAATTTTGGGAAATTTGTTCAATATATCACAACTCAATACGTTTACTATGATCGAATGATTTATTTTCATTTTCGTTCTTCAAAACAGTCCAAAAATATAAACTCATTCTTCCATCATTTTTTAAGTAATCCTATATAGGATTGCAATTTCCCATTTTAATTTCCATTTCCATTTTTTGAAACCTAAATTCATTTCTAAATGATTCCATTTCTCTATTTTAGAGAAAACCATAATCATTCCTGAATGTTTCTTGTAGAAGGCCCAAATTACCCGGGGCCCATCCAGCCTAAACTAAACTCAAACACTAAAACCCAAATTGCAAACCCATTATCAGGCCCAAAACATTAAAATTTTCAGAAAAATTTAGGGTTTTAAAACCCTAAATTAGCCTAGTTGCCGCCCTCTTTTGACCCCGACTTGACCACCGCAAAGACCGCTGTGCCGCGCCCATCACCACTTGGCCACTTGCTCCACTAACACCTGCAAAAGCAAGAAAAGACAACATAAAAACAGTCAAATAAATCGTGTAAAATGGCTATAAAAAGCCAAACAAAATACATTGTAAGGGGGGGATTTTTTGGATCCAAAAAAAAAATCAAATACCAAAATCAGAAATCAAAAAGCAAAGATAGAAAGGTTGATCTCGTTTTATTTTCTATCATCATTTACTGTTATTTTTTTATTTATTTTTTTACGAATCAAAACAATAACAAAAAGAAAGAGAAGGAAATCCCTAAGTCGGTTCATGTTCCCGTCGTCGGAGGCCACTTTTCCGTTGACGGAATACGACTTGAACACGGGCTAGGAACCCGATTTCTTCCATCTTTTGAGCAGAGAGGGGGACTTGCTTTCGAGCGGCTTTGAAGTGGAGGCTAGAGTGGCCGCCTCGCGCAACGCTGGCCAGTGGCCACGACGGTCGCACGGCCAGCCTCCGATTGAATCCACGGCGACGCAAAATGGGTCCAGAAAACCCTAACCGAAAAGAGAGGATGAAAAAGGGGGAGGGGCCTTTGATTTCTTTCTGAAATGATTGAAAAAATTAAAAAAAAATTGATTTTAAATAACAAAGAAAACGGCGCCGTTTGGCTTCAGGAAGCTGCGCATATCCCTTAAAAGGGATATTTGCACGATGGCCCCCTCTCCCTTTTCTGCGCTTTTGATTTCATCCCAGTTTAGCGTTTCTTCTTTTTTCAAATTTGCCCCATTATTTTTTGCTTCATTTTTAATTTGATCCGCGCCTCAACCAAGCGAAACGTGCAAGATTATGAATCAAGTTATTCACCCATTTGGTCCCCGTAAGTTTAGGCGAGTGTTGATATGGTCCCAGTTCCTTTTCTACTTTAGTCATTTGCAATTTTAGCCCTCATTTTTTATTTCTGATCCAAATCCTAGACTGTTTAAAGAGTTAATTTATTTATTTTTCTTTTAAAAATTTTATTATTATTATAATTATTAAATGTTACTTTTATTTTTATTATATTCTTATTACTATTATTCTGCTATTTTTCTTTTATCTTTTTTGCTTTGTTATTTCATTTTTGTTCTTACTATTATTTAGTTTATTATTATTATTCTTATCATGTTATTTTTATTACTAGTAACATTATCATTATATTTTTATGTTTTATTCCTTTTCTATTATTATTTACTATATTTTCTATCATTATTATTAATTATTATTTTCTTATTAATGTATTATTATTATTTTCTAATTATCATTATTATTATTATTATTATTATTATTATTATCATCATCACTATTATATTATCGACATATATATTATTTGGCTTTTTACTATTATTATCCTTATTAACACATTTTTTCTTTTATTATTATTATTATTATTATTAGTTTTATTATATATACTATATTTACATCTATATTTATTTTCTTAGTTTAATACTATTATTATTTATTTAATTTTTATTTATCTATTATTATATATATATATATATACTTCTATTTCCACTTACATTATTATTATATTTTTATATATTTCTACTTCTGTTCACGTATTAATATTATTTTCATTATTACTATTATCTTTGTTACTATCATTTCTTAATCATACTATTATTATGTGATATTATTATTATTATTATTTGATATTATTATTATTATTATTACTATTATTATTTTATCGTTATTTCGACTACTGTTAATATACGTAATACTTTCATTTTATCACTACCTATATTATTACTTTTACTTTATCATCATTATTTTATTATTATTATTATTCTTTTCCCGTATAACATCGCGTTTTCACATTTTCACACTAATTTTTCTCGATGCATCAGTTTTATAACAACCGATATTTCGTATTAAAGATTCGAGAAGATCGAGCCTTAACTTACTGGGTTTCGATTTTTCTCGTTTAATCTGAACAACGGAATATCCTTTTTTAAATCGCAATGCAAGTTTCAAATAAAATACTTGTTCTCGGAAATTCGAAATGTTGCGCCCTAACTTACTGGACACGACATCTAGATATCCCGAGATACGTTTTTTTTAAATAGAGGAAATATTCCGTATTTGGAATCTCGAGAAATCGAGCCCTAACTTACTGGGTTCCAGTTTCTCATTTGACAAATAACGGAGTATCTTCCTCAAATTTAAAAACTAAGTTTTAAAGTCAAAAGGCAAGCTCAGTTTCGGGACCCTAAAGTGTCACACCCTAACTTACTGGGTATGATATTTTATCTCTTTGAAATAAGATCCCTTATCATCCATCTCGAAGTTTTGAAAGTAAAAAGGATCGTATTTTTTTTTATCTTTTCAAGTTTTCAGCATCAGGACATTAATTAATCAATTTGGTACCAATTTTGGGCGTGACGAGGGTGCTAATCCTTCCTCGCACGTAATCGACTCCCGAACCCGATTTCTCAAACTTCGTAGACCAAAAACATTGTTTTAGTAAACCCAAACGTTTTATTAAAACAAAGGTGATCCGGTCACACCAAATAAAGATCGGTGGTGACTCCCGTTTTCATTTTCATTTTCAAAAACCAAAGTCGATCCCCGTTGTTTCAAAAAAAATGGTTACGACAGCTTGGCGACTCCACTGGGGATATAAAGAGAGTCAGGCCGTAAATTGATTATTCTCTGTCTGATGTCAAAATTTTGAAAATTCAATTTGAAAATTTTAAAATTTGATTTGAAAATTACGATCCTTTTGTTGCATTTGTTTGTTGTTTTCTTGCGCACATTGCATTGCATGACCGTTGTGGTCGCACCCTCTTAAGTGGGAGTAAGAAACTATGCCTTCGTGAGGTTTTCACCTCTGCATGGGCTAGTGGATTGCTTCCGGGATATATCCGTACTTATATGCTTCGTGAGATTTTCATCTCCGCATGGCCATAGGGAAATGTATTCCCCTGAACCAAACTCGGTCCGTATGAGCCTATAATGGGTGAGGATTGAGGAATCTGCTGGTTCAGGTACCCTTCTTTAGAACCAAACCACATATAGAGAGACCTAAGAGCCTACCCTAGATAGAGCCACACCAAACCCTAGTGGTTACCCGGACAGTTATTATGTGTTGTTTATTTCTCTTGTACTAACATGTTTTCTTCTGTTTTGATTACATTGCATTGCATCATCATAGAAATGAGGTGTTGATTAATATTCGATTTCTAAATAGAGGAGTTTGTCATAAGGAAATGAATTTCTTGATAAAGTGGATTATAATACGATTAAATCTGAATATAGTCCAAGTAAAAAAATGAGAAGGTGATAGTCCGCAGAAGAATACAAGACTTTGCCCTAGGATTCAAGCCAAGAAGGATTATTCAAGAGTCATCACATCTCGACTTTCTTAAAGAAGCTTATGAACATCGCGGAGGATAAGAAGAGGTACGGCTGAACCAAGCAACTAGGAGCTAGAAGAGGCATCTATGGAGAAAGCTCACGGGACACGACCATAACATCCTGATCACGAAGAAAATGATTCGCTTTCACTTGGACTATAAGGACAAAATCGTATATGCAATCCGTTTTATGTAAAGAGCTTTATTTTCTAGAAAAGTTCTTCTAGTGGAATTGAATTCATAATCAACGGTTCTCTTTCTTTTTGCATTCATTCCATGCACTTGCATTGCATTGCATCGCATCATCCTAGAAAGGAGGTGTTGATTCATATTCGATTGCTAAATAGAAGAGTTTTTCATAAGGAAATGTGTTACTTGATAAAGTGGATTATAATACGGTCATAGTCCAGGTAAACAACGAGAGAGGACTGATAGCCCGCAGAAGAATACAAGACTTTGCCCGAGGGTTCAAGCCGACAAGGATTATTCGAGAGTCATCGTGTCTCAATCTCCTTATGAACATCACGGAGGATAAGTGAGTGAAGAGGTATGGCCTAGACCAAGCAACAAGGAGCTAGAAGAGGCATCTATTGAGAAAGTTCATGGGACACGACCATAACATCCGTATATGAAGAAGGTAGAAGAATACAAAACTTTGCCCGAGGATTCAAGCCGACAAGGATTATTCGAGAGCCATCATGTCTCCATTTTCTAAAAGAAGCCTATGAACATCGTGGAGGATAAGCGAGTGAGGATGTACGGCTTAGTCCAAGCAACAAGGAGCTAGAAAAGGCATCTATTGGGAAAGTTCACGAGACACGACCATAGCATCCGGATACGAAGGAGAGGATTGATGTTTTCACCTGGACTATAAGGACAAAGCCGTATATACAATCCGTTTTATGTAAAGAAACATATTTTCTAGAAAATTTCTTCTAATGGAATTGAATTCATAATCAACGCCTCTCTTTCTTTTTGCATTCATTCCACGCATTTGCATTGCATTTCATGCATTTGCATTACATCATATTACATGCATTAAAATTTTTAGAAAGACCCTAATTAGGTGAAATTATTTCAGAAGATATGGAACAAAGGTTGGAGAGATTAGAGCAAAGGCAAATACTGATGCGAGAGCAATTGACCGAAATCCAACAGGATATGCGAGATCAAATGAATGTGATGAGCCAATTAACTTGATTACTAGTTGGAAGGCTTAAAAAGGGGGTGACCCAATGGTCGATAGTGTAGATGATGATGAAGACATCGTTTATTCCCCAATAAATATCCCTACTCAACCAGACGCCAAGCGTGCATGGGGTACCCGTCGATGTTGGACCCCAATGTCGATCGATACTTGCCCTGTTAAACTTCCCAATGGGTTCGTGTTTTAACTGGGGATGATCGTGTAACATCCCGAAAAGGGCCTATGCATTTTCGGTTTAATTATCACGAAATGACAAGTCTTAAGCACTATGAATAAATTTTTGGTATTTTTGGAATCCTAGAAATGCATGGAAATGGAAATGAATATTTTGGAAACTTGAACATTTTGAAACTCAGACATTTTGGAAACTCGAACATTTCTGAAACACGGAAATGTAAGAAAATGGTCAAAAAAGCAGAGCCGATCGAAAATTTTAGGAAACATAGAAATGATGCCGAAATGTCAAATTTTAAAGTTCAAAATAGGAAATAAGGGCTAGAGGACCTTAAAAGAAAAAGTTGGAGAAGTTTGAGACACAAACAGGCTTGGAAAAGTGGCACTGAAGATGCCACTTAGGGCCTAAGGAAGTGGCGTCACATGCGAGGAAATAGGCACGAGTTCGAGTCACATGGGAAGCAAATAAAAGAAAGTCGACTTGGTGGAGTAGCTTGGGCGCCACTTGAGGGTCTTGGCAAGGGACTCAAGTTCGAATAGCATGGGAAGCACATGGGTTTCTAGAAAAGGAAGAGTTTTATTTGCATAAATATGTGAATAATAAGTGATAAATAAAGGATTTTCTTTTAAGAAAATTGAGGAGATAATTGATGGATTAAAGGCTTTTATCTTTTAAATAAAAGAGATAATATTATCAAAAAGAGGAGTGGTGGCCAAGTAAGGGACTCCTAGGCTGATAATTTCGGCTATAAAAGGAGGCGGGAGGGCTACTCATCAACTTTGCTTTCTCTTCCTCTGTGCTGAAATTTTCCTAGCTCTCTCCCCCTCTCTGCCGAATTTTTCTTTAAGCAAAATCCATCTCCTCTTCTTCTATTTTCTTCTCTGTTTCTACTGTCAAAGCCGAATCTTTGTTGATTCTAAGTAAAGGAGCAATCAACTACGACATCTAAAGGGGTCTACAACTGTCGAATATAAGGATCAAGGATCTAAGGTAAGATAAATTTATTTGATTAAAGGTTATGATGTATATGTTAGATTAAATCTAACATGAAGATTTCGACAGACATATAGGGCAAGGAATCCTTTTCAGATTTGGAAAGCGTAAGGTAGGTACATAGATCTAATCGGCCAAGGCTTATTTTTGGTATTTAGAATTATTTTTCATTGATCCAAAAGTCAGAAACTGACAAAATTACATGATTTAGTGTTAGCCGATTTCAAGGAAAAAGGATACTAGTAATTTTTGGGAACTTGATCAATCCAATCGGCAAACAAGGTAAGTATTAGTAATACCATTCCTATTGGGATTTGATTTTAAAATCAAAAAGGTTATTAATGTGTGTTTGTATGATGGGCCGAATATAGGAATTAACAGATCTAAACTTTAGATCGGTAGATCGTTCTTCGGGATTTCAAGGAATCTATTAAGCCAATCAGGTGTGTACTCACACTAACTTTCAATATATCATATGGCAATTATTTTAATATATGAATATGCATAAGAATGTGAATGTGGCTAAGTACCACAAATGTGGTAAGAGTACCCAGGTACGTTTCCTACTTTCGATAGGATTACGAATATGTTATATTGTTAACATGTGAATAATGAGAAATTAAGTATGTTATGCATTTATGGGGCATTCGGGATATATGAGAAAGGGGAAGAAGGTGTTGACTTCGGTCTCACCAACGGAATATGGTGACTACGGTCACAAAATTTGAATATGGTAACTTCGGTTACATTATCTGAATTTGGTAACTTCAGTTACATTATTTGAATATGGTGTCTAATGACACAAATTATATGGGCGATGAGCACGTCGACTGCAGCGACTGCCTTCGATGGTGTGTAGCGGATGGAGGGTTGACTTAGTAGTCCCCACGGTGTGACTGGCAGGTACGGGTGGTGTGTAGCGGATGGACCATTAGGCTTGGGTTTGGGTTGCATCATTTATTTTATATGAACATGAACTTGATACGAACTTATATGCCTGATTTGTTGAAGGTTAATGTTGTGTACACATTGAGTCTGTTGACTCACCCGTTGTGAAACTATTTTCGGTGATGAACAGTGTGGGATGACTGGGACGGTAGACCTTGAGGTGGCCATGCATCAATTGAGGAATTTATTTAATTTGGACTTTATTTCTTTTTAGTATCTTTAATTTTATTATTGGGTTTTACTTGATGTAATAAGGCCACAAGGCCCAGATGGATTTTCTTATTTTTGCTTTATTTTTAATTATTTTGCTACAAACGATTGTTGGATTAAATTTTAAGTGAAATATATTTTTATAAACTTTAAAAATTATTTTGTCACCTTAATAAAAATTGGATTTTCCAATAAATCAAATGGGTTCCCAATCTGAGCCCAATCCACAACAACATTTTTCTAAAAAAAAAAAAATTATGCAAATTTTCTCTAAGTAACAAAGAATTTGAAAACCGGTTTACTTAAGGAACAAACCAGATCCGATTCTGTGCTCGTGGGCCGGGTTTGGGAGTGTTTCAGCTTGTATCGAGCCAGTTTTTAAACTCTCGGCTGTTGTGGCTCAGGCCCAAAACATTTTGAATTCGAGCCCAAATGATTTTCTTTGAACATAAGCAGGTTTTATGGCATGGCACCTAAGTCTCCGACCCGCTGTCCACCAGGTAAGTACCCCTAACACTATGTGTGATTCTGTGATTTATGAACTGTATAAGGGTAGAACAGGCATGGAACGTAGAATATAATGATAGGAACTTGAACCCTAGGGCTAGATTACTCAAACACAAAACCACATAAGACTTAATGCACTAAACAAACCTATGGCTAAGTCACAGGGCTTAGTGGTGTGGCAACCTCTGTGCGCATGTCTAGGAATGGTTTCGATGGGAGCTTGGTATTTAAGCAGTCCGCGTGACTCACCTCCTCTCCACTCGAATCCTGCCTGGTGCGTAGCTTTGGTTCACCCTGACCAAGAGGACTCGGTCATAGGCTAAACACAATAACTAAAACCCGAAAGGGAATTAGCCGTGTTTTTATAAAAACAACAAAACCCTAGTTTTAGAACTCTTAAAACTTTCTTCTAAATTCATGAAAACCATCTTTACAAAATTTTCCGAAAGATTTCCGATTTATACAAAAATTCCCCTAGTGGTAAAATTACCAAAATACCCTTGGTTTATAAAATGACCAACTACCCAACAGTTTTGCCAAAATTTCATTATTTTATAAATGTTCAAAAACCCTAATTTGCAAACTAACAAAGATACCTTGATTTTGGGAAAATTTACTGCCGCTTTGACTTCCAAAATTACGAAATAACCTCGATTTACAAATTTTTGCAACACCTCTGTTTTGGAAAACAAAATAACCCAGAGATTTTGTAAATTCTGAAATACCTCTAATTTGAAAAATATTTTCGAATTGACCGATTTATTACCAAAATACCCACAGTAGGGAAAATGACGAAATTACCTGGTAGGGAAATGGATGGAATGGCCATAAAAGTGTAGTGAATGATGTTGTGAATGAATGTGACTTCATGGAGAAGTGAATGTGTCTCTGCTTATGAATGTGAATGTGACTCCACGAGTTAGAGTAGTGAACTTGAATCCGAACCTTTGTGTAATCGAAAGAACTACTTCTAAATACTTTACTTCATAAAATTGTTCGCGGTTAATAAGTGGAACAAAATTACGATGCATAAAACTTTTTAATCGATAAGTCGCGACGTTAGAAATGAGTTCTAGGGGCGTGAACTTAAAAAAATTGTGCCTAGGAAGTATGATGATTCTATTAAGATCAGTCGCGCGACATATAAGCGTAGTGCGGTGAGTTAAGATGTACGATTATTCGTTAATAAGTAATTTCGAGGACGAAATTATTTTTAAGGAGGGTAGAAGAAGCAGAACATCCTGAAAAGGGCCTATGCATTTTCAGTTTAATTGTACGAAATGACAAGTCTTAAGCACTATGAATAAATTTTTGGTATTTTTGGAATCCTAGAAATGCATGGAAATGGAAATGAATATTTTTGGAAACTTGAACATTTTGGAAACCTGAACATTTTTGGAAACCTGAACATTTCTGGAAACCTGGAAATGTAAGAAAATGGTCAGCAAACAGAGCCGATTGAAAATTTTAGGAAACTTAGAAATGATGCCGAAATGTCAAATTTCAAAGTTCAAAATAGGAAATAAGGGCTAGAGGGCCTTAAAAGAAAAAGTTGGAGAAGTTTGACACACAAACAGGCTTGGAAAAGTGGCCTGAAGATGCCACTTAGGGCCTAAGGAAGTGGCGTCACATGCAGGGAAATAGGCCTGAGTTCGAGTCACATGGGAAGCAAATAAAAGAAAGTCAGCTTGGTGGAGTGGCTTGGGGCGCCACTTGAGGGTCTTGGCAAGGGACTCAAGTTCGAATAGCATGGGAAGCACATGGGTTTCTAGAAAAGGAAGAGTTTTATTTGCATAAATATGTGAATAATAAGTGATAAATAAAGGATTTTCTTTTAAGAAAATTGAGGAGATAATTGATGGATTAAAGGCTTTTATCTTTTAAATAAAAGAGATAATATTATCAAAAAGAGGAGTGGTGGCCAAGTAAGGGACTCCTAGGCTGATAATTTCGGCTATAAAAGGAGGCGGGAGGGCTACTCATCAACTTTGCTTTCTCTTCCTCTGTGCGAAATTTTTTCTAGCTCTCTCCCCCCTCTCTGCCGAATTTTCTTTAAGCAAAATCCATCTCCTCTTCTTCTATTTTCTTCTCTGCTTCTCTTTCACAAAGCCGAATCTTTGTTGATTCTAAGTAAAGGAGCAATCAACTACGACATCTAAAGGGGTCTACAATCTGTCGAATATAAGGATCAAGGATCTAAGGTAAGATAAATTTATTTGATTAAAGGTTATGATGTATATGTTAGATTAAATCTAACATGAAGATTTCGACAGACATATAGGGCAAGGAATCCTTTTGATTTGGAAAGCGTAAGGTAGGTACATAGATCTAATCGGCCAAGTCTTATTTTTGGTATTTAGAATTATTTTCATTGATCCAAAAGTCGAAAATCGACAAAATTACATGATTTAGTGTTAGCGATTTCAAGGAAAAAGGATACTAGTAATTTTTGGGAACTTGATCAATCCAATCGGCAAACAAGGTAAGTATTAGTAATACCATTCCTATTGGGATTTGGTTTTAAAATCGAAAAGGTTATTAATGTGTTTTTGTATGATGGGCCGAATATAGGAATTAACAGATCTAAACTTTAGATCGGTAGATCGTTCTTCGATTTCAAGGAATCTATTAAGCCAATCGTGTGTGTACTCACACTAACTTTCAATATATCATATGACAATTATTTTAATATATGAATATGCATAAGAATGTGAATGTGGCTAAGTACCACAAATGTGGTAAGAGTACCAGTGCACGTTTCCTACTTTCGATAGGATTACGAATATGTTATATTGTTAACATGTGAATAATGAGAAATTAAGTATGTTATGCATTTATGGGGCATTCGGGATATATGAGAAAGGGGAAGAAGGTGTTGACTTGGTCTCACCAACGGAATATGGTGACTACGGTCACAAAATTTGAATATGGTAACTTCTTACATTATCTCGAATTTGGTAACTTCATTTACATTATTTGAATATGGCGTCTAATGACACAAATTATATGGGCGATGAGCACGTCGATTGCAGCGATCCTTGATGGTGTGTAGCGGATTGAGGTTGACTTAGTAGTCCCCACGGTGTGGTGGCGCAATACGGGTGGTGTGTAGCGGATGGACCATTAGGCTTGGGTTTGGGTTGCATCATTTATTTTATATGAACATGAACTTGATACGAACTTATATGCCTGATTTGTTGAAGGTTAATGTTGTGTACACATTGAGTCATTGACTCACCCGTTGTGGGAACTATTTTGAGTGTGATGAACAGTGACGGACCGGGACGGTAGACCTTGAGGTGGCCATGCATCAATTGAGGAATTTATTTAATTTGGACTTTATTTCTTTTTAGTATCTTTAATTTTATTATTGGGTTTTACTTGATGTAATAAGGCCACAAGGCCCAGATGGATTTTCTTATTTTTGCTTTATTTTTAATTATTTTGCTACAAACGATTGTTGGATTAAATTTTAAGTGAAATATATTTTTATAAACTTTAAAAATTATTTTGTCACCTTAATAAAAATTGGATTTTCCAATAAATCAAATGGGTTCCCAATCTGAGCCCAATCCACAACAACATTTTTCTAAAAAAAAAAATTATGCAAATTTTCTCTAAGTAACAAAGAATTTGAAAACCGGTTTATTTAAGGAACAAACCAGATCCGGTTCAGGCTCGTGGGCCGGGTTTGGGGTGTTTCAGCTCGAGTCAATCTTGTGGTACATGGCTTAGCCAAAACAAAAAAAAAAGGGAGAACGTACCTTAAAAGTCCTGAAGAAGAAATAAAATGAAGTGAATAATACGAACATGAGGTACTCAAAGTCGATTCATCAAGTAACTGACCAAAAACAATGACTACTGGGTATCAGGGTTCATCAAGAAAAGAATCGGAAACAAGGCAAAACACGAGAAACTCCAATTTACGCCGATCCCAATGATGTACAAGGAGTTGTATCAAAGTTTATTTGATGCACACGTTGTGTCCCCACTACCCGAAACCAATGCAATCTCCATACCCAAAATGGTATGACCCAAATGCCCAGTGTGAGTACCACGCAGAAGTCACAGGGGCATTCGATAGAAAATTGCATTGCTTTCAAGAAATTGGTGGAAAAACTCATCAACATGGGTATTGTGAAGATAGATGGCGCGCCAAATGCGTAAATATGAACTTGGGAGCATTTTGGGCAATGAGATCATGGAAGAAATTCTGTAGTATTTAGAAGTTTACTTAGAGTAATGTACAAAACGTACTTGTTGCTTTAAGCCTAGAAGCAATAAGATTTCTTTTGTGAAATAGGCTTGTGTCCAGAATTACTATTTCAGTAAAATGCATCTTTTTGAACAAATATATTTTTTTCTTTTTAATACTATACATTCTATTTATTCTTCATTCATAAATAATCATTCTTGGAATCATTTGTTCTCGGAATTTACCTTCATACCCACAATGGGTCCCAGATATCAATGACATGAGCGGCGCTATTCGACTCCTTTCTAGTGGGATATGTGTCTAGAGGGATTTAAGGAGTTTGAAGACGACAGAGATTGCAACTTATTTCCTAACTTATTAAGAATGGTAGATCCTACCTTACGAAATGTCAACAGACACTACAGGTGAAGATGGAAGCTTAGCTCACCGCAGGAATAAGGCAAGGCATCATTGAGTTATCTCCGAGAATTTAAAGATGTTTTCACATGATCACATCAAGACACGCCTAGGCTACTGAAACGTGGGTATGCTGTTAAGATTGGTGTTTAAAGAACCCATGTTAATGGTTCTACAACGGCCAGGAGGTTCGAGCTACTGGTTTACCAAGAAAGGAAAATTGAATACAGGACTTATGTGCCTCCTTTATTTCTTTACAGATTCCCTATATGTGGGGCATGGACGTTATCAAGCCAGTCTCCTCAAAATCTTTTAGCCAACATCGATTTATATTCATGGTCGTTGGTTACCTCACTGAGAAGGTGAAGGTCGTTTCATATGCCAAAATTACAAAGTCAGCAGTCATCAAATTCAAATTCAAATCCAAAAAAATAGAGAGAGAGAGAGAGTGTGGCAATAAAGAATGCTAGAAAGAAACGTGTTTAACATAATTGCACAAATTTACAGTCTATTCAAAGATCAGACACCATTCGGTCAAACAAAGCGATAAAAAAATGACCCGAGATTTGTAAAGGTTGGCATAGAGAAGTTACCATTCACCCTCTAGGTTTCTTGAGCGTTGGCGGGACTTTCACCGGCATCTTTCCCATTGGTTTATGAAAGGAAATAATTGTTGTAATATAAGATTCCTTTTCCCCAAGTTTTGATTGAATTGGATAAAGCAGAACATCTACAGTAAGCTTAATTGAAAGTATTCATGGTCAAATGTACCAAAAATGGATGATACAGGATTATGAAAAAAAGGTTCGCTCAAGAGAATTTCAAGAGGAGAACCTGGCATTAAGGACTCAAGAAGAAAAGTAAATGCCTTATGCAGCAAACAATGCCTGTTCTGGGGAAACATGGATAGTAACCAAGATGGATGGCAAGAACTCGCCCAATCCTGAGAGTTCAGATTTGTTATATAAAAAAAAGAAAAAAAAGAAAAAAAAGGAAAAAAACAAAGAAAAAATGAGAGGCCAGGGCGAAAACCCGCAAAGGGTGCCTTGAGACCAAAGAGGATTTAAGTTGAAAACCCGAGAAGGGCAGCTCAAATTTTGATCGAAAGTAGGGCATACAGTAATCTTGCTACACATGAATTAACAATGAAGAAGTATGTTGCGTCTTGGGGCATCGACAAAGTACTCTGGATCCCCTAAACACATATTGAGCCTAAAATGGTCCTCAAAAAGTTTGAACAGAGAAGCTCAGGCTGCGATATCTGGGGCACCTAGTTTCCATTTTACCCATTTTTTTTTTATTTATGGTTATTTTATTCCTTGCAAAATACACTCTTAATAAACTTTCTTTTTCTTTGCACTTGCTAGCTATGATCAACTTATTTGTTTCGAGCTATGCTCTCAATTGGTTCCCTTCTTGTCCATTGTTGTGATATTTTTCAAGCATTTTGCATTGAAATAACGATTGGTGGACTAATAATACTTTCATAAAAGAAGTTTCGCATATTACTCTGGAAGCTTCTGAATAATACAAGGACCTGAAACAAGACTATTGCTTAAAACTCCTCAAGTTTAAGGGATAGAAATATTGGTGGAGGGAAAGTCTGAACTGAGGCTATCTCTTCGGATTTTATCAAAAATGGTGATTGAACAAAATGACAAGATATTACGTCAGTAATACCATCTTGACGAAAAAGGGGCAATGTTAACCCATGTGTAAATGGGGAATCATTCGCGAGAAAAAATGATGTTCTGTATCCGTGCAAATATCATGCATACACACCTGGTCATGACACCCAGGGAATGGAAGGTGTAGTAGACCAAATCGTTTGAATAAATTACAAATTCTATACCCCTGAGTCATAGTGGGATGGATTGAAGATAACACAGATCCTACACCCCCTGAAGTTGAAGAGAGGGGATCTGAAGATGGTTTAAGCCTTAAAGTCCTATAGGTGCCGTGGAATGGATCTTGAAGTTACATTGGAGCAAGTTATTTGAGCAAAATATGATTGTTTCTTTGAGTTTTGGCAAAGGTACCAGCAGAGCGAGATAGCGCGCGTAATCGTCGATAATAAGACTACGATGGACGGCGAGCGAGAGATAACCTAAGCATTAAAAAGGGATAATTTCATTTTACATTCATGCATCATCGTTAGGGGCGTTTCGATCATCGCATCATGATCTTTATATATTTTTAACAAAGAATCATTATCGTGACATTCTGCATTCATGCAAATGTCCTCCATAATATCATTTAGTTAGGAGCATTCGATTTATTACGATCATTGCATCTTAATCATTGAAAAAAATCATCATTCTCATGACATTCTGCATTCATGTAAATGTCATCCATAGCACATGTAGTTAGGAGCGTTTGAGTCATTCCGATCATAGCATTCGCATCATTTGCATAAACATAAGCATATAAAACCGAGTCTACAGGATATGTCCCTAGAGGATGGTGTAGCAACATTGGTGAAGCCACCATCCTATTGCCACTGACCAGTAGTGGAATAGGTTGAAGATCGTCCTATTGCCACTGACCAGTAGTGGAATAGTTTGAAGATTGTCCTATTGCCACCGCGACCAAAGTGGTGGAATAGTTTGAAGACCATCCTATTGCCACTTTGGCGATGGTGGAATAGGTTGAAGATTGTCCTATTGCCAGCGACCGGTGAGTGGAATAGGTTGAAGATTGTCCTATTGCCACCGCGACCGGTAGTGGAATAGGTTGAAGATTGTCCTATTGCCACGACCGATGGTGGAATAGGTTGAAGATTGTCCTATTGCCAGCGACCGATGAGTGGAATAGGTTGAAGATTGTCCTATTGCCAGCGACCAGTAGTGGAATAGGTTGAAGATTGTCCTATTGCCAGCACCGCGATGGTGGAATAGGTTGAAGACCATCTTATGGCCACCGACCGATGAGTGGAATAGGTTGAAGATTGTCCTATTTCCACCGGCCGATGAGTGGAATAGGTTGAAGATTGTCCTATTGCCACCGGCGATGGTGGAATAGGTTGAAGACCATCCTATGGCCACCGACCGATGAGTGGAATAGTTTGAAGATTGTCCTATTGCCACCGACCCGGTAGTGGAATAGGTTGAAGATTGTAGACCTTGTCGCCTAAATGATGGGGCAAGATCGAAGGCAAATCTTGGCTCCTAAACAAGCGAGGAAACATGATTTAAGCCATCGTCCTATTGCCTGACCAGCGATGGAATAGGTTGAAGATTGTAGATCTTGTCGCCCTAAACAGTAGTGAAACATGATTTAAGCCATGGTCCTATCCCCTAGACCAGTAATGGGATAGGCTGAAGATTGCAAATATTGTTTCCCTGAAGATACAGCAGAGCAGTGAAGTGGATCGAAGCAACAAGATGCAATGGACTGGAACGAGGCTACCTAAAGAAAAGGAGCACCAAAGAATTCGAGGCTCAGCAAGACCGGGCAAATTTGATCCTTCTTTATGTCTTTGCTCTATTCCCGTTGCACAACAATGAGCAAAGAGAGGCGGTACCAGAGAAGGCCCAAATTGCCCTGGGCCCATCCACCTAAACTAAACCCAAACACTAAAACCCAAATTGCAAACCCATTATCAGGCCCAAAACATTAAAATTTTTAGAAAAATTTAGGTTTCTAAAACCCTAAATTAGCCTAACTGCCGCCCCTCTTTTGACCCACGACTTCGACCATCGCAGAAGACCGCCCGGCCACCGCCCATCACCACTTGGCCACTTGCTCCACTAACACTGCAAAAGCAAGAAAAGACAACATAAAACATCAAACAAATCATGTAAAATTGCTATAAAAAGCCAAACAAAATACATTGTAAGGGGGGATTTTTCGGATCAAAAAAAAATCAAATACCAAAATCAGAAATCAAAAAGCAAAGATAGAAAGGTTGATCTCGTTTTATTTTCTATCATCATTTCTTCGTTATTTTTATTTATTTATTTTTTTACGAATCAAAACAATAACAAAAAGAAAGAGAAGGAAATCCCTAAGTCGGTTCATGTTCCCGTCGTCGGAGGCCACTTTTTCGTTGACGGAATACGGCTTGAACACGGGCTAGGAACCCGATTTCTTCCATATTTTGAGCAGAGAGGGGGGCTTACTTTCGAGCGGCTTTGAAGTGGAGGCTAGAGTGGCCGCCTCGCGCATCGCTGGCCAGTGGCCACGGCGGTCGCACGGCCAGCCTCCGATTGAATCCACGGCGACACAAAATGGGTCCAGAAAACCCTAACAGAAAAGAGAGGATGAAAAAGGGGGAGGGGCCTTTGATTTCTTTCTGAAATGATTGAAAAAATAAAAAAAAAATTGATTTTAAATAACAAAGAAAACGGCGCCGTTTGGCTTCAGGAAGCTGCGCATATCCCTTAAAAGGGATATTTGCACGATGGCCCCCTCTCCCTTTTCTGCGCTTTTGATTTCATCCCAGTTTAGCGTTTCTTCTTTTTTCAAATTTGCCCCATTATTTTTTGCTTCATTTTTAATTTGATCCGCGCCTCAGCCAAGCGAAACGCTACGCATTATGAACTGGGTTATTCACCCATTTGGTCCCTGCAAGTTTAGGCGAGTGTTGATATAGTCCCAGTTCCCCTTTTCTACTTTAGTCATTTGCAATTTTAGCCCTCATTTTTTTATTTCTGATTTCAATCCAGTCCTAAACCTGTTTAAAGAGTTAATTTATTTATTTTTCTTTTAAAAATTTTATTATTATAATTATTAAATGTTACTTTTATTTTTATTATATTCTTATTACTATTATTCTGCTATTTTTCTTTTTATCTCTTTTTGCTTTGTTATTTCATTTTTGTTCTTACTATTATTTAGTTTATTATTATTATTCTTATCATGTTATTTTTATTACTAGTAACATTATCATTATATTTTTATGTTTTATTCCTTTTCTATTATTATTTACTATATTTTCTATCATTATTATTAATTATTATTTTCTTATTAATGTATTATTATTATTTTCTAATTATCATTATTATTATTATTATTATTATTATTATCATCATCACTATTATATTATCGACATATATATTATTTGGCTTTTTACTATTATTATCCTTATTAACACATTTTTTCTTTTATTATTATTATTATTAGTTTTATTATATATACTATATTTACATCTATATTTATTTTCTTAGTTTAATACTATTATTATTTATTTAATTTTTATTTATCTATTATTATATATATATATACTTCTATTTCCACTTACATTATTATTATATTTTTATATATTTCTATACATTCACATATTAATATTATTTTCATTATTACTATTATCTTTGTTACTATCATTTCTTAATCATACTATTATTATGTGATATTATTATTATTATTATTATTATTATTATTATTATTTGATATTATTATTATTATTATTATTATTATTACTATTATTATTTTATCGTTATTTCGACTACTGTTAATATACGTAATACTTTCATTTTATCACTACCAATATTATTACTTTTACTTTATCATCATTATTTTATTATTATTATTCTTTTCCCGTATAACATCGTGTTTTCACATTTTCACACTAATTTTTCTCGATGCATCAGTTTTATAACAACCGATATTTCGTATTAAAGATTCGAGAAGATCGAGCCTTAACTTACTGGGTTTCGATTTTTCTCGTTTAATCTGAACAACGGAATATCCTTTTTTAAATCGCAATGCAAGTTTCAAATAAAATACTTGTTCTCGGAAATTCGAAATGTTGCGCCCTAACTTACTGGACACGACATCTAGATATCCCGAGATAAGTTTTTTTTAAAATAGAGGAAATACTCCGTATTTGGAATCTCGAGAAATCGAGCCATAACTTACTGGGTTCCAGTTTCTCATTTGACAAATAACGGAGTATCTTCCTCAAATTTAAAAACCAAGTTTTAAAGTCAAAAGGCAAGCTCAGTTTCGGGAGCCTAAAGTGTCACACCCTAACTTACTGGGTATGATACTTTATCTCTTTGAAATAAGATGCCCTTATCATCCATCTCGAAGTTTTGAAAGTAAAAAGGATCGTATTTTTTTTTATCTTTTCAAGTTTTCAACATCAGGACATTAATTAATCAATTTGGTACCAATTTTGGGCGTGACGAGGGTGCTAATCCTTCCTCTCACGTAATCGACTCCCGAACCCGATTTCTCAAACTTCGTAGACCAAAAACATTGTTTTAGTAAACCCAAACGTTTTATTAAAACAAAGGTGATCCGATCACACCAAATAAAGATCGGTGGCGACTCCCGTTTTCATTTTCGTTTTCAAAAACCAAAGTCGATCCCCGTTGTTTCAAAAAAAATGGTTACGACATTTCTCATTTCTCTGTTTCTATTCATTTCGTTAATTTTTATTCAAACACGTAATTCATTTTTAGTTTCAATGAGCTAGCTGATGGACCGATTGGACATATGAAGTTGAGGTTCAAATGATTTATAATTAAGTTCAAGCTTTTCGCCTATTAATTATAAACTCATTTAATCACGAAGTCATTCCACTATAGTATCATGACTGATCTCTTCCTAATGACATACCATTACGAAAGCTACTACTTAGTGCTCGTCCGATGACCTTGTCATTAGTGTGTTACCATCATAGGATATCCTTGATCTATTTGGGATAATATCCGTTCTCTTAATATGATCCTATTTTATCTCATGGTAACCATTACATTTTCCTTCATGAAAAGTAAATCACTATAAAATAGTGATCAAGTCATCCATCACAAAAGGCGGATGATCTGTGACCACATTTACTTTTCATCAACCATGTAATGCCAGTGAGAGGATATCATTTACCCATGTTTTGGGCTATGGATTCCACTATTGTGAATGACGCTACATGCTACAGAAGTTGTACACCTAACGCACCAGCTTTCAATTCCTTATCTATTTGAACTCAGGCTTTTACTTACATCAAAGTGTATGAGTCACGCATACATAGTCCACCATCCACTCAGGATTTAGGTATGCCGTACTATTAACATCACAAGTGAATAAATCCATAAAAGGATTCAAGATCTATTCTGCTTGGGTCATGTCCAATGTACTGTCAGTTTAGTCAGTCACATCTATGTCTCTATCTTCTAGGAGTCATTTGCTTTGATGCCCAAGACAAGGCATCTCCCCAATTGGACTTTATAAACGACATATTAGTTTTTCAATAGGTTTGCTCATTTTTATTAGCCTGAGGACATGTTTAGGTTCATCTATTAATACAAGTTGTCTTTCCGTACTACGATCTGACCACATAATACCGTTTTATGTCAGTTTAAACAATAGACAACCAATTAGCAACATTTGCTTCTATTTTTCTTTGTGTGCAAAAACCATGTGAAGAAAATTATATAAAGTATATCAATGTAATGAATGAATTTGTTTTATTAATCAGCCTGTTCAAAAAAAGTAGGAGTGTATATTGACGAAAATACTACACTTAAGGCACCGGATCCAACAGTCTCCCACTTGCCCTAGTGAAGTAGATGAGTCATGTTTTGCATTCTTATGCTCCTCCATATGTTTCCCAATGAGCTCTCTAGCTATAAGAGTCTTGGCTAAACAAATCCCCAGGGTTTGTCCTCATATGCGATTTTTGACTATGTCTACCATTTTGTCAAACACTATTGTCTCCCTTATGTGTTTTATCATTATGTGGTTAATTTGGGTTTAGCTATATCCACATTATTATAGTGCCATAGCTTTTTCATACCTCATATTCGGCCCTCCATAGTGAAGTTAGTAGTGCAACCCTGCTTGACACTTGTTCACACTATGGACCCGTTTTTTAGGACAAAACCATAGTTCGATGTCAATTTCCTTGAATCCTAACACGTTTGGAAGTTAGAATCAGTATATCTAATAAGAGTGAGATCTCCTCTGGAATACACAAGCATATAATCCCTTGTTCTTCGTAAATACTTGATTATATGCTTAACTTCTTACCAGTGCCTTGGTCTTGGGATTTTCCTGATATCGACTTACCAACCCCACTGCAAAACATATATTTGGGTATGTGCATAGTATAGAATACATAAGACTTCCTACTACTGAAGCATAATAAACATTTCTCATGTTCTCTCTTTTTTCCGCTGTCTTAGCACAGTCCTCTAAAGAGAGATAAAATTTCGATACAAAAGGATGGTTTCCCTTCTTCGAATCGGTCTTTGCGTAACGTTCCAATATCTTATCTATGTATGAAACTTGAGACAGTGCTATCACTTTGTTCTTTCGATCCCTTAGGATCCAAATACCTAGGACAAAATTAGCTTCTCCTAAGTCCTTCATGCTAAACAGTTGGGTTAACCATAGTTTAACCGATGACAATGTCCCTACATCATTTCCAATGAGTAGAATATCATCGACATATAGAATGAAAAAAATCACCTTTCAATCCCATAAATATTTGTAAACACAAGGTTCATTTGTGTTTTGATCAAATCCAAAAATATTTTGGTCATTTAATGAAATCTTTGATTCCATGAGCGAGATGCTTGCTTAAGTCCATATATAGATCCAAGTAGTTTGCAAACTTTATGTTCGTTTCCTTTAGCTATATATCTGGTGGGTTGCATCATGTAGATACTCTCTTCAAGATAGCCGTTCAAAAACACTAACTTGACACACATTTGCTAAATCTCGTAATCTAGAGCCACCGTAATGGATAGTAATATGTGGATTAACTTGAGCATGACAACTGGAGAGAATGTTTATTCGTAATCGATACTTTCTTTTTAAGTATAACCTTTTTCTAAAAGTCTAACCTTATAAGTTTCCACTTTTCCATCCTCATTTCTTTTTCTCTTGTAGGTCTACTTACACCCTATGAGTTTTATCCCTTCTGTTAAGTCTACAAGTTCCCACACTGAGTTGGAATACATAGAGTCCATCTCAGATTTCATAGCTATTTCCCAGAACTTGGAATCAGCACTCTGAATCACTTTGTCATATGTAAATGGGTCATCATCTTCCTGTTCGGTAGACTCAGTGTTAAGAACACTTCTGTCAGATTGGAAGAATTCAGGTCTACGAGAGACCCTCCCACTGTGACGAAGCTCCCTATACTGCTGACTATTACCAAGTCTACTATTAGGAGTTGGTTCTAGAACTGTTTCTGTACGATTTTGTATATTTCCCGAAAGCTCCTCAAGTACCTCTTTACTCTGAGGTTTGAAGTCATTCATGTAACTTTCTTCAAGAAAATTAACATGAGTTCACATTTTAACAGTTTGCTCTTTTGGGTTATAAAATAAACCACCCTTTATTCCCTTTGGATATCCTACAAACATGCACAATTCTGTCTGTGAATCCAACTTCCTTGCATCTTTATCTAATACGTGGGTTGGGCATCCCCAAATCCTTAAATGTTTTAGATTTGGCATTCTTCCATGCCACAATTCGTATGGAGTTTTTGATGCTGCTTTAGTTGGCACATCATTCATAATATAGCAATCCGTTTGTACAATTTATCCCCAAAAAGAGATTGGCAGCTTTGAATAACAAAACATCGAATGTACTATATCTAACAAAGTTCGATTTCTTCTCTCTACCATGTCAATCTATTGTGGAGTACCCGACGCGGTTAACTGGGATAGAATCTCATTCTCTATTAGGTACCTTAAGAACTCATCAGATAAATATTCCCCATCACGACCAGATCGAAGTACCTTTAGGGGTAAACCTAGTTGTTTCTCCACTTCCGCACGAAATTTTTTGAATTTATCAAAGGTTTCACTCTTATAGTGTGATAACTCTTGAAAAGAGTTATAATTCATGCCTTTAGACCTAGCTAATTGTCTGTACTTAAGTAAATTTAGTTGCATTTTAGGACATTCCATTCGTAATATTCATTGCATTACAATAAAAAGATTGGACTGTGCTTAAATGTTATTATATGTTACTTTTACTTGTTTGCAGGAAGGATTTGTTTGGTAATAATTGGTAGGTGCAGGGTGCGGAGAAAGAAATAAAAGAATGAAGGTCTGTCGTGACAAAAGGTTGGACAGTTTGCCAACACGAATGCCGTGGCAATTCTAGGAAGACCAAGTCAACACTCAACGCATAACAGTTTTAGCCCAACTCTACTTGTACTAGAAAAATCTACCTAAAAAAGAGGGAAAAAATCATGGGCTGATTGGATTTACCTTAGGGAAAAAGTTTATAAAAAGCTAAAGTATGAAACCTAAAAAGGGGAACAAAAAAAGAACAACAATGAGGAAACCCTAAAGGGGCAAACATAAAAGATGAGAGATCCTTAGGAAAAAATAGAGGGTAGTGGCTAAGTAGAGACAGAAAGAGGAAGACGAAGGTAGTCCTTCTTAGCCACCACAGGATATTGTGCCGCTGGAGTGTGGACGGGATTGGCAAAAGCCATCTTCCAAAAATTCTTCTGTTATTTCTTAATCTATTCCTCCGTGAATTGATTTAATTGAAACGATGTTGGATAATATTTTGGTTTTGAATTTTACTTGCCAAACAATGAGCTAAATCTTATAGGGTTGAGATTACATGATGAAACCATTATTTTCTCTAATGGTTGAAGCACAGATCTTAATTAATTTACTGTTTCAATCAATTGTTTTTATTTCTAAATTGTATGCGTGCAATCCCTAGACATAGATGACTGTGCAGCATGCCTATAAACTAATCTAATTCTAAAAAGGTTGGAGTAGTTGGATCGTAATTGAATGATATGAAAAAGTACTCGATAGATACTTGTAGTAGACTCTAGACATAGAGCATAGTTCATATGGAAAGAAAACAAACAGTGCAGAGTACCGTGCTAAAGGCCTATAGACATATATCGCTTAAGGCAAGGTAACTTGATGTTTTGATCTCGAAAGAAGCATACCATTTTAGAACTCTTCCGAGCAGTAGATTAAGTAAGGTTTTGCTAAGACATTACTGTTAGTAAGGGTAGATTCTGGTAATCCCAACCTTCCAAATCAACATCGTAGACCATCTATCCTCTATCCTTTGTCGTAGTATCTTTGCCATAGCATTCTTAGTTGTTTATTTATTCATTCGCATATTATTTACGTAATTATTCTTGTAATTGCCATTATATTTTTACTCTTGTCTTGTCATAGCATTTTCCATCATTTATCAGTTACACATATTACACATTATTATTTCTTCAAATTACCGCTGCAGTCTTAACATTATTTTTTCCATAACATTAATCGTACTTCAGTATAATAACTTGGCCATTTTATACCTAACCGATCTCTGTGAAAACGACCTCACTTATCACTTTATTACTTGATTCGACGTGTATACTTGCACAATTCACATATCATTTCACACGCGACAAGCATCAGGTATACATACCCATATATGGAATAGTCATCAATAAAGGTTACATAATACTCGTAACCACCTCTTGCACTAACACATATGGGGCTGCATACGATAGCGTGCACAAGTTCTAGGGTTTTCTAGCACTCGTTCCTTTTGCATTTAAAGATCACTTAGTCATCTTCCCTTCCAAGTAAGATTCACATTGTGAAAGATCAACTTCTTTAAATGAACTTAAGATGTCGTCTTTCACAAGTCTAGTGATTCTTTCTCGGTTAATATGACTAAGTTTCAAATGCCAAAGGTATGCCTCATTGGAGTGAGAAGTTTTAAGTTTTTTCTTCAATATTTCAGTCTCAAGCAGTGTGTACATCTTTGGTTTGATAAAATAAAGCTTGTTTGACATCCATCCATTACAAAAAAGATTTAGATTTCTAAATATTGCAATTCCATTAAAAGTCATGGTCAAGCCGTCTTTATATAAAGATGCAACAAAAATTAAGTTTCTTTTGAAACTTGGTATAGTGAAAACGTCCTTTAAAATAATCTTAGTAAAATTATCAAAATAAAAATGTACATCTCCCATTGCTTCAACTACCACACTTGTCCCGTTCCCGGTCTGCAACGATAATATTTTATCTCTAAGATCTTTTGTCTCCTCGAACAGTTGTAGAGAAACAAAAACATGATTAATGGCTCCCGAATCAATGACCCAGTGGTCTATTGAGTCTTCCACTAAAAAAACTTCTATCATTAAGAGTTTTATACCTTTGACTTTGGTAGCTAGGTATTCCTTCCACTCTTTATAGTTTGCCTTGAAGTGCCCTTTCTTACTGTAGAAGAAGCATTTAGACTTAGATAAGTCTTTAGGCTTTCTGGTTCTCTTCCTTTCCACTTGTGGTGTTACACTCAAAATTTTGAGCCCTTAATTTTGAGAGTTATGAAACTCAGATAAATTGGTTAAAATGAGAATCCATAGTTTTTTTTTTTTAAATTGAATTAACATTGTAAATACTTTTATTATTGTATAGACTTTCGTAAAATGTGAACTAATTTTTTTTAGAGGCATGTAATGTGCCGGTCAACCAACTTGGTTGAATTCCAACCATTTTTCATGATTCTCCTTGCATGGTTTCTAAATTGTTGCACATGAATGGATTAGTTACATATAAATGGATAGTTACATGTTAAGTAAATTGTAATAATATAAATAAATAAACAAATAAAAGGTAATGATGAGAGTTATTGGGTATTGGGTTTTGCATGTCTTGGGGTTGGGGGAGCCGGCCTAGGGGAGGAGGTTTGTGGAAAATAATAAAATAAATAAATAAAAATAATAGTAATACAGAAAAGAAAAAAAGAAAAAAAAATGGGGGCAGCTTCATCTTTCTCCATATTAACGTTAGTTTGAAAGAAAAAGGGAAGAGTAACTCCAAAACATTTCCTTTTTTTTTTCTTTCTTCCATTGCCGTGACTATCGTAGCCAGACTTAGGCAGCTGATCGACTGCATGTTCTGCTACCATAGGAGTGTTCTAAGTGAAGCTATTCTCTTCTTCTTTCACATATGCGCTAAAGGAGAGGGAGAAGAACTCGGTGGCAAGGGTAAAGGACAGGCTTGAAGAGGTAGGAATCGTTTTGGGAAGTTTGGTAAGTTCTCTTGAACCTTTTTTAACTTGTTAAATGAACAAATTTGACAAATTTGACAAGGAAGATTTAGCATCTTTAAAATGTGTTCATTTACGTTCTATTTAAATGCTTAATGTGCTGCTGTAAAGGGCTGATTTGTAGTCTTTAAAATGTGTTCATTTACGTTCGATTTAAATGCTTAATGTGCTGTTGTAAAGGGCTGATATGTAGTCTTTAAAATGTGTTCATTTACATTCGTTTTAAATGCTTAAGGTGCTGCTGTAAAGGGCTGATTGTAGTCTTTAAAATGTGTTAATCTACATTCGATTTAAATGCTTAATGTGCTACTGTAAAGGGCTGATTTGTAGTCTTTAAAATGTGTTCGTTTACGGTCGATTTAAGTGCTTAATGTGCTGCTGTAAAGGGCTGATTTGTAGTCTTTAAAATGTGTTCATTTACGTTCGATTTAAATGTTTAATGTGCTACTGTGAAGGGCTGATTTGTAGTCTTTAAAATGTGTTAATTTACATTCGATTTAAATGCTTAATGTGCTGCTGTAAAGGGCTGATTTGTATTCTTTAAAATGAGTTCATTTACATTCGATTGAAGTTCTTAATGTGTTGTTGTATAGGGCTGATTTGTTGTCTTAAAACTGTGTTCATTTACGTTCATTTTAAATGCTTAATGTGCTTTCCAAAAATTTATTTTTAAAGTTACTTCCTAGCTGACAATTTAAGTTAAAGAAATAGATATAATTCATTTGGTTGAAGGGAAAACAAGTATCCAAAAATCATATTTTGATGTCATGAAGAAATGCGATTATAGTGTTTTGTGAAGGGAAAGGATTGTATGAAACAGTGACGCCACGTCATTTGTATCCTTTCTCATATTGGGAAAGAATTGTATGAAACAGTGACGCCACGTCATTTGTATCCCTTTCTAATAGTTTTATGCCACATCAGTATTCTTATCCTGAATTTCAGGATTTTAATTTGGATTTGAATTTTTTTAAGGATGAAAATCCTCAAATTCGAGATAAGAATACGATGTGGCATAAAACTATTGAAAGGGATACGATGACGTGGCGTCCATCGTTTTCATACAATCCTTTCTCATTTTGTGAATTGTTAAATTTAACGATTTATTTTTTGGGAAATGTATTGCTTAAGGATTGTATGAAACGGTGGCGCCACGTCATCAGATCCCTTTTCAATAGATTTATGCCACATCAGCATTTTCATCCCGAAAAAATCAAATCCAAATTAAAATCCTGAAATTCGGATAAGAATACTGATGTGGCATAAAACTATTGGAAATGGATACAGATGACGTGGCGTCACTGTTTTATACAATCCTTTCTCGTATCAAAGATTATTGAGGTACACGAATGAAGTTTCTTTTATACTGACCGAAGTTAGTCAATGGATTGATTAAAGTTGCATGTGTTAGTAAATGAAGGTTGAAGAATAATTTGGGTGTGCGGATGCACTATTTGTGTGAAATAAATGTGTTTGTAGTTTTATCTTAACAATGCATTAGAGTCATTGATGTACTGTTCCAACATTACAAGAATTCCCAAGCTTAAACATCTCAAATCTTGTAAGGAAATTAATTAAAATTTCTGGTAGCATTAATATATCGTTATCAAATTATAAGACAAATTATGTATGAGTGTCGTGTATATGTAATACTGTAATTATTTATTTCGTGATTATTGTTTTTGGTATTTTGAATAAAATGTTTTGTTATTAAGTGTTTGATTATGTTTAATTA
Organism: Gossypium sturtianum; assembly: GCA_025698515.1. Lineage (NCBI taxonomy): Eukaryota > Viridiplantae > Streptophyta > Magnoliopsida > Malvales > Malvaceae > Gossypium > Gossypium sturtianum. The sequence goes on from CM046952.1 coordinate 122,527,082, forward strand.
CGAGCTAGTTAACTGAGACAAGTGTATGATAATTATTTGAAATAAAACGATTGAAATTGCATAATGTTAATGTGAAATGCTTGAAACATGAGGGGTGATTGAATAGGCAGGAAATCGAAGAATAAGGGAATTGGTGGAATGATGCATTCATTCCTTCTAAGCTCTAATTCTGACATGGCAATAAAGTAGAAAAACGTTTCAATTGATATTAAATTATGGCTTGCGGAGGATCGAGGATGTGTAAGGGATGTTTTCTGTACCGAGACATGTGGTTCAATTAAATCAAGGAATGATTTGTTGATCTCTTGCAGAAACGGTAGACTGTATCCTCCTTCCGTTATTTAAACGCTCGTTAAGTCGATGATAATGCTTTGTTCCATCCGTTTCATACCTAGAATTTAATAAATCCTCGATTTAAATTTCGTTTTCATTTATCTATTAAACTGCTGAAACTAGATTATTTAATGTAATATTAGGTTGTGATAAACTCTCTAAGAAACTTGAACTCATTCGATTTCTTCTCTTGTCCGTATTTTCAGGTAGAATAGACTACTCCGTCTTCTTTGTGAGCCATATATTTTTTTATTTTGTAACATGTATATATATATCGGGGTAGCTTATGAAATTTTTTATATAGACAAATTGTTGCATTAACATGGTAAAGATGCTTGAGCCTGTATTATGGTAATGCCTATTTTTGTAATTACGCATCTCTGACATGAAATACATGTTGAACCTTTGCTTGATAAATTAAACAAAGTCGGATTTTAATATCATCTTTTGGACTAAATCGCCCCATTTAGTTACATGTGCGTTTGGATGTCGATATCAAGTAAAATTTGTTTAACCTACCCGAATTGGCAGACGAATGAAGTCCCACTTGCATTCTTTTATTATTGGGTGTTTTTCGTTGTCATACTTGGGTTGTCGGTCTTCCAGTTTACTGGGAGGTTGTTACATGCGGTGGCCCAAAGAACTTAGCCTTGCATTTCTTAACACACTTTCTCTTCCCTTTTGAGAAAAAACTGACAGCTATATTAGTTTCTGCTCTTTGGACTGGCTGACCGTCGTTCAACATCAACTCGTAGGATTGTAACTCCTTCATGAGTTGAAACACCCCAAACTCGGCCCACGAGCCCAGACTGGATTTGGTATGTTCCTCGAGTAAAACGTTTTAATTTCATGTTTATTACTTCGGAAAATTTGGGGTGGTTTTATAAAAATACCGAGTTGTTTTGGGGTTTAATCTTTAATTCGAAAATCGTTTGTGTTTAGGTGTCTAAACATTTAAAATTTATTTTTAAGAAAAATTGCTTAAACTTTAAATTGATAAAATTCGTATCATACTAAATAATTAAAATGCATGCATAAACAGTTTCACACTAGTGGCCTTATTACATCAAAGGAAACCAAATAAATCCAAAATACTTGAAAATAGAAAGTCCAAAATAAAATAATTTACATCTTGAGCATGGCCACCACTGAGCTCCTGCCGACCCGGTCCATCACCGAGTGTCACCTGAAAGATATCCCACAACGGGGTGAGTCAAAGCAGACTCGGTGTATACACGACCAACACTAAATCCCAACGATTTAGGCATAACAATTCATACATGTACAAATAGCAATTAAATATAATGATGCAATCCCGAACCCAAACCTAGATGCCATCCGCTACACATCACCCGTACCAACCATCACACCGTGGGGATTACTAAATCGACCCACCCATCCACTACACATCATCGAAGCGATCGGCTGCGGGCGACTAGCACATCGCCCTTATAAATTCGTGGCATAGCCACCAGATAATATATTTTGTGACATAAGTCACCACATTCAGTTATTGTGACATGAGTCACCACATTCGGATTATGTGACCGAAGTCACCACATTCAAGATATTGGGTATAAACCACCAGATCACTTCCCCTTTCCATATAACCCATATGCCCCATGTCATACAAATCATGCAATTATCAAGGCTTAGGCCTTATTTCACATTCTTATCAACATTCACATACATGCCATATTCCACATGTTCATAACATTTATTAACATGATGTTAAGATTACGTACCTGAGTACTTTGTACCATTGCATGGTACCTTAGCCCACTTTTCATATTATTACTAACACATATATTAAAATAATACCGTAAATCAATCAAGATTCATGTGGGGATACACACTGTTTTACTTAATGCTTTCACCAAATCCCAAAATCCCGATCTAATGCTTTAGATCTCTAGTTCCTATATTCGGCCACCTTAAGCATGTTAGCAACAAGCCATTCGGCTAGATAATCAAATCCCAAAGGATTATTGCAACCAAAATCCTTACCTTGTTGCGATTTGATTACTAATCAAATCCCGAAACTCGTGTGATATTCCTCTTAAAATCGGCTAACACTAGATCAATTGACTTGGTTAGTTTTCGGCTTTTGAATAAGTAAGAAATAGATCTAAGTTGCTAAATAGGGCCTTGGCCGAATGTGTATGTGCACTTACCTTGCGATTTTGAATCCCGAAATCCGTGTATACCATCAAGCGATCGCCCCTAAATAACCATGGTCAGATTCGGCTAACATAATAACCAATATGGCCGAATATTACACCTCCTTACCTTGCGAATCTTAAATCCCGAAAGTGGTCTCTGGCTATGAAGTTGTCGAAATCCCTATAGACATGGGTTAGATCCAATTTCTAATCACTTCAATGAACTTTAATAAATAGCCTTTGGCCTAAGATCATGCGTTTCTTACCTTAGCTAACCAAAACCCGAATGATCTTCTATTGTTGTCGACTTAGAAGAAATCCCGAGATTCTCCTTCAATGATTCGGCCAAAGAGCATCACTGGGATTAGATTCAACTTCCGGCTAATAGGAGAAAGGATTGAAAATCGAATAACGATGATCTTACCCTTAGTCTTGAAATCGATTGCTCCTGCTTGAATCCACAAAGAATATTCGGTTATGGCTAGATGATGATCACACAAGTTTCGGCATTTGGGGTTTTAATGAACCAATCGGCTATGGTCTAAAAAGAACCTGCTTTCGGCTTTTGGAAGATTGAGAGAAAAAGAAGAAGAAGATTTATGATGGGGATTCGGCTTCAATGGAAGAGTATGGGACTTGGGAGGAATCAGCAATGGTGATCTTTAGGGAGAAGAAGATTTCGGCTAGCGAGAGTTGAGAGAATCAAAGAAAACAAAGGAAAAAGATGCATATCTACTGATAAATTCGGCTACACTAGCTTATCCTTGTTATTCTCCTATTTTTCCTCTTCTCTTACTTATTCAAAATAATTCAAATAAAATCAATAATTATCTCCTAGCTTTGCCGAATTTAAAAAGAATTTGAACCTATCTAAAGCTCCTCCCACAGTCTCCTCATGCCGTCCACCTCTGCTCCTTGTTGCCGCAAAATAAAAGCTTTTATTTAGCTTCCCATGCGACTCGAACCTTGGCCCATTCGCACCTGTTTGTGGCGTCATTTACAGAGGCCTTGAGTGGCGCCTCCAAGCCACTTAACCAAGCCCATTTGTGTGTCATATTTCCCCTACAATTTCTCTTAAGGCTACTCTGCCTAGCTTTCTCTTTTGAATTTAAAATCTAATAATTTCTAAGGCATTTTCCTACATTCTAAGGTTCACACAATTCATACAACACAATCAGAACACACATAGGCATGCTACTTCATACAATTTAGCATTAATGCATAAGCTATAAATCCCGGATATTACATGAGTTGTGTAAGCGTCAGGTTTTTGTTGTCGAGGTTATATGCAGCCCTAAAACTAGCAAAATCCTTTGACAAGCTCTTGAACACCATCTCAATTTGAGTGTTCAGGTCCAAATTGGCCTTATTGTCCACAGCCTCGGCAAAGTAGCCCATAATAGTGATTATATGGTCTTTGACAGTGTGTCGGGCTTTTGCTAGGCATTCATCAAGGTAGTTATGGTAGACTGTCGAACGAAGGTAGCTTGGACTCCGAACATGTCTTCTAGCCTCAACTTAAGTGGCCAGTGGGCACTTATTATCAAGAACTATTTTAAGTTTATCATAGCTCAGGAAAATTATCAGGTTTCTTTTACATTCCTTATAGTTATTTTCGTTCAATTTGTTTTCAGTGAGTATGTTCAATAAGGGAGTTGGTGTCATTTTCGAACTGAAAATAAAACATTCATATATTAAGTATTAAGAAAATGTTTGAAAACATTTTGCAACATTACGGTATGCATTAAGACGATGCATGCGTCTTACATTAATCTTTGAAAATATTTGTAAGTCGTTGCAATGATAATTCCACACCTATTGAATCAAGCCACCGTGGGGTGATCATGATTAACTAGTAAGAACATGGATTTCCATCCAATAAGTACATGAACCTAATTCCTTAGGCATTCAGACGTACTAATAATCGTGTAACATTTTACCTTCATTCTAACTTAAGTAGAGCTCCGTGGGGAGTTACTTAACTAGAAGATCTTGAGTGTATAACCATGAACTCAACACTTATTGCATCATGCACCACAAATGAGTTACCATGGGACAATCTCACCGAGTAGCCTGTTTTGACTAGTTGTCCTCTTTTGAAGATAGAATTTCTTAATGTATCACATGATAATACCTACCATAAAAGCCGGTCCAACTATCATATGATCATAAGAAAATTCTGCTTTCTCTCAGGAATTCTCCTCAGTGAAATCGCATGACAACATCTACCTTGGGGCAGGTCCATTTCATTCCACCACAAGAGACCATTTATGGAGGCCGTAGGTCTTGTTTAGGGACCTTCTCTCATTCAATATTTTAAAAACATGCAATGTTTTTAATTTTCAGTTTCAATCATGTATGATCAATATATGTATGACAAATACATGTGTCATTCTTTCCTAAACTATATAACATGCTTATCTCATGTATATATGACATTCTTTGGCAATTCTATAATATTCACATTCATTCATTCACAAGAGTCAATCGAACAATTTTGATTCTACACAGTTTTTCTTTTAGGGAAAAATCGAAGAAGTGAATGTGACTCGTGCACCAGGTAGGATCCTAGGAAAGGGAGGTGAGTTGTATTTGACCACTTAAAAACCAAGCCTTTCCTTGCCAGATCCAATCCTAGATATGCACCTTCTCATTACCACACTTCTCACAGTAATCGAATAACCTAAAGAAATGAATGGAACAATACAACACATGTATTTTCTCATTACCAGACTTCTTATCTTTGATAGATCAACTATGGATCATATATATATATATATCACAATTATATCATAAAAAATTGTTAAACAAATATATAAAAAGATGAGTAATAAAATAAAATTGCTAGCCAATATTTCCATGATTCTATTTCTAGAAAATAAATGAAAAACAAAAATTATATAGTTTTTTATCACAAGGAATTTCTTGTGTCTTCGACCACCATCGCTCCATCTTCTCCTCGTCATGGACTCCTTTTTCAAAAATTACATTTATGTCCAATATCTGTTTCTGATTCACAAGAATTCTATAAATAAAAATAATCCTACATGTAGATGATAATCCGCGGTCTACTTCCTAAGAACCACAACCTTGACAAAAAATAATAATTATATAACACATTTATAATATTGCATTCATTCACATACATTCCCCTAAACATGCAAATAAATACAAGAATGATGATTGCCTCTAGACGTACTAATGTCCAGGGTAAGAATTCTCACAAATATGTCAATTAGGCGGTATCCGCAAGTATATGGGTCAGGTTGTAATATCGTTATAATGAAGTAATGAGTACTCTGAGGATCGTACCCAAGGGAGGTAAGCACTAAGTTAACTTTAACCTAAGCACAAATAGGTCTAATTAGTACTTTAGATAGATTATATTACGATAAAATATAAAGAAAGGTTTTTGAGTTTTTTTATAATAGTAAAAGAACATAAATAAATAAATAGCGGGAAATCAAATAGTAAAATTTATTAGATCTGACCATGGGTGATTAGCTCGATTCAGTTTTCATAACCAACTATCGCTTCAGGCTTCTTGTTCAATCAACTAGTTGATTCTCTAGTAGGATCTTCCGATCTTCTACTAGAATAACGAGTCGACAAGCTCTGAGGATCGTACCCAAGGGAGGTAAGCACTAAGTTAACTTTAACCTAAGCACAAATAGGTCTAATTAGTACTTTAGATAGATTATATTACGATAAAATATAAGAAAGGTTTTTGAGTTTTTTTTATAATAGTAAAAGAACATAAATAAATAGCGGGAAATCAAATAGTAAAATTTATCAGATCTGACCATGGGTGATTAGCTCGATTCAGTAATCATAACCAACTATCGCTTCGGGCTTCTTATTCAATCAACTAGTTGATACCCTAGTAGGATCTTCCGATCTTCTACTAGAATAACGAGTCGGCAAGAACTACTTATCTCTCGACCTCACAGTTCATACTGGTTTGGGGTTAAGGTGTTCATGGATAGACCATGCTAATTTTGGGTTAATTCCTACCTTGATGACTTCCTAGGGTTGTTAAGCCTAGGGTTTAAATTCTTCTTCTCCCAAATAGCTATCCGCTAAGAGAACCCTACAAAATAGTTAATTAATTATACCTCTACTCGTTAATCCCCCACAGGAGGATTAGTTCCTCATGGATCTCATAAACAACATAAACTTGATGTATAAAATAGACATGAATAACAATTCAAGAATATAAATTTTAGAAGAAGCCTGATTTGTATTGAATAGAATGTCGAATCCTCTAGAGTTTAATCAAGTTCACAAATCTGATCTCCCAACAAAAGCGAAGAGCAAAACTGAAAATAACCTAAAAGCCTAAGAAAAGAGAAAAACTAAAGACTAAAACCATGAAGAAAATTATACAATATGCAAAGTTGTCCATAACATGTGTTAAATGAGCCTATTTATAGAATTGGAGTGACCGTCTCCTTAACCCTAGGTCAACTACCGTCTTCATGCTTAATGTTCAATTCTGCGGACCAAAATGCCCCTGCATCGTAATTATTTCCCATACAGAGTCGATGTCGCAACACACCAGTGTTGGAAAAACGGGTTTGGAAAATGCAGCGGAGAATAAATTTAGAGAAAAACTAGAGTTTTAATTATTTTTTTCAAAACAAGATCTTGGTTGTGATATCTAAATCAATAAACACTTAATTAAAAATTATACCTTTTCGATTCGTTTAGGTTGAGTGCTTCGACCAAGTAGTCTTCTCTGCTATCCTCAAGCTCACATCTGCTGACTGTAGGCTCGCTTCGAATCAGAAAATTTTTCACGAAAATTATCAATAGGGTAATTTTGCAATTTCTCTAAAATTTTTGTTTAGAAAAGATGCACAACGTGTTTCATGTATCGATATTGCGTCGATGCAGATCTGATCCTTCGCATGTAATTTCTCCGTCCGGGATTGAGATTCAACCTGATATGTCATACAACGAAGAACCGATTAGAATTTTGGCTCGAGAGATTAAAGAGCTGAGAAATAAACGCATAGCTTTAGTGAAAGTATTGTGCCAACGTCACGGGGTTGAAGAGGCTACGTGGGAACCCGAGAAGTTATGAGAAAACAATACCCTAACCTATTCACTGGTAAGATTTTCGGGGATGAAAATCCCTAAGGGGGAGAGTTGTAACAACCCATTTTTGGTCAAATCAGAATAGTGGTTTCGAAACCACAAATATGAGGTTGAAAAAAAATTATTTTAATATTATTAAGTGTTTCTAGCATGATAGCATGTATGTGTGAAAATTTCGTGAAGTAATTTTATCGTTTGAATGCTTAATTCGGTAAAAATGACTGAATCGCATAAAGCGTAAAACTTGAGCTCTAATAGGTAAAGGTGTCTAATAGCTATAGAACCTTAAAGTTAAGGTCCTTAAGTAGTAATTGGACCATTATTATGATAGTGGATGATAATGGCATGGCATAAATGAATGTTTGAATTAATTTTAAGGTTAATTTTGGTATTTGGTAATTAAAAGTTAATTTAATAAAACAAATCCAAAATTTGTATCATCTTCTTGCTATTGCCGAATTTCATGAACAAAAACACCCTTTTTAAGGGTTTGAAGCATTCGGTCACTTTGGAGCTCAATTGTAAGTCTGTTTTTGTCCCGTTTTTAATGATTTCTATGTTTTTGTGATCGTTGCATCTAGTACTAGCTAGCCTAGGGACTATTTTGTAAAATTGTTAAAGATTTTGAATGATACCATTATGAATACATGTGTATTTTGATGTTTGATGATAGATTTTGAATGCTTGTTGATAGATAAACAAGTTTTGTAAAGTGATTTTTAGTGAAAATTCAAAATAGGGATTAAATTGAGAAATGTTGAAACTTTATGGTTAAAATGTGAAATAAATGAAAAATATGGGCTGCTAGGGGCATAATGGTAATTCGGCTAAGCATGGGTGTTTTGAAATTTGCATGAATTTTTTGATTTTGTGTAATAAGGACTAAATTGTAAAAATGTGAAAGTTTAGGGGCTAATGTGTAAAATAGCTCAAATGTATATTTTGGATTGAATTGAATAAATAGATGATTAAATAAGTTAATTTTGAATATATTTAGATTAAGAAAAGCGGAATTCAGATCTAGATCGGGGGAAAACGAAAGTTATCGACTAAACGACTTACTTCGTCGTTTCCACATCCGAGGTAAGTTCGTATATGATAAATTTCAATACAAATGTATTTCATACACTTTGATATTGCATAAATTGCGAATACGAGACTGTGGATATGAACGATAGTGATTCGACAACGATTCGACATTCAAAATCCCGGTTGAACCTTAGGAATAGTTTAGGATGCTAGTGACATGTCATTAGGGGATACATTGAGTTGGCTTCGGGCCATGATATAGCACTTTGGGTGCGAGTTATACTGATTTGGCTTCGGGCCATGATATCAGTACTTCGGAAATAAGTTATCTTGATTTGGTTACGGGCCATGGTATAGGTACTTATCGTGTGAGACCCTTGAGTATCCAACTTCTATTCCGAATGGTTCAACGGGTAAATGAAAGACGAGAATGTGTATGAGATTGTTACCAGTTGGTACAGGTATGTGCATAAATTATATTAGTTTTGAATTGAAGAAATGATAAAGAAAGTATATAACTTCGTGAATGAGTAATGGAAAGGTTTGTTAGTTGATGTGAATTCATGTATCTTTAATCAATTGTTGAATTATGTGTTATGATTTTATCAAGTTTATTTCCTATGAGCTTACTAAGGTTTATAGCTTACTTTGTGTATTTTCCCATATTTTATAGTGATATCAAAGCTAGCTCGGATTCGGGGATCGTCGGAGATCGTTTCACACTACCACCTATCACTTGGTACCTTTAAAATTTGGTATTTTAAGTATATGGCATGTATAGGTATTTTGAGTCATTTTGATTACGTGTTGATAGTGATTTTGGTTATTTGTAATGGCTTGTGATGACATATGTTTTGGTTTGTAAATATGGCCATAAGTGTTGACTTAATTTGATGGATTTGGTTATGTGCATATATGTGCATATATGGTTAATATTTTGAGTTCATGGATGGATATGTGAATGGCTTATATTATGATGCTTGTGGATATGGAATTAGTAAATGTTAAATGGTTGATATTAGATATGAATTATGCTTGTGAATTGGTGTAAAATGATGAATGTTTGGTAAAGGTTTAGTTGTTAATATGTACATGTGTTTTGGTATGCTTTGATTGAGTAAGACTTGAGGTTATAAGCATGTTGGTTGTTAGTATTGGAAATGGTATGAATTAGCCTTGATTGTGGCTAAATTAGATTTTCATTTATACTATGAATTGGTGCCATTTTGGTTGTTTAGGTAAGCATAAGTTTGGGTGGAAAATTGGCTTGGTAAATAGCCTATTTCTGTCCACATGGGCAGAGACACTGGCATGTGTCTCAGCTGTGTGTGACACACGGTCATGTTACACGGCCGTGTGTCCCTTGGTGTTAAAATTAAAATGAAGTTAGTATGCTCCACACGGTCTCACACACGGGCGTGTGATCGACCATGTGGCATAAGTCAGTATACCCCATAATTTAGACACGGCCTAACACACGAGCGTGTGACTTAGCCGTGTTGCATAAGTCAGTATACCCTACAGGTTTGGCACGGCCTGGCACACGGGCGTGTGTGGGCACTTCGAAGGGCACACGGGCTAGACACACGGGCGTGTGGTTGGCCGTGTGACCCAAGTCAGTAAGCTCACTTATTTAGACATGGGATAGGACACGGGCTGGGACACGGCCATGTGCTCCCATTTCGAATGTCCACACGACCTGTGACACGGGCGTGTCTGAAGGCCGTGTGAGACACACGGTCTTACCACACGGGCGTGTGTCCCTTATTTTGAGAAATTTTTTTAAAGTTTCGTGAAAGTTTCTTAAGTTATCGGTTTAGTCTCGTACCACTTTCAAAGCATGTTTAAGGCCTTGTAGGCTCATTATAGGGACATTGTGCTTGAGTTTGAATAAAGTTTGCATGAAATATGAAATTATATGTGAAATGAATGGTTAAATGTTCTATAATTCCGGTAATGCTCCGTAACCCTATTCTGATGTTGAATACGGGTGAGGGGTGTTACACTTTTAGGTCAAGTTGGAAATCAGAAAAATATCTCTAGAAATTTTCTGGAATAATCTTTTTAGAGAATTTTTTCTCTACAACTTTCTCTTAAATTTAAGTGTGTGTAAATAATGACCCAAGGCTCTCTTTATGTAGGAAGAGTTTAGAGAGTTTAACAATGATTAAATTTAATCACTTTAATAATAAATTAATATAATATTTATCAAGATAAATATTAGATTAAAATAATATTATTTTTTGGAATAATTAATCTGAAATCAAATTCTCTCGTAGAGTCCCAATAGGAGTGTAACTTTTCCACTGCTCAACCATCGATGACTAATCGCCGCCGGCCACTGGGACGTCGCCGTCGCAGCTGCCGACACCCTCGTGTCCAGTGATGCAGGTGTGACACCCTTACGATACCCCGAACTGGTTCTGCTACTATCAGTTCGGTCTAGCCACTGGTTGGATTGTTGGTCCGGTTTCACATATCAGGCCTGTTTCGACCAGTTTTTGTGTCTTGGTCTCGGTTTTGGGCTCTCGCACCCGATTTATGATCTCAGATTCAATTTTTAAGTTCAATTACCCATTAGGCCAATTGTCTGACCTGAAAATTAACTTTAAAAAATATCATATTAATTTTAATTGATTTGATTAATTTAATTTTACTTGATCAAAATCACTTAGATTTTCCAAATTAATTTTTCAAGAAAATTCTTTAATCAAATTCTCTAGTTGAACAATTCTCACGACCACCTAATTTAATTCCACATCGAATAAATCGACTCAATTAAATTATTCCCAAAGTCGTAGAATTTTCTTCTGATTCAAATGCAGTCCGATCGAGCTTTTGTTGAGCTAACAGAGGGACCAATCAGACTTATACAATTAGGCTATAGTGATTGCAATTATTTCCAGAAGTATCGTTCCGATAATTCGTAATTACTTAATCATGGAGCCAGTCCACAAGAAGTACCGTGATTGAAAACTTCTTGTTGTATACTCTCTACGAAAGTAATTCATCCAACTGCTTTGTCATGTGTATGTAAACCTTATATAATATCATTGATTCCTTTGAGTTAAATCCATTCACTCAATACAATCCTATTTTATTTCATTGTTACCATTGTGTCTTCTTAATGATTAATATGATCACTGTCAACAAATGGTTGTGATAAATTTCTCGTTCAAGAACAAGCAAACTGTGGCCACGTTCTATATTTATCAATCCACACAATGTCAATAAAATGATATCATTAAGTCTTTAATTGAGTTATGAATTCCACTATTTCTAATAAAGCCATGCCATATACAAGTCACGTACCCAACATACCGGCTATGGGTTCGATCATCTTTAGAGTATAAGCCTCCACTTATATCAAAGCACATGAGTTGCATATGCATGGTCCGTGACTAGCTCAGGATTTAGGTAAATCACACCATGAACATCACAAGTGAATTAATTCACAAATGGATTCAAAATTAATTCATCTTGGGTCTAGTCCAATGTATCATTCTACCAATGAATACATCTATGTCTCTACTCGTGGAGTCAACTGTTTTGATAAGCAAGATTAGCCATCTCCCCAATTGGAATTGTAGACGACATAATAATCCTTGACATAATAATCTTTCTCAGTATTTGAATCAAATGCTCACTTTGATTCTTTTACGGGATTACAAACTCATTTAGATTATTTACTAAAGTAAGTTGTCTTTCTCGCAATATAAACATTCTTTACAATGCCAATTATCTTCAGCTTGAACTTTAGACAATCAATGAGCTAATATTTGCTTGTCACAATTTCGCTATGCATGCAAAATATAAAAGACATAAATAAAAAAGACATAATAGTGAAATGTGAAATTAACTTCATTTATTTATTCATCGTTCAAATAAATAGAAAACAGTTACATGTTTACTACAATATGGGCATATTTCCCAACAACCAGGTCCTGCGTCGCGACATCGAAGGCAATATGTTCATTCTTCAGGGTATCTTCAAGGGTGTGTCGTAACATCCTCAGGTTGTCTTTGAAATTCTTCTATTCTGCTCCCTTTGTTGTGGCATCCATCTCTCTGTGTTGCAACACAACGACCAGTATCGAGTTAGAATACCTTCTAATGGTCTCCTGCACACTCACAAAACATATTAGCTCACCCTTAGGCCTCATTCGGCCATCAAGGTCAACAAAGACTAAAATTACACAATTTATTGAATTTAAATAAATTAATGAAAACTTAATTAAAACCTAACTAATGTGCTTGTATTCAAGCTCCTCAAATGCGAAAACTAGTTTATTATGCTACACCGAATTACGACAGATCAAATGCCACATCTTACCAAATATTAATCAAATAAGATAAAGAAAGAGATTCGGTCTCGGTTTAAACCATAAGTATAACATAACCTGGATTTGATACCAATTGTTGGAAAAAAATTCTAATTTGAAAATGATTTTCTTACACAGCGAAAAATTAAAATTTTGAAAATCGACCGAATTTGTGATATTTATAGCAATAAACCTTAACTGAATTCGTACCTTTTTTTTTTGATAAGCAGATCCGTGATGTTTTCTAGATTTTAACCAAATTATCTTCTCTTCTATTCTTGTACCATTAACTGCTTCAAGTGTGGGCTCGAACCGATTGAATCAAAACACAGAACTAGAAAATTTTTCCTTTTGGGGTAAAAACAAAAATTCTTTCTTCTATAATAGAAATCGATAAAATTTTTCTTCTGAAAAAATAAGTTGAGAATAAATTCTCTGTATTTTCTGACAGAATAATAATCTCTCAAAAGTTGTGTTAATAGCTCTATCGGTGCCATCTATTTATAAGAAGAGAAGGTAAAACCCTTGTAGAGTTGTAGAGGTTTATTTTAAATAGAAAAACAACATCCTACTTAGAGTAGGAGAGTGGTAAATGACTCACCCTTGTATTTTTACTAGGGTTATCGCCCTCTTCATGCTATATGAGGGGTTTTGGGCTTCTCTCACATCGGGTCCAATTACAAGTACTTCTTAGGCCTTTTTGACCCAGTACTCTGAATGTAATCCAACCTAATTCAGTTTTTTTTTATTTCCCAAAATAAACCTTAATATTTACATATTCAATAAATTTTCTAATCCTAATTTTACTCTAGTAAAATTTTGACGATTTTACCCCTGGTAAAATTTTGAGAAAATTCGTTCAATATGTCACAACTCAATATGTTCACTATAGTAAAATTTTGACGATTTTACCCCTGGTAAAATTTTGAGAAAATTCGTTCAATATGTCACAACTCAATATGTTCACTATGACCGAATGGTTTATTTTCATTTTCGGTCTTCAAAATAGTCCAAAAACAAACTCATTTTTCCATCCTTTTTTAAGTAATCCTATATAGGATTGCAATTTTCCATTTTCATTTCCATTTCCATTTTTATAAACCTACATTCTTTTCCAAATGATTCTATTTCTCCATTTTGGAGAAAACCATAATCATTCCTGAATGTTTCCCATTTCTCTTTTTCTATTCAGTCCGTTCATTTTTATTCAAACACGCAATTCATTTCTAGTTTCAATGAGCTAGCGGAGGGATCGATTGAACATATGAAGTTGACTCAAATAATTTCTAATTAAGTTTCAGATTTTCTCCTATTAATTATAAACTCATTTAGTTACGTAGTCATTCCACTATAGCATTGCAACTGAGCTCTCCCCTATGACATACCATTACGAAAGCAACTACTTAGTGCTCGTCTAATGACCTTGTCATTAGTGTGTTACCCTCATAGGATATCATTGATCTCTTTGGGATAATATTCGTTCTCCCAATATGATCATATTTTATCTCATGGTAACCATTACATCTTCTTTCATGAAAAGTCAATCACTATCAAATAGTGATCAAGTCATCCATCACAAAGATAGACGACCCATGGCCATGTTTACTTTTCATCAACCATGTAATGCCAATGAGAGGATATCATTTACCCATGTTTTGGGCTATGAATTCCATTGTTGTGAATGACGCTACATACTACAGAAGTCGTACACCTAATGCACCAGCTTTTGGTTCCTTATCTATTTGAACTCAGGCTTTTACTTACATCAAAGTTTACGAGTCACGCATACATAGTCCACCATCCACTAAGGGTTTAGGTATGCCACACTATGAACGTCACAAGTGAATAAATCCATAAACAGATTTAGGATCTATTCTGCTTGGATCCTGTCCGATGTACTGTCAATCTAGTCAGTCATATTTCTATCTCTATCTTCTAAGAGTCATCCGCTCCGATGCCAAAGACAAGACATCTCCTTAATTGGACTTGATAGACAAAATATTAGTCTTTCAATTATTTTGCTCATTTCCGATTAGACTAAGGGCATGCTTAGGTTCGTCTACTAATACAAGTTGTCTTTTTGTACGATTTGACCATGTAATACTGCTTAGTATCAGTTTAAAGAACAGACAACCAATGAGCAACATTTGCTTCTATTTTGCTTTGCATGCAAAAACCATGTGAGGACAATTATACAAAGTATATTAATGTAATCAATAAATTTATTTTATTAACCAATCTATTCTAGAAAATTACAAGTGTATATTGACGAAAATACTACACTTAGGGCATCAGATCCAACACATTTTCCTTCAGACGTTCTGATAATTGCTAGGCACAACTTATACTTCAGTTATATCGATTAGCACTGACTGTTGTGCGCAATCTATATACTTCTGATGTCCCAATGAGGCATTGGGTACCAAGTTGGTGTGTTGGTTGGGACTCGTGTATCCATTCAAGTCCAAGTCATGTTAATAGGGGATATAAATAGCTTAATTGGTTAAATGATGCTCGAAATAGATTAATGTTATGAAATTGTACTACAGGTACTTAAATGCAATGTATGATTATCGATAGCATGTGCAAGACCATGCGAACTGGTTAAACTAGTCTGAGCACTGATATGGAAAGATAATGATTGAATTGACTCGATTCAGAAATGAAATGCGGATTTGATTGAATGTATTAAATTGGATAGAATTGTGAACATTAATGATATTGGTATGATATATTCAACTAGCTTGCTAATTGGGGTACACTACAGCAAAACAGATTTTTAGCGGTGTTTCTTTGGGCCTTATAAGCGCAGCTAAAACTATTTGCAGCGTTTTTACAAGCGCCGCAAAAAACGCCACTATAGACAACCCCGCTAAATTTTGTGGCGTTTATGTAAAAAAACGCCGCTATAGAACATGACCTTTAGCGGCGCTTTTCCCACAAATGCCGCTATAGAACATGACCTTTAGCGGCGTTTTCCCCACAAATGCCGTTATAGAACATGACCTTTAGCGGCGCTTTACCCACAAACGCTGCTATAGAACATGACCTTTAGCGGCGCTTTCCCCAGAAACTCCGCAATAGAACATGACCTTTAGCGGCGCTTTCCCCAGAAACGCCGCAATAGAACATGACCTTTAGCGGCGCTTTTGCCAAAAACGCCGCTATAGAACATGACCTTTATCGGCATTTTTGATAAAAGCGCCGCTGAAAGTCTTGTTCTTTAGCGGCGTTTGTGAAAAAAACGCCACTGAGTTTAGTAGATTTCTAACATCCCATTTTCATTCATATACAACCCTTTCTATAACATCAAATCCAACCAAAAACTGCAAATCTAAATGATACTTCAAATCCAACGAAAGATATATGATCAAAATTAATAAACTAAATATTCTTACAATAATGTTAAAAGTTATAATGTTAAAATATTATTACAATAAGAAAACAAATGTCTAAGATGGCGGATTCTGCGACTGCTGAAACATCTTCATCATACTCTGAAGCTGTAGTTGGAGTGCGTCGTATTTCCTTCTTTGCTCTGCTTCCCTCGCTACTGCCTCTGCTTAAAATTTATAAAAAAATTATATACTATTAAAATTGTGAAATTATATTTTAACATTCGCAAAAATATATAACTTAACTTTAACCACCTCAAAAAATATTCCGACTTTGCCCTTCATCGTTACACTCACACACACACATTATAGCCAACGACACTCCTATGATTCAAACTCAAATAATTTTTAAGAAAGATGAACATTATATCATGTGAAAAAAGAGGATCTAAATCAGGTTTTTGGATCTAACTATAGGAAGTTTAATGTATATACAGTGGAAGAAGAGTAATACAAATTGTTTACTTTATTCCATAACATGAAAAAAAAAAAAAAAAATCTTCTCCGCATTGAACATTGCGAATGCAAACAATATTAATAATCATTATCACTATTTTAAAGAAATTGATGTGTAATTTTCCAAGTAAAATTATAACAAATCTCAACATGTAATCATAAGTAGAAAAACTTCCTTCTAGACGGCTAAGTTATTTATTTTTATATACGTTTTTTTTTTCTATTATAAGCTTGATTAATTAAATATTGATTCTTTTTCAAAAGAAGCCATTAAATTTAATTGTAATCAATAGAAAAAAAAAATTGAAAAAGCAGCCATTAAAATGGAAGGAATATATGATTGTAAATTGGATGATATTATGTGCAATTTAAATTTAGCAAATTAAATATACATATTTCTTAGAAATTGTAAATTGGATGGTACAATCGATTCCAGCAACTAGTGTTGTGGTGAGCAAAGCACGTCCAAAACTTTTGAGATGCTACAAGAAGATAAAAAAGAAACTCCATAATAGCGAAAATAATAAAATAAATGAAAAATAAAAGGGTATAAACAGAAAAATTACGAGTGAATTAACTTACATGACGAGTGAAAATGGTGCGAACAAAGCGAACTGCAGTAAATACAAAGTATTTTTCCCTTCTCCGAGTCAATAACAAAACTTTTTCTATAACACTGTTAAGGATAAAATTACACCTGCAAGCAATGAAGATAAGGTAATTAACACCCAAACCACAATATTAAAATGATATTTAAGTAATTAAAATGATATTTAAGTAATTTAGTTTAATTATATAAACAGTATATTAGATTTAGTAATATAATAATAAATTACTATTAAATTAATGATGGAATTGGTTATTCGATGCATAAAAGAGCAGTTGTGGAAGTTTTCAAACAAATCTATTTTGCTTCAAAGCTTTTCAACAACACAAATAAATCCTTTATCTAATGATCTGATCATTATGTTCACAAGACAGTCCAGCTCACGACACTTTTCAGTAGTCACTACCAACCACAAGAAAGCTGCTGTTGGATATATTCACTGTTTGACAAGATGATAAATGTTAATTGCTATTTGAACAAGCCAAAATCAACCACAAGGATTCAAGCAAACAATCCTGAATTTCAGTAAATCCCACACACTCCAACTAGACAGAATTTTCAGATAAAAAACCAGCCAGATTGGAACTACATCTTTCTTTGTAAGTAACACCTAAACAAGTAAATAAACATTGGGACTAGGCTATGTAGTCTAGAAACATTTTGTCTCCGCCTAACGAGGAGTAATAAAACCAGTTTTTTTAACTATGTTTATCCAACTCTTCATTTTTCTTTTAAGTACCTATGTCCAAAACATCTACAAATATGGATATGAGATATAGAATCCTCCAATTACACGGAAAAATATAAGAAAAAAGTTAACCTACTCGTGTCAAACACATTCCAATATCAACACTGGCATCTGAATTCGAGTGACATAAGTTTTTAACTTTTTAAAATTTAAGCACAAAGTTATGTTCTCGATTCCATTCACCACTACGAAGTCCCCCACAGGTTGAGCCTTTCGCCTATTTCACTCTCCTTCAACTAGACCTTGAAGTCATCAATCATCAAATACTGCAACTAAAACTAATTTAGATCTACAAATTGTTTTCATTTTCTCATACCACTTTCATCCTTGTAATAATAATTTACGGTAACTATAAGCTATCAAGTCCATCACAATTCATCCAATTCCACCAACTGCAGCTATATCTCAAATCCTTTATGCCCAACTAGACTAAATTACTAACAAATTGGGAAAAAAAATTGCCACTAAATTTACATTAAAATGCACCAGCACATGAACTAAAACGAGAGAAAGAGAGAGAGATCATCAGCGTACCATTTTTGTCCCTTCAAATTTTGAAGTTAACTCCCAACCGCCGGTTATTTAAAAGAAATCTGCAAAATGACGTCTAAAAACGCATGGGTTAGCAATTTTTAAATTTTAATATATACAAAGTTTATCTATTATCTCTTAAATAATTTAAACTATAATGATAATTTTAATATATTAAAATTAAAATTATCTCTTTTACATTTATATAAGAAATTATTTAATATATAATTTAAAAAAAATCAGTTATATACCAAAAAAAACTTTAAAATTATTTTAAATAATAGTGTTTTAATTTTTTTCATTTTTAACATATATTTTTCTATGTTTTTACTTTCAAATTGTTTCTACGTGTCATTAATTTTTCTAAAGATTTTAAATATTAAATTAAAAATAAATTGTATTTTAATTAATATAAAGAAACTAGTTAAATAATAAATAGAAGATGATGAAAGAGTGAATGAGTTGTCGAAAAGAATACATAATGGCCACTTGGATGATGGGTGAGAATACAGTGAGCAAAACAGCGCCGTTTTGTTTAAAATAAAATATTTTTTTGCGGCGTTTTTATCAAAATCCTTAAACTTAAACCCTAAACCCTAAATATTAAATCCCAAACCCCAAACATTAAACTCTAAACCCTAAACCATAAAACATGAACCAAAAAACCCTAAAACCATAAACCATTGATGCGTCGTTGAAAGTACCAAATATATCCTATTCCCTGCAAAATAATGAAAATAACAGTAAAGGGCAAATAGGGTCGAATCCACAGGGATCGGATTATACAAATTCCTGTTTCTCGAAATCCTAGGCAGAATCGTGCCCAAGAAAACGTGCGTTCCTGGAAAAATAAAAAAAAACAGAATTAATAATTTCGAAAGAAACAGAATATAAAGTGAATTGAAATCGTGAAAGTAAATTGCGAAAACTAAAAGGGAAATAAAAGAGTTTAAAGAAGAGTGAGTTTCTTATTTGGCGAGATTCTAGCCTCCAGTTGTCTCGGTCCTCCCTTGGTTCAATCTTTCGGCTTTTAGATGACCCTTCTCTACCCAAGTAAGCCGGTTATAGTGGAAGAGGACGCCTACGACCACCAGCTCCAAGAATTTGGACTTACGAATTTAGGGAACCTGACTCTAGCCTGCAATCGCTTCTGTGGAGTCATTTATGCTAGATCAATGCTTCTCAATGGCGAATCCCACGCCATTTTGTCTCTTGGGCTCGCCAACCTCGACGTATGATAAGCTAACGAACCGACGGTGCAATCCTTCCAAATCATACAAAGCGCCGCTTTTGCATATGTTGAAAAGTTTACTTTTAAAGGGACATGGACGGAAGCGTCAGCCCCGTAATGCGGAGAAACGATGAATACTTGGGTGAGAAAGTTAAGTGCGGATCCTAAGCCTCAAGAACCTTTTTGGGGAATTCAACAACCTTCAGCTAGATGGATTTTAGTGGCTCATAATTGGGGTAGAAAAGTAAATAAATATATAAGAATGGAGAAGAGAATTTTTATTGAAAGAAAATATAGGAAGCACAAAAGACTTATGGGGGAAGAGTGTACAAAAAAATGAACAACACCAAAATGATTCACTTCATCCCCTATTTATAGTGCTAAGATAGATGGACTAGTCCTACTCAAACTCCCAACGATAATTACAATTAATCAAAGATAAATAGAGATAAATAAAGAAATTAAATAATCCTCAATAATTATCCTA
The DNA here is from genome assembly GCA_025698515.1 of Gossypium sturtianum. Lineage (NCBI taxonomy): Eukaryota > Viridiplantae > Streptophyta > Magnoliopsida > Malvales > Malvaceae > Gossypium > Gossypium sturtianum. Next base: position 122,547,483 of record CM046952.1, read on the forward strand.
ATATTAATTATCCTAATATAATTAAAATAGAGTTTGATAAAGCAAAGTCTCTTCTTTTTGCATTTCAATCCTTCTGTCCTCCATGTTTGCACTTTTGGCACCATCTTTTCCCTTTGTTGCACATTGGTCCATTTTATCTTTAATTTCACGCTTTGGCCCCTTAATTTCGCTTTTGTCTCCAATTTAGTCCCTACAAGATAAAAGACCATAAATAGCCCAAATTAGTAGAATCATACTCAAAATAAATATGCAATTAGCACCTAAAAACATGACATTCTAGAGTGTTATCAAATTCCCCCCTACTTAGCCCATGCTTGCCCTCAAGTATGGTTCCTATCCACTGTGAAAATTAGATCCTGAAAGAAATTCTACTCCAAAGTTTTATAAAGATTAGTCAAAAATGCATATGAAAAATAAAGAGAACTTCTAAGCTTGCTTTAAGTAAAACAGAAAAAGTTTTCTAATTAACATACACAAAAATTAAAATCGTCTTGAATTATTTCATGCTAATTAGGTAAATTACCCAACCTACTAAGACACTCTATTTATTTCCGCTTTTAGTCCTCAGCTGAAATTTTATTAGTACTATTTTTTCCTTTTTTTCTTTTTTCTTTTTTTTTCTTTTTTTTTGTAATTATTTATTCACTTAGGAATATATTGAACCTTTTGACGCGAAGAGAGATGACAACCCAAGCACCCCACCCCGGTTACTCAGCTCAACATACTCCTAAAAATTATTTATTTTCGGTTAGCGGAGTTTTACCCGTCACGTCACACAACCTTTTGACGCAAAGTAGAATGACAACCCAAGCACCCTACCCCGGTTACTTAGTCAGTCACGTTCTAAGCTACACTCATAACCTTGGAAATATTTATTAAACACAATTTACACGAAATATTAATTTTAAGAGGACCTAAGAGAAATAATCAAGTGTCAAGAATAAGTTTTAGTAACCACCTAATAGTCATGAACATAATTTAGGCATGCAAATGTATTAAGTGTCCACTTGATATTAAACTTGATCAATTTTACGAAAAGCAAGATAGAGTTAACTTCTTAATCATAATTATTATTAGCCTAATAAAAATAAAACAGTGGAGATAAAACCAAACAGACAGAATCAGAATTAACTCAGTGGCCAAGAATCATGCATGTGGGTCAAACAATGGTAAGTCATGGTCAAATTCTTGGGCATGAAAAGCGACAGAATATTCTAAAAAAAATATGGACAACAAAAGAGCCTCAAGCAGCAAACACAAATCACAGCAAAAGACGACAGTAATACGAAGAGTACCTCCCCCTACTTAAAACACATTGTCCTCAATATGGATGCAAAAGAAATAAATAGGAAGAAAAGTTTAGAAAAACTCCCCGTGAGGCTATTGTACTACTGTCGACTGGGGAGGAAAGAGATGAGTTCGGTGAGCTGCTGGCCAAAAGTGTCGAGTCGAGCCTCAATGCGCTCTAAACATTGCTCAACAGTCGATGGGGGTTGGGCTGGAGCGGTTGCTGGTGCGTCAGGTTGATTTCGCTGTCGGAAGACTCGTTCGGATGGTGTAGAACAAACACCAGGAGGGACAAAGTGGAAGGAGGATAGAGTGCCAAGTAGTAGCCCCATTGAGTCGAGGCATCGAGCATCTAAAGGATTGGCCTGACAAGTAGCATGTAAATCTGAAATAGGAGCATTAGAACCATGCAGCGAAAAAAACAGTTGTGTGATAAGAGAACCTAAAATTAGAGGGCGCTTAGCTTTGATAACATGCTCGAATTGAAGTGCAAACCAATAACCCAAATTAACCGGACGACCGATATACATACACCATAAAAAGAATAATTCCGTCTTTGAGACATTTGCCGGAGCATCTCGACGGCCTGAGAAATTGTAAGCTAAATAACGGTGTATGTAACATAAGGCAGGGTCGCTAAACCATAAATCCTTCGATGTTTTTGGGCTATATATAGTCTCAACATTATTAGTTAACAAAGAAAAGGCCTCAGCAGCCTTAAAAGCAGTAGGAAATACACACAAACTGTTCTGAAAATCCTGAGACATAGCATACTCTTCAGTTACAAAAGATAAAACAATATTAAATTCAATAAGAGATAAGCTATGCATGGTACCTAATAACCGGAATTTGACAACACCAGGTGTGTCAATCGAAATAGGATTGTGCCGATTAAATTGAAAAGTAGAATAGAATTCAAAAACAAGTTCATAATAGGCAGAATAAGGCACATCAAAATTTCCAACCCAGCCAATATTCTTGAAATAATCTGTAACAGCAGTTTCAATGTGCAAGGCAGCCAAAACAGGTATCGACAGACATTTACAAGGTACTATCGCTTTATGGCGAAGAAAATCATACCTGTCGCGAGCAATAGCAGAAGTGAAAGTAAGGTTACCGTGCAAATGGCCCTCCGGGGGTAAGACATTGACGCGAGAACGGTATGTTCGGGGTCGAGTTGGCATGGGCTGGTTCTCGTCAGTCAGTGTCGAGAGGTCGACAGAGTCGTTCGAGGAGGAGCTCGACGTGGCGTTGACTGTTCGGGCCACGCGTTGGGGTTGACGACGACGAGGCCTATGCGACGGTTCGGGCAACACGTGGCGTGACGGCGGTGAAGAATGCTCCGTCGGTAGAGGTGGTGGGAGAGTTGGTGGTCGGTCGTCTTGTAAAGGGGTGGAAGTGGAGGTTTCGTGGCCATTGGGCGGAGGAGAGAATGGTGAAGGAGAGTTGGTCGAGGTTGGGGCGTCGGCCGGTGGCGATGAGGAAGAATAAGAGGAGGGAAAGTCGGTTAAATCAACAGCTTGGGCCACGGATAGGCGACGGCGGTGCGAGTTGATGGTGAACGCAGGTTTGGCGGTGGCACGGTTCTGTGTTCGTACCATCGCGAACGGTCGGCGATGATCGTTGGAGGGCAAACGGCGAACGGCGGTTGGAAGGGAGGGAGGGGTGAGTTCGGCGGCCAATAAAATGGGGGAAAGGGAAATGGGAAAAGTTTTTAGGTTTTGGGGGTTTTAAGTGGCTGACAAGGGGTGTTTGGTTGCAGGGATATGGGGTTCTAGGGCTGGAATAAAACCTGGAATAGAAGCTGTTTGGTACCTTGGATAGGGCTGTTTGGCTCTGTTTTGTCTCCCTTTTTCTTAGAATTTTTTTCCGTTTGACCTAATCAAAGAAGAGAATTTTATTAATATTTAAACAAGAATAAAGGATAAGAGAAAAATAAATTAAAAGGAAAAGAAAAGAAAATAATAAATAGTAAATAATAACAAAGGCGAAAATAAATAAAAGAAAAATAAATATTGGGTTGCCTCCCAACAAGCGCTTGTTTTACGTCATTAGCTCAACAATTCAAACGGTTCTATGGAGGCTCCAAATAAATTTTTTCAATCGAGTGAGCTCGAAAATTCTCGTAAAACGGCTTCAACCGCTGGCCATTGACTATGAACCGCTTCCTTGATTCTTCACTTTCTATTTCAACTGCACCATGAGAGAATACTTTGGTAACAACGAAAGGTCCTTGCCATCGTGACCGAAGCTTACCTGGAAACAATTTCAACATGGAGCTATAAAGTAAAACTCTTTGTCCTACCAAAAAATGCTTCTGAGCGACTCTCTGATCATGAAGCAATTTGGTCTTGTCTTTATAAATACAAGCATTCTCATAAGCATTGTTACGGATTTCTTCCAACTCTTGGATGTCTAACTTTCTAGCCTTTCCCGCTGAGTCTAACTCCATATTACATTGTCGAACCGCCCAATAGGCTTTATGCTCTAATTCGACCGGAAGATGGCAAGCCTTGCCAAAATCAAGTTTATATGGGGTCATTCCAATTGGTCCTTTACATGCCGTCCGATAAGCCCACAGTGCGTCGTTAAGCCAAAGACTCTAATCTTTTCGGTTGGGCCGAACTGTCTTCTCCAAAATAGTTTTTATCTCCCTATTTGAGACTTCGGCTTATCCATTCGTTTGGGGATGGTATGCCGTAGCTATACGGTGATGAACTCCATATTTCAACAATAGTGCCTCCATGATTTTATTGCAAAAGCGGGTGCCACGATCACTGATTAGGGCTCGAGGTGTGCCAAACCTGGAAAAAATAGTTCGTTTTAGAAATTCCACAACGGTCTTGGCATTATCATTACGAGTAGGCTTTGCTTCTATCCATTTAGAAACATAGTCTACCGCGAGAATTATATAAACATTGCTAAATGAAGAAATAAATGGGCCCATGAAATCGATGCCCCAAACATCAAAGATTTCGCATACATGAATCGGGGATAGGGGCATCCGATTTCGTTTATTGATGTTACCTGTACGTTGGCATCTATCGCAAGACTTACAGAAGTTACAAGCGTCTCGAAAAATTGTGGGCCAATATAGCCCACATTCTAACACCTTATGAGCAGTTCTTTTAGGGCCAAAGTGTCCTCCGCAAGCTTCAGCATGACAAAAATTAAGGATAGAAGTTACCTCAGTTTCTGGGACACATCGTCGAATTATCTAGTCCGATCAGTGTTTCCACAAGTATGGGTCGTCCCATATGTAGTATCGAGCTTCTCGTCTAAGCTTATCCTTCATGGAACGTGTTAACTCAGTGGGTAATGAGCCTGTGGCTAGAAAGTTTACCATATCTGTGTACCATGGGAGACGTGCTTCGGTCGAGAATAGGCTTTCATCAGGGAATTCTTCCTTAATAGGGACGTCGTCAAAAGGCACTTTTATTCTACTTAAGTGGTCAGCCACTAAATTCTCGCATCCTCTTTTGTCTCGAATTTTGACGTCAAACTTTTGGAGCAACAAAATCCATCTAATGAGCCTCGGTTTTGCATCCTTCTTTGCAATCAAGTACCTGAGTGCTGCATGATCAGAAAAAATAATTACTTTAGATCCCAATAAATAAGGTCGAAATTTATCTAAAGCAAATACAACGGCTAAAAGTTCTTTTTCTGTAGGGGTGTAGTTGCTCTGTGCTGCATCTAGGGTTTTCGAAGCATAGCAAATGACATGGGGTTCCTTGTCTATCCTTTGCCCTAATACAACCCCTACATTGCGTTCTCTTGCATCGCACATAATTTCAAACGGGTACTTCCAATTTGGTGGTTGCACTATAGGAGCGGAGATCAACTTCTGCTTAAGTGTATCAAAAGCCTCCTTACACTTTTGGCCAAACTCAAACTTCTTATCTTTTTGTAACAACTCACAAAGTGGTTCCGCTATTTTCAAGAAATTCTTTATAAAGCGCCTGTAGAACCCTGCATGGCCAAGAAAAGAACGAATTTCCCTTACAGTAGAGGGATAAGGTAGAGAATTTATAGTGTCAATTTTGGCCTTATCGACCTCAATTCCCCTAGAAGAAACTATGTGCCCTAGAATTAAACCCTTGTCTACCATAAAATGACACTTTTCATAATTTAAGACAAGATTGAATTCTATACACCTGCTCAAAATTATCGTTAAGTTTTTAAGGCATTCATCAAAACAATTTCCATAAACAGTAAAATCATCCATAAAAACTTTGATAATTTTTTCCATATATTCAGAAAATATACTCATCATGCATCTCTGAAAAGTAGCCGGTGCATTGCAAAGACCAAACGGCATCCTCCTATACACAAATGTACCAAATGGGCACGTAAAAGTGGTCTTCTCTTGGTCCTCTGGCGCGACCGGTATTTGAAAAAAACCTAAATATCCATCAAGACAGCAAAAGTGAGTTTTTCCAGCTAACCTTTCAAGCATTTGATCAATAAAGGGAAGGGGAAAATGATCTTTTCTAGTGTAGGAGTTCAACTTCCTGTAATCAATGCAGACACGCCACCCATTTTGTACTCGAGTTGGCACCAAGTCACCTTCAGCATTTCTCTTTACTGTAACGCCTGTTTTCTTGGGCACGACTTGTACCAGACTTACCCATCTACTATCCGAAATGAGGTAGATTACGTCAGCATCTAAAAGCTTGATTATTTTTTTTTTACTACTTCCATCATATTCGGATTTAGTCGTCTTTGCGCCTCTCGCCTCGGTTTCATGTCCTCCTCCACGTAGATCCTGTGTGTGCACGTCAACGGGCTTATTCCTTTTAAGTCTGCAATGCTCCAGCCAATCGCCTCTTTATGACTTTTTAATACACGAACCAAACTTTCCTCTTCATGGGGGGAGAGTCGATTGGAGACTATGACTGGTAGGGTATCATCATTACCCAAAAATGCATACTTCAGATGCTCAGGCAGCGGTTTCAATTCAAATTCTGGTGCCTGTATAACGGAAGGTAAAAGCTTAGTACCTGAAGATAACAACTCATTAACGGATTCAAATTTATCAAGGTCAAATTTAAAATCATAAATGGACTCAAAATTTTCTTCCACTAATGAGTCAATTATGTCGACACGATTTATGCTCAAGATTTCACTGGGATGGCTAATGGTGTCGTAGACATTAAATTTCACGATCTCCCCATCAAACTCCATCGTGAGAGTTCCACTTCGAACGTCAATTTTAGTACTAGCTATACTAAGGAAGGGTCGTCCCAACAATAGATCTGAAGATCCAGGAGTGCTATCCTCCTCCATTTTTATCACATAAAAATCTGCAGGGAAAATAAGTTCGTTAACTTTCGCTAACACGTCCTCGAGGACTCCTTCAGGATGCACAACGGACCTATCTACCAATTGAATGATAACACCTGTTTTTGTCAAAAAACCTGCGTTAAGTGATTCATAAATAGAATATGGAATTACATTTATAGAGGCTCCTAGATCACACATAGCCTTTTTAATTCCCAAATGTCCTATTTTGCATGGTATTGCAAACATGCCCCTGTCCTTACATTTTGCCTAATCTTTCATTTGTAACATCATGGACACGTTCTCACCAACATTCACCCTTTCATTACCTGTTAATTTCTGCTTGTTGGTGCAAAGCTCTTTAAGAAATTTAGCATACCTCGGTATTTGCTTGATAGCATCCAACAGCGGTATGTTGATTTCGACATTCCTAAATGTTTCGAGGATTTGCTTGTCCTCCTTACCTTTTCGACACTGGTTGAATCGTTCTGGAAATGGAGGTTGAATTTTGGGTAATGGGGGTTTCGATCGGACCTGTTCGTCTTTCTCAGGTTTTTCCTGGGCGATTTCTTGGGCACGATTTCTGTCAGAAATCGATTCCAGTACCTTTCCACTTCACAGCGTCATTGCATTTGCGTTTTGTCTTGGGTTTGGCTCTATTTGTGACGGAAGCTTCCCTTGAGAACTTATTCTCTCAATCGATGTGGTCAACTCCCTTATAGACGCCTCGGTTTTCTGTTGAAACTCAAGAACATTAGCTGCTAATTTATTGACAAGAGCCTCTAGAGAGTTACCTGGATTTTGTGGCTGCTGTAGAGGTCAGTTTTGGTATGGCTGATTATACCGTGGATTAGCTCTATAACTTAAGTTAGGATGATCCCTCCACCCTGGGTTGTAGGTATTAGCATAGGGATCATAACGCCTTTGTGGTGGGCCAGGAAAGTTTCCCACGGCATCCAAATGAGCCATAGTGTCGTCATTCAAATTGGGACATGCATCCGTTGTGTGCTCCGGTGTAGCACATATTCCACATAACCGAGCTGGTTTAGCTTTTTCTGCAACAAGAGAACTCACAATATTAGTAAGTCTATCAAGTCTATCTTCTATGGAAGAATTACTTAGCTGGTAAACCCTTCTGGGGGGTTCAGGATTGGCTCGGAATTGCTGAGAATTTGCAGCCATTGTGGAGATTAAGTCCCTTTCTTGTTGGGGGGTCATGTTGACCAACGCTCCTCCACTAGTGGCGTCTACCATATTCATCTCCATCAGTTTCAAACCTTCATAAAAGTATTGGAGGAGAGATTGTTCTGTTATACCGTGTTGTGGGCAACTCGCACACAACTTTTTAAACTGCTCCCAATAATCATAAAGAGTCTCTGCTTCTTTCTGCCTTATTTCCACGATCTCTCTTCTTAGCTCAGCTGCTCTGGATGCTGGAAAAAACCTGTTGAGGAATAAACGAGATAAATCAGCCCAAGTAGTAATAGATCCAGGAGGTAAATAAAATAACCATTCCCTAGCCGAATCCGCTAGGGAAAAAGGGAAAGCGCGCAATTTAATTTGATCCTCAGTTACGCCTTGAGGTTTCATACTCAGACAAACCATATGAAACTCCTTCAAGTGTTTATGGGGGTTTTCATTTTGTAACCCTCGGAAAGTTGGCAGCAACTAAATTAACCCTGATTTTAGTTCAAAATCGGTATCCATGGTAGGATATGCGATGCACAGTGGCGGTTGTTCTGTCGGAGCTTCGGCTAGTTGCCGAATCGTTTGGGCCATTGGTTGTCGTACCAAATTAGGGTTTTCGTCAACCCTAATGTTGAGCACTTCTTCAACTGAATCGACTTCTTTTACTTTACTTTCAAGTGTTTGAGTAGGGTTTTCGTTAACCCTAGACTCTGCTTCATCGTCGATTCTGATTTCTAGCAGTGGATTGCTTTGAGTCCCTACCACCGCTGACTGTTTTTTCCTTAGCTTTGTTTCTTTTCGATTAGCTCTCGCAGTCTTTTCAATTTCTGAGTCAAACGCAAGAATGCCTGGAGCAGATCTGGTCATAGAAAATAAAAAACAAGATTAGTATGTTACCGATCCCCGGCAACGGCGCCAAAATTTGATGCGTCGTTGAAAGCACCAAATATATCCTATTCCCTGCAAAATAATGAAAATAACAGTAAAGGGCAAATAGGGTCGAATCCACAGGGATCGGATTATACAAATGCCTGCTTTCGAAATCTCGCGAGAATCGTGCCTAAGAAAACGTGCGTTCCTGGAAAAATAAAAAAAAAATAGAATTAATAATTTCGAAAGAAACAGAATATAAAGTGAATTGAAATCGTGAAAGTAAATTGCTAAAACTAAAAGGGAAATAAAAGAGTTCAAAGAAGAGTGAGTTTCTTATTTGGCGAGATTCTAGCCTCCAGTTGTCTCGTTCCTCCTTGGGTTCAATCTTCGGCTTTTAGATGACCCTTTTCTACCCAAGTAAGCCAGTTATAGTGGAAGAGGACGCTTACGACCACCAGCTCCAAGAATTTGGACTTACGAATTTAGGGAACCTGACTCTAGCCTGTAATCGCTTCTTTGGAGTCATTTATGCTAGATCAACGCTTCTCAATGGCGAATCCCACGCCATTTTGTCTCTTGGGCTCGCCAACCTCGGACGCAGTAAGCTAACGAACCGACGGTGCAATCCTTCCAAATCATACAAAGCGGCCGCCTTTGTATATGTTGAAAAGTTTACTTTTAAAGGGACATGGACTGAAGCGTCAGTCCCGTAATGCGGAGAAACGATGAATACTTGGGTGAGAAAGTTAAGTGCGGATCCTAAGCCTCAAGAACCTTTTTGGGGAATTCGACAACCTTAAGCTAGATGGATTTTAGTGGCTCATAATTGGGGTAGAAAAGTAAATAAATATATAAGAATGGAGAAGAGAATTTTTATTGAAAGAAAATATAGGAAGCACAAAAGACTTATGGGGGAAGAGTGTACAGAAAAAATGAACAACACCAAAATGATTCACTTCATCCCCTATTTATAGTGCTAAGATAGATGGACTAGTCCTACTCAAACTCCCAACGATAATTACAATTAATCAAAGATAAATAGAGATAAATAAAGAAATTAAATAATCCTCAATAATTATCCTAATATTAATTATCCTAATATAATTAAAATAGAGTTTGATAAAGCAAAGTCTCTTCTTTTTGCATTTCAATCCTTCTGTCCTCCATGTTTGCACTTTTGGCACCACCTTTTCCCTTTGTTGCACATTGGTCCATTTTATCTTTAATTTCACAGTTTTGGCCCTCAATTTCGCTTTTGTCTCCAATTTAGTCCCTACAAGATAAAAGACCATAAATAGCCCAAATTAGTAGAATCATACTCAAAATAAATATGCAATTAACACCTAAAAACATGACATTCTAGAGTGTTATCAACCATAAACTATAAAGTCTAAACCCCAAACCCCAACCCCTAAATCATAGACCCTAAACCCTATTGCTTACCTTTAGCAGCGTTTTTCTCATAAACGCTGCTAATGCTTGACTTTTTTAATGACATATGAGCAATTTTTATATTGAATTATTATATCTTTCATATCAATTTTAAATAAATATTTTTTTAAAATTTTAGTAATATTTAAAAGAATTAGATAAAATTTGAAATTTTTATATAATTTTTATGTAAGAAAACAAAAACAAAAACAAAAAATTTCAAAATATGAAAAAAAAAACAAAAAAGCTTTAAAAATTTTTTTCTCTTCTGTAAATATATATTCTTTCAATATTTTAGGAAATTTAAATAACTTTTTCAATTTACTAATTAATTTTGTTTCTCTAGAGATGCATGGGTTAGCACTTTTTTTAATTTTAATATATATAAATTTTATCTATTATCTCTTAAATAATTTAAACTATAATGATAATTTTAATATATTAAAATTAATATTATCTTTTACAATTGTATAAGAAATTATTTAATATATAAATTAAAAAACAATCAGTGATATACCAAAAAACCTTTAAAATTATTTTAAATAATAATGTTTTAATTTTTTTCATTTTTAACATATATTTTTATATGTTTTTACTTTCAAAATTTTTCTACGTGTCATTATTTTTTTCTGAAAATTTTAAATATTAAATTAAAAATAAATTGTATTTTAATTAATATAAAGAAACTAGTTAAATAATAAATAGAATAGGATGAAAGAGTGCATGCATGGGTGAGAATACAGGGAGCAAAACGACACCGTTTTGTTTAAAATATAATGATTTTTTGCAGCGTTTTTGCTACTGCCAAACCTTTTGCGGCGTTTTTCTCATAAACGCTGCTAATGCTTGACCTTTTGCAGCGTTTTTCTCATAACCGCCGCTATAGCTCTAACTTTTTGCAGCGTTTTCTGATTAGCGCCACTAATGTATAACTTTTGCGGTATTTTTGGTCCAAACGCCACTAAAAACGCCGCTAAAAGCTTAATTTCATGTAGTGGTAATATATATAGTTAATTCATTTAACATTTTTGGGGTATCTTGTGGCATATATAGGTTGTTTTGTGGATTGGTGATTAGCATGATATATATATGAATTGGATATATGTTATTGATATAAACTTGTTTTTCTTTGACCTGAATCATGGAAATACCACTGAGCATTATTGCTCAACATACGGTTTATTTTCTCCATGTGCAGGTATAAGTACATTTACGGGTCACAAGAATTGATTCTAGCAACCAAGAAGTGATCCCGACTCAACAATGTTTGTAAAGTTCTCTTTCGTTTAGTATTTGGCATGTACCTAGGGTTTGAACCGATTTTGCATCTCAAATGTTCATTTTGAACAATTGTTGTTAAATGTTAACTTGGTTGACCATTTTGGTATGTTTTGGCATGAATGCACTTGGTGTGATATTGAATTTGCGGGTATGAAGTGTTTAAACCTTAATTCAAGTGTTTCAATCTTGTACCATATTAGACTTTATAGAAACAATGAGTCACGTCACGATGACATACTCTCAACGTCGCACAAGATCTAGTCAGTGAGTTGCGTTGTGACGAGGAATCCCCGAAGTCACGACATCCACTTGACATTTTGAATTCTTTACAATTTGATCCTATTTCGATCTTGAGTTATCAAAAGAGTTTTTGTAAGCTCGTGTTATACACATGTGTTATCTGTCGAAACCATTTTTTTGTAAAGGGTCGACTTTTATTTAAAAATAAAAATGGAGTCGCCACCAATCCTTTTTTATGATGTGTAATCGGATCACCTCGTAATTTGATCGTTGTAATAAAAAGTTTTAATTTACTAAAACAACGACTTTGGTCTACGAATTTTAGAAAAACGGGTTCAGGAGTCGGTTACGTACGAGGAAGGATTAGCACCCTCGTAACGCCCAAAATAGGTACCTAATTGATTAATTAATGTCTTAGTGTCGAAAGTTGAGAAATTCGAGGAAATTTTAAAAATACGATCATTTTATTAAAGCATTATTAACACGAAAATGAATTTATTTTTGAATTAATCGAGAGAGAAAGATCACGTCCTGTAAGTTAGGACACAATACCTTAAATTCCCGAAACAAGAAATATTACTAAAATATTCATTTTTTGTTTTAAAAAGGATTCAATTATCTCGGTTTTCTAGAAAGAAATTATATTCCGTAAGTTAGAACACGATTCTTCTTAATTCCCAAAACATTTTAATTAAGACCTCGTGTTTTTTCTTTAAAAAAGGATGTTCGGTTATTTGGATTTATCGAGAAAATCGAAACCCCGTAAGTTAGGGAACGACCTTTCGAATTTCCAAATACGAAAAACAAATTATCTTAAATTTGAAAATTTCCTTTTATAAGTATCGCGTAAAAAAATTAACATGAATTTGATTATGAAAATGGTAATGGTCATGACATAATTAATATTTATTTAGTAATAATGAAGGATTATAACAATGCAAATAAGAACATTAATTCATAGCATTAACGACAGAATAAATAAAAATAACTTAAAATAAAATAAAAAAGAAAGGGAAATATAAATAATATCTAATTAAATACCTAGAAAGTAAAATAATAAATAAACAGACGAAACAAATAACATTAAATTTAAGTAAAAAAAAAAAGATAAACAAGTATGGAATATTAAAATTAAATATTTAAAAGGGGGTAAAAAAATGAATGAATAAATAAAACAAATATACATGACATTAAATTTACATAATTAAAAGGTAAATGAACAAGTAAACAAACGAATATAATAAATATAAATAATAGATAAATAAAATATTAGGTGAATATAAAAATTCAAATATAACAAAAAGATAAATAAATAGTAAAACAAATGGATAAGTAAACAAAAATAAATGAAAATATAAACACATTATATAAAAGGATTGAAATTAACTAAATAAAGGATGAAATCGAAATTAAAATAAAGTCAAAAGGACAAATTATAAATAAATAAAAGAAAAGGCTGAACGGAGGACCAAAATGAGACACGCGCTACGAAGGAGGGACTAATCGGGCAATTACACCTGTCCCTAAAACGCACAGCTTGGGGAGGGACTAAAACGAAACAAATGCGAAACCACAGGGGCAAAATTTAAAAAAACAAAAGAAGAGATAGGACCAAATCGAGAAAGGGCGAAAAAGCGTAAGGATCACGAGCATAAATATTCCAAAATTCAAAATACGCGATCCCCTCGAGCGGGTCGGTCGCAAGGTGAGTTGGCCCTAAACGACGCTGCTTTTGGGGCGTTTTAGGCTATCTCAAAACGGCGCCGTTTTGGTGCCTTATTTAAACCCCAATTTTTTTTAAAATTTCTTTTCTACCACAGCTTTAAAAAAACTTCAAAAGCCCTTTTTTTTTCTCTTTGCAGCTCTTAAGCCCGGCCATGGCTCCGATCGCCGGACCACAGCGGCGGCCGCCGGTCGCTGGCTACGGTGCCATCGTACGCGGTGGCCGGAAAGCTCAAAAGTCACCTTTTCAAAGCTCGTTACGTGCAGGACGCAGATCTGAGGCCTAAACCTCCAAAAACCTGACCTAGCTCGGTGGAGAAATAAGAAACAATTCGTTTCTCCTCCCTTCCGACACTGCCTTCAACGATAAAGGAACCGTCCGATTCTGGGTCAGTTTTTCCTTTCTTTTTTTTGTTTTTATATTTTATAAAATAAAAAATATAAAAAAATGGGCGAGAGATATGCTAAAAAAATTACCTTTTGGCTTCGAAAATCCTTTTTTTTTGTATTCGATTTCTATTTCTCTGTGTGTAAAAGGTTACATTGATTTTCATGGCTTTATAGCCGAAATAATAAAATACAATATTTTTTCTCTCTTTCTTCTCTGCTGTCTGCTTTCGCGTGTTGTTGCTTCGTTTGTAGGTACGAAAGTCGTAGGGTGCAGGAGTGATAGACGGTGATGGCAGAGGTAGCGGTGCGAAAAGAAACCCTAGGGTTTCTGAAAGCACATAAGTTTTTGGGCCACTAGGCCTCTCCTGTATTTGGGTTTGAAATTTTTAATTTTGGGCTATAATTGGCTTGTAACATTTGGACTTTGGACCATTTATTATTATTATTTATTTTGGTTGCTGTTTACAGCCCGGGCAAAATTGGGCTTCTACAGTTGCCCATCTTTGCTCATTGTCGTGTAACGGGAATGGAGCAAAAACTTTTAAGGAAGACCAATTTTGTCTGGTCTTGCCGAATCTTGACTTCTTGATGCTTCTTTTCTTCAAGTAGCCTCAATCTATCCCACTGCAACTTCAGGGGTATAAGATTTGCTATCTTCAATCTGCTCCACTGCAACCTCAGGGAGATGAGATTTGTAACTCGTAGCTTTAACCTGTTCCACTGCAACTTTAGGGAGATAAGGTTTGTGGCTTTAATCTGCTCCACTGCAACTTCAGGGAGATAAGATTTGTGACTTCAATCTGCTCCACTGCAACTTCAGGGAGATAAGATTCGCCACGATAATTTCAACCCATCCCACTGCAACTTAAGGGGTATGGGATTTGTAACTTCAATCTACTCCACTGCAACCTCAGGGAGATAAGATTTGTTATTTTTGACCTGCTCCACTGCAACTTCAGGGAGATATGGTTTATAGCTTTAATCTGCTCTACTGCAACTTCAGAGAGATAAGATTGGCTATCTTCAGTCTGCTCCACTGCAACTTCAGGGAGATAAGACTCGTAACTTCAATCTTTCCCACTGCAACTTCAGGGGGATAAGGTTTATAGCTTTAATCTGCTCTACTGCAACTTCAAAGAGATAAGATTATCTATCTTCAGTCTACTCCACTGCAACTTCAGGGAGATAAGACTCGTAACTTCAACCTGCCCCACTACAACTTCAGGGGGATAAGGTTTATAGCTTTAATCTTCTCTATTGAAACTTCAGAGAGATAAGATTGGCTATCTTCAGTCTACTCTACTGCAACTTCAGGGAGATAAGGCTGGTGGCTTCAATCTGCTCCACTGCAACTTCAGGGAGATAAGATTCGCCATGGTAGATTTGATTTGACCTACTGCAACCTCAGAGGTATAGGATTTGTAACTTCAATCTACTCCAGTGCAACTTTAGGAAGATAAGATTTGGTTTTAATCTACTCCACTGCAACTTCAGGGAGATAAGATTCGCCATGATAGATTTGATCCGACCTACTGCAACTTCAGAGATATAGGACTTGTAACTCGTAGCTTAAATCTGTTCCGCTGCAACTTTAGGGAAATAAGATTTGCTGTCTTCAGTCTGCTCCATTGCAACTTCAGGGAGATAAGACTTGTTTATTTCAACCTGCTCCACTGCAACTTCAGGGAGATAAGGCTTGTGGCTTCACCGATGTCGCTACACCGTCCTCTGGGGGACATGACTTGTAGAATCAATTTCATCGGCCTATGCTTATGCCCAATGATTAGGATGCAATGATCAGAATGAATCAAATGCTCCTAACTAGATGTGTCATGAATAATATTTGTATGGATGCAGAATGAGAATGATCCCCTTTTTAATGGCTGGGTTGTCATTGCTCGTTGTTCTTCAAGGTTGTATTACTGACGTCCTCTTGTTCAGCTGATACAGAAAATCTGAAGAAATAGTCACAATTTAGACTCACCTTTCTCAAATATTTCCAACCCTTGGGCTTGGTGAGTTCTAAATAATATTCCTGTTTCAGGTTCTTGTACTATTTAGAAGCTTCCAGAGTAATATGCAAAACTCCTTTTGTGAAAGTATTATTGGTCCATTAATCGTTATTCCAATGCAAAATGCTTGAAAAGGATCATAATGATGGACAAAATTGAGATTTATCAGGAACAAAATCTGAAAAGAATGGATTAATTAAAGAGAGCAAACATTGCTGGAATACAAAATAGGTGAGGGGGAAAAATAGGTGCCCCAGATATCGCAGCCTGAGCCTCTCTGTACGAACTTCTTGAAGACCATTTTGAACTCAACATGTATTTAGGAGATCTAGGGTACTTTGTCGATGCCCCAAGATGTAGCATACCTCCTCTTCGTTAATTCAGGCATAGCAAGACTACCGCATGCCCCACCTTTGATCAAAATTTGAATTGCCCTTTCACGGGTTTTCAATTCAAAACCCCTTTGGTCTGAAAGCGCCCTTTGTGGGTTTTTGCCTTGGCCTCTCCTTTTTCTTTTTCTTTTCTTTTCTTCTCTTTTTTTTTCTCTTTGTTTGTATTTTAAAGTGAAGTTCTTCTTGACTGAATCTGAATTTATGGGATTAGGCAGGTTCTTGCCATCCATCTCGGTTAAAATCAACGCTTTTTTAGAGAATGCCTTCTTTACCATATAAGGTCCTTCCTAATTTGACATCCACTTTCCTCTGAAGTCCTTTTGTATATGAAGGATCCTTTTCAAAACTAAGTCCTCCTCATGGAATTCTCTGGGACGAACCTTTTTATTGTAAGCTCGCATCATTCGTTTTTTGGCATATTTGACTATGACGGATAACTTTCAACCTCTTCTCTTTGATCAGATTTAGCTGATCATACCGAGATTGGATTCATTCTGCTTCATCCAACTTCATCTCTAACAAGACTCGAAGGGAAGGAATCTCGACTTCGATGAGAAAGGTGTTGCCCCGGTGGAGGTCCTGACAGACGTTTGATGAGCATAGATGGTAATTTCTCAGGCTAATCTTTATAAGTTTCAATCATTTTCCTCACAATTTTTTTAGAAGGTTGCCTCCACTGTTCCGTTCATTTTGGGGCGATGTAATGTTAATCTTGAAGAGACTGCAAACTTCTGATATCGTGCTGTTGTTCAAATTTAGTGCATTGCCAGATATGATCCTTTTTTGGCATTCCATACCGACATATGATTTCTTTTTCTAAAGAATTTGCTGACTGTCAACTTTTTGACATCGGCATATGAAGAAACTTTCATCCACTTAGTGGAGTAATTGACGACCATAAAGATGAATCGATGCATGCTAGAAGCTTTTGACGAGATCGGCCCAATAACATCCATGCCCCACATTAAGAAAGTCTATGGAGAAGTCATAACATGAAGGGATGAAGGAGGTACATGAATTTTGTCTCCATAAATTCGGCATTTCTTGGTATAACTGATGCAGTCCCCTTCCATGGTGGTCCAGCAATACCCGAACCTCATGATTTACCTGGCCATTGTAAACCATTAGTATGTGTTCTTCAGACACCCTAATGGGCCTCTTTTAAGATTTTCTTAGCCTTAACAACATCCACACGTCTTAGTAGCCCAGGCATCTCTTGATCATGCAAAAACATCTTTGAATTCTTGGAATAATTCAATGACGTCTCGCTTTATCTCTATGCTGATACAAGCTCTGATCTTTACCTCTTTCTCTCCTCCTAGGCTCACAATGTCCAATGACTCTTTGTAAGGTAGGATCTACTTTTCATCTTGTTCTACCATCCTTAACAAATCAGGAGATACGCATAGTCTCGATTCTCTTTAGAGTCCTGAGATTCCTCTAGACACATATCTTGCTCAAAAGGAGATTTTGAGTTAGCAGCGTCACTCATATCATTGATATCTGGAGACCTGTTATAGGGATGAAGAAAAATCCACAGAACAAAAGATTCTAAGAATAATTATTTGTATAGTATGATTATGAATGAAATGAAAAGAATAAAAGAATATTTGCTCAAGATGATACGCAAAGATGCATTTTATTAAAATAAAGATGTTGGACATAAGCCTATTTCACAAGCAGATTCTTATTGCTCCTAGGCTTAGAGCAATAAGCGTGTTTTGAACATTACTCCGAATTAGCTCTAAAATATACAGGGATCTCTTCCACAGTCCTATTGTTCAAAACATTTCCAAGTATGTAAGGGTAGATGCCTGATAAATTCTCTTCCCCGGTTCCCTCTTCGGATACAGTGTCAATGTTCAGATTTCTCAACATTCCTTTCGGGCCTTTGACCTCTTCAAAGAATTCCAACTCTTTGTTATCCATTAGACTTTGCACCAAAACTTTGAATTCGGTGCACTCCTAGATTTCATGACCTTCTTCCGTGTGGAGCTCACAGTAGCTCCTCATCCCTTTGGGTATCTTCTTCGAATCCTAAATGATTAATCTCATGTCTATCATTTGTTTCAAAACCCATTTCAGTGGGGGGTTTTTACTTCTGCAACATTGGTTTTGGTTCTCTTTCCTCTACTCTCAATTATCGCGTTTACCCCTGGGTCTGAATGACTGGGTAACGAATTCCCTACCACATTAGGTACTGATGGATCGTTGAATTTCACGATGCCCATCTTGATGAATCTTTCAATTAACTTTTTAAACGTGGTGCAGTTCTCAATTGAGTGTTCTCTTATTATCGCATGGTACTCGCATTGAGCATTCGCATCATACCATTTTGGGAACGAAGGTTGCATGGGTTTTGAGTAAAATGGGGATACCACATGCGCATCGAACAGATTCTGATACAGCTCCCTATACGTCATCGGGATGGGTGTGAATTAGAGTCTTTCTGTATTTGGCCTCGGGTTAGATTCTTGCCTTGAGGGTCCTTGATAGCTAGTAGTTACGGCTCTCGGCTGGCCTAAAATGATCGATTTAGGATACCCTTTATTAAACACGCTCACGTTATCCACTTCATTTTCATTTTTTTTCGGGGTTGATCTTTTGGTACTTTCACTTGTGTCTATCTTCCCACTCCTTACGATGTTTTCAATAATCTCGCTGGATATTACTATATCTGAGAAGCTCATGGTAGCGCTTCCCAATATATAGTTAATGAATGGGGCTTTCAGAGTATTGATGAAAAGCCTCGTGGTTTCTTTCTCCAGAAGATGTGGCTAGACTTGGGTCGCCACCTCTCTCCATCTTTGGGCATATTGCCTGAAGCTCTCATTTTGCTTCTTTTCCATGTTCTACAATGTGATTCTGTCGGGTGTCACGCCCGTCACATGACTATATTGCTTCATAAAAGTTTGTGCTAAATCTTTCCATGAATTGATTTTGGCACGACTCAGTTGGTTGTACCATTTAGCTGCTGACCCGATCAGACTGTCTTGGAAATAGTGGATTAACAGTTGATCATTATTGACGTATTCTGTCATCCTTCGACAGAACATGGTGATGTGAGCTTCTGGACAACTAGTCCCATTATACTTTTCAAACTCTGGAGTTTTGAATAAAATGAGCACCAAATTCGGGACCAAACTCAGGTCTTTGGCATCAATTCCGCAATGATAATCAGCGTTTTCCATTGCTCTAAAATTTTCTTCCAACCATCTGCATCGATCTTCAAGTTGCTTTGGCAGTTTCACTCTTGCTTTTTCTATTTCTGCCATATCATCAAGATCAGGGACAACGAGATTTGCTGGACTGTCTCTTAGGTTGGAGCCTGAACCTGTCGGGAAGCTTGTTGGTGCCGAAGTACCTGTCTGATATTGGGGCCTGATGTTAACGGACACCCTTTGTGGATATGCGTTTGGTTGTGCTTGGGTGTTTGTTGGGGTAAAGCCTAGAGGATAAGCAGGGTCCTCGTTATCGTCCCCGGAATTAACCATAGGGCTCTTTCCTTTTTCTAGCCCTCCAGTCAACAACTGGGTTAATTGGCTCATCATATTCTTTTGGGATTCTAGCATCTGATCCCTCATGTCTTGTTGAATTTTGGCCAATTTTTCTTGCATCTGTATTTGCAGCTGATCTTGCATTTCTTTTTGCATTTGCTCTAATCTTTCCAATCTTTGGTCCATTGCTTTAGCTTTGGCGCGAGTACTGTAACTATGTTCGATTGGTTGGCTCTTGTTGGTTTCTAGATTAACTGAAATAATTTTGTTTAAATTAGGGTCTCTTCGTGAAATTTAATGTATATGATGCAATGTAATGCAAATGCATGAGATGAATGCAAAAAGAGGCATCGACTCTGATTCAATTCTGTTAGAACAACTTTACTAGAAAACAAATTTATTTACATAAAATAGATTACATATACGGCCTTGCCCTAATACTCAAAGCGGAGACATCGATCCTTTTCTTCATATCCAGATGTCAAGATAAAATCTCGTGAATTTTCCAATAGATGCCTCTACTAGCTCCTTTTTACTTGATCCGGGCTGCGACCCATTGCTCACTCATCCCCGTGGTTCTTGTTAGCTTCTTTAAGGAAATTGGGACGTTAACGGCTCTCGAATAATCTTTGTCGGCTTGAATCCTCGGGCAACGAAGCAAAGTCGTGTACTTTTCCATCAGACCATCACCCTTCTCTCGTTGGTTTTACTCGAACCGTATTCGGACGGTCGCATTATCCTCCACTTTATCAGGAAATCCATTTTCCATGATAAGCTCTCTATTTAGCAACTGAATGTGAATCAACACCTCTTTTCTATAATGAAAATGCAATGCAATCATAACCAGAACAAAAGAAAATACGTCAATACAAAAACATAAATAACAAATAGAGCACCTATTTGGATGACCTCTAGGGGTTTGGTGTGGTTCTACCTAGGGTAGGCTCTTAAGGCTCGCTATATGAGGTTTGGTTCTAAAGTAAGGGTATCTGAACCGGCAGATTCCTCGATCCTCACCCATTATAGGCTCATACGGACCGCGTTCAGTTCAGGGGAATACATTTCCCTATGGCTATACGGAGATGAAAATCTCACGAAGACATAGGTACGGATGTATCCCGAAAGCGATCCACTATCCTATACGGAGGTGAAAACCTCACGAAGGAATAGTTTCTCACTTTCACTTAAAGGGTAAAATCGATCTATTATGCAATGCAATGTGCAGAAAGACATAAAAAAAAACTCGAACCAGTGAAGCAATTATAAACCAAAATGATGAAGATCGTAATAAAACGGATGGAATGCAACGAAATGATCGTAAATTTAAGTCAAGTTTCCAATTTTCGACAAAAAGACAAAAAGTAATTAACTCGTGGCTTGACTCTCTTATTTTGTCCCTAGTGGAGTCGCCAAGCTGTCGAAACCATTTTTTTTGTAAAGGGTCGACTTTTATTTAAAAATGAAAATGGAGTCGCCACCAATCCTTTTTTATGAGGTGTGATCGGATCACCTCATAATTTGATCGTTGTAATAAAAAGTTTTAATTTACTAAAACAACGAATTTGGTCTACGAATTTTAAAAAAACGGGTTCGGGAGTCGGTTACGTACGAGGAAGGATTAGCACCCTCGTAACGCCCAAAATCAGTACCTAATTGATTAATTAATGTCTCAGTGTCGAATTTGAGAAATTCAAGGAAATTTTAAAAATACGATCATTTTATTAAAGCATTATTAACACGAAAATGAATTTATTTTTGAATTATTCGAGAGAAAAAGATTACGTCCCGTAAGTTAGGACACAATGCCTTAATTTCCCGAAACAAGAAATATTACTAAAATATTCATTTTTGTTTTAAAAAAGATTCAATTATCTCGGTTTTCTAGAAAGAAATCATATTCCGTAAGTTAGAACACGATTCTTCTTAATTCCCGAAACATTTTAATTAAGACCTCATGTTTTTTCTTTAAAAAAGGATGTTCGGTTATTTAGATTTATCGAGAAAATTGAAACCCCGTAAATTAGGAAACGAACTTTCGAATTTCCAAATACAAAAAACAAATTATCTTAACTTTGAAAATTTCCTTTTATAAGTATCGCGTAAAAAAATTAACATGAATTTGATTATGAAAATGGTAATGGTCATGACATAATTAATATTTATTTAGTAATAATGAAGGATTATAACAATGCAAATAAGAACATTAATTCATAGCATTAACGACAGAATAAATAAAAATAACTTAAAATAAAATAAAAAAGAAAGGGAAATATAAATAATATCTAATTAAATACCTAGAAAGTAAAATAATAAATAAACAGACGAAACAAATAACATTAAATTTAAGTTAAAAAAAAAAAGATAAACAAGTATGGAATATTAAAATTAAATATTTAAAAGGGGGTAAAAAAATGAATGAATAAATAAAACAAATATACATGACATTAAATTTACATAATTAAAAGGTAAATGAACAAGTAAACAAACGAATATAATAAATATAAATAATAGATAAATAAAATATTAGGTGAATATAAAAATTCAAATATAACAAAAAGATAAATAAATAGTAAAACAAATGGATAAATAAACAAAAATAAATGAAAATATAAACACATTATATAAAAGGATTGAAATTAACTAAATAAAGGATGAAATCGAAATTAAAATAAAGTCAAAAGGACAAATTATAAATAAATAAAAGAAAAAGGCTGAACGGAGGACCAAAATGAGACACGCGCTACGTAGGAGGGACTAACTGGGCAATTACACCCTGTCCCTAAAACGCACAGTTTCAGGAGGGACTAAAACGAAACAAATGCAGAAACCACAGGGCAAAATTTAAAAAAACAAAAGAAGAGATAGGACCAAATCGAGAAAGGGCGAAAAAGCAGAAGGATCACGAGCATAAATATTCCAAAATTCAAAAATGCGCGGATCCCCCTGGAGCGGGTCGGGTCGCGCGCGGGTTGGCCCTAAACGACGTCGTTTTGGGGCGTTTCATGCTATCCCAAAACGGCGCCGTTTTGGTGCCTTATTTAATCCCCAGTTTTTTTTTTCTTTTTTAAATTTCATTTCTACCACAACTTTAAAAAAACTTCAAAAGTCCTCTTTTTTTCTCTCTGCAGCTCTTAAGCCCGGCCATGGCTCCCATGTATATTTGTTTTATTTATTCATTCATTTTTTTTACCCCTTTTAAATATTTAATTTTAATATTCCTTACTTGTTTATATTTTTTTTTTACTTAAATTTAATGTTATTTGTTTCGTCTTTTTATTTATTATTTTACTTTCTAGATATTTAATTAGATATTATTTATATTTCCCTTTCTTTTTTATTTTATTTTAAGTTATTTTTATTTATTCTGTCGTTAATGCTATGAATTAATGTTCTTATTTGCGTTGTTATAATCCTTCACTATTACTAAATAAATATTAATTATGTCATGACCATTACCATTACCATTTTCATAATCAAATTCATGTTAATTTTTTTTACGCGATACTTATAAAAGGAAATTTTCAAAGTTAAGATAATTTGTTTTTCGTATTTGGAAATTCGAAAGGTCATTCTCTAACTTACGGGATTTCGATTTTCTCGGTAAATCCAAATAACTGAAAATCCTTTTTTAAAGAAAAAACATGAGGTCTTAATTAAAATGTTTCGGGAATTAAGAAGAATCGTGTTCTAACTTACTGAATATGATTTCTTTCTAGAAAACCGAGATAATTGAATCCTTTTTAAAACAAAAATGAATATTTTAGTAATATTTCTTGTTTCGGGAAATTAAGGCATTGTGTCCCAACTTACGGGACGTGATCTTTTTCTCTCGATTAATTCAAAAATAAATTCATTTTCGTGTTAATAATGCTTTAATAAAATGATCGTATTTTTAAAATTTCCTCGAATTTCTCAACTTTTGACACTAAGACATTAATTAATCAATTAGGTACCGATTTTGGGCGTTACGAGGGTGCTAATCCTTCCTCGTACGTAGCCAACTCCCGAACCCGTTTTTCTAAAATTCGTAGACCAAAGTCGTTGTTTTAGTAAATTAAAACTTTTTATTATAACGATCAAATTACGAGGTAATCCGATCACACCTCATAAAAAAGGATTGGTGGCGACTCCATTTTCGTTTTTAAATAAAAGTCGACCCTTTACAAAAAAAATGGTTTCGACATTATCCATATTGGATGTTTAATATATTACATTGATTATAAATTATTGTAGTTGCTTCGACAACGAATGTAATATCCTGTAGCTCAGACTCGTCGATCGAGTCGAATATTGGGCTGTTACAATTTTTCATTCACTTTGATCTACTAAATATTTAACTAAATTATCTAGTATTTATTATAAATAATATATATTAATTTTAACTAAACTATATAATATTTATTATTTAATTATTTATACTTGGCCAATGAGCATCTGATAATGACAAAGAATATATGTTTAGTATAATAAATATAAAAAGCTAGACTTGTCAATTTTATTGATAATTATATTATCAAATACTTTTTTGGATTAACAAATTCCATATAATGATTTTATATTGTCAATTTTATGATTTTATTATTTTTAAAAAAATATATTAAAGTATTTTTATTTCGAGTGCAAAGTACTATTTAATTATAGAAAGAATTGGTTTGGAACTTTTCCCTTTTTGAAGGCCAGCCCTGTATTCGGCTCGCATGATATCCAAACAATATTTTTAATGTAATTGGATTTAGCATCAGTTAAATAAAAAAGTCTTAAATCTTAAATTAGGGAAAATGTATTGTTTGGAATGAAATTATAAGCATTTCGAAGAAACGCACAGTAATTTACTATAATCACGGTAGTTCTTGATTAGTTAATTTACAAAGGTGAAAGGTAAATTGCACTAAATTATTAATAAATTTTAAAAAAATTACATTTTAATTATTCTATTTTAAAATATCACAAAATGAATTAAAAAAAATCTCATTTAAATTATTATTTGAAAGTTTTTATTTAAATTATTAAATTATTAAATTTAATGTGTTTTCTTTTAATATGGTGAATCAAGTGAATCAATATGATCGATAAATATAAAAACATACCTAATTCAAATTAATCCAAATTAATTTGATAGTTAATATCAGAAATTGAAAAAAAATTATTTTATTTTTATTTTTATTCGTAAATTTACTATGTTCAAAAGAGTAAGAAATTTTTTGATTAATGCATACAACTAGTAATATAAATAATTGATGAGTATTCTGTATTTAATATTTATACATATTTTTTAAAATTAATAATTATAAAATCCGAAACAATATACCTAAACCGAAAATACACGAAAGGAGATATGACTTTATCAAGCTTTTTGATTGATAGGTCCAAACGTTTAACTTCACTTAGAAAAGAAAACTTTGAACTTTTAGCTTTTTTGAAATAGAAATGTAGATGTTAAATCTGGTTTAATCATTTACGAAAAAAACAATAATAATAAATTAAAAGAGATTTTTTTTTGGAAATAAAAAAATATGTATTTAAAAAAATAAAAAATGATTGAAGCAGCCGATCTAAAAGCTGGAGACTAAATATGATAACGTAAGAAAGCAAAGATGACCAGTGTCTTTAAAAGTAAGTGAGACTGAGAACTAATAACTCCATGAAGAAACTGCTCTAGTTATGACCTCTCAGCCCCCAACCCAATGCTCTAAACATTAACTTTCAATCAAAACAGTATGAAGTAGGAAAGCTCCTTGATGTTATGAAATGAATTAAATAGAAGTTAGTTAAAGTTTTTGTTAAGCTTCAGTTGTTATGCAGTTAGTTAGTTAGTAGTCAGTTACTAACCTACTGTATTAAATACTCTGCTAATCCTCATTTGATGCATCGAATAAATTCATTTCTCCCTTTACTGTTACTGTTAACATGGTATCAAGAGCCATAGCATTCTTGGTGTAATTTTTTTTTTCTTTCTATTTGTTCTCTTCTTTCTTTTGTTAATGGCTACAGACGTTGACACACCTCGGCATTCTACCAACTCAGGAGAAGCAGTCCATCAACCTGAGATTCTTCCTTCGACTGGTATTCATTACTTTGCCAAACATGATACTATTAAACTCAATAACCAGAATTATTTGTTGTGGAAACATCAGTTACTGTTGATCCTTGAAGGTTATGGTCTTGAAGGGTTTGTTTTAGGCACAACTCTTCCTCCTCCTACCTTTGTTCCTGGCATTGATGGTCAGCTTATAGCAAATCCTGCGTTTCTTGTTCATAACAAACAGGATAAGTTCATGGCCTCGTAGCTTTTGTCCGCAGTCTCTGATGAGATATTGGTACATCTAACAGCCACCAAGACTAGTCGTGATATTTGGACAACTATTGACAGAAGGTTTGGTGCCAAGTCCAATATCAAGCTCTCAAGTATGCGACATGAGTTATACTCGATCAAGAAAGCAAGTCTTTCTATCAAATATTACATCTCCAAGGTTAAAAATCTAAGTGATAATCTGACTGCAGCTGGTTGTCCCGTTGCTGAGCAAGAACAAGTCAGTGTTATTTTGGCTGGTCTCCCCATCGAGTTTGAATCCATTCGAGTGCTTGCCTCTGCCACTTCTTTGAGTCTTGAGCTGGTCACTGAGATGCTTCTTGATTGTGAAGCACGTCAATTGGCTCTGTTGACTGATATGCCTCTTCAAGCCAACTTGGTGACTCAATCACAACAAGGCAATCTCGACAACATGAAGTCTAGTTTCGATTCTACTCGTAGTTTTCATCAGAATCAAAGGAGTCAAGCTCGTGGGTGGTCTCGTGGTCGTTCTCGTGGTTCGGGAAGAGGATGGTCCCGCTTTAAACCACAGTCTCAGTTGTGTGGTAAAATAGGACACTTGGTACAGACATGCTATCATCGATTTGATGAAAATTTTTCTGGCCTTGGTTCGAGCTCTTCAGTGTCGGTCAATTATCATCATCTTGGTGTAGTTTCTCCTTCCCCAGTTCTCCTCAATCCACTGTTGTAGCTCCTATTCAAAGCCTCCCTCGACAGCTCCTGCATCATCTTCTCTAGCCATGCCTTCTTCATTGACTACCCAAACTTGGTATCCTGATTCGGGTGCGACTAATCACATCACTCCGAACATAACTGGTCTTAATGATGCTTCCGCTTACACAGGTACAAGTCAGGTTTCAATGGGTAATGGTGAGTCAGTTTCTATTTGTAATATAGGTTCTTCAACGTTTGTAGCTGGTTCTCGACTGTTGCATCTCAAAAATGTACTTCATGTTCCTGCAGTATGTAAAGATTTGATATTAGTAGGGCAGTTTGCAAAAGACAATGCAGTGTATTTCGAGTTTCATCCTTTCTTGTGTTTTGTGAAGGACATTCAGACAGGGAATATTCTACTGGAGGGCCACATGCATGATGGCTTGTACCGATTTGATTTTTCTCCTTCACAAAGGCTCAGTTCCACTCGAAGCTTCGATTCTCCTCTTGTGTGCAACGTGCGGACTCCTTCTCCTGTTGAGCTATGACACGACCGTCTTGGACATCCCTGTCATGATACTCTTGCCCGTATTTTGAATTCTTGTAATGTTACTTTCAAGCATCACAACCTACAATTTGTGTCTACACCTTGTAAGATGGGCAAGTTTCACAAGTTGCCCTTCAGTCCCTCATAAACAATGTACAAGTTTCCTTTTGAATTAGTAGCGTCAGATGTTTGGGGACCATCACATGTGTCATCTAATGGCTTTTCTTATTATCTCTCTTTTGTCGACATGTATAGCAGATTTACATGGTTATATTTTCTCAAATCCAAGTCTGAAGTATTTCGCTGTTTCGTCCATTTTCACAAGATGGTTCAAGAACAATTTGGGCTATCAATCAAAAAGCTTTAGATAGATTGGGGGGGGCGAGTATCGTTCTCTATCCAAACTCTCTCTCAACTGGGTATTCAGCATCGAATAACCTGTCCTTACACCTCAGAACAGAATGGGGTTGCTGAAAGGAGACATCGACATGTAGTTGACATGGGACTTGCACTACTAGCTCGGGCTTCAATACCGTTAGATTACTGGTCATCGGCTTTCTCTCATGCAGTACATATTATCAACAGGCCACCAACACCTGTTTTACAACATCAAAGTCCTTATGAGAAACTCTATAAGGCTCAACCTGACTATTCTCAATTGAAAGTGTTTGGAAGTGCATGCTTTCCATATTTGAGGCCGTTTCAGCCGCACAAACTTCAATTTCGCTCTCAGCGGTGTGTTTTTATTTGTTTTGGATCTAATCAGAAGGGTTACAGATGTCTAGCTGAGGATGGTCGTGTTTTTATTTCAAGACATGTTCTGTTTGATGAGGCTTGTTTTTCATTTCAGGATGGTTTCTCTCGGGCACCAGCCATGACTCCTACACGATTTATTCATTGTAATTCTTGAGTTCCGATGGTGGTATCTAATAGTCACTGTTCTCATGATTCTTTGCGTTCTACAACAGCTCCCCTTGCCTCAGCTTCAGCTCCTCTTACTTCAGCTTCAGCTCCCCTTGCTTCAGCTTCAGCTCATTCACCAAGGGAGTCATTTTCGATGGTTGGTTCATCTATGTCTCGCGCTCCTGCTCCTACTTGTACACAGCCAAATTTTCCTGTTAATTGTCATCAAATGAAAACTTGATCAAAGAATGGCATCTTTAAACCAAAGACTTTCTCTGCTACTTTGCATGAAAAAGAGCCATCCACTATTGATGAGGCGTTTAAAAGTCCTACTTGGACTGCAGCTGCACAAGCTAAATATGAGGCTTTATTAGCCAATCACACATGGGATCTTGTACCATTGCCTGAAGTTCGTCGAACCGTTGGTTGCAAGTGGATTTTTAAGGTCAAACGCCATGCAAATGGGTCAGTAGCTCGCTATAAAGGAAGATTAGTTGTTAAAGGTTATCTCCAAGAGGCTGGTATTGATTTCTTAGAGACCTTCAGTCCTGTCGTCAAGTCGACAACAATCCAGGTCATTTTGGCTCTTGCTGTGTCTCGAGGATGGTCTCTCAGACAGGTTGACATCAACAACGCTTTTCTAAATGGGGATCTGAATGAGGAGATTTACATGACACAACCACCTGGCTTTGAACACCACCAACTTGAAGGTCAACCACTTGTTTGCAAACTGCGAAAGGCACTTTATGGCCTTAAACAAGCACCTCCTGCATGGTTTCACAAGTTGCGTGAATACTTGCTGGCTATTCAGTTTGTTGCTGTAATATCCCGGGATAGGGGCTATTTTGTTGTTGCATGATATTGCATGTGTTTGGTGTGCTGTGTTGTTGTTTGTGTTGTATCGGGGCTTAATTGTAGTCTAGGAGTATGCCTGAGTGAATGAGAAAATTTTGGTTTTTGGGTGTTAAGTGAAGGAAGCTGAGGAAGCTGGGGTTTAAGAATTTTACTTGATGTTTTGTTGCACAACAAGTGAGCTGGCAAGGTGGCAAGCATGCGCTTCATGGGGAGCTTGGGGTGGCGTCAACTACATGGAGTGGAGGTCTAGTGTTCGAGCTGCGAATTCCCATTTTGGCTACATTTTGGGACGGCATGGAGGAGAGGTAGAAGGCAACTAGAATTCTACCTGACTAAGTCATACCTTTCAAATGAAAGGTGGAGAGCATTTGTAGGAGGGAGACTTGGTCTTGTTGGTTTGAATGTGTGGATGTGAGTGAATGGGGGATTTGGCCGAATGTTGGGGGAGTGGTGGAGTGTATGGCCTGGTTTTGGGAAGTGGGGAGAGAGAAGGCCGAATTATTCCTTTTGAATTTGGTGAATATTCGGCCATTAGGAGACCAAATCAAATTCTTTTTTCTTTGACAAACCAAAGCCGAAATTCTAAAGAATTCTCTCATCTTTTCTCACTTCTTGAACCGAGATACCAAGTCCCTTTAGTTGCCGAAATTGTCTTGTTCACATGGTTTGTGTGTAGCCGAATACACTCTTGCATCTATCCTTCTTTCTTCATTTGTGTGTTTCTAACTCGTATCCTTTCTTCTCACACTTTCATTCATTTTCTTTTGTCATACTTGTGCCGAAATCATACTACTTCTAAACCAAGTTCTCTATTTTTACTTCTCCATTACTAGTAAGTCAAACCATATCATCTTCTTCCTCAAACTCTCATTTGCTTTTCTCAATAATCCTAGCCGAATCTTTCATTTGTGCCTTACCATTTCATTAAGCCGAAACACTAGTTCCCAAAACACATTTTTATCTCTTTTTTCTTTCAAAACCGTAAGTACTTGTCCCTATCCATTTTCTATTTTTTTTCTTTCTTTCTTCCATTTCAAAAGCTCTTGAGCCGAATCTCCCTTTTCTCCTAGGGGTTCTTGTGGCGGATTTTTGGTGGTTGGTAAGTAGGGGTAAGTATTTGGTATTGTTTTTATTTCAATCTTTTAGGTTCGACATAAGGCAAGGGTAACAAAAGATTAACAGCTCTCTTTTGAAGGTGTAGACGATTGTTGGAAGGAGAACCTTTGTGGTTCGGGTTTGATAAGAAATCAAACCATTAGCAAGGTAAGGGTTCGATATTAACCCCTTTGGTTAATTGTTGTTGGCCGAATGTTATAGATGCCTAACCCCTATGTTTGGCCGATTTTAGGAGCAAGTCACTCGGGGGACCTAGATCGTTTCGTTGGGATTTTTAGACTCGTGTATACCAGGTGTGTAAACTAACACACTGATACCTAGTAATGTTATTAATAAACCTGTTTGCTCATTAAAAACTATACCAAAGATGACGGATAATTGGATACCCAAACGGGGTATGTGTACGTATCCCGTAAGTCTAATTTATTACAAGTTCTATTATGGATACCGTGGGTATTATGATCTATGTTATGTATGCTATGAGATGTAATGCTAGACATGTTGGCATGATATGCATGACTTGTATGATATGCATGATCACATGAGTTGGTATGATGATGGGTGATATGAGTGGAGGGGGCAGTGATATTTTGTGCTGACGAGCACCAGTGTTTTGGTAACACACTTTGTGACTTTGGGTCACCAGAGGTTTGGCACCTCCAGAGGTTTGGCACCTCATTGTGACTCGTCCCTGTGGTTTGACACCACCGTGGGTTGGCCCCACATGAGATATGGGATCGTCTGCTAGTGATTTGGTATCACACGATGGGTTGGCCCCATCACTCGATTATTGTGACTACGGTCACCAGTGGTTTGGTACCACATTTGTGTCTTTGGGACACCAGAGGTTGGGCACCTCATTGCGACTCGTCCCTGTGGTTAACACCACCGTGGGTTGGCCCCACTTGAGATACGGGATCGTCTGCTAGTGATTGGGTATCACACAATGGGTTGGCCCCATCATTGGATTTGTGACTTCAGTCACCAGTGCTTTGGTAGCACAAACGTGTCTTTGGGACACCAGTGGTTTGGCACCACATTGATGGATATTGTGTCTTTGGGACACCAGTGTTTTGGTAACACATTTTGACTATATGTCACCAGTGGTTTGGCACCACCAGTGGTTTGGTACCACACGGGGTAGAAAAAGGAGATACGGATGGTTAGGATCGGGTTGCATTAATTATGTTGCTATGTATGATGTGTGTTAGCATGTTGTTTCATCGGGAGCGGGATTTATGCACTGAGTCATTCGACTCACCCTCTCCTTTGACATTTCAGGTGACCCGTAGACGCGGACATGGAGCCGGGGTGGACTCGGGGTGCACATGCCATGCTTAAATAAAAGTTTTGCTCAGACTATTCAATTTGGGTACCTTAACTTATTTACTTTTAGTTGGGTTTTAGTTTGGATTTGTAAAAGGCCTTTGATTTATGTTTTATGATGGTTATGGTTTAATTAGATTCTTAACCTGCTTAACAAATAACTTGGTATGAAATTTTACTAAAAATTTGGAGGGATAATGTTTTCAAAACTATAACGCAATGTGTTTTAAACTGTACCATCGGGTATCTCACTATGTTTTGTTATAAAGTAAACTCAAATGATTTTCAAATCAAACTCGATTTTCTACCTAGTCAAAAAAATGTTTTAAAATAGCACTAAGAAACTATTGGAATTACTAAATGAAACCAACTCGTTTTTAACTATATACTTTGGATAAGTTTTCAAAATCTAATCAAACAAGCCTACTCCAATTTTCTTCAAGTTCACTATGTTTTCGCCCCGTTTTTAAACGAAAAATCTGATCACTCAAAAACGTTTTTCCCCGTAACATACCAGATTCGGACGTGGTGTCCTGTCCGAGTTTGGGGTGTTACAGTTGCATCCAAGGATGATAATTCTATCTTTATTCGACGCATAGGGTCTCAACTTATTTTTTTTTTGGTCTACGTTGATGATATAATAATCACTGGGAATGACTCTCCTGGCATTGATCACTTTGTCCAGGATCTTAATGTTCATTTTTCTTTGAAGGATTTGGGCCAGCTGAACTAGTTTCTTGGTATCGAAGTAACACATACCTCGAGTGGTATGTTTTTGAGTAAAAAAAAGTACATATTGGAGTTACTTCACCGTGCTTCCATGGATAAGTCGAGTGCTTCTGCTTAACCAATGATGTCCACCTGTCGGTTGTCAGTTCATGAAGGAAGTCCAGTAGAGAATGAACGCCTCTTCCACAGCATTGTGGGTGCCTTACAGTATGTAGTAATAATAAGACCAGGCATTGCATTCTCTGTCAACAAGGTTTGTCAGTATATGCACAAACCCTTGGATACACATTTCAAAGCAGTCAAAAGAATCCTAAGATACTTACAAGGGACACTAGACTTTGGGTTACAGTTCACTCGACACTCAAAGCTAATTCTCGAAGGCTATTCTGATGCAAGTTGGGCATCTGATACTGATGATCGCCGTTCCACCTCCGGCTTTTATATCTTTCTTGGAGGCAATCCGATTTCCTGGAGCTCCAAGAAGCAACAAGTAGTGTCGAGGTCCACCGCTGAGGCCGAATATCGAAGCTTGGTTAATGTTACAGCAGAAATTGTTTGGATTCAGTCTTTACTATCAGAACTCGGTGTTTCAGTTCAAAAGAGAGTAATGGTTTGGTGTGATAGCTCAGCTGCTGTTGCTGTAGCAAGTAACCCTGTCATGCATTCCAAATTTAAACATGTTGAATTAGACTTATTTTTTTTTCAGAGAAGGCAAATGAGATGCTTCAAGTCGGTCATATATCTGGACAAGATCAGGTTGCCGATATTTTGACCAAGCCCTTGTCAGTAGGGTTGTTTGAAAAGTTTAGAAGAAAGCTTGGAGTTGTTTCACTAGGAGAGGATGACATGCAGAAGCTGGGAAAGTTAAGAAGCATGGGGCATGTTATGAAATGAATTAAATAGAAGTTAGTTAAAGTTTCTGTTAAGCTTCAGTTGTTATGCAGTTAGTTAGTTAGTAGTCAATTACTAACCTACTGTATTAAATACTCTGCTAATACTCATTTGATGCATGGAATAAATTCATTTTCTCCCTTTACTGTTACTGTTAACACTTGAATATTATGAACCTACCTATATACTAACCAAGTCCTTCCATCAGACTTATTCTCGGCCTCCACACCCACCACGTTTACACCATACGCTAAGTAACTCTGGTTTTCGCAAAATAAAATGTTGAACAAACAACACTCTTCTTCTATAAACATAGTAAATGCAAACTATTTCATTCCCATTTCCATGGCTACTCCTCCACCCACTCTGGAATGCTCTTCACCTGTAAATCAACCAAAAATATGAGACACATATCTCGCATGCATCCAAAATCCAGATAATATAAGCTTCCATGAATACTTAGCAGAGACATTACCAGACTCTGATATTTGAGAATGTAAAACATCTCCAAATATCACCGTGTCTCTCTTCTCTCGAGCCTCGATACATACTTCCAGAACCCGTAGATTCCAGCAAGTGTCAGTAACCTTTCCAAATATATCTTCCATGTGTACCTACCAAATGGATCATAATACCAGTCAAGAAATTTTTATGTTTTTCCTTGTAAAAACCTTAATTCATCTGCCAAACTAGAACCTTTCGTAGATCCGTTTTAGGCCTCCGTCGGATATTTCGTCCCAGTAACTAGGATCCTTCTGGCAAAGTTCGAAAAATTCGATCAAGCTAGCAGCAACTTGATCAGGGTGATAGGGATCTACATGAAATCCAGAAATACTGTGCTCGATGATCTCCGCAGGGCCACCATGAGAAGTGGCAAATGTTGAAAGCCCACAAGTCATGGCTTCAACAACTGTGAGACCAAAAGCTTCATAAAAAGCTGGCTGCAATGAATACAAAAGGAATATGTTTATTCGCAAATTTATCTAAAACCGAGTAGTTCCATTGCACTAGCTATAAGACATACCTGCACGAAAGCACCTTTAGTATCAGCAATGTAGCGATAGAGTTCACCATTACGAGCACGATTCATTTGTGCTTGTATCCATCGAAACTGACCATGCAAATCATATCTCTTTATCAGGGCATGCATCTTTTCGATCTCAGCCATTTCTTCTCGATCCCGTGAATTCTTCACATCTATGTAACCATCAACAATCACTAGATTAACCAGTTCTTTTAGCCTGCTGGTCTTACAATAGCACTCAACAAGGCCCGTTAAATTTTTCACCCTATCAAGTCTTGCCATGAAAAATATGAACGGCTTCGATCGATCACTCAACATACCACTACATCATTATAAACGTAATGCAGATCAACATATAAGATAGACAAAACACTAGCAGCGAAGATGATGTAAAACTTGCGTTGAAAGTTACTCACACATGCTAATCATTTTGCTCGGGATTATATAAGAGCTCTTCAATTGAACTATGTAAAGCAGTAAGTCTTCTTTCCTTGTCAGAGTATGGAAAGTATATGCTCATATCTGCACCTGGGGAGACAATGTTAAACTTTGGAGAGAAAACATCTATACCATGGCCAACTCGGTACTGTCCTGCAAGAGTGAAAGCTGTGTGGCTCTCATATTGTCCGACGTTATTCTTGCTGAGACATGGGAAATGGGGTAAGTTTGATAAGCAAGGGAGTTGGCGAACGATATTATAGTTACTGAGATTGCTCGAGAAGGAGAGATAGTGATTATATTACAAATATCAGAAAGTACCTCCCAACAATTTCTTGGTATGTGCTGGTGATTATAAAATCAGCGTTGTTCATAGAAATCAGATCAGCAGTAAATTGACATGCGAAATGGTACTTGTCCTCGTATTTTCTCCAGTATATGTCGGAATCAGGATACTTTGTTTTCTCTAATGCATGTGCAATGTTGCACTGCGTGGAAATAGAATTAAAGAAGAAAAGTAAGACCAGATATAGCCAATTAACTACTTAGTATAAATTCATCTATTCATTAAACTAGGGAATTCTAGAAAAATCAAAGAGAAATATAGAACCTGCGTGATTCCTAGTTTATATGATAACAGCAACGCGACAAGATTTCTGTCGCTGTAGTTGCCAATTATAAGATCCGTACACCTTGTAACTCAGCCGCAATTTTATTTGAAGCATCCTAATAACCACCGAAAGTAACCATGAACATTAAGCCCTTGGATCAATTTAAGAGTGAGAAGCTGTTAAAAGTTTGCTCCTACGAGAAAGAATTGTATGAAACTGTAATTCTACATAATCCCTATCCCTTTCCATTAGGAGAATGACAAATTAATATGATGGTGAAAGGGAAAAATATGATTTGTCATTCTCTTATTAGAAAGGGATAGAGATGGTGCAATCACGATTTCATACAATCATTTTTCTTGTTCCTATTACCTCTGCAAAAGTTTCCAAGTATGGCCACACATCAAACCTCGAAATCCATTTATGTGGGATACCATTCTCCGATCTAAAAGGAACTCTAAGGATGTATGTATGATTAGTACCGCTAATTCTTTCTAGTTTTTGGTTGCATGTTGTTCCTTTCGCATCCGGAATTAGTCGGGTAACCTTAAAAAAACATACATCGAAAGGAAGAACTTTGTTAAGCATAGAAATGGAACTATGAAAACTAGTACGATAAAATCACCAAGTGAATACACTTACTATAAGAATCTTTGGAATTGCATCTAGACCCTGCTCTTGTTTTCTGAGAAGCATTTCTTTCTCTAATGCTCGCACTTGATCGAGTATATAGATAATCTATGTTCAATAGCTATAGTTCAATTGTAATGGTAAATATATATAATTGTCGATGATGGAAATGGAATAAATCTGTAACAATTTAGATGCCAAATAATGAACAGTATAGAACAAATAATACCTGTCCACCAGTGTGTGGCAAACCTAAGACATTTGCTTGACCAAAGTAACCGTGTGGAGACACAATTACAACATTGAACACCATAGGGATCCTTCCTAGAAATGTTGCCAAGGTAGATGGATCAGGAGCATGAAGGATGTCCAAGAGAAGCCGCATCATCTCAGACACCCTTTGTGCCGTATCACCCCAACCTCTCTCGAATCCCATTCCTCGTAAGCTGCATATTTCAGATCAGCAATATTATATATATGTGAGTGAGTGGAAGCAACAATTGAAACATTTTAAAGAAAATGTATATATTCACTTACTAAAACTCAAACTCGGAATATGGTGTCTCAAATGGGAGCTTAGAAAGGTATTCATATGCCCTACTCAAGGCAGATTGAAGCTTTGAAATGTTCTGAATGCGGTCATTCAACATCATCACCTACAGTATACAATCACAACTTTGATTATCATCTATTTGGAAATTAGCATGCAAGCTACAGAGAAACTAACCATTATTGGAGGATCATTTAAGATAAAAAGAGAAAGTTGCTCAATAAAAGGCTAGACTCTGGAGGAGACTAACCAAGCCATCATGCTTGTGGGCACGAAGGAAATCAAGCAAAGGCTCCAAGCTTTCTTTTTTGTGGAACATATTTGAAGATAGGTGGCGATTAAGGAACAGAACTCCATTGCCAATTGATGATGAACGTGTTGGTCTAGGAAATGTGGCATTAAATGGCTCAAAATCAAGTTCAAGCATATAGCTGTCTATGCACCTAAAGGACAAATTCCACTTCCAAAGTTAAACGATAAAATGCAGTTAAAACCAGCTTGTCTAATAAATGCAATAACATTCAAACATGTTAGCAAGTTACTAGCTTCAGAGTCTATTTTGTATTGGAGATGAAAGCATAGACTTACAATCTCCTATAACATTAAAGAAAAAACAAAAGGGAATTCTTACCCTCCATCGACAAGTTCTTCCTTGAACCGAAGATACTCTGAAACACTCAAATGATCCACAGTGAGTTCATAACCATTAACCCGAAAATATTCCCATACACCTGGCCTTGGGCGAACTGCTATTACCACAAATGGAGGAAGAACTATAGCTTCCTTCAAAGTACAAAGTTGAAAACACATAAATTCCAGTAGTAATATATATATAGATGCATGCATACATATATATGTTCGTTGATACTACACATCTGGTACTTTCTTGTGTGTCACCCACAACCACTTAGACCAAACCAAATCCCAGTATCAACAATGTTCTACTTTCTAATAATCATTTTGAGATAAGCAAATTTTACCTGTGCAGACTGTAGGAATTTGAAAAAGGGACCATCTCTGAGTTTATGCATGGTTTCATCTTCTTTAGCGGATTCGATTAGCTCATCAGTCAGGTGATGAGACTGCAATATCTTTTTTCCCCCAGAAACATACCTTCATATACAAAAAGCTTTGAGTCTCTTAAACTTGAGTTAAACTGTATGAAACTAAAGGAAGCACTTCATTTTCAGACACAGCAAAAACATGTATGCATGAAGAAGGAACAAGACAAGACCTGGAAAAAAGAGAAACGAGCTCGTTACGATAAGCAGAGAGGGTTTCTTGAATTACATCTCTCATTGTGTTGGGTGTGGTTGACTTAAGTAACCCGCAAGAGAAGAGATATAAAAGGGCGCCCAAAATGAGGCAAAAATGATAAAGTGAAACAGGAGTGAAGTCAGGACAATTTTTTAGGGGTCGAATGAAATTTTAATTTTTTATAGTTTATATCTCTCTAATTTGTAAAGGATTAAATCGAATTTTTATAATTTTAGAGAGCCAAAATACAATTTTACTTTTATTAATT
Source organism: Gossypium sturtianum (assembly GCA_025698515.1). Taxonomy (NCBI): domain Eukaryota; kingdom Viridiplantae; phylum Streptophyta; class Magnoliopsida; order Malvales; family Malvaceae; genus Gossypium; species Gossypium sturtianum. The sequence goes on from CM046952.1 coordinate 122,585,185, forward strand.
TAAAATTTTAAAACAATTTCAAAAACCTAAATAACAATTTTACCTTTTAAGGGAGGCCGAAGCCCATACTAGTCGCAAACGTGCCATTGTGATAGTTCTTTGGAAAATATGAAAGCTCGTTTCCAAATTCCAAGTGTAAGCGTTGCATCGTTCCATAGACTGTAACGCCCCAACTGAGCTTCTTTGTCGGTTGTGCACGTGCCTATTTATGGTTTCTAGTGCATGGCATGGAGGCATGCGGTTTCTCGGCACCACCCCGCTGAAATTGAATGAGCCACTTATGCTTCGGCTTTTGTTGTTTTCTGTTTTTATATGGGAAAAGTGATCGGTTTGGGTAGTTAGATTTTAAAAGGTAAAAAATTGGCTTTATTTTTGAAATTTTTTTAAAGAATATTTCAATTTTATGAAAGGAAATCAAACTTCAACTTATAATTAAGGGATGAGATGAGTAATTATTATATTATATCTCATGGTTACTTGTTTTTAACTATAATGCCTTGATCTTTTTCTTTTTATATAGGGTATATTGGCTTGATTTTTTTTTTAAATAAAAAACCATTTGGCTTGATATTGAAAATGTGAGATCTGGGCTTGTTTTCCTATTTTAATTTCCTTCCATGCCAGGCGGTGAGCTTATTTAGGCTACTTTTGGATCGGTTTTGTGTGAAGAATCTTTTTATTATTATTCAATTTACATTAAAAATAATTTATTAATATATTAATAATTATTATATAATAACAAAACTTATATTAATTAACTTAATAATATATTAATGTAAACTTAATTAATTGTCATAATTTTTTAAATTATACTTAAAAAAATCATATATTACTAACTAGTAAAAAAAAATTAAATCTATAAAATTATTTAATATAATTGGATAAATTTAAAAAATAATAGTAAAGACTTTTTTATAATTATATATCTATACTTATTATAAAATTATTGTCTGCGTTAATATCATAAGTTAACCAAATATCAACTCAATTAGAAAAAGGATTAATATAATCTTTCTTTTAAATGATAATTGATGTTATTATGATGGTGTTTTTGTCTTTTCATACTTTTATATAATCTTTAAAAAAAAGGTATATATCACATATTCAAAGATCAAACACATGTTTTAATAAAATTTATATGCAAATTGGGCTATAACTTAGGATTTTGATTAGTTAGTTTCCATGTATAATTCCTAAGTACTAGTATAAATACCTAGCACTTGTACAACAATAGATTCATTCCTCTTTCTTTTCCTAATTTTAATAACATGGTATCAAGAGCTTAGGTTCCCCTTCTTTTTTTTCTCTGCTCTCGTGGTCCTGTTTTGGGCATCATCGTCCCTATTTCTTTCTCAGTTTCTATCCGTTGATCAAACCGCTCCCACCATTTTTTTCTATTCTACTCCTAGTTCTTCACTCTTTTTCTATACAATTTGTCTTTATCATGGAGAAAATGGAGATTTCTCGCCCCATCTGGATGGGACAAATTGCAATCTTTGGGCTTTTGGGATGCGTAGCTACATTATTGGCCAAAAATTGTGGCGCATTGTTACCAGAGATGAGATATTAAACCTGTTTGTGAGACGAATGAGACTGTTACCAAGTATAAAGACCGTTTAGTAGATTGAGATAGTAAGAATTATCAAATTATCACTTGGTTTTGTAGTACTTCTGTTCATGATATTTATGCGCAGTTTGATGAGTTTGAAACAACAAAATAGATATGGGATTTTCTTGCTACTCGATATTGAACCACTGGTCTTGCTCACTACTTCCAACTATAGATGGTTAATGGGTCGTTTGATTTATTCGGCAGTGACCAGACCGAATTTGGCATACTCGATTCATGTCTTATCCTAGTTTATGCATAAGTCAAGGCAGAAGCATTGGGATGTGGCTTTATGTGTTGTCTGATCCTTGAAAGGATCTCCTGGCCAAGGGATTATTTTGAGATTTGATAGTGATTTGTCCTTGAAAGGGTGTTGTAATTCGGATTGGGCTGCTTGTTTGTTAACTTGGCATTCTCTTATTGGCTGGCTTGTCTTTTTGGGACAATCTCCTATTTCCTGGAAAACTAAAAAACAACATACTGTTTCCCGTTTTTATGTTGAGGTTGAGTATAGGTCTATGGCTTCCATTAATTGTGAGCTCAAGTGGCTGAAGGTCTTGCTATTGAGCTTATGTGTTCATCATCCTAAAGCAATTTCTTTATTTTGTGATAGTCAATTTGCGTTGCATATTGCAAAGAATCCTGTATTTCACGAGCGTACTAAACATATTGAAATGGATTGTCACTTTATTAGGGATGCAATCCAGGATGGGTTGATTGCACCTTCTTATGTTCCGACGTCCATTCAATTGCCTGACAATTTTACAAAGGCGCTTGGTAAACCGCAATTTGAATATCTTCTTCGCAAGTTGGGCATTTATGATATGCATTCTCCAACTTGAGGGAAGTGTTAGGATATTATAATGGGATATTATATTTTAGCAATTTTATTCCTAATGGGATATTATAAAATATTATTATGGGATATTATCTTTAAACAATTTGATTCCTACATAACTACTGTTGTATAAAATATACCTTTGAGGTCTATCAATAAAATTTAAGATATTACCCTATTCTTGTCAATTCTTTAATGAAATTGGTAACTACCCATCCTTGCCCACCCTTTCTCATAGCCACTCTCATTCTCTCCTTATATAAAGTTTTAGTCATATCTCGAGGATTTCTGTAACGCCCTGAATTTTGAGGCTAGAAGTTTTGAGGTTTTTTGGTTAGGGTCAGTGAGAAGATTTCGCTATTGTGTTTGGTTGTGTGTGTAAGTGACAGAATGGGCCTGCTGGTCTGGTGGTGCAGTGAGTGTTAGCGAACCTCTGGGTTTCGGGTTCGATTCCTAGTGTGAACTTTTTGGAGGAATATTTATGTTTTGGGTTAATTTAATGTATGATTGTTAATTATTTGCTTATTTTTTTATTTTTATTGGTATTGTTTTTTTGGCTTTTCTTTTTTCACATTTTTCTTCTTCTCTTCTTCTTTGCTTTTGTTTGCTTTTTTTTTTGAATTGGTGGTGTGGTGGTTTCGGCAGAACCTCGTTGTTCTTTGTCATCAAGTCGGCATCGGGATGTTTTCGATTATCAAAACAGGTGTGGGATTCAAAACTTTTATATTTTGCTTTGCAAATCTTCATTTCGGTATCTCTTGGGTGTGCTTTAATTCCGTCGATTTTGGGCATTTGGTGGTTGAATAATACGGGGTATATGGCATATTTTGCTATACTCTCATTATTGTAAAGGTTAGGGACCGATTTGGGTGGCTAGAATAGCGATTTTGGCCAGTTCTGATGGGGTTTCGTGACCACAAGGGCAGCCACACGGTGCCTATTCACACGGTCGTGTGGAATTAGGAACTAGGGTTTTCGACAAAATTGGATGCCACACGGCCTGATCACACGGTCGTGTGGCTGACATGGGAATTTTATCGATTCTCACACGGGCGTATGAGTTTGGGGATTAGGGTTTGAGTGATTTAAAGCCACACGACCTGGCCACACGGCCATGTGGCTGATTTAGAGATTTAGGGATCCTACACGGGCGTGTGTTTTAGGCACACGGCCGTGGGCACACGGGTGTGTGAAATTCTCACACGGTCGTTTCTGCCCTGCACTCTAATTTAGAAAATTTGGACAATGAGTTACACGGCCTGTTCGCACGGTCGTGTCCTGTATCACACGGGCGTGTTGAACTCCGCACGGCCTAGGTTTTCCCACACAGCCGTGCTCTAAGTCACCTATTTTGATTCTGTGTGATTTTGATCCGAGCATTTGTCTGTGTGTTTGCCTTGATTGATCTTTAATCAGGGTGGCTAAAAATTTTGATCTGGGCTTTGGCCTGAGTGTATCTGTGACTGTCATGTGAGACGCTTGAATTTGAATCGCTACATTGGGTGTGTGTGCATAGTCGTTTCGCTTACGATCGTCGATATTGTGTCTTTTTTTTGTGAGATTGTATGCATACATAGACTTGCATAAAATATTTTGGGATGGGTTTTGAAGAGAAGGGAGTCTCGATTACGATTCGATCCGGCGATTCAAATCGCAATTTATCTCAGATCATGGATTACCGCACCGCATCAGCATAAACACATGCGCGCCTTTGCCGCGTATATTTATCTTATCTGGCAGTTTAACTGCAAATAACCGGTATAGTAGTTTACCACATCACACTGTACCGTATGTATGTTAGCTATGCTACGTACCATTATCTGATCTAGCAGTTTAACTACAAATTATCGGTATAACGGGTTATCGCATTGGACTGTACCGCACGTACATTAGCTATGCTACGTATATATATTTAATCTGGCAGTTCAACTGCATTTTGATAAGTCATTGTTGCCGAGCGACCCGAGATGACTTTATATGCTGTGTAGGGTTGGATGGGCCTACTTGGTCCTATGTGGTGTGTTTGGTTGGATAAGCTCAAACAACTCTTACGAGGTGTGATCGGGGGATGGAGAGGTGTGTTTGGCTGGATGGGTGGGTTCTTTTAATATCAGACTGCACACATACGCATCTGTTTGAGTGTTCTACGTGTGAGATTCCCAGACTATTTCTGTTTGACTGATTAGCACATGTGACAGTGTGCCTGTGAGTGTGACTTAGGGTGCTTGAATTGTTGTTTAGTTTTGATACGTTGGTTCCAAGTGTACTTTCTGACTTCGTATGTAACTGAAAATCTGTTGTGTTACTGATTTGAATTTTGTATCTCTATTTTAGACTTGTTTCGAAATCACATTGAGCTCATGAAGCTCACACCCTCTTAGTGTTTCCATTTCAGGTACCTTTTCTATTTCTGGCGCTGGGCTCGGTATGCGGAGGTCTCGGACAGTCTCAGTGGGAAATAAACTATTAGTTTGTGTTTTCAGTTTCTACCTTGTTATTCAATTTTGAAATGTGAGGTTTTATAAAATTGTGGTACAAATTTCGTTTTAAGTTTATTCGTTTTATTCCGTTTATATATATTAACTGCAATTTTTCTAACTGGGTTTTAAATGATTAAATAATACATTTCAACATGTAAACTTGTTTTGTAAAAATTCACCTACGATCACTTCAGTGATCAATGTAACATCTGAGATTCGGTCTAAACTTCTAGGCCGGGTTTAGGGTGTTACATTTAGTGGTATCAGAGCCAGGTTTACAAAAACTCAGCCTATGTTTTTACGTATTCGTGTGAGCACGTGTTTTTTTAAAAAAAGAATTTTCGTGAAAACTTTACCACAATAAGCTGAAACGATTTGTGTTTTAGGAAAAGTTTTACAAAAATGAACTATCTGAGACTCCGATGCTGGTCCAGGTAGAAATTTGAAACTGTAAGATTAGAAATGTAGAATTTTGTATTTATTCTGTGGTTGTTCTATGAAAATGTAGATATTCTAAGATAGGGACAAGACTGATATGGATTCTGAAGGTAAGCATGATCGCGATGAGTCGTCTGCATCTCCGAGGCGTGTGCCAGTTCAGGAGTTAGATGACAATGCAAATTTGCCAACTACGGGTAGCGATAACCTGGAGCTTGGTACTGAGGTGTTGACTCGGGTAGTGAGAGAGTTACTAGAGAAAGTGTTTAAGGCTAGAATAAGGGAGGCTAGTGACACGCTTCAAGATAGGTGTGTAGATTGTGGAAAGAAAAGAGATTGCAGTCCTCCGAGGTTGGAGCCTCATTCTGCGAAGCGTGTTAGAACGCATGCGAGTGGCAATAGTGGTTTTACAGAGGGTGCTGGTAGTGGTGCGAGCGTTTCGTTTTGTGACCACTGTAAGAAGTGTCATCCGGGCAAGTGTTGGAAAAAGGCGGGTGCGTGTTTTTGGTGCGGGTCCACAGAACATCGAATTAGGGAGTGTCTGTGACGACATTGAGACATGTATGGTGGTGAATGTTTCGACGTTTAGATTAAAGTATTGAAATTCTGTGTGATAGGACAACTGTGCATCTGCTTCAGTGGTTAAGTGTTCTGATTATGTGTGATAGGTCTTAGGTTTGATTTGGTTCTGCTTGGGCTAGAGTGCGCAGTGGGAGCATGGTGGTGTAGTTATGATTTACCACTGCTCTATTAGTTGGAAATTTCCGGGAGGAAAGTAATTTGAGGAGGGGTAAGTTGTAACGCCCCAAATTTTGGGGCTAAAAGTTTTGGGGTTTTGGGGTTAGGGTCAATGAGAAGGTTTTGCTATTATGTTTGGTTGTGTGTGTAAGTGACAGAATGGGCCTGCTGGTCTGGTGGTGCAGTGAGTGTGACTTAGGGTGCTCGAATTGTTGTTTAGTTTTGAAACATTGGTTCCAAGTGTACTTTTTGACTTTGTGTGTATCTGAAAATTTGTTGTGCTACTGATTTGAATTTTGTATCTCTATTTTAGACTTGTTTCGGAATCACACTGAGCTCGTGAAGCTCACCCCTTCTTAGTATTTCCATTTCAGGTACCTTTCCTGTTTCTAGCGCTGGGCTCGGTATGCGGAGGTCTCGGACAGTCTCAGTGGGAAATAAACTATTAGTTTGTGTTTTCAGTTTCTACCTTGTTATTCAATTTTGAAATGTGAGGTTTTATAAAACCTTAGTACAAATTCCGTTTTAAGTTTATTCGTTTTATTCCGTTTATATATATATATATATTTTAACTACAATTTTTCTGACTGGATTTTAAACGATTAAATGATACGTTTCAACATGTAAACTTGTTTTGTAAAAATTCACCTATGATCACTTCGATGATCAATGTAACATCCGAGATTCGGTCTAAACTTCTAGGCCGAGTTTAGGGTGTTACAATTTCAAACCCTTTTCTTTTTCTGCACCCTTTCCTTATTTATTACAACTGATAAATGATAAAACTAACATATTTTAATCTCATTCCTAATACGTTTTTGGATGATTATTTATGCAAATTGATGAATTTGATGTTCCTTATCCTTTTAATTCATGTTCTTATACTTAGGTGAGCATTTGGGAGCAAAACGAGTGAAAATCGGAGAAAAAGGGTAGATTTTAGGAGCCACACGGGCTGGACATACACCCATGTTAACCACACTGGTTGGACACACACCCATGTGCCAGCCCATGTTGATTTCGCAACCTGCTTCCCAAAAACGGGAAAAAAAGTAATTTTTAGGCTTTTTGAGCATTCTAAAGTCTATAAATACCAAATAGAAGAAGAGATATGGGAGCCATCAGAGAATATTGAAGAAACAACTCGAAGAACACCATTGGAGCCAACTCTGAAGCAGATTTCCATCAAGATCGAAGACCTCCTTTTAATTTCTTTTGAAATTTTTATGAGTTTCTTTGTTTCTTGTGGTTTTTCTGACTTTGAGATGTTTTTATTCAAGATTATGAACTAATTCCCTAGGTACCTAGGGAAGATGAAACCTAAGATGAATTTTATTATTTGATTTCTGTTTTACGTGATAAATACTTGATTTTTGTTCTCAATTCTGTGTACTTATTTCTTGTTTTAATATTTTCGGGATATTAATTCATGTTTAACGTGCTTAATTCAGTAGAGGAAAAGTCTCTGTTTAAGAGTAGATCTAACATAATTGAGTGGAGTTGCATGCAATCCTAGAAATAAGATGACATAAATATACCAGATTATAGTCAAATCTAATAAGGGAATCCATAGATCGAGTTAATGCAACGATAGGGGTTTTAATTACAAAGAGATTTCAATTAATCAACCTAGAGTCAGTTGTTCTTACTCTCGAAAGAGATATTAACATAATTTAGGGACTTCTACGGATCAAGATACCAAGTGAATAAATCGTTTAATTCAGATTCATAATAATAGATGAAGTCTAGGTGGATTCTTTCCTTGGTATTGTCTCTCTCATTGGATATTCTTAGTTAGATTAGTTTAGTAATTTTAATTTAAAACCTATCACTCCAATTTGTCGACTAAATAATAGAAAAATAATAATTAATAATACTTTTAGTCCTTGTGGATACAATATCTCTACTCATCAGAGCTATACTATTTATCGATAGGTGCACTTGCCTTAGTCGTATTTTTAGTTAGTCACGTGAGACACATCAAGTTTTTGGCGCCGTTGCCAGGGACTAAAATATTAGGAACACTTTGTTTTTATTAATTTAGCCATTTTTTTATTTTTTTTATTTTTGTTTTTAGTTTGATTTTTACATTTTAATTTTTTCTTCTGTTTGCTTCTGGCAGGTTCTTTTGGTTTATGACTAGAAGAAACTCGTCGGGACCATTACTTTTTTATGGTGAAATTGAAAGTATTGCTTGCAAAAATCGTAGAGAAGTGAGACAAAGTCAACAGAATTTAGTAGACGAACAAGAGGACATTATTATTACTGAGGAGATGGGCGATAATTAGAATATTTAGCTACCTCCTGCAGCTGTTGTAGCTCTTATTCCTCGTACTATGTATGATTATGCCAAGCCCACTTTAACTGGGGCTGAATCGAGTATTATGCGACCCACCATTGCTGCAAATAATTTTGAACTAAAGCCGAACACAATTCAAATGGTACAACAATACATTCAGTTCGATGGTTTGCAAGATGAAGATCCAAATACTCAATTGGCCAACTTTATGGAAATTTGCGATACTTTCAAGATTAATGGTGCCATTGACGATGCCATTTGTTTACGGTTATTCCCATTCTCGTTGAGGAAAAAAGCAAAATAGTGGTTAAACTCTTTACCAAGAGGTTCCATCACTACATAGGCTCAAATGACCGAGAAATTTCTACTAAAGTACTTCATATCGGCTAAAACAGCCAAGTTGAGGAATGATATCTCCTCCTTTGTGCAGATTGATGTAGAGGCTTTATATGATGCATGGGAGAGATACAAGGACTTATTGAGAAGGTCCCCTCATCATAAGTTACCCTTATGGTTACAGGTTCAAACCTTCTATAACGGTTTGAATCTCTCAACTAGACAGTTAATCAACGCATCAACTGGTGGAACTCTGACCAATAAGACACCTGAAATGACTTATGAATTTATTGAGGAGATGGCACTGAATAATTATCAGTGGCAAGTCATAAGGACAAAGCCGATGAAAGCAGCCGCTGTCTTTAATTTAGATGCAGTCACCATGTTACCAAATTAAGTAGAATTGCTTAATAAGAAAATTGATGGTTTATATTTTTCTATGTAGGTACATCTGGTGATGCAATACGATACAAATGGAGGTGGAATAAATAATGCAGAATATTTACCCTTCGGTCCTAGCACGGAAAATGAGCAAATAAAATATATGGGTAATAATTCTAGATCTCAAAATAACCCTTATAGTAATAACTATAATGTAGGTTGGAGGAACCACCCAAATTTCTCATGGGTTGGTCATGGAAACCAAAGATCACAACCCCCTCCGGGCTTTCAACAACCCTATCAGCAATAAAAGAAGCCGAACCTTGAAGAGATGTTGGTAAATTTATTTCGGTGTTAGAGAATCATATTTAAAACACCGAGACAAGTTTAAAAAATTAGCAAGCATCAACTCATGGGCTTGAAAATTAGATTGGGCAGCTTGCTAAATTGGTTTCGAAAAGGCAGTAAGGTAGTTTACCTAGTAACACCGAACCCAACCCAAAAGAGCATGTGAAGGCAGTTACATTGAGGAATGGGAAAGTGTTGGCTGAGCCCGAAAAGAAGCTACAACAGGAACCTGATAAGACAAATGATGAGGGGGTAAAACCCGAAGAAATTCAGACACCAGTGATTAAAGAATATAAAATACCGATCCCATATCTGGCAAACTTGAAGAAAGACCGCATGGATGAACAATTTGGAAAATTTCTTGAACTTTTTAAACAATAACATATTAACTTACTTTTGTTGAAACTATTTTGCAGATGCCCACATATGAAAAATTTTTAAAGGAGCTACTAACAAATAAATGGAAGTTTGAAAAGCTATCCACTATGGAACTCAACGAGGAATGTTCAGCTATTCTCCATAATAAACAACCAACTAAGTTGAAAGATCCAGAAAGTTTTACTATTCCCTATTTTATTGGTAGTTTAAACATTGAGAAAGCATTAGCTGATTTGGGTCCTAGCATTAATTTGACCCCATATAAAATGTTCAAGCGATTTGGTCTTGGGGAACCAAAACCCACTAGGTTGAGTATTCAATTGGCTGATAGATCTGTTAAATATCTTAGAGGTATTATTGAAGATTTACTTGTAAAAGTAGATAAATTCATATTCCCTATTGATTTTGTTGTGCTTGGCATGGATGAGGATGTTGAGGTGCCTTTAATTTTAGGTCATCCCTTTTTAGCCACTACTAGGGCTATCATTGATGTGGGTGATGGTAAACTTGTGCTTAGGTTAGGTGATGAGATCATTTTTAAAATCTATGATACCATGCTATTCTCTAGATAATAAGATGATTTCTGTTATTTTATTGACTCTATTGATCATGTCATTCAAGATTCATTGCAGGAAACCATTCATAAGGACACGTTGGAACTGTGTCTTATTCAAGGAGAGGAGGTAGATGGCGATAATGCTGTGATAAGTGAGGCGAAAATTGATTTAGATTCTAATGAATCTTTATTAAAATGGAAAATTATAAGGACATTGAGATAAATAAGGAATTAAAATTGAAACCCTCTATTGAAGAACCTCCCAAATTGGAACTGAAACAATTACCAAATCACCTAGAGTATGCATTTCTTGGAAATAATTCTACATTACCAGTGATTATTGCTTCAGATTTAAAGTCAAATGAGAAAGATGAGTTATTGCAAGTGCTGAAGGAACATAAAAGAGCTATATCCTGGAAGATTTCTGACATTAGAGGGATCAGTCCTTCATTTTGCACCCATAAAACTTTAATGGAAGATGAGTACAAACCATGTGTGCAAGCTTAAAGAAGGTTTAATCCTAACATGAAGGAAATTGTTAAGGCTGAGGTAATTAAACTTTTAGATGCTAGAGTTATTTATCCTATTTCTGATAGTACTTGGGTGAGTCCTGTGCGGGTTGTTCCTAAGAAAGGAGGCATGACTGTTGTGGCCAACGAGAAGAACGAGTTGATTCCAACGAGAACATTCACGGTATGGAGAGTTTGTATTAACTATAAGAAGTTGAACGACGCCAGAAGGAAAAACCATTTTCCTTTTTCATTTATAGATCAAATGTCAGAGAGATTATCTGGTCACATGTATTATTGCTTCCTAGATGGACTCTCTGGCTACTTTCAAATCCCGATAGCTCCTGAGGATCAAGAAAAAATGACATTTACATGTCCATATGGTATGTTTGCTTATTGAAGGATGTCTTTTGTATTGTGTAACGCTCCTGCTACTTTTCATCGTTGCATGTTAGCCATCTTTGATGAACTTGTAGAAGACATTATGGAGGTATTTATGGATGACTTCTCGGTATTCGGTAATTCTTTCTATCTTTGTCTTAAAAATTTAAAATGAGTTTTAATGAGATTTGAGGAAATGAACCTTGTGTTTAATTGAGAATTTACCCTTTGAGCTAATGTGTAGTGCGAGTGATTTTGCAATTGGTGCAGTTCTTGGACAACAAAGAGACAAGCATTTTTAGCCAATTTATTATGCTAGCAAGACTTTGACAGATGCACAAGAAAATTATACTACTACGGAAAAAGAATTGCTAGCTGTGGTTTTTGCATTTGACAAATTTAGACCGTATTTAATATTGTCTAAAGTTGTTGTTTACAATGACCATTCCAATATTCGCTACCTTCTAACTAAATCGGATGCAAAACCTCGACTTATAAGGTGGATTTTATTATTGTAGGAATTTGATTTGGAAATCCAAGATAAAAAGGGAGCTGAAAATCTTGTAGCAGATCACCTTTCAAGACTAGAGAATACCTATCTCAAGGAGCTTAATGGGAATGAGATAAATGACTCATTTTTTGAGGAACGACTCTTTGTTGTAACCGATTTTGAAGTCCCTTGGTTTGCGGATATCACGAATTACTTGGCTGCTAACGTCCTACCAAAAGGGTTGACGCATCATCAAAAGAAGCAATTTTTACCGATGTGAAAAATTATTTTTGGGAGGATCCTTTTCTTTTTCGTTTTTGTGCAGACCAAGTATTCGAAGGTGTGTTACAAAATCAGAAGCGAATAAAATCTTGGAACACTGCCACTCAAGACCGGCAGGAGGATATTACAGTGGGATTAGGACAACACATAAAACACTTGAATTAGGTTTTTATTGGCCCACACTGTTTAAGGACGCTAAAAGGTATGTTGCTTCTTGTGATAGATGCCAAAGAACAGGTAATATTTCTAAACGTGATGAAATTCCTCAAACTTATATGCTTTCATGTGAAATTTTTGACATTTGAGGCATTGATTTCATATGACCATTTCCTAGCTATTTTTCTAATAAATACATACTAGTTGCGGTTGATTATATGTCAAAATGGGTAGAAGCTTAAGCTTTGCCTACTAATGATGCTAGAGTGGTAGTTCGATTTCTTAAGAAGCTCTTTTTTTTTGATTTGGAACACCTAGAGCGATTATTAGTGATAGGGGTACACATTTTTGTAACGCTCAATTTGATAATATCCTTAAGAAGTATGGGGTATATTATAGAACAACTACTCCTTATCACCCTCAGACTAGTGGTCAAGTTGAAGTTGCGAATCGAGAACTCAAACACATCGTAGAAAAAACTGTACAGTCAAATAGAAAGGATTAGGCTTTAAAAGTAGATGATGCTTTATGGGCTTATAGGACTGCGTAAAAAACACCCATAGGAATATCTCCTTACAGACTTGTATATGGAAAGGGTTTTCATTTACCGCTTGAACTTGAACACAAAACATTTTGGGTAATAAAATTTCTAAAATACAACCCTAAACTTACATGTGAGAAGAGATTGTTGCAACTAAATGAGTTAGACGAGTGGGAGCTAATTTTTACAAGAACTCGAGACTATACAAAGAATCGAAAAAGCGACGCCACGATGCTCGTTTGAAGCAGCCCAAACAATTCATAGTTTGGGATTGTGTCCTTATATACAATTCAAAGCTTAAATTGTTTCCCGAAAAGCTAAAATCAAGATGGTCAAGTTCATTAGTGGTACAAACCGTTTTCCCGTATGGTATGATAAAGGTAACACATCTGTCATATAGCACATTCAAGATAAACGGACATCGACTCGGATTTTATAGTGGTGATGATTTTAGAAATGATAGAGAGGAGTTTTGGCTCCGTGAACCACCGTAACCATGTGAATACAAGGTAAGTTGAGATTAGACTCTAAATAAGAGCTTATCGGGAGGAAACCCGAGTGTTTAACTTCTGCTAATTCTTTTAATTTTATTGCATGCTAATTAAAAATTAAATTAATAAAAAGAATGTTTTTTTATCCACACGGCCTGTCAACATGACCATGTGGCACACACGGCCTGGACACATGCTTCTTCTCCACCGAAAATTGAAGGAAATTAGAGGGTTTTGGAGTCCAAACTTTCAGCCAAGCAACTCTCTTGCAAGTAAGTGATTTTAGAGGTCTTTCTTGATAATTTTTGTACTTTTGGAACCCCAAAGCTTAAGCTAGCTAATGGGGGGATTAATTTGCAAAATGGTTAAAAGTTTAGGGACTTACCATGAGAGTATTCATGTTTTTTGCTGAGTTTTTATGGAAGAAAATGAATGTTAAAACACCTAAATGGGACCAAGTTGTAAATGTTGTGATTTAGTAATAAATGCATGAAATAGTTGGAATTGTGAGTAGTTGTAGGAGAAATAAATGTTCAGCTAGGCTTGTTTAATGAGTAAATGTGTTGAAAAATGATTTACGAGCCTAGGGGCAAAATAGTAATTTTTGCCATAGTATAAGGGCAAAATGGTCATTTTTGCCTAAGTAGAGATTATGATGCATTATGATCATAAATGATTTAAATGAGTGAATTTTGTTGTTATAGATCAAGAAGAGCGCGGAATTAACCTTGATCGGGGAAAAGGTAAGGTTTCGAATTAAACCGCAAATTAACACATTTTGCATCGAGGTAAGTTTTTGTGTAAATGATGCATCTTAAATACACATGTTGTTACTTATTGGTGCATTGTATGATTGGGAACATTTACTACTTAAATGGATTGAAATCGGTAGAAAATGAATAATTTCCATATGAATGTTGAAATAGATATGAAAGTGTGGAACATTATCCGTAGTAATCAATGGTGGGCTGTGTGCGATACCACCTTAATTATTCTTATTGGTGGGCTATGTGCGATACCACCTTAATACTTATTTACGATGGGCTGTGTGCGATACCATCGTTTATATTATCATTTGGTGGGCTAAGTGCGATACCACCGTAAATAATCTTGTTGGTGGGCTATGTGCGTTACCACCCTATTAAAATTAAATGGTGGGCTAAGTGCGAAACCACTGAGTGTTTGGTATTACTATGAATAGCTTATTGTGAAATTGTTGAGTGTTGTTTCATGAGATTACGTGGTGATAAGTGCAGGGTTGTACGTTAAATAATGTGAGCAGTTGGTTTGTGATATGCTCGGAATGTGGCATGGGATGAAATGAGTGAGCATGGTCATGGAAAGTGGATTGTTCTTGCTTAATATGTAATGCTATTTATTGATTAGCATATAGTATGATGTTTATTGTTTACATGTAAACTTACTAAGCTTTAAGCTTACTCCCTTTCTTTTCCCTTGTTTTATAGTGACAAAGAGCTGGGTCGGGATTCAAAGATTATTGGAAGATCACCCACACTATCAGCTCATCTCGGTATATCTAGAATTAGCATTTTAAGTATGGCATGTATAAGGGCTAGACTAGGTGATTTGTTTTGTTATTTTGGTCAAGTATGTATTGGCTCCCTTAAGGATGAACTCTTTTGTATATTGCCATAGTTGATGGCTCATCATGATTAATTTATGAAATATGAAGTTATTCAAAAAAGTGTTGGTTGCACAAATTGACTTATTTGGTGATTTGTTGTATGGGATCATGTTATGTGAGCTAGGGTGACAAAAGAGTTTGGCAAATAGCCTTGTTCATGTCCACACGGGTAGACACACGGGTGTGTGACTAGACCGTGTGAGACACACGGTCAGTCCCATGGGTGTGTGATTAGGCCGTGTGTCCCCTGTATATTAAGGTTGCAAATTAGTGTCGACCACGGGCTAGCCACACGGGCGTGTGCCTAGGTCGTGTGTCCCTTATATGGTTGCTGATGTCACAAACATAATGCCCAGGTTTTTACACACGGGCGTGTCTAGGCCGTGTGGAGCACACGGGCGAAGAACACGGGCGTGTGTCCAGCCTTGTGAAAACCCCTGTAGGTTCGAAATGAAAATAAATCCCATACGGGTTAGGGACATGGGCGTGTATAATCACACGGCCTGCCCACACGGGCGTGTCCCATTTCACACGGGCGTGTGATCCTTGTGTAGATAAAAATTTTTAAGTGTGCAAAAGTTTCCTGTTGGGATTCGAGACCCTCCGTATGCTTGATTAAGGCCTGATAGGCCCTTAATGAGAATGTATTGACTGTAAATGAGAATTGTTAAGTTGGAATGAAGTTTTATAGATTTATTTTGTATGATCAAGTGAGTTAAGTCTGGTAATACCTCGTACCTGGTTCCGGCGTAGAACACGGGTAAGGGGTATTGCATTTAGTGGTATCAGAGCTATGGTTTAGTCGATTCGTGGGCTTCCGTAGCGTGTGTTAAAGTCTAGTTTTACATGCCATAAACGTTTATTGATAGTGTGGTGGCTTCTGACAATTCTAAACTTTGTTTTTATATAGTAAATGGATCCCGACCGAGCGGCTACTGATGACGCAGCTAGTAACGCGCCGGCTCCCGTGCAAGGGACTGCGCCTGTAAAGAGTGGACCCGAGACTAGGGGTCAAGGAGAAGAGGCCCGAGAAGCCTTTCTCCAAATGATGAGTAACTAGTTCACGGAGTATGTACGAGCAAACCCAAACGCCCAACCTCCTTCACCCCCTCCTATACCTCAGCCAGTTTCAGTGGGTCCTCATGGTATAGATTTAGTAAGGATAACCAAGCTCCCGATAGATAAGATTTGGAAGCAAGGGGCCGAGGATTTTAGAGCTAATATAGACGATGACCCCGAGAAGGCAGAGTTCTGGCTTGAGAACTCAATGAGAGTATTTGATGAACTCTCCTGCACACCTGAGGAGAGCTTAAAATGCGCTGTGTCCTTGCTGAGGGACTCGGCATACCATTGGTGGAAAGCGTTAACGTCGGTTGTTCCAAGAGAGAGGGTGTCGTGGGACTTCTTTTTGGAAGAATTCTGAAAGAAGTATATAAGCCAAAGATTTGTGATCAGAAACGGAAAGAATTCCTTGAATTGAAGAAAGGAAAAATGACTGTGGCAGAATATGAGCGCGAGTTTGTTAGGCTCAGCAAGTATGCACAAGTGTGTGTGTCTACAGAAGCTATCTTGTGCAAGAGGTTTGAAGATAGACTGAATGAGGATATTAGACTGCTAGTTGGGATTTTGGAGTTAAAAGAGTTTGTGGTGCTGGTTGATAGGGCATGTAAGGCTGAGGAACTGAATAAGGAAAAGAGGAAAGCCATGAGTGAGGCCTAAGATGCAAGAAAAAGGCCAATTAGTAAATCATACCAAGCTCAATCGAAAAGGTCTAAGGAAATGAACCCTCAGATGACAGCGTCAGTTAGACATTCCCATCGAGATCGAGGTAACACATACTCGGGCTCGAGAGTTCAAGCCACTTCGATGGAAAGTGTGGGCAATCCGAAGTCCAAAATGGAGTGTCCAAATTGTGGTAGGCAGCACACTGGGGAGTGTTGGGGAAATAACCGAAATTGTTATAAGTGTGGTTCCCCCAATCATTTTATTCAAAATTTTCCTGAGAGGGATGACAAGGAAAGGAAGCAAGAGATAAGATCCAGCAATGTATCTTCAAGGGGTAGATCACAAAAGAACCCGGGAGGTGGGACTAGTGGTAGAGGTGCGCCTCGAGATTCTGCTGTGAAACCGGAGGGTCGGGCACCTGCAAGGACTTATGCCATTCGCGCTCGCAAATAGGCATCATCACCAGATGTGATAACGGGTACTTTTTCTCTTCATGACACCCCTATTATTGCTTTGATTTATCCGGGGTCTACCCATTCTTACATTTGCATGAAATTGGCATCTAGTATGAGCATGATTGTTGAGTCTACGAAATTTGTAGTAAAAGTGTCAAACATGTTAGGCAAACATGTGCTAGTTGACAAGGTGTGTAGGAATTGTCCTTTGACGATTAGAGGTCATTGTTTTCTGGCAAACCTTATGTTGTTGTCGTTTGATGAATTTGACTTGATTCTTGGTATGGATTGGTTGACTGCCCATAATGTTTTAGTGAACTGTGGTAGTAAGTTTATTGAATTGAAATGTGAAAATGGAGATGTCATTCGGGTTGAATCAGGTAAATCGGATAGTTTGCCTGTGATAATTTCAACTATGGTAGCTGAGAAATACTTGAGGAAAGGATACGAGTCCTATCTCGCCTTTGTGCTAAATAATCAAGAGTCAGAGGTAAAGATTGAATCAGTGCCGGTGGTATGCGAGTATCTAGATGTGTTTCCGGAAGAGTTACCCGGATTACCTCCAGTTAGAGAGATCGAGTTTGGGATTGAGTTAATTCCGGGTACGATACCTATTTCAGTTGCTCCGTATAGGATGACACCATTGGAATTGAAAGAATTGAAGGTTCAGTTGCAAGAGTTAACGGATAATGGTTTCGCAAGACCAAGCTATTCATCGTGGGGTGCTCCGGTACTTTTTGTGAAGAAGAAAGATGGGTTGATGAGATTGTGTATAGACTACAGACAGCTCAATAAGGTGACAGTGAAGAATAAGTATCCTTTACCAAGGATAGATGACCTATTTGACCAATTGAAGGGAGCTACAGTGTTCTCCAAGATAGATCTAAGGTCTGGTTATTACCAGTTGAGGGTTAAGGAGCAAGATGTGCCGAAAACTGCATTTCGGACGAGGTATGGCCATTATGAGTTTCTTGTTATGCCATTTGGTTTAACGAATGCTCCTGCGATTTTTATGGATTTAATGAATCGTGTCTTCCGACCGTATTTGGATAAGTTTGTAGTTGTCTTTATCAATAACATACTAATTTATTCTCGAGATGAGAGTGATCATGCAGAGCACCTGAGACTCGTTTTGCAGAATTTAAGAGACAAACAGTTGTATGCTAAATTTAGCAAGAGTGAGTTTTGGCTCCGAGAAGTCGGATTCCTAGGACACATTGTGTCAGGTGATGGTATTAGAGTTGATTCGAGTAAGATTTCGGCTATTGTGGAGTAGAAACTGTCAAGAAATGTGTCAGAAGTCAGAAGCTTTTTGGGTTTAGCGGGGTACTACAGACGGTTCGTAAAAGGATTTTCCATGATTGCTACCCCAATGACGAAACTGTTGCATAAGGATGTCACGTTTGAATGGACAGAGAAATGTCAACAGAGTTTTGAAAGATTGAAAACATTGTTAACTGAGGCACCGATTTTAGTACAACCTGAGTCGGGGAAAGAGTTTGTGGTCTACAGCGATGCGCCATTAAATGGCCTCGGTTGTGTGTTGATGCAGTAGGGTAAGGTGGTAGCTTACGCCTCGAGACAGCTAAAATCGCATGAGAAGAATTATCCGACTCATGATTTGGAGTTGGCTGCGATTGTTTTCCCATTAAAGATTTGGCGTCATTATTTATATGGTGAGAAGTGTCGAATCTTTACCGATCATAAGAGTTTGAAGTATTTAATGGACCAAAAGGTTTTGAATTTGCGACAACGGCGGTGGGTTGAATTATTGAAAGACTATGAGATAATAATTGATTATCATCCGGGGAAAGCAAATGTAGTCGCGGATGCCTTGAACAGAAAATCTCTGTATGCTTTGAGGGCCATGAGTACGAGCTTAGCATTTTCTGATGATGGTGCTATATTAATCGAGTTGAAGGCTAGACCATTATTTATTCAACAGATATGTGAGGCTCAAAAGAATTATAATGAGATACAAGCTAAGAGAGCTAAGTGTGAATCGGGAAATGATTCTGACTTTCGAGTGAGTTCAGATGATTGTTTGATGTTTCACGACAGGATTTGTGTGCCAAAAGATGATGAGTTGATCCGGAAAATTTTACATGAAGCACATAGTGGTTATTTTTCAGTACATCCCGGTAGCACGAAAATGTACAATGATCTGAAGAAGTTTATTGGTGGCCGGGTATGAAAAGAGACATATCTGAGTTTGTGACAAGATGTTTGATCTGTCAGCAAGTGAAAGTCGAGCATCAAGTACCTTCGCGACTACTTCAAACAGTGATGGTTCCCGAGTGGAAGTGGGATCAGATCACCATGGATTTTGTAACGGGGTTGCCTATGACTCCGAAAAAGAAAGATGATGTGTGGGTTATTGTTGATAGACTAACGAAGTCGGCTCACTTTATACCGGTGCGTGTTGATTATACCTTTGATAAGTTGGCCGAGTTGTATATTGCTGAAGTGGTGAGATTACATGGAGTGCCTGTATCTATTATCTCGGATAGAGATCCGAGATTTACTTCGAGGTTTTGGAAGAAGTTACAAGAAGCCTTGGGTACAAGATTGAATTTTAGTACCGCATTCCATCCTTAAACAGACGACCAATCTGAAAGAGTGATTCAAGTTTTTGAGGATATGCTTCGATGCTGTGTGTTAGAATTTGAAGGTAGTTGGGAAAGATACCTACCTTTGGTTAAGTTTGCTTATAACAACAGTTATAAGTCGAGTATACGGATGGCACCGTACGAAGCCTTGTAGGGTCGCAAGTGTCGGACTCCCTTGTATTGGACCGAGCTTAATGAGAAGTAAATTCATGGGGTTGATCTAGTTAAGGAAACTGAGGAGAAAGTGAAAGTGATCCGTAATAGTCTGAAAGTTGCATCGGACCGAAAAAAGTCGTACGCAGATTTGAAAAGGAAAGAAATCGAGTTTCGAGTGGGCGACAAGGTATTTCTGAAGGTATCTCCGTGGAAGAAAATATTGAGATTTGGTCGTAAGGGCAAATTGAGTCCACGATTCATAGGGCCATACGAGATTACTGAAAAGATTGGGCCAGTGGCATACCTGTTGGCTTTTCCGGTAGAGTTAGAGAAAATACACAACGTGTTTCATGTGTCAATGTTGCAACGATATCGTTTCGATCCTTCACATGTGATCCCTCCATCAGAAATTGAGATACGATCGGACATGACTTATGAAGAGGAGCCAATTAAGATATTGGCTTGGGAGGTTAAACAGTTGAGGAATAAGAGCATAGCTTTAGTAAAAGTGTTGTGGCAAAAACACAGTGTTGAAGAAGCTACGTGGGAACCGGAAGAAGCCATGAGAGAACAATATCCAAATCTTTTTACCGATAAGATTTTCGGGGACGAAAATCTCTAAAGGAGGGGAGAGTTGTAACAACCCAATTTTGGGGCTAGTCGGAACAGTGGTTTCGAGACCGCTAATCCGAGGTTGAAGAAAAATTATTTTGGTATTATTTTATGTGTTGTAGCATGTTTATAAGGATGTATGAAAATTTTGGTGCCTTAATTTTAGCAATTTAATGCTTAATTGTGAAAAAGGACTAAATCGCATAAAGTGCGAAAGTTCTATTATTCAAGGTGGAGGTGTCTAATAGCCATAAAGTATTAAATTGGAGGTCCTTAGAGTGCAATTAGGCCACTAGAGGGTATGGCCGGCCATAGGGAATAAGGGAGTCAATAGCATTAAATGTTGGTCAAAATTTGGTGAAATTAGGTGATAAAAAAATGAAAAGAGATATCATCTTTCACTATTCATGCTTCTTCTCCACCGAAAATTGAAGGAAATTAGAGGGTTTTGGAGTCCAAACTTTCAGCCAAGCAACTCTCTTGCAAGTAAGTGATTTTAGAGGTCTTTCTTGATAATTTTTGTACTTTTGGAACCCCCAAAGCTTAAGCTAGCTAATGGGGGGATTAATTTGCAAAATGGTTGAAAGTTTAGGGACTTACCATGAGAGTATTCATGTTGTTTTCTGAGTTTTTATGGAAGAAAATGAATGTTAGTAGGTTGAGAAATAACTTTTGTGAAAGGTGTAGTCATGAAAACACCTAAATGGGACCAAGTTGTAAATGTTGTGATTTAGTAATAAATGCATGAAATAGTTGGAATTGTGAGTAGTTGTAGGAGAAATAAATGTTCAGCTAGGCTTGTTTAATGAGTAAATGTGTTGAAAATGATTTACGAGCCTAGGGGCAAAATCGTAATTTTTTCCATAGTACAAGGGCAAAATGGTCATTTTTGCCTAAGTAGAGATTATGATGCATTATGATCATAAATGATTTAAATGAGTGACTTTTGTTGTTATAGATTAAGAAGAGTGCGGAATTAACCTTGACCGGGGAAAAGGCAAGGTTTCAGATTAAACTGTAACATCCTGAATTTTTGGGCCTATGCATTTAATGGGTGAATATGTGTAATGAGTTAATTTGAGCATTAGGGGTCCAAATTGGGCTCAGGATTGGGCTGAAGCCTTAGTTAAATTTTTGTTTGGGCACTATAGGGTTTAAAAGGTGGTATCTGAGTTTAAAATATCAAAATGGGCATGTGGCCCAGGTGGTCGATGGGCGCCACTTAGGGAGCAAGGAGGTGACGCCACACAAGGGAGTAAGGGGCCCAAATTTAAGTTACATGGAGCCCAACTCTTTTAATTTAAGTTAGCTAAATTTTGGCATTAGGGTTAGGTAGAGTGGACGGCAACAAGGCTCAAAAATAGGAGGATTTATGTGAATGGGATAATGTAGATAAAATAGTTGATAATATGGAAGGAAAAAAGAGAGGAGAAAAGATAGGAGCTATCTACAAGGCTAGGAGTTGGCCGAAATTCCATCACCTAGAGAAGTGAAGAAATCGGTTGCTTTATGGCAAATGGGGTGCCAAATTTTCCCTTTTTATTTGATTAATTTTTAGTTATCAGGAAGGGCACTTTCGGTTTTTCATAGGTGAGTGCCGAAGTTTCTATAAATAGGGAAGGTTCTCTTCTTTATTTTTTGGCATTTAGGGTTTCCACCTTTTCTTTCTCTTCTTTCTTCTAAAAATCAAAAACCCCATTATTCTTTTCTCTTCTTTCTCCTAAAAGCCGAAAACTCCATTATTCTCTTATTTCTTCTAAAAGTCGAAAACTCCATTATTCTCTTCTTTCTTCTAAAAGCCGAAAACTCCATTATTCTCTTTTCTTCTTTCTTCTAAAAAGCCGAAAGCCGAAAACTCCATTATTCTTTTCTCATCTTTCTTTTAAAAGCCGAATCTCTATAGATTTCTTCGAATCATCTTCTCTTCCTGATTTTTCACAAAAAGCCAGAATCCTCTGGGAGTAGCCGAATCTTCTCTAGTAAGATCTCTTAGATCTAAAAACCGGAAACACTAGTTCCTGAATCTCATATCACTTTTCGGGATTTCAAGGCAGATAGCGGTGGTGTTGGCTACGGATAGCGTCGACTTAGAGGGTCTCGTTCTAACAGAATCGGTGTGTAGATCTCTAACACACTAGTAATCTGTACTAAATATATGTTATGGGCTAAAAGCCGAAAAAAGGCTGTGTCAAAGAATCAGTACTAAATATATGTTATGGGCTAAAAGCCAAAAAAGGTCAGATAGACACAGTCGGATTACCCAAAAAGGGTAGGCAAGGGATGCAGTGCGTAATCATAGAAACTTCTCTATGTGTATCGATGTATGTGATAGACTGTGAACTTTTAGGTAGTATATTGTTTTGATTCTCGCATGTATGTATGCATGGGATGGGATTGATATGATGAAGGGGAAGAAGGTCGCATAGCGATCGGTGGCTTTGCCACATAGGTCACATAGTGATCGGTCTTTATGACATGCACTCAATCACAAAATACTACGATGTATTATTAAGGTCGCATGGCGATCGGTGGCTTTGCCACATAGGTCACACACAGTGATCGGTCTTTAAGACAAAGTGAAGACAAATTGTCGATATGGTGTGTAGCGATTGGAGGGTTGATTTTAGAAATCCCCAAGGTGTGATGGTTTGTACGGGTTGGTGTGTAGAGGATGGATTTTTAGGCTGGGATGGGCCATGATGCATAAATAGTTACCCTTGTATACGGGCCAAGGCCATAATGTGTTTGTGGGCCAAGCCTTTGATGTGTTTTCGGATTTACACACCGAGTCTTGGTGACTCACCCTATTATTTTTCTCTAACTTTGCGGATGAGCGAGAGATCGTGGACATGGGAGCAAAGGCGGACTCGAGGCCATCAAGTTTTTATTCGTATAGATTATTTCGGTTTTCCTTAAGTTTTTAATTTTGGAAACATTTATGTAATAAGGCCCCATAGTTTATACTCACTAATTAGTTTTTAATATTTGCAAGTTATGGAACTTTGTCAAAGGTTTTATTATTCAAAATAATAATACAAGGTTTTCTTTTCAAAAGTCACTTGTTTATTCGAATTTTGCCTAATAACTTATGATTTACTAAAACCAACTTAGCAAAAGTTTTCAACGTACAACCCGTAGCATACCGATCCGGTCGAAACTTATGGGCCGGGTTTGGGGTGTTACATTTTATATCGAGCCCCGCCAAAACTCGGGTGTGAAATGGGTCTAGTACTGTTTTAAAGTTGATAAGAATTTGGAAAAGTTTGGGTTGAGAAATTGCCTTCGAGTCTACCGGCACCCGATCCACGCAGGTAAGTATTCTAACTTCTGATATGTTATGTATGTTGGGCTTGATGGGCTTGATGGACGTAGGCTAGTATATTAGACATTGATGGACTTTAGGCTTAGTTTAAACAACTCTCTAAATTCATAAGATTTAATCCAACCAAACAAACCTGTGAACAAGTCGCCGAGATAGGGTGTGGCAACAGGCATACGCATGTCTAGGATTGGATTCAGGGAGAGGTTAGTATTTAAGCAGTCCTAGTGACTCACCTCCTCTTCGCTGGAATCCTACCTGGTGTGTAGTGACTGTTCACCTTAGTCATGAGGACTTGTTGACGGGCCAAAATTTATAACTAAAACCCGAACGGGACCAGCCACTCTATTTTGTAAAACTACTAAATTACCCCTGATTTATAAATAACCAAAATATCCTTGATTTGTAAAAAAATACCGAAATACCCCCGGATTACAAAATTACCGAAATACCCCTGGATTGTAGAATTACCAAAATACCCCCAGATTGCAAAATTACCGAAATACCCTTATTTCGCAAAATCACCAAGAAACCCTATTTTGGAAAATTACAAAAATACCCTCAGAGGATAAATTACTGAAAATACCCACTGGGTAGTGAAATGACGAAAATACCCTTAGGTGATGAACGTAAGTTCGTGAATGCTACTTGTATGTGGTGGTTGATGATTGTATGTGTGTGCTTCCTAGAACTAGGAGATGTGAACTTGAG
The DNA here is from genome assembly GCA_025698515.1 of Gossypium sturtianum. Lineage (NCBI taxonomy): Eukaryota > Viridiplantae > Streptophyta > Magnoliopsida > Malvales > Malvaceae > Gossypium > Gossypium sturtianum. The sequence goes on from CM046952.1 coordinate 122,609,668, forward strand.
ACTGAATTGTAGTTATAGTTGCGAATTCGAAAGAACTACTTCTAAAACTACTATTTATAAGACTGTTCGTGGATAATCAGTGGAAGAAATTAATGATTCATAAAATTTTTAATCAGATAAACGCTAATCGGAAGAATGAGTACAAGGGGACGAGGACGCTCTAGATGCGAATACCGATGCGTACCCTACCATAGTATACTAAGTGATTCTTTTGGCTTTAGAATTAGAGTTCGCAGCGGAAGCATAGTGGTGAGACTTGGGTAGTATGATTAATAGTTAGTTGGAAATTTCGAGGACGAAATTTCTTTAAGGAGGTAGAACTGTAACATCCTGAATTTTTGGGCCTATGCATTTAATGGGTGAATATGTGTAATGAGTTAATTTGAGCATTAGGGGTCCAAATTGGGCTCAGGATTGGGCTGAAGCCTTAGTTAAATTTTTATTTGGGCACTATAGGGTTTAAAAGGTGGTATCTGAGTTTAAAATATCAAAATGGGCTTGTGGCCCAAAGGTCGATGGCGCCACTTAGGAAGCAAGAGGGTGACGCCACACAAGGGAGTAAGGGGCCCAAATTTAAGTTACATGGAGCCCAACTCTTTTAGTTTAAGTTAGCTAAATTTCGGCATTAGGGTTAGGTAGAGTGGACGGCAACAAGGCTCAAAAATAGGAGGATTTATGTGAATGGGATAATGTAGATAAAATAGTTGATAATATGGAAGGAAAAAAAAAAAGGAGAAAAGATAGGAGCTATCTACAAGGCTAGGAGTTGGCCAAATTCCATCACCTAGAGAAGTGAAGAAATCGGTTTCTTTATGGCAAAGGGGTGCGAAATTTTCCTTTTTATTTGATTAATTTTTAGTTATCAGGAAGGGCACTTTCGATTTTTTATAGGTGAGTGCCGAAATTTCTATAAATAGGGAAGGTTCTCTTCTTTATTTTTTGGCATTTAGGGTTTCCACCTTTTCTTTCTCTTCTTTCTTCTAAAAGCCGAAAGCCCCATTATTCTTTTCTCTTCTTTCTCCTAAAAGCCGAAAACTCCATTATTCTCTTCTTTCTTCTAAAAGTTGAAAACTCCATTATTCTCTTCTTTCTTCTAAAAGCCGAAAGCCGAAAACTCCATTATTCCTTTCTCTTCTTTCTTCTAAAAGCCGAAAACTCCATTATTCTCTTCTTTCTTCTAAAAGCTGAAAACTCCATTATTCTCTTCTCTTCTTTCTTCTAAAAAGCCGAAAGCCGAAAACTCCATTATTCTTTTCTCCTCTTTCTTCTAAAAGCCGAATCTCTATAGATTTCTTCGAATCATCTTCTCTTCCTGATTTTTCGCAAAAAGCCGGAATCCTCCGGGGAGTAGCCAAATCTTCTCTAGTAAGATCTCTTAGATCTAAAAGCCTAAACACTAGTTCCCTGAATCTCATATCACTTTTCGGGATTTCAAGGCGGATAAGCGGTGGTGTTGGCTATGGATAGCGTCGACTTAGAGGTCTCGTTCTAACAGATAATTAGGTGTGTAGATCTCCAACACACTAGTAATATGTACTAAATATATGTTATGGGCTAAAAGCCGGAAAAAGGTCAGATAGTAATCTGTACTAAATATATGTTATGAGCTAAAAGCCGGAAAAAGGTCAGTATAGTAATCTGTACTAAATATATGTTATGGGCTAAAAAGCCGGAAAAAGGTCAGTATAGTAATCAGATACTAAATATATGTTATGGGCTAAAAGACGGAAAAAGGTCAGTATAGACAATCAGATTACCCAAAAAGGGTAGGCAAGGGATGCAGTGCGTAATCATAGAAACTTCTCTATGTGTATCGATGTATGTGATAGATCGAACTTTTAGGTAGTATATTGTTTTGATTACGCATGTATGTATGCATGGGATGGGATTGATATGATGAAGGGGAAGAAGGTCGCATAGCGATCGGTGGCTTTGCCACATAGGTCACATAGTGATCGGTCTTTATGACAGACTCAAATTGGCCGAAATACTACGATGTATTATTAAGGTCGCATGGCGATCGGTGGCTTTGCCACATAGGTCACACAAATGATCGGTCTTTAAGACAGCAAGACAACTTGGATTGTCGATATGGTGTGTAGCGGTTGGAGGGTTGATTGTAGAAATCCCAAGGTGTGATGGTTGGTACGGGTTGGTGTGTAGAGGATGGATTTTTAGGCTAGGATGGGCCATGATGCATATATAGTTACCCTTGTATACGGGCCAAGGCCATAATGTGTTTGTGGGCCAAGCCTTTGATGTGTTTTCGGGATTTACACACTGAGTCTTGGTGACTCACCCTATTATTTTTCCCTAACTTTGCAGATGAGCAGTAGATCGTGGACATGGGAGCAAAGGCGGACTCGAGGGGCCATCAAGTTTTTATTCGTATAGATTATTTCGGTTTTTCCTTAAGTTTTTAATTTTGGAAACATTTATGTAATAAGGCCCCATAGTTTATACTCACTAATTAGTTTTTAATATTTGCAAGTTATGGAACTTTGTCAAAGGTTTTATTATTCAAAATAATAATACAAGGTTTTCTTTTCAAAAGTCACTTGTTTATTCGAATTTTGCCTAATAACTTATGATTTACTAAAACCAACTTAGCAAAAGTTTTCAACATACAACCCGTAGCATACCAGATCTGGTCGAAACTTATGGGTCAGGTTTAGGGTGTTACATAAACCGCAAATTAACACATTTTGCACCGAGGTAAGTTTTTTTGTAAACGATGCATCTTAAATACACATGTTGTTACTTATTGGTGCATTGTATGATTGGGAACATTTACGACTTAAATGGATTGAAATAGGTAGAAAATGAATAATTTCCATATGAATGTTGAAATAGATATGAAAGTGTGGAACATTATTCGTAGTAATCAATGGTGGGCTGTGTGCGATACCACCTTAATTATTCTTGTTGGTGGGCTATGTGCGATACCACCTTAATACTTATTCACGATGGGCTGTGTGCGATACCATCGTTTATATTATCATTTGGTGGGCTAAGTGCGATACCACAGTAAATAATCTTGTTGGTGGGCTATGTGCATTACCACCCTATTAAAATTAAATGGTGGGCTAAGTGCGAAACCACCGAGTGTTTGGTATTACTATGAATAACTTATTGTGAAATTGTTGAGTGTTGTTTCATGAGATTACGTGGTGATAAGTGCAGGGTTGTACGTTAAATAATGTGAGCAGTTGGTTTGTGATATGCTCGGAATGTGGCATGGGATGAAATGAGTGAGCATGGTCATGGAAAGTGGATTGTTCTTGCTTAATATGTAATGCTATTTATTGATTAGCATATAGTATGATGTTTATTGTTTACATGTAAACTTACTAAGCTTTAAGCTTACTCCCTTTCTTTTCCCTTGTTTTATAGTGACAAAGAGCCGGGTTGGGATTCAAAGATAATTGGAAGATCACCCACACTATCAGCTCATCTCGGTATATCTAGAATTAGCATTTTAAGTATGGCATGTATAGGGGCTAGACTAGGTGATTTGTTTTGTTATTTTGGTCAAGTATGTATTGGCTCCCTTAAGGATGAACTCTTTTGTATATTGCCATAGTTGATGGCTCATCATGATTAATTTATGAAATATGAAGTTATTCAAGAAAGTGTTGGTTGAAAAAATTGACTTATTTGGTGATTTGTTGTATGGGATCATGTTATGTGAGCTAGGGTGACAAAAGAGTTTGGCAAATAGCCTTGTTCATGTCCACACGGGTAGACACACGGGCGTGTGACTACGCCGTGTGAGACACACGGTCAGTCCCATGGGTGTGTGACTAGGCCGTGTGTCCCCTGCATATTAAGGTTGCAAGTCAGTGTCGACCACGGGCTAGCCACACGGGTGTGTGCCTAGGCCGTGTGTCCCTTATATGGTTGCTGACGTCACAAACAAAATCCTAGGTTTTTACACACGGGCGTGTCTAGGCCGTGTGGAGCACACGGGCAAAGAACACGGGCGTGTGTCCGGCCGTGTGAAAACCCCTGTAGGTTCAAAATGAAAATAAATCCCACACGGGTTAGGGACATGGGCGTGTGTAACCACATGGCCTGCCCACACGAGCGTGTCCCATTTCACATGGGCGTGTGATCCCTGTTTAGACAAAAACTTTTAAGTGCATGAAAGTTTCCGGTTGGGTTCCAAGACCCTCCGTATGCTTGATTAAGGCCTCATAGGCCCTTAATGAGAATGTATTGATTGTAAATGAGAAATGTTAAGTTGGAATGAAGTTTTATAGATTAAAGTTGTATGATCAAGTGAGTTAAGTCTGGTAATGCCTCATACCTGGTTCCGGCGTAGAACACGGGTAAGGGTGTCACACAACAGCCCCTCATTCCCCATTCTCCTTCGCCCTACACAGCCCCGACACCTCCGTCGAACCCTCACCAGACTGGCCAACCCATCGCACCTCGTCATAACTCCAGCCGCCGTCCACAACTCCGGTCACCACCCCACCGTTTGTTCTTCCTCCCTTATTAATTTTATTTATTTATTTTATTTACTTTTTTATTATTTTTATTATTTTTAATATCATTATTATGATTTACCTAGCATTTCTATTATTATTATTTTACTATTTTTATTATTTTTATTTTTCTTCTTATTATTAGTAGTAGATTTAGTATATATTGTCACTTTTATGGTCATTATTGTTTCTTATTTTATGTCCCCTATGTTAGTTTGAATCTTAGACGGTTACATACATAGTTATTGCTAGATTGGTTTCAGTTGCATATTTTTTTAGGAATGGATTTTTGTTATAGTCGTTTTAGGATTTAGTGTTACTCATGTGAGGCTTTGTCGCTGTATGGTCATTTACATCCTGATATGTCTACTTTTCTGCTTGCGTAATTGGTGATGTTTATTTTATTCTTTTTCTAATATTAGACTATGGTATTTTTTTCAGGCACACCATGACGAACACACACGGCAAATCTAATGTTGTCTTTCTCACTTCGAAAAAGTGGAAGACTCCGAGCGTGACCTCATCGTTGGGTGCTTCAGTCGATGCCTGCCATTTGTGCCTTCACTTTTCACAGGGTCCTCAAGAGGACCTCTATTAGCATCTTCAATAGAGGCCATTTGGATTAGGCCGTTGTATTGATTGGGCCGCTTTAGAGTAGGTCCTGTTAGCTGATCGAGTCCGTACACTGATTGCCACAGCTCCTTGGGACTGATTTTTCTCTGTCGTCAAGCCCACCTACTCAGAGCCTACTCTCGAGTTTTGATTGACATTCCTATTACAACAAGTGATGTTGACACACAATGAGCCGGACACTATTACTTTCTGACTTGGTGGCACGACGCGTCATATGATAGTCTCAAAGTTCAGAGCTACATTAGGACTTTACACTGAGGAGTTCATGAGTACCGAGGGGTTCCTCACTTTATATTGACATATCCACTACTCGCCTTTTTTATGCTGGGCAGACCTTACTGCGAGTATGATGCCCTATGATGTGAGTCGATCGAAGGCGACTTCCCTACCTCCGGCCTTACGCTATATTCATGCCATCTTAGCTCACACTTTGACTGGTCAGAGGGAGAGCATCGGTGTCGTTGGTACAACTGACGCTTATTTTTTAGGGAGCATGGCCATGTGGCGCACCTTTGATCTTGCCTACTTTTTCGCCCTAGCTTGTTGCCATCAGATAGAGCGTATTAGGAAGGGTCCTATCTACTTAGGCCCTTACGTGACTTTCCTTGCACAACATTTCGGCATCCTCGACACTTTGGAGCAGTCCTCCCCCTTCACCCTTGTTGGACAAATGACCCTGCAGGGTTATCTAGTATGAGTCACATGAGAATGATCAAGCGACTTCGTGGAGTGGATCCTCCTCAATACTGATTATATCATTCTGACCCTTAGGATGAGCATGCAAACTTCACTGATGATGTCCCCTTCCACCACGAAGACCCACCTCATCCACCATCTCAGAGTCACCGTCCTGCTACTTCTGCTGCCACCTTAGCAGACCTTTCCGAGTTCACTCATTTTGAGCGACACTATTTTGAGCGGTTTGATAGTATTGATGCGACTTTGCAGTTGATCTTTGCAGTAGATCTGTCAACACCTCCACATCTCCTCTTCAGCGCCGGTGCCTCACGATCACGATGCCTCCGACGATGAAGACCCACTGATTTTATTTTTATTTTTATTTGTGCTTTTAGTTGTTTTATTTTTTATTTTCTTCGACTTATTTCGTTTATTATCTTTTGAACTATGTTTTTAGTTTTATGGTTGTTTCTAATCGAGTTTGTAACCTCTTAATATTCTTTATTATGTGTGTTTATTTTCTTATTAGTTTGCTCGGAACCATGCACTACATTTAGATTTGCCTACATTTCTAGATTTCACCATTCTGGTGAATTCATCCATATTTAGGGCAGTTTTAGTTTTCTCCCTCTCTTATGATATCCTACTTATACTATGCCTATATCTGTTTATACATTGAGGACAATGTACATCTTAAGTGTGGGGAGGTTATTCATATAATTATTAGAAAAACCCTGAAGTATTTCTTCTGTTTAAGTAATTTTCTCATACTTCCATTAGAATGAATTTTTGCCAATTTGGGATTTTTGTTGATGTGTTTTGGAATAATTTGTAAATATTTCTGCATTGATTGATTTAAACTTTAAGTCATGAGAGAGTCAAGCAGGATAAGTTATTTTCAGAATTAAAATTTTTTAGGTTGTTTCCCTGAATTGAGGTATTGTCGTGAAGTTTTAAATTTGCATGTTTGACATCAAAACCATGATTTTTTGTGAGATTTTGAGCCTTTAGAACATACATTTTCATGCTTATTCTATTATTGGTTATGAGTGTGTCAACTTGGTTTGTTATTCTAGAACTTGCTTCGATTATCCATGTCGAGACCACACCTTTCATTTGATATACTAAGATGATAAAGGCACTTAGGTTTTAACCCACTTATCCCATAAAAGCCTCCCTTTTTAATTATCCCTTAGTGAATCTCGTTGAGCCTAACATCCCGTTTCTTGATTAACTCGTTAATGTTAACCAAAACCTATTTTTTTTCGTTGTGACTCTTCTCGTTTTATTGACTCCCTTTTTGTCGATATTTGATTTGGTTAGTTGCCTAGCTATGCTCTTCTATGTGATTTGCTGAGTTATTTCTTATTGTTCAAGATAAGAAAAAAAGGGAAAAATATTAATTATTAATTAGTTATTTGTTGATTAGCTTGAACAGTCAATTTCATATTTAGAGAAGAAGAACGTTTTTGTTCTTGAATAGTTATTGATGCGCTTGTTTTTAATTAAAATTTGTTTAATTTTTCTAGCTTGTCAAGCAGGATAAGTTATTTTCAGAATTAAAAATTTTTAGGTTGTTTCCCTGAATTGAGGTATTGTCTTGAAAATTTAAATTTTCAAGTTTGACATCAAAACCATGATTTTTTGTGAGATCTTGAGCCTTTAGAGCATACATTATCATGCTCATTCTATTATTGGTTATGAGTGTGTCAACTTGATTTGTTATTCTAGAACTTGCTTCGATTATGCATGTCGAGACCACACCTTTGATTTGATATACTAAGATGATAAAAGCGCTTAGGTTTTAACCCACTTATCCCATAAAAAGCCTCACTTTTTAATTAACCCTTAGTGAACCCCGTTAAACCTAACATCTCGTTTCTTGATTAACCCGTTAATGTTAACCATAACCTATTTTTTTTCGTTGTGACTCTTCTCGTTTTATTGACTCCCTTTTTGTCGATATTTGATTTGGCTAGTTGCCTAGCTATGCTCTTCTATTTTATTTGCTGAGTTATTTCTTATTGTTATAGATAAGAAAAAAAAAAGGAAAAAATATTGATTATTAATTAGTTATTTGTTGATTAGCTTGAACAGTCAATTTCATATTTTCAGAAGAAGCTCATTTTTTCTCTTGAATAGTTATTGATGCGCTTGTTTTTAATTCAACATTTGTTTAACTTTTCTAGTTTGGTAATTTTTAGTCAAGCAGGATAAGTTATTTTCAGAATTAAAATTTTTTAGGTTGTTTCCCTGAATTGAGGTATTGTCCTGAAGTTTTAAATTTGCAGGTTTGACATCAAAACCATGATTTTTTGTGAGATTTTGAGCCTTTAGAGCATACATTTTCATGCTCATTCTATTATTGGTTATGAGTGTGTCAACTTGATTTGTTATTCTAGAACTTGCTTCGATTATGCATGTCGAGACCACACCTTTGATTTGATATACTAAGATGATAAAAGCGCTTAGGTTTTAACCCACTTATCCCATAAAAAGCCTCCCTTTTAATTTAACCCTTAGTGAACCCCGTTAAACCTAACATCTCGTTTCTTGATTAACCCGTTAATGTTAACCACAACTCATTTTTTTCGTTGTGACTCTTCTCATTTTAGTGACTCCCTTTTTATTGACATTTGATTTGGTTAGTTGTCTAGCTATGCTCTTTTGTTTGATTTGCTGAATTGTTTCTTATTGTTCTAAATAAGAAAAAAAGGAAAAAATAATGATTATTAATAAGTTATTTGTTGGTTGAGCTTGAACAGTCAATTTCATATTTTGAGAAGAAGCTCGTTTTTGTTCTTGAATTGTTATTGATGCGCTTGTTTTTAATTCAACATTTGTTTAATTTTACTAGTTTGGTAATTTCTAGTCAAACACGATAAGTTATTTTCAGAATTAAAATTTTTTAGGTTGTTTCCCTGAATTGAGGTATTATCATGAAGTTTTAAATTTGCAAATTTGACATCAAAATCATGATTTTTTGTGAGATTTTGAGCCTTTAGAGTATACATTTTCATGCTCATTTATTTATTTGTTATGAGTGTGTCAACTTGATTTGTTATTCTAGAACTTGTTTCGATTATGCATGTCGTGGCCACACCTTTGATTTGGCATACTAAGATGATAAAGGCACTTAGGTTTTAACCCACTTATCCTATAAAAAGCCTCCCTTTTATTTAACCCTTAGTGAACCCCATTAAACCTAACATCCCGTTTCTTGATTAACCCGTCATAACCCATTTTTTTGTTGTGACTCTTCTCTTTTTATTGACTCATTTTTTGTTGATATTTGATTTGGTTAGTTGCCTAGCTATGCTCTACTGTTTGATTTGCTGAATTATTTCTTATTGTTCTAGATAAGGAAAAAAGGAAAAAATATTGTTTATTATTTAGTTATTTGTTGATTGAGCTTGAACAGACAATTTCATATTTTGAGAAGAAGCTCGTTTTTGTTCTTGAATATTTATTGATGTGCTTGTTTTTAATTCAACATTTGTTTAATTTTGCTAGTTTGGAAATTTCTAGTCAAACATGATAAGTTATTTTTAGAATTTAAATTTTTTAGGTTGTTTCCCTGAATTGAGGTATTATCTTGAAGTTTTAAATTTGCATGTTTGACATCAAAACCATAATTTTTTGTGAGATTTTGAGTCTTTATAGTATACATTTTCATGCTCATTCTATTATTGGTTATGAGTGTGTCAACTTGATTTGTTATTCTAGAACTTGTTTCAATTATGCATGTCGAGACCACACCTTTGATTTGATACACTAAGATAATAAAGATGCTTAGGTTTTAACCCACTTATCCCATAAAAGCCTCCCTTTTTAATTAACCCGTAGTGAACCCCGTTAAACCTAACATCCTGTTTCTTGATTAACCCGTTAAAGTTAACCATAACCCATTTTTTCGTTGTGACTCTTCTCGTTCTATTGACTCCCTTTTTATCGATATTTGATTTGGTTCGTTGTCAAGCTATGCTCTTCTGTTTGATTTGCTGAATTATTTCCTATTGTCCAAAATAAGAAAAAAATGAAAAAATATTGATTATTAATTAGTTATTTGTTGATTGAGATTGAACAGTCAATTTCATATTTTGAGAAGAATCTCGTTTTTGTTCTTGAATAGTTATTGATGCGCTTGTTTTTAATTCAACATTTGTTTTAATTTACTAGTTTTGTAATTTCTAGTCAAACGTGATAAGTTATTTTCAGAATTTAAATTTTTTAGGTTGTTTCCCTGAATTAAGGTATTGTCTTGAAGCTTTAAATTTTCAAGTTTGACATCAAAACCATGATTTTTTGTGAGATGTTGAGCCTTTATAGCATACATTTTCATGCTCATTCTATTATTGATTATGAGTGTGTCAACTTGATTTGTTATTCTAGAACTTGCTTCGATTATGCATGTCGAGACCACACCTTTGATTTGATATACGAAGATGATAAAGGCGCTTAGGTTTTAACCCACTTATCCCATAAGAGCCTCCCTTTTTAATTAACCCTTAGTGAACCCCGTTAAACCTAACATCTCGTTTCTTGATTAACCCATTAATGTTAACCATAACTCATTTTTTTCGTTGTGACTCTTCTCGTTTTAATGATTCCCTTTTTATCGATATTTGATTTGGTTAGTTGTCTAGCTATTCTCTTCTGTTTGATTTGCTAAATTATTTCTTATTGTTCTAAATAAGAAAAAAAGGAAAAAAAAATTGATTATTAATTAGTTATTTGTTGATTGAGATTGAACAGTCAATTTCATATTTTGAGAAGAAGCTCGTTTTTGTTCTTGAATAGTTATTGATGCGCTTGTTCTTAATTCAACATTTGTTTAATTTTTCTAGTTTGCTAATTTCTAGTCAAATATGATAAGTTATTTTCAGAATTAAAATTTTTTAGGTTGTTACCCTGAATTGAGGTATTATCTTGAAGTTTTAAATTTTCAAGTTTGACATCAAAATCATGATTTTTTGTGAGATTTTGAGCCTTTAGAGCATACATTTTCATGCTCATTTATTTATTGGTTATGATTGTGTCAACTTGATTTGTTGTTCTAGAACTTGGTTCGATTATGCATGTCGAGGTCACACCTTTGATTTGACATACTAAGATGATAGAGGCACTTAGGTTTTAACCCACTTATCCCATAAAAAGCCTCCCTTTTTAATTAACCCTTAGTTAACCCCGTTCAACCTAACATCCCGTTTCTTGATTAACCCGTTATAACATATTTTTTTTCGTTGTGACTCTTCTCGTTTTATTGACTCCTTTTTTATTGATATTTGATTTGGTTAGTTGCCTAGCTTTGCTCTTCTTTTTGATTTGCTAAATTATTTCTAATTGTTTTATATAAGGAAAAAAGAAAAAAAATATTGATTATTAATTAGTTATTTGTTGATTGAGCTTGAACAGTCAATTTCATATTTTGAGAATAAGCTCGTTTTTGTTCTTGAATAGTTATTGATGTGCTTGTTTTTAATTCAACATTTGTTTAATTTTGCTAGTTTGGTAATTCCTAGTCAAACATGATAAGTTATTTTCAGAATTTAAATTTTTTAGGTTGTTTCCCTGAATTGAGGTATTATCTTGAAGTTTTAAATTTGTAAGTTTGACATCAAAACCATGATTTTTTTGTGAGATTTTGAGCCTTAAGAGCATACATTTTCATGCTCATTCTATTATTGGTTATGAGTATGTCAAATTGATTTGTTATTCTAAAACTTGCTTCGATTATGCATGTCAAGACCACACCTTTGATTTGATATACTAAGATGATAAAGGCACTTAGGTTTTAACCCACTTATCCCATAAAAAGCCTCCATTTTTAACTGACCCTTAGTGAATCCCCTTAAGCCTAACATCCCGTTTCTTGATTAACCCGTTAATGTTAACCATAACCCATTTTTTTCGTTGTGACTCTTCTCGTTTTACTGACTCCCTTTTTGTGGATATTTGATTTGGTTAGTTGCCTAGCTATGCTCTTCTATTTGATTTGTTGAGTTATTTCAAATTGTTATAGATAAGAAGAAAAAAAGGAAAAAATATTAATTATTAATTAGTTATTTGTTGATTAGCTTGAACAGTCAATTTTATATTTTGAGAAGAAGCTCATTTTTGCTCTTGAAAAGTTATTGATGCGCTTGTTTTTAATTCAACATTTGTTTAATTTTTCTAGTTTGGTAATTTCTAGTCAAGCAGGATAAGTTATTTTCAGAATTAAAATTTTTTATGTTGTTTCCCTGAATTGAGGTATTGTCTTGAAGTTTTAAATTTGCATGTTTGACATCAAAACCATAATTTTTTGTGAGATTTTGAGGCTTTATAGCATACATTTTCATGCTCATTCTATTATTGGTTATGAGTGTGTCAACTTGATTTGTTATTCTAGAACTTGCTTCAATTATGCATGTCGAGACCACACCTTTGATTTGATATGCTAAGATAATAAAGGTGCTTAGGTTTTAACCCACTTATCCCATAAAAGCCTCCCTTTTTAATTTACCCGTAGTGAACCCCGTTAAACCTAACATCTCGTTTCTTGATTAACCCGTTAAAGTTAACCATAACCCATTTTTTCGTTGTGACTCTTCTCGTTTTATTGACTCCCTTTTTATCGATATTTTGGTTCGTTGTCTAGCTATGCTCTTCTTTTTGATTTGCTGAATTATTTCCTATTGTTCAAAATAAGAAAAAAAAGGAAAAAATATTGATTATTAATTAGTTATTTGTTGATTGAGATTGAACAGTCAATTTCATATTTTGAGAAGAATCTCGTTTTTGTACTTGAATAGTTATTGATGCGCTTGTTTTTAATTCAACATTTGTTTTAATTTACTAGTTTGGTAATTTCTAGTCAAACGTGATAAGTTATTTTTAGAATTTAAATTTTTTAGGTTGTTTCCCTAAATTGAGGTATTGTCTTGAAGCTTTAAATTTTCAAGTTTGACATCAAAACCATGATTTTTTGTGAGATCTTGGGCCTTTAGAGCATACATTTTCATGCTCATTCTATTATTGGTTTTGAGTGTGTCAACTTGATTTGTTATTCTAAAACTTGCTTCGATTATGCATGTCGAGACCACACCTTTGATTTGATATACGAAGATGATAAAGGCGCTTAGGTTTTAACCCACTTATCCCATAAGAGCCTCCCTTTTTAATTAACCCTTAGTAAACCCCGTTAAACCTAACATCTCGTTTCTTGATTAACCCATTAATATTAACCATAACTCATTTTTTTCGTTGTGACTTTTCTCGTTTTAGTGACTCCCTTTTTATTGATATTTGATTTGGTTAGTTGTCTAGCTATGCTCTTCTGTTTGATTTGCTGAATTATTTCTTATTTTTCTAAAAAGGAAAAAAAGAAAAAAAAATATTGATTATTAATTAGTTATTTGTTGATTGAGATTGAACAGTCAATTTCATATTTTGAGAAGAAGCTCATTTTTGTTCTTGAATAGTTATTGATGCGCTTGTTTTTAATTCAAAATTTGTTTAATTTTTCTAGCTTAGTAATTTCTAGTCAAACATGATAAGTTATTTTCAGAATTTAAATTTTTTAGGTTGTTTCCCTAAATTGAGGTATTATCTTGAAGTTTTAAATTTGTAAGTTTGACATCAAAACCATGATTTTTTTGTGAGATTTTGAGCCTTAAGAGCATACATTTTCATGCTCGTTCTATTATTGGTTATGAGTATGTCAAATTGATTTGTTATTCTAAAACTTGCTTCGATTATGCATGTCAAGACCACACTTTTGATTTGATATACTAAGATGATAAAGGCACTTAGGTTTTAACCCACTTATCCCATAAAAAGCCTCCCTTTTTAATTGACCCTTAGTGAATCCCGTTAAGCCTAACATCCCGTTTCTTGATTAACCCGTTAATGTTAACCATAACCCATTTTTTTTCGTTGTGACTCTTCTCGTTTTACTGACTCCCTTTTTGTGGATATTTAATTTGGTTAGTTGCCTAGCTATGCTCTTCTACTTGATTTGCTGAGTTATTTCAAAATTTTATGGATAAGAAAAAAAAGGAAAAAATATTGATTATTAATTAGTTATTTGTTGATTAGCTTGAACAGTCAATTTTATATTTTGAGAAGAAGCTAATTTTTGCTCTTGAAAAGTTATTGATGCGCTTGTTTTTAATTCAACATTTGTTTAATTTTTCTAGTTTGGTAATTTCTAGTCAAGCAGGATAAGTTATTTTCAGAATTAAAATTTTTTATGTTGTTTCTCTGAATTGAGGTATTGTCTTGAAGTTTTAAATTTGCATGTTTGACATCAAAACCATAATTTTTTGTGAGATTTTGAGGCTTTATAGCATACATTTTCATGCTCATTCTATTATTGGTTATGAGTGTGTCAACTTGATTTGTTATTCTAGAACTTGTTTCAATTATGCATGTCGAGACCACACCTTTGATTTGATATACTAAGATAATAAAGGGGCTTAGGTTTTAACCCACTTATCCCATAAAAGCCTCCCTTTTTAATTAACCCGTAATGAACCCCGTTAAACCTAACATCTCGTTTCTTGATTAACCCGTTAAAGTTAACCATAACCCATTTTTCGTTGTGACTCTTCTCGTTTTATTGACTCCCTTTTTATCGATATTTTGGTTCGTTGTCTAGCTATGCTCTTCTTTTTGATTTGCTGAATTATTTCTTATTGTTCAAAATAAGAAAAAAAAAGGAAAAAATATTGATTATTAATTAGTTATTTATTGATTGAGATTGAACAGTCAATTTCATATTTTGAGAAGAATCTCGTTTTTGTTCTTGAATAGTTATTGATGCGCTTGTTTTTAATTCAACATTTGTTTTAATTTACTAGTTTGGTAATTTCTAGTCAAACGTGATAAGTTATTTTTAGAATTTAAATTTTTTAGGTTGTTTCCCTAAATTGAGGTATTGTCTTGAAGCTTTAAATTTTCAAGTTTGACATCAAAACCATTATTTTTTGTGAGATCTTGGGCCTTTAGAGCATACATTTTCATGCTCATTCTATTATTGGTTATGAGTGTGTCAACTTGATTTGTTATTCTAAAACTTGCTTCGATTATGCATGTCGAGACCACACCTTTTATTTGATATACGAAGATGATAAAGGCGCTTAGGTTTTAACCCACTTATCCCATAAGAGCCTCCCTTTTTAATTAACCCTTAGTAAACCCCGTTAAACCTAACATCTCGTTTCTTGATTAACCCATTAATGTTAACCATAACTCATTTTTTTCGTTGTGATTTTTCTCGTTTTAGTGACTCCCTTTTTATTGATATTTGATTTGGTTAGTTGTCTAGCTATGCTCTTCTGTTTGATTTGCTGAATTATTTCTTGTTTTTCTAAAAAGGAAAAAAAAATATTGATTATTAATTAGTTATTTGTTGATTGAGATTGAACAGTCAATTTCATATTTTGAGAAGAAGCTCATTTTTGTTCTTGAATAGTTATTGATGCGCTTGTTTTTGATTCAACATTTGTTTAATTTTTCTAGTTTGGTAATTTCTAGTCAAACATGATAAGTTATTTTCAGAATTAAAATTTTTTAGGTTGTTACCCTGAATTGATGTATTATCTTGAAGTTTTAAATTTTCAAGTTTGACATCAAAATCATGATTTTTGTGAGATTTTGAGCCTTTAGAACATACATTTTCATGCTCATTTATTTATTGGTTATGATTGTGTCAACATGATTTGTTATTCTAGAACTTGCTTCGATTATGCATGTCGAGGCCACACCTTTGATTTGACATACTAAAATGATAAAGGCACTTAGGTTTTAACCCACTTATCCCATAAAAAGCCTCCCTCTTTAATTAACCCTTAGTGAACCCCGTTCAACCTAACATCCCGTTTCTTGATTAACCCGTCATAACCTATTTTTTTTCGTTGTGATTCTTCTCGTTTTATTGACTCTTTTTTTGTTGATATTTGATTTGGTTAGTTGCCTCGCTTTGCTCTTCTGTTTGATTTGCTAAATTATTTCTTATTTTTCTATATAAGGAAAAAAGGAAAAATATTGATTATTAATTAGTTATTTGTTGATTGAGCTTGAACAGTCAATTTCATATTTTGAGAATAAGCTCGTTTTTGTTCTTGAATAGTTATTGATGTTCTTGTTTTTAATTCAACATTTGTGTAATTTTCCTAGTTTGGAAATTTCTTGTAACACCCCAAACCCGGCCCAAACGCTACGACCGAATTTGGTTTGCTACAGAGAAAACAATTCGAGAACCATTTTAAAACCAATTTAAGTTTTGTTGAAAACTTCTCGTTTTTGGTTATCTTGCCGAAACTATACTTAGATTTAATTTGGAAGTTTAATTAAGTCCGGTTATTATACAAGTTTCAAGTGTGCCCGATGGCACGATAAAACATTTCCGTGTTAATTTAAGAAAAACATGTGACTTTAATTCAGTTTTAATAATATAGTTTAAAGTAAATATCCAACATATAAGAAATAACACAAATAAAGTTTATGGAGGCCTTATTACAACCAAAACAAAAACAACCCAATAAAATAAAATAACCAAGTTTAAGTTCAGTTTATGCAAGTCCACTGCATGGCCACCTCGAGTCCAACCTACTCTCAACCGCCATCTACGAGTCACCTGAAAATGTTAAAGGAGAAGGTGAGTCACCAAGACTCAGTATGTAATCCTTCCCTCGTGTTTAAACAATTTCATACACAGCATATAATTAATCATCATGTACTAAGTCATGCACCCGTCCTAGCCAACCAAACGCCTTTGTCTACCCCATGTGGTACCAAACCACTGGTGACCGTAGTCACAATGTGTTACCAAAACACTGGTGGTGCCAAACCACTGGTGACATATAGTCACGATGTGCTACCAAAGCACTGGTGTCCGTGGACACAAATCGGGTGATGGGGCCAACCCATCGTGTGATACCAAATCACTGGCAGACGATCCCATATCTCAAGTGGGGCCAACCCACGGTGGTGTTAACCACAGGGACAAGTCGCTATGAGGTACCAAACCTCTGGAGGTACCAAACCTCTGGTGACATATAGTCACGGTGTGTTACCAAAACACTGGTGCTTGTCAGCACGAAACATCACTGCCCCCTCCACTCAATCAATCCCACATCAATATTTATATCACATAATTTATGCTACCACATACTTAATCACATGTACGGTTTTATCATCAAGAATAAGCAACGTGTACTAGACACACCATGCTTCCCAAAAGCATCTTAAAATATTTCATAGTCAACGAGGACTTACCTTGTTCCTCGCTCATACCTTTCATGGTATTAATCCCGAATCTACACAGATCCGGTTAGCACACACAACAGATTTAGTACATTTAATCAATTATAAGTGTGTATGTACACACTGTCACCTTTGGATGCCCTAAATCCAAAAAGAAACGTTGGCCACCCTAGATCTCACTTGTTCCTATATTCGCCAACACTTGGGTTAGTATTATGGCCTATTCGGCCAAATCAAATTATTAGAGAGGGTTCCTTGTGAACCCAAATCTCACCTTCACACTCTTGGATACTAATCGCAATACTTGATTCCCAAATCTGCTCACAATCACCATTGATTAGTAAGTAAAACTAATAATCAAAACTTTCGGCTTTTGAATACAACATAGGCCTTACCCACACTTACCAATTTCGGTTGACAAAGAATGACGGCTTAGAACGAACGCCTTAGAATCTCGGCACCCCTCACTCTGATATTCAGCCAAGACTTCACGGATTAGGAAGGAAGGAATTTCGGCACTTCAAATGGTGTATTCGGCCAAGGAAAGGAGGAAAGAAAAATAATGGAAAGGAAAGGTGATGAGGATTTCGGCTAAAGGGATTTGAGAGGATGGAAAATAAAATAAAAGAAAAAAATAAAGAAGAAAGAGGGTTAAGAATTTCGCTAAAGAAAAAATGGTAAAAGAAAATCACAATGGTTGATAGATGCTTATAAAGGAATTCGGCACCCCTTCCCCCTAAAGCTTGCCGTCCACTCCAATTAGGGAGTTCAAATTCCATCCAACTTCTTGATTTACTCCAAGCCATTCGTTTAATTAATTCAAAGTAGTTTGAATTAATCCCTCTTAATCAATTAATAATCCAACCAATATCTTCTTTATCTTCTTAGAATTAATAAAAATCCAATTTAAAAACTAATTGTTATCCTCATATTATCCTTATTAATCCCATCAAATAATAAAAAACAAAACCAAGACCATGTGCCCAACACCAACCGAACAAGGAACACCATGTGCAGCCACTCCCTTCCACGCCAAACCTTGCAAAATAAAAACCACCGCTTCTTTGCATGCCGGGATCGAACACGGGACACAGGGAATCCAGCACCAGCAGCGCCAGCCACTGTGCCACTTGGGCCAACCTATCTTTATGTCAAAAGCCCCAATATTTACTTATAAGACCTCCTGGCCGTTTACCCCAAAAATTAAAAGTGCAAAGCACCGCTTGGCAGCTCGAACATGCGCCCTATCACTCCTCCAGCGCCCTAAGTAGCACACGCCACCACTTAGCCAACCCACTCTCATGTCAATAAGCCCTCCTAATTTAATTAAAAGGCCTTTCTAGGCCTAACGCCTTAAAAGCCCACAAGGAAAAAAACATTTCCCCCTTGTTCCTTCCACGGATCGAACCTAAGACCCCTAGCAAGCTCTTAGGCGCACCACGCCACTTATACCAAGCCCATCCTTTGTGCCTTAGCTCGCCCAAAATTTTATTAAAGTCCTAACTAACCTAGCTCCTTCCTTTTACACACTTAAAAATAAATTTTAATACTAAGTCGGGCCTAGCTCGGGTTTAATTCTAGACCCCAAAACATGCCAAATAAATCATAAATTTATTTCTTCAAGCACACACACACATGGGAACAAATAATTAAATTTTCAAACAACCCCTAATTCAGGATGTTACATTTCTAGTCAAACATGATTAGTTATTTTCAGAATTAAAAT
This sequence comes from Gossypium sturtianum, assembly GCA_025698515.1. NCBI lineage: Eukaryota > Viridiplantae > Streptophyta > Magnoliopsida > Malvales > Malvaceae > Gossypium > Gossypium sturtianum. The sequence continues at coordinate 122,628,445 of CM046952.1, forward strand.
TTTTTATATTGTTTCCCTAAATTGAGGTATTATCTTGAAGTTTTAAATTTGTAAGTTTGACATCAAAACCATGATTTTTTTTGTGAGATTTTGAGCCTTAAGAGCATACATTTTCATTCTCATTCTATTGTTGGTAATGAGTATGTCAAATTGATTTGTTATTCTAAAACTTGCTTCGATTATGCATGTCAAGACCACACCTTTGATTTGATATACTAAGATGATAAAGGCACTTAGGTTTTAACCCACTTATCCCATAAAAAGCCTCCCTTTTTAATTGACCCTTAGTAAATCCCGTTAAGCCTAACATCTCGTTTCTTAATTAACCCGTTAATGTTAACCATAACCCATTTTTTTCGTTGTGACTCTTCTCGTTTTACTGACTCCCTTTTTGTGGATATTTGATTTGGTTAGTTGCCTAGCTATGCTCTTCTATTTGATTTGCTGAGTTATTTCAAATTGTTATAGATAAGAAGAAAAAAAGGAAAAAATATTGATTATTAATTAGTTATTTGTTGATTAGCTTGAACAGTCAATTTTATATTTTGAGAAGAAGCTCATTTTTGCTCTTGAATAGTTATTGATGCGCTTGTTTTTAATTCAACATTTGTTTAATTTTTCTAGTTTGGTAATTTCTAGTCAAGCAGGATAAGTTATTTTCAGAATTAAAATTTTTTATGTTGTTTCCCTGAATTGAGGCATTGTCTTGAAGTTTTAAATTTGCATGTTTGACATCAAAACCATAATTTTTTGTGAGATTTTGAGGCTTTATAGCATACATTTTCATGCTCATTCTATTATTGGTTATGAGTGTGTCAACTTGATTTGTTATTCTAGAACTTGTTTCAATTATGCATGTCGAGACCACTCCTTTGATTTGATATACTAAGATAATAAAGGTGCTTAGGTTTTAACCCACTTATCCCATAAAAGCCTCCTTTTTTTAATTAACCCGTAGTGAATCCCGTTAAACCTAACATCCTGTTTCTTGATTAACCCGTTAAAGTTAACCATAACCCATTTTTTCATTGTGACTTTTCTCGTTTTTTTGACTCCCTTTTTATCGATATTTGATTTGGTTCGTTGTCTAGCTATTTTCTTCTGTTTGATTTGCTGAATTATTTCCTATTGTTCAAAATAAGAAAAAAAAGGAAAAAATATTGATTACTAATTAGTTATTTGTTGATTGAGATTGAACAGTCAATTTCTTATTTTGAGAAGAATCTCGTTTTTGTTCTTGAATAGTTATATATGCGCTTGTTTTTAATTCAACATTTGTTTTAATTTACTAGTTTGGTAATTTCTAGTCAACCATGATAAGTTATTTTCAAAATTAAAAACTTTTAGGTTGTTTCCCTGAATTGAGGTATTATATTGAAGTTTTAAAATTGCAAGTTTGACATCAAAACCATGATTTTTTGTAAGATTTTGAGCCTTCAGAGCATACATTTTCATGCTCATTCTATTATTGGTTATGAGTGTGTCAACTTGATTTGTTATTCTAGACCTTGCTTCTATTATGCATGTCGAGACCACACCTTTGATTTGATATACAAAGATGATAAAGGCACTTAGGTTTTATCCCACTTATCCCATAAAAAGCCTCCCTTTTTAATTAACCCTTAGTGAACCCCGTTAAACCTAACATCCCGTTTCTTGATTAACCCGTTAATGTTAACCATAACCCATTCTTTTTCGTTGTGACTCTTCTCGTTTTATTGACTTATTTTTTGTTGATATTTGATTTGGTTGGTTGCCTAGCTATGCTCTTCTGTTTGATTTGCTAAATTATTTCTTATTGTTCTAGATAAGAAAAAAAGAAAAAAATATTGATTATTAGTTAGTTATTTGTTGATTGAGCTTGAACAGTAAATTTCATATTTTGAGAATAAGCTCGTTTTTGTTCTTAAATAGTTATTGATGTGGTTCTTTTTAATTCAAAATTTGTTTAATTTTTGCTAGTTTGGTAATTTCTAGTCAAACATGATAAGTTATTTTCAGAATTAAATTTTTTTAGGTTGTTTCCCTGAATTGAGGTATTATCTTGAAGTTTTAAATTTGTAAGTTTGAAATCAAAAGCATGATTTTTTTGTGAGATTTTGAGCCTTAAGAGCATACATTTTCATGCGCATTCTATTATTGGTTATGAGTATGTCAACTTGATTTGTTTCTAGAACTTGCTTCGATTATGCATGTCTAGACCACACTTTTGATTTAATATACTAAGATGATAAAGGCACTTAGGTTTTAACCCACTTAACCCATAAAAAGCCTCCCTTTTTAATTAATTCTTAGTGAATCCCGTTAAGCCTAAAATCCCTTTTCTTGATTAACCCGTTAATGTTAACCCTAACCCATTTTTTTTGTTGTTGTGACTCTTCTCGTTTTATTTACTCCCTTTTTGTCGATATTTGATTTGGTTAGTTGCCTAGCTATGCTCTTCTATTTGATTTGCTGAGTTATTTCTTATTATTCTAGATAAGAAAAAAAAGGGAAAAATATTGATTATTAATTAGTTATCTGTTGATTAGCTTGAACAGTCAATTTCATATTTTGAGAAGAAGCTTGTTTTTGTTCTTGAATAGTTATTGATGCGCTTGTTTTTAATTCCAGATTTGTTTAATTTTTCTATTTTGGTAATTTCTAGTCAAGCAGGATAAGTTATTTTCAGAATTAAAATTTTTTAGGTTGTTTCCCTGAATTGAGGTATTGTCATGAAGTTTTAAATTTGCAAGTTTTACATCAAAACCATGACTTTTTGTGAGATTTTGAGCCTTTAGAGCATACATTTTCATGCTCATTTTATTATTGGTTATGAGTGTGTCAACTTGATTTGTTATTCTAGAACTTGCTTCGATTATGCATGTCAAGGCCACACCGTTGATTTGATATACTAAGATGATAAATGCCCTTAGGTTTTAACCCACTTATCCCATAAAAAAGCCTCCCTTTTTAATTAACCCTTAGTGAACCCTGTTAAACCTAACATCCTGTTTCTTGATTAACCCGTTAATGTTAACCATAACCCATTTTTTTCGTTGTGACTCTTCTCGTTTTATTGACTCTTTTTTTGTTGATATTTGATTTGGCTAGTTGCCTAGCTATGCTCTTCTGTTTGGTTTGCTGAATTGTTTCTTATTGTTCTAGATAAGAAAAAAAGAAAAAAATATTGATTATTAATTAGTTATTTGTTGATTGAGTTTGAACAACCAATTTCATATTTTGAGAAAAGCTCATTTTTGTTCTGGAATAGTTATTGATGTGGTTATTTTTAATTCAGCATTTGTTTAATTTTGCTAGTTTGGTAATTTCTAGTCAAACATGATAAGTTATTATCAGAATTAAGATTTTTTAGGTTGTTTCCCTGAATTGAGGTATTATCTTGAAGTTTTATATTTGTAAGTTTGACATCAAAACCATGATTTTTTGTGAGATTTTAAGCCTTTAGAGCATACATTTTCATGCTCATTTTATTATTGGTTATGGGTGTGTCAACTTGATTTGTTATTCTAGAACTTACTTCGATTATGCATGTCGAGACCACACCTTTGATTTCATATACTAAGATGATAAAGGCACTTAGGTTTTAACCCACTTATCCCATAAAAAGCATCCCTTTTTAATTAACCCTTAGTGAACCCTGTTAAACCTAACATCAAGTTTCTTGATTAACCCACTAATGTTAACCATAACCCATTTTTTTCCGTTGTGACTCTTCTCGTTTTATTGGCTCCCTTTTTATCGATATTTGATTTGGTTAGTTGCCTAACTATGCTCTTCTGCTTGATTTGCTGAATTATTTCTTATAGTTCTAGATAATAAAAAAAAGAAAAAAAATATTGATTATTAATTAGTTATTTGTTGATTGAGCTTGAACAATCCATTTCATATTTTGAGAAGAAGCTCATTTTTGTTCTTGAATAGTTATTGATGCGCTTATTTTTAATTCAACATTTGTTTAATGTTTCTAGTTTGGTAATTTATCAACTCGATCCCAATCATAACCAACTTTTCTGGCCTTTCTCCACACCCTTAACCTAAGCCCCATTACAACCCCTTAAAGACCTTTTGATTGGTGTGTCATATCATTTTATAGTGGTGGAGATTTGATTTTCAATTAAGCTTATGGTAATGACATTTCTTGTTCGACTGTTGAGTGATTATTTTTTAACCTTAAACACTTTGAGTGATTTGAGTAAATATTTAGTGAGGATGTCAATTCTTGTAGATTTTGAATTGAAGGTAATTACTTAGATAAGGGGAGATACCTATGTGTTCGTGCTTTTCAGGTTTGATTGTTTGAATCTTTAGTACCTTTTTAGTTGAATTGCTAATGCATGATTATTTGCAAATTATTTCGAAACATTATTGATGAGAATTATAAGTTGAGAAAGATTAATTTTAATGTGAGTTGAGGATTTTTCTTAAGGACAAGAAAACGCTTAAGTTTGAGAATATTTGATAAATGATAAAACTAACATATTTTAATCTCATTCTTAATACGTTTTTGGATGATTATTTATGCAAATTGGTGAATTTGATGCTCTTAATCCTTTTAATTCATGTTCTTATACTTAGGTGAGCATTTGGGAGCAAAACGAGTGAAAATCAGAGAAAAATAGCATATTTCAGGGGCCACACGGGCTAGACACACACCCATGTGAACCACACGGGCTGGACACACGCCCTTGTGCCAGCCCGTGTCGATTTCGCAACTTGCTTCCCAAACATGCGGAAAAGCACAATTTTTAGGCTTTCTAAGCATTCTAAAGTTTAGGGTTTAGGGTTTAGGGTTTTAAGGTTTAGGGTTTAGGGTTTTAAGGACCAAATAGAAGAAGAGATATGGGAGCCATCAGAGAATATTGAAGAAACAACTTGAAGAACACCATTTGAGCCAACTTTGAAGCGGGTTTCCATCAAGATCGAAGACCTCCTTTTAATTTCTTCTAATTTTTTTATGAGTTTCTTTGTTTCTTGTGGTTTTTCTGACTTTGAGATGTTTTTATTCAGGATTATGAACTAATTCCCTAGATACCTTGGTAAGATGAAGCCTAAGATCAATTTTATTATGATTTCTGTTTTACGCGATAAATACTTGATTCTTGCTTACAATTATGTGTGCTTATTTCTGGGATATTAATTCATGTTTAATGTGCTTAATTCAGTGGAGGAAAAGTCCATGTTTAGGAGTAGATTTAGCATAATTGCGTGGAGCTGCATGCAATCCTAGAAATAGGACAACATAAATCTACCGGATTAGAGTCAAATCTAATAAGGGAATTCATAGATCGAGTTAATGCGATGATAGGGGTTTTAATTAGAAAGAGATTTCAATTAATCAACCTATAGTCAATTGTTCTTACTCTCGAAAGAGATATCAACATAATTTAGGGATTTCTACGGATCAAGATACCAAGTGAATAAATCGTTCATAATAATATATGAAGTCTAGGTGGATTCTTTCCAGGGTATTGTCTCTCTCATTGGTTATTATTCGATTATTTTCCTATTTCATTCTCTGTTGAGTTCTTAGTTAGATTAGTTTAGTAATTTTAATTTAAAACCTATCACTCCAATTTATCGACTAAATAATAGGAAAATAGTAATTACTACTACTTTTAGTTCTCGTGGATACGATATCTCTACTCACCATAGTTATACTATCTATCGATAGGTGCACTTGTCTTAGTCGTATTTTTAGTTAGTCACGTAAGACATATCAACAACAGTAATACTTTGGAACAACATTCCCAAATGCATCTGCCTTGGTACCTCCCAGCCTAACACCAAAACCCATTTCATGAGCATAGCTAAAATAAAATTCTTTGGCTTCAGCTAATGAACTGAATTTGGTCCCTTTTACTTACTCTATTGTTAAATCAGTTGCATCTTTTTCATAAAAATATTCTTTAAAATGAACACGAAGTTGGATTTCCCATTCCCTGTTCTCCTTCCACACTATGCTCTGATGTTTCATCCCCACATGGTTCGTCATTTAAATCAAAGTGAAATTGTTCAGGTATTCTTCTATTCCTTCTGCAATCTCTATATGCAACTAAGGAATATAACTATGAAAATATCATTAATTGGTATTTTACTATAATTCCAAACCTTCACTTGCAAACATTAATTTATAATAAGTTATACATTCAAGAACTTAAGTAAAAAAAATCATAAATATTACTAGCAAAGCATAACCAAAAAAAGGTTTCTAACATCTATTCGTTGATGAAGATGGTAGGTTTTATTGCAATTCCTGTAAATTTAAAATTTTTAGAAATAACTTTCAAGAAATTTCCAAATATCCTTGTTTGAATTATATGTATCTGGGTTCAATTCTACATTCGTGTAAATACTAGTAACAACAACAAAAAAAAATGGTGCCTAACCTCTATTTGTTTATGAAGATGGTGGATTTTCTTGTAATTCCTGTAAATTCCAAAATTTTCCAAATTACTTTAAAAAAAATCATAATATCCTCATTTGAATTATATATATATTGGTTAGCTTCCTTTTATTTTATTTTCATTCTCGTTTTACTTTATAGTGATGCTTACCGTGCTTTTTTTGAGTCGATCTCCAACATTTGCATAGAAATGGAAATGAAAATTCTTCCCATGCAATCCTTGTTTTGATTTTTTCTCACTTTTTTTAATGTGTGAAGGGTATACACACGTTTCTCAAACGAATCCAACCTGAATTCATCCAATGGCTGCAACATATTTATTATTTTCCTTTCATTCTTGATCCTAAATTGAAATGGATCCCACTGAAATAAGATCTCACTATAATTATCAGCCTAAATCTTACTATTTTATTCTACAAAAGATTTGGTTTAAATAAATCCATAAAATCCTTTATCAATATTTGTTAATCTATAGCAAAGCAAATGCAAATAAAGAATATGGCAAAACGAAAGCATATACGTAGTACTTTTAACATTATCTAAAAAAATCTCCCTCTCCAAGAATGTTAGATTGGAAAACACACACATATATATATCCATTCAAAAAGAGAAGCAATAGAAGATAGAAGGGAATTTACTTTTCCACAACTTTAGTATATTATCTATAATTTATGTTTCTGTGCTTTGAATCTCAATTATTTGGGTAGAAAACCACTTTATGCTTTCACTGCAAATTCAAAAGTGACATTGCCCTAAAGAAAAGAATTACAAGTGACAAAAAGAAAATTATGCTGCCAGCTCAACACTAATTAGTGTTAAATATGACCAAGAATAATCTTCGGCTTCCAACAAGCTTTCACTCAAATATCAAAATTTCTTTGCATCTCAATTTTAAAATATTCATTCCATCTTTGATAAATTATTTGTGGAGATCTGCACCTAATTTATATAAGATATTTTGTATCTTAGATTAAAACTTATTTTATCAAAATATCTGGTGATTTTATTTCATAGAAGTATGAGTTACCTGCATTTTTTTTTTTTATCATTAAGCAAAAATCTCGTTAACAATAATATCAAATTTTCATGAGCTCCGAGGGGGTGCATGTGTGTGTTTTTCTTTTGTCTCCTTTTAAACAAAGAAAGAAAAGGGGAAAGATTAGTCTTTTATGAGCTAATCGTCTAACATCATCCATAATCATCATCCGTATAGCATAAATTGATTATTAGGTCTAGCTGGTAATTTTTACTTGTTACCTTTTTTTTTTATCATTTATTTTAAATTGCTTTTATGTTTTATTTTGGTATAATGATAAATTTAACCCATAACATTAACAATTTTTTTTTGTTAATTTGATCATTATTTTTTTAGTTAAATTTGGTCCTCAACCTTTCAAAACAAGTCAAATTATATTTTTAATTAAAATATTGACTAAAACATTATTTTTTAAATGATGTTGGTGTGACGAACCATGTGGTAATCTACGTGTACTTAATGCTGACATGATACTATTTATCTCCATGTCAACAAATAATTTAAAAATTATAAAAATAAAATTAAAAAGTTCATAAAAATTAAGAAAAATAGCATGGAGTGCACGTGGCTTGCCTACTATGTTTAAAATTTTAATATTTTAACTTATATTTTCATTAAAAAAACAACAATTCATCTTTTTTAAAAAGGTTAATGGGCAAATACGACTTTTTCTAAAAAGTTGTGCGCAAAATTTAATTAAAGATAATAATAACCAAACTAATAAAAGATATAAATATTCCTGATTAAACTTATCATTATGCCTTTTATTTTTCACTTTTTTATTGAAGAATAAGACAAAATACTAATTGAAACCACTTATAACCATGGTTGAAATATTAAATTAGAGGCGGAATTGGTTGGACCTACTATTTTTGTTTCAATTAGTTGAATAGAAAGGGTCGATAATTTTAAAAACATAAATTAATAATAATTAAGAAAAATATCATAATTTTTTTTTTAAAATCATAAGAATTAGGGGGGGGGGGGGGATGTATTTGCAAAAACCAAATGATGAAAATCAATCAAAACATCACAAAAATCTCAACTTTTTTTTTAATCCAAAATTAATAAAAACTAAAACTCCAGTTTTACCCCTTTTTTTTTTCAATTTTTACTGGTTTTGGTTATTTAATATTTCAATTCAACTTATATAATTAAATTATGGGATTAATTGTACCGACCATTTAATCTGATTTTTAAATCATTGGTTTTAATTTTTTTTTAGGGGGGAAAATATTTGTAATATATATATTTTTTCCAAGATGCGAGATGCTAAGGATGAAGAAGAAGCTAAGGGGTTGTCCTATAAATAGATGTAATCTTCAATACTAAATAGCATCAAGCAAACAACAACCACATCCCAATATTTATCCAAAAACAATGGCATTTCATTATCGAGTACTCAATAAGAATGATCGCCTTCCTAAAGATTTCACAGAAGACTTCCGCATGCTAGATGAATTATATTACCGGCCAGCACCTGGAAGAGCAGCCGGAAACAGGAGGGCTCCACCTCCTTCTTCACCTTCTCAATATCCTCATGAACTTCCCTATCAACAGCCATGGATGGGGTTCCGAAACCAGGTACTTTATTATCCGAGAGAGCAATATGTTATCACAAGCACTGAGGCTGCTCAGAAATATGGTGGAGCCCTTCTTAACGATTTACCCAAGCAAAAAAACTAAGCAAAAGCCATGCACGTATTTAGATGATCATATGTTCTACTTGATATATATATATATATATATATATTGTATGGGAAGCACCTATTATATCATATATTTTAGATCATGTGTGTACTTAGGAGTTTGCTTGTTCTATAAATAAATCATTATAGTTCAAACAGTATTGGTTTTTTTTTTTTCCTTATTCCTCGTTCTCGAAAGTTATATTTTTAAAAATTTACAAAAATTTAGAGACTTAGAAATAAATTTTGATTTGGAGATTTATCAATAAATTACTGGTTAAGGTGGTAGTAGCTTCACTTCTATAAAAATAAAAATTTAAATTTAAATTTTGATAAATACATTTGATTTTTTTTAAATTTTGAGGCTTTTTTTTTAATTTCATTAAATAAATTGACATTGATTTTTTTTTTAAATGTAATAATGAGACATATACACTTTGACAGTTATTTTTATAGTTAGACAAATTTTTCATGTTTTTTAAGGAAAGGAGAAAATTGTATAATATATGTCTAACTGTACAAAAATATTAAAGTGCACATGCCGCAAAATAAGCCACCTTTAATTTTTGATGAAATTAATGGAAAATTGTTGAGCCAAGGCTGGAAATGAAGATTAGAAATGATAAAATTATAATAAAAGGACTAAATATGCCTAAAAGGAATAGTAAATGAACCTTTAAGAGAAGTTTACCTTTTATTTCTAACTATTGACCGGAAAATAAGGAAATTTACTAGCAAGAAGATTCTTATGGTTCTAATGCATATAATCCAAACATGTTAGCATTAGAGGAATAATTTTATTACTAGACCAATAAGAAAGCCTACATTAGCTGAAAGTGGCTAAGATATTTAATTTTAAAAAGTTTGTTGACTAAATTGAAAAAATTAATAGTTTAGTAACCAAAATAGAACGAAAGAAATAGTTGAGTGACCATTTTTATAGTTTACTAATAAAAAAATATTTTTAGCATGTTCCACGTCATTATTTAACAAAAAAAAATTTAACAGAGGGCTAATTTGCACATATTTTCAGTAAAGGGGTCGAAATGCAATACCCCTAAGTACAGGGGCTTTCCTAGTACTTTTACCAAAAAAAAAATATGAAAATGTAATTTTATATTAGAGTAAGTGAATCATTTCTTAAATATAATAATTATAATTATAAGCATAATTCTAATTTTAGGAAAATAGTTTATTAAGCTTTATAATATTTATTTATAAAAGAAACAATTATTCAGTAGTTATAAATTTAATCAATTGTATGGCATATTGCAATGACTCAATTAAAGCTAGCAGCTAATTAAATTTATTGACAAGAAATGATCCAACAAAACATTACGTATATGAATGATTTATGTATTAGTTTTATTTTTAACAGTTTTCAATAATTTATCAACTTAATAACTTAATTTAAAATGATTTTTGAAATGGACTTATGGATGATTATGATATTAATTTAATTATTTAATTCATTTTATAAATGTATAAATAAGTCTAGAGCATGTAATATGATTATTCTGAAAAAAAATCAAGAATTATATTAGATTTTTTTGAGCTCAAAATAAGGTGATATTTTTTTTACAAACCCCAAATTTTCTAAAAATTGCAAAATTAAATTGAACTGCAATTATCAGTTTTGATTATTTTAGTTTTTATTCAATATGGTTTTGATTTGAAAAGTTAAAAATCGAATAGAACGATTCGGTTCACTTTTTGTCCAAAAACCAAACTGAACCGAATCAAATACACCCATAGGCTTTGTCATATAAGTATACCTAAATACCGTTATGATAAAAGATTAGGTTAATATGTCATCTTAGTCCCTGTACTTTTCGTACATTTGAATTTTAGTTTTTTTCTTTTATTTTTAGAAATTTAGTCTCACTAATTTAGAGATTTCAAAATTCAGGTTTAATTATCAACACTGTTAAAATTATTCATTAAAATTGATAGTGTGATATTTTGAAATAAAAGAAATACTCACCTAGTAGCCATGTAATAAATAAACTGGAGTTGTAATGAATCTGAATTTAACAAAAGAATTTTAATGGTGTTAATTAGACTTGAATTTCGAAATCTAAAAAAATAAAAAAAACATTAAATTATTTGAAATGAAAGTAGAACAACTAAAATCAAAATGTAAAAAAAAAAATATAGACATTTAGAACATATTTTAACAAAAATAAAATATTAACATCATAGTTATTATTACCATGATTGAAGTGAGTGGACTATAGAAGAAAGCAGAGAGGATAAAACTAACTCATCCTTTCAAGCTATGAAATTTTATTTCCTTATTCTCTTTTTTGGACTAACTTAGGGTTTGAATAATTATTTAGTAATTGGACTTAGGTGTAAGTTTTTTTTGATAACTTTTGTAATTTGTGGGTTCTAGTGAATTGAGTATAATTGGTCTACTCTAATTAAACTTTTTAATTATTAGGGGAGAGTGAGAATTGAAGAAATTACATGGGTAATTACATCCAAATCCAATTATCTTATGACTTTCCAAATACTCATACATGATTTAACTTTACAACATTAATTTTTTATACAAGTTTAACTTATAAAAGACTATATTATAAACATAAACACAAATACAAACACGTACGAGTGCTTGGATTGATTATGAAAAAAAAAATCTGAAGTTATAAATCCTAAAAAAATAATTTATATGTATTTTAAAGTTATAAAAAAATTATATTATTTTAAACCTAAATAATTTCTAAAGTTATGGTCAAAAAATTATGTGTTATAAAAATATTATAATATACTTATTTATAAAATTTAAGATAAAAAGTATAAACATACTTATTTATGTATCAATATATATTATAAAAAATAATATTACAATTTTTTCCCATAATTTATTTATAAAAATAACTTTTTAAGACAAAAAAATAGATTATTTATAAAAAAATGTCTTGAAAGTTAATGGACTATTTATAATTTTTTTTATAAAAGTTATATTTTATATTATTTAAATTTATGTAGGAACCCAATTTAGCCCAGGCTCATTCCATTCAGAAAAAAAACCAAAAATAAAAGAAGAAAATAAATAAAAATAAAATAAAAGTCCAGTTTACAAAGTCCATTTACAACTTTGACCCAAAACCAATTAACAGCAGCCCAATTACAAGCCAAAACAGAACCCAATACCTAAAACTAAATACCCAAAGCCCGTTACACCCTTAGCCCAATACCTAAACAACCTACCCAGATACCCAGACCCAAAATCTACACGGCCCAAAGGGGCCCAAAAACTTAAACAGTTTCAGTGGCCTAGGATTTTTGAAACCCTAGGCGCCGCAAGCCTTCGTGCCGCAGCCCCAACATCACCAGCCTCGGTCACGCCGCAATCTGCTCGAATCGTCCCATCGTCGCCGAGATCTCCGTCTCTTACCTGCAAGAAAAGGAAAGAACAACAGCAAAACTTGGCAAAAATAGAACAAAATCTTTTATTCCTTTTTTTTTTATTTCGAGGGTTATAAAAACCAATCAAATCTGTACACAGAGGACACTCAGACAGAGAATACAAAAAAAAATAGGAAATAAAAGCGAAAGCAAATATTCTGAAAAACAGAGGTGATTTCCGATTGGCTTTATTCGTTTTTTTATTTTTCTCTTCGATTCAAGCATTGTTTTTCTTTTTTTTTTAAAAAATCACTAAAATAAAAAGGGCGAGAAAATACCTTTGAAACGGAGAGATCTGACTCTCCGACCGTCGACTGCGGCGGCGCGTGGGGCGCGTGGGGCGGTGGCCCCTAAGTCCGATGATCAGACCCAAACATGCGAAGAGAGAATTTCAGAGAATTCTCCTCAGTTTTTTTTTTAAAACACTAACATAAATGATTTTTTTATTTATTTAAAGTGGCTTATATAGGGCTATAGAAACGACGTCGTTTCTGCTTAATCCAATAAGCATAAAACGACGTCGTTTTAATGGGGAGATCCACATGTTGACCCGAAAACCCGAGGAGGATCCGCGCGTTTTATAAAAAAAGGAAGATTTACCATTTTAGTCCCCTGCATTTTTATTAGTTATAATTTCGTCCTAAATTGAGTTTTCTTTTATTTTAAATTAGCCCTAAAGTCTGTATTTCACTTCAATTTAGTCCTTCAGGCTATTCCAAGGCAAGAGACGGAACGACGTCGTGTAGGAGAAGAGGCTTAATTGCCTAATTAGTCCCTATATTATGACGCGCGTTCCAATCTGGTCCTTTTAAAGTTTTACCCTGATATTTTTTTTTTACGATTTAATCCTTACTTTTTTATTTATTCTTTGCATTTTCATTGTTTTTTTAAAATTATTTAGTATTATATGTATCATATTATTATTTATTATACTAAGTCATTTTATTTAGTTTAATATTATTTATACATTACATATTTTGTATATTATTTATTATATTATATGTTTTAATGTTTGAATATTATATATATATTATTATATTATATCATATTTTATTTTATTTTATTTTATTTTTTTATAAAATTAATTTATATCGAATAACATATATTTGTTTATATTATCTATTTAATTTTTATGATTATCGTGTTATATATATGTTTTATTCAAAATTTTATATATTATTCTTTTCATCATGTATAGATATTTACCTTTATACTAATTTATTAAATTATATCTAAAATAGGTTATCCTTGATTTTTTTTCTATACCCTAAGTTTTTTTAAAATATGTATAATCGTTTTAGAGATTGTCACATTCTTTTTATTTTTGTCATAATATTCAATATATCATTCATTTATTTATTCATTTTGTAACAACCTAAACCCGGCCCATGCGTTATGAGCGGATTTGGAATGTCACACGAGCAAAACATGTTAAACCCTTTTTGTTCGTACTAAAATATTGCTTTGTTAAAAATCAAGAAAACAAGTTTGATTTGATAAAATACTACTAACCTCAAAGATTTGATTGATAAATCGATAAATTTGAACTAATGATCTTACAAAACCGTGACTTTTGAAAATGACGTTGAAATTTCGAAAGAGAATCCAAGTCTTTTGAAAATATCGTTAATAGTTCGAGAGAAAATATCCGTGTTAAAAATATTTGTAAAATTTTATTTTGAAATCCATTTGTTAATCGATTTTGAAAACCATTGTTTAAGTTTTTAGAAAATTCCCCTTTTTAAACAATTTAAGAAAAATAATAAAAACATCCCAACCAAAAAGCAAAAATAAAAATAGTCCAGAGGCCTTATTACAACATTTAACCCAAAATAGTAAAGTAATAAAATAAACGAGAAAGAAGTCTAAAGTCCAAATAAACCATTTCCGAAGTATGGCCTCCCTCGAGTCATCCATAGCCCAAGTCCATATCATCAAGCATTACCTACAAGGGTTAAGAGAAAGGGGGGTAAGTTACAAGAACTCAATGTGAAATCCCCTTACCGTTATTCATTGGGCCGGAACCCAATTAGCAATATTTTGGGCCTAAGCCCATTTACAACAACAATAATGTATCAAGTATAATATGCATATGATATGCAATTCCCAAACCAAACCTAGTTTTCCATCCGCTACACACCACCCGTACCAACCAGCACACCTGTGGGGAGCTTTAGTCACCGAACCCGCCAACACACCAAACGTAGGCATTAAGCCGATTATATCAAATTTGTGGACAAGCCACCAGATTAACAGAATTTACATGGCATCACCATTTTTCATATTTGTGGCAGAGCCACCAGAATTATGTAGCAGAGCTACCAGAACTTCTCTTCATCATTATCCCATCCCATGCAAATCATGTATATAATGCATAGCCATTCAAAACAATTTATTCAGATATTTATTACAAAATTATGGCCCATTACAACAATTAATCAAAAGGCCCATTAAGCAAAATATCAGATTAGCCCATTTATCAAAATATCAGATCGGCCCATTTAGCAAAATATCAGATTGGCCCATTTATCAAAATATCAGATCGGCCCATTTAACAAAATATCAGATTGGCCCATTTAGCAAAATATCAGATTGACCCATTTATCAAAATATCAGATCGGGCCATTTAGCAAAATATCAGATCGGCCCATTAAACAATTTCGTAATTCGGCCCTTTAGGGGCATTTTCATAATTTTGATAATTTACCCACTAAGGGTAATTCGGTAATTTCGCAACCTAAGGGTATTTTTGAAATTTCGCAACCTAGACTTAACTACTAATGTGGAGCATAAAAATCGAAACTGTCCATCTGCATCGTACTAACTAAATTGACTATAACTTGAGTTAGGAATCTTGAAATCTAACTCCGTAAATTTTCCTTGAGACTAGACTCATATATCTTCTTACTATAATTTTTCCAGAATTTTTGACTTAGCCATTTAGTACAGTTTATTCCTTAAATATTTCCTTGTTTCACTGACCAACGATTCTGACCTCTCTTACCCAAAATTCAAATATCTCACTGTACAGTTTTCATATGTTGCTCCTACTTGTTTCTATTGAAAATAGACTCACTAAGGAATCTGTACATATAAAATATAACTCATAATTCACTTTGTACAATTTTATAAAATTTTTCCAAGATAGATCAGGGAACCACGAAGTCATTCATAACCATTCTCACGAAAATTAAGATATCTCAAAATATAGATTCCTTTTCCTTCTCCGTTTCTTCCTTATCAAAATAGACACAGTAAGCTTTAATTCGATATCTTATTCACTATCTAATTCCCTTTCTCCTATTTTTCGTGATTTTTCAAAAACATGTCACTGCTTCTAACCGAAACTGTTTTATTACAAAATACGATTACCACTACGATCATACGCACGCCCAAGTGATCACAGATGCCGGTTTTCGGTTTTCTTCAGTATTTTGACCAAATAACAGAACATATCATACAAACTTTCAGAGAGATGTGAGATTACACACCATATCAAACATGTATTCGGAAGGTACGGGATTACACACCTGATTTTGATTTCCTAACGAACCACTCCTCGATGACCTAGAACAATACCAACCAAAAGTTAGCCTCGGATTTCCAAAAGATTTCGTATCACTTACACTTGAATCACTTACCACTATGTCCGAAGGTAGAACATATCGAGTGATTTCGTCCCTAAAACATAATCGATTAGTCGAAACTTCGATCCGATTAACACTATAACCGAGTAGTGATATCGAATGGACTATGAAAAGACTCCTTACCTTAATCGATGATAATCCCAATTCCCACCAATTGAGTTATGACTTGAGATGATTAGGCAATGATGTGGTATTCGGCCAATCCACTAGAATACTACAAATAAAAGATTATCAAGATGTGAAGGAGTAAGGGAGAACACCATTTCGATTTTAGAATCAAGATGAAACAACCAAATAATGAGGGACTCTCATTCGGCTAAAGAGAAAAAGAATGAAAAGATTTGAATAAAAACACTTACCCGGTTTAATCAAGAAAGAAAAACCCAACTTGGAAGATGGAGAAGATGATCAATTAGGCTAGGTGGTTTTGGCAAAACAAAGAAAGAAAAGTACTCACTAATGGCTTTAGAGTTTCGGCAATCAAGAAGAAAGAAGAAGAATTTGTTTAATATCAACTTGAAGTTTCGACTATCAAGGAAGATGGACAAAAGATGAATATGTGACCAATCCAAAGAGAAGAAAAAATGCACTATTGTGCTAGAAGATTTCGGCAAAGAGAGTAGCAATTTGGGAGAAAATGACACCAAGTTGCAAATGGGATTTTTGGCCAAAACAATACCAAAACCTTACCAAAAGCCAAAGTAAAATTTCAGCTACCTATCTACCCCCAAAACCGTCCACATGCATAGCCATAAGGGTCAAAATTTTGCCAACCATACTTTCCATAACATTCTCCATGAAATAAGCCACTTGTTCCCCTTACTTGCCTTTTCCTTTTGATTCCTTTCCCCAACCTCAACCTTTTCTAGATTCCTTTAGCCACCATACCAAAAATAAATAAGTCAACCTTGCCATATATATACCTTGGTCGTCACTAAGGAAGGAATGCAAAAATAAAAGTCAAAATTGCAAACAAAGGGATTCGAACCTCTTCCCTTAAGGTACTACATGTGGCGCCATAACCCTTTTACCAATTGCTCATTTATGCTAGCAATTTACTCTTTTATTTCCATAAGCCTTGATGCCACTTACTATCTCTCCTTAATAGGCTTAAACACAAAATTTTACTAAGGCCCAACTTGAACTCGAAACTTCATAGAAACCTCGTAACTTTCCAAAATTACCTTCTTAATAAGTCCAACTTGAAATAATGCCGTTCTCTTGTTCTCAAAATTTTAAAACGCTTCTACGCTCAACGCCCATTGAGCCCAATTCTACTAGGCCCAATTTCGGGATGTTACAATTCTACCTTCCTTAAAGAAATTTCGTCCTCAAAATTTCCAACCAACTACTAAACGCATCGCTCAAATCACTCCACTAAGCTTTCACAAGCACTCACGATCTTAATAACACTAATGTACCTTTAACATAATCTTGAATCCTCTTTCACACAACCAAACGCCTAACCACGTAAGCAAACAGCTTATCTACCATTTATACTTAGAATTTTCTACATTCAATCATCACGTCCAACCAAAACATACCTGACTTGATGGTGATGAAACAATCCCGAGCCTTATGCTCCTTAGACCCACATCTCAAGCATGCTCCTGACCTCCTCCAGCATTCTCCCGGATAACGCCTTCTGCAATAATCGCAAGCCGAAAAGTTTGGTCGTGCCTTAACATGCTTTATGGAATGAGACTGCGACCCAAAAGAACCGCGATCTAATTTCTTCTTACAGCTCACAGACCCAACTCGAAGCGCTTCACCGATTCCTTTAACCTCTTCCAATACCTCCTTAACTATCTGAGTCAACTCGACAACCCCAGCTTGGTCATGAGACCCCGTCTCAGCCACTGGCGATGCTAACGCCTCCCTTTTGGAAACATGCCTCGGTGCCGAAGATCTAGCCCTAGCACCTCGGCCTCTACCACGTCCACGTCTACCGCGTCCACGTCTTCTAGCGTTCATGTTCACTAAGTCGATTTAATCTTGATTACGAGTTTTATGAATCAGTATAATATTCGATGTTTATTAAACGATGTTTTATGGAGTATGAGTAGAAAAGTTATTTTCGAGTGTCAAATCCGCATCCTAGAGTCTCAATCTCTATAGTTTCAACTCCTAAAGCTAACAGTTCTAGAGTATTCTATTTTGTAGAATTTTCGTACCACAGTAATAACACAATAATCATAAAATAAAAACAAATACTTACTTGACTTGGGGCCGGATACTCGTGGTGCCATACTTCCTTTAGAACATATATTTATAAATCAAAATTCTAAACAGCTTTGGAAAACGCTTTTGAACCCAAACCACGGCCGAGTTTTGCAACTGGGCTCTGATACCATAAAATGTAACACCCCAAACCCGGCCCATGTGTTATGAGCGGATTTGGAATGTCACACGAGCAAAACATGTTAAACCCTTTTTGTTCGTACTAAAATATTGCTTTATTAAAAATCAAGAAAACAAGTTTGATTTGATAAAATACTACTAACCTCAAAGATTTGATTGATAAATCGATAAATTTGAACTAATGATCTTACAAAACCGTGACTTTTGAAAACGACGTTAAAAATTTGAAAGAGAATCCAAGTCTTTTGAAAATATCGTTAATAGTTCGAGAGAAAATATCCGTGTTAAAAATATTTGTAAAAGTTTATTTTGAAATCCATTTGTTAATCGATTTTGGAAACCATTGTTTAAGTTTTTAGAAAATTTCCCTTTTTAAATAATTTAAGAAAAATAATAAAAACATCCCAACCAAAAAGCAAAAATAAAAATAGTCCGTGAGGCCTTATTACAACATTTAACCCAAAATAGTAAAGTAATAAAATAAACGAGAAAGAAGTCTAAAGTCCAAATAAACCATTTCCGAAGTATGGCCTCCCTCGAGTCATCCATAGCCCAAGTCCATATCATCAAGCATTACCTACAAGGGTTAAGAGAAAGGGGGTGAGTTACAAGAACTCGAGATGAAATTCCTCATACTGCTATTCTTTGGGCCGAACCCAATTAACAATATTTTGGGCCTAAGCCCATTTACAACAACAATAATGTATCAAATATAATATGCATATGATATGCAATTCCCAAACCAAACCTAGTTTTCCATCCGTTACACACCACCCGTACCAACCAGCACACCTGTGGAGAGCTTTAGTCACCCACCCCGTCAACACACCAAACGTAGGCATTAAGCCGATTATATCAAATTTGTAGACAAGCCACCAGATTAACAGAATTTACATGGCATCGCCATTTTTCATATTTGTGGCGAGCCACTGAATTATGTAGCGAGCTACGAACTTCTCTTCATCATTATCCCATCCCATGCAAATCATGTATAAAATGCATAGCCATTCACAACAATTTATTCAGATATTTATTACAAAATTATGGCCCATTACAACAATTAATCAAAAGGCCCATTAAGCAAAATATCGATTTGGCCCATTTAGCAAAATATCGATTGGCCCATATAGCAAAATATCGATCGCCCATTTATCAAAATATCGATCGCCCATTTATCAAAATATCGATTGACCCATTTATCAAAATATCGATCGGCCCATTTATCAAAATATCAGATCGGCCCATTTATCAAAATATCATATCGGCCCATTTAGCAAAATATCAAATTGGCCCATTTAGCAAAATATCAGATCGGCCCATTTATCAAAATATCAGATCGGCCCATTTAGCAAAATATCAGATCGGCCCATTAAACAATTTAGTAATTCGGCCCTTTAGGGGCATTTTCGTAATTTTGATAATTTACCCACTAAGGGTAATTCGGTAATTTTGCAACCTAAGGGTATTTTGGAAATTTCGCAACCTAGACTTAACTACTAATGTGGAGCATAAAAATCGAAACTGTCCATCTGCGTCGTACTAACTAAATTGACTATAAATTGAGTTAGGAATCTCAAAATCTAACTCCGTAAATTTTCCTTGAGACTAGACTCATATATCTTATTACTATAATTTTTCCAGAATTTTTGACTTAGCCATTTAGTACAGTTTATTTCTTAAATATTCCCTTGTTTCACTGACCAACGATTCTGACCTCTCTTACCCAAAATTCAAATATCTCACTGTACAGTTTTCATATGTTGCTCCTACTTGTTTCTATTGAAAATAGACTCACTAAGGAATCTTTAAATATAAACTATAACTCATATTTCACTTTGTACAATTTTATAAGATTTTTCCAAGACAGATCAGGGAAAAACGAAGTCATTCAGAACCATTCTCACTAAAATTAAGATATCTCAAAATATAGAATTCCTTTTCCTTCTCCGTTTCTTCCTTATCAAAATAGACACAGTAAGCTTTAATTTGATATCTTATTCACTATCTAATTCCCTTTTTCCTATTTTTCGTGATTTTTCAAAAACATAACACTACTTCTAACCAAAACTGTTTTATTACAAAATACGATTACCACTACGATCATACGCACGCCCAAGTGATCACGGATTCCGGTTTTTGGTTTTCTTCGGTATTTTGACCAAATCACAGAACAAATCATACAAAATTTCAGAGAGATGTGAGATTACACACCATATCAAACATGTATTCGGAAGGTACGGGATTACACACCTGATTTTGATTTCCTAACGAACCACTCCTCGATGACCTAGAACAATACCAACCAAAAGTTAGCCTCGGATTTCCAAAATATTTCGTATCACTTACACTTGAATCACTTACCACTATGTCTGAAGGTAGAACATATCGAGTGATTTCGTCCCTAAAACATAATCGATTAGTCGAAACTTCGATCCGATTAACACTATAACTGAGTAGTGATATCGAATGGACTATGAAATGACTCCTTACCTTAATCGATGATAATCCCAATTCCCACCAATTGACTTATGACTTGAGGTGATTAGGCAATGATGTGGTATTCGGCCAATCCACTAGAATACTACAAATAAAAGATTATCAAGATGTGAGGGAGTAAGGGAGAACACCATTTCGGTTTTAGAATCAAGATGAAACAACCAAATAATGAGGGACTCTCATTCGGCTAAAGAGAAAAAGAATGAAAAGATTTGAATAAAAACACTTACCCGGTTTAATCAGAAAGAAAAACCAACTTGGAAGATGGAGAAGATGATCAATTAGGCTAGGTGGTTTCAGCAAAACAAAGAAAGAAAAGTACTCACTAATGGCTTTAGAGTTTCGGCAATCAAGAAGAAAGAAGAAGAATTTGTTTAATATCAACTTGAAGTTTCGGCTATCAAGGAAGATGGACAAAAGATGAATATGTGACCAATCCAAAGAGAAGAAAAAATGCACTATTGTGCTAGAAGATTTCGGCAAAGAGAGTAGCAATTTGGGAGAAAATGACACCAAGTTGCAAATGGGATTTTTGGCCAAAACAATACCAAAACCTTACCAAAAGCCCAAGTAAAATTTCAGCTACCTATCTACCCCCAAAACCGTCCACATGCATAGCCATAAGGGTCAAAATTTTGCCAACCATACTTTCCATAACATTCTCCATGAAATAAGCCACTTGTTCCCCTTACTTGCCTTTTCCTTTTGATTCCTTTCCCCAACCTCAACCTTTCCTTAATTCCTTTAGCCACCATACCAAAAATAAAGAAGTCAACCTTGCCATATATATACCTTGGCCGACACTAAGGAAGGAATGCAAAAATAAAAGTCAAAATTGCACACAAAGGGATTCGAACCTCTTCCCTCAAGGTACTACATGTGGCGCCATAACCCTTTTACCAATTGCTCATTTATGCTAGCAATTTACTCTTTTATTTCCATAAGCCTTGATGCCACTTACTATCTCTCCTTAATAGGCTTAAACACAAAATTTTACTAAGGCCCAACTTGAACTCGGAACTTCATAGAAACCTCGTAACTTTCCAAAATTACCTTCTTAATAAGTCCAACTTGAAATAATGCCGTTCTCTTGTTCTCAAAATTTTAAAACGCTTCTACGCTCAAGGCCCATTGGGCCCAATTCTACTAGGCCCAATTTCGGGATGTTACACATTTATTTAATTTTATTTATGGATTTTAATAGTTATTTCTTGAATTCTTATATTTCATGAAATTTTTAATTTTTGTTATTTATTTGATACCACATGTTTATTTATTTATGTTCTTTTGATCGTTTATTATTGTTTAACATAGTTCTTTATATATTTATGTTATATTATTCTTTTACTATTTATTGTTAGTATAATTCGTAGTTATGTAGAATTGCTATTAAATATGTATGTCATAATATCTTACTCAAATCATTGCCTTATAAATCACCTTTTGAATTGACACATTTTATTCAAATAGTTTTGAAAAATTCGATGATATCTAATATTTGGGGGCTTCGGGAAAAATTGTGCCCTAACTCACTGGGTTTCGATTTTTATCATTGAACTTAAAATATTAAGTATCCTTTTCTTTTAAAATTGAAATTCATAAACCTCTAAATTAAAACTTATTCTTGGAAATTCCAAACATTATACCCTAACTTACTAGATATGATGTTTTATATTTCGAGATAAGAATTTTATACAAAATAAAAACGAGCCCAACTTCGAAGTCGTGAGATGTTATATCCTAACTTACTGGATATAAAATTTTATTTCTTTGAAATAGGTAAGTCTTGGTTTTCTTTCTAATAAAAGGATCATATTTTAAAATTTTTCAAATTTTCAACATTCGGACATGATTCTATCGATTAGGTACCAATTTTTGGGCGCTATGAGGGTGCTAACCCTTCCTCATACGTAACCGACTCCCGAACCCATTTTCTTGTTTTTCGTGGACCAAAAATCAATGTTTTGAAATAAAACGTTTTACAAGGTGATCCAATCACACCTAAGTAAAAAGGGATTGGTGGCGACTCCATTTCCGTTTTTTAAAGTCGAGTCTCGTTTTTAACCAACTACTAAAAATTGGTTTCGACAGCTTGGCGACTCCGCTGGGGATATCAAAGAGAGTCAAGCCGTAAAATCGATAATTTCATGTCCTTCTGTCCGATTTTAAAATTCTTTTTTTTTAAAAAAAAACTATGATCCTTTTATTGCATGTGTTTTTAATTTTTAATCTCTGCATTACACTACATGACCGTTGTGGTCGCGCCTTTAAGTGGGAGCGAGAAGCTATGCCTTCGTGAGGTTTTCACCTCCGCATGGGCTAGTGGACTGCTTTCGGGATACATCTGTACCTATGTCTTCGTGAAGTTTTCACTTCCGTATGGTCATAGGGAAATGTATTCCCCTGAACCGAACTCGGTCCATATGAGCCTATAATGGGTGAGGATCGAGGAATCTGCTGGTTTGGGTACCTCAACTTTAGAGCTAAACCACACGTAGAAAACATAAGAACCTACCCTAAGTAGAACTACACCAAACCTTAGCAATCACCCAGATAGATGTTTGTTTACTTTGCTTGCTTTATATTTTGCGGTACTAACTTGTTGTGTTTTATTCTTTTGTGCATGTCATTTCATATTTAAAGAGGTATCGATTCACGGTCAATTTCTAAAGTTAGAAAGCTGGTTATGGAGAATGAATTACTTGATAAAGTGGAAGACAATGCAGTCGTCCGTATATGGTCAGAGCAAAGGCAATTAGAGAAAGGGGATAGCTTAGCTGAGGGGTATGTGTCGGAACTGTAACAGTCCGAATTTGACCCTAATTGAAACGGTGGTTTCGGAACCACGAATTCGAGTCCGAAAAAAAATTTAAATATTATTTTCGGTGTTTATTATATGTGAATTATTATTTGTGAAAGTTTCGTATAAAAATTTGATTGTTTGTGTGCTAAATTAAATAAAAGGATTTAATCGCGTAAAGTGAAAAAGTTACAAACTATAGTGAAAAGTGCCCAAGTGTTAGTGGTTTCTTAATATGGGGGCCTTAAAGGGAAAAAAACCCATTTTCTAACTTAGTGGCCGGTTATGGACACAACTGACCTTATGAAATAATATTAGTTATTTTATAAAGGAAGGTTAAACTAGTAATTAAACAAATAGTTAATATATATGTTAATTAAAACACAAAATAAGCCATGCTTTGTTCATCTTTCCTTAGCCGAATGCATGCAAGAAAAGAAAGAAAAATAGCCAAGCTTAGTTCGGCCATCTTTTAGCTAAATTAAGGTATGTGGTTAGTTCGGTTTATGTTAATTTTTACGTTTTTGAGATCGTTGCTTTGAATACAAGTCGACCCATGTTAGAATTTTTGAATTTGAGCATGTGTGATATTAGACTATTGATAGATGTTTGTGCTTTGTAATGTTTGATGGAAAAATATTAAAAGTATGTTTGAAATTAACATGTTTTGAATTGGAAATTTTGGTGAAATTGAGTATTTTGGGCTAAATTGTAAAAATAAATTTTTGGAGGGGTTCAATTTCAAAATAAATGAAATGTATGAACTTGTATGGATGTATGGAAAATTTGGCCCTAAAGGATTGAGGTCAAATTATGTGTATTTTGTGTTTTGTGCAATAGGGATTAAATTGTAAAAGTTGTAAATGTCAGGGGTAAAATGGTAATTTGCCTATTTATGTGTTTTGGGATTAAATTGAAATGAAATGTGCTTGAATGAGCTTAATTTGAATATGTCTAGATCAAGAACAAAGAAAATCGGATTTGGATCGGGGAAAGGCGAAAGTTATCGAATAGTCGGTTTTTGTCGTCCGACGATACCGAGGTAAGTCTATAAGCAATTAAATATTGTTAATGTTAGTTATAACCTTGTACACATGTTGAATTATGAAATCCTAGTTATGAATATAGTGGAAGCCGAATGTGAATAGACAATTTATCTTGAAATGTTATTGAATTTTTAACTGGTTGATAAGTACAAGTGATATGAATTATGTATGGTTTATATAATTTTGGTCAGCATGTAATGTAAATGAGATGGTGATAATATTGTATTTCGGGCTTTGAGCCTAGCAGGCCTTGTGCCGGTGAAATGTATCGGGCTTCGAGCCTAGCAGGCCTTGTGTCGGTGAAGTGTATCGGGCTTATTGCCTAGCAGGCTAAATGCCTATTGATCAAATTCTGGACCTTTGGTCTAGCGAGGCTAAATGTTTGGTGTGTATTTCAGCTTTGATGCCTAGCGGGCTTAATGCTTGTGATGTGTTATAAATAGAGAATTCATGAATCATTTACAAGGTGGAACATATTTACTGCAATAAGCTAAAAGCTCGGGTAAGCATAAGTCTTTCATATTTGTAAGGAATAAGGTAAGTTAGTATATTACCATTCAAATTAAGTAAGATGTGGTATAGTTGAAGCTTCGGTAAGAATTTTAATATGTGCTATTGATCTTACCATTGATGAGTATGATTTATATATAATAGAATTTGAGCTTAAACATGCTTTTTGGAGAATCGGCCATAGCAGACAATGTTAAAGGTGAAAGAGGTTGGATATGTTTGCACATGTGTACAAATGAGTACATGTGATTGATATGTATGTTATATTCATTTGATTTGGAATATTCGAATACATATTGTATTTATGTGTTTCGATGAGTTTACATGTTTATGGTAAGAAAGTGATAATTGTTAGGTTAAGTGAATTGATAGCATTCGGCCATGATGAATTTACAAGTTGAATTGTTTTTATTCAATGCCATAAACCAAATGTTTAAAATGCTTGAATGTTTGAATGTTATATTATAATTGCTTAAGACTTACTAAGCTAGTAAGCTTACTCTGTGTGTGTTCATTGTTCTGTTTTATAGATTTTGGTCAAGCTACGAGCTCAGGGGATCGTTAGTGAAGTCATCCATACTATCGACTTGTCTTGGTATCTTTAAAGTTTAGATTTTGAACTTAAGGCATGTATAGGCTAACTTTATGCTTGAATATCATTTTGGTGATGTATTTAAGCCATGCGAAAATGGCTTGATTATGATGTTAATGGTTATGTGTTTTCGGTCATGTTTTAGGCTTATATTGAAAATATATATTAAGGCATATATGTTTGTGGTGTTTGGTCATGTGATTTGGCAATGAGGAAAATGATGGATGCTTGATGAGTTATAGTATGTAATATACTAGCTAAGTAATAGGCTTGTCATATATATATGTGGTGTGCTTGGTATAAGCTTGACATTGGTATGTTTTGCATTTTTTTTATGATTCAGTTCAAATGAAGTAAACATGGTTGAGAGATGTATATATTTCGGTTGTGGCATAATTTAGCTTATTTGGAAAGTACGATTTGTATTAGGAATTAGTATAAGTTAGTAAGCTTAATACAAAGTATATATATATGTTTGTGATATTGATACATGATTTGGTAACGTGGTAATGATAAGCATACTGTATATTCGGCCATGTTGCATTAATGATATGTTCGGCCATCGGATAATGATATTAAGGTTGCATATGTATTTGAACAATGAATAGGTATGATTTGGCTGACCATATAAGTATGGTATGAGTATTTATAGATAATTGTATATGGATAGTTGCTAGTAGTTGAGTAAAGCATGGTTATAAAAAAGGAAATTCGTATGGTATTTCACTTGCTAGCCGAATTGGATATGAAACATATGGCTAAGTGTATACATGTTGTGAATGAATGGTTAATTCAAAATAGTTAAAAACGCATAGAATTTTTGTGGATCATTATAATTTGCTTAATTGTAATATAGATTTGAAAATACAGTATTTGCTTGTGATTATTAATTCATACATCGACATACACAATATTTATAAAGCAAAGTGTTTAAGTTTTGTTAAGTAACACCTTGTGACCCTAATCTGGCGACGGGGTACGGGTTAGGGGTGTTACATTTGATTGGTATCAGAGCTTACGGTTTAGTCGATTCTAGGACTACCGTAGCGCGTGTGAGTCTAGCTATACATGCCTTAATTTTATAATACGATAGTGTGGTGACTTCTGACATTTAAATTGTGTTTTATATAGTAAATGGATCCTGATAGAGCCGTAGCTGATGATGTAGAGAGCGTAGTGCCTGATCCCGCATATGGGTCAGCCCCGGTAGACTCTCGACCTATCTCGGGTAGCCATGAGGGGGAGGCTAAGCAAGCCTTCTACGAGATGATGAATGAATGGTTTACCCAATTTATTCGGACTAATCCGGCTGTACAACAACCTCCACCCCTGAATAATCTAATTCTGATACCAGCAACACCTCTGATGATAGATCTGATGAGATCTAGCAGGCCTCCCGTTGATAAAATCAGGAAACATGGGGCCAAAAAATTTAAAGCTAATGATGACGACGACGTGAAACGAGCTGAGATGTGGCTTGATAATACTATCCGTGTGCTTGATGAGCTGTCATGTACTCCAGACGAATGCTTGAAGTGTCCTATATCCTTATTACGGGACACCACATATCACTGGTGGAATACACTAGTATCGGTGGTTCCAAAAGAGAAAGTGACTTGGGATTTCTTTCAGATCGAGTTTCGTAAGAAATATATCGATCGATTCATTGATCGAAAGCGAAAAGAATTTCTAGAATTGAAACAGGGTCGAATGACAGTGACTGAGTATGAACGGAAATTTGTCAGACTGAGCCGATATGCCCGTGAATGTGTGTCAACTGAAGCCATTATGTGTAAAAGATTTGAAGACGGTCTGAATGAAGATATTAAGTTGCTAGTCGGCATACTCGAGATTAAAGAGTTCGTGGTACTTGTCAAACGAGCTTGCAAAGCCGAAGAGCTTGGGAAAGAGAAAAGAAAGGCTGAAATAGAAGCTAGAGACATTCGTAAAAGATCATCGAGTAAGACATTTCATTCGGTATCCAAGAAGTTCAAAGATGAATCTGGTCGACATAGAGCTACTTCAGACTTATCTAGACGAGATCGACCACCTGTAGGTTCTCGAGCTACTTCGATGGCCAGTGTTGGTAATGTCTAACAGAATCGAGTTGAATGCAAGCATTGTGGTAAATGGCATTCAGGGAGTTGTAGATTTCGTGATCGGTCCTGCTTTAAATGTGGATCGTCGGATCATTTTATTCGAGAGTGCTCGATGCTAGTAGCAAAGCAAAATACGGCTCGTAATACAAGACCGAGTAATGTATCGGTCGAGGCGGACCACCTAGGCATTCGGGAAATGTAAATGGCGATCGAAAAGGAACCAAAGACAACAGAGTTCGATCGAGGCTCGTGCACCGCTAGAGCATATGTTGTACGTGCGGAGAGGATGCTTCTTCCCGGATGTTATCACCGTACTTTCACTCTTTATGATACTCACGTGATTGCATTGATTGATCGGGTTCGACTCATTCATATGTGTGTGAAACTTTAGTATCCGATATGAAGAATCTGCTGTTGAGTCTCATCGAGTTTGTGATTTGTGTATCAAACCCTTTGGGTCGATGTGTTCGATTGATAAAGTGTGTAAAAGTTGCCCGTTGATGATTCGAGATTCATGCTTCCCACCGATTTAATGTTGTTGCCTTTCGACGAGTTCGATATAATTTTGGGAATGGACTGGTTAACTTTGCACGATGCTGTTGTTAATTTCAAAAGAAAGACCCTTGATTTGAGATGTCAAAACGGTGAAGTTATCCGAATTGAATCTAATGACCTGAATGGGTTACCTGCAGAATCTCCTCGATGTTAGCTCATAAGCATGTGAGAAAAGGGTGTGAAGCTTACTTGGCTTATGTGTTGGATAGTAAAGTTACTGAGAAGTAGATTGAATCCGTACCAGTTGTGTGCGAGTATCCAGATGTGTTTCCTAAAGAACTATCGGGTTTACCACCTGTTCGAGAAATAGAGTTTGGTATCAAATTAGTACCGGGAACGACTCCGATTTCAATAGCTCTGTATCAGATGGCACCTACAGAATTAAAAGAGTTGAAAGTATAGTTGCAATAGTTAACAGATAGGGGCTTTGCACGACCGAGTTTCTCTCCTTGGGGTGCACCAGTTTTATTTGTGAAAAAGAAAGATGGGACTATGCGAATGTGCATTGATTATCGGCGGTGAATAAGGTGACTATAAAGAATAAGTACCACGCCACGGATTGACGACTTGTTTGATCGATTGAAAGGGGCTTGGTGTTTTCAAAGATAGATTTGAGATCGGGTTATTATCGATTCTGAGTCGAGATTCCGATGTACCAAAGATCGCTTTTGAACAAGGTACTACGGACATTATGAGTTTACGTTATGCCTTTTGGACTTACTAATGCACTGCTATTTTTATGGATCGATGAATCGAATTTTTAGACAGTATTTGGATCGGTTTGTGGTAGTGTTTATAGATGATATTCTGATCTACTCCAGAGATGAAACCGAGCATGCTTTGAGAATCGAGATTGGTGATACAAACTTTGCGAGATCGCGCGGTTGTATGCAAAGTTTAGTAAGTGTGAGTTCGGATGAATGAGGTCGGTTTTAGGTCACGTTGTTTCAAATGTCGAGCATTCGGGTTGATCCGAATAAAATATCGGCTATACTTGATTGGAAACCACCTAGGAATATCTCTGAAATTCGAAGCTTCCTGGGACTTGCTGGATACTACAGATGATTCATGAAAGATTTTTCTATAATAGCCACACCTTTGACAAAGCTATTACAAAAGGATGTCAAGTTCGAATGAACGAAAACATGTCAGAAAAGTTTTGATCAGTTGAAAGCTCTTTTGACCGAGGCTCCAGTGTTGGTTCAACCTGAATCGGGTAAAGAATTTGTTGTTTATAGTGATGCATCTTTGAATGGTTTGGGTTACGTTTTAATGCAGGAAGGCAAAGTCGTAGCCTACGCTTCGAGACAATTGAAGTCGCATGAAAGAAATTACCCGACACATGATTTGGAGCTAGCAGCTATTGTATTCGCGTTGAAGATTTGGCGTCATTACTTGTTTGGGGAGAAATGTCATGTTTATTCGGATCACAAGAGTTTAAAGTACTTGATGACTCAGAAAGATTTGAACTTGAGAGAACGCAAATGGTTAGAGCTGTTGAAAGATTACGAATTAGTGATTGACTACCATCCGGGGAAAGCCAATGTTATTGCAGACGCTTTAATTCGGAAATCATTATTTGCTCTTCGTGCGTTGAACGCACATATGGTTATGTCTGATGATGGTTCGATAATAGCCGAATTGAAAGTAAGACCGTTGTATATCCAACAAATTTTTGATGCTCAGAGAGTTGACAAAGATACTATGGCAAGACGAGTTCAGTGTGAAAGTGATGCAGAGTCAGAGTTTCGAATCGATGAAAATGACTGTTTGAATTTCAAAGGCCGAATATGTGTTCCGAGAAATGAAGAATTGATTCAGATGATATTGAATGAAGCTCATAGTAGCCGATTGTCCGTACATCCGGTAGCACGAAATTGTATAATGATTTGAAACAGATTCTATTGGTGGCTCGGTATGAAACGGGACATATCTGAATTTGTCTCGAAGTGCTTAATTTGTCGCAAGTAAAAGCCGAACATCGGTTTCTTCCAGGTTACTTCACCGATCATGATACGAATGGAAATGGGATAGAATTGCTATGGATTTTGTATCCGGTTTGCCTCGACACAGAGCAAGAAAGATGCGATTTGGGTTATAGTGGATAGACTAACCAAATCAGCTCACTTCATCCCGATTAAATGCGGACTATTCGCTCGATAAGCTTGCTGAGTTATATGTATCTCAAATTGTGAAATTGCATGGTGTGCCGATTTCCATTGTTTGAGACAGAGACCGAGATTCACGTCGCGATTCTGGAAGAAATTGTAAGATGCTTTAGGTACCAAACTACACTTTAGCACAGCTTTTCATCCGCAGACAGACGGTCAATCTGAACGAACCATTCAGATACTTGAAGATATGTTGAGATGTTGCGTCCTCGAGTTTGAAGGTACGTGGGAACGATACTTACCTTTGATTGAATTTGCTTATAATAACAGTTTTCAATCTAGTATCAAAATGGCACCTTACGAAGCTCTGTATGGCCGCAAGTGTCGTACACCATTATACTGGATCGAGCTCAGTGAAAACAAGATACACGGGGTTGATTTGATTAAAGAGACCCGAGCAGAAAAGTGGCGATGTCCGAGATAGTTTGAAAGTTGCATCGGATCGCCAAAAGTCATACGCGGATATGAAACGTAAAGACATTGAGTTTCAAGTCGAAGACCAGGTATTTTTGAAAGTTTCACCGTGGAAAAAAGTACTTCGATTTGGTCGTAAAGGAAAATTAAGTCCGAGGTTCACCGGACCGTATGAGATCATTGAACGTATCGGGCCTGTTGCTTATAGATTGAAGTTGCCTTCTGAATTAGAAAAGATACACAACGTATTTCATGTTTCGATGCTCCGTAGATATCGGTCAGATACGTCACATGTGATTTCTCCGTCTGAGATTGAAATCCGATCCGATATGACGTACGAGGAGGAACCGATCCGTATTTTAGCTCGTGAAATGAAAGAGTTGAGAAACAAGAAAATTCCATTAGTAAAAGTACTGTGGAATCAACATGGAGTAGAAGAGGCTACGTGGGAGCCTGAGGATTCAAAAAGGCAACAATATCCGATTTTGTTTAACGGTAAGATTTTCGGGGACGAAAATCCCTAAGGGGGGAGAGTTGTAACAGTCCGAATTTGACCCTAATCGGAACGGTGGTTTCGAAACCACGAATCCGAGTCTGAAAAAAATTTAAATATTATTTTTGGTGTTTACTATATGTGAATTATTATGTGTGAAAGTTTCGTATAAAAATTTGATTGTTTGTGTGCTAAATTAAATAAAAGGATTTAATCGCGTAAAGTGAAAAAGTTACAAACTATAGTGAAAAGTGCCCAAGTGTTAGTGGTTTCTTAATATGGGGGCCTTAAAGGGCAAAAAGCCCATTTTCTAACTTAGTGGCCGGTTATGGACACAACTAACCTTATGAAATAATATTAGTTATTTTATAAAGGAAGGTTAAACTAGTAATTAAACAAATAGTTAATATATATGATAATTAAAACACAAAATAAGCCATGCTTTGTTCATCTTTCCTTAGCCGAATGCATGCAAGAAAAGAAAGAAAAATAGCCAAGCTTAGTTCGGCCATCTTTTAGCTAAATTAAGGTATGTGGTTAGTTCGGTTTATGTTAATTTTTACGTTTTTGAGATCGTTGCTTTGAATACAAGTCGACCTATGTTAGAATTTTTTAATTTGAGCATGTGTGATATTCGGCTATTGATAGATGTTTGTGCTTTGTAATGTTTGATGGAAAAATATTAAAAGTATGTTTGAAATTAACATGTTTTGAATTGGAAATTTTGGTGAAATTGAGTATTTTGGGCTAAATTGTAAAAATAAATTTTTAGAGGGGTTCAATTTCAAAATAAATGAAATGTATGAACTTTTATGGATGTATGGAAAATTCGGCCCTAAAGGATTGAGGTCAAATTATGTGTATTTTGTGTTTTGTGTAATAGGGATTAAATTGTAAAAGTTGTAAATGTCAGGGGTAAAATGGTAATTTGCCTATTCTTGTGTTTTGGGATTAAATTGAAATGAAATGTGCTTGAATGAGCTTAATTTGAATATGTCTAGATCAAGAACAAAGAAAATCGGATTTGGATCGGGGAAAGGTGAAAGTTATCGAATAGTCGGTTTTTGTCGTCCGACGATACTGAGGTAAGTCTATAAGCAATTAAATATTGTTAATGTCGATTTATAACCTTGTACACATGTTGAATTATGAAATCCTAGTTATGAATATAGTGGAAGCAGAATGTGAATAGACAATTTATCATGAAATGTTATTGAATTTTTAACTGGTTGATAAGTACAAGTGATATGAATTATGTATGGTTTATATAATTTTGGTCAAGCATGTAATGTAAATGAGATGGTGATAATATTGTATTTCGGCTTTTGAGCCTAGCGAGCCTTGTGCCGGTGAAATGTATCGAGGCTTGAGCCTAGCGGGCCTTGTGCCTGGTGAAGTGTATCGGGCTTATTGCCTTGCGGGCTAAATGCCGATGATCAAATTTCGACCTTTGGTCTAGCGGGCTAAATCTTCATTGTGTATTTCAGGCTTTGATGCCTAGCAGGCTTAATGCCGGTGATGTGTTATAAATAGAGAATTCATGAATCATTTACAAGGTGGAACATATTTACTGCAATAAGCTAAAAGCTCGGGTAAGTATAAGTCTTTCATATTTGTAAGGAATAAGGTAAGTTAGTATATTACCATTCAAATTAAGTAAGATGTGGTATAGTTGAAGCTTCGGTAAGAATTTTAATATGTGCTATTGATCTTACCATTGATGAGTATGATTTATATATAATAGAATTTGAGCTTAAACATGCTTTTTGGAGAATCGGCCATAGCAGACAATGTTAAAGGTGAAAGAGGTTGGATATGTTTGCACATGTGTACAAATGAGTACATGTGATTGATATGTATGTTATATTCATTTGATTTGGAATATTCGAATACATATTGTATTTATGTGTTTCGATGAGTTTACATGTTTATGGTAAGAAAGTGATAATTGTTAGGTTAAGTGAATTGATAGCATTCGCCATGATGAATTTACAAGTTGAATTGTTTTTATTCAATGCCATAAACCAAATGTTTAAAATGCTTGAATGTTTGAATGTTATATTATAATTGCTTAAGACTTACTAAGCTAGTAAGCTTACTCTATGTGTGTTCATTGTTCTGTTTTATAGATTTTGGTCAAGCTACGAGCTCAGGGGATCGTCAGTGAAGTCATCCATACTATCGACTTGTCTTGGTATCTTTAAAGTTTAGATTTTGAACTTAAGGCATGTATAGGCTAACTTTATGCTTGAA
The DNA here is from genome assembly GCA_025698515.1 of Gossypium sturtianum. Lineage (NCBI taxonomy): Eukaryota > Viridiplantae > Streptophyta > Magnoliopsida > Malvales > Malvaceae > Gossypium > Gossypium sturtianum. The sequence goes on from CM046952.1 coordinate 122,662,426, forward strand.
TATCATTTTGGTGATGTATTTAAGCCATGCGAAAATGGCTTGATTATGATGTTAATGGTTATGTGTTTTCGGTCATGTTTTAGGCTTATATTGAAAATATATATTAAGGCATATATGTTTGTGGTGTTTGGTCATGTGATTTGGCAATGAGGAAAATGATGGATGCTTGATGAGTTATAGTATGTAATATATTAGCTAAGTAATAGGCTTGTCATATATATATGTGGTGTTCTTGGTATAAGCTTGACATTGGTATGTTTTGCATTTTTTTTATGATTCGGTTCAAATGAAGTAAACATGGTTGAGAGATGTATATATTTCGGTTGTGGCATAATTTAGCTTTTTTGGAAAGTACGATTTGTATTAGGAATTAGTATAAGTTAGTAAGCTTAATACAAAGTATATATATATGTTTGTGATATTGATACATGATTTGGTAACGTGGTAATGATAAGCATACTGTATATTCGGCCATGTTGCATTAATAATATGTTCGGCCATCGGATAATGATATTAAGGTTGCATATGTATTTGAACAATGAATAGGTATGATTTGGCTGACCATATAAGTATGGTATGAGTATTTATATATAATTGTATATGGATAGTTGCTAGTAGTTGAGTAAAGCATGGTTATAAAAAAGGAAATTCGTATGGTATTTCACTTGCTAGCCGAATTGGATATGAAACATATGGCTAAGTGTATACATGTTGTGAATGAATGGTTAATTCGAAATAGTTAAAAATGCATAGAATTTTTGTGACTGTTATAATTTGCTTAATTTTAATATAGGTTTGAAAATACACTATTTGCTTGTGATTATTAATTCATACATCGACATACACAATATTTATAAAGCAAAGTGTTTAAGTTTTGTTAAGTAACACCTTGTGACCCTAATCCGGCGACGGGTACGGGTTAGGGGTGTTACAGGAACTCCGGGATTTCGCTCGTATCAGTGTCACGCAAAATGAGCTTCAGGAGTTGAAGGGAATATGGACCCAGTCGGATGATGAGGAAAAGCAGCTGTTCTATCGTAATTATGGCGATCTACCTTACTTGCTCGACGTTAAAGTAGATAAGTATCTGTTCCGCGCTATGGCTCAGTTTTGGAATTCTGCTTATAGTTGTTTCACTTTCGGGAGAGTAGATTTAGTGCCTACGGTGGAGGAATATACGACCTTGCTTCGCTGTTCGAGGATCCAAGTCGACATAGTTTATTCTAGGGATGCTAACGTTCCAACTTTTTTGAAGATGTTAATAAATATCACAGGGATGAGTGAACAGTGGGTTACAGCCAGAATTCAAGAGAAAGGTGAAGGTAAATGCATTCCTTGGGAGAGTTTGAGGGATTTGGTCCTAACACATCCAGATGTAAAGAAGAATATTGACGTCTTGGCCTTGTAACACCCCAAACTCGGCCCATTCGTTACAACCGAATTTGAGATGCCACTGCGGAAAAACGTTTGAAGACTGATTTCACTTTTGGGAAAAACATTAAAAATTTTGTCATTTGAAAACCAGGTCCAATTAAAAATTCTAAATAATATAAGCTTGACAAAAATATCCAAATTAAAAGCACTTCCAAATAATAATTTAATGGTCGTCTAGCTTAAACATAATAAAAATGCTCAAATAGAAATACTTAAATACTTTAACTGGGCCTTATTACAATAAATAATTAAACAAAAGTTCTTAGTAATAAACTGAATAAAATAAAGAAGATGTCTTCTGCATGGGCCACCTCGTATCCACTCCAACCCGGTCCAATCACCACGAATCATCTGCGATGTTTAATAAATTGGGTGAGTCATACAGACTCAGTGTGTAATTAGTCCACTGAATTCCACCCACATGTTAACCATATATTAACTCATATATCAGATATCAATTATCAAATTCACATGTTATCACATTCTGGGCTTGGCCCATATTCATATCACATTCATCTAATAGGGTAGTTAACCACATAATTTCCACATACTGGGCTTAGCCCATTTCCGCATTAATCCACATATCATATTGGGCTTGGCCCATTTCCACATATGTTCACATGCAAAATCATGCAATTATGAAGCCCAACCCAAACCTAGGGTCCATCCGCTATACACCCCTTATCCAAATTACCACACACCGGGGGATTATCAAATCACCCTCTCCTTTTCACTCCAAAGGCAATCACGCGCCGTCCCACGTGCAATTAAGCACAATAGTCCACAACGCGACCTCAGTCAGCGCCAATCCACGATGTAGCCGTAGCTAACACCAAAACCATGATGGGACACATAGTCACTCATCAACCACGATATAGCACATAGCCGATATCGACCACGATGAGGCACATAGCCACTCATCAAGCCACGCGAACTAAATCGCAATTAATCCACAACGTGACCTCGACCAACGTCAATCCACGATGTAGCTCAAGGCTAATATCAAAAACCACGATGGGACACATAGTCACTCATCAACCACGATATGGCACATAGCCGATATCAACCACGATGAGGCACATAGCGACTCATCAAGCCACGCGAACTAAATCGCAATTAATCCACAACGTGACCTCGATCCAACGTCAATCCACGATGTAGCTCAAGGCTAACATCAAAACCACGATGGGACACATAGTCACTCATCAACCACGATATGGCACATAGGCGATATCAACCACGATGAGGCACATAGCCACTCATCAAGCCACGCGAACTTAATCGTAATTAATCCACAACGCGACCTCGATCCAACGTCAATCCACGATGTAGCTCAAGGCTAACATCAAACCACGTACTCAAGTACACCCGCACCTTCTTTCATATCCCAACCCATGCACATGCCACGTAAAATAATGATACAATGTAATGATGCATGAGCATGTTCATCAAGCATATTATCACATATTCATATTAATAATCACATATCATCGTGTTTGGTACTTACCGGATTATCGACATACCCCTTGAGGGTATCCTTATCACAATTTCCACCGCACTAGTTAGCACATTCATAATACATACACATTTCGGATACATATCATATACCCGAAAACGGTGGGTTAATCACACACCGATCACTTGAGAACTATGCTTTCGATCATCGATGCTATCACTAGGCGATACTACGGCTATTTGCCTACTTTCTTGTTCTCGACGCTGTCCACACCCCCTGGCCAATCCCTAACTCGCCGAGACAGATCTCTTCTTAAACTTCGGATAGGGACCTTCCTTTCCCTTTTGAATGGTATTCACGAAAGGGTCTTGAAATCCCGAAAAGCTTGATCTAATGCTTAGATCCTTAATCCCTTGTTGCCGTTTGACTTAAGAATCAAGTCTTGAAATCTCTGCTATACTCGAATAACTAGGGAACACGTGGCCTATGGTGTACCTTCGGAAAAGAACTTCTCCTTCCTTGTAGTCGACACTTAGTAAATCCCGAAAGATCTCCTTACTTGAAGAAATCGATTGCACCTTCACTTCAACCTTCGTGAGATTCGGCTATGGCTAGATGATGATCTCACAACTTTCGGCTTTTGGAGGGATTAGAAAGAAAAGAGAAGGAAGAATAAAGATGGAGGATTCTTGGCTAGAACACAAGGTATTTCGGCTTGGCAAAAATAAAAGAAGAAGAAGATTTGGTGAAAAGAATTCGCAGAGAGGCTTTCAAAGAACAGAAATAATGCAGAATGGCCTCTCTTTTCCTTTTATAGTGATATTACTAACTTAGAATCCCTTACTTGGCCATCACTCTTCTATTTTAATAGCTTTATCTCTTTAATTATCACTTAAAATAAAAGATAATTCAGCAACTATCCTTACTTAGCCGAAATTATTAAACTCAAAGTCCCTTACTTGGCCATCACTTCTCCCTTATTTTCCTCTTTATCTCTTTATTCAAATTAAAAGAATTTAATCCAACAATTATCTCTTGAAAATAATGATAAATAAATCCCTTATTTATCCACTATTTATAAAATAATAAAAGCTCCTAATTTATAGCCATGTGCCGTCCACCTCTCTGCTCCTTGTAGCAAAATAAAATTTCTTTTATTTGCTTCCCATGTGACTCGAACCCAGGCCCAACACCTTGCATGTGGCGCCATTTCCAGAGGCCCTAAGTGGCATCTTCAGGCCACTTTTCCAAGCCTGTTTGTGTGTCAAATTTCACAAACTTTTTCTTTTAAGGCCACCTTGCCTTAATTTCCCCTTTTAAACCTTAAAACTCGTCATTTCTAGGTCATTTCTAAGTTTCCAAAAATTTTCGATCGGCTCTGTAAACTTGACATTTCCTTACATTTCCATGACATTTCCATGACATTTCCTTACATTTCCAAGGTTCTAAAAATGTTCACTTTCCTCTTTTAAACTTAACATTTCCATACATTTCCAGGTTTCCAAAAGTGTTCAAAATATATTCATAACACATAAGATATGTCATTTCGTACAATTAAACCAAAAATGCATAGGCCCTTTTCATGATGTTACAGGCCTTGTGTATTTACGGTTTGGTAATCTTCCCTAGAGTTCTAAGACATGTAGACGAAGCGGTTACTGATTTATTCGATCGACTTGGCAGAGGGGTTACGCCTGTACCTACAATCTTAGCCGAGACGTTCAGATCTTTGAATGCATGTCAGAGAGCAGGTGAAGGCAGGTTCATTGGATGCGCGCAGTTGTTGTTGGCTTGGTTCCACAGTCATTTCTAGAAGGTGGAGAAAGTGTCTTATCAGGTTTTCTCTAAGAATTACTCTCCGTTGAAAGAGATAGTAGCTACACCAAGGAGAGAAGACGTGTCCGAGGAAATCTAGATGGCGCTCCTTCAAAACCTTCAAGAAGAAGACATAGAGTGGAGGGCTCCTTGGATGGTTTACGACGAAATCTTTTATCGGTGTGGGAGCTTCGATTGGGTTCCTTTTCTTGGAATTTTGGGAGCCATTGGATATGCCCCTTTGCTTGTACTGAGGCAATATGGATCAAGACAGTTTGTACCAACGACATATGGGCTGGCTCAATGTGAGTTCTCATACAGAGGGGAAAACTATAAGAAGAGGGTTAAGGAGATTTCTAGTGCTTGGAATCAGATTCGTAGGATGAAGAGATTATCCGCAGGCCCAATGAAGACCCCAGAATATAGTGGATGGAGGATTAGAAGGATTAATGATAACATCCCCGAGCTGAATCCAGAAGGCGCCCGATCAAGAGAGGAATGCTTACAAGTGGTCCCATCAGAGTTAGAGATTGTAAAACAAGATTTCGAAAAAATGAGTTCAGAGTTGGGAAAGAGGATAGAGAAATTAGAAGAAGAGAAAATGTATCTGAGGTTAGACATGGATGTTCAGAAGTCAGAGGCTGAAAAACTAAGAAAAGGGAAGAAAAGGGTCGAGGAAGATCTGAATTATTTAAAGACAGAATATAAGAAGTTGCGCCTGTCAACGAAAAATTCTAGATTGGGGAAGACTTCGGAACAGTGGCAATGTGAGGTTCAAGAGGAAAAGGCCAAAGCTGACCATTGGGAGAAGAAATTCCTAGAGATGCAGATGCAAAACGAGGCCCTAGAAAAGAGGTTAGCAGAAAGCCAAAAGGAAAAGAGTGGATTAAAAGCTAGAGTGGCTGAATTGGGACGGTCTCTTCACCACCACCGAAGCCGTAATTCTGCGAACGAGCTGAAGTCGAGTCTGAGCAAGATTGAGGAAATGAAGGGCAAGATTGAAAGATTAGAATCGACATTGCAGAATTGTGAACTCCAGATCGAGTAACTTGAAGCAAGAGAGGGGCATTGGAAGGAAGAGCTCCACCATTCCCATGACCAAGTTAGAAGTCGGGATTACCTCATGGGTGAAGCAATAGTTCAGATTCGAGAGGTAGCTGATCATCTACAGACTTTGGCAGCACAGGCCGATATATTGAGCATGAAGTATGAGCTACAGTCAGATCGTGGTCAAGAGCTAGTTTCGTTATTTGGGAAAAATCAAAACTTTGGGCCGTAGGGCGAAAGCATATTTGTAGTCTGTTTTATGTAAAGGATTTTGTTTTCTAATAAAGTTTTCTAAAATGAAGTTGAATCTGAATCGATGCCTTCTTTTTGCATTCATGCATTTGCATTACATTGCATCATTTGCATTAGACTTTTACGAAAGGACCCTAATTAGGTAAAAACATTTCAGTTAACTTGGAAAACATGGAACAAAGGTTGGAGAGAATAGAGCAAATGCAAATACAGATACAGGGGCAATTGACCAAGATTCAAGAAGAAATGCGGGAACAAATGCTAGAATTCTAAAGGAACATGATAGGCCAGCTAACCCAGTTACTAGCCAGAGGGCTAGAAAAAAGGAGTGGTTCAGTGGTCAACGGTGTGGATGATGATGAAGACATCGTTTATTCCCCAATAGGTGTCCCAATTCAACTAGACATGCATTTGCATGAGGTACCCGTCATTATTGGACCCCAATGTCAGACTGATGCTTCGGCCCTACTGAACTTCCCGATGGGTTCAGGTTTTAACCCGGATGATAATCGAGCCAAATCGGTTGTACTGGCAGACACAAAAGAAAAAGGAGAGTGTACTTTAAAAGCCCCGAAGAAAAAGGAAAATAAATCGAATAGTACGAGAAGGTATAACAAGGGCCATTTAGAGCCGATCACAGTAACCCAGCCAAGGACGGTAACTACCAGCCATCAGGTCTCCTCAGGGCAAGAACCCAATCCAAAATCGAACTCAGAAAAATCCCAATTCTCGCCCATCCCAATCACGTATAGGGAGCTGTACCAAAATTTGTTTGATGCACATGTAGTATCCCCTTTCTATCTAAAACCTATACAACCTCCATACCCTAAATGGTACGACCCGAACGTTCAATGCGAATACCATGCAGGAATCACAGGACACTCGATCGAGAACTGCACCGCTTTTAAAAAAGATGATTGAAAGACTTGTCAAAATGGGTATTGTCAAATTAGATGATCCCTCTGGGGCAGAAAATCCGTCACCCAATCATCTAGGTAAAGGGGTAAATATTATGAGATTTATAAGATCCAAGAATGCATCGAGTTCAGGGCTTTAGTGTAATACCTGATATTGGGAAATCTGAATATTAATGACGTATCTGAAGAAAGAATTGAATTTTTCTAAGCATCTGCCCTTACATACTTGGGAAGTTTTTAAACAATGGAACTGTGGAAGGGATCCTTGTATTTTGTGAGCGGATCTAGGATAATATTCAAAACCCGCTTGTTGCCTTAAGCCTGAGGCAATAAGAACCCTTTTGTGAAATAGGCTCGTGTCCAGAATTTTTATTTTAATAAAATGCATCTTTTTGAGCGAATATTCTTTTATTCTTTCTATTTCATACTGTACAAACAATTGTTTTTTTTTTGTTGATTGTTCTTTGGACTTTCTTTCAAATATTCTTTCGTTCTTTATTCATGATCGTACAAATAATTGTTCTTTGAATCATTTATTCTTTGGAAATCTTCCTTCGAACCTACACTAGGTCTCCAGATATCAACAATGTGAGCAATGCTGCTATTGACTCAGAGTCTCCTTTCGAGCAAGATGTGTGTTTAGGGGGATCTCAGAACTTTGAAGATGACAGAGATTGTAACCTACTTTCTGATTTGTTAAGGATGGTAGAACAAGATGAAAAATAGACCTTACTCTACAAAAGGTCAGTAGACATTATGAGAGGTGAAGATTGTAGCCTAACTCACCATAGAGATAACGCAAGACATCATTGAATTATTTTCAAAATTCAAATATGTTTTTGCACAATCATATCAAGACACGCTTGGGAAAATCTTAAAATAGATAAGGGTGTTTAGAGAACATGTTAATGGTGTTACAATAGTCCAGCTAATCATGAGGTTTGGGTACTGTTAATCTACGTAGAAGGGGATGGTATCAGCTATGCTGTATTTAAGGAGACAAGATTCATGTGCTTTCTCCAGTTCTTCACAAATTTTCCATATGTGGGGCATGGATGTGATAGGGCAAATCTCGCCAAAAGCTTTTAGCCAATATTGATTCATCGTTGTGGTCATCGTTTACTTCACTAAGAGGGTGGAAGTAGCTTCAAATGCCAATGTTACCAGGTCGAAGTCATTAAATTCTTAAAAAAAAAAGATCAGGTGCCGACAAAGAATCCCAAAAAGGACAAAGTCAAAAGTTTGTAGTTTGTTTAAAGATTAGATGACATATCATAGAGCAACAAAGGCAGCCAAAAAAAAAGGATTGTAGGAAAGATGACCGAGACTTGTAAAGATTGGCATAAAGAAATTACTATTTATCTTCTATGGTTATCGAATGTTGGCCAAGATTTTTGCCGGGGAAGCTTCTTACCCATTGGTTTATGAAATGGAAGCATTGTTGCCAATTGAACTTAATCGAAGAAAAGGTTAAAAGTTATCCATCACGGTCAGATGATGCAAGCTTACGACAAAGAGGTTCATCCTAGAGAATTCCACAAGGGGAACCTGATGTTGAAACAGATCTTTCTTCTACAAAACAATTTCAGAGGAAAGCATATGCCAAACTGGGAAAGACCTTATGTTGAAAAGAAGGCCTATTTTGGAGGAGCATTGATATTGACCGAGATGGATGCCAAAGACTTGCCAATCCGGTGAATTCAGGTTCAGTCAAGAAGTATTTTACCTGAAAGAGGAAAGGTCAAGGTGAAAACCCGCAAAGGGCGCCTTGAGTTCAAATTTCCAAAAAAAAAAAGAAGAAGAAGAAGAGGGAGAGGCCAAGGCAAAAACTCGCAAAGGGCGCTTTGAGACCAAAGGGATTTTGGGCCGAAAACTCGAAAAGGGCAGTTCAAATTTTGATCAAAGATAGGGCATGTGGTAGTCTTGCTATGCCAGAATTAACAATGAGGAAGTATGCTACATTTTGGGGCATTAACAAAGTACTCCGGATCCTCTAAATATGTATTGAGTTCAAAATGGTCCTCAAGAAGTTTGTACAGAGAAGTTCAGACTGCGATATCTGGGGCACCTAGCTTTTATCTTACCCATTTGAATTTGCTATCTTTGATTACCTTATTGTTTTTTTTAAAAAAGATACACCCCAATCAATTTTTCTTGGCTATCTTTGATTATTTTATTCTTTTCAAGATATACCCCAATTAATTTTCTTGTTTATCTTTGATTAACTTATTTGTTTCGAGCCATGCTCATGATTAATTTCTTTCTTGTCCATTGTTATGATCTTTTTCAAGCATTTTATATTGAAATAAAGATTAATGGACTAATAATACTTTCATAAAAGGAGTTTTGCATATTACTCTGGAAGCTTCTAGATAATATAAGAAACTGAAACAGGACAATTATTTAAAAATTTCCATGTGTAAGGATTGGAAATACTTGAGAAAAAGTCTAGATTGAGACTATTTCTTTGAATTTTCTGTCCAAATGGTGATTGGACAAAATAATGAGTTGAGCAATATCAATCCTAAAAGAGAATCATTTTGCAAAGCATTTTCATTGGGTCATAACATTCGGGGAATAGTATGACGGACCAATTTGACGGGGAAAGATTCAAAAACCCTAAATTGTGGTGGAATGAATCAAGTCCTGTATCCTTAAATTTGCAATAGGGATGGACAGAAAAAAAAATTGTGATTCCTGGGAGGATGGTTTGAAGTTGATATACGACCCGTGTCTCAAGGTTCAAGAGGAATGGTTCCTAAAATTTCCATGGGGCAAATTATTTGAGCAAGAGAATGATACTTCAAGGGGAACGAAGATGAAACATTGACGGATAAATGAGTGATAACACCTTAAGTAGGAATCATACCCATATCATTTTTGCATTCATATATCATAGCATGTCTGAATAGGAGCATTTAGGGCATCCTAATCATTCGGCATAAGCATATACCCATTCTACAGGTTATGTCCTTTAGAGGATAATGTAGTAGGGTAGATTGAAGATTTTAGTCTGGCATTCCTGATTTTGCAGGAAGCAGATTAAAAATAGCAGATCTGGTGTTCTTGAGATTGCAGTGAAGCAGATCAAAAACATTAGTCTGGCATTCCTGAGTTTGCAGGAAGCAGATTGAAGATAGCAGATCTGGCATTCCTGAATTTGCAGGAAGCAGATTGAAGATAGCAGTCTGGCATTCTTGAGTTTGCAGGAGGCAGATTGAAGATAGCAGATCTGGCATCCCTGAGTTTGCAGTGGAGCAGATCGAAGATACCAGTCTGGCATTCTTGAGTTTGCGCGAAGCGAGATGAAGATAGCGGATCCGCATCCCCGAGTTTGCGATGGAGCGGATCGAAGATACTAGTCCGCATTCCCGAGTTTGTAGGAAGCGATTGAAGATAGCGGATCCGGCATTCCCGAGTTTACAGAAGCGATTGAAGATAGCGATCCGGCATTCCCGAGTTTGCGAAAGCGATTGAAGATAGCGAATCCGCATCCCCGAGTTTGCGATGGAGCGGATCGAAGATACCATCGGCATTCCGAGTTTGCGAGCGAGATAAAAATAGCGATCCGGCATTCCCGAGTTTGCGGAAGCGATTGAAGATAGCGAGATCTGGCATCCCCGAGTTTGCGATGGAGCGATTGAAGATACCAACTGCATCCACGAGTTTGCGGGAGCAGATTAAAATAACAGATTTGGCATTCTGAAGTTGCAGAAGCGATTGAAGACATCGATCGGCATCCTTGAGTTTGCAATGGAGCAGATTGAAAATAGCGGATCCGCATTCCCGAAATTGCGAAGAAGCGGATCGAAGATACTAATCTGGCATCCTCGAGTTTGCAAATGGCGATTAAAAGATAGGCGATATTGCCTTCCGAAGTTGCGGTGAAGCAGATTGAAGCCATCGTATTTATTTCTAAAATCGAAATTGAGATGAAGATCCAATACCATTAAAGTTGTAGTGGATTTGGAAGCCATTTGAAGAAGACGAGGATCAAGAAGTCAAGGCTCGACAAAAACCGGGCAAATTTGGTCCTTTTATAGTCTTTGCTCTATTCTCGTTGTAATAACCTATTTTGCCCGGGCTTGAAATAAATAAACCAAATAAATAAATAAAAAATAAAGTCCATATTTTTAAAGTCCATTTACAACCAAAAAGCCCATTCCTAAATAGACTACCCTAACCCAATTACAAACCCCGAGCCCAGCTACGCTTGACAACTAAGACCCAAACCAGTGCAGCCCAAGAAGGCCCAAACACTAAGCAGAATCAGTAGTGGCCTAGGGTTTCTGAAACCCTAGGCGCCGCAATGGCAGGAACCCAATCGTCGCGCCACAGCACCCCAGCCTTCGCGCCGCAGCCTCGTCCGGCCTTCGATCGCGCCGTGATTCGCGCCCGAATCACTCCGCCACCAAGATCAACGCCTTTCACCTGCGAAAAAGGAAAAAAAGGAGAGCAGCAAATATGGCAACAAATATGCCAGAATCAATATTTCTTTTTTTCGTTTTTTTCTTTCGGGTTATAAAAACCCATCACATCTGTAAACAGAGGCACCAATACACATAGAGAATATACAAAAATACACAAAAAATACTGAAATAAAAAACAAATTTTTGCAATACAGAGGTGATTTTCGTTACGCACTCTTTTTATTTTATTTTTGTTCATGTATGCATATTTTATATAAAAAATACAAAAATAGAGAAAAGGGGCCTTACCTTTTGATTCGCGCCTAAGAAATGAAGTTTTCGGCCTCCGGCCGCCGGCCATGGAGGCGCGTGAGGCGCGTGTACACGTGATCCACGATTCCGATGATCGAACCCCAACAGAGGGGAGGAGGGATCGAGAGAGAATTTAGATTATTTTTTTTTAAACTGAGGCCAAATGGATTTTAGGTAAGAAAAATGACCTTTATAGCATGTTAAAAACGACGCCGTTTTCGCTTAAGCCAATAAACGTTAAAACGACGTCGTTTAAAGGGTCAGGATCCGCGCGTTGACCCGAAAACCCGGGGAGGATTTGCGCGTTTTATAAAAAGGGAAAATTACTCTTTCAGCCCTTCTGCTATCTAATTAAGTTTAATTGCGTTCAATTCAACTTTTTATTTATTTTAAATTAGCCCAAAAACTTATACTTTGCTTCAATTTGGTCCCTCGGACTGCTTTAAGGGCTAAAAATTAGTTAGACTTCGTTTTGGGAAAAAGGCATAATTGCCTAATGAGTCCCTGTAGTGCGACGCGCGTTTTAATTTAATCATTTTATACTTATTTTATTTGCTTTTTAATCCTTTTATATTTATTCCTGTTTATTATTTAATCCTTATTTTATTTTATTTTTATTTTATTTTTAGTTTTTATTATATTTATTAATAGTATAAATTCACATATTTTTTATTATTACCATTTATATATATTAAATTACTATTATGTATTATTTTATTCGGTTTAATATTATTTAAATTATACATTATTTTATAATTTGTATATTTATTATTGTATTATATTTTCAAAATTTTATATATTATATTATATGTATAATTCAAATCATTTTATATTTTATAAATTTCAGTATATTATATATTGTTTATAATATTTGTATTAAATATATATAGCTTTGTATTATATTATTTTAAATATTTTTATTTAAAATTGTTTATTTATTTCAAAACGTATCTAATTTTCTCAGTATATATATATATATATATATTTATTTTTTTATTATTTGGCATATATTATTGCATAAAATGTTTAATCTTGTGTAATAAGTGTTCATATTTATTTTGTAGTTTTTTATTATTATTTATTGCTCTATATTTGTCTATATTCTTCCATTTATTTATGATTGTTTAATATAAGTATTATTGTTAGTTATATTTTATATTACTTGTATTAATATGAAATGTTAGTATATTATGATTGCTCTTGATGTTTGATAAAGTATTAATATGATATTTTCATAGATCATCATTTTAAAATAAAATGCATTTTGAAAAATTACTATAATTTATCAAAAGATTTTAAAATAAAGGCAATGTTTTGTGTTTAGAAATTCGGGAAATAGTGCCCTAACATGCTGGGTTTCGATTTTCTGTTTGGCTAAATAACTAAATATCCTTTTACTAAAATTCTGTAAATCATGAGATGATTTTTGTTATGAGGGTTTAAAAATATCGTGTCCTAACGTGCTGGATGTGGTGTTTGTATTCTTTCGGAACAAAGAAATCTCAAGTTTTAAATCGAATTATTCAGTTTTTTGTCATATTTTAAATGTTATCAAATTTCAAACATTTGGACATGATTCTATCGATTAGGTACCAATTTTTGGGTGTTATGGGGGTGCTAACCCTTCCTCATACGTAACCGACTCCCGAACCCGTGTTCTTGTTTTTTGTGGACCAAAATCAAATGTTTTAAAATAAAATGTTTTGCAAGGTGATCCATTCACACCTAAGTAAAAAGGGATTGGTGGCGACTCCCAATTTTGTTTTTTTGTTTTAAAAGTCGATCCCCGTTTTCCAACATTAAAAATGGTTTCGACACTCGTTACACGACAATGAGCAAAGATGTGCAGCTGTAGGAACCCAATTTAGCCCAGGCCCATTCCATTCAGAAAAAAAAAAACCAAAAATAAAAGAAGAAAATAAACAAAAATTAAAATAAAAAGTCCAGTTTACAAAGTCCATTTACAACTTTGACCCAAAACCAATTAACAACAGCCCAATTACAAGCCAAAACAAAACCCAATACCTAAAACTAAATACCCAAAGCCCGTTACACCCTTAGCCAAATACCTAAACAGCCTACCCAGATACCCAGACCCAAAATCTACATGGCCCAAAGGAGCCCAAAAACTTAAATAGATTTGATGGCCTAGGTTTCGAACCCTAGGCGCCGCCTTCTCCTTGCAACGCACCCCAACATCACCAGCCTCGGTCACGCCGCAATCCGCGTGAATCGCCCCATCGTCGCCTAGATCTCCGTCTCTTACCTGCAAGAAAAGGAAAGAACAGCAGCAAAACTTGGCAAAAATAAAACAAAACCTTTTATTCCTTTTTTATTTTTATTTCGAGGGTTATAAAAACCCATCAAATCTGTACACAGAGGAGACTCAGACAGAGAATACAAAAAAATAATAGGAAATAAAAGCAAAAGAAAATATTCTAAAAAACAGAGGTGATTTCCGATTGGCTTTATTCGTTTTTTATTTTTCTCTTCGATTCAAGCATTGTTTTTTTTTAAAAAGCACTAAAATAAAAAGGGCGAGAAAATACCTTTGAAACGGAGAGATCTGACTCTCCGACCGCCGACAGCGGCGGCGCGTGTGGCGCGTGGGACGGTGGCCCCTAAGTCCGATGATCGGACCCAAACAGGCGAAGGGAGAATTTCAGAGAATTCTCCTCAGTTTTTTTTTAAAACACTAACATAAATGATTTTTTTTATTTAAAGTGGCTTATATAGGGCTATAGAAACGACGTCGTTTCTGCTTAATCCAATAAGCATAAAACGACGTCGTTTTAATGGGGACATCCGCGCGTTGACCCGAAAACCCGGGAGGATCCACGCGTTTTATAAAAAAAAGGAAGATTTACCATTTTAGTCCCCTGCATTTTTATTAGTTATAATTTCGTCCTAAATTGAATTTTCTTTTATTTTTAAATTAGCCCTAAAGTCTGTATTTCACTTCAATTTAGTCCTTCAGGCTATTCCAAGGCAAGAGACGGAACGACGTCGTGTAGGAGAAGAGGCTTAATTGCCTAATTAGTCCCTATATTATGACGCGCGTTCCAATTTGGTCCTTTTACACTTTTACCCTGATATTTTTTTTTACGATTTAATCCTTACTTTTTTATTTATTCTTTGCATTTTCATTGTTTTTTTAAAATTATTTAGTATTATATGTATCAGATTATTATTTATTATACTAAGTCATTTTATTTAGTTTAATATTATTTATACATTACATATTTTGTATATTATTTATTATATTATATATTTTAATGTTTGAATATTATATATATTATTATATTTTATCATATATTATTATATTTTAATTTATTTTTTTATAAAATTTATTTATATCGTATAACATATATTTGTTTATATTATCTATTTAATTTTTATGATTATAGTGTTATATATATGTTTTATTCAAAATTTTATATATTATTGTTTTCATCATGTATAGATATTTACCTTTATACTAATTTATTAAATTATATCTAAAGTAGGTTATCCTTGATATTTTTTTCTATACCCTAAGTTTTTTTAAAATATGTATAATCATTTTAGAGATTGTCACATTCTTTTTATTTTTGTCATAATATTCAATATATCATTCATTTATTTATTCATTTATTCAATTTTGTTTATGGATTTTAATATTTATTTCTTGAATTCTTATATTTCATGAAATTTTTAATTTCTGTTATTTATTTGATACCACATGTTTATTTATTTATGTTCTTTTGATCGTTTATTATTGTTTAACATAGTTCTTTATATATTTATGTTATATTATTCTTTTACTATTTATTGTTAGTATAATTCGTAGTTATGTAGAACTGCTATTAAATATGTATGTCATAATATCTTACTCAAATCATTGCCTTATAAAAACACCTTTTGAATTGACACATTTTATTCAAATAGTTTTGAAAAATTCGGTGATATCTAATATTTGGGGGCTTCGGGAAAAATTGTGCCCTAACTCACTGGGTTTCGATTTTTATCGTTGAACTTAAAATATTAAGTATCCCTTTTCTTTTAAAATTGAAATTCATAAACCTCTAAATTAAAACTTATTCTTGGAAATTCCAAACATTATACCCTAACTTACTGGATATGATGTTTTATATTTCGAGATAAGAATTTTCTACAAAAAAAAAAAAACGAGTCCAACTTCGAAGTCGTGAGATGTTATATCCTAACTTACTGGATATAACATTTTATTTCTTTGAAATAGGTAAGTCTTGGTTTTCTTTCTAATAAAAAGGATCATATTTTAAAATTTTTCAAATTTTCAACATTCGGACATGATTCTATCGATTAGGTACCAATTTTTGGGCGCTATGAGGGTGCTAACCCTTCCTCATACGTAACCGACTCCCGAACCCATTTTCTTGTTTTTCGTGGACCAAAAATCAATGTTTTGAAATAAAACGTTTTACAATGTGATCCAATCACACCTAAGTAAAAAGGGATTGGTGGCGACTCCATTTCCGTTTTTTAAAGTCGAGCCCCGTTTTTAACCAACTGCTAAAAAATGATTTCGACAATTTAATTTACTTATTATAAAAAGGTTGTAACTTAATATATATCTTTCTCCAAATTAAGCTTATATAACATCTTAATAATATTAATAATACATATTTACATTTGGATGATGATAAGGAGTATATGTTAAATGTTAAACAGGGAATAACCCAACAAATATAGAATATCACAACAATTAGAAGAATTGCATATGATATTTGTTTTTCTTATTTTTTTATTAAAACCGTATCAACAACTACTTTCTTGGATTAACATATTACATATGACAATTTGATTTTAATTTTTTTTACCATACCAACTTTTTATAGTAATTAATATTTAAAAAAAAAACATAAAAATTATGTAATTGTATAATTATCATGATAATTACAATTTATACTACTAAACATGACATAATGAGTTATAATATAATTATATTCTATCAGTCAGACACATCTAAAAAATTACAATGTTTTGTAATTACAAGACACTATAATTACTGTCTTAATAATTATATTTTCCTCCACTGTTGGTCTAAATAGAATCAAGTAATTACCTTTGGGAGTGATCAAAACTCAAAAGAGAGAATAAAGTGTAAATTCGCTGCTGAAATGAAAGCATGGAGGAACCAATTCCAGGACTCCGCAAATTTGGCCTTGTTTCTAGGTGTCGTCTGCTTTGCTCAAAAGTTGCCTTTTCAAACCCTAAAACACTACGTGAGAGCGATGACGTTGCCTTTCATGATGCCTGCTCATTCATAGTAATTTCCGCCCTTCGAATCTTTACTTCCTTTTTACAAATTTTCTTGTTTGATAAATACGTGGCTTTTTTACATGAATATTATAAAAAAAAATTATATACGAAAATAGTATGTCAACAGAATTATGTACCATAATGGTACGCTAGCTGCAGTGGTGCCTATCTCATAGGCGGCACCACCCTTTTTTTTTAAATTTATTTCCTTAATTTAAGAAAAACATTATTTTATTAGTGGTGCCTATCTGATAGGCGGCACCACAATTGTATACAGGTTTTGGGTCTAGTATGTGCCCGTGTATTTCTATGAAAATGGTATATAGGGGTGGTGCCTATCTGATAGGCGGCACTGGTGACCCCTATCTGATAGGCGGCACCAGTGAAGCAGTTTTGGGGATCCTATTTAATGGTCCCCGGTGAAGAAGAGAAGCAGGCTAAAAAAAAAAAGATAGCAGAAGAGAAAGAAGAAGAGAGGGAGAAGAAAGAAAGAAAGAAAGAAAGGAGAAGAAAAAATAACGATATGGTATTTTTGTTTTTTTTTTTTAAATAGAATGGATTATGATGAGGATAAATTATTTTGTTAGTATTGTGTAGTTTGTTTATTGTTATTTTTATGTTGTTTTTAATTTATTTTAAAGTTATTTTGTTAGTTACTATTATACATTATTTTTTTTGTTTAATGTTTATTGTGATTTTTTAGATTATGAATGTAAATTTTTATTAATTTTTAATTTTTTTAAAGTTATTTTGTTAGTAAGTTTTGTGATTAGGTTAATTATTTGTTTAGGGTTTAGGGTTTATTGTGATTTGTTAGGTTATGAATGCAATCTTTTAATATATTTTAATTTATTTAAAAGTTATTTTGTTAGTAACTATTATAAATTAATTGTTAGTTGGTGATAACACCAGAGGAAAATAGATAAATACTAAAAATCGAAAAAAAAATATTTTCTGTCATAGATATTGGTAGAAATGGCAATAAATCTGATATTACCTGATGAGAAAGTTGATAAAATGATGAGAGAATTGCAAGATTAGAAAATGAAACCAGAAGAAGACATCGTTCAATACCTTATTACCGTAAATCAAAAGATGCAAGAAGTGTTATGGAAGGGTCATGAGCTGATTAGAAAGTTTTGTGATTAGGTTAATTATTTGTTTAGGGTTTAGGGTTTATTGTGATTTGTTAGGTTAAGAATGCAATCTTTAAATATCTTTTAATTTATTTAAAAGTTATTTTGTTAGTAACTATTATAAATTAATTGTTAGTTAGTGATAACACCAGAGGAAAATAGATAAATACTAAAAATCGAAAAAAAAATTATTTTCTGTCATACATATTGGTAGAAATGGCAATAGATTTGATATTACCTGATGAGAAAGTTGATAAAATGATGAGAGAATTGCAAGATTACAAAATGAAACCAGAAGAAGACATCGTTCAATACCTTATTACCGTAAATCAAAAGATGCAAGAAGTGTTATGGAAGGGTCATGAGCTGATTAGAAAGAATAAAGTGCAATACTTGACCCTTAGAGGGACAATAATAGAATGGGAGCATCAAATCATTTTGGACCAACTTTGGAAGAAATTGGTACCACGAACCTATTGGAATATAGTTATATACTTCATAAAGTTTATAATCTCTTATGGAGCAAGGAAAATAGCGAGACAAAGTGTAGGTTCGCGAAAGTTGACTGGGAAGCAAAATGTCTTTGACATGCCATGGATAGATAAATTAGTTGTTAGGAAATTACCAAGAGAATTTATAAATTCAATACCCGTTATAAAGATCGAAGAGGAAGAAGATCCTGAGGAATTTCTAAATTGGATTGTAGAAGATGAATTTGAAGAGAATTCAGAATTTAATAAAGAGAATTTCCCGGAGGAAGATACAGAATCGGAGATGGAAGAAAACGTAGAAATGAGTTTAAGTGGTTAAATGTAAAGATAAATGTTAGAGAGTAGAGAATATGAAAAAAAAAGAAGAGTAAATATGGTTGTACATGTACGAAATGAGAACTGAAAAAGTCTAAGCTTATGAATGAAAAATTTTGCATATTGATATAATTTTGGTCTTTTTTTATTCATTAATTTTTTTATGTAAGTAATTTTTTTGAGACTTTTTATTTTTTTTAACAGATTTAGTATTGAATATGGATAATCAGTTTTTTGTATGCGTTTATTTCAATGGAGTAATTTTGAGAACAACAGTTTGATGTATATTTGAATGTCGCCAGCATATAGCAATGAGATTTAATAGACATGTCTCGTTTGATGATATGAAGGAAAGGATTAGTGCAAAGATTGTTAGACGTTGTGGGAGAAGGATCTTGAAACTTTTCTACAAGTTTCTAGTTTCAACAAATCCCATCAAATTTACTGAGATGGAACTTGTAGATGATGAAGACGTAGAGACAATGGTCGCTCTTTATTGTGGGAATCGGAAAGACCAAAATGCACCGATTCAGTTATTTGCTAAGTTAGCTGGTGTGGAGCCAACTGAAGATCCCACTCCATTAGGTGAAGAACATGGAGCTCAAGAGCTGTGTATGGTGGTTTCAATATCGTACGTTGATAGTCAATCAACTGTACGCGGGATTGACATCGATCTTAATGCTGCACTCGAGACTGATGTGGTTGGTGATAATGGATACGATAGTAGTGATCCTTCTGATCACGAGGTCGTGTAACACCCCTAACCCGTAACCGTCGTCGGAATAAGGTTAAGGAGTATTACCGAACAAACCGGAACATTTACAATCATTTTACAACACAAAGTATATCACCATTCTAACATATCAAGATATATATATATATATATAGTCCCTTAATGAGGTCTACTAGACCTTAAACACATGATAGAAAGGGGTTGGGACTAAACTGAACACATACAAAATTTTCTAAAAATCAAACATTTTTCCAAGCTACAGAGGTCACACGCCTGTGTGGGTAGACCGTGTGCCTCACACGGTCTCAGACACGCCCGTGTGTCCAAGCCGTGGAAAAATAGGGCATACATACTGACTTGTTTACACGACCTGAGACACGCCCGTGTTCCTCACCCGTGGTCGACACTGACTTGCACCACACGACCAGTCACACGCCCATGTGTCTAGCCCGTGTGTGAGCCTAACTTGTTTCAATTTGCAATCTCAAATGACACGGTCGAGCCACACACCCCTGTGCTCAACCGTGTGGGCAATTATAGGCCATTTGCAAGACCAAACTTGCCACCCACACTTAGGATCACCTACTAGCATCATACCATATGCATTTATACCTTAAATGGCAACCAAAGCATACCATTATATGCATCAAATAATCATCAAATACACCATTTACTTCCATGCTCAAATTCAAATCAAATAAGTCCATCTAAAATATCAATTTCACATCCCAAAACTTATAATCTATTCAACATTCATTCCTTACCAATTCTGTCATGAAACATACTATTTCCATCTTGCTAATTTATGCAATAATGATCGCTCACATAGAGTATACACATACACTTATAAGTCATTCTTTTCACATGTTCAAAACATATATCAACCATCAAACTACCAAGCCAAATCACATGGCAAGGCTTATACACTTCAAAACATGCCATAATCACTAGCCTATACATGCCATATACCAAATATATACAACTTTCAAAAGTACCAAAATAGATAGCCGATAGTGTGATTGAGTCACTGACGATCCCCGGATCCGAGCTAGCTTTAAATACACTATAAAACAGAGAAACACTTCGCACAGTAAGCTTTAAAGCTTAGTAAGTTCGTAATATAATACTATTAACTCAATGATTTAAAATGAATACACAAAATAAACCATCACATAGATTATTCCACAAGAATGCACAATCTCATCCATATCCAGTACTCACATAACTATCAGTTCATCTATTTCCAAATTCATCAACCACATAGGTTCCATACATACCTTTGCCAACACTTAGACCAATTTTGCTACTCAATGCTCGATACCACATTTCGATCAATCTTCATTATTCCTTCGACTCAATCGCACACTTAGTGCCCATTTCATAGCCGAAGCTTAAATATCATCACACACTTAGTGCCTTTACATTAAACCGAATTTATCTCGATATCGCACACACAGTGCCAATCAATAAAGCCGAAGCTTCCATTACTTCGCACACACAGTGCTATTCACCTCTGTCCCGATTCTAACACATTTCTCAATTCCACATATAGCATTTCTAGTTCAATAATCACATATTCATTCATTTCATAGCACTTAGACATAAATTTAACAACTCGTATTATATCTGAACTTACCTCGGACGTCGAAGTAACAAAACGAGTCGATTTATCGAGCACTTTATCTTTGCCTCGATCTCGATCCAAATCCCTCTTTTCTTGATCTATACATATTCAAATTTAGCTCATTCAATCACCAAATCATTCAATTTAGTCCAAACACACATATTTAGGGCATTTTACAAAATAGCCATCACATTTTCACATTTCGACACTTAAGTCCCTATTTCATAAAATCACAAAATACACATAATTTCAATATTCCCATGCTTGGCCGAATATCCTTCATGTCCATACAAGTCCACATATTTCATTTATTTCACATTTTAGTCCTCCAATTTCTCACTTTCACA
Organism: Gossypium sturtianum; assembly: GCA_025698515.1. NCBI lineage: Eukaryota > Viridiplantae > Streptophyta > Magnoliopsida > Malvales > Malvaceae > Gossypium > Gossypium sturtianum. The sequence goes on from CM046952.1 coordinate 122,683,997, forward strand.
ATTTAACCCAAATTACTCAAATTCACCAAAAATTCAAAGACAAAATATGTTAATCTATCGCCTATCTTTCATATTTCATCATCAACTATCACAAAGCTCAAACATTCATCAATGGCATATCTCAAAATCACCAAAAAATTCAAAAATTAGGACATGGGTTAGCTAGAACACGAAGCAACGATCACAAAAATGTAGAAATTATCAAAAATCGAGCTCAAAACATACCTCAATCAAACTATATAAGTGCCGAAACCTAGAAAGCTTTTCCTTTTTCTTTTTATTTGTATTTGTATTTTCGGCAATGGATGATGATAATGGAGTTAATTTTTGTTTTAATTAATTAAAAATATAACTTAAATCATCATTTACCTATTTGCCCTTAATGAATTAACCATTAAAACATATAATGGTTGTCCATATTTGTGCACTATCAATTATAATGGTATAATTACCATTTAAGGCCATCACATTCAAAAGCCAACTTATTTAAGCACATTAACAATTAGCACACAGCTTTTGCATTTTATGCAGTTAAGCCCTTTTTGCAAATTAAGCACACAAACAATAAAATTTTCACACAGAATTTTCACACATGCTTAATCACACACTGTAAACACGAAAAATAATATTAAAATATTTTTCTGACCTCGGATTTGTGGTCCCAAAACCACTGTTCCGACTAGGGTCTAAACCGGGCTGTTACAGGTCGATAGTGATAGTGATCCCGATATGGACGAGGTCCTGGATGATATTGATGATGAATGCATGAATGACGATAGAAACATTAACACGTCTTCAGTCGAGAACTAGATTCGACGTATGGCGATACACAATAATCCTGGGGCACACATGTCGCTCATAAACCCTAATGCGACGCACGCAGCCGAGTTCCCGGAGTACCCTGATATACTACCTGCTCACTGGTTGGCCATAGATTCCGGTCCTGATGAGTTGTTCGTGGGCTAGAGATTTGAAAGTAAGGAAGAATGCGTATTTGCCATTAAGCGGTATAACATGAATATGTCAGTGGACTACAAAGTCGTTGTGTCTAAATCAACATTATATATTAGGGAGTGTTGGAGGTTGGCGGAAGGCTGCAATTGGCGAGTACGGGCTGCATTTATCTAAAAGTCGCAGATGTGAGAGATACGAAAATTTGTTGGGCCTTACACATGCACTTCAATACTTATGATAAAAGATAATCAGAAACTTGATTCCAAAACTATCTATACATGCATCACGCCAATGGTGAAGGGCATGCCGACCATTAAAGTTTTGGTACTGATTGTCGAAATGCAGGCACGATTCCAATATCGAGTATCATACCGGAAGGCATGGATAGCTAAACAGATGACAGTGGAGTAATTGTACGGAGATTTCGATGTATCGTACAATGAGCTACAGGGATGGATAGCCGCTATGTGAGAGTACGTGCCGGGGGCTGTTATTGAGTTACAGACACGACCTTATTACGACCCGGATGACCAACTACAACTGGGAAAAAGAATTTTCCAATAGATGTTCTGGACGTTTGATCCATGTGTGCGCGCATTTCCCCATTGCAAGCCGTTTGTGCAAGTAGATTGGACCTGGCTATATGGCAAATATACACGGATCATGTTTCTTGCAGTTGCTCAAGACGGGAACAAGAACGTACTCCCGATAGCATTTTCCATTATGGATAAGGAGAACATGGAATCGTGAGAATTCTTCCTTACGAATCTGCAGAGCTATGTTATTAGTAGCGATAATATTTGCATAATTTTCGATAGAGGGAAAGGATTAATTGCCGCCATTAAGCGTTCCGGTGTACCATGGAGATCCATTTTCAATAATTATTAGAACACATTAATATTATACATACAGTAAATAATACGATAAATATAGTACAATAATAATATAATTACAATAAAAAAAATCTCATAAATTCTCATATTTTACCTACATAAAAAATTATGTTAGTTTACAATAATAATATAATTAAAATAAACATAAACTATCTAAACATAAAAAAAACATACGAATCGACAAAAAATAAAATAGAAACATACCTGTTTAGTTTCTTTCAAACAACCTATAAAATTATATAAAAACAAATTTAATCAACATTTCAATAAATAAAAAAAAATTGTCAAATAAATCAAAAACAAATCAAATTACATTATAACAAATAAAATTACATTAAACTAAACAAATAATTTATAACATAATCATAAATTACTAACAAAATAACTTTAAAATAATTTTAAAAACACAAAAAAATTACATTCATAAAAAATCACAATAAACACTAAAATAAACACAATCAATTTATAACCTAATAATAAATTACTAACAAAATAAATTTAAAATAATTAATTTTTTTTACATTCATAAAAAATTACAATAAACACTAAACTAAACACAAACAATTTATAATCTAATCATAAATTACAAACAAAATAACTTTAAAATAATTAAAAAAACAAAAAAATTACATTCATAAAAAATCACAACACACTAAACCAAACACAAACAAATTATAAAAATTACTAAAAAAAACAACATAAAAAAATAACTAATCCCTTCTATTTAAAAAAAAAAAAACTAACCCCTTTAAATTTAAAAAAAAAAAAACATTAATTACTAAAAAACATACCTTTTCTTTCTTTCTTTCTTCACCTTCCTTTCCTTTATTTCTTTCTTTCTTCCTCTCCCTCTGTCGAATCTCCTTTACAAGGGGGACCATGGTTACAAGGTCCCCCATCTGATACTTCTTATTTTTTACCGTGTTTGGACTGGACTAAACACTGCAAATGCAATGCACTGCGGCTGACAGAGGGAAGGTTTCACTGGCATTAGTGCTGCCTGTCAGGGAGGCATGACTGGTGCCGCCAGTCCATGTGGTACCACCTCTCTCCATATTTTGCTCCATATTTTGATAGTATTTTGATACCGGGTCGTATTTTAATTGTGGTGCCGCCTATCAGATAGGCACTACTAATAGAATAATATTTTTTAAAAAAAATTAAAGAAATAAATTTTAGGGGAAAAAAAAGGGTGGAGCCACCTATGAGATAGGCACCACTGCAGCTGACATACCATTTTAGTACATAATCATACTGACATACCATTTTCGTATATAATTTTTTTTATAATATTCATGTAAAAAAGTCTAAATATGTTAAAACATGCTCAAGTTTGTGTATTTTTTTTATATATTTTAAATATAGATATTTATTTTTATTTTCAAGAATTTAATTTTATTGTTTTTAAATTTAAAAAATATAAATATTATTAAAATTGTCCATTAAATTTAGATAAATTAAAAAAATATCACATCAATAAATTTAATAAAATAAACTAAAATTTTAAATCTAAAAAATAGAGAAATTAAATTTTTTAAAAGTAAAATAAAAAATATTAAATTTAATATGAAAAGTAAAAGCATATTTTAACTATATATTAAATTTATATGTAGTATAACCGTATAAATATTTCTTTAAGCATCTATCTTTAGTTTTCGAATAAATTATATATGCTAATGTTGATACGGAATAAGCAAAGAATATATTCCACCAAGGATCTCATCAGTATGATCATTCCGTTATATATACTCTCCATGGGGTCGTTTCTACAGAAGGAAGCAATGACCACTAAAAGTCCTATACTTTTAATATATTTCAACTTTTGTCCTTTTTAAAATTTTTATTAAATTTAAGTATATTACAATATTATTTTATTACATGATTATAAAGTAATTTATTTAATTCCAAAATCTCACACCAATAATTTAATAAAATAATTGTAAAGATATTAACACTTATATCTAAAATTTTAAATCCAAAAAATAAAATAAAATAAAATTTCTGAAAAAATAACTAAATTTCAAATATATATAAAAAAAGGGAAACTTCAAACATATGTTAACAATATATTTTTATACGTAGTAAAACCGTATAAATATTTGTTTAATCATCTTCTTTATTTTTTGAATAAATTATATTTCCTAAAATTGAATAGAAAGAAGCAAATAATATATTCCATCAAAGATCTCAATCACTATCATTCCATTATATATACTCCCCAGGGGTCGTTTATTAACCACTTAGTTAGCTCTACAAAAGCGTGGAAATTTAACTATTTTGGGATGCTATTGTTTTATCCCTTGGTTAGACAATACTTAGGACAACAAATTAGGACAATACTTATGATAGCAAATTATGACAGTTGAAGTGCGTTGAGTTTGTTGACGTTTCTAGACTTGAATAATTTTGACTAGTTCCTATCAGCAAATCACCTCTGATTTTTGCTTTAATAAAATTTAATATTGTTGGGAATGGAGAAGAAAGTGAAGAGGTTCATTCAAAGCAAACATTATTCTTATCTTATCCTTATTTTTTTTTAGAGAGTTTTGAATTTGATGGAAAGTTTTTTTTTATAAAAAAAAATTTATTTGAATACTATTCAAGATAATTTTTAAAGATAAAATCAACATTTAAATTCATGATTAATCTTATTTAGAAGTTGTCTAGATGAGGACTTCAAGAAAGCCTATAAATAGGTTGCATTACCGTATATGCTGATGGTGCTTGTTTAGTGCTTTTAGCATATTATTTGCTTATCGTTACTTTGTATTTTTGCACTCTTGTGTTAGGCATTTTATTGAAGAGTTATTGTGATTTGTAAGTGAGGAACTTGGGTGAGTGAATGTAACATTTGGGTACTTTGTTGGGGCTGCAATTTTCCGCTGTGTAAGGGTACATTGAACTTTAGCCAATAGGATTTCGATCCATTGTTGAATAAAATCATTCACTGAGTGAGACTTCGTAGAGTACGATTTGTGAATCCAAACCGTGTTAACAAATATTGTGCATTGATATCTCTCTCTTCGCCACTTTTTTGTTTTGCTTTGTCCTTTTATAATCTATTTGTTAAACTACGTTGTTCCAATCTGTGTTGGATTATTAGTTAGGACAGTGGATTGGGAAATCTAGCAAACTGATATATTTTTCAATTGGTATCTAAGCGAGCTTCAATCGTGTTTGAAGGTGATCATGTGTTCGATTTGCAACCATGAAATCCATTAAAGAAGATAACTTAATTACTCAAGCCTTGTTGCTACTCGGTTTGTCAAACTATGGATATTGGAAGGTTCGCATGAGGGCATTTATCTTGTCAATCAATGACGCAGCTTGGGAAGCCATTCAAAGTGGTTAGATCCAACCCTCTGTTACTGCCACTGATGGTACCACTCAACCTAAGGAAAGAAGCAAATATACTCTTGAAAAAAAAAAGAGGGGTTGCTTATGGAAATTCTAAAACCTTGTATACAATTTTCAAAGTTGGCTTGGAACAATTCAAAGTGATTTTCGTGTGTGAATCTACTAAAAGGCATGATCAAATTTGCAAAATCAACATGAAAAAAATGATATTGTGTGCATGTAAAAATTTCATATTTTAATGAGTAGGTTTGAACATTTAAGAATGCATTAAGTTGAGTCTATTTCTGAATTTTATGCAATACTATGTGATATTTCTAATGAGACTTTTTTTTCTTGGTGAATGCTTCTCTAAGGTAAAACTGGTGAGAAAAGTCTTGAGGTTCTTACGAGAACACTTTGCAATCAAGGTTACATAAATTGAGGAGGTAAAAGAAACTACCATTCTTAAACTAGATGAGTTAATAGGTTCATTTCAAACCTTTAAGTTGAATTTGGAGGAAGCAAAACACAACAGAATGAGACATCAAATGAACATTGCTTTCAAAGTTCAAAATGATATTTCAACATAGAAATGGAAACTAGAGGCTATTGATGAGATCAATGAGTAAATATCATTGCTCAAAAATACCATGAAGAGATTTTCTAAAAAGGGAATTAATTTATATGTTGAAGAAACTAATAGCCATAGCAAGAAGACTCACATGAATGAGGAGAATTCACAACCAAAGAAAAAGGTTATTTAATGTTGTAAATGCAATGGATTCGATCACATTCAATAAGAATGTTCTAATATTATGAAGGAGAAGTCACTTGCAGTCACTTGGAGTGATGAAGAAAGTAGTTTTGATATAGATGAAGATTTTTAAGCAAAAATGTTGCTTTTACTATTGCTGCTCGAAACCATGTTTCAATAGATTTTGGAACAGAAGAAGATTTAGGCAATGATGTTACCTTTGAGTGTTTGGAGAATGCTTTCAGCCATATGTTAAAGAAAATGGAAATATTGTGCATCCTAGAAGTACAATAATGTATCACGATTTACAAGAGTTGTACTAGTAGTCAAGTATAAAGAAGGAAATTGTAGAATATGTTGCTAAATACTTCATATGCTAGAGATTTAAAGTCGAGTATCAAGTTTCATTGGGTTTACCTCAATGCATATCGAATCTTGAGTGGAAATAAGAGCGAGTAACCATGGACTTTGTCCTGTGATTGCCTATTTCAGCAAAGAAAAATAATGTCCTCCGGATTGTAGTTGATCGGCTAACTAAATTGAATCATTTTCTAGTAGTACGAATAGATTGGTCACTTGGAAAGCTAGTTGAATTGTATATCGACAATATAGTGAGATTGTACAGTGTGCCGATATTTATCATTTCAAATTGAGATCATTGTTTAACCTCAAGATTTTGGAAGCAATTGCATGATTTATTGGGAACCAAACTGAGTTTTAGCACGACATTTCATCCACAGAAAGTTGGACAATCCAAATAGGTTATTCAGGTTCTTGAAGATATGTTACGAGCCTATATTATCGACTTTGAAGGTAATTAAGAGAATTATTTACCATTGGTCGAGTTTGCTTGAAATAACAATTTTCAATCGAGCATTCAAATGGTTTCATTTGAAGCTTTATATGGCTGTAAGTGTCGAATCCCATTATGTTGGACCGAATTAGGTGAAAGAAAGATAATCAGACTAGAATTGATGCAAGAAACAGATGATAAAGACCATTTAATCAGATATAGATTGAAAGTTGAAGCAGGCATGTAACATCCCGGTTTAGGGCCTAGTCAGAATAGTGGTTCGAGACCACAAATCCGAGGGTCATGAATTAGTTTTTGAGGTTTATATTATGTATGCATGCTAGTGTGAAAGTTTCATGAAACAATTTTGTGAAATTGTGGTTGAATTGTCCAAAAAGGACTAAATTGCAAAAGTTGCAAAATGTGTGTTTCTAGAAGCTATTTGTGTGAAATAGCTTTAGATTATTAATTAGAGGTCTTTAAATAGCAATTTACCCAAATTCTAATTTTTGGACAAAAATGGGCATGGATGAGTCAAAATTTGAAGTTTATCAAAAAGGGCATTTTGGTCATTTATCAAATAAGTGATTAAATAGGTGAAAAGATGATAAAAATTCACTCATCTTCTCCCCCAAGCTTCCGAAAATTAGAGAAGCCATTGTTAGGGCTCTTTCAATTTTTTAAGCTTGCTAGTAAGTGCTCGTAAGCCCGATTTTTGATATTCTTCGTATTTTTGAAGTCCTAGTAGCATGAGTAAGCTATTTTTAGCTATTTGGTGAGCTATTATGGATGTTCAAAAATGTACATATGTATGACATGCATGTATTTTGATGTTTTATGGAAGAATATAAAAGCTTGATGTAGTAGAAACATCTTTTGCTAAGTGATTTTCCATGAAAATGCATGTAGGGACTTAGTTGTGAAAATCTTAAGTTTGGTCATACATGGGTGATTTAGTGATAATTGTTGAATGCTTTAGTTGAGTAAGTGGTTCGGCTAAGCATGAAAGGCTAGAAAGTTGAATAAAAATCACTTTACGAGCCTTTAGGGCTAAAGTGTAAATATGAGGAAGTTTAGGGGCAAAATAGTAATTTTGCTAAAGTATGAGATGTGGGTCAATTTAGTCAATGTGTGTATTGAATAAGCTGATTTATTCATTATAGATCAAGAAAGGCAAAGCCCAGATAGAAACCGAGGCAAAAGCAAGGTGGTGGACTAAATTGCACATTTCAATACTTTTGAGTATCGAGGTAAGTCTATGCCTAAACAATGCATTCATACTTACAATTTGTTAATGCTAGCTAGGGTGTAGCATGAATGAGAATGAATGAGAATGATTGGGAACCTATGTGGTTCAAGTAGAATGAATGTAATATAGATGTGAATGGATGAATAATTGGGTAAATAGACTTGTGCATGTGTTGTGATAATGCTAGATGGTGGGCTAAGTGCGATACCATCCAAATGCATATTGAAGATGAGCTGGCTATGTGCGATGCTATCGTTAAGTATATCATTTAGTGGCTATGTGCGAGATCACTATGATTGCCTTTGTGGTAGGCTAAGTGCGATACCACCTTATAAATTGATTGTGGTGTGCTAAGTGCGAAACCACCGAGATATTGGTTGTGTGGATTAATTGTGTGTAATAGCTGTGTGGATAAGATATGTGGATTAGTTATGTGGATTAGCTATGTGAGTTAGCTATGTGGATGTATTATTGACCAATAATGATGTGTTGTATATTGTGTAAATGTGATATTGAATGCAGGGGTGCATTTCAATAGTTATGAGCATGTGACTCATGATGCGTTGGTAATATGGTAAGGGATAGAAAGAGTAAGCATAGTTGTGTATCATATGTTGGTATAATGCTAATTGTGGTTGGGCTTATACTATGATGCTTAATTGTTTATGTGTAAACTTACTAAGCTCAAAGCTTACTCCCTTTCTTTTCCCTTGTCTTATAGATTAAAAGTGGTGAATCAAGATACGAGGATCATTGGAAGATAGCCCACATATCAGCACACTTTGGTACATGAAAATTAATGTTTTGTACATGGCATGTATAGGGGCTAGACAAGTTAGTCAATTTTGTTGTAAATGGATAAAATGTGTTAGTCTTTTTATGGGAAGTGTATTTTGTATAATGCCATAGTTGTTGGCTATTACATTATATGAAAAAGATATAGTTTTCTATGTGAGATTGTATTCAATTTGAGTTGATTATGATTGTGTTGGATGAGTATTTGTTGTGTATGCTAGAAGGGTGAAAAGAACTTGGCACTTAGCTTTGTCCTTGGCCATATGGTTAGACACACGGGCGTATGTCTAGACCATGTGTGACACACGGTCAGCCGACGGGCGGCGTGTCTTTGTGGCCGTCGCGCCCCTCGCATGTTAGTATTTTAAAATGTAATAGACCACGGACTAGTCACACGGGCGTGTGCCTAGGGCGTGTGGGATTAATCGATGTTGGCCACGGCCAGCCACACACGGGCGTGTGTCTAGACTCTAGGCCATGCGAGGGAAGTCAGTGTTCACCACGGTTGGGGAGCACGGGCGTGCCATGGCCGTGGGGCAATTGGCAGAGTGCTCGGGTTTTTAGCACGGCTAGGGAACATGGGCGTGTGTGTCCATACACGGCGTGTTACATAGTGCATGGGCGTGTGAGCCCTGTATAAAAGAAGAAAATTTTTAAGGATCGTAAAAGTTCTGGATTAGTCTCGAGAGCCCTCGTGTGTATGAGTGAGGCCTCGTAAGTCGAGAATGAGGTTATAGAGAGTAATGGCGTTGAGCCTATGTGGCGATTAAGTGGGTTGAGTTCGGTAACACCTCGGGCCCGATTCTCGACATAGAACCCGGGTAAGGGGTGTTACAAGGCAGAAATCATATCCGTACCTAAAACAGAAGGAAATTGAGTTTGAGTAAGGGATAAAGTGTTCCTGAAAGTGTCCCCGTGGAAGAACATATTATGCTTTGGTTGCACTAGAAAATTGAGCCTGAGATACATCAGACCATATATAATTCTAGAACGAGTAAGATCAGTGGCTTATAGACTAGCAGTACCACCAAAATGGGAAAGAATCCATAATGCATTTCATGTCTCTATACTTCGGAGATATCGATCAAAGCCATCACAAATTTTTCTAATAGAATCTATTAAAGTTTAATCGAATTTGTCATGTGAGGAAGAATAACGTCGAGGAAGCCACTTAAGAACAGGAAGAAACAACGTGATCACAATACTCTCAACTCTTTCAGGTAAATTAAACAAACGAAATTTCTTAAAGGAAGGGAGAAACGTAACCACCTAATTTTTGTTAGTGTTAGAAAAGTTGATTCCAAGGCAAAATTTATTAAGTCGAGCCGTCCAAAAATTTTAAATCAAGAAGATTACGACTTAAATACAAGATTAGAGAATAGAGTTACAAAGTAATTAATTTGGATAAGTTCTTAAATATAGTATAGGGAATGAATTGTAAGGTGAGTAAAACAGAAAGCATTGATTAGAGAATTGAGCAAGTCCTTTATATGCTATTAAGGCATGACCTTATGTATAATTTAACCATATTAAAAATATGATTAGTGGTATAAGATGATCTTTTCCATCCATCTCCACTAATGTTTTCATGATTGAATTTTAGCTATTAGATTAATGCTTAATTAAGTTATTAAGTGTATATATATAGGACAGTGGAAGAGAGAATGATTAAAAATAAAAGCTTCATATTATCTTCTTCCCAACTACTTTAGGAAAATAAAAGAAAGAAAATTTGTTTAGGTTTTCTCCTCCATTGTCCTACATAAAGCTTTAAGGTAAGACAATTTTTCTTTTGATTTTTGGTGATTTCTTAGCTTATAATTATAGATAAATATAGCCCAACACTTAGATCATGAAATTGTTGAGAATTTGGTTAGTTAATTATTGTTGAAATTTTAAAGTTAGTGAGAAAGAAGATGAAAACTTTGAAGAGAAATAGTGTTTAATGATAATTTGAAGTCCCTATAGAATAATTATGAAGTTGGATTTAGATTTGAACGAGTGGATTGTGGGATATGAGAATTTCAGATATTAGGGCTTTAAGTGTAACACCCTAAACCCGGCCTAGACGTTATGGCCGGGTTTGGGGTGTTATATTTAGTAGTATTGGAGCCAGGTTACAAAACTCGGCTGTGAATTATGGGTTTTATAAAAAAATAGGCTTTCAAAAAATTGATTGATTTTCAAATGATTTGAAATCTTTTTACTGGGTAAATGGTACACCGAGTCTTCGGCGTCGATCCTGTAAGTATTCTGAACTGTGATTTGTTTTAAATCAAATCATATGGATAGTATATTCAAAAACTCTTTGTCGTGATTAGTAAATCATGCATCAAACACTCTAGTTAGTGTATACTGAAAATTGTAGAGAAACTGAAAACTGTAGTGAGACTGCGATTTACGAAAACAAACTCTGAATAATCGATACTGTTTTACATAAAACATTTGTTAATAAACACTGGAACTGTAACTGATTCATAAAACTGTTAATACAGATAAATGTGATTAGACAATGAGCACATGAGGTATCCGCGGACGGGGTACTAAAGGCCGAGGTAGAGGCCATAGAGGGGCTTGAGCTGAGTCATCTTCACTGGGTAGCATACCGAATTTGGACACGAGTGAAACGCCAATGTCGCCTGCTATTGAGACTGGGTCTCAAGATCGCATGGTTGGGGACGATGTATTGTCCCAGGCTATGCTAAGGATTTTGGAGAGGGTCGTTGGGCCCAATACTGGATCTGGGGGCCGAGGGTCGGTTACGGAACGACTCCGGTCCAATGGAGCTGAGCTTTTTATGGTGTCACTGGGGTCGCCCCTAATGTGGCTGAGTACTGGATTAAGGCCACAGAGAGGATTATAGATGATCTGAACTACACCCCTGAGCAGAAATTAAAGGGTGCAGTGTCGCTACTGCGTGATGAGGCTTATCAGTGGTGGCTCACTGTTAAGGAGGGCACTCAGCCCGAACGACTGACCTGGGAATATTTTAAGATAGCCTTCCAAGGGAAATATGTGGGGGCCAGTTACGTGGATGCCCGTAGGAGAGAGTTTCTGAATCTGACTCAGGGAGATAGATCAGTGGCCAAGTATGAGGCCGAATTTCTACGACTAAGCCGCTATGGGCGAGGTATGGTGGCAACTGAATATGAGCGATGTATCCGCTTCAAAGATGGTCTCAGGGATAATCTGAGGGTTCTGATAGCTCCGCAGAGGGAACGAGATTTTACTGCACTGGTAGAGAAGGCAAAGATCGCCGAGGAGGATACTGAGGTAGTCATGATTGGAGAATGCCTTACTTATCTAATGTGATCTCTACACTGGTGGCAGAGAAGATGGTTCGTAAGGGATGTAAGGCATTCTTGGCCTACGTAAGTGTTTCAGATTCTGGGGGTTCTACAGTTAACGATATCAGAACAGTAAAGGATTTTCCGGACGTCTTTCCTGAAGAGCTACCGGGGTTACCTCCGAATTGTGAGTTGGAGTTTGGTATTGAGCTCCTACCTGGTACATCTCTGGTGTCCATCGCTCCCTATCAAATGGCACCGAAGGAGCTTGTGGAGCTAAAGGCTGAGATTCAGGAGTTATTGGATCATGGGTTCATCCGCCCTAGTGTGTCTCCGTGGGGAGCATCGGTACTGTTTGTGAAGAAGAAGGATGGACCCATGTGGATGTGTATCGACTACCGGCAACTGAACAAGTTGACCATTAAGAATAAGTACCCCCTACCAAGGATAGACGATCTATTTGACCAGTTTCGAGGAGCTTCGGTATTCTCTAAGATTGACCTCCAATCTGGGTACCATCAGTTGAGGGTTAAGGAGGCTGATGTATTTAAGACAGCATTTAGGACTCGTTATGGATACTACAAGTTCCTAGTGATGCCTTTTGGACTGACGAATGCACCGGCAGCTTTCATGGACCTGATGAACCGAGTATTCCAGCCCTATCTGGATCGGTTTGTGGTGGTGTTCATCAACGACATACTAGTTTATTCGAAGACTGAGGATGAGCATGATGAGCACCTTAGAGTTGTCCTTCAGACTTTGAGGGAAAGACAGCTCTATGCTAAGTTTAGCAAGTGCGAGTTTTGATTTCCATGGTAGTTGGGAGGAGTATTTGCCATTAGCGGAGTTTGCCTATAATAATAGTTTCCAGTCTAGCATCCAGATGGCACCTTACGAGGCACTGTATGGTCGTAAGTGTCGCACTCCTTTATGTTGGACTGAGTTGGGCAAGCGACGTGTTCTGGGTCCTGAGTTGGTTTCTGAGACAGAGGATAAGGTTAGAATGATTTGGGATCGACTGAAAGCGGCTTCTGACAGACAGAAGTCCTATGCGGACCTGAAGCAACGTGAGATTGAGTATTCAGTGGGGGACTTTGTATTCCTTAAGGTCTCGCCATGGAAGAAGGTACTGAGGTTTGGTTGTAAGGGCAAGTTGAGCCCTATGTTTATTGGACCTTACCGTATTTTGAAGCAAGTGGGACCAGTCGCTTATCAGTATGAGCTACCTTCAGAGTTGGATCGTATCCATGACGTGTTCCACGTCTCGATGTTGAGGCGCTACCGCTTTGATCCTACTCACATCGTTTTCGTTAAGGAGATTGTGGTTAGGCCAGACTTGACCTTTGAGGAGGAGCCAGTTCAGATTCTGGATCGAGATGTAAAAGTTCTGAGGAGGAAATCTATTCCACTGGTTAAGGTTCTTTGGCGTAATCATAGCACTGAGGAGGCTACATGGGAGCCTGAGGATACGATGCGTCAGCAATATCCTCATCTGTTCTGACCGGGTAAATTTCGAGGTTAAAATTTTCTTTTAGGAGGGTAGAATTGTAACGCCCTAAAATTTTAATTTTTGATTTCGTGTATGTGTGACACACAATGTCTATCTTCTTCAGTGGTTATGTGTTCTGGGTGTGTGTGAGAGGTCCCAAGTTCAAGCCTTACTTGGGCAAATTTTGGTATTTTTATAAATAAAGCCTTAACCTTGTGCAAAGGGCTTAAGTTTAAATGTTGGGAAAATTACATCAGAATGGGCCTGCTGGTCTGGTGGTTAAGTGGTGTGTTATTTTGGTGGAGGTCTTGTGTTCGAATCCCTGCGCAGGCAAAGGTATTTTTTTTTTTGCTCAGATTTTGGGATAGAGTTGTGTAATAGGGGGATTCTGATTAGTGGATGTGAAGTGGGAATTAGGGGAGAAGATTAAGAGATTTTGGGGGTTATCGGGATTTTATTTTATTTTTTCCCATAATCGAATTTTGGCTCCCTTTTCCAAAAATAATTTCTGCCGTCTATTATTCTCCCTCTCTTCTTGCCGAAATTCTCTGAGTTTTTCCATCTTTCTCTTCTTTTTCTTCTTCTTGATTTTTCCCTAATCCATTTATTTTCCTTCGTTTTTGCATGCGGTTAGTGCTCGCTTAGTTTCGGTAAGTGTTTCTCTTTGTTTCTGTCATGAATCTCTTAGCGACTGAAGTGGTAATGTTTTTTCTCTGCGATTTGGACGTAGGGGGAGGCTCGGACTGGTGAATTCAGTGTTCTCGTCTTAACAATAGTTAAACAGAGGGTTATCTTTGGCGGTAAGTTGGGTTTCTGTTCGTTCTTGGTTGTCAATTTGCTTGTAAATCCGTTAAATTGATGTTGAGTATCTTGATTTTAGGCCTTGAAGTGCTCGGGAGTGATTAGGCATCAAAGCAATACTAGGTATGTACCCGAAACGCAAAAAATGGGGTTCGGCGAAAAGCCAAAATTGCTTGCTATCGAGAAATAAGAGAAATAAGAGAAAATGATGCAAAAAATTGTAGAGAAAGGAAATAAGGGTGTTAAAAACTAGGAAATCAACATTTTGCACTAAAATAGTTTTGGACAGCAGCAGTAGTCTAACTTTGAAAAATAATAAAAAATAGTGTAAATTGAGTTAGAGGTTGAATAAAATATGAAATTAAATTTATTTTGAGTCTAGTCTTTGATGGAAGAAACAGTGTAAGCAATGGAATTGTAAATCATGAGTTATAATTAATTTTGTGAGACAAGGTCAGAATGATTTCGGGTTCCCCTGTTCTGAATTTGGAAAATCATCAAAAATTGTAAAAAAATAGTTAGGGGCTTAAATTTATATGTTTAAATCCTTAATGAGTCTATTTTCAAGAGAAATAAACGTAAGCTTCATCTAAATTTCGTACTAAGAGATAAATAATTTTTAGTAAGGAAAAGTCGAAGCTGTCAAACAACAGAATAGGGATAACTTTAAAGATTTTACTGTACTTATTCGATAAACTATAAATTTTGAAAATTTTATGGTTGAAAGCTATTTGAGTTTAGTTTCAAAAACATCAAGCAGATCTTAATTTGGAATTTTTTAGCTCAAGATATAAATAATTTAGTGATAATGACTCAAGTAGACAACTTTGAATGAACATATAAGTAAATAGTGAAAACATATATGAGTATTGAGCTAGCATGGGTTACTTTAAAAATAGATCACGCGGCTAAGGCCAATTTGGGCCGAGTGGGCCACACGGGTAGATCACATGGGCATGTGGGCCCATTTTTACCGAAATGTTTTTAAGGTTGCACGGGTCGCCCAAGTCGACTGTGAACCTACTGTAGGGTCGGTAAGCGCTACTTAGACCCTAAATGTGTGAAATTGATGAATGATATCTCAGATCGGGCATGTTAATATTTGAACTGAATATATGTACGGAAATTGCATAATATCATGTCATCCATTATGTGTTGCATTGCATTGGGTTGGGGTTATTATTCGGAGGAAGTGTACTGAAAGGCTTTAAGCCTAATTTATCGTCTTTCACCGCAAACAATCAGACAGCCGCATTCGGTACTACTTGGAGTGTAGGGATGGGTGGGTTGATTATATCCCCACATGGAGTGTAGGGTTGGACGGAGATGGTGTGTAGAGGCTGGTTAGGTAGGTTTTTGCTACTACATAACTGTTACTGCTACTGATACTGTGATGGGATAAGGCCCTACTACATTTTGACATTGTACTGAGATAGACTAAGGCCCAAACTGTCACTGATACTGAAAAGGGCTTAGGCCCAAGACTGTTCAACTGTGCACTGTGAATACTGATTGTTTGTTTGTTTCTGCGGGATTACACACTGAGTTTACGTAAACTCACCCTTTTTATTTAATGTGGACAGGTAATCCCCAGACTTGACAGATTGGTGCAGCGGAGGACTCGACGGTGGCCTCACGTATTTTAAATTGTTTTAATTTCAGTTTTGGTATTTATTTATTAATTATTTTCTGGGTTATTTTTTATGTAAATTGAACTTTTTGGACTGTTTGCTTTTATTTCGAATTTTAGACTATTTTCGTGGATTTAAAAACGGCACAAACTCAACGAACAAATGGTTTTCTCTAAAACAAAGGGGTTTTCTAAGATGGACGGATTTACCTAATTAACTCGATTTTTCATAAAATAAATGATTTCTAAAGCTTCCGCAATGAATTGTGTTTTAAAACAATCAATTAAATAAGTAAGCGATTTTGGAGTCAATAAGAGTAAATAAATGAAAACAGTTTTATCGTAACAACTTAGTTTCAACACGCTATTATGTGAAATCGCCAGATTCGGCCATAATGTCTAGGCCGGGTTTGGGGTGTTACATTAAGGGACCTAATTGAATACAATGTATTCATGTTTTACTTAAAAATATGTCCAATTAAACAATGGATACTAACGAATTTTTCATAAATGTATTATCAAACGTAGATAAAGACAATGCTGGGACTTTGTATGCGAACTGAAAATACAAAGCGAGCATAGACTAACTATCACAGTTTGTGCTACTATAATTTGTTTTCATTATAGGCTTTATTTGAGTAACTAGATTGATATGATAAAATTAGGTAATACGTGACAAGGTAAATGTATCTGTAACATCCCCACTTTAAAAAAAACACGGAAAAGTAAGTTGATTTGGCAACAAAATGTGGCATTTTATATTCGGATCGAACAACTGGGTCAGGTATAAGGTGTCACATTTGAGTGGTATCACAGCAATTCGAATTTGATACCAAATGAGTAAAAATGTGATGTATTATGTATAGTGAAGTCTAGTGTACATGCCATTATTGAATGTTGAGTTTGAGCTGAAATCGGATGCTGAAATTGCTTTGTTTGAAATTTTGTAGAGTAAAATGTCTGAGGAATCGAGAGATAGTATGGAACAAGAAGTAGAAGATTAAAATAGACCCAATGCACCTAGTGAAGAGGGAACTAGTGTTCATCAATCCTCAAGAACTTCCAGACAGAGACAGTCGGCTCAAGGTGATGATCCATTACTGCGTATTGCTGCTGATTTGTTACAGAGAGTTTTTGGTATTGCACCACAGCTTGCACCTTCTGCTAGACAGAGAATGTCTTTGATTAAATAAGTAAGAAAACATAGAGTCATTGAGTTTAGAGGTGTTGGTCCTTATATTGATGAAGAATGGTTAAAATCAGTTGAAAGGATATTAGAATAATTAGAATCATCCTAGCTGAGTGTTTGAAGTGTGTTGTGTCTCTACTGCAAGGAGATGTCTTCCATTGGTGGAGAACAGTGGTTCGTTCCCACTGTGCAGATTGAATTAATTGGGAGCTATTTCAAACTGAGCTTAACAAAAGGTATGTTAGATAATTGGATCTAGAAGAAAGGAAGAAAGAATTTATTGAGCTGAAATAGGGAAAGATGAACATTACTGATTATGAACAAGAATTTTTTCGCCTGTCCAAGTATGCTCCAGAATTGGTTCTTACTGAGGAAGCTAGTTGCAAACGCTTCTACCAGGGATTGAGAGATGAGATTAAAGTTCAACTAGCTTCTCATAGAATTATGGAGATTGCTAATATGGTAGAAAGAGCCAAAATGGTAGAACAAGCAATGAGGTTAAATAAAGAGAAAGTGAATGATAAAGCTAAAGGAAAAGGGTTGATTGGTTCTAGCTCACAGCCACCTTCTAAACGAGCTAGAGATTTCAGAAGTCAAGGAAGAACCACTACACTTCAGATTGGTGTTGAGGGCAAGAGCTGATCTAGATAGTCATCTGCTCCAATAACCAGAACAGACTGTCATGGTCGTACTGTTTGGATACCTCAATGCGATTATTGCGGGAAAAGTCATAAAAGAGAGTGCTGGCGTAAGACCAGAGCATGTATTAGATGTGGTTCGATGGAGCATTATGTTTGGGATTGTCTGAAGTCAGTTGATGTTACCTATGTGTCATTTGAGAGATCAACTTTTGCACCTTGATATCGTTGTAGTACTCGAGGTGGTGTTAGTTGCAGAGGTAGTCAGGGGAGAGTCACTGATTCATCTGCGAGTCGTGCGGAGGCTACCATTCTTGCCAGAGTCTATACTGTTAGGACCAGAGAGGAAAGTGATGCCACCGATGTTGTTTCTGGTATTTTTTTCTCTATTTTCTGTATCTATTCATGCATTGATAGATCCAGGTTCTACACATTCATACATGAGAATTGGGTTGATTAATATAGAGAAACAAATATTTGAGATATTTGAGGTTAGAATTAATGTTTCAAATTTGATGGGACATTCAGTGATAGTAAATCAAGTATGTAGGCGGTGCCCTATTGAGATTCAGGGTAAAATATTTTCGGTTGATTTATTGTTGATTCCATTTGATGAATTTGATATGATTTTGGGAATAGATTAACTTTCAAAGCATGGTGTAATTCTTGACTGTTGAAAAAAATGTTTATGATACATGATTCAAATAGTGAAAAGATGAAAGTGAAAGGTATGAAACTAGTTGGTCTTGCCCGAATAATCTCAACAATAAAGGCAGATAAGTTGATTAACCAGGTTTGCAAAGCGTTTCTTGCTTATGTTATAAATTCAACTTCGAAAAGTCTAAAATTGGAGGAAATTCGTACGATGTTTGAATTTTTAGATATGTTTCTGGAAGAATTACTAGGACTTCCGCCTGATTAAGAGGTGGAGTTTGTAATTGAAGTTTATCCGGGAACTACTCCAGTATCTATTGCCCCTTATCGCATGTCGCTAAAAGAGTTGAAAGAATTGAAAGTATAGTTGCAAGATTTATTAGATCGAGGCTTTATACAACCCAGCGTATCACCTTGGGGCACACCGGTGTTGTTTGTAAAGAATAAAGATGGTTCATTGTGGTTCTGTGTCGATTATCAATAGTTAAACAAGGTGACAATAAATAATAAATATTCTTTACCTTGTATTGATGATTTATTTGATCAATTGAAAGGTACACCAATATTATCTAAGATTGATCTAATATCTAGTTATTACCAATTGAAGGTGAAAGAAAGTGATATACCGAAATCGAAAAATGCTTTTCGAACCAGATATGGACATTATGAATTCCTGGTGATGCCTTTTGGGCTGACTAATGCTCCTGCTGTATTCATGGATCTCATGAATCACATTTTTCAACCATATTTAGATCAGTTTGTAGTAGTTTTTATTGACAGTATTTTAATTTATTCAAAGACTGAGAATGAGAATGATCAACATTTAAAAATTGTATTACAGAAATTACGAGAAAAGCAGCTTTATGGGAAACTTAGCAAATGTGAGTTTTGGTTATCTGAGGTAGTGTTCCTTAGGCATAAAGTCTCGACTAAAGGTATCCGTGTAGATCCGAAGAAAGTTGAGGCCGTTCTAGAATGAAAACAATCGAAAAATGTTTCAGAGATCCGCAACTTTCTGGGATTAACGAGATATTACCGAAGATTCATTGAGGATTTTCAAAGATACCTTTGCCCCTGACTCGACTACTCCAGAAGAATGTACCAGTCAAATGGGATGAGCGGTGCCAGGAAAGCTTTCATATGCTTAAGAAATTGTTGACAGAGGCTCCAGTCTTAACACTTCCAGAGTCGAAAAGGAGTTTGTAATATATAGTGATACTTCACATAGTGGTCTTGGTTATGTTTTAATGCAAGATAGAAAAGTGATTGTATATGCTTCACGACAACTAAGACCATATGAACACAACTATCCGACAGATGATTTAGAACTGGCAGTAGTGGTTTTTGCATTAAAAATATGGAGACACAATTTATATGGTGATAAGTGCTACATCTACATAGATCACAAAAGCTTGAAATATTTTTTCACCCAGAAAGAATTGAACTTGAGACAACGTTGTTGGATAGAACTATTAAAATATTACGATTGTGTGATTGATTATCATCCAGGTAAAGAAAATGTTGTTGCTGATGCTTTAAGGTGAAAATCCCTTGCTGATTTGAGATCATTGTTTGGACAATTAAGTGTTTGTGATGATGGTGCATTATTAGCTAAATTAATAGTGAAGCCGCAGTTAATTGAGTAGATTAGAGAGGCTCATCAAAATGATGATAAGGTGATGGAAAAACAAAGATCAATTGAGCACAATAGCTCGGGATACTTTGGTATTAGAGATAATGGTTTTTTAAGATTTCATGGAAGAATTCATGTGCCAAATAAGGTTGAATTGAAGAATGAGATACTTCAAGAGGCACATAATAGTCATTATGCTATGCATCCAGGAAGTACCAAAATGTATCGAGATTTGCGAGAATTGTATTGGTGGCTAGGTATGAAGAGAGAGATTACAAAATATGTTACAAAGTGTCTAACTTGTCAAAGGGTGAAAGCTGAACATCAACTTCCGATGGGATTACTCCAGCCTATATCGATTCTCGAATAGAAATGGGATAGAATAACTATGGATTTCGTCAGTGGTTTACCTCTCACTCGAAAGAAGCATAACACAATATGAGTAATAGTAGATCGATTGACGAAGTCAACTCATTTTCTACCATTAAGGACGAATTGGTCATTAGATAAGCTTACGGAATTATACATAGTTGAGATAGTGAGATTGCAGGGTGTACCAAAGTCTATTATTTCTGATTGTGACTCTCGATTTACAACAAGATTTTGGAGGAAGTTACATGAATCACTTGGCACCAGATTAAAATTTAGCACAGCTTTTCATCCTCAGACAGATGACCAATTAGAATGCGTGATTCGATTGTTAGAAGATATGTAATGAGCTTGTATTATTGACTTTGATAGTGATTGGGAACGGTATCTACCACTTGCGGAATTTGCATATAACAATAGTTTCCAATCAAGTATTCAGATGGCACTGTATGAAGCTCTATATAGACGTAAACGTCATACTCCTTTGTGTTGGATTGAACTTGGTGAAAAGAAGATGGTTGGCCTAAAATTAATACAAGAAACAAAAGAAAATTTCTGACTAATTAAAGAAAAATTAAAAGCAACTTTAGATTGGCAGAAGTCATATGCTGATTTAAAAAAAAAAGAGAAATTGAATACGAAGTGGGAGATAAAGTATTTCTAAAAGTCTCTCTATGGAAAAAGATTATGAGGTTTGGTCGAAAAAGAAAATTAAGTCTGAGATTCATTGGACCATACGAGATTATAGAAAGAGTTGGGTCTGTTGCTTATCGGATAGCTTTGCCACCAGAATTAGACTGAATCCATAATGTATTTCATGTATCAATGCTCCGAAGATATAAATTGAATTCATCTCATATAGTGTCAATGGAAAACATTGAGGTACGACCTGACTTATCGTATGAAGAAGAACCGGGGCAGATTTTAGCAAGAGACATAAAAGAGTTGAGAAATAAGCAAATTCCTTTAGTAAAAGTATTGTGGAGAAGTTATAACATAGAATAAGCTACTTGGGAACCTGAGGAGACAATGTGATCACAATATCTGCAACTCTTCAGGTAAATTTCAAGGATGAAATTTCTTTAAAAGTGGAGAATTGTAACATCCCCATTTAAAAAAAAATGTAAAAGTAAGCTGCTTCAACAATGAAATGTGGCATTTTATATTCAGATCCAACAACTGGATCGGGTATAAGGTGTCACAGTATCTATACTTGAAATTTTTTGAAATGATTGGTATAAATTTAAGCTTATGTGATCTAAATTATAATGCCATGATGATAATTATATTAAATTGAGTATTAATGGTAATTAATAATGATAAGGCCATATTAAACAATCTCAAATAGAGTTAAGGGTATAGTTGGCACGCCATAGGATTAGTATTGATTTCACTGTGTTACTCTCGTATTCCAAAGGGTGGGAGAGTTCTCCTATTCCCTTAGGGTCGAGAACAATACTCTAATTCCCTGAGGGTTGAGTATATTCAATTCCCAAAGGGTCGTGAGCGTATATTGATATAATGATCCGTGTACCTGTCCTTAAACCCAATCTCAATTATATGGGCAAAAGAATGAAAACGATATGAGAACATAATTTGAAGTTTATGTGATTGCGTAATTAATTGATATATGAACAAATTATGATAACTAAACTTGATTGTTGATACATGAAAATGATATGTGAATTCCCTAAGGGAGCATCTAAAAGAAATGAGATACTATGTGGACAATGTGAAGATTATGTGGAAATTGTAAGTTGTAACACATTGAGGGTGGCATGGAACAACTATTTGATAAAAATATGTTTATTGTAGATGTTGTAAAATATATTTGATATGATGTACACTTACCATATGAAAATGTTATGTTTTAATTAGCATGGTTGTTTGACCCGTAGGACTCGAGCCCTACATTGTGAACCCATTTGATTTTGAATTAGTGTAAATTTCATTTGTGTAATATGAATTTCATAACTATTCTTTAAATGCATGTAAATTCCATCTTGTACTTAGATCTAGTGACTAGATCGAGTGTAGGGTGTTACACATACCTTTCTTCTCATTTTTATCTTTTTTTTTTAAGTTTTATGCTTGTTGATGGTGGCTATTGTTTATTTTTTGGGATAGGATTTTGGGTTTTGATTTGTGTTAGGTAACTTAAAGAGAAGGTTGTGGTGAGGTTAGATTTTTGGGTTAGGGTCACTGAGAGTCCGGTTGGGGCTTGAAAACAAGGTATGAGGGCTAATGTAGTTCGGGTTAGTGAGGTATTTAGGGTATTAAAGAGTTGGTCTAAGAGTGACGGTGAAGGTGGTGAAGGACCGAAAGTGGGGAATGGTCTAGGGGCTTGGTTCAACGGGTTTAGGTTGTGGATTTAGGTGTTGGTTTGGTTAGGTGGCGAGGGATTTGTTTAGGAGAATGAGATGAGGGTTTGTTTATATTGAAGGAATATTGAGGTTGAAAATGGCTCTGATAGGGTGTAGAAGTCAGAGGTTGAAGATGGTGAAGGGATGGTGGTGGTTGAAGGTGATTTGTTGATGTTAACACAATTTTTAGGTTTATTAGTATTTATGTGTGTTTCTAGGTTTATTCAAGTATTGAAGTTTGTATTGAAGTTTGATGGCAATTTTTTTTTTGAATAAAAGAAAAATAAGAAGAAAATAATTAGCTATTATGTAATTTTAAATATTTTATTTTTTTGAATTTTTTAAAATTTGTTTTAAAATTGTAAAAAGTTGCTGATGTCATATTAACAAAGTTAACAGGCATTAAACTTTTTAATCTATTTTAGGGTAATTTGACAAAGTTCACTAAGGCCACGCTTTGGTTATTTGTAATGGAATAGAGTCAGTAATGGAATAGAGTCAGAATGGAATAGAGTCAGAATAAGTAATTCAACTGCTTTGGTTGAATAGAATGGAATAGAGTCAGTAATAGAATTCTTGTGTTTGGTTGAATGGAATGATGTTGTAATAGCATAAGGAAAAGAACTAAAATGACCAGAATACCCTTAGCAGAATTTTTTTTAGGTAGATGATTATTGTTATTGTTATTAAATTTTAATAAGATTATTATTGAAAATAATTTAATAAAAATAATAAATAATTTAATCATATTTTAACATAATTATTATTAAATATAATTTAATAAAAATAATTTAATAACATTCTTAATATATTTATTATATGAATTAAAAAATCAAAATATATAATACTATAAAATATATATAATCTATTTTATTATTTTTAAACTGTAATGCATATTTAATGTGCTAAAATATCATTATTGAAACAAATAATTTAATTATTCTACAATAAAAAAATATTAGAAGTAATAAATAACTTGAGAATTTATATTTTGCATAAACATAATATTCATATATTAACAAAAGGTTACATGAAACATATATAAGTAAGTTAATTTTAACTTATGCCATGCATCTTTAAAGGCTAATTTTAATCAAAATAGATGAACTCCTGATCCTTGCTATGTATTAGTTAATTAATTTATGTGATTAAAGTACATGTCTTGCATGCTTTATATTATAGTATAGTATACATTTCTATTGCAATCCCTATAGTTTTTATATCTTGCTTTGTGCACCTTATCTAAGGATTGAAACATATGATTGACATGTTGATTTTTAGAAATAATTAGACGAAATAGATTAATATAATACCAAGCTAAAACATACCGTCCCAAATATTACAAACACAAAAAGTTACCAAAATATCATCAATACAACTATGATTTTTAATGGTCAAAGAATAAATCTTCCGACCCATTCCAATCGTATGAAGAAGGTAAACTAAAGAAAATGAGCATTTGCGTTGGATGATCCGAATTTTGTCAATGCTCAAAAACGTTCATCCACGCTTAAACCTTCTATTTCACATAATGTTGGATATAAATTTATAGCTTTTTCTTGGATGGTCTGAAATTAAATCTCGACTTTTGTTGAATTACCGCATCGGAGGCAATACTCCTATTGATTTGTTCGCCAACAACCCGCATGTTTTCCGCCAATAAAGTGGCAAAGATCATGAAATGAAGAAGAAACATGATCACTCGAATCGAATTCCTTTTTTCTTCTTTGAAGATGTAGAACCCCTTGGTTTCTAGTCAAGGTTGCGATTCTCAGAATTGAAACATCCATGTCATCCAAAGAGATATTAGCTTCACAATCATAGAATTCATTTCTTTCTTCATGAATATTTGTAGCAGCTACATCCTCAACATTTATTTCTTCAATGATATCAATGCAATGTTTGAGTATCTTTCCCAAAGGGCTCGATCTTTTGCGTAAATGGCAGTAAGTTGGTCGTAATAAGGGAAACTACGATGTTTAAATTGACCAACTTCTTTATGACTCTATAAAAAAGAGGAATTCATATTAGTTATAAGTTTGGTGAAAATAAGATAATAAAGACTTAAAATAATTCTTACATTTATATATGAGTTCCACACCGCATCTTCAAAGACAACGAGTCGCCTATGCTCATCCCAACCAAAACCGCTATTGTTTTTTCCATTAAGCATGTCATAAACGATTGACCAATCCCTTTTCAGTAGTCTAATCCTCGATTCAATATTAGGTTTAGCCTTCAACATTGAATTGGGTAAAACTTTTTCTAACATTCTTTCCAACTCATTTAAATAACTAGCTTTAAATCCCAGTATCAAGCATTAAAGGTTCCAACATTGTGCAAGTCGAGCATACAAGAAACCAACGCAAAGATCTTCTTCCGAAACCTATTTCCTTTTGGTTCCTCGAGAACTTTGGGAAGAAATATTTGATTCTGAAAAACTGACATAATTATCTTAAGAAAAAAAACAAATTAACATTTGACAACATTAAGACATAATAGGTAGCTAGATACCAGAATGTGCGCATAAGTGTGTGTTGCTGAATACAAATCCCTAGGGTTATCTATACTAGGGTCAGTAGCATATTATTAAACTTAGCCCAATCTTTCAAGGCTCAAATAAACATCAATAAAATTTTCAAACTCCAACAAACAAATAACCCCCAAAAAATATTGATTAAAAACCGTTGGTGAGATTCTGCACTAATTTGATAGAACTCAGGAAATCTCAACAAAATTGTCTAGAAACATTGATGTACTAAATTAAGCTATTATAGCCAATTAAAATTAGATTGAGGAACATACTAGCCCCCATGATATAAATAGAAGTAACATAAGATTTATTACAAAAAAGATAAAGCTTGACAATAACCTTCAATTTTCTAGCAAATTGCATACTGAATATCTCATATGGTTCCTAGAATAGGAAAAAGCAAACTAAGGTAAGTGGATGACATAGCATGTCTTGGAGTACTTAAAACCCCATGTAACAACTCATCTAAATTTCCAGCGACTAAACAGTTCAATTTGCGATGATTTAAAACAATTCAATTTGCAAAGAGCTTTACACTTCAATTCACAAGATGTAAATACTTCAACTTGCAAACACTAAAATAATTCAATTTACACTCATATTTTTTTCTACCCTAATATTCAAAGAAAGCTCATATCAATCCAGCTTCATATACATGTACGAAATAGTTCTTGAAAAGCAAAGAAGATACAGATATCACAAAATTCATCAATGAGATAAGCGTGGATACCAAATATTTGCAATTTTTATATACCAAATCCATTATTGATCATGCAACACGCCTTAGAACTAGCAAAACATAAACTAAAATTTCAAGTTAACTAGCAAAGACATAAACTTATGGACCGTCCAAGTTTGGGTGTCCTAATTTTGCAAAAGCTCAAGCGGTGTTGTATCCAGATCGTATTATGCATATCCGTGCTTCCCCGGAAATAAACTAAAAGTCATAGTAATTCTTCTATCTGTGTTCACAAATAAACCTGCAATTCTACATGCGTTTCAAAAGTAAAGGAACATAAAAAGCGGGATAAATTCGTAAATTCCAGAGAAAATACAACTTAATAAAATATCAAAGAATTTTAATGAACATTAACTAAATCCATGTTTACAATCGACACAAAAAAAAAAACATTTTGTTATGTCAAAAAGAAAACCAGAGTCCAAAGCCTAAAAATTATAGGTGTTTCTAAAACAACCAAATACAATGAAACAAAATAGACTAAACAGAGAACATAGTATTAGATCAAACATAGTTCATTGGAAACAAAGTGACAACATACTGCAATTTCAAGAAGGATAAAAAAGGTCAATAATAATAAGCATATACCGTAACAAAAGGAAAACGATGAAACCAACATCCAAGGCCGATTTGCAATCTTTGTTAAAAAAAAAAAAAAAAAAATTGATTTTCAAAGTCGATGATCTGTGCAAAATGGATAAAATTACCAAAGCATCAACCTTCGAATTTCCAAAATGACAACAGCTTAATTTATCCAAAACAAAAATCAATCAAAAGTTGCCATATATTCAAGCTCCAAATTAAACAATATAAGTAATATAAAACATTCACTTTCTGCAACAAAACTAGCAGGCAAAATCCTTTGATATAAGAACCAAAGCTCACTTTCCAGAACACACAGGCACACACATATATATTGGATATACGTTCGCTCCATTACAGGTGCAAGGAAACACAATCCATTTGCAAGCCTAAAAACCAACTCAAAATTTTGCATAAAAAGATAAACAAGAAATAAGCGAGATAGGTTTTAGCTCTTACACGACAAGGGCACAAGAATAAAAGCATGAAATTTGCAGGCAGGGGAATGTTATAATCAACCAAATGTTAACCAATATTATGAACAAGAATAAAAGCATGAAATTTGCAGGCAGGGGAATTGAACTTTATTTCAAGTTTTGCAGTAACAAAATGGCTAATTTCCCATTTCCACTATAACTTCATCCCTGAATGTATTAAATATCATGCATGATAAAACAATAAGAACAAAAAAATTGGTTCATAAAACCCAGTAAAAATGCAGACATCATGATCATAATATACATAAGCTTTTCTAATAATTACCACATCAAGAAAGTCAAATTCCATAAATCCAAAATAAATAAATAAGTAAGACTAGTGGCTTTAATCCTCATAAAAACAAAAACCGAAAAAAATAAAGCAAAGAAAAACAGCGTTCTCACTATATATAAGATACAAAACCTTGATCAAATCCCAGATTATTGAAGCAATCAAACAAGGTACAAACCCAATTCAAAAGTCATCACTTTTATATGTCTAAAATCAAACTAAACCGACCTCAAAATTTTTCTAGAAATGACTATCCAAAGATCATGAAAAGTCGTCACCTTTACATGTCTCTTACAAAGAAACTAAATCAACCTTGAAATAACACGATGAATGCTCAAGGCGAATGTAAAGCAAGAGAGCAGCAGATGGGGAAATAAGAAGGAAAAAAGGGAAATAAGATGAAGGGAAATAAGAAGGAAAAAAGGAAACGCAGATATAAGACGCAAAAGCTAAGTACCCAGACTTCAATTCCAGACGAATCAATCAAAAATCAAATACCCAAAACAAATTAACAACAAAAGAGTTAAGAAAAGAAAAATCGATCGCCAAGCACTTGCACTCGTAAACAATGAATCGGGAGAGGGTGGAGCAGTGGAGCCTTGTGGGGTGGCTTTGCTTTGGTAGCTTCTGTTTGCTCTTGCTTTTAGAGCTCTGGGTTGGGAGGGTAAAAATTGGAAAGGAATAGCTAAACGGTGGTTTGAGAAGGGAATAGAAATCCCCCAGAAATCAGCGAATTCTTTGCATACACACGTAATGGAATAAGCCCGTAATAGGCATTCCATTGAACCAAACGGGGGATTAAGGTGGGCCCATAGAATAAACATACCGTAAAAGTTAAAAAAGATAAAAAAAAATTAATAGAGATTAAAATAACTTTTTATTTTATAAAAGTAAACTTTTTTTTAAAAAATCTTCCTCTTCAATGAAAACCATATTCATTAAAAAAGAGAAGTTTTAATTTGATTTATATTATAATTATTGTTGTTAGAGTTTAAATTTAATTAAATCCGTGATATCAATTATGAATAGTTTGAAAAATAAAAGCAATAGAAGATAGAAGGGAATTTATTTTGAACCTGAATTTGGGTAGGAAATTACTTTATGCTTTCACTTGAATAACAAAAGTGTCGGAAAGAAAAATATGCTGCCACCTTAAGATAAGAATAATTTTGGCTTCCAACTAACTTTTATCCAAATATAAAATATCCTCCTATACTCTCTACAAATTGCTATCTTTTTTCATTTCGTTCGAAATATTCATTTCAACTTCCATAAATTCTTTGTAAAGACATGCACTTAATTTATAAGATCTTCAAAAGCCATGATTTAATTTCATAAATAAATATAAAATTGAATCTCTAAATTATAGTCTCATTATAATGACAAAAACTTTTAACCTAGAGGTTGATTCAAGTCGCACCTACAATTTTGTAGTTTAATTGATTAAAAGTGAAAAATCTAGTTTACTAATATTTAACTAATTCTTTTGATTCTTTAATTTTTCAGTTTAACTTATATGATTCAACTTCAGAACAATCAATTGAACCGACCCGTATTGGAAAAATATTTGTAATATATAATTGTTTTCCTAAGATGCAAGATGCCAAGTATGAAGAAGAAGCCATGGCCTGCTGTCCTATAAATAGATGTAACCTTCAACACCAAATAGCATCAAGCAAACAGCCACCATAACCCACTATTTATCCACAAACAATGGCATTCCATTATCCAGTACTCAATAAGAATGATCGCCTTCCTAAAGATTTTACACAAGACTTTTGCATGCTAGACGAATTATATAGTCGGCCACCGCCAGGAAGAGCATCCGTAAACAGGAGGGCTCCTCCTCCTCCTTCACCTTCTCAATATCCTCATGAACTTTCTTATCAGCAGCCATGGATGGGGTTCCGAAACCAGTTATTTTATCATCCGAGAGAGCGATATGTTATCACTAGCACTGAGGCTGCTCAAATCTATGGTGGAACCCTTTTAAACGATTTACCCAAGCAAAAAACCTAACCAAAAGCCAGGCACCTGTTTAGATGATCATATGTTCTACTTGCTATATTGTATGGGAAGCACCTATTATATCATATCTTTTAGATCATGTGTATTTAGGAGTTTGCTTCTTCTATTAATAAATAAACAAGTATAGTTCAAGAGTATTGGGTTTTTTCTTTAATATGCAGGGAAATTTATTTAAACTTTCGAGGTTGAGTAAAAAATTCAAGAAAAATACCAACGTCAAATTCATTAACTCTTAAAGTTATTTATTAAATGAATTTTAAATAAAATAACAATTTTATCCATTATTAATCAATTAATTTTTTTATCTTTAATCTTTACATTTAATAATAAAAGTTTAATTAATTATAAAAATATTTTAATTATTATATTATATTATATGTTAAACCTAATGTATTGATGAATTAAAATGTGTAATTTTTTTAAGTTATATATAGCCACAATTACAATTATAAAAAAGACATCTGAATATTTATAATCAAAGGTAATCATCATAAAGCACAATCAAATCAATAATCAGAATATATCATCATGAGCTTATTAAGAGATAGTGAACCCCTAAATGGGTTAGTATAGTTCTCAATAAGGGTTTTGTCTCTCGACTATAATAAGAATTCGTTTGAAGAGGCAACAAGTTCATAGGGTGTGAACATTTTGTCAAGTGCCTGATAAGGTTAACCCTGCAGATGCGTGTGATCACCCACTAAGAAAATCTTAACATTCACTCTTGGATAACCCTGCAGCGTGTGATAACCCTGCAGCACTCAGTAATGAGGATGTCCCGAAGCCGAAAGAGTTTGTGGGGACAAGGTCTGCATGCGATGTGGACAATTTCTTGTGGAGGATGGATAACTACTTACGTGTCAAAGGCATGGTGGATGATGCGGTTAAGGTAAATACTGCTTCAATGTTTCTTACTGATATTGCGCTTTTATGGTGGCGAGGCAGGACCTCAGATAAAAGGCAATGTGAGATTGGGACGTGGCAAGAGTTCCAATGTGAGTTGAAGGGACAGTTTTACCCAGAGTTTGCCGAGGAAGAAGCTTGGGCAAAGTTGCAAGGGATAACACAACGGAGCATAGTGGGGGAGTATGTTCGAGAGTTCAAGGAACTCATGCTCCAAGTTTCAAATGTGACAGAGAAAGAAGCATTGTTTTCTTTTTAGAATGGATTGAAGTCGTGGGTTAGACAGGAGGTGGAACAAAGAGATGTCCAAAAGCTGTCGGAAGCCATGATGGTAGCGGAATCTGTGGTTAAGCTTGGTCTAGGGAAAGACAAGCTTAGGTCTTCCAAGTCCGAGGAAAGGGGCGTACGTGAAAAGGATCACAAGGAAGACAATGAGGATGGCAATAGCAACGGAAACAATGGTGGTAATGGGAAACCACGAGTTGGGAAGAAGAAACCCAAGAGGAAAAGGGACAAGCTGAAATGCTTTCTCTGTGACGGTCCACATATATTGAAGAAATGTCTAAAAAAATCCGCGCTTAAGAAGAAGTCGAAGGGTAAGGCCTTGGGACTTGGTTCGAGCGCAAGGAGTGTCGAAGCGAAGGAGGCAGAAAGCGAGAAGAAGCCATTGGAGTGCTTCTTGTGTCATGGTCCGCATAGGTTACGAAAGTGTCCTAGGAAGTCTGTCATCGAAGGGAACGATGGAGTAGACAAGGAGCCCAAAAACCTTGGTTCGAGCAAGGGAAAAGCCGAAGCCAAGAGGGTAAAGAGGAGTAAAGAGAAGCGAGTAAAGTGCTTCTTATGTCGTGGTCCACATGAGTTACGAAATTGTCCAAAGCAAGCCGAAGTCAAAGGAAAGGCAACGTCTGAGCTTGGTGAGTCGTCGGAGGGCCTTCCACCTAAGGAAGAGGTGAGGTTGTCATCGAACTTAGAAGAAGAAGTTGCGATGAAAACAGTGAAGCTGGGATCAATGAGGCTCAAGTCGAGTGAAGCGTCGGAGTTGGCTGAGTCATCGACAAGGCTTCCACCTATGGGAGAGGTGGATGGTGCATCGGACTTCAAGGGGAAAGAAGCGATGCAAGTGGGATAGGTTACCCGAGTAAATGCAAAGGTACATTCAAACACTTCGATAGTGGGTTGCATTCTAACTTGTTGACTTTGCAAGAACGTAGGGGCCCTTTCGAAGTTCTTGAGCAAAGAGGCTGAGAGACTGTGGGCA
The DNA here is from genome assembly GCA_025698515.1 of Gossypium sturtianum. Taxonomy (NCBI): domain Eukaryota; kingdom Viridiplantae; phylum Streptophyta; class Magnoliopsida; order Malvales; family Malvaceae; genus Gossypium; species Gossypium sturtianum. The sequence continues at coordinate 122,715,635 of CM046952.1, forward strand.
AAACGAAGCCAAGTGTTGTGAATCAAGAGGATTCTGTTCGAGTCAAGTTAGAATGTGGGTAAGAGAGTGACATAACTTCTTGTCGTCGAGATGTACAAACGAGTAGGACGGTTCGAGTTAAGAAGTGACGTAAGCGGAGGCAGAAGTCCCGAAGGAAGGGGAAAGCTAAGGCGTCGAGATGAGATTGAGGCGAATGAAGTCAGTGCCATTCAAAAGTCACAACGAGGACGTTGCGAGAATGGGTGGGCGAAAATGTCACAAGCTGCAGTTCAAAGCCCGTGACCATCGCACCAAATGTATCCGATAGAGGTTTATTGTTTAGATGGGGATCATTTGGCCCACGAGAACTGGCCTAATTCAAGGAACTGTTGGAGAAGCCTGTCATATTGAAGCATGGTTGGCCCGATAACGAATATATGACAACTTAGGCTAATTTGGTAACTGATTTTAGAAGATAGAGGGAATCATATCTTGTAAAGATTAGATTGGATTTGATATGGCATATCTTGTAAATCCCTAAAATCAAGGGATATGGTTAATCTCGTCCGTCAATGTAAATGTATCTTGACCGTCGATTTTGGGGGAGCTCAACTATAAATAGAGAGCCTCCCCTTCATTTGTACTCACTCCATTCATTGTTTCATTATTCTTTGTGAATAAGAGAATAGAGAGCATTTACTCAAACACTTTGTGTGCGTCCTTTCTATTGTTCTTTTGGTTGCATCTTTTGGCATAAATCACTTCCGCTCTACAATTGGAGCCTTGGAGGAGTTCTTAAGGAATCCTCACTTGAGTAAAGGCTGACTTAGGCGAGTTTTAACGAACAGATCGCCTAAGGCTGCACAGATCGCGAGACGAAAGATCTACCCCCGTGACACTAGGTCCAGCTAGTCCGTACCTTTGATTTTGAAACTGTTAAAGATTTTGAATGTTTCCATTGATGAATTTAGTGATTTTTAATGTTAAATGATGAATTTGAAATATTAGTTGTTATTTAAAAGTATTTTGTTAAGTGATATTTGATGAATTTATCGATTAAGGACTAAATTGATAAATTAATAAAAGAACAAGGATTTGATGTGAAATTGTTGCAAAAATGGGCTGAAATGGATGCCATGAATATTCGTCTAGTGTAAAATTTCAATAAAATGGTTAATTTTCATGTTTTAGGCTTAAGGACTAAATTGAATAAAAGTAAAATGTTAGGGAAAATTTTGTGAAAATGTAAAAAATGACTAAATTTCATAAAATACATTGTTTTACTATCTAAATTAATAGATTGGATGAAATTATTAATTTAGATCAAGATCGGGTGGAAAATTGAGGAGAATGTAAAATAACCAAAATGCCCCTGTACTTTGACATTTCTGCAATTTAGCCAGGTAAGTTCATACGTTTAAATAAAATTTTAAATTATGTTTTAAATGCTATCATTTTATAATATTAAATTATGTCTTGACGGAAAATCCAACGGCATATCGACAATCATCGACCAATGAAAAGGGATAACTTCGGCTATAGATTAATGAAAAGGGCTATCTTCGGCCATCGATTATGAAAAGGGATAGCTTCGGATATTGATTATGAAAAGGGATAGCTTCGGCTATCGATTATGAAAAGGAATGGTGACGACCATCAACTATGAAAAAGGATGGTGACGACCATCGAATATGAAAAGGGATTGCTTCGGATATAGATTATGAAAAGGGATGTTAACGGCCATCAACTAAGAAAAGGGATGGTGACGAGCATCGATTAATGAAAAGGGATGGTTTTGACCATCGAATATGAAAAGGGACGGTTGTGACCATCATTTAGCACAATTTTTGTGAGCTCCGGTAAGGGTTCCGATTAACTTCACTACTACAAATATGGAAAGGTATGATATACCAATGATCAAAGTATGAATATTCATGTTTATGAAAGGTATGATATAAGTGATGCTATGTTACGTACTGATAGTACTAGTAAGAACATATGTTTTCTCCCTACTTATTGGTTAATTTGTGCCCATTTAGTTATCTTTAGCACATACTTTAGCATTTTCAGTTCAGTAAATTACATTTTATAACTCAGTGGATCTCAGCCTATTTATCCTTAATTTTGTCATATTTTGGTACTGATGTCATTGCATGGGTAATTTCAGATTGCGCCCAAAATTGTCGCTGCACATGACAGCTGTCCGAATAGGAACAAAAATGCGTGAGCTATCCACTCTGGTACAACTAACTTGTACGTATAGAGGCAACATGATTCTGATGAAAGGACACATGGGCTATTTGGGAAAATATATATAAATATTGACTAAAGAAAAAATGGGAGAGTTTTTTTTTGGATCATCTTCTTCAACTTACCTCATGAAGCTTTCGGCTATGTTGGCTTAAGCTCCGACGGGTGAACCGACGTGAAAAGGATGCAGACCAGCTCTTGACGAGGAGCCTTAAGTGTGACATAAGAGGGGATAGATAGAATTAAGTCGAGTTGTCTAGGAATAGTATTCTCCGCTTGTTTCTTTTATTTTTCTTTTCTAACGCTGGAGATTACTTTCGATTTCATGTTAGTATGGAAGTGCACATAATTTCTGGGTTTAATTTTTTTTATTCAATCTTGCTTCTATGTTTTAATCTTTGGGTTTCAATGTTTTTAGCATGAAAGTGTTATTGCAGTCACTAACATTGGAAGGTGCAATGACAGTTTAAGCTAACAAGTATGACAACGGAAGTTACTTGAGGATTAGAGGAATTTAATCCACTTGTTCTTAATGGTGTTCCATTGCCATCATCGGAAGGTGTGGCTAATGTGCATGTTTAAGTCTTAGATTAAATATAGAAGTTAAGCTTGGTAAGATATTCATTGCAGTTTAATGCATCAACAATCACCTATCCTTTTTACCTTGTGAGCACTTAGCATTTTGTTGAATATTCACGTTAGGGATCCTAGTTTCTCACTATCATATTTTATCTTATTATTTTCAAGTTATTGGTTCGACAACTACCCTCACAATTCATCTCATTTTATCTATTTATTGCACTGATATTAATAGACAAAAGACAACCATCCTCGTGGGATCGATATACGACAGAATCATATCTGTCTACTATACTTGCATCGACAATGTACGCTTGCACATTATTGTTGTGACGTTAAACAACAGACCAAGTTTTGGCACCGTTGCAGGGGATAGCGTTTTTTATGTTTATTTTTGTTTGTGTTTTTGGACTTTATTTTCCTTATATAATATTTAGTATTCACTAACTGGTTTTTCTTTGTTGCTATTTCTTCAACTTCATTTTAGGTGTTTTATGACCTTAAGCAAGTCGGATTTTCTTGCCGATTTTGATCCAGAAATTGAAAGGGCTGTTCGGAGTAGACTTTGAGAACAAAGAAATATGGCTCTACCAGGGGACAATGCAGCCATACCCCCGATGCAACAGCAAAATGTTAATAACCCATTGTTGCTGCAAGATGCTCACATACAAAATAGGACTATACAAGAATTTGTGGTACCTTTCTTGGATGATTTACAACCGGGAGTTGTTAGGCCAGCAATCTAAGCTGGGAATTTTGAACTCAAGCCAGTAATGTTTCAAATGCTGAATTCTAATGGAGAATATGTTGGACTGCCACATGAAGATGCGAGAGAACATCTTAAATTCTTTTTATTTATCTGTGCTTCCTTTAGTCAACAAGGTATTTCTGGTGATGCCTTGAAGATGCAATTATTTCCTTATTCCTTACAAGGAAGAGCCCGTACTTGGTTTTTTGGGCTACCTGCCGGATCAATTACTTCTTGGAATGCACTAGTAACACAGTTTGTTTTGCGATTTAACCTGTCGACAATAAATGCTCGTCTTCGAAATGATATTACTGCTTATCATCAGCTGGATGATGAAAATGTTCACACCACATGGTAATGTTATAAATCTTTACTTTGATGTTGTCCCATGCACGACATTCAACAGGAAACATAAATTGAAATATTTTATAATGGGCTGAATTCACACACGAGGAATCTTGTCGACGCATCAGCCAATAGACCTTTACTGGATTGTACTTATAATGATGCAATTGGAATTCTTGAGAGCATTGCTCAGAATGATTATCAATACCCTATCTCTAGAGCTACACAAGCAAAAGCTACTCTGAGAGTTATTGAATTAGACACAATATCTGCACTTAGTGCTTAAGTTTCTTCTCTTGTAAATATGATAAAAAATATACAAGGGACTAGTGAGGTTGCACCTATACAAGTCGTTCAACAAGTTGATGTTCCTACCTTTTTTTGTGAGATTTGCAGTGACAATCACAACTATGAAGATTGTCCACAACATGCAGAGAATGTCTTTTATGTCAGTAACATCTGTAACAATTCTTACGGCACCTCTTATAATAATTCTGCACACAATCAACAACTTGGGGAACTTAGAATGCTGGACAAAATGCTGTGACATTCCGATATGGGAGTATATCCACTCAAGGCAATTATAATTTAAGATAAGGGAATTACAATCCTCAACAGTAGAACTACAACCAGCACACTCAGATGCATCCACAACAAGTCCAGACACATCTACACCAAAATTTGATGCAGGCACAACACTCTTCAATACCGAATCAGCATGTTCAAGGACATCGACAACAACCGTACACTCAAGCTTCTCCTTCTGACTCGTTAGTAGCGCTTGAAGCTTTAATGCGGAAGCATATGATTTGCACAAAAGCTATTATGCAAGGGAATTCATCTTTTATTCGGGTGTTGGAGGTGCAAGCAGATGTATCTCTACCTTTACCTTTCCCACAAAGATTCAGGAAGAATGAGCATGACAAGCAGTATCAGCAGTTCTTGGACACACTGAAGCAACTATAGATCAACATTCCTTTAGTAGACACTCTGGTACAAATTCTAAGTTATGGGAAATTTATGAAACACCTCTTGTCCAAGAAGAAGAAGCTTACTGATATTGAAACTATTGCACTCACAGACGGTTGTAGTGCTATTTTGACAAGCAAGTTGCCCCCTAAATTGAAAGATCCTGGGAGCTTTACCATCCCATGTTCAATTGGCAATTGTTATTTGAGTAAGGCTTTATGCGACTTGGGAGCTAACATTAACCTAATGCTACTATCTACTTTCAGAAAGTTGGGAATTGGTCACATGAAATTTACTACAGTGACATTACAACTAGCTGATCGATCCTTGGCTCAACCTGAAGGGAAAATCAAAGATGTCTTAGTTCGTGTGGATAATTTTGTTTTTCCGGCTGATTTTATTATACTTGACTGCGAGGCAAACAAGGAGGCTCCCATAATCTTGGGACGACCATTTTTAGCCACTGGCTGAACTCTTATTGATGTTTACAAAAGTGAACTAACCATGCGGCTTAATGACGAGCAAGTCACCTTCAGTGTTTTTGAATCTATTCAATGCAAGGACAAAGAAGAATGCCACACTGTCGATGTGCTAAATGATCTAATTACGAAAGAATTCAATGACCAAAGCACAATACTTTCTGAAGAGTTTGCAGTGACATCGGATGATGAATTCATAGATGATTGTGATAGCATGTTTGAAGCTAATAATATTGAACTCAGGCGTGGATGGCAGATCGAATCTTTAGATTTAGCCAACAGAACAGCTCCAATTTTTAAGCCATCTATCGACGAAGCTCTTACTCTGGATTTGAAACCACTTCCTACTCATCTTAAATACGTCTTTCTTGGTGATAATAATACTTTTCAAGTTATTGTCTCTGCAACACTGGATGCAACTCAAGAAGAGAAATTGGTCCATATTCTTAAGTAACATAAACGAGCTATTACTTGGAGCATTTCCAATATCTGAGGCATTAGTCCATCTTTTTTCATGCACAAGATCAAGTTGGAAAATGAAGGCAAGCAATCGATTGAGCAACAAAGAAGATTAAACGAGAAGATGAAGGAAGTTGTTACGAAAGAAATTATAAAATGGCTTAATGCTGGAATTATTTACCCTATTGCTGATAGCACTTGGGTAAGTCTAGTGCAATGCGTTCCTAAGAAGAGTGGCATCACTGTGGTTAGCAACGACAAAGATGAATTAATTCCTACATGCATTCCTATGGGATGGCGATTCTGTATAGATTATTGCAAAGTTAATACGGCCACAAGGAATGACCACTTCTCACTTCCTTTTATTGACCAAATGTTGGATAGGCTTGCTGGAAAAGCCTATTACTGCTTCTTAAACGGCTATTCTGGATACAATCAGATTGCTATTGCACCAGAGGATCAAGAAAAAACTACCTTCACTTGTCCCTTTGGTACTTTTGCTTTTCATCTAATGCCTTTCGGTCTTTCAAATGCACCAGCCACATTTCAAAGGTGCATGATGACAATATTCTCGGACATGATTGAAGACTCTTTAGAGGTTTTTATGGATGATTTCTCAGTCTATGAGAATAATTTTGATCATTGCGCATACAATTTGGATAAAGTATTGTAGCGATGTGAAGACACACATCTTGTTCTAAAATTGGGAAAAATGACATTTTGTGGCAACTGAAGGCATTGTGTTAGGCCATCATATCTCTCGTCAAGGAATTAAAGTTGACAAAGCTAAAGTGGAAATTATTGAGAAATTACCTCTACCGACAAATGTGAAAGGTATTCGCAGTTTTCTTGGGCATGTGGGGTTTTACTGAAGATTTATTAGAGATTTCTCAAAAATTGCAAAACCTATGCTTATTGCTGGAACAGAATCAAAAATTCTTCTTTGACGATGCATGTCTGGGTGCATTAATTCAATTGAAGACGCAGCTAGTGAATGCACCCATTGTTGCTGCACCAGATTCGTCTCAACCTTTTGAAGTTATGTGCGATGCAAACGACTTTGTTGTGGGTGCTGTTCTAGGACAACGTAAGGGAAAAATATTTCTCGCCATTTATTATGCTAGTAAAACTCTTACAGAGGCTCAAATCAACTATACCACTACAGAGAAAGAGTTATTGGCTGTAGTCTTTGCTTTCGATAAGTTTTGTTCTTATCTTATCGGCACAAAGGTTATTGTATTTATTGATCACTCGGCATTGAGATATCTTTTTGCGAAGAAAGATACAAAACCAAGATTGATACTCTGGATCTTATTGTTGCAAGAATTCGGCATCGAGATAAAAGACCGTAAGGGTTCAAAAAATCAAGTTGCAGACCATCTGTCTCGATTGGAAGTTGGCAGCAAAGATGGAAACATATTTCAAATTGTCGATGCATTCCCAGATGAGAAGTTATTTTTTGTAGATGCAACACCTTGTTATGTAGATCTGGTTAATTATTTAGTATGCGGAAAACTTCCATTGGGTGTCATAGGCTATAAAAAAGATTGATTTCTTTGTGAAGTAGTGAAGTATCATTGGAACGAATCGTATTTATTCAAGGGATGCAATGACAACATTATTCGGCGTTGTGTTCCAAAAGAGGAGACACTTTGAATCCTGAAGCATTGTCATGATACTCCTTATGGAGATCATTTCGGTGGCATGTGAACTGCCACTAAGGTTCTCCAATCAGGATTTTACTAGCCTTCATTATTCAAAGATGCCCACAATTTTGTGAATCAATGCGATAGGTGTCAGCATATAGGTTCTATATCCCGACGCAATGAAATGTTGCAGTAGCCAATTATGGAGGTTGAATTATTTGATATTTGGGGTATGGATTTTATGGGACCATTTCCAAGTTCATTTGGAAATCTTTATATATTAGTAGTTGTTGGCTATGTTTCGAAGTGGGTTGAAGTTGTAACAGTCCCAATGGATGATGCAAAGACAATGCTTAAAATTTTTCGCAAGCAATATACTCACTCGCTTTGGCACACCAAAGGCATTGATTAGTGTACACACTTTCATTGCAACCAAGTGGTAGCTATATTGAAAAGATATGGAGTCAATCATAGAATGGCTACTACTTATCATCCGCAAACTAATGGACAAGCCGAAGTGTCGAATCGACAACTTAAAAACATTCTTGATAAGGTTGTCAACACTTCAAGGAAAGATTGGTCTTCCAGATTGGATGATGCTTTATGGGCTTTGCGGACAGCATACAAAACTCCATTAGGGATGTCACTGTATCAATTGGTTTTTTGGAAAGCATGTCACTTGCTAGTTGAAATGGAATAGAAAACAATGTGGGCAACTAAACAAGTGAACATGGACTATGAAGCTGCTGGAAAGAAAAGACTGTTTGATATCACTGAACTAGAGGAGATTAGGTGAAATGCCTATAAAAATGCTGCAATTTACAAGGAAAAGACCAAAAGATGGCATGACAAAATTATTTTGCAACGGAAATTTATCGCGGGTCAACAAGTTTTATTATTCAATTCTAGACTGAAATTGCACTCGGGTAAATTGTGTTCTCGTTGGTCTGGACCTTTCGAAGTTGTCGAAGTATTTCCTCATGGTGCAGTCACAATCAAAGGTTTAAATGATGGACACCAATTTAAAGTGAATGGTCAATGATTGAAACCTTATCTTGGGAATATCGATCAAAAGAAGGCAGAGACCATTAAATTGGTCGAACAATTTTAATTTTTCTTTCTTTCTTTCTTTTTTTTGCAATTTATTACTAGGTAATTTTATTTTATTTTTGCTTCTGTTCAAAATTGTTTTATTATTTTTTTATTTTTGCAGAATAAATAGGTACCATTGTCGACGCACTTGGGTTCTATTGTCAACGTAGTTCGTACTTTTGTACTGTCACTTCTGACTCAGCAAGAATGAGGGCAACTTAGGAAATTCAGATCCCACTGTTTGATCAAAAGTCACCTAGCCGTATGACCTGTCTGAGCGGGTGCAATTCTCATTGGATGTAATTATTCCTGCCAGCTTTATTTCCCTTCAGAAAATCACGTCTTTCTATTTTCTTCTTTCACTCACTATAAACCCCTCTTCGCTGTGCCGACTGTGAAACACCCAAACAGTAATTTTTATTCCCTTTCTCTTCCCCAAGTTCGTACCTTTACACCTTTAAAACATCTTCACTCCACAAAACAAGCAAAATATGGCAAGAACGAGAGGATCAATTAAGAAAGCTGCCATATCCTGTTGAAGAACACTCATCTTCTGCAACTGCGGTTCGTGAGTCAGAATCCTTCATGCCAACAGAGAAAAAGGAGCCGGTGATCTTTTTAACGAAAGCAGCCAATGAACGATTTCAAAACAACATCTTAAAGTGAAACTTCCACCCAGAATAAGGCATTCTCCTTTCACAACAGCAAGACTTGGGCAAATAAGTTTTTAGAACCATCTCTAAGTTGAAGTGGGAAACTTTCTACAGGCATCCTGGAAGCTATTCTCCTTCATTGGTATGTGAGTTTTATGCTAACCTTTATGACCATGATTTGGAGTTTATCTTTGTTCAAGAAGGTTTAATCCCATGGGATGCTACAAAAATCAATGAGCTATGCAACACAAAGGTGGATGTCGATGAACACTCCAAGTTTATTGAGGATATCACAGATGACAAAAGGGACCTGCTGGTGAAAGATTTATATATCGAAGGAGCATTGTGGACGGGTTCACATCAAAGGAATTACATGATGCACCGCCACTTCCTGACACTACAAAGCAAAATCTGGTTTCATTTTGTCAACTACAGGCTATTTCCATCTACTCACAGCACCATAGTCAACCTTGATAGAATGTGACTGATACATTCAATTGTCAAGGGCAGAAAGATTGATGCCAACGCAATACTCCACCAGGAAATTGCTGACTGCGCCATAAGGCAAAATGTAATTTTTTTTCCTATCATTGGTGATGCTACTGTGCCAGCGAAAAGGGATCGTGCCCCGTGATGATGAAGAGATCTTGGAAAATTAGGGCCCGATCAATGAAGTGTCTATTGAAAGAATTACTCGTGGCAAAGATACACCGACAAAGAAGGAGACAGAGACTAGCAAGACAAGGAAGGGCAAAACTACAGTAGAAAGTAAAGGAACAAACTTTACTGTAGAGACATCATTGCTGCGCAAAATGAAAGATATCAAGAAGTTGGCCAATTCCATCAACAATAAGCAGATCAGGCTTGTCGCTACTATAGAGGATATTGACAGATCACAAAATTTGTTCTACGGTTATACTAGAGCCTATAACAGCTTTATTGTAGCCATATTACGTCAATTAAGCCTGACCACACTCCCAGGATTTCTATTGTTCCCGCCGATTATCTGAGAGTATGAACCCTCCTCTGAAGAAGATGACCTAAGGAACCTAGACAGATTGGTAGAATCCCTTCCCATTGTGCACATCTCTGATGTTGAGAAAGAAGAGGACTCAAGGGACGTTAAGGAGTGCATGCGAAGGATTGATAGCCTGGTCGAGGGTGACTTCATTGATGGTAAAGAAGCACCTGTTGTTGAGGAGGAAGTTGCTGTGGAAGAGGAGGACGACCGTGTTAAAGTTGTGAATGAGAAGACCGAGGAAGAAAATACTGTAACAGAAGCTGCCGAGAAAGAATATGTTGAGGACATTGTCAATACATCCAAGTTTTTGGATGTAACTAATGATAATCTGGAGCGAGATGAAGCTAGACCGGCGGAAGCTGCAGAGGTAACTAGTGAGGAGCACCATAACTCATTGGCGATAGTGGTCTATACCAGACCACTCAAGGTGACCCCACCTACACAAGAAGCAGCCAAGATGCCGGGGCAGAGTCAGAACCTGAGGAGCGATCCAAGGATCGTGCAAAGCTCAAAGAAAAGAAGAGAAAGCACTCCAAAGACAAAAAGCGCAAGAAGAAGGAAAAAAGAGGAGGAAGAAGAAACATCGTGCAGCCATATTGATGGCTGAGGAAAATTGAGTTAGTTTATTTTACATTTTACCTATAGTATTCATGCATTGCAAGTAAATGCAGTTTTCATTTTATTAGTGAACATTATCGTTGCATTGTTATTGTCATCGCATTTCAATCATAGTGCATTGGGAACAATGCGAACTTTAAGTTTGGGGGAATACATATGGGGATTGGAAATACAACCACATTTCAAATTAATTTTTTTTATGAAGCATGCAAGGTTTATTTGTGATTAATGCAAATGTGTTGAATTCTTTTTTGTTACATTCGATGCTTAATTCTTGAATCATGTGAACTATTAATGAATGAGTTGGATAAATTTGACTGAATGTTGTATCTTCAATTCTTTGATGAATGATTTAGGCTTGCATTAATAATGGATAACTAGTAGAATTCCTTGAACCTTGAATGAATCTGTCTTTTACAGCTACTCCTATATATATAGTTATGAATAAGTGACACTCCAAAGTGGGTGTATTGTGAAATGTTAAAAAGGAAATACTCTAATGCAAGCGTTAGAAAAATGAATCTAGCCAAAGGCTGTCACTGCATGAGTGTGTGTCGGCACAATTACGTACTTCATGGGGGTTTGTTGCACTCCATCTTTACTTCTCAGGAACAAGGGTACAGTAAATCAACGATATCCCTTATTCAAAGACAAAAAAAATAAAATAAAATAAAATAAAAATATATATGTATATATAATAAATGTTGTATTGGTAGATAGAATTTAAGATTTGAAGCATGATGCTGGTTTTGGTAAAGATGAAATCTTATTCATTCATACTTATGTATTGTCGATGCAATATTCTGTCATCTAAATGTGAATCATTCATTGGAATTTTAGGTGATTAAAGTTGCTAGAATGATCATTTACCTTAGCGAATTCTTGTATAGCCTTGCCAGTTTCTGTTTTACTTGAGAACAAGTAAAAACTCAAGTTTTAGGGTGTGATAGTACTCGAAAGAACATATGTTTTCTCCCTACCTATTGATTAATTTGTACCCATTTAGTTATCTTTAGCTCATATTTTAGCATTTTCAGTTCAGTAAATTAATTTTATAACTCAGTGGATCTCAGCCTATTTAGTTATCTTAAATTTGTCATATTTTAGTACTGATGTCCCTGCATGGGTAATTTTAGATTGCGCCCAAAATTGTCGCCGCACCTGATTGCTGTCCAGATAGGAACAAAAATGCGTGAGTTGTCCAGTCTGGTACAACTAACTTGTACGTACAGAGGCAACATGATTCTGATGAAAGGACATCTGGGCTATTTCAGAAAATATATATAAATATTCACTAAAGAAAAAATGAGAGAGTGTTTTTTGGATAATCTTCTTTGACTTACCACGTGAAACTTTCAGCTATGGCGTCTTAAGCTCCGACGTGAAAAGGATGCAGACCAGCTCTTGACGAGGAGCCCTGAGTGCGACACAAGAGGGAATAGATAGATTCAAGTCGAGTTGTCTAGGAATAGTATTCTTTACTTGTTTCTTTTATTTTTCTTTTCTAACGCTGGTGATTACTTTCGATTTCATGTTAGTATGGAAGTACACATGATTTCTGGGTTTAATGTTATTTTATTCAATCTTGCTTCTACAATTTAATCTTTGGGTTTGAATGTTTTTAGCATGGAAGTGTTATTGCAGTCACTAACACTGGAAGGTGCAGTGACAGTTCAAGCTAACAAGCATGATAACGAAAGTTGCTTGAGGATTAGAGGAATTTAATCCACTTGTTCTTAATAGTGTTCCATTGCCATCATCGGAAGGTGTGGCTAATGTGCATGTTTAAGTCTTAGATTAAATATAGAAGTTAAGCTTGGTAAGATATTTATTGTTGTTTAATGCATCGATAACCACCTATCCTTTTTACCTTGTGAGCAGTTAGCATTCTGTTGAATATTCACGTTGGGGATCCCAGTTTCTCACTATCATATTTTATCTTATTATTTTCAAGTTATTTCTTCGACAACTACTCTAACAATTCATCTCATTTTATCTATTTATTACACTAACAATAATAGACAAAAGACAACCATCCTCGTGGGATCAATATCCGACAGACTCATATCTTTCTACTATACTTGCATCGACAGTGTATGCTTTCGAATTATTGCTGTGACGTTAAAAAACCGACCAAGTACCTATATCTTACCATGTGATGATATTGCTAAGTTATGTGTTTAATCACTAGCTTGTGGCTATGGTTAATGTTATGTTTATGTTTTATGTGTATTCAAATTAAATGGTAAGTGTTGAATAAGAACTAAGACATGTTTATATGGAACTCAATGGAATGGTGATACATGGAAAAACATGATATGTTGTGATGGATGATAAATCCAATGGAATCATACTCAAGTATAATGGTTATTCATGTCAAATTCATATAAATCATGTTTAAATGAACTAACATGTGTTGTTGATGTGCTAGGGCTTATGCCAAGCTTGTGGATATGATTGATGTTTATGATTATGCTTATACTATGCATACGAAACAGGTAAGGAAAGGAAATGAAACAGTAAGTACGTAGTTGGGATGAATTATGATGTATTATATGTGAGAAAATTGCTTATGCTATGGATAAATACACTGAATCGAGAGTTAATAATGTTGTTTAGACTTATGATAAGCATTGGTGACGGAATGGAAAGTAAGTAAATAGAAAGATAAATAATCTTATAAAAGGGATTGATGATATATATTATGTCTCATGAAATCCTATCATGTTATGAATGGTTAATAAATATGCGACATTAATAAACTTACTCATTTGTGAGTTGATGATCATATAGATTTATGAATCTTATAGAATTGGTATAGAATTATGTTTATTCTATAAAGTTTAATATTGAAATGGAATATTATGCTTAAAGTTTATACGAGCTTACTAAGCATTCATTGCTTACGTCATTATTTTCCTTTACTTTACAGATTTTTGAAAGCTCGATCGAGTTGGAAGCTAGTCGGAGATCCATCACACTATCCATCGATTTTATCGGTAGTTTTTTATGATTTGGTCGAGGTTATAATGGCATGTATAGGTGTTTTGTGTTTGATGATATGGCCACTATGTTTGGCTTGTAAATATGGTTTTATGATTGATAACATTTTCACTTTTTTGGACTTGATGGCTAATGTTGAAATGGGTTAGTGATGATATGTTTTGAATGGCCAAATTGGTATGCATGTGTGTGATATTGGCGTGTAATGTTGCTTTAAATTTGTGAAACTTATGTTATTTTGATGCCTTGATGGTTGGTGTGCTTTTGGCACTTTGATGCTTAATGGTTGGTGTTATATGATCAAATTGATGCATGATTTTATGGCCAAAGTGGTATGTGTTGGCATGGTTGCAAAGTGATCATTTAGGGTATGTTTTGATATAGGACTTAATCAAATATGTTTGGCTGAATTATGAACATTTGGACCTAAATTTTGTATGTATATATATTGGATGTTGGAACCATTTGGTAATGGTTAGTTTTGTGTATTTATATGGTTTTGATACATAAGAGAAGTGGTTCAAATAGTAAAGTTATTTTGTTATGGTATGAATCTAAATTGGTAAGGTTGGTATATGTTAAAAGTGGTATGTTTTGGTATGGAAACAAGTAAGTTGCTAATGGTTAAATATGCACATGTTTAAGTATGTTTAATATGTGTGTTTGGGGTGCCTTTACGGCATATTGGTTGAATGGAAATTGGTCATTTTATGCATAGTTGAACATGTTTCAATACCTTGGTCATATGTGCAAATAGCTTGTGTAGGTATGCTTGAATTGGGTGAAATAAATGGCTTGAATTTGTCCTATTTCTTGTCCACACGGCCTAAGACACGGGCGTGTGCCTCAGCCGTGTGTGACACACAGCCATGCGACACGGTCGTGTGTCCCCTGTAGGTTTTTAAATGTTGCATTTCGAGAGTTACACGGCCTAACACACGGGCTTTTGACTTGGTCGTGTAACCCAAGTCAGAGAGTTACACGGGCACGGACACAGGCTGGAACACGGCTGTGTGTCCCTATTTCGAATGTCCACATGGCTTGAGACACGGGTGTGTGGCTTAGTCGTGTGAGTCACACGGTCTGGCCACACATCCGTGTGAGCCCTGTAGTGTGAAATTTTCCATCTTTTTCCATGAATTTTTAAATGTTTTCGATTTAGTCCCGAATCATTTCTAAACTGTTTCTAAAGCCTCGAAGGCTCGATGAAGGGACGATATGCATGTGTTTGAATGGAATATGATGTGATTCATGAAATGATTTGGAATGAATGTTTTGATGTTATATTTTTACGGTAATGCTTCGTAACCCTATTTCGACGACAGATACGAGTTAGGGGTGTTACATTCAGTGGTATCGGAGCTACGGTTTAGTCGGCTCTTAGACTGAACGTAGCATGTATGAAGTCTAGAAATACATGTCATTATATAACTTGTGATAGTGTGATGTCTCCTGACTCTAATGAAATTTTTTTCAATATCAGACAGAGATGTTTTCCAACCAAGCAAATTTCGATAATGCTGAAAGTGAAGTTCATAATATTATGTTAATGATGAATGCTATGTTATGTGTATATATATCTATGAGAGTCAAATTTGGAGGCTTTACGATCTCCACCCCCTCACCCTTAAAGTCTTATACAAAGGAATTCATACAAGATTTTGACTGAGTCTGAAAAGATAAGCTATAGAATTCAACAATAGAATTAGTAATATGGTTATCAAAGCCGAGAATTGGTTAGCAAATAAAGACGGTTCTAGAAGAGATTTTAGATTTTCTGAAGATCATTCGGGATACGTAACATCGCTGTTAAAGAAGAAGTTAATCACGAGTAATCGACATATTCAGGTATGGTATCTAAAGAACGGATTAGCTGGAATTTCTTCTGAATTGATTTCTTTAGTGAATGGAATAATGTGGGATCCTCGATGACTTTAGTAGTCAGTGAGTTGGTGTTGAAATTGCAATGATATTTGAATGTAGTTATTATAGTCGAGTATCTTACAGCGATCTTCTCTAGGTATTCTATATGTTCTTTTGTTTTGAGAGATATATGCAACTGTTCATTTTCAGATGTGATTTTTATCATATAGAAAGGCTGGCTAAGCATAATGTTAGACAGAGGTATTGTCAGTCTGGTTGATTACGATCGGTATTACTCTGTTTTTCTTTGGCATTCTATTCTATTATGTTCGGTAGAAGATTCCACAATAAGACTCATATGATGTTATTTTATTTCTTCTAATGGTGGATGCTCTGAATTATATATATGCAATTTATGTTGTCTTTATCACAACTAGTTCCAGTGCGTATGAGCGATATTTTTCTTTTGGATTTTCTCTGGGGTATTATCAATCTTTTTTATCATTCAATATGGGTTGTATTGTCAGAAATTCAGTAGAGCTCCATACCTTGGATTTCATTATCTCGGTTTACTTCTCGTTCTTATTGTTTATTCTATTAAACATTGTTCATCTGTAAGGGATATTCATTGGCCGGAGATAATTATATCTATTACAGTTATAATTTCTAGTTCGGTCACGGGAGCAAGGTGATTCAGATCTCAGGTTTTGAGAGGTTGTGTTTCTGCACTGCTTATTATTGGAATTACATTCGGTTTTCCTCTTTTATTTCAGAGTGCACTATTAATGTTCAGGTATTATTCTATCTATATAGTTGAAAAGTCTTTCTTATTATAACACTATGGTTAAAATTCATCTGATGGTTGTGGCTCCACTATGGTTCAAAGCTTTGATGTTAATAATTGAAATAGCTTTATTACATATCCTATTTCTAGCTTTCGTGAATGGGGTAGGCATCGAAAAAAGTATAGATGTGGAAGATCGAACTTAACTTTACATATTGGTTCTCATTCTTCAGGTAATCTCGATCTATGTCAACGAGTTAAAACGTGATGTTATGTTTCATTTGAACTAATGTAGTTTGTAAAGATTCTTGACTAGTATTCTGAGGGAATTATGATAGATTGTATGTCTGTGTTGTCTTGGCAATAAGAAGAAGGGATTATTTTGAAAAATTAATTGAGTTATATGCATTTGAGTTTATTCCCAGGTCCGGGAATAAATTTTGCGTATTCACGAGTAATTTGATGGACAGTCAGAATGAGGGATTCATATTCTAGAAGACATGATACATAAATATATCTATCAAATCAACTATAATTGGGAATTGTCACTATGAGTTAAAATCGTCTCGATAGTTGAAGTTGTCGCGCTTTTGTTAAACGTTATTTCTTGACGCTTTCCATCTAAGGGGAACAAATATCAGTTGAAAGTTACAGATGCAAACATGTCAGAAGCATCAATCAGAGTTTGATAATCCAGGTTTCTCGGTTATGTTTCATCAGACGATCACTAGGGTATTTCTTGGTAGTTATACTACTAATGATAAAGTTATGACAGGAGAACATCATAGCTGTTCAGTTAAGTTCTAACATAGTATCAAGTTTTAATATGAGTTCTAAATCGAGATGAGTTATAAATGATTTATCTGTGGATTACCATTAAGAAGATGACAAAAAGATTTGATGTGATGACTTTAATCAAGTGAAAAAATTCGAGGATGAAATTTTCATAAAGGGGGAAAGTTGTAACAGCCTGTTTTTCAGTGATGTCAGAAACAGTGGTTTCGGGGCCACCAAATCTGACGAGTAAGTTTATAAATATTATTATTTAATATTTATGAGTCAAATATGGTTTTAAAAAATATTTTGATTTGATAATTTATGTTATATAAGCAATTTATTAAGTACAAGTGATAAGACCTTAAGGTAAAATGGTTTTAGAAAATTAGGTACCGGGACCTCGTTTCTATAAACCGAGCTGTGAATATTTTTATAAATATTTATGGAGTGCCATTTAGGTCGTATTAAAGTTTCGTTGAAAAATTTTAACGTTTCGATAGTTAATTAATTAAAAAGGACTAAATTGTAAAAGTTTAAAAAGTCAATCGCTATTAGTTTAAAGGTATTAATTGATTAAATAATTATAATTGGATGGCCATAATGAGTAAATTAACCATCCTAAAGATAGTGGGACGGTAAGGGAACTTTAAAGTTTTGGTTTTATTTATGTATAAAGGTTAAAATAATTAAAATAAGTATTATAATTAAAGTAAGGATGAAAATTATGATTTGTTTCTTCATTTTTCTTTAAAAACCGAATATCACCATGGATAAAGAAAGGTCCAAACAAAAATGGGTGCATGTAAGTGATTTAGTTATCGGTTTCTAATAATTTTTATGTTTTTGAGATCATTGCAACTAGGTCCAGTTAGCCCGTACCTTTGATTTTGAAATTGTTAAAGATTTTGAATGTTGCAGTTGATGAATTTAGTGATTTTTTTATATTAAATGATGAATTTGAAATATTAGTTGTTATTTAAAAGTATTTTGTTAAGTAATTTTTGATGAATTTATCGATTATGGACTAAATTGCTAAATTAATAAAAGTACAAATATTTGATGTGAAATTGTTGCAAAAAATGGGCTGAAATGGAGGCCATGAATATTTTGCTAGTGTAAAATTTCAATAAAAATGGTTAATTTGCAAATTTTAGGCTTAGGGACTAAATTGAATAAAAGTAAAATGTTAGGTGCAATTTTGTAAAAAGTCAAAAATGACTAAATTGTATAAAATACATTGTTTTACTATCTAAATTAATAGATTGAATTAAATTATTAATTTAGATCAAGATTAGGTTGAAAATCGAGGAGAATAAAAAATTACCAAAATACCCCTATACTTTGACATTTCTGCAATTTAGCCATGTAAGTTCGTACGTTTAAATAGCATTTTAAATAATGTTTTAAATGCTATCATTTTATAATATCAAATTATGTCTCAACGGAAAATCCAACGACATATCGGCGATCATCGACCAATGAAAAGGGATAGCTTCGGCTATCGATTATGAAAAGGGATGGTGACGACCATTAACTATAAAAAGGGATGGTGACGACCATCGAATATGAAAAGGGATAGCTTCGGCTATCAATTATGAAAAGGGATGGTGACGACCATCAACTATGAAAAGGGATAGTGACGACCATCGATTAATGAAAATGGATGGTGACGACCATCGAATATGAAAAGGGACGGCTACGACCATTGTTTAGCACACTTTGTGTGAGGTCCGATAAGGGTTTCGATTGACTTCACTACGACAAATATGGAAAGGTATGATGTACTAATGATCAAAGTATGAATATTCATGTTTATGAAAGGTATGATATAAGTAATGCTATGTTATGTATCCATATCTTACCATGTGATGATATTGCTAAGTTATGTGTTTAATCACTAGCTTGTGGCTATGGTTAGTGTTATGTTTATGTCTTATTTGTATGGAAATGAGATGGTAAGTGTTCAATAAGAACTAAGACATGTTTATATGGAACTCAATGGAATGGGGATACATAGAAAAACATGATAAGTTGTGATGGATGATAAATCCAATTGAATCATACTCAAGTATAATGGTTATCAATGTCAAATTCATATGAATCATGTTTAAATGAACTAACATGTGTTGTTGATGTGCTAGGGCTTATGCCAAGCTTGTGGATATGATTGATGTTTATGATTATACTTGTACTATGCATACGAAACTGGTAAGGAAAGGAAATAAAATGGTAAGTAAGTTGTTGGGATGTATTATGATGTATTATATGTGAGAAATCTGCTTATGCTATGGATAAATACACTGAACCGGGAGTTAATAATGTGGTTTAGGCTTATGATAAGCATTGGTGACGAAATGGAAAGTAAGTAAACAGAAAGATATATAATCTTATAAAAGGGATTGATGATATATATTATGTCTTATGAAATCCTATCATGTTATGAATGGTCAATAAATATGTGAGATTAATAAACTTACTCATTTGTGAGCTGATAATCATATTGATTTATGAATCTTATAGCATTGATATAGAATTATGTTTATTCTATAAAGTTTAATATTGAAATGGAATATTATGCTTAAAGTTTATACAAGCTTACTAAGCATTCATTGCTTACGTAGTTATTTTCCTTTACTTTATAGATTATCGGAAGCTCAATTGGGTTGGAAGCTAGTCGGAGATCCATCACACTGTCCATCGATTTTATAGGTAGATTTTTATGATTTGGTCGTGATTATAATGGCATGTATAGGTGTTTTGTGCTTGATGATATGACCACTATGTTCGGCTTGTAAATATGGTCTTATGATTGATAACATTTTTTGCATTTTTGGACTTGATGGCTAATGTTGAAATGGGTTAGTGATGATATGTTTTGAATGGCCAAATTGGTATGCATGTGTGTGATATTGACATGTAATGTTTCTTTAAAATTTGTGAAACTTATTTTATTTTGATGCCTTGATGGTTGGTGTGCTTTTGGCACTTTGATGCTTAATGGTTGGTGTTATATGATCAAATTGATACATGAGTTTATGGCCAAATTGGTATGTGTTGGCATGGTTGCAAAGTGATCATTTAGGGTATGTTTTGATATAGGACTTAATAAAATATGTTTGGTTGAATTATGACCATTTGGACCTAAATTTGGTATGTATATATATTGGATGTTGGAACCATTTGGTAATGGTTAGGTTTGTGTCATTTATATGGTTTTGATACATAAGAGAAGTGGTTCAAATAGTAAAGTTATATTGTTATGGTATGAATCTAAATTGGTAAGGTTGGTATATGTCAAAAGTGGTATGTTTTGGTATGGAAACAAGTTAGTTTCTAAATGGTTAAATATGCACATGTTTAAGTATGTTTAATATATGTGTTTGGGGTTCCTTTATGGCATATTGGTTGAATGGAAATTGGTCATTTTATGCATAGTTGAACATGTTTCAATACCTTGGTCATATGTGCAAATGGCTTGTGTAGGTATGCTTGAATTGGGTGAAAGAAATGGCTTGAATTTGGCCTATTTCTTGTCCACACGGCCTAAGAGACGGGCGTGTGTCTCAGTTATGTGTGACACACGGCCATGCGACACGGCCGTGTGTCCCCTGTAGGTTTTTAAAGGTTGCATTTCGAGAGTTACACGGCCTAGCACACGGGCGTGTAACTTGGCCATGTGACCCAAGTCAGAGAGTTACATGGGCACGAACACGGGCTGGAACGCGGCTGTATGTCCCTATTTCAAGTGTCCACATGGCTTGAGACACGGGCGTATGTCCCCTGTAGTGTGAATTTTTCCATATTTTTCCATGAAGTTATAAATGTTTTCGATTTAGTCCCGAATCATTTCTAAAGTGTTTCTAATGCCTCGAAGGCTCAATTAAGGGACGATATGCATTTGTTTGAATGGAATATGATTTGATTCATGAAATGATTTGGAATGAATATTTTGATGTTATAGTTTTACGGTAATGCTCTGTAACCCTATTTCGGCTACGGATACGGGTTAGGGGTGTTACAGCCTCATTGTATGACTTTGAAAGAAGAGTTTTGTTAGCTGAAGCGTCTACCACTATTCTCGTGTGAGCATTAAGACCATTTAGTAGGTCTCTAGTTGAATATAATGACGAATTTCATGATGAGGGAACTTTTGTAATAACTCATTAAATCGTTCTCATGTCTCATACAAGGACTCATCCCCGGATTGCTGAAATGTAGTAATTTCATTTATGAGTTTAACATTCTTACTTGGTGGAAAATACTTAATTAGAAATTGTTCCACCAATTCTTGCCATATGGAAAGATAACGGGGCGGTAAGGAATTCAACCATGTACGTGTGCGATCTCCCAAGGAATATGGGAAAAGCTTCAATCTTAAGGCAACTTTATATACTCTTGGTAACTTGAAAGAGTCACTTACTTCCATAAATAAGCGGATGTGCAAATGTGGATCTTCAGCAAGCATCCCACTGAACTGTCTCATTGTTTGCAATATCTAGAACATAATTGGTTTTAACTTGAACTAAGGGGCCCCAATCTCGGGACTTACAATCCCTGGATTGAGTTCACTAAACAAAGGCACAACATATTTCCTCATCGCTCGATCTCTGTCATTAGCAACAAGGATTGGATTCTGATTATTACAAACTGTGTCTGCTCTCAGATTTTGATTCATCTCTTCAACTTGTCTTTGAGCTAATTGCTCCCTTCTTATTTGCCTAAAGGTACGTTCAATTTCTAGGTCAACTGGCAATAGATTGATTATTCGATCTATGTTCATAAACCCTGAAAAATCATGAAAAATAAACAAGTTAAAATAAAAATAAACCAAACTAAAAAATAAATACATTCACAAATAATAAAATACAGTCCCCGACAACGCCACCAAAAACTTGTATCGTCGTGTGATTACGTGCAAGTGTACACGGTCATACAAGTAATAAGTAGTAAGTAAAAGAGTTATCATCTCCATAGGAACTGTGTGGTAATTACTTGCAAGTCAATTTTTAATCAATTTGGTTAAATAAGATAAAGAAGAATATTGTTGATGAAAAAATCGCAATTCAAATTAAAGGATGAAATCAGTGTTCAAATACCCATGAAACAAAACAACATACATTGCAAAAAATGATCACAACATAAAATAAAAACAAGGCATAATATAACACAACATGAATAGACTAAAATAAAATATTTCACTTAACAAGAATTCATTAGTAGTCATAAAAACAATATTACGAGAGACTTGTGGCAATATGAAAATTCATTAAATCCATTTTAATTAAAACATAGGCTTTTCCCGAAGTCCTATTATGTCCCTTAGTTAATTAGCATATCCCTATATAAAAAAACCAACTTAGAAATCACCCTCTCGAGCATTTACACAGTTTATGCATACAAAAAATATCTTCCAAAATTGACATGATATGCACCATTTAGGTTTTATGTCTATTAACTATTACATCTTCCCAGATTAAACAGTTAATTCAATAACTTACAGATGTTGCTCATACATTCACAAGTATAAACTTGATTTAAACCTAAATGAATGAAATAATCATTTGCACAGAATATTCAAGAAACAAATATCTAATGAACGCAAATCAAAATTCATATCCATTGTGAATAAACAAAATTAAGTCATATCATATTAAACTGAAAATATAAAGATGAGATGCAATCTTGTCTCCCGACATAGAAAACAATAATTTAACAGAAAAGAGAAGGGTAAGAAAGAGTAGCCAAGGAGGGCTATCCACGATCATTTTACAATGCGAAGAGTAAACAGCTGAATGTAAGGGGCTATCTGCAGCTACTCCTTGTGGCTTCTTATGGTGGCTTTCCTCTTCATCTTTAGGTTAAAAATCACCTAAACATCTTCAAGTTAATCTTCTAACTTCTCTCATTTCGGCAAGTGATTGCCTTATTTTGTGGAACTAAGTGTTTAGCAAGCCATTAATAGGGCAAGAACACTTAAGAATATGTGAAAGAATGGTGTGAAAAGTTGTGTTTTATATGATTGTGTGCTTTGATGAATGGATAAATGTCCTATTTATAGTGGTTGAACCTATGCCAAAAATAACAACTGTATCCCCCATAATCTCCATGCTTTGTGATGTCCCTTGGTTGGTGGAAGACTAAACCTTCCTTGCTAATTTTAGCAAGGAACTTAGCTTGATCCTCTCTTCCCTTGGCTTTTGTCCCTTGGTGTGAGGAAGAATGAGTCTTACTTGTTATTTTTAGCAAGGAAGCTAGCTTTGTTCTCTCCTTATGTGGCCGACCAACATGTGGTCAAAAGGTGGTGGTTTTTTACTGCTATTTTTATCAGTTGATGGACGGTTGAAGGCTTAATTCAAGGGATATCGGTGCTGCATTTTCTTTGGAAAAATTTAATGTCAAATATGTTATATATGGGAGTTGAATAGTTGGTTAGGGATTGCTAATTTAAGTAGTTGATAACTGCCCACCTATTTTTTTTGGTAAAATTGGGTAAATGAAATTGGTTTTTGACCTCCTTGGAATTCATACTGGATCATTACGACTTTAAAATTTATGTGACTGAAATATTAATCTTTCAACCTATATCGGTCTAAGACCCAAATACAACAAAAAATTTACCATCCTTTCCTTCGCCTTATTAATCCCAAAACATAACAAAATAACATGCATTTAACATAAAATTCATAATCTTAACACATTCCTATAGGAATAATAAAATATCATGAAATCAAGTATAAAACCATATAAAGTGTTGTATTTGTACTCGGAATTAGCATAATTTATAAATAAAAGAGTGTTATATTTTTAATAATTTATTATATGACTAAATATAAATAATTAAATATATATGTTTAATAATATTGAAAAATATAATATTTTAATAATTTTAAATATTTTAAATATTTTTAAAATAAAAATAAAATTTATTATCAATATAATAATATTATGCTTGATTTAAGTTAATTTTTATATAAAAATAAAATTATCTATAAAGGAGCTCTTTTCCGGAAAATGACTTGTGCTTTTCAAATGGGTAAGTCATTTTATAGGAAAAAAGACTTATTTTACGTTGACCTGTAAGTCATTTTCCGTTAACCAAGTTGTTTTCTGTGAAACAAGCACAGAAAAATGCAGAAAATAATTTTTGTAAAACATTTTTCATGTAAACAAATGTACCTTTAATTAAACCTTAAGCTAAGCATACAATTAAATAGGGCCTCAAATGTAATGCATGCTATCAATGTGGAAGACCATGAGAAAGCCAAGAAAATTCACAAATAGCCTGTACGTGAATAGAAAAAAAAAAGCACAACAGATAAATAAAACACATCATTACATTTATAATTTTTTTCTCAAAAATTCCTATTTCCTAAAAAATCTCCCAAATTTAAGAGACTTTTCGCTTAGTTTACAAGGTACTCTTTCTGGTTCTTTAATTTTTTTAATCAAAGATATGTATATTTTTTTAACCATAATCAAATTGATTATGTTATGGAACTTGCTAATAGTCAACACTTGGTGTAACACCTTAAACTCGACCTAGACATCCAGACCAAGTCTAGAGAGTTACATCACCGATATTAAAAATACCACATTTATAACGTAGTCCAAATGAACCATTCATCACACAATATCCATAACAACAATTAACTAAGTATATAATCTTCCCAAACATCATAATATCATAGAATACCGAAAGTCCTAGTAGTATTCTAAAGAAGATAAAAGCTTGACCACGCTCCCGCGACGCCAACCGTTCAAGTCTGAGAACCACTTGAAATCTAATAAATAATAACATGAGTTGTGAACTCAGTGCGTAAAAGAAGTTGGTTCAATTAGAACACATTTATAAGATAGTCTCTGAATTCAAAGATTCGGTTTGGTAACAGAAGCAATTTCAGTTCAGATTCAGGATAGATTAGTTACATATGCAGAAGCAAGTTTAGTTTCATATATAGAACAGATCAGATGCAAATGCAGATATTCCTACTCCCATCTGCTACGCACCATCTTCGGCCATCCCAACACACCGTTAAGGGCGTTAAATGCCCAACCAACCCTACACACCACAGAGTGTCTGTCTGACACGTTTACAGAGACGCAGCTTAGCTACTAGATCGAAATGCGACAAAGCGCCAGATTTAGATTTATACGTATTGTGGCTTAGCCACTAATTTAGACCAGATTACTTCCTTCTTCACAATATCCAAACCCATGCAAATGCAGAGTACAAATATCCACAATATGTGTTCAGTTATTCTAAATTATTTCACAATTAGATAATACAATTCAATATCAGAATAACTATCACAATACACATATAGTTATGTTATTCATATGTCAGTCACAGAGCATCAGAGAGTTCTTGTACAATCAAATTCAGATCATTCATACATGGGCAACACTCACGGCCTCAAAAACAGAATTCGGACCCTATTTATATGCCACACAGCCTGGACAACGCCCATGTTCGTTGTCCTTGTGGTTCTAAAACGTAAACAATGAGTTACACGGCATGGACACATGCCTGTGTGCCTTGGTCGTGTGGTCCTAAGTCACAAACTGTGAGTTACACGGCCTAAACACGAGCCCGTGTGAACCTTGCACTAACATGGACATACACGGTCTGGACACATGCCTATGTGCCTTACCCGTGTGGCTCCAAATCGATAAATAGAGAGTTACACGGCCACCCACATGGCCAGGGCACACGCCCATGTGCCTGGCCGTGTGGCGTCGACAGCCATGTTTTTAGGCGACCAAAATTCAAAAAAAATGAGGTTTTCGGCACGCACCTGAAGAGATTTTGAAGTAGAAACAACACAGAGAAATCTCGGAACCTAATTTAACCATTCAACAACCAATCAAACAACTATAACAACGAATCAACACATACATTAACACTCAAGAAAAAATATTGAAACCTCAATGTTAAACTTTTGACGAAAAACGCTTACCGACAATTCGACAACACTAATTTGAAACAGCACGCGAAGGACCACTTCCTTCCATATTCATGCCTAAGGAACAGATTAACGACCAATTATCAGAAGGTTTATGCAAGATAGTCAGAGAATTCTCAATTTAACAACACAAACGAAAACTAACAAAACTTCGTAGAGACATAAGGTTTTTCGATAGATCTTACACAGAATTCTTTTAATCGTACTCCGAACAACTTAGAAGTCGCAACTATTCCGATACTCACTTGTCGAACTTAATCAAAAAATAAAATTTCAACGGAATAAAAAAAAGAAAAAGAAAAAAGAAAATAAAATAAAAGAAGGGAAAGGGAAAAGAAATTAATGTTAATTATGCCTTAACTTTCACTTAGATTCCTAGCATTTAGCAAAATGTTCCCTATCGCCTACTATGAGACTCGAACACAGGACCAAACAGAATACAAATGCTTAACCAGTGAACTAGCATGCTCATTCTTGACACAGACTTACACTGAATTAAACTTAAATGTGCCATTCTAGGATAGCAGTTACCTTAAATTAAAATAACAAAATTCTTAAAGATGCAACTCGAACTCCTGACCTCGAACACATAAGTAGAGCACAGAACCACAGATACAAGGATTTAATTACGACAAAATTTAACGGTCAAACCTTAAAATTTTGGGGCATTACACCAGGGTTTTGAACAACTTTCAAATTTCTGTTTAATTTTGTTAAAGTTGTTGGTGGCAATTTTAATTTTTGTTAGTAAAACGGAGTGTTTTATTGCGTTGGGGAGAAGGGTATGTCTTGGTACCAAGACGGTGAATAGACCAGGGTAAGCTATTATTAAAAATGGTGCGTATTGTCTATTAATACAGCTATAAAAGAAACGTTAGTTTTCCCTATTTAGCCAACCAATAGTACTGCAGGGTGGTTATGCTTTGAGACAATGAATTTTTGAAACAATTTTCTCTCTCTCTTTCCCTGTGCTCTCTCTTCTTCTCTTCCTCTCCTCTCTCTCCAGCTGTCTTTCCTCTCAAATTTCTATACGTTATCAAGGGTATCAGAGCCTCATCGATCCTCATGACTAATGACAGAGTAACGACTAGATTGCAGAAGGATATGGAAATGATGCAGAAGGGATTCTCTCAACTTCAAGCTGAGATGACTCAAATAGAGGGTCGAATCGAATCACGTCTCAAGGGTCTTCATGAAAAGATAAAAATAGAACTTCGGGTTGACTTGAAAGCCGTATTTGAACAGTACATGGGTCAACCAGCAGTAGTAGTGTCTAGACCTTCGATGGATAAAGGGAAAGGGATATTAGGTGAACTTCCACCTAGTAAAACTCTAATTTTATCACCCATGCAGGACAGTGGACAGACAGGACTATTCTCTAGATCATGTGTAGTGGAATCATCTGAAAGGATACTAAAGTTTGACTTCCATCAGTTTGATGGAGAAGATTTTCGGGGATGGTGGTCCAAGTTGGAGCAGTTCTTCGAGGCTGAAGATCTATCAGAGCATGCCAAGGTAAAGATAGTGATGCTTCACCTTGAAGGGAAGGCCTTAGATTCGCATCATTTTTTCTGCCAAAGAAATAGAGGACTACATCAGCTTTCGTGGACACTTATGCTAGAGGGATTAAAGAAAGGTTTGGTTCTACCACCTATTTGGATCTTATGACTCAGTAGCCCTTAAACAAACTGGTACTGTTGATGCTTACCATGACCATTTTGTGAGCATATTAAACCAGCTGCACTTTCAGATAGCTATGCTTTAAGTGTTTTTATCAACAACTTAAAGATAAAAGTAAATCAATATCTAAGATTGTTTAAACAGCAAACTTTGATTGAGGCCTTTTCGACTACTAGGAAAGTTGAGGGGATAGTAACCATTATCCCAAGGAAAATCACAATAATGGGGAGTCATGTTGGGTTTTCCAAACCCTACTACCCAACCCCAGATTGGTCCCTCCAATATCAACATACCCTGCATATCCCACTAGCACTGGACTTGCTTCAGTTCCAAGTGGACAAAAACCCCCAACCAAATCATTGACTCAGTCAAAAATTGAAGACAGAAGGAAGATAGGGTTGTGCTTTTGGTGTGTTTGTAAGTACATTCCGGGACACAAATGCACTAAATCACAACTTTATCTGCTGGTGGTGGAACCTCAATCTGACTATTTGGTAGAGCAAAATTTTCAAGTAACAAAGGAGTTCTTAAACTGTCCAAAACAGTTGGAAGTGGTGGAACAAGAGTTGGAAAATACCTCCCCTGTGCTCTCCTTACACGCACTACAGAGTTCCCAAGGCCATAATACAATAAGGTTGGCAGCTAGAATGGGTTCCATTGAGGTAATTATTCTTGTAGACTCTGGTAGTATTCTTAATTTCGTGGATTCAAAGCTAGTCAAAAGGATAAATTTATCTGTGGAACAATCTTGTCAACTAAAAATTATGATAGCTAATGGGGGCAGTTTAACAACCAAAGGCCTATGTAGGGCAGTAAGTTGGGAAGCTCAGGGACATGGGTTTGTGACGAACTTTTTAGTACTATTTGTTAAGGGCTGTGATGTAGCCTTAAGGATACAATGGCTGCTGTCATTAGGGTCTATTATATGGAATTTTGGCTCACTAACCATGTAGTTCGAACAACAACAGCAAACTTGCACTTTGCAAGGTATCTCTCCAGAGGGTTTGTAACTCATAATAGGACAATATTTATCCAAATGTTTAACTATGGTAACCTCAGGTCCCTACCCTATGGTATGCACTTCTGATCAGGAAACCTCACTTAAATTGCTAATAGTGCCAATGATTGGAGATCTTCAACAGCTTTTGTTAGAATACGAAGATGTGTTTTGGGTACCAGAGGGGTTACCTCCTAAAAGATTGCATGACCACAGGATTCCTCTACATGATGAGACCAAGGTAGTGAATGTCAGGCTTTACAGGTACCCTTCCTTCCAAAAAACTAAAATTGAGAGGCTTATCCAAGAACTATTACAAGCTGGAGTTATTAGAGACAGCAATAGCCCCTTTGCATCTTTCATTGTCATGAACAGGAAAAAAGATGGGAGTTGGATGCTATGTGTGGATTACAGACAGTTAAACCAACTCATAATTAAGGATCAGTTTCTCATTCCTGTGATTGAAGAACTCTTGGATGAACTTGGCCAAGCGTGTGTTTTTTCTAAACTGGACTTGAGGTCCGGGTATCACCAAATTAGAATGTGGGATGATGACATTTTCAAGACAGCCTTTCGAACACATGAAGGGCATTATGAATTTCTGGTTATGCCATTCGGCTTAACCAATGCCCTTTCAAGTTTCCAAGCACTGATGAATTCCATTTTTAAAAGGTTATTGAGAAAATTAGTGCTAATGTTCTTTGATGATATCCTCATTTACTCTAATTGCTGGTCTACTCATTTGGATCATCTTCGAGAAGTACTTCAACTTCTCAAAGATAACCAACGATTCGCTAAGCAAAGTAAATGTATTTTTGGCACTCACCAAATTGAATACCTTGGGCATATTATCTGAGCTGGAACTGTCACCATGGATTCTTCAAAAGTGGAAGGAGTTTTAAGCTGGCGAACTCTAAAATCAGTAAAAGAATTGAGGGGCTTCCTTGGACTGTCAGGGTACGACACTTTGTCCGAGTGACAAGATGTCACATTCGTTACTGTAGCAACTACGAACATATAACAATCAAATAAAACATAAATCATGCAAGCTTAATCATTTTAGTTCATATTCACATTACACAAATTTTCTCAAGTCTTATACGAGCCTACGCATGCTCTAAGTTAACCTAGAATAGAGCTAAGACCAATTTGCAACATTTCCCAAATTTCAGCTTGATGTCGCGAAGTGACACACTAGCTTGCCTCGTTGTGATGATGAGAGTTCCTCGTCACGCCTTGGCCTAAAATCCAGGTCTTGTCACAACGACCAACGCTTGACGTCACGATGTGGACTTCGTTTTTGACACAATTTCAATCCAATTCAATTTTTTGCACCGTTGGTGCATTTGTACACATTCAGCCTCCATAAAACATGTTCAAACATATTCCAAACAAAGCATTTTAACCAATTCAATTCAACCAATCCAATATGTCACAAATTGGCACCAAAACATATCAATTCAACCTATTCAAACTTCACCTATATAATCATGCTTTTATACCATTTCATATCATCATTTTAATGCCATATACAATATCACACAAGTTACCAAACATACATTTACATATAAAAGCATTAGCATTCCATAATTCAAATATCAACCCAGTTAAAACCAAACTATCCATCCAAAGTAAACACATATATCATGCCAAGCGGAGGCATTAATGTTAAGGGACAAAATGTTTTGGCTGCTTTTTTCTATTCTAAGCTGACCAAATGGAGTCTAAGTGTTTTAAGTCATTTTTTATTATGGTCAGCTACAACTAAAAACAATCATATATAAAACAAAAACTGGCCACTAAAACCCTCTAAAATCACAAACTTGGGCATGAATCCGCTTTTTTCTTACAACAGAAAGACCTGATTGATTGAAACCCTGTGAGTCTGCTCCACTTAAGGCATCTTTTCTCTGAGCTTGGTGGCCACTCACCTGTGTCTTTCCATCTGACTTCTTGTTTTGAAGATTCCCTGCAGACATACCTACTCTAACATTAAGAGAACTAGAGGCAATTCCACTACTATTCCTTTCTCTGGATGAATCCCGTGGCTTTCTTGTGCTAGAATCATCTCCAAGCATCCTCAATTTCAGTGAGTATCTATCTCTTGCACGATACAAATCTATTCTATGCCTCTCCACAGAATTTATGACCTCCCTAATAAAGTGAAGATATGTTTGTACCTACAGAAAGGGAAAAGAATATTTTTTATTAAAAGAAAATTAGATAAAAAAACTTGTCAATTAGTGTAGTTATTTGTACCAATATGTGCACAGAACTGTTAAACCAAGATTAGAGGAAACTAATTACTGAAGCAAGGGAATATCATAGAGCTACTGAGGAACAAATACCACATCTCATGCCACATATAAGAAAACGACATCCAGCAATGATCAGCTCAACTGTTTACAATAAAACCACTCAATGTCAAATTGTTCTCCAAATCAAACCATGTAAGATTGCTTGATAGCTTGAGCATTTGATTGTTAATGCAAGTCATATATCCATGATATCATAACATTCCATAGAAACCAATCACTTAGTCCAAAATGTAAGAGAGGGTGGTGTTAAGATTTGACCAAAGTGGTCTTTTTATACGATTCACAGAACAACAGAAAAGTACAAACCTCAACTAGTTTTCTATGGACAAATGTTTGTAACTTATCAGCACTGAAGGTTAAAAACTTTTTACCGGCATTTGCCTAGCTGGCAGTAAAAGAATTATCGGCAAAATCAATACCGACCGATTTTTGTACTTTTACCGGTGCTTATAAATGCCGGTAAAAGTGAGTTTTGTAGTGTATGTCACCTATATCTTCTTCTAGAAGAAGAACGAAAGAGTAACGAAGAAGGCTTTAAATTCATTATTTATACCAGTTGAGTTTAATCTTATTAAATTCGATAAGATGAAAAGAGTTATATTCAATCATTAAAACTATTAAAATTCATTATTTATAATATTTTATTATATTTCCTTCAAATAAAATTTGTTATAAATTACATCCATCAATCAAAAATTTCTAATCCAAATATGAAACAAAATATTAATCATTTTAAAAATGTTAAAATTACAAATTTTATTAAAAGTATCTACTTATATATTTCAACATATATTTGCTTTGTCACGGAGCATTACATGTTGGATTTTTATATGTTTAGGTTTGATTCAATATTTCAATGACATTTGGAGGTATTATAATAAAATCATCGATTAAAGTAAAAATATTTGGGATGAAATTTGAAAAATTCAAGCTCGTTGGATTATCACACTAACTTTTACTATTCGAGTTCGTTTTTAAGTTTAAATTGAGATTTTTTAATACTAATTAAAAATTTTAAAAATACTATTAAGCTAGTGAATTACTTAAGTCTAGTATTAGAATACTCAAATCCAGTCGCCATGATAACTAGAATAATTTGTGAGAATCTGTATTTCGTATAATTTGTTTTTGTGTTTAAATTGAGACTTCTTAATACTAATTAAAAACTTAAAAAATGTTATTAAGCTTGTGAAATACTTAAATCTAGTATTAGAATACTCAAATCCGGTCACTGTAATAACTAGAATAATTTGTGAGAATATGTATTTCGCTTAAGAAAGTATGTACAAATATAATATTAGTAATAAATAAATAAAAAAGATAAAGTAATTTATAATTTTACATTAGAGTGAATATTTTCTTGGCTCGTAAATCTAAATTAAATTTACATACTTTCATAATTTTATATACAACTAATTGTTTTAATAAATCGACCATTATATTTAGTTGTACACTTCAAGCATTTACCATTTCAAATAGATCTTATACACTATATTAAAATTCTACCAAGCAGCAACGACAAGCACTTTTATAGTACCTTGACTGTTGGCAGTGAGCAAGGTAGGGCTATCACTCTTCCAACAAACAACGCTGATGAAGTGCGAGCCAGCATCTTCATCAGCGTCATCCATGTCCTTAGAACCAAACCTATGTCATGTTACAGGTTTCGCAATTTCCTGCAATATTCTGTTTATCACTACAAGTTTCTCTAATAACAGATGAAAAGAATGTCAATTGCTTGTGCTCATCACCTTATGGTACACATACACTTCATTTGTTTCACTGCCACATGCGATGTAGTCACTGTTTACAATAAGACCAACAAAATTCTTCTAGTTTGTGTGGCCTCTAAAAGTACGAAGCTGCAAGTGAAATCATACATATTGTAAACCCTGAAACAAATATACGAATATATGCAACATATTCTAAAACACGGTTCAATTTTTTTTATATAATATTAGGGTGGGGATGGGCATAACATAGTTTGAACTCGTGCAAAATGAGTATCTGATAAGAGTTTAAATTATCGTTTCATACAAGTCAAAACAAAAAATTGTATAAATTTCTGAACCCACTTTTAACAATATACAGTATATCTTAAAAAAAAAAAAACCCAAAATGGAGTTGTTCAGGTTTGACTGCTTCTCAAGAAGTCATATATATATTTTTTAAAATTATAATAGTTTCAATAGAATGAATCATTATAAGCACTAAATTGAATAACAACCTCAATAATTAACTCAATTCAAACTAACAAACAAGAATAAATTACGTAAGACTCGAATCTGAGACTTCAAAATTTATAACCCTAAACTTGCCATAGAGCCAAGGCGTTACTGGCAAGAGGTCATATTATTGAATGCAACAATTTAGGGAACAGAAATTTGGGGCTTAAAGCAGTAAGAGTCGAAAAAGAAGGCATCATTGTAAAAATGCTGAAGCATATAAACATGTGTATATAACTTAACGGTAAGAATTTCAGAACAGACATGTTCATCACAGAACATACAGGAATAGAACAAAAACTGCTCTAACATGATCAAGTATTTGTAATTATACCAACTGCAAGGAGTAAAAGCACCTGGTTATAAAAATGATAATTCCGTGAACATACTGCAATGTAATAACACTGGCCTCCTGCTTTTTGCACCAAACTTTCAGCTGCTTCATTACCAAAAAATAAATCCATGACATGATATAAATACAAAACCAGCAGCATTTGTTTTTCTTTAAGTAAATATATATATACCTGAAAATTTTTGTCAAGATTTGGTTTACCTCAACTCGTCATCAATTCGCTCCCTGCATGCATGCACCCATCATTTTTTTCAATAAAATAATAATATATTTTCTAATTAATTTTCCGATTCAATATTTTAAACTTATGTACGAAAAAAAACAATCCTTCAAACCTATAAAATTGATGCCAAGATGTATGCGCAACTCAATGATCACCCAAAATATGAAAAGTACAAAGTGCACCACATAACATACCATGCATATATGTACGTGTACGTGTAATGCATATGTATATGTATGTGTATGTATATATGAAGTATTAAATTATTATAACACAATTAAAATGTATATAATTTGGGTGATTAAATTATTACACGAAGAAAGATATATCTTACGGTCTCTTGCATATAAGTCCATAAACCTCCACCTCTCGTACCTGAAATTTTTTTGTTCAGAAACCATTCACTTAGTCGAAAACGTAAGAGAGGGTGGTGTTAACATATGACCAAGGTGGTCTTTTTATGTGATTCACAGAACAACAGAAAAGTACAAACCTCAACTAGTATTCTGTCGGCAAATGTTTCAGCACTTATGGTCAGCTCGCCAGAAATTTTTTACCGGCATTTGCCTAACTGGCGGTCAAAGAACTGTCGGAAAAATCAATACCGACAATTTTTTGTACTTTTACCGGTGCTTATAAATGACGGTAAAAGTGAGTTTTGTACTGTGCGTGTCATCTGTATCTTCTTCTAGAAGAAGAAATGAAGAGTAAAGAAGAAGGCTTTAGGAAGAAGAAAGCAAAGAAGACTATTCGGATGTCAAGTAAAGTTGTGATCGCTTCACTGTCAGATTGGGAAAAAGGTTATCCTTCAAAGAGAAAAAAGAGCTTGGACCTTGGGTAAATTGCTGGGATTCTTGTAAATAATGGTATGATTGTGGTGTATTTTAGGAATTGATTCTTGGCGGAAAGAGAATTGTGAGTTGTGGGTTTGACTATTCTTGTTTAAAGAGTTGTGAGTTGTGTGTTTTTGTGACTCTCTTCTCATGAAGCAAATGTATATACACATGATTGTAGTATCGCATTAGATATCTCAAATTGCATACAATATGCTTAGCAAAAAAACATACTAAGAAAGACAAAAACCTTGATGAAAATATCACCAAACTTCAAACAAGCATAAAAAGGTGTAATTCCCACAACTCTTTAAACAAAAATAATCAAACCACAACTCACAATTCTCTTTCCGCAAAGCATTTATTCCTAAAAAACACCAAAATCATATCACGATTTACAAGAAACCTAGCAATTTATCCAATGTCTAATGTCCAATGTCCAAGCTCTTTCTGCTTCTTGAAGGATAACTTTTTTTCGATCTGACAGTGAATCGATTGCAGCTTTACTCCACTTCCGAATAGTCTTTCCACCTTCTTCCTAAAGCCTTCTGCTTTACTCTTTTCTTCTCCATGGTGGTCATAAGTTTGTCTTCAATTTCCATATTAGGGTTATGTATATAAACGATTAAAAATAATAATTATTTATTTGGTCATTTCACTAAGTGTTTTTTTAATTATTTTATTATTATTTTATTATACTTTAAAAATGAATTTTTTTTACTCCACTAGGATAATTATCTATCGTATATATATAATATACCTCAAAAAAAAAAAAAAAAATAGACACAAACAGAAAGTTGAATGGTTTTGATAATTTTGAGAGAAACAAGAATTTAAGTTGGCTTTGGCAGTAGAATCCAACAACAATTATACTACCAATCTCACATTTATAGTATTATTCTGAAATTTTTTGTTAAGATTTAGTTTAACTCAACTCGTCGTCATCAGCCCAAACCATAAACCTTCCATTCTAATACAGCAACAAATCCCTGTATGCATGCAGGCACCATTTTCTTTTAATAAAATAATAATATATTTTCTAATTAATTTTTCGATTCAATATATTAAAATGAAATATTAAATTATTATTCCACTAATTTGGGTGATTATCTTGCAGGGCAATTTACTAAAATATATCAAAAAAAAAAAAAAAGAAAATGGGCCGAAATGTTAATTATTTACGGAAAAGGGCCATTTCCCCCCAAAACGCGTCCACATCAGCGCGTTTTGGGGGATGAAGCAGGAAAGCGCTCCCTTGAGGGAGCGCTTTTGCCGTCCACCCTACGATAGGCTTTTCAGCTGCTTTTAGTGTTAGAGTATGAGTTTTTAGGGTTTTAGGGCTACGGTTTAGGGATTTTTAGGGTTTAGGATTTAGGGTTTTTAGGGGAAAATTAATGGACTAGATAATAGGGTTAATTAATTAGAATAATTTTAAGTTTAGGGTTTTGGGAAAAATATATCAGCAAAATAAAAATTATTTGAATTTTTTTTATAGTTGTATCTGGCAAGATAATTTTGAGAAGACGTTTCTGAACAACTAGTGCCCAAAACGCTTCAAGCGAGATGCACCATCGGCAAAGTACCAAAAAGCTCCCACGTGGGCGCTCTTTTGCTACTGATAGTATCGGCAAAATAATTTTGAGAAGACGTTTACGAACAAATAGTGGCCAAAACGCTTCAAGCGGGATGCACCGCCAAGAAGAGTACGAAAAAGCTCCCACGTGGGCGCTCTTTTGCTCTGATGAGTCTCGGCAAAATAATTTTGAAAAGACGTTTCTGAACAAATAGTGGCCAAAACGCTTCAAGCAGGATGCACTATCAACAAGAGTACTGGAAAAAGCTCCCACGTGGACGCTCTTTTGCTATAGTAGTATCTGGTAAAATAATTTTGAGAAGACGTTTCTGAACAAATAGTGGCCAAAACGTTTCAAGCAGGATGGACTGTCAGCAAGAGTACTGAAAAAAGCTCCCACGTGGACGCTTTTTTGCTACAGTAGTCTCTGGCAATCCTTAGACGATAAATTAGCCAAATTTCATTCTCAGGTTGCATAACAGAAATTGAGGCAAAAGAAAAATAGAAACTGAAAATAAGTGAACGTATTAATGCTGTTATTTACTACGATGGTGAGGTTTGTGATGCCGAAAATGGTGTTGTTTTTTTATCGGAGAACACAACGCGACTGGGTTTTAATCGGAACATAGGTTTGATAGAACTTCGCAAAAGAATTAGGCGTAAAATCTTCGGAACAACGCCAATGAAAGTTCAGTCTATTAAGTATAGATTTTGAGCTTCGGTTGATCCGGTGAGATATGACTCATTCGACATCAAAGGTCCTCAGAGCTTGGAGGCAATGGTAGAGACTCATCTTGCCAGTGGATCACCCTATCTTGAGGTATACGTACATTTTTCATCGCCAAGTGATCTTCCTTCGACTTCAACATCTATTGCTGTTCGAGGGGAGTACACGACCCCAAGCCGACACTCTGTTAGTGGGAGGCAGAATATGGAAGCGCCCGTGTTTGGTGGTAGTATAGAAAACACAACCCCTGCACGACACTCGGTTGGTGGATGGGACATGCATATCCTTCCTTCGACGTTCGATGCTAGTAATACGTAATGGGGAATGTCATCAACTTCTAGTGGTTGGCAATCCACATATAATTGGCAACATTACGAAAGTTGTTTAAGAAGGGATAATGTACTCCCAACGACATCCACCGGCGAGGGGCTCTCGTTCGTTGCAGATGATGGTGGGTCGGATGATGAGTCCGATGTGGATCCACCTTGAGAGCCCGGCCCCGATGGTGCAGAAGTTGCATTATTTTCTGAATCGGAGCCTGTTCCAACCGATGTTGAAGGAGGTTCAGATGAAGAAGAAGAAGAAGATCCGCTATTCAGGACGTACTCGCCTTCAGCCCACATGCATAATGTCGATCTATCTCAAGACGATGCATTGGAGTTTCTTGAACTACCACACAGAACGCGTGACCGTACAAGTTCATCGTTAGATTCGGGCGAATTAGAAGTTGGTAAAGAGTTTTCCAACAAGGATACTTTTCTTGGTTCATTGAAACAATATAGCATCAAGAACGGGGTTAACTACAATGTGGTTAAATCAAAACTCGACAAGTACGAGGCCAAGTGTGCAGTGCAAGACGGTACATGTTGATGGAAAATCATGGCCTCGTTGAGGAAAAGGACAGGCTTGTGGGAGATTAAAAAGTACAAAGGTCCACATACATGTCTTGCCGGTACAGTATCACTGGGTGTTCAAGGTTTTTGAATAATACTAATATTACGTAATGTTGCATTACTTAATGTACTTCGTTGACAGGTGTTTCACAAGATCATCCGAAGATGGATTCAGAGATGTTGGCTGACTTAATAATGCCGACGGTGAAGGCGGATCTGAAGACTACGATCTGCGACATTGCCTTAATTGGCAATATCCGTAGCCAATTGGGGTACATGCCCTCTTATCGGAAGACTTGGATAGCCAAGCAGAAGGCGTTGGAAAAGTTGCATGGTCGGTGGGACGCTTCATATAATGAAGTATGGCAGTGGTGTCAGTCTTTGGAGAGATATGTCTCGAAGATAACGCACCTCAACGGAACCGGCGTACTATAACGATCGATTGCTCTGTGGATGCCAAGTGTTCAAGCGTCTGTTCTGGACATTTAAGCAATGCTGAGACGCATTTATATACTGCAAGCCATTGGTACAAATTGACGGTACCTTTATGTATGGCAGATATACGCATTGGTTATTGCTAGGCAGGCGCGGACGCAAGCGATGGGAGAATCCTTCCAATTGCGTTTGCAATAACACCGGGGGAGTCACCTGATGATTGGGATTTCTTCCTATTTAGGTTAAGGAGGCATGTCTGCCCCCAACCTGATACATGCGTTATATCGGATCGGGGCCCTAGAATACTAGCCGCAATAGAGCGACAGGGAAGCATGTGGCATCGCACACACCATCGATATTGCCTAAGGCATGTTGCGTCCAACTACCACAGGCAACATCGATCTACAAGTCAACGACGGCAAGTGACCAACATGGGTATGTAATATCTATTAATATAATTTCGTTTGTAATATTCAATTTATTTTTAATTAAAGAGCGGTATGTAATATTCGCTATCAACTTATATTGGCAGGGTACGAGATCAATAAGGACCGTTTTCACGAGATGTTGGAGAATTTGCGCTCAGTTAACGAAGAAGGCGCAAACTACCTATGCAATATTCCTTTGAACAAAGTGGACACAAGCATACGACGGCGCTCACGATATGGTCATATGACCTCAAACTTGGCGAATGCATAAATTACATTTCTAAAAGGAACGCGTCATTTGCCGATAACATCGGTTGTGCGAGAGATATTTTTCATTTAGCGGCACTATTTACGGCGAGCGCAATGAGTTATAAAGGCCAGATGCAAGGGGGCCATGTATGGTGCGCGAAGGTCTTGCGAGAAATTAACAAGGGGAAGGCACGGCCTAACACCATGCACACAGTGTGTCACGATCGCGACAACCTATGGTTTCGTGTGACGGAGTTTGACAGACCGAACCAAGGTATTGTTGGCGGTCAATATCGTGTACACTTGAAAAATAGGACCTGGGACTGTGGGGTATTTGATGCACTTCGTTACCCATGCGCTTATGTACTTGCGACTTGTCAGAATCTCCGTCTTGATCCCAAGAGCTATGTCGACGAAGTGTATAAAATAGAAAACATGTACAGCGTTTGGAGACACGTATTCCCACCAGTCCCAGATGAACGTAAGTGGCCGTCTGTATCGCTTGCACCGTATAAGCTGTTACCGGATAGACAATTGCGGCGAAAACCAAAAGGTCAACCTTGCTCGACTAGAATACGCAACAATATGGATATCCGGGAAACGGCCAACCAATGGAAGTTATGCGGATGGTGTAGGAACCCAGGCCATACATCTCGCTCGTGTCCAAATCAGAATAGTTGATAGTCTTCTTAGCATTTTTGTCTCTTGGTGGCTATGTAAATTCTATTTATTTCTTGATGAAAATGGTGAAATTTTGTAGAAGGACTAAGTTGCAAAACAAAAAAAAATTACAAAAAAAAAATCTTGGACTTTTATTTTATTAAAGATATAAAAATTAAATTACAATAAAAATAATAAACAACTTTTATTTTATTAAAGATATAAAAATTAAATTACAAAAAAAAACAATTTTTATTTTATTAAAGATATAAAAATTAAATTACAATAAAAATAATAAACAACTTTTATTTTATTAAAGATATAAAAATTAAATTACAATAAAAATAATAAACAACTTTTATTTTATTAAATATATAAAAAGTAAATTACAATAAAAAAATAAAAAAATGGCGGTACGGATCAATATTGGTGCCGGTCGAAATCAGTGCCACATGGGGGTGGTCGACGGTTATGCGCTGGATTCCTCCTTCTTCTAGCTTTCGACGAAGTACTGGAACCTCAAAGGGATTCTGTTCCTCCCGGCAGAAGTCCAGTTATGGGTGTTGGGAGGATGACCCACCTTGATAAAATAAAGATTGGGGAGGTGTTTGCATAAACCATGGCGGGGGTGTCTGAATCCCATACGACGAATGAGACTGGTAAAAGGAAGAGCTCCCCGACAGCACCTCCTGCGATCCCTTGTGCGACGACGACCTAAAGATCGGCTGGCCAATCGGAGTAGTCGGGAACGGACTCGAACCGGGCCATGCATTCCAACCTGTCGTGGGACTTGGAAAAGGAAACATATAAGGGTTAGGATACATGTAAGGGCTAGGGTACGCACCTGGCATAATCTGTAAAGGCTCTGATGTGGGTGTTGTCGGCTGAAGTGTTGGGCCTGGTGACTGTGTGGGCACTGTTGATGGGCCCGATGGTTCTGTCGGTGCTGTTGATGGTCCCGTCTCATCACCCCTTCTCCTTGGATTTAAAGGGCCCCGTCGTTTCCTTTGCTCACGAAGTTGCCGTCGCCTCTCCTCTTTCGACAATAAATACGGCTTGCCATGGATCCTAAACCATAGCATGTATTCCGGCACGCACGCTAACTCAGGAACGATGATCGGTTCCCGAGTAGGTATATAATCATACCGGTTCTCCCACATTTCAATATATGTGGACCAAAATCTTGGCCAATCCGTATGCAACTGCTGTAAGTCAACTTTGTGCTCATCATCGAGCACCTCAGGTGCCACGGGAATCGATTGTCGGAATCCAAATTGACGCAGAACCCGATCTGACTGGTGCATCTCCACGGTGGCATAGTTGATCAATGGGACCTTCACATGCCAAAGGTCCGGATTTTGAAAGAACTCCTTCGGAATTACTGCCCGAATTGCCGGATCCTCGTATGGTGTCCATTGAAACTATATTAACATGATAAAAATATTAGCTATATACATAATACTAAATACGAAATACGGAATACTAAATTCGAAATACGAAATACTTACTTGTGATTCCGACCGTTGGTCTAATAGAAGCCGTATATCTTCAAGTGAGGTAGGTATTCCAACATAACTCGTCGAATGGTTCCACCTAATTAAATAAATTTTTAGCATACAATTATATTTTAAATCTACGTAATAATTTGTAAAATCTAATATTAAATTTACCTCGTTATGAGTGGGAATGTATATGGGTGGTCGACTCGAGGACGTAAAAATGGAAATCGAAATCGTGCCCATGATTGCAGTAGTGATAGGCAACCTCCGATTTTTGCTTTACTCGGCCGCGTTGCCCCGCACATCTCCCAATACAATTTTGCTAGCACGGCAGACCCCCAACTCAATTCACTGGCTGCTCTAAAATCAACGAGTTTCAGCAGCCACCTCAGATGAACGAGGTTTCGTGACAAGCCCGGCATCAAATAGCCTCCAATCATCTCAAGAATGTATGCCCGAGCATACCGTATTCTTTCTATTTCGGTCGAATCATTATTCGGCTCCGGGAATGTGTCTCGTAACCAGCCCATCTCGATCTGACCTCCATAAATGTTATCCGGAATAGCACCCAAAAGCTCATAGCATACGGCTGCGCAATCACCAGAAGTTGCGGACCCGGTGACTACGTACCCATCCACCGGCAATCCCAATTGCAAATGCACATCTTCCAGAGTGATAGTACACTCTCCGCATGGAAGATGGAAAGTGTGCGTCTCGGGTCTCCACCTCTCTATCAACGCACTGATTAACTTCGACTCCAACTTGCAGCCCCGGCCTATCGTGGCCACGTGCCAAAAAACCGCTTCCCGTAGGTAATTTTCGATCAACGGCGATGGCGGACCAGACATATTGCGAATATAGCATTGCAACACAAGATCTACAGACTGTTTAAAAAATTATAAATAAAAATTTAATAAAAATTGCATAAACTTAAAAAAAATATTAAATAGTATTGAAAAATTAAAATTAAAATTAAAATTAAAATTAAAACTTACCATTGTCATTTGATCGACGGAAATGTGTTTATTGTCAAGACAAATTAATTCCCCGGCCATTGCTAATACGATTGAATATTTTAATATTTTTCAACAAAATATATTTCAAAAAAATTTAAAAAGGGCTTTTTTGTAAATATTAAATGACTATTCTGAAATATGAGAGGAAGTTTCAAGGAATTTAAGAGAAATTTGAGAAGAATTTGAGAGAAAGTTGAGAGAAAAATGAATAAGGACTTTGTTGTGAAAAAAATAAAAGGGTGGAGGGTATTTATAGGTTTTTTTTTTTACCGTTGAAGGCCCAACGGTCAAAAAAAATTTGACCGTTGAACCAGGAAAGCGCTCCCTTGAGGGAGCGCTTTCCTGCTTCATCCCCATCAAAACGCGCTGACGTGGACCCAAAAAGGGAGCGCTTTCCTGCTTCATCCCCATCAAAACGCGCTGACGTGGACGCATTTTGGGGGGAAATGGCCCTTTTCCGTAAATAATTAATATTTCGGCCCATTTCCATATTTTTTTTTATTTTTGGTATATTTTAGTAAATTGCCCATATCTTGCATATAATTCCATCAACCTCCACCCCTCGTACCTGAAATTTTTGTTCAAAACAAGCATGCTTCTCAAATGTTCTTGCAAGACCACCCAATGTTTACAATACATAGTAATTAAGCAGACAGTGCACCCAGCACTAGCACTGTCAACATCAATTCTTGAACCAAGATTAAACTCTAAAACCCTAAAAAGGGAGCCTTACCACTTACTAATTTTGTTTTCTGCAAATGGATTGAAGCTTCAGTTCTTGGAAGGAGAAATGGGAAGGATGCATGGCTTTTGGGGGTTTTATTTTGTATATTATAATTAATGAACAACATGATGAAACCAAGAAGGCTTCTCTTCTGATTCGTTACCCTTGTAACTGTTTTTATTTCTAGATATGAATAAAAGTTAGAGCTAAATAAATCATTATGCTAGTTGAGTTTAATCTTCTAAGATTAAATAAGATGGAAAGAGTTAAATTCAATTATCAAACTGTACTTTTTTTTATTTAGAGTATTTTATATATATTTCCTTGAAATAGATTTTATTACAAATAACATCAATCAATCAAAAAATCCTAATTGAAATATGAAACAAAATTTAATCATTTTAATAATGTTAAAAATTACAAATTTTATTAAAAGTACAACTAATTTACTCTATTATAGAGAGTTGCACGTTAGATTTTTATATGTTTAGAATTGCTATGATATATTTCAATTACGTTTAAAGGGTATTTTAATAAAATGATCAATTAAAATATAATTTTGTGATCAAAATTGAACCATTCAAACTCATTTGATTATCTAGTAAATTCAAGTTCCCACGCTAACTTCAATCTTAAAAACTATTGGAGTTTGTCTTCGATACTAAATAAAAATTTAAAAGTGTTATTAAGTTTGTGAATTATTTAAGTCTAGTATTAGAATATTTAAATTCAGCCACTATAATAACTTAAGTTGCTTCTGATCAACTCAACAATAATTGCATTCTTTTTTTTTGAATCAAACTAAAATAATTTGCAAGCATATGTATTTTTTTAACTAAGCATGTATCATACCTGTAACATAATGTTTTTTTTCACTTCTTATTTTCTTCTCCTAGTAAATTTTGACGCATTTTCTTTTGTTGACATTGCTAATGCTAATTCGGTGTAAATAAACATGTCCTCTATCCTTCAAAGTACATGATATTTGAAGATTTTTCTTCATCTTTAGCCTTTTACTTTTTCAATTTTTTTCTTCTATAAATTATGCATATTCAGATTATAATATTGTGCAGTATGATTTGCTTTTCTAATGTAGATATAATTCGACATATTGCTTTGTTATACACCATTGAATGTTTGATTTAAGATTTTATTCAAACACGTGACTTGTAAAAGGATTACTATGTGATAATTCATTTTGATTTAGAGGGTATTTTAATAATATGATCATTTAAAGTACAATTTGAGTTTAATTTGGGATAAAAATTGAACAATTCAAGCTCGCTCGACTATC
Organism: Gossypium sturtianum; assembly: GCA_025698515.1. Taxonomy (NCBI): domain Eukaryota; kingdom Viridiplantae; phylum Streptophyta; class Magnoliopsida; order Malvales; family Malvaceae; genus Gossypium; species Gossypium sturtianum. The sequence goes on from CM046952.1 coordinate 122,759,989, forward strand.
CCGTAAAAGATTTAAGTTTGGTTCTCGTACTAACTTCAGACTCGAGTATTACTATAGTTTGTCTTTGAGTTCAAATTGAGACTTTGGCAAACTATTTGAGTCTAGTGTTAGGATACTCAAATTTTGTCATAGTAGTAGCTCCAGTTGCTTGAGATCAAGTTTAATTCAACAATGATTGATCAAAATTTTTTTAATCGAACTTGAATAACCTACGAGCATATGTATTTCGTGTTAGAAAAATTGTAATTTTTTGGAAACTTTGAGGCATATTCTCGATTGGTAAAGGTGGAGAGTTGAATCATAAAATTATGATTTTATATTCTACTCCATGAGACCTTTACAATGGTATATCATGTGCTCAAAATGGTTGAGTGATGAATGAGAAATTGATGCTCAAAGTAAGCTACTTGTGAATATTTGTTGAGGAAAAGAAAAGCTTAGATCCCACATTGGTTAAATACCAAGTGTGAGATGTGTATATATATGAGAACTCACTTGAAAAGTAATTGAATGACTAAATTTGAAATCTTGCATTGGGCACAGGGGGAGTGTAGATCCAATATCATCGGGGTTGGGGTGAACTTGCATGATGTGGGCAATGCAAAATGTTTGAACCAGTTGGGCTTGTGGATATATTTTAGCCCAACACGAAATTTTTTTTTCTCTGCAAACATACAGAATCTGTTTTAAAAGGGCATTTATATTGATTTTATTTGATTCCAATCAATTTGATTTGATTTTATTCAAATTGATCTAAAGGCTTATTTAATGTAAATTTTGTATCTTTATTCATGGAAATTTCAAAAATTTCTCCATATTGAATGCCTATAAAAGCCTAAAGAATTATTCAAATTTTTTTACACACTCACAACGAATTTATTTTGCTCTCCAAAATTCTTCTTTTTCCTCCCCATATTTTCCAACGTTTCGGTGATAGAAGAAGGCAAGGTTTGTTCATTGATCACTGTAGTGGTGCAAAATGTTTGAACCAGTTGGGCTTGTGGATATATTTTAGCCCAACACGAAATTTTTTTTTCTCTGCAAACATACAGAATCTGTTTTAAAAGGGCATTTATATTGATTTTATTTGATTCCAATCAATTTGATTTGATTTTATTCAAATTGATCTAAAGGCTTATTTAATGTAAATTTTGTATCTTTATTCATGGAAATTTCAAAAATTTCTCCATATTGAATGCCTATAAAAGCCTAAAGAATTATTCAAATTTTTTTACACACTCACAACGAATTTATTTTGCTCTCCAAAATTCTTCTTTTTCCTCCCCATATTTTCCAACGTTTCGGTGATAGAAGAAGGCAAGGTTTGTTCATTGATCACTGTAGTGGTGCTACTACTGCTATCATCTTGTTGTTGTATCCTGAGAGACAGTCGACCAACGTTTCTCCAAGTACCACAGGAGCAGCCGAATCTGTCTTAAGAAAACTGTGTAAAATAGGCCTCAACATCTAATAAAACTTAATTCTTTTATTCAATTTTTGATTTTCATAATCTTATTTATTTAATTGATTTTTTCGTATCTGATATTTTAAATATAAATATTTATTTTATTTATTTTTATATAAATATTTGTTTATTTATATTTATATTTGTTTGCTAACGTGTTTTGTTCAACATTTCGTTCAAGGAAGAATGTGCCCATATAATATTAGTAATAAATAAATGGAATAAAGTAACATTTAGTAATTGAATTTCGTAATTTTTTCCACCTTGTTTACCTTTTTTTAGTCTCATTATTATTGAAACTCGACAGCTTTTAAGGTATAATGATATGGCACTTTGAAATTGTGACACGTCATCACTTAAAATTTCGTTTATATCTTTTTATAAGTTTTAGTTGGGAAAAATTTACTTGCAAAATTAACATTAACACTCTATTCTAATTAAACATTAAGAAATTTTGAATTCCAAAATCTCAAGCCTCAACGATTTGCTTGCGAGCCTCTCTTCACCAAAGACCATAATTATTTCTGCAACACCCCAAAACCCGACCCAGAAGTTCCAACCAGATTCTAAAGATCACATTGGCCCCTGAAGTGGCCCAAAACAAAATACTAATCGGATTTCTAAATTCCTTTTCAAAAATCATTTTCTTCTTATGTTTAACAAGATTCATTAAAAACTTAACTTACGTTTCGCTAACAATGGTTTAATTATCGTTAAGTTTAAAATAAAACCAAATTGATGTTTCCTTGTTCGGTTTGCAAATACTCCAAATTTTTGCTAATGTTAATCGAAAATTTCAAAATAAGTGTAGTAGCAGAAAATCTGTCATTTACTTCTTAACAGAAAATCATAAGTTATTTCTTAAGAAAACCGATGGACTATTAAGGAAAATAGCAAACCAGTTAGCTAAAGTCTGTGCATAGGAATTCACAAATTCAGTTCAAAACCAAAACCCGACAACCTTATGAGTCCAAATCAAAACCCATACCACAGTTTATATAATCTTCCTCACAAACCAATTGAAATGATTTACTGAATTTTAGAAAGCACTTATTAAACCAAACCAAAACATTAATGAAACTCCGAGACCATTGGTCTGCCAAGTCTGACACCTAATCTTAAGGGTTACCTAAAAAGGAGAGAACTAAGGGAATGAGCTACGAAAGCTCAGTGTGAGTCCTAAACAACGTAATTACACAAAGACGAACAGTTAACTAAAATTTACAATTACCAAAATCAATTCAATTAAAAAATAGAGATAATAAAATTGACATATCATAATGTTATAATACTTAACAGATTTGTAAAACGTATTCACGTGAAATTTCTCAAACATATAAAAATAGAAATCAATTCACAATCAAACAGTCCTATGCGAAGTATTTACTCAAAAACAGATCAAATGCAATTCATACACAAATGCACCAGTCCCACTACCAACCTATCCAGCCTCTACACACCATCTTCAGCCATCCATCACACATCAATTAGGGTATACTAAACCCTTTCCAACCTCTACACACCAATATCGAGTTATGGTGGACCCGTCCAACCAAATCACACCAAAAAGAGGTTATTTGCCTCAAGACTGTTACGTAGTCAAGCTGCTAACATAATTTGTGATTTTACCACTGAATTTTAATAACACAGTTTAACTACCGAATCAAACTTCCTTCACTTCCAAAATCAAATCCCAACCCAGAATGCAAAAGACATTATGGTATTTCAGCTAGGCCTTTAACAAACTTGCTAAAGAAGGGTTCCCCTTAGGTTTGGACTGAATCTGTCAATTCAGCTTTTGAGATGCTTAAGAAAGCTATTTTCCAAAACCCTATGTTGTCCTTACCAGATTTTAAGAAAGAATTATGCGTAGACATAGATGCTAGTGGCCAAGGTGTAGGGGTTGTTTCATTGCAACAAGGTAGACCTCTGGCCTTTTTTAGCAAAGGGTTGGGAGTAAGGTATCAAGCTCTTTCAATCTACAACAATGAGATGTTAGTTTTCTTGCTAGCCGTCAATAAATGATACTCTTACCTGGTGGGTTAAAGGTTCCAAATTCGCACTGTCCACCTAAGTTTGAAGTTCCTAGTTGATAAACAAGCAATCACTCCCTTTCAACCGAAATGGGTAGTGAAAATGCTTGGATATGATTACTATATAACATATAGAAAATGGGCCCAAAATAAAGTGGCAGATGCTCTCTATAGAAGGGAACATGAACAGAGAGCTCATTTGCTACAGTGTACGAGCAGTATATAGTGTTTAGGATTATGGCAAAGGGTCATGGAATCATGCGCAACTGATCCTAAGCTACAACGCATATGTGAGGAGCTCCAACAAAATCCTCAAACTCATTCCAAAACCATTGGGATGGCAAGGTACTCATGCAGAAAAGGAAGACAGTCGTTGGTAATGATGTTAGTTTGCGAAGATAACTATTCGAATACTTTCACAGTGGTTCACTAGGGGCACACTCAGAGATACATGCTACTAAACGAAGGTTATCTGGATTAGTGATGGTCACTAAACTAACTATAAATACGAAAAAGGCAAGTGCACCTATCGAACAATAGTATAGCTATAGTGGGTAGAGAATATCATATCCACGAGAACTAAAAGTATTAGTAATTACCGTTTTTCTATTATTTAGCTGACAATTTGGAGTGATGTGTTTTAATCTAAACTTACTAAACTAATTTAACTAAGAATGCAACAGAGAGTGAATCAAGGAAGTAATCGAATATTAACCAATGAGATAGACAATACCTAGGAAAGAATCCACCAAAACTTCAAATATTATTATGAATCTGAATTAAACGATTTATTCACTTGTGTCTTGATCCGTAGAAATCCTTAAATTATGTCAATATCTCTTTCAAGAGTAAGAACAACTGACTCTAGGATGATTAATTCAAATCTCTTTCTAATTAAAACCCATATCGTCGCATTAACTCGATTTATTGATTCCCCTATTAGATTTGGCTCTAATTAGATAGATTTATATCATCCTAAATCTAAGATTGCATGCAACTCCACTCAATTATGCTAGATCTACTCTTAAACAAGGACTTTTCCTCCACTGAAATAAGCACATTAAACATGAATTAATATCCTATAAATATTAAAACAAGAAATAAGCATACATAATTGAGAACAAGAATAAAGTATTTATCGCGTAAAACTGAAATTAAATAAAAGGATTCATCATAGGTTTCATCCTCCCAAGATATCTAGGGAATTAGTTCATAATCCTGAATGAAAACATCTCAAAGTCAGAATAACCACAAGACATAAAGAAACTCAATAAAATGTCAAAAGAAATTAAAAAGAGATATTCGATCTTGATGGAGATCCGCTTCTGAGTTGATTCTGATGGTGCTCTTCGAGTGTTTTCTTCGATCTTCTCTGATTCCTCCCTTATGTCTTCTTCTAATTGATATTTATAGATGTTAGAATGCTCAGAAAGCCTAAAAATTGGGTTTTTCCACGTATTTTGGAAGCAAGGTGTGAAATCAACACGGGCTGGCACATAGACATGTGTCCAGCCCGTGTGGCTCACACGGACGTGTGTCCAGCCCATATGGAAATGCCCAAGCTATGTGGCTCTTGAAAATAGCTTTATTTTTCCGATTTTGGCTCGTTTTTTGCTCTTTTCGCTCCCAAATGCTCTCCTAAGTATAGAAACATGAATTTAAAGGATTAGGAGCATCAAATTCACTAATTTGCATAATTAATCATCCAAAAATGCATTAAGAATGAAATTAGAATATGTTACTTTTATAGCTTATCAAATATCCCCACACTTAAACATTTGGTTGTCCTCAAGAAAAATTCTCAACTCACATTAAAATTAATCTTTCTCAACTTGTAATTCCCATCAATAATGTTTCAAAATAATTCACAAATAATCATGCATTGGAAATTCAACTAAAAGAGCATTAAAGTCTCAAACAATCCAAGCTAATATTTTTAAACACGAAAACATAGGTGTCTCCTTTTATTTAAGTAGTTACCTTTAATTCAAAATCAACAAGAATCAACATCCTCACTAAAGATTCAACCGAGCACTCAAAGTGTTTAAGGCTCAATAATATGCACTCAAAAGTCAAACAAGAAATGTCATTACCATAGGCTTGTATGAAAATCAAATCTCCACCACTATAGAATGATATGATATACAAATCAAAAGGTTTTTAAGAGGTTGTAATGGGACTTAGGTTAAGGGTGTCGATAAAGGCCAAAAAAGTTGGTTATAATCGAGATTGAATTGATAAATTACCAAACTAGAAAAAAAATAAACAAATGCTGAATTAAAAACAAGTGCATAAATCAAGAACTATTCAAGAATAAAAACGAGTTTCTTCTCAAGATATGAATTTAACTGTTCAAGCTCAATCAACATAGAACTAAATAATAATCAATATATATATTTTTTATTTTTTATAAGAAAAATAAGAAATAATCCAGCAAATCAACCAAAAGAGCATAGCTAGGCAATTAACCAAATCAAATCTCGACAAAAAGGGAGTCAATAAAACGGGAAAAAGTCTCAACAAAAAAATGAGTTATGGGTTAACATTAATGGGTAAATCAAGAAACAGTGTGTTAGGCTCAATGGGGTTCACTAAGGGTTAATTAAAAAGGTAGGCTTTTTATGAGATAAGTGGGTTAAAACCTAAGTGCCTTTATCATCTCAGTAATATCAAATCAATGGTGTGGTCTCGACATGTATAATCGAAGCAAGTTCTAGAATAAAAAATCAAATTGACACACTCATAACCAATAATAAAATGAGCAAGAAAAATGTATGCTCTAAAGGCTCAAAATCTCACAAAAAAACATGGTTTTTGATGTCAAACTTGCAAATCTCAAACTGCAAGATAATACTTCAATTTAGGGAAACAACTTAATTTTTTTTTTATTTCTAAAAAATAACTTATCATTTTTGATTCTCTCATGTATTAAATTTTAAATCAACCAATACACAAATAACTACAAATTAATCCAAAACACGTCAAAAAAAATCCCAAATCGATAAAAATTCATCCTAACGGAAGTATGAGAAAATTATTTAAATACAAGACATAATTCAGGGATTTTCTAATAATTATATAAATAACCTCCCCATACTTAAGATGTACATTGTTCTCAATGTACAAACATATATAATCACAGTTATAAGCAGAATATCATAAGAGAGGGAGAAAACTGAAACTGCCCTGAATATTGGATGAAATCGCCAGAATGGTGAAAAGCGGAATTGTAGGCAAATCTAAATGTAGTGCATGATTCCAAGCAAACTAATAAGAAAATAAACACAAATTGTGAAGAAGATTAAAAGGTTACAACTCAATTAGAAACAACTATAAAAATAAAAATATAGTTCAAAAGATAAGAAACAAAATAAGTCTAAGAACATAACAACAAAGATAACTAAAAATAAAAATAAACATAAAAAGAAAACCAAAAAGAAAACCAAAAAGAAAACAAATAAAATCAATGGTCCTCATCGTTAGAGGCATCGGTATTGTGAGTCACCGGTGCTGAAGAGGATATATGGAGGTGCTAACAGATTTGCTGTAATGTTGCATCAATACTATCGAACCTCTGAAAGCAGTGCTACTCGAAGCGAGTGAACCGCTCAGAGAGGTCCTCTAAGGTAACAGCAGAAGAGATAGGACAGTGACTCGAAGGTGGATGATGAGGTGGATCCTCGTGGTGGAAGGGGACATCATCAGTGAAGTCCTCGGGTTCATCCTGAGGATCAGAATGAAATAATCGGTACTTAGGAGGATCCATTCCACAAAGCTGCTCAATCATCCTTATATGGCTCATGCTCGATAATCCCTGCGGAGACATTTGGCCGACTAGTGTAAGCAAGGAGGACTACTCCGGTGTATCAAGGAGACCGAAGTGCCGTGCGAGTCAAGTCACATAAAGGCCTAAACAGATAGGACCCTTCCTACTGCGCTCTGTCTGATGGCGAAAGGCGAGAGCGATGAAGTAGGCTAAATAAAAAATATGTCCTGCGACCATGCTCCATAGAAAATATGCGTCGATGGTATCAAAAACTCCAGTGCTCTCTCTCCTACCGGTCAATGTGTGAGCTAAGATGACATGAATATACCGTACAACCGGAGGAAGAGGGGTCACCTTTGATCGACTCGGGTCATAAGGCGTCGTGCTTATCGTAAGGTCGATCCAGCAAAGAGATGGCGAGTAATGGATGTGACGATATAATCGAAGGAAGCTCTCGGCACTCATGAACTTGGCAGTGTAGAGTCTCAATACCGCTCCGAACTCTAGGACACTCATATGTCATGCTGTATCACCGAGTTTGAAATTAATGGTGCCCGGCTTGTCATGGGTTGTCATCACCTGCTGTAGAGTAAATGTCGAACAGAACTCCAAAGTTAGCTCCATGTATATGGGCTAGATAATAGAGAAAAATTGGTCTCAATGAGCTATGGCAATGATGGCGCGCATGCTATCAGCTAATTAGACCTGCTCCAAAGTGGCCCAATCAATACATCGACCTAAGCCGAGTGGCCTCAGGCAGAAATATTGATATAGGTCCTCATTGGAACTTTACAAAAATCGGAGATAAGGATGGTGTGCATCGGCGAAAGAGCCCGAAGAAGAGGTCGCGCCAAGGGTCTTACGCTTTTTTGAAGCGGGGATGGCGACCTTAGATTTGCTGCGTGTGTTCGTCATTATGTCCCTGCAAGAAAAATAGAATAACCACATATTAACATTAAAGGAAGAAAATGGACGAAGTACATAGTATGGGCAATTCAACAACCTATTCAATAAAAATTGCATTCAAGCTAAACAAACTGACGAAAAATTAAATCGACATTGAACAAAAAAAAACAAGATTAAAAGAAACAAAATTGAGTAATAATAATAATAAAAGATAAAAAAATGACTAGTACTAAAAAGAAAAGTAAAAATATGAATAATCAAGAACATCAATAATAGTGCAAAGAGAAATAATAATAGTAATAATAATAAAAATCAATATAATAATAAAATAATGGGAAAATCAAAAGTACTCATCATGTAAAAGTTTAAGCAGAACATTCGTAAAAAAAATGGTAATAAGAATAATAATAATTAATAATAATCAGAACAATAATAAAACTAAACTAATGAGTTAATAGTAATAAAATAATACTACAAATGAATAATAATACTAAAAATTAAATAGAATAAATAAAATAGAATAAAATACAGAAATAAATAAATAAATAAATACTTAAGTTAAATAAATAAAAAGAAAGAAGGGTAAAGTAGGAACCCGACGGTGGTTGGAGGTGGTGACCGGAGATGCTCATGGCTATGGTTGACGGGGCAATGAGAGGGAGAGGGCGTGGGGGTTCGGTTGGGAGGTGAGGGCAAGGTAAGGTTGAGGGTGGTCTTGGGGAAAGAGAAAGGGGTGTGGCACGGATGTGGGGGTTGAGGGAAGGTGGGGCATGGCTCGAAGGGGAAGGGTGTATGGTGTGAGGGGACGGCCAGTGTGGGGTTGCGACGAGGTTGTTTGGTTTGTGCGTGTGTGGGTGGTCGATGGGAGAAAGGTCAGAGGTGGGGGTGCGACGAAAGAGGGGAGATTGGACTAGTGAGGGAAAGTAGATCGGTGGCGGGGGGTGGTGAGCGATAGCTAGTGTTTCTTTTTTGGGGGAAGATTTGGAGAAGATAAAAGTAAAAGGAAATTAGGGTTTGGAGATTAAATGGGTGACACGATCATGTAAGGGCCCATGTTGGGCCACACAGTCGTGTCATATGCCCATGTGTGATTTGAAATTTCAACCCAGTCTTCACACAGCCACGGACACACCCGTGTGTCCAGGCCGTGTGTGATCTCCTTCGCTTCTCCTTCGCTTCTCCCACGCCCATGTGAGAGGCCGTGTGGGTCACACGGTCTCACACACACTCGTGTGGTCCGACCGAGTCTCGCACACAACCGTGTGGTCTGACCGTGTCTCGCACACGACCATGTCTCTTGCTTGTGTAACTCTCTGACTTGATTTTAAATTGAAAAAAATTAGCTCCAGGGTTCATATGGCCTAGGACACCCCCTAGTGTCTAGGCCGTGTAACCTTCAAATTTTTGAAAAATTAAGTCCTAGGATCCACACGGCCTGGACATCCACACGGCCAAGGACACGCCTGTTTGTCCAGGCCGTGTGGGTCACATGACCATGTCGCCAGACCGTGTAACTTAGTGTCAATTGCTCCAGGATCCACACGGCCAAGGATACGCCCGTGTGTCCAGGCCTTGTGGGTCAAAAAACATTTATTTATATAAGATTTTAAATTAGTATGCAATGGAATTAAAAGAATTAGCAAAAGTTAAACACTCAGGTTGCCTCCCGAGAAGCGATTATTTAAAATCTAAGCTCGACTTACATTGTGTATGATTACGATGGTTCTTGGAGCCGAAGCTCCTCTCTATCATTTCTAAACTCATCACCACTATAAAATTTGAGTCGATGTCTGCTTACCTTGAATGTGCCATATGTCGGATGTGTTACTTCTATCGTACAGTACGGGAAAACAGTTTGTACCATGAATGGTCCTGACCATCTTGATTTTAGCTTTTCGTGAAATAATTTGAGCTTTGAATTGTATAAAAGGACACGATCCCCAACTGTGAATTGTTTGGGCTGCTTCAAACGAGCGTCGTGGCGTCGTTTTGTCGCTTCTTTATATAGTATCGAGTTCTCATAAGCATTAGCTCGCCACTCGTCTAACTCATTTAGCTGCATCAATCTCTTCTCACCTGCAAGTTTAAGGTCGTAGTTTTGAAATTTTATTGCCCAGAATGCTTTGTGTTCGAGTTCAAGTGGTAAATGAAAACTCTTTCCATGTACAAGTCTATAAGGAGATGTTCCTATAGGTGTTTTATACGCAGTCCTATAAGCCCATAAAGCATCATCTACTTTTAAATCCGAATCCTTTCTATTTGACTCTACAGTTTTTTCTAGGATGCATTTGAGTTCTCGATTCACAACTTCAACTTGACCACTAGTTTGAGGGTGATAAGGGGTAGTTGTTCTATGATGCACCTTAAGGACCTTATCAAATTGAGCATTACAAAAATGTGTGATCCTATTACTGATAATCGCTCTAGGTGTTCCAAATCGAGAAAAAAGCTTCTTAAGAAATCAAACTACCACTCTAGCATCATTAGTAGATAAAGCTTTAGCTTCTACCCATTTTGACATATAATCAACTGCTACTAGTATGTATTTATTACCAAAAGAGCTAGGAAATTGTCCCTGGTCACTGTGAAGTCAGAGTTTTAAAATTTATAAAGATAATGATCGAACATGGAAACTAACTATGACAACGATTGAGGCAAGCGCACCTATCGAACAGTAGTATAGTTTAGGCAAGACCGAATTGTCGAACCTAAAGGAACTAAAAGTACTAATACTAACTTTCTTTCTATTATTTAGCCTAAGAATTAAGTGAATGGTTGTTTAATCTAAATTAATTAACTACTAAACTTAAAGACTCTAAGACAAAGAAGAATGAATTTGGGAAAATAACTTGAGGAAAAACCAATTGATTAAGACGACACCCAAGGAAGAATCCACCTAGACTTCACTTGTTATCTAACTCTGAACCAGACGATTTATTCATTTGACTTGATCCGTAGGATTCCCTAATTTATATTAAATCCTCTCTCGAGGCGAATAATGTCTAACCCTAGGTTGATTAATTGAAATCTCTTTCTAATTAAAACCCCTAAAATTGAATTAACTCGATCTATGGACTCCCATATTAGTTTCACCCTAATCCGGCAACGCCTCGTCACCCTATCTCTAGGCGCGCGATCAACTCCGCTTAACTATGCTAGATCTACTCTTAGGCAGGGACTTTTGCTCCTCCACCTAAGCACATCAAACTTAAATTAATATCCGCGAAATATCAACACAAGAATTAAGAGCACATAATTAAGAACAAATCAAATATTTATCATATAGTTCAGCAAATGATAACAGATTCATCTAAGTTTCATCCCCCTCAAGTATCTGAGGGTTTAGTTCATAACAATAAAAGAAAACATCTCAGAAGAAAAGATAAAACAAAACATAAGAAATACCTAAAACCCCCTAAAGGAATTGAAGAGGAGATCCTCCGTCTTGAGTAGAATTTCGGCTTCTAGAGATGGATCAACTGGCTATCCCCGAGTGAATCCCCACAAATCTGCCTTCTCTGGCCTAGCAAGATGCCCCTAAACGATAGCTTTAGGCTCCCGTCGACTCCCCCTTTTTAGGTCATACTTAGGGTGTATTTATAGGCTTTTGGAATGTGTTTCTTTACCCCTAAGTATCCAAATCCGATTGAAATTGCTCTTTTCCGCGGCAGGGACACGGTCATGGCACACGCCCGTGTGAATCGTCTTTAGGCCGTGTTTGGACTTTATTGATGAGGCACGGCTGTGTATTTCGTGGCTTAGACAGTGTTCTAGATTATTGAGGAGGCACGACCGTGTGGTCTTGGGCCCAGGCCGTGTTGATTTCGTGCTTTGGCCCATTTGGCTCTTTTTAAGCCCGTTTCTTATTCTTTTCATCCTCCGGTACTTTCCTGAGTATAAAACATGAAAAGAAAGGATTGATAGCACCTTTTTACATAAATCAAAGGATAAATCATCCAAAAGTATGCTAAATGTGGGATTAAAATATGTTACTTTTACGGTTTATCAAATACCCCCACACTTAAACTTTTACTTGTCCTCAAGAAAAAATTCTCATCTTACAATTAAAACGAACTTTCCATGATTCAATATTCCTATCAACAATGTCTCATCATAATTCATAGATAATTTATACATGGATAATTTAACTCAAAGAGTCCTAAAGATTCAAACAATCTAAGTCATACATTTGTAGCACAAAACATAGGTGTTTCCCCTCATCTAAATAATTACCTCTGATTCAAAACCTATAAGGATTGACATCCTCACAAAAGATTCACTCAAATCACTCAAGTGTTTAAGGTTGAAATTAAGCACTCAAATGTCAAACTCAAAAACTTAATCCCATAGGCTTGCATGAAAATCAAATCTCCACCACTGTAATATGAGATGATGCACAAATCAAAAGGTCTTTAACAGGGTTGTAACGGGGCTTGGGTTAAAGGTGTGGTTTAAAGGCTGAATTAGAGGGTTAGAATCAAGATCGACCTGAAAAATTACCTAACCAGAAACAATGAACTAAATAAAGGTAATTACATCAATTGGAAAAAATACTAATACTACGAGCTTCTTCTTCAATATTTGGAATTCAAACGTATAAGCTCACTTAATCACAAAACTAATAATGAATAATGAATATACTTCGATTTTTTTTAAGAACAAATCATAAATACATAACAAAGGATAAATTACTGAAATAAAAAATATAGTTAGGCTATTAATCAAATCAAATCTCGATATAAGGGTAGTCAAAAGGAATGGTGATAACAAAAACAAAGGGTTTCTGGGTTGAAATTAGTGGGTGAGTCAATAAAAAGGGTTGTTAGGTCTAAACGGGGTTCACTAGGGGTTAATTATGAAGGTAGGTTTTTGGTGGAGTAAGTGGGTTAAATCCTAGGTGCCTTTATCATTTCTGTATATCAAATCAAAGGTGTGGTCTCGACATGTATAATCGATGCAAGTTCTAGAATAACAAATCAATGTTGACACACTCATAATCAATAAAGTGAGTAAGAAGAAGATTTTATGCTCTTATAAGGCTCAAAATCTCACAAAAAATTATGGGTATTTTGATGTCAACCTTGTAAATTTCAAACTTCAAAGTAATATTCAAATTCAGGTAGACAACCTAGAAAATTTTTAATTTCTTGAAAAATAGACTTATCCTGCTTGATTCTCTAATAGTCTTAGAATTCAATCATCAATGTACAATTATCAATGACTTAATCTAAAACATATCAATAAAAATCATAAATCATGGAAATTTCATCCTAATTAGTAATATGAGAAAATTACTTAAAAACAAGACTAAATTCAGGATTTGAGAACAATGCAAAAAGTTTGGCACCTAATTTGTGAATTTGAGAATAATGAAAAAAGTTAGGCACCTTTTTAGGTTGTTCACCCCCCACACTTAAGATGTACATTGCCCTCAATGTACAAAGTTAGATAATAACACAATAATACTAAAATCATAAGATATGGGGAGAAGTGAAACTTCCTAAATTATGGATGAAATCCTTGGAGGATGTGGAAAATACGTTGGAGGGGTCGGTCTGGATGACGATCCTGCGCTAGATGAAGAAATTGGGTAGCTCGTGGAGGATTAGCCAGGATATAATAATAATAATTAAAACTATACTAATTAAATAATTAAAGAATAGCAAGCTAAAGTGAAGAAAAATAAAGATGAAACTAAAATTAAAAGAAAAGATAAATGGACCGTATGGTCCTTATTGTTGGATGGTTCGCGAGGTGGGTGTGACCTCTAAGGCTACGGAGGTGCTGGCGGTGGCAGAAGTGGCGTGATTCCCTAGCAGCCTTTAGAACCTAAAATTAAGAAACTAAGATAAAATAAACTAAATTAAGCATAAGAGTGTTAAAGAGAAGGAAAATAAAGGAGAAGAGTAAAGAAGAAGAAAATTAAATGGTCTCAAAGACCCTTGGCTTGTCGAGTGATTGAAGCGGCCGGCATGAACTTATGTAGATCGGTCTCCATGAGGAGATCGTGGCTTTGGGATCCTTCCGTTTCTTCGACATGGCCAAAAGATTGAGAAGAATGCTATAAGAATGAAGAATGCTAAGAATGTATGGTGTATAAGGGTGCAAGGGAGGAAGAAGGGTGAAAATTAGGTGAGAAGAGGGAGGGGTGGGTGGTTTAAATAGAATTCTCAAATCAGGTACAACCCCATGCCCGTGTATCGTGGGCGTGGCATCTCACACGGCCGCATCGCATGGCCGTGGTGGGCTTTGTTCATTTCTTCCACGCCCATGCTCAGGTCGCCACGCCCGTTGGTGCTAAGTCAGTGTCGTCCACGGTCATGTCGCACGGCCGTGGCATTTTGTCGGTACCCGTGGGTTGGTGGTTAGAGTCCGTGACTTAAAGATTTGATTCTTTCTGACCTGTACCCTCTCTGTCGTGTTAGTACGGCGATTCTGTACTTCCACACGGCCACGGCCAAGGCCGTGTGTAAGGCCGTGTGGCCTAGAAATCTGCACTTTTTGGTTAGTTTAAAGTTAGATACTATAAAGAAAAGATAAAATAGACAAAATAAAAAAGTAAAAGTTAATGGGGTTAGTATTCGGGTTGCCTCCCGAGAAGCGCTTGTTTATAGTCTTAAGCTAGACTCTCCTCTCATTTGTATGTTCATGGTGGTTTGAGGAGTTGAAAGTCCTTCCTCATGCTATCGGTTTCATTATCATGCTAGAATTTAAGTCGAGATGCGTTTATATTGAAAGTGCCAAAGATAGGATTACTTACCTCGACTGTTCCGTATGGAAAAACACTGATTACCCTAAACGGTATTTCTTTGTGTGTGTTAGGGTCAGGGGGAGATATTCGAGGGTCTATTTTTCTATCAATACTTGATCTTCGATTTTGAACTTGTTTGCTTCTTGGAGTGGCTCTGGTTCTGCTTCGTGTATTCCTAATTTCTCCTTGAAATACGTCTTCCACTCGTCTAGATCATCGAATTGAATCCCTCGCTCCTCATGAGTTATTTCTTTGTTAACACTGGGTTTAGGATCGGGTTCAGTTGTATTCTTTTGTGGTGCTTCCTAAAAAGAAGGGTTAACCAAATGGTTATCAATATAATTTGTTTTCTCACCTTGGTTACTCGATGTTCTAGCCGAATCAATAGCTTTGAGAGTGACTGTCTCGTTACCTACACGAAGTATGAGTTCTCCTGCATCAATATCAATTTTAGTCCTGGCAGTTGCTAAAAATGGTCTTCCTAAGATTAAGGGGATCGAATTATCCTCATCCATGTCTAAAACAACAAAATCTACTGGGAAAACGAATTTATCAATTTTTACAAGAACATCTTCGATTATACCCCTAGGAATTCTAACAGTTTTATCAGCTAGTTGAATGCTCATCCTAGTTTGTTTGGGTTTCCCTAGACCTAGTTGTTTAAACAATTTATAAGGCATGACATTTATACTTGCCCCTAGATAAGCTAACGCATTATCAATAGATAAACTACCAATTAAGCATGGAATTGTAAAACTCCCTGGATCTTTTAATTTCCGTGGTAGTTTATTTTGAAAGATTGCCAAGCACATTGCATTTAGTTCCACGTGTGATGCCTCGTCTATCCTTCGTTTGTTCGTCAAAAGCTCTTTTAAAAATTTTCTAGAATCTGGCATCTGTGAAAGAGCTTCAAGTAACGGTAAGTTAATATGTAATTTATTTAAAAGTTTAAGAAACTTACCGAACTGTTCCTCTGTGTCGTCTCTCCTTAATGCTTCAGGGTATGGTATGCGAGGTTGGTATTCTTTGATTACCGATTTTGACTTATTATTACTTACCTCAACCTTACCTTCTTTGACCTCATCCTCTTGCCTTGAATTGGGCTCGTCTAACCCTTCACTTTCTTGAGCTGATATGGCTTGGATTTGCTCCTTTGGGTTAATCTCAGTGTTGCTTGGTAGACGCCCTTGCGGTCGTTCGGAAATTATCTTTGCAAGCTGTCCAACTGTGTTAGTAAGTTGTCCAACTGTCTTAGTGAGTTCCCTGACTTGGCTTTTGATCCCTTTAATTGATCCCTTTTGATTCTTAAGGGTGGTCTCAGTGTCTTGGAGACGGTTATCTCATGGTTCATCATGAATTTTGTCAACATCTCTTCAAAGTTCGGCTTCTTCTCCTGTGGATAGGGTGATTTTGGAAATTTTGAGGAGGTTCTTGTCTTTGATTTCCTTGATTTCCTTGTCCTCCCCATGAAAAATTTGGGTGGTTCCTCCAACTCAGGTTATAATTATTACTATAAGGATTATTATTAAATGCAAATTGTTACCTATATAGTTCATCTGCTCGCTCTTCTCTGTGCTAGGTTGGTAGGGTGGGTACTCGTGGATTCGCCACAGTTCCACTTGCGTCGCATTTGCATTCTTCGGATGTACTGCGAAGAACACAAACTATCAAGCTTTTTATTCATCATCTCTACCTGTGTTGATAGCATGGTTACTGCATCGATGTTGAAAACTCCGACTGATTTTGTTGGTTTTGTCCTTGTAACCTGCCACTGATAGTTATTTAGTGACATCTCCTCTATGAATTCGTAGGCTGCTTCAGGAGTTCTGTTGTTCAGGGTTCCACCGGCAGTTGAATCAATTAGTTGCCTCATTAAAGGGTTTACACCGTTATAGAAAGTTTAGACTTGGAGCCACAAGGGTAAACCATGGTGCAGACACCTTCTCAAAAGATCCTTGTATCTCTCCCATGCGTCGTATAATGTCTCTAAATCCATCTGCACAAAAGAAGAGATATCATTCTATAATTTGGCCGTTTTGGCCGGTGGGAAATATTTTAATAAAAAATTTTCGGTCATTTGATCCCATGTGGTGATTGACCCTCGTGGTAACGAGTTTAACCACTGTTTGGCTTTATTCCTTAATGAAAAGGGAAATAACCGAAGTCTTATGGCATCGTCAGAAACGCCATTTATTTTGAAGGTATCACAGAACTCTAAAAAATTAGCTATATGAGTGTTTAGATCTTCATCCTGCAAACCATGAAATTGAACAAATTGTTGAATCATTTGTATAGTGTTAGGCTTTAATTCAAAATTATTAGCAGCTATAGCAGGCCTAACAATACTTGATTCGGCTCCTGTTAAATGAGGTTTAGCATAATCATACATAGTACGTGGAGCATTATTTTCTGCCACATCTTGTGGTGGTGGATTATTCTCATCCATCCCTTCAGTAGGATTGGATCTGCCTTCTCACTCTTTTTTCTGTGTAATTTAGGGTTCGCCTAATTTCTCTACGATTCCTGCAAGCGGTAGCTTCAATATCACTGTCGTATACTGAAGGTCCTCTCGGGTTCCTTCTAGTCATAAACTAGAGGTACCTGGAAGGAAGAAGAAATAAAAGAAGAAAAATTAGAAAATAAAATAAGAAATAAAATTGAATTGCAAAAAATAAAAATGGCTAAAGTAATAAAAATAGAGTGTTCTTAATATTTTAGTTCCCAAAGAACGGCGCCAAAAACTTGATCATTTGTGAAGTCGAGTTTTAAAATTTATAAAGATAATGATCGAACACGAAAACTAACTATGACAACGATTGAGGCAAGCGCACCTATCGAACAGTAGTATAGTTTAGGCAAGACCAGATTATCGAACCCAAAGGAGCTAAAAGTACTAATACTAACTTTCTTTCTATTATTTAGCCTAAGAATTAAGCGAATGGTTGTTTAATCTAAATTAATTAACTACTAAACTTAAAGACTCTAAGACAAAGAAGAATGAATTTGGGAAAATAACTTGAGTAAAAACCAATTGATTAAGATGACACCCAAGGAAGAATCCACCTAGACTTCACTTGTTATCTAACTCTGAACCATGCGATTTATTCATTTGACTTGATCCGTAGGATTCCCTAATTTATATTAAACCCTCTCTCGAGGCGAATAACGTCTAACCCTAGGTTGATTAATTGAAATCTCTTTCTAATTAAAACCCCTAGAATTGCATTAACTCGATCTATGGACTCCCATATTAGGTTTCACCCTAATCCGGCAACGCCTCATCACCTTATCTCTAGGCACGCGATCAACTCCACTTAACTATGCTAGATCTACTCTTTGGTAGGGACTTTTGCTCCTCCACCTAAGCACATCAAACTTGAATTAATATCCGCGAATTATCAACACAAGAATTAAGAACACATAATTAAGAACAAATCAAATATTTATCATATAGTTCAGGAAACGATAACAAGATTCATCTAAGTTTCATCCCCCTCAAGTATCTGAGGGTTTAGTTCATAACAATAAAAGAAAACATCTCAAAAGAAAAGATAAAACAAAACATAAGAAATCCCTAAAACCCCCTGAAGGAATTGAAGAGGAGATCCTCCGTCTTGAGTAGAATTTCGGCTTCTAGAGATGGATCAACTGGCTATCCCCGAGTGAATCCCAAGGAAGAATCCACCTAGACTTCACTTGTTATCTAACTCTGAACCAGGCGATTTATTCATTTGACTTGATCCGTAGGATTCCCTAATTTATATTAAACCCTCTCTCGAGGCGAATAACGTCTAACCCTAGGTTGATTAATTGAAATCTCTTTCTAATTAAAACCCCTAGAATTGCATTAACTCGATCTATGGACTCCCATATTAGGTTTCACCCTAATCCGGCAACGCCTCGTCACCTTATCTCTAGGTACGCGATCAACTCTGCTTAACTATGCTAGATCTACTCTTTGGTAGGGACTTTTGCTCCTCCACCTAAGCACATCAAACTTGAATTAATATCCGCGAATTATCAACACAAGAATTAAGAACACATAATTAAGAACAAATCAAATATTTATCATATAGTTCAGCAAACGATAACAAGATTCATCTAAGTTTCATCCCCCTCAAGTATCTGAGGGTTTAGTTCATAACAATAAAAGAAAACATCTCAAAAGAAAAGATAAAACAAAACATAAGAAATCCCTAAAACCCCCTGAAGGAATTGAAGAGGAGATCCTCCGTCTTGAGTAGAATTCCGGCTTCTAGAGATGGATCAACTGGCTATCCCCGAGTGAATCCCCACAAATCTGCCTTCTCTGGCCTAGCAAGACGCCCCTAAACGGTAGCTTTAGGCTCCCGTCGTCTCCCCCTTTTTAGGTCATACTTAGGGTGTATTTATAGGCTTTTGGAATGTGTTTCTTTGCCCCTAAGTATCCAAATCCGATTGAAATTGCTCTTTTCCACGGTAGGGACACGGTCATGGCACACGCCCATGTGAATCGTCTTTAGGCCGTGTTCAGACTTTATTAATGAGGCACGACCGTGTATTTCGTGGCTTAGACCGTGTTCGAGATTATTGAGGAGGCACGGCCGTGTGGTCTTGGGCCCAGGCCGTGTTGATTTCGTGCTTTGGCCCATTTGGCTCGTTTTAAGCCCGTTTCTTGTTCTTTTCATCCTCCGATGCTTTCCTGAGTATAAAACATGAAAAGAAAGGATTAAAAGCACCTTTTTACATAAATCAAGGGATAAATCATCCAAAAGTATGCTAAATGTGGGATTAAAATATGTTACTTTTACGGTTTATCAGTCCCATAAAATCAATGCCCCAAACGTCAAAAAATTTTCATGAAAGCATATAAGTTTGGGGCATTTCATCACGTTTAGAAATATTACCTATTCTCTAGCATCTATCACAATAAGAAACATACCTGTTAGCATCCTTAAAAAGTGTGGGCCAATGAAAACCTAATTCAAGTGTTTTATGTGCTGCCCTAATCCCACTGTAATGTCCTTCTGACGGTCCTGAATATCAGTTTTCCAAGATTTTATGCACTTCTAATTTGGTAACACATCTTTGAATTACTTGATTTGCATATACATGAAAAAGAAAAGGGTCCTCGAAAAATAATTTTTCACATCGACAAAGAATCACTTCTTTTGATGATGCGTCAACCCTTTTGGTAGGATGTTAGCAGCCAAGTAATTCGTGATATCCACGAACCAAGGGACTTTAGAATCGATTATAACCAAGATTTTTTCATCAAGAAACGAGTCATTTATCTCGTTCTCATTAAGCTCATTGAGATGGGGATTCTCTAGTCTTGAAAGGTGATCTGCTGCAAGATTTTCAGCTCCCTTCTTATCTTAGATTTCCAAATCGAACTCCTACAATAATAAAATTCACCTTATAAGCTGAGGTTCTGCATCTGATTTAGTTAGAAGATAGCGAAGAGCGGAATGGTTAGTATAAACAACTTTAGCTAATATTAAATATGGAATAAATTTATCTAATGCAAAAACCACAGCTAGAAATTCTTTTTCTGTAGTAGTATAATTTTCTTGTGCATCTGTCAAAGTCTTGCTAGCATAATAGATTGGCTGAAAATGCTTGTCTCTTCGTTATCCAAGAACTGCACCTACTGCAAAATCACTTGCATCACACATTAGTTCAAAGGATAAATTCCAATCAGGTGCAACCACAATCGGAGCATTAATTAATTTTTCCTTAAGAGTATTAAATGCTTCTAAGCATTCTTAACTAAAATCGAATGGCACATTTTTTCTAACAAATTAGTTAAGGGCTTAGCTATTTTAGAAAAATCTTTGATAAACCTTCTATTGAACCCAACATATCCTAAAAAGCTTCGAATAGCCTTAACTGAACTAGGGGGACGTAGTTTCTTGATGGTTTCAATTTTTGCTCTATCAACCTCAATCCCTTTACTAGAAATTTTATGGCCCAACACAATCCCTTATCGAACTATGAAGTGACATTTTTATTAAACACAAGGTTTGTTTCTTCACATCTTATTAAAAATCATTTTAAATTTTTAAGACAAAGATGGAAAGAATTACCGAATACCGAGAAGTCGTCCATAAATACCTCCATAATGTTTTCTACAAGTTCATCAAATATGGCTAACATGCAACACTAAAAAGTAGCAGGAGCATTACACAATCCAAAAGGCATTCTTCAATAAGCAAACATACCATATGGACATGTAAATGTCATTTTTTCTTGGTCCTTGGGAGCTATCGGGATTTGGAAGTAGCTAGAAAGTCCATATAGGAAGCAATAATACATGTGGCCAGATAATCTCTCCAACATTTGATCTATGAATGGTAGAGGAAAATGATCTTTCCTTGTGGTGTCGTTCAACTTCCTATAGTCAATACAAACTCTCCATCCCGTGATTGTTCTCGTTGGAATCAACTCGTTCTTCTCGTTGGCCACAACAGTCATACCTCAATTCTTAGGAACAACTTGCACACGACTCACCCAAGTACTATCAAAAATAGGATAAATAGCTCTAGCATCTAGAAGTTTAATTGCATCAGCCTTAACAATTTCCTTCATGTTAGGATTTAACCTTCTTTGAGCTTGAACACATGGTTTGTACTCATCTTCCATTAAAATTTTATGGGAACAAAACGAAGGACTGATTCCTCTAATGTCAGAAATCTTCCAGGCTATAACTCTTTTATGTTCCTTCAACACTTACAATAACTCATCTTTCTCATTTGGCTTTAAATCTGAAGCAATAATCACTAGTAATGTAGAATTGTCTCCAAAAAATGCATACTCTAGGTGATTTGGTAATTACTTCAGTTCCAATTTGGGAGGTTCTTCAATATAGTGTTTTAATATAATTCCTTGTTTACCTCAATCTCCTCATAATTTTTCTGTCTCAATGAAGACTCATTAGAATCTAAATCAATTTTTGCCTCACTTATCACAGTATTATCGCCATCAACCTCCTCTTCTTGAACAAGACACAGTTCCAACGTGTCCTTATGAATGATTTCCTGGTATGAATCTTGAATAACATGATCAATAGAGTTAATAAAATAATAGGAATAATCTTGTTCTCTAGAAAATCGAATGGCATCATAAATTTTAAATATGATCTCCTCATCACCTACCCTAAGTACAAGTTTACCATCACCCACATCAATGACAGCCCTAGCAGTGGCTAAAAATGGGCGACCTAAAATTAAAGGCACCTCACTACCCTCATCCATGTCAAGCACAACAAAATCAACTAGGAGTATGAATTTATCTACCTTCACAAGTACATCTTCAATGATACCCCTAGGATATTTGACAAATCTATAAGCTAATTGAATACTCATCCTAATGGGTTTTGGTTCCCTAAGACCAAGTTGCTTGAATATTTTATAAGGCAACAAATTAATGCTAGCACCCAAATCAGCTAATGCTTTCTCAATGTTTAAACTACCAATAAAATAGTGAATAGTAAAACTTCCTAGACCTTTTAGCTTAGTTGGCAGTTTATTTTGGAGAATAGCTGAACATTCCTCGTTGAGTTCCATAGTGGATAGTTCTTCAAACTTCCTTTTATTTGTTAATAGCTCCTTTAAGAATTTTCCATATGTAGGCATCTGCGAAATAACTTCAACAAAAGGTAAGTTAATATATAATTGTTCAAAAAGTTCAAGAAATCTACCAAATTATTCATCCACGCGGTCTTTCTTCAAATTTGCTGGATATGGGATCGGTGGTTTATATTCTTTAAGCACTGGTGTCTAAATTTCTTTGGGCTTTACCCCCTAATCATTTGCCTTATTAGTTTCCTGTTGCGGCTTCTTTTCGGGCTCAGCCAACACTTTCTCATTCCTCAATGTAACTGTTTTTACATGCTCTTTTGGGTTGGGTTCGGTGTTACTAGGTGAACTACCTTGTTGCCTTCCTGAAACCAATTTAGCAAGTTTCCCAACCTGATTTTTGAGCCCGTGAATTAATGCTTGCTGATTTTTCAAAGTAGTCTCGGTGTTTTGAAAATGAATTTCTGACACCGAAATAAATTTTGCCAACATCTCTTCAAGGTTCGACTTCTTCTCTTGCTGATAAGGTTGTTGAAAGCCTAGAGGGGGTTGTGATATTCGGTTTCCTTAACCTCTTCATGAGAAATTTGGATGGTTTCTCCAACTTGCATTATAGTTAGTACCATAATGGTTATTTTGAGTTCTATAATTATTACACATATAATTGATGTGTTCATTCTCCGTGCTAGGGTCGAAGGGTAAATATTCTGGACTATTTATTTCACCTCCATTTGCATCACATTGCATCACCATATTTACCTGCGTAAAAAGATTTAAACCATCAATTTTTTATTTAATATTTCTACCTGGTTTGATAACATGGTGATTGCATCTAAATTAAAAACACTGGCTTCTTTCATAGGCTTCGTCCTCATGACTTGCCATTGATAATTATTTAGTGACATCTCCTCAATAAATTCATAAGCCACTTTGGGTGTTTTATTGTTCAGAGTACCACCGGCTGCTGCTTCGATCAACTGTCTAGTTGAGGGATTCAAATCGTTGTAGAAAGTTTGAACTTGTAACCATAAAGGTAACCCATGGTGAGGGCACCGTCTCAATAAGTCCTTATACCTCTCCCATGCATCATATAACATTTCTAAATCGATCTGCATGAAGGAAGAGATATCAATCCTCAACTTGACTGTCTTAGTCGATGGGAAGTACTTTAGAAGGAATTTCTCGGTCATTTGATCCCATGTGGTAATGGAACCTCGTGGTAAAGAGTTCAACCACTATTTTGCTTTATTCCTTAATGAGAAAGGGAATAACTGTAAATGAATGGTGTCGTCAGTGGCGCCATTAATCTTGAAAGTATCACAGATTTCTAGGAAATTGGCCAAATGAGTATTTGGATATTCGTCTTGCAAACCATCAAACTGAACAAACTGTTGTATCATCTTAATAGTGTTCGGCTTCAGTTCAAAATTATTTGCAGCAATGGTGGGTCTCACAATACTCGATTCAGCCCCAACTAGAGTGGGCTTGGTGATAAACCGTAAAAGTAACATATTTTAATCCCATATTTATCATGCTTTTGGATGAATTATCCTTTATTTTATGTGATTTGGTGCTCTTAATCCTTTGTTTTCATGTTTTATACTCAGGAAAGCACCAGAGGATGAAAAGAACAAGAAACGGGCTTAAAACGGGCCAAATGGCAAGATCACGAAATCGGCATGGCCTGGACCCTAGACCACACGGTCGTGCCTCATTAATGAAGTCCAACACGGCCTGGCCATGATTCACACGGGCGTGTGCCATGGCCGTGCCCCTGCCGTGGCAAAGAGAAGTTTCATTCAGATTGGGATACTTAGGGGCAAAGAAACACATTCCAAAAGCCTATATATACACCCTAAGTATGACCTAAAAGGGGGAGCCCAAGGCTATCGTCTAGGGGCGTCTTGCTAGGCTAGAGAAGGTAGATTTGTGGGGATTCACTCGAGGATAGCCAGTTGATTTATCTCTAGAAGCCGGAATTATACTCAAGACGGATGATCTCTCCTTCAATTCCTTCAGGGGGTTTTAGGGATTTCTTATGTTTTGTTTTATCTTTTCTTCTGAGATGTTTTCTTTTATTGTTATGAACTAAACCCTAAGATACCTGAGGGGGATGAAACTTAGATGAATCTTGTTATCATTTACTGAACTATATGATAAATATTTGACTTGTTCTTAATTATGTGTGCTTAATTCTTGTGTTGATATTTCCGGGATATTGGTTCACGTTTGATGTGCTTAGGTGGAGGAGCAAAAGTCCTTGTCTAAGAGTAGATCTAGCATAGTTAAGCGGAGTTGATCGTGCGCCTAGAGATAGGGTGACGAGATTTTGCCGGATTAGGTTGAAACCTAATATGGGATTCCATAGATCGAGTTAATGCAATTCTAGGGGTTTTAATTAGAAAGAGATTTCAATTAATCAACCTAGGGTTAGACGTTATTCGCTTCAAGAGAGGGTTTAATATACATTAGGGAATCTTACGGATCAAGTCAAATGAATAAATCGTCTGGTTCAGAGTTAGATAACAAGTGAAGTCTAGGTAAATTCTTCCTTGGGTGTCTTGTTAATCAATTGGTTTTTCCTCAAGTTATTTTCCCCAAATTCATTCTTCTTTGTCTTAGAGTCTTTAGTTTAGTAGTTAATTAATTTAGATTAAACAACAAATTCCCTTTATTTTAGGCTAGATAATAAAAAGAGAGTTAGTATTAGTACTTTTAGTTCCTTTGGGTTCGACATTCCGGTCTTGCCACTAAACTATACTACTGTTCGATAGGTGCGCTTGCCTCAAATCGTTGTCATAGTTAGTTTCGTGTTCGATCATTCTTTTTATAAATTTTAAGACTTTGACATCGCGAAAACAACGATCAAGTTTTTGGCGCCGTTGCCGGGGAACTAAAATATTAAGAAAGCTTAATTTTTATTACTTTAGCCATTTTTTATTTTTTGCAATTTAATTTAATTTTAATTTTTAACTTAGCTAATTTTTCTTACATTATTGTTTCCTCCTTTGTGTACCTCTAGTTTATGACTAGAAGGAACACGATAGGACCCTTAATCTACGATAGTGATATTGAAAGAAACAGTCACAGAGAAATCGTAGAGAGATAAGGCGAAAGCTTAAACTACATAGAAGGAGAGCAAGAAGGCGAAACCAATCCTCTTGAAGGGATGGTGAGAATCATCTGCCACCTCAAGAGATGGCCAAAATCATGCTCCACGTACTATGTATGATTATGCTAAACCTAGTTTAACAGAACTGAATCTAGTATTGTTAGGCCCACTATTGCTTGCAAATAATTTTGAATCAAAACCTAACACTATACGATGATACAACAATTTGTTCGGTTTGATGGTTTGCAAGATGAAGATCCGAACACACACTTAGCAAATTTTCTAGAATTCTCGTGATACCTTCAAGATAAATGGCGTTTACGATGATGCCATCCGTCTTGATTATTTCCCTTTTCTTTGAGGAATAAAGCCAAGCAGTGGTTTACATTCTCTTCCACGACGGTCAATCACTACATGGGATCAAATGACCAAAATTTTTACTAAAATATTTTCCATCGCCAAAACGGCCAAATTGAGGAATGATATCTCTTCTTTTGTGCGGATGGATTTAGAGACACTTTATGATGCATGGGAGAGATACAAAGATCTGTAAAGGAGGTGCCCACAACACGGATTACCTTTGTGGCTACAGGTCCAAACTTTTTACAATGGTGTGAACCCTTCAACATGGCAACTAATCGATTCAGCTCCTGACGGAACCCTGAACAACAAAACTCCTGAAGCGGCCTACGAGTTTATAGAAGAGATGTCACTAAATAACTATCAGTGGCAAGTTACAATGACAAGGCCAAACCAAGCGGCGAGTTTTTTCAACATTGATGCAAAGATGTGCGCTATCAAACCAGGTAGAATTATTGCATAAAAAATTTGATGGTTTATATGGTTCTTCGCAGGCACATCCAGTTATGCAGTGCGACGCAAGTGAAGGAGTGGTGAATCCTGAGTACCCACCCTATAGACAGGGCATGGAGAGCGAACAAATGAACTATATGGGTAACAATTTCCGATCTAACAATAACCCTTATAGTAATACTTATAATCCAGGTTGGAAGAACCACCCCAATTTCTCATGGGGCGGTCAAAGAAATCAAAGGCAACAACCATCCCAAAACTTCCAACAACAGCCCTACCCACAGGAAAAGAAGCCAAACCTTAAAGAGATGCTGACAAACTTCATAGCAGCCTCAGAAATACGTTCCCAAAATACAGAAACACTTTTCCAAAAGATAGAAACAAAACTTGAGGCATTGACACAAGAGTTTAAGGATCAAATCGGGCAACTCACTAAGTAAATCTCCGAGAGACCACATGGAAGACTACCGAGCAACACCGACACTAACCCAAGGGAGCAAGTTCAAGCCATAACAGCTCAAGATAGTGAAGGGTTAGACGAGCCCAATTCGAGGCAAGAGAACGTGGTCGAAGAAGGTAAGGTTGAGGTAAGTAATAATAAGCCAAAACCGGTAATCAAAGAGTACCAACCTCGCATACCATATCCCGAAGCATTAAGGAGAGACGACAAAGAGGAACAGTTCGGTAAGTTTCTTAAACTTTTAAAGAAATTACATATTAACTTACCGTTACTTGAAGCTCTTACGCAGATGCCAGACTCTAAAAAATTCCTAAAAGAACTGTTGACGAAAAAGCGAAGGATAGACAAAGCATCACATGTGGAACTAAACGCAAAGTGCTCGGCAGTATTGCAAAATAGACTACCACAAAAATTGAAAGATCCAGGGAGTTTTACAATTCCATGCTTAATTGGTAGTTTATCTATTGATAATGCGTTAGCTGATTTAGGGGCAAGCATAAATGTCATGCCTTATAAATTGTTTAAACAACTAGGTCTAGGGAGGCCCAAACAAACTAGGATGAGCATTCAATTAGCTGATAAAACTGTTAGAATTCCTAGGGGCATAATTGAAGATGTACTCGTAAAAATTGACAAATTTGTATTCCCAGTAGACTTTGTCGTTTTAGACATGGATGAGGACAACACAATCCCCTAATTTTAGGAAGACCATTCTTAGCAACTGCTAGAACTAAAATCGATGTTGATGCAGGGGAACTTATACTATGTGTAGGTGACAAGACAGTCACTCTTCAAGCCCTCGATTCAACTAGAACATCGAATAATCAAGGTGAGAAAATAAATTCGAATGATAACCATTCGGTTAACCCTTCTTTTCAGGAAGCACAATAAGATAATACAACTGAACCCGATCCTATACCGTGTGCCAACAAAGAAATAACTCATGAGGAACGAGGGATTCAGATCGATGATCTAGACGAGTGGAAGACACATTTTAAGGAAAAATTAGGGATACACAAAGTAGAACTAGAGCCACTCCATGCGGCAAACAAGTTCAAAATTGGAGATCAAGTATTGATTGATAAAGCAGACCCTCGAATATCTCCTCCTGACCCTAGCACTAACAAAGAAATCCCTTTTAGGGTAATTAGTGTTTTCCCATACGGAACAGTCGAGGTAAGTAATCCTATTTTTGGTACTTTCAATATAAACGCATCTCGACTTGAACTATATTATGATAATGAAACTGGTAGCATGAGGAAGGACTTTCAACTCCTCAAACCACCCTGATTAAGCGAACGAGAGGTGAGTCTAGCTTAAGACTTTAAACGAGCGCTTCTCGGGAGACAACCCGAGTACTAACCCCATTAACTTTTACATTTTTATTTTGTCTTATTTATTCTATTTTATCCTTTCTTTATAGTACCTAACTATAAACTAACCAAAAGTACAGAATTCCAGGCCACACGGCCTTGCACACGGCCGTGGCCGTGGCCGTGTGGATGCACTGAATCGCCGTACTGACATGGCAGAGATGGTACGAGTAAGAGCGAATAAATTTTCAAATCACGGACTCCAACCACCACACCACGGGAACCGACAAAACCCCACGGCCGTGCAATGCAGCCGTGGTCGACACTGGTAGTTTACACACGGGCGTGGCAACCTGAACATGGGCATGGGAGAAACGATACGATGCTCAACACGGCCGTACGAGGCAGCCGTGTGACTTAGCATGCCCACGGTACACGGGCGTGGGTTTGTACCAGGCTTGAAATCTATTTAAACCCCCTCCTTTTTCTCTTCCTTTACTCACTTTCCTACTCCCCATCCCCTTTATTCTATCCCATTATTCAGACCTCCCCCTACTTTTCTTCTCCAATACATTCCCAAAACCCTTGAGCTACACCAAATGCCGAAGAAGCGGAAGGAATCAAGCATAGTCTCCCAGAGGGAGACCGATCTATATAAGTTCATGCCGGCCGCTTCAATCATTCGACGAGCCAAGGACATTTGAGGCCATTTAGTTTTTACTTCGATTTTCTCTTTTGCTTCAATTTCCTTATCTTTACTTCTCTTCTACTTAACTCAGTTTATTTTATTTTAGTTTCTTAATTTTAGGTTCTACAGGCTGCTAGGGAATCACACCGGAACCACGAACACCACCAGAAACGCCTCCTCCAACTTATCTTTCACCTCCAACGTAAGGATTTCATCAATAATTCAGGGAGTTTCACCTCTCTCCATATCTTTTGAATTTATACTTAATTGTCTATATATATATCTTTGTACATTGAGGGCAATGTACATCTTAAGTGTGGGGGGTGAACAACCTAAAAAGGTACCTAACTTTTTTTTCATTATTCTCAAATTCCAGAAATTAGGTGCCAAACTTTTTGCATTATTCTCAAATCTTGAATTATGTCTTGTTTCTTAAGTAAGTTTCTCATATTATAATTAGAATGAAATTCCTTTGATTTATGATTTTTATTGATGTGTCTTGGATTAAGTCATTGATAATTGTGCATTGATAATTAAATTCTAAGATACTAGAGAGTCAAGCATGACAAGTCTATTTTTCAGAAAAGAAAAAAAATTTAGGTTGTCTACCTGAATTTGAATATTACCTTGAAATTTGAAATTTACGAGGTTGACATCAAAATACCCATAATTTTTGTGAGATTTTAAGCCTTATAGAGCATATATTATTTTTCTTGCTCACCTTATTGATTATGAGTGTGTCAACATTGATTTGTTATTTTAGAACTTGCATTGATTATACATGTCGAGACCACACTTTTTGATTTGATATACAGAGATGATAAAGGCACCTAGGATTTAACCCACTTACTCCACTAAAAACCTACCTTCATAATTAACCCCTAGTGAACCCCGTTTAATCCTAACAACCCTATTTATTGACTTACACGCTAATATTAACCCAAAACCCTTTTTATTTGTTATCACCATCCTTTTTAACTACCCTTATATCGAGATTTGATTTAATTAGTTGCCTAACTATGATTTTTATTTCAGTAATTTATCCTTTATTATGTATGTACTTATGAAAAAAAAATCGAAGTATATTCATTATTAGTTTTGTGATTAAATGAGCTTATACGTTTGAATATTAAAGAAGAAGCTCGAATTATTAGTACTATTAGTTTTCAATTGATGTAATTACTTATATTCAGTTCGTTGTTTCTGGTTAGGTAATTTGTCAATTCAATCTCGATTCTAACCCTCTAATTCAGCCTTTATCCATACCTTAACCCTGTGCATCATCTCATATTATAGTGGTGGAGATCTGATTTTCATGCAAGCCTATGGGATTAAC
Source organism: Gossypium sturtianum (assembly GCA_025698515.1). Lineage (NCBI taxonomy): Eukaryota > Viridiplantae > Streptophyta > Magnoliopsida > Malvales > Malvaceae > Gossypium > Gossypium sturtianum. The sequence goes on from CM046952.1 coordinate 122,790,191, forward strand.
TCTTCATGTTGACTTTTGAGTGCTTAATTCTGAACCTTAAACACTTTGAGTGATTTGAGTGAATCTTTAGTGAGGATGTCAATCCTTGTCGGTTTTGAATCAAAGGTAATTATTTAGATGAAGGGAAACACCTATGTTTTATGCTACAAATGTATGACTTAGATTGTTTGAATCTTTAGGACTCTTTGAGTTGAATTATCCATTTATAAATTATCTTTGAATTATAATGAAACATTATCAATGACTATCATGAATTGAGGGAAGTTTGTTTTAATTATGAGTTGAGAATTTTGCTTGAGGACAAGCAAAAGCTTAAGTGTGGGGGTATTTGATAAACCATAAAAGTAACATATTTTAATCCCACATTTAGCATGCTTTTGGATGAATTATCCTTTATTTTATGTAATTTGGTACTCTTAATCCTTTGTTTTCATGTTTTATACTCAGGAAAGCACCAGAGGATGAAAAGAACAAGAAACGGGCTTAAAATGGGCCAAATGGGCCAGATCACGAAATCGGCATGGCCTCGACCCAAGACCACACGGCCGTGCCTCATTAATGAAGTCCAACACGGCCTGGCCACAATTCACACGGGCGTGTGCCATGGCCGTGCCCCTGCCGTGGCAAAGAGAAGTTTCATTCGGATTGGGATACTTAGGGGTAAAGAAACACATTCCAAAACCCTATATATACACCCTAAGTATAACCTAAAAGGGGGAGCCCAAGGCTATCGTCTAGGGGCGTCTTGCTAGTCTAGAGAAGGCAGATTTGTGGGGATTCACTCGAGGATAGCCAGTTGATTCATCTCTAGAAGCTAGAATTATACTCAAAACGGAGGATCTCTCCTTCAATTCCTTCAGGGGGTTTTAGGGATTTCTTATGTTTTGTTTTATCTTTTCTTCTGAGATGTTTTCTTTTATTGTTATGAACTAAACCCTCAGATACCTGAGGGGGATGAAACTTAGATGAATCTTGTTATCGTTTACTGAACTATATGATAAATATTTGACTTGTTCTTAATTATGTGTGCTTAATTCTTGTGTTGATATTTTCGGGATATTGATTCAAGTTTGATGTGTTTAGGTGGAGGAGCAAAAGTCCCTGTCTAAGAGTAGATCTAGCATAGTTAAGTGGAGTTGATCGCGCGCCTAGAGATAGGGTGACGAGATTTTGCCGGATTAGGGTGAAGCCTAATATGGGATTCCATAGATCGAGTTAATGCAATTCTAGGGGTTTTAATTAGAAAGAGATTTCAATTAATCAACCTAGGGTTAGACGTTATTCGCTTCGAGAAAGGGTTTAATATACATTAGGGAATCTTACGGATCAAGTCAAATGAATAAATCGTGCAGTTCGAGTTAGATAACAAGTGAAGTCTAGGTGGATTCTTCCTTGGGTGTCGTCTTAATCAATTGGTTTTTCATCAAGTTATTTTCCCCAAATTCATTCTTCTTTGTCTTAGAGTCTTTAGTTTAGTAGTTAATTAATTTAGATTAAACAACAAATTCCCTTTATTTTAGGCTAGATAATAAAAAGAGAGTTAGTATTAGTACTTTTAGTTCCTTTGGGTTCGACATTACGGTCTTGCCACTAAACTATACTACTATTCGATAGGTGCGTCTGCCTCAAATCGTTGTCATAGTTAGTTTCCAGGTTCGATCATTCTTTTTATAAATTTTAAGACCTTGACATCGCGAAAACAATGATCACTTGGCATAATCGTACATAGTACGAGGAACAGGATCTGAATCTGCAACAACTGCAGGAGGTAGTTGATTATTCTGGTTATCACCCATCTCCTCAGTAATAAAAATGTTCTCTTGTTCGTGTACTAAATTTTCTTGACTCTGCATTGCTTCTCTACGGTTTCTATGAGTTGTACTTTCAATTTCACTATGAAACAGTAATGGTCCCGACAGGTTTCTTCTAGTCATAAACTAAAGAAACCTTCCAGAAGCAAATAAAAGAACAATTAGAATGTAAAAATTAAACTTAAAAAAAATAAAAATAAAATAAAATAAAAATGGCTAAATTAAAAAAAAATAGAGTGTTCCTAATATTTTAGTTACCGACAACGGGGCCAAAAACTTGATGGTCACTAAACTAACTATAAATACGACAAAGGCAAGTGAACCTATCGAACAATAGTATAGATATGGTGAGTAGAGAATATCGTATCCACGAGGACTAAAAGTATTAGTAATTACCGTTTTTCTATTATTTAGTTGACAATTTGGAGTGATGTGTTTTAATCTAAATTTACTAAACTAACTTAACTAAGAACGAAATAGAGAATGAATCAAAGAAGTAATCGAATATTAACCAATGAGATAGATAATACCCAGGAAAGAATTTACCTAGACTTCACCTATTATTATGAATCTGAACTAAAGGATTTATTCACTTGTGTCTTGATCCGTAGAAATCCCTAAATTATGTCAATATCTCTCCTGAGAGTAAGAACAACTGACTCTAGGTTGATTAATTAAAATCTTTTTCTAATTAAAACCCCTATCGTCGCATTAACTCGATCTATGGATTCCCTATTAGATTTGACTTTAATTCGGTAGATTTATGTCGTCCTATTTCTAGGATTACGTGCAACTCTACTCAATTATGCTAGATCTACTCTTAAACATGGACTCTTCCTCCACTGAAATAAGCACATTAAACATGAATTAATATCCCGGAAATATTAAAACAAGAAATAAACATACATAATTGAGAACAAGAATCAAGTATTTATCACGTAAAACAGAAATTAAATAAAATGATTCATCATAGGTTTCATCATTCCTAAGTATCAATAGAATTAGATCATAATCCTGAATGAAAACATCTCAAAGTCAGAATAACCACAAGACATAAAGAAACTCAATAAAACTCTGAAAGAAATTAAAAAGAGATCTTCAATCTTGATGGAGATTCGCTTTCGAGTTGATTCTGATGGTGTTCTTTGAGTGTTTTATTCGTGATTCCGATGGTGTTCTTTGATTGTTTTCTTCGATCTTTTCTGATTCATCCCTTATGTCTTCTTCTAATTGGAATTTATAGACATTAGAATGCTCAGAAAGCCTAAAATTTGGGTTTTTTTTGCATATTTGGGAAGCAAGGTACAAAATCGACACGGGTTGGAACATGGGCGTGTCTCCAGCCCGTGTGGCTCACACGGGCGTGTGTCCAACCCGTGTGGAAATGCCCAGGTCGTATGGCTCTTGAAAACAGTTCTATTTGTCTAATTTTGGCTCGTTTTTCACTCCTTTCGCTCCCAAATGCTCTCCTAAGTATAGAAACATGAATTTAAAGGATTAGGAGCATCAAATTCACTAATTTGCATAATTAGTCATCAAAAACGCATTAAGAATGGGATTAAAATATGTTACTTTTATAGCTTATCAATTAATGTATTGGAAGGGGTTATCTCGCGATGTGAAGTGGTGGATTAGTGAAAGCCCTACTTGTAAAAAAATGCAAGGCTGATTTATCTGCTTCACCAGGACTCTTACAACCCCTACCTATACCTACATGAGCTTGGGAATCCATTAGTATGGATTTTGTTTAAGGACTCCCAACTTCGAAGGGAAAGAGTGTGGTTATGGTTGTGGTAGACAGGTTAACAAAATATGGTCACTTTTTGGCTCTCTCTCATCCTTTCTTAGCTATAGATGTACCTCAAGTGTACATGACACAGATTTATAAACTACACGGGATCCCAGAATCTATCATTTCTGACCGAGATAAGGTCTTTGTGAGTAATTTCTTGCAAGAGTTATTTAAATAGTTGGGAACCAAGTTGCATATGTCTACAGCCTACCACCCCCAAAATCGACGGCCAAACAGAGGTGTTGAATCGATGCCTCGAGGGGTATTTACATTACATGTCGGGAGAAACTCCTAGTGAATGGTTCATGTGGCTACCTTTTGTCAAATGGTGGTGCAACACCACTCACCACTCATCCATTCAGACCACTCCTTATGAAGCACTCTATAGTCAAGAGCCCCCACTTCATCTTCCTTACTTAGCAGGAGCCTCACTAGTGGCTGTTGTTGACAGAAGCCTTCGAAACAAGGAGGTTACTAGGAAACTGCTGCAGTTTCACCTCAAAATATCTCAAGAGAGAATAAAGCAAATGGCTGACCAAATGAGGTCTAAAAGGGAGTTCACAGTCAGGAATTTAGTTTACCTCAAGCTACAGCCTTATAGACAACATACTATGAGGAATGTTCGAAACCAAAAGTTGTTTCCAAAATATGTTGGCCCTTTTCCAGTGGAAGCTAAGATTGGTATTGTTGCCTACAAACTACTTTTACCACCAGGGTCACGTATTCATCACACCTTCCACGTGTCACAGCTCAAGAAACATATCGGTAGAGCCTCAGTTACATCTAACCTACCTTTAGTTGGCTTCGATGGTGCGTTGAGCAGAGAACCAATAAGGGTCATAGATCGAAGAATGGTTAAGAAGGGAAATAGTGCATCCATGGAAGTATTAATAGAATAGGAGAACACCTTTCCAGAAGATACAACGTGGGAGAACCTACAAGAGCTCTAGAGAAAATTTCCATCCTTCGATCCTTGAGAACAAGGATTTGCTGCAATAGGGGAGCAATTGTTATGGAACGAGCTAACAGTCAGCACCAGGGTTTTGACCAACTTTCAAATTTCTATTTAATTTCGTTAAACTTGTTGTTGGAAATTTTAATTTTCATTAATAAAACAGAGTGTTTTATAGCGTTGGGGAGGGGGTATGTCTTGGTACCAAAACAGTGTGTAGACCAGGGTAAGCCATTACTAAAAATGGTGCGTATTGTCTATTAATACAACTGTAAAAGAAATGTTAGTTTTGCTTATTTAGCCAACCAACAGTACTGTAGGGTGGTTATGCTTTGAGACAATGAATTTATGAAACAACTCTCTCTCTCTTCCTCTCTTTCTCTCTTCTCTCTTTCCAGCTGTCTTTCATCTCAAATTTCTGTACGTTATCATATTATCATTTTTATTTAGTTTGATTCATAATTTTTGGGAATTTTCTTTTTCTGTTCATCTTTGTTTCATCATTATTAAAAAAATGTAAAATATATTTATTTGAGTTTTTACAACCATATGCCTTTTTGTGATTTTTTTTCTAAATTTTTTTATGTTCGAAGGTGAAATCCAGTCATTAGGATTTAAGACTGAAATTCAGTTAAGAATATAATTTGCTTGATTTTAGTAATTAAGAAAAATCATGAATATTAAAAATGAATAGATGATAAGTTATTCAAGAAACTAAATAATATCCCATCTTAAAATCGAATATACTTTAAAGTTGTATTTCTGTAATTAGTGGTTGTTCTTATCCTAATAATTTATTTGGGTTGTTTTGTTTTTGGCATACCTTCCTTGCTACTCCCAAAATGCCATGATATGAAGATTTTAATTGGTATGAATTTTACAAACTTAGAAATTGATTCTTTTAGTTTCATCTTTCTCCCTAGCCAAATTCGTATGTTAGATACGAAATTAAATGAGTTGATCGATAAACACGTATTACGTGTCATCATACATAGAACTTACCTAGGACATCATGTTAGATTTGTAAAATAAATCCGAAATAAAACTTAATAAATTAGGATCTATAATGTCAAATCATCAAGAATAAATCAAGAACAAAACTAGATGCGGAAGCGTACCTGAATCCATGAATTCCTTTTGAGTTTTACCGGATTTTGGAGATTTGATCTTCCAAATTAGCACACAAGAAATTCAGAGAATATCTGCTCTCTCTTTCCTAATGATGGGATATTAGAAAAGATATCTTGTGTATAATTTGGGGACCATAACCCTAATATTTATAACCTTCGCATATTAGTTCTAATCAATTTCTAATTAGCCCATCATTAATTAGAATTTGATTAGAACTCAATTACTAGAGTATCTAAACATATTTGTCCCATACTTTATTTAATAATTAAAGCCCAATAAAATTCTAACCAAATTAGATCAGTTTTAATTTGGGCTAACCTATCATGATAGTAAATAATAACATGTAATTACCCTTATTATATATGTGATGTCCATATTTTCCAACAATCTCCTACTTGGACTAAATATATACTAATTATTCTATAATTACATGTCATTATATAACCTTATGAGCTCAAAATTTTACTATCATATCCAAAAGGTATTCCGAACAATCTCGTCCATTAATTATGTTAACATAGAACCAAGGCGACTTTCGTTACATATATCGTAACTAAATCCATCCATGATCACGTATATTAACACAACCAAATGACATAGATCAAGTATGGATGTGTAGCATGGAAATTACATGCAATATGATCTAAACATGCCTATTTCCAACTGGTCCTCCTTAGTGAGATCAAACCTTACCAAAATCAGAGTGTGAATAAACCAAATAAACTTTATTTCTGCAGAAAATAAGCTTAATATCTTTAAACTGAAATAATTGAAAATGTGTCTATAACATAAAATCATTTAAAAATAAAAACTCCCACTAAAACCAAATATCCTTTAAATGACATTACACCCATATGAGCAGTGTGCTCTTATAAAACCTTAAGTGCAATTCCTTAGTAAGCGGATCCGCAATCATGGAGTTTGTCCTAATATGCTTTATAAGCACCTAACCACTCTGAACTTTTACTTTAACAGCCAGGAACTTAAAGTCTATGTGTTTTTACTTTGATGTGCTCCTGTTGCTATTGGAATAAAAGATTGTAATTTGTTTTCACAATTTGCACCTTAGTGAAAAAAAACTTATATCCATATTCCATCAAAATCGGAGTCTATATACCTGATGATCTCTAACTGATTAGACCTCCGATATGTGAGCATGTAATCTTTTGTTCTCTTAAAATACCTTATAACCCTCTTGGATGCTATCCAATGGTCCAAATCAGGGTTGCTTAAAATATCTGCCTAACATCCCAATAGTGTACACAATATTCCAATGTATACAAACCTAAACGTACATTAGACTTTCCACTGCTAAAATGTAAAAAATCTAATGCATTTTTGTAATTTCAAAATCATTCTTAGGGTATTGATTGAGGCTATACTTATTATTAACAAGCAGTATGTCATTAACATATAAAACAAGAAATATGTACTTACTCCCATTGAATTTGTGATAGACACAATCATCAACAATATTCATCTCAAAACCAAACGAAACAATTATTTGATGAAACTTATGGTACCATTGACGGGAAGCTTGTTTGAGTCCATATATGGATTTTGTCAATTTACAAACCATATTCTTTGAGTCTTTCGACTCAAAATTTTCTGGTTGCACCATATAAATTGTTTCTTCAATGTCGCCATTAAGAAACACAGTCTTAACATCTATCTGATGCAACTCAAGATCAAAATGAGTAACAAGCGCCATGATTATCCTAAAGGAGTCTTTCGATGAAACTTGAGAGAAAGTCTCTGTAAAATCAACACCTTCTTTCTGAGTATATCCTTTAGCTACAAGACGCGCCTTATACCTCTCCACATTACCATTTTCATCCCTCTTGGTTTTAAATATCCATTTACAACCAATTGGTTTTGCACCTTCAGGTAATGGGACAAGTTCCCAAACTTTATTGTCTCACATAGACTTATACTCATCTTCCATGGCATCAATCCACTTTTGAGAATTAGAACTTTTCATGGCCTGATAAAAGTTGATTAAATCATCTTCCATCATTCCATTATCATCCTCATGTTCTTGGAGAAATACAACATAATCATCTGGAATAGCATTTCTCCTTTCTCTTGTGGACCTCCTTAATGGCACTTGTTCTTGAGGTTGTTGAGTTTTTTCTTCTGGAACAATTATCTCATTTTGAATGGGGAGTTGTTCAACATTGTCTTGTAGAGGTTTTGGATTCACTTCTTGATCAATGACAGGTATAAGAACCTGAACATCGTCAAAAGTGATAGTAGGAACTGAGTTAGAATCCAATTCCTCCTCAAAAGCAATGTCTCTAACCTTATTTCTCCTTCCAAACTCAACATCCTCAAAAAATGTTGCAGTTCCCGTCTCAAAAATATTCCTTATTATGGGATCATAAAACTCATAGCCCTTAGATCACTCATAATTTCCTTAACCTTTAACTTTAATGACATCAAAGAAGTCAGAAGTGATGTCATTTCAACCTTATCGTTTTTAGCAAAACGTTTCTTAATTTCTTCAAGGAAACCTTGGCCTGAGTAATCTTCTCAGATTCTATGCCCCTAAAGGCTTCTGAAATGGTGTGCCTCATGATCATTAGACTCTTGCAATTTGAACGATCCCACCTCTCAAAATCCCTTTTAATATAGGGGGTGCTTTCCGCAGTGAGAGGTGCGAGTAGGACTTCCCTTAGTGCAAGGTCTATGTTCATACAGCCAAGCACTATAAATAAGTGCCTTTTCCATTCATTGAAATTAGTCCCATTAAGCATGGGTATAGAATTTATATTAGCAGATACTGTGGCAGTAGAATATGAATTAGCTGAATATAGAACAAAAAATAAATAAAAATAAGCTCACATCAATATTCATAAGTAAACAATAAATTCAGGATAATGGCTAATCCCATCTCAAGATACCAAACACAACATTAATATCAAGTCTTTGGACAATAATATTAACAAGATGGCGGTACTCTTGTTGTAGCAATCAAACATTGACAATAAATTATGTCAAACAATTAATTAATCTTTGGACTAACTTATTGCTCACATAAAATACCTTATAATTGTCACACATTTATCACCACAGATGTCGTTGAAATTCTGCCAAATATTAACTTACCTTTGGGTCAATTAATAAAAGCATGAATCACAAAAACATATAATCATCTTGATATTTCAAATAAACTAATCTACACAAAAGAGGTCACTTTGGCGACATTTTGTTTCAACTAATTTATTTAAAATATTAGACATTCTTAATTAAAAGCCAAAATATGAATTTATTTGTTTTAAAATATCTCTTTTAATTTCATCTTTCAATCAAATTAAAAGATAATAGTATATATATGTATATATATTTATCCCAAAATAACATACAATGATGTTGGCAAATATAATAATAGTTGAATAAATCATAAACCATAAATAACCTCACATAAGACTTCAAATTTAAACCAAAATAATTTGAATAAAGGTAAACCTCATCTCAAGATATCGGACACTCCATTAATATTTTATCTTTGGACAAAATATTAACTTGTAAGTGATATATTGATGTAATAATCAAACATTGACAATAAGAACATGTCGAACCATAAATCTTCTTTTGGGCCAATTTATTGCTCACATGTAAAACTGAATTATTGTCACATGTTTATTACCATAATTGCACATGTAATATTATTAACCTTCATTTGGGCCGATCAATATTAACATAACTTAAGTTACATGCACACAACCTTTTATATTTTAAAACAAAATAATTTATACAAAAAAAATCACTTTGGTGACTTATTGCTTCAATTAAGTTGTTTTAAAATATATATAAACATACCAATATTCAAATTTAAAAATTACCCAATAGTCAAATGTGAAAACTATCTTTTTTATTACTTTATAGACTCCAAAATAACCTAAAATAAGGTTGTCTTAATAATGCAATAAAAAAATCGAAAACCTTAATTTTTGACTTTTTTTTTTGTTCCAAAACCATATATATCAAAACCAAACAGAAATAACATAGTGGTTCAAAGCCATATAATTAACAAGCACATGTATTCATAATTTTGGCATGGATAAAAAATACCAAAACAATTCACGCATATACATGTATTCATAATCAAATAGAAAAACTTACCCTGAATTTACCATGTAAATCCAAAGTTGTATTTATGATTAAACAGATATTCACATGAATACTTGAAAAATATTTTTAAGCTAATACATCTCACAATTCATACAATAAATCATCATAATTTAACCAAATATTTGGAACCATAAGATGCCAAAACTTAAGATTATAGAACCAAACTCAAAACCAAATTATTTAAACACATATTATGATTAACATCAATTTGCATCAAAATCTAATTTCATCATAATTAAACCATAAAAATATAACCCTGATCGTGTAACACCCCTTACCCGGGTTCTACGCCGGGAACCGGGCCCGAGGCGTTACTGAACTCAAACCACTTGATCGCCATATAGGCTCAACGTAATTACTCTCTATACCCTCAGTCTCGACTTACGAGACCTCACTCATACATACGAAGGCTCTCGAGACTAATCTGGAACTTTTTCCAACCTTAAAATTTTTTTTCTCTTCCACACAGGTATTACACGCCCGTGCAAGATTAGACATGCCCGTGCATAGGCACACACGCCCATGTCCCCCGACCGTGCCTAAAAACCCTGTATTCTGCCGATTTGCCCACGGTTAAGGCACACGCCCATGCATTTTGGGAGCACGCCCGTGTACCCTGTCACACATCCGTGCCTTTCACCCGTGGTCGACACTGACTAATCACACACGGTTTTGACACGCTCGTGGGCCTAAACCGTGTGCCATACCTTATTATTCTGACTTATTTAACACGGCCTCGGCACGCCCGTGTGCTTTAACCGTGTGACCATTCCAATTCTAATTTTAAAGTGTAGGCTTCACACGGCCTAGACACACGCCCGTGTGCCTACCCATGTGAACTAGAACAAGGCTATTTGCTAAGCACTTTGCATCCCTATAGCTTACACAACTTATACTCATCCATCACATTCATAATCACTCAAATTGAATTGCCATCCCACATAGATGAATACATCTTTTCATATAACATAATAGCCAACAACTATGGCATTATACAATTATCCCATAACTCATTTAGGCCAACACATTTGGCACAATAACAATGACTTAATCAACCTCATGTACTAGCCCTATACATGCCATGACTCATAATGACTTGATACCTCAGACCAAGTGTCTCCTCGATAGTATGAAAACATCTCCGACGGCCTCCAACCCGAGCTAGATAAAATATCCTATAAGAGATGGGAAAAAGAAAAGGAGTAAGCAATAAGGCTTAGTAAGTTCATATGCAAATAAGAATCAACTATCAATATTCATATACTTACTCATTTTGTCTCTTACCACATTCTAACCATATCTCGGGCTTAATGCTCGCATTCATTAACTTACCATGCCACAAGCCAATTCACTCGTTTGATTAGCATGCACCCTGCACTGATCATCACAAGATCATATAAAACAACACATCATGCATTCTCAATAAACCATTCATACTACCAATCTCTCGGTGGCTACGCACTTAACCCACCATTGAGTCTCTTATAGGGTGGTATCGCACTCAGCCCACCAATCAGTTATACTTATGGTGATTTCGCACTTAGCTCACCAATCATTTATAAGCGATGGTATCGCATTACACTCATCGATTACTAATTAATCGTGTGTAACGCACACACCCAATTTAATAATAATAATATAGTTGATGGTATCACACACAGCCCATCAATTACTAATTAATCAGGTGGTAACGCACACATCCTACCGATAATAATATAGTTGATGGTATCGCACACAGCCCATCAATTAATAATATATCAGGTGGTAACGCACACAGCCCACCGATAATATACATTCGCAAATACTTATCCACACTCATTTTCTCTAATTCAAACGTTCACCTGTAAACATCTTCACTCATTACCATTCTCACTTAACTTTCTACGATTCTCATTAGCATCCACACAATACATCAACAAATCTATCTCATGCAACTAAGGTGCAATAATAACACATATCCCACTAGGGTTCATCAGATATTGAATACATCTCAATTTAGTTCTAACATTTACTTGTACTTCTCGTGGTACAACCACCTACCTTCAAATTGTTAACTAACTCTCTCGAGTATCATACACACAGTTCCCATTGACATCATACCCCAATAGGGTCTCACACATAATAACATATCGATGCCATGTCCTCGACATGGTCTTATGCAAACTCTTACACCAATGCCATAATCAAATATGGTCTTACTCGAGACTTTAACCATCTTTCTATCGTGCTATATACTTTTTCCCCTTATTCTACATTCAATTTCATTGATATCTCATCAAGAGACATTTCATACATTCATATAGTAACCTACATTCCATACAACATTAGAATACTAAATAAGCTCATACATAACCGCAACATTCGCACATGAACTTACCTCGATACCGAAAAGGGTAGAAGAAAATCTATTTGTCCACATTTCTCTTTTCTCCCGTTCTAGGTCCGTGTCTCTTCTCTTCGATCTAGAACAATAGAATTTCACTCATTTAATCACTTACAATCATAATTCATCATAATATACACTTAGGCAAAAAATGACTATTTTGCCCCTACACTTTGGCAAAATTACGATTTTGCCCCTAGGCTCGTAAATAAATTTTCATCACATTTTGTCAATAAATAAGCCTAGCTGAACATTTAATCCTCTTGCAACTAATTACAATTCCATCAATTTCATGCCTTAATGAACAAATTATAACTTTTGCATTTTAGTCCCGAATAGATGTTTTCATCACAACACCTTTCACAAAAGTTGTTTATCATCATCCTATCATTCTTTTTCTTTCATAAAAACTCAGCAACTAGCATAACTCTCTCATGGCAAGTCCCTAGACTTTCAACCATAATGCATAATAGCCCCCTCTTTGGAAAGCTTAAGCTTTAGGGGTCTCAAAAATACAAAAATTTTCAACTAAAACCATCAAAATCACTTACTTGAGTGAAGAGAAGCTTGCTGAAATTTTCAGCTTCAAGAACCCCATTCTTGCTTGTGTTTTTCGGTGGAAGAAGAGGAGAAAATAAAAAGATGATAGCTTTTTGCTTATTCATCTTATTTTATTCATTTTTCCACCTAATTTTCACCAATTTTAACAAAAATTAAATGCTCTTGTCCCCTAAGTCACATGGCCGGCCAACTCACTTAAAACATGGCCAAATTGCACATTTGAGGCCTCTAATTAATGATCCATAGCTATTTGACACCTCTAGGAAATAAAATATAACTTTCGCACTTTATGCGATTTAGTCCTTTTTCACAATTTAGCTTGAAATCGCTAAAATTAAGGCACCAAAATTTTCATGCATCCTTATAAACATGTTATAACACATAACATAACATGAAAATAATTTTATCTAACCTCAATTTAGTGATTCTGAGATCACTGTTCTGTCTAGCCCCTAAATCGAGCTATTACAATTCTCCCCCTTAGGGATTTTTGTCCTCGAAAATCTTATCAGAAGGAGTTACTACCAACATCCTTAAAACGATTCCATCAACTATTCAAATCACAAACCCACTTATCCTCAAGTTTCTCTTACCAATAACTCTTTAGCCGTGATACATAAGATCGAAACGTAACTTGAGACCTAGGTTATTCTTCCTCTGGGGCATATACTCAGTAATCCACTAATTTAGAACTCTGCACACATCCAAATGATCATTCGGATCTTTACCGGTTGATTTGCTGCAATTCGAATGACATTTCCCGTCTTGGAAATTTTTTCAAACCAAATTCAAAATCTATAAGGTTTTATCTCGCTTTCTCATTAAAGCATTTACCGACTGTAATAATCTTCACTTGTACACTTTGAAAACGCAGCTTTTAGTGGTCAACTACTTCTGACCCTAAACTCACCATATCGTGAAATGTACTCTCATCACAAAACATTTATGCACCTAACTGCATTTCCTTATTCTTGTATCAAGACATGCTACTACCAAATCTCATACCGAAACTTCTGTATAAGTTCTGGGTTCATCATCACTCAAAGTCTATCTCGAGAAAGCATCAACAACAGGAATCTTATCCAACATGAATCTATCATTCAGACATCTGTACTATATCTATTATCTGAAAAGTATTACACTAACTATACTCACCACTCGTAATAGCTCAAATCTGTTTCACTATTTCATATTCAAAATCTTCGTAGTATATGATACCTCACTCATTAAAATTCAGAAATACACATCGATTTTCCCCATGGATCATTACAAAACATCTAGCTCACAACACGGATACAAAAGTGATTGTATTTGGATCACCAACTCACAACTCTTTTTCTCGATTCAGATGAACTCAATACTAGAACTTTCAATTAATAGTTCCTTTTTATAGCTTTCAACTCAACCATCGCGGTTTTAACATTTCAATGAGAATATCTTCGTATCATGTTCTCTACTCACGAACACACAGATAATTTACTCTCTTTGCTGATTCATGCGTGGATATACACAAAACTCGAATCATATCTCAATACATTAATCTACTCTTTTCTCCACACTGAAAACATATTTCAAGCACACTCTCATCCGAGTTTCTCTTGCTATACTAATCTAAAACATTTACCATCGTCACATCTCACAATAGCAGGTACAATCTTGATCAAATCAATAATTCTATTCGACCTGTCCGAAAACCCATCACACGACGTGAAACTCGTGGATTTCACTCCTTATACTAGAATCATCTCGACTTCCCCAAAAACACCCGAATAGGGTTACGAGGAGAATAAAGAACGTCAATTCCAGTTACTAAACAAACAACCGTTTAATCTAATTTCACAATCGGCTAACATTCTCACACGATCTTGATTCATGAGATAAACAACCTCATCGCCCCTGAAAGGCAAAAGATATTAACACGTATTGCTTAAAGAGATCATTATGATCCATACAACTATGGTTATCATAATTGAATACTCTCACAGTTCAAACATTGTTTCTTTAACTATTTCCGTCCTCAAAACTCCTTAACAATTCCTTTCATCAATGAACATCAATTTAAGAAAATCTCGATAATCATAAACCTTAAGCTTCCTACTCACTTGAGTCAAATAGCCTAGGCTAACTTTTTCTTTGCTCTTAACATTGTATAATCGGTACAATCGTTAAAGCATTCAGACATACTTTCTTACAATTGCCTTTATTAAGCACATACCGCGCCACACTCTATACTCATACTCATTTCCTTGCGACTCTCTCACGAGTGCATGTATTCACTCATTCACATGACTTTAGTAAAATTTTCCTTTCTACCTCTAGACTCATCTATCTGTCCCAAAGATCACTAGGAATACTCAAAAACGCATAATATAATCATTAACACAATTTCAAAGCCAAAGCCACACTCTAGAAGTGACCTTATATGGAAGCACTTCTAAATGCCAATGCCAATGCCATATTCAAAATATGGTCTTATATGGACTGCCACCTCAAGTATCGATGCCATATTCCAGATATGGACTTATACGATTCTCGTGTTCATTGTAGTCCCCTAGGACTTCAACCTCGTGTTCAACAACAATTACTCTATATAGTAGAGTATCATGTATCAATATGATACAAAGCATTCTCAAAATGCTAACATAATCATTGCACTAACCGAATACAAACTTGCTCAACTTAACTCTCATAACATCTCGTCATAATTCAACAGTGGTAAGGGGTGAGGTCGTAGCGTCCCACAACTTGACTCTCGTGACCACATACATATGATTTACTATTCATCATTAATGAAATATCGTCATGGTCACACAACTCGTCACAAGTGAGTTTTCACGTTTATCACGCTACAATTGTCCCTATCACTTATACTTTTTGAACTCTGATTTCACTTACTCAAATTCCACATTAATATCTACTCAAGTACTCAACATTTAACTCTACTTTCTCTTACTATGACTCATTAATCTAGAGAATGACTTATGGGTTTTGGGTACGTCGTTTACTTGATTACCATAGTCCAACTATGGTCTTACTCGTATAACAACATCATAGCCCAGCTATCTCTTTACTTGTCATCAAGATGCCATAGCCTTGCTACGGTCTTACACGAAATCTCATATCAATACCAATGCCATACCCCTGATACGGTCTTACATGGAACTCATGTCGTTGCCGATGCCATATCCCAGATATGGTCTTACACGATTCTATACCGAAGCCAGGTCCCGGGCGTGGTCTTACACGGATCACTATTTGTCACCAATGCCATGTCCTGCACATGGTCTTATATGGGATCACATGTATCGCCATGGTCCAACCATGGTCTTATTCATCATTTTATCATTGAACGACCGTACTCATCCCTGCATTCTACTTAGTCAAACTTCCCAGTTTAACTCTCACACCGTAATACTCGTAATTTCATACAGAGTCACGAAATAAAACATTTTACATCATTCATTTTAATAGTCGCACATGAAATTCAACTATGTGGACATATTGATCATGCATTGTTCAAACAATCACACATACACATATACCCCATTCTCTGGCTAAATTCACTCACTATATGCACCTAACCCAATAGGTTGAGTATATAACGCCTTATGCACATCCAGCCAATGCAGATAAACTTTTCATTTCATGCATTATCACACACATGTCATATACTTCTACTCATACCTCTTTAAATCTCATCATTGCATAAGAGCATTTCAATTTCCCTATTATCACTTACAACATTATTGGATTTAGCTCGGTTGGGAACCATCACTGTTTTAACAAAACAATTTCGTTAGAGCCGGGAGACATCACACTATCACGGTCCACATATGGCATGTATAGCTAGACTCTTACTCACGCTAGGTTAGTCCTAGAACCGACTAAATCATAGCTCTGATACCACTAAATGTAACACCCCTTACCCGGGTTCTACGCTGGGAATCGGGCCCGAGGCGTTACTGAACTCAAACCACTTGATCGCTATATAGGCTCAACGTAATTACTCTCTATACCCTCAGTCTCGACTTACGAGACCTCACTCATACATACGAAGGCTCTCGAGACTAATCCGAAACTTTTTCCAACCTTAAATTTTTTTTTCTCTTCCACACAGGTCTTACACGCCCGTGCAAGATTGACACGCCCGTGCATAGGCACACACACCCATGTCCCCCGACCGTGCCTAAAAACCCAGTATTCTGCCGATTTGCCCACGGTTAAGGCAGACGCCCATGCATTTTGGGAGCACGCCCGTGTACCCTATCACACGTCCGTGCCTTTCACCCGTGGTCGACACTAACTAATTACACACGGTTTTGACACGCCCGTGGGCCTAAACCGTGTGCCATACCTTAGTATTCTGACTTATTCAACACGGCCTCGGCACGCCCGTGCGCTTTAACCGTGTGACCATTCCAATTCTAATTTTAAAGTGCTGACTTCACACGGCCTAGACACACGCCCGTGTGCCTACCCATGTGAACCAGAACAAGGCTATTTTCCAAGCTCTTTGCATCCCTATAGCTTACACAACTTATACTCATCCATCACATTCATAATCACTCAAATTAAATTGCCATCCCACATAGATGAATACATCTTTTCAGATAACATAATAGCCAACAACTATGGCATTATACAATTATCCCATAACTCATTTAGGCCAACACATTTGGCACAATAACAATGACTTAATCAACCTCATGTACTAGCCCTATACATGCCATGAATCATAATGACTTGATACATCATACCAAGTGTCTCCTCGATAGTGTGAAAACATCTCCGACGGCCTCCAACCCGAGTTGGATAAAATATCCTATAAGAGATGGGAAAAAGAAAAGGAGTAAACAATAAGGCTTAGTAAGTTCATATGCAAATAAGAATCAACTACCAATATTCATATGCTTACTCATTTCGTCTCTTACTACATTCTAACCATATCTTGGGCTTAATGTAACACCCCAAACCCGGCCCAAACACCATGACCGGATCTGGCATGTCACTTAGGGAGATTTTAAAAGATGTCGCAATTTCGAAAAATATTTTTCTTGAGTTTAACACTTTATTCGAGAAAACTAAATGGTTGGATGATTTGTAGAAGATATACATTTTATATTTATGCCTTAGTGGATTAAAAACCGAAATTTGATACATGCCTTAACCTAATTAAAACGTAAAATGCAAATGTCTAATAATAATAAAAGCCCAAAACAAACGAAAATATGAAGCTAGTGGCCCATGGCCTTATTACAATGAAATTTAAACCCACTAATTAAAATTATTAAAAACAAATAAACTAGTAAAGTCTTTTGCTGAATCAAAACAATCCCTCGCATGGCCACCTTACGCTCCTCTCCAACCCGGTCCGATGCACTAGGTGCTACCTGAAAGATGTTAAATAATAGGGTGAGTCGCGAGACTCAGTGTGCAACCCTCGTGCACCATCAGTTGGGCCTTAGCCCCACAGCAGTAATATAACAGAGTATAATATATCGTAAAAATATGCAAAGCCCAACCCAATCCTAGGTTTCCATCCGCTACACACCACCCTTACCCGCCAATCACACCATTGGGGATTTCTACAATCAACCCACACACCGCTACACACCATCGATGGCGCTCATGCTGCAGATAGTCGCTCATTGTCGATCATGGCAATAGCCACTACAATAGATCATGGCATTAGCCACTACAACAGATCATGGCAAAAGCCACTACAACAGATCATGGCAAAAGCCACTACAACAGAACACTTCCCCTTTCATCAATCACCCACCCCGTACATACATAGAAATCGGCATACGTATAAAACATATCATCTCAATAGAAACATTCACTTATGAATGACAGAAATCACTAACCTGGTGATTCGCCTTTACCCTTCTCGGGTTTTCAACCGTTATGCCGGGATTTCAGCATTTAACAGAATATAAACAGGTTTATATACACATGCTAACAAACAATCTAAATGGTGTGAGGAGTTACACACCTGATAACACGTAGTACTATACTCTTCGCTAATCGGAACCACCGCTCTCTGTCTACGACTCTGTTCAAAAATTGAAAGAACGCGAAGGTAAGGCTCCCCGCCTACAATCGGCCAAGACTTAATATTTGCTTAGATTTACACACTTAGTTGGATAGATCTCCTTACCTAGATCGATTAAATCCCGGAAGTAGTATGATTTGTGTGCTACTGATTTAGAAACCTAGGTGATTGGATCTCCTTCAAATCCCGGAATGCCGCCCATGAAAGACAATACGAGATTAGTCAACCATCTAGCCATTCTACTATGGTCTCCAAAAGCCGAAAAAGATTGAAAGAATAACATAATCGACACTTACCACTTCAGAATATTTCGGCTACCCCTTACAGAAAGATTCGACAAACACCAGAGAAGAGATCTAAGAATTTCGGCTAAAGGAGCAAATGGAAGTGTGGTTTCGGCTTTTAGTGGATGGAAAAAGATGAACAAATAGGTGGGGAGAATTCAGCTAGGAAGAAAAAGAATGGAAAAGATTTCAGAGAGAGAAAAATTGAGAGATAGCTTTGAAAAATCGACAAAATTTCGGCATTTGCTACCTCTAACTTGCCGTCCCCCCTTTACACCCACAGTCCAAATTTCGGCCACCTCTAGCCTCCTGGATAGCCTCTCATCTTTTCCCTTATCTTTATCCACTAACTCATCCAAAAGAGACTTAATTAGCTCCAACTCCTCCCTCGTTTATCAGCTTAATATCCACATATTTTAAACAAAAAAAATCCCTAAATTTTAGCCTTATTGCCGTCCCCCCCTTTACTCCCATTTAAGTGTCGAATTTGGCCCAACTTTATGGGCTCCAATCAGCCACAAATTGGGCCTCTCCCCTTGCCTATTGACGCCACCTATAACTCCCTTCTTTTGCACCCCTTGCTGCTGGGCCACAACCCAATATGTCATTTAAACTACCAGGACGTTATTTTAAGCCCTAAAGTGACTAAACAGAATATTTAGTCAAGGCCTCAACCCAAACCTGAGCCCAATTGCACCTCTAATTCTCAAATTAACACATTAAACATGTCTACACATTAAACACATAAACCCATTAATTCGAGATGTTACAGTTCTACCCCCTTAAAATAAATTTCGGCCTCGAAATTTACCTGATCAGAAGAGATGGGGATATTGCTGTCGCATAACATCCTCTGGCTCCCATGTCGCTTCCTTTGCACCATGGTTTCGCCACAAAACCTTGACCAAAGGGACGGACTTCCTTCTCAACACTTTTACGTCTCGCTCCAAGATTTGCACTGGCTCCTCCTCAAAAGAAAGTCTGGCCTTACTTCAATCTCTTCCACCGGCACAATGTGCGATGGATCAGAACGGTAACGTCTTAGCATCGAGACATGAAACACGTCATGTATCTGCTCTAACTCTGAAGGCAACTCCAATCGATACGCCACTGGGCCCACACGTTCGAGTACCCGATAAGGTCCAATAAATCGCGGACTTAGCTTACCCTTCCGACCAAACCTCATCACCTTCTTCCACGGAGATACCTTAAAAAAGACTTGGTCTCCCACTGCGAATTCCACCTCCTTACGCTTAAGATCTGCGTACGATTTTTGCCGATCAGACGCTTCCTTCAATCGAGCTCGAATTAACTTAACTTTCTCTTCCATTTCCGAAACCAGTTCTGGGCCCAACTCCGTCCAACAGGTAGGAGTACGACACTTCCGTTCGTACAACGCTTCATAAGGCGCCATCTGAATACTAGATTGATAACTGTTGTTGTACGCGAATTCTGCCAAAGGTAAATACTCCTCCCAACTTCCCTTGAAATCAATGATGCAACCTCTTAACTTATCCTCTAAAATCTGAATTACCCTCTCAGACTGACCATCAGTCTGCGGATGAAAAGCGGTGCTAAAGTCTAACCTTGTTCCCATTGCCTGATGCAGAGCCTTCCAGAATTGTGACGTGAACCTAGGGTCTCTATCTGATATGATCGACACATGTACACCATGCAGTCTCACTACCTCGACCACACATATAAACAGCCAACCTTTGCAGAGAGTAGTCAACTCGAACCGGTATGAAGTGAGCAGACTTCGTCAGACGATCCACAATCACCCAAATCGAATCCTTTTTAGTGGGCATAAGAGGTAACCCACTAACAAAATCCATCGTGATTCTTTCCCATTTCCACTGCGAAATCTTCACCGGCTGCAACAACCCCGAAGGCAGCTGGTGTTCCGCCTTCACCTGCTGGCACGTCAAACATTTACCCACGAATTTCGTTACCTCTCGCTTCAGACCTGGCCACCAGAATTGCTCTCGCAAATCCCGATACATCTTAACCCCTCCATGATGCATAGCGTAAGGGCTACTATGCGCCTCCTGAAGAATCATCTTCCTTAACTCCACATCCTTTGGCATACAAACCCTCTTACGAAAACACATAACCCCTTCATCATTCAAACTATAGTCCTCTCCTCCACCCCTTTGCACTAGCTGGAGTCGAGCACTCAAGACCTCGTCTAGAAGCTGCTTCTCTTTGATCTGACTAGTCTACATTGGTCTCACTTGGAGTTCAGCTGCCAGACTTCCATCCTCATACAGACTAAGATGAGCGAACATCGCCCTCAAATCTGCTATCACCTTCCTACTCAGCGCATCCGCCACCATGTTAGCCTTACCCGGATGGTATTCGATCGAGCAATCATAGTCCTTCAAGAGCTCAATCCCCCTACGTTGTCTTAAATTCAACTCCTTCTGGGTACGGAGATACTTCAGGCTCTTGTAGTCGGTGAAAATTACAGACTTTTCCCCATACAGGTAGTGCCTCTAAATCTTTAGAGCGAACACTACCGCCGCCAACTCTAAATCGTGCGTAGGGTAGTTCAATTCATGTGGTCTCAACGGTCGAGACGTATATGCAAAAACCTTTCCCTCTTGCATCAACACACATCCTAAACCTGTGTGTGACGCATCACAGTAGACAGTAAATTCTTTTCCTGCCTCTGGCTGAATTAACACTGGCGCTTCCGTCAAAATTCTCTTCAGCTTCTCAAAGCTCTCCTGCTGTTTGTCGGTCCAAACAAACGATATTCCCTTCCTTAACAACTTAGTTAAAGGTGCTGCAATTAACGAGAACCCTTCCACATAATACCCCGCAAATCTCAAGAAACTTCGAATCTCCGCCACCGACTCCGGCGGTTTCCAATCCAATACAGCTTCTATCTTTCGAGGGTCAACTCTAATTCCCTCTACAGAAACAACATGTCCTAAGAAAGTTACTTCCCTTAGCCAGAACTCACACTTGCTGAACTTAGTGAACAACTGCTTCTCCCTCAAAATTTGCAACACCACACGAAGATGTGCATCATGCTCCTCTTCAGACTTGGAATAAACCAGAATATCATCGATGAACACCACCACGAATCGGTCAAGGTATGGCTGAAACACCCGATTCATCATATCCATAAATGCTACTGGCGAGTTTGTTAATCCGAATGGCATCACCAAAAATTCATAATGACCGTAGCGAGTTCGAAACGCTGTCTTATGAATGTCTCCTTCCTTTACCTTCAACTGATGATAACCCGACCTTAAGTCAATCTTAGAAAAGACCGAAGCTCCTTTGAGTTGATCGAACAGGTCATCGATCCTTGGCAGTGGGTACTTATTCTTAACCGTCAACTTATTTAGTTGACGGTAGTCCACGCACATACGCATGGATCCATCCTTCTTCTTCACAAACAGGACCGGGGCTCTCCACGGAGACACACTCGGTCAGATAAATCCACGATCCAACAGTTCCTGGATCTGGGCTTTGAGATCCACCGGCTCTTTCGGCGCCATTCTATACGGAGAAATAGACACCGGAGCCGTACCCGGAAGTAGCTCTATTCCAAACTCCACTTCGCGATCCGGGGGTAATTCGGGCAATTCTTCAGGAAAGACATCTGTGAAATCCTTGACTGTTCGAACCTCATCGATAATCACCTCCTTAACATCCAAAGCACTGATAAAGGCTAGAAACGCATTACATCCCTTCCGAATCATCTTAACAGCTTTTAATGCGGACACCACGTTGGACAAGTAATTCCTTCTTTCTCCTAACACAACCACATCCCCGCCTTCCGGGGTATTCAACAACATGCGCTTAGTCTCACAATCCAACTTAGCACGATGTTTCGTCAACCAATCCATTCCTAAGATAAGATCAAACTCTCTAAACGGTAATTCCATTAAGTTTGTTTGGAACACTACCCCTTGCGTCTCTAAAGGTACGTTCCTAAACAGTTTGTCCACTACCCTAGATTGTCCTAACGGGCTAACCACAGTCATCTTCCTAGTAGTTGTTTCAGAGTCTATACTTAAAGTCTCAGATACCGAGCATGCAACGCAAGAGTGGGTTAATCCAATATCAATCAGAGTAAGAAATGGTTTATCAACAATAAGAAACGTACCGGTTATGACATCCGGTGCATCACCATCCTCCCGTCGGCGAGCTGCATAAACCAGACCCGGCTGCCTTGCATCCACATTACCTGTACCCCTACCAGGTGCCCCACGACCCTGACCGAATCCATTTCCTCCTCTGGCTGTGCCACGTCCCTTCCGATCTTGGTGACCACCTCTCCCACCGACTGTAACCTCGTCCCACCGGGCCGCACTGATCCTTCGTGGGCGGTCCCCTAATCATATGCTCCGTGGATCCACACCTGAAGCATCCACCGATTCTCCTTCGGCACTCCCCATAATGTACCTTCCCACACGAAGGACATGACCGATTCTGACCCGTCGGAGCACGAGCTGGCCCATCAGTCTTAAGCCTTTTCTAAAAATTTCCAGGTGATCCTAACGGCCCAAAATTCCTCTTATTCCTATTCCTATCCTTATCCTTCTTCTGTTTCTCAGTCCGCTTAACCTTCTCAGATATCTTAGCTTTATCAACCAAAATTGCAAAGTCCCTCTCCCGCTGCGGTGCTACTAGTACCCTTAGCTCATCCCTTAGTCCATCCTCGAACCGTACGCAACGCTCATAGTCAGTCGCCACAATCCCTCGAGCGTAACGGCTCAACCGCAAAAACTCTGCCTCGTATTCAGATACAGACTTACTTCCCTGTACCAAGTTCAGGAATGCCTTCCTCTGTGCATCCACATAGCTGGCCCCAACGTACTTTCCCTGAAATGACTCCTTAAAGAAATCCTAGTCAATCCGGTCTACGGCAGTACCCTCCTTTACCGTGAGCCACCACTGGTAAGCCTCATCTCGAAGGAGAGACACGACCCCCTTCAACTTCTCCTTCGCTGTGAAGTCTAGGTCATCCATTATGCGCTCACTCGCTTCTAACCAATACTCAACTGTGTTAGGGGCTACGCCAGATACACCCCTAAACATCTCCGCTCCGTTGGCTCGGAGTCGTTCTGACACAAATTTCTGAGCTCCTGAACCTGTGCCTGCCCCAACAACTCTTTCGAGGACCCGCAACATCGCCTGAGATACTGCATCATCTCCGGCCCCAAAATTCTCCCTCTACAGCCGGCAGATCCGGCATCTCATCTCCTGATCCGTAGCGAGACCCTACTGGCTCTGACACGGTCATCCTACCCCTACCACGACTACGCGGCGGACGTCCTCGACCTCTTGTACTCATTCTTCCAATTGACGTTTATCTGATTAGAAATTTTATGAATTAATAAGTTTCTTCCACTGATTAACCACGAACAGTCTTATGGACAGTAGATTAAGAGTAGTTCTTTCGAATTCGGAATTACATCTACAAGTTTCAGTCTTAAGTTTGCCTCCTAGTTCTAGGAAACACATACATTCAATCATTTCACGAACTTACCTTCATCACCTAAGGGTATTTTCGTCATTCCACTACCCAGGGGTATTTTCGTAATTTATCCTACAGGGGTATTTTCGTAATTTTTCGAAATAGGGTTCCTTGGTGATTTTGTGAGAGAAGGGTATTTTGGTAATTTTACAATTCAGGGGTATTTCGGTAATTTTACAATCCGGGGGTATTTTGGTAATTTTACAAATCGGGGATATTTTGGTCATTTATAAATCAGGGGTAATTTAGTAGTTTTACAAAATAGAGTGGCTGGTCCCTTTCGGGTTTTAGTTATAGATTTTGGCCTGACAACAAATCCTCGTGGCTAGGGTGAACAGTTACTACGCACCAGGTAGGATTCCAGCGAAGAGGAGGTGAATCACTAGGACTACTTAAGTACCAGGCTCTTCCGGATCCAATCCTAGACATGCGCATGCCGGTTGCCACACCCTAGTCTTGTGACTTGTCTACAGGTTTGTTCGGTCGGATTAAGTCTTATGCAATTGAGAGTTGTTTAACTAGGCCTAAGGTCCATCAAGCTCTAATTAAAATAATCTACGTCCCTTAAAGCCCATCAAGCCCACATATATATATAACACAGTGAGTTCTGAATACTTACCTGGCGGACTTGGGCTGAGAGCAGCAGTGCCATGCCGAAAAAACCTCCCGTGTTATTTATAAACATGCATGTTTTCAAAACCCAACTTTAGAAAACGTTTTGAGCCCAAAACCCCAAAGTCGAGTTTTGAATCGGGCTCTGATACCAATTTGTAACACCCCAAACCCGGCCCAAACACCATGACCGGATCTGGCATGTCACTTAGGGAGATTTTAAAAGATGTCGTAATTTCGGAAAATATTTTTCTTGAGTTTAACACTTTATTCGAGAAAACTAAATGGTTGGATGATTTGTAGAAGATATACATTTTATATTTATGCCTTAGTGGATTAAAAATCAAAATTTGATACATGCCTTAACCTAATTAAAACGTAAAATGCAAATGTCTAATAATAATAAAAGCCTAAAACAAACAAAAATATGAAGCTAGTGGCCCATGGCCTTATTACAATGAAATTTAAACCCACTGATTAAAAATATTAAAAACAAATAAACTAGTAAAGTCTTTTGCTGAATCAAAACAATCCCTCGCATGGCCACCTTGCGCTCCTCTCCAACCCGGTCCGGTACACTAGGTGCTACCTGAAAGATGTTAAATAATAGGGTGAGTCGCGAGACTCAGTGTGCAACCCTCGTGCACCATCAGATTGGGCCTTAGCCCCACAGAACAGATAACGGAGTATAATATATCAGAAAATATGCAAAGCCCAACCCAATCCTAGGTATCCATCCGCTACACACCACCCTTACCTGCCAATCACACCATTGGGGATTTCTACAATCAACCCACACTGCTACACACCATCGATGGCAGTCATGCTGCAGATAGCTGCTCATCGTCAAATCATGGCAATAGCCACTACAACAGATCATGGCAAAAGCCACTACAACAGATCATGGCAAAAGCCACTACAACAGAACACTTCCCCTTTCATCAATCACCCACCCCGTGCATACATAGAAATCGACATACGTATAAAACATATCATCTCAACAGAAACATTCACTTATGAATGACAGAAATCACTAACCTGGTGATTCACCTTTACCCTTCTCGGGTTTTCAACCGTTATGCCTGGATTTCGGCATTTAACAGAATATAAACAGGTTTATATACACATGCTAACAGACAATCTAAATGGTGTGAGGAGTTACACACCTGATAACACGTAGTACTATACTCTTCGCTAATCGGAACCACCGCTCTCTGTCTACGACTCTGCTCAAAAATTGAAAGAACGCGAAGGTAAGGCTCCCCGCCTACAATCGGCCAAGACTTAATATTTGCTTAGATTTACACGCTTAGTTGGATAGATCTCCTTACCTAGATCGATTAAATCCCGGAAGTAGTATGATTTGTGTGCTACTGATTTAGAAACCTAGGCGATTGGATCTCTTTCAAATCCCGGAATGTCACCCATGAAAGACAATACGAGATTAGTCAACCATCTAGCCATTCGACTATGGTCTCCAAAAGCCGGAAAAGATTGAAAGAATAACATAATCGACACTTACCACTTCAGAAGATTTCGGCTACCCCTTACAGAAAGATTCGACAAACACCAGAGAAGAGATCTAAGAATTTCGGCTAAAGGAGCAAATGGAAGTGTGGTTTCGGCTTTTAGTGGATGGAAAAAGATGAACAAATAGGTGGGGAGAATTCAGCTAGGAAGAAAAAAGAATGGAAAAATATTTCGGCAGCAGAGAAAATTGAGAGAAAGCTTTCAGAAAACTGACAAAATTTCGGCATTTGCTACCTCTAACTTGCCGTCCCCCCTTTACACCCACAGTCCAAATTTCGGCCACCTCTAGCCTCCTGGATAGCCTCTCATCTTTTCCCTTATCTTTATCCACTGACTCATCCAAAAGAGACTTAATTAGCTCTAACTCCTCCCTCCTTTATCAGCTTAATATCCACATATTTTAAACAATAAAAATCCCTAAATTTTAGCCTTGTTGCCGTCCCCCCCTTTACTACCATTTAAGTGCCAAATTTGGCCCAACTTTATGGGCTCCAATCGGCCACAAATTGGGCCTCTCCCCTTGCCTATTGACGCCACCTATAACTCCCTTCTTCTGCGCCCCTTACTGCTGGGCCACAACCCAATATGTCATTTAAACTACCATGACGTTATTTTAAGCCCTAAAGTGACTAAACAGAATATTTAATCAAGGCCTCAACCCAAACCTGAGCCCAATTGCACCTCTAATTCTCAAATTAACACATTAAACATGTCTACACATTAAACTCATAAACCCATTAATTCAGGATGTTACAGTGCTCGCATTCATTAACTTACCATGCCACAAGCCAATTCGCTCGTTTGATTAGCATACACCCTGCACTGATCATCACAAGATCATATAAAACAACACATCATGCATTCTCAATAAACCATTCATACTACCAATCTCTCGGTGGCTACGCACTTAGCCCACCATTGAGTCTCTTATAGGGTGGTATCGCACTCAGCCCACCAATCAGTTATACTAATGGTGATTTCGCACTTAGCTCACCAATCATTTATAAGCGATGGTATCGCACACAGCCCATCGATTACTAATTAACCAGGTGGTAATGCACACAGCCCACCGATAATAATATAGTTGATGGTATCGCACACAGCCCATCAATTACTAATTAATCAGGTGGTAACGCACACAGCCCACCGATAATAATATAGTTGATGGTATCGCACACAGCCCATCAATTAATAATATATCATATGGTAACGCACAAAGCCCACCGATAATATACATTCGCAAATACTTATCCACACTCATTTTCTCTAACTCAAACGTTCACCTGTAAACATCTTTACTCATTACCATTCTCACTTAACTTTATACGATTCTCATTAGCATCCACACAATACATCAATAAATCTATCTCATGCAACTAATGTGCAACAATAACACATATCCCACTAGGGTTCATCAGATATTGAATACATCTCAATTTAGTATTAACATTTACTTGTACTTCTCGTGGTACAACCACCTACCTTCAAATTGTTAACTATCTCTCGAGTCTCATACACACAGTTCCCATTGACATCATACCCCTATAGGGTCTCACACATAATAACATATCGATGCCATGTCCTCGACATGGTCATATACGAACTCTTACACCAAGGCCATAATCAAATATGGTCTTACTCGAGACTTTAACCATCTTCCTATCGTGCTATATACTTTTTCCCCTTATTCTAAATTCAATTTCATTGATATCTCATCAAGAGACATTTCATACATTCATATAGTAACCTACATTCCATACAACATTGGAATACTAAATAAGCTCATACATAACCGCAACATTCGCACATGAACTTACCTCGATACCGAAAAGGGTAGAAGAAAATCTATTTGTCCACATTTCTCTTTTCTCCCGTTCTAGGTCTGTATCTCTTCTCTTCGATCTAGAACAATAGAATTTCACTCATTTAATCACTTACAATCATAATACATCATAATCTACACTTAGGCAAAAAATGACTATTTTGCCCCTATACTTTGGCAAAATTACAATTTTGCCCCTAGGCTCGTAAATAAATTTTCATCACATTTTCTCGATAAATAAGCCTAGCTGAACATTTAATCCTCTTGCAACTAATTACAATTCCATCAATTTCATGCCTTAATGAACAAATTATAACTTTTGCATTTTAGTCCCGAATAGGTGTTTTCATCACAACACCTTTCACAAAAGTTATTTATCATCATCCTATCATTCTTTTTCTTTCATAAAAACTCAGCAACTAGCATAACTCTCTCATGGCAAGTCCCTAGACTTTCAACCATAATGCATAATAGCCCCCTCTTTAGAAAGCTTAAGCTTTAGGGGTCTCAAAAATACAAAAATTTTCAACTAAAACCATCAAAATCACTTACTTGAGTGAAGAGAAGCTTGCTGAAATTTTTAGCTTCAAGAACCCCATTCTTGCTTGTGTTTTTCGGTGGAAGAAGAGGATAAAATAAAAAGGTGATAGCTTTTTACTTATTCATCTTATTTTATTCATTTTTCCACCTAATTTCCACCAATTTTGACCAAAATTAAATGCTCTTGTCCCCTAAGTCACATGGCCGGCCAACTCACTTAAAACATGGCCAAATTGCACATTTGGGGCCTCTAATTAATGATCCATAGCTATTTGACACCTCTAGGAAATAAAATATAACTTTCGCACTTTATGCGATTTAGTCCTTTTTCACAATTTAGCTAGAAATTGCTAAAATTAAGGCACCAAAATTTTCATGCATCCTTATAAACATGTTATAACACATAACATAACATGAAAATAATTTTCTCTAACCTCGATTTAGTGATTCTGAGATCACTGTTCTGTCTAGCCCCTAAATCGGGCTGTTACAGATCGACTTGCCTTACATATCCCAAGTAAATCCAAATTCAAAATATATGCTGAAACTGAATAGTACGAGAAGAATAAGCATATAAACTCAATAATAAATACTATATTCTATCAACTATATATTGAATTCAAGAATTAATGATTATAAAAATTTAATTCAATTGTACAATTGTTGAACCGGATTTGAATTAAAAAACGATAATATTGAAACCCTAAAATTGAATCGATAAAAAAATTAAAACTAACAAATATTACCATCAATCTTAAGGATTCAACATATAAAATGAATTCGTTGATAAACAATCGGTATATAAGAGACACTTTACCAGAAGCAATTTCTTTAACCAACTTACAGGCCCAAATTTTCCCGGGGCCCATTAATAAATAAAACCCAAATAATAAATACAAAGTCCAGTTTAATAGTCCATTACAAAAACAGGCCCACTACCCAATAGAGGCCCAAATCAAATAGCCCAACTAAACCCTAGGCCCAAATAGCCCAAAACTCAAACCAAATCAGAAAAAACAAGAAAACCCTAGCTAAGGTGCGCCGCAACAGCCTCCATCCCGCTCCACGTAACCACCGTATGGCCTCCGTACCTCCGCCCACCTCACTGCAAAGGACACGAACGACAGCAGCTAAAAAACACAAAAATACATTGTATTTTATTTTTTTTCTTCTACAACTTCGGCTATAAAAACGAGAGAAGAAACCTTTGTAAGGTTTTACGAACGATTATTAATCATAAAAATAGAAAAAAGTTTCTTTAAAGGTGATTTCTTGTTCTACTCTTGTTAAAAAAAAATTGTTTTAATTTTTTTTTTCATTCTATTTTGATATACGAAAATCTAAAAAAGAAGGGCCTTTACCTTTGTTCTAACGGTTCATCCTTCTGATCTGAAAGACCAACGGACCCTTGGGGTTTCGACGGATGGTTACGATCGGAATCGGTGAAAGAAAAACGAAGGGTCTTTCTCGCTTTTTTATTTTTTAAAAGAAGGGCCTTTACCTTTGTTCTAACGGTTCATCCTTCTGATCTGAAAGACCAACGGACCCTTGGGGTTTCGACGGATGGTTACGATCGGAATCGGTGAAAGAAAAACGAAGGGTCTTTCTCGCTTTTTTATTTTTTATTTTTTAGGGTGTTTTGGGCCATTTAAACCCCAAATATGGGTTTTACTTAAAAAGGGGACGAAAAATAGGCTTCGGGGAATTTTTCGGCCATCGTAGACGACGGCGCCGTCGTCGATGACTGGCGGATGGACGGCGGTCCGACGACCGGAGTTTGGCCGGGCTTAAGAGCTGTAGAAAAAAAAGGGGGCTTTTGAAGTTTTTTTTAGGCTATGGTAGAAATGAAAATTTAAAAAAAAAATTGAGCTTAAATAGAACGGCAAAACGGCGCCATTTCATTAAGCCCCCAGACGCCCAAAACGGCGTCGTTTTGGGGCCAACCTGCGACCCGACCCGCCTACCCTGAGGATCCGCGTGTTTTTGGACTAAAGGACTATTCGCGCCCTCAGTCCTTCCGCTTTTGAGGCCGTTTTCGATTTGGTCCTTATTTTGTTTTTTCTTTTTCTTTCGAATTTACCCCTGCAATGTTTTTTCTGTTTTATTTTGGTCCTAAAAGATGCGCATAAAAGGGGTTTGGGATATTTTCCCATATGACCCCTGTAGTTTTCGTGCGTTTATGGTTTAGTCCTTCCGCATTTTCTATTTTTAAATCTAAACTATTTTATTTCCGAATTTTAGCCCTCTAATCTTATTTTAATTTCAATTCGGCCCTGGGTTCATTTAACTTCATTTTTTTTAAACTGTTTTGTTTGTTATTTTATTATTATTTATTTGTTTATTCCTTTTTTAATCAAATGCCTTATTTATTTACTTATTTACTTAATATTTCCCTTTTTTTTGTTTTTACATTTTATTTATTATTTTTACTTATCACTTGCTTTTATTGTGCTTTTTTATGTACTACTCCCAATATATATTTCAAAATTATTATCATTATTGTGGTTGTTACTTAAGCCAATATTATTATTGTTATTGTTCCCTATATTATCATTTGCATCATCATTCTTATTCTTGTTTATGTTAATTGACCTTATGATTCATTAATGTCAAGGTCTCGTGTTAATATTTTTTATGCAATATTATGTCATTATTACTTCGAACGTATGTTGCACTATTGTCTTTAGCCGCGTATGATCCTCTTTTATGTTTTAAACAATTTCCTTTTAAACATAATCAATTAAACATATATCTTTTTAAAAAAATTTCATTAAGTTCTTACCCAAATTTGGTAAAAAGGGAAAATCTTAAAAATAAAGGCAATATTCTGTATTTGGAATTTTGAGAAATTGTGCCCTGACTTACTGGGTTCCGATTTTTCATTTAACCCAAATAACTGAATATCCTTCTTAAACTTAAATGCATGAGTTTTAAAAGTAAAAAAACAAGCCTAGTTTCTAGGATTTGAAATGTCGTATCCTAACTCACTGGGCGTGACATTTTACTGCTTCGAAATAAGAGGGTCTTAGCATCTATTTTAATTTATTCAAGTTTTCTTTTAAATAAAGAGGATCGTATTTTAAAATCTTTTCAAATTTTTGACATTAAGGCGTTGATTAATCAATTAGGTACCAATTTTGGGCGTTACGAGGGTGCTAATCCTTCCTCATGCGTAACCGACTCCCGAACCCATTTTCTCGAATTTTGTAGGCCAAAATCATTGTTTTAATAAATAAAAATGTTTTAGCGATCAATCTCAAGGAGATCTGATCACACCTCAAAAAAGGATTGGTGGCGACTCCATTTTCGTTTTTAAAGTAGACCCTGTTTTTACAAAAAAAATGGTTTCGACAGCTTGGCGACTCCACTGGGGACAATAAGAGAGTCAAGCCGTAAAATTAATTATTTTCTGTCTTGTTGTCAAAAATTGAAAATCTGATTTGAAAAATTACGATCCTTTTACTGCATTTGTTTGTTTTATTTCATATGACTGCTGTGGTTTGAGTCTCATAGAATATTTTCGCATCATATTGTATAAGGGCCGTTTGATCTTACCTCTTTTAAGTGGGAGTGAGAAGCTACTCCTTCGTGAGGTTTTCACCTCCGTCTAGGATAGTGGACCGCTTTCGGGATACATCCGTACCTATGTCTTTGTGAGATTTTCATCTCCGTACAGTCATAGGGAAATGTATTCCCCTGAACTGAACTCGGTCCGTATGAGCCTATAATGGGTGAGGATTGAGGAATCTGCTGGTTCGGGTACATCAACTTTAGAACCAAACCGCATGTAGAAAACCCTAGGAGCCCACCCAAGATAGCACTGCGCCAAACCCTAGCAGTTACCCAGATAGGTGCTTGATTCTTTTTCATTTGCTTTGAGTTTTGTTTTTTGTATATTGTACTGACTCATTGTGCTTTTGCTATGTTTGCATGTCATTTCATATTTAAAAGAGTTTCGATTCACGTTCGATTACTAAATTAGAGAGCTTGTCATGGAGAACAAATTTCTTGATAAAGTGGAAGATAACGCAGTTGTCCGTATGTGGTTAGAGAAAATGCAATTAGAGAAAGGGGATAGTCTAGCCGAGGGGTACACGTTAGAATTATGGGACTACACCCGTATCAGCGTGACGTAAAATAACCTTCAGGAATTAAAAGAGATATGGGATCAGTGGAATGATGAGACCAAGCAGTTGTTCTACTATAATTATGGGGATTTCCCATATCTACTCGACATCAAGGTAGACGAGCATTTATTCCGTGCCCTCGCTCAGTTTTGGAACCCTGCATACAGTTGCTTTACCTTTTGGAGGGTAGATTTAGTGCCCACTGTGGAAGAATATACAGCCCTACTGCGTTGTCCAAATATTCAAGTCGATAAAGCTTATTCTAGAGCCGCTTATGTCCCGACCTTTTGGAAGAAATTGATGAACATTACAGGAATGAGCGAACAGTGGATTACAGCCAAGATCAAGCAAAAAGGTGAGTGTAAATGCATCCTATGGAAGAATTTGACAGATTTGATTCTAGCGCATCCTGATACGAAAAAGAGAGTCGATGTGTTTGCTTTGAGCATCTACGGACTAATGATCTTCCCTAGGGCATTAGGGTATGTAGATGAGGCGATCTCGGATCTCTTTGATCGACTTGATAAAGGGGTCACACCAGTTCCTACAATATTGGCCGAGACATTTAGATCTTTGAATGCATGTAGGAGGGCCGGTGAGGGC
Organism: Gossypium sturtianum; assembly: GCA_025698515.1. Lineage (NCBI taxonomy): Eukaryota > Viridiplantae > Streptophyta > Magnoliopsida > Malvales > Malvaceae > Gossypium > Gossypium sturtianum. Next base: position 122,824,025 of record CM046952.1, read on the forward strand.
AGATTTATAGGGTGCGCGCAGTTGTTGTTAACTTGGTTCCACAGTCATTTCTGGAAGGTGGATAAGGTTTCTTATCGGGTTTTCTCAGGGAATTACTCCCCATTAAAGGAGATAGTGGCCACGCCAAGAAGGGATGACATATCAGAGGAAAATTGGATAGCGCTCCTCCAAAATCTCCAGGAAGAAGACGTCTAGTGGAGAGCTCCTTGGTTGATTCCCGACAAACTTCTTTACCGATGTGGGAGTTTTGACAGGGTCCCTTTGCTTGGGATTTGGGGAGCCGTTGGGTATGCCTCTTTGCTCGTATTGAGGCAATACAGATCAAGACAGTTCATACCGGCAACACATGGGCTAGCCCAATGTGAGTTTTCTTACAGGGGAGATAACTACAAGAAAAGGGTAAAAGAGATTTCTAACGCTTGGAATCAGACTCGTCGAATGAAAAGGCTGGCCGTAGGATCAATTACGAATCCCAAGTACAGTGGATGGTGGAGTAAAAGAATTAATGATAATATCCCCGGGCCAAATTTAGAAGGCGTTCGACTGATGGAAGAGTACTTACTAGTGATCCCGTCAGAACTAGAAATCACAAAGCAAGACTTTGAGAGGAGGAATTTGGAACTTGAAAAGAAGATAGAACAATTGGAGGAAGAAAAGATGCATTTAAGGTTAGATGCTGATGTTCAAAAGCAAGAGGCCGAGAAATTAAGGAAAGAAAAGAATAAAGCCGAGGAAGACTTGGACAGTTTGAACACGGATTACAAGAAATTGCGTCTATCGATGAGAACCGCCGGATTGGGAAAAACATTGGAGCAATGGCGACTGTAGCAGGCCCAATTTGCCCGGTCCATTAACTAAAAAAAACAGTCCATCAGTCCAAAATAAAAAAAATACAAACGCATTAAAGTCCATGTCCATTACATTTTTAAAAAAAACCTAAACAGACCCCAAAATAACCACTGCCCAATTTCTAAAACCAGCCCGAAAGGCCCAAAAACTCAAGTCAAAATTAGGAAACCCTAGAGTTTCCACTCAGTGCCGCAACCCCGGCCAAACGATTGGACTGCCTCAGTCCTCACACGCGTACCATGCGCACGTCGCCACATCCGCGTACAGCCTCCACCAGCTCGCCTCCGTACGGCCTCCGTACCCTTGCCCACTGCGAGTCACACACTTGCAAAAGAGACAAACGAAGACCGGCCAGCAAATAGGAAAAAAAGAGAAAATATTGTATTTTTTTTTATTTTGGATTTTTTGGTTATAAAACTGAAAGCAAGAATACCTGTATTTTCACTACGATTTTACACGTATACGTAATACAGCAATACAAAATCAATAGCAGAGACATTCAAAAAAGGTTACTTTTTGACTCCATTTTTTCTCGATCGTTTCTTCTTTTCGAATCTGTTTCTGTATCTATTTCTTTTCTGCTTTTGATATACACTAAACAAAGGAGGGGGAAAAGGGGTTTACCTGGGCTGAACATTCGACCTTCGTCTTCTCCGTCGTAATCGGAGTTCGATGTTGGTAAGCGAGTGAGGTTTTAAGATCGGTGTCTTGGAAGTAGATCGGACCACTTGGATACTGCTTTTCGCCAGACATGATGGTGATTTGGTGGTAAACAGAAGGGGGTTTTCATTCGTCTACTGTTGTTCGATGGTTATGATGGCGACTTAGTGGTGAACGGAGGGGGTTTTAGTTGCAGCTGAGGGAGAGGAAGAGTTAGGTTTCGGCTGAGGTTAGAAAGGGAGGCTAGGGTTTCGTTAAAGGAGGGTTAGCAGAGGACTTAAGGTGGCTTTTAGAGGGTGAATGGATATTAATGAAACGACGGCGTTTTAGGTTCAGTTTGATAGCCTTGAAACGACGTCGTGTGAGCGCCCCGATCCGACCCGATTCGGAACACAGAGGATCCGCGTTTTTCTTTTAAAAGAAGTATTTGCGCGTTTAGTCCCTTCTATTTCTATATTGTTTTAAATTAATTCCGTTATGCGTTGTCTTTATTATTTAATTAACCTCTGTAATCCAAGCGCGTTTTCAATTTAGCCCTCTTAAACGCAACATTTTTGCGACCGAGAATATTTGCTGGTTTAGTCCCTAATCATTTGGGGCGCATTTATATTGATCCCTGATCTTGTTTAAATGGTTTTATTTATTTATAAATTAGCCTTGTAACTTCATTTCTTTCTCAATTAAGTATTTTTTTTAACCTTTATTTAAAATTCTTGTACTTTTTCTGTATTAAATTTATTATTCAAGTTATTTTATTAAAATTATTTTCGAAATTTATTCTACCATGTTAATTTGTTATTTTTCATTTGCTATATGTATATTTAGTTTCTTTTAAAATTACTTATATATATATATATACCTATTTTAATATTTAGTATTATTACTTATATATGTTTTATATATATTTAAATGCATATACTATGTTTCTTTAAAATTCATTTTGTTCACTATTGATTTAATGATTGACAATTATCGCCATTATGTGTTTTAAATCCCATTTTATATTTACTTGCTATTCATGATTCAATAGTTTGTATTTCATTTGTAAATGTTTGGTTATCGCTATTATGTGTTTTAAATTCTCGTTCTATATTTGCGATTCAATAGCATTGTGTTTTGCTTGTAAATAATTGCTCCATATTGTATGTTGTTATGCCATCACATTGTATTCACTTAAAAACATCATGTTTCAACACTATTCGAATAATAAAATACATTTTGATTACTCAAAAGATTTTCAAAACAAGGCAATATTTGCGCGTTTAGAAGTACGGAAATTACATCCTAACGTGCTGGGTGTCGATTTTCCGTTCTACTAAATAACCAAATACCCTTTTCATATGTTTTGAAGATCAAAGAAGATCCCGGTGTTAGAGTATAAATGTGTTATATCCTAACGTGCTGGGTATGATACTTTTATTCCTTTGAAACGGGTTAATCTTGAGATTCAATTCCGATTTAATGAAAAACAAGGCAATATTTGAGTGTTTAGAAGTACGGAAATTACATCCTAACGTGCTGGGTGTCGATTTTTCGTTCAACTAAATAACCAAATACCCTTTTCATATGATTTGAAGATCAAAGATGATCTCGGTGTCAGAGTATAAATGTGTTATATCCTAACGTGCTGGGTATGATACTTTTATTTCTTTGAAACAAGTTAATCTTGAGATTCAATTCCAATTTAATGATTTTTTTTAAAAATTTTTTTTACCCTACATATTTTCAAGTTTTCGATGTTAGGGAAATATTAATCAATTTGGTACCAACTTTGGGCGTAGGGTGCTAACCCTTCCTTGCACGTAACTGACTTCCGAACCCGTTTTTTTGAATTTTGCAGACCAAAATATTTTTATAGGTGACCCAATCACACCTAAACAAAAAGGATTGGTGGCGACTCCTTATTTTTAAAGTCGATCCCCATTTTTTTCAAACTCAAAAAAAATAAAAATGGTTTCGATAGCTTGGCGACTCTACTGGAGACTGGTTGAGAGTCAGGCCATAAATTGATTAATTCTTGTCCTTTTGAATGAAATTTGGAAAATTGTTTTAAAAAAAATCATCATGTTTCTTTTAATGCATTTGCAATAATGTCGAGTCTCATAAAATATTTTGGCATTGCATTGCATGTCCGTTGTGGTCACATCTTTAAGTGGGAGTGAGAAACTATGCCTTCGTGAGGTTTTCACCTCCGCATGGGCTAGTGGACTGCTTCCGGAATACATCTGTACCTATGTGCTTCGTGAGATTTTCATCTCCGCATGGTCATAGGGAAATGTATTCCCCTGAACCGAACTCAATCCATATGAGCCTATAATGGGTGAAAATTGAGGAATCTGCTAGTTCAGGTACCCATTCTCTAGAACCAAGCCACATATAGCAGCCCTAGGAGCCTACCCTAGATAGAGCCACGCCAAACCCTAGTAGTCACCCGGTCAGGTGTTTTATGTTGTTTATTTCTCTTGCACTAACGTGTTTTCTTTTGTTTTGATTGCATTGCATTGCATCATTATAGAAAGGAGGTGTTGATTAATATTCGATTGCTAAATAGAAGAGTTTGTCATAAGGAAATGGGTTACTTGATAAAGTGGATTATAATGCGGTCATCCGAACATAGTCCAGGTAAACAACGAGAGAAGGCTGATAGTCCGCAGAAGAATACAAGGCTTTGCCCGAGGATTCAAGCCGACAAGGATTATTCGAGAGTCATCATGTCTTAATTTTCTTAAAGAAACTTATGAACATCACGTAGGATAAGTGAGTGAAGAGTCACGACCTGGATCAAGCAACAAGGAGCTAGAAGAGGCATCTATTGAGAAAGTTCATGGGACACGACCATAACATCCGGATACGAAGAAAAGGATTGGTGTTTTCACCTGGACTATGAGGACAAAGCCGCATATTCAATCCGTTTTATGTAAAGAAATTTATTTTCTAGAAAAGTTCTTCTAATGGAATTGAATTCAGAATCAACGTCTCCCTTTCTTTTTGCATTCATTCCATGCATTTGCATTGCATTTCATGCATTTGCATTACATCATAGCACATGCATTAAAATTTGTAGAAAGACCTTAATTAGGTGAAATTATTTCAGTTAACCTGGAAAACATGGAACGAAAGATGGAGAGATTAGAGAAAAGGAAAATACAAATGCAGGAGCAACTGGCCGAAATCCAGTAGGATATGTGAGATCAAATGAATATGATGCGCCAGTTAACCAAGCTACTAGCTGGAAGGCTTAGAAAAGGGAGTGACCCAGTGGTCGACAGTGTGGATGATGATGAAGACATCGTTTATTCTCCAATAAGTGTCTCGGCCCAACCAGACGTTCCTCCGCAAGGGGCACCTGTCATTATCAAACCCCAATGTCAGATTAATACCTCGGCACTGTTGAATTTCCCGATGGGCTCAAGTTTTAACTCGAAGGATGATCGAGCCAAACCGGTTGTTCTGGCAAAAACAAAGGAAATGGGAGAGTGGGCTTCAAAGGCCCCGAAAAGAAAGGACAAGGGTGTGAATAATACGAGTAGGTATAACAAGGGCCATTCAGAGCTGATTACAGTAAGCCAGCCAAAGACGGTAACTACCAGCTGTTAGGTCTCCCCAAGGCAAGAACCCAACTCAAAACTGAACTCAGAAAAACACCAGTTCACACCTATTCCAACAACATATAGGGAGTTATACCAGAGTTTATTTGATATGCATGCTGTAGCTCCTCATTACCTAAAACCAATGCAATCCCCATACCCCAAATGGTATGATTCGAACACTCAATGTGAGTACCATGCCGGGATTACAGGACATTCAATAGAAGATTGTCTTGCTTTCAAGAAGCTGGATGAAAGATTCATCAAAATAGGAGTTATAAGATTCAATGATCTCCCTGGTGCAGAAAATCCGTTACTCAACCATACTGTTAAAGGGATAACTATTGTGAGTACCATGATGAATGGGGGCATGAGATCAGAAGTACATCAAGTCCAGGGCTCTAGTGCAAAACCTGATAGTGGCGAATTTGAACATTAATGACGTATTTGAAGGGTGAACCAGGGAGCAGACTTTTCCAAGCTTTGTCTTTACGTACTTAAGATGTTTTGAACAATGGAACTGTGAAAGAGATCCTTGTATTTTTTTTAGAGCTAATCTAGAGCAATATTCAAAACATGCTTGTTGCTTTAAGCCTAGAAGCAACAAGAATCTTTTTTGTGAAATAGGCTTATGTCCAGAATTTTTATTTCAATAAAATGCATCCTTTTAAGCAAATATTTTTCTTTACATTTTATTCTGTACATTTTAAAATATTCTTTCATTCTTTATTCATGACCATACCATATAAATAATCATCCTTAGAATCATTTATTCTTTGGAATTTGCCTTCGTACCTACAATAGGTACCCAGATATCAATGACATGAACGACGTTGTTACTGACTCCCTTTTTGAATGAGATATGGGTTCTAAGGGATCTAAGGACTTGGAAGATGACAGAGATCGTAGCCTATCTTTTGATTTATGTAGAACAAGATGAAAATAGACTCTACCTTGCAAAGGGTCAGTGGACATTGCAAGCTTAGAAAAGGGGTAAAGGTCGAAGCCTAACTCACCACAGAAATAGGGCGAGACCTCATTGAACTATTTTCAAGAATTCAAGATGTTTTTTCACGATCATATTAGGGCACGTCAGACCACTGAAACGTGGGTATGCTGTTAAGATTGGTGTTTAAAAAACCCGTGCTAATGGTTCTACAATAGTCAGGCTAATCATGAGGTTTAGGTACTACTGGTCCACCAGAAAAGGGAGGTAGCATCAGTTATGCCGTGAATGCCAGATGGATGAATACAAGACTTACGCGCCTCCTCTGTTTCTTCACAGATTCCTTACACGTGGGGCATGGACGTTATCAAGCCAATCTCTTCAAAAGCTTTGGGTCAACATCGATTCATTTTCGTGGATGCTGGTTTCTTCACCAAGAGGGTGAAGGTTGCTTCATATGCCAATATTACAAAGTCGATAGTCATTAAAAAAAAGGGGGTCAAAAAGATCACATTTAACCGCACAATGTCAAAAGTTTGCGGTCTATTCAAAGATTAGGTGCCACATTAGTGCAGCAAAGGCAGCTAAAAATAAAAACAAAAGATCATAAAAAGACCGAGACTTGTAAAGATTGGCATACAGAAGTTACTATTTACCCTCCATGCTTATCAAAAGGGGCAACACATTTCTCATTGGTTTCGCCCATTGAAGTCGAAGTTCCTTTGTTTCGAGTTTTATCAGAACTGAAGTTGGATGAGGCAGAATGGATCTAATCCCGATATGATCAATCAAATTTGTGAGAAAAAGTTAATCCGATGCGGGTTTGTGACAAAGAGGTTCATCCTAGAAAATCCCCAAAGGGAGACCTGATATTGAAGAAAATCCTTCATATACAAAAGGATTTCAGAGAAAAATGGAGGCCAAACTAGAAAAGATCTTATGTAGTGAAAAATTCTATTCTAGAAACATTGACCAAATTGGATGGCAAGGACCCGCCCAATCCGGTGAATTCAAAAAAAAAACAAAAAACAAAAAAAAAGAAAAAGAAGAAAGAAAAAGAAGAAAAAGGAGAGGCCAAGGCGAAAACCCGCAAAGGGCGCTTTGAGACCAAAGGGGATTTGAGTTGAAAACCCGAAAAGGGCGGCTCAAGTTTTGATTAAAGGGGGGCATACAACCGTCTTGCTATGCCTGAATTAACAATGAAGAAGTATACTACGCCTTAGGGCATCGAAAAAGTACTCTGGATCCCCTAATTACATATTGAGCTTAAAATGGTCCTCAAGAAGTTTGAACAGAGAAGCTCAGGCTGCGATATCTGGGGCACCTAATTTCCATTTTACCCATTTTAAATTTGTTATTTGTGATTATATTATTCTTTTCAAAATATGTTCACAATAAATTTCTTTCTTTATCGCGATTGCTATCTTTGCTTAACTTATTTGTTTCGAGCTATGCTCCTAATTAATTTCCTTCTTGTCCATGGTTACGATCCTTTTCAGGCATTTTGCATTGAAATAACGATTAGTGGACTAATAATACTTTCATGAAAGGGGTTTCGCATATTACTCTGGAAGCTTCCAAATAATACAATAAACTGAAACAGGATTATTGTTTAAAACTCACCAAGTTTAAGGAAGAGTCTAAACTGAGATTTTCTCTCCGAATTTTTGTCAAATATGGTGGTTGAACAAACGAAAAGATACTGCGTCAGTGATACAATCTTGACAAAAATTGGGCAATGTTAACCCAAGTGTAAAAGGGGAATCATTCGCAAGAAAAATGATATTCTGCATCCATGTAAATATCATGCATACACATGTGGTTAAGTCACCTGGGAAGCGATCAGTTGGCTGAACAAGTTACAGTCCTCTACCCCTGAGTTGCAGTGGCATGGATGGAAAATGATACAGGTCCTGTACCCTTGAATAGTAATAGGATGGATGGAAGAAGAAACAAATCCTACATTTTGGAGTTGCAGTGGATTCGATTCAGATCTTATACCCCTAAGTCACAATGAGATGAACCCTGAAGTTACAGTGAGGCAAATCTCTTGGGCAGGATATAATCATTTTCTTGGGTTTTCTGTTGAGAATACCAGCGAATAAGAGGGCAGCATAATACATCAGTGATAAAGCCTTAATAAACAATAAACGATGACGCCTTAAACTTTTAAAAAGGGATCATTCTCATGAAATTCTGCATTCATGCAAAACACATTTTGTTAGGAGCATTTGATTCATTTCGATCATTGCATCCTAATCATTGTAAGAAATTATTCTCATGACATTCTGCATTCATACAAATGTCATCCATAAGACACATCTATTTAGGGGCATTTGATTCATTTCGATCATTGCATCCTAATCTTTGTAAAAAGACCATTCTCATGACATTCTGCATTCATGCTAATGTCGTCCATAATACATTTAGTTAGGAGCATTAGATTCATTCTGATCATTGCATCCTAACCATTTTGCATAAGCATAAAAACAAAACTGATTTTACAAGATAGGTCCCCTAGGGGACGTTGTCGCAACATCGGTGAATTCGAATATCTTACCTTCCTGAGTGAAGCAGATTGAAGATAATAGATCTGGCAATCCTGAAGTTGCAGGAGCAGATTGAAGCCATACAAGTCTTATTTCCTCAAAAGTTCCAGTGGAGTAGGTTGGGAATACAAATCCCTCCTTCCTGAGTTTACAATGAGGATCAGTCCGTATTTCTTTGAAGTTTCAGCAGAGAAGATTGAAACTACGAATCTCTTCTCTCTGAATTTCTATCTCCTCAAAGTTCCGGTGGAGTAGGTTGAGGCTACAAATCCCTCCTCCCTGAGTTTACAACGAGGATCAGTCTGTATTTCTTTGAAGCTTCAGCAGAGAAGATTAAAACTACGAATCTCTTCTCTCTGAATTTCTATCTCCTCAAAGTTCCAGTGGAGTAGGTTGAGGCTACAAATCCCTCCTCCCTGAGTTTACAATGAGGATCAGTCCGTATTTCTTTGAAGTTTCAGTAGAGAAGATTGAAACTACGAATCTCTTCTCTCTGAATTTCTATCTCCTCAAAGTTCCAGTGGAGTAGGTTGAGGCTACAAATCCCTCCTCACTGAATTTACAATGAGGATCAATCCGTATTTCTTCGAACTTCTAGTGGAGTAGGTTGAAACTACGAATCACTTCCCCCTGAAATTACTTCGGAATGGGATTGAAGCACCGGTTCCCAGGCCTCTGAAGATACAGTGGGATGAAACTAAGCTACTTGAAGAATAGAAGCACCAAAAGAAGTCAAGATTCGGCGAGACCGGGCAAGATTGACCCTTCTTATGAGTCTTTGCTCCATTTTCATTACATGACAACGAGCAAAGAGGGGCAGCTATAGCAGGCCCAATTTGCCCGGCCCATTAACTAAAAAAAAACAGTCCATCAGTCCAAAATAAAAAAAATACAAACCCATTAAAGTTCATGTCCATTACATTTAAAAAAAAACCCAAAAAAGACCCCAAAATACCCACTGCCCAATTTCTAAAACCAGCCCGAAAGGCCCAAAAACTCAAGTCAAAATTAGGAAACCCTAGAGTTTCCCCTCAGCGCCGCAACCCCGGCCAAACGATTGGACTGCCTCTGTCCTCACATGCGTACCATGCGCGTGCCGCCACGTCCGCATACAGCCTCCACCAGCTCACCTTCGTACGGCCTCCGTACCCTTGCCACTGCGAGTCACACACTTGCAAAAGAGACAAACGAAGGCCGGCCAGCAAATAGGAAAAAAAAAGAATATATTGTATTTTTTTATTTTGGATTTTTCGGTTATAAAACTGAAAGCAAGAATACCTGTATTTTCACTACGATTTTACACGCATACGTAATACAGCAATACAAAATCAATAGCAGAGACATTCAAAAAAGGTTGCTTTTTGACTCCATTTTTTTCTCGATCGTTTCTTCTTTTTGAATTCATTTCTGTATCTATTTCTTTTCTGCTTTTGATATACACTAAACAAAGGAGGGGGAAAAGGGGTTTACCTGGGCCGAACGTTCGACCTTCTTCTTCTCCGTTGTAATCAGAGTTCGATGTTGGTAAGCGAGCGAGGTTTTAAGATCAGTGTCTTGGAAGTAGATCGGACCACTTGGATACTGCTTTTCGCAGGACATGATGGCGATTTGGTGGTAAACAGAAGGGGGTTTTGATTCGTCTACTGCTGTTCGCTGGTTATGATGGCGACTTAGTGGTGAACGGAGGGGGTTTTAGTTGCGGCTGAGGGAGAGGAAGAGTTAGGTTTCGGCTGAGGTTAGAAAGGGAGGCTAGGGTTTCGTTAAAGGGGGGTTAGCAGAGGACTTAAGGTGGCTTTTAGAGGGTGAATGGCTATTAATGAAATGACAGCGTTTAAGGTTCAGTTTGATAGCCTTGAAACGACGTCGTGTGAGCGCCCCGATCCGACCCGATTCGGAACACAGATGATCCGCGTGTTTCTTCTAAAAGGAGTATTTGCGCGTTTATTCCCTTCCATTTCTACATTGTTTTAAATTAATTCCGTTATGTGTTGTCTTTATTGTTTAATTAACCTCTGTAATCCAAGCGCATTTTCAATTTAGCCCTCTTAAACACAATGTTTTTGCGACCGGGAATATTTGCTGGTTTAGTCCCTAATCATTTGGGGCGCATTTATATTGATCCCTGATCTTGTTTAAATGGTTTTATCTATTTATAAATTAGCCTTGTAACTTCATTTCTTTCTCAATTAAGTATTTTTTTAATATTTACTTAAAATTCTTATACTTTTTCTGTATTAAATTTATTATTCAAGTTATTTTAATAAAATTATTTTCGAAATTTATTCTACCATGTTAATTTGTTATTTTTCATTTGCTATATGTATATTTAGTTTCTTTTAAAATTACTTATATATATACCTATTTTAATATTTAGTATTATTACTTATATATGTTTTATATATATTTAAATGCATATACTATGTTTCTTTAAAATTCATTTTGTTCACTATTGATTTAATGATTGACAATTATCGCCATTATGTGTTTTAAATCCCATTTTATATTTACTTGCTATTCGTGATTCAATAGTTTGTATTTCATTTGTAAATGTTTTGTTATCGCTATTATGTGTTTTAAATTCTCGTTCTATATTTGCGATTCAATAGCATTGTGTTTTGCTTGTAAATAATTGCTCCATATTGTATGTTATTATGTCATCACATTGTATTCACTTAAAAACATCATGCTTCAACACTATCCGAATAATAAAATACATTTTGATTACTCAAAATATTTTCAAAACAAGGCAATATTTGCGCGTTTAGAAGTACGGAAATTACATCCTAACGTGCTGGGTGTCGATTTTCCGTTCTACTAAATAACCAAATACCCTTTTCATATGTTTTGAAGATCAAAGTAGATCCCGGTGTCAGAGTATAAATGTGTTATATCCTAACGTGTTGGGTATGATACTTTTATTCCTTTGAAACGGGTTAATCTTGAGATTCAATTTTGGTTTAATGAAAAACAAGGCAATATTTGAGTGTTTAGAAGTATGGAAATTACATCCTAACGTGCTGGGTGTCGATTTTTCGTTCAACTAAATAACCAAATACCCTTTTCATATGATTTGAAGATCAAAGATGATCTCGGTGTCAGAGTATAAATATGTTATATCCTAACGTGCTGGGTATGATACTTTTATTTCTTTGAAACAAGTTAATCTTGAGGTTCAATTCCAATTTAATGAATTTTTTTTAAATTTTTTTTTACCCTAAATATTTTCAAGTTTTCGATGTTAGGGCAATATTAATCAATTTGGTACCAACTTTGGGCGTTGCAAGGGTGCTAACCCTTCCTTGCACGTAACAGACTCCCGAACCCGTTTTTTTGAATTTTGCAGACCAAAATATTTTTATTGGTGACCCAATCACACCTAAACAAAAAGGATTGGTGGCGACTCCTTATTTTTAAAGTCGATCCCCATTTTTTTCAAACTTAAAAAAAATAAAAATGGTTTCGACAGTGACAAGAGATCCAAGAAGAAAGAACCAAAGCCGATCGGTGGGAGAGAAAATTTCAGGAGGCTCAGGCACCGAAAGAGGCCCTAGAAAGGAGTTTGTTAGAAACCCAAAATGACAAAAGAGAATTAAAGGCTAGTGTGGCAGAACTTGAAAAATTACTTCATCAGTATAGAAATCGTAATTCTGTGGTTGAGTTGAGGGCAAGTTTGAACAAGATTGAAGAAATGAAAGGAAAGATAGAGGAACTAGAGTCTGCATTACAAAACTGTGAGCTGCGGGTAGAGCTTATTGAGGTAAGTGAGGAACGTTGGAAGGAACAACTTCACCATTCTCAGAATCAAGTTAGGAATAAAGATTACATTATGGGCAAGGCCGTGGCTCAAATTCGGGAGGTAGCCGATCATTTACAGACCTTGGCAATCCAGGCTGACATGTTAAGCGTGAAGTATGAGCTAGAATTAGATCGAGGTCAAGAGTTAACTTCGTTGCTTAGGAAAGTTAAAACTTTGAGCATTAGGGCAAAGCCATATTTGTAATCCATTTTATGTAAATAATTTTGTTTTCTAGTAAAGTTTTCTAAATGAAATTGAATCAGAATCGACGCCTTTTTGCATTCATTTCATGCATTCGCATTACATCACATCATGTGCATTTAAATTCCATGGAAAGACCCTAATTGGATAAATCATTTCAGATTTAATCTGGAAACCAACAAAAACTTACCAACCAAACATCATTACGGTACCCGAGCAAAGACAAAAGACATGGATCAAAGATTGGAAAGACTTGAACAACTCCAAAAGGAGATGCAAGATCAACTACAATTACAAATGCAAGAGCAACTGGCTAAAATCCAGCAAGACATGATGGACCGAATGTTGGAGTCCCAAAGAAATATGATGACTCAGTTGACCCAACTGCTGACTGGAGGAATAGATAAAGGAAAGGGCCCCATGGTTAATACTGGAGAAGATAATGAGGAACCTCTCTATCCTCCGGGTTTTGCTCCAATAAATACACAGACACAACCTGAGGTGTACCCTCGAAAAACATCTGTCATGATTAGGCCTCAATAATTTTAGGATGGTGTTTTGATACCGATAAACTTTCAAGATGGATCAGGTTCTAACCCAGGAGATAACCCAACTAATCCTGTTATCCCTGACCTTGATGAAGTGGCAGAAAAGGAAAGGACAAGGATAGAATTGCCAAAGCAGTTAGAGGACCGACGTAAATGGCTGGAGGAAAAATTCAGGGCCATGGAAGACGCTGATAGTCAGCATGGAATCAATGCTAAGGATCTGAGTTTTGTCCCAGATCTAGTGCCTCCCCACAAGTTCAAAATGCCAGAATTCGAAAAGTACAATGGGACCAGTTGCCCTGAAGCTCACATCACCATGTTTTGCAGATGGATGACCAGGTATGTTAACAACGATCAACTACTAATACATTGATTCCAGGACAGTCTGGTGGGAGCAGCATCCAAATGGTACAACCAATTGAGCCGTACTAGGATTGGTTCATAGAGGGACTTGGCACAAGCATTCATGAAGCAGTATAGTCATGTGACGGACATGACTCCTGATAGAATTACTTTACAGAACATGGAGAAGAAACCGAGTGAGAGTTTCAGGCAATATGCACAGAGATGGAGGGAAATTGCCATACAAGTTCAGCCGCCGCTCCTAGAAAAATAAACTATGATGCTCTTTATCAACACCCTAAAAGCCCCATTCATCACTCACATGATAGGAAGCACTACAAAAAGTTTTTCAGACATAGTAATGACTGGCGAAATGATCGAGAATGCGATAAGAAGTGGAAAGATAGATGCAGGAGAGAGTAACAAAAGGTCAACCTCGAGGAAAAAGGAAAACGAGGTAAACAACGCAAGTACATATAACAAGGGTTACTCAAAATTGATTACTGTAAATCAGCCAAGAACGGTGGCTACGGGTCAACAAGGTTTATCAAGGAAGGAGTCCGGCACAAAGCAAAACACTGAGAAGCTCCAATTTATGCTAATCCCAATGACATATAGAAAGTTGTATCAAAGTTTTTTTGACGCACATGTGGTATCCCCTTTTTACCTAAAACCATTACAACCTCCATACCCCAAATGGTACGATGCAAACGCTCAATGTGACTACCATGCATGAATTTTGGGGCATTCAATAGAAAACTGCACTGCCTTTAAGAAAGTAGTTGAAAGACTTATTAAAATGGGCATTGTGGAATTTGATGATGCACCCAGTGCCAAAAATCCGCTACCCAATCACACTGATAATGTGGTAAATGCGATAGATGGAAAGGTGGGGAGAAGAATCTAGACCGATATTGCAGAAGTAAAAACTCCTTTGAGATGGGTCTGGATGGATATGGTAAAAAGGGGGTTGAGCATTTCGGATCTTGAAGGAAGTTGTGAAAACACAAGGAACTACTGTGAGTTTCATCATGAAGAGGGGCACAAGATACAAGAATGCGTAAAATTCAAAGCCTTGGTGCAAGGTCTTATGGACAATAAAGAGATAGAGTTCTGTGAAGAAGTTAAAGAAGAAGGAATCATATGTGCGTCAGAATCAACAATGAAGGTCCCAAAAGTCAACCATCCCGTGGTCATCATTTTGTGACCTAAAAATAATGAAGCTGGAGTACAGATGACACCAAAGATCATAATTCAAAAATTGGCGGTCTTTTCTTACCAGGATAGCAAAAGGGTCCCCTGGAATTATGATTGCAACGTGACAATCCCGGGAAAGGAGAACCCAGCCAGCGTTTCAAAAGAGGATCAAGATGTAGGTTTTCATACGCGTAGTGGAAGGCGTTATGATTTGATAAATGTCCGAGCAGAACCCGTAAAAGGAAAGACCCTAACGGTGGTGTAATATCCCGGGTTAGGGGGCTATTTTGTTGTTGCATGTTATAGCATGTGTTTAGTGTGCTGTGTGGTTATTTCGGTGTTTTAGGAGCTTAATTGTAGGCTAGGAGTGTGCCTGAGTGAATGGGAAAATTCTGGTTTTTGGGTGTTAAGTGAAGGGAGCTGAGGAAGCGGGGGTTTAAGAGTTTTAATTGAGGTTTTGTTGCACAAATAAGGAGCTAGCTTAGAGGCAAAGCATGCGCCACATGGGGGAGCTTGATGTGGCGTCATCTTCAGGAGAGGGAGGTCCAGTGTTCGAGCTGCAGAGTTCTCCTTTTGACTTCTTTTTGGGACGGCATGGAGGAGAGGTAGAAGGCTAGTGAAACTCTAACTTGGACCAAGTCTTCACATTCAAAAGGAGGGTGGAGAGCAATTGTAGGAGGGAGACTTGGTCTTTATGTTTGAATGTGTGGATGTGAGTGAATTAGGGGATGTGGCCGAATTTGTGGGTGTTGAAGTGGGAGTGTGGACGGTTTGGCATGGGGTTTGGGTAGTGCCGAATGTGCCTTGGCATTTTGGGTGTTTTTCGGCAATGAAACAATTGGTAAGGCCACACTTTCTTTTTTTCCATTTTTTTCAAAACAAGCCGAAATTCTAAGGAGTTTCTCTCATTTTCTCTTTGGAGCCAAAAGTGCAAGAACCTAGTTGTCGAAATTGATTTGTTTCTCTCAACTTTCTTGGTAGCCGATTGTGCCTTGTTTTCTTTCTTTCTCTCTTCATTTCTTCCTTTGGCAAACTGAAACTACTTCCATTTCACTCACTTTTCTCTTTCTCAAATTGCCATTGCCGAAACTACATTCTTCTCACACTTCTTTTCTTTCTCCTCCACTCAAGCCGAACATTAAAGGTGATAAACACTTAAAACCGATTCTTTTTTTCTCTCTTTGCAAGCCTTGGCCGAATCTCTTGTGGTTCCCTCCTAGAAGTCCTAGTTGGCCGAATATTGGGTGTTGGTAAGTGCAAGGCCGAATGGCCATATCTCCTTCTTTTGGTTCTTTGTTGGTTATGGTTTGGTTAAGGGCCGATTATGGTCAGTTGGGAAGGGTGTTAACCTTTTGGATTATCATTTTGTGATAGGGTCTTGGATATCGTAAAGTAGCCAGGAAGAGCCTTCGACTCTTTGAACCGATTGGTAAGTGTGGTAAGGGTTGGTA
This sequence comes from Gossypium sturtianum, assembly GCA_025698515.1. Lineage (NCBI taxonomy): Eukaryota > Viridiplantae > Streptophyta > Magnoliopsida > Malvales > Malvaceae > Gossypium > Gossypium sturtianum. The sequence continues at coordinate 122,840,151 of CM046952.1, forward strand.
TTGTTGTTAGTCCATTTATTAGTTTTCGTTTAGATAAAGGTGATTGGTGATTAACTATTTGTTTATTAGAGTGCCGATTGTTGGAAGAAGAATCATTGCTTGATTCGGATTTGGTAAGGAATCAAATCAAGAGTAAGGTAAGGGTTCGATATTAACCCTTTGGGTTTATATGTCTTTGGCCGAATGGTCTTAGTGCCTAAATCTATGTTGGCCGATTGTTGTAGGGGCTTGATAATCAAGGGACTCGAGTGATTCGTGGGGATCTTTAGACTCGGTTTTACCAGGTGTGTAACTAACACACTCTCTACTTAGTAACGTTGTTAATAAACTTGATTGCTTAATAAGATTGAAACAGTGAGAAGGATAATTGGATACCCAAAAGGGGGTATGTATGTGTACGATTCGGTAAGTCTGTTTCTATGATGAGTATTAATGATAACACATGATATCATGATTTATGTTATGCATGTTATGAGTTGTAATGCTTGATATGTTGGCATGATATGCATGGCTTGTATGAGATGCATAATCCCATGAGTATGATATGTGTGGGTGATACGAGAGGAGGAGGAGCGGTGGTATATTGTCTTGACGAGGACCAGTGCTTTTGGTAGCACACTTTGTGACTTTGGGTCACCAGAGGTTTGGCACCTCCGGAGGTTTGGTACCTCAGTCTCGTCCCGAAGGCTCGAGCATACCACGATGGGTTGGCCCCACGGATGATTATACGGGATTGACGCCAAGTGATTTGGTATCACACGATGGGTTGGCCCCATCACCGATTTGTGACTACGGTCACCGGTGCTTTGGTAGCACATTGTGTCTTTGGGACACCGGAGGTTTGGCACCTCATTGCGACTTGTCCCCGTGGTTTGACCACCGTGGGTTGGCCCCACTTGAGTTATGGGATCGTCGCTAGTGATTTGGTATCACACGATGGGTTGGCCCCATCATCATCGGATTTGTGACTACGGTCACCAAAGGCTTTGGTAGCACATCGTGTCTTTGGGACACCAGTGGTTTGGTACCACAATGACGGATATTGTGTCTTTGGGACACAAAGTGTTTTGGTAACACAATGTGACTATATGTCACCGGTGGTTTGGCACCACCAAAGGTTTGGTACCACACGGGGTAGAAAAGGCGATATGGATGGTTAGGATCGGGTTGCATTAATTATGTTGCTATGTATGATGTGTGTTAGTATGTTGTTTCTTCTGGAGCGGGATTTACACATCGGGTCACTCGACTCACCCTCTCCTTTGACATTTCAGGTGACTCGTGAGACGCGGACATGGAGCCGGGATGGACTCGGGTGCACATGCCATGCTTTAATAAAGTTTTACTCGGACTCTACTATTTGGGTACTTTAGTTTATTTACTTTTAATTGGGTTTTATTTTGGATTTGTAAAGGCCTTTAAAGTTATGTTTTATGTTGTTGATGTTTTAAGTTGATTTTGACATGCCTTAAACAAAGTAACTTGGAATAAATTTTACTAAAACTTGGAAAGATAATGATTTCAAAACTATAACGCATGCTTTGGTTTTTTTTTTTTTTACTATACCATCGGGTATCACACTAAGTCTTTTGATAAACAAAACAACTGGTTTTCCAAATTCAAACTTGTAGTTCTCCTAAGTTTAAAAGTGTTTTATGTGTCACTAAGAAACTAATGAGGTTTTAATGGTTAAACTCGTTTTAACTACAAAATTCTGGCTAAGTTTTCAAAATCTCCGGGTTTCAAATACATCAACTGTTTTTCAAACAAGACCACTCAAATTTGTTTCAAAGACCCTGTGTTTTCACCCAGCTTTTAAACGATAAATCTGATCTCCCAAAAGCATTTTCCCCGTAACATACCAGATTCGGACGTGGTGTCTTGTCCGGGTTTGGGGTGTTACATTTGTGGTATCAGAGCCGTGTTCAAAGGCTCTCACTGTGGGCCTGAGGCCCAAAATGTTTTTAAAGGATGTCATAAGTGTTTTGGGTTTAAATATATGGTTTGAAAGGCATGGCACCGAGTCTCCGGCACCAGTTCGCCCAGGTAAGTACCCCGGACTATTCTTTGTGATTTGATTGGATATGATATGATCTGATGAATAGCAATAGTATACTACTTTAGAGATTGAAACTGATAGGATTCTTGTGAACTCGCGAGAACAAATCCTCATTAAATATTCATAAGACTTGTTTTTAAACAAGTGGAATAAACACTTGATGCATAAAATTCTTTAATCGAATACGTGAAAAGATTAGTCATGAGCACTCGAGGCGGACGTGGTCGTAATACTCGTGGTAGAGGTAGGGGTAGAATGACGGTTTACGAGCCCGTAGGATCCAGGCGGGGTTCGAAAAATGAGATACGGTTCCGTCACCACCGGAGGTGGTGAGTTCCAAGATCGGGCCCGAGACGACGCAGCGAGGTCACGAGCGATCTTTGCGAGTGTTGGAAAGGGTAGTCAGGGGCGGTGGTGGTGCGAGAGTCGAAAAATCGCTTTCTGGCGACTCGGGCTAATGGGGCTGAATTCTTTCGAGGTGTATCCGGTGTTGCTCCTAGCACTCGCTGAATATTGGCTGGAGGCAACCGAGCGGATCATGGATGATCTGGACTTGACTACCAAGAGAAGCCGAAGGGTATCGTACGCTTCTCCGGATGAGTCATATCGGTGGTGGCTCACGGTTCGGGATAGTGTGGCCGTAGAGGATTTGACATGGGATTATTTTCGGGCAAAGATATCAAAAGAAGTACATCGGGGCTAGTTACATCGACTCCCAAAGAAAGGCATTTACGAGGCTTGTTCGGGAGTAAGTCTGCATTCTTGAGTACGAGGTGAGTTCCTGAAGCCGAAGTAGGTATGCCGGGGCATTGTAGCCACCGAGCATGAGAGGTGTGTTCGTTTCGAGGATGGTCTCGCGAGACGAGTTGAGGTCGCTGATTGCTCCTCGCCAGGAGCGCGAGTTTGCTTTGTCTTAGTTGAGAAGGCTAAGGTAGCCGAGGGTGTTAAGGAGTCCGTGAGGCGCAGTATGGACGGGAGTAGGCTTAAGAGGAGTTTGGGTCTTACGGTTCGTCGGGTAATCTGCAGAAGAGGGCTAGACCGAGTGGGCGAATCGATCACGCTAGGTTTGTTGTTTGCTAGGCGGGGACCGCCGCAGATGTAACGGTGTGGGAAATCTCATTGGGGTGGTTGTTGGACCGAGGTAAAGGTTGCTTCGAGTGTGGGTCTCGGATCATCGCATTAGGGATTGTCCGCGTAGGATGGCCAGGGATTCGGTCGAGAGTCGAGCCGTGTCGATTCGGAGGTAATGGACCGCCACCGCAGAGGGGCCGTGGTAATGGCGAGAGATGGTTATGGATCCGGTGGGGCCGTGGAGCACCGGCGAGAGGTGCGGGTAGTTCGATGCTAGACGGCTGGATTGGTGTATGTCTGCGAGGCGCCGAGAGGAGGCGACGCACCGGACGTCATAACCGAGACGTTCTTGATTTTTGGTACTCCTTATCTTTGCTTTAATTGATGTGGGTTCTACGCACTCTTATGTTGCCGTGAGTATAGTAGAGACAATGGATTTAGACTCGAGATATCTTCTAGGCGGATGATCGTGATTAGTCCGTTAGGTCACTCTGTAGTAGTAGATAAGTCGCTTTAGAGATGTACCTCTAGAACTCCAAGGGGTAGTATTTGCTGCGATCGATGGAACCGCCGTTTGGGGAGTTCGATCCGATCCTTGGGATGGATTGGCTGGTTAAGTACCGAGCGAGGGTTGGATTGCGCTAAAGCGCATGGTTCTTAAGACGGTTGATGGTGATGAGGTGGCTATGATAGGTAGTAGGAGAGATTACTTATCAAATGTGGTATCCGCTTTGAAAGCGGAGAAGATGGTCGGGAAGGGTTGCGGCGTATGTGGTTCATGTGTATGCTTTGGAGGTTAAAAAGTCCACTGCTTGAGAAGGTTCGTGATGTTAAGGAATTTGCTGATGTGTTTCTGAGGAGCTTCCGGTTTGCCGCCAGATCGAGAGGTAGAGTTCGGGATAGATCTGTTGCCGACTGGCGCCATGTCTATTGCTCCGTATAGGATGGCACCAAAGGAATTGGTGGAGCTTAAGGCTCGAGATCCGGGAGTTATTGGATCGAGGTTTTATCAGCCAAGTGTTTCACCGTAAGTGCGCCGGTTCTTTTGTCAAGAAGAAAGATGGTACGATGCGGATGTGCATAGACTACCGCCAGATTGAACAAGTCGACGATTAAGAACAAATATCCGCTGCCACGGATAGATGACTTGTTTGATCACCGAAGGGTGCAAATGGTATTCTCTAAGATTGATCTCGAGGTCCGGTACCATCGGCTGAAGGTTAAGGAAGCGGATATCCATAAAACAGCGTTTGGACTCGGTATGGGCACTACGAATTTTTGGTAATGCCGTTCGGGTTGACTAACGCACCGGCAGCGTTATGGATATGATGAATAGGGTGTTTCAGCAGATCTCGGATCGGTTCGTGGTGGTTTTCATAGACGACATCTTAGTGTACTCAGGGCGAGGAGGAAGAGCATGATGCGCATTTGAGAGTGGTGCTGCAGATTCGAGGAAAAAAGCAACTCTATGCTAAGTTCGGTAAGTGCGAGTTACGGCTAGAGAAGTGACGTTCTTGGGTCATGTAGTGTCGGTGAGGGGATTCGTGTAGATCCTCGTAAGATTGAGGCGCTTTTGGATTGGAAGCCGCCTAGGTCGGTGGTCGAGATTCGGAGTTTTCTGGTTTGGCGGATACTACCGAAGGTTTGTTGAGGGTTTCTCGTTAATAGCAATACGATGACCAAGTTGTTAAGGAAAGAGGTTCCGCTTTGTATGGATGAGAAACAGCAGGAAAGCTTCGATAAGTTAAAGAAGATTTTGACCGAGGCTCGGTTTGATTCAACTCGAGGTCGTAAGGAATACATGTCTTCATCGCGATGCATCACATACGGGATTGGGTTGTGTGTTGATGCAGGAAGGTAAGGTTGTGGCTTACGCTTCTAGGCACCGAGGCCACATGAGGTCAACTATCCGACGCACGATTTGGAGCTAGCGGTCGTAGTTTTCGCCTTAAAAATTTGGAGGCACTACTTGTATGGAGAGAGATCGATAGTCTACACGCATCATAAGAGTCCAAGTATCTACCGACTCGTAAGGATTTGAATTTGAGGCGTAGATGGGTTGAGTTGTCAAGGATTACGATCGTTCTATTGAGTATCATCCGGGCAAGGCTAACGTGGTGGCGCACGCGTTGAGCCGTAAGGTTGTTTCGGACTTAAGAGCTTTGTTTGCCCATTTGAGCTTGTATGATGACGGAGTATTCTCGCAGAGAGCTACAGTTAAGCCTACTTGGGTTGAGCGGATCGTAGAAAAAACAGCTTAGAGGATGAGGTTCTGAGTGCGCCAAGGTTACAAGTGCGTAATGGTGGTTTGGAGGGTTACTGACTTGTCCGTGATGAGGTTCTGTGTTTTCAAGGTAAGGCTTGTATGCCTAAAGATGTTGAGTCGAGACAGAAGATTCTTCAGACGCACATAGCAGCCCCTTATGCTATGCATCCCGGAGGTAGCAAGATGTATAAGGATCTTAGAGAGCGCTTTTGGTGGCTTTGGCTTGAAGAAAGAGGTGACAGAGTTTGTGGGAAAGTGTCCGACTTGTCGCCAGTCAAGGTGAACATCGCTTGCCGTCGGGTTTGCTTCACTGTGAAGATTCCGCAGCGGGAAGTGGGAAAGGATAACCATGGATTTTGTCGGTGGGTTACCGCTTACGCCAAGCAAGAAGGATTCGATTTGGGTAGTGGTGGATCGTCCGACTAAATCACCACTTTATTCCTGGTGAGGGTTGACTACTCACTCGTAAGCTAGCGAAGTTGTATGTTTCAGAGATAGTGAGGTTGCACGGTGTGCGGTTTGATATAATCTCGGATAGGGATCCCAGATTTACGTCTAGGTTCGGAAGGCATTGCATCAAGCATTGGGTACTCGTTTGGATTTCAAAGACGGCTTTTCACCCGCAAATCGACGGACAATCGAAAGGGTTATTCGGATCTTAGAGGACATGCCGAGAGGTTGTGTCTTGGATTTCGTGAGGTAGTTGGGAGGAGTTTCTACCGTTAGCCGAGTTTGCCTACAACAACAATTACTGCGAGCATCAAGATGGCTCCGTATGAGGCGTTGTATGGTAGGAAGTGTCGCTCACCTACTTGTTGGACGGAGTTAGGTGAACGTCGCTTGTTGGGACCCGAGTTGGTAGCCGGAGGCCGAGGGCAAGGTCAAAGTGATTCGAGCTCGATTAAAGGAAGCTTCTGACCGCGTAAGTCTTATGCCGATCTTAAGCGAAGAGATATAGAGTTTGGTGTAGGGGATAAAGTTTTCTGAAGGTCTCGCCTTGGAAGAAGGTATTGAGGTTCGGGAGAAAGGCAAGCTTAGTCCGAGGTTCATTGGGCGTATAAGGTATTGAGGCGAAGTTGGGCGATGGCGTATCGGCTTGAGTTGCCGCAGAGCTTAGTCGATTCACGACGTTTTCCATGTTTCGATGCTTCGGAGGTATCGTTCGATCCGCCGCATGTGGTAGCAAAGGCAAGAGATCGAGGTGAATCCGCACTTGTCCTGTGGAAGAGGAACTGTGCGCATTCTTGATCGGGATGTGAAGGTTCTGCGTAGGAAAGTCCGTGTGCCTTTGGTTAAGGTACTTTGGCGGAATCATGGTATAGAAGAAGCGACATGGGAACCTGAGGATACGATGAAACAGCAATACCCGCAACTCTTTTGACCAGGTAATTTCGGGGCCGAAATTATTTTTTAAGGGGGGTAGAACTGTAATATCCCGGGTTAGGGGGCTATTTTGTTGTTGCATGTTATAGCATGTGTTTAGTGTGCTGTGTGGTTATTTCGGTGTTTTAGGAGCTTAATTGTAGGCTAGGAGTGTGCCTGAGTGAATGGGAAAATTCTGGTTTTTGGGTGTTAAGTGAAGGGAGCTGAGGAAGCGGGGGTTTAAGAGTTTTAATTGAGGTTTTGTTGCACAAATAAGGAGCTAGCTTAGAGGCAAAGCATGCGCCACATGGGGGAGCTTGATGTGGCGTCATCTTCAGGAGAGGGAGGTCCAGTGTTCGAGCTGCAGAGTTCTCCTTTTGACTTCTTTTTGGGACGGCATGGAGGAGAGGTAGAAGGCTAGTGAAACTCTAACTTGGACCAAGTCTTCACATTCAAAAGGAGGGTGGAGAGCAATTGTAGGAGGGAGACTTGGTCTTGATGTTTGAATGTGTGGATGTGAGTGAATTAGGGGATGTGGCCGAATTTGTGGGTGTTGAAGTGGGAGTGTGGACGGTTTGGCATGGGTTTTGGGTAGTGCCGAATGTGCCTTGGCATTTTGGGTGTTTTTCGGCAATGAAACAATTGGTAAGGCCACACTTTCTTTTTTCCATTTTTGTCAAAACAAGCCGAAATTCTAAGGAGTTTCTCTCATTTTCTCTTTGGAGCCAAAAGTGCAAGCACCTAGTTGTCGAAATTGATTTGTTTCTCTCAACTTTCTTGGTAGCCGATTGTGCCTTGTTTTCTTTCTTTCTCTCTTCATTTCTTCCTTTGGCAAACTGAAACTACTTCCATTTCACTCACTTTTCTCTTTCTCAAATTGCCATTGCCGAAACTACATTCTTCTCACACTTCTTTTTCTTTCTCCTCCACTCAAGCCGAACATTAAAGGTGATAAACACTTAAAACCGATTCTTTTTTTCTCTCTTTGCAAGCCTTGGCCGAATCTCTTGTGGTTCCCTCCTAGAAGTCCTAGTTGGCCGAATATTGGGTGTTGGTAAGTGCAAGGCCGAATGGCCATATCTCCTTCTTTTGGTTCTTTGTTGGTTATGGTTTGGTTAAGGGCCGATTATGGTCGGGCTGGGAAGGGTGTTAACCTTTTGGATTATCATTTTGTGATAGGGTCTTGGATATCGTAGTAGCCAGAAGAGCCTTCACTCTTTGAACCGATTGGTAAGTGTGGTAAGGGTTGGTATTGTTGTTAGTCCATTTATTAGTTTTCGTTTAGATAAAGGTGATTGGTGATTAACTATTTGTTTATTAGAGTGCTGATTGTTGGAAGAAGAATCATTGCTTGATTCGGATTTGGTAAGGAATCAAATCAAGAGTAAGGTAAGGGTTCGATATTAACCCTTTGGGTTTATATGTCTTTGGCCGAATGGTCTTAGTGCCTAAATCTATGTTGGCCGATTGTTGTAGGGGCTTGATAATCAAGGGACTCAGAGTGATTCGTGGGGATCTTTAGACTCGGTTTTACCAGTGTGTGTAACTAACACACTCTCTACTTAGTAACGTTGTTAATAAACTTGATTGCTTAATAAGATTGAAACAAAGAGAAGGATAATTGGATACCCAAAAGGTATGTGTACGATTCGTAAGTCTGTTTCTATGATGAGTATTAATGATAACACATGATATCATGATTTATGTTATGCATGTTATGAGTTGTAATGCTTGATATGTTGGCATGATATGCATGGCTTGTATGAGATGCATAATCCCATGAGTATGATATGTGTGGGTGATACGAGAGGAGGGAGCAAAGTGGTATATTGTGTCGACGAGCACCGGTGCTTTGGTAGCACACTTTGTGACTTTGGGTCACTGAGAGGTTTGGCACCTCCGGAGGTTTGGTACCTCAGCTATCTCGTCCCAAAGGGCTCAAGCACCACGATGGGTTGGCCCCACGGATGATTATACGGGATTGACGCCAAATGATTTGGTATCACACGATGGGGTTGGCCCCATCACCGCATTTGTGACTACGGCCACCAAAGTGCTTTGGTAGCACATTGTGTCTTTGGGACACCGAGGTTTGGCACCTCATTGCGACTTGTCCCCGTGGTTTGACCACCGTGGGTTGGCCCCACTTGAGTTATGGGATCGTCTCGCTAGTGATTTGGTATCACACGATGGGTTGGCCCCATCATCATCTGGATTTGTGACTACGGTCACCGGTGCTTTGGTAGCACATCGTGTCTTTGGGACACCAAAGTGGTTTGGTACCACAATGACGGATATTGTGTCTTTGGGACACCAGTGTTTTGGTAACACAATGTGACTATATGTCACCAGTGGTTTGGCACCACCAAAGTGGTTTGGTACCACACGGTAGAAAAGGCGATATGGATGGTTAGGATCGGGTTGCATTAATTATGTTGCTATGTATGATGTGTGTTAGTATGTTGTTTCTTCGGAGCGGATTTACACATCACACTCGACTCACCCTCTCCTTTGACATTTCAGTGACTCAGAGACGCGACATGGAGCCGGATGGACTCGGGTGCACATGCCATGCTTTAATAAAGTTTTACTCAGACTCTACTATTTGGGTACTTTAGTTTATTTACTTTTAATTGGGTTTTATTTTGGATTTGTAAAGGCCTTTAAAGTTATGTTTTATGTTGTTGATGTTTTAAGTTGATTTTGACATGCCTTAAACAAAGTAACTTGGAATAAATTTTACTAAAACTTGGAAAGATAATGATTTCAAAACTATAACGCACTGGTTTTTTTTTTTTTTTTTTTACTATACCATCTGGTATCACACTAAGTCTTTTGATAAACAAAAACAACTGGTTTCCAAATTCAAACTTGTAGTTCTCCTAAGTTTAAAAGTGTTTTATGTGTCACTAAGAAACTAATGAGGTTTTAATGGTTAAACTCGCTTTTAACTACAAAATTCGCTAAGTTTTCAAAATCTCCGGGTTTCAAATACATCAACTGCTTTTTCAAACAAGACCACTCAAATTTGTTTCAAAGACCTCGTGTTTTCACCTGACTTTTAAACGATAAATGATCTCCCAAAGCATTTTCCCCAGTAACATACCGCATTCTGACGTGGTGTCTTGTCCGGTTTGGGGTGTTACAGGTGGAGCAAAAAAAGGAAAAAGTAGTCAGACCTGAGCCGTTTGTTAATGAGCCGGTAAAAGAGGAGGAAGCTAAGGAATTCATGAAGTTTTTGAAGCACAGCGAGTATAGTGTTGTGGAACAGTTGCATAAACAACCAGCTCGCATATTTGTACTAGCTTTACTCTTGAGTTCGGAGGTACACCGAAGTGCATTTATGAAAGTGCTAAACGAGACATACGTGGCCAATGATATCTCTGTCAATAAACTGGATCGGATGGTTAATAACATAAGTGCCGATAACTTCATCTTCTTCAACGATGATGGAATACCCCCAGGGGGTATGGGATCCACTAAAGCTCTGCATATTACTACCAGATACAAAGGGTACACGTTGCCAGGGGTTCTGATCGACAATGGATCGGCATTGAACGTATTGCCCCTATCCACACTTAATAGGTTACCTGTGGATAGCTCACACATGAAGGTATGCCAGAATATAGTGAGGGCATTTGATGGCACAGAAAGGAGGGTTATGGGAAGAATCGAAATACCTCTGTTGATTAGCCCAACTACCTATAAGGTGGACTTCTTAGTAATGGATATCAAGCCCTCCTACAATTGTTTATTGAGAAGACCTTGGATACATTCGGCAGAGGTCGTGCCTTCGTCGTTACATCAGAAGTTAAAGCTAGTATCAGAAGGTCGACTGGTGATGATAAATGCCGAAGAAGATATTATCGCGGCCGTAACTAGTGATGCACGGTACTTGAAGACAAATGATGAGGCAATTGAATGTTCTTTCTGGTCTTTGGAGTTTGTGAATGTAACATTCATTACTGAGGGAAACAGGATTCCGGTGCCAAAAATATCGAAGGTAACCAGGATGGGATTACAGCTGATGGTAGGAAATGGAGCTTTACCGGGAAAAGGACTAGGGAGACATCTTCAGAGAAGAGTTGAGGCTCCAATGCTGAAGGACAAGCATGACCGCTTTGGCTTAGGGTACAAGCCAGATGTGAGACAAAGAAGGAAGGAATTGGAAAAGAGGCAAGAAAGAAGAAGGGCATGCGTACGAGGGGAAGAAATCAAATGGGAACCAATGATATTCCCCCACATATCCAAAACTTTCGTATTGAGAGGGCTTATTCATCCCGAGCGAAGGACGCCAAGGAAAGAAAGTGTTGAAGAAATTTTGGGAAATGTTCACATTAATGCCATATATGAAGAAACAACTGAAGGAGGGACCTTGTCAGATATCCGCCCTTATGAACCTGGGAGTGTTCTGAACAATTGGACTGCAGAAGAAATTCCTGTAGCTTTTAGAGCTTACTCAGAGTAATGTTTAAAACACACTTGTTGCTTTAAGCTTAGAAGCAATAAGAATTCCTTTGTGAAATAGGCTTATGTCCAAAAATCATTATGAAATACATATTTGATATCATTTTGAGTAAATATTCTTTTATTCTTTTAGATTCTTTCATTCTTTCTATATAAGTAATTAGGTTAGATTCTTTCGTTCCTTGGACCTTTTTCCAAATCATTCTTTCATTTCATTCATAATCATACCATACAAATAATTATTCTTAAATTCATTCGTTCTTTGTATATTCCTTTGTACCTACAACAGGTTCTCGGATATCAACGACATGAGTAACGCTTCTAAAGAATCAGAACCTCCTTTTGAACAAGACATGTGTTTAGAGGGATCCCAGGACTTTGAAGATGACATAGACTGTGAATTATCTCCGGACTTGTTAAGAATGGTAGAACAAGAGGAAAAACAAATTCTACCTCATAAAGAGACAGTAAAGATTGTGACCTTGGAAGAAGGAAAGGTAGTGAAAATTGGAACGTGCATAACCGAAGAAACGAAGAGAGACCTCGTAGAGTTACTTCAAGAATTCAAAGATGTCTTCGCGTGGTCATACCAAGATATGCCTGGGTTAAGCACTGACATTGTTGTACACTGCCTCCCTATAAAAGAGGATTGCAGGCCTGTTCAGTAGAAGCTCCGGAGAATGAGGCCTGACATTGTGCTAAAAATAAAAGAGGAAGTCAAAAAGCAGTTCGATGCCGGATTCTTGCAGGAAGTCAAATACTCAGAATGGGTAGCCAACATTGTGCCTGTCCCTAAGAAAGATGGGAAGGTGCGAATGTGTGTATATTATAGAAACTTAAATAAGGCCAGCCCGAAAGACAATTTCCCCTTTGCTTCACATTGATACTCTAGTAGACAATACAGCAGGCTATTCGCTGTTTTCCTTCATGGATGGTTTCTCGGGATACAATCAGATAAAAATGCATCCTGAAGACATGGAAAAGACTACCTTCATAACATTTTGGGGTACATTTTGTTATAAGGTGATGCCATTTGGACTGAAAAATGCAGGAGTGACATATCAAAGGGTCATGGTGACCTTGTTCCATGATATGATGCACAAAGAAATCGACGTTTATGTCGATGATATGATTGCAAATTCTCGAACAGAAATGGAACATATCCAAGTTTTGAGGAAGTTATTCTTGAGACTGAGGAAATTTCAATTAAAGCTCAATCCAACAAAATGTACTTTTGAAGCTAGATCGGGAAAATTGTTGGGCTTTGTAGTCAGCGAGAGGGGAATTGAGATTGACTTAGACAAGGTCCAGGCTATACAAGAATTTCCTCCGCCGCGCACTCAAAAAGAAGTTTGAGGTTTCCTTGGAAGGCTAAATTACATTGCTCGGTTCATTTCACAATTAACTGAGAAATGTGATCCCATATTTCGTCTTCTTAAGAAACACAATCCAGGCATGTGGGATGATGAATGCCAGAAAGCTTTTGATAAGGTTAAACAGTACTTGTCAGGTCCTCTAGTATTGTCACCTCCATACCCAGATAGGCCATTAATACTGTATTTGACAGTGTTTAATAACTCTATGGGATGTGTGCTGGGTCAACACAATGATTCGGGAAGAATAGAAAAGGCGATATACTACCTCAGTAAGAAATTCACTGAGTGTGAAATGAGATATTCGCCAATTGAGAAATTGTGTTGTGCCTTGATTTGGATAACTCGGAGGTTGAGGCAATACATGATGTACCATACGACCTGGCTAATCTCAAAGTTGGACCCTCTAAAATATATGATGGAGTCAACTGCTTTGAATGGAAGGATGGCTAGATGGTAAATTTTACTCTCTGAATTTGACATAGTTTATGTGAGCTAAAAAGCGGTGAAAGGAAGCGCAGTAGCAGATTTTCTGGCCAGCAGAGCTCTAGAATATTATGAACCTCTGAACTTTGACTTCCCTAATGAAGAACTAATGTATGTGGCAGCTACTGAAGAAGACGCTACAAAAGATCACGTTTAGAAATTGAACTTCGACGGAGCATCAAATGCTGTAGGTAATGGAACTGGGGCAGTCTTGGTATCCCCAAATGGAGATCATTATCCATTCACATGCAAATTAGATTTTGATTGTACAAATAATATGGCAGAGTATGAAGCATGTATCATGGGACTCCGTGTAGCCATAGAACGCAAAATTAGAGCGCTGGAAGTATATGGAGATTCTGCACTGGTGATCTACCAACTGAAAGGTGAATGGGAGATGAGAGACCCCAAATTGATCAATTATCGAAGGATAGTTCTGGGGTTAATTTGAGAGTTTGCTGATATTACTTTCAATTATCTCCCGCGAGACGAAAACCAGATGGCAGATGCTTTGGCTACTTTGGCTTCCATGATCAAAGTGAGCAAACAAGATGATGTAAAACCCATTAAAATGAGTATTTACGAGGCCCCAGCTCATTATTACAATGTGGAGGAAGAAAAAAGAGATGATCACCCCTGGTACCACAGTATATTACGATACGTGAGAAATCGTGAGTACCATGATCAGGCAACCGAAAATGATAAAAGAACGTTGAGAAGACTAGTCTGTAACTATGTCTTAGACGGGGAGATCTTGTACAAAAGAAGAAAGGATCAGCTACTATTGAGATGTGTAGACGCTGTTGAAGCTAAGAAAATTCTAGAAGAAGTCCACGAGGGTGTTTATGGAACACATGCTAATGGTTTCACAATGGCTAGACAAATTATGAGATTCGGATACTATTGGTCTACCATGGAGGGAGACTGCATCAATTATGCTAAGAGATGTCACAAATGCCAAATTTATGGAGATAAAATTCATGTACCTCCTTTGCCTTTGCATGTTATGACTTCCCCATGGCATTTCTCTATGTGGGGCATGGATTTCATCGGGCCGATCTCGCCAAAAGCTTCAAATGGGCATCGATTCATCTTTGTAGTCATCGACTATTTCACCAAGTGGGTAGAGGCTGCTTCATATGCCACTATTACTAAGTCGGCAGTCAGCAGATTCTTAAAAAAGGAAATCATATGTCAATATGGAATGCCTGAGAGGATCATATCTGACAATGCATTAAACTTGAACAACAGCACGATAGCGGAGGTCTGCAGTCAATTCAAAATCAGACACCACAATTCATCACCGTATCGTCCAAAAATGAATGGTGCAGTGGAAGCTGCCAATAAAAACATTAAGAAGATCGTGGGGAAAATGACTGAAACTTATAAAGATTGGCATGATAAGTTACCATTTGCTCTTTATGCTTATCAAACGTCAGTCAGAACTTCTACCGGGGCAACTCCTTTCTCATTAGTCTATGGAATGGAGGCAGTGTTACCCATCGAAGTTGAAATTCCTTCCCTTCGAGTCTTGTCAGAGTTGAAGTTGGATAAAGAAGAATGGATCCAATCTCGATATGACCAATTGAACCTGGTTGAAGAGAAAAGGTTGAAAGCTATCCGTCATGGTCAAATGTACCAGAAAAGAATGATGCGAGCTTACAACAAAAAGGTTCGCCCCAGAGAATTTCATAAAGGGGACTTGGTATTGAAGAAGATCCTCCCAATGCAAAAGAATTTCAGAGGGAAATGGATGCCAAATTGGGAAGGACCTTATGTGGTAAAAAAGGCGTTCTCCGAAGGAGCACTGATTTTGACCGAAATGGATGGGAAAAACTTGCCCAATCCTGTAAATTCGGATTCAGTCAAGTACTATACTTAAAGAGGAAAAGAGGCCAAAGTGAAAAACCCGTAAAGGGCGCTTTGAGTCTTTCTTAAAAAAAACGGAGAGGCTAAGGTGGAAACCCGCAAAGGGCGCCTTGAGACCAAAGGGATTTTGAGCCGAAAACTCGAAAAGGGCGGCTCAAATTATGATCAAAGATAGGGCATGCGGTGATCTTGTTATACCTGAATTAACAAGAAGGAGAGATGTTACGTCTTGGGGCATCAACAGAGTACTATTGATCTCCTAAACACATGTTGAGCTCAAAATGGTCATCAAGAAGTTCGTGCAGAGAAGCTCATGCTGCGATATCTGGGGCACCTATTTTCCTATCACTTATTTTGTATTCCAGCAATGTTTGCTTTCTTTGGTTAATCCATTCTTTTCAGATTTTGTTCCTGATAAATTTCAGTTTTGACTATCATTATAATCTTTTTCAAGCATTTTGCATTGAAATAACGATTGATGGAAACGTGAAATAGGACCTTGAAATAGGACCAATAATACTCAAGCAAAAGGAGTTTTGCATATTACTCTGGAAGCTTCTAAATAGTACGAAACCTGAAATAGGACTATTATTTAGAACTAACCAAACCTAAGGGTTGGAAACGTTTGAGAAAGAATAGTTTAAATTGTGACTATTTCTTCAGATTTTTTTTCTGTCAAAGATACCGACTGAACAAGAAGGCATGGTAACGCATCAGTGATAGAACCTTGATGAACAACGAAGAAGGCATGGTAACATATCAGTGATACAACCTCGATGAACAATGAGCAATGACAACCCAAACATTAAAAAGGGATCATTCTCATGCATTCATGCAAATATCATTCATACACATCTAGTTAGGAGCATTTGATTCATTCTGATCATGACATCCTAATCATTTGGCATATGCACAGACCCATGAAAATAATTCTACACGTCATGTCCCTTAGAGGACGGTGTAGCAAGATCAAAAAATCACAAATCCCATCTCCCTGAAGTAGCAGTGGAGCAGATTGAAGTTGTAGATCTTATCTCCTTGAAGTTGTAGTGGAATAGAGTGAAAATGGCGAATCTTATTTCCCTGGCGTTGCAGTGGAACAGATTAAAGGTACAAATCATGGCGGATCTTATCTTTCTGAAGTTGCAGTGGAGCAGATTGAAGTCACCAACCTTATCTCCCTGAAGTTGCAGTGGAACAAGTTGAAGATAGCGAATCTTATTCCCCTGAAGTTGCAATGGAGCAGATTAAAGCTACGAGTTACAAGTCCTATACCTCTGAAGTTGTAGTAGGTCGGATCAAATCTACCATGGTGAATCTTATCTCCCTGAAGTTGCAGTGGAGCAAATTGAAGCCATTAACCTTATCTTCCTGAAATTACATTCGAGCGGATTGAAGCACCAATTCCTATACCCTTGAAGATGCGGAGGGATGGAAGAAGCCTACTTGAAGAAAAGAAGCACCAAAAGAAGTCAAGGCTTGGCAAGACAAGACAAAATTGGCCCTTTTTAAAGTCTTTGCTTCATTCTCGTTACACGACAATGAACAAAGAGGGGCAGCTGTACATGCCCAAATTTACCCGGGGCCCATTAATAAATAAAACCCAAATAATAAATACAAAGTCAAGTTTAATAGTCCATTACAAAAACATGCCCACTACCCAATACAGGCCCAAATCAAATAACCCAACTAAACCCTAGGCCCAAATGGCCCAAAACTCAAACCAAATCAGAAAAAACAAGAAAACCCTAGCTAAGGTGCGCCGCAATAGCCTCCAGCCCGCTCCATGTCGCCACCACCGTACGGCCTCCGTACCTCTGCCCACCTCACGCCACGTTACCCTCCGTACCTGCAAAGGACACGAACGATAGCAACAAAAAAACACAAAAATACATTGTATTTTTTTCTTCTACAACTCCGGCTATAAAAACGAGAGAAGAAACCTTTGTAAGGTTTAACGAACGATTATTAATCATAAAAATAGAAAAAAATTTCTTTAAAGGTGATTTCTTTTTCTACTCTTGTTAAAAAAAATTCGTTTTCTTTTATTTTATTTTTCATTCTATTTTGATATACGAAAATCTAAAAAAGAAGGGCCTTTACCTTTGTTCTAACAGTTCATCCTTCTGATCTGAAAGACCAACGGACCCTTGGGGGTTCGACGGATGGTTACGATCGGAATCGTTGAAAGAAAAACAAAGGGTCTTTCTCGCTTTCTTTTTGTTTTTAGGGTCTTTTGGGCCATTTAAACCCCAAATATGGGTTTTACTTAAAAAAGGGGACGAAAAATAGGCTTCGGGGAATTTTTTGGCCACCGTAAATGGCGTCGCCATCGTCGGTGACCGGCGAATGGACGGCAGTCCGACGACCGGAGTTTGGCTGGGCTTAAGAGCTGCAGAAAAAAAAAGGGCTTTTGAAGTTTTTTTAGGCTGTGGTAGATATGAAAATTTAAAAAAAAAAATGGGCTTAAATAGAACGGCAAAACGGTGCCGTTTCATTAAGCCTCCAAACGCCCAAAACGGCGTCGTTTTGGGGGCCAACCCGCGACCCGACCCGCCTACCCTGAGGATCAGCGTGTTTTTGGACTGAGGGACTATTTGCGCCCTCAGTCCTTCCACTTTTGAGGCCGTTTTCGATTTGGTCCTTATTTTGTTTTTTTTGTTTTTCTTTCGAATTTACCCCTGCAATGTTTTTTCTGTTTTATTTTGGTCCTAAACGATGCGCATAAAAGGGGTTTGGGATATTTTCCCATATGACCCCTGTAGTTTTCGTGCGTTTAGGGTTTAGTCCTTCCGCATTTTCTATTTTTAAATCTAGACTATTTTATTTCCAAAATTTAGCCTTCTAATCTTATTTTAATTTCAATTTGGCCCTGGGTTCATTTAACTTCATTTTTTTTAAAACTGTTTTGTTTGTTATTTTATTATTATTTATTTTTTATTCCTTTTTTAATCAAATGCCTTATTTATTTACTTATTTACTTAATATTTCCCTTTTTTCGTTTTTACATTTTATTTATTATTTTTACTTATCACTTGCTTTTTTTGTGCTTTTTTTTTGTACTACTCCCAATATATATTTCAAAATTATTATCATTATAATGGTTGTTACTTAAGCCAATATCATTATTGTTATTGTTCCCTATATTATCATTTGCATCATCATTCTTATTCTTGTTTATGTTGATTGACCTTATGATTCATTAATGTCAAGGTCTTGTGTTAATATTTTTTATGCAATATTATGTCATTATTACTTCGAACGTATGTTGCACTATTGTCTTTAGCCGCGTATGATCCTCTTTTACGTTTTAAACAATTTCCTTTTAAACATAATCAATTAAACATACATCTTTTTAAAAAAATTTCATTAAGTTCTTACCCAAATTTGTAAAAAAGGGAAAATCTTAAAAATAAAGGCAATATTCTGTATTTGGAATTTTGAGAAATTGTGCCCTAACTTACTGGGTTCCGATTTTTCATTTAACCCAAATAACCGAATATCCTTATTAAACTAAAATGCATGAGTTTTAAAAGTCAAAAGACAAGCTTAGTTTCGAGGATTTGAAATGTCGTATCCTAACTCACTAGGCGTGACATTTTACTGCTTCGAAATAAGAGGGTCTAAGCATTCATTTTAATTTATTCGAGTTTTCTTTTAAACAAAGAGGATTGTATTTTAAAATCTTTTCAAATTTTCGACATTAAGGCGTTGAGTAATCAATTAGGTACCAATTTTGGGTGTTACGAGGGTGCAAATCCATCCTCGTGCATAACCGACTCCCGAACCCATTTTCTCGAATTTTGTAGGCCAAAATCATTGTTTTAATAAATCAAAATGTTTAACGATCAATCTCAAGGTGATCCGATCACACCTCAAAAAAGGATTGGTGGCGACTCCATTTTCTTTTTTAAAGTCGACCCTGTTTTTACAAAAAAATGATTTCGACAGCTTGGCGACTCCACTGGGGACAATAAGAGAGTCAAGCCTTAAAATTGATTATTTTCTGTCTTATTGTCAAAAATTGAAAATCTGATTTGAAAAATTACGATCCTTTTACTGTATTTGTTTATTTTATTTCATATGATTGCTGTGGTTTGAGTTTCGTAGAATATTTTCGCATCATATTGCATAAGGGGTGTTTGGTCTTACCTCTTTTAAGTGGGAGTGAGAAGCTACTCCTTCCTGAGGTTTTCACCTCCGTGCAGGATAGTGGACCGCTTTCGGGATACATCCGTACCTATGTCTTCGTGAGATTTTCATCTCCGTGCACCCATAGGGAATTGTATTCCCTCGAATCAACTCATCAGATGAGCCTATAAGGGGTGAGGATCGAGGAATCTGCTAGTTCGGGTACCTCAACTTTAGAACCAAACCGCATGTAGAAAACCCTAGGAGCCCACCCAAGATAGCACTGCGCCAAACCCTAGCGGTTACCCAGATAGGTGCTTGATTCTTTTTCATTTGCTTTGAGTTTTGTTTTTTGTATATTATACTGACTCATTGTGTTTTTGCTAAGTTTGCATGTCATTTCGTATTTAAAAGAGTGTCGATTCACGTTCGATTACTAAATTAGAGAGCTTGTCATGGAGAATAAATTTCTTGATAAAGTGGAAGATACCGCGGCTGTCCGTATGTGGTCAGAGAAAACGCAATTAGAGAAAGGGGATAATCTAGCCGAGGGGTACACGTCAGAATTATGGGACTACACCCATATCAACATGACACAAAATAACCTTCAGAAATTAAAAGAGATATGGGATCAGTGGAATGATGAGACCAAGCAGCTGTTCTACTATAATTATGGGGATTTGCCATATCTACTCGACATCAAGGTAGACGAGCATTTATTCCAGGCCCTCTCTCAGTTTTGGAACCCTGCATACAATTGCTTTACCTTTGGGAGGGTAGATTTAGTGCCCACTATGGAAGAATATACAGCCCTACTGCATTGTCCAAAGGTTCAAGTCGATAAAGCTTATTCTAGAGCCGCTTATGTCCCGACCTTTTGGAAGAAATTGATGAACATTACAGGAATGAGAGAACAATGGATTATAGCCAGGATCAAGCAAAAAGGTGAGTGTAAATGCATCCCATGGAAGAATTTGAGAGATTTGATTCTAGCGCATCCTGATACGAAAAAGAGTGTTGATGTGTTTGCTTTGAGCATCTACGGACTAATGATCTTCCCTAGGGCATTAGGGTATGTAGATGAGGCGGTCTCGGATCTCCTTGATCAACTTGATAAAGGGGTCACACCTGTTCCTGCAATCTTGGCCGAGACATTTAGATCTTTGAATGCATGTAGGAGGGTCGATGAGGGCAGATTTATAGGGTGCGTACAGTTGTTGTTAACTTGGTTCCACAGTCATTTTTGGAAGGTGGATAAGGTTTCTTATCGGGTTTTCTCTGGGAATTACTCCCCATTAAAGGAGATAGTGGCCACGCCAAGAAGGGATGACATATCATAGGAAAATTGGATAGCGCTCCTCCAAAATCTCCAGGAAGAAGACGTCGAGTGGAGAGCTCCTTGGTTGATTCCCGACGAAATTCTTTACCGATGTGGGAGTTTTGACAGGGTCCCTTTGCTTGGGATTTGGGGAGCCGTTGGGTATGTCTCTTTGCTCATATTGAGGCAATACAGATCAAGACAGTTCATACCGGCAACACATGGGCTAGCCCAATGTGAGTTTTCGTACAGGGGAGATAACTACAAGAAAAGGGTAAAAGAGATTTCTAACGCTTGGAATCAGATTCGTCGAATGAAAAGGCTGGCCGTAGGTTCAATGACGACTCCCAAGTACAGTGGATGGTGGAGTAAAAGAATTAATGATAATATCCCCGGGCCGAATTTACAAGGCGTTCGACCGATGGAAGAGTACTTACAAGTGATCCCGTCAAAACTAGAAATCATAAAGCAAGACTTTGAGAGGAGGAATTTGGAACTTGAAAAGAAGGTAGAACAATTGGAGGAAGAAAAGATGCATTTAAGGTTAGATGCTGATGTTCAAAAGTTAGAGGCCGAGAAATTAAGGAAAGGAAAGAATAAAGTCGAGGAAGACTTGGATAGTTTGAAGACAGATTATAAGAAATTGCGTCTATCGATGAAAACCGCCGGATTAGGAAAAACATCGGAGCAATGGCGACAAGAGATCCAAGAAGAAAGAACCAAAGCCGATCGGTGGGAGAGAAAATTCCAAGAGGCTCAAGCACAGAAAGAGGCCCTAGAAAGAAGTTTGTTAGAAACTCAAAATGACAAAAGAGAATTAAAGGCTAGAGTGGCAGAACTTGAAAAATTACTTCATCAGTATAGAAATCGTAATTCTGCGATTGAGTTGAGGGCAAGTTTGAAAAAGATAGAAGAAATGAAAGGAAAGATAGAAGAACTAGAGTCTGCATTACAAAACTGTGAGCTCCGGGTAGAGCTTATTGAGGTAAGTGAGGAACGTTGGAAGGAACAACTTCACCATTCTCAGAATCAAGTTAGGAATAGATATTACATTATGGGCGAGGCCGTGGCTCAGATTCGGGAGGTAGCCGATCATTTACAGACCTTGGCAATCCAGGCTGACATGTTAAGCGTGAAGTATGAGCCAGAATCAGATTCGAGGTCAAGAGTTAACTTCGTTGCTTAGGAAAGTTAAAACTTTGAGCATTAGGGCAAAGCCATATTTGTAATCCATTTTATGTAAATAATTTTGTTTTCTAGTAAAGTTTTCTAAATGAAATTAAATCAGAATCGACACCTTTTTGCATTCATTTCATGCATTCGCATTACATCACATCATGTGCATTTAAATTTCATGGAAAGACCCTAATTGGATAAATCATTTCAGAGTTAATCTGGAAACCAACAAAAACTTACCAACCAAACATCATTACGGTATCTTGTTCAAAGACAAAAGACATGGATCAAAGATTGGAAAGACTTGAACAACTCCAAAAGGAGATGCAAGATCAACTACAATTACAAATGCAAGAGCAACTAGCTAAAATCCAGCAAGACATGATGGACCAAATGTTGGAGTCCCAAAGAAATATGATGACTCAGTTGACCCAACTGCTGACTGGAGGAATAGATAAAGGAAAGGGCCCCATGGTTAATGCTGGAGAAGATAATGAGGAACCTCTCTATCCTTCGGGTTTTACTCCAATAAAGACACAGAAACAACCTGAGGTGTACCCTCGAAAAACATCTGTCACGATTAGGCCTCAACAATTTCAGGATGGTGTTTCGGTACCGATGAACTTTCAAGCTGGATCAGGTTTTAACCCAGGAGATAACCCAACTAATCCTGTTATCCCTGACCTTGATGAAGTGGCAGAAAAGGAAAGGACAAGGATAGAATTGCGAAAGCAGTTAGAGGAATGATGTAAATGGCTGGAGGAAAAATTCAGGGCCATGGAAGACGCTGATAGTCAACATGGAATCGATGCTAAGGATCTGAGTTTGGTCCCAGATCTAGTGCTTCCCCACAAGTTCAAAATGCCAGAATTCAAAAAGTACATTGGGACCAGTTGCCCCGAAGCTCACATCACCATGTTTTGTGGATGGATGACCGGGTATGTTAACAACGATCATTATTGTGGTTGTTACTTATGCCAATATTATTATTGTTATTGTTCCCTGTATTATCATTTGCAATATCGTTCTTATTCTTGTTTACGTTAATTGACCTTATGATTCGTTAATGTCAAGGTCCTGTGTTAATATTTTTTATGCAATATTATGTCATTATTACTTAGAACGTATGTTGCACTATCGTCTTTAGCCGCGTATGATCCTCTTTTACGTTTTAAACAATTTCCTTTTAAACATAATCAATTAAACATATATCTTTTTAAAATTTTTTCATTAAGTTCTTACCCAAATTTGTAAAAAAAAGGGAAATCTTAAAAATAAAGGCAATATTCTGTAATTGGAATTTTGAGAAATTGTGCCCTAACTTACTGGGTTCCGATTTTTCATTTAACCCAAATAACTGAATATCCTTCTTAAACTTAAATGCATGAGTTTTAAAAGTCAAAAGACAAGCTTAGTTTCGAGGATTTGAAAAGTCGTATCCTAACTCACTAGGCGTGACATTTTTCTGCTTCGAAATAAGAGGGTCTAAGCATTCATTTTAATTTATTCAAGTTTTCTTTTAAATAAAGAGGATTGCATTTTAAAATCTTTTCAAATTTTCGACATTAAGGCGTTGACTAATCAATTAGGTACCAATTTTGGGCGTTACGAGGGTGCTAATCCTTCCTCGTGCGTTACCGACTCCCGAACCCGTTTTCTCGAATTTTGTAGGCTAAAATCATTGTTTTAATAAATCAAAATGTTTTAACGATCAATCTCAAGGTGATCCGATCACACCTCAAAAAAGGATTGGTGGCGACTCCATTTTCATTTTTAAATTTGACCCTGTTTTTACAAAAAAAAAATGGTTTCGACAGCAACCATTTATCATCATGTAAAATCCTAAACATAATTACTAAAGTATCTTCAAAACAATATATATATATATATATATATATATATAACCGTAAAACTGTAAAACAAGCGATTAGCGATTAACAATCCATCTATTGATATAATCAAATATATATCATAAAAAGTTTCTAATGAACCAAAACCTACACAGCTTTTTAAATATTTATTAAAACTATATAAACAACATAAAATCCTCAGTTTTTTTTAATTATCAATTAAAACTGTAAATCTTTCCAGTTATACGAAAATTAAAACCTTAAAACTTTATTTAAAACTTTAAAATTTTATTTAAAGAATCAAAACCCAAAAATTTCTCAGGAATATCAAAGATTCAACATAATATATAATTAAAATATCAAATCCATAAAATTAACAAAGAAAAACGAATCAATCCAAAAATAATAAAGAATCAATTCATTCTCAATGATTCAACATGACAAAGCTCTGATACCACTTGTTAGATTTGTAAAATAAATTTGAAATAAAACTTAATAAACTAGGATCTATCATGTCAAATCATCAAGAATAAATCAAGAACAAAATTAGATGCAGAAGCGTACTTGAATCCATGAATTTCTTTGGAGTTTTACCGAATTTTTGGGATTTGATCTTCCAAATTAGCACACAAGAAATTCAGAGAATACCTGCTCTCTCTTTCCTAATGATGGGATATTATAAAAGATATCTTGTGTATAATTTGGGGACCATAAACCTAATATTTATAACCTTGCCATATTAGTTCTAATCAATTTCTAATTAGTCCATTATTAATTAGAATTTGATTAGAACTCAATTACTAGAGTATCTACACATATTTGTCCCATACTTTATTTAATAATTAAAGCCCAATAAAATTCTAACAAAATTAGATTACTTTTAATTTGGGCTAACCTATCATGATAGCAAATAATAACATGTAATTATCCTTATTATATATGTGATGTCCATATTTTCCAACACGTCATTTTAATGAACAGTAACTATATTTTATAAATACCCAATTCTCTATAATGAGAATACATAACAAAATACTCAACACTATTCAACGAGGAATCGATGAAAGAATGGATTTGTTTGTTACCATTCAAAATTATGAGATAAAGAGCACTGACATTTGGTTAAGTACATGGCCATATGAATTGTGTCAAATTGTTATGCGTTTTACATGCATATATATATATATATATATATATTGTATTTCCAGCCTTCATTATTTGTTTAATTCTCCTTTATTTATGTTTCAAGTAGACAAAAGAGGTTTTCACTACTTGATTAAAGAAAACAAGTATTAATCTTTATACCCATTATATTAACGAAGACGTATAAATCGAATCCACCTTTTTCCTCCAATATGTAACCTTTGGAAATTCATGAATGTGGTATTGTTAGAAAGAAAGTGGTATGGGAAAGAAATTTGTGGTGCAAGAAAGAAAATAGACCGCAAAAAAAAAAAAAAAAAAAATTAGACTTAAAGCGAGATTTATTGTTCTTTTTAAGGTTTTAAGATTTTAATTTTTCCTCTAAGATACAATAAATCTTAAAACAACAAAAATAAAATGGGAAAAATAATAATATTGAATTTTATATATAGACACATTTTTTTTATCAAAAAACAATGTTACTTGGTATGTAACTTTCCAGAAAAATTATGTTTATTCTGAGTCTTTTCTAAAAATTATTCGAATAAGTTTATTTAGATATAAATAAAAAATAATTATTATAATATTTCAAGCCCTCATCTTTTAACCTTTCACAGCTGTAAGTATAACCTAACAGATAACATCATCCAATGAACTAAACATCTAACTCAATTATTAAGAATTTCTATTTAAATTTTTTAACATTGCAAAACAGGGAATGTATTACAAGGTGATGACATCCAGCAATACCAATACTTTCACTTCTTGCGTGTGGATACTACAGACAACAAGCAACAAACACGGCCACCCAGACGATGGATGCAATGCTAGATTTTTTACTGTATGTCATTGGAAATAAAGGGTACTTTCATTGGAAATATCAAGCCGATGACAACTAGTATTGGAGTGTTGCTTCTGCTTGATTTCTATAAAGGTCTGAAGGGTTCTGTACTTGATGATCTTATGCTTTGTGTACATGTAAATCCATATTTTTAGTATACAGGTATAAACTTTAGAATTTTGTCTCTTAGCTTAAATTACCTATACTCACAAGTGATCACTTAAAATTCAGTTACTGATGTGATTTCAATTTCTATGTAGCATTCAATTCGATGTGTACACATAGGTTGCAAACTTAGAATCCAATTCTTTTCCCAAATGAGTTGAATTCGTGAAGATTCTCAAAACAATCCCCAACAATTATTTGAACTAGATGTATAAATTCCATTAAATTGCAATACTCATTAAAGGATAAAGTTTTTTTAATCAAATGTAACTAAACAGATTTTTTTCCTGATTAGTTGTTGGGTCTTTATATATATCTATATATATATATATATATATATGCATATATCACATTCCTAAATGTCAATACAATTTGGCCGGCTCATGTGAACCAAATGTAAAGATATTGGATGGTAATTTCACATTATCATTCACCCGAGGCAAAACACTTTTATATATCATAGTCTTAAATATATTTAGTTTTATAGCATAATTAAAATTTCATTATTATTAAAAATATAAACGAATAAACTAAACAGAAATTATATGGATAAATAATAGTAATGATATAATTTAAAATTAGCTTAGTAAATAGATTTTAATGGGACATATGAGATTTGCTTTAAACTTGAGGAGATTAGGCGATGGATTAGCTTTAAATTGCCTTGGGTTAGTTTGAACTTTCGAATTAGAGAATTATAAACAAAATTCTTTAAAGCACTAATTTTAGAAAGCAACTAAACAAAATAAGTAATAAAAGGAAAAGACTCAACGGAGCAAAGTTTTGAGTAAATACTCTAAACTTTATTAATGAGTTATAAATGATACAAGATGATTAAATACAAATGAAGTGGGTAGACTTATACTCAAATGATTGCCTTGGGTTGTGGTCACAACGCAAATTGTGACATGTCAAGGTAGACCATGTGGGTTGTGTAGTCAATCATAAAGGAAATCTCAATATTTGCTTTTGGTGGAATTTGGGGTAACTACACTACCACTTAAGCTAGCAATAATAATTCTATTTTATTTTTATCATTTGTTTTACTTTTTGTTTAATAATTTTTATACAAATAAATGTCTTTTATCCAATACTTTATTTTTATGTTATGAATTTATTTATATATAGATTAAAAGTTAAGGTCTTATTTAGGTATAAGTCAAAAAGGTAATGGTTAATTAGAATACAAATAAAAAGATGATGGGCTTATTTAGATGTACAAAAGGTATAAATGCTATTCAATAAAAGCGATAAAGTCTTAAAAGAGTTTCTTTTAGTTGTTTTAAATATTTTTAATTATTCTCAAAAAAGAATTAATCAATTAAATAATATTACCAACACACAAATTGATAACTCCGAAAGCTAATGTAATGATTAATTGAAAATTAATAGTAAAAGTTAAATTGTATTCTAAAGAAGATTCAAGATCTTAAATTGTAACTTTGGGATATTCATTTTTTCCAAAAATAGTTTATATGAATCGTAAAATAATATGATAAAAATAATTTAATTCCAAAAAAATACTGATTATTTGCATATTAACTGTGAATTATCCAGACTACATTACTAAAGGCACCTAACTAATCAGTGGGGTGTTATTCGTGAAAAAGGGAATCTCCAAATTAATATCTTGCTATATAAAAGGTATGGATCACTTCACAATTTGTATTGGTTTTATCTACCACTTTTGACAGTAAAGATAAGGAAAATAGAAGCTAGAAGGTTCTTATATTTCTCAAGCATATAATCCATACCTGTCAATTATAGATATGATATGATTGAAGGGTACGAAAAATTTAATTAAATTTTCATTCAAATAAATCATACTTACATAACTTTTAGGATAAATATTAAAATTATATATGAATTATGGTTTAATGTGTAATTATATATATGAACTTTGATTTTTTACAATTTTATATATGAAATTTTGATTTGATCCAATTCTTATAAATTATTAACATAATTATTGATATACCATTATTTTATATTTATATATTGCATACATAAATAATTATATTTATCCAATATAAAAATAAATTGATTTATTTATTTTTTTAAATGTGTATCATTAAATCAAAATTATAGTTTCCAGTATACATTTGAACTATAATTAGAGTTTTAGGTATATAATTACATCAAATTAAAATTCATATATAACACTACACATTAAATAAAAGCTCATGTTTAATTTTAAGATTTATCCCACATACATATCTAAACACCTTTTGGCCCCTTAATCATACTCTGACATGCACCCTGGCTTAAAACTAACTCATACTCAAAACATTAATCCCATGATCAACAAAGAGAATAAAGAGGAAATTCACTAATGAAATGAAAGCCTTGAGGGACCAACTCCACGACTCAGCAATTTAGCTTTGTATATTTTAATTTAATTGCTTTCAGTATAAGTGTATAAATATTTCTGTAACTATCTATCTTTAATTTGATTGCTAAGAATAAGTATAAATACTCCACTAAGGATCCCTTCATCCATGCGATACAATCACTTGGCTAAGGATCGTTTGTCCGGGCCACTTGGTTGGCTCTACAAAAGGCATAAATGACCAGGAAAAGAGCCAACCCTACCCCCCCCCCCCCAACAATATAGATACCGGGAGGTATTAGCCCTTTAATGGGTTTAGGTATTTCCCATTTCACTGCAATACTTTAATATATATTCATGTTAATCCAGAAGAATATTGGAATCAAAAGAACAAAAGGGGTTGGGATATAGGAAACCCATCCACCCCTCTCTTTTCTTTTCTGGTATGAAAATATTATTCTTTTCTTATATAATTTTTAAGAATTAAATTAATATCTGCTGCAGTGCACTTGATCCGAAGTTGCATGCAAGCTTCCACTTTCAATCCCGACTTTATTTTTACTATAAATTGGAACCCTTCTAACCATTTTCTCAGCAAAACTAGCAAGAATTGATTTCAGTGGTACTACCAGTAATATTAATGGCATATAATAAGGTTGATTACCTTCAAAAAGTTGCATTAGATAGCTTCACCATTATAGAGGAACGCTTTGGCCGAGGGTCGTCACAAGGTCAGTATCAACGTCGTCGTCATCATCATCATGAGAAGCCAGCCCCAAACCAGTATTGCTATCAAGAACCTGATGAGCCTTCCTTCGGAGCCAACCGTCCGCCCAAATATACCAAACAGCGCTACGAAACCTGGTACTTTTTACCTGTACCCCAAGCTCCAAAACGAGAAGGGGCTGTCATTAGCAGCAGCCAGGCTGCTAAAAACTATGGTGGGATACTGTTTAAGGATCATGGCCCCGAAAATGAAACTTGCCATTGGGGTTATAATTAGGATTAACTTCGTCGCCTTGGCTGATTCTAATTTTTCTCTTGCTTTTTAGTAAAACGGTACCAGTACTAGAACTAGACTTGGTCCTGCTGATCTGAGAGTAAAAATCTATATCTATCTATCTATATGTATGTATGTGCGTATTTCTTAGTGCTATAGAAGACCTTCTAGCATGTAAAAAGATAAGGGTTTGCTTGTGAGGTTTTAAGCTTGTGCTTTAAGTTTAACCTGTGTATCGCTTTATACATTATGAGTTGATTCACAATCACGTCATAGTTAAATTAGCTTCAGATTCAGACAGTGTTAATTGAAGTTGGGTAAAAGCTTGGAAGATCGACATTGAGATTGGAACAATAAATAATTGTATTAAATTAAAATTTCAAGATAATGTAAAAATATAGTTCATTAATTAGACTAAACAAAGGTATAATTTTTTTTCTTCAGCCAAAGAAAATTTTATTAATCTCAAACGGAAAACTAACCACAGAATATGGGACAAAACTCGACACCTAAAAACACCAACTTAAAAACAAGCTTCGAGCAATAGCAAGACCCACAAGGACCTCAACACATAATAGAACAGCAACTCAAGGCAACCAAACCCGAAACGGCAACAAAAAAACGAGTCTCTCGCTAGGCGCTAGCCAAACCAAACAAACTATAAAATCAATCCAGTGAGCACAAAGCCAATTAGAACTTACCGTCGTATCTCATGCAAGAGACCATAGGAACACCCCCAAGAAACCAACGCGAACATGGAAATCAACTAAGTCTAAAACACTGCATGAAGCTCCACTGACAAAACCGTCCCAATCAGGTAAGTTCCTTCTAACTCGACTCACCAAAACCAGCAAGTATCTGATCACTCTTCTCCAGCAATTTCAAGTCAAAACACCCTCAACCTTAATAATCTACTTTTGAACCAATTCCTTTATCACCTCTTATTCATTACCAATGACACGTAGACTTAACTTCTTCCCGAGTTCCCATGCCTCCTCAGCCTCTTTCCATAATTTCTTTTTGCGATTCTGGAAATCAGAATCAGATAACGAATCATTTGCAATTTTTCCCTCAGAAGAAATTGGTTTTGAAATCAGACAACCAAGACTTAGTTGTTTTAAATCAAATAACGCAAATAATTGATTCTTAACTAATTTCATGTTTTAAATTAAGTTGGTTTAAAAAAAAAGAGTTTAATTGAACTCGAGGAATTAAATTAAAATCTTTATTATTCATAAAGGGAAAATATCCAAAAGATGCGTAACTTGAAAGAACTATATATTAATGTCTTCAAAATAATGAGAGATATCCACAAATGAAGTTTTAATATATAAAGTAATAAAAAGTTATAAGTAGTATCATAATATTAATAAATATTAGATTACGGTATATTAATGACTTGGGTAAAAGCATAATGTAAAATTTATATTTTATAAAAATTATATAAAAATCAAGGAGTTGTATTATTTTTTTATTTTTAGCTTTTATATTGTTGGAAATAATACCAGTTTTAAAAGTAACATTTAAGTTAAAATTACTTTTTTTTTAGCTTTATATATAATTTTTAACAAGTATATTTATTTTTTATATTTTAAAGGTACTTTTTTCAACATTTTAAATTTAATTGTTTGTATCATTTTTTATTTAGAAAATAAATTCAGTTTTTAAATATAGTTTAATATTTATTATTTTAAAAATAATATACTATTTAAATATTATTTTAAAATTGAGAGACCATATTAATAAATCCAATAGATTTTAAGGGCCATAGTGATATTACCCCGATTCTAACTTTCGAGTGTGGCAGGGTGCTAGTTCAATAGTTTTTTTTTTTTTTTTTGCTGGGGTGCTGTTTTGGTTATTCTTTTTTATCCCTAAGGTAATATTCATATATTAAAATAAAAATCTAAAAAATTACACTAATTATAATACTTTAATGCTACGTTTGGTTATCGGTGTAATAACATAAGTAAAAAAAACATATTTAACACAAATGTTCTAAAATAGTTAGACACAAATAAAGAATTAGTTTAGATTTAAACATGTAATTAGAAAAATGAGTAAAAATTTTTGTAAAAATTAAGATTTCTTCAAAATAAGCGAAAAGTTTTCCTTCTCTTTACCACAAACAAATCATGAGTGGCTAAAAATTATCAATTGTGATTAGTTTATAGTTAATCAAAGACTAAAACACACGGGAAAAAAAAATATTTCAACCAAACGTATTATAAATACATTCCAAAATTTGATATACTTACCAACACAAAACTTGGTGAAAGCCACAAATCTTTTTGGTTTTATGTTCTGCTTTGTCCCCTTAACTCCTGAATTGGTCATTTTTAAAGCTTATGTAAAGATTCATCAAAATAGATTTTTAAAAAGGTTCAAAATCCTTTTATCTTGTTTTTCACCTAATGTCAACTAGAGATGGTAATGAGTGGGACAAGACGAATATTGTCACATTCATTCTTTCTTCACAATTGACATGCTCTATCTCATCATTCATTCTGTTTTACTATGATTTAAAATCTTGTAACAAAAATCTCCTGCCCCTTCTATGTACCCCTATATATCCACGTGGATTAATGACATCTCCATATACTAATGAGGAAATGCAGTTAACTTAACCCAATTTACTCTTTTTTTTTTAAAATTACCCACATTCTTTTAAAAAATAGCATTTTTGTAACTCTAACTTGCTCCTATAAAAGCCAAGAGAGAAAAAAGAGAATGGAAGTGGAGGGTTCAATTGAATAAGATGATAGCAATCGTGAAGAAGAGGCGAAGTTGAGGTACAGTGATAAACAAGGCGACTTTATTCCTCTCATTCCCAAAACAACTCCGCTAGGGTCATTTTAATCTTTGTTTCTTCTTTATTTTTTTTTTATTTTTTTTGGGGTTGTTTTTTGGACCAAAATGAAAGTCAAGTTTCAGTCAAACAACAATCACCATTTAAAATTCTGTTTATTTCAGATGTGTTTTTATTTTTATTGTAAACACTACGTTTTTACTTTTGTTTAATAATATGGTGTGTTTTGATGGTGGGGACTTCAGGGGATGGTTGTCTAAATTGGAGCAGTTTTTCGAAGAGGAGAATGTGCAGGAACATGCCAAAGTAAGAATGGTTATGCTCTATTTAGAGGGTAAGGCATTAAATTGGCATAATTTCTTTTGCCAGAGATAAGGAGGGTTACACCAACTCACTTGGGATACTTATGCCAAAGGCTTACAGGAGAGATTTGGCTCCACTAATTTTTTGGACCCGATGACTAAACTGGTAACTCTAAGACAACAGAGACCGGTGGACCAATTTCATGATCGATTTGTGAGTATTCTGAACCAACTCCATTTACTTGAGGCCTATCCCTAAAGCATATTCATGAGCACCATTAAGGAAGAAATAGGTCAATACCTTAGGTTGTTTAAGCCCCAAACACTTGTGGAAGGATACATGTTAGCTAGATAAATAGAACGCATTGTGCTAAGCACTGTCAAAAAGCCTATGATAGTTTAGGGAAGTGGAGGGTACTCTAAACCACTACTCCCTAATTCTAAACCTCCTAGAATTATTCCAATCTCTGGAGGATCTTCACTAGCTCCTAGTGGTAAAAAAATTCCTCTTAGTGGTCAGCAAAACCCCACCAAGTCACTGTCTCAAGCTGAAATGGAGGACAGAAGAGAGAAAGGTTTATGCTTTTGGTGTGGTTCAAAATATACACCAGGACATAAATGTGTGAAGTCTAAGATTTATCAGCTTGTTGTACAACCTCAAGTTGACCTAGGGGAGGAAACTAAGACTCAACCAGTGGAGGAATTTCAAGATTGTCCTAAACAACTAGAAAATATGGATTTAGACACTGAAACCACTACTCTAGTCCTCTCTTTACATGCTTTGCAAGGATATAAGGGCCACAACACAATGAGACTGTCAGCTAAGATTTGGCAGGTTGATGTGATCATCTTAGTGGATTCTGGCAGCACACATAACTTTATGGACTCCATAATAGTTAAAATGGGCAATTTACCAGTTGAGCAAGCAAGCCAAATGAAGATTATGATAGCCAATAGGGGTTGTGTAGAGTTGTTGAGTGGCAGGCACAAGGTCACAAGTTTGTGACTGATTTTATGGTTTTCTGAGTTAAAGGATGCGATCTGGTGCTAGGAATACAATGGCTCCTTTTTTTAGGATCCATTGTCTGGAATTTTAGGTTTCTTACTAAGAGATTCGAGTATGAGGGCCAAAGCTATTTACTTTAGGGTATTCAATCAGGTAGCTTGCAACTATTCATTGGTTATTAGTTGTCCAAATGTTTGCATATGGTAGCACATGGCCCATGTCCTATAGTTTTATCTTCTTATCAGTAGACAAAATTGAATATGTCACCTGCACTTGCTCAGAAAGATTTACAACAACTACTGATGGAGTACAATGATGTGTTCAGAGTACCAGATGGTCTACCTCTTGCCAGGATACAAGATAATAAAATACCCCTTCAATATGAAGCCAAGGTGGTCAATGTGAGACCTTAAAGACACCCTTTAATCCAGAAAATAGAAATTGAGAGGCTCATCCAATAGATGTTACAAGCTAAAATTATAAGGGACAGTAACATCCCTTTCCTTTCACCTATTGTAATGGTCAAGAAGGATGGAAGTTGCCATTTTTGCGTGGACTATCGACAACTTAATCAACTCATAATTAAAAATAGGTTTTCCATACCTATCATAGAGGAGCTGTTAGATGAATTGGGGCAAGCGCTCTTCTTTTCCAAGCTCGACTTAATATCGGGTTATCACCAAATAAGGATGTGGGAAGGTGACATCTTCAAAAAAAACTTTTAAAACTCAAAAGAGGCATTATGAATTTTTTGTTATGGCCTTTTGGCTTAACCAATATCCCATCAAGCTTTCAAGCTTTGAAGAATGTTATCTTTAAGAGGCTTCTAAGGAGATCAGTTCTGGTGTTCTTTAATGATATATTGGTATACTCCAGTAGTTGGACTAAGCATTTAGTTCACTTGAGGGAGGTGCTACAACTCTTGAGAGACAATAATCTATTTGTTAAACAAAGAAAATGCAGTTTTTGCACTCACCAAATTGAGTATCTTGGCCACATTATATCTGCAGAAACAGTGACAATGGATGCTGCAAAAGTAGAGGGATTTTCAAACTGGCCCATTCCTAAATCTATCAATGAGCTGACGGGATTTCTTAGCTTATCTAGTTACTACAAGAGATTTATAAGAACCTATGGGGTGATGGCTAAGCCTTTGACCCATTTACTTAAGAAGAACACTCCTTGGAATTGGGCTGAAATTGAACAAACAACTTTTGAATTATTGAAGCAATCAGTTTGTCAGGCACCAATCTTGTGTCTACCAAACTTCAAAGAGGAATTCTGTATCAACACTGATGCCTGTGGTCAAGGGTTAGAGGCAGCGTTGCATCAAAAGGGCAGGCTAGTGGCATTTTTCAACAAGGGATTGGGAATTAAGCACTAAGCACTTTCCATTTATGACAAGGAATTGCTTGCAGTCCTAATGGCAGTTAAAAAGTGGCATACTTACTTGGTTGGAAGGATATTTCAGATAAGAACAGACCATCAGAGTCTGAAGTTTCTAGCTGATCGATAGGCAATCACCCCATTTTAGCAAAGATGGGTAGTTAAAATGTAGGGTATGATTACTATATCACATACAGGATGGGTACACAAAATCTGGTTGTTGATGCATTATCCAGGAAGCCTAAATAACTTAAGGGACAGTTGCTGTAATGTATTGGAAGTATCTCGTGGTTAGATTTATGGGGGAGGGTGGTAGAGTTTGTCTTGGTTGATCCAAAGTTGCAACAATTGTGTCTTAATCTTCAGCAAACAAGTTCAAAGGCATCCAAAATATGCTTGGAATGGTCAGGTACGAAGGAGAAAGGGGAGAGCAGTTGTAGGTGACAATGCCAACCTTAGGAGGGAACTGTTTGAATATTTTTATAGTGGCTTATTAGGAGGCCACTCTGGTGCACATGCTACTAGAGTCAAAATATTTAGGCAGTTGTATTGGACGGGTTTATCTAAGGATATAAAAAAATGGGTTTGAGAGTGTTCTATATGTCAAAAGTACAAAGATGATCTATCAGCTTCTCTTGGTCTTCTACAACCTCTACCCATTCCTACTTGATCTTGGGTTGCCGTTAGCATGGATTTTGTAGAGGGCTTGTGTAACAGCCCGATTTTAGCCCTAATCGGAACGGTGGTTTCGGGACCACGAATCCGAGTCAGAAAAATTTTAAAATATTATTTTTTGAGTCATCTATGTGTGAATTGCTATGTGTGAAATTTTCGTGATTTAATTTTATCGTTTGAGTGCCGAATTTTTAAAATGGGCTTAATTGCATAAAGTTAAAATTTGATGGTTTAATGTGTTAGGACTAAATTGTGGATGTCTTTTAAATTGGAAGCTTTTAAAAGGCAAAAAGACCATTTGAAAGATAGTGGCCGGCCATGTACTAAAATAACCTTATAGTATAATGGTTGTTAAATTATAAAGAAAGGTTATGATAGTAATTAAACAATAGGTTAATATATATGATAATAAAACATAAAAAAAAAATGAAACAAGGTTGTTCATCTTTTTCTTGACCGAATGCATGCAAAGAAGAAAGAAAATAAACAAAGCTTGGTTCGGCCATTTTCAAGTCTAAATTAAGGTATGTGGTTAGTTCGGTTTTTGTTAATTTTTACGTTTTTGAGATCGTTGCTTTGAATACAATTCGACCCATGTTAGAATTTTTGAATTTGATGCATGTTTGATATTCGACCATTGATGAGTGTTTATGTTTTGTTATGTTTGATGGAAAAATATTAAAGATATGTTTTGAATTAACATGTTTTGAATTGGAAATTTTGGTGAATTTGAATATTATGGATTAAATTGCAAAAATAAATTTTAGAGGGACTAAAATGTGAAATAAATGAATTAGATGGACTTGTATAAATACTAGGTATATTCGTCCCTTAAGGAGTTAATTCAAATTTTGTATATTTTGTGTTTTGTGCAAATAGGACTAAATTGTAAAAGTGTGAAATGTTAGGGGCAAAATGGTAATTTGCCCATTTATGTGTTTTAGGACTAAATTGAATAGAAATGTGTTTGAATGAGTTTAATTTGAACATGTTTAGATCAAGAACAAAAGAAAACGGACTCGGATCGGGGAAAGGCGAAGATAATCGAATAGTCGATTTTTGTCGTCCGACGTTATCCGAGGTAAGTCTTTAAGTAAATAAACATCGTAAATTATTTACGTAACCTAGTATATGCTGAAATTTGGAAACATTGCAACTATATTATGAAATAGCCGAATTTGGCTAAGTAAAATATTTGATTTGGTTAAGTTGTTTGAATGATATATACTATTTGAATGTTCGTACAATGAGTTCGAAATGAGTAAAAGGTTTGATATATGAAATGATTCGTGCGAGACAACTTAAAGTATTACTATTCAGGCTTTGAGCCTAGAAAGCCTTGGGCTGGTGTACTTATCGGGCTTTATGCCTAGCAGGCTTATTGTCGGTGAATGAATATCAGACCTCGGGTCTAGCGGTGCTTAGTGCTTGGGTGTGTGATTCAGCTTATGCCTAGCAGGTTTTATACCGGTGATGTAATTTCAACTTATAAGTTATAAGTTTTCTTAATTATGTGATCATGGAGCAAGTAAGTTGAGAAAACGAGTTTGTATATATTCAGCCAAACAGGTATGTGCATAGGAGATATTTTATTGAAATTTTATGTTCGGCCAAATAAGTAAGCACATATGTGATGTTTATTGAGCAAGTATGAGACAAATGTTCATGTATATTCGGCTTTTTTGATATGTGGATATAATAATATTGCATTGATAGTATATACTTGAATATATGTGATGTTCAATGGACATAGGTATATACATTCATATATTTATATATGAAATTAATATGTACATGGCATTTACTTATTCGGATGTATATGTGAACTTATCGAATAATATGTATATGGATCATGAGTAGATTGTTAAGAGATGATATTTTATATCTTGAACCTTATGCCAAATTGGTAAATGGTATGTTTAAGGTAAGATTGTGAAAAATGTTATGCTATGTGAGGTAATGGCATTCGGCCATGATAGACTATTTGTGCTAAGTTATAAATTCAATGCCATTAAGTGATTGTTTTAAAATGCTTGAATGTTCAATTGATTTATTATATTTGCTTAAGACTTACTAAGCTGAGATGGCTTACTTTGTGTGTTCTGTTATTCTGTTTTATAAATTTTAGTCTCAAGCTTCAAGCTCAGGGGATCGTCACTAAAGTCATCCACACTATGGACTTATTTTGGTACCTTTAAAGTTTATATTTTGAACTTAAGGCATGTATAGGCTAGCTTAATACTTAGATGATGTTTTGTTGTTGTAAATAGAAGCCATGCGAAAATGGCTTGTTTTAAAGTCAATGTGTAAATGTTTAATCGATATTTGATCATGATATAAGTATGTGGTAACTTGATACTTAGTTGATAGATATGTTTGGTTGTGGATTGTTGATGAGGTTAATTATAATGATTATTCAATTATGCATTAACCTAAATTATAACTATAGATAATGTATTTTTATTTAATGTGTGGTTCGGCTATGGTGATTTAATCATGTAGTTAAATTTTATCAATGGATTTAATTGAATTAGCATGTAATGGTTATGTTTTGTTATGGATATTTGTCCATTTTGAAATAGTATATTTTCATTGGAGTGATAGACTGAAATTGATGAATAATGAAAATAGGTACATTTGATTAAAGTATTAGATTCATGTCAATAATATTAAAATTTGTTAGGTGTTTGTAATTTATATGCGTATTGGATATACTTTTCTTTTAGTATCACTTGTGCATAAAATGGTTCATATTAATATGGTCAAATGTATATATATATAGTGTCAAGGAAGAAGTTTATGTGGACTTGAGATGATGCTTGTATAAGTATGTATACGCATGTATGGTTAATGTGCCTTGTGGACTATCTATCTATTATAGGTTTGGTACTGAAAGTTGGCATATACGACATGATTATAAATGTATATGCGATTGAGGTTATGTAAAAGTATTTTGGTTATGATTGTTATATTTGGTGAAGGTTGGTTCATATTTTCATATATAAATGAATTGATGTATATATTTTGTTTGGTTGTTTTTATTTGGTCTATTTTAAACTCGGTCGAACAAGGCTCTTGTAAACACATATATGTATGTTTAGTTTTGGTAATTATGTACCTGTGCATATTTGGTTAATGTGGCTTAAATGACCAAATAAATAGTATTCTTTGTTATTTGTTGTAATTTGTTTATATGATAGAATTTAGCCAATGGGTTTAAGTTATGTATGAAATTGTTTAAGCATACTATGAAAATGAAATTTCTCTTAACGCATTCGGAAATGATCTTATGAACTATATATATATTAGTGTGACCTATGCTGTGTTCGGTAATACCTTACAACCCTAATCCGACGACGGACACTGGTTAAGGGTGTTACAGCTTGCCCAATTTTCGAGGCAAAAATACTATTTTAGTGATAGTAGACAGACTTACCAAGTATGGGCACTTCTTACCTCTCTCACATCCCTTCACTGCAATCATCATGGCCCAAGAGTATCTGATGCAAATTTATAAGCTGCATGGCATACCTGAAACAATTATGTCTGATAGGGACAAAATTTTTGTAAGCAACTTCTAGCAAGAGCTATTCAAAAAGTTGGGGACCAAGCTGCATCTATCTATAGCCTACCATCCCCAAACAGATGGCCAGAATGAAGTATTAAAAAAGTTCTTAGAAGGTTATTTAAGATATATGACTGGTGACTATCCAGGGGAATGGGTGCAATTGTTGCCTTTAGTAGAATGGTGGTATAACACCACACACCACTCAACTATCCAAAATACTCCATATGAAGCCTTATACGGCCAGGATCCACCACTACATTTACCATACCTAGTTGGCTCTTCTAATGTAACCTTAGTGGATCGAAGTTTGCAGAACAGGGAATCAATGAGGAAGCTCATCCATTTCCATTTGAAGAGAGCTCAAGAAAGGATAAGGTCACTCGCTGACAGAA
Source organism: Gossypium sturtianum (assembly GCA_025698515.1). Lineage (NCBI taxonomy): Eukaryota > Viridiplantae > Streptophyta > Magnoliopsida > Malvales > Malvaceae > Gossypium > Gossypium sturtianum. The sequence goes on from CM046952.1 coordinate 122,879,195, forward strand.
AACGAACTGATCGTGAATTGAGGTTGGGGATTGTGTGTATTTGCGGTTACAACCATACACACAACACTCCCTTAGAAGACTGAAAAATCACAAACTCTCTCCTAAATGCTTTGGACCCTTTCTAGTGGAAGCTAAAGTGGGTCAGGTAGCCTACAGGTTAACTCTACCAGTAGAGTCAAGATTTCATTCTACCTTCCACGTATCCCAGCTCAAAAAGCATATTGGCAAGACACCTCACTCACCTGTGTTGCCTATAGTTGGTACAGATAGTGCTCTTAACAAGGAACCATCAAGGATTCTTGAAAGAAGAATGGTAAGGAAAGGTAGTGTAACACCCCTTACCCGTATTTGATGCCCGAACAGGGTATGAGGCATTGCCGGACTTAAACACAAGCATTCATACAAAACCAAGACATGAATTTCCATCCAAAATTTAAAACTTTGCATTCACATTCATATTGTCCCTATTACGGGCCTACAAGGCCCAAAACATAAATTAGGAGTGGTTCGGGACTAAACTGAGAACTTTAGAAACTTTCGGGAAACTTGGAAAAAAATTTCATGAAAAAGGTCCATACGCCCGTGTGGGTGAAGGACACGCCCATGTGGCATATCATACGCCCGTGCTTCAAGCCGTGTCCAAAATAGGGGACATTCTATTTATGACATCATCAACCAAATAAGGTCACACGGCCAAGGCACACGCCCGTGTTCTTAGGCCGTGTGGCGAATTAAATTCTAAAAATTAAGTGCAGACTTCACACGGCCTGGGCACATGCCCATGTCCTATGGCCGTGTCTCTCATACAGCTGAGACACACGGCTGTGTCTCATGCCTGTGTGTTTAATACTGGGCATTCTGTTTTGCATTAATTAGGGTGCAGGGGACACACGACCATAACACACGCCTATGGGGCAAGCCGTGTGTCACACACGGCCTAGGAACACGCCCGTGTGTCTACCCGTGTGGACAAAATAAGGCTATTTACCAAACCTTTTTGCCACCCATACTTGCACCAACCTACACAACATCAAAACCACACCAATCCAAATATATATATGATTTCAAGGCACCTAACATGGCATAACTAAGTGCTTCACCATCATCAAACATCCATAATCACATGCAACACATCATCATTCAGCCATCAATAACCATAGGCTATATCATAATGGCATTGGCACATGCATGCATATATGAATAGGTTTACAACCAAATAATCATTATGAGCCACATCTCATGGCCTTATACAAAATGAATCAAATATCATCATAAGCCAACACATTTGGCTAAACCAATATGACATATAACAAAAAGACCAAGTCCCTATACATGCCTTACTCAAAATGTTGAGACTAACTATACCCAAAGGTTCCAATTGATAGTGTGATCGAGTCTTCGACGTCCTTCGACCCCCGAGCTAGCTTGGCGATACTATAAGAAAATGGAAAAGAAATGGGAGTAAGCATAAAGCTTAGTAAGTTTGCATGTAAATAATTAACAACATTAACTATGCATTATTGTACACATAACATAATATAATCTATCACAATGTCATCAAGTATCATAGATACATTTTAAATCGTTTCATTTACATAATGTACAATAAAACTCGTGATCATGATTTATTCATTCACTTCTTACCAAGGTCTCATCGATTTATAATCTCAATATTTATGAGCTTTGGGTACATACCCGTACCCTTTCAACATGATCATACCTTGTCATCTCGTTGACATAATCTTTGGATTACCCGTTGAACCACTTGGAATACTAAAGGATACTAGGGAATAACATACACATAGAATCATACCAATGCCATATATCAGATATGGTCTTACATGGGATCACATATCGATGCCTATAGCCTAGCTATGGTCTTACACGATTCTCATAACGATGCCATGTCCTAGACATGGTCTTACACGAAATCTCGTAACGATGCCATATCCCAGATATGGTCTTACACGTAAAGTCATAACCCTAATGTCATGACATTTGTATCCTAACTATTCCTAAGGTTGAACCGGGATTTCGAGGCATCAAATCTTCGTCGAATCGTCATCGAGTTAACATTAATCAAGTCCACAAAGACAATTACAAAATTCGTGCAATATTAAAGCATTAAATACCTAATAATGTAATGTTTCATTATTTACACACGAACTTACCTCGGTACAAAATATGGATAACTAATTCGATTTAGTCCACAACTTTGTTCTTTCCCCGGTCTAGGTCCGGACTCCGTTTTTCTTGATATATAATAGCAAATTTAGATAATATAATTATCACATTGTTCAAATCAGTCCAAAAACCATACTTTGGCAAAATTATAATTTTGCCCCTAGACTTTCACATATTTACAAATTAGTCCCTAGGCTCGTAAAATGAAATATGTCCATTTTCTTTGTTACCCAAGCCTAGTTACCCAAGCCTAGCCGAACCTAACACATGCTCATAACAGCCCACATTTTCCTTCAAATTAGATTTTTACTACTCATTTTACAACTTTTACAAAAAGGTCCTTTTTAGGTGTTTTCATAAAAAATCACTTAGTAAAAGATGTTTATTACACATCAAACTTTCATAACCTACCATGAAACATCAAAACACATGCATGTCACACATGGGTAAATTTTTAAACATGAACCCTAGCTCAAATAAATGGTAGAAATAGCTAGATCGGTTAATAACAACTTTAAAAACGTAAAGAACAATAAAAACGGGGCTAGGATGTACTTACTATCAAGCTTGAAAAGTGAAGAAAACCTAACTATGGAGAGCTTCAAAGTTTCCACCCTAGCTTGAAGAAGATGAGCAAATTTTGCTTTCATTTTTCCCTTTTTAATCTTTTATTAACCAAATGACCAAAATGCCCTTTTTACTAAACTTTAAAATTTTACCTACTCATGCCCATTTTTGTCCATAAAAATAGAAATTGGGAAAATTGCTATTTAAGGACCTCTAATTAATAATCCAAAGCTATTTCATACTTAAAGCTTCTAGAATCTCATATTTTGCAACTTTTGCAATTTAGTCCAAAAAAGTCAAATTGGACACTTATTCACAAAATTTCTTCATGAAACTTTCACACAATCATGCAAACATGTCATGGACCTCAAAAAAATCATAAAAAAAATATTTCTACTTTGGATTTGTGGTCACAAAACCACTATTCGGACTAGTCCCAAAATCGGGATGTTACAACTCTCTCCCCTTAGGAATTTTCGTCCCCAAAAATCTTACCAGTGAAAAGGTTTGGGTACTATTTTCTCATGGCTTCCTCGGGTTCCCATGTAGCCTCTTCAACCCCATGTCTTTGCCATAATACTTTCACAAGGGCTATACTTTTATTCCTCAACTGTTTGACTTCCCGAGCTAAAATCTTAACCGGCTCTTCGCCATAAGTCATATCCGGTCGAATCTCAACCTCTGTCAGTGAAATCACATGAGAAGGGTCTAATCGGTAATAGCGCAACATAGGTGGAACACATCATGGATCTTTTCCAACTCAGATGGCAAAGCCAACCGATATGATGCTGGTCATATTCTTTCAATAATCTCATAAGGTCTAATAAAGCATGGACTTAATTTGCCTTTCCGGTCAAACCTCAAAACTTTCTTCAACGGAGATACTTTCAAGAATACCTTATCACCGACCTGAAACTCGATCTCTTTTCGTTTCAAATCTGCGTAGGATTTCTGTCTATCCGAAGCGACTTTCAAATAATCACGTATTATCTTTACCTTTTCTTCAGTTTCTCTGACTAAATTAACTCCGTGAATTTGATTCTCTCTGAGTTCGGTCCAATACAACGGTGTTCGACACTTACGACCGTACAATGCCTCATATGGTGCCATTTTCAAACTCGACTGAAAACTGTTATTGTAGGAAAATTCCACCAACGGTAAATACTTTTCCCAACTACCTTGGAACTCAAGAATACAACATCGTAGCATATCTTCAGGAATTTGAATTACTCGTTCAGATTGACCGTTAGTTTGCGAATGAAAAGCGGTACTAAAATTCAATTTCGTACCCAACGCTTCTTGTAACTTTTTCCGAAACCGCGATGTGAACCTCAGATCTCTATCTGATATAATCGACAAAGGCACTCCGTGTAATCTTACAATTTTAGAAATATACAATTCAGCTAGCTTATCAAGTGGGTAGTTAGTACGTACCGGAATAAAATGAGCCGATTTCGTAAGCCTATCAACCACAACTCAAATGACATATTTCTTTTTTGGTGTCAAGGGAAAACCCATCACAAAGTCCATAGTAATTCTATCCCATTTCCACTCGGGAACCATCACAGGCTGAAGTAAACCCGAAGGTACTTGATGTAACAGCCCGTTTTTAGGTCAAATCAGAACAGTGGTTTTGGGACCACAAACCCTAGGTTAAAATATTTATTTTAATATTTTATTGAAGTTCACAGCATGATAGAATTATTATGTGAAAGTTTCGTAAAGAAATTTTACTGTTTGAATGCTTAATTCGGTAAAAGGGACTAAATCGCGTAAAGCGTAAAACTTGTGTTCTATTGGCTAAAAGTGTCAAATAGCTATAGAACATTAAAGTAAAGGTCCTTAAGTAGTAAATAGACCATTTATGGTTAGTGGATGATGATAGCATGGCAATTGGTGTAATTTTTAATATTTTTTAAGGTTAAAATGGTAAATGGTTAATAAATGTTATAATAAACAAAACCAAAATTCATTTTATATTATCATCATCTTATTTAGCTGAATTTGGAAAGAAGAAAATAAGAAATTCTAGGTTTTCTATTCGGCACTTGCAAGATTAATTTGGTAAGTGTTTTTGACTCTGTTTTTAATGATTTCTACGTTTTTGAGATCGTTGCTTTGTATTCTAGCTAGCCCGTACCCTAGATTTTGTGATTTTTGAAGATTTAACATGTTTCCATTGATGAATACTTGAGTTCTTTGATGTTTAATGATAGATTATGGAAACTTGATGATAGTTAAACTAGTTTTGTATAGTGATTTTTGACAAAAATGCAAAATAGGGATTAATTTGTAAAAATGTAAAATGTGGTGGTTAAAAGTGTGAAATAATGAAAGATATGGGCTGCTAGGAGTCTCTATGAAAATTGGCTAGACATGGGTAGCTACTAAATTGCATGAATTTGCAATTTTATGTGATAAGGACTAAATTGTAAAAATTGAAATGTATAGGGGCAAATGTGTAAATTTTCCAAAATATGAATTATGGACTAAATTGAATAGATTGAATGCTGAATGTATTGAATTTGATAATATATAGATCAAGATAAGCCAAGATCGAGTTTAGATTGGGGAAAAGGAAAGATTGACGAATAGCCGATAGTTTTTATCCGAGCAATACGAGGTAAGTTCGTATAATTAAAATCGAACTTTTATATATTCGTAAATATTTAAAATGAATGTTTGTGATTGAGTAATTGATATACTTGAAATACAAATACCTTATTGATATAGTTTAATGGTTACCAAGCCCCGTTTGAACTGTATGAATTCATAGGATACAAGTGACATGTCACTAGGGTTACCGTTTTGGTCGAGCTCCTGCATTTGTTGCGGACTTACCACAGCTCGTATGAGCTTAACGATATATCAACTCGTAAGAGCTTACTGTTTTCAGCTCATTGGAGCTTACCGTTTCAGCTCAATAGAGCTTACTGTTCATCAGCTCAGGAGGGGCTTATCAATCATAGCTCGAAAGAGCATAAATGATAATTAATTGACGGATTACTAATGTTTATCACCCGAGTATCCTTTGGAGTTCTAATAGGTTCAACGGGCATAAATTATGTTTATACGGATGAGTACTATTACTGAATGAATTATTGAATTGTGATAATAAATGATTTCATGTATTAATATGACTAACCTATGGACTAATGCTTGTGATAGGCATTTGGAAATTTTATGGAGTTTACCTTATATTATTTGTAATGAATTGGTAAGTTTAATTCTAAATTATACGGGCTTACTAAGCTATAAAGCTTACTCTGTTTCTTTTTCTATGTTTTATAGAGGTTCATTAGCTCGCTCATTTCATACAAGTCGGAGTTACACATCACACTATCCAATTGCCGATTGGTACTTTTAAACTTGTGGATATATGTAAATATGGCATGTATAGGCTAGTTTAAATGGTGATAGTTATGGTTACTTGAGAATTATGTTTTGGGTATATTTTTTGTATAAGTTAAGCCATGTGATTTGACTTATTTTAGTACTATGTTTTGGTTGTGTATAAGTATGCAATTATGGTATGTTTTGGGCAAGGAATTGATGGGATGAAAATGTGCAAAAGATGTCTTGTTATGTAGTTGATATATGAATGGATTATGCATGATATTTATTAGGTAATTTAATACTCAATTGAATTGGTATATTATGTGTATGAAATGTTATAGAATGATTGCCAACTGGGTTATGAAATGTGGTCATTTATACTTGTGAATGCTTGTGTGTATAGGGTGGCAAATGGCTTTGCAAATAACCTATTTTTGTCCACACGGGCAGGGACATGGGCGTGTGTCTCAGCTGTGTGCGACACATGGTCTTGTTGCACGGCCGTGTGTCCCCTGGTGTTGAAATGGAATTGAAGTCAGTATGCTCCACACGGCCTCACACACACAGGCGTGTGGCCCGGCCGTGTGGTACAAGTCAAGATACCCCCTATATGGCACACGGCCTAGCACACGGGCGTGTGACTTGGCCGTGTTGATAAGTCAGTATACCCTACAGTTTTGGCACGGCCTGATACACGGGCGTGTGTGGCCATTTCGAAGGGCACAAGGGCTAGACACACGGGTGTGTGGTTGGTCGTGTGACCCAAGTTAATATCCTCTCCAGTTTTCACATAGCCTGGCACACGGGCGTGTCCTCAGCCGTGTGACACAAGTCAGTATGTATGCCCTATTTTCACACGGTCTAAGACACGGGCGTGTCTACTAGCCGGGTGAGGCACACGGTCTGTTCATATGGGCGTGTGATACTTGAAATGTTGAAATTTTTTTAAGTTTCCAAAATTTTAATATGTTACCGATTTAGTTCCGAATGCATGATTTAAGCTTTATATCTTTGATTTAAGTACATATTGAATGTGAATGAATGATATTTACTGAAATAAGATGATATTTGATAAATGATTGTTCTAAATTGAGTTACTAGTCTGGTAATACTTCTTAACCTTTTTCGGCGACGGTTACGGGTTAGGGGTGTTACACTTGATGTTCGGCTTTCACTTGCTGACAAACCAAGCATCTTGATACAAACTCCGAAATGTCTCTTTTCATTCCCGACCGCCAATACATTTTCTTCAAGTCATTATACATCTTCGTACTGCCTGGATGAACAGATAAACATCCACTATGTGCTTCGTGCAAAATTTTTCGAATAAGCTCATCATCTCTCAGTACACAGACCCTATCTCGAAACATCAAACATCCATCAGAACTAATCCGAAAGTCCTATTCAAGACCCGACTCACACTGAACTCTCTTGTCTTGCAAATCACTGTCACTTTTTCTAAGCTTCATAAATTTCTTGGAGAAACATCAGTCTAGCTCTCAACTCAGCTAGAATAAAACCATCATCTGATAAAGCCAACCGTGTATTCATAGCCCTCAATATAAACAAGGATTTCCTACTCAAGGCATCGGCGACCACATTCACCTTTCCCAGGTGATAATCAATCACTAGCTCATAATCTTTTATCAACTCTAGCCATCTCTGTTGCCTTAGGTTCAAATCCTTTTGAGTCATCAAGTATTTTAGACTTTTATGATCAGTATACACACGATATTTCTCACCATACAGATGATGTCTCCAAATCTTCAACGCAAACACAATGGCAGCCAATTCCAAATCATGTGTCGGATAATTCTTCTCATGCAGTTTCAGCTACGTCGAGGCATAAGCTATCACCTTGCCTTCTTGCATAAGTACCCAACCCAATCCATTCAAGGATGCATCACTATAAACAACAAATTCTTTTCCCGATTCAGATTGTACTAAAACTGGAGCCTCAGTCAACAATGCCTATAGTTTCTCAAAACTCTGTTGGCACTTTCTGTCCATTCGAACTTGACATATTTCTGTAACAATTTTGTCATCGGAGTAGCAATCATGGAAAATCCTTTAACAAATCGTCTGTAATAACCGGCTAAGCGTAGAAAGCTTCTAACCTCGGATATATTCCTCGGCGGTTTCCAATCAACAATTGCTAAAATCTTGCTCGGGTCAACTCGAATACCATCACCCGAAACAATGTGCCCCAAAAATCTGACTTCTCGAAGCCAAAACTCATTTTTACTAAACTTAGCATACAACTGTTTATCTCTCAAATTTTGCAAAACCGTTCTCAAGTGCTCGACATGCTCGGTCTCATCACGAGAATAAATCAATATATCATCAATAAAAACAACAACAAATTTATCCAAGTACGGTTGAAAAATACGGTTCATCAAATCCATAAATACAGTAGGAGCATTCGTTAAACCAAAAGGCATAACCAAAAATTCATAGTGACCATACCTCGTCCGAAAAGCAGTTTTCGACACATCCGAGTCTTTAACTCTCAACTGGTAGTAACCGGACCTCAAGTTAATCTTGGAAAATACAGTGGCTCCCTTCAATTGGTCAAACAAATCATCTATTCTCGGCAAAGGATACTTATTCTTTATGGTCACCCTATTGAGCTGTCGTTAGTCAACGCAAAGCCTCATAGATCCATCTTTCTTTTTCACAAATAATACCGGTGCACCCCACGGAGAAAAACTAGGTCCCGCAAAACCTTTATCCGTCAATTCTTGCAACTAAACTTTTAACTCCTTTAATTAGGTTGGAGCCATTCTGCACGGAGCAATCGGAATAGGTGCAGTACCATGAACTAACTCAATACCAAATTCAACTTCTCTAACTGGAGGCAATCTGGGCAATTTTTTCGAAAACACATCTGGATACTCACATACTACCGGCATTGATTCAATTTTCAACTCAGACTCTTTTGTATTCAACACAAAAGCAAGATAAGCTTCACAACCCTTTCTTATACATTTTTGAGCAGTCATAGAAGAAATCACTACAGGCAAGCTATCCGATTCATCTGATTCAATCCGAAGAATATCACCACTTTCACATTTCAACTCAATAATTTTTCTTCCACAATTTACTACCACATCATGAATGGTCAACCAATCCATACCAAGAATTACATCAAATTCATCAAATGGCAAAAGCATAAGATTAGCTGGAAAATAGTGATCTCTAATCATCAAAGAACAATTCCTACATACTTTGTCAACTAACACATACTTGCCTAGAGGGTTGGACACTTTTATCACAAATTCTGTAGACTCAACAGGCAGATTCATACTAGATACCAATTTCATACATACATATGGATGGGTAGATTCGGATCAACCATAGCAATAACAGAAGTATCATAAAGAGCAAAAGTACTTGTAATCACATCAGGAGATGAAGCCTCTTCGCGAGCGCGAATGGCATAATTCCTCCCAGGTGCTCTACCTTCGGGCCTCACAGCTGGATCTCTAGGTGCACTCTTGCTACTCGTTCAATTTCTCGAATTTCTCTTTGGCCTCTCTCTAGGAGTAGTATTACTTGATCTTGCACTCTAAAATTTCTCTTTTTCAACCATCTCGGGGCAATCTCTAATGAAGTGATCTTGAGAACCACACTTGAAACAAGTTTGATCATTCACCCGACACTCACTGGGGTGACGTATACCGCAATATGGACATTCAGGTCTACTAGGTCGAGCATTACCCGCACTCGCTATCGAAGTAGTCTAAGCCTTATGACCCGAATACTATTTCCCATGGTTTCTGTTTGAAAACCCAATTGAAGCACTGGATCAAGTATTAAACTATCTCGGTTTCTTAGATGAGGACTGAAATGACTTTCCCATCTGTCTTTTTTTCGAATCTCGAGACTCAAACTCAGCTTTTCTTTTCTCTTTAGCCAACTCCTCGACCCTACAAGTTCTCTCTACAAGCACAACGGATTCTTTCAGTTCGAGAATGCCAACCAATAATCAGATGTCTTCGTTCAGCCCATCTTTAAATATTTTACACATGATGGCTTCAGTCGAAACACATTCTCGAGCGTATTTGCTCAGTCTCACAAACTCACGCTCATATTCTGTTACCGTCATTCGGCCCTGTTTTAACTCAAGAAACTCCTTTATCTTCTGATCAATAAACCTCTGGCTAATATACTTCTTATGAAAATCTTCTTGGAAAATTTCCCAATTAAATCTCTCCCTTGGTACAACCGACACAAGGGCGTTCCCCCACTGAGAAGCCGAGTCTCTCAGAAGTGACACAACACATTTCATACATTCCTCGAGTGTGCATGATAACTCATTAAATACCCTGATGGTATTCTCGAGCCAGAACTCTGTAATTTCGGGATCATCATTTATACTAGCTCGAAACTCTTCGGCTCCTTACTTTCGATTTTTATCCACTGGAGGTCTATTCAAACTCATAAAATCCATACCTTGGGGTGCTACAAGAAGAGTTTGAGGAATAGGTGGGGGTGGAGGGGGTTGAGCGTTCGGGTTCTTTCGAACGAACTCTGTATACCAGGCATTCATCATATAGAGAAAGGCTTCCCTAGCCGCTTCTCCTAGTCCCTCGCTTCTCCTCGTCCCTAACTCACAGTTATAAGTCTACTTTCAACTGGCGCTGCCCCTTGAGCAGGATCCGGTGAATTACTTTCTACATCATCAGCTTCAGCTCGACTGGGAGCCATTACTATATGAAAACACAATTTAAAAGGTCAGGAGTCGTCACACTATCACAATTCATTTATGGCATGTATAGCTAGACTCGTGCACACGCTACGTTAGTACGAGAATAGACTAAACCGTAGCTCTGATACCACTAAATGTAACACCCCTTACCCGTATTCGATGCCGGAACAGGGTACGAGGCATTACCGGACTTAAACACAAGCATTCATACAAAACTGAGACATGAATTTCCATCCAAAATTTAAAACTTTTCATTCACATTCATATTGTCCCTATTACGGGCCTACGAGGCCCAAAACATACATTAGAAGTGGTTCGGGACTAAACCGAGAACTTTGGAAACTTTTAGGAAACTTGGAAAATTTTTTTCATGAAAAAGGTCCACATGCCCGTGTGGGTGAAGGGACACGCCCGTGTGGCATATCACACGCCCGTGCTTCAGGCCGTGTCCAAAATAGAGGACATTCTGTTTATGACGTCATCAACCAAATAAGGTCACACGGCCAAGGCACACGTCCGTGTCCTTAGGCCGTGTGGCAAATGAAATTCCAAAAATTAAGTGTAGACTTCACACGGCCTGGGCACATGCCCATGTCCTATGGCCGTGTCTCTCACACAGTCGAGACACACGGCCGTGTCTCGTGCCCGTGAGTTTACTAATGGGCATTATGTTTTGCATTAATTAGGGTGCAGGGGACACACGACCATAACAAATGCCTATAGGGCAAGTCGTGTGTCACACATGGCCTAGGCACACGCCCGTGTGGACAAAATAAGGCTATTTACCAAGCCTTTTTGCCACCCATACTTGCACCAACCTACACAACATCAAAACCACACCAATCCAAATATATATATGACTTCAAGGCACCTAACATGGCATAACTAAGTACTTCACCATCATCAAACATCCATAGTCACATGCAGCACATCATCATTCAGCCATCAATAACCATAGGCTATATCATAATGGCATTGGCACATGTATGCATATATGAATAGGTTTACAACCAAATAATCATTATGAGCCACATCTCATGGCCTTATACAAAATGAATCAAATATCATCATAAGCCAACACATTTAGCTAAACCAATATGACATATAATAAAAAGACCAAGTCCCTATACATGCCATACTCAAAATGTTGAGACTAACTATACCCAAAGGTTCCAATTGATAGTGTGATCGAGTCTTCGACGTCCTTCGACCCCCGATCTAGCTTGGCGATACTATAAGAAAATGGAAAAGAAAGGGGAGTAAGCATAAAGCTTAGTAAGTTTGCATGTAAGTAATTAACAACATTAACTATGCATTATTGTATACATAACATAATATAATCTATCACAATGTCATCAAGTATCATCGATACATTTTAAATCGTGTCATTTACATAATGTACAATAAAAATCGTGATCATGATTTATTCATTCACTTCTTACCAAGGTCTCATCGATTTATAATCTCAATATTTATGAGCTTTGTGTACATACCTGTACCCTTTCAACATGATCATACCTTGCCATCTCGTTGACATAATCTTTGGATTACCCGTTGAACCACTTGGAATACTAAAGGATACTCAGGAATAACATACACATAGAATCATACCAATGCCATATCCTAGATATGGTCTTACATGGGATCACATATCGATGCCTATAGCCCAGCTATGGTCTTACACGATTCTCATAATGATGCCATGTCCCAGACATGGTTTTACACGAAATCTCGTAACGATGCCATATTCCATATATGGTCTTACACGTAAACTCATAACCCTAATGTAATGACATTTGTATCCTAACTATTCCTAAGGTTCAACCTGTAACATCCCAAAGATGGGGCTATTTGGAATTAAATTATTTTTCTTATGTTTGAATCACTGTGATATTATTTAAGGAATAATAGGGCTTAGTTAAAGGCTTTGAGTAGGCTCGGTTTGGTAGAAAATATTATTTATAGGCTTAAAAGGCAAGGAGCCTTAGCAGGAGGGTGTTATAAGAATAAATGTGGATAATTTGACACAAAAATCAGCTTGGAAAAGTGGCAAAAAGAAGGTCACTTAAGGGCTATAGATGACGCCACAAGGGGGGAACAAGGGAGCTTGTGTTCGAGTCACGGAAATCCCTCTTTTTGCTCATTAGTGGGATGGCACAAGGGAGGGAGTTTTCCCCCAGTTTAAACTCTTTTATTAATTATTATTAGTAAGGGATAATATGAGCACTTTAAATTGGTTTTAATTTGCTTAAATCTGGAGATAATAAGGATATTAATTGGATTAATAGGGGATTTTTGAGTGATTAATTGGGGATTAATTCAAAATTATTTGAATTAAATTAAAATAAGTGGCCAAGAGGATTTTTAGGTGTTGGCCGAATTTGAACTCCTTGGTAGGAGGGGAGTGGACGGCAAGGTGTCTTGGGGGGTGTCGAATGCTTATAAAAGCATCAATCTATCACTTGTTTCGGTTTTTCCCATCTTAGCAAGTTGCCGAAAGTCTCAACCCTCCCATCTATTTTCTTTCTCTCAACATCCTTAGCCAAACCTTCATTCCATATCTTTCTTCATTCTCTTCTTCTTCCAACTCAAGCCTAATCCTCTCCCTTGGTGTGCCGATTTTCCTTTTTCCCATTTGGTGTATCTTGGGCCGAATATCAAAAGCAAGAGTGATCCCTTATCTGTATTCTTTCCAATCGGTTTGGGGTAGGTAAGGGTACTAGCCGTATGGGTATTTCTTTTCTCTTTTATGGTTGTTGTTCGGTTGGATGGGAAGACTAACCCCCTTTTGAATCGACTCCATCTAGGAACTGCGGGATTTGTAAGCGGTGGGTCGAGTTCCTCAACTTATAGCAATCGGTTTTGGGGTAAGGTGGTAAGATTGATTTTCTTTATTTTTGATATTCATTTAAGCCGAAGGCTACTAACTGGGTCAAGTGCCGATTATAGGGTGGTGAAACAAAGGGCTAGTACTCAAGATATTCAGGTAAGGATTCGGGTTCAAAAAGAGAACCCTTTAAAATATTTGGGATGGCCGAATAGGCCATGATACTAACATTATTTTTGGCCGAATATAGGGATAGGTAGATCTAGGTGGTGACATCACTTTTCGAGATTTAGACTCTCGTTGGTGACAGTGTGTACATACACACGTATAACTTGTTAATGTGCTTTGATTGTTGTGAATGCTATCTTGATTTTATGTAGCATTGGATAATATACCATATCGGTATAGATGGTGATTCGAGTAAGTACTGTTAATATGAATTTGTTATTCGATGCTTTTGGGAAGCATGATGTATTGATACATGAGATTTAAGTATGTGATGACATGAAACATGTACATATGTGACCGATGTGGGATTGATGAGTGGAGGGCGGTAATAATCGTGCCGACGGGCACCAAGTGTTTTGGTAACACACCTGTGACTACGGTCACCGAGGTTTTGGTACCTCCAGAGGTTTGGTACCTCATAGCGACTCGTCCCTGTGGTTAACACCACCGTGGGTTGGCCCCACTTGAGATATGGGATCGTCTGCCAGTGATTTGGTATCACACGATGGGTTGGCCCCATCAATCGATTCGTGTCTACGGACACGATGTTTTGGTAACACATCGTGACTATATGTCACCAAAGGGTTTGGTACCACAATGGGGGTAGACAATGGGCGTTTGGTTGGCTAGGTTGGGGTACATAATATTACGTATATTAAGCGTTATATGTTGTGTATGGAAATGTCTTTAAAACGGGGGAAGGGTTACATACTGAGTCTTGGTGACTCCCCTTCTCCTTTAACATTTTTCAGGTGACTCGTAGATGGCGGTTGAGGAGCCGGTTGGACTCGAGGTGGCCATGCGGTGGATTTAAATTAAATGAACTTTAATTTTAGTTATGATAAATTTTATTTCCGGTTTTTAGTTTATTTGGATGTAATAAGGCCTCCTGATATTTTATTTTATTTTTTTTTGTTTTGTTATTCTTCATATGTCGAATAATTGTTTTAAACTATGATTACCAATATTAAATTAAAGTCACATGTTTTTCCCAAATTAACACGAAAATGTTTTCATAGTGCCATCAGGCACACTCGATATTCGATAATAACTTGGTTGAATTAACTTCTAAATAAATTCTAAGTAAGGTTTTCCAAAAATCTTTTCCACTGTAGCAACTCGGATTCGGCCATAGTGTTTGGGACGGGTTTGGATTGTTACAAAATTGGTATCAGAGCCCTGTTCAAAGCTCGGCTGTGGGGGCCCAAGGCCCAAAAATGTTTTGGTATGCCTTATGGAATGATTTTTTGTTTTGAACAGCATGGCCCGAGTCTCCGGCACCGATCCACCCAGGTAAGTACATCTAAACCTCTTTGTGAATTATATTCTGTAGAAGGGTAGGAAGCATGGAACGTAGATAGACTTATAGGAGCTTGAACCCTAGGATTAGATTCATCAAACACACAAGCGAAGCATAAGACTTAAGGAACTAAACCAACCTATGACTTAGTCAATGAGCTAGGGTGTGGTAACCCCATGACGCATGTCTAGGATTGGATCCGGAAGAGCCCGGTATTTAAGCGATCCTCGTGACTCACCTCCTCTTCGCAGTATCCTACAGTGCGTAGCTTCAGTTCACCCTAACTCGAGGGCTCGGTGGTGTGGTAACCTGCATGCGCATGTCTAGAAAGGTTCGGTGAGAGCTTGGTATTTAAGCGGTCCGCGTGACCCACCTCCTCTTTCACTCGACTCTGCTGAGCGTAGCTTTGGTTCACCACGACTAGGAGGGCTCGGTCATAGGCTAAACACAATGATTAAAACCCGAAAAGGGAATTAGCCATGTTTTCGAAAAAGAATGAAACAACAAACCCTAATGCTTCAAAACTTGTGCAATAACTTTTTTTCAAATCCGAGAACATTATTTTTACAATGTTTTTCTCGAAAGACTTAATTATGGAAAATTACAGAAATGCCCGTAGGGGGTAAAATTACTAAAATGCCCTCGGTTCATAAAATATCAGTTCAACGGTTTTGCTCAAAAATTTCAACTATTTTTCAAATATTCAACAACTTAGCTTTGGAAATCATCAGCAAAATATTTTGGTTCTGGAAAATTACGAAAATACCCCTGTAGGAAAAAGACGAAAATACCCCTGGGTTAGAAATGGGCAGAAATGTCCGATGAGCGAATAGGTATGGAAAGTATTAAGGAATGGATGCATGAACTTCTTTGTGCGAACTAGGATAGGAAACTGAAACCTTGGTTGCTCGAAAGAATCTCTGATTAAAACTCTATCCATAAAATTTCTTCGTGAATAAGAAAGTGGAACAAATGCTAACGCATAAAATTTTTCTTAATCAGATTAAAAGCGCGGTAGATAGAATGAGTTCTAGAGGACGTGGACGCCGTGGACGCGGTAGGGGTAGGATGACGGTGTCTGAACCCGTCAGGTCGGGACAAGGTTCTGAAAATGAGGCACCACCGCCACCACCACCTCCTACTTTTAGAGCCGAGGAGCGAGGATCGGGCCGGTGGTGAGCGCGGTATAAGCTTGCTTTTGCGAGTCTTGGAGATGGTGGTGGGGTGGTGAAAATTTGGGAGCTCGGAAATCGTCCCGGCGACTCCGATCTAACGGAGCGAGGTATTCCGGTGTGTCGAGTGGCACCCAAAGGCAGCAGAATCATCGCTAGAGTCAACCGAAAGGATCATGGATGATCTTGACTTTGGACCGAGGAAGAAAAGCTGCGAAAAAAGCGTGTCGCTTCTAAAGGATGAAGCGTGCTCGGTGGTGGCTTACGGTTCGAGATGGGGCTACAGAGATGATCGACTTGGGAGTATTTCAAAACCACCTATCGGAAAGAAGTATGTGGGCACCACGGCTACACCGACGCTGCAGAGAAAGGCTTTTCAGGATTAGTGCAAGGAACTAAGTCCGTGTCGAATATGAGGTGGAATTTTTAAGGCGAGTAGGTATGCGAGAGGCATCGTGTCATCGAACATGAGCGCTGTGGTCCGCTTTGAGGACGGACTCAGAGATGATTTGAGGTTCTTGATTGCCCCACAAAGCAGGTTCGTGAGTTCTCATCTCTAGTGGAAAAGGTTAAGGTAGCCGAAGGGATCAAGGAGGCTGTGAGGCAAAGTTATAGTAGGAATAATCGTAAGAGAGGATTTGGGTCACCGGATCAAGCGGTAGTGTTCGTAAAAGGCTAGCCCAAGTGGGCCAAATCAGCGGCAAGGCCCACGACCACTAATCGAGGCCGACTCGGTGTAACTCACTGTGGAAAGACCCATTGGGGAGGTTGTTGGACCGGTGATAGAGGATGTTTTGAGTGTGGGTCTTTGGAGCATCGTGTCGAGATTGTCCCCGAAACTAGCTAAGAATCACCCGAGGCGTAATCGTACTCGTGGATAGAAATGTGGGACCACGAGGGTCGTGGTAATGGCGGAGAAAACAACGGTCCTAACCGAGGTCGTGGAACTCAGGGCAGAGTTCAGGCAACACGAGGCTAGGCGGCTGGCTTAGTTTACTGCAAATGCCGAGGTGTCGCGAGGAAGGTGACGCACCGGATGTCATAACCGGTACTTTTCTAATTTTGATCTTCCTTATGTTGCATTAATTGATGTGGGTTCGACGCTTTTCGTACATTGCTAGTAGTGTGGTAGGAACTATGGACCTAAACTCAAACCGCTTTCTAGGAGATGACTGTAGTTAGCCCTTTAGGTCACTCTGTAGTGGTAGACAAACTTTATAGAGGCGTACCCCTAGAACTCCAAGGGGTAGTATTTGTGGCTGATCTGATAGAACTACCGTTTGGGGAGTTCGATTTGATCCTTGGAATGGACTGGTTGGTTAAGTATCAAGCGAATTTGGATTGCGCGGCTAAGCGCATGGTTCTTAAGACGGCTGAAGGTGATGAAGTGGTTATGATAGGGGATAGAAGGAATTACCTATCTAATGTAGTGTCTGCCTTGAAGGCTGAAAAGATGGTCAAGAAGGGTTGTGAGGCGTATTTGGTTCGAATTTGTGCTTTGGAAGCCAAGGGGTCAGTAGTTGGAAAGGTCCGAACGGTTGGGGAATTTGCTGATGTGTTCCCGTAAGAGCTTAAGGTCCGCCCGATCGGGAAGTCGAATTCGGTATAGACTTGCTACACGAACGGCACTTTGTGTCTATAGCACCATACCGAATGGCACCAAAGGAATTGGTGGAGCTAAAGGCTCAAATTCGTGAGCTCTTGGATAGAGGGTTTATTCGACCAAGTATATCTCCGTGGGGAGCACCGTGTTGTTTGTCAAGAAGAAGGGCGGTTCTATGCGGATGTGCATCGACTACCGTCGCTTAAACAAGTTAACGATCAAAAACAAGTACCCGTTGCGCGGATCGATGATTTGTTTGACCAACCGAAGGTGCGTCGGTATTCTCAAAGATTGACCTTAGGTCGTTATCATCAATTAAGGGTGAAGGAGGTGATGTTCACAAGATCGGCATTCCAAACTCGGTATGGGCATTACGAGTTCTTAGTGATGCCATTCGGGTTGACCAATGCACCTACGACATTTATGGACTTAATGAATAGAGTATTTCAACGAAGATTTGGACCAATTCGTCGTGGTGTTCATCGACGACATATTGGTTTACTCAAGGATCGAGGAGGAGCATGACAAGCATTTGCGAGTAGTCCTACAAGTGTTGAGGAAAAGAGCTTATCGCCAAATTCAAGAAGTGCGAATTTTGGCTTAGGAGGTGGCTTTCTTAGGTAATGTAGTATCACCAAGGAATTAGAGTAGACCCTCGCAAGATTGAAGCAAAGTATTGGATTGGAAACCACCTAGGTCGGTGGGTGAAATACGAAGTTTTCCTGGGTTTAGCGGGTACTATCGGAGATTCGTGGAAGGATTCTCTCTAATAGCAGCGCCGTTAACTAAGTTACTAAGGAAAGGTGTTCCATTTGTATGGACGGAGAAGCGAAGGGAAGTTTTGATAAGCTAAGGAAAATTTTGACTAAGCTCGGTTTGAGTACGACTGAAGCAGAAAGTTATTCACGATCTATTGTGATGCGTCTCACACTGGTTTGGGATGTGTGTTGATGCAGGATGGAAAGGTAGTAGCCTATGCATCCCGTCAGTTAAGACCGCATGAGGTTAACTACCCAACACACGACTTGGAGTTAGCGGCAGTCGTCTTTGCTCTGAAGATATGGAGACATTACCTGTATGGGGAGAAGTCGATAGTCTACACGGATCACAAAAGCTTGAGGTATCTTCTGACTCAGAAGGATCTGAACCTGAGACAGCGCCGATGGATTGAACTGTTGAAGGACTACGACTGTTCAATAGAGTATCATCCAGGCAAGGCCAACATGGTGGCTGACGCGTTGAGCCGGAAGGTTGTGGCGGACTTAAGAGCAATGTTTGCTCGGTTGAGTCTTTATAACGATGGGAGTCTCTTGGCAGAGCTTCAAGTTAAGCCAATGTGGATCGAGGAGATTAAGGACAAACAGTTAGTGGATGAAGGGTTAAATGCTAAGAGAATGCAAGTTCAAGATGGTGGCTTAGAAGGGTACGGATTGTCTAGTGATGGAGTGCTATGTTTTCAAGGGCGAGCATGCATGCCGAAAGATGAAGAGTTGAGGCGGAAAATTCTCCATGATGCACATAGCAGCCCATATGCTATGCATCCGGGAGGAAGCAAGATGTATGGAGATTTGCGAAATTAGCTCTGTGGCCGGTTGAAGCGTGAGATAACCGAGTTCGTAGGAAAGTGTCCGACATGCCAAAGCGAGTTAAGGCTGAACATCAGTTACCATCGGGACTACTTCAACCGATAAAGATCCCTCAATGGAAATGGGAGAGGATCACCATGGATTTTGTTAGTGGGCTACCCCTTACGCCCAACAAGAAGGATGCGCTTTGGGTAATTGTGGATCGCTCGACTAAATTAGCTCACTTCATGCCTGGTGAGAATGGATTACTCACCCGAAGCTAGCGAAGTTGTATGTGGGTGAAATAGTGAGGTTGCATGGTGTGCCAAGATCGATTATCTTGGATAGGGATCCCAGATTCACGCCAAGGTTTTGGAAAGCGTTGCATCAAGCTTTGGGTACACTAGTTAGATTTCAAGATCGGCTTTCCATCCACAGACTGACGGACACTCGGAAAGGGTGATACAGATCTTAGAAGACATGTTAAGAGGTTGTGTCTTGGATTTTAGTGGTAGTTGGGAAGAGTACCTACCATTAGCGGAATTCGCTTATAACAATAGTTATCAAGCGAGTATTCAGATGGCTCCATATGAAGCCCTATATGGACGAAAATGCCGTACTCCTACATGTTGGACGGAGTTGGGGGAACGACAAGTTCGGGTCCGAGAATTGGTAACAGATCAAGACAAAGTCAAGGTGATTCGGTCAAGGAAGCATCAGATAGGCAGAAGTCTTATGCCGATCTCAAACGCAAGGAAATAGAGTATGCTGTGGGGGACAAGGTCTTTCTGAAAGTGTCGCCTTGGAAAAAGGTGTTGAGATTTGGACGAAAAGGGAAGCTAAGCCCAAGGTTCATCGGGCCATATACGCTTGTAAAGCGTAGTAGGACCGGTAGCTTATCGGCTAGAGTCGCCGCCAGAATCGAATCGAGATCCATGACGTATTTCATGTATCGATCTTTGAGACTCGGTATCGGTCGATCCTTCGCACGTTGTGCCGTGAGCGCGAGATTGAGGTGAACTCGGATTTATCTTTTGAAGAAGAACCGGTTCGCATCTTAGATCGAGATGTGAAGGTTCTACGTGAAAGTCGCGTGCCCTTAGTGAAAGTGCTTTGGCGGAACCATGGGGTGGAAGAAGCTACGTGGGAACCTGAGGATGTGATACGGCAGCAATACCCTCATCTGTTTTAGCTTGGTAATTTCGAGGACGAAATTTATTTTAAGGGGGGTAGAACTGTAACATCCCAAAGATGGGGCTATTTGGAATTAAATTATTTTTCTTATGTTTGAATCACTGTGATATTATTTAAGGAATAATAGGGCTTAGTTAAAGGCTTTGAGTAGGCTCGGTTTGGTAGAAAATATTATTTATAGGCTTAAAAGGCAAGGAGCCTTAGCAGGAGGGTGTTATAAGAATAAATGTGGATAATTTGACACAAAAATCAGCTTGGAAAAGTGGCAAAAAGAAGGTCACTTAAGGGCTATAGATGACGCCACAAGGGGGGAACAAGGGAGCTTGTGTTCGAGTCACGGAAATCCCTCTTTTGCTCATTAGTGGGACGGCACAAGGGAGGAGTTTTCCTCGCTTTAAACTCTTTTATTAATTATTATTAGTAAGGGATAATATGAGCACTTTAAATTGGTTTTAATTTGCTTAAATCGAGATAATAAGGATATTAATTGGATTAATAGGGATTTTTGAGTGATTAATTGGGGATTAATTCAAAATTATTTGAATTAAATTAAAATAAGTGGCCAAGAGGATTTTTAGGTGTTGGCCAAATTTGAACTCCTTGGTAGGAGGAGTGGACGGCAAGGTGTTGGGGTGTCGAATGCTTATAAAAGCATCAATCTATCACTTGTTTCGGTTTTTTCCCATCTTAGCAAGTTGCCGAAAGTCTCAACCCTCCCATCTATTTTCTTTCTCTCAACATCCTTAGCCAAACCTTCATTCCATATCTTTCTTCATTCTCTTCTTCTTCCAACTCAAGCCTAATCCTCTCCCTTGGTGTGCCGATTTTCCTTTTTCCCATTTGGTGTATCTTGGGCCGAATATCAAAAGCAAGGGTGATCCCTTATCTGTATTCTTTCCAATCGGTTTGGGGTAGGTAAGGGTACTAGCTGTATGGGTATTTCTTTTCTCTTTTATGGTTGTTGTTCGGTTGGATGGGAAGACTAACCCCCTTTGAATCGACTCCATCTAGGAACTGCGGGATTTGTAAGCGGTGGGTCGAGTTCCTCAACTTATAGCAATCGGTTTTGGGGTAAGGTGGTAAGATTGATTTTTTTTATTTTTGATATTCATTTAAGTCGAAGGCTACTAAGCTGGTCAAAGTGCCGATTATAGGGTGGTGAAACAAAGGGCTAGTACTCAAGACATTCAGGTAAGGATTCGGGTTCAAAAAGAGAACCCTTTTAAATATTTGGGATGGCCGAATAGGCCATGATACTAACATTATTTTTGGCCGAATATAGGGATAGGTAGATCTAGGTGGCTGACATCACTTTTCAGGATTTAGACTCCTCGTTGGTGACAGGTGTGTACATACACACGTATAACTTGTTAATGTGCTGATTGTTGTGAATGCTATCTTGATTTTATGTAGCATTGGATAATATACCATATCGGTATAGATGGTGATTCGTAAGTACTGTTAATATGAATTTGTTATTCGATGCTTTTGGGAAGCATGATGTATTGATACATGAGATTTAAGTATGTGATGACATGAAACATGTACATATGTGACCGATGGGATTGATGAGTGGAGGGGGCAGAATAATCGTGTCGACGGGCACCAGTGTTTTGGTAACACACCGTGACTACGGTCACCGAGAGGTTTGGTACCTCCAGAGGTTTGGTACCTCATAGCGACTCGTCCCTCGTGGTTAACACCACCGTGGGTTGGCCCCACTTGAGATATGGGATCGCCGCCGCGCTGATTCGGTATCACCGCGATGGTTTGGCCCCATCAATCGATTCGTGTCTCACGGACACCGATGTTTTGGTAACACATCTTGACTATATGTCACCAAAGGGTTTGGCACCACCAAGGGTTTGGTACCACAAATGGGTAGACAAAGTGGCGTTTGGTTGGCTAGGTTGGGGTACATAATATTCTCGCATATTAATCTGTTATATATGTTGTGTATGGAAATGTCTTTAAAACGGGGAAGGGTTACATATCGAGTCTTGGTGACTCCCTTCTCCTTTAACATTTTTCGTGTGACTCGTAGATGGCGGTTGAGGAGCCGGTTGGACTCGAGGTGGCCATGCGGTGGATTTAAATTAAATGAACTTTAATTTTAGTTATGATAAATTTTATTTCCGGTTTTTAGTTTATTTGGATGTAATAAGGCCTCCTGATATTTTATTTTATTTTATTTTTTGTTTTGTTATTCTTCATATGTCGAATAATTGTTTTAAACTATGATTGCCAATATTAAATTAAAGTCACATGTTTTTCCCAAATTAACACGAAAATGTTTTCATAGTGCCATCAGGCACACTCGATATTCGATAATAACTTGGTTGAATTAACTTCTAAATAAATTCTAAGTAAGCTTTTCCAAAAATCTTTTCCACTGTAGCAACTCGGATTCGGCCATAGTGTTTGGGACGGGTTTGGGTTGTTACACAACCGGGATTTCGAGGTATCAAATCTTCATCGAATCGTCATCGAGTCAACATTAATCAAGTCCACAAAGAAAATTACACAATTCATGCAATATTAAAGCATTAAATACCTAATAATTTAATGTTGCATTATTTACACACAAACTTACCTCGGTACAAAATATGGCTAACTAATTCGATTTAGTCCACAACTTTGTTCTTTCCCCGGTCTAGGTCCGAACTTCGTTTTTCTTGATCTATAATAGCAAATTTAGCTCATTTAATTATCACATTGTTCAAACCAGTCCAAAAACCATACTTTGACAAAATTATAGTTTTGCCCTAGACTTTCACATATTTACAAATTAGTCTTTAGGCTTGTAAAATGAAATGTGTCCATTTTCTTTGTTACCCAAGCCTAGCCGAACCTAACACATGCTCATATGAGCCCACATTTTCCTTCAAATTAGATTTTTACTACTCATTTTACAACTTTTACAAAAAAGGTCCTTTTTAGGTGTTTTCATCAAAAATCACTTAGTAAAAGATGTTTATTACACATCAAACTTTCATAACCTACCATGAAACATCAAAACACATGCATGTCACACATGGGTAAATTTTTAAACATGAACCCTAGCTCAAATAAATGGTAGAAATAGCTAGATCGGTTGATAACAACTTCAAAAACGTAAAGAACATTAAAAACAGGGCTAGGATGTACTTAGTATCAAGCTTGAAAAGTGAAGAAACCCTAGCTATGGAGAGCTTCAAATTTTCGGCCCTAGCTTGAAGAAGATGAGCAAAAATTGCTTCATTTTTCCCTTTTTAATCTTTTATTAACCAAATGTCCAAAATGTCGTTTTTACTAAACTTTAAAATTTTACCTACTCATGCCCATTTTTGTCCATAAAAATAGAAATTGGGCAAATTTCTATTTAAGGACCTCTAATTAATAATGCCAAGCTATTTCATACTTAAAGCTTCTAGAATCTCATATTTTGCAACTTTTGCAATTTAGTCCAAAAAGTCAAATTGGACACTTATTCACAAAATTTCTTCATAAAACTTTCACACAATCATGGAAACATGCCATGGACCTCAAAACAATCATAAAAAAAATATTTATACTTTGGATTTATGGTCTTGAAACCACTATTCCGACTAGACCCAAAATCAAGATGTTACAGGTAGCCATGCTATGACTGAAGTCCTTATCGAATGGGTCAATACACTTCCTGAGGACATAACTTGGGAGAATATACAAGACTTGCAGCAGTAGTATCCCAATTTCAATTCTTAAGGACAAGGATCCAATTCATGAGGTGAGCAATTATTATGGACCAAAATAAAAGTCAAGTTTCAGTCAAACAACAATCACGATTTAAAATTTTGTTTATTTCAGTTGTGCTTTTATTTTCCTTGTAAATGCTTCATTTTTAATTTTGTTTATAATACGGTGCGTTTTGGGTTAGGATTTTAGGGGTACAAGGACCATTTAATGAAATAGTGTGTTTTGTCTTGTTATGACAACTGTTATGATTCGTTTTCCTCTTTTTAGCCACCAATCAGGTAGAGAAAGTGGTTATGAAAATTAGAATTGGTTTTTCTCTTACTCTCCGTCTTCTTCTTTCTCGTGCTCTCAATCTCTCTCTCCCCTTCTTTTGTTCTTATCATTTTTCTCAAGTTTTTCAACTGTATCTGTAACACCCCAAACTCGGCCTAGATGTTATGGTCGGATCTAGCATGTCACATCAAAAGGTTGTTTAAAAGCTAAGCGTTCGTTAAAAACTTTGCATCCTTTTTGAAACTCCAAATTTCGTTGTTTGTAAAACAAGGTTTGCTTAAAGTGTATTCTTGGAAAGATGTTATTATTATTTTTGAAGAAAGCTTGTTTATCACAGAAATCTGACTTAATGAATTGCGGAAACGTGATATTTTGAAAACAATTGTTATTGTTTTAAAAATCTGTGATTAACCTATTAACAATTTATAACTAGCAGAATTACCAAATGAAAGTTTAAAAAAGAAAAATCCAATGGCCTTATTACACAAAATATTAACCCAAAATAAGATCATAAAATAAATTAAAACTGAATTTACTAAGTTTCGTAGGAGGCTAATCCGACGTATGGCCACCTCCGAGTCCTCCGTAGCTCCAAATCCTCTAACACCGGGGTTTACTTGCATGGTTAAAAGAAAGGGGGTGAGTTACGAGAACTCAGTGTGTAATCCCCGATATCAGTCACTATCTGGGCTTGAGCCCTTACGGTATCGGTATGGGCCTAAGCCCTATTCAGTAACAAGTTAGGCCTAAGCCCCAAAATCATGGTAATACAAACAAAATGTAGCCCAACCCAATCCAACCATCACACCACCCGTGCCAACAAATTGCACCATGTGGGGATCAAGTCAACCCACCCCGCCAAATGCACCAATATTGCAGTCAAGTTGCTAAACACGGTATATGTGGCTGAGCCATTAAAAATGATATGTGGCATAGGCACTAAAACGGCATATGGCAGAGCCACTTAAAACAACACTTCCTCCAATCATCAAACCCAACCCATGCAACATAGTATGAATGCAGTGTCACACATTTATAAATATATATAAATCACATACACGATGTTTAACCACAATCAAGAGTATAACGGTCATTTTGTCACCTAAGGGTAAAACGGTAATTTTTACCCCTTTGGGGGTATTTCGGTATTTCACCCACTAAGGGCATTTCGATCATTTACCCTCTAGGGGTATTTCAGTAATTTAGCCATCTAACGGCCTTTTCGTTGCCTCGAGCGACTCGAGACCCCTTTCTGGTCAAAACAGTGTAGTTGGGCCTAAAGCCCAATTTCGGCCCAAATGGGCCCACACGCTCGTGTGGCCCATTCTGCTCATTTTAAGCCTTGGCTTTGCGGACTTTGCAGTCGCATCAGTCATTCGGCAATTTTCCATCTGTTTTGTTCATGTGGGCCCGTTAGCCCATTGGGCCCACTTAGCCCGTTTCAGTTCGATAAGGCCCATTACGGCCTTAGATTTGCGAGAGTGCTCATGACACTCTCAACGATCTACCACCGTCATTAGTAGCTCGATTTATCACTACGAGCACCCGAACGCTCGAGTGCCTCGTTTGCCGATGCTCTGGCTTTTCGGCATTTCGGCTTATGCCCAAATCACAGAACATCGCATTATCACAAACAATGGTGTGAGATTACACACCTGATTACGAGTTGTGACTTCCACTACTTCCAAACACCTACGATAACGATTGGTCATTAGTTAGACTTCTCCTTTGACAACCCCAAAAATAGAATTAACCAACTATTGCCTTCACTTACCAACAAACGGTATATCCCCCTTTATGGAGAGTATTCGGCCTACCCCTCCTGGATAAAGAATCAAGTTCCTAGAAATTTTGATGCACAAAACAATGATGTTAGTACATCCCACATTCCACCACCTCCCACAGAGATAAGAGAGAAAATCGAATCTCCTACCCAAGTAGTCACAAAACCCTTAACCATAACGAAATAAGAAAGCGTTTGAGTCACCTTACCCTTACCAAATTACCACAAGATCGGTAGTTGTCCAATAAAGAGTTTCGACCCTCACCACAAGAGAAAAAGAGGGTTTTGGTTTGGAAAAGGGAAGTAGATTCGGCCTAGGCAATAAAATGTTGAGTTAGGAGTTTCGGCTTTGACATAGCACAGAGAGGGAAGAAAGAAGATGAGAGAAAGTAAACCGTTACCTTAGATCAGAAAAGAGCCGAATGGGAAAGAGATTTGGCAACCAAGAGTAGCAACTATGAGTTAATGATGGAACAATTCAGCACTTAGCAGCAAAACAAAAGAACCAAATTCGGCTATGGAGAGAAAAGGCAAAAAAGAAAAAAGAGAAGATGAGAGGAAAATGAAAAGAACAGACGAAGAGAGATGGAGCAAGGGTTTCGGCCAACAGGTGCTCAGGCTATTTTCACAAAGAAACACACGAAAAGTAAGATGGAGATAAGGAGAAGAGACTAAGAATTCGGTAGAAGTAGGTTGAAGAGAAACTGACCCGAAATGCACCAGAAAATGTAACCCAAAAATGTAAAAACTTACAAAAGAAAGCTAAAGGAAATTCGACACTCCCAACACACAAAAACCGAATATACACTCACTCCACCCTACACTAGCCGAAATTCCCCTTAGTTAGCTTCCCACTTTCGGCCAACACTACTCACACACACCCACTCATTGATTTTCTCCACCTTTCTCTCCTACACTTACTCTCCTTCACCCATTTGAACTGCTTGACCAAGTCTCCAACCAACCTTGTAGAGTTTGGCCCCAACTCTACCTCTTGTTCTCCCAAGTCACAAAATAAAAACCACCAATTGCCAACTGTGGGATTCGAACCCCTTCCCTCCATGCTCTCCACTTGACGCCACACTACTTTGCCACAAGCTCCACTTGTGTTAATAAAACACACTCTATTTTACATAAATCCTGCTTCCCACAGCCCTCTCCACTAAAGGGCCAAAAACCAAAATTTTTTCAGGGCTTGGACTCGAACCCGGGCCTCCCTAGAGCCCCCAAACACCCTCAAATAACTAGCTAAACAAGCTCAACACATGCAATTATGCAAACACACAAACCCCTAATTTTTGGGATGTTACAGTATCAGGTTGAATGATTTTAGTCAATGGGTGTTTGTCGATTGATGTTTTATGCATTATCTATCGATGGGTTTTTCAATTTTAGATTAAGGATTATATAATTTGGAATTTTTAACTAAATCAATTTTGTTTATTGTGTCTTGCAATTTACCAATCATTTATTTACAAAATCCACTAGCATTTCCCCATTGTTGCAAAAACCTAGAAGCTTTTACCTCTCTTCTTGTTGATTCCAAATTTGGGTTTCATCTTTTGAAGAGAAAAAGGTGATGGTTTTCGATAATTATATTATTGGCATATTCTTGGTTTCCTTTTTGTCTTCATTTTTCTTGGCATCTCGCAATTCAACAACAACAACAGGAAAATAAAATTCAAGAAAGGTTGTTCTAGCAAATTTAAGATCATCCTTTCAGTATCTTTGCAGGCTTGTTTTGTTGTTGCTGCGGAAATGATGGCAATCACTATATCATAAAGTGTTTTTGGTTAAATTGAATGGTTGGTAAGGCAAAGTTGGCGATTGATGTTGGCTCTTTTGTTTATTTCCAATTTCTAGGCCATGGAATTTGATAGGTATAAGACGGTTAATGTTAAAGGTATTGTGGCATCTTTTGTGTTTTAGTTTTGTTTCTCAAGTTTGGTATGCAATTGTTTAGGTGTGTAACGATCCAATTTTTTTTGGTGATGGAAAATATGATTTCAAAACTCAATTTTCGTAAATTGAGTTTGTGAGATTATTATAGAAGGATTTACAAAGTTAGTATGAGAATATATTAATGAATGATCGAGTAATTAAATGGAAAAAATCGTTAATTATAATTCGAACACTAAATTGTAAAAGTATAATCGCTATTAAATTTTAATTTGAAAAATGCTTGAGGACCCAATTAGTAATTAACCAAAAGGACCAAATGGTTATTTAACCATAGTTACTTATGAGATAGTGGAAGATGATGATATCCATCTAATTTTCATAATTATAATTATGAATATATATGTCTTAAATTAGTAAATTAAGTAAGATTAATTAGGCTAATTAGAATGTTAATCAATGCATAAATAGGAGTTTGAGCGGAGAGATGAAACATTCATCATCTTCACCAACTTGTGCCATCCGAAGAAGAAAAAATATAGGAAATTTTTGTTTGCTTCTTTTACAATTTGGTCCAAAATCCTTAAGGTATTTAAGTTTTTTTTTTTTTTTGAAATTTTTATAGATTTGTGATCAAAGATTGATTAAGTTAGCTCATATATTAGATTTTTAAATTATTAAGTTGATTAAATTAAATTTGGGTCGAGTCAGAGTCTAGTTTCCTATTAAATTTCAAGTGCGAAATTGGGAAATTATTTTTCTTTAGGAGTTGGGGTTGGGGTTAGGGTCTGGGAGGGAAACTCTACCCCTCCCCGCATTGTTGCCATCCTTAGAAACAATGGGATTCTAGTTTGAACATGAGCATCATGAATCAATCTACTATCACAAGTACAGTGGATTTAGTACATGTAGTTCTTATACTATAATAAATAAATATAATTTGATCTTTTTTCTAATCATGATACTCATTTTATTTTTATTTAGGGTAAATTACACCAATAGTCACTCAACTTTGGGGTACCTGACAAAACAGTCACATTGGTTTCATTTCAGTCACTCAACTTTAGAAAAATGACAAAACAATCACTAATGTCATCAAAAAGTGACAAAACAGTCATTGATTAACATTTTCCATTAGTGTCTTAACGGAACCGCCGATGTGGCAAGTTAATTAACTAATGTGGCCAATTAACTTGCCACGTTGGTGAAGCAACTGAAGGGTCAAGGTTTTGGGTGGGTTTAGGGAAAGAACTGAAGGGTTATGATGGTTTAGGGCAAAAAAATAAAAACTGATTGTGATTAAGGGGACGAGGAAAAGAAAATCGAATTGGGAAAAAATTGATTGCGATTTGGGTTCGTTTGGGTTAGAAATTGATTCGAGAATCGATTAACAAGGTTGCTTTAGGGTTAGAATATCGATTTGGTAATCGATTAATAGGGTCTAGGGTTAGAAATTGATTGGTCTTTTCTGTTTGGGGAGAAAAAAAGACAAAACCAGAAAACTATCAGTGTTTTTGGTTCTCAGCGACAATGGTTAATAGAAGAGACGCTCCCAATGTTGTTACATCCACTGTAATGGGTAAGTTTCTGTATTTAGTTTTTTATTTTTTGGATTTAGGGTTATTCTGATTTAGGGTTATTTCGATTTTCTTTTCAATTTTGATTTTGATTTTGGATTTAGGGTTATTTTGATTTTGGTTTCATTTGTTATTAATGTGCATGATAGATTTTGATTTCATTTTTTATTCATATAGGGTTTAGGGTCTGGTTATTAAAGTGAATAACATATACTATGTATGATATGCCATGTGCATGATGTTTATTGTTTATATCAAACTGATGTTTATTGTTTGTATCTGCCATTATTTGTATCCTAGCTGCTATATTGTATGATAGATAGTATCAATTTTGTTATTTACCTTCTATATTGTATTGGTTATTATCTTCCATTGCCTAGGTTTAAGGTTAAAGTGTTTAGTTATTGTCAGCCATGTGCATGACAGAAATGGTTATGTTTGTCTTAAATTGTTTTCGTATTGGATATTGTCTGACAGAAATGGTTAAAGTGTTTGCCTATGTTGTATTAAATGGTTTGGTTGTTATCTGCCTTTATTGATGAGTTATTTTTTGGCAGGTTTAACTGATGACAATTTTAATGAGAGTGAAGAAGAAATGTCTGATTTTGACGTGTCTGGTAGTGATGTGTCTGTTAGTTATGTATCTAAAAGTGATGTGTCTAATAGGATAAGGGTTAATTTAGATGGTTTAAACATGGATGATATAGAAGTAGGTGAACTGTGTGATAGTGATGATTCTAGGAGGTTAGATAGTGCACATGAATCTAACTCAGATGGCCAAAATTGGCCTAAGTTCAACCTAGACAATTAAACTAGTAATACTAAACATAAGGTTAGAATGTTATTTAAGTCCAAAAACAGTCTAAAAGAAGTTGTCAAGCAGTATGGTAGGTTGAATAGTTATTTTATTAAGTTTCCTAAAAATGATCTAAAAAGGTTAAAGGTAGTCAGCAGTGAAAAATGTTTTTGGTTCATATAGGCCTCTAGACTAAACCCTAATGGCCCAACTGACTAGACTTGGCAAATTAGGAGTTCAAACCCTAACCATACTTGCTCTAAAGTCTATAAAAATAAGAATGTAACCTCAGTTTGGATAGGTCAACATTATAAATAAAAATTCATTTCTGATCCTGATTATATTCTCTGAAATCATTGCAACAAGATGTCCAAAGAGATTTGTATTGCGTAGTCTCACTAACCAAATGTAGGAGGGCTAAACTTAGGGCATTGGAATTAATTAATAGAGCTCATAAGGATCAATATGAGAATATTTATGAGTATTTGTTGGAGCTTAAGACCCAAAATGAGGGAACAACATCAATCTATTATCTGGATAACAGGTTGTTTCAAAGGATGTATGTATGTCTGCAGGTATGCAAAGATGGCTGTAATAGGCCAATTTAGCCCGACCCATACAAAAAATAATAAACCTAAAATAATAAAATAAAGTCCAAGTCCAGTCCAAAATATATCATTTGGCCCGATCGGAATGGCCCATTACTTAAAAAGATTGAAGGTCTATCTACAAACTTGACGTATATGGAAGTACAATCTTCAAGGATATGCAATCTTAGATATGATATGAAAATCTTAGATATGATATGCAATCCTAGAAGATATGGTATGCAATCTTAGATATGATATGCAAATCTTAGATATGATATGCAATCCTAGAAGTTATGGTATGCAATCTTAGATATGATATGCAATCTTAGAAGATATGGTATGAAATATTAAAAGATATGATTTTGTAATCTTAGAGATTTAATTTGTAGATACTTTTTAATCTTAGCCGTTGATGTAATTGATCTGTACCGTTGGATTTGGGGAAAGAGACAGAGAGAAAGAGAAGGGAAATTTGGAAGTTGGACACCTTTACGGTACACATGCCAAGTCAAAGAAAATGGATCAGAGATTGGAACAATTCCAAAGAGACATACAAGACCAGAT
Organism: Gossypium sturtianum; assembly: GCA_025698515.1. Classification (NCBI taxonomy): domain Eukaryota; kingdom Viridiplantae; phylum Streptophyta; class Magnoliopsida; order Malvales; family Malvaceae; genus Gossypium; species Gossypium sturtianum. The sequence continues at coordinate 122,911,081 of CM046952.1, forward strand.
GCAAGAACAAATGGCAAAACTCCAACAAGAGATGAGGGACCAGATGTTGGAGGCTCAAAGAAACATGATGGCCCAAATGGTCCAAATGCTGAGTGGGGCAATGGACAAAAGGAAGGGTCCTATAGTTAACGTTGATGACAATGAGGATTTTCCTCGGGGTTTCACCCCACCACATGTACAACCTAAGGAGTATCCCCAAAGGCCACCTGTCACAATTAGGCCTCAACAGGGGCAAGCTGATACTAGACCACCTATGAACTTCCAGGTCGGCTTAGGATCTAACCCAGGAGATAACCCTACCAATCCCGTTATCCCCGATTTGGACATAGCAGAGAGAAAGGGAATAAGAATTGAATCTTTAAGGAAGTTGGAGGATCGCTGTAGATGGTTGGAAGAAAAGTTCCAAGCTTTGGAAAATGCTGATCATCACCATGGTATTGACGGAAAAGACTTGAGTTTGGTTCCAGATTTGGTGCTTCCTCATAAATTCAAGATGCCAGAGTTTAAGAAGTACAACGAGACTAGCTGCCCTGAAGCCCATATCACTATGTTTTGTAGACGCATGACTGGCTACGTGAACAATGATCAACTTTTGATTCATTGTTTCCAAGATAGTTTAGTGGGGGCAGCATCTAGATGGTATAACCAAATCAGCCGCGCTAATATTGGCTCCTGGAGAGACTTAGCCCAAGCCTTTATGAAGCAGTACAATAATGTCACAGACATGACGCCTGATAGAATCACTTTGCAAAACATGGAGAAGAAATCAAATGAAAGCTTCAGGCAGTATGCGTAAAGATGGAGAGAGGTTGCCATGCAAGTTCAACCACCACTCCAAGAAAAGGAGACTACAATGCTCTTCATCAATACCTTGAAGGCTCCCTTCATCACTCACATGATAGGAAGTACCACCAAGAGCTTTGCGGATATAGTGATGGCAGGAGAGATGATTGAAAATGCCATAAGGGGTGGTAAGATTGAAGCAGGGGAAACCACTAAAAGGTCTGCTCTTAGGAAAAAGGATGACGAGGTGAATAATATGAGTACATACAACAAAGGGTACTCAAGAGCAATTACTGTTAACCAGCCAAAGGTAATCACTGCTGGGCAACAAGGGTCAGTGAGACAAGAGTCGGGCGCAAGGCAAAACTCAGAAAAGCTCCAATTCACGCCAATCCCAATGACTTATAAGGAGCTATATCAGAGTTTGTTTGATGCACACGTGGTGTCTCCATTTTATTCGAAACCATTGCAACCTCTGTTCCCCAAATGGTATAACGAGAATTCCCAATGCGAGTACCACGCGGGAATAAAGGGTCATTCAATTGAAAACTGTACTACGTTTAAAAAGTTGGTTGAAAGGTTCATTAAAATGGGAATTGTGAAGCTTGACGATTCATCAAAACCTGATCACTTCGATGAGGTAGTAAATGCGATAATTGAAGGAGGAGACAAGAAAGTTGCGACCCCTTGAAGAAATCAAAAGTGAAGAGGGAATCAGGGAATAAAGTTTCCAAGCCCTTGTATACTTGGGAGTGTTTTGAATAATGGGATTGTGGAAGAGATCTCTGTATTTTTAGAGTTAATCTAGAGTAATATTCAAAACACGCTTGTTGCCTTAAGCCTAGAGGCAACAAGACCCCTTTTGTGAAATAGGCTTGTGTCCTAAATTCTTATTTCAATAAAATGCATCTTTTATTCTTTCCATATATAGATTCTTTTGCTTTTGGACTTTCTTTCAAATATTCTTTTATTCATTCATATCATACAAATAACCATTCTTTGAATCATTTATTCTTTGGATTTGTTTGCCTTCGTACCTAGGTACCCAGATATCAACGACATGAGCGACGTTGTTACTGACTCCCTTTTTGAATAAGATACGGGTTTAGGGGATCTAAGGACTTTGAAGATAATAGAGATTGTAACATATCTTCTAATTTGTTAAGAATGGATTAGCAAGATGAAAAACAAACCTTACTTAACAAAGGGTCAGCAGATATTATGAGCCTGGAAAAGGGGTGAAGATCGAAACACAGCTCACCATAGAAATAATGCGAGACATCATTGAATTATTTTCAAGAATTCAAAGATGTTTTTGCACGATCATATCAGGACATGCCTGGGCTACTAAGACGCAGGCTTAACATAAGGATCGGGTACTGCTGATCTACATAGAAAGGGATGGTATCAGCTATGTCGTATTTAAGGAGACAAGATTCATGTGCCTTCTCCAGTTCTTCGCAAATTTTCCATCTGTGGGGCATGGATGTGATGGGGCTAATCTCGGCAGAAGTTTTTAGCCAATAGTGATTCATCGTCATGATCATTGTTTACTTCGCTAAGAGGGTGGAAGTAGCTTCTTATGTTAATGTTACAAGGTCGAAGTCAGTAAATTCTCAAAAAGAAAAGAAAAGAAAAGAAAAGAAAAAGATCAAGATGCTAGCAGAATGCCATAAAAGATCACGTTTAAATAACTATACAAAGTCAAAGTTTATAGTTTGTCCAAAGATCAGGCAGCATATCACAGTGCATCAAAAGTTTCCAAAAAAAATGAAAAGTGGCTAAGACTTGTAAAGATTGGCATAAGAAGCTATCACTACTCTCTATGATTATTGAACGTTGGTCAGGACCTTTGCCGGGGCAACATCGTACACATTGGTTTATAGATTTGAAGCGTTTTTTATCAAATAAACCTAATCGAAGGAAAGGTTAAAAGCTATTTGCCACGGCCAGATGATGCGAGCTTATGTTAAAGAAGTTCATCTTAGGGAATTTCACCAAGAAACCTGATGTTGAAAAAGATTTTTCTTCTACAAAAAGATTTTAGAGGAAAGCATATGCCGAACTAGGAGCATTGATATTGACCGAGACAGATGGTGAAGATTTGCCCAATCCGGTGAATTCAGGTTTAGTCAAGAGGTATTTTACTTGAAAGAGGAAAGACCAAAGTGAAGACCCGTAAAGGGCACCTCAAAAAAAAAAAAGGAGAGGCCAAGGCGAAAACCCGCAAAGGGCGCTTTGAGACCAAAGGGGCTTTGAGCCGAAAACCCAAAAGGGCGGTTCAAATTTTGATCAAAGATAGGGCATGTGGTAGTCTTGGTATGCCTGAATTAACAATGAGGAGGTATGCTGCGTCTTGGGGCATCGACAAAGTACTCCGGATCCCCTAAACACATATTGAGCTTAAGATGGTCCTCAAGAAGTTTGAACAGAGAAGCTCAGGCTGCGATATCTGGGGCACCTAGCTTCCATCTTACCCATTTTTGAATTTGTTATCTTTGATTTCTTTATTCTTTTCAAAATACACCTAAATCAATTTTCTTTTATTTGCCTTGGTTATCTTTGATTAACTTATTTGTTTCGAGCTATCCTCCTGATTAATTTCTTTCTTGTCCATTGTTGTGATATTTTTCAAGCATTTTATATTGAAATAACGATTATTGGACTAATAATATTTTCATAAAAAGAGTTTTGTATATTACTCTGGAGGCTTCTAAATAATATGAGAATCTAAAACAGGACTATTGTTTAGAACTCACCAAGCCTAAGGGTTGGAAATATTGAAAGATGATTAGCTCTTCGGATCCTTATTGGATAAGACATTTTGTCGATGATACCATTTCAAAAAATGACGGGCAATGTCAACATAGGAATAAATGGGGATCATTCTCAGAAAAGAAAAAGGATACCCTACATTCGTGCAAATTTCAGGCACATACATCTGGTCATTACACCTATGAAATGGTGAAACAGATTAAATTAAACATAATACAATCCATACCTCTGAGTGGTAACGGGATGGATGAGGAAAACCAAATGCTATTCCCCTGAAATTGCAGTGGGTGGTACAGATAAATGGGCGGTGTCCATTGGAGCGTAACATGATCGTTTCTTTGGGTTTCTCGTCGAAGATACCAAATTAACGAGAAAGCATGGTAGCACATTAGTGATAGAAACTTGATGAACTTTGAACAATGACAACCCAAACATTAAATAGGGATCATTCTCACACTTCCAATTAGGAGCCTTTGATTCATTCCATCATTGTATCCTAATCGTTGTACAAAAAAAAAAGAGAGAAAAAGAAGGAAATTATTCTCATGACATTCTGCATTCATGCAAATGTCGTTCATAATACATTTAGTTAGAAGCATTAAATTCATTCCGATCATGCATCCTAATAATCATTCCCATGACATTCTGCATTCATGTAAATGTCATCCATAAGACATTCGAGTCTACAAGACATGTCCCTCAGAGGACGGTGTAGCAAACTAAAAAGTTCAGATTTTGTTCCCTAGAGATGATAGTGGAGCAGGCTGAAGATTGAAGTCTTCCAGAAGATAGTAAGGAAGCAAACCAAAAAATTTAGATTTTGTTCCCTAGAGATGGTAGTGGAGCAAACTGAAGATTGAAGTCTTCTTGAAGATAGTAAGGAAGCAAACCAAAAAGTTCAGATTTTGTTCCCTAGAGATGGTACTGGAGCAAACTGAAGATTGAAGTCTTCCTGAAGATAGTAAGGAAGCAAACCAAAAAGTTTAGATTTTGTTCCCTAGAGATAGTAGTGGAGCAAATCAAGATTGAAGTCTTCTGAAGATAGTAAGGAAGCAAACCAAAAGTTTAGATTTTGTTCCCTAGAGATGGTAGTGGAGCAAATCAAGATTGAAGTCTTCCTGAATATAGTAAGGAAGCAAACCAAAAGTTCAGATTTTGTTCCCTAGAGATGGTAGTGGAGCAAATCAAGATTGAAGTCTTCTCAAGATAGTAAGGAAGCAAACCAAAAGTTCATTTTGTTCCCTAGAGATGGTAGTGGAGCAAACTGAAGATTGAAGTCTTCCTGAAGATAGTAAGGAAGCAAATTGAAAAGTTAAGATTTTGTTCCCTAGAGATGATAGTGGAGCATGTAAAAGATTGAAGTCTTCCTGTAGATAGTAAGGAAGCAAATTGAAAAGTTCAGATTTTGTTCCCTAGAGATGATAGTGGAGCAGGCTGAAGATTGAAGTCTTCTTGAAGATAGTAAGGAAGCGAATTGAAAAGTTCAGATTTTGTTCCTTAGAGATGATAGTGGAGCAAACTGAAGATTGAAGTCTTCCTGAGATAGTAAGGAAGCAGACTGAAAAGTTTAGATTTTGTCCTCTCAAGATAGTAGTAGGGCAGACTGAAGATTGTAGATCTGGCATTCTTGAGATTGCAGTGGAGCAGATTAAAATAGCAGATCTGGCATTCTTGAAGTTGCAAGAAGCAGATTGAAGACATCAGACTTATTGAAATCAAGATGAAGTTCCAAGTACCGTTGAAGTTGCAGTGGGGTTGGAAGCCATTTAAAGAAAGCAATGACCAAGAAGTCAAGGCTCAACAAAGACCGGGCAAAATTGGGCCTTTTATAGTTTTTGCTCTATTCTCGTTACACGAAAATGAGCAAAGAAGGGCAGCTGTAATAGGCCAATTTAGCCCGGGCCCATACAAAAAATACTAAACCTAAAATAATAAAATAAAGTCTAAGTCCAGTCTAAAATATATCATTTGGCCCGATCGGAATGGCCCATTACTTAAAAAGATTGAAGGTCTATATACAAGCTTGACGTATATGGAAGTACAATCTTCAAGGATATGCAATCTTAGATATGATATGCAAATCTTAGATATAATATGCAATCCTAGAAGATATGGTATGCAATCTTAGATATGATATGCAAATCTTAGATATGATATGCAATCCTAGAAGTTATGGTATGCAATCTTAGATATGATATGCAATCTTAGAAGATATGGTATGAAATATTAAAAGATATGATTTTGTAATCTTAGAGATTTAATTTGTAGATACTTTTTAATCTTAGCCGTTGATGTAATTGATCTGCACTGTTGGATTTGGGAGGCTCAACTATAAATAGAGGCCTCTCCTTCATTATAGACACACTTGGAATGACACTTGAATTGGGAGTAATAAAATTTCTAGAGAGCATTCACTCAAATTCTCTCTTTTGCTTCTTATTTTCTCGTGGCTTGTTCTTATTTTGTTCTTCGCTCATCTTCATTTCTTTTTGAGTTGCTTCCATTCGAGTTAGATTTTGGTGGAGGAATTTCGTTGAATCCTCATATTGCGGGAGTTAGGTTGAACTTATGCGTTTTTTTAAACTTTTTTTCATTTAATTGCTTAATTATTATTTATTTATTTATTTTAATTATTTTAAACTTGTTTTTCTTTTTTGCTTTTCCTTATTTACATTAAATTGTTTTTTTTCAAATCTTTGTTTAAAAATATGTATCTCCTTTAATTACCACATTTTATCCAAAAGTTTTTCTTAAATAAGGCAATGTTTTGTATTTAGAAATTCGGGAACTAGTGCCCTAACGTGCTGGGTTGCGATTTTCCGTTTGGCTAAATAACTAAATATCCTTTTAACAAGTTTTGTAAATCATGAGATGATTTTGATTACGAAGGTTTTAAAATATCGTGTGCTATCGTGCTGGATGTGATGTTTATATTCCTTCGGAACAAAGAAATCTCAAATTTTAACTCAAATTGCTCGAAGTTTTTTTTAGAAATCATATTTTTAAATTCTTATTAAATCTCAAACATTTCGGACATGATTCTATCGATTAGGTACAAATTTTTTGGCGTTATGAGGGTGCTAACCCTTCCTCATACGTAAACTCGACTCCGAACTGTTTTTTGTTTTTTTTCGTGGACCAAAATCAAATTTTTTTAAAATAAAATGTTTTGCAAGGTGATCCAATCACACCTAAATAAAAAGGGATTGGTGGCGACTCCCACTTTTGTTTTTAAAAGTCGACCCCGTTTTCTAAAACTTTAAAATGGTTTCGACAATGGCTATAGGGTTGGTTATAAGAGGATAATAGGTTTAGATGGATGTTTCTTGAAGGGCTACTATGGTGGCTACTGTAATATCCCTAAACCGAGTCTAGTAGTTTTGGGTATATTTTTCGGGTTCTGAGAGTAAAACTAGGAATTGATGGGGTGTCTAGTACTTTTTAATTTAATTTAGGAGGTTAGTTTCATCTAAAATCGATTAAAAAATAATCTGAAAAAATAAAAATATTTTTAGAAAATTAATTTTAAAGTAATTAAATAATTATAAGTTAAAATCAGTAATTTTGGTCAAAAAAGAATTTTAAAATAATTTTTATTGGGGGTTAATTTGAGTTAAATTTAAATATTAATTAAATTTAATTTAATTGTAAAACAAGGGAAAATTTAGAGTATTTATTTGGAAAATTAACCTTAAAATTCAGAATTTTGGAGGGAAAAGATTAAATGGTAAAACAAAGGAAATGTGGGAGTGGCCATTAGGCAAATTTCCCAATTTTTAAATTCTGGTGGGTTGTTTCAGTTTTAAAAACAATGCATCTAGCCTACTTTTCGCACCATTTACATCATATTAGAAAGCTATAAATTTCGTTTTCTTTGCATGGTTTTAAATATCTATCATCAGAGAATAGATCCAATTAATTTCCTTCTCAAAATTCTCTCTCAATTCACCCAAAATTATTCTCAAAAGTAGCCAAAATTATTCTGAAATTTCTCAAGCTTCTTAAATCAAGATTTTCAATCAACGAATTTAGAGTGAATCAAAGGTAGTCTTCAATCCTAAACTTGTTTTTATGAAGATTAGAAACATTTTTATATGATTTGAGAGTCAATTAAAGGATTGTTTTTATCAATGTCATCTTCTTTAAAAGGTTAAGGTGCTTTAATGGTGGATCTTGATTTTTGAGAGGAAATCCACAAATCAATGGATGTTCCAACTCAAAATGGATCTATTATAAGATTTTTTGTTTTATTTATCAAGATTAAACATGATTTGTGAGGTAATTTGCAGAAATCCGAATTTCATCATCTTTTTGAATTAACTTTACGGATTTTTGAAATCTGAATTTCATCATCTTTTTGAATTAATTTTCCGGATTTTTGTGAGATTGATGCTTAGTTTATGAGTAATTGGTTTAGTATTGATGTTTGAAAGTGATTAGGAGGGTTGGAGAGGTCAATTTTGTAAGGAATCGAGTTTTCGACTTGATGTTACAAATTCGGTAAGGTATCTTTGTGAGTGAATTTTTATTAGCATAGTTAATTAAAAATTGTGTTTAATATAGCTTTGGAAAGGTGATAATGTCTACTTTACCTCTGTTGAAGCTCTAAATCTTGAAGAGGACCGAGATAACCGGAATTGAAGCTCGAAATTGCCTAGTTGATCACTTGTTGTGATAGAATAAAACTGTGTGGTGAGTTTTTCTAAGGGAAATTTTCTAAATTGACCTTCAATTATGTTTAATTAGTAGCTTAATTAACAATTTCAATTAATTAATTATGGTTGAATGGCTAATTTTACAAGATTGATATTATATGTGCACAAATTGAATTTGTATTGAAAAAAAAAAAGGTAAGTGAGTTTTTGGGTGGTGTTGTGCTATTTAAATAAATTAATTTCAAGGATGATTTTAAGCATGTGTACTAAAATTTTTTATCATGATATGTTGATGTTTAAATTGGTAACTGGATATGGGAAATTGATGAATGAGTTGCTTGATTTAATTGGATGCTAAATGGCTATGTTACAAGTTATACATAATCATTTTGTCATATTAATTGAGCATAATAATGACTGATTTGTATGCTATATTTGACTGAGTATATTGACAATATGTATGGTGGATCCGTTGGATATAGTTGGCATGGCATAGGATTTGTGGGTACTCACCTTTGTTTGTGACATTGTGAGCATATGGCTCTAGGTGGACTGATTTGTTTGGAGTAGATAATGGAGTGTTGAGCATGAGTCTCCACTCAATGGGTTATTTGAGGCGCTATAAGGGAGTGTGTGCTTCGGCCCGCTCAACTTGGTGGACTGTATTTGATATCTATAGGAGTTTGGAGATCTATTTGTCCGATGTATGATCACCCAATTAAGCTATGAAAAGTGTATGCCAATGTATTCATGTGTGATTTTTGCTATACGAATTGATGATTGAAAGCCATGAATGATTGATTTTTGGTATTGAAAATGCTTATGAAAATTAAATTGACATGTTTAATTATTTTTGGCTGACAATTGGCGAATGGTTGGTTGTGAATTAAGCATGAATTGGATGTTAGTTTACTTGTTGTTTTGATTAACATTCACTGAGCCTTTGGAAGCTCACACCTTCACATTTGTGTAGATAATCGTCGGGATTGAGGAGCTAAGGAGCCGAGCAAGAGGGTTTCAAGAGATTTAGGATTGGTAGAGACTTTATTACGCATTTTAGAGACTGTAGTCGGGCATTGTGGAACTCTGGGGAATTAGTTTGATTTTGGTTGTAAATGGACATTGGACATTGGAAATTTATTTTAGATTGTTTTATATTAATTTTGTGGCATGTTTGAGTTTGATTATTTACCGATTTACTGTATATTGTTGCTTGATAACACAGTGATTGATAACACAGTGTGTGAAGCATGAAATTTATAATAACGTTTGTTTGATTGAATCTTCCATGGAGTGGTTTACTAGCGACTAAGGTATACCACTTATTCTATTTAATCGGTGTTTGATGTGCATGAAATTAATTGCCTATTTCTATTTAATTGAGGCTTAATTGATGTTAGTAAATTCAATTGAAGTTGTGTCTATATGTATGTTAGTTAATCCTAGTTAAATCGGGTTAAATTGGCCATTTAATTATGCAAAATCGGGTTTTAGAATGAGCTTTTCGCAAAAATAGGTGCAGTGGTTTTCACACGAGCGTGTGAAGGGTTGCACATGGGCGTGTGGGTAAGTGTCACGAGCGTGTGGAAACTAGAGTTATTACACACGGGCGTGTGTGATCTACTAAAAAGTTTTTCACGACATTGACATGGGCATTTAATGACACATGGTCTTGGGGACACGGCCGTGTGGGTTTTTGGGGTTTGAATCATTGTCTTTTTAAATTGGTATTCTAATTTGTTTATGTTACAATTTAGTCCTGAAATTGAGTAGTCTAATTAGAGCCCTAGATGATAAGGAAAGTTCGTCAAAATTTTAGGATTAGTCTCATAATGGGTACAACTTGATAGAAACACACTTAATTTGTAAATTGGAATAGTACCTAATAGTTGGTATTTATTATAATTTAGTACCTAATAGTAAAAATTGTATTAGACATAGCAAATGAATTCAATTGAAGCTGAAATTTTTAGGCTTGCATAATTTTGACTAAAAAAAGGTTGGTAAACATTTAGATCTAAAATCGGATTAGTTTTATCGTAGGTGGTAAAATGAAAAAAATGCCCTTAGGTTAAATTACCTAGGAAAATTTTAAAATTGGCTCATAATTTGCTTCCGAATTAATAAATAACTTATATTTAGATAAGATTGAGGTGTTACAAGGTCGGGGTGTATCTTGGGTGGTCGTTAGCCGGAGACTCACTTAGGTGGCTAATGTAACGCTTCGAATTCGGTTCAGTCCGTTTCGATCGGGTTTGGGGTGTCACAGCTACTTACTTGCAACTATTAGGATAGATGCAAATAATGGCATCAATCCTATTGCAGATGCTGTTGTCGAAAGTGAAAATCAATCATCATAGCTCTGGTTCTTGGAGTTGCTTGCACTAGACTTGGGAATTGTGAGCTCATACCAGATATCTTTCATGTCTAACAAACAAAAGGTAAAACTCTATTTGTTCATCTTGTTTTATGTTGTTTTTGTTTAGGGTTTAGGGTTTGTCAAAGAATTAAACTGTATTTGTTCTATTTTTAGGGACTTTTAGAAGCAATATATATATGTTGTTTCCTAATGCAGAAACAATATACTATATTAGACACCTACATGCCAATTTCAAGAAGGCTGGTTTTCGAACAAAGAAATTAAAAGATTTTCTTTGGAAAGCTACTAGAGCAAGCACTCCAAAGGATTTTGAAGATGTCATGGCTGAACTAAAGAATACCAATTAGCATGCTTATGATTGGTTGAAGGAAAAGAACCCTACTCACTGGTCAAGGTCCCACTTCTCAATTAGGACCTAGTCTAACATGTTGGTGAATAATCTATTTGAATGCTTTAACAAGGTAAACCTCTATTTTTTATGTTTCTTACTAATCATTAGCAGTTCACTAATACTTTATGTTGCTTACTGGCAGGTGCTACTGGAAGCAAGAGGGAAACCTATTCTGACCATGATGGAAACAATAAGGGCCAATTATCTTGCTGATTGTCAAGAAGAAAGAAGAAGCTAAAAAATGGAAAGGAATGTTGTGTCCAAAGGTCAGGAAAAAGCTAGATGTCAATATCAAAGATTCACTGAGGTAAAGTTAACCTTTTTAATCTTTATGGTGCCTTTATCCTGCCTTTATGTTGCTGGTCACTGATAAACCGTAAAAGTAACATATTTTAATCCCACATTTAGCATACTTTTGGATGATTTATCCCTTGATTTATGTAAAAAGGTGCTCTTAATCCTTTCTTTTCATGTTTTATACTCAGGAAAGCACCGGAGGATGGAAAGAACGAGAAACGGGCTCAAAACGGACCAAATTGGGCCAAAGTGAAAATCGACACGGCCTGGACTTGAGCCAACACGGCCATGTCTCCTTGATAGACTAGAACACGGCCTGGCCACAATTTACACGGGTGTGCCAGCTTATTAAAAGTCTGAACACAGCCTAAAGACGATTCACACGGGCGTGTGCCATGGCCGTATCCCTGTCGTGGAGAAGAGAAATTTCACTCGGAAAAGGATACTTAGAGGCAAAGAAACCTATTTCAAAAGCCTATATAAACACCCTAAGTATAACCTAGAAGAGGGCGGTGAGCTAGGCCAAGGAGCCGAGCCGAAAAGGTTAGATTTGTGGGAAACACTCAAAGATAGCCAGTTGATCCATCTCAAGAAGCCGGAATTCTACTCAAGACGACGGATCTCTCCTTCAATTCCTTCAGGGGGTTTTAGGGATGTCTTATGTTTTATTTTATCTTTTCTTCTGAGATGTTTTCTTTTATTGTTATGAACTAAACCCTTCAGATACCTGAAGGGGATGAAACTTATATGAAACTTGTTATCGTTTGCTGAACTATATGATAAATACTTCATTTGTTCTTAATTATGTGTTCTTAATTCTTGTGTTGATATTTCTGGGATATTGATTCAAGTTTGATGTGCTTAGGTGGAGGAGAAAAAGTCCCTGCTTAAGAGTAGATCTAGCGTAATTAAGCGGAGTTGATCGCGCGTCTAGAGATAGGGCGACGAGATTTTTCCGGATTAGGGTGAAACCTAATATAGGAGTCCAAAGATCGAGTTAATGCAATTCTAGGGGTTTTAATTAGAAAGAGATTTCAATTAATCAACCTAGGGTTAGACGTTATTCGCTTCGAGAGAGGGTTTAATATACATTAGGGAGTCTTACGGATCAAGTCAAGTGAATAAATCGTCTGGTTCAGAGTTAGATAACAAGTGATGTAACACCCCAAACCCGGCCCAAACATTACGACCGAATTTGGTATGTCACAGAGAAAACCAATTTTGAAAAATCCCTTTTAAGCCGATTTAAGTTTTGTCGAAAGCATCTTCATTTTCAATTATCTCGCTAAAACCATACTTAGTTTGTTTTAAAAATATTTATTAAGTCAAGTTGTTACAGGTTTCAAATGTACCCGATGGCACTTTAAAACATCTTGCGTTTGATTTGAGAAAACATGTGCACCCATTTTAATATTATTAAATAGTTTAAACAAAATATTCAAAACATGTAAAGATAATAAAAATAATCCTAGGAGGCCTTATTACAACTTGATTAAAATAAAACCAACAATAAAAATAAAATAGACTAAAATTCAAGTTCATTAAATTCAAATCCCACTGCATGGCCACCTCGAGTCCATCCGGCTCCTTATCCGCGATCTACGTGTCACCTGAAAAATGTTAAGGAGAAGGTGAGTCACCAAGACTCAATGTGTAACCCTTCCCCGATTTAGTGCAACAACATACACAATTTATAACAAATTAACATGCACTAAACCATGCACCCAACCTAGCCATCCAAACACCTTTCTCTACCCCGTGTGGTACCAAACCACTGGTGGTGCCAAACCACTGTGACTCGAAGTCACAAATCAAATGATGGGGCCAACCCATCGTGGTGATACCAAATCACCGGCGTCAATCCCATAATGTAAATCGTGGGGCCAACCCACTCGTGGTGCTAAGCCACTGGGACGAGACGCTATGAGGTGCCAAACCTCTGGAGGTGCCAAACCTCTGGTGACCGTAGTCACAATGTGGTACCAAACCACTGGTGTCCGTCGACACGAATATCACTGCCCCCTCCTCTCATCAACCCACATTAGTTCATGATATATATATAACAGAATTCATGCCAACATGCATTTAAATCGCATATACCAAATATGCCATGCTTTCCAAAAGCATCAAATAGCAAACTCATACGAACAGAGTCTTACCTGAATCATCGCTTATATCGTTATGGTATTAAATCCAAAGCTACATAAACCAGATTTAGCATACACAAACATTTAGCACAGTTAATCAATCATAAAGTGTGTATGTACACACCTGATTCTAACGCTAACTCTAAACCCCCAAAGAGTCAATCGGCCACCCTTGCTTTCTTGTCCCTATATTCGGCCAACCACAAGGTTAGTGCCATGGCCTATTCGGCCAAACCAAAACAATTGAAAAGGGTTCCTTGTGAACCCGAAACCTTACCCAAACGTCTTTGAATACTAGCTTCAGCACACGATATACGATTCTGCTTCACCTCCTACAATCGGCCATCATCAATATTACTAGCCTTCGGCTTAATCGAATACTGAATAAATAAAGTAGATCCTTACCACCTTACCAAAACCGATTGATCAAAGATGATGGATTCACTTGCTCGCTTCCAAATCCCGAAGGCCCTATAACCAATCGGTTTCGAAACAAGTGATTAGCACCCTTAACAACAATTGCCGAAACCAACTCTTACCTTTGTAAAAGTCGACAGAGAACAGAGAGGGAAGAAATAGCCATTCGGCTACCAATACTTACCTTCTCCAACGATTGAAAAAGACAAACCCAAGGAGATCAACACCTCTCTAATATTCGGCCAAAGAGACACTAATAGGGGAGGGGAATTTCGGCACACCAAAAAGGGGAGATTTGGCTATAGTGGAAGAAAGAAAATAATGGATAAGGGGAATAGGAGTTTCGGTTTTTAGAAGATGAGGAAGGAGAGAAAAATAATTGAAGAGGAGGGAGTAAGGAAGAGATTCGGCTACTTGCAAAAATGGAGAAAAGAAAAACAAGATGATAAGTATGTGCTTTTAAAAGAATTCGGCACCCCCCCAAGCTTGCCGTCCACTCCTCTTGAACAAAGAGTTCAAAAATTCGGCAACTCCTTGAAACCCTCTTGGCCAACCATTTGAATTAATTCAAAATAATTTGAATTAATCACATGCCTACTTTTCCTCCTTGCCACCTATTTAAGATTATTCAAATAATAATCCCATTAAAAATCCCTATTAATATCCTCATTATCCTTATTTTAAGGAGTCCACATGCCGTCCACCTTCTCTCCACCTCTTCACGCCAGCATAAAAAAATAAAACTCCAAACTGGTGCCCCCATGGTTCGAACATGGGACCTGATGGAGCAAGCTGCAATAACGCCCCTAGCCACTCTGCCAAGGCATTTCTTTGTGACATAACCCGTCACAATTTCTTTTTAAGGGCTCCTTCGTTAGCTCCCCCTTGTCTTAACGCCAAAAGCCAAAAATAAAAACACGCCTACTGCTGCTCGCGTCGCTCGAACCCGAGACCTGCTCCAGGCGTCACTTCTAGGCCCTTAAGTGGCGCATGGAAGCCACTTTACCAAGGCTTGTGTTTTGTCCAAAAGCGCCTATAACTTCTCTTAAGACCTCCTGGCCCACTTCCTTCCTAACGCAAAAGGAAAAATAAAATACTCCCATGCCATCCTCAAGACTCGAACTCTGCACCCTTGTTGGCGCTATTCCTAGGCCTTAAGTGGCGTCCTTAAGCCACTTTACCAAGCCCCCTTTCGTGACCCAAAATGCCCACAAATTATTCTTAAGGCCTCCTCAGCCTAATTTCCTCTTTTTACACTTAAATCCAAAATTTTTTTCCAAAGCTTTCACCCTCATTCTAAAGTTCTAAAAACTCTTAAAACATCTCCAAATACCCTTAAAACCCACTAGCACTTGGGTTATGCTCCAAACGCATAACCCCTAATCTAGGATGTTACAAGTGAAGTCTAGGTGGATTCTTCCTGAGGGTATCGTCTTAATCAACTGAGTTTTTCCAGCAGTATTTCCCCAATTCATTCTTTTTGTCTTTGCGTCTTTAGCTTAGTAGTTAGTTAAATTTAGATTAAATAACAACTTCACTTATTTTAGGCTAGATAATAAAAAGAAAGTTAGTATTAGTACTTTTGGTTCCTTTGGGTTCGACAATCCGGTCTTGCCTAAGCTATACTACTGTTCGATAGGTGCACTTGCCTCAATCGTTGTTATAGTTAGTTCCAGGTTCGATCGTTATAAATTTAAAACTCTGAAATCAACGATCAAGTTTTTGGCGCCGTTGCCGGGGAACTAAAATATTAAGAACGCTCAATTTTTATTACTCTAGCCATATTTTATTTTTGCAATTAAATTTTATTTTTATTTTGCTAATTTTTCTTTATTTGCTTTTGACAGGTAATTTTAGTTTATAGAGGAGATGGCACTGAATAACTATCAGTGGCAAGTTATGAGGACAACACCAACAAAAGTCGCCAGATTTTTCAACCTCGACGCAGTAACCATGCTATCAACACAGATAGAGATAATGAATAAAAAGCTTGATAGTTTGTGTTCGTCGCAGGTACATCAAGTAATGCAGTGCGACGCAAGTGGAACTGTGGCGAATCCTGAGTACCCACCCTACCAACCGGGCACAGAAAGCGAACAGATGAACCATATAGGTAATAATTTCAGATATAATAATAACTCTGATAGTAATACTTATAATCCATGTTGGAGGAACCACCCAAATTTTTCATGGGGAGGTCAAGGAAATTAAGGAATTCAAAGACAACAACCTCCTCAAAATTTCCAAAATCAGCTCTATCCACAGGAAAAGAGGCTGAACCTTGAAGAGATGCTGACAAAATTCATGGCAGCCACAGATAACCGTCTCCAAGACACTGAAACCACCCTTAAGAATCAACAGGCATCAATTAAGGGGATCGAAAGTCAAGTTGGGGAACTTACTAAGACAGTTGGATAACTTGAAAAGTTAATTTCCGAAAGACCGCAAGGGCGTCTACCAAGCAACAATGAGATTAACCCAAAGGAGCAAATCCAAGCCATAACAGCTCAAGAAAGTGGAGGGTTAGACGGGCCCAATTCAAGGCAAGAGAATGTGGTCAAAGAAGGTAAGGTTGAGGTAAGTAATAATAAGCCAAAACCGGTAATCAAAGAGTACAAACCTCGCATACCATACTCTGAAGCATTAAGGAGAGACGACACAGAGGAACAGTTCGGTAAGTTTCTTAAACTTTTAAAGAAATTACATATTAACTTACCGTTAGTTGAAGCTCTTACGCAGATGTCAGACTCTAGAAAATTCCTAAAAGAGCTGTTGACGAAAAAGCGAAGGATAGACGAAGCATCACATGTGGAACTAAACGCAATGTGCTCGACAATCTTGCCAAATAAACTACCACGGAAATTAAAAGATCCAGGGAGTTTTACAATTCCATGC
Source organism: Gossypium sturtianum (assembly GCA_025698515.1). Lineage (NCBI taxonomy): Eukaryota > Viridiplantae > Streptophyta > Magnoliopsida > Malvales > Malvaceae > Gossypium > Gossypium sturtianum. The sequence goes on from CM046952.1 coordinate 122,927,821, forward strand.
TTAATTGGTAGTTTATCTATTGATAATGCGTTAGCTGATTTAGGGGCAAGCATAAATGTCATGCCTTATAAATTGTTTAAACAACTAGGTCTAGGGAAACCCAAACAAACTAGGATGAGCATCCAACTAGCTGATAAAACTGTTAGAATTCCTAGGGGAGTTATCGAAGATGTTCTTGTAAAAATTGATAAATTCGTTTTCCCAGTAGATTTTGTTGTCTTAGACATGGATGAGGATAATTCGATTCCCTTAATCTTAGGAAGACCATTTTTAGCAACTGCCAGGACTAAAATTGATATTGATGCAGGAGAACTCATACTTCGTGTAGGTAATGAGACAGTCACTCTCAAAGCTCTTGATTCGGCTAGAACAACGAGTAACCAAGGTGAGAAAACAAATTTTATTGATAAACATTCGTTTAAACCTTCTTTTCAGGAAGCACCACAAAAGAATAAATCTGAACTCGATCCTAGACCTAGTGTTAACAAAGAAATAACTCATGAGGAACGAGGGATTCAAATCGATGATCTAGACGAGTGGAAGACACATTTTAAGGAAAAATTAGGGATACACAAAGCAAAACCAGAACCACTACATGCGGCCAACAAGTTCAAAATCGGAGATCAAGTATTGATTGATAATGTAAACCCTTGAATATCTCATCCTGACCCTAACACTAACAAAGAAATCCCGTTTAGGGTAATCAGTGTTTTCCCATACGGAACAGTCGAGGTAAGTAATCCTAGTTTTGGTACTTTCAATATAAACGCATCTCGCCTTGAACACTATTATGATAATGAAACTGATAGCATGAGGAAGGACTTTCAACTCCGCAAACCACCCTGATGATGCGAGTGAGAGGTAAGTCTAGCTTAAGACTATAAACGAGCGCTTCTCGGGAGGCAACCCGAGCACTAACTCTATTTTTCTTATATTTTAGTTTATTTTATTTTCTTTTCACTTTTATTTCTCATCTGAAGCAACTAACTATAAACTAACCAAAGGCCAATTTCCAGCCCACACGGCCGTGGCCGTGGCCGTGTGGAGGTACAGAATCTCTGTACTGACAATGGCAGAAGAGGTACATGTAACATCCCGAAATTGGGCCTAGGAGAATTGGGCCCAATGGGCCTTGGGCGTAGTAGCATTTAAAATTTTTGAGAACAAGAGAACGACTTGTTGGACCTATTAGGTGAGTGGTTTTGGAAGGTTAGGGGGCTTCTATGAAGTCCCGGGATTAAAATTGAGCTTTAGGAAAATTTTGGTTTTAGGTGAAAAAAACCCTGAGAGTTGGTAGGTAGGCTTTAAGAATAAAATGTGGAGAAAAATGACACAAGTGGAGTGTGTGGTGTAGTGGCAAAGTGACGCCACATAAGAGGCAAGGGAGTGACGCCACAGGGAAGGAAGGAGGTCCAAGGTTCAAGTCTTGGCTCTTGCATTTTGGTTTTCTTTTTAAATGGGCTTTAGAATTTGGCTATAGATTTATATTTAGTTGCGCATGGTTTAAGACACAAGAGGAGTTTGTGGCCAAGTGGTTACCGGTGTGGATTATGCTACAAGGGAGCCTGGGTTAGAATCTCATGGAAAGCAAGGGAGTATTTATTTTGCTAAGTTGGGGCGGAAAGAGTTTGAGTTGGATTTAAACTCTGCTAACGGAGGGATCCCACATCGGAAAGATACAAAGAAGGAAGGTGAGAAGCTAGCTATATATAGAGCAGTCTATGAGGAAGGTTAAGATACCTTGGTGGGCGTTTGGGCACAGGAGTGGTCGGAGCACGGATTAGCACCAGATTCCTATCAGGTGTGTAACTCTCTCTACTCTAGTTGTAGAGCGGCAAATGCCGAAGTGCCGGTCACGGCAATAATAGCCACAAGAGCGTGCGAACGCACGTGTGGGGCTTCGACGCAATAGTTGAGGCCATCAGTAGTATTCTTGTGGGTTGAGGCTGCTTGGGCCACGATGGACCGAAGTGGGCCCAATGGGCCCGTGGGCCCAATTGAATAAAATGTATGATGGTGTAGTATATAGTGAACTAGACTAGGTGAATCTCATATACGTGGCTAGATTTGTGTTAGGTGGGCCACACAAGCGTGTGGGCCCGAATGGGCCGAAATCGGGTTTTAGGCCCAATAGTCCGGTACGACCGAAAATGGTAGTTGAGTCATTCGAGGCGACATTAGGCCTTTGGAAAGGCCATTACAGGTGCGAAATTACTGAAATACCCTTGGTTTACAAAATTTCTGAAATACCCTTGGTTTACAAAATTACCGAAATACCCCCAGTTTGTAAAATTACCAAAATACCCCCGATTTGTGAAATTACTGAAATACCCCGATTTGCAAAATTACTAAAATACCTCGATTTGCGAAATTACCAAAATACCCTTGGTTAGCAAAATTACTGAAATACCCTAATTTGTGAAATTACCGAAATACCGAAATACCCCCAGTTTGCAAAATTAGCGAAATACCCCCGATTTGCAAAACTACCGAAATACCCCCGGTTTGCGAAATTACCGTGTTACCCCTAAACGACAAAATGACCGTTGTACCCTCGTGGTAGTACTAGCGTTGTATGTGTTAATTGTATGATTGATTATGTTTGAGATGCATTGCATACATGGATTGGTTATGAGTAGAATTACCGAACTACCCTCGTAGGGTAGAATTACCAAATACCCCTTATAGGGTAAAATGACCGATTTGCCCTTGTAGGTAAATGATCGACTTGTGCAATGAGTGGACTAATTTGGCTGTGGTTGTATGACTGATATGCTTTTATTACATGTTTAAATAATTGTTACTGAGCATGGCCATTTTGCATACACGTGTAATGATTGAGCATGACATACACGACATATTGCATGGGGTTGGGATTATTAATACGGAGGAAGTGCTAATAGGATCGCATGGTCGCTGACGATCGTGGATCCACCGAAGGCTTTATAGCCACCGTAGGCTTTTTAGCCACCGAGCGACCATCTGCCGCACCGATAATGTTACTCGAGGGTGTGTGCCATTAATATAGCCGTGCCGTAATTATGGGCTTTGTGCCAATACTGAAGGCTTTGTACCGATATTATGGCTTTGTGCCAATCATATTTACCATGGCTATGTGCCTAACTTATATATCGATGACTCTGTGTCGATCATATTTACCCAAGGCTGTGTGCCGATTATATTACCGTCGCTGATGGCTATGTGCCAAATATAATACAGTCACTGATGGCTTTATGCCAATTGTAATACCGCTACTGAAGGCTTTTTAGCCACCGAGCAGCTATGCTGCACCGATAAGTTAGTGCCGCAACCGGTGCTACATAAGGAGTGTAGGGATAGGTGGGTCAATTAAATCCCCACAGGAGTGTAGGGTTGGACAGGAGACGGAGTGCAGGGTTGGTATGGGCATTAACGCATTGCATATCTGGATTATATTACTGAGATAGGCTTAGGCCCCGATTTATATGTATGACATGTGACATTTGACTTGGGTTAAGGCCCAACCGAGGCAATTTTAGGCTAATGCCCAATTGCCACCGTTACTGTAATGGGCTTCGGCCCGAATTGTTGTGATGCATGTTCTTACCGATGAGGGTTGTACACACTGTGTTTTCGTAAACTCACCCCCTCCTTTTATTAAATGTTTCAGGTAATTCCCAGCGATAGAGGATTGAGAGCCGTGGAGGACTCGGGGGTGGCTATACATCGGAGATACTACTCGTGAAATTTAGTAATTTTGATTTTTACCTTATTTTAAGATTATTATTTTGGGTTAATATTTTGTAATAAGGTCATTGGTTTATTTTTTCTAAGTTTTCATTTATAACTGTTAAACTTATAAATACGGGGTTTTCTTCAAACATTAGCAATCGTTTTCTAAAATATCATGTTTACGCAACGATGCAAGTTCAACTTTCATAACAAAACAGTTTTTCAAAATAATAACAACTTTTAAATGGTCATTTAGCAAATCGCGTTTTTCTCAAACAAACAACGAACTCGGAGTTCAAAAATTCGATAAAACTTTTCTAAACAATTGCTTAGCTTTTTAACTTCCTTCAATGTGACACGTCAGATTCGGGCCTAACTTCTAGGCCGGGTTTGGGGTGTTACAGTACAAGTCAGAAAGAATCAAATCTTCAACTCACGGACTCCAACCACCACCCCACGGGCACCGACAAAACGCCACGGCCGTGCGACACGACCGTGGACGACACTGACTTATCACCAACGAGCGTGGCAATCTGTAAAATGGGTGTGGGTGAACTAACACGCCTAGACACACGGCCGTCCGAGGCGGCCGTGTGAATCAACACACACACGGTACACGGGTGTGGGAAAGTGTCAGACCCCAAAACTCCATTTAAAACCACCCCTTCTCCTTTTTCTCACCTACTTTCTACCTCTTTTCTTCCTCCCATTATTCAAACCTTCCCCTACTTCTCTTCTCCAATACATTCCGAAAACCCTTGAGCTACACCAAATGCCGAAGAAGCGAAAGAAAACAAGCATAGTCTCCTCGAGGGAGACCGATCCATATAAGTTCATGCCGGCCGCTTCAATCATTTGACGAGCCAAGAATATTTAAGGCCATTTAGTTTTTATTTCGTTTTTCTCTTTTGCTTCAATTTCCTTATCTTTACTTCTCTTCTGCTTAATTTAACTTATTTTACTTTAGTTTCTTGATTTTAGGTTCTACAGGCTTGTAACGACCCGAATTTGGGCCTAGTAGAATTGGGCCCATTGGGCCTAGGGCGTAGGAGTGTTTAAAATTTTTGAGAACAAAAGAACGGCATTATTTCAAGTTGGACTTATTAAAAAGGTGATTTTGGAAAGTTGCGAGGCTTCTAGGAAGTTCCAGGTTCAAGTTAGGCTATAGGTAAATTTTTGTGTTTATGCACTTAAGGGGGAGAAGGTAAGGGGCATCAAGACTTAAGGAAATAAGTGTGCATTTTGCTAGCACAAGGAGTCTATTAGTAAAGGTGGAAAGTGGCGTGTGGAGTGTACTAATGGTCTGAGGTTCGAATCCCATCTATTGCATTTTTGATTAAATTTTTGTGCTTCTCTTCCATGTGTCGGCCATGACTTTATTATGGTAAGGAAGACTTTTTATTGATGGAAAGATGGCTAAGGAATATGGTAAGGAGGAAGACTAGGGAAAATGAAGGAAAGAAATGAAGGAAAAAGGTAAGAGAAGGGAACATGTTGGCCTATTATGTGGAGGATGTTTTGGAAAGAATATTTTGGGGTCAACACTCATCTTTTGGTAAAGATGATACATGGTTTTTTTTTTTGGGGGGGGGAGCCGAATTTCTCTAGCTCTCCCTTGTATTTTCACGTTTTTTTATGTAAATGGGCTTAGGCCTAAGATGATGCTAAATGGGTTCAGGCCCAGTGGACAACGGTAAGGGGATTATACACTGAGTTCTTGTAACTCCCTCCCCCTTTTTCTTAACCCTTGTAGGTAATGCTCAGTGACGAGGACTTGGGGCCATGGATGACTTGGTGGAGGCCATACTTTTGGAATGTTATTTTCGGACATTAGTAAACTTCTTTTTCGTATTATTTCGTTGCTTTTATTATTTCGGGTTTTAAAGTTGTAATAAGGCCTCTGGGATATTTTTATTTGGTTTTAGGTTTAGCCGTACTTATTATTTTTCTTGCATTATTTTAAATGGGGATTAATCTAAAATCATAAATAACGGTTTTCCAAAATTGATTAATAAACGGTTTTCATAATAAATATGTACAAATAATTTAACTCGGATTCTCTTTCAAATTTTCAAAGTCATTTTCAAAAGTCATGGTTTTAAAGTTCACTACCTCGATTTTCGACTCATCAATCAACCTCTCAAAAATTAGTTGTATTTTATCAAATATTCACATCCAACCTTGTTTTCTTAACCATAATCAAATTACACCTATTTTAGTACGAATCATAAGGATTTATCACGTTTTCTTCATGTGACATGTCAGATCCGATCATACCGCATGGGCCGGGTTTGGGGTGTTATAAGGCTGCTTGGGAATCACACCACGACCACCACCATATCCCCATCCTTAGAAACCACACCCAACAATAAGGACTCTACGGTCCATTAATCTTTTCTTTTAATTTTATTTCAAATTTTATTTCTCTTCACTTTAGCTGGCTTTTCTTTAATTATTTAATTAGTATAGTTTTAATTATTATTATTATATCCTGGCTAATCCTCCATGAGCTACCCAATTTCTTCATCTAGCGAAGGATCGTCATCAAGAACGACCCCTCTAACTTATCTTTCACCTCCAATTTAAGGATTTCATCCATAATTCAGGAAGTTTCACTTCTCCTCATATCTTATGATTTTATTTATTATTGTGTTATTATCTAACTTTGTACATTGAGGGCAATGTACATTTTAAGTGTGGGGGGTGAACAACCTAAAAAGGTGCCTAACTTTTTTTCATTATTCTCAAATTCCTGAAATTAGGTGCCAAACTTTTTGCATTATTCTTAAATCCCTGAATTATGTCTTGTTTCTAAAGTAAGTTTCTCATATTATCATTAGAATGAAATTCCTATGATTCATGATCTTTATTGATATGTTTTAGATTAAGTCATTGATAATTGTGCATTGATAATTAAATTCTAAGATACTAGAGAATCAAGCATGATAAGTCTATTTTTCAGAATTAAACTTTTTTTTCTAGGTTGTTAACCTGAATTTGAATATTACTTTGAAATTTGAAATTTACAAGGTTGATATCAAAATACCCATAATTTTTGTGAGCTTTTGAGCCTTATAAGAGCATATATCCTTTTTCATGCTCACTTTTTGATTATGAGTGTGTCAACATTGATTTGTTATTCTAGAACTTGCATTGATTATACATGTCGAGACTACACTTTTTGATTTGATATACAGAGATGATAAAGGCACCTAGGATTTAACCCACTTACTCCATAAAAATCCTACCTTCATAATTAACCCCTAGTGAACCCCTTTGATCCTAACAACCCTTTTTATTGACTCACCCACTATTATTAACCCAAAACCCTTTGTATTTGTCATCACCATTCTTCTTGACTACCCTTTTTTTGTCGAGATTTGATTTGATCAATTGCCTAACTATGTTCTTTATTTCAGTTGTTAAAGTTCTTTATTATTACTTGTTTTTTTCTTAAAAAAAATATCAAAGTATATTCAGTATTAGTATGATGAAAAGCGAGCTTATACAATTAAAGTCTATTTATTGAAGAAGAAGATCGTATTATTAGTTTCAAAGTTTCAATTCATGTAATTATTTATTTATCAGTTCATTTTTTCTAGTTAGGTAATTTGTCAATTCAATCTCGATTCTAACCCTCTAATTCAGCCTTTATCCACACCTTAACCCAAGCCCCGTTACAACCCTTTCAAAGACCTTTTGATTTGTGCATCATCTCATATTATAGTGGTGGAGATTTGATTTTCATGCAAGCCTATGGGATTAACTTTTCAGTTTGACATTTGAGTGCTTAATTTCAACCTTAAACACTTCGAGTGATTTGAGTGAATCTTTTGTGAGGATGTCAATCCTTGTAGGTTTTGGATCAGAGGTAATTATTTAGATGAGGGGAAACACCTATGTTTTGTGCTACAAATGTATGACTTATATTGTTTGAATATTTAGGACTCTTTGAGTTAAATTATCCATGTATAAATTATCTATGAATTATGATGAGACATTGTTGATAGGAATATTGAATCATGGAAAGTTCGTTTTAATTGTAAGTTGAGAATTTTGCTTGAGGACAAGCAAAAGCTTAAGTGTGGGGGTATGTGATAAACCGTAAAAGTAACATATTTTAATCCCACATTTAGCATACTTTTGGATGATTTATCCCTTGATTTATGTAAAAAGGTGCTCTTAATCCTTTCTTTTCATGTTCTATACTCAGGAAAGCACCAGAGGATGGAAAGAACGAGAAACGGGCTCAAAACGAACCAAATTGGGCCAAAGTGAAAATCGACACGGCCTGGACTTGAGCCAACACGGCCGTGTCTCCTTGATAGACTAGAACACGGCCCGACCATGATTTACACGGGCGTGTCACCTCATTAAAAGTCCAAACACGGCCTAAAGATGATTCACACTGGCGTGTGCCATGGCCGTGTCCCTGTCGTGGAGAAGAGCAATTTCACTCGAAAAATGATACTTAGGGGCAAAGAAACCTATTTCAAAAGCCTATATAAACACCCTAAGTATAACCTAGAAGAGGGCAGTGAGCTAGGCCGAGGAGCCGAGCCGAAAAGATCAGATTTGTGGGAAACACTCGAAGATAGCCAGTTGATCCATCTCAAGAAGCCGAAATTCTACTCAAGACAGCGGATCTCTCCTTCAATTCCTTCAGGGGGTTTTAGGGATTTCTTATGTTTTGTTTTATCTTTTCTTCTGATATGTTTTCTTTTATTGTTATGAACTAAACCCTTCAGATACCTGAAGGGGATGAAACTTAGATGAATCTTGTTATCGTTTGCTGAACTATATGATAAATACTTGATTTGTTCTTAATTATGTGTTCTTAAATCTTGTGTTGATATTTCCGGGATATTGATTCAAGTTTGATGTGCTTAGGTGGAGGAGCAATAATTGCTGTGATGTCAGAGTTTTAAAATTTATAAAGATAATGATCGAACCTGGAAACTAACTATGACAATGATTTGCGGCAAGCGCACCTATCGAACAGTAGTATAGTTAAGGCAAGACCGGAATGTCGAACCCAAAGGAACTAAAAGTATTAATACTAACTTTCTTTCTATTATTTAGCCTAAGAATTAAGCGAATGGTTGTTATTTAATCTAAATTAACTACTAAACTTAAAGACTCTAAGACAAAGAAGAATGAAATTGGGAAAATAACTTGAGGAAAAACCAATTAATTAAGACGACACCCAAGGAAGAATCCACCTAGACTTCACTTGTTATCTAACTCAACTGCATTTATTTATTCATTTGACTTGATCCGTGAGATTCCCTAATTTATATTAAACCCTCTCTCGAGGCGAATAACGTCTAACCCTAGGTTGATTAATTGAAATCTCTTTCTAATTAAAACCCCTAGAATTGCATTAACTCGATCTATGGACTCCCATATTAGGTTTCACCCTAATCCGCAACGCTCAACCGTCACCCTATCTCTAGGTGCGCGATCAACTCCGCTTAACTATGCTAGATCTACTCCTAGGCAGGGACTTTTGCTCCTCCACCTAAGCACATCCAACTTGAATTAATATCCGCGAAATATCAACACAAGAATTAAGCACACATTATTAAGAACAAATCAAATATTTATCATATAGTTCAGTAAACGATAACAAGATTCATCTAAGTTTCATCCCCCTCAGGTATCTGAGGGTTTAGTTCATAACAATAAAGGAAAACATCTCAGAAGAAAAGATAAAACAAAACATAAGAAATCCCTAAAACCCCTTGAAGGAATTGAAGAGGAGATCCTCCGTCTTGAGTAGAATTCCAGCTTCTTGAGATGGATCAACTGGCTATCCCCGAGTGAATTCCCATAAATCTGCCCTCTCTGGCCTAGCAAGATGCCCCTAGACGGTAGCTTTAGGCTCCCGTCGACTCCCCTTAGACGGTCATACTTAGGATGTATTTATAGGCTTTTGGAATGTGTTTCTTTGCCCCTAAGTATCCAAATCCGATTGAAATTGCTCTTTTCTGCGGCAGGGACATGGCCATGGCACACACCCGTGTGAATCGTCTTTAGGCCATGTGCGGACTTCATTAGTGAGGCACGGCTGTGTATTTCATGGTTTAGACCGTGTTCGAGATTATTGAGGAAGCACGACCGTGTGGTCTTGGGCCCAGGCCGTGTTGATTTCATGCTTTGGCCCATTTTGCTTGTTTTAAGCCCGTTTCTTGTTTTTTTCATCCTCCGGTGCTTCCTTGAGTATAAAACATGAAAAGAAAGGATTTGAGCACCTTTTACATAAAATAAGGGATAATTCATCCAAAAGTATGCTAAATGTGGGATTAAAATATGTTACTTTTACGGTTTATCAAGCAAAAGTCCCTGCTTAAGAGTAGATCTAGCATAATTAAGCGGAGTTGATCGCGCGCCTAGAGATAGGGTGACGAGATTTTGCCGAATTAGGGTGAAACCTAATATGGGAGTCCAAAGATCAAGTTAATGCAATTCTAGGGGTTTTAATTAGAAAGAGATTTCAATTAATCAACCTAGGGTTAGATGTTATTCGCTTCGAGAGAGGGTTTAATATACATTAGGGAGTCTTACGGATCAAGTCAAGTGAATAAATCGTCTGGTTCAGAGTTAGATAACAAGTGAAGTCTAGGTGGATTCTTCCTGAGGGTATCGTCTTAATCAACTGAGTTTTTCCAGCAGTATTTCCCCAATTCATTCTTTTTGTCTTTGCGTCTTTAGGTTAGTAGTTAGTTAAATTTAGATTAAATAACAACTTCACTTATTTTAGGCTAGATAATAAAAAGAAAGTTAGTATTTGTACTTTTGGTTCCTTTGGGTTCGACAATCCGGTCTTGCCTAAGCTATACTACTGTTCGATAGGTGCACTTGCCTCAATCGTTGTTATAGTTAGTTCCATGTTCGATCATTATAAATTTAAAACTCTGAAATCAACGATCAGTCACATGCTGTTTTAGTGAGTGTTTTTTAATATCCATGCAATTTTTTTTAACCTGTCTATGTATGATTGTTTGTGGGGCTGGTCGCATGCTGTTTACTATTTTTTAATATACTTGCAGTGGCTGTTTTTTAGGGGTGTGTGTGTGTGTATGATTGTTGGTGGGGTTAGCCACATGCTTTTGACTATTTTTAAATATTTATGCAGTGACTATTTTTAGCTCTGTGTGTGTATGATTATTGGTGGGGCTGGTCACATGACTATTTTAGTGACTATTTTTTAATATTGTTTTGGTAACTATTTTTTAGTTCTATTTCACCACATGCTGGTTGGGACAGGTATCAGGTTGAATGTGGTCTAGGTAGTCAGAATGTGGTTTAGGCAGTCAGCATGTGGTGTGTAACACCCCTAACCCGTATCCGTCGCCGGAATAGGGTCATGAGGCATTACAAGAGTTTATAAAACATTTTCAGATAAATCGAGTCAAACACTATTCATTTCCAGAGATTAGTCTTAATGTCCCTTAAATGGACCATCGATGTAACACCCCTAACCCGTATCCGTCGCCGGACTAGGGTTACGAGGCATTACTCGACCGAACACAAATCAATGCACTTTTATAAAAGAAACTAATACTTTGAGAAATGTATACCAATTCATACTATTACGATTAAACAGGTATATCCCATCTAATATCAAAACATTAACTTACATATCACGAATAACATCATTAACATAAACTAGCAAATCACTATACATTTGGTCATTCAAATGCAAAGGCCGAATAGGCATATAGTACATATTCACTTATTTCATTTCTATTATCATCAATACATTCAACATATATCATTAATGAACATATACTTCACTTTCGACCATGTACATTCCTCATTGCAACACCACATACGATTATATCATAAGTATAAATTTAAAACCAACTCATTTAACTCATAGTTTCTTATTCTATCATAAGCACACCTTAGCTAGATAATACATCAATAATTTAACCATTCATTTCCCATTACCGAATATACCATAGCACTCAATAGAAAATTTAGACTCCAAACTAGATCAAGTCATATCCAAATTTTTACAAATGAGCATACTTCAATTTGATCACTAATGTATCACCTTTGATAATCACATATACAAAAATAACCTATTTCATTCATGTATATCCGTGTTGATACAATCAAATAACTTTGCAAAAATATTTATATATATATATATATTAACCCAATGTCCTATATACCTTAATCAACCAATTTCAAATACTCAAAAATTTACATATAACATAATATGAAATAATTCCAAAACTAAACTTATAAGTCATTCAATAAACATTCATTCGTACTATATGGATAACATGTCGTTCATAATCTCATGAAACATACCTACCCAAATCAAACTATATTCAAAACCGAAATTTTACAAACATATATATATATACAAACTCAAATATAATCATTCAATCCAAGGATAGATGTGAAGCCATTTTCACATGGCATTGTATACATCAAATTCAAAATATAACTCAAAAGAGTAGTATAGCCTATACATGCCATAGTTCTCATAATTTAACTCATCAAAAGAGTACCAAAGATAGTCGATAGTGTGATTGACTTTGACGATGAATCCCCGAGCTCGAGCTTCGACTTTAAGATCTATAAAATAGTAAAATAACACATAGAGTAAGCTTATATAGCTTAGTAAGTTATAAGAAAAAAAGGAAATATGTACAACTAACCATTATGCAAATTTTTTTAATTCAACTTAATCATTAACGAGTTCGTAACCACAATACATATAGCATATTACCATTCAACAATATCATGATCATTAGATCTCCAAAACCGAATGTTCACATGCCCTATATCCATTTCGAATAAGCTCAAAGATTAATAAATACATTACATTTTTATACTTTAGTATACAAGAACAACTTACCTTATTAATACCAAGCTACTCAATTATCATACATTACTTACCTACATGTCACTTTCGATTACCTCCATTCATTGGTTCATGTTCTTGAGAAGTCCGATAATCTGCACACACAGTGCAACTCATGTAACGTATCGCACACTCAGTGCCGTTACTTGAAAAAGAGCACACTTGGTGCCATTTACTAGTAATGTATCGCACACTTAGTGCCATTACTTATTTTTCCGCACACATAGTGCCATTCGACCGATTTCGCACACTCAGTGCTCGGTACTCAAGCTCACACACATAGTGCCCCTCAATCGAACCTTTCTTTGATTAAACAAACACTTATAATTTCAATCTTATGCATACATACACAAATATTCAAATACCTAACAACAACTCAATTTCCTTATATCATACCATTTCATTCGGCACAAATAATACACATGTATATATATTTACATCCGTCTACTCAAAACAAACATCCCTCTCATTTCATATTCACATTTAGATACCTTTTTACTCATTCATGTACTCACATTACTCAATGAACCCATACTTATACATTTATATATATACCAACTTTACATTCGGCTAGTATATATATATTTGATCCCATTCTATATCACATTCGGAAAAATGAGTTTTAATATGCTTAATTCAATTATTCATATACACATCAATTATATATTCAAATTTCATTTCATCCAATTGCTTAAAACTTACCTCGGAAGTCGACGGATTAGGGTTTCTCGGCTATTCGTTCAACTTCGCCTTTCCCCGATCCAATCCCGTTTCTTTTTGTTCTTGATCTAAATAATTCCAAATTAAGCTCATTCAAATATATTTTCATTCAATTTAATCCAAAAATACATAATTATGCAAATTACCATTTTACCCCTGACATTTACAATTTTTTTTCAATTTAGTCCCTATTGCACAAAACACAAAATATCTAAAATTTAACCACACTTATTGAGGGCCGAATACTTATAGTCCCTATATAAACTCACTCCCTTCATTTATTTTTCCATTTAGTCCTTACAAAAATTTATTTTTATAATATAATCCATATTACTAAATTTCATCAATAGTTTTAAAGATAAACTTGTTAATCTAGCATGCATATATCGTATTCTATCATTAAATAACACAAACATCAAATTTCCATCAATGGCAATACACGGATTACACAACCAAATCAAAAATTTGAGTATGGGCTAGCTAAATCACATAGCAACGATCTTAAAAACGTTAAAATTATTAAAAACTAAAACTAAACGTACCTTAATTAAGCCTAAATAATGCCGAACCCTTTGAAGCTTTTTCTCCCCCTTTTTTCTTTTTAGTTTCGGTCAAAATGGATGAAAAGATGAACATGCAATTCTTTCTCCTTTTTGTTTTATTATAATATGTTTAAAATGTATATTATATCATTATTATAAATTTAACATATAAAATAAACATATAATATATATTATAAAGACATATTGCCGTCCACTATACCTTAAAAAGGCTTAAATACTCATACTAGAGAAGTCAAATCAATTTGGCCACTTAATTTAGTAAATGGCTACTTTTCCCACTTACGCGATCTAGTCCTTTCGCTTAAATTAAACACCCAAACAAACAAATTAACCTACAATATTTTAACACATGCTCAAACATATATCATAGATATTAAATATAATATTAAAATATTTTTCTATCTCGGATTCATGGTCCCGAAACCACCGTTCCGATAAGGGCTAGAATCGGGCTGTTACAATCGAGGCCCAAAACAGGCATTAGAATCCATTCGGAACAAATCGGGATCTCAGAGAAATTTTCTGCAAACTTCTAAAATTTTCTTACTTATAGGAGTCACACATCTCTGTGGGCAAAATAAGGCTATTTTCCAAGCCCTATTTCTCACCCATTTCATCAAAAACCTGCACAAAACTTTCCCAATACCAACCAACCAATTCAAGCATGATTTACAAGCCAATTTCAAACATTTAACATGATATGTATACTTACAATCTTAACTCATATCTTACCTTTCCATAACATACATGGTTAAATCTAATTAACCCAAAATGTACCAAGCATACATTTATAACCATAATTTACTTTATAAACATTCCAAAATCAAGTCATTACTAGCCATTCCAATGGCTAGATTACATTCATCCATTTCATTATTAACATTGATACTAGTAGTCTATACATGCCATTATACCAAAATAAAAACATTTTTGTATACCAAAATGAGTAGGTTGATAGTGTGATGATGCCCCGATTTATCTCCAACCTTCCCGAGCTTCCGAGCACTATAAAACATAGATAATAAAACCTAGTAAGCATTTAATGCTTAGTAAGTTCATGTAACCAGAAACTAACATACCAAGTGTTTCCAATAAATTTAATCAAACATGCATGCATTCAAGCAAATAATTCATTGTCTTATCACATACAACTTCATCATCAAATTTAGCCAAGCAATTACACATAATATCATCACATAGATGAGCTCATCATGTCATAATTTATACTTGCTTATAATTCCATACCACATGTACATTTTCAAGAGAAATTCATTCAAACCCATTAACCATTTCCAAGTTTTGCCCGTTGAATTTATCGGAGTATCGATGGATACTCTTGTATAGTACACTTAAAGTGTACGTAACTCTCGAGGTACCCTTTTTAAATCATTTGGGCAATTCGTATGCTTCGATGCTGACACAGAGCTACGGTAGTCAACAACATATGCGAAATACTACCAATCCTCGATGCGCACACAGAGCTACGGTAGTCCGAAACTTATGCGAAATACTACCAATCGCTGTACTCCTGGAACTTTATCTAATAATGCCTGAGAGACTTATCAAGATTACTCATCCGAGCTAAATCCTGTCTGCAACATATGCAGAATCACCTTTACAATATTTCATCGAATTTCCTTCATTCAACCGGGATTCTCCCTTTTTTCAAGTCATAATGAACATAAAATCATATTATATATATATATATTAAATATTCAACTAACATTCATATCACATAATCATAAAATCCAAACATTTCAAGAATCAATATTAAGTTTCACGAACATACCTCGATACTTGTTTGTATACAAAAGTCTACTAATCTGGGACTTTTTCCTTTCCTCGATCTAGCTTCGTATTTGAGTTTTCAGGATCTAAATAAGTTGAATCATTAATTTAATACATTTCATATTCATTTAGACTCAATTTACACTCTAGGAAAAATTACTATTTTGCCCCTAAATTTTTCATTAATTCCAATTTCGTCCCTAGGCTCAAAAAATAAAATTCATGCAATCTAATCCTTGTTTCAAGCCTAGCCGAAATTTCCATATATCATTTAAAGAATTTATGTTTCACAAAATTCAAATTTTTTCTTTGAATTTCACAAGTTTTCAATTTAGTCCCTATTACACAAAACTTTTAACTTATTATTCAATTTAATCCTTTACCCAAATCTAACTTGAAATTCTATTAATTCAACCCCTAATTCATCAATTAATTCAACATAAACCATGTCCAAAAATCTACTAACTTTCAAAATTTCAACACATACTGAGTAATATTTTGTTCTAGGATCATAAAAACTTACCAATTTAAGTTTAAACCCTTGAAATCCCTATTTTCCCTTTCCTTTTTCTTTCTTTCTTTTTTCTTTCTTTCTTTCTCCTGTTTCGTTTTACTATTCTGTTTATGTTCTTTTTCATTTGCTTTGTTTTATATTTAATGATAATAATATATTATAATATAATAATATAATATAATATAATAATATAATATTTTCTTTATCATTAAGTAATAATAAAATATATATAAAATCTATTAGTTATGCCGCCTCAACCTTTTTAATTGGCATATTGCCTATTTGGTCCTTTTAACTTTCTTTAATCTGTAATTAAACTTTTACCCTTTATGCAATTTAGCCCTTTTTCATAATTACTCTTAATTAAGTCAAATTCACCTAATCAAAACCTAATTAACTACACAACTAGCTTCGTAAATATTTATTAAAAATATTTATGAATCTGATTTACCGGAACGAAGTCCCGAAAATGCACTTTTTTTTGGTCCTTTTTAATCAATTTACTACAAAACCAATAAAAATTTCTTATCAAAATTTTCATGCCACCTTTCTATCATAATATAGACCATGCCATAATATTAAAATAAAATTTTCTTTTTAGCTCGAATTTGTGGTCACGAAACCACTGTTCCGATTTCACTAAAATTGGGCCGTTACAGCTCTCCCCCTAAAGAATTTTCGTCCTCGAAAATCTTACCAGTAAAGAGGTTTGGGTATTGTTTCCTCATTGCCTCCTCCGGTTCCCAGGTAGGCTCTTCAATTCCGTGTTGTTGGCAAAAAACTTTCACTAGAGCTACCTTTTTGTTTCTCAATTCTTTTGTCTCCCGTTCCAAGATCTTAATCGGTTCTTCACTATAAGTCATATCGGGTTGAATCTCAATCTCTGTCGGAGAAATAACATGTGAAGGATCTGACTGATACCGCCGTAACATAGACACGTGGAAAACATTATGAATTTTATCAAGTTTTGGCGATAATGCCAACTGATAAGTAACAGGTCCAATTCTCTCAGTGATTTCATATGGCCCAATGAATCGTGGACTCAATTTACCTTTACGACCAAATCGAAGGACTTTCTTCCAAGGTGATAATTTCAAGAATACCTTTTCACCGACCTGAAATTCAATCTTGATCGTGTCCAAACTAACTATGACAACGAATAAGGCAAGCGCACCTATCATTCGGTAGTATAGCTATGGCAAGATCGAAAATATCGTATCCTCAAGGACCAAGAGTACTAGTAGTTACTATCTTTTTATTATCTAGCCTAAGTAGTAAAGGAATCGATGTTTAATTAACTAATTACTAAACTAAGGATGCTAAGACACAAAGAGTGAATTGGGAAAATACTTGTGGAAAACCGCTTGATTAAGACAATACCGGAAAGAATCACCTAGACTTCACTTGTTATTTAACTCTTCTGAACTGACGATTTATTCACTTGACTTGATCCGTAGGATTCCCTAATTTATATTAATACCTCTTTCGAGGCTATTAACGTCTAACCCTAGGTTGATTAATTGAAATCTCTTTCTAATTAAAACCCCTAGTGTTGTATTAACTCGATCTATGGACTCCCATATTAGGTTTGACCCTAATCCGGCATATTTTCGTCATCCTATCTCTAGGGTTGCGATCAACTCCGCTAAACTATGCTAGATCTATTCTTAAACAGGGACTTTTGCTCCACTGCCTAAGCACATCAATACTTGAATCAATATCCTGAAATATTAAAACAAGAATTAAGAACACATAATTAAGAACAAATCAAGTATTTATCATACAGTTATGAAAACAATAACAAGATTTGTCTTAGGTTTCATCCCCCTCAGGTATTTGAGGGGTTTAGTTCATGTCTAATAAAGAATACATCTCAGAAGAAAGTAAATAACAAAACATAAGAAAAACCCTAAAACCCCCTGAAGGAAATTGAAGGAAAGATCTTCCGTCTTGAGTGTGATTCCGGCTTCTGAGATGGACCAACTGGCTTTCTTGGAGTAATTCCCTGTGTTCAGCCCTCTCTAGCTTCGCCCCACTTTTAGGTCATACTTAGGGTGTTTATATAGACTTCGGAATGTCTTTCTTCGCCCCTAAGTATCCTTTTTCAAGTAGAATTAAAATTGGTCACGGCAGAGACATGCCCGTGGAGCACGCCAGTGTGAATCGAGCCCAGGCCGTGTTCGGGCCTGCTAAGGTGGCACGGCCGTGTGGTTACCTCCAGACCGTGTGGATCTCTTCCTTTGGCCAATTTTCTCTGTTTTTAGCCCGTTTCTCATTCTTTTCATCCTCCGATGCTCTCCTAAGTATAAAACATGAAATTAAAGGAATATGAGCATCAAATTCCACAATTTAAGGGATTAAATCATCCAAAAGTATGTTAAATGTGGGATTAAAATATGTATATTGATAAACCGTAATAGTAACATATTTTAATCCCACATTTAGCATGCTTTTGGATGATTTATCCCTTGAATTATGGAATTTGGTGCTCTTAATCCGTTAATTTCATGTTTTATACTCAAGAGAGCATAGGAGGATGAAAAGAACGAGAAACAAGCTTAAAACGGGCCAAATGGGCCAAAGTGACAAATCAACATGGCTTAGGGTTACACCACACGGCCGTGCCTCCTTAGTAGGCTCGAACATGGCCTACAACTCGACTTACACGGGCGTGTGCCATGGGCGTGTCCCTGCCGTGGAAAAGAAGAATTTTATTTGGATTAGGGTACTTAGAGGCAAAGAAACACATTCCAAAAGCCTATATAAACACCCTAAAGTCCAACCTTTAGGGGGGCGTCCAGCTAGGCCAAGGAGCCAAGCCGGAGAGGTCAGAATCGTGGGATTTACTCGAAGAAAGCCAGTTGATTCATCTCAAGAAGCCGGAGTCATACTCAAGACGGAAGATCTTCTCTTCAATTCCTTCAGGGGGTTTTAGGGTTTTTTCTTATGTTTTGTTTTATCTTTTCTTCTGAGATGTATTCTTTTATTATTATGAACTAAACCTTCAGATGCCTGAGGGGGATGAAACCTAAGACGGATCTTGTTATCGTTTTCTGAGCTATATGATAAATATTTGATTTGTTCTTAATTATGTGTTCTTAATTCTTGTTTTGATATTTCAGAATATTAATTCAAGTATTGATGTGCTTAGGCAGAGGAGGAATAGACCCCGCCTAAGAGTAAATCTAGCATAGTTAAGCAGAGTTGCTCGCGCGCCTAGAGATAGGGTGGCGAAAATCTGCCGGATTAGGGTCAAACCTAATATGGGAGTCCATAGATCGAGTTAATGCAATTCTAGGGGTTTTAATTAGAAAGAGATTTAAATTAATCAACCTAGGGTTAGACGTTAGTAGCCTCGAGAGAGGTATTAATATACATTAGGGAATCCTACGGATCAAGTCAAGTGAATAAATCGTCTGGTTCAAAGTTAGATAACAAGTGAAGTCTAGGTGGATTCTTCCTTGGGTATTGTCTTAATCAATTAGTTTTTTCCCACAAGTATTTCCCCAATTCGTTCCCTTTTGTCTTAGCGTATTTAGCTTAGTAGTTAGTTAATTTTAGATTAAACAATAATTCACTTCAACTCTTTAGGCTAAATAATAAAAAGAAAGTCAGTATTAGTACTTTTGGTTCCTTTGGGTTCGATAATCCGGTCTTGCCACTAAACTATACTACTGTTCGATAGGTGCGCTTGACTCAATCGTTGTCACAGTTAGTTTCTAGGCTAGATCATTTATTATATAAATTTTAAGACTCTAACATAACGATCAAGTTTTTGGTGCCGTTGTCGGGGAACTAAAATATTAAGAACACTCAATTTTTATTACTTTAGCCATTTTTTTTTTATTTTTGCAATTTACTTTTATTTTATTTTAACTTTGCTAATTTTTCTCTTTCTTTGTTCCTTGCAGGTACCTCTAGTTTATAACTAGAAGGAACCCGACAGGACCCTTAATTTACGACAGTGATATTGAAGAAACCGTTCGTAGAAATCATAGAGAAATAAGGCGAAGCTTAACTTACATAGAAGAAGATCAAGAAGACGAGAACAATACTACCGAAGAGATGGCTGAGAATAATCTGCTACCTCTAGAGGTGGCTGAAAATCATGCTCCTCGTACTATGTATGATTATGCTAAGCCTAGTTTAGTTGGTACTGAATCAAGTATTGTTAGACCTACTATTGCTGCAAATAATTTCGAATTGAAACCTAACACTATACAGATGATACAATAGTTTGTTCAGTTTGATGGTTTGCAGGATGAGGACCCTAACACACACTTAGCGAATTTTCTTGAATTCTGTGATACCTTCAAAATAAATGGCGTTTCTGCTGATGCCATTCGCCTTCGGTTATTTCCCTTTTCTTTAAGGAATAAAGCCAAACAGTGGTTGAATTCTCTTCCACGAGGGTCAATCACTA
This sequence comes from Gossypium sturtianum, assembly GCA_025698515.1. Lineage (NCBI taxonomy): Eukaryota > Viridiplantae > Streptophyta > Magnoliopsida > Malvales > Malvaceae > Gossypium > Gossypium sturtianum. The sequence goes on from CM046952.1 coordinate 122,948,424, forward strand.
TATGGGAGCAAATGACCGAAATTTTTTTTATTAAAATATTTTCCACCGGCTAAAATGGCTAAGTTAAGGAATGATATCTCTTCTTTTGTGCAGATGGATTTAGAGACACTTTATGATGCATGGGAGAGATACAAAGATCTATTGAGAAGGTGCCCACACCATGGATTACCCTTGTGGCTACAAGTCCAAACCTTTTATAACGGTGTTAATCCTTCAACCAGGCAGTTGATTGATTCAGCCACTAGCGGAACCTTGAATAACAAAAATCTTGAAGCGGCCTACGAGTTTATTGAAGAGATGTCACCGAATAACTATCGCTGGCAAGTCACAAGGACAAGGCCAACAAAAATAGCCGAGTTTTCAACCTCGACGCAAGAACCATGCTATCCAATCAGTAGAATCATAAATAAAAAGATTGATAGTTTTTGTGGTTCTTCACAGTACATCCAGCTTATGCAAAGTCGACACAAATGGAGGAGGAATGAGCAACACAAAATATCCACTTTACAACCTGAGCACAGAAAGCGAGTAGATGAACTATATGGGTAATAATTTTAGATCTCAGAATAACCCCTATAGTAACAATTATAATCCAGGTTGGAGGAACCACCCCAATTTTTCGTGGGGAGGTCAAGGAAGTCGAGACAACAACCCCTCCAAACTTCCAACAACAAATTTCTACCCACAGAAAAGAAGCCAAACCTTGAGGAGATGTTGACAAAATTCATAGCGGTGTCAGAAACACGTTTCCAAAACACTGAAACAACACTCAAAAAGCAAGAGGCATCGATTCAAGAGATCCAGAATCAGGTAGGTCAACTTACCAAGATCATGTCAGAATGACCACAAGGTAGATTGCCAAGCAACACTGAAACTAACCCAAAGGAGCAACTTCAAGCCATAACCGCTCATGATAGTAAAGGGTTAGATGAGCCCAAATTAAGGCAAGAGGATGTGGTAGAGGAAGGTAAGGTCGAGGTAAGTCATGATAAATCAAAACCGGTAATCAAAGAGTACCAACCTCGCATACCATATCCTGAAGCAATGAAGAAAGATAACACAGGGGAACAGTTCGGTTAGTTTCTTAAACTCTTAAAGAAATTACATATTAACTTACCGTTTCTCGAAGCTCTTTCACAGATGCCAGATTCAAGGAAATTTTTAAAAGAGCTTTTGAAAAACAAACGGAGGTTAGACGAGGCATCGCATGTGGAGCTGAACGCAATATGCTCAGTGATTCTACAAAATAAACTACCACGAAAATTAAAAGATCCAGGGAGTTTTACAATTCCATGTTTAATTGGTAGTTTATCTATTGATAACGCTTTAGCTGATTTAGGGGCAAGCATAAATGTTATGCCTTATAAAATGTTTAAACAACTAGGTCTAGGGAAACCCAAACAAACTAGGATGAGCATTCAATTAGCTGATAAGACAATTCGAATTCCTAGGGGTATAATCGAAGATGTTCTCGTAAAGATTGATAAATTCGTATTCCTAGTAGACTTTGTAGTTTTAGACATAGATGAGGACAATAGTATCCCTTTAATTTTAGGAAGACCCTTTTTTAGCAACTGCCAGAACTAAAATTGATGTTGGTACAGGAGAACTCATACTCTTTGTAGGTGACGAATCAATCAGTCTTCAGGCTCTCGACTCAACCAGGACATCAAGTGATAGAAGTGAGAAAGTAAATTCAATTGATAACCAATCTGTTAAACCTTCTTTTCAGGAAGCACCACGCAATTACACACCCGAGCTCGATCCTATACCTCATAACAACAAGGAAATAATTCATGAGGATCGAAGGCTTCATATTGATGAACTAGATGAGTGGAAGGCACATTTCAAGGAAAAACTAGGGATACGCGAAGCAGAACCAAAGCCACTCTATGGGATAGACAAATTCAAAATCGGAGATCAGGTATTGTTAGATAAAGCAGACACTCGAATATCTCCTCCCCAATTCAATACAAACAAAGAAATCCCTTTAGGGTAATCAATGTCTTCCCATACTGAATACAGTCAAGGTAAGTAATCCTACATTTGGCACTTTTAAAATAAACGCTACTCGACTTGAACTATATACTAATAATAGGACAGATAGCATGAGGAAGGATGTTCAACTCTTCAAACCACCCCGATTATGCAAATGAGAAGTAAGTCTAGCTTAAGACTTTAAACGAGCGCTTTTCAGGAGGCAACCCGAGCACTAACCCTAATAATTAAGTTTAGTTTTATTTATTTTCTTTTATTTATATTTAGGCACAAATTTCCATACCACACGGCCTTGCACACGGCCGTGGCCGTGGCCGTGTGGATACTACAGACTCCCGTACTGACATAGCAGAGGTAGTACGAGCTAATGATGAAAGATTCCCAGATCACGGATGACTATAAATTGCACGGTCGTGTGATATGGCCGTGGCCGACACTAAGGGAAGTCACACGGGCTCCGACTAAACACCACGGCCGTACGATACAGCCGTGGTCGACACTGTTTTATCAAACATGGGTGTGGTAACCACGAAACGGGCGTGGGAGAAACGAACGAAGCACAACACGGTCATGCGATACGACTGTATGACCCAACACGCCCATGGAACACGGGCGTGGGGATGTACCAGACATCAAAACTCTATTTAAACCACCCCTCCCTCTTCTCAACTACTCCCCATTCCCCTTCCTCCATACATTTTCAGACCCCGCCTCTTCCATATTCTCCTTCCTTAGCCCTTTTCCAAACTTTAGATGTACACCATATCCATGTCGAAGAAGTGAAAGGATCCTAGCACAGTCTTCCCCTGTGGGAGACCGATCTACATAAGTTCATGCCGGCCGCTTCATCCACTCGACAAGCCAAGCATATTTGAGGCCATTTAGTTTTTAATTTTCTTTTTTCGTTGCATTTATTTTCCTTCTCTTTATCCTCCTTGTCCTTAAATAAATAATTATTTTATTTTGAATTTTTCTTAGTATTTCTTGGCTATTTCTTCACAGGCTACCCAATTTCTTCATCTAGCGCAGTAATAGTGGGCAGCCCCCATACCACCACCAGAGACGCCTCCTCCAACTTATCTTTCACCTCTGAATCAAGTTTCCACACCTCCAACTCAAGGAATCCATCCAAATTCAGGAAGTTTCATCTCTCCCTATCTTTTATGAATTCCTATCTATCTTTGTACATTGAGGGCAATGTACATCTTAAGTGTGGGGGGTGAATCTTAAAAGTGCCAAACTTTTTGCATTATTCTCAAATCCTGAATTATGTCTTGTTCTTAAGTAAAATTTTTCATATTACTGTTAAAATGAAACTTCCTTTGATTTATGATTTTTATTGATATGTTTTGGATTAAGTCATTGATAATTATGCAGTGATGATTTAAACTTTAGGAGACTAGAGAATCAAGCATGATAAGTCTATTTTCAGAAGTAAAAATTGTATTAGGTTGTCTACCTGAATTTAAGTATTACCTTGAAGTTTGAAATTTACAAGGTTGATATCAAAAAGCCCATAATTTTTGTGAGATTTTGAGCCTTTTAGAGCATACATTCTTTTTCATGCTCACTTTATTGATTATGAGTGTGTCAACATTAATTTGTTATTCTAGAACTTGCATTGATTATACATGTCGAGACCACACCTTTGACTTGATATACTAAGATGATAAAGGCACCTAGGATTTAACCCACTTACTCCACTAAAAAACCTACCATCATAATTAACCCCTAGTGAACCCCTTTAATCCTAACAACCCATTTTATTGACTCACCCACTAATATTAACCCAAAACCTTTTGTATTTGTTATCACCATTCTTCTTGACTACCCCTATATCGAGATTTGATTTGATCGGTTACTTAACTAGTTTCTTTATATCAGTTGTTAAATTCTATCTTACTATTATTATTTGATTTGTTCTTAAAAAAAACGAAGTATATTCATTATTAGCTCTATGTTATTTGAGCTCAAACTGTTAATTTCATTATCTTTAGAAGAAGCTCATGTTATTAGTATTAAGTTTCCGTGATGTAATTATTTAGTATTAGTACGACTTTTTAGTTAGGTAATTTATCAATTCAATCTCGATACTAACCTTCTAATTCAGCCTTTATCAACACCTTTAACCCCAGCCCCATTACAACCCATAAAAGACATTTTGATTTGTGTATCATATCATTTTACAGTGGTGGATATTTGATTTTCATGCAAGCCTATGGGATTAACTTTTCATGTTCGACTTCTGAGTACTTATTTTTGAACCTTAAACACTTCGAGTGATTTGAGTGAATCTTTAGTGAGGATGTCAATTTTTGTCGATTTTGAATCAGAGGTAATTATTTAGGTAAGGGGAAACACCTATTTTTCGTACTATAAAAACTATGACTTTGATTGTTTGAATCTTTAGGAACCTTTCGGTTAAGTTATCAATGTATGAATTACCTATGAATTATGATGAAACATTATTGATGAATATCATAAATTGAGGAAGTTCGTTTTAATTGTGAGTTGAGATTTTTGCTTGAGGACAAGCAAAAGCTTAAGTGTGGGGGTATTTGATAAATCGTAATAGTAACATATTTTAATCCCACATTTAGCATGCTTTTGGATGATTTATCCCTTGAATTATGGAATTTGGTGCTCTTAATCCTTTAATTTCATGTTTTATACTCAGGAGAGCATAGGAGGATTAAAAGAACAAGAAACAGGCTTAAAACAGGCCAAATGGGCAAAAGTGAGAAATCGACGCGGCCTGGGGTTACACCACATGGCCGTGCGTCCTTAGTAGGCTCGAACACAGCCTACAACTTGACTTACACGGGCGTCCAGCTAGGCCAAGGAGCCAAGCCGGAGAGGTCAGAATCGTGGGATTTACTCGAAGAGAGCCAGGTGATTCATCTCAAGAAGCCGGAGTCATACTCAAGACGGAAGATCTTCTCTTCAATTCCTTCAGGGGGTTTTAGGGTTTTTTCTTATGTTTTGTTTTATCTTTTCTTCTGATATGTATTCTTTTATTATTATGAACTAAACCCTCGGATACCTGAGGGGGATGAAACCTAAGACGGATCTTGTTATCGTTTTCTGAGCTATATGATAAATATTTGATTTGTTCTTAATTATGTGTTCTTAATTCTTGTTTTGATATTTCAGAATATTGATTCAAGTATTGATGTGCTTAGGCAGAGGAGGAATAGACCCTGCCTAAGAGTAGATCTAGCATAGTTAAGTGGAGTTGCTCGCGCGCCTAGAGATAGGGTGACGAAAATCTGCCGGATTAGGGTCAAACCTAATATGGGAGTCCATAGATCGAGTTAATGCAATTCTAGGGGTTTTAATTAGAAAGATATTTCAATTAATCAACCTAGGGTTAGACGTTAGTAGCCTCGAGAGAGGTATTAATATACATTAGGGAATCCTACGGATCAAGTCAAGTGAATAAATCGTCTGGTTCAGAGTTAGATAACAAGTGAAGTCTAGGTGGATTCTTCCTTGGGTATTGTCTTAATCAATTGGTTTTTCACACAAGTATTTCCCCAATTCGTTCTCTTTGTCTTAGCATCTTTAGCTTAGTAGTTAGTTAATTTTAGATTAAACAATAATTCACTTCAATTCTTTAGGCTAAATAATAAAAAGAAAGTCAGTATTAGTACTTTTGGTTCCTTCGGGTTTGATAATCCGATCTTGCCACTAAACTATACTACTGTTCGATAGGTGCGCTTGCCTCAAACGTTGTCACAGTTAGTTTCTAGGCTAGATCATTCGTTATATAAATTTTAAGACTCTAACATAACGATCATATATATTACGGTTTATCAAATACCCCCACACTTAAGCATTTGCTTGTCCTCAAGCAAAATTCTCAACTCACAATTAAAATCGAATTTCCTCATTTCATACCCTTCATCAATAATGTTTCATCATAATTCATAGGTAATTCATACATTGATAATTTAACCAGAAGGTTCCTAAAGATTCAAACAATCAAAGTCATAGTTTTTATAGTACAAAAAATAGGTGTTTCCCCTTATCTAAATAATCACCTTTTAATTCAAAATCAACAAGAATTGACATCCTCACTAAGGGTTCACTCAAATCACTCAAGGTGTTTAAGGATAAAAAAATAAGCACTCAAGAGTCAAACATGAAAAGTTAATCCTATAGGCTTGCATGAAAATCAAATCTCCACCACTGTAAAATGATATGATACACAAATCAAAAGGTCTTTTATGGGTTGTAACGGGGCTTGGGTTAAAGGTGTGGATAAAGGCTGAATTAGAGGGTTAGTATCGAGACTGAACTGATAAATTACCTTACTAGAAAAATAACTAAAGCTTGAATAATTACATCAATTAAGAATTCATCACTACTAACACGAGCTTCTTCTTAAAATGTAAACTTAAACGTAAGCTCAAATAACATAGAACTAATAATGAATATACTTCATTTTTTTTAAGAACAAATCACACAATAATAATAAGATATAATTTAACAACTGAAATAAAGAAAATAGTTAAGCAACCGATCAAATCAAATCTCGATATAGGGGTAGTCAAGAGAAGTGGTGATAACAAATACAAAGTGGGTTTTGGGTTAATATTAATGGGTGAGTTAAGAAATGGTTTGTTAGTCTCAAAGGGGTTCACTAGCGGTTAATTATGAAGGTAGGCTTTTTATGGAGTAAGTGGGTTAAAACCTAGGTGTCTTTATCATCTCAGTATATCAAATCATAGGTGTGGTCTTGACATGTATAATCGAAGCAAGTTCTAGAATAACAAATCAATGTTGACACACTCATAACCAACAATAAAGTGAGCAAGAAAAATATATGCTCTAAAAGGCTCAAAATCTCACAAAAATTATGGTTTTTTTTATGTCAACCTTGTAAATTTCAAACTTCAAGGTAATAATTAGATTCAAGTAGACAACCTAACAAATTTTTAATTCTGAAAATAGACTCATCATGTTTGATTCTCTAGTCTCCTAAAGTTTAAATCATCACTGCACAATTACCTATGCCTTAATCTAAAACATATCAACAAAAATCATAAATCAAAGGAAATTTCAATCTAATAGTAATATGAGAAAATTTACTTAAGAACAAGACATGATTCAGGGATGTAAAAAGTTAGGAATTAAATTTACCCCCCACACTTAAGATGTACATTGCCCTCAATGTACAAAGATATATAATGATTAGTAAGGAAGTAATAAGAGAGGGAGAGAGGTGAAACTTCCTGAATTATGGATGAAATCCTTGGGGGACGATCAATGATGAACAGGATGACTAGGCATAGGTGATGTGTTCGTTCCTTGAGTGGCACATTGAACCTTTTTACACTGCGAAGTCATCAGTTAAATTTTAGGGAGTACTAGTTAATGAATGTTGTTATAGATACTCAGAGTTAGACGGCCAGTGATAAAGGAAATTCAACTATACTAATGAAAGTTTTAAAATAAGAAATGCAAAAAGTTTAATTATAAAAGAAAATAAACTAAAATAAAAATAAAAAGCAAAATGAAAATAAAAATAAGAATAAAAATAAAGAAAATAAAAGGACTCAAAGGTCCCACGGGCGTGTCGCACGCCCGTGTGGATTTTTCAGTTTCGACCACGGCCGAATCGCACGGTCGTGGTGTTTTATCGCAGCCCATGTTTTGGGAAAAGTTTTGCCCTGTTTCTACATGGCCACGGCCTCAAAGCATGGGCGTGGCTTATACCCGTGTGACTTTCTCAGTGTCAACCACGACCGTATCGCACGGTCGTGGCATTTTATAGCCGTCCGTGATTTGGGGATTTTTCGTCGTTGGTTCATACGATCTCTGCCATGCCAGTGTGCAAATCCGTGATGTCCACACGGCCACGGCCACGCCCGTGTGCAAGGCCGTGTGGTACGGAAACCTACGCTTTATTTAACTTGGTTAGTTTTTAGTTAGGTGCTAAAAATCAAAGATATGAAAATTAAAGGGGTTAGTGCTCGGGTTGCCTCCCGAGAAGCGCTCGTTTAAAGTCTTAAGCTAGACTTACCTCTCATAATCATGGTGGTTTGAAGAGTTGAAGCTCCTCATTCTTGCTATCAATTCAGTTATCGATATATAGTTTAAGTCGAGTGGTGTTTACCTTAAAAGTGCCAAATTCAGAGTGAGTCACCTCGACCGTTCCGTATGGGAAGACATTGAGTACCTTAAAAGGGATTTCTTTATTCGTTTTAAGGTCTGAAATGGTGATTCAAGGGTCTTTATCATCCAACAATCCTTGATCTGCTATTTTGAAGTGATTTGCTATTCCTATAAGCTCGTTTGGGGGTTCCCTCGGTTTTACTTCGTGTGTTCCTAGTTTCTCCTTGAAATGTGTCTTCCACTCGTCTAGTTCCTCGACCTGAAGCCTTCGTTCCTCATGAATTACTTCCTTGTTTGCATGAGATCTAGGATCTGGCTCAATTGTGTAGTTCCGTGGTGCTTCCTGAAAAGAAGGTTTGACCAAATGGTCATTAATAGAATTTATGTTCTCACCTTTATTACTTGATGTCCTAGCCGAGTCAAGAGCTTGAAGAGTGATCGTCTCATCACCTACACGAAGTATAAGTTCTCCTGTACCAACATCAATTTTAGTTCTGGCAGTTACTAAAAAGGGTCTTCCTAGGATTAAAGGAATATTATTGTCCTCATCCATGTCTAAAACGACAAAGTCTACTAGGAATATGAATTTATCAATTTTTACTAGTACATATTCAATTATACCCCTAGGAACTCTAATGGTTTTATCAGCTAATTGAATGCTCATCCTAGTTTGTTTGGGTTTCCCTAGACCTAGTTGTTTAAACAGTTTGTAAGGCATAACATTGATGCTTGCCCCTAGATCTGCTAAAGCATTATCAATAGATAAACTACCAATTAAACAAGGAATCGTAAAACTCCCTGGATCTTTTAATTTCCGTGGTAGTTTATTTTGTAAAATTGCTTAGCACACTGCATTTAGCTCCACATGCGACGTATCGTCTAACCTCCATTTGTTTGTCAGAAGCTCTTTTAAAAATTTCCTTGAATCTGGCATCTGTGAAAGAGCTTTAAGAAACGGTAAGTTAATATGTAATTTCTTTAAAAGTTTAAGAAATTTACCAAATTGTTCCTCTGTGTGGTCTTTCTTCATCGCATTGGGATATGGCACTCGAGGTGTATACTCTTTAATGACAGGTTTCTGTGTATCGTGGCTTACCTTAACCTTACCTTTATTTACCACGGGTTCTTGCCTTGGCTCAGATTCGGATTCTACTAACCCTTCACTATCGTGATCAGTAATGGCATGAATTTGCTCATTTGGGTTAGTTTCAGTGTTGCTTGGCAAGCAACCTTGCGGTCATTCTGAGATTAGCTTAGCTAGCTGTCCTAACTGGTTCTCGATCCCTTGAATCGATGCCTCCTGATTTTTTAGCATTGTCTCATTGTTTTGAAAACAGGTTTCTGACACCGCGATAAATTTTGTTAGCATCTCCTCAAGGTTCAGCTTTTTCTCTTGTGGGTAAGGTTGCTGTTGAAAGCCTGGATGGGGTTGTTGTATTTGATTTCCTTGACCTCCCCATGAGAAATTTGGATGGTTCCTCCACCCTGGATTATAAGTGTTACTATAAGGGTTATTTTCAGGTCTAGAATTGTTACCCATATAGTTCATCTGTTCGTTTTCTATGCCAGGGTTATAGGGTGGGTATTCTGTATTGTTCGGCCCTCCTTTACTTGTATCGCACTGCATCACTGGATGTACCTGCGAGGAACCACACAAACCATCAATTTTCTTACTTAAGAGTTCTACCTGATTTGATAGCATGGTTACTACGTCAAGGTTGAAAACACTGGCGGCTTTTGTTGGCTTTGTTCTCATAACTTGCCACTGATAATTATTCAGTGACATCTCTTCAATGAATTCATAAGCAGCCTCAGGTGTTTTACTGTTTAGTGTACCGCCGGTGGATGCATCAATCAACTGCCTAGTCGAGGGGTTCACAACGTTGTAAAAGGTTTGAACCTGTAGCCATAATGGTAACCCATGACGAGGGCAACTTCTTAATAAATCCTTATATCTCTCCCATGCATCGTAAAGTGTCTCTAAATCCATCTGCACAAAAGAAGAGATATCATTCCTCAACTTAACCGTTTTAGCCGGCAGAAAATATTTTAACAAAATTTTTTCGGTCATTTGCTCCCATGTAGTGATTGATCCTCGTGGAAGAGAATTCAACCACTGTTTGGCTTTATTCCTTAAAGAAAAGGGAAATAACCAAAGGCGAATGGCATCATCAAAAACGCCATTAATTTTAAACGTATCGCATAATTCCAAAAATTTCGCTAAGTGTGTGTTAGGATCCTCATCCTGCAAACCATCAAACTGAACAAACTGTTGTATCATCTGTATAGTGTTAGGTTTCAATTCGAAATTATTTGAAGCAATAGTAGGTCTAACAATACTTGATTCAGTACCGGCTAAACTAGGCTTGGCATAATCATACATAGTACGAGGAGCATGATTTTCGGCCACCACCGGAGGAAGTGGATTATTCTGGGGATCAACCATCTCTTCGGTATTGTTGGTATCGTCCTCTTGCTCTTCTTGTATGTAATGTAGGCTTCACCTAATTTCTCTGCGGTTTCTGCGAATGGTTCCTTCTATATCACTATCGTAAAGTAGAGGTCCTGACGGGTTTCTTCTAGTCATAAACTAGAATACCTGCCAGAAGCAAGGAAAAAGAAAAATTAGCAAAGTTAAAATAAAATAAAAAATAAAAATAAATTGCAAATAAATAGAATGGCTAAAGTAATAAAAATCAAGTGTTCCTAATATCTTAGTCCCCAGCAACGGCGCCAAAAACTTGATCGTGTCCAAACTAACTATGACAACGAATAAGGCAAGCACACCTATCGTTCGATAGTATAGCTATGGCAAGACCGAAAATATCGTATCCTCAAGGACCAAGAGTACTAGTAGTTACTATCTTTTTATTATCTAGCCTAAGTATTAAGGGAAACGATGTTTAATTAACTAATTACTAAACTAAGGATGCTAAGACACAGAGAGTGAATTGGGAAAATACTTGTGGGAAAACCAGTTGATTAAGACAATACCCGAGGAAGAATCCACCTAGACTTCACTTGTTATTTAACTTTGAACCGCATTTATTTATTCACTTGACTTGATCCGTAGGATTCCCTAATTTATATTAATACCTCTTTCGAGGCTACTAACGTCTAACCCTAGGTTGATTAATTGAAATCTCTTTCTAATTAAAACCCCTAGTGTTGCATTAACTCGATCTATGGACTCCCATATTAGGTTTGACCCTAATCTGACAGATTTTCGTCATCCTATCTTTAGGGTTGCAATCAACTCCGCTTAACTATGCTAGATCTATTCTTAAACAGGGACTTTTGCTCCACTGCCTAAGCACATCAATACTTGAATCAATATCCTGAAATATTAAAACAAGAATTAAGAACACATAATTAAGAACAAATCAAGTATTTATCATACAGATTCGAAAAAACAAAAACAAGATTCGTCTTAGGTTTCATCCCCTCGGGTATTTGAGGGTTTTTAGTTCATGTTTAATAAAGAATACATCTCAGAGGAAAGTAAATAACAAAACATAGGAAAAACCTAAAACCCCACAAGAAGGAAATTGAAGGGAAGATCTTCCGTCTTGAGTGTGATTCCGGCTTCTGAGATGGACCAACTGCCTTTCTTGGAGTAATTCCCTGTGTTAAGCCCTCTCTGGCTTCGCCCCCCTTTTAGGTCATACTTAAGTGTTTATATAGACTTCGAAATGTCTTTCTTCGCCCCTAAGTATCCTTTTCCGAGTAGAATTACAACGGGTCACGGCAGAGACACGCTTGTGGAGCACGCCCGTGTGAATCGAGCCCAGGCCGTGTTTGGGCCTGCTAAGGTGGCACGGCCGTGTGGTTACCTCCAGGCCGTGTGGATTTTTTCCTTTGGCCCATTTTCTCTGTTTTTGGCCCGTTTCTCGTTCTTTTCATCCTCCGATGCTCTCTTAAGTATAAAACATGAAATTAAAGGATTAGGAGCGTCAAATTCCACAATTCAAGGGATTAAATCATCCAAAAGTATGCTAAATGTGGGATTAAAATATGTATATATTATGGTTTATCAAATCTCTTTTCGTTTAAGATCGGCATAGGACTTTTGACGATCTAAGGTTGCTTTCAAACTGTCACGGATCATCTTTACTTTCTCTTCGGTTTCTTGAACCAAATCAACTCCATGTATCTTTCTCTCACTAAGCTCTGTCCAATACAATGGTGTTCTACATTTACGACCATACAGAGCCTCATACGGTGCCATTTTAATACTGGACTGATAGCTATTATTATAAGCAAGTTCAATCAAAGGCAAATATCTTTCCCAATTACCTTCAAATTCTAACACACAACATCGGAGCATATCCTCTAATACCTAAATTACACTTTCTGACTGGCCATCAGTCTGAGGATGGAATGCGGTACTAAAATGCAATTGAGTTCCCAAATCTTTTTGCAATTTATCCCAGAAACGAGATGTGAACCGGGGGTCTCTATCCGAGATAATAGAAACTAGCACTCAATGTACTCTGACAATCTCGGTTACATACAATTCAGCCAATTTATCTAAGGAAAAATCCATACGTATCGTTATAAAATGTGCTGACTTTGTTAATCGGTCAACAATTACCCAAATAGCATCTTTCTTCCTCGGAGACAAAGGTAATCCCGACACAAATTCCATCTTAATCCTTTCCTATTTCCATATCGATATCGTAATTGGCAGTAGTAATCCTGAAGGTACCTAATGTTCAGCTTTAACTTGCTGACATATCAAACATCTTTATACAAACTCAAAAATGTCACATTTAATTCTCGACCACCAATACATCTTTTTCAAATCATTATACATTTTATTACTCCTCGGATGTATAGACATAGTGCCACTGTGAGCCTAATGAAAAATCTTCTTTATAAGCTCTGAATTCTTCGGTACACATACTCTGCCTCTGAATAATAAACAATCATCATATCTAATCTGAAATTCTGAATCAGTACCCGATTCACATTGCACCCGTTTAGCTTGTAATTCATCATCATTTTTTTGAGCTTCACATATTTGCTGTAGAAACATCGATATAACTTTCAATTTAGCTATAAGTGTACCATCATTAGACAATGACAATTGAGTATTCATAGCTCGTAAAGAAAATAGAGATTTTTGGCTTAAAGCATCAGCAACTACATTAGCCTTACCCGGATGATAGTCAATAACCAAATCATAATCCTTTAGCAATTCAGGCCACCTGCGCTGTCTCAAGTTCAAATCTTTCTGTGTCATCAAATACTTTAAACTTTTATGATCAGTATAGATATGACATTTTTCACCATACAAGTAGTGTCGCCATACTTTAAGTGCAAACACAATAGCTGCTAATTCAAGATTATGTACCGGGTAATTCTTTTCATGTGGTTTTAGTTGTCTTGAAGCATAGGCTATTACTTTACCTTCTTGCATCAAAACACAACCTAAACCATTTAATAAAGTATTACTATAAATAACAAATTCCTTACCCGATTCAGGCTGTACTAGAACAGGTGCTTTCATCAACAGGTCTTTCAATCTGTCAAAACTCTGCTGGCATTCATCAGTCCACTCAAACTTTACATCTTTCTGCAATAGACGTGTCATCGGGGAAGCTATCATAGAAAATCCCTGTACAAATCTCCGATAATATCCAGCTAATCTTAGAAAACTTCTAACTTCGGTCACATTCTTTGGTGGCTTCCAATTGATGATAGCTGAAATTTTACTCGGATCAACCCTAATACCTTCAGAAGACACAATATGCCTGAGAAAATCGACTTCCTGAAGCCAAAACTCACATTTACTAAACTTGGCATACAACTGCTTTTCACGTAGCGTTTACAGTACAATTCTCAAGTGATCAGCATGCTCATTTTCATCTCGAGAATAAACAAGAATGTCATCAATAAACACTACCACGAACCTATCTAAATACGGTCTGAATATTCTGTTCATAAGATCCATAAACACATTAGGGGCATTAGTCAACCCAAATGGTATCACAAGAAACTCATAGTGCCAATACCTGGTTCCGAAAGTTGTTTTCGAAACATCATACTCTTTTACCCGTAACTGATAATAACCCAATCGAAGATCAATCTTTGAAAATACAGTGGCACATTGCAGCTAATCAAGCAAGTCATCAATCCGAGGCAACGGGTACTTATTATTTATTGTGACTTTGTTGAGCTGTCTGTAGTCAATACACAGTCTCAAAGATCCACCTTTCTTCTTTACAAACAAAACTGAAGCACCCCAAGGTGAGTGGCTAGGTCGAGCAAAACCCTTGTCAGTGAGTTCTTACAACTGTGCTTTTAACTCTTTTAATTCAGTAGGAGCCATTCTGTAATGTGCTACAGATATTGGAGTAGTTCTCGAAATAAGATCTATAGAGACTTCCACCTCTCTTTTCGGTGGCAACCCAGGTAACTCTTCTGGAAACACATCAGGAAATTCACATACAACTGGCACTGATTGAATCTTTGACTCAGATACTTTAATGTCCAACACATATGCAAGATAAGCATCACACCCTTTTATAACATACCTCTGTGCTGACATAGCTGAAATCACATTAGACAATCCCTCTATCTTATCAAATTCAACACGGAGCAATTAACCATTCTGACATTTTAACTCAATGTGCTTATGCTTACAGTTTACCACTGCATCATGTTGGGTTAGCCAATCCATTCCCAAAATCACATCAAATTTATCAAAAGGCAATAGCATTAAGTTAGCCAGAAAACAATAACCTTTAACCATCAGTGGACAATTTTTACAAATTTTATCTACTATAACATACTGGCCTAGGGGATTTGAAACTTTAACCGAAAATTCAGTGAATTCAATAGGTAAATTTTTAATGGATACCAGCTTTGTATATATATAAGAATTTGTGGGACCAGGATCAATCAAAGAAGTAATATCAGTGCCAAGTAAAAAAATGTACCAATAATGGCGTCCGGTGCAGAAGCATCCTCTCTAACACGAATGTCATATGTCCTTGCCAATGCTCTCGCTTCTAATTTATCTGTTGAATCCTTTGTAGCTCCTCGACTACCACTGACATTTTTGGGATATCAGGGTGGTCTACCTCTAGAAGTAGGATTAACCAGCTTTGAAATCTAATCTACTTCTTTTTAAACTATTTCCGGACAATCCCTGAGGAAATGATCAAGAGAACCACATTTATAGCAGACTCTGTTCTTCATACGGCATTCCCCAAAATGGAATCTATTACAATACTGGCATCTCAGTTTGGGGTTACTGACACTTCTTACACTAGTCACAGATGGAATAGAATATCTCGGATTAAAGTGTTGGGAGCCTCGTCCCTTTCCAGAATACCCCGTGGCTGAGGTGGAACGATCATAATACTTCTTTGACTTCTTCGAAACAGATGATTGCAACCTCCCCATGGGTCTTTTACTAAAAGTCTGGGCTTCTCTTTCAGCTTGTTTCTTTTCTTTACTCAATTCTTATGCTTTGTGTGCCCGATCAGCCAATGCTACAAATTCCCTGATTTCTAGAATTCCAATCAACAGCTTAATATCTTCATTTAGCCCTTCTTCAAATCATTTACACATGTCAGCCTCAATCGGAACCCACTATCTGGCATATTAACTCAATCGAACAAATTCCCTTTCGTACTCAGACACAGTCATATTATCCTGTTTGAGCTCAAGAAATTCTTTCCTTTTATGATCGAGGAATCTCTGACTAATATATTTCTTTCGGAACTGTGTCTGAAAAAATTCCCAAGTAACATCTTCTTTCGGTACCATAGAAATTTTAGTGTTCCACTAATGATAAGCCGTATCTTTTAACAATGACACATCACATTTTAGACACTCAGCTGGGGTACAAGATAATTCATCTAAAACCCGGATGGTATTCTCTAACCAGAACTCAGCCCTTTGTGGATCATCTTCAGCTGCTGCCCTGAATTCTTCTGCCCCATATTTTCAAATTTTATCTAAAAGAGCTTTACCAGTTTTAACAAGTTCAGTACCTGGTGGTATCTCGGGAACCGGCTGTAGAGGAGCAGGTGGGGGAGCTTGTTGTACAGCAGGATTATTTCTCAAATACTGATTAAGCCACTCATTCATTGTTTGAAAGAAGGTTTATTTTGCCTCTTCACCTCGGCTCTCAGATACAGGCCTTCTAATTCTACTACTAGACTCTTCTGTTTGTACTGAAGCCGGAGCATAGCTCTCAGCTTCCTCGGATTCAGCTCGGTTGGATGACATTACTATAAGAAAAACACAGTTAAAACGATTAGGAGATATCACACTATCGTAAATAATATAATGGCATGTATAGCTAATCCCGTACTTGCTACATTAGTCCGAGACTCAACTAAATCGTAGCTCTGATACCAACAAATGTAACACCCCTAACCCGTATCCGTCACCGAAACAAGGTCATGAGGCATTACCAGAGTTTACAGAACATTTTTAGATAAATCGAGTCAAACACTATTCATTTCTTGAGATTAGTCTTAACGTCCCTTAAATAGACCCTCGAGGCCCAAAACAGGCATTAGAATCAATTCAGAACTAATCGGGATCTCAGAGAAATTTTTCGCAAACTTCTAAAATTTTCTTACTTATAGGAGTCACACATCTGTGTGGGCAAAATAAGGCTATTTTCCAAGCCCTATTTCTCACCCATTTAATCCAAAACCTGCACAAAACTTTCTTAATACCAACCAACCAATTCAAGCATGATTTACAAGCCAATTTCAAACATTTAACATGATATGTATACTTACAATCTTAACTCATATCTTACCTTTCCATAACATACATGGTTAAACCTAATTAACCCAAAATGTACCAAGCATACATGTATAACCATAATTTACTTTATAAACATACCAAAATCAAGTCATTACTAGCCATTCCAATGGCTAGATTACATTCATCCAATTCATTATTAACATTGATACTAGTAGTCTATACATGCCATTATACCAAAATAAAAATATTTTTTTTATACCAAAATGAGTAGGTTGATAGTGTGATGATGCTCCGATTTATCTCCAACCTTCCCGAGCTTTCGAGCACTATAAAACATAGATAATAAAACTTAGTAAGCATTTAATGCTTAGTAAGTTCATGTAACCAGAAACTAACTTACCAAGTATTTCCAATAAATTTAATCAAACATGCATGCATTCAAGCAAATAATTCATTGTCCTATCACATACAACTTCATCATCAAAGTTAGTCAAGCAATTACACATAATATCATCACATAGATGAGCTCATCATGTCATAATTTTTACTTGCTTATAATTCCATACCTTGTGTACATTTTCAAGGGAAATTCATTCAAACCCATTAACCATTTCCATGTTTTGCCCGTTGAATTTATCAGAGTATCGATGGTTACTCTTGTATAGTACACTTAAAGTGTACGTAACTCTCGAGCTACCTTTTTTAAATCATTTGGGCAATTCGTATGCTTCGATGCTCACACAGAGCTACGGTAATCCACAACATATGCGGAATACTACCAATTCTTGATGCTCACACAGAGCTATGGTAGTCTGCAACTTATGCAGAATCACCTTTACAATATTCCATCAAATTTCCTTCATTCAACCGAGACTTATCCCTTTTCTCAAGTCATAATGAACATACAATAATATTTTATATATATTAAATATTCAACTAACATTCATATCACATAATCATACAATCCAAACATTTCAAGAATCAATATGAAGTTACACGAACTTACCTTGATACTTGTTTGTATACAAAAGTCTACTAATCCTAGAATTTTTCCTTTCCTCGATCTGCCTTCGTATTTGAGTTTTCCAGATCTAAATAAATAAGTTTAATCCTTAATTTAATACATTTCATATTCATTTAGACTCAATTTACACTCTAGCAAAAATTACTATTTTGTCCCTAAATTTTTCTTTAATTCCAATTTCGTCCCTATGCTCAAAAAATAAAATTCATGCAATCTAATCCTTGTTTCAATCCTAGCCAAATTTTCCATATATCATTTACAGCACTTATGTTTCATAAAATTCAAAACTTTTCTTTGAATTTCACAAGTTTTCAATTTAGTCCGTATTACACAAAACTTTTAACTTATTCTTCAATTTAATCCTTTACCCAATTCTAATGTGAAATTCTATTAATTCAACCCCTAATTCATCAATTAATTCAACATAAACCATGTCCAAAAATCTACTAACTTTCAAAATTTAAACATATACTAAGTAGTATTTTGTTCTAGGATCATAAAAACTCAAATATTACAAGAAAAGGAGCTAAATTGACTTACCAATTTAAGTTTAAACCTTTGAAATCCCTATTTTCTCTTTCCCTTTCCTTTTTCTTTTTTTCTTTTTTCTTTCTTTCTTTCCCCTTTTTCATTTTACTTTTTTGTTTATGTTCTTTTTCATTTGCTTTGTTTTATATTTAATGATAATAATATATTCTAATATTCTAATATAATAATATAATATTATTCTTTGTCATTAAGTAATAATAATATATATATAAATCTAATAAAAATCTATGATTTTTATTAGTTATGCCGCCTCAACCTTTTTAATTGGCATAATTGCCTATTTGGTCCTTTTAACTTTCTTTAATATATAATTAAACTTTTACCCTTTATGCAATTTAGCCCTTTTTCATAATTACTCCTAATTAAGTCAAATTCACCTAATCAAAACCTAATTAACTACACAACTAGCTTCGTAAATATTTATTAAAAATATTTATGAATCTGATTTACCGGTACGGAGTCCCGAAAATGCACTTTTTTTTGGTCCTTTTTAATCAATTTACTACAAAACCAATAAAATTTTCTAACCAAAATTTTCATGCCACCTTTCTATCATAATATAGACCATGCCATAATATTAAAATAAAATTTTCTTTTTAGCTCGAATTTGTGGTCACGAAACCACTGTTCCGATTTCACTGAAATTGGGCCGTTACATGGTGGACCTGGTTGAGGATTCCTGCTCCTGCAGGAATTAGGATCTCACTGGCATGCCTTGCATGCATGTAGTGGCTGTCATTCATCTTAAATATGAGTTCCCAGAAACCCATGTACAAAATTGGTACCGCAACCAAACCTAGATTGACATTTACTCCAACTTCTAAGGCTAGTAAAGGGTCTTGAACAATGGTTGTCTGTGCCAAACATGCTGCCAATACTGCCTCCTACACTAAGAAGGCCACCTGACAGACCTACTAAGGTGAGAAGGAAAGAACCTGATGAACCACAAACAACTGGAAGGTTGAGCAAGAGACGGGTGGACATGAGGTGCAGTAAATGCAACAAAATAGGCCACAAAAAGAGGAGTGGCAAAGGGGAAGTTGGCCAAAACATTCTAATAAGTCATCTACCTTTGCTTATGATATTACTTAAGTTATGAATTTGTTTGATGGATTTCACTTGTTCCTGTAGGTCAAAAGACACAAAGTTTTTGTTCACAACCAAGTGGTTGCTCCAACTCAACAACAGGCTACCCCGAATCAGCAAGAGAGTACCCCAACTCAGTAGGAGGCTGCCCCAACTCAATTACAAACTACTCAAATTCATCAACAATCTACCCCAACTCACCAAAAAGATGCTGCCCCAAGAGAAAAGCTCCCACTGAAAAGGAAACCAACCACTGTTAGATGGATGGCTTCTACTTGAGAGTCATCTGTGATAGACCAATGATGACATTGTGAACAGGACTTTATTTTATTAACTTTTTGAAATTTTGTAAATTTTCCTATACCTGCTACCAATTTATTAACTTAGGCATATTATTTTTTTGTAAATTTTCCTATGACTGCTACTATTATCTAAACTTAGGCATATAGTCACTGAATTTTTTTGTAAATTGAATTGTAGGAAAATTTGGAAAAAGTTTTCCCTTTCTTTCTTTTGTAAACAGTTTGGCGTTTGGCCTTAATATATGAGCATTGATCCATGCAATTTGGAAATGAAATCAAATTTGTGAAAATTGAGAAATACAAATGAAATAAGATTAAACATTCTTTCAAGTCTTTCAACTTTGAAATGAAATCAAATGTCTGAGAATACCATACAATTACAATAACCACATATTCTCCCATTTCAAGTATTTCAACTTTGAATTTTGTAAGCAACAACAACATAAGCTAGTTAGCCATGTATACCAGCAGTATACCGGTAGCCATGAACGAATAACAAAACATTATACCATCAACAATATTACAAAACATAAGTTGGTTTTCAGCGCTAACAACAACAACATAAGTTGATTTAGGGTTTAAAAAATAGCAACACAGTTACAAATACAAACACCAAAAACATGTTTTTCTCTCCCTCATTGCATCTTCCAATGTCCTCACTTTTTTCAGAAGATCCAACAACACAATTCGTGAATGGGGGGCATCAATGGTGGATCTGCCTAGGTGAAAAATTACATGGTTTTCAAAATCCACTCCCAAATTTCTTACACCCAAAAAGCCTTCTACCTGGGTTGTCATTGAACCAAGACATGTTTAATTTGGTTGGGTTTCCACTATAGCACATCGGAATCACTCTAGGCATCTCTATCTTTTCTCTTCTCCTTCTTCTCTTTCTTCTCCTTCTTCTTTTTCTTCTCCTCTTCTTCTTTTTCTCTTCTTATTCTACTGCATAAACCCTAAATGGCTGCTGATATGGCTGTTTAAATTGGTGCTAACCAGCCAGCTGGATGGTTAATGACACCAAGCATGCCATCATCTTCCACATCACTTTGATGTTACGTCTGTAAGGAAAAACAACAAAAATGACTGTTTTATCATTTTTCTAAAGTTGAGTGACTAAAATGAAACCAAGGTGACTGTTTTGTCAGCTACCCTAAAGTTGAGTGATTGTTGGTGTAATTTACCCTTTTAATTATTATTTATAGGATCAAATGCCTCTAGCTCAATTGTTACACAGAATAAAATTGAAATAAACTAAAAAAGATAAATGAAATATTTAAATTCAAACATTGGGACAATATAATTTATTGATGGAATGGAAGAATCAGATATCTCACTTTTTGTAACACCCCAAACCCGGCCTAGACGTTATGGTCGGATCTAGTATGTCACATCAAAATGTTGTTTAAAAGTTATGCGTTCGTTAAAAACCTTGTATCCCTTTTTGAAACTCCAAATCTCATTGTTTGTAAAAAAACAAGATTTGCTTAAAGTGTATTCTTGTAAAGATGTTGCTATTTTCAAAAACTTTGTTTGTTGCAGAAGTCTAACTTAAAGAATTGCGAAAACATGATATTTCGAAAATAGTTGTTGTTTTAAAAACCAGTGTTTAATCGTTTAACAATTCATACTTAGCAGAATTACCAAATGAAAGTTTAAAAAGAAAAATCCAATGGCCTTATTACACAAAATATTAACCCCAAAAATAATATAAAATAAATTAAAACCAGAATTTGTAAGTTTCATTAAGAAGTAAATCCGACGTATGGCCACCTCCGAGTCCTCCACAGCTCCAAATTCTCTAACGCTGGGGATTACCTGCACGGTTAAAAAGGAAGGGGTAAGTTACGAGAACTCAGTGTGTTATCCCCTATAACGGTCACTATCTGGGCCTGAGCCCATACGGTATCGGTCTGGGCCTAAGCCCTATTCAGTAACAAGCTGGGCCTGAGCCCCAAAATCATCTCAATGTATGTGGATATGTGCCCACCCCAATCCTACTAGCCATCTAGCTCTCCACCCGTACCAACCAATCGCACCATGTGGGGACTATGTCAACCCACCCAGCCAATCCTCACAAATATTACAGTCAAGCTACTAATCACGGTATATGTGGCTGAGCCACTAAAACTGTATGTGGCAGAGCCACTAAAACGGTATGTGGCTGCTTAAACGGTACTTCCTCCAATCATCAAACCCAACCCATGCAACATGATATGAATGTAGTGTATTACAAGTATATGCAGTATAAATAAAATCACATACACAATATTTAATCACAATCAAGGGTATAACGATCATTTTGTCACCTAAGGGTATAATGGTAATTTCACCCCTTTGGGGGTATTTCGGTAATTTACCCATCAAGGGTATTTCGGTAATTCACCCACTAAGGGTATTTCGATAATTTACCCTCTATGGTATTTTGGTAATTTTACCCACCAAGGGTATTTCAGTAATTTACCCTCTAGGAGTATTTCGAACAATTTACCCTCTAGGGGTATTTTGGTAATTTACCCTCTATAGGGTATTTCGATCAATTTTCCATCGGTTTTGCCCGTGGGCTCGTTAGCCCATTGGGCCCACTTAGCCCGTTTCGGCTCAATAAGGCCCATTACAGCCTCATGTTCACGAGAGTGTTCGTGACACTCTCAATAGTCTACCGCCATCATTAGTGGCTCGGTTGTCACTACGAGCGCTCGCACGCTCGAGTGATTACGGTTGCCAATTTTTGGCTTTTGCATGATCGGCCTTTTGGCCAAATCTCGAAACAACAGACATATCACCACAAACAATGGTGTGAGATTACACACCTTAATACGAGCGTAGGTTGAAACCCCCAAAAGAAAAATCAAGCACCTAAGAAATCAATAAATCATAACTCATTAGTCTTAATCCTGATAAGACATCTCTAAAAATTGAAGCCGGTTCATCAACTACTACTACTCACCACTAAACATGAGATCTACTGCAACAGAAGAGTGTTTAGCCGGCTCCTTGCTTTAAACAAGTCAAGTCCCAACCAATGCATTGCAACAATCGATAGGTGGCTAACCACAGGATTCGACCCTCACAACAGAGAACAAGAGGGATTCTAGATGGAAGAGGGTGAGTAGATTTGGCCTTTGACCAGGGATGAGCCGAATGGGGAAGAAGAATTTGGTAACAAAGAGTAGCACTATAAACTAATGATGAATGAAGAAGAGAAGGTGGAAGAAAATAGGCTTAACGCTGCAATGCACGGCCACCACAAAAGAATGAAGAAATGGAGAGAACTAGAGTTGAATTCGGCAAAAGGTCAAGAAAAGAAAAAGGAAAATGTATGAACCCGATATGTCACTTTGGAGAAAAAGAAGAACAATACCTAAAACGTCTCTTAAGAAAAGACCCGAAATGAAAAGAAAAGTAAGAAGAAAGCAAAAGAAAGTGCACACCCAAGGGAGTTTCGGTTTGCTCTCATACACTTATTGCCGAATTTTCTTCCCAAAAGCCAACCTCTAGCCAAAATCTCACCTCCCTAAGACACACTCCCACATTCGGCCACTACTCCATCACTCCTCAACTCCCTGATTTCCTCCACCATCCCCTCCTTGAATCACTCCTGGCCTCCCATTCAAATTAGTTGACCAAGTCTTCCATCAACCTTGTAGAGTTTCATCCCAACTCTACCTCTTGCTCTCCCAAGTCACAAAATAAAAGTATCCAGTTGCCATCTGTGAGATTCGAACCCCTTCCCTCCATGCTCTCTACTTGACGCCACTTGTGTTAGCAAAACACACTCAATTATACATAAGTCCAACATCACTCAGCCCTCTCCACTAAAGGGCCAAAAACCAAAATTTTCCCAGGGCTCAGACTCGAACCCAGGCCTCCCTAGAACCCCCAAACACCCTTAAATAACCAGCCACACAAGCTCAACACATGCACTTATGCAAAAATCACAAACCCCTAATTTTTGGGATGTTACAACTCTACCCCCTTAAAGAAATTTCAGCCTCGAAATTTACCTGATCAAAAAAGATGAGGGTATTTATGTCGCATTGCCTCCTCAGGCTCCCACGTGGCTTCCTCTGATCCGTGATTACGCCATAGTACCTTGACTAATGGAATAGATTTCCTCCTCAGCAACTTAACATCACGGTCCAAAATCTGCACCGGTTCTTCTTCAAATGTCAGATCAAATCTTACCTCGATCTCCTCCACCGGCACTATATGAGAAGGATCTGAACGATAGGGTCTCAGCATAGAGACGTGGAATACGTTATGTATCCGGTTTAACTTAGGAGGCAGCTCCATCTGATAGGCGACCGGTCCAACTCGTTTTAATACCTGGTAAGGTCCGATGAATCTGGGGCTTAACTTGCCCTTCCGCTTAAACCTCAGAATCTTCTTCCAAGGTGAGACTTTCAAGAAGACAAAATCCCCCACTGAGAACTCGATTTCTTTATGCTTTAGATCTGCATATGACTTTTGCCTGTCAGAAGCTTCTTTTAACCGACCCCATATCAACTTCACCTTCTCTTCAGTTTTCGAAATTAGCTCTGGACCCAACAGTCGTCGCTCACCCAATTCTATCCAACAAGTAGGGGTACGACACCTACGCCCATATAATGCCTCGTATGGTGCCATCTGAATGCTGGATTGGTAGCTGTGTTGTAAGTGAATTCCGCTAAGGGTAGATAGTCCTCCCAACTGCCTTTAAAATTAATCACACAGCCTCTTAACATGTCTTCCAGAATTTGAATTACCCTTTCCGATCACCATCGATCATGGATGGAATGTTGTCTTTGAAATCCAACCTTGTACCCAGAGCTTCATGTAACACTCTCCAAAATCGAGATGTGAATCTAGGGTCCCTGTCCGAGATAATAGACACTGGTACCCCATGTAACCTTACAATCTCTGCCAGATACAACTTTGCCAATTTCTGCAACGAGTAATCGGTACGAACCGATATGAAGTGGGCGGACTTAGTCAGCCGATCAACAATTACCCATACTGAATCTTTTTTAGTAGGCGTTGATAAACCGTAATAGTAACATATTTTAATCCCAAATTTAGCATGCTTTTGGATGATTTATCCTTTGAATTATGGAATTTTGTGCTCTTAATCCTTTAATTTCATGTTTTATACTCAGGAGAGCACCAGAGGATGAAAAGAACGAGAAACAGGCCTAAAACAGAGTAAATGGGCCATATCACGAAATTGACATGGCCTGGGCCCAAGACCACACTGCCGTGCTCCCTCAGCATGTTCGAACACGGCCTGGCCACGATTCACACGGGCGTGTGCCACGGGCGTGTGCCACGGGCGTGTCCCTGCCGTGACAAAGAGGAATTTCACTCGGAATAGGATACTTGGAGGCAAAGAAACACATTCCAAAGCCTATACAAACACCCTAGTAGGAATTCTACTCGGATTAGGATACTTAGGGGCCAAGTAAGGCATCTCAAAGCCTATATAAACACCCTAGAGGGCAACCTAAGGGAGAGTCGACAGAAGCCTTCTATCGGGGGCGTCCAGCTAGGCCAAAGAGAGCAGATTTGTGGGAATTTACTCGGAGATAGCCAGTTGATTCATCTCAAGAAGCCGGAGTTATACTCAAGACGGAGGATCTCTCTTCAATTCCTTCAGGGGGTTTTAGAGTGTTTCTTTTTTTTGTTTTCTCTTTTCTTCTGAGATGTTTTCTTTTATCATTATGAACTAAACTCCTCAGATACCTGAGGGGGATGAAACCTAAGATGAATCTTGTTATTGTTTTCTGAACTATATGATAAATACTTGATTTGTTCTTAATTATGTGTTCTTAATTCTTGTTTTGATATTTCAGGGATATTAATTCAAGTTTGATGTGCTTGGGTGGAGGAGCAAAAGTATCTGCCTAAGAGTAGATCTAGCATAATTAAGCGGAGTTGATCGCACGCCTAGACATAGGGTGACGAGATTTTGCCGGATTATGGTGAAACATAATATGGGAGTCCATAGATCGAGTTAATGCAATTCTAGGGGTTTTAATTAGAAAGAGATTTTAATTAATCAACCTAGGGTTAGACGTTAGTAGCCTCGACGGAGGTATTAATATAACTTAGGGAATCCTACGGATCAAGTCAAGTGAATAAATCGTCTGGTTCAGTGTTAGATAACAAGTGAAGTCTAGGTGGATTCTTCCTCGGGTATTGTCTTAATCAATTGGTTTTTCCCACAAGTATCTCCCCAAATTCATTCTTCTTTGTCTTAGAGTCTTTAGTTTAGTAGTTAGTTAAATTAAACGACAATTCCCTTTATTTTAGGCTAGATAATAAAAAGAAAGTTAGTATTAGTACTTTTAGTTCCTTTGGGTTCGATAATTCGGTCTTGCCTTAACTATACTACTGTTTGATAGGTACGCTTGCCTCAAATCGTTGTCATAGTTAGTTTCCAGGTTCGATCATTCTCTTTATAAATTTTAAAGCTTTGACAAATCACAACGATCAAGTTTTTGGCGCCGTTGCCAAGGAACTAAAATATTAAGAACACTCAATTTTTATCACTTTAGCCATTTTATTGCAATTTATTTTTATTCTTTTTTTATTTTTTTTACTTTGCTAATTTTTCTTTTATTTATTTTTGACAGGTAATTTTAGTTTATAGGGGATATGGCACTGAATAACTATCAGTGGCAAGTTATGAGGACAAAGCCAACAGAAGCCGCCAGTGTCTTCAACCTCGACGCGGTCACCATGTTATCTAACCAGGTAGAGCTTTTAAATAAAAAAAAATTGATGGTTGGTATGGTTCTACGCAAGTACATCCGGTAATACAGTACGATACAAATGGAGGAGGGGTGAACAACATAGAATATCTATCCTACAACCCTAGCACAGAGAACGAACAAGTCAACTATATGGGTAACTATTCTAGTCCTCAAAATAATCTTTATAGTGACACTTATAATGCAGGTTGGAGGTACCATCCCAATTTCTCGTGGGGTGGTCAAGGTAATCAAAGCCCGCAACTTCCTCCAGGTTTTCAACAACCACCTCACCAGCAAGAAAAGAAGCCTAACCTTGAGGAGATGCTGACAAAATTCATAGCAGTGTTAGAAACTCGCTTTCAAAACACCGAGACAATACTTAAAAATCGGCAAGCATCGATACAAGGGATCGATAATCAATTAAGACAACTTGCCAAGATCATATCAGAATAACCACAAGGGTTAATTGAACCAGAACCAAGGTAAGAGAACGTGGCAGATAAAGGTAAGGTTGAGGTGAGCCATGATATACTAAAACCGACAATTACAGAGTACCAACCTCGTGTGCTATATCCTAATGCAATGAGGAAAGACCACACAGAGGAACAATTCGGTGAACTCACACTTCGTGTAGGCGACAAAGCAATCACTCTTCATGCTCTTGACTCGGCTAGGACATCGAGTAATCAAGGTGAAAACATAAATTCTATTAATAATCATTTGATTCAACCTTTTGTACATGAAACACCACAAAAATACACAACCGAGCCAGATCCTAGACCTTGTGTCAATAAAGAAGAAATTCGTGAAGAACGAAGGCTTCGGATCGATGAACTAGACGAGTGGAAGACGCACTTCAAAGAGGAACTAAAAACACATGAAGCAAAAATGAGGCAACTCCACGACAAACCTAACGATGGGACAACCCAGCTTAAGATAGGAGATCAGGTACTCAAAATCCTCCCAAATGGAACAGTCGAGGTAACTAATCCTAAATTCAACACTTTTAAGGTAAACACTACACGACTTGAACTATACATCAATAACCGAATTGAACGCATGAGAAAGGATTTTCACCTCCTCAAACCACCATGATCATACGAATAACAGGTAAGTCTAGCTCAAGACTTTAAACGAGTGATTCTCGGGAGGCAACCCGAGCACTAACCCTACTAATTAGTTTAGTTTTATTTATTTCCATGTTTGGGCGCAGGTTTCTCATACTCACACGGTCTTGCACACGGCCGTGGCCGTAACCATGTGGGCACCACAGGTAGGTAAAAGGGCGTGGCCGTAGACATGTAGCAACAGGACAAAATTTTTCCAAAAACACGGACTACATCTCTATTTAAACCCCCATTCTTCCTTTTCCAGTTGTCTTTCTTCTTTCATTTTCTATTATTTACTTTTATTTTTATTTTTTATTTTTTTACTTTCTTTATTATTTTCTTATTATTTTTCATGCCATTTATATTTAGCTTAGGATACAATAAAATCAGACCGGTTGCTTCGAGGATTCAAATCCAAACAGTTCGAGGCGCTCCCCCGCATTCACCTCCGCCCAATCCTATCCGGTTTCTTTTCATTGACTCCATCCAAAATTTAGGAAGTTTCACTTCTCTCCCTATCTTATGATTCTATTATTATTTTGCATCTATATCTATCTTTGTACATTGAGGGTAATGTACATCTTAAGTGTGGGGGGTGAAACTTAAAAGTGCCTAAATTTTTGCATTATTCTCAAATCCTGAATTATGTCTTGTTTCTTAAGTAATTTTCTCATATTATGATTAGAATGAAATTTCCTGTGATTTATGATTTTTATTGATATGTTTTGGATTAAGTCATAGTTAATTGTACATTGATGATTTAAACTTTAAGATACTAGAGAATCAAGCATGATAAGTCTATTTTTCATAATTAAAAAGTTGCTAGGTTGTCTACCTGAATCTAATTATTACCTTGAAGTTTGAAATTTACAAGGTTAATATAAAAAACCCATAACTTTTGTGAGATTTTGAGCCTTATAGAGCATATATTCTTTTTCTTGCTCACTTTATTGATTATGAGTGTGTCAACATTGATATGTTATTCTAGAACTTGCATCGATTATATATGTCGAGACCACACCTTTGATTTGATATACAGAGATGATAAAGGCACTTAGGTTTTAACCCACTTACTCCACTAAAAGCCTACCCTAACAATTAACCCCTAGTGAACCCCTTTTGATCCTAACAACCCTTTTTATTGACTCACCCACTAATTTTAAACCAAAACCCTTTGTATTTGTTATCACCATTCTTCTTGACTACCCTTTTTGTCGAGATTTGATTTTGAGCAGTTCCCTAACTATGTTCTATATTTCAGTTGTTAAAGTACTTTCTTATTATTGTAAATATTTAATGATTTGCTCTTAATAAAAAAAAAATGACGAAGTATATTCATTATTAGTTTTATTAGTCTTATAATTAAGTGAGCTTACATATTTAAATTCCACATCTTGAAGAAAAAGCTCATATTATTAGTATTACAAGTTTATGTAATTATTAAGGATTAGCTCATTTTTCTAGTTAGGTAATTTGTAAAGTCAATCTCGATTCTAACCTTCTAATTCGGCCTTTATCCACACCTTTAACCCAAGCCCCGTTACAACCCTGTTAATGACCTTTTGATTTGTGTATCATCTCATATTATAGTGGTGGAGATTTGATTTTCATGCAAGCCTATGGGATTAACTTTTCATGATTGACTTATGAGTGCTTTTTCCTGAACCTTAAACACCTCGAGTGATTTGAGTGAATCTTTTGCGAGGATGTCAATCCTTGTCGATTTTGAATCAGAGGTAATTATTTATATGAGGGGAAACACCTATGTTTTCATGCTACAAAATGTATGACTTAGATTGTTTGAATCTCTTTGAGTTGAATTATCCATGTATGAATTATCTTTGAATTATGATGAAACATTATTGATGAATATTATGAATCGAGGAAGTTTGTTTTAATTGTGAGTTGAGAATTTTGCTTGAGGACAAGCAAAAGCTTAAGTGTGGGGGTATTTGATAAACCGTAGTAGTAACTATTTTAATCCCACATTTAGCATGCTTTTGGATGATTTATCCCTTGAATTATGGAATTTGGTGCTCTTAATCCTTTAATTTCATGTTTTATACTCAGGAGAGCACCGGAGGATGAAAAGAACGAGAAACAGGCCTAAAATAGAGTAAATAGGCCATATCACGAAATCAACATGGCTTGGGCCCAAGACCACATGGCCGTGCTCCTTCAGTAGGTTCGAACACGGCCTGGCCACGATTCATACGGGCGTGTCCCTGCCGTGACAAAGAGGAATTTCACTCCGAATAGGATACTTGGAGGCAAAGAAACACATTCCAAAGCCTATACAAACACCCTAGTAGGAATTCTACTCGAATTAGGATACTTAGGGGCCAAGTAAGGTATCTCAAAGCCTATATAAACACCGTAGAGGGCAACCTAAGGGAGAGTCAACAGAAGCCTTCTGTCGGGGGCGTCCAGCTAGGCCAAAGAGGGCAGATTTGTGGGAATTTACTCAGAGATAGCCAGTTGATTCATCTCAAGAAGCTGGAGTCATACTCAAGACGGAGGATCTCTCTTCAATTCCTTCAGGGGGTTTTAGAGTTTTTCTTATGTTTTGTTTTATCTTTTCTTCTGAGATGTTTTCTTTTATCATTATGAACTAAACTCCTCAGATACCTGAGGGGGATGAAACCTAAGATGAATCTTGTTATTGTTTTCTGAACTATATGATAAATACTTAATTTGTTCTTAATTATGTGTTCTTAATTCTTGCTTTGATATTTTTGGGATATTAATTCAAGTTTGATGTGCTTGGGTGGAGGTGCAAAAGTCCCTGCCTAAGAGTAGATCTAGCATAATTACGCGGAGTTGATCGCACGCCTAGACATAGGGTGACGAGATTTTGCCGGATTAGGGTGAAACCTAATATGGGATTCCATAGATCGAGTTAATGCAATTCTAAGGGTTTTAATTAGAAAGAGATTTCAATTAATCAACCTAGGGTTAGACGTTAGTAGCCTCGACGGAGGTATTAATATAACTTAGGGAATCCTACGGATCAAGTCAAGTGAATAAATCGTCTGGTTCAGTGTTAGATAACAAGTGAAGTCTAGGTGGATTCTTCCTCGGGTATTGTTTTAATCAATTGGTTTTTCCCACAAGTATCTCCCCAAATTCATTCTTCTTTGTCTTAGAGTCTTTAGTTTAGTAGTTAGTTAAATTAAACGACAATTCCCTTTATTTTAGGCTAGATAATAAAAAGAAAGTTAGTATTAGTACTTTTAGTTCCTTTGGGTTCGACAATCCGGTCTTGCCTTAACTATACTACTATTCGATAGGTGCGCTTGCCTCAAATCGTTGTGATAGTTAGTTTCCAGGTTCGATCATTCTCTTTATAAATTTTAAAACTTTTACAAATCACAGCGATCAGGCGTCAGGGGTAGCCCACTGACAAAGTCCATGGTTATCCTCTCCCACTTCCAGAGTGGAATTTTAAAAGGTTGCAGCAGTCCCGAAGGCAGTTGATGGTTAGCCTTCACTTGCTGGCATGTCAAACACTTACTTACAAAATCAGTCACCTCACGCTTAAGTCCTGGCCACCAATACAGTTCACGTGGTTCTTGGTATAACTTGTTTCCACCAGGATGCATAGCGTATGGGCTACTATGCGCCTCCCGCAAAATTGATTGCCTTAACTCAGAGTCCTTCGGTACACAAACTTTTCCACGGAAACATAACACTCCTTCACTATTCAGCCCAAAATCCTCAGTCTCTCCTTTCTTCACCTGTTGGAAACGAGAAACCAACGACTCATCCAACATCTGCTTTTCTTTAATCTGGCTAATCCAAGTTGGTTTTACCTGCAGTTCTGCCAACAAACTACCATCCTCAAATAGACTGAGACGAGCAAACATTGCTCTTAGATTAGATACCACCTTACGACTCAATGCGTCTGCTACCACGTTAGCTTTTCCCAGATGATACTCAATCGAGCAATCATAATCCTTCAGCAACTCTATCCATCTCCATTGCCTAAGATTTAACTCTTTTTGGGTAAGGAGATACTTAAGACTCTTATGGTCGGTGTAGATGATCGACTTTTCCCCGTACAAATAATGTCTCCATTTCTTTAGTGCGAACACTACCGTAGCTAATTCCAAGTCATGAGTGGGGTAGTTCACCTTGTGCAGCCTAAGCTGACGAGATGCATACGCCACCACCTTCCCTTCTTGCATCAGCACACAACCCAAACCCGTGTGCGACGCATCACAATAGACAACGAATTCCTTTCTAGCCTCTGGCTATATTAATACCAGAGCTTCAGTTAGAATCTTTTTCAACTTCTCAAAACTCTCCTGCTGTTTATCCGTCCAAACAAACGGTCCCCCCTTATGCAGTAACTTAGTTAGGGGTGCCGCAATCAATGAAAACCCCTCAACGAACCGCCTGTAGTACCCGGCCAACCCCAGAAAACTTTGAATTTCAGATACTGACTTTGGTGGATTCCAATCTAACACAGCCTCAATTTTTTGAGGATCAACCCTAATACCCTCGGTAGACACGACATGCCCCAAAAATGTCACCTCTCGCAGCCAAAACTCGCACTTGCTGAATTTGGCATAGAGTTGTTTTTCCCTCAATATCTGCAGAACAACCAGGAGATATGAATCATGCTCTTCCTCAGTTCGCGAATACACCAGAATATCATCTATGAACACCACCACGAACCGGTCTAGGTAGGGTTGGAAGACCTGGTTCATCATATCTATGAAAGCAGCTGGTGCATTCGTTAACCCAAACGGCATGACCAGAAACTCGTAGTATCCATAACGAGTCCTGAATGCAGTCTTGAACACATCCGCCTCTTTAACCCTTAACTGATGATACCCTAACCTCAGATCTATTTTGGAGAAAATTGAAGCTCCTCGCAGCTGATCAAACAGATCGTCTATCCTTGGTAACGGGTACTTGTTCTTAATCATTAGCTTGTTTAACTGACGGTAGTCAATACACATATGCATTGACCCATCCTTTTTCTTCACGAACAATACCGGTGCTCCCCACGGAGACACACTTGGCCTGATAAATCCTTGATCCAAAAGCTCTTGAATCTGAGCCTTTAATTCCACCAGCTCCTTCGGTGCCATCCTATAAGGGGCGATGGACACCAGAGCCATTCCCGGTAAAAGCTCAATGCCGAATTTGACCTCGCAATTTGGAGGCAACCCCGGAAGCTCTTCAGAAAATACATCCGGGAATTCCTTTACGGTCCTGACATTCTCAACAGACGGTTCCTTAACAACAGATGTGCTAACATAAGCAAGGAATGCCTCGCAACCTTTGCGAACCAGCTTCTCGGCCCTTAATGCTGAGATTACATTGGACAAATAGTTCCTCTGCTCCCCTATCATGATCACCTTCTCATCCTCTGAAGTCTTTAATACCATACGCTTAGCAGCGTAATCCAAATTTGCACGGTGTTTCACCAACCAATCCATGCCCAGAATGAGATCAAACTCGCCAAACAGAAGTTCCATCAAATCCGCCGGAAAGACAACCCCTTGAACCTCTAGAGGCACATCTCTAAACAATTTATTCACTACTACTGCATCGTCCCTAAAGGACTAATCACCGACATCTCTTTATCAGCAAGTTCGAATTGTATACCCAAAGTTCCAGACACAGTACATGCAACATACGAGTGTGTAGACCCAATATCAATTAAAGCTGTAAATGGCATATCATGTATGAAAAAACATACCGGTTATGATGTCCGGTGCATCGCCATCCTCTCAACGTCGAGCAGCATAAACCAACCCTGGCTGTCTCGCCTCTGTATTACCAGCACCTCTGCCCAGTGCTCCACGACCTCGTCCTAACCCATTCCCCCTCTGAGTGGACCACAACCTCTCGGTGGCTGCTGACCACCTCTCCCCGACTGCACAAAGCCCTAACCTACTGCTTGCGTCCGAACAGGCTCTCGAGGACAGTTTCTGTACCGATGATCCTTAGACCCACATCTGAAACACCCGCCAGTTCTTCTCCAACACTCTCCCGAATGTGGTCTCCCGCACTCAACATAAGGTTACAGTCGACCAGCAGCAACTAGAGTCCTAACTCGGGCTGGCCCGTCAAACCTAGGCCTCTTATGAAATCCACCTGAAGAACTTGAAGACCCAAAATCTCTCTTATTCCTGCCCTTTCCTTTTCACGATTTTGACGCTGAGAGCGTTTAACCTCCTCACCTCCTTGTTTTCTATTAAAGTTGTTCTAATGGAATTTAACTAGAATCAATGCCTTTTTGCATGCATCTTTTCCATTTATTAACATTACAATTCATTACATGTAATAAATTTCATGAAATCCAAAAGTACGCTGATTTCAGAACTCTAGTACAGAGCCTGATGGAAAAAAAAAGATTTATAATTCTTTGAAGACATTGAGGATTCGAAAGGGGAAGATGTTTGTGGCTCCAAAGAGGGAGTTGATGAAGGGAACCTATCAAAAATTCATCCCTATATCCCCGAAAGTGTTCTGAACAACTGGACTGTAGAGGAGATCCCTATAGTAATTAGGGCTATTTCAGAGTAATGTTCAGAACACATCTGTTGCTCTAAGATTGGGAGTAATAGGGATCTTTTTGTGAAAAGGCGCATGTCCATTATCTTTGTAACACCCTAAACCCGGCCTAAACGTTACAACCGGATCTAGCGTGTCACACCAGGTGATGTTTGAAAAAACCTTATGGTTGTTGAAAAACTCATTGTCAAATTTCCATTTTAAACGATCACAATTTTGTTTCTCGTTGCTTATTCATAAAAGAAGTATACTCGAATTAATACCCTTTCAGAAAAGCATATATTATCTTGCTTATAAAAAAACCGTGTCAGTTTCAGAAGTTTGGTCTTAACACTTACGAAAAATGTGATATTTGAAAGATAGTTGTTTATTGATTTGAAATCCACGTGTTGATAAAATTTGCAGTGTTTAAAGAAATGCCAAATAAAAGTTAAAATAGTTCCAAAGGCCTTATTACAATAATTATAAAACCCAAAAAAATTAAAGTAAAGTAATCCCAAATCGAAATACTAAATTCACCCTCGAAACCTGCAGTACGTGTGGCCAACTCCGAGTTCCTCGCGGCTCCAAATCCTCTAAGGCTGGGGATTACCTACACAGTTAAAGGGAAAGGGTGAGTTACAAGAACTTAGTGTATAATCCCGATTCTGATACCACATGCAGGCTGGGCCCAAGCCCATGCAGTATCAGTTTGGGCCTAAGCCCCAAAAATCATGGTAATGCAACAAAAATGCAGCCCAACCCAATCCAACCATCACACCACCCGTTCCAACCCTACACACCATGTGGGGACCAAGTCAACCCACCCAGCCCTACACACCAAGAGCGCGGTAGAAATCGCTAAGATCAACGCAGCAAAGCCGCTAGTAATGATATGTGGTCGAGCCACTAATAATCAGTATATCATGGTAGAGCCACTAAATCAGTATAACGTGGCATAGCCACCAGTACAGTACTTCCTCCAAATACATAACCCAACCCAATGCAACATGCCGTGACATATTAACTCAGTGTATGCAATAATTTACCATCATGGCATTTAAACAGATTACACATAAACACACTAAATCTACCCCTAGGGGCATGATGGTAATTTGGTCGGTAGGGGTAAAACAGTAATTTACCCCTCAGGGGTATATCAGTAATTTCACCCAACAAGGGCATTTCAGAAATTTCACCCTTAAAGGGTATTTGGTAACTTTACCTGCCGAGGGTATTTTAGTAATTTACACACTAAGGGTATTCCGGTAATTTTACCCATTAAGGGTATTTTAGTAATCTTACCCCTACAACAGCCTTTCCGAAAGCCGATGTCGCCTCGAGCGACTCAGTTTCCAATTTCGG
Source organism: Gossypium sturtianum (assembly GCA_025698515.1). Classification (NCBI taxonomy): domain Eukaryota; kingdom Viridiplantae; phylum Streptophyta; class Magnoliopsida; order Malvales; family Malvaceae; genus Gossypium; species Gossypium sturtianum. Next base: position 122,983,957 of record CM046952.1, read on the forward strand.
TCAATACAATGCTCTTGGGCCTAAAACCTAATTTTGGCCCATTCGGGCCCACACGCTCGTGTGGCCCATTCCGCTCGTTTTCAACCGCGATTCTACGGACTTCGCAATCGCATCGATCAACTTACATTTTTCATCATTTTCGCTTACATGGGCCCATTAACCCGTTTGGACCATTTAGCCCGCCTCAGCTCAACAAGGCCCATTACGGCCTCAGTTTCACGAGAGCGTTCGTGACACTCTCTCAACCGTCTGTCGCTCTCATTAGAGACTCAGTCTATCACTACGAGCGCTCCCAGCTCGAGTGATCTCACTTGCCGGCATTTCGACTTTTTGGTATTCAGACTTTTAGCCGATTCACAGAACAACATTCACAGAATAAGCGGTAGTGTGAGATTACACACCTGATTACGAGTTGTGTTTCCCAACGTTTCCAAAACACCTAGAGTGATAGTTAATCAAGTGGTTAGTCTCAACCTTAAAACCTTAACTTGAAGCGCCTTACTAGATTAACTTTACTTACCACGAACACCGTCTCCTTCAGTGCACCAATAATCGGCCTTATCCTTTAGCTATCAAGTCCCTAACAATAATTGGTGAGCAAGAGAGTTATTAACAATCAATGCACTTCAGCCAAACCAACAGAATTATGGCAACATTCTTACCTCACTTGCTTGATGAGTTACAGATAAAGATTTGATTAAAACAAATCACTTGTGCTCCTTCACCTTGATGAAACCCTATACCCAACGATGGTCATATCACAACAAGAACATACCTTATATCCGACGAGAGTGAAAGAAGAACACGCGATTATTAAAAAGGAACCGAATGACAACAGAGTTATAGTCAAAGAGAAGACTACCCCTTACCGATTTTCCAATTCCTTGTAGCGCCACTCTAGGAAAGCACAGGACTATGATTCGACCAAGGACTAACTCACCAGATGCAGTAAGTAAGCCCAACACAATAAGCAATAGAGGGTGTTCGGCTAAGAGAAATAAACCCCAAATCGGCTAGCTTTGTATTATGAAAAGAGGAGCATCAAGAAGACAATAAGCTAGTTTAAGGACAAAAGAATGGAGAATAGGTCCGGCTAGAAAAACAAGGGATGAGCAAAGCGTGATAAGAAAGGAGAGGAAGACAAGAGATTCGGCAAAGTCCAAAGGTTCGGCTAACAACAAAAGAAAGAAGAATTGCTCAAGATACACGAGAGGTAAGTAACGAGTAGGAAAAAGGAAAAAAAAACAAGCGAAAGTACCCAAAACGTCACCCTCAAAGAAAAGAACCCGAAAGAAAACACTCAGAAGCAAAGAAGAGTTTCGGTTTCTCCCCTTACACCAAATGACAAAAAATGCACTCCAAGACTCCTCTTCAGCCGAAATTCCCCTTAGCAAAACCCCCACTTTCGGCCAACACCTCCCACACCCATCACTTCCATGATTTTCTCCCCTTTTTCCTCCCATAATCCCTCTCCTACATCCATTTGAAACGTTTGACCCATTCTCCAACTCCCATAGCAGAGTTTGATCCCAACTCTGCTTCATCCTCTCCCAAAGCATAAAATAATTACCTTTAATTGCTTGCCAAGGGAATCGAACTCCACTCCCCCTTGTCCCTTAGTGACGTCACAACCAACTTACCACATGGCCAACTTGTGTCAATAAAAAACACACAATTTCCCTTAAGTCCTGCTTCCAACAGCCCTCTCCACTGAAGGCCCAAAAACCAAAATTTTTCCAGGGCTTGGATTCGAACCCAGGCCTCCCTAGAACCCCTAAACACCCTCAAATAATTAGCTAAGAAAACCCAACACATGCAATATGCAAAAATCACAAACCTTTAACTTTGGGATGTTACAATTCTACCCCCTTAAAGAAATTTCGGCCTCAAATTTTACCTGATCGAAAAAGATTAGGGTATTGATGTCACATAGCCTCCTCAAGCTCCCACGTGGCTTCCTCCGAACCGTAATTACGCCATAGTACCTTGACTAATGGAACAAATTTTCTCCTCAGCACCTTAACGTCACGGTCCAAAATTTGTACCAGTTCTTCCTCAAATGTCAGGTCAGGTCCTACTTCGATCTCCTCCACTGGCACTACATGAGAAGGATCAGAACGATAGTGCCTCAGCATAGAGACATGAAACACATCATGTATCTGGTTTAACTCAGGTGGCAGCTCAAGGTGATAGGCGACCGGTCCTACACGTTTTAATACCCAGTAAGGTCCGATCAATCTGGGGCTTAACTTGCCCTTGCGTCCAAATCTCAGAATCTTCTTCCAGGGTGAAACTTTCAAGAAAACAAAATCTCCCACCGAGTACTCGATCTCTTTACGATTTAAATCAGCATACAATTTCTGCCTATCAGATGCTTCTTTTAATCTACCCCGGATCAACTTCACTTTCTCCTCAGTTTCCAAAATTAGCTCTAGACCCAACAATCGTCGCTCCCCCAATTCTGTCCAACAAGTAGGGTACGACACCTACGACCATATAATGCCTCGTATGGTGCCATCTAAATGCTGGATTGGTAGCTGTTGTTATAAGCAAATTCCGCTAAGAATAAATAATCTTCCCAACTACCTTTGAAATCAATCACACAACTTCTTAACATGTCTTCCAAAATCTGAATTACCTCTCTCGATCGACTATCATGCAGGGATGAAACGTTGTCTTTGAAATCCAACCTTGTACCCAGAGCCTCATGCAACACTCTCCAGAACCGAGATGTGAATCTAGGATCCCTGTTCGAGATGATAGCCACTGGCACCCCATGCAACCTTATAATCTCTGCCACATATAACTTTGCTAATTTCTGCAATGAGTAATAGGTGCGAACCGATATGAAGTGGGCGGGCTTAGTCAGCCGATCCACAATTACCCACACCGCATCTTTCTTAGTAGGCGTCAGGGGTAGCCCACTAACAAAGTCCATGGTTACCCTCTCCCACTTCCAGAGTGGAATCTTAACATGTTGCAGTAATCCAGAAGGTAGTTGATGCTCAGCCTTCACTTGCTGGCACGTCAAACACTTACTTATGAAGTCGGTAACCTCACACTTAAGTCCTGGCCACCAGTACAATTCACGTAGATCTCGGTATAACTTGTTTCCACTGGGATGCATAGTGTATGGGCTACTATGCGCCTCCTGCAGAATCGACTGCCTTAACTCAGAGTCCCTCGGTATACAAACTCTTCCACGGAAGCATAACACTCCTTCACTATTCAGCCCAAAATCCACAGTCTCTCCGCTTTTCACCTGCTGAAAATGAAAACCCAACGACTCATCCAATAACTACTTCCTTTTAATCTAATCAACCCAAGTCGATATCACCTGAAGTTCTGCCAACAAACTACCATCCTCAAATAGGCTGAGACGAGCAAACATTGCTCTTAGATCAGATACCATCTTACGACTCAGTGCATCTGCCACCACATTAGCTTTTCCCGGATGGTACTCAATCAAGCAATCATAATCCTTCAGCAACTCTATCCATCTTCGTTGCCTAAGATTCAACTCCGTTTGGGTAAGGAGATACTTAAGACTCTTATGGTCAATGTAGATGATCGACTTTTCCCCATACAGATAAAGTCTCCATATCTTTAGTAAGAACACTACCGCAGCTAATTCCAAGTCATGTGTGGGGTAGTTCACCTCATGCGGCCTAAGTTGACGAGATGCATACGCCACCACCTTCCCCTCCTGCATCAGCACACAACCCAAACCTGTGTGTGACGCATCACAATAGACAACGAATTATTTTCCAGCCTCTGGCTGTATTAATACCGGGGCTTCAGTCAGAATCTTTTCAACTTCTTAAAACTCTCCTGTTGTTTATCCGTCCAAACAAACGATACCCCCTTACACAGTAACTTAGTTAGGGGTGCAGCAATCAATGAAAACCCCCCAACGAACTGTCTGTAGTACCCGGCCAAACCCAAAAAACTTCGAATTTTAGATATCGACTTTGGTGGCTTCCAATCTAATACAGCCTCAACTTTCCGAGGATCAACCCTAATCCCCTCAGCAGACACGACATGCCCCCAAAAATGTCACCTCTCGCAGCCAAAATTCGCACTGAATTTGGCATAGAGTTATTTTTCCCTCAATATCTGTAGAATAACCCGGAGATGTGAATCATGCTCCTCCTCAGTTTTTGAATACACCAGAATATCATATATGAACACCACAACGAACCGGTCTAAGTAGGGTTGGAAAACCCGGTTCATCATATCCATGAAAGCAGCTGGTGCATTCGTTAACCCAAATGGCATGACCAGAAACTTGTAATGCCCATAACGAGTTTAGAATGCAATCTTGTATATATCTGCCTCCTTGACCCTTAGCTGATGATACCCCGATCTTAGATCTGTTTTAGATGAAACTAAAGCTTCTCGCAGCTGATCAAACAGATCGTCTATCCTTGGTAGCGGGTATTTGTTCTTAATCGTTAACTTATTCAACTGACGGTAGTCAATACACATGCGCATTGACCCATCCTTCTTCATTACGAACAATACCGGTGCTCCCCACGGAGACACACTCGGTTGAATAAACCCTCAATCCAGAAGCTCTTTGATCTGAGCCTTTAATTCTACCAGCTCCTTCGGTGCCATCCTATAAGGGGCGATGGACACCGGAGTCATTCTCGGTAACAGCTCAATGCCGAATTTGACCTTGCAATTTGGAGGCAATCCTGGAATCTCTTCAGAAAATACATCCGAAAATTCCTTTACGGCCCTGACATCCCCAACAGACAAACTCTTAACCTCAAATGTGCTGACATAGGCTAGGAACGCCTCGCAACCCTTGCGAACTAGCTTCTCGGCCCTTAATGCTGAGATTACATTGGTTAGATAATCCCTTCACTCTCCTATCACAATCACTTCCTCATCCTCCGAAGACTTCAATGCCATACGCTTAGCAGCGCAATCCAAATTCGCACGGTGTTTCACTAACCAGTCCATGCCCAGAATGAGATCAAACTCGCCAAACGGCAGTTCCATCAAATCCGCTGGAAAAACAACCCCTTGAACCTCGAGAGGCACATCTCTAAACAACTTATTCACTACGACAGACTGTCCTAAAGGACTAATCACCGACATTTCTGTATCAGCAAGTTCGAATTGTATACCCAAAGTTCCAGACACAGTACATACAACATACGAGTGTGTCGACCCAATATCAATTAAAGTAATACATGGTACATCATGAATGAAGAATGTACCAGTTATGACGTTAGGTGCGTCGCCATCCTCTCGACGCCTAGCAGCATAAACCAACCCTGGCTGTCTCGCATCTGTATTACCAGCACCTCTGCCCGGTGCTCCACGACCCTGTCCAAACCCATTTCCCCCTTACGCTGGACCATGACCTCTCGGTGGCTGTTGACCACCTCTCCCGGTGAACATATCCTCGACACGCAATCGGCATCGGACCCGGCCTCTGCGTCTGAGTCTTTAACCCTGTGGTCTCTTAACCCACATCTGAAGTACGCCCCAGTTTTCTTCCAACATTCACCCTGATGAAATAACCCGCACACTCGCGGCAAGGTCATGTCTGCCGGCAACCATCGAAACCAGTTGGTGGCCCATCAAATCTAGGCCTCTTATGAAATCTATCTAAAGAACTTGAAGGCCTAAAATTACTCTTATTCCTGCCCCTTTCCTTCTCACGGTTTTGATGCTCAGAGCGTTTCACATCCTCGGCAATCTTTGCCTTCTCCACCAGTGGCGTGAAATCCTGTCCCCTCTGTGGGGTTATCGATTACCATAACTCGTCCCGAAGACCATCCTCAAACCGCACGCATCGCTCATATTCTGTTGCAACTATACCCCGAGTGTACCGGCTCAAGCGTAGGAACTCCGCCTCATACTCCGCCATAGACCTATTCCCCTAAACCAGATTCAAAAATTCCTTTCTCCGGGCGTCCACATAACTTGCCCCAACATACTTTCCTTGGAAGGCCGCTTTGAAGAAATCCCAAGTCACACAGTCAGCTTGCGTACCTTCCCTTACTGTAAGCCACCATTGGTATGCCTCATCTCGCAGTAGGGACACTGCTTCTTTCAGCTTTTGCTCCACTGTGCAGTCTAGGTCATCCATGATTCACTCAACCGCCTCCAACCAGTATTTCGCTACATTCGGGGCTACACCAGAGATGCCCCTAAAGATTTTTGCCCCGTTTGACCGGAGTCGCTCAGAAATTGACCCTCGGGCTACCGACCCAGTACTCGCTCCAGCCACTCTTTCCAAAACCTGTAGCATTGCTTGAGACAAAGCATCATCCCCTCCGACTCGATCATGAGACCCCGTTTCAGTCACCGGTGATGCCGGCGCCTCCCTTTCAGGCATATGCCCTGATGCTGAGGACCCAGCCCTAGAACCTCGGCCCTTACCACGGCCACGTGTACCTCTTTCGTGACCTCTTGTACTCATATCGGTGTAACGTATTAATCTGTTTAAGAGTTTTATGCATCAGCTTATCGTTCATGTAATTATTACCCAATGTTTTATGAAAAGAAAATAGTAATAAGAGTAGTTTTCGCAGATCGATTTTACTAAAGTTTCAGTCTCTATAGTCTCAGTTTATAAAGCTAAAAAGTTTCAGTGTACTACCACTATCCCTTGTATTTCTGTAGTACAGTCATATCAGCCTAAAACAAAGTATAGAATAAGGGAACTTACGGATTTGGTGCCGGAGACTCAGTGTGCCACACGTTCAGTGATATCACTACTTTTTTAAACCACAATTTAAATAGATTTAAAAAAAATTCAAAACCCATTCCACAGCCGAGTTTTGCAACCTCGCTCTGATACCACTAAATGTAACACCCCAAACCCGATCTAAACGTTACGACCGGATCTAACGTGTCACATCAGGTGATGTTTGAAAAAACCTTATGGTTGTTGAAAAAACCTTATGGTTGTTGAAAAACTCATTGTCAAATTTCCATTTTAAACGATCACAATTCCGTTTCTTGTTGCTTATTCATAAAAGAAGTTTACTCGAATTAATACCCTTTCAGAAAAGCATATATTATCTTGCTTATAAAAAACCGTGTCAGTTTCAGAAGTTTGGTCTTAACACTTACAAAAAACGTGATATTTGAAAAACAATTGTTTATTGATTTGAAAACCCCGTGTTGATAAAATTTGCAATGTTTAAAGAAATCCCAAATAAAAGTTAAAATAGTTCCAAAGGCCTTATTACAACAATTATAAAACCCAAAAAAATTAAAGTACTCCCAAACCGAAATTCTAAATTCACCCTCGAAACCTGCAGTACGTGTGGCCAACTCCGAGTCCCTCGCGGCTCCAAATCCTCTAAGGCTGGGGATTACCTACACAGTTAAAGGGAAAGGGTGAGTTACAAGAACTCAGTGTATAATCCTAGTTACAATCACAGTCTGGGCCCAAGCTCATGCAGTATCAGTTTGGGCCTAAGCCCCAAAAATCATGGTAATACAACAAAAATACAGCCCAACCCAATCCAACCATCACACCACCCGTACCAACCCTACACACCATGTGGGGACCAAGTCAACCCACCCAGCCCAACACACCAAGACCGCAGCCGAGCTATCAGTATCAACGCAGCAAAGCTGCCAATAACGGTATACGTGGCTGAGCCACTAATAATCTGTATATCGTGGTAGAGCCACTGAATTAGTATAACGTGGCATAGCCACCAGTACAGTACTTCCTCCAAATACATAACCAACCCAATGCAACATGTCGTGACATATTAACTCAGTGTATGCAATAATTTACCATCATAGCATTTAAACAGATTACACATAAACTCACTAAATGTACCCCTAGGGGTATGATGGTAATTTGGTAAATAGGGGTAAAATGGTAATTTACCCCTCAGGGGTATATTAGTAATTTCACCCAACAAGGGCATTTCAGAAATTTCACCCTTAAAGGGTATTTGGTAACTTTACCCGTCGAGGGTATTTTAGTAATTTACCCACTAAGGGTATTCCGGTAATTTTACCCATTAAGGGTATTTCAGTAATCTTACCCCTACAACGGCCTTTTCGAAGGCCTAATGTCGCCTCGAGTGACTCGATTTCTAATTTCGGTTAATACAATGCTATTGGGCCTAAAACTCGATTTTAGCCCATTCGGGCCCACACACTCGTGTGGCCCATTCCGTTCATTTTTAGTCGTGATTCTGTAGACTTCGTAGTCGCATCGATCAACTTACATTTTTCATCATTTTCGCTTACATGGGCCCATTAACCCGTTGGGCCCATTTAGCCCGCCTCAGCTCAAAAAGGCCCATTACGGCCTCAGTTTCACGAGAGCGTTCGTAACACTCTCTCAACCGTCTATCGCTCTCATTAGAGACTCGGTCTATCACTACGAGCGCTCACAGCTCGAGTGATCTCAGTTGCCGGCATTTCAGCTTTTAGGTATTCCGGCTTTTAGCCGATTCACAGAACAACATTTACAGAATAAGCGGTAGTGTGAGATTACACACCTGATTACGAGTTGTGTTTCCCAACGTTTCCAAAACACCTAGAGTGATAGTTAATCAAGTGGTTAGTCTCAACCTTAAAACCTTAACTTGAAGCGCCTTACTTGATTAACTTTACTTACCACAAACACCGTCTCCTTCAGTGCACCAATAACCGGCCTTATCCCTTAGCTATCAAGTCCCTAACAATAATTGGTGAGCATGAGAGTTATTAACAATCAATCCACTTCAGCCAAACCAACGGAATTATGGCAACATTCTTACCTCACTTGCTTGATGAGTTACAGATAAAGATTTGATTAAAACAAATCACTTGTGCTCCTTCACCTTGATGAAACCCTATACCCAACGATGGTCATATCACAACAAGAACATATCTTAGATCCGACGAGAGAGAAAGAAGAACACGCGATTATTAAAAAGGAACCGAATGACAACAGAGTTATAGTCAAAGAGAAGACTACCCCTTACCGATTTTCCAATTCCTTGTAGCGCCACTCTAGGAAAGCACAGGACTATGATTCGGCCAATGACTAACTCACCAGATGCAATGAGTAAGCCCAACACAATAAGCAATAGAGGTTTTTCGGCTAAGAGAAATAAACCCCAAATCGGCTAGCTTTGTATTATGAAAAGAGGAGCATCAAGAAGACAAGAAGCTAGTTTAAGGACAAAAGAATGGAGAATAGGTTCGACTAGAAAAACAAGGGATGAACAAAGCGTGATAAGAAATGAGAGGAAGACTAGAGATTCGGCCTACTCCAAAGGTTCAACTAAAAACAAAAGAAAGAAGAATTGCTCAAGATACACGAGAGGTAAGTAACGAGTAGGAAAAAGGAAAAAAAAACAAGTGAAAGTACCCAAAATGTCACCCTCAAAGAAAAGAACCCGAAAGAAGACACTCAAAAACAAAGAAGAGTTTCGGTTTCTCCCCTTACACCAAATGACCGAAAATGCACTCCAAGACTCCTCTTCGGCCGAAATTCCCCTTAGCAAAACCCCCACTTTCGGCCAACACCTCCCACAGCCATCACTTCGACGATTTTTTCCCCTTTTTCCTCCTATAATCCCTCTCCTTCATCCATTTGAAACGTTTGACACATTCTCTAACTCCCATAGCAGAGTTTGATCCCAAGTCTGCTTCTTCCTCTCCCAAAGCATAAAATAATTACCTTTAATTGCTTGCCAAGGGAATAGAACTCCACTCTCCCTTGTTCCCTAGTGACACCACAACCAACTTACCACATGGCCAACTTGTGTCAATAAAACACACGCAATTTCCCTTAAGTTCTGCTTCCAACAGCCCTCTCCACTGAAGGCCCAAAAACTAAAATTTTTCCAGGGCTTGGATTCGAACCCAGGCCTCCCTAGAACCCCTAAACACCCTCAAATAATTAGCTAAGCAAACCCAACACATGCAATATGCAAAAATCACAAACACCTAATTTTGGGATGTTACAATCTTTAATTCAATGAAAACAATGCATTTTTATGTCCCACTTGACAAATATTCTGCTTTTTTCTCACACTCATACCACACATTTAATCCTTCTTAAATTCATTTGTTCTTTGGGTATCTTTTTATTCATATAAATAGGTCTCTGGATATCAATGATATGAGTGACGTTGCTGTTAACTTAGAGTCTCCTTTCGAACAGTATATGTGTTCAGAGGAACCTCAGGACTTTGAAGATGATCAAGATTGTAAATTTTCTCCTGATTTGTTAAGGATGGTAGAGCAAGATGAGAAACAGATCCTACCTCACAAAGAGTCAGTGAAAATTATGAGCTTAGGGGATGAACAAGAAAAGAAAGAAGTGAAAATTGGAACTTGCATTACTATAGAGACAAGGCGAGACCTTGTTGAGTTACTCCAAGAATTCAAAGATGTCTTCGCATGGTCGTATCAAGACATACCTGGTCTAAGTACTGATATTGTGGTACACCGGCTTCTCATAAAGAAAGTATGCAAGCTGGTTCAATAGAAACTTTGAATGATGAGGCCCGACGTACTGTTAAAAATAAAAGAAGCGGTCAAAAAACAATTTGACACTAGTTTCCTACAAATGATCAAATATTCGGAGTGGATAGCCAATATATTCCCTGTCCTTAAGAAAGATGGGAAAAGCGTAAATGTGTGTATACTACAGGGATTTAAACAAGGTCAGCTCGAAAGACAATTTCTCCTTACCCCACAACGATACTTTAGTGGACAACATGGTAGGTCATTCTTTTTTTTCCTTTATGGATGGTTTCTCCGGATTCAACCAGATAAAAATGCATCCTAAAGATATGGAGAAGACCACATTCCTAACAATCTGAGGAACATTTTGTTATAAAGTGATGTCATTCAAACTAAAAATATGGGTGCAACATATCAAAGAGCCATGGTAACTTTGCTTCATGATATGATGCACAAAGAAATTGAGGTTTATGTCGATGATATGATCGCAAAATCCCAAACAAAGAAAAAGGATGTGAAAGTCTTGAGGAAACTGTTTTTGAGGTTGAGAAAGTTTTAATTGAAGCTAAACCCAACAAAATGCACTTTCGGGGCCAGATTGGGCAAATTGCTGGGATTTGTAGTCAGCAAGAAAGGAATTGAGATTGACCTGGATAAAGTCAAGGCCATACAGGAGTTACCATCGCCAAGTACTTAAAAGAAAGTTTGGGGTTTCTTAGGGAGATTAAATTACATTGCCCGGCTCATTTCACAACTAACCAAGAAATGTGACCCAATATTTCATCCCCTTAAGAAACATAATCCAGGTCTATGGGATGAGGAATGCCAGAATACCTTCGACAAGGTTAAACATTACTTTTCAAACGCCCCAATGTTGATGGCACCTAGCCCAGATAAACCACTGATACTGTACTGGCAGTATTGGAAATTCTATGGGATACGTACTAGGCCAATATAATGAGCCGGGGAGGAAAGAAAGAGCAATCTATTGCCTCAAAAAAAAGTCCATCGAATGTGAGACAAGATATTCGCCAATCGAGAAGCTGTGTTGCGCCTTGGTCTGGACCACCCAGAGGCTAAGACAATATATGTTGTATCATACAACTTGGCTCATTTCGAAAATGGATCCTCTAAAGTTCATGATGGAGTCGACCGCATTGAATGGAAGAATGGCTCAGTGACAGATCTTGTTCTCCGAATTCGACATAATTTATGTAAACTAGAAGGCAGTAAATGGAAGTACAATAGTGAATTTTTTGGCTAATAGAGCTCTAGAAGATTACGAGCCTTTAAATTTTGATTTTCCAAATGAGGATCTGATGTATGTTGTAAACACGGAAGGAGGTGCTTCAAAAGGATATCCTTGGAAACTAAATTTTGATAGCGCTTGAAACATCATGGGTAACGGGATTGGGGAAGTCTTGGTATCCCCGGATGGAGATCATTATTCTTTCACCTGTAAACTCAATTTTGATTGTATAAATAACATGGTGGAAGATGAAGCGTATATCATGGGTATCCACGCGGCCATAGAACGCAAGATCAAAGTGCTGGAAGTATACGGTGACTTTGCACTAGTAATCTATCAACTCAAAGGTGAATGGGAGATGAGAGATCCCAAGTTGATTGACTATCAAAAGCTGGTTCTTGAGTTAATTAAGGAGTTTGATGACATCACCTTTTGCTACCTCCCGCGAGATGAAAATCAGATGGCCGATGCCTTGGCTACCTTAGCCTCCATGGTCAAAGTTAACAAACAAGAGGGTGTAAAACCTATCCAGATGAGCATTTATGAGGCCCTGGCCCATTATAACAACATCGAGAAAGAAGAAAGGAATGATCACCCTTGGTACCATGACATATTGCAATATGTAAGGAACCCTGAATACCCTGAGTAGACAACCAAGAATGATAAAAGAACTCTAAAAAGACGGGCCAATGAGTATGTCCTAGATAGGGAGGTCCTATACAAAAGAAGAAAGGATCAGGTGTTATTGAGATGTGTAGATGCTGTTGAGGCTAAGAAAATCTTGGAAGAAGTCCATGAGGGTGTTTGTGGAAGACATGCTAATGGTTTCACAATGACAAGGCAAATTATGAGATTCAGATATTATTAGCCCACCATAGAAAGGGACTGTGTTAATTATGCCAAGAGTTGTCATAAATGCCAAATTTATGGACACAAAATTCATGTACCTCTTTCACCTCTTCATGTTATGACTTTTCCATGACAATTCTCTATTTGGGGCATGGATGTTATTGGGCTGATTTTGCCAAAAGCTTCCAATGGGCATCGTTTCATCTTTGTGGTCATCGATTACTTCACCAAATGGGTAGAAGTCACTTCTTATGCCAATGTCACAAAGTCGCCAGTTAGCAAATTCTCGAAAAAAGAGATCATATGTCGGTATGGAATGCTAGAAAGGATCATATCTGGCAATGCATTGAATTTGAACAATAACACGATAGCGAAGGTCTGTAGTCAATTCAAGATCAAACATCACAACTCGTCACCATATCGCCCAAAAATGAAAGGTGCAGTGGAGGCAGCCAATAAGAACATGAAGAAGACCATGGGGAAAATGGCAGAGACTTATAAAGATTGGCATGATAAATTACCATTTGCCCTCTATGCTTATCAAACGTCTGTTAGAACCTCTATTGGGGCAACGCATTTCTCATTGGTTTATGGAATGGAGGCAGTTTTACCCATTGAAATTGAGATTCCTTCTCTCTGAGTTTTATCAGAGTTAAAGTTAGATGAAGTAGAATGGATCAAATCTAGATATGATCAGTTGAACTTGATCGAAGAGAAGATTGATAGCTATCTGCCATAGTCAGATGTACCAAAAAATGAATGATGCGAGCTTATGACAAAAAGGTTCGCCCTATGGAATTTCATGAGGGGGACCTGGTGTTGAAAAAGATCATTCTCATACAAAAGGACTTCAGAGAAAAATGGATGTCGAATTGGGAATGACCTTATGTGGTGAAGAAATCTTTTTCTAGAGGAGCATTGATTATAACAAAGATGGATGGAAAAAATCTACCCAATCCTGTGAATTCAGATTCAATCAAAATGTATTTCACCTAAAAAAAGAAAAGAAAAAAATAAGAGGCCAAGGCGAAAACCCATAAAGGGTGTCTTGAGACAAAAGGAGTTTTGAGTTGAAAACCCGAAAAGGGCGACTCAAATTTTGATCGAAGAATGGGGGTGAAATAGTCATTTCTTCTCAGAGGCAACAATGAGGAGAAACTTTACATCTTGAGGTATCAACAAAATATTTTAGACCTCCTAAACACATATCAGGCTTGGAATGGGCCTCAGCAAGTTTACTCAGAAAAGCTCATACTGCAATATCTGGGGCACCTGATTTCATTTTCACTCACTTTGTGTTTTTGCAATGTTTGCCACTTTGATTAATCCTTTCATAAAGGGCTTTGCTCCGAATAAATTTAAGTCTTATCCATTTTTTATGACATTTTTCAAGCATTTTTGCATTGAAATAACGGATGGTGGACTAACAATGTCAAAGTATAAAAGGATTTCTGCATATTGCTTTGAAAATTTTTAATTAGTACATGGACCTGAAATAGGACCACTAGTTAGAACTAACCAAATTTAAAGGTTAGAAAGATCTTGGAACGAATAGTCCAGATTGTGATTACCTCTTTGGGTTTCCTGTCAAAGATACCTGATGGATCTCGAAACTAACTATTATTTCGACAAAGGCAAGCGCACCTATCGAACAGTAGTATAGCTGTGTTGAGTCCGGAATATCATATCCTCAAGGACCAAGAGTACTAGTATTAACTATCTTTTTAAAGTTAGTACATTATCCTCAATCAAGCGCTTGATTGATTCAACAGCACGGTGGAACCCTAAATAACAAGACTCCTGAGGTGGCTTATGAGTTTATAGAGGAGATGTCTCTAAATAATTATCAGTTGCAAGTTATGAGAACAAAGCCAACAAAAGCCGCCAGTGTTTTCAACCTCGACGCATTAACCATGCTATCAAACCAGGTAGAACTGTTAAATAAAAAGATTGATGGTTTGTGTGATTATTTGCAAGAACATTCAGTGATGCACTACGATACGAATAGAGGAGGAATGGGCAATACAAAATATCCATCCTACAACCCTGGCATAGAAAACGAACAGATAAACTATATGGGTAATAATTCTAGACCTCAGACTAATCCCTATAGCAACACTTATAATCCAGGTTGGAGAAACCATCTCAATTCTTCATGGGGTGGTTAAGGAAATCAGAGACAACAACCCTTCCAAGCTTCCAACAACAAACCTACCAGCAGGAGAAAAAACTGAGTCTTGAAGATGTGCTAGCAAAGTTTATTTCGATGTTAGAGACTCGTTTTCAGAATACCAAAACGGAGTTGAAAAATCAGCAAGCATTGATTCAAGGGCTTGAGAGTCAAATTGGACAACTGGTTAAGTTAGTTTCCGAAAGGCAACCAGGTAGTTTACCTAGTAACACCAAACCTAAACCAAAAGAGCATGTGAAAGCAGTTACGCTAAGGAGTGGGAAGGAGTTGGTTGAAGCTAAAAAGAAAATGACACAAGAAACTAATAAGGAAAAGGGTGATGAGGTAAACGAAAATGTCACACCGGTACTTAGAGAGTATAAACCACCGATCCCATATCCGGCAAAGTTGAAGAAAGACCACATGGACGCACAATTTGGTAAATTTCTTGAACTTTTTAAACAATTACATATTAACTTACCTTTTGTTGAAGCTATTTCACAGATGCCGACATACGCAAAATTCTTAAAAGAGCTTCTAACAAATAAAAGGAAGTTTGAAGAGCTATCAACCGTGGAACTTAACGAGGAATGTTCAGCTATTCTCCAAAATAAACTTCCAACCAAACTGAAAGATCCAAGGAGTTTTACCATTCCCTGTTTAATTGGTAGTTTAAATATTGAGAAAGCATTAGCTGATTTAGGTGCCAGTATTAATTTAATGCCTTATAAAATGTTTAAGCTGCTTGGTCTCGGGGAACCAAATCCCACTAGGATGAGTATCCAATTAGTTGACAGGTCTATTAAGTATCCTAGGGGAATTATTGAAGATGTTTTGGTAAAAGTTGATAAATTCATATTCCCTGTTGATTTTGTTGTGCTTGACATGGATGAGGACATTGAGGTACCTCTAATTTTAGGACGCCCATTTTTAGCCACTGCTAGGGCTGTTATTGATGTAGGTGATGGTAAACTTGTGCTCAGGATAGGTGACGAGGAAATTATTTTTAAAATTTATGATGCTATGCGATACTCTAGAGAGCAAGATGATTCCTATTATTTTATCGATGCTATTGATCATTCTACTCAAGATTATTTCCAGGAAATCATAAATAAAGACACGTTGGAACTGTGTCTTGCCCAAGGAGGGGAGGCCGATGACGATACCAATGAAATGGGGGAAGTAAAAATTTCTTCCCCAACACAAAAGAAGTATGAAGGCATGGAAATAAATGACGAACTAAAACAAAAACCCTCTATTGAAGAACCCCCCAAATTGGAATTGAAACGATTCTCGAATCACTTAGAGTATGCATTCCTCGGAGATAATTCTACACTACCGTAATTATTTCTTCAGAATTGGAACCCAATGAGAAAGACGAGTTAATACAGGTACTAAAGGAGCATAAAAGAGCCATAGCTTGGAAGATTTCTGACATTAAAGGGATAAGCCCATCGTTTTGCACCCACAAAATTCTAATGGAAGATGAATATAAACCATGTGTGCAACCTCAAAGACGATTAAATCCTAACATGAAGGAAGTTGTTAAAGCTGAGGTAATTAAACTTCTAGATGCTGGAATTATTTATCCTATTTTTGACAGTAGTTGGGTAAGTCCTGTGCAGGTTGTTCCAAAGAAGGGAGGCATGACTATTGTAGCCAACGAGAAGAATGAATTGATTCCAACAAGGACAGTAACAGGTTGGAGAGTTTGCATTGACTATAGGAAGTTAAACGATGCCACAAGAAAAGATCACTTCCCCTTGCCCTTCATCGATCAGATGTTAGAAAGATTATCTGGACATATGTACTATTGCTTTTTAGACGGACTCTCTGGCTACTACCAAATTCCAATAGCTCCTGAGGATCAAGAAAAGACAACATTTACATGTCCATATGGTACGTTTGCTTATCGTAGAATGCCTTTTAGGTTATGTAATGCTCCTACTACTTTTCAGCTATGCATGCTACCATCTTTGATGAACTCGTGGAAGATATTATGGAGATATTTATGGATGACTTTTTGGTATTTGGTGATTCTTTCCATCTTTGCCTTAAAAATTTAAAGCGAGTTCTAATGAGATGTGAGGAAACGAACCTTGTGCTTAATTGGGAAAAGTGTCACTTTATGGTTCGAGAAGGGATTGTGTTAGGTCACAAAATTTCTAGTAAAGGGATTGAGGTTGATAAAGCAAAGATTGAAACCATAGAAAAATTACCTCCCCCTAGTTCAGTTAAGGCTATTAGAAGCTTTTTAGGACACGCTGGATTTTATAGAAGATTTATTAAGGATTTTTCTAAAATAGCTGAGCCTTTAACTAAATTACTAGAAAAAGATGTGCCTTTCAATTTTGATCAGGAATGTTTAGATGCATTTAATACCCTCAAAAATAAATTAATAAATGCTCCGATTATAATTACACCTGATTGGAATTTACCCTTTGAACTAATGTGTGATGTGAGTGATTTTACAGTAGGTGCAGTTTTGGGACAGCGAAGAGACAAGCATTTTCAGCCAATTTATTACGCTAGCAAAACACTGACGGCCGCGCAAGAAAATTACACCACCACAGAGAAAGAGTTGCTAGCTATTTTTTTTTTCATTTGATAAATTTAGACAGTATTTGATATTATCTAAAGTTGTCGTTTACAGTGACCATTCAGCTCTTCGTTATCTTTTAACTAAATCTGATGCAAAACCTCGACTCATAAGATGGATTTTACTTTTACAGGAATTTGATTTGGAAATTCAGGATAAGAAAGGAGCTGAAAACCTCGCGACAAACCATCTTTCTAGACTTGAAAATCCACATATCAAAGAACTCGATGAAAGTGAGATAAATGACTCGCTTCCTGAAGAACAACTCTTTGCTATCTCCGACTCCGAGGTACCTTGGTTTGCAGATATTGCAAATTATTTAGCTGCTAACATCCTGCCAAAAGGGTTAACACATCATCAAAAGAAGCGATTCTTTGCTGATGCGAAAAACTATTTTTGGGAGTACCCTTTTCTGTTTCGTATATGCGCAGATCAAGTAATTTAGAGATGTGTTACAAAGGCAGAAGCAAGCAAAATACTAGAACATTGCCATTCAGGACCACCAAGAGGACATTATAGTGGGATTAGGACAGCACACAAAATGCTCGAATCAGGTTTTTATTGGCCCACTCTGTTCAAAGATGCTAATAGGTATGTTGCTTCGTGTGATAGATGTCAGAGAATAGGTAATATCTCTAAACGCGATGAAATTCCTCAAACATATATGTTATCATTTGAAATATTTGATGTATGGGGTATTAATTTTATGGGTCCATTCCCTAGCTCATTTGGGAATAAATACATCTTAGTAGCAGTTGATTATATGTCAAAATGGGTGGAAGCTCAAGCCTTACCTACTAATGATGCTAGAGTAGTAGTAAGATTTCTTAAGAAACTCTTCTCTCGATTTGGAACACCTAGAGCAATTATTAGTGATAGGGGTACTCATTTTTGTAATACTCAATTTAATAGAGTCTTAAAGAAATATGGAGTACACCACAGAACAGCTACCCCTTATCACCCTCAAACCAGTGGACAAGTGGAAGTAGCAAATCGAGAGCTTAAGCGTATTCTAGAGAAAATAGTAGAATCGAACAGGAAAGATTGGGCGAAGAAAAGTAGACGATGCTTTATGGGCCTATAGAACCGCTTTTAAAACCCCCATAGGAACATCCCCATACAGACTTGTCTACGGAAAGAGTTGTCATCTACCGTTTGAATTAGAGCACAAAGCATTTTGGGCTACAAAATTTTTAAATTACGATCTTAAACTTGTAGGTGAGAAAAGATTGATGCAGTTGAACGAACTAGATGAGTGGCGAGCGAATGCCTATGAGAACTCACGTTTATACAAAGAAGCAACAAAGCGACGCCATGATGCTCGTTTGAAGCAACCTAAGCAGTTTGAAGTTGGAGATCTTGTTCTACTATACAATTCGAAGCTCAAGTTGTTCCCTGGAAAGCTGAAATCAAGATGGTCAGGTCCATTCGTAATCAAAACCATTTTTCCCTATGGCGTGATCGAGGTAACTCATCCGACTCGTTGCACATTCAAGGTAAATGGTCAACGCCTTAAGCTATATAACGGAGAGGATTTTAGAGATATTAGAGAGGAGCTTCAGCTCCGTGAACCTCCATAAAGAGCGGATACAAGGTAAGTCTAGCTTAGGACTCTAAACAAGTGCTTCTCGGGAGGCAACCCGAACACTAACACCATTAATATTCATACTTTCGATTTTTAGCACCTAACTAAAAACTAACCAGATTAATAAGCGCATGTGTCCATACCACACGGCCTTACCCACGCCGTGGCCATGGCCGTGTGGACACCACGGGTAGGCACATTGGCGTGGCAGAGACCGTACGAGCCAAGGACGTAATTTTTTCCCAAAGCACGGGCTACGATAAAACACCACGGCCGTACGACACAGCCGTGGTCGAAACTGACTCAAAAACACGGGCTGTGATAAACGGCCACGGCCATGTGATAAGGTCGTGGTCGACACTGAGTAAGTGACACGGGCAAGTAGCACGCCTGTGCCAAAAAGCTGTGGTCAACACTGAGTAAGTGACATGGGCAAGTGACACGCCCGTGCCTATAGGCCGTTGTCGACACTGACTAAATCAACATGGGCGTGCTAAATCTACACGGGCGTGGGAGAAATGAATGAAGCATCACATGGCCGTGCGATACGGCCGTGTGACCCAACACGCCCCGATAACCCGAGCGTGGGACACAACTCAGACGCGCTTAAATTTAAAATTCTCGAAACACACGGGCTAAATAAATGAAACACGGGCGTGGCCCCTGACCGTGTTCCCTATTTCTTATTTAAACCAACCCACTATTCATCTTTTTTCCCAAATCCTTCTCCTAAAAAAAACCCTAGCCGTTTTCCCCCTCCCCTACTCAGTCCGGCCATCACCGTCGACACCCACCCCAAGCTTTCTCTTCTCTCTTTTTCCTCATTCCCTTCCTCCTTTCCCCCATCTCCTACACGCAGACCACGCCCGTGCGAGATCCACACACCCATGCATTATCCCTCCATGACCGTGCACCGTCCCCACACCTCCGTCGGTCCACTCTATCCCCTCCACTCTCTACTTTGTTGCTTAATCATATTTATTCCATGCTTATTTTTAGATCTTAGATTTATTCCTTTAAAATTTTAGTATTCGCTCTTGATAATCATTTTCAATACTGATGTTTACTTAAGTGTTATGAATAATTTAACTCTTATTTTTGAATTCCTTGAACCTCTAGTATTAGGAGAATATTTAGAAAAAAATTTCATTGTTAATATCATGAGATTGTAATCCTGGACTCATAGGTACTATCATCATTATGAAAACATATGGGATGATGTTCTTTACTCTATTTTGCAGGAACATAATGTCTTCTTCCTGCGGCAAGAAAACCGCAGTCCCTGTTTCAAAAAAATGAAAGGGAGCCGGTGCAACATCCTCGAGTGCCTCTACCGAAATCCAACACCCCTTTCTACAGTTCCCTCCGGGAACTGATCGCTGTGATGTCAAAGTCTTAAAATTTATAATGAGAATGATCGAACCTAGAAACTAACTATGACAACGATTTGAGGCAAGCGCACCTATCGAACAGTAGTATAGTTAAGGCAAGACCGGGATGTCAAACCCAAAGGAACCAAAAGTACTAATACTAACTTTATTTTTATTATCTAGCCTAAAATAAAGGGAATTTGTTGTTTAAATCTAAATTAACTAATTACTAAGCTAAAGACGCAAAGACAAAAAGAATGAATTGGGGAAATACTATTGGAAAAACTCAATTGATTAAGACAATACCCTTAGGAAGAATCCACCTAGACTTCACTTGTTATCTAACTCTGAACCAAACAATTTATTCAGTTGACTTGATCCGTAAGACTCCCTAATGTATATTAAACCCTCTCTCGAAGCGAATAATGTCTAACCCTAGGTTGATTAATTGAAATCTCTTTCTAATTAAAACCCCTACAATTGCATTAACTCGATCTATGGAATCCCATATTAGGTTTCACCCTAATCCGGAAAAATCTCGTCACCCTATCTCTAGGCATGCAATCAATTCCGCTTAATTATGCTAGATCTACTCTTAAGCAGGGACTTTTGCTCCTCCACCTAAGCACATCAAACTTGAATCAATACCCTAGAAATATCAACACTAGAATTAAGAACACATAATTAAGAACAAATCAAGTACTTATCATATAGTTCAGCAAACGATAACAAGATTCATCTAAGTTTCATCCCCTTCAGGTATCTGAAGGGTTTAGTTCATAATAATAAAAGAAAACATCTCAGAAGAAAAGATAAAACAAAACATAAGAAATCCCTAAAACCCCCTGAAGGAATTGAAGAGGAGATCCTCCGTCTTGAGTAGAATTCCGGCTTCTTAAGATGGATCAACTGGCTATATTCGAGTGTTTCCCACAAGTCTGACCTTTTCGGCTCGGCTCCTTGGCCTAGCTCACCGCCCCCTTCTAAGTTATACGTAGGGTGTTTATATAGGCTTTTGAAATAGGTTTCTTTGCCCCTAAGTATCCTTTTTTGAGTGGAATTGCTCTTTTCCACGACAGGGACACAGCCATGGCACACGCCCGTGTGAATCATTTTTAGGCCGTGTTTGAACTGTTAATGAGGTGACACGCCCGTGTAAATTGTGGTCAGGCTGTGTTCTAGTCTGTCAAGAAGACACGGCCATGTTGGCTTAAGTCCAGGCCGTGTTGATTTTCACTTTGGCCCAATTTGGTCCGTTTTGAGCCCGTTTCTCGTTCTTTTCATCCTCCGGTGCTTTCCTGAGTATAAAACATGAAAAGAAAGGATTAAGAGCACCTTTTTACATAAATCAAAGGATAAATCATCCAAAAGTATGCTAAATGTGGAATTAAAATATGTTACTTTTACGGTTTATCACATACCCCCACACTTAAGCTTTTGTTTGTCCTCAAGCAAAATTCTCAACTTACAATTAAAACGAACTTTCCATGATTCAATATTCCTATCAACAATGTCTCATCATAATTCATAGATAATTTATACATGGATAATTTAACTCAAAGAGTCCTAAAGATTCAAACAATATAAGTCATACATTTGTAGCACAAAACATAGGTGTTTCCCCTCATCTAAATAATTACCTCTGATCCAAAACCTACAAGGATTGACATCCTCACAAAAGATTCACTCAAACCACTCGAAGTGTTTAAGGTTCAAAATTAAGCACTCAAACATCAAACCTGAAAAGTTAATCCCATAGGCTTGCATGAAAATCAAATCTCCACCACTGTAATATGAGATGATGCACAAATCAAAAGGTCTTTGAAAGGGTTGTAACGGGGCTTGGGTTAAGGTGTGGATAAAGGCTGAATTAGAGGGTTAGAATCGAGATTGAATTGACAAATTACCTAACTAGAAAAAAATGAACTGATAAATAAATAATCACATGAATTGAAATTTTGAAACTAATAATACTCTAATACGAGCTTCTTCTTCAGTAATTGGAATTTAAACGTATAAGCTCACTTAATCACAAAACTAATAATGAATATACTTTGATTTTTTTTAAGAAAAAATCATCAAATAATAAAGAACTTTAACAACGGAAATAAAGAACATAGTTAGACAACTGATCAAATCAAATCTCGACAAAAAGGGTAGTAAAAAATAATGGTGATAACAAATACAAAGGGTTTTGGGTTAATATTAGTGGGTGAGTCAATAAAAAAGGGTTGTTAGGATCAAAGGGGTTCACTAGGGGTTAATTATGAAGGTAGGCATTTTATGGAGTAAGTGGGTTAAATCCTAGGTGCCTTTATCATTTCTGTATATCAAATCAAAGATGTGGTCTCAACATGTATAATCGAGGCAAGTTCTAGAATAACAGTTCAATGTTGACACACTCATAATCAAAAAGTGAGCACGAAAAAATATATGCTCTAAAGGGCTCAAAAGCTCACAAAAATTATGGGTATTTTGATATCAACCTTGTAAATTTCAAACTTCAAAGTAATATTCAAATTCAGGTAGACAACCTAGAAAATTTTTTAATTCTGAAAAATAGACTTATCATGCTTGATTCTCTAGTATCTTAGAATTTAATCATCAATGTACAATTATCACTGACTTAATCCAAAACACATCAATAAAGATCATGAATCATAGGAATTTCATTCTAATGATAATATGAGAAACTTACTTTAGAAACAAGACATAATTCAGGGATTTGAGAATAATACAAAAAGTTTGGCACCTAATTTCAGGAATTTGAGAATAATGAAAAAAGTTAGGCACCTTTTTAGGTTGTTCACCCCCCACACTTAAGATGTACATTGCCCTCAATGTACAAAGATATATATATATATAGACAATTAAGTATAAATTCAAAAGATATGGAGAGAGGTGAAACTCCCTGAATTATGGATGAAATCCTTGAATTGGAGGTGAAAGATAAGTTGGAGGGGTCATTCTTGATGACGATCCTGCGCTAGATGAAGAAACTGGGTAGCTAATGGAGAATTAGCCAGGGTATAATAATAATAATTAAAACTATACTAATTAAATAATTAAAGAAAAGCAAGCTAAAGTGAAGAGAAATAAAATTTGAAATAAAATTAAAAGAAAAGATGGATGGACCGTAGAGTCCTTATTGTTGGGTGTGATTTCTAAGGCTGTGGATATGGTGGTGGTCAGGGTGTGATTCCCAAGCAGCCTGTAGAACCTAAAATCAAGAAACTAAAGTAAAATAAGTTAAATTAAGCAGAAGAGATGTAAAGATAAGGAAATTGAAGCAAAAGAGAAAAACAAAATAAAAACTAAATGACCTCAAATATCCTTGGCTCGTCGAATGAATGAAGCGGCCGTCATGAACTTATGTAGATCGATCTCCTGTGGGGAGATTGTGCTTGGTTCCTTCTGCTTCTTCGACATAGTTATGGTGTGGCTCGATAGTTAATGAAATATTAGAGAGGAAAAAATAAGGAAAGGGTTGAGAAAGAAAAGGAAAACTAAATGGCTGAGTGGGTAAGAAGAGGGAGGGGTGGGTGGTTTAAATAGAATTCTCAAGTCAGGTATATTCACACGCCCGTGTCTCGTGGGTGTGGCATTTCACATGGCCGCATCGCATGGCCGTGGTGGGCTTCATTCGTTTCTCCCACGCCCATGCTCAGGTCGCCACGCCCATTAGTGATAAGTCAGTGTCGTCCACGGCTGCGTCGCACGGCCGTGGTGTTTTGTTGGTGCCTGTGGGGTGGTGGTTGGAGTCCGTGACTTGAAGATTTGATTCTTTTCTGACTTGTACCTCTTCTGCCATTGTCAGTATAGAGATTCTGTACCTCCACACGGCCACGGCCACGACCGTGTGTAAGGCCGTGTGGTCTAGAAATCTGCACTTTTGGTTAGTTTATAGTTAGATACTATAAATAAAGGATAAAATAGAATAAATAAGACAAAATAAAAAGTTAATGGGGTTAATATTCGGGTTGCCTCCCGAGAAGCGCTCGTTTATAGTCTTAAGCTAGACTCTCCGCTCATTTGTATATTCATGGTGGTTTGCGGAGTTGAAAGTCCTTCCTCATGCTATCGGTTTCATTATCATGATAGAATTTAAGTTGAGATGCACTTAAATTGAAAGTGCCAAAGATAAGATTACTTACCTAGACTGTTCCGTATGGAAAAACACTGATTACCCTAAACGGTATTTCTTTGTTTGTGTTAGGGTCAGGAGGAGATATTCGAGGGTCTATTTTTTCTATCAATACCTGATCTCCGATTTTAAACTTGTTTGCTTCGTGGAGTGGCTCTGGTTCTGCTTCGTGTATTCCTAATTTCTCCTTGAAATGCGTCTTCCACTTGTCTAGAACATCGATTTGAATCCCTCGTTCCTCATGAGTTATTTCTTTGTTAACACTGGGTCTAGGATCGGGTTCAGTTGTATTCTTTTGTGGTGCTTCCTGAAAAGAAGGTTTAACCGAATGGTTATCAATAGAGTTTGTTTTCTCACCTTGATTACTTTTTGTTCTAGCCGAATCAAGAGCTTTGAGAGTGGCTGTCTCATTACCTACACGAAGTATGAGTTCTCCTGCATCAATATCAATTTTAGTCCTGGCAGTTGCTAAAAATGGTCTTCCTAAGATTAAGGGGATACTATTGTCCTCATCCATGTCTAAAACGACAAAGTCTACTGGGGAAACGAATTTTTCAACTTTTACAAGAACATCTTCGATAATACCCCTAGGAATTCTAACAGTTTTATCAGCTAGTTGAATGCTCATCCTAGTTTGTTTGGGTTTCCCTAGACCTAGTTGTTTAAACAATTTATAAGGCATGACATTTATGCTTGCCCCTAGATCAGCTAACGCATTATTAATAGGTAAACTACCAATTAAACATGGAATTGTGAAACTCCCTGGATCTTTTAATTTCTGTGGTAGTTTATTTTGCAAGATTGCTGAGCACATTGCGTTTAGTTCCACGTGTGATGCCTCGTCTATCCTTGGCTTGTTCGTTAAAAGCTCTTTTAAAAATTTTCTAGAATCTGGCATCTGTGAAAGAGCTTCAAGTAACGGTAAGTTAATATGTAATTTCTTTAAAAGTTTAAGAAACTTACCGAACTGTTCCTCTATATCGTCTCTCTTTAATGCTTCGGGATATGGCATGCGAGGTTGGTACTCTTTGATTACCGATTTTGGCTTATTATTACTTACCTCAACCTTACCTTATTTGACCTTATTCTCTTGCCTTGAATTGGGCTCATCTAACCCTTCACTTTCTTGAGCGGTTATGGCTTGGATTTGCTCCTTTGGGTTAATCTCAGTGTTGCTTGGTAGACGCCCTTGCGGTCGTTCGGAAATTATCTTTGCAAGCTGTCCAATTGTGTTAGTAAGTTGTCCAACTGTCTTAGTGAGTTCCCCAACTTGGCTCTCGATCCCTTTAATTGATGCCTGTTGATTCTTAATGGTGGTCTCAGTGTCTTGGAGACGGTTATCTGTAGCTGCCATGAATTTTGTCAGCATCTCTTCAAGGTTTGGCCTCTTTTCCTGTGGATAGGGCTGATTTTGGAAATTTTGAGGAGGTTGTTGTCTTTGATTTCCTTGATTTCCTTGTCCTCCCCATGAAAATTTTGGGTGGTTCCTCCAACCTGGATTATAAGTATTACTATAAGAGTTATTATTAGATCTGAAATTATTACCTATATAGTTCATCTGCTTAGCTTTCTATGCCCGGTTGGTAGGTGGGTACTCAGATTCGCCACGCTTCCACTTGCGTCGCACCGCATTCTTTGGATGTACTGCGAAGAACACAAACTATCAAGCTTTTTATTCATCATCTCTACCTGTGTTGATAGCATGGTTACTGCGTCGAGGTTGAAATCTCCGGCTGATTTTGTTGGTTTTGTCCTTGTAACCTGCCACTGATAGCTATTCAGTGACATCTCTTCAATAAACTCGTAGGCTGCTTCAGGAGTTTTATTTTTCAGGGTTCCACCGGCGGCTGAATCAATTAGTTGCCTTGTTGAGGGGTTTACACCGTTGTAGAAAGTTTGGGCTTGAAGCCACAAGGGTAAACCATGGTGCGGACACCTGCTCAAGAGATCCTTGTATCTCTCCCATGAGTTGTATAATGTCTCTAAATCCATCTGCACAAAAGAATAGATATCATTTCGTAATTTGGCCGTTTTGGCTGGTGGGAAATATTTTAATAAAAAAATTTCGGTCATTTGATCCCATGTAGTGATTGACCCTCGTGGTAACGAGTTTAACCACTGTTTGGCTTTATTCCTTAATGAAAAGAGAAATAACCGAAGCCTTATGGTATCATCAGAAATGCAATTTATTTTGAAGGTATCACAGAACTCTAAAAAAATTAGCTATATGAGTATTTGGGTCTTCGTCCTGTAAGCCATCAAATTGAACAAATTGTTGAATCATTTGTATAGTGTTAGGCTTTAATTCAAAATTATTAGCGGCTATAGCGATGAGCCTAACAATACTTGATTCTCGCTCTGTTAAATGAGGTTTAGCATAATCATACATAGTACGCGGGCATTATTTTCTCGCCACATCTTGTGGTGGTGGATTATTCTCGTCCATCCCTTCAGTAGGATTGGATTCGCCTTCTCGCTCTTTTTCTGTGTAATTTATGGCTCGCCTAATTTCTCTGCGATTCCTGCGAGCGGTAGCTTCAATATCACTGTCGTATACTAGTGGTCCTCTAGGGTTCCTTCTAGTCATAAACTAGAGGTACCCGCTAGAGAAAGAAAGAAAGAAAATTTAGCAAAGTTTAAGACGAAACAAAAATAAAAATAAAAAAAAGGGCGGAAAATAATGGCTAAAGTAATAAAAATAGAGCTTTCTTAATATTTTAGTTCCCCGGCAACGGCGCCAAAAACTTGATCGCTGTGATGTCAAAGTCTTAAAATTTATAATGAGAATGATCGAACCTAGAAACTAACTATGACAACGATTTGAGGTAAGCGCACCTATCGAACAGTAGTATAGTTAAGGCAAGACCGGGATGTCGAACCCAAAGGAACCAAAAGTACTAATACTAACTTTCTTTTTATTATCTAGCCTAAAATAAAGGGAATTTGTTGTTTAAATCTAAATTAACTAATTACTAAGCTAAAGACGCAAAGACAAAAAGAATGAATTGGGGAAATACTGTTGGAAAAACTCAGTTGATTAAGACGATACCCTTAGGAAGAATCCACCTAGACTTCACTTGTTATCTAACTCAAACTGCACGATTTATTCACTTGACTTGATCCGTAAGACTCCTAATGTATATTAAACCCTCTCTCGAAGCGAATAACGTCTAACCCTAGGTTGATTAATTGAAATCTCTTTCTAATTAAAACCCCTAGAATTGCATTAACTCGATCTATGGACTCCCATATTTGGTTTCACCCTAATCCGGCAAAATCTCGTCACCCTATCTCTAGGCGTGCGATCAACTCCGCTTAATTATGCTAGAACTACTCTTAAGCAGGGACTTTTGCTCCTCCACCTAAGCACATCAAACTTGAATCAATACCCCGGAAATATCAACACAAGAATTAAGAACACATAATTAAGAACAAATCAAGTATTTATCATATATTTCAGCAAACGATAACAAGATTCATCTAAGTTTCATCCCCTTCAGGTATCTGAAGGGTTTAGTTCATAATAATAAAAGAAAACATCTCAAAAGAAAAGATAAAACAAAACATAAGAAATCCCTAAAACCCCCTGAAGGAATTGAAGAGGAGATCCTCCATCTTGAGTAGAATTTCGGCTTCTTGAGATAGATCAACTGGCTATCTTCGAGTGTTTCCCATAAGTCTGACCTTTTCGACTCGACTCCTTGGCCTAGCTCACCGCCCCCTTCTAGGTTATACGTAGGGTGTTTATATAGGCTTTTGAAATAGGTTTCTTTGCCCCTAAGTATCCTTTTCCGAGTGAAATTGCTCTTTTCCACGACAGGGACACGGCCATGGCACACGCCCGTGTGAATCGTTTCTAGGCTGTGTTCGGACTGTTAATGAGGTGACACGCCCGTGTAAATCGTGGTCAGGCCGTGTTCTAGTCTGTCAAGGAGACACGGCCGTGTTGGCTTAAGTCTAGGTTGTGTTGATTTCCAATTTGGCCCAATTTGGTCCGTTTTGAGCTCGTTTCTCGTTCTTTTCATCCTCCGGTGCTTTCCTGAGTATAAAACATGAAAAGAAAGGATTAAGAGAACCTTTTTACATAAATCAAAGGATAAATCATCCAAAAGTATTCTAAATGTGGGATTAAAATATGTTACAATATGTTACTTTTATGGTTTATCAGGAACCAAGGAGGAGCTTTTTCAGAAACTACGAGCGCGACACCTCGGCGTGGGGAGATGCATCGATTGGACCGCCCTGGAGTAGGTCCAACTAGCCAACGATGTCCGGGCCCTCCTGACCATCGACCCATGGGGACAATTCTTCGAGATCGTCGAGCCCACATACCTAGAGCTCACTTTGGAGCTCTGTTCTACATTACACCTCCAGACGGTGATTATGTACCATGATGACCCCGGCACAATCCAATTTCGCCTTGGAGGCATTGTACGTGAGCTGAGTGTCCCACAGTTCGGGGCCGCCTTGGGACTCTACACCGAAGAATTCATGGAGGACAATGATCTTGAGAACCTCTATCGCCACATCCATAACTCCCCTTCTAGATGTTGGAATACCTTAGCCCCCGGCAACGGCACCAAAAACTTGATGGATCTCGAAACTAACTATTATTTCGACAAAGGAAAGCGCACCTATCGAACAGAAGTATAGCTGTGGTGAGTCCGGAATATCGTATCCTCAAGGACCAAGAGTACTAGTATTAACTATCTTTTTATTATCTAGCCTAATAATTAAGGGGATTTATTTTTAATCTAAAATTAACTAACTAATTTAACTATACATGAACGCGACAGAGAGTAAATTGGGAAAATACTTTTGGACAACTTATATGACATAGACAATACCTAAGGAAGAATCCACCTAGACTTCACTTATTACTTTTGATTCATTTGATTTATTCACTTGGCTTAATCTGTATAAATCCCTAAATTATATTAACACCTCTCTCGAGGCTACTAACAACTGACTCTAGGTTGATTAATTGAAATATCTTTCTAATTAAAACCCCTATTGTCGCATTAACTCAATCTATGGATTCCCTTATTAGGTTTGACCTTAATCCGGCGGATTTTCGTCGCCCTATCTCTAGGGTTGCGATCAACTCCGCTTAATTGTGTTGATCTACTCTTAGACAGGGACTTTTGCTCCACTGAATAAGCAAATTCAAACTTGAATCAATAACCTGAATTATCAAAACAAGAATAAGAACTCACAATTAAGAATAAGTACACGTATTTATCTCATAAATCAAATAATAATAAGATCTGTCTTAGGTTTCTTCTCCTTAGGTATTTAAGGGATTTAGTTCATACTAAAAGGGGGAAACATCATAAAAGAGAAAAAACAACAAAACATAAGAAAACCCAAAAACTCCTAAAGAACTTGATGGGAGATCCTCAGTCTTAATGGAGATCCTTCTCCTAAGCTATTCCCGACGGCTGTCTTAGAGTATTTTCTCCTTCTACTCGGCGTCTATTCGATGTCCTATCGAGCTCTCCCCTTAGGTTTCCCCCTAGGGTGTTTATATAGGCTTTGAGATGCCTTACTTGGCCCAAAAGTATCCTAATCCGAATGAAACTCATCTTGGCCACGGCAGGGACACGCCCGTATGACACGCCCGTGGTCAACTCTCTTGGCCGTGGTCGAACCTGCTCGCCGCACACGGCTGTGTAATCTGGCTGTGTACGTTGATCCATGTCGTGTCTCAGTTGTTGCTCGAAACACACGGTCGTGGGTGATAGCCCAGGCCGTGTGAGTCTCTAATGTAGGCTAATTTTGTCCCTTTTTGGCCCGTTTCTCATTTTTTAGGTTTCCTAAGCTCTCCTGAGTATAAAACATGAAATTAAGAGATTAGGAGCATCAAATTCATCAAATCTAATGAATATTCATCCAAAATTAAGCCAAGCATGGGGTTAAAATATGTGTAAATTATGGTTTATCAATACCAGACCTGAACAAGAAGGCATGGTAACACAACAGTGATAGAACCTTGACTAACAACGAGCAATGTTAGCCTAAGCACTAAAAGGGGACCATTCTCAAAAATGACATTTTGCATTCATACAAATATCATTCATATACATCTAGTTAGGAGAATTTGATTCATTCTGATCATAACATCCTAATTGCTTTGCAAAATATAAGCCTATGAAATAAATTCTACATATCATGTTCCCCAGAGAGCGGTGTAACATATCAGTGAAACAGTAAATCTTATACTCATGAAGTTGTAGTGGGTCAGATTAAACTTACCATAGCGAGTCTTATCTCCCAGAAGTTGTAGTGGAGCAAGATGAAGCTACAAATCCTATACCCCTGAAGTTACAGTGGGTCGAATTGAAGTTACCATAGCGAGTTTTATCTCCTTGAAGTTGCGGTGGAGTAAGATGAAGCTACAAATCATATATCCCTGAAGTAGCAGTGCATCGGATTGAAGATACAATTCCTATACCCCTGAAGTTGTAGTGGGTCGGAATGAAATTAAAATGGTGATTCCTATCTCCCTAAAGTTGTAGCGGAGCAAGATGAAGCTACAAATCCTATATTCTTGAAGTTGCAGTGGATCGAATTGAAGATACAATTCCTATACCCTTGAAGTAGTAGTGGGTTGGATTAAAGTTACCATAGCCAATCTTATCTCCCTTAAGTTGCAGTGGAGCAAGATGAAGCTACAAATCCTATATCCCTAATGTTGTAGTGGATCGAATTGAAGATACAATTCCTATACCCCTGAAGTTGCAGTAGGTCAGAATGAAATTACAATGGCGAATCCTATCGCCCTAAAGCTGTAGTGGAGCAAGATGAAGCTACAAATCCTATATCCTTGAAGTTGCAATGGATCAGATTAAAGATATAATTCTTATACCCCTGAAGTAGCAGTGGGTCGGAATGAAACTATAATGGTGAATCTTATCTCCCTAAAGTTGCAGTGGGTTGGATTGAAGCTACCCTGGTGAATCTTATCTCCCTAAAGATACAGTGGAGTAAGATGAAGCCACAAATATTATATCCTTGAAATTGCAATAGAATGGATTGAAACTACAACAGCAAATCTTATCTCCTTGAAGTTGCAATGGAGCAAGATGAAACTGTAACAGTAAATCTTGCCTTCCTAAAGTTGTAACAAAGCGGATACAATGAAATAGAGTAACCAATGGACTGAAAGAGTGGGCTACTTGCAAAAGAGAAGCACCAGAGAAGTCGAGATTCAGCAAGACCAGACAGAATTGGTCCTCTTTTAAGGTATTTGCTCCCTTCCCGTTACACAGGAATGAGCAAAGAGGGGCAGCTGTAGTGGCCCAAATTCGTCCGGCCCAGACAAAACAAAAACCAAAAAAATCAATAAATAATATTAATATCAAAGTCCATTTACTAAAAAAAAAATAAAAAATTGACCCAAATTACAAGCCCAAACCTAAACTACCCTAACCCAAACCTGCTAAACCCAATAACCCAGCAGCCCAAAAGCCCAAAACCTAAACATTTTTAGAAACCCTAGCCCCCTCTCGTGCCGTAGCCTCGCCCTGTCAACAGATGTGCCGTCTGACACCCCCTCTGCCACCACCACCAATAAAAAAACAGAGAAACAGAAGCAAAAGTTGAAGCAGAAGTAGAGAAAGAAAAAGACAAAAAGGAAAAGAAAAATATTTGTAATATTCGGCTATAAAGTCTGAATCCTTTGTAACTTTCAAAAGAAAAAAGAAGAAGAATGAAATAGAAGAAAAAAAACAAAGCTTAAAAAAAAGAGGTAGTTTGTTTTATATTTTTATTTTCAAAGCAAACATAAAAAAGAAACAACGAAAGGTTTAAACTTTTGTTTTACCTTGCTTCGTCACCGTCGTAGGTGGCCTCCTTTGATGTTAAAAGGGCCTCCGAATCCTTTGGGATTCGTCCAAGGCTTTGTCGAAAGGAGAAAAACCGAAAGGTTTCTTGTTCGTTTTGTCGAGTTTGATCGGATTTTCGGGGATTTAAATCCCAGATCTGGGATCCACGCGTGAAAAGGGGGCAAAGAATGGATTTTTTTGGAATTTTTCAGCCACCGGAGGCGACGATCGCCGGCACTGATGACCGGTGGCCACAGTGGATGTGCGGCAACCCTTGGCCAGACGGAGAGGTAGTTGAGAGAAAAAAAGAAAGGAGAATTTTTTTTAAAACAAAAAGAGAAGAAAAATATTTTTTTTAAGGTTTTTTAACTTATATAAGGGTCTAATACGATGCCGTTTTGGGTTTGACTTCCAGACGCCCAAAACGACATTGTTTAAGGACCGACCCAAAATCCGACCCGACCCATCATAGGATCCGCATGTTTTTTGAAGGAGGGGTCAAATTGTTGGCTAGGTCCTTTCGCCTTTAGGCGCTTTTCAATGTGGTCCTGATTTTGTTTTTCTTCTTTTTAAAATTATGCAATTTAATTTTGATTTATTTTCATTATGGTCCCTAGGTTGTTGACCCTCTGGAGAGTGACACGTGTACTAAGGTCGAGTTATTTGCCCTTTTTGTCCTTACATTTTTATTTTATTTTAATTTTACCATTTTATTTTTTGTTCTTATTTATTTATACTTTAAATTTTATTGTAGTTTCAATTTAGTCTCCTATTCATTTAATTGAGTCCATGTGCTTGCTTCTTCTTTTTTACCCTCGAATTTCCTGATTATTTTATTTTGGTCCTTTATTTTAAATTATTGATACTAATAATACTATTAAGTAATTATCGTTGCTAATTAATATTATTTTTGTTAAAATTTGCTCAAATATCAATATTTTATGTAATTATATTATTATCATACATTTTTATATTATTTCATTATCATTATCATTATTATCATATAGTATTATTAATTAAATATTTTTCCTATTGTTATTATTATTTCTTGTTATTGTATTCACTATAGTATTGTCATTTTATTTCATTATTTATGTTGTTATTTTGTTAATATCATAATTTTTCGGTCATCATACATTGTAAATATTGCTACATACATTCGTCCATTTTTTTCGGTGCAAGCGCATAAGAAAACTAATTAAAACCGAGGCAATGTTCGTTATTTTTGGAATTTGAGGGATCGTGCTTCTAACTTACGGAGTATAACTTTCTCCTCGAACCAAAGTAATCGAATATCCTATTCAAAATTAAAAGGCGTACGAGATTTAAGTAGTAATTAAACAATGAACAATCTTATTTTCGAGGATTCGAGATGTCGTGTCCTAACTTACGGGACATGACATTTTCTTTTTGATTACCTCGAGATAAGAAGGCCTTTTACATAAGTTTTAATTCAGTTAGCGATATTTTAATTAAATAACATCATGTAAAAAGGAATTTCATTTTAAATTCTCTTCGGATTCTCAATGTTCGACGTCAAGACATTAAGTAATCAACTAGGTATCAATTTTGGGCGTTACGAGGGTGCTAACCCTTCCTCATACGTAATCGACTTCCGAACCCATTTCCTGGATTTTGTAGACCAAAAAATTTACCGTTTTAATAAATCTAACATTTTATTAAAATGACCAAGTTTTGATGTAATCCAATTACACTTAAATAAAAAGGATTAGTGGCAACTCCATTTTCGTTTTTCATAATAAGTATATATTCCGCCCAAGGTCCCTTCATGCATGCGACACATTCACTTTCAGTAAATTATATATTTCCCCCAAAGGGTCGTATGTTAGCCAATCGTCTGGCTCCACAAAAGGCAGCGATGACCAAGAAAAAAGCTCACAATAGAGATACCGGCATTAGGCCTTAAATGGTGAGGGTAGTTCCCATTTCACCATGCAATAATGCATGGTAATCAAGAATAATGGACTAAAATAAAATAAAAGATGGAATATTGGAAACCTACCAGCCCATCCCTTATCTTTTCTAGTAAGAAAATATTTTTTTTTCTAGATATTTTTAATAATTAATTAAGAATAATTATTTTATTCATCGTTTCCACAGATGTAAAATACTGTTAAATATATATTTTTAATTATTTTATTATTTATTATATCATAAAAACATCATCTAGATCTAATGGGAAGGATAACAATTTATTAATTAATAGTATAATGTCAAATTTAACTCTCAACATTTAATAAAAACAATAATTTTACTTTTTGTATGAAAATGTTGATTGTTAAATTTGATTATTGTTTTAAAAGTTAACTGTTAAGCTTAAAAAAAGGCAAACAACCAAAATAGTCACTTTTGTTTGCCTCATGTTCCATTTTAGTCACTTATATTTGAAATGTTACATTTTAGTTACTTACGTTATCGTTTTGTTACGAAATAGTCGCTCTGCCATTAAGATCTATTACCTCCCAAAAGGCAGTCTGATGTGATAATTAAAATGGGTTTTAAATGCCAACGTGGATGTCCAATTGGGATGAGAAAATTTTAAAAAAAATTCCTTAATATAGAATACAAATTTTTACCCTAAAACTCAATTTCTCCAATTTAAAAAGAAGAAACAGTTGAGTTTTTTTTTTTTTTTTTTTTTTTGTTACCACCAGAGAAGAGAAGAGTTGAAGGACAAAGAAGAAGAAGAAGAAATGAACGCACCAACCTCTATATCTGCTTGCTATTATGGTTGCCCTCAATACATAAATTAACAAAGATGAATCATGCCTTTTTTGTCTGTCATATATGCAGAAAAACATGAAAAGATGTACCACATTTTTGCAAAAAAAAAAAAAACCATAATATCTGAATCCAAAGCTTAAGTAAAGAACAAAAAAACTCATTACTTACTGTAATCTATGCTTTGACCCTTCATTGAATCGATCATTTGTTCTTCCATTTTGAATAAAAAATCCAATCGAATGATGGAGTACTAATTTGATTTCTACTATTTCGATTCAACAAAGATGGGTATGAAAATGGATGGTTTTTTAAGTCAAAATGGAAACAAAAACAAAAAGAAAAAGGAGACCAAGAGTTCCATTTTTCCGGTTCAAGGATTAATTTGATGCATTGGTTTTGATTATTTTAGGAAACCAAATTGACAGTTTCCTTTAATTAATTTAGAAAATTCAAGTAATTAAATTTATTTAATTAAAAAATCAATTAATTTACTTGGTTGTACATACACGTTGGCATTTAAAACCCATTTTAACGTAGTGACTAAAACGTAACATTTCAAACATAAGTGATTAAAATGTAACCTGAAGCAAATAAAAGTGACTATTTTAATAGTTTACCCTATTATTTATTATATCATAAAAACATCATCTAGAAAGGATAAAAATTTATCAATTAATGGTATTGTCGAAACCATTTTTTTTAAACGAGTTTTGAAAAACGAGAATCGACTTTAAAAATATGGAAATGGAGTCGCCACCGATCTTTTATTCAAGGTGTGATCGGATCACCTTGAGATGGATTATTTTAATAAAACATTTTTATTAAAATAATAATTTTGGTCTACAAAAACTCGAGAAAACAGGTTCGGGAGTCGATTACGTACGAGGAATGGTTAGCACCCTCGTAACGCCCAAAATTGGTACCGAATTGATTAATTAATGTCCTGACGTCGAAAATTTGAAAAGATTTTAGATTACGATCCATTTATTTAAAATATATATGTATTTGGACAAAACCGTATTGGATGCCAAAGCTCCCTATTTCGGAGAAATAAAATGCCATGCTCAGTAAGTTAGGGCATAACATCTTTTATTCTCGAAGTTGGATTTACCCTTCGACATTCAATACTTGTATATTTAAAAAAATAAGAAGGATATTCCCTTATTTGGGTCAAATGAAAAATCGCAACCTAGTAAGTTAGGGCACTATTTCTCAAAATTCCCAAATACAGAATATTGCAGTATAAACTTCAGCTGCAAATGCATGAGCAGTTGGCTAAGATTCAACAAGATATGATGGATCAGATGATGGAATCACAACAGAATATGATGAACCAATTAACTCAACTACTGACGGGAAGAATAGACAAAGGAAAAACCCCCATGGTTAACACTGGTGAAAATAGTTTTACCCCGACACATCCTGAAGTGCATCCACAAAAGACATCCGTCATAATTAAACCTCAACAATTTCAAGAAGATGTTTTGATGCCGGCCAATTTCCAAACGGGATCGGGTTCTAACTTAGGGGATCATCCAATTAATGCTGTTATTCCTGACTTTGATGAGGCAGCAGAGAGAGAAAGGTCAAGGGTTGAATTGCCAAAACAGTTAGAGGAGCGATGCAAATGGTTGGAAGATAAATTTAGGACCATGGAAAGCGCTGATAGGCAACATGGAATCGACGCTAAAGATCTAAGCTTGGTGCCAGATCTAATACTTCTCCACAAATTCAAGGTGCCAGAATTTAAAAAATACAATGGGACTACTTGCCCAGAAGCTCATATAACTATGTTTTGCCGAAGAATGACTGGGTATATTAACAATGACCAACTGCTAATCTATTGCTTCTAGGACAGTCTGGCGAGAGCAGCATCTAAATGGTACAATCAGTTGAGTAGTACCAAAATTAGTTCTTGGAGGGATTTAGCACAGGCATTTATGAAGCAGTACAGTCACGTAATAGATATGACCCTTGATAGAATTACCCTGCAAAACATGGAGAAGAAACCAAGTGAGAGTTTTCGGCAATATGCACAAAGGTGGAGAGAGGTTGCCATACAGGTCCAGCCACCTCTTCTGGAGAAATAAACCACTATGCTCTTCATTAACACCTTGAAAGCCCCGTTTATCACTCATATGCTAGGGAGCGCTACAAAGAGCTTCTCGGACGTTGTAATGACTGGAGAAATGATTGAGAATGCCATAAAGAGTGGAAAGATAGATGCGGGAAAAAGTGTCAAAAGATCAAGCCCAAAAAATATGGAAAATGAAGTGAATAGCTTGAGTAAGCGTCCCAAATTAGCAACTATAGGTCAACCGATGGCTGTGACCACTGGCCATCAGGGCTCATCAAGATAAGAATCTGGTGCAAAGCAACTCCAGTTTACACCAATTCCAATGACATATAGGAAGTTGTATCAAAGCCTATTTGATGCACATGTGGTGGCTCCTCATTACATGGAACCAATACAACCCCCACACCCCAAATGGTATGATTCGAATGCTCAATGCGAGTATCACGCGGGAATAACAGGTCACTCAATCGATAACTGCATTGCATTTAAGAAATTGGTGGAAAGGCTTACTAAAATAGGGGTTTTAAAGTTTAATGAGTCGAACGAAGCAGTAATTTGTGATAATTGAAAGAGGGGGCAAGAGAGTTGCGATTCCTTGAAGAAGACATCAGAAGCCTAGAAATCAGGAAGTCAGAACACCAATGGCGAATCCAAAGAGTGAACCAAGGAATAAAAGTTTTCCAAGCATCGGCCTTTATATACTTGAGAGTGTTTTGAACAATAGGACTCTGGAAGAGACATGTATTTTTAAAGCTAATCTGGAGTAATATTCAAAATATGCTTATTGCTTTCAGCTTAGAAGTATTGAGAGTCATTTTGTGAAATAGGCTTGTGTTCAGAATCCTTATTTCAATAAAATGCATCTTTTTGAGCAAACATTTTTCCATTCTTCTTTCGTACTTTGGATTACTATTTAGATATTCTTTCATTTTTTATTCATGATCATACCATACAAATAATCGTTCTTGGAATCATTTTTCTAGAATTTACCTTCGTACCCGCAATGGTCCCCAGATATCAATGACATGGGCGACGCTGTTACGGACTCCCTTTTTGAATGAAATATGGGTCTAAGGGATCTCAGGACTTTGAAGATGACAGAATTTGTAACATATCTTCTGATTTGTAAATACTGTATGAAAAATAGATCCTACGTCGCGAGCTAAGGAAGCAGATGAAGATCAAAGCCTGGCTCAATGCAGAAACAAGATTTCCTATATGTGGGGCATGGATGTTATCAGGCCTGTCTCATCAGAAGCTTCTGGCTGACACTAACTCATCTCCGTGGTTGTCAATTTCTTCACTAGGATGGTGAAAGTCGCTTCATATGCCAATATTACAAAGTCGATAGTTATCGGAACAAAGAAAAGAAAAAGAAAGAATACTGAAAAAAAAAAGAAGAAGAAATGTCAAAAAGATCACATTTAACCGCACAAGGTCAAAAGTCTGCGGTCTGTCAAAAGATCAGGTGCCACATATCAGTAACCAAAAGGAAAAACAAAAGATCATAAAAAGACCGAGACTTGTAAGGATTGGCATACAGAAGTTACTATTTACCCTCTATGCTTATCAAACGTTGGTCAAGACTGTCATCGGGGGCAACACGTTTCTCATTGGTTTTGCCCATTGGATGCGAATTGCATCATTGTATTTGAAATTGGATGAGCGCAATAGATCCAATCTCAATATGATCGATTGATGTTAAAAGCTATCTGTCACAGTCAGATGATGCAAGCTCACAACAAAAATGATTCGCCTTAGAAAATTTCATGATAGGGCTTTGAAGAAGACTTTTCCCATGCAAAAGAGACTTCAGAAGAAAGTGGATGCCAAATTGGGAAGGACCTTATACGGCAAAGAAGGCCTGTTCTGGGGAAGCATGAATATTGACCGAGATGGATAGCAGGGATATGCCCAATCCGGTGAATTCAGTCAAGAAGTATTTCACTTAAAAAGGAGAACCCAAGGTGAAAACCTGCAAGGGGCACCTTTCAGAAAAAATCAAAAAAGAAAAAATAGAAATTTTCAGCAAAAAAGAAGAAAGAAAAAGAAGAGGCCAAGGCGAAAACCCGCAAAGGGCGCTTTGAGACAAAAGGGGATTTGAGTTGAAAACCCAAAAAGGGCGGCTCAAATTTTAATCAAAGAGGGGCATACAGCAGTCTTGCTATGCCTGAATTAACAATGAAGAAGTATGCTATGTCTTGGGGCATCGATAAAGTACTCCGAATCCCTTAAACACATATTGAGCTTAAAATGGTTCTCAAGAAGTTTGAACAGAGAAGCTCAGGCTGCGATATCTGGGGCACCTAGTTTTCCATCTTATCCATTTTGGATTTGCTAACTTTGATTACCTTATTCTTTTCAAGATATGCCTTTAATAAATTTCCTGCTTAATTGCATTTGCTAGCTTGGATTAACTTGCTTGTTTCGAGCTATGTTCCAATCAATTTCATTCTTGTCCATGGTTATGATCTCTTTCAAGCATTTTGCATTGAAATAACGGTTAGTGGACTAATAATATTTTCATAAAATGAGTTTCGCATATTACTCTGGAAATTTCTGAATAATACAAGAACCTGAAATAGGGCTATTGTTTAGAACTTACCAAGCTTAAGGGCTGGAAATGTTTGAGAAGGAAAGTCTAAATTGAGGCTATCACCTTGGATTTTCTGTCAAAATAGTTGGTGATACAATATCGACGGAACACGAGTAATGACAACCCAAGTGTAAAATGGGAATCATTTTCGAAAGAAAAAATGATATCCTGCATTCATGCGAGCATTATGCGTAAATATCTGGTTGGGTCACCCGATGACTGATCAGTTGACGGAACAAGCTACAGATCCTATACCCCCAAGTTACAGTGGGCTAGATGGAAGCTGATACAGATTCTATACCTTTGAATAGCAATGGGATTGACTGAAGAAGAAAAAAATTCTATATTTTGAGGTTGCAGTGGGATAGAGGGAAAAGATTCAGATCCTATACCCCTAAGTCACAATGAGATGAACCCTGAAGTTACAATGGGGAAAATTTGTTGAGTAGGATATTTGTTTTCTCAGGTTTTTCTGTCAAGAATACCAGCCGAACAAGATCGCAGCATAAGACATCAGTGATATAGCCCTGATAGACAATGAACGATGACCACCTTGAACTTTTAAAAAGAGATCATTCTCATGAAATTCTGCATTCATGCAAAACATATTTAGTTAGGAACATTTG
This sequence comes from Gossypium sturtianum, assembly GCA_025698515.1. Lineage (NCBI taxonomy): Eukaryota > Viridiplantae > Streptophyta > Magnoliopsida > Malvales > Malvaceae > Gossypium > Gossypium sturtianum. Next base: position 123,024,248 of record CM046952.1, read on the forward strand.
ATTCATTCTTATCATTGTATCCTAATCATTGTAAGAAATCATTCTCATGACATTCTGCATTCATACAAATGTCATCCAAAAGACACATCTATTTAGGGGCATTTGATTCATTCTGATCATTGCATCCTAATCTTTGTAAAAAGACCATTCTCATGACATTCTGCATGCATGCAAATGTCATCCATAATACATTTAGTTAGGAGCATTAGATTCATTCTGATCATTGCATCCTAACCATTTTGCATAAGCATAAACAAAAAGTTGATTTTACAGGACAGGTCCCCTAGAGGACGTTGTCGCAACATTGGTAAATTTGAAGATCTTGCCTTCCTGAGCGAAGCGGATCGAAGATAGCAGATTTGGCAATCCTGAAGTTACAGGAGCAGATCGAAGACATCAACCCTATCTCCCTGACCAGCAGTGGAATAGGTCAAAAATTATAGATCTTGTCACCCTAAGCAGTAGGGAACCAAGATCGAACGGCAAATCTGGTCTCCCTAAGCAGTAGTGGAACAGATTTAAGCCACTAACCCTATCTCCCTGACCAGTAGTGGAATAGTTAAAAAATTATAGATATTGTCACCCTAAGCAGTAGGGAACCAAGATCGAACGGCAAACCTGGTCTCCCTAAGCAGTAGTGGAACAGATTTAAGCCACTAACCCTATCTCCCTGACCAGCAGTGGAATAGTTCAAAAATTATAGATCTTGTCACCCTAAGCAGTAGGGAACCAAGATCGAATGACAAACCTGGTCTCCCTAAGCAGTAGTGGAATAGATTTAAGCCACTAATCCTATCTCCCTGACCAGCATTGGAATAGTTCAAAAATTGTAGATCTTGTCACCCTAAGCAGTAGGGAACCAAGATCGAACGGCAAATCTGGTCTCCCTAGACAGTAATGGAACAGATTTAAGCCATCAGTCTAACATCCCTGAGTTTGTAGTGGAGCAGATTGAAGATAGCAAATCTGGCAATCCTGAAGTTGTAGGAGCAGATTGAAGAGAACAAATCTGGCAATCCTGAAGTTGCAGGAGCAGATTGAAGATAGCAAATCTGGTAATCCCAAAGTTGCGGGAGCAGATTGAAGATAGTAAATCTGGCAATCCTGAAGTTGTAGGAGCGGATTAAAGATAACAGATCCGCAATCCACGAGGTTGCGGGAGCGCGATCGAAAACATCAGATCTTATCTCCCTGAGTTCGCAGTGGAGCAAATCGAAGCTACAAATCTAATTTCCTTGAATGGATCGAAGCGCCAGTTCCTGGGCCCCTGAAGATGTAGTGGGATGGAACGAAGCTACATTGAAAAAGGTAAGACCGGGCAAATTTGGCCCTCTTTAAAGTCTTTGCTCCATTCCCGTTACACGACAACGAGCAAAGAGGGGCAGCTGTAGCAGGCCCAATTTGCCCGGCCCATTAATCAAACAAAAAAAAACAAAAAATAAATAAAACCAAAACAGAAGTAAAAACCCAAAAAATAATAGAAGTCCAAAAAAGTCCCTTTTTACAGTTTTTTTTTTACAAACCCACAAACCCGAGCCCAAATGTTATAACAAAAATAGCCCAACAGTCCAAATTACAACCCAAAGATGATAACAGAGCCAATCCGCATGGCCCAATGTTTAGAACGGCCCAAATGGCCCAAGCTAAAGGATCCCCGAAACCCTAGAGGTTTTCTCCAAAGGTCACAAGCCTAAGGTGCGCTGCAGCAAACCCTCACACGCAAGCCTCACGCGTCGTATCCTTTGTACACCGCTCGTACAGTCTCCACAGCTAGCCAATGTACCTGTAAAAATAAGGACAGACGAACAGCAACAGAGAAGACAAAAAAGGAAACAGTGTATTTTCATTTTTATTTGCGATTTTATCTTCGATTTCGGCCTTTAAAAGGCCCGAAAAGAAACGATTGTAAGGGGGGGCTTCTTGACGATTTTACGAATATACAGAGAAATAAAAAAATCAGATTGAAAAGGTGATTGATCCTTTTTCTTTTGATCGGTGTTCTTGCTTATTTTTACTTCATTTTTTTTATTTTTCTTTTTTCACTCTTTTTATGTATTTTGAAATAAAAAAGAGGAATGGAAGGGTTTTACCTTTGTAAACGAACCGTCGGACTGCTTTCTCCGTCGCAATCAGAGCAAGGCGGTCCTTTGAGGCGGAGAGCATGAAGCGCAGGGCCTGGTTCGCACGAGATCAGTCGACCGGACCTGAATGGGCCACTAATCGCCGGTTGTCGTGGCGTTTTAGTGGTCAAATGTGGGTTTTCTTTCTGCGGTGGATCAAGAGGAGATCCGAAAAATGGGGGATTAGATTTCTTTTTTTCCATTTCTATGTTAAGTGGTTAAACAATTTAGGGTTTAGGTTTAGTTTAATTTTTATTAAGACACACGAAACGACACCATTTAGGGTCTGTTCCAGTGGCCCCAAAACGGCATCGTATAGGGCGACCCGATTCAACCCGATCCGATACCCTGTAGGATCCGCGCGTTTATTAGTAATGGGTTATTTATGCGCAAGGTCCCTCCTCTTTTAAGGCTTATTGCAATTCGGTCTTATTTCTTTGTTTTTCGTTTTTAATTTTACCCGTAGTTTTACATTGTTTCAATTTAATCCAACTTGTGTGCTTTGCGTTTTGAGTTTCGAGAATATTTTACGGTTTAGTCCTCGATTATTTGCGCGCATTTCATTTTAGTCCTTTTCGTTTTCTTTTTAATTTATTACTTCTAGCTCTCCAATTTTTTTTTGTTTTCAATATAATCCTTTATTTATTTTATTTGATTATTTGTTTACTGTTTTTTTAATTATCCTTTTTTTTTAAAATTAATACTATATACTATATACATTTTTTTTATCGTCCTAGATATTATTTTTCCATGTTATTTTCATTAAAGCTTTATACATATATTCTTTTTATATACATATACCTATAAATTATATTAAAAATATATTTTTATACTATGTATATATCATTGTTTTCACATTTGTATATATATTTTTAATCTATTTATGTAGATATTTAATCTCCTCTAAAACTACTTGTGTTACATATATTTTTTTTTCATAATTTAATATACATATTTTAATGTGTACTTACATACATATATGTAAAATTAGTATTAGAATTATTCCATTGATTTCGTAATATTGTTGATGTATGTATGTTAATTAATTGTCTTTATCATTGATTAAATGTTTGATGATTATTGATATTATGTATGTTTTAATTCTCGTTCTATATTTATTGGTTGCTTGAGATTCAATGCCATTATATTTCATTTGTACATAATTATTTCACGTTGTATGTTATTATTCGATCGCATTTCATTCATTTTGAAAGCCATATTTTAACACCGTTCATGATTTTAAAAATCATTTTGTGCAAAGCTTTAAATCATAAGGCAATGCTCGTGTTTAGAGGTTTCGAGAAAATCGTGCTCTAACTTACTGAGTTCCGATTTTTCTCGTTAAAACCTATGCAACCGAGTATCCTTTCTCTCTTAAATTAAAATGCATAATATTTCAAATAAAAAACTTATTCACGAGAAATTGAGATATTGCGCCCTAACTTACTGGGCGTGATATTTTATCATCTCGAGATAAGAATTTCAAAAGAACAAAGGCAATATTCTGTATTCGGGAATTTTGAGAAATAGTGCCCTAACTTACTGGGTTGCGATTTTTCATTTGACCCAAATAAGGGAATATCCTTCTTATTTTTTTAAATATACAAGTATTGAATGTCGAAGGGTAAATCCAACTTCGAGAATAAAAGATGTTATGCCCTAACTTACTGAGCATGGCATTTTATTTCTCCGAAATAGGGAGCTTTGGCATCCAATACGGTTTTGTCCAAATACATATATGTTTTAAATAAATGGATCGTAATCTAAAATCTTTTTAAATTTTTGACGTCAGGACATTAATTAATCAATTCGGTACCAATTTTGGGCGTTACGGGGGTGCTAACCCTTCCTCGTACGTAACCGACTCCCGAACCTATTTTCTCGAGTTTTTGTAGACCAAAATTATTGTTTTAATAAAAATGTTTTATTAAAATAATCCATCTCAAGGTGATCCGATCACACCTTGAATAAAAGATCGGTGGCGACTCCATTTCCATATTTTTAAAGTCGATTCCCGTTTTTCAAAACTCGTTTAAAAAAAAATGGTTTCGACAGGTATAATGTCAAATTTAACTCTCAACATTTAATAAAAACAATAATTCTACTTTTTATATAAAAAGATTGATGGTTAAATTTAATTGTTTTTCTAAAAATTAAGAATCATTTAAAGCCACAAAAGATGTAAGTACTAAAGATTAAATTTATCAGGAAGCTTCCCTTTCAAACCTGACACTTTTCCTATATATCGGGACCCCTCTTCTAACCATATTCTCAGCAAAACAAACAAGCAATTTCAGTACCTACCACGGCATACAATCAAGTTGATAACCTTAAAAAGGTTGGCCGGACGGATTAGATGCCCTCGCCATTATAGAGGAACGCTTTGGCCGAGGGTCGTCGCCTTATCATAAGAAGCCAGCCCCATACCAATATTGCTATCAGGAACCATGTGAGCCTTACTTTAGAATCTACCGTCCCCCGGCCAGTACCGAAGTTATGAGTTGCAGGAGGCAGGCGGGCAGCTGAAAACTATGGCGGGAAACTGTTTAAGGATCATGGCCACGTAAGTAAACCTTGTCGTCGGGGTTATATCTATAATTAACTTGGTTACCTTAGCTGCTTCTTTATCTGATGTTTTTTCAGTATAACAATAACAGCACTAAAACTACTGTTAGACCTTCTCAGCCGAGAGTAGCCATGGACATACATGCGTATGTCTATATGTGTGTGCTTTGTATGTATGTAAGACCTTGTCGCTTATAGAAGATAATGTTTTGCTTGTAAAAATTTGAGTCTAATTTGTGTTTGTTTGTTTTTTATATATTATGAGTTGATTCACTCACTCTGATTACAACATAATTAAATACACAAGCAAGTTGGACTTATTACAGTTAAAGTTGCTTCAAATTCAATCGAAGTTACTTAACCAACTGTAAGTAAAATCTTGGAAGATCGACCTTGGGGATGCAAACATTAAAATAATTGTATTAAACTGAAATACTACAATATATAAGGAATAATTGAATTAAATAAGTAATGTATAATTGGATGAATCTAACATAAAACTAAAACGATGGACTTATTAGTGGAACATGAACTTTGGATCTTAACTCCCAAGTATTATACATTGATTGGTTTTCCTTGTACATCTATAGACAATAATAAATTATAAATGAATATAATGGCAAAAAAACACTTTTGACCCAAAATTTATAATTCTAAATTAGCTCATGATGTTCTAGATTTATGCATTTGTGAATTTTTAATGTAGATTTATTTTTTATTTAAGTCTCATCATATTTTAACCTTATCTAAATTTATTTTAATTTAAGTTTAAATAGTTTTTAGTTATTAATTCATTTTGATAAAAATATAATAATATTAATCATGAATATATTTAATTAATATAACTATTTTTTTAATTAGATGAGGTTGGATAAGATACGAACCGAGTCACCGACTTAAGCCCAAATCCACCATGAAATACAATGCGTTTTCACAAAAAGATACCATAGAAAAAGTGGTGCATGTCTTTCTAATTCCTTTGATTTCAATATCCCCCAAAGTAGCTTTATATATCTATCAACAAAGTATTGAGACATGTTTTTCTAATTAACTGAATTTAATTTTAAAATGCAAAAAATTCAACATAATATTTTTTTACAATGTTTAAAACTATTCATAATTCCTCCTCAATCTTTAAATGTAAATGTGTTTCAGTGCACTCAGACCTACGTCTTTCTATATTAACAATAATATCGATATCAACGGAGTTAAGACTCGGTGCACTAAGAAACATGGTTTTTATATACTCTTAGAATTCAAATAATTTGACCCCTTAATTTGTATCACCTTACTTACAATCTTAACAAGGCGTTGTGCAAACTTGGTAGTCTGTGTGTCCTGGCCTCTCATCGGGCTGAAAGCAATGAGTTGGATGCTGGCTTGCTACCAATTGTCTTTTGTCAATCAATCTGTTGGACCTCTCGGATTGTAGAATCCTTGGGTTTTGGCTTCTCCTCATGGGTTGACGTATTTGGGTACAATAAAGCTGTAAGGATATTTAATGGTATTCTAACAATTTTTATTTAAATAATTACATGGATCTTGATAATTAATTAGAATATAAAAATGTATTTGTAAAGGTTTTTTTTTGTTGTTGATGTTTATTTTATAATTTATGATTGAAGTTTATAATTGTCTTTTTCAATAATGATGTCTCCTAAGTTCAAAGATTTTCTATATACTCCTAAAAACATGTAATTCTTGTGTTACTCTTTAAATTTAAATGTATCTGAAGGAGTTAAGTGATTGACCATTTTGAAGCCTCTAATCATGTTATCTTCGGTTCATCTCCGATGGGTAATAACTTATATCAATCAAATTAAATTAAAAATAATTTATTTAAAATATATATTAAACTTTTTATTAAATCAAATAACAAATAATTCTATAGATATAAATTGTTTTAAGTCAAATTAAAATATATTCTTAATTTTACCATTATTTTATAATGACAAAAAAAAAACACCTCAGATGTTATAAGTTAATGCAAGCAATTAGCACTATTTTGATTTTGTTAGCTAGGTGGAATTTTTTTTATAACACTTATTTTAACTAATTATGCTAAAATATTTTTATTTGTTGGAATAGTATTTTTTAAAAATTCCATCTCAAAAATAGATAACAATATTAATTTCTTAGATTAACTAATAACATTAAAAAAATATAAAGACCAAATTATGTTAAAAATTATAGAGATTGAATTGCAATTTGTTTTTGGTGAGAAATAAACATACAAGAAGATTAAACTAAACTAAGGGAAATCTCCCTTGGAGGAACTTCATACAGTTGTAGACTCTCTTCCATCCCAAAGAGCCATTTTGGCTAGGCAATCAGCATAAGTGTTATCCTCTCGAGGGACGTGTTGTAAAATCCACTATTTATCCTTTGACAAAAGCTGATGAACTCGTTTGATCAAAGTAGAATTTGATGTCCTCGATGAGAAGTCCTGGATAGCCTTCACAACCTCCACATTAACAGACTGAATTAGCAGTATTTCATAATCTCGATTCTAAAGAAGAGTCAACCCATCTAAGATGCCTCATAGCTTAGCTTCAAAGATTGAACACTCCCCTATACATCTATTATAACTTAGAATCCATTCTCCGTTTTGATCAAGCAAAACTCCCCCAGCAACAGCAAGTTGGAATTTACCTTAACAGCACCATCGATATTTAATCGGATCCATCCATCTGATAGTGAGACTGCCGACCTAGCTTCTTGTCTCCTGTGTAGGTCATCTTTATGTAAAAAAGCATATTGTTTTGCCTAACTATAAGTGATGTGTCTCTAACTAACTACGACCACAATAAAGGCAAGCACACCTATCGAACAGTAGTATAGTTATGGTAAGACTGGAAATATCGTATCCACAAGGACCAAGAGTACTAGTAATTACTATCTTTCTATTATCTAGCCTAAGAATTGGAGTGATTTCTTTTTAAACTAAAACTAAGCAAGAGCACGACAGAGAATGAAATTAGGAAAATATTTTTAGACAACTTATATGATAAAGGCAATACCCAAGGAAGAATCCACCTAGACTTCACTTATTACTTTTGATTCATACGATTTATTCACTTGACTTAATCCGTAGAAATCCCTGATTTATGTTAATATCTCTTTCAAGACTAAAAACAACTTACTCTAGGTTGATTAATTGAAATCTCTTTCTAATTAAAACCCTTATTGTCGAATTAGCTCGATCTATGGATTCCCTTATTCAAATCTAATACGGCATATTTTCATCACCCTATTTCTAGGGTTGCAATTAACTCCGCTTAATTTTGTTGATCTACTCTTAAACAAGGACTTTTGCTCCTCTGAATTAGCACATTCGACTTGAATCAATAACCTGAATTATCAAAACAAGAATAAGAACTCACAATTAAGAATAAGAACAAGTATTTATCTTATAAATCAAATAATAAGATTCGTCATAGGTTTCATCCCCTTAGGTATTTAAGGGATTTAGTTCATACTGATAGAGGGAAACATCATAGAATAGGAAAAACAACAAAACATAAGAAAACCCAAAAACTTCAAGAGAAATTGATAGGAGATCTTCAGTCTTGATGGAGATCCTTCTTCCGAGCTGCTCCCGATGGCTGTCTTCGAGTATTTTCTGCCTTCTACTCTGCGCATCTCTTTAGGTCACCCCCTAGGGTGTTTATATAGGCTATTGGAGCACCTTTCTTGGCCCACAAGTAGCCTATTCCGAATAGAATTAAACTAAGGTACGGCAAGGACACGCCCGTGTGACACGCCCGTGTTCGATTCCTTAGACCGTGCTCGCTTCTGCTCGCCACGCACGGCCGTGTGGTCTGCCTGTATACGTTGATCCAGGCCGTGTTTGATTCTGCTCGTAACACACGGCCGTGTTTGATAGTCCAGGCTGTGTTGATTTCTAAGGTAGGCCCATTTTGTCCCTTTTTGGCCCATTTCTCATTCTTTTCGACTCCCTAAGCTCTCCTGAATGTAAAACATGAAGTTAAGGGATTAAGAGCATCAAATTCATCAAATCTAATGAAAATTCATCCAAAAGTAAGCCAAGCATGGGGTTAAAAATATGTATAAATTATGGTTTATCAATAAGAAATTTTAACCGTCTCACAAGAACTCCATGATGTTCCCTGAAATGTGAAAAGATTCACGTTCTTCCAAATACGCCATGTGATCATTCCAAACAAGCAAGGCTAATCTACATCTCCTAATGACAATCTATGTTGGTTTTGCAAATTACACACAAACCATTCATGTCGGCTACTAGAGTAGAACAATTTGACTTTGTCAACGTGAATGACTTGCGACCAGACATCTTTTGTTACAACACAGTTTCTAATGGCATGTAAAACGTCCTCTGAATCATGACCACACAACGCCCATGATCCTACGTTCTCGATACCACGCTTCACTCGTTCCATATTAGTCATTAAACGTTGTTAGAGGACAAGCCAAATGAAGAGTCTAACTTTTTGGGGTCCCTAAAATTTCCATGGGATTTTCCATGTGACATCCCTCGGATTCCACGACCTCTCCATTAGTTTTTGATAAGCATTCTTGAGAGAAAATTCACCTGTTGAAATACCGACCCACGTGATTTTATTAGGCCCCGTAAAAGGGTGTGGAGGAGGGATACTAGCAATGCGTCTGATAGCTTCCTCCTATAACCATAATTGAAAAAATTCAAGGTTTCAGTAACCTTATTCTATTACCAAATCTCTAAGGATGCAATCTAGCTCAAGATTAGCATGGGATGGAATTTGACTGATTGAAGGACCCAAACCCGAGATCTAGTGATCATGCCAACATCTAATCTTATTCTCATTCCTCACGGACCACAAAATATTCTCTCACAATAAAGGCTAGACTTTAGAGAGGACCCTCCAAAGAAACGAACACCTTTCTCAAGAAATACCTTCTGGTAACTCCTTATTCACTCCATACTTTGAACATATGACATGAACCAACAAACAGAAGAGTTAGATGCAATACTAAACCCTATTTTTAGCATCAGCAAAGTGTTATGGTCCCTCATCAACCTAAGTTCAAGACCACCATAAGATCGAGGTTGACAAATCGACCTCCAACTCACCAAAGTCAACTTCTTTTCTCCCCTCAAAGACCCCTAGATAAATTGCCTCATCATGCGTTCAATCACTTCACAAATTCCTCAAGGAATTATCATAGATTGCATAAAGTAGCTAGGTATTGATAGTAGAACCGATTGTGCTAATGTTACTCTACTCGCTAAAGATAACTGCTTAGCATCCCAACGTTTCAACTTGCTTTGAACTCTATCTACCACAAATCTCAAGGAGTTGTTAGTTACATTTTCATGGAAGAGAGGCCCCCCAAGTAAGTCCCAAGACTCTGCACTCTTTGAAATCTAAAGACAACACTAATGCGGTCGCCTAACTCATCTTTAACCCCATTAGAGAAAAAATGTTAAGCTTTTGTGCATTAATTCGATGACCCGAATAAGCACAGAAATCATCCAAGGTAACTCTAATTATCCTAGCCTGATGCAAATTAGCCTGTCCAAAAATAATAAGGGCATCAACAAAGAAAAGGTGTGAAAGCGTCGAACCTAAACGAGACAAACAAATAGGCTGCCATTGGCCGAAATTAATTACAGACCGAAAATTATGCTCAAACCACTCTATTGACGGGCAATAGACACCCTTGATGGAATCCGTTGGCCGAACGAAATTTTTTTGTTGGAACTCCATTCCATAGAACCTGCATGGTAGAACCCGAGATTGCTGACATAATGACATTAAGAAGGTAATCGGGAATACCTGCCACCTTAAGGGAGGCATAAATGAACTCCCAACGAACTCTACCATAAGCCTTTTCGAAATCAATTTTTATTTCCATCCACTTTCTATTCTCCAACTTTCTCCTCATGGAATGAATTACTTCTTGAGCTATGATGACATTACCTGTGATGTTTCTTCTCGCGATGAATCTCGCCTACTACTGTGTAATAATTTTAGGGAAGATCACTTTGAACCGATTTGGGATAAACTTATAGATAACAAAGCATAAGCTTATCGGACGAAACTAGGCAAAACACCCAGGGTTTGGGATTTTAAGAATGAGAACAATCAACACATTATTCAATTTTGGGTCGATAGCTTGTCCAACAAAGACCTTTTGAAACCTCTCATAGACAGATTCACCAACTATATCCCACTGGTTCTGAAAGAAAAGGCATGAAATCCTTCACTACCTTACACATTCAAAGGAACCATGTCAAATAAAGTTGTCTTAATTTCCTCCCTCGAGATCGCTTTACCTAGAAACTGCACATCATAGTAATCAAGTCTTGGGAACGAACTAGCCGTCTCTCATCGAGTCTGATAGCTCACTATACAAATTCTAAAAGAACTTGACCACCTCAAGTTAGAGATCATCTGCGTTATATAACCAATCACCTTTCTCATTATTCAGTACAATGATGCGATTATGCTTTCTTCTCTATAACGTACTCCTATGGAAAAGTTTAGTGTTTCGATCCTCTAAATACAGCCAATCATATCTAGCTTTCTGCTTCCAAAGAAGCTCTTCATGATGTAGTACACTTTCCAATTCTTCTTGCACCTTCATTTCCAATTGTGTAGATAATCTGAGCCCGTTCTTTCCATCCCCCTCTGAATCCTAGAAAAGTTTCGTAATAAAAGCATTTTACGATTACCAATGTTACCATAGACGAATTTATTCCAAACCTTAATTTTGGAAGTTAACTGATCCAAATAGTCAACCATGCTATCAATGATTTTCCAGTTATCTTTAATAAATTGAAGGAAATTTGGATGTTCAACCCAACCAACAAGGAATTGAAAAGGCCAACCTCTAGGTAAATTAACCTTTGGCCTTAAAATGAGAAGGTGAGGTCTATGGTCAGACTTCAGCCATAGAAGATGAATCACCGAGCTATTAAGAAAGAAATTTATTCAAGTATCATTCCCAATTGCCCTATTGAGACGACGTTTAAAAACCCCTCCTCTATGCCAAGTCTAGGAAGGACCCTTAAAGCCTAAATCTTGTAAATCAACCGAGTCTAGAAAATTGCCAAAAAGAGGACATCTCTTCACACCCACACGACCACCTCTTTTATCATCAGATGATAGCAAAGCATTAAAATACCCAATAGCAAGCCAAGAAACTACTGTATACGAGACAACCGATTTTAAACTCTCCCAAAAAAAATTCTGTTTTTGCATGTTCGGACTCCCATAAACGAAAACGACAAAAATGAGTTGTGTATGCATATTATCGATAACCTAGATTAGGATGAATTGAGGATCATTCTAAACCACCTCTACATGAACCAATTCTTTCCAATCCACTCAAATACCTCTAGAAAAACCAATCCCCTCTTCTCGATAGGAATACTGGAACCCTAATTTAGCAATGATTCTATTTGCTTTTTGGCCTGCCGTCAAATGTAATAGTTAATTCGGTCTATTTTCGCATTTAATGTCACATCCTAAATTTTTTATTGTTAACTTCGCATGGTTGTAGCAAGATTGAGTTACTGGCTAGATGGTTAAAAGATGGTTCAAAGTTAGTGAAATTATCCTTAAGACCTGAGTTTGATTCCTCTCTCTTACGTAATTTTTATTTTCAATATTTTTGGCTCAAAACCCAAACTATGTCGTCCCATATTGTATATATATATATATATATATTAAATTTGTACTATTTAGTCACTTTTTGATCATTTTTCTGCTTATTGTTGCCACCGTTTCTTTTTTTTTCTCTCATATTCTCCAATTTGCTTTCCCTTTCTTTCTCATTGTGCCACCCCTAAGCCCTAATCTTCTTCCATATTTGATGCAGTTCTAAACCAACTAAAAATCTGACTAAGGCAAGAGTACCTATCAATTAATAGTATAGCTACGGTGAGCCAATATATTGTTCCCACGAGGACTAAAAGTACTAGTAATTATTGTCTTTCTATTATTTAATTGACAAATTGGAGAGATTGATTAAAACTAAAATTAACTAAATTAATTAAATAAAGAACACAGCAAAGAATGAACCAAGAAAACAAATGATTAATAACGAAAAAGCGAAACAATACCCAGGAAAGAATCCACCTAGATTTCATCTGTCATTATCAATATGAATTAAACAATTTCTTCACTTAGTATCTTGATCTGTAGAAATCCATAAATTATGCTAATATCTCTTTTGAAAGTAAGAGTAATTGACTCTAGGTTGATTAATTAAAATTTCTTTCTAAAACCCCTATTTTTGCATTAACTCGATCTATGGATCCCCCTATTAGATTTGACTCTAATCCGATAGATTTATGTTGTCCTATTTCTAGGATTGCATGCAACTCCACTCAATTATGCTAGATCTACTCTTAAATAAGGACTTTTCCTCCTCTATTTAAGCACATAAAACATGGATTAATAGTTCGAAAATATTAACACAAGAGTTAAGGACACAAAATTGAGAACAAGATCCAAGTATGTATTGTGTGAAACAGAAATCAAAAGACAGAATCCACCTTGGGGTTCACCTCCCTAAGTATTTAGAAAATTAGTTCACAATCGCAAATAAAAACATCTCAAAGACAGTATAACCACAAGAAATAAAGAAACTCATAATAAACTTTAAAGAAATGAAAAAGGAGATCTTCAGTCTTGATGGAAATCTACTTCAGAGTCGGCTCCAATGGTGTTTTTCAAGTTGTTTTCTTCAATATTCTCTGATAGCTTGCTTCTCTCTTCTTATATTTGGTATATATAGGTATTAGAATGCCCAAAAAAACCTAAAAATTTCTTTTTTTCGCATGTTTGGAGTGTGACTCGCAAAATCCACACGACCGTGTAGTAGCCCGTGTGGCTCACACGGCCGTGTGTAACATCCTGAATTAATGGGCCTTTGCGTTTAATGTGCTGTGATGTTTATGTTATCTCTAATGTGTAATTACGGTGTTTAAGGGGTTTAGATTGGGCTCAGGAATTGGGCCGAGGCCTTAGTCAAATTTTTTGCTTGGGCACTCTAGTGGAAAGCCAGTTAGAATAGGGGCTTAAAAGATATTATCTGTAAAGTAAGACACACAAATGGGCTTGTGGCCAGTGGTTAGTGGCGTTACTTAGGGGCTTTGAGGTGGCGTTGTAACACCCCTGTTACCCGAGACCGTTGCCGGAGTCGAGTGTGAGGCATTACTAGACTTGACTACTAATTCAGGCATAAAAAAATTTAAAATCCTCCAATCAAGTCTTATTAAAACGAGTTACAAAATTCAAATTTAGATCATAACATCTTTACTTCATTTCATATAAACTCTATACATTAATCATACTTATAAATATATCAAAATCAAATCAAACGAAATCATCAAGCCAAAATACAAATTCCAAGGATAATGAGATGGACAAGCCATTTTCGCATGGCTTATACAATATATATACAATTTCAAAACTAGCAAAATCAAACTAGTCTATACATGCCACATAACCAAAACTCCAAGCACTTATTTACCGAAGCGCAATTTGGATAGTGTGATGAGATTTCCTTCGACTTCCAACCCGAGCAAGTTCTTGAAACTCTATAAACATAGGAAAATTATACAAAGTAAGCTTTGACAGCTTAGTAAGCTATAAGCAAATAATTCACCATAGAAACATATATAATTTAATTCAAATAGGCTAAATTTTGTTAATCGCATACACCTATACAATCACTTTCCTCATATAATCCATGTTCCTCGTTAGGTAGCTTCTCTTACTCATAATTCATATCATCATTCGTAAACTTTCATCTTTTATAACCTTAAGGCCAACCACTCATACATTCAATAATAAATTTCATATATATAACCGATCATTCAAAGTTAAATAAACTATCGCATGTACTCAATTATTCGAATCTAATATAATATCACGTATAACCACTTTTACACAAATTCAATTCATCATCAAATATACACATACCTTTGTGACCGAACCTTTAAGGTTAATTAAATCAACTTATTTGATGATAACGGATTCGTAATTTCATTTACATGTATCATGCTACCATTCAACAACTATCTTGATCAATAGGTCTCAAAAATCAACTACCAAGTTACCATTCATCCATTCAATCAAACTCATAGATTATTAAAAACCTCTTGATACTTTAATTTCGTATACAAGAACAATTTACCTCATTGATATTTAAATTACACAATTATCATACATCCCTTACCTATCTATCACTTTTCGGACAGCTCCATTCAATGAATTATATTTCCGTAAAATTCTTAAATCCGCACCCACAATGTAATTGATGTAACGTATTACTCAATATAAGCTTCTCTTATCTTGTTATTCCCTCAATATGCATAATATATATATATAATTCACATTTACCTTACACACAAGAATATACACTTATATATGTATAAGGTATATATCCAAGTGTTCAATTTCAAAATACTATATTGCATTCGGTCTATACCACATCAAACCATCATAAACTCCGTTTAGTATGCTTAAATCTCATTATAATATCATCATTAAAATTTCCTATTTCATGCTTCTAATACAACAACCAAGTACCATCACCTTCAACCATTTCTTATCAATCTCTAATACATATATATATATATATATATTTATATTTTCGACAATGCCTTGAAATAATCATCAACATTCAATTTAAACTTATAAGTAATCATTTCTTCAAATTAATACCATTACTTGAAACTTACTCAAGTAGTTCCTTGAACATATCAATTACCATCCCTCACATTCGGTAATAGTAATTATAATTATAAACATTTCAATTCAGCATGAATAATTTACATTTAGTTAAAATTAAGAACAATCCTTTACTTATAGACTTACACATACCTGAACACCGAACTTATTTACCGAATTAAGTTCCATATCATCAAAAATCTATTTAAGCATATACTTGAAATACTTCACCGGCATAAAGCCTGCTAGGCATAAAGCCCGATATTATTCACCGGCACAAAGCACCGCTAGGCTTAAAGCCCGATATTATCCACCCAAGCACAAAGCTCCGCTAGGCTTAACGCCCGATATTATCCACCTAAGCACAAAGCACTGCTAGGCTTAAAGCCCGATATTATTCACCGGCACAAAGCTCGCTGGGCTTAAAGCCCGATATTATTCACCGGCACAAAGCTCGCTAGGCTTAAAGCCCGATATTATTCAGGCACAAAGCTCAAGCTAGGCTTAAAGCCCGATATTATTCACCTATTCAAGGTCCACACATGTCTACTACTTAATACATAAATGTTCATCTATTTCAATTATATATATATATAATTTGATGCATTATTGAACCATACATTCGGCCACATATACCTTGCCATAATGTTACATTCGGCCTTACCTAATTTAATAAGCTTTATTCAATCAATCATATACACATTAATATCCCATAAAAATAAGAATTTAATTCAACCAAAGTAGCTTAAAAACTTACCTCGATAGTTGTCGAATTAAGCTTCCCGGCTACTCGTTAATTTTCCTCGATCCAAAACCTTTCCCTTTTTGTACTCGATCTAATTAATTTAAATTTGAGCTCATTCAATACTTTTCTACTCGATTTAGCCATATACGAATAAGGAACAATTATAAACTCGACCTTGATATTTCATATGTTATCCAATTATATACAAAGTTTATAATTATTCAAAATCATGCCAATTTATTTACTAATGAGTTAAGGCCGATTGATCCCTAGCTCATTAAAGTTCCATATAATACTCAATTTAGTCCAAACATAAAATTTCTCCCAATTTTTTTTTATACCTAATTTCACATATTTTCCTCATAGCCGAACCTACTTAATAACCATATAAAATCATACAACTTATTTAACAAGTTAAATACCACTATTTTTCATCTCATTTAAAAATTTCTACTTAAAACATAATGAGTTTAAACATACATTATATTCATTTATCAAGCATAGCTAACCCAAATTTAATCACTAATGATTGAACCTATATCATGTCTAAATCTCAAAATCTTTGACATGGGTTCGGTAATACTCAAAGAGATGAACCTAAAAATACCAGAATTTAAGAAAATAAAGTTCAAAAGCTAACCTCATGGGAGCATGCAAGAACCGAATGATAAAGCTTAAACTTCTCTTTTCTTCCTTCCAATTTCGGCACTCCAAGGCTAAAGGTAGGAGATGACTCTCCACTACTTGTTTTATCCTTTATTTTACTTATTTTAAGTCAATTATAAAAATGTAAGTTTAATGCCACTAACTAAAATAAATAAATTCAATATATACATCCATCATGATGCCGTCCACCTATTTCAAGTTGGACAATTTACCATGCAAAACCTACATGCAAAAAGGACAATTCAATTGGGCCCTTCTAATCTCAACATAGTTATCTTTCATATTTGTTCCATTTTAGTCCTTCACTTAAAATAGTTCATTAAAACACCCAATTTAACCTACGATATTATAACATATACTTAATTACACAACATTAATATCAAATTAATAATTCAATAACAATCTAACACATTTTGTCTCTTCACCCCTTTTTATGGCCGCATATACTACTTCAACACACATATATATCTCAACATATATATATATATATACAAATTTATAAGACCAAACAATTTAAACCAACTCAACATCATAAACATTCACCCAAACATTAGCCGAATGTAAAGGGCATTTCCATGCTCAATTTACAATAATTTCCATAACATTTCAAACAATTTAAAACTACTATTCTCTATTTCCTCAAATTCCCTTTCTTTTATTTTATAAACTAAATACTTATTATAATATACTTAAACTAAAATAATGCACCCATTATACATATAAAATTGTTTTTTTCCTAGCATGCTTGCCGTCCACATCATGAAATTTGGGCAATTTGACATGCAAGTCCCCATGCAAGAAAGACAATTCAATTAACCCTCCAACTTAATAGATATTGTTTTTACTACTTTAACTATTTAGTCCTTTCTCTAAATTTAAACACACCAAAGCAATTAAGTTCATAAATTTCCACACATATTTATTCATGATTATTATACACGACACAAAAAAAATAAAAAAATAAAAAAAATATTAGGAAAATTTTCCGGCTCGGATTCGTGATTTCGAAACCACCGTTCCGATTAGGGTTAAATTCGGACTGTTACAACTCTCCCCCCCTTAGGGATTTTCGTCCTCGAAAATCTTACCAGAAGGTAGATTAAGGATTTGCTTCCACACAATACATTTCTAATTCACACATGGCTTCAGATTTCAAATCTCTTAAATCTCACAATTGAAATTCTGATCTGACTTTCGCTGTACTTTACCTCTAGCTAAGACTGCTTATGACGTATCAAATTGTTTTCATTTTCTACTTAATTTCTTTGACTATATTAATCCCTGTGGATCATTTTCTCACAAAACTCGATCCTAAAATAATAGAGTTCGATAATCGCTTATAATAATCTTGTGAGTCTTTCTCGAGTTGCTTTGAAACTCTAAAACACAATGACAAATAAATATTATCCCTTTTATTAAGGAAGCATTTGAACACGAGAAAGAATCAAATATGATTTTAGTAGCAACCACTGCAGAGACACAACTTCTATAACTCGAGGACGGTACCATCGTACTCTTCCCATTTCAAGCCAAAAATTATAATCATTATAAACATAGTCATTTCTCATCATATGGAGATCTCTTGCGATAATCACATAGAATCATAGGAAAACCGAAATAGTGAGATTTCAACATATGGAGATATACAGGATATCTGAAAATTACAACCCATATAGAATGATATCAATTCCAATGCTATCCCAGAAAATGTCCAGAAAGAACAATGTCACTCAATAAATACTTAAATCCTCAGTAACAAAAGCAATATAATCTTCATGGATATTCAACAGAACAATAACCAGTAGAAACAAAATATTAACTTCATACAGATTTTACCGTCGACTTTTATATCCACACAATGGAATAAATTATCATAGAAAGACATAACAACGGCGAACATAACCCAAACAGATCAACGTTGCTTTCGTCTATTAATATGCTTAGCTAATATTATCATATGATAAGACTTCCTTTTTGAAATTAAACAGTCACATATTTTTTTTTTAAGGATAAATGTACACATGGAATGCCCAGAAGGAATCATAGTAACTGCCCGACTGTAACATAACCATTGCACTTAACCATCAATACAATTCAAACATTATTCAACTGTCTAATCCTGTCATAATTAAGTTCATATTATCCCATCAATAACAGAAATCAATCCAGAGAAGCTTCTAGTTGATACTTTCTTTAGATAACATACCTGAATAGGTCATTTAATCGAAGTTAACTTCTTCTGTAAGAGTGACTTTACATTATTTAAATAGTTTTTAGAACTATCCAATATCTATTTTAATACTATCTTTATTTGTTGATTCAATCTCTTTTCTGACAGCGTATTAATCTTCCGAACACGGACTTTTGTAACTCCACACTCGTGAGCTTATTCAACCCAAATCTTATAGATTTCATTATAACATTTCAATGATAAGGGGGGTGAGGGTAGTAAAGTCTCAAATTTAACTCGCACATAAATGCACATAACACATACTATCACAAATAGCCAGTTCACTTCTACTTTCACATTCTCAAAACATTTAATAAACATTTTGTTATAATCACTTTTATTCTTAACACATAGTTCATAAGCCAACTCAAATCACTAATTCACAGTCGAATTTCTTATATAGCATCATAGCTCAAATGTCATAACTCACATGCTCATATAACTATAACATTTATCAATAACAAAGATGTCATACACCTTGATTCACACCTTTACGAGTGTCAACTCATCACCAATATATTTTCACTCAAACATTTGAGTATACATTCCATACTATCGGAATTTAGCTCGGTTGGAAAGCATATCTGTCTAATTTAAAATAATTTTAGTCAGAGTCGGGAGATATCACACTATCGCGGGTTAAATATGGCATGTATAGCTAGACTCACACACGCTACGTTAGTCTTAGAATCGACTAAACCGTAGCTCTGATACCAATAAAATGTAACACCCCTGTTACCCGAGACCGTTGCCGGAGTCGAGTGTGAGACATTACTAGACTTGACTACTAATTCAGGGCATAAAAAAAATTTAAAATCCTCCAACTGCGTCTTATTAAAACGAGTTACAAAATTTGAAATTTAGATCATAACATCTTTACTTCATTTCATATAAACTCTATACATTAATCATACTTATAAATATATCAAAATCAAATCAAACGAAATCATCAAGCCAAAATACAAATTCCAAGGATAATGAGATGGACAAGCCATTTTCGCATGGCTTATACAATATATATACAATTTCAAAACTAGCAAAATCAAACTAGTCTATACATGCCACATAACCAAAACTCCAAGCACTTATTTACCGAAGCGCAATTTGGATAGTGTGATGAGATTTCCTTCGACTTCCAACACGAGCAAGTTCTTGAAACTCTATAAACATAGGAAAATTATACAAAGTAAGCTTTGACAGCTTAGTAAGCTATAAGCAAATAATTCACCATAGAAACATATATAATTTAATTCAAATAGGCTAAATTTTGTTAATCGCATACACCTATACAATCACTTTCCTCATATAATCCATGTTCCTCGTTAGGTAGCTTCTCTTACTCATAATTCATATCATCATTCGTAAACTTTCATCTTTTATAACCTTAAGGCCAACCACTCATACATTCAATAATAAATTTCATATATATAACCGATCATTCAAAGTTAAATAAACTATCGCATGTACTCAATTATTCGAATCTAATATAATATCACGTATAACCACTTTTACACAAATTCAATTCATCATCAAATATACACATACCTTTGTGACCGAACCTTTAAGGTTAATTAAATCAACTTATTTGATGATAACGGATTCGTAATTTCATTTACATGTATCATGCTACCATTCAACAACTATCTTGATCAATAGGTCTCAAAAATCAACTACCAAGTTACCATTCATCCATTCAATCAAACTCATAGATTATTAAAAACCTCTTGATACTTTAATTTCGTATACAAGAACAATTTACCTCATTGATATTTAAATTACACAATTATCATACATCCCTTACCTATCTATCACTTTTCGGACAGCTCCATTCAATGAATTATATTTCCGTAAAATTCTTAAATCCGCACCCACAATGTAATTGATGTAACGTATTACTCAATATAAGCTTCTCTTATCTTGTTATTCCCTCAATATGCATAATATATATATATATATATAATTCACATTTACCTTACACACAAGAATATACACTTATATATGTATAAGGTATATATCCAAGTGTTCAATTTCCAAATACTATATTGCATTCGGTCTATACCACATCAAACCATCATAAACTCCGTTTAGTATGCTTAAATCTCATTATAATATCATCATTAAAATTTCCTATTTCATGCTTCTAATACAACAACCAAGTACCATCACCTTCAACCATTTCTTATCAATCTCTAATACATATATATATATTTATATTTTCGACAATGCCTTGAAATAATCATCAACATTCAATTTAAACTTATAAGTAATCATTTCTTCAAATTAATACCATTACTTGAAACTTACTCAAGTAGTTCCTTGAACATATCAATTACCATCCTCACATTCGGTAATAGTAATTATAATTATAAACATTTCAATTCAAAGCATGAATAATTTACATTTAGTTAAAATTAAGAACAATCCTTTACTTATAGACTTACACATACTGAACACCGAACTTATTTACCGAATTAAGTTCCATATCATCAAAAATCTATTTAAGCATATACTTGTAATAATTCACCGCATAAAGCCCGCTAGGCATAAAGCCCGATATTATTCACTCAAGACAAAGCCTGCTAGGCTTAAAGCCCGATATTATCCACCGGCACAAAGCACGCTGGGCTTAACGCCCGATATTATCCACCAGGCACAAAGCACGCTGGGCTTAAAGCCCGATATTATTCACGGCACAAAGCACGCTGGGCTTAAAGCCCGATATTATTCACCAAGCACAAAGCTCGCTAGGGCTTAAAGTCCGATATTATTCACGGCACAAAGCACGCTAGGCTTAAAGTCCGATATTATTCACCGGCACAGAGCCTGCTAGGCTTAAAGCCCGATATTATTCACCTATTCAAGGTCCACACATGTCTACTACTTAATACATAAATGTTCATCTATTTCAATTATATATATATGTATAATTTGATGCATTATTCAACCATACATTCGGCCACATATACCTTGCCATAATGTTACATTCGGCCTTACCTAATTTAATAAGCTTTATTCAATCAATCATATACACATTAATATCCCATAAAAATAAGAATTTAATTCAACCAAAGTAGCTTAAAAACTTACCTCGATAGTTGTCGAATTAAGCTTCCCGGCTACTCGTTAATTTTCCTCGATCCAAAACCTTTCCCTTTTTGTACTTGATCTAATTAATTTAAATTTGAGCTCATTCAATACTTTTCTACTCGATTTAGCCATATACGAATAAGGAACAATTATAAACTCGACCTTGATATTTCACATGTTATCCAATTATATACAAAGTTTATAATTATTCAAAATCATGCCAATTTATTTACTAATGAGTTAAGGCCGATTGATCCCTAGCTCATTAAAGTTCCATATAATACTCAATTTAGTCCAAACATAAAATTTCTCCCAATTTTTTTTTATACCTAATTTCACATATTTTCCTCATAGCCGAACCTACTTAATAACCATATAAAATCATACAACTTATTTAACAAGTTAAATACCACTATTTTTCATCTCATTTAAAAATTTCTACTTAAAACATAATGAGTTTAAACATACATTATATTCATTTATCAAGCATAGCTAACCCAAATTTAATCACTAATGATTGAACCTATATCATGTCTAAATCTCAAAATCTTTGACATGGGTTGATAATACTCAAAGAGATGAACCTAAAAATACCAGAATTTAAGAAAATAAAGTTCAAAAGCTAACCTCATGGGAGCATGCAAGAACCGAATGATAAAGCTTAAACTTCTCTTTTCTTCCTTCCAATTTCGGCACTCCAAGGCTAAAGGTAGGAGATGACTCTCCACTACTTGTTTTATCCTTTATTTTACTTATTTTAAGTCAATTATAAAAATGTAAGTTTAATGCCACTAACTAAAATAAATAAATTCAATATATACATCCATCATGATGCCGTCCACCTATTTCAAGTTGGACAATTTACCATGCAAAACCTACATGCAAAAAGGACAATTCAATTGGGCCCTTCTAATCTCAACATAGTTATCTTTCATATTTGTTCCATTTTAGTCCTTCACTTAAAATAGTTCATTAAAACACCCAATTTAACCTACGATATTATAACATATACTTAATTACACAACATTGATATCAAATTAATAATTCAATAACAATCTAACACATTTTGTCTCTTCACCCCTTTTTATGGCCGCATATACTACTTCAACACACATATATATCTCAACATATATATATATATATACAAATTTATAAGACCAAACAATTTAAACCAACTCAACATCATAAACATTCACCCAAACATTAGCCGAATGTAAAGGGCATTTCCATGCTCAATTTACAATAATTTCCATAACATTTCAAACAATTTAAAACTACTATTCTCTATTTCCTCAAATTCCCTTTCTTTTATTTTATAAACTAAATACTTATTATAATATACTTAAACTAAAATAATGCACCCATTATACATATAAAATTGTTTTTTCCTAGCATGCTTGCCGTCCACATCATGAAATTTGGGCAATTTGACATGCAAGTCCCCATGCAAGAAAGACAATTCAATTAACCCTCCAACTTAATAGATACTGTTTTTACTACTTTAACTATTTAGTCCTTTCTCTAAATTTAAACACACCAAAGCAATTAAGTTCATAAATTTCCACACATATTAATTCATGATTATTATACACGACACAAAAAAAATAAAAAAATAAAAAAAATATTAGGAAATTTTTCCGGCTCGGATTCGTGATTTCGAAACCACCGTTCTGATTAGGGTTAAATTCGGACTGTTACAGGCGTGATAAGCAATAAGGAGGTCCAAGGTTCGAGTCGCATTACCCACTGATTTTAAATGTTTTTGGCGTCAAAAGAGAGGGAGTTGGAGTCGGTTGGAATGCTTAAAAACAGGGAGATTTAATGAGTGGGATAATGTGGATAATATGGTTGATAATGTGGCAGATAAAGGAAGGAAGAGGTGGCGTTATCCATGCCACTTGAGGATGCGTGATCAGATGGAGATAAGGGAGAAAATGTAGGAGTTATCTGGTAAGCTGAGTGGTGGCCGATTTTCAAACTCTAGGTGGGAAGGGGGAATCGGTTTTGTATGGCTAAGGGGTGCCGAAATTTCCCTATTGATAGGATGGGTTTTTAGTTTGCAAAATAGGCATTTTCAGCATTTGTTTGGTAAGAGCCAAAATTCTCTTTAGGGGAGGGGAATACTTCTTTATTTTTGGCATTTGGGTTTTATTCTCTTACTCTCTTCTCTCATTCTCTGCTAAAGCCGAAACCCCTAATTCCATTCTCTTATCTCCACTTTTATGCTAAAGCCGAATGTCCATTGT
Source organism: Gossypium sturtianum (assembly GCA_025698515.1). NCBI lineage: Eukaryota > Viridiplantae > Streptophyta > Magnoliopsida > Malvales > Malvaceae > Gossypium > Gossypium sturtianum. The sequence goes on from CM046952.1 coordinate 123,048,613, forward strand.
TTTTCTCTGCTTTCTCCTACAAACCGAAACCTCATAATCTTCCTCTGCATCTTTTTCTTTTGATTCCTTCATTAAGTCGAACCTCCATAGATTCCTTTGCACCATCTTTATTTTTGATCTTCTCAAAAGCTGAAATTCTCTAGGAGTTGCCGAATTCTCTGTGTTAAGGTAAGTGCCGATTTCTTCTGTTCTTCCTTTCTCTTTTGGTTTTTGGAGGCCAAAGCCGAAAGGCTAATTGATGTGATAAGATTAACTTTGGAGTAACGTTTTGACTGTTCTTGTGTTCTCATCTTGGGGCAACATTTCGGGAACCGAAGTAGATCAAATCATCTAGATCCCAAAAGCCGGAAATCGCTAGTCTCTGAGACCCATACCTCTTTTCGGGATTTTAAGGTAAGGGGTTCTCTCTAGATTTTCGTTAGGCTCGTTTATTGTATTTGTGGTCTTAACCCTGTGTTACGAATTAATAACCATATGTGGGTGGTAGCAACTGATAAGGTCTTTTGATGGAATCAAATGTCGATCAGGCGAATGAGGGGATTGGACCCGTAAATCCAACCCCTAAGTTTAAGAAACGAACGGTGTCAATGGTTCGGGATTGGCCACCGGAGTTGTGGACCAGGCTTGAGAACAAAACCAAAGCGATTAGCGATCGTATCGACTCATCGATAGTGTTGACATAGAAAGTATCATCTTGACTATGTCAGTGTTTAGATCTCTATCACACTAATTAATCAGTACTATATATGTTATGGGCTAAAAGCCGTAAAAGGTCAGATGGACAGTTGTATTACCCAAAAAGGGTAGGCAAGGGATGCCAGTGCGTAATCATAGAAACTTCTCTGTGTGTATCGATGTATGTGATAGATCGTGATCTTTTAGGTTGTATATTATTTTGCTTCGCATGGATGTATGCATGGGATGGGGTTGATATGATGAAGGGGAAGAGCATGTTAAAAGGTCACCTAGTGATCGGTGGTTAAACCACGATATGTACACTTAGGTCACAATAGTGATCGGTGGCTCTGCCACACATGATTATAAGGTCATACACGTTGATCGGTGGCTCGCCCACGATGGATTATAAGGTCACATGGTGATCGGCATTATAATCCGACGAAGATGACTGTCGATATGGTGTGTAGCGGTTGGTGGGTTGATTGTAGAAATCCCGAGGTGTGATGGTACTGATACGGGCTGGTGTGTAGAGGATAGACTTTTAGGTTGGGTTGGGCCATGCAGCATGTGATTATTTTGTTGCCATTGTGTATGGGCCAAGGCCCATAATGTGTTTGTGGGCCTCAAGCCTTTTATGTGTTTTGGGATTTGCACACTCGAGTCTTGGTGACTCACCCTTTATTTTCCCGACTTTTCAGATGAGCAGTAGATCGTGGACATGGGAGCCGAGGCGAACTCGAGGGGCCATCAAGTCTTATATTTTCATAGACTATTTTTAGCTTTCCTTTAAGTTTTCAATTTTGGGACTATTTATGTAATAAGGCTCCATAGCTTAGGTTTAAATTATACTTGTTAATGTCATTTTTCTATTATTTTTTTTTAAAATTTAACTTTATGTTCAAAGACTTATCTATAAGAAGTAATAATATGGGATTTTCAAACACGTTCAAAGAAAAAGCAAAGGTTTTCTTCAAATATCACTTATTTTAGCGAATACCTAAATAAACAAACTGAATTTCCGAAAATCATCCAAGTGAAGTTTTTAACGTTAATCCCTGTAGCATACCAGATCTGGTCGTAGCGTTTGTGCCGGGTTTGGGGTGTTACACCGTGTGCCCAGCTCGTGTGGGAGGGTTCAGCCCGTGTGGCTCTTGAAACTCACTTGTTTTTCGCTTCTTTTTCTCCCAAATGCTCTCCTAATGATAGAAACATGAATTTAAAGGATGAGGAGCATAAAATTCACCATTTTAAATTGGATAATCATAAAAAAAGTATTAAGAATGAAGCTAAAACATGTTACTTTTGGCATTTATCAAATATCCCCACACTTAAGCGTTTGCTTGTCCTCAAGCAAAATCCTCAACCCACATTCAATTTAAGTTTTCTCAATTTTTCATTTTCATCAATAATTTTTAAAGATAATTCACAATCAATCATGCTTTGGAAATTCAACCAAAAGGACACTAAAGATTCAAGCAGTCCAAGCCGAAATTTTTAAACCACAAAAGAATAGGTGTCCCCCTTTATCTAAATAATTACCTTAAACTCAAAATCAACAAGAATTGACATCCTCACTAAAGATTCACTCAAAGCACTCAAAGTGTTTAAGGTTCAAATAATATGCACTCACAATCGAACAAGAAATGTCATTAACATAGGCTTGCTTGAAAATAAAATCTCCACCACTATAAAATGAGATGACACACCAATCAAGAGGTCTTTTCAAGGTTGTAATGGGGTTTAGGTTATGGGTATGGAAAAGGTTAGAAAAGTTGGTTAAAATCGAGATCGGTTTAATAAGTTACCAAAGTAGAGAAATAATCAGTTGTTGAATTAACATAATTAACATCAACAAGACTAATCAAGAATAAAAACACGCTTTTCAACAGAATCTACAACTAACAATTCAAGCTCAATAAAATATATATATGTTTTTTTTTCCATTTTTTTATTTTTTATTTTTATTTCTAAGAACAAGAATAAAATTCAGCAATTCAAAAAATGAAACATAGTTAGGCAACTCACCAAATCAAATCTCGACAAAAAGGTAGTCAATAAAAAGGATAATTTTACAACATAGATATGGGCTATGGGTTAACATTAACGGGTTAGAAAAAATGTGTTAGGATCAAAGGGGTTTACTAGGGGTTAATTCAATATGTAAGCTTTTTACAGGTTAAGTAGGTTAAATCCTAAGTGCCTCTATGATCTCAGTATATCAAATCAATAATATGGTATCGACATGCATAATTGAAGCAAGTTCTAGAATAAAAAATCAAGTTGACATACTCACAACCAAAAATAAAATGAGCATGAAGTAAAATATATGTTGTATAGGCTCAAAAGCTCACAAAAAATTATGGTTTTGATGTCAAACTTGCAATTTCAAAATTTCAAGATAATAATTCCAGGGAAATAACCTAAAATATTTATTTCTGAAAAACAACTTATCATGCTTGACTCTCTCGTGTCAAAAAGTATAAATTAATCAATGCAATAATATCCACAAATAAATCCAGAACAGCATCAATAAAAATTCCAAATAGAAATAATTCACTCTAATGGATGGTATGAGAAAATTACTTAAACACAACAATTAATTCAGGGATTTTATCACATATATACAAACAACTTCCCCTCACTTAAGATGTACATTTTCCTCAATATACAAATAGATATAAGCTCAAAATAAGTACAATGTCAAAAGAGAGGGAGAGAATTGAAACTGCCCTGAATTTGGATGAAATTGCCAGAATAGGAGAAACCAGAATTGTGGGAAAATCCAAATCTAGTGCATGTTTCCAAGCAAACTAATAAGAGAAACACAAATAAATAAGAAGATAAACAGATTACAAAATCGAACAAAAACAACCATCTAAATAATAAACATAACAGCATAGTTCAAAAGAAAATAAAGAAGTCTCACAAATCAAAATAAAACAACTAAAAATAAAAATAAAAGTACAATCGAAAATAATATAAATAAAGAGAATAAAATGACATAGATCAATGATCATCATCATGAGAAACGTCAGGATCGTGAGGCGCATAATCGGGTGGAGAGATATGGAGATGCTGATGAATCTGATGTAAAGCCGCATCGGTTCTATTGAACCGCTCAAAGCATTACTGCTCAAATCGGTCGAACCGCTCAGAGAGGTTCTAGAGTGTAACAGTAGGAGCAGCGGTTGTGTGACTCAGAGGCGGAGAACAAGATGGGTCCACATGGTGAGGAGGATCATCATCGGGAAACTCCTTATGCTCATCTTAAGATTCAGAATGAGATAATATGTATCGACATGGACCTACTCCATGCTGTCGCTCGATCATCCTCATGTAACTCATAATCAACAATCCTTGTGAGATCATCTGTCCAACTAACATAAAGAAGGATGTTTGTTCTGGAGTATCAAGGAGGTCAAAATACCTCACTAGGCGAGTCACATAAGGGCCCAAACAGATAGGACCCTTCCTATTGCGGTCAGACTGGTGGCGAAAATATAGGGTGATGAAGTATGGAATATCAAATGGGCGTCGCATCTCCATGCTCTAAAGAAAGTAGGAATCATAAGTACCGACAAACTCGGTGCTCTTCCTCTGATCAGTTAAAGTGTGCGCCAAAATGGCATGGATGTAATGCAGTGCTGGAGGTAGAGAAGTCACCTACGACTAGCTTAGGTTATAAGGTGTCGCAATCATAGCAATATCAGACCAACAGAGAGAAGGGGACTAATGGATGTGCCGATATAATGTAAGGAACCCCTTTGTAATCATGAACTCCTCGGAATAAAGCTCAAGCACATTGGAAACCCAGGACGCTCAGATAATTCATTGTACCACCAAGTCTAAAGGAAACGGTACGTGACTCATCCCACTGCGACATAACTTGTTGTAAGGAAAATGTCGAACAGAACTCCTATGTGAGTTCTGAATAAGTAGGCTCGATGATGGTGCAATATCGGTCCCATGGAATTGTATCAATCAATGCGCGCACTCAATCAGCTAAGTGGATTGTCTGTAAGGCCTGCCAGTTTATGCAACGACCTAAACCCAAGGGTTGCTCCCATAAATGCTGATATTGGTCCTCATGTGGACCTGAAAATAATTAGATACATGGATATCTCGCAACTAGAAAAGGTGTCGAGGACGAAGTCGCCCCCGGTGTCTTCGGCTTTTTTGAAGAAGGGACGACGACCTTAGTCTTACCTCTGGTATTAGTCATAATATACCTAAAAAAATAGATAAAAACTAAATAACACAAAATTAGTACAAATGAAAAAACACATAGACAAATCAGCATGCAAAAATAGAACACAATAACAACAAATCCAACCAATGACGAAAGCTAAATCACATAACCAAAATTAAAGTCTACTACTAATATAAATTAGAACTAATACTAATTAGAGCCAAACAGAAACAAGATAACTAACAAACTAAAACTAATAGGGATAACACTAAGAAATATAACACCATACTAATAGTAAAAATAAAAAATAAAATAAAAACTAACTAAAAGACTATAATATAATATATAAAACTACTCCTACTTACAGAACAAATAATAAATAAATAAATAAAATAAAAACTAATAATAATGATAATAATAATAAAAATAATAATAGTAATAAACAAAAAGAAAAAGGAAGGGCCAAATAGTAGGGGTTTGCCTAGGTGTACGATGGCGGCGCACCTGGCGAAGGTACTGGTCGACGAAAGAAATGGATCAGTGATGGTGCGAAATGAAGAGGAGGGGGAAGGAGGGTGGAGGTGTGGCCAACAAGTGGATGAACGGGGAAAATTGAAGGAAAGGGACAGGGGAGGTTCGGCAAAAGTAGATTAGGTCTGTGTTTGACGGTGAAAGAGGAAGAAAACGGGATGGTTGCGCGGCTATGCGATGAAACGGTAAGGGGGAAGGGGATTTGGGTCGACGGAAAGAAGAGGAGCAAAAGAAAGGGAAAAGAGGGGTTGGTGTGTGATTTATGAGAGGGAGAGTGGACGGGGTTCAAAGGTGGGCAAAGAAAGGGAAAGAGATTGGGGGATGAGAGGACCGGTAGCGTGAAAGCTGAATGGAGAAGTTAGGGAGACGGTGAATGGTGACAAGATTGAAGGGGTGGGGGCTGAACGACGCGAATAGGAAAGTAAGGGAAATAGAATTGCAACCCTAGAGGTAAAATAGAAGACACGGTCGTGTATTGGCCCGTGTTGGGCCATGTGGGCGTGTGGTAAAGTAGAAGACACAGTCGTGTATTGGCCCGTGTTGGGCCACACGGTTGTGTCGTACGCCCGTGTGTGCCTTTTAGCCTGTGTGCCATTTCAAAATTTAAAAAAATTTAAGCTAAAGGACTCATACAGCCCAGGACACGGGCGTGTGTCTAGGCCGTGTGCCTCGCATGGCCATGTCTTCAGGCCATGTGGTTAGTCTCAGCCCATGTGATGCTTCGAAATTCAAGAAAAATTAATTCCCAATAGCCACACATACTTGGACACGTCCGTGTGTCCAGGCTGTGTGTCACACACGACCATATACCAGGTCGTTTGTGATCATCCTTCACTTCTTCCACGTCCATGTGCTTGTAATACCTCTAACTCGTGCCCGTCACTGGATTAGGGTTACGTCATATTACTGTACAATTCAGAACAATAAATAATAGATAGCATCAAGTTGCCAATTTAATTAACAGAATTTCATAATAATTCAGATCGGCGTAATACATTCATTTATGTGCCTTAAATCAACCTTATGTGGCCTTAAAATGTAACACCCCTTACCCGGGTTCTACGCCGGAACTGAGCTCGAGCTGTTGCCATACCAAATCTACTTAATGGCCACTTAGGCTCAACAACTACTCTCTTAAGTCACTTCAATAACCTCATTCTCGACTTAAGAGGCCTTACTCATACGCACAAGGGCTCTCAGGACTAAATCGAAACTTTCTTTCCAACCATAAAAATTTTCTCTTTTGAACAGGGCTCACACTCCCATGCAAGGTACAACACGCCCGTGTGAAGTCACACACGCCCATGTTCCCAAACCGTGCTTAAAAACCCAGCATACTGCCAATGCCCCACGGTCAAGCCACACACCCGTGCTTCTAAATCGTGGTAAACACTGACTTCCCTCACACGGCCTGGAGTCTAGACACACGCCCGTGTGTCTAGCTCGTGGCCAATTCTTACTTAATATGTCAACCTGCAGGGGACGCACGGCCAAAGCACACGCCCGTGGGCTGACCGTCTGTCACACATGGCCTAGACACACGCCCGTGTGTCTATCCATATGGCCAAGAACAAAGCTATTTGCTAAGCTCTTCTCACCCTTATAGCTTACACAACATGCACTCATACAACACATCCATAATCAACTCAAATGAAGTGCAATCTCACATAGAAAACTACATCTTTCTTTCATATAATATAATAGCCAACAACCATGGCATTATACAAAATACACTATCCATCTAAAGGCCAACACATCTTAGCCATTTACACAAAAAAATCACTAATTTGTCTATCCCCTATACATGCCATATACAAAGCATTGAGTCTAATGTACCAGAGTGTGCTGATAGTGTGGGCGATCTTCCAATTGATCCTCTTATCTCGATTCAACACTTTTACTCTATAAGACAAGGGAAAAGATAGAGATTAACTTTGAGCTGAGTAAGTTCACACATAAACAATTAAGCAACATAGTATAAGCTAAGCAACAATTAGCATTATACTAACATAAGTAATTCACAACTATGCTTACTCTTTCTATCCATTACAACATTTCCAACACATCATAAGTCACTTACTCATAACCATTGACATACACCCCTGCATTCAACATCACATTTACACAATATACAACACATCATTATTTCTCGATAATACATCCACAGAGCTAATCCACACAGCTAATCTACTCACTATCACATCCACACAGCAAATCTCTCTGTGGTTCCGCACTAAGCCCACCCTATTCAATTAGTAAGGTAGTATCGCACTTAGCCTACCAACAAGGTATTCATAGCGGTTTCGCACATAGCCCACTAAATAACATACCTAACGATAGCATCGCACATAGCCAGCTCATCGTCAATATGCATTAGGATGGTATCGCACTTAGCCCACCTTTTTGCATTATTACAACACATCAACATATTTACTTACTCTATCATTCATCCATTCACATATTCTACTTGAACCACATAGGTTCTCAATCATTCTCAATCATGCTACACACTATTTAGCATTCACAAATTGTAAGTAAAAAATGCATTATTTATGCATAGACTTACCTCGATACTCAAAAGTATAGAAACATGCAATTTAGTCCACCACCTTGCTTTTGCCTCGGTTTCGATCTGGGCTTCGTCTTTCTTGATCTATAATGAATAAATCAGCTTATTCAATACACACATTGACTAAATTGACCCACATCTCATACTTTAGCAAAATTACTATTTTGCCCATAAACTTTCTCATTTCTACACTTTAGCCCCAAGGCTCGTAAAGTGATTTTTATTCAACTTTCTAGCCTTTCATGCTTAGCCGAATCATTTACTCAACTAAAGCATTCATCAATTCTTACTAAATCACACATGTATGACCAAACTTAGAACTTTCACAAACTAGTCCCTACATGCATTTTCATGGAAAATCACTTAACAAAAGATGTTTCTAATACATCTAGCTTTCATAATCTTCCATAAAACATCAACATACATGCATGTCATACATATGTACATTTTTGAAAATCCATCATAGCTCACCAAATAGCTAAAAATAGCTTTCTCATGCTACAAGGACTTCAAAAATACAAAGAATATAAAAAACGGGACTCAAATGCACTTACTAGCAAGCTTGAAAAATTGAAGAACCTTAGTTATGGCTTCCTTCAAATTTTCGGCAATGAGGGGAAGAAGATGAGCATGATTTTGTCATCTTTTCTCCTTTTTAATCATTTAATAACCAAATGACCAAAATGTGCTTTTTGATAAACTTCCTATTTTAACTCATCCATGCCCATTTTTGTCCAAAAACTAAAAATTGGGAAAATTGCTCATTAAGGACCTCTAATTAATATTCTAAAGCTATTTCACACACATAGCTTCTAGAATCTCACATTTTGCAACTTTTACAATTTAGTCCTTTTTGATAATTCAACTGTAATTTCACAAAATTGCTTCATGAAACTTTCACACTAGCATGCATACATAGCTAAACCTCAAAAACTCATTCATAACCCTCGAATTTGTGGTATCGCACCACTATTCTGACTAGACCCCAAACCGGGATGTTACAACTCTCCCCCCTTTAGAGATTTTCGCCCCCGAAAATCTTACCAGTAAAGAGGTTTAGATGTTGCTCTCTCATAGCTTCTTCCGTTTCCCACATAGCCTCTTCCACACCATGTTTCTGCCATAACACTTTCACTAGTGCTATGCTCTTATTTCTCAACTGTTTCACTTCTCGAGCCAAGATCTTAATCGGCTCCTCATCATAAGACATATCCGGTCTTATTTCAATTTCCGTCGAAGGAATCACATGTGAAGGATTGGAGCGATACCGTCGCAACATCGACACATGGAACACATTATGAATCTTTTCCAACTCTACCGGCAAAGCCAACCGGTATGCTACAGGTCCATGCCTGTCTGTAATTTCATACGGCCCTATGAATCTTGGACTCAATTTCCCTTTTCGTCCAAATCTCATAATCTTCTTCCACGGGGACACTTTCAAAAACACTTTGTCGCCCACTTCAAACTCAATTTCTTTTCTTTTCAAATCCGCATACGACTTTTGTCGGTCCGAAGTAGATTTCAGACTATTACGGATTACTCTCACTTTCTCTTCAGTCTCTTTTACTAGATCAACTCCATGGATCCGCTTCTCACTAAGCTCGGTCTAATACAAGGGAGTCCGACACTTCCGACCATACAAAGCCTCATACGGAGCCATCCGTATACTCGACTGATAACTATTGTTGTAGGAGAATTCGACCAAAGGTAGGTATCTCTCCCAACTACCTTCAAATTCTAACACACAGCATCGAAGCATATCTTCAAGAATTTGAATTACTCTTTCAGACTGACCATCAGTTTGCGGATGGAATGCAGTACTGAAATTCAATCTCGTACCCATGGCCTCTTGCAACTTCTTCCAAAATCTCGAAGTAAACCTCGGATCTATATCCGATATATTAGACTTAGGCACACCATGCAATCTCAATATCTCTGCAACATACAATTCAGCTAACTTATCCAGTGAATAATCAACACGTACTGGAATAATGTAGGCCGACATCGTTAGTCTATCCACAAAAACCCACACAACATCTTTCTTTTTCGGAGTCATTGGCAACCCCGTCACAAAATCCATGGTAACCCGATCCCACTTCCATTCGGGAACCAACACTGGCTGAAGCAATCTTGAAGGCACTTGATGCTCAGCTTTCACTTGTTGACAAATTAGACACTTTGCCACAAACTCTGAAATATCTCTTTTAATACCCGGCCACTAATATAACTTTTTCAGGTCATTGTACATTTTCGTACTGCCCGGATGTACTGACAAGCATCCACTGTGGGCCTCTTGCAAAACTTTTCGAATCAACTCCTTGTCTTTAGGAACAAAAATTCTATTACGGTACAGTAAACAACCATTCGAGCCCACTCGAAAATCGGAATCACTTTCTGACTCACACTTAGCTCTCTTAACTTGCATTCCACTGTCATTCTTCTGAGCCTCACATATCTGTTGAACAAATAGTGGCTTAGCTCTCAGCTCTGCCAAAATAGCACCATCATCAGACAATGCCAAACTCGTCCTCATAACTCTTAGAGCATACAAGGATTTCCTACTCAGGGCATCCGCAACCACATTCGCTTTTCCCGGGTGGTAGTCAATGACTAACTCATAGTCTTTCAACAACTCAAGCCACCGTCTCTGTCGCAAATTTAGATCCTTCTGATCCATCAAATACTTCAAACTCTTGTGATCCGTAAAGATTGGGCACTTCTCACCATACAAGTAATGTCGCCAAATCATTAACGTAAAAACAATCGCAGCTAACACCAAATCATGAGTCGGATAATTCTTCTCGTGTGGTTTTAGCTGTCTCGAGGCATAAGCGACTACCTTACCCTCTTGCATCAACATGCAACCGAGACCATTAAACGATGCATCGCTGTAAACCACGAACTCTTTCCTCGATTCTGGTTGAACCAAAATCGGTGCCTCAGTCAACAATGTTTTCAATCTCTCGAAACTCTGTTGACATGTCTCAGTCCAATCAAACTTGACATCTTTGTGCAATAGTTTTGTCATCGGGGTAGCAATCACAGAGAACCCCCTTTACGAAACGTCTGTAATATCCTGCTAATCCCAAGAAACTTCTGATTTCTGACACGTTCCTCAGCGGTTTCCAATCCACAACAGTTGATATCTTACTCGGGTCAACTCTAACACCATCACCCGACACAATGTGTCCTAGGAATCTGACCTCTCGGAGCCAAAACTCACTCTTGATAAACTTAGCATACAACTGCTTATCTCTTAAAGTTTGCAAGACAATTCTCAAATGCTCTTCGTGATCATTCTCATCCCATGAATAGATAAATATGTCATCAATGAAGACAACTACAAACTTGTCCACATATGGTCTAAAAACACGGTTCATCAGATCCATAAAAATCGACGGCGTATTCGTCAAACCAAACGGCATAACCAAAAAATCATAATGGCCATACCTCGTTCAGAATGCAGTCTTCAACACATCTTGCACTTTCACTCTGAGCTGATAATAACCAGACCTCAATTCTATCCTAGAGAACACTATAGCTCCTTTCAGTTGATAAAAAAGATCATCAATCCTTGGTAAAGGATACTTATTCTTCACCGTCACCTTGTCCAGTTGTCTATAGTCTATACACAACCTCATAGACCCATCTTTCTTCTTCACAAACCGGAGCACCCCACAGAGAGTAGCTTGGTCTTACAAAACCCTTATCTGTCAACTCTTGCAACTGAACCTTCAGTTCTTTCAACTCTAAAGGTGTCATTCTGTACGGAGCAATCGAAATAGGTGCCGTTCCTGGCACTAACTCAATTCCAAACTCAACCTCTCTCACTGGAGGTAATCCGGGTAACTCTTCCGGAAATACATCCGGATACTCACATACCACTGGTGTAACATCCTAAAAAGGGCCTATGCATTTTCGGTTTAATTATACGAAATGACATGTCTTATGTGTTATGAATGAATTTTTGAAACCTAGAAATGTATAGAAATGTTAAGTTTAAAGTGGACATTTTTGGAAACTAGGAAATGTAAGGAAATGATTTAGAAATGATTCAAAAGAGGAAAGCGAACATTTTTGGAAACTTGGAAATGTAAGGAAATGTTAGGTTAAAGGAGGGAAACGAACGTTTTTGGAAACTTGGAAATGTAAGGAAATGACTTAGGAAATGTTGAGTTTTAAAGTCTAAAAGAGGAAACTAAGGCAAGGAGGCCTTAAGAGAAAATGTATGTGAAATATGACACACAAATGGGCTTGGAAAAGTGGCCTGAAGATGTCACTTAGGGCCTCTGGAAATGGCACCACATACAAAGGAATTGGGCCTGAGTTCGAGTCACATGGGAAGCAAATAAAAGAAATTTTATTTTTGCTTCCAGAAGCAGAGAGGTGGACGGCACAAGGCATTTAAAAAGAGGAGTTTTATCCTCTTTAAATTTCGGCTAATGAGGATAAATAATGGATTTTATTTTAGATTATTTCCAAGAGATAAATAAGGATTATTCTTTAATTATTTTAAATTGAGGAGATAAAGTTATCAAGATAAAGGAGAGTGGTGGCCAAGTAAGGGACTCTAGCTAGTAATTTCTTACTAGAGGAAAAGAGGCCATCCATCCCTTCACTTTTCCTTTGCCAAAATTCCCTAAGCAATTCTCCTCTCTCTTTGCCGAATTTTCCCTAGCAAATTCTCTCTTCTCTGCTATTTTGCCAAAACCAAAAACTCTAGCAAAGCAAGCCAATTTCTTCACCTTTCTTTTCTTCCTATTTCTTTCTTTCCAATCCATTCAAAAGCCGAATCTTGGAGGGGCATCAAGCATAGGTGTTGCCGATTTCCATATAAAAGGGTAAGGATCTATTGCTATTATCTTCTTTTCTTTAACCGAAAGTCAAGATTCTAATGACATATTCATGTTGGCCGAAACTTTGAAGGAAAGCTTCGGGATTTTGTGACTGTCGACTACAAGGAGGAAGGTTTCGGGATTTCTAAGATTAAGGTAAGACACATGTATATTCGGCCAAAGGCCATGTTTTATGTCCTGATGATTAGAATAAATCTAACATAAGGTTATAGGAATTTCGACATTCCTAGGAAAACAAGGATCAACTTCGGGATTTGTTGGTGTTCCAATCGGCAACAAGGTAAGTTTAAGTATACTAATCCTACTAGGATTTGGATTTATGGCGAATGGCTTTTATTAAATTAGTAAGTGATTAATCAAATGTAGGGATTAAGGATCTAAGCGGTAGATCAGATTTCGGGATTTCAAGGAAATTGTTAAGCAGATCAGGTGTGTACCCCACACTACTTCATAATATGTTTTGTGGCTATGTATAATTAAAATATGTGATATTAAGAATATGAAAGTGGCTAAGGTACCATGTTATGGTACAAAGTACCCAGGTACGTATCCTACTCCTACTAGGATTATGAAACATGTTATATTTAATATGTGATAAGAATGTGAAAGTTGGCATGTTAATGCATAATATATGTTATGGGGCACATGGGTTATTGAAAAGGGGAAGTGAATATGGTGACCTAAGACCACGAAATCTGAATGTAGTGACCTAAGACAACGATATCTGAGTGTGGTGACCTAAGACCATGAATACTCATAAGGGCGATGAGCACGTTGACTGCAGCAACTGCCTTCGATGGTGTGTAGCGGATGGAGGGTCGACTTAGTAGTCCCCACGGTGTGCAGGTTGGTACGGGGATGTGTAGCGGATGGCATATAGGTTTGGGTTTGGGAATGCATCATAATTTTTATGCTATGATATGAATGTGTAACATTTGTATGCCTGATTCTATTTTGATTTAGTGTTTGTGTACACATTGAGTCTGTTTGACTCACCCCGTTTTGGGAACATGTTTCAGGTGATGAACAGTGATGGACCGAGACGGCATAACTTGTGGTGGCCATGCTCAGCTTGAAGTTTTATTTAATTTGGACATTTTAATTTATTTAAGCACTTTATAAATTTTATTTTGGGTTTTATTTGATGTAATAAGGCCATAGTGAACTATGTTAATTTCTGTTCTATTTGCTATGTAACGAAATTTTATTAGAGCTTAAGTCAATTTAGTTTAAGAATAAACTTTAAATATTTTGTCACTCGAGGTAAATGGGTTTTTAACATAAAACAAACTTGTTTTCAACTCAAGCCCAACCCACAAACAAACTTTCTTCAAAACCCACAGCTTTTTCAAGGTAATAAAGGAAATGTGAACTGGTTTTCTTCAAGGAACATACGAGATCCGGTCCAAGGCTCGTGGGCCGGGTTTGGGATGTTTCGCTTATATCGAGCCCGTTTCAAACTCTCGGCTGAGGTTTAAGGCCCAAAACGTTTTCGAATCGAGCCCAAATAAGTTTTATAAAAATATTTTATGAAATCAAGCATGTTTTTGGGCATGGCACCCAAGTCTCGGACCCGAGGTCCACCAGGTGAGTACCCTATCCCTTGTGTGATTTTTAATATGATCTGTAGAAGGGTAGAAATGTAATGGAACGTAGAATAGTATGATAGGTACTTGAACCGTAGTTCTAGTCTACACAAACACAAATACATAAGACTTAAATGCCTAAACAAACCTATGGCTAAGTCGCCGAGTTAGGGTGTGGTAACCCCTCAATGCGCATGTCTAGGATTGGATCCTAAAGAGCACAGTATTTAAGCGGTCCTAGTGACTCACCTCCTCTTGTTTTGGAATCCTGCAGTGCGTAGCTTCGGTTCACCCTAACCAAGAAGACTCAGTGGGTGTGGCAACCTCTGTGCGCATGTCTAGGACCGGTTTCGGTGGGAGCTTGGTACTTAAGCAGTCCGCGTGACTCACCTCCTCTCCACTCGAATCCTACCTGGTGCATAGCTTTGGTTCACCCCAACCAAGAGGACTCGGTCATAGGCTAAACACAATAACTAAAACCCGAAAGGGAACTAGCCGTGTTTTTTTTAAAAAAAAAACCTAGTTCTAAAACTCTTAAAATTACCCTTTTTAATTCGTGAGAACTACTTTTACAAAATTTTTCGAAAAATTTCCGAATTGCAAAATTACTAAAATACCCCTAGCGGTAAAATTACAGAAATGCCCTTTGTTTATGAAATTTCCAAAATACCCCCGAGATTCAAAATTTCAAAAATACCCCTAGATTTCAAAATTTTCCAAAGTACCCCGGGAATTCAAAATTACCAACACATTCTTATTGACAAAATCAACAAGGAACCTTATCTTGAAAAACTACGAAAATACCCCTGTAGGACAAATTACGAAAATACGCCTGGGTAGTGGAAAAACAACAACAATGGAAACTACAACATTTCTCTGAATGAACGGAAGTTCATAATTGATTGATGGATGTATGAATCCAAAGACTGTGTGCATGTATGAATACGAAAGAACCACTCCTAAAATTTCTTTTCATAAAACTTCTTCGCGGGTAATAAGTGAAACAAGCACTAATTCATAAAACTTTTTAATCGGATCGCGACGGTAGAAATG
Source organism: Gossypium sturtianum (assembly GCA_025698515.1). NCBI lineage: Eukaryota > Viridiplantae > Streptophyta > Magnoliopsida > Malvales > Malvaceae > Gossypium > Gossypium sturtianum. The sequence continues at coordinate 123,064,078 of CM046952.1, forward strand.
AGCTCTAGGGGGCGTGGTCGTAACGCATTTGAGGACGCGGTAGAGGTAGAATGACCGTGTTGGAACCCGTTAGATCGGTCGGTCCGACAACGAGATGCCACCACCACCCCAAATTTGTTGGTGTTGAGCGGCAAGCACGCATGTGATGATCTTTGTGTCGCAGTCAGTCTTTGCGAGTTCTAGAGTTGGTGGCTGGTGCGGGAGGAAATTCGGGAGCCCGGAAGTCGGTACTGGCGACTTCGTGCCGCCAGAGCCGAGGTGTTCCGTGGAGTGTCGGAGTGGCACCCGATCACCGTGAGTATTGGTTGGAATCAATCGAGCGGATCATGGATGAACTAGATCTAACCCCAAAGAGAAGGTGAAAGGAATGGTGGCGTTCCTACGCGATGAAGCGTACCAATGGTGGCTCACAGTTCGTGATGGTGCCACACCGAGAGATCTTACGTGGGACTATGTTAAGACGGCTTATCAGAAGAAGTATGTCGGTACCCGGTATACTGATTAGCAAAGGAAGGCATTTATGGGGCTGGTTCAAGGGAACAAGTCCGTGGCAGAGTATGAAGCTGAGTTTCTGAGGCTGAGCCGTTATGCTCGAGGAGTGGTGGCTACGGAGCATGAACGGTGTGTCCGATTTGAGGATGGTTTGAGGGATGATTTAAGGCTGTTGATAGCTCCGCATCAGGAATGGGAGTTTTCTGCTCTAGTAGAGAAAGCTAAGGTAGCTGAGGGGATTAAGGATTCTACAAAGCGGAACTTCGACCAGAATAGGCAGAAAAGAGGCTTTGGTTCGTCAGGATCATCTGGGAATAAAAGGCCTAGAGTTGATAGGCCACGAGGTCAGCAAGCTGCTACAGGAGGGCAGTATCGTACTTGTGACCAGTGTGGGAAGAAACACTTAGGAGAGTGTTGGAAAAAGACGGGAGGATGTTTTAGGTGTGGGTCCAAGGACCATATGATCAAGGATTGTCCTCTGAAAACCGATGGGAATCAACCAAAGAGCTCGGGAGATGTTAGTCGCCGGTAGAGGTGTACAACACCTCAACATGGTCGTGGTTTCGAATAACAGAGGTAATGGTGCTGGCAGAGGACGTGAAACGCAGGGCAGAGGTGCTGCTAATACTGAGGCAAGGCAACCGGGTTTGGTTTATGCGGTTCGTCGGAGGGAGGATGGAGACGCGCCGGACGTCATAACCGGTACGTTCCTTATATTTGGGAAACCTTATTATGCTCTGATTGATGTGGGCTCGACCCATTCCTATGTTGCATGTAGTGTAGTGGAAACACTAGGCCTAGACTCTGAACTCTCTGATAGGCAGATGACTGTAGTAAGCCCATTAGGCCAAACTGTAGTGGTGGATAAGATCTTTCGGAGTGTACCCCTAGAAATTCAAGGAGTGAACTTTCGGGTTGACTTAATGGAGTTACCCTTCAGAGAATTTGACCTCATACTTGGGATGGACTGGCTAGTAGAGCATCGAGCCGTGTTGGATTGTGCGGCTAAACGAATGGAACTAAGAACCCCGGAGGGTGAGGTGATTATCACGATAGGAGAAAGAAGAAACTACTTGTCTAATGTAGTTTCGGCACTAAAGGCCGAAAGGATGGTTCGAAAAGGGTGCAAGGCGTTTTTAGCCTTCGTAAGTGCATTAGATGGAAAGGAGGAAGGAGTCAATGGAGTTAGAGCGGTAAGGGACTTCGTGGATGTGTTTCTAGAGGAATTACCAGGAATACCCCCAGATAGGGAGGTGGAATTTGGAATAGACTTGCTACCAGGAATGACTCTGTGTGTCAATCGCCCCATACCGAATGGCGCCAAAGGAGTTAGTTGAGCTCAAGGCTCAGATTCAAGAATTGCTGGATCGTGGGTTCATCCGACCCAGTGTGTCTCTATGGGGAGCACCGGTCTTGTTTGTGAAGAAGAAAGATGGGACTATGTGAATGTGCATAGACTATCGTCAGTTGAATAAACTGAACATTAAGAACAAGTATCCTTTGCCAAGGATAGACGACTTGTTCGATCGGCTAAAGGAAAGCAAAAGTGTGTTTTCAAAGATAGATCTACGGTCGGGATATCATCAGTTGAAGGTAAAGGAGGCAGATATCCATAAGACCGCCTTTAGGACAAGATACGGCCATTATGAGTTTGTAGTAATGCCATTTGGGTTGACGAACGCCCCAGCCGCGTTCATGGATATGATGAATCGGATTTTTCAACCCTACTTGGATCGGTTCGTTGTTGTGTTCATCGACGATATCCTAGTATACTCCAAGTTTGAGGAAGAACATGACGAGCATCTACGGATAGTGCTACAAGTATTAAGGGAAAAGAAGCTCTATGCCAAATTCAGCAAGTGTGAATTTTGGCTTAAGGAGGTGGCATTCTTAGGACATGTGGTATCCGCAGAGGGAATAAGGGTGGATCCTAGGAAGATCGAGGCAGTGTTGGATTGGAAACCACCTAGGTCCGTGGCTAAAATCTGAAGTTTCTTAGGTTTGGCAGGCTATTACAGGAGGTTTGTAGAAGGGTTCTCGTCAATAGCCGCGCCTTTGACAAAGTTATTGAGGAAGGAAGTACCCTTTGTATGGACGGATAAGCAACAAGAGAGCTTTGAGAAGCTCAAGAAGGTCTTGACCAAGCTCGGTGTTAATTCAACCAGAGGCGGGAAAGGAGTTTGTGGTATACTGTGACGCTTTGCATACGAGATTAGGGTGTGTTCTAATGCAAGATGGAAAAGTGGTCGCTTATGCGTCTCGACAGTTAAGGCCTCATGAGGTTAACTACCCAACTCATGACTTGGAATTGGCGGTAGTGGTCTTCGCTCTTAAGGTGTGGAGGCATTACCTTTATGGAGAAAAGTCGGTGATCTACACAGACCACAAAAGTCTAAAGTATCTACTGACTTAGAAGGAGTTGAACCTAAGACAGCGAAGGTGGGTGGAGCTATTAAAGGATTATGATTGTTCGATCGAGTATCACCCATGCAAGGCGAATGTGGTAGCAGATGCCTTAAGTCGGAAAGTGGTGTCGGATCTAAGAAGGCGATGTTCGCACACTTAAGTTTGTATGATGATGGAAGTCCTGCGGCGAGTAATTGCAAGTCAAACCCACATGGTTGAATGAAGTAAAGGAAAGTCAATTGTTGGATGAGGACTTAAGTGCTAAGCTACAGCAAGTACAGAACGGAGAGTTAGAAGATTATGGTGTTAACAATGAGGGAGTATTGTGCTTCAAGGGAAAGGTCTGTATGCCAAAAGACGAGGAGTTAAGACAAAGGATTCTTCGGAGGTGCATAGTAGCCCATATGTTATGCATCCCGAGGCACTAAGTTGTACAGGATTTAAGGGAACAGTTACGTGGCCGATCTTAAGCGGGAAGTTATCAATTCGTGGGGAAATGTCCGACGTGTCGTCGCAAGTTAAGGTTGAACACCAAGTTCCATCGGGATTACTTCACTAATCGAGATTCCACAATGGAAGTGGGCAAGAATCACCATGGACTTCGTTAGTGGGCTTCCCACGCCTACGCCTACTAAGAAGGACTCGGTATGGGTAATAGTGGACCGTTTGACCAAGTCCGCGCATTTCATTCCCGTAAGAATGGATTATTCTCTTCAGAAGTTGGCCAAATTATATGTAGCGGAAATTGTGAGGTTGCACGGAGTACCGGTATCGATCATCTCCGATAGGGACCCAAGGTTTACGTCTCGATTTTGGAGGGCACTTCATCAAGCTTTAGGCACTAAGTTAGACTTCACTACGGCTTTTCATCCACAATCAGACGGGCAGTCTGAACGGGTTATCCAAGTGTTAGAGGATATGCTGAGGGGCTGTGTGATGGATTTTCGAGGAAGTTGGGAAGACTATTTGCCTTTAGCTGAGTTCGCCTACAACAACAGCTATCAGGCTAGCATTCGGATGGCACCATATGAAGCGTTGTATGGTCGGAAATGTCGAACACCTACTTGTTGGACCGAGTTAGGAGAACGCCGAGTTTTGGGCCCGAGTTAGTGGCGGCCGAAGAGAAGGTTGAGATAATCGTGGCACGGTTAAAAGAAGCCTCTGATAGGCAGAAGTCATACGCAGACCTTAAACGGAAGGAAATAGAGTTTGAAGTGGGAGATCAAGTGTTTCTGAAAGTCTTGCCTTGGAAGAAGGTGATGAGATTTGGGCGCAAAGGGAAGTTAAGCCCAAGGTTTATAGGGCCCTATCGAGTACTGAAGCAAGTTGGACCAAAGGGCATACCAATTGGAGTTGCCACCAGAGTTGCAGCAGATGCACGATGTATTCCATGTATCCATGTTACGTCGTTACCGATCGAATCTGTCTCATGTGGTACCAGTTAAAGAGGTGGAGCTAAGGCCAGACTTATCCTACGAAGAGGAGCCGATTCAGATTTTGGAACGAGACGTGAAAGTGTTGCGGAGGAAGTCAGTTCTTCTAGTCAAAGTGTTATGGCGCAACCATGGATCGGAGGAAGCTTCGTGGGAACCAGAAGAGGCAATGCGATAGCAATACCCTCAATTATTTTAGTTAAGAAATTTCGAGGACGAAATTATTTTAAGGGGGGTAGAACTGTAACATCCTGAAAAGGGCCTATGCATTTTCGGTTTAATTGTACGAAATGACATGTCTTATGTGTTATGAATGAATTTTTGAAACCTGGAAATGTATAGAAATGTTAAGTTTAAAGTGGACATTTTTGGAAACTAGGAAATGTAAGGAAATGATTTAGAAATGATTCAAAAAAGGAAAGCGAACATTTTTGGAAACTTGGAAATGTAAGGAAATGTTAGGTTAAAGGAGGGAAACGAACGTTTTTTTGGAAACTTGGAAATGTAAGGAAATGACTTAGGAAATGTTGAGTTTTAAAGTCTAAAAGAGGAAACTAAGGTAAGGAGGCCTTAAGAGAAAATGTATGTGAAATATGACACACAAATGGGCTTGGAAAAGTGGCCTGAAGATGTCACTTAGGGCCTCTGGAAATGGCACCACATACAAAGGAATTGGGCCTGAGTTCGAGTCACATGGGAAGCAAATAAAAGAAATTTTATTTTTGCTTCCAAGCAGAGAGAGGTGGACGGCACAAGGCATTTAAAAGAGGAGTTTTATCCTCTTTAAATTTCAACTAATGAGGATAAATAATGGATTTTATTTTAGATTATTTCAAGAGATAAATAAGGATTATTCTTTAATTATTTTAAATTGAGGAGATAAAGTTATCAAGATAAAGGAGAGTGGTGGCCAAGTAAGGACTCTAGCTAGTAATTTCGGCTACTAGAGGAAAAGAGGCCATCCATCCCTTCACTTTTCCTTTGCCGAAATTCCCTAAGCAATTCTCCTCTCTCTTGCCGAATTTTCCCTAGGAAATTCTCTCTTCTCTCGCTATTTTGCCAAAACCAGAAAACTCTAGCAAAGCAAGCCAATTTCTTCACCTTTCTTTTCTTCCTATTTCTTTCTTTCCAATCCATTCAAAAGCCGAATCTTGGAGGGGCATCAAGCATAGGTGTTGCCGATTTCCATATAAAAGGGTAAGGATCTATTGCTATTATCTTCTTTTCTTTAACCGAAAGTCAAGATTCTAATGACATATTCATGTTGGCCAAAACTTTGAAGGAAAGCTTCGGGATTTTGTGACTGTCGACTACAAGGAGGAAGGTTTCGGGATTTCTAAGATTAAGGTAAGACACATGTATATTCGGCCAAAGGCCATGTTTTATGTCCTGATGATTAGAATAAATCTAACGTAAGGTTATAGGAATTTCGACATTCCTAGGAAAACAAGGATCAACTTCGATTTGTTGGTGTTCCAATCGGCAACAAGGTAAGTTTAAGTATACTAATCCTACTAGGATTTGGATTTATGGCCGAATGGCTTTTTATTAAATTAGTAAGTGATTAATCAAATGTAGGGATTAAGGATCTAAGCGGTAGATCAGATTTCGGGATTTCAAGGAAATTGTTAAGCAGATCAGGTGTGTACCCCACACTACTTCATAATATGTTTTGTGGCTATGTATAATTAATATATGTGATATTAAGAATATGAAAGTGGCTAAGGTACCATGTTATGGTACAAAGTACCCAGGTACGTATCCTACTCCTACTAGGATTATGAAACATGTTATATTTAATATGTGATAAGAATGTGAAAGTTGGCATGTTAATGCATAATATATGTTATGGGGCACATGGGTTATTGAAAAGGGGAAGTGAATGTGGTGACCTAAGACCACGAAATCTGAATGTGGTGACCTAAGACCACGATATCTGAGTGTGGTGACCTAAGACCACGAATACTCATAAGGGCGATGAGCACGTCGACTGCAGCGACTGCCTTCGATGGTGTGTAGCGGATGGAGGGTCGACTTAGTAGTCCCCACGGTGTGCAGGTTGGTACGGGGATGTGTAGCGGATGGCATATAGGTTTAGGTTTGGGAATGCATCATAATTTGTATGCTATGATATGAATGTGTAACATTTGTATGCCTGATTCTATTTTGATTTAGTGTTTGTGTACACATTGAGTCTGTTTGACTCACCCCGTTGTGGGAACATGTTTGGGTGATGGACGGTGATGGACCGAGACTACAGAACTTGTGGTGGCCATGCTCAGCTTGAAGTTTTATTTAATTTGGACATTTTAATTTATTTAAGCACTTTATAAATTTTATTTTGGGTTTTATTTGATGTAATAAGGTCATAGTGAACTATGTTAATTTCTGTTCTATTTGCTATGTGACGAAATTTTATTAGAGCTTAAGTCAATTTAGTTTAAGAATAAACTTTAAATATTTTTTCACTCGAGGTAAATGGGTTTTTAACATAAAACAAACTTGTTTTCAACTCAAGCCCAACCCACAAACAAACTTTCTTCAAAACCCACAGTTTTTCAAAGGTAATAAAGGAAATGTGAACTGGTTTTCTTCAAGGAACATACCAGATCCAGTCAAGGCTCGTGGGCCGGGTTTGGGATGTTTCAACTGGCACTGTTTCAAACTCTACTCCAACTTCTCGAGTATTCCACACAAAAGCAAGATAGGACTCACACCCTTTTCTCAAGCATTTCTCAGCCACTAGGGAAGAAATCATCACTGGTAGACTATCCGATCCACCCGTTATCACATCAGGGGAGGATGCCTCTTCGCTAGCGTGAATGGCATACATCCTCGCAGGTGCCTGACCCTCTGGTCTCACAGCAGAATCTCTGGGCGCACCTCTACCACTATTCCCGCCTCTCGGGTTCCTTGGTGGTCTACCCCTTGCAGACACATCGCTAGGTCTCAACTCTTGCCTCTCTTCTTTATCATCCCTCTCGGGGTAGTTTCGGATAAAATGGTCGGGGGAACCACACTTATAACAGTTTCGACTGTTACCCCAACACTCTTCAGTGTGATATCTACCACAACTTGGACACTCCAGTTTACTCTTCGGATTGCCCACACTTTCCATCGAGGTAGCTTGGACTCTCAAACCTGAATGAGTATTGCCCAAGTCTCGATGCGAATAACCCACTGGTGCTGTCGTCTGAGGATTCACTTCCTTGGATCTTTTCGACTGAGCTTGGTACGACTTGCCCATCGGCCTCTTTCTCACATCTCGGGCTTCACTCACAGCCCTCCTCTTTTCTGTACTCAATTCTTTGGCCTTACTTGCCCTCTCAACTAATACCACAAATTCTTTCAACTCCAAAATGCCCACTAGGAGTTTGATGTCCTCATTCATCCAATCTTTGAACCTCTTACACAAGATGGTCTCAGTCGATACACATTCTTGAGCGTATTTGCTAAGCCTAACAAACTCACACTCATATTCCGCTACTGTCATTCTTCCTTGTTTCAACTCAAGGAATTCCTTCCTTTTTTGATCAGTAAACCTCTGGCTTATATACTTCTTCCGGAAATCTTCCAGAAAGAAGTCCCATGTCACCCGCTCTCTCGGGACCACTAACGTCAACGTCTTCCACCAATGGTATGCCGAATCTCTCAGCAAAGATACGACACACTTCAAGCTCTCTTCAGGTGTACATGAGAGTTCATCAAACACTCTCATCGAGTTCTCTAACCAGAACTCCGCCCTCTCAGGGTCATCATCTACCTTAGCTCTAAACTCCTTAGCCTCGTGCATCCTAATCTTATCCACCGGGGGTTTCGATATCCTCACTACATCCATACCTTGAGGAGCAACTGGATTTGGCTGAGGAGGTGGAGGAGGTTGAGCATTAGGGTTCGCTCGAACATAATCCGAGTACCAATTGCTCATCATCTGGAGAAAGGCTTCCCGTGCCTCTTCCCCTTGACCCCTAACCTCGGGTCCACTCTCAACAGGCGCAGTTCCTTGCGCAGGAGTCGGCGCATTAGTAGCTGCTTCATCAGCAGTCAATGGATCGAAATCCATATTCTATATACAACAAGATTTAAAATCATCAGAAGCCACCCACTATCATTGTAAACTTATGGCATGTATAGCTAGACTCTTACACCCACTACGGTAGTCCTAGAACCGACTAAACCATAGCTCTAATACCACTAAATGTAACACCCCTTACCCGGGTTCTACACCGGAACTGAGCTCGAGGTGTTACCGTACCAAAACTACTTAATCGCCACTTAGGCTCAACAACTACTCTCTTAAGTCACTTCAATAACCTTATTCTCGACTTAAGAGGCCTTACTCATACGCACAAGGGCTCTCGGGACTAAATCGGAACTTTCTTTCCAACCATAAAAATTTTCTCTTTTGAACAGGGCTCACACGCCCGTCCAAGGTACAACACGCCCGTGTGAAGTCACACACGCCCATGTTCCCAAACCGTGCTTAAAAACCCAGCATACTGCCAATGCCCCACGGTCAAGCCACACGCCCGTGCTTCTCAACCGTGGTAAATACTGACTTCCCTCACATGGGCTAGAGTCTAGACACACACCCGTGTGTCTAGCTCGTGGCCAATACTGACTTAATATGTCAACCTGCAAGGGACGCACGGCCAAAGCACACACCCGTGGGCTGACCGTGTGTCACACATGGCCTAGACACACGCCCATGTGTCTATCCATAAGGCCAAGAACAAAGCTATTTGCTAAGCTCTTCTCACCTTTATAGCTTACACAACATGCACTCATACAACACATCCATAATCAACTCAAATTGAAGTGCAATCTCACATAGAAAACTACATCTTTCTTTCATATAATGTAATAGCCAACAACCATGGCATTATACAAAAGACACTATCCATCTAAAGGCCAACACATCTTAGCCATTTACACCAAAAATTCACTAATTTGTCTAGCCCTTATACATGCCATATACAAAACATTGAGTCTAATGTACCAGAGTGTGCTGATAGTGTGGACGATCTTCCAATTGATCCTCGTATCTCGATTCAACAGTTTTACTCTATAAGACAAGGGAAAAGAAAGAGAGTAACTTTGAGCTTAGTAAGTTCACACATAAACAATTAAGCAACATTGTATACGCTAAGCAACAAGTAGCATTATACTAACATAAGTAATTCACAACTATGCTTACTCTTTCTATCCCTTACCACATTTCCAACACATCATGAGTCACTTACTCATAACCATTGACATACACCCCTGCATTCAACATCACATTTACACAATATACAACACATCATTATTTCTCGATAATACATCCACACAGCTAATCCACACAGCTAATCCACACAGCTAATCTACTCACTATCACATCCACACAGCAAATCTCTCTGTGGTTCCGCACTAAGCCCACCCCATTCAATTAGTAAGGTAGTATCGCACTTAGCCTACCAACAAGGTATTCATAGCGGTTTCGCACATAGCCCACTAAATAACATACCTAACGATAGCATCGCACATAGCCAGCTCATCGTCAATATGCATAAGGATGGTATCGCACTTAGCCTACCTTTTTGCATTATTACAACACATCAACATATTTACTTACTCTATCATTCATCCATTCACATATTCTACTTGAACCACATAGGTTCTCAATTATTCTCAATCATGCTACACACTGTTTAGCATTCAAAAATTGTAAGTAAAAAAAATGCATTATTTATGCATAGACTTACCTCGATACTCAAAAGCATAGAAACATGCAATTTAGTCCACCACCTTGCTTTTGCCTCGGTTTCGATCCGGGCTTCGTCTTTCTTGATCTATAATGAATAAATCAGTTTATTCAATACACACATTGACTAAATTGACCCACATCTCATACTTTAGCAAAATTACTATTTTGCCCCTAAACTTTCTCATATCTACACTTTAGCCCCAAGGCTCGTAAAGTGATTTTTATTCAACTTTCTAGCCTTTCATGCTTAGCCGAATCATTTACTCAACTAAAGCATTCATCAATTCTTACTAAATCACACATGTATGACCAAACTTGGAACTTTCACAAACTAGTCCCTACATGCATTTTCATGGAAAATCACTTAACAAAAGATGTTTCTAATACATCTAGCTTTCATAATCTTCCATAAAACATCAACATACATGCATGTCATACATATGTACATTTTTGAACATCCATCATAGCTCACCAAATAGCTAAAAATAACTTTCTCATGCTACAAGGACTTCAAAAATACAAAGAATATCAAAATCGGGACTCAAATGCACTTACTAGCAAGCTTGAAAAATTGAAGAACCCTAGTTATGGCTTCCTTAAAATTTTCGACAATGAGGGGAAGAAGATGAGCATGATTTTGTCATCTTTTCTCCTTTTTAATCATTTAATAACCAAATGACCAAAATGCCCTTTTTGATAAACTTCCTATTTTAACTCATCCATGCCCATTTTTATCCAAAAACTAAAAATTGGGAAAATTGATCATTAAGGACCTCTAATTAATATTCTAAATCTATTTCACACACATAGCTTCTAGAATCTCACATTTTGCAACTTTTTCAATTTAGTCATTTTTGACAATTCAACCGCAATTTCACAAAATTGCTTCATGAAACTTTCACACTAGCATGCATACATAGCATAAACCTCAAAAACTCATTCATAACCCTCGGATTTGTGGTCTCGCACCACTATTCTGACTAGACCCCAAATTGGGATGTTACATAAAACATAATTTAGGAACAATCAAGGACTAATTCGAAGCAAATTAGAAAGTTCAGGGAAAAACTAAAAATTTTCAAAACAGGGGTCACACGGCCGTGTGTCCAAGCCATGTGATAGAGCCTAGACCATATGGTTCCAGACATGGTCGTGTGGCCAACCATGTGACAAATCATGTACCCTTTGAAATAATTTCACACGCCCGTGTCGTAGGCCGTGTGCTAGCCTGTGTAGCATTCGAATTTCCCTCACACGACCATGCCGCAGGTCGTGTGCTAGACCATGTTCGAAATTGTTTTGAGACACACGATCGTGTCGCTGGCCCTGTGTCAACCCGTGCAATACCTGTACCTAACATGTTCATGGCACACACCCATGTTGGTTGCCCGTGTGTGACACACGATCGTATGACAGCCCGTGTCCCAGACCGTGTGACCAAAAATTACCCAAAACATGCTTAATTTACACCCAAATGCTTAGGTACCTAAATCAACTTATAACACTTGATCACAAGCCATTAAAAGACACTCAAACCATATGAAAAAAAATAAACTAAGTGCCTAACCCATGTGCCATCAATATCTCCACAAATCAACATTTACATTCAACAATTTAAACTAAATCTCAATTCACAAGTTTATAACCTAGTGATTAATAATCACCTAGGGTACCATACCAAAATTCATGTCAAGACTTATCATTTCCCATTTGCATTCAACCACATTTTTGTATCATGTATGCACATATTCATTGATCATTTAGCTCAACAACATTATAAGCACAACAAGTTATACAATTTAAGTACTTATGAACATTACAAAACATAACCAAATGCTCCTAATGCATGCCATATAAGCCAAATCGAATTCATAATCTACCAAGGAACCTTGGATAGTGTGATTCTTTGAGTTGGTCCAATCGCCCGATTTCCACAAAATAGTATCTACAAGGAAACAAAATAATAACACGAGTAAGCTTCATATAGCTTAGTAAGTTCATCAATTTAACGATAAAGGTTACCGAATTAAACGCAATAACTCAAATAACAAGACTAATGAATAGAGTTCCTCTCAACAGAGTTATTATTAGAATTCTTGTCAATTACAGCTCACAACAGGTGAGAAATGCTCAATAATAGTACAAATTAGTTTTCCATATTTCAATAACATTTAGTGATCAATAAATAATGCCCGATGAACGATATACGGATAAGAGTACATGGTTATCCATTCGAAACACGCCAAACGCTCAAACTACCCAATCCAACTAATGACACGCCTCGGCACCAAGTGCCTAGCCCGTAGGCTAATATCCCTCCTGTAACACGCCTCGGCACCAAGTGCCGAGCCCGAAGGCTTTACATCTGCCCTCGATAACACGCCAGAAACACTGCAAATATGACACGATAGTCCGCAACAAATGCTGGACTTCAGTATATTCAGTGGACAAGAAATACACAAGAATCATCATCTCATCTCATACCAATCTCGTATAGCGCGCAATATAACCTATTGGCATGCCAATCGTACTCTATCCTACGTTCATCGGCTCAGAGTATTTCAATAAGTAGTCAATATCATATCAGTTCATTATTTTTATTTTCAATTACATGCATCAATATTATCCATCATTCTACAATCAAGTTCATATGATATACGTTTAAAATATATTAAAAGTATCCAAACGAACTTACTAGACTAATCTGGAGCAAGGACAAATTACAGGGACTATTTGGTAATTTTTTCCTTAGTTTTCCACTAGTTATTGATCTAAAAAAATAATTTCATTCAATTCAATAATTCCAAAAAAAAATTACTCAGGTCATGCAATTAAGTCCTTTTAACATTTTTACAAAAGTGCCCCAAATATTTTACTTTTATGCAAATTAGTCCTTAAACTCAAAACATGCAATTTAACCATTTTTATTCAAATTTCAGTTTATCCGAATTTCCAAGTGTCTTTCTAAATCCCATTTTTGCAATTATTCCACATCAAGTACAAGTAATTTTTACCGTTTTAACAATTTAGTCCTTACACATTAAAATTATAAAAAATTACTTTACAAAATAGTCCAATCTAACAACAAAGCTTAATAATCTTCCATAAACTTCAAGAAACAACTAAACTCATCAATGACAAAATTTATAACATTTGACAGTTTTATGAATAGTCCTCGAGTTAGCTAGATTAAGCTAATACAAGCTCAAAACATAAAAATTACTAAAACCGGGCAAGATTTACCTACCAAATTAATGAACCTTAGCTTCACCGAATAAGCTCTCTCGCTTGCCATGGTGTTTCGGTTTGAAAGTGTGAAAATGAAGAAGATGGACTAGAAATTTCTATTTCATTTTATTTTAATTCCTTTTATAATTAATTACTAATATACCCTTTTTATTTCCATTCAAATATCACCAATTATAAACCCATTACCACCCACTATGGGTAATGGTGGTTTATTTACCATCCAAACCCCTTTAATTTACCTTTTAACTAATAAATCCATCTTTTTCCATATTTACAATTTAGTCTTTTTTACTTAATTAACCATCCAAACGTTAAAATTTCCTAACCAAATTTTAATACGACACTAATGACCTCGTAAATGTTAATTTAACATTTACGGCCTGACACATCTGAATTGTGCCCTTGGAACCACCATTTCCGATCATACTAGAAACAGATTAATTAGTAAATCCTTATTTAATTAGGATTTAATTGCAATTTACCACAATATAAACAATTCCACATCATTTCTATTATTAGGTCATTTAAGGAGGGTCCAATTACACAATTGGTCCTTCAATTCTATTAAATTCCAATTAAACAATTTTTTTATAATTTAGCCTTAAACTAATTAGGATTAAATGAATAAATACCCCAAAAGTTAGTGGAATGATTGACATCCACGACCGCTTGGACTTTTTGACCATGGTTTAATCACCATTTTGGTCCCTTTACTATTTAAATCTATAGCGCTTAACTTTTACCTCTTTTACAATTTAATCCTTTTACCTTAATTAAGCAATAAATCATCAAAATTACTAGACCAAACTTCTGTTCACATATAATACGACTCTGTAAATATTTAATAAAAATATTCACGAGCTTGGTTTACAGAAATAGGGTCTCGATACCTCATTTCCAAAAACCACTTAACTTCCAAGTCTAAGCTCGACATCCCCTTTTTAAACTCGTGGTTAAGGTAAATCTTTGAGTCGAAGCTCATCTCTCTTGTTATTGGCTTTAACACCAAAATAAGGTTTGAGATGAGTACTGTTTACCTTGAACGTGTCGAATTCAGGATGTGTTACCTTAATTGTACCGTATGGAAAAATGATTTTTACCACAAATGGGTTGGACCCTTGACTTAAATTCTGAAGGAAAAATTTGTGGAACCGATTTGTCTAATAGTACTTTGTCCCCAACTTTGAATTGGTTCATCATCTTTACATGCACATCATGTCAATGATTTGTTTATTTCTTTTGCTTTCTCGGTTTCTCATCAACCTTCATTTGCCATTCATCTAGTTCGTCAAGCTGCACCATTCACTATTCACTTGTCCCTCGAGTTCTATTACCTTGAGTAAAATATGGCTCCAACACGTCGTCATGAGGGGTTTCCTGCAAAGAATGTTGAGCCACATGATTACTAGAATTAATAGAACAATTAGTATCATCTCGCTCATTAGGGACTCTCACAAAATCACATGCCTGAAGAGTAATTTTTCATCACCTACACAAAGCACATGTTCACCAGTACCCACATTAATAACAGTTCTAGCAGTGGCTACAAAGGGTCGACCTAAGATCATCGGTACCTCAATATCCTCATTCATGTCCAATATAACAAAATCAACAGGGAATATAAATTTATCGACTTTCACAAGTACATTATCAATAATACCCCTAGGATATCCAAATGATCTATCCGCTAATTGAATTCTCATCCTTATAGGTTTGGGTTCCCCAAGACCAAGTTGTTTAAACATCTTATAAGACATAACATTTATACTAGCTCCCAAATCAGCCAAAACACTTTCAACATTTAAACTACCAATGAGATAAGGAATAGTAAAACTACCTGGATCTTTAAATTTGTTGGGTAGTTTGTTTTGGAGAATGGCTGAGAAAACTGCATTGACCTCCACAGTCGACAAGTCGTTTAACTTCCTTTTTTTTGTTAACAGCTTATTTAAAAAATTTACATACTTTGGCATCTGTGAAGGAGCTTCAACAAAAGGTAAGTTAATATGTAGTTTTTTTTTTAAATTCAAGAAATTTACCATATTGTTCGTATATGCGGTCTCTCTTCAATGTTGCCGGATATGGAATTTGTGGTTTGTATTCTCTAATTACTGGCGTATGCTCTTTCTTACCTTTCTCAACCTCATAGCTTTTCATAACAACTTCTAGCTTTGACTTCTTTTTAGGCTCGACTAACCCTTCCACGTTTCGAATAGTGATTGTGTGGATTTACTCCCTAGGGTTAGTTTCAGTGTTTATAAGTAAGCTCTCTTGTGGTCTTTTTGAAATAAGTTTGGCAAGCTATCCAATTTGATTTTTGATCCCTTTAATCAATGCTTGCTAATTTTTTAAATATGTCTCGGTGTTTTGAAATCGAGTTTCTAACACCGAAATAAATTTAACCAACATATCCTCAAGGTTCGACTTCTTCTCTTGCTGATAAGGTTGTAGAAAACCTGGAGGGGTTGTGACCTTTGATTTCCTTGACCACTTAAGAGAAATTTGGATGGTTCCTCCAACCTGCATTATAGTTATAGCTATAGTGGTTATTTTGAGGTTTAGAATTTTTACCCATAAAATTGACTTCCTCATGCTCCATGCTAGAACCGAAAGGTAAAGATTCTAGATGGATCATCCCCTCTCCATTCGCATCATATTGCACTATTTGATTCACTTTTCTTACCAAGAGCTTCAAACTGATTTGCTAACATAGAAACTACATCAATATTAAAATCACCCGCTGCTTTAATCAGTTTCCTTCTCATGACTTGTCACTGATAATTATTCAGTGTTATCTCCTCAATAAACTCGTAAGCTGCCTCAAGTGTCTTATTATTAAGTGTTCCACCATTTGCTGCATCAATTAATTGCCTAGTCGAGGGATTCAAATCGTTGTAGATGGTTTGAACTTGTAACCACAAAGGTAACCCATGATGAGGGAACCTTCTCAAAAGATCTTTAAATCTCTCCCATGCATCATATAATGCCTCCAATTCAATTTGAGAAAAACAACAGATATCATTCCTTAACTTAGATATTTTAGCCAGTGGGAAGTACTTCAATAGAAACTTCTCAGTCATTTGATCTCAAGTCGTGATAGAATCTCATGGCAATGAATTTAACCATTGTTTTGTCTTGCTCCTCAAATAGAATGGGAACAATCGTAAGTGTATGGTGTCATCAGTAGCGCCATTAATCTTGAACGTGTCGCAAATCTCTAGAAAGTTAGCTAAATGAGTATTTGGATCTTCATCTTGCAAACCATCAAACTGAAAATATTATTTTACCATCTGAATTGTGTTTGGCTTCAGCTCAAAATTGTTTGCATTGATGGTAGGTCTCACAATACTCGATTCGATCCAAATTAGAGTAGGCTTAGCATTATCATATATAGTCTGGGGAGTAGGACCAGCAAGAGGTAGCTGATTATTTTGATTATCACCATCTCTGCAGTAGTATCCTTTACCTTTTGATCGTCTACTATATTCAATTGACTTTGCCTTGCTTCTCTAACCTCTCTATGATTTCTGAGAGCAGTATTTTCAATCTCACTGTAAAAAAGTAATGGATCCAATGGGTTTCCTCTAGTCATAAACCAAAAGAACCTGCTAGAAACAAATAAAAAAATTAGAATAAAAAATTAAATTAAAAAAATAAAAATAAAAATGGCTAAATTAAAGGAAATAAGATTTTCCTAATATTTTAGTTCCTCGGCAATGACGCCAAAAACTTGATGTAGTCGTAAACCAACAAAAAATTTGACTAAGGCAAGTGCACCTATCAATTAATAGTGTAGCTATGGTGAGCAAAGATATCGTTCCCACAAGGACTAAAAGTACTACTAATTACTGTCTTTCTATTATTTAACCGACAAATTGGAGAGATTGATTAAAACTAAAATTAACTAAATTAATTAACTAAAGAACACGACAAAGAACGAATCAGGAAAATAAACGATTAAAAACGAAGAAGCAAAATAATACCCAGGAAAGAATCCACCTATATTTCATCTATCATTATCAATCTAAATTAAACAATTTCTTCACTTAGTATCTTGATCCGTAGAAATCCCTAAATTATGCTAATATCTCTTTTGAGAGTAAGAGCAACTGACTCTAGGTTGATTAATTGAAATTTCTTTCTAATTAAAATCGCTATTGTCGCATTAGCTCGATCTATGGATCCCCCTATTAGATTTGACTCTAATCCGGTAGATTTATGTCGTCCTAATTCTAGGATTGCATGCAACTCCACTCAATTATGCTAGATCTACTCTTAAATAGGGAATTTTCCTCTTCTATTTAAGCACATCAAACATGGATTAATAGTTCAGAAATATTAAACCAATAATTAAGGACACAAAATTGAGAACAAGATCTAAGTATTTATTGCATAAAACATAAATCAAAAGATAGAATCTATCCTAGAGTTTATCTACCTAGGTATTTAGAAAATTTGTTCATAATCGCAAATAAAAACATCTCAAATACAGTATAACCATAAGAAATAAAGAAACTTATAATAAATTTTAAAGAATTCAAAAGGAAACCTTCAATCTTAATGGAAATTTGCTTCAGAGTCGGCTCCAACGGTGTTTTTCGAGTTGTTTTCTTCAATATTCTCTGATGGCTTACTCCGCTCTTCATATATTTGGTATATATAGGTCTAAGAATGCCCAAAGAACCTAAAAATTGTGTTTTTTTCGCGTTTTTGGAATGATATTCGTGAAATCCACTTAGTTTGGCACATGGCCATGTGGCAGCCCGTGTGGCATACACGGTTGTGTGTCCAGCCCGTGTGGCTCTTGAAACTTGCTTCAATTTTTTGGTTTTCACTCCTTTTGCTCCCAAATACTCTCCTAAGTATAGAAACATCAATTTAAATGATGAGGAGCACAAAATTTGTAACGACCAGATAGTTAGGGTGTCGAAAAATGAAGTTCGGGACCCTGTTCCCTTAAATCGGACTCGTAAAGTTAGTTGTGTAGTTACTTAGATTTTGGTTAAGTGAATTTGTATGAAATAAGAGTTATTATAGTATAATGACTAAATCACGTATAGGGTAAAAGTTGAATTATAGATTAAAAATTAATTAAGGGATTAAAATAGCAAATATCCTTTTAATCTTTGTAATGAATGGCATTAATGGTTCATATTGTTTATTTTCATATGTTAATCTAATATATATTATAAATATGTTTTAATTAAAGTAACTTTAATATATATATAAAAGAATGATAATAAAAAAATTTGATGTATAATAAAAGAAATAATAAGAAAAAGTGGATGCATTCAACTAAAAAGAAAGAAAAAAAACAAAAAGAGAAAAGGGAGAAGATGTTGCGGAAAACCTAAGGGCTTTAAGGTTCAAAGTCAAAATTGGTTAGTCAATTTAGTCCCTTTTTCTTGTAATTTTATATTTTTGGAATCCCGGTGTCTAAAACTACCCAACCCATATTGAAATTTTAGCATTGATTCAGATTTTAGATGTTGTTATTATTGAATAGTTTTAGTATTAGGGATTAAATTGATAGATTTTTAAGCTAGAAATGGAAAAGGATTAAATTGTAGAACAAATTGTAAATTTTGAGTAATAGGGACTAAATTGTGAAAAATATGAAATTTAAGGGTTTAATTGAAAATAGGGAGTTAAATTTAGTTATAGTGAAATTAATATAAAAATATAGATTTAATTGTGCAAAATAAAAATTAGTCTCGGTTTGGGGACTAAATTGAAATTTAAGCAAACATTGAGTAAAAATTTAAATATTTAATGTAAAATTGAATTGTGTTGTATTGATGTATTTAAATTGTTTTAATTTCGTAGCTAACGTTGTACCAGAATCCTTGACTAAAAAGGGAGAAGGATTAAATCGACGTCGAATAGCTCAAAATCCACAGTTTGTATTTCTATAATCCGAACCTAGTTGTTAATTGTTGTATTTTGATTTATTGCATATGGTAAATGGTTGAGGTGAGTATTTTGGCACTTTGATAGTGAATTGAAATTATAGTTGATTGAAATGGATTGAATTGGTATATATATATATATTATGAATGTATTGAATATGTGAATTTGAAATGAGTATATGTTTAAATGTGACAGGGTGCATATATGAGAATTGGATATTGGATGTATTTGTAAATGAAATGAAACCCTATTAACTATTTCAGGCTAAGTCAGATATAGATGGCATGCCATAGGATAGGAAGAGTTTAGGGATTTCTTTTACTTTGAGTCAATGAGGCACTGGGTGCCAATTTACTTCGGTTTAATCAATGAGACACTGGGTGTCAATTTATATAGTGCTGGGTGCAGTTATTACTTCAGATTTATTTGATGAGGCACTGGGTGCCAAACTGGTGTGTTGGTTGGATTTGTGTATCCGTCCGAGTCTGAGTCATGTTAATAGGGGTAAATAAATAATAAAGTTCTATAATTGATATTGAAATGACATGGTATGTGAAATGGAAATGAGATAGGGGATTGAAAATGAAATGTGAAATATGTTGCGAACAAATGAGATATATGAGTTATATACTTATGAATTGAATATGAAATGGATAATGTCATTGTTTAAACAAAATGTGGATTGATATGTGAAAAGCTATTTATATAGCAAGTGGTGTGAATTGAGATATTTGTTAAACAAATCAAATATGATAGCATGTGAAAATTGAGTATAGTATGAAATGTTATGGTAATATGCATGAATTTGAAATGATGGTATATGGTGATTGTAAGCTTAGACAATAGTATGTTCATATAATTCAAATTATGCATTCTTGTATCATTATGTCTTTAAATGTCCAGATTATAGAAATATCACTGAGTTTTTTTCAGCGTACAGTTTTGTTTTCTGTGCGCAGGTTAGGTACTTCTCTTTTGATCGCAGAATCAGCATCTAACAATGATCCTAACCTCAAATGTGGTGATGTTTACCTATTATAATGGCATGTACCTAGGATGTGTTAGTTGTTAGTGAATTTGGTATATGAGATGTAATTGAGTTTAAGTATAATGCTGGTTCGGTATATATATAAACTTATGTTCGTGTTTGAATTCATAATTTGGCATGTTATGTTGAGCCAAGGCTTGTTAGGTGTATTTGAATTTAAGTTTGATGTTTAGATGGTTATAATCTAGGCTAAATTGAGTGATTTTGGTATGTTTTAAACTTTGATTTGAATAATGCATTGTTGATAGGTTTTTATGATATAAATGTGGTACCAATGAGGCTACATTGGTTAGGCACCTAAGATGATTATTTTGGCATGTTTGGTGTATGTTTGATCGTATTTCGGATAGGTTAAGTGATTGGTTTTTAAGTTACTTAATGCCCAAGTAAGTAGGAAATGGTAAACTTGTTGTTTAAGGTACATTTTAGGTCCACACAGGCGTGTGACTTGGTTGTATGAGACACACAGCTGGGCGACACGACTGTGTGTCATCTGTAGAGTGTTCAGGGAATAAGTCAGCTAGCTCACGAGCATGTGAGGCCATTTCGAAAGTTACACTGCCTGGTACACGGGCGTGTGGCTTGGTCGTGTAACCCAAGTTAGAGAGTTACACGGGCTAGGACACAGTCGTGTGTCCCTATTTCGAGAGTTACACGACCTGAGACGAGGGCGTGTGTCTTAGCCGTGTGAGTCACATGGCCTAGCCACACGGCCGTGTGACCCCTGCAGTTGAATTTTTCTAACTTTTCCTCAATTTTTCAAATGTTCCCGATTTAGTCTCGAATCGTTTCTAAAGTGATTTTAAGGCATCAAGGACTTGAATAAGGGACGATATGCATGTTTAATGATGGATTATGTTATGATTATTGAAATGTTTTGAAATGAATAATTTAGGTTAAGTTTATTCAGTAATGCTCCGAAACCCTACTCCGGCGACAGATACGGGTTAGGGGTGTTACGAAAGTCACCATTTTAAATCGAATAATCATCCAAAAATGCATTAAAAATGAGGCTAAAACATGTTACTTTTGGCATTTATCAATATTCTTCTTCTTTCTTCTAGTGTTGCCACCGCCCTTCACTTCTCCTCCTCTCTTTTCTTTTTTTTGTCTTTCTAATCAGCATTTTTTTTTACTCTGGCCAAATAGTTGCTAGCATTTTTCACATTATTGTTGCCCCTTGAAGCCCCTCCATGTCATTTCTTTTATTCTTTATTTGTTGTCAATTCTGTGATCACCAGTCATCACAGATCTAAATTAGGTAGTGTAAGTTGGAGTTTATATCAGATCTAATGTCGATTTCTTTTATTTCATTTTCTATAATGGTCGAATAATGCTAATGTCATGGTCGAATTGCACATAATGATCTTTGTTGTGTAATTTTGTTTAAAAGACCAAATCTGAAAATCTCGGACCAATAGTGTAACACCCCTAACCCGTGACCATCACTGGATTAGGGTTAAGAGGCATTACTAATCTTTTCCGAACATTTCATATCAAATCACAACCAAACATAATAATTCACATTTATATAGTCCCTTAAATAGGTCAATGAGACCTTAAACACGTGTTAGAAAGGGGTCGAGACTAAACCGAACACATACGAAAATTTTCAAAAATTCAAACATTTTTCTAAGTTACAGAGGTCACACGCCCGTGTGGGTAGGCCGTGTGCCTCACACGGCCTCGGACACGCCCATGTTTCCAAGCCGTGGCAAAATAGGGCATACCTACTGACTTGTCCACATGGGCTGAGACACGCCCGTGTACCTCACCCGTGGTCGACACTGACTTGCACCATACGGCCAGTCATACGCCCGTGTGTCCAGCCCGTGGTCGAGCCTGACTTGTTTAAATTTGCAAACTCGAAAGACACGGTCGATCCACACATATGAACCGTCAACATTCAACTTCCAAGCCATATCACATGGCAAGGTCCAAACATTACAAAACATACCATAACTTCTAGCCTATACATGCCATATACCAAGTATATACATCTTCCAAAAGTACCAAAATAGATTGCCGATAGTGTGATAGAGTCGCTGACAATCCCCGTATCCGAGCTAGCTTTAAAGACACTGTAAAATAGAGTAAACTTCACACAGTAAGCTTAAGAGCTTAGTAAGTTCGTAACATAATACATTCAATTTAATAAATCAAATATATTATAAAAAATTAATCCATCACATAGTTCAACTCTCAAATATTCATACCATATCATCCATAGCTAATATACCCACTCAATCATTCATAATTCCATATACAATTTCATCAACCACAAAGGTTTAATACGTACCTTAGCCAACACATAGTTATTCACCTTCCATACTACTCAATGCTCGATATTACATCTCAATCAACCTTTGTGGTTCATTGGATTTAGTCGCACACTTAGTGCCAATTTTGTAGCCAAAGCATAAATGTCATCGCACACTTAGTGCCTATACTTAAAACCGAACTTATCTCGGTATCGGACACACAGTGCCAAATCAATAAGCCAAAACTTCTACTATTTCGAACACACAGTGCAAATCATCTCTGTCTCATTTCAAATTACGCACACATAGTGCCTCGTTTCTCAATTTTCATATATAACATTACTATTTCACTAACTATACAATTCATTCATTTCTCATCACATAGATATAAATTTAACAACTTGTATTATATCTGAACTTACCTCAGACGTCGAAATACTGAAACTAGCCGATCAATCGAGTACTTTGTCTTTGCCTCGATCTCTGTAACATCCTAGATTAGGGGTTCTGCATTTTTATGTGTTTGGTGTGCTTGGTTTGTTCTGCTTGTTATTTAGTTGTGTTTGGGAGTCCTGGTGAAGCTCGGGTTCAAGCCTGAGCCTTGGTAAAATTTTCTGTTTTGGGCATCTAAGGGGGAGAGCTAGTAGGAGCAGGCTTTAAGTCTTTTTGCTTGTGTTTGTTGACACAAAAAAGCTTGTGTCCAAGTGGGGGTGGCGTCACTTGTAGCAGCAGAAGGAGAGGAGTTCGAATCCTATAAGCCTCATAGTGGAGCTTTATTTTTGGCGACAGGAGGGAGAGAAGATGGATTTGGCAGGGACTCTTCAAGGATGATGGTTGAATGGGTCAATGCATTCAAATGGATGGACAAGAATGCTTGAAGGAATTTGAATTGGTCAAACCAATTTGAATGGGTGATAGGGAGTGAAATTAGGAGCAAAGCAAGGGATTTGATGATGGTGGAGGTGTTGGCCGATTGTGGGGTGCTTGAAGGGGGATTTCGGTTTAGGTTGCTAGGAGGTGAGTGTGCCGAAATTCCCATAGGTCTTAGGCAATTTGTTTTCATTTTGGCATTTTGGGTCATTAAGGGTGAGTGCCAATTTTTGCAAAGTCTCTTTGAGTTCTCTTTTTATTTTCTCTCATTTGCTTTTCCTACTTCTTCTTGTGCCGAAATTTGCAACTTCTTCTTTTCATCTCTTTTGCTTCTTTGACATTTAGCCAACCCTCTTCCACAAGTAGCTTGAACTTAGGTTTTCTTCTACTCATCTCTTTCACCTTTCTTCCTTCTCTTCTTTTCAAAAACCGAAACTCTCTTCTCCCCTACTTCTATCTTCTCTACCCGAAACATATTTCTCATTCTTTTCTCTGTTTCATTTCAACACATTTTCATCATAGCCAGATCTCCTTTGTCATCACACTAATCGAATCTTACACTTTTACTACTAGCCGAACATCGCGAACCTTTGGCCAGGAAGTCTTTTCAATCAGTTTCTGTTGATTAAGGTAAGGGGAGACTCTTTCGTTTCTTTCTTTATTTTCTCTCGACTCTGTGTGGCCATAGCCGAATGGCTATTTTATTTTGGGTGGTTAGATTTCGGCTAATCTCTTTTCCTTTCTTCTTCTTCTCTTATTTTGGGACGTTACTTCGGGAAACTCCATTAGCCGAGTGTTTGTAGTCCGAGGCTGGAGGGTCTGTTGATTGCCGAATCTGATCACTCCATTCAGGTTCTTAAGGTAAGGAGTTTCTTTAGTCTTATACGATTAGTCTCTCTTCCGTTTTACTCGGCTTTAATCAAATCTTTTGGTTAGCCAATCAAAGGGTTCTCTTAGAGTATTGATCAAGGTTTTTCATCATGGACATGAGTGCTAGCCAATCCAAGGAGAGTGCGTTTAAAGAGCCTGAGGGTAGTGTGCGAGTAGTCGCCAACCCGTCATTCAAACGACGTGCGGTGTCGGCAATTTGAGACTTTCCGCCAGGCTGTGGTAGGGAGCCGACATCTGCTTGGGATAGACAAATAGTCGTTATCCCTGCTAGTGAGAGCGTCGACGTAGAGAGTTTAGTTTTACGCATTATCAGGTGTGTAACGCTCACACTTTACTTTAGTAATTTTTGTTAATAACTGAGTTGGCTGAAAGCCGAAATGACTGCTTAGATAGTCGAGATACCCTTGGGGGTAAGGTTTGAGACATCGGGTAAGTTCTGCTATGATGATACTTTCGATTATATGCGTGTATGAATTAATTATCTGTTACACATTGAAAGTATGTTTGCATTCATTTTTAATATGATAAAATGAGCATGGGCTTTGGGATATGAATGAAAGGGGAAGTGTGAATCAGTGACTAATGTCACGGTGGTCTAAGAACCACGGTGGTTTGGAACCACGTATACATATATCAGTGACTTGTCTCGGTGGTCTGAGACCACAGTGGGTTGGCCTCACGTATACATATACTTATCAGAGATTGTCATGGTGGTCTGAGACCACGGTGGGTTGGCCCCACAATTATATATATATTAAGTGACTTTGTCACGAGTGGTCTGGGACCACGATGGTCTAGAACCACAGTGGCATAATGCCACGGGTGTTTGGATGATTCAGGTGACCTAGAGGATGGAAAACTAGGATGGGGTGGGCTGCATTGCATGCATGTGTTATATGCTATATTGAGTGGGCTAAGGCCCGATGTGCAACCGTGGGCTTAAGGCCAGATTGCGTTATAAGGGGATTTACACACTGAGTCTCGGTGACTCACCCTCTCGCTTAATTTTGCGGTAACCCTAGATCGCGGACTTGGAGCTGAGGCGGACTTGAGGTGGCCATGCAATATTTCTTTTTCGTAAACTTTCTTGCTTATTTTAAACGTATTTTTTAAATTTTGGGATTTTGCAATGTAATAAGGCCTCTACGACTTTAAATTGGGATTTTCCTTAACACTGCTATTATATATTTCTGAAGTGACAAACATGGAGTTTTTCTAAAATAAAAATATTACAATTATTTTTCTAAAAAGGTGTAACTACAAAGATGACAAGCGAATAAAAGTGTAAGCTAAATAATCCAGAGTTTTCTTAAGAACTCAACGTTGTTTTCAACTGTCACGTTTATAGAATCCCCAATTTCGGCTTCGTAAAATAAAATGATTTACGACTTTTAGTTCATGAAAGAGAAAATGGTGAGAAACTCTTGGATGAGATTTAAAATTTATTTTCAAGATAGAAACATTATTCAGAGAGTTTTTCCAAGCTTAAGTTTCCATCGAAATTTTATAAACTTCTCTTCCTGTAACATAACAAATTTGGTCGTAACGTATTGACCGGATTTGGGGTGTTACAATTATGGTATCAGAGCTCGGTTGCAAAACTAGGCTGTGGGTTAGGGGTTTAAAAATGTTTTCAAAAGTTGGTTTGGAAAATGGTTTAGAAAATAGCTATTTTCTGGAAGTGTGGCACATGAGTCTCCGGCACCAAATCCGCACGGTAAGCCTTCTGACTATTGGTTGATTTGTATGAAGTAATTGTATTGTGCTTTGATTGCTAGTGCTAAGAAATTCAACTTTAGAAAATGAGACTCTTAGGTATGCGATTTGCGAAAATCACTTCTAATACTATTTATATAAGCTATCAGTTAACAAACAGGGGAAGATGTACTAATTCATAAAAAATTTAATCAGATTAAGTCAAATTCGTAGTCATGAGCGCTAGAGGACGGGGACGTGGTATGCGAGGCCATGGTAGAGGTCGAGGAGTTGAGGCTAAACCCTCGGAATCAGGGCGTGGGCCAGAAGGTGAAGTGCCAGCATCACCAATTGCGAAAGCGGGATTTCAAGACCAAACTGGGGGAGATGATGCTGTGTCTCAAGCTATGTTGCGTGTTCTGGAGCGGGTTGCTGGAGCAAGCACGGGGTCAGTAGCTCGAAAATCTATTTCTGAGCGACTCCGAGCTAATGGGGCTGAGATGTTTAGGGGCATTTCTGCTGTGGCTCCTAACGTAGCTGTGTATTGGTTGGAAGCGGTTGAGCGGATCATGGACGACCTTGACTGTATCGCGGAGGAAAAGTTGAAAGGAGTTGTGTCTCTTCTTCGAGATGAGGCATACCAGTGGTGGCTCAAGGTAAGAGATGGTACATCAGCGGACCGTATTACCTGGGACTTCTTTAAGTCAGCGTTCCAGAGTAAGTATGTTGGAGCAAGCTATGTGGACGCTCAGAGGAAGGCATTTCTGAACTTGGTCCAGGGGAATAAGTCGGTTGCTGAATATGAGGCGGAATTCCTACGTTTAAGCCGTTATGCCCAGGGTATTGTTGCAACAGATCATGAGCATTGTGTTCGATTTGAGGATGGTTTGAGGGACGAGCTACGAGTACTGATAGCTCCGCAACGGGAGAGAGAGTTTGCTATTCTGGTTGAGAAGGCTAAGATAGCCAAAGAGGTGAAGCGATCTGAAAGGCAGAATCAAGATAAGGATACGGGTAGGAATAAAAGGAATTTTGGGTCGTCAGGATCAGCTGGGGGTTTCCAAAAGAGGCCTACGTTTGATGGGCCAAGTCGAGTTGCGAAGCCTGTTGCTGCTGGTCGGCCTCAGCAAAATGCTAGTTGTGGGAAGTTTCACTTGGGGGAGTGCTTGGCAAGAAGTAATGGATGTTACAGGTGTGGATCAGTATATCATCGGGTAAGGGACTATCCGCAAGAGCCAAACAGAGCGCGGTCAGTAGGTCAGGGTTATGTTCAGTCTGGAAGAGGTGGGCAGCAACCACCGAGAGGTCGTGGTCCGATTAGGGGAGGAAATGGTTTTGGTCGAGGGCGTGGAGCACCGGGCAGATGTGTTGGGAATATAGATGCGAGACAGCCTGGGTTGGTTTACGCAGCTAGAGGCCGAGAGGAGGGCGATACACTGGACGTCATAACTGGTACGTTCCTTATTTTTGGTTTGCCCTATACCGCACTGATAGATATTGGGTCGACGCATTCGTATGTTGCTAGTAATGTGTCTTGAACTTTGAACATAGAATCTGAGGTTGCTTCTAGAGAAATGACTGTGATTAGCCCTTTAGGATAATTTGTAGTGGTGAACAAACTATTTAGGAGTGTGCCTTTAGAAGTCCAAGGGATTATTTTCCCGGCTGATTTGATGGAATTATCGTTTGGCGAGTTTGACTTGATTTTAGGTATGGACTGGTTAGTTAAGTATCGAGAAAACTTGGACTGTGCTGCTAAGCGCATGATACTGAAGACTCGTAAGGATAAGGAGGTGTTGGTGATAGGTGAGAGAAGGAATTACCTGTCCAATGTGGTGTCTGCTTTAAAAGCTGAAAAGATGGTGAGAAAAGGGTGTGAGGCTTTCCTAGCTTTCGTCAGTGCGTTGGAAGCCAAGGAGTTGTCTGTAAGAGATGTTAGAACGGTGAAGGAATTCTACGATGTTTTTCCAGAAGAGCTTCCAGGGTTACCTCCAGATCGTGAGGTGGAGTTCGGCATTGATCTTCTTCCGGGAACAGCTCCGGTGTCCATTGCTCCATATAGGATGGCGCCGAAGGAGCTGGTGGAACTTAAAGCTCAAATTCAGGAACTGTTGGACTGTGGTTTTATCCGACCAAGTGTGTCCCCGTGGGGAGCACCGGTGTTATTCGTCAAGAAAAAGGATGGGACGATGTAGATGTGTATTGACTATAGGCAATTGAACAAGCTGACGATTAAAAACAAGTACCCGTTACCAAGGATTGACGACCTGTTCGATCAGCTGCGAGGCACTTCTGTCTTTTCGAAGATAGACTTGAGGTCAGGTTATCATCAGCTTAAGGTCAAGGAGGCAGATATTTATAAGACTACTTTTCGAACTCGTTATGGTCACTATGAGTTCTTGGTGATGCTGTTTGGGTTGACAAATGCACCAGCTACATTTATGGATATGATGAACAGGGTATTCCAACCCTACTTGGACCGGTTTGTCGTAGTGTTCATAGATGATATCTTGGTATATTCAAGGATGGAGGAGGAGCACGATTCGCATCTTCGAATTGTTCTGCAAATTTTGAGGGAAAAGCAACTGTTTGCCAAATTCAGCAAGTGTGAATTTTGGTTGAGAGAAGTTACTTTTCTGGGGCATGTTGTGTCTGCCGAGGGAATTAGGGTTGATCCCCGAAAGATTGAAGCTGTTTTAGATTGGAAACCACCAAAGTCTGTAGTGGAAATCTGAAGTTTTCTGGGGTTAGCTGGGTACTACAGAAGGTTTTTTGAAGGATTTTCGTTAATAGCTACACCTTTAACCAAGTTGTTACGGAAAGGGGTATCGCTTTCCAGTCGATAAGCGCAGGAAAGCTTTGAGAAGTTGAAAAGGATTTTGACGAAGGCACCAGTGTTGATTCAGCCTGAGGCTGGGAAGGAGTTTGTTGTCTACTGTGGTGCGTCGCACACAGGTTTAGGATGTGTGTTGATGCAAGAAGGGAAAGTGGTAGCATATGCGTCTCGGCAATTGAGACCTCATGAAGTGAACTATCCCACGCATGATTTGGAGTTAGGCTGCAGTAGTGTTCACTCAAGATTTGGAGGCACTACTTGTATAGAGAGAAGTCGGTTATCTACACCAATCATAAGAGCACAAGTATCTCCTTACCTGCATGAGTTGAATTTAAAGCGTGGAGGTGGATTGAATTGTTAAAGGATTACGATTATTCGATTGAGTATCACCCAGGTAAAGCTAATGTAGTGGCAGATGCGTTAAGCCGTAAGGTGATATGTGATTTGAGGGCAATGTTTGCTCTTCTCAGTTTGTATTATGATGGGAGCTTGTTAGCTGAACTTCAAGTGAAGCCTTCATGGGTAAGTCAGGTTAAAGAGAAGCAGTTGTCAGATAAATCGTTAAGTTCTAGATTTCAGCAAGTGGAAAGTGGTGAGACAGAAGACTTTAGTTTGAACAGTGATGGGGTATTGTGCTTTTGTGGAAAGGCTTGTATGCCGAAGGATTCTGAGTTAAGATAGAAAATTCTATAGAAAGCGCATAGTAGTCCATATGTTATGCATCCCGGTGGGAGTAAAATGTATCGTGACTTGCGGGGACAGTTTTGGTGGCCAGGTCCGAAACAATAAGTTACCGAGTTTGTTAGTAAGTGTTTGACGTGTCGTGAGTAAAGGCGAACATCGGTTGCCTTCGGGGTTGCTACAACAAAGAAGATTCCACTTTGGAAGATGGATAGGATAACTATGGACTTTGTTAGTGGGCTACCTCTTACGCCTACTAGAAAAGATTCAGTGTGGGTAATTGTCGATCGGTTGACGAAGTCCGCTCACTTCATACCGGTTCGTGTTGATTACTCGCTGCAGAAGTTATCCAAGCTGTATGTAGCAGAGATTGTGAGGTTACATGGGGTACCAGTGTCTATCATATCAGACAGAGACCCCAGGTTTACATCACGGTTTTGGAAAGCATTGCAAAAAGCGTTGGGTACAAGATTGGATTTCAGTATAGTGTTTCATCCACAGACTGATGGTCAGTCAGAGAGGGTAATCCAGATTCTGGAAGATATGCTGAGAGGCTGTGTTATCGACTTCAGGGTAGTTGGGAAGAATTTCTACCGTTGGCAGAATTCGCGTACAACAATAGCTAACAATCCAGTATCCAGATGGCACCCTACGAAGCGTTGTATGGTCGTAAGTGTCGTACTCCTACCTTCCGGCCGATTTGGGTGAGCGGCGCTTGTTGGGTCCCAATTAGTTTCGAAAGCAGAGGAAAAGGTTAAGTTAATTCGGGCTCGGTTAAAAGAAGCTTCAGACAGGCAGAAATCTTATGCGGATCTAAAGCGTAAGGAAATAGAATTTGCAGTGGGTGATCGGGTTTTTCCGAAAGTCTCACCTTGGAAGAAGGTTTTAAGGTTTGGACGGAAGGGCAAGTTGAGCCCCAGGTTTATCGGGCCTTATCAAGTGTTGAAGCGTGTGGGACCAGTAGCTTATCAGCTCGAGTTACCTCCGGAGTTGAGTTGGATACATGATATATTTCATGTCTCAATGTTAAGGTGCTACCGTTCAGATCCATCTCACATAGTGCCGGTGGAAGAAATTGAAGTAAGACCTGATTTGTCTTTTGAGGAAGAACCAGTTCAAATCTTAGATCGAGATGTTAAAGTATTGAGAAGGAAGTCAGTTCCGTTGGTTAAAGTATTATGGCGGAATCATGGTTCAGAGGAAGCCACTTGGGAGCGAGAGGATGTGATGCGACAGTAATACCCTCACCTCTTTTAATCAGGTAAATTTTGAGGCCGAAATTTCTTTAAGAGGGGTAGAACTGTAACATCCTAGATTAGGGGTTCTGCATTTTTATGTGTTTGGTGTGCTTGGTTTGTTCTGCTTGTTATTTAGTTGTGTTTGGGGGTCCTGGTGAAGCTCGGGTTCAAGCCTAAGCCTTGGTAAAATTTTCTGTTTTGGGCATCTAAGGGGGAGAGCTAGTAGGAGCAGGCTTTAAGTCTTTTTGCTTGTCTTTGTTGACACAAAGAAGCTTGTGTCCAAGTGGGGGTGGCGTCACTTGTAGGAGCAGAAGGAGAGGAGTTCGAAACCTATAAGCCTCATAGTGGGGCTTTATTTTTGGCGACAGGAGGGAGAGAAGATGGATTCGACAGGGACTCTTCAATGATGATGGTTGAATGGGTCAATGCATTCAAATGGATAGATAAGAATGCTTGAAGGAATTTGAATTGGTCAAACCAATTTGAATGGGTGATGGGGAATGAGATTAGGAGCAAAGCAAGGGATTTGATGATGGTGGAGGTGTTGGCCGATTGTGGGGTGCTTGAAGGGGGTGATTTCGGTTTAGGTTGCTAAGAGGTGAGTGTGTCGAAATTCCCATAGGTCTTAGGCAATTTGTTTTCATTTTGGCATTTTGGGTCATTAAGGGTGAGTGCCGATTTTTGCAAAGTCTCTTTGAGTTCTCTTTTTGTTTTCTCTCATTCGTTTTTCCTACTTCTTCTTGTGCCAAAGTTCGCAACTTCTTCTTTTCATCTCTTTTGCTTTTTTGACATTTAGCCAAACCCTCTTCCACCTGTTAGCTGAACTTTGGTTTTCTTCTACTCATCTCTTTCACCTTTCTTCCTTCTCTTCTTTTCAAAAACCGAAACTCTCTTCTCCCCTACTTCTATCTTCTCTAGCCGAAACATATTTCTCATTCTTTTCTCTGTTTTGTTTCTACACATTTTCATCATAGCCGAATCTCCTTTGTCATCACACTAATCGAATCTTACACTTTTACTGCTAGCCGAACATCGCGAACCTTTGGCCAGGAAGTCTTTTCAATCGGTTTATGATTAAGGTAAGGGGAGACTCTTTCGCTTTCTTTCTTTATTTTCTCTCGACTCAGGTGTGGCCATAGCTGAATGGCTATTTTGTTTTGGGTGGTTAGATTTCGGCTAATCTCTTTTCCTTTCTTCTTCTTCTCTCGTTTTTGGGACGTTATTCGAGAAACTCCATTAGCCGAGCATTTGTAGTCCGAGGCTGGAGGGTCTGTTGATTGCCGAATCTGATCACTCCATTCGGGTTCTTAAGGTAAGGAGTTTCTTTAGTCTTATACGATTAGTCTCTCTTCCGTTTTACTCGGCTTTAATCTAATCTTTTGGTTAGCCAATCAAAGGGTTCTCTTTGAGTATTGATCAAGGTTTTTCATCATGGACATGAGTGCTAGCCGATCCAAGGAGAGTGCGTTTAAGAAGCCTGAGGGTAGTGTACGAGTAGTCGCCAACCCGTCATTCAAACGACGTCCGGTGTCAGCAGTTCGAGACTTTCCGCCAGGCTGTGGTAGGGAGCCGACATCTGCCTGGGATAGACAAATAGCCGTTATCCCTGCTAGTGAGAGCGTCGACGTAGAGAGTTTAGTTTTACGCGTTATCAGGTGTGTAATGCTCACACTTTACTTTAGTAATTTTTGTTAATAATTGAGTTGGCTGAAAGCCGAAAAGACTGCTTAGATAGTCGAGATACCCTTAGGGGTAAGGTTGGAGACATCGGGTAAGTTCTGCTATGATGATACTTTCGATTATATGCGTGTATGAATTAATTATCTGTTACACATTGAAAGTATGTTTGCATTCATTTTTAATATGATAAAATGAGCATGGGCTTTGGGATATGAATGAAAGGGGAAGTGTGAATCAGTGACTAATGTCACGGTGGTCTAAGAACCACGGTGGTTTGGAACCACGTATACATATATCAGTGACTTGTCTCGGTGGTCCGAGACCACGATGGGGTTGGCCTCACGTATACATATACTTATCGAGAGATTGTCATGGTGGTTCGAGACCACGGTGGGTTGGCCCCACAATTATATATATATTAAGTGACTTTGTCACGAGT
Source organism: Gossypium sturtianum (assembly GCA_025698515.1). Lineage (NCBI taxonomy): Eukaryota > Viridiplantae > Streptophyta > Magnoliopsida > Malvales > Malvaceae > Gossypium > Gossypium sturtianum. Next base: position 123,096,953 of record CM046952.1, read on the forward strand.
GGTCCAGGGACCACGATGGTCTAGAACCACGGTGGCATAATGCCACGGGTGTTTGGATGATTCGTGTGACCTAGAGGATGGAAAACTAGGATGGGGTGGGCTGCATTGCATGCATGTGTTATATGCTATATTGAGTGGGCTAAGGCTGATGTGCAACCGTGGGCTTAAGGCCGATTGCGTTATAAGGGATTTACACACCGAGTCTCGGTGACTCACCCTCTCGCTTAATTTTGCAGGTAACCCCTAGATCGCGGACTTGGAGCCGAGGCGGACTTGAGGTGGCCATGCAATATTTCTTTTAAGTAAACTTTCTTGCTTATTTTAAACGTATTTTTTTAATTTTGGGATTTTGCAATGTAATAAGGCCTCTACGACTTTAAATTGGGATTTTCCTTAACATTGCTATTATATATTTCTGAAGTGACAAACATGGAGTTTTTCTAAAATAAAAATATTACAATTATTTTTCTAAAAAGGTGTAACTACAAAGATGACAAGCGAATAAAAGTGTAAGCTAAATAATCCGGAGTTTTCTTAAGAACTCAACGTTGTTTTCAACTGTCACGTTTATAGAATCCCCAATTTCGGCTTCGTAAAATAAAATGATTTACGACTTTTAGTTCATGAAAGAGAAAATGGTGAGAAACTCTTGGATGAGATTTAAAATTTATTTTCAAGATAGAAACATTATTCAGAGAGTTTTTCCAAGCTTAAGTTTCCATCGAAATTTTATAAACTTCTCTTCCTGTAACATACCAAATTTGGTCGTAACGTATTGACCGGATTTGGGGTGTTACAATTATGGTATCAGAGCCCGGTTGCAAAACTCGACTGTGGGTTAGGGGTTCAAATTTGTTTTCAAAAGTTGGTTTGGAAAATGGTTTAGAAAATAGCTATTTTCTGGAAGTATGGCACATGAGTCTCCGGCACCAAATCCGCACGGTAAGTCTTCTGACTATTGATTGATTTGTATGAAGTAATTGTATTGTGCTGTGATTGTTAGTGCTAAGAAATTCAACTTTAGAAAATGAGACTCTTAGGTATGCGATTTGCGAAAACCACTTCTAATACTATTTACATAAGCTATCAGTTAACAAACAGTGGAAGATGTACTAATTCATAAAACTTTTAATCAGATTAAGTCAAATTCGTAGTCATGAGCGCTAGAGGACGGGGACGTGGTATGCGAGGCTGTGGTAGAGGCCGAGGAGTTGAGGCTAAACCCTCGGACTCAGGGCGTGGGCCAGAAGGTGAAGTGCCAGCATCACCAATTACGGAAGCGGGATTTCAAGACCAAACTGGGGGAGACGATGCTGTGTCTCAAGCTATGTTACGTGTTCTGGAGCAGGTTGCTGGAGCAAGCACGGGGTCAGTAGCTTGAAAATCTGTTTCTGAGCGACCCCGAGCTAATGGGGCTGAGATGTTTAGGGGCATTTCTGCTGTGGCTCCTAACGTAGCTGAGTATTGGTTGGAAGCGGTTGAGCGGATCATGGACGACCTTGACTGTACCGCGGAGGAAAAGTTGAAAAGAGTTGTGTCTCTTATTTGAGATGAGGCATACCAGTGGTGGCTCACGGTAAGAGATGGTACATCAGCGGACCGTATTACCTGAGACTTCTTTAAGTCAGCGTTCCAGAGTAAGTATGTTGGAGCAAGCTATGTGGACGCTCAGAGGAAGGCATTTCTGAACTTAGTCCAGGGGAATAAGTCGGTGGCTGAATATGAGGCGGAATTCCTACGTTTAAGCCCTCTGCTTAATTTTGCAGGTAACCCCTAGATCGCGGACTTGGAGCTGAGGCGGACTTGAGGTGGCCATGCAATATTTCTTTCTCGTAAACTTTCTTGCTTATTTTAAACGTATTTTTTTAATTTTGGGATTTTGCAATGTAATAAGGCCTCTACGACTTTAAATTGGGATTTTCCTTAACACTGCTATTATATATTTCTGAAGTGACAAACATGGAGGTTTTCTAAAATATATTACAATTATTTTTCTAAAAAGGTGTAACTACAAAGATGACAAGCGAATAAAAGTGTAAGCTAAATAATCCGGAGTTTTCTTAAGAACTCAACATTGTTTTCAATCATCACGTTTATAGAATCCCCAATTTCTAGCCAGTAAAATAAAATGATTTACGACTTTTAGTTCATCAAAAAGAAAATGGTGAGAAACTCTTGGATGAGATTTAAAATTTATTTTCAAGATAGAAACATTATTCAGAGAGTTTTTCCTAGCTAAAGTTTCCATCGAAACTTTATAAACTTCTCTTCCTGTAACATACCAAATTTGGTCGTAACGTATTGACCGGATTTGGGGTGTTACAATCTTGATCTGAATCTCTCCTTTCTTGGTCTATACATATTCAAATTTAACTCATTCAATCACCAATTCATTCAATTTAGTCCAAACACACATATTTAGGGCATTTTGCAAAATAGCCCTCACATTTTCACATTTCGACACTTTAGTCCCTAATTCATAAAATCACAAAATACACATAATTTCATTATACCATGCTTAGGCCGAATTCTCCTTATACTTGTACAAGCCCATATATTTCATTTATTTCACATTTTAGTCCTCCAATTTTTTATTTTCACAATTTAGCCCAATTTACTCAATTTCACCAAAAATCCAAATACACCATCAATTAACAGCACAAAGTTTTCATATTCCACCAACTAACTAACAGTTAACCCAACCTAAGCTTTCATATTCCACCAACTAACAGCACAAAGTTCACATATTCATCAATGGCATATCTCAAAATCACCATCAATTTCTAAAATTAAAGCATGGGTTTGAAAGAACACGAAGCAACGATTACAAAAACATAGAAATTATAAAAAAACTGAGCTTGAAACATACATTAACCAAAGACACAAATGGCCGAACCCTAAAACTCTTTTCCTTTCTTTTTCTTTAGCAAATTTCGGCAAGATGAACATGATAATTCCTTTAATTTATGTTTTGTTTTATTATAAAAGCTTTAATACTCTATTTACCAAATTAACCTTTTTATTTTCATTTATATTCCACTATCTCTTGGTTTTTATGTCCATCTATTCTTTTAATGGTTTATTAACATCATAAGGACTCTCACTTTAATAAGCCATGCCAAAATAGTACTTTAACAATCAGCACTCAGCTTTTACATTTTATGCGATTAAGTCCTTTTTGCTAATTAAGCACATAATCGATAAAATTTTCACACATGTTCAATCACATATTATAAACACCAAAAATAATATTAAAATATTTTTTCAATCTCGGATTTGTTGTAACACCCCTTACCCGTGTTCTACGCCAGAACCAGGCTCAAGGCGTCACCTTAATAAAGTTCTCTTAATCGCCACTTAGACCTATCATGACTACTCTCTCTAGTTGTAACATCCTTAAATAGGGGCTATTGTGTTTAAATTGTTCTTGCATGTGTATGTATTGATTGTGGTATTAATTGAGGTGTTCTAGGGTCTAGGTATAAGCCGAGGGTAGGCCCGAGCTATAAGAAAAATTTTGTTTTTAAGCTTTGGTCAAGGGGAGCTGAAGGAGCGAGGGGTTAAATATATTTCGGGGTGAAATCAAGCACAAGAATTGGCTTGGGAAAGTGGCAAGGAGGCGCCACTTAGGGCCTTGAGAGTGACGCCACATGCAGGGAAGGGGGAGCTCAGGTTCGAGCAGCGGAGATCCCATTTTCTGCTTACCATTTTGACACCAAGGAGGGAAGAGTTGTGCTCAGCTCAAACTCTGTCAGATTTGTTGATTAAGTCAAATTAATTTAAACTGGTGGAGAAGAGAAAATTTAGGAGCTTGTGGAATTCAAACACATTTGAATTGTTGGTCAGGAGAAATTTGAGGTGTTTGCCAAATCTTGAATAGTGGAGGAGGAGTGTTCGGTTGGGGAACTTGCTAGGTGTGCCGTCCCTCTATAGTTAGCTTAGGAGGACATTTTCGGCTAGTCTAGGCTATAGTGCATTCGGTTGAGAAGCAAACCGAAACTCTTCTTTGCTAATCGATTTTCTCTTAATGCACCATGTTGAAGCAAAAGCCAAAATCCCTTTTTGTACCTGTCGATATCTCTTGAAAGCACCTAGCCGAATGTCCGCCTAAACTTCCTTAGTTTTATTTCTTTTTCTTCTTCTTCTCAAGTGCTTGGCCGAATCTCCTTCTCTCCCATCTCTCTTTTTTTTCTCTCAGAATTGTTCAAAACCGCATCAACAGTCTCTTCTTCTCAAATCAACAACTTTCCTTTCTCTTCATTCTCTCTTGTGCCGAATCTTCTTCTTTTTCTTCCTCCTTTTTGCCGAAACTCCCTTAATCTCTTTTCTCTAAACCAAAGCCGAATACCATTCATCTTTCTCCCATTCTCTCCTTTCACTTTAGCCGAATCTTATTTGCTTTTCTCTTCTTTCAGCCATAGCCGGATCACATTGAAGTCCATCACCATTGCCGAAATCTCCCTACTTCTTTCTTGTTTTATTTTGGCTGAATATCAACCAAGCATAGATCTCCCTTGGTTCTTCTCTAATCGGATTTGAAGAGGGTAAGTAATCTTGGCTGAAACAATATTCTTACTTTCTCTTTTTTCTCTGTCGACATGTGTAGACAAAAGCCGAATTTTGGCATTTGTCTTGGCTTTTAATCGACCATGCAATTGGTTTCTTATAGGACCATCGAGATTTTGAAGCAGTAGATTAGGGTCATCTATTTCCTGTCAAGCAATTTCGGTAAGTCAGTGGTAAGGTTTCATGCCGATTCAATCTGAAAAGCCAAAGGCTATCAAGATTAAGTGTTAATGTTGGCCGATTGTAGGGGAAAGATCAGTCTCGCACATCTCGGGTTGTGGTTAGCGTTCGAAAGGCAGTAAGGTGAGGGTTGTGTTTGGTTGTGCGTTATCTCACCCTTCGGGATTTGGTAGTATAGCCGAATGGCTTTTGCTAATGATCTTAGTGTGGGCCGAATGTAGGAAAAGGGGATCTAGTGCGATAGATCGGGACCTTCGGGATCGATGTCATCGCGTTAATGTCATCAGTGTGTGTAACGCTTACACACTTTGTTAGTATGATATGTTTATTATGTTACTTCGTAATAGCCATTGAAACCGTGAGTTATGCCTTGTGGGCATGAGCGTGGACTTCGGGTAAGTCCCCGATTATGGATCTCGATATATGCTATCATGTCATTGTTTAATGCTATGCCATGTGTTATTTGCATCATCATACGTTATTATGCCATGATTGATATGGACATGGTGGTGGGATTGTTGAGAGGAGGGGGAAAAATGATTTGGACTGTCACCAGTGGTTTTGACCACACGACGGGTTGGCCCCGTCTTTGATATTATTAGTTGTGACTAAGTCCCAGTGGTATTGACCACCAGTGGTTTTGACCACATATATGATATTGTGACTACGGTCACCAGTGGTTTTGACCACATATGGATATTGTGACTCGTCCCAGTGGTTTGGTACCACGATGTTGGCCCCCACATGATTGATACGGGATTGTCATCAGTGGTTTTGACCACACGATGGGTTGGCCCCATCACTTGATTTGTGACTACGGTCACCAGTGGTTTTGACCACCAGTGGTTTTGACCACACGGGGTAGATAAAGGAGATCGGATGGTTAGGTTATGGGGTTGCATGATTTGCATGTTTTATTGATGATTTGCGTAAGTGTTTGCACTATCGGGTTGGGGATTTATACACTGAGTCTCGGTGACTCAACCCTTCCCTTATATTTTGCAGATGAGGCATAGATCGCGGATATGGAGCCGGGGAGGACTCGAGGTGGCCATGCATCTAAATTTCGGGTTTAACTTTAAATTACTACTTCGGGTTATATTTTACTTAAATTTGGTTTTGGTTTTTTTTTGTAATAAGGCCGCTAAGAATTATTTTGGGTTTTATTTCTGGATTTTATTTTACCTACCTTATGCTTGTGATTAACAATTTGATATTGCTTAAGTAACCGGATAAATAGCAACGTTTTCAAAAACTATACTCTATTTCGGGATTTTCAAACGTTACCATCGGGTAACATTATTCATAGGGTAATAACAAAGGTAATATAGATGGTTTTCAAACCTAAATTTTCAAACAACTACAAAGGCAAATGGTTTTAAACTTGACTATATTCAAACTCACTCGGTTTTTAATAAGTATCGAAAGGTTTTCCAAAACTAGAAACAGCAATTGGATGTTCCAAACTTATTTTTCGGATTTTAAAACAACACAAAAACGATTTCAACGTCACTTCATACGGAATTTTCTAAACCTTAAAATGATAACAGTGTTTTCAATAGAAATAAATCGGCAAACTTGTTTTTCTTAAAACGTTTTCACTCCACAATATGCCAGATTCGGTCGTGGTGTGTTGACCGGGTTTGGGGTGTTACACTAGTCGCCTTAACAACCTCGTTCTCGACTTACGAGACCTCACTCATACACACGAAGACTCTCGAGACTATACCGAAACTTTTTCTTTTGACCTTTTCATATTTTCCCTTTTATACAGGGCTCACACGCCCGTGTAAAAGGTGACATGCCCGTGTGTAGACACACACGCCCATGCTCCTCAACAATGGTGAATACAGACTACACGCACACGGTCTCAAGGCCTAGTCACACGCCCGTGTTTGACACCCGTGGACGACACTGACTTGGGTCACACGACCTGGACACACACCCATATGACTGGTCCGTGGTCGCCTCTGACTATTTCCCCATGGCCTAGGCACGCCCGTGTGCTTTAACCGTGTGACCATTCAAATTCCAATTTCAAGGTGCAGACTTCACATGACCTGGGCACATGCCCATGGCTTGATCGTGTGTCACACACGGCCTAGACACACGCCCGTGTGCCTACCCATGTGGACCCCTATAGCTTATCCCACATGAATCCATCCAACATACTAATGAACATCTCATAAATTCAACATGAACTCCCATAGATAACTTTGTAATTTCATAAATGGTGAAATGAGCCATCATGCATGGCAATTTACAAATTAATTGACTTAACAAGAGCCAATACACCTTTGGCCAAAATAACAAAATAATTTAGCTAGTCTAGCCCCTATACATGCCATTTACAAAATCATTAAGTCTAGGTATACCGAGATGAGCTGATAGTGTGGGCGGTCTCCTGGTTATTGGCGTACTCCGGCTCGGCTCTTAAGCTCTATAAAACAAGGGATAGTAAGGAGAGTAAGCTTTAAGCTTAGTAAGTTTACATGTAAACAATATAACATTTTAACATGTAATAAACACTTTCATAGCATTATTTATTAGGCAAGAAATAATCTACATTCAAGATCATGCTTACTCATTTCTTCCATTCACACATTCCAACCACATCTAAAGCATAATGCATACATTCGTTAACGGTTTCCCTGCACTTAGCATCACAAGGTCACATAATACAACACATCACTATATCAAAATACATTTCTCATATTCACATTACTCGGTGGTTTCGCACTTAGCCCACCAAAAGGTTAGTCACGGTGGTATCGCACACAGCCCACCAAATGATTAATTAAGGTGGTATCGCACACAGCCCACCAAATGATTAATTACGTGGTATCGCACACAGCCCACCAAATGATTAATTACGGTGGTATCGCACATAGCCCATCGTAATTTAGCAACAAAGTGGTATCGCACTTAGCCCACAATAAAGTATTAATATAACACACTTACATTTCCATTCCATCATTCATATTAGAGTTATTCAATAACTACCACTTTTTATCTACTTGAATCATATATATTCTCAAATGTGTCATGCGCTAATTCACAACAATAATGTGCATATAAAATGCATCATTTACACGTTAACTTACCTCGGTGCAAAACGTGTTGATTTGCGGTTTACTCCGTAACCTTGCCTTTTCCCCGGTCAAGATTAATCCCTCATTCTTCTTGATCTATAACAATAAAATTCATTTATTTAAAACATTTTACGATCATGATGCACCAAAATCTATACTTAGGCAAAATGAAAATTTTGCCCTTATACCACGGCAAATTTACGATTTTGCCCCTAAGCTCGTGAATCATTTTTCACCACATTTTCTAAATAAACAAGCATAGATGAACATTTATTTCTCTTACAACTACTCACCATTCCACCTTTTTCATGCATTTATGACACAAATTAAATCTTTGCATTCAAGACCTATTTAGGTGTTTTCATGCTAACACCATTCATAAAAGTTGTCTCTCACCTCCCTAACATTCATTTTCTTCCATAAAAACTCAGCTATCAACATAATTTCTCTCATGGTAAGTCCCTAGACTTTCAACCATATCACAAATTAGTCCCCTCAATAGTTAGCTTAAGCTTTGGGGACTCCTAAAGTACAAAAATCATCAAAAATAACCATCAAATTGACTTACTAGCAAGGAGATGGCTTGGCTGAAAGTTTGAACTCCCAAATGCCCTATTTCCTCTTCAATTTTCGGTAGAAAGAGATGAATGAATAGTAAAAGATGATAGTTTTTCTTTTCACTTTATTTTATTCATCTTTTCTCACCTAATTCACCCAATTTTGACCAAGAATTAAATGCCCTTGTCTCCCCCATGCACATGGCCGGCCATCACTATATAAATGGCCTAATTGCACTTTAAAATCCTCCAAATTACATTCTATAGCTACTAGGTACCTCTACCTTATAAAGTAGAACTCTCGCACTTTATGCGATTTAGTCCTTTTTCGTAATTAAGCATGCTATCACTCAAATTAAAACACCAAAATTTTCCTGCCTCCATATAATCATGCTACAACACATAAATTAACATCAAGATAATTTTCCTCGACCTCGGATTAGTGGTCTCAAAACCACTGTTCCGACTAGCCCCAAAATCGGGCTGTTACAACTCCCCCCTTTTGGGATTTTCGCCCTCGAAAATCTTACCGGTAAAGAGGTTTGGATATTGCTCTCTCATGGCTTCCCCTGGTTCCCACGTAGCCTCTTTTACATCGTGTTTTTGCCACAACACTTTTACTAAGGCTATGTCCTTATTCCTCAACTGTTTCACTTCTCGAGCCAAGATTTTAATCGGCTCTTCCACATATGTCATATCCGGTCTTATCTCAATTTCTGTTGGAGGAATCACATGCGAAGGATCGGAACGATAACACCTTAGCATTGATACATGGAACACATTGTGAATTTTCTCTAACTCTACCGGTAAAGTCAACCGATATGCCACTGGCCCAATCCTTTTGGTAATCTCATACGGCCCTATGAATCTCGGACTCAATTTACCTTTTTGACCAAATCTCAATATTTTCTTCCACGGCGACACTTTCAGAAATACCTTGTCTCCTACTTGGAACTCAATTTATTTTCTTTTCAAATCCACATACGACTTTTTCCGATCCGAAGCAGCCTTCAGACTATCCCGGATAACTTTCACTTTCTCCTCAGTCTCTTTAACTAAATCAATTCCATGAATTTGCTTCTCTCTCAGCTTGGTTCAATACAAAGGAGTCCGACACTTACGACCATACAAGGCTTCATACGGTGCCATCTGTATGCTCGACTGATAACTATTATTGTAAACGAATTTGACCAAGGGTAGGTATCTTTCCCAACTACCTTCGAACTCTAACACACAATATCGGAGCATATCCTCAAGAACTTGGATTACTCTCTCAGACTGACCATCAGTTTGAGGATGAAATGCAGTACTAAAATTCAACCTCGTACCCAAAGCCTCCTGTAACTTCTTCCAAAACCTCAAAGTAAATCTCGGGTCTCTGTCCGAGATAATAGATACAGGCACTCCATGTAATGTTACTACCTCTGCAACATACAACTCGGCCAACTTCTCTAGTGAATAATCAATACGCACAGGTATAAAATGAGCCGACTTCGTTAATCTATCAACAATAACCCACACAGCATCTCTGGTCTTCAGAGTCATAGGCAAGCCCGTAATAAAATCCATGGTAATTCGATCCCACTTCCACTCGGGAACCATCACTGGCTGAAGTAATCCCGATGGCACTTGATGCTCCGCTTTCACTTGTTGACAAATTAGATATCTTGTTACATACTCCGAGATGTCTCTTTTCATTCTCGGCCACCAATATAATTTCTTTAGATCATTATGCATTTTCGTGCTGCCCGGGTGTACTGACAAATAACTACTATGTGCTTCCCGTAAAATTTCTCGGATCAACTCGTTATCTTTAGGCACACAAATTCTATCATGGAACATTAAGCAACCATCCGAACTCACCCGGAATTCAGAATTAATTCCTGATTCACACTTAGCTCTTTTAGCTAGTATCTCGCTATCATTCCTTTGAGCCTCACATATTCGTTGAACAAGTAGTGGTCTAGCTCTCAACTCGGCTAGTATAGCACCATCATCGGAAAATGACAAACTCGTGCTCATAGCTCCCAAAGCATACAAGGATTTTCTACTTAAAGCATCTGCAACTACATTCGCTTTCCCCGGGTGGTAATCGATCACTAGCTCATAGTCCTTCAATAATTCAAGCCACCGTCGTTGCCATAAGTTTAATTCCTTTTGATCCATCAGGTACCACAAACTCTTATGATCCGTGAAGATTCGGCACTTCTCACCATATAAGTAATGTTGCCAAATCTTTAACGCGAAAATAATTGTGGCCAACTCCAGGTCATGAGTCGGATAATTCTTCTCATGTGGTTTTAGTTGTCTCGAGGCGTAAGCGATTACTTTACCCTCTTGCATCAACACACAACCGAGACCATTTAACGATGCGTCACTGTAGACCACAAACTCCTTTCACGACTTAGGTTGTACCAAAACCGATGCCTCTGTCAACAACATTTTCAATCTCTCGAAACTCTGTTGGCATTTTTCAGTCCATTCAAACTTAAAATCCTTGTGTAATAGTTTCGTCATTGGAGTAGCAATCATAGAAAATCCCTTCACGAACCACCTATAGTACCCCGCTGAACCCAAAAAGCTTCTAACTTCTGACACGTTCCTCGGCGGTTTCCACTCCACAATAGCCGAGACCTTTCCCAGATCAACTCTAATACCTTCTCACGACACAATATGTCCTAGGAATCCTACCTCTCGAAGCCAAAACTCACTCTTACTAAATTTAGCATATAATTGCTTGTCCCTCAAAATCTGTAAGACAATCCTCAAATGCTCCGCATGATCACTCTCATCTCGAGAATAAACCAATATGTCATCAATAAAGATAACCACGAACTTATCCAAATACGATCAGAAGACACGGTTCATTAAGTCCATAAAAACCGTAAGAGCATTCGTTAAACCGAACGGCATGACCAGAAACTCATAATGGCCATACCTCGTCCTGAATGCTGTTTTTGGCACATCTTGTTCCTTAACCCTCAACTGGTAATAACCAGACCTCAGGTCAATCTTGGAGAACACCGTAGCTCCCTTCAGTTGATCAAATAGATCTTCTATCCTCGGTAAAGGATACTTGTTCTTCACAGTTACTTTGTTGAGCTGTCTGTAGTCTATGCACAGTCTCATCGACCCATCTTTCTTCTTTACAAAGAGTACTGGAGCACCCCACGGTGAATAGCTCGGTCTTGCAAAACCCTTATCCGTCTACTCTTGCAACTGAACTTTCAGTTCTTTCAACTCTAGCGGGGCCATCCTATACGGAGCAACCAAAATGGGTGCTGTTCCCGGAATTAACTCAATTCCAAACTCGACCTCTCTAACTGGGGGTAATTCGGGCAACTCTTCCGGGAATACATCTGGATACTCACATACAACCGGTACTGTTTCAATCCTTACTTTAGATTCTTGAGTGTTTAATACAAAAGCGAGATAAGATTCGCACTTTTTCTCGAGATATTTCTCACTATCATGGAAGAAATCATCACCGGTAAACTATCTGACTCACCTGATTCAACCCGAATAACTTCTCCATTTTCACATTTCAATTCAATAAATTTACTACCACAATTCACTAAAACACTATGGGCAGTCAACCAATCCATACCAAGAATCAAATCAAATTCATCAAACGGAAACAACATAAGGTTCGCCGGGAAACAATGACCCTTAATTATCATAGGACAGTTCCTACACACCTTGTCAACTAACACCTGTTTACCTAGTGGGTTTGACACTTTTACCACAAATTTAGTAGACTCAACAGTCATACTCAAACTAGATGCCAATCTCATACAAATATAAGAATGAGTTGATCCCGGGTCAATTAAAGCAATAACAGAGGTGTCATAGAGAGAATATGTACCCGTTATTACATCCGGTGATAACGCCTCTTCTTGAGCGCGAATACCATAAGTTCTTGCTGGTGCCCGACCCTCTCACCTCACAGTGGTGTCTCGTGATACACCTCTACCACTAGTTTCGCCTCCCGGGTTCTTTTATGGCCTACCTCTAAAGGATACACTGCTTGATCTTATCTCTTGCTTTCTCTCCTTGTCATCTCTTTTAGGACAATTTCGGATGAGATGGTCGGGGGATCCACACTTATAACAATATCGATTGTTTCCCCAACACTCCCCAGTGTGATGTCTGCCACAACTTGGGCACTCTGGTTTGGACCTTGGATTGCCCACACTTGCCATTGAGGTGGCCTGAACTCTTGAACCCGAGTACATGTTGCCTCGCTCTCTCTACGAATACCCGACTGATGTAGTTGTCTGAGGGTTCACTTCTCTGGACCTCTTCGATTGAGCTTGGTATGATTTGCTCATCGGCCTCTTCTTCGCATCTCGAGCATCACTCAGGGCTTTCCTCTTCTCCTTACTCAATTCTTTGGCCTTACTAGCCCTATCCACCAGTACCACAAATTCTTTTAGCTCTAAAATCCCGACAAAGAGACTGACATCTTCATTCAACCCATCTTCAAATCTCTTGCATAATATGGCTTCTGTGGATACACATTCTTGCGCATACTTGCCGAGCCTAACAAATCCGCGCTCATATTCCGCCACAGTCATTTTTCCTTGCTTTAACTCAAGGAATTCTTTCCGTTTCTGGTCTACAAACCGTTGACTTATATACTTCTTTCGGAACTCCTCCAAGAAAAAGTCCCATGTTACCCTCTCTTTAGGTACTACTGATGTCAACGTTTTCCACCAATGGTATGCCGAGTCCCTCAGCAAAGATACAGCGCATTTCAAGCTCTCCTCAGGTGTACAGGAGAGTTCATCAAAAACCCTCATTGAGTTCTCTAGCCAGAACTCCGCTCTCTCAGAGTCATCATCTATATTGGCTCGAAAATCCTCAGCCCCTTGCTTACAGATTTTGTCTACCGGGGGCTTAGTTGTCCTCACCACTTCTATACCTTGGGAAGCCACAGGAACTGGCTGAGGTCTAGGAGGAGGTGGAGGAGGTTGAGCATTGGGATTCGCTCGTACGTACTCAATGTACCAGTTACTCATCATTTGGAGAAAGGCTTCTCGAGCCTCTTCTCCTTGACCCCTAGTCTCGGGTTCACTCTACACAGGCGCGGTCCCTTACGCAGGAGCCAGCATATTACTAGCTGCATCATCAGCAACCGATTGATCGGGATGCATATACTACATAAAACAAGTTTAAGATCATCAGAAGCCACCACACTATCATTATACGCTTATGGCATGTATAGCTAGACTCCTACACACGCTACGGTAGTCCTAGAACCGACTAAACCATAGCTCTGATACCACTAAATGTAAAACTTCTTACCCGTGTTCTACGCTGGAACCAGGCTCAATGCGCCACCTTAATAAAGTCCTCTTAATCGCCACTTAGACCTATCATGACTACTCTTTCTAGTCGCCTTAACAACCTCGTTCTCGACTTACGAGACCTCACTCATACACACGAAGACTCTCGAGACTATACCAAAACTTTTTTTTGACCTTTTCACATTTTCCCTTTTATACAGGGCTCACACGCCCGTGTAAAAGGTGACACGCCCGTGTGTAGACACACACGCCCATGCTCCTCAACTGTAGTGAATACTGACTACACGCACACGGTCTCAAGGCCTAGTCACACGCCCGTGTTTGACACCCGTGGACGACACTGACTTGGGTCACACGACCTGGACACACGCCCATATGACTGGTCCGTGGTCACCTCTGACTATTTCCCCACGGCCTAGGCACGCCCGTGTGCTTTAACCGTGTGACCATTCAAATTCTGATTTTAAGGTGCAGACTTCACACGACCTGGGCACACGCCCATGGCTTGATCGTGTGTCACACACAGCCTAGACACACGCCCGTGTGCCTACCCATGTGGACAAGAACAAGGTTGTTTGCCAAGCTCTTTGCACCCCTATAGCTTTCCCCACATGAATCCATCCAACATACTAATGAACATCTCATAAATTCAACATGAACTCCCATAGATAACTATGTAATTTCATAAATGGTGAAATGAACCATCATGCATGGCAATTTACAAATTAATTGACTTAACAAGAGCCAATACACCTTTGGCCAAAATAACAAAATAATTTAGCTAGTCTAGCCCCTATACATGCCATTTACAAAATCATTAAGTCTAGGTATACCGAGATGAGCTAATAGTGTGGGCGGTCTCCTGGTTATTGGTGTATTCCGGCTCGGCTCTTAAACTCTATAAAATAAGGGAAAGTAAGGGGAGTAAGCTTTAAGCTTAGTAAGTTTACATGTAAACAATATAACATTTTAACATGTAATAAACACTTTCATAGCATTGTTTATTAGGCAAGAAATAATCTACATTCAAGATCATGCTTACTCATTTCTTCCATTCACACATTCCAACCATATCTAAAGCATAATGCGTACATTCGTTAACGATTTCCCTGCACTTAGCATCATAAGGTCACATAATAGAACGCATCACTATATCGAAATACATTTCTCATATTCACGTTACTCGGTGGTTTTGCACTTAGCCCACCAAAAGGTTAGTCACGGTGGTATCGCACACAGCCCACCAAATGATTAATTACGGTGGTATCGCACACAGCCCACCAAATGATTAATTACAGTGGTATCGCACATAGCCCATCGTAATTTAGCAACAAAGTGGTATCGCACTTAGCCCACCATCAAGTATTGATATAACACACTTACATTTCCATTCCATCATTCATATTAGAGTTATTCAATAACTACCACTTTTTATCTACTTGAATCATATATATTCTCAAATGTGTCATGCGCTAATTCACAACAATAATGTGCATATAAAATGCATCATTTACATGTAAACTTACCTTGGTGCAAAACTTGTCGATTTGCGGTTTACTCCGTAACCTTGCCTTTTCCCCGGTCAAGGTTAATCCAGCGTTCTTCTTGATCTATAACAATAAAATTCATTTATTTAAAACATTTTACGATCATGGTGCACCAAAATCTATACTTAGGCAAAATGACCATTTTGCCCTTATACCACGGTAAAATTTACGATTTTGCCCCTAAGCTCGTGAATCATTTTTCAACATATTTTCTAAATAAACAAGCATAGATGAACATTTATTTCTCTTACAACTACTCACCATTCCACCTATTTCATGCATTTATGACACAAATTAAATCTTTGCATTCAAGCCCTATTTAGGTGTTTTCATGCTAACACCATTCATAAAGGTTATCTCTCACCTCCCTAACATTCATTTTTTTCCATAAAAACTCAGCTATCAACATAATTTCTCTCATGGTAAGTCCCTAGACTTTCAACCATATCACAAATTAGTCCCCTCAATAGTTAGCTTAAGCTTTGGGGACTCCTAAAGTACAAAAATCATCAAAAATAACTGATAAATCGTAAAAGTAACATATTTTAATCCCACATTTAGCATACTTTTGGATGAATTATCCCTTAATTTATGTAAAAAGGTGCTCTTAATCCTTTCTTTTCTTGTTTTATACTCAGGGAAGCACCGGAGGATGAAAAGAACAAGAAACGGGCTTAAAATGAGCCAAATGGGCTAAAGCACGAAATCAACATGGCCTGGGCCCAAGACCACATGGCCGTGCCTCCTCAATAATCTCGAACACGGTCTAAACCATGAAATACACGGCCGTGCCTCATTAATGAAGTCCGTACACGGCCTAAAGACGATTCACACGGGCATGTGCCATGACCATGTCCCTGTCGCAGAAAAGAGCAATTTCAATCGGATTTGGATACTTAGGGGCAAAGAAACACATTCCAAAAGCCTATAAATACACCCTAAGTATGACCGTCTAAGGGGAGTCGACGGGAGCCTAAAGCTACTGTCTAAGGGCATCTTGCTAGGCCAGAGAGGGCAGATTTGTGGAGATTCACTCGGGGATAGCCAGTTGATCCATCTCAAGAAGCCAGAATTCTACTTAAGACGGAGGATCTCCTATTCAATTCTTTCAGGGGGTTTTAGGGATTTCTTATGTTTTGTTTTATCTTTTCTTCTGAGATGTTTTCCTTTACTGTTATGAACTAAACCCTCAGATACCTGAGGGGGATGAAACTTAGATGAATCTTGTTATCGTTTTCTGAACTATATGATAAATATTTGATTTGTTCTTAATTATGTGTGCTTAATTCTTGTGTATATTTCGCGGATATTAATTCAAGTTGGATGTGCTTAGGTGGAGGAGCAAAAGTCCCTACCTAATAGTAGATCTAGCATAGTTAAGCAGAGTTGATCGCACGCCTAGAGATAGGGTGATGAAGTGTTGCCGGATTAGTGTGAAACCTAATATGAGAGTCCATAGATCGAGTTAATGCAATTCTAGGGGTTTTAATTAGAGAGAGATTTCAATTAATCAACCTAGGGTTAGACGTTATTCGCCTCGAGAGAGGGTTTAATATAAATTAGGGAATCCTACGGATCAAGTCAAATGAATAAATCGTCTGGTTCAGAGTTAGATAACAAGTGAAGTCTAGGTGGATTCTTCCTTGGGTGTCTTCTTAATTAATTGGTTTTTCCTCAAGTTATTTTCCCAAATTCATTCTTCTTTGTCTTAGAGTTTTTAGTTTAGTAGTTAATTAATTTAGATTAAACAAACAATTCCTTTTATTTTAGGCTAAATAATAAAAAAAAGTTAGTATTAGTACTTTTAGTTCCTTTGGGTTTGACATTCCGGTCTTGCCTTAACTATAGTACTGTTCGATAGGTGCGCTTGCCTCAATCGTTGTCATAGTTAGTTTTCAGGTTCGATCATTATCTTTATAAATTTAAAACTCTGACATCACAGCGATCAAGTTTTTGGCGTCGTTGCCGGGGAACTAAAATATTAAGAACACTCTATTTTTATTACTTTAGCCATTTTTTTTTGTAATTCAATTTTATTTCTTATTTTATTTGCTAATTTTTCTTCTTTTATTACTTCTTCCTTCCAGGTACCTCTAGTTTATGACTAGAAGGAACCTAAAAGAACCTTTAATATACGACAGTGATATTGAAGCTACCGCTTGCAGGAATCGTAGAGAAATTAGGCGAGCCCTAAATTACACAGAAAAAGAGCGACAAGACGAATCCAATCCTACTGAAGGGATGGACGAGAATAATCCACCACCACAAGATGTGGCAGAAAATAATGCTCCACGTACTATGTATGATTATGCTAAACCTCATTTAACAGGAGTCGAATCAAGTATTGTTAGGCCTGCTATAGCTGCTAATAATTTCGAATTAAAGCCTAACACTATACAAATGATTCAACAATTTGTTCAATTTGATGGTTTGCAGGATGAAGACCCAAACACTCATATAGCTAATTTTTTAGAGTTCTGTGATACCTTCAAAATAAATGACGTTTCTGATGATGCCATAAGGCTTCGGTTATTTCCCTTTTCATTAAGGAATAAAGCCAAACAGTGGTAAAACTCGTTACCACGAGGGTCAATCACCATATGGGATCAAATGACCGAAAAAATTTTATTGAAATATTTCCCACCGGCCAAAACGGCCAAATTACGGAATGATATCTCTTTTTTTGTGCAGATGGATTTAGAGACATTATATGACGCATGGGAGAGATACAAGGATCTCTTGAGAAGGTGTCCGCACCATGGTTTACCTTTGTGGCTCTAAGTCCAAACTTTCTATAATGGTGTAAACCCCTGAACGAGGCAACTAATTGATTCAAATGACGGTGGAACCACCCGAACAACGTAACTCCGAAGTAGCCTACGAGTTTATTGAAGAGATGTCACTGAATAACTATCAGTGGCAAGTTACAAGGACAAAACCAACAAAATCAGCCAGAGTCTTCAACATCGATGTAGTAACCATGATATCAACATTGGTAGAGATGATGAATAAAAAGCTTGATAGTTTGTGTTCTTCGCAGGTACATCCAGTGATGTAGTGCGACGCAAGTGGAACTGTGGCGAATCTTGAGTACCCATCCTACCAACCGGGCACAGAGAACGAACAGATGAACTATATAGGTAACAATTTCAGATCCAATAATAATCTTTATAGTAATAATTATAATCCAAGTTGGAGGAACCACCCAAATTTTTCATGGGGAGGACAAGGTAATCAAGGAAATCAAAGACAGCAACCTCCTCAAAATTTCCAAAACCAGCCCTATCCACAGGAGAAGAAGCCGAACCTTGAAGAGATGCTGACAAAATTCATGGCAGCTACAGATAACCGTCTCCAAGACACTGAGACAACCCTTAAGAATCAACAAGCATCAATTAAAGGGATCAAGAGCCAAGTCGGGGAACTAACTAAGACAGTTGGACAACTTACCAACACAGTTGGACAACTTACTAATACAGTTGGACAATTTACTAAGATGGTTTTGGAAATTCGATCAGAGATTTTTTTCTAAAAGAACAGAACAGAAAAGGGCAATTACACTGAGAAGTGGAAGGGAGTTAGTCGAACCAAAGAAGAAAATACCACATGAAGATGACAAAGCAAAGGATGAGGGAGTTGAGGATGTAACTCCAGTGCGCAAAGAAAGTGAACCACCAATCCCATACCCAGCAAAGTTAAAGAAAGACCGATTAGATTCCCAATACGGTAAATTTCTTAAACTCTTTAAACAAATACATATTAACTTACCCTTTGTTGAGGCCATTTCACAGATGCCGACGTATGCAAAATTCTTAAAAGAACTCCTGACAAATAAAAGGAAGCTCGAAGAAATATCAACAGTGGAGCTTAATGAAGAATGTTCAGCCATCCTCCAAAACAAGTTACCAACCAAATTAAAAGACCCAGGAAGTTTTACTATTCCATGTTTAATTGGTAGTTTGAATATTAAGAAAGCATTAGCTGATCTAGGTGCCAGTATTAATTTAATGCCTTATAAAATGTTTAAACAACTAGATCTAGGGGAACCGAAACCCACTAGGATGTGTATTTAGTTAGCTAATACATCTATTAAATATCCTAGAGGAGTTATCAAAGATGTCTTAGTAAAAATTGATAAATTTATTTTCCCTGTTGATTTTGTTGTGCTTGACATGGATGAGGACATTGAGGTTCCCTTAATTTTAGGGTGTCCTTTTTTAGCTACTGCTAGGGCTGTTATCGATGTAGGTGATGGAAAACTTGCATTAAGGATAGGCGATGAGGAAATTATTTTTCAAATTTATGACGCCATACGATATTCTAGAGAACAAGATGATTCATGTTATTTTGTTGATACCACTGGTCATATCATTCAAAACTCATTACAGAAAATTATACATGATGACATGATGGAACTGTGCCTGACTCAAGAAGAGGGGGAAGAAGATGAAGATGACGAGCTGAATTTGAATACATCTTCATCTAGACATACGAAACAATAGAGCATTAAAGTCAATGAAGAACCAAAACAAAAACCCTCCATTGATGAGCCGCCCAAATTAGAATTAAAATAATTACTGAAGCACCTAGAGTGTGCATTCCTCAGGGACAATTCTACGCTACCAGTAATTATCTCTTCAGAATTAGAACCCAAGGAAAAAGGGGAGCTGATATAGGTGCTAAGAGAACATAAAAGAGCCATAGCTTGGAAAATCTCTGACATTAAGGGGATAAGCCCATTGTTTTGCACCCACAAAATTCTAATGGAAGAGGAATACAAGCCATGTGTACAACCTCAAAGATGATTAAATCCCAACGTAAAAGAAGTTGTGAAAGCCGAGGTAATTAAACTTCTAGATGCTGGAATAATTTATCCTATTTCTGACAGCAATTGGGTAAGTCCTGTGCAGGTTGTTCCAAAGAAAGGAGGCATGACGGTGGTAGCCAACGAAAAGAATGAACTAATTCCCACCAGAACAGTCACAGGTGGAGAGTCTGCATTGATTATAGGAAGCTGAACGACGCCACTAGAAAAGATCACTTTCCTCTGCCATTCATTGATCAAATGTTAGAAAGGTTATATGGGCATATGTACTATTGCTTCATAGATGGACTTTTCGGTTATTCCCAAATTCCAATAGCACCTAAAGATCAAGAGAAAACAACATTCACATGCCCATACAGTACGTTTGCTTATCGTAGAATGCCTTTTGGATTATGTAATGCTTCTGCTACTTTTCAGCGTTGCATGTTTGCAATCTTTGACAAACTTGTGGAAGACATTATGGAGGTATTCATGGACAATTTTTCGGTATTCAGTAATTTTTTCCATCTTTGCCTTAAAAATTTAAAACGAGTTCTAATGAGATGTGAAGAAACAAACCTTGTTTTAAATCGGGAAAAATGTCACTTTATGGTGCAAGAAGGAATTGTATTGGGACATAAAATTTCTAGTAAGGGAATCGAGGTAGATAAATCAAAGTTCGAAACCATAGAAAAATTACCTCCTCCTAGTTCAGTTAAGGCTATTAGAAGCTTTTTAGGACATGCAAGATTTTATAGAAGATTTATTAAAGATTTTTCTAAAATAGCTAAGCCTCTAACGAAATTGCGAGAAAAACATGTACCTTTTAATTTCAATCAAGAATGTTTAGATGCATTTAATATCCTTAAAGAGAAGTTAGTAATTGCCCCGATTATAATTGCCCCTGATGGGAATCTTCCTTTTGAACTAATGTGTGATGCAGGTGATTTTCCAGTAGGTGCAGTTTTAGGACAGCGAAGAGACAAGCACTTCCAGCCGATTTATTACACCAGCAAGACATTAACAGCCGCACAAGAAAATTATACCACCACTGAAAAAGAATTACTAGCTGTGGTCTTTGCATTTGAAAAATTCAGACAGTATTTAGTATTATCTAAAGTTGTCGTTTACACTGACCACTCCGCTCTTCGTTATCTTTTAACCAAACTTAATGCAAAACCTCGACTCATAAGATGGATTTTACTTTTACAGGAATTTGATTTGGAAATACAGGATAAAAAGGGAGCTAAAAACCTTGCAACAGATCACCTCTCCAGGCTTGAAAACTCACATATCGAAGAGCTTGATGAAAGAGAGATAAATGACTCATTCCCTGAGGAATAACTCTTTTCTATAACCTGCTCCGAGGTACCATGGTTTGCAGATATTGCGAATTATTTAGCCGCTAACATTCTACCCAAAAAGCTAACACATCATCAAAAGAAGCGATTCTTTTCTGATGTGAAGAACTATTTCTGGGAGGACCCCTTTCTTTTCCGTATATGTGCAGATCAGGTAATTCGAAGATGCGTTGCAAAAGCAGAAGCACGCAAGATCCTAGAACATTGCCATTCAGGACCTTCAGGAGGACATTACAGTAGCATTAAGACAGCACATAAAATACTCGAATCAGGTTTTTATTGGCCTACTTTATTTAAAGATGCCAACAGGTACGTCACTTCATGTGATAAATGCCAAAGAACAGGTAATATTTCTAAACGCGATGAAATGCCTCAAACATACATGCTATCATATGAAATATTCAACATATGGGGTATTGATTTTATGGGTCCATTCCCTAGTTCATTCGGAAATAAGTACATCCTAGTAGCAGTTGATTACATGTCAAAATGGGTCGAAGCCGAAGCCTTACCTACCAATGATGCCAGAGTAGTAGTTAAGTTTCTAAAGAAACTGTTCTCTCGATTTGGAACACCTAGAGCCATCATTAGTGATAGGGGTACTCAATTTTGTAATACTCAATTTGATAAGGTCTTAAAAAAATATGGAGTACACCACAGGATAGCTACCCCATATCACCCTCAAACCAGTGAGCAAGTTGAAGTAGCAAACTGAGAACTTAAGCGTATTCTCAAAAAAACGGTTGAATCAAACAGAAAAGATTGGGCATTAAAAGTAGATGATGCCCTATGGGCCTATAGAACAGCATTTAAAACCCCCTAGGGACATCCCCATACAAACTTGTCTACGGGAAAAGTTTTCATTTGCCATTCGAGTTCGAACATAAAGCCTTTTGGGCTATAAAATTCTTAAATTACGATCTTAAAACTGCAGGAGAGAAAAGAATGATGCAGATGAATGAGCTAGACAAATGGAGAACTGATGCCTACGAGAACTCAAAACTATACAAGGAGGCAACAAAGCGACGGCATGATGCTCGTCTAAAGAAATCAAAACAATTCGAAGTAGGGGACTTAGTCCTGCTATACAACTCAAGGCTTAAAGCTGTTTCTGGAAATCAAATCAAGATGGTCAGGTCCATTCGTGATCAAAATAATTTTTCCCTATGGCAAATTGAGGTAACTCATCCAACTCAGGGCACATTTAAGGTAAATGGTCACCGACTCAAAATCTATAATGGTGAAGATTTTAGGAATATGAGAGAGGAGCTTGACTCAGTGAACCTTCTTTCGTAAATGAAAACAGGGGTAAGTCTAGCTTAAGACTTTAAACGAGCGCTTCTCGGGAGGCAACCCGAGCACTAACTTTACTAACATTATAATTTTAATTGTTAGCATCTAACTCCATATTATCTAATCCAATGAAGCACAGGTTTTAAGACCACACGACCTTACACACGGGCGTGCCTGTGGCCGTGTGGAAGCCACAGGACGAAACACGGGCGTATTTATAGCCGTGCTTGACAAAGGCGAATTTGATCCCTAACACGGGCTACAACAATAGCCCCACGCCCGTGCTGAGCAATCGTGGACTATACTGACTCGCCAAACACGGGCTGGACACGCCCATGCTGAGCAACCTTGTGAAACACTGACTATATATACACGGGCGTGGCAACCTAAAGCACGGGCGTGGGAGAAGTGAACATAAATAGCACACGCCCAGGGAACACGGGCGGGGGCAACATCGCAAACATGCCCAAGTTCGAAAATCGCGAGAAACATGGGCAGAATAACAGACACACGGGCGTGGCCTCTTCCCGTGTCACTTTTCTTATTTAAAGAAACACAACCCCGTTTTCCCCAAATTTCTTCCCAAACCCCAACCCTAGCCGTTCTCCCTCAAAAACTACCCCCTATTCCGGCCACCATCAATAAAAATCACCTCCCTTCCTTCCAAAGACCCATACAAAAATGAAGACACGACCGTGTCACCAGGAGTCCATGCCCACTGCACCGCCGTGTTACCCAGATTTTTACAGCACACGATCGTGTGCCACAGTTACACGCCCGTGCGCCACCGTTACACAATCGTGCTCCACCCGCACACATCACCACACTCGAAAGCACTACTAGTACAATGTCGTCATCACGAGGAAAGCGAACCGCAGCCACCACTTCTAAAAAACGAAAGGGACCCGACTCATCCTCTGTTAGCGCAACCACCGAAGTGCGCCACCGGGTCCTCCAATTCCCTCAAGATGCTAAAGAGGACCGTTACAAGGCACTACGAGCGCGACCTCTCGGCACCGATAGATGCATTGATTGGGCCGCTTTAGAGCAGGTCTGTCTCGCGGACGATATCCGAGCACTTCTCTCAACCAAACCGTGGGAATAATTTTTCTCCATCATCGAGCCCACATTTTTGGAACTCACCCTAAAGTTTTGTGCCACTTTTACCCTATAGACAGTTATGGCGCAATACGATGACCCTGGCACAATAAAATTCCGTCTCGGTGGCACTATACGACAGCTGAACATGCCGCAATTTGGAGCTGCTTTAGGACTTTATACAGATGACTTTGTAGAAGAGAATGACCTTTCGGAGTTGCATCGCCATATACATTTCAGCCCCACTCAATGTTGGCACAAGATAGCTACCCACTCCTTCGATTATGACCCCAATCACTCAAAAGAAACGGCCCTGGCACCGTCTCTGAGGTACATACACGCTATTTTGGCTCATATTTTGACAGGTCCACGGGAGAGCACCGGCGTCGTCAATACTCATGACGCCTACTACCTATGGTGCATGTCAACAGGACATGTTGTCGACCTAGCATATTTTATAGCCCGAGCTATTCAACATCAGACGGAGCAGCATCAGCGAGGGATTATATCTATGGGTCCCTACATCACACGCTTAGCTCGGTATTTCGGGCTCCTAAACACCGACGCACAAACCTCCTCACTCACACTGATAGGGCAGATGGCCCCATAGGGCATCCAGACGATGCTACATATGAGGATGATCTAGCGTCAATGTGGAACTGATCCCCCTCAATACTAATTAGCCCTCCCCACTAACGAGGAGGAGCTCGAGGACATTACTGATGATGTCCCACCCATGCAGCAGCTTTACTTTCAGACATTTCTACACGCCTTACTCAGTTCGAGCAATACTGTACTCAGCAATTCACTGACACAGCTCGATGTTTTGATGGTATCGAGGCCACCCTCCAGCAGATTTGTCATCACCTCCACATCTCTTTACCAACACCACCGCAGGACCCAACTGATGATGAGGACCTCTGAGTCCTTTTATTTTCCTTATTTTTAGTTCTCTTTTCTTTATTTTTAGTTCTTTCGTTCTAATTTTTATTTGTCTTAATTTAAACTCTTTTTCCTTCTATGTTCATACCCTTATTTTATTCATATTATCATTGGCTATCTAACCTTAGAGTATTAATAACAAACACTTGTTTAATTCCGCCCCCTAGATATCTAACTGATGACTTCGCAGTTTCAATGGTACACTCAAAAATAATGAACAAATCACTAGGAGTAACTCACTGCTACATAAGTCATCTGTCACCTCCGACTCAAGGAATTCATCCAAAATTTAGGAAGTTTCACCTCTCTCCATATCTTTTGAATTTATACTTAATTGTCTATATATATATATATATATATATATATCTTTGTACATTGAGGGCAATGTACATCTTAAGTGTGGGGGGGTGAACAACCTAAAAAGGTGCCTAACTTTTTTCATTATTCTCAAATTTCTAAAATTAGGTGCCAAACTTTTTACATTATTCTCAAATCCTGAATTATGTCTTGTTTCTTAAAGTAAATTTCTCATATTATCATTAGAATGAAATTCCTATGATTCATGATATTTATTGATATGTTTTAGATTAAGTCATTGATAATTGTGCATTGATAATTAAATTCTAAGAATACTAGAGAATCAAGCATGATAAGTCTATTTTTCAGAAAGTAAAAATTTTCTAGGTTGTCTACCTGAATTTGAATATTACTTTGAAGTTTGAAATTTACAAGGTTGATATCAAAATACCCATAATTTTTGTGATATTTTGAGCCTTATAGAGCATAAATTCCTTTT
Source organism: Gossypium sturtianum (assembly GCA_025698515.1). Taxonomy (NCBI): domain Eukaryota; kingdom Viridiplantae; phylum Streptophyta; class Magnoliopsida; order Malvales; family Malvaceae; genus Gossypium; species Gossypium sturtianum. Next base: position 123,122,498 of record CM046952.1, read on the forward strand.
CTTGCTCACTTTATTGATTATGAGTGTGTCAACATTGATTTGTTATTCTAGAACTTGCATCGATTATACTTATCGAGACCACACCTTTGATTTGATATACAGAAATGATAAAGGCACCTAGGATTTAACCCACTTACTCCACTAAAAACCTACCCTCATAATTAACCCCTACTGAACCCCTTTGATCCTAACAACCCTTTTTATTGACTCACCCACTAATTTTAACCCAGAAACCCTTTGTTTTTGTTATCACCATTCCTTTTGACTACCCTTATATCGAGATTTGATTTGATTAATAGCCTAACTATATTTTTTATTTTAGTAATTTATCCTTTATTATGTATTTATGATTTGTTCTTAAAAAAAATTATATTCATTATTCATTAATTAGTTGTGATTAAATGAGCTTATACGTTTGAATTCTAAATATTGAATAAGAAGCTCGTATTATTAGTATTATTAGCTTTCAGTTGATGTAATTACTTTTATTTAGTTCATTATTTCTGGTTAGGTAATTTTTCAATTTGATCTCGATCCTAACCCTCTAATTCAGCCTTTATCCACACCTTTAACCCAAGCCCCGTTACAACCCTTTCAAAGACCTTTTGATTTGTGCATCATCTCATATTACAGTGGTGGAGATTTGATTTTCATGCAAGCCTATGGGATTTACTTTTCAGGTTTGACGTTTGAGTGCTTATTTCTGAACCTTAAACACTTCGAGTGATTTGAGTGAATATTTTGTGAGGATGTCAATCCTTGTAGGTTTTGGATCAGAGGTAATTATATAGATGAGGGGAAACACCTATGTTTTGTGCTACAAATGTATGACTTAGATTGTTTGAATCTTTAGGACTCTTTGAGTTAAATTATCCATGTATAAATTATCTATGAATTATGATGAGACATGGTTGATAGGAATATTGAATCACGGAAAGTTCGTTTTAATTGTAAGTTGAGAATTTTGCTTGAGGACAAGCAAAAGCTTAAGTGTGGGGGTATTTGATAAACCGTAAAAGTAACATATTTTAATCCCACATTTAGAATACTTTTGGATGAATTATCCCTTAATTTATGTAAAAAGGTGCTCTTAATCCTTTCTTTTCATGTTTTATACTCAGGGAAGCATGGGAGGATGAAAAGAACAAGAAACGGGCTTAAAACGAGCCCAATGGGCCAAAGCACAAAATTAACACGGCCTGGGCCCAAGACCACACGGCCGTGCCTCCTCAATAATCTCGAACACGATGTAAACCATGAAATACACAGCCATGCCTCATTAATGAAGTCCGCACACGGCCTAAAGACGATTCACACGGGCGTGTGCCATGGTCGTGTACCTGCCGCAGAAAAGAGCAATTTCAATCAGATTTGGATACTTAGGGGCAAAGAAACACATTCCAAAAGCCTATAAATACACCCTAAGTATGACCGTCTAAGGGGAGTCGACGGGAGCCTAAAGCTACTGTCTAAGGGCATCTTGCTAGGCCAGAGAGGGCAGATTTGTGGAGATTCACTCGGGGATAGCCAGTTGATCCATCTCAAGAAGCCAGAATTCTACTAAAGACGGAGGATCTCCTATTCAATTCTTTCAGGGGGTTTTAGGGATTTCTTATGTTTTGTTTTATCTTTTCTTCTGAGATGTTTTCCTTTATTTTTATGAACTAAACCCTCAGACACCAAAGGGGGATGAAACTTAGATGAATCTTGTTATCGTTTGCTGAACTATATGATAAATATTTGATTTGTTCTTAATTATGTGTGCTTAATTCTTGTGTTGATATTTTGCGGATATTAATTCAAGTTGGATGTGCTTAGGTGGAGGAGCAAAAGTCCCTGCCTAAGAGTAGATCTAGCATAGTTAAGCGGAGTTGATCGCGCGCCTAGAGATAGGGTGACGAAGCGTTACCGGATTAGGGTGAAACCTAATATAGGAGTCCATAGATCGAGTTAATGCAATTCTAGGGGTTTTAATTAGAAAGAGATTTCAATTAATCAACCTAGGGTTAGACATTATTCGCCTCGAGAGAGGGTTTAATATAAATTAGGGAATCCTACGGATCAAGTCAAATGAATAAATCGTCTGGTTCAGAGTTAGATAACAAGTGAAGTCTAGGTGGATTCTTCCTTGGGTGTCGTCTTAATTAATTGGTTTTTCCTCAAGTTATTTTCCCAAATTCATTCTTCTTTGTCTTAGAGTTTTTAGTTTAGTAGTTAATTAATTTAGATTAAACAAACAATTCCTTTTATTTTAGGCTAAATAATAAAAAGAATGTTAGTATTAGTACTTTTAGTTCCTTTGGGTTTGACATTCCGGTCTTGCCTTAACTATACTACTGTTCAATAAGTGCGCTTGCCTCAATCGTTGTCATAGTTAGTTTCCAGGTTTGATCATTATCTTTATAAATTTAAAACTCTGACATCACAGCGATCAATAACCATCAAATTGACTTACTAGCAAGGAGATGGCTTGGCTAAAAGTTTGAACTCCCAAATGCCCTATTTTCTCTTCAATTTTCGATAGAAAGAGATGAATGAATAGTAAAAGATGATAGTTTTTCTTTTCACTTTATTTTATTCATCTTTTCTCACCTAATTCACCCAATTTTGACCAAGAATTAAATGCCCTTGTCTCCCCTATGCACATGGCCGGCCATCACTAGATAAATGGCCTAATTGTACTTTAAAATCCTCCAAATTACATTCTATAGCTACTAGGTACCTCTACCTTATAAAGTAGAACTCTCGCACTTTATGCGATTTAGTCCTTTTTCGCAATTAAGCATGCTATCACTCAAATTAAAACACCAAAATTTTCCTGCCTCCATATAATCATGCTACAACACATAAATTAACATCAAGATAATTTTCCTCGACCTCGGATTAGTGGTCTCGAAACCACTGTTTCGACTAGCCCTAAAACTGGGCTGTTACATTTGTGGTCTCGAAACCACTATTTCAACTAGGGTCTAAACCGGGCTGTTACAAATAGTAGCATCGAAGGACGATCCACATCTCTTGTTTAATCATTAGAAGAGTAAGTAGAGTTCAAAAATCAAATTCAATTAGTCACTGTTAATCCCTATTTCAATCGAACCCTTTAGAGGTGTCAAAGGCTGGTTCTAATTAGTGTTTTGTGTGTTTGGTGTTTAGATCTTATTGACGTCTATCTAGATTGAAGCCGTAAAAGTTGTAAAATTAAGTCTAGTGCTGCAGATTTGCGTAAATCATGTGTGGGTCCTAACTTTTTATGTGAATGACTACTGTAAGCATGTGTAAGTGTTTACTTGGTGATGGGTCGAATATGCATGTGATCTAAGTGCTATGACTGAATGTTCTAAGGTTTTGAAACGTGTCTACCCAAACATGTAAGTTCTGTAAAGGTTAAGTCGATTGCATGATTGCTAAAATTGGATGATTTGTACTATTATTATTTGTCTTGTAGCATGCTAATTGTTACTGTTTAATTGATCGCATGTACAACATGCTATCAAATGTTACACTGTATATTGATTGCATCCAAGCATACCGATTATACTGATTATACTATTTGTTAGAAGAGTAAGTAGTGTTCGAAAATCAAATTCAATTAGTCACTGTTAATCCCCGTTTTGGCCAAAACCTATATGGGTGTCAAAGGTTGGTGCTAATTCATGTTTTGTGTGTTTGACATTTAGATCTTATTGATGTTTGTCAGGATTGAAGCCGTAGAAGTTGCAAAATTAAGTCTAGTGTGGCGCATTTGCATAAAATAGGTGTGAGTCCTAACTTTTTGTGTTAATGATTGTTGTAAGCATGTGTAAGTGTTTATTTGGTGATTGGTCAAATATGCATGTGATCTAAGTGCTATGGCCGAATGTTTTAGGGACTTGAAACGTGTCTACCCGAACGTGTAGGTGTTATAAAGGTTAAGCCGATTATATGATTGCTTAAATTGGATGATTTGTACTGTTACTATTTGTCTTGTAGCATGTTGATTGTTACTATTTAATTGATCACAAGTAAAACATGCTATTGACTGTTACACTATATATTGATTGCATGCAAACATGCAACTGTTTGTTACCGGTTATACTGATATCATGTAAAGCATGCCATTGGTACTGTTTTACTGAATGTATGCAAAGCATACAACTGATATTGTTTTACTGAATGCATGTTAAGCATGCCACTGTACTGAAACTGATACTATTAAAGCATGACAAGCTTCATTGCTTACATGACATACATCATTGCATGAGTTCGGGATTGGTGGGTGACAGAGGAGTTCTGTGGAGTACCAGCAGTTTATACGCATTATTATTATATTAGAAGTATATATGCATTCTGGAGTTGTGGAGTACCAACAATTTATCCGAAATTTACTAGTAGCTTGTCTACAATTTACTGGCAGTTTAATTGCATATTGTTATTGGTGGTTTATCCACATCGACCTTCGACTCTTACTGTATTTGGTGTTCGAATTACGGGTTCAGGGGAACTCGTGGTGTGTAGCGGATGGATGGGTAAGACTTTTGCACTATTTTACATTTCAACATGTCCATGCATATGCACTGTTTACTAAACTGCTATGACTTATTTCAAACATTGTTATTGTTGGCTATGTACGCTACTATGTTTGCTTGAATGTATGTAAAACTATTGTTTGTTCTGTTAAGACTCACATTGAGCTTTTCAAGCTCACCCCTTTAGTGTACTTCTTACAAATAATCCTCAAGGTTAGGATCAGACACGGCTTTCGGAGGTCTTGTCTTGATTTTATTTAATAAAGTAAATTTAAACTGTACTTTATTTTATTATGATTGTTTGGGATTGTAATTTTATTAACTATGGACTGTGGCATGGGTTTGTTTGTTTTTATTTGGGATTTTATAGCATTCATGCAATACTGTTAAAAACTGAACGACGCTAAAAGATGGCTTAAATTTCTTAAAGTAAAACGGTTTTCATATAAGACAAAAGGCATCACCTTTCCGCTGCATAAAAATGAAATAGAGTTTTAAAAGAAAAAAAAATGACAAACTCAATTAAGCTTTCTAAAAATGGCACGATTTTTAATAAACTGGACTCTAAGTTTTTGGCTTAATAAACTAATGTTTTGGCAATCCTAAGACAACTACTCAATGTTTTTCTAAAAATCGGACAAATAAACATTTCGAAAATTGAACAGATTTACTAGGCCATTTCAGTGGCCAATGTAGCCTTCAGAATTCGGCCATAATGTATAGGCTGAGTTTGGGAGGTTACACTTAAGGAGCTTGTTAATCTACTACATGGACAACCGAAACCAGAATGCAAGTGGGCCAGGACCAAACTCAAATTACTATAATCCTTCATGGTGGAATCATCCAAATTTCTCACAAAGCAATCTAGAGGTCAGTCTTGACAACTCCTACATGCAAACCTAATCGAATCAATCACTAGGATTTCCTCAACATGTCCAGGTTCCTCCACCTACAAAATCTCCAAATAGTCTTGAAGATTTCCTGAAGGCATACATGGCAAAGAGTGTTGCCACGATTCAACGCCAAGCAGTGATGTTGAAGAACTTGGAGAACCACGTGGGACAATTAAGCAACAAGCTCACAAGTAAACCCCAAGGTGCTTTGCCAAGCGACACTACAAATCTGAGGACTACAGAAAAAGAACCATGTAAAGGTTATACATTGAGGAGTGGAAAGATGTTAGAACCCAAGACTATCAAAATTGAAGACGAGCGTGTTGTAGTTAAGAATCTATAGGAAGTTCAACTAGATTTTGAAGTTCCTACAGTATAGAAGCCTGCTCCTATGACTCCTACCAAAAACCAATCACAACAGAATAATCCTGAAGGTTCAACGCCCATGGCAAACACAGAGACATCCGCACCTTAGAAAAGCGGTCTGGTCAAGGATAAAACTTCATCACCTACTTATCCACGGAGACTATAGAAGTATCAGCAAGGGGTAAAATTTAAGAAATTTTTAGATATGCTTAAACAATTACATATCAATATCCCTCTTGTAGAAGCTCTAGAGCAAATGCAAAATTATGGCAAATTCATAAAAGATATCCTCTCTAAGAAGAGGAGGTTGGGAGAATTCGAGATAGTTTCCTTGACAAAATATGTAGCACATTTTTTGCAAGATAAACTGCTACAAAAAATGAGGGATTCGAGGAGTTTTACCATATCTTGCTACATTGGAGACACTTATTACGAATTAGTTCTATGTGATATAGGGGCAAGTATAAATATGATGCCCATGTTTGTATTCAAGTGATTAGGGATTGGTGAGGTTTGGTCGACATCTGTTACACTTCAACTGGAAGACTGATCGATAGCACATCCGGAGGGAAAGATTGAAGATGTTCCGGTAGTGTTGACAAATTTATTTTCCTAATATTTTCCTTATTTTGGATTTTGAAGCAAATGAAAATGTCCCTATTTTTCTAAGAATGCCATTCTTGGAAATTGGGAGAACGTTGATAGATTTCCACAAAGGGGAACTCACGATACGAGTATAAGACGATCATGTAACCTTTAATGTATTCAAATCCATGAAATATCCTGATGCAGGTGAGGAATGTTCTTCAACATTCGAGATAGAATCGTTGATCCCTACAAGTGAGGGACTTAACTCAACAAATGATCTATTAGAGTGTATCTTGGCATCTAACCCACCAGGTATCAATGACAAGGATGAAAACCTAACTTTGTTGGAAACGAATACGAAAGAATTCTTTCCAAAACCCTGGGTTGAACCAGGGAGATTAATGTTTCCAGTTTTGATTGAAATCCAGGAAGTAGAGTTGCCCGTGAACCTGAGAAGGCATGAGAAGGACATCGGATGGTATATTGCAGTTACTCAAAATAACAGTTCTTCTTGGTATACACACGAAAACCTGAAGCTGACAAAGATAGGTCTAGTAAAATTTCTTGGAGAATGATTCAACCTCGTGTATTTGATCCTAGGATACTCAAGAGTCAGTGGTCAAGACCTTTTACTGTTCCCAGAGTATTTTCAACTATTAAGGGACAGTGGTTATGGATCCAATCTCGGGGTTTTGATCTTGGTAAATTCAAGTCTCGGTGGTCAAGACCGTTTACTATTCTTACATATGGAATGGTCAAGCTGCAAGACGACTCTAATAGTAAATAAGAGAGTTTTTTCTCTTATCTCTTTTATATTTTTGGATACTATTGCCTTTAATTATTTTTCATCTTTTATTCTTGCATAACAATAATTAATTGCTATTATGAATAAATCATGTTTGATGCCATTTATTTTTGTTTTCAAATAAAAACAAAGAAGTGTGGTAATGGTTATGTGCATGTCTAGGATTGGATCTGTCAAGGAATGGCTTAGTACTTAAACAATTAAATTTGACTCACCTCCCTTTCCTAGGATCTAGCTTGGTGCACAGTTTCCATTCACTTCTTTATTTTTGTCCCTTCTAATTTATATTTTAAACAATGAAGACATTGTTTCTCTTTAAGTAGGAGGGGGACCGAAAAGAATTTTTTTGGGGGGATTTTTTATGAAAATTAATTTTTTTTATCAAGTTATGTTAAAGTAAAATAGTGCTCAGAAACTTAAATTTTGCTTAACTATGTTAGCCTTAGTATATATAAAATTCTATTATTTCAGTTTTTTTTATGTTAGCTTAAATTTTTCAAAAATGCTAAACTTAATAATTGTGTACAAGTCAACCCATAAAATTTAATTCCTTAGAAAAAATTAAGTATGCATGAAAGTTTAAGTTTTTAGAATTAACTTAGTAACTTCCTTGAGGCGATATCCTAGGAGGCCTGGTAATTTAAAAATGATTTAGGCAACTTTTGTTTAGACTGCTTGAGCCTTTCAAGCCAACCTTAGTAATAATTATCCCTTGAAACCTTACTTTGAGCTATTTGGCCAGATTATTTTCTGAACCTTACTAAGGCATCTCTTCCTTTAAATTTATCTGTACTTGTCCCAAATCATAGACTCAGTACATCTAGAATATATTTTCTGATTAAGTTTGGTGGAGTAGAGAAAAATATAGGGATGCTCAAAAAGTTGAATTATATGCTCAAAAAAAAAAGAGTTGTTGTTGAAACAGATGTACAGTGAGCATCAGAACTTAAACACAACAGAATTGGTGTTCTTGAGGATAATTGTAGTTGGAAGGTCCAAGGTAAGCTGAGGCTAAGGTTTTAGCCTAAAAAATTATCTCTCTCCTATACCTTAACCCTAGCCGTATTACAACATTATAAAAGATGTATTGATTTATATTACTATGCCAACTACATTAGTGGAGAGGAATTACCAAGCTCAACATATGAAGGCACAATTAAACTTAGAGATTGCTACTTAATTTAATCGAAAGAAATAAAATCTGATTGGGAAGTACTTAACGCACATTTGTTAGGGGAAGTTATTTAATACATATTTTTGTTAGCATTGTAATACTCGAAATAATTGTGTTATATATACTATAGTTTCATGTTATCAAATCTTCTATTTTTTAGCATAATTTTGCTGAACTCATGGGAAAATTTTATTTATATTAAAGGGATTTTTTTGCAAAAAATTGTTCTTTGAGTTATAATGAAAGTTAGCATTATTCGGGACGAGCAATGAATTAAGTTTGGGGGTGTGATAACTCTAAATTATATAAACTTTTTTAGCACCTTTTGACTAATTCATGTAAGTTCTGAGAATTTTGATAAAAAATTTTGGAATTTTATTACAAAATAACTAATATGGAAAAAATTGAAACCAAGTCTCCATTTTTAATTATTTACACACTAATTTGACATTTTTTTGCCTATTTGATGCAGTTTTGTGCAATAGGAGGAAAATTATTCTTGAAGCTCACTTGTTCGATGCATGATGTTGTAGCTTTCTCCTATAGCAAAGGCCATGCAAAGTGGGCTGATTATTAATCAGCCATGGACGTCTAAAATTAATTAAATTGGTGGATAATAGACAAAATTGACACAATTCAGAAATTGGACCAATAAAGTGGGTAAGCCTGCTGCTTATGTTGAAGCCAAATCTTCCAATTAAGGAATGAAGAGCCCAAATTCGGCTACAAGTAGCCAAACCATCCATGAATGAATTAATTAATGGTCCTTAGACTTGTTAAAAATTACAAAACAACCCCAACAACTTTTTTAAGTTTGGGGGAGTAGAGAAAAATATTGGGATGCTCAAAAAGTTGAATTATATACTCAAAAAAAAAGAGTAGTTACTGAAACAAATGTACAGTGAGCATCAGAACTTAAACACAACAGAATTGGTGTTCTTGAGGATAATTGTAGTTGGAAGGTCCAAGGTAAGCTGAGGCTAAGGTTTTAGCCTGAAAAATTATCTCTCTTCTATACCTTAACCCTAGCCGTATTACAACATTATGAAAGATGTATTGATTTATATTACTATACCAACCTCATTAGTGGAGAGGAATTACCAAGCTCAACATATGAAGGCACAATTAAACTTAGAGATTGCTACTTAATTTAATCGAAAGAAATAAAATTTGATTGGGAAGTACTTAGCGCACATTTGTTAAGGGAAGTTATATAATACATATTTCTGTTAGCATCTTAATATTCGAAATAATTGTGTTATATATACTATAGTTTCATGTTTTCAAATCTTCTATTTTTTAGCATAATTTTGCTGAACTCATGGGAAAATTTTATTTTTATTAAAGGGATTTTTTTGCAAAAATCTGTTCTTTGAGTTCTAATGAAAGTTAGCATTATTCGGGATGAGCAATGAATTAAGTTTGGGGGTGTGATAACTCTAAATTATATAAACTTTTTTAGCACCTTTTGACTAATTCATGTAAGTTCTGAGCATTTTGATAACAAATTTTTGAATTTTATTACAAAATAACTAATATGGAAAAAATTGAAAACAAGTCTCCATTTTTAATTATTTACACACTAATTTGACATTTTTTTTTGCCTATTTGATGCAGTTTTGTGCAATAGGAGGAAAATTATTCTTGAATCTCACTTGTTCGATGCATGATGTTGTAGCTTTCTTCTATAGCAAAGGCCATGCAAAGTGGGATGATTATTAATCAGCTATGGACGTCTAAAATTAATTAAATTGGTGGATAATAGACACTCTTGACACAACTTAGAAATTGGACCACTGAAGTGGGTAAGCCTGCTACTTATGTTGAAGCCAAATCGTCCAATTAAGGAATGAAGAGCCCAAATTCGGCTACAAGTAGCCAAACCATCCTTGGATTAATTAATTAATGGTCCTTAGACTTGTTAAAAATTACAAAACAACCCCAACAACTTTTCTAAGCTTGTGGGAGTAGAGAAAAATATTGGGATACTCAAAAAGTTGAATTATATGCTATAAAAAGATAGAGTAGTTGTTGAAACAGATGTACAGTGAGCATCAGAACTTAAACACAACAGAATTGGTGTTCTTGAGGATAATTGTAGTTGGAAGGTCCAAGGTAAGCTGAGGCTAAGGTTTTAGCCTAAAAAATTATCTCTCTTCTATACCTTAACCCTAGCCGTATTACAACATTATGAAAGATGTATTGATTTATATTACTATGCCAACTACATTAGTGGAGAGGAATTACCAAGCTCAACATATGAAGGCACAATTAAACTTAGAGATTGCTACTTAATTTAATCGAAAGAAATAAAATTTGATTGGGAAGTACTTAGCGCACATTTGTTAAGGGAAGTTATTTAATACATATTTCTGTTAGCATCTTAATATTCGAAATAATTGTGTTATATATACTATAGTTTCATGTTATCAAATCTTCTATTTTTTAGCATAATTTTGCTGAACTCATGGAAAAATTTTATTTTTATTAAAGGGATTTTTTTTGCAAAAATTTGTTCTTTGAGTTCTAATGAAAGTTATCATTATTCGGGACGAGCAATGAATTAAGTTTGGGGGTGTGATAACTCTAAATTATATAAACTTTTTTAGCACCTTTTGACTAATTCATGTAAGTTTTGAGCATTTTGATAACAAATTTTGGAATTTTTTTACAAAATAACTAATATGGAAAAAATTGAAAACAAGTCTCCATTTTTAATTATTTACACACTAATTTGACATTTTTTTTGCCTATTTGATGCAGTTTTGTGCAATAGGAGGAAAATTATTCTTGAAGCTCACTTGTTCGATGCATGATGTTGTAGCTTTCTTCTATAGCAAAGGCCATGCAAAGTGGGCTGATTATTAATCAGCTATGGACGTCTAAAATTAATTAAATTGGTGGATAATAGACAAACTTGACACAACTCAGAAATTTTACCACTGAAGTGGGTAAGCCTGCTGCTTATGTTGAAGCCAAATCGTCCAATTAAGGAATGAAGAGCCCAAATTCGGCTACAAGTAGCCAAACCATCCATGGATCAATTAATTATTGGTCTTTAGACTTGTTAAAAATTACAAAACAACCCCAACAACTTTTCTAAGTTTGGGGGAATAGAGAAAAATATCGGGATGCTCAAAAAGTTGAATTATATGCTCAAAAAAGAGAGAGTAGTTGTTGAAACAGATGTACAGTGAGCATTAGAACTTAATCACAATAGAATTGGTGTTCTTGAGGATAATTGTAGTTGGAAGGTCCAAGGTAAGCTGAGGCTAAGGTTTTAGCCTGAAAAATTATCTCTCTTCTATACCTTAACCCTAGCCGTATTACAACATTATAAAAGATGTATTGATTTATATTACTATGCCAACTACATTAGTGGAGAGGAATTACCAAGCTCAACATATGAAGGCACAATTAAACTTAGAGATTGCTACTTAATTTAATCGAAAGAAATAAAATCTGATTGGGAAGTACTTAACGCACATTTGTTAGGGGAAGTTATTTAATACATATTTTTGTTAGCATTGTAATACTCGAAATAATTGTGTTATATATACTATAGTTTCATGTTTTCAAATCTTCTATTTTTTAGCATAATTTTGCTGAACTCATGGGAAAATTTATTTTTATAAAAGGGATTTTTTTGGAAAAATTTGTTCTTTAAGTTCTAATGAAAGTTAGCATTATTCGGGACGAGCAATGAATTAAGTTTGGGGGTGTGATAACTCTAAATTATATAAACTTTTTTAGCACCTTTTGACTAATTCATGTAAGTTCTGAGCATTTTGATAACAAATTTTTGAATTTTATTACAAAATAACTAATATGGAAAAAATTGAAAACAAGTCTCCATTTTTAATTATTTACACACTAATTTGACATTTTTTTTTGTCTATTTGATGCAGTTTTGTGCAATAGGAGGAAAATTATTCTTGAAGCTCACTTGTTCGATGCATGATGTTGTAGCTTTCTTCTATAGCAAAGGCCATGCAAAGCGGGCTGAGTATTAATCAGCTATGGACGTCTAAAATTAATTAAATTGGTGGATAATAGACAAACTTGACACAACTCAGAAATTGGACAACTGAAGTGGGTAAGCCTGCTGCTTATGTTGAAGCCAAATCGTCCAATTAAGGAATGAAGAGCCCAAATTCGGCTACAAGTAGCCAAACCATCCATGGATTAATTAATTAATGGTCCTTAGACTTGTTAAAAATTACAAAACAACCCCAAAAACTTTTCTAAGTTTGGGGGAGTTGAGAAAAATATTGGGATGCTTAAAAAGTTGAATTATATGCTCAAAAAAGAGAGAGTAGTTGTTGAAACAGATGTACAGTGAGCATCAGAACTTAAACACAACAGAATTGGTGTTCTTGAGGATAATTGTAGTTGGAAGGTCCAAGGTAAGCTGAGGCTAAGGTTTTAGCCTAAAAAATTATCTCTCTTCTATACCTTAACCCTAGCCGTATTACAACATTATGAAAGATCTATTGATTTATATTACTATGCCAACTACATTAGTGGAGAGGAATTACCAAGCTCAACATATGAAGGCACAATTAAACTTAGAGATTGCTACTTAATTTAATCGAAAGAAATCAAATTTGATTGGGAAGTACTTAGCGCACATTTGTTAAGGGAAGTTATTTAATACATATTTCTGTTAGCATCTTAATATCCGAAATAGTTGTGTTATATATACTATAGTTTCATGATTTCAAATCTTCTATTTTTTAGCATAATTTTTCTGAACTCATGGGAAAATTTTATTTTTATTAAAGGGATTTTTTTGCAAAAAATTGTTCTTTGAGTTCTAATGAAAGTTAGCATTATTCGGGATGAGCAATGAATTAAGTTTGGGGGTGTGATAACTCTAAATTATATCAACTTTTTTAACACCTTTTGACTAATTCATGTAAGTTCTGAGCATTTTGATAACAAATTTTGGAATTTTTTTACAAAATAACTAATATGGAAAAAATTGAAAACAAGTCTCCATTTTTAATTATTTACACACTAATTTGACATTTTTTTTTGCCTATTTGATGCAGTTTTGTGCAATAGGAGGAAAATTATTCTTGAAGCTCACTTGTTCGATGCATGATGTTGTAGCTTTCTTCTATAGCAAAGGCCATGCAAAGTGGGCTGATTATTAATCAGCTATGGACGTCTAAAATTAATTAAATTGGTAGTTAATAGACAAACTTGACACTACTAGAAATTGGACCACTGAAGTGGGCAAGCCTGCTGCTTATGTTGATGCCAAATCGTCTAATTAAGGAATGAAGAGCCCAAATTTGGATACAAGTAGCCAAACCATCCATGTATTAATTAATTAATGGTCCTTAGACTTGTTAAAAATTACAAAACAACCCCAACAACTTTTCTAAGTTTGGGGGAGTAGAGAAAAATATTGGGATGCTCAAAAAGTTGAATTATATGCTCAAAAAAAGAGACTAGTTGTTGAAACAGATGTACAGTGAGCATCAGAACTTAAACACAACAGAATTGGTGTTCTTGAGGATAATTGTAGTTGGAAGGTCCAAGGTAAGCTGAGGCTAAGGTTTTAGCCTAAAAAATTATCTCTCTTCTATACCTTAACCCTAGCCGTATTACAACATTATGAAAGATGTATTGATTTATATTACTATGCCAACGACATTAGTGGAGAGGAATTACAAAGCTCAACATATGAAGGCACAATCAAACTTAGAGATTGCTACTTAATTTAATCGAAAGAAATAAAATTTGATTGGGAAGTACTTAGCGCACATTTGTTAAGGGAAGTTATTTAATACATATTTCTGTAAGCATCTTAATATTCGAAATAATTGTGTTATATATACTATAGTTTCATGTTTTCAAATCTTCTATTTTTTAGCATAATTGTGCTGAACTCATGGGAAAATTTTATTTTTATTAAAGGGATTTTTTTGCAAAAATTTGTTCTTTGAGTTCTAATGAAAGTTAGCATTATTAGGGACGAGTAATGATTTAAGTTTGGGGATGTGATAACTCTCAATTATATAAAGTTTTTTAGCACCTTTTGACTAATTCATGTAAGTTCTGAGTATTTTGATAACAAATTTTGGAATTTTATTATAAATAACTAATATGGAAAAAATTGAAAACAAGTCTCCATTTTTAATTATTTACACACTAATTTGACATTTTTTTTTTGCCTATTTGATGCAGTTTTGTGCAATAGGAGGAAAATTATTTTTGAAGCTCACTTGTTCGATGCATGATTTTGTAGCTTTCTTCTATAGCAAAGGCCATGCAAAGTGGGCTGATTATTAATCAGCTATGGACGTCTAAAATTAATTAAATTGGTGGATAATAGACAAACTTGACACAACTCAGAATTTGGACCACTGAAGTGGGTAAGCCTGCTGCTTAATGTTGAAGCCAAATCGTCCAATTAAGGAATGAAGAGCCCAATTTTGGCTACAAGTAGCCAAACCATCCATGGATTAATTAATTAATGGTCCTTAGACTTGTTAAAAATTACAAAACAACCCCAACAACTTTTCTAAGTGACCGTTCAACTCCTCCCTTGAAACATGCCTTGGGCTAGCTATTTTTAGCAAATTCATCCTTTCAATTTCTCTTCTCAATGTGGCCGGAAATAGGAAGGGGGATTAACTTGCTATTTTAGCAAATAAAAGCTGCCCCTTAATATTATGAATACCACCCCTCACTCCCCTATTCATCCATTCTTCTCTTTTTTCTCTTTTTTCTCTCGTTTCCCATTTTTTTCCATTTTTCAAGAGAGTTTTGCAAGGATTTGATAGCAACCCCATTCAGCCATAGGAGGAGCATTTTGGCTTGATTGCTATAGCAAGAAGTGAAGCACAAAGGAGGAGCAAAGTGAGTTGTGCCACACAGAACCACCGGAAACGACTTTACATTTCTTTCACTTTACTCGTTTATTTTCTTGTTGTTAAATTTAAGAAACATGTTTGCAATTGAAGTTTATGTTTTTAATATAATCATGGTTGCTTAATTCCTGTTTTGTTAAAATAATTTAATTTCTATAGCTTATATTATTAATGTTGTTATGATGTTATGTGCATTGGTTTTTTATGCATTTAAATAAAATTATGACCATGTTATTCATGCATTATAAATGTAGGGATGCAATTGAATTAATTATTTAATCCTAACCGAATTGTAATTAATTGACACAATATCTGAATGGTTCTTGTTTAATCTGTATTTGAGAAAATTGGATTAAAGTTCATAATAATTAGAGAGAACCTTATTACCTTGCATAATCCTAGGATTCATGTGATTAAACCGTTTCAGTATAGAAATATTATTGTTATCTCACATAAATCTGTTTTTTTTTCTTATTAAAATACTATGTTGTTGACATAGACGTATGTTATACTTAATAATTTAATAAGTTGAATCCTTAAACAATGCCTGAAAAGGTAACCTTAAAGTCGTAACAGACATAGACATATGCAGACAAGAGGTTAAACCTCAAACTTCGAGAGGAGTCGAAGTACTCGTAATTAAAATAGTATTAATAAATAACCGAGTTGCCATGGAAATTTTTGTAACATCATTAGCAATATTAAAATATTTCTAAGTTAGGAAGGAGAATTATTCTAACACGTGCATGCTATTGTGATTTTTCTTAAAGACATACTCAATTCTTCCTTTATTTAATTTAATTTTAAGCATTCTTAGGTTAGTTTAGTTTAATTAAAACCAATATCTTAGTAATTAATTTCGCAATATTTGAACTGCACAAATAGTCTCTGTGGAGATGATAACTCTTAGTCACTACTTTATTACTTGTCAACGATTGTGTATACTTGTACATCAATCATATTATTTCGAGACAAGTTGACGTAATCTCGGTCATGTCATGTGATTCGGTTAAAAGGACTCGAGATTAGGCCAAGCTTGAGGGGCCCAAATTCAAGAAGAAAATGTTCCTAAGCCCATGCAACGTTTTGCATGTGGACGTTTGAAGCCATTTATTCATTTTAATTTAGTATTTTTAATCCTACAACATTTATAAAATTAAGATTATTTATTAGTGCGTCTTTAATATGTGTTTTGTTATTACATAGTTTTAATATGTTCAGTTGTTGCATCTTTAATGTGTCTTAAAATAGATTATGGAGTCATTAATGTTTGTCTTAGTCTTTTGAGTCTTTAATGTTTCCAATTTCATTACATGATAATTAGTGTGTCCTAATGTGTGTTTAATTTTGTCCTAGGTAATCCAATGGTCAACCACCTTTTAAAGCTACAAAAGGACTATTCGTTTTTGCTAAAAGGCATCAAAGGAGTCCACACACAAGTGGTTGTTCATTTTGGGCATGAAAAGAGACCATTTGGCGAAGCACTTCCTTTCTTTAAATGCACCGTCCAAATGGGAGGTGCATGAGACTCTTTGGCAGCTTTCTAGAAGGTGTCTATTGTGTTTTTCCATGCATCATAAAGACACCGTCCACCAAGGAGGAAGTATGAGTCCTTTGAAGATTTCTTAACCCTTAAGCATGCATGAATTCTTCCAACACATTAAATTCAACCACTACATTCATCATCCAAGTGCATGGATGGCAAGGAAGCATGAATTCAAGTTTAATGTTCCAATTAATTTATCTATTTCACATTAATCACTAAAATTTTCCATTTAGCTACCTAGTTATTTTCCTATAAATAGTTGCTAGATGTAAAATTTTAAAGGTAATCAAGAAATGAACTTTGTTATACATTTGAGTGTTAAACTCTTTGTTCTTTAAGAACTATCTCAAACTTATCTAGACTTCGTCTTGTGGCGTTCACTTAAAACCAATCTTATCACTCCCCTTCTCATCCCTCTCCGGAGTGTGGTGATCTCCTTTATACCTCTAGTTCCTATCTTCTTATAGATAACGAGTCAAGGTATTCTGCATTTCCTAAACTTCTCGAGTTTTAAACAACCATATAGAAATCGGGTCGCGTTGTTTTATAACGTTGGTTCATTTCTGGTTCATTTTAAGTTCGTGAGTTATATCCCAACCTATCAAACTAGCCTTTTTTTTATTTTACTTCGTAATTTACACCATAATTCAAGATAGTACCTGTTAAGAATGATCAGGAACTTAAAATTGTGACTCGTTATGTCAATGCGTAGCGAGGTTCACATTACAAGTTTTTGAATGTCCGTAGTTGAATATGAGACTGAGTTTCTGATATTAAGTCGTTATGTTCCAGGTATGTTGGAAACTAAGTAGGATAAGAGTTTACAGTTTGAATATGGGCTTAGATATGACTTGAAAATCTAAGTGGCCCCGCATCAGGAAAGAGTGTTTGAGGCCTTGGTTAAGAAGACCAAGATCGTTGAAGAGATTAAGTGCTTGGAGTTTGAAAAAAGAGATAAGAATAAGGTTCAAAATAAGAGAGAAACTGGTCCCACTAGCCCAAATCTGTGACCTGTGAAGCGAGCTAGAGAGGTCAGACCCCATCAGAATACTACAACAGTGGCTATTGAAGCTGGTAGGATTATGATATGTGGGTTCTATGATAAGCGCCATCCGGGCGAGTGTTAGAGGAGGTTGGTTGCATGTTTGGGATGTGGATCGATTAAGCACCGTGTTAAGGATTTTCATCACTGAATTAATTAGATACAAGCTCCGGTACAAAATCAGGGTCAGAATTGAGTATAGAGTTAGAGGGTTGGGTAGATACCTCAAAGGGGTCGAGGTCAAGATAAAAACAGTGATAATGGTCAATGTCAGCGAGCACTAGGTTAGGGTGCGAACTGAGCGGAAGCTAGGCAGCCTACTCTGGTATACACAACAAGGGGTCGAGAGGACAGTGACACATCTGACATCATAACAAGTTCCTTTAATATCCATTCCCTATCATATTTTTCTTTATTTGACATTGGTTCTATGCACTCTTATGTTTTTTGCAATATGTCTGATAAATTGGGAATTGAGGTAGAAAGTACTGCTAGTAATGTTACCATAGTCAGCACTTTAAGATAATCAATGGTTGTGGATAAGGTTTACAAAAGATGTTCACTGGAAGTCCAATGTGAGGTATTTTCAACAGACTTGATGGAGTTTCGTTTTGGAGAGTTTAATTTGATTGTGGGATTGGGCTGGTTGGTCGAGCACTAAAGATAGTCGGTGGTAATAAGGTCTGTAACAACCCTAACCTGAATCCGACATCGGACTAGGGTTAAAGGCGTTACCAGACAGATCGGAAACATAATCGAACAATTTATCTAATATCACATCGAATACAATCAAAATGTCCCTTAATACGGTCATCGAGACCTTAAACATGCTTATAAACTAAGTCGGGACTAAATCAAAACACTCACAAAATTTCATGGAAAATTAAAACTTTTCTAAGTTTCAGGGCTTACAAGCCCGTGGGGGCAGACCGTGTGCCTCCCATAGATAATAGACACACCCGTGTGTCCTCCCCGTGGTCGAAACTGACTTATCCTCCACGGCCACTAAGCACGCCCGTGTACTCAGGCTGTGGACGATCCTGTCAAAAATCTCACGGTCACTAGACAGCAAACACGTCCGTGTGCCAAGGCCGTGTGCTCTTAGGCCGCCTCTCGACTTGTGCCCCACGGTTAGTTGACATGCCCGTGTCAAGACCGTGTGCTACAAGGTTAAATCCTGTTATTCACCCACGGTCCCTAAGCACACCCGTGTGCCCTGGCCGTGTGACATAATAGGTCATTTGCAAGACCAAATTGCCACCCACTTGGGTCATACCTACAAGAAACCTTTATCAACACATATCATGCATATATGGCAGCCAATAACATACTAAATTGACTATTCAATCTATACCTTCATTACCCATTTCATTCATGTCAACTTTCAAGACATAACATATATATAACTAAAGCATATTTCATTCATTTACCTACCCGAAATCTTAATCATTTCATATGCATCAAAACATACCAAAATAACTACACATACCACATTCATCAAGGCATTATATGAACCAATAATTAGGCACATCTCATGACCAAGTCTGTACAACAAATTATATCAAAAATTAGCCTATACATGCCATATCTAGTTATAAACATTTCCAAGGTGTACCCAAATGAGTTTAGTAGTGTGATGACAATCCGTAACGATCCCGAGCCTTCAGTAGCTTTGACGACCTATAAAACAGAGAAAACACACATAGAGTAAGCTTTCCAAAAGCCTAGTAAGTCAATTATATAATCAAACTTAGCATGGATTGTACATAACCAATTTAATAAGATGATCAATATGGTTCTCATGACAAAAAACACTTCATTCTTTCTCAAGCTCATATGCTTATTCATAACTTACCATATATACATATAGTTCATAAAGTCAAGACTTTACATATCGTATTATAAATCCCATATACATAACATCATGATATAATCACACGGATACTTACCTTATATACACAATTAGTGTATAAGCAACGTACCTGAAACGGATGTTCATTCATTAATTTTATCAAAGTTTGGATTTGTAATTCGTATCACAGACTTGCCTGTTGAACCGTAAGGAATCTAGTAGGATACTCAGAAAGCTCGGAATGGTCGTACAATGCCAACGTCCCAGACGAGGTCTTAAATGCACTCAAACATCGATGCCACTGTCCCAGACAGGGTCTTACACAAATCAATATGATGCCGATGTCCCAGACATGGTCTTACACGTAAACCTCATATCGATGCCAACGTCCCAAACGTGGTCTTACACGTAAAACTCATATCGATGCCAACTTCCCAGACGTGGTCTTACACGTAAAGCTTATATCGATGCCAACGTCCCAGACGTGGTCTTACACGTAAAGCTTATATCGATGCCAACGTCCCAGACGTGGTCTTACACGTAATCAGATATCGATGCCACTGTCCCAGACTGGGTCTTATACGTAATTAGATATCGATGCCACTTTGTCCCGACATGGTCTTATACGTGTCGTGATATTGATGCCACCGTCCCGACGGGGTCTTATACGTGTCGAGATATCGATGCCACTTTGTCCCGCACGGTCTTACACGTGTCGAGATATCGATGCCACTTGTCCCGAACGGGTCTTATACGTGTCGATATCGATGCCATTATCCCGATGTGGTCTTATACGTAATCGAGATATCGATGCCACTTTGTCCCGAGATGGTCTTATACGATTAAATGAAGCGAGATACCTTTGTATTCCTAAGTTCATACGGGACTTCTCGGACTTATCACTATATCGACCTTATCCCGAATTCATATACATAGCATCTCATAAGCGGTCATTATCATTGATAGTCATGTAAATAAACTCAATTCAATACAATTACATTTATTAGCAATATGACTTACCTCGGATTCGATTCTACGGAAATAGAAACGGCTACTCTACGTTACTTTTCGCTTTCCGCGATCTAAGCCCGTTTTCTTGGTTCTTGATCTAAACATGTTCAAATTAACCCTTTTATTCACTAATTCATTCAATTCAATCCAAAGACACACATTTAGGGTAATTTGCAAATTAGCCCTCATAATTGCACAATTTATCAATTTAGTCCATTTTTCACAAAACATCAAATTCACATAATTTGTTCACACCCATGCATAGCCGAATCTCCCTAAAGACTATATAAGTCCATATTTCTCATCAAATTCGCAATTTAGTCCTCAAAAATAATATTTTCTCAATTTAGCCCTAATTAGCTAAATTCATCAAAAATTCAAGAACAAAGTTTGTTCATCTAGCTCAAATCTTTCATTTAACACCTTAAACCATCACAAAGCTCAACATAACAACAATGGCATCTCACACAAACATCATCAATTCAAAAAATTAATACATGGGTTTTGTAGCTCTCAAAGCAACGATTGCAAAAACATAGAAATTATCAAAAACGGATCAAAAACTAACCTTGAATTTAAACCCTCCAATGGCCGAACCTTAACAAGCTTAAGTTCTTTCTCTTTTTTTTCTTTGTGTTTTTCGAAAAGAAGATGACAAAATAATGAGGCCACTAACTCATGTTTCTTTTATTATATTAATATAAAATACCATATAACATAAATTTTATAAAATAAACATATAAAAGCATTATAAAACTTTGCATGTTGTCGTCCACTATAAGTAAAATTGGGCTATTTGCCCATTAAGGACTTCACAATAATAAAGCCACATCAATTTGATCATTAATCAAATGAAAAGCCACTTTTAAACCTTATGCAATTTAATCCTTTTGTCAAATTAAACACACAAACGGACAAATTAACTTACAGAAATTTATCACATGCTTAATCACATAACAACGGCACAGAAAATAATATTAAAATATTATACGGACTCAGATTTGTGGTCCTAAAACCACTGTTCCGACTAGGGTATAAACCGGACTGTTACAATTCTCCCCCCTTTGGGATTTTCGTCCCCGAAAATCTTACCATTAAACAGATTCGGATATTGCTGTCTCATCGAATCTTCAGGCTCCCACGTAGCCTCTTCTATTCCGTGTCAATTCCATAGTACTTTCACTAACGGAATTCTCTTGTTTCTTAACTCTTTTACTTCACAAGCTAAGATACGGATCGGTTCCTCTTCGTATGACATATCAGATCGGATTTCAATTTCAGATGGAGTAATCACATGTGATGGATTGGATCGATATCTACGGAGCATCGAGACATGAGACACATTGTGGATCTTTTCTAATTCAGAGGGCAACCTTAATCTATATGCAATAGGCCCAACACGTTCAATGATCTCATACGGTTCGATGAACCTCGGACTCAACTTGCCTTTACGTCCGAAACGAAGTACTTTATTCCACAGAGACACTTTCAAAAATACTTTGTCGCCGATCTCAAATTCTATATCTTTTCATTTTAAGTCCGCATACGATTTCTGACGATCAGATGCTACTTTCAAGCAATCTCGGATCAGTTTCACTTTCTGTTCTGAGTCTTTTATCAAATCGACTCCAAGTAACTTCTTATCACTGAGCTCGGTCCAATACAGAGGTGTATGACATTTACGTCCGTAAAGAGCTTCATATGGTGCCATTCTGATGCTCGACTGAAAACTATTATTATAAGCAAATTCAATCAGTGATAAATACGGTTCCCCCGTACAATTAAACTCAAGAATGCAGCATCTCAACATATCCTCAAGAATCTGAATGATTCGCTTGGATTGACCATCCGTTTGCGGATGAAAAGTTGTACTGAAATGCAATTTCGTGCCTAAAGCTTCTTGCAATCTCTTTCAGAATCGTGATGTAAACCTCGGACCTCTATCTGACACAATAGACAGTGGCACTCCGTGCAATCTCACAATTTCATAAATATAAAGCTCAGCTAATTTATCAAATGAGTAATCAGATCGTATCGGAATAAAATGGGCAAATTTCGTCAAACGATCAACTACGACCCAAATCGCATCTTTCTTTCTCATAGTCAGAGGTAATCTCAAAACAAAATCCATCGTTACTCTATTCCATTTCCACTCGGGAATCAGAATCGGTTGTAACAAACCAGATGGAACCTGATGTCATCCTTAACTTGCTGACAGATTAAACATTTCGATACGAAATCAAAAATATCTCGTTTCATACCAGACCACCAATAGTGTTGTTTCAGATCATGATACATCTTTGTACTACCCTGATGAACAGATAAACGACTATTATGTGCTTCGTTAATAATCAACTGGATTAACTTAGGGTTTCTCAGAACACAGATACGATCTCGAAATCTCAAGCAATCATCAACAACTCGAAACTCATAATTAGAATTTGAATCACACTGAGCTCGTTTCGCTAACATTTCATTATCAACTTTCTGAGCATCACATATCTGCTGTAAAAATAATGGTTTCGCTTTCAGTTTAGCTAACACTGAACTATCATCAGACAAATCTAATTGAGCATTCATAGCACGTAATGCACACAGTGACTTTCAACTCAACGCATCGAAAACTACATTAGCTTTACCCGGGTGATAATCTATTACAAGCTCGTAGTCTTTCAATAACTCTAACCATCTTCTCTGTCGCAGATTCAAATCTTTTTTTTTCACAAATAGAATAGGAGCACCCCAAGGTGAAAAACTCGGTCTTGCGAACCCTCTGTCGGTTAATTCTTGCAACTGTGACTTTAACTCTTTCAATTCCATTGGTGCCATTCTATACGGAGCTATCGAAATAGGGTCGCATTCGTGCAAACAGCAGATCTATACCAAATTCAACTTTGCAAATCGGAGGCAATCCCGGTAATTCTTCAGAGAAATCATCAGAGAACTCACAGACTACTGGCACCGATTCAACTTTCTTTTCAGATACTTTCAAATCAATCACATAAGCAAAATATGCTTCAGAACCCTTTTTAATTTAATTACGAGCTTTCAACACGATATCACAACGAGTAATCCATTTAAATCATTCGACTCAATACGAACTATTTCACCATTCTGACGACTCAAATCAATAGTCTTTCTTTTACAATTCACTATAGCATCATGCAATGTCAACCAGTCCATTCCCAAAATTATATCAAACTCATCAAACTGTAATAGTATCAGATCAGCAGGGAAACAAATATCTCGAAACATTAATGAGCGCTTCTTACCTACTTTGTCAACCGAATATTTTTTACCTAAGGGGTTCGATACTTTTATAACAAACTCAGTAGACTTTACAGGCAAAGTCTTACTGAATACTAAGTTCATGCATATATAGAAATGAATAGAACCAGGGTCTATCAAAGCAGTCACAGAAGTATCATAAAGTGTAAAATTATCCGTTATAACATCTGGAGATGAAGCTTCCTCCCGAGCTCGGATAGTATACGCTCTGGCAGGCGCTCTAGCTTCGGATCTCGCAATAGTATCTCTAGTAGTTCTCTGACTACCACCGACATTTTTGCATTTTGAGGAGATCTACCTCTCATTGAAACATTCTCGTGATCTTGGGTTACGAACAATCTCTTGTTCAACGGACTGCAGCGATCTCGGATGAAATGGTCTAATGATCCACATCCAAAACAAGCTCGGTCATTTAATCTGCAAATTCTCGGATGCCTTTTTCCATAATGTTTACATTCAGGTCACTTGAATCTGACATTTCCAACACTAGTCATTGAAGTTGTTGGAGCTTTGGAGCTTAACTGTGATCTAGCTCGATCTCTACTCGAATGCCTCACATTAGCCTTTGAACGGCTATGTTCATCTCGGAAATTTCTTCGAGGCGCATCAAATGATTTGCTCATAAATCTCTTTTTCATATCTCTGGCTTGAGACTCAGCTTTGCATGCTCGGTCAACTAGCACTACGAACTCTTGTATCTCCAGAGTACCAACTAGCAATTGGATATCTTCATTTAGGCCATCTTCAAATCTTTTACACATTATCGCTTCAATCGAAACGTATTCTCGAGCATACTGACTTAATCTTACAAACTCTCATTTGTATTCAGTGACAGACATGTGACCTTATTTCAATTCCAAAAATTCTTTTCGTTTCTGATCTATGAATCTCTGAATAATGTATTTCTTTATGAACTCAGATTGAAAGAAATCCCATGTGATCCGTTCTTTAGGAACAACCGAAATCAAAGTTTTCCACCACTGATAGGCTGCATCTCGTAACAAAGAAATAACACACTTTATACATTCTTCAGGAGTCAGTGACATCTCATCAAATACTCGGATAGTGTTTTCTAACAAAAATCCGGCTTTCTCAGCATCATCATCATTAGTAGCCCGGAACTCTTCAGCCCCATACTTATGGATTTTGTCAACCAGAGGTTTGTTTAACAAGTTCAGATTCATAGTCAGAGGCATAACAGATGTCTGAGGGTGATTAACAGGAGGCGAGGGTTGTGAAACAGTCGGGTTACTCTTTACGAATTGAGTGAACCATTCATTCATCATCTGGAAGAAAGCTTGTTTAGCTTCTCCCTCCTGACCACTAGTAACCGGTCTCGGATCAGAGGGCGTTGTCCCTTTCACGAGAGCAGGCGAATTACTTTCGACGTCGTTAGCTACGGCTCTTTCGGGATCCATTACTATACAGAAATCACATTTTATACGTCAGGATTCATCACACTATCACAATTCAGAAATATGGCATGTATAGCTAGACTCTGACATGTTACGTTAGTCCGAGAATCGGCTAAACCGTAGCACTGACACCAACCAAATGTAACACCCCTAACCCGAATCCGACATCGGACTAGGGTTAAAGGCGTTACCAGACAGATCGGAAACATAATCAAACAATTTATCTAATATCACATCGAATACAATCAAAATGTCCCTTAATACGGTCATCGAGACCTTAAACATGCTTATAAACTGAGTCGGGACTAAATCGAAACACTCACAAAATTTCATGGAAAATTGAAACTTTTCTAAGTTTCAGGGCTTACACGCCCGTGGGGGCAGGCCGTGTGCCTCCCACGGATAATAGACACACCCGTGTGTCCTTTCCGTGTGTCCTTCCCGTGGTCGAAACTGACTTATCCTCCACGGCCACTAAGCACACCCGTGTACTCAAGCCGTGGACAATCCTGTCAAAAATCTCACAGTCACTAGATAGCAAACACGTCCATGTGCCAAGGCCGTGTGCTCTTAGGCCAGCTACTGACTTGTGCCCCATGGTTAGTTGACACGCCCGTGTCAAGACCATGTGCTACAAGGTTAAATCCTGTTATTCACCCACGGTCCCTAAGCACACCCGTGTACCCTGGCCGTGTGACATAATAGGTCATTTGCAAGACCAAATTGCCACCCACTTGGGTCATACCTACAAGAAACCTTTATCAACACATATCATGCATATATGGCAGCCAATAACATGCTAAATTGACTATTCAATCTATACCTTCATTACCCATTTCATTCATGTCAACTTTCAAGACATAACATATATATAACTAAAGCATATTTCATTCATTTACCTACCCGAAATCTTAACCATTTCATATGCATCAAAACATACCAAAATAACTACACATACCACATTCATCAAGGCATTATATGAACCAATAATTAGGCACATCTCATGACCAAGTCTGTACAACAACTTATATCAAAAACTAGCCTATACAGGCCATATCTAGTTATAAACATTTCCAAGGTGTACCCAAATGAGTTTAGTAGTGTGATGACAATCCGTAACAGTCCCGAGCTTTCAGTAGCTTTGACGACCTATAAAAGTAAGAAAACACACATAGAGTAAGCTTTCCAAAAGCCTAGTAAGTCAATTACACAATCAAACTTAGCATGGATTACACATAACCAATTTAATAAGATGATCAATATGGTTCTCATGACAAAAATCACTTCATTCTTTCTCAAGCTCATATGCTTATTCATAACTTACCATATACACGTATAGTTCATATAGTCAAGACTTTACATATCGTATTATAAATCCCATATACATAACATCATGATATAATCACACGGATACTTACCTTATATACACAATTAGTGTATAAGCAACGTACCTGAAACGGATGTTCATTAATTAATTTTATCAAAGTTCGGATTTGCAATTCGTATCACAGACTTGCCTATTGAACCGTAAGGAATAGGATACTCAGAAAGCTCGGAATGGTCGTATAATGCCAACGTCTGAGACGAGGTCTTACATGCACTCAGACATCGATGCCACTGTCCCAGATAGGGTCTTACACAAATCAATACGATGTCGATGTCCCAGACATGGTCTTACACGTAAACCTCATATCGATGCCAACGTCCCAGACGTGGTCTTACACATAAAACTCATATCGATGCCAACGTCCCAGACGTAGTCTTACATGTAAAGCTTATATCGATGCCAACGTCCCAGACGTGGTCTTACACGTAAAGCTTATATCGATGCCAACGTCCCAGACGTGGTCTTACACGTAATCAGATATCGATGCCACTGTTTCAGACAGGGTCTTATACGTAATCAGATATCGATGCCACCGTCTCAGACAAGGTCTTATACGTAATCAGATATCGATGCCACTGTCCTAGACAGGGTCTTATACGTAATCAGATATCGATGCCACTGTCCCAGACAGGGTCTTATACGTAATCAGATATATATGCCACTGTCCCAGACAGGGTCTTATACGTAATTAGATATCGATGCCATTGTCCCAGACAGGGTCTTATACGTAATCAGATATCGATTCCACTGTCCCAGACAAGGTCTTATACGATTAAACAGAATAGATACCTTTGTATTCCTAAGTTCATACGGGACTTCTCAGACTTATCACTATATCGACCTTATCCCAAAATTTATATACATAGCATCTCATAAGCAATCATTTTTATTGATAGTCATGTAAATAAACTCAATTCAATACAATTACATTTATTTGCAATATGACTTACCTCGGATTCGATTCTACGAAAATAGAAACGGCTACTCGGTTACTTTCGCTTTCCCGTGATCTAAGCCCGTTTTCTTCGGTTCTTGATCTAAACATGTTCAGAATTAACCCCTTTATTCACTAATTCATTCAATTCAATCTGAAGACACACATTTACAGTAATTTGCAAATTAGCCCTCATAATTGCATAATTTATCAATTTAGTCCATTTTTCACAAAACATCAAATTCACATAATTTGTTCACACCCATGCATAGCCGAATCTCCCTAAAGACTATATAAGTCCATATTTCTCATAAAATTTGCAATTTAGTCCTCAAAAATAATATTTTCTCAATTTAGCCCTAATTAGCTAAATTCATCAAAAATTCAAGAACAAAGTTTGTTCATCTAGCTCAAATCTTTCATTTAACACCTTAAACCATCACAAATCTCAACATAACAACAATGGCATCTCACACAAACATCATCAATTCACAAAATTAATACATGGGTTTTGTAGCTCTCAAAGCAACGATTGCAAAAACATAGAAATTATCAAAAACAGATCAAAAACTAACCTTGAATTTAAACCCTCTAATGGCCGAACCTTAACAAGCTTAAGTTCTTTCTCTTTTTTTATTTGTGTTTTTCGGCAAGAAGATGACAAAATAATGAGGCCACTAACTCATGTTTCTTTTATTATATTAATATAAAATACCATATAACATAAATTTTATAAAATAAACATATAAAAGCATTATAAAACTTTGCATGTTGTCGTCCACTATAAGTAAAAATGGGCTATTTGCCCATTAAGGACTTCACAATAATAAAGCCACAACAATTTGATCATTAATCAAATGAAAAGCCACTTTTAAACCTTATGCAATTTAATCCTTTTGTCAAATTAAACACACAAACGGACAAATTAACTTACAGAAATTTATCACATGCTTAATCACATAACAACGGCATAGAAAATAATATTAAAATATTATACGGACTCAGATTTGTGGTCCCAAAACTACTGTTCTGACTAGGGTATAAACTGGACTATTACAAGGTCGTTATGGTTGGGGGCGACGGGATTATCTGACTAATGTGATCTCTGCTATGGTAGTAGAGAAATTGGTTCATAAAGGGTGTGAGGCGTATCTTTCCTATGCCCGAGATGCAAGTGTAACTGGTTCAAGTGTGGAGAGTATTCGACCAATTATGGAGTTTTCAGACTTTTTCTTGAGAAACTGCCAAGGTTACCTCTATATCGAGAGGTTGAGTTTGGAATAAAGTTGTTGTCTAGAATGACACCGGTGTTCATTGCTCCTTACTGCATGGCACTTAAAGAAATTAAAGAGTTGAAGGTTCAACTTCAAGAGCTTTTGGATCTTGGCTTTATAAGACCTAATGTTTCTCCTTGGGAGCTCCAGTTTTGTTCATCAAAAAGAAGGATGGTTCTCTAAGATTTTGCATCGATTATCGACAGTTGAAAAAGTTGACAATAAAGAATAAGTACCCTATGCCTAGAATCGATGATCTATTTAACCATTTTAGAGGAGCAATTGTGTTCTCCAAGATTGACTTAAGGTCGAGGTATTATCAATTGAAGGTTAAGGAATCTGATGTGCCCAAGACTGTATTCAGGACTTGGTATGGCCATTACGAGTTCTTGGTAATGCCTTTCGATCTTACAAATGCTCTGGCCGCATTCATGGATATGATGAATCAGGTATTTCAGCCATATCTCGACCAATTCGTCATTGTGTTCATCGATGACATATTGGTTTACTCTAAGTCTGAAACTGTAACACCCTAAACCCGGCCTAGACGTTATGGCCGAATCTGGCGTGTCACATTGAAGTGTCTTTCGAAAACCATGTTTTTATTGAAAACCCTTCTTGAAATTTAAAAATTGTACAAAACCTCAGTTTGTGTTTGTTTATTTTCAATCGTGGTTTATTAAAAAGTTATTCCCTTTTAAAATGTTATTACCTTTAAAACCTTATTTTATGCGGAAGCTTAATTTAAAACAAATGATTTAAGAAAATGTGATATTTAAAAATTGAGTTGCAGAAACGTAGTGTTTGAAAATGTTATTGTTTTGGAAAATCGTGTTCTACTTCTACCGGATAAATCACAATCAATAAAATCCCAAATTTAGAATCTAGAAATTATAGAGGCCTTATTACAACCCGAATCAAAATCAAAGTACTTATGTAAATGAGCAAAACCAAATAAAACATGTGCAGTTGTGTGGCCCTCTCCGAGTCCCTCGAAGTTCTGAACCGTCTAACGCTGGGGATTACCTGAAAGGTTAAAAACGGGGTGAGTTTACGAAAAACTCAGTGTGTGATCTCCTTATTAAAGAAATAGTCGATTATCTGAGAAATAGAATCGATGCTGGCACTCGAGCCCTTTAACAATAATAATGACAGTTCGGGCTTCAGAGTATATGTGAGCCAAAGCCCAAAACAATGTCATTTGGGTCACAGCCCATAATAGAATCAATTAGGCCTAGCCCATCACAGTAGCAGTCTTAGTACGAATGATGCATGATGCATGCAAACCTATCCAACCCTGCACTTGCCTCCGTCCAACCCTTCACTATCTGTGGGGAATAAATCACCCACGCCATCCCTACACTTCAAGTAGTGTTAGCACCGGTTGCAGTACTAACCGAAATCGTAGCAAAGCTGCTAGTATATATACGGCTTTAAGCCTTCAGTAACGGTCTCATAATTGGCACATAGCCATCGGTAGCTGTAATAAGATTAGCACATAGCCATCAGCTACGGTAATATAACCAGCACAAAGCCATGGGTAAGTATGATCGACACAAAGTCCTAAATAATTACGATCGACACACAGCCATGGATAAATATGATCGACACAAAGTCATAACCAAGATGGGACAGAGCCATAATTAGGTTGGCATAGAGCCATAATCAGATTAACGGGCTTAAAGCCATCGGTAGGTCCACAGTCGTCTCATGCGACCCGTGCGACCTTAACAGATCATTACTGGGTCCACAGTCGTCTCGTGCAACCCGTGCGAACCTATCAGAACAGTACTTCCTCCATAACCAATATCCAAACCCCATGCAGTATGTCATGTATGCAGAATGTCTGGCCCACAAATCATCATATCATTCACAGTTAAGTCAATCAAATCATAGTCATACAATCACAGTCAAATCATGGCACAAGTCAGTCATTTGCCCTCGAGGGGCAAAATAGTCATTTACCTTACAGGGGCATTACGGTCATTTTACCCTACAGGGGCTTTGCGGTCATTTTACCCTACAAGGGCATTACGGTCATTTTACCCTACAGGGGCACTACGATCATTTTACCCTACAGGGGCATTACGGTCATTACAGTGTAAATGGGCCCAAGGCCCAATATTCGACCCAAGTGGGCCCACCCGCTCGTGTGGCCCATTTAGCCCAAATTTAGTCACGGTTATGCGAACTACATAGCCCAGTCCAGTATTTGCCACATAACGTGGATGTTATCCGTGTGGGGCCTACGAGCCCATTGGGCCCACACGACCCATTTTGGCCAAACGAGGCCCAAGATCACGAGAACGCTCGTAGTGGCCTCTACAATCTATCGCCCATGATTTTTGGGCTCGGTTTACCACACGAACGATTGCACGCTCATGTGGCCTCGAATGCCGAAGTTTCAGCATTTCGGCTTTTCGGCTTTTGTCGATTCACAGCAGAGATAGTGTGATTACACACCTGTTAAAGCAACCATTCCAAGTTTCTTAAGTGCCCAACCTACATTCATTCCACATACAGTTAGTCTTTCATATATTATTGTTCAAAGCACTTAATCCCCAAACAATAATCACTACCAACCTTAATTGAGTACCACGCGATCCACTCCTTTTAGATCGCTGACTAAGAATAATCGTATGTCTCTTGCCGATTTACTGCCTAACAACAGATCTTATTAGAAAGGATCGATTGTAAATGTGGCTTAAATCCACGAATACTATCCTTTCAAAAACAAATGAATATTCGACCTACCTAAAAAAAGGTATCGAAATTACCTTAATCGAATAACAGAAGAACAGACCTCGACGGCTTGGTAACTCTTGCACCCCTTCACTTCTTGGGACCACCTAACCCATCGATCACCATATCGCAAAGAAGGAACGAGAACCACAGTTAGAGAACATATGGAGAAGAACATTTGGCTTTTTAGAAAATGATTAGAGAGAACAGATTTGAATGAAAGGAGGAAATATGGACACTTACCGATTTGCCAGGAACACTTGCAGAACTGAAACAGAGAGGGTCAGTGATGAGATTCGGCCAAAGTATGAAACACCCAGTGAAAAGGGAAAAACCGATTCGAGGAGGGAAGGGTAGAACTTCGGCCACAACCTACTATAATGCCGAGAAAGAAAAAGAACAAGAAAGAGGAAAAGAGGATGAATTCGGCCCAGAAAACAATAATCAATGGAGCAAAAACAATAGGTAGGATATTCGGCCAAAGCTTGGGAACCAAGAGGAGACAGGAGCAGAATTGGTGATTTCGGCACAGGTTGAAACAGAAGAAAGAGAACAGAATGGCTTAGAAAAAGGTAGCACAGAAAATTTGGCAGAACAATAGGAACCAAAACAAAAAAATGCACAAAAGATCAAATGCAAAATTTGGCACTACAGGGAGAAGAAAGGAAACAAATTGGTGGCAAAACAGAAACTGACCAAAAGTGAAAGTACCCTACCAAAACCGATTACTAGGGAGTTTAGAGTCCTAATTTGGCAGACCTATTCCCTCACTCCCCCATCCTCCTTGATTTGCTCCATAATCCTTTCCTTGGTTTTCTCCACCATCATCTCTTGACCAATTCAAATTCCACCTTGCAGAGTTTCAGTCGACTTCTACTTCTCACATGGCAAGAGAGCAAAATAAATATTCTTTTTACCTTGCCATGACTTGAACCTTAGGCCTCGAGAGAACTCTACACGCCACCTTGCTACTAAACCACAGGCTCTTTTTGTGTCATAATTTAACCACAATTATTTAAGAACCTTCTATCTAAATCCCAATGATTTTATTCACTAAAAATAAAATTTTTGCTAAAGCCCAGGTTTGAACCCAGGACTTCTCAGACACTCCAAAATACTGCTAAACTAACCACTGAAGCAGACAGTCAATTGTGTTATTTCCTCGCACACATAAACTTTTATGTGTTCCTATGCTCAAGGCCTATTTCTTCTAAGCCCAAATTCGGGGCGTTACAGAAACTGAGCATGATGAGCCTCTGAGAGTTCTTCTTCAAATTATCCGTGAGAAGAAGCTCTTTGCTAAGCTGAGTAAATGTTAGTTTTGGCTTCAAGAGATAATGTTTCTCGGTCCTGTGTATCTATTGAGGGTATCTGTGTGTATCCCTAAAGATAGAAGTCATTCTGGAATGGAAGCAACCTAAAAGTGTTTCAGTGATTTGAAGCTTTCCTAGATTGGTGGGGTATTATCGGAGGTTTGTTGAGGGTTTCTCCTTGATAGCTGCTCTATTAACTAAACTATTAAGAAAGAACACTCCTTTTAATTGGTTGGATAATCAGCAAGTCAGCTTCGAGAAATTGAAATCCGTGTTGACTCAAGCTTCAGTTTTGATCCAACCAAAATCCAGGAATGATTACATCGTATATAGTGATGCGTCACATACTGGTTTTGTATGTGTTCTGATGCAAAATGAAAAGGTTGTAGTCTATGCCTCAATATAGCTTAAGCTATGTGAATACAACTATCCGACTCATGATTTCGAATTGGTAGTTGTAGTGTTTGCTCTAAAGATATGAAGACATTACTTGTATGGTGAGAAGTGATTATCTACACGGATCACAAAAAGTCTCAAATATCTTTTCACCTAGAAAGAGTTAAACTTAATACAACAGAGATGGATTAAGATGTTGAAGGACTATGACTGCACTATCGAGTATCATCTCGGGAAAGCCAATATTGTGGTTGATGCTTTAAGTAGAAGGGCAATGACTTAATTTAGGGTTATGTTTACCACATTAAGTCTATTTGAGGGTGACAGTCTTTTAGTTGAGTTGCAAGTGAAGCCTACCTTGGTCCAAGAGATAAAATTTAAGTAGCCTTTGAATGTTTCTTTGTTGCCTCGGATTAAGCATGTTGAGGATGGTAAGACTGAGGCTTTTGGGTTCAATGATGATAGTATTTTGTGTTTTAGAGGTGAATATCGTGTACCTAATGATTAAGATTTGAGATGGTTTATTCTTCGGGAAGCGCATAGTAACTCTTATGCTATGTACCCTGGGGTAATAAAATGTATCGAGATTTCAGAGAATTGTATTGGTGGCCTAGTCTGAAGCGAGATGTAACAGACTTTGTATCCTAGTGTTTGACTTCTCCGCAGGTTAAAGCTGAGCATCAGTTTCTTTCTGGGTTATTGCAACCTATCCGGATACCTCAATGGAAATGAGAACGGGTCACTATGAACTTTGTTAGTGGGTTTCCCTTAACACCTACTAAGAAAGATTTGATCTGGGTCATTGTGGATAGATTGATTAAGTCGGCTGACTTCCTATCGGTCTGCACTGACTATTCTCTGCAGAAGCTAGCTAAACTATAAATCTCCAAGATAATAAGACTGCATGGGTTCCTGTGTCGATTATTTCAAATCGGGATCCTCGTTTCACTTCTCAATTCTATAAGAAACTACATGAGGCACTAGATACTCATTTGGACTTCAGTACGACATTCCATCCTTAGATGGATGGACAGTGTAAGTGGTTTATTCAGGTTTTGGAGGATATGTTAAGGAGTTGTGTAATCAATTTCTGGGGTAGTTGAGAGGAGCACTTGTTGTTGGTTGATTCTGCGTTCAACAACAGTTTTCAGTCCAGTATACATATGGTACATTACGAGGCTTTGTATGGTTGTAAGTGTCATACCCCGTTGTGTTGGACTAAGTTGGGCAAGAGAAAGGTTTTGGTTCTAGAGTTGGTTCAGGAAACTGAGGGTAAGATTAAATTGATTCAAAAGCATCTTCGGATAGATAGATGTCTTATGCAAATCTGAAGAAGAAAGATATTGAGTTCAATCTCGATGATCAGGTTTTCTTGAAAGTTCTGAGATTTGAACGGAAGGGCAAGAGGATTGGATCGTGCCTTATCAGCTTAAGTTACCTCCCGAGTTGGACCACATTCATGACGTGTTTCGTGTTTCGATGTTAAAACTGTATTGATCTAACCTTTCTTATATTTTCCCGATTTAGGAGATTGAGCTGAAACCGAATTTGTCCTTTGAGGAGGAACCTATTTGGATTTTGGATTAACGGGTAAAGGTTCTAGGAGGAAACAAATTCTATTGGTTAAGTTTCTTCAGCGGAATCATGGCATCAAATAAGCCACTTGGGAATCTGAGGACTCGATTTGTCAATAATATCCTTATCTTTTCGAATTTGGTAAATTTTGAGGCCGAAATTTCTTTTAAAGGAGGGAGTTGTCACATCCTAAATTTTTATTGTTAACTTCGCATGGTTGCAGCAAGATTGAGTTACTGGCTAGATGGTTAAGAAATGGTTCAAAGTTAGTGAAACTATCCTTGAGACCCGAGTTCGATTCCTTTCTCCTGTGTAATTTTTATTTTCAATATTTTTTGCTCAAAACCCTAGCTGTGTCATTCCATGTTGTAAACCCTAGTATATGTAACACCCCAAACCCGGCCCAAACGCTACGACCAGATCTGGTATGCTACGGGGTTTAATGTTAAAAACTTCACTTGGATGATTTTCGGAAATTCAGTTTGTTTATTTAGGTATTCGCTAAAATAAGTGATATTTGAAGAAAACCTTTGCTTTTTCTTTGAACGTGTTTGAAAATCCCATATTATTACTTCTTATAGATAAGTCTTTGAACATAAAGTTAAATTTTTAAAAAAAAAAAGAATAAAGACATTAACAAGTATAATTTAAACCTAAGCTATGGAGCCTTATTACATAAATAGTCCCAAAATTGAAAACTTAAAGGAAAGCTGAAAATAGTCTATGAAAATATAAGACTTGATGGCCCCTCGAGTCCGCCTCGGCTCCCATGTCCACGATCTACTGCTCATCTAAAAAGTCAGGGAAAATAAAGGGGTGAGTCACCAAGACTCAGTGTGCAAATCCCGAAAACACATAAAAGGCTTGAGGCCCACAAACACATTATGGGCCTTGGCCCATACACAATGGCAACAAAATATTCACATGCTGCATGGCCCAACCCAACCTAAAAGTCCATCCTCTACACACCAGCCCGTATCACCAGCCATCACACCTCGAGGATTTCTACAATCAACCCACCAACCTAAGTACACACCATATCAACATCATATCATCGGTTATAATGCCAATCACCATGTGACCTTATAATCCACTGTGGCAGAGCCACCGATCACCGTGTGTGACCTTATAATCAAGTGTGGCAGAGCCATCGATCACTATTGTGACCTAAGTGTACATATCGTGGTTTAACCACCGATCACTAGGTGACCTTTTAACATGCTCTTCCCCTTCATCATATCAACCCCATCCCATGCATACATCCATGCAGAAGCAAAATAATATACAACCTAAAAGATCACGATCTATCACATACATCGATACACATAGAGAAGTTTCTATGATTACGTGCTGCATCCCTTCCTACCCTTTTCGGGTAATACGATCATCCCCATACAAATTTTTCCACTTTTAGCCCATAACATATATAGTACAGATTAATTAGTGTGATAGAGATCTACACACCGATTATGATCAAGATGATACTTTCTATGTCAACACTATCGGTGGCCGATACGATCGCTAACTGCCTTTGGTTTTGTTCTGAAGCCGGTCCACAACCCGGTGGCCAATCCCGAATCACGACACTGCTCATTTCTTAAACTTAAGGGTTGGATTTACAGGTCCAATCCTCTCCTTCGCCTGATCGACATTTGATTCCATCAAAAGACCTTATCAGTTGCTACCACCCACATATGGTTATTAATCCGTAACACAGGGTTAAGACCACAAATACAATAAACGAGCCTAACGAAAATCTAAAGAGAACCCCTTACCTTGAAATCCTGAAAAGAGGTATGGGTCTCAGAGACTAGCGATTTCCGGCTTTTGGGATCTAGATGATTTGATCTACTTCGATTCCCGAAATGTTGCCCCGAGATGAGAACACAAGAACAGTCAAAACGTTACTCCAAAGTTAATCTTATCACATCAATTAGCCTTTCGGCTTTGGCCTCCAAAAACCAAAAGAGAAAAGAAGAACAGAAGAAATCAGCATTTACCTTAACACAGAGAATTCGGCAACTCTTAGAGAATTTCGGCTTTTGAGAAGATCAAAAAGAAAGATGGTACAAAGGAATCTATGGAGGTTTGACTTAATGAAGGAATCAAAAGAAAAATATGTAGAGGAAGATTATGAGGTTTCGGTTTGTAGGAGAAAGCAGAGAAAAACAATGGACATTCGGCTTTAGCATAAAAGTGGAGATGAGAGAATGGAATTAGGGGTTTCGGCTTTAGCAGAGAATGAGAGAAGAGAGTAAGAGAATAAAACCCAAATGCCGAAAATAAAGAAGTATTCCCCTCCCCTAAAGAGAATTTCGGATCTTACCAAACAAATGCCGAAAATGCCTATTTTGCAAACTAAAAACCCATCCTATCAATAGGGAAATTTCGGCACCCCTTAGCCATACAAAATCGATTCCCCCTTCCCACCTAGAGTTTGAAAATCGGCCACCACTCAGCTTACCAGATAACTCCTAGATTTTCTCCTTATCTCCATCCGATCACTCATCCTCAAGTGGCATGGATAACGCCACCTCTTCCTTCCTTTATCCGCCACATTATCAGCCATATTATCCATATTATCCCACTCATTAAATCTCCCTATTTTTAAGCATTCCAACCGACTCCAACTCCATCTCTTTTGACGCCAAAAACATTTAAAATAAGTGGGTAATGCGACTCGAACCTTGGACCTCTTTATTGCTTATCACGCCACCTCAAAGCCCCTAAGTAACGCCACTGACCACTGGCCATAAGCCCATTTGTGTGTCTTACTTTACAGATAATATCTTTTAAGCCCCTATTCTAACTGGCTTTCCACTAGAGTGCCCAAGCGAGAAAAATTTGACTAAGGCCTCGGCCCAATTCCGAGCCCAATCTGAACCCCTTAAACACCCTAATTACACATTAGAGATAACATAAACATCACAGCACATTAAACGCAAAGGCCCATTAATTCAGGATGTTACAGTATATATATATCAAAATTTTACTGTTCAGACATTTTTAGATCACTTTTCTACTTATTATTGCCGCCATTTCTTTTTCTTTCTCTTATCTTCTCCAATTTTCTTTCCCTTTCTTTCTCATTGAGCCACTCTTAAGCCCTAATTTTCTTCCATATTCTTCTTCTTTCTTCCACTGTTGCCACCGCCCCTCTCTTCTTCTCCTCTCTTTTATTTTGTCTTTCTAATCAACATTTGTTATTGCTTTGGCTAAATAGTTGCTGAGATTTTTCACATTATTACTGCCCCTTGAAGCCCCTCAATCTCAATTCTTTTATTCTTTATTTGTTGTCAGTTCTTTGATCACCATTCATCACAGATCTAAATCGGGTAGTGTAAGTTTAAGTTTATATCAAATCTAATGTTGATTTCTTTTATTTTATTTTTTGTAATGGTCAAATAATGCTAGTGTCATGGTCAAATTGCACATAATGATCTTTTTTGTGTAATTTTTTTTGAAGGACCAAAACTTGACATCTCGGATCAGTAGTAGCATCGAAGGATAATCTGTATCTCCTGTTTAATCATTAGAAGAGTAAGTAGCGTTCAAAAATCAAATTCAATTAGTCACTGCTAATCCCTATTTCGGTCGAACCCTATTGGGGTGTCAAAGGCTGGTGCTAATTCGTGTTTTTTGTGTTTGGTGTTTAGATCTTATTGATGTCTGTCTAGACTGAAGTCGTAAAAATTGTGGAATTAATTCCAGTACTACGGATTTGCATAAATTAGGTGTGGGTCCTAACTTTTTGTTTAATGATTGCTATAAGTATGTGTAAGTGTTTATTTGGTGATTAGTCGAATATGCATGTGATCTAAGTGTTATGGCTGAATGTTAAAGGTTAAGTCGATTGTATGAATACTGAAATTGGATGATTTGTACTGTTACTATTTTTCTTGTAGCATGCTAATTTTTATTATTTAATTGATCGCATGTACAACATGCTATCAATTGTGAGACTATGTATTGATTGCATGCAAGCATGCCACTATTTGTTACTAATTAGACTAATATGTAAAGCATGCCATCGATACTGTTGTACTGAATGTATGCAAAACATACCACTGATACTGTTTTACTGAATGCATGTTAAGCATGCCACCGTACTAAAATCGGTATTGTTAAAGCATAACATGCTTCATTGTTTACATGACATACTTCATTGCATGGGTTCGAGATTGGTGGGTGATGGAGGAGTTCTGTGAAGTACCGACAGTTTATTTGCATTATTATTATATTGGCAGTATATATACATTCTAGAGTTCTGTGGAGTACTGGCAGTTATCCGCAATTTACTAGAAGCTTGTCTAGAATTTACTGACAGTTCATCTGCATATTGTTACTGGTGGTTTATCCACATCGAGCTTCAACTCTTACTATATTCAGTGTTCGAATTACGGGTTTAGAGGAACCCATTGTGCGTAGTAGATGGATGGTAGGACTTTTACATAGCTTTACGTTGGAAAATGCCCATGCAGATGCACTGTTTACTAAACTACTATGATTTATTTCAAACATTGATATTTTTGGTTATGTCCTCTACTATGATTGTGTGAATGTATACAAAACTATTGTTTGTTCTGTTAAGACTCACAGTGAGCTTTTCAAGCTCACCCCTTTAGTTTACTTCTTACAGATAACCCTTAAGGTTAGAATCAGACACGACTTTGAGAGTTCTCGTCTCGGTTTTATTTAACAAAGCAAATTTAAATTTTACTTTATTTTATTACGGTTTTTTTGGGGACTATAATTTTATTAACTATTGACTGTGGCATGGGTTTCTTTGTTTTTATTTGTGATTTTATTACATGCATGCTGTAACACCCCAAACCCGACCTAGACGTTATGGCCGAATCTAGAGGTGTCACAAGGTAGGGTTTTGAAAATGGTGTTGTCTTGTCCAATCGAATTATTTACATTTTACTTAAAATACCATTTGATTAATTAAGTAATTCATTTTCCAAACACTTATTAATGCGGAAGCCTTAAAACTGTTATAGTTTAGAAAACCAGTTCGATTTTTTAGAAAACCTTTGTTTTCATCATGCATCGCAATGAAAGAGTTCCAAACACAACCAAACCAAACAAAAGCCAATAGTCCAGAGAGAGTCCTAAAAATTACAACTCTCAAAATTAAATCCCAAATTATTAAAAACCATGAATTAATAAATCTAAACAGTTTTACGGAAGAGTGGTCATCGCCGAGTCCCTGCTGCACCGACCCGCCTAAGTATGTGGATTACCTGAAAATACAGACAAACAGATGTGAGTTTACGTAAACTCAGTGATGGTCTCTAAAATAACTAATAATTCAACAAAGGCAAGTGCACCTATCGAACAGTAGTATAGCTATGGTGAGTCCGGAATATCGTATCCACAAGGACTAAAAGTACTAGTAATTACTATCTTTTTATTATTTAGCCTAATAATTAAAGGGGTGTTTTAATCTAAAATTTAACTAACTAACTATGAACGCGACAGAGAGTGAAGAAAGTAAACGAATAAACCAATGAATAAAGACAAT
Organism: Gossypium sturtianum; assembly: GCA_025698515.1. Classification (NCBI taxonomy): domain Eukaryota; kingdom Viridiplantae; phylum Streptophyta; class Magnoliopsida; order Malvales; family Malvaceae; genus Gossypium; species Gossypium sturtianum. The sequence continues at coordinate 123,163,015 of CM046952.1, forward strand.
ACCCAAGGAAGAATCCACCTAGACTTCACTTATTATTCTGACTCTAAATTAAACGATTTATTCACCTGCCTTGATCCGTAGAAATCCCTAAATTATGTTAATATCACTTTCGAGACTAAAAACAACTGAATCTAGGTTGATTAATTGAAATCTCTTTCTAATTAAAACCCCTATCGTCGCATTAACACGATCTTTGGATTCCCTTATTAGATTTGACTCTCATCCGGCAGATTTATGTCATCCTATTTCTAGGGTTGAAATCAACTCCACTTAATTATGCTAGATCTCATCTTAAACAGCGACTTTTGCTCCACTGAATAAGCACATTAAACTTGAATTAATTTCCTGAAAATATTAAAGCAAGGGTTAAGAACACATAATTAAGAACAAGAACAAGTATGTATCATGTAATTCAGATAATTAAATAATAGGATTCATCGTAGGTTTCATCCTCCCTAGGTATTTAGGGAGTTTAGTTCATAACGTAAAAGGATAACATCTTAGAATCAAGAAAACAACAAGACATAAAGAACCCAAAAACTTCTAAGGAACTTGATGGAGATCTTCAATCTTGGAGTGGATCTGCTTCCGAGATGATTACGACGGCTTCCTTCGAGTAATTTCTTCGTTCTACTCTACGTGCTCCCCTAGGTCTTCTTCTGGTGTGTATTTATAGAATTTAGAATGCTCAGAAACCCTAAAAATTGGCTCTTTTCGCGTGAAAACAAAGCAAGGTGCGACAGGGACACGGGCGTGTGATCAGCCCGTGTGAGGAGGCCCAGGCCGTGTGAAAATTTGCATGGTTCTCGATCGACATGGGATGGCACATGGGCGTGTGTCCAGCGCGTGTGGTTCACATGGGCATGTGCTCAGCCCGTGTGGTGCGGGCTTGGACGTGTGGATCCTTAAGATGGCCCATTTTATCTGATTTTGGCCCGTTTTCTGTTCCTTTCACTTCCCTATGCTGTCCTAAGTATAGAAACATGAATTTAAAAGATTAGGAGCATCGAATTCATAAAATTGTATAATAAAGCATCCAAAAACACGCTAAGCGTGGGATTAAAATGTGTTACTTTTATGGTGTATCAAATATTCCCACACTTAAGCGTTTGCTTATCCTCAAGCAAATTCCTCAACTCACAATTAAAACTAAACTTCCTCAATTCATAATTCTCATCAATAATTTCTTATCATAATTCACAAATAATCACACATTGATAATTTAACTAAAAGAGCACTAAAGATTCAAACAATCCAAGTCACACATTTTTATAGCATGAAAACATAGGTGTTTCCCCTTATCTAAATAATTACCTTTAATTCAAAACTGACAAGATTCAACATCCTCACTAAAGATTCGCTCAAATCACTCAAAGTGTTTAAGGGTCAAAAATTAAGCACTCAAAAGTCAAACATGAAAAGTTATTACCATAGGCTTGCATGAAAATCAAATCTCCACCACTATAAAATGAGATGATACACAAATCAAAAGGTCTTTAAAGGGTTGTAATGGGGTTTGGGTTAAAGGTGTGGATAAAGGCTGAAATAGGGGGTTAGAATCAAGATTGATTTGATAATTTACCTAACTAGAAAAATAAACTAGTACTGAATAATTACATCAATTGAAAACTCTTCAACACGAGCTTCTTCTCAACAAACTTGAAGGACTAATAAATGAATAAATATTTCTATTTTTTTAATAATAAAAAAGAATTTAACAACTGAAACAAAAGAACATAGTTAGGCAACTAACCAAATCAAATCTCGACAAAAAGGGAGTCAATAAAATGGGAATAACGAATCAAAAATAAGTTTTGGGTTAATATTAATGGGTGAGTCAAGAAACGGTTTATTAGGCTCAAAGGGGTTCACTAGGGGTTAATTATGAAGGTAGGCTTTTAATGGAATAAGTGGGTTAAAACCTAGGTGCCTTTATCATCTCAGTATATCAAATCAAGGGTGTGGTCTCGACATGCATAATCGAAGCAAGTTCTAAAATAAAAAATCAATATTGACACACTCATAACCAATAATAAAGTGAGCAAGAAAAGTGTATGCTCTAAAAGGCTCAAAATCTCACAAAAATTATGGTTTTTGATGTCAATCTTGTAAATCTCAAACTTCAAGGTAATATTTAAATTTAGGAAAATAACCTAGCAATTATAATTCTGAAAATAGACTTATCATGCTTGATTCTCTATTGTCTTAAAGTTTAAACAATCAATGCATAATTACCTATGACTTAATCCAAAACATATCAATAAAAATCATAAGTCAATAGAAGTTTTATTCTAATAGAAATATGAGAAAATTACTTAAGAACAAGACATAATTCAGGGATTTTCTAATAATGATATAATAAACCTCCCCACACTTAAGATGTATATTGTCCTCAATGTACCAAAATAGATAATAACAATATAATGAGAATATCATAAGAGAGGGAGAGAAGTGAAACTTCCTGAATTTTGGATGAAATCCATGGAAAAATGAACGCGGAATTGTGGATATAGCAAATTGAAGTGCATGATTCTGAGCAACTATTAAGAAAATAAACACAACTGTGGAAGAAGATTAAGGGATTACTCGATTAGGAATAATCATAAAAACTAAAACATAGTTCAAAAGATAAGTCTTTCAAAATATGATAAAAAATAAAGGAAAATAGACTAAAAAAATAAAAAGAAAAAGAAAACTAAAAATAAAAATAAAGACAGAAAGAAAATAAATGGACTCAAAGGTCCTCATCGTCAGACACGTTGCGAGGTGGCATTGCTGAAGGTGAAATATGGAGATGGTGGCAGATCTGCTACAATGTGGCCTCGAGACTATCGAACCACTGGTAGCACTGCTGCTCGAAGTGAGTGAGACGCTCGGATATGTCATTCAAAGTAGCAGCAGAAGAAGGAGGTCGGTGACTCGGAGGTGGAGGGTGAGGTGGATCCTCGTGAGAGAGGGGAACATCCTCAGTGATGTCCTCGGGATCATCCTGATCATCAGGGCGAGACAATCGGTACTGGGGAGGATCGAATCCACGACGTCGCTCGATCATCCTCCTGTGTAGCATGCTCGAGATGCCCTGAGGGGACATCTGGCCAACAAGCGTGAGTGTGGAGGACTGCTCCGGTGTGTCGAGGAGACCGAAGTGTCGAGCGAGGCGAGTCACGTAAGAGCCTAGACAGATGGGGCCCTTCTTATGGCGGTCAGTCTGGTGGCAGAAAGATAAAGTAATTAAGTACGCTAAGTCGATAATATGGCCGTGGGCCATGCTCTATAAGTAGTATGCATCATGTGTGCTCACGACTCCGGTGCTCTCTCTCCGTCCTGTCAAAGTCTAAGCTAAGAGGGCGCAAATATACCTTAGGGCTGGAGAGAGAGAAGTCGCCTTCGAGCGACTAGCGTCATAGGTCATCAGGCCACCCGTGAGGTCATTCCAACAATGCGAAGGCGAGTAATGAATATGGCGATGGAGCTGAAGAAAGTCATCGGCGCTCATGAACTCCTCCATATAAAGTCCCAAAGCAGCATCGAATTTTAGGACGCTCATGTGGCGCACAAAACCGCCAAAGCGAAAGACAATGGTGCCTGGCTCATCATGGACGGACATGACACTCTGAAGGTGGAACATCGAGCAAAACTCCAAAGTAATCTTCATATAAGTGGGCTAGACGATACTGAAGTAACGTTCCCATGGGGCTGTGATGATGAACGCGCGAACCTCATCTGCGAGGTGGACCTGCTCCAATGCAGCCCAATTAATGCAGCGGGCCAAACCTAGGGGTCGTACTCGAAGGAGCTGAAATAGGTCCTCCGGTGGGTTCGCAGAAAATCTAAGGTAGGGATGGCGAACTTCAGCTGAGGCACTTGAGGAGGTCGCACCAGGACCCTTCCGCTTTTTCGAAGCGGGGACGGCGACTTTGGTTTTACCTCGAGTATTTTTCATGGTGTCTGCAAGAAAGCGATTAGGAAAAATTAAAAGGGGTGAACAGACATACTAGAGATATGCTAATAAGAAAGGAAACTAATCTAAATGAAATTCATCAACTTGGACTAAGAAAGAACATAATTGTGAAAAGAGAAAGCTAATTAACAGAATACTAAAACCAGAAAATAGTAAAACGAAATAAATCTAATAATGAAAAATTGAATAACTAAAAATAGTATAAATAAATAATGCGGAATATTACTAAAAATCAATAGCAAAATAATTAATCAGTATATTCAGACGCAAGAACAAATAAACAATTAAATGTAAATAAACTAAAAAGAGCAGAATATGGCATGAATAATTAAATTAAAAAAAGTAAACAGGGGTAAAAAGATTGCGGTGTAAGGGAAGAGGGGAGGGAAAAGAATAAGAGATGGGGGTAGTTGCCGGTGGCCGGAAGTACGGCAGAGCTGGGGGGAAGGCAACGGCTAGGGTTTAGGGAGTTTGGGAAAAAGAAAGGAGAAGAAAAGAAAAAGAAAAAGGGGGCTTTATAAGTGACACGGTCGTGTAACAGCCTGTGTTGGGCCACATGCCCGTGTCACACGCCCGTGTGATAGAGCCCCCAGCCCGTGTTCATCGCGAAATTTAAGAGCTCACACGGCCTTGGACATGCCCATGTGGCGTCGCACGGCCGTATGCGAAGCCCTTCGCTTCTCCCACGCCCGTGTAGAGTTTGAGATGCCCGTGTCACCTCTCACACGGTCGTGTGTCTTGCCCGTGGAGCCCCCTGACTTTTTTTGAAATTTGAAAAATTAGGCTCCAGTTTTCACACGGCCTAGGACACGCCCGTGTGTCCAGGCCATGTGGTCCACAAGGCCTTGTCGCACGCCCGTGTGGAATAAATTTAGGCCGTGTCTCTGTCAATTTTTGGGAATTTTAAGCTCCAGGACCCACACGGCCAAGGACACGCCCGTGTGTCCAGGCCGTGTGGGTGACACGGCCATGTCGCCAGGCCGTGTACCTCACTGTCGATTTCTTTAAGATTTAAAAACTAAGTCCCAACATCCACACGGCCAAGGACACGCCCGTGTGTCCAGGCCGTGTGGGTCAAAAACCTACATTAAAACATGAATGGAAGTAAAAATAGACTAATTAGTAGGGTTAGTGCTCGGGTTACCTACCGAGAAGCGCTTGTTTAAAGTCTTAAGCTAGACTTACCTTGTTTTCGCTCGGTTACGGTGGTTCGCAGAGTCGAAACTCCTCTTTCTCACTATCAATTCTATTTTCAACATATGGTTTGAGTCGAGTAGTATTTACCTTAAAAGTGCCGAAATTAGAATGAGTTACCTCGACTGTTCCGTATGGAAAGACATTGAGTACCGTAAAAAGAGTCGATCCGTTTGCATTAAGCTCTAAAGTGGTTATTTGCGGGTCAGTTTTATCTAACAGTACCTGGTCCCCAACCTTGAAGTGGTTCGTTCTACCTTTAAGCTCGTCATGGAGTTGCTTCAGTTTTGCTTCGTGTTTTCTCGGATTCTCCTTGCCAGGTGTCCTCCATTCGTCTAGTTCATCGATCTAAAGCCTTCGCTTCTCATGAGTCATTCTGTGTTTGTCACATATGATAGAATGTGGCTCCATCACTTTCTTCCTAGGGATTTCCTGCAAAGAATTTTGAACCACAACATTACTCACATTAACAGAACTCGTAATATCATCTTGATCACTAGATACTCCAATAGAATCACGAGCTTGGAGTTTAATCGCATCATCACCTACACGAAGTATCAGTTCACCTGTGCCAACATCAATGATTGTCCTAGCAGTTGCTAAAAAGGGTCGTCCTAAGATTAAAGGTGTGTCACTGTCCTCATCCATGTATAGAACAACAAAGTCGACTGGGAATATAAATTTATCGATTTTTACAAGCACATCCTCAACAATTCCCCTAGGAAATCTAATAGTTTTATCTGCTAGTTGAATGCTCATCCTAGTTTATTTGGGTTTCCCAAGACCTAGTTGCTTAAAGATTTTATAGGGCATGACATTAATACTCGCCCCTAAATCAGCCAAGGCATTATTGACATCTAAACTACCAATTAAAAAAGGAAGAGTAAAACTCCCTGGATCCTTTAATTTGTTGGGTAGTTTATTCTGTAAAATGTCTGAGCAGACTGCATTTAGCTCCACGTGTGACGCATCATCTAACTTCCGTTTGTTTGCCAAAAGCTCTTTTAATAATGTAACTGAGTTGGGCATCTGCGAAAGAGCTCCAATAAAGGTAAGTTAATATGTAGCTTTTTTAAGAGTTTAATAAATTTACCAAATTGCTCATTAGTATGGTCTTTCTTCATCGCGTTAGGATATGGCACACGAGGTATATGCTCTTTACTCATCAGTTTTTGTACACTGTGGCTTACCTCAACCTTAGCTTTACTTACCACAAGTTCTTGCCTCGATTCAGATTCAGATTCTACTAACCCTTCTTCGTCACGCACGGTGATGGCATGGAGTTGCTCCTTTGGATTAGGTTCTGTATTACTCGGCAAGCTACCTTGTGGTCGTTCTGAGATCAGCTTAGCATGCTGACCTATTTGGTTCTCGAGCCCTTGAATCTACGCTTGCTGATTTTTGAGTGCTGTTTCGGTGTTTTGAAAATGGGTTTCTGACACCGAGATGAATTTTGTTAGCATCTCCTCAAGGTTCGGCTTTTTCTCCTGTTGGTAGGGTTGTTGTTGAAAGCCTGGAGGGGGTTGTAGTCTCTGATTTCCTTGACCACCCCATGAGAAATTGGGATGGTTCCTCCAACCTGCATTGTAAGTGTTACTATAGGGATTATTCTGAGGTCTAGAATTGTTACCCATATAGTGAACTTGTTCATTCTCTATGCTCGGGTTGTAGGATGGGTATTCTGTGGTGTTCATCCCTCCTCCATTTGTGTTGCATTGCATCACCGGATGTACCTACGTAGAAACACATAAACCATCAATCTTTTTGTTTAAAAGCTCTACCTAGTTTGATAACATGGTGACCGCGTCGAGGTTGAAAACACCAGCGACTTTTGTCGGCTTTGTTCTCATGACTTGCCACTGATAATTATTCAGTGACATCTCCTCTATAAACTCATAAGCCGCTTCAGGCGTTTTATTATTTAGGGTACCACCGGCGGCTGCATCAATCAGGTATCTAGTTGAGGGGTTCAAACTGTTGTAAAAGGTTTGAACCTGTAGCCATAGAGGTAACCCATGGTGTGGGCATCTTCTCAACAAGTCCTTATACCTCTCCAATGCATCGTAAAGAGTTTCTAAATCCATCTGCATAAAAGAAGAGATATCATTCCTCAACTTTGCCATTTTAGCCGGTGGAAAATTGATCGCTGTAAATCAGAGTTTTAAAATTTATAAAAGAATGATCGAACCTGGAAAATAACTCTGACAACGATTAAAGGCAAGTGCACCTATCGAACAGTAGTATAGTTTAGGCAAGACCGGATTGTCGAACCCAAAGGAACTAAAAGTACTAATACTCACCGTCTTTTTATTATTTACCCTTAATATAAAGTGATGATTGTTTAAACTAAAACTAATCTACTAACTAAGCTAAGATACAAAGACAAAAAGAATGAATTCGGGAAATAACTTTTGGGAAAACTCAGTTGACTCAAATGATACCCTTAGGAAAAATCCACCTAGACTTCACTTGTTATCTAACTTTGAACCATATGATTTATTTACTTAGTTTGATCCGTGAGACTCCCTAACGTATATTAAACCCTCTCTCGAGGCGAATAACGTCTAGTCCTAGGTTAATTAGTGGAACTCTCGTTCGCTTATAATAACCCCCTAGAATAGCAGTAAATCGATCTGTGGACTCCCATATTAGGTTTCACCCTAATCCGGCAAAATATCCTCACCCTATCTCTAGGCATGCGATCAACTCCGCTTAATTATGTTGGATCTACTCTTAGGCAGGGTCTATTCTTCCTCCACCTAAGCACATTAGATTTGAATTAAGTTCACACAATTAAGAACAAACTAAGTTATTATCATATAATTCAAATAATCAAATAACAAGATTCATCATAGGTTTCATCCCCTTTGGGTATCCGAAGGGTTTAGTTCATAACAATAAAGGAAAACATCTCAAGAGAAAAGATAAAACAAAACATAAGAAATCCCTAAAACCCCCTGAAGGAATTGAAGAGGAGATCCTCCGTCTTGAGTAGAATTTCGGCTTCTTGAGATGGATCAACTGGCTATCCCTGAGTGATTCCCACAAATCTGACTTTCTCAGCTTGGCTTCTTGGCCTAGCTCTCCGCCCCTTTCAGCTGGTACCTAGGGTGTATTTATAGGCTTTTGAAACACATTTCTTTCTCCCTAAGTATCCTTTCCCGAATGGAATTACTCTTCTCCACGGCAGAGGCACGGACATGGCACACGCCCGTGTAAATCGTGGCCAGGTCGTGTTTGACACTGTTGAATGAGGCACGGTCGTGTAAGTCGTGGTAAGGCCGTGTTCTAGTAGGAATGGTGGCACGACCGTGTGGCTTGAAGTCCAGGCCGTGCTGATTTCGTGGCGTGGCCCAATTTGGTCCATTTTAAGCCCGTTTCTCGTTCTTTTCATCATCGAGTGCTTTCCTGAGTATAAGACATGAAAAGAAAGGATTAAGAGCACCTTTTTACATAAATTGGGGCTTAAATCATCCAAAAGCATACTAAATGTGGGCTTAGAATATGTTACTTTTACGGTTTATCAAATACCCCCACACTTAAGCTTTTGCTTGTCCTCAAGCAAAATTCTCAACTTACAATTAAAACGAACTTTCCTCAATTCATAATAGTCATTGATAGTGTCTCATCATAATTCATAGATAATTTATACATGGATAATTCAATTCAAAGTGTCCTAAAAATTCAAACAGTATAAGTCATAGATTTTGTAGCTCGAAAACATAGGCGTCTCCCCTTATCTAGATAATTACCTTTAATTTGAAATCGACAAGGATTGACATCCTCACAAAAGATTCACTCAAATCACTCAAAGTGTTTAAGGTTCACAATTAGGCACTCAAAGGTCGAACATGAAGAGTTAATCCCATAGGCTTGCATGAAAATCAAATCTCCACCATTGAAATATGAGATGAAAACACAAATCAAAAGGTCTTTGTTAGGGTTATAACGGGGCTAGGGTTAAGGTGTGGAGTAAGGCTGAATTAGAGAGTTAGAATCGAGATTGAATTGACAATTTACCTACTAAGAACTAATGAACTAATTACATCAATTGAAAACTAATAATACTTAATAATACGAGCTTCTTCTTCGATATTTGGAATTTATGTATAAGCTCATTTAATCACCTAACTAATAATGAATGATGGATATACTTCATTTTTCTTTTTTCTTTTTAAGAACAACTAGATACATAATAAAGGATAAACTACTAAAATTCATAATTAGGCAACTAATCAAATCAAATCTCGATATAAGGGTAGTCAAAAGGAATAGTGATAACAAAAACAAAGGGGTTATGGGTTAATATTTAGCGGTTATGTCAATAAATAGGGTTGTTAGGATTAAACGGGGTTCACTAAGGGTTAATTATGAAGGTAGGCTTTTTAATGGAGTAAGTGGGTTAAGTCCTAGGTGCCTTTATCATCTCTGTGTATCAAATCAAAAAAATGTGGTCTCGACATGTATAATCGATGCAAGTTCTAGAATAACAAATCAATGTTGACATACTCATAATCAATAAAGTGAGCAAGAAAAAGAATATATGCTCTATAAGGCTCAAAAACTCACAAAAATTATGGGTATTTTGATGTCAACCTCGTAAATTTCAAACTTCAAGGTGATATTTAAACTCGGTTTGACAACTTTGGCAAATTTTTAATTTACGAAAAATAGACTTATCATGCTTGATTCTCTAGTATTCTTAGAATTTAATTATCAATGCACAATTATCAATGACTTAATCTAAAACATATCAATAAAAATCATAAATCATCAGAAATTCCATCCTAATTAGTAATATGAGTAATTTACTTTCAAACAAGACTAAATTCAGGGATTTAAGTTAGGTAACTTTTTAGGTTTTTCACCCCCCCACACTTGAGATGTACATTTCCCTCAATGTACAAAAATATATAATAACCTTGTAATAAAATCATCAGATATGGGGATAAGTGAAAACTTCTTGAATTTTCGGATGATTCCTTGAGAGGAGATTGTGCCTTTGGTGGTGGTGATGGGCCGTCTGGATGACGAACCTGCGCTAGATGAAGAAATTGGGAGGCTCGTGGAGAATTAGCCAGGGATCATTAAGACATAATTAAAGTAAACTAAATATAAAATTAAGGACAAGAAAGATAAAGAGAAGGAGACTAAGAAGGAAAATAAACTAAGTTTAAAAGATAGAGGGGCCTGAGAATCCTTATGGTAGATGGTTCGAGAGGTTGGTGTGACTTTGAAGGTGACAGAGTTGTTGGTGATGGTGGAAGTGGCGTGATTCCCAAGCAGCCTTAAGAACCTAAGAACAAGAAACTAAAACAAAATAAATTAAATTAAGTAGAAGAGAAGTAAAGATAAAGAAAATAAAGGAGAAGATAAAAATAAAAGAACAGATAATTGGTCTCAAAGACCCTTGGCTTGTTGTTTGGATGAAGCTGCCGGCATGAACTCATGTGAATCGGTCTCCTTTGAGGAGATCGTGATTGGCCTTTTACGCTTCCTTGCCATGGATATGATATTGTTGTGGCTCAAGAGTCTAAGGATTTATTAGGAAAAAGGAAAAAGAAGGAGGGAGAAAAGAAAGAAAGAAAGAAAAAACAAGGAGAAGAAAGAAAGAAAGTGGGTTAAAAAGAGAAAGGAGAAGGGTATGGTGTTTAAATAAACTTTCAGATCTGGCAGTTTCCCACGCCCGTAGGTTAAGGGTGTGTCGATTCACACGGCCGCCTCGCACAGCCGTGCTCTAAGGCATGTTGGTTTCCCGCGCTCGTGTCTAGCCTGTGTTCGACAAGTCAGTATATTGGTATGGTTATCTGGCATGGGCGTGTTCAGCCCGTGGTTTGCAAGTCAGTAGCCTCACACGACCGTAAAGCAAGGCCGTGCCACTTTTTCGGTGCCCGTGGGGTAGTAGTTGGGTCCGTGATTCTGAAAATTTGTTTTGCCCTGACATGTACCTTCTCTGCTCTGTTAGTTCAAAGCGTCGGAGTACCCACACGGCCATGGCCACGATCGTGTGTAAGGCCGTGTGGCCTGGAATTCTGCACTTGATTAGTTGGTTGTTAGTTGTTAAAAAGGAAGATAAAAAGGAAAATTAAGATAAACTGAATATATATAAAAATACTAGTATTAGTGCTCGGTTGCCTCCCGCTCGCTGCTTATAGTCTTAAGCTAGACTCTCTTCTCGTTTGCATCTTCAGGGTGGTTTGAGGAGTTGGAAGTCCTTCCTCATGTTATTATCTGTATCCTCGTGAAAAAATTTAAGTCGAGATGCGTTTATAGTAAAAGTACCAAAAGTAGGATTACTTACCTCATTTGTTAAGTGTGGGGAAAACACTGGTTACCCTAAAAGATATTTCTTTGTTTGTGCTAGGGTCCGGATGAGATATTCGAGGATTTACCTGATCTAACAGTACTTGTTCCCCTATTTTGATGTGATTTATTGTTCCTATTAGCTCTTTTGGGGGCTCCTTCGATTTTATCTCTTGTGGTTCCAGTTCTTCGTCGTGTATCCCTAATTTCTCCTTGAAATGTGTCATCCACTCGTCTAGATCATCGAATCAATCCTCGATCTTCATGAGTTATTTCTTTGTTGGCATGGGGTTTAGGATCGGGTTCCGATTGTATTCTTTGGTGGTGCTTCACAAAGTTCTCACATTGATTACTCGATGTTCTAGCAGAGTCGAGAGCCTTGATGGTGACTGTCTCATTACCTACACAAAGTATGAGTTCCCTGCATCAACATCAATTTTAGTCTGCAATCGCTAAAAGGGTCTTCCTAAGATTAGGGGATCAAATTATCCTCATCCATGTCTAAGACAACAAAGTCTCTTGGGAAAACGAATCATGTCGATTTTCACAAGAACATCTTCGATAATACCCTAGGAATTCTAACAGTTTTATCACCTAATTGAATGCTCATCCTAGTTTGTTTAGGTTTCCTAGACCTAATTGTTTAAACAATTTATAAGGCATGACATTTATGCTTGCCCCTAAATCAAACTAACGCATTATCAGCAGTTAGTCTACCAATTAAACATGGAATTGTAAAACTCCTGGATCTTTTAGCTTTTGTGGTAGCCTATTTTGGAGAATTGCTTAGCACTTTTCGTTTAATTTCCCATGTGGCGACTCGTCTAAATTTCCTTTTTGTTTGTCGAAGCTCTTTTAAAAATTTCCTAGAATCGGCATCTGCGATAGAGCTTCAAGTAATGGTAAGTTAATATGTAATTTCTTTAAGAGTTTAAGAAACTTACCGAACTGTTCTTCTGTGCCGTCTCTTATTAATGCCTCAGGGTAAGGTACGCGAGGTTGGTACTCCTTGATTACCGGTTTTGGATTGTCTTGTGTTACCTCAACTTTACCTTTTTCTACCTCGTTTCCTTGTGTTGGGCTGGGTTCGTCTACTTCTTCGCTTTCTTGAGTGTTATGGCTTGGATTTGCTCCTTTGGATTAATTTCAGATATTACTCGGTGAGAGCGCCCTTGCGGTCGTTCGGATAATAGCTTTGCAATTTCTCCGACTGACTGGGTAATTTCCCCGATTTCCTTTGTAAGTCCTCCAACTTGGTTCTCGATCTTTTTGATCGATGTTTGTTGGGTATCGAGTGTTACCTCATTTTTTTAGAGACGGGCTTCTATGGATGCTATGAATTTGTTCAACGTCTCTTCAAGACTCGACTTCTTTTCTTGTGGGTAGGGCTGATTTTGGAAATTTTGAGGAGGTTGTTGTCTTTGATTTCCTTGATTTCCTTGTCCTCCCCACAAAAAATTTGGGTGGTTCCTCCAACCTGGATTATAGTTATTACTATATGGGTTATTATTAGATCTGAAATTGTTACCTATATAGTTCATCTGTTCGCTCTCTATGCCTGGTTGGTAGGGTGGGTACTCGAGTCATACACGTTCCACTTGCGTCACACTGCATGACTGGATGTACCTGCGAAGAACACAAACTATCAATCTTCTTATTCATCAATTCTACTTGATTTGATAGCATGGTTACTGGGTCGAGGTTGTAAACTTCGGCTGTTTTTGATGGCCTTGTTCTTGTAACTTGCCACTGATAGTTATTCAGCGACATCTCTTCAATAAACTCGTAGGTTGCCTCAGGAGTTCTATTGTTCAGGGTTCCACCGGCAGCTGAGTCGATTAGTTGCCTCGTTGAGGGGTTTACACCGTTATAGAAAGTCTGGACTTAGAGCCACAAGGGTAAACCATGGTGTGGACACCTTCTCAAGAGATCCTTATATCTCTCTCATTCATCGTATAATGTCTCTAGATCCATCTGCACAAAAGAAGAGATATCATTACGTAATTTGGCCGTTTTGGCCGGTGGGAAATATTTTAATAAAAAAAATTTGGTCATTTGTTCCCATGTAGTGATTGACCCTCGTGGTAACGAGTTTAACCACTGTTTAGCTTTATTCTTTAATGAAAAGGAAATAATCAGAAGACGTATGGCATCATCGAAATGCCATTTATTTTGAAGGTATCACGAACTCTAAAAATTAGCTATATGAGCGTTTGGATCTTTGTCCTGTAAACCATCAAATTGAACAAACTGTTGAATCATTTGTATAATGTTAGGCTTTAACTCAAAATTATTAGCAGTTATAGCAGGCCTAACAATACTAGATTCGGCTCCTGTAAAATGCGGTTTAGCATAATCAAATATAGTACGAGGAGCATTATTTTCTCCCACATCTTGTGGTGGAAGATTATTTTCGTCCATCCCTTCAGTAGGATTGGATCTGTCTTCTCGCTCTCCTTGGTAATTTAGGGCTTGCCTAATTTCTCGGCGATTTCTTCGAGCGGTAGCTTCAATATCACTATCGTATTCTAAAGGCCCTCTCGGGTTCCTTCTAGTCATAAACTAGAGGTACCTGCTAGGAAAAAGAAAGAAAGAAAGTTTAGCAAATTTAAAAATAAAAATAAATTACGAAAAATAAAAATAAAAATAATGGCTAAAGTAATAAAAATAGAGTTTTCTTAATATTTTAGTTCTCAGACAGCGGCGCCAAAAACTTGATCATTTGTAAATCGAGTTTTAAAATTTATAAAAGAATGATCGAACACGAAACTAACTCGACAACGATTAAAGGCAAGTGCATCTATCGAACAGTAGTATAGTTTAGGCAAGACCGGATTGTCGAACCCAAAGGAACTAAAAGTACTAATACTCACCATCTTTTTATTATTTAGCCTTAATATAAAGCTATGATTGTTTAAACTAAAACTAATCTACTAACTAAGCTAAGGCGCTTAAGACAAAAAGAATGAATTCGGAAATAACTTTTGGGAAAACTCGGTTGACTCAAACGATACCCTTAGGAAAAATCCACCTAGACTTCACTTGTTATCTAACTTTCAACCATATGATTTATTTACTTAGTTTGATCCGTGAGACTCCCTAACGTATATTAAACCCTCTCTCGAGGCGAATAACGTCTAACCCTAGGTTAATTAGTGGAACTCTCGTTAAACATAATAACCCCTAGAATAGCGATGAAAATCGATCTGTGGACTCCCATATTAGGTTTCACCCTAATCCGGCAAAATCTCGTCACCCTATCTCTAGGCGTCCGATCAACTCCGCTTAATTATGTTGGATCTACTCTTAGGCAGGGTCTATTCCTCCTCCACCTAAGCACATTAGATTTGGATTAAGTTCACATAATTAAGAACAAACTAAGTTATTATCATATAATTCAAATAATCAAATAACAAGATTCATCATAGGTTTCATCCCTTCTTGTATCCAGAAGGGTTTAGTTCATAACAATAAAGGAAAACATCTCAAGAGAAAAGATAAAACAAAACATAAGAAATTCCTAAAACCCCTGAAGGAATTGAAGAGGAGATCCTCCGTCTTGAGTAGAATTTCGGCTTCTTGAGATGGATCAACTGGATATCCCTGAGTGATTTCCACAAATCTGACCTTCTCGGCTTGGCTTCTTGGCCTAGCTCTCCGCCCTTTTTCATTTGGTACCTAGGGTGTATTTATAGGCTTTTGAAACACGTTTCTTTCTCCTAAGTATCCTTTCTCGAATGGAATTGCTCTTCTCCACGGCGAGAGCACGGCCATGGCACACGCGCGTGTAAATCGCGACGCAGCCGTGTGTTCGACATTGTTGAATGAGGCACGATCGTGTAAGTCATCGTAAGGCCGTGTTCTAGTAGGAATGGTGGCACGGCCGGTGTGGCTTGAAGTCGGGCCGTGTCTTGATTTCGTGGCTTGGCCCAATTTGAGTCCCATTTTAAGCCCGTTTCTCGTTCTTTTCGTCATCGGGTGCTTTCCTGAGTATAAGACATGAAAAGAAAGGATTAAGAGCACCTTTTTACATAAATTAGGGCCTAAATCATCCAAAAGCCTACTAAATGTGGGCTTAGAATATGTTACTTTTACGGTTTATCAAAAATATTTTAATAAAAATTTCTTGGTCATCTGTTCCCAAGTAGTGATGAAACCTCGTGGTAACGAGTTCAACCACTGTTTAGCTTTATTTCTCAAGGAAAAAGGAAACAACCGAAGGTGAATGGCATCATCAGAAACGCCATTAATTTTGAAAGTATCACAAAATTCTAGGAAGTTGGCTAAATGAGTATTAGGATCCTCATCCTGTAAACCATCGAACTGAACATATTTTTGGATCATCTGTATAGTGTTTGGCTTCAGCTCAAAGTTATTTGCAGCAACAGCAGGCCTCACAATACTCGATTCAGCCCCAGTCAAATTAGGCTTAGCATAATCATACATAGTACGAGGAGCAGGATTTGCAGCGACCACAGGGGGTAGCGGATTATTATCAGCCATCTCCTCGATAATATTGGAATCCTCCTCTTGCTCTTCCTCTATATCTTCAGAGACTTAGCCTTATTTCTCTCGATTTACTGCGGCGGTACTTTCAATCTCAACTGTCAAAAAGCAATGGTCTGACGGGTTCCTTCTAGTCATAAACTAGAAATATCTGCCAGAAGCAAATAAAAGAAAAGTTAGTAAATTAAAATAAAAACAAAAATAAATAGCAATAAAAGTAAAAAATGGCTAAAGTAATAAAAATTAAGAGTTCCTAATATTTTAGTCCCCGGAAACATGGCGCCAAAAACTTGATGGTCTCTAAACTAACTAATAATTCGACAAAGGCAAGGGCACCTATCGAACAGATAGTATAGCTTTGGTGAGTCCAGAATATTGTATCCACAAGGACTAAAAGTACTAGTAATTACTATCTTTTTATTATTTAGCCTAATAATTAAAGGGTGTTTTAATCTAAAATCTAACTAACTAACTATGAACGCGACCAGTGAAGAAAGTAAACGAATAAACCAATGAATAAAGACAATACCCAAGGAAGAATCCACCTAGACTTCACTTATTATTCGACTCGAATTAAGCGATTTATTCACACCTTACCTGCTCCGTAGAAATCCTAAATTATGTTAATATCTCTTTCGGACTAAAAACAAGCGACTCTAGGTTGATTAATTGAAATCTCTTTCTAATTAAAACCCTATCATCGCATTAACTCAATCTATGGATTCCCTTATTAGATTTGACTCTAATCCGGCAGATTTATGACATCCTATTTCTAGGGTTGCAATCAACTCTGCTTAATTATGCTAGATCTCCTCTTAAACAGGGACTTTTGCTCCACTGAATAAGCACATTAAACTTGAATTAATATCCTGAAAATATTAAAGCAAGGGTTAAGAACACATAATTAAGAACAAGAACAAGTATGTATCATGTAATTCAGATAATTAAATAATAAGATTCATCGTAGGTTTTATCCTCCCTAGGTATTTAGGGAGTTTAGTTCAAAACGTAAAAGGAGAACATCTCAGAATCAAGAAAACAACAAGACATAAAGAACCCAAAAACTTCTAAGGAACTTGATGGAGAGGCCGTGTGAAAATTTGTATGGCTCTCGATCGACACGGGCTGGCACACGGGTGTGTGTCCAACCCGTGTGGTTCACACGGGCATGTGCTCAACCCGTATGGTGCGAGCTTGGCCGTGTGGATCCTTAATATGGCCCGTTTTATCTGATTTTGGCTCGTTTTCCGTTCCTTTCGCTTCCCTATGCTCTCCTAAGTATAGAAACATGAATTTAAAGGATTAGGAGCATCGAATTCATAAAATTGTATAATAAAGCATCCAAAAACACGCTAAGCATGGGATTAAAATGTGTTACTTTTATGGTTTATCACTCAGTGTGTAACCCAGCAGAATTAAGCATGCAATCATACAGAATTATATACACTGTCAGAAACAGATACAGATACGGATTCGGGCTCAAGCCCTTTTCAGATATAGATACAGTAAACAGAATTAGACAATCAGAATCCTACCCCCATCATCTACACACCATCTCCGACCATCCCAACACACCATGCGGGGTTAAAAACACCCACCCATCCCTACACACCAGGTTGTGTCATTACGAAATCTCAGGTATAGTGCAACCAAGCTGCTAGATAAGAGGCGATGATCGCCATATAGAACACTTCCTCCATCAATACAAAACCCACCCCACAATCATATACAGAACAGATACAGAATAACATAAAAGGCATACTCAACATGCTATGTACAGATATCAGAACAAACAGATATGCATGGCATAATCATACTCAGAACAGATTATCAGTTTATTAGATCTACAGTTTTGGGGTTTGGTTAGCCTTTACCGACCCTACGATAGGCCCACGGTCGATTGGGATGACCCGTGCGACCCTAGGAGAAATTTAAGAAATTTGGGCCTACATGCACGTGTGGGCCCATACGCCTAGATTGGCTTTGCCCGTGTGGCCACACGGCTTGGCCCAAGAATCCATATGCCCGTGTGTTATGCCCGTGTGAGCCCACATGCCTGTGTGGCCCACATGCCCAACTCGACCTAGCCCGTGTGGCCCACACGGCCACACTCGAGCCACCACACGGTCGTGTTCTCGCACACGAGTGACCACACTCCCATGTGGCATCGACAGAATAGTTTTTTGGCTTTTGTCGAAACCTCATTTTCTGCATTCCGGGTACACACCTGGTACGATTATGCTACAAAACCACTTCTGAAGCCTTTAAAAACCTAGAAATTGACATAACAACACTCAATTTCAGCAATATCTTTGAAACCTTAACGGAGATATTCCACGAACGGAAACCCACAACATCAAACAACGTATTCGTATACTTATCGGTAACGAAAAGGAACCCTTAACGCTCAATTCGTTGTAAGAGCACCAACAGATTCTTGTCCTTCACCTAAATCGAGAGTAACAAAAACAAACTCTCTTGTTAAACACTTAATCGGAACAATGTTAAAATTCTAACAATATGCAACTTACCGAACGAGCGAAAACAACGTTGCACAAAGGAGACGAATTGAAACAGAGATTGAAAAGTGAATGGGAGAAGGGAAAGACAGATTTTCGGCATAGGAAAAAGTGAAACTGACGTAAAAAATTCTCTGATATGAGAGAGAAACAATATTTTGAAATATTCTAATAACTCCCCACTCATTCACATCCTAACCACCTACTACTTAGATTTCTAATTAAACTGAAACTCTATCGTAGAGCCGAGCAAAGATAAATACCTATGCTCGCGCAGGGATTCGAACACAGAACCTCTAACACACTAACCCCCTTACCACTCGAACCAGCAGGCTCATTCTGATATGAAATTACAGGCAATTAAAAATAAGCCCACTGAACAAAGATAGAGCTTAAATCCAAAAAATTACATAATTTTCTAAAAGTAAGGCTTGAACTTGGGACCTCTCACACACATCGAGAACACTTAACCACTGAAGTAGATACACAATGGTGCCAAGTACTTACAAAACATAAATAAAAAGATCAGGGCGTTACAACTCTACCCCCTAGAACAAATTTCGACCTCGAAACTTACCTGATCAGAATAGATGAGGATACTACAGACGCATCGAATCCTCAAGTTCCCACGTGGCCTCCTAATAACCATGATTCCGCCACAGAACCTTCACTAAAAGAATGGACTTCCTTCTCAGAACCTTGATATCATGATCCAAAATCTGAACCGGCTCCTACTCAAAGGTCAAATCCGGCCTAACCTCGATCTCCTCAACAGAAACAATAGACCTGTTTCACCTCAATATCGAAACATGGAAGACATCATGGATACGGTCTAACTCTAGAGGTAGCTCCAATTGATAAGCAACCAGCCCTACATGTTTTAGAATCTGATACAGCCCAATGAACTTAGGGCTTAACTTGCCCTTACGGTCGAATCTCAGAACCTTCTTCGACGGTGAAACCTTAAGAAAGACAAAGTCCCCCAGTGAATACTCAATATCACGCCTCTTCAGATCTGCATACGATTCTTGTCTATCAGAAGTCACTTTCAGACGATCCTGAATCAATCTAACCTTATCCTCGATCTCAAAAACCAACTCAGGACCCAAAACCCGACGCTAACCCAACTCAGTCCAACATAGTGGAGTGCGACACTTACGACCATACAGAGCCTCGTAAGATGCCATCTGGATGCTAGCCTGGAAACTGTTATTGTAGGCGAACTCAGCTAGTGGCAGATAATCCTCCCAACTACCTCGAAAATCAATTACACAGCTCCGAAGCATATCCTCCAGTATCTGAATCACCCTCTCAGATTGACCATCGGTCTGAGGATGGAACGCAGTACTGATGTCCAATCTCAAACCCAGAGCCTCATGCAACTTCGTCCAGAATCGAGAAGTGAAACGAGGATCTCTATCAGAAATAATCGACACCGAAACCCCATGCAGTCTAACTATCTCATAGATGTAGAGTTTCGCTAACTTCTACAGAGAGTAGTCTGTCTGAACCAGGATGAAGTGAGCAGACTTGGTCAATCGATCCATGATGACCCAAACAGAATCCTTCTTAGTGGGTGTCAAGGGCAACCCATTAACGAAGTCCATCGTCACAAACTTCCATTTCTATAGGAGAATCTTAATGAGTTGTAGCAACCCCAAAAGCAACTGATGTTCAGCCTTAACTTGCTGACATGTCAGAC
The DNA here is from genome assembly GCA_025698515.1 of Gossypium sturtianum. Classification (NCBI taxonomy): domain Eukaryota; kingdom Viridiplantae; phylum Streptophyta; class Magnoliopsida; order Malvales; family Malvaceae; genus Gossypium; species Gossypium sturtianum. The sequence goes on from CM046952.1 coordinate 123,183,200, forward strand.
ATTGAGCAACAAAATTAGTAACCTCACGTTTCAAACCCAACTGCCAGTATAGTTTACGGAGATCCCGATACATCTTATTACCACCGGGATACATAGCATAAGGGCTACTATGCACCTCCCTCAGAATCGATTGTCTCAGGTCAGAAACATTTGGCACACAGATCCACCCTCGGAAACATAGCACACCATCATTATTTAACCCAAAATCAGAAGTAGTACCACTCTCAACCTAACAAAACCGTACACCCTGAGTCTCATCCCCTAACTGCTTATCTCGAATCTGCTCAATCCAAGTCAGCTTAACTTGCAACTCGGCTAACAGACTCCCGTTATTGAACAGACTAAGGCGAGCAAACATCGCCCTCAAATCAGACATCGCTCTTCGACTGAGAGCATCGGCCACCACATTAGCCTTACCAGGATGGTACTCTATAGTGCATTCATAATCTTTGAACAGTTCAACCCAATAGCGCTACCTAAGGTTCAACTCCTTCTGAGTAAGGAGATACTTAAGGCTCTTGTGATCAGTGTAGATTATGCACCTCTCACCATACAGATAATGCCTCTAGATTTTTAATGCAATGACTACTGCAGCCAACTCTAGATCATACGTTGGATAATTCCCCTCGTGTGTCTTAAGCTGTCGAGACACATAAGCCACTACCTTACCCTCTTGCATCAGCACACATACCAAACCGATGTGCGACGCATCACTGTACACCACAAACTCCTTACCAGGTTCAGGCTGTATCAGAACTAGAGCCTGAGTAAGAACAGACTTGAGCTTCTCGAAGCTCGATTGTTGCACATCAGTCCAGATAAATGGCACCCCCTTACGCAAAAGCTTATTCAAGGGAGCTGTAAACAGAGAGAACCCTTCAACAAACCGCCGATAATATCCCGCCAAACCCAGAAAGCTACAGATCTCAGATACGTTCTTAGGCTGTTTCCAATCCAGTACAGCCTAAATCTTTCAAGGATCAACATGAATCCCCTTAGCAGAAACCACGTGCCCCAAAAAGGTTACCTCAGGCAACCAGAACTCATACTTACTTAACTTAGAGTAAAGCTGCTTCTCACGAAGAATCTGAAGGACTACTCTAATATGCTCATCATGCTTATCCTCAGTCTTAGAGTATACCAGAATATCATCGATGAAGACCATGATGAATTGATCCAGATAAGGCTGAAATACTCGGTTCATCAGATCTATGAATGCTGCCAGAGCATTCGTCGGACCAAAAGGCATAACTAGGAACTCGTAATGTCCATATCGAGTCCTAAATGCAGTCTTATGAAAATCAGCTTTCTTAACCCTCAACTGATGATACCCAGATCGAAGATCAATCTTAGAAATCACTGAAGCCCCACAGAACTGATCAAACAGGTCGTCGATCCTCGAAAGCAGATATTTATTCTTCATGGTCAGCTTATTTAACTGCCGATAGTCAATGCACATTCTCATGGTCCCATCCTTCTTCTTAACAAATAGAATGGTGTCTCCCAAGGAGACACACTAGGAAAGATGAAACCATAATCCAGAAGTTCTTACAGTTGAGCCTTAAGTTTCGTAAGCTCATTCGGTGCCATTCAGTAGGGAGCGATGAACATTGGAGCTGTACCCGGAAGAAGCTCAATCCCAAACTCGACCTCTCGACTAGGAGGTAAACCCGGTAACTCTTCAGGAAAGATATCCGGGAAATCTCTTACAGTTCTAATATTCCCAATAGAAGAGTCTTCAAAATCAGAAACACTGACGTAAGCCAAGTACGTCTCACACCCTTTCAGTACCAGTTTCTCAGCCACAAGAGTGGAGATCACGTTGGACAGACAATCTCGACACTCGCTGATCACAACCACCTCCTTATCGTCCTCAGCCCTCAGAACAACCCTCTTAGTCGCGCAGTCCAAACTAACTCGGTGCTTGACCAACCAATCCATGCCCAGAATTAAGTCGAGCTCCCCAAACAGAAGCTCCACCAGATCTACCAGAAAAATAATCCCTTGTACCTCTAACAGAACCTCTCTATAGAGTTTACTAACTAAACAGACTGCCCCAATGGACTTAGTACAGTAACCTCACTAGAAGTGCTCTCAACAGAAACCCCTAAGTTTTTAGCTACAGTGCTAGCTACATAGGAGTGGCTAGAACCTATGTCTATCAGAGCAGTTTAAGGTACATCAGAAATTAGGAACGTACCAGTGATAACATCTGGAGCATCTCTGTCCTCTCAGCATTGAGTAACATAAACAAGTGTAGGTTGTCTTACCTCTTTCTGATTAGCACCTCTATCCGGTGCTCTCTGTCCACGACCCAAACCATTACCACCCCTAACCGCTCTACGGCCCCTAGGTGGCTGCTAAGCGATCCCCCGAGGTCTGAGAACCGAGCTTGCATCTCGATCTACCATTAGACAGTCTCTCTGTCTGGCGCTCTAAAGATCCACACCTCAAACAGGCCCCAATCCTCCTCCAACATTCGCCCGGATGGCGCCTACCACAATCACCACATAGTTACAACCCAGCTGGAGCAACAGGAGCCCCCACTCTGACTAGCCCATCAGACTTGGCCTTTTTTCTTAGGCCTCAGAACAGAACTAGAGGGCTCTGAATCCCTCTTATTCTTGCCTTTCTCACGATCTCTGTTCTGGCGCTCCACGCGTTTAACATCCTCAGTGATTTTTACCTTCTCAACTAGAATCGGGAACTCACGCTCCCTTTGTGGAGCAATCAGTACCCTCAGATTATCTCACAGTCCATCCTCAAACTGAACCCACCTCTCATACTCAGATGCCACCATGCCTCGAGCATCTCAACCTTAAAAATTTGGCCTCATACTCGGCCATAGATCCGTCCATTGCGTGAGATTCATGAACTCACGCCTACGAGCATCCACATAGCTCGCTCCCACATACTTACTCTGAAATGTGGTCTTAAAGAAATCCCAAGTCAAACGATCGGGCTGGGTACCCTCCTCAACTGTCAACCACCACTGGTAAGCCTCATCGCGAACCAAGGAGACTGCACCTTTTAGTTTCTGCTCAGGGGTGCAGTCTAGATCATTCATGATCCTCTCTGTGGCCTCTAACTAGTACTCGACCACATTAGGGGCGGCTCGGTGACACCCTAAACAAATTCGGCTCCATTAGGCCGAGTCGTTCGATTCATCGACCTCCCTCGGTCCCCAGATCCAGATTGGGGTCCAGCGACCCTCTCCAAAATCCTCAGCATGGCCTGGGACAGTGCATCGTCCCCAGCCGAACGGCTTTGAGACCTAGTCTCAATAGCAGGTGAAACTGGGGTCTCACTCGTATCCAGATGTGGCATACTACCCAGTGAGGAAGACTCAGCTCGAGCCTCTCTACGGCCTCTTCCATGGCCACGAGTACCACGTCTGCGAATTCCACGTGCGCTCATTGTCTAATTCGAGTTTTATGTACATTAAAAATTTTATGCATCAGTTTCAGTTTATTAACAGAAGATGTTTTATGCATAAGTTATCAGAAGTTCAGAAGTATTTTCAAAAGTTTCAGTCTCTAACTATTCAGTTCAGTTTCAGAGAGCACTAACTATAGTATTTCAGAACAGTTCTAACTAGGTTTTAGAAGTACTTACAAAGATCGGCGCCGAAGACTCGGTGTACCACATACTTTCCCAATTTCTCAAATCGTTTTAAATGCAATACTTTTTTATAAAACAAAATTTTGAAACCCAAAATTCACAGCTGAGTTTTGAACCTGGCTCTGATACCACTAAATGTAACACTCCAAACCCGGTCTAGATGTTATGACCGAATTCGGAGGTATCATAAGGTAGGGTTTTGAAAACGATGTTGTCTTGTCCAATCGAATTATTCTTATTTTATTGAAAATACCATTTGATTAATTAAGTAATTCATTTGCCAAAAACTTATTAATGTGGAAGCCTTAAAACTGTTATAATTTAGAAAACCAGTTCGAGTTTTTACAAAACCTTTGTTTTCGTCATGCATCGCAATGAAAAAGTTAAAAATACAACCAAACCAAACAAAAGCCAACAGTCCAAAGAGAGTCCCAAAAATTACAACTCTCAGAATTAAATCCCAAATTATTAAATACCATGAATTAATAAATCTAAACAGTTTTACGGAAGAGTGGTCACTGCCAAGTCCCTGCTGCACCGACCCACTTAAGTCTAGGGATTACCTAACAATACAGACAAACAGATGTAAGTTTACGTAAACTCAGTGTGTAACCCAGCAGAATTAAGCATGCAATCATACAGAATTGTATACACTGTCGGAAACAGATACAGATATGGATTCGGGTTCAAGCCCTTTTCAGATATAGATACAGTAAAGATAATCAGACAATCAGAATCCTACCCCCATCCTCTACACACCATCTCCGACCATTCCAACACACCAGGTTGTGTCGTTACGACACGTCTCATATAAAGTGCAGCCAAGCTACCAAATAAGAAGCGATGATCGCCATACAGAACACTTCCTCTATCAATACAAAACCCAACCCACAATCATATACAGAATAGATACATAATAACATAAAAGACATACTCAACATGCTATGTATAGATATCAGAACAAACAAATATGCATGGCATAATCATACTCAGAACAGATTATCAGTCTATCAGACCTATAGTTTTGGGGTTTGGTTAGCCCTTACCGACCCTACGGTAGGCCCACAGTTGATTGGGACGACCCGTATGACCCTAGGAGAAATTTCAAAAATTTTGGCTCACATGCCCGTGTGACCCACACGCTTAGATTGGCCTTGCCCATGTGGCCCACACGACCTGGCCTAAGAATCCATACACTCGTGTGTCATGCCATTGTGGGCCCACACGCCTAATTCGACCTAGCCCGTGTGGCCCATACGGCCACACTCGAGCCACCACACGGTTGTGTGCTACGCACGGCCTTGCCTTTATTGGCCACACGGCCGTGTTCTCGCACACGACCTACCACAGAGGTGACCACACGCCTGTGTGGCGTCGACAGAATAGTTTTTCAACTTTTGTCGAAACCTCATTTTCTATATTTTGGGTACACACCTGGTACGATTATGCTACGAAACCACTCTTGAAGCCTTCAAAAACATAAAAGTTCACATAACAACACTCAATTTCGGCAATATCTTTGAAACCTTAACGGAGATATTCTACGAACGGAAACCCACAACATCAAACAACGTATTTGTATACTTACCGGTAACGAAAAGGAACCCTTAACGCTCAAATCGCTGTAGGAGCACCAACAGATTCTTGTCCTTCTCCTAAACCGAGAGTAACAAAAACAAACTCTCTCGTTAAACACTTAATCAAAACAACATTAAAATTCTAACAATACACAACTTACCGAACGAGCGAAAACAACGTTGCACAAAGGAGATGAATTGAAACAGAGATTGAAAAGTGAATGAGAGAGGGGAAAGACAGATTTTCGGCAGAAGAAAAAGTGAAACTGACGTAAAAAATTCTCTGATATGAGAGAGAAACAATATTTTGAAATATTCTGATAACTCCCCACTCATTCACATCCTAACCACCTACTACTCAGATTTCTAATTAAACTGAAACTCTATCGTAGAGCCGAGCAAAAATAAATACCCATGCTCGCGCAAGGATTCGAACATAAGACCTCTAACATACTAACCCCCTTGCCACTCGAACCAGGAGGCTCATTCTGATATGAAATTGCAGGCAATTAAAAATAAGCCCACTGAAAAAAGATAGGGCTTAAATCCAAAAAATCACATAATTTGCTAAAGGTAAGGCTTGAACTTGGGACCTCTCATACACATCCAGGACACTTAACCACTGAAGCAGATACACAATTGTGTCAAGTACTTACAAAACATAAATAAAAAGATTAGGGAGTTACACATGCAATATTGTTAAAAATTGAACAACACTAAAAATTGTCATTAATTTCTTAAAGTAAAATGGTTTTCATATAAGACAAAAAGGTATCACCTTTCCAATGCGTAACTATGAAATGGAGTTTTAAAACGCAAAATGACAAACTTAATTAAGCTTTCTAAAAATGACATGATTTTTAATAAAGTACACTCTAAGTTTTTGGCTCAATAAATTGATGTTTTGGCAATCCTAAGACAACTACTCAAAGTTTTTCTAAAAATCAGACCAATAAATGTTTCGAAAATTGAACAGAGTTACTAGGCCATTTCGGGGGCCAATGTAGCCTTTAGAATTCGACCATAACGCCTAGGCTGAGTTTGGGGGTTACACTTAAGGAGCTTATTTTCTAGCGAATTTAGTATTTATTACTATGTTTCCGGTATTTAGCACTTAGGATTAAATATTAGTAAAAATAAGTGTTTTTAACACATTTTGTGAGTGTTGTGACATATTAGGCCGACACGGGCCTTAGGTAGTGCTAATATGTTAAATTGAGTGTGTAGGATAGTGAATTACAGGCCCAATTGACATGGAAGCTAGGGACGAGTGATGCACAAGCTTCTCGGGACGTCAAAACATGAAACAAACCATACAAGGAAAAATTCACCTATCGTGTCGTGCCATGCAAGGGTTATGGTGAGACATAGGTCGACTTGCTGCCCAAGTATGTTGTGGTTATTTTTTCTGCACAATGGGCTTTATATGAAGACTTAGGACGTGTCGAAGACCTAATTTGGGTTGCCAACACTCCTATAAATAAGACCTTAGGGGTTTGATGTAACTAAGTCACTCAGACACAATCAAAAACCCTAGTAGTTTACAAATAGGATTAAATTTAGTTTTTTTCTTTTGGCTTTTCTAAACTCTTTGTTTTTCCTCTTGGAATCGATTTCGATCCAAGAGTTCTTTTATATTACTTAAGTATTTCAGTTTATTCTTCTTAGAAAGCGACATATTTCGTTATTTAAATCAAGTGATTCGTTACTTCGTACTCCATTCAACATCAATCCCAAGATTATTCTAATCTCTTTTCTCTTTTGATTTATTCGTGTTCTTTATATGTTTATTTCAATTGAGACTAAGATTATGAATAACATGAGTTGCTAAATTTCTTAGGGGAGATTAACGAGTGGATGTGGATGTGATAAACGGAGGATTTAGGGGTTTCCAATAGGATTGGTTGGTATACATACGCGTTCTTAAACCTTAGGCTTGACAACTCTAGAAAGTAATCATATGAGAGACGAGATTGGAAGATAAGTTGAATTGAGTAAATTGTAGTCTATCTTGGTTGAGAAAGTGAGGTCGAGAGATAAACGAGTATCAACCAATCGATTAATTAGTTTAAGGATGGGAGGTCATAATTGGTTAATCAGTAGTTAATCCATCCTAAAACCCTAATTCGAAGTTAATGACAAACCTTGAAACTAATTAAACTTACTGATTGGTTTTATTGATTTAAGTTGTTTGGTTATTTTCTTGTTTATTTACTTTATTCATTTAGTTTCTCTTATTAATCCTTTTTATGATTTGTCGTAATATAGGATTTAATTATTACTATTTAGACTTATTATTGTAAAAATGTTTTCTATGGATTTATTCCATCCTCTCTTGGGTACGATCTTCAGAATACTTCTTGTGTCCCGTTGTACACAATTACTATATTACAATTTGACCCGTATACTTGCGGACACCGTTGTTCTAATTTTATATTTTTTTGGTGTGTTATTTTTACTATAAACGATAATACGTTTATAGGCGATCAAGTTGTTGGCGTCGCTGCAGAGGAGGTTTCGGCATTAAATCTTGAAAATATTTTTTTACAATTAATAAGATAAGTAGGAACATTAAAACCTATAGATACGATATTTAATTTTTGTTTATTTATTTTTCTTTTTTATACGTTTAATTCCTTTTTAATTTTTCGGTTTGTTTATGACCTAAAGCTCCTGCACCCCAATCGAACCATACCCAGATCCGAAGCAACTAGCCAGGCATGCTCATCAATTAATGAATATTGATCCACCTATGATAATTAATTTACCCCGGGAAAACCCGTTATTTTATGATCCACGAGAAATACAAGGAAATATCCTGGAAGAAGTCCCAATGGATCAAAGGTTGTGCGAATATGCTTTACCTACACTTGATACGATGTGTGATAGCATTAATTAACGCCAATAATTTCAAGATAAAGTCGACCACTATTCATATGATTCAAAATACACTACAGTTTAAAGGCAACATGGTGGAAGACCTGAACTAGCACTTGAAGCGGCTTTGTGACACCTTCAAGTATAACAGGGTATCCGATGATGCTGTGTGTCTCCAGTTATTCCCATTCTCTTTGTGCAATAATGCGACTGATTGGCTAGACTCACTAGAACCGAGTTCCATTACAATATGGAACGACTTAGCGGAAAAGTTTCTCTATAAAATTTTCCTAATAAGTAGAACTATTCAGCTTAGGCGAGAAATTTCCAATTTTAAAACATGACCATCATGTTCCCGATGGCCAAGATGTGGATACAATTCATTTGCACCCACCTGGAACAGACACATAATCCTTTTGACGTTATCGCCTATCGAGAAGTTATGCTTTATTATGTATTATAGAGATAGCAGATTTGCATCGACCACTGGTTTTATGAGGAAATGCTCAAGTGCATACGGAGCCGTAACCAAAGTATGTACTTCACGCATTTTATTACCACTTTATACCGTTGAGCTGACATTCCCATGTCCCCAATAGAGCCATTTGTAATTGCTCGTTTTTCAGTGGTATCGTAAATAGTAGTTTTGGGGCCACAAAACTGACAAGCGAGCTTGTAAATATTAATATTTACGAGTCAATTATAGTATTAAAATAAATTTTGAATTGGAAAATTATGTTATTTGAATGAATAATTAAGTTTAAGTGGTATGACCCTAAAGTCAAGTGGTTTTAGAAAATGAGGTATCGGGACCTCGTTTCTATAAACAGAGCCATAAATATTTTATTATGGAGTGTTATTAAGGTTGTATTAAAGTTTCGTTAAGAAATTTTAATGTTTAGATAATTAATTAATTAAAAAGGACTAAATTGTAAAAGCTGTAAAAGTTTATTTCTATTAATTAAATGGCTCAAATGGTTATGAAAAGGTGAATTAATGGACTCAAATGGTAATTAAACCATTCATATTGATAATGGACAATTATGGGTATGTTTTTATTAATTTATAAGTTTATAACATAAGGATAAAATGGTAGATTGAAAATTAAGTGTAAATTAAGTGAAAATAAAGTGGTCATCTTCCTCAAATTGGTTTTAACAACTGAAATCCATTTTTGGAGATGGAAAGCTTTCAGCCAAAATGATTTTGGGTGCATGGTAAGTATTTTGATCCCGTTTTTAATGATTTTTATGTTTTTGTTATCGTATTAGCTTAATCTAGCTAACCCGGGGGTCAATTTGTTAAATTTTCAAATGTTATGGGATATTTCATTAATTAATTTGAGATGTTCTTGAAATTTTATGGTAGAATCTTAAGCTCGGTTGCTAGATATGACTATTTTGTAAAGTAATTTTTGGTAATTTTAATGTTTAAGGACTAAAATGTGAAATTAGTAAAAGTAAAAGGACTTGTTGTAAATAACAGTAAATATGGGCTGTAATAGGGTTCCAAACAATTCTTCTAATCATGAAATTGAATAAAAATGGTTAATTTGCATGTTTTGGGCTTGGGGACTAAATTGTAAAAAATAAAATATTGGGGCAATTTTGTAAAAATGTAAAAAAATGACTTAATTGCATAAAATGAATTGATTTTTCTATTAGAATTAGTGAATTGAATGAAATTATTATTTTAGATCAAGAACGAGTGGAAAATCGAGGAGAAGAGAAAATTACCAAACAGCTCCTATACTTAGTCAATGATGCAATTTAGTCTGGAAAGTTCCTATGAATTGTAATCACTTAAATATTGTTTAAACTGAACGTTTATTATGTTGTTTGATGTAAATGAATCAAAATATAACGTATCAATGCTATGACGAATTGACGGATATTGAATCTCGGTTGAACCTTAGGAATTCTTAGGATACAAATGACCTGTCATTAGGGATTTCATGTTTTGGGTGCTGGTCTTGAATGTCCTACCGATGGCTGAGGTCCTGCAATTGTTGCGGATTCTCCACAGCTCGTGTGAGTAACATCGTGTAGCTTACATTCTGACCTACAGCTCGTGTGAGCATTGATGTAAAGGAAAGGCTACAGTTATATGTAAAGGCACACTTCGTGTGAGCTTTCCCGAGTATCCGATGTAATTCTAGATGGTTCAACGGGTAAGAAAAGGAATGGAACGGTAAGTGACTTAATGGAAAGGTTCATAACTATATGAAAAGATTGATGCTTATGTAATGTATCTTATGAAATCTATTTATGCTATAAATGAGTTTATATGATTGTCAATGAGTCTACTAACATGTGAGCTTGATGATGCTTGAATAGGCTTATATTGAACTCATGGTATTGGAGACAGTATGTAAGCAAATGGAATGAAACATGATCGTATGGTAACGATGATGAATAAAATGTTATGTTTATATATATATGGTTGATTTCATAAGTATCATGAACAAGTATGCTAACTTTTGAGTTTGATGGTGTTATATAGGCTTTTATTAAGCTTGTGGAATTGGTAAAGGTTTATACTTATTCTATAAAGTTCATTATTGAAATGGTATATTGTGTTTAAAGTTTATACGAGCTTACTAAGCATTCACTGCTTACATAGCTATTTTCCTTTGCTTTACAGATTATCGGAAGCCCGATCGGTTGGAAGTTTGTCGAAGATCTATCACACTATCCAGTGGACAATTGGATAGTTGTTGAGTAATTTGGCTAAGGTTTATAATGGCATTTATAGGGTGATTTGTAATGGTATTATGGTGGATGATGTTTTGGTATGTATAAGCTTTGGATAGCTATTTTGGTTTGGTACACCTTGATGCCTTACCAAGTTATATGATTTTGGTTACTTTAAAGTGCTTGTTGATATGGTTCTCTTGGCATGTTGATGATGGTTGGAAAATGGCTACTTATGACATGTTTTAGTTCATATTTGAACTAGGTTATTATATTTGGAAATGGCAATATTAACATGTATAAGGTGGTTTATAATGATGTTTTGATGAATATGTAAATGGTAATTTGGTATGTTTGTACCTTGTTGTTTATGTATGGTTGATGGACTTATAATGCTTAATTAGGTAGTCATTTTGGTTACTTGTTGTTAATTGATGTGTATGGCATTCTGGTACAAGATTTTGGCTTGGAATTGGTCAATTATGTTGTGTTTTAGGTACATAATAGTATGAGGCTATTATGGTATGTCTTGAATGGTTTGGACATGGTTAAATGTAGTATGTTTTAGTACCTAAATGGACTATATTTATATGCACGAAATGTGTCATATGAACTTGTTTATGTATGCAATATTTGGATATTAATGGTGGTGCCTTGATTGTCACATTGGTTAATTGAGTTAAGGTTTTGGAAGTGACAAATATATGTGTGTTTAGATGAGGTTTTAGTGCTTTGAAAGTGTGCATAATTGGTCTAAATGTTCATGCATGGAATGCTTTTGAAATGGCTTGATTTTAGGTAGACGTGGGTCTACACGGCCTGAGACACGGGTGTGTGACTCAGCCATGTTAGGCACACGACCGTGTGTCATCTGACGATTTCATTAGGGTGCAAGTCAGTGAGTTACACGGCCTGGCACATGGGCGTGTGGGGCAACTCAGAGAGTTACACGGGTTAGGACACGGGTTGGGACACGGTCGTGTGTCCCTAGTTTGAAGGTTACACGGCCTGAGACATTGGCGTGTGTCAGTCGTGTGAGGCACACGGCCTGGCCACACGACCGTGTGACCCATATTTTGCAAATTTTGTAACTTTTTCCTAAACTTTCCAAATTGTTTCAAATTGGTCCCGGTTTGCATCTAAGCTATTTTTAAGGCCTCGAGGGCTCGATTTAATATGATTTAAATTATTGAATGTTTAAATGTTTAAATTTTTTTATTGTAAAGTAATGCTCTGTAACCCTAATCTGGTGACGGAGATGAGTTAGGGTGTGACATTTATTGGTATCAAATGTTAAAAAGTTTAAATGTTTTTGATTGTACAGTAATGCTCCGTAACCTTAATACGGCGATGGAGACAGGTTAAGGGTGTTACACCATTCACGGGACCTATGAGAAGCATGATTGGGGATAACCTATATGGCCATTTTATCGACCTTCAGCAAAAGAAAAATCCAGAGGAGCAAAAAACCAAACATATGAGCGATACCAGAAGCCGATGAAGAGAAAGAGTAAAGCACATAGGTAAAAAATGACTAAACTCACAAACATGCCCATCTCAGAATGGAAGACATGATGGATGCAAGATATGGGCAACATTTTGATTCGCATTGTGGAACAGAATGGATGAACAACACTTGCACCACTCCAAGACATGTTCAAGCGATTCCCACCACTAGACAAGGAGGGCACCAACGATGATGATGATGAGGAGGAGGAGGAGGAGACCCCAATCATGCCCCCAAATTATGAGCAAATATTTCAACCAGACCGCTCAACAACGAAGGGCGTGGTGGTTCGTGACCTAAGCCATCATAGCTTGGCCCAGACTTCGGGAAGGCGAGCTACTAAAGCATCGACAGAGTGCGAGAGGGGTAAGGCATCGATGATGGAGGAGTCAAACATTGATTCGACTAGTTCTAAACATTTTTTTAAAAAAAAATATTTGGACTTTGTACTTTATTTTGTTTGGGATAATTTTTAATTTTAGTTTTAGTTTTTAATTAATTGGAATTTAGTAGTTTATATATATTTGTGTCTTTTAATTTTTCTTTTTAGGAACCCTCAATTTTTTACGGCTCTATAATTGCAAGCCAAAACTGAAAGGAGAAGTAGTCCCATCAATTGAGTTGCACGAATCACGCCAATCGAGTAACTTTCCTTTATATTTTTAATTGCACATTAGGGGCAATGTGCCGAATAAAGTGTGGGGTGACTTAGGAAAATATTATATTTTTTAGTAGTTTTTAAATTTTATTTTTACATTTTTTATGTGCTTGAGCTTGTAGAAATACAAGTGATTGGTTAGAAGCATGTTAATAGAATTTTGTAAATAAATTATAAATTTAGTTTGATAATAATTGATTTTAAATTTTTAATTTTAGACTACTTAATTCAATTTATTACATTGTGAATATATTTGAAATGTAAAGTATACCACCTGATAAATAGGTATGTAAATAGCATGCATGTTTAATTGAATTATAGGTTGTAGAATTTGATAGACCTTACCTATTTAATCCGTGTATAGAATTACCTAGGGACAACCTAATACATTGTTTGGTAGACATCTTCGAACCAAAAAGCTATCCCGTAAATATTTTCCCTAGTACCGATTTCGAAGCCTTACTTCTTTTTCTAGATGAACCATAAACGAAACCTTAAGCCTATTAAACAATCTATTTTTATCCTTAATTTCTTGGTCCTTGCATGGATTTAGACATTCGACCATTGATATTGAGGGATTGGGTAGATACATTTCGGTAGTTTCGAAAAGAGAAAAAAATTGAGTGAAGCTAAGGAATTGTATGGTATAGTGAGTATAAGAATTTTGAGCTTGTAGAAAAAAAAATAAGGCAAAATGCCAATCAAGAAAATCTCGATGAAAAAAAAATGAAGGCAAAGTGAGTTGGAAAAAAAAAGTATGCTCACATTTGTTTGAAAAAATTTACGAGCTCGAATGATTGTACTCATGAATACTATATGATGCCTTAGTAAATGGAAAAATAAGGAAAGTGAGAGAAGTGGATATAAGGTGGTGAGCTACATGTATAATCGGGGGAGTATCGGAGACTATACAATGTGCCAAACTACTTTCGTGCTTAGTCGTTTTGTCGAGCCTACTCTTTGAATTTCAAACCAACCTAAGCCGCAGAACATTAAGAGTTGAAAAGTCCTATGTGACTTAGGTAGTACCTTATATGGATGAAATTGTGCCAAGCGTTAATGTTTTTACCACTTATATTCATTTGGACATACATGTATATTTGTTTTGTTCGAAACTTATACTTAACATTTTTTTTATTTGTTTGCCTTGTAATTTATTGAACTAACTCATTTGACTTTAGAAATTGTGAGTCAATTGTATATCATTCTAGAGTTATATATTTATTTACACTATCTTGTTAATATATTTCTATCCAATTTCTTGTATTAAACTAGCTTAAGTACATTTTCTTTTCTTTGGATGCTTATTTCTTGTTTTCAGTTTAGTTTGTTTTTAGTTTTTATTTTGTTTTTGTTTAGTTTTTTGGAGGACAAGCAAAGACTTAAGTGTAGGTGTATTTGACCTATTGTCAAATGTAGTAGTTAATCCGATCTATTTCCACACTTAAAGAGCTTATTTTCTACCCAATTCAGTATTTATTATTATGCTTTCGATATTTAGTACTTAGGATTAAATATTAGTAAAAATAAGTGTTTTAACACATTTTGTGAGTGTTGGGACCTATTAGGCCGACACGGGCCTTAGGTAGTGCTAATATGTTAAATTAAGTGTGTAGGATGATTAATTATAGGCCCAATTGACGTGGAAGCAAGGGACAAGTGATGCACAAGCTTCTCGGGACGTCAAAGCATGAAAAAAACCATACAAGGCAAAATTCACCTATCGTGTTGCGCCATGCAAGGGCTATGGCGCGACATAGGTTGAGTTGTTGCCCAAGTATGTTGTGGTTATTTTCATCCACACAATCGACTTTATATGAAGACCTAGGACGTGCCGAAAACCTAATTTGGGCTGCCAACACTCCTATAAATAAGACCTCATGGGTTTGATGTAACTAAGTCGTCTTAGACGCAATCAAAAACCCTAGTAGTTTAGGAGTAGGATTAGATTTAGTTTTTCTTTTGGCTTTTCTAATTTCTTTGTTTTTCCTCTTGGAATCAATTTCGATCCAAGAGTTCTTTTATATTACTGAAGTATTTCAATTTATTCTTCTTAGCAAGCGACATATTTCGTTATTTCAATCGAGAGATTCGTTACTCCGTACTCTATTCGACATCAATCCCAAGATTATTCTAATCTCTTTTCTCTTTTGATTTATTTGTGTTCTTTATATGTTTATTTCAATTGAGATTAAGATTATGAATAACATGAGTTGCTAAATCTCTTAGGGGAGATTAACGAGTGGATGTGGATGCGATTAACGGAGGATTTAGGGTTTCCCAAGAGGATTGGTTTGTATAGATACGCGTTCTTAAACCCTAGGCTTGACACCCTAGGAAGTAATTATATAGGAGACGAGATCGGGAGATAAGTCGAACTAAGTAAATCATAATCTATAGAAAGTGAGGTCGAGAGATAAGCGAGCATCAACCAATCAATTAATCAGTTTAAGGCCAGAGGTAATAATTGGTTAATCTGTAGTTAATCCATCCTTAAACCCTAATCTGAATTTAATTACAAACCCTGAAATGAGTTAATCTTCCTGATTGGTTTTATTGATTTAAGTTGCTTGTTTATTTTATTGTTTATTTACTTTAGTCATTTAATTTCTCTTATTAATCCCTTTTATGATTTGTCAGAATATAGAATTTAATTATTACTATTTAGACTTTTTGTTATGAAATTTTTTTTGTATAGATTTATTCCATTCTCCCTTAGGTACGATCCTCAGAATACTTCTTGTGTTCCGTTGTACACAATTACTATATTACAGTTTGACTCGTATACTTGTGGCCACCGCCGTTCTAATTTTATATATTTTGGTGTGCTATTTTTACTATAAATGATAATACATTTATAGGCAGTCACTTTTTCTCCACTAACTCTCCTCTCTAACAAACTCACAATATCGGACTTGTATTCTTAATTATACTTGCGAAAGATGGGATGAAACTTGATACTAGCACACCCCTGACAATTCCAAGAAAAGATTGACAAGTTTATATCCATAACAAATAGAAGAAAACAAACCTTTACTGTCTGGAGATCTCTGACTCCTCGACCCGCTTCCCGTCCGTACTCGAGAAACCTTTACCCATCTACTTTTCAAGTTGGGCATTAATTAACTCAACCATGGAGTTCATCGTATCTGATAAAAGTGCTCGAGAGGATTCAAAAAACTTAAACCGACCCCTACATTCATAGATAATTTTATTAATCTTCTTTCCATTCCGGCCCACATTTGATTTTATACTTATGACTCCTTTTTAGAGCTTGATTGTCAAAACTCTCACCTGTGGAATTAATGTCCTTAGGATCGACATTTTCATTAAATAAAACCGCTGAATGTTTTTAGGGGTCCAGAATGTCGGTGCTTAGTGTCAGAACCCCTTCAACCGAATCTTCAAACATGGGATTAAAATGGGAAGTGGTTTCCGCGGGACTTTCGCCAGTAAGAGAAAGGCTATTAGCGTTACTACAGCCGAGTCGAAGAATCCCGAATAGAGAGATGGAACTTTAACTGAAGCTGAACACACACTGTTCGATAGAAGAGACCCTAACAAACCTGCAGAACCTGAACCCATAGCAACACAATGTGCCTTAGAGTTGGATTTGACTACCGGAATTTACAGGCCTAGAAGCGCCCATTCCACCTACCTGGACAGGTTTCTTCCCTAAAATTTTATCAGAAATCTCACTAACTTGTTGGTTTGATCCAAGCCCTGCGACAACCACTTTTTCAATTGGACCTTCCAGCCCAAAATTTTGCATTTGCTCCACCCCAAGCATTTGGCCTGCTCCTTGCTTAATCGATCCAACCCCCAACCTTTTTTTCCCAGACAGATTACCCTGATTCTTCTCCACCAAAGATCCCTTTTGCATGCCACTGCCCTTCGGTTGATCCGTTGATTCTGTGCCATTCCTTCCCTCTATCTCATCC
Source organism: Gossypium sturtianum (assembly GCA_025698515.1). Taxonomy (NCBI): domain Eukaryota; kingdom Viridiplantae; phylum Streptophyta; class Magnoliopsida; order Malvales; family Malvaceae; genus Gossypium; species Gossypium sturtianum. Next base: position 123,200,074 of record CM046952.1, read on the forward strand.
AGCGTTGTCAACGCCGAGAATCTTGATCTCAGTGTCACCTTCCCCGGAATGTTAGGCTTTTGGTTCCAGGAGTCCTTTAGGCTTCGCTACGATTTCCTCTCGACTTGCATCCACAGTTTAAACATTCCCAGAGTTTCTGTTTTCTCAACATCCGTGATCACGGAATCAGCCACCGGCTCCTTTCCTTCCGCCTGATTCAGAATCTCGACCGGTGTAGAACACAACTCCTTCACATGACCATACCGGCCTCATGAAAAATAAATCGTCTGCAAAAATTAATATTCAACCCGTTGGGTCTCGTCGTTGATTAGAACCTAAGACACTAAAGGCTTATCTAGATTGACATAGACGACCATGCTAGCAAAATGGCCCCTTGTTCTACTATCAGTATTGAAGTCAAGCTTTGAGACCCTTCCAACCATGCTGCCTGCTTCTCCAAGAATCTTCATTTTATACATATGCCCGTGGAGTCCAAGCAATCTGATCCATGCCAAAACTACATTCGAGAAAGGTTGTAATGGACTGAATTCCTTGGTCCAAGGTTGAATGGTGAGATACTGGTCGTAAATTATCCAAGGCCCCTAGGATAGAACCTTCTCAAAATCCTCGATGCATTGGAATTTTGCCAAGAAGTAGTCGTTTTCAATATCCATGAGTTGAAACGGCCTGGAGGGTCGCCATAAACTGCAAACTCGATTGTGGAGACCAATATACCCTATGCTCCGTCCTAACAGTTTGATTACCATTGTTGTCGTCATGTCTTTGATCAAGATATGTTGGATCCGGTTAGAAAAAGCTATCGACGAAACCCCATCGACTATTGATTTATTAAAATTTCCTTCCAAATAATCAAACTCCTCATCATCTCCCAATCCAACACCACCAACCGTTGCACCAGATCCAACGACACCTTTTCCCAATAACTTATCCCTCCAAAACTGGGTTGGTACTAGAACTAAATCCACCACCATATCTATAATTGCACCTCCATTCCCCTCCTTGAATCGTACCTTCTTAGTGTTACAGTCTTAAGAAAACGTTTGCCACTGCCTTCTTCAGTCACAGCCATAGGAATAAAGAAGTGTATTTGCTAAAATTTCTTTTCAAACTAAGACTCCCACAAAACTCTTCTTTATTGAATCGCAAATTTAAAAATAATAAAATGAACAAAATTTAGATTTGAACAAACTCGGAACTCCTATAATGTAAAAATTAAAAAAAAAAAAAAAAGAAGAAGCTAATAGAGATGTCCAATTTCCCATGGATAACTACATATAGGGAAGTCCCACACATCTATTTTTTCTGCCACCTGGCTTATGCCACTTCATGACTAAGAGAGATCTCAGTAATGGACACTACAATATTTAAAATTAGACGAATAGGCATAAATAAAAACTTAATTTCCAAATGATTAAGCATTTAATATCACTATAGTTCACGCTAATCAAGAAATGGAATCACAGAAAGCTGAAAGAATAAATTGGGAAGCCCACTTCTGCAGCACTTTTTCATTAGTTTTATCCCTGAGAAATTCCCTTATATCTTTCTTTTTTGATTATGAAATGGACCCTTCAAAAGTGAGGTTAGAGGGTTTCCCCTATCCTAAACTTCCTGTATATATAGTTCCCTAGCCCTCTAACCATACATGCAAACAAAAAAAAAACCCACAAACTTCTACTTGTTCTTGTGTACTACAAAAAGAATGGCATGTTCAATAGATCATCTTAACAAAGTTGCCTCAGAAGGGTTTCCCTTGATAGATGAGCAATATGCCCGGCAGCTAGCCGAGAAGACACACCGGCGAGCTCCCCTACCGAGAAATCAGGATCATTATCATCATCATCAGAAGTTGGTACCACACCACTATGTTTATCATGGACCTCAAGCTGTCACTGTTGTTCAACAGCCAGTTACTGGCTGCTATCATCAAATCCAGAACAACCAAAACCATGAAAGATGGTATGTTTGTCAAGTCTCCAAAGGTCCTATATGCATCAATAAGCAGCAATGATGCAGCTGGATACTAAGGTGGGATGCTTCTTAATGATGTTATAGGGTTTTGTTGATTTATGTAATAGTATTTGGTAGATAGTAGATGTAGAACTCCGTAGCCTGGTTAGTAACACGCATGTATTTTTCGTTAGTGTTTCACCAGAGCTTTTAGCAGCTTGAAAATAAGCTACGCTTGTGTAAGATTATGTATCTTGTTTTGCTGCTGAAATCTATTTACTTATGTTGATATCTTTCTTTTATTACAAGTTTATGTTTCACTCCAATGTATTCGTAACTTGGTTTTCAATTTCGTTACTTACACACAAACGTTATATCGAAACTCTGTCACCTATTAAGGCTCACTGAATTAATTAATAGAAGAAACTAAGTTCGATTGCTTCTGAGTTTCATTTTCATTTGGTAATGATTACTATTGAAAAGAATCTAAGAGAACTATTAGAGGAAGACAAAAAGGTGTTGAGAATCTCACTTTCAACTGAACTAATCCAAATGGAAAGTGAAGAACAAATTTCTAATCAGCAAACAGTGGAAAAACCCTGTTTTATTTTTCAATCTTAACAATGACATGGGAGTAAAATTATACTATCAGAAAAGACATTACCTTTAAATCAATAAACCAGCAAGGATTTTACTTGTTTGTTTTGTTTGCCTTGTTGGGTATTTTTGTTTCACCAAACAACTTGTTCACAACATCTTATCATGTCCAAATAAGTAGTCTCATGTTTTACAAGATGACAATGTGAAGGATAGTATTCCTTGCAGAGGATGCCAACCAGGGTCCCATTTTTACGACTATATAGGACTCCAAGACTAAAATCTTTCGAAATAACGGGAAAAATATCAGCTCTAAAACTATGTTTTTTGTTTATAATTTTTAAAATTAAAACTGCTTTTATCTTTTGAAAGCTAAATTTTTAATTTTTGACTTTTGAATATAAACTAAATTATTCATTAATTGTCCTCATCTATATCGGGCATGAAAAGGATAAAAAAAAAATTATCCTCATTTATATCACTAAAGGTAAGTTTCTTTTAGTGTTTTTTTTTTTTTTTTGAAATTTATGACCAGTAAAGTAATTTTGATATTTAAAATTATTTAAAAATATTTAAAATCTATATTTAATCTATTAGAATATTAATAATGAATTACAATAAAGTGTTATTATATTTTTTATTAAAAATTAAGTTGTTATATTTTTTTATTAAAAATTAAGTTGGTATGTTTATATATTATAAAACTAACCAATTTAAATATTATTTAAATGCGTAATATTTTACTTTACAATATCATGTTGGAAATGAATATTTTATTTTCTTAAAAAGTACTTTTGATAATAATACTAAATACTTAAATCAAAATTTTCATGATAATTTTCAAAAATAGGTAAATTAATCCTAAGTTTGCAATATTCTAAACTTGCTATTAATTGATATTATTTGGGATTTGTTAGAAAAAGAAGAAGAAAAATGGGAAAAAGGAAAAATAAAAAATCTGAATAGCGAACAATATATTGGAGAGTGGAAAAGAAATCTATTTTTAATGAGGAATGTTAAAGTATTAGGAAAGATTGAGGGGATATTACTATTGCATTTTGAAAGTGAGACATCATAAAAGAAAATCTCAAATCTAAAAGTAAGAGAAGCCGAAAAAATAGATTGTGAAATTAACCAACATTAAATCGAAATGGTTTCTTTATTAAAATAGAAAGCAAACTCTCATAGAAGAAGGCATAGAATAGTCAATTGATACTCTTCTCATACTTATCTAAAACTTCCCCATCTCATATAGCTTTATCTTCATCAGAAATTTTGCCTTTTGGCTATTTTAAAAGCATGAAAATATTACAGGTTTTGTTTGCCTCATATCTTTAAAGACATCCAAGTTGGTATTTAAAATCCATTTGGACTGCTACGTAAGATTGTCGTTAAGAAGGTAACAAAGTTTAACGGTAGAGTGACCACTTCGTAACAAAACGATAACATAAGTGACTAAAACATAACATTTCAAACATAAGTGACTAAAATATAATCTGAGGCAAATAAAAGTGACTACTTTTGTAGTTTACCCTAAAAAGAATTTATTTTCTTTGAAATTTAATTTTCCATTAGGTTACTTTCTCATAAGCATGACAATATGATTCTCATGATAAAATATGTTGAAAAGTTAAAAAGATATTAAAGATAAAATTAACCCTAATTAGAAAATACATACAATATAAATTTAAAATAATTTTGTTTTCAATTAAAATTATAAATTAAAACAATAATTTTAAAAATTATCAATTATTAAATATTTAATTCAAAGATTTTTTATTAATAAAGTTTATTATAAAATATTAAATACATAATATTATTTTTATTTACTAAAGACAAATTCGTAAATTATGTCATAATCTAATTTTTTAAAATTTTTAATCAATACTTTTTAATATATATCAAATAACTTTCCCATTAATCATATTCCAAAGAATTACATTCCGCTGACCATTGCTTTCAACTTTAAAGATTCTAGCTAGTTTAAAGTTTCTCAAATCTAAAATTTTCACCACAACCTTTGTTGCTGGTCCATCAAGAAAAAGGAGAAAAAAATAAATATGTGAAAGATATTTTAAATGGAATCCTTGGACCTCTATATTATTCCAAACGAAATTGGAAGCATATACACAGGAGATTTCTGCCATAAATTCATAATTTTATTTTATTTTCATTTATCTTTTGCATAATATCATTATATAAGTGTTAATTGAATTATAAGTAGAGTGATCAAGAATTTGTGTTTAAGCTTTAAATTAACACTAGTAAAGACGAGTAAAACTTAATCTAATTTGAATTTTTTTTTTAAAAAAAAAATTGAGTTCTTTTATCAATTATTTTGAGTTAATCAAATTGATTATTCGATCTTCCCGATCAACTTGAAATTCATTTTTTGTCAAGAAGAAAAAATGTAATTCGATTTTTCAAGTTAGATTTGAGTTGAATTTTTACAAATCAAATAAAACATTAGTGTAAAATCCTTTAGGTCCTTGTCAATTTCAAAAATGAACAAATTGATCTCTTTTAAAAAAAAATTACAAAAATCAAAATAAGCTGAAAAAAAAAATCAAAACGTTTAATTAAAAATTCCAAAATTTTATAAATAAATACAAAAAAAAATTATAAAAGTATATAAAAATATTAATTTTTTAAAAAAATTCCCAAATGATAAATTAAGGGTCTTAAACAAGTAATTTATCAAATCAAACTTATTATACTAAATTATCTTGTTTACTTCTCCTTATTTAACGTTATAACTGGTTTGAAACCATGATTTGGGTCAAAATTTTGAATTTGAATTTGAAAATCCAAATTATTATTTTTTTTATAACAAATAAAGATTTGGATTTAAATTTGTACAAATACATGTCTAATTTCATAATAATTAAATTTTATATTTTAAAATTCATTTTAAAACTTGAAAATTTCAAAATTCAAGATTGATTAAATTTTCATTCTCTTTCAAAAACACAAAGAATAAATAATTAATTTTATTTATAATATATCATCAACGAAGCTTCATACATTTAATTTAATACAATATAAATCTTCAAAAAATTTTATTCAAATAAAATAATTGTTATAATTTGAATTTATAACCCAAAATTTTAATTTATACTTAAAGTCCATTTATTTAGGTACAAATCAAATTATACAATTCCAATCAAGTGTAAATGAATTATGAATGACTTATATAAATAATGCTATAAAGTTTATAATTATTTTTAATATTTCAACCCAAAAATTTATATAAATATAAAAATAAAAAGTTACATATGTTGGTCAAGGCATAATTAAGAAAAAAAAAACTTTGAAAGAATATACAAAAGTGATAAGTTCTATCCTAAAAAAAGTTAATTTTTTAATTCAAAATTAAGATTTTTAAAATCGAATTGGTAGTCGAGCTGATTAGGTCATTGGCCCGGTCAGTTTGATTAAATAAATAACTAAAATTTCATAAAATATTAAAAAATAAAAATAAATTGCAATTCAACTGGTTCAATTGATTTTTTGTCCCATTCAAATGGTCCGTACTAATTCTTGGGTCAGCCGGTCTAGCTAGATTCAAACAACCATGTAACACCCCAAACCCGGCCCAAACGCTACGACCAGATCTGGTATGCTACGGGGCTTATTGTTAAAAACTTTGCTTTGATGGTTTTTGGAAATCTCAGTTTCGTTATTTAGGCACTTGTTAAAAATAAGATATCTGATGAAAACCTTTGCTTTTTCTTTGAACGTGTTTGGAAAACCCATTTTATTACTTTTTACGACTTAAGTCCTTGAACATAAATTTTTAAACTGTAATCATTAACAAATATAAAGCGATAACCTAAGCCATGGGGCCTTATTACATAAATAGTCCCGAAATTAAAACTTAAAGGAAAACCCAAAATAGTTCATGAAAATAAATAAAATAAAACTTGATGGCCTCGAGTCCGCCTCGGCTCCCATGTCCACGATCTCTGCTGCTCATCCAAAAGTCGGGAAAAATAAAGGGGTGAGTCACCAAGACTCGGTGTGCAAATCCCAAAAACACATAAAAGGCTTTAGGCCCACAAACACATTATGGGCCTTGGCCCATACACAATGGCAACCGAATATTTACATGCAACATGGCCCAACCCAACCTAAAAATCCAACCTCTACACACCAGCCCGTACCACCAACACACCTTGGGATTTCTACAATCAACCCACCAACCGCTACACACCATATCGATAAATCATGCTTTGCCTATTCCTAACAATCAAGAATCAATTTAACGTGGCTTAGCCACCGATCACTATTGTCACCTAATTTTACAGTTCGTGGTTTAACCACCGATCACCAAGTGACCTATTAACATGCTCTTCCCCTTTCATCGTATTAACCTTATCCCATGCATACATCCATGCAAAATCAAAACAGTATATTACCTAAAAGATCACAGGTTTTTACATACATCGCTACACACATAGAGAAGTTTCTATGGTTACGTACATGGCATCCTTTGCCTACCCTTTTTGGGTAACACGACTGTCCATATAGCCTTTTTCCGGCTTTTAGCCCATAGCATATATATACAGATTAATTAGTGTGATAGAGATCTACACACCTGATTACAATCAAGACGAGACCTTCTATGTCGACACTATCAGAAACCGATACGACTGCTAATTGTCTAAGATTTTGTTCTGACGCCGGTCCACAACCCGGTAGCCAATCCCGAACTACTGACACCGCTCGTTTCTTAAACTTAGGGATTGGTTTAACAGATCCAATCCCCTCCTTCACCTGATCGATATTTGATTCCATCCAAAAGACCTTTTCAGTTGCTACCATCATAACATATGGTTAAGATCATAAATACAATAGTGAATCTAACGAGAATCCACAGAGAACCCCTTACCTTGAAATCCCGAAAGAGATGGAGTTTAGAGCCTAGCGATTTCCGGCTTTTAGATCTAGACGATCTACTTTGATTCCCGATGTGTCGCCCAACACATAAACACAATAGACCAACGATCCATTAGCCTTTCGGCTTTGTCTTCCAAAAACTGAAAGAGAAAAAGAGTAGAGCAGAAGAAATCGGCACCTACCTTTACAGAGAATTCGACTTTGATGAAGAAATCGGCGAAAAGAAAAGAATGGACAAGGGTATTTGGCTTATGGAGATGAACACAATGAAATTTCGGCTTTTGCATAAAAGTGGAGATGAGAGAATAGGATTAGGGATTTTGGCTTAAGCAGAGAATGAGAGAAAACCTAAATGCCGGAATTGAAGAAGAGAATGGAAGAATAAAACCCTAAAGCCAGAAAATAAAAGATATCCCCACTTAAACACAAACTTTCACCTCCTACTTCCTAAAACCCGAAAATGCCCCTTTTGACAACTTAAAATTGATCAACTAATAAGGGAAATTTCAGCACCCCTATAGTATAACAAAATCGATTTCTCCTCCCCTCGGTGTTGGAATTTCTAACACCACTGTGACCAGTGAATACATCCTAAATTTCCTCCCTTATCTTTATCTGATCACATCTCCAAAAGAAGCCTAGATCACACCACCTCTTCCTCCCTTTATCTGCCATATTATCAGCATTATCCACTCGAGTAAATCTTCCTATTTTTAAGCCTTATTGTCGTCGCTCTCTATTCATTTAAATGCCAAAAATTAGCTAAAATTTAATTAAAAGAATTGGGCTTCATGCAACTTAAATTTGGGCCTCCCCAGTTGACGCCACCTCCCTGCTCTCTATGTGGCGCCACTTTGCCACAAGCCCATTTGTGACCTAAAATACAGATAATATCTTTAAGCCCTATCTTGTCAGGCTTTCCACCAGAGTGCCCAAACAGCAAATTTGACTAAGGGCTCGGCCCAACCCTGAGCCCAGTCTGAACCCCTTAAGCATTCTAATTAACACCTTAGAGATAACATAAACATCACAGCACACTAAACGCAAAGGCCCATTAATTCAGGATGTTACAGTTCTACCCCCCTTAAAGAAATTTTGACCTCGAAATTACCTGATCAGAATAGATGCTGGTATTGCTGCCGTATTGCTTCCTCTGGTTCCCAAGTAGCCTCCTCAGAACCGTGATTCTGCCACAGAACCTTAACCAACGGAACCGTCTTTCTCCGCAGTACTTTAACATTACGATCCAGGATTTCCACTGGCTCCTCTTCAAAGGATAAATTGGGTCTTACTTCGATTTCTCCCACAGACACTACAAGAGATGGATCCGAACGGTAACGTCTTAACATAGAGACGTGGAATACATCGTGAATCTGACTTAGCTCAGAAGGTAACTCTAGCTGATAAGCTACTGGTCCCACTCGTTTCAACACCCGATAAGGTCCGATAAATGTGGGACTTAATTTACCTTTTCGTCCGAACCTCAGTACTTTCTTCCATGGCGACACCTTCAAGAACACCTTGTCACCCATCAGAAATTCTATGTCCTTACGCTTGGTCGAAGATAGGACTTACGCTTGGTCTCGACGTTTCCTTCGATCGAGCCCGAATTACCTCAACCTTCTCCTCTATCTCGGTAATCAACTCGGTCCCAAAATCGACGTTCCCTAATTCCGTCCAACGGTAGGAGTCGACACTTTCGCCCGCATAATGCTTCATAGGCGCCATCCGAATACTTGATGGTAGCTATTGTTGTGCGCAAACTCCGACAACGGTAAGAACTCTTCCCAACTACCCTCAAGTCAATGACACATCCTCTTAACATGTCCTCTAAGATCTGGATTACCCGCTCGGTATCCATCGGTGCGAGGATGAAACGCCATACTGAAATCCAACTTCGTACCTAACGTTTGATGCAACGCCTTCCAAAATCGTGAGGTGAACCTAGGGTCCCTGTCCGATATGATTGATACTGGTACCCCATGCAACCTCACTACCTCCACTATGTATAGCTTAGCCAATTTCTGCAGAGAGTAATCGACACGTACTGGTATGAAATGAGCAGACTTCGTCAAGCGATCAACAATCACCCAGACCGAATCTTTCTTAGTAGGCGTGAGGGGTAGCCCACTAACAAAGTCCATTGTGATCCTTTCCCACTTCCATTGTGGAATCTTCACCGGCTGCAACAACCCTGATGGAAACTGATGTTTCGCCTTTACCTGCTGACAGGTCAAACACTTCCCCACAAATTCGGTCACCTCTCGTTTCAACCCCGGCCACCAGAACTGATCTCGCAAATCTCGATACATCTTACTTCCTCCAGGGTGCATAGCGTATGGACTACCATGCGCTTCTTGCAAAATCTTATGCCTCAACTCAGGATCTTTCGGCATACACACTCTCCCTTGAAAATATAATAGCCCTTCCTCATTCACACTAAATTCTGTTGATCCTTCACTTGATCCACCGGAAACTTCTCCTTTAGCAACTCGTCAGTCTGCTATTTCTCCTTAACCTGACTGACCCAAGAGGGTTTCACTTGAAGTTCAGCTAATAAACTCCCATCATCGTATAAACTAAGGTGAGCAAACATTACTCTCAAGTCAGAGATTACTTTACGACTCAAGGCATCCGCCACCACGTTAGCTTTACCTGGATGGTACTCGATCGAGCAGTCATAGTCCTTTAGCAACTCGATCCACCTCATTTGCCTTAGATTCAACACCTTCTGGGTGAAAAGGTATTTTAAGCTCTTATGATCAGTGTAAATAACAGATTTTTCCCCGTACAGATAATGCCTCCAGATCTTCAGGGCAAAAACCACAGCCGCTAATTCCATATCATGTGTGGGATAATTTGATTCGTGCGGTCTTAACTGTCAAGATGCGTACGCAACAACCTTTCCACCTTGCATCAACACGCATTCTAATCCCGTGTGTGAAGCATCACAGTAAATCACGAACTCCTTTCCACCTCCAAATTGAATCAACACCGGAGCCTCCGTCAAAATCCTTTTAACTTCTCAAAACTCTCTTGCTTTGCTTATTAGACCAAATGAACGGAACCCCTTTCCATAACAACTTAGTCAATGGTGCCGTAATTAAAGAAAATCCTTCAACAAACCTTCTGGTAGTACCCACCGCACCAAGAAAACTCGAATTTCTCGCCACGCACCTAGGCGGCTTCCAATCCAACAACGCTTCAATTTTTCGAGGTCAACCCTAATCCCCTCCGCCGACACAACGTGACCCGAACGTAACTTCCCTTAGCCAAAATTCGCACTTACTGAATTTGGCATATAACTGCTTCTCCCTCAGAATCTGCAGAACCACCCGAAGATGTGAATCATGCTCCTCCTCCGATTTTGAATAAACCAGAATATCATCTATAAATACCACGACAAACCGATCTAAGTAGGGTTGAAATACTCGGTTCATCATATCCATAAACACTGCTGGTGCGTTATTCAACCCAAATGGTATCACCATGAATTCGTAGTGACCGTAGCGAGTCCTAAAAGCCGTCTTATGAATATCTGCCTCTTTGACCTTAAGCTGATGGTACCCTAACCTCAGATCTATCTTTGAAAAGACTGAGGCTCCCTTCAACTGATCGAACAAGTCATCGATCCTCGGTAACGGGTATTTGTTCTTGATTGTCAATTTATTCAACTGACGATAGTCAATGCACATACGCATTGATCATCCTTCTTCTTAACAAATAATACCAGCGCTCCCCAAGGCGACACACTTGGTCGGATAAACCCTCTATCAAGCAACTCCTGAATCTGCGCTTTCAATTCCACCAACTCCTTTGGCGCCATCCTATACGGAGCAATAGATACTGGCGCTGTTCCCGGAAGAAGATCGATACCAAACTCCACTTCACTATCCGGGGGTAATCTTGGGAGCTCTTCTGGGAAAACATCCAGAAATTCCTTCACCGTCCTAACATCCCCGACAGTTCGTTCCTTGGCTTTCAGAGCCCGAACAAACATTAGAATTGCCTCGCATCCTTTTCTCACCATCCTTTCTGCCCTTAAGGCAGACACCACATTTGACAAACAGTTCCCCCTTTCACCTATCACCAACACTTCACCACCCTTGGGAGTTTTTAACACCATACGCTTGGCTGCACAGTCCAAATTTGCTTGATACTTCACTAACCAATCCATTCCTAAGATCAAATCGAACTCCCCAAACGGCAGTTCCATCAGATCAACCCAAAAAGCTACCCCTTGAACTTCTAGGGGTACATCCTTATACAGTTTGTTCACCACTACAGTTTGTCCTAAAGGGCTCACTATAGTCATCTCCCTAGAAGAAGTCTCATAATCTAAGTTCAAAGTTCCCGCTATAGCACTAGCAACATAAGAGTGCGTCGAACCAATATCAATCAAGGCAGTATAAGGCAAACCAAAAATTAAAAACATACCGGTTATAATATCTGGTGCGTCAGCCTCCTCTCGATGTCTGACAGCATAGACTAACCCCGGCTGTCTCGCCTCAGTGTTTCCTGCCCCTTGGCCTAGTGCTCCACGGCCCCGGCCGGAACTGCTACCACTCTCGGTGGACCACGACCTCTCTGTGTGGTCGACCACCTCTTCCCCATTTGTGCATTCCCTTGGCCCGTGGGCCATTCACTGCCCCGTTGCTGCGGACAGTTTCTAACTTGGTGGTCCGTAGATCCACACCTAAAGCACTTCTCACTGCCCGCCCAACACTCACCTACATGAAATTTACCACATCGAGGACACTTCTGTGTCTGACTAGCAACAGCAGGTCTCTCCTCCCGCCTCGGCCCGTCTGACCTAGGCTTTTTCTGAGTACACCCAGCTGCCCCTGACGATCCAAAATTCCTCTTACCTCCACCCCTATCTCTATCCCGATTTAGTTTCTCTGTCCGTTTCACCTCCTCAGCTATCTTAGCTTTTTCCACAAGCACAGCAAATTCCCTCTCCCGCTGTGGAGCTATCAATACACGCAAATCATCCCTCAGACCATCTTCAAATCGAACACAACGTTCATGGTTTGTGGCCACCATTCCTCGAGCATAACGGCTAAGGCGTAAGAATTCCGCTTCGTACGCAGCCACCGACCTACTTCCTTGCACCAAATTCAGAAATACTCTACGCTGCGCATCCACATAACTTGTCCCAATGTATTTACTCTGAAATGCCATTTTGAAGGAATCCTAGGTGATACGGTCAGCCATCGTACCATCCTTGACCGTAAGCCACCATTGATAAGCTTCGTCCCGCAGGAGAGATATAACCCTTTCAGTTTTTCCTCTTTCGTGAAATCTAGATCATCCATTATACGCTCAACCGCCTCCAACCAGTACTCAGCTGTACTCGGGGCTATTCCAGAAATTCCCCTAAACACTTCTGCCCCATTAGCTCTAAGTCGCTCCGACATAGATTTTCGGGCTCCTGTGCCCATGCCTGCCCCAGCAACCCTCTCTAAAACCCTTAACATCGCTTGGGATACCGCATCATCTCCGGCCGTCTGGTCCTGAAATTCCACCTCCGCAGTTGGTGGTACTGGCATCTCGTTTCTAGGCCCATAACCAGATCCTACTGGTTCAGACACAGCCATCCTACCCCTACCACAGCCACGCGCAAGACGTCCACGACCCCTTGTACTCATTCTACCGATTCGCGTTTATCTGATTAGAAATTTTATGAATTATTAATTTCTTCCACTGATTAACCACGAACAATCTTATGGACAGTAGTGTTAAGAGTAGTTCTTTCGAATTCGAATTTATCTCTACGGGTTTCAGTTACAAGTTTATATCTCCTAGTTCCACATACTTTCAACCATCATACATCAACATACAAGTAGCATCCATGAACCCACATTCATCACATAAGGGTATTTTCGTCATTTCACTACCCAGGGGTATTTTCGTAGTTCTTTCCTACAGGGTATTTTTCGTAATTACACAAAATAGGGTACCTTGGTGATTTTTTGAAATAGAGATATTTTGGTATTTTTTTCGTAAAGCAGGGGTATTTCGGGAGATTTAATTTTGGCAAACCGGGTACCTTTTGTAGATCTAGGGGTTTTCGGGTAAATTTACAAAACATGGGTATTTTTGGTATTTTTGCCAACCGGGGGTTTTTCGGTAATTTCATAGATTTTGGTGATTTTACAAATTTGGGGTATTCTCAAAAATTTTCACAAATCAAGGGTATTTCGGAAATTTTACAAAACTAAGGGGTACTTTTAGTAATTTTGCAAAATAGGGTGGCTGGTCCCTTCCGGGTTTTAGTTATAAATTTTGGCCCACAACAAGTCCTCGTGGCTAAAGTGAACAAATCCTACGCGCACTGTAGTATTCCAAATGAAGAGGAGGTGAGTCACTAGGGGCGCTTAAATACCAAGCTCTCCTGAATCCAATCCTAGACATGCGCATGCTGTTGCCACACCCTAACCCAATGATCGGTTTACGGACATGTTTAGTTAGATTAAGTTTTATGAATTTAAAGAATTGTTTAAACTAGGCCTAAAGTCCATTAATTCCTATCATACTAGTCTCGTCCATGAAGCCCATCAACCCAACATGCATATCACATCAAGAGTTAGAATACTTACTGCGTGGATCGGTGCGATGAGACTCAAGGCCATATCTCAACCACGACATTTTACCATTTTATAAACTACTACTGGACCCATTTCACAGCCCGAGTTTTGCAAACGGGCTCTGATACCAAAATGTAACACCCCAAACCCGACCCAAACGCTACGACCAGATCTGGTATGCTACGGGGTTTATTGTTAAAAACTTTGCTTTGATGGTTTTTGGAAATCTCAGTTTCGTTATTTAGGCACTTGTTAAAAATAAGATATCTGATAAAAACCTTTGCTTTTTCTTTGAACGTGTTTGGAAAACCCATTTTATTACTTTTTACGACTTAAGTCCTTAAACATAATTTTTAAACTGTAAATATTAACAAATATAAAGCGATAACCTAAGCCATAGGGCCTTATTACATAAATAGTCCCGAAATTAAAACTTAAAGGAAAACCCAAAATAGTTCATGAAAATAAATAAAATAAAACTTGATGGCCCCTCGAGTCCGCCTCGGCTCCCATGTCCACGATCTACTCATCATCCGAAAAGTCGGGAAAAATAAAGGGGTGAGTCACCAAGACTCGATGTGCAAATCCCAAAACACATAAAAGGCTTTAGGCCCACAAACACATTATGGGCCTTGGCCCATACACAATGGCAACAGAATATTTACATGCAACATGGCCCAACCCAACCTAAAAATCCAACCTCTACACACACCAGCCGTACCAACCACACACCTTGGGGATTTCTACAATCAACCCACCAACCGCTACACACTATATCGACATAATCATGTCGCTATTCCTAACAATCGAGAATCAATTTAACGTGGCTTAGCCACCGATCACTATTGTCACCTAATTTTACAGATTCAGTGGTTTAACCACCGATCACCAAGTGACCTATTAACATGCTCTTCCCCTTTCATCGTATTAACCCCTATCCTATGCATACATCCATGTAAAATCAAAACAAGATACTACCTAAAAGATCACGTGTTTTTACATACATCGATACACACATAGAGAAGTTTCTATGGTTACGCACTGCATCCTTTGCCTACCCTTTTTTGGGTAACACGACTGTCCATACAAACCTTTTTCCTTTTTAGCCCATAGCATATATATACAGATTAATTAGTGTGATAGAGATCTACACACTGATTATGATCAAGATGAGACCTTCTATGTCGACACTATCAGAAACCGATACGACTGCTAACTGTCTAAGATTTTGTTCTGACATCGGTCCACAACCCGGTGGCCAATCCCGAACTGCGGACACCGCTCGTTTCTTAAACTTAGGGATTGGTTTAACAGATCCAATCCCCTCCTTCACCTGATCGATATTTGATTCCATCCAAAAGACCTTTTCAGTTGCTACCATCATAACATATGGTTAAGATTATAAATACAATAGCGAATCTAACGAGAATCCACAGAGAACCCCTTACCTTAAAATCCCGAAAGAGATGGAGTTTAGAGCCTAGCAATTTTCAGCTTTTAGATCTAGACGATCTACTTCGATTCCCGATGTGTCGCCCAACACATAAACACAATAGACCAACGATCCATTAGCCTTTCGGCTTTGTCTTCCAAAAACCGAAAGAGAAAAAGAGTAGAACAGAAGAAATCAGCACCTACCTTTACAGAGAATTCAGCTTTGATGAAGAAATCGGCGAAAAGAAAAGAATGGACAAGGGTATTCAGCTTATGGAGATGAACACAATGAAATTTCAGCTTTTGCATAAAAGTGGAGATGAGAGAATAGGATTAGGGATTTCGGCAAGCAGAGAATGAGAGAAAACCCAAATGCCGGAATTGAAGAAGAGAATGGAAGAATAAAACCCTAAAGCCAAAAATAAAAAGATATCCCCACTTAAACACGGACTTTCGGCACCTACTTCTTAAAACCGAAAATGCCCCTTTGACAACTTAAAATTGATCAACTAATAAGGGAAATTTCTGCACCCCTATAGTATAACAAAACCGATTTCTCCTCCCCTCGCTTATGGAATTTCGCCACCATCGTGACCAGCAGATACATCTTAAATTTCCTCCTTATCTTTATCCGATCACATCTCCAAAAGAAGCCTAGATCATACCACCTCTTCCTCCCTTTATCCGCCATATTATCGCATTATCCACTCGAGTAAATCTTCCTATTTTTAAGCCTTATTGCCGTCGCTCTCTATTCATTTAAATACCGAAAATTAGCTAAAATTTAATTAAAAGAATTGGGCTTCATGCAACTTAAATTTGGGCCTCCCCAGTTGACGCCACCTCCCTGCTCTCTATGTGACGCCACTTTGCCACACTGGGGCCACAAGCCCATTTGTGACCTAAAACACAGATAATATCTTTAAGCCCTATCTTGTCGGGCTTTCCACCAGTGCCCAAACAAAGAAATTTGACTAAGGGCTCGGCCCAACCCCGAGCCAGTCCCCAACCCCTAAGCATTCTAATTAACACCTTAGAGATAACATAAACATCACAGCACACTAAACGCAAAGGCCCATTAATTCAGGATGTTACAAACCATGTTCAAAATCCTCCTAAATAATTAAATTTTAAAAATGTTTTTTAAGACTTAGACTTAATTGAAATCCAAATCTAAATTTGAATTATCCAAACAATAGATTTGGATTAATTCAAAATCTTAAATTTCAAATACTTTAATTCTCAAATATAGAATTTTAAAATAATGAATTTATAAATTATAAATTTCAAAACTAAAATTTTGAAATCCAATCTAAATTCAAATGTTAGTTCCCAAACATTAGCTTAAATTGTTTTTAAATATATATGGTCTCAAATTTATGTGTTTTAACATAAAATTTAATTATATTATCAAGGTTTAAAATATGACTTGCTCAATTTTTTTTTTTAAAATTTAACTTAAAATGGATTTATTTATCTTGAACTTCATTCCATTGGATCCAATTTGAAAATTTTTCTAATCAAATTAAAATGATAAAATCGACTCAATTAGCTTAAAATTCTTTCACTCAAATCCATGGAATGCTCACTCTTAAATACTAGTCTTGAATTTGATGTTTAGATAGGCATTGATATCTCTATATTTGTTACCTTTATTGATGTGACATACATGTGGATTACTATGTGAATGACATATCAGTATTTAATTAATTTGTTAGATTTTAAAAAAATAATTTTTTTTATAATTTAAATTATTTTTAATTTTTAAAAATAATCTTTGTAATTTTTAAAATTTTTAAAATTAAAAAAATTAATTAATGCTAACGTGATATCTACATGGCGATCCATGTATATACCACGTCAGTAAAGTTAAAAAAAAGTTAGCATCTTCATCTATTTTGGGGTGATTTGACAAAAAAATACAAGTTTAAGAGTTAAAAAAGATAAAAATAAATAAATGAAAAGCTAAAATAACTTCTTTTTAGAGTTAGAGGATAAAAAAATCATTATGCCAAAGAAAAATAATCATTTGTTAATAATCAATATGGAATTTGTCATTAATATTTTTATTAAGTGTAATTGGTTATTTATAAAATTATCTTTTACTTTTTGAATTCATAAAAATCAAATAAAAAATTAAGTTTAGAAATGAATTGCATACAAAAACCCGAAAATCAATATCTTGTTAATCTTTTTTTTTTTTGAGAATATCTTGTTAATTGTACTTAAAATTTAAAATTTAAAATTAATTATTTAATTATAATCTATCGAAATATTTACACAAAAACGTTGAAGTGAGTTTTTTTTTTTTTAAAATTAAAATTTCCTACTAATATCCAAAGTAAAGGACTTTAATTATTAGTAGAATATAGTTTCTTCAACAATTTGGATTAAAGGTCCATTAATTATTTAACTTGAATATGTTGCTTTATTAAAATTCATTGCAAATATTTTTTTCTCAGCAAAGAAATTTACGAATGTTTGACATGTTTGATGATTTGTTTTTTTCTCAGGAAATAAACTTACTAAAACTCTTCGCAAATAGATCTTTTTAACTCTAAAAACTTTGCATAATAATTTGTTTTAAGTAAATATGACATGTTTGATTATGTTGATGTTATTTTTCGTGTCATGTTTTAATTAATTTTTAATGTTGTGTTTCTATAATATCTCAAATAAATTTATATATCGATTAAATGATCCATATGCTTCAATTTAGATCGAATTTGGATCAGAATTTCATGTTTCAGTCTAGCTTATTTTTAATTTAATTAATTGTTTGACATGATAATTTTATTTAATATAATATAATTTATTTAGCGTTATTGTTTTTTTAAGTTATTTAACATTATTGTTAAAAGATTAAATTATCAATGAAGAGAATAAATCTTGTTTGGAATACCTAAGCCTGAAGTGGTCATGATTTTGTTAATGGAGTTAGTTTTCATAACTTCATCAAAAAAGACCTCTATTATTATTATTTACCATAACGAACCAGCATCTCACAAAATAAAATGTGATTTATTAATTTCTAATGGTTTTGCTAGAAAAGGAATATTTTCCACACTGGTCCTACATATTAACACTTGTAAACTTTATGTAAAATAATAATAGTGTCTTGAAACGTTATCATATAAATAAATCTGTCGAAAGTAACACCTTATTATAGGGGCGAGTCCGATTTGATTCAAAAAATTCGATAAAAAAATTAATTTTTGAATTAAATAGTTCAAGTTAATCGAGTTATTCGGATCAACTCGAATAAAAAATTAATTTTTTTAGTTTAACTTGAATATAAATTACACAATTCGAGTTATCTGAAAATCCGAATAAAAAAAGGTAAAACTATTTCGTTTTGATAAATGTTTGCTAACTTCTAAAAATCAAAACCATTAAACTAAAAGGCAAAACTACGTCGTTTTAATAAATGTTTACCCATTAAGTTAAAAGGAAAAACCGTTCTATTGTTTATGTAGTTAAATAATCTTGTACTTCGTCTACTGGTTAAATAATCGGTCCATATAAGCGCAACATTGAGTATAAATAATAGGATCCGTTAACTCGACTCGACTTGACTCAAATTTTTTTGACTCAATTCGATTCGATTCAAAAAAAATTCAAATTGAGTTCGGTTACAAAAATAGAATTCGTCAACTCGATTAATTTAAATTTTTTTTTACTCGATTCAACGACTCGACTGAATGTTCACTCTATCTTATGATGCCTTTTGGATTAGATAAAAAGAGAGAAAATTCAACTCAAATTGGATATATATATATATATTTTGTAAAAGAAGAAAAGTAAAAGGAGTCGAGAAAAATTTTTTTTTACTCTATTTTTGTAATATCCAATTTGAAGAAAATTGAGATGAAAGTAAAAATGTTATAATTTGTAAAATATCATTTAAGTCCTTTATATATTTTATTAGGTGGTTCTTCCTTTTTTTTTTCTTTTTTTTTTTTTAAGTTTGTATTCAACTATTCAATTCACATTTACTTATAAAGCACATTGTAGTAACCATTTTTTTTTAGCTTTTTTAGAAAACGGGATCGACTTTAAAAAACAAAATGGAGTCGCCACCAATCTTTTTTTGAAGTGTGATTGGGTCACCTTATAAAATATTCGGTCTACGAATTTTAAGAAAACGGGTTCGGGAGTCGGTTACGCACGAGGAAGGATTAGCACCCTCGCGACACCCAAAATTGGTACCTTATTGATTGATTAATATCCTAATATTGAAAATTGGAATAGATTTTAAAATACGAATCCTTTAGAAAATGTTTGGATAATTCGAATTGGATATCGAAATTCTCCTGTTCCGAAAAGATGAAATGCCACATCCAGCATGATAGGACACGATGTTTCAAACCCTCGATACCAAGATCATTTCATGATTTCCAAAATTCATCCGTTGCAATTTTAAAAGGGTATTCCACTATTTGGCCAAACTAAAAACCGAAACCCAACACGATTGGGCATGATTCCTCGAATTTCCAAACATGAAATATTGCCCTATTTAAGAAAATACGGTCAAAATCTTAAAAGGTTATTTAGTCATTTGTACGAACGGAAAATCGAAACCCAGCACGATTGGGCACGATTCCTCGAACTTCCAAACACGAAACATTGTCTTGTTTAAAAATCCCTTTTTACGAGTTTAGGTAAAAAGGTGGTAAAAAGAAAAGTCGATGTAATCTTTAAAACAGAAAATTGGTCAAAACGTAAAAATGATTCTATTTTAGTAACTAGTGGTAATGTAAACATGACAATAATATAGAATGATGAAATAAATATGATAGGAAGGAGAAAAAAAATAAACGATAGTATTAATAAAAAATGATGAATAATAATGATGATGATAATAATACTAATATCAACAATAATAATAGTACGAAAATAATAACAAAATAAGGGAATAATAATAATAATAATAATAATAATAATAAATAATAGTAATATTAATAATAGTATGGTTGCAAAGCAATAATAGAAATGATAGTAATAATAAATATAATAAAAATGATAATAAGCAATACAATAGAAAACAAAACAAAAAAAAACCATAAGTAAATAAATACAATGGTGATAGTGATAATGAAATAATGATAATAATAATAATAAATAGTAATAATAATGGATGATAATAAAATAAATAATATAATAATATAATAATGATATTAATAATAAAATAATGATAATGGTAAATAATAATAATATTAATAATAGTAGTAAAAATAATAAGATAACTAATAATAATAAAAATAACAAATGAAATACATAAATATAAAAATAGATGAATAATAGTAATAATAGTAATGATAATAGCACTAATAATAATAATAATAATAATAATAATAATAATAATAATAAAATAATCAAAATAATCAAGAGAGGGACTAAATTGGACTTAAAACAAAGCTTCAGGGTAGATTTAAAAAATAAAATAGGAATAGGACCCCATTTGAAGCGTGCGGATTACATGGGGGACTAAAAAGGGTAATAACCCTTTCCTCCCAAAACGCGCAGCATTGGTGGACCAGACTGCAAACCGAATAAACTTTCGGGGCGAATTTTAAAAAAACTGAAAACCTGATTGCAAGAATATAAAAGGACGGAGGGGCTAAAAGTGCAATTAGCCCCTCCGATGAAAAACACGCGGATCCTAGGCCGGAGCGGGTCGGATCGGGTCAGGCCATGTCAAAACGACGTCGTTTTGAATGGCTATATAAGCCAAATTTTTTGTAAAAAATATCACTTTTTCATTTCAGCTCAAAAAAAATTTTAACTTTCTTTCTTTGTTCTCTGCAGGTCCAGGGGGGAGGGGTGAAGTCCGGCCGGTCTCCGCCGCGGGCTCCGTCGTCGGCGCCGCCGTGCACGGTGGTCGGAGCCCCCGACAAGGTAAAATTTTTTATTATTTTTTTTAAATGTTTTCTTTTTATAACAACAATATAATATATATGTATAAAAAAGGACGAAAAGAAAAAAAAAACTTTCGAAAAAAAAAATCACCTATTGTTCGCCTCTATCTTTTTGATTTTTAGTAGTTTTCTCTTAGTATTTCTCTGCTTTTTGTGTTTGGATCTATTGCTTGTGTTTGTATTCAAAATTTTTGTATTGTATTGAAAAAAATCCCCCCCTTTACAATCGATTTTCGATGACTTATATAGCCATTTTCTTTTAGCTTTCTGTCATCTCTCTTTTATTGCTTGCAGGCGCAAGTGGGCGGTGCTGAGACAAGTGGCTCCGACGGTGGCAGGGCGGTGGAGTAAAGGGTCTGACAGTGGAAGACCCTAGGTGCGGCGCACCTAGGGGTTTGCTTCTTTTTGGCTCTTTCTGCTTCTGACTTGGGGCATTGGGCTAGGTATAATAATTGGGCCCCTCAGGCATTTGGGTATGGGTTTAGTTTTGGGTTTAGGTTGGTTTAATGGTTGGGGTTTTAGTGGGCCGGCAAAAATGGGTTGTACAGCTGCCCCTCTTTGCTCGTTTTCGTGTAACGGGAATGGAGCAAAGAATTTTAAGAAAGACCAATTTTGCCCGGCCTTGCTGAGTCTTGACTTGTTTTGGTGCCCCGATTCTTCAGGTAGCCTCATTCCAGCCCGCTGCATCTTGTTGCTTCGATCCACTTCACTGCAACCTTGAAAGATGAGATTTGTAGTTATAATGGATTTAATCCCACCTACTGCAACTCTAGAGGTATAGGATTCGTCGCTTTAATCCGCTCCACTGCAACTTTAGGTTGATAGGATTAACTGTCTTTGGTCTGCTCCACAGCAACTTCAGGGAGATAAGACTTGATGTCTTCGGTCTGCTTCCTGCAACTTCAGGAATGCCAAATCTTCTATCTCAATCTGTTCCACTGTAAACTCAGGGAGACAAGACTCGATATCTTCGATCTGCTCCTGCAACTTCAGGAATGCCAGATCTGCTACCTTCAATCTGCTCCACTGCAAACTCAGGGAGACGAGATCTGATGACTTCGATCTGCTTCGCTCAGGAAGGCAAGATCTGATGTCTTCGATTTGCTCCTACAACTTCAGGAATGCCAAATCTGCTTTCTTCAATCTGCTCCACTGCAAACTCAGGGAGACAAGATTTGATGTTTTCGATCTGCTTCCTGCAATTTCAGGAATGCCAAATCTGCTTTCTTCAATCTGTTCCACTGCAAACTCAGAGAGACAAGATCTGATGACTTCGATCTACTTCCTAGAACTTCAGGAATGCCAAATTTGCTTTCTTCAATCTGCTCTACTGCAAACTCAGGGAGACAAGATCTAAAAAGTAATCATTTACCCTACAACATCGTCCTATAACCTGTAGAATGGGTATATGCTTATGCTGAATGATTAGGATACTGTGACCGAAATGAATCAAATACTCCTATTCAACCATCCTATGATATGTGAATGCAAAATGATATGAGTATGATTCCTATTCAAGGTGTTATCACTCATTTATCTGTCAAGGTTTCATCTTCGTTCAACATGAAGTATCATTTTCTTGCTCAAACAATTTGCCCTCATGGAAATTTTAGGGCTCATTCCTCTTGAACCTCGGGACGCGGATCGTATATCGACTTCAAACCATCCCCCCAGGAATCACAACTTTTTCTGTCCGTCCTTATTGCATCTTAAAGGATACAAGACTTGTTTCAACTTCGATTCATTCCACCACATTTTAGGGTTTTTTGAATCTTTTTCGTCAAAAATTGGCCTGTCATACAATTCTTTGAATGACCCGATGACATTGTTTATCTCCATCACAACCACTTAATTGGAAAAAGAATTCAGAGAAATAGTCTCCATCAAGACTTTTCTTTCTCAAATATCTCCAATCCATGTACATGGAGATTCTAAACAATTGTCCTATTTCGGTTTCTTGTTTTATCTAGAAATTTCTAAAGTAATATGTAGAACTTATTTTGTGAAATTAGTAGTTCATCAATCATTATTTCAATGCAACATGTTTATAAATGATGGGTAATAATAAATTGATTTCAAATAGGGTTGAATGAATTATCAAAGATACAAGGAAAATTAACCGGGAACATATCTCTTTGAGAAGAAAAAGAACCCCAAAGATAGTAGAATTAATAAAACAAGGATCAGATGCCCTAGATATCACAGATTGGGCTTCTATATACAAACTTCATGAAGACTGCTTTGAGCTTAACATGTGTTTAGAAGATTCCAAGTACTTTGTTGATGCCTCAATATGCAACATACTTCATTTCTTGTTGATTCAAGTGTAGCAAGGTCACTGCATGTCTATTCAAAATTTGAGCCGCCCTTTTTGGGTTTTCAACTCAAAACCCCTTTGGTCTCAAGGCGCCCTTTGCGGGTTTTCGTCTTGGCCTCTCCATTTTTTTTAAGAAGTCTCAAAGCGCCCTTTGCGGGTTTTCACCTTGGCCTCTTTAAGCAAAGTATTTTTTGACTGAATCCGAGTTCACAGGATTGGGTAAGCTTTTCCCATCCATTTCAGTCAGAATCAGTGCACCTCCAGAGAAAGCTTTCTTTACCACATATGGTCCTTCCTAATTCGGCATCCATTTTCCTCTGAAATCCTTTTGTATGGGAAGTATCTTTTTCAGTACAAGGTCCCCCTTATGAAACTCTCTTGGGCGAACTTTCTTGTCATAGGCTCGCATCATTCATTTTTGGTACATTTGACCGTGACGAATAGCCCTTAGCCTATTTTCTTCAATTAAGTTCAACTGATCATATCGAGCATGGATCCATTCAGCTTCATCCAGCTTTATTTCTGACAAAACTCGCAGAGAAGGTATTTCCACTTCAATAGGTAGAACTGCCTCCATCCCATAGACCAGTGAGAAAGGAGTTGCCCCAATAGAAGTTCTGACAGACGTTCGATAAGCATAGAGTGCAAATGGTGATTTTTCATGCCAATCCTTGTATGTCTCAGTCATCTTCCCTACTATCTTCTTGATATTTTTATTGGCCGCTTCCACTGCCCCATTCATTTTTGGACAATACGGAGACGAGTTGTGGTGTTTGATGTTGAATTGACTACAAACCTCCGCTATCGTACTATTGTTCAAGTTCAGTGCGTTGTCTGATATGATCCTTTCAGGCATTCCATACCGACAAATGATCTCCTTTTTCAGGAACCGACTAACTGCTGACTTAGTAACGCTAACATATGAAGCAGCCTCTACCCATTTTGTGAAGTAGTCAATGACCACAAAGATGAAATGGTGCCCATTCAAAGCTTTCGGTGAGATTGGTCCAATAACATCCATGCCCCACATGGAAAAAAGGCCATGGGGAAGTCATAACATGCAACGGTGATGGAGGCACATGAATTTTGTCTCCATAAATCTGGCATTTATGACATCTTTTGGCAAAATTGATACAATCTCCTTCCATGGTGGACCAATAATATCCAAATCTCATTATCTGTCTGGCCATTGTGAATCCATTAGCATGGGTTCCACAAACGCCCTCATGAACTTCTTCTAGGATTTTCCTAGCTTTAACAACATCAACGCATCTCAACAGTACTTGATCTTTTCTCCTTTTGTACAAGATATGCCCATCTAAAACATAGTCAGAAGCCAATCTCCTTAATGTTCTTTTCTCATTCTCAGTTGCATTTCTGGGTATTCACCATTTTTTATGTATCGCAATACATCATGATACCAAGGGTGGTCATCTTTTTCCTCTTCTTCCAGGTTATAACAATGGGCTGGAACTTCGAAGATACTCATCTGAATCGGTCTCATATCCTCTGGTTTGTTCACTTTGATCATAGAAGCCAGGGTTGCCAAAGCACCTGCCATCTGATTTTCATCACGTGGGAGATAATTAAAAGTGATGTCGTCAAATTCCTCAATCAATCCCAAAACTATCTTTTGATAATTGACCAGTTTGGGATCTCTCGTCTCCCATTCACCTTTAAGCTGATAAATCACTAGTGCAGAATCTCCATATACTTCTAGCACTCTGATTTTACGCTCTATAGCTGCTCGAATTCCCATGATGCATGCTTCATATTCTGCCATGTTGTTTGTACAATCAAAATCAAATTTTCATGTGAATGGATAATAATCACCACTAGGGGATACCAAGATTGCCCCAATTCCATTTCCCACAGCGTTTAACGCTCCATCAAAATTTAGCTTCCACGAACATTCTTCAGTAGTTGCTACATACATTAACTCCTCATTGGGGAATTCAAAGCTTAAAGGTTCATAATCCTCTAAAGCCCTGCTAGCCAAGAATTCTGCTATTGCGCTCCATTTTATAGCATTTTGGTTTACATATGCTATATCAAATTCAGAAAGCAGAATCTGTCACCTTGCCATTCTTCCATTCAGAGCAGTTGACTCCATCATATACTTTAATGGGTCAAGCTTTGAAATTAACCAGGTTGTATGATATAGCATGTACTGCCTCAATCTCCTAGTTGTCCAAATCAAGGCACAACACAATATTTCAATAGACGAATATCTCATCTCACTTTCAGTGAACTTTTTACTGAGATAGTATATCGCCTTTTCTTTTCTTTCAGATTCATCATGTTGACCAAGCACACATCCCATGGAGTTATTGAACACTGACAAATATAGTATCAATGGTCTATCTGGATTAGGCGGAGATAGTACTGGTGCATTTGACAGATACTTTTTGACTTTGTCAAAAGCCCTCTGGCATTCCTCGTCCCATACACCTTGGTTGTGTTTCTTGAGAAGACGGAATATGGGATCACATTTCTCGGTTAACTGTGAAATAAACTGAGCAATGTAATTTAATCTCCCAAGAAAGCCTCGAACTTCCTTTTGAGTGTGTGGTGGAAGCAACTCTTGTATCGCTTTGACCTTATTTGAGTCAACTTTGATTCCTCTTTCACTGACCATAAAACCCAGTAATTTCCCTAACCGAGCTCTGAAAGTACACTTGGCCGGGTTGAGCTTCAATTGAAATTTCCTCAATCTCAAAAACAATTTCTTCAAAACCTCAATGTGTTCCTTTTATGTTTGAGATTTGGCGATCATATCATCAACATATACTTCAATCTCTTTGTGCATCATGTCATGGAATAAAGTTACCATGGCCCTTTGATATGTTGCCCCTGCATTCTTTAGCCCAAATGGAATTACTTTATAACAAAAGGTACCCCACAACGTTATGAAAGTGGTTTTCTCCATGTCCTCAGGGTGTATCTTGATCTGATTGTATCCCGAAAAACCATCCATGAAAGAAAATAGTGAGTATCCCGCCGTATTATCCACCAACGTGTCAATATGAGGCAAAGGGAAATTGTCCTTTGGGCTGGCTTTATTTAAGTCCCTATAGTCTACACACATCCAGACCTTTCCATCTTTCTTAGGGACTGGAACAATATTGGAAACCCACTCTGAGTATTATACCACCTGTAGAAAACCAGCATCAAACTGTTTCTTGACTTCCTCTTTTATTTTCAACACCACGTTAGGCCTCATCCTTCGTAGCTTTTACTGAACTGGCTTGCATTCTTCTCTTATGGGAAGGCGATGCACTACAATATCAGTACTTAGACCAGGCATATCTTGGTATGACCATGCAAAGACGTCCTTGAATTCCCGTAGTAACTCAACGAGGTCTTGTTTCGTCTCCTCGGCTATGCGCGTTCAAATTTTCACCACCTTTCCCTATTCTAAGACTATGCTCTCTACCTCCTCTTCATGGGGTAAAATTTGTTTCTGCTCTTGCTCTACCATTCTTAACAAATTTGGAGATAAGTCACAATCTTTATCACCTTCAAAATCCTGAGATTCCTCTAAACACATGTCCTGCTCAAAATGGGCCTCTGGGTCTGTAGTATCGTTGCTCATACCATTGATATCTAGGGACTTGTGATGGGTACCAAAGAATGTACAAAGAACAAATGAATTTGAGGACAACTATTCACATGATATGAATGGGAAAAAAATTTAGAGTGAAAATTCCAAAGAAAAATGAGAGAATGTTTGCCAGAATTGGTCATTAAAGATGTATTTCATTGAAACAAAAATATCTGAACACGAGCCTATTTCACAAAAGAAGCCTTATTGTTCCTAGGCTTAAAAACAACAAGTGCATTCTGAATATTACTCTATATAATCTCTAAAAACTACAGGAAGTTCCTCTGCAGTCCAATTGTCCAAAACGCTTCCAGGTTCATACGGGCGAATGCCCAACAGGTTTCTTTGCTCAGTTTCTTCATCGTGTATGGCTTTGATGTGAGGATCTTCATTTTTCGATAATCCTCTCTCCGGGTGAATTATCCCTCCTGATACAAAGGTCTGGGATATGTGGGGGAATGTCATCGATTCTCACTTGACGTCTTCCCCATTCAACCGTGCCGTTCTCCTCTCCTACTTTTTCTCTATTTCCCTCTTCCTTTGTTTAGCATCTGGCCTGAAACCTAGGCCAAAACGGTCTCTCTTCTCTTTCAAGATCGAACTTGAACTTCCCTTGGAGGTGTCTCGCCCAATCCTTTCCCCTGGTAGGGCTCCTTTCCCTATCATCATTTGTAAGCCCATCCTCGTGGTTCTGGATATCTTAGGCACTAGAACTTCATTCCCTTCCAAGATGAACGTTGCATTTACGAACTCTAAAGATTGAAAGGAACATTCAGTGGCCTCCTCATTTGTCTCTAAATATGGCACCTCATTGGTAACAATGATCGCTATGATGTCTTCTTCTTCATGCTTTATAGTTACCACCAGATTCTCTGTTACAAGTTTCGCTTTTGGTACAAATGATGAGGGCACCGCTCTCTACCGAATGAATCTGGGCCTTCCCAACAAGCGGTTGTAGGAGGGTTTGATATCCATTACCAGAAAGTCCACTTCATATGTGTTAGGCCCGATCAATAATGGTATGTCAATTCTTCCCATCACTCCTCTTTCAGTGCCATCAAATGCTCTCACTATGCTCTGGCATGTTGTCATGTGAGAACTATCTATAGGCAACCTCTTCAGTGTAGAAAACGGTAAGACATTCAAAGCCGATCCATTATCTATTAACACACTTGGCAGAGTGTATCCTTTGCAACGAGTAGTGATGTGCAAAGCCTTTGTTGATCCCATGCCCCCCGGTGGGATTTCATCATCACTGAAGTAAATGAAATTGTCAGCACTTATGTTACTAACCAGACGATCCAGTTTGTTGACGAATATATCCTTAGTAACGTAAGTTTCATTCAGCACTTTCATCAGTGCTTCGCGATGCACTTCTGAGCTTAAAAGCAAGGCTAGCACTGATATGCGAGCCGGTTGCTTGCGCAGTTGTTCCACCATGCTGTATTCACTGTGCTTCAAGAATTTCAAAAATTCTTTAGCCTCTTCCTCCTTCACAGGTTCGTTGATAAGGGTCCCAGGTCCTTTCTCTCGCTCAACTATCATAGTCTTTGATTTCACTGGTTCTGCTCTAGCGCTTCCTGAATCGTAGCGCTTTCCACTACGTGTGTAGGAACCTTCATTTTGGACCTCCTCGGAAGTACTAACTGAGCTTTCCACTCCTTGTATTGCCACATTACAGTCGTAATTCCATGGTACCATTTTGTTATCCTTGTAAGGAAAGAAAACAGGTTTCTGGATTACGACTTTAGGTGTGATTTGTGCTCCGCCTTCCGTGCTTCTCAGTCGGGAAATAATGATCCTCGGATAGTTAACTTTTTGGTTTGTCAACTCTCCTTCCGTTATGCATATGCTTCCTTCCTCTGCACCTTCTTCATAAAATTCCACTTCCTTATTATCCATGAGGCTTTGCACTAAGACCCTAAACTCAACACATTTCTGGATCTTATGCCCCTCTGTTTTGTGGAACTCACAGTAGTCCCTTAGTCATTCACTCATTTCCTCGGAATCGGATAATATTAGTCCTCTTCTTACCATTTCCCTCCAGACCATTCTCAACGAGGCTTTTACCTCCGCAATATCCTCCTTGATCTTTCTCATGACATTTCCGCCAATCGCGTTTATCCCCTTATCCCCATGGTTAGGTAATGGGTTCTCCGCACTAGGTGTATCATCAAATTTTACAATCCCCATCTTGATGAGTCTCTCGACTACCTTTTTGAAGGCAGTGCAGTTTTCTATTGAATGCCCTGATATTCTCGCATGGTAGTCGCAGTGAGCGTTTGAGTCATACCACTTAGGATATGGGGGCTGCAACGGTTGTAGATAAAATGGGGACACGACGTGCGCGTCAAATAAACTTTGGTATAGCTCTTTATACGTCATTGGGATTGGCGTAAATTGGAGCTTTTCAAAAAAATTTCTGGTGCCTGATTCCTGTCTGGTCGACCCTTGTTGCCCAGCTGTAACTACCTTTGGCTGGCTAACAGTGATTGCTTTCGAGTACCCTTTGTTGTATGTACTCGCATTATTCATCTCATTGTCCTTTTTCCTAGGAGCAGACCTTCTAGTGGTTTCCCCCGCTTCAATCTTGCCACCCCTTATGGCATTTTTAATCATTTCTCCTGCCATCACTATATCCGCGAAGCTCTTGGTAGCATTTCCTATCACGTGGGTGATAAATGGAGCCTTCAAGGTGTTGATAAAAATCATTGTAGTCTCCTTTTCTAAAAGCGGTGGCTGGACTTGCATAGCCACCTCCCTCCATCTTTGCGCGTACTGCCTGAAGCTTTCATTCGACTTCTTTTCCATATTCTGTAACATGATTCTGTCAGGCGTCATATCTGTGACATGATTGTACTGCTTCATGAAGGCTTGGGCTAGGTCTCTCCAGGAGCTAATATTAGTACGGCTAAGTTGATTGTACCATCTGGACGCTGCCCCCACTAAACTGTCTTGGAAACAATGAATCAAAAGTTGATCATTGTTCACGTAGCCAGTCATCCGTCTACAGAACATAGTGATGTGGGCTTCTGGACAGCTCGTCCCATTGTATTTCTCGAATTCTGGCATCTTAAATTTATGAGGAAGCACCAAATTTGGAACCAGTGTAACACCCCATACCCGAGTCCGAGACTAAGACTGGATACGAGACATTACCATGCTTGAACTCACTTAAACATGTACTCACGGGCTATAAAATTTTGTTCTGAATTAAAAACTTCTCTTTCTTAGTCAAATCAGACATTTCATGGGCCTACGAGGCCTCAAACTTACGCCCGAAACTTTCAAACTCATCCGAAACTTTTTTTTTGAGGGGGTCACATGTCCGTGTGACTTGGGACACGCCTGCACACCCCAAACATGCCCGTGTCTTTCACCCGTGGTGGATATCGGCAAATTACACACGGCCCGACACGCCCGTGGCCCCAAACCGTGCCTAAAACCCCAACATTCTGCCAATGCCCCACGGCCAAGGCACATGCCCGTGCTTACCACCCGTGGTGCACACTGATTAATCCCACACGCCCTAGGCACACGCCCGTGTGACTAGTCCGTGGTCTATTCTGACTTAAGATACAAAGGTGCAGGGTGCACACGGCCTAGACACACGCCCGTGTGTCCATCCGTGTGGGCACTTAGAGGCTATTTACCAAGCCAATTGCCACCCTGAAATCAAGATCAAACTCATGCTTAATTTAGCAACTCAAGTATTACATCTAACATGAACAAGGATGCATACTTCATTGATAGATTAAAACATACATACTTAATCATTCATGACTCATCTCTTTGGCCATATACAAAAAGAATACTAAGCTTGATAGCCAACACTTTGGCTAGTTTTAAAACATAACTCAAAATGAAATGTTTCCTATACATGCCATACTTAATATAAACAACTCGGCTATACCAAAATAGCGATTGATAGTGTGCTCCGAGCTCTGTAAACGATGATCCACGAGATTAGCTTATGGGACTACATGGAAAGAAAGAATAAAGGACGTAAGCATTTAGCTTAGTAAGTTTGCATGTAATTCTCATAGCAATATATTTGCTTAACATTAACCATTCATCATAAACAATGGCATTATGAAATCTCAAGTATTTAAGCTTACTTACTCTTACCGATTCTTACATATCTCATGGTACTTACTATTCTCATGCTCAGACAAAGAACAAGATACCCAGATCACTTGATCACATAGATCAGTATACTTTACTATGATAAGCATAATCTCAACTTCATCATTCATATCATGAATAATACTCTTAATTAACTCGACTAGCATAACTTGATAATAACTTTACTTACTTAACTTTCTTACTTTCTCATTTAATCTTTACTCTTTCCCCGATGAATTACTATGAATAACAGAGGATACTAAATCTCAAAACACATGTGTCTTGATGCCAATGCTATATCCTTGATATAGCCTTACATGGGATCTCTTGCTTGGTATTGATGCCATGTCTTGCCATGGGCTTACACGAAGTCTTCCTTATGAGTTCCCTTGGGAACTTACCATTGCCATGTCTCGACATGGTCTTACTTAGTATCTTTACTTGTCAATGCCGAGCCTTGGCTTGGACTTACATGAAATCTTTCTTGTTATTCACAAATGCCATGCCTTGGCTTGGACTTACATGGGATCTCTATCTCTTTATAGCTTTTCAATGCCAAGACTTGTCTTGGACTTACATGATAACTTTGCTTGGAGACTCACCAATGCCATGCCTTGGCTTGGGCTTATATGGGTCTTCATCTCATAATAACTATTCAATGCCAAGACTTGTCTTGGTCTTACATGATAACTTGCGTGATTGCCGATGCCATGCCTTGGCTTGGTCTTATACGGACTTTCTCATTTCATGTGATAGATCGAGTATCCTAAGTAATTCAACTTCAGTCGGGACTTTCTCATGCTTGATCTCATTGATTTCTTTGTTTAACATAGCATTAAACAATCTCATGGGATTTAAAATATATTCTACATTATACTAAGCAATTTAATGATATTAATCATAAAGCTTAGAAAACATACAAACTTACCTCAATATACAAAATGTATGTAGATATGCAATTTAGTCCTCGATTTTGTTCTTGCCTCGGTTTCGATCCGGGCTTCATTTTTCTTGATCTATAATAATAATTAGATCATTTAATACTCATATTGACTAAATTGACTCTTAACTCATACTTTAGCAAAATTACTATTTGCCCCTAAACTTTCTCATATTTGCACTTTTGCCATTAGGCTCGTAAAATAATTCTCATTCAACTTTCTTAAACATCATGTTTAGCTGATTCATTTTCTCTACTATAACAATCATCAATTCTCACTATTTCTAATAGGTATGACCAATTTCATAATTATTACAAATTAGTCCATACTATCATTTTTCATGAAATTCGCTAAGGAAAAGATGTTTATCTAACATCAAACTCCCATAATCTTCCATAAAATATCATTTTACATGCATGATACACATGGGTAGATTTTTGAACATGCTTCTTAGCTCATCTTATAGCTAAAAATAGCTAATTCATAATACGAGGACTCCAAAAATACGAAGAATATTAAAAATGGGGCTAGGATGACTTACTTGCAAGCTTCAAAAATTTGAAGACCCTAGCTATGGAGTCTCCCAATTTTCGGCACAAGGAAGAAGATGAATGAAATTTTTATCATCTTTTTCCTATTTTAATCATTTAATTTGTAAATGACCAAAATGCCCTTCTCTTTAAATATTTACAATTTACTAACTCATGTCCATTTTTGTCCAAAACTTATAATTTGAGCAAATTGCTATTTAAGGACTTCTAATTAATATTCTAAAGCTATTTCATACAAAAAGCTTCTAGAAACTCATATTTTGCAACTTTTGCAATTTAGTCCTATTTGATCATTCCATGTCAATTTCAAAAAATTTCTACATGGAACTTTAATACTATCATGCAAACATGTCATAAACCTTAAGAACTCAATTTACTAACTCAGATTTGTGGTCTCGCACCACTATTCTGACTAGGCCCTGAATCGGGCTGTTACAATTCTCTCCCTCTTAGGAATTTTCGTCATCGAAAATCTTACCAGCAAACAGGTTTGGATACTGGTTTCTCATGCTCTTTTCTGGTTCTCATGTAGCTTCTTCTATTCCATGTCTTTGCCAAAATACTTTTACCAGGGAAATACATTTATTTCTTAGCTGCTTGACTTCCCGAGCTAAAATCTTAACTGGTTCTTCACCATAAGTCATGTCGGGATGAATCTCTATCTCTGACGGGGTAATTACATGTGAAGGATCTGATCGGTAGCGTCGCAACATGGACGCGTGAAACACATCGTGAATCTTTTCTAACTCTGATGGCAAAGCCAATCGATAAGCTACCGGTCCAACTTTCTCGATAATCTCATACGGTCCAATAAAACGTGGACTCAACTTGCCTTTCCGGCCAAATCTGAGAACTTTTCTTCATGGTGATACTTTCAAGAAAACTTTATCTCTGACTTGATACTCTATCTCTTTTCTCTTTAAGTCTGAATAGGACTTCTGTCTATCTGATGCAGGTTTTAAACATTCTCGTATCACTTTCACTTTCTCTTCAGCTTTTCTAACCAAATCAACCCCGTGAATTTGGTTTTCCTTGAGTTCAGTCCAAAATAAAGGCGTTCTGCACTTACGCCCATATAGAGCCTCATAAGGTGCCATCTTTAAACTTGACTGAAAACTATTATTGTAGGAAAACTCTACCAATGGGAGAAACTTTTCCCAACTGCCTCGGAATTCAAGAATACAAAATCTGAGCATATCCTCGAGTACTTGAATTAACCTCTCCGACTGACCGTCAGTTTGAGGATGAAAAGCGGTACTAAAGTTCAACTTTGTACCCAAGGCCTCTTGCAACTTCTTCCAAAATCTGGATGTAAACCTCGGATCTCTATCCGAGATGATTGACAACAGAGAACACGGTGAAGCCTTACTATTTAAACGCATAAAGTTTGCCAACTTGTCTAGTGAGTAATCAACTCGCATGGTATAAAATGGGCTGACTTCGTAAGTCTATCAACCACGACCCATACAGTATCTTTCTTGCTCGGAGACAACGGTAAACCCGTTACAAAATCCATAGTAATATGGTCCCATTTCCACTCCAGAACCAAGATGGGTTGAAGCAAACCCGAAGGTACTTGGTGTTCAGCCTTTACTTGCTGACAAATCAAGCATTTGGAAACGAACTCTGAAATATCTTTCTTCATTCTCGGCCACCAATATTGTTGCTTCAAGTCATTATACATCTTGGTACCATCCGGATGTACAGATAAACATCCGTTATGGGCCTCACGCAAAATTCCCTGAATAAGCTCTTCCTTTCTCGGTACACAAACTCTATCTTTGAACATCAGACTTCCATTGGGACTAATCCAGAAATTAGACTCAACATCTGTCTCGCACTGAGCTCTCTTGACTTACAATCCACTATCTTCTTTTTGAGCTTCAATGATCTCTTAGAGGAAAATTGGTCTAGCTCTCAACTCAGCTAGAATAGAACCATCGTCGGATAAAGTCATCCGTGAATTCAATGCCCTTAATGCAAATAGGGACTTTCTACTCAAAGCATCGGTGACCACATTCGCCTTCTCGGGATGGTAGTCAATGACCAATTCATAGTCTTTTATCAACTCTAACCATCTCTGCTGCCTTAAGTTCAACTCTTTCTGCGTCATCAAGTACTTCAAACTTTTGTGATCGGTGAAGATCCGACATCTCTCACCATATAGGTGGTGTCTCCATATCTTCAATGCGAAGACTATGGCAGCCAACTCTAGATCGTGGGTCGGATAATTCTTCTCATGTGGCTTCAACTGTCTTGAGGCGTAAGCAATCACTTTTCCTTCTTGCATAAGTACACAACCTAATCCATTTAAGGATGCATCGCTGTAAATCACAAATTCTTTCCATGTCTCAGGTTGTACTAAAACTGGAGCTTCCGTCAACATTGCTTTCAGTTTCTCGAAACTTTGTTGGCATCTTTCTGTCCACTCAAACTTCATATTTTTCTCAGAATAATTTAGTCATCGGGGTTGCAATCATAGAAAACCCCTTGGCGAATCGTCTATAATAGCCAGCTAGGCCTAGGAAACTTCTAACCACAGAGACATTTCTCGGTGGATTCCAGTCCATTATGGCCAAAATCTTACTTGGATCTACTCGGACTCTATCTCCCGAGACAATATGTCCCGTAAATCCTACCTCCTTGAGCCAAAATTCACTTTTCTTGAACTTGGCATATAATTGATTTTCTCGAAGAGTTTCAGAAAGCGTCCGTAGGTGCTCAGCATGCTCATTCTCATCTCGGGAATAAATTAGTATGTCGTCAATGAAAACGACTACAAACTTGTCGAGGTATGGTCTAAAAATGCGGTTCATTAAGTCCATGAATACCGCAGGAGCATTGGTCAAACCAAAAGGCATGACTAAAAATTCATAATGCCCATACCTTGTTCGAAAAGCTGTCTTAGACACATCTGATTCCTTTACTCTTAACTGATAGTACCCTGATCTCAAGTCTATTTTGGAGAACACAGTGGCTCCTTTCAATTGATCGAACAAATCATCGATCCTAGGCAATGGGTACTTGTTCTTCACCGTCACTTTATTAAGTTGACGGTAATCTATGCACAATCTCATGGTGCCATCTTTCTTTTTCACAAATAAAACTGGAGCACCCCAGGGAGAACAACTTGACCTAGCAAAGCCTTTATCTGTCAACTCTTGCAACTGTGACTTCAGCTCCTTTAACTCCGTTGGAGCCATTCTGTAAGGAGTAATAGATATTGGTACAGTACCGGGAGCTAGCTCAATGCTGAACTCAACCTCTCTAACTGGTGGTAGTCCTAGTAATTCTTCGGGAAAAACATCCACGTACTCACATACTATTGGTACTGACTCAATCTTTAACTCTTTTTCTTTATCATTCATCACAAAGGACAAATATGCCTCATACCCCTTTCTTACGTATCTCTGTGCCGTCATGTGAAAAATCATTGCCGGTGATTTACTTTGCTCATTTGGTTCTATATGGAGAGTATCCCCATTCTCACATCTCATCTCAATATATTTCTTCCCACAATTAACTATTACATCATGAGTGGTCAACCAGTCCATACCAAGAATGATGTCAAACTCATCAAATGGTAGCAACATAAGATTTGCTTTAAAGTAATGACCTCTAATCATTAATGGACAATCTTTACATACTTCATCAACTAACACACTCTTGCCCAAAGGATTAGACACCTTAATCGTAAATTTCGTAGAATCTATAGGCATATTCATACTGGATACTAGTTTCATACAAATGTAAGAGTGTGTGGATCCGGGATCTATTAAAGCAATAACTTTGATATCATAAAGAGAAAAGGTACCCGTAATAACATCAGGAGAAGATGCCTCTTCGCGAGCGCGAATGGCATAAGTCCTCGCAGGCGCCCTACCCTCGGGTCTCGCAGCCTACTCTCTAGGGTTACCTCTTCCACTTGCCCCACTTCCTGGGTTCCTCTGCGGTCTTCCTCTGACCACACTCCTAGATCTCGGGTTCTGAGCTCTATCTTCTTTCATTGTCTCTGGACAATCTTTTATGTAGTGGTCCTGGGAACCACATATGAAACATGCATTTTCATGTGCTCGACATTCTCCAAGATGACGTCTGCCATACTGTGGGCATTCGGGTCTATC
Organism: Gossypium sturtianum; assembly: GCA_025698515.1. Taxonomy (NCBI): domain Eukaryota; kingdom Viridiplantae; phylum Streptophyta; class Magnoliopsida; order Malvales; family Malvaceae; genus Gossypium; species Gossypium sturtianum. The sequence continues at coordinate 123,237,124 of CM046952.1, forward strand.
CGATTGGATGTTCCCCACACTAGCAACTAAGATTGTCTGTGCCTTACTTCCCGAATACTGCTTACTCTTGTCCTTCCTTGAAAACCCAGTGGAAGTAGCCGATCGGGTGGAGAAATCTCTTGACTTCTTGGATGTGGATTGGAATGACTTATTCCGCTGTCTCTTTTTAGAGTCACGAGACTCTATTTCAGACTTTCTCTTCTCCTTTACAGGTCTTCCGCTTTACAAGCCCTCTTCTACTAGCACAACGAATTCCTTCAATTCTAGGACAGCAACAAACAATTTGATGTCCTCATTTAGCCCATCTTCAAATCTCTTACTCATGATGGCCTCGGTGGACACGCATTCTCGAGCGTATTTGTCGCGCTGCACAAACTCACGCTCATAATCAACACGATATCTTGCCTTGCTTTAACTTTAGAAATTCCTTTCTTTTCTAGTCCACGAACCTTTGACTGATATACTTTTTCTTGAACTCTTCCCCGAAGAATTCCCATGTGATCTTTTCTCGAGATACCACTAACACAAGGGTGTTCCACCATTGGTAAGCGTAATCTCTTAACAGAGAGATCGCACACTTCATGCATTCCTCGACGTGCATGACAACTCATTAAATACCCTGATAGTATTTTCTATCCAGAACTCAGCCTTTTCCGGATCATCATCTTTTCTAGCCCGAAATTCTTCTGCCCCATGTTTCCTAATCCTATCAACCGAAGGCTTCTCTCCTCTTACCACCTCTACTACTTGAGGGGCTACTGGGATAGGTTGAGGAATAGGTGGGGTGGAGGAGGTTGTGCATTCGGGTTCGTACGAACGAACTCCGTATACCAGGTATTCATCATATGAAGGAAGGCTTCTCTAGCCTCTTCTCCTCCTCCATGACTCATCGTAGTGGGTCTATTCTCGTTCTCGTTTGGCACCGTCCCTTCAGCGGGAGCCGGCGCGTTACTTTCTATGTCATCCGCCACAGCTCTATCGAGATCCATTTACTAAATGTATAAACATAATTTAAGTCGTTAGGAGTCGTCACACTATCATTATAAAAACATTCTTACGTATGGCATGTATAGCTAGACTCGTGCTCGTGCTACGTTAGTCCTAGAACTGACTAAACCATAGCTCTGATACCACTAAATGTAACACCCCATACCCGAGTCCGAGACTAAGACTAGATACGAGACATTACCATGCTTGAACTCACTTAAACATGTACTCACGGGCTATAAAATTTCGTTCTGAATTAAAAACTTCTCTTTCTTAGTCAAATCGGACATTCCATGGGCCTCACGAGGCCTCGGACTTACGCCCCAAACTTTCGGAACTCATCCGAAACTTTCTTCGAACAGGGTCACACGTCCGCGTGACTTGGGACACGCCCGTGCACCCCTAAAACATGCCCGTGTCTTTCACCCGTGGTGGATACTGGCAAATTACACACGGCCTGGACACGCCCGTGGCCCCAAACCGTGCCTAAAACTCCAGCATTCTGCCAATGCCCCACGGCCAAGGCACACGCCCGTGCTTACCACCTGTGGTGCATACTGATTAATCCCACACGCCCTAGGCACACGCCCGTGTGACTAGTCCGTGGTCTATTCTAACTTAAGATACAAAGGTGCAAGGTGCACACGGCCTAGACACATGCCCGTGTGTCCATCCGTGTGGGCACTTAGAGGCTATTTACCAAGCCAATTGCCACCCCGAAATCAAGACCGGACTCATGCTCAATTCAAAGAACTCAAGTATTACATCTAACATGAACAAGGATGCATACTTCATTGATAGATTAAAACATACATACTTAATCATTCATGACTCATCTCTTTAGCCATATACAAAAAGAATACTAAGCTTGATAGCCAATACTTTGGCTAGTTTTAAAACATAACTCAAAATGAAATGTTTCCTATACATGCCATACTTAATATAAACAACTTGGCTATACCAAAATAGTGATTGATAGTGTGCTCTGAGCTCCGGTGACGATGATCCACGAGATTAGCTTGGCGGGACTACATGGAAAGAAAGAATAAAGGACATAAGCATTTAGCTTAGTAAGTTTGCATGTAATTCTCATAGCAATATATTTGCTTAACATTAACCATTCATCATAAACAATAGAATTATGAGATCTCAAGTATTTAAGCTTACTTACTCTTACTGATTCTTACATATCTCATGGTACTTACTATTCTCATGCTCGTACGGTAACAAGATACCTGTATCACTTGATCACATAGATCAGTATACTTTACTATGATAAGCATAATCTCAACTTCATCATTCATATCATGAACAATACTCTTAATTAACTCTAACTAGCATAACTTGATAATAACTTTACTTACTTAACTTTCTTACTTTCTCATTTAATCTTTACTCTTTTGCCCGATGAATTACTATGAATAACAGAGGATACTAAATCTCAAAACACATGTGTCTTGATGCCAATGCTATATCCTTGATATAGCCTTACATGGGATCTCTTGCTTGGTATTGATGCCATGTCTTGGCATGGGCTTACACGAAGTCTTCCTTATGAGTTCCCCTTGGGAACTTACCATTGCCATGTCTCGACATGGTCTTACTTGGTATCTTTACTTGTCAATGCCGAGCCTTGGCTTGGACTTACATGAAATCTTTCTTGTTACTCACCAATGCCATGCCTTGGCTTGGACTTACATGGGATCTCTATCTCTTTATAGCTTTTCAATGCCAAGAATTTTCTTGGACTTACATGATAACTTTGCTTGGAGACTCACCAATGCCATGCCTTGGCTTGGGCTTATATGGGTCTTCATTTCATAATAACTCTTCAATTCCAAGACTTGTCTTGGTCTTACATGATAACTTGCGTGATTGCCGATGCCATGCCTTGGCTTGGTCTTATACGGACTTTCTCATTTCATGTGATAGATCGAGTATCCTAAGTAATTCAACTTCAATCGGGACTTTCTCATGCTTGATCTCATTGATTTCTTTGTTTAACATAGCATTAAACAATCTCATGGAATTTTAAATATATTCTACATTATACTAAGCAATTTCATGATATTAATCATAAAGCTTAGAAGACATACAAACTTACCTCAATATACAAAATGTATGTAGATATGCAATTTAGTCCTCGACTTTGTTCTTGCCCAGTTTCGATCCGGGCTTCGTTTTTCTTGATCTATAATAATAATTAGATCATTTAATACTCATATTGACTAAATTGACTCTTAAATCATACTTTGGCAAAATTACTATTTGCCCTAAACTTTCTCATATTTGCACTTTTACCCCTAGGCTCGTAAAATAATTCCCATTCAACTTTCTTAAACATCATGTTTAGCTGATTCATTTTCTCTACTATAACAATCATCAATTCTCACTATTTCTCATAGGTATGACCAATTTCATAACTATTACAAATTAGTCCATACTATCATTTTTCATGAAATTCACTAAGGAAAAGATGTTTATCTAACATCAAACTCCCATAATCTTCCATAAAATATCATTTTACATGCATGATACACATGGGTAGATTTTTGAACATGCTTTTTAGCTTATCTTATAGTTAAAAATAGCTAATTCATAATACGAGGACTCCAAAAATACGAAGAATATTAAAAACGGGACTAGGATGACTTACTTGTAAGCTTCAAAAATTTGAAGAACCATAGCTATGGAGTCTCCCAATTTTCGGCACAAGGAAGAAGATGAATGAAATTTTTATCATCTTTTTCCTATTTTAATCATTTAATTTGTAAATGACCAAAATGCCCTTCTCTTTAAATATTTACAATTTACTAACTCATGTCCATTTTTGTCCAAAACTTATAATTTGGGCAAATTGCTATTTAAGGACTTCTAATTAATATTCTAAATCTATTTCATACAAAAAGCTTCTAGAAACTCATATTTTGCAACTTTTGCAATTTAGTCCTATTTGATCATTCCATGTCAATTTCACAAAATTTCTACATGGAACTTTAATACTATCATGCAAACATGTCATAAACCTTAAGAACTCAATTTACTAACTCAGATTTGTGGTCTCGCACCACTATTCCGACTAGGCCCTGAATCGGGCTGTTACAACCAGACTCAAGTCTTTTGCGTCAATACCATGGTGATGATCGGCATTTTCCAAAGCCTTGAACTTTTCTTCCAACCATCTACAGCGATCCTCTAACTGCCTAGAGGATTCAGTTTTTGTCCATTCCCTCTCTGTTATATCCAAATCAGGGATGACAAGATTAGCTAGATTATCTCCGGGGTTGGATCCCGAGCCAGCTTGGAAGTTCATGGGCGGCCTAGCATCAGCTTGCCCTTGTTGAGGCCTGATTGTGACAGATGGCCTTTGGGGATACTCCTCAGGTTGCGTTTGTGCGTGCGGTGGGGTAAAATCCAGAGGAATGCCTTCGCTATCTTCTCCTGTAATAGCCATGGGACCTTTTCCTTTATCCATTGCCCCGTTCAGCATCTGGGCCATTTAAGCCATCATGTTCCTTTGAGCTTCCAACATTTGATCTCTCATTTCTTGTTGGAGATTTGCCAATTGCTCTTGCATCTGGTCTTGCATGTCTTTCTGGAATTGTTCAAGTCTTTGATCCATTTTCTTTGTCTTGGCACGTGTACCGTAACGGTGTTCAGCTTCCAAATTTTTCCTTCTCTTTCTCTCTCTCTCTCTGATAATTTCAACTAATTAGGCTCTCTCTATGGTCTTAAATGCATATGATATGATGTAATGCAAATGCATGAATGCAATGAGGCATCAATTCAGATTCAACTTCATTTTAGAAAACTTTATTAGAAAACAAAATCTTTTAAATAAAGCGGACTACAAATATGCTTTCGCCCTACGGCCTAAAGTCTTAATTTTCCCAAACAAAGAGGTTAGCTCTTGACTACAATCCGACTGTAGCTCATATCTCACGCTCAGTATATCAGCCTGTGCTGCCAAAGTCTGTAGGTGATCAGCTACCTCCCGAATCTGAACTATTGCTTCACCCATGAGGTAATCCCGATTTCTAACTTGATCATGAGAATGGTGAAGCTCATCCTTCCAATGCTCTTCTCTTGTTTCAAGAAGCTCAATCCGAGGTTCACAACTGTGTAATGCTGATTCTAATTCTTCAATCCTACTCTTCATTTCCTCGATCTTGTTCAGACTTGATCTTAGTTCGATTTCCAAATTACGATTTCGATGGTGATGAAGAGACCGCCCAAGTTCAACCACTCTAGATTTTAATCCCTTTTTCTCTTTTTGGCTTTCTGCCAAATTCTTCTCTAAGGCCTCGTTTCGCGCTTGCATTTCTTGAAACTTCCTCTCCCAACATTTAGCTTTGCCCTTTTCCTCTCGAATCTCTTGTCGCCACTGTTTCGGAGTCTTTCCTAATCCAGCGTTCTTCATCGTCAGACGTATCTTCTTATATTCTGTCTTCAAACTATCTTGATCTTCCTCTATCTTCCACTTTTCTCTTCTTAGTTTCTCGGCCTCCAATTTCTGAACATCCGCATCTAATTTCAGGTGCATTTTTTCTTCTTCCAACTTCTTTATCCTCTTTCCAAGCTCTGAACTCATCTTTTCAAAATCTTGTTTCATAATCTCTAACTCTGATGGGACCACTCGCAAGCATTCTTCTCTTGATCGGGTGCCCTCTGGATTCGGCTCGGGGATGTTATCATTAATCCTTCTAATCATCCATCCACTATATTCCGAGGTCGTCATTGGGCCTGTAGATAATCTCTTCATTCTATGAATCTGATTCCAGGAACTAGAAATCTCCTTAACCCTCTTCTTATAGCTTTCCCCTCTGTATGAGAACTCACATTGAGCCAGCCCATATGTCGTTGGTACAAACTGTCTTGAACCATATTGCCTCAGTACCAGCAAAGGGGCATACCCAATGGCTCCCCAAATTCCAAGTAAAGGAACCCAGTCGAAACTCCCACATCGATAAAGGATTTCGTTGGGAACCATCCAAGGAGCCCTCCACTCAATGTCTTCTTCTTGAAGGTTTTGAAGGAGCGCCATCCAGTTTTCCTCGGACACGTCTTCTCTCCTTGGTGTAGTTACTATTTCTTTCAACGGTGAGTAATTCTCAGAGAAAACCCGATAAGACACTTTCTCCACCTTCCAGAAATGACTGTGGAACCAAGCCAACAATAACTGCACGCATCCAATGAACCTGCCTTCACCTGTTCTCCGACATGCATTCAAAGATCTGAACGTCTCGGCTAAGATCGCAGGCACAGGCGTGACCCCTTTGTCTAGTCAGTCGAATAGATCAGTAACTACTTCATCTACATGTCTTAGAGCTTTAGGAAAGATTACCAAACCATAAATACATAAGGCAAAGACGTCGACCTTCTTCTTTACATCTGGATGTGCTAGGATCAGGTCCCTCAAACTCACCCAGGGTATGCACTTACCCTCACCTTTCTCTTGGATTCTGGCTGCAACCCACTGTTCACTCATCCCCGTGATACTCATTAACTTCTTCAAAAAATTTGGGACATTGGCAGCCCTAAAATAAGCTCTGTCGACTTGGATCCTTGAACAGCGAAGCAATGCCATATACTTTGCCGAAAGAGAAACAGTTATATGCAGAATTCCAAAATTGAGTCATTGCTCGGAACAAATACTTATCTACCTTGACGTCGAGCAAGTAAGGTAGATCGCCATAAGTACGATAGAACAGCTGTTTTGTCTCGTCGTCCCACTGGGTCCATATCTCATTCAACTCCTGGAGATCATTTTGCGTGACACTGATACTAGTGAAGTCCCGAAGTTCCGACACATATCCCTCAGCTATGCTGTCCCCTTTCTCTAACTGCCTTTGCTCTGACCATATGCGGATGGCTGCATTATCTTCCACTTTATCAAGGAATTTTTTCTCCATAACCAGCTTTCTAACTTTGAAGCTGACCGTGAATCGATACCTCTTAAAATATGAAATGACATGCACAAAAATAAAACATAACAAGTTAGTATCGCAGAATGAAATATAAAGCAAGTAAAATAAACAAGCACCTATCTGGGTATCTACTAAGGTTTGATATAGTTCTACTTAGGGTGGGTTCTTATGTTTTCTACGTGTGGTTTAGCTCTAAAGTTCAGGTACCCAAACCAGCAGATTCCTCGATCCTCACCCATTATAGGCTCATACGGACCGAGTTCGGTTCAGGGGAATACATTTCCCTATGGCCATGCGAAAGTGAAAACTTCACGAAGACATAGGTACAGATGTATCCCTGAAGCAATCCACTAGCCCATGCGGAGGTGAAAACCTCACTGAGGCATAGCTTCGCGCCCCAATTAAGGGTGTGACCACAACGGTCATGCAGTGCCATGCAGAGACATTTTATAAATTAGAACCACATGCAATAAAAAGGATGATAGTTTTTCAAATCATATTTTAAAATTTCAACAAAAGGACATGAAATAATCAATTTTACGGCTTGACTCTCTTAGTCCCCAGCGGAGTCACCAAGCTGTAGTAACCATTTTTTAGCTTTTTTGGAAAACGGGATCGACTTTAAAAAACAAAATGGAGTCGCCACCAATCTTTTTTTGAAGTGTGATTGGGTCACCTTATAAAACATTCGATCTACGAATTTTAAGAAAACGGGTTCGGGAGTCGGTTACGCATGAGGAAGGACTCGCGATGCCCAAAATTGGTACCTTATTGATTGATTAATGTCCTAATATTGAAAATTGGAATAGAGTTTAAAATACGAATCCTTTAGAAAATGTTTGGATAATTCGAATTGGATATCGAAATTCTCCTGTTCCGAAAAGATGAAATGCCACATCCAGCACGATAGGACACGATGTTTCAAACCCTCGATACCAAGATCATTTCATAATTTCCAAGATTCATCCGTTGTAATTTTAAAAGGGTGTTCCACTATTTGGACAAACTAAAAACCGAAACCCAGCACGATTGGGCACGATTCCTCGAATTTCCAAACATGAAATATTGCCCTATTTAAGAAAACACGGTCAAAATCTTAAAAGGTTATTTAGTCATTTGTACGAACGAAAAATCGAAACCCAGCACAATTGGGCATGATTCCTCGAACTTCCAAACACGAAACATTGCCTTGTTTAAAAATCCCTTTTTACGAGTTTAGGTAAAAAGATGGTAAAAAGAAAAGTCGATGTAATCTTTAAAACAGAAAATTGGTCAAAACGTAAAATTGGTTCTATTTTAGTAACTAGTGGTAATGTAAACATGATAATAATATAGAATGATGAAATAAATATGATAGGAAGGAGAAAAAAAATAAAATAAACGATAGTATTAATAAAAATGATGAATAATAATGATGATGATAATAATACTAATATCAACAATAATAATAGTGCGAAAATAATAACAAAATAAGGGAATAATAATAATAATAATAATAAATAATAATAATAATAATGGATGATAATAAAATAAATAAAATAATAAAATAATAATGATATTAATAATAAAATAATGATAATGGTCAATAATAATAATATTAATAATAGTAGTAAAAATAATAAGATAACTAATAATAATAAAAATAACAAATGAAATACATAAATATAAAAATAGATGAATAATAGTAATAATAGTAATGATAATAGCAATAATAATAATAATAATAATAATAATAATAAAATAATCAAGAGGGGGACTAAATTGGACTTAAAACAAAGCTTCAGGGTAGATTTAAAAAATAAAATAGGAATAGGACCCCATTTGAAGCGTGCGGATTACATGGGGGACTAAAAAGGGTAATAACCCTTTCCTCCCAAAATGCGCAGCATTGGTGAGGACCAGACTGCAAACCGAATAAACTTTCAGGGCGAATTTTAAAAAAACTGAAAACCTGATTGCAAGAATATAAAAGGACGGAGGGGCTAAAAGTGCAATTAGCCCCTCCAATGAAAAACACGCGGATCCTAGGCCGGAGCGGGTCGGATCGGGTCGGGCCATGTCAAAACGAAGTCGTTTTGGGGCTTATGGACGTCGGCTAAAACGGCGTCGTTTTGAATGGCTATATAAGCCAATTTTTTTGTAAAAAATATCACTTTTTCATTTCAGCTAAAAAAAAAATTTAACTTTCTTTCTTTGTTCTCTGCAGATCCGTGGGGAGGTGAAAGTCCGTAGCCGGTCTCATGCTGGCTCAACTCACACCGACCGCCATGCGACGTGGTCTGAGCCCCGACAAGGTAAAATTTTTTATTCTTTTTTTTAAGTGTTTTCTTTTTATAACAACAATATAATATATATGTATAAAAAGGACGAAAAGAAAAAAAACTTTCGAAAATAAAAAAAAAATCACCTATTGCTCGCCTCTGTCTTTTTGATTTTTAGTAGTTTTCTCTTAGTATTTCTCTGCTTTTTGTGTTTGGATCTATTGCTTGTGTTTGTATTCAAAAATTTTGTATTGTATTGAAAAAAATTCCCCCCCTTTACAATCGATTTTCGATGACTTATATAGCCATTTTCTTTTAGCTTTCAGTCATCTCTCTTTTATTGCCTGCAGGCGCAAGTGGGCGGTGCTGAGGCAAGTGACTCCAACGGTAGCAGGGCGATGGAGCAGAGGGTCTGACAGTGGAAGACCCTAGGTGCGGCGCACCTAGGGCTTTGCTTCTTTTTGGCTCTTTCTGCTTCTGACTTGGGGCATTGGGCTAGGTCTAATAATTGGGCCCCTCAGGCAATTGGGTATGGGTTTAGTTTTGGGTTTAGGTTGGTTTAATGGTTGGGGTTTTAGTGGGCCGGCAAAAATGGGTTGTACACACATCTTACGTACATGCCACAACACTTGATACAAAATAAGCACTCTTTTTGTCTTATGAATAGTGTGGTATCCCCCCCAAACAAGCTTAAAAAATCCAATAGCTAAGGATTTACACGTAAAGAAACAATGGTAGGTAAACATTTAATGCTTGGTAAGTTCAAATAGAATTTACTATACTTACCTTGGTTATAGGTGAACATGTTAAATGCCAAGTGAACTAAGCACAAAATCTAGCTAAACAAAGCATCTAACATTACAAGGCAATGTAAGCATAGGTAAGCATATATGCTCATGTGTCAAATATCATAACCACAACAAAAAAAATCATGAAATCGTATCATTTCTTATATGATAATATAACACCCCAACCCCGGCGTAGACGTTATGGCCGAATATGGAATGTTACGAAGTAGGGTTAAAAATCGAACCTTATCATGTTAAAAACCTCGTATACTTTGTTATTTGAAAAGTCCACTTATTCAAAAACATGTTATTATATTTTTGAAAATTGAGTTTATGTTCTCAAAAATGATTGTTCGTATAAAACATTTGTTTTTGTAAACCATTTTGTCGAACGTTGCAGGAAAATTCAAAAGCAAATCCAAATCCAAAATTAAAACCAAATAGTCCAGAGAGTCTCAAAATTACAAAACTCTCAAATAAAACCAGAAATTTAAATAAACATTTTATGAAAATGAAGTTTACGGATGTATGGTCACCACTGACCTCCATCGCACCGACCCGCCTAAGCCTGATGATTACCTGAATAGATCAGACAAACAAAGAGTGGGTTTTTAAGAAAACTCAGTGTGTAACTCTATGGAAACATAAATTTAGACTCTATCGCATAGCAGAGCAGATACAAACATAATTTCTTACAGAATCAGATAATCGACAGAATCGTACAGAATCAAATATGCATAGTCCTACCCCCATCCTCTACACACCAACTCTGACAATCCCAACACACCACGTGGGGTATAAAACACCCACCCAGCCCTACACACCACATAGTGTCCGAACGACACTTATCAAAATAAACCGCAGCCATGTTGCCACTATATTGGCGAAACATTGCCTCACAGATTACTTCCTCCACATATACATAACCCACCCCATACACAGATACAAATAAACAGAATAACAAATAATATGCATGCTTATACATAACAGACATTATACACGCATAAGCGTGACAGAACAGATCATACATACTATATCTTATAAATCTCATATAAACACTATTTAAACTATTTTCAGTCTAACAGAGTGACATGTCTCAAGCTTAAGGGTTTTTATTATTCTTACCAACCCTACGGAAGGCCCATAGTCGATCGGAACGACGCATGTGACCTTATGGAGACATTCTAAAATTTGGGCGCACATGTCCATATGGGTCCATGTGCCTAAATCGGCTTAGGTCGTGTGTCACACGGCCACACACACACCCGTCACACAACCATGTGTCGCACACGGCCTACCACACGGTCAGGCGCACGCACGTGTGGCGTCGACAGGCCAGATTTTTGGCTTTCGCCGATTGTTGTTTTCTCGCGTTTTCGTTACATACCTGGTTCGTTTTTATGTGAAAGCAATCCCAAGACCTCTGAAACCTAAGAAACAATATTCCAACGACTATTTTAGCAATTAATTTATGAATTCAACACGACTAAACCGAAAAACGCACACGAACTTACCACCAACGAACACAATGGCACACGAATTAGACTATTGGAGAATAATCCTCTGCTTCACAACCTTCTCCTAAATGCAGAACCCACTAATTAATGGCTACAAATTAACATCACTAGCATCCTATAATTCTAAATGCTAAAGATAAGCAAAGCTCTACTTACCAAGCCGAATAAAGAACCCGAAAAATCCAAGTTGCAACGATTGAATGGATGATTCGCGGACAGAATCAAAAGAAGAAAGAAAAGAAATTTTGTAGGGAAAGGGGAAAAAGAACGTCAGAAAGGGGAAAAAGATTTTGGGGAAAAAAACAAAACAAAATAAAATAAATAGAATAAAAATAACATCATATCTCAACTTCCCCTACTAACCAAAAACCCCACCAAAACCGATCCACTACACTTATCCAACTACCTCAGAATTCTAACTCCATATAACTTCTACTACTCAATCGATACACACTCATAGAAGTAAAAATAACTTCCTTTACTTACACGGGGGTTCGAACACGAAACTTTAGGGCAAGTTCACACCTTACCACTTGAACCAGCAAGCTCATTCTAATATGAGTTAACCGAAAATATAACATAAGTCAACCCACGACAGATAAAGCTAGGACCAAAAGTCGCAGAATTTTCCAAAAGTGTGACTTAAACCCAAAACCTCAAACACACAATCAGAACACTTAGCCACTGAAAGAGATACATACTTTATGACAGAATTCACAAAAAAACAAAGTTAAATAAATCAGGGCGTTACAACTCTACCCCCTAAAAGAAATTTCAACCTCGAAATTTCCTTTATTCAAACATATCAGATACTTTTGATGAATCGAGTCATCAGATTCCCACGTGGCTTCCTCAGTGTCATGATTCCGCCATAGAATCTTAACTAACAGAATAGACTTTTTCCTCAAAATTTTCACATCTCGATCTACAACTTGAACTGGTTCCTCCTTAAATGTCAAATCTAGTCTAACCTCAATCTCCTCAACAGAAATAACATGAGATGGGTCAGACTGATACCGCCTCATCATAGAGACGCGAAACACGTCATGGATACGATCTAGCTCTGGAGGTAACTCCAACTGATAAGCAACATGTCCCACACACTTCAGAATCCGATACGGCCCAATAAACCTAGGGCTCAACTTGCTCTTACGTCCAAACCACATAACCTTCTTCCACAGAGGCACCTTAAGGAAGATGAAATCACCCAAAGAGTACTCAATGTCCCTCCTTTTCAGATCTGCATAAGACTTCTATCTATCAGAAGCTGCCTTAAGACAATCCCGAATCAATCTGACTTTGTCTTCAGTCTTGGAAACCAACTTAGGACCCAAAACCCGTCGTTCACCCAACTCAGTCCAACACAACGGAGTACGACACTTACGACCATATAAGGCCTCGTAAGGTGCCATCTGAATGCTAAACAGGAAACTATTATTATAAGCGAACTCGGCTAATGACAGAAAAGCCTCCCAACTACCTTGGAAATAAATCACACAACTCCGAAGTATATCCTCCAGTATCTGAATCAACCTCTCAGATTGACCATCTGTCTGAGGATGGAACGCAGTACTGAAGTCCAATTTTGAACCTAGAGCCTTATGAAGCTTTATCCAGAACCGAGAAGTAAAACGAAGATCTCTATCCGAAATTATCGAAACTGGAACCCCATGAAGTCTCACAATCTCAGAAATGTACAGCTTGGCCAACTTCTGAAGAGAATAATCTCTTCAAACCAAAATGAAGTGGGCAGACTTGGTCAATCGATCCACGATAACCCAAACAAAATCCTTCTTAGTAGGTGTTAAAGGCAACCCACTAACGAAGTCAATAGTCACACGTTCCCATTTCTATAAGGGAATCTTAATGAGTTGAAGCAAACTCGAAGGTAATTGATGCTCAGCCTTAACTTGTTTGCTCATCAAACAATGAGAAATAAAATCTGTTACCTCTCGTTTCAAACCTGGCCACCAATACATCTCACGAAGATCCTGATACATCTTATTCCCACCGGGATGCATAGCATATGTACTACTATGCGCTTCTCTCAAAATCGACTGTCTCAAATTAGAGTCATTCGGTACACAAACCCATTCCCAAAAACACAGAACCCCATCACTATTCAGCCCAAAATCAGACGTACTACCATCCTCTATCTGACGGAATTGCAGAACTAAATATTCATCCCCTAACTGTTTATCCCGAATATGATAAATCCAAGTTGGCTTAACTCGCAACTCGACTAGCAGACTCCCATCATCAAACAGACTTAGGCGAGCAAACATCACTCTCAAATCAGACATTGCTCTACGACTAAGAGCATCAACCACCACGTTGGGCTTACCGGGATGATACTCTATAATACAGTCGTAATCCTTGAGTAGCTCAATCCATCTACACTACATAAGGTTCAACTCCTTTTGAGTAAGGAGGTACTTAAGGCTCTTGTGATCGGTGTAGATGACACACCTCTCACCATACAGATAGTGCCTCCAAATCTTTAAGGCAAAAACTACGGCAGCCAACTCGAGATCGTGCGTCAGATAATTCCCCTCGTGTGAATTAAGCTATCGGGATGCATAAGCCACAACCTTACCATTTTGCATCAGAACACACCCCAAACCAACATCTGACACACCACTATATACCACGAACTCCTTACTAGATTCAGGTTGTATCAAAATAGAAGCCTGAGTCAAAACAGAATTGAGCTTCTCAAAGCTCGATTACTGCTAACCAGTCCAAACAAAATGAGCGTTCTTACACAAAAGCTTTATCAAAGGAGCTGCAATTAACAAGAATCTCTCGACAAACCTCCGATAATAACCCGCAAGGCCTAGAAAACTACGAATCTCTAAAACATTCTTAGGCTATTTCCAATTAAGTACCGCCTCAATCTTTCTAGGATCAACTCGGATCCTCTCAGCAAAAACCACATACCTGAGAAATATTACTTTTCTCAACCAGAATTCACACTTACTCAACTTCGCGTAGAGCTGTTTCTCTTGAAGTATCTAAAGAACTATTCTAAGATTCTCATCATGATCATCATCGGTCTTAGAGTACACCAGAATATCGTCAATGAAAAATACGATGAACTAATCTGAATACTGTTGGAAAACCCAGTTCATCAGATCCATGAATGCAGCCGGAGCATTCATCAAACCAAAGGGTATAACTAGGAACTCGTAGTGCCCATAACGAGTCCTAAAAGTTGTCTTATGAACATCAACTTCCTTAACCTTAAGCTAATGATACCTAGAACGGAGATTTATGTTAGAAAATACTGAAGCCCTACGAAACTGATCAAACAGGTTGTCGATCCTCGGAAGTGGGTACTTATTCTTCACAGTTAGCTTATTCAACTATCGGTAGTCGATGTACATCCTAATGGTACCATCCTTTTTCTTCATGAATAAAATCGGTGCCCCCATGGAGACACACTAAGACGGATAAATCCACGATCCAAAAGCTCTTGAAGCTGAGCCTTTAGCTCCATAAGCTCCTTCAGTGTCATACAATAAGGAGCGATAGACACCGGAGCTTTACTTAGTAGAAGCTCAATACCGAACTCAACTTTCCAATTCAGAGGTAAACCCGGTAATTCCTCGAGGAAAACATCTGAAAATTCCCTCACTGTTCTGATGTTCTCAACAAAAGAGTCCACAAAAATCGAAGCACTTACATAGGCCAGATACGCTTCACACCCTTTTTGAACAAGTTTTTTAGCCACAAGAGCGGAGATTACATTTGATAAGTAATCCTGACGCTCGCTGATCACAACTACTTCCACATCACATTTAGATCTCAAAACTACCCTCTTAGTTGCACAATCCAAACTGACTCGGTGTTCTACAAGCCAGTCCATATCCAGAATCAAATCAAATTCTCCGAACGGAAGCTCCATCAAATTTGCCAGAAACACAACCCCTTGTACTTCCAACGGTACATTCCTATACAGTCTGTTTACCCGAATAGATTGACCCAACGGACTCAATATAGAAATCTTACCAGAAGTACTCTTAACAGTAATTCCCAAGTTTTCAGAGACAGAACTAGCTACGTAGAAGTGTGTTGACCCTATGTCTATCAGTGCAATATAAGGAACATAAAAAAATAAGGAACGCACTCGTAGTCACATCAAGGGCGTCTTTGTCCTCACGGCGTCGAGTAGCATATACTAGCGTAGGCTGCTTCACCTCAGTCTGATTAGCACCTCTGCCTGGTACTCTCTGTCCCCTACCCATACCATTACTACCACTGGCCGAACCACGGCCCCTAGGCAGTTGCTAAACTGCCCTCTGAGGCTGAACGATATCGAAGCTAGAGCTTGCATCTGATCAGAACGCTTTGGGAAATCTCTAATACGATGCTCTAATTACCCACATTGCAAACATGCCCCCAACCTCCTCCAGCACTCACCCGGATGGCGTCTACCACAATTACCGCACGACTGAACCACAACAAGAGCATCTGGAACTCCAACCCTAGAAAGCCCATCAGGTCTGTCCTATTTCTTAAGCCTCTGAATAGAATTAGAGGGCTCCGAATCCCTCTTATTCTTGCTCCTCTCTCGGTTCCTATTCTGGCGCTCAACGCGCTTAACCTTTTCGATGATCTTCACCTTGTCCACCAGAACAGTGAACTCTCGCTCCTCTGCATAGCTATCAGAACTCTCAAACTGTCTCCCAAACCATCTTCTAAGCGAACACATTTCTCATATTCAGATTCCACCATCCCTCGAGCGTAACGACTCAATCTTAGAAATTCGGCTTCATACTCGACCACTATCCTATCTCATTGAGTGAGATTCATGAACTCACGTCTACGAGCATCCACATAGCTTGCCCCCATATATTTTCTTTGAAAGGCGGTCTTGAAATATTCCCAATTAACCTGATCTGGGTGAGTACCCTCCTCAACCGATAACCACCACTGGTATGCCTCATCGAGAAGCAGAGATACTGCACCCTTCAGTTTTTGCTCAGGAGTGCAGTCAATAGCATTCATTATTCTTTCTGTAGCCTCCAACCAGTATTCGGCTACAATCAGGGCGACTCCAGTGACACCCCTAAACAACTCAGCACCATTAGACTGGAGTCGTTCAGTTACCGACCCACGGCCCCTAAAACTAGAATGGGGTCCAGCGACCCTCTCCAACACTCTCAACATAGCTTTGGACAGTATTTCGTCCCTAGCCGAGCGGTTTTGAGACCCAGTCTCAGTAGTAGGTGTAGTCGGTGTCTCGCTCGTATCCAAATTAGGCATACTGCCCATTGAGGAAGACTCAGCTCGAGTCCCTCTACGGCGTCCGCTGCGCCCATGAGTACCATGGCCACGCGTTCCATGAGCACTCATTGTGTTTAAAGTTTTATCTACATTACGAAATTTTATGAAACAGTTTCAGTATTTATTAGAAATATTTTATGCTTCAAACCATTTACCAGAAGTAGTTCAGAAAGTTCAAAAAGTTTAGAGTTTTCAATCTCTAACTGACTATATACAGTTTTAGACAGTTCAGAGTATTCTAACTACAATATTTCTAAGTTAGAAGTATTTACAGAATCGACGCCCAAGACTCGGTATACCACGTACTTACTTCAAAAATAAACTTTACTCAAAAAACCATTACAATTAAAATTTTGAACCCAAAATTTCATAGCCCGAGTTTTGCAACCTGACTCTGATACCATTAAATGTAATACCCTAAACTCGGCCTAGACGTTATGGCTGAATCTGGAATGTTACGAAGTAGGGTTAAGAATCCAACCTTATCATGTTAAAAACCTCGTATACTTTGTTATTTGAATAGTCCACTTATTTAAAAACATGTTATTATATTTTTGAAAACTGAATTTTTTTTCTCAAAAATGATTGTTCGTATAAAACAGTTGTTTTTGTAAATCATTTTGTCGAACATTGCAGGAAAATTCAAAAGGAAATCCAAATCCAAAATTAAAACCAAACAATCCAGAGAGTCCCAAAATTAAAAAATTCTCAAATTAAATCAGAAATTTAAATAAAAAATTTATGAAAATGAAGTTTACGAACGTGTGGTCACCACTGAGCCTCCATCGCATCGACCCGCCTAAGCTTGAGGATTACCTGAACAGGTCAGATAAACAGAGAGTGAGTTTTTAAGAAAACTCAGTGTGCAACTCTATAGAAACATAAATTCAGACTTTATCGTATAGCAGAGCATATGAAAACATAATTTCTTTACAGAATCAGATTATCAACAGAATCGTACAGAATCAGATATGCATAGTCCTACCCCTATCCTCTACACACCAACTCCGATCATCCCAACACACCACGTGGGGTATAAAAAACCTACCTAGCCCTACACACCACATAGTGTCCGAATGACCCTTATCAGAATAAATCGCAGCCATGCTGCCAGCATATTGGTGAAATATCGCCTCACAGATTACTTCCTCCACATAAGCATAACCCACCCCAGACACAGATATAGATAAACAGAATAACAGATAATATGCATGCTTATACATAACAGGCGTTATACACGCATAAGCGTGACAGAACAGATCATACATACTATATCTCATAAATCTCATATAAATACTATTTAAAATATTTTCAGTCTAATAGAGTGACATGTCTCAAGCTTAAGGGCTTGTATTACTCAGACCGACCCTACGGAAGCCCACAGTCGATTGGAACGACACATGCGACCATAGAGAGACATTCTGAAATTTGGGCCCACATACCCGTGTGGCCCACACGTCCAAAATGGCTTTGCCCCTGTGGCCCACAAGGCCTAGCCTAAGGCCCACACGCCCAAAATCAGATTAGGCCGTGTGACCCACACGGCTACACACACACCCGTCACATGACACACAGCTTACCACATGGTCAGGCACACGCCTGTGTGGTGTCAACATGTTAGATTTTTGACTTTTGCCGATCGTCGTTTTCTCGCGTTTTCGTTATAAACCTGGTTCATTTTTTTATGTGAAAGCAATCTCGAGACCTCCGAAACCTAAGAAACAACATTCCAACGACTATTTTACCAATCAATTTACGAATTCAACACAACTAATCTGAACAATGCACACGAACTTAACGCCAACGAACACAATCACACATGAATTAGACTGTTGGAGCGTAATCCTCTGCGTCACAACCTTCTCCTAAACGCAGAACCCACTAATTAATGGCTACAAATTAACATCACTAGCATCCCATAATTCTAAACGCTAAAGATAAACAAAACTCTACTTACCAAGCCAAATGAAGAACCTAAAAAATCCAAGTTGCAACGATTGAACGGATGATTTGCAAACAGAATCAAAAGAAGAAAGAAAAGAAATTTTAGAGGGGAAGGGGAAAAAGAACGTCAGAAAGGGGAAAAAGATTTTGGGGAAAACAAAAATAAAATAAAATAAAATAAACAGAATAAAAATAACATCATATCCCAACTTCCCCCATTAGCCAACAACCCCACCAAAACCAATCCACTACACTCATCCAACTACCTCAGAATTCTAACTCCATCCAACTTCTACTACTCAATTGGCACACACTCATAGAAGCGAAAATAACATCCTTCGCTCACATAGGGGTTTAAACACGAGACCTTAGGGAAAGCTCACACCTTACCACTTGAACCAACAAGCTCATTCTAATATGAGTTGACTGAAAATATAACATAAGTCAACCCACAACAGATAAAGCTAGGACCAAAAGTAACAGAATTTTCCAAAAGTGTGACTTAAACCCAAGACCTCAAACACACAATCAGAACACTTAGCCACTAAAAGAGATACATACTTTATGATAGAATTCACAAAAATAAAGTTAAATAAATCAGGGTGTTACAGATAATATAATTTTCAATTCCTTTCAATGAACTACTCAACTATACCATAATAACTATATTTACAAAGGTTTATACCATAGAATAACAAGTTCATTTTTTATTACACAAATTCTTGTTCAATTTAACGTTTCGTCAAATGCAACCTTAGTTAAAGGTACAATTGAATTTGGGTTATTCTACGCATATTCTCATGACTTTCAACTCATGGGATTTTGTGATAGTGATTTTGCCGGTGACATCGATGATAGAAAAAGCACCACTGGATCTGTTTTTTCTTGGGAGATTGTTGCATCTCTTGGAGTTCTAACAAGCAACCCATTGTGACATTTTCAATTTGTGAAGCTGAATGTGTGGCAACAACTTCTTGTACTTGTCATGCTATTTGGCTTAGAAGATTGTTTAAAGAACTTCACTTGCCACAAGAAAGAGCAACCAAAATTTGCATTGATAACAAGTCTGCACAAGCACTCGCAAAAAATCCTATGTTCTACGATTGAAGCAAACATATAGACACAAGATATCATTTTATCAGGGAGCATATTGCCAAGAAGGAAGTGGAGCTTAAGTTTATAAAGACTCAAGATCAAATGATGAATATTTTTACAAAACCTCTCAAGGTTGAAGATTTTCGAAAAATGCATGGAAAACTTAGCGTAATCAAGAAAAGTTCAAATTAAGGGTAAGTGTAGGGTATTATAATTTGAATATTCTAGAATATATTTGCTCATTTATTTACATGTATTTATTTAATGGATATATTTAAAGTGGATGAATTGACTAATCATACATAAATGTACTTAACTAGGATACATGAATGTATTGAAACCAATAGTCACTTACAACTACTGTATAAAGAGTTGTATGTGATGAAATATAGTAAGAGAGTGTGAAAGGCACAAAAATATAATACGAGTGAGTTCATTTTCAAATTCCTTCCCAAGGTTGTTTCTTCCACCTCCTTCCAACATAATCAAACCTTATGGCTCAAAAAGTTATTGATAGATTCGGTTATGAAGCAAAAAGTAAGTACTCAAGTGTTTGTAGACAACCAAGCTACAATTTTCATTGCAAATGATCTGTTTTTCTGAATTAAAATAAAACGCTTCAAAATTAAATTATATTTTCTGAGAGAAGTGTAAAAGGAAAAAGATGTACAACTAGTTACTACATTGCAGAAAGTCAGAATGCAGATATTCTTTGAACTTTTGATATATATACCATGAAAAAACGTTTAATTTTTTTTATCTTACTTCTTAAATTTAAATCCATCCAAAGGAGTGAATAACCAGCCATTTTGAAGCTTCTAATTATTAACTCAATTTTGTTGAAGTAGCCTTTTAACTTTGGAAAACACAAAGCATGAGATGCCAAAGCGACTAGCTAGGATTAGAGAGATAAAGTGTTCAGAAAGGCTAGATTTTCAAATGATAATCTCATTATAAGTTAAACTAATGCCAATAATCATTTGAAAGCAACATTAATTTTACTTTTCTCCCTTCGTTCTCCGATTCCCCATAGATACGTATATATAGGGAAGTCCCACAAATCTTTTCTTTTTGCCAATTGTGCTCATGGCACTTTAATGACTAAGAAAGATCTCAGTATTGGGCGCTAATAAGTTCCAAAATCAGAGATAACATTGGTTAGGCATAAATAAAAACTTAATATACAAATGATTAAGCATTTTAATTTCACTATAATTCCTGTTAATGAAGAATTGGAACCTCAGAAAGTTGAAAGAATAAGTAGCAAGCCCTCTCCATTTGTCCCTCCTTCCCTTTGTTTTACCCTTAAGAAATTCCCTTTAATCTTTCTTTTTTTATTAGGAAATCAACCCTTGAAAAGTGAGGTTAGAGGGCTTCCCTATCCTAAACTTCCTGTATATATAGTCCCCTAGCCCTCTAACCATACATGCAAGACAAAAAAAAAAAAACACAAACTTCTACTTGTTCTTGTATACTACAAAAACAATGGCATGTTCAATAGATCATCTTAAGAAAGTTCCGACACAAGGATTTCCCTTGATGGATGAGCTATACGGCCGGCAGCTAGCTGAGAAGACTCACCGGCAAGCTCCTCTACCGAGAAATCAGGACCATTATCATCATCATCAGAAGCTGGTACCACACCACTATGTTTATCATGGACCTCAAGCTGTCACTGTTGTTCAACAGCCAGTTACCGGCAGCTATCATCAAATCCAGAACAACCAAAACCATGAAAAATGGTATGTTTGTCAAGTTTCCCAAGGTCCTATATGCATCAATAAGTAGCAATGATGCAGCTAGATACTATAGTGGGATGCTACCTAATGATGTTATAGGGCTTTGTTGATTTATGTAATAGTAGATGTAGAACTCCGTAGCCTGGTTAGTAACACGCAGGTATTTTTCATTAGTGTTTCACCAGAGCTTTTAGCAGCTTGAAAATAAGCTACGCTTTGTGTAAGATTATGTATCTTGTTTTGCTTCTGAAATCTATATACTTACGTTGATATCTTTCTTTTATTACAAGTTTATGTTTCACTCCCGTGTATTCGTAACTTGGTTTTCAATTTCGTTACTTACACACAAACGTTGTATCAAAACTCGTTCACCTATTAAGTTCCATTGCTTCTGAGTTTCATTTTATTTGGTAAGGATTACTAAAAAAAACTTATTGAAAAGAATCTGAGAGAACTATTAGAGAATGACAGAAAGGTGTTGAGAATCTCACTTAATCCAAATGGAAAGTGAAGAACAAATTTCTAACCAGCAAACAGTGGAAAAACCCTTTTTTTATTTTTCAATCTTAACAATGATTTGGAGTAAAAGTATACTATCAGAAAAGACGTTAATTTTAAATCAATAAATCAGCAAGGATTTTACTTGTTTTTTTTTTTTTTTTTTTTTTTTTGCCTTGTTGGGTATTTTCGTTTCACCCAACAACTTCTTGTTCACATCTTATCATTTCCAAATAAGTAGGGGAAAAAAAGCTCTAAAACTATGTTTAACAGTTACTTTTGAATAATCACTTTTTTTTATTAACCTCCCTATTAATATTTTTTTATACAATATCTAGAATTATTTATAACCCATTTCCAACCCTTAAATAAGAGGACAATGCACTCTAGCGCACTCGAACTCACCTCCTTTTGTACCGATAATAATATTAATGTCAATTAAACTAAAACTCAATCGACAACTTTTGAAAAATCACTTTTGAATTAAATTATTTAGTTGTCCTCATTTACATTATTAAAGGTAAGTTTTTCTTATCCTTTTTGAAAGTTATTATCAACAAAGTAATTTTAATATCTAAAACATGATTTATATATATATATATATATATATATATTAAATTAAATTTTACAAATAATTTATATTAATTTTTTAAAAATTTTTAAAAAATATATTTTATATATCAAAATATTAATAATGAATTCCAATAAATTATTATTATATTTTTATTAAAATTTAAGTTGATATATTTTATATATCATCATAAAATTAACAAATTTAAGTATTATTTAAATTCAAATTTTTTTAATAATATTATGTTTAAATTGAATATTTTATTTTAGTAAAAACAATTTTAATAACCATGCTAAATATTTAAATTAAAATTAAAAAAAACTTTTGAAAAAATATTTTCTACAACACTTTTCAAAGGTCCTTCAATGTTAAATTAATCCTAACTTTGTAATATTCTAAAGTTGTTATTAATTGATATTATCTGGGATTTGCTTGGAAAAGAAAAAGAAAATTGGAAAAAGAAAAGGTTGAACCTCCATTATTATCCCTACTCATGGAAGAATGCATAGAATAGTCAATTACTACTTATCAAAAACCTCCCCATCTCAGGTAGCTTTATCTTCATAAGAATTTTAGCTTTTTGGGTACTTTAAAAACATGAAAATATTACTAAAATCCCAATTTAATCAATCCATCCCGAAAATTATCAAATTGTTTTCGATTATAGTTTGGTATAATAGAAAGCCATAATTTCCTTGAAAATTTAATTAGTCGAAAATTGATTCCAAGATTTGGTATATTAAAATTTTTTATTTTCTTCGAAATCTAACTTTCATTTGAAAATTACTTTCACATAAATATTACAATATAATTTAGATAGGAAAATTTGTAACGCCCCAAAATTTTAATTTTTGATTTCGTGTATGTGTGACACACAATGTCTATCTGCTTCAGTGGTTATGTGTTCTGGATGTGTGTGAAAGGGCCTAAGTTCAAGCCTTACTTGGGCAAATTTTAGTATTTTTATAAATAAAGCCTTAACCTTGTGCAAAGGGCTTAAGTTTAATTGTTGGTAAGTTTATATTAGAATGGGCCTGCTGGTCTGGTGGTTAAGTGGAGAGTTGGAGCATTGGAGGTTCTGTGTTCAATTCTCTGTGATGGTGTGGAGATAGTATTTTCGCTCCAATTTCGGCTAAGAGTTGTGTTGGGGCAAAATTCTGAGTAGTTGTGTTTTAGTGGGTTAATAGGGAGTGTGATTTTAGGAGATAATTGGGGAGAGGTTATCAGAAAATAATCTAATTATCTTTTTGTTGCAAAAAAAAAGAGTAGAGTTTCGGTTTTCTCTCCAATTCTCCAAACTTTTTCTGACGTTTCTTCTTCTTCTTCTTTTTTCCCTCCTCTGCTGAATCTTTCCCCTAGTTGCTGCCGAAATTTCCATTATTTTTTTCCCCTTCCGTTTCTTTCTCTTTTTTTTTCCAATTGATTCGGTTTGTTCATTGTTGGTTGCGCGTGTTCGGTATGTAACGGTTTTGTCTATTGTTAATTGTTCTTAGTTAATCTCTAAAAGGGGGATTCCTTTTTTATGTTTAGGAGTTAATCAAGGGCTGGTGGTTTTGAAATGACGCTGTGATTGTGCGAAGTCGTGGTTACTCAAGCAAAGTAAGGGTTTTGCTAGGTTTTAGTGGAGTTCCTTCCGAAATTGGTTGATTAAAAACGAATTAAGTGATTAATCTGGAGATATGTTGGTTAATTTTTAGGTTCTGAAGGCTTAGGAGTGCTTACGCATCAGAAACGATACCAGGTGTGTACCCGAAACGCAGAAAACGGGATTCGGTGAAAAGCCGAAATTGCTTGTTGTCGAGAAATAAGAGAAATAAGAGAAAATGATGCGAAAAATTGTAGAGAAAGGAAATAAGGGTATTATAAACTTGGAAATCAACATTTTGCACTAAAATAGTTTTGGACAGCAGCAGTAGTCTAACTTTGAAAAATCATCAAAAATAGTGGGAATTGAGTTAGAGGTTTAATAAAATATGAAATTAAATGTAAGCAATGGAATTGTAAATCATGAGATATAATAAATTTTGTGAGATAATGTCAGAATGTTTTCGGGTTCCTCTGTTCTAACTTAGGAAAATCATCAAAAATTGTAAAAAAATAATTAGGGGCTTAAATTTATAAGTTTAAATCCTTAATGAGTCTATTTTTAAGAGAAACAAACGGAAACATCATCTAAATTCTGTACTAAGAGATAAATAATTTTTAGTAAGGAAAGGATGAAGCTGTTAAACAGCAGAATAGGGATAACTTTAAAGATTTTACTGTACTTATTTGATAAACTATAAATTCTAAAAATTTTATGGTAGAAAGGTATTTGAGTCTAATTTCAAAAACTTCAAGCGGATCTTAATTTGGAATTCTGTAGCTCAAGATATAAATAATTTAGTAATAATGACTCAAGTAAACAGCTTTGAATGAACATATAAGAAAATAGTGAAAACATATATGAGTATTGAGCTAGCATGAGTTACTTTAAAAATGGATCACACGACCAAGGCCAATTTGGACCGAGTGGGCCACACGGGCAGATCACATGAGCGTGTGGGCCCATTTTTACCGAAATGTTTTTTAAGGTTGCACGGGTCGCCGAAGTCGATTGTAAACCTACTGTAGGGTCGGTAAGCACTACCTAAACCCCTAAGTGTGTGAAATTGACTGAATGATATCTGTACTGGGCATGTTAATATCTGAACTGAATATATGTACTGAAATTGCATAATAGCATGTCATCCATTGTGTGTTGCATTGCATTGGGTTGGGGTTGTTATTCGGAGGAAGTGTACCAAAAGGCTTTAAGCCTAATTTATCGTGACTCACCGCAAACTCATCAGACAGTGCCGCATTCGGTACTACTTGGAGTGTAGGGATGGGTGGGTTGATTATATCCCCACATGAAGTGTAGGGTTGGACGGAGATGGTGTGTAGAGGCTGGTTGGGTAGGATTTTGCTCTCGCATAATTGTTACTTCTGTGTTGATACTTTGTGATGGGCTAAGGCCCTATCAGTATTTTGGCAATTATCTTCGAGATGGGCTAAGGATCAAACCGCCACCGATAATCGAAAGGGCTTAGGCTCAAGACTGTTCAATTGTGCACTGTGAATATTGATTGTTTGTTTGTTTCTGCGGGATTATACACTGAGTTTACGTAAACTAACCCTTTTTTGTTTAATGTGCACAGGTAATCCCCAGACTTAGACGGATCGGTGCGACGGAGGACTCAGCGGTGACTACAGTAATTTTTGGACTTCATGGTTTTCAATTTACGATTTATGATTTGATTATTATTGATTATTTGGGTTGTAATTTAAGGACCCTCTGGGACTTTGGTTTTAAATTTGGGTTTTATTTATTTATTTTACTTTATGGATTTATACCTGCTGGTCGTAGGAAATTCGATTTTCAAAAAAAAAATTAAAGTATTTTCTAAACGCATGATCACCTAGATTGATTTATTAAAGCTTCCGCAACGAGGGATGTTTCAAAACAAATGTTTTAAATGAATAAAGACGACTTCCTAAGTTCTAACAAAGGTTTACAAAAGATAATAACATGGAATGTTTTCATCGTAACAACGAGGTTTCGAAAACACTATCGTGTGACATTGTCAAATACGGCCATAACGTCTAGGCCGAGTTTGGGGGTGTTACATTTAGTGGTATCAGAGCCAGGTTACAAAACTCGGCTGTGGAGTATGGGTTTTATAAAAAAATGGGCTTTCAAAAAATTGATTGATTTCAAAATGATTTAAAATGTTTTTACTGAGTAAGTGGTACACCGAGTCTCCGGCGCCGATCCTGTAAGTATTCTAAACTGTGAATTGTTTTAAACTGAAACTATTATAGATAGTATATTCTCAAACTACTATAGGTAGTAAATCAGATCAAAACACTCTAGTTAGTGTATACTCAAAATTGTAGAGAAATTGAAAATCAGAGTGAGACGCAATTTATGAAAACGAACTCGAATAACCGATATCTTGTTTTACATAAAACATTTGTTAATAAACATTAGAATCAGAATCGATTCATAAAATCTATTAATACTGAGATAAACGTGACTAGACAATGAGCGCACGAGGTATCCACAGATGGGGTACTAGAGGCTGAAGTAGAGGCCACAGAGGAGCTCGAGCTGAGTCCTCTTCACTGGGTAGCATACCAAATTTGGATACGAGTGAGACGCCAGTCAGTCGCTTTGCATCGAGACTGGTCTCAAAATTGCATGGTGGGGACGACGCATTGTCCCGTGCTATGCTAAGGATTTTAGAGAGGGTCATTTGGGCCAATCATCGGATCTAGGGGCGAGGGTCATTTACTTTAACGACTCACCCAATGGAGCCGAGCTCTTGTGGTTGTCACCGGTTTCCTCTAATGTGGCCGAGTACTGGATTAAGGCCACGGAGAGATTATGGATGATTTAGATTGCACCCCGAGAAATTAAAAGGTGCGATCTCACCTGCTTTGCGGGATGAGGCTTATCGGTGGTGGCTTATCATATGGAGGGCACTCACCAACGCCCGACTCGGGAGTTCTTTAAGACCGGCTTTCTAGGGAAAATATATGGGAGCCAATTATGTGGACGCCCGTAGGAAGGAGTTTCTGAATCTGGCACAGGGAGATCGATCAGTGGCCGAGTATGGGGCCGAGTTTCTAAGATTGAGCCGCTATGCGCGAGGTATGGTGGCATCGGAGTATGAACGATATGTTCGCTTTGAGGATGGCCTCAGGGATAACTTGAGGGTTCTGATAGCTCCGCAGAGGGAGCGAGAATTTTCTACCTTGGTCGAGAAGGCGAATATCGCCGAGGAGGTTAAGTGCATTGAGCGCCAAAACCGCGATAGAGAGAGAGGTAGGAATAAGAGGGATTCGAAGACCTCGATTTCTGTACAGAGGCCTAAGAAAAAGGCCAGAGCTATGGGCCAGTTAGAGCTGGGCCCCCTATTGCTGCTAGTAGACAGCAGCCGTGTGTTGATTGTGGTAGACGCCACCAGGGTGAGTGTTGGAGGAGGACTGGGTCGTGTCTGAGTTGTGGATCATTGGATCACCGTATCAGGGAGTGTCCGATGAAAACCGATCTGATACAAGCTCTGAATACTGGTACGTCACAACTACAAAGGGTAGTACAGCAGCCACCGAGGGGCCGTGGATAGGCCAGAGGTGGTAATGGAATGGGTTGTGGGCAGAGAGCACTGGGCAGAGGTACTGGACAGGCTGAGGCAGGCAGCCGGCCCTAGTTTATGCTGCTCGTCGTCGAGAGGATGGAGATGCTCCGGACGTCATCACGGGTACATTCTTTATTCTTGATGTACAGTATATTGCCTTGATAGACATAGGGTCTACTCACTCATACATAGCTAGCAACATATCTGGAAACTTGGGGATTTCAGTTGAGAGCACTACGAGTGAGGTTACGGTACTGAGCCCATTAGGCAATCTGTTAGATTTAGCAACCTGTATTGGGACGTTCCTTTAGAGGTACACGGGGCAATCTTCCTGGCTGATTTGATATAACTTCCATTTGGGGAGTTTGACCAAATTCTGGGGATGGACTGGTTGGTCAAGCATCGTGTTAGCTTAGACTATGCGACTAAGAGGGTCGTACTAAGTACTAAGGAGGATAAGGAGGTAGTCATTATTGGAGAACGCCAGAATTACTTACCTAATGTGAGCTCTGCACTGGTGGCAGAGAATATGGTTCGTAAGGGATGTGAGGCATTCTTGGCCTACGTAAGTGTTTTGGATTCTGGGGATTCCACAGTTAAAGATATTAGAACGGTAAATGATTTTCTAGACGTTTTTCCTGAATAGCTACCGAGTTTACCTCTGAATCGTGAAGTAGAGTTTGAGATTGAGTTTCTTCCTGGTACAGCTCCGGTGTCTATCGCCCCTACCGAATGGCACCGAAGGAGCTTACGGAGCTTAAGGCTCAGATTCAGGAGCTGTTGGATCATGGGTTCATTCGTCCTAGTGTGTCTCCATGGGGAGCACCTATGTTGGTTGTGAAAGAGAAATGTGGGATGATGAGGATGTGTATAGACTATCGGCAGCTGAATAAGCTAACGATTAAGAATAAGTACCCATTTCCGAGGATTGATGATTTGTTTGACCAGTTCCGAGGGGCTTCTGTGTTCTCCAAGATTGATCTTCTTTCTGGATATCATCAGTTGAGGGTTAAGGAGACAGATGTATTTAAGACAGCATTTAGGACTCGTTATGGATACTACGAGTTCCTAAGGATGCTTTTTTACATTGATGAATACACCGGTAGCTTTATGGACCTGATGAACTGAGTATTCCAGCCCTATCTGGATCGGTTTGTGGTGGTGTTCATCGACGACATGTTGGTTTATTCGAAAACTGAGGATGAGCATGATGAGCACCTTAGAGTTGTCCTTCAGAATTTGAGGGAAATGCAGCTTTATGCTAAGTTTAGCAAGTGCGAGTTTTAATTTTCGTGGTAGTTGGGATGAGTATTTACCGTTAGCGAAGTTTGCCTATAATAATAGCTACCAGTCTAGCATCTAGATGGCACCTTACGATGCACTGTATGGTCGTAAGTGTCACACTCCCTTGTATTGGACTGAGTTGGGTAAACGACGTGTTCAGGGTCTTGAGTTAGTTGCTGAGACTGAGGATAAAGTTAGACTGATTCGGGATCGTCTGAAAGTGGCATCTGACAGACAGAAATCCTATGCGGACCTGAAGCGACGTGAGATTGAGTATTCCGTGGGGGACTTCGTATTTCTCAAGGTCTCGCCATGGAAAAAGGTTCTGAGGTTTGGTCGTAAGGGCAAGTTTAGCCCTAGGTTTATTGGACCGTACAAGATTCTGAAACGAGTGGGACCGGTCGCTTATCAGTTGGAGCTGCCTCCAGAGTTGGATCGGATTCATGACGTGTTTCACGTCTCTATGTTGAGGCGCTACCGCTCTGATCCTACTTATATTGTCCCTGTTGAGGAGATTGAGGTTAAGCCAGACTTGACCTTTGATGAGGAGCCTGTCCAGATTCTAGATCGTGACGTAAAGGTTCTGAGGAGGAAGTCTATCCCTTCAGTGAAGGTTCTATGGCGTAATCATAGCACTGAGGAGGCCACATGGGAGCCTGAGGATGCGATGCGTCAGCAGTATCCTCATCTATTCTGATCGGGTAAATTTCGAGGACGAAATTTTCTTTTAGGGGGTAGAATTGTAACGCCCTAAAATTTTAATTTTTGATTTCGTTTATGTATGACACATAATGTCTATCTGCTTCAATGGTTATGTGTTCTGGGTGTGTGTGTGAGGTCCCAAGTTCAAGCCTTACTTGGGCAAATTTTGGTATTTTTATAAATAAAGCCTTAACCTTTTGCAAAGGGCTTAAGTTTAATTGTTGGTAAGTTTATATCGAAATGGGCCTCACTGATCCGGTGGTTAAGTGGAGTGTTAGAGTGTTGGAGGTCCCGTGTTCAATTCTCTGTGATGGCGTGGAGGATGATTTTTGCTCCAATTTCGGATAAGAGTTGTGTTGGGGCAAAATTCGAGTAGTTGTGTTTTAGTGGGTTAATAGGGAGTGTGATTTTAGGAGATAATTGGGGAGAGGTTATCAGAAAATAATCTGATTATCTTTTTTTTACAAAAAAAAAAAATAGAGTTTCAGTTTTCTCTCTAATTCCCCAAACTTTTTCTGACGTTTTCTTCTTCTTCTTTTTTCCCTCCTCTCGCCAATTCTTTCCCTAGTTCTTTCCGAAATTTCCATTATTTTTCCCTTTTCGTTTCTTTCTCTTTTTTTCCAATTGATTCGGTTGTTCATCGTTGGTTGCGCGTGTTCGATAAGTAACGGCTTTGTCCATTGTTAATCGTTCTTCGTTAATCTCTAAAAGGGGGATTTATTTTTGGTGTTTATGAGTTAATCAAGGGGCTAGTGGTTTTGAATCGACGCTGTGGTTGTGCGACGTCGTGGTTACTCAAGAAAGGTAAGGGTTTTGCTAGGTTTTAGTGGAGTTCTTTTCGAAATTGGTTGATTAAAAACAAATTAAGTGATTAATCTGGAGATATGTTGGTCGATTTTTAGGTTCTGGAGGCTTAGGAGTGCTTACGCATCGTAAACGATACAGTGTGTGTAAATTCAAACACGTAAATCGAGGATTCGGTGAAAAGCTAAAATTGCTTGCTATTGAGAAATAAGAGAAATAAGATAAAATGATGCGAAAAATTATAGAGAAAGGAAATAAGGGTGTTATAAACTTAGAAATCAACATTTTGCACTAAAATAGTTTTGGACAGTAGCAGTAGTCTAACTTTGAAAAATCATCAAAAATAGTGGGAATTGGGTTAGAGGTTGAATAAAATATGAAATTAAAGTTTATTGAGTCTAGTTTTTCATGGAAGAAACAATGTAAGCAATGGAATTGTAAATCATGAGATATAATAAATTTTGTGAGATAAGGTCAGAATGATTTTGGGTTCCCCTGTTCTTTTTTTTTTCAATCCAGTTCTTCCTGGTACAGCTCCGGTGTCTATCACCCCTACCGAATGGCACCGAAGGAGCTTACAGAGCTTAAGGCTCAGATTTAAGAGCTGTTGGATCGTGGGTTCATTCTTCCCAGTGTGTCTCCATGGGGAGTACCTGTGCTAGTTGTGAAAAAGAAGGATGGGATGATGAGGATGTGTATAGACTATCGGCAGCTGAATAAGCTAACGATTAAGAATAAGTACCTACTTCCGAGGATTGATGATTTGTTTGACCAGTTTCGAAGGGCTTTTGTGTTCTCCAAGATTGATCTGCGTTCTAGATATCATCAGTTGAGGGTGAAGGAGGCTGATGTATTTAATACGGCATTTAGGACTCGTTATGGGTACTACGAGTTCCTAGGGATGCCTTTTTGGACTAACAAATGCACCAGCAGCTTTCATGGACCTGATGAACCGAGTATTCCAGCCCTATCTGGACCGGTTTGTGGTGGTGTTAATCGACGACATACTGGTTTATTCGATAGCTGAGGATGAGCATGATGAGCACCTTAGAGTTATCCTTCAGACTTTGAGGGAAATGCAGCTCTATGCTAAGTTTAGCAAGTGTGAGTTTTGATTTTCGTGATAGTTAGGAGGAGTATTTGCCGTTAGCGGAGTTTGCCTATAATAATAGCTACCAGTCTAGCATCCAGATGGCACCTTACGAGGCACTGTATGGTCGTAAATGTCACACTCCCTTGTATTGGACTGAGTTGGGTGAACGACGTGTTCGAGTCCCGTTAGTTCTTTGAGGCGAGGATAAAGTTAGGCCCGATTCGAGATCGTCAAACCGCATCCGGATGACATGCAAATCCTATGCGGACACAGGCGGCGTGAGATTAAGTACTCCGTGGGGGACTTTGTATTCCTTAAGGTCTCGCCATGTAAGAAGGTTCTGAGGTTGGTCGTAAGGGCAAGTTGAGCCCTAGGTTTATTGGACCATACAAGATTCTGAAACGAGTGGGACCGGTTGCTTATCAGTTAGAGCTACCTCCAGAGTTGGATCGGATTCATGACGTGTTTCACGTCTCTATGTTGAGGCGCTACCGCTCTGATCCTACTCATATTGTCCCTGTTAAGGAGATTGAGGTTAGGCCAGACTTGACCTTTGAGGAGGAGCCTGTCCAGATTCTAGATCGTGATGTAAAGGTTCTGAGGAGGAAGTCTATCCCTTTGGTGAAGGTTCTATGGCATAATCATAGCACTGAGGAGGCCACATGGGAGCCTGAGGATGCAATGCGTCAGTAGTATCCTCATCTATTCTGATCAGGTAAATTTCGAGGACGAAATTTTCTTTTAGGGGGTAGAGTTGTAACGCCCTAAAATTTCTAATTTCATTATTATGAAAATATGACACAAATATCTGTCAGCTTTAGTGGTTATGTGTTCTGGGAGTGTTTGGGAGGTCCCAAGTTCAAGCCTTCGCTTGGGCAGATTTTGGTATTTTGAATGAATTAGGCCTCACTCTTGTTCAGTAGGCTTTTATTTGATGGTTGGTAAAAATATATTAGAATGGGCCTACTGGTCTGGTGGTTAAGCGGAGTGTTAGTGTGTAGGAGGTCCTGCGTTCGAGTCCATGCGCAAACAGGGGAACTAATTTATGTTTGAGGCGTGTGGCGTGGTGGAGTTCAAATTAAATTGGACTGCTGAGTAGTTGTGTTTTAGTGGGTTAATTTGGGGAGAAGTTATCAAAATAAGATTTTCTTCTTACCAGTTTTCTATTTTCTTTTTTTCCCAACAAATTTTCTGACGTTAGACTTTTGTTTCTCTGCCGTTTCTTCTCCCTTCTTGTTCACTTTTGGTTTTTGTTCCCCTTTGGCCAAATCTTGTTTCTTCTCTTTCCCCTCTCTTTTTGTTTTTGTATTTTTTGCGAGTCATCTCTTTGGGTGCAACTTTTGACTTCATCTGTTTCGGTAAGTGGAATTTTTTCCCCTTAGTTATTGTATTTCGAGTAGGCAATTAACAAAAGGGTTCGTTTTACTCACATTTAGGTGCTGTTCAAAGGTTTTAAGCAGATATTCCAGTGTGTTGGAGACGACTGGTTATCGGATTCATCTTGGTAAGTTTTCGAATCGTCGTTGGTTTAGTTTCTCAAGTTTTATGTTGGGGATATTTGGTTTGATTGACAAATCAAGTGATTAATTAAGGGATATATTGGTCAAATATAGGTTTTTGAAGGCTCGGGTTACTTTGCACAGCGAATCGATACCAGGTGTGTACCTGAAACGCAAAAAATGGGATTCGGCGAAAAGCCAAAATTGCTTGCTGTCGAGAAATAAGAGAAATAAGATAAAATGATGCGAAAAATTGTAGAGAAAGGAAATAAGGGTGTTATAAACTTGGAAATCAACATTTTGCACTAAAATAGTTTTGGATAGCAGCAGTAGTCTAACTTTGAAAAATCATCAAAAATAATGGGAATTGAGTTAGAGGTTGAATAAAATATGAAATTAAATTTTATTAAGTCTAGTTTTTCATGGAAGAAACAGTGTAAGCAATGGAATTGTAAATCATGAGATATAATAAATTTTGTGAGACAATGTCAGAATGATTTTGGGTTCCCCTGTTCTGACTTTGGAAAATCATCAAAAATTGTAAAAAAATAATTAGGGGCTTAAATTTATATTTTTAAATCCTTAATGAGTCTATTTTCAAGAGAAACAAACGGAAACATCATCTAAATTTTGTACTAAGAGATAAATAATTTTTAGTAAGGAAAGGATAAAGTTGTCAAACAGCATAATAGGGATAACTTTAAAGATTTTACTGTACTTATTTGATAAACTATATTTCTGAAAATTTTATGGTAGAAAGGTATTTGAGTCTAGTTTCAAAAACATCAAGCGGATCTTAATTTGAAATTCTGTAGCTCAAGATATAAATAATTTAGTGATAATGACTCAATTAGACAGCTTTGAATGAATATATAAGTGAATAGTGAAAACATATATGAGTATTGAGTTAGCGTGAGTTACTTTAAAAATGGATCACACGGCCAAGGCCAATTTGGGCCAAGTGGGCCACACGGGCATGTGGGCCCACACGGGCAGATCACATGGGCATGTGGGCCTATTTTTACCGAAATATTTTTAAGGTTGCAATTCGCCCAAGTCGATCGTGAACCTCTTCGTAGGGTTGGTAAGCGCTACTTAGACCCCTAAATGTGTGACATTGACTGAATGATATCTGTACTGAGCATGTTAATGTTTGAACTGAATATATGTACTGAAATTGCATAATAGCATATCATCCATTGTATGTTGCATTGCATTGGGTTGGGGGTTGTTATTCGGAGGAAGTGTACTGAAAGACTTAAAGCCTAATTTACTGGCAGCTCAACTGCAAACTATTGTTTTGTGCCGCATTCGGTACTACTTGGAGTGTAGGGATGGGTGGGTTGATTATATCCCCACATGGAGTGTAGGGTTGGACGGAGATGGTGTATAGAAGCTAGTTGGGTAGGATTTTGCTACTGCATAACTGTTACTGCTATTGATACTGTGATGGGCTAAGGCCCTACTACATTTTTGACACAGTACTGAGATGGGCTAAGGCCCAAACTGTCACTGATACTGAAAGGGCTTATGCCAAAGACTGTTCAACTGTGCACTCTGAATACTGATTGTTTGTTTGTTTCTGCGGGATTACACACTGAGTTTACGTAAACTCACCCTTTTGGTTTAATGTGCACAGGTAATCCCCAAACTTGACGGATCGGTGCAGCAGAGGACTCGACGGTGGCCACACGTATTTTAAACTGTTTTAATTTTAGTTTTGGTATTTATTTCTTAATTATTTTCTGGGTTATTTTTTTATGTAAATTGAACTTTTTGGACTGTTTGCTTTTATTTCAGATTTTAGACCATTTTCGTGGATTTAAAAACTACACAAACTCAACGAACAAATGGTTTTCTCTAAAACAAAGGGGTTTTACTAAGATGGACGGATTTACCTAATTAACTCGGTTTTTCATAAAATAAATGATTTCTAAAGCTTCCGCAACGAATTGTGTTTTAAAACAATCGATTAAATAAGTAAGCGCTTTTGGAGTCAACAAGAGTAAATAAATGAAAACGGTTTTATCGTAACAACTTAGTTTCAACAAGCTATTATGTGACATCGCCAGATTCGGCCATAACGTCTAGGCCGGGTTTGGGGTGTTAATCTGGCAATGTCACACGATAATGTTTTCGAAACCTCGTTGTTACGATGAAAACATTCCTTGTTATTATCTTTCGTAAACCTTTGTTAGAACTTAGGAAGTCGTCTTTATTCATTTAAAACATTTGTTTTGAAACATCCCTCATTGCGGAAGCTTTAATAAATTAATCTAGGTGATCATGCGTTTAGAAAATACTTTAACCTTTTTTTTTTGAAAAGCGAATTTCCTACGACCAGCAGGTATAAATCCATAAAGTAAAATAAATAAATAAAACCCAAATTTAAAACCAAAGTCCCAGAGGGTCCTTAAATTACAACCCAAATAATCAATAATAATCAAATCATAAATCGTAAATTGAAAACCATGAAGTCCAAAAATTACTGTGGTCACCATTGAGTCCTCTGTCAGCCGATCCGTCTAAGTTTGGGGATTACTGTGCACATTAAACAAAAGGGTGAGTTTACGTAAACTCGATGTGTAATCCCGCGAAACAAACAAATAGTCGGTATTCACGATTATACTGCTTGAATGCCTTGGGCCTAAGCCCTTTTCAATGATCGATGATGATTTGGGCCTTAGCCCATCTCAATCTGAAAGGTCAAAATGCAAGAGGGCCTTAGCCCATCACAAAGATGTCGATGCGATAATGATTATGCAAAGAGCAAAATCCTACCCAACCAGCCTCTACACACCATCTCCGTCCAACCCTACACTCCATGTGGGGATATAATCAACCCACCCATCCCTACACTCCAAGTAGTACCGAATGCGGCTGTCTGATGGTTTTGCAAATGAGTCACAAGAAATTAGGCTTAAAGCCTTTCAAAGACACTTCCTCCGAATGACAACCCCAACCCAATGCAATGCAACACACAATGGATGACATGCTATTATGCAATTTCGATACATATATTCGATTCGAGATATTAACATGCCCAAATGCAGATATCATTCATCAATTTCACACATTTAGGGGTCTAAGTAGTGCTTACCGACCCTACAATAGGTTCACAGTCGACTTGGGCGACCCGTGCAACCTTAAAAAATATTTCGGTAAAAATGGGCCCACACGCCCATGTGATCTGCCCGTGGGCCCACACGCCCGTATGGTCCACTCGGTCCAAATTGGCCTTGGCCGTGTGATCCATTTTTAAAGTAACCCATGCTAGCTCAATACTCATATATGTTTTCACTATTTACTTATATGTTCATTCAAAGCTGTCTACTTGAGTCATTATCACTAAATTATTTATATCTTAAGTTACAGAATTCAAAATTTTAAAAGGATATTAAAATCAAAATTAACCCTATTTAAAAAATACATGCAAGATAAATTTTAAGTAATTATTTTAAAACTTATCGATTAAAATATTATTAAATATTTAAAACAAAGATGTGTTACTAATAAAGTTTATTGTAAAATATTAAATATATTAATATTATTTTTCTTTAATAAGGGTAAATTTGTAAAATATCATTACATTCATAGGAAAGTAATTAGTGAACCAAACATGATAATTTAAATTTTCAGAGATTTTAATCAATATTATAAGTGGAGTGATAGAGAATTTGACCTTAGGCCTTTAATTGATACTAGTTGAGACGAGTAAAATTTAATTTGATTTGAAAAAAATAAATTTTCTGGTGATTATTTGATTTTCCCAATCAACTTGAATAAATAAATCATTTTTTGTTAATAAAAAAAAAGCAATTCGATTTTTCAAGTTAAATTTGAGTTGAATTTTTACAACTCGAATAACTAAAATAAAAAAAATTGATGTAAAACCCTTTAAGTCCTTGTCATTTTTAAAAAAAAAAATGAACAAATTGATTTCTCTAAAAAAATTACAAAAAAATAAAATAAGTTTAAAAATCAAAACATTTATTAAAAATTATAAAATTTTATAAAAAAATTTCAAAAAAATAAAATTATATAAAATTATAAAATTATATAAAAATGTTAAATTTTAAGAAAATTTCCAAAACAATAAATTTAAGACTTTCAACAAGTAATTTACCAAATCAAACTTATTGTACTAAATTATCTTGATTTTTTTCCTTCTTATTTTACTTTAAAGAGTTTTCAAATATAAATTATATGTTCTCAAATTTATGAGTTCTAACATAAAATTTAGTCATATTATCAACAAGCTTTAAATATGACCTGATCAATTTTTTTTTCTTAATTTAACTTAAAATAAATTTATTTAACTTGACTTGAATCTCATTTCATTCAATTAATTGCACAATGACATTATACGTTATCGCCACCATATTATTGGCAAAACATGACACATAATAATACAAAGTCACAATTAACATTTAGTGTCACACCTAACGTAATGAACGTCATGACAATAAAATTTATGTCATGAAATACTAATAGTGACATAAATACAATTCTCAATCACAATATTTTATACACCACTAATAAACAAATTTGTTGTAATGCTCACCTAAATGTCAGGCCAAAATTCCACTCCCTTGCCATCCCCAACACTAAAACATATATTGTTGCTAAAACAATCACCTAACCATGAACCCCCCAGAATATTAGACTTAGGGCAAACAATACAAGAGGTAGAAGGAATGAATGAGGTAGGATGTATATTTAGCCAAAACCACCTCATTCCAAAGGTTATTATACTTAGTACCAAGCCTTCATAACCATTTGTCGAGAAAAGATTTATTTTTAATACGGAGGTTTGGGATAACGAACCCTCCAAAGACTTTAGGAATGCAAAGATCCTTCCATTTTACCCAATGAATTTTCTTTTTTTCAACATCATAGCTCTAAAAGAAATCCCTAAGATACTTGTTAAGCTTGTTTTCAACTGACATAAGTAGTTTGAATAAAAACATGAAAATCATAGGCGGACTAACAATAACATAATTTACTAGGGTCAATCTCCCTGCTGATAATAATAGCTTAGCTTTCCACGTAATTCTCTCAAGCATCGAATTCTAGAAGAAGCCCGACTCAGGATTTGAGCCCAATGGCAAGCCCAAATACTTTGATAGAAGCACCCCTATAACATATCCAATCTAAAGAGCCCACCAAAATCAAAACATCTTCCTCAACTCTAGTCCCAAACAAAATACTCTTTTGGAGGTTCATTTAGCCCTAAAACAACCTAAAAACACCTTAGGATCCTCTTAGGATTACAAACTTGGTGCTCCTCTACCGAGCAAAATAAAACAATATCATCAACAAACTACATGTGTGAGACACTAACTCCATTATTTCCAATTTGAAACCCTTCAATTAAGTTCACTTGAAAAACTTTGTGAATCAAAGATGCTAAACCCTTCAACCACAAGATTAAACAATAAAAGCGACAACAGATAACCTCACCATAAGCCTCTTTTAATAAAGAACCTGTCCATTGGGAACTGTAACAGCCCGATTTAGGGGCTAGTCGGAACAGTGATCTCGGAATCACTAATTCGAGGTTAGATAAAATTATTTGCATGATATTTTATGTGTTATAACATGTTTATAAGGATGTATGGAAATTTTGGTGCTTTAATTTTAACGGTTGAGGGCTTAATTGCGAAAAAGGACTAAATCGCATAAAGTGCAAAAGTTCCATTCTATAGGCTAAAGGTACCAAATAGCCATGAAATATTATTTGGAGGTCTTTAAAGGACAATTAGACCATATAACATGTGTTGGCCGGCCATGTAGACAAGGGGGACAAGAGCTTTTAATTTTGGTCAAAGTTGGTGGGTTAAATTGATGTTTTATAATAAAATAAAGAAAGGAAAAATATATCATCTTTCCTCTCTTCTTATCCACCGAAAGTTTCAGCAAACAAGGGGTGTTTGAAAGCTCAAAAATTCAGAAAGCTTTACTCCACTCAAGTAAGTGATTTTGATGGTATTTCTTGAAGAAAAATGTACTTTTGATATCCCTAAAGCTTAAGCTTTCTAAAGAGGGGACTATTTTGCATTATGGTAAAAAGTTTAGAGATTTACCATGTGAGATTTTAAGTTGTTAACTGAATTTTTATGGGAGAAAATGAATGATAGGATGATGAGAAACAACTTTTGTGAAAGGTGTTGCCATGAAAACACCTAATTGGGACTAAAATGCAAAAGTTGTAATTTCTTCATTAAGGCATGAAATAGATGGAATTGTGGATAGTTGTAAGAGGATTAAATGTTCATCTAGGCTTTTTTTAACAAGAAAATGTGATGAAAATTTATTTACAAACCTAGGGGCAAAATTGTAATTTTGCCAAAGTGTAGGGGCAAAATAGTCATTTTGCCTAAAGTGTATATTATGGTGCATTATGATTCATAAGTGATTAAATCAGTAAATTCCATTGTTCTAGATCAAAGAAAATGAGTTTCAGACCTAGAACGGGTGAAAAGAGAAATGTGGGCAAAAAGGTCCTTTTTCTACTCTTTTCGACATCGAGGTAAGTTCATGTGCGAATGTTGCAATTACGTATGAGTTAATTTGATGTTCCAATTTTGTATGGAATTTATATTTACTCCATGAATGTATGAAATATCTTTGATGAGAGGTCAAAAGAATTGAATCTAAGAGTAATGGGAAATATATGTAGAATGATATGATGATAGTTAAAGTCTCGTGTAAGACCATATTAGAATATGGCCTCGATGTAAGAATTTGTATAAGACCATGTCAGGGACATGGAATCGATATGTTAATGCAAGTAAGACCCTATTGGGGTATAAATTCTATGTGACATTATGAGTATGAGACTCAAGAGAGTTACTTAATAACTTGAGTGATTCAACATATATGTTGAAAGAAAGAAAGTATGTGATTGTACCACGAAAAGCACAAGTGTGTGTTAGAATTCAATTGATATGGATTCAGTATATGATGAACCCTTAGTGGGTTATGTGTATTCAACACACCTTAGTTGTATGAGATAGATTTATTAATGTATTGTGTGAATGCAAACGAGTATCATAGAAAGTTAAGTAAGAATAGAAGTGTGTGAGAATGTTCTCGGATGAACATTTGAAATAGAGATATACATGTGGATTACTATCCATGAATGTAAAATGAAAGGTGGGCTAAGTGCGGAACCACCATAAGTATAAATGATTGGTGGGCTATGTGCGATACCACCCTATTAGAGATTCAATGGTGGGCTAAGTGTGAAACCACCGAGATATTAGTAGCATGAGCGGCTTATTGAAAATGCTTGATGTGTTGTTTTATATGATCATGTGGTGGTCAGTGCAGGAATGTATGATAATTAAACGAGCAATTGGCTTGTGACATGGTATGAATGTGGTAAGAAATAGAATGAGTAAGCTTCAAGTGTGGTTGAGTAAGTAACCATGAGTTTATGAGAAAAACCCATTATAATACCTTGTAGTCATGAATATTCGATGAATATCAATATTTGTCATATTATGCAGATGAACTTACTAAGCATTATTGCTTACTCCTTTACTTTTCTCATCCCTTATAGGTTATTTTAACTAGCTCGGGTTGGAGACCGCCGGAGATGTTTTCACACTATCGAGCAGACACTTGGCATGAGGTATCAAGTCCTTATGAGTCATGGCATGTATAGGGATTCTTTTAAAGTTGATTAAGTTCTAACCGATGTAGCCAAATTGTATTGGCCTAAGAGAATCTAGAGTTGGTTGTGTATGACCATAGATGATGGCTTAAGTTGGTTGTATTTGTATTGGGAGTAATTCTCCTAGTGTATGGGATAAAGACTTTATCTCTTTAATGATTAAATGTGTTAATTCATGTGTTTTAATTGATGATTTGAGAATGTTTTGAAGTAGTATATGAATGTATGCAAACGGGAGTGGTAAAAGGCTTGGTAAGATAGCCTCTAAGTGCCCACACGGATAGACACACGGGCGCAGGTCTAGGCCGTGTGTCTCCTACACCTTAGTATCTTAAGTCGATTAGACCACGGGCTGGTCACACACCGCTTGTTCGAGGCCATGTGATACACACGGTTGGCACATGGGCGTGTGCCAAGGCCGTGTGAAGTCCGCACTTGACAATTAGAAATTCAATTATCACACGCGGTGGACGCACACGGACGTGTGTACGCACTGCGTGTGAATAAGTCGAATGCCAAGGTTTGGCACACGCCAAGGCCACGGGCGTGTCGGTGTGTAATTTGCCGCATCCTCCACGGGTGAAAGACACGGGCATGTTTTAGGGGTGCACGGGCATGTCCCAAGTCACACGGACGTGTGACCCCTGTTTCGAGAGAAAGTTTCCAGATGAGTTCCGAAAGTTTCGGGACGTAAGTCTGAGGCCTCGTAGGCCCATGAAATGTCTTATTTGACTAAGAAAGAGAAGTTTTTAATTCGGAACGAAATTTTATAGCCCGTAAGTACATGTTTAAGAAAGTTCAAGCATAGTAATGTCTCGTATCCGGTCTTAGCCTCGGACTCAGGTATGGGGTGTTACAGGAACTCATTGACAAGAACCGAAATAGAGGCAAAGGAGACACAACTTTTGATCTTTCTTCTCCATTTACCACCGAATCTCATCATCACCATCATAAAATCCAAGAAACTTCAATCAATTGAGTCATAAGCTTTTTGGACATCGACTTTAAGAACAACCCCACTAATATTATTCTTCTTATTTTTTTGCAAAATCAATAACCTCATTTGTAATGAGAGAGTAGTCCAAGAGTTCTCTTCTCATAATGGACCCAAATTGAGTATCCTTAACAATATCCCCAATAACCGACTTCAATCTTTCCATAAGAACCTTAGGAAGAATTTTATATAGACTCTCCGCTCAGGTAGCCATTTCCAAGGAAGTTTTGCATGAAACTCATAATATCACATGTAAGAGTTCCAAAATCTTTTAAATAAACTTAAATTAAATCCATCCAGTCCCTGTTGAATCTGGTGCCCAGAGTATAGCATATTCATTTGTAAACTTGTAATTTTTTCGAACTGATATATTAATAAAACAAATTCATTGATTACATTAATATACTTTGTATGATTGTCCTAATATGATTTTTGCAAGCAAGACAAAATGGAAGCAAATGTTGCTCATTAGTTGTTTAATGTTTAAACTAATACTAAATGGTATTACATGGTTGGATCATAATACAGAAAGACAACTTGTATAGTATATGAACCTAAACATGCCCTTAGTCTAATCGAAAATGAGAAAATTGATTGAAAGACTAATATGTCATCTATCAAGTCAAATTTGGGAGATGCTTTGTGTTAGGAATCGGAATGGATGACTCCCAGAAGATTGAGACATAGATGCGACTGGCTGGACTGACAATACATCGGATTGGACCTAAGATGAATAAATCCTGAATCCGTTTATGAATTTATTCACTTGTGATGTTCATAGTGTGACATACATAAATCCTGGGTGGATGACAAACCATGTATGCATAATTCGTACACTTTGATGTAAGTAAAAGCCTAAGTTTGAATAGATAAGGAACCGGAAGCTGGTACGTTGGGTGTACGACTTCTGTAGTATGTAGCGTCATTCACAATAGCGGAATTCATAGCTCGAGACATGGGTAAATGATATACTCTCATTGGCATTACATGATTTATGAAAAGTAAACGTGGCCATGGGTCATTCATCTTTGTGATGAATGAATTGATTACTATTTGATAGAAATTGACTTTTCATGAAGGAAGATGTAATGGTTACCATGAGATAAAATAGGATTATATTGGGAGAACGAATATTATTTCAAAGAGATTAAGGATATCTTATGAGGGTAACACACTTATGACAAGGTCATTGGACCAGCATTAATCGAGTTTCTTTTGTAATGGTATGTCGTTGGGGAGAGCTTAGCCATGATACTACAGTGGAATGACTTCGTGACTTAATGAGTTTATAACTAATAAGTAAAAAGCTGGAACTTAATTATAAATCATTCAAGCCTCAATTGAATATGTCCAATCAGTCCCCCCCGCTAGCTCGTTGAAACCATAAATGAATTGCATGTTAAATCAAATGAACATAAATGAATAGAATGATAAAATGAAGAAATAAGAAACATTTGGAAATGATTATGATTTTCTCCAAAATGAAAATGAAAATGGAGAAATAGAATTATTTGGAAATGGATGTGGTTTTCTCCAAAATGAAAATGAAAAATGAATTTATATTTTTGAATTCAATGAAGTTCAAAAATGGAAATAAATCATTTGGTCATAGTGAACCGTTGAATGTGAAAATATTAAATATATTTTCTCATAGATTCTTTTAGGGTAAAGTTGTCATGATTTTAACGGAATTAGAAATGGGTTGAGAAAATTATTTAATTGGAAATATATGGAAGTTTATTTTCGGGAAATAGAAAAAAATATTGGGTTGGATCAAATTATATAGTATTGGGTTAAAAGTCCAAGAAGTACTTATAATTGGACCTGATATGGAAGAGGCGCAAAAGCCCCTTATGTAATAAGGCGGGACGATAAACCCTAGTATTATTAACTATGGTTTCCACCTCCTACATCTTAGTTGAACTAGGATTTCGTTTTTTCTAGTTGAAATAAACTTCTATAATTGGAAACTTGAAAATATATAGACTTTTTCAGCACTTTCTGACTGATAATTCTTGCAAAATTTGAGTTCTTTTTAGCATATGCTTGTAATTTTATTACAAAATATCTAAGTTGGACAAAATTAAAGACAAATCTCTATTTATAACTATTTATATGCTAAATTTACAAATTTTTTCCAATTTAAAGTAGTTTGGTGTACCTGAAGAAAGGGGAATTTTGGAAGTCACCTTTTTGGAGCTTAAAATATTGTAATATCCCTAAAACACAAGCCATATAGAGGAGAGCTGATTAATAATCAGCCTTGGATGCCTCAAATGAAGGATTAATGGGTCATGGATATGTTCAACCCAAATCAGAAATCAGATAGGAAAATTGGACAATCTACTAAGGAGAAAGGAGCCTGAAATTATCCATTAAAAAGAGAAGCCCAAACCGTCCATGATACAGCCCAAATCAGCCATCTAAATCTAATTTTAAATAATTAAAATTTAGCCCCAAGTTTCTTTCACATAATCGTTCAAACCCTCCTCTTTTCTAGCTTTTTCTGTCATACTCGAAGATAAAAATAGCAAGCCATCAACTCTTCTTCCTTCATTCAAGGGCCGACCACATTGGGAAAGAAAATCAAGGCTCCCAAATTCTATTTTTATCCATCCCATACTAGTATAAATTGGGTCTGACCTTGCCATTCATTCATCACTCAATACACTCATCTTTCTCTCTTCATTTCCCCTCCCATTTATCCTCTCTTTTTTCTCTTTTTCTATTCCCTAAATTACTTCCTCTCGAAATAGTGTTTGCAAGGTTTGAGAGTAGCCCTAGTCGGCCACATTGAGGGCTTTTTGGCTTGGTTGTTTCGGTAAGGAAGGAAGAGCAAACAAGTTGTGCTTCGGAGACCTACCAAATATCGGCTTAGAGATTCTTCTTTCTTTAATCTTTTATTTTTGCTCAATTTCATGAACATGATTGCAACTAAGTGTTTTGTTTTCAATAAGATCATAATTGCTTAATTCTGTTGGTGTTAGAATGATTTGATTTCCATAGTTTAATTTATTTAATTCTATTAAAGGTGTTTTGTGCTTTCAATCGATTTACTTATGCAAGTAAAATCACGACTATGTTTCTTATGCATTTATGGA
Source organism: Gossypium sturtianum (assembly GCA_025698515.1). Taxonomy (NCBI): domain Eukaryota; kingdom Viridiplantae; phylum Streptophyta; class Magnoliopsida; order Malvales; family Malvaceae; genus Gossypium; species Gossypium sturtianum. Next base: position 123,282,060 of record CM046952.1, read on the forward strand.
TGTAAAGAAATGACTGAGTTAATTAATTAATCTAAACAATGTTTTAATTAATTGATAAAATACATCTATGGTGTATGATTAATCATTTAGGGATTAAATTTGTAATAATACCAAAACTATTATTACCTTACATAACCTTGTAAAATATTTTATTTATGAGATTATAAGTTTATTAAACATAGAAATATTTTAGATAGACTTGGTAATTAAATAAGTTTAACATATTTACCCCATTAAATGAAGGTTAGGAAATGATTGACTTGCCACGGAATCTTCGTAACATCTTTTAATAGAGTTTAAATAAATCTAAGTTAGGAAAGAAAATTATTTTGACACAAGCATACCATTGTGGTAACTCTTCAAAACTTGCATATTTTTCTATGTTTATTTTTATTTTACATACTTAGATAATTTGTAGTTAATTAAATTAGTTAATTCACTCTTATTTGTTTACATCCCATTTTAAGCAACATTATTTTTCACCACCAATTTGTTTAAATTTTAATTTTTTTCACAAATAATTGCTTATATAGTCCATGCGGAGATGATACTCTATACTTATGACATTATTACTTGACAACGATTGTGTACACTTGCACATCTTCGTCATTCCAATAATTCAACAAGGGTTCTACCTTCTCTCCTTATAAATAGATGGCACCGATAGGGCTATTTACACAACTTGAAGATATTGTTACTCTGCCGAAAAATAGAGAGAATTTATTCTCAAATATTAAATATATTTTTCCATAATAAAAATTTTGCCGGTTTCTATTTTGAAGAGAGAATTTTTGTTTTCACCTAAAAAGAAAAGAAAATTGTTTCTAGTTTCTATGCTTGATTTGATTTGTTCGATCCCACACTCAAAGCAATTCATGATACGAGAATAGCAGAGAAGATAATTTGGTTGAAAGCCAAGAACGAAAAGGCCTGTCTATCTGAAAACACAAGTACAATTTTGATCTAGGGTTTATTCTTATAAATATCACAAATCGGGTTGATTTTCAAAAATTTTATTTTTCCGCTATGTAAGAAAACCTTTTTCAAACCTTATTTTTTCCATTAGTCCCGACACTTGATTACTATTACGTAAGCTAATGGCTTACCACAGTTCCTCCTCTGAGACACCTTCTCCGAACACTCCCTTCTACCACCGCTAATTAACTTAATTTCACAACCTAAATTACCAATAGCGACAGTTAGGGATTCGCTATAAATTTGCTGGAAATGGGACTTCATTGCCACCATAATTTCAATAGGGGACTCAAAGGTCTCACCACTAACATTTAGCCTAACAATCAAATTTCTTATTCTCCTCCCTGAAGCAACAACATGGAAAAAAATCAGTGTTTTTATCCCCATCAACAAACCACCTAACTCTAGACTTCTAACACCACTCCCTTTCCTCCCCTCTATTAGGTTCCAAAGAGACATTCTTTTAGCTACAACTTCATCCAAAAGGGAAATAAAGATGATGTGTGTTCATGTTACTAACTATAAATAGGACAAAGGCAAGTGCACCTATCGATAAATAGTACAACTACGATGAGTAATGATATCGTATCCACGAAGACTAAAAGTACTAGTACTTACCGTTTTCCTATTATTTAACTGACAATTTGGAGTGATTGATTTAAACTAAAGATTAATAAATTAATTTAACTAAAGAACTTAACGGAGAATAAAATCAGGAAAGTAATCGAATAATAACCAATGAGAGAAACAATACCCAAGAAAGAATCCACCTAAACTTCATCTATTATTATGAATCTGAATTAAACGATTTATTCACTTGTTATCTTGATCTGTAAAAATCCCTAAGTTATGCTAATATCTCTTTTCAAAGTAAGAGCAACTGACTCTAGATTGATTAATTGAAATATCTTTCTAATTAAAACCCCCATCGTCGCATTAACTCGATCTATAGATTCCCCTATTAGATTTGACTCTAATCTGGTAGATTTATAACGTCCTATTTTTAAGATTGCGTGCAACTCTACTCAATTATGCTAGATCTACTCTTAAACATTGACTTTTTCTCCTCTGATTTAAGCCCATTAAACATGAATTAATATCCCGAAAATATTAAAACAGAAGATAAGCACACATAACTAAGAATAAGAATCAAGTATTTATTGCGTAAAACAAAAATCAAATAATAGAATTCATCATAGGTTTCATCCTCCCTAGGTATTTAGGGAATTAGTTCATAATTGTGAATAAAAACATCGCAAAGTCAAAATAACCACAATAAATAAAGAAACTCATAAAAACTTGAAAAGAAATTAAAAAGAAATCTTCAATCTTGATGGAAATATGCTTCAGAGTTGGCTCCAATGGTATTCTTCAAGTTGTTTTCTTCAATATTCTCTAATGGCTCCCTATTCTCTTCTTATATTTGATATTTATAAACTTTAGAATACCCAGAAAGCCTAAAATTTGCATTTTTCTACGTGTTTGGGATGCAAGTTGCAAAAATCGACACGATTTGGCACATTGCCGTGTGTCCAGCCCGTGTGCTCTTGAAATCTTCTTTTTTTCTTGCTTTTCACTCATTTTTGGCTCCTTTTCCTCCCAAATGCTCTCCCAAGTATAGAAACATGAATTTAAAGGATTAAAAGCATAAGATTCACCAATTTGCGTAAATAATCATCTAAAAATGCATTAAGAACGGAGTTAACATATGCTACTTTTATCACTTATCAAATATCCCCACACTTAAGCATTTCCTTGTCCTCAAGCAAAATCCACAACTCACATTAAAGTTAATCTTTCACAACTTGTAATTCTCATCAATAATGTTTCAAAATAATTCAAAAACAATCATGCATTGACAATTCAACTAATAGGGCGCTAAAGATTCAAACAATCCAAGCTAAAAATTTTAAAGTACAAAAACAGAGGTGTTTCCCTTGTAATTACCTTTAATTCAAAATCAACAAGAATTGACATCCTCACTAAATATTCACTCAAAGCACTCAAAGTGTTTAAGGTTCAAAAAATATACACTCAACAGTTGAATAAGAAATGTCATTACCGTTAGCGTGTTTGAAAATCAAATCTCAACCACTATAAAATGATATGACACACCAATCAAGAGGTCTTTAAGAAGTTGTAATGGGGCTTAGGTTAAGGGTGTAGAAAAAGGCCAAAAAAGTTGATTATAATCGAGATCGAGTTGATAAACTACCGAAATAGAAAAAAATAAACAAATGCTGAATTGAAAGAAAACACATCAATCAATACTTTTTTAAGAAATAAAACCGAGCTTCTTAATAAAATATGACATTAGCTATTCAAGCTCAATCAACAAAAAGTTTAATCAATATTTTTTTTCAATTTTTTTAATAAGAATCAAGAAAGAAAATTCAGCAATTCAAACAAAGGAACGTAGTTTGGTAACTATCCAAGTCAAATCTCAATAAAAAGGGAGTCAATGAAACGGGAAAAAGTCACAATGAATTAATGGGTCATGGGTTACCATTAACAGGAGAAAAGGTGTATTAGGCTCAATAGGGTTCACGAAGGGTTAATTAAAAAGGTAGCTTTTTACAGGTTAAGTAGGTTAAACCTAAGTGCCTCTATCATATCAATATATCAAATCAATAGTGCGGTCTCAGTATGCATAATCGAAGCAAGTTCTAGAATAAAAAATCAAATTGACACACTCATAACCAATAATAGAATGAGCATGAAAAATGAACGCACTATAGGCTAAAATTCTTACAAAAAATCTTGGTTTTGATGCCAAACTTGCAAATTTAAAACTTCAAGATAATGAATTTAACAATTTCATGCTTTCGGTAGGTCTGCTACCCTAGCACGCTTTTGTCTGCCATCTCTGGCAAGAGTTCTAGCTATTTTTCTTTTTAGTTTCTGTGGTTTTGTAGCCAGCACACCTTGATTGTTTTTCTTTTGCATTATGAAGAAAGATAACAAAGCTAGAGATCTATATTTGCAACGATGGAAAACAAATTGGCTCAACTTTTGATAAATGAAGAAGAAGACTAAGTTATCCAAATACAGCCAAATCTGAGCAGGGAAAGATCAGGGGAGATTTTTCAACTAGTGTGTTGTTTTTTAACTGTTAGTATCATTCACTTTCCAGCAATGAAGAGTACTTTGGCAAAACTATGGCATCCGATTCAGGGTATTGAAATCCGAGATCTGGGGGATAAAAGGTATTTGCTCCAATTTTTTCACACTATTAGTCATGACTTACAGATCCATGAGAATTTGGTGGTGCAAATGGGGAATTTTTTATGGGATTTTCTAGAATATGATGGATCAAATCTTGGAAAGGAGAAAAGGAATTTCATGAGAATTAGAGTTCAATTTGATGTAAGGCAACCTTTAAAAAGAAAGAAATAAATTTTGTTTTATGGGAGACGTTCATATGTCAATTTTAAATATGAGAGATTACCATTATTTTGTTTCTTTTGTGGAAGATTGGGCCATAGCGATTCCTTTTATGAAGCAAAGATGACACTCGGAGTGGAAGTTGCTGAAATGGACTGAGATTTATCTTTACGAGCTCAGATTCAAAGAGCTCTAACTATGAATAGTATATGGCTACACGAGGATGGGGATGGGACAATGGGCGAAATTGGTGAAAATAATAGAGGAATAGGGAATGGGCAATGGAAAGTAGTAAATAAAAAGGGATTTGAAAAGATTGTAGATCTAATTCTTGGCTTCAGTTTAGAAGGGGCATCATCGGTTTTTGGCCTACGAATGAAAAATGTATTGGTAGATCAGATCCACACTACGATGGACCAAGATCTGGAGGACACATCATTAATAGGAGAGGAGGGAAAGAAGAGATCTAGAGATGAAATTGATGATTTATCAAGAAAAGATGAAGTTAGTAAGATACTGTCTAGAAACAGGAGAATGGTGGAACCGAAACATTTATCATCGACGGCTGTCAAGAGGGAAGCAAACCGGGCACAATGAAAATCTTAAATTGGAATGTCCGTGGTTTGGGGAGATCACAGACAATTCGAAGACTTCGAAATTCGCTAAAGATCTATATAATCCCTAAGTAGTCTTCTTTATAGAGACTAAAGAGAGTTCGACGAAGCTGTGGTTTTGTAAATGGCATTGAAGTTGGTTCGATAGGTACTAGAGGAGGATTGTGTTTGGCATGGAGAAATGATATTAATGTCATGCTTAAAAGTTTTTCCAAAAGACATATTGACGTGATAGTGGAAGATACTGAAATTAATGACAAGTGGCAATTTACAGGTTTATATGGAACCCCATATGCTCAAGATAGAGAAGACTCATGGGCTATTTTGAAAAATGTTTATCATGATGAAGATATCCATTGGTTTGTATGTGGAGACTTTAATGAAATTATGTATAGGTTTGAAAAAAAGAGAGGTCTGCCTAGAGATTAAAGAAGAATGGAATCGTTTTGAAAATCATTAGAGGAATGCCAATTATATGATGTGGGGTTTTCTGGTAGGTGGTTTACTTGGGAGAGAGGAAATTTACCAGAGACAAACATAAAAGAATGACTTGATAGGGTAGTGGCCAATGCGAAATGGATGCTAATGTTTCCCGAGGCAAAAATTCAACATCTGGTTCATTCTTTTTTTTTATCATTGTCATCTTTTAGTCGTCACAAAAAGAGAAGATGAAAGGTGAAAAGGAAATAGTTTTAAATTTGAAGCTTGGTAGACATTGGAGGATTCTTTTGTTGGGGAATGGTAGCAGGAGACTTATTGTAAAAGTTAGATTTTTTAAGAAAGGGCTTGAAAAAATGGGCTGGGCAAATACGAATAAACAGAAAGTGGAGAAAGGAGGTCTTAACAACAAAATTATCAGACTTAGTAAAAGCTGAAAGGGATGATAGGAATTTGGCTAAGTTGATTGACACAAAGATTCAACTAAACTTTGAGATTGAAAAGGATGAATATTGCTGGGAGCAAAGGGCTCTATTGAATTGGTTGAAATCCGGAGATAGAAATACAGCTTTTTTTCATAGCCTAGCAACAAAGAGACGGAGGAGAAATCATATTAATAAGCTAAAAATGAAAGTGGAGGGGAAATAGAAGACTTTCAGGAAGCGAGGGTATTACACAGGCTTATTTTCAAAATTTATTCACACCACAGAATACGATAATCAATGAGCACTTACTTTCGGGTATTGATCGCTGTGAGGATGATATAGAAAGCTTATAGCGCCATATATTGGCGAGGAAATTCGAGAGGCATTATTCGAAATGGGATCTAGAAAGGCACCAGGGGAAGATTTCCAACCCTATTTTATCAAAGATGCTAGAATATTGTTGGGAATGATATCGTCTCTTTTCGTCTACACCTTTTGACTGGAGATATAAAGGTTAGTTCAATAAACTCAACACATATTGTGCTTATGCAAAAAATCACCAACCCTTCTAATATGATATATTTTCGACTGATTAGCTTATGCAACGTTATTTATAAAATACTGGCAAAGGCTATAGCAAACATATTTAGAGGAGTTATTGATAAATGTATTGATGAAGCACAGAGTTCTTTTGTGCCAATATCAGATAATGTATTGTTAGCCTATGAAGTACTACATTCGCTGAAACAAAAGAGATTGGGGAAAAAGGGTTTCATGGCAGTCAAGTTAAACATGAGTAAGGCTTATGATAGAGTGATATGAAATTTTGTTAGGGAAATTTTGAGCCGAATGGGATTTGCTCCAAAATGGATTGACTCTATTATGAAATGCATGTCTATTGTTTCTTATTCGACTGTGGTTAATGGAAATATTGGAGAAATTTTTATCCAACCAAGGGACTTCGACAAGGCAATCCATTGACCCCGTTTTTATTCCTAATTTGTGGAAAGGGCCTATCATGCCTAATGAGACTAGCAACAAGAGAAGGGCTCTTCAAAGGTGTCAAGGTTAAAAGAAGTGGCCCACAAGTGTCTCATTTATTATTTGCCGATGATTGCATATTGTTCGGAGAGGCAACAAGAGGGGGAGTTTGCGTAATTAAGGAAATTTTACGGGACTACAAAAAAGGTTCGGGCCAGTGTGTGAATTTTGATAAACCAACCGTCTTTTTAGTAGAAATACACCAAAGGAAGATAGACAATTGGTGGTTAGTCAACTGGGATTTTGAAGCTCAAACGAATTGGAACGATACTTAGGGCTACTGAGCTTAGTTGGTAGAAGAAAAAGGAATCTTTTCAAGTTTTGAAAGATCAACTAAAACAGCGCATTGATAACTAGAGTATCAGATTTCTGTCTCAAGGTGGAAAAGTGGTAGTTTTACAAGCTATACCGACATATTCAATGGCCTATTTTTTACTACCAAAATTATTATGTGATGAAATGGAAGGTATTATTGCTAAGTTTTGGTGGAAAAAGGGATGTGGGAAGAAGGGACTTCATTGGTGTTCTTGGAAAAACATGTGTTTTTTAAAAGAAAATGGAGGTTTGAGTTTCCAAAATTTTTTCCTACTTAATATTGCGTTATTAGCCAAGCAGGCTGGCACCTTATTAATTTTCCAAATTCGTTATTAGTCAGAGTTCTTAAAGCAAAATATTTTCCGCACTCAAATTTTCTAAATACACAGTTGGGAAATCTACCTTCATTTACCTGGAAGAGCATCTGGGCAGCAAAGGGTCTTCTCCGAGATGGACTTTGCTGGAGAGTTGGAAGAGGAATTGAAATATATATATGGACTGATTGTTGGATTCCAGGGAGTGCAGCAGTTGGTTGGCAAAACAGAGAATAAAATGGTGAATTGCAATTAGTCTCGGATCTAATTGATTGCACAAATAAAACATGGAAAAGGGAGTTAGTCAGCAATACCTTCCAAGCGGATATTGCCCAAAAGATCTTGCAGATCCCTCTGGCAGAAGCAGACCATGAAGATTTTCAAGTATGGAAAGAAGAACCTTCCGGAGATTTCTCAGTACGGAGCGCCTATAAACTATTACAATATACTAGCATGGATCATAATAGTTACTTAATACAGACCGAAACTAAAGACTTCTATAGAAAACTATGTGATTTACAACTACCATAAAAAATTACATTATCAATATGGCGGATCTCCTAGAACTACATCCCTACACTAGTCAACCTTAGATACAAGAGAGTGACCACCAACGTCAGATGTCCTCGCTGTAGCTCTGGAGAAGAGGATAGCCACCATGTCTTTAGACAATGCCCTGCAATCAATGAAATATGGCAAATCATTAACCTTTCTTGGGTTACAACTCATATAAATCAAAATATCTGGGAATGGCTAACCTGGGTTTTCGAAAAGAGTACTAAGGAACAGTGCTGGATTTTTTTGCTACGCCTTATGGTTCATATGGAGCTCACGAAACCAGTATGTCCATGAAAGAAAAACCATTCCAGATAGGGATCTGGCACGAAAAATCAGAAGATACATAATTGAACTAGAAGGAATCCGAGAAAAGAAGCTTACCCCTATTACCGAAAGAACTCATAACCAAATAGGGGCAACAACGAGTACAACGATACAGTTTGATGTAGCCTTCGAGAAAAGAAATTCTAGATCGGCTTCAGGCTTAGTGGTTCGGGACCAGATGGGTGTGTTAAAAGCCTTAAAGACGACTCTCCATGAAAATATATCATCCCCCTTTGCAGCAGAAGCTCATGCAGGATTAGATGCCATCAAGTTAGTAATATCAATGGGTTTAACTTCAGCAACAATAAAGGGAGACTCAAAAATAGTCATTAAGAAATGTCAATCGACAGAAGTGGACAAATCAGTTCTTGGAACGATTATTCGAGATATCCAGAGTAAAAGAACCAGTCTTCAAGAGGTTACTTTCCAGTTTATCCATAGAACAGAGAATGCTCAAGCCCATATATTAGCAAAAGAAGCACTAGAGAAAAGGGAAGAATCATACCTGGTGGGGGAAATACTGATCCACAGAGTAATAGATCCGGAAGGAAGATGGAAAGAAAATCCGGACTGAAATATTTTTGGGATGGAGAAATGAGTAGTCAAGGATAGCAGGTACATGGAAAATCTTTGAGAAAAGCTATCTCTGAACAAGCGCGGCTGTTGACATGAAAAGACGAAAGGAGTAATGCTGGCCAGGCTATTCGATTTGACTGGGAAATATCTATTAGGTTTCCTTTTTTAATTATTTAGTTTCTGCATTCATTTTCCTGTTTTTTTTTTCTTTCAAGAACGGGCTTATTACTAAAGACAAAAAGTATGCCCATTTCCGTTTATTTGTTTATCCAAGTGGACCTGAGCCTAGAAGAAAATTCTGGGTATTTGTTTTTTATGATTTTATTAATGAAAGCCCAGTCAATTCATTTAAAAAAAAAAAAAACTTCAACATAATACTTCAATTTAGGGAAAAAACTTAAAAAAAATTATTTCTAAAAAATAACTTATCATGTTTGACTCTCTCATGTCTTAAAGTCTAAATCAACCAATGCACAAATATCTACAAATTAATCCAAAACAACATCAATAAAAATCCCAAATCAAAAATATTTCACTCTAATTGTAATGCCCCAAAATTTTAAGGTTTGACTATTAGATTCTGTTGTAATTAAATCTCTGTATTTGTGGTTTTGTACACTACTTATGTGATTGAGGTCAGGAGTTCAAGCCGCATCCTTAAGAATTTTGTTATTTTAATTTAAGTTAACTGTTATCTTGGAATGGCTTATTTAAGTTGAATTCAGTGTAAGTTTATGTCAAGAATGAGCCTACTGGTTCATTGGTTAAGCATATGTATTCTGTTAAGTCTCGTGTTCGAATCCTTAAGAAGTCGATAAGAAATTTTTGCCAAATGCTAGAAATCTGCTTGAAAGTTAAAAAGTTAATTAACGTTAGTCTTTTCTTTTTCTTTTTTTTTTAGTTTTCTTTTTTTTTCCTTCTTCGTTACTTTTGTTTTTTTTTGTTTGTTCTTTTTCGTTTCTTTAATTCTTGCTAATCGTGGTCATGAGGAATACGGGATTAACTGAGTTTTGCTGTTAGTCGTTGGTTGGAAGACTATCGAGTAAGTAATTGTCCATTTGTGCGTTTCTACGGTTTTCTTTCATTTCTGTAATGTGGTTTGAATTGGGTATTCTGTGAGATGTGGGAATTTCTGATAAACTGTAACACCCCAAACCCGGGCTAGACGCTATGGCCGAATCTGGTGGTGTCACATTGAAGTATTTTTCGTAAACTGTGCTATCGATGAAAACCCCTTTTCTATTTAACCTCTTTGTGTTATTTTATGATGATTCCAAGACGTGTCATTCATTTTCAGAACGTGAGTGATTATCAAGAAGTTTCACTTTTAAAACGTTATTAATTTTCAAAACATCATTTAATACGGAAGCTTGTGGAATAGGATACGTATTCCTAGTATTTTTGCTAAAACATTTGTCTTTTTGAAAACTTGCGTTTTATCCTACTGCTAGCAGTTATAAATCAAAATGACCAGAATCCCAAATTAAAATAAAATTCCAAAGAGGCCATTATTACAGTAAAATACCCCAAAAATTAAATCAAAATCATAAAATACTAAATCAAATTAGATAGGTCGTGTGGCCACCGCTGAGTCCTCCGTTGCACCGATCCGCCTATGTCTGGGGATTACCTGTACAATTGAAACAGAAAGGTGAGTTTTCGAAAACTCAGTGTGTAATCCCATATAAGCAAGCAGATTTAGAAAAAACACGATGCAGGCCTAAGCCCTTTTCGTGTCGTCATCAATATCAGTTTGGGCTTTAACCCATCTCAGTACAGAATAGTCATGTGTTTGGGCCCTGGCCCATTACAGAATCAATGATCAGTGCAGTAAAAGATTTAAACAGTACACAGGTCCTACCCAGCCGGCCTCTACACTCCATCTCCGTCTAACCCTACACTTCCTGTGGGGATATAATCAACCCACCCATCCTTACACTCAAGAGAGTACCGAATGCGGTACTATACAGTAATATACAGCTGGGCTGCCAGTAATTTAGGCTCGAAGCCTTTCGGTACACTTCCTCCGATCAATATAAGACCCACCCCCATGCAATGCAACATGCAATCATGTCATGAAATACCATGGTGTCATACATGTATTCAGTACAATTTAAATAGCATGCTAAAATACAGTCATACATGTACATATATGTATACCTCACACAGGGGTATAACAGTCATTCAGTCAAGTAGGGGTCCAGGTAAGCTTACCGACCCTACAGTAGGTCCACAGTCGACTCGGGCGACCCGTGCAACCTTAGTAGTTAAATAGTGAAAATGGGCCTACGAGCCCATGATGCTAGCCCATGTGAGCCCACACGCCCGTGTGGCCCACTCGGCCCAAAATGGCCTTGGCCGTATGGATCACACGGCCTGGCCCAATAATTTCCACACACCCGTGTGGTTTGCTCGTGTGGGGCCCACATGCACGTAGGCCCACACAGCCCAGTTCGGCCCAGCCCAAGAATCGCCCATGTCCAGCCTCGTAGATAGCACACCCATGTTCAGTCACACGGCCTACCACACGGGTAGCCGTAAGCCCGTGGGGCGTTGACGATTCACACTTTTCAGTTTTTTGCCGATTTTTTATTGTAGAACAGTGTTTACACACCTGGTTTTGATTCGTCACGAACAGTCGCTCGAGCCTTCACGAACCTAAACTTGACCAATCAAACACCACAATCAGTCATACTTTACGATTAAAAGGAAACCCGAAGCCAACAATCCATCCATAGAACAGTTTAGAGTTACCTTCAATCGAACCACTGTGATTCCCACATCTTAATCTCTAGCGATTGATTAGGAGTTTCCTAAATCCTTCCTTAACTGTCATAACAATTGCCATTAGTCACCAACTTAAGGGTAGAAGAAGAAAGGGCATAAGGATTTAGTCTATAGCACTTACCGAAAAAGAGCAAGAGAATCGAATGATGGAAGAAATTCGGCACTAGCACAGCCCCTCACCCTTGATTTACAGCTGTCAAAAATAGTTAAACAAAAACCCCCTATTTACCAACTTTAAAACCAAAACTTCAAGCACCATTATCACTTACCGAAAAAGTGCGATTAACCGCTGAACAAAATGGAGGCTCAAAAACGTATAAGAGAAAGAAAGAGCAAAGGAAGTCCAAAATTCGGCTAATAGTGAGTGCAAAATTCAGCTAATCAAAGAGCAAGGGAGGAAGAGGAGAGATAGATGACAGCACAGTTTGAGGGAGAACAAAGTCGGAGAAGAAAAGAGAAAAAAACTAGCAAGAAACCTCAGCAATATTCGGCCCTTCAGAAAAGAAAACATACGACAGAAACCATAACCAAAAATAATGAAGAGAAAACCCCAACCAAAATTTTGAGTACAAAGGTAATTCAAATTCGGTTCAAACACTAAATAAATCCCTAAAATTCTCCACAATATCCTCCCAAAAATTTGGCCATAACACCCCACATCCTTCAAACACTCCAACCACCCACAAGCATTAGAATTCTACTGGCACTCAAATACTTACACGGCACCAAGCAAAATAAAACACTTCCCTACATCACCAAGCCTCGAACTCAAGACCTTCAGCACACTGAACACTCCACTTAACCACTAGACCAGCAGGCCCATTCTGTCATGTTTTTCCCATTATTTAATTATAAGCCTACTGTCTAAAGATAGGGGTTTATTCAAATAAAACAAAATTTTGCCTAAGCTAATGCTTGAACTTGGGACCTCTCAGACACTTCCCAGAACACTTAACCACTGAAGCAGACATACATTTGTGTCACAAACATACAAAAATAAATATTAAAGATTTTTGGGGCGTTACAACTCTACTATTCTTAAAGAAAATTTTGGCCTCAAAATTTTACCTGATCAGAAAAGATGAGGATATTACTGCCGCATTGCCTCCTCAGGCTCCCACGTGGCCTCCTCAGAACTATGATTACGCCAAAGAACCTTAACCAGTAGGATGGACTTTCTCCTCAGAACTTTAACATCGCGGTCCAATATTTGGACTGGCTCCTCCTCAAAGGTCAGATCTGGCCTAACCTCGATATCCTCAATAGGAACAACATGCATGGGATCAGAGCGGTAGCGCCTCAGCATGGAGACGTGGAATACATCATGAATCTACTCCAACACTAGATGTAGCTCCAACTGGTAGGCAACTTGTCCCATACGTCTCAGTATGCGATAAGGTCCAATGAATCTGGGGCTCAACTTGCCCTTACGACCAAATCTCAGTACCTTCTTCCACGGAGAGACCTTGAGAAAAATGAAGTCCCCCACAGAATTCTCAATCTCTCGATGCTTCAGATCCGCATATGACTTTTGCCTATCAGATGGCTCTTTTAATCGATCTCGAATCAACCTGACCTTATCCTCAGTATCAGAAACCAATTCAGGACCCAGAATATGGCGCTCGCCCAACTCAGTCCAACACAAAGGAGTACGACAATTACGACCATAGAGCGCCTCGTAAGGTGCCATCTGTATGCTAGATTGGTAGCTGTTGTTGTAAGCGAACTCTGCCAACGATAAAAACTCCTTCCAACTGCCTCAGAAGTCAATTACACAACCCCTTAACATATCCTCCAGTATCTGAATTACCCTCTCAGATTGACCATCTGTCTGAGGATGGAACGCGGTACTGAAGTCCAACCTTGTACCCAGAGCTTTATGGAGCTTCTTCCAGAATCGAGACGTGAAGCGGGGATCCCTATCAGATATTATCGAAACCGGTACCCCATGCAGTCTCACTACCTCAGACACATACAGTTTAGCCAGCTTCTGCAGAGAGTAATCAGTACAAACTAATATAAAATGGGCAGACTTGGTCAACCGATCCACGATGACCCACACTGAATCTTTCTTAGTAGGCGTTAAGGGCAACCCACTTACAAAATTCATAGTCACTCATTCCCACTTCCAAAGCGATATTTTAACTGGCTGCAGTAAACCTGAGGGTAGCTGATGCTCAGCCTTAACCTGCTGGCATGTTAGACATTTACTCAAAAAATCGGTAACATCTCGCTTAAGACCTGGCCACCAGTATAGCTCACAAAGGTCTCGGTACATCTTGTTCCCGCCAGGATGCATAGCATAAGAGCTACTATGCGCCTTTCACAGTATAGACTGCCTCAACTCGGCATCATTCGGTACACAGACTCTCCCACGGAAACAGAGAACCCCTTCGCTATTCAATCCAAAATCTAATGTATTACCACTATCAATCTGTTGGAATCGAAGACCCAGTGACTTATCCTTCAACTATTTACCCTTAATCTGCTCGATCCATATCGGTTTAACCTGGAGTTCAGCCAACAGACTACTATAATCAAATTAACTGAGACGAGCAAACATCGCTCTCAAATGAGTCACAGCCCTTCGGCTCCGTGCGTCGGCCACCACATTGGCCTTACCAGGATGGTATTTAATCGTACAGTTGTAATCCTTTAGTAGCTCAATCCATCTACGATGCCTAAGGTTTATCTCCTTCTGAGTGAGGAGATATTTGAGACTCTTGTGATCAGTGTAAATGATACACTTCTCACCATACAAGTAATGCCTCCAGATTTTCAGTGCGAATACCACTGCGGCCAACTCCAAGTCATGCATCGGATAATTTGCCACATGAGTCTTAAGTTGCCGAGACGCGTACGCAACCACCTTACCCTCTTGCATCAACACACATCCTAAACCGACATGTGATGCATCACTGTACATAGTAAACTCTTTTCTAGGCACTGGCTGTATCAGAACAAGGGCTTCAGTCAGTACGGTCTTGAGCTTCTCAAAGCTCTTTTACTGTGAATCAGTCCAGTTAAACGGCACACCCTTACGTAGCAGCTTAGTCAAGATTGCTGTAATTACAAAAAAGCCCTCTACAAATCGTTGATAGTACCCAGCCAGTCCCAGAAAACTGCGAATCTCTGATACAGTCCTAGGCTGCTTCCAATCTAAGACAGTTTCAATCTTTCGAGGATTGACCCTAATCCCCTCAGCAGATACCACATGGCCTAGAAATGTTACCTCTTTTAACCAAAACTCACACTTACTAAGCTTGGCGTATAGCTGCTTTTCCCTCAAAACCTGTAAAACCACTAGGAGATGTTCATCATGTTCATCATCAGTCTTCGAATACACCAGAATGTCATCATAAAGACTACCACAAACTGATCCAGATAGGGCTGGAACACTCGGTTCATCAGATCCATAAAAGCTATTGGTGCATTCGTCAATCCAAATGGCATTACTAAGAACTCGTAATGACCATAGCGAGTCCTAAACGCAGTCTTGTGTACATCAGCCTCCTTAACTCTCAACTGATGGTACCCAGATCGGAGATCAATTTTAGAGAAAACCAAAGCTCCTCGGAACTGATCGAACAAGTCATCTATCCTCGGCAAAAGGTACTTATTCTTAATGGTCAGTTTGTTCAGTTATCGGTAATCGATGCACATGCGCATGGATCCATCCTTCTTTTTCACGAACAACACTGGTGCTCCCCATGGAGACACACTAGGGCGAATGAACCCACGATCCAGTAATTCTTGAATCTAAGCTTTAAGCTCCACACGCTCTTTCGGTGCCATTCTATAAGGGGCGATGGACACCGGAGTTGTACCAAGAAGGAGCTCAATCCTAAACTCAACTTCACGGTTTGAAGGTAACCCAGATAGCTCTTCAGAGAAGACGTCCGGAAAGTCTTTAACCGTTCTGATTTCTCTAACAGAAGAATCCCCAAAATTTGAAACACCGATGTAGGCCAGATACGCCTCACATCCCTTACGAACCAAATTTTCGGCCCTCAATGCAAAAATCACATTCGACAAGTAGTTTCGACGTTCCCCAATTACAACTACTTCGTTGTCCTCCTCAGTTCTCAATATCACCCGTTTAGTGGTACAATCCAAGTTCACTCGGTGTTTAACTAGCTAATCTATGCCCAGTATCAGATCGAATTCTCCAAAAGGGAGTTCCATTAGATCTGCCAGAAAAATAACTCATTGTACCTCTAAAAGGACGTCTCTAAATAAATTATTAACCCGGACAGACTGCCCCAATGGACTTAATACCGTAATTTCACTCTGAGTACTCTCAACTGGAATTCCCAAGTTTTCAGTAACAGAGCAGGCAACATAGGAATGAGTGGATCATATATCTATCAATGCAGTATAAGGTACATTAAAAATTAAGAATGTACCCGTGGTGACATCTGGAACATCTCCCTCCTCTCGGCAACGTGCAGCATATACAATAGCCGGATTCCTCGCCTCAGTTTGATTAGCACCTCTGTCCGGTGCTCTCTGCCCACGGCCTAACCCATTACCACCTCGAGCCTGACCGCGGCCTCTTAGTGGCTACTGAACACCCCTCGGCGGCTGTGCAGTACTTAAACCAGGAGCTTGAATCTAATCAGGCCTCCGTGGACACTCCCTAATACGGTGCTCCAATGAACCACACCTCAAACATGCCCTACTTCTTTTTAAACACTCGCCCTGATGGCGTCTCCCACAATCAGTATAAGGCTGTTGACCAGTAGCAATCATAGGGGCCCCAACTCTAACCGGCCCATCCACTCTGGCCTTTTTCTTAGGCCTCTGAATGGAACTCGAGGGCTCCGAATCCCTCCTATTCCTACCTCTCTTTTTCACGCTCGCGCTCGGTCGCTTAACCTCTTCAAATGATCTTCGCCTTATCCACTAGTGCAAAGAAAGTCTCGCACCCTCCGTGGAGCTATCGAACTCTTAAGCTATCTCTCGAGGCCGCCCTCGGCGAACACATCGCTCGTGCTCGATCGCCACCATACCTCTCGCATAGCGGCTCAGTTTTAAGAACTCGGCCTCATATTCGACCACTGATCTGTCCCCCTGAGTCAGATTTAAAAACTCTCTCCTCCGAGCATCCACATAACTGGCACCCATGTATTTTCCCTGGAAGGTAGATTTGAAGAATTCCCAGGTCAGTCGTTCCGGCTGAGTGCCCTCCTTTACAGTGAGCCACCACTGATATGTTTCATCTCAGTAGCAAATGAGCAAAGACCCTTTAATTTTTGCTCGGGTGCAATCCGGTCGTCCATAATTCTCTCGTGGCCTCTATCCAAGATTTCACCATGTTAGGGGCAACTCCAAGAATACCCCTAAAAATCTCACTCCATTGGACCGGAGTCGCTTTCAGAATCGACCTCACCCGCATGCAGATTGGTCCCAACGACCCTCTCCGCACTTTAACATGGCTTGGGACAAAGTGCATCGTCCCCGCTTGTTCGATCATAAGACCTGTCTCGATCCACAGTGAAGCGGTGTCTCACCGTTTCAAAATTAGGTATGTGGCCGATGATGAGGACCCCACTCGAGCACCTCTACGGCCTCTACCACGGCCTATTGTACCCCGTCCGTGAGTACCTCTAGTACTCATTGTCTAATCTCGTGTTATCTGTATTAATAGTTTTATGCAGATCCATTTACAGTTTCAGTACTTGTTAATCAAAGTTTTATGCAAAACAGTATAGTAATTCAAAGTCCGTGTTTTAAATAAATCGACCTAACTGGGCTTTGCTACTGATCTTAGTATACACTATCTTAAGTGTTTTTAGTACAGTCCTATCTATAGTAGTCGTAGGATACACTACCTGTAGCAGTTTCAGTTTAGAACATATAACAGTGTCAGTCACAATCATAATGCAGTTTTTAGAGAGAACTTACAGGATCAACGCCAGAGACTCGATGTGCCACACATTCAATAAAACATTTCAAAACACTTCAAATAATTTGAAAATAGTTCTTTAGAATTTCAAGTTTTAAAACCCAATCCACAGCCGAGTTTTGCAACCTGACTCTGATACCACTAAATGTAACACCCTAAACCCGGCCTAGATGCTATGACCGAATCTGGCGATGTCACATTGAAGTGTTTTTCGTAAAGTGTGCTATCGATGAAAACCGCTTTTCTATTTAACCTCTTTGTGTTATTTTATGATGATTCCAAGATGTTTCATTCATTTTCAGAACGTGAGTCTTTATCAAAAAGTTTTTCACTTTTAAAACGTTATTAATTTTCAAAACATCATTTACTACGGAAGCTTATGGAAAAGGTTGCGTATTCGTGGTATTTTTGCTCAAACATTTGTCTTTTTAAAAACTTGCGTTTTATCCTATTTTTAGCAGTTATAAATCAAAATGACTAGAATCCCAAATTAAAATAAAATTCCAAAGAGGCCATTATTACAGTAAAATACCCCAAAAATTAAATCAAAATCATAAAATACTAAATCAAATTAGATAGGTCGTGTGGCCACCGCTGAGTCCTCTGTTGCACCGATCCGCCTATGTCTGGGGATTACCTGTACAGTTAAAACAAAAGGGTGAGTTTGCGAAAACTCAGTGCGTAATCCCATATAAGCAAACAGACAGAAAATAAACACAGTCTGGGCCTAAGCCTTTTTCAGTGTCAGTGTCAATATCAGTTTGGGCTTTAACCCATCTCAGTACAAAACAGTCATGTGTTTGGGCCTTGGCCCATTATAGAATCAATGATCAGTGTAGTAACAGATTTAAACAGTACACAGGTCCTACCCATCCAGCCTCTACACTCTATCTCCGTCCAACCCTACACTCCTTGTGGGGATAAAATCAACCCACCCATCCTTACACTCCAGAGAGTACCGAATGCGGCACTATACAGTAATATGCAGCTGGGCTGCCAGTAATTTAGGCTCGAACCCTTTCAGTACACTTCTTCCGATCAATATAAGACCCACCCCCATGCAATGCAACATGCAATCATGTCATGACATACCATGGTATCATACATGTATTCAGTACAATTTAAATAGCATGCTAAAATATAGTCATACATGTACATATATATATACCCCACATAGGGGTTTAACAGTCATTCAGTCAAGTAGGGGTCCAGGTAAGCTTCCCGACCCTATAGTAGGTCCACAGTCGACTCGAGCGACCCGTGCAACCTTAGCAGTCAAATAGTGAAAATGGGCCTACGAGCCCATGATGCTAGCCCATGTGGGCCCACATGCCTGTGTGGCCCACTCGGCCCAAAATGGCCTTGACTGTGCGGATCACACGGCTTGGCCCAATAATTTCCACACGCCCGTGTGGTTTGAACATGTTGGGCCCATACGGCCCAGTTCGGCCTGGCCCAGGAATCGTCCATGGCCAGCCTCGTCGATAGCACACCCATGTTGGGTCACACGGCCTACGACACGGGTAGCTGCTAGCCTGCGAGGCGTCGACGATTCATACTTTTTAGTTTTTTGCCAATTTTCGATTGTAGAACAATGTTTACACACCTGGTTTCGATTCACCACGAACAGTCGCTTGAGCCTTCACGAACCTAAACTTGACCAATCAAACACCACAATCAGTCCTACTTTACGATTAAAAAAAAACCCGAAACCAACAATCCATTCATAGAATAGTTTAGAGTTACCTTCAATTGAACCACTGTGATTCCTATGGATCTTAATCTCTAGCGATTGATTAAGAGTTTCCTAAATCCTTCCTTAACTATCATAACAATTGCCATTAGTCACCAACTTAAGGGCAGAAGAAGAAAGGGCATAAGGATTTCGTCTATAGCACTTACCGAAAGAGAACAAGAGAATCGGATGATTGAAGAAATTTGGCACTAGCACAGCCCCTCACCCCCGATTTACAACTGTTAAAAATAGTTAAACAAAAAACCCCCAATTTAACAACTTAAAAACCGAAACTTCAAGCACCATTATCACTTACCGAAAAAGTGCGATTAACCACTGAACAAAATTGAGGCTCAAAAACGTATAAGAGAAAGAAACAGTAAAGGAAGTCCAAAATTCGACTAATAGGGAGTGCAAAATTCGGCTAAACAAAGAGCAATGGAGGAAGAAGAGAGATAGACGGTAGCACAGTTTGGGGGAGAACAAAGTCAGAGAAGAAAGAGAAAAAAAACTAGCAAGAAACCTCAGCAATATTCGGCCCTTCAAAAAAGAAAACAATCGACAGAAACCACAACCAAAAAGAATGAAGAGAAAACCCCAGCCAAAATTTTGAGTACAAAGGTAATTCAAATTCGGTTCAAACACTAAACAAATCCCTAAAATTCTCTAAAATATCCTCCCAAAAATTCGGCCATAACACCCCACACCCTTCAAACACTCCAACAGCCCACAAGCATCAGAATTCTACTGGCACTCAAATACTTACACGGCACCAAGAAAAATAAAACACTCCCTTACATCTCCAAGCCTCGAACTCAAGACCTTCAGCACACTGAACACTCCACTTAACCATTAGACCAGCAGGCCTATTCTGTCATGTTTTTCCAATTATTTAATTATAAGCCTACTGTTTAAAAATAGGGGTTTATTCAAATAAAACAAAATTTTGCCCAAGCTAATGCTTGAACTTGGGACCTCTCAGACAGTTCTTAGAACACTTAACCACTGAAGCAGACATACATTTGTGTCACAAACATACAAAAATAAATATTAAAGATTTTTGGGGCGTTACATAAACAATCGTTTGTTTGTCTAATAGGCGGGAATATTGGCAGTAACGAATAGCAACACGATAATTTTCGTGATTGCCGCTGAAGTTTCGGTGAGTTTGGGTTTGTTGAAGGTTTCATGTCGAAACTTTTGGCATAGGCATTATGTGTGTAATCGGGAAATTATGTTGGTTAAATGGCTAGATTGTGTATCTGAATGGTTGTTTTAGGCTTTGAGGATCCTTTGCATTGTTGTTACTTCGAAATCTCTTCAGGTGCGTACCGAAAACCTTGATTTTTGTGAGTTTTGGTCGCAAAAAATGGTGGCTATCGACACCACACGGCCAGGCACACGGGTGTGTGTCCAGGCCGTTTGAGCCACATGGCCATGTGTCAGGCCGTGTGGTTGACCGTGTAACTCACTGTTCCTCGATTTAGGGCCATACGAGTAAGGTACACGGGCATGTGTCCAGGCCATGTGTGACCATATTACTGCAGGGTTCACAAGGGCAAGGACACAGGTGTGTGTCCAGGCCGTGTAACTCTCTGTTTGTGACTTAGGACCACACAACCAGGGACATAGGTGTGTGCTCAGGCCGTGTGAGGCAAATAGACGCGTGTCTAAGCCGTGTAACTCATTGTTTATGTTTCGAAACCACACAGGCAAGGACACAAGCGTGTGTTCAGGCCGTATGGCATATAAATCGATTTTGAATCTTGAGTTTCTAAGGCCGTGTGTGGCCGACATTGATTTTGATTTCCTTGATGTTTGAATGATCTGAGTTTGATTGTATGAGGGCTCTTTGATGCTCTATGATTGACATATGTATGGCATAACTACATGTATGTACTGTGATAGCTATATCTGATACTGGACTGTACTCTATAAAGTGGATATTGTATACTGCATATGTATGGGTTGGGATTCTATGAAGAAGAAAATACTCTAATCTGAACTAGTGGATAAGCCACAGTGCGGGTAACTTTGAATTTGGCACTTTGACGCATACTGGTTTAGCAGCTAAGCTACGACTCTGTAAACATGTCAGACAGACTTTCTATGGTGTGTAGGGTTGGATAGGCATTGAACGCCCTAATAGTATGTTGGGATGGCCGAAGATGGTGTGTAGATATTGGGGGTAGGGAAAACTTGCATATGAAATTAGTCTGTTCTGTAAATGAAACTGAGACTATTTTTACTTCTGTAATTAAACTGTTTTGTATCTGAACTAGAACGACTTCTATTGCTTAATCAAATCTCGGGAATTCAAGAATGCTCTTTCAATTGTATTACACATGAATGAACCTCTCTTATGCACTAAGTTCACAAATAATTATTTTCTGATTGAATTGCAGGTGGTTCACAGACTTGAATGGGTCGGCGTTGCGGGAGCTCGGTCAAAGTTTTATCTTTCTTTTAAATATTACTACTAGGAATTTCGGTATGCTCTGATGTTATGGTATTTATGAAGATTATGTGCTTAGTTAATTGTTGTGATAGATGTTATGTGATGAATGATTTATTTTGACTGCGTTATAATTGTGGTATTTTTAGTATTGATTATGTAACTCTCTGAACTTGGTCTAGATGTCTAGGTCGGGTTTAGGGTGTTACACTTAGTGATATCAGAGCTAGGTTGTCAACACTCGGACTGTGTTAGGGCTCATAATTTGTGATAAAAAGTAGTTAGATAATATTTTAGCATCTGTGTTAATCTGGAACTGAAACTTTAGCAAATGACCGAGCCTCTGACGCCGAACCTGTAAGTATTTCTATTCTGTTATCATAATTGTAGTACTTGAACTGTTATCTGTTTGATGTGAACTGGTGAAATTATTCTGTTGAATGTCTGAACTGATCTGTGCACTCTGATATTGTAGCTAGATTGCTAAAATGAGTTCGCATCTATACTGTCGAACTGCTAAAAACAGTGCCACTCGAAACAAGTGAACCGCTCGAAACAAGTGAACAGCTCAGAAAGGTCCGCTAAAGTGGCAGCAAAAGTAGTGGTAGGGTGACTCGGAGGTGGATAATGAGGTGGATCTTCGTGGTGGAACGAGACATCATCAGTGAAATCTTTATGCTCATCCTGAGGGTCAGAATGAGATAATCAGTATCGAGGAGGATCCACGCCACGTAGTCGCTTGATCAACCTCATATGACTCATACTCGATAACCGCTACGGGGTCATCTGTCCAACTAGTGTAAAGAAGGATAACTATTCAGGAGTGTCGAGGTTGCCGAAATGTCGCGCGAGGTGTGTAACAGCCTGATTTTGGGGCTAGTCAAAACAGTGGTTTCAGAACCACTAGTCTGAGGTCGGAAAAATTATTTTTATTTTTATTATATGTGTTATATTATGATTATATGAGTGCATGAAAATTTTGGTGAATTAATTGTAGTGATTACTTGCTTAATTTTGAAAAAGGACTAAATTGCATAAAAGGTGAAATTTGTGTTCTACTAAACTGAAGTGTCATATAGCTAGAGAACCTTAAATTAGAGGTCCTTAATGTGCAAATAGGCCTTATTTAGGGTGATGGCCGGCCATAGGGACAAAGAAATGACATAGTCAATGGTTAGGTGTAGTATTTTGTGACTTAATTGATAAAAAAAGAAAAAGAAAAGCTATAATCTTTTCCATCTTCTTCTTCCTCCACCGAAAATATCAACAAGAAGAAGGGTTTGGAAACTTGAAATTTTCAGCAACTTACACTCCTTGCAAGTAAGTGATTTTGGTGATCATTTTTTATAATTTTTGTACTTTTGGGACCCTTATAGCATAAGCTAATGAGGGGATTATTTTGCAAAGTGGTTGAGAGTCTAGGGTTTTTCCATGTGAGTATTCATGTGTTTGCTGAAATTTTATGGAAAAAATTGAATCTTGGTTGTTTAATGAACAACTTTTGTGAAAGGATTTTTGCATGAAAAAACCTAATAAGACTATTTTGTAAAAGTTATAAAATGGATAGTAAATGTGTGAAATAATTGGAATGGTGAGTTTCTATAAGAGAGAATATGAATCGGCTAGGCTTGGGTGTGGAAAAAATGAACACATTTCATTTTACAAGCCTAGGGGCAAAATTATAATTTTGTGAAAATCTAGGGGCAAAATGGTAATTTTGCCAAAATAGGAATCTTTGGAGTGATTTGATTAATGTGGTTATTTAATAAGCTAAACATGTCATTATAGATCAAGAAGAACGTGGAATCAACCTTGACCGAGGAAAAGGTAAAGTTTCGGACTAAACTTCAAATTGACATATTTTTATCGAGGTAAGTTTATATGTAAATGATACATCCTTTTTACTTATGTTTTTACATATTAATGTACTATGTGAAATTTGAATGAATATTATTGATATCTATTAAAATGATAGAAAGTGAGGAAATTCTCGGATGAACCTCTGGAATAGGAAAATAATACGGATGAACACCGTGAATAAATGATTATTGGTGGGCTGTGTGTGATACCACCGTATTTATTACTATTGGTGGGTTGTGTACGATACCACTGTGAATATGTGATTACTGGTGGGCTGTGTGCAATACCACCGTGTTATTTATTAATGGTGGGTCAGATACTGAAACCACCGTGTATCCTAGACACTACTCGGTGTTCATCGAGAAACTTTAACTAAGTAAAATTTCGTGTGGCTATGTGGTGACAAGTGCAGGGTATAAGTGCATTTAAATGTGAGCAATGTTTATGATATGTATTTGGAATGTGGTAAGATTTGAAATGAGTAAGAACAACTACGAGGATCTGAGTTGTTCTTGATTGATAAGTATGTGGTATGATGTTCTTTGTTTACATATAGACTTACTAAGCTTAAAGCTTACTCCCTTCTCTTTTCCCTTGTTTTATAGTGTCAAGAAGCCAGCTTGGGATACGGAGACCGTAGGAGGATCACCCACATTATCTACACATTTTGGTATAATGAGATTTACATTGAATTATGGCATGTATAGGGACTTGATTTTTTTGGTCATATGTCATATTGGTTTAGCCAAATGTGTTGGCTTAGGATGATATTTGATTCATTTTGTATAAGGCCATGAGATGTGGCTCTTAATGATCATTTGGATGTAAATTTATTCATATATACATGTATGTGTCATTGCCATTATGATATGGCCTATGATTATTGATGGTTGAATGATGATATGTTGCATGTGATTATGGATGTTTGATAATGGTGAAGCACTTAGTTATGCTATATTAAGTGCCTTGAATTTATATGTATATATTTGGATTAGTGTGGTTTTGATGTTGTGTAGGTTGGTGCAAGTATGGGTAACAAAAAGGCTTGGTATATAGCCTTATTTTGTCTACACGGGTAGATACACGGGCGTGTGGTTTGGCCGTGTGTCCCCCTGCATCCTAAGTTGGCAAAACAGAATGCCCAGTATAACCATACGGGCTGAGGCACGACCGTGTGTCCCAACCGTGTGGAAGACACGACCATATGGCATGGGCATGTGCCCAGGCTGTGTGAAGTCTGCACTTGATTTTAGGAATTTAATTTGCCATATGGCCTAAGGCCACGGGCGTATGTCTTGGCCGTGTGACCTTATTTGTGTGATGATGTCATAAACAGAATATCCCCTATTTTTGATACGCCCTGAAGCACATGCATGTGATATGCCACACGGGCGTGTCCCTTCTCCCACACGGTCGTGTGGACCGTTTTGATGAGAATTTTTTAAGTTTTCCCAGAAGTTTCTAAAATTCTCGGTTTAGTCCCAAACCACTCCTTATGTATGTTTTGGGCCTCGTAGGCTCGTTTAATGGGTGATATGAATGTTTTATGAAAAGTTTTAAATTTGAGTGGGAAGTCATGTCTCGATTTTATTTGATTACTTGCATATAAGTCCGGTAATGCCTCGTACCCTGTTCCGGCGTCGAATACGCGTAAGGGGTGTTACAAGGTGAGTCACGTAAGGGCCTAAACAGATAGGACCCTTCCTACTACGTTCTGTTTGATAGCGGCAAGCTAGGGCGATGAAGTAGGCAAGATCTAAAGTGTGCCCCGTCGCCATGCAAGAAGTAAGTATAGAATGTACTAACGACTCCGGTACTCTCCCTCCGACCGATCAACGTGTGAGCCAATATGGCATGAATATAGCGCAAAGCCGGAGGAAGTGAAGTCGCCTTCAGCCGACTCGGGTCATAAAGTGTCATACTAGCCGTAAGCTCTTTCTAGCATAGAGATGGCGAATAATGGATGTGCCGATATAAAGTGAGGAACCCCTCAACACTCATGAACTCCTCGGTATAGAGTCGTAAGGCAACTCCAAATTCTGGGACACTCAGATGACCCGTCGTACCGCTGAGTTTGAAAGAGATAGTGCGTGGCTCATCGTGGCTCGACATTACATGCTGAAGGATGAATGTCGAACAAAACTCGAGGGTAAGCTCTGAATAGGTGGGCTAGACGATGGAAAAGAAACGGTCCTAAGAAGCTGTAGCAATGAGGGCTCGCACTCTATTAGCTAACTAAATCTACTCCAAGGCTGGCCAATCAATACATCTGCTTAATCCCAGTGGCCGCTGTTGGAGATGCTGATAGAGGTCCTCTTAGGGACCCTGTGAAAATCGGAGACATGGATGTCGTGCATCGGCAGAAAAGTCCGATAATGAGGTCGCGCCCGGAGTCTTCTGCTTTTTTGAAGTCGGGACGACAACCTTGGATTTCCTTCTAGTGTTCCTCATGGTGTGCCTAAGAAATCAAATAGCCCAATATTAGAGAAGTAATAAAATAAGCATCACCAATTAAGCAAACAGAAGGGCCGACGAATCAATGTGCACAGTAAAATACATCACTAACAATCCTCTCATGACGAACATCAAAATCCAAGCTACCTAAATAGAAAATCGAATCTTAAAACAATATGTACTAATACCTAATCATGCAAAAACTAGTTACTAAATTTACTAAGTAGGTATACCAACACACGAAGAATAAGACAAGCACGGAACGAAAATAAATTAGAAGAAACTAAATCAAATACTAATTAAAAGAATAAGAATAATAAGAATAATAATAGTAAATAGAAAAATAACAATAAAATAAATCAAACTAAACACAATAAACAGAAAAAAAACTAAAGTAAAAACAAAAACAAAAATGATAATAAAAAGAAAAAGAAAAAAGAAAACTAAAAATAAAAATAATAAAACAATAATAAATTAATAAAAGAAATAAATAAACATAAGGGGAAAATGGTAGGGGAACCGACGGTGGGGCGAAGCAAACGTCGGTGGTGGGCAACGAGGAAGCGGTGGAGCCGGCGTTAAGGGTCCGACGATAGTGGGTGTTGCGCAGGGTATGGCTGCGATGGGAGAGAAGGGAGGGACGCGGGGTTATGAGGGGTGAGGGGAGGGTTGCGATTTGTTCGAAGGGGGAGAAAAGGGTAAAGGGAAAGATGGAAGGGGGTCGTCGACGACGGGGTAAGAAAGAGGGAAAAGGGAAGAGGATAATCATCCATGGTTTGAGACTAGAGTTTAAATGTTTTGTTCTTGCAGTACAAGGATTACAAACCCAACCATCACTTGTTGAGTTTAAGAATTTGTTTGTTGGTCAAGAAGCGTTAGCAAAGAATATGGGAGGAGCTCCACTGAAAGGGGAGGAGCAAGCGTTCTGTACCAACAAGAGCTTCTGGAATTCCAAGCAGCAAGGTGGATCGAAAAGAAACGAGGATAAGGAAAAGATTTTATTAGATGAAGGGAGTTCTCGTGCAGGGGGAGCTGCGAAGTCCCATGTCAGTGACAGAAAGTTCAGAGGGAGCTGCTACAATTGCGGTAAAAAAGGTCACAAGGTGCACACCTACTAGTTGAAGAAAAATTTCGTGGAAGGTAATGCTGCTACAACAAACAATGAAGTAAAATGAGATGTCAAGACACTGTTTGATGCGGAAGAGGAGATGTCTCTTATAGCTGTAACGTCCAATCAAATTGATTATGAAAACGATTGGATTGTTGATTCAGGCTTCTCAAATCACATGACAAGTGATAAGAAGAAGTTGCAGAATTTGTCAGAGTACAAAGGAAGCCGTGTAGTTGACTGCAAACTTGTTTACAAAAGGCTTACGTGACAATAAGCTCAGAAGTTTGTCGTTAGTTTGGCATGGTGAAAGTTGGTGTTGAGGGGGGAGTGTTGAATATCAACACCAAGTTATTGAAAAATATATTTTGTTAATGTTTATATTGTAAAAAGTTTAACTTTGGTGAGTAGTTTTTAGCTAAGCTTGTCTTTAGTTTGGCATGGTGAAAGTTGGTGTTGAGGGGGAATGTTGAATATCAACACCAATTTATTGAAAAATATATTTTGTCAATGTTTATATTGTAAAAAGTTTAACTTTATTGAGTAGTTTTTAGGTACTAAGTTTAGTCTTAAGTTTTATGTAAGTAGGAAAATGAATCCCACATTATTTAAGAATAAATAAATAAAAAAAACAAGGGATTGTAAATTTATATAAAAACTCATATCACACATTGCTTAGACAAACGAAGATAATGAGACCTTAGGTCTATATAAAGATTTATGCAGTAAATGTTAAGTGCACCAAACCAAATATTGAATCTTTTATTTGGCTTTTTAAATTCTTCTTCTATTTTTATTATTTTAAAGTTTTAAGAGATGTAATTAAATTTTAATTTTGTGATGTCGTGGACCTGAGTGTTCTACGTGAAGCTTCTAACACGTGAATTTCCTCCTCAAGTTTAAGAATGGCAGAAGAGAAGTCAATACGATTTTTTTGCTGCCAATCCTAGATCACCTCATTAACTAGCTTCAATTTAGCGTTTGACACCTAACACCCCAAAGGCCGAAGAGTTGGCAAGACTGCTAGAGACCAAATCATTGAAGCCCTCCGTCTCCATCCACTTATCGAAACAAACGAAAAGGTTGAAGTAGTTATTGATGATGTTGCAGCTGCAATCAAGTCTTATGGCTCAAAAAGTTGTTGATAGATTTGGGTATGAAGCAAAAAAATAAGTACTCATGTGTTTGTGGACAACCAAGCTGCAATTTTCATTGCATATTGAAAAATAAAACGCTTCAAAATTAATTTATATCTTCTGAGAGAAGTGTAAAAGGAAAAAGAACTTCAATTAGTCTACTACATTGCAAAAAGTCAGAATGCAGATATTCTAATTAAAGCTATTCCTAGAAAAATATTCAAGTTTCCATGAGAAAGATTTGGAATTTGCATCTCTTAAGTCAAATGAGGAGTATTGTTGGAATCTACTAAAAATCACAATAAAATTTTAGAATAAAATTAATATTTTCTATTTTAGTTTAAAATTCCTGTTGCTGTTTTGAAGAAAGAAGATATCAGGAAGCTTGATTTACTCTTTTTTAAATTTTATTTTGTATAGACATGGTGTATGAATTAAACACTTATGATTCTATAAAAGTACAGTGTTTAATCACAAAGAGACTAGCTAGAATTAGAGAGATAAAGTGTTTAGAAAGGCTAGTTTTTCAAATACTAATAATCATTTGAAAGCAACATTAATTTTACTTTTCTCCCTTTGTTCTCCGATCTCCCATAGATAAGTATATACAGTATAGCTGTATAGGGAAGTCCCACAAATCTATTCTTTTTGCCAATTGGGCTCATGGGTCATGGCACTGCCTAATAAATAGAAACTTAATATACAATATAATTCCTGTTAATAAAGAATTGGAATCTCAGAAAGTTAAAAGAATAAATAGCAAGCCCACTCCACTTGTCCCTCCTTCCCTTTGTTTTACCCTTAAGAAATTCCCTTTCATCTTTCTTTTTTTATTAGGAAATCAACCCTTGAAAAGTGAGGTTAGAGGGTTTCCCTATCCTAAACTTCCTGTATATGTAGTCCCCTAGCCCTCTAAGCCAAAAAAAACAACACAAACTTCTCCTATACTACAAAAACAATGGCAGGTTCAATAGATCATCTTAAGAAAGTTCCGACACAAGGGTTTCCCTTGATGGATGAGCTATACGGCCGGCAGCTAGCTGAGAAGACTAACCGGCAAGATCCTCTACCGAGAAATCAGGATCATTATCATCATCATCAGAAGCTGGTACCACACCACTATCTTTATCATGGACCTCAAGCTGTCACTGTTGTTCAACAGCCAGTTACCGGCCCAAAACCATGAAAGATGGTATGTTTGTCAAGTCTCCCAAGATCCTATATGCATCAATAAGCAGCAATGATGCAGTTGGATACTATGGTGGGATGCTACTTAATGATATTATGGTAAAACTAAACAAAAACAGCATGGGGCTTTGTGGATTTATGTAAAAGTAATAGTATTTGCTAGATAGTAGATGTAGAGCTCCTCAGCCTGGTTAGTAACACTCATGTATTACTAGCACACAAAGTTAGAATCTAAACTCTTTCGAATTCCATAATTTCATTTTCCAATATACTTCAATTTTTTAATAACCACTATCTTGATAAAAGCAATAATTTCAAGATAAAGTTTGATAAATGGAAAGATTTAAGTACTAAATTGTATAAGGTTGAATTTATATTAAAAAATTGTTTGATATATTAGTAAAAATTAAACATCAAATATAATTATTTTGTTTCATAATAGTAAATCTTGATTTTTGAAAATTAATTATTTCATAATTTTAATATGATTAATACGGTATTATTTATTTTATTTTTAATAGTTTTGGATAAATTTAAAATAATAATTTGAATATTTTAATTTTAAAACAAATGAGAAAATAATTTATTTTAAAAATTAAAATCAACTTAATATTTCCAGCATTATATACTAATCACATTCAACACTTTTTTTTATTAAAAATTTCATATTAAGTAAAAAGTTAATATAATTATCAAACCTAATTAAAATAAATAAATATTGAAATATCAAACACCCTCAAATTTTATTCGGCTTCATTTTTTTTTCCTAGATATATATATTGCAACTTGGGGATTGGAGAAATGCTAAATTCAAACTCATGTTGTTATTAAGGATGACTATACATGAATTAATTGGATGAAATTAATTTCTTCTAGGTTCCATTCAATGAATCGGTAATGATTATAGGAAGAAAGTAACTGAAGAGATTGTAAGGGACTATTAGAGGATGAACAAAAGGCGTTGAGAATATCACTTTCAACGTTACTTTTAGAAATAGTAAGTGCCTTCTTCAAGAACAAATTCCTACTCACTAAACAATGGAACCCCCTCCCTTTTTCAATCTTAACAATGACTTTGAGTCAAATCATACTGGCAGAAAACACTTTACTTTTAAATCAATTAATTAACCAACAAGGATTTTGCTTGTTGGGTATTTGTGTTTGTTGCTCACATCTTATCATGTCCAAATGGGCAGTCATAATGTTTTATATGATAATTTGGATATTATTCCGAGTAGAGGATGCCAATATAGTACTCTTAAGAGTAAAACATTCGAAATAATGAAAAATAAAAATTAAGCTAAAAATCTCTAATATTATTCACTCCGAAGTAAAAAAAAAATCTCAAATGATACTAAGTGTATTTTTTAATTATTTAATTATGAGAAAATATTTAGTACATTATTAAATTCCACAAGTAAGATTAAGAGGTTGACAAATGTCATATAAAGATATAGTAAAATATTTAAAAATAAATATTTTAAATAAAAACACATGTGATGTAACCCAGCCTAGACATTATGGCCAAATCTGGAGATGTTACGTAAAACAGTTGAAAATTCAATTTTCGTAAATTTTGGAAAATGCTGTAAAATTTTATTACTTAAAAGAAACTCCGGTTTACTGGCAAACACATCTAACTTTATTATTTAGTTGAAAACGAAGTTTGCTTACATTTTCTAAAAACGAATACTTTACAGCGGAAATTCTTAGATCGTTATGTTTTGGAATAACCAAGTTTATTTTCTTGAAATCAATTGTTTTGTAGGAAACTGGCATTTTCGATAAAACGTTTTTAACATTATCATGCAAAAATAGAAAATCAAATCCTAAAATCAAAACAGTCCAAATAGTTCAAATATTATAAAACAATTAAATCCAAATTTATACGAATTAAATGAAATAAATTTATTGTAACCGAGCTCTTGTGGCACTGGCCCGCCTAAGTTTGAGGATTACCTGAAAATATCAGTTAAATAAAATATGAGTTTTCGAAACTCAATGCGTAACAAATAACTTAAACAATTAATTTATATCAAACCGATTTAGCAGAATCAAAATCATATAATAGCAGTATAGATATAGACATATATTCCTACCCCCATCCGCTATACACCATCTTCGACCATCCCAATACACCATATGGGGCATAAAACACCCATCCAACCCTATACACCACTTAGTGTCGGTATGACACTTTTCAGAATATTTGCAATAGAGCTTCCAATGTAATAGGCGAGTTATCGTCATTCACAGAAATACTTCATCCACATAGCATAACCCATCCCAAACACAAATACAGATCAGAACAGAAATTAGACATGTTACAGTTATACATGCATAACATAACAGATACAAAGCATACAAAGCATTCTTCGGGGTACTCATAGCCTATCACAAGGTTTACTTATCATATAACGTCTCAAATATACGGACATATATCAGAATATATACTAACAGATGACCGGATTTCATATTTTATAGTCTATTTGATCACATATCGACCCCACGGATGGCCTACAATCGATCAAAATGATGTTTACTACTAGAGGGAAAAACTCAAAATTTTGGGCCCGTACGCTCGTGTGGCCCACATAACCTAAATAGCCAGCTCGTGGACCACACGCCTGTGTGACCCATATGGCCCAAATAGATCAGACCGTGTGACTCACACGGTCCAGCACATGGTCATGTCACACACGGCCTAGCACATGGCCGTGTGGTGTCAGCAGTGCCAAAATCTGACTTTCACCGTTTGTTGTTTTTTGGGTTTCTCGTTACACACCTACTTCGATTTTGATGCAATAACATCCATGAGCCTACCAGAACCAAAATGCACAATTAATACACCAATTCAGTAATGAAAACGATGATTTAAAAGACAAAATCCTCGATTTTTCTCCTAATAACAGAACCAATGAACTAAATCAAACCATCAAAAAACATAATTGAACCTTACCTCTAAACAACAACAATACAACAAAAATTAAAATGTCAGAGGATCCCCAATCGCTTCACGATCTTCACCTAAATTATTCGAATCAATTAGATAGCAAACAATATGAATTCTTCTACTACAACCATGAAATCCAAACCCCCAAAAATGCCCAACAAGCAATTCAACAAAAGAATTAAAAAGAGATAAATAAAGCTCACCTCTAAAGACCGATGCCCACCAAATCAAAGCAACAGAATTCAAGGTCAATTGGAAATTGTAAAGAAAAGTATTTTAGGAATTTAGCTAACAAGAATGGCACAAGAATAGACAAATGAATGGATGGTAAAAACAAAAACAAAAAAAAAACAAAAAAGAGAAGAAAATAAAGAAATAGTACGTGTGGGTAGCAACCAAAAAACAAAATACAAAACATGGGTATATGAACGTTTGGAAAAAGAAAAGAAACGTGAAAAAATTCATAGGAAATCTAATGAGTATTTTTAAGGATAAAAATCCAAACACTATCCCACTACTAACCACTCCCTACATCTCAGCATTACAATTCCACCCAACCTCAATTACCTAACCGGTACACCCACAAAGAAGCAAAAATATAAATGTTTTGCATACCCAGAGATTCAAACCAGCGACCTTCAACCCACACCAAAGACACACAACCACTGAAACAAGTACCAACGAATGACAAAATTCAACAAATCAAAAGTTTAAGACTTTGGGGCGTTACAACTCTCCCCTAAAAGAAATTTTGGCCTTGAAATTTTCCAGACTTGAACAAATGAGGATATTGCTGTCGAATCGAGTCCTCAGGTTCTCACCTAGCTTCCTCAGTACTATGATTTTGCCATAGAACCTTTATCAAAGGAATAAACTTCCTTCTCAAGACCTTAACATCTTGATCCAGAATTTGAACCAGTTTCTCCTCAAATGTCAAATCGGGTTTACCTCAATCTCCTTAACAAAAACAATATGAGATGGGTCAGATCGATACCGCCTTAACATAGAGACGTGGGACACATCGTGAATTCGGTACAACTTTGAAGGTAGCTCTAACTGATAAGCAATCAGTCCCGCACGTTTTAGAATCCAGTAAGGTCCTATGAACCTAGGGCTCAGCTTGCCTTTACATCCAAACCGAAAGACCTTATTCCACGGAGATACCTTAAAAAAGCATAATCACCCAAGAATATTCGATATCTCTCCTTTTCAGTGTAACACCCCATACCCTGTAACACCCCAAACCCAACCTAGACGTTATGGCCGGATCTAGCATGTCACATCGAAGGTTGTTTAAAAGCTACGCGTTCAAATAAACCTTTCCTCAGTTTAAAAACTTTATAAAAACTTCGAATTTCGTTGCTTACAAAATATGATTAGCTCAAGTTATATGCTTGCAAAGATGTTATTATTTTCGAAAACTTTGTTTGATTGCGTAAGTCCGGTTTAAGTAGTCATGCAAAACGTGATATTTTGAAAAATCGTAATTATTGTTTTAAAACCCGTGTTCAACCGCTTAACGATTCATAACCAAATGCAATACCAAATGAAAGTTTTAAAAGAAAATTCCAAAGGCCTTTTTACATAAAATATTACCCCAAAAATAATATAAAATAAACTAAATCCAAAATTACTAAGTTTCGTTAAGAAGCAAATTCAATGCATGGCCACCTCCGAGTCCTCCATGGCTCCAAATCCTCTAACGCTGGGGATTACCTGTACGGTTAAGAGAAAGGGTGAGTTACAAGAACTCAGTGTGTAATCCTCTGTCACAGTCATAGTCTAGGCCAAAGCCCATGCAGTATCAGTTCGGGCCTTAGCCCCAAAATCATGGTAATGCAAACAAAAATGCAGCCCAACCCAATCCAACCATCACACCACCCGTACCAACCCTACACACCATGTGGGGACCAAGTCAACCCACCCAGCCCTACACACCAAAAGCACAGACGAGCTGCTAATATCAATGCAGCAAAGCTACCAGTAATAGTATACGTGACTGAGCCACTAAAATCAGTATAACGTGGCATAGCCACCAGTACAGTACTTCCTCCATAAGCATAACCCAACCCAATGCAACGTGCAGTGACATAATAAAATGATATATGGCATAAATTACCATCACAAACAATTAAACAGGGTACGCATACGACACTAGATCTACCACCAGGGGTATAATGGTCATTTGGTCGATAGGGGGTAAAACGATAATTTACCCCTCAGGGGTATTCCATTAATTTTACCCAACGAGTGCATTTCAATAATTTCACCCTTTAAGGGTATTTCCAGTAACTTTACCCGCCGAGGGTATTTCAATAATTTACCCACTAAGGGTATAATGGTAATTTCTACCCCTTTGGGGGTACTTCGGTAATTTTACCCATCGAGGGTATTTCGGCAATTCATCCACTAAGGGTATTTTGGTAATTCACCCACTAAGGGTATTTCGGTAATTTGGCCACCTAACGGCCTTTCCGGAGGCCCACTATCGCCTCGAGCGACACAAGTTCCCTTTTTGGTCAAAACGGTGTAGTTGGGCCTAAAGTCTAATTTCGGCCCACACGCTCGTGTGGCCCATTCTGCTAGTTTTCAACCTCGATTTTGCAGACTTCGCAGCCGTATCAGTCATTCAAAAATTTTCCATCGGTCTTGCTCATGTGGGCCCGTGAGCCCATTGGGCCCACTTAGCCCGTTTCGGCTCGATAAGGCCTATTACGGCATCAGATTCGCGAGAGTGTTCGTGACACTCTCAACGATCTACCGCCATCACTAGTGGCTCAGTTTATCACTACAAGCACTTGCATGCTCGAACGCCTCGGTTGCCGATACTTCGGCTTTTCGGCATTTCGGCTTATGCCCAATCACAGAACAACACATTATCACAAACAATGGTGTGAGATTACACACCTGATTACGAGTTGTGTTTTCCAACGCTTCCAAAACACCTATAGTGATAGTTGATAACAGGTTAGTCTCCACTTTGATAAACGTAACTAGAAACACTTACTAGGCTAACTCCACTTACCACAATGCGATTTCCTTCAGTGCACCAAGTTTTTGGCCCTATCCCTTAACTACGGAAATCAAGACCCTAACATTGTTTTGAAGAACAAAAGCGTGTTAGACAACATCCAACATTTAGTCTCCACAGAGAAAGAGAGAGACCGAATTTCCTACCCAAGCAGTCACAAGAACATCTTCATAAGAACGTAGTCATAAAGAGTTTGAGTTTCTTTACCCTTACCAAAGTACCACAAAATCGAAAGTTGTCCAACAAGGGGTTTCGGCTCTCACAAAAGAGAACAAACATGATTCGAGATGGAGAAAAGTAAATAGATTCGGCCTAGACAATAAAGAGTTAAGACTGAGTGTTTCGGCTTTAGTAGAGAAAAGAGAGAAAAGCAAAGAAAATAAAGGGAAAAGAAAATGTTACCTTGGAACCAGAGAAGCACCAAATAGGAAAGGAAGATTCGGCAGCAAAGGATAACAAACAATGATAGAATGAAGAGAAGAAGATGGAGGAAAGAGGCTTAACGGTTCACTGAACGACCATAACAAAAAGGATGCAGAAAAAAAGAGGGAATAAGGTTGAATTCGACACTTAGCAGAAGAAATGCAAGAGGAAGAAATAGAGATGAAAGCAAAGTGAAATCGGTAGAAGTCAGAAAAGCAAAAAAAGACCCGAAATGATGGTGAACTAAAACCCCAAAATGCAAAACTCACAAGAAAGACCAAAGGGATTCGGCACACTCTCACAACATCAACCGAAAATGCACTCCACTACTAACCGTTGGCCGAATTTCTTTATTCACTTCTCCACATTCGACCAACACCTCCACACACTCCACTTCCTTGATTTTCTCCACCTTTCTCTCCTACACTTACTCTCCTTCACCCATTTTAATTATTTGACCAAGTCTCCAACCAACCTTGTAGAGTTTGATCCCAACTCTGCTTCCTCCTCTCCTAAAGCATAAAATAAAATCCCTCATTTGTAACCTGTGGGATTCGAACCCCTTCACTCCATGCTCTCCACTTGACGCCACACCACTCTACCATGTGCTATATTTGTGTTAGCAAAACACACTTTAATTTACATAAGTCCCGCTTTCAACAGCCCTATCCACTAAAGAGTCAAAAACCAAAAATTTTCCAGGGCTCAGACTCGAACCCAGGCCTCCCTAGAACCCCCAAACACCCTCAAATAACCTGTCGAGAAAGCACAACATGCAATTATGCAAAAATCACAAACCCCTAATTTTTGGGATGTTACAATTCTACCCCCCTTAAAGAAATTTCGGCCTCGAAATTTACCTGATCAAAAGAGATGAGGGTACTGATGTCGCATTGCCTCCTTAGGCTCCCAAGTGGCTTCCTCCAAACCGTGATTACGCCACAGTACCTTGACTAATGGAACAGATTTCCTCCTTAGCACCTTAACATCACAGTCCAAAATCTGCACCGATTCTACTTCAAATGTCAGATAAGATCTTACCTCGATCTCCTCCACCGGCACTATATGAGAAGGATCCGAACGGTAGCGTCTCAGCATAGAGACGTGGAATACATTATGTATCCAGTTTAACTCAGGAGGCAGCTCTAGCTGATAGGCGATCGGTCTAACCCGTTTTAATACGCGGTAAGGTCCGATGAATCTGGGGCTTAACTTGCCCTTTCGCCCAAACCTCAGAATCTTCTTCCAAGGTAAGACTTTCAAGAAAACATAATCCCCCACTGAGAACTCGATTTCTTTACGCTTTAAGTCAGCATACGACTTCTGCCTATCAGATGCTTCTTTTAATCTACCCCGGATCAACTTCACTTTCTCCTCAGTTTCTGAAATTAGCTCTGGACCCAACAATCGTCGCTCACCCAATTCTGTCCAACAAGTAGGGGTACGACACCTACGCCCATATAATGCCTCGTATGGTGCCATCTGCATGCTGGATTGGTAGCTGTTGTTATAAGAAAATTCTGCCAACGGTAAATAGTCCTCCAAACTGCCCTTGAAGTCAATCACATAGCTTCTCAACATGTCTTCCAAAATCTGAATTACCCTTTCCGATCGACCATCGATCACGGATGGAATGTTTGTCTTTGAAATCCAACCTTGTACCTAGAGCTTCATGTAACACTCTCCAGAACCGAGATGTGAATCTAGGGTCCCTGTCTGAGATGATAGACATTGGCACCCCATGCAACCTTACAATCTCCACCACATACAACTTTGCCAATTTCTGCAACGAGTAATCGATGCGAACCGGTATGAAGTAGGCAGATTTGGTCAGCCGATCCACAATTACCCATACCGAATATTCCTTGGTAGGTGTCAGGGGTAGCCCACTAACAAAATCCATGGTTACTCTCTCCCATTTCCAGAGTGGAATTTTCACCGGTTGCAGTAATCTAGAAGGTAGTTGATGCTCTGCCTTCACTTGTTGGCATGTCAGACACTTACTTACGAAATTCGTCACCTCACGTTTAAGTCTTGGCCACCAATACAGTTCACGTAGATCTCGGTATAATTTGTTTCTACCAGGATGCATAGCGTATAGGCTACTATGCGCCTCCTGCAGAATCGATTGTCTTAACTCAGAGTCCTTCGGTACACAAACTCTTCCACGGAAACATAACACCCCTTCACTATTCAGCCCAAAATCCTCAGTCTCTCCTTTCTTCACCTGTTGGAAACGAGAAACCAACTACTCATCCAACATCTGCTTTTCTTTAATCTGATTGATCCAAGTCAGTTTTACTTGCAGTTCTGCTAACAAACTTTCATCCTCAAATAGGCTAAGACGAGCAAACATTTCTCTTAGATCAGTTACCACCTTACGACTTAGTGCGTCTGCTACCACATTGGCTTTTCCCGGATGATACTCGATCGAGCAATCATAATCCTTCAGCAACTCTATCCACCTCCGTTGCCTAAGATTCAACTCATTTTGGGTAATAAGATACTTAAGGCTCTTATGATCGGTGTAGATGATAGACTTTTCCCTATACAAATAATGTCTCTATATCTTTAGTGCGAACACTAATGCAGCTAATTCCAAGTCATGAGTGGGGTAGTTCACCTCGTGCAACCTAAGCTGACGAGACGCATAAGCCACCACCTTCCCTTCTTGCATTAGCACACAACCCAAGCCCGTGTGCGACACATCACAGTAGACAACGAATTCTTTTCCCGCCTCTGGCTGAATTAATACCGGGGCTTCAGTCAGAATCTTCTTTAGTTTCTCAAAACTCTCTTGCTACTTATCAGTCCAAACAAACGGTAACCCCTTACGCAGTAACTTAGTTAGGGGTGCAGCAATCAATGAAAACCCCTCAACGAACCGCCTGTAGTACCCGGCCAAACCCAGAAAACTTCGGATCTCTAATACTGACTTCGGTGGCTTCCAATCCAATATGGCCTCAACCTTCCGAGGATCAACCCTAATCCCCTCGGCAGACACAACATTACCCAAAAATGTCACCACCTTCAGCCAGAACTCGCACTTGCTGAATATGGCATAAAGTTGTTTTTTCCTTAATATCTGCAGAACAACCCGAAGATGTGAATCATGCTCCTCCTCAGTTCTTAAATACACTAGAATATCATCTATGAACACCACCACGAATCGGTCTAGATAGGGTTGGAAGACCCGGTTCATCATATCCATGAAAGCAGTTGGTGCATTCGTTAACCCAAACGGCATGGCCAGAAACTCGTAATGTCCATAACGAGTTCGGAATGCAGTCTTGTACACATCTGCTTCTTTAACCCTTAACTGATGGTACCCCGACCTTAGATCTATTTTAGAGAAAACTGAAGCTCCTCGTAACTGATCAAACAGATCATCTATCCTTGGTAGCGGATACTTGTTCTTAATCGTTAGCTTGTTTAACTGACGGTAGTCAATACACATACGCATTGACCCATGCTTCTTCTTCACGAACAATACCAGTGCTCCCCACGGAGACACACTCGGTCTGATAAATCCTCGATCCAGAAGCTCTTGGATCTGAGCCTTTAATTCCACCAGCTCCTTCGGTGCCATCCTATAAGGGGCGATGGACACCGGAGCCGTTCCCGATAACAGCTCAATGCCGAATTTAACCTCGCGATTTGGAGGTAACCCCGGAAGCTCTTCAGGAAATACGTCCGGGAATTCCTTTACGGTCCTGACATCCCCAACTGACAAACTCTCAACCTCAGATGTGCTGACATAGGCTAAAAATGCCTCGCAACCTTTGCGAACCAGCTTCTCGTGTAACACCCCAAACCCGGCCTAAACGTTACGACCGAATCTGGCATGTCACATGAAAGGAATGTCTAAAAACTGTGCATTCGTTAAAAAGCTCATATTTTTTATACTTGTGGTGAGAAATCGAGTTTAAGTAATTTTGAATAAGAAATGGTTTATTATCATTTTAGGAAAATCCCATATTGATCATTTAATAATAAGCAATAAACAAATTGAAAGTCAAAACCAAATAAAATACCCAAGGCCTTATTACATAACAAAAACTCAAATAAAAATAAGTCCAAATAAAAGAAACGAATTTACGAGTAAACATATGTATAGCCTCCACGAGTCCACCTCGGCTCCCAAATCCGCGATCTAATGATTACCGCAAAATTAAACTAAGGGGTGAGTCATCGAGACTCGGTGTGTAAATCCCCATCCAACAGTGCCCTTACACAATTTCATATGAAAATATGCATATCATGCACCCAAACCTAGCCATCCGCAACTTCTTTTTCTACCCCGTGTGGTACCAAACCACCGGTGGTGCCAAACCACCGTGTCCAAGGACACGATATTCATCAATATTGTGGTGCCAAACCACCGGTGACTCGAAAGTCACGAATAATAGTGATGGGGCCAACCCATCGTGTGATACCAAATCACCGGCGCCAATCTCGTTGTATTATCTCGTGGGGCCAACCATCGTGGTACCAAACCACTGGGGCGAGACGCTATGAGGTGCCAAACCTCGGTGTCCGGAGACACGAATGTGATACCAAATCACCGTGACTCAAAGTCACTAATAATCCATCTGTGGGGCCAACCCACGTGTGATACCAAATCACCGGGCGACGATCCCATATCTCAAAAGTGGGGCCAACCCACGGTGGTGTTAACCACGTGGACGAGTCGCTATGAGGTGCCAAACCTCCGAGAGGTGCCAAACCTCCGGTGACCGTAGTCACAATGTGGTACCAAACCACTGGTGCCCGTCGACACGAATATCACCGCCTCCTCCACTCATATAACCCATGCAATATGACATAATAATTGCGTGTATGCGTTATGTCATGTATGCTAGACATA
The DNA here is from genome assembly GCA_025698515.1 of Gossypium sturtianum. Taxonomy (NCBI): domain Eukaryota; kingdom Viridiplantae; phylum Streptophyta; class Magnoliopsida; order Malvales; family Malvaceae; genus Gossypium; species Gossypium sturtianum. The sequence continues at coordinate 123,322,929 of CM046952.1, forward strand.
TATCAAATATAAGTATAACATGAATTACCATCATAATCGAGATAGACATAAAACAACATAATCACCCTAATCAACCTCTAAGGGTATAACCGTAATTTTACCTACCAAGGGCATTTTCGTAATTTACCCACCAAGGGTATATCGGTAATTTATCCACCAAGGGCATTTTCATAATTTACCCTTCAGTGGTATTTCAGTAATTTACCTACTAAGTGTATTTTCGTAATATACCCTTCAGGGGTATTTTGGTAATTTACCCACCAAGGGTATATCGGTAATTTACCCACCAAGGGCATTTTCATAATTTACCCTTCAGTGGTATTTCAGTAATTTACCTACTAAGGGTATTTTCGTAATATACCCTTCAGGGGTATTTTGGTAATTTACCCACCAAGAGTATTTTCAGTAATTTCGTACCTGGAATGGCCTTTCCCAAAGGCCCAAATGTCACCCCGAGCGACTCAGCTACCATTTCCGGTCGTACCGGATGATTGGGCCTAAAACTCGATTCCGGCCCACACGCTCGTGTGGCCCACCTAGCACAAATCTAGCCATGTATATAAGTTCCACCTAGTCTAGTTCACTATATACTACACAATCGCACAATTTACTCATAGGGGCCCACGGGCCCATGGGCCCACTTCGCCCATCGCGCCCAAGCCCCCCCAACCCACAAGAATACTACCGATGGCCTCAACTATCACGTCGAAGCCCGCGACGTGCGCTCGCGACGCTCGTGTGGCTACTATTGCCGTGGCCGCACTTCGGCATTTGCCGCTCTACAACTAGAGTAGAGAGTTACACACCGATAGGACTCTCGTGTTAATCCGCGCTCCGACCACTCCGTGCCCAAACGCCTTCCAAGGTGTGTCAACCTCCTCCTGGAATGCTCTTTATATAGCTAGCTCTTCACCTTCCTTCTTTGTATCTTTCCGATGTGGGATCCCTTCGTCGATGAGAGTTTAAATTCAATCAAACTCTTCCGTCTGCATCATAAAATAAATACTCCCTTGCTTCTCATGAGATTCGAACCTGTGCTCCTTGCAACATAATCCACGCTGCTAGCCACTTGGCCACAAGCTCCTCTTGTGTCTTAAACCATGCGCAACTAAATATAAATCTATAGCCAAATTACGAGGTCCAAGTAAAAGAAAACCAAAATACAAAAGCCAAGACTTGAACCTTGGACCTCCTTCCTTCCTTGTGGCGTCACCCCTTGTCCCTTATGTGGCGTCACTTTGCCACTACACCACACACTCCACTTGTGTCATTTTTCCCACATTTTATTCTTAAGGCCTACCGCCAACTTCCAGGTTTTTTTCACCTAAAACCAAAATTTCCCCAAAGCTAATATTTGATCCCGGGATTTCATAGAAGCCCTCTAACCTTCCAAAATAACTTACCTAATAAGTCTAACTTGCATTAATGCCGTTCTCAAAAAAATTAAAATCAAGGCCCATTGGGCCCAATCCTACTAGGCCCAATTTCGGGATGTTACATCTCGGCCCTTAACACTGAGATTACATTGGAAAAATAATCCCTTCGCTCCCCTATTACAACCACTTCCTCATCCTCCGAAGACTTCAATTCCATACGCTTAGCAGCGCAATCCAAATTTGCATGGTGTTTCACTAACCAATCCATGCCCAGAATGAGATCAAACTCGCCAAACGGCAGTTCCATCAAATCTGCCGGAAAGACAACCCCTTGAACCTCTAGAGGCACATCCCTAAACAATTTATTCACTACTACCGACTGTCCTAAAGGACTAACCACCGACATCTCTTTATCAGCAAGTTCGCATTGTATACCCAAAGTTCCAGACACAGCACATGCAACATACGAGTGTGTAGACCTAATATCAATTAAAGCAATACATGGTACATCATGAATGAGGAACGTACCAGTTATGGCGTTAGGTGCGTCACCATCCTCACGGTGCCTAGCAGCATAAACCAACCCTGGCTATCTCGCCTCTATGTTACCAGCACTTCTACCCGGTGCTCCGCGACCTCATCCATACCCATTTCCCCCTCGGCCTGGACCACGACCTCTCGGTGGCTGTTGACCACCTCTCCCTGGCTGAACATATCCCTGACACGCAGCTTGCATCTGACCCGGCCTCTGCGTACAGTCCCTAACCCTGTGATCTCTAGACCCACATCTGAAACACGCCCCAGTTCTCTTCCAACATTCACCTTGATGAGATAACCCGCACACAGCGCAAGGCTGCGGTCTTCTAGTAACCATCAGAACTCTAGTTCGGACCGGCCCATTAAATCTAGGCCTCTTATGAAATCCATCTGAAGAACTTGAAGGCCTAAAATCTCTCTTATTCCTGCCCCTTTCTTTCTCACGGTTTTGACGCTCAGAGCGTTTCACATCTTCAGAAATCTTAGCCTTCTCGACCAGGGCAGCGCAGTCTCTTTCCCTCTGTGGGGCTATCAGTACCCGCAACTCATCCCGAAGACCATCCTCAAATCGCACATAGCGCTCATATTCTGTTGCAACTATACCCCGAGCGTACCGGCTCAAGCGCAGGAACTCCGTCTCATACTCTGCCACGGACCTATTCCCCTAAACCAGATTCAAAAATTTCTTTCTCCGGGCGTCCACATAACTTGCCCCGACATACTTCCCCTGGAAGGCCGTCTTAAAGAAATCCCATGTTACACGGTCGGCCTGCGTGCCTTCCCTCACGGTCAGCCACCATTGATATACCTCATCTCGCAGTAGTGACACTGCTCCTTTCAATTTCTGTTCTACTATGCAATCCAGATCGTCCATGATTCTTCTACTGCCTCTAACCAATATTCCGCTACATTCGGGGCTACACCAGAGATGCCCCTAAAGATTTCTGCCTCATTTGATCGAAGCCGCTCAGAAATTGACCCTTGGGCCACCGACCCAGTACTCGTTCCAGCCACTCTTTCCAAAACCCGTAGCATTACTTGGGACAAAGCATCATCCCCTCCGGTGCATTCATGAGACCCCGTCTCAGTCACTGGCGATGCCAGCACCTCCCTTTCGGGCATATGCCCTGATGCTGAGGATCCAGCCCTAGCACCCCGGCCTCTACCACGGCCACGTGTACCTCGTCCGCGTCCTCTTGTACTCATATCGGTGTAACGTATTAATCTGTTTAAGAGTTTTATGCATCAGCTTATCGTTCAAGTAATTATTAACAAATGTTTTATGAAGGAACAGTAATATGAGTAGTTTCCGCAGATCGATTTTACTAAAGTTTCAGTCTCTATAGTCTCAGTTTCCCTAACCAAGAGTTCGGTATACCACTACTATCCCTAGTAGTTTTTCAGCACAATCACTATAGCATATAACCAAGTATAAGATCAGGGAACTTACGGGTTTGGTGCCGGAGACTCGGTGTGCGATACTTCCAATAACACTATCACTTTTCCTAAACCAAAGTTTAAACAGATTTGGAAAAAATTTTCAAACCAATTCCACAGCCGAGTTTTGCAACCTGGCTCTGATACCATTAAATGTAACACCCCAAACCCGGCCTAGACGTTATGGCCGGATCTAGCATGTCACATCGAAGGTTGTTTAAAAGCTACGCGTTCAAATAAACCTTTCCTCAGTTTAAAAAATTTATAAAAACTCTGAATTTCATTGCTTACAAAATATGATTAGCTCAAGTTATATGCTTGCAAAGATGTTATTATTTTTGAAAACTTTGTTTGATTGCAGAAGTCTGATTTAAGTAGCTACGAAAACGTGATATTTTGAAAACCGTAATTATTGTTTTAAAACCCGTTTTCAACCGTTTAACGATTCATAACCAACAGAATTACCAAATGAAAGTTTTAAAAGAAAATCTCAAAGGCCTTTTTACATAAAATATTACCCCAAAAATAATATAAAATAAACTAAATCCAAAATTACTAAGTTCCGTTAAGAAGTAAATTCAACACATGGCCACCTCCGAATCCTCCACGGCTCTAAATCCTCTAACGCTGGGGATTACCTGTACGGTTAAGAGAAAGGGTGAGTTACAAGAACTTAGCATGTAATCCTCTGTTACAGTCACAGTCTGGGCCCAAGCCCATGCAGTATCAGTTCGGGCCTTAGCCCCAAAATCATGGTAATGCAAACAAAAATGCAGCCCAACCCAATCCAACCATCACGCCACCCGTACCAACCCTACACACCATGTGGGGACCAAGTCAACCCACCCAGCCCTACACACCAAAAGCGCAGACGAGCTACTAATATCAATGCGAAAGAAAGTCGCGAAGCTTGATATCGTGGTGAGCCACTAAAATCAGCATAACGTGGCATAGCCACCAGTACAGTACTTCCTCCATAAGCATAACCCAACCCAATGCAACGTGCAGTGACATAACAAAATGATGTATGACATAAATTACCATCACAACCAATGAAACAGGGTACGCATACGACACTAGATCTACCACTAGGGGTATAATGGTCATTTGGTCGATAGGGGGTAAAACAGTAATTTACCCATCAGGGGTATTCTAGTAATTTCACCCAACGAGGGCATTTTAGTAATTTCACCCTTTAAGGGTATTTTCGGTAACTTTACTCGCCGAGGGTATTTCAGTAATTTACCCACTAAGGGTATAATGGTAATTTCTACCCCTTTGGGGGTACTTCGATAATTTTACCCATCGAGGGTATTTCGGTAATTCACCCACTAAGGGTATTTTGGTAATTCACCTACTAAGGGTATTTCGATAATTTGGCCACCTAACGGCCTTTTCGGAGGCCCACTGTTGCCTCGAGCGACACAAGTTCCTTTTTTGGTCAAAACGGTGTAGTTGGGCCTAAAGTCTAATTTCGGCCCAAACAGGCCCACACGCTCGTGTGGCCCATTCTGCTTGTTTTTACCCTCAATTTTATAGACTTCGTAGCCGTATCAGTCATTCAAAAATTTTCCATCGGTCTTGCTCATGTGGGCCCGTGAGCCCATTGGGCCTACTTAGCCTGTTTCAGCTCGATAAGGCCCATTACGGCCTCAGATTCGCGAGTGTGTTCGTGACACTCTCAACGATTTACTGCCATCACTAGTGGCTCGGTTTATCACTATGAGTGCGCACATGCTCGAGTGCCTCGGTTGCCGATACTTTGGCTTTTCGGCATTTCGGCTTATGCCCAATCACAGAACATCACATTATCACAAACAATGGTGTGAGATTACACACCTGATTACCAGTTGTGTTTTCCAACGCTTCCAAAACACCTATAGTGATAGTTGACAACAGGTTAGTATCCACTTTGATAAACGTAACTAGAAACACTTACTAGGCTAACTCCACTTACCACAATGCGATCTCCTTCAGTGCACCAAGTTTTTGGCCATATCCCTTGACTACGGAAATCAAGACCCTAACATTATTTTGAAAAACAAAAGCGTGTTGGACAACATCCAACATTCGGTCTCCACAGAGAAAGAGAGAGATCGAATTTCCTACCCAAGTAGTCATAAGAACATCTTCATAAGAACGTAGTCATAAAGAGTTTGAGTTTCTTTACCCTTACCAAAGTACCACAAAATCGACAGTTGTCCAACAAGAGGTTTCGGCTCTCACAACAGAGAACAAACGTGATTCGAGATGGAGAAAAGTAAATAGATTCAGCCCAGACAATAAAGAGTTAAAACTGAGTGTTTCTGTAGCAGCCCGATTTAGGGCCTAGTCGGAATAGTGGTTTGAGGCCACAAATTTGAGGTGAATTTATGAGTTTTTAAGATTTATGTCACGTTTGCATGTTAGTGTGAAACGTTCATAAAGCAATTTTGCTAAATTGAGGTTGAATGGTCCAAAAAGGGCTAAATTGCAAAAGTTGCAAATTATGAGTTTCTAGAAGCATTTTGTATGAAATAGCTCTAGAATAGCAATTATGAGTCCTTAAATAGCAATTTTTCCAAATTATAATTTTTGGACAAAATTGGACATGAGTTAGTAAATGGTGATATTTTTAAGAGAAGGGCATTTTGGTCATTTACCTATTAAATGATTAATAAAGGAAAAAGATGGCAAAAATCATTATCATCTTCTTCCTCATTGCCGAAATTTTCAAATAAACCATAGCTAGGGTTTGCTCATCTTTCAAGCTTGCTAGTAAGTTCATCTTAGTCCCGTTTTTAATATTCTTCGTGTTTTTGAAGTTCTCGTATTATGAATTAGCTATTTTTAGCTATAAAATGAGCTAAGATGCATGTTCAAAAATCTACCCATGTATGACATCCTCGTTAAATGATGTTTCATGGAAGATTATGAGAGTTTGATGTTAGATAAACATCTTTTCCTTAATGAATTTCATGAAAAATGAATATAGGGACTAGTTTGTAAAAGTTTTGAGATTTCTCATACATAGTGGAAATAGTGAGAATTGATGGTTGTCATAGTAGAGAAAATGAATCAGCTAAGCATGAAGTTTAAGAAAGTTGAATGAGAATCATTTTACGAGCCTTGGGGTAAAAGTGTAAATATGAGAAAGTTTAGGGGCAAAATAGTAATTTTGCCAAAGTATGATTTAAGAGTCAATTTAGTCAATGTGAGTATTAAATGATCTATTTATGACTATAGATTAAGAAAAACGAAGCCCGGATCGAAATCGAGGCAAGAACAAGGTCGAGGACTAAATTGCATACCTAGCTACATTTTGTATATTGAGGTAAGTTTGTATGATTTCTAAGCTTTATGATTTATATCATTGAATTGCTTAGTATAATATACAATGTTATTTTGAAAATGTTTAATGTTATGTTAAACAAAGAAATTAATGAGATCAAGCATGAGAAAGCCCTAATTGAAGTTGAATAACTTAGGATACTCGATCTACCACATGAAACAAGAAAGTCCGTATAAGACCAAGCTGAGGCATGGCATTGGCAAGCAAACAAGTTATCATGTAAGTCCAAGGCAAGCTTGGCATTGATCAAGTTATCATGTAAGTCCAAGGCAAGCTTGGCATTGAGCAAGTTATCATGTAAGTCCAAGGCAAGCTTGGCATTGAGCAAGTTATCATGTAAGTCCAAGGCAAGCTTGGCATTGATCAAGTTATCATGTAAGTCCAAGGCAAGCTTGGCATTGAGCAAGTTATCATGTAAGTCTAATGCAAGCTTGGCATTGATCAAGTTATCATGTAAGTCTGAGGCAAGCTTGGCATTGAGCAAGTTATCATGTAAGTCCAAGGCAAGCTTGGCATTGAACAAGTTATCATGTAAGTCCAAGGCAAGCTTGGCATTGAACAAGTTATCAAGAGAAAGACTTCATATAAGTCCATGTCAAGACATGGCCTTGAAACCAAGATGAGATATTCCATGTAAGACCATATCTAGGATATGGCTTTGGCATCATGTTACGTGGGAAAAAATTTAGTATCCTCGATTATTCATATAAATTCATCGGGAAAATGAGTTAAGCTCCAAAGAGATAACAAGAAAGCTAAGTAAGTAAAGTTATTATCAAGTGAAAGTATTATTCATGTTATGAATGATAAATTAGAGATTATGATTATTATGTAAATGTATGCTGATCAATGTGATCAAGTGATACAGGTACCTTGTTTACCTCACAAGTATAAGACTAGTAAGTATCATGAGATATGTAAGAATCAAGTATGAGCAAGTAAGCTTTATAGCTAAAATTCTGATACCATTGTTTATGTCAAATGGGTTAATTTAAGCAAGTATGTTGTTATGTGCTTTATATGCTTACGTCTTTTATTCTTTCTTTCCATGTAGTTCCGCCAAGCTAATCTCGTGGATCATTGTCATCGGAGCTCGGAGCACACTATCAATCGCTATTTTGGTATAGCCAAGTTGTTTACATTAAGTATGGCATGTATAGGAAACATTTCATTTTGAGTATATGTCTTAGAAAGGGGCAAAAGTATGGGCTGTCAAGTTTATTATTCTTTTGTAAATGGCTAAGTGATTGGCCAAGTTTGACTAAGTATGTATGTTATTAATATCAATGAAGCTTGTTATATTGTTCATGAAAGATGTAATAATTGGGTTGCTAAATTGAGCTTGAGTTTGGTCTTAATTTCAGGATGGCAATTGGCTTGGTAAATATCCTCTAAGTGCCCACACAGTTAGGCACACGGGTGTGTGTCTAGGCCGTGCATAAACTGCACCTTAGTCTTATAAGTAAGAATAGGCCACGGACTAATCCCACGGCCGTGTGTTAAGGCCGTGCATGACACACGGTTAGAACATGGGCGTGTGCCCGGTCATGTGAAATAAGTCGAGATATCAAGATGTAGTACACGATGCGAGTCTACGGGCGTGCCATGGCCGTGTGTTATAAGTCGGAATGCTAAGGTTTTTCACACGGGCTAGGACCACGGGCGTGCCATAGCCGTGTGAAATTTGGCAGTAAGCTTGAGTTTTAAGCACGGTTGGGAGACATGGGAGTGTCTCAGGATTACACGGGCGTGTCCCAACTCACATGGGCGTGTGACCCCTGTTTCAATGAAAAGTTTTCGATTGAGTTTCGAAAGTTTACGGACATGAGTTTAAGGCCTCGTAGGCCCATGACAAGTACAAGTTGATTAAGAAAGAGAAGTTCTTAATTCAGAACAAAATTTTATAGCCCTTAAGTACATGATTAAGCAAGTTCAAGCATAGTAATGTCTCGTATCCGGTCTAAGCCTCAGACTCGGGTATGGGGTGTTACATTTAGTGGTATCAGAGCTACGGTTTAGTCGGTTCTAGGACTAACGTAGCACGAGTACGAGTCTAGCTATACATGCCATACGTAAGAATGTTTTTATAATAATAGTGTGACGACTCGACGACTTAAATTATGTTTATATATATAGTAAATGGATCCTGAAAGAGATATGGCGGATGATGTAGAAAATAACGCGCGGCTCGCCGGGGGACGGTCTTAGAACGAGAATGAGAATAGACCCACTACGGTGAGTCAAGAAGGAGGAGAATGGGCTAGAAAAGCCTTCCTCCATATGATGAATACGTGGTATTCGAGTTCGTTCGTCACGAACCCGAATGCACAACCCCTCCACCCCGCCTATTCCTCAACCTATCCCAGTAGCCCCTCAAGTAATAGAGGTGGCAAGAGGAGTTAAGCCTCTAGTTGATAGGATCAGGAAACATGGGGCTGAAGAATTCCGGGCTAGAAAAGATGACGATCCAGAAAGAGCTGAATTCTGGTTAGAAAATACCATCAGGGTATTTAATGAGCTATCATGTACACCTGAAGAGTGCATGAAGTGCGTAGTTTCTCTTTTAAGAGATTCTGCCTATCAATGGTGGAACACCTTGGTATCAGTAGTTCCAAGAGAGAAGATCACGTGGGAATTTTTCCAAGAAGAGTTTAAGAAAAAGTATATCAGTAAAAGATTTGTAGATCAGAAAAGAAAAGAATTTTTAGAGTTAAAGCAAGGCAAGATGTCGGTGACCGATTATGAGCGTGAGTTTGTGCGACTCAGCAAATACGCTCGAGAATGCGTGTAACAGACCGAATTTTACCCTAATCAGAACGGTGGTTTCAGGACCACGAATCCGAGTCTGAGAAAGATTTAAATATTATATTTTGTGTTTATTATATGTGAATTAATGTGTGTGAAAGTTTCGTAGAAAAAAAATTAATCGTTTGTGTGTTCAATTTAACAAAATGGACTAAATCGCGTAAAGTGTAAAAGTTGCATACTATAGTGTAAAGTGCTAGAATGATGATGGCTTTTTAATATGAGGTATTAAATGGGTAAATAACCCATTTCTAAGTTAGTGGGTGGTATATGACAAGGTTAACCTTAAGTTTTATATTATATAATTTTATGATATAAGGTTAAATAAGTAAATAAATTAAAGTCATATTATATGTTAATTAAAACATAAAAAAATGAACATGTTTACTCATCTTCTCTTGGCCGAATATTGAGGAAAGAAAGGGGAGCTAGGTTCTTTGAAATTTCGGCTACATTCAAGCCAAATTCAAGGTAAATTCTTGGTCGGTTTTTGTAAATTTTTACGTTTTTGAGATCGTTGCTTGACGATGAGTAGCTGACCCATGTTAAAATTTTTAAATCTAAGCATGCTTGATGTTCGGCTATTGACTTGTTCATGTGGTTTTTGATGTTTGAAGATTTTAAATGAAAGATATATGTTAGATTAATATGTTTTGTCTTTGGATTTTTGGTAAATTTGAGTATTTGGGCTAAATTGCAAAAATGAATTTTTGAGGGGACCAAAATGAAAAATAAATGAAAGAAATGGACTTGTATAGTCCCTATGAAAATTCGGCCCTAAGGAATTATAGTGAAATTTTGTGTATTTTGTGTTTTGTGCAAATAGGATTAAGTTGTAAAAATGTGAAACATTAGGGGTAAAATGGTAATTTTCCCATTTATGTGTTTTGGGACTAAATTGAGATAAAATGTGCTTGAATGAGCTAAATTTTAATGTGTTTAGATCAAGAACAAAGAAAAATAGATTTGGATCAGGGAAAGGCGAAGGTTACCGAATAGCCGGCCTACGTTGTCCGTCGACAGTCGAGGTAAGTCTTTAAGCAAAGTAATTTTCGTAAGAATTGATTATAACATAGAATACATATTGAATCATGAAATTGTGGAATTAATTATGTTAAAGCCGAATGTGAGAAAGAAATTTAGCCATGTATATAATCGAATTCATTGAGTTAATTATGTGATAGTGATGTGAATTATATGTGAGATTTGTGATATTGTTAATGTGTAGTGTGAATGAGTTGGTTTGGAAATAAATGTTTCGGGCTTATTGCCTAGCGTGGCCTTGTCTTGCCTGAAATGTTTCGGGCTTATTGTCTAGCGGTGAATGCCTAGTGATTAAATTTCGGACTTTTGGTCTAGCAGGCTTAATGCCGGTGTACATTTTGGGCTTTGATGCCTAGCAAGCTTATTGCCGGTGATGTGTTATAAATGGAGAAATTATGAATCATACAAAGTGAAGCATATTTAATGCAATGAGCTAAAAGCTCAGGTAAGTATAAGCCTTTTCTTTTATAATTATAAAGAGTAAGGTAAGTTGCCATAGTATTATTTGAATTAAGTACGGATATGATATGGTTGATGATTTGATAAGAATTATGATATATTTCATTGAGATTATTATTGATGTGTATGAACATTATATAATAGAATTTGTGTTTAAATGTGCTATTTTGGAGAATCGGTTATAAGTGAAAGTGTTAAGGATGAAAGAATTTGAGTGTTTGCATATGTGCATAAATAAGTTTATAAGGTTGATATTAATGTTGTACTCATATGACTTGGAGTATGCGAATACACATGGTATATTTCTTTGGTTTCGATGAATTATATGTTTATGGAAATAATGTACAAACATTTAGGTTAATGAATTAATAGAATCCGGCCATGTTTAAATTCACATATGGAAATGTTTATATTCAATGCCATAAGCTTAAATATTAAAGGTTTAAGTGTTTAATTGTTATATTATCCTTTGTTTGAGACTTACTAAGCTAATAAGCTTACTCTGTGTGTGTTCAATGTTCTGTTTTATAGATTTTGATCAAGCTACGAGCTCAGAGGATCATCAGTGAAGTCATCCACACTATCGACTTGTTTTGGTATTTTCGAAATTGAGATTTTGAACTTAAGGCATGTATAGGCTAACTCTATGTCTGAATATCGTTTTGATGATGTATTTTTGCCATGTGAAAATGGCTTAAATTTTCATATTAAGTTCGGTTCTATTTACCCTTGACTATGTGATTAATATATTTGGCTCAACTATTCGGCTAGGGGATGTTCTTTTATTTCCAGCTTACATATTATGCGTACTATATGATTGCTTGTTTGTAATGTCAATGTTTGTGTTAAATTAGTCAAATGGGTCGGCATTTAAGTTAATATTTGCAAGTATAATTCAAGGTAGGTATGTGTAGTTGAGCATCATTCGGAATTTATGTATGCATGTGAACTTTATGTCGAGTTACGAAGTATGAATTATATTGAGTAATGCATATATGTGTATTCGGCCAAACCTAGGTGATAGTTGCAAATGTAGTCAACATGTTTAAATAAGTAATTGCTTAGGCTCATAGTCAAATATGGAAAATGTGTATAACCATGATGTATTCATTATATATATATTTGGCTTGAGAGATTGCTTAACTTAATTGAGTGCATGAAACTACCAAACTCGATTTGTGTTAGGTAACTAACATGCAATGTTATGAATGAGACCTTGTACATTCGGCTAAATATTTAAGCACATAGGTGATGTGTAATATGTTGCATGTATTCGATTATGTGAGATTAGGTTTTATGCCATGTGAAATTGGTCTTAATAGAAAGCATTATGCATTGACATTTGTAGTATGGTCATTTTGTGTTCATCAATGATTATATCGTATATGACTTGGATTAATATATCAAGTATGTGTTACACATGTGTGATTTGTCTATTTATGATTAAATTATTTGATAAAGATGATTAACGGAGATTCAATCGATTGAACTAAAGTTTTAACTTACATGGTAATACCCGTAACCCTAATCCGGTGACGGACACGGGATAGGGGTGTTACATTTTATTGGTATCAGAGCTTATGGTTTAGTCGATTCTAGGACTACCGTAGCGCGTGAGAGTCTAGCTATACATGCCTTTATTGTATATACGATAGTGTGGTGACTTCTGACATTTCAAACTGTGTTTTATATAGTAAATGGATCCTAACAGAGCCGTAGCTGATGATGTAGAGAGTGTAGCACCTGATCCCACACGCGGGTCAGCGACGGTAGACTCTTGACCTGTCTCGGGCAGCCATGAGGGGGAGGCTAAGCAAGCCTTCTACCAGATGATGAATGAATGGTTTACCCAGTTCATTCAAACTAACCCGGCTGTACAACAACCTCCACCCCCGAATAATCCAACTCCGGTACCTTCAGCACCTCCGATGTTAGATCCGATGAGATCTAGTAGGCCTCCTGTTGATAAAATCAGGAAATATGGGGTCGAAGAATTCAAAGCTAATGATAATGACGACGCAGAACGAGCTGAGATGTGGCTTGATAACACTATTCGGGTACTTGATGAGCTATCCTGTACTCCTGATGAATGCCTAAAGTGTGCTATATCTCTACTTCGGGACACTGCATATCACTGGTGGAATACACTAGTATCAGTGGTTCCGAAAGAAAAAGTGACTTGGGATTTCTTCCAGATCGAGTTCCGTAAGAAATATATCAGTCAGAGATTCATTGATCAGAAACGAAAAGAATTTTTGGAACTAAAACAGGGTCATATGACTGTGACGGTATATGAGCGAAAGTTTGTCAGATTGAGCCGTTATGCCCGAGAGTGTGTATCAAATGAAGCCATTATGTGCAAAAGATTTGAAGACGGTCTGAATGAAGACATAAAGTTGCTTGTGGGCATTCTTGAGATTAAAGAGTTCGTAGTACTTGTCGAACGAGCTTGCAAAGCTGAAGAGCTTGGGAAAAAGAAAAGAAAGACTGAAATAGAAGCTAGAGACACTCGAAAAAGATCATCGAGTAAGACTTTCCATTCAGGTGTTTAAGAAGTTCAAAGATGACTTCGGAGACATAAAGCTACTTCGCACTGCCTCTAGGCGAGATCGACCTCCGGTGAGTTCCCGAGCCACTTGATGGCTAGTGTTGGTAATGTTCGCCAGAACAAGGCGAGTGCAAGCATTGTGGAAAATGGCACTCTAGGAGTTGTAGATTCCATGATCGGTCCCGCTTTAAATGTGGATCGTCAGACCATTTTATTCGAGAGTGCCCGATGCTAGCCGACCAAAATACGGTTCAGAACACTAAATCGAGCAACACGTCAACGAGGCAGACCACCCAGACATTTAGGTAATGTAGGTGGCGATCGAGAGGGGACGAAGGACACCGCAGCTCGATCGAGGCTCGAGCACCGGCTAGAGCTTATGCTATACAAGCGGAGAGGATGCTTCTTCCCGGATGTCATTACGGTACTTTCACACTTTATGATACTACTGTGATTGCATTGATTGATCCGGGTTCGACTCATTCTTATCTATGTGAAACTTTAGTAACTAGTAAGACTCTGCCTGTTGAGTCTACTGAGTTTGTGATTCGTGTGTCCAACCCCTTGGGTAGATGTGTTCTCGTTGATAAAGTATGTAAAGGTTGCCCGTTGATGATTCAGGATTCCTGTTTTCTAGCTGATTTAATGTTGTTGCCTTTTGACGTGTTCGACATAATTTTGGGAATGGACTGGTTAACTTTGCATGATGCTGTGGTAAATTGCAAGAGAAAGATTATTGATTTGAGATGTCAGAACGGTGAAATCATACGGGTTGAATCTAATGATCCGAGCTGGTTGCCTCTGATAATATCCTCGATGTTAGCCCGAAAGTATGTGAGAAAAGGATGTGAAGCTTACTTGGCTTATGTGTTGGATAATAAAGTGTCCGGTGCGATTGAATCCGTACGGTTGTATGTGAATACCCGGATGTGTTCCACTGAAGAATTGCCAGTTTACCGCCAATTTGAGAGATAGAGTTTGGTATTGAATTAGTATCGGGGACGACTCCGATTTCGATAGCTCCGTATCGGATGGCACCTACTGAATGGAAAGAGTTGAAAGCACAGTTGTAAGAGTTGACGGATAGGGGCTTTGCACGACCGGGCTTTTCTCCTTGGGGTGCACCAGTTCTATTTGTGAAAAAGAAAGATGGAACTATGCGAATGTGTATAGATTATCGACAGCTGAATAAGGTGACTATAAAGAATAAATACCCGTTGCCTCGGATTGATGACTTGTTTGATCAGTTGAAAGGGGCTTCAGTGTTTTCGAAGATAGATTTGAGATCGGGTTATTATCAGTTGTGAGTCAGAGACTCTGATGTGCCAAAGACTGCATTCAGAACGAGGTACGAACATTTTGAGTTCCTAGTTATGCCTTTTGGACTTACTAATGCACCTACTATTTTTATGGATTTGATGAATCAGGTGTTTAGACAGTATTTGGATCGGTTTGTGGTAGTGTTTATAGATGATATCCTGATCTACTCTAAAGATGAAACCGAACATGTCGAGCATTTGAGATTGGTGCAACAAACTTTGCGAGATCAACAGTTGTATGCAAAGTTTTGTAAGTGTGAATTTTGGATGAAGGAAGTCAGCTTTTTGGGTCACGTCATTTCAGCATCAGGTATTCGGGTTGATCCGAAGAAAATATCGGCTATACTTGATTGGAAGCCACCAAAGAATGTTTCCGAAATTCGAAGCTTTCTGGGACTTGCGGGATACTACAGACGATTCTTCAAAGGTTTTTCCATGATAGCTACACCTTTGACAAAGCTACTACATAAAGATGTCAAGTTCGAGTGGTCAGAAAAGTGTCAGAAAAGTTTCGATAAGTTGAAAGCCCTTTTGATCGAAGCTCCAGTATTAGCTCAGCCTGAATTGGGTAAAGAATTTATTGTTTATAGTGATGCTTCTTTAAATGGTTTGGGTTGCGTTCTGATGCAGGAAGGCAAAGTCATAGCCTACGCTTCGAGGCAATTGAAGCCTCATGAAAGAAATTATCCGACTCATGATCTGGAATTAGCAACCATTGTTTTCGCATTGAAAATTTGGCGTCATTACTTATTCGGTGAGAAATGTCATGTTTATTCAGATCACAAAAGTCTGAAGTACTTGATGACTCAGAAAGATTTGAACTTGAGACAACGTAGATGGTTAGAGCTGTTGAAAGATTATGAATTAGTAATTGACTACCATCCGGGGAAAGCTAACGTTGTTGCGGATACTTTAAGTCGGAAATCATTGTTTGCTCTTCTTGTGTTGAATGCACATATGGTTATGTCTGGTTATGGTTCGATCATAGCCGAGTTGAAAGCAAGACTGATGTTTATTCAAAGAAATTTGTGATGTCTGAGAAAATTGACAAAGATATGATTGCTAGACGAGTTTAGTGTGAAAATGATGCAGTCGAGTTTCAATTGATGCAAATGATTGTTTGAACTTCAAAGGTCAAGATGTATTCCGAGGAATGTGGATTTGATTCGAGATGATTTTGAACGAGGCTCATAATAGTCGACTATCGGTACATCCGGGTAGCACGAAAATGTATAATGATTTGAAACAGATTCTATTGGTGGCACGGCATGAAGCGGGATATATCTCGAATTTGTTTGAAAGTGTTTTATTTGTCGCAAGTAAAAGCCGAGCATCAAGTGCCTTACAGGTTACTTCAACCGATCTTGATACCTAAATGGAAATGGGATAGAATTACTATGGATTTTGTATCCAAGGTTTGCCTCGACACCGAGCAAGAAGGATGCGGTTTGGGTTATAGTGGATAGATCGACCAAATCACTCACTTTGTTCCAGGTTTATGCGGACTATTCGCTTGATAAACTTGTTTGAAATTTGTATGTATCTCAAATTGTGAGATTACATGGTGTGCCGAGTTCCATTGTTTCGATGAGAGACAGAGATTCACATCGCAGCTTTTGAAGAAGTTGCAAGATGCTTTAGGTACTAAACTCCACTTTAGAACAGCCTTTCATTCGCAGACAGACGGCCAGTCTGAACGAACCATTCAGATACTTGAGGACATGTTGAGATGTTGCGTCCTTGAGTTTGAAGGTACGTGGGAAAGATACTTACCTTTGATTGAATTTGCATATAATAACAGTTTTCAATCTAGAATCAAAATGGCACCTCACGAAGCTCTATATGGCTGCAAGTGTCGTACACCATTGTACTGGACCGAGCTTAGTGAAAATAAGATACACGGGGTTGATTTGATTAAAGAGACGGAATAGAAAGTGGCCATAATCAGAGATAGTTTGAAAGCTGCCTCAGATCGTCAAAAGTCCTATGCTGATTTGAAGCGCAAAGACATTGAGTTTCAGGTCGGAGACCGGGTATTCTTGAAAGTTTCCCCTAGAAGAAAGTACTCCGATTTGGTCGGAAAGGTAAACTAAGCCCGAGGTTTATCGGACCGTACGAGATCATCGAGTGTATTGGGCCTGTTGCTTATAGATTGAATTTGCCCTTTGAATTAGAAAAGATACACAACGTATTTCATGTTTCGATGCTTCGTAAATATAGGTCAGATCCGTCACATGTGATCGCTCCGTCTGAGATTGAAATCTCATCTGATATGACATATGAGGAAGAACAGATCCGTATTTTAGCTCGGGAAATGAAAGAGTTGAGAAACAAGAGAATTCCATTAGTGAAAGTACTATGGAATCGACACGGAGTTGAAGAGGCTACGTGGGAGCCTGAGGATTCAATGAGGCAACAATATCCGACTTTATTTAACGGTAAGATTTTCGGGGATCAAAATCCCTAAGGGGGGAGAGTTGTAACAGACCGAATTTGACCCTAATCGGAACGGTGGTTTCGGGACCACGAATCCGAGTCTGAGAAAGATTTAAATATTATATTTTGTGTTTATTATATGTGAATTAATGTGTGTGAAAGTTTCGTGGAAAAAAAATTAATCGTTTGTGTGTTCAATTTAACAAAAAGGACTAAATAGCGTAAAGTGTAAAAGTTGCATACTATAATGTAAAGTGCTAGAATGATGATGGCTTTTTAATATGAGGTATTAAATGGGTACATAACCCATTTCTAAGTTAGTGGGTGGTATATGACAAGGTTAACCTTAAGTTTTATATTATATAATTTTATGATATAAGGTTAAATAAGTAAATAAATTAAAGCCATATTATATGTTAATTAAAACATAAAAAAATGAACATGTTTACTCATCTTCTCTTGGCCGAATATTGAGGAAAGAAAGGGGAGCTAGGTTCTTTGAAATTTCGGCTACATTCAAGCCAAATTCAAGGTAAATTCTTGGTCGATTTTTGCAAATTTTTACGTTTTTGAGATCGTTGCTTCGAATAAAGAGTGACCCATGTTAAAATTTTTAAATCTAAGCATGCTTGATGTTCGGCTATTGACATGTTCATGTGGTTTTGATGTTTGATGATTTTAAATGAAAGATATATGTTAGATTAATATGTTTTGTCTTTGGATTTTTGGTAAATTGGAGTATTTAATAAATTGCAAAAATGAATTTTTGAGGGGACCAAAATGCAAAATAAATGAAAGAAATGGACTTGTATAGTCCCTATGAAAATTCAGCCCTAAGGAATTATAGTGAAATTTTGTGTATTTTGTGTTTTGTGCAAATAGGATTAAATTGTAAAAATGTGAAACATTAGGGGTAAAATGGTAATTTTCCCATTTATGTGTTTTGGGACTAAATTGAGATGAAATGTGCTTGAATAAGCTAAATTTTAATGTGTTTAGATCAAGAACAAAGAAAAACGGATTTGGATCGGGGAAAGGCGAAGGTTCTTGAATAAGCCGCCCTCGTTGTCCGTCGACGATCGAGGTAAGTCTTTAAGCAAAGTAATTTTCGTAAGAATTGATTATAACATAGAATACATATTGAATCATGAAATTGTGGAATTAATTATGTTAAAGCCGAATGTGAGAAAGAAATTTAGCCATGTATATAATCGAATTCATTGAGTTAATTATGTGATAGTGATGTGAATTATATGTGATATTTGTGATAATCATTAATGTGTAGTGTGAATGAGTTGGTTTGAAATAAATGTTTGGGCTTATTGCCTAGCGTGCCTTGTGCTTGGTGAAATGTTTCGAGCTTATTGCCTAGCGGTGAATGCCTGATTAAATTTTAGACTTACGGTCTAGCAGTGCTTAATGCCTGTGTACATTTTGGGCTTTGATGCCTAGCAGGCTTATTGCCGGGTGAGGTGTTATAAATGGAGAATTTATGAATATACAAAGTGGAACATATTTAATGCAATTGAGCTAAAAGCTCAGTAAGTATAAGCCTTTTCTTTTATAATTATAAAGAGTAAGGTAAGTTGGCATAGTATTATTTGAATTAAGTATGATATGATATGGTTGATGATTTGATAAGAATTATGATATATTTTATTGAGATTATTATTGATGTGTATGAACATTATATAATATAATTTGAGTTTAGATGTGCTATTTTGGAGAATCAGTTATAAGTGAAAGTGTTAAGGATGAAAGAATTTGAGTGTTTGCATATGTGCATAAATAAGTTTATAAGGTTGAAATTAATGTCGTACTCATATGACTTGGAGTATGCGAATACACATGGTATATTTTTTTGGTTTCGATGAATTATATGTTTATGGAAATAATGTGCAAACATTTAGGTTTATGAATTAATAGAATTCAACCATGTTTAAATTCACATATGGAAATGTTTATATTCAATGCCATAAGCTTAAATATTAAAGGTTTAAGTGTTTAATTGTTATATTATCCTTTGTTTGAGACTTACTAAGCTAGTAAGCTTACTCAGTGTGTGTTCAATGTTCTGTTTTATAGATTTTGATCAAGCTACGAGCTCAGAGGATCATCAGTGAAGTCATCCATACTACCGACTTGTTTTGGTATTTTCGAAATTTAGATTTTGAACTTAAGGCATGTATAGGCTAACTCTATGTCTGAATATCGTTTTGATGATGTATTATAGCCAAGCGAAAATGGCTTAAATTTTCATATTAAGTTCGGTTCTATTTACCCTTGACTATGTGATTAATATATTTGGTTCAACTATTCGGCTAGAAATTTGTTCTTTTATTTCTAGCTTACATATTATGCGTACTATATGATTGCTTATTTGTAATGTCAATGTTTGTGTTAAATTAGTCAAGTGGGTCGGCATTTAAGTTAATATTCGCAGGTATAATTCAAGGTAGGTATGTGTAGTTGAGCATCATTCGAATTTATGTATGCATGTGAACTTTATGTCGAAGTTACTGAAGTATGAATTATATTGAGTAATGTATATATGTGTATTCGGCCAAACCTAGGTGATAGTTGCAAATGTAGTCAACATGTTTAAATAAGTAATTGCTTAGGCTCATAGTCAAATATGGAAAATGTGTATAACCATGATGTATTCATTATATATATATTTGGCTTGTGAGATTGCTTAACTTAATTGAGTGCATGAAACTACCAAACTCGATTTGTGCTAGGTAACGAACATGAAATGTTATGAATGAGACCTTGTACATTCGGCCAAATATTTAAGCACATAGGTGATGTGTAATATGTTGCATGTATTTGATTATGTGAGAATAGGTTTTATGCCATGTAAAATTGGTCTTAATAGAAAGCATTATGCATTGACATTTGTAGTATGGTCATTTTGTGTTCATCAATGATTATATCGTATATGACTTGGATTAATATATCAAGTATGTGTTACACATGTGTGATTTGTCTATTTATGATTAAATTATTTGATAAAGATGATTAACAGAGATTCAATCGATTGAATTGAAGTTTTAACTTACATGGTAATACCCGTAACCCTAATCCGGCGACAGATATGGGATAGGGGTGTTACATTTTATTGGTATCAGAGCTTATGGTTTAGTCGATTCTAGGACTATCGTAGCGCGTGAGAGTCTAGCTATACATGCCTTTATTGTATATACGATAGTGTAGTGACTTCTGACATTTAAAACTGTGTTTTATATAGTAAATGGATTCTGACAGAGCCGTAGCTGATGATGTAGAGAGTGTAGTGCTGATCGCGCATGCGGTCAGTAGCGATGAGACTCTCGACTTGCCTCGAGCAACCATGAGGGGGAGGCTAAGCAAGCCTTCTACCAGATGATGAATGAATGGTTTACCCAGTTCATTCAGGCTAACCCGACTGTACAACAACCTCCACCCCCGAATAATCCAACTCCGGTACCTTCAGCACCTCCGATGTTAGATCCGATGAGATCTAATAGGCCTCCTGTTGATAAAATCAGGAAATATGAGGCCCAAAGAATTCAAAGCTAATGATAATGACGACGCAGAACGAGCTGAGATGTGGCTCGATAACACTATTCGGGTACTTGATGAGCTATTCTGTACTCCTGATGAATGCCTAAAGTGTGCTATATCTCTACTTCGGGACACTGCATATCACTGGTGGAATACACTAGTATCAGTGGTTCCGAAAGAAAAAGTGACTTGGGATTTCTTCCAGATCGAGTTCCGTAAGAAATATATCAGTCAAAGATTCATTGATTAGAAACAAAAAGAATTTCTGGAACTAAAACAGGGTCATATGACTGTGACGAAATATGAGCGGAAGTTTGTTAGATTGAGCCGTTATGCCCGAGAGTGTGTATCAACTGAAGGCATTATGTGCAAAAGATTTGAAGACGGTTTGAATGAAGACATAAAGTTGCTTGTGGGCATTCTTGAGATCAAAGAGTTCGTAGTACTTGTCGAACAAGCTTGCAAAGCTGAAGAGCTTGGGAAAAAGAAAAGAAAGACTGAAATAGAAGCTAGAGACACTCGAAAAAGATCATCGAGTAAGACTTTCCATTCAGTGTTTAAGAAGTTCAAAGATGACTTCGGCCGACATAAAGCTACTTCAGACCTGTCTAGACGAGATCGACCTCCAGTGAGTTCCCGAGCCACTTCGATGGCTAGTGTTGGTAATGTTCAGCAGAACCGGGCAGAGTGCAAGCATTGTGGAAAATGGCACTCTAGGAGTTGTAGATTCCATGATCGGTCCTGCTTTAAATGTGGATCGTCAGACCATTTTATTCGAGAGTGCCCGATGCTAGCCGACCAAAATACGGTTCAGAACACTAAATTAAGCAACACGTCAGCACGAGGCAGACCACTCAGACATTCAGGCAATGTAGGTGGCAGTCAGAGAGGGACGAAGGACACCGCAGCTTCGATCGAGAGGCTCAAGCACCGCCTAGAGCTTATGCTATACTGAGCCGAGAGGATGCTTCTTCCCCAGATGTCATTACCGGTACTTTCACACTTTATGATACTACTGTGATTGCATTGATTGATCCGGGTTCGACTAATTCTTATCTGTGTGAAACTTTAGTAACCAGTAAGACTCTGCCTGTTGAGTCTACTAAGTTTGTGATCCGTGTGTCCAACCCCTTGGGTAGATGTGTTCTCGTTGATAAAGTATGTAAAGGTTGCCCGTTGATGATTCGGGATTCCTGCTTTCCAACTGATTTAATGTTGTTGCCTTTTGACGAGTTCGACATAATTTTGGGAATGGACTGGTTAACTTTGCATGATGCTGTGGTAAATTGCAAGAGAAAGATTATTGATTTGAGATGTCGAACTGAAATCATACGGGTTGAATCTAATGATCCGAGCTGGTTGCCTCTGATAATATCCACGATGTTAGCCCGAAAGTATGTGAGAAAAGGATGTGAAGCTTACTTGGCTTATGTGTTGGATAATAAAGTGTCTGAAAAGCAGATTGAATCCGTACCAGTTGTATGTGAATACCCAGATGTGTTCCCTGAAGAATTACCGGGTTTACCGCCAATTCGAGAGATAGAGTTTGGTATTGAATTAGTACCGGGGCGACTCACGATTTCGATAGCTCTGTGATCGGATGGCACCTCATCGAATGGAAAGAGTTGAAAGCACGATTGCAAGAGTTGACGGATAGGGGCTTTGCACGATCGAGCTTTTCTCCTTGGGGTGCACCAGTTCTATTTGTGAAAAAGAAAGATGGAACTATGCGAATGTGTATGGATTATCGACAGCTGAATAAGGTGACTATAAAGAATAAATACCCGTTGCCTCGGATTGATGACTTGTTTAATCAGTTGAAAGGGGCTTTAGTGTTTTCGAAGATTGATTTGAGATCGGGTTATTATCAGTTGCGAGTCAGAGATTCCGATGTGCCAAAGACTGCATTCAGAACGAGGTACGAACATTTTGAGTTCCTAGTTATGCCTTTTGGACTTACTAATGCACCTGCTATTTTTATGGATTTAATGAATCGGGTGTTTAGACAGTATTTGGATCGGTTTGTGGTAGTGTTTATAGACAATATCCTGATCTACTCCAAAGATGAAACCGAACATGTTGAGCATTTGAGATTGGTGCTACAAACTTTACGAGATCAACAGTTGTATGCAAAGTTTAGTAAGTGTGAATTTTGGATGAAGAAAGTCAGCTTTTTGGGTCACGTCGTTTCAGCATCAGGTATTCGGGTTGATCCGAACAAAATATCGGCTATACTTGATTGAAAGCCACCAAAGAATGTTTCCGAAATTTGAAGCTTTCTGGGACTTGCGGGATACTACAGACGATTCGTCAAAGTTTTTTCCATGATAGCTACACCTTTGACAAAGCTACTACGTAAAGATGTCAAGTTCGAGTGGTCGAAAAAGTGTCGAGAAAAGTTTCGATCGGTTGAAAGCCCTTTGATCGAAGCTCGATGATTAGCTCACCTGAATTGGGTAAAGAATTTATTGTTTATAGTGATGCTTCTTTAAATGGTTTGGGTTATGTTACGATGCAGAAGGCAAAGTCATAGCCTATGCTTCGAGACAATTGAAGCCTCATGAAAGAAATTATCCGACTCATGATCCGGAATTAGCGTACCATTGTTTTCGCATTGAAAATTTGGCGTCATTACTTATTCGGTGAGAAATGTCATGTTTATTCGGATCACAAAAGTCCAAAGTACTTGATGACTCGAAATATTTGAACTTGAGACAACGCAGATGATTAGAGTCATTGAAAGATTATGAATTAGTAATTGACTACCATCCGGGAAAGCTAACGTTGTTGCGGATACTTTAAGTCGAAATCATTGTTTGCTCTTCGTGCGTTGAATGCACATATGGTTATGTCTGGTGATGGTTCGATCATAGCTGATTTTAAAGCAAGACCGATGTTTATTCAGCAAATTTGTGATGCACAGAAAATTGACAAAGATATGATTGCTAGACGAGTTCAGTGTGAAAATGATGCAAAGTCAGAGTTTCGAATTGATGCAAATGATTGTTTGAACTTCAAAGGCTGAATATGTATTCCGAGGAATGTGGATTTGATTCAGATGATTTTGAACGAGGCTCATAATAGTCGACTATCGGTACATCCGGGTAGCACGAAAATGTATAATGATTTGAAACAGTTCTATTGGTGGCCTGGCATGAAGCGGGATATATCTAAATTTGTTTGAAAGTGTTTTATTTGTCAGCAAGTAAAAGCCGAGCATCAAGTGCCTTCTGGGTTACTTCAACCGATCTTGATACCTGAACGGAAATGGGATAGAATTACTATGGATTTTGTATCCCAAGTTTGCCTACGACATCGAGCAAGAAGGATGCGATGCAGGTTATAGTGGATAGATCGACCAAATCACTCACTTTGTTCCAGTTTATACGGACTATTCGCTTGATAAACTTGTCGAAATGTGTATGTATCTCAAATTGTGAGATTACATGGTGTGCCGAGTTCCATTGTTTCAGACAGAGACCCGAGACTCACATCGCGGTTTTGGAAGAAGTTGCAAGATGCTTTAGGTACTAAACTCCACTTTAGCACAGCCTTTCATTCGCAGATGCATTGGTCGATCTGAACGAACCATTCAGATACTTGAGGACATGTTGAGATGTTGCGTCCTTGAGTTTGAAGGTACGTGGGAAAGATACTTACCTTTGATTGAATTTGCTTATAATAACAGTTTTCAATCTAGCATCAAAATGGAACCTTACGAAGCTCTATATGGCCGCAAGTGTCGTACACCATTGTACTGGACCGAGCTTAGTGAAAATAAGATACACGGGGTTGATTTGATTAAAGAGACGGAACAGTGGCCATAATCCGAGATAGTTTGAAAGCTGCCTCAGATCGTCAAAAGTCCTATGCTGATTTGAAGCGCAAAGACATTGAGTTTCAGGTCGGAGACCGGGTATTCTTGAAAGTTTCCCCTGGAAGAAAGTACTCCGATTTGGTCGGAAAGGTAAACTAAGCCCGAGGTTTATCGGACCGTACGAGATCATCGAGTGTATTGGGCCTGTTGCTTATAGATTGAATTTGCCCTTTGAATTAGAAAAGATACACAACGTATTTCACGTTTCGATGCTTCGTAAATATAGGTCAGATCCGTCACATGTGATCGCTCCGTCTGAGATTGAAATCCGATCCGATATGACGTATGAGGAAGAACCGATCCGTATTTTAGCTCGGGAAATGAAAGCGTTGAGAAATAAGAGAATTCCATTAGTGAAAGTACTATGGAATCGACACGGAGTTGAAGAGGCTACGTGGGAGCCTGAGGATTCAATGAGGCAACAATATCCGACTTTATTTAACGGTAAGATTTTCGGGGATGAAAATCCCTAAGGAGGGAGAGTTGTAACAGACCAAATTTGACCCTAATCGGAACGGTGGTTTCAGGACCACGAATCTGAGTCTGAGAAATATTTAAATATTATATTTTGTGTTTATTATATGTGAATTAATGTGTGTGAAAGTTTCGTGGAAAAAAAAATTAATCGTTTGTGTGTTCAATTTAACAAAAAGGACTAAATCGCGTAAAGTGTAAAAGTTGCATACTATAATGTAAAGTGCTAGAATGATGATGGCTTTTTAATATGAGTTATTAAATGGGTAAATAACCCATTTCTAAGTTAGTGGGTGGTATATGACAAGGTTAACCTTAAGTTTTATATTATATAATTTTATGATATAAGGTTTAATAAGTAAATAAATTAAAGCCATATTATATGTTAATTAAAACATAAAAAAATGAACATGTTTACTCATCTTCTCTTGGCCGAATATTGAGGAAAGAAAGGGGAGCTAGGTTCTTTGAAATTTCGGCTACATTCAAGCCAAAATCAAGGTAAATTCTTGGTCGATTTTTGTAAATTTTTACGTTTTTGAGATCGTTGCTTCGAACAGTAGCTGACCCATGTTAAAATTTTTAAATCTAAGCATGCTTGATGTTCGGCTATTGACATGTTCATGTGGTTTTTGATGTTTGAAGATTTTAAATGAAAGATATATGTTAGATTAATATGTTTTGTCTTTGGATTTTTGGTAAATTTGAGTATTTGGGCTAAATTGCAAAAATGAATTTTTGAGGGGACCAAAGTGAAAAATAAATGAAAGAAATGGACTTGTATAGTCCCTATGAAAATTCGGCCCTAAGGAATTATAGTGAAATTTTGTGTATTTTGTGTTTTGTGCAAATAGGATTAAATTGTAAAAATGTGAAACATTAGGGGTAAAATGGTAATTTGCCCATTTATGTATTTTGGGACTAAATTGAGATGAAATGTGCTTGAATGAGCTAAATTTTAATGTGTTTAGATCAAGAACAAAGAAAAACGAATTTGGATCGGGAAAGGCGAAGGTTACCGAATAGCCTACCACGTTGTCCGTCGGCGACAATGAGGTAAGTCTTTAAGCAAAGTAATTTTCGTAAGAATTGATTATAACATAGAATACATATTGAATCATGAAATTGTGGAATTAATTATGTTAAAGCCGAATGTGAGAAAGAAATTTAGCCATGTATATAATCGAATTCATTGAGTTAATTATGTGATAGTGATGTGAATTATATGTGATATTTGTGATACTGTTAATGTGTAGTGTGAATGAGTTGGTTTGGAAATAAATGTTTCGGGCTTATTGCCTAGCAGGCCTTGTGCCGGTGAAATGTTTCGGGCTTATTGCCTAGCAGGCTGAATGCCGGTGATTAAATTTCAGACTTCTAGTCCAGCAGGCTTAATGCCGGTGTACATTTTGGGCTTTGATGCCTAGCAGGCTTATTTCCGGTGATGTGTTATAAATGGAGAAATTATGAATCATACAAAGTGAAGCATATTTAATGCAATGAGCTAAAAGCTCAGGTAAGTATAAGCCTTTTCTTTTATAATTATAAAGAGTAAGGTAAGTTGGCATAGTATTATTTGAATTAAGTATGATATGATATGGTTGATGATTTGATAAGAATTATGATATATTTTATTGAGATTATTATTGATGTGTATGAACATTATATAATAGAATTTGAGTTTAAATGTGCTATTTTGGAGAATCGGTTATAAGTGAAAGTGTTAAGGATGAAAGAATTTGAGTGTTTGCATATGTGCATAAATAAGTTTATAAGGTTGATATTAATGTTGTACTCATATGACTTGGAGTATGCGAATACACATGGTATATTTTTTTGGTTTCGATGAATTATATGTTTATGGAAATAATGTGCAAACATTTAGGTTTATGAATTAATAGAATTCGGCCATGTTTAAATTCACATATGGAAATGTTTATATTAAATGCCATAAGCTTAAATATTAAAGGTTTAAGTGTTTAATTATTATATCATCCTTTGTTTGAGACTTACTAAGCTAGTAAGCTTACTCTGTGTGTGTTCAATGTTCTGTTTTATAGATTTTGATCAAGCTACGAGCTCAGAGGATCATCAGTGAAGTCATCCACACTATCAACTTGTTTTGGTATTTGTGAAATTTATTTTTTGAACTTAAGGCATGTATAGGCTAACTCTATGTCTGAATATCGTTTTGATGATATATTATAGCCATGCGAAAATGGCTTAAATTTTCATATTAAGTTCGGTTCTATTTACCCTTGACTATGTGATTAATATATTTGGTTCAACTATTCGGCTAGGGGCTGTTCTTT
This sequence comes from Gossypium sturtianum, assembly GCA_025698515.1. NCBI lineage: Eukaryota > Viridiplantae > Streptophyta > Magnoliopsida > Malvales > Malvaceae > Gossypium > Gossypium sturtianum. The sequence goes on from CM046952.1 coordinate 123,350,430, forward strand.
TATTTCCAGCTTATATATTATGCGTACTATATGATTGCTTGTTTGTAATGTCAATGTTTGTGTTAAATTAGTCAAGTGGGTCGGCATTTAAGTTAATATTAGCAAGTATAATTCAAGGTAGGTATGTGTAGTTGAGCATCATTCGGAATTTATGTATGCATGTGAACTTTATGTCGAGTTACGAAGTATGAATTATATTGAGTAATGCATATATGTGTATTCGGCCAAACCTAGGTGATAGTTGCAAATGTAGTCAACATGTTTAAATAAGTAATTGCTTAGGCTCATAGTCAAATATGGAAAATGTGTATAACCATGATGTATTCATTATATATATATTTGGCTTGTGAGATTGCTTAACTTAATTGAGTGCATGAAACTACCAAACTCGATTTGTGCTAGGTAACGAACATGAAATGTTATGAATGAGACCTTGTACATTCGGCCAAATATTTAAGCACATAGGTGATGTGTAATATGTTGCATGTATTCGATTATGTGAGAATAGGTTTTATGCCATGTGAAATTGGTCTTAATAGAAAGCATTATGCATTGACATTTGTAGTATGGTCATTTTGTGTTCATCGATGATTATATCGTATATGACTTGGATTAATATATCAAGTATGTGTTACACATGTGTGATTTGTCTATTTATGATTAAATTATTTGATAAAGATGATTAACGGAGATTCAATCGATTGAACTAAAGTTTTAACTTACATGGTAATACCCGTAACCCTAATTCGGCGACGGACACGGGATAGGGGTGTTACAATGCGTGTCCACCGAGGCCATCATGAGCAAAAGATTTGAAGATAGGCTAAATGAGGACGTCAAACTGTTTGTTACTGTCCTAGAATTGAAAGAATTTGTTGTTCTAGTGGAGAGGGCTTGTAAAGCCGAAGAGCTAGTAAAAGAGAAGAGAAAGTCTGAAATTGAGTCTCGTGACTCTAGAAAGAGATAGTGGAATAAGTCATTCCAATCCTCATCCAAGAAGTCAAGAGATTTCCCTACCCGATCGGCTACTTCCATTGGGTTTTCAAAGAAAGACAAGAGTAAACAGTATTCGGGAAATAAAGCACAAACTACTTAAGTCGCTAGTCTAGGGAACTTTAAATCTGAAAGATCCGAATGCCCACAGTGTGGCAGACGTCATCTTGGAGAATGCCGAGCGCACAAAAATGCATGTTTTAGATGTGGTTCTCAAGACCACTACATAAAAGATTGTCCAGAGACAATGAAAGAAGAGAGAGCTCAGAACCCGAGATCCGGGAGTATGGTCAGAGGAAGACCGCAGAGAAACCCAGGAAGTGGGGCAAGAAGAAGAGGTAACCCTAGAGAGCAGACCGCGAGACCCGAGGGTAGGGCGCCTGCACGGACTTATGCCATTCGCGCTCGCGAAGAGGCATCTTCCCATGATGTTATCACGGGTACCTTTTCTCTTCATGATGTTAAAGTTATTGCTTTAATAGATCCCGAATCTACACACTCTTACATTTGCATGAAATTGGTATCCGATTTGTGTATGCCTATAGAGTTTACAGAATTTGTGAGTGTCTAATCCTTTAGGCACGAGTGTGTTAGTGAATGAAGTATGTACAGAATGTCCATTAATGATTAGAGGTCATTGTTTTAAAGCAAACCTTATGTTGTTACCATTTGACGAGTTTGATCTCATTCTTGGTATGGACTGGTTAACTGCCCATAATGTAATAGTTAATTGTGGGAAGAAATACATTGAAATGAGATGTGAGGATGGAGACACCCTTCACATAGAATCAGATGAACAGAGTAGATTGTCAGAATTGATTTCTCACGTGACGGCATAGAGATACATGAGAAAGGGGTATGAAGCATATTTGGCTTTTGTGATGAATGAAAAAGAAACAGAGTTAATGATCGAGTCAGTGCCAATAGTATGTGAGTACGTGGATGTGTTTCCTGAGGAATTGCCAGACTACCACCAGCTAGAGAGGTTGAGTTCAAAGATTGAGCTAGCTCCTGCATGCACCAATATCTATTACTCCTTACATGAATGGCTCCAACGGAGTTGAAGGAGTCAAGTCACAGATTGCAAGAGTTGATGACACAAAGGCTTTGCAAGATCAAGTTGTTCACCATGGGGTGCTCCGGTTTTATTTGTGAAATAGAAAGATGGCACTATGAGATTGTGCATAGATTACCATCAACTTAATAAAGTGACAGTAAAGAACAAGTACCCATTGCCAAGGATCGATGATTTATTCGACCAATTGAAAGGAGCCACGGTGTTCTCCAAAATAGACTTGAGATCAGGGTACTACCAGCTGAGAGTAAAAGAATCGATGTGTGTCTAAGACAGCCTTTCTCGAACAAGGTATGGGCATTATGAATATTTAGTCATGCCCTTTGGTTTGACCAATGCTCCGGCGGTATTCATGGACTTAATAAACTGCATTTTTAGACCGTACCTTGACAGGTTTGTAGTCGTTTTCATTGACGACATACTGATTTATTCCCGAGATGAGAATGAGCATGCTGAGCACCTACGGATAGTTTTACAGATTCTACGAGAAAATCAATTATATGCCAAGTTCAGTAAAAGTGAATTTTGGCTCACGGAAGTAGGATTTCTGGGACATATTGTCTCGGGAGAAGGAGTTCGAGTAGACCCCAGTAAGATTTTGGCTATTATAGACTGGAAGCCACCAAAGAATATCTCTGAGATTAGAAGTTTTCTAGGCCTAGCCGGCTATTACAGACGATTCGTCAAGGGGTTTTCCATGATTGCAACCCCGATGACTAAATTGTTACAGAAAAATGTGAAGTTTGAGTGGACAGAACGATGCCAACAAAGTTTCGAGAAGTTGAAGGCAATGTTGACAGAAGCCCTAGTTTTGGTTCAACCTGAGACAGGGAAAGAATTTGTGATTTACAGCGATGCATCCTTAAATGGATTAGGCTGTGTACTTATGCAAGAAGGCAAAGTTATTGCTTATGCCTCCAGACAGTTCAAGCCTCATGAGAAGAATTATCCGATGCATGATTTAGAGTTGGCTGCCATAGTCTTCGCATTGAAGATATAGAGACATTACCGATATGGTGAGAAATGTCGAATTTTCACTGATCATAAAAGTTTGAAGTACTTGATGACGCAGAAAGAGTTGAACTTAAGACAAAAGAGATGGTTAGAGTTGATAAAAGATTATGAGATGGTCATTGATTACCATCCCGGGAAGGCGAATGTGGTCGCCGATGCTTTGAGCAGAAAATCCTTATTTGCATTAAGGGCAATGAATTCACTGGATGACTTTGTCCGACGCACGATTCTATTCTAGCTGAGTTGAGAGCTAGACCAATATTCCTCCAAGAGATCATTGAAGCTCAAAAAGAGGATAGTGAATTGCAGGTTCAGAGAGATCAGTGCGAGACAGATGTTGAGTCGGACTTCCAGATTAGTCCCAATGGAAGTCTGATGTTCAAAGATAGAGTTTGTGTACCAAGAAAAGAAGAGCTTATTCAGATAATTTTGTATGAGGCCCATAATGGATGTTTATCTGTACATCAGGGTAGTACCAAGATGTATAATGACTTGAAGCAACAGTATTGGTGGCCGAGAATGAAGAAAGATATTTCAGAATTTGTTTCCAAATGCTTGATTTGTCAACAAGTAAAGGCTACACACCAAGTACCTTCGGGTTTGCTTCAACCCATTTTAGTTCCGGAGTGGAAATGGGACCGTATTACTATGGATTTTGTAACGGGTTTACCATTGTATCCGAGCAAGAAAGATGCCGTATGGGTTGTAGTTGATAGACTCACGAAATCAACCCATTTTATACCTGTACGAGTTGATTACTCCCTCGACAAGTTGGCAAACTTGTATGTTTCAGAAATAGTAAGACTTCATGGAGTTCCCTTGTCAATCATATCGGATAGAGATCCGAGATTCACATCCAGGTCTTGGAAGAAGTTACAAGAGGCCTTGGGTACAAAGTTGAACTTTAGTACGGCCTTTCACCCTCAAACGGACGGTCAGTCAGAGAGGTTAATTCAAGTACTCGAGGATATGCTCAGATGTTGTATTCTTGAATTCCGAGGTAGTTGGGAAAAGTTTCTCCCATTAGTAGAGTTTGCCTACAATAATAGTTTTCAGTCGAGCTTAAAGATGGCGCCTTATGAAGCTTTATATAGGCGTAAGTGCCGAACGCCTCTATATTGGACTGAACTTAAAGAAAACCAAATTCACGGGGTTTATTTGGTTAGAGAAGCTGAAGAGAAAGTGACAGTGATACGAGAAAGTTTAAAAGTCAGCATCGATGCATGTAAGTCCTATTCAGGACTTAAAGAGAAAAGAGATAGAGTATCAGTCGAGATAAAGTTTTCTTGAAAGTGTCACCTTGGAGAAAAGTTCTCGATTTGGCCTGAAAGGCAAGTTGAGTCCACGTTTTATTGGACCGTATGAGATTACCGGTAAGGTTGGGCTGTAGCTTATAGATTGGCTTTGCCATCGAGTTAGAAAAGATAAATGATGTGTTTCACGTGTCAATGTTAAGACGCTACCGATCAGACCCTTCGCATGTAATTCCCCAGTCAGAGGTAGAGATTCATCCCAACATGACTTATGGTGAGGAACCGGTCAAGATATTAGCTCGGGAAGTGAAGCAGCTAAGAAAGAAAAGTATTGCCCTAGTGAAAGTATTATGGCAAAGACATGGAATAGAAGAAGCCACATGGGAACCAGAAGAGAGTATGAAAAACCAGTATCCAAACCTTTTTGCTGGTAAGATTTTCGAGGACGAAAATCCCTAAGGGGGGAGAATTGTAACAGCTCGATTTAGGGCCTAGTCGGAATAGTGGTGCGAGGCCACAAATCCGAGGTGAATTTATGAGTTTTTAAGATTTATGTCACATTTGCATGCTAGTGTGAAAGTTTCATAAAGCAATTTTGCTAAATTGAGGTTGAATGGTCCAAAAAGGACTAAATTGCAAAAGTTGCAAATTATGAGTTTCTAGAAGAATTTTGTATGAAATAGCTCTAGAATAGCAATTATGAGTCCTTAAATAGCAATTTGCCCAAATTATAATTTTTGGACAAAATTGGACATGAGTTAGTAAATGGTGATATTTTTAAGAGAAGGGCATTTTGGTCATTTACCTATTAAATGATTAATAAAGGAAAAAGATGAAAAAAATCATTATCATCTTCTTCCTCATTGCCAAAATTTTCAAAGAAACCATAGCTAGGGTTTGCTCATCTTTCAAGCTTGCTAGTAAGTTCATCTTAGTCCCGTTTTTAATATTCTTCGTGTTTTTGAAGTTCTCGTATTATGAATTAGCTATTTTTAGCTATAAAATGAGCTAAGATGCATGTTAAAAAATCTACCCATGTATGACATGCTTGTTAAATGATGTTTCATGGAAGATTATGAGAGTTTGATGTTAGATTAACTTCTTTTCCTTAATGAATTTCATGAAAAATGAATATAGGGACTAGTTTGTAAAAGTTTTGAGATTTCTCATACATAGTGGAAATAGTGAGAATTGATGGTTGTCATAGTAGAGAAAATAAATCAGCTAAGCATGAAGTTTAAGAAAGTTGAATGAGAATCATTTTACGAGCGTTGGGGCAAAAGTGCAAATATGAGAAAGTTTAGGGGCAAAATAGTAATTTGGCCAAAGTATGATTTAAGAGTCAATTTAGTCAATGTGAGTATTAAATGATCTATTTATGACTATAGATCAAGAAAAACGAAGCCCGGATCCAAACCGAGACAAGAACAAGGTCGAGGACTAAATTGCATACCTAGCTACATTTTGTATATTGAGGTAAGTTTGTATGATTTCTAAGCTTTATGATTTATATCATTGAATTGCTTAGTATAATATACAATGTTATTATGAAAATGTTTAATTTTATGTTAAACAAAGAAATTAATGAGATCAAGCATGAGAAAGCCCCGATTGAAGTTGAATAACTTAGGATACTCGATCTACCACATGAAACTAGAAAGTCCGTATAAGACCAAGCCGAGGCATGGCATCGGCAAGCAAACAAGTTATCATGTAAGTCCAAGGCAAGCTTGGCATTGATCAAGTTATCATGTAAGTCCAAGGCAAGCTTGGCATTGAGCAAGTTATCATGTAAGTCCAAGGCAAGCTTGGCATTGATCAAGTTATCATGTAAGTCCAAGGCAAGCTTGGCATTGAGCAAGTTATCATGTAAGTCCAAGGCAAGCTTGGAATTGATCAAGTTATCATGTAAGTCCAAGGCAAGCTTGGCATTGAGCAAGTTATCATGTAAGTCCAAGGCAAGCTTGGCATTGAACAAGTTATCATGTAAGTCCAAGGCAAGCTTGGCATTGAACAAGTTATCAAGAGAAAGACTTCATATAAGTCCATGTCAAGACATGGCCTTGAAACCAAGATGAGATATTCCATGTAAGACCATATCTAGGATATGACTTTGGCATCATGTTACGTGGGAAGAGATTTAGTATCCTCGGTTATTCATATAAATTCATCGGCAAACAAGTTAAGCTCCAAAGAGATAACAAGAAAGCTAAGCTAAGTAAGTAAAGTTATTATCAAGTGAAAACGAGTATTATTCATGTTATGAATGATAAATTAGAGATTATGATTATTATGTAAATGTATGTCGATCAATGTGATCAAGTGATACAGTACCTTGTTTACCTCATAAGTATGAGACTAGTAAGTATCATGAGATATGTAAGAATCAAGTATGAGCAAGTAAGCTTTATAGCTGAAATTATGATACCATTGTTTATGTCAAATGGGTTAATTTAAGCAAGTATGTTGTTATGTGCATTATATGCAAACTTACTAAGCTAAATGCTTACGTCTTTTATTCTTTCTTTCCATGTAGTTCCGCCAAGCTAATCTCGTGGATCATTGTCATCGGAGCTCTGAGCACACTATCAATCGCTATTTTGGTATAGCTAAGTTGTTTACATTAAGTATGGCATGTATAGGAAACATTTCATTTTGAGTATATGTCTTAGAAAGGGCAAAAGTATGGGGTCATCAAGTTTATTATTCTTTTGTAAATGGCTAAGTGATTGGCCAAGTTTGACTAAGTATGTATGTTATTAATATCAATGAAGCTTGTTATATTGTTCATGAAAGATGTAATAATTGGGTTGCTAAATTGAGCTTGAGTTTGGTCTTAATTTCGGGATGGCAATTGGCTTGGTAAATAGCCTCTAAGTGCCACACACTGTTAGACACACAGGCGTGTGTCAGGCCGTGCATAAACCGCACCTTAGTCTTATAAGTAAGAATAGGCCACGGACTAATCCCACGGCCGTGTGTTAAGGCCGCATGACACACTGATTAGAACATGGGCGTGTGCCCGGTCTTGTGAAATAAGTCAGTATATCAAGATGTAGTACACAGCCTGAGTCCACGGGTGTGCCATGGCCGTGTGTTATAAGTCAGAATGCTAAGGTTTTTCACACGGGCTAGGACCACGGGCGTGCCATGGCCGTGTAAAATTTGGCAGTAAGCTCGAGTTTTAAGCACGGTTGGGAGACATGGGCGTGTCTCAGGATTACACGGGCGTGTCCCAACTCACATGGGTGTATGACCCCTGTTTCAATGAAAAGTTTTCGATTGAGTTCCGAAAGTTTACGGACATGAGTTTAAGGCCTCGTAGGCCCATGACAAGTACAAGTTGATTAAGAAAGAGAAGTTCTTAATTCAGAACGAAATTTTATAGCCCTTAAGTACATGATTAAGCAAGTTCAAGCATAGTAATGTCTCGTATCCGATCTAAGCCTCGGACTCGGGTATGGGGTGTTACAGTTTCGGCTTTAGTAGAGAAAAGAGAGAAAAGCAAAGAAAATAAAGGGAAAAGAAAACGTTACCTTGCAATCAGAGAAGCACCGAATAGGAAAGGAAGATTCGACAGCAAAGGATAACAAACAATGATAGAATGAAGAGAAGAAGATGGAGGAAAGAGGCTTAACGGTTCACTGAATGACCACAACAAAAGGATGCAGAAAAGAAGAGGGAATAAGGTTGAATTCGGCACTTAGCAGAAGAAATGCAAGAGGAAGAAAAAGAGATGAAAGCAAATTGAAATCGGTAGAAGTCAGAAAAGCAGAAAAAGACTCGAAATGATGGTGAACTAAAACCCTAAAATGCAAAACTCACAAGAAAGACCAAAGGGATTTGGCACACTCTCACAACATCAACCGAAAATGCACTCCCTACACTACTAACCTTTGGCCAAATTTCCCTATTCACTTCTCCACATTCGGCCAACACCTCCACACACTCCACTTCCTTGATTTTCTCCACTTTTCTCTCTCACACTTACTCTCCTTCACCCATTTGAATTATTTGACCAAGTCTCCAACCAACCTTGTAGAGTTTGATCCTAACTCTGCTTTCTCCTCTCCCAAAGCATAAAATAAAATCCCTCATTTGTAACCTGTGGGATTCGAACCCCTTCACTCTATGCTCTCCACTTGACGCCACACCACTCCACCATGTGCTCAACTTGTGTTAGCAAAACACACTTTAATTTACATAAGTCCTGCTTCCAACAGCCCTATCCACTAAAGAGTCAAAAATTAAAAATTTTACAGGGCTCAGACTCGAACCCAGGCCTCCCTAGAACCCCCAAACACCCTCAAATAACCTGTCGAGCAAGCACAACATACAATTATGCAAAAATCACAAACCCCTAATTTTTGGGATGTTACATACCCGGCCTAGACGTTATGGCCGAATCTGGAGGTGTCACATTGAAGTGTTTAGCGTAAAACTTGTTGTCGTTCAAATCCTCAGAATCAATTAATTATTTTGTTATTAAACGGTGATTCCAAAACGGGTTGTTCATTTCCAAAGCGTGCATCATTAAAAGCTAATCACTTTTAAAACGTTATTAATTTTCAAAATCTCATTTATTGCGGAAGTTTTTTTTTTTTAGGAAATGTTGCGAAAACGTAGTGTCTTTGAAAACAGTTACCTTTTGAAAATCCGTCTTTTTCTACAACTAGCAGTTTATATCAAACTAAATAAATAAAAATCCCAATTTAAAGTTTATAACTTTAAAGAGGCCTTATTACATAAAAATACCCAAATTAAAAGTTAAAATTTATAAATCAAAAGCTAAAAATGAAAGCTGATGCGGTTGTGTAGCAATCATCGTGTCCCTAGCAACACTGACCCGCCTACGACTGGGGATTACCTGTACAGTTAAATAGAGGGGTGAGTTTACGAAAAGTTAGTGTGTAATCCCCTAACAAGCAAACAATCAATTAAACAAAGAGATAAATGCGCTTTGGGCTCGAGCCCATTACAATAATGATCCATTCGGTGTGGGCCTAAACCCTTTCCCCGTAATAAGAAATTGGGCTTGAGCCCAGCACAATGCCAGTAATCAGTAGAGCCTTTGCCCAATTTTAGTATTAGTATCAGTGGGGCCTTGGCCCATAACAGTAACAAATATCAGTCATGCAGTGAACAGTATGTAATATCATTAATCGATGCAGTAACAGTATAGTATCATTAATTAGTGCGATATATACAATGTAAATCCTACCCAATCCAAAATTCTACACACCACTCCATCCTGCCAAACACACCATGTGGGGATAAAATCGACCCACCCAGCCAGACACACCAAGATTAGCACTGGTTGCGGCACTAAACAATATTGCAGCAAAGCTGCCAGTAAAATAAACGGCATATAGGCATCAGTAGGTCTACAGTCGTCTTGGGCGACCCGTGCGACCTTATCAGCACAGTACACTTCCTCCAAATATAACAACCCATCCCCATGCAATATGTCGTGACATAATATCCTAAGTGTATGCAAAATGTCATGCTCAATCATAGTCATACATGTCATAGAGCAAATCAGTCATACATAACATAAGGCCATAACAGTTATTTCATCTCCTAGGGGTATTTCGGTCATTTTACCCTATGGGGGTATTTCAGTCATGAAAATTATACAGTTTGGCCCAATAATCTCCACAAGTTCGTGTGGTTTACCCGTGTGAGTCTCACAAGCTCGTTGGGCTCACACGGCCCATTTCGGCCCAACAGGGCCCAAAACGACCCAAGACCATGAGATCGCTCATGGTGGCCTCAACAGTCGAACGCCCACATTTTATGTGTTTCGATTACCACACGAGCGAGCGCACGCTCGTGTAGTGCTAACGATAAACTCATACCATGTTACCTTTGATCGAGTAAAGAGGGAAGTTTCGCCTATCCAACCGTTGATTATAAACCTTCTACCCTTCGACAGGTTCCTAGGCACAAACCGAAGATGGTTGAGCACTTAATCGATCAGCAACAAGATAAAATTATACTATCTTCACTTACCAATAACGCGAGAATAGTACCCACTACGAAGTGTACCACTATCGGTAAATAGAGAATGATATCCAGAACAATAGAGAAGGGAAATCAGTCGGCTGCAAGGGAAAGGCAATAATCAACAAAAAGAAAAGAAATGAGAAGGATGAAAAGAAAATGGGAGATGCGGCCAAGGGGAGAACAGTGTGGAAAATGTTTGCTCACTATACAGTAAGAGTAAAAGAACCAAAATAAAACCGAAAAGGACAAAGTTCAGCAAAAGATGAAAGAAGGAGAGACGATAGGCTTGAGAAGCAATTTCCAAAAGAGGGAAAAAGAAGAGAAATGAGGCACAAGAAGAATTTCAGCCAAAAGGGAAAGGGAGTTGCCATCCAACTTGGGAAACAAATGAGGAGCATTTCTCTCTTAGCCGAATTCCTGAGCGCCAGAGTTCAATTTTGGCACAACACTCCCTCCCCTCTCTCTTCCCTTGATTTTCTCCTAAAATCTCTCAAAATATCCCTCCTTAATTCTCTCTATGACCCGTTCAAACTCCATTCAGCAGTATTTCAATCCAACTCAACCACCTACACGAATTAGGCAGCAAAATAAATACTCCCTTTTTTATGTGCCACCTCTCGAACCTTAGACCCCATGTACACTCCACACGCCCCTTACCACTTGACCAACAACTCCTTTGTATCATATTTTAACCACAATAATTTAAGAACCTACTATCTAGATCCAAGGATTTTATTCACTTAAAATAAAAATTTTGCATAAGCCAAGGCTTGAACCCCTGACTTCTCAGACACTTCCAAACATTCAATAATCACTTAACCACTTAAGCAGACATTCATTTATGTCACTTTCTTGCACAACTAAATATTTATGTGCAGTCTCCTAACTGGTCCCTTGTTCAAATCCTATTTCTTCTAGGCCTAAAATTCGGGGCATTACAATTCACCCCTCCATAAAAAAATTTTGTCCTCGAAATTTCCAATTATCAGATCAGTTGCATAACACAGACTCCACCACTACGCTTCCGCTGCACACTCTAGTTCTAAATTAGGTATATGGCCAAACGACGAGGACCCAACTCAAGCACCTCTACGGCCTCTACCATGGCCTCTTGTACCTCGTCCGTGTGTACCTCTTGTGCTCATTGTCTATTCGCGTTTTATCTGAACTAACAATTTTATGCAGATTGGTTTACAGTTCTAGTTGTTTATTAACAGATGTCTTATTAAAAGCAGTAATTTAGAGTTTGTTTTCGCACCACGCAGTGTCTATCGGTGTCTACTGGTTTACTATAGTTTTAGTTTACCCTATTAAAAGTTTGCAAGATTACTTACACAGTAGTCTCGGTGACTCTCTACCTAAGGCGCTTTCACAAAATCAAAGTACGCTTTTAGAGAGAACTTACGAGGATCTACAAGAGAGACTCGGTGTGCCACACAATTAGAAAATCCTTCTAGAACACTTTAAATTATTTAAAAACAACTTTTAGAAATTCAAAGTTTAAAATCCCATTCCACAGCCGAGTTTTGCAACCTGGCTCTGATACCACTAAATGTAACACCTTATACCCGGCCTAGACGTTATGGCTGAATCTGGCGGTGTCACATTGAAGTGTTTAGCGTAAAACTTATTGTCGTTGAAATCCTCAGAATCAATTAATTATTTTGTTATTAAACGGTGATTCCAAAACGGGTTGTTCATTTCCAAAGCGTGCATCATTAAAAGCTAATCACTTTTAAAACGTTATTAATTTTCAAAATCTCATTTATTGCGGAAGTTTTTTTAAGGAAATGTTGCGAAAACATGGTGTCTTTAAAAACAGTATCCTTTTGAAAACCCGTCTTTTTCTACAACTGCAGTTTATATCAAACTAAATAAATAAAAACCCCAATTTAAAGTTTATAACTTTAAAGAGGCCTTATTACATAAAAATACCCAAATTAAAAGTTAAAATTTATAAATCAAAAGCTAAAAACGAAAGCTAATGCGGTTGTGTGGCCATCATCAAGTCCCTCACAGCACCGACCCGCCTACGACTGTGGATTACCTGTATAGTTAAATAGAGGGGTGAGTTTATGAAAACTCAGTATGTAATCCCCTAACAAGCAAACAGTCAATTAAACAAGAGATAAATGCGCTTTGGGCACGAGCGTTACAATAATAGTCGGTTCGGTGTGGGCCTAAGCCCTTTCCTCAGAATGATGAACGATTGGGCTTGAGCCCAAAGACAATGCCGATGTCATCGCAAGGCCTTTGCCCAATTTTAGTATTAGTATCGGTGGGGCCTTGGCCCATAATAAGAATATATATCGGTCATGCAAGGAATAAGATGTAATATCATTAATTGATGCGATAATAAGATGCGAAGATCATTAATCGCTGCGATATGCAATGTAAATCCTACCCAATCCAAATTTCTACACACCACTCCGTCTGCCAAACACACCATGTGGGGATAAAATCGACCCACCCAAATTGCACACACACCAAGATTAGCACCGGTTGCAACACTAAATGATGATTGCAAAGAAAGTCACAAGAAAAAATAAACAACATATAGCCACCATTAGGTCCACAGGCGTCTTCGGCGACCCGTGCGACCTTATCAGCACAGTACACTTCCTCCAAATATAACAACCCATCCCCATGCAATATGTCGTGACATAATATCATATGTGTATGCAAAATGTCATGCTAAATCATAGTCATACATATCATAGAGCAAATCAGTCAAACATAACATAAGGCCATAACAGTCATTTCATCTCCTAGGGGTATAACAGTTATTTTACCCTCTGGGGGTATTTCGGTCATTTTACCCTATGGGGGTATTTCGGTCATTTTACCCTATGGGGGTATTTGATCATGAAAATTATACAGTTTGGCCCAATAACCTCCACACGTTCGGGTGGTTTACCCGTGTAGGGCCCACAAGCTCGTTGGGCCCACACGGCCCATTTTGGCCCAACAGGGCCCAAAATGGCCCAAGACCATGAGATCGCTCATGGTGGCCTCAACAGTCGAACACCCACATTTTATGTGTTCCGGTTACCACACGAGCAAGCGCACGCTCGTGTAGTGCCAACTCTCATATTTTTCGACTTTTGCCGATTCACGCTTTAGGCAGTGCTTACACACCTTGTTTCTGTTTGTTGAGAAAACCACCCACACCTTTGAAACCTACACTTGATCAACAATTCCCAATTAATCATTTAAATATTTACTCAATCGAATACAACAAGATCCTAATCGATAAACTCACACCATGTTACCTTTGATCGAGTAAAGAAAGAAGTTTCGCCTATCCAACCGTTGATTATAAACCTTCTACCCTTCGACAGGTTCCTAGACACAAACCGAAGATGGGTAAGCACTTAATCGATCAGCAACAAGATAACATTATACTATCTTCACTTACCAATAACGCGAGAATAGTACCCACTACGAAGTGTACGACTATCGGCAAATAAAGAATGATATCCAGAACAATAGAGAAGGGAAAGCAGCCGGCTATAAGGGAAAGGCAAGAATCAACAAAAAGAAAAGAAATGAGAAGGATGAAAAGAAAATGGGAGATTCGGCCAATGGGAGAACAATGTGGAAAACATTTGCTCACTATACAGTAAGAGTAGAAGAACCAAAACAAAACCGAAAAGGACAAAGTTCAGCAAAAGATGAAAGAAGGAGAGACGATAGGCTTGAGAAGCAATTGCAAAAAGAGGGAAAAAGAAGAGAAAGGAGGCACAAGAAGAATTTCGGCCGAAAGGGAAAGGGAGTTGCCGTCCAACTTGGAAAACAAATGAGGAGCATTTCTCTCTTAGCCGAATTCCTGAGCACCAGAGTTTAATTTCAGCACAACACTCCCTCCCCTCTCTCTTCCCTTGATTTTATCCTAAAATCTCTCCAAATATCCCTCCTCAATTCTCTCTATGACCAGTTCAAACTCCATTCAGCAGTATTTCAATCCAACTCTACCACCCACATGAATTAGGCAGCAAAATAAATACTCTCTTTTTGATGCGCCACCACTCAAACCTTAGACCCTATGTACACTCCACACGCCCATTACCACTAGACCAACAACTCCTTTGTATCATATTTTAACCAAAATAATTTAAGAACCTACTATCTAGATCCAAGGATTTTATTCACTTAAAATAAAAACTTTGCATAAGCCAAGGCTTGAACCCCTAACTTCTCAGACACTTCCAAACATTCCTAAATCACTTAACCACTGAAGCAGACATTCATTTATGTCACTTTCTTGCACAACTAAATATTTATGTGCAGTCTCCTAACTGTTTCCTTATTCAAAACCTATTTCTTCTAGGCCCGAAATTTGGGGTGTTACATTCAGATTTGAATATGACTTTTGTTTATCAGAAGCCGTCTTAAGATGATCCCGAATCAGTCTAACTTTAACCTCAGTCTCGGAAATCGACTCAGGACCCAAAACCCATTGTTCACCCAACTCAGTCCAACACAACGGAGTAGGACACTTACGACCATACAAAGCCTCGTAATGTGCCATTTTAATACTAGATTGGAAATTGTTATTATATACTAACTCGGCCAATGGCAGAAACTCCTCTCAACTACCTCGAAAATCAATCACAAAACTCCAAAGCATATCCTCCAGTATCCAAATCAACATCTTAGATTGACCATCAATCTGAGGATGGAATGCAGTACTGAAGTCTAATCTCGAACCCAAAGCCTCATGAAGTGTAACAACTTGATTTTTAATGGTAACAGAACAGTGGTTTCGGGACCACAAATTTCCATAGTGTCGACTCGTAAATATTAATTATAGAATATTTATGGAGTCATTAGTTTCATATTAAAATTTGGTAAAGAAATTTTATCGTTTAGATAGCTAATTAAAGAAAAAGGACTAAATTGAAAAAAGAGGCAAAATATATTAATTATAGCATTTAAGTGATTAAATAGCTTAATTATTAAATTAGAAAGGAATAATGAAGTAAATAGTTCTTATTATTGACATTGGACGGCATTATGTATTAAAATTATAAAATAAGACATGTTTTAATGGCAAAATGGTAAATTTATTAAAATTAAAACAAAATTAAATGATGTAAAAGGTATTTTCTTCTTCATTTTCACTTCACCTTGCCGAAAACACCATGGATACCTAGCTTGGAGGTTCGACCATTGTTTTCTCTTGCATGTAAGTCCATTTTGAGTCTGTTTCTTATCATTTTTATGTTTTTGAGATTCTTGCAACTAGGTCCAGCGAGCCCGTACCTTCGTTTTTGAATCTGTTGAAAATTTTAAAAGTTTCCATTGATGAAGTTTGAATTTTTTTTTATGATAATTATGTATTTGAAGCTTTGATTGTGTTATTTGGTGATTTTGTAAAATGATTTTTTTGTTAGAATTTTATTTAAGGATTAAATTGTGAAAATGTCAAAATTTCAAGGTTTGATAGTGAATTTGATGTTTAGTAGGGACTATTTTAGGGCCTAGTGTATTCAGCTGAAATGTGGATTTGAGAAAAATGGTTAATTTGATGATTTTCGGGTTAAAAGACTAAATTGAAAAAGTTACAAAAGTTAGGGGTGATTGTTTAAATTTGAAAAATAAAAGGGTGTAAAATGTAAAGTGAATTGAAAGGTGAGATGTAAGCTAATAATTGAGAAATTTTACATTTTAGATAGTTATGACATGTATCTGAACTTTGAATTGAATTTTGCAATTCAATTGGTTGAGATTGTGGATGACAGGGAACATATATGGTTGTATTATTATAGAATGATTTGTTGTACTTACTGCGGTAAGATTTATCATTTTAGTACGTTGAACTTACTAAGCTTCAATGAGCTTACTTGTGTTATTTTCTGTTCTTGTAGATACTTTGAAGGTTGGACGGTCGGATCGGCACTCAAGTCACACTATCCACTCATTTTTGGTAGTTTTTGGAACGTTCATTTTGGATTATACGACATGTAATAGGCTTGTATTTATTACTATTGTTTTGATATGTAAAATGTTAAAATATGATCTTAAGTGCAAATAGTCAACTTATATGATATATGTGAATGATGTATGATGTTTAAGTGCAAGTTCATGGTAAGTATGATTGGAATGTTGTGATTGAGGTGCCTATGTTTGGCATATTGGTTGGATGTTAGATGGTGTGATTTAACATACTTTGAATGATAGTTCTTTTTGTTGTAAAATTGTATATGTTTGTGGTATCAATGAGGATACATTGGTTAGGCACTTAGGATGGTTGATTTAGCATGTTTTCAGTTTGTTTAATGTCATTTTGAATAGGTCTTTTGGCTGGTAAATGGATTACTTAGTGTCCAAGTATGCTTGAATTGGTAAACTTGTTGTTTAAAGTTCATTTTGGGTCCACACGGCCTAAGACACGGGCGTGTCTCACACGGCTGTGTGTCATCCGATGATTTCTTTAGGGTGCAAGTCAGTAAGTTACACGGCCTAAGACACGGTCTTGCACACGGACGTGTGGGGCAACTCAGAGAGTTACACATCTTGGCACAAGGGTGTGTGACACGACTGCGTGATCCTACTCAGAGAGTTACACGAATGAGGACACGGGCTGGGACACAGCAGTGTGTCCCTATTTCGATTATTTTATGGCCTGAGACACGGTCGTGTGTCTCAACCGTGTGAGGCACACGGCCTGGCCACACAGCCATGTAACCCCTGTTTTGGCAAATTTTGCATCTTTTTCCTAAACTTTCCAAACTATTTCAAATTGGTCCCAAATTGTTTCTAAGTTATTTTTAGAGACTCGAGGGCTCGATTTAGGGACATTGTGCTTGAGTATGAATTTTTCATGATATGATTATTATACTGGTTGATAAAATGTTCATATGTTTCTGATTGTTCAGTAATACTCCGTAACCCTAATCTGACGACGAAGACGGGTTAGGGGTGTTACATGAAACTTCCTCCAAAACCGAGAAGTGAAGAAATGATCCATATCATAAATAATCGAGATTGGAACCCCATGAAGTCTCACGATATTAGAAACATATAACTTGACCAATTTTTGAAAAGAGTAGTATATCTTAATAGGGATACAATGGGCAATGTAACACCCTTAACTTGTATTTAACGCCGGAATAGGGTTACGGAGCATTACCTAACTTATTACCAAAAACAAACATACATTTTTCATATCCAAATAAAAATCATTCACATTCAATCATATTGTCCCTAATACAAGCCCTCGAGGCCCAAATCATGCATTAGAAATGGTTCGGGACTAAACCGATAACTTAAGAAAATTTTTGGAAAACATAGAAAAATTTCAAAAGTACAGGGGACACACGCCCGTGTGGCCTGGCCGTGTGAGACACACGGCCAAAGACACGCCCGTGTCACAGGCCGTGTGGACATTCAGAAGGGGATCACATGGCCGTGTCCTAGCCCGTGTCCGACCCCGTGTAACTCCCTGACTTGGGTCACACAGTCAACCACATGCCCGTATGACTAGCCCTTGTACCCTTCGAAATGGCCTCATACGCCCGTGTGCCAGAGCGTGTGCTTAGCTGTGCCAAAATTGTAGGGTATACTGATTTATGCCACACGGCCAAGTCACACGCCCATGTGCTGGGCCGTGTGGAGCATACTGACTTAGTTTCTAATAAACATCAGGGGACACATGATCGTGTCACCTGACCATGTGTCACACACGGCTGAGACACACTCCCGTGTCTCTGCCCGTGTGGACAAAAATAGGCTATTTTCCAAGCCATCTTTCTCACCCAAACTTGCATCAACCTAAACATGTAAATGGCATATAACCATATCATCAAATAGTATTCAAACCAATCTCAACCAAGCACAATTCATGCTATTCCAATACCAACTACCATAAGGCACACAAGTATCACAATTAGCCATTCAACTTCATACTAATTTCACATCTAAAAATCACCAAAATGGTCACTTTCAACTATGCATTATTTTTCCTAAAACCACATGCATACCATATCTCAAAATTCAACCATTTGGTACTCAAAATATCAATTCCCAATAAGCATTCACATAGCAATTTTAAACCACACAACAAAAGGGCTATTTGCTCATATATGTACATCACCAACTATACCAAAATAAGCCAAATCACATGGCTATACACATAACCAAAACATATATCATTTACAAACCAAATCAATTGGCTAACTCCATTACCAACTTATAGACCATATTAACCATAATACCTATACATGCCATATAACCAAATACACAAGTTCAAAAGTACCAAAATGATAGCTAGATAGTGTGATGAGATCTCCGACGACTCCCAATCCGAGCAAGCTTTAAAATCACTATAAAACACAGAAAAGTAAACAGAGTAAGCTATAAAGCTTAATAAGCTCGTATGCTTAATAAGTAAAACTTACCATTCAACTACAATTCAAGTACTTAAACATCACATAATGCAATTCATTTTAAATCCACAAACTTAATACATATTCAATCCAAAGGTTAGACATGAATTTCATCAATTTCTTTGATTTAATGATTGTATAGTTACGTACATACCTGTACTAATTCGTATCAATTTCATACTCTTCCAATTCATTGATATACTCGTTGAACCATTTGGAATAATATTGGATACTCGAGAATCTCGCACCCTAACTGCCAATACATGGCCGAAGCCATCTCAATCTCATATCTCATATAATGCTCACTCTCGAGCTATTAACGGGTCTGCTCACACAAGCTGACGGTCAAGACGTAACTACACGGTGCTACTCACACAAGCTGATGAGGATCTGCAACACATGCTGGATAACTCAGCCACCGGTAGAACGTACAGACCAACACCCAATCACAATAACCCCTAATGACATATCATTTGTATCCTATCTATTCCTAAGGTTCAACCGGGATTTAAACATTGCCGAATCTTCGTCGAACATTTCCGTAAAGTCATAATCACAATTAATGCAATTATAAAGTATTTAAAACACAATTATATTAATTCTTATTAACATACGAACTTACCTTGGATTTATACGGAGAGATTTGAGCTATCAATCAACTATCTTGTTTTTCCCCTGATCTAATTCCGGAATTCACTTTTCTTGATCTAAATGTAATCAAATTTAACTTACTTAATTATCATTCTATTCAATTTAACTCAAAAATCATATTATGGAAAAATTGCACTTTTTCCCCTTTAATTTTGAATTCTTTACAATTTAGTCCCTAGCTCATAAAAATGCAAATTCATGAAATGCAACTTATACCCATGCTAGCCAAATTTTACCTATTCTCATAGCAGCCCATATTTTTCATTATTTCACACATTTACCACATAATTTATCACACATCTCAATTTAATCCCTAATTTACAATTTTATCAAAAAATCACTTAACAAATGTTGTTTATCTAACAACAACCATTCATTTTCTATCATCAAACATCAAAATGCACACATATTCATCAATGGTAAAACTCTAAACCTTTAACAATTTTGCAAATTAGTCCCTGGTCTAGCTAGATTAAGCTACAACGACTCCAAAAACATAGAAATCATTAAAAACGGGACAAAAACCATACCTAAATGGACAATGGAAGCTTGACCGAATGAAGAACCCTATAATGGCTTCTTCTCTTGTTAATTTCTGTTGAAGTTTGATAATGGAAGATGATGATAAATTTTTATTCCTTTTGTTTTATTTAATTTACCTTTAATAACCATTTTACTAATATAACCTTTATAATCTTTAATAATTACACAAAATGCCAAGCCATTATCATCCACTAACATACTAATGGTCTAATTACCAATTAAGGACCTCCATTTTAAAGTTCCATAGCTATTAGACACCTTTAGCTATTAGAACTCAAGTTTTACACTTTACGCGATTTAGTCCTTTTTATCAAATTAAGTATGCAAACAATAACATTTCTTAACAAAATTTTCATACAATCATATTGTAGACCTAAAAATAATAATAAAATAAATATTTTGACCTCAGATTTGTGGTCCCGAACCCACTGTTCTGATTTGACTAAAAACAGGCTGTTATAGGCAGACTTGGTCAACCTATCCACGATAACCCACACAAAATCCTTTTTATTAGGTGTTAAGGGCAACCCACTAACGAAGTCCATAAACACCCGTTCATATTTCCATTGGGGACTTTTAACGTGTTGAAGCAAACTCGAAGACAATTGGTGCTCAACTTTAACTTGTTGACACGTCAAACAGCGAGAGACGAAATCAGTTACCTCCCATTTCAAACCTGACCTCTAGTAAAGCTCATGTAGATCACGATACATCTTATTTCCACCGGGATGCATAGCATAAGGGTGGAAACACAAAAATATATGGACTTTTTAATGCCATTTTTAACTCAAATTCATGCAGTTTCGTAGTAATTCTTGTCGAAAAAAATATAATTATAAAATAATTAAATTATACTTAAATTATTAACATATTTAATTTTAATTAATTTTATAATAAATTTTTCATAAATTTTGGTTTATTTTCGACAGATTTGCACAAATGGTGAAAATTGGCTTGGCAGACACTACTAGAAGCGCAAACCGTGAAGCGATTTTTGGAGCATTGAGGCGAATTAATTTTTCCGCCTAAAACTGTCCAAATTATGAATATTAATACATAATATAATTAATTTTAATTTTAATCCAATTTATTTTGGGTTAAATAATTATTATTGATTATATTATGGAAAGGAGGCCCATTGTGCTAATACGAAAGACTAATCCAAACAAGCAATTGGGTTGCCCAAACCCATCCAAAATGCTGACCTAATCAGCTCAAATTAGCTGATATATTGACTTGCAAATCAGCCCTTGAAGTCTCCTTGAAATCACATCCAAACCCCTCCATTTATTATGCTTTTGTAAATTTGCCCCTAGCCAAATATAGCAAGTTGAAATCATCAACAAATGCATGAGTGCTGGCCATCCATGGAGGGAGGTAATGACTGATATTTTTTGCTAAAAATATCAGCCAATCCCACCTATAAATACCTCCCTTTGCTACTCATTTCAGCATTAAACTCAACTCAATTCATTCACAACACATTCTCTCTTCACTCACTTTTCTCCCTTTGTTTTCCATTTTCTTTCTTGTCCCTTCCTTTGTCGATTTCTCCTCTTGAGAAAGAGCCTTCTTTTTCCGTGGAGTAGCAGCACTCGAGTGTTTATAGAGGCCTCGAATTGACAAAATGAGTAGAGAAGAAGAGGAGCGCGTTAGTGAAGAGGAGCGCGTTAGTGACTTCAAATAGACACTAGATTTGTTTCTAGTTCCCTACTCTTTTATTTTCTTGATTCTGTAATGATGAATGCTCATTGTTTCATTGCTCTTGATTTAATTAAAATGAATTAAATTCTTGTTAGATTGATTGTGTTCTATTGCTTAATTTATTAAAAATCATGTTTTTGTTTTTATAGGCCTTGTTGATTTGTTCAATTAAATAAAATCATGTTTATGTTATGCTTGCATTTAAATTGTAAGGTAACAATTGAATTAATTATTAAGTGGATTGAAATTGTAATTAATGGACACAATATTTAATTGGTGCATGTTTAATCTTCTAAGGTAGTTGAAGGTTAAATTAGTGACGACATTAAACAATACATTAGCCTTGCAGAACTTGCAGGATTTTGTGATTAAATTGTTTCAATATAGACATATATTGTTACCTCATTTAACCTTTTACTTGCTTATGAAAATTGAATTACTTGTTTAAATTGGCATAGAGATATGTACAAGAGATTATTTTAATTTCATAAGTATGTATGTGCATTAACACATTAGCTTATTAAAATTTGTTTAATCGGTTGAATTGACATAGAGATATAGTCAAGAGATAAATGGATTTTGGTAGGTGAGTATGTTCATAAGTTAGCAAATTGCCGAGTTGCCATGAATTAAATTTGTAACAAACATGAACATCGTTCTGATAATGTTAAGTTAAAGAATGCAATTGATCTAGCACATTTATATCATATTAATTAAAACTTGTTTTGAAATCGTGCATTGGAAATTGTTATTTTTATTTTATTTTACTTAGTTTAATTTTTAATCTTAATTAAACCCCTTTTCAAATTATCAAATTTTCACCACCAACTTGTTAAATTATTTAATTCATAAATATTTCTTTGCACAGTCCCTGTGGGTATGATAACTCGACATTTACTTGTCACTTTATTACTTGCTGCGATTGTGTACACTTGCACATTTCCATCGTTCCAAAGGGCTACTATGCGCTTCACGCAGAATGAACCGCCTCAAATTAGAGTTGTTAGGCACACAGACCCATCCTCGAAAATATAAAACCCCATCACTGTTAAGCCCAAAATCAAAAGTACTACCATCCTCAACCTGACAGAATCGTAGAACCAAAGAGTCATACCCCAACTATTTAACCTGAATCCGATCAATCCAAGTCAGCTTAACTTGCAACTCGGCTAATAGACTCTCATCATCAAATAGACTTAGGCGAACAAACATTGCCCTCAAATCAGACATTGCTCTACGGCTAAGAGCATCAGCCACCACCTTTGACCTTACTGGGATGGTACACAATCACGCAGTTATAGTCCTTAAGCAACTCAATCCATCTATGTTGCCTAAGGTTCAAGTCCTTCTAAGTAAGGAGATATTTTAGGCTCTTTTGATTAGTATAAATGATACACCTCTCACCATAAAGATAGTGCCTTCAAATCTTTAAGGCAAAGACAACTGCAACTAACTCAAGATCGTGTGTGGGATAGTTGCCTTCGTATGACTTAAGCTGTCGAGACGCATAAGCCACTACCTTACCGTTTTACATTAGAACACAACCTAATCCAACATGAGATATGCAACGCCCTACTACTCGGCCTAGAAGTTTAGACTGAATCCCAGAGGTTACATTGATCACCGAAGTGATCTGAAACAATTTTACAAACGAGTTGTTAAAATCTTATACAAACACAGTTATTAAAATTGAACTAAACCATTTAGCCCTTTTAGGATTCAAAACAGAGAATTCAAGTCACGTCGAAGGCGTTCGGAAGTACAGTTTCAAGTTTCTAGAATTCAAAACAAAACTATTTACGAAAATCCAAAATTTGATTGTACCACAGTCTTTATAGATGTTTACAATCCTAAACAGTTCACAAATTTAAAAGTCTAAGAAGTCATTTTATTAGTCTGTGTAAAACATATCACTCCGAGACATCCGACATGGCAAGTCCAGCTACAAAAAATGAGGGTACTTGTAAAGGGATAAACTAAGGGGGTGAGCTACACAAGCTCAATGTGAGTTCGAAAATGACAGAAAAACGAACACCAAAGTGTCACAATAAAAAAAAATATCTCAATGGCAATCCGATATACAAATAGTCTTCACAAACAAATCAAACGTATCAGTATTGAAACACCTCGATTTATAAACAGTTAGTCTCGCAATCAGCCATATAGACAGACATAATGCGGAATGAATGAAACAAGTAATAAAAAAACCCCACCCGTCCAGCCAAAACACCTCTCCGTCCCCAGATCACACCCCAAAAGAGCTGTTTAAGCTCATCCAACCAAACACACAACATAGGACCTCGAAAGGCCCATCCAACCCTACACACCATGCATGTGGACTAAGCCACTCAGATAATAATACACAGCAAGGTTGGCGTATATGCAGTACAGGGCATTGTGGTAAATAGCTATACTAATAAGTTGCAGTTAAACTGCCAAATTAGAATCAATGTTCCTTCTCTTCACAACCCAACCCAAAAAGATTAATGCAAATGCAAAATGCACATCATTCGTAGACCGACTTACAAAAACAAAATACGAAATTAAAAATGCACACATTCAAATGCCCGGAATCAGAATTAGATATAACATAACATCAATTAACACTCAATCGAATCGCTTAATTAGAGCTATGATTGCGAATAACGCACAAGTCCAGGCCAAAACAAAGTCCTGACCACCCCTACTAAGACCTAGCCTAGGGTCGGAACACACAGAATCATAATCAGATGTAACACCCCAAACCCGGCCCATGCGTTATGACCGGATCTGACATGTCTCATGAAGAAAACATGTTAAGTCCTTTTTATTCGTTCAGAAATAGGTATTTATTTGTTAAAATCAAGAAAACAAGGTGTATTTGAAATATTTGATAAAATTTTACTAATTTCAAAGATTGATTGATAAATCGATAAATTTGAACAAGTGATTTTTCAAACCGAGGCTATTGAAAATATTGATAATAATTCAAGAGAAAACTTCCGAGTTAAAATATTTGTAAAAGTTTATTATGAAATCCATTTGTGAATTCATTTTAGAAAAACTTTATTTAAGTTTCTAGAAAAAAATCCCAATTAAAGTAATTTGAGCAAGATATAAGTACGTCAAGCATAAAGCAAAAATAAAAAAATAAATCCAGAGGCCTTATTACATCATAAAACTCAAAATAGTAAAAGTAATAAGTAAACGAAATAGAAACCTAAAGTCCATTAAAAACCATTTCTGAAGTATGGCCCCCACCGAGTCATCCATGGCCCAAATCCACGTCACTGAGCATTACCTGCAAGGGTTAAGGAAAACGGGGTGAGTTACTAGAACTCAGTGTATAATTCCCTTACCGTTGTCCACTGGGCCTGAACCCATATTTCAATATCTTGGGCCTAAGCCCAATTACATATCAGAATTTATAAACATTTATATAAGCAAAGTATGCAACCCAACCCATCCATCCAACACACCCCCGTACCAACCATCACACCTGTGGGGATCAAGTCAACCCACCCCGCCATCACACCAAAACGCAGGCAATTTGCCATTTAATAAAATTTATTGTGGTCAAGCCACCGATATCATATGTAAACATTATGGTAAACAGTTTATTGTAGCAATGCCACCAGGCTACACTTCTCTTCCACATTTTTCCCAACCCATGCAATATATGAAAATGCAATAACATAATAAAACGTTCGCATATAAATAGCAACCATTTATGAAGTAATTTATTACAATGACTAGGCCCATTTAAGCAAAAATAATCGGCCCATTAAGGCATTCCAACATAACGGCCCATTAAGGGCATTTCCGTAATTCAGCCCAATAAGGGCATTTTTGTAATTCGGCCCAATAAGGGCATTTTCGAAATTCAGCCCAATAAGGGCATTTTCGTAATTTTAACAATCTAAATGCTGATTTTGTCGAATCTTTCAAAATAATATACTTTAAACATATTCCTCTTTTTATGCCAATTTTACGATTATAGCCTTATAATGATAGCAACCCACTTATTCGTCATGTTACCGAATCATAAACCTACGGAATTACGGTGTGAAATTACACACCTGATTACAGTAAGTACCAGGCCTTCTTGATCGTCGACACCTAAAATATCATAACACTCGATTAATCGACATACGTGATTTTATTAATCTAACTCTAAAATAAACGATCTAAAGTGTTTACCCTCAGAATCGTGAACGACCACGATTTGTCTATTTTCACCAGATGATGGTCCACAACCCGGTGGAAAGTCTCGAACCGCCGATACCGCCCTTCGTTTGAATTTAGGAGTAGGAATCGCAAATCCGCTCCTTTTGATATCTCCAATCGCTTTTCCTTTCGATTCGATACCACTAGCCTCCATCGGATAAAATCTTAGTCAAAACGATATTACGATATAATTATAGATTGTCTAATGACAAAGGGTTCGGCTTACCACTATATAAGGAGAGAATATCGAATGATTTCGTCCCTACCAACATAATCAATTAGCCAACCTTCAATCCAATTAACACAATAACCAAATAGAGATATCAAATGGACTATGAAAGAACTCCTTACCTTAATCGATGATAATCCCGATTCCCACAATTGTCTTATGACTAGAGATGATTAGACGATGATGTGGTATTCGGCCACCCTCTATAACACTACGAAAAAGATATTGATCACAACATGAGAGTGATGGGGAGAGATGTTTTGATAGGGAAACAAGATAGAATAACCGAATAATGATGAACACATATATTCGACTAGGAAGAAAGAAAAAAATGAAAATAAAATGAAATGAAAAGAGGGATATAAGGTCACTTACCGATTTAGTCAAGAAGAGATTATCCAAGACGAAAAGAAAAGAAGAAGTGAAGAGATGGGATGATAATAGATTCGGTTTTAGAGGAAAATCAAACAAGAATAAGTGATCTCAAAGTGATGTCGATTTTAGAGAAGAGAAAAGATTGATGAAATGGTCAAAAGAAAAGAATGGATGGATGGATGGAGGAGTGCTAGATTGTTCGGCTATCAAAGGGGAGGTGGGAAAAAGATGAGTGTTTCTGCCAAACAAAAGAAAAAAAAATGCACAAATGTGCTAGGAAGTTTCGACCAAAGCAAAGAAAAGAAAATGTTCACTTTGGCTTTGGAATTTTCGGCAAAGAGGAAAGAGATTGGAAAAATTAAAAGATCACCCAAAATGCTATGAAAAATAATCACTCAAGTACCAAAATTCACCAAAAAGCTAAATAATTTCGGCACTCCCCTAATACCCCTCAAAACCGTGTGCAACAAACCAAAAGGGTCAAAAATTGACCATAAAAACATTCCAAAACATTTCCCATGGAAAAGGCCAACATGCTCCCTTGTCTTGCCTTTTTCTTTTGATTCTTTCCTTCAATATCCCTTATCTTCCTCCTTACCATAAACCTTAGCCACCTTTCCATAATTTAAAAAGTCCACCTTGCCTAAAATACCATCATGGCCGGCACTCTCAATGAATAGCACAAAAAAATAATCAAAATTTGTACCAAGTGGGATTCGAACCTCTTCCCCTAAAGCCCTTCATGTGACGCCTCAACCTCCTTGCCATATGCTCACTTATGCTAGCCATTTACTCACTTATTTCCATAAGGATTGAGGCCCCTTACTATTTTTCCTTAAGGTGCTAAAATACCAAATTTTTTTCTAAGGCCCAATTAAACCCCGAGCCTTCTTAGGACCTTAAAACATACACGATTAATAATTTAACTAGCCTCGCGCAAGATATAATGCAACACATAAAATTCTAAATTTTAGGATGTTACATCAGAACAAAAATAGACACAGTAAAAAAATTGGCGAAATAGGGCCACACAGCCGTGTGTCCCGGCCATGTGAGGGGTCAACACGCCCATGTGAAGGCCACACACGCCCGTGTAGAGGGGACACACACCCGTGTGAGTAGCCCGTGTAACTCACTGTCCAAAAGTGCTAAAATTAAGTGCAGAGTAGACACGGCCGTGTGGAAATATCATACGCCCATGTGAAGATCGACAAAATCCCTAAATCGTACCCACTCAGCCGTGTGGCACCAAAAATCACCCAAAAACCCTAATTCCCAATTCCACATTGCCGTGTGGACCGCCTGTGTGTGGCACACGCCTGTTGGCCACCCGTGTGGTCACAAAACCACACCGAAACAAGCTAAAAATCGTGGTTTTGACATCAAAATAGCCCCCAACACTTGGTAACTTAGAACTATACCAGAATTTACAAAATAACATGCAATCCAATACCCAAAATCAACAGTTTCAGGAACATACAAGAAGTTGCCGAATTCCATAAAATCCAATAGCAATTTGATACCGAAATTGAACAATTCCAGAACACACACCTTAGAATGCGATAACAAGCACTGAGAACTGCTCGATTCGCTCCACCAAACCATTCGAAAACCTCAAATATGCACGCAACTAAACTATTAGAATTCAATCCAACAACATAAATGAAATCGAAACAATTCTTCCTTTAATTCCAAAGACAAAACTTACCCAATTTCACACCCAATCAAACATAACACACAAGGACAATCAACCAACAACGTTGATACTAAAACCCAAAATTTGTTTAGAGAACAAAAATATGGTGGTAATTAATTCGCCAACAATGAAAGAGATAAAAGTAGAAGAACCAAAAAGAATAGCAAGAACTTGGAAAAAGAGAGGAACCAAAAAAAAGGGGAAAGAAAATGTGCAAAAAAATTTTAGAAACTTATTTTTTCCAAAAATAAAAATACAATAAAATAAATAACATAAATATATATATAAAATAAAAAAACTCAAATAAAATAATTCCTCAAACACACATGAGGATTTGAACCCAGAACCCAGAGGTAAACTAACACACATCCAACCACCGAACTAGCAGGCTCATTCTAACATTAAAACGCGGAAATCAACCCAATTGCTCAACCTACTCACTGACCCTAAACACAAATCTTAAAACTTCTAACCCCAAATTTTATGGTGTTACATGATACATCGTTATAAACCATAAATTCCTTACTGAATTCAGGCTGTATCAGAATAGGAGCCTGAGTCAAAATAGATTTGAGCTTCTCAAAACTCGATTGTTGCTTATCAGTCCAGAAAAATGGTGCATTCTTATGCAACAACTTAATTAGAGGAGATGCAATAAGTGAAAACCGTTTGACAAACCTCCGATAGTAACCCGCTAGCCCAAGGAAGCTGCGGATCTCAAAAACATTCCTAGGCTATTTGCACTCAAGCACATCTTCAATTTTCTTTGGATCAACTCGGATCCCCTCAGCAGAAACCAAATGACTCAGAAAAGTGACCTCCCTAAGCCAAAACTCACACTTGCTCAACTTAGCGTAGAGCTATTTCTCATGAAGTATCTGAAAAACTACTCTAAGATGCTCATCATGTTCATCCTCACTCCTAGAGTATACTAGAATTTCATCGATGAAGACCACGAAGAACTGATCCGAATATGGCTGAAAAACCTGATTCATAAGGTCCATAAATGCAGCTGAAGCGTTCGTTAAACCAAAAAGTAGTCTTATGAAAATCGACCTCCTTAACCTTAAGCTGATGATACCCAGAACAGAGATCTATCTTGGAAAACATAGAAGCTTTACGAAATTGATCAAATAAGTCATCAATCCTCGGGAGTGGATACTTATTCTTTACCATCATTTTATTCAGCTGACGATAATCTATACATATCCTCATATTACCATCTTTTTTCCTTCCAAACAGAACTGATGTGCCCACGGAGACACACTAGGACGAATGAACCCTTGATCGAGGAGTTCCTAAAGTTGAGCCTTTAGTTTCATAAGCTTTTTCGGTGCCATGCGGTAGGGAGCAATGGACACCAGAGCTGTACCCGGTAAAATCTCGATACTGAACTCGACCTCCCTATCTGGAGGCAAACCCAATAACATTTTGGGAAAAACATCTGGGAATTCCTTAACTGTTTGAATGTCTCCAACAGATGAATCCACAAAAGCCGAATTGTGCACAAAAGCTAGAAATGCTTCACACCTTTTTCGAACTAACTTTTCGGCTATAAGAGCGAAGATCACATTGGAAAGCTAATCTCGCCACTCGTCGATCATAACCATTTCCACATCACCCTCAGATATTAGAACCACCTTTTTTGTAGCATAGTTCAGGCTGACTTGATGTTCCACGAACCAGTCCATTCTCAAAATTAAATCGAATTCTCCAAATGGCAGTTCCACCAGATTAGCCAGAAACACAACCCCTTGTATCTCCAGTGGTACATTTCTATAAAGCTTATTAACCGAAACTGATTGACCTAGTAGACTAATCAAAGTAATCTCTCCAGAAGTGCTCTCAACAGATATACCTAAGTTCACAGAGACAGAACTAGCTATATAAGGGTGTGCTAATCCTATATCTATCAAAGCAATATAGGGTGCAATATGAATGAAAAACGTACCAGTGATAACATCTACGGCGTCTCTATCCTCACGATGTCTAGCCACATAAACCAGTACAAGTTGCTTAGCCTCAGTCTGATTAGCATCTCTGCCCGATGCTCTCTAACCTCTACCCATGCCGTTACCACCCCTGACTAGACCATAGCACCTAGGTGGCTGCTGAACAACCCGCTGAGGCTGAACTAAACTCAGAGCTGAAGCTTGCACCTAATCAGATCACTATGGACAATCCCTGATACGGTGCTCCATTGAACCACATCACAGACAAGCTCCTAACGTCCTCTAACATTCACCCGGATGGCGTCTACCATAATCTCTACACGGCTAAACAATAGTAAGAGCAACTGGGACCTCAACCCTCAGAGGCCCATTAGATCTGGCTCGTTTAGAGGGCTCTGAATCCCTCTTATTCTTACCCCTCTCACGATCCTTATTTTCACATTCAACAGGTTCAACATCCTCTATAATTCTCGCCTTGTCCACCAAGACGAAAAAACTTGTTCCCTCTGCGAAGCTATCAAAACCTTGAGGTTATCCCTCAACCCTTCCTCGAAGCGGATACACTTATCATAGTCGTTCAATACCAGCCCACGAGCATATCTGCTCAATCTCAAAAATTCAGGCTCATACTCAACCATAGTCCTATTCCCTTAAGTAAGGCCCATAAACTTGCATATACGAGCATCTATATAACTCGCCCCCATATATTTACTCTGGAAGGAGCTCTTAAAATAATCCCACGTAATCTGATCCGGTTGAATACCCTCCTAAATCGTCAACCACCATTGATATGCCTCATCACAAAGCAGAGATATTACACCCTTCAATTTCTGCTAAGTGGTGCAATCGATATCATTCATAATACTTTATGTGGCCTCCAACCAATATTAGGCCATAGTCGCGGCGACTCCAATAACACCCCTAAACAATTTAGCTTTGTTGGACCGGAGACATTAAGTTATCAACCTACGGCTCCTGAATCCATAATGGGGCCCAACGACCCTCTCCAAAACCCTCAGCATGGCTTGGGACAATACGTCGTCCCCAGTCGAGCGACTTTGAGACCCAGTCTTAGCAATAGGTGTAGTCGGTGTCTCTCTTGTATCCAAATTTGGCATATTGCCCATCGAAGACAATTCAGCTCGAGCCTCTCTTCAGCGCCCGCCTTGCCTACGGGTACCGCATTCACATGATCCATGAGTACTCATCGTATATATTATCTACATTAAGAATTTTTATGTATCAGTTCTAGTATTTATTAACATATATTTTATGCTAAAAAAGATATTAGAAGAATTTACAGAGATGTTTTAGTCTCTAACTATCGTAGTACAGTTGTAATCATTTCAGAGTTTTAAAGTTTATCTAAATCAAAATTTCTTACAGGTTCGGCGTCAGAGACTCGGTGTTTCATAAAATTATTTTTCAGATTAATGCAGAAATGAACTCTACTCGAAAAATAGTTTTCAAAAAATTTTGAACAAAAAATTTCACATGAGTTTTGCAACCTAGCTCTGATACCACTAAATTGTAACAACCCAAACCTCGCCTAGACGTTATGGCCAAATCTGGATATGTTACGTAAAACGGTTGAAAATCCAATTTTCGTAAATTTTTGAAAGTGTCGTAAAATTTTATTGTAACAACCCGTTTTTAGTCAAATCAAAATAGTAGTTTTGGGATCACAAATCTAAAGTTAAAATAATTATTTTATTATTATTTTAAAGTCTACAGCATGATAGTACATTTGTGTGAAAATTTTGTTAAGAAATTTTATCGTTTGATTGGTCAATTTGAGAAAAAAGACTAAATCGCGTAAAGTGTAAAAGTGGGGTTCTATTAGTTAAAGGTATCTAATAGCTATAGATTTTTAAATTTGAGATCCTTATGTTGTAATTAGACCATTGGTTGCATAAGTGGACATTTATAGACATTATTTTAAACGTTTTAATGTTTAAGTAAAGGGTAAATAAGTAAATATTAAATTAAGTTAAAATTTAATAAAGAAAAAAGAATGCTATCATTTTTCTTCTTCAATGTTTCCACCAAAAATTCAAGCATAAGAAAACCATGGAAGCTTTCTAGGGTTCGACTACTTCTAACCTTAATTGTAAGTCCATTTTTGTTCAGTTTCTAGAGATTTCTATGTTTTTGTGATCGTTGCATAGCTAGCCCAAGGACTAATTTGCAAAACTGTTAAAGATTTTGAAAGTTGCCATTGATGAATATGTATGATTTGTGATGTTTAATGATAGATTATGAATATTTGATGTTAGTTAAACAAGTTTTGTTAAGTGATTTTTGGTGAAAATGCAAATTAGGGGCTAAATTATGAAATGTGAAAAATGTGTGGTTAAAATGTGAAATAAATGAAAAATATGGGCTGCTAGGGGTATAATGGTAATTCGGCTAGCATGGGTTAATCTTTAATTTCATGAATTTGTGATTTTGTGAAATGAGGACTAAATTGCAAAAATGTGAAAATTTAGGGGAAAATGTGTAAAATAGCCCTAAAGTATGTTTTGGACTAAATTGAATGAATAATTGATTAAATAAATTAATTTTGAATATATTTAGATTAAGAAAAATGGAATTCGGACCTAGATCGAGGGAAGAACAAGGTGTCAGATTAGTTGATCCGCGTTATCGTTTTTACGTCCGAGGTAAGTTCGTATGTTAATAAGCATTATTATAATTGAGATTTAATGCTTTATATTGAATTGTTGATGAATACAATTGTACGGGAACATTCGAAAAAGCTTCGATAATGTATCAATACTTAGTGTACGAGATCGAGATAGCTTCGATTATGTATAGCACTTGGTGTACGATTTGAGATAGCTCCGATTACGTATGGCATTTAGTGTGCGATATCTAGATAGCTTCAGCTATGTATGGAACTTAGTGTGCGAGATTAAAATAGCTTCGGCTATGTAATGGCACTTAGTGTACGAGATATCAAGTATTTCACAGTATTTCGAACAGGCATGAGTTGGTTACGAGTTTGTACAGGTATGTACATGGAAAGTATAAACTTCAATTGGAAGAGTTATGAATTTGCATATAAGTTCATGATTAAGCATATAGAAAGCTTGTTGTTACCATGAATTACATGTTAAATAGTTTAAGTTGTTGATTTATGTAATATGATTTGTTGAGTTTAATTCATACGAGCTTACTAAGCTATAAAGCTTACTTTGTTTATTTTTCCCGTGTTTTATATTGAGTTCAAAGCTAGCTTGGATTCGAGGATCGTTAGAGACATCGTCACACTATCCAACCTATACTTCGGTAATTTTGAACTTATGGATTGGTCATATGGCATGTATACGGACTTTGAGTCATGTTAGTTATGTTTTGGTAATGACTTTGGCCAAATGAATTGGTTTGTAAATGTTTATATTTTGAGTTGTAAATATAGCCATGAGAGTTGGCTTAATTTGGTGAATTTCTGGTTATGTACATATATGTGAAGATATGGTTGATGTTAGATGTAATATCCCGGGTTAGGGGCTATTTTGTTGTTGCATGATATTGCATGTGTTGGTGTCTTTGTGTTGTTTGCTTGTGTAGTGTCCTGGGCTTAATTGTAGGCTAGGAGTGTGCCCGAGTAGGTAGGAAAATTTTAGTTTTTAGGCTTTATAGGAGGGGAGCTGATGGAGCTGAGGGATATGTATTTTAGTTGGAGTTTTATTGCACAAAAGAGAAGCTGGCAAGGTGGCAAGGCATGCGCTACTTGGGAGCTAGGTGTGGCGTCAACTGCATGAGGTGGAGATCTTGAGTTCAAGTCGCAGAGTTCCCCATTTTGGCTTCATTTTGGACGGCATAGAGGAAGAGGTAGAAGACAAGTAGAATTCTTCCTTGACTTGGTCTCCACATTCAAATGGAAGGTGGAGAGCAAATAGTGGAGGGAGACTTGGTAAACTCATTTGAAATGGGTGGCTTGGAGTGATTGTGGGGATGTGGCCGAATATTGAGGAGTGTTGGGGGTGTTGGCTGAAACTTGGATGCTTGTGGGAGAGGTTGGCCGGTTTTGGTAAGGGGTAGGAGGGTGTGCCAATGCATTTTGGCATTTTGTTTCTTTTGGTTGTTTCTGGTCACACTTGGTAAAAGAGAAAGTCTCTTTTTGGTCTTGGGTTAGCTGATTGTCAAGAGAGCTTCACACATTTTCTTTTCTCAAACCGAAAGCTTCAAACAAAAATTTACTTTGCCTCTTCTTAATTTTGTGCTTGTGGCGAATATTCTCCTCCATTCTTCTTCTTTTGTCTTTTGGGGTAAAACCAAAAGTGGTATTCTCTCTTTCCACATTTTCCTTCTTTTGTTGAATAATTGGTAGCCGAAATTGCTTTGCTTTCTTTTACTTTGTGTTTCGAATACTCTCTTCTCTCCCTCTCATAATTTCTTTATTTTCATAAGAGCCGAAACTTACCATTTTCTTCCCAACCGATTTCTCCATTCATCTTTTTCATCTCTTGTCTAAAACCCTACTCACATTTCGCAATCTTTTCTTTCTCTCATTGCTATCCAAGTTGAATTCTTTTTCTTGTGAAGAGTAGGCCGAATCTCTTCCCTCTCCTTGAAGTCCTCTCTTGGCCGAATATCGTTGAAGGGTGGATCTTGGTTGGTTGTTCAACCCTTGAACAAGGTAAGTGGGGTGGCCGAATGGCCATTTGTCCCTCTCTTGTCTTTTTCTTTGGTTATGGTTTGCTTAAGGGCCGAATATGGTTATTTTGGAAGGGTATTAATCTCTTCAAGTATAGGGTCATTGGAGTGTGGAAGCAAGCAGAGGAGCCGTTTTTCATTAACCGATTGATAAGTGGTGCCGATTGTTGGAAGGAGAACCATTGTGGTTCGGGTTTGATAAGAAATCAAACCAATAGCAAGGTGAGGATCAACATTAACCCCTTTGGTTAATTGATGTTGGCCGAATGTGGTGATTGTCTAATGCTTTTTCTTTTGGCCGATTATAGAGCCAGTAATCAAGAAGCCTTAGATCGCTTCTTTTGGTATTGAGATTGTGCTTTAACAGTGTGTAAACTAACACACTTCTGCTTTAGTAGTATGATTGATAACCTGTGTTGTAATTAGTGAAACAGTTGATGATTGATATGATACCCTATTGGGTATGATCTTGGACTCGGTAAGTCAAGATTATTATGAGCTTACTGATGATCTATATTGTATCATGATTATGGATGTATGTGATATGGGATATGATGTTAAACATATTAGCATGATATGCATGACTTGTATGATATACATGATCACATGAGTATGGCATGATGATGGGAGATATGAGTGGAGGGAGAATGATGATATCCGTGTTCTTTGGGACATCGTGTCTTTGGGACACCGTGAGGTTTGGCACCTCCAGGTGGTTTGGTACCACAGCTTGATTTTGTGACTTCGGTCACCAAAGTGATTTGGTATCACATTTGTGTCTTTGGGACACTAGAGGTTTGGCACCTCATTGCGACTCGTCCCTGTGGTTAACACCACCGTGGGTTGGCCCCACTTTGAGATATGGGATCGTCTGCTAGTGATTTGGTATCACGCGATGGGTTGGCCCCATCATCGGATTTGTGATCGCGGCCACCAAAGTGATTTGGTATCACACCGTGTCTTTGGGACACCGTGAGGTTTGGCACCTCATTGCGACTCGCCCCCGTGGTTAACACCACCGTGGGTTGGCCCCACTTTGAGATATGGGATCGCTCGCTAGTGATTTGGTATCACACGATGGGTTGGCCCCATCATTGGATTATTCGTGACTTTGGGTCACCAAAGGGTTTGGCACCACACTTATGGATATCGTGACTTTGGGTCACCAGTGGTTTGGCACCACCAAAGGGTTTGGTACCACACGGGGTAGAAAAGGCGATATGGATGGTTAGGATCGGGTTGCATTAATCATGTTGATATATATGATGTGTGTTAGCATGTTGTTTATCTGGGAGCGGATTTATGCACTCGAGTCATTTGACTCACCCTCTCCTTTGACATTTCAGTGACACTTAGACGCGACATGGAGCCGGGATGGACTCTGGTGCTCATGCCACGCCTAATAAAGTTTTACTCAGACTTTATAATTTGGGTACTTTAGCTTGCTTTTTATTATTTGGGTTTTGTTTTGGGTTGTAAAAGGCCTTTAAATTATGTTTTATGATGTTTATGCTTTAAATAGACTTTAATATGCCTTAACAAAATAAGTGGGTTGGAATTTTACTAAAATTTGGAAAGACAATGATTTAAAAACTATAACGCAAAGTGTTTTAAACTATACCATCGGGTATCTCACCATGACTTGCATTAGAAACTCAAACGATTTCCAAATCAAAACTCGATTTTCTACCAAGTTAAAATGTCTTAAGTAACACTAAGAAACTATTTGAATAATGAAATGGAATAAACTCGCTTTAACTACATCTCTTGGTTAAGCTTTCAAAATTTTTTGGGTTTTCAATACACCACCGATTTCAAACAAGCCTACTCAAATTTTCTTCAAATACCCTAGATAGTGAAGTGTTTACATCCCGCTTTTAACGAAAAACCTAAACCTCTCAAGCACGCTTTCCCGTAACATACCGCATTCGGTCGTGATGTATTGACCGGGTTTGGGGTGTTACAATTGTGGTATCGTGAGCCAAGTTCAAAGGTTCGGCTGTGGGCCCGAGGCCCAAAATGCTTTCAAAAAGTCTGCTTTTAAGTGTTTTGTTTGAAATAAATGGTTTGAAGGGCATGACACCGAGTCTCCTGCACTGGGCCGCCTGTAGTACCCCTTACTATTGCTTGTGAATTATTGATGTGATCGGATGATTGCAATAGTGGATTACTTTAGAAATCAAATCGATAGGATTCTGTGAAACTCGCGAAACAAAGCTTCTTTACTATTCATAAGACTTTGCTTTAAAACAAAGGAATAAATATCGATGCATAAAACTCCTAAATCGAGATACGTAGAGAATTTAGTCATGAGCGCTAGAGGTGGACGTGGTCGTGGACGAGGTCGTGGTAGGATGATCGCTTTCAACCCGTAGGGTCCGGGTCGTCGGTCGAAAATGAGATACGGGTTCCGCCACCACCGGAGGTGGTGAGTTTCAAGATCGATCCGGGATGACGCAGCGTCACAGCGATCCCGCGAGTGTTGGAAAGGGTAGCCGGTGTAGGTGGTGGTGCAGGAGTTAGGGAAATCGCTCTCGAGCGACCGCAAACGGGCCGAATTCTTTCGAGGTGTATCCGTGTTGCTCCTAGCACCGCTGAATATTGGCCGAGGCAACCGAGCGGATCATGGATGATCCGACTTGATCGCCAAGAGAAGTCGGGCGGGCATCGTGACGCTTCTCCGAGATGAGTCATATCAATAGTGGCTCACGCGCCGGAGATGTGTGGCAAACAGCAGAGATCGACATGGGATTATTTCGTGGTCGCGTATCAAAAGAAGTAAATTGGGGCTAGTTATATTGACTCCAAATAAAGGCATTCCCGAGGCTTGTCCAAGGGGAGTAAGTCTGCTTCCGAGTATGAGGTCGAGTTCTTGAAGCCGAGCCAGGTATGCTAAGGGTATTGTGGCTACCGAACACGAGAGGTGTGTTCGCTTCGAGGATGGTTTGAGAGACGAGTTGAGGTCGCTGATTGCTCCCGCCAATAGAGCGTGAGTTTGCTGTCCCCGGTTGAGAAGGCTAAGGTAGCCGAGGGTGTTAAGGAGTCCGTGAGGCGGTATGGACAGAACAGCATAAGAGGAGCTTTGGGTCTTCCGGATCGCCGGGTAATCCACGTAAAAGGGCTAGACCGAGTGGGTCAAATCGGGCCTGGTAGGGTTGTTGCCGCTAGTCGTGACCGCCGCGGTGTAACCATTGTGGGAGATATCATTGGGGAGGCCGGCTGGACCGGTGGAAAAGGTTGTTTTGAGTGTGGTTCTCTCGATCATCGCGTGAGGGACCGCCCGCGTAAGTTGGCCAGATTCGGGCCCGAGAGTCGGGGCCGCACTCGCTTTAGGAATAATGTACCGCCACCGCAGAGGGGCCGTGGTAATGGCAGAGGTAGTAATGGATCCGTCGGGCCGTGGAGCACCGAGCGGTGGGTGCGGGTAGTTCTGATGCCGCATACCGTTTAGTGTACGCAGCGGAGGCGCCGAGAGAGGGCGACGCACCTGGACGCCATAACCTGTGACGTTCTGATCTTTGGTTCTCCTTTTCCGCTTTGATTGATGTGGGTTCGACGTATTCTTACATGGCCGTAGCATAGTAGAGACCATGGACTTAGACTCGAGATATCTTCTAGGCGTATGACCGTAATTAGCCCTTTAGGTCACTCGTGGTAGTAGATAAGTCATTTAGAGATGTACCCCTAGAACTCCAAGGGGTAGTGTTTGTCGCCGATCCGATGGAACCGCCATTTGGGGAGTTCGATTTGATTCTTGGGATGGACCGGTTGGTTAAGTACCAGCGGTTGGATTGCGCGCTAGCGCATGGTTCTAAGGACGATCGAGGGTGATGAAGTGGCTATGATAGGTAATAGGAGAGATTACTTATCAAATGTGGTATCCGCTCTCAAGGCGCAGAAGATGGTCGTGAAGGGTCGTGGAAGCGTATGTGGTTCATGTGTATGCCTTGGAGGCTAAAGAGTCTCGGCCAGAGAAAAAGTCCGAACAGCTTAAGGAATTTGCTGATGTGTTTCTGAGGAGTTTCCGGTTTGCCGCCAGATCGTGAGGTAGAGTTCGGGATAGATCTGTTATTCTGAATCGCGCGCAAAGGTCTATTGCTCCGTATAGGATGGCGCCAAAGGAATTGGTGGAGCTTAAGGCTCGCATCCGTGGAGTTATTGGATCGAGGTTTTATCGTGCCAAGTGTTTCGCCGCAAGTGCGCGCCACTCTTTGTTAAGAAGAAAGATGGTACGATGCGGATGTGCATAGACTACCGCCAGCTGAATAAGTCGACGACCAAAAATAAGTATCCGCTGCTACGGATAGATGACTTGTTTGATCACCAAGGGTGCAGCGGTATTTTCTAAGATTGACTCGAGGTCCGGGTATCACCGCTTAAAGGTGAAAGAAGCGGATATTCACAAGACAAACGCTTCGACTCTGGTATGGGCACTACGACTTCTCGTAATGCCGCTCGGGTTGACTAACGACCGCAAAGATTTATGGATATGATGAATAGAGTGTTTCAAAGAAGATCCGGATCAGTTCGTCGTGGTTTTCATAGACGACATCTTGGTGTATTCAAGAACAGAGGAAGAGCATGATGCGATTTGAGAGTTGTGCCGCAGATTTTTGAGGGAAAAGCACTTCTATGCTAAGTTCGCATGAAGTGCGAGTTCGCTTAGAGAAGTGACTTTCTTGGGTCATGTAGTGTCGGCCGAGGGGATTCGAGTAGATCCTCGTAAGATTGAGGCGCTTTGGACCGAAGCCGCCAGGTCGCGGGCGTAGATTCGGAGTTTTCTGGTTTGGCCGGATACTACCGAAGGTTTGTTGAGGGTTTCTCGCTGATAGCAAAGGCCAATGACCAAGTTGTTAAGGAAAGAGGTTCCGCTTTGTTTGGACCGAGAAACAAAGCAGGAGAGTTTCACAAGCTTAAGAAGATTCTAACGTAAGCTCCGCTTTTGATTCAACCCGAGGCCGGTAAGGAATTCACGGTCTCATCGCGATGCATCACATACGGGCTTGGGTTGTGTCTGATGCCGGAAGGTAAAGTTGTGGCTTACGATCTCGGCAAATGAGGCCACATGAGTTCAACTATCCGACGCACGATCCGGAGTTAGCGGTCGTAGTCTTTGCGCTGAAGATTTGGAGGCACTACTTGTACGGAGAGAGATCAATAGTCTACACCGATCATAAGAGTCCAAGTACCTCTTGACTCGTAAGGATTTGAATTTGAGGCAACGCGCGCAGATGGGTTGAGTTGCTTAAAGATTACGA
Organism: Gossypium sturtianum; assembly: GCA_025698515.1. Classification (NCBI taxonomy): domain Eukaryota; kingdom Viridiplantae; phylum Streptophyta; class Magnoliopsida; order Malvales; family Malvaceae; genus Gossypium; species Gossypium sturtianum. Next base: position 123,390,437 of record CM046952.1, read on the forward strand.
CGCTCGATTGAGTATCATCCGGCAAGGCTAACGTGGTGGCGTACGCGCTGAGCCGTAAGGTTGTTTCGGACTTAAGAGCGATGTTTGCTCACTTGAGTTTGTATGACGACGGAGTATTCTCGCAGAGTTGCGAAGTTGCCCTACTTGGGTTGAGCGGATCGTAGAGAAACAGCTTAGAGGATGAGGTTCCGAGTGCGCGAAGGTTGCAAGTGCAGGATGGTGGTTTGAAGGGTTACAGCTTGTCTAGTGATGAGGTTCTGTGTTTCCAAGGTAAGGCTTGTATGCCTAAAGATGTTGAGCTGAGGCAGAGGATTCTTCAGGATGCACATAGTAGCCCTTATGCTATGCATCCTGGAGGTAGTAAGATGTATAGGGATCTCAGAGAGCAGTTTTGGTGGCCTGGTCTGAAGAAAGAAGTGACAGAGTTTGTAGGAAAGTGTCTGACTTGTCAGCAGGTCAAGGCTGAACATCAGTTGCCGTCAGGGTTGCTTCAGCCTGTGAAGATTCCTCGATGGAAGTGGGAAAGGATAACCATGGATTTTGTCAAGGGGTTACCGCCACGCCAAGCAAGAAGGATTCAGCTTTGGGTAGTGGTGGATCGTCTCGACTAAATCACCTCACTTTATTCCGGTGAGGGTTGACTATTCACTTCGTGGTTGGCGGTCGTATGTTTCGTAGATAGTAAGGTTGCACGGTGTGCCGCTTTCGATAATCTTGGATAGGGATCCCGATTTACGCCAAGGTTCGAAAGCGCTGCATCGTGCTCTGGTACGCGGTTGATTTCAAAGACGGCTTTTCACCCGCAAATCGACGGGCAATGTAAAGAGTTATTCAGATCTTAGAGGATATGCCGAGAGGTTGTGTTCTGATTTTAGAGGTAGTTGGGAAGAGTTTCTACCATTAGTGAGTTTGCCTACAACAACGCTACTGCAAGCGAGTATCAAGATGGCACCATATGAGGCGCTAGTATGGTAGGAAGTGTCGATCACCTACGTGTTGGACTGAGTTAGGTGAACGCCAGTTGTTAGGACCCGAGTTGGTTGGTGAGACCGAAACAAGGTTAAGATGATTCAGCTCGCTTGAAGGAAGCTTCTGACCGCGCAGTAAGTCTTATGCCGATCTTAAGCGGAGAGACATAGAGTTTTCTCGTGGGGATCAAGTGTTTCAAGGTCTCGCCATGGAAGAAGGTTTTGAGGTTCGAAAGAAAGGCAAGCTAAGTCCGAGGTTTATTGGGCCGTATAAGGTTCCGAGACGAGTGGGACCAGCGGCGTATCAACTGGAGTTGCCAGTGAGCTTAATCGATTCACGACGATTTCACGCTTCGATGCTTCGGCGTTATCGCTCGATCCGTCACATGTGGTAGCAAAGTGGAAGAGATCGAGGTAAATTCGATTTGACTATGGAAGAAGAACCCGTGCGATTCTAGATCGGGATGTGAAGGTTCTCAGCGTGAGGAAGTCCTGTGCCTTTGGTTAAGGTACTTTGGCGGAATCATGGCGTAGAAGAAGCTACGTGGGAACCCGAGGATATGATGAGACAAAGAATACCCGCAACTCTTCGATCGTAATTTCGAGGTCGAAATTATTTTTAAGGGGGTAGAACCGTAATATCCCGGGTTAGGGGCCATTTTGTTGTTGCATGATATTGCATGTGTTGGTGTGCCGTGGTTGCTGTTTGTGTAGTGTCGGGGCTTAATTGTAGGCTAGGAGTGTGCCCGAGTAGGTAGGAAAATTTTAGTTTTTAGGCTTTATAGGAGGGGAGCCGATGGAGCTGAGGGATATGTATTTTAGTTGGAGTTTTATTGCACAAAAGAGAAGCTGGCAAGGTGGCAAGGCATGCGCTACTTGGGAGCTAGGTGTGGCGTCAACTGCATGAGGTGGAGATCTTGAGTTCAAGTCGCAGAGTTCCCCATTTTGGCTTCATTTTGGACGGCATGGAGGAAGAGGTAGAAGACAAGTAGAATTCTTCCTTGACTTGGTCTCCACATTCAAATGGAAGGTGGAGAGCAAATAGTGGAGGGAGACTTGGTAAACTCATTTGAAATGGGTGGCTTGGAGTGATTGTGGGGATGTGGCCGAATATTGAGGAGTGTTGGGGGGTGTTAATAAACTTGGATGCTTGTGGGAGAGGTTGGCCGGTTTTGGTAAGGGGTAGGAGGGTGTGCCAATGCATTTTGGCATTTTGTTTCTTTTTGGTTGTTTCGGTCACACTTGGTAAAAGAGAAAGTCTCTTTTGGTCTTGGGTTAGCTGATTGTCAAGAGAGCTTCACACATTTTCTTTTCTCAAACCGAAAGCTTCAAACAAAAATTTACTTTGCCTCTTCTTAATTTTGTGCTTGTGGCCGAATATTCTCCTCCATTCTTCTTCTTTTGTCTTTTGGGGTAAAACCAAAAGTGGTATTCTCTCTTTCCACATTTTCCTTCTTTTGTTGAATAATTGGTAGCCGAAATTGCTTTGCTTTCTTTTACTTTGTAAGCCGAATACTCTCTTCTCTCCCTCTCATAATTTCTTTATTTTCATAAGAGCCGAAACTTACCATTTTCTTCCCAACCGATTTCTCCATTCATCTTTTTCATCTCTTGTCGAAACCCTACTCACATTTCGCAATCTTTTCTTTCTCTCATTGCTATCCAAGTTGAATTCTTTTTCTTGTGAAGAGTAGGCCGAATCTCTTCCCTCTCCTTGAAGTCCTCTCTTGGCCGAATATCAGTGAAGGGTGGATCTTGGTTGGTTGTTCAACCCTTGAACAAGGTAAGTGGGGTGGCCGAATGGCCATTTGTCCCTCTCTTGTCTTTTCTTTGGTTATGGTTTGGTTAAGGGCCGAATATGGTTATTTTGGAAGGGTATTAATCTCTTCGTTATAGGGTCATTGGAGTGTGGAAGCAAGCAGGAGGAGCCGTTTTTCTGTTAACCGATTGATAAGTGGTGCCGATTGTTGGAAGGAGAACCATTGTGGTTCGGGTTTGATAAGAAATCAAACCAATAGCAAGGTGAGGGATCAACATTAACCCCTTTGGTTAATTGATGTTGGCCGAATGTGGTGATTGTCTAATGCTTTTTCTTTTGGCCGATTATAGGAGCCAGTAATCAAGAAGCCTTAGATCGTTTCTTTTGGTATTGGAGATTGTGCTTTAACAGGTGTGTAAACTAACACACTTCTGTTTAGTAGTATGATTGATAACCTGTGTTGTAATTAGTGAAACAGTGATGATTGATATGATACCCTATTGGGTATGATCTTGACTCGGTAAGTCAAGATATTATGAGCTTACTGATGATCTATATTGTATCATGATTATGGATGTATGTGATATGGGATATGATGTTAAACATATTAGCATGATATGCATGACTTGTATGATATACATGATCACATGAGTATGGCATGATGATGGGAGATATGAGTGGAGGGAGAATGATGATATCCGTGTCTTTGGGACACTGTGTCTTTGGGACACCAGAGGTTTGGCACCTCCAGTGGTTTGGTACCACAGTTGATTTTGTGACTTCGGTCACCAAAGATTTGGTATCACATTTGTGTCTTTGGGACACTAGAGGTTTGGCACCTCATTGCGACTCGCCCCCGTGGTTAACACCACCGTGGGTTGGCCCCACTTTGAGATATGGGATCGTCGCTGGTGATTTGGTATCACGCGATGGGTTGGCCCCATCATCGGATTTGTGATCGCGGTCACCAAAGATTTGGTATCACACTGTGTCTTTGGGACACCAGAGGTTTGGCACCTCATTGCGACTCGTCCCTGTGGTTAACACCACCGTGGGTTGGCCCCACTTTGAGATATGGGATCGCTCGCTAGTGATTTGGTATCACACGATGGGTTGGCCCCATCATTGGATTATTCGTGACTTTGGGTCACCAAAGGGTTTGGCACCACACTTATGGATATCGTGACTTTGGGTCACCAGGGTTTGGCACCACCAAAGGTTTGGTACCACACGGGTAGAAAAGGCGATATGGATGGTTAGGATCGGGTTGCATTAATCATGTTGATATATATGATGTGTGTTAGCATGTTGTTTATCGGAGCGGGATTTATGCACTGAGTCATTTGACTCACCCTCTCCTTTGACATTTCAGACACACTTAGACGCGACATGGAGCCGGATGGACTCGGGTGCTCATGCCACGCCTAATAAAGTTTTACTCAGACTTTATAATTTGGGTACTTTAGCTTGCTTTTTATTATTTGGGTTTTGTTTTGGGTTGTAAAAGGCCTTTAAATTATGTTTTATGATGTTTATGCTTTAAATAGACTTTAATATGCCTTAACAAAATAAGTGGGTTGGAATTTTACTAAAATTTGGAAAGACAATGATTTAAAAACTATAACGCAAAGTGTTTTAAACTATACCATCGGTATCTCACCATGACTTGCATTAGAAACTCAAACGATTTCCAAATCAAAACTCGATTTTCTACCAAGTTAAAATGTCTTAAGTAACACTAAGAAACTATTTGAATAATGAAATGGAATAAACTCGTTTTAACTACATCTCTTGGTTAAGCTTTCAAATTTTTTTTGGGTTTTCTGAATACACCACCTGATTTCAAACAAGCCTACTCAAATTTTCTTCAAATACCCTAGATAGTGAAGTGTTTACATCCTGCTTTTAAACGAAAAACCTAAACCTCTCAAGTACGTTTTCCCCGTAACATACCAGATTCGGTCGTGGTGTATTGACCGGGTTTGGGGTGTTACATTAGATGTGAGTTATGTTTGTGAATTGGTTTAATATAATGTATGTTTAGTAGAGGTATAGTTAGTTGAATTGGTATGTTTTGATGGAACAATGTTTGAGGTTATAAGAATGTTGAATGTTGGTATTGAAAACGGTATTGTAACACCCCTAACCGTATCCGTCGTCGGATTAGGGTTACGAGGCATTACCGTTCAAAACATAGTTTAGCACAATCATTTATCACCTTTCATTCACCAAAGAATAACGATACAGTTATAACATTATCAAACTTGAATATCCAAAATTTACTTATTTTAAATTCGAATACATGAATCATAATTACAATTTAAAACATTCTCACCTTACTAATCATGTATCACAAATAAGAACATTTCAAAGCTTCAACCAAATCAATTTGAACATATATCAAAACTCAATTGAACATATTTCATAATTACCAAATTCGAACCAAACTTGTATACATCAAAGCTATGCTCACATATTTAATACTTTCAATATTCGATTCCCTATATCCATCACATTAATGACATTATGTAACATCCTGAAATTCAGGAATTTATGTTTTACATTATATCATGCGATAGGCTAGTCAATAGTGTTAGTTGTGTATGTTTAGGGACCCTAAGAAGGCTATGGGTTGAGTTGGGCCTCAGTAAAATTTTTGTGTTTAAGCACTTTAAGGAGAGAAGGTAACTGGCATCAAGACTTAAACAAATAAAGGTGTATTTTGCTAGCACAAGTAGAGCACATGGTGGAGTGGGGTGGCGTCAAGTGGAGAGCATTGAGGGAAGGGGTTCGAAACCCATCTATTGTAACTTTTGGGACTTAAATTTTTGAGCTTCTCAAGTGTTGTATGGTAAGTGTCGGCCATGGCATCAAAGAAGGAAAGGAAGACTTTTCTAATGTTGGAAAGAAGACTAAGAAAATATGGTAAGGAGGAAAGCAAGGGAAAAAGAAGGAAAGAAATAAAGGAAAGGGATAAGGTGGGGGAACATGTTAGCCGAATCTTAGGGAGGTGTTTTGGAAAGAAATTTTGGGTCAACCTTAATCCTTTTGGTGCTTGGGATACACGATTTTGTTGGGAGAAAAAGATGAGCCGAATTTTCCTAGCCTATTTGCAAGTTTGTGCAAGAAAGGCCTATTTTCTCTTTTGAACATTTTTGGTACTCTTTTCCAACCTTTTTCCTTTGTTGCCAAAACACAAAATGATCAAAACACTCAAAGCATTTTGGTCACTTTTTCCTTTGTGTTAGCTGAATTATCTAACACTTCTTTTTCCATCTTTTCTTTTCTTTTTACCATTTCTTCAACCTTTCTACCTTTTTCTTAAATCGACATTACCATATGACCGAATCTTCTTTGTTCATTTCTCCCAATAGCCGAATCCTCTTAGTCACTATCTCGTCTCTATTCTTGCGTGTTGGACATTTCTCTTTGGTTGAACGAGTAAGGGGCTTCATTCTATTCTTATCTTTCTTCCTAGCCGAATGTGTGTTCATCACTATTCGGTTGTTCTACTTGTTTCTAAACCGAAATATCATTTTCTCTTACTCCCTCAGATCTTGATCATCTTCTTTTCGTAGTGTTCTAGTGGGTGGCTGAATATCACATCCTTGCCGATTCATCTCTAGTCTTAAGTCAATCGGTGGAAGTCGGATCTATTATCATTAAGGTAAGGAGTTTCTTTATGGATCATTTCGATCTCTCAATACTTGGTTATTCCGTTAAAACGAAATGATAGATTTGACTAATCGATTGTTATAGGGATTAAATCACTCGTTTTCTCTACTTGTTGGTTCTTCGTAGTAGAGGTGTTCTAATCCTATCCCTAAACAACTACTTTCTCTCATAGTAGTATTTTCTTGGACTTTTTCAATGGAGGCAAGTGGTAACGATTTGAAAGGAAAAGTGATAGGAGAACACAAAAGGATTGGATTTGCAATTCCTACTCCTAAGTTCAAACGTAGGGCGGTATCGGCAATTCGAGATTTTCCACCGGGTTGTGGACCATCATCCGGTGAGAATAGACAAATCGTGGTCGTTCACGATACTAAGGGTAAGCGTTTCATTAGATCGTCTGATTTAGATTAATAAAATCTCGTTTGTTGGTTAATCGAGTGTAATGGTGATTTAGGTGCCGACGATCAAGAAGGTTTGGTCCTTACCGTAATCAGGTGTGTAATCTCACATCGAAATCCGTAGATTCGAGATTCGATATTATGTTGGGAAAGTAGATCGTTATTATTTACAGAATTAAAAATCGTAATATGGCATAAATCGAGTAACTTGCTTAAATTAATATTATTTTCTAAAGATCTGTCAAAATCGGTATTAAATTGCTAAATTACGAAAATGCCCCTAAGGGCCAATTTACCAAAATTCCCCTATGGCCCGATTTACCAAAATGCCCCTATGGGCCGATTTACCAAAATGCCCTTATGGGCCGATTTACCAAAATGCCCCTAAGGGCCGATTTACCAAAATGCCCCTATGGGCCGATTTGCTAGAATGCCTTAGTGGGCCGAATTATTAAAATGCTTTATTGGGCTGGATCACCAAAATTGTTCAATAGAATAATGGTTATTATTTATATGTGAATACTTTATGTTATTATGTATGTTGCATTTTTTTTTTTTACATTTTGCATGGGATGGGAAAATTGTATGAAGAGCAGTGTAGCCTGGTGGCATTGCCACAAATTGTATATTATTGTGCCTAAATTATGATTTCAGTGGTTTGACCACAAAAATAAAATACTATAGTAGTTTGACTACAAATTTGGTGTGAGTGACGGGGTGGGTTGACTTGATCCCCACAGGTGTGATTGGCTGGTCGGGGGTGTGATGATGGATTGGGTTGGGTTGCATACATTTACTTCATTTAATTATTGTTATGTAAATGGGCTAAGGCCCAAGATTATGCTATACGGGTTCAGGCCCAGTGGATGACGGTAAGGGGATTATACATTGAGTTCTAGTAACTTACCCCATTCTCTTAATCCTTGCAGATAATGATCAATAATGAGGACTTGGGCCCATGGATGACTCGGTGGAGGCCATACTTTGGAAATAATATTTTTGAACCTTAGTAAATTTCTTTTCCGCTTATTTCGTTACTTTTACTATTTTGGGTTTAAATTTGTAATAAGGCCTCTTAGATTTTTATTTCGGTTTTATGTTTAACGTATTTATTTTCCATGAATTGTTTTAAACGGGGATTTTTTCTAAAATCATAAACAACAGTTTTTCTTCAAATTTAACAACAAACGGATTTCATAATAAATATGTACAAATAATTTAACTTGGATTTTTCCTGCAAATTATCAATAATATTTTCAAAAGTCACAGTTTTAAAAGATCACTAGTTCGATTATCGATTCTTCAATCAACCTCTAGATATTAGTAGTATTTTATCGATTAATTATAACCAAACTTTTTTTCTTAACTATAACCAAATAACGTCAACTTTAGTTCTTTATACGTTTTCTTTATGTGACATACTAGATCTGGTCATATCGCATGGGCCGGGTTTGGGGTGTTACATTTTATGGTATCAGAGCTAGTTGCAAAACTCGACTGTGGTTTGGGTTCAAAAATGTTTTCTAAAACTGCTTGAAATTCAATTTATACATACATGTTTTAAAGGAAGTATGGTACCACGGGTATCCGGCACTAAGTCAGTAAGTTTTGTTTTCATTTTATGATTATTGTGGTATGACTGTAGTAAGAAAACTTCACAAAATAGAGATACTCTAGAGCTTTTAGCTTTAGGGGCTGGAACCATAGAGATTGAGACTTTAGGATATGTTTTGCGAAAACAACTTTACTTCTTATACTCCATAAAATATTATTTAATAAACACTGAATAAGCATACTGATTCGTAAGACTCTTAATCAGATTAAATTGATGTTAGTAAACATGAGCGCTAGAGGACGTGGACGTGGTAGACGTGGACGAGGTAGAGGCCAAGGTGCTAGAGTTGTATCTGAGGCATCGGGACATATGCCTGAAATGGACGCACCTGCATCACCAGTGACTGAAGCTGGGTCACATGACCGAATGAGAGAGGACGACCCTCTGTCCCAAGCGATGTTGCGAGTTCTGGAAAGGGTTGCTGGGGTAAGAACTGGGTCGGCAGCTCGTGGGTCGATATCGGAGCGACTCAGATCGAATGGGGCCGAAGTCTTTAGGGGTATTTTGGGTGTAGCCCCAAGTGTAGCGGAGTACTGGCTTGAGGCGGTGGAGCGGATTATGGACGATCTGGATTGCACAACTGAGCAGAAACTAAAAGGGGTTGTGTCATTGCTGAGAGACGAGGCGTATCAGTGGTGGCTCACTGTTCGGGAAGGCACTCAAGCTGATCGTATTACCTGGGATTTCTTTAAGACAGCATTCCAGGGAAGATATGTCGGGGCTAGTTATGTGGATGCCAGAAGGAAGGAATTTCTGAATCTGGTACAATGAGGTAGGTCTGTGGCAGCTTACGAGGCGGAGTTTCTGCGTCTGAGTCGGTATGCCTGGGGTATAGTGCCGACTGATCATGAATGCTGTGTGCGTTTTGAGGATGGATTGCGTGATGAGTTACGGGTACTGATAGCCCCACAGAAGGAGAGGAATTTTGCCATACTGGTGGAAAAAGCTAAGATTGCTGAAGAAGTAAAGCATTTGGAATGGCAAAATCGAGACAAGGATAGGGGTAGGAACAAGAGAGACTCTGGGTATTCAGGTCCTGCCAGAGGATTTCAGAAAAGGCCCAGGAATAAGGAGCCAGCTCGAGTGAGAGTTCCAGCTACTACCAATCAGTCACAGCCTTGCGTGGATTGTGGGAAACTTCACTCGGGTGAATGCTAGAAGAGAACTGGTGGTTGTTTCAGATGTGGATCCAAGGACCATCGGTTTAGGGATTGCCCTCGAAAGCCAGATCAAACTCAGGCAGTTCATAACAGATTTGTGCAGTCGGCTTGAGGCGCTCAACAGTCGTTGAGAGGCCGTGGGCCAGGTCGAGGTGGTAATGGTGTAGGACGAGGTCAAGGTGCACCGGGTAGAGGTATCGATAACAGGGGTAACATGGAGGCGAGACAACCAGGGTTGGTCTATGCGATCAGGCGTCGAGAGGATGGGGATGCACTGGACATCATAACTGGTACGTTCTTCATATCTGATGTACCATTTACCGCTTTGATAGACATTGGATCCACCCATTCGTATGTTGCATGTGCTGTGTCTAGAACTCTGAATATTAAATCTGAGATTACTGCTAGAGAAACAACTGTAATTAGCCCTTTAGGACAGTTGGTGGTAGTAAATAAGTTGTTTAGGGATATGCCCTTAGAAGTTCAGGGGGAAGTATTTCTGGCAGATTTGATGGAACTGTCGTTCGGGGAGTTCGACCTTATATTGGGCATGGACTGGTTTGTTAAGCATCGTGCGAATTTAGACTGTGCAGCAAAGTAGATGGTACTAAGAACTTCAGAGGATAAGGAAGTGATGATGATAGGTGAAAGAAGAAATTATCTGTCTAATGTGGTATCTGCTTTAAAGGCAGAAAAGTTGGTACAAAAGGGGTGTGGAGCGTTCATAGCCTTTATCAGTACTTTGGATGCCAAAGAGTTGTCGGTAGAGAGTGTTAGAATGGTGAAAGAGTTTTTAGACATATTTCCTTAGGAGCTTCCAGGATTGCCTTCAGATCGGAAGCTAGAATTTGGTATTGAGCTGTTGCCAGGAATGGCTCTGGTGTCCATTGCTCCTTACAGAATGGCACCGAAGGAGCTCGTGGAACTTAAAGCTCAAATTCAAGAATTGTTGGATCGTGGATTTATTCGACCAAGTGTGTCACTGTGGGGAGCACCGGTGTTGTTCGCTAAGAAAAAGGATGGGTCGATGCGTATGTGCATCGATTATAGATAATTGAATAAGTTGACGATCAAGAACAAGTATCCGTTACTGAGGATCGATGATCTGTTCGATCAGCTGCGAGGAGCTTTAGTTTTCTCAAAGATAGAATTGAGATCGGGGTATCACCAGCTTAAGGTCAAGGAGACGGATATTCACAAGACTGCGTTTTGAACCTGATATGGGCATTACGAGCTCTTATTGATGCCGTTCGGGTTGACTAATGCACCAGCTGCATTTATGGACATGATGAACCGAGTCTTCCAACCTTACCTAGACTGGTTTGTGGTTGTGTTCATAGATGACATCCTGGTGTACTCAAAGACTGAAGAAGAGCATGATTCGTATCTACGGGTAGTATTATAGATTTTGAGGGAGAAGCAACTGTATGCCAAATTCAGTAAGTGTGAATTTTGGTTAAAGGAGGTGACCTTTTTGGGGCATGTTGTGTCTGCCGAAAGAATTAGCGTTGATCCCCGGAAGGTCGAGGCTGTGTTGGATTGGAAGCCACCGAAGTCAGTAGCAGAAATTCAGAGTTTTCTAGGTTTGGCTGGGTATTACAGGCGATTTGTTGCGGGGTTTTTGTGATTGCTGCACCCCTAACTAAGCTGTTGCGTAAATGAGTACCGTTTGTGTGGTCAGATAAGCAGCAAGAGAGCTTTGAGAAACTAAAGAAGATTCTGACAGAAGCGCCAGTATTGATTCAACTTTGAGGTTTTGTAAAGAGTTTATTTTGTATTGTGATGCATCACACACGGGCTTAGGATGTGTGTTGCTGCAAGGGGGAAAGTGGTAGCTTATGCATCTCAATCAATTAAGGCCGCATGAGGTAAACTATCCCACTCATGATTTAGAGTTAGGCTGCAGTGGTGTTTGCTCAAGATTTGGAGACACTATCTCATGCGGGGTGAAGTCGATTATTACACGGATCATAAGAGTCCAAGTACCTCCTTACCCAAAAGGAGTTGAACTTAAGGCAATGGAGGTGGATAGAATTGTTGAAGGATTATGACTTCTCAATCGAGTATCACCCCGATAAAGCTAACGTAGTGGCAGATGCGTTGAGTCGTAAGGTGATATCGAATTTGAGAGCGATGTTCGCTCATCTCAGCCTTTATGAAGATGGTAGTCTGTTAGCCGAACTTCAAGTGAAGCCAGCATGGGTAAGCCAGATTAAGGAAAACCAGTTGTTAGATGAAAGGTTGGGTTCTCGACTTCAGCAAGTGGAAAGTGGTGAGATAGGGGATTTTGGATTAAATAGTGATGGAGTATTTTGTTTCCGTGGAAGAGTTTGTATGCCCAGGGATTCAGAATTGAGACAAATGATTCTGTGTGAGGCGCATAGTAGCCCATATACTATGCACCCCAGAGGAAATAAGACGTACCGAGACCTCCGTGAGCAGTATTGGTGGCCAGGGTTGAAACGAGAGGTTACTGACTTCGTGAGCAAGTGCTTGACATGTCAGCAGGTGAAGGCGGAGCATTAACCACCTTCAGGGTTTTTGCAACCGGTGAAAATTCCACTATGGAAATGGGAAAGGATAACGATGGATTTTGTTAGTGGGTTACCCTTAACGCCTACTAAGAAAGATTTAGTATGGGTTATAGTGGATCGGTTAACGAAGACTGCTCATTTCCTACCGTTCGCATCGGATTATTCGTTGCGAAGTTAGCTAAGTTGTATGTAGCGAAGTTGTGAGGTTACATGGGGTACCAAAGTGTCTATTATATCGGACGAGGATCCTAGGTTTACATCACGCTTTTTGGAAGGCTTTACATGAAGCTTTGGGTACAAGATTAAATTTCAAAGACGGCATTTCATCCGCGATGGATGGTCAATCGACGAGTAATCCAGATTCTAGAAGACATGTTAAGAGGCCGTGTGATCGACTTGGGGTAGTTGGGAAGATTTTTTACCGTTGGCAGAGTTTGCATACAACAACAGCTATCAATCCAAAGATCCGGATGGCGACCTACGAGGCGTTGTATGGACGTAGGTGTCGTACTCCTACTTGTTGGACTGAGCTGGGGGAGCGATAGTTATTGGGTCCTGAGTTGATCTCGGAGATGGAAGAAAAAGTTAAGGTAATTCAGGCTCGGTTGAAAGAAGCTTCGGATAGACAGAAATCATACGCGAATCTGAAGCGTAAGGATATAGAGTTCTCTGAGGGAGATCAGGTCTTTTTGAAGGTCTCACCTTGGAAAAAGATTTTAAGATTTGGGTGGAAAGGCAAGTTGAGCCCTAGGTTCATCGGACCGTACAGTGTACTGAAGCGTGTTGGACCAGTGGCTTATCAGCTTGAGTTACCTCCGAAATTAAGTCAGATACATAGCGTATTCCATTTCTCAATGTTAAGGCGTTATCATTCGGATCCGTCTCATGTTGTGCCAGTGGAGGAAGTTGAGATAAGACCTGACTTGTCCTTTGAAGAAGAGCCAGTGCAAATTTTCGATCGGGATATTAAGGTGCTGAGAAAGAAGTCAGTTCCATTGGTCAAAGTATTATGGCGTAATCACGGGTCAAAGGAAACTACATGGGAGCCAGAGAACACGATCCGGCAGCAATATCCTCATCTCTTCTAATCAGGTAAATTTCGAGGCCGAAATTTCTTTAAGGGGTAGAATTGTAACATCTTGAAATTTGGGAATTTATGTTTTACATTATATCATGCGATAGGCTAGTCAATAGTGTTAGTTGTGTATGTTTAGGGACCCTAAGAAGGCTATGGGTTGAGTTGGGCCTTAGTAAAATTTTTATGTTTAAGCACTTTAAGGAGAGAAGGTAAGTGGCATCAAGACTTAAGGAAATAAATGTGTATTTTGCTAGCACAAGTGGAGCACATGGTGGAGTGGGGTGGCGTCAAGTGGAGAGCATTGAGGGAAGGGGTTCGAAACCCATCTATTGCAACTTTTGGGACTTAAATTTTTGAGCTTCTCAAGTGTTGTATGGTAAGTGTCGGCCATGGCATCAAAGAAGGAAAGGAATACTTTTCTAATTTTGGAAAGAAGACTAAGAAAATATGGTAAGGAGGAAAGCAAGGGAAAAAGAAGGAAAGAAATAAAGGAAAGGGATAAGGTGGGGGAACATGTTGGCCGAATCTTAGGGAGGTGTTTTGGAAAGAAATTTTGGGTCAACCTTAATCCTTTTGGTGTTTGGGATACACGGTTTTGTTGGGAGAAAAAGAGGAGCCGAATTTTCCTAGCCTATTTGCAAGTTTGTGCAAGAAAGGACTATTTTCTCTTTTGAACATTTTTGGTACTCTTTTCAAACCTTTTTTCTTTGTTGCCAAAACACAAAATGATCAAAACACTCAAAGCATTTTGGTCACTTTTTCCTTTGTGTTAGTCGAATTATCTAACACTTCTTTTTCCATATTTTCTTTTCTTTTTACCATTTCTTCAACCTTTCTACCTTTTTCTTAAATCGACATTACCATTTGACCGAATCTTCTTTGTTCATTTCTCCCAATAGCTGAATCCTCTTAGTCACTATCTCGTCTCCATTCTTACGTGTTGGACATTTCTCTTTGGTTGAACGGGTAAGGGGCTTCATTCTATTCTTATCTTTCTTCTTAGCCGAATGTGTGTTCATCACTATTCGGTTGTTCTACTTGTTTCTAAACCGAAATATCATTTTCTCTTACTCCCTCAGATCTTGATCATCTTCTTTTCGTAGTGTTCTAGTGGGTGGCTGAATATCACATCCTTGCCGATTCATCTCTAGTCTTAAGTCAATCGGTGGAAGTCGGATCTATTATCATTAAGGTAAGGAGTTTCTTTATGGATCATTTCGATCTCTCAATACTTGGTTATTCCGTTAAAACGAAATGATAGATTTGACTAATCGATTGTTATAGGGATTAAATTGCTCGTTTTCTCTACTCGTTGGTTCTTCAGAAGTAGAGGTAAGCCGAATTCTATCCCTAAACAACTACTTTCTCTCATAGTAGTATTTTACTGACCGGGACTTTTTCAATGGAGGCAAGTGGTAACGATTTGAAAGGAAAAGCGATAGGAGAACACAAAGGAGTGGATTTGCAATTCCTACTCCTAAGTTCAAGCGTAGAAGCGGTATCGGCGGTTCGGGATTTCCCACCGGGTTGCGGACCATCATCCTAAGTAAGAATAGACAAATCGTGGTTGTTCACGATACTAAGGGTAAGCGTTTCATTAGATCGTCTGATTTAGATTAATAAAACCTCGTTTCTTGGTTAATTGAGTGTAATGGTGATTTAGGTGCCGACGATCAAGAAGGTTTAGTCCTTACCGTAATCAGGTGTGTAATCTCACACCGAAATCCGTAGATTCGAGATTCGATATTATGTTGGGAAAGTAGATCGTTATTATTTAAAGAGTTAAAAATCGTAATATGGCATAAATCAAGCAACTTGCTTCAATTAATATTATTTTCTAAAGATCTGTCAAAATCGGTATGAAAATGCTAAATTACGAAAATGCCCCTAAGGGCCGATTTACCAAAATGCCCCTATAGGCCGATTTACCAAAATGCCCCTATGGGCCGATTTACCAAAATGCTCCAATGGGCCGATTTACCAAAATGCCCCTAAGGGCCGATTTACCAAAATGCCCCTATGGGCCGATTTGCTAGAATGCCTTAGTGGGCCGAATTATTAAAATGCTTTATTGGGCTGGATCACCAAAATTGTTCAATAGAATAATGGTTGTTATTTATCGGTGAATACTTTATGTTATTATGTATGTTGCATTTTTTTTACATTTTGATGGGATGGGAAAATTGTATGAAGAGCAGTGTAGCCTGGTGGCATTGCCACAAATTGTATATTATTGTGCCTAAATTATGATTTCAGTGGTTTGACCACAAAAATAAAATACTATAGTAGTTTGACTTGCAAATTTGGTGTGGCGGCGGGGTGGGTTGACTTGATCCCCACGAGGTGTGATTGGGTACAGTCGGGGTGTGATGGATGGATTGGGTTGGGTTGCATACATTTACTTCATTTAATTATTGTTATGTAAATGCGCTAAGGCCCAAGATTATGCTATACTGAGGTTCGAGCCCATGGATGACTGGTAAGGGGATTATACACCGAGTTCTAGTAACTCACCCCATTCTCTTAATCCTTGCGGGTAATGATCGTGAATGTGAGGACTTGGGCCCATGGATGACTCGGTGGAGGCCATACTTTGGAAATAATATTTTTGAACCTTAGTAAATTTCTTTTCCGCTTATTTTGTTACTTTTACTATTTTGGGTTTAAAGTTGTAATAAGGCCTCAGGATTTTTATTTCGGTTTTATGTTTGACGTATTTATTTTCCATGAATTGTTTTAAACGGGATTTTTCTAAAATCATAAACAACGGTTTTTCTTCAAATTTAACAACAAACGGATTTCATAATAAATATGTACAAATGATTTAACTTGGATTTTTCCTGCAAATTATTAATAATATTTTCAAAAGTCACGGTTTTAAAAGATCACTAGTTCGATTATCGATTCTTCAATCAACCTCTAGATATTAGTAGTATTTTATCGATTAATTATAACCGAACTTGTTTTCTTAACTATAACCAAATAATGTCAACTTTAGTTCTTTATACGTTTTCTTTATGTGACATACTAGATCCGGTCATATCGCATGGGCCGGGTTTGGGGTGTTACACATTATCATAAGTAAATCATATTCAAACATAGGGGTGAGTATTCGATCGAGTCGAGTCGAATCGAGTAAAATTTTTTTGAGTTAGTCGAGTTAACAAATCCTATTTTAAAAACCGAACTCAATTTGAATTTTTTTCGATTCGAATCGAATCGAGTCAAAAAATTTCGAGTCAAATCGAGTCGAGTTAACAAATCCTATTATTTATACTTAATGCTGCGATTAGATGGACCGATTATTTAACTAGTAGACGAAGTACAAGATTATTTAACTACATGAACAATATAATGATTCTGCCTCTTAACTTAATGGGTAAAAAATTATCAAAATGATGTAGTTTTTCCTTTTAACTTAATTATTTTGAATTTTAACTTTTAAAAAAGTAAACATTTATCAAAACGACGTAGTTTTGTCTTTTCTTATTCAGATTTTCGAATAACTCGAATTGTGTAATTCATATTCGAGTTAAACCGAAAAACTTAATTTTTTATTCGAGTTGATCTGAATAACTTGATTAACACAAATAACTCGAACTATTTAATTCAAAATTTGAAATTTTTATCGAATTTTTCGAATCGAATCGGATTTTGCTCACCCCTATTCAAACATATGTCCTCACTTTTCATGTTCAACACATATATCAGTACATATTTACATTAGCTAAGTATCAAACATTTCATCTCATAACTTCTGTATATGTACATAATGAAACCAATCAAACCAATATGTATACAACTTAATATCCAATCACATATGCGGCCTTAATATCATTTCAATATGGCCGTATGTAATATATATAAAACAAGTTATACATATACAGAACATAAAACAAATCATCAACTCCAATAATTGTATATTAAATCTATTTTATAAAAGACATGCGCATGTACAAATTATACATCAATTGAGACAAAAATTTCATTACTACTTTTTTATTCATTTCTCCAACATTAATATATTAGCTTATATGATATTCATTGTAACATCCCAAGTTGGGGGGTTCTGCATTTCATGTTTCTGTGCGTTTGGCTTGCTTTGCTTGCTATTTGGATGTGTTTGGGGGTCTTATGAAGGCTCGGGTTCGAGCCGGAGTCCTGGTTAAATTTTTGTTTTAGGGCACTTTAGGGGGGAGCTTGTGGAGGTAGCCCTTATATGTATTTGTGTGTGTTTGATGACACAAGTGGAGTATGGAAGAGGGGCAAATGACGCCACAGGAGAGCAGTGAGGGTGGAGGTTCGAGTCGCGCCGTTTGCTTTTTTGGAATTTCTTTTTGACGCCAGGATGGAGGAATGGTGGATTTGGCTAGGACTTTGGTGTGTGGGGGATTAAATGAGTCAACATATTTGAAATGAAGGGAGGAGAGGAGTTAGGGGAGTGAGAATCGATCAACATTTTTGAATGGGGAGTGGAGAGTGAAAGGTGGAGGAAGTTGTGGGATTTGGAGAGAGGGAGAGAGTTTGGCCAAATTTGGGAAGGGGTGGTGTATGTGTCTGCACGATTTAGCTTGGTAGGTGGGGGGCCGTATGTCCATTTGTTGATTTTGGTATTTTTTTTTGCATTCGGTCATAGGGTGAGAGTGTTCCATTTTTGCTCAAAGTGTTTTTGGAAGTAGTATAGAACTGAAACCATCATTTTTGCTACCACTTTTGCATTCATTTCTTTTGCTATCAAAATCGCAACACCTTTGAGCCTCATTTCTTCTCCTTCTTGTTTCTTCATAGCCGAATTTTCCTAGTCTTTTCCTTCTTGTTTCTTCATAGCCAAACTTGTAAGTGTCATAGCCGAAACTTATTTTTTCTTTTATTGTTTCTCTTCTCTTCTTCATTTCTTATTTTAGTGGAATCCGAATCCCCTTTTTGCGTCAAGTGCAGGCACCCTTTCTATCGATTTTGCTAGTAGCCGAATATAGACTCTCCATTCGTTAATCTCTTGGTTCGGTAAGAAGCTTTTCTTCTCTTTTCTTCTCGTTCTTCTTCCTTTTTCTCTTGGTTTGGTTAAAATCAAAGTTCTGACTCACTTCTTCAGGCACTGACCGATTGTAGAGGGTTGTATCTCCAACATCTCTTTTTCGTGTGGCCTGTTTTCAAGAGGATTTGGGTAAGTGGTTGTTGGCCGAATGGGTAGTAAGGGGGTTCTTTATCGATTTGTTGACCAAAAGGCCATTTCCTTTATTCTATTTCTAAGAATCGATTTTTAAAAGGTGATTATCTAGGGACTCAATCAGTTTCTTAGTCCAAGCCTTCTAGCTTTCGGTTTCTATTTGTTAAGGTAAGGAACTTCTTCGTTTATGTACCTGTTCTCTCTGACTTTTTCAACGCCTTAACCCAGTTTCTTGATCAAGATCATTTCATGGACATGAATACCAGTCAAGGGAAGGAGGGGGTTGGACTCGTAGTCCCTTCCCCTAAGTTTAAAAAGCGTGCAGTATCGACGGTACGAGACTTTCCACCGGGTTGTGGTAGGGAATCGACGTCTGCTTGGGATAGGCAGATTGCGATTGTTTTTTCTTCTGAAAGTGTTGACGATATTGAGAGTGTAGTTCTCCGTGTTTACAGGTGTGTAATTCCCACACCTTCTTTTGTTTGATATATTAATAAAAAGTGCATGTGTTGTTTGAGAGCCGAAAATTCGGTAATGGCTACTGAGTTACCATTGGAGGGTAGAATCGAAATACCAGGTTAGTTATTCTCTGACTATACCTTATGAATATTATCGTTTGCTTGATTATGCATGTGCTTTAAACATTCTATGTGTGCTACTATATGATGTATTCGGTTCACTATGTTTGCATATACATGGGATTTGGGAAATGTTGATGATGTTAAGGGGAAGTGTATATCGGTGACTTTGTCACACCATTCTGATGGCTCGGTGCCATATATGCTTATCGATGACTTGGTCACATTACTTCAGTGGCTAGGCCACATATTGTTTATCGGTGACTCTGTCACATTTTATCGACTTTGAGCAGCATGACTGTCAGCATGGCTGCCAAAGCGGAGTGTAGCGGATGGAGGGTTGATTGTAGAAATCCCCACAGGAGTGTTGAGGTCGGATATATGGAGCGGAGTGTAGAGGATGGAATAATAGGATGGGTTGGGTTTATCATATTATTTATCTGATATGTTATTGTGTATTGGGCTTCGGCCGATTGAAATATGAGGGCTTTGGCCCAGTATGGTTTATATGAGGTAATTACACACTGAGTCTTTCTGACTCACCCCTTCTGCTTAAACTTTTGCAGGTAATTCTTAGCTCAGTGGACTTGGGCCGGAGCGGACTTCAAGGTGGCCATGCACGGTTTTTATTAAAACTAAACTTTACCTTGATTTATCATTTTCTTATTTTGAGGATTTTGTAATAGGGCCACTAATCGTGTGGGTTATTTTCAATTTGAACTTTGAACGTTTCAATTATGAACTAATTGGTAAGACATTTTCTTAATAGAACTTAAGTCAAAGGTTTTTTTCCAAAGCTTGAATAACGAATTTACGAACGATACTAAATATCTAGCCTAGGTTAATTTAATGCAACACCAAGTGTTTTCAAACGTCACCTAAAGGCATGTTTTGGGCTAAGTATAATCTTAATTAAATGAATATTGAGTTTCAGATAAGCGACCAATCTTGAAGTTTTAAAAGAGGTTACAAAATTTTCAGTCCAATGCGGAGTTTATAAAAATCTTCTTATGTGACATACTAGATCCGGTCGTAGTGTTTGGGCCGGGTTTGGGGTGTTACAATTATGGTATCAGAGCCCGGTTTAAAAACTCGTCTATGGGTTTTTGGGTTCAAAACGTTTTCCAAAACTGGTTCAAAAATGGTTTGGCAAAAATATATATATGTATGAACATGTTTCGGGAAGCATGGCACCCGAGTCTCCGGTACCAAGTCCGTACGGTAAGTCTTCTGACTAAATTGGGTGATTTGCATGAAGTAGTTATGTT
Source organism: Gossypium sturtianum (assembly GCA_025698515.1). Classification (NCBI taxonomy): domain Eukaryota; kingdom Viridiplantae; phylum Streptophyta; class Magnoliopsida; order Malvales; family Malvaceae; genus Gossypium; species Gossypium sturtianum. The sequence goes on from CM046952.1 coordinate 123,410,637, forward strand.
ATGCCGTGAATGCTAGAATTAAGAAACTCAACTTTAGAGATTAAAACCTTTAGTATACGTATGTTTTGCGGAAAACTACTTTTAACTCTACTATCATAAGTCTGCCCGGTAATAAAAAGTGAAAGAGATGCTAATGCATAAAATTTGTATTCAGATTAAGACGATACGATAGACATGAGTGATAGAGGACGTGGACGTGGTGCACGTGGCCGTGGTAGGGGCCGGGGTGCTGAGGCTGAGTTCTCAGAAGCAAGACATGAGCCCGAGGGTGAAGCGTCAGCATCACCCATGGCAGAGGCGGGATCCCAAGATAGAACTGGTGGAGATGATGCTTTGTCTCGAGCGATGTTGCGTGTCTTTGGAGCGAGTAGTCTGGGGCAAGCATCGGACAAGATATCTCGAAAGTCTATTCCCGAACGACTTCGAGCAAATGGAGCTGAAATGCTTAGGGGTATCTCTGGTGTGGCCCCAAATGTAGCTAAATATTGGCTGGAGGTAGTCGAGCGGATTATGGATGATTTAGACTGCACGGCAGAGGAGAAACTGAAAGGAACGGTGTCTCTTCTCCGGGATGAGGCATATCAGTGGTGACTCACGGTAAGAGAGGGTACTCCAGCAGATCGTGTTAATTGGGATTTCTTCACGACGGTATTTCAAGGGAAATACGTTGGGGCAAGCTATGTGGATGCTCAGAGGAAAGCATTCCTGAATCTGGTACAAGGGGGTAAATCCGTGGCTGAGTAAGAAGCAAAATTTCTGCGATTGAGCCGTTAAGCCCAAGGGATAGTGGCGACCGATTATGAGCGTTGCGTGCGGTTCAAATATGGGTTGCGAGATGAGTTAAGAGTATTGATAGCTCCGCAGCGAGAGAGGGATTTTTCCATCCTGGTTGAAAAAGCTAAGATAGCCGAAGAGGTGAAGCGGATAGAGAGGCAAAACAAGGATAAGGAGAGGGGCAAAAATAAGAGGAGTCTTGGGCCGTCGGGATCAGCTGGGAGTTTTCAAAAGAGGCCTAGGTTTAATGGGCCGGGTCGGATTCACGATCTTTGGTTCTTTGTTGGTCGATCTCGACGATGTGTGCTCGATGTGGGAAATCACATTCGGGAGAGTGTTGGGGGAAAGATAGTGGATGCTTTAGGTGTGGAGTGAGGGATCATCTAATAAGGAATTGTTCGCAAGAGTTAGCTAGGGCACGGTCGGTAAGTCAGGGTTATGTGCAGCCGGGAAGAGGTGGGCAACAGCCGCCGAGGGGTCGTGGTCCGATCAGAGGGGGAAATGGATCTGGTCGCGGTCGTGGAGCACCAAGCAGGGGTGCTGGTAGTGCAGATGCAAGACAGCCGGGTTTAGTCTATGTAGCTTGACGGCGAGAGGATGGCGACGCACCGGACGTCATAACCGGTACGTTTCTTATAGTTGATAAGCCATTTCTTGTTTTGATTGATATTGGATCGACCCATTCTTATGTTGCTGGTACTGTGTCTAAGACTTTAAGTATAGAACCTGAAATTGTTGTTAGAGAAATGACTGTGGTTAGCCCTTTAGGACAATCTGTAGTTGTGAACAAGATGTTTAAGAATGTGCCTTTAGAAATTCAGGGAGTAGTATTTCCGACAGACTTGATGGAACTGCCATTTGGTGAGTTTGACCTTATCTTAGGCATGGATTGGCTGGTTAAACATCGTGTTAATTTGGATTGCGCAACTAAGCGAATGGTGTTGAGAACCCCAGAGGATAAAGAGGTGGTTGTGATAGGAGAAAGAAGGAACTATTTGTCTAACGTGGTTTCTGCATTAAGAAATCATTAAGATGGTTCGAAAAGGGTGCAAGGCATTTCTAGCTTTTATCAGTGCTTTAGATGCAAAGGAAGTGACTGTTGAGGAGGTTAGAACAGTGAAGGAATTTGTGGACGTCTTTCCTGAAGAGCTTCCGGGGTTGCCTCTAGATCGCGAGGTGGAGTTTGGAATTGAACTACTTTCGGGTACAGCTCCGGTATCCATCGCCCCTTATAGGATGGCGCCGAAAGAGCTGGTGGAACTTAAAGCTCTGATCCAGGAGCTGTTGGATCGTGGATTTATTCAACCAAGTGTATCTCTGTGGGGAGCGCCGGTGTTGTTCGTGAAGAAAAAGGACGGATCGATGCGTTTGTGCATTGACTACCGCCAGTTGAATAAGTTGACGATTAAGAACAAGTACCCGCTGCCGAGGATTGACGATTTGTTCGATCAGCTTAAAGGGGCTTCAGTCTTCTCGAAGATAGATTTGAGGTCAGGTTATCATCACCTTATGGTTAAGGAGGCGGACATTCATAAGACGGGATTTCAAACTCGTTATGGTCACTATGAGTTTTTAGTGATGCCGTTCGGTTTGACGAATGCACCAGCTGCGTTTATGGATATGATGAACCGGGTATTCCAACCCTATCTGGACCGATTTGTGGTGGTGTTCATAGACGATATTCTGGTTTACTCAAGAGCGGAAGAGGAGCATGATTCGCATCTTAGGGTTGTTCTGGAAGTATTGAGAGAGAAGCAGCTGTATGCCAAATTCAGCAAGTGTGAATTTTGGCTGAGAGAAGTTACCTTCTTAGGGCATGTTGTTTCCGCGGAGGGGATTAGGGTGGATCCCCGAAAAATTGAAGCTGTTCTGGAGTGGAAGCCGCCAAAATCGGTAGCGAAAATTCGAAGTTTCTTGGGATTGGCCGGGTACTACAGAAGGTTTGTTGAGGGATTCTCCTTAATTGCGGCACCCTTAACTAAGTTGTTGCGGAAAGGGGTACCTTTTGTTTGGGCTGATAGGCAACAGGAAAGCTTTGAGAAGCTGAAAAGGATCTTGACGGAGGCTCCGGTATTGATTCAGCATGAGGCTGGGAAGGAGTTTGTTGTCTATTGTGATGCTTCGCACACGGGGTTAGGGTGTGTGTTAATGCAAGAAGGGAAGGTAGTTGCGTATGCGTCTCGGCAGTTAAGACCGCATGAAATGAACTATCCCACGCATGATCTGGAATTGGCTGCGGTAGTGTTTGCTCTGAAGATCTGGAGACACTACCTGTATGGGGAGAAGTCCGTTATCTACACCGACCATAAGAGCCTGAAATATCTCCTTACCCAGAAGGAGTTGAATTTAAGGCAACGGAGGTGGATTGAGCTGTTGAAGGATTATGACTGTTCGATAGAGTACCACCCGGGAAAAGCTAATGTGGTGGCGGATGCATTAAGTCGAAAAGTAGTATCGGATTTAAGGGCAATGTTTGCTCATCTCAGCTTGTATGATGATGGGAGTTTGCTAGCTGAACTTCAGGTGAAGCCGACATGGGTAACTCAGATTAGAGAGAAGCAGTTATTGGATGAAGTGCTAAGTGCTCGACTTCTGCAAGTACAGAATGGCAGGGTGGATGATTTTAGTTTGAACAATGATGGGGTATTGTGTTTTCGAGAAAGGGTTTGCATGCCGAAGGATGTTGAGTTGAGACAGATAATTCTTCAGGAGGATCATAGTAGCCCTTACGCTATGCATCCTGGTGGGAGTAAGATGTATCGGGATCTGCGTGAACAGTTTTGGTGGGCTGGTTTGCAGCGAGAAATTACCAAGTTTGTGGGTAAGTGCTTGACGTGTCAGCAGGTGAAAGCGGAACATCAGTTGTCTTCAGGGTTATTACAGCCGGTGAAGATTCCACAGTGGAAATGGGAGAGGATAACGATGGACTTTGTTAGTGGGCTACCTCTTACGCCTACTAAGAAAGATTCGGAATGGGTGATTATTAATCGGTTGACGAAATCCGCCCATTTCATACCTGTTCGTGTCAACTATACATTGCGTGTCGCTAAGCCGTATGTGGCGTAGATTGTGAGGTTGCATGGAGTACCGATTGTCTATCATATCGGACAGAGACCCTAGGTTTACGCCACGATTTTGGAAGGCGCCGCATCGTAATCGGGTACAAGATTGGATTTCGATGCGGCATTTCATCCACGCATCGATGGTCGATCCGAGAGGGTAATTCGAGATCTTGGAAGACATGTTGAGAGGTCGTGTTATTGACTTCGTGGGTAGTTGGGAGGATTTTCTATCGCCGCGCGACTCGCATACAATAATAGCTACCAATCAAGCATCCAGATGGCACCCTATAAAGCGCTATATATGGTCGTGAGGTGTCGAACCCTACTGCTGGGCCGAGTTGGGTGAGCGACAGTTGTTGGGTCCGGACTTGATTTCAGAGACGGAGGAGAAGGTTAAGCTGATTCGGCATGGTTGAAGGAAGCTTCTGACATGCAGAAGTCGTATACAGATCTGAAGCATAAGGAAATAGAATTTGCAGTGGGTGATCGGGTTTTCTTGAAAGTTTCACCATGGAAAAAGGTTATGAGGTTTGGACGGAAGGGCAAGCTAAGTCCCAGGTTTATCGGGCCTTATCGGGTATTGAAACGTGTGGGACCAGTGGCGTATCAGCTTGAGTTACCTCCAGAATTGAGACAGGTGCATGATGTGTTCCATGTCTCGATGTTGAGACGTTACCGTTCTGATCCGTCTCACATTGTGCCGGTGGAGGAAATTGAGGTAAGACCAGACCTGTCCTTTGAGGAGGAACCAGTGCAGATCTTAGATCGAGAGGTTAAGGTACTAAGGAGGAAATCAGTTCCTTTGGTCAAGGTTTTATGGCAGAATCATGGTGCTGAGGAAGCCACGTGGGAGCTTGAAGTTGTGATGCGGCAGTAGTACCCTCACCTCTTTTGATCAGGTAAATTTCGAGGCTGAAATTTCTTTAAGGGGGTAGAATTGTAACATCCCAAGTTGGGGGTTCTTCATTTCATGTTTCTATGCGTTTGGCTTGCTTTGCTTGCTATTTGGATGAGTTTGGGGGTCTTACGAAGGATCGGGTTCGAGTGGAGTGTGGAAGAGGGGCAAATGACGCCACAGGAGAGCAGTGAGGGTGGAGGTTCGAGTCGTGCAGCTTGCTTTTTTGGAATTTCTTTTTGACGCCAGGATGGAGGAGTGGTGGATTCGGCTAGGACTTTGGTGTGTGGGGGATTGAATGAGTCAACATATTTGAAATGAAGGGAGGAGAGGAGTTGGGGGAGTGAAAATCAGTCAACATTTTTGAATGGGGAGTGGAGAGTGAAAGGTGGAGGAAGTTGTAGGATTTGGAGAGACGGAGAGAGTTTGGCCGAATTTGGGAAGGGGTGGTGTGTGTGTGTGCACGGTTTGGCTTGGTAGGTGGGGGGCCGTATGTCCGTTTGTTGATTTTGGCATTTGTTTTGTATGCATTCGATCATAGGGTGAGAGTGTGCCATTTTTGCTCAAAGTGTTTTTGGAAGTAGTATAGAACCGAAACCATCATTTTTGCTACCACTTTTGCATTCATTTCTTTTGCTATCAAAACCGCAACACCTTTGAGCCTCATTTCTTCTCCTTCTTGTTTCTTCATAACTGAATTTTCCTAGTCTTTTCCTTCTTGTTTCTTTATAGCCGAACTTGTAAGTGTTTTAGCCGAAACTTATTCTTTGCTTTTATTGTTTCTCTTCTCTTCTTTATTTCATATTTTAGTGGAAGCCGAATCCCCTTTTTGCGTCAAGTGCAGGCACCCTTTCTATCGATTTTGCTAGTAGTCGAATATAGACTCTCCACTCGTTAATCTCTTGGTTCGGTAAGGAGCTTTTCTTCTCTTTTCTTCTCATTCTTCTTCCTTTTTCTCTTGGTTTGGTTAAAATCGAAGTTCTGACTCACTTCTTTGGGCACTGACCGATTGTAGAGGGCTGTATCTCCAACATCTCTTTTTCGTGTGGCCTGTTTTCAAGAGGATCTGGGTAAGTGGTTGTTGGCCAAATGGGTAGTAAGGGGGTTCTTTATCGATTTGTTGACCGAAAGGCCATTTCCTTTATTCTATTTCTAAGAATCGGTTTTTAAAAGGTGATTATCTAGGGACTCAATCGATTTCTTAGGCCAAGCCTTCTAGCTTTCGGTTTTTATTGGTCAGGGTAAGGAACTTCTTCGTTTAAGTACCTATTCTCTCTATCTTTTTCAATGCCTTAACCCAGTTTCCTGATCAAGATCTTTTCATGGACATGAATACTAGTCAAGGGAAGGAGGGGGTTGGACTCGTAGTCCCTGCCCCTAAGTTTAAAAAGCGTGCAGTATCGGCGGTACGAGACTTTTCATCGGGTTGTGGTAGGGAACCGACGTCTGCTTGGGATAGGCAGATTGCGATTATTTCTTCTTCTGAAAGTGTTGACGATATTGAGAGTGTAGTTCTCCGTGTTTACAGGTGTGTAATTCCCACACCTTCTTTTGTTTGATATATTAATAAAAAGTGCATGTGTTGTTTGAAAGCCGAAAATTCGGTAATGGCTACTGAGTTACCCTTGGAGGGTAGAATCGAAATACCAGGTTAGTTATTCTCTGACTATACCTTATGAATATTATCGTTTGCTTGATTATGCATGTGCTTTAAACATTCTATGTGTGCTATTATATGATGTATTCGGTTCACTATGTTTGCATATACATGGGATTTGGGAAATGTTGGTGATGTTAAGGGGAAGTGTATATCGGTGACTTTGTCACACCATTCTGATGGCTTGGTGCCATATATGCTTATCGGTGACTTGGTCACATTACTTCAGTGGCTAGGCCACATATTGTTTATCGGTGACTCTGTCACATTTTATCGACTTTGAGCAGCATGACTGTCAGCATGGCTGCCAAAGCAGAGTGTAGCGGATGGAGGGTTGATTGTAGAAATCCCCACAGGAGTGTTGAGGTTGGATATATGGAGCGGAGTGTAGAGGATGGAATAATAGGATGGGTTGGGTTTATCATATTATTTATCTGATATGTTATCGTGTATTGGGCTTCGGCCGATTAAAATATGAGGGCTTTGGCCCAGTATGGTTTATGTGAGGTAATTGCACACTGAGTCTTTGTGACTCACCCCTTCTGCTTAAACTTTTGTAGGTATTTCTTAGCTCAGTGGACTTGGGCCGGAGCGGACTTCAAGGTGGCCATGCACGATTTTTATTAAAACTAAAATTTACCTTGATTTATCATTTTCTTATTTTGAGGATTTTGTAATAAGGCCACTAATCGTTTGGGTTATTTTCAATTTGAACTTTGAACGCTTCAATTATGAACTAATTGGTAAGACGTTTTCTTAATAGAACTTAAGTCAAAGGTTTTTCCAAAGCTTGAATAACGAATTTACGAACGATACTAAATAACTTCCCTAGGTTAATTTAATGCAACACCAAGTGTTTTCAAACGTCACCTAAAGGCATGTTTTGGGCTAAGTATAATCTTAATTAAATGAATACCGAGTTTCAGATAAGCGACCAATCTTGAAGTTTTAAAAGAGGTTTCAAAATTTTCAGTCCAATGCGGAGTTTATAAAAATCTTCTTATGTGACATACCAGATCCGGTCGTAGTGTTTGGGCCGGGTTTGGGGTGTTACATTCATATGTTTTACATGTTAACACAAATTAAGAACAAGCATTCGGTTATAAATAAGACCCATTTCATTTCTTTATCTATTCTGTTAACACAATTTGTTTATATATATATTTATAAACTTATAAATAACTACAAATCCATATAGCCATGCACATATACATATCAACCATAATATAAGCGCATATTATTACATGTAAAGACATATAAGAACTCAACTAAAATATCATGATCGATTACTAAAGCACACATATCCTTTATCATTAATCTAATCTAATTTCCACATTTAAATATGCCATGGCCGAATTACTAAAACCAAACACATCAAGCATAAAACTAAGAATACATAAAACCAACTTAAACATATAATCAAGCCATCTTCGCATGGCTTTATATTACATATCCCCAAATCAATCTTTTTAACTAGACTATACATGCCATAAGCTCAAATTCAACTTAGTAAAATACCGAAAGAAACAGTCGATAATGTGATAGGCTTTGCTGACGATCCCCGAGCTCGTAACTTGACTCCAAAATCTATAAAACAGAGGTATAGAGGAACACACACAGAGTAAGCTATTTAAGCTTAGTAAGTCATAATCAAATAAACAATTTAATGATATAATCAACTCATTTAAACTAAACCAAGTTATATTATCATTATCACAATTAGTCCCAAACTTACAAATTTAATAAACAATATATTTTCATACACAAATGCTACTTTAGCCGAAAGCTCATATATTTAAAATTTATCATTCAACTTTCAAAACCAAAATGTCATTATATAACCAAATATACATACACCGATATACACTAGAGGTGTTCATGGGCCGAGTTCGGGCCGGGTTCAACTAAAAAATTAGGCCCATTCATCGGGCTCGGGCCGGGCCGGGCCCAAAAAATGGGCCTAAATTTTTCCCAAGCCCGACCCATATAAAAATGCTAAAACCTGCCCTACCCAAATTTTGCCGTATTAAAATTTTATATTATTTTATATAATTTTTAAATATATATAATACATCAAAAATACTAAAAAAATCAAAATAGATATTTCCCAACAAATTGAAAATAAATTTTTTAAAAAAAATATGTAGACTTAAATAACACTAAGATAGATGTAACTTAACAAGCAAATACCTCTAAAATAATAGTAAAATTAACAAATGCCTTTTAAATAATAACAAAATTAACAATAAAATAAGTTTTATACAATATTCAATCAATAACAACAAAATAGTAGCAACATAATAGTAAAATGGTAGCAAAATAGGGAGAAAACAACAAGAAAATAACATTCAAAAATAAAAAAAATAGCAGATTTTTTTTGTCATTTAGTGAATTCAGGCCGGGCCGGGCTGGGCCGAGGCCAAAAATACCTTACCCGAGGCCCGACCCATTTTTTAAACGGGCCTTATTGTTTGTCCAAGCCTATTTTTCGGGCTTATATTTTTTCTCAAACCCTCCCAAATTTCGGTCGGGCCTTCGGGCCGGGCCGGGCCGCCTGGCCCATGAACACCTCTAATATACACAAACTCAATAATCATAATATAACATCATGTACATATATTACTTATGTGGCCGAATATACATGGTCATATATACACATATTTAAGAATCAGTTCCACAATTTTCATATCATTATTTCATTAAGCCGAATACACTTACCGTGTTCACATACGTTCTTCCTTTACTTCATACAAGACCAACAATAAATATCAAGTAGCTTACTTACCTTATTTCAAGTAGGAAATAAACTCATTCATACCTGATCATTTTAGCTCAATTTACACATTCGATCACACTTATCGTTGCCCGATGAACCATTCGGAATTTAAAAGGATACGCGGATAGTCGGAAGCTCGTACAATGCCAACGTCCCAGATATGGTCTTACATATAATCACATATCGATGCCACTGCCCTGGACAGGTTCTTACACGAATCAAATACGATCCCAATGTCCCAGACATGGTCTTACACGTAAACACAAGTTGATGCCAACGTCCAGACGTGGTATTACACGATAACATATATCGAAAATCCTATGTCATGACATATGTATCCTATCTATTCCTAAGGTTCATACGGGGCTTTCGGACATTGAAACTCGGTCAAAACGAATTCATAAACATTCCTGTCAAGCTTATTCACATTTGACTAATATATATATAATTTACATATTTCAATTCAGCATATATAATTCACATTTAATTATGATTAAGTACGTCTATTTGCTTATAAACTTACCTTGGACGATGAAAAACCGAAACGGAACGGCTAGTCGACAACTTTAGTTTTCCCCCGATCCAAATCCGATTTTCTCTTTTCTTAATCTAAATTAATATAAATTAAACTTATTTAATTAAATACTAAATAAAATTCATCCAAAAACACATAAATGGGAAAATTACCATTTTGCCCTTGACATTTTACACTTTTTGCAATTTAGTCCCTTTTGCATAAAACACAAAATACACAAAATTTGCATATACTATGCTTAGGCCGAATATTCACAAGCTCCATACAAGTCCATATATTTCATTTTTTCACATTTTAGTCCCTCAAAATATTATTTTCACAATTTAGTCTAAATTACTCAAATTCATCAAAAATCCAAAGACAAAACATGTTAATCTTTCACATATATTTAATATTTCATCATCAAACAACAAAAATCACAAGCTATCATCAATGGCAAAACACAAAATCATCATCAAATTCAAAAATTAAGACATGGGCTTTGAAGATAACTTAGCAACGATCTCAAAAAGGTAAAAATTATCAAAAACCGAGTAAAATACATACCTTAATTTAGCTCAACAATGGCCAAATACCCTAGCTCTCTTAGTTCTCTTTCTTTTCCTTAGTTTCGGCACTTAAAAAGATGAGTATGGCTTCCTTTAATGTTTTGTTTTATTATATTTACAGTATATTATGTTTTTTTATGTTAACTTTTATTTTTAATATATAAAAACCATATATTAATCATTGTGCCGCCCACTACCTTTTATTATTGGCTAAATTACAACATAAAACCTCCATATTATAAAGACAACAACAATTAGGCACTTTCATATTTAACCATCAAATTTTCAATTTACGAGATTAAGCCCTTTTATTTAATCGGACACTCAAACGACGAAATTAAAACACAAAAATTTCACACAAGCAAATTCACACCTAATAAACACTAAAAATAATATTAAATATTTTTTGGACTCAGATTTGTGGTCTCGAAACCACTATTCCGATTAGAGTCAAAATCGAGCTGTTACAACTCTCCCCCCTTAGGGATTTTCGTCCCCGAAAATCTTACCGGTGAATAGGTTTAGATAACGCTCTTTCATTGTATCCTCTGACTCCCAAGTTGCTTCCTCAACTCTGTGCTTATGCCACAGTACCTTAACTAACAGAATTTTCTTATTTCGCAATTCTTTAATCTCGCGAGCCATAATACGAATCGGTTCTTCTTCATATGTCATATCGGGCTTAATCTCAACCTCTGTCGGATTAATCACATGTGAAGGATTAGATCTATATCTACGGAGCATCGAAACATGGAATACATTGTGAATCTTTTCTAAATCAGGTGGCAACAGTAGTCTATAAGCAACCGGCCCGATACGCTTTATAATCTCATATGACCCAATAAATCTCGGAATCAATTTGCCCTTACGACCGAATCTGAGTATTTTCTTCCAAGGTGAGACTTTCAAAAACACTTTATCTCCGATCTGAAACTCTATATCTTTTCTTTTCAAGTCTGCATACGATTTCTGATGATCCGATGCTGTTTTCAGACTATCACGAATCACGAATCACTTTCACTTTTTGTTTAGTCTCTTTGATCAAATCGATCCCGTGTATCTTATTTTCACTGAGCTCAGTCCAATACAATGGTGTACGACATTTACGACTGTACAAAGCCTCGTAAGGTGCCATTTTGATACTAGATTGAAAGCTATTATTATAAGCAAATTCAATCAAAGGTAAGTATCGTTCCCACGTACCTTCAAACTCGAGAATGCAACATCTCAACATATCCTCAAGTATCTGAATAATTCTTTCGGACTGACCATCTGTTTGCGGATGAAAAGCTGTGCGAAAGTGTAGTTTCGTACCTAAAGCATCTTGCAATTTCTTCCAAAACCGCGATGTAAACCTCAGATCTCGATCCGAAACAATAAAAATAGGCACTCCGTGTAATCTCACAATTCGAGAAACATATAATTCAACCAGTTTATCAAGCGAATAATCTGTACGAACCAGAATAAAGTGAGCCGATTTAGTCAATCTATCCACAATAACCCAGATTGCATCTTTCTTGCTCGGTGTCAGCGGTAAACCAGATACAAAGTCTATCGTGACTCTGTCCCACTTCCAGTTGGGTATCATAATCGACTGAAGCAACCCAGAAGGTACCTGATGCTCAGCTTTTACTTGCTGACAAACTAACCAATAAAGCTGTTTTAGATCATTATACATTTTCGTACTACCCGAGTGAACAGATAACCGACTGCTATGAGCTTTATTCAAAATCATCTGGATCAACTCTGAATTTCTCGGAACACATATTCGGTTTCTGAACCTCAAACAATCATCAGTATCAACTCAAAACTCAGATTCAACATTTGATTCACATTGAGCTCGCTTTGCTAACAAATCATTATCAACTTTCTGAGCATCACAAATTTGTCGAACAAACAACAGACTTGCTTTTAATTCAGCTATTATCAAACCATTATCAGATATAACCATATGCGCATTCATTGCATGCAAAGAAAATAATGATTTCTGACTGAAAGCATCAGCAATAACATTAGCTTTTCCCGGATGATAGTCAATCATAAGTTTGTAGTCTTTTAACAACTCTAACCATCGACGTTGTCTCAAATTCATATCTTTCTGAGTCATCAAATACTTCAGGCTTTTATGATCAGAATAAACATGACATTTCTCACCGAACAGATAGTGACGCCATATCTTCAATGCAAACACAATAGCTGCCAATTCAAAATCGCGTGTCGGGTAGTTCTTTTCGTGTGGCTTTAACTGTCTCGAGGCATAAGCTATGACTTTGCCTTCCTGCATCAAAACACAACCCAGACCACTCAAATATGCATCACTATAAATGACAAATTCTTTACCCGATTCTAGCTGAACTAACACTGGAGCTTCGGTCAAAAGAGCTTTCAACTGATCAAAACTTTGCTGGCACTTTTCTGACCACTCAAACTTAACATCTTTCTGTAATAACTTCGTCATTGGTGTTGTGATCATAGAGAAACCTTTCACAAATCGTCTATAGTAACCCGCAAGTCCCAGAAAACTCCAAACTTCAGAAACATTTCTCGGAGGTTTCCAATCAAGTATAGCTGAAATTTTACTCGGATCAACCCGAATACCCGATGCTGATACAACATGGCCCAGAAAAATGACTTCGCGTAACCAGAACTCACATTTACTGAACTTTGCATACAACTATTTATCTCACAAAGTCTGTAACACAAGTCTCAGATGTTTGGCATGCTCGGTTTCATCACGGGAATAGATCAAAATGTCATCTATGAATACAACCACAAACCGATCTAGATACTGTATGAAGATCTGATTCATCAAATCCATGAAAATAGCAGGTGCATTAGTAAGTCCGAAAGGCATAACTAGAAACTCATAGTGTCTGTATCTCGTTCGGAAAGCTGTCTTTGGCACATCAGAGTCTTTAACTCGCAACATATAATAGCCCGATCTCAAATCTATCTTAGAAAACACAGTAGCCCCTTTCAACTGATCAAACAAATCATCAATCCTCGGAACGGATACTTATTCTTTATAGTCGCCTTATTGAGCTGTCTGTAGTCGATGCACATTCTCATAGTTCCCTCTTTTTTTTTCACAAAAAAAACTGGTGCGCCCGAGGGAGAGAAACTCGGTCGCGCAAAACCTCTATCTGTCAACTCTTGCAACTGAGCTTTCAATTCTTTTAATTCTGTAGGTGCCATTCTATACGGAGCTATCGAAATAAGAGTCGTCCCCGGCACTAATTCAATACCAAATTCAACTTCTCGAATAGGTGGCAAACCCGATAATTCTTCAGGAAACACATCCGGATACTCGCACACAACAGGCACTGATTCAATCTTTCTTTCGGTTACTTTACTATCAAGCATATGCAAAGTAAGCTTCACAACCTTTTCTTACGTATTTCTGAGCTAACATCAAAGATATCACTACTGGTAAACCGTTCAGATCATTAGATTCAATCCGAATAATCTTATCATTCTGACACCGTAAATCAATAGTCTTTCATTTGCAGTTCACAATAGCATCATGCAGAGTTAACCAATCCATACCCAGAATTATATCAAACTCGTCGAGTGGCAACAACATTAAATCAGCCAGAAAACATGAATCTCGAATCATTAACGGATAATTCTTGCACACTTTATCAACCAAAACACACCGGCCTAAGGGCTTTGATACTTTAATCACAAACTCAGTAGACTCTACAGGCAAAGTCTTACTGGATACTAAAGTCTCACACACATAAGAACGAGTCAAACCAGGATCAATCAATGTAACAATACTAGTATCATAGAGAGTGAAAATACCAGTAATAACATCCGGGGATGAGGCCTCTTCGGGTGCGCGAATAACATAGGCTCTGGCAGGTACGCGAGCCTCGGATCTAACAGCTGTATCTTTGGTACCTCTCTGACTGCCACTCACATTACCCGTGTTTCTGGGTGATCTACCTCTAGCTGCAGTGTTACCTGATCTCGTATTTTGTACCAGATTTTGATCCACTAACTCTGGGCACTCACGAATGAAATGATCCCGCGATCCACATTTAAAACATGCTCAATCATGCAATCTGCAACTGCCGGGGTGTCGTTTACCATAATGTTCACACTCGGGTTGATTTGATCTGACATTACCCACTAGCTACTGAGGTAGCTCTCGAGCTCACATGTGGTCTATCCCGATCACGTCTAGAATAACTCGCAGTAGTCTTTGAACGGCTAGCATCATCTCGAAACTTCTTTGATGTTAACTGGAATGACTTACTGAATGGTCTATTATGTGAATCTCTAGCTTCAGAGTCAGCTTTTCTTTTCTCTTTCCCGAGCTCTTCAGCTTTGCAAGCTCGCTCAACAAGTACCACGAACTCTTTTATCTCAAGTATGCCAACTAACAGTTTTATGTCTTCATTCAGCCCATCTTCAAATCTTTTACACATTATAGCTTCGGTCGAAAAACACTCTCGGGCATACTGACTGAGTCTCACAAATTTCTGCTCATACTCTGTCACTATCATCCGACCCTGTTTCAATTCAAGAAATTCTTTGCGTTTCTGGTCTATAAATCTCTGACTGATGTATTTCTTACGAAACTCAGTTTGAAAGAATTCCCAGGTTACTCGTTCTCTCAGAACCATCGATACTAGTGTATTCCACCAGTGATATGCAGTGTCTTGTAGCAAAGATATGGCACATTTTAAGCACTATTCAGGGGTGCAAGATAACTCATCAAACACTCGAATAGTATTATCGAGCTAGAATTCAGCTCGCTCAGCATCATCATCATCAGTAGCTCTGAACTCTTCGGCCCCGTGTTTTCTGATTTTATCCACAGGAGGCTTAAGAAATCTCAACGGATCACTCACTTGAGGTATAACAGGTATCGAAGATGGATTAGTCAGGGGTGGAGGTTGTTGTGCAGCCGGATTAGTCTGGATATATTGAGTAAACCAGTCGTTCATCATTTGGTAAAAGGCTTGTCTAGCCTCTCCCTCCTGGTTACTCGAAGTCGATGGGGAATCAACCGACGCTGTCCTTTGCGCGGGAGTAGGCGCTATACTCTCGACATCATCAACTATGGCTCGATCGGGATCCATTACTATACGAAAACACATTTTTAGATGTCAGAAGTCATCACACTATCGCAGTATAAAATTATGGCATGTATAGCTAGACTCACACGCGCTACGTTAGTCCTAGAAACGACTAAGCCGTAGCTCTGATACCAATCAAATGTAACACTCCTAACCGTATCCGTCGCCGAATTAGGGTTACGAGGCATTACCGTTCAAAACACAGTTTAGCACAATCATTTATGACCTTTCATTCACCAAAGAATAACGATACAGTTATAACATTATCAAACTTGAATATCCAAAATTTACTTATTTTAAATTCGAATACATGAATCATAATTACAATTTAAAACATTATCACCTTACTAATCATGTATCACAAATAAGCACATTTCAAAGCTTCAACCAAATCAATTCGAATATATATCAAAACTCAATTGAACATATTTCATAATTACCAAATTCGAACCAAACTTGTATACATCAAAGCTATGCTCACATATTTAATACTTTCAATATTTGATTCCCTATATCCATCACATTAATGACATTATCATAAGTAAATCATATTCAAACATATGTCCTCACTTTTCATGTTTAGCACATATATCAGTACATATTTACATCAGCTAAGTATCAAACATTTCATCTCATAACTTCTGTATATGTACATAATGAAACCAATCAAACCAATATGTATACAACTTAATATCCAATCACATATGCGGCCTTAATATCATTTCAATATGGTCGTATGTAATATATATAAAACAAGTTATACATATACAGAACATGTAACGACTCGAAATTGGGCCTAGTAGGATTGGGCCCATTGGACCTTGAGCGTAGAAGCGTTTTAAAATTCATGGCAATTTGAGAACGGCATTATTTCAAGTTGGACTTATTAGGAAGGTGATTTTGAAGAGTTACGAGGTTTCTAGGAAGTTCCGGGTTCAAGTTAAGTTATAGGAAGAATTTTGTGTTCAAGCACTTTAAGGAGAGATAGTAAGTAACCTCAATGTTTATGGAATTAAATGAGTAATGTGCTAGCATAAGTGAGCATATGGCAAAGAGGTTAGGGCATTAAGTGAAGAGTATGGATGGAAGAGGTTCAAATCCCATAATGTGCAAATTTTGATTATAATTTTTGCACTATTTCCCTAAGTGTCGGCCAAGCTTGTAAATAAGGCAAGTTGGAATTTTTAATTTCGGCAAGGTGGCTAAAAAAATTAGGAAAGGATGAAGGTGGGGAAAGAAATCAAGAGAAAGGGGAAAGTAAGGGGAACATGTGGCCTTTTTCAAGGGAAGTGTTATGGAAAGTATGGATGGCAAATTCTTGACCATTATGGTCATGTATGTGGACGGTTTTGTGTGTTAGGGGGGATAGCCGAATTTTCCTTGGTGTTTTGGTAAAGTTTTAGTGCTTGTTTTAGTCAAATTCCTTTAGCATCAAGTGTGCCATTTTCTCCAAACTACCATTCTCTTAGCCGAATTTTGTCTTTGGCAATTGGTAAAAGTTTTTGTATTGTTTTTGGCCAAAATTCCTATATGCAACTTTGTTGTCATTTTTCTTTTCTCTCCAAATTTCCTTCTTGCCGAATCTTCAAGCCATTGGTGAGCTTATTCTCTTCTTTTCTTTCTTCTTGTTGCCGAATGTACCCAAACCATTGAGACCAAAATTTTGTTCACTTATCTTTCTTGAAAACCGAAGCTAGTCAAACATCTTTCTTCTTCTTTCTTTTCTTTTTCACAAAATCCTTCAAGCATCTCTTCTTTTCTAATCCTTTTCACCATAGCCGAATTTTCTTGTCCATTTTTCCCTCCATAATCGAACCTTTGAATTCTTCATCTCTTTTACGTTATTTCTTTCTCGTTCGTGTTAGCACTCACTTCTTGAATCGAATCGGTAAGTAGTAGTTCTCTCTTTGTCGATAACTTTGTTTCATCCAAGTTTTTCCTTAATAATCGAGTGTTCTTCTTTCTCTCTCATTGGGTCTGAGTTACATTCTTTTCTGTGATATGGCCATCGTTGGATTTAGGGCTTTCAACAAGGTGAAGGAGCACAAGTGATTTGTATTAACCAAATCGTTATCGTCGACTTGTCAAGCAAGTGGGGTAAGAACGTTGTTATAAGATTTGTTTTGATCAAAGGTGGGATAATTGCTAACGACTCTTTCGCTCACCAAATATTGTTAGGACGAGATTTCAGTAGCCAAAAGGTAGGATCGATTTTTGGTGCACTGAGGGAGATCACATTCGTGGTGTTGAAACGGTAGAAAGCACAACTTGTAATCAAGGTGTGTAATCCTGTACCCTTCCGAATATATGTTTGAAATGGTGTGTAATCTCATACCTCTCTGGATGTTTGTATGAAATGTTTTCTGATTCGGTTGAAATATCGAAGAAAATTGAAAACCGGCATCTGAGACCACTCAGGCGTGCTTATATTCGTACTGGTAACCATATTTTGTAATGAAACAGTTTGGTCAGCAGCAGTGACGTGATTTTGGAAAAATCACGAAAAATAGGATAAAGGAAATTAGAAAGCGAAAAAAATATCGAATTAAAGCTTACTGTGTCTATTTTTATATGAAAGAAACAGAGGAGGAAGAGGAAGTTTATATTCTGGGATATCTTAATCTTAGTGAGACTGGTGCTGATGGACTTCGTGGTTCTCTATTCTGTCTTGGAAAAATTGGTTAAAATTGAGCAAAGTGAATTATGAGTTATAAGTTATATGTATGGATTCCTTAGAGAACCTATTTTCAAAAGTCACGATTTTAAAAGATTACTAGTTCGATTATCGATTTATCAAACAACCTCTAAAAAATACTTGTATTTTATCTACGTTTCTGCATCGATTTCAAAATACTTCTGCAACTCTATTTCTAAACATCACATTTTTGTAAATTATTTATTTCAAATATGCTTTCACCACCAAAAAGGTTTTTTAAAGATAATTACGTTTTCAAGTAGTTAACAATTGCTTAAGTGTTTTTGGTTTTAACAAAGAGGTTGTATTTCTCAAGCAAGTTTTTAAATAATCGCAAAGATGGTTTTTACTTCCATGTGACACACCAGATTCGGGCCTAACTTCTAGGTCGGGTTTGGGGTGTTACATTTTATGGTATCAGAGCCCGGTTTCAAAACTCGACTGTAGTTTGGGTTCAAAAGTATTTTCAAAGCCGTTTAAAATTTAAATTTATAAATACATGTTCTAAACGAAGTATCGCACCACGGGTATCCGGCACCAAGTCAAGTAAGTATGTGTTTTTATTTTATGATTATTGTGTTAGTACTATGGTAAGAAAATTCCACAAAATAGAATACTCTAGAACTTTTAGTTTTAGGAGCTGAAGCTATAGAGATTGAGACTTTAGGATGCGTATTGCGAAAACAACTTTACTTCCTATACTCCATAAAACATTGTTTAATAAACATTGAATAATTATACTGATTCATAAGACTCGTAATAAGATTAAATCGATTTAGCAAATATGAGCGTTAAAGGACGTAGACGCGATAGATGTGGACCTGGTAGAGGCCGAGGTGCTAAGGCTAAGGCTAGATCTTTAGCATCGGGGCATGTTTCCGAAAGGGAGGCGGTGGCATCGCCAGTAGTTGAGACAGGATCTCATGATCGAGCTGGGGTTGATGAGCTAACTCATATAGTTAAGGAAATATTGGCGGAGGTTAAAGGAATCAGTGAAGCACTTTGAGTTGAGTGTGTGGACTGTAAGAAGAAAAGAGATCTCGGTTCTTTTGGGTCGCAGTCTCGTTCCGTAAAGCATGTTAAGGCACGTCCAAACTTTTCGGCTTGCGATTATTGCAGAAGGCGTCATCCGGGAGAATGCTGGAAGAGGTCAGGAGCATGCTTGAGATGCGGGTCTAAGGAGCATAAGGCTCGGGGTTGTTTCATCACAATCAAGTCAGGTATGTTATGGTTGGACGTGATGATTGAATGTAGAAAATTTTAGGTATAAGTGGTAGATAACTGCTTGCTTCTGTGGTTAGATGTTTGGTTGCGTGAAAGAGGATTCAAGATTATGTTAAAAGTACATTAGTGTTATTTAGATCAGAGTGCATAGTGAAAGCATAGTGGTGTGATTTGAGCGGGGCGTTTATTCGTTGGTTGGAAATATCGAGGACAAAATTTCTTTAAGGGGGGTAGAATTGTAACGACCCAAAATTGGGCCTAGTAGGATTGGGCCCATTGGACCTTGAGCGTAGAAGCATTTTAAAATTCATGGGAATTTGAGAACGGCATTATTTCAAGTTGGACTTATCAGGAAGGTGATTTTGGAGAGTTACAAGGTTTCTAGGAAGTTCCGGGTTCAAGTTAAGTTATAGGAAGAATTTTGTGTTCAAGCACTTTAAGGAGAGATAGTAAGTGACCTCAATGTTTATGGAATTAAATGAGTAATGTGCTAGCATATGTGAGCATATGGCAAAGAGGTTAGGGCATTAAGTGAAGAGTATGGAGGGAAGAGGTTCAAATCCCATAATGTGCAAATTTTGATTATTATTTTTGCACTCTTTCCCTAAGTGTCGGCCAAGCTTGTAAATAAGGCAAGTTGGAATTTTTAATTTTGGCAAGCTGGCTAAGGAAATTAGGAAAGGATGAAGGTGGGGAGAGAAATCAAGAGAAAGGGGAAAGTAAGGGGAACATGTGGCCCTTTTCAAGGTAAGTGTTATGGAAAGTATGGTTGGCAAATTCATGACCATTATGGTCATGTATCTGGACGGTTTTGTGTGTTAGGGGGGATATCCGAATTTTCCTTGGTGTTTTGGTAAAGTTTTAGTGCTTGCTTTAGTCAAATTCCTTTAGCATCACGTGTGCCATTTTCTCCAAACTACTATTCTCTTAGCCGAATTTTGTCTTTGGCAATTGGTAAAAGTATTGGTATTGTTTTTGGCCAAAATTCCTATATGCAACTTTGGTGTCATTTTTCTTTTCTCTCCAAATTTCCTTCTTGCCGAATCTTCAAGCCATTGGTGAGCTTATTCTCTTCTTTTCTTTCTTCTTGTTGTCGAATGTACCCAAACCATTGAGACCAAAAATTTGTTAACTTATCTTTCTTGAAAACCGAAGCTAGTCAAACATCTTTCTTCTTCTTTCTTTTCTTTTTCACAAAATCCTTCAAGCATCTCTTCTTTTCTAATCCTTTTCACCATAGCCGAATTTTCTTGTCCATTTTTCCCTTCATAATCGAACCTTTGAATTCTTCATCTCTTTTACGTTATTTCTTTCTCGTTCGTGTTAGCACTCACTTCTTGAATCGAATCGGTAAGTAGTAGTTCTCTCTTTGTCGATAACTTTGTTTCATCTGAGTTTTTCCTTAATAATCGAGTGTTCTTCTTTCTCTCTCGTTGGGTCTGAGTTACATTCTTTTCTGTGATATGGCCATCGTTAGATTTAGGGCTTTCAACAAGGTGAAGGAGCATAAGTGATTTGTATTAACCAAATCGTTATCGTCGACTTGTCAAGCAAGTGGGGTAAGAACGTTGTTATAAGATTTGTTTTGATCAAAGGTGGGATAATTGCTAACGACTCTTTCGCTCACCAAATATTGTTAGGACGAGATTTCAGTAGCCAAAAGGTAGGATCGATTTTTGGTGCACTGAGGGAGATCACATTCGTGGTGTTGAAACGGTAGAAAGCACAACTTGTAATCAAGGTGTGTAATCCTGTACCCTTCCGAATATATGTTTGAAATGGTGTGTAATCTCATACCTCTCTGGATGTTTGTATGAAATTTTTTATGATTCGGTCAAAATACCGAAGAAAATTAGAAACCGACATCCGAGACCACTCGGGCGTGCGTATATTCGTAGTGGTAACCATATTTTGCAATGAAATAGTTTGGTCAGCAGCAGTGACGTGATTTTGGAAAAATCACGAAAAATAGGATAAAGGAAATTAGAAAGCGAAAAAAATATCGAATTAAAGCTTACTGTGTCTATTTTTATATGAAAGAAACAAAGGAGGAAGAGGAAGTTTATATTCTGGGATATCTTAATTTTAGTGAGACTGGTTCTGATGGACTTCGTGGTTCCCTGTTCTGTCTTGGAAAAATTGGTTAAAATTGTGGAAAGTGAATTATGAGTTATAAGTTATATGTATGGATTCCTTAGAGAACCTATTTTCAAAAGTCACGTTTTTAAAAGATTACTAGTTCGATTATCGATTTATCAAACAACCTCTCAAAAATACTTGTATTTTATCTACGTTTCCGCATCGATTTCAAAATACTTCTGCAACTCTATTTCTAAACATCACATTTTTGTAAATTGTTAATTTCAAATATGCTTTCGCCACCAAAAAGGTTTTTTAAAGTTAATTACGTTTTCAAGTAGTTAACAATTGCTTAAGTGTTTTTGGTTTTAACAAAGAGGTTGTATTTCTCAAGCAAGTTTTTAAATAATCGCAAAGATGGTTTTTACTTCCATGTGACACACCAGATTCGGTCCTAACTTCTAGGTCGGGTTTGGGGTGTTACATTTTATGGTATCAGAGCCCGGTTTCAAAACTCGGCTGTGGTTTGGGTTCAAAAGTGTTTTCAAAGCCATTTAAAATTTTAATTTATAAATACATGTTCTAAAGGAAGTATCGCACCACGGGTATCCGGCACCAAGTCAAGTAAGTATGTGTTTTTATTTTATGATTATTGTGTTAGTACTGTGGTAAGAAAATTCCACAAAATAGAATACTCTAGAACTTTTAGTTTTAGGAGCTGAAACTATAGAGATTGAGACTTTAGGATGCGTATTGTGAAAACAACTTTACTTCCTATACTCCATAAAACATTGTTTAATAAACATTGAATAATTATACTGATTCATAAGACTCGTAATAAGATTAAATCGATTTAGCAAATATGAGCGTGAAAGGACGTAGACGCGATAGATGTGGACGTGGTAGAGGCCGAGGTGCTAAGGCTAAGGCTAGATCTTCAGCATCGGGGCATGTTTCCGAAAGGGAGGCGCTGGCATCGCCAGTAGTTGAGACGGGATCTCATGATCGAGCTGGGGTTGATGAGCTAACTCAGAGAGTTAAGGAAGTATTGGAGGAGGTTAAAGGAATCAGTGAAGCACTTTGAGTTGAGTGTGTGGACTGTAAGAAGAAAAGAGATCGCGATTCTTTTGGGTCACAGTCTCGTTCCGTAAAGCATGTTAAGGCACGTCCAAACTTTTCGGCTTGCGATTATTGCAGAAGGCGTCATCCGGAAGAATGCTGGAAGAGGTCAGGAGCATGCTTGAGATGCGGGTCTAAGGAGCATAAGGCTCGGGATTGTTTCATCACCATCAAGTCAGGTATGTTATGGTTGGACGTGATGATTGAATGTAGAAAATTTTAGGTATAAGTGGTAGATAACTGCTTGCTTCTGTGGTTAGATGTTTGGTTGCGTGAAAGAGGATTCAAGATTATGTTAAAAGTACATTAGTGTTATTAAGATAAGAGTGCGCAGCGAAAGCATAGTGGTGTGTTTTGAGCGGTGTGTTTATTCGTTGGTTGGAATTTTGAGGACAAAATTTCTTTAAGGAGGGTAAAATTGTAACGACCCGAAATTGGGCCTAGTAGGATTGGGCCCATTGGACCTTGAGCGTAGAAGCGTTTTAAAATTCATGGGAATTTGAGAACGGAATTATTTCAAGTTGGACTTATTAGGAAGGTGATTTTGGAGAGTTACGGTTTCTAGGAAGTTCCAGGATCAAGTTAAGTTATAGGAAGAATTTTGTGTTCAAGCAATTTAAGGAGAGATAGTAAGTGACCTCAATGTTTATGGAATTAAATGAGTAATGTGCTAGCATTAGTGAGCATATGGCAAAGAGGTTAGGGCATTAAGTGAAGAGTATGGAGGGAAGAGGTTCAAATCCCATAATGTGCAAATTTTGATTATTATTTTTGCACTCTTTCCCTAAGTGTCGGCCAAGCTTGCAAATAAGGCAAGTTGGAATTTTTAATTTTGGCAAGGTGGCTAAGGAAATTAGGAAAGGATGAAGGTGGGGAAAGAAATCAAGAGAAAGGGGAAAGTAAGGGGAACATGTGGCCTTTTTCAAGGGAAGTGTTATGGAAAGTATGGTTGGCAAATTCTTGACCATTATGGTCATGTATGTGGACGGTTTTGTGTGTTAGGGGGGGATAGCCGAATTTTCCTTGGTGTTTTGGTAAAGTTTTAGTGCTTGTTTTAGTCAAATTCCTTTAGCATCAAGTGTGCCATTTTCTCCAAACTACCATTCTCTTAGCCAAATTTTGTCTTTGGCAATTGGTAAAAGTTTTGGTATTGTTTTTGGCCAAAATTCCTATATGCAACTTTGGTGTCATTTTTCTTTTCTCTCCAAATTTCCTTCTTGCCGAATCTTCAAGCCATTGGTGAGCTTATTCTCTTCTTTTCTTTCTTCTTGTTGTCGAATGTACCCAAACCATTGAGACCAAAAATTTGTTCACTTATCTTTCTTGAAAACCGAAGCTAGTCAAACATCTTTCTTCTTCTTTCTTTTCTTTTTCACAAAATCCTTCAAGCATCTCTTCTTTTCT
Source organism: Gossypium sturtianum (assembly GCA_025698515.1). Lineage (NCBI taxonomy): Eukaryota > Viridiplantae > Streptophyta > Magnoliopsida > Malvales > Malvaceae > Gossypium > Gossypium sturtianum. The sequence continues at coordinate 123,434,492 of CM046952.1, forward strand.
AATCCTTTTCACCATAGCCGAATTTTCTTGTCCATTTTTCTCTTCATAACCGAACCTTTGAATTCTTCATCTCTTTTACGTTATTTCTTTCTCGTTCGTGTTAGCACTCACTTCTTGAATCTAATCGGCAAGTAGTAGTTCTCTCTTTGTCGATAACTTTGTTTCATCCAAGTTTTTCCTTAATAATCGAGTGTTCTTATTTCTCTCTCGTTGGGTCTGAGTTACATTCTTTTCTGTGATATGGCCATCGTTGGATTTAGGGCTTTCAACAAGGTGAAGGAGCACAAGTGATTTGTATTAACCAAATCGTTATCGTCGACTTGTCAAGCAAGTGGGGTAAGAACGTTGTTATAAGATTTGTTTTGATCAAAGGTGGGATAATTGCTAACGACTCTTTCGCTCACCAAATATTGTTAGGACGGGATTTCAGTAGCCAAAGGGTAGGATCGATTTTTGGTGCACTGAGGGAGATCACATTCGTGGTGTTGAAACGGTAGAAAGCACAACTTGTAATCAAGGTGTGTAATCCTGTACCCTTCCGAATATATGTTTGAAATGGTGTGTAATCTCATACCTCTCTGGACGTTTGTATGAAATGTTTTATGATTCGGTCGAAATACCAAAGAAAATCAGAAACCGACATCCGAGACCACTCGGGCGTGCGTATTCGTAGTGGTAACCATATTTTGCAATGAAACAGTTTGGTCAGCAGCAGTGACGTGATTTTGGAAAAATCACGAAAAATAGGATAAAGGAAATTAGAAAGCGAAAAAAATATCGAATTAAAGCTTACTGTGTCTATTTTTATATGAAAGAAATAGAAGAGGAAGAGGAAGTTTATATTCTGGGATATATTAATTTTAGTGAGACTGGTTCTGATCGACTTCGTGGTTCCCTGTTCTGTCTTGGAAAAATTGGTTAAAATTGTGAAAAGTGAATTATGAGTTATAAGTTATATAATGGATTCCTTAGAGAACCTATTTTCAATAGAAACAAGTGGGAACAGTATATGAAAACCGTACAGTGAGATATTTGAAATTAAGGTAAGAGAGGTCAGAATCGTTGGACAGTAAAACAAGGGAAACTTTAAGTAATAAACTGTACTAATTGGTTAAGCCAAAAATTCTGGAAAACTTTTAGTAAGAAGATATATGAGTCTAGTTTCAAGGAAAATTTACGGATTTAAATTTCGAGTTTTCTGACTCGAGTTATTGTCAATTTAGTCAGTATGACGCAAATGGACAGTTTCAAATTTTTATGCCCAAATTAGTAGTTAAGTCCGGGGTTGCGAAATTACCAAAATACCCTTGGAGTGCAAATTACCGAAATACCCCTGGGTTGCGAGATTACCGAATTACCCTTAGTGGGTAAAATTATCGATTTATCAAAATGCCCCTATGGGCCGATTTGATAGATTGTTATAATGGGCCGGTTTACCGAAATGTCCTTATGGACCGAATTACCGAAATGCCCCTATGGGCCGATTTGATAGATTGTTATAATGGGCCAATTTACCGAAATGTCCTTATGGACCGAATTACCGAAATGTCACTATGGGTCGAATGATCGTATTGCTTTAATGGGCTGATTCATAAAAAGTATTCAATAAGTTAATGTATGTTATTTTTATATGGATGTTTTACGATTATGTATGATGCATCTTTACATATTGCATGGGATGGGAAATTTTGAATGAAGAGAAGTATAGACCGGTGGCATTGCCACAAATTCTAATATGGGCTATGTGCCAATTTAAATATGGCTTTGTGTCATCGTGGTTAAGGCTGTGTGCCGATTATATTACTGTATATGATTCTGGTGGCTTTGACACAAATTCTGATAATGGCTATGTGCCTAACATATGAATTAACGACTCTGTGTCGATCATTTTACCGTATATGAATCTGGTGGCTCAGCCTCAAATATTATTAAATGGCATCTTGCCTGCGAATTAAATGGCATCTTGCCTGCGAATTAAATGGCATCTTGCCTGCGAATTAAATGGCGACTTGCCTGCGATTGGAGAGACTGGCGGGGTGGGTTGACTTGATCCCCACAGGAGAGACTGGCTGGTACGGGGGAGAGATTGGATGGATGGGTTGGGTTGCATACTTTGCATTCATATATATATATTGTTTTGTAATTGGGCTTCGGCCCAAGATTATCTTAAATGGGCTTAGGCCCAAGATATTTCTAAGCGGGTTCAGACCCAGTGGATGACGGTAAGGGGATTTCACACTGAGTTCTTGTAACTCACCCCCCTTTTTCTTAACCCTTGTAGGTAATGCTCAGTAATGTGGACTTGGGCCATGGATGACTCGGTGGAAGCCATACTTCAGAAACGGTGTTTTATTTTGAACTTTAGATTTTTAATTCCGTTCACTTTACTATTTTGGGTTTTTATGTTGTAATAAGGCATCTGGAGTGTTTTATTATTTGCTTTATGGTTGATATACTTATTATTTTGCTTAAATTGTTTAAAACGAGAATTTTTCTAAAAACTTAAATAAAGGTTTTCCAAAAACGATTAACAAATGGATTTCATAATAAATTTTATAATATTTTAACACGAAAGTTTTCACTTGAACTATCAAACGATATTTTCAAAAGTCATGGTTTTAAAGTTCACTACCTTGATTGTTGACTCATCAATCAATCTTTCAAAAATACTTGTATTTTATCTACGTTTCCGTAACGATTTCAAAATGCTTCTGCAACTCTATTTCTAAACATCACATTTTTGTAAATTGTTCATTTCAAATATGCTTTCGCTACTAAAAAGGTTTTTAAAGATTATTACGTTTTCAAGTAGTTAACAATTGCTTAAGTGTTTTTGGTTTTAACAAAGAGGCTATATTTCTCAAGCAAGTTTTTAATAATCGCAAAGATGGTTTTTACTTCCATGTGACACACCAGATTCGGGCCTAACTTCTAGGCCGGGTTTGGGGGCATTACAGAACATATAACAAATCATCAACTCCAATAATTGTATATTAAATCTATTTCATAAAAGACATGCGCATGTACAAATTATACATCAATTGAGACAAAAATTTCATTACTACTTTTTTATTCATTTATGCGGCATTAATATATTAGCTTATATGATATTCATATGTTTTACATGTTAACACAAATTTAGAACAAGCATTCGGTTATAAATAAAACCCATTTCATTTCTTTATCTATTCGATTAACACAATTTGTTTATATATATATTTATAAACTTATAAATAACTACAGATCTATATAGCCATGCACATATACATATATCAACCATAATATAAGCGCATATTATTACATGTAAAGACATATAAGAACTCAACTAAAATATCATGATTGATTACTAAAGCAAACATATCATTTATCATTAATCTAATCTAATTTCCACATTTAAATATGCCAAGGCCGAATAACTAAAACCAAACACATCAAGCATAAAACTAAGAATACATAAAACAAACTTAAACATATAATCAAGCCATCTTCGCATGGCTTTATATTACATATCCCAAAATCAATATTTTTAACTAGACTATAGATGCCATAAGCTCAAATTCAACTTAGTAAAATACCAAAAGGAACAGTCGATAATGTGATAGGCTTTGCTGACGATCCCCGAGCTCGTAACTTGACTCCAAATCTATAAAACAGAGGTATACAGGAACACACATAGAGTAAGCTATTTAAGCTTAGTAAGTCATAAGCAAATAAACGATTTAATGATATAATCAACTCATTTAAACTAAACCAAGTTATATTATCATTATCACAATTAGTCTCAAACTTACAAATTTCAAAAATAATACATTTTCATACACAAAAGCTACTTTAGCCGAATGCTCATATATTTAAAATAACAAATTATCATTCAACTTTGAAAACCAAAATGTCATTATATAACCAAATATACATACACCCATATGCATAAACTCAATAATCATAATATAACATCATCTACATATATTACTTATGTGGCCGAATATACATGGTCATATATACACATATTTAAGAATCAATTCCACAATTTTCATATCATTATTTCATTAAGCCGAATACACTTACCATGTTCACATACGTTCTTCCTTTACTTCATACAAGACTTACAATAAATATCAAGTAGCTTACTTACCTTATTTCAAGTAGGAAATAAACTCATTCATACCTGATCATTTTAGCTCAATTTACACATTCGATCACACTTATCGTTTCCCGATGAACCATTCAGAATTAAAAAGGATACGCGGATAGTCGGAAGCTCGTACAATGCCAACGTCCCAGACATGGTCTTACATGTAATCACATATCGATCCCACTATCCCAGACAGGGTCTTACACGAATCAAATACGATGCCAATGTCCCAGACATGGTCTTACATGTAAACACAAGTCGATGCCAACGTCCCAGATATGGTCTTACACGATAACATATATCGGAAATCCTATGTCATGACATATGTATCCTATCTATTCCTAAGGTTCATACGGGGCTTTCGAACATCGAAACTCGGTCAAAACGAATTCATAAACATTCCTATCAAGCTTATTCACATTCGAGTAATATATATATAATTTACATATTTCAATTCAGCATATATAATTCACATTTAATTATGATTAAGTATGTCTATTTGCTTATAAACTTGCCTCGGACGATGAAAAACCGAAACAGAACGGCTAGTCGACAACTTTAGTTTTCCCCCGATCCAAATCCAATTTTCTCTTTTCTTGATCTAAATTAATATAAATTAAACTTATTTAATTAAATATTCAATCAAATTCATCCAAGAACACATAAATGGGCAAATTACCATTTTTCCCTTAACATTTTACACTTTTTGCAATTTAGTCCCTTTTGCATAAAACACAAAATACACAAAATTTGCATATACTATGCTTAGGCCGAATATTCACAAGCTCCATACAAGTCCATATATTTCAATTTTTTCACATTTTAGTCCCTCAAAATATTATTTTCACAATTTAGTCTAAATTACTCAAATTCATCAAAAATCCAAAGACAAAACATGTTAATCTTTCACATATCTTTAATATTTCATCATCAAACAATAAAAATCACAAGCTATCATCAATGGCAAAACACAAAATCATCATCAAATTCAAAAATTAAGACATGGGCTTTGAAGATAACTTAGCAACGATCTCAAAAACGTAAAAATTATCAAAAACCGAGTAAAGTACATACCTTAATTTAGCTCAACAATGGCCGAATACCCTAGCTCTCTTATTTCTTTTTCTTTTCCTTAGTTTCAGCACTAAAAAAATATGAGTATGGCTTCCTTTAATGTTTTGTTTTATTATATTTACATTATATTATGTTTTTTTTATTATGTTAAATTTTATTTTAATATATAAAAACCATATATTAATCATTGTGCCGTCCACTACCTTTTATTATTGGCTAAATTACAACATAAAACCTCCATATTATAAAGACAACAATAATTAGGGACTTTCATATTTAACCATCAAATTTTCAAATTACGAGATTAAGCCCTTTTATTTAATCTGAGACTCAAACGACGAAATTAAAATACAAAAATTTCACACAAGAAAATTCACACATAATAAACACTGAAAATAATATTAAAATATTTTTTGAACTCGGATTTGTGGTCCCAAAACCACTATTCCGATTAGGGTCAAAATCGGGTTGTTACAGGTATGGATTAGTCTTGAATGTGGCTGAATTGAATGTTATTTATGCTATGATTTGGTACCTTTTGAGCTTGTTCAAGCATGTACAAAATGGGTTGCAAAATGGCTTGGTAAATAGCCTATTTTTGTCCACACGGGCAGCAACACGAGCGTGTGTCTCAACCGTGTGTGACACACGATCAAGTTATACGACCGTGTGTCCCCTGGTGTTGAAATTGAAATAAAGTCAGTATGCTCCACACGGTCTCACACACGGGCGTGTGATCGGCCGTGTGGTACAAGTCAGTATACCCCCTAATTGTCACACAACCTAGCACACGGGCGTGTGACTTGGCCGTGTTGCATAAGTCAGTATACCCTACAGGTTTGGCACGGCCTAACACACGGCCTGGCACACGACCGTGTGTGGCCACTTCGAAGGGCACACGGGCTAGACACACGGGAGTGTGGTTGGCCGTGTGACCCAAGTCAGTATGTACCCCATGTTTTCATATGACCTGTGACACGGGTGTGTCTAGTGGTCGTGTGAGACACACGGTCAGGCCAGACATGCGTGTGTCATCTGTTTGAAGCAAAATTTTCTAAGTTTCACAAAAAATTCCTGGGTTATCAGTTTAGTCTCGAACCATTTCTAATACATGTTTAAAGCCTCGTAGGCTCATTTAAGGGACACTATCATTGGTTGTGATTGAATTGTATTTAAAATGATAAATTGTATATGAATTGTGTGTTTTAAAGTGTTGTAAGTTCAGTAATGCTCCGTAAACCTATTCTGGCATTGAATACGGGTGAGGGGTGTTAAATTTATTGGTATCAGAGCTACGGTTTAGTCGATTCTAGGATTATCATAGCGTGCATGAGAGTCTAGCTATGCATGCCATATATAAACTGTGATAGTGTGATGAATTCTGACATTTGAAAATGTGTTTTTATATAGCAAATGGATCCTAATTGAGTGATAGCTGATGAGGTTGAAAGTAATGCACATGCTCCCACTCAAGGGACAGCGCCGTCTGATTTAGACCCGTAACGGGTAGCCAAGAAGGAGAGGATAAAAAAGCCTTCTTCCAAATGATGAATGAGTGGTTCACTCAATACATTCGTACGAACCCGACTGCTCAACAACCTCCACCCCCTCCTAATCCCCAATCGGTTCCTGTAGCTCCTCAAGGAGTTTAGCTTTTAAGATTGAATAAGCCTCCAGTCGACAAGATCCGTAAACACAGGGCTAAAGAGTTCAGGGCTAATGTTGATGATAATCCTGAGAGAGCCGAGTTTTGGCTTGAAAATACGATTCGAGTGTTTGATGAGCTGCCTTGCACACTGGCTGAATGTTTAAAATGTGCCATATCACTTTTGAGGGACAGTGCATATCAGTGGTGGAATACGTTGGTATCAGTGGTGCCGAGAGAGAGAGTCACCTGGGAATTCTTTCAGACCGAGTTCTTTAAGAAATATATAAGCCAACGGCTCCTTGATCAAAAGCATAAAGAATTTCTAGAATTGAAACAAGGCCGTATAACTATAACCGAGTATGAAAGAGAATTCATACGGTTAAGTAAACATGCTCGAGAGTATGTTTCTACTAAAGAGATAATGTGCAAGCGGTTTGTTGATGGGATGAACGAAGACATTAAACTTCTGGTTAGGATTTTAGATTTGAAAGAGTTTGTTGTGTTAGTCGACCGGGCTTGCAAAGCCGAAGACTTTAATCGAGAAAAGAGAAAGGCTGATTCAGAGGCAAGAGATTTGAGGAAGAGACTGATGAATAAACCTTCTCATTCTTCATCAAAGAAATTTCGAGATTCGTGCAGTAGATCTAATGCATTAGTGGGATATCAGAATAGAGATCGTGGAAACCAACATGTGAATTCTAAACCTCAAGCCGCGTCAGTATTGAGTGTTGGCAACGTAAAAGATATCAAGCCCGAGTGTCAACAGTGTCGATGATGGCATTTTGGCGATTGTTGGGTGAAATATAATAATAGAGGTTATTACAGTTGTGGTTCACGAGATCATTTTATTAAAGACTGTTCTGAGATGGTTGAGAAAGATAAACTTCAGAATGTGAGATCAAGTAATACGGCTACTAGAGGGAGACCACCCCGAAAAATTAGAAATACGAGTGGTAACTGAGGTGCTATGAGAGATTCTGCTGTGAGATCTGAGGCACGAGCACCTGCCCGAGCTTATGCTATGCGTGCACGGGAGAAGGCATCATCGCCAGATGTTATTACCGGTACTTTTTCTCTTTTCGATACTAATATAATTATGTTGATAGATCCTGGATCAACCCATTCATATATCTGTATGAATTTAGTGTTTAAAAAGAGTTTCCATGTCGAGTCTACAGATTTTGTAATTAAAGTATTGAACCCCTTAGGCAAGTCTGTTTTAGTTGATAAAATTTGTAAGAATTGTCTTTTGATGACTCGGGGTTACTATTTTCTGGCTGACTTGATGCTTCTACCTTTCAATGAGTTTGATGTGATTCTGGGTATGGACTGGCTGACTATGCATGATGCAGTTGTGAATAGTAAACCAAAGATTATCAAATTGAAATGTCAGAACGGTGAAATTCTTCGGATTGAGTCTGATGATTCGAGTGAATTACCTACTATGATATCGTCTATTTAGCTCAGAAATGTATGAAAAAAGGTTATCATGCATATCTTGCATACGTATTGGATACAAAGGTGTCTGAATCAAAGATTGAATTTGTACCTGTTGTTTATGAGTTTTCGGGTGTATTTCCAGAAGAATTACTGGGTTTGCCATCGATTAGAGAGGTTGAATTTGGTATTGAATTAGTACTGGGAACAACACCAATATCGATAGCTCCGTACAGAATGACTCCAACAGAATTAAAAGAGTCAAAAGCTCAGTTGCAAGAATTGACAGATAGAGGTTTTGCACGACCAAGTTATTCGCCTTGGGGTGCACCGGTATTGTTTGTAAAGAAGAAAAGCGGCACGATGAGAATGTGTATCGATTACAGACAGCTGAATAAAGTGACTATAAAGAACAAATACCCTCTACCATGGATTGATGATTTATTTGATCAGTTGAAAGGTGCAACAGTGTTTTCAAAGATTGACTTGAGATCGGGTTATTATCAGTTGCGTGTTAAAGACTCAGATGTGCCGAAGACAGCGTTCAGAACGAGGTACGGACATTATGAATTTCTTGTTATGCCTTTCGGATTAACTATGCTCTTGTAGTTTTTATGGACTTGATGAACCGGATATTCAGACCATATTTAGACAGATTCGTTGTTGTATTCATTGACGACATTTTGATCTATTCACGAGATGAATCAGAACATACCGAGCATTTGAGAATTGTGTTACAAACTCTACGTGATAAGCAATTGTTTGCAAAGTTTAGTAAATGTGAATTTTGGCTCCGAGAGGTTGGATTTCTGGGGCATATCGTTTCAGCCGAAGGCATTAGAGTTGACCCGAATAAGATTTCTGCTATTGTTGACTGGAAACCTCCAAGAAATATGTCTGAAGTCCGTAGGATTTGAATTTGAGGCAGCGCAGATGGATTGAATTGCTCAAGGATTATGATTGTTCGATTGAATATCATCCGGGCAAGGCTAACGTGGTGGCAGACGCGTTGAGCCGTAAGGTTGTTTCGGACTTAAGAGTGATGTTTGCCCATCTGAGTTTGTATGACGACGGAAGTATTCTGGCAGAGCTGCAGGTTAAGCCTACTTGGGTTGAGCGGATCGAGAGAAACAGTTGGAAGATGAGGTTTTGAGTGCAGAGAGGTCTCGGAGTGCGGGATGGTGGTTTGGAGGGTTACTGGTTATCTAGTGATGGAGTGTTGTGTTTCCAAGGCGAGCTTGTATGCCGAAAGACGTTGAGTCGAGGCGAGAGGATTCTTCAGGGCGCACATAGCAGCCCATACGCTATGCATCCCGGAGGAAGCGGGATGTATAGAGATCTAAGAGAGCAATTTTGGTGGCCGGTCCGAAGAAAGAAGTGACGGGGTTTGTAGGGGAAGTGTCCGACATGTCGGCAGTCAAGGCCGAGCATCGATTCATCACGGGGGTTGCTTCACCCAGTGAAGATTCCACAATGGAAGTGGGAAAGAATAACTATGGATTTCGTCGGTGGATTACCTCTTACGCCGAGCAAGAAAGACTCGGTTTGGGTAATTGTGGATCGTCGACTAAATCAGCTCACTTCATTCCGGTAGGGTTGATTACTCACTTGAGGGTTGGCGGTCGTGATGTGTCGAGATAGTGAGATTGCACGGTGTGCGATGATCGATTATCTCGGATAGGGATCCCGATTTACGTCAAGGTTACGAAAGCGTTGCATCGGGCTTTGGAGTGCGCGCTTGGATTTCAAACGGCTTTTCACCCGCAAATGATCGGCGGGCGGTTGGAAAGGGGTTATATAGATCTTAGAGGATATGCTTTGAGAGGTTGTGTTCGATTTGAGAGGTAGTTGGGAGGAGTTTCTGCCATTAGCTGAGTTCGCCTACAATAATAGTTACCAAGCAAGCATCAAAATGGCACCATATGAGGCGTTGTATGGTAGAAAGTGTCGCTCACCTACATGTTGGACGGAGTTGGGTGAACGCCAGTTGTTGGGACCAGTTAGTTGGTTGCAGAGACCAAGACAAGGTTAAGTTGATTCGTGCTCGATTGAAAGAAGCTTCGGATAGGCAGAAGTCTTATGTCGATCTCAAGCGGAGAGATATAGAGTTTGCTATGGGGGATCAAGTTTTTCTGAAGGTCTCGCCATGGAAGAAAGTATTGATATTCGGAAGGAAAGGCAAGCTAAGTCCGAGGTTTATTGGGCCGTATAAGGTACTGAAACGAGTGGGACCAGTAGCTTACCAGCTTGAGTTGCCAATGAGTTGAGTCGATTCACGATGTATTTCACGCTTCGATGCTTAGGCGTTATCGTTCGAGATCCATCGCATGTCGTAGCGATGGAAGAGATCGAGGTGAATCCGGATTTGACCATGGAGGAGGAACTCGTGCGCATCCTAGATCGGGATGTGAAGGTTTTGCATAGGAAGTCGGTGCCTCTCTCGTAAAGGTGCTATGGCGGAACCATGGCGTGGAAGAAGCTACGTGGGAACCCGAGGATGTGATGAGACAAAGAATACCCTCAACTCTTTTGATCAGGTAATTTCGAGGCCGAAATTATTTTTAGGGGGGTAGAACTGTAATATCCAGGGATAGGGGCTATTTTGTTATTGCATTGTTTTGCATGTGGTTGTTTTGCAATGTTGCTTTTGTGTTGTTTTGGGGCTTAGTTGTAAGCTTAGTATAAGTTTGAGTGGTAGGAAAAATTTTGGTTTTAAGTTTTATGTGAGAGGAGTCAGGAGAGTGGGGTTTATAAATAATTTTAGGTGAAAAGTTAGCACAAGAGTTGAGCTAGTAGGATGGCAAAGCATGCGCCACTTGGGGCTTGTGTTTGGCGTCACTTGCAGGAGAGGAGGTCCTGTGTTCAAGCTACGAAAATCCCACATTTTTGCTCTCATTTTGACGGTATGGAGGAGAAGAGTTGTGGGCGCTTCAAACTCGCCATGGACCAAGTCAAATGTTTAAATGGTGGGTGGAGAGCGAATTTAGGAGGGAGACTAGTTCAAACTAGTTTGAATGTGTGGCTTGGAGTAATTGTGGGTAGTGGCCGAATGTTGGGGAGTTTGTAGAGAGAGTGGCCGGTTTTGGTAAGTGGGGAGGGTGTTAGCCGAAATTCATCAAGCACTTTTGTGCATTTTTCGGTCACTTTGTGTCAAGCCAAATTCCTCTCTTTTGTCAATAGTAGCGAAATTACAAGAGAGCTTTCTCTCATTTTCTTTACTTCTTGAAACCAAGAGACCAAACCCCTATAGCCTTGCCGAATTTGCTTTGTCCCTCTCAATTTTCTTGGTAGCCGAATGTTCTTTGCTCTCTTTATTTTCTCTTCATTTGTGTAAGCCAAAACTCCATTCTCCAAAACACTTTCTCCATTCTTTCTTTTGCAAGCCAAAAACTTCACCCTTCTAAACCTTTCATTTTCTTTTCTTTTCCCCATTTCTATTGTTGGCCGAATATCAACCCCTATCCTTTTGCATTTCATTTTCTCTTTTCTTTCACTCTGACCGAATCTTGTTTGATTATTACAAGCCACCCTAGCCGAATCCTCTTTTTCCATCTTGTTTAAGAGTTGGCGAATCTTTCCTCTCTCCTAGTGGTTCTTGGCCGAATATTGGTTGGTGTTAGGTAAGTGCTTGGCCGAATGGTTATTTCTCCTCTCCCTCGCTTACGTTTCGATTTTGGGTTTGGTTGAAAGGAGTTAATCTTTGTTAACTATTACGTTATAGGGCCTTTGGATTTTGGAAGCAAGCAAGAGGAGTCTTCGTTCTCGGTTAATCGTTGGTAAGTGGTGGTAAGGGATTAGTTCTAGTAGTGCATTCTTTTAGTTTTCGTTAATCAAAGACTTCAAAAAAATTAACAGTTCTCTTGTTAGGGTGTGGCCGATTGACTAAGGAAGCATTGGTTGGTTCGGGTTTTGGTAGGAAACCAAACCAAGTGAAAGGTAAGGGATTCAATTGTTAACCCCTTTGGTTTAATGGTTTTGGCCGAATGGTATAAGTGGCTAATCTATGTTTGGCCGATTATAGGAGCAAGGTATTTGAGGATCTTAGATCGGTTTGTTGGGTTTAAAAGCTTGTGTTTTAACAGGTGTGTAAACTAACACACTCATTGCTTAGTAATATGGTTAATAAACCCGATTGTCAAACAAAGATGGTTGATTGATATGATACCCTATGGGGTATGTGCACGGATTCGGTAAGCCCGTTTCATTACGAGTTCTATTAATGGTATATGATATCATGATCGATGATGTATGTGATATGAGATGCAATGTTAAACATGTTAGCATGATTACATGTCTTGCACGATTTGCATTAGTATGATATGTTATGGGTGATGTGAGAGGAGGGGGAATATGATATCCGTGTCTTTGGGACACCAGAGGTTTGGCACCTCCAGTGGTTTGGTACCACAGATTGATTATTGTGACTTTGGGTCACCAGAGGTTTGGCACCTCAGCGTCTCGTCCCAGTGGCTTAGCACCACAGTGGGTTGGCCCCACAGTTTATTATACGGGATTGACGCCAGTGATTTGGTATCACACGATGGGTTGGCCCCATCATTGGATTCGTGACTTCGGTCACCAGTGATTTGGTATCACATTCGTGTCTTTGGGACACCGAGGTTTGGCACCTCATAGCGCCTCGTCCCGGTGGCCGCACCACGATTGGGTTGGCCCCACAGCTGATTATACGGGATTGACGCCAGTGATTTGGTATCACACGATGGGTTGGCCCCATCATTGGATTATTCGTGACTTTGGGTCACCAGTGGTTTGGCACCACAATTATGGATATCGTGACTTTGGGTCACCAGTGGTTTGGCACCACCAAAGGTTTGGTACCACACGGGTAGAAATGGAGTACGGATGGCTAGGATTGGGTGCATTACTTGTATTGCGTTGCTATGATGTGTGTTAGCATGTTGCATTAATCGGAGAGGGATTTATGCACCGAGTCTTGCGACTCACCTTCTCCCTTATCATTTCAGTGACACTTAGATTGCGGACATGGAGCCGGGTGGACTCGAGGTGACCATGCCATGAATAAATTCAAATTTCACCGATTTAGACTTGGTACTTAATTTCTTTTATTCCATATGGTTTTGTTGGGATTGTAAAAGGCCTCTTAAAATTATGTTTTGATTATTCACATGCTTTGATTGGATTTCAATTATGTCCTAATAAATTATGGATTATTATCGAATAAAAAGTTGGATATAAAATGAGGTTTTCAAAACTACAAAGCGATATGTTTTAAATTTTACCATCGGGTATCACACTATAAATTAAAAATAAATGCAACTCAAACGTTTTCTAAAACTAGAGATTTTTCCACACTAAGCTCAAAATGTTTTTAAGCATCAAGAAGGAGATTACTTGGGATTCTCAAACGATATGGATTTGTCTTACTTATGGAGTCAACCAAGTTTTCAAATTCCCGGGTTTTCAAAATTCACTACCAGTTTTAAAGCAATCATGCCCAAGATTTTGACAAGTATAAAATATGTCAAAGAGTTTTTTTTCATCGAATCTTTAACCTGAAACCTAACCCCTCAAACACGATTTTCCCCGTAACATGCCAGATTCGGTCGTGGTGTATTGACCGGGTTTGGGGTGTTACATGCACTACGAGCAATGAATACTCAGTTGATGATTTGCGATGATGGGTCTATTTTAGCTTAATTAAAAGCTAAACCGGTATTTCTTCAACAAATCTGTGAAGCTTAGAAAGATGACCGTGAATTGCAAGTTAAACGGACTCAATGTGAGACTATTCCTAATTCAGAGTTTTAGATTTGAGCAGATGATTGTTTAAGGTTCCGGAATAGAATTTGCATACTGAGAAATTCAGAACTCATTCAGAAGATTTTGCATGAAGCACACAATAACTTTTTATCTGTTCATCCGGGGAGTACCAAAATGTACAACGATTTGAAACAGTTTTATTGGTGGCAAGGCATGAAACGAGATATCTCAGAGTTTGTTTCTAAATGTTTGATTTTTCAGCAAGTCAAAGCTGAACATCAAGTACCATCGGGTTTACTGCAGCCTATGATGATTCCCGAGTGAAAATGGGATAGAGTTACAATGGATTTTGTGTCGGGTTTACCTCTAACTCCGAAAAAGAAAGATGCTATCTGGGTTGTCGTTGATCGACTAACAAAATCTGCTCATTCCATACCGGTATGTACATATTACTCACTTGATAAACTAGCTGAATTGTACATTTTTGAGATTGCTCGATTGCACGGGGTGCCACTATCTATTATTTCTAATAGAGATTCGAGATTTACGTCATGATTCTGGAAGAAACTGCAAGAAGCTTTGGGAACACGGTTGAAATTCAGTACTGCTTTTCATCCTCAGACTGACGGTTAGACCGAGAGAGTTATTTAGATTCTCGAAGATATGTTGAGATGTTGTATTTTAGAGTTTGAGGGCAGTTGGGAAAAATACTTATCGTTGATTGAGTTTGCATATAACAACAGTTTCCAGATGAGTATAAAGATGGCACCGTACGAAGCTTTATATGGTTACAAATTTCGAACTCCGTTATACTGGACTGAACTAAGTGAGGAAAAGATTCATGGGGTTGAGTTGATCAGAGAAACTGAAGCAAAAGTGAAAACGATTCGCGATAGTTTGAAAGCAGCTTCAGATAGTCAAAAATCATACGCGGATTTGAAACGTAAAGAAATTGAGTTTCAAGTCGGGGACTGAGTGTTTCTAAAGGTGTCACCGTGGAAAAAAGTTCTTCGATTCGGCCATAAAAGAAAGCTGAGTCTGCGATTTATCGGACCGTATGAGATCGTCGAAAGAATAGAGCATGTAGCGTATCGACTAGCTTTACCTCAGAACTTGAAAAGATTCATAATGTCTTTCATGTTTTTATGCTACGTCGATACAGATCTGATCTATCACATGTGATTTCTTTGGTAGATGTTGAGATACAGACTGATTTGACGTATAGCGAAGAACAGATCAGGATTTTAGCTCGTGAAATCAAAGAATTGAGAAATA
Organism: Gossypium sturtianum; assembly: GCA_025698515.1. Classification (NCBI taxonomy): domain Eukaryota; kingdom Viridiplantae; phylum Streptophyta; class Magnoliopsida; order Malvales; family Malvaceae; genus Gossypium; species Gossypium sturtianum. Next base: position 123,449,800 of record CM046952.1, read on the forward strand.
AACGCATAGCCCTAGTGAAGATTCTTTGGCATAAACATGGGATCAAGGAAGCTACGTGGGAACCCGAGGCAGCTATGAGAAAACAATACCCTAACCTTTTCACTGGTAAGATTTTCGAGGACGAAAATCCCTAAGGGGGGAGAGTTCTAACAACCCATTTTTAGTGAAATCAGAACAGTGGTTTCGGGACCAAAAATTTGATGTCAAAATAATTATTTTATTATTATTTTAATGTCTATAGCATGATATTATTATGTTTGTGTGAAAATTTCGTTAAGAAATTTTATTGTTTAATTGGTCAATTTGAGAAAAATGACTAAATCGCGTAAAGTGAAAAAGTGGGGTTCTATTAGTTAAAGGTATCTAATAGCTATGGATTATTAAATTTGAGGTCCTTATTTTGTAATTATACCATTGGTTGCATAAGTGGACATTTATGGACATTATTTTTACATGTTTTAATGTTTAAGTAAAGGGTAAATAAGTAAATATTAAATTAAGTTAAAATTTAATAAAGAAAAAAGAATGCTATCATCTTTCTTCTTCAATGTTTCCACTGAAAATTCAAGCATAAGAAAACCATGGAAGCTTTCTAGGGTTTGGCTACTTCTAAGCTTAATTGTAGGTCCATTTTTGTTCGGTTCTTAGTGATTTCTATGTTTTTATGATCGTTGCATCTAGTACTAGCTAGCCCAGGGACTAATTTGCAAAACTGTTAAAGATTTTGAAAGTTTCCATTGATGAATATGTATGATTTGTGATGTTTAATGATAGATTATGAATATTTTATGTTAGTTAAACAAGTTTTGTTAAGTGATTTTTGGTGAAAATGCAAATTAGGGGCTAAATTGTGAAATGTAAAAAATGTGTGGTTAAAATGTGAAATAAATGAAAAATATGGGCTGCTAGGGGTATAATGGTAATTCGGCTAGCATGGGTTAATCTTTAATTTTATGAATTTGTGATTTTGTGAAATAAGGACTAAATTGCAAAAATGTGAAAGTTTAGGGGCAAATGTGTAAAATAGCCCTAAAGTATGTTTTGGACTAAATTGAATGAATAATAGATTAAATAAGTTAATTTTGAATATATTTAGATCAAGAAAAACGGAATTCGGACCTAGATCGAGGGAAGAACAAGGTGTCAGATTAGTTGATCTGTGTTATCGTTTTTACGTCCGAGTTAAGTTCGTATGTTAATAAGCATTAATATAATTGAGATTTAATGCTTTATATTGAATTTTTGGTGAATACAATTGTACGGAAACATTCGAAAAAGCTTCGATTATGTATCAACACATAGTGTGCGAGATCGAGATAGCTTCGATTATGTATAGCACTTGGTGTGCAATTTGAGATAGCTCCGTTTATGTATGGCACTTAGTGTGTGATATCTAGATAGCTTCGGCTATGTATGGCACTTAGTGTGCGAGATTAAAATAGCTTCGGCTATGAAATGGCACTTAGTGTGCGAGATATCGAGTATTTGATAGTATTTCAAACAGGTATAAGTTGGTTACGAGTTTGTACAGGTATGTACATGGAAAGTATAAACTTCAATTGGAAGAGTTATGAATTTACATATAAGTTCATGATTAAGCATATAGAAAGCTTGTTGTTACCATGAATTACATGTTAAATAGTTTAAGTTGTTGATTTATGTAATATGATTTGTTGATTTTAATTCATACGAGTTTACTAAGCTATAAAGTTTACTTTGTTCATTTTTCCCGTGTTTTATAGTGAATTCAAAGCTAGCTTAGATTCGGGGATCGTTAGAGACATCGTCACACTGTCCAACCTATACTTCGGTACTTTTGAACTTATGGTTTGGTCATATGGCATGTATAGGGACTTTGAGTCATGTTAGTTATGTTTTGGTAATGACTTTGGCCAAATGAATTGGTTTGGAAATGTTTATATTTTGAGTCGTAAATATAGTCGTAAGAGTTGGCTTAATTTGGTGAATTTTTAGTTATGTACATATATGTGAAGATATGGTTGATGTTAGATGTGAATTATGTTTGTGAATCGGTTTAATATAATGTATGTTTAGTAGAGGTATAGTTAGTTGAATTGGTATGTTTTGATGGAATAATGTTTGAGGTTATAAGCATGTTGAATGTTGGTATTGAAAATGGTATGGATTAGTCTTGAATGTGGCTGAATTGAATGTTATTTATGCTATGATTTGGTACCATTTGAGCTTGTTTAGGTATGTACAAAATAGGTGGCAAAATGGCTTGGTAAATAGCCTATTTTTGTCCACACAGGCAGAGACACGGGCGTATGTCACAGCCATGTGAGACACACGACCAAGTTATACGGCCGTGTGTCCCGTGGTGTTGAAATTGAAATGAAGTCAGTATGCTCCACACAGTTTCACACACAGGCGTGTGATTGGCCGTGTGGTACAAGTCAGTATACCCCCTAATTTGCACACTGCCTAGAACACGGGCGTGTGACTTGGCTGTGTTGCATAAGTCAGTACACCCTACAAGTTTGGCACGACCTAACACACGGCCTGGCACACGGGCGTGTGTGGCCACTTCGAAGGGCACACGGGCTAGACACACGGGCGTGTGGTTGGTCGTGTGACCCAAGTCAGTATGTACCCCCTATTTTTCACACGGCCTGTGACACAAGCGTGTTAGTGGCCGTGTGAGACACACGGCCAGGCCACACAGGCTTGTGTCCCCTGTTTGAAGCAAAATTTCTAAGTTTCACAAAAATTTCCCGAGTTATCGATTTAGTCTCGAACCATTTCTAATGCATGTTTAAGGCCTTGTAGGCTCGTTTAAGGGACATTATCATTTGTTGTGATTGAATTGTATTTAAAATGATAAATTGTATATGAAATGTGTGTTTTAAAGTGTTGTAAGTTCGGTAATGCTCCGTAACCCTATTTTGACGTTGAATACAGGTGAAGGGTGTTACATTTATTACTTATAAAAAACCTCGGTTTACAAGAAAACACATCTAACTTTATTATTGATAACTCTTGAAATGAGTTATATTTCAAGCCTCTAGTTTAGATTAATTGTTTGTAATTAAGCAAATATGTTTTCATTTTTATATATTTTTAGAACATTACATAACGAAGCTTGGACTGTGCTATACATGTTGTTATTTGTTACTTCTATTATTTGGGAAAAAAGATGTTGTTTGTGGTTGGCAGTAGGTGCAAGATGAAGAAGAGAAGAGAAAACGAATAGGAATATGAAGGAAGTGAAATATTGAAATGACAAAATGTTGGTTAGATTTCCACCACGAATGCCATGGCAATTCCAGGAAGATGACGCAACACTCAGTCCACATCACTCTCATCCAACTGTACTTGTACCAGATAAATCACCCTGAAAAGAGAAAGTAAAAGGTGTGTGGTGAAAGGGAGGGGCCTACCCTAGAAAGAAGGAAAAGAAAAGAGAAAGAGAGGATCGAAGAGAGAAAAAAATAGAGAAAAAATGGTTTTTATCTCTCTACATCAGACTCTTGTGAATTCTCAGAAAAAAAGTGGAAAAGGTAGCAGCTTACAAAGTAGAAGAATTACAAATGCTAGGAAGGGGAAGAGAAATCTTCCTTGGGTTTTGTATCAAATCTCATTATCATAGTGAAAGCTGGAGTAGGGAAAGCTTCCCATAGTTCTCCTTTAAACAATGACATTGAATGGTTCTATTATGAATTTTAATGTTCAATCCATGAACTAATTTCTTTGGGTTGGAATTACTCTAGGTGAATTTTTCTTAACTTTAATGCCCATGGTTTGAGTTTGAGTTGAATACTATTTCATTCGAGTTGTGATTATTTTTAATGCATCCATGCAAGCTCTAGACATAGATGACTGTGTAGCATGTTATTAGATCTGATTTAATTCTAAAAAGATTAATTAGATTGGACTATAATCGGTTGATATCGGCAAGTATTTGAAATAATATTTGTAGCACTATAGACATAGAGTTGGAATCTGTATAAGGAAAGGGAGAAAAATATGGATATCATTCTTGAATTCTGTAGACATACAAAAACTCAGAATGATAGCTCAAGTCTGGCTCTCCAAAGAAGCGGACTGCAATAGTGATTCCCTGAGTAGTAGAATGGTCAAGATTTTGCCATGGCATTATTATGTTATAGAAATAAACCAAAGTAATTCTAACCTTTATCATTCAACATTATACACTCTTTCCCACTTATTCTTTGAGAATTGCCACAACATGTTAATTGCCCTAGCATATTTTTAGTCATAATTGATTTTCTTAATTCTTCATTACATCTCTTTATCAATTAATCACTTGTCCCTTTTTGCATAGTTTAATTAATCAGTTTCATAGTAATAGCATAAATAATTATTTTAGTTAATTTCGATCCTTGTGGAGACGATATTCACTCATCACTTTATTACTTGATTCAATGTGTATACTTGCACATTCGTATTACACATTCACATGCGACAAGTTTTTGGAGCCGTTGCTGGTGATCGACAATTTTGATGAAATATTTGGTGTGTTATTATCTCTTAAATTTTATTAGTTTAGCTTAATTATTGTTGTTTTTTTTGTTTTTCAGGATTTTTAGTTGGTGCATGAGTAGAGATATTTCAATAATTGAAGAATATTCTTTTGATCTATAAATTGAGAGAACCTTGTGAAGAAGGAGAAAAGAATTGTGAGAAATGGAAAGAATTAGAAATGATTAGATCAGAGAAGAGCCATTACAGTTGGAAGGAAGGGATGCTGATATTTCCTCGAATAATAGATGACGGAGACAGACCCATCAGAGAACATGTAGGAATTATCAGGAATTATCAGGCCGCATATTCAGGCTCAGCATTTCGTGTTAAAGCCAAAAATGTTTCAAATGTTACAAACAGTAGGGCAGTTTAGTGGATTTCCTAATTAGGATCCAAGGTTGCAGTTAAGACCCTTTTTGGAAGTCTGCGATTAATTCAGGCAGCAGGGTATTCCTGAGGATGCCCCAAAACTGAAGTTATTCTCTTATTCATTGCGAGATCATGCCAGAGCATGGTGAAACGCATTGTCGTTAGGTACTGTGGCATCTTGGAATGAACTTTGTCAAAGGTTCCTGCTGAGATAAAATCCTCCGTACATAAATGTAAAATTGAGGAATGATATTACGTCCTTTCGGCAATCTGATGACAAAACATTATATGAAGCATGAGAGTGATTCAAGGAGTTAATCAGAAAATGCCTGATACATGGTTTCCAGCATTGGACACAAATGGAAATGTTTTACAATGGATTTAATGCACATACAAGGATGGTGGTTGACACATCTACCAATGGGACTTTGCTTGATAAATCATATAATGAAGCATATGAAATTCTGGAGAGAATACCAAAAAATGATTATCAATACCCCACTACCAGAGTAGGGACTGACAGAAGAGTTGTTGGAGCAATGGAACTTGATGCAATCACTTCCCTAATAGCTCAGGTATCATCTTTAATGAATATAATTAAAACACTGAAAAGACCAGCTGCAATGCAGGAAATGAAAGCAACTGAGTTAGCATGTGTTTACTACGGAGAAGATCATGATTTTGATGAATGTCCATCAAATCCAGCCTCAGTTTATTATATGGGAAATTTCAATCACAACAACAATAACCCATATTCCAACACATATAATCCAGGGCGGAAGCAACATCCTAACTTAAATTGGAGTAATCCAGAAGGGGAATTCTAGCAATGTTATTCGATAGAATGTTACAGGTGCACCACCTGGATTCAATCAACTTATGCCATTGCAAAATGTTTAGCAAAATTCGCCCTCAAGTTCCTCATCGATGGAAGATCTATTAAAGGAATACATGTCCAATAATGATGCTATCATCCAAAGTCAAGCTGCATCTTTAAGAGCTTTAAATAATCAAGTGGGGCAAATTGCCAAAGCATTAAGCTCAAGACCACAAGGACCACTGCCAAGTGATACTAAAATTCACGATCTCAAGGAAAGGAATAGTGTAAAGCTATCACACTCAGAAGTGGTACGCATTTATCAAGAGTTGTTAATGACACCACTATTGATGAAAGTAGTTCAGATTGTATAAATAATAAGAATTCAGAACCAATAGTGAAGCAGGCTACAAAGGAAAAAAAACTACCAGAAAAATGTTGAAGTAGATTCACCATGCATTGCCAATAAAAATACCACGAGAAAACAACCTCAACAAATGGAAGGAAGGCCACTGCCACATTTTCCTCAGCATTTCCAAAAATCTAAGCGAGATTTTCAATCTAAGAAATTCTTGGATGTCCTGAAGTAACTACATATCAACATACCGCTGATGGAAGCATTGGAACAAATGCCCAACTATGTGAAATTCACGAAAGATATCTTATCAAATAAGAGAAGTTTGGGAGAGTTTGAAACTGTTGCTCTCACTGAAGGATGCACAGTAATACTGAGAAACAAATTGCCACCAAAACTAGATCAAGGGAGTTTTACTATACCTTGCTCTATTGGAAACCATTATGTAGGCAAAACACTATGTGATTTAGGTGCGAGTATAAATCTAATGCCTATGTCTGTTTTTAGGAAGCTGGGAATAGGGAAGGTAAGACCTACTACTGTCACTTTACAACTAGCTGATCGTTCATATGAATATCTAGAAGGTAAAATAGAAGACGTGCTGGTAAGAGTTGACAATTTTTTTTCTAGTAGATTTTATTATTCTGGAATGTAAGGCTGATAAAGAGGTACCAATCATACTTGAGAGACCTTTTCTAGCAACTAATAGAACATTAATTGTTGTTTAAAAAGGTGAATTAACTATGAAAGTTAATGATCAGCAGATATATTTTAATATTTTTGATGCTATGAAGTGTGCAGATACAAATGAAGAATATCACGCTATGGAGATAGTTGACACAATAGTTCAGGAACAAATTGCAGATTTTTATCACAATAATTGTAATGATTATGCATGTTTAATTGAGTTGATTGAAGCAGAAATGATTGAAGAGCTTGGTGAACTGATAGATGTTAAGAAACTCGAGAACGGAGCGAGGAGAAGTTTCAAATCATTGAATTTATCGGACCATTCTTTTAAACCTCTTCGGCCATCTATAGATTATCCTCTTCTATTGGAATTGAAGCCTTTTCCAGCACTTCTAAAGTATGTTTATTTGGGAGACAACAACACATTGCCAGTAATTATTTTTATGGCATAGACAGTAGATCAATAAGCTCAATTACTGAAAGTTTTGAAGAAATCTAAGAAAGCATTAGGATGGACGATTGTGGATATAAAAGGAATCAGCCCAGAAGTCTGCATGCACAAAATATTACTATAGGATTGCCATGTCAAATCTATCTAGGAGCACAGAAGACTGAATCCCATTATGAAGGAAGTTGTCAAAAAGGAGATTATCAAATGGCTGGATGCTGGAATCATATACCAAATTTCAGATAGTTCTTGGGTTAGCCCTATTCAATGTGTACCTAAAAAATGGGGTGTCACCGTGGTAAGCAATGATAACAATTAACTCATTCCTACTCGTACTGTCATGGGATGGAGGGTTTGTATGAATTATTGGAAGCTCAACAAGGCAACAAGGAATGACCATTTTCCTCTGCCATTTTTTGATCAGATGCTAGATCGATTAGCGGGGAAAGCCTTTTATCATTTTCTAGATGGTTATTCGAGGTATAACTAGATTGCCATAGCTCCTACTGATCAAGAGAAGACCACATTCACATTTCCTTATGGAACTTTTGCATTCCGACGAATGCCATTTGGATTATACAATGCCCCTGCAACATTTCAGGGTTGCATGATGGCAATCTTTTCAAACATGGTGGAGAAATTCTTAGAAGTTTTTATGGATGACTTCTCAGTTTTTGGCGATACTGTTGAAGATTGTTTAAAAAATATGGAATTAGTTCTTTGTTGGTGTGAAGAAACCAACCTTGTTCTCAATTGGGAGAAATGCCACTTTATAGTTTGTGAAGGCATTGTTCTGGGACATAAAATTTCACAGCAAGAAACTGCCGTCGACAAAGCAAAAATTGAAGTTATTGAGAAATTGCCACCACCCTCTACAATTAAAGGTATTTGTAGTTTTCTTAGCCATGCAGGATTCTACAAACGATTCATCAAGGATTTCTCGAAAATATCAAAACCCCTATGTACACTATTAGAACACAACAGATTTTTCAATTTTGATAATCAGTGCTTACAGGCATTTGAGGAGTTGAAAAAACGGCTAGTCACAACACCAATAGTCATAGCACCAAATTGGAATCTACCTTTAGAACTTATCTGCGATTCTAGTGATTTCAGCGTAGGGGTAGTGCTTGGGAAAAGAAAGAACAAAGTATTTCATGCTATCTACTACGCAATTCGTATGGTGACTCATTCACAGCTAAATTGTACTACCACTGAGAATGAGCTGTTAGCTATGGTATTTGTCTTCGACAAATTTAGGGCTTATTTAGTATGCACCAAAGTGACGGTTTATACGGGCCACTCTGCTATTAAATACTTGGTGACAAAGAAAGATGCCAAGCCCATATTGATTCGATGGATATTGTTCTTGCAGGAATTTGATCTGGAAACTAAAGATAGGAAAGGCAAAGAAAATCAAGTGGCTGATCACTTGTCTTGACTTGAAGCAGGAAATGAAGACGGTCATATTCAGCACATTTAGGATTATTTTACATATGAGCAACTGTTAGTTGCCATGGAATTACCATGGTATGCTAAAATTGTAAATTTTTTTGGTTAGTGGATTACTGCCACCTGACTTCACAGATCAAAGATGAAAAAAAATTTCTCCATGATGCCAAGCAATATTACTGGGATAAGCCGTTTTTATTCAAACACTGTACGGACCAGATAATTCAGAGGTGTGATCCAGATGATGAGATTCAAAGTATTTTATTTCACTATCATTCAACATCATCCGGAGGGCACTTTGGGGGCATGTGAACTGTGGAAAAAGTTCTCCAATCTGATTTTTATTTGCCAACCATGTTTAAAGATGCTCATGAATTTTGCCAAGCTTGTGATCGCTGTCAACAAACTGGAAAGCTATCGATGAGGTACGAGATGCCCTTGCATACTATTTTAGAAGTGGAACTATTTGACGTTTTGGGAATTGATTTTATGGGACCATTCCCACCTTCTTGGGGCAATGCATACATACTTTTAGCTGTTGATTATGTCTCTAAGTGGGTTGAGGCTATTGCTTTACCAACAAATGATGCCAAATCGGTACTGAAATTTTTCCATAAGAATACTTTTACCAGGTTTGGTACTCCTCGTGCTCTAATTAGTGATGAAGGTTCACACTTTGATTACAAATTAGTTGCTAATGCTTTGAACAGGTATGGAGTTAAACATAAAATTGCCACGGCATACCATCCCCAGACAAATGGGTAGGCGGAAGTCTCTAATAAAGAGATTAAACAAATTTTGGAGAAGGTAGTCAATCCCAACCGAAAAGATTGGTCATCAAGATTGGATGAAGCTTTATGGGCATATCGCACTGCATTCAAGACACCATTGGGGATGTCACCCTTTAAGCTTGTTTATGGGAAACCCTGCCATTTGCCCGTTGAGCTTAAACATACGACATATTTTGCAATTAAAAAATTGAATATGGATTGGCATGCTACTGGTACCCACTGCCTTTTAGAGTTAAATGAGATGGAAGAATTTCAAACACAAGCCTATGAGAATGCCAAGTTGTACAAAGAAAAGATTAAATGATTGCATGACAACAAAATTTTTCCACGGCATTTTACCCCTAGACAACAGGTTCTGTATTCAATTCCAGACATAAATTATTTTCGGGGAAATTGAAATCTCGTTGGTCTGGACCATTCGTGATAGCACATGTTTACCCTTATGGAGTCGTAGATGTTAAAGACAACATGACTAGTTTTAATTTCAAAGTCAATGTGAAACACCCCAAACCCGGCCCACGAGCCCAGACCGGATCTGGTATGTTCCTCGAGTAAAACGTTTTAATTTCATGTTTATTACTTCGGAAAATTTGGGGTGGTTTTATAAAAATACCGAGTTGTTTTGGGGCTTAATCTTTAATTCGAAAATCGTTTGTGTTTAGGTGTCTAAACATTTAAAATTTATTTTTAAGAAAAATTGCTTAAACTTTAAATTGATAAAATTCGTATCATACTAAATAATTAAAATGCATGCATAAACAGTTTTTCTACTAGTGGCCTAATAACATCAAGGAAACCCGAAATAAATCCAAAATACTTGAAAATAGAAAGTCCAAAATAAAATAATTTCGTGTTTGAGCATGGCCACCATCGAGCTCCTCCGCCGACCCGGTCCATCACCGAGTGTCACTGAAAAGATATCCCACAACGGGGTGAGTCAAACAGACTCGAGTGTATGACCAACACTAAATCCCAACGATTTAGGCATAACAATTCATACATGTACAAATAGCAATTAAATATAATGATGCAATCCCGAACCCAAACCTAGATGCCATCCGCTACACATCACCCGTACCAACCATCACACCGTGGGGATTACTAAATCGACCCACCCATCTGCTACACATCATCGAAGGCAGTCGCTGCAGACGACGTGCTCATTTCCCTTATATATTGTGGCATAGCCACCGGATAATATATTTTGTGACATAAGTCACCACATTCAGATTATGTGACCGAAGTCACCACATTCGGGTTATGTGACCGAAGTCACCACATTCAGATATTGTGGTATAAACCACCAGATCACTTCCCCTTTCTATATAACCCATATGCCCCATGTCATACAAATCATGCAATTATCAAGGCTTAGGCCTTATTTCACATTCTTATCAATATTCACATACATGCCATATTCCACATGTCCATAACATTTATTAACATGATGTTAAGATTACGTACCTGAGTACTTTGTACCATTGCATGGTACCTTAGCCCACTTTTCATATTATTATTAACACATATATTAAAATAATACCGTAAATCAATCAAGATTCGATGTAGGATATACACACGGTCTACTTAACGAGTTCACCGAAATCCCAAAATCCCGATCTAATACTCTAGATCCTCGGTTCCTACATTCGACCATCCTTAAGCATGTTAGCAACAAGCCATTCGGCTAGATAATCAAATCCCGAAGGATTATTGCAACCAAAATCCTTACCTTGCTGCCGATTTGATTTCTAATCAAATCCCGAAATGTTGTAGTATTTCCTCCTTAAAATCGGCTAACACTAGATCAATTGACTTGGTTAGTTTTCGGCTTTTGAATAAGTAAGAAATAGATCTAAGTTGCTAAATAGGGCCTCGGCCGAATGTTTATGTGCACTTACCTTGCGATTTTGAATCCCGAAATCCTTGTATACCACTGTCGACTGCCCCTAAATAACCATGATCAGATTCGGCTAACATAATAACCAATATGGCCGAATATTACACCTCCTTACCTTGCGAATCTTAAATCCCGAAAGTGGTCTCTGGCTATGAAGTTGTCGAAATCCCTATAGACATGGGTTAGATCCAATTTCCAATCACTTCAATGAACTTTAATAAATAGCCTTTGGCCTAAGATCATGCGTTTCTTACCTTAGCTAACCAAAACCCGAATGATCTTCTATTGTTGTCGACTTAGAAGAAATCCCGAGATTCTCCTTCAATGATTCGGCCAAAGAGCATCACTGGGATTAGATTCAACTTCTGGCTAATAGGAGGAAGGATTGAAAATCAAATAACGACTGATCTTACCCTTAGTACTAAAATCGATTGCTCCCTTGCTTGAATCCACAGCAATGTTCGGTTATGGCTAGATGATGATCACACAAGTTTCGGCATTTGGGGTTTTAATGAACCAATCGGCTATGGTCTAAAAAGAACCTACTTTCGGCTTTTGGAAGATTGAGAGAAAAAGAAGAAGAAGATTTATGATGGGGATTCGGCTTCAATGGAAGAGTATGGGACTTGGGAGGAATCAACAATGGTGATCTTTAGGGAGAAAAAGATTTCGGCTAGCAAGAGTTGAGAGAATAAAAGAAAACAAAGGAAAAAGATGCATATCTACTGATAAATTCGGCTACACTAGCTTATCCTTGTTATTCTCCTATTTTTCCTCTTCTCTTACTTAATCAAAATAATTCAAATAAAATCAATAATTATCTCCTAGCTTTGCCGAATTTAAAAAGAATTTGAACCTATCTAAAGCTCCTCCCTCAGTCTCCTCATGCCGTCCACCTCTGCTCCTTGTTGCCGCAAAATAAAAGCTTTTATTTAGCTTCCCATGCGACTCGAACCTTGGCCCATTCGCACCTGTTTGTGGCATCATTTACAGAGGCCTTGAGTGGCGCCTCCAAGCCACTTAACCAAGCCCATTTATGTGTCATATTTCCCCTACAATTTCTCTTAAGGCTACTCTGCCTAGCTTCCTCTTTTGAATTTAAAATCTAATAATTTCTAAGGCATTTTCCTACATTCTAAGGTTCACACAATTCATGCAACACAATCAGAACACACATAGGCATGCTACTTCATACAATTTAGCATTAATGCATAAGCTATAAATCCCGGATATTACAGTTCTACCCCCCTTAAAATAATTTCGTCCTCAAAATTACCTGGCTGAAATAAGTGAGGGTATTGCTGTCGCATTGCTTCTTTCGGCTCCCACGAAGCTTCTTCCGATCCATGATTGCGCCAAAACACTTTGACTAAAGGAACTGACTTCCTTCGTAGCACTTTCACATCTCGTTCCAAAATCTGAATCGGCTCTTCCTCGTAGGACAAATCTGGCCTTAGCTCCATCTCCTCAACTGGTACTACATGAGATGGATCCAATCGATAACGACGTAACATAGAAACATGTAATACGTCGTGAATCTGCTTCAACTCCGAAGGTAACTCTAACTGGTATGCCACTGGTCCAACTCGCTTTAATACCCGATAAGGTCCTATAAACCTTGGACTTAATTTCCCTTTGCGACCAAATCTCATAACCTTCTTCCAAGGCGATACCTTAAGAAACACTTGATCCCCCACATCAAATTCTATCTCCTTTCGCTTAAGATCTGCATACGACTTACATGCATCGCCGGCGCTTCCTTTAACCGCGCCTGAATTACCTCAACTTTCTCCTCGGATTCTGCCACAATCTCTGGACCCAAAACTCGTCGTTCCCCCAATTCTGTCCAACACGTAGGTGTGCGACACTTCCGTCCATACAATGCTTCATACGGTGCCATCCGAATACTGGCTTGATAGCTATTGTTGTATGCAAATTCCGCTAACGGCAAATATTCTTCCCAACTTCCTCTGAAGTCTATCACACAGCCCCTCAACATATCCTCTAACACTTGGATTACTCGTTCCGACTGCCCGTCCGACTGTGGATGAAAAGCCGTACTGAAGTCTAATCTGGTGCCTAAAGCTTGATGCAGAGCTTTCCAAAACCGAGACGTAAACCTTGGATCCCTATCCGAGATTATCAATACCGGCACTCCATACAACCTCACAATTTCTGCCACGTATAACTTCGCCAACTTCTGTAAAGAATAATCAACTCTTACTGGGATAAAATGCGCGGACTTTGTCAATCGGTCCACTATCACCCATACCGAGTCCTTCTTAGTAGGCGTAAGGGGAAGCCCACTAACGAAGTCCATGGTGATTCTCTCCCACTTCCACTGCGGAATCTTTATCGGCTGAAGCAATCCTGACGGAACTTGGTGTTCAGCCTTAACTTGCTGACACGTCAAGCATTTCCCTACAAATTCGGTAACTTCCCTCTTAAGACCAGGCCACCAAAACTGTTCCCTTTGATCTCTATACAACTTAGTACCTCCAGGATGCATAGTATAGGGGCTACCATGCGATTCCTGAAGAATTCTCTGCCTTAAGTCCTCATTCTTCGGCATACAGACCTTGCCCTTGAAACATAATACTCCCTCGTCATTAATACCGTAATCTTCTAACTCTCCACTCTGCACTTGCCGTATCTTAGCACTTAGATCCTCATCCATTAACTGACTTTCCTTCACCTCATTCAACCATGTCGGTTTGACTTGCAACTCTGCCAATAAACTTCCATCATCATACAAGCTAAGATGTGCAAACATTGCCCTCAGATCCGACACTACTTTCCGACTTAGGGCATCTGCCACTACATTTGCCTTGCCCAGATGATACTCTATGGAACAATCATAATCCTTCAGTAATTCCACCCACCTTCGCTGTCTCAAGTTCATCTCCTTCTGAGTCAGCAGATACTTAAGGCTCTTGTGGTCCATGTAGATCACTGACTTTTCTCGATATAAATAATGCCTCCATACCTTAAGAGCAAAGACCACTGCCGCCAATTCTAAATCATGCGTCGGGTAGTTAACCTCGTGTGGCCTTAATTGTCGAGACGCATAAGCGACTACCTTCCCATCTTGCATCAATACGCATCCCAATCCTGTGTGAGATGCATCACAGTACACCACAAAGTCCTTCACTGCCTCCGGCTGAATCAAAATCGGAGCTTCAGTCAAAACCCTCTTAAGCTTCTCAAAGATCTCCTGTTGCTTATCTGTCCAAACGAAAGGTACCTCCTTTCTCAACAGCTTTGTCAAAGGTGCGGCTATTGATGAAAATCCTTCCACAAACCTTCTGTAGTAGCCGGCTAATCCCAAGAAACTACGAACCTCAGCCATAGACTTAGGTGGTTTCCAATCTAATACTGCCTCGATCTTTCGAGGATCCACCCTTATTCCTTCAGCAGACACCACATGCCCTAAGAACGCAACTTCCTTCAGCCAAAATTCACACTTGCTGAATTTGGCATAGAGCTTCTTCTCCCTTAACACTTGCAACACTTTCCGGAGATGCTCGTCATGTTCTTCCTCAAACTTGGAGTATACTAGGATATCGTCGATGAACACAACGACGACCCAATCCAAGTAGGGTTGAAAAACCCGGTTCATCATATCCATGAACGCGGCTGGGGTGTTCGTCAACCCAAACGGCATTACTACGAACTCATAATGCCCGTACCTTGTCCGGAAAGCTGTCTTATGGATATCTGCTTCCTTCACCTTAAGCTGATGATATCCAGACCTTAGGTCTATCTTTGAGAATACTGCTTTTCCCCTGGGTGATCGAACAAGTCGTCTATCCTTGGCAAAGGGTACTTGTTCTTGATGGTCACTTATTCACCGACGATAATCTATGCACATGCGCATAGTTCCATCCTTCTTCTTCACGAACAAGACCGGTGCTCCCCATGGAGACACACTGGGTCGAATAAACCCACAATCAAGCAACTCTTGAATTTGAGCCCTGAGGTCAACCAATTCCTTCGGTGCCATTCTATACGGAGCGATAGATACCGGCGCTGCTTCAGTGCAAAAGTCAATTCCGAACTCCACCTCTCTATCGTGGGTATTCTGTAATTCCTCGGAAAGACATCCACAAATTCCCTTCTTGTTCTAACCCCTTCAACACTTGTTTCCTTAGTGTCCAAGGCACTCGACCCACATCGTAAAAGCCGGACATCCTTTCCTTACCATCTTCTCCGCCTTAAGAGCGGATACTCATTCGACAAATAGTTCCGTCTTTCGCCCATCACCACAACTTCCTTATCGTCGGGAGTTCTCAACGACATGCGTTTAGCGGCGCAATCAACATTCGCACGATACTTCACTAACCAATCCATGCCTAAGATTAGATCAAATTCCCGAATGGTAGTTCCACTAAGTCACCGGGAGCTGCGTCCCCGAACTTCTAAAGGCACTTCCTTAAAGAGTTTATCTACTATCACGATGCCGCCCTAAAGGACTAAGTACAATCATCTTCCTAGGTACAGTCTCAAAGTTCACATGCAAAGTTTCAATACTTTACTAGCAACATAGGAATGAGTTGACCCTATGTCTATCAAAGCAATAAAGGGTAACTCAAAATAAGGAACGTGCCCGTTATAACATCAGTGCATGGCCGTCTTCCCTCCGACGAATCGCATATACGATCCTGGCCGTCTAGCCTCCGTATTACCAACACCTCTACCTGGTGTTCCACGTCCTCTTCCAACACCATTTCCTCTACCATTCGGACCACGACCCCGCCGAGGTCTGCTGTCCCCTCTTCCACTGATTAGAACCTTGACTGTTGGTGGCCCCGTCTATTTTTATAGGACAGTCCTTAATCATGTGGTCCTTGGATCCACACTTAAAGCATCCTACCGTCTTCTTCCAACACTCTCCTAGGTGCCTCTTCCCACACTGATCACAAGTACGATCATCGCCTCTCCTGTCACAACTTGCGACCTCGCGGCCCATCAACTCTAGGCCTCTTCTCACAAGATTCCCGCATGACCCTGACGACCCAAAACCTCTCTTTTGCCTGTTCCGGTCCGTATTCTGCCTTACAGATTCCTTAACTCCTTCGGCTACCTTAGCCTTTTCCACCAACACTACAAACTCTCGCTCCTGCTGTGGAGCTATCAACAACCTCAGGTCATCCCTAAGGTCGTCCTCAAACCGGACACATCGCTCATGCTCCGTAGCCACGATGCCTCGAGCATACCGGCTCAACCTTAAGAATTCAGCCTCGTACTCTGCTACGGACTTGTTCCCTTGAACCAGCCCCAGAAATGCCTTCCTCTGTGCATCAGTATAACTAATTCCAACATACTTCTTCTGGTACGCCACTTTAACATACTCCCAAGTGAGATCCTCAGCTGTGGTACCATCCCGAACTGTGAGCCACCATTGATATGCCTCATCGCGAAGTAGCGACACCATTCCTTCGATTTCTCCTCGGTGGTCGATCCACTTCATCCATAATTCGTTCTGTCACTTCCAACCAATACTCACCAGTCTTGGGTGCCACACCGTGATACGCCACGGAATACTTCACTCCATTAGCTCGGAGTCGCCGGGTCAGATTTCCGAGCTCCCATACCTCCACCGCTCCGACCACCATCTCCGTAACTCGCAGCATTGCTCGCGCGATACTACATCCTCCCCGTCGATCTTGCTGCCAACACCAACACCGGTGGTGGTGGGGCTGGTGGTACCTCATTTTCGACCCTTTGTCCGGACTTCTAACGGGTTCCGATCACGGTCATTCTCGCCTCTACCACATCCTCGCACATTACGATCGCGCCCCTAGAACTCATTTCTACGATCGCTTTTAATCTGCTTTTAAGGAATTTTATGCATTAGTCTTTGTTCCACCGATTATCCGCGAAGAAATTTTATGAAAAGAAGTTTAATAGCGCTTCTTTCGATCATTTCAAAGTTTCAAGTCTTCTATCCTAATTTAGAGAAGCACATTCATTCAACACACATTCATCATTCAAACATTTTCGTCTTATTCCTATCCTGTGGGTATTTTCGTCATTTCACCTACAGGGGTATTTTGGTAATAAATCGGTCGATTTGAAAATTTTGTAAATCGTGGGTGATTTCGTAAATTTTCCAATTCGGGGGTTCCTTGGTGATTTTATGAAATAAGGGTATTTCGCAATTTTGAAATCTGGGGTATTTCGGTAATTTTTTTTCAAACTAGGGTGGTGGTCCCTTTCGGGTTTTAATTATAGGGTTTAGCCCATAAACGAGTCCTCATAACTAGGGTGAATAGTCACCACGCACTGTAGGATTCCAAATGAAGAGGAGGTTAGTCGCTAGGATCGCTTAAATACCAAGCTCTCCTGAATCCACTCTTAGGCATGCGTCTCGCTTGCCACACACCCTAACTCGACTAAGGTGAATAGTCACTACGCACTAGGTAGGATTCCAAATGAAGAGGAGGTGAGTCACTAGGGACTGCTTAAATACCGTGCTCTTCCTGGATCCAATCCTAGACATGCGTATGCTGTTACCACACCCTAGTCTTGTGGCTCGTTCACGGGTTTGTTTAGTGAAATTAAGTCTTATGAAAATTTAAGAAGTGGTTTAAACTAAGCCTATATTCCATCAGAGTCTATTTAAACTGGTCTACGTCCCATAAAGCCCATAAAGCCCACATGTATATCACACAATGGTTTAGGGTACTTACCTGGCGGACTTGGGCCGGAGACGCAGGTGCCATGCCGAGCTAACAGACCTGTTATCCTTTAAAAACATATATGTTTCAAAAGCCCATTTTTAGAAAACGTTTTGAGCCCAAAAACCCCAGAGCCGAGTTTTGAACCGGGCTCTGATACCAAATTGAAACACCCCAAACCCGGCCCACGAGCCCAGACCGGATCTGGTATGTTCCTCGAGTAAAACGTTTTAATTTCATGTTTATTACTTCGGAAAATTTGGTGGGGTTTTATAAAAATACCGAGTTGTTTTGGGGTTTAATCTTTAATTCGAAAATCGTTTGTGTTTAGGTGTCTAAACATTTAAAATTTATTTTTAAGAAAAATTGCTTAAACTTTAAATTGATAAAATTCGTATCATACTAAATAATTAAAATGCATGCATAAACAGTTTTCTACTAGTGGCCTTATTACATCAAAGGAAACCCGAAATAAATCCAAAATACTTGAAAATAGAAAGTCCAAAATAAAATAATTTCATGTGGCTGAGCATGGCCACCATCGAGCTCCCCGCCACCCGGTCCATCACCGAGTGTCACTGAAAAGATATCCTACAACGGGTGAGTCAAACAGACTCGGTGTGTACAGACCAACACTAAATCCCAACAATTTAGGCATAACAATTCATACATGTACAAATAGCAATTAAATATAATGATGCAATCCCGAACCCAAACCTAGATGCCATCCGCTACACATCACCCTACCAACCATCACACCGTGGGGATTACTAAATCGACCCACCCATCTGCTACACATCATCGAAGGCAGTCGCTACAGACGACATGCTCATCGCCCTTATAAATTGTGGCATAGCCACCGGATAATATATTTTGTGACATAAGTCACCACATTCAGATTATGTGACCGAAGTCACCACATTCGGATTATGTGATCGAAGTCACCACATTCAGATATTGTGGTATAAACCACCAGATCACTTCCCCTTTCCATATAACCCATATGCCCCATGTCATACAAATCATGCAATTATCAAGGCTTAGGCCTTATTTCACATTCTTATCAATATTCACATACATGCCATATTCCACATGTTCATAACATTTATTAACATGATGTTAAGATTACGTACCTGAGTACTTTGTACCATTGCATGGAACCTTAGCCCACTTTTCATATTATTATTAACACATATATTAAAATAATACCGTAAATCAATCAAGATTCAGTGTGGGATACACACCTGGTCTACTTAACGAGTTCACTGAAATCCCGAAAATCCCGATCTAATACTCTAGATCCTCAGTTCCTACATTCGACCATCCTTAAGCATGTTAGCAACAATCCATTCGGCTAGATAATTAAATCCCGAAGGATTATTGCAACCAAAATCCTTACCTTGCTGCCGATTTGATTACTAATCAAATCCCGAAACGTTGTAGTATTTCCTCCTTAAAATCGGCTAACACTAGATCAATTGACTTGGTTAGTTTTCGGCTTTTGAATAAGTAAGAAATAGATCTAAGTTCCTAAATAGGGCCCTGACCGAATGTGTATGTGCACTTACCTTGCGATTTTGAATCCCGAAATCCTTGTATACCACTGTCGACTGCCCCTAAATAACCATGGTCAGATTCGGCTAACATAATAACCAATATGGCCGAATATTACACCTCCTTACCTTGCAAATCTTAAATCCCGAAAGTGGTCTCTGGCTATGAAGTTGTCGAAATCCCTATAGACATGGGTTAGATCCAATTTCCAATCACTTCAATGAACTTTAATAAATAGCCTTTGGCCTAAGATCATGCGTTTCTTACCTTAGCTAACCAAAACCCGAATGATCTTCTATTGTTGTCGACTTAGAAGAAATCCCGAGATTCTCCTTCAATGATTCGGCCAAAGAGCATCACTGGGATTAGATTCAACTTCCGGCTAATAGGAGAAAGGATTGAAAATCGAATAACGACTGATCTTACCCTTAGTGCTGAAATCGATTGCTCCCTTGCTTGAATCCACAGCAATGTTCGGTTATGGCTAGATGATGATCACACAAGATTCGACATTTGGGGTTTTAATGAACCAATCGGCTATGGTCTAAAAAGAACCTGCTTTCGGCTTTTGGAAGATTGAGAGAAAAAGAAGAAGAAGATTTATGATGGGAATTCGGCTTCAATGGAAGAGTATGTGACTTGGGAGGAATCAGCAATGGTGATCTTTAGGGAGAAGAAGATTTCGGCTAGCAAGAGTTGAGAGAATAAAAGAAAACAAATGAAAAAGATGCATATCTACTGATAAATTCGGCTACACTAGCTTATCCTTGTTATTCTCCTATTTTTCCTCTTCTCTTACTTATTCAAAATAATTCAAATAAAATCAATAATTATCTCCTAGCTTTGCTGAATTTAAAAAGAATTTGAACCTATCTAAAGCTCCTCCCTCAGTCTCCTCATGCCGTCCACCTCTGCTCCTTATTGCAAAAAAATAAAAGCTTTTATTTAGCTTCCCATGCGACTCAACCTTGGCCCATTAGCACTTTTGTTTGTGGCGTCATTTACAGAGGCCTTGAGTGGCGCCTCCAAGCCACTTAACCAAGCCCATTTGTGTGTCATATTTCCCCTACAATTTCTCTTAAGGCTACTCTGCCTAGCTTCCTCTTTTGAATTTAAAATCTAATAATTTCTAAGGCATTTTCCTACATTCTAAGGTTCACACAATTCATACAACACAATCAGAACACACATAGGCATGCTACTTCATACAATTTAGCATTAATGCATAAGCTATAAATCCCGGATATTACACAATGGCCAATGATTAAAGCACTACTTTGGAGCCCCTATAATTTGTGATAAATGTTCTATCAATTTTCTAGCTGTTTAATATTTCTTTCTTATTCTATTCTATTCATTATTATTAATTATGTGTTTCGTTTCTTCAATAAGTTTATTTACTTGTTATTTTTTTTACAGGCACACTATGGCCCACGGTTGTAGACATCAGCCCATTCATTACATTAGTTAATTTTAATTTCCTAATTTTTTGGCTATTTTTCTTTTCCCACTTAATTTCTACTTTGTCTATGACAGGTACACTCTCAAGTTAATTGTAGCCAACACGTTATCGCTATATGTTCTCTCACGTTTACCCTAATCATTTCACTTCTTTGCTAACTTCTTTTCTATTTCATCTTCTTTAATTTTCTCTATTTTTTACTAAATTAAAACTGTAAAGGTCTCACCTTTTTATTTTTCAAGTCACTATTGTCGATACAATGACTCGCCAAACATCATCCTCTTCAACCCCTGTACCTCCGTGAATATTTTTCAGCAAAATCGTGGAAGAGAAGTATACCCAGAAATATCCGAGCGGCCATTTTGTTTGGAACAAGGGTTCCTTTTTCAAGATGCTCCATTTATGGGTTACTCTGAAGCTATCTCTTCTTTAGTGGAGAAACATGGATGAAAAATCTTCTGCCTCCACCCCAATGATGTTCTCACCAAGGTAGTGAAAGAGCTTTATACTCATCTCACCATTCCGGATAATGCCTTTATATGTGCGCGGTGTATCGGTGATGTTCGATGAAGACTCATTAATGCATAATATAGGTTATTTCATGGCCCAGAATAACAAACCTAATTTTTCAAGTCTATGACCACTGAAGGACTCCAACAAGTACTGACAGATTTATGTGTCGAGGGGACGAAGAGGACAGTTCTAGAAATGATTGTTATACCATTGACCGGGTATTATTGAAGCCTCACTACCGAGTCTTGTATTATTTCCTTAAAACTCATTTCATCCCTTCTAATCATAACTCAACTGTTTCAAAAGAACGTCTGTTATTATTGCACTCGATTATGATGAGCAGAAAGATCAATGTTGGAAGCATTATTTTTCGAAAAGTCCACCGTTGCTCTTAAAAGAATGTCGGTGCCTTAAATTTTCCATCCCTCATTACAACACTTTGTTAGTGAGGAAAGGTTCCTATTCAAACGAATGAAGATACAATCCCCAACAAAGGAGCCATCACAAAGAAACTCGCCCTAAGATTTTCTGGGGAAGAAATGCCAAGGCATTCGAGCTCCACATGTACATCATCACCACCTCTACCTACTGTTACTGTTTCATCAAAATCTCATAGTAATTTTGAGCAGAAAGTTATTGATGCACTTGAGATATTGCAGCAACAATTTCGCATATTGGAGAAACACCAACCAAGGCTGGCCATTGATTTTGGCAGTGATCAAGAAGAAATGGCTCTCTTTTGGGGGTATATCCGACGAAGATATAAGACCTTGAGGAAATCTCTTCAAAATAACTTTACCAGACCCATGCCTTCATTTCCTATTTTTCCCACGCAGTTGTTGTTGGAGCTTGAGGAGGATGATGACGATGGTGAAGAACCTACTACAGAGAAGCAGACCATCAAACAAGAAGGAGAAGCAGAGAAAATCGAATCTGTCCATGTCAAATCTTAGAAGGAAGACGATGATGTGACTCAAGCTACTACACCTGTAGACACCACCACTACACCGACCGCTGCACCTATGAGAGAATAAGAACGTGCAGTTCATCAACTGATTGATGATCTCACAAAGTCAGACATTGACAAGAAAGAAGAGGTGCCTATTAATCAGCTTAAACAAAAGCGCTACAATCAAACTATAACAGCCTATTTTTAGTCAAATCAGAACAGTAGTTTTGGGACCACAAATCCGAGGTCAAAATATTTATTTTATTATTATTTTAAGGTCGACAGCATGAAAGTATGATTTTATGAAATTTTAGTTAAGAAATTTTATCGTTTGAATGCTCAATTTGATAAAAAGGACTAAATCGCGTAAAGTGTAAAACTTGAGTTCTATTAGCTAAAGATGTCTAATAGCTATAGAACTTTAAAGTGGAGGTCCTTTTGTGGTAATTAGACCATTTTTATAGTGGGTGGACATTTATGGACATAAAACAGATGTTTTAAATGATTTTATAACAAGGCTAATTAGGTAATTTAATAAAATAAACATAGTAAAATATTGTAAAAGATGTTGTCATCTTCCTAAATGGTTTTCATCCACCGAAAATTGAAGCTAAAACCTTCCATGGGAGCTTGTTAATTTTGCTAAGCTAAATTTGGTGCATGGTAAGTATTTTTCAATCCGTTTTTAATGATTTCTACGTTTTTGGAGTCGTTGTAACTTAATCTAGCTAGCCCAGGGACTAATTTACAAAACTATTAAAGGTTTAGGGTTTTAAAATTGATGAATGTGTGCGTGTTTTGATGTTTGATGATAGAAAATGAATAGTTGTTGTTAGATAAACAACATTTTATTAAGTGATTTTTGATAAAATTGTCAATTAGGGATTAAATTGAAATGTTATAAATTTTGTGGTAAATGTGTGAAATAATGAAAAATATGGGTTGAATTTCATGAATTTGCATTTTTATGAGCTAGGGACTAAATTGTAAAGATGTTGAAATGTTAGGGGCAAAAATGTAATTTTTCCATAATATGATTTTTGGGTTAAATTGAATAGAATGATAATTAAATAAGTTAAATTTGATATTATATAGATCAAGAAAAACGAAGTTCAGATCTAGATCGGGGGAAAAATAAAGTATTGGACTAGTCGATCTATTTCGTCGTTTTTGTGAATCGAGGTAAGTTCGTATGTTAATAAGGATTAATTTAATTATGTTTTAAATGTTTTGTTATTGAATTAATTGTGAATACGATCTTATTAATATATTCGACAAAGATTCGGTAATATAAAATCCCGGTTGAACCTTAGGAATAGATTAGGATACAAATGACATGTCATTAGGGGTTATGTGTTTTGGGTGCTGGTCCGTACATTCTACCGGTGGCTGAGTTATCCGGCATGTGTTACGGATTCTCGTCAGCTTGTGTGAGCAGCACCGTGTAGCTACGTCATGACCGTCAGCTTGTGTGAGTAGACCCGTTGATAGCTCGAGAGTGAGCATTATATGAGATATGAGATTGAGATGGCTTCGACCTTGTATTAGCACTTAGGGTGCAAGGTTCTCACGTATCCAATATTATTTCAAATGGTTCAACGGGTAAATCGAGGATATGAAATGGTGAGAGATATATATACGTATCAGTACAGGTATGTACGAAAATCATATGAGCATTGAATCCATGAAATTATGAGTTCAAGATTAATTATGTGAATGAATAAATGTTAACTTTGATATTAAATGGTTTTGTAGTATATTATGTTTATATTACTTGATTGGTGAATGATTGGTAAGTTTTACTTATTAACTACATGAGCTTGCTAAGCTTTATAGCTTACTTGGTTTATTTTTCCGTGTTTTATAGTGAATATCGAAGCTTGCTCGGATTTGGGAGTCGTCGGATATCTTATCACACTATCAAGCTTTCATTTTGGTACTTTTGAACTTGTGTAATTGGTTATATGGCATGTATAAGAGTTGTGGTTAATCTGGTCTATAGCTTGGTAATAGATTTAGCCATTTGATTTGGCTTGTAAATGATGAATTCTTGGTTATGTGTATAGCCATATAATTTGGCTTATTTGTGTATGCTTGGTGATGTATATCTATATATGTGAAAATAGCCTATGTTATGTGATTGGTAATTGCTAGGTGAATGATTGTTGTGAATTGGTATGTTGAATACCAAATGGTTGAAATTTGGAGATGTTGCATACTTGTGATTTTAGGTAAGATTATGTATATATGTAGTTAACCAATTAGGTGATTTGTGAATATGAAATTGGTATGTTTTTAATAGGTAAATTATGATGTTATGAACATTATAGTTCTTGGTATGGAATTAGCATGAATTAGGCTTGGTTGAAATTGGTTTGAATGCCAATTTATGCCATTTGGTTTGTGTAGGTAAATGCAAGATTAGGTGAGAAAGATGGCTTGGAAAATAGCCTATTATTGTCTACATGGGCAGAGACATAGGCGTCTGTCTCAACTGTGTGTGACACACGGTCAAGTGATATGGCCGTGTGTCCCCTGGTGTTTAGTTAGAAACCAAGTCAGTATGCTCCACACGGCCTAGCACACAGGCGTGTGACTTGGCCGTCTAGCATAAGTCAGTATACCCTACAGTTTTGGCACGGCCTAGCACACTGCCTGGCACACGGGCATGTGAAGCCATTTTGAAGGGTACACGGGCTAGTCACACGGGTGTGTGGTTGGCCGTGTGACCCAAGTCAGAGAGTTACACGGGGTCGGACACGGTCTGGGACACGGCCATGTGATCCCATTTCGAATGTCCACACGGCCTATGACACGGACGTGTCTTTGGCCGTGTGAGACACATGGCTGGGCCATACGGGCATGTGTCCCCTATATTTTGAAAATTTTTCTATGTTTTCCAAAAATTTCCTAAGTTATCGGTTTAGTCTCGAACCACTTTTAATGCATGACTTGGGCCTCGTAGGCTCATATTAGGGACTGTATGATTGATTGTGAATAACTTTTATTCGCGAATGGAAAATGTATGTGATATGTATGATTTTTTATGAAATAAGTTTGGTAATGCCCGTAACCCTATTCCGATGACGAATACGGGTTAGGGGTGTTACATTTATTGGTATCAGAGCTACGGTTTAGTCAATTCTAGGACTAACGTAGCGTATGTGAGTCTAGCTATACATGCCATATATATAACCTGTGATAGTGTGATATCTCCTGACAGTTTTAAATCGTATGTTTTTAATATAGCTATGGATCCCAATCAAGCATTGGCTGACGATGTTGAAAGTAATGCGCCAGCCTCCGTTCACGGAGCAGCGCCATCTGAATCGAGACCTGAGTCTGGTAGTCAGGGAGGAGAGGCCAATGAAGCCTTCTTCCAAATGATGAACGAGTGGTTCATTGAGTTTGTCCGAACTAATCCGGCTGCTCAGCAACCTCCACCCCACCTATTCCCCAACCGGTTCCTGTAGCTCCTCAAGGTGTGGAACCTTTACGTTTAAGTAAGCCACCTGTGGATAAAATTCAAAAATACGGGACTGAAGTGTTCAGAGCTACCGTTGATGACGATCCTGAGAGAGCCAAGTTTTGGCTTGAAAATACAATCCGGGTATTTGATGAATTATCTTGCACGCCAGCTGAATGTGTTAAATGCGCTATATCACTTTTGAGAGATACTGCATATTAGTGGTGGAACACTTTGATATCCGTGGTGTCAAAAGAAAGAGTCACGTGGGAATTCTTTAAAATCGAGTTTAGAAAGAAACACATAAGCCAACGGTTTATGGACCAAAAATGCAAAAAATTTCTGGAACTAAAACAGGGTCGTATGTCTATGATCGAGTACGAAAGAGAATTTGTGAGACTCAGTAAATATGCTCGAGAATGTGTTTCCACTGAATCAATTATGTGTAAGTGATTTGAAGACGGATTAAACGAAGACATTAGACTTTTAGTCGGGATTCTGGAGTTGAAAGAATTTGTGGTGTTAGTCGACAGAGCTTGCAAAGCTGAGGAACTTGGCAAAGAAAAGAGAAAAGCTGATTCTGAGGCTAGAGATTCGAGAAAGAGGTCGATGAGTAAAACCTATTACTCCTCGTCAAAGAAATCACGGGATTCGTATAATCGTTCGAATGCTTCAGTGGGATATTCTAATAAAGATCGTGGGAAGCAATATACGAGTCCTAAAGCTCAAGCCACTTCAGTATCGAGCTTTGGTAGTGTTAGAACCAACAAACTCGAGTGTCAACAGTGTGGAAGACGGCATTTTGGAGACTGCTGGATGAATTACAAAGCTTGTTTCAGATGTGACTCGTAAGATCACTTTATTCGGGATTGTCCTGAGTTACCTGAGAAAGATAAATTTTTGAATACAAGACCGAGCAACACAGCTGCTAGAGGGAGACCACCTAGAAATACGGGTAATGTGACTAGTAGTAAAGGTGCGACAAAGGATTCTGCTGTGAGATCTAAGGCTCGAGCGTTGGCCAGAGCTTACGCTATTCGCACTCGCAAATATGCGTCGTCACCAGATGTTATCACCGGTACATTTTTTCTCTATGACACTGATGTAATTGCTTTGATTGATCCTAGATCGACTCATTCGTATGTTTGTAAGAATTTAGTGTCTAGTAAGAATTTACCTATTGAGTCTACTGAATTTGTGATTAAAGTATCAAACCCCTTAGGCAAGTATGTTTTAGTTGATAAAGTTTGCAAGAATTGTCCTTTGATGACTCGGGGTTACTGTTTTCTGAAAAATTTGATGCTTTTACTGTTTGATGAATTCGATGTGATTTTGGGTATGGATTGGTTGACTCTGCATGATGCTGTTGTGAATTGTAGACGAAAGAATATTGAGTTGAAATGTCAGAATAGTGAAATTCTCTGTATTGAATCAGATGATTCGAATGGGTTGCCTGTTGTGATATCGATGATGCTAGCTCAGAAATATGTGAAAAAAGGTTGCGATGCTTACCTTGCGTATGTACTGGATACAAAAGTGTCTGAATCGAAGATTGAACCAGTGCCAGTGGTTTGTGAATATTCAGATGTGTTTCCAGAAGAGTTACTGGGTTGCCACCGATCAGAGAAGTTGAGTTTGGTATTGAATTAGTACCGGGAACATCCCCGATATCGATCGCTCCATATAGAATGGCTCCAATAGAATTGAAAGAGTTGAAAGCTCAGTTGCAAGAGTTAATACATAGAGGTTTTGCATGACCTAGTTTTTCGCCCTGGGGTGCACCAATTCTGTTCGTAAAAAAGAAAGATGGATCGATGAGATTATGTATCGACTATCGTCAGCTTAACAAGGTTACGATTAAGAATAAGTATCCTTTGCCGAGAATTGATGATTTATTTGATCAGTTAAAAGAAGCAATAATGGTTTCAAAGATTGATCTGCGATCTGGTTATTATCAATTGAGAGTTAAAGATTCAGATGTGCCGAAAACTGCATTCAAAATGAGGTACGGGCATTATGAATTTCTTGTTATGCCATTTGGATTAATTAACGCTCCTGCAGTTTTTATGGATTTGATGAATCGAATCTTTAGACCGTACTGAGACAGATTTGTTGTTGTATTTGTTGATGACATTCTGATCTATTCCTGAAATGAATCTGAGCATGCTGAACATTTGAGGATTCTGTTACAAACATTGAGAGACAAGAAACTGTTTGTTAAATTCAGCGAATGCGAGTTTTGGCTCTGAGAGGTTGGATTTTTGGGACATATTGTTTCAGCAGAAGGCATACGAGTTCGTCTGAGTAAGATTTCAGCAGTTGTTGACTGGAAACCACCAAGAAACGTATCCGAAGTCAGAAGTTTTCTGGGATTAGGCTACTATAGGCATTTTGTAAAAAGGTTCTCAATGATTGCTACACCGATGACTCGATTGCTACAGAAAGATGTGAAGTTTGAGTGGTCCGAGAAATGCCAACAGAGTTTTGAAAACTTGAAAGCACTATTATCTGAAGCACCAGTTTTGGTTCAGTCTGAGTCAGGTAATGAGTTTTTGATTTTCAGTGATGCAACATTGAATGGTTTTGGATGTGTTTTGATGCAAGAGGGCAAGGTGATAGCTTATGCTTCCAGGCAATTGAAGTTGCATGAAAAGAATTATCCGACACACGATTTAGAATTGGCTGCTATTATATTCGCATTGAAAATTTGGAGACATCATTTATTCGGTGAAAAGTGTCATATCTTTACCGACCACAAGAGTTTGAAGTATATAATGACTCAGAAAGATTTGAATTTGCGACAACGAAGATGGCTCGAATTGTTGAAAGACTATGAGTTAGTGATTGATTATCATCCGGGGAAAGTGAATGTAGTCGCAGATGCTCAGAGTAGAAAATCTTTATTTGCTTTGCGGGCGATGAACACACAGTTAACCTTATCTGATGATGGTTCTATTTTAGCTGAGTTGAAAGCTAAACTGATGTTTCTTCAACAAATTTGTGAAGCTCAAAAAGATGATAATGAGTTACAAGCTAAAACAGTACAATGCGAGTTGACTATTGATTCAGAGTATCAGATCGGTTCTGATGATTGTTTGTTGTACCGAGGTAGAATTTGTGTACCAAAGAATCCTGAGATTATTAAGAAAATTCTACACGAAGCACACAGTAGTTGTTTATCTGTTCATCCAGGAAGTACTAAGATGTACAATGATTTGAAATAGTTGTACTGGTGGTCAGGCATGAAACGAGACATTTCAGAATTTATGTCGAGATGCTTGGTTTGTCACAAGTTAAAGCCAAACATCAAGTGCCTTCAGGACTATTGCAACCAGTGATGATACCAGAGTGGAAATGGGATAGAGTTACGATGGATTTCGTATCGAGATTACCCTTATCTCTGAAAAAGAAAGATGTTATCTGGGTTGTTGTTGTTGATCGTTTGACGAAATTGGCACATTTCATTTTGGTACGTATAGACTTTTCGCTCGATAGATTAGCTGGATTGTACATCTCTGAGATTGTTAGATTGCACGAGGTACTAGTTTCTATCATTTCAGATAGAGATCCGAGGTTTACGTCGCGATTTCGGAAGAAATTGCAAGAAGATTTGGGTATGCGTTTACACTTTAGTACTACCTTTCATCCTCAGATAGATGGTCAATTCGAGAGAATTATACAGATTCTCGAAGATATGCTTCGTTGCTGTGTTTTAGAGTTTGAAGGCAACTAGGAAAAATATTTATCGTTGGTTGAATTCACGTATAACAATAGTTTTCAATCGAGTATAAAGATAGCACCGTATGAAGCATTGTATGGTCGTAAATGCCAAACTCCATTATATTGGACTGAGCTTAGTGAGAAAAAGATACACAGGGTTGATTTGATTAGAGAGACCGAAGAGAAAGTGAAAGTAATTCGCAACAGTTTGAAAGCAGCTTCAGATCGACAAAAATCGTATACAGATTTGAAACGTAAAGACATTGAATTTCAAATCAGTGACAGAGTATTTCTGTAAGTATCTTCGTGGAAAAAGATTCTTCGTTTTGGTCGCAAAGGAAAATTGAGTCCACGATTTATCAGGCCGTATGAGATTATTGAAAGAATAGGGTCGTAGCATATCGACTAGCTTTACCGTCAGAGTTAGAAAAGATCCATAATGTGTTTCATGTGTTGATGTTATGCCGATATAGATCAGATTCATCACACGTAATTTCTCCGACAGAGATTGAAATTCAGCCTGATATGACGTATAGCGAAGAACAGATCAGAATTTTAACTCGAGAAATTAAAGAGTTAAGAAATTAGAGCATAGCTCTAGTGAAGGCTCTATGGCAACAACACGAAGTCAAAGAAGCTACGTGGGAACCCGACGAAGCTATGAGAAAACAATACCCTAACCTATTTTTTGGTAAGATTTTCAGGGACGAAAATTCCTAAGGGGGGAGAGTTGTAACAGCCTATTTTTAGTCAAATCGGAACAGTGGTATTGAGGTTGAAATATTTATTTTATTATTATTTTAAGGTCTACAGCATGATAGTATGATTGTATGAAAATTTCGTTAAGAAATTTTGTCGTTTGAATGCTCAATTTGATACAAATGACTAAATCGCGTAAAGTGTAAAACTTGAGTTCTATTAGCTAAATATGTCTAATAGCTATAGAACTTTAAAGTGGAGGCCCTTATGTGATAATTAGACCGGTGTTATAGTGGGTGGGCATTTATGGACATAAAATGGATGTTTTAAATGATTTTATAACAAGGCTAATTAGGTAATTTAATAAAATAAACACAGTAAAATATTGTAAAAGATGTTGTCATCTTCCTAAATGGTTTTCATCCACCGAAAATTGAAGCTGAAAGCTTCCATGGGAGCTTGTTAATTCGACTAAGCTAAATTTGGTGCATGGTAAGTATTTTTCAATCTGTTTTTAATGATTTCTACGTTTTTGGAGTCGTTGTAACTTAATCTAGCAAGCCCAGGGACTAATTTGCAAAATTTTTAAAGGTTTAGTGTTTTACAATTGATTAATATGTGTGTGTTTTGATGTTTGATGATAGAAAATGAATAGCTGTTTGATAAACCGTAAAAGTAACATATTTTAAGCCCACATTTAGCATGCTTTTGGATGAATTAAGCCTTGAATTATGTAATTTGGTGCTCTTAATCCTTCATTTTCATGTTTTATACTCAGGAGAGCACCCAAGGACGAAAAGAACAGAAAACGGGCCTAAAACGGAGTAAATGGGCCATATCACAAAATCCACACGGCCTGGGCCCAAGACCACACGGTCGTGCCTCACTTAACAGCCTTGACACGGCCTGGCCACGACTTACACGGGCGTGTGCCATGGGCATGTCCCTGCCGCGGCCAAGAGGAGTTTTACTCGGATTTGGATACTTGGAGGCAAATAAACACATTCCAAAGCCTATTCAAACACCCAAATAAGAATCCTATTTGAATTAGGATACTTAGGGGCCAAGTAAGGCATATCAAAGTCTATATAAACACCCAAGGGGGCAACTTGAAAGGGAGTTCGGCAGAAGCCGGAGCCCAAAGCTATCCTCTAGGGGCATCTTGCTAGGCTAGAGAAGGCAGATTTGTGGGGATTCACTCGAGGATAGCCAGTTGATTCATCTCTAGAAGCCGGAATTATACTCAAGACGGAGGATCTCTCCTTCAATTCCTTCAGGGGGTTTTAGGGATTTCTTATGTTTTGTTTTATCTTTTCTTCTGAGATGTTTTCTTTTATCATTATGAACTAAACCCTCAGATACCTGAGGGGGATGAAACTTAGATGAATCTTGTTATCGTTTGCTAAACTATATGATAAATATTTGACTTGTTCTTAATCATGTGTTCTTAATTCTTGTGTTGATATTTCCGGGATATTGATTCAAGTTTGATGTGCTTAGGTGGAGGAGCAAAAGTCCCTGCCTAGGAGTAGATCTAGCATAGTTAAGCGGAGTTGATCGTGCGCCTAGAGATAGGGTGACGAGATTTTGCCGGATTAGGGTGAAACCTAATATGGGATTCCATAGATCGAGTTAATGCAATTCTAGGGGTTTTAATTCGAAAGAGATTTCAATTAATCAACCTAGGGTTAGACGTTATTCTCTTCGAGAGAGGGTTTAATATACATTAGGGAATCTTATGGATCAAGTCAAATGAATAAATAGTCTGGTTCAGAGTTAGATAACAAGTGAAGTCTAGGTGGATTCTTCCTTGGGTGTCGTCTTAATCAATTGGTTTTTCCTCAAGTTATTTTCCCCAAATTCATTCTTCTTTGTCTTAGAGTCTTTAGTTTAGTAGTTAATTAATTTAGATTAAACAACAAATTCCCTTTATTTTAGGCTAGATAATAAAAAGAGAGTTAGTATTAGTACTTTTAGTTCCTTTGGGTTCGACATTCCGGTCTTGCCACTAAACTATACTACTGTTCGATAGGTGCGCTTGCCTCAAATCATTGTCATAGTTAGTTTTCAGGTTCGATCATTCTTTTTATAAATTTTAAGACTTTGACATCGCGAAAACAACGATCAAGTTTTTACGCCATCTTGTCGGAACTAAAATATTAAAAAGCTTAATTTTTATTACTTTAGCCATTTTTTATTTTTTTGTAATTTAATTTTATTTTAATTTTTAACTTAGCTAATTTTTCTTCTGTTATTGTTTCCTCCTTTCAGGTACCTCTAGTTTATGACTAGAAGGAACCCGATAGGACCCTTAATCTACGACAGTGATTTTGAAAGAATAGTTCGCAGAAATCGTAGAGAGATAAGGCGAAGCTTAAACTACATAGAAGGAGAGCAAGAAGGCAAAACCAATCCTACTGAAGGGATGGCTGAGAATCATCCGCCACCTCAAGAGATGGTCGAAAATCATGCTCCACGTACTATGTATGATTATGCTAAACCTAGTTTAATAGGAACTGAATCTAGTATTGTTAGGCCCACTATTGCTGCAAATAATTTTGAACTGAAACCTAACACTATACAGATAATACAATAGTTTGTTCAGTTTGATGGTTTGCAGGATGAAGATCCTAACACACACTTAGCAAATTTTCTAGAATTCTGTGATACCTTCAAGATAAATGGCGTTTTTGATGATGCCATCCGTCTTCGGTTTTTTCCCTTTTCTTTGAGGAATAAAGCCAAACAGTGGTTACATTCTCTTCCACGAGGGTCAATCACTACATGGGATCAAATGATTGAAAATTTTTTACTATAATATTTTCCACTGGCCAAAATGGCCAAATTGAGGAACGATATCTCTTCTTTTGTGCAGATGGATTTAGAGACATTTTATGATGCATGGGAGAGATACAAAGATCTGTTAAGGAGGTGCCCACACCACGGATTACCTTTGTGGCTACAGGTCCAAACTTTTTACAATGGTGTGAACCCTTCAACAAGGCAACTAATCGATTCAATTTGCCAGCGGAACCCCCCAACAACAAAACTCCTGAAGCGGCTTACGAGTTTATAGAATAGATGTCACTGAATAACTATCAGTGGTAAGTTACAAGGACAAGGCCAGCCAAAGCAGCCAAAGTTTTCAACATTGATGCAGTGACCGCGCTATCAAACCAGGTAGAATTATTACATAAAAAATTTGATGGTTTATATGGTTTTTCGCAGGCACATCCAGTTATGCAGTGCAACGCAAGTGAAGGAGTGGTGAATCCTTAGTACCCACCCTACGGACAGGGCATAGAGAGCGAACAAATGAACTATATGGGTAACAATTTCCGATCTAACAATAACCCTTATAGTAATACTTATAATCCAGGTTGGAAGAACCGCCCCAATTTCTCATGGGTTGGTCAAAGAAATCAAAGGCAACAACCATCCCAAAACTTCCAACAACAGCCCTACCTACAGGAAAAGAAGCCAAACCTTGAAGAGATGCTGACAAATTTCATAGCAACCT
Source organism: Gossypium sturtianum (assembly GCA_025698515.1). Classification (NCBI taxonomy): domain Eukaryota; kingdom Viridiplantae; phylum Streptophyta; class Magnoliopsida; order Malvales; family Malvaceae; genus Gossypium; species Gossypium sturtianum. Next base: position 123,483,688 of record CM046952.1, read on the forward strand.
CAGAAATACGTTCCCAAAATACAGAAACACGTTTCCAAAAGATAGAAACAAAACTTGAGGCATTGACACAAGAGTTCAAGGATCAAATCGAGCAACTCGCTAAGCAAATCACTGAGAGACCACCTGGAAGACTACCGAGCAACACCAAGACTAACCCAAGGGAGCAAGTTCAAGCCATAACAGCTCAAGATAGTGAAGGGTTAGACGAGCCCAATTCGAGGCAAGAGAACGTGGTCGAAGAAGGTAAGGTTGAGGTAAGTAATAATAAGCCAAAACCGATAATCAAAGAGTACCAACCTCGCATACCATATCTCGAAGCATTAAGGAGAGACGACACAGAGGAACAGTTCGGTAAGTTTCTTAAACTTTTGAAGAAATTACATATTAACTTACCGTTACTTGAAGCTCTTACGCAGATGCCAGACTCTAGAAAATTCCTAAAATAGTTGTTGACGAAAAAGCGAAGGATAGACGAAGCATCACATGTGGAACTAAACGCAATGTGCTCGGCAGTATTACAAAATAGACTACCACAGAAATTAAAAGATCCAGGGAGTTTTAAAATTCCATGATTAATTGGTAGTTTATCTATTGATAATGCATTAGCTGATTTAGGGGCAAGCATAAATGTCATGCCTTATAAATTGTTTAAACAACTAGGTCTAGGGAGGCCCAAAAAACTAGGATGAGCATTCAATTAGCTAATAAAACTGTTAGAATTCCTAGGGGCATAATTGAAGATGTACTCGTAAAAATTGACAAATTTGTATTCCCAGTAGACTTTGTCATTTTAGAGATGGATGAGGACAACACGATCCCCCTAATTTTAGGAAGACCATTCTAAGCAACTGCTAGAACTAAAATCGATATTGATGCAGGCGAACTTATACTCTGTGTAGGTGACGAGACAGTCACTCTTCAAGCCCTCGATTCAACCAGAACATCGAATAATCAATGTGAGAAAATAAATTCGAATGATAACCATTCGGTTAACCCTTCTTTTTAGGAAGCACCACAAAAGAATACAACTGAACCCGATCCTATACCATGTGCCAACAAAGAAATAACTCATGAGGAACGAGGGATTCAGATCAATGATCTAGACGAGTGGAAGACACATTTTAAGGAAAAATTAGGGGTACACAAAGCAGAACCAGAGCCACTCCACGCGGCAAACAAGTTCAAAATCGGAGATCAAGTATTGATTGATAAAGTAGACCCTCGAATATCTCCTCCTGACCCTAACACTAACAAAGAAATCCCTTTTAGGGTAATCAGTGTTTTCCCATACGAACGAATGAGGTAAGTAATCCTATTTTTGGTACTTTCAATATAAACACATCTCGACTTGAACTCTATTATGATAATGAAACTGATAGCATGAGGAAGGACTTTCAACTCCTCAAACCACCATAATTAAGCGAACGAGAGGTGAGTCTAGCTTGAGACTTTAAACGAGCGCTTCTCGGGAGGCAACCCGAGTACTAACCCCATTAACTTTTACATTTTTATTTTGTCTTATTTATTCTATTTTATCATTTCTTTATAGTACCTAACTATAAACTAACCAAAAGTACAGAATCCCAGGCCACACGGCCTTGCACACGGCCATGGCCGTGGCCGTGTGGATGCACCAAATCACTGTACTGACATTGCAGAGATGGTACGAGTCAGAGCGAATCAATTTTCAAATCACGGACTCCAACCACCACACCACGGGCACCGACAAAACCCCACGGCCGTGCGATGCGGCCGTGGTCGACACTGGTAGTTTACAGACGGGCATGAAAACCTGAACAGAGACGTGGGAGAAACGATACGATACTCAACACGGCCGTGCGAGGCAGCCGTGTGACTTAGCACGCCCACGGTACACGGGCATGGGGTTGTACCAGGCTTGAAAATCTATTTAAACCCCCTCTTTTTTTTCTCTTCTCCTACTAACTCTCAACTTTCCACCATTTTCATCTTTCCCATTCCTCTCCTATAAAAACCCTTGATCTACCATATCGATGTCGAAGAAGCGGAAGGAACCAAGCACAATCTCCCCACGGGAGATCGATCTACATAAGTTCATGCCGGCCGCTTCATTTACTCGACAAGCCAAGGGTCTTTGAGACCATTTAATTTTTCTTTTTCTTTACTCTTCTCCTTTATTTTCCTTTTCTTTATTTCTCTTATGTTTAATTTAGTTTATTTTATCTTAGTTTCTTGGTTTTAGGTTCTAAAGGCTGCTAGGGAATCACACCTCCACCACGACCACCACTCCACCACAGCCTTAGAAATCATGCCCACCTCGCGAACCATCCAACAATAAGGACTCTACGGTCTATTTATCTTTTCTTTTAATTTTATCTCATTTTTTATTTTCATTCACTTTAGCTTGCTTTTCTTTAAATATATAATTAGTATAGTTTGAATTATTATTATTATTTTCTGGCTAATTCTGCACGAGCTACCCAATTTCTTCATCTAGCACAGGATCGTCATAAAGAACGACCCCTTCAACTTATCTTTCACCTCCAACGCAAGGATTTCATCCATAATTCAGGGAGTTTCACCTCTCTCCATATCTTTTGAATTTATACTTAATTGTCTATATATATATATATATCTTTGTACATTGAGGGTAATGTACATCTTAAGTGTGGGGGGTGAACAACCTAAAAATGTGCCTAACTTTTTTCATTATTCTCAAATTCTTGAAATTAGGTGCCAAACTTTTTGCATTATTCTCAAATCCCTTAATTATGCTTTGTCTTAAAGTAAGTTTCTCATATTATGATTAGAATGAAATTCCTTTGATTTATGATTTTTATTGATGTGTCTTGGATTAAGTCATTGATAATTGTGCATTAATAATTAAATTCTAAGATACTAGAGAGTCAAGCATGACAAGTCTATTTTTCAGAAAACAAAAAATTTTTTAGGTTGTCTACCTGAGTTTGAATATTACCTTGAAATTTGAAATTTACGAGGCTAACATCAAAATACCCATAATTTTTGTGAGATTTTGAGCCTTATAGAGCATATTCTTTTTCTCTTGCTCACTTTATTGATTATGAGTGTGTCAACATTGATTTGTTATTCTAGAACTTGCATCAATTATACATGCCGAGACCACACCTTTGATTTGATATACAGAGATGATGAAGGCACCTAGGATTTAACCCACGTACTCCACTAAAAGCCTACCTTCACAATTAACCCCTAGTGAACCCTTTTTAATCCTAACAACCCCATTTATTGACTTACCCGCTAATATTAACCCAAAACCCTTTTTATTTGTTATCACCATCCTTTTTGACTACCCTTATATCGAGATTTGATTTCACTAGTTGCCTAACTATGATTTTTATTTCAGTAATTTATCCTTTATTATGACTAGTTCTTAAAAAAAATCGAAGTATATTCATTATTAGTTTTGTGATTAAATGAGCTTATACGTTTGAATATTGAAGAAGAAGCTCGAATTATTAGTACTATTAGTTTTCAGTTGATGTAATTACTTATATTCAGTTTGTTGTTTCTGGTTAGGTAATTTGTCAATTCAATCTCAATTCTAGCCCTCTAATTCAGCCTTTATCCACACCTTTAACCTAAGCCCCGTTACAACCCTGTTAAAGACCTTTTGATTTGTGCATCATCTCATATTATAGTGGTGGAGATCTGATTTTCATTCAAGCCTATGGGATTAACTCTTCATATTGACTTTTGAGTGCTTAATTCTGAACCTTAAACACTTTGAGTGGTTTGAGTGAATCTTTAGTGAGGATATCAATTCTTGTCGATTTTGAATCAGAGGTAATTATTTAGATGAATGTTTTGTGCTACAAATGTATGACTTAGATTGTTTGAATCTTTAGGACTCTTTGAGTTGAATTATCCATGTATAAATTATCTTTGAATTATAATGAAACATTATCAATGACTATCATGAATTGAGGGAAGTTTGTTTTAATTATGAGTTGAGAATTTTGCTTGAGGACAAGCAAAAGCTTAAGTGTGGGGGTATTTGATAAACCGTAAAAGTAACATATTTTAAGCCCACATTTAGCATGCTTTTGGATGAATTAAGCCTTGAATTATGTAATTTGGTGCTCTTAATCATTCGTTTTCATGTTTTATACTCAGGAGAGCACCCAAGGACGAAAAGAACGGAAAACGGGCCCAAAATAGAGTAAATGGGCCATATCACAAAATCCACAGGCCTGGGCCCAAGACCACACGGTCGTGCCTCACTTAACAGCCTCGACATAGCCTGGCCACGACTTACACGGACGTGTGCCATGGGCGTGTCCCTGCCGCGGCCAAGAGGAGTTTTACTCGGATTTGGATACTTGGAGGCAAAGAAACACATTCCAAAGCCTATTCAAACATCCAAATAAGAATCCTCTTTGAATTAGGATACTTAGGGGTGAAGTAAGGCATCTGAAAGTCTATATAAACACCCAAGGGGGCAACTTGAAAGGGAGTTCGGCAGAAGCCGGAGCCCAAGGCTATCGTCTAGGGGCGTCTTGCTAGGCCAGAGAAGGCAGATTTGTGGGGATTCACTCGAGGATAGCCAGTTGATTCATCTCTAGAAGCCGGAATTATACTCAAGACGGAGGATCTCTCCTTCAATTCCTTCAGGGGGTTTTAGGGATTTCTTATGTTTTGTTTTATCTTTTCTTCTGAGATGTTTTCTTTTATCATTATGAACTAAACCCTCAGATACATGAGGGGGATGAAACTTAGATGAATCTTGTTATCGTTTGCTGAACTATATGATAAATATTTGACTTGTTCTTAATCATGTGTTCTTAATTCTTGTGTTGATATTTCCGGGATATTGATTCAAGTTTGATGTGCTTAGGTGGAGGAGCAAAAGTCCCTGCCTAGGAGTAGATCTAGCATAGTTAAGCGGAGTTGATCGCGTGCCTAGAGATAGGGTGACGAGATTTTGTCAGATTAGGGTGAAACCTAATATGGGATTCCATAGATCGAGTTAATGCAATTCTAGGGGTTTTAATTCGAAAGAGATTTCAATTAATCAACCTAGGGTTAGGCGTTTTTAAGCTTTCGAGAGAGGTTTAATATACATTAGGGAATCTTACGGATCAAGTCAAATGAATAAATCGTCTGGTTCAGAGTTAGATAACAAGTGAAGTCTAGGTGGATTCTTCGTTGGGTGTCGTCTTAATCAATTAGTTTTTCCTCAATTTCTTTTCCCCAAATTCATTCTTCTTTGTCTTAGATTCTTTAGTTTAATTGTTAATTAATTTAGATTAAACAACAAATTTCCTTTTTTTTAGGCTAGATAATAAAAAGAGAGTTAGTATTAGTACTTTTAGTTCCTTTGGGTTCGACATTCCGGTCTTGCCACTAAACTATACTACTGTTCGATAGGTGCACTTGCCTCAAATCATTGTCATAGTTAGTTTTCAGGTTCGATCATTCTTTTTATAAATTTTAAGACTTTGACATCGCGAAAACAATGATCACTGTTGTTAGATATACAACATTCGTTAAGTGATTTTTGATAAAATTATCAATTGGGGATTAAATTGAGAAATATGATAAATTATGTGGTAAATGTGTAAAATAATGAAAAATATGGGCTGCTATGATAATAAGGGAAATTCGGCTGGCATGGGTATCAGTTGAATTTCATGAATTTGCACTTTTATTAGCTAGGGACTAAATTGTAAAGATGTTGAAATGTTAGGCGCAAAAATGTAATTTTGCCATAATATGATTTTTGGGTTAAATTGAATAGAATGATAATTAAATAAGTTAAATTTGATATTATATAGATCAAGAAAAATGAAGTTCGAATCTAGATTGGGGGAAAAATAAAGTATTGAACTAGTCGATCCATTTCGTCGTTTTTGTGAATCTAGGTAAGTTTGTATGTTAATAAGCATTAATTTAATTGTGTTTTAAATGCTTTGTTATTGAATTAATTGTGAATATGATCTTACGGATATGTTCTACAAAGATTCAGCAATATAAAATCCCGGTTGAACCTTAGGAATAGATTAGGATACAAATGACATGTCATTAGGGGTTATGTGTTTTGGGTGCTGGTCCGTACATCCTACCGGTGGCTGAGTTATCTGGCATGTGTTGCAGATTTTCGTCAGCTTGTGTGAGCAGCATCGTGTAGCTACGTCATGACTGTCAGCTTGGGTGAGCAGACCCATTCATAGCTCAAGAGTGAGCATTATATGAGATATGAGATTGAGATGGCTTCGGCCTTGTATTGGCACTTAGGGTGCGAGATTCCCACGTATCCGATATTATATCAAATGGTTCAACGGGTAAATCGAGGATATGAAATGGTGAGAGAGATATATATGTATCAGTATAGGTATGTACGAAAATCATATCAGCATTGAATCCATGAAATTATGAGTTCAAGATTAATTATGTGAATGAATGTAAATGTTAACTTTGATATTAAATGGTTTTATAGTATATTATGTTTGTATTACTTGATTGGTGAATAAATGGTAAGTTTTACTTATTAACTATAAAAGCTTACTAAGCTTTATAGCTTACTTCATTTATTTTTCCGTGTTTTATAGTGATTATCGAAGCTTGCTCGGATTTGGGAGTCGTCGGAGATCTTATCACACTATCAAGCTTTTATTTTGGTACTTTTGAACTTGTGTAATTTGTTATATGGCATGTATAGGAGTTGTGGTTAATTTGGTCTATAGCTTGGTAGTAGATTTAGCCATTTGATTTGGCTTGTAAATGATGAATGCTTGTTTATGTGTATAGCCATATAATTGTGCTTATTTTGGCATGCTTGGTGATATATATCTATATTTTTGGAAATGGCCTATGTTATGTGATTGGTAATTGCTAGGTGAATGATTGTTGTGAATTGGTATGTTGAATACCAAATGGTTGAAATTTGGAGATGTGGCATGCTTGTGATTTTAGGTAAGATTATGTATATATGAAGTTAACAATTAGGTGATTTGTGAATATGAAATTGGTATGTTTTGAATAGGTAAATTATGATGTTATGAACATTATAGTTCTTGGTATGGAATTAGCATGAATTAGGCTTGGTTGAAATTGGTTTGAATGCCTATTTATGCCATGTTATATGCCATTTGGTTTGTGTAGGTAAATGCAAGATTAGGTGAGAAAGATGGCTTGGAAAATAGCCTATTTTTGTCCATATGGGTAAAGACACGAGCGTGTGTCTCAGTTGTGTGTGACACACGGTCAGGTGACACGGCCGCGTGTCCCTGGTGTTTAATTAGAAACCAAATCAGTATCCTTCACTCGGCCCAGCACACGAGCGTTTGACTTGGCCGTGTGGCATAAGTCAGTATACCCTACAGTTTTGGCACGGCCTAGCACACGGCCTGGCACACGGGCGTGTGAGGCCATTTCGAAGGGTACACGAGCTAGTCACACGGGCGTGTGGTTGGTCGTGTGACCCAAGTCAGAGAGTTACACGGGGTCAGAAATGGGCTGGGACACGGCCATGTGATCCTATTTTGAATGTCCACACGGCCTATGACACGGGCGTGTCTTTGGCCGTGTGAGACACACGGCCGGGCTACACAGGCGTGTGTCCCTTGTATTTTGAAAAATTTTCTATGTTTTCCAAAAATTTCCTAAGTTATCGGTTTAGTCCCGAACCACTTTTAATGCATGACTTGGGCCTCGTAGACTCGTATTAGGGACTGTATGATTGATTGTGAATGACTTTTATTCGGGAATGGAAAATGTATGTTATATTTATGATTGTTTATGAAATAAGTCTGATAATGCTCCGTAACCCTATTCCAGCAATGGATACGAGTTAGGGGTGTTACACAAACTGTTGGAAAATTCGTCCAAGATGATGCTGGCTAAATAGAAAGGAAGCAATGCTACAAACATGCTGCCAAGAAATCCACCCAATCCAAATAGAGTAACCACAATTGAATCCAAGCTTTTTTTTTTCTCTTTCATTTTATACTATATGTTTCATGCATTCATATTTATTTGTCATGGTATTTTTATAGTTTATAGTTGTTGTTTTTGCATTTTTCCATATTTCATTGTTCATGCATTGAGCACAATGCATCCCTTAGGTTTGGGTGTGTGTTGTGTTATAAATATAGTATACTATAGATAGATGCATTTTGTCATTCATTTTGCCATTACATACAAATGCCAAATACATGCTAAACTATGATGAGTATATTGATATTGTTGTTGTTCGATGAAGATAATAACTCTTCGACTAATTCAGAAAATTGTGGAAGTTGATTAAGCATGCTTATCTTAGGATAGTTGTTTGAAAATTGATTCCTAAAAGTAGAACAACTTAGGTATCAATGCAATTAAGTCTGTAGTAGGATTCTTTTAATGCATCTAGAATTTCTTAATCCTAAATTCAATACTTTGGTTATAAATGATAAGGAATACCTTAGCAATAGATTTACACTCCAATGTTTGAAATTTTTGAGTAGGTCAGTAATGCTTTGTTTGCTCCATCATATTATTGATCAGAAAATGACCTTAAAGAAGAGTAAAAAAATCAATTTAATAATAATTTAGGGACACTCTACTGTAGTAATAGGCTGATTAGCTAAGGAGGTAGTTGTTTGCTATATCCATCTATTTAGTTAAAAGCCTTAGCTTTATGAGTGAAATACATTCAAATTGTGGCATGATATACTACCTGGTAATTTATTGTATGCTCCATTCAGATTGTCAAGTAAAGAAATCATGTGAAAAGATGAATTCCTTATAGAAAATAATATTTGTGATTAAAATTTTGAAATGATTGAATAAGTGAGAATAGTGAAATTGAGTTTAGAGGAAAGATATTTTAAATATATTAAGAGAGGTCTGCTATATTCAGAATTGCATAATTATTTAGGAACTTTTATTTTTAGGAAACATTTTCTGCATTTCTTTTGCTAAAGCTTATAAAACTCGAACCAATTTATTTTGTTATTTAGAAGACGGCTGAGAATGGATGTATTAAATACACTTCACATGGTTCAACAGTGCAAATGGTAACTGTGTGTTTTGGCAAATATTCATGCATTCATGCATACTCATATACATTTTGCTCAAGGACAAGCAATAATTCAGGTTTGGGGAGTGATAACTCTTGAAAAGAGTTATGTTTCAAGCCTCTAGATTGGGTTAATTGTTTGTAATTAAGCAAATATGTTTGCATTTTTAGATATTTTTATAACATTACATAACAAAGCTTGGACTTTGCTATACATGTTATTATTTGTTACTTCTATTATTGGGGGAAAAAAGGTGTTGCTTGTGGTTGGCAGCAAGTGCAGTGTAACGTCCCAAAATTTTAATTTTTGATTTTGTGTTTGTGTGACACACAATGTCTATCTGCTTCAGTGGTTATGTGTTCTGGGTGTGTGTGTGAGGTCCCAAGTTCAAGCCTTGACTTGGGAAAATTTTGGTATTTTTATGAATAAAGCCATATCTCTGGTCAGTAGGCTTATAGTTAAAAGTTGGTAAAAGTATATCAGAATGGGCCTGCTGGTCTGGTGGCTAAGGTGTGTGTTGGCGTGTGGGAGGTCTGGAGTTCAAGTCCCTGTGCGAGCAAGGGAATTATTTTTGTTGCATGGCCGTGACACTTGGTGGAGTCCTAGTCAAATTGAAATTTTGAGTAGTGGAGTTGTTATGGGAGGTTAGGGAGAGAATTAAGGAGATGAGTTACCAGATTTTTAGGCATTATCTTTTTATTTAGTTTTTTTTTTCAAATTTCGGACTCTTTTCCACCTTTTTGACATTTTCTCTCTTCTCCCCCACTCTCAATTTTCAGTTTTCCTCTTTTTTCTAAATAATAAATCCTTGCTGCCGAATTTCCTTTGAGTTCCCCTTCCGTTTTCTTTGTCTTTCTTCATCTTTTCCCCTTTGTGCAAGCATGCAATTGTGTTGTACGGTAAGGTTCCGTTTTATAAAACTCGAATCTTAGTCTGGATAAGGGATTAAGGGGTGTTTTGTTGACTATTTAGGAGTCAATCGTGGGGCTGGAATTAACGTTCGTCGATTTGACTCGAAGTGGCTATCGTTTGGTAAGCGTATAAGGTAGGCGTTTTCTTGTGTTGTTTGGGCGAGTGGTTTTCGCTTTGAATTCGTTCTTAACTTTGTTGAACTCTTCGTTAATGAGGAATGGTTATTTTTACAGCAGCGAACCGTTTCGGTTGCTATCTCCCTCGTGTTGAGTAGGGGTGGAATTGTGCGAAGTTAGAAGGTAAGTGATGAACGGAAAAGCTTAGATCTTTTGGTACGTGAATACGGTTTAATCTTAGTTTAAGACCGATTCTAAAGTTGGGATTGTCGATTATAGGTTTTTGGTGATCTCGAGATTGCGTAAGCAGTGAAAATGATACAGGTGTGTACCCGAAACGCAGAAAACGAATTTAGCAAAAAAAGCCAAAATTGGTTGCTGTCGAGAAATAAGAGAAATGAGAGAAAATGATGCAAAATATTGTAGAGAGGAAATAAGGTTGTTATAAACTTGGAAATCAACATTTTGCACTAAAATAGTTTTGGACAGCAGTAGTAGTCTAACTTTAAAAAATCATCAAAAATGGTGGAAATTGAGTTAGAGGTTGAATAAAATATGAAATTAAATTTTAGTTAGTCTAGTTTTTCATGGAAAAAACAGTGTAAGCAATGGAATTGTAAATTATGAGAATTAATAAATTTTGTAAGATAAGGTCAGAATGAGTTCAAGTTCCCTTGTTCTGAATTAGGAAAAAAATAAAAAATTGTAAAAAAATAATTAGGGGCTTAAATTTCTATGTTTAAATTATTAATGAGTCTATTTTCAAGATAAACAAACGGAAACATCATCTAAATTCTGTACTAAGAGATAAATAATTTTTAGTACGGAAAGGATGAAGCTGCCAAACAGCAGAATAGGGATAAATTTAAAGATTTTACTGTACTTATTTGATAAACTATAAATTCTGAAAACTTTATGATAGAAAGGTATTTGAGTCTAGTTTCAAAAACATCAAGAGAATATTAATTTGGAATTCTGTAGCTCAAGATATAAATAATTTAGTGACAATGACTAAAGTAGACAGCTTTGAATGAACATATAAGTAAATAGTGAAAACATATATGAATATCTATCTAACATGTGTTACATTAAAAATGGATCACACGGCCAAGGCCAATTTGGGCCGAGTGGGCCACACGGGCAGATCACATGGGTGCGTGAGCCCATTTGTATCGAAATGTTTCTAAGGTTGCACGGGTCGCCCAAGTCGACTATGAATCTACTGTAGGGTCGATAAGCGCTACTTAGACCCCTAAATGTGTGAAACTGACTGAATGATATCTGTATTGAGCATATTAATCTCTGAACTGAATATATGTACTGAAATTGCATAATAGCATATCATCCATTTTATGTTGCATTGCATTGGGTTGGGGGTTGTTATTCGAAGGAAGTGTACTGAAAGACTTTAAGCCTAATTTACTGGCAGCTCAGCTGTAAACTACTATTTTGTGCCGCATTCGGTACTACTTGGAGTGTAGGGATGGGTGGGTTGATTATATCCCCTACATGGAGTGTAGGGTTGGACGGAGATGGTGTGTAGAGGCTGGTTGGGTAGGATTTTGCTACTGCATAAATGTTACTGCTATTGATTCTGTGATGGGCTAAAGCCCTACTGCATTTTTGAAACTGTACTGAGATGGGCTAAGGCCCAAGCATCACATCGATCTTTGAAAAGGGCTTAGGCCCAAGACGTTCAAATGTGTGCGTGAATACTTGATTGTTTGTTTGTTTCTGCGGGATTACATCAGTAACACCCCAAACCCGGCCTATACGTTACGACCAGATCTGGCATGTCACATGGAATGGTTGTTAAAGAGTTTTCGCGTTCGTTAGAAACTCCAATTTTTGGTGCTTCTAAAAGTTAGCATTTGCTTTTATGAATTTCAAAAGTAAGAACAACGTTGCTTTTGTTACTAGTGATATTATTATTATTGCTATTTTGATTTTCTAAAAACTTGTGGAAAACAGAATTTAGATTCATTGAATTTTTGGAAAGGTGATATTTTGAAAACTATTCCGAAGTTTAAGAGAAACCAAAGTTTATAGGTTGTAAATTGTCCGTTAACATTTTGGAAAACAGTTATTAATATTTTAGAAAAATCCCGTATTGCACAATTAATACTGAGTAATAACCGAATTAAAAACTAAAACCAAAATAAAATCTCAGAGGCCTTATTACAGAACATAATCCCAAATTGAAATAAAATTTAAAGTAAAGTAAAACGTAATTTACTGAAGTAACGATGTATGGCCACCGTAGAGTCTGCCTCGGCTCCAAATCCTCAAAGCTAGGGATTACCTGCAAAATAAAGCAGATAGGTGAGTTATAAGAACTCAGTGTGTAATCCCCTAATCGGATATTAACTGGGCCTTAACCCTTACGGAATCAAAAATGGGCCTTAGCCCTTACGGAATCAAAAATGGGCTTTAGCCCTTACCAGAATAATAATACAGACAATGCATGCAATGCAACCCAGCCCAGCCTAGTAATCCATCCGCTACACACCACCCGTATCCATCCTAACACACCTGTGGGGATTTCTACAATCAACCCTCCATCCTCTACACACCTCGATGGCAGTCATGCTGCTCATCGCCGAAATTGTGGCTGAGCCACCCAATTATCGAAATATACGTGGCATAGCCACCGGACAAAATGTGGCAGAGTCACCGAAATATGTGGCAGAGCCAACGAAATACACTTCCCCGATCATCAATAGTCCAATCCCATGCAACATATCATGTCATAATAATATAGGGTATGCATGAACGTACTAGCATAGCAAATGATCAGATCACATACAATCATACTAAATCTACCCAAACGGATATAGTAGTAAATTTACTTACCTGGGTTATTCCCAGCTCACCTGCTAGGGGTATCACAATATCTTACCCATTTTGGGTAATTCGGCTTTTAGCTGACATACTGAATAATACGAAACAAACGAAATAAGGTGTGAGATTACACACCTGATTATATGGAGAATTAAACACTCCTGCTCACCGTCACCCTCACTATCACGAACAACTACGATCTGTCTATCCAAACTCGATGTCGCCTCTCTTCCACAACCCGGTGGGAAATCCCGAACGGCTGACACCCTACGCCGTTTGAACTTGGGAGAAGGGGCTATGGGTCCACTCCCCTTAGCCTCCCTTACTGACACCCCCTTAGACTGGTTATCACTAGCCTCCATGAAGAAAACTCGATCAATAAGGTACCACAGTGAAAACGGCGGTTGTCTAACAAGGGGTTTCGGCTCTTACCACCACTTCCCGAACCCGAATGATTAAAGAGCAGAGGAGAGAGTTGCTTGCTCCCTAAAATGATCTATCTTGATCAGTGAGGAACTGAACTTCCACAGATTTGGCTCGTGATTACAGACGATTTGAACAAGGAAGAAGTGAACAACTTCGGCTTCTACGAAGGAACAAACACGATTCAAGGTGGAGGGGTATTCAGATTCGGCCTAAAAGAAAGAAAGGAGTTAAGAGATAGATGTTTTTGGTTCTTTAAGAGAGAAGAGAGAAAAGAGATAGAAGAAACATAATAAAAGAAAGTTAACACACTACCTTCAACTAGAAAAAGAACCGATAGGAGAGGAGATTCGGCAATCAGGGAGATAAACTCAAGAACCAAGCTCGGCAATGGAGGAAAGACTAGACAAGAACAAAAAAGAGTAGGGGTTTCGGCAAAGAAGTGGTTGCTAATAACAATTGAAAAGAATCGAGCTTGAAAAATTAAGAAGACGAAAGAATAGCAAGTTAAAGTTTCGGCAAAAGATACTTTTGAGAGAAAAGAAGGAAAAAGAAAGAAAAAGTGCAAAGAGAGAACGAAAATGTGCTAAATGAGAAAGACCCCAAAAATGCTCTAGCCGAAATTGTAAAACAAAGACTCTCTCAAAAATGCACTTTTCCAAACGACACCTCCCTCAACTAGCCGAATTTTCACCCCCTCCTAAGTTCCCATTTTCGGCCAACTATCACCAAACTCTCACTCCCTTGATTTGCTCATCAACTTGCTCCTCAATCCACTCCCCATCATCCATTTGAACTAGTTGACAAATTCAAATCTTCACCTGGTAGAGTCCCATACCAACTCCACCTCTTCTCACCTTGAGCACAAAATAAAAACCTTATTTTGTAACATGTGGGATTCGAACACTGTAACACCCCAAACCCGGCCCATACGCCACGGCCGAATTTAGAATGCCACTGCGGAAAACGTTTGAAAAATATTTTGACTTAGAGTGAAAACATAAAAATTTATTGTCTTAAATAAAACATTGTATATTTATAAATCCAAATAAAATCAAGTTGTTACAAATCCTTCGATTTGTAATTTTAACATATATCTTTAAGATATGAGTTGCTAAAAATAAAACATATCCAAATAATAAAATTTGTTAATCCACTTTAAAACATAATAATAAACTTCAAAACCTTTTAAGTGGCCCTTATTACAATAACCAAATATTCGCAAATTCAAAAATATGTATAATATATATAAAATAAGGAAAATAACTTCTGCATGGGCCACCTCGTATCCACTCCAACTCGGTCCAAGCTTTATGCATCACCTGTAAGGTTTGAGAAAAATTGGGTGAGTCACACAGACTCGGTGCATAGTTATTACACATGTCCCCACATATGGGCTTGGCCCATATCCACACAATCCACATGCAAAATTATGCAAAATGAAGCCCAACCCAACCTAGTTCCATCCATTACACCAACCTCGGCACACCGCGCCCCCAAGGCCGTGTGGCTAATCCACCGATCACCTAAGTGATCCCACATAACTTACCTCGGCGGACTTGTCGCTCAAGGCCGTGGCTAAGCCACCCCGGTCACATAAGTGATCCCACATATCAATTAATCCACGGTGATGCACACGACTATCAACCGCCGAGATGGGCACCTAGCCAACACCTCCCTTGATGAAGCACATAGCTAACATCAAGCGCCAATGTAGCACAAGGCTAACATCGGACCACGTACATAAAGTACACCCTTTCCTTCGATAGTCACATCCCAAGTCCCATGCATATATATATGTGTATCATGGCAACATATCACTTGAACAATAATGCATCACATGCCATCACATTTCATATATTCATCAATGATCATTTAATATCGTAATTCACTGACCTGAGTATTCGATCACCCACCACGGGTATTCACAATCTTAGCCCTTAATTCGGCTACCATTAACATCAAATCACATATACATAAATATAACACATACACACAATCAAGAGACAGTGCGATAACTACGCACCTGCTTTGGCACAGTTTACTCAATCCCGAAACTCTCTTATTCCAGTCGATTTGTTCCTAAGAACCAAAGTCAGAAATCGGTCATCACTTAAACTCATACAATGGCCTATGGCCGAATACTACAAATCACCTACTTTGCTTAACTAAATCCCGAATCACCACATAACACTTACCTTGATGAATTAAATTCTTACAATCCACCTTAAGGCTCCTTACCGTTGGCTACACAAAAGAAACACAATATTATGACTCTACATACATTTGGCCAAAAATAATACTAAAAGGAAGTAGAAGATTCGGCTATGGTGAAGAATTAGGGAGAGAATAATTTTGAAAGTCTCTTGTGGAAAACAAAGAGGAAAAGAATAATAGAAATGAGGAGTTTGGGTTTCGGGTTCTCAAGAATAGAAGATGAATCAAGGAAGAACTTTGAGTCAAAGTGTGTTCGGCAATAAGGGAAAAAGAGAAGAAATGGTCTTTGATGGTTTTGTAGTTTCGGTCACAAAAAAAAAAAGAAAGAAGAAGGAATGGACTTGAGGGAGAAAGAACAACTAAAAACCAAAATGGTCAAAACTCAAATGGCCAAAAGAAAAGAAAATGGTTACCTTTTGGCCAAAATACATTCGGCTAAGAGGAGAAAAAGATTAGAGAGAAACACAAAATAGCCAAAAGAAAGATGTGCTCATCTATCACTTAATTCTACCAAAAACTAGCACCATACCATACCAAAAGCTAACCAAAAATTTCAGCCATCCCCCCTAGCCCCTAATACCGTCCAAGTTCATGAACTCCAAAGCCAAAGTTTTCCACACAAAACTTTCCATAGCAATAACCTTACATTATGCCTTGTGTTCCCTCATCATTCCTTAATCAAAAATAATTCTTTTCCCCAAATTCAAGCTTACCTAAACTACTAACTATCTTGCCATAAAAATTAGTCCTCCTTATCCATAATGCCGTCCACATTCATGGACAAGTTGGTCATGCCAAACTTTCCAAAACCTCATCCCTTAATCCAAGCCTTATGTCCCCTTATCATACCATAACACCTTGATACCATACCATAAATAAGCACTTGCCTTATTCCTTAGTCTACTATCCATAAATGATAAAGTCCAACCTTATCTTAATTAGAGTTGACCAACACATGCCATACAATGCAAAAATAAAAGTCACCTTATTGTCATCCATGGGATTCGAACCTCTTCCCTCATACAATTACTCATGTGCCAACACCACTTTACTACTTGCTCACTTATGCTAACATTAAACACTTAAATTAACTTAAGCATCATAATCACTTGATCCACTTCACTAAATTCTCCATACTAAAAATTATTCTAAACCAATTAATTCCAAGCCTTCACAAGACTATATTAAGCACACAATAAAATCATACCTGAATTAACTCAAGCAACAATATGATACTCAAATTTTTCCTAAAGCCCAAGGCCCAATCGGCCCAATCCTATTAAGCCCAATTTCAGGATATTACAAACACTCTCCCCCGTCCATGCTCCCCTGTGTCACCAACCACTAGGCCACCTTGCTACTTGTGACATCCAGATACCAACAATTATTCTTAAGTCCTGCCTTCACTAGCTTACCCCACTGAAGTGCCCAAAACCAAAATTTTACCAGGGCTCAAACTCGACCCCAAGCCTCCCTAAGACCCCTAAACATCCTTAAATAACACACCAATCTAACATAACATGCAATTACACAAGTTTACAGACCCCTAGATTTTAGGATGTTACAGTTCTACCCCCCTTAAAGAAATTTTAGCCTCGAAATTTACCTGGTTAAAAGAGGTAGGGTATTGCTGTCGAATTGCATCCTCCGGTTCCCACGTGGCTTCTTCTGAACCATTATTACGCCATAATTCCTTGACTAGCGGAATGGACTTCCTCCCCAACACTTTAACATCCCGATCCAAAATCTGCACTGGTTCTTCTTTAAAAGACAGATCAGGTCTAACCTCGATTTCCTCCACCAGCACTATATGAGATGGGTCAGAACGGTAGCGCCTCAGCATTGAAACGTGGAATACATCATGTATCCAATTCAACTCCGGGGGTCACTCAAGCTAATAGGCGACCGGTCCCACACGTTTAACTGTCCGATAAAGCCCAATGAATCTGGGGCTCAACTTGCCCTTCCGTCCGAATCTCAAGATCTTCTTCCAGGGTGAGACCTTCAAGAAGACATAATCCCCCACTGTGAATTCTATCTCCTTGCGCTTCAGATCTGCATAGGACTTCTGTCTATCCGAAGCTTTTTTCAACTGACCCCGAATCAACTCAACCTTTTCCTCCGTCTCTGAAATCAATTCCGGACCCAACAACCGTCGCTCACCCAATTCTGTCCAACAAGTAGGGGTACGACACCTACGACCATATAACGCCTCGTAGGGTGCCATCTGAATCTTTGGATTGAAAATCGTTGTTGTCTGCGAATTCGACCAACGGCGAGTAATCTTCCCAACTACCCACGAAGTCAATCACACGGCCCACCAACATGTATTCCGAATATGAATTACCCTTTCCGTGACCATCGATGCATGTGGGTGGAACGTCAGCATCTTGAAATCTAACCTTGTACCCAAAGCTTCATGTAACTCTTTCCAAAACCGTGATGTAAATCTAGGGTCCTCATGCGATATGATAGACACTGGTACCCCATGCGATCACAATTTCTGCCACATACAGCTTGGCCAACTTCTGGAGTGAGTAGTCCATACGAACCGGTACGAAGTGGTCGGACTTAGTCAACCGATTAACGATCACCCACACCGAATCTTTCTTAGTAGGCGTCAGGGGTAACCCACTAACAAAGTCCATTGTTATTCTCTCCCACTTCCAAAGTGGAATCTTCACCGGTTGTAGCAACCTCGAAGGCAACTGATGTTCCGCCTTTACCTGCTGACAAGTCAAACACTTACTCAGAAAGTCGGTAACCTCACGTTTCAACCCTGGCGACCAATACTGCTCACGCAGGTCCTGATACATCTTGCTTCCACCGGGATGCATAGCGTATGGGCTACTATGCGCTTCCCGCAGAATCATCTGCCTTAACTTAGAGTCCTTCGGCATACAAATTCTTCCTCGAAAACATAGCACCCCTTCCCTGTTCAACCCAAAATCTACTGTCTCTCCCCTTTCCACTTGCTGAAGTCGAGAACTTAACATTTTGTCTAACAGTTGCTTCTCTTTAATCTGATCCACCCATGCCGGCTTTACTTGAAGCTCTGCTAACAAACTACCATCCTCATAAAGACTGAGATGAGCAAACATTGCTCTCAAGTCCGATATCACCTTACGACTTAACGTATCTGCCACTACGTTAGCCTTACCCGGGTGATACTCAATCGAGCAATCATAGTCCTTCAGCAACTCTATCCATCTTCGTTGTCTTAAATTCAACTCCTTCTAGGTAAGGAGATATTTAAGACTCTTATGGTCCGTATAAATAATCGACTTCTCCCCATACAGGTAATGTTTCCATATCTTCAGGGCGAATACTACTGCGTCCAACTCCAAGTCATGAGTAGGATAATTCACTTCATGTGGCCTTAGTTGACGAGATGCATACGCTACCACCTTCCCTTCTTGCATTAACACACAACCCAAACCTGTGTACGATGCATCACAATAGACGAAAAATTCCTTCCCAGCCTCAGGCTGAATCAACACTGGTGCCTCAGTCAGAATCTTCTTTAACTTCTCAAAACTTTTATGCTGTTAATCGGTCCAAACAAACGGTACTCCTTTTCGCAATAACTTGGTCAGAGGTGCAGCAATCAACGAGAACCCCTCAATGAACCTTCTGTAGTACCCAGCCAAACCCAGAAAACTTTGGATTTCTGATACTGACTTAGGTGGCTTCCAATCCAACACTGCTTCAACCTTCTGAGGATCAACCCTAATCCCTTCGGCAGAGACAACATTCCCTAAAAAGGTCACTTCCCTTAGCCAAAATTCGCACTTACCAAATTTTGCATACAGTTGCTTTTCTCTTAATATTTGCAGCACTACACGCAGATGTAAATCATGCTCCTCCTCTATTCTCGACTACACCAAAATGTTGTCTATGAATACTACCACAAACCGGTCTAGATAGGGTAGGAAGACCCGATTCATCATGTCCATAAAAGCGGCTGGTGCATTAGTCAATCCGAACGACATCACTAGAAACTCGTAATGCCCATATCAAGTTCGAAAAGTAGTCTTGTGAATATTCGTCTCTTTGACCCTTAATTGATGGTACCCCGACCTCAAATCTATCTTCGAGAAGACCGAAGCTCCTCGCAGCTTATCGAACAAATCATCAATCCTTGGTAGCGGGTATTTGTTCTTAATAGTCAACTTATTCAACTGACGATAATCAATGCACATACGCATCGACCCATCCTTTTTCTTCACGAACAAAATCGGTGCTCCCCACGGAGATACACTTGGTCGAATAAATCCGTGATCCAATAGATCTTGGATCTGAGCTTTTAGTTCTGGCAGCTCTTTCGGTGCCATTCTATAAGGAGCGATGGACACTGGAGCCGTTCCTGGAAGTAGCTCAATGCCAAACTCAACCTCACGATCCGGAGGCAACCTCGGAAGCTCTTCAGGAAAAACATTCGAGAACTCCTTCACAGTTCTGACATCTCCTACAGACAATTGCTTGGCATCAGATGTGCTGACGAAAGCTAGATACGCCTTACACCCTTTTCGCACCATCTTCTCTTCCTTTAATGCTGACATCACATGAGATAGATAATTTCTTCTTTCACCTATCACCACCACTTCCTCATCCTTTGGGGTCTTCAATATCATGCGCTTAGCGGCACAATCTAAGTTTGCACGATACTTAACTAACCAATCCATGCCCAAGATAAGGTCAAACTCGCCGAACGGCAGTTCCATCAAGTCTGCCGGGAAAACATTCCCTTGCACTTCTAAAGGCACATTCCTAAACAACTTGTTTACTACCACCGATTGTCCTAAAAGGGCTTACTACAGTCATTTCTCTAGCAGTAATCTCAGATTTAATGCTCAAAGTCCCAGATACAATACAGGCAACATATGAATGAGTTGATCCCATATCTATCAAAGCAGTAAATGGCACCACAAAAATAAGAAACGTATCGGTTATGATGTCCGGTGCGTCACCATCCTCTCGATGTCTAGCCGCATAAACCAGTCCAGGCTGTCTTGCATCTGCGTTACCCGCACCTCTGCCCGGTGCTCCACGACCTCGTCCAAACCCACTTCCACCTCTAGCCAGACCACGACCTCTCGGTGGCTGCTGACCACCTCACCCTGACTGTGCAAATCCCTGACCTACCGTCCACGCCCTAGCCAACTCCTATGGACAGTCCTTAATCATATGATCCCTAGACCCACACTTGAAACATCCACCCGTTCTTCTCCAACACTCCCCCAGATTTGTTCTCCCACACTGAGCACAAGGTCGTAACTGACCTACAGCAACTGGCATCACAGCTCGAGCTGGCCCATCTAACCTAGGCCTCTTTTGGAAACCCCCAAAAGAACCTAACGTCCCAAAACCCCTCTTATTCTTACCTCTATCCTTATCCCGATTCTGCCTCTCAGAATGTTTCACTTTTTCGGCAATTTTTACTTTCTTGACCAGAATGGCAAAGTCTCTTTCCCGCTGCGGAACTATCAGTACTCGCAGCTCGTCCCGCAGACCATCCTCGAACCGTACACAACGCTCATAATCGGTTGCAACAATACCTCGAGCGTAACGACTTAAGCGCAGGAACTCCGCCTCATATTCTGCCATGGATTTATTCCTTTGAACCAAATTCAGAAATGCCTTCCTCTGAGCGTCCACATAACTCGCCCCAACATACCTTCCCTAGAATGCTGTCTTAAAGAAGTCCCAGGTGATATGATCTGCTTGAGTGCCTTCTCTTACAGTGAGCCACCACTGGTATGCCTCATCTCGTAGGAGGGACACTGCTCCTTTCAATTTTTCCTCTGCTGTACAATCCAGGTCATCCATAATCTGCTCCACAGCCTCCAACCAGTACTCAGCTACATTTGGGGCTACACCAGAAATGCCCCTAAAAACCCCAGCTCCGTTTGCCCGGAGTCGCTCAAGAATAGATTTTCAGCCATCGACCACAGTACTTGCTCTCCGACAACTTTGCTCCAAAACTCGCAGCATAGCTTGGGACAAAGCATCGTCCCCTCCAGCTCGATCATGGGACCCCGTCTCGGTCACCGGTGATGTAGGTGCTTCCATTTCAGGCATGTGCCCAGATGCTTCAGACCCAACCCCAGCACTTCGGCCTCTACCTCGGCCACGTCTACCGCGTCCACGTCCTCTAGTGCTCATGTTTGCTGGATTGAATTAATCTGATTATAAATTTTATGAATCAGTATATAATTCCAGTGTTTATTAACAAATGTCTTATGAGAAGCAGATATAAGGGTTGTTTTCGCAGATCGAAATTCCTAATGTCACAGTCTCTATAGTCTTAGCTAACTCTAATAGTTTTTCTAAAATCACCTCATCACATTATTAAACAAAATCAAGAGACTTACGGATTTGGTGCCGGAGACTCGGGTGTCACACCTTCAAAGAGACATATATTATCATAACCATTTTTCAAACAAATTTTTGGAAAACATTTTCGTACCCATTCCACAGCCGAGTTTTGCAACCGGGCTCTGATACCACAAAATGTAACACCCCAAATCTGGCCTATACGTTACGACCAGATCTGGCATGTCACATGGAATGGTTGTTAAAGAGTTTTCGCGTTCGTTAGAAACTCCAAGTTTTGGTGCTTGTAAAAGTTAGCAATTGCTTTTATGACTTTCAAAAGTAAGAACAACGTTGCTTTTGTTACTAGTGATATTATTATTATTACTATTTTGATTTTCTAAAAACTTGTGTAAAGCAGAATTTAGATTCATTGAATTTTTGGAAAGGTGATATTTTGAAAATTATTCCGAAGTTTAAGAGAAACGAAAGTTTGTAGGTTGTAAATTGTCTGTTAACATTTTGGAAAACAGTTATTAATATTTTAGAAAAATCCCATATTGCACAATTAATACTGAGTAATAACCGAATTAAAAAATAAAACCAAAATAAAATCCCAGAAGCCCTATAACAGAACATAATCCCAAATTGAAATAAAATTTAAAGTAAAGTAAAACGTAATTTACTGAAGTAACGATGTATGGCCACCGTAGAGTCTGCCTCGGTTCCAAATCCTCAAAGCTAGGGATTACCTACAAAATTAAGCAGAGGGGTGAGTTATAAGAACTCAGTGTGTAATCCCCTAATCGGATATTAACTGGGCTTTAGCCCTTACGGAATAAAAAATGGGCCTTAGCCCTTACCAGTATAATAATACAGACAATGCATGCAATGCAACCCAGCCCAGCCTAGTAATCCATCCGCTACACACCACCCGTATCCATCCTAACACACCTGTCGGGATTTCTACAATTAACCCTCCATCCGCTACACACCTCGATGGTAGTCACGCTGCTCATCACCAAAATTGTGGCTGAGCCACCCGATTATCGAAATATATGTGGCATAGCCACGGGAAAAAATGTGACAGAGTCACCAAAATATGTGGCAGAGCCACTGAAATACACTTCCCCGATCATCAATAGTCTAATCCCATGCAACATATCATGTCATAATAATATAGGGTATGCATGAACGTACTAGCATAGCAAATAATCAGATCACATACAATCATACTAAATCTACCCAAACGGATATAGTAGTAAATTTACTTACCTGGGTTATTCCCAGCTCACCTGCTAGGGGTATCACAATAGCTTACCCATTTTGGGTAATTCGGCTTTTAGCCGACATACTGAATAATACGAAACAAATAAAATAAGGTGTGAGATTACACACCTGATTACGTGGAGAATTAAACACTCCTGCTCGCCGTCACCCTCACTATCACGAACAACTACGATCTGTCTATCCAAACTCGATGTCGCCTCTCTTCCACAACCCGGTGGGAAATCCCGAATGGCTGACACCCTACACCGTTTGAACATGGGAGTAGGGGCTACGGGTCCACTCCCCTTAGCCTCCCTTACTGACACCCCCTTAGACTGGTTATCACTAGCCTCCATGAAGAAAACTCGATCAGTAAGGTACCACAGTGAAAACGACGGTTGTCTAACAAAGGGTTTCGACTCTTACCACCACTTCCCGAACCCGAATGATTAAAGAGCAGAGGAGAGAGTTGCTTGCTCCCTAAAATGATCTATCTTGATCAGTGAGGAACTGAACTTCCACAGATTCGGCTCATGATTACAGACGATTTGAACAAGGAAGAAGTGAAGAACTTCGGCTTCCACGAAGGAACAAACACGATTCAAGGTGGAGGGGTATTCAGATTTGGCCTAAAAGAAAGAAAGGAGTTAAGGGATAGATGTTTTTAATTCTTTAAGAGAGAAGTGGGAAAGGAGATAGAAGAAACATAATAAAAGAATGTGAACACACTACCTTCAACTAGAAAAAGAACCGATAGGAGAGGAGATTCGGCAATCAGGGAGATAAACTCAAGAACCAAGCTCGACAATGGAGGAAAGACTAGACAAGAATAAAAAGGAGTAGGGGTTTCGGCAAAGAAGTGGTTGCTAATAACAATTGAAAAGAATCGAGCTTGAAAAATTGAGAAGACGAAAGAATAACAAGTTAAGGTTTCGGCAAAAGATACTTTTGAGAGAAAAGAAGGAAAAAGAAAGCAAAAGTGCAAAGAGAGAACGAAAATGTGCTAAATGAGAAAGACACCAAAAATGCTCTAACCGGAATTGTAAAACAAAGACTCTCTCAAAAATGCACTTTTCCAAACGGAACCTCCCTCAACTAGCCGAATTTTCACCCCCTCCCAAGTTCCTATTTTTGGCCAACTATCACCAAACTCTCACTCCCTTGACTTGCTCCTCAACTTGCTCCTCAATCCACTCCCCATCATCTATTTGAACTAGTTGACCAATTCAAATCTTCACCTGGTAGAGTCCCACACCAACTCCACCTCTTTTCACCTTGAGCACAAAATAAAAACCTTATTTTGTAGCATGTGAGATTCGAACACTCTCCCCCTTCTATGCTCCCCTGTGACGCCAACCACTAGGCCACCTTACTACTTGTGACATCCAGATACCAACAATTATTCTTAAGTCCTGCCTTCACTAGCTTACCCCACTAAAGTGCCCAAAACCAAAATTTTACCAGGGCTCAAACTCGACCCCAGACCTCCCTAAGACCCCTAAACGTCCTTAAATAACACACCAACCTAACATAACATGCAATTACACAAGTTTACAGACCCCTAGATTTTAGGATGTTACATACACACTGAGTTTACGTAAACTCACCCTTTTTTTTAATGCGCACAGGTAATCCCCAGACTTAGACAGATCGGTGCGACAGAGGACTCAGCAGTGACCACAGTAATTTTTGGACTTCGCGGTTTTCAATTTACGATTTATGATTTGATTATGATTGATTATTTATGTTGTAATTTATGGACCCCCTGGGACTTTGGTTTTATATTTATTTATTTTACTTTATGGATTTATACCTGCTGGTCATAGAAAATTCGGTTTTCAAAAAGTTAAAGTAATTTGTAAACCCATGATCACCTAGACTATTTTATTAAAGCTTCCGCAATGGGGGATGTTTCAAAATAAATGTTTTAAATGAATAAAGGTGACTTCCTAAGTTCTAACAAAGGTTTACTAAAGATAATAACATGGAATATTTTCATCGTAACAACGAGGTTTCAAAAACACTATCGTGTGACATTGCCAGATTCGGCCATAACGTCTAGGCCGGGTTTGGGGTGTTACATTTAGTGGTATCCGAGTCAGGTTACAAAACTCAGCTGTGGGTTATGGGTTTTATAAAAAAAAAAAGGGGGCTTTCAAAAAATTGATTGATTTCCAAATGATTTGAAATGTTTTTACTGAGTAAGTGGTACACCGAGTCTCCGGCGCCGATCCTATAAGTATTTTGAACTATGATTTGTTTTAAACTGAAACTATTATGGATAGTATATTCTGAAACTACTATAGGTAGTAAACTGTACTGAAAACACTCTAGTTAGTGTATACGGAAAATTGTAGAGAAAATGAAAACTGTAGTGAGACTATGATTTACGAAAACGAACTCTGAATAACTAATATTGTTTTACATAAAACATTTGTTAATAAATACTGGAACCGTAACTGATTCATAAAACTTTTAATACAGATAAATGTGATTAGACAATGAGCGCACGAGGTATCTGCGGACGGGGTACTAAAGGCCGAGGTAGAGGCCGCAGAGGAGCTCGAGCTAAGTCATCTTCACTGGGTAGCATACCGAATTTGGATATGCGTGAGACGCCAGTGTTGCCTGCTACTGAGACTGGGTCTCAAGATCGCATGGCTGGGGACAACACATTGTCCCAGGCTATGCTAAGGATTTTGGAGAGGGTCCTTGGGCCCAATACTGGATCTGGGGCTGAGGGTCAGTTACGGAACAACTCTGGTCCAATGGAGCTGAGCTCTTCAGGGGTATCACTGAAGTTGCCCCTAATGTGGCCGAGTATGAGTCCGAGTTCCTGCGGCTGAGCCGCTATGCGTGAGGTCTGGTGGCCTCTGAGTATGAGTGATGTATTCGTTTTGAGGATGGGCTCAGAGATAATTTGAGAGTCCTATAGCTCCGCAGAGGGAGCGTGATTATTCTGCACTGGTGGAGAAGGTCAAGATCGTCGAGGAGGTTAAGCGCACTGAGCCCCAGAACCGTTATCGCGAGAGGGGTAAGAACAAGAGGGATTCAGAGCCCTCGAGATCTGCAGAGCCTAAGAAAAGGCCGGCTGATTGGCCGTGAGAGTTGGGCCCCCTGTTGTTTGCTCTTGGGCAAAGAACCGTGTATTGATTGTGGTAGACGCCACCAGGGTGAGTGTTAGAAGAGGACTGGGGCGTGTCTAAGGTGTGGATCATTGGATCACCGTATCAGGGAGTGTTCACTAAGGGCTGATCAGATGCAAGCTCAGGGTACTGGTAATGCACAGCTACATAGGATAGTATAACAACCACCGAAAGGTCGTGGTCGGGCTAAGGGTGGTAATGGCATGGGTCGTGGGCAGAGAGCACCGGACAGAGGTAATGGACAGACTGAGGCGAGGCAGCCGGCTCTAGTATATGTTGCACGTCGCCGAGAGGATGGAGATGCTCCGGACATCATCACGGGTACGTTCCTTATTCATGATGTACCTTATATTGCGTTGATAGATATAGGATCCACTCACTCCTATATAGCCTGTAATGTGTCTAGAAACTTGGGGATTTCTTTTGAGAGCACTACGAGTGAGGTTACGGTATTGAGCCCGTTAGGGCAATCTGTTAGAGTTAGCAAACTGTATTGGGATGTTCCTTTAGAGGTACAAGAGGCAATCTTCCTGGCTGATTTGATGGAGCTTCAATTTGGGGAGTTTGACCTAATTCTGGGGATGGACTTGTTTGTCAAGCATCGTGTTAGCTTAGACTGTGCGACTAAGAGGGTCGTACTAAGGACTGAGGAGGATAAGGAGGTAGTCATGATTGGGGAACGCCGGAATTACTTATCTAATGTGTTCTCTGCACTGGTGGCAGAGAAGATGGTTCGTAAGGGATGTGAGGCATTGTTGGCCTACGTAAGTGTTTCAGATTCTGGGGATTCTACAGTTAAGGATATCAGAACGGTAAAAGATTTTCTGGACGTCTTTCCTAAGGAGCTACTGGGGTTACCTCTGAATCACGAGTTGGAATTTGGGATTGAGCTACTTCCAAATATAGCTCCGATATCCATTACTCCCTATCGAATGGCACTAAAGGAGCTTGTGGAGCTTAAGGCTCAGATTCAAGAGCTGTGCTATTGATTTCTGAGGCAGTTGGGAGGATTATCTACCGCTAGTGGAGTTCGCCTATAATAACAGTTTCCAGTCTAGCATCCAGATGGCACCTTACGAGGCACTGTATGGTTGTAAGTGTTGCACTCCTTTATGTTGGACTGAGTTGGGTGAGCGACGTGTTCTGGGTCCTGAGTTGGTTTTTGAGACAGAGGATAAGGTTAGACTGATTCGAGATCGACTGAAAGCGGATTCAAATAGACAGAAATCCTATGCGGACCTGAAGCGACGTGAGATTGAGTATTCAGTGGGAGACTTTGTATTCATTAAGGTCTTGCCATGGAAGAAGGAATTGAGGTTTGGTCGTAAGGGCAAGTTGAGCCCTAGGTTTATTGGACCTTACCGTATTTTGAAGCGAGTAGGATCAGTCGCTTATCAATTGGAGCTACCTCCTGAGTTGGATCATATCCATGACGTGTTCCACGTCTCGATATTGAGGCACTACCGCTCTGATCTTACTCACATCGTTTCCTTGATGAGATTGAGGTTAGGCCAGACTTGACCTTTGAGGAGGAGCCGGTTCAGATTCTAGATCGAGACATAAAAGTTCTGAGGAGGAAGTCTATCCCTTTGATGAAGGTTCTATGGCATAATCATAACACTGAGAAGGCTACGTGGGAGCCTGAGGATACAATGCGTCAGAAATATCCTCATCTGTTCTGACTGGGTAAATTTCGAGGACGAAATTTTATTTTAGGGGGTAGAATTGTAACGCCCCAAAATTTTAATTTTTTATTTCGTGTCTATGTGACACACAATGTCTATCTGCTTCAGTGGTTATGTGTTCTGGGTGTGTGTGTGAGGTCCCAAGTTCAAGCCTTGACTTGGGAAAATTTTGGTATTTTTATGAATAATGCCCTATCTCTGGTCAGTAGGCTTATAGTTAAAAATTGGTAAAAATATATCAGAATGGGCCTGCTGGTCTGGTGTCTAAGGTGTGTGTTGGCGTGTGGGAGGTCTGGAGTTCAAGTCCCTACGAGAGCAAGGGAATTATTTTTGTTGCTTGGCTATGTGGCGTAGTAGAGTCCTAGTCAAATTGAAATTTCGAGTAGTGGAGTTGTTGTGGGAGTTTAGGGAGAGAATTAAGGAGATGAGTTACTAGATTTTTAGGCATTATCTTTTTGTTTAGTTTTTTTTTTCAAATTTCGGACTCTTTTCCACCTTTTTGACGTTTTCTCTCTTCTTCCCCACTCTCAATTTTCGGTTTTCCTCTTTTTTCTAAATAATAAATCCTTGCTGCCGAATTTCCTTTGAATTCCCCTTCCATTTTCTTTGTCTTTCTTCATCTTTTTCCCTTTGTGCAAGCGTGCAATTGTGTTGTACGGTAAGGTTCCGTTTTATTAAACTCAAATGTTACTCTGGATAAGGGATTAAGGGGTGTTTTGTTGACTGTTTAGGAGTCGGTCGTGTGGCTGGAATTAACGTTCGTTGATTTGACTCGAAGTGGTGATCGTTTGGTAAGCGTATAAGGTAGGCGTTTTCTTGTGTTGTTTGGGCGAGTGGTTTTGGCTTTGAATTCGTTCTTAACTTTGTTGAACTCTTCGTTAATGAGGAATGGTTATTTTTACAGCAGCGAATCGTTTCGGTTGCTATCTTCCTCGTGTTGATTAGTGGTGGAATTATGCAAAGTTAGAAGGTAAGTGATGAACGAACAAGCTTAGACCTTTTGGTACGTAAATACGGTTTAATCTTAGTTTAAGACCGATTCTAAAGTTGGGATTGTCGATTATAGGTTTTTGGTAATCTCGGGATTACGTAAGCAGCGAAAACGATACAGGTGTGTACCCGAAACGCAAAAAATGGGATTCGGCAAAAAAAGCCGAAATTGCTTGCTGTCGAGAAATAAGAGAAAATGATGCGAAAAATTGTAGAGAAAGGAAATAAGGGTGTTATAAACTTGGAAATCAACATTTTGCACTGAAATAGTTTTGGACAGCAGCAATAGTCTAACTTTTAAAAATCATAAAAAATAGTGGAAATTGAGTTAGAGGTTGAATAAAATATGAAATTAAATTTTATTGAGTCTATTTTTTCATGGAAGAAACAGTGTAAGCAATGGAATTGCAAATTATGAGATATAATAAATTTTGTGAGACAAGGTCAGAATGATTTTGGGTTCCCCTGTTCTGACTTAGGAAAATCATAAAAAAATTTAAAAATATAATTAGGGCCTTAAATTTATATGTTTAAATCCTTAATGAGTCTATTTTCAAGAGAAATAAATAGAAACATCATCTAAATTCCGTACTAATAGATAAATAATTTTTAGTAAGGAAAGGATGAAGCTGTCAAATAGTAGAATAGGGATAATTTTAAAGATTTTACTGTACTTATTTGATAAACTATAAATTCTGAAAATTTTATGATAGAAAGGTATTTGATTCTAGTTTCAAAAACATCAAGCGGATCTTAATTTGGAATTCTGTAGCGCAAGATATAAATAATTTAGTGACAATGACTCAAGTAGACAGCTTTGAATGAACATATAAGTAAATAGTGAAAACATATATGAATATTTATCTAGCATGGGTTACATTAAAAATGGATCACACGACCAAGGCCAATTTGGGCCAAGTGGGCCACGGGCGTGTGGGCCCACATGGGCAGATCACATGGGCGTGTGAGCCCATTTTTACCGAAATGTTTCTAAGGTTGCACGGGTCGCCCAAGTCGATTTGTGAACCTCTTTGTAGGGTCGATGGCGCTACTTAGACCCCTAAATGTGTGAAATTGACTGAATGATATCTGTACTAAGCGTGTTAATATCTGAACTGAATATTTGTACTGAAATTGCATAATAGCATATCATCCATTGTATGTTGCATTGCATTGGGTTGGGGGTTGTTATTCGGAGGAAGTGTCTTGAAAGGCTTTAAGCCTAATTTATCGCGACTTAGCGCAAACTCTTCATTTTGTGCCGCATTCGGTACTACTTGGAGTATAGGGATGGGTGGGTTGATTATATCCCCACATGGAGTGTAGGGTTGGACGGAGATGGTGTGTAAAGGCTGGTTGGGTAGGATTTTGCTCTTTGCATAATCATTCTCGCTATTGATCTTTGTGATGGCTAAGGCCCTACTACATTTTTGACACTGTACTGAGATGGGCTAAGGCCCAAACCGTCACTGATACTGAAAAGGGCTTAGGCCTAAGACTGTTCAACTGTGCACCATGAATACTGATTGTTTGTTTGTTTCTGCGGGATTACACACTGAGTTTACGTAAACTCACCCTTTTTGTTTAATGTGCACAGGTAATCCCCAGACTTAGACGGATCAGTGTGAATGAGGACTTAGCGGTGACCACAGTAATTTTTGGACTTCATGGTTTTCAATTTACGATTTATGATTTGATTATTATTGATTATTTGGGTTGTAATTTAAAGACCCTCTAGTACTTTGGTTTTAAATTTGGGTTTTTATTTATTTATTTTACTTTATGAATTTATTCATGCTGGTCGTAGAAAATTCAGTTTTTAAAAAGTTAAAATAATTTCTAAACGCATGATCACCTAGACTGTTTTATTAAAGCTTCCGCAATGAGGGATGTTTCAAAACAAATGTTTTAAATGAATAAATACGACTTCCTAAATTCTAACAAAGTTTTACTAAAGATAACAACATGGAATGTTTTCATCGTAACAACGAGGTTTCAAAAACACTATCGTGTGACATTGCCAGATACGGCCATAACGTCTAGGCCTGGTTTGGGGTGTTACATGCAGGATGAAGAAGAGACGAGAAAAAGGATAGGAAAATGAAGTGAAATATTGCCATGACAAAATGTGGTTAGATTTCCAGCACGAATGCCATGGCAATTCCAGGAAGATGACGAAGCACTCAGTCCACGTCACTCTTAGTCAATTGTACTTGTACCAAATAAATCACCCTGAAAAAGAGGAAGCAAAAGGTGTTTGCTAAGAGGGAGGGACCTACCCTATAAAGAAGGAAAAAGAGAGGATCAGAGAGAGAAAAAATGGTTTTTATCTCTCTGCATCAGACTCTCATGAATTCTCAGAAAAAGAATGGAAAGGGTAGCAACTTACAGAATAAAAGAATTACATATGCCAAGAAGGGGAAGAGAAATCTGCCTTGGGTTTTGCATCAAATCTCATTATCAGAGTGAAAGCTGGAGTAGCGAAAGCTTCCTGCATTTTTGCTTTTATTTTTTGATTTGAATTTGTGATTCGTGAATTTAAACAATGATGTTGAATGGTTCTAAAATGAATTCTAATGTTCAACCCATGAACTAATTTTCTTTGGGTTGGAATTATTCTGGGTGAATTTTTATTAAATTTAATGGCCATGGTTTGATTTTGATTTGCATATTGTTTTATTTGGTTTGTGATTATTTTTAATACATACATTCAAGCTCTAGACATAGATGACTGTGTAGCATGTTATTAGATCTGATTTAATTCTAAAAAGATTACTTAGATTGGATTATAATCGGTTGATATAGGCAAGTATTTGAAATAATATTTGTAGAACTCTAGACATAGAAATTGCAATCTGTATAGGGAAAGAAAGAAAGATCTGGATATGATTCTTGAATTCTATAGACATACAGAAACTCAGAATGATAGCTCAAAGTCTGGCTCTCGAAAGAAGCAGACTACAGTAGTGATTCCCTGAGCAATAGAATGATCAAGATTTTTCCATGGCATTATTATGTTAAAGAAATAAACCCAAGTAATTCTAACCTTTATCATTCAACATTACAAACTCTTTCCCACTTATTCTTTGAGAATTGCCCCAGAATTTTAATTGCCCTAGCATATTTTTAGTCATAATTGATTTTCTTAATCCTTCATTACATCTATTTATCAATTAATCAGCTGTCCCTTTTTTGCACAGTTTAATTAATCAGTTTCATAGTAATAGCATAAACAATTATTTTAGTCAATTCCGATCCCTGTGGAGATGATACTCACTCATCACTTTATTACATCATTCAACGTGTATACTTGCACATTCGCATTACACATTCACACGCGAAAATTATTTAGTTGAAAACAAAGTTTGCTTACATTTTCTAAAATGAATACTTTGCAGCGAAAACTCTTAGATTGTTATGTTTTGGAATAACCAAGTTTATTTTGTTGAAATCAATTGTTTCGCAGGAAACTGAGATTTTCAATAAAACGTTTTTAACAGTATCATGCAAAAATAGAAAGTCATATCCCAAATATTACGAAACAATTAAATCCAAATTTAAATGAATTAAAAGAAACAAATTTATTTTAACTGAGCTCCTGTGGCACTGACCTGCCTAAGTCTGAGGATTACTTGAAAATATCAGTCAAATAGAATTTGAGTTTCGAAACTCAGTGCGCAACAAATAACTTAAACAGTTAATTTGTATCAGATCGATTTAGCATAATCAGAATCATATCAGAGCAGTACAAATATAGACATATATTTCTACTCTCATCCGCTACACACCATCTCCGACCATCTTGGACACCATATGGGGTATAAAACACCCATCCAACCCTACACACCGCTTAGTGTTAGTATGACACTTTTCAGAATATTTGCAGTAGAGCTGCCAATGTAATAGGCGAGTTATCGCCATTCACAGAAATACTTCCTCCACATAGCATAACCCATCCCGGACACAAATATAGATCAGAACAGAAATCAGATATGTTACAGTTATACATGCATAACATAACAGATACAAAGCATACATAGCATTCTTCGGGTTACTCATAGCCTATTACAAGGTTTACTTAATATATGACGTCTCAAATATACGAACAGATATAAAAATTTATACTAATAGATGATCGAATTTCATATTTTATACTCTATTTGATCACATACCGACCCCACGGTTGGGCTACGATCGATCAAAATGATGTTTACAGTCCTAGGAAAAAATTTAGAATTTTTGGCCCACAGGACCTAAATGGCCAGCCCGTGTGACCCACACGCCCGTGTGGTCAACACGACCCAAATAGCCCAGACTGTGTGACTCAGACGGTCCAGCAAACGGCTTGTCACATGACCATGTGTCACACACTGCCTACCACATGACCTACTCACGAGCCTAGCGGAACCTAAACGCACAATGAATACACCAATTCAATAACGAAAACGATGATTTGAAAGAAAAAATCCTCGATTTTTCTCCCAATAACAGAACCAACAAACTAAATCAAACCATCCAAAAACACACTTGAACCTTACCTCTAAACAACAACAATATAGCAAAAATTAAACAGCTGGAGGGTCCCCAATCGTTTCACGATCTTCACCTAAACGATTCGAATCAATTAGATAGCAAATAATATGAATTCTTCCACTACAACCACGAAATCCAAATCCCCAAAAATGCCCAATGAGAAATTCAAAAAAATATTTAAAAAGAGATAAATAAAGCTCACCTTTAAAGATCAATACCCACCAAATCGAAGCAACAGAATTCAAGGTTAATTGGAAATTGTAAAGAAAGGTAGTTGAGGAATTTAGCTAATAAGAATGGTGCAAGAACAGACAAAGGAATGGAAAGGAAAAACAAAAAACAAAAAGAGAAGAAAATCAAGAAACAGTACATGTGGGTAGCAACCAAAAAACAAAATACAAAACATGGGTATAGGGACGTTTGGAAAAAAAAAGAACCATGAAAAAAATCATAGGAAATCTAATGAGTATTTTTAGGGATAAAAATCCAAACACTATCCCACTACTAACCACTCCCCACATCTCAACATTGCAATTCCACCCAACCTCAATTACTTAACCGACACACCCACAAAGAAGCAAAAATATAACCATTTTGCATACCCAAAGATTCAAACCAGCAACCTCCAACCCACACCAAAAACACACAACCACTAAAACAAGTATTGACTAATAACTAAATTCAACAAATCAAATGTTTAAGACTATAGGGTGTTACATGTGACAACTTTTTAAAAGTTGCTTATGGAATAAAAAAATTCAGTATCAGTGTACCAAATACTCACTATTTAATTATTATTTTATTATGCTCTAAAAACAAATGGAATAAACCAAAACCTGCTTGTGGATTTTTTTACTGACAGTGTATAGGATAATTATCCATTAATAAATTATCAACATTATAAACAAACATATATTTAGTGTATTGTGTTTAAGTAAATATTTTTAAGATATTATATGTAATTTATGTGTCTGTAAGAAAATAACGAATACATTAAATTTTGACTTGTATGGAGCAGTGGTTAAAGTTTTTGTCAGACACTCATTTAATATGGATTCAAACGGGTTACCCCCATCCCCACCCCAATATTGTATCAAAAAAAGAAATTATATTAGTACTAGTATGGTTCCAGACCATGCTTTGTGTTTGGCTAATTATTTGTCTGTGTTAACTATAAAATAAAATTATGAATATTAATATTTTCTAAATCATTATACACTTTGTACATTTAGAATTAAGTTCTCCTACTTTTTATCTTTACAAATTTAGTCCATTTACTTTTCAAATTTAAAAATTCAAGTTCAATTGCTACCCCGTTAAAAATTTTCAATTAAATTCTTGACATTTTTAAATTTAAAAAAAAAAAAAACCATTTGCCCACCTCTAAGACCTTCGGGGTATTTAAATTATATGTAATCTCGTAACATTTAATCGAAAAGTTAATAGTATTTTGGACTAATTAATAACATTATAAAATTATAGAGACAAAATTATATTAGAAATTAAAGTATAAATATTAAACTTAAAGTTAGGCACAATAGAAGAACCAAAGTTGAAATTTAGCCATTTTTCAATAATGTCGAAGACAAAAAGCCTTACACACGTATCAACAAAAGTAAGATAGCTTCCTTATATATATATAAACTAGAAGTATATAAAATATGGGAATCATATTTATAATAAGCATAATTACATGTTATTATTTATTGTTATAAATATTACCTAAATTAAAAGTAATTTGGTTAAAGTTTATATGAGTCAAATATGTATAGATGCTCTAATAACTATTTTTTAATTGATGATGAGTTGATTAGAAATTAAGGTTAATGTGCAAAACTTATATATTAGAGTTATGGTCCCCAAATTAGATATACATAACTTCTTTAATATCCCATCTTTAGAAAAGAGAGAGTAACCTTCTCAAAATTACTTGTGTATTAATTTGAAAGATCAAAGCCATCAGATCAGAATATTTCAAGAAACCCATGGATTCAAGTACCTTCCACATTTAGATTTATTCTTAATGATTTGACTTGACAAATCCTAGTTTATAATTTGTTAAGTTTTATATCAGATATTATTTTATAGCTCTAACAAATAGCATCTGAGTCTCTTCATGTTGAATCATTGAGAACAAACTGATTATCTATTATTTTTGGATTGATTCGTATTTCAAATTTTATGGATTTGAATTTTGAGTTCAATGTTTTCGATCATACACATATTAAATCTTTTAGATTTACGTTAAAAGCTTAGGATTTAGTTTTTCAATTTTTTATTTTGGTGATTTTGAAATGGATGGATTCAGCCCTGATTTTCAAGAACCCTAGAAAAATTGTTTGCTTCTTTAATTTTTGTTCACACTTTGTCATGAATTTTTTAATATTATGTTTGGTGGGTTTCTTTAAGCATATATTTGTTGTAATACATCCATTATTGGCTTATCCTTGGATTCATGGTAGCCTAACAAGTTTTCGACTTAATTAATTTTGAGTGCTTTGTTTCTTGTTCCTTGCTTCACAATCTTTGAATAAACCCTCACATTTAGGCTTAAGAAAATAATTTCACAGAATTTTACACTAAAAGAATAAAATTTGAAATATTGGAGTATGTTACGGACCAATTATTATGCTAAGTTAATTATGGAAAGGGAATTGCTCCTGTTATTGTATGACCATATGGTAAGTTTTGGAGTTATATGTAGATGCAAAAAAAATTAATAATATTTTTATTATATACATATACATATCAATGAATTTAATGAAATAATGCATGATTTTATTTTGCATGAATTGAGATTGATTTTAAAGGTACGGTTATAAACATTAGTCGAATTGGTTTGATGGGCATTATTTTGATGTAAATTGATGTTTACCATGATATGTGTTTAAAGAATCTGATTTAAGTTTGGTTTTATAAATTTTGGTTTTAATTTTTATTATAAAAATTTTGATGCAAACTCATGATAATCATGAGTATTAAATTCAATCTTATAAAATTTGTTTTTGAATTTTATTATAAAAATTTAAAGGCTGCTTGTAATTCATCAAAAGTTAAGGTATTCGATATCTCATTCAGCAACGAAACAACCTTATTTTGGGTTATTGTTATGAACATTTTAAATTTGAATATTGGTATGTTTATATATATTTTAAAATAACTTAATTGAGATAATAAGTTGCCAAAGTGACATCTATTATTGAAATTACTTTGTTTTAAAATATAAAAGGTTGTGTGCATGTAACTTAAGCTACGTTAACATTGATCGGCCCAAAGGAAGGTCAATATTTAACAAAATTACATGTGCAACTGTGGTCATAAACATGTGACGATTATTTACTTTTACATGTGAGCAATAAATTAGCCCAAAGGAAGATTTATTATTCGACATGTTTTTATTCTCAGCCTTTGATTACTACAATAAGATATTACTTACAAGTTAATATTTTGTCCAAACATGAAATATAAATGGAGTGCCCGATATTTTGAGATAGGATTTACCTTTATTCAAATTATTTTGGTTTAAATTTGAAATATTTTAAAACAAATAAATTCATATTTTGGCTTTGGGATTTAATTAAGGATGTCTAATATTTTAAATAGATTAGTTGAAACAAAATGCCACCAAAGTGACCTCTTTTGCCTAGATTAGTTTATTTAAAATATCAAGATAATTATATGTTTTTATGATTCATACGTTTATTAATTGACCCAAAGGTGAGTTAATATTTGGTAGAATTTCAACGACATCTGTGGTGATAAATGTGTGACAATTATAAAGTACTTTATGTGAGCAATAAGTTAGTCCAAAGATTGATTTATTGTTTGACATAATTTATTATCAATGTTTAATTGCTACAATAAGAGTATCACCTTACTGTTAATACTATTGTCCAAAGACTTGATATTAATGTTGTGTTTTGTATCTTAAGATGGGATTAGCCACTATTTTGAATTTATTGTTTACTTATCAATATTCATGTGAGCTTATTTTTATCTACTTTGTTCTATATTCAGCTAGTTCATCTTTTGCTGCCACAATATCTGCTAATATAAATTCTATACTCATACTTATTAGGATTAATTTCAAGGAATGAAAAAGGCACTTACTTATAGTGCTTGGTTGTATGAGCATAGACCTTGCACTAAGGGAAGTACAACCTGCATCTCTCACTGCAGCAAGCACTCTTGATGCTAAAAGGGATTTTAAGAGGTGAGATCATTCAAACTGCACGAGTTTAATGATCATGAGCACATAATTTCAGAAGCATTTAGGGGCACAAAATTCGAAGAGATTACTCAGGCTAAGGATTTCTTTGACGAAATTGAGAAATGCTTTGTCAAAAATGATATAGTTGATGTAACACCCCAAAACCCGGCCTAGAAGTTTCAACCGGATTTCGGAGGTCACATTGGCCACTGAAATGACCTAAAACAAATAGATGATTAAAATTCTGACTTCCTTTTTCGAGAATCATTTTCCTTTCATGTTTTACAAAAATACGTAGTTATCCTTTTTTACATACCAAATATTAGTTTTCTCGTAGCTTAAACAAGTTAAAAGGCAATTTACTAAATCCCTAATCAGTTTGCAAATATTTCAGAATAAACAAATTGATAGCAGAAGTTCCAAAACTAGTGTTACAACGGGAAATCTGTCAATTTTACTAATTGAAAACTATAGAATTAACACTTAAAAACTTGAACACCTATTAAAGCAAAATAGTCTCAAAACCAGTGACATGCAAAAAAATCTTAATTTAAGCTCAAAACCAAAATAAAACCATACCACGGTTCTTATAAAAATTAATTACAGTCTAAAAGAATTCAGTTTATTAAAACTTACGAAAGTCTTTTTTTTAATCAAACCAAAACATGTCAATCCGAGACCTCCAACTTGCAGAGTCCAACACCTAACCTCGTGAATTATTTGAAAATAGTAAACTAAATGGGTGAACTACAAAGCTCAGTGTGAGTCCAAAACAGAAGTAATTAAACAGAGTCGAACAGTTGATCATACATACAAGTATCAAAGTCAAGTCATACGCAAAGGTCACATTAGATTGAATTATCATATCACTAAACTTCTAAACAAATATAAAAAATGTATTCATATGAATTTGCTCCAGCATACACTAACCAGGATCAAATCGTAATCAAACATCACATCAGAGTAGAGCACCACATTACTTATACAATAACAAATATGCAAATTTTATTCATATGTAACATGGCCCAAGACCCCACCTATGCAGCCGCTACACACCAACTCCATCATCCATCACACACCAATAAGGGTATTCTAGACCCTTTCCAACCTCTACACACCATTATTTGACTTATGATGGACCCATCGAACCGAATCGTTTAATACAGAACCACACCATCATTAAATGAATAAGGAGTAAAAACTGCAAAAATAAGACCACACAATCGTATGCCCAGGCCGTCGGAAATGCTTAGACCGTCTGATAGGGATACACAACTGTGTGGCTAAAAGACACGTCTGTTTAATTGAGATACACAACGGTGTGGGTAGATCGTGTAACTCTTTGACCTTGTGTGACAAAATTCACAAAATAGAAGCACGCAAGATACAACCATGTGGCATAGAGACACACCCGTGTGACTGAGATACACACTCCTGTGCGATCGATAATTTTTTTCCTAACAGGGGTCACACAGCTGTATAGGCAGCTTGTGTGACCCACTCCAAGCTATGTGACAGGAAATTACCCTAACTTTTTAAGTAGCACACACCCGTGTTGCTGCCCATGTGGTCCAAAAACCACACCAAAATCTGCTACGAATCACGAAAATCAGCATAAAATTTACCTCTAATTACTATTGTTTAAGAAACACACCTTAAAATGTGATTTCCAAGCACCAATAAGTAATCGATTCGCCTTTACGCTACCGACTTGAAAACTTAACATCATATACGTACAATACCTATAATAATTTAATCATAATGAAACTACAAAAATCGAATAAAAGTTTATCTAAAACTCAAGCAAGCAACACTTACATTATGCTCGCTTCAAATCCTTGATTGAACAAAGAACAAGGCAAACAAATGATACCTTTGAGAGCAGTAATTAATAATACTGTAGAAAGCAAAAAGAGGAAGAAGAAAATGAAGAACAAAAGAGAAAGAAAGAAAACCAAAATCTAAAATTTGGAAGAGAGAGGGACTAACGTGAGAGAAATAGTGGAGAACGTGAGAGGATTTTTAAGGATTTTCTTATTTCCAAAAATTAAAATTAAAATAGATAAAAATAAAATTTAATAAAACTTTAACCTATCAGATTTTTTTCAGAGTTGAGAACAAAAGTAATAAAAATAATTTCCACTAAGCACACGCGAGGGTTTGAACATGAGACCTAAGGAGAAACTGACTCCCTACCACTAAACCAACAGGCTCATTCTATTCCTAATACGTAGAAACCAACTTAAAGGTCCATCTGAACCACTAACACAACCAGCAAACTTTAATTCTTCTAACCCTAATTTTGGGGTGTGACTGTTGAGATAACATCACTTTTGACTTCTTTGATATTTTTGAAGTATAAGGGCCAAAGAAACGTGAGGGGTACATTATGAAGATGTTTCATGTTGCATCAAGACTTAAGACACTTAAGATCGAGCTTTCTAAGGAATTTCTTGTTCTTATGGTTTTGGAATCGCTTCCTGTACAGTTTAACTAATTTAAAATTAGTTACAACTGTCAAAAGAAGAAATAGACTCTAAATGAGCTCATTTTTCATTGTGTGCAAGAGGAAGAAAGATTGAAACATGATAAGTCTGAAAGTGTTCATTTGGCCAGTGCCTCTAAAGACAGTAGCTTAAATTTTAAATAGAGTATCAACTAAAGCAGCTGCAAAAACACCTTATGAGGTTTGGACAGGTTGAAAGCCTAGTCTAAAGCACTTACACGTTTGGGGATGTCCAGTTGAGGCAAGACTTTATAGACCACATGAAAAGAAATCAGACTCTAAAATAGTGAGCATCCACCTTATTGGTTATTCTGAGTGATCTAGGTGCTATAAGTTTTATGATCTCACAATTAGGAATATTTTTGAGACGGGAGCCGCAACATTTGTTTAGAATGTTGAGTTTGGAGGGAGAAATAAGGTTAAAGACATTTCTTTTGAGGAGGAATTGGATTCTAATTCAGTTTCTGCTATCACTTTTGACGATGCTCATGTTCTCATACCTATCATTGATCAAGAAGTGAATCCAAAATCTCAACAAGAAAATGTTGAACAACTCTCTATTCAAGATGAGGTAATTGTTCCAGAAGAACAAACTCAACAACCTCAAGAACAAGTGTCATTAATGAGGTCCACGAGAGAGAAGAGAAATGTTATTTTAGATGATTATGTTGTATTTATCCAAGAACATAGGATGAGAATGGAATGATAGAAGATGATCGAATCAACTTTCGTTAGCCCATGAAACGTTCTAATTCTCAACAGTGGATTGATGTCATACAAGAAGAGTATAAATATATGCAAGATAATAAAGTTTGGGAACTTGTCCCATTACCTGAAGGTGCAAAACCAATTTGTTGTAAATATATATTTAAAACCAAGAGGGATGCAAATGTGGAAAGGTATAAGGCGAGTCTTGTAGCTAAAAGATATACTCAGAAAGAGGACATTAATTTTACATAGACTTTTTCTATAGTTTCATCGAAAGACTCTTTTAGGACAATCATGACGTTTTTTGCTCATCATGATCTTGAGTTACATCAAATGGATGTTAAGACTACATTTCTCAATGGCGACATTGAAGAAACAATTTATATGGTGCAACTAGAAAACTTTGAGTCAGGAGACCCAAAGAATATGGTTTACAAATTAACTCATCTATAGACTCAAACAAGTTTCTCATCAATTGTACCACAAGTTTCATTAAGTAATTGTCTAGTTCGATTTTGAATTGAATATTGTTGATGATTGTGTGTATCACAAATTTAGTGGGAGTAAGTATATACTCTTGGTTCTATATGTCGAAGACATTCTGCTTACCCCTAATGATATAGGCTTATTGCACGAAACCAATAATTTTTTTATCTAAGCATTTTGAGATGAAAGATCTTGGGGACGCCTCTTTTGTTTTAGGAATTCAGATGCATTGAGACCGATCTTAGGGTATTCTTGGATTGTCATAAAAGAGCTATATCAATAAAGTACTCAAAAGGTTTGACATGAAAGGTTGTAGACTCGGTGACACCCCTATTGCTAAAGGAGACAAATTTAATCTTACTCAATACCTTAAAAGTAACCTTGAAAATTAGGAAATGCAAAAGATTCCCTATGCATCAACTTTTGGGAGTCTAATGTATGCTCAAGTATGTACGCGTCCAGATATTGTGTACATTATTGGGATGTTAGATAGACATTTAAGCAACCCTGGTAGGAACCATTGGATAGCAACCAAGAGGGTTATGATGTATCTTCAGAGAACAAAAGATTACATGCTCACATATCGGAGGTCTGATAAGTTAGAGATCATCAGGCATACAAACTCCGATTTTGATGGAATATTGATGCAAAATTGTCACTAGGGTGAAAATTGTGACAATAATTTGTAGTCCTATATTCCAATAACAACAGGAGCACATCAAAGCCAAAGCACATAGAATTTAAGTTCTTGGTCGTTAAAGTAAAAGTTCAAAGTGGTTAGGTGCCAATAAAGCATATTGAGACAAACTCCATGATTGCGGACCTGCTTACTAAAAGACTACACTCAAGGTTTTATAACAGCGCACTGCTCATATAGGTATAATGTCAT
Source organism: Gossypium sturtianum (assembly GCA_025698515.1). Taxonomy (NCBI): domain Eukaryota; kingdom Viridiplantae; phylum Streptophyta; class Magnoliopsida; order Malvales; family Malvaceae; genus Gossypium; species Gossypium sturtianum. The sequence continues at coordinate 123,525,954 of CM046952.1, forward strand.
TCCAGGATATTCAGTTTTAGTGGGAGTTTGTATTTATAATTTCTTTTCTGTTATATACAAATTTTCGATTATTTTGACTTAAGGTTATTTTCTGCAAAAATAAACTTTATTTGGTTTATTCACACTCTGATTTTAGTAAGGTTTTATCTCACTGAGGCTAAGGAGGACCAGTTGGAAATGGACATGTTTAGATCACATTGCATGTAATTTCCATGCTACACATCCATACTTGATCTATGTCATTTGGTTGTGTTAATATACGTTATCAGGGATGGATTTAGTTACAATATATGTAACGAAAGTCACATTGGTTCTATGTTAACATAATTAATGGAAGATATTATTCGAAATACCTTTTGGATATGATAGTAAGGTTCTGAGTTCATAAGTTTATATAATGACATGTAATTATAAGGTAATCAGTATATATATGTGGTCCAAGTGAGAGATTGTTGGAAAAATATGGACATCACATATATAATAAGCATAACAACATGTTATTATTTATTGTCATAAAATATTAGCCCAAATTAAAAGTGATCTAATTTGGTTAAAGTTTATTGGGCTTTAGTTATTAAATAAAGTATGGACCAAATATGTGTAGATATTCTAGTAACTAATTTCTAATTGATGATAGGCTGATTAGAAATTAGGGTTAATGTGCAAAACTTATATATTTGGGTTATGGTCCCCAAGTTACACATTGGTAACTTTTCTAATGTCTCATGTTTAGAAAAGAGATACTCACCTTTTCAAAATTGCTTGTGTGCTAATTTGAAAGATCAAAACCTTAAGATCAGAAGATTTCAAGAAACCCATGGATTAAGGTACGCTTCCGCATTTAGATTTATTCTTGATGATTTGACATGACATATCTTAATTTATGGTTTGTTAAGTTTTATATCAAATATTATTTTATTGTTCTATTATTATATCCCCGTATACACTGGGGTTTCTATTTTTTAATCTAAAATTAATTAATTTAATTTGAAATTTAATTTCTATTGAATAATATTTATTTAATCAAAAATTTTGTTTTTAAAATGTAGTAATATTGATATATTTTAAATATGGAATCAAATTTATGAGAATTATTAAGATATTAAGTACAAATTAATTTAATTTAATCTAAGCACTATATATGCATCATTTAAAAATAAAATAAAAATTAAAACACCCTTTTCAAAACAAGTAATATTTATATTCTAAATTGCTCGAGTCAAAATCTATACTATTATTTAAGTTTCTGACTAAAGCTTCCTTTGTATTATCCTAAAACCACGTTTGAGTGTGTTTGCACGGAATCCAATAGCAGACTCACCACAGTTGTGCCTTTGCATGGTAATGCTTTTATTCAACTAGGTCCCTACAATCGTACTGGAGCACTAAATTGCCATCGGTGGTCAAAAGAGCAGTGGGGTGAATTGGGCAACCAGTAGAAGGGGTAATCCCTCTTTTGCCCCTACACATTTTTTAAAATTTTATATTTGTTAATTTTACTTTATTATTATTTTAATATAAACATTATTTTACTCATCGTTTGATATTACCATATTTTATTAATCAATATAAATATAATTTTTAATAATTCCTTAATAGAAATACTTTTTTTAATTTTCTATTCTCATCTCACCTCTATAGTTGCGTTTGAATCCAAACAAACACCCCACCGCTATTTCTAATCTCACTACTACAATATCCAATCTCATCGCTACAGTAACTAATCACACTACCACTGCTATTTTTAACATCACCGGAGGTAACTGCACCGCCCATTCGAACTAAGCCTAAGTTGGTGTCACTCTCAACCTAGTCACCAATTCTATAAGGAAAATGACGAAAATATCCTTTCATAATTAAAATAAGTTATATCATTCGAGGGTACTTTAGTCTTTTTATTTTTTTTAAAATAAAAAATAAAAAATATGCATATGGTAGGATTTGAATTTTAACTAAGAGTTTTTGCTAAAAGTGAATAAAAGACTAACAAGAAAATAGACTCAGAGGAAAGGAAGCTGAAGTATATGTTATGTTCATCAAATTACAAACTTAATATAGGCAATTTTAATAACGTTAAAAACAAACTTCTCCTAATAGGTAGGCAACTAGATAACTAAAAATTAGGAAACAATCTACAAAAGTATAGGAACTACCAAAAAAAAAAAAAACTCATATTCTTAGAAAAATATCTCAACACCCTCTTTTAAACTGATGTCTGCAAACATCAATTCAATAGTATCAAAAATAAAATCATTCAATCATCAATTGCATCTTCCTTCTAAGTTTTTCAAACAAAACTTGCTTCAATGGCTTTGTTAGGATGGCAGTTACTTGACTTTCACTGTAACAAAACACTAAACTGATTACACCATCATTACACAAATTGTGTATAAAATGGTATCTAACATCTATATGTTTACTTCTCTCATGAAGAACTGGATTTTTTGCAATCTTTATTGTTAAAATATTATCATAGTAGATAGTTGTTGCTTCCTTTTGATGTTGCTGAAGTGTCTCAAGCAATCTTCTCAACCAAACAGCTTGATAGGAGGATAAAGTTGCTACAACAAATTCAACTTCTATGGATGACAATGTCACAGTCTGTTGTTTCTTTGATGACCATGATATAACTCCAAAACTCATCATAAAGTCAAAACCTGATGTGATTTTCTTATCTTCAACATAGTCGGCATAATCACTATTCGTAAATCCAAATAAGGAGCTTTTCACTTCAACTTTGTACATATACCAAAATTAGTTGTGCCTTTAAGATAATGAAAGATTCTTTTAGCAGCTAACAAATGGTTCTCACTTGGATTTTCCATATAAGAACTAATTAAGCTAACACCATACATGATGTCAAGTCTTGTGGAAGTTATGTACAATAAACTTCCAACCATTTGCTTGAACAAAGTAGCATTTATCTTCTTAACTCCATCATCTTTTCTTAGCTTTATGCTAAACTCTGTTGGAGTATAGGACAGATTGCAATCTTGCATTTTAAACCTGCTCAAAACCATAAGAATGTCTTTGTTTTGTGAAATGATTATATTAGTATTTGATTGCACAATTTCTATGCCAAGAAAGTAATGCATCAATCCCAAATCAGTCATTTCAAACTCAATCATCATATTTTTCATAAAGGACTCTATCATTCGTTCATCATTGTCAGTGTAAATCAAATCATCAATGTAGAGACACACTACAAGTAATTTGCCATTACCATCTAATTTTGTGAATAGTGTGGTTTCATGCGAACACTTACAAAAACCTTCTTTTGCAAAATAAACATCTATATGGCTATACCAAGCTCTTGGAACTTGTTTTAGTATGTATAGTGCTTTTTTCAACTTGTATACCTTACTTTCATTGTCTTGCTTCATGAAACCAGGAGGTTGATCAATGTATACCTCTTCTCGCAATTCTCCGTGTAGAAAGGTTGACTTCACATTTAATTAATAAACCTTCCAAAAATTCTGAGCAGCTCTGGAAACAACCATACAAACAGTGTAAAACCTTGCAACCGAAGCAAATATCTCTTTGTAATCAATGTCAAACTCCTGCTGTAATAGCCAATTTTTAGTCAAATAAGAATAGTAGTTTCGGGACCACAAATCCGAAGTCAAAATATTTATTTTATTATTAAATTAAGGTCTACAGCATGATAATATATTTGTGTGAAATTTTAGTTAAGAAATTTTATTGTTTAAGGATTGAATTCGATAAAAAGGACTAAATCGCGTAAAGTGTAAAACTTATGTTCTATTAGCTTAAGGTATTAAATGGCTATGAAATTAAATAATGGAGGTCCTTATATGGTAATTAACCCATTTTTTTTATGAGTGGACAAGTGTGGCCATTAATTAGGTGAATTAATGGTTTATTATTAAGGTTAATTTGGTAATTAGTAAATATATGTTAATTAAATAAAACAAACAAAATTTTAATGCTTCCATCTTCTTCATTTTCCAAAATTAAAGAAAAAAGAACACCATTTTAGGGCTTGAAGCATTCGTTCACTTTCTAGCTCAATTGTAAGTTCATTTTTGTCCCGTTTTTAATGATTGCTAGCTCAAAGAACACCATTGTAGCTCATTGCAGCTTAGTCTAGCTAGCCCAGGGACTATTTTGCAAAACTGTTAAAGATTTAGGATGTTTCCATTGATGAATAAGCATGTATTTTGATGATTGATGATAGATTATGAATGTTTAATGATAGTTATACAAGTTTTGTTAAGTGATTTTTAGTGAAAATGCAAATTAGGGATTAAATTGTAAAATGTGGAAAATTTATGGTTAAAATATGAATTAAATGAAAAATATGGGCTGATATGTGTACTAGGAAAATTAGGCTAGCATGGGTTGGTATCAAATTGCATTAATTTGTGTTTTTATGAAATAAGGACTAAATTGTAAAAATGTGAAACATTATGGGCAAATGTGTAAAAGTGCCTTAATGTGAATCTTGGACTAAATTGAATAGAGAAATAATTAAGTAAGTTGATTTTGATTACATATAGATCAAGAAAAGCAAAATTCAGATCTAGATCGGGGGAAAAACAAAGTACTCGACTAATCGACTTATTTCGCTGTTTTAGCATTCGAGGTAAGTTTGTATGTAATAAGTTTCATTGTAAATGTATTTTAAATGCTTTGATATTGCGTAAACTGTGAATACGAGACTACAGACATGTTCGACGATGATTCGACAGACTAGAAAATCCCGATTGAACCGTAGGAATACATTAAGATATGAATGACATGTCATTAGGGGTTATTGTGATTATGTGATCCGCGTGCTGGTCCTGTATGTCCTACCAGTGGTTGAGTATACCGGCATGTGTTGCAGTTACTTGACAGCTTGTGTGAGCATCACTGTGTAGCTACGTCTTGATAGACAGCTTGTGTGAGTAGGCCCGTTGATAGCTCTAGTGTGAGCAGTATATGTGATACGAGATTGAGATAGCTTCGGCTATATATGTGGCACTTAGGGTGCGAGTTTCCTGATTATCCGATAGTATTCTGAATGGTTCAACGGGTAAATGAAAGACGTGGTTGAGTATGAGATTGATACGACATGGTACAGGTATGTACATGAACCGTATAAGGTTTAAATCAAAGAAACTTGTGAAAAACACGTTTAATCTTATGATTGGATATATGAAAGGTTTGTTAGTTAATATGAGTTACATGTTGATATAAGCAATTTGTTGAATTTTGCATTTACGAATAGATTGAGTTTATTTCATACGAGCTTACTAAGCTATAAAGCTTACTTTTTTTATTTTACCGTGTTTTATAGTGATTTCAAAGCTAGCTCGGATTCGGGGATCGTTGAAGACTTCGTCACATTATCCTACTATCACTTTGGTACTTTTGAGTTTATGTTTTGGGTTATATGGCATGTATAGGATTATGGTTATTTTGGTTATGACTTGATAATGATTTTGGTCATTTGAAATGGCTTGTAAATGCTAAATGTTTAGATTTGTATATAGCCATAAGAGTTGGCTTATTTTGGTTGATGTGGTTATGTATATATCCATGTGCATATGGCTTGGTTGTGTGATTAAAGATGAATATGTTAGGGTTGTTGATATTTGGCCATTAGGGGTAATAAATGGTTGAGAATTGGATTTGGTATGTTATGAGATTAAGCTAGATGATGCAAATTTGAAAGTGTTCATATTGATGTTTGAGATTAGGAGATTTGATATGAATTGAATGGTACATTGTGATATTGATAAGTTTGGTATTTTTTTAGTTTTGAAATGGTATAAATGATGCTTGGTTGAGGATGTATGAATGACTATTTATGCTGTAAGACCCCTAACCCGTATTCGTCACCGGACTAAAGTTAAGAGGCATTACCGGACATACCGGAACATATTACTCTCATTACACAATATCAATCATACAACATCATTTTGATAATGATTCATACACATATAGCCCTTTAGAAAGTCTACGAGACCTTAAACATGCTTTAGAGAGGGTTCGGGACCAAACCGATCTCATACAGAACCTTTGCAGAACTTAGAAATTTTTTCTTTTAAAACAGGGCACACGCCCATGTGGCTAGGCCGTGTGCCTCACACGGCCGTGCCTTGGACCATGTCTCAGCCCGTGTGCAAAACTGACTTATATCACACGGCCTGTCACACGCCCGTGTGTCTGGCCCGTGTGCAACACTAACTTGAATCACATGGCCTATCACATGCCTGTGTGTCTGGTCCGTGTGCAAGTCTGACTTGCTTCAAATTGGGACAGTGAAGGACACGGTCAGAACACACGCCCGTGTTCTCAACCATGTGGGCAACTATAGGCCATTTTCAAGGCCAAATTGCCACCCATTTTGGGTCATACCTACAAGCACCAAACAAGCATCAATTTATGTCCCAAAGGTAACTAAAAACATACCAAATTATGCACAACTTGACCCATAACATCATCATTCATTTCTATAGACAATTCCAACTCAAACATACCAACTTTTGCATCACATAGCATGGACTAAACTCACCCATAATCACATTCATTATCAAACCATTTCACATAGCTATATATACATGTCCCAAACATAACTTTAACATTTCTAGCCTATACATGCCATACTCCAATATGTACATTTTCAAAAGGTACCAAAATATAGTTCGATAGTGTGGTGATGATCCTCAACAATCCCCGAGCTTCTAGTAGCTTCGATAATCAATAAAACAATGCAAACACACACAAAGTAAGCTTTCAAAAGCTTAGTAAGCCATATGCAAATAAACTTATCAAATAATCAATTATAAACTATTTCATTCATAATCACTTACTCATAATTACATATCATGTAATATAACTCACATATCAAATGATCAAATACATACATACTTTTCATTGCCAAATTTCATATACATACATACGTAACGAATTTCGGATGCACATTCGTATACTCATTCATTACTCGAAATTCCCATTGAACCGTTCAGAACCAAATAGGATACTCGGATAACTCAGAAAACTCGTACAATCCCAACATCCCAGACGTGGTTTTAAATTGAATATAAAATATCGATGCCTCTGTCCCAGACAGGGTCTTACACGAAATCATATACGATGCCAATGTCCCAGACATGGTCTTACACGTAAATCTCAAATCAATGCCAACGTCCCATTCGTGGTCTTACACGACAACTCATATCAGAATCCTATGTCATGACATACGTATCCTAACTATTTCCTAAGGTTCGTACGAGACTTTTCAATCGTCGTCACATTATCAGAACTTTCCCTAATTTCACATTTTCAGCTCAAATATCCATATATCACAATTCATTCACATATAAGCATTAATAATTCAATTCAAGCACATTTATTTGTATATTGACTTACCTCGTACGGGAAAGAACAGAAACGAACGACTATTCAACTACTTTCAATTTCCCCCGATCTAATTTCGTTTTCTTTGGTTCTTGATCTATACACATTCAAATTTAACGCTTTTATTCACCAAGTCATTCAATTTCGTCCATATACACATATTTAGAGCATTTTACAAATTACCCCTCACATTTTCACATTTTGACATTTTAGTCCCTATTTCATAAAGTCACAAAATACACATAATTCAATATAACCCATGCTTAGCCAAATTCTCTATAGGTCCCTAGCAGCCCATATTTTCCATTTATTTTACATTTTAGCCCCTCAATTTCTCATTTTCAAAATTTAGCCCAATATACTCAAATTTATCAAAAATCCAAATACAAAACATATTAATCTCACACCAAGCTTTCATAATTCATCAATTAACATCATTAAACTCAAAAAATCATCAATGGCATAACTTAAAATTATCATAAAATTCTAAAATTGAAACATGGGCTTGCTAGTATACTTAACAACGATCACAAAAACATAAAAATTATCAAAAACGGATAAAAAACACATACCCGATTGATGCTTAGACCATGGCCGAATGTTTGAGAACTCAAACCCTTATTTTCTTTTTGATTTTCGATGGAAACAACAAAGATGAACATCATTTTAATCAATTTGTTTTATTATATTAAGCTTATTAACATAATTACCATTTTGTCCATTAAAAATTAAACATATAAAACATGTCAACAAAGGCCATTAATGTCCACTCATAATTCTTATGGCATAATTGCCATTTAAGGCCATCATATTCAAAAGCCAAAGCAATTCAACACATTAAACATATAGAATGCCACTTTTATCTTTTATGCAATTTAGTCCTTTCAACAAATCGGGCACTCAAATAATTAAATTAAATCACGGAAATTTCACACATGTCAATTCACATACTTTAAGCACGGAAAATACTATTAAAACATTTTTTTGACTCGTATTTGTGGTCCTGAAACCACTATTCCGACTAGGGTTTAAATCGGGATGATACATATGCTTTGTTTTGGTGCCAATTGTTGTGGTGTAGGTGTATGCAAGTTTGGGTGGCAAAATGGCTTGGTAAATAGCCTATTTTTGTCCACACGGGCAGAGACACGGGCGTGTGTCTTAGTCGTGTGTGACAAACGATTATGTTACACAGCCGTGTGTCCCCTGGTGTTTAAATAGAAACCAAGTCAGTAAGCTCTACACGGCCTAGCACATGGGCGTGTGATTGGCCGTGTGGCCTAAGCCAGTATACCATACAGGTTTAGCACGGTGTAACATCCCAGTTTAGGGCCTAGTTAGAATAGTGGTGCGAGACCACAAATCTGAAAGTTATAAATGATTTTTTGAGGTTTATGCCTTGTATGCATGCTAGTGTAAAAGTTTCATGAAGCAATTTTGTGAAATTGGGGTTGAATTGTCCAAAAGGACTAAATTACAAAAGTTGCAAAATGTGTGTTTCTAGAAGCTATATGTGTGAAATAGCTTTAGATTATTAATTAGAGGTCCTTAAATAGCAATTTATCCAAATTCTAATATTTGGACAAAAATGGGCATGGATAAGTTAAAATTTGAAGTTTATCAAAAAGGGCATTTTGGTCATTTAGTTATTAAATGATTAAATAGGTGAAAAGATGACAAAAATTCACTCATCTTCTTCCCTAAGCTGCCAAAAATTCCAATAGCCATTGTTAGGGCTCTTTCAATTTTTCAAGCTTGCTAGTAAGTGCTCCTAAGCTTGGTTTTTGATATTCTTCGTATTTTTGAAGTCCTAGTAGCATGAGTAAGCTATTTTTAGCTATTTGGTGAGATATTATGGATGTTCAAAAATGTACATATGTATGACATGCATGTATTTTATTGTTTTATGGAAGATTATGGAAGCTTGATGTAGTAGAAACATCTTTTGTTAAGTGATTTTCCATGAAAAATGCATGTAGGGACTAGTTTGTGAAAAACTTTAGTTTGGTCATACATGTGTGATTTAGTGAGAATTGATGAATGCTTTAGTTGAGTAAGTGGTTCGGCTAAGCATGAAAGACTAGAAAGTTGAATAAAAATCACTTTACGAGCCTTTGGGACTAAAGTGTAAATATGAGAAAGTTTAAGGGCAAAATAGTAATTTTTCTAAAGTATGATATGTGGGTCAATTTAGTCAATGTATGTATTGAATAAGCTGATTTATTCATTATAGATCAAGAAAGACGAAGCCCGGATCGAAACCGAGGCAAAAGTAAGGTGGTGGACTAAATTGCATATTTCTATACTTTTGAGTATCGAGGTAAGTCTATGCATAAACAATGCATTCATACTTACAATTTGTTGATGATAGCTAGTGTGTAGCTTGTTCGAGATTGATTGAGAACCTATGTGGTCCAAGTAGAATGAATATAGTAGAATTGTGAATGGATGTTTAATTGAGTAAGTCGACATGTGAATGTGTAGTGATAATGCTAGATGGTAGGCTAAGTGCGATACCATCCTAATGCATATTGACGATGAGCTGGCTCTGTGCGATGCTATCGTGAGGTATATCGTTTAGTGGGCTAAGTGAGAAACCCCTATGATTACCTTTGTGGTAGGCTAAGTGCAATACCACCTTATTAATCGATTGTGGTGTGCTAAGTACGAAACCACCGAGACATTTGCTGTGTGGGTTAACTGTGTGGATTAGCCATGTGATTGCATTATTGAGTAAAATAGCTGTGTGGATGTATTATTAAGTTAATTAGCTGTGTGGATGAATTATTGAGAAATAATGATGTGTTGTATATTGTGTGAATGTGACATTGAATGCAGGGGTGCATTTCGATGGTTATGAGTATGTGACTCATGATGTGTTGGAAGTGTGGTAAGGGTTAGAAAGAGTAAGCATAGTTGTTCATTACCTTTGGTAGTATAATGCTAATTGTTGTTGAGCTTATACTATGATGCTTAATTGTTTATGTGTAAACTTACTAAGCTCAAAGCTTACTCCTTTTCTTTTCCCTTTTCTTATAGAGTAAAAGTGTTGAATCGAGATACGAGGATCAATTAGAAGATCGCCCACACTATCAGCACACTTTGGTATATGAGACTTAATGTTTTGTATATGGCATGTATAGGGGTTAGACAAGTTAGTGAATTTTGTTGTAAATGGCTAAGAAGTGTTGGCCTTTAGATGGATAGCTAATTTTGTATAATGCCATGGTTGTTGGCTATTACATTATATGAAAGAAAGATGTAGTTTTCTATGTGAGATTGCACTTCAATTTGAGTTGATTATGATTGTGTTAGATGAGTATATGTTGTGTATGTTAGAGGGGTGAAAAGAACTTGGCACATAGCTTTGTTCTTGTCCATGTGGATAGACACATGAGCGTGTGTCTAGGCCATGTGTGACACATGGCAAGCCCACAGACGTGTGACTCAGCCGTGTGTCCCCTGCATGTTAGTATTTGAAATCAGAATAGACCACGGACTAGCCACACTGGCGTGTGTCTAGGGCGTGTGGGATTAATCAGCATTGGCCACGGGCTAGCCACACGGGCGTGTGTCTAGACTCTAGGCCGTGTTAAAGTAGTCAGTGTGCACCACGGGTGGTAAGCACGGGCGTGTGCCTTGGCCGTGGGGCATTGGCAGAATGCTAGGTTTTTAGGCACGGTTTGGGGACATGGGCGTGTGTGTCCATGCACGGACGTGTCTAATCTTGCACGGGCGTGTGAGACCTGTATAAAGAGAAAAATTTTAAGATTGGAAAAAGTTTCGGTTTAGTCTCGAGAGCTCTCGTGTGTATGAGTGAGGCCTCGTAAGTCGAGAATGAGATTGTTGAGATGACTTCAGAGAGTAGTTATGATGAGCCTAAGTGGTGATCAAGTGGTTTGAGTTCGGTAACGCCTCGGGCCCGATTCCGGCGTAGAACCCGGGTAAGGGTGTTACATTTAGTGGTATTAGAGCTATGGTTTAGTCGGTTCTAGGACTACCGTAGCGGGTGTAAGAGTCTAGCTATACATGCCATAAGCGTACAATGATAGTGTGGTGGTTTCTGATGATTTTAAATCTTGTTTTATATAGTATATGGATTCTGATCCATCGACTGCTGATGAAGTAGCTAGTAATGCGCCGGCTCCTGCGCAAGGAACCGCGCCCGTTGAGAGTGGACCCGAGGTTAGGGGTCAAGGGGAAGAGGCACAGGAAGCCTTTCTCCAAATGATGAGTAATTGGCACTCGGATTATGTTCGAGCGAACCCTAATGCTCAACCTCCTCCACCTCCTCCTCCTATACCTCAGCCAAATCCAGTGGCTCCTCAAGGTATGGATGTAGTGAGGATATCGAAACCCCCGGTGGATAAGATTAGGAAGCACGGGGCTGAGGAGTTTAGAGCTAAGGTAGATGATGACCCTGAGAGGGCGGAGTTCTGGTTGGAGAACTCAATGAGGGTGTTCGATGAACTCTCATGTACACCTGAAGAGAGTTTGAAGTGTGTCGTATCTTTGCTGAGAGATTCGGCATACCATTGGTGGAAGACGTTGACGCTAGTGGTCCCGAGGGAGCGGGTGACGTGGGACTTCTTTCAGGAAGAGTTTTGGAAGAAGTATATAAGCCAGAGGTTTACTGATCGAAAAAGGAAGGAATTCCTTGAGTTGAAACAAGGAAGAATGACAGTGGCGGAATATGAGCGTGAGTTTGTTAGGCTTAGCAAATACGCTCAAGAATGTGTATCGACTGAGACCATCTTGTGTAAGAGGTTTGAAGATGGGCTGAATGAGGACATCAAACTCCTAGTGGGCATTTTGGAGTTGAAAGAATTTGTGGTATTAGTTGAGAAGGCAAGTAAGGTCGAAGAGCTGAGTTCAGAAAAGAGGAGGGCTGTGAGTGAAGCCCGAGATGCTAGAAAGAGGCCGATGGGCAAGTCATACCAAGCCCAGTCGAAAAGATCCAAGGAAGTGAATCCTCGGACGACAGCACCAGTGGGTTATTCGCATCGAGACTTGGGCAATACTCACTCGGGTTCGAGAGTCCAAACTCCCTCGATGGAAAGTGTGGGCAATACAAAGAGCAAACCAGAGTGTCCAAGTTGTGGTAGGTATCACACTAGAGAGTGTTGGGGAAATATTCGAAAATGTTATAAGTGTGGTTCCCCTGACCACTTTATCCGTAACTGTCCCGAGAGGGATGATAAGGAAGAGAGGCAAGAGCTGAGACCTAGTGATGTGTCTACGAGGGGTAGACCACCAAGAAACCCAAGAAGTGGGGCTAGTGGTAGAGGTGCACCCAGAGATTCTGCTGTGAGACCAGAGGGTCGGGCACCTGCGAGGACGTATGCCATTCGCGCTCGCGAAGAGGCATCCTCCCCTGATGTGATAACGGGTACTTTTTCTCTCTATGACACCTTCGTTATTGCTTTAATAGATCCAGGGTCTCCTCATTCTTATATTTGCATGAGATTAGCATCTAGTTTGAGTATGACCGTTGAGTCTACGGACATAGTGGTTAAGGTGTCAAACCCGTTAGGAAAGCATGTGTTAGTAGACAAAGTATGTAAGAATTGTCCTTTATTTATTGAGAATCATTGTTTTTCAGCAAACCTTATGTTGTTGCCTTTGATGAGTTTGATTTAATCCTAGGCATAGATTGGTTGACTACCCATAGTGTCTTAGTGAACTGTGGTAGTAAGTTCAATGAATTGAAATGTGAGAGTGGAGATGTAGTTCGGGTTGAATCAGGTGGATCGGATAGTCTACCAGTGATGATTTCTTCCCTAGTGGTTGAGAAATGTTTGAGAAAAGGATGTGAGTCCTATCTTGCTTTTGTGTTGAATACTCGAGAGATTGGAGTAGAGTTTGAAACAGTGCCAGTGGTATGTGAGTATCTAGATGTATTTCTGGAAGAGTTACCCGGATTACCTCCAGTGAGAGAGGTCGAGTTTGAAATTGAGTTGGTTCCGAGAACGGCACCTATTTCAATTGCTCCATATAGAATGGCACCTGTAGAGTTGAAAGAACTGAAGGTTCAGTTGCAAGAGTTGACAGATAAGGGTTTTGCAAGACCGAGCTACTCGCCGTGGGGTGCCCCGGTATTATTCGTGAAGAAGAAAGATGGGTCTATGAGGTTGTGTATAGACTATAGACAACTGAACAAAGTGACGGTGAAGAATAAGTATCCTTTACCAAGGATTGATGATCTTTTTGATCAACTAAAGGGAGCTACAGTGTTCTCCAAGATAGACTTGAGGTCTAGTTATTATCAGCTCTGAGTGAAAGAGCAAGATGTGTTGAAAACTGCATTTCGGACAAGGTATGGCCATTATGAGTTTTTGGTTATGCCGTTTGGTTTGACGAATGCACTGTGATTTTTATGGATCGATGAACCGTGTTTTTTTAGACCGTATGTGGACAAGTTTGTAGTTGTCTTCATTGACGACATATTGATCTATTCTCGGGATGAGAACGATCATGAAGAGCATTTGAGAATTGTCTTGCAAACTTTGAGAGATAAGCAGTTGTATGCTAAGTTTAGCAAGAGTGAGTTTTGGCTTCGAGAGGTCGGATTCCTAGGACACATGGTGTCAGGTGATGGTGTCAGAGTTGACTCGAATAAGATATCGGCTGTTGTGGATTGGAAATTGCCGAAGAACGTGTCAGAAATCAGAAGTTTCTTGGGATTAGCAGGATATTACAGACGTTTCGTAAAGGGGTTCTCTGTGATTGCCACCCCGATGACGAAACTATTGCATAAAGATGTCAAGTTTGAATGGACTGAGACATGTCAACAGAGCGTCGAGAGACTGAAAACAATGTTGACTGAGGCACCGGTTTTGGTTCTACCAGAATCGGGGAAAGAGTTTGTGGTTTGCAGTGATGCGTCGTTTAATGGTCTCGATTACGTGTTGATGCAAGAGGGTAAGGTAGTCGCTTACGCCTCGAGGCAGCTAAAGCTGCACGAGAAAAATTATCCGACTCATGATTTAAAGTTGGCTGCGATTGTTTTTGCGTTAAAGATTTGGCGACATTACTTGTATGGTGAGAAGTGTCGAATCTTTACGGATCACAAGAGTTTAAAGTATTTGATGGATCAGAAGGATCTGAATCTGAGACAGAGACGGTGGCTTGAGTTGTTGAAAGACTATGAGTTAGTCATTGACTACCACTCGGGAAAAGCGAATGTGGTTGCGGATGCCCTGAGTAGGAAATCCTTGTATGCTCTAAGAGTTATGAGCACGAGTTTAGCATTGTCTGCCGATGGTGCTATTTTGGCAGAGTTGAGAGATAAGCCGCTATTTGTTCAACAGATATGTGAGGCTCAGAAAAATGACAGTGAGATGCAAGCTAAGATAGCTAAGTGCGGATCAGAAAGTGATTCTGATTTTCGAGTGGATTTGAATGGTTGTCTGATGTATCGTGACAGAATTTGTGTTCCTAAAGATGAGGAGTTGATTCGAAAGGTTTTGCATGAGGCCCACAGTGGATGTTTGTCAGTACATCCGGGCAGTACGAAATTGTACAACGACTTGAAGAAGTTGTACTGGTGGACGGGTATGAAAAGAGATATTTCAAAGTTTGTGACAAAGTGTTTAATTTGTCAACAAGTGAAAGCTGAGCATCAAGTGCCTTCGGGATTGCTTCATCCAGTAATGGTACCCGAATGGAAGTGGGATCGGATTACCATGGATTTTATGTAAGTGGCCGCCGATGACTCAGAAAGAGAGATCTTTGTGTGGGTTGTTGTGGATAGATTGACGAAGTCGGCTCACTTTATTCTAGTAAGTGTTGATTATTCACTTTGGACAAGTTAATTTGAGTTGTATGTGGCGAGAGATAGTGAGGTTGCATGGTGTACTGTGTCTATAATATCGGATAGAGATCCGAGGTTTACTTGAAATTTTGGAAGAAGTTGAAAGAGGCCATGGAGTGCGAGATTGAATTTTAACTGCGTTCCATCCGCAAACCGATGGTCGATCTGAAAGAGTGATTCAAGTTACGTAGAAGATATGCTTCGATCTTTGTGTGTTAGAATTCGAAGGTAGTTGGGAGAGATATCTACCTTGGGTCGAATACGCCTATAACAACGATTATCGATCGAGTATCTGATTGCACCGTATGAGGCTTTGTATGGTCGTAAGTGTCGGACTCCTTTGTATTGGGTGAGCTTAGTGAGAAGCGGATCCATGGGGTTGATCTAGTGAAAGAAACCAAGAGAAGGTGAAAGTAATCTGTAGTCCGAGAGAGTGCTTGGACCGGCGAAGTCGTGCAGCGGTTTGAAAAGAAAAGAAATTGAGTATGAAGTGGGCGACAAAGTGTTTTTGAAAGTGTCCCCGTGGAAGAAGATTATGAGATTTGGACGAAAAAGGTAATTGAGTCCGAGGTTCATAGGGCCGTATGAGATTACAGTTAGAGTTGGGCCTGTAGCATACCGGTTGGCTTTGCCGGTAGAGTTGGAAAAGATTCATAATGTATTCCATGTGTCGATGTTGCGACGGTATCGCTGTGATCCTTCACATGTGATTCCTTCAACAAAAATTGAGATAAGACCGGATATGTCTTATGAAGAGAAGCCGATTAAGATCTTGGCTCGAGAAGTGAAACAGTTGAGAAATAAGATCATAGCACTAGTGAAAGTGTTATGGCAGAAACATGGTGTGGAAGAGGCTACGTGGGAAATGGAAGAAGCTATGAGAGAGCAACATCTAAACCTCTTTACTGGTAAGATTTTCGGGGACGAAAATCTCTAAAGGGGGAGACCACAAATCTCGATTTAGGGCCTAGTCAAAATAGTGGTGCGAGACCACAGATCCGAGGGTTATAAATGAGTTTTTGAGGTTTATGCCTTGTATGCATGCTAGTGTGAAAGTTTCATGAAGCAAATTTGGGAAATTGGGGTTGAATTGTCCAAAAGGACTAAATTGCAAAAGTTGCAAAATGTGTGTTTCTAGAAGCTATATGTGTGAAATAGCTTTAGATTATTAATTAGAGGTCCTTAAATAGAAATTTATCCAAATTCTAATATTTGGACAAAAATGGGCATGGATGAGTTAAAATTTGAAGTTTATCAAAAAGGGCATTTTGGTCATTTAGTTATTAAATGATTAAATAGGTGAAAAGATGACAAAAATTCACTCATCTTCTCCCCCAAAGCTGCCGAAAAATCCAATAGCCATTGTTAGGGCTCTTTCAATTTTTCAAGCTTGCTAGTAAGTGCTCCTAAGCCCGTTTTTGATATTCTTCGTATTTTTGAAGTCCTAGTAGCATGAGTAAGCTATTTTTAGCTATTTGGTGAGCTATTATGGATGTTCAAAAATGTACATATGTATGACATGCATGTATTTTGTTGTTTTATGGAAGATTATGGAAGCTTGATGTAGTAGAAACATCTTTTGTTAAGTGATTTTCCATGAAAAATGCATGTAGGGATTAGTTAGTGAAAAACTTTAGTTTGGTCATACATGTGTGATTTAGTGAGAATTGATGAATGCTTTAGTTGAGTAAGTGGTTCGGCTAAGCATGAAAGACTAGAAAGTTGAATAAAAATCACTTTACGACCTTTGGGACTAAAGTGTAAATATGAGAAAGTTTAGGGGCAAAATAGTAATTTTGCTAAAGTATGATATGTCGGTCAATTTAGTCAATGTATGTATTGAATAAGCTGATTTATTCATTATAGATCAAGAAAGATGAAGCCTGGATCGAAACCGAGGCAAAAGCAAGGTGGTGGACTAAATTGAATATTTCTATACTTTTGAGTATCGAGGTAAGTCTATGCATAAACAATGCATTCATACTTACAATTTGTTGATGATAGCTAGTGTGTAGCTTGTTCGAGATTGATTGAGAACCTATGTGGTCCAAGTAGAATGAATATAGTAGAATTGTGAATGGATGTTTAATTGAGTTAGTAGACATGTGAATGTGTAGTGATAATGCTAGATGGTAGGCTAAGTGCGATACCATCCTAATGCATATTGACGATGAGCTGGCTATGTGCGACTCCAAGTTAGACAAGAACAAAAATTGTTTTAAGACTAAATTGAAAGAAAATAAAAACATAAATAAAAGCCCTAAAACTAACTAAGTGGCTCACTTGGCTAAGTGTTAACAAGTTCACAACCTCCCAAAATGAGGCTTAACATGTTTATTTATAAATTTTATGATCTGACCTAATTAGGGTTGATTAGTAGCCCTGAAAACTAATTAAATTACATTGTGTAGACAAAAACACCCTTAATTGAACTTCTTGATCGTCGTTCGGTGTCACGACACCACAGGACCGGTGTCGCGACACTTCCTTTCAAGTATAAATACTATGGCTTCGAAGTATGGTGTTTGTAACACCCCTTACCCGTATTCAACGCCGAAACAGGGTACGAGGCATTAACAGACTTACAAGCAAGCAATCATACAAACCGATACATACTTTTCCACTCAAATTTAAAACTTTTCTTAAATATCCATATAACCCTTTAAACGAGCCTACGAGGCCCAAAACATACATAAGGAGTAGTTCAGAACTAATCCGGATTCTTACGAGCACTAAGAAATTTTTCGCTCAAAATAGGGCCATACGCCCGTGTGGATTTATTTCTCAAATTTGAACCTACAGGGGTTTTCACACGGCTTGGAACACGCCCTTGTCCCTCACACGGCCATGACAAGCCCGTGTCTTAGCCCATGTGTGAAAACCTTGACATTCTGTTTATGATGTCATCATCTCCATAAGGTCACATGGCCAAGGCACACGCCCGTGTCCTAAGGCCGTGTCGCGAATTAAATTCCTAAAATCAGGTGTACACTTCACACGGCCTGGGCACATGCCCATGTATTATGGTCGTGTCTTCACACGGTTGAGACACATGGTCGTGCCTCAGCCCATGTGGACAAAATAAGGCTATCTACGAAGCCTTTTTGCCACTCAAACTTGCACCAACTTTCACAATATCAAAACCACACTAAACATCCATAAACTCATGCAACATATCATCATTCAACCAACAATAACCATAAGCCATGTAACATCCCAAAATTGGGCCTAGGAGAATTGGGCCTTTTGGGCCCCGAGCGTAGGAACTTTTTAAAAAATTTTGAGAACAAGAGAACGGCTCTAATGCATGTTGGACCTATTAGGTGAGTGATTTTGGAAGGTTGGGGGGGCTTCTATGAAGTCCCGGGATCAAATTTGGGCTTTGGGAAAATTTTGGTTTTAGGTGAATAAAACCCTTGGAGTTAGTAGGTAGGCTTTAAGAATAAAATGTGGAGAAAAATGACACAAAAGGGGTTGTGGTCTAGTGGCAAGTGACGCCACATATGAGACAAGGAGGTGACGCCACAAGGAAGGAAGGGGGTCCAAGGTTCAAGTCTTGGCGCTTGCATTTTGATTTATTTTTTTTTAAGTGAACTTAGACTTTGGCCCATAGACTTATATTTAGTTGCGCATGTTTTAAGACAACAAGGAGCTAGTTGGTAAAATGGCTAGCGGCGTGGATTATGCTATAAGGGAGCCTGAGTTCGAATCTCATGATAAGAAAGGGAGTATTTATTTTGCGGATTGGACGGCCAGAGTTTGTGTTGGATTAAACTCTACTGAAGGAAGGATCCCACATCGGAAAGCTAACAAGAGGGAAGGTGAGAAGATGGCTTTAAATAAAGCAAGCTATGAGGAGAGTAAACATACCTTGGTGGGCGTTTGGGCATAGGAGCATTCGGAGCACGGATTAGCTTCAGATTTCCTATCAGGTGATCCCCAGCACTGAGGATTTGGAGCTGTGGAGTACTTCGTGGTGGCCATACATCGGAACCATCGTAAATTTCTGTTTTACATTAATTTGAGATTTATTTTAATTTGGGTTTAATGTTTTGTAATAAGGCCTTTGGACTTTAATTTTCTTTTAAACTTTCATTCCGTTATTGCTTATCAATATGTTTTAATATGGGGGTTTTCCTAAAATATTAATAACTGTTTTCCAAAATATCACGTTTCCGCAAATGTCCCAAATTTCGATTTTTATAACCAAAGCAGTTTGCAAAATAATAACAATAACGTCTTTACAAGGAACCTATAAAAGCAAATCTGAATTTCACCAACAACAAACCTCAGAGTTTCAAAATGAATACACGGTTTTTAACGAAAGAATAGTTTTTAAACAACCCTTTAATATGACACGCCGGATTCGGGCTTAACTTCTAGGCCGGGTTTGGGGTGTTACAAGCCATAACATAATGACATTGACACATACATGCATATATGAATTGGTTTACATTCAAATATATATTATGTGCCACATCTCATGGACTTATACAAAATGAATCAAATATCATCACAAGCCAATACATTTGGCTAAACCAATATGACATATAACCCAAAAGACTAAAACTCTATACATGCTATACTCAAAAAGAATGCTCTAACTATACCAAATGTGTAGATAGTGTGGGTGATCCTCTGACGGTCTCCGTTCCTCGAGCTAGCTTGTCGATACTTTAAAACAAAGGGGAAAGAAAAGGGAGTAAGATTTAAGCTTAGTATGTCTATATGTAAACAATAACCATCATACCATGTAACACCCCATACCCGAGTCCGAGGCTTAGATCGGATACGAGATATTGCTATGCTTTAACTGCTTAATCATACACTTACGGGCTGTAAAATTTCATTTCAAAATAAAAACTTCTCTTTCTTAGTCAAGACATTCATATCGTGGGCCTACGAGGCCTTAAGCTTGCGTTTGGACACTTTTACGAGTTAAAAGAAACTTTTCTTTGAAACAGGGGCCACACGCCCGTGTAGAATGAGAAACGCCCGTGCGTAGACACACACGCCCATGTCTTCCGACCGTGGTCGACACTGACTAATTACACACGGCCTTGACACGCCCGTGGACTTAGACCGTGTACTATACCTTAATATCTTGACTTATTACACACGGCCGGGCACACGCCCATGTGCTTGCCGATGCGTATCACACGCAGCTTGAACAAGCGGCCGTGTGATCAGCCCATGTTCTATTCTAACTTAAGGCACTAAGGTGCGGGATGTACACGCCTAGACACACGCGCAGGGTGTGTCTATCCGTGTGGGCACTTAGATGCTATCTACCAAGCCTTTTCCACCCACATTTGCATACATTCATACCTCATCGCATAACTACACCTAGTATCAACATTACTCTTGAACTATAGACATTTGATTATAAAAGAAATAAGATCTTTATCCCATACACAAGGGAGAACTAATTCCCATATTATTACAGACAACTTAGGCCATCATCTATGGCTATACACAATGGTCCCATAACTCATTTAGGCCAACACATATGGCTACAATAATTAGACCTCATCAACTTCAAGTATTAGCCCTATACATGCCATGACTTCTAAGGACTTGATACCTTATACCAAGGGTCTGCTCGATAGTGTGAAAACATCTCCGGCGGCCTCCAACCCGAGCTAGTTAATATAACCTATAAGAGATGAAAAATAAAGTAAAGGAGTAAGAAATAATGCTTAGTAAGTTCATCTATATAATTTGACAAATATTGATATTCACTGAATATACATAACCCCAAGGCAATATGTTGAATTTTTCTCATCAACTCATAGTTACTTACTCAACCATTCTTGAAACTTACTCATTCAGTCTCTTACCACCTTCTTACCATATCACAAGCCAATTCGTTCGTTTAATTAGCATACGTTCCTGCACTGATCGTCACAAGATCATATATAACAACACATCAAGCATTTTCAATAAGCCGCTCATGCTACTAATATCTCGGTGGTTTCGCACTTAGCCCACCATTGAATCTCTAATAGAGAGGTATCGCATATAACCCACCAATCATTTATAAGTGATGGTATCACACATAGCCCATCGATCAACAATCAATAAGGTGATATCGCATATAGCTTACTGTTATTTACATTCATGGATAATAATTCACAAGTATAACTCTATTTCAAATGTTCATTCAAGAACATCCTCACATGTTTCCATTTTTACTTAACTTTCTACGATATTTGTTCTCATTCACACAGTGCATCAAATACACATACCCCACTAGGGGTTCGTCATTTATTGAATTCATCTCAATCCAATTCTACACATACTTGTGCTACTCATGGTACAACCACATACATTCACATATACAATGAATCATTCGATTTGTTAAATAACTCTCTTGAGTCTCATGCACATAGTTCTCGTTGTCACTCTACCCCAATTGGGTTTTACATACACTAACATATCAATGCCATGTCCCTGACATGGTCTTATACGAATTCTTACACCGAGGCCATATCCCAATATGGTCTTACTCGAGCCTTTACCCATCGTCCTATCGTGTTATACACCTTTCAATTACTCTAAATTCAATTCCATTGACATCTCATCAAGAGACATTTCATACATTCATATAGTAATATACATTCCATACAAAATTGAAATACTAAATAAGCTCATACGTAATTTCAACATTTGCACATGAACTTACCTCGATGTCGAAAGAGCTGAAAAGGTCTTTTTGCCCACATTTCTCTTTTCATCCGTTCTAGGTCCAAAACTCATTTTCTTTGATCTAAAATAATGAAATTTGCTCATTTAATCACTTAATGATTGTTTTACAACATAATCTCTACTTAGGCAAAAATGACCATTTTGCCCCTATACTTTGGCAAAATTACGATTTTGCCCCTATACTTTGGCAAAATTACGATTTTGCCCCTAGGCTCGTAAATAAATTTTATCACATTTTCTTGTTAAAAAAGCCTAGCTGAACATTAAATCCTCTTACAACTATTCTCAATTCCATCAATTTCATGCCTTAATGAACAAATTACAACTTTTGCATTTTAGTCCCAAATAGGTGTTTTCATGACAACACCTTTCACAAAAGTTGTTTCTCGTCATCCTATCATTCATTTTCTTTCATAAAAATCATAAAAAAACATAAAATCTCTCATGGAAAGTCCCTAGACTTTCAATCATATTGCAAACTAGTCCCCTCTTTAGAAAGCTTAAGCTTTAGGGGTCTCAAAAGTACAAAAATTAACATCTAAAGCCATCAAAATCACTTACTTGAGTGAAGAGAAGCTTACTGAAATTTTCAAGCTTTCAAAGTCCTCCCATGGCTGATATTTTCGGTTGAAAGAGAAGAAATAAAAAGGATGATAGCTTTTTGGCTTATTTCATCTTATTTTATTTCTTTTTAAACACCTAACATGACCACATTTAATGTTCTTGTCCCCTTAGCTTACTATGGCCGGCCAACTCACTTAGACTAGGCCAAATTGCTCATTTGGGACCTCCAATTACTAAGCCATAGCTATTTGGTACCTTTAACCTATAGAATGGAACTTTCGCACTCTATGCGATTTAGTCCTTTTTTCACAATTTAGCTAGAAATCGCAAAAATTAAGGCACCAAAATTTTTATGCATCCTCATAAACATGTTGTAACTCATAACATAACATGAAAATAATTTTCTCTAACTTCGAATTAGTGATTCCGAGATCACTATTCTGACTAGCCCCTAAATCGGTCACATTACAATTCTCCCCCTTAGGATTTTCGTCCCTAAAATCTTATCAGGAGGGTTAGTTACCAACATTCTTAAAATGTTTCCACCTAATCTTCAAAATCGCAAATCCACTTATCCTCAAATTTCTCTTGCCGATAACTCTTAAGCTGTGATACATAAGATCGAAACGTAACTTGAGACCTAGGTTATTCTTCCTTTGGGGCTTATACTATATCCAGAAATCCACTAATTTGGAACTTCGTACGTGCCCAAATGATTGTTCGGATCTTCACTGGTTGATTCACTACAATTCGAATGACATCCCCTTCTTAGGGAATCTTGTCAAACTAAATTTGAAATCTATAAGGTTTTACCTCACTTTCTCATTAAAGCATTTACCGACTGTAATAGTCTTGACTTATACGCTTTGAAAACTCAGCTTTTAGTGGTCAACTATTTCTGACCATAATTTCAATCATATCGTGAAATGTACTCTATCGTCAAAACATTTATGCACATAACTGCATTTCCTTATTTTTGCATTAGTAGATATGCTACTACTAAATCTCATACCAAAACTCTTGTATAAGTTCTGAATTCATCATCATTCACTTCCTATCTCGAGGAAGCACCAACAACATAAACCTTATCCAACATGGATAACTTTCATTCAGACATCTGTACTATGTCTACTATCTGAGTAGTATCACAATAACTATACCCACCATTGTAATAGCTCAAGCCGTTTCACTATTTCATTTTCAAAATCTTCTGTAGCATATGATACTCTTTCATCATAAAAAAAATTCAAAAAATACACATCGATGATCCCATGGATCAATACATAATATCTAACTCACAACACAGACACAAAAGTGATCGTCTCTGGATCACCAACTCACAACTCTTTCTCTCGATTCGGATGATCTCGATACTAGAACTTTCAAATAAATGGTTCTTTCAATAGCTTTCAACTCAACCATCACGGTTTGAACATTTCGATGAGCATATCTTTATATCATGCTCCTACTCACGTACACACAGAATTTTATTCTCTTTCTTGATTCATGCGTGAATATACACAGAACTTGAATCATATCTCAATACATTAATCTACTCTTTTCTCCATACTGAGAACATATTTTGAGCACACACCCATCTGAGTTTCTCTTGCTATGCTAATCTAAAACCTTTGTTGTCTTCATATCTCACGATAGTAGGGTCATCTTGGTCAAATTCATTAACTCTTTTCGGCTTACCCGAAAACCCATCACACAACATGAAACTTGCGATTTCACCTTTTATACACGAATCATCACCAATTTCCTCCTCAAAGTACCTAATTAAGGTTACGAGAAGATAAAGGAATGTCGATTTCAATTAACCAAATCGACAACCGTTTTGTCTGATTTTTACTATCAGCTAACATTCTCACACAATCATAATTTATGAAAAGAACAACTACGTCAGCCTTGAAAGGTAACAATTATTTATACGTAATACTCAAGGGGATTATTATTATAATCCATCCATGGCATCAACTAACCATGCACAAACTACAGGCTTTAAGCCAACTTATTCAAACTTTCCATTTATTTAGCACATACCATGCCACACATCGTACTCATTTCTTCTTGACTCGTTCACGAGTGTCTACATTTATTCATTCACATGGCTTTAGTACAATTTCCATTTCTACCTCTAGACTCATTTATGTGTCCCATTGATCACTAGGGATAATCAAAGACGCATATTCATCGTCATTCATGTAGGTACAAGGCCAATGCCACATCCACGAGGTGGTCTTATATGGAGTCTCCTCTGGGTGCCAATGCCATATCCCGGATAAGGTCTTATATGGACTTCCATATCAAATATCGTTACCATATTCTGAATATGGTCTTATACAGGATCTCATTTCGGTGCCGAGGCCATGTCCCGGTCATGGTCTTATACGGGACCTTATCTCTTTCATATATCAATGATAACCCTTTTTATTATAGTCCCCAAGGACTTCAACCTCATTTTTAAAAACAATTACTCTATATAGTAGAGTATCATGTATCAATGTGATACAAAGCATTCTCAATTATACTAACATAATTATTGCATTAATCAAATGCAAACTTACTCAATTTAACTCTCTTAACATCTCATCATAATTCAACAGTGGTAAGGAGAGTGAGGTCACAGAGCCCCTTAACTTGGCTCTCGTGACTACATACATATGACTTAATATTCATCATAGTCATATAACTCATCTCGAGTGGGTTTTCATATTTACCACTCTACAATTGTTTATATCCCTTATACTTTTGAACTGTAACTTTTAATAATTCAAGTTCCACATTAATATCTGCTCGAGTACTCAACATTTAACCCTACTTTCTCTTACAATCACTTATCAATTAATGAATATTGTACGGGTTTTAGTACATCGTCTACCTGATTGCCATAGTCCAACTATGGTCTTACTCGTATCACGATAGCATAGTCTAGCTACTTCTTTATATGTCATCACGATGCCATAGCCTCGCTATGGTCTTACATGAAATCTCATACCAATACCAATGCCATATCCCTGATACGGTCTAACATGGAACGCACGTCAATGTCGATGCCATATCCCAAATATGGTCTTACACCAGCTCTTGTCTTAATGCCGATGCCATGTTCCAAACATAGTCTTACACTGGCACTCATAATACGGCCGATGCCATATTCCAAACATGGTCTTACACTGACCCTCATAATACGGTCGATGCCATGTTCCAAACATGGTCTTACACTGACCCTCATAATACGGTCGATGCCATGTTCCAAACATGGTCTTACACTGACCCTCTCATTGCCATGGTCCAACCATGGTCTTATTCATCTTTTCATTGTTGAACGACCGTACTCATATCCTGCATTCCACTTAGTCAACTTTTCAGTTTTTACTTCCACACCATAATATGTGTGGCTTCATAACAGAGTCATAAAACAAAACATCATGGATTCTCTACTTTAACAGTCACATGTGAGATTTAACCATGTGGACATATTTATCATAAACAATGGCATCACAAATCTCAAATGCTTACTTACTCTTACTGCTTCTCACATACATCATGGCACTTACTAGTCTCATGTTTGTAAGGTAAACAAGGTACCTGTAACACTTGATCACATAGATCAGTATACTTTACTATAACAAGCATAATCTCAACATCATCATTCATAACATGAATTATACTAGTTAGTCAGCCTTCACTAGCATGACATAATATCAACTTTACTACTTTCTTGCTATCCCATTTAAACTTTACTTGTGTGCCCGATGAATTTCCATGAATAACCGAGGATACTGAATCTCATCTCACATGCTCGATGCCAAAGCCATATCCTAGATACGGTCTTACATGGAATCTCTCTTCTTGGTTTCGAGGCCATGTCTTGACATGGGCTTATACGATGTCTTTCTCGTTCTCACCAATGCCATGCCTTGGCTTGGACTTACATGATAACTTGTTCAATGCCAAGCTTGCCTTGGACTTACATGATAACTTGTTCAATGCCAAGTTGCCTTGGACTTACATGATAACTTGTTCAATGCCAAGCTTGCCTTGGACTTACATGATAACTTATTCAATGCCAAGCTTGCCTTGGACTTACATGATATCTTATTCAATGCCAAGCTTGCCTTGGACTTACATGATATCTTGCTTGCTTGCCGATGCCATGCCTCGGCTTGGTCTTATACGGACTTTCTTATTTCATGTGGTAGATCGAGTATCCTAAGTTATTCAACTTCAATTGGGGCTTTCTCATGCTTGATCTCATTAATTTCTTTGTTTAACATAACATTAAACATTTTTCATAATAACATTGTACATTATACTAAGCAATTCAATGATATAAATCATAAAGCTTAGAAATCATACAAACTTACTGAAATTAGCTCGGTTGGGAATCATCACTGTCTTAACAAAACAATTTCGTTAGAGCCGGGAGACATCACACTATCACGATCCACATATGGCATGTATAGCTAGACTCTTACTCACGCTAGGTTAGTCCTAGAACCGACTAAACCATGACTCTGATACCACTAAATGTAACACCCCATACCCGAGTCTGAGGCTTCGATCGGATACGAGATATTACTATGCTTTAACTGCTTAATCATACACTTACGGGCTGTACAATTTTGTTTCAAAATAAAAACTTCTCTTTCTTAGTCAAGACATTCGTATCGTGGGCCTACGAGGCCTTAAGCTTGCGTTTGGAAACTTTTACGAGTTAAAAGAAACTTTTCTTTGAAACAGGGGCCACACGCCCGTGTAGAATGAGACACGCCCGTGTGTAGACACAGACACCCATGTTCAACAACTGTGCTTAAAAATCCAAGCATTCTGCCAAATGCACCACGGTTAAGGCACACGCCCATGCGGTTTGGGACACACCCGTGCACCCCTTTACACGCCCATGTCTTCCGACCGTGGTCGACATCGACTAATTACACGGCCTTGACACGCGTGGACTTAGACCGTGTACTATACCTTGATATCTTGACTTATTACACACGGCCGGGCTGCGCCCATGTGCCGGTACTCGCATATCACACGGCTTGAACAAACGGCCGTGTGATCAGCCCGTGTTCTATTCTAACTTAAGGCATTAAGGTGCAGGATTTACACGGCCTAGACACACGCCCGTGTGTCTATCCGTGTGGGCACTTAGATGCTATCAACCAAGCCTTTTTCCACCCACATTTGCATACATTCATACCTCATCGCATAACTACACCTAGTATCAACATTACTCTTGAACTATAGACATTTGATTATAAAAGAAATAAGATCTTTATCCCATACACAAGGGAGAACTAATTCCCATATTATTACAAACAACTTAGGCCATCATCTATGGCTATACACAATGGTCCCATAACTTATTTAGGCCAACACATATGGCTTCAATAATTAGACCTCATCAACTTCAAGTATTAGCCCAATACATGCCATGACTTCGAAGGACTTGATACCTTATACGAAGGGTCTGCTCGATAGTGTGAAAACATCTCCGGCAGCCTCCAACCCGAGCTAGTTAATATAACCTATAAGAGATGAAAAAAAAGTAAAGAAGTAAGCAATAATGATTAGTAAGTTCATCTGTATAATTTGACAAATATTGATATTCACTTAATATACATAACCCCAAGGCAATATGTTGAATTTTTCTCATCAACTCATAGTTATTTACTCAACCATTCTTGAAACTTACTCATTCAATCTCTTACCACCTTCTTACCATATCACAAGCCAATTCGTTCGTTTAATTAGCATACGTTCCTGTACTGATCGTCACAAGATCATATATAACAACACATCAAGCATTTTCAATAAGCCGCTCATGCTACTAATATATCGGTGGTTTCGCACTTAGCCCACCATTGAATCTCTAATAGAGAGGTATCGCATATAACCCACCAATCATTTATAAGTGATGGTATCACACATAGCCCATCGATCAACAATCAATAAGGTGATATCGCACATAGCTTTCCGTTATTTACTTTCATGGATAATAATTCACAAGTATAACTCTATTTCAAATGTTCATTCAAGAACATCCTCACATGTTTCCATTTTTACTTAACTTTCTACGATATTCGTTCTCATTCACACAGTGCATCAAATACACATACCCCACTAGGGGTTCATCATTTATTGAATTCATCTCAATTCAATTCTACACATACTTGTGCTACTCATGGTACAACCACATACATTCACATATACAATGAATCATTCGATTTGTTAAATAACTCTCTTGAGTCTCATGCACATAGTTCTCGTTGTCACTCTACCCCAATTGGGTTTAACATACACTAACATATCGATGCCATGTCCCTGACATGGTCTTATACGAATTCTTACACTGAGGCCATATCCCAATATGGTCTTACTCGAGCCTTTACCCATCGTCCTATCGTGTTATACACCTTTCCCATTACTCTAAATTTAATTCCATTGACATCTCATCAAGAGACATTTCATACATTCATATAGTAATATAAATTCCATACAACATTGAAATATTAAATAAGCTCATACGTAATTTCAACATTTGCACATGAACTTACCTCGATGTCGAAAGAGCCGAAAATGACTTTATGCCCATATTTCTCTTTTCATCCGTTCTAGGTCCGAAACTCATTTTCTTTGATCTAAAACAATGAAATTTGCTCATTTAATCACTTAATGATCGTTTTACAACATAATCTCTACTTATGCAAAAATGACCATTTTGCCCCTATACTTTGGCAAAATTACGATTTTGCCCCTAGGCTCGTAAATAAATTTTCATCACATTTTCTTGTTAAACAAGCCTATCTGAACATTAAATCCTCTTACAAATATTCTCAATTCCATCAATTTCATGCCTTAATGAACAAATAACAACTTTTGCATTTTAGTCCCAAATAGGTGTTTTCATGACAACACCTTTCACAAAAGTTGTTTCTCATCATCCTATCATTCATTTTCTTTCATAAAACTCATCAAAAAACATAAACTCTCTCATGGCAAGTCCCTAGACTTTCAATCATATTGCAAACTAGTCCCCTCTTTAGAAAGCTTAAGCTTTAGGGGTCTCAAAAGTAAAAAAATTAACATCTAAAGCCATCAAAATCACTTACTTGAGTGAAGAGAAGCTTGCTGAAATTTTCAAGTTTTCAAAGCCCTCCCATGGCTGATATTTTCGGTTGAAAGAGAAGAAATAAAAAGGATGATAGCTTTTTGGCTTATTTCATCTTATTTTATTTCTTTTTAAACACCTAACATGACCACATTTAATGTTCTTGTCCCCTTAGCTTACTATGGCCGGCCAACTCACTTAGACTAGGCCAAATTGCTCATTTGGGACCTCCAATTACTAAGCCATAGCTATTTGGTACCTTTAACCTATAGAATGGAACTTTTGCACTCTATGCGATTTAGTCCTTTTTCATAATTTAGCTAGAAATCGCTAAAATTAAGGCACCAAAATTTTTATGCATCCTCATAAACATGTTGTAACTCATAACATAACATGAAAATAATTTTCTCTAACCTCGGATTAGTGATTCCGAGATCACTGTTCCGACTAGCCCCTAAATCGGGCTGTTACATACCACATACTTATCAATCAAGAACATTACATTCTAATCAAGAATAATTCAGATCAATGCAATTGTACTTACTCATTTTCCAAATCTTACCATATTCCAAATACACAACATACACATTGCTCACATTTACATGCACTTATACCCTGCACTCATCATCATACAGTCCCACGTAATCTCATTTAATCCAAAGTTTCTCAATAAACACATTCGGGATAATACCAAATATAGGGTGGTTTCTCACACAGCCCACCACTAATAAATACCAAGGTGGTATCGCACACAGCCCACCAATAATAGTAAATACGGTGGTATCGCACACAGCCCACCAATAACAATAATTACGGTGGTATCGCACATAGCCCACCAATAGCAATAATTACAGTAGTATCGCACATAGCCCACCAATAACAATAATTACAGTGGTATCGCACATAGCCCACCATTAACAATAATTACGGTATTCATTCATAATTTCCTCTCTTTCTATCAATTAATAATTATCAACAATGTTCATCCACATTTCACATAATACATTTATATGTAAAATCATAAGTAAAAAGAATGTATCATTTACATATAAACTTACCTCGATACAAAATATGTCAATTTGTGATTTAGTCTGAAACCTTGCCTTTTCCTCGGTCAAGGTTGATTCCACGCTCTTCTTGATCTATAATGACATATTTAGCTTATTAAATAACCACATTATTCAAATCAATCCAAAATTCCTATTTTGGCAAAATTACTATTTTGCCCCTAGGCTCGTAAAATGAAATGCGTTCATTTTTTTCACACACCCAAGCCTAGCCGATTCATATTCCCTCTTATAGCAACTCATAATTTCAATTATTTCACACATTTACCACCTATTTTACATCCTTTACAAAAAGGTCCTTTTAGGTGTTTTCATGGAAACTCCATTCACTAAAGTTGTTTATTTAACAACTAAGATTCATTCTCTTCCATAAAATTTCAGAAATCAACATAAATACTCACATGGAAAAACCCTAGACTCTCAACCATTTTGCAAAATAGTCCCCTTATTAGTTAGCTTAAGCTTTAGGGGTTCCAAAAGTACAAAAATTATCAAGAAAGACCACCAAAATCACTTACTTGTAAGGAGGATGAGTTGCTGAAAATTTCAAGCTTCCAAACCCCTATTGTTGTTGGTATTTTTGGTGGAGGAAGAAGGTGATAGGAAATAGATGATAGTTTTTTATGTTTTATTTTATTTTATTTCCATTAAGTCACTTAATCCACCAAATCTTGACCAAATTAAATTTTCTTGTCCCTATGGCCGGCTACCAACATTAGAAGGGTCTAATTGCACATTAAGGACCTCCAATTTAAGGTTCTATAGCTATTTAACACCTATAGCTTGTAAAATAGAGCTTTCACATTTTATGCGATTTAGACCTTTTTCGCAATTAAGCATGCAATCACTAAAATTAGTTCACCAAAATTTTCATGCACTCATATAATCATGCTATGATAAGTAAAATAATATTAAAAATAATTTCTTTGGCCTCGGGTTAGTGGTTTCGAAACCACTATTTTGACTAGCCTCAAAATCGGGCTGTTACAACTCTCCCTCCGTTTAGAGATTTTTGTCCTGGAAAATCTTACCGATAAAAAGGTTTGGGTACTGTTTTCTCATGGTTTCTTCCGGTTCCCACGGAGCCTCTTCTACACCATGTTTTTTCCATTATACTTTTGTTCCTCAAGTGTTTTACCTCTCGAGCCAAAATCTTAATTGGTTCCTCATCATAGGTCATATCCGGTCGTATCTCAATTTCTGTAGGAGGGATTATATGCGAAGGATCAGAACAATATCATCGCAACATTGACACATGGAAAACATTGTGTATTCTCTCCAACTCCGCCGGCAAAGCTAACCGGTATGCTACTGGTCCAACCCTTTCAATAACCTTATATGGTCCAATAAAACGCGAACTTAATTTGCCCTTTCGACCAAACCTCAATATTTTCTTCCATGTGGATACTTTCAGGAACACTTTATCACCCACCTGAAACTCAATTTCTTTTCTTTTCAAATCCGTGTATGACTTTTGTCGGTCCGAAGCAACTTTTAGACTATCACAGATTACTTTCACTTTCTCTTCGGTTTCTCTAACCATATCAACACCATGAATTTGCTTTTCCCTAAGCTCGGTCAAATACAAAGAAGTTCGACACTTGTGACCATATAATGCTTCGTACGGAGCCCTCTGTATACTCGACAGATAACTTTTGTTGTAGGCGAATTCGACTAAAGGTAGATATCTTTCCCAACTATCTTCAAACTCTAAAACACAGCATCGGAGCATGTCTTCGAGAACTTGAATCACTCTTTTGGATTGACCATCAGTTTGCGGATGGAAAGCGGTACTAAAATTCAATTTCGTACCTAATGCTTCTTGCAACTTTTTCCATAACCTCGAAGTAAACCTCGGATCTCTATCCGAAATAATGGACATAGGCACCCCATGTAATCTCACAATTTCAGCAACATACAGCTCAGCCAACTTGTCAAGTGAGTAATCAGTACGTACTTGTATAAAGTGAGCCGATTTCGTTAATCTATCAACAACAACCCACACAACATCTTTCTTTTTCGGAGTCATAGGCAACCCTGTTACAAAATCCATCGTGATTTGATCCCATTTCCACTCAGGAACCATCACTGGCTGAAGCAAACCCAAAGGTACCTGATGCTCGGCTTTCACTTGTTGGCAGATCAAACACTTTGTCACAACTATTCATACCCGGCCACAAATATAACTTCTTTAAATCATTATACATTTTTGTACTGCCTGGATGTACTGACAAACACCACTGTGTGCCTCTTGTAAAATTTTCTGAATCAGCTCATCATCTTTCGGTACACGTACCCTATCACGGAACATCAAGCAGTCATTTGGTCATTCGAAAATCTGAATCACTATCTAATTCACACTAAACTATTTTAACTTGCAATTCTTTGTCTTTCTTTTGAACTTCACAAATTTGCTGATGATATAATGGTCTAGCCCTTAACTCGGCC
The DNA here is from genome assembly GCA_025698515.1 of Gossypium sturtianum. Lineage (NCBI taxonomy): Eukaryota > Viridiplantae > Streptophyta > Magnoliopsida > Malvales > Malvaceae > Gossypium > Gossypium sturtianum. The sequence continues at coordinate 123,559,045 of CM046952.1, forward strand.
AAAATCGAACCATCGTCAGACAAAACCAAACTCGTATTCATAGCCCTCAAAGCAAACAAGGATTTTCTGCTCAAGGCATCTGCGACTACATTCGCTTTTCCTGGATGATAATCAATCATTAGCTCATAATCTTTCAATAATTCGAGCCACCTCCGTTGTCGCAAATTCAAGTCCTTTTGATTCATCAGGAACTTCAAACTTTTATGATCGGTAAAGATTCGGCATTTCTCACCATACAAATAATGACGCCAAATCTTCAAAGCAAAGAGTATGGCGGCCAATTCCAAATCGTGTGTCGGATAATTCTTTTCATGTGGTTTTAGCTGTCTCGAGTTATAAGCTACTACTTTGCCCTCTTGCATCAACACACAACCAAGACCATTCAATGACGCATCACTGTAAATCACAAACTCCTTTCCCGACTCAGGTTGTACCAAAGCTGGTGCTTCAATTAATCGTGCTTTCAACTTCTCAAAACTCTGTTGACATTTATCAGTCCATTCAAACTTAACATTCTTTTGCAACAACTTAGTCATCGGGGAAGAAATCATCAAAAATCCTTCGACAAAACATCGATAGTACTCAGCTAAGCCTAAAAAGCTTCTAACTTCTTATATATTCTTTGGCGGTTTCTAATCAACAATCGCCGAAATTTTGCTCGGATCAACCCGAATACCATCACCTGAAACTATGTGTCCCAGAAATCCGACTTCACAAAGCCAAAACTCACTTTTACTAAACTTAGCAAACAATTTCTCCTCTCGTAGAATCTGCAATACCATTCTTAAGTGTTCGGCATGCTCGGCCTCATCTCAAAAATAAATCAATATATCGACTATGAACACTACTACAAATTTATCCAAGTATAGCCGAAAAATTCAGTTCATTAAATCCATGAACATAGCTGGAGCATTATTTAAACCGAAAGGCATCACCAGGAATTCATAGTGTCCATATCTCGTTCTAAAAGATTTTACACACATCGGTTTCTTGACTCTCAATCGATAGTAGCGGATCTTAAATCTATCTTTGAGAACACGGTTGCTCCCTTTAGTTGATCAAACAAATCATCAATTCTCGGCAATTGGTACTTATTCTTTATAGTTACTTTGTTAAGTTTACGGTAGTCAATGCAAAGCCTCATTGTTCCATCTTTCTTCTTTACAAATAATACGGGAACGCCCCAGGGAGAAAAACTCGGTCTAACAAATCCCTTATCGTCAACTCTTGCAGTTGAGCCTTTAACTCTTTCAATTCAGTCAGAGCCATTCTATACAGAGCAATGGAGATTGGTGCAATCCCAGGTATCAGATCGATAGCAAACTTAATTTCTCTAACTGGAGGCAACCCAGAAAATTCTTCTGGAAATACATCTGGAAACTCACAAACTATTGGCATAGATTCAAGCTTCGACTCAGTCATCTCAATATTCAACACATGTGCAAGGTATGCTTCACACCCTTTTCTCATACTCTTCTGAGCAGACATGTACGAAATCACCACAGGCATCTTATGTGAGTCATCCGTAATCACGTTGGGGGATGATGCATCCTCACGAGCTCGTATGGCATAAGCTCTAGCAGGTGCTCTCGTTTCTGTCCTCGCAGCTGAATCCTTTATCATACTTTTACTACTAGCTCCACTTCTGGCATTTCGCGGTGGTCTACCCCTGCTAGTAGTGTTACTCGGTCTAACACTCTGAAGTTTCTCTCCCTCAACATTCTCAGGACAGTCTCTGATGAAATGTTCTCAAGAACCACACTTGTAACAAGCTTGATTGTTTCCCCAACACTCTCCAAAAAGTTCTCTACCACACTTCTGACATTCAGGTTTATTATACTTCACATTACCCACACTTGCCATCGAGGTGGCTTGAACTCTAGAGTCTGAATATGTTTTCCCACGACCTCGATGTGAATACCCAGCTAAAACGGTCGTCCGAGGATTCTTTTCCTTAGACCTCTTTGATTGGGATTGGAACGACTTACTCATCGGCCTCTTCCTTGCATCTCGGGCCTCAATCATAGCTTTCCTCTTTTCTTTATTCAGCTCTTCATCCTTGCAAGCTCTATCGACCAATAACACTAATTCTTTCAATTCTAAAATCCCAACTAACAATTTAATATCCTCGTTTAGCCCATCTTTGAATCTCTTGCACATAATAGCTTCGGTAGACACACACTCTTGAGCATACTTACTGAGTCTAACGAATTCACGTTCATACTCTGCCACAGTCATTTTGCCTTGCTTTAGTTCAAGAAACTCTTTTCGTTTCTGATCGATGAATCAATGACTTATGTATTTCTTTCAGAACTCCTCTAAGAAGAAATCCCATGTCACTCTCTCTTTCAGAACTACAGATGTCAGCATTTTCCACCAACAGTATGCCTAGTCCTTCAATAACGATACGGCACATTTTAAGCACTCTTTAGGCGTGCAAGAGAGTTCATTAAATACACGCATAGAATTCTCAAGCCAGAACTCTACTTTCTCGGGATCATAATCTATGTTGGCTCTAAATTCCTCGGCCCCTTGTTTTCAAATTTTATCAACCGGGGGTTTAGTGAATCTTACCAAGTCAATACTTTGAGGAGCTACGGGGGCTGAGGTATAGGAGGGGGTGGAGGAGGTTGAGCATTAGGATTTCCTCGAACAAATTCAGTATACCAATTGCTCATCATATGGAAAAAGGCTTCCCGAGCCTCTTCTCCCTGACCCAAGGTCTCGGGTCTACTTTCCACTGGTGCGGTCCCTTGCGCGGGAGCCAGTGCATTACTTGCAGCATCATCAGTCGCAGATCGGTCGGGATCCATTACTATATGAAAACACAGTTGGAAATTGACAGGAGTCACCACACTATCACAATATATTTTTGGCATGTATAGCTAGACTCCCACACACGCTACGGTAGTTCGAGAACCGACTAAACCATAGATCTGATACCACTAAATGTAACACCCCTTACCCGTATTCGGCACCAGAACAGGGTACGAGGCATTACCAGACTTACAACCAAGTAATCATACAAACCGATACATATATTTCCACTCAAATTTAAAACTTTCCTTAAATATGCATATCACCCTTTAAATGAGCCTACGAGGCCCGAAACATACATAAGGAGTAGTTGTAACACCCTTAACCCGTAACCATCGTCGATTTAGGGTTAAGAGACATTACCGGACTAATCAGAAACTTTTACAAACATTACACATCAATACGTACATCACTGTCATATTGTAGCAGAATACAAGTAAATAGTCCCTTAATGAGGTCTACGAGACCTTAAACATGCATTAGAAATGGGTCAGGACTAAACCAAAACCATACAAAAATTTTCAGAAAATCAAATATTTTTCAAAGTTACAGAGGTAACACGCCCGTGTGGGCTCAGACACGCCCATGTGTCCGAGCCGTGTCAAAATAGGGCATACATACTGACTTGTCCACACGGCCTGAGACATGCCCGTGTGCCTCACCCGTGGTCGACACAGACTTGCACCACATGGCCAGTCACACGCCCTTGTGTCCAGCCCGTGGTCGAGCCTGACTTGTTTTGAAATACAACCACGAAGGACACGGTCGAGCCACACGCCCGTGTGCTCAGCTGTGTGGGCAATTATAGGCCATTTACAAGGCCAAATTGCCACCCACACATTAGGTTATACCTACAAGCAATATACCAATTCAAATCATATCAAAATGACCATGTTTTCTAACCATTCAAGAACATATCAAACATGCCAACTTATGCAACATTTATCTCAATCTCATCGCAAGCATTTATAAGTATAAACCATTCAAAAGCTTACCAATTCAATGTGACAACCTATCATCAATAATATGCCAACTTTGCATCATAATACTTATCATAAATTTGACCATTTCATCAGTTCAACTACTAGCTACCAAACTTACCAAACTATGCATCATTTAGCATGAATTACTCATTCATATCATAATCATTATCTAGCCATATCACATGGCTATTTATATACAACTCAAAACATAATCCAAACTAACTAGCCTATACGTGCCATATTTAACTATGTACACATTCAAAAGGTACCAAAATAGAGTTTGATAGTGTGGTGATGATCCTCGACGATCCCCGAGCCTTCCGTAGCTTTAACGATCTATAAAACGAAGCAAACAAACACAAAGTAAGCTTTCAAAAGCTTAGTAAGCCATATAATAAACTTAACATAGGAACATTCATAATTATATCAAATACAAGATCATTAACATCTCAATGGCATAATCATAATTCTTCCTTGGCTCATTTGTTTAGTCATTACTTACCAACAATCATATCTACAACTATCTCTTTTATTCAAATCACATTCATACATATATCACATTTTGTCTTAACAAGTCTATGCACATATCTCACTTGTGCACATACACATATACTTACCTTTTATACTCAATAGTAGCATATAATTCAAACTTACCTGAAATGGTCATACATTTCACATAGTCTTTCATTTATCAGAATTGCCCATTGAACCATTTGGAATCAAATAGGATACTCAGAATACACAGAATAATCATACAACACCAACGTCCCAGACGTGGTCTTACATGTAATCCAATATCGATGCCACTGACCCAGACAAGGTCTTACACGAATCAAATACGATGCCAATGTCCCAGACATGGTCTTACACGTAAATCTCAAATCAATGCCAACGTCCCAGACGTGGTCTTACATGACATCACATATCGGAATCCCTATGTCATGACATGTGAATCCTATCTACTCCTAGGTTCGTACGGGACTTTTCGGACTTGACACTTTGTCGATACTTTCTCTTATTACACATGTATATCTTCCTTAATTATTCATCACAATTAAATTTCATACGAACATAAATAAATCAATTCAAATACATTTATTTGTATATAGACTTACCTTGTATTCTGAATAAACGGACGGATTTGACTACTCGATCACTTTCGACTTTCCTCGGTCTAAATCTGTTTTCTGTGGTTCTTGATCTATGCATATTCAAATTTAACCCATTTATTCACCAAATCATTCAATTCAATCCAAAAACACACATTTAGGGTACTTTACAAATTAGCCCTCACATTTTCACATTTTGACATTTAAGTCCCTATTTCCCAAAATCACAAAATACACAAAATTTCATATTACCCATGCTTAGCCGAATTTTCATCATGCTCATACAAGTCCATACATTTCATTTATTTCACATTTTAGTCCCTCAAAATATTATTTTCACAATTTAGTCCAAATTACTCAAATTCACCAAAAATCCAAAGACAAAACATGTTAATCTAACACATATATTTCATATTTCATCAACTAACATCACAAAGCTTAAACATTTATCAGTGGCACATTTCAAAATCATCATCAATTTCCAAAATTAAATCATGGGTTTTGTAGTACTCGAAGCAACGATTACAAAAACGTAGAAATTATCAAAAACTGAAACCAAAACATACCTTAATTTTTCTTAGTAATAGTCGAACCCTATTTTGCTTCTTTTCTCTCCTTTTTTTTCTTTCAAATTCGGCTAGAATGGATGAACACTGTAACACCCCAAACCCGGCCCAGACGTTATGGCCAAATCTGGCAGCGTCACATTGAAGGATGAATCGTAAAATTCGAAGTTGATGTAAAGCCTTGAAGTCATTTGAGGAGTCCTTAGTTTAAAATATTTGCCAGTGATAACTTAATGTTATGTTCAAAATCTTTTGGAATATTAGGGTTTGATTAAAAAAAACTTTATGTAGGAATCTTTAAACTTGTTACTTAAACTTTCAAAATACAGCGGAAGCTTTTCTTTGAAAAGGTTTGTGTACTTGCGATTGGTTTGTAAAACGTTGTTTTCTCTTTTTAAAACCCGAGACCTAAAACTAAAAGTTATGCAATCAACACAATTAAATCCCAAAATTTAAAACACAACCAGAGAAAGGCCTTATTACAACAAAACCCAGATTAAAGAAAACATAATTAAAAATATAGTAAATTAAAAACACAGAAATGAAACTGTTCGTAGCGTGGCCACCTCCGAGTCCCCCAGTACGTCGAACCGTCTCACTAGGGATTACCTGAAAAGTTAAAAAGTGGGGTGAGTTTGCGAAAACTCAGTGTGTACAACCCCAACAATCAAATAGCATATATCACATCTATCTAGGCCTAAGCCCGTTATAGTAATGGTGGCAATTGGGCCTTAGCCCCCATCAGCCTCGGTTGGGCCTGAACCCATATCAAATGACACATATCACATCTATCTAGGCCTAAGCCCATCTCAATATCAGAATCTGTATATGCAATGCATAAATACCCAAACCAACCCTGCACTCCGTCTCCTGTCCAACCCTACACTCATGTGGGGATTAAATCGATCCACCCATCCCTACACTCCTTATGTAGCACCGGTGGCGACACTAACCAATATTGCAGCAGAGCTGCCAATCACATAATCGGCTTAAAGCCATCGGTGGGTCCATAGTCGCCTCGCGCGACCCGTGCGACCCTCACATATCAATCACTTCCTCCAATACAAGATCCCATCCCCATGCAACAAAATATCACATATGAATGCGAACATATCATCAAATGGCATACAAGATCAGTCATGTATCATATAGGGTATTTTAGACATTTTGCCCTTCAGGGGGCATACAGTCATTTCTCACATTGGGGTCCAAGTATGTGTATCAACTCATCAATAGGTCCACAGTCGATCCGCACGACTTGTGCAACCTTTAACAATAAAAAGGTTTAGTTGGGCCCAAAGCCCAAAGTATAGCCCAAGTGGGGCCCACACGCTCGTGTGGCCCGCTAAGCCCAAAACTTCCCTTAGCCATGTGAATGACATGGTCGAGCTCATTATTTCACATAAGTTCATGAAGTTGGCCCTTGTGGGGCCAGCGAGACCATTGGGCCCATTTCGGCCCATTTGACCCAAAAGTGGCCCAAGACCATAAGACTGCTCATGGTGGCCTCTGTCATTGTATTGACTTTCTCACACGAGCGTTCGTGCGCTCGTATGGTAACTGTTGCCGTATTTTTGACATTTCGACATTTCAGCATTTCGGCATTTCGACATTTTGACATTTGCCGATCTACAATTGGAGTGGTGTGTGCACATACCTGTTCGTGATAACAAGTGAACAGTTCACCACCCAAAGCCTACATTCATTCAAAATATATAGTTATTCTACCAATCGTTAGGGTTCACCAACACTTAATTCCCAAATTGCCAAACACCACCTACCTTGAACGAACGAATATGGCTTAATGCTCTTAGGTTGTTGGAGAAAATCGATCACCCGATCCTTTCCGATTAACTGTATCAACAATAGACCTACCAATCAGGATTGTTCATATATGTGGCCTACATTCACAAATGTAAGCCCACAGAACACAAACAATATTCGGCCTATACCAAAAGAAGGTAAGATAACACATTTACCTTAATTGAACGATGAGAGAAACAGGTTTAGATTGCTTCAACAACACTTGCACTCCTTCACTCCTCGGGAAACCCATAAACCCAATGGACTACACATCACGAGGAAGGGATCAAAAGTCGGCAATTAAAGGACAAGAAGAAAGAGCATTCGACTTTAAGCTGAAAGTAAAAGAGTATACTTTAACACATACCGATTAACAGAAAATTCTTGCCACACCGAACAAAACACCAACGGCCATGTAAGGGAGTAACCAATAACTGTAGAACCGACAAAAAAGGGATAAGGGGAAAAGGATATACGGCACTGCTCAAGGGAGAAGGAAGAAATGGTATTCAGTTTAGGGTACTAGGATGAGCATGTTAGAAAGGATAAGAAAACTGAAAGAAAGAAAGAAAAACAATGCCAAAGTAGAAAAATACCCGAATGGCCAATGCGTAAAACGGCTACCAAAACAAGCTTGAAACCAAAAGAGAGAAAAAGCATAAGAGGAATAGCTACCGAAAAACAAATAAACAAAAGCTAGACAATTTCGGCACTAAGTGCCTATGACGGAATTGGACCCAAAGGAAATCCTACTTTTCGCAAACACTACCACTCCCCTACTCCTTGACCCACTCCTCACATTTCTCCACAAATCACTCAACATCCAATTGAAATTGCCTACAACCACCTCATGACCAATTCAAACTCAGTGTTCCAGTCCAACTCCTCCTCCTACACGACTTGGGTAGCAAAATAAATACTCCTTGTTGCTGCGCCAACAGTCGAACCTTGGATCTCATGCACCACTCCATACGCCACTACCACTGGGCCAACAGGCTCTTTGTGTCATAAATTCACCATAATTATTCTTAAGGCCTCCAGGCCAGAATCAAGGTCCACGTAAGAGAAAAACTAAAATTTTGATAGAGCCTAGACTTGATCCCAGGACTTCTCAGACACTCCTAAACACTCCAAATCACTTAACCACTGAAGCAGACAATCATTTATGTCATTTTCTTGCACACATCAATTTTTATGTGTTCCCATGCTCAAGACCTATTTCCTTCTAGGCCCAAATTTGGGGCGTTACAATTCACCCCTCCTTAAAGAAATTTCGTCCCCGAAATTTCCAACTGTCAGAATTGTCGCACCACACAGACTTCACCACCACGCTCCCACTGCGCACTCTGATTTCAAAACATTATTACAGCCTCTTGAACCACGTCCGCGTGTATCTCTCGAGCCCATTGTCTATTCGCGTTTTACCACTAAATGAAACACCCCTTGGACCACTAAAGGCACATCCCTAAATAGTTTATTCACTTTCATTGACTGCCCTAGAGGACTCAACACAGTGACTTCATTTACAACAATTTCAAACATAACACCCAAAGTCTCAGTCATTGTGCATGCAATGTACGAATGAGTAGATCCAATGTCAATCAGTGCCGTATAAGGTACTTCATGAATAAAAAATGTACCAGTTATCACATCTGGGGCGTCTCCATCCTCTCGGTAATGAGCAGAATAGACCAGGGCTGGCTACCTCACCTTGGTATGTTCTGCACCTCTGCCCGGTGTTCCACGGCCACGTTCCAAATCGTTTCCACCTCTGGCCTGACCACGGCCTCTAGGCGGCTGCTGACCACCTCTTGGCGGCTGCACATTACCCCTACCAATAACTTGCATATGATCCGGTCTTCTCGGACATTCCCTGATACGGTGCTCTATGGAACCACAACTCAGACAGGCTCCCGACCTCCTCCAGCACTCACCCACATGGCCTTTTCCACAAACAGCACAAGGCGGTAACCCAGTAGTAGCAACAGGGGGCCCAGCTCTGATTGGCCCATCCACTCTGGCCCTTTTTTTAGGCCTCTGCATGGAACCGAAAGGCTCTGAATCCCTTTTATTTTTGCCCCTTTCTCTTTCCCGATTTAGGCGCTCAATGCGCTTCACATCCTCAGCGATTTTTGCTTTCTCCACCAATGCTGTGAAATCTCGCTCCCTTTGTGGAGCTATCAATACCCGAAGACTATCTCTGAGGCTGTCTTTATATCGCACGCTACGTTCATAATCTGTCGCCACCATCCCTTTAGAATATCGACTAAGTCTTAGGAACTCCGCCTCGTACTCTACCACAGACCTATCCCCCTGAGTCAAATTCAAGAGTTCTCTCCTCTGGGCATCCACATAATTTGCACCCAAATATTTCCCCTGGAACGCAGATTTGAAGAATTCCCAAGTTACCCAGTCAGGTTGAGTACCCTCTTTCACGGTAAGCCACCACTGGTAGGCTTCCTCTCGCAGTAATGACACCGCACCTTTTAGTTTTTATTCGAAAGTGCAGTCAAGATCATCCATTATTCTTTCTGTGGCCTCCAACCAATAATCAACCACATTAGGAGTGATCGTTGATTTCAGAGTTTTAAATTTTATAATGATCGAACCTGGAACTAACTATAACAACGATTGAGGCAAGTGCACCTATCGAACAGTAGTATAGCTTAGGCAAGACCGAATTGTCGAACCCAAAGGAACCAAAAGTACTAATACTAACTTTCTTTTTATTATCTAGCCTAAAATAAGTGAAGTTGTTATTTAATCTAAATTTAACTAACTACTAAGCTAAAGACGCAAAGACAAAAAGAATGAATTGGGTAAATACTGTTGGAAAAACTCAGTTGATTAAGACGATACCCTTAGGAAGAATCCACCTAGACTTCACTTGTTATCTAACTCAACTGAACGACGATTTATTCACTTGACTTGATCCGTAAGACTCCTAATGTATATTAAACCCTCTCTCAAGTGAATAACGTCTAACCCTAGGTTGATTAATTGAAATCTCTTTCTAATTAAAACCCTTAGAATTGCATTAACTCGATCTATGGACTCTGATATTATGTTTCACCCTAATTCGGCAAAATCTCGTCACCCTATCTCTAGGCGTGCGATCAACTCCGCTTAATTATGCTAGATCTACTCTTAAGCAGGGACTTTTGCTCCTCTACCTAAGCACATCAAACTTGAATCAATATCCCAGAAATATTAACACAAGAATTAAGAACACATAATTAAGAACAAATCAAGTATTTATCATATAGTTCAGCAAACGATAACAAGATTCATCTAAGTTTCATCCCCTTCAGGTATCTGAAGGGTTTTGTAACACCCTGGTTTAGGGGCTAGGCAATTTAAGTATAATTCAGGTGTTGGTAGGTTTTTGGGTGTGTTTGGAGGTGTTTTAGAGGTTTTAAGAATGCTCGGGTGAAAGGGGAAGGCTTTGGAAAATTTTGGATTTTTGGTGTAAAAGGGGAAATAGGGCAGGAAGGCTTTATAAATAAATTGGTGGATTTTAGGACACAAGAGACAGATGGGTGAAGTGGCATGGAGGGCGCTGCTTGGGGCTTGGGAAGGTAGCGCCATTGAGGTCTGGGGTTCGATTCAAGAAGGCAGCAAAAGTGGTTTTTGAATTTTTGGATCTGGCGTTTAAAGGGGAGGAGGCCTTAAAAGGAGCTGGAAGGAATTCTACCCTCCTTAAAAATAATTTCGTCCTCGAAATTACTTATTACCGAATAATCATAACTCGCTATTCTACTTCTCTGCTGCGCACTCACTCTGATCTTAATCTATCATACTCCCGACACGCGTCTTTAAGTTCTCTCTCAAGATCCAAATCATACAAGAAAGAGCTAACTTACAAACAAGGAAAGCAATTAAAGAATATTCCAAAACAAAGGAGCTTACCCGATATCACATCTTTGGTTGACTCGACTAGAACCATTCCTTCCATGACTTGAACCACGACCCTCGTCGCTCGAGGACAATTCTTAACCAGGATGTGCCTTAGATCCACACCAAAACATTCTTTACTATTTCCCCAACACTCTCCTGTGTGAGGTCTTCCACATCGAGCACAAGAACGATTCCGATTCTCAAAGAATCGCACAGTGGGCGTGCATGTATTCTCAACTCTCGGTCTTTTCTCGAGCATCTCCAAGCGATCTTGACGGTCCAACCCTTCTCTTATTCTTGTTCCTATTCTTTTCTCGGTTCTCCGATAGTCTTCTTAACCTCTTCAAATGATCCGAGCTTTCTCCACTAGCACCGCTGAGTCTCTCTCCTCTGCGGAGCAATCAAGATTTGAAGTTCATCTCGCAATCCGTCCTCAAACCGGATGCACCTCTCATAATCAGTGGCCACAATTCCCTTAGCATACTTGCTTAACCGCACAAATTCCGCTTCATACTCCGCTATCGACTTACTTCCTTGCACTAGATTTAGAAACGCTTTCCTTTGCGAGTCCAAATAACTGGCTCCTACGTACTTTCCTTCAAACTTAACCTTAAAGAAATCCCAATCCAGTCGATCTGTCGATACACTTTGTTTGACAGTGAGCCACCAACGATAAGCTTCGTCACGAAGCAACGAAACAGCACCCTTCAGTTTTTCTTCATTGGTGCAGTCCAAATCATCCATGATTCTTTCAACTGCTTCTAGCCAATACTCCGCTACGTTAGGAGCTACTCCCGACACTCCTCTAAAGATCTCGGCTCCGTTCGATCTAAGCCTTTCGATCCGACTTCGAGTTCCATTTCCTCTACTAACTCCCGCTACTCGCTCTAGCACTCGCAACATGGCCCGCGATACTGCGTCATCTTCTCCTATCTGATCTTGCCCCTCTACGTCCACTGCTGGCGGCACTTCACTTTCTGACCCATGGCCAGACCCTATCGGTTCCGATGCTGCCATTCTACCTCTACTGCGTCCCCTAGAACTCATCTCTATCGTCGTGATTTAATCTGATTAACAAGTTTTATGCATTAGAAATTGTTCCACTATTTAACCACGAGCAAATTTTATGAAATGAAAGATATTTAGAAGTAGTTCTTTCGATCACACAATGTTTCAGTTCGAGTTTACTACTCTAGTTCAAGAATCACATTCACACACACATCCGTTCATCAACAAGGACACATTCCTTCCTCATTAAAGGCACATTCAGTGGTATCCACCACACACATTCACTATTCGGACCTTTCTGCCCGTTTCTACCCCAGGGGTATTTTCGTCATTTTCCTATAGGGGTATTTCGGTAATAAACCAAAGCGATTCAAAAACTTTAATAAGTCAGGATCTTTTTGAAATTCCCAAAATTGAAGAGTATTTTTGAAAATTTCGCAATTTGAAGATATAGCAGGATTTTAGAAACCAGGGGTATTTTGGTAATTTTTGTCAATGTGGTAATTTTGTAAATTTCAAAAGTCGGGTATTATTTTTTTCCATACAGAAAATTGGGTACTTTTGCAAAGTAAGAAAATTTTATTAAACTTGGGGTTAAACCGAAATTTTGAAAGTCGGGGGCATTTTAGTAATTTTCAACACGGGGTGTTTTAAGTAAATTTTCCAAATCGGAGTATATTGATATTTTGAAAACTAGAGATTTTGGTATTTTGCAAAGTAAAAATCATTTTAACAAAAGTGAGGGTAGTGCGGTAATTTTACAATCTGAGGGCATTTTTGTAATTTTGCCGCTAGGGCATTTTGGCAATTTTGGGTAAATCGAGACAATGTTGTTCAAAACCAGATTTAGGGTTTACAAACCAAAAGGGTAAATTTGAAAATTTTAAAACCAAGAATTTTAAAGCAAAGAAGGCTAATCCCTTTCGGGTTTTAATAATTGGTTCACTGTGAACAAGTCCTCTTAGTTAAGGTGAACTGTAGCTACGCACTGTAGGATTCAAGTGGAGAGGAGGTGAGTCACGCGGATTTGCTTAAATACCAAGCTCCCACTGAATACCACTCCTAGACATGCGCACACAGGTTGCCACACCTTAACTCGTACGGCTTACTTCACGAGTTTGTTTAGTAACCTTAAGTCTTATGCACATGTTTGAGTAGACTAGCCTTAGGGTTCAAGCTGATCCTAATTCACTAATCTACGAGCCCAACAAAGCCCATAACAGTTCATATAACAAATTACTTCACAAGTCCAAAGTACTTACAGTGGACTCGGGTAGAGGTACAGTGCCATGCGAAAAACTCGAAAAAATTTCTTAAAAGCCCATATTTTTAAAAAGCCCATTTTGAAAATGTTTTGGGCCCAAAACCCTCAAAGCCGAGTTTTGAACTGGCTCGATACCAAATCAGAACATTCCCCAAACCCGGCCCATAAGTCTCGTCCGGATCAGGTTATGTCAACTGCGGAATGACGGTTAAAAATCTTTGTCTTTAGAGTAAAACTTGAAAATTTTGTCAACTTTGGAAGTAAGTCCATTAAAAATTATTAAATAATATAAGCTTGGTTTGAATTAAAACTTTATTATAATTTATTATAATATAAATCCTTTGTAAAAATATTACTAAATACTATGAAACCTTTATCAACTATAAATAGAGTACTTTAATCAAAAGTGGCCCTTATTACAAAATAATTAATCCAAGTACTTCAAACTAAAATGCATAAAGAAAATATTTAAAACGTCTCATTCGCATGGGCCACCTTGCGGCCTCTCCGACCCGGTCCGATCAACAAGTCACTGCGAGGTTGGATAAATAATTGGGTGAGTCATAATGACTCGGTGTGTAATTAAACCACCGATATCCACCCACATGCTAGCCACAAATCAACCCAAATATCAAATGCAACATATAAATATAATCATTTAAACATTACCACAATGCGGGCTTGGCCCACAATCAAATCATATCAAATCTTGGGCTAGGCCCTTTTCTCATCAATCCACGATTCATCGGGCTTGGCCCATTTCCACGTATGTTCTCAAAACATACAAATCCACAAGTCATATTGGGCTTGGCCCATTTCCATATCAATTCATAACGAAACCATGCAATCATGATACCCAACCCAATCCTAAGGTCCATCCGCTACACACCCCTTATCCAACCTACCACACACCGGGGACTATCGAGTCACCCTCTCCTTTTCCCTCCATAAAGGCAACCAATGCCATCCACGATGTAGCGTATAGCTAACATCAAACCACGATGGAGCACCACGGCAATCCATCAAGCCACGATATGGCATAAAGCCCATATCAATCAAGGTAACCACGCGAACTAAATCGCAAAGATCCACAACGCGACCTCGATCGGTAGCCAATCCACGATGTAGCACAAAGTGACATCAACCACGTACTCGAAGTACACCGTACCTTCTTTTCAAAACCCACCCATGCACATGTAACATAATATGATCTTTGAGATGATGCATGTACATGATATTCACAATCATAGGCATGCTCACATAGTTAAAATCAATTATCACATATTAGCCAATTTGCTACTAACTTTGGTTGTCATCATACCCCTTTAGGGTATCCATTACACATATGGCACTTTGCATTCATTAGTAAACATATAACACAACAGATATCATACAAATCCGGAAACAATGGTCTAACCACACACCTTATAACACTGAAGCTCTAAACCTCGATCCCGACACTATCGCTTAGCGAGACTACGCTATCTGTCTATAGCTCTCTCCTGCTGCTTTGGCCCACACCCCGGTGGCCAATCCCGAACAAATTGAAACCGACCTCTTCTTAAACTTCGGATGGGAGCTTTCCTTTTCCTTCAAGGCGGTATTGGCCTCCATCGAAAGTCACTTAATCGTAACCACCCGATTAATCAACAAGTCATAATCTACTTATTAACGAGTCTAAGTCACTTACTAATATCCTTACCGAAATAATCCCGAGATCCCGAAGGCTTCTCTATGCTCTTGTCGATATGCCCCTAAAAGACCATAGTCAACCCTCGGTCAACACATAACCACATATATTGGCCTAAGGCCAAAAATCAAACCACTTACCCTTTTCCTTCTTGAATCCCGAAACACCAATGGAATTGCCGAAAATCTGTTACAAGACTATTAGTATCGGCTATCAACCACAATCCATGCGAAAGGCCCCTTTGGTAGAATACTTTACCACCACCTTACCTTGACGAGTCTTATCTCGAGAGAATCCCTCTTAAGCTCCTTGGTGTTGGCTACAACAAACGAAACACAACATCATCACGGCCCTAAAGAATATTCGGCCATTCCAAATAACTAAGACCAACCACTCGGTTTGGCCACTAAAAGAGAGAACTCAAATCAACCGTTAAGGCGAGAATACTTACCCCATTACCTTAGATACTCGACTATCGCCACCAAGGAAGATCAAACATTCGGCTAACACAATCTAGGTACAAACCGAGGTTGAGAGGAAAGAGAGAAAGTGTAGAAGAGGGTTACAAGGGTTTCGGCAATGGTATTCAATATTAAAGAAGTCTTGGCCTCACATAAAATAATTGGACAAAAGAAGAGAATCTCTCTTGCTTCAAATTCATAAGAACACTAGAGAAAAACAAATAAATTTCGGCACAAGCAATAAAAGAAGAAAAGAGTATGAAAAGGGTGCTCTCCTATTTATAAAATTCGGCCACTAACCCAGTATGAAGATCCCAAGATTCGGCCAACACCTACTAATTCAAATCAATTTGAATTAGTTCAATTCAAAAACAATTTGAATTGCTCCACTATTATCCCACTTATCCAAATAAAAAAATAAATAATAATTATCCTACATAAAAAAAAAACAAATACTAGATAAGATTAAACACTAATCCCACCTAGCCGTCTAACACTTATCGCCTCTCGCCCAACAAAATTACACTTCAAATGCCACACCCATGTGCCGTCCACCTAGCAAAAAGCCAAAGAAAAATAAAATAAAACCAAATCGACCTCCAAGATTCGAACACGGGACCTTGCGCCGCCTGCCTTACTTCCTAACGCCGGGCCACTCGGCCACTTTGATTTTATGACATAAAGCCACACCATTAATTCTTAAAGCCTTCAAACTCAAGCCCATAACCGCATATGAAAAATAAAACGCCAAAATGCTTTGCCCCCACTCGAACGGCGCGCCCTTGCTCTCCTTCAGCGCCTAAGTGGCGCATGAGAGCCACTTCGCCAATGAGCTCTTTGCGTCACTTAGGCGCTGAAGGAGAGCAAGGGCGCTGGTTCGAGTGGGGGCAGCAGCATTTTGGCATTTTATTTTTCATATGCGGTTATGGGCTTGAGTTTGAAGGCTTTAAGAATTAATGGTGTGGCTTTATGTCATAAAATCAAAGTGGCCGAGTGGCTCAGGCGTTGGAAGTAAGCGTCTTGGCAGCAAAGGTCTGTGTTCGAATCTTGGAGGCTGCATTTGGTTTTATTTTATTTTTTCTTTGGCTTTTTGCTAGGTGGACGGCACATGGGTGTGGCATTTGAAGTGTAATTTGCGTAGACCAAGACTTCTTTAATATTGAATACCATTTCCGAAACCCTTGTAACCCTCTTCTACACTTTCTCTCTTTCCTCTCAACCTCGGTTTGTACCTAGATTGTGTTAGCCGAATGTTTGATCGTCCTTGGTGGCGATAGTCGAGTATCTAAGGTAATGGGGTAAGTATTCTGTCTTAACGGTTGATTTGAGTTCTCTCTTTTAGTGGCCAAACCGAGTGGTTGGTCTTAGTTATTTGGAATGGCCGAATATTCTTTAGGGCCGTGATGATGTTGTGTTTCGTTTGTTGTAGCCAACACCAAGGAGCTTAAGAGGGATTCTCTCGAGATAAGACTCGTCAAGGTAAGGTGGTGGTAAAGTATTCGGCCAAAGGGGCCTTTCGCATGGATTGTGGTTGATAGCCGATACTAATAGTCTTGTAACAGGATTTTCGGCAATTCCATTGGTGTTTCGGGATTCAAGAAGGAAAAGGGTAAGTGGTTTGATTTTTGGCCTTAGGCCAATATATGTGGTTATGTGTTGACCGAGGGTTGACTATGGTCTTTTTAGGGGCATATAGACAAGAGCATAGAGAAGCCTTCGGGATCTCAGATTATTTCGGTAAGGATATTAGTAAGTGACTTAGACCCGTTAATAAGTAGATTACGACTTGTTGATTAATCGGGTGGTTCTGATTAAGTGACTTTCGATGGAGGCCAATACCAGTCTTGAAGGAAAAGGGAAAGCTCCCATCCCGAAGTTTAAGAAGAGGTCGATTTAATTGTTGGGATTGGCCACCGGGGTGTGGGCGACAACGGAGAGAGCTATAGGCGGATAGCGGTAGTCTCGCTAAGCGATAGTGTCGGGATCGAGGGTTTAGAGCTTCGGTTATAAGGTGTGTGGTTAGACCATTATTTCGGGATTTGTATGATATCTGTTGTGTTATATGTTTACTAATGAATGCGATTGCCATATGTGTAATGGATACCCTAAAGGGGTATGATGACGACGAGTGTTAGTAGCAAATTGGCTAATATGTGATAATTGATTTTAACTATGTGAGCATGCCTATGATTGTGAATATCATGTACATGCATCATCTCAACATCATATTATGTTACATGTGCATGGGTGGGTTTTGAAAGAAGGTACGGGTGTACTTGAGTGCGTGGTTGATGTCGACTTTGTGCTACATCGTGGATTGGCGCCGACGGCGAGGTCGCGTTGTGGATCTTTGCGATTTAGTTCGCGTGGTTACCTTGATTGATATGGGCTTTATGCCATATCGTGGCTTGATGGATTGCTTTGTGTGCTCCATCGTGGTTTGATGTTAGCTATACGCTACATCGTGGATGGCATTGGTTGCCTTTATGGAGGGAAAGGAGAGGGTGACTCGATAGTCCCCGGTGTGTGGTAAATTTGGATAAGGGGGTGTGTAGCGGATGGACCTTAGGATTGGGTTGGGTATCATGATTGCATGGTTTCGTTATGAATTGATATGGAAATGGGCCAAGCCCAATATGACTTGTGGATTTGTATGTTTTGAGAACATACGTGGAAATGGGCCAAGCCCGATGTCGATGGATTGATGAGAAAAGGGCCTAGCCCAATATTTGATATGATTTGATTGTGGGCCAAGCCCAGCATTGTGGTAATGTTTAAATGATTATATTTATATGTTGCATTTGATATTTGGGTTGATTTGTGGCTAGCATGTGGGTGGATATCGGTGGTTTAATTACACACTTGAGTCATTATGACTCACCCAATTATTTATCCAACCTCGCAGTGACTTGTTGATCGGACCAGGTCGGAGAGGGTCGCAAGGTGGCCCATGCGAGAAGGAGACGTTTTAAATATTTTCTTTATGCATTTTAGTTTGAAGTACTTGGATTAATTATTTTGTAATAAGGGCCACTTTTGATTAAAGTACTCTATTTATAGTTGATAAACGTTTCATAGTATTTAGTAATATTTTTACAAAGGATTTATATTATAATAAATTATAATAAAGTTTTAATTCAAACCAAGCTTATATTATTTAATAATTTTTAATGGACTTACTTCCCGAAAGTTGACAAAATTTTAAAGTTTTACTCTAAAGACAAAGATTTTTAACCGTCATTCCGCAGTGACATAACCAGATCCGGACGAGACTTGTGGGCCGGGTTTGGGGAATGTTACAGGTTTAGTTCATAACAATAAAAGAAAACATCTCAGAAGAAAAGATAAAACAAAACATAAGAAATCCCTAAAACCCCCTGAAGAAATTGAAGGAGAGATCCGCCATCTTGAGTAGAATTCCAGCTTCTTGAGATGGATCAACTGGCTATCTTCGAGTGTTTCCCACAAATCTGACCTTTCTGGCTCGGCTCCTTAGCCTAGCTCACCGCCCTCTTCTAGGTTATACTTAGGGTGTTTATATAGGCTTTTGAAATAGGTTTATTTGCCCCTAAGTATCCTTTTCTGAGTGAAATTACCCTTCTCTATGACAGGGACACGGCCATGGCACACGCCCGTGTGAATCGTCTTTAGGCCGTGTTTGGACTTTTAATGAGGTGACACGCCCGTGTAAATCGTGATCAGGCCGTGTTCTAGCCTATCAAGGAGACACGGCCGTGTTGGCTCAAGTCTAGGCTGTGTCGATTTTCACTTTGGCCTAATTTGGTCCGTTTTGAGCCTGTTTCTCGTTCTTTCCATCCTCCGGTGCTTTCCTGAGTATAAAACATGAAAAGAAAGGATTAAGAGCACCTTTTTGTATAAATCAAGGGATAAATCATCCAAAAGTATGCTAAATGTGGGATTAAAATATGTTACTTTTACGGTTTATCAAGGAGCTACTCCCGCAATGCCCTTGAAGATCTCAGCTCCATTCGATCGGAGTCACTCTGAAATCGACCTCCGGCTCCTAATACCAGTGTTGGGCCCAGCAACCCTTTCTAGAATCCTTAACATTGCCTGGGACAATGCGTCGTCCCCAACTTCTCGATCGTGTGACCCAGTCTCAGTCACAGGGGAGGTCGGTGTCGCACTGGTTTCTAAATTAGGCAAATGATCAGATGTTTAGAACCCAGCCCTAGCACCTCTACGAACTCTGCCACGACCTCTTGTACCCCTTCCACGAGTACCTCTAGTGCTCATTTTCACTTTGCGTATTATCTGACTTAAAAATTTTATGCAAATTAGTTACAATTTCAGTAATTAAAGTAGATGTTTTATGAGAGTAGTAGTTTAAGAGTTGTTTTCACAATCGTAAGCTTACTACAGTTTTAGTTTCCTACTGTTTTTCAGTTTACTTTAACTAAAGAGTCTCAGTATAGCCTGTTATCTAAAGTAATCCCAGTAGTATTCACAGTATAACCATTTAAAACAGATTTCAGTATAGAAGACTTACTTGGTTCAATGTCGGAGACTCGGTGTACCACACAGTAAAATCCTTCAAAATGCTTTGTTTCATTTGTAAACAACTTTAAAATCAAAAACTAAAGCCCATTTCATGGCCTGAGTTTTGAAACTTGGCTTTGATACTACTAAATTTAACACCCCAAACCCGGCCCAGACGTTATGGCCGAATTTGGCGGCATCACATTGAAGGGTGAATCGTAAAATCTAAAGTTGATGTAAAGCCTTGAAGTCATTTGAGGAGTCCTTAGTTTAAAACATTTGCCAATGATAACTTAATGTTATGTTCAAAATCTTTTGAAATATTAGGGTTTGATTAAAAAAACTTTATGTAGGAATCTTTAAACTTGTTACTTAAACTTTTAAAATACAGCGGAAGCTTTTCTTTGAAAAGGTTTGTGTACTTACGATTGGTTTGTAAAACGTTGTTTTCTCTTTTTAAAACTCAAGACCTAAAACTAGAAGTTATGCAATCAACACAATTAAATCCCAAAATTTAAAACACAACTAGAGAAAGGCATTATTACAATGAAACCCAGATTAAAGAAAATATAATTAAAAATACAGTAAATTAAAAACATGGAAATGCAACTGTTTGTAGTGTGGCCACCTCCGAGTCCCCCAGTACGTCGAACCGTCTCACTAGGGATTACCTGAAAAACTAAAAAGAGGGGTGAGTTTGCGAAAACTCAGTGTGTACAACCCCAACAATCAAATAACATACATCACATCTATCTGGGCCTAAGCCCATTATAGTAACAATGGTAATTGGGCCTTAGCCCCCATCAGCCTCGGTTGGGCCTGAGCCCATTCAAATGACACATATCACATCTATCTGGGCCTAAGCCCATCTCAATATCAGAATCTGTATATGCAATGCATAAATACCTAAACCAACCCTGCACTCCGTCTCCTGTCCAACCCTACACACCTATGGGGATTAAATTGACCCACCCATCCCTACACTTTTTATGTAGCACCGGTGGCGGCATGAACCAATATTGCAACAGAGCTGCCAATCACATAATCGGCTTAAAGCCATCGGTGGGTCCACAGTCGTCTTGCGCGACCTGTGCGACCATCACATATCAATCACCTCCTCCAATACAAGATCCCATCCCCATGCAACAAAATATCACATATGAATGCAAACATATCATCAAATGGCATACAAGATCAGTCATGTATCATATAGGGGTATTTTAGACATTTTTCCCTTTAGGGGCATACAGTCATTTCTCACATTGGGGTCCAAGAA
This sequence comes from Gossypium sturtianum, assembly GCA_025698515.1. Lineage (NCBI taxonomy): Eukaryota > Viridiplantae > Streptophyta > Magnoliopsida > Malvales > Malvaceae > Gossypium > Gossypium sturtianum. Next base: position 123,580,419 of record CM046952.1, read on the forward strand.
TGTGTATCAACTCATCAATAGGTCCACAGTCGATCCACACGACTTGTGCAACCTTTAGCAATCAAAAGGTATAGTTGGGCCCAAAGCCCAAAGTATGGCCCAAGTGGGGCCTATACGCTCGTGTGGCCCGCTAAGCCTAAAACTGCCCTTAGCCATGTGAACGACATGGTCGAGCTCATTATTTCACATAAGTTCATGAAGTTGACCCTTGTGGGGCCTGCAAGCTATTGGGCCCACACAACCCATTTCGGCCCATTTGACCCAAAAGCGGCCCAAGACCATGAGACCGCTCATGGTGGCCTCCGTCATTGTATCGACTTTCACACACGAGTGTTCGTGCGCTCGTATGGTAACCGTTGCCATATTTCTGGCTTTTCGGCATTTCGACATTTTGGCATTTCGGCATTTCGACATTTTAGCATTTGTCGATCTACAATTGGAGTGGTGTGTGTACACACCTGTTCGTGATAACGAGTGAACAGTTCACCGCCCTAAGCCTACATTCATTTAAGATATATAGTTAGTCTACCAATCGTTAGGGTTCACCAACACTTAATTCCCAAATCGCCAAACACCACCTGCCTTGAACGAACGAATATGGCTTAATGCTCTTAGGTTGCTGGCGAAAATCGATCACCTGATCCTTGCCGATTAACTGTATCAACAATAGACCTACCAATCTGGATTGTTCATATATATGGCCTACATTCACAAATGTAAGCCCACAGAACACAAACAATATTTGGCCTATACCAAAAGAAGTTAAGATAACACATTTACCTTAATTGAACGATGAGAGAAACAGGTTTAGATTGCTTCAACAACACTTGCACTCCTTCACTCCTCGGGAAACCCAGAAACCCAATGGACTACACATCACGAGGAAGGGATCAAAAGTTGGCAATCAGAGGACAAGAAGAAAGAGCATTCGGCTTTAAGCTGAAAGTAAAAGAGTATACTTGAACACATACCGATTGACAGAAAACTCTTGCCACACCGAACAATACACCAACGGCAGTGTAAGGGAGTAACCAATAACTGTAGAACAGAAAGAAAAAGGGATGAGGGGAAAAGGATATACGGCACTGCTCAAGGGAGAAGGAAGAAATGGTATTCGGTTTAGGGTACTAGGATGAGCACATTAGAAAGGATAAGAAAACTGAAAAAAAAAAGAAAGAAAAAAATGCCAAAAATAGAAAAATACCCGAATGGCCAATGCGTAAAATGGCTACCAAAACAAGCTTGAAACAAAAAGAGAGAAAAAGCATAAGAGAAATAGCTGCCGAAAAATAAATAAACAAAAGCTAGACAATTTCGGCACTAAGTGCCTATGACCGAATTGGCACCAAAGGAAATCCTACTTTTGGCAAACACTACCACTCCCCTAATCCTTGATCCACTCCTCAGATCTCTCCAAAAATCACTCAACATCCAATTCAAATTTCCTAAAACCACATCATGACCGATTCAAACTCAGTGTTCCAGTCCAACTCCACCTTCTACACGACTTGGGCAGCAAAATAAATACTCCTTGTTGCTGCACCAACACTCGAACCTTGGATCTCATACACCACTCCACACGCCACTACCACTTTACCAATAGGCTCTTTGTGTCATAAATTCACCATAATTATTCTTAAGGCCTCTAGGCCAGAATCAAGGTTCACTTAAGAGAAAAAATAAAATTTTGCTAGAGCCTAGGCTTGATCCCAGGACTTCTCAGATACTCCTAAACACTCCAAATCACTTAACCACTGAAGCAGACAATCATTTATGTCATTTTCTTGCACACATAAATTTTCATGTGTTCCCACGCTCAAGACCTATTTCCTTCTAGGCCCAAATTCGGGGCGTTACAAACACTTCACTAACATTTTCATTTGTTTTATTTATTTCTTAATAATAGATTATTTACTAAATTAACCTTTTAATATCAACATTAAAATTCCACTATCTATGTACATTAATGTCCATCCATAATTCAAATGGTCCAATTGCATTATAAGGACCTTATATTAATAAAGACATAACACATAAGTACTTTTAACACATGGCATGCTAATTTTTCATTTTATGCAATTAAATCCTTTTCTCTAATTAAGCACACAAACGGACAAATTAATTCACAGAAATTTCACACATGCTTAATCACATACTGTAAGCACAGAAAATGATATTAAAATATTTTTCTGACTCAGATTTGTGGTCCCGAAACCACTTTTTCGACTAGGGTCTAAACCGAACTGTTACAATTCTCCCCCCTTAGGGATTTTCGTCCCTAAAAATCTTACCGTTAAATACATTTAGATATTATTGTCTCATAGAATCCTCGGGCTCCCATGTAGCCTCTTCCACTCCGTGTCGATGCCACAGTACCTTTACTAACGAGATTTTCTTATTTCGCAATTCTTTAACCTCGTGAGCTAAGATACGAATCGGTTCTTCTTCGTAAGTCATATTGGATCGGGTTTCAATCTCAGATGAAGAAATCACATGTGAGGGGTCAGATCTGTATCGAAGAAGCATTGATACGTGAAATACATTAAGAATCTTTTCTAGCTTAGGTGGTAGCAACAATCTTTACGCAACGGTCTGATACGCTCAATAATTTCATACGGCCCGATGAACCTCGGACTCAATTTGCCTTTTCTACCAAAGCGAAGTATTTTCTTCCATGGAGACACTTTCAAGAACACTTTATCACCGATCTCAAACTCGATGTCTTTTCGTTTCAAGTCGGCAAACGATTTTTGACGATCTGATGTGGCTTTCAGATTATCACGAATCACTTTTACTTTCTGTTCAGTTTCTTTGATCAAGTCGACCCCGTGTATCTTATTTTCACTTAGCTCAGTCCAATACAAAGGTGTACGAAATTTACGTCCGTACAAATCTTCATAAGGTACCATTTTAATTCTCGACTGAAAACTATTATTTTACGCAAACTCAATCAATGGCAAATATTGTTCCCACGTACCATAAAACTCAAGAATGCAACATCTCAACATATCCTCAAGAATCTGAATAATTCGCTCGGATTGACCATCTATCTGTGGGTAAAAAGCTATACTAAAATGCAATTTAGTACCTAAGGCTTCTTGCAGTTTCTTCTAGAATCGTGAAGTAAACCTCGGATCTCTATCAGATACAATAGATAGTGGCACCCCATGCAACCTCACAATATCAGAAATATACAACTCAGCTAATTTATCAAGTGAGTAATCGGATCGTACCGGAATAAAATGGGCTAATTTCGTCAATCGATCGACTACGACCCAAATTGCATCATTCTTTCTCGGAGTCAAAGGTAACTCTGAAATAAAATCCATCGTCACTCTATCCCATTTCCACTCAGGAATCATAATCGGTTGTAACAAACCAGATGGCACCTGATGTTCAGCTTTAACTTGCTGATAGATTAAACATTTCGATACAAACTTTGAGATATCCCGCTTCATTCCAGTCCACCAATAGAGTCGTTTCAAATCATTGTACATTTTTGTACTTCTCGGATGAAAAGATGAGCGACTGTTATGTGCTTCATTCAAAATTAACTGAATCAACTCTGGATTTCTCGAAACACAAATCTGATCTCGATATCTCAAACGATCACCAACATCAATTCAAAATTCAGAATCAGAGTTTAAATCACACTGAGCTCGTTTCACTAACATTTCATTATCCACTTTCTGAGCATCACATATTTGCTGTAAAAACAAAGGTTTCACTTTCAATTTAGCCAAAACTGAACTATCATCATACAAATCTAATTGAGCATTCATCGCACGTAATGCAAACAGTGATTTTTGTCTCAATGCATCAGCAACAACATTTGCCTTACCCGAATGATAATCTATCACAAGCTCGTAATCTTTCAACATTTCTAACCATCTTCTCTGTCGTAGATTTAAGTCTTTTTGAGTCATTAAATATTTCAGACTTTTATGATTCGAAAACACATGGCATTTTTCACCGAAGAGATAGTGACGCCAAATCTTTAATGCAAACACAATCGCAACTAGCTCAAGATCGTGTGTCGAGTAATTCTTTTCATGTGGTTTCAATTGTCTCGAGGAATAAGCTATAACTTTGCCTTTTTGCATCAAAACACATCCCAAACCATCCAGCGAAGCATCACTATAAATCACGAACTCTTTACCCGATTCTGGCTGTACTAAAACTGGAGCTTCGGTCAAAAGGGCTTTCAACTGATCAAAGCTTTTCTGACATTTATCGGACCATTCAAATTTCACCTCTTTCAGAAGCAATTTAGTCAACGGAGTAGCAATCGTCGAAAAGCCTTTTACAAACCTTCGATAATAACCAGCAAGTCCCAGAAAACTACGAACTTCAGACACATTTTTCGGAGGCTTCTATTCCAAAATAGCTAAAATCTTGCTTGGATCAACTCGTATACTAGATGCTGACACAATATGTCCCAGAAAACCAACTTCACGCAACCAAAATTCATATTTACTAAACTTTGTATACAATTGCTTATCTCGCAGAGTTTGTAGCACGATTCTCAGATGTTCAGCATGCTCAATTTCATCTCATGAATAAATCAAAATATCATCAATAAATACAACAACAAATCGATCTAAATACGGTCTAAAAATTTTGTTCATCAGATCCATAAATACAGCAGGAGCATTGGTTAGTCCTAAAGGCATAACTAAAAACTCATAATGCCCGTACCTCGTTCTGAAAGCAGTTTTTAGAATGTCTGAATCTTTTACTCGCAACTGATAATACCCTGATTTTAGATCTATCTTTGAAAACACGGTGGCTCCTTTCAGCTGATCAAACAAATCATCAATTCTAGGTAGAGGATATTTGTTCTTAATAGTTACTTTGTTCAACTGACGATAATCAATGCACATTCTCATCATGCCATCTTTCTTTTTCACAAATAGAATGGGAGCACCCCAAGGTGAGAAACTCGGTCGTGTAAATCCTCTATCAGTCAACTCTTGTAACTGAGACTTCAACTCTTTCAATTCTGTTGGTGCCATTCTATACAGAGCTATCAAAATAGGAGTCGTTCTCGATATTAAATCTATACCAAACTCAACTTCTCGTATCGGAGCCAATCCCGGTAATTCTTTAGGAAATACATCAGAGAACTCAAAAATGAATGGAACAGATTCAATATTCTTTTCAGTCACTCTTGAATCAATCACATAAGCAAAATAAGCTTTGCAACCCTTTTTCACATAAATTTGAGCTTTCATCACTGATATTACAGCCGATAATCCATTCAAATCATTAGATTCAATCCGAACTATTTCATCATTCTTACATCTCAAATCAATAGTCTTTCTTTTGCAATTCACAACAGTATCATGTAATGTTAACCAATCCATACCCAAAATTATATCAAACTCATCAAAAGGTAATAGCATCAGATCAGCCGAAAAGAAAATATCCTGAAACATCAACGGACAATTCTTACACACTTTGTCAACCAACACGCTTTTACCTAAGGGGTTCGATACTCTAATTACAAATTCAATAGACTCTACAAGCAAAGTCTTACTGGATACTAAGTTCATGCATATATACGAATGAGTAGACCCTGGATCTATCAATGCAATCACAGAAGTATCATAAAGAGTAAATGTACCTGTAATAACATCTGGAGACGAAGCTTCCTCACGGGCTCGAATGGCGTAAGCTCTGGCAGGTGCCCTAGCTTCAGATCTCGCGACTATATCTCTCGTAGCTCTCTGACTACCATTGACATTTCTTTCATTTCTAGAAGGTCTACCTCTAGCTAAAACATTATCTGACTTCAGATTCTGTACGATTTCTTGTTCAACAGATTCAGGGCAGTCCCGGATGAAATGATCTAATGATCCACATCTAAAACAGGCTCTGTCATTCAATCCACAATTACCCAGATGTCTTTTACCACAATTTCTACATTCAGGTCGTTCAGATCGGACATTTCCCACGCTAGCTATCGAAGTAGCTGGAGCTTTGAAGTTCGACTGCGATCTAGCTCTATCTCTGTTTGAATGCCCCAAATTTGCCTTTGATCGGCTAAACTCATCTTTGAATTTCTTTGATGCAAACTGAAATGATTTGCTTGAGAATCTCTTTCTCGCATCTCTAGCTTCTGACTCAGCTTTTCTTTTATTTTTCCCGATGCCTCAGCTTTACATGCTCGATCAACTAGTACTCAAATTCTTTTATTTTCAGAATTCCAACTAGCAAACAGATATCTTCAATTAGGCCGTCTTCAAATCTTTTACACATTATGGCTTCGGTTGAAACACATTCCCGGGCATATTGACTTAATCTTACGAACTCTCATTCGTATTCAGTGACAGACATGCGACCCTATTTCAATTCTAGAAATTATTTTCATTTCTGATCTATAAATCTCTGGCTAATATATTTCTTCCAAAATTCAGACTAAAAGAAATCCCATGTAACCCATTCTTTTGGAACAACAGAAATCAAAGTCTTCCACCACTGATAAGCTGCATCTCGTAACAGGGAAACAACACATTTTATGCATTTATCAGGAGTCAATGACATTTCATCAAACACTTGAATTGTATTCTCGAGCCAAAACTCAGCTCTCTCAGCATCATCATCACTAGTGGCCCTGAACTCTTCAGCTTCATATTTATGAATTTTATCGACCAGAGGCTTATTCAACAGATTCAAGTTCATAACCGGTGGTGCAACAGAAGTCTGAGGAGGATTTGACGGGGGCAAAGGTTGTGAAACAGCCGGATTTGTTCTAACATATTGAGTGAACCACTCATTCATCATTTGGAAGAAGACTTGTTTAGCCTCTCCTTCCTGACCGCTAGTAGCCGGTCTCGAATCAGATTGCGCTGCCCCTTGAACGGAAGCAGGTGCATTACTTTCAACATCGTCAGCTACAGCTCTTTCAGGATCCATTACTATACGAAAAACACATTTTGTACGTCAAGATTCATCACACTATCACAGTTCGTATATATGGCATGTATAGCTAGACTCTCACACACTACGTTAGTCCTAGAATCGAATAAATTGTAGCTCTGATACCAATCAAATGTAACACCCCTAACCCGTAACCATTGTCGGTTTAGGGTTAAGAGGTATTACCGGACTAATCGAAAACTTTTATGAACATTACACATCAATACATACATCATTGTCATATCGTAGCAGAATACAAGTAAATAGTCCCTTAATAAGGTCTACGAGACCTTAAACATGCATTAGAAATGGGTCAGGACTAAACCGGAACCATACAAAAATTTTCAGAAAATCAAATATTTTTCAAAGTTACAGAGGTCACACGCCCGTGTGGGCAAGCCGTGTGCCTCACACGGCCTCAGGCACGCCCATGTGTCCGAGCCGTGTCAAAACAAGGCATACATACTGACTTGTCCACACAGCCTGAGACACGCCCGTGTGCCTCACCTGTGGTCGACATCGACTTGCACCACATGGCCAAATCACACGCCTGCAGTGTCCACTTTCTCGTGGTCGAGCCTGACTTGTTTTGAAATACAACCACGAAGGACACGGTCGAGCCACGTGCCCGTGTGCTCAACCGTGTGGGCAACTATAGGCCATTTACAAGGCCAAATTACCATCCACACATTAGGTTATACCTACAAGCATTATACCAATTCAAATCATATCAAAATGACCATCTTTTGTAACCATTCAAGAACATATCAAACATACCAACTTATGCAACATTTATCTCAATCTCATCGCAAGCATTTATAAATATAAACCATTCAAAAGCTTACCAATTCAATGTGACAACCTATCATCAATAATATGCCAACTTTGCATCATAATACTTGTCATAAATTTAACCATTTCATCAGTTCAACCATTAGCTACCAAACTTACCAAACTATGCATCATTTAGCATGTGTCGAAACCATTTTTTTTATTTTGAAAAATGAGGATCGACTTTGAAAAACAAAGACGGGAGTCGCCACCAATCCCTTTTTACTTAGGTGTGATAGGATCACCTCATAAAACGTTTTATTTCAAAACATTAATTTTGGTCCACGAAATACAAGAAAACGGGTTCGAGAGTCGGTTACGTACGAGGAAGGGTTAGCGCCCTCGTAACGCCCAAAATTTGGTACCTAATTGATAATTTGATGTCCTAATGTCGAAATTTTGAAAAATTTAAAATATGATCATTTTATTTGAAAGAAAACCAAGACTTACTCATCTCAAAGAAATAAAATGCTATACCCAATAAGTTAGGATGCAACATCTCATGACTTTGAAACTTGGCTTGCCTTTATTTGTAAAAATTCTTACCTCGAGCCACGAAATATCATATCCAATAAGTTAGGATACAATGTTTTGAATTCCCGAGAATAAGTTTTAATTTAAAGTTTACAAGTTTCAATTTCGAAAGAAAAGGGATACTTAATATTTTAAGTTCAACGAGAAAAATCGAAACCCAGTGAGTTAGGGCACGATTTTTCTTTAAGCTCCCAAATATTAGGTATCACCATATTTTTTAGAAAAACCTTTGAATAGAAATGTGACAATTTAGTAAAATATATATATTTTTTAAAAATGATTTGAATAAAATATTGTATCAATGCATTACAAAACATAAATTTCATATAGTAATTCACCATAATATTAACAAATAACATCAACGTAGGCAATTAACGAAAGAATAATGTAATGTAGCAAGTGATATATATAATAAAATGATTAATAAATAACATATAATAATTTCAAATAAAGATATATAAAGATTACATATATAATATAAACAATATAAATAACATATGTTATACTATATAAATAAATTTTATACAAAATAAAATTTAAAAAAAAATGATATAATATAATACTAGATAATATACAAAATTAAAAAAATATATAATATAATAACTAATATATAAATTATAAAATAATATGTAGTATATATAGATAATTAAACTAAATAAAATAATAAATAGTAATAATTTAATATTTATAAAAAATAATATCTATTTAAGAAAAACAATACACAAAAATTTTATACTATTAATGAATTAATATATAGATAGTAAAAAATAATATAGAATTTTTTAATATGATAAAACAATTTAATATAATATAAAAATAATTTAAAAGTAAAATAAAATAAAAAGGTTTTAAAAATAAACAAAGAAACAGGAAATAAATAGAAATAAAAATAAATGTAAAATGACTAAATTAAAACGCGCGTCACACTGTAGGGACCCATTAGGCAATTATGCCATATCTCCTAAACGGCGCCGTTCTATTATCAGCCCTTAAATAGCCCGAGGGACTAAATTGAAAGGAAATACAGATCTCAAGGCTAATTTAAAAATTAAAAAGAAATTCAATGAGGACGAAATTATAATTAATAAAATTGCGGAGGGACTAAAATGGAAAATTACCCTTTTTATAAAAACGCGCGGATCCTTCCCGGGTTTTCGGGTCAACGTGCGGATCTAGTCTTAAAACGGCGTCGTTTTGGTCATTAACTAACCACACCAAAACGGCGCCATTTCTTTGGCCTATATAAAGCAGTTTTCAGAAAAAAAAATCATTTAAACCCCGTTTTAAAAAAAACCTAAAAATCTCTCAAAAGTCCTCCCCTCCTCTGTCTGGAGTCTGGTCATCGGACTCGTGGGCCACCGCCTCACGCGCCACACGCGCCGCCTCAGTCGGCGGCTGAAGAGTCAAATCTCTCTGTTTCACAGGTAGTTTTCTCACCCTTTTTATTTTAATACTTTTTTGTATATAAAATATGCATGAATCGAAGGAAAAAATAAAAAAATAACACGTAAAAAAAACAGAAATCATCTTTGTAAACAGGTTTTAGTATTTTATTTCTCTGTATTTTTTGTGAATATTTGTGTATTCTTTCTGTGTGTCCTTTTTTACAGATTATTTTGGGGTTTTTATAGCCCCGAAGGTAATGAAAAAAAAGAAATACAAAAATCTTGTCATATTTGTTGTTGTGTTTCTTTCCTTTTGCAGGTGAACGGCGTGGATCTCGGCGATGAGGCGTAGTTCGCGCGAAGATTTCGGCGCGACCGAAGGCTAGACGAGGCTGCTTGCGGCGCGAGGGGAATTTAGGGCTTCAGAAACCCTTAGATTCTGATTAGGTTCTGGGCCCTTTTGGGCCGTGTGAGTTTGGGTTAATCGGGTTTTAGGTATTGGTGATAAACAGAAATAGTAACATATTTTAAACTCACATTTAGCATGCTTTTGGATGAATTATCCTTTATTTTATGTAATTTGGTGCTCTTAATCCTTTGTTTTCATGTTTTATACTCAGGAAAGCACCGGAGGATGAAAAGAACAAGAAACGGGCTTAAAATGGACCAAATGGGCCATATCACGAAATCAACACGGCCTGGGCCCAAGACCACATGGCCGTGCTCCTTCAACAGCCTCGAACACAGCCTGGCCACAATTCACATGGGCATGTGCCATGGCCGTGCCCCTGCCGTGACAAAGAGAAATTTCACTCGGATTAGGATACTTAGAGGCGAAGTAACACATTCCGAAGCCTATATAAACACCCTAAGTATGACCTAAAAGGGGGGACCCAGGACTTTAGTCAGGGGGAGTCCAGCTAGGTCGAAGGAGGCAGATTTGTGGGGATTTACTCGAAGATAGCCAGTTGATTCATCTCAAGGAGCCGGAATCATACTCAAGACGGAGGATCTCTCTTTCAATTCCTTCAGGGGGTTTTAGGGATTTCGTATGTTTTGTTTTATCTTTTCTTCTGAGATGCTTTCTTTTATTATTATGAACTAAACCCTCAGATACCTTAGGGGGATGAAACCTAAGATGAATATTGTTATCGTTTGCTGAACTATATGATAAATACTTGATTTGTTCTTAATTATGTGTTCTTAATTATTGTGTTGATATTTCCGGGATATTAATTCAAGTTTGATGTGCTTAGGTGGTGGAGCAAAAGTCCCTGCCTAAGAGTAGATCTAGCATAATTAAGCAGAGTTGATCGCGCGCCTAGAGATAGGGTGATTTAAAATCGCTGCGATTAGGGTCAAACCTAATATGGGAGTCCATAGATCGAGTTAATGCAATTCTAGGGGTTTTAATTAGAAAGAGATTTCAATTAATCAACCTAGGGTTAGACGTTATCCGCCTCGAGAGATGGTCTAATATACATTAGGGAATCCTACGGATCAAGTCAAGTGAATAAATCGTCTGGTCCAGAGTTAGATAACAAGTGAAGTCTAGGTAGATTCTTCCTTGGGTATCGTCTTAATCAATTGGTTTTTCCCACAAGTATTTTCCCAAAATTCATTCTTCTTTGTCGTAGAGTCTTTAGTTTAATAGTTAGTTAATTTAGATTAAACAACAAATTCCCTTTATTTTAGGCTAGATAATAAAAAGAAAGTTAGTATTAGTACTTTTAGTTCCTTTGGGTTCAACATTCCGGTCTTGCCTTAACTATACTACTGTTCGATAGGTGCGCTTGCCTCAAATCGTTGTCATAGTTAGTTTCCAGGTTCGATCATTCTCATTATAAATTTTAAGACTTTGACATCGCATAAACACTACGATCAAGTTTTTGGCGCCGTTGTCGGGGAACTAAAATATTAAGAAAGCTCAATTTTTATTACTTTAGCCCTTTTTTTTTCTGCAATTTACTTTTATTTCTTAGTCTGTTTTTAATTTTTCGTTCTTTTATTCCTTTCAGGTACCTCTAGTTTATGACTAGAAGGAACCCGAAAGAACCCCTACTTTACGATAGTGAAATTGAAAGCACAGTTCGCAGAAATCGTAGAGAGATAAGGCGAAGCTTAAACTACATAGAAGAAGAAGAGAAGGCAGACGGTTACTACCACCGAAGAGATGGCTGAAAACCATCCGCCACCTCAAGAGATGGCCGAAAATCATGCTCCTTGAACTATGTATGATTATGCTAAACCTAGTTTAACAGGAACTGAGTCAAGTATCATTAGACCTGCTATTGCTGCAAATAATTTTGAACTGAAACCTAACACAATTCAGATGAAACAGCAATTTGTTCAGTTTGATGGTTTGCAGGATGAAGACCCAAATAATCACTTGGCAAATTTCCTGGAATTTTGCGACACTTTCAAGATAAATAGCATTACTGATGATGCCATCTGCCTTCGATTATTTCCCTTCTCTTTGAGGAATAAAGCCAAACAGTGGTTGCATTCTCTTCCACGAGGGTCAATCACTACATGGGATCAAATGACCGAAAAATTTTTATTAAAATATTTTCTACCGGCCAAAATGGCCAAGTTAAGGAATGATATCTCTTCTTTTGTGCAGATGGATTTAGAAACACTTTACGACGCATGGGAGAGATACAAAGATTTGTTGAGAAGGTGTCCACACCATGGTTTACCCTTGTGGCTATAGGTCCAAACTTTTTACAACGGTGTGAACCCTTCAACAAGGCAATTAATCGATTCAGCCGCCGGCGGAACTCTGAATAACAAAACTCCTGAAGTAGCTTATGAATTTATAGAAGAGATGTCACTGAATAACTATCAGTGGCAAGTCACAAGGACAAGGCCAACAAAAGCAGCCGGAGTTTACAACCTTGACGCAGTAACCATGCTATCAAATCAGGTAGAGATGTTACATAAAAAAATTGATGGTGTATACGGTTCCTCGCAGGTACAACCAGTTATGCAATGCGACACAAGTGGAGGCGTGGCAAACCCTGAGTACCTACCCTACGGACAGGGCATGGAAAGTGAACAAATGAACTATATGGGTAACAATTGCCGATATAATAATAACCCTTATAGTAATACTTATAATCCAGGTTGGAAGAACCACCCCAATTTCTAATGGGGTGGTCAAGGAAATCAAAGGCAACAACAATCCCAAAACTTCCAACAACAGCCCTACCCACAGGAAAAGAAGCCGAACCTCGAGGAGGTGTTGACAAAATTCATGGCAGCCACAGAAACACATTTCCAAAATACCGAGACAACATTTAAAAATCAACAAGCATCAATTCAAAGGATCGAGAATCAGTTAGGGCAAATAGCTAAGGCGATCGCTGAAAGACCACAAGGAAGCTTACCAAGCAACACTGAGACTAACCCAAAGGAGCAAGTCCAAGCCATAACAGCTCAAGAAAGTAAAGGGTTAGATGAGCCCAATTTAAGGCAAGAGAATATGGTCGAAGAAGGTAAGGTTGATGTAAGTAATAACAAGCCAAAACCAGCAATCAAAGAGTACCAACCTCGCATACCATATCCCGAAACAATAAAGAGAGACGACACAGAGGAACAGTTCGGTAAGTTTCTTAAACTTCTAAAGAAATTACATATTAACTTACCATTACTTGAAGCTCTTTCGCAGATGCCAGATTCTAGGAAATTTTTAAAAGAACTTTTGACAAACAAGCGAAGGATAGATGAAACATCGCATGTGGAGCTAAACGCAATGTGCTCAGCAATTCTACAAAATAAACTACCACGAAAATTAAAAGATCCAGGGATTTTTACAATTCCATGCTTAATTGGTAGTTTATCTATTGATAATGTGTTAGCTGATTTAAGGGCAAGCATAAATGTCATGCCTTATAAAATGTTTAAACAACTAGGTCTAGGGAAACCCAAACAAACTAGGATGAGCATTCAATTAGCTGATAAAACTATTTCGAATTCTTAGGGGTATAATCGAAGATGTGTTAGTAAAGATAGATAAATTCGTATTTCTAGTAGACTTTGTAGTTTTAGACATGGATGAGGACAATAGTATCCCCTTAATTTTAGGAAGACCCTTTTTAGCAACTGCCAGAACTAAAATTGATGTGGGAACATGTGAATTAATACTCCGCGTAGGTGACGAATCAATCAGTCTTCAAGCTCCCGATTCGGCTAGGACATCGAGTAATCAAGGTGAGAAAGTAAATTCTATCGATAACCATTCGGTTAACTATTCTTTTCAGGAAACACCACAAAAGAACACAACTGAACCCGATCCTGGACCCAGTACCAACAAAGAAATAACTCACGAGGAACAAAGGATTCAAGTTGATGATCTAGACGAGTGGAAGACGCATTTCAAGGAAAAACTAGGGATACACGAAGAAGAACCAACGCCACTCTACGAGACAGACAAGTTCAAAATTGGAGATCAGGTATTGATAGATAAAGCAGACTCTCGAATATCTCCTCTTGACCCTAATACAAACAAGGAAATCCCTTTTAAGGTAATCAGTGTTTTCCCATACGGAACAGTCGAGGTAAGTAATCCTATTTTTGGCACTTTCAAAATAAACGCTACTCGACTTGAACAATATCCTGTTAGTAAGACTGATAGCATGAGGAAGGACTTTCAACTCCTCAAACCACCATGATTATACGAATGAGAGGTAAGTCTAGCTTAAGACTATAAACGAGCGCTTCTCGGGAGGCAACCCGAGCACTAACCCTATTAACTCCTACATTTTTTTATCTTTTACTTTTATTTTTCCTTTTCAATACCTAACTATAAACTAACCAAGCACAGATTTTCAAGCCACAAGGCCTTGCACACGGCCGTGGTCGTGGCCACGTGGACAGTACAGATTTTCGTACTGACATAGCAGAGGTAGTACGAACCAATGATGAAAGATTCCCAGATCACAGACAACTACAAATTGGCACGACCGTGTGATATGGCCGTGGCCGACACCAAGGGAAGTCACACGGGCTCCAACTAACTCGCCACGGCCATGCGATGCGGCCGTGGTCAACATTGTTAGATCATACACGGGCGTGGCGACCAGAACATGGGCGTGGGAGAAACGAACATAGCACAACACGGCCATGCGATACGGCCGTGTGACTCGACACACCCATGGTACACGGGCGTAGAGGTGTACCAGACATGACAACTCTATTTAAACCCCCTCTTTGTTCTCACCTACTCCCCATCTCCTTTCTCCCATCCTATTCTCCAGATTTCTCCCTCTTTCAGACTTTTCTTCTCTAATCTTTCCCCCAACTATCTAGCCACACCATGTCGAAGAAGCAGAAGGAACCAAGCACAGACTCCCCGTGGGAGACCGATCTAAATAAGTTCATGCCGGCCGCTTCGTCTTGTAACACCCCAAACCCGGCGTAGAAGTTAGGCCTGAATCTGGCGTGTCACATTGAAGGAAGTTGAAAAGCTAAGCAATTGTTTAGAAAAGTTTCATCGGATTTTTGAACTCCGAGTTTGTTGTTTGTTTGAGAAAACAGCGATTTGCTAAATGACCGTTTAAAAGTTGTTATTATTTTGAAAAACTGTTTTGTTATGAAAGTTGAACTTGCATCGTTGCGTAAACATGATATTTTAGAATACGATTGCTAATGTTTTAAGAAAACCCTGTATTTATAAGTTTAACAGTTATAAATGAAAACTTAGAAAAAAATAAACCAATGGCCTTATTACAAAATATTAACCTAAAATAAATAATCTTAAAATAAGGTAAAAATCAAAATTACTAAAGTTCACGAGTAGTATCTCCGATGTATAGCCAGCCCGGAGTCCTCTACGGCTCCCAATCCTCTATCGGGAATTACAGAAACATTTAATAAAAAGAGGGGGTGAGTTTACAAAAACTCTGTGTGTACAACCCTCATCGGTAAGAACATGTATCACAACAATCCGGGCCAAGCCCATTACAAGATACTGGTGGCAATTGGGCCTTAGCCCAAAATAGCCTCGGTGGAGCCTTAACCCATATCATATGTCACAAAGAGATAATGTATGCGATCACGATGCAAACCAGCCCAACCTAATTTTTCCATCCGCTATACACCACCCATTCCCGCCAAACACACCGGTGGGGATTTCTACAATCGACCCTCACCGCTACACACAAGGGGTAGCCCGTTGTGGTACTATCGAACGTTGTTAAAAGAAGCCGCTTAATCACATACATTGGGCTTAAAGCCTCCGTGGATCCATACCATACGGCCATGCGATCCTGGATCCATACCATACGGCCATGCGATCCTCAAATATTGACACAGAGTCATCAATATAATATGTTAGGCACATTGCCACAGTAAATATGATTGGCACAAAGCCATAATAACAGCACAAAGCCTTCGGTATTGGCACAAAGCCCATAATTACGGTACAAAGCCTTCGGTATTGGCACAAAGCCCATAATTACAAAGACGAAGCCCATATTAATGGCACACATGACCCTCGGTAACATTATCGGTGCGGCGCCATGGTCGCTGCTCGGTGGCTAAAAAGCCTGCAGTGGATCCATACCATACGGCCATGCGATCCTCAAATCTTCCTCCGTACCATAATTCCCACCCATGCAATATGTCGTGTATGTCATGCTCAATCATTACACGTGTATGCAAAATGGACATGCTCATTAACAATTATTTAAACATGTAATAAAAGCATATCAGTCCATACAACCACGGACAAATTAGACAACTCATTGCACAAGTCGATCATTTACCTACAAGGGCAAATCACTCATTTTACCTATAAAGGGTATTTCTGTAATTCCACCCTACGAGGGTAGTTCGGTAATTCTACTCATAACCAATCCATGTAAGCAACGCATCTCAAACATAATCAATCATACAATTAACACATACAACGCTAGTACTACCACGAGGGTACAATGATCATTTTGTCGTGTAGGGGTAAAACGGTAATTTCACAAACCAGAGGTATTTTGGTAATTTCAAAAATTAGGGGTATTTCGGTAATTTTACAAACCGGGGGTATTTCAGTAATTTTGCGAACCAAGGGTATTTTAGTAATTTTGCGAACCAAGGGTATTTCGGTAATTTTGCAAATCGAGAGTATTTCGGTAATTTTGCAAACTGGGGGTATTTCGGTAATTTCGAAACCAGGGGTATTTCGGTAATTTTACAAACCAGGGGTATTTCGGTAATTTTGCAAACCGGGGTATTTCGGTAATTTTACACTTAATGGCCTTTCCGATGGCCTACTGTCGCCTCGAGCGACACGGATACCTTTTCTTATCGAAACGGTGTAATTAGGCCTAGGGCCCATTCTCGGCCCAAATGGGCCCACACGCTCGTGTGGCCCATTTAGCCCAAATCTAGCCACAGATATTAGATTCACACAGTCTAGTTCAATTTCTACTACACAGTCATACAATTTATTCATATGGGCTCACGGGCCTATTGGGCCCACCTTGGCCCATCATGGCCCAAGCAGCCTCAACCTACAAGAATACTCATGGTGGCCTCGACTATTGCGTCGAAGCTCCCACACGTGCGCTCGCACGCTCGTGTGGCTAGCATTGCCATGTGACCGGCTTTTCGGCATTTGCCGCTCTACAACTAGAGTAGAGAGAAGTACACACTTGATAGGAATCTAATGCTAATCCGCGCTCCGACCACTCCTGTGCCCAAACGCCCACCAAGGTATCTTAACCCTCCTTATAGACTGCTCTATATATAGCTAGCTTCTCACCTTCCTTCTTTGTATCTTTCCGATGTGGGATCCCTCCGTTAGCAAAGTTTAAATCCAACTCAAACTCTTGCCGCCCCAACTTAGCAAAATAAATACTCCCTTGCTTTCCATGAGATTCGAACCCAGGCTCCATTGTAGCATAATCCACACCGCTAACCACTTGGCCACAAGCTCCTCTTATGTCTAAAATCATGCGCAACTAAATAAAACCCTATGGCAAAATTCTAGAATCCATTTAAAAAAAAAACCAAAATGCAAGAGCCAAGACTTGAACCTTGGACCTCCTTCCTTCCTTGTGGCGTCACCCCCTTGTCTCTTATGTGGCGTCACTTTGCCACTACACCACACACTCCACTTGTGTCATTTTTTCCACATTTTATTCTTAAAGCCTACCTACTAACTCCCAGGGTTTTATTCACCTAAAACTAAAATTTCCCTAAAGCCAAAGTTTGAACCCGGGACTTCCTAGAAGCCCCCTAACCTTCCAAAATCCCTCACCTACTAGATCCAACTTACACTAAAGTCGTTCTCTTATTCCCAAAAATTTTAAACGCTCCTACGCCTAAGGCCCATTGGGCCCAATCCTACTAGGCCCAACTTTGGGATGTTACAAATCTACCCTCCTTAAAGAAATTTCGTCCTCGAAATTTCCAACTATAAAACAATGCACATCCTAACCTACAACACTACACTCACGCTGCGCACTCTGATTTTAAAACAGTAATACACTTTCTAACTTAAGCTTGGAACCTCTTCACACAACCAAATATCTAATACATAAGCAAAAAGATATTTAACACTCATACATAAAAAAATTTCATTCAAACATCACATCCAAAACATACACAGAATAAATACAATCATCATAGCATATAATAAGTAAGGGGACTTACAGATTTGGTGCCGGAGACTCAGGTGCCATACTTCCAATAAAGATACTTTTTTTTAAACCAAATTTCAAATAACTCTGAAAAAAACATTTTCAAACCCATTCCATAGCCGAGTTTTGCAACCCAGGCTCTGATACCATAATTATAACACCCCAAACCCGGCCTAGAAGTTAGGCTCGAATCTGGCGTGTCACATTGAAGGAAGTTAAAAAGCTAAGCAATCGTTTAGAAAAGTTTTATCAGATTTTTGAACTCCGAGTTTGTTGTTTGTTTGAGAAAAATGCGATTTGCTAAATGACCGTTTAAAAGTTGTTATTATTTTGAAAAACTGTTTTGTTATGAAAGTTGAACTTGCATCGTTGCGTAAACATGATATTTTAGAAAACGATTGCTAATGTTTTAAGAAAACCCGTATTTATAAGTTTAACAGATTATAAATGAAAACTTAGAAAAAATAAACCAATGGCCTTATTACAAAATATTAACCTAAAACAAATAATCTTACAATAAGGTAAAAATCGAAATTACTAAAGTTCACGAGTAGTATCTCCGATGTATAGCCAGCCCCGAGTCCTCTAGAGCTCCCAATCCTCTATCGCTGGGAATTACCTGAAACATTTAATAAAAAGAGGGGGTGAGTTTACGAAAACTCAGTGTGTACAACCTTCATCGGTAAGAACATGCATCACAACAATCCGGGCCGAAGCCCATTACAGTAACGGTGGCAATTAGGCCTTAGCCCAAAATAGCCTCGGTTGAGCCTTAACCTATATCATATGTCACAGCAGATAATGTATGCAGTGCGATGCAAACCCAGCCCAACCTAATTTTTCCATCCGCTACACACCACCCATTCCTGCCAAACACACCAGTGGGGATTTCTACAATCGACCCTCACCGCTACACACCAAGGGTAGCCCAGTTGCGGTACTACTGAACGTTGCAGCAAAGATGCTTAATCATATACATTGGGCTTAAAGCCTCCGGTGGATCCATACCATACGGCCATACGATCCTCGATCCATACCATACGGCCATGCGATCCTGGATCCATACCATACGGCCATGCGATCCTCAAATATTGACACAGAGTCATCAATATATATATGTTAGGCACATAGCCACGGTAAATATGATTGGCACAAAGCCATAATAATAGCACAAAGCCTTCGATATTGGCACAAAGCCCATAATTACGGCATAAAGCCTTCGGTATTGGCACAAAGCCTATAATTACGGCACGAAGCCCATATTAATGGCACACAGCCCTCGGTAACATTATCGGTGCAGCATGGCTACTCGGTGGCTAAAAAGCCAACGGTGGATCCATACCATACGGCCATGCGATCCTGGATCCATACCATACAGCCATGCGATCCTCAAATCTTCCTCCGTACCATAATTCCCACCCATGCAATATGTCGTGTATGTCATGCTCAATCATTACACGTGTATGCAAAATGGACATGCTCAGTAACAATTATTTAAACATGTAATAAAAGCATATCAGTCATACAACCACAGACAAATTAGACAACTCATTGCACAAGTCGATCATTTACCTACAAGGGCAAATCAGTCATTTTACCCTATAAGGGTATTTCGATAATTCTACCCTACAGGGGTAGTTCGATAATTCTACTCATAACCAATCCATGTAAGTAACGCATCTCAAACATAATCAATCATACAATTAACACATATAACGCTAGTACTACCACGAGGGTACAACGATCATTTTGTCGTGTAGGGGTAAAACGGTAATTTCACAAACCGGGGTATTTTGGTAATTTCAAAAACTAGGGGTATTTTGGTAATTTTACAAACCAAGGGTATTTTGGCAATTTTGCAAACCGGGGGTATTTCGTTAATTTTGCAAACTAGGGGTATTTCGGTAATTTCGCAAACCGAGGGTATTTCGTTAATTTTACACTTAATGGCCTTTTCGACGGCCTACTATCGCCTCGAGCGACACGGATATCTTTTCTTATCGAAACGGTGCAATTGGGCCTAGGGCCCATTCTCGGCCCAAATGGGCCCACACGCTTGTGTGGCCCATTTAGCCCAAATCTAGCCACAGATATTAGATTCACATAGTCTAGTCCAATTTCTACTACACAGTCATACAATTTATTCATATGGGCCCACGGGCCTATTGGGCCCACCTTGGCCCATCATAACCCAAGCAGCCTCAACCTACAAGAATTCTCATGGTGGCCTCGACTATTGTGTCAAAGCTCCCACACGTGCGCTCACACGCTCGTGTGGCTACCATTGCCATGTGACCTGCTTTTCGGCATTTGCCGGTCTACAGCTAGAGTAGAGAGAAGTACACACCTGTTAGGAATCTGATGCTAATCCGCGCTCCGACCACTCCTATGCCCAAACGCCCTCCAAGGTATCTTAACCCTCCTCATAGACTGCTCTATATATAGCTAGCTTCTCACCTTCCTTCTTTGTATCTTTTCGATGTGGGATCCCTCCGTTAGCAGAGTTTAAATCCAACTCAAACTCTTGCCGCCCCAACTTAGCAAAATAAATACTCCCTTGCTTTCCATGAGATTCGAACCCAGGCTCCCTTGTAGCATAATCCACACCGCTAACCACTTGGCCACAAGCTCCTCTTGTGTCTAAAATCATGCGCAACTAAATATAACCCTATGGCAAAATTCTAGAATCCATTTAAAAAAAAAAAACAAAATGCAAGAGCCAAGACTTGAACCTTGGACCTCCTTCCTTCCTTGTGGCGTCACCCCCTTGTCTCTTATGTGGCGTCACTTTGCCACTACACCACACACTCCACTTGTGTCATTTTTTCCACATTTTATTCTTAAAGCCTACCTACTAACTCCTAGGGTTTTATTCACCTAAAACCAAAATTTCCCTAAAGCCAAAGTTAGAACCCGGGACTTCATAGAAGCCCCCTAACCTTCCAAAATCCCTCACCTACTAGATCCAACTTGCACTAAAGCTGTTCTCTTATTCCCAAAAATTTTAAACGCTCCTACGCCTAAGGCCCATTGGGCCCAATCCTACTAGGCCCAACTTTGGGATGTTACACGTCTAGTCGACAAGCCAAGGGTCTTTGAGACCATTTAGCTTTTAGTTTTCTTTTTTCATCTCTTTTAATTTCCTTCTCTTTGACACTCTTATGCTTAATTTAGTTTATTCTATTTTAGTTTCTTGGTTTTAGGTTCTTCAGGCTACTTGGGAATCACCCCACCACGACCTCTGCCAACATCATCGTGGCCTTAGAAGTCACACCCACCTCGCGAACCATCCAACAATAAGGACTCCTCAGTCCATAAGTCTTTTCTTTTTCTTGTCTTTTACTTCTTACGGTCTTTCTCTTTATCTTTTTTGTCTTTAAATACATAATTAGTATAGTTTGAATTTTTCTTATTATGTCCTGGTTAATTCTTCACGAGCTTCCCAATTTCTTCATCTAGCGCAGAGATTGCGGACGGCCACCATACCACCACCAGAGACGCCTCCTCCAATTTATCTTTCACCTCCGAATCAAGTTTCCACACCTCCAACACAAGGAATCCGTCCGAAATTCAGGAAGTTTCACTTCTCTCCCTATCTTATGATTTTATTATGCTATTATCTATCTTTGTACATTAAGGGCAATGTACATCTTAAGTGTGGGGGGGTTAACTATAGTATTATTTGAAAATCCCTGAATTATGCCTTATCTTAAAGTAAGTTTCTCATATTATGATTAGAATGAAATTTCCTTTGATTTATGATTTTTGTTGATATGTTTTGGATTAAGTCATTGATAATTGTGCATTGATGAATAAACTTTAAGATACTAGAGAATCAAGCATGATAAGTCTATTTTTCAGAATTAAAAATTTTTTAAGTTGTCTACCTGAATTTGAATATTGCTTTGAAGTTTGAAATTTACGAGGTTGACATCAAAATACCCATAATTTCTGTGAGATTTTGAGCCTTTAGAGCATATATTCTTTTTCTTGCTCACTTTATTGATTATGAGTGTGTCAACATTGATTTGTTATTCTAGAACTTGCACCGATTATACATTTCGAGACCACACCTTTGATTTGATATAAGAGATGATAAAGGCACCTAGGTTCTAACCCACTCACTCCACTAAAAGCCTACCTTCACAATTAACCCCTAGTGAACCCCGTTTAATCCTAACAACCCTTTTTATTGATTCACCCGCTAATATTAAACCAAAACCCTTTGTATTTGTTATCACCATTCCT
The DNA here is from genome assembly GCA_025698515.1 of Gossypium sturtianum. NCBI lineage: Eukaryota > Viridiplantae > Streptophyta > Magnoliopsida > Malvales > Malvaceae > Gossypium > Gossypium sturtianum. The sequence goes on from CM046952.1 coordinate 123,602,977, forward strand.
TTTGACTAACCTTATGTCGAGATTTGATTTGATTAGTTGCCTAACTATTTTATTTATTTCAATCATTAAATTCATACTTTATATTTGACTTGTTCTAAAAAAAATCGAATCATATTCATTATTAGTTGTGTATTAAATGAGCTTATACATTTGAATTCCAATTGTTGAAGAAGAAGCTCGTATTAGAGTACTATTAGTATTATTATTATTATTAGTTTTCAATTGATGTAATTTTCAGTTCATTATTTCTAGTTAGGTAATTTGTCAGGTCAATCTCGATTCTAACCCTCTAATTCAGCCTTTATCCATACCTTAACCCAAGCCCCATTACAACCCTGTTAAAGACCTTTTGATTTGTGTATCATCTCATATTTCAGTGGTGGAGATTTGATTTTCATGCAAGCCTATGAGATTAACTCTTCATGTTTGACTTTTGAGTGCTTAATTCTGAACCTTAAACACTTCGAGTGATTTGAGTGAATCTTTACTAAGGATGTCAATTCTTGTCGATTTTGAATCAGAAGTAATTATTTAGATAAGGGAAACACCTATGTGTTGTGCTACAAATGTATGACTTAGATTGTTTGAATCTTTAGGACTCTTTGAGTTGAATTATCCATGTTTGAATTATCTTTGAATTATGATGAAACATTATCGATGAATATCATGAATCGAGGAAGTTTGTTTTACTTATGAGTTGAGAATTTTGCTTGAGGACAAGCAAAAGCTTAAGTGTGGGGGTATTTGATAAACCGAAATAGTAACATATTTTAAGCTCACATTTAGCATGCTTTTGGATGAATTATCCTTTATTTTATGTAATTTGGTACTCTTAATCTTTTGTTTTCAAGTTTTATACTCAGGAAAGCACCGGAGGATGAAAAGAACAAGAAACGGGCTTAAAACGGGCCAAATGGGCCATATCACGAAATCGACACGACCTGGGCCCAAGACCACACGTAGTGCTCCTTCAAAGACCTCGAACACGGCCTGGCCATGATTCACACGGGCGTGTGCCATGGCTGTGCCCCTGCTGTGACAAAGAGAAATTTCACTCGAATTAGGATACTTAGAGGTGAAGTAACACATTCCGAAGCCTATATAAACACCCTAAGTATGACCTAAAAGGGGGGACCCAGGACTTTAGTCAGGGGGCGTCCAGCTAGGCCGAAGGAGGCAGATTTGTGGGGATTTACTCGAAGATAGCCAGTTGATTCATCTCAAGGAGCCGGAATCATACTTAAGACGGAGGATCTCTCCTTCAATTCCTTCAGGGGGTTTTAGGGATTTCGTATGTTTTGTTTTATCTTTTCTTCTGAGATGCTTTCTTTTATTATTATGAACTAAACCCTCAGATACCTGAGGGGGATGAAACCTAAGATGAATCTTGTTATCGTTTGCTGAACTATATGATAAATACTTGATTTGTTCTTAATTATGTGTTCTTAATTATTGTGTTGATATTTTCGGGATATTAATTCAAGTTTGATGTGCTTAGGTGGTGGAGCAAAAGTCCCTGCCTAAGAGTAGATCTAGCATAATTAAGCGGAGTTGATCGCGTGCCTAGAGATAGGGTGACAAAAATCTGCCAGATTAGGGTCAAACCTAATATGGGAGTCCATAGATCGAGTTAATGCAATTCTAGGGGTTTTAATTAGAAAGAGATTTCAATTAATCAACCTAGGGTTAGACGTTATTCGCCTCGAGAAAGGGTCTAATATACATTAGGGAATCCTACGGATCAAGTCAAGTGAATAAATCATCTGGTTCAGAGTTAGATAACAAGTGAAGTCTAGGTAGATTCTTCCTTGGGTATCGTCTTAATCAATTGGTTTTTCCCACAAGTATTTTCCCAAAATTCATTCTTCTTTGTCTTAGAGTCTTTAGTTTAATAGTTAGTTAATTTAGATTAAACAACAAATTCCCTTTATTTTAGGCTAGATAATAAAAAGAAAGTTAGTATTAGTACTTTTAGTTCCTTTGGGTTTGACATTCCGGTCTTGCCTTAACTATACTACTGTTCGATAGGTGCGCTTGCCTCAAACCATTGTCATAGTTAGTTTCCAGGTTTGATCATTCTCATTATAAATTTTAAGACTTTGACATCGCATAAACACAACGATTAATTGGGTTAATGGGTCTATTCGGGTAATGGGTTATTAGTCTGGGTAGAGTAGTGGGTCTGAGATGTTTAATTGGGTCTGTGGGTGTAACAGATTGGACTTGTATTATCTGTTTTGGGTATTGTTTTGCTTTGGGTTATTTGTAAATTAGACTGTATTAAAATTGGACTTTTTGGTTTATTTTATTTACATGGGCCCGGGCATAAATGGGCTATTACAGCTGCCCCTCTCTGCTCATTGTCGTGTAACGAGAATAGAGCAAAGACGATAAAAGGACCCATTTTGCCCGGTCTTGTCAAATGGCTGTATCTTCAGGGAGATAGGCTAGTATCTTCAATCTGCTTCACTGCAAATTCAAGAAGATGAGATTTACTATTTTTAGTCTGCTCCACTGCAAACTCAAGAATGCCAAACTAGTATCTTTTATCTGCTTCACTGCAACTTCAGGAATGCCAGATCTGCTTTCTTCAGTTTGTTCCACTGCAACTTCAGGGAGGTCAAGCTGATGTCTTTGATCTTCTTCCTGCAACTTCAGGAAGGTAAGATCTGCTATCTTCAATCTGCTTCACTGCAAACTCAGGGATGCCAAACTGATGACTTCGATCTGCTTCCTGCAACTTCAGGAATGCCAGATCTGCTGTCTTCGATCTGCTCCGCTGCAAACTTAGGGAGACAAGATCTGCTATCTTTAATCTGCTCTACTGCAAACTCAGGGATGCCAGACTGATGTCTTCGATATGCTTCACTGCAACCTCAGGAAGACAAGATTTGCTATCTTCAATCTGCTCCACTGCAAACTCAGGGATGCCAGACTGATGTTTTCGATCTACTTCCCTGCAATCTCAGGAAGACATGATCCACTATCTTCGGTCTGCTCCACTGCAAACTCAGGGATGCCAAACTAGTATCTTCTAACTGCTTCGCTGCAATCTCAGGAAGACAAGATCTGCTATCTTCAATCTACTCCACTGCAAACTCAGGGACGCCAGGCTGATGTTTTCGATCCGCTTCACTGCAAACTCAGGAAGACAAGATCTGCTATCTTCGGTCTGTTCCACTGCAAACTCAGGGATGCCAGACTAGTATCTTCGATCTGCTTTGCTGCAATCTCAGGAAGACAAGATCTGTTATCTTTGATCTGTTCCACTGCAAACTCAGGGAGACAAGATCTGATGTCTTCGATCTGCTTCCTGCAACTTCAAGAATGCCAAATCTGCTGTCTTTTAGCTTGCTCTACTACAAACTCAGAGAACTAAAGCTAACATCTCCGATCTTCTTCCTGCAACTTCAGGAAGGTAAGATTTGTTCTCTTCAGTCTGCCCCACTGCAACTTCAGGAAGACAAGATTGAAAGTGACCATTTACCCTACTACATCGTCCTATGACCTGTAGAATGGGTATATGCTTATGCCGAATGATTAGGATGCCGTGATCGAAATGAGTCAAATGCTCCTATTCAGACATGCTATGATATGTGAATGCAAAAATGATATGAGTATGATTCCTACTCAAGGTGTTATCACTCATTTATCCGTCAAGGTTTCATCTTCGTTCCCCTTGAAGTATCATTTTCCTGCTCAAATAATTTGCCCCACGGAAATTTTAGAGCCCATTCCTCTTGAACCTTAGGGACACGGGGCGTATATCACCTTCAAACGTTCCACAAGGAATCGAAACTTTTCCAGCCTGTCCTTACTGCAATCTAAGGATACAAGATTTGTTTCAACTCCAATTCATTCTACCATCATTTAGGAGTTTTGAATTTTCCCCATCAACTTGGTCTGTCATGTCATTCTCCGAATGACCAGCTGACATTGCTTTCTTTTGTCACGACAACTCATTATTCTATCCAATTACCAATTGGATAAAGAAATCAGAGAAATAGTCTCCATCAAGACTTTTCTTTCTCAAATATGGAAATTCTAAACAATTGTCCTATTTCGGTTTCTTGTTTTATCTAGAAATTTCCAAAGTAATATGTAGAACTTCTTTTGTGATTTTATTAGTTCATCAATCATTATTTCAATGCAACATGTTTATGAATGATGGATAACAAATAAATTGATTTCAAAGAGAGTTAAATGAATTATCAAAGATACAAAGGAAATTATCTAGGAACATATCTTTGAGAAGAAAAAGAATCCAAAGATAGTAAAATGAATAGGACAAAGATCAGATGCCCTAGATATCACAGATTGGGCTTCCATATACAAACTTCATGAAGACTACTTTGAGCTTAACATGTGTTTAGAAGACCCAAAGTACTTTGTTGTTGCCTCGATATGCAACATTCTTCATTTCTTGTTGATTCAAGTAGAGCAAGATTACTGCATGTCCATTCAGAATTTGAGCCGCCCTTCTCGGGTTTTCAACTCAAAACCCCTTTGGTCTCAAAGCGCCTTTTGCGGGTTTTCGCCTTGGCCTCTCCCCTTTTTTTTAGAAGTCTCAAAGTGCCCTTTGCGGGTTTTCACCTTGGCCTCTTCTCCTTTTTAAGCAAAATACTTTTCGACTGAATCCGAGTTCACAGGATTGGGTAAGCTTTTCCCATCCATTTCGGTCAGAATCAGTGCACCTCAGGAGAAAGCTTTCTTCACCACTTATGGTCCTTCCCAATTCGGCATCCATTTTCCTCTGAAATCCTTTTGTATGGGAAGGATCTTTTTCAGTACAAGGTCCCCCTCGTGAAACTCTCTTGGGTGGACTTTTTTATCGTAAGCTCGCATCATTCATTTTTGGTACATCTGACCGTGACGAATAGCCCTTAGCCTCTTTTCTTCAATTAAGTTCAACTGATCATATCGAGCCTGGATCCATTCATCTTCATCCAACTTTATTTCTGATAAAACTCGAAGAGAAGGTATTTCCACTTTAATAGGTAGAACCGCCTCCATCCCATAGACCAATGAGAAAGGAGTTGCCCCAGTAGAAGTTCTGACGGACGTCCGATAAGCATAGAGTGCAAACGGTAGTTTCTCATGCCAATTCTTATAAGTCTCAGTCATTTTTCCTACTATCTTCTTGATATTTTTATTGGCCGCTTCCACTACCCCATTCATTTTTGGGCGATACGAAACGAGTTGTGGTGTTTGATGTTGAATTGACTACAAACTTACGCTATCGCGTCTTTGTTGTTCAAGTTCGGTCGTTTATCCGATATGATCCTCTCGGGCATTCCATATCGACAAATGATCTCCTTCTTCAAGAATCGACTAACTGCTGACTTAGTAACGCTAGCGTACGAAGCAGCCTCTACCCATCTCGTGAAGTAGTCAATAACCACGAAGATGAATCGGTGCCCATTCGAAGCTTTCGGTGAGATTGGTCCAATAACATCCATGCCCCACATGGAAAAAGGCCATGGGGAAGTCATAACATGCAAAGGTGACGGAGGCACAAGAATTTTGTCTCCATAAATCTAGCATTTATGACATATCTTGGCATAGTTGATACAATCTTCTTCCATGGTGGACCAATAACATCCAAATCTCATTATCTGCCTGGCCATTGTGAATCCATTAGCGTGTGTTCCACAAACGCCCTCATGAACTTCTTCAAGGATTTTCCTAGCTTCAACAGCATCAACGCATCTCAATAGTACTTGATCTTTTCTCTTTTTGTACAAGATATCCCCATCTAAGACATAGTCAGAGGCCAATCTTCTTAATGTCCTTTTATCATTTTCAGTTGCATGCTCCGGGTATTCACGATTTTTTACGTATCGCAATACATTATGATACCAAGGGTGGTCATCTCTTTCGTCATCTTCCATGTTATAACAATGAGCTGGAACTTCGAAAATACTCATATGAATAGGTTTCATATCCTCTGGTCTGTTTATTTTGATCATAGAAGCCAAGGTTGCCAAAGCATCTGCCATCTGATTTTCATCACGTGTGAGATAATTAAAAGTGATGTCGTCAAACTCCTCAATCAATCCCGAAACTATCTTTCAAAAATCGATCAGTTTGGGATCTCTGGTCTCCCATTCACCTTTAAGCTGGTAAATCACTAGTGCAGAATCTCCATATACCTCTAGCACTCTAATTTTACGCTTTATAGCTGCTCGAATGCCCATAATGCACGCTTCATACTCTGCCATGTTATTTGTGCAATCAAAATCCAATTCGCATGTGAATGGGTAATGATCACCACTAGGGGATACCAAGATTGCCCCAATTCCATTTCCCACAGCATTTGACGCCCCATCAAAATTTAGCTTCCACGGACATTCTTCAGTAGTTGCTACATACATTAACTCTTCATTAGGGAAATCAAAGCTCAAAGGTTTATAATCATCTAAAGCCCTGCTTAGCCGAAATTACGCTATTGCGCTCCCTTTTATAGCCTTTTGGTTCCACGTAGACTATATCAAATTCGTAGCGAGAATCGCCACCGTGCCATTCTTTCATTCAGAGCAGTTGACTCCATCATATACTTTAATGGGTCAAGCTTCGAAATTAACCAGGTTGTATGATATAGCATGTACTGCCTCAATCTCCGAGTTGTCCAAATCAAGGCGCAACACAATTTTTCAATCGACGAATATCTCATTTCACATTCAGTGAACTTTTTACTGAGATAGTATATCGCCCTTTCTTTTTTCCTGACTCATCATGTTGACCAAGCACACATCCCATGGAGTTATTGAACACTGACAAATACAGTATCAATGGTCTATCTGGATTAGGCGGAGATAGTACTGGTGCATTTGACAGATATTGTTTGACTTTGTCAAAAGCTCTCTGGCATTCCTCGTCCCATACACCTTGGTTGTGTTTCTTGAGAAGACGAAATATGGGATCACATTTCTCGGTTAATTTTGAAATAAACCGAGCAATGTAATTTAATCTTCCAAGAAAGCCTTGAACTTCCTTTTGAGTGCGTGGTGGAAGCAATTCTTGTATTGCCTTAACCTTATTTGAGTCAACTTCGATTCCTCTCTCGCTGACTACAAAACCCAGTAATTTCCCTGATCGAACTCCGAAAGTACATTTAGCCGGGTTGAGCTTTAATTGAAATTTTCTCAACCTCGAAAACAATTTTTTCAAAACCTCAATGTGTTCCTTTTCTATTTGAGATTTGGCGATCATATCATCAACATATACTTCAATCTATTTGTGCATCATGTCATGGAACAAGGTTACCATGGCCCTTTGACATGTTGCTCCAGCATTTTTTAGTCCAAATGGCATTACCTTATAACAAAAGGTACCCCACAATGTTATGAAAGTAGTTTTCTCCATATCCTCAGGGTGCATCTTGATCTGATTGTATCTCGAAAAACCATCCATGAAAGAAAACAATGAGTATCCCGCCGTATTATCCACTAGCGTGTCAATATGCGGCAAAGGAAAATTGTCCTTTGGGCTGGCTTTATTTAAGTCCCTATAGTCTACACACATCCGGACCTTTCCATCTTTCTTAGGGACAGGAACAATGTTGGCAACCCACTCTGAATATTTGACCACTTGTAGAAAACCAGCATCAAACTGTTTCTTGACTTCCTCTTTTATTTTCAACATCACATCAGGCCTCATCCTTCGTAAATTTTGCTGAACTGGCTTGCACTCTTCTCTTATGGGAAGGCGATGAACTACAATATCAGTACTTAGCCCAGGCATATCCTGGTATGACCATGCAAAGACGTCCTTGAATTCCCGTAGTAACTCAACAAGGTCTTATTTCGTTTCCTCAACTATGCGCGTTCCAATTTTCACCACCTTTCCTTCCTCTAAGGCTATGTTCTCTACCTCCTCTTCATGGGGTAAAATTTGTTTCTCCTCTTGCTTTACCATTCTTAACAAGTCTGGAGACAAGTCACAATCTCTGTCACCTTCAAAATCTTGAGATTCTTCTAAACACATGTCTTGCTCAAAATGGACCTCTGAATCTGTGGTATCGTTGCTCATGTCATTGATATGTAGGGACCTGTGGTGGGCACCAAAGAATGTACAAAGAATAAATGAATTCGAGAACCACTATTTACATGGTATGAATGAGAATAAAAAAATTTAGAATGAAATTAGAAGATCAAAAGAATGAAAGAATATTTGCAAAAATTGATCATTTAAAGATGTATTTTATTGAAACGAAAGATGTTTGAACATGAGCCTATTTCACAAAAGAAATCTTATTGTTCCTAGGCTTAAAAATAACAAGCGCGTTCTGAATATTACTCTATATAATCTCTAAAAACTACAGGAAGTTCCTCTGTAGTCCAATTGTTCAAAACGCTTCCAGGTTCATAAGGGCGAATGCCCAACAAGTTTCTTTGCCCAGTTTCTTCCTCGTGTATGGCATTGATGTGAAGTTTTTCGTTTTCCAATGATCCTCTTTCTGGGTGAATTATCCCTCCTGATATAAAGGTCTGGGATATGTGAGGGAATATCATCGATTCCCACTTGACTTCTGCCCCATTCAACTGTGCCCTTCTTCTCTCCTGCTTCTTCTTTATTTCCTTTCTCCTCTGTCTAGCATCTGGCCTGAAACCCAAGCCAAAGCGATCTCTCTTCTCTTTCAGCATTGGAACTTGAATCTCTCCTTGAAGATGTCTACCCAGTCCTTTCCCTGGTAAGGCTCATTTCCCCACCATCATTTGTAAACCCATTCTCGTGGTCCTGGATATCCTAGGGATAGGCACCTCATTCCTTTCCAAAATGAATGTTGCATTTACGAATTCTAAAGATCAAAAAGAACATTCAGTTGCCTCTTCATTTGCCACTAAGTATGGTGCGTCGTTGGTAACAGTTGCTTTGATATCCTCTTCTGCGTTTATAGTTATCAGCCGACCCTCTATTACCAGTTTCAATTTTTAGTGCAGCGATGAGGGTACTGCCCCTGCCGAATGAATCCAGGGCCTTCCCAACAAGCAATTGTAGGATGGCTTGATATCCATCACTAAAAAATCCACTTCATACGTGTTTGGCCCAATCAGCAACAGTATGTCAATCCTTCCCATGACTCTTCTCTCAGTGCCATCAAATGCTCTCACTATGTTCTGGCACGTCTTCATGTGAGAACTGTCTATAGGAAATCTTTTCAGCATAGACAATGGTAAGACATTCAAAGCTGATCTGTTATCGATTAACACGCTTGGTAGAGTATATCCTTTGCAACGAGTAGTGATGTGCAAAGCCTTTGTCGATCCTATGCCCCCAGGTGGAATTTCATCATCACTGAAGTAAATGAAGTTGTCGGCACTTATATTACTAACCAGACGGTCAAGTTTGTTGACAGATATGTATTTAATAACATAGGTCTCATTCAACACTTTCATCAACGCCTCACGATGTACTTCTGAACTTAAAAGCAAGGCTAGTACTGATATACGAGTTGGTTGTTTACGCAGCTGCTCTACCACACTGTATTCACTGTGCTTCAAGAATTTTAAAAATTCTTTAGCCTCTTCCTCCTTCACAGGTTCATTGATAAGTGCCTCAGCCTCTTTCTCCTGCTCAACTACCAAAGTCTTTGCTTTCACAGGTACAGTTCTGACATTTCCTGAGTCGTAACACCTTCCACTACGTGTGTAAGATCCTTCATTTTGGCCCTCCTTGGAAGTGCTAGCCGAGTTTTCCATTCCTGGTATTGTCACATTGCAGTCGTAATTCCAAGGTACCATTTTGTTATCCTTGTAAGAAAAGGAAACAGGTTTTTGGATTACGACTTTGGGCACGATTTGTACTCTGCCTTCTGTGTTTCTTGGTCGAGAGATGATAATCCTTGGGTAATTGACTTTTTGCTTTGTCAATTCTCCTTCTGACGCGCATATATTTCCTCCCTCTGAGCCTCCTTCGTAAAATTCCAATTCCTTATTGTCCATAAGGCTTTGCACCAAGACTCTAAACTCAACACATTCATGGATCTTATACCCCTCTGCTTCGTGGAACTCACAGTAGTCCCTTATTCCTCTACATCCTTCAACAGAATCTAATTCTACCAATCCTCTTATTATCATTTCTCTCCAAACGATTCTCAACGGGGTTTTCACCTCTGAGATATCCTCCTTGATCTTTCTCACGACCTTTTCAGCAATCGCATTTATCCCCTTATCCCCATGGTTAGGTAATGGGTTCTCCGTACTAGGTGTATCATCAAATTTTACAATCCCCATTTTGATGAGTCTCTCGACTACCTTTTTGAAGGCAATGTAGTTTTCTATTGAATGCCCCAATATTCCCGCATGGTAATCACATTGAGCGTTTGAGTCATACCATTTAGAATATAGGGGCTGTAACAGTTTTAAATAAAATGGGGACACCACGTGTGCATCGAATAAACTTTGATATAGCTCCTTATACGTCATTGGGATTGGCGTAAATTGGAGCTTTTCAAAATTTTGCCTTGCACCTGATTCTTGTCTTGTCGACCCTTGTTGCCCAGCCGTAATTACCTTTGGCTGGCTAACAGTGATTGCCTTCGAGTACCCTTGGTTGTATGTACTCGTATTATTCACCTCATTGTCGTTTTTCCTAGGAGAAGATCTTTTAGTAGCTTCTCCCGCTTCAATCTTGCCACCCCTTATGGCATTTGCTATCATTTCTCCTACCATCACTATATCCGCGAAGCTCTTGGTGGTGCTTCCTATCATGTGAGTGATGAATGGAGCTTTCAGGGTGTTGATAAAAAGCATGGTAGTTTCCTTCTCTAGGAGAGGTGGCTGAACTTCCATGGCAACTTCCCTCCATCTTTGCGCATACTGCCTGAAACTTTCATTTGACTTCTTCTCCATGTTTTGCAAGGTGATTCTGTCAGGCGTCATGTCTGTGACATGATTGTATTGCTTCATGAAGGCTTGGGCCAGATCTCTCCAGGAGATAATCCTAGCACGGCTGAGTTGATTGTACCACCTGGACGTCGCCCCCACCAAACTATCTTGAAAACAATGAATCAAGAGCTGATCATTGTTAATGTAGCCAGTCATCCGTCTACAGAACATAGTGATATGGGCTTCAGGGCAGCTGGTTCCATTGTACTTCTCAAATTCTGGCATTTTGAACTTATGAGGAAGCACCAGATCTGGAACCAAGCTCAAGTCTTTAGCATCAATTCCGTGGTGATTATCAACATTTTCTAAAGCCTTGAACTTTTCTCCCAACCATTTGCAACGATCTTCCAACTACCTTGAAGATTCAGGTCTTATCCCCTCCCTCTCTGCTATATCTAAGTCAGGGATAACAGGATTAGCAGGGTTATCTCCCGGGTTGGATCCTGTGCAAACTTGGAAATTCATGGGCACTCCAGCGTCATTTTGCCCTTGTTGAGGCCTTATCGTGACAGATGGCCTTCGGGGATATTCCTAAGGTTGTGTTTGCACATGCGGTGGGGTGAAACCTCAAGGAAAGTACTCATTATCTTCAGTATTAATTATGAGACCCTTTTGTTTTGTCCATCGCCCCGTTCAGCATCTGGGCCATTTGAGCCATCATGTTTCTTTGAGCTTCCAACATTTGGTCTCTCATTTCTTGTTGGAGCTTTGCCAATTGCTCTTGCATCTAGTCTTGCATGTCTCTCTAGAATTGTTCAAGTCTTTGATCCATTTTCTTTGTCTTGGCACGTGTACCGTAATGGTGTTCAATTTCCAGATTTTCCTCCTCTCTCTCTCTCTTCTGTGATAATTTCAACTAATTAGGCTCTCTCTATAGACTTAAAGGCATATGATGTGATGTAATGCAAATGCATGAATGCAAGGAGGCATCGATTCAGATTCGACTTCATTTTAGAAAACTTTATTAGAAAACAAAATCATTTACATAAAACGGACTACAAATATGCCTTCGCCCTAAGGCCCAAAGTTTTGATTTTCCCAAACAACAAGGCTAACTCTTGACCACGATCTGACTGTAGCTCATACTTCGTGCTCAATGTATTAGCCTGTACTGCCAAAATCTGTAGGTGATCAGCTACCTCTCGAATCTAGACTATTGCTTCACCCATGAGATAATCCCGATTTCTAACTTGGTCATGGGATGGTGGAGCTCTTCCTTCCAATTCCCTTCTCTTGCTTCAAGAAGCTTGATCCGGAGTTCACAATTCTGCAATGCTGATTCTAATCTTTCAATCTTACCCTTCATTTCCTCAATCTTGTTCAGACTTGACTTCAGCTTGTTTGCAGAATTACGGCTTCGATAATGGTGAAGAGACCGTCCCAGTTCAGTCACTTTAGCTTTTAATCAACTCTTTTCCTTTTGGCTTTCTGCTAAACTCTTTTCTAGGGCCTTGTTTCGTATGTGCATCTCTAGGAACTTCCTTTCCCAATGGTCAGCTTTGGCTTTTTCCTCTCGAATCTCCTGCTGCCACTGTTCCGAAGTCTTCCCCAATCCGACATTTTTCATTGATAGACGCAGCTTCTTATACTCTGTCTTTAGGCTGTCCAGGTCTTCCTTGACCCTTTTCTTCCCTTTTCTTAACTTATCGGCCTCCAGTTTCTAAACATCCACGTCTAACCTCAGATACATTTTCTCTTCTTCCAACTTCTCTATTCCCTTTCCAAGCTCTGAACTCATCTTTTCGAAATCTTGTTTCACAATCTCTAACTCTGATGGGACCACTTGCAATCATTCCTCTCTTGATCGGGCACCTTCTGGATTCAGCTCGGGGATGTTATCATTAATCCTTCTAATCCTCCATCCACTGTATCCTGGGGTCATCATTGGGCCTGCGGATAATCTCTTCATCCTACGAATCTGATTCCAAGCACCAGAAATCTCCTTAACCCTCTTCTTATAGTTGTCCCCTCTGTATGAGAACTCACACTGAGCCAGCCCATATGTTGCTGGTACGAACTGTCTCGATCCATATTGCCTTAGCACGAGCAATAGAGCATACCCATCGACTCCCCAAATTCCCAGTAAAGGTACCCAGTCGAAACTCCCACATCGATAAAGAATTTCATCGGGAATCATCCAAGGATCTCTCCACTCGATGTCTTTCTCTTGAAGGTTTTGAAGAAGCGCCATCCAGTTTTCCTCAGAAACGTCCTCTCTCCTTAGTGTAGCCACTATCTCTTTCAATGGAGAATAGTTCTCAGAGAAAACCCGATAAGAAACTTTCTCCACCTTCCAGAAATGACTGTGGAACCAAGCTAATAATAATTGCACGCATCCAATGAACCTACCCTCACCTACTCTTCGACATGCATTCAAAGATCTGAACGTCTCGGCTAAGATCGCAGGCATAGGCGTGACCCCTTTATCAAGTCGATCAAATAGATCAATAACTGCTTCATCTACATGTCTTAGAGCTTTAGGGAAAATTACCAAATTATAAATACACAAGGCAAATACGTCGATCTTCTTCTTTACATCTGGATGTGTTAGGATCAGGTCCCTCAAACTCACCCAAGGTATGCATTTACCCTTACCTTTCTCTTGAATTCTGGCTGTAACCCACTGTTCACTCATCCCCGTGATATTCATTAACTTCTTCACAAAAGTTGGGACATTAGCAGCCCTAGAATAAGCTTTGTCGACTTGTATCCTTGGACAGCGAAGCAAGGTTGTATATTCCTCCACCGTGGGCACTAAATCTACTTTCCCGAAAGAGAAACAGCTATAAGCAGAATTCCAAAACTGAGTCATAGCCCGGAACAGATGCTTATCTACCTTGACGTCAAGCAAATAAGGTAGATCGCCATAATTACGATAGAACAGCTGCTTTGCCTCATCATCCCATTGGGTCCATATTACTTTTAACTCATGGAGCTCATTTTGCGTGACACTAATATGAGCGAAATCCCGAAGTTCCGACACATACCCCTCAGCTAAGCTATCCCCTTTCTCTAATTGTGTTTGCTCTGACCATATGCGGACGGCTGCATTGTCTTCCACTTTATCAAGGAACTCGTTCTCTATAACCAGCTTTCTAACTTAGAAACTGACCGTGAATCGATACCTCTTTAAAATATGAAATGACATGCACCAAAAAAAATAAAGCACAACAAGTTAGTATTAAGAAATAACATATAAAGCAAATGAAATAAACAACCACCTATTTGGGTAACCACTAAGGCTTAGTATAGTTCTACTTAGGGTGGGTCCTTATGTTTTCTACGTGTGGTTTAGCTCTAAAGTTGAGGTACCTGAACCAGCAGATTCCTCGATCCTCACCCATTATAGGCTCATATGAATTGAGTTCAGTTCAGGGGAGTACATTTCCCTATGGCCATGCGGAAGTGAAAACTTCACGAAGACATAGGTACAGATGTATCCCGGAAGCAATCCACTAGCCCATGCGAAGGTGAAAATCTCACGAAGGCATAGTTTCTCACTCCCACTTAAGGGTGCGACCACAATGGTCATGCAATGCAATGCAGAGATATTTTATAAAAATAGAACCACATGCAATAAAAAGGATCATGATTTTTCAAATCAAATTTTTAAATTTGGACAAAAGGACAAGAAATAATCAATTTTACGGCTTGACTCTCTTATTGTCCCCAGCGGAGTCGCCAAGCTGTTGAAACCATTTTTTTATTTTGAAAAATGAGGATCGACTTTGAAAAATAAAGACGGGAGTCGCCACCAATCCCTTTTTACTTAGGTGTGATTGGATCACCTTATAAAACGTTTTATTTCAAAACATTAATTTTGGTCCACGAAATACAAAAAAACGGGTTCGGGAGTCGGTTACGTACGAGGAAGGGTTAGCACCCTCGTAACGCCCAAAATTTGGTACCTAATTGATAATTTGATGTCCTAATGTCGAAATTTTGAAAAATTTAAAATATCATCCTTTTATTTGAAAGAAAACCAAGACCTATTTATCTCAAAAAAATAAAATGTTATACCCAATAAGTTAGGATACAACATCTCATGACTTTGAAACTTGGCTTGCCTTTATTTGTAAAAATTCTTACCTCGAGACACGAAACATCATATCTAATAAGTTAGGATACAATGTTTTGAATTCCCGAGAATAAGTTTTAATTTAAATTTTACAAGTTTCAATTTCGAAAGAAAATGGATACTTAATATTTTAATTTCAACGAGAAAAATCGAAACCCAGTGAGTTAGGGCACGATTTTTCTTGAAGCTCCCAAATATTAGGTATCACCATATTTTTTAGAAAAAACTTTGAATAGAAATGTGACAATTTAGTAAAATATTTTTTTTAAATGATTTGAATAAAATATTGTATCAATGTATTACAAAACATAAATTTCATATAGTAATTCACCATAATATTAACAAATAACATCAACGTAGGCAATTAACGAAAGAATAATGTAATGTAGCAAGTGATATATATAATAAAACGATTAATAAATAACATATAATAATTTCAAATAAAGATAAATAAAGATTACATATATAATATAAACAATATAAATAACATACGTTATACTATATAAATAAATTTTATACAAAATAAAATTTTAAAAAAATATGATATAATATAATACTAGATAATATACAAAATTAAAAAAATATATAATAAAATAACTAATATATAAATTATAAAATAATATGTAGTATATATAGATAATTAAACTAAATAAAATAATAAATAGTAATAATTTAATATTTATAAAAATAATATGTATTTAAGAAAAACAATACACAAAAATTTTATACTATTAATGAATTAATATATAGATAGTAAAAAATAATATAGAATTTTTTAATATGATAAAACAATTTAATATAATATTAAAATAATTTAAAAATAAAATAAAATAAAAAGGTTTTAAAAATAAACAAAGAAACAGGAATTAAATAGAAATAAAAATAAATGTAAAAGGACTAAATTAAAACGCGCGTCACACTGTAGGGACCCATTAGGCAATTATGCCATATCTCCTAAACAGCGCCGTTCTGTTATCAGCCCTTAAATAGCCCGAGGGACTAAATTGAAAGGAAATACAGATCTCAGGGCTAATTTAAAAAATAAAAAGAAATTCAATTAGGACGAAATTATAATTAATAAAATTGCGGAGGGACTAAAATGGCAAATTACCCTTTTTATAAAAACGCGCCGATCCTCCCCGGGTTTTCGGGTCAACGTGCGGATCTAGCCTTAAAACGGTGTCGTTTTGGTCATTAACTGACCACACCAAAACGGCGCCGTTTCTTTGGCCTATATAAAGCAGTTTTCAGGAAAAAAATCATTTAAACCCCGTTTTAAAAAAAAACTTAAAAATCTCTCAAAAGTCCTCCCCTCCTCTGTCCGGAGTCTGGTCATCGGACTCGTGGGCCACCGCCTCACGTGCCACACGTGCCACCGCAGTCGGTGGCCGGAGAGTCAAATCTCTCTGTTTCGAAGGTAGTTTTCTCACCCTTTTTATTTTAATACTTTTTTGTATATAAAATATGCATGAATCGAAGGAAAAAATAAAAAAAAAATAACACGGAAAAAAAAACGGAAATCACCTCTGTAAACAGGTTTTCGTATTTTATTTCTCTGTATTTTTTTGTGAATATTTGCGTATTCTTTCTGTTTGTCCTTTTTTACAGATTATTTTGGGGTTTTTATAGCCCCGAAGGTAATGAAAAAAAAAGAAATACAAAAATCTTGTCATATTTGCTGCTGTGTTTCTTTCCTTTTGCAGGTGAACGGCGTGGATCTCGGCGGTGAGGCGTAGTTCGCACGCAGATTGCGGCGAGACCGAAGGCTGGACGAGGCTGCTTGCGGCGCGAGGGGAATTTAGGGTTTCAGAAACCCTTAGTTTTTGATTAGGTTCTGGGCCCTTTTGGGCCGTGTGAGTTTGGGTTAATCGGGTTTTAGGTATTGGGTTAATGGGTCTATTCGGGTAATGGGTCTATTCGGGTAATGGGTTATTAGTCTGGGTAGAGTAGTGGGTCTGAGATGTTTAATTGGGTCTATGGGTGTAACTGATTGGGCTTGTATTATCTGTTTTGGGTATTGTTTTGCTTTGGGTTATTTGTAAATTGGACTGTATTAAAATTGGACTTTTTGGTTTATTTTATTTTATTTTATTTTATTTGTTTTTATTCTGGTTTATTTTATTTACATGGGCCTGGGCATAAATGGGTTATTACAGCATGAATTACTCATTCATATTATAATCATTATCTAGCCATATAACATAGCTATTTATATACAACTCAAAACATAATCCAAACTAACTAGCCTGTACATGCCATATTTAACTATGTACACATTCAAAAGGTACCAAAATAGAGTTTGATAGTGTGGTGATGATCCTCGACGATCCCCGATCCTTCCGTAGCTTTAACGATCTATAAAACGAAGCAAACACACACAAAGTAAGCTTTCAAAAGCTTAGTAAGCCATATACAAATAAACTTAACATAGGAACATTCATAACTATATTAAATACAAGATCATTAACATCTCAATGGCATAATCATAATTCTTCCTTGGCTCATTTGTTTAGCTATTACTTACCAACAATCATATCTCCAACTATCTCTTGTATTCAAATCACATTCATACATATATCACATTTTTTCTTAACAAGTCTATGCACATATCTCACTTGTGCACATACACATATAATTACCTTTTATACTCAATAGTAGCATATACTTCAAACTTACCTGAAACGGTCATACATTTCACATAGTCTTTCATTTATCAGAATTGCCCATTGAACCATTCGGAATCAAATAGGATACTCGAAATACACTGAAATAATCATACAATGCCAACATCCTAGACGTGGTCTTACATGTAATTCAATATCGATGCCACTGTCCCAGAGGTCTTACACGAATCAAATACGATGCCAATGTCCCAGACATGGTCTTACACGTAAATCTCAAATCAATGCCAACGTCCCAGACGTGGTCTTACATGATATCACATATCGGAATCCCTATGTCATGACATATGAATCATATCTACTCCTAGGTTCGTACGGGACTTTTCAGACTTGACACTTTGTCGATACTTTCTCGTATTACACATGTATATCTTCCTTAATTATTCATTACAATTCAATTTCGTACGAACATAAATAAATCAATTCAAATACATTTATTTGTATATAGACTTACCTCGTATCCTGAATAAACGGACGAATTTGACTACTCGATCACTTTTGACTTTCCTCGGTCTAAATATGTTTTCTTTGGTTCTTGATCTATGCATATTCAAATTTAACCCATTTATTCACCAAATCATTCAATTCAATCCAAAAACACACATTTAGGGCACTTTACAAATTAGCCCTCACATTTTCACATTTTGACATTTAAGTCCCTATTTCACAAAATCACAAAATACACAAAATTTCATGTTACCCATGCTTAGCCGAATTTTCATCATGCTCATACAAGTCCATACATTTCATTTATTTCACATTTTAGTCCCTCAAAATATTATTTTCACAATTTAGTCCAAATTACTCAAATTCACCAAAAATCCAAAGACAAAACATGTTAATCTAACACATATATTTCATATTTCAACAACTAACATCACAAAGCTTAAACATTCATCAATGGCACATTTCAAAATCATCATCAATTTCCAAAATTAAAGCATGGGTTTTGTAGTACTCGAAGCAACGATTACAAAAAAGTAGAAATTATCAAAAACCGAAACCAAAACATACCTTATTTTGCTTAGTAATGGCCGAACCCTATTTTGCTTCTTTTCTCTCCTTTTTTTCTTTCAAATTCGGCTAGAATGGATGAACACTCCACTAGCATTTTCATTTGTTTTATTTATTTCTTAATAATAGATTATTTACTAAATTAACCTTTTAATATCAACATTAAAATCCCACTATCTATGTACATTAATGCCCATCCATAATTCAAATGGTCCAATTGCATTATAAGGACCTCATATTAATAAAGACATAACACATAAGTACTTTTAACACATGGCATGCTAATTTTTCATTTTATGCAATTAAATCACTTTCTCTAATTAAGCACACAAACGGACAAATTAATTCACTGAAATTTCACACATGCTTAATCACATACTGTAAGCACAGAAAATAATATTAAAATATTTTTTTGACTCGGGTTTGTGGTCCCGAAACCACTTTTTCGACTAGGGTTTAAACCGGACTGTTATAGTAGTTCAGAACTAATCCGGATTCTTACGAGCACTAAGAAAATTTTTACTCAAAATAGGGCCACATGCCCGTGTGGAAAGGAACACGCCCATGTTCCTAGCCCGTGTGGATTTATTTCTCAAATTTGAACCTATAGGCGTTTTCACACGGCTTGGCACACGCCCATGTCTACGGCCCGTGTCCCTCACTTGGCCATGACACGCCCGTGTCTTAGCCCGTGTTTGAAAACCTTTGACATTCTGTTTATGACGTCATCATCTCCATAAGGTCACACGGCCAAGGCACACGCCCGTGTCCTCAGGCTGTGTGCGAATTAAATTCCTAAAATCAGGTGCAGACTTCACACGGCCTAGGTAAATGCCCATGTCTTATGGTCGTGTCTTCCACACGGTTGAGACACACGGCCGTGCCTCAGCCCATGTGGACAAAATAAGGCTATCTATCAAGCCTTTTTGCCACTCAAACTTGCACCAACTTTCACAATATCAAAACCACACTAAACATCCATAAACACATGAAACATATCATCATTCACCCAAGAATAACCATAAGCCATAACATAATGACATTGACACATACATGCATATATGAATTGGTTTACATTCAAATAAATATTATGTGCCACATCTCATGGACTTATACAAAATGAATCAAATATCATCACAAGCCAATACATTTGGCTAAACCAATATGACATATAACCCAAAAGACCAAAACCCTATACATGCCATACTCAAAAAGAATGCTCTAGCTATACCAAATGTGTAGATAGTGTGGGTGATCCTCTGACGGTCTCTGTTCCCCGAGCTGGCTTGTCGATACTATAAAACAAAGGGGAAATAAAGGGAGTAAGCTTTAAGCTTAGTAAGTCTATATGTAAACAATAAACATCATACCAAATACTTATCAATCAAGAACATTACATTCTAATCAAGAATAATTCAGATCATTGCAATTGTACTTACTCATTTTCCAAATCTTACCACATTCCAAATACACAACATACACATTGTTCACATTTACATGCACTTATACCCTGCACTCATTATCACACAGTCCCACGTAATCTCATCTAATCCAAAGTTTCTCGATAAACACATTCGGGATAATACCAAATATAGGGTGGTTTCTCACACAGCCCACCACTAATAAATACCAATGTGGTATCGCACACAGCCCACCAATAATAGTAAATACGGTGGTATCGCACACAGCCCACCAATAACAATAATTATGGTGGTATCGCACATAGCACACCAATAGCAATAATTACGGTGGTATCGCACATAGCCCACCAATAACAATAATTACAGTGGTATCGCACATAGCCCACCATTAACAATAATTACGGTATTCATTCATAATTTCCTCACTTTTTATCAATTAATAATTATCAACAATATTCATCCACATTTCACATAATACATTTATATGTAAAATCATAAGTAAAAAGAATGTATCATTTACATATAAACTTACCTCAATACAAAATATGTCAATTTGCGATTTAGTCCGAAACCTTGCCTTTTCCTCGGTCAAGGTTGATTCCACGCTCTTCTTGATCTATAATGACATATTTAGCTTATTAAATAACCACATTATTCAAATCACTCCAAAATTCCTATTTTGGAAAAATTATCATTTTTCCCCTAGACTTTCACAAAATTACTATTTTGCCCCTAAGCTCGTAAAATGAAATGCGTTCATTTTTTTTCACACACCCAAGCCTAGCCGATTCATATTCCCTCTTATAGCAACTCATAATTTCAATTATTTCACATATTTACCACCTATTTTACAACCTTTACAAAAAGGTCCTTTTAGGTGTTTTCATGGAAACTCCATTCACTAAAGATGTTTATTTAACAACTAAGATTCATTCTCTTCCATAAAATTTTAGAAATCAACATAAATACTCACATGAAAAAACCCTAGACTCTCAACCATTTTGCAAAATAGTCCCCTCATTAGTTAGCTTAAGCTTTAGGGGTTCCAAAAGTACAAAAATTATCAAGAAAGACCACCAAAATCACTTACTTGTAAGGAGGATGAGTTTCTGAAAATTTCAAGCTTCCAAACCCCTATTCTTTTTGGTATTTTCTGTGGAGGAAGAAGGTGATAGGAAAAAGATGATAGCTTTTTATGTTTTATTTTATTTTATTTCCATTAAGTTACCTAATCCACCAAATCTTGACCAAATTAAATTTTCTTATCCCTATGGCCGGCTATCAACATTAGAAGGGTCTAAGTGCACATTAAGGACCTCCAATTTAAGGTTCTATAGCTATTTAACACCTATAGCTTGTAAAATAGAACTTTCGCACTTTATGCGATTTACTCCTTTTTCGCAATTAAGCATGCAATCACTAAAATTAATTCACCAAAATTTTCATGCACTCATATAATCATGCTATGATACGAAAAATAATATTAAAAACAATTTCTCTGGCCTCGGGTTAGTGGTTCTGAAACCACTGTTTGGACTAGTCCCAAAATCGGGCTGTTACAGTGTTAAAACACCACTCCTTGGTGTCACGACACTGCAATCGCCCTTCATCTTCTAAGCCCAAAAAATAGCATTCAACACACTAAATGAAGCTGTTAAATCATCCCTAGGCCTATTAGGTCACCAAATGGCTAAAATTTGTGTAAAAACGCTTATTATGCATAAATTAAACATAAAGTAAAAAAAAATCAAAAATAAAATTTGTGTAAAAACGCTTATTATGCATAAATTAAACATAATGTAATAAAATCGAAAATGTAATAAAATCATTTAGAAACACTATAAAATAAGCTCGTTATGTGCCGGAAAGACCCTAATTTCCCACAACGTATTATAGCAGATCAACATGTTCCAGTGATCATAATGACCATCTAAACAAGGTATTGTTGGTTGCACGAAATTTTTAGATGCCATGGAATACGAAAAGTTGTTGCCTTTTGTTTTTGATAACTTAACTCTAATACCACTGTTAACTGAGAGTTTTTGATAAATCTGAATAAAAGATTTTAATAAGAAAATAGACTCAGAGGAGAGGAAGTTGAACTATATGTTTTATTAATCAAATAGCAGCCTTACAATTTCAAAAACATTAAAAACAAACTTCTCCTAATAGGTAGACAATTGGATAACTAAAAATTAGGAAACAATCTACAAAAGAATAGGAACTACCAAAACAAAAACTCTTATTTCTTAAAAATATATCTTAACATTGAATCCAAACCAATTGCATTGTTAAAATATTTAATTTATCACTCAACTAAAATTTTATTCTAATACTTTTATACATTTCAATTTTATTTTTCATATTTTTCTTCTAAATTTGTGGTTTCTATACACATACACGCGCGATAAAAATTCTAGTATGGATTAATTTCTTTAAATGTATCATTTAAATTAGAAATAAGAATAATTAATAAATTTAATTAATAAATAAACTTACATCATGATTGACATGAAAAAATAATTAAAATGTAGATAAATAAAAATATAATATATAAACATATTAAAATATACATAAAACATATCAATATATGAATTACATGGTTGCTGGAATTGAAGAGAATCGACCGATTGAACTGGGAGCCGATTGTTCAACTGATACTATAAAATTCGAAGGAAGATTGAATCGGCGTAAAATTGGTTAAACTGAGTAAAACCATGTTAAAACCTTCTTAATCGAATTTAAATTAGTTTAAATATTTAATTTAATTTTTATAATCTATGAAATGAAGGTTTATATTTCCATTTTTATTTATTTATATTTTCTTTTATGATTTTTTTATTTTGAAATTTTTATGAATTTTAAATTTTGTAATGATTCAACCAATTGAACTAAAAATTTATGGTCTGGTTGGTTCGACCATCGACTTGATTTTTTAAAGATTGATAAATTACCTCCATTTCTTTCCTTTTTCCCCAATTTCTCACCCCCTCTCTCATTTTCACTTTTTTCTTTGTGGATAAAATAATATTTAGTCCTTGAACTTGGCAACTTTTTTTTAATTTGGTTCATGAATTTGGATTCCGTTAAGGTATAATAACATGGCACTCTAAGATTATGTCACATTATCACCCAAAAATGTTTTAATATTTTTTATTATTTTTTAGATTTTATATAATTTTTTAAATTTTCAAGTGATAAAGTAACAAAATCTTAAAGTGCCACATCATTGTTGGAACATTTTTCAATATTTATAGTGTTCCAATAACTATAAATGAAAGGGTGTAATTAATCAAAAGTTAAATCTTTTGGTTATTGGTCAAGAGTTATATCACTTGATTTTTTACAAAGAATTATAACTATTCAAACAATATTACTTGAATAGTTATAATATTAGATGAATAATTATGGGTCTTTTTAAAGATGTTATTATTCATAAAAGACACCCATAGAAAGATGTCTTTATGAAGAGACTTGAAATTTCTGTAAGTAGGAATGAGATTTCATTTGGAAATCATACCAATAAGTTCTAAAAATTCTTTCTATCTTTCCTCCATCTTCTAGTATTATTAGATTGTTCTATAAATAGTTACTGTAAAAATTCTTTATAGAAATTAATTTTCTTGTTATAGATTGCTTAGTGCTTAGTGGACTATTCTCGTTATTGCAAAACGCAAATAGTCATCGGCTTCATTGTATTCTCGAGGTTCATTTGCTTGAAACTCTTTTGCACACCGAATATAGGTGGAGGGGGGGGGGCAAATAGAACCTTAAAGATAGTGGCTTGATACACGCCTTGGAGCCTTGTCATATTTCTTCATTTCCTGTTCGAGTTCCGCTCATGTGTTCGAGATTTTTCTCACCGGATATTTGTACTAACAATAATCACACCTTAATGAAATCCAAGTTCATAGACCAAATTAGGAAAAAAAATTCAAATTCCAACACTAATATGGCCAAAAAAGTTAGGGACCAAATTTTAAAAAATTAACAAATTTAGGGTTTAAATGTTGCTTTAACCCTTAAATTCTTTTATGCATTTCTCGCCCGTTCCCCTTTTTTTTTCTTACCTCTTAATTTTTAAGTATATCTTCATCTCCTGCCGCTTCACCAAATGAAAAAAAAAAAAAAATGAACGACAGTTGTCAATGTTAGAAGGTAGCACATCTACGGTGCTCATATGTTTGTTTCTTTTATATATGTAATAAATTTACCAACCCCTTTCCTACAATGAAGGAATATTTATTATTATATATTTACAAGAATGGGACTTGTACTTATCCAAAAGTTGAGAATTGCTTTATATATATTTATATATTAAGATTTTAAAATTTTGGGAGTTTAAAGAATACATATCAATATTTATCTTTGAAATGTGGGTTATGATTACCTGTAATATTATCACAACTTAAAAAAATAGTTGCTATGATTTTTCAGTAACAATACTAATATATTATAATCGTTATCATCATCATCTACCACCTTTTATAAATATTGTGTAATAAATGAATGATAAGCATGAAATAAGAAAAGTAAAGAAAATATTTTTCAAAAATTTAAAAGTTTTTTAAGAAATTATATATAGGCAATTTTAGAATTTTTTCCGAATTTTTTAAAATTTTTATTATTATATTTTTAAAAATACTTTATATTTTTTGAAAAAAAATGAAGTTTCATTTTTTTTAAAAAATTCTGATATTTTAGATTTTTTATAATTATAATTAAAAAATTGTAAAAGTATCAAAGTGATATTTTAACTAATTCAGAGATCAAATTATATATTAACCCTTGAGTTAATGTATCATATCACCATTTCGCTAAAAGCGTTAGCTAATGGACAAATAATCAAAATGCTACAAAACAATAATGTGAGTGATCAAATTGTAATATTTAATAGTTGAATGAAAAACATAAATTTTAATTTTAATTTAATTATAATTCATATAATTTACCTTCCTATTCCATAATACCAAGTCATAATCTTAGTATTAAAATAAGAACTCTTCTAATAGAAAACAAACTCTGGTGGAAGAAGGCATAGAACATGAGTCAATTGAAACACCGATGAGACTTATCAGAAACATCGAATCTCAGCTTCATAAGAATTTTTGCTTTTTGGGTTACAAAAAAAGGAATATGTATTATTGAACTCCACATGAATGCTTTCAATAATTTTAAAGATTCTAAATTAAAATTTTGACCACAACCTTGTTGCTGTGTACCCATCAAGAACAAAGAAATACGTGAAGGAAATTTTCAATGGAATCCTTGGACCTCCTTTTAATATTCCGCACGAAATTGAAAGCATATATATAGGAGATTTTCTGCCATAAATTCGTATTTGAACTTTATTTTCATTTTATGTGAGAAAGATTATTAATTTATTTAGGGTAAATTACATCGCGGGTCACTTTAAAATAGTATCGGTTTTTTTTTTTTGTTACTTTATTTTTTTAAAATTAATTTAGTCATTTTGATTAAGATAATTGTTCAAATCGGTCACTATCATTAAAAATTCTGTTAACCCACTAACGGATTACTGATGTGGCTTTTTATTTTACATTTGACTAAAGTTAGGAACCTCTAGTCCAAAACACTCTTTTTTGGTTTATTTGCAACATAAGAACCACCAATCATCATCACCGCCCAACACCCACCACCGACTCTATCTCTATCTCTATCTCACATCACTCCGCCGCCCCCATCTCTTCTACCTAAAATTATTTTACCTTTATTTTCTATTTGCTTATGTATACTCTTACAAAGTTAAAACTCTTCAGGGTGTGATGCCAAATCTCGAAATTCAACTCAATGCGGTCTCTGTTGTTAATCTTGTTATGTCGGTGTGCATTGTTGTTGAGTTCTGTGTGCATATAACACATGCATTTTCAATTAGTATCATTCAGCTTTTCATTTAATCTTGGTTCATTCCCCCAATTTGTTGTATGGATCTTTACCATATTCATCATAATTTTGCTGATATAAACTTACGAGTTCCTTGTGCATGTAGCAACCAGAATAGAAATGAAAACGTAAAGTGTAACACCCCATGCCCGACCTGGTCGCCAGGTCTGAGCTACGGGATGTCACATTCATTGCCTGAGCAACTACGAATAAATACAATTCAATACAACCATGAATATATGATCATATATACTAGCCCTTTAAAATATATTATATAATCATTTTCGAGTCTTATATGAGCTTATGAAATCTCTTTTTCCAACTCGAGATCAAAATAAGACCAAACTATAAAGTTTACAAATTATCACGTTGGCATCGCGACTTCGGGGATTCCTCATCACAGCGCAACTTATTGAGCTGATCTCACTGTGACTTTAAGGGCATGACGCCGCGACGTGACCATCAATTTGTAAATAGTCCAAGTGGTACCTAATCAAAACAATCATTCAATTGAACATGCATGCTAAATCAACCAATTCAACATTATAACCATTTCCATTTGCTAAATTCCATCCTTTTGCATCATAATTACCTATACATTACACATTCAACATGTGACACTTTCATCATTTCAACCATCTAGCCATTTCTATAACATTTCTATTTCTACCTATGTCATACCATCATCCATATACATTTACATCTATATATCAATTTGGTGCTCAATTTTATTTTACCATTTCTATCACTTTTGATATAACAGCTCGTTTTTCAGTGGTGTCGAAAACAGTGGTTTCAGGATCACAATTCTGACGAGTGAGTCCTACAAGTTAAATATAGTGTTATATTGAATTTTGGTCTGATAAATTTTACTGATTGGATGATTAGTTAAGGTACAAGGTCTAAATCATAAAGGTTAATCATTGTTGATTTTTATTACTTCAAATGCTAAAAAGGTACATGATTGAGGTTTTATGTGGAAAATTGACCATTTTAAAGTTAGTGAGACAGTTAGTGCATATTAATTAATGATTTATGTGTTAAAATAAAAGTTAAAAATATAATAAAACATAAACCAAAAGCCATTATCTTTCTATTTTCCATCTTCCACCGATTCTTCACCATTGTTAAGAGAAGGAAAAAGCTTAAAACTCCCTTGAATTATCGTCTTTACATGGTGAGCCCTCCTAAGTCTGTTTTTCATAATTTTTATGTTTTTGAAACTGTTAAAGTTTTTAAATATTTATATTGATGGTTTTTTTTTATGTTTTTGATGTTAAACAACTTGTTTGTGGGCTTAGATTTGATTGTGGACTAGATTGTAAAGAGAAATTTGTTAGTATTGAGTTTAGGGACTAAAATGTAAAAATGTTAAATTTGATATGAAATTTTTGTAATTATAGTTTCTAGTGGGTTATAGAAGGATGAAATTTAAATCGGATTAAAAAACGGGGCTTAAATGTGAAAGATATGATAGTTTCGATTTTGGGGACTAAATTAAATAAAATGTGAAACTTTAGGTAAATTGTGTAAAATGAAATTAAGTTGTTATGTGCATATAATAAGATGTTTTAAGGTAATTGGCACTGATAATTTCAAATGAATTACCATATAGATCAAGATTTGAACCAACCGATAGATAACCAAAGAAAAGGGAAAATTGCATATTAATCCCTAACACTTCTATTTTTCTGTTGCACCTAGTAAGTTCATATGGTGTAGTTATATTCATATATGTTATGCTTGTGATTTAATGTTGAATTTATTAACATTTGATTGTATTTTACGATGTTTAAATTTAGTACGAAATGTGAGAAATGGATTAAGGACTTAATTGTAAAGTTTTGCATACTTGATGACTATAGTTCATGTAGAATGTTGAATGATATGACATGGTTACGATATATGTTCTGATTCATGGAAAGTCTTCGGCAATGTAAATATTCTGAATTTTGTATAAATGCTCGTTTGAACTTAATAAACGATTAGGATACGATCGACATGCCAATAGGATTAGTTGCGCACTTGTACAAGATTCGCACTTCGGTCCTACTGCTCTACACTTCAGAGCCTACTGATTTGTACTTCGGTGCCTTGTAACACCCTTTTTTCAACCCAATCGCCAAGTCCGAGTATCGGATATGACAACAATCTGAATAACTTAACACATATCTATTCTAATTTGAATACATCCTTAGAAAACTTGCGCCTTCAAATTACTCCCTGAAATCTATAGATACAATGTATTAGTTCTAATTTATTCAAATTTTACACTTTTAATAATCTAACAGTTATTTCTAATTTACAATTCGACCCGTTTAGACTCATTCAACTTTAACCCTGCGGCATGGCCTCTATGGGTGCCTCTCTATATACATGAACAGCTACCACGCACCATGTAACTCCGGAGGAGTCTGGCTTAGTCCCTCTTGATTTTTTTTTTCTGAATCTTTATCTAACATGCATTCAAGCAGCATTTTTATAAGTTTAGGAGAACTTAGTGAGATCTATACATAAATGCATGTAAGATTTCATAAATTTTAAGAAATTGAGATTTCTGGTTCAGAATAAACTTCCTAGATTTCATAGGAGATTACGTGAACTGAACTGGCAAGGTCCATGCATTATACACTCTGACCCGTTTATTGGCAGACTTAAACCCTGGTTTGGTCCCGACCATGTCCCCTTATGGGTCTTATCCCCTCCCCATCTCTCATTATTTTACATCCTTGATACTCGTATTCATTATTTTTGGCTGGCGACGCTTGGTGACTACCCAAGTAATTATCATAACTGTGGTCTTTACCAAAATACAATATCCTCACAACCTTGGAGAACTAGTGCCCACAATGCCGTACCATAATACCTACCTTTTCAGCCCATTCCTTTAAGATGCTCTAATAGACATGTGGTATCGACGTATTATTTCCTACTCAAATGTTTTGTGAAGGTTTCCACCCTTAGTAGATCGACAAGACTTTTACCTTGTTTCATGGTCCTGATGGGCCTTCACTTTTCACTATTCTCTTACGAACTGTATTGAGCATTTAGCCTTGAGTTGGCATTTCCTTTCATAAAGACTCTTATTGGTCTACCCAATCTTTCGGCTACCACTTGCTGACTTACAATTTAAGACTACTCTTATTATAGCCTATTTTGTATCTGTTTAAACAAAATGGGGTCCGCGGCTTTCCTAGCGGACTCTTTTTTATGTACATTATGTTTACCTCCTTATCTAAAGAGTCTCTTCCTCCTTTCACCCTAACTGGGTTGTGACACTTCCTTGGCTCAGCCCATCATCACCTTTGGCGAATTCTTTCATTATCTCGATGGTCTATGTTCCCCAAACGCACCAAGTTCATTCATTATTGTGACTTATCACACCCGTCACATAGTGAACCCTACTTTATACCTTGGCGTGTCTCCTGGTATACCTTTTTGCGGACTTCACACGAGAAACCCCATGTTTTACATCCCGATGGACTTTCCCGTGTTTATTGTCTCGGTAGGAAACCCAATGTTTAGTGTCCTGGCGAACCCTCTATATTTCCATGGCCAAGCCATGGTCTTACATATTATTCCCTATGTTTAATGTCCTTGCAGACTCCATTGGTTTCCATAGTCGAGCTACGATCTTACACCTTAAACCTCTTTGAGGTGTCGCCCCGAAGGACATTAATGTCGTCGTGGTGTCGCCCCATAGAGCTTGCTGACCACCGTCATGGTGTTGCTCTGTGGAACCTAATAATCGTCAACACAATGTCGCTATGAAGGACTAGTCGATATCATTTCGCTTAACATTTAACTTTGATGCTTGAACACCACAGTGTCTCCTCCGCAAGGCCTAGAGTTTCGGACATCACCGTTTGCACCCAGCAACACCATATGGTGAAATCTTAACGAAATTTCATTTCCCTATCCATCCTCACATTCCTCCATTTCATCACTTTTAACCTTGATGCTCGAACATCGTAGTGTCCTCCCTCCACAAGGCCCGAAGCTTTGCTCATCACAGTTTGTGCCTAGCAACATCGTATGACAGTATATAGAAACACTATTTCCCAAATCTTAACTCCATCTAACCCGTCAATAATTTCCCTTTGCACTACACATAATTACCCAATCATATCATACAATTTTATCATTATATATACATCACGCCAGTTTACCTATAATCAACTATCTACCACAAAACAACCAACAGACGACTGGCAAGAGCTCACACAGTATTGTTCACAAACACAACCTACCCTTTCTTCAAGCACGCACACACCATAAACTTAGGAAACTCCATACATAATCAACAAGACACATGCAAGGCACATTACATCATCTATCATCCAGAAGGTAAGGTATAGAGACTTACCTGGATTCCTTTATCCTCGTCAGCTTAGCTTATCCAAGCGTTAGAGCCTTCTTTGTCCTGGAAATTAAGCATGACAACCATTTATCGGTTAACTCAAAGGCATTCATACCTTAAAACCCAGAATTCATAATTATTCAGAAGCTTTTAAAATTTCTTACTCTACTTCTTTCTTCAATCCATAAGTACAGAGAGGTAAGGAAGCTTACCAGTTCATCAATTTCTCTACTACCAGACTTCAATTCATATGACTACTACGACATGCAGAGCTTCTTTTAGCTATATCATCTTCTTCTTCAGAGTGACTGAAGAAAATGATGCTATGGAGAGATAAATTTATAGACAGAATTGAGAAAATTCTATCTCTACACACACCTATATATATACACTTTTAGCACGATCTTCACTAACCATCTTTACCATTTATCCCTAATCATTTTGTCTCCCACTATGGAACCAGTCTGTTCCATCCTAACCAAACCAAAATTGAGATCCAACTAATCACAATTTGGCCACTAAAATTTCTGAATTTCCCGGTAAAGTCCAAAAATTTGCTAATCTTTTCAATTTAATCCTAATTTTCCTTAGATTTTGGGCCAATAAAGATAATCAAGTGTCACATGCCTACTGCTCTGCATTTCAGTGCCTACTGTTAAAGCACTACAGTGCCTACTGGTGTCGTATAGTTACCCGTGTATCCATATTTGTTCATTATAGTTCATCAGGTTAATCAAGTATTGAAATATGGAAATGACACAATGATTATATGTGTTTAATTGGAAATGTTATATGTTGTTAGAATGATGCAAATGAGATATAATCAATAATTATGATTTAATTACACTGAACTGGATTGATATGTTATATGATGATTGAATAATGTAACTATAATATATAAGAATTCGACGATATTGATCAAACGACATTGAATTGAAGTACATGGTTTTATAGTAGAAATGATGATTGAATGTGATATACTCACCTTGTATTTGTAAAATGTGGTAACAGGAAAGTTGTATAGTTAGCTAGTACGTTATGTTAATTGTGATTTAAGGTGAGTTTATTATTTTAGTTATTATAAACTTGCTAAGCATACTTAATGCTTACTTTGTTTCATTTTTTTTTTGTTTCTGTAGTTGTCTTTTGCGAAACTTGGCGATCAAATTATCCCTAAGCTCACACTATCTAGCTGTTGTCTCGGTAGACTTTTTAATTGTTCTAGACTCAGTTATGTGGCATGTATATAGGTTAAATAAGTATAATTGTTATTTTGAAATGAAGATGTTGATAGTATAGTTGAAAGGTGTGAAATTGAAAAATTTGTGATGTGAATATGAATTAATATGATAGCCAATGATGAATGTGTTTCTTGAGCTATGGTGTGATTTATGGCATAAAGATTTGCATGTAAAATATGTTGGCAAAATGGTAAGTTGAACTTGTTTGGCATAAACGAATTGAGATGTATGCTAAGTTTGAATGACCATAAGTTAAGTAGGAAGTATGCATTATAGGTGATTTGGTAAGATATAAAATGTTTAAATGAATTGTAATGCTTCATATTGTTTCCATTGTAATTGAGGTGTCAAATGAGTCATATTGGTTAGAAGAAGGAAATGGTACGTTTTGGGTTTGTTTTTTAGATGTTTGGTATAGATTTATAAGTGGACATAATGTATGTTTAGGTACCTATAAAATTTAGTTTTGAAGCTATCATTAAAAATCATATTTTTTTTCACACACAATCATGTGTCATACACGAGTAAGTGACATGGCCATGTGCACATTGGTATTTAGGAAGCTTTTGTATCACACAATTTTTTATTGTCACACAGACTGGCCACACACCTGTGTGACTTTGGATGAATTTTTGCATTTAGGTCCACACAACTTCATTGAGTTACACAGTCTAGATACACGGCCATATGACTCCAATCTCACACGACTATGTGACCTTGTTTTAAAATTTTCCCTACCATTTGAAAATTTTTATTTTTAGTCCGTATTTGTACTCGAGTTAACTTAAAAGCTTTTGTAAGCTCGATTGAGACTCGAATTTGTTTTTAAATCATATATTGCATGGATTATGAACTATTTTTATTATATAATTGATTGTTAAAGATGGAATTGTATGTGATTTGTTCCATTAACTATTATAGCATCCTATAGCTCGTATCTGGCGACCGAACCCAGTGAGGGGTGTTACATTCGAGCCAGTTGGCTTGTTCATATTCAACTCGGACCCCAAGGCTCATTTTTAACTAATTCGCATGGTTTTTCACATGCTATCTTTAACCATAATGCATATATATATATATATATATATATATATATCAATTCCAAATTTTATAGCATTTCAATTATCATATAACCAGTTCATATTCATATAACCTTATTAACCAAACACGAATTTAGAATGGATACATGGATCTGATACTTTATCACCCTGGGTTGCTCAGAAACTATGGTTTTCACAATCTGATTATTCTTTCATCCCAGGTTTCCCGAGAATGATGACTATTAGCATATACACATTCTACCACCACAGGTTGCCCGACAACGATGGTTTCAAATCATTATACCCGACCCTATGGCATGCCAACTATATTCAACCCTATCCAAATAGCTAATAGGGAAATCAATGTTTCGATTACATTATATACAAAATTTCATATCATCATTATCAATTCACATCTATAAAACCAATACAACATTGCATAGTTCAAACCATTTTCATACCACATATCATGTATCAATTGAATCATGTTATTTTCTATTTTATTCAATTTAGCCCACTATCTCTGACCCTATCCAACCAACTAATAGGGTAATCAATGTTTCGATTACATTATATAACCAAGTTGCATATCACCATTACCAATTCACATCTATAAAACCAATACCACATTGCATAGTTCATACCATTTTCATACCACATATCATGTATCAATTGAATCATGTTATTTTCTATTTTCTTCAATTTAGTCCACTATCTTGATATTCAATATCAATCACAACAAATCAATTCTTAAACACTCACCTCAATATTCAATCATGCAACAAACATAAATATGCAAACAAATAATCTCGAATCATAAAAGTACAAATTGAATCCTCACGTCAATAACCGACGACTCTCGCTTTTCCTTTTCCTCTCGATGGTCTAGCATAGTCTTTAGGTACGTACAATAATTCAACTAATAAACAATATCAAATTTCATCCAACTCGCATTAAAAACCAAAGCCAAGCATACTTTTCATTTTATTCACTTTAGTCCCTATAATCGGGATATGCATATTTTTCAATATTTAGCATCGGATAAAAATTTGATTTCACATTCTTTCATTACGGACCATATAGTTTCTATTCATATCATAATTTTATGAAAATTTTTCAATTTATTCAATTTAGTCCTTAATCTTACAAAGTTAACTATCAAGTTTATTTAGCTTTACAATATAGTTCTTATCATGATCTAAGCTTAATTTTTATTAATTTCAAGCCTAATTCATCAATTTCTATAATAGCCCTGTAACACCCCACACCCGGCCCAGACATTATGGCCGAATCTGGCGATATCACATTGAAGTGTTTTTCGAAATCATCGTTTCTTTAGAAAAATCCATGCTTATTATTAAACCTCGTTTATGTATCTTGAACAGAAATTTAGGGTATCTTGCCCTTTTTAAAACTTAAGCTATTTTAGTAGAATGTTGATCATATTTAGTTTGTCACTATATTTTAAAATCAAGTTTGATGCGAAAGCTTTTATTATATCTTACGAAAACGTGGTGTTTTGAAAACCAATTATCTTTTGAAAAACCGCATTCTACTACTAATCAAATGTAAATTAAAATAAGTAAAATCCCCGAATTATAAGTTAAAAATTAAAGAGGCCTTATTACATAACAAAAACCCAAATTAAATTTATAGGAAATAACTCAAATGTATAAATAAGTGCGGTTGTGTGGCCACCTCTGAATCCCTCGCAGCACCGATCTACCTAAGACTGGGGATTACCTGTACAGATAAGCAAAGAGGTGAGTTTACGAAAACTCAGTGTGTAACCCCATGCTAATAAACAGCCAATCATGCCTTTAGGCAAGTACAGTCTGGGCCTAAGCCCACGACAATAACAATTCAGTTCAGTTAGGCCTTAGCCCATTACAGTTCCAGTATCAGCGTGGGCCTTAGCCCATAATGCTCGATTCTGATTTAAGTATGCATGCAAACAGAAGTCCTACCCATCCAGCCTCTACACTCCACTCTGTCCAGCCCATCACTCCATGTGGGGATAAAATCACCCACCTATCCCTACACTCCAAAAATTAGCACCGGTTGCGGCACTAAATGATATTTGCAAAGAGAGTCGCGAAGACATACACTTCCTCCAATCATAATTATCCCATCCCAATGCAACATATCATACATGTATGCAGTATATATATCGTGGCATGCTCATATAAGTCATACATAACATAGCATACAGTCATTTTATAACGTAGGGGCATAACAATCATTTTACAACAAAAGGGTACAACAGTCATTTTCTATCAGTTTGGGGTCTAGGTATACTTACCGACCCATCAGTAGGTCCACAGTCGTCTCGGGTGACCCGTGCAACCTTTACAGTAAAACAGTGAAAATGGGCCCAAGGCCCATAATGCGGGCCCATGTGAGCCCACACGCCCATGTGGCCCACTTAACCCAAAAATTAGCTCGGCCATGTAACTTACACAACTTGGCCCAAAATTCTCCACATGTTTGTGCGGTTTACCCGTGTGGGGCCCACGAGCCTGTTGGGCCCACACGGTCCATTTCGACCCAACCTGGCCCAAAATGGCCCAAGACCCCAAAATCGATCACGGTGGCCTCGATAGTCTAACGTTCATGTCTTATGAGTTCAGTCTATCACACGAGCGAGCGCACGCTCGTGTAGCGTCAATGTCATACTTTTTCGGCTTTTGTCGGCTTACTATTTGGGCAGTGTTTACACTTTTCAGCATTTCACCGATACCATTTATGAGAGTACTGTTACACACCTGGATCCGAAAAGATGCGCAGACATTCCTTGATCACTCCAGAACCTATGTTCACCCCTAACATTCGGTTATTCACATATCAATTGAATTTAAAACGAACCCAAATCAAAATACATAACCACTTAATCGCCAGCCGCTTACCTTGATTGACAATCGAATCCCTACACACTTTACTCACTGGAAACGATGATCACTAGAACTCAGGATTATTACCTGCAATCCAATCGAAACCCCCTTATTAACAAGTATCTACAAGCACGATTTAAGCCCAAAACGAGTATCAACTTACCGAAAGTACCAAAATGTAGCCTAGTAAGGAACACTAAATCGGTAGAGATCAAAGAAAAAGTCGGCACAGTGAGGGTATAGGAAGAGAGTGTATTTGGCCAAAAGCAGAAAAAAGGAGAAAAGGAAAGATGAGAAGAAAAGGAAGGGGATGTTCGGCCAACACAAGCAGGGTGCTAGGAGGAGCAGTCCAAATCGGCAGAGAACTACAAAAGTGTGGCGACAGAAGGGAGAAAAAGAACCAGTTTAGAGGAAGAGAGGGTTATGGCAGAGGGAGAAGAAAGAAAAAACAAAAAGGGGAGAAGAGGTTATCAGCAGAGGGAGAACTCGGCAGAGGGAAAAGCAACACAGAACCGAAATGAGGAACCCCTCCTTAGCCGAATTCTTGAGTGCCTAAGAGTCCAAATTCGACACACCTCTACCTCTCCCCTCATCCCTTGATTTCCTCCTAAAATCCCTCCTCAAATCTCTCCACCTGATCACACCTTCCCTCAACCACACAATTCGAATTCTCCTCAACTACTTCAGTGTTTCAGTCAAACTCCATCACCTCCCACAGCACAGTAACAAAATAAATATCCCCTTGCCACTACCAAGATTCGAACCTCAGTCCTCTGGCCTAGGTAGCACGCCACTTACCCCTTAGACCAGCAGGCTTTTTATGCCATGCTTTACCCACATATATTTAAAAGCTTATTAACCCAATGCAATGGTTTTATTCCCTAAAAACCAAAATTTTACACAAGCCCATGCTCGAACCCAGGACTTCTCAGACATTCCCAAACACACCCAAATCACTTATCCATTAAATCAGATAGGTATTTATGTTAAAAACATGCAAAAATAAATACCAAATTTTTGGGGCGTTACAAGCCCATTTTCAGTGGTGTTGAAAACAATGGTTTCGGGACCACAATTCTAACAAGAGAGTTCATAGATATATTTAATTAATATTTATGAGTTAAATATAGTATAATATTGAATTATGTTTTAGTAGATTTTATTAATTGGTCAGTTAGTCAAGGTACAAGTGGTGCGCACCGAAAGTCAAGTGGTTTTAGAAAAAGAGGTATTGGGACCTCGTTTCTGTAAATCGAGCCTGTGAATATTTTTATTAAATTTTTGTAGAGCTTTTATATAGGTGAATTAAAGTTTGGTCCAAAAATTTTAGTGATTGGATGGCTAATTAAGGTACAAGGACTAAATCATAAAAATCATAACAGTTAGTCACTATTAATTTTTATTAGCTAAATTGCTTATCTAGTAAATCTTTAATGTTTAATATAGCAATTATGCCATTTTTAATAATAGTGGGAGGACTTGTACTTAGTTTTGTTATATTTTATATGTAAATTTAAAGTTAAAATAACAATAAAGTTAAAACATAAACATAATGGTCATCTTCTTCATTTTTGAGTTTCACCATCGAGAATAGAAAACCAAAGGATGAGAAGCCATTATTAAAACTCTCAAGGTTCAACCAAGAGCATGTGAGTCTATTTCTAACTCATTTTTTTGTAAATTTTATGTTTTTGATATTGTTGCAACTAGGTCCAACTAACACGTACCTCTATTCTTAAAACTATCAGATTTAAAAAGTTTCCATTGATTTTATTTGAATTTTTTGAATGTTTGTGGTAGATTTTGAAACTTAGAAATGAAATAGGATTAATTTGTTAAGTAAATTTTGTTAATTTTAAGTTTAGGGACTAAATTGTGAATATCTTGAAATTGTTATAAAATTTCTATGAATTTTGATAATCGAAGGTTGTATATGAACATAATTGAAGTGGAATTAAAATTTTGAGTTCACATTCAGAAGATATGATAAGTTCGATTTTAGTGACTAAATTGAATAACTGTAAAAGTTTAGGGGCATTTGAATAATAAAATTAAACTGATATATACTTATAATAGGATTATTTAAGATGTTTGGAATTGATAAATTGAATCGAATTTTTAAATAGATCGAAAATTAGAACAAATTGAAGATAATTGGGGAAATGGAAAAAGTTATTGATTAGTCCTTATAGCGTCATTTGTTTGTTGTCTTAACCAGGTAAGTTCAAACGGTTTGTTTGTTATAAATTTTTATGCATTTAAAATTATAATTGTAAATATGTTTAATTCAAATTCTGATTGTTTACATTTCAGAATAAAAAAGGTAAGATAGAAGATTAAATTGAATAGAACTGAAGATAGTATAACTCGATAAATTAAGGAATAGAGTTTGAATTGGGCTAAAATAGGATATGTTATGTGATAAAGTGATGATTTGATAAAATGAGCTAACTTGATTTGATTTAGACTAGTTGATAGTGATAAGGACTAAATTGAATATATATGAAAAATGTGTATGTATATATATGTGTGTGTGTGTGTCTGTAATTGAATGCATATAGAGATGATTGATGTTGTCATGAGTATGGAAGAATGATTTAATGATGAAAATATATGTGAATTGAGATGTTGATTAATAACAAATTGAGTAATGAATACCCTATTAACTGTTCTGGCAGAGTCGGATATAATTAGCATACCAAAGGATAGAAAGAGTTCAGGGTTTTACGACTACATGTCGGGGAGTGCTGGGCACCCTATTTTTCGGTTATACCAACCAGCATTGGGCACATATTGTAACACCCCAAACCCGGCCTAGACGTTATGGGCGAATCTGGCGTGTCACATTGAAGTGTTTTTCGAAAACCACGTTTTCATTGAAAACCCTTCTTGAAATTTAAAACTTCTTGCCATTTACAACTTGTACAAAACCTCAATTTGCGTTTGTTTACTTCCAATCATGGTTTATTAAAAAGTTATTCCCTTTTAAAATGTTATTACCTTTAAAACCTTATTTGTTGCGGAAGCTTAATTTAAAACAAATGATTTACGAAAACGTGATATTTTAAAATTGAGTTGCGGAAACGTAGCATTTGAAAATAGTTATTATTTTGGAAAATCGTGTTCTACTTCTAGCAGATATAAATCACAATTAATAAAATCCCAAATTTAAAATCCAGAAATTATAGAGGCCTTATCACAACCCGAACCAAAATCAAAGTGCTTAAGTAAATGAGCAAAACAGAAGTGCAGTTGTGTGGCCCTCTCCGAGTCCCTCGCAGCTCCGAACCGTCCAACACTGGGGATTACCTGAAAGGTTAAAAACGGGAGAGTTTACGAAAAACTCAAAGGTGTAATCCCTTATTAAAGAAACAATCGATTATCTGAAATAGAATCGATGCGGGCTTGAGCCCTTTAACAATGAATAAAGATGCAGTTTTAGTTCAGAGTATATGTGGGCCAAAGTCCAAAACAATATTATTTGGGTCACAGCCCATAACAGAATCAATTGGGCCTAGCCCATCACACGATGCTGCCTCAAGATGAATGATGCATGATGCATGCAAACCCATCCAACCCTGCACTTGCCTCCGTCCAACCCTGCACTACCTGTGGGGAATAAATCACCCACGCCATCCCTACACTCCATGTGTTAGCACCAGTTGTAGCACTAATTGAAATCGCAGCAAAGCTGCTAGTATATATGCGGCTTCAAGCCTTCAATAACAGTCTCATAATTGGCACATAGCCATCGGTAATCGTAATAAGATCGGCACATAGCCATCACCACGGTAATATAAGCGCACACGACCATGGGTAAGTATGATCGACACAAAGTCATCAATAATTATGATCGGCACACAGCCATGGATAAATATGATCGACACCAAGTCATAATCAAGACGGCACAGAGCCATAATCAGATTAACTGGCTTAAAGCCATCGGTAGGTCCACGGCTGTCTCGTGCGACCCGTGCGACTTTAACAGATCATTACTTCCTCCATAACCACTATCCCAACCCCATGCAGTATGTCATGTATGCAGAATGTCTGGCCCACAAATCATTATATCATTCACAGTTAAGTCAATCAAATCACAATCATACAATCACAGTCAAATCAGTCAAATCATAGCAAAAATCAGTCATTTACCCTCGAGGGGCAAAATAGCCATTTGCCCTACAGGGGCATTACGATCATTCTACCCTACAGGGGCATTACGGTCATTCTACCCTACAGGAGCATTACGTTCCTTTTACCCTATTGGGGTATTACGGTCATTTCACCCTACAGGGGTATTACGGTCATTTCACCCTACAGGGGTATTACAGTCATTTTACCCTACAGGAGCATTACGGTCATTTTACCCTACAGGGGCCTTACGGTCATTTTACCCTATAGGGGTATTACGGTCATTTTACCCTACGGGGGTATTACGGTCATTTTACCCTACAGGGGCATTACGGTCATTTTACCCTACGGGGGTATTACTGTAATTCTACCCTACAGGGGCATTACGGTCATTTTACCCTACAGGGGCATTACGGTCATTTTACCCTACGGGGGTATTACTGTAATTCTACCCTACAAGGGTATTTCGGTAATTCTACCCTATAGAGGTATTTTGGTCATTTTACCTACCTTGGGGTCTCGGTACAGTTAACGACCTTTCCGAATGCCTACAGTCGCCTCGAGTGACACAGATAAACCATTTGGTCAAAACAGTGTAAATGGGCTCAAAGCCCAACATTCGGCCCAAATGGGCCCACACGCTTGTGTGGCCCATTTGGCCCAAATTCAATCGCGGCTATGCGAACCTCATAGCCCAATCCAGTTTCTGCTACTTTTCGAAAATTTTATCCGTGTGGGGCCTACGAGCCTATTGGGCCCACGAGCCCATTGGGCCCACACAACCCATTTCGGCCCAACGAGGCCCATAACGGCCCAAGTGCATGAGAACCCTCATGGTGGCCTCTTCTGTCTACCGCCCACGGTTGTGGGCTCAGTTTTTAACACCCGAGCGATCGCACGCTCGTGAGGCCTCAAATGTCGAAGTTTCGGCTTTTCGGCTTTTGCCGATTCACAGCGAAGATAGTGAGACTACACACCTGTTTACGGAGTCGTTTCAAGATCTACGAGCACCCAACCTAGATTCATCGAGATCCAATGTTAGTCCTTAATTGTTAGGGTAACACCCTCATAATAGCACTTAACCCGAAATACCCTTCTTACCTTGTTTGAATGAGGGTGACCTTAATCCCTCAACGCTCGCTGTTCAGAAACGATCACACGCCTTCGCTGCTTTCTTAAAGTACAGTCAAGAACCGATTAGAAAGTGGTAGGGCATATTCGGCCAACCCCAAAAACATGAGTTAACCTTATTACCTTACCGGACGTTTGAGAACGAAAGTGTGACTCCTCCAAACCGTTCACACTTCACCACTCCTCGAGGAAGACCCTAGCATCGCAATGAGTTTAGTACGTGAAGAATGAAATAACAATCGGTTAATGGGGTTATTCGGTTTTGGAAAAAAAGGAAGAGTATAGGTGCATTCGGTTTTAAAAGAAAAGCAGAGAATAGATTTGATGTAACACCCCAAGCCCGGCCTATGCGTTAAGACCAGACTTGGCATGCTACACAATTCGAACTTACATCTAGTCATCAATGATTTTAATGAAAGCAATTCTTGAAAATGATTTTGAAAATGGAATTTATCATAAATCGAGATTTATTTGAAAACCATGATTTTAAAACATCAGAATTCACAGTTTGATTTTCAGAGAAATAATTGGTTGAAATCTTAGATTTATAAAAAGAGTTTTCACGAAATATTTTGGATTAAGTGATATTTAAGAAAATCCCATTTTTATACGCAAGTTTAAGAAATCATTTATAAAATTTAAACAGCCCCATTTAAGTAACTAAAACATACTAAAAATCCATCTACGAATAAAAATCCATAAAAATAATACCAGATGCCTTATTACATCGCAATGGAAATAGTACTTAAATAAAAATATTTAAAAGAAGTTCAAGTTTATAAAAAAAAAAAACCCATCATTCGTAGTATGGCCTCCTCACAAAGTCATCCCCGGCCCAAGTCTCCATCAATAATCATTACCCGAGAGAAGGGTAAGAAAAAACAGGGTGAGTTACTTAGAACTCAATGTGTAACCCACTTACCGTGTCCATTTGGGCCAAATCCATTTAAGCATTAAATTGGGCTTGAGCCCATTTACAAAAGTACAATATATAAATCAAATATAAAAATGCATGTGATATGCAATTCCCAACCAAGCCTAATTTCCATCCGCTACACACCACCCGTACCAACCATCACACCTGTAGGGATCAAGTCAACCCACCCCACCAACACACCAATCACAGGCATTAAGCCATTTAAAATATTTGTGGCAGAGCCACCGAACTAGATTGTGACAGTCACCGAACTAGATTTTGGCAACAGGCCTTTCTTCTCTTCGTCAATTATCCCAACCCATGCAACATGTATATAAATAATGCATAACAATATATTCATAAGGTAAATTTCAACAAAAAGCCCATATTACAAGTTATCAACTTGGCCCATTAGTCAAAATAACAATTTAACCCATTTAACGATCTAGCAATTTTGGCCCTTATATCGACTCTAGCGCCTTGGCCCATATATCGATCTAGCAATTTTGGCCCATATATCGATCTAGCAATTTTGGCCCATTTATCGATCTAGCAATTTTGGCCCATTTATACACATGAGGCCCTTTTCACAATTTTCTCACTTGGCCAATTTATCAAAAATAATTCATATGGCCCAAAAAATCACTTTTTAACAATATAGCCTATTAAGGGCAAATTCGTAATTTTCACAACTTTAATACCGTTTTTATGCTTTCACACCAAAAGTGCTAATAAACCGTATTTTCAAATTTTACCGACTTTACGATTTTATTCAATTACTTACGGCATAGTATAACCCATGAGATAAGTGTGAAGTTACACACCTGATTACGGTGAGTACTATACTCTCCCGCTCATCGATACCTAAATATTTATCACGCTTGATTAGAACATTAATATTTAATATAAAACTATTCTAATGATAAACGATCTAGATCTTTACCCTCGGAATCTCGAACAACAGCTATTTGTGATTTCTCCTCGATCGATAGTTCATAACCCGATGAAGAACCACGAACAGTCAAAGGCTCGAGAGTACGAATGACTTCAAACAATTGATTTTCATTTGGATGAGGTCCACAACCCGGTGGAAAATCTCGGATTCTTTGAAACAATCCTTTGTTTTGAATTTAGGGGAATAGCGGATCCACCCCTCTTCCGAACACTATTAACAACCCTTTTCGACCCTATCTTAAAATCCCGAGTGATTTCCAAAGGATTCCTATAAAAACTTTCTTTGCTATAACAATCCCAATGATAGTCATTGATAAAAACGAGTGATCAAGAATCCTTGAAGAGTTCCTTCTTACCTTGCTAGATATGATCCGAACTTGAATAACTTCAAGGTGACTTTGACGAGATGGTGATTCGGCCCTCCACTATTTCACTAAAATATAACGAAAAGGAAACGTTTAATAGAATGGACGATTATCGATTTAAAGGCTCTTCCTAGGCCATCCTATAGATTCGGCCAAGGTGACCAAATAACAAAAGAAATCAAAGAAAATGATTCTTACCGATGATCCAAAGTTTGAATAGAAGAAAATGATTGAGAATAAATGTTATGAGGAATGGAAGATTCGGCTATGATTTAATGGATAGGGAAAATAATTTCGGCTATGGGGATGGTCACAAGCATTCGGCCATGGAAAGAAAATGAAGGAAGAATGTGTTTGAAGGATAAGTAAAATGGAGAAGAAAAGAGAATAGGGAGAAGAGAAAAGAGAGGAGTTTAGGAACAAATATGTATTCGGCAATGGGAAAAAGAAGAAAAAAGAAATGGCTTTTTGTGTTGATAATTTTGGCACTAGGAGAGAAATACAAGATGAAGCACTTGAGGGTTTTTTGCAAAAATGACCAAAAGAATCAAAGCAAAGATTGTTTTCTCCTAACACAAGCACATTCGGCCAAGAGAGGAAAAGATGAGAGGAAGAAATGTTTTTGGGGGAGCAAAATGACCAAATGAAAATTCTATCAAGCTACCAAACTTTACCCAAAACTTACCATCAAAATTCGGCTCCCCCCTTTAGTCCATAAAGCCGTCCAAGTTCATGGACAAAAAGGCCATTCAAATGTTTCCAAAACATAGCCCTTAAGATA
Source organism: Gossypium sturtianum (assembly GCA_025698515.1). Lineage (NCBI taxonomy): Eukaryota > Viridiplantae > Streptophyta > Magnoliopsida > Malvales > Malvaceae > Gossypium > Gossypium sturtianum. The sequence continues at coordinate 123,646,774 of CM046952.1, forward strand.
TGCCTTGTGTTCCCCTTCATTCCATAAGTATAGGATTTCCTTTCCCCAAATTCAAGCTTATCTTATCCAATAGTCACCTTGCCATAAAAGAAATAGTCCAACCTTACCATAAATAAGGCTTGACCGACACAAGTAATCTAGGTGCAAAAATAAAAGTCACCTAAATTCTATCCATGGGATTCGAACCTCTCCCCTCAAGCAACACTCATGGCGCCAACTCCACCTCGCTACTAGCTCAACTTATGCTAGTTTTTGACACTTAATTACCTTAAGCATCAGGGTCACTTGATCTACTTCAATAAAGTACTCATTTCTAAAATTTATTCTAATTCCGAATAAATCCCGAGCCTTCTCAAGACTATAATAAGCACATAAATTTAATCATTCACAAGCTAAGCACCAAAAGCATGCAACATATCGATACTCATATTTTTTTAGGATGTTACAATTCTACCCTCCTAAAAAAAAATTCATCCTCGAAATTTACCTGGTTAAAAGAGATGAGGATATTGTTGCCAAATTGCGTCCTCAGGCTCCCACGTAGCTTCTTCCGCTCCGTGATTACGCCATAGAACCTTAACCAATGGCACAGTCTTCTTTCTTAGAACCTTTACATCGTGGTCTAAGATTTTCACTCGTTCCTCTTCGAAAGACAAGTCTAGCCTTAACTCCACTTCTTCTACCGGTACTATGTGAGACGGATTCGATCTATAACGCCTCAGCATAGAAACATGGAAAACACTATGAATCTGACTCAAATCCGGAGGTAATTCAAGCTGATAGGCCACTGGTCCTACTCGCTTCAACACACGGTACGGTCCAATGAACCTAGGGCTCAACTTGCCCTTCCTTCCAAATCTGAAAATCTTCTTCCAAGGTGAGACTTTCAGAAAGACTTGATCTCCCACCGCAAACTCAATATCTTTACGCTTCAGATCTGCATACGACTTTTGTCTATCTGAAGCTTCCTTTAACCACGCTCGAATCACCTTTACCTTTTCTTCCGTCTCAGATATCAATTCAGGACCCAACAACCGCTCGTTCCACCAATTCACCCCAACAAGTAGAAGTACGACACCTCACGACCGTATAACGCTTCATAGGCGCCATTTGGATACTTTGGATTGGTAATCATATTATATCTGTGAACTCACCAACGGTGAAAATCCTCCCAACTACCTTTGAAGTCGATCATAAAACCTCGTAACATGTCTTCCAAAATCTGAATTACTCTTTCTGACTAGCCATCTGACTGAGGATGAAAAGCCGTACTGAAGTTTAACTTTGTTCCCAAAGCCTCATGTAAAGCTTTCCAAAATCGTGATGTAAACCTAGGGTCCCTGTCCGATATGATAGACACTGGTACCCCATGCAACCTCACTATCTCAGATACATACAGTTTAGCCAACTTTTGTAGCGAGTAATCCGTACGAACAGGTAAAAAATGAGCATTCTTCGTCAATCGATCTACTACCACCCAAACAGAATCTTTCTTAGTATGTGTTAAGGGTAACCCACTAACAAAATCCATCGTTATCCGCTCCCATTTTCATAGAGGAATCTTTACCGGTTGCAATAAACCCGATGGTAATTGATGTTCCACCTTCACTTGTTGACAAGTCAAACACTTTCCCACAAAATCAGTAACCTCTTGCTTTAATCTTGGCCACCAATACTACTCACGGAGATCCCGATACATCTTATTTCCTCCGGGGTGCATAGCATAAGGGATATTATGCACCTCCCGTAGAATCATTTGTCTCAAATCTGAATCCATGGGCATACAAACTCTTCCACGAAAACACAGCACGCCATCCTTGTTCATTTCAAAGTCTCCTATTATACCACTTTCAACTTGTTGCAATAAAGGACCCAACTTTTCATCTGATAATTGCTTTTCCTTGATTTGCTCCAACCACATAGGCTTCACCTGAAGTTCCGCTAGCAGACTGCCATCCTCATACAAACTAAGATGAGCAAACATTGCTCTCAACTCCGATACAACCTTACGACTCAACACGTCTGCCACAACGTTAGCCTTTCTAGGATGGTACTCGATTGAGAAGTCATAATCCTTTAACAACTCCACCTATCTCCGTTGTCTCAAGTTCAACTCCTTTTGGGTAAGGAGGTACTTAAGACTCTTATGGTCCGTATAAATGATTGACTTCTCACCGTAGAGATAGTGCCTCCAAATCTTTAAAGCAAACACCACCGCAGCCAACTCCAAGTCATGAGTAGGATAGTTAACTTCGTGCGGCCTTAACTGACGAGAAGCATAAGCTACCACTTTTCCACTTTGCATCAGTACACATCCTAAACTCGTGTGTGACGCATCACAGTAAACTATAAACTCTTTTCCAGCCCTCCGATTGAATCAATCATCGGGCGCTCACAAAATCTTCTTCAGTTTATCGAAACTTTCTTGTTGTTTATCGGTCCACACATACGGTACTCCCTTTCGCAATAACTTAGTTAGGGGTGCAGCAATCAACGAAAACCCCTCAACAAAGCGTCTATAGTAACCAGCCAAACCCAAGAAACTCCGGATCTTAGCCACTAACTTCGGCGGTTTCCAATCCAATACTGCCTCAACCTTCCGAGGATCAACTCTTATTCCTTCGGCTGACACCACATGACCCAAGAAAGTCACTTCCTTCAACCAAAATTCGCATTTACTAAATTTGGCATAAAGTTGCTTATCTCGCAAAATTTGCAACACAATGCGCAAATGTGAGTCATGCTCTTCTTCATTCCTCGAATATACCAAGATATCATCTATGAACACCACTACGAACCGGTCTAGATAAGGTTGAAAGACTCGATTCATCATGTCCATAAATGCAGCTGGTGCATTGGTCAAACCAAACGGCATAACCAAAAACTCATAATGTCCATAACGAGTTCAGAATGCCGTCTTATGAATATCTGCCTCTTTCACCTTGAGTTGATGATAACCCGATCTTAAATCAATCTTGGAGAAAACTGAAGCTCCTCTCAATTGATCAAACAGGTCGTCGATTCTCGGCAATGGATACCTATTCTTGATCGTCAATTTATTCAACTGCCTATAATCAATGCACATACGCATCGACCCATCATTCTTCTTGACGAACAATACCGGTGCTCCCTACGGAGACACACTCGATCGGATAAATCCCCGATCTAACAATTCTTGAATTTGGGCTTTAAGCTCCGCTAACTCCTTCGGCGCCATTCTATAAGGAGCAATGGACACCGGAGCCGTTCTGGGCAAACGCTCAATGCCAAACTCTACTTCCCGATCCGAGGTAAACCAGAAGTTCTTCGAAAGACATCTAAAAATTCTTTCACCGTTTCTCACACCTTCCACCGATAGTTCCTTGACATCCAAAGCACTAATGAAGGCTAGAAATGCTCCATACCCTTTCCGCACCAACCTTTCTGCCTTCAAAGCAGATACCACATTTGCCAAAAAGTTCCTTCGCTCGCCTATCATTACTACCTCCTCATCATCCACAGTCCTTATTGACATCTGCTTTTCGGCACAATCTAATTGCGCCCGGTGCTTCACCAACCAATCCATTCCCAAAATAAGATCAAACTCATCGAAAGGCAATTCCATCAAGTCCGCCAAAAATATTTCTCTTTGAATTTCCAAGGGCACGTCCCTAAATAATTTATTCACAATTACAGACTGTCCTAAAGGACTAATTACTGTCATCTCTCTATCTGTAATCTCAGATCTAATATTCAAGTTTCCAGATATGGCACTAGCAACATACGATTGGGTAGACCCGATATCTATCAAAGCAGTAACAGGTACATCAAAGATGAAGAACGTACCAGTTATCACATCAGGGGCATCGCCATCTTTCCGACGCCTAACCGCATAGACCAACCCCGGTTGTCTTGCCTCCGCGTTACCTCTGAAGCCATTACCTCAATCCGGTGTACCTTGACCACGTCCGTTACCATTACCACCGCGTCCCGATCCACGACCTCTCGGTGGCTGCTGAGTGCCTCTAGCTGGCTGAGCATCAGGGTTACGAGCTTTCTGATTTGTATCAGACCGTCGAGAGAAATTCTTATACTGATAATCCTTGGAACCACATTTATAGCAAGCACCAGTTTTCCTCCAGCATTCCCTGGGGTGTCGCTTCCCACAGTTAGCACAGTCTCGACTTTGATTGGTAACCACAGGCGCTCTAGCTTGAGCTGGCTCATCATTTCGAGGCCTCTTCTAAAACCTTTTAGCAGAACCCGAATACCTAAAATCCCTCTTGCCTCTGACTCTTTCTCGGTTCTGGCATTCTGAGTTCTTAACCTCTTCGGCTATCTTGGCTTTCTCCACAAGCGAGGCAAAAGTCCTTACTTGTTATGGGGCTATCAATACCCGCAACTCATCATTCAGCCCATCTTCAAAGCGTACACAACGTTCATGATCAGTCGGCACTATTGTGCGAGCATATCGGCTCAAACGAAGAAATTCTGCCTCGTAAGCTGCCACCGTCTTATTTCCTTGAACCAAATTTAGGAATTCCTTCCTCCGGGCATCTACATAACTTGTCCCGACGTACTTCCCTTGAAAAGTAGCATTGAAGAAATCCCAAGTAACCAATGCAGCCTCGGTGCCTTCTCGAACAGTAAGCCACCATTGATACGCCTCGTCTCTTAACAAGGACACAGCTCCTCTTAGCTTCTGCTCGGCGGTGCACTCCAAATCATCCATAATCCACTCTACAGCCTTGAGCCAATATTCTGCAACATTCGGAGCTACACCGGAGACACCTCTAAAAACCTCGGCACCACTTGATTTAAGTCGCTCCGAAATTGATCCATGAATTGCTGGACCAGTTCTAGTCCCAGCAACCCTCTCTAGGACTCGCAACATTACTTGAGTCAAAGCATTGTCCTCTCTCGTATGGTCATGTGATCCAGTCTCACTCCCGGGTGATGCAGGTGCATCCATTTCCAACATATGACCCGGTGCTTCAGTTGCACCCCTAGCACCTCGTCCTCTACCACGGCCACGTCTACCACGTCTACGACCACGTCCTCTAGTGCTCATAATGACTAATATACATTAATAAACATTTAATATACAAATACTTACTTGGCTTGGTGCCGGATGCTCGTGGTGCTATACTACCTTTAAAACATCAATTTTATATATTCAAAATAGTTTTAAACAAAAGTTATTATTGAACCCAAACCACAGCCGAGTTTTGAACTTGGCTCTGATACCATTAAATGTAACACCCCAAGCCCGGCCTATGCGTTAAGACCAGACTTGGCATGCTACACAATTCGAACTTACATCTAGTCATCAATGCTTTTAATGAAAGCAATTCTTGAAAACGATTTTGAAAATGGAATTTATCATAAATTGAGATTTATTTGAAAACCATGATTTTAAAACATCGAATTCACGAGTTTGATTTTCGAGAGAAATAATTGGTTGAAATCTTAGATTTATAAAAGAGATTTCACGAAATATTTTGGATTAAGTGATATTTAAGAAAATCCCATTTTTATACGCAAGTTTAAGAAATCATTTATAAAATTTAAATGAAATTTCATTTAAGTAACTAAAACATACTAAAAATCCATCTACGAATAAAAATCCATAAAAATAATACTGATGCCTTATTACATCGCAAATGGAAATAGTACTTAAATAAAAATATTTAAAAGAAGTTCAAGTTTATAAAAAAAAAAAACCCATCATTCGTAGTATGGCCTCCTCACAAAGTCATCCCCGGCCCAAGTCTCCATCAATAATCATTACCTGAGAAGGGTAAGAAAAATAGGGTGAGTTACTTAGAACTCAATGTGTAACCCACTTACCGTGTCCACTGGGCCAAATCCATTTAAGCATTAAATTGGGCTTGAGCCCATTTACAAAAGTACAATATATAAATCAAATATAAAAATGCATGTGATATGCAATTCCCAACCAAGCCTAATTTCCATCCGCTACACACCACCCGTACCAACCATCACACCTGTAGGGATCAAGTCAACCCACCCCACCAACACACCAATCACAGGCATTAAGCCATTTAAAATATTTGTGGCAGAGCCACCGAACTAGATTGTGACAGTCACCGAACTAGATTTTGGCAACAGGCCTTTCTTCTCTTCGTCAATTATCCCAACCCATGCAGTCATGTATATATATAATGCATAACAATATATTCATAAGGTAAATTTCAACAAAAAGCCCATATTACAAGTTATCGACTTGGCCCATTAGTCAAAATAACAATTTAACCCATTTAACGATCTAGCAATTTTGGCCCTTATATCGATCTAGCAGTCTTGGCCCATATATCGATCTAGCAATTTTGGCCCATATATCGATCTAGTAATTTTGGCCCATTTATACACATGAGGCCCTTTTCACAATTTTCTCACTTGGCCAATTTATCAAAAATAATTCATATGGCCCAAAAAAATCACTTTTTAACACTATAGCCTATTAAGGGCAAATTCGTAATTTTCACAACTTTAATACCGTTTTCATGCTTTCACACCAAAAGTGCTAATAAACCGTATTTTTAAATTTTACCGACTTTACGATTTTATTCAATTACTTACGGCATAGTATAACCCATGAGATAAGTATGAAGTTACACACCTGATTACGGTGAGTACTATACTCTCCCGCTCGTCGATACCTAAATATTTATCACGCTTGATTAGAACATTAATATTTAATATAAAACTACTCTAATGATAAATGACCTAGATCTTTACCCTCGGAATCTCGAACAATAGCTATTTGTGATTTCTCCTCGATCGATAGTTCATAACCCGATGAAGAACCACGAACAGTCAAAGGCTCAGGAGTACGAATGACTTCAAACAATTGATTTTCACCGGATGAGGGTCCACAACCCGGTGGAAAATCTCGGATTGCTGAAACAGTCTTTTGTTTGAATTTAGGGGGAATAGCGGATCCACCCCTCTTCCGAACACTATTAACAACCCTTTTCGACCCTATCTTAAAATCCCGAGTGATTTCCAAAGGATTCCTATAAAAACTTTCGGTTATAACAATCCTAATGATAGTCATTGATAAAAATGAGAGTGATCAAGAATCCTTGAAGAGTTCTTTCTTACCTTGCTAGATATGATCCAAACTTGAATAACTTCAAGGTGACTTTGACGAGATGGTGATTCGGCCCTCCACTATTTCACTAAAATATAACGAAAGGAAACGTTTAATAGAATGGACGATTATCAATTTAAAGGCTCTTCCTAGGCCATCCTATAGATTCGGCCAAGGTGATCAAATAACAAAGGAAATCAAAGAAAATGATTCTTACCGATGATCCAAAGTTTGAATAGAAGAAAATGATTGAGAATAAATGTTATGAAGAATGGAAGATTCGGCTATGATTTAATGGATAGGGAAAATAATTTTGGCTATGGGGATGGTCACAAGCATTCGGCCATGGAAAGAAAATGAAGGAAGAATGTGTTTGAATGATAAGTAAAATGGAGAAGAAAAGAGAATAGGGAGAAGAGAAAAGAGAGGAGTTTAGGAACAAATATGTATTCGGCAATGGGAAAAGAAGAAAAAGAAATGGCTTTTTGTGTTGATAATTTCGGCACTAGGAGAGAAATACAAGATGAAGCACTTGAGGGTTTTTGCAAAATGACCAAAAGAATCAAAGCAAAGATTGTTTTCTCCTAACACAAGCACATTCGGCCAAGAGAGGAAAAGATGAGAGGAAGAAATGTTTTGGGAGAGCAAAATGACCAAATGAAAATTCTATCAAGCTACCAAACTTTACCCAAAACTTACCATCAAAATTCGGCTCCCCCCTTTAGTCCACAAAGCCGTCCAAGTTCATGGACAAAAAGGCCATTCAAATGTTTCCAAAACATAGCCCTTAAGATATGCCTTGTGTTCCCCTTCATTCCATAAGTATAGGATTTCCTTTCCCCAAGTTCAAGCTTATCTTATCCAATAGTCACCTTGCCATAAAAGAAATAGTCCAACCTTACCATAAATAAGGCTTGACCGACACAAGTAATCTAGGTGCAAAAATAAAAGTCACCTAAATGCTATCCATGGGATTCGAACCTCTCCCCTCAAGCAACACTCATGGCGCCAACTCCACCTTGCTACTAGCTCAACTTATGCTAGTTTTTGACACTTAATTACCTTAAGCATCAGGGTCACTTGATCCACTTCAATAAAGTACTCATTTCTAAAATTTATTCTAATTCCGAATAAATCCTGAGCCTTCTCAAGACTATAATAAGCACATAAATTTAATCATTCACAAGCTAAGCACCAAAAACATGCAACATATCGATACTCATATTTTTTTAGGATGTTACATTTGATCACTTACCGATAGTCAGAACCCTTGCAGAAGATCGACGCAGAGAAGAATTAAAAACAGTGATATTCGGCCAACAAAGAATAGAAGATGAATAGAAGTTAAAAGAAGATAAGGGAAGGTTTGGCTATGAGAGAAAGAAAATATCAAAGATGAGGAGAAAAATGACACGAATGGTCAGAAGGGAAATGACCCGAGTTGTCAGTTTCGTAGTACAGATAAGACTTGAGAGAACCCAAAATGCAAAAAGTGAAAAAAAAACCCCAAACTCTCAGCAAAGAAATTTGGCACTCTCCTATCAACACTCACAAGAACCGAACAAGGAAATCCTAGTGCCGAAAATGCTCCCTCTTTTCGCCCTGGCCGAATTTCACTAAGGCCTTAGAGTTCCATTTGGCCACAACTCTCCTCACACTTCAAACTCCTTGAAAATCTCCACAAATCACTCCCCTTATCCCTCCTTGATATCCTCCATAACAACTCCAAGACTAATTCAAACTTCACCTAGCAGAGTTTCAGTCCAACTCCACTTCTCCTGCTGCAAGGAAATGAAATAATTATTCTTTTGCATGCCAAGGGATTCGAACCCAAGCTCTCCCCTCAGCCAAATCACGCCACTTGCCACCAAGCCACAAGCTCTTCTTGTGTCTCATTTCCCCTACAATTATTTATAAAGCCTACCTGCTAAGCTCAACCCTCTTTAATTAAGAAAGAACATTTTTTTTGCTAAAGCCGAGGTTTGAACCCAGGACTTCTCCAACACTTCTCAGGACCCTTAACCACTCAAGCAGTTATTTATTTGTGACCTTCCCTTACACATCCAAATACTTATGTGCAGCCTTCACTACTCCCCTGCTCAAGGCCCATTCCTTCTAGGCCCAAATTTGGGGTGTTACACATATATTTTTCGGTTTTACCCAGCCAACGCAGGGCGCAATTCATTATTATAGATTTATCCATCAAGCATTGGGTGCCAAATTGGTATGTTGGTTGGATCTGTGTATTCGTCCGAGTCTGAGTTGTGTTAATAGGGAGATAAAAGATAAAAACTAAATGTTCATAATTGAAATGACGATAATGAATAAGCATTTGAAATCTATGAAATTGGAAAATTGAATATGAGATGTGGTATTTGATATTGAGATGGCTAATGGATAAGAAATGGAAGAAAAATATGAAATGAAATGTCTATTTGTGAAATGAGTTGATATGATGATCGAATGATATATATAAATATTGAGAATTGGTTATACAAGCCCAGAGGGCCAATATGAAAATGTGATAAATCGATTAATGTGATTCAGAATTAGCACTATGAAATAAAATAGTGATTGATATTAAATTGACATTCAATATCTATTTAGTATATAGATGAATTGATATGATATGGAAATGAAGTTCATATGGTTTAATATGACTTGGATTAAGAATTCAAATTATCAAATAAAAATAATGTTTGGCATTAATTTGAAATGGGATGTATTACAGATAAATAGATTGTATGATATGTTAAGATAGTGAATTGATTTAAATGATTACTTGTTTTGTGAATGGTAATTGAAATGTTATATGCTTGAGTTACTATATGGTATGATAAATGTTGAACTCACCTTTTTTATATTTGATTTGCCATGATAAGAAAACTTTACCAAGCTAAGTAGCATGTAGTGTATATTTATAACCTAAGGTAACTTGGTTTTATACCTGTGAACTTACTAAGCATTTACAATGCTTACTCCGTTTGTTTTCCCTTTTCCTATAGATTGCCAACTTGCAGAACATGTCTATCGGATTTTTGAGGAGCTCACACTATCCTGTTATTGGTTTGGTAGTCTTTCTATCGTTTAAAGCTCAATTTTTTGGCATGTAAATAGGTTTCAATATGGTTAAGTATTGATTTTGAAAGTTGATGAAATGGTCTATATTTATAATACTTGTTTTGAATGTGTGTATAACAGGTATATAAGACTTGGAGTGTATGTGTGGTAATTTGTTGAAAAAGAAATGCTTGAATGGCATATTTGAGGTATATATCTATGAAATGATAATAGCATAAAAGTGATTATGGTTGAGTAAGTTGGTTGATATGGTTGAAACATATTTGATGAATGTTTTATGGTATAATATGTTTATAAATGTGTGATAAAGGTAATATGTACATAGGATGATTGTGCTTTTACAAATAATGATTATGTTTTGGTTTAGTTATTTATGTATAAAAGCATATGGTAACTTGCTAAATGATGGATGATTTGTGGCAAAGTTTGGATGATGTTATATAAATGAATTAGTAGGTGCTTGTGTTTTGGCATTGTTGAGTTTGGATATATATAAATATATACATGTGCATATGGTAACTTTAGTAAATGTTGAATGGTATTGCAAATGTGAATGACAACCTTAAATAATGATATGTATGTGACCTAGCTTGTGGTATAAAATGGTTAAGTGTTTTGGTATGGATTGTGAATTTATATTGATGGTTATGTTGGTGTCAAATGTGGCATATTGATTTTATGTTTGTAATGGATTGAATGAGTTCTTTGCATGTTAATTTTGTACTTATATGTATCTATGAGCTAAGATATATATTTCGGCATGAAATGAACTTTTAAACTTGTGATTTTGACCATTTGGGTAAAAGTATCGATACCAAGGACCAAGGTATCGATACTTGACCAAATGAACAGTGTTTTAAAAATGGCAGAATGCCAAAACAATATTGATATTGATTTTTGGTATCGATACCTTTGATAAAAATATTTGTACTTGTTCCATTTGTATCGATACCTAGTTTCAAGTTTTGAAAATTTTTTGATTGGTCCTTAATCATGGTCGAATCTATTAAACTATGTTTGTATGCTTGATTTAGTCTCTATTTGGTTCATAACTTATATTATTCATGTATTTAAAACAACTTGATGATTTAAATTGAATTAAATGTTACGATTTGCATGTGAATGTTTTGATAACTGTAGTAGCATCCTGAAACTAGGGTCTGGTGATCGGACCGGGTGAGGGGTGTTACATTTTCTCAACAATGGAAACTTCCTAAAAACTTAACAATAGGACAAATTGATACATGGGTTAGCTAGATCAAGCCCCCATTATTCAATTTCCATCAAAATCAAAGAAAAATGACTTAGGGACTTACTTGCAATAAGTGGTCGAATGCTAACTAACAATGGCATTTTCTTTCTTTTTTTTTCTTCCTCAATGGACTGTATGTTTTAGGAAGAAGATTGTCATCTTCCATTAATTTTTCTAAATATAGTTATATTAAGGTTAATTAGTTTAATTAATCATGTTTCATATGTAATTGATCTTAATTAGTTGTTTTAATTATAATTATTTCAAATTAATGGACAACATCATCACCAACCACTACATATTATCAAAATTTGGTATATTAATCATTTTAGTCCTTGGAATAATTACTATATAGGTTTAGAAGTCATTTCTTAATTAAAACTGAATAGAGATTGGATTTTTACAATTTAGGCCCTGAGATTTACTTAACTACTTTTTCGACTAAATTACTTAACTAAGTTTCAATATGTTTTTATATTAAATCTTTAAATATTCTTATTTTATATTTATGGACTCGGTTTATGGAAACACAATTCTGAAACTATATTTTCTGACACCACTGGAACTCGGGTCATCACAATTCTCCCCTCTCAAGAAATTTCATCCCTAAAATTTACCTGGAAAGAGGTGGGAATATTGAGCTCTCATTGTCTCTTCTGGTTCCCATGTGGCATCTTCTGTGTTATGACTGCGCCATAGAACTTTCACCAATGGCACGCGCTTATTTCTTTACTCTTTTACTTCTCGAGCTAAGATCTCTATCGACTCTTCTTCATATGATAGATCAGGTTGAACTTTAATTATTTCCACCGGTATAATATGAGAAGTATCAGATCGGTATCGTCGGAGCATAGATATACATAGAACACATTGTGAATTTTTGCAACTTCGATGGTAGAGTTAGATAGTAGGCAATCGGTCCAACTCTCTCAATGATACCATATGGCCTAATATACTTGGTACTTAGCTTTCCTTTGTGACCAAACCGCAAGATCTTTTTCCACGGAAAGACATTCAAGAATACCTTATCACCCACAGCATATTCAATTTTTTCCATTTTAAATCAGCATAAGATTTTTGCCTATCTGAGGCTACTTTCAATCTGCCTCTGATTAGCTTTACCATATCTTCTTCTTCCTGAATCAATTCTGGCATGATCATCTTTTTCACTCAATTCTAACCAACATAAAGACATTTTACACCGTTGGTCATATAATGCTTCATATGGAGCCATTTGAATACTCGATTAAAAACTTTTATTATACACAAATTCGGCTAAAGGCAAATAACATTCCCAACCAGATTCAAATTCAATGAGACAAGCTAAAAGCATATCTTCTAGCACTTGGATAACACATTTTGATTGGCCATCATACTAGGGATGGAAAGTTGTGTTGAAATTCAACCTCGTACGCAACAATTCGTGCAATTGCTTCTAGATTCTTGAGGTGAAATGAGGGTCTTAAGCAGAGATAATAGATAGAGGTACACCGTGAAGTCTTCTTATCTCATGGATATATACTTCAGCCAATTTTGAAAATGACCAATTGGTTCTTACTACTAGAAAATAAGCAAACCTCATTAATCATTCCACTATCATCCAAATAGCATTTCTTTTATTCAATGAACTCGGCAAACCAACTATGAAATCCATTGCAATCCATTCTCATTTCCATTCAGGAATCGAGATAGGTTGAGGAAACCCAGTGGGAACTTGATGTTCGGCTTTTACCCACTAAAGGGTCAAATTTAGCAACATATTCAACAATTTCTCTTTTCATTTCGGGCCACCAATATGATTCTTACAAGTCATAATACATTTTTGCACCACCAGGTTGCATAGCAAAAGAACCATCGTAAGCTTCACGCAGAATCAAATTATTCATCTTAACATCATTAGAAACACAAATTCAATTGTGGAATTGAAAACAATTATTCGCATCAATGTTAAAATTCTCATTATCGCCTCGTTGAGCAAGCATTACTTTCTTAGCCAGATTAGTATATGCAAATTCTGCCACTTTTATTTGATCGATCAACACAAGCTTTATTTTCAATTCAACTAACAAGCTACCATCATCGCAAATATTCAGTAAAGCGAACATTGCTTTCAATTCAAATGTTGACTTCCAACTCAAAGCATCAATGTAACAGCCGTTTTCAGTAAAATCGAAACAATGGTTTTAGGACCAAAAATCCAATGTGAAAATATTTATTTTATTATTATTTTAATGTCTATAGCATGTTATTATTATCATATAAAAAATTCTTTAAGAAATTTTATCGTTTGCATGCTTAATTTGGTAGAAAGGACTAAATTACAGAAGGTGCAAAACTTGAGTTCTATAAGCTAAAGGGATCTAATAGCTATGATATTAAATGGTTAGAGGGTTTATGTTGTAATTAAACCATTGATATTATTAGTGGACTTTTATGGACATTATATATGTGTTTTTAAAAGGTTAATAATAATGTTAAATAAGTAAAATATTAAATAAAGGTTAATAAAATTAAAGAAAACAAAGATATCATCTTTGTTATTGTCTTCTTCCACCAAAATTAACCTAAGGAAAAGCCATTAATGAAGCTTCAAGGTTCGGCCATAGTTCATCCTTGCATGTGAGTGATACTTTGTCCCGTTTTTAATGATTTCTATGTATTTAGAGTCGTTGTAGCTTAATCTAGCAAGCCCAGGAACTAATTGGCAAAACTGTTAAAAGATTAGGGTTTTTCCATGAATGTATTCATGTTTTTTGTGAAGTTTGATGGAAGAAAATGAATCCTTATTGATTTATAAACAACTTTTGTAAAGTGATTTTTTTTGAAAATGTCAATTAGGGATTTATATGTAATTTTGTAAAATGCAAGGTGAAATTGTGAAAAAATGAAATGTATAAGTTGTTATGGCTGTATATGAAATTCGGCTAGCCTGGGTAAGGATGAAATTGCTTGAATTTTAATTTATGAGCTTAAGGACTAAATTGTAAAGAGATCAAAACATTAGGGGTGAAAGCATAATTTTGCAAAAATATGATTTTTGGATTGAATTGAATAAAATGATTACTAAATGAATTAAATTTGATTATTTAGATCAAGTTAAGCATCGTATGGATTTAGATCAAGGGAAAGAAAAAGTGTCAGACTAGTTGATCATATTTTTTCGTTTGTGATCGAGGTAAGTTCGTACATTTAAATAGCATTTTTAATTTGTCTGAGTTAAATGCTATTATGTTATATTATCATATCATGTCTCGACGGAAAATCCAACGATGTTTCAACAACTATCGAGCCCCGTTTGAACCTTAGGAATATATAAGATACAAATGACATGTCATTAGGGTTACCATGTTTCGGGTGTTGGTAATGAATGTCCTACTGGTGGCTAAGTCCCGGCATGTGTTGCAGATACTTGACAGCTTGTGTGAGAAGCACCGTGTAGCTACGTTCTGACCGACAACTTGTGTGAGCAGACCCACTTATGGCTCGAGAGAGAGCATCTATGTAAAGGAAAAGGAAAGAAATGGTTTTGACCATATGTTAGCATACATTGTGTGAGATTCCCATGTATCTGATATTATTCTAAGTGGTTCAAAGGGCATATAAAGGGAAAGAACGGTACGTGTTCCGATTGGCAATGTCATGAAGGTATAGAAAGGTATGAGGTGTTGATGATCAAAGTGTGTATAGCCATGCTCATGAAAAGTATGAATGCTTATATGCTATATTCATGAAAGCTATTTTACCATGTGGTGAATTTTTGCTAAGTTATGTGTTTAATCACTAACTTGTATTGTTAATGGTGCTTCTGTTTGTGCCAAGCTATGTTGGATTGTTTCATGTTTATTTTAAGCTTATGCATTGAAATGGTAAGCATTGTTTATGATTTACGAACTAACTAAGCATTATATGCTTACTTTGTGTTTTTTCTATATTTTATAGTTAACCGGAAGCTCGTTCGGGCCGGAAGCTTTTCGGAGACCTATCACACTATCCATCAGTTATATCGGTAGATTTTTATGTTTTTGAGTCATGGTTATAATGGCATGTATGGGTGTTTTGTCTTGATGAAGTGGCCATTATGTTTGGCTTGTAAATATGGTTTTATGATTGATGATATTTTGGCATTTTGGTGCTTTTATGGTTAATCTCGGAATGGTCAAGTTGATGTATGTTCTAGTGACCATTTTGGTATGTTTGAGTATGATTTTGGCATGTGGTCATGGTGGTAAGTTTGGTAAGGAAATTATATGAGAAATGTATGGTTGGTTAATGACTAGATTATGCAAATGCTTAAACATATTTTGTTATTGTGATTGAGGTGCCTTTTGGGCATATTGGTTGTATGGAAAAATACCATATTGATTTAGCATGATTATGCATGTTTTAGGTACATTTTGAATGCTTGAATATAGGTGAAAATGGCTTTAATTAGTGAGCTTGTTGTGGGTGAGCGAATTGGCTCGAAAATGGCCTATTTCTTGTCCACACGGCCTAAGACACGGGTGTGTGTCTCAGTCGTGTGTGACACACGGCCATGCGACACAACTATGTGTCCCCTGTATGTTTCAAAGGGTTGCAAGTCAGGCAGTTACACGGCCCAGCACACGGCCTAGCACACGGGCGTGTGAGGCCATTTCGAGAGTTACACGGCCTGGCACATGGGCGTGTGGCTTGGTCGTGTGGCCCAAGTCGGAGAGTTACATGGGCACAAACACGGACTGGTACACGGCCGTGTGTCCCTACTTCGAATTTTCACACACCCTAAGACACAGGCGTGTGTCTCAGTCGTGTGACTCGTGTGACCCCTGCAGTGTGAAAAATAATATCTTTTTCTATAAAATTTTATATATTTTCGATTTAGTCCCGAATCGATTCTAAAGTGTTTCTAAGGCCTCAAGGGCTCAAATAAGGGACAATATGCATGTGTTGAATGAGTTATACTATGATTTATAAAATGTTTGGAAATGATTGATTTTAAGTTATGTTTTTATGGTAATGCTCTGTAACCCTATTCCGGCGACGGATACGGGTTAGGGGTGTTACAATCAGCCACAAAATTTGCTTTTCAAAGATAGTAATTGATTATGCAATTATAATCTTTCAGCAACTCAATCCAGTGACACTATCTCAAATTTAATTCCTTTTGAGAAAGGAGGTATTTGAGACTTTTATGATCCGTATAGATATGAGAGATTTTTCACCATACAAATAGTGCCTCCGGATATTTAAAGAAAACACCATAGCGGTTAGCTCTAAATCGTGCATCGGATAATTTTGTTTATATGGTTTTAATTTTCGGTACACATACGTAATTACTTTATCATCCTGCATCAAAACACAACCTAAACAGTTCAATGAAGCATCACTAAACAATTCCTTCCCTGATTCGGGTAAGGTCAAAATCGACACTTCAGTCAGCATGGTCTTCAACTTTTCGAAACTCTCTTGGCATTGCTCATTCCACACTAATGGCCTATTCTTTTGTAGGAGCTTCGTCATGGGCAAAGCTATTTTGGAGAATCCATTTACGAACCTCCTGTAATAACCAGTCAAGCTTGGGAAGCTACAAATTTCTGACACATTTTTCAGTGATTTCCATTGCAGAATAGCTTAAATCTTTTTGGGATCAACACAGATTCCCTCGGCCAAAATAACATGCCCTAGAAATACAACTTTTGGTAACAAAATTCACATTTGCTGAGCTTCCCATACAATTTCTTTTCATCCAACAATTGTAACACAATACTCAGGTGCTTAACATTCTTAGCCTCTTATTTCGAATATATCAGGATATCATCAATGAAAACTAAAAAAAATCGATCCAAATATGGTTGGAATATGCGGTTTCTGAGATCCGTGAACCTTCTAGGTGCATTCGCCAGCCCCAATGGCATCACTAGAAATTCATAATGACCATACTGCATACAAAACACTATTTTTGACACATCATTATCTTTCACTTTCAGCTGATAATATCTCGATCTCAGATCTATCCTAGAGAAGGTCGATGCACCTTTCAACTGATCGAACAAATCGTCGATATGTGAAAATGAATATATGTTTTTGGTTGTCAACTTATCCAACTGTCCATAATCAATACAGAGTCGCATCAACCCATCTTTCTTTTTAACGAACAATATTAGATCCCCTCAAGGTGATATACTGGGATGTATAAAGTCACAGTCTATGAGATCTTACAATTGAACTTTTAGCTCCGTTGGCACCATACGATACGAAGCAATAGACATATGAGTTGTACCTAGGTAATCCTCAATTACAAATTTAACCTCATGATCATGAGGCAATCCTGACAATTCCTCTGGAAACACATCCGAGAACTCACATACTGTCCGGATTTTGCTTTTTTGGCTTTCATCTGAGTTTGAGTTAATAATATAGGCCAAAAATGCCTCGTAGACTTGATTCAGAAGCTTATTAGCTTGAACCAATGAAATGATACAAGTAGAACCACTCGATCTGATTCCTTTGACTTTGATAATTTCACCTTCTAGACTTTGGATAGAAAACTTCTTTTTGCGATAGTCCAAAATCACACTATGCTCGGTTAACCAGTCCATTCCAAAAATTACATCAAAATCACCAAACGACATCATCAACAGATCAATAAGAAGCAATCTATTTTGGATTTCTAATGGACATCGCTTGTATACTTGATCAACGAGCACAGTTTCTCCCAAAGGACTTGAAACAACTGTCACTACTTTTAACATTTCAAATTTCAAATTTCTCGATTTCATGAAGCTAGAGTTAATATATGAATGCATAGAGTTAGGATCAATTAAAGCATGAATGAGCGCTGAATATAAAAGAAATATACTTCCTACAGGATGCCGTATTCATTTTCGAAGCAACTACGAATAATTATCTTCAACATAGAATCATTCAACATCCCAATATGAGTAATACACGCATATAATATGAAACGTAATCATTTTCGAGTCATATATGAGCTTACAAAAATTCTTTTGCTAACCCAAGGTCGAATTAAGACCAAATTATAAAGAAATCAAAATATTGAGTTACCGTCGTCACTTCAGGGGTTCCTTATCACGTCGCAACTCTCAAACTAGGTCACGAACTGACTCTCTATTTTGAAAACAGCCAAAATGGCACAAAACCACATAACCTAGTAATTCGTTTCTATCAACACTAATTTCAATTTCAACCAAAATGTCATATCCTATATACATTTCCAACATATTTCGTCATTCACATATTCATTTGTAATTCATATTCATACATTCCATGTTTGACACTTATATAAATTCAAAACATTATCAAATGAACATATACATTTGAGTATGATCACAAGTAGTTCATATTCTCATATAAAGCATCTAATTGCCAAATTCATCCACACAATCCAACCATTTGACCATTTCTAATTTAGCAATCTAAGTTCTAACATGACATGATCACATAATATGAAAAAATTGACTCAACCTAGGTACTTGTCATTTAACAAACAAAAAGAGACAATACAAACATTGTTGAGTTAGGGATCGCCTCCTGGATGCTAGAATCACTTCTCGGGGCCTCGAGATGTACCTAGACCTGCGCACAGGAAAATAACTTGTCAATGAGTGATAATGCTCAATGGTATTTACATGATTCAAGCCAATAAAATGCAAGGTAACTCAATTTCTCACTTTCAATTCAATTCAATTTTCACACAACTAATATACCATTCTTACTAATTCTCAATCAACATGTCAAATAAAATATGAAACTAAAAATACCAATTGTACCACATGAATCAATCTATACATGTTCCAATTAATCAATATAAAGAATATACCATGTTAATATATTGGTATCATTGGTGTTACATTTTTATTCCATTCATAACATACAATCATATCAGCATACCATTTTCGAATCGAATCGATTGATTCATCATGTTTTCATATTGGCCCTTTGGGCTCATATATCCAGTTCGCTTGATCTTTCACATGCTATCGATATATATATATCGTAAATCATTTATGTATCACTAAATCATATGATCAATCCAATTTATATATCATTTATCAAATTTTACATTTTATACCCCTATTAACCTGACTCAAATGGATATACAGATCCCAACCAGCACACTAAGTTGGCACCCAATGCCTCATCAGAACGTCCGAAGTATATAGATTGCGCCCAACACTCATATGTATAATCAATGTAAAATTTGTGTCCAACTGATCGCCTCCGGAAGTACCAACGTCCAGAGTAGAAATCCTAAACAAAAAATATGAAAAGTGGTATCTGCAAGTATACGGGTCAGGTTGTAATATAGTTACAATGGAGTAGATAAGTACTCCGAGGATCGTACCCAAGAGAGGCAAACACTAAATTATTTCTAATCTAAATATAAATAGATCTAATTAGTACTTTAAATGGATTATAGTACGATGAATAAACAGAAAGATTGTGGTAATCTATACTAATAATAATAAGAAAATAAATTAAAGAAATAAATCGTGAGAAATCAAATAATACAATATATATCAAATCTGCGCATGGGTGATTAGCTCGCTTCAGTAATCATAACCAACCGTCGTCTCAGTTTTTTTTTTTTGTTAAATCAACTAGCCAATACCTCCGCAGGATCTTCTGATCTTCTACTGAAATACTGAGTCGGTAAGAACTACTTATCTCTCGACCTCACAGTCTAGACTGGTTCAGGGTTAAGGTGTTCATGGATAGGCCATACCAAATTTGGATTAATTTTCACCTTAATGACTTCCTAGGGTTGTCACACCTAGGGTTTTAGGTTCTTCATTTCCTGAACAATTGATCCACTAACCCCTACAAAATAATTAATTAATCATACCTCCACTCACTAATCCCCCATAAAAGGATTAGTTCCTCATGGATCTAATAAATAATATAAATTTGATAGAAAGAATAAACATGAAGAACAATTTAAGAGAATAAATTTAGAAGAAGTCTGATTTGTATTAGAATTTAAGCACAGAATCCTCACAGAGTTTGATAGTACTTCACAAATCTGATTTCCCCACAAAAGTAAATAACAAGAATGGAAATAAAATCTTAACCGAAGAAAAGAGAAAAACTAAAGACTAAATCCAAAGAGAAAATGATACAATATCAAATGTGTCTATAACATGTGTTAAATGAGCCTATTTATAGATTTTAGGGTTGTCGTCATCCTTAACCCTAGGTCAGTTGTCGTCCTCGTGTTTAACATTTGATTGTGCGAACCAAAATGCCCCTGGCTCATAATTATTTCTCATTCAGAGACAATGTCGCGACACACCAAGTCCTATGTCACGACATTGAGGACAGTATGCTCATCTTCAAGGTGTCTTCAGGAGTATGTCACGACATCCTCAGGCTGTGTCACGACATTGAAGGCAGTCTTTGGAATTCTTCTATTATGCTCCCTATATTGCGACATCCAATTCTCCGTGTTGCAACATAGCGACCAATATCAATTTAGCACACCTTCTAATAGTCTCCTACACGCTCACAAAGTATATTAGCTCACCTTTAGGTCTCATTCGGCCCCTAAGGTCAATAAAAGACTCAAATTACACATTTTATTAACCTTAACTAAACTTACGAAAATGTAATTAAAACTTAACTAAAATGCTTATGTTCAAGCTCCTAAAGTGCGAAAACTAGTTTAATCTGATACACTGAATTACAACAGATCACTAGCACTCATTGGAACGTCTGAAAGAAAATGCGCCCGGTGCTCATTGACATATAGTCGAAGTAACTTGTACTCAAACTATCCTATGGCATGCCAACTATATCCAATAGTGCCCGAACAGTTAATAGGTTATCAATTTTTTAATTTCATGATATAGTTCAATTCATATTACAATATTCTCAATTCATTATAAATTCATCAATTCATCATATAACATAGCATATTTCAACTCAATTCCACCCCAAATATCATATATCCAATAATTTAGGAATTATCTATTTTATTCAATTTAGTCCACTATCTCGATATCCAATCTCAAACATAGCAATTTCATTGAAATAATCATTTTCAAATCACCTCAATGTCATATTATGCAAGATATCACAAATATGCAACAATTAAATTGATCTTGAATCATAGAAATACAAATTGAAAGCTCGCGTCACTTGTCATCGGCTCTCGCCTTTTCTTTCTCTCTCGACGAACCAGCGTCATCTTTAGCTATGAACAATGATTCAACAATAACAAAAAATCTAATTGCATCCAAATCACATTCAAATACAAAGTCAAACATATTTTTCAATTTATGCAATTTAGTCCTTAAACCCGGGACAAGCATAACTTTCAATCTAAAGCTTTGAATTAAAATCTGATTTCACATATATTTATTAGGGACCTTTATAATTTATTCCTAGCTTAAATTCATAACAGTTTTGCATTTAATTCAATTTGGTTCATAATGTAACCAAGCTTACAATCAAGCTTATTAAGCTTTACAATTTAGTCATTTTCATAAACTAAGCTTAATTTCTATCAGTTTTGTACCTAATTCATCCAATTCTCATCAATGGAAACTTATCAAAACTTTAAAAATTGGACAATTTGATACATGGGCTAGCTAAATCAAGCTCTCATGATCATAAATCTATAAAAATTACATGAAAAATGGCTTGATTACCTTGGGATTTTAGCTTTACAAGTGGACAGTAAGGACAAAAGAGGAAGATGATGTTATCATCCTCCACTAACTTAATATATATACTAAAGTTTATGGTTAAATAACCTTAATTAATTACAACTAATTCTTTAGTAAATCTATTATTAATTATTAACTTTGTTTAAATGTATTTAATAATCACACTCCGCTATCATCCACTTATAATTGGTTAGATATCCATTTTGGTCATTTGGATAATTGCTATCTATGTCCTCAAGTCTTTTGCTAATTAAAACTCTATAGCGATTAAAATTTTACAATTGACTCCATATGTAACACCCCTTACTCTATTCAACGCCGGAACAGGGCTCGAGGCATTACCGGACTTATAACACAAGCATTCACACAATTCTGAGTCATAAATTTTGCATCCAAATTAAAACCATTCATATTTGATCATAATGTCCCTAATACGAGCCTACGAGGCCCAAAACATGCTTTGGAAGTGGTTCGGGACTAGACCAAGAACTTTAGAAATTTTTACAAAACTTAGAAATTTTTTGCTAGAAGTAGGGCTCACACGTCCGTGAGGTCCAAGGGACACGCCCGTGTGATCCCAGGGACACGCCCGTGCTTCAGACTGTGTTCAAATTAGGGTACTCTCTGACTTGTGCCACACGGTCGTGCCACACGCCCATGTGCTAGGCCGTGTAGCACACATGGCTGAGACACACGCCCGTGTCTCTGCCCGTGTGCTCAATTCTGGACATTCTGTTTTGCAACAATTAAGGTGCAAGGGACACACGGCCGGAACACATGCCCGTGTTGCAGACCGTATGTGACACACGGTCTAGACACACGCCTGTATGTCTACCCGTGTGGACAAAAACAAGGCTATTTACCAAGACATTTTGCCACCCTCACTTGCACACATCAACACAACATCACATGGCACAATTTCAAGCATATAAGAGCAACCAAACAACCACAACCAAGACAATAACATGTCATCCTCATGTCATTATTTATCATGCTTAGAACATCAACCTTTCTACACCAATTCATGCAAGATTCCATATTCACAAATGACATTAATATATAAATATACTCATAACAAATATTAGCCAACTTCCATGGCTATATACGAAAATGAACCATAAATCATTATAAGCCAACACATATGGCTAAATTAATAATGACACATATAACCAAATGACCAAATCCCTATACATGCCATAAACTCAAAATACTTGAATTCATCAATACCCAAAGTGATAGCTTGATAGTTTGATAGGATCTCCGGCGGTCTCCAATCCGAGGTAGCTCATTGACACTATAAAACATGGGAAAAGAAGGGGGGTAAGCTATATAGCTTAGTAAGTTCATATGCAAATAATACAAAACATTATTCATACATTTAACATATAAATAACTTAACATATATTAACATAAATGTCATTAAAAATTCATAAACACAACTTACTCAATCCCAATCTTACCAACAGCTCATCATATGAATAACATAACATATATCAATATAAATGTCATTACACTTCATGAGTATAGTTTACTCAATCACATTCTTGCCTATAGCTCATCATATGAATAACATAACATATATCAACATAAATGTCATTAAACTACATGAGTATAATTTACTCAATCACATTCTTACCTATAGCTCATCATATACCGAATTCATTTTCCTTTGAGTTTTTCGTACATACTTGTACCATCTCATAACATATTCACATACTTTATCATCTTTGACATATCCGTTGAACCACTTGGAATATTAATGGATACTCGAAAATCTTGCACATAAGTGTCATATATGTAGCCAAAGCTACCTCATATTTCATAATGCATATATGCTCGCTTTCGAGCTATTCACGGGTCTGCTCATACAAGCTGTCAGTGAGGATGTAGCTACACTGTGCTGCTCACACAAGCTGTCAGGTATCCGCAACACATGCTAGACTACCCAGCCACTGGTAGGACGTACAAGACCAGCACTCGGATCACATAATCGCATATACACATGGGTTCCTAGTGACATGTCACTCGTATCCTATTCTATTCCTAAGGTTCAACCAAGATTTCTCGCTTGTCGAAACTTTGTCGAATACGTCCAAAGAGTCTATCACAATTCATACAATATTAAAGCATTTAAAACATAAATATAACAATGCATTATTTACATACGAACTTACCTCGATACAAAAATAGCGGAAATGGACCTAATCGTCAAACACTTTGGTTTTCCCTCGATCTAGACCCGAACTTCATTTTTCTTTATCTATAATACCAAATTCATCTCATTTAATAATCACATTATTCATTTCAGCCCAAAAGTCACATTATGGAAAAATTACATTTTGCCCCTAAACTTTTGACATTTTACATTTTAGTCCTTAGGCTCGTAAAATGAATTTCATTCAATTTCTTCAAACCCCAAGCCTAGCCAAACCATTTCATACTCATAACAGCCCACATTTCTCATTTACTCCCATTTTTCTACTCATTTTATATGTAACATCCCAAATATGGGGTTATTTGGAATTTGATTATTTTTGATATTGTTAATGGAAGAATAGAACTTAATTTAAGGCTTTGAGTATGCCCGGTTTGATAGGAAAATTTTAGTTTTTAATTTTAAAAGAAAGGAGCCTTAGTAAGTGGGTGTTATAAGAATAAATGTGGGTAACTTAACACTAATTAGGCCTTGGTAAAGTGGCAAAAAGAAGCCCACTTAGGAGCTAGCATGTGACGCCACATCAAGAGGAAGGGAGAGCCTTGGTTCGAGTCACAAGGATCCCTCTTTTTTTTTTCATTATGGATGGACGGCACATGTGGAGAGTTTTTCTCCCTTTGGATTCTTTTTATTTTGGATAATAAAAGGGGTTAATATTATTATTATTATATTAATTTAAGCACTTTAAATTGGTTTTAAATTGCTTAAAAGTGGTGATAATAAGGGATTTTATTATATTGATAATAAGAGGATAAAAAGAAGATATTAGTTGGATTCTTTTTATTTTGGATTAAGAGGGGATTAATTCAAGTAAGTTTGAATTAAATTAAATGGGTGGCTTGGAGCAAAATAAGGTGATGGCCGAATTTTAAACTCCTTGGTGGAGTAGTGTGGACGGCAATGCTACTAGAGGGGGGTGCCGAATGTCTATAAAAGGGAGCAACCTAGCACCATTCTTTTCTTTTTTTTTCAATTTTGCTACTTATGAAAATCCCTAAACCCTCCTTCTTTGTGCTTCTTTTATTTTCTCCACTCTCTCAAATCCCTTTAGCCGAAACTTTTAGCACCTTCTTCTCTATTATTTTCTTTCTTCCCCTTGGCTGAATATACCCTTTTGAAGTACCGAAATTTCACACTCCTCCCTGGTTGCACTTTGGCCGAATAGTACAGTGGCATAGATACTCCGGGATTTCTCTATTATTCAATCGATTATAAAGGTAAGGGATGGCGAACCCTCCTTTCGTATTTTCTTTTCGTTGTCGACTTGTTGGATGAAATGAAAGCTGAAATTTCGGCAATCGAGTGCAAGGTTCTAACGATGTGAAATCAATGATAGGCACTTCGGGATCTCAAAGCGGTGAGATCAGATCTTGCATTCTCTGACAATCGGATTTGGGTAAGTGGTGGTAAGTGCTTACTTATAAAAGATTATTCTTCAAATGATTAAGGAAAAGCCAAAGGCTATTAAGTGGCTACTAATAGTTGCCGATTTCAGGGAAGTAAAATCATTCAGAGTATAGTGACTTGGGTTCAAAGGCACTCGGGTAAGGATTAGGGTTCAAAAAGAGAACCCTTTTAAATATTTGGTTTGGCCGAATAGGCCATAGTACTAACTCCCATGTTTGGCCGAATATAGGGGCTAGTGGATCTAGGTGGCCGACTTCTTCATTTGGGATTTAAATTATTCGTGGTGACAGGTGTGTACATACACACTTATAATAGTTAATAAAGTGTATTAAGTGTATGTTATGTGTAAATCTGCTCTATGTAGATATGGCATTAGTGCCTTAATGGTACAAGCGAGGATCCCGGTAAGTCTCTATTTGTATGGGATTGATAATAATGCTTTTGGGAAGCATGGATTATTTGATACATGTGATATATGTATGTTCTGTTATTAACTGCTTGACATGGGTTGATGAGAGGAGGGGCGTTGATATCGTCTTGTGAGCACCGGTGTTTTGGTAACACACTTTGTGACTATATGTCACCGGAGGTTTGGTACCTCCGGAGGTTTGGTACCTCATAGCGACTTGTCCTCGTGGTTAACACCACCGTGGGTTGGCCCCACTTGAGATATGGGATCGTCGCGGTGATTTGGTATCACACGATGGGTTGGCCCCATCACCCGATTTGTGTCTCACGGACACCATGCTTTAGTAGCACATTGTGACTATACGTCACCAGTGGTTTGGCACCACCAGTGTTTTGGTAACACATCGTGACTACGGTCACCAGTGGTTTGGTACCACATGGGGTAGACAAAGGCGTTTGGTTGGCTAGGTTGGGTACACGATACTCTGCATAATTAACTGTTATATGTTGTGTATGAAATGTTGTATTAACCGGGGGAAGGGTTACATACTGAGTCTTGGTGACTCACCTTCTCCTTTAACATTTTTCAGGTGACTCGTAGATGGCGGTGGAGGAGCCGGTTGGACTCGAGGTGGCCATGCAGTGGATTTAAATTTATAGAACTTTAAATTTTGTTTTTTTTTTACTTGGGTTGTAATAAGGCCTCCATAAACTATATTTGTGTTATTTTCTTTTATGTTGGATATTTGCTTAAACTATACTATTAAATTGAACTAAAATCACATGTTTTCTTAAGTTAACACGAAAAAGTTTATTCGTGCCATCGGGCACACTTGAAACTGGTATAACAATTGGACTTAATTAAATTTCCAAATTAAATCTAAGGGTAGCTTTGGCAAGATAACCGAAAACGAGAAGCTTTCAATAAAAATTAAATAGGTATCGAAACGGTGTTCACAAGGTTTTTCTTCGTAACAAATCAAATTCGGTCGTAATGTTTGGGCGGGTTTGGGTTGTTCTGAAATGGTATCGAGCCCAGTTCAAAGCTCGGTGTGTGGGCCCCAAGGCCCAAAAAAATGTTTTAATAGGCCTTTCGAATTGTTTTTGGGTTTTAAGCGGCATGGCCCGAGTCTCCTGCACCGATCCGCCGCCCGGTAAGTATATCTAAACCTCTTGGTGAATTACATTCAGTAGAAGGGTAGGAAGCATGGAACGTAGATAGACTTATAGGACTTGGACCCTAGGGTTAGATTACTCAAACACAACGAAGCATAAGACTTAAGGAACTAAACCAACCTATGACTTAGTCAATGAGCTAGGGTGTGGTAACCCCATGCACGCATGTCTAGGATTGGATCCGGAAGAGCACAGGTATTTAGCGATCCTCGTGACTCACCTCCTCTTCGCAGTATCCTGCAGTGCGTAGCTTCAGTTCACCCTAACTCGGAAAGGCTCGATGGTGTGGTAACCTCTGTGCGCGCATGTCTAGAAAGGTTCAAAGAGAGCTTGGTATTTAAGCGGTCCGCGCGACCCACCTCCTCTTCACTCGACTTCACTGCACAGTGCGTAGCTTTGGTTCACCCTGACCAGGAAGGCTCGGTCATAGGCTAAAAACAATGATTAAAACCCGAAATGGGAATTAGCCTTGTTTTTCAAAATAGAACGAAACAACAAGCCCTAATGTTTCCAAAATTTGTCCAATAACTCTCTTAAACCTTAGAACACTACTTTTACAACGTATTTCTCGGAAAACTTGACTTGTGAAAAATTACAGAAATACCCTTAGGAGTAAAATTACCAAAATGCCCCTGACCCATAAAATATTAACTCAATGGTTTTGCCCCAAAAATTCCAATGATTTTATAAAACATTCAATAACTTAGCTTTGGAAATCATCAGCAAAATATTTTGGATTCTGGAAAATTACGAAAATACCCCTGTAGGAAAAAGACGAAAATACCCCTGGGTTAGAAATGGGCAGAAATGTCCGATGAGTGAGTAGAGTATATGGAAAGTATTAAGGAATGGATGCATGAACTTCTTTGTGTGAACTAGGATAGGAAAGCAAAACATTGGTTGCTCGAAAGAATCTCCGATTAAACCTCATCCATAAAACTTCTTCATGAGTAATAAAGTGAAACAAATGCTAACGCATAAAATTTTTCTTAATCAGATTAAAAGCGCGGTAGATAGAATGAGTTCTAGAGGACGTGGACGCCGTGGACGTGGTAGGGGTAGGATGACGGTGTCTGCAGAACCCGTCAGTCGGGACAAGGTTCGGAAAATGAGGTACCATCGCCACCACCACCTCCTACTTTTAGAGTGAGGAGCCGAGCGCGGGCCGGTGGCGAGTCGGTATCGCATAGTCGTGTTGCGAGTCTTGGAGATGGTGGTGGGCTGGTGGAAATGTTGGAGCTCGGAAATCTGTCCCGGCGACTCCGATCTAACGGAGCGGAGGTATTCCGAGGTGTGTCGAGTGGCACCCAGTCTGCACGTGAGATCATCGGCTAGAGTCAACCGAAAGAATCATGGATGACCTTGACTTTGACCGAGGAAGAGAAGTGAAGAAAGGCGATGTCGCTTCTAAAGGATGAAGCGTGCTCGGTGGTGGCTTACGGTTCGAGATGGGGCTACACCGATGATTTGACTTGGGAGTATTTCGAACCACCTATCGAGAAAAAAGTATGTGGGCATCGGCTACACGCGCCGCTGAGAGAAAGGCTTTTCAGGATTAGTGCAAGGAACTAAGTCCGTGTCGGAATATGAGGCGGAATTTCTAAGGTGAGTAGATATGCGAGGGGCATCGTGGCTCTGAACATGAGCGTTGTGTCCGCTTTGAGGACGGACTCAGAGATGATTTAAGGTTCTTGATTGCCCCACACAGAGTTCGTGAGTTCTCATCTCTAGTGGAGAAGGCTAAGGTAGCCAGAAGGAATCAAGGAGGCCGTGAGGCGAAACTATAGTAAGAACGATCGGAAGAAGTTTTGGGTCACCGGATCAAACGGAAGTGGCTTTCTTAGGTCATGTAGTATCACCAAGGAATTAGGGTAGACCCTCGCAAGATTGAAGCAATATTGGAGTGGAAACCACCTAGGGCGGTGGGTGAAATACGAAGTTTTCTCTGGTTTAGCGGTACTATCGGAGATTCGTGGAAGGATTCTCTCTAATAGCAAATGCCGTTGACTAAGTTGCTAAGGAAAGGTGTCCCATTTGTATGGACGGAAAAGCAACAAAGAAAGCTTTGATAAGTTAAGGAAGATTTTGACTAAGCTCCGGTTTTGGTACGACTGAAGCGGGAAAGTTATTCACGATTTATTGTGATGCATCTCACACCGGTTTGGGATGTGTGTTGATGCGAGATGGGAAGGTAGTAGCCTATGCATCCCGTCAATTAAGACCGCATGAGGTTAACTACCCAACTCACGACTTAGAGTTAGCGGCGGTGCGTCTTCGCTCTGAAGATATGGAGACATTACCTGTATGGAGAGAAGTCGATGGTCTACACGGATCACAAAAGCTTGAGGTATCTTCGACTCGAAGGATCTCAATCTGAGGCAGCGTCGATGGATTGAACTACTAAAGGACTATGATTGTTCAATCGAGTACCATCCGGAAAAGGCTAATGTGGTAGGCGACGCATTGAGCGGAAGGTGGTAACGGACTTAAGAGCAATGTTCGCTCGGTTAAGTCTGCGTATGATGATGGGAGTCTTTTGGCGTAACTTCAAGTAAAGCCGACTTGGATTGAGGAGATTAAAGAAAAGCGATTAATGGATGAAGGCTTGAGCGCTAAGAGGGTACAAGTTCAAGACGGTGGTTTGGAAGGGTGCAGATCTGTCTAGTGATGGAGTGCTTTGTTTTCAGGGCGAGTATGTATGCCAAAGGATACAGAATTAAGACAAAAATTCTCCAAGATGCACATAGTAGCCCATACGCTATGCATCCCGGGGAAGCAAGATGTAGGGAGATTTGCGAAAAGCTTGATTACGTGGCACAGGTTGAAGCGTGAGTTAACGGAGTTCGTAGGGAAGTGTCGACGTGTCGGCCAGTTAAGGCGAACATCACCACCATCGGGACTACTTCAACCGATAAAGATCCTCAATGGAAATGGGAGAGAATCACCATGGATTTTGTTAGTGGGCTACCCCTTTACGCCCACCGGGAAGGATGCGATTTGGGTAATTGTGGATCGCTTGACTAAATCGGCTCACTTCATGCCGGTGAGAGTGGATTACTCACTCCGAAGCTAAGCGAAGGCTGTATGTGGGAGAAATAGTGAGGTTGCATGGCGTGCGATGTCGATTATCTCGGATAGGGATCCCGATTCACGTCAAGGTTTTGGAAAGCATTGCATCAAGCTTTGGGTACACTGGTTAGATTTGATCGGCTTTCCATCCACGATCGACGGACGATCGGAAAGGGTGATCTGATTTTAGAAGACATGTTAAGAGGTGTGTCTTGGATTTTAGTGGTAGTTGGGAGGAGTACCTACCATTAGCGGAATTCGCTTATAACAATAGTTATCAGCGAGTATTCAAATGGCTCCATACGAGGCCCTATATGGACCAAAGTGTCGTACTCCTACATGTTGGGCGGAGTTGGGAGAAAGACAAGTTACGGGTCCAGAATCGTAACAAGAGACGAAGACAAAGTCAAGGTGATTCGGTCTCGTCTCAAGGAAGCATCGGATAGGCGAAGTCTTATGCCGATCTCAAACGCAAGGAAGTGGAGTATCTTTGTGGGAGACAAAGTCTTTACGAAAGTGTCGCCTTGGAAAAAGGTGTTGAGATTTGGGCGGAAAGGGAAGTTAAGCCCAAGGTTCATTGGGCCATATCTTTGTTGTGAAGCGAGTAGGACCAGTGGCTTATCATCACCTAGAGCTGCCGCAGAATCGAATCAAATTCATGACGTATTTCATGTGTCAATGCTGAGACGGTATCGGTCAGATCCTTCGCACGTTGTGCCAGTAGCAGAGATCGAGGTGAACTCGGATTTATCTTTTGAGGAAGAACCGGTTCAGATTGTAGATCGAGATGTGAAAGTTCTACGGAGGAAGGCAGTGCCTTTAGTAAAAGTGTTATGGCGGAACCACGGAGTGGAAGAAGCTACGTGGGAGCCCGAGGAGGTGATGCGGCAGTAATACCCCCATCTCTTTTGATCAAGGAATTTCGAGGACGAAATTTATTTTAAGGGGGGTAGAACTGTAACATCCCAAATATGGGGTTATTTGGAATTTGATTATTTTTGATATTGTTAATGGAAGAATAGAACTTAATTTAAGGCTTTGAGTATGCCCGGTTTGATAGGAAAATTTTAGTTTTTAATTTTAAAAGAAAGGAGCCTTAGTAAGTGGGTGTTATAAGAATAAATGTGGGTAACTTAACACTAATTAGGCCTTGGTAAAGTGGCAAAAAGAAGCCCACTTAGGAGCTAGCATGTGACGCCACATCAAGAGGAAGGGAGAGCCTTGGTTCGAGTCACAAGGATCCCTCTTTTTTTTTTCATTATGGATGGACGGCACATGTGGAGAGTTTTTCTCCCTTTGGATTCTTTTTATTTTGGATAATAAAAGGGGTTAATATTATTATTATTAAGGGCTAATTTAAGCACTTTAAATTGGTTTTAAATTGCTTAAAAGTGGTGATAATAAGGGATTTTATTATATTGATAATAAGAGGATAAAAAGAAGATATTAGTTGGATTCTTTTTATTTTGGATTAAGAGGGGATTAATTCAAGTAAGTTTGAATTAAATTAAATGGGTGGCTTGGAGCAAAATAAGGTGATGGCCGAATTTTAAACTCCTTGGTGGAGTAGTGTGGACGGCAATGCTACTAGAGGGGGGTGCCGAATGTCTATAAAAGGGAGCAACCTAGCACCATTCTTTTCTTTTTTTTCAATTTTGCTACTTGCCGAAAATCCCTAAACCCTCCTTCTTTGTGCTTCTTTTATTTTCTCCACTCTCTCAAATCCCTTTAGCCGAAACTTTTAGCACCTTCTTCTCTATTATTTTCTTTCTTCCCCTTGGCTGAATATACCCTTTTGAAGTACCGAAATTTCACACTCCTCCCTGGTTGCACTTTGGCCGAATAGTACAGTGGCATAGATACTCCGGGATTTCTCTATTATTCAATCGATTATAAAGGTAAGGGATGGCCGAACCCTCCTTTCGTATTTTCTTTTCGTTGTCGACTTGTTGGATGAAATGAAAGCTGAAATTTCGCAATCGATAGCAAGGGTTCTAACCATGTGAAATCAATGATAGGCACTTCGGATCTCAAAGCGGTGAGATCGGATCTTGCATTCTCGACAATCGGTTTGGGTAAGTGGTGGTAAGTGCTTACTTATAAAAGATTATTCTTCAAATGATTAAGGAAAAGCCAAAGGCTATTAAGTGGCTACTAATAGTTGCCGATTTCAGGGAAGTAAAATCATTCAGAGTATAGTGACTTGGGTTCAAAGGCACTCGGGTAAGGATTAGGGTTCAAAAAGAGAACCCTTTTAAATATTTGGTTTGGCCGAATAGGCCATAGTACTAACTCCCATGTTTGGCCGAATATAGGGGCTAGTGGATCTAGGTGGCCGACTTCTTCATTTGGGATTTAAATTATTCGTGGTGACAGGTGTGTACATACACACTTATAATAGTTAATAAAGTGTATTAAGTGTATGTTATGTGTAAATCTGCTCTATGTAGATATGGCATTAGTGCCTTAATGGTACAAGCGAGGATCCCGGTAAGTCTCTATTTGTATGGGATTGATAATAATGCTTTTGGGAAGCATGGATTATTTGATACATGTGATATATGTATGTTCTGTTATTAACTGCTTGACATGGGTTGATGAGAGGAGGGGGCAGTGATATCGTGCTGACGAGCACCAGTGTTTTGGTAACACACTGTGACTATATGTCACCGAGGTTTGGTACCTCCGGAGGTTTGGTACCTCATAGCGACTTGTCCCCTGTGGTTAACACCACCGTGGGTTGGCCCCACTTGAGATATGGGATCGTCCGCGGTGATTTGGTATCACACGATGGGTTGGCCCCATCACCCGATTTGTGTCTACGGACACCGGTGCTTTGGTAGCACATTGTGACTATACGTCACGGTGGTTTGGCACCACCGGTGTTTTGGTAACACATCGTGACTACGGTCACCGATGGTTTGGTACCACATGGGGTAGACAAAGGCGTTTGGTTGGCTAGGTTGGGTACACGATACTCTGCATAATTAAGCGTTATATGTTGTGTATGAAATGTTGTATTAACCGGGGAAGGGTTACATATCGAGTCTTGGTGACTCACCTTCTCCTTTAACATTTTTCAGGTGACTCGTAGATGGCGGTGGAGGAGCCAGGTTGGACTCGAGGTGGCCATGCAAAGGGATTTAAATTTATAGAACTTTAAATTTTGTTTTTTTTTTACTTGGGTTGTAATAAGGCCTCCATAAACTATATTTGTGTTATTTTCTTTTATGTTGGATATTTGCTTAAACTATACTATTAAATTGAACTAAAATCACATGTTTTCTTAAGTTAACACGAAAAAGTTTATTCGTGCCATCGGGCACACTTGAAACTGGTATAACAATTGGACTTAATTAAATTTCCAAATTAAATCTAAGGGTAGCTTTGGCAAGATAACCGAAAACGAGAAGCTTTCAATAAAAATTAAATAGGTATCGAAACGGTGTTCACAAGGTTTTTCTTCGTAACAAATCAAATTCGGTCGTAATGTTTGGGCCGGGTTTGGGTTGTTACATTATAACTTTTACAAATAAGTCCTTTTTGACATTTTTACCGAAAATCACTTAGCAAAAGTCGTTTAACAAACAACAAACATGCATTTTCTACCATCAAACATCAAAATACACACATATTCAACATGGGTAAAATCCTTGATCATATCTTAAATTAGTGGTAGAAATAGAAAGATCATGTTACAAGGATTTCGAAAACATAAAAATCATTAAAAACGGGGCTAGAACGGACTTACAATCGAGCTTGAAAGCTTGAAAAACCCTAGCCATGGTTCTCCTTGTAAAATTCAGCCATGGGAGAAGCAGATGGACAAGATTTTGGTTTTATTTTGGCTTTTTAATTCATTTAATTACCAAATTACTAAAATGCCCTTAATGAAAAAACTTTAGAAACATACCTAACCATGTCCATTTTTGTCCACCAACTTAACCAATGGTCTAATTACCATCTAAGGACCTCTAGTTTAAAATCTCATAGCAATTAGACACCTTTAACATATAGAATTCAAGTTTGCACTTTTTGCAATTTAGTCTTTTTAACTAAATTGAGTGCCCAAACGTAAAAATTTTCGAACGAAATTTTCACGAAATCGTTCCATAAAATTGTAGACCATAAAAATATAATAAGAATAATTTTTTCTTCGTCGGATTTGTGGTCCCGAAACCACTGTTCCGACTAGACCCAAAATCGGGCTGTTACACCTTAGGCCTTGATTAACCAATTTTTCAGCTAAATTACTTAACCAAATTTAATTCATCTACATAATAACTCCATAAATCTTCTTATTTAATATTTACAGACTTGGTTTGAAACCATATTTTTCGACACATTGGAAACTAGGTCATTATATATTAGCCCTTTAAAATATATTATACAATCAATTTCGAGTCTTATACGAGCTTACGAAAGCTCTTTTGCCAAATCGATATCGAAATTGGACCAAATTGTAAACTTTTCAAATTATCGGGTCGGTGTCGCGAATTTGATAGTTCTTCATCGTGATGCAACTCATTGGCTTGATCTCGTCGCGACATTAAGGGCCCGACATTGCAACGTAACAATCAGTTTACAAATGGTCCAAATGGTACCTAATCAAAACAATCATTCAATTGAACGTGCATACCAAATCAACTAATTCAGCATTCTAACCATTTCCATTTGCTAACTTTCATTCTTTTGCATCATAATTATCTATACATTACACATTTAACATATGACACTTTTATCATTTCAACCATCTAGCCATTTCAATAACATTTCTATTTTTATCTATTTCATACCATCACTCATATACATTTACATATACATTATATATCTATGAATTTGGTGCTCAATTTTATTTTACCATTTCGATAACTTTCGACCCTGTTGGTTCGTTCAATTCAACTCGGCGCCCAAAGCTCATTTTTAACCAGTTCACATGATCTTTCACATGCTATCTTTAACCACAATTTGCATATATATATATATATATATCAATTCTAAATTTTATAGCATTTCAATTATCATATAACCAATTTATATTCTTATAACCCTATTAACCAAACATGAATTTAGAACGGATACACGAATCTAATATCCTGTCACCTCGAGTTGCCCGATAACGATGACTACTAAAACATATAAATACTACCAGCACCCCGGGTTCCCAACAATGATGGATATTAACATATGTATATTCTAGCACCCTAGGTTGCTCGACAACAATGGTTTCAAATCATTATACATGATCCTATGGCATGCCAACTATATCTGACAATGTCCGAACAGCTAATAGGGTAAACAATGTTCCGATTACATTATAAAACCAATCTGCATATCATCATTATCAATTCACATCTATAAAACAAATACCACATAGCATAGTCCAAACCGTTTTCATATCACATATCATGTATTAATTGAATTATGCTACTTTTTTATTTTATTCAATTCAGTCCACTATATCGGTATTCAATTTCAATCACAACAAATCAATTCATAGGAACATTATGTACTCACCTATGTTGTAAAAATGGGTTTGAAAATGCAGCAAAAAATATGTTTAAGGGAAAAACAGGGTTTTAAAAAAAATCCAAAATAAAAACTTGGTTGTGTTATCTGAAGTAATAAACACTTAATCAAAATTGTGTATTTTGATTCATCTAGGATGAACGCTTCAACCGAGTAGTCTTCTCCATTATCCTCAAGCTCACGTCTGCCAAGTGTGGGCTCGCTTCGAATCAAAATATTTTCCACAAAATTACCAATGCGGTAATTTCATAATTTCTATAAACTTTTGGGCTAAGTTGTAAATAAAAAAAATATCTCTAGAAAGCTTTGGAATAATTTCTTCAGAGAATTTTCTCTTACAACTTTCTCTTGAATTCAAGTCTATGAAAAATAATGACCCATGGTTCTCTTTATGTAGGGAGAGTTTAGAGAGTTCAACTATGATTAAACTTAATCACTTTAATATTAAACTAATATAATACTTATCAAGATAAATATTAGATTAAATTTAATATTAAATTTATTAAATTAATAGAAAATATTCTATTAATTTAATATTAAGATAATCAATTTAATATTAAATTAATAAAATACTATCAAGATAAATATTAAATTAAATTTATTATTAAAATTATTAAAATGATATTATTTTTTAAATAATTAATCTAAAATCAAATTATCCGATATAGTCCCAGTAGGAGTGTAATTCTTCCACTGCTCATTCGCTGAAGGACCACCAGCCGGCCACCGAAATGTCGTCGTTGCCAGCACCGCCGAGTCCGATGGTGCCATTGCAGGTGCTACACCCTCACGGCACCCCGAGCCGGTTCGGCTATTGCCAATTCGATCCAGGCCAGTGACTACCCAATCGATCCGGTCTAGCCATTGGTGGGAATATCGGCTCGGTTTCGCATACAGGCCTGATTCAACCAGTTTTTGGGTTTCCTGTGTCCAATTTTCGATCTCAGGTCCAATTTTCAATTTCAATTACCCATTGGGCTTGTCTGACTTGAAAATTAATTTTCAAAAATATAATATCAATTTTAATTAATTTTATTAATTTAATTTTACTTGATCAAAATTAATTTTTCAAGAAAATTCTTTAATCAAATTCTCTAATTGAACAATTCTCACGACTGCCCAATTTAATTCCACATCGAATAAATCAACTCAATTAAATTAAATCCAAAGTCATAGAATTTTTTTCTGATTCAAATGCAGTTTGATCGAGCTTTTATTAGGCTAGCTGAGGGACCAATTGGACATATACAATTAGGCTATAGTAATTGCAATTATGTCTAGAAGCATCGTTCTGATAATTTGCAATTTACATAATCATGAAGTCAGTCCACAAGAAGTACCATGACTCCATGATTGAAAACTCCTTATTGTATACTCTTTACGAAAGCAATTCATCCAACTGCTTTGTGCAATGACCTCGTCATGTGTGTGTTACCCTCATATTATATCCTTAATTCCTTTGAGTTAAATTTGTTCACTTAATACAATCATATTTATATCATTGTCACCATTGTGTCTTCTTAATGATTAATATAATCACTATTAACAAATGACTATGATAAATTGCTCGTTCTAGAACAAGCAACCCATGGCCACATTCTATATTTGTTAAACCACACAATGTCAATGAGAGGATATTGTTAACTCTTTAATCGAGCTATGAATTCCATTGTTGCTAATAAAGCCATGTCATACAAAAGTCATGTACCCAACATACCGGCTATGGGTTCGATCATCTTTAGAGCATAAGCCTCCACTTATATCAAAGCACATGAGTTACATACGCATGGTCAATGACTAACTCAGGATTTAGGTAAATCACACCATGAACGTCACAAGTGAATTAATTCACAAATGGATTCAGAATTAATTCAACTTGGGTCCAGTCCAATGCTTCATTCTTCTAATGAGTACATTTATGTCTCTACCCGTGGAGTCAACTGCTCCAATAGCCAAGACTAGTCATCTCCCCAGTTAGAATTATAGACGACATAATAATTCTTCTAAGTATTTGAATCAAACGTTCACTTTGATTCTTTTACGAGATTACGGTCTTGTTTAGATTATCTACTAAAGTAAGTTATCTTTCTTGTAATGTAAACGTTCTTACAGTGCCACTTATCATCAGTTTGAATTTAGACAATCAATGAGCTAATATTTGCTTGTCATAATTTTTTCTATGTATGCAAAACATGAAAGACAGAAACACAAAATATATAACAGTGAAATGTGAAATTAACTTTATTTATTTATTTATCGTTCACATACATAAAAAATAGTTACATGTTTACTACAATATGGGTACATTTCCCAACAACCTCGATACCCAATCATGTAATTAACATGAATATGCAAACAAATAAAGTGACCTCGAGTCATAAAAGTATAAACCAAATTCTCGCGTCACTCATCGACAACTCTTGCTTTTCCTTTCTCTCTCAACAGCCCAACATCGTCTTTAGCTACGTATAACAATTCAACAAATAAACAATATCAAATTTCATCCACCTCACATTCAAATACAAAGCCAAGCATATTTTTTAATTTATTCAATTTAGTCTCTATACTCTAGATATGCATATCTTTCGATATTTAGCATCGGATAAAAATTCGATTTCACATTATTTCATTAGGGACCATATATTTTCTATTCATATAATAATTTCATGATAGATTTTTAATTTATTCAGTTTAGTCCCTATTGTTGCAATGTTAACTATCAAGCTTATTTAGCTTTTCAATTTAGTTCTTATCATGATCTAAGCTTAATTTCTATCAATTTCAAGTCTAATTCATCAATTTCTCAACAATGAAAACATGCTAAAAACTTAATGATTGAACATATTGATACATGGGCTAGCTAGATCAAGCTCCTATCATTCAATTTCCATAAAAATTTAAAAAAAATGGCTTAGGGACTTACTTGCAATAGTTGGTTGAATGCTAGCTAACAATGGTGTTTTCTTTCTCTCTTTTTTCTACTTCAATGGGCGGTAAGTTTTCTTCCACTAATTTTGCTATATATAGTTAGATTAAGGTTAATTAGTTTAGTTAATCATGTTTTATATTTAATTAATCTTAATTAGTTATTTTAATTATAATTTTAACTTAATGGGCAACATCATCACTATCTACTATCTAAATTTTGTTTGTTAACCATTTTTATCCTTGGAATAATTACTATCTAGGCCCCCAAGCCTTCCTTAATTAAAACTCAATAGCGATTGAACTTTTACAATTTAGTCCCTGAGTTTTACCTAACTAGTTTTTCAGCTAAGTTATTTAACCGAATTTTGATATATTTTAATATTAAACCCATAAATATTCTTATTTAATATTTACAAACTTGATTTATGGAAATGGGGTTCCGAAACCATATTTTTCAACACCACTGGAATTCAGGTCGTTATAAAGGAGTCTCTAAGAACGATAGGAGCTTTTATCTTCAGGTTTTGTTCCTAAATTGATGAGCAACCCCCTCCCCCCAAAAAAAATCCACTCCTACTGTTGCTTGATGGTCATCATCTGATTGAAGCTAGTACGAGGCAGTAATGGTAGGTGTTGGCCGGTGATAAAGATTGGTGGTTCTTATGTTGCAAATAAACCAAAAAAAAAAGTGTTTTGGGCTAATTATAGGGAAGTCCCTAGCTTTAGCCAAAAGTAAAAAAAAAAAAAAAAAAAAGCCACATCAATGCTCCATTGATGGATTAATGGAATTTTTAACAACATTGACCAATTTGAGTAATTATCTTAATTAGAGACTAAATTGACAAAAAAAATAAGAGAGATCAAAATAGCAATGACGTTATTTTAAAGTGACCTGCAGTGTATTTACCCATTTATTTACTCAAGTAAAAGTTACAGTCAACGCTATAGCTCTACCTAATTTCCATGGATAAACTAGTTATTTATGCCTCAATGTGGTAACGATATTTTTCGAAAATAGATCAATTTTGACAAATATGTTTTTGTTAGTATGGGAGTTGTCACTAATATATAAGCAGGGGCGAAGCCAAAATTTATTTTAGGGGGGCCGAGATTAAGTTATATATTTTTATAAGAGCTAAAATGCAATTTCACCCTTGTATTGGCTTACATCTTTATGGTTTTCAAAAGGACAAAATTAAAATTCTAACATTTTTTAGGGGGCCAAATTATAATTTTACCACATTAACTTTAGATTTTATAAATTTTGGGGGGCTAAAGAAGCACTTTCCCATTTTAGGGGGCCAGGGCCCCCACAAGCCCCCTCCCTTCACCCCTGTAAATCGAGAGGGCAATGCGGATTACGAATTCGATTATTTATGGATATCTTATTTGAATTTTCCATATCCGAATATTACAGATTTTGATAATATTCGAATTCTGATATTAAAATTACTATCTACTATAAATTTAGAGTAGATATGAATGACCTCCTTAGATATCCATTATCCGAATCTACATTCCTACACTTGCGTATTCATATTCAGATATTTGATCTGAATCTACTAGTTAGAAAATAAATACTTCTAACAAGGTTTGATGCCAATATCGCATACATATGAAGTCATGCTTTAACCATCAATACTTGCCTTAAACATTTATTATAATTTACAAAAATTACTTAATATTTTACTTTCGATTGTTTACCACTTTTTTATTTTCAATAATTTTAAAATATTTTATTCTCTCAATTATTTTTCAAAGTTAGTAAAGTTATATTATAGATTAGATCAATTCTCATATAATTAGCAAATATATATATTTAAAAACTATAGAAATATATTATTTAATAAATTTAAAAAATAAACACATGAAACCATGTATAATGCACGTGACATAAGATGATCACAAAATTAATTTTCATATATATATATATATATATATCAATACTTTACAATTTTAAAATTTAAACAATAATTATTTTAATTAAATATTCTTAAAACCCCAACTAATTCAAAGAATGTTCTAGTAAATTTTAAGGTGTGTTTATTTCACGGAAAATGTTTTTTTGTATTTTATTGTATTTGTTTCATAGAAAGCAATTTGGTTAATTGAAAATGACTTGCAGGTAAATGGAAAATGAGCCTCTATTCCTATAACTTAACATACCCTTTTGAAAAGCATGAGTCATTACTCAAAAAAGAGCTCATTTATGTGTAATTTTATTTTCATATAAAAATTAAATTGAATCAAGCCTAATATTATTATATAAATACTAAATTTTATTTTAGTTTTTTAAAATATTAAAATATTAATATAAAATATTATAATGTTCAATATTATTAAACATACATATTTAATTATATATATTTAATAATATAATAAATTATTTTAATATATTATTTAATATTACTATTTATTTTTATATTACTTTTTAAAATAATAATTTTAAATAATATTTTAATATATTATTAAAAAAATACCAACAAGTGTTGGGTGCAGTGGTCCCAAAATAATATATTATTGAAAAATATTTATATTATTTTAATTATATATATATATTAAAATTTATAAATATCTAATAATAAATACTTTATAGTATAAAATATTATTAATTTAATTATATCAATATGAGTATTTATTTAAATCATTTTTTGCTTCATTTTTTCCTTCCAACTCTAATGTGTCACTATCACACTCATATATGTAATTTAAATTAAGTTTTAATTAGACACTGTTTATTATTAAATTTATATATGACATTTGTTATTATAAAATATTATTTTATTAATAAAATAAATATTGATTGTCAAAAAAAAATATTACTATAATATTTTGTAAAAAATATATATTTATATTATATTTGTTTCACTAAAAACATCTTTTAAAATAATTTTTGAAAAAATTATTAAATAATAAAAAATATCATATACAAAATCATTTAAATGCCAAAAAGATATTACATTTTCTAAAAATATAATCGATTTTCTAAAAATTATTTTTCAAAAACTATTTTCAGTGTTACCGCCTTAATTTCCTCCCGTTCTCCAATTCCTATGGATAAGCATATTGGGAAGTCCCAAAATATATATTGCCGCTCGGGTTCATGGCAGCTAAATGGCTAAAAATAAGAGATAATTTTGGTTAGGTATGAATAGAAATTTAATTTCCAAATAATTAAGCATTTTAATTTTATTATGGTTGTAGATTGAGTATAGGTATTGTTGCTAATGTAGGAGAATGTGTGTTTGAGTACACTGAAATGTATTATCCTTCTATTTATGAGTTGAGGAGGAATTATGAGTAATTTTAAGCTTTATATAAAAAATATATATATAATTAAAAGATTATTCATAAAAATAAATTAACTATAATTCATTTTAATCAAGAATTGGAATCACATAAAGTTGAAAGAATAAATGGGGCTCTTTTTCCTTTGTTTTACCCCAAGGAAATTCCCTTTAATCTTTCTTTCTTAATTATGAAAACTGAGGTTAGAGAGTTTCCCCTATCCTAAACTCCCTCTATATATAGAACCATACATGCAATAAAAAACAACACAAAATTTTACTTGTTCTTGTGTACTACAAAAACAATGGCATGTTCAATAGATCATCTTTGGAAAGTTACCTCAGCAGGGTGTCCCTTGATAGATGAGCTATGCGGCCGGCAGCTAGCCGAGACGACTCACCGCCGAGCTCCTGATCTGCCAAGAAATCAGGATAATTATCATCATCCAAAACATACAGCTCACCAATACGTTTATCATGGACCTCAAGCTGTCACTGTCATTCAACAGCCTGGTACCGGCCTCTATCATCAAATCCAGACCACCCAAAACCACGAAAGATGGTATGTTTGTCAGGTTTCCCAAAATCCTATATGTATCAATAAGCAGCAATGATGCAGGTGGATACTACGGTGGGATGCTAAAGACTAAACAAAAACAGTACAGGGCTTAGAATTCACTAGATTACTTAGCTTCTTTGTTTGTTTTTGTAAAAATACTACTAGTATTTG
Source organism: Gossypium sturtianum (assembly GCA_025698515.1). NCBI lineage: Eukaryota > Viridiplantae > Streptophyta > Magnoliopsida > Malvales > Malvaceae > Gossypium > Gossypium sturtianum. The sequence continues at coordinate 123,689,619 of CM046952.1, forward strand.
CTAGCCAGTAGCCTAGTTAATAAGACGCATGTTGTTTCACCGAAGCTTTTAGCTGCTTTCAAAATAAGCTATGGTTTGTGTAAGAATATATATGGAGCTAGGTTTAAGTTGTATTTTTTCTTTGGCTTTTATAATCTGTACTTATGTTGATAACTTTCCTGTATTACAAGTTTATGCTTGTCTCACATGTATGAGTAACTTGGCTTTCACGCAAACATTGCATTCAAAACTCTTCCAACTTCCGTAATTTCATTTTCCAATATAAGTTAAGTTTTAATTACTACTAACTTCCTTAAAATGTAATGCATTCAGAATTTTTTTTTAGCTTTGTTAAGTTTGTATTGATTTATGGGAATTTAAAAGATGGCATGGTGTATGAATATGATTGGAGGTCAAATCAATGGAAATAAGTTATAAATTTTATGGAGTCCTCCAGAAGGGGTGGTTGTGGAGCTTTGCAGGGTTGTGTAGGCTGCTTTAGGAGTTCTGAATGTGGACAGGCTATATGGTGATGTATGTAATTGCTGATTCCTTTGCAAACCCAAAGATTTGTTAGGATATGTTGTAGGCGTATTGGTTAGTAAGGTTGTAGGTACCTGTAGTGGTGATGAATGTGGTGCTTTTGTTTTGTATTTTCATGCATTTAACTATTTTGGCTTAGCAAGAAAAAAATTATTTTAAATGTTAATTAGTTTTAAGTAAAAAAATAATTAAAACTTTTAGAAAATTCAAAAACTATACATTTGAATTTTTTTTAATTTTATACCAATAAATATTTGGTGTAATATTAAAACATATTGTACTTTTAAAGAAAGAATAAAGTTGAAATCTTAAAAACGACATTATTAAAAGTACAAAAACAAATTCAAAAAATATCAAAATAAAAATAGCTCGTCTGATTTCTTGAAAGATTCCTTCAAGAAGTAATGATGAAATAGAAAAAGAATTATAAGAGATTATTAGAGGATGACTAAAAGGTGATGAGAATCTCACATCACTTTTCAAAATGAAAGTGTCTTCTTCCACAAGAAGAACAAAATTTCTGGTTACCAAAAGGCCTTTTTTTCAATCTTACCAATGCTTTGGGGAAGTAATAAAAATAAAAAGAGTGAGTTTTGAGAATGAGAAAGGGCATCACTTTCAAATGAATTAATCAGTATATAGGCAGTCCAAGAGTAAATTCATTGGAAATAATAATATTAATATAACTTAAGCTCAATGTCTATAATATTCTAAATTTGTTATTAAGTGATGTTATTTGTTAATTTTCTATTCCATCTTGAAATATTTGGTTGTGAGAGATGTTGCTAACATGTTGAAACACTTTGTAACACTAAGGAATAAACTTAAAACAACGAAATGCATAAATACAATAAATGTTTGGAAATTGGAATTTAAATTTAGTTTTTAGTTTTGAAATTTATCATTTACTTATTTTTAAATTAATTAAAATATTTGAAATTCAAAATTTTAAATTAATTCAAATTTATTGCCTCAATAATTTAAATTTAGATTTGGATTTGAACTCATTCTAAGTCTTAAAAATATTTTTTAAAAATTTTATTATTTAAGAAGATTTTTAATATGGTTGTTTGAACCAGACTGGACCAACTGGTTAGATCAGGAATGGGTCAAACCAGTTGAATCAGAAACAGTGGTCCGATTGGTTTGCTTACCAATCCAGTTCTGAAAACTTTGAGCTTCGTTGATGATATATTATAAGTAAAATTATTTATTTATTATTTGGGTTTTGAAGGTAGTGTGAAAGAAAAGAGAAAAAAAATGTTTTCATATCTTTTAATCAATCTTATATTTTGAAAATTCCAAGTTTTAATATAGATTTTAAACTCTAAATTTTAATTATTATGAAATTGGACTTGGATTTCTCAAAATTCAAATCTAATTTTGGTAAAGTATCATGGAGGCCTCTGTACTAGGAATCGGATTGTATTCAGTCCCCTTTACTTAAAAAATGGACAAATCGATCTATGTATATTAGATCAAAGAGCAAACGGATCCTTCTATTAAAAAGTTTATCAATTTCTAATGTTAAAAACTGGTCACTGTACATCAGCATGAGGTACTATGGTTATTTTGTTAGCCATGTTAGTTTTTAAAGGTACAAATAGATGAATTTTTTAATAAAAAAAATAATTTGCTCTTTGATTTAATCTATAAAAATTAATTTATCCATTTTTTTTAACTAGTTTTTATACTCCTCTCATTATCTCTACTAAAAGCAAACTCTTGTGGAAGAAGGCATAGAATATTCTATTGAAACTCTAATGAGAAAAAAAAATTAATAGGATCGGAATTAAATTGTATATTTTTATAATAGTAAAAATATAATTTTATTATTTTAATAGCTTATATTTTTATAGTTTTCAAAAAAATTAAATCAAATTTTATTATTTTGCGAGAACAAAGTACAATTTTATTATAACTAACTAAAAATTTTATAAATTATAAAAAAATTTAAAAAAAAAAATTGGCTCGGATCCCTGTCACCCCTGCTCCGCCCCTTTCACCTCATTCATCTCTTAGATAACATCATTCCATCTGTGAGAATATCACATGGCACTTTATCCCACTTCATTCATTTATGCATTATTTATTCAAACAAAAGTAAGAGATTGTCTTGTTTCTTGCCACTTTTCAACATTATAGCTTTGCCTAATCTCTATGGAGATAAGCCAGAATATTTCTGCCTCATCAACTATCATCATTTTTATCCAACATTGTGTATATTTAGATACATATATGGTAGCTTTGTTCATTTTATGATTTTCTCACATAAAAATTTGTTTGTTTTAAGTTTATTTTTTTTTCTTTTAAAATATGTGATATCATTAAATTATAATATATTAAATTTATTTCCTGATTTTATAAAAAATATAATTATGAAATGACTCATTGTATTAAAATGTTGCAACATGATATTAAACAATATACTTCAAATAGAAACACACAAATACAAAAAATATTTACACAATTCAATAAAAAAATTCCAAAGATGAATCTATTAGAAGAGTTATGGTACATGCTTTTATATAAGTTCAACCAATTCAAAAACTATTGTAACCTTAATCTCATACATTTAAAGTGAACTCACTCTTTCTACTAATAACTGGTTGACTACTCACGAAAAACAACTAAAGCTTTTCTTATTTGCATAGAAAGAAATGATCCTCAAGGAACTGATTCGTGCTCTCTACCTTCACACCAAATAATGAAGGATGGACATTCTTTATATATTCTCTTAGTGCAACTCTTCCTAATTAAATTTTTGGGTCAAACTGATAAAAGTGACAATATTATTAGGAGCAACAATTTCAAATTTAATTATGGATTCATTGACTACATCAAGTAATCACTACTTTTATACTTGAGTAGAAAGTTAGAATTGAGATTGTTAGTTTAGTGGTTAGTCTTTGGCCTTAGTTCATTAATTTGTTCCTTGTTAATCACACCAGTAATTGCGAGCTTTGTTAGATAGATGATTGTTGAACTAAATGAAAAGTAATATTTGTAACACATGAAAAGTTTCAATAAGACACATAGTACTATTCTAATATCGGATATAGAGAATTTACAAGAAAAATTAGAAAATCAATTAGATAAAGAATCCTTATGAAAGTAAAGTTGATTTTAGATATGGGAATCAATGAAAAGAATTTTAAAAGTGAGAATGTAGCAAAAGGATTAAATTACAAATTTTGAAATGTTTGAGGACTAAAGTATAAATTTGACCCAAAAAATATGATTTATCATTGATCATTTGACGTGTAAATGAGTTGAAATATGTATTGTTGTGATGGAAATTTGTAACGCCCTGATTTTTTTTTCCTGTTTCTGTAAATATTTGACACAAAATATGTATTTGCTTCAGTGATTAAGTGTTCTGGCTGTGTGTGAGAGGTCTTGGGTTCAAGTCTCCCTTTTGCCAAATTTTGTTATTCTTCTAATCCTAGCCTTACCCTTATTGAGTGGGCTTATATAAAATTGTTTGTTAATCTATTTTAGAATGAGTCTGCTGGTTCGAGTGGTAAGGAAGTTAGTGTGTTGGAGGTCCTGTGTTCGAATCCATGCGCAAGCGTGGATGTTAATTTTTGCTTGGTTGTTTGATAGAGTTTCAGTAGAGCTAAAATTCTGAGGGAGTTATGAGTTATGAGTTATGAGTTAGTGGGTTAGTGGGAGAAAAATAGGGGATTATGTGGGCATATCTTTTATTTTTCTTTTTTTTCAAATTTTAATTAATTTTTCTCTTCTTCCAAAATTTGACATCGGTTTCTGCTTCCTCTCCACTTTTCTGTCAATTTCATCTTTTGTTCCTCCTCTGTTTGGCTTAATCCTTGTTCTTCCATTCCCTTCAATTTTTATTCACTCTTACTGTTCTTCGCGTGGTTTCGGTAAGCCTCTCAATTCTTTTTCGTTGTAGTAGCGTAACGATAGTTGTAGGGAATCTGAATTCTTTGAACGGATGTGTAGGTGAAGGCGGTGAATCTGTGGTTTTCGCTTCAACGGTTTAACTTTCGCGTGCAGTCCTTTTGCGGTGGTAAGTGTGGAACGTTGCTCGATTTAGTTTTGTTTATTTCGTAAATCATTTATTAATAGGGCTTTGGGATTCTGTTTTTAGGTGCTGGTGGTCTCGGGGCTGGTATCGCATCAAAATCGTAACAGGTGTATTCCTAAAACGCAAAAAATCGAGCTTCGGCGAAAGTCAAAAAAACCATTCTGTCGATGCCACACGGACGTGTGCCTAGCCGTGTGGTTGGCTGTGTACGAGACATGGTCGTGTGTTTGAAGAGGGCATGGCCGTGCGCAAGACACGGCCGTGTGGTGGTGTGGGTGTGGTTGTGTGGGCCACACATGCATGCCACACAGGCGTGTGAAATTTGGATCAAGTCGTGTGGGATTTGGATCAGGCTGTATGGGCCACACGGGCGTGTGGGCCCATAATTTTAAAATTTTCCCTAGGGTCACACGGTTCGTTCTGATCGGCTGTGGGCCTACCGTAGGGTCGATAAGGGTTAACTGTAATAGCCCAGTTTAGGCCCTAGTCAGAATAGTGGTTTCGGGACCACAAATCTGAGTCTAAAAAATATTTTAATATTATTTTCTGAGTCTACAGCATGTGAATTGGTATGTGTGAAATTTTCGTGATTTAATTTGATCGTTTGTGTGCTTAATTTACAAAAAGGACTAAATTATAGAAAATGCAAATGTAGCCTTCTATTTAATAACGTGTCGAATTGACATAGTATATTAAATGTGAGGTCCTTATATTGTAAATGGACCATTGAATTTATGAATGGACATATATGCCAAGGGTTAGTGGATTTTAAATGTGTTTAATAAGGCTATTTTGGTAAATGATGAATTAATATTTATTAATTAAACAAAACATGATTTTTTGCTTCATCTTTTCATCATTTTGCCGAAAATCAAAAAGAAAACAAGGGTTCAAAGCTTCCAGATATTCGTCCTTGTTCAAGCTTAATCAAGGTATGAGTTTTGTCCGGTTCTTGATGATTTTTACGTTTTTGTGATCGTTGTTAAGTATTCTAGCTAGCCCATGTCATGATTTTTGAAATTGTTAGTGATTTTGAAAAGTCCCATTGATGAATTTGTGAGTTTAATGATGTTAATTGATGAATTATGAAAGATATGTGTTGGGTTTACATGTTTTGTATTGTGATTTTTGATTAATTTAATTATTGTGGACTAAATTATGAAAATGAGAAATTGATGGGCTAAAATGTGAAATAAATGAAATATGTGGATTTGTATGAGTTAAAGGAATATTCGTCCATGCTATGATATTGTTAAATTATGTGTATTTTGTGATTTTATGAAATATGGACTAAAATGTCAAAATGTGAAATTGGAAGGGCTAATTTGTAAAATGCCCTAAATATGTGTATATGAATTGAATTGAATGATTTGGTGAATAAAATAGTTAAATTTGAATGTGTATAGATCAAGAACCAAAGAAAACGAAATTAGATCGGGGGAAATCGAAAGTAGTTGAATAGCCGTTCGTTTCCGTTCTTTTCTGTACGAGGTAAGTCGATATACAAATAAATGTGTTTGAATTGAATTATTATTGCTTATATGTGAATGAATTGTGATATATGGCTATTGAGTTGAATATATGGAATCCGAGAAAGTTTCGATAATGTGACGACGTCCGAAAAGTCCCGTACGAACCTTAGGAAATAGTTAGGATACGTATGTCATGACATAGGATTTCGTGATATTATTTCGTGTAAGACCACGCCTGGGACGTTGGCAGCGATTTGAGATATCGTGTAAGGCCGTGTATGCGGGACATCGCATCGATTAGAGATTACGTGTAAGACCATGTCTGGGACATAGGCATCGTATATGATTTCGTGTAAGACCCTGTCTGGGACAATGGCATCGATATTTGATTACATGTAAGACCACGTCTGGGACGGTGGCATTGTACGAGCTTTTTGAGCTATCCGAATAACATATTTGATTCCGAACGGTTCAACGGGCATTCCGAGAAATGAATGAGTATACGAATGCGCATTCGAATTCTGGTACGTATGTATGTATATGAAATTTGGCAATGAAAGGTATGTATGTATATGATCTTTTGATATGTGAGCTACATTACATGATATGTGATTTTGAGCAAGTGAACATGATCGATTGAGATATAAGAGAAATATAACTTGTGATTGTGTTATGCCATGAACCATATGTATGAAATGGTTTATAATTGTTCTATGTGATAAGTTTATTTGTATATGGCTTACTAAGCTTTTGAAAGCTTACTTTGTATGTGTTTGCATTGTTTTATAAATTATCGAAGCTACTGGGAGCTCGGGGATCGTCGGGGATCATCACCACACTATCGAACTATATTTGGTACCTTTTGAAAATGTACATATTGAAGTATGGCATGTATAGGCTAGAAATGTTAAGATATGTTTTGGGACATGTATATCTAGCCATGTGATATGGCTTGGTTAGGTTTGATTTTATGAACGAATTTTGGGTATGTATTATGTGTTATGAAATGGTATATTTTGAGGTTTATATGTGGTCAAGGGAAAAGGTCAATTTGATATGTTTTGATGTGAATGAATTTTAATGTTTTGGTTATGTTAGTGAAATGTTTGTGATATGATCTGATATGTCCGGTAATGCCTCTTAACCTTAGTCCGACGATGGATACGGGTTAGGGGTGTTACAATTTGTTGGTATCAGAGCTACGGTTTAGTCGAATCTAGGACTAACGTAGCGTATATGAGTCTAGCTATACATGCCATATATTTGAACTGCGATAGTGTGATGAATGCTGACAAATAAAATGTGTTTTTTGTATAGTAAATAGATCCCGAACAAGCTGTAGCTGACGATGTTGAAAGTAATGCACCTGCTCCCGCTCAAGGGACAGCGCCGTTTGATTCTAGACCGGTTACTAGCGGTTAGGAAGGAGAGGCTAAACAAGCCTTCTTCCAAATGATGAATGAGTAGTTCACTCAGTATGTTAGAGCAAATCCGGCAGTTCCTCAACCTCCGCCCCCGCAAGTTTCCGTAGCTTCCCAAGTTATAGATCCGATTCCTCTGAATAAACCTCCGGTTGATAAGATTAGAAAATATAGGGCTGAAGAATTCCGTACTACTACTGATGATGATGCTGAGAGAGCCGAGTTCTGGCTTAAGAATACGATTCGGGTATTTGATGAGTTGTCATGTACCCTTGATGAATATGTTAAATGTGTCATTTCTTTGTTGAGAGATACAGCTTACCAATGGTGGAAAACTCTGACTTCTGTTGTTCCAAGAGAATGAATTACCTGGGACTTCTTCCAGACTGAATTCCGAAAGAAATACATCAGTGAGAGATTTATAGATCAGAAACGCAAAGAGTTTCTTGAATTGAAATAAGTCGTATGTCTGCATTATGAGAATCACGAGTGAGAATTTGTGAGACTGAGCCAGTATGCACGAGAATGTGTCTCGACTGAGGCAATAATGTGTAAAAGGTTCGAAGACGACTTGAATGAAGATATCCGTTTGTTAGTCGGAGTTCTAGAAATAAAAGAATTCGTTGTGCTTGTTAATCGAGCGTGTAAAGCTAAAGAACTCGGGAAAGAGAAAAGAAAAACTGATTCAGAAGCTACAGAGGTGCGGAAACGAACAATGAGTAAGTCATATCAGTCGGCATCAAAGAAATTCTAAGATGATTATAGTCGTTCAAAGGCTAATGTAGGACATTAGAGTAGAAATCGTGCAAGATCACATTCGAGCTTCGAAGCTCCAGCTACTTCGATTGCAAGTGTTGGAAATGTCAGATCTGAGCGACCCGAATGTAGACATTATGGTAAAAGACATCCGGGCTATTGTCGATTAAATGATCGAGCTTGTTTCAAATGTAGATCTTTATATCACTTTATCCAAGACTGTCTCGAGTCTGTTGAGCAAGAGATTGTACAGAATCTGAAGTCAAATAACGCTTCAGCTAGGGGTAGACCTCCCAGAAACACGGGAAATGTGAGTGGTAGCCAGAGAGTTACGAAAGATACAGCTACGAGATCTGAGGCGAGAGCACCTGCCAGAGCTTATGCTATTCGCACTCGCGAAGAAGCTTCGTCTCCAGACGTCATTACCGGTACTTTTATTCTTTATGATACTTCTGTGATCGCATTGATAGATCCAGGGTCTACTCATTCATATATATGCATGAACTTAGTATCCAGTAAGACTTTGCCTATAGAGTCTACTGAATTTGTAATTAGAGTATCGAACCCCTTAGGCAAGTGTGTTCTGGTTGACAAAGTGTGCAAGAATTATTCGTTGATGTTTCGAGATATCTGTTTCCCGGCTGATCTAATGTTATTACCCTTTGATGAGTTTGATATAATCCCGGGTATGAATTGGCTAACATTGCATGATGCTATTGTGAATTGCAAATGGAAGACTATTAATTTGAGATGTCAAAATGATGAAATAATACGGATTGAGTCCAGTGATTTAAATGGGTTACCGGCCGTAACATCTTCGATGAAAGCTCTGAATTATGTGAAAAAGGGATGTGAAGCTCATCTTGCGTATGTGATTGATACGAAAAGGTCAGAAAAGAAAGTTGAATCTATGCCAGTTGTTTGTGAGTTTCCTAACGTATTTCTTGAAGAATTACCGGGATTACCTCCGATACGAGAAGTTGAGTTTGGCATTGAGTTAGTGCTGGGGACGACCCCTATTTCAATAGCTCTGTATAGAATGGCTCCAACTAAATTGAAAGAATTGAAGTGTCAGTTGCAAGAATTGACAGACAGAGGTTTCGCACGACCGAGCTTTTCTCCTTGGGGTGCTCCCGTTCTGTTTGTGAAAAAGAAAGATGGCACGATGAGAATGTGCATTAATTACCGTCAGTTAAACAAAGTGACTATTAAGAAAAAATATCCTCTGCCCAGAATCGATGATTTGTTCAATCAGTTGAAATGAGCTACTGTGTTTTGAAAGATAGATCTGAGATCGGGATACTATCAGTTGCGAGTAAAAGATTCAGACATTCCGAAAACTGCTTTCAGAACGAGGTACGGGCATTATGAATTTTTAGTTATGCCTTTCGGACTAACAAATGCTCCTGCTGTCTTTATGGACTTGATGAACAAAATTTTCAGACCGTATTTAGATCGATTTTTTGTTGTATTCATTGACGACATTTTGATTTATTCGCGTGATTAAATTGAGCATGTCGAACATTTGAGAATTGTGCTACAAACTCTGCGTGATAAGCAATTGTATGCAAAGTTTAGTAAATGTGAGTTTTGGTTGCGCGAAGTTGGCTTTTGGGGGCATATTGTGTCAGCATCCGGTATACGAGTTGATCCGAGCAAGATTTTAGCTATTTTAGAGTGGAAGCCTCCAAAAAATATGTCTGAAATCTGTAGTTTTCTGGGACATGCTGGTTATTACCGATAGTTCGTAAAAGGCTTTTCGATGATTGAAACTCCGTTGACGAGATTGCTTCAGAAAGATGTGAAATTCGAATGGTCTGAAAAGTGTCAGAAAAGCTTTGATTAGTTGAAAGCCCTTTTGACTGAAGCTCCAGTTTTGGTACAGCCAAAATCGGGTAAAGAGTTCGTAATTTTTAGTGATGCTTCGTTAAACGGTCTGGGTTGCGTCTTGATGCAGGAAGGCAAAGTTATAGCTTATGCCTCGAGAAAATTGAAACCGCATGAAAAGAATTATCCGACGCACGACCTTGAGTTAGCTGCGATCGTGTTTGCTCTAAAAATTTGGCACAACTATCTTTTCGGTGAGAAATGTCATGTGTTTTCAGATCATAAAAGTCTGAAATATTTGATGACTCAGAAAGACTTGAATCTGCGACAGAGAAGATGGGTAGAACTGTTAAAAGACTACGAGCTTGTGATTGATTATCATCCGGGAAAAGCAAATGTTGTTGCTGATGCTTTCAGTCAGAAATCGTTGTTTGCCTTACTTGCGATGAATGCTCATTTAGTTCTGTTTGATGATGGTTTGGTTTTAGCTGAATTGAAAGCGAGGCCATTGTTCTTACAGCAAATTTGTGATGCCCAAAAAGTTGACAATGAAATGCTAGCGAAACGAGCTCAGTGTGATTTGAACTCTGATTCAGAATTTCAAGTTGATGATGATGATTGTCTGAGATTCCGAGATCGGATTTGTGTTCCGAGAAATCCAGAGTTGATTCAGTTTATTTTGAAAGAAGCTCATAGCAGTCGCTTATCGGTTCATCCGGGAAGTACAAAGATGTATAATGATTTGAAACAACTTTACTGGTGGCCTGGAATGAAAAGAGATATCTCTGATTTTGTTTCGAAATGTTTGATCTGTCAGAAAGTTAAAGTTGAACATCAGGTGTCATCCGGTTTGTTACAACTGATTATGATTCTCGAGTGGAAATGGAATAGAGTGACGATGGATTTTGTTTCCAGTTTGCCTTTAACTCCAAAGAAGAAAGATGCAATCTGGGTTATAGTTGATAGATTGACAAAATCAGCTCATTTTATTCCGGTGAAAACGGATTATTCGCTTGATAAGTTAGCTGAGTTATACATTTCTGATATTGTGAGATTGCATGGGGTGCCACTATCTATTATGTCTGACAGAGATCAGAGGTTTACTTCACGGTTTTAGAAGAAACTGCAAGAAACTTTAGGTACAAAATTGCACTTCAGTACTGCTTTTCACCCGCAGACGGATGGTCAATTCGAGCGGATTATTCAGATACTCGAGGATATGTTGAGATGTTGTATTCTTGAGTTTGAAGGTACGTGGGAACAGTATTTGCCATTGATTGAATTCGCGTGTAATAATAGTTTTCAATCGAGCATTAAAATGGCACCGTACAAAGCCTTGTATGGTAGGAAATGCCGAACACCTCTGTACTGGTCTGAACTTAGTGAAAATAAAATTCATGGGGTTGATTTGATTAAAAAGACTTAACAGAAAGTAAAAGTGATACGAAATAGTTCGGCGATTATCGATCGATGAAATCATACGCAGATTTGAAACGAAAAGATATTGAATTTGAGATCGGTGATAAAGTATTTTTGAAAGTGTCTCCGTGGAAGAAAATACTTCGATTCGGCAGAAAAGGCAAATTGAGTCTGAGATTCATCAGGTCGTATGAGATTATCGAGCGTATTGGGCCGGTTGCTTATAGACTATTGTTACCATCTGAGTTAGAAAAGATCCATAATGTGTCTTATGTATCGATGCTTCGACGATACAGATCCGATCCCTCGCATGTGATTTCTCCGTCTGAGATAAAGATTCAGTCTGATATGACTTATGAAGAAGAACCGATCCGTACCTTAGCTCGCGAGGTTAAACAATTGAGAAATAAGAAAATTCCATTAGTAAAAGTATTATGGCGTCGACACGGAGTCGAAGAAGCTACATGGGAGCCCGAAAATGCTATGAGACAGCAATATCTGAATATGTTCAACGGTAAGATTTTCGGGGACGAAAATCCCTAAGGGGGGAGAGTTGTAACAGCCCGATTTAAACCCTAGTCAGAATAGTAGTTTCGGGACCACAAATCCGAGTCTAAAAAATATTTTAATATTATTTTCTAAGTCTACAGCATGTGAATTGGTATGTGTGAAATTTTCGTGATTAAATTTGATCGTTTGTTTGCTTAATTTGCAAAAAGGACTAAATTGTAGAAAATGCAAAAGTAGCCTTCTATTTAATAAAGTGCCGAATTGACATAGTATATTAAATGTGAGGTCCTTATGTTGTAAATGGACCATTGAATTTATGAATGGACATATATGCCAAGGGTTAGTGAATTTTAAATGTGTTTAATAAGGCTATTTTGGTAAATGATGAATTAATGTTTATTAATTAAACAAAACATGATTTTTGCCTCATCTTTTCATCATTTTGCCGAAAATCAAAAAGAAAACAAGGGTTCAAAGCTTCCAGATATTCGGCCTTGTTCAAGCTTAATCAAGGTATGAGTTTTGTTCGGTTCTTGATGATTTTTACATTTTTGTGATCGTTGTTAAGTATTCTAGCTAGCCCATGTCATGACTTTTGAAATTGTTAGTGATTTTGAAAAGTCCCATTGATGAATTTGTGAGTTTAATGATGCTAATTGATGAATTATGAAAGATATGTGTTGGGTTTACATGTTTTGTATTGTGATTTTTGATGAATTTAATTATTGTGGACTAAATTATGAAAATGAGAAATTGAGGGGCTAAAATGTGAAATAAATGAAATATGTAGGCTTATATGAGCTAAAAGAATATTCGGCCAAGCTATGATATTGTTAAATTATGTGTATTTTGTGATTTTATGAAATAGGGACTAAAATGTCAAAATGTGAAAATGTGAGGGCTAATTTGTAAAATGCCCTAAATATGTGTATATGGATTGAATTGAATGATTTGGTGAATAAAAGAGTTAAATTTGAATGTGTATAGATCAAGAACCAAAGAAAACGGAATTAGATTGGGGAAAATCGAAAGTAGTTGAATAGCTGTTCGTTTTCGTTCTTTCCCGTACGAGCTAAGTCGGTATACAAATAAATGTGTTTGAATTGAATTATTATTGCTTATATGTGAATGAATTGTGATATATGGCTATTGAGTTGAATATGTGGAATCCGGGAAAGTTTCGATAATGTGACGACGTCCGAAAAATCCCGTACGAACCTTAGGAAATAGTTAGGATACGTATGTCATGACATAGGATTCCGTGATATTATTTCGTGTAAGACCACGTCTGGGACGTTGGCAACGATTTGAGATATCGTGTAAGACCGTGTCTGGGACACTGGCATCGATTAGAGATTACGTGTAAGACCATGTTTGGGACATAGGCATCGTATATGATTTCGTGTAAGACCCTGTCTGGGACAGTGGCATCGATATTTGATTACATGTAAGACCACTTCTGGGACATTGGCATTGTACGAGCTTTCCGAGCTATCCGAATAACCTGTTTGATTCCGAACGGTTCAACGGGCATTCAGAGAAATGAATGAGTATACGAATGCGCATCCGAATTTCGGTATGTATGTATATGAAATTTGGCAATGAAAGGTATGTATGTATATGATCATTTGATATGTGAGCTACATTACATGATATGTGATTATGAGCAAGTGAACATGATCAATTGAGATATAAGAGAAATATAACTTGTGATTGTGTTATGCCATGAACCATATGTATGAAATGGTTTATAATTGTTCTATGTGATAAGTTTATTTGTATATGGCTTACTAAGCTTTTGAAAGCTTACTTTGTGTGTGTTTGCATTGTTTTATAGATTATCGAAGCTACTGGGAGCTCAGGGATCGTCGGGGATCATCACCACACTACCGAACTATATTTGGTGCCTTTTGAAAATGTACATATTGAAGTATGGCATGTATAGGCTAGAAATGTTAAGATATGTTTTGGGACATGTATATCTAGCCATGTGATATGGCTTGGTTAGGTTTGATTTTATGAACGAATTTTGGGTATGTATTATGTGTTATGAAATGGTATATTTTGATGTTTATATGTGGTCAAGGGAAAATGTCAATATGATATGTTTTGATGTGAATGAATTTGAATGTTTTGGTTATGTTAGTGAAATGTTTGTGATATGATCCGATATGTCCAGTAATGCCTCTTAACCTTAGTCCGATGACGGATACGGGTTAGGGGTGTTACACTAACCAAACCCTAAATTATGTGATCTGATATTCTGATAGTCTGCCTTGTGTAGGGTACCAATATGTATATCTGCTCTGTTTAAGTAAATATATACTATCTGAATATGAGCATGTTATGCATGATATTACTGTATCTGTTATTCTGCATCTGTGACTAGGGTGGGTTTTGTATATGTGGAGGAAATGATCTGTACGGCGACAATTCGCCTATATTCTGGCAGCTTGACTTCATATTATCTGTAATGTGTCGCAGCGACACTATATGGTGTGTAGGGATGGGTGGGTGTTTTTAACCACACATGGTGTGATGGGATGGTCGGATATGGTGTGTAGGGGATGGGGGTAGGATTCTTCATATATGTACTGCTTAACTGATTCTGTTATCTGTATCTGAAATGGACATAAGTCTGATTCTGTATCTGACTGTATATGAGATTTTTGTATGTATTGCATGTCTATTTTCGTTGGGTTACACACTGAGTTTACAAAAACTCACATATGTTTGTCTGTTCTGTTCAGGTAATCCACGGACTTAGGCGGATCAGTGTGACGGAGCCTCCCGGTGACCACGAGTTCATAACTGTTTAAGATTATGATTTTTATTTATTTAATTAAGGATTATTTTCTGGGAGTTTTGTAATTTATGGACTCTCCGGACTATTTGATTTTATTTTGGGTTTTGGATTTTTTACTTGACTTTTTATTTGCGACTGTTGGTTAAAAATATGGTTTTTACTAAAACAATGGCTTTCTGAAAATACGAACGGGATTATTAAATATAACGATTTCTAAGACTTCCGCTATAAATTATGTTTCGAAAATGGATTGTTTAAATAACGCTTTCAGTAATAGTTTTTAACGAATAAAGTTTACAAAGCTTTATCGAAATAACTCTATTTTCAAAACCCTTCTTTTTGACATCTCCAGATTCGGCAATAACGTCTAGGCCGGGTTTGGGGTGTTACAAAATCACTTTTATCAAATTGAAAAGATTAGAAAGTTTAATGATTAAATAATAAATTTTCTATCGGAAAGAGACTAAGAGTGTAATTTTTATCATTCAAAGATTTTTATTAAGAGTTAAATGTGAATTATGGTATTTGAATTTAATAGGTACTAATTTTTGTGAAGAAATCGGGCACAAAAAAAGTAAAATAGTAATTTTATCCATGAATATTTTGGTCTTTTGTCAAGAATTAAATTTTGAAAATATTACTTAAATGAGATATTGGATTACTGAAAGAAGAAAGTGGATCACAATTTTTAAGACTTTAAACATGAAATTTTTGGGTTTGAGCCTTTGGCCCACTTTGAGTATTTTTAAAAGGAAAAGAAGAGATGGAATCGGCTCCCATCATCATATTGTAGTCGGCCAGCCCCTCCCATGGGGACTCTCTTCTTGTCTTATTTTTCTTGCTTTTTCTTGAAATTTTTCAAAAACTCAACACTCAAATTTTGAAATTTTGTTAAAAATCACTTGAAAAAATACTTTTAAAACTCACTTTCACCTTTAAATACATTATTTTCAATCTAGAATTCGGATGAGTTTAATAAAAATAGTTGAAATTAAAGAGAGAAAACTTCAACAAAATTAATCGGTTAACAATAAAAGATTTAAAATTTTATTAATTATGAACTAATTCGGTTGATGACGAAACTAACCTTAATCGAAATTTATTGTTATTCATTAGTTGTGATGTTGTTGAGTTTTTTACCTTGTTTTTAGACTTTTAGTAGGTTTCAATTAGATAATGAATGTTATTAATATTTTAATTAAGATAAAATAAGACTTTAGTCATATCTTCAATAAGGTTATTATTTGACTTGTTTAAATCTTTTAAAGTTAAATCGAATAAATTTATTCGATTCGACTCAAATTTTTATTTCATTTTTAAGAAAAAATTCAAAACAAATCAAGAAAATAAAATACTACTTTAAAAATTTTCACTCGATTTTATCAAGCTTCACCCTTCATGTTCGATTTCTTCCTATGACTTTGCATTTCCCGTACTGCTCCTCTAACTGATCCAAGCAACATGCAGTTGGTATCGAGGTATAGTTTTTAGTTTATATTTAGGGTGAGTGTAGGAGTGACATGACTATATTTAACTCTTTTTTTTCGATAGATTTAAAAAGGGCATAATGAATTAATTTAATTTTTAAAGAAGAGTTAAATGATACTTGAAGTTATAAAATAACAGTTATAAATGAAAAGAAAAACTTCTATTAAACATTTATAGCTAAACGGTCACAAAAGAGCATAGAAAATTAAGTATATGTTTGGTCAACTTCTATATCACCATGACATTATAAGTACCAAAATACCAATGCTATGAAAATCTCACATTTAACTTCACCTATAGGAACATGATGGCATTTAGTTTGAGAAACATAATAGCTTTTTTAGCATTGTTTCATGCAAGTATTGTGGTGGCAACATTGCCTTCTTGCCAAACCTGTGGCTCACCTGAACCATCTCCTCCAGCACCTGAACCCGAAGCTTTTCCACCTGAACCGGAAGTACCCGAACCTTATCCCCCTGAACTGGCTCCATATCCGGAACCTGATCAGTCTCCGGAACCAAGTGAGGCACCAACTGATGATGATGGTGTTTTTGATGTCACCAACTATGGAGCGGTGGCTGATGGTGGGACCGAATGTAGCTCGGTTCGTGCTTCTTAGCCGCCGTGTTTTAATTTGAACTGTAATTTTATTTATGTCATTAATTTCTGCATTGGAATCCTAGTTATGATGCTTAATTTCATTCTTCTTATTGGGTGTAAAGGCATTCTCTGCAGCATGGCATGCAGCATGTGATTATCCGGGGAACTCTACCATTTACATACCAAAAGGAACATTCTTGGTCGGTCCGATCTCATTTCGTGGCCCCTGCTATAACGATAGATCGCCTAACGTCGAGATCAGGGGAACATTATTTGCTCTAAGTAGCCTTAGTTCATTCAAGTCCTCCTATTGGATTTCATTCAAAAACCTCCAAGGGCTCACTCTTATTGGGGGACCCGAATACGGCAAACTCGATGGTCAAGGAGCCGTAGAGGCCTGGAAAGAGCCTAGCTGTGAGAAATCAGCAAGATGTAAGAAATTAATCACAGTAAGTTCCATTACAAGTTAACTAAAAGTTCAACTTTGTTTATTCAAGTAATCCAATTTCATTGAACTTTTTTCATTACTTAATGTTATGCAGTCAATAGATTTTATAAATGTTTCACATGCAACCATCAGCAATATCACATTGTCAAACAGCAAGGGCTTCCACTTAGGTCTGCATGGAAGCAAGAACATTAAAATCTACAATGTCAAAATTATTGCTCCTGAGGATAGCCCAAACACCGATGGCATCCATGTCAGTAACTCCTCTAACATTAGCATTTTCTCTTCGACAATCGGAGTCGGTGATGATTGTGTCTCCATAGGACCCGGTAGCAAGAATGTCTCGGTTTCCAACATCCGATGCGGTCCAGGCCATGGAATAAGGTAGCCTGTATATACAAAACACTAACAAGTTTGATTCATAAAAACTTTCATATAACTAGTGCAAAAATGACTTAGTGTGGGCAGCCTTGGCAAGTATAAAAACGAGAAGGATGTGGTCGGGATCAACGTTCGAAACTGCACGATAAATGGCACAGAAAACGGTATTCGGATGAAGACATGGCCCGGAGACCGTCCAAGCAATGCTTACAACATGACATTTGAAGACATTGTGATGGTCAATGTCTCCAACCCGATAATCATAGACCAAGAATATTGTCCCTCACATAAATGCAAGAGTAATGAAGTAAATAACTAATCTTAGTTTCACTTAAAAGAAAAAGAAAAAACAATGGATGGATTCATTGTGTTTGTTCCTGGAATTGCAGCCTTCAATGGTGAAGCTTAAAGACATATTCATAAAGAACATCAATGGCACCTACAGCACCAAATCTGCAGTAATCTTTCTGTGCAGCCCAGAGGCTCCTTGTGAAAACGTTCAGCTCGTTAACATAAATCTCAACTATTTAGTGCCCAACAGTCCTCGCCAAGGTCGCTTGAACATTAAGGGGTTTCTTAATGGCTTACAAGTTATTAATTCTAGGTTTTAGGTGGGAGTGAGAGTTGAGTATCCGGTTTAATGGAATTGACTCAACCATTTAATTCGATTCACAATAAAAATTTTGAAACTTTGTGGATTATGAACTAATTTGGTTGATGATGAAACTAACCTTATTGGAAATTTGTTGTTATTGATTAGTTGTAATGTCGTTTACTTTTTATACCTTGTTTTTACACTTTTTAGTAGGTTTCAATGAGATAATGAATGTAATTAACATCGTCTCCACTTTGTTTTGCTACTTAATTACATCTTTAAAATTTTGAATTTCAGTCAACCTTAAAATGTACTAGTATATTGGTAACACATGTGTACGTGTGGGAATCAAATTCTATCATTCAAATGTGTGTGAAAATTAATTTGATATAATAAAACAAAAATAATAATTTTTGGAATAATAAATACATTTGATAAAGAATATTAAATACATTTCAGTTGCTTTTCTGCCTATTCTGCAATGTTTCTATTAATATTGAAAATTTTGTCATATTTGGAAATTGTATTCATTTGATATAAATTGCATGTATTTTTGTGGATGCTTGTTCGGAATAAGATTTTGACAAATGAGGAGCGCGCACGAAGAGGTATGTCTTCTTCTCCTTTTTGCGAACAGTGTGGTAAGTCGATTGAATTAGTGATCCATGCTGTGAGAGATTGTGATTTCGCCCAATAGGTGTGGAAGTCCTTATTACCTAGGAATGCTTGGAATGTTTTTTTTAACTTTCATATTGGGGAGTGGATACACTGGAATATCGTGAATAAAAAGATGCTTAATGTTGATGGTGGTGAATGGTCGATCTTTTTTCAATAGTGACTTGGTTTATTTGGAAAAATCGCAATGCTTTCATTTTTAAAAATGCTAGTAGCAGCAGTCATGAACTCATTGCATCGGCTCTTGCTTGGACAAAGTCTTGCGAGTATAGTGTCAAGATGGATCATTTGGCTTGCTCTTCTAAAACTGAACAAAGATGGCAGTGTCCCGATTCAAGTTGGGTCAAGATTAACGTTGATGGTTCTGTGTCAAAAAACAACACCAAAGTAGCGACCGGAGGAGTTGTGCGAAACTCAGATGGGGAGTGATTGATGGGTTTTAACATGGTAACAGGGATGGATGAGATATTCAAGATTGAAGCGCGAGCGATTGTTGAAGGGATGAAATTGGCTTGGTTGAAGGGTTTTAAACAGGTTGAGATTAATTGTGACAATGTGATGCTTATAGATACTATCCGTAATGGGTTCGCGTCAATTAGTAACATTGCAGAAGTCCGATTAATTCATGAATGGTGTAATAAGGATTGGAAAGTGAAGTTTAGGCATGTCTTGCGAGGAAGCAACAAGGTAGCTGATTGTTTGGCTAAGGCGGCAATAGAAAAGCTAAACCAAGTAGTTCTTTTCTCAGTTCCACCACAATATGTTATACGGCTACTAGAAGAGAATACTCATGATTTCTTATATGAAGGAACCACTGTTTCTATTCATTCCTAACTAATAGGAGTGTTATTTTTCTCTACCAAAAAGAATAGTAAAGAGATGTTAGGTAGGGTGTAATAATTTCACACAATTCTTCGTATATTACCCTTCTTATAATTTTTTTTTTTCAAAATACTGCAAGAGTATTTGTGGTTATCAAATTCATCATAATAAAATCTATGTTGCATTGAATATGTTAAATTCACCATATAGACTTCCTCTTTAATATAGACTTCCTCTTTAATATAGACATGCTAAATAATTTTTCTAATTCTGTTTATATTGTGCCGTTTGTAGGACCGGATAAATTAAAGGAGGGAGAGGCGCAAGTAAGTGGGCCGTCAAATGCAATGATTGGTGGGCCAAGTGGAGAACGGACTAGGCAGAAGGGTCCTTTAGTTTCTAGGGTTAATTTTTAATGGTTTGAATAGCTCAATTTCAAATGGGCACAATATTATTTTAAATAATCAGTATGCGGGTAACATTTCATCTAATGTTTTATTTGAGCAAGGAATGGGGGGGGAGCAAGAATTGTGGAGGAAAATTTGATTCTTAATAACCCCATGTTCGAAGGATCTAATGAATCTGTGGTCAAATTAGACGCAAATTTTTTAGACCCAAAGCATCATTCGACCGTTATTATTAAAGATAATAATATGAATAAAACGCCTAAAGGTAACAAGAAAAATATTTTAGTTAGTACTAATAAATCTTTTTCTATTTCCAGAGGGCGCGGTTCTGAGAATAAAGTTAGTAATAATCGTGGTGGAGCTTCACTTAATCGCTCATTCAAGGACAAGGGAGGTAGATTAAAAAATGGTGGAATTTCTCAAATTCCATTATCAGATGCTACAAGCTCCATGGTTAATCTTGTTAATTCGCAAGTTGGGCCTGGATCGGAAGTAATCGGAGGTAGTGCTGAAGGACAAACTGGTGGTCCTGACTCCACATCTGCATGATTTGGCGATATTTTTATTATTTTTTTAAAATTTTTTTAAATATGAATTTTACTATTTTTTGCTGGAATTGTCAAGGTTGTGCCAGTTTGAAATTCTCTCGTATTTTTTTGGGACTATAATAGAGAACATAAGCCTGATTTGGTTGGTCTTTTAGAAACAAGGGTAAGTGGGCCCAAGGCTAATTCTATTATTGCTAAGCTTGGTTTTGAGTTTTCTCATCGCGTGGAGGCTATGGGTTTCTCGGGTGGTATTTGGATAGGTTGGAAGGCTTCCATTTCTGTAGATATCTTGAGTAATCATTCCCAATTTATTCTACTTAGAATTTCTGGAAAGTTTTATCGGCAACCGATTTTGGTCACTTTTGTGTACGAAAGTCCTAATGGTCAAAAGCGGAAGCAGTTATGGGATGCTCTTAAATATACTGTGCCAGTGGATGGGTCTCCATGGTTAGCGATTGGGGATTTCAATGCTATTCTTGCTTCGTGCGAAAAAAGAAGTGGACGGGCCATTGGAAAGAGATGTATTCTCTTTAGTGAGTTCATGGATTCCATGGGGCTGCATAATTTGGGTTTTAGTGGGCCAAATTTTACTTGGAATGGAGGGGGAGTTTTTGAGAGACTAGACAGAGCAATTTGTAATGATGCTTGGAGTCTGAAGTTTCTTTTGTCCAAAGTTCTTCATCTCCAAAAACTTAAATCAGATCACAGACCACTAAAATTATCTCTTATGTCGATGTTCAGTCTTCCTCTAGAAGACCTTTTCGATTTTTAGCTGGTTGGGTTGAGCATCCAGGGTTTTCTGAGTTTTTTAGGAAGAATTAGAAGTTTATAGGAGATATGTCAACAAATCATGCGACTTTCACTGATCAAGTGAAATTATGGAATAAGGAGGTTTATGGACACATTATGCATTGGAAGTATCTTTTGAAGAAAAAGTTGGACAATGTTCAAAAGGCGATTGATCGAAGAAGCTCGACTCTTTTGAATCAGGTCGAGTTGGAAATCCGAGAAGAGCTTGAGTCAGTGTTACATCATGAGGAGCTTCTATGGAGACATAAGGCTAGGTGTGATTGGTTAGCTTTTAGTGATTGCAATACAAGGTTTTTTCATAGGAGAACTTTGCAGAGAAGAAAGCATAATCGTATTGTGGCTCTGAAGAATCAAGCAGGGGAGTGGGTTATGGATGAAGATGAATTGAAACAGGAAGCGGTTAACTTTTACAGAAATCTTTATGGGGAGCAACCTAGGGGTACGGGTAGTCATGGGTGTGGTACCTTCTAACCTCTCGAGCAGGAAGAGTTCCAGTTCCTTAGTAGGCTTGTTTCGGATGAAGAGATTAAAAAGGCTCTCTTTGATATGGCGCCTTTAAAAGCTCCAGGCAGCGATGGCATTCACGCTATTTTTTATCAGAGTCAGTGGGAGTTGGTGGGTCTTTCGGTTTGTGAATGGGTCAAAAGGATTTTCTCTGGTGAAAACATTGATCCAGACCTCAATAATTCTCTTACTGTCCTTATTCCTAAAGTGCAGCATCCGGAATGTTTCTCGTAGTTTCGGCCCATCAGCCTTTGTTCGGTCCTATACAAGCTTGTGATGAAGGTCATTGCTAACAGATTTAAAATGGTCTTTCTAAAGATCATAGGACCTGAACAAGTAGGATTTGTCGCAGGAAGGAACATAAATGATAATATCATCATTGCTCAAGAAGTCATTCACTCTATGAAGAATAAGCAAAAGAGTAAAAGATAGATGGCCATTAAAATTGATCTCGAAAAGGCCTATGATCGTGTTCATTGGGATTTCATTGACGCTTCTCTACAGGCTGTAGGTATTCCTATCTTTCTTCGTAATGTTATTATGTTAGCTATTTCTAGTTCAACTATGCAGGTGCTTTGGAATGGAGTGCCTTCCCAGAAGTTTAAACCAGCAAGAGGAGTTCGTCAAGGATGCCCATTGTCACCCTATCTTTTCATCCTGTGTATGGAGTGGTTAGGGCATGGTATTCACGCGGCCATGGTGGATAGTAGATGGTCGCCTATTCGGCTTGTTAGATCTGGTCCGTCTCTATCTCATCTCTTTTTTGCAGATGATTTGATTATTTTTGGTCAGGCAAAAGAGGAGCAGGCATGAATTATTAAGGAAGTTTTAGACACCTTTTGTGGTCTTTCGAGACATAAAGTTAATCTTCAGAAGTCAAACATGGTGTTTTCTAAAGGGGTAGATGAGGACGTTCAAAGGCGTATTAGAGGACTCATTGGGTTTCAAGTGATGCAGAATCTTAGTTCGTATTTAGGGGTTCCTCTCTTTCATGAAAAGGTTACTAATAATACTTTGTGCTTTGTTGTCGATAAAGTGCGGAGTAAACTGTGCAGTTGGCACCCTCGACAACTCTCTCTTGCTGGCAGAATCACTTTAGCTCAAGCGATCTTACTTTCAATCTAGAGCTACTTTATGCAATCGATGTTGATCCCTAAAGGTTTGTGTGATGAGATTGAAGTTATGGTTAGACAATTCATCTGGGGTTCCACTAATGTTAGTAAAAAGATTGCCTTAATAAGCTGGGATTCGATATGTCAACCCAAATTGCATGGTGGGCTTGGTATAAGGGCTCTTCGTGATCATAATACTTCTTTCATAATGAAGCTGAGATTCAAATTAGTGACTGATCATTCTTCTTTATGGGTCAATGTGCTTCGGTCCAAATATGGGGTTCAAAGTGGTTTACCAGAGTCTTTATCAAGGGGAAGGTGTTCTTTCTTGTGGAGATCTTTGTCGAAGATTTGGCCGCTTATATGGGAAAATTTGCGCTGGTCAGTTGGGGATGGGCGTAATATTAACTGTTGGAAGGATTCGTGGGTGCCTAAGGTGGGACCGTTATCAAAAAAAATAGTCTGCACTACTAGCTTGGATATGGATTGTTCCCTTAGCGATATGGTCACGGAGAATGGAGATTGGAATTTGGACTTCTTCCGCCTCTGGTTATCTGAAGACATCATTCAACAAATTGTAGGGATTCCGCCACCCCAATCAAATTCAGGTATGGATAGAATTATTTGGGGGGGACAACGTCGGGTGCTTTTTCAGTTAAAAGTGCGTATAATAAACTTTGAGAAGATTCTTGGCATGGGAAGGAGGATGTTTGGAAGTTACCATGGAATTATATTGGGCCGCAAAGAGTTAGAGTGTTCATTTGGCTTGTTATGAAACACTGCTTACTCACCAATGTGGAAAGAATACGAAGAGGACTGGGTTCTGACACTGTTTGTGGCACTTGTGGCCATAATTATGAGAATATCCTTCATGTGCTTCGGGATTGCACAATGGCATGGGAGATATGAATGCAGATAGTCCCTACAGGTAAACAATCTATTTTTTTTTTTTGCAGGGTCTCTTCATGATTGGATGGAGCTTAACTTACGAAATCAGTAGGCAGTGAAGCTAGTAAGTGGAGTCAATTGGTCTTGTCTATTTAGGATTTTCATTTGGGGCCTGTGGAAAAATCGAAACCTACGTACATTTCAAGGTCTTACTTGGAGTACTGATGAAGTTATCAAAACCTCCTTATGTTGGGCGAAACAGTATGTTTCGGTATCCAAATCGAAGGGCACTACACTCGCACGGATGGATTTTGTTCCTGACTCTTTGGACTGTTCGGTTTATTTGAACACTGATGGATCGGTCAAATATGAGAATAGGTTTGCTGCAGCTGGAGGGCTTTTGCAGGATCATAAGGGAAATTGGATCGTTGGCTATACGAGGTATTTGGGAATTTGTGAAGTTATTGATTCAGAATTAGGGGGCATCCTTGATGGGTTGCAAATTGCCCTTGATCGTGGCTTTCGGAAAGTTCTTATCCGGACGGACAATCTTGAAGCGGTTAACCTCATTCATGAAGGAGTTCGGGAAGGCTCTAATTCTGCCCTAATCATGAGAATTCTTTTGTTGTTAAAGTTGTTGAGTCATTGGAATCTTCATCATATCCCAAGAGAAGAGAATGGAATTGCAGATAAGATAGTGAAGCTCAGGAGAGATAAGGAACTAGGATTGCGGTTAATAGAACAGGATAATGTATTGAGTTTTCTTAATGTTTGATTTTTGAGTTGTAATTTTTTTCCTACCAAAAGAAGAAGAAGATGAAATTAGAATTAAATAGAAACAATCTATGATGGTCACAATTAAAGATTGTATGAGATGTAGAATTAAAGAAGAATGTACATGTGCAGCCATGGCTTTTTGTGCATGAATTTCCGCCATTTTTTACCCAACTATAATACATGAAGATGTTGGTTTAATATGCAATTATTTGGGATTTTAATTAATTGCTACCATGTAAATATCATAATCAAATTTTGAAACATTCTCATTCTTATTAGCCTTACGAGTATATAGTTGTTCTTTGGAATAATACCTCCCTTTTAACCATGTTTCATAAATGCGTTTTATCCGCATATACGATATTACTTCAATTAAAACTCATAGATTGATTGAGTTCACACCCAGCCATCAACTTCCTCCTTTACTTGGGATTGAATATTTTATTGACGTAAAACCTGGTTGTATACAAAGTTAAATCTACATAAATACACAAACATTAATTTCAAAGAATTGAGAAAATATTCTAATTAATTCATTTCATATATAAATTACCCTTTTTTTTACTTTTTTTTCTTTATCATTTTTTTATTAAAATATTTTAAGCAATCAAATTCATTCTTATTATTACTGTAAGGCCCAATTATTGCTCGGGGCCCAATTAACCAAACCAAATTAAAAAACCAAATAAAATCCAAATAAACTCATGATACAAACTCCAAATCACAAGCCCAAAACTGAACCCAATTACAACATTAACCCAACCTACAAACGGCCCAAAAGGCCCAAAAAAACTAAAATTTTCGGAAAACCTAGGGTTCCAAAAACCCTAGGCGCCGCTCCCTCGTCTGCTTCCCCATGTGCGCCCTCGGCGTGCACACCGCCCGAGGAGCGACTCCTCCACTAATCTTGCACCGAAATAGCCCAGCATGCCTCCGTTGACTCGGCTGACACCTGTGAACAAACAAGAGCAGAAAACCAACAGTAGCAAATAAAAGCAAAAGAAATAGTATTTTGTAATGAGATTCGGCTATAAGGCCATTCAAAAACAATGTATTCAGGGGAAAAAAAAAGAGGAGACTTTGAATAAAAAAGGATTCAAAATCAGATCAGAAGGTCTTTGTTCTTCCATTTTTTATTTTTCTTATCTTTCTTCTGCGAATGTACATACATATACCTATTTGTTTTTTTTTTATTATTTATTATTTTTATTTTTTTTAAACTTCTTCTTTTCTTTAAAAAACAGTATGTATATATACAAATAGAGCAAAAAAACGAAAAATTTTACCTCTATGGTCTTCCGGCCGCCGTATACGGCGGAAGCGGCGATGGCGCGTGGCGATCTCTCCGAAATCGTGACCGGCGCTTGGCCGGCTGAGGAGAGAGGCGAGAGAGAAAGGGAAGGGTTTTGATTGTTTTTTTTATAAAACAAAGACAGAAATGGTTTTTAAAAAAAATTATGCTTTTATAAAGAACACAAAACGGCGCCGTTTAGGGCCTGTTGCAGTGGCCCCAAAACGACGCCGTTTAAGGCGACCCGCGTGCGACCCGACCCAATACCCGAAGGATCCGCGTGTTTTTATTAAAAGAGCTATTTGCGCGAATAGCCCTTCTGCATTTTTTTTACTTTTTAATTCAGTTTTTTTATTTTTTAAATTTGCCCCTATAGATTTTCTTTGGTTCCATTTTAGCCCATTTCAAAACGCTGCGTTTCGGGGGACGGGGATATTTTCCCTTCTGGTCCCTATTCTTTTTTCACGCGTTACGATTAGGCCCTCTGCTTCATTTATATTTCCAATTTTAGCCCGAAACCTTGTTTAAATTTCAAATTTACCCCTTTAAACATTTATTTTATCACGATTTAGGCCTGTAGTTTCGTTTTAATTTCAATTTGACCCTTGTTTATCTAATTTCAATCATTTTAGACTTATCTTATATATGTTATCATGTTTAATGCTTATTTATTTTTCTTATTGTTTTATATATTGCTTTATTATTATTTATGTTACTTATTTGTTTTTTTTAGTTGATTTGTTTCTATTTACTGCACATTATTATTATTATTATCATTATTATTATTATTATTATTTAATTTAAATTTGATCTTCATTCACTTAATTTTCACCATTTACGAAATTTTTATATTTTATTCATTATTTATTGATTTGTTATTTTATTTATTTGTTATTTCATTTACTTATTATTTATTTATTTATTGCTGCTTACTTTTTAATACTTCAAAGCAATTTATTTCTTTATCGTATTCTTTATTTTATTTCTTTATTTTTATTATTATTATTATTATTATTATTATCATTTTGTTTATTTTTATGATTTTATTTTTATTATTCTTATTTCACTATTTATTTGCTCATTCATTTGTTTACTTATTTATAAGAATTAGACTTATTTACATATTTGCTTATTTGTTATTATCATTACTTTTAACATCATTTTTTTTTCTTTCATTCTTGCATTTTTGTTGCTGTATTATTTTTATTCTTATTCTTGATATTATTGTATTTAGTTTTTGTGCGTTATCCATTTTGTTTCATTTCTAAGATTCCATATTTTATTGATTATACAAGTTGATCATTAATAATTGTTATTATTACAATCATGTTCGTATCATCAAAATATTCTATCTATCATCATACTACACTTTAAGTTTGGATATATTTATTAAATTATTTTTATTGTCTAATATTAATCAAACAAATTCTCAAAATAAGGCAATATTTCGTATTTGGAAATTCGAGGAATCGTGCCCTATCGTGCTGGGTTTCGGTTTTTCGTTTGACCAAATAACCAAATATCCTTTTAAAATTTCGACCATGTTTTCAAAATAAGGCAATATTCTGTGTTTGAAAATCCGAGAAATTGTGCCCTAACGTGCTGGGTTTCGGTTTTTCGTTTGGCCAAATAATCGAATATCCTTTTGATATTTTCAATGCATGAGTCTCGGGAATCATGAGATGATCTTGGATTCGAGGATTTAAATTGTCGTATCCTAACGTGTTGAATGTGATATTTTATTCCTTCGGAGCAAGAGAGTCCTAATATTCCATTCGAGTAAATTCAAATATTCTTAAAAGAGATCGTATTTTTAATCTTTTTTAAATTTTCAACTTTCGACATTAAGATATTAATTAATCAATTTGGTACCAATTTTTGGCGTGCCAAGGGTGCTAATCCTTCCTCGCACGTAATCGACTCCCGAATCCGGTTTTTCGAATTTCGCAGACCAAAAACACCATTTTAGTAAACCAAAACGCTTTATTAAAACAAAGGTGATCCGATCACACCTAATAAAGATCGGTGGCGACTCCCGTTTTATTTTCATTTTCAAAACCAAAGTCGATTCCCGTTTTTTTCAAAAAAATAGTTTCGACAGCTTGGCGACTCCACTGGGGACATAAAGAGAGTCAGGCCGTAAATTGATTATTTTCTGTCCTTTGTCAAAAATTTGAAAATTCGATTTTAAAATTACGATCCTTTTGTTGCATTCGTTTGTGTCATTGCATATGATTGTTATTTTCTTGCACACATTGCATTGCATAACCGTTGTGGTCACACCCTTAAGTGGGAGTAAGAAAATATGCCTTCGTGAGGTTTTCACCTCCGCATGGGCTAGTGGATTGCTTCCGGGATACATCCGTACCTATATGCTTTGTGAGATTTTCATCTCTGCATGGCTATAGGGAAATGTATTCCTCTGAACTGAACTCGGTCCGTATGAGCCTATAATGGGTGAGGATCGAGGAATCTGCTGGTTCGGGTACCTTAACTTTAGAACCGAACCCCATATAGTGAACCCTAAGAGCTAACCCTAGGTAGAGCCACGCCAAACCCTAGTGGTCACATGATTAGGTACTTTATTCTGTTGTTTATTTCTCTTGTGCTAACGTGTTTCTTTTGTTTTGACTGCATTGCATTTCATCATCATAGAAAGGATGTGTTGATTCATATTCGATTGCTAAATAAAAGAGTTTGTCATAAGGAAATGGATTGCTTGATAAAGTAGATTATAATACGGTCGTTCGAATGTAGTCCAAATAAACAACGAGAGAAGGCTGATGGTCCGCAGAAGAATGCAAGACTTTGCCTGAGGATTCAAGCTGGCAAAGACTATTCAAGAGCCGTCACGTCTCGACTTTCTTAAAGAAGCTTATGAGCATCACAGGGGATAGGTGAGTGAAAAGTCGCGGCCTGGATCAAACAACAAGGAGCTAGAAGAGGCATCTATTGGGAAAATTAGCAAGATTCGACCATAGCGTCCGGATATGGGGGAAGATCAATGGCTTCACTGGGAGTACGAGGGCAAGGCAGCATATATAATATGTTTTATGTAAAGAAATTTATTTTCTAGAAAAGTTCTTCTAATGGAATTGAATTCAGAATCAACGCCTCTCTTTCTTTTTGCATTCATTCTATGCATTTGTATTGCATTTCATGCATTTGCATTACATCATATGCATTAAAATTTGTAGAAAGACCCTGATTATTTAAAATTATGACAGTTACCCTGGAAACCAACCAAAATCCACCAACTACATATCGCTACAATACCCGCCGCAAGATGAAAGCAATGGATCAAAGAATGGAAAGACTAGAACAAATGCAAAGGGATATGCAAGATCAATTGCAAGCACAGATGCAATAGCAATTAGCCAAAATACAACAAGACATGAGGGATCAGATGCTGGAATCTCAAAGAAATATGATGAACCAACTGGCCCAGCTACTGGCCGGAGGTCCCGACAAAGGAAAGAGCCCTGTGACCAATCCTGGTGATGACAATGAAGAACCTCCCTATCCTCCGAGTTTTACCCCAACGAACACCCAAACACAACCGGATGCATACCTACAAAAGGTATCTGTCACCATCAGGTCCCAAAACCAAGCCGGTGCATCGGCACCGATAAACTTTTCAACAGGCTCGGGTTCTAACCCAGGGGATAATCCAACTAATCTAGTTGTCCCGAATCTTGACGATGTGGCAGAGATGGAGAAAACGAGGAGGGATTTGCTAAAACAACTTGATGACCGGTGCCGATAGTTGGAAGAGAAGTTTAGGGCTATGGAGAACGCCGATTATCATTGCGGAATCGATGCAAAAGACTTAAGCCTAGTTCCTAACTTGGTACTCCCGCCAAAGTTCAAGACTCCGGAGTTCGAGAAGTATAATGGGACTAGTTGCCCTGAAGCTCATATTACGATGTTCTGTCGGAGGATGACAGGATACGTCAACAATGACCAGCTGTTAATCCACTGTTTTTAAGACAGCCTAATCGGATCTGTAGCCAAGTGGTATAACCAGTTGAGTCGTGCCCAAATTGGTTCATGGAAGGACTTGGCTCAAGCTTTCATGAAACAATATGGCCACGTAACGGACGTGGCACCCGACAGAATCATGCTACAGAATATGGAAAAGAAATCGAATTAGAGTTTTAGGTAGTATGCCCAACGATGGAGGGAAATGGCAATGCAGGTCCAACCACCACTCTTAGAGAAAGAGACGACCATGCTCTTTATTAATACATTGAAGGCCCCGTTAATCACTCATATGCTAGGGAGCACTACAAAGAGCTTCTCGGACATTGTAATGACTGGAGAAATGATTGAGAATGCCATAAAAAGTGGAAGGATAGAGGCAGGAGGAAGTAACAAGAGAATGGCCACAATGAAGAAAGAAAATGAAGTGAATAATACAAGCAGGGGGTATTCAAAGTCGATTACCATTAACCAGCCAAAAACAGTGACTACTGGGTATCAGGGGTCATCAAGAAAAGAATCTGGCACAAGGCAAAAACTCCAATTTACGCCGATTCCAATGACGTATAAGGAGTTGTATCAAAGTTTATTTGATGCGCACATTGTGTCCCCCCACTATCCGATACCGATGCAACCTCCATACCCAAAATGGTATGACCCAAATGCTCAGTGTGAATACCATGCGGGGATCACAAGGCATTCGATAGAAAATTGCCTTACTTTCAAGAAATTGGTGGAAAATTTCATCAACATGGGTATTGTGAAGTTTGATGACGAAGCAGTAAAATGTGGTAATTAAAAGTGGGGGCAGGAGAGTTGCGTTTCCTTGAAGGAGTCATCAGAAGCCTAGAAATCGGGAAATCAGAACACCAATAGCATATCTGAAGAGGGAATCGAGAAATCAAAGTTTCTAAGCCCTTGCATGTTTGGAAGTGTTTTAAACAATAGGATTGTGGAAGAGATTCATGTATTTTTAAAGCTTACTCAGAGTAATGTTCGGAATACGCTTGTTGCTTTAAGCCTAGAGGCAATAAGAGTCTTTTTGTGAAATAGGCTTGCGTCCAGAATCTCTATTTCAATAAATGCATCTTTTTGAGCAAATACTTTTCCATTCTTTCTATTTATAGATTCTTTTGTACTTTGGATTTCTATTCAAATATTCTTTCATTCTTTATTCATGATCATACCATACAAATAATCATTCTTGGAATCATTTATTCTCTAGAATTTACCTTCATACCCACAATGGGTCCCCAGATATCAATGACATGAGCGACGCTGTTACTGACTCTCTTTTTAGTGAGATATGTGTTTAGAGGGATCTAAAGATTTTGAAGATGACAGAGATTACAACTTATTTCCTAATTTGTTAAGAATGGTAGATCCTACCTTACGAAGTGCCAGCGGACACTACGAACTAACGAATGAGATAAAGATGGAAGCTTAGCTCATCACATAAATAAGGCAGGACATCATTGAGTTGTTTTCAATAATTCAAAAATGTTTTCGCACAATCATATCAAGGCACACTAGGCCACTGAAACGTGGGTATGCTGTTAAGATTGGTGTTTAAAGAACCCACGTTAATGGTTCTACAACAGCCAGGCTAATCAAGAGGTTCGGGCTACTGGTTTACCAAGAAAGGGAAATTGCATCAGTTACGTCGTAAATGCCAAATTGAGGAAGACATGACTTATGTGCCTCCCCCATTTTTCCTATATGAGGCATGGATGTTAACAAGCCAGTCTTATCAAAAGCTTCTGGCCAACATTGATTCATTCTCGTGGATGTCGGTTACTTCACTAAGATGGCAAAAGTCGCTTCATATGTCAATCTTACAATGTTGATAGTCATCAAATCTCACTCTCAATGCAAAAAAAAAAGGGATAGTCGGAAAAAGATTGAGGCTCATGAAGATTGGCATCTGTACTTGTTGAACGTTTGCTAGGACCCCCACCGGGGCAACACCTTTCTCATCGAAGTTGAGGTTCCTTCTCTTCAAGTCTTGTCAGAGATAAAGTTGGATCTAATTTCGATATGATCAAGTAAAGAAAAGAGGTGGAAAGCTATCCAAGATTATGATGAAAAGGTTCACCCTAAAGAATTCCATGAAGGAGACCTAGTTTTGAAAATGATCCTTCCCATAGAAAAGGACTTCTGAGAAAAATGGATGCCAAACTGGGAAAGACCGTATGGGGTAAAGACTGCCTTCTCTAGAAAGGTGTTGATTTTGACTAAGAGGGATAACCAGGACTTGCCTAATCCTATGAGTTCAAATCAAAAAATATTTCAAAAAAAAAGGAAAAGAAAAGAAGATAAAAAGAAAAGAAAATAAAATAAAGAAAAAAGAAAAAGGAGAGGCCAAGGCGAAAACCCGAAAAGGGCGCCTTGAGACCAAAGGGGATTTGAGTTGAAAACCCGAAAAGGGCAAAACAAATTTTGATCGAAAATGGGGCATGCAGCGGTCTAAGCTTTCTCCGAATTAACAAGAATGAGAGATGTTACGTCTTGGGGCATCATCAGAGTACTCTAGATCCCCTCAAAGACATATTGAGCTCAAAATGGCCTCAAGAGGTTCGTCTGCAGAAGCTCAGTGTCGCGATATCTGGGGCACCTAGTTTCTATTTTACCCATTTTGAGTTTGTTATCTTTGATTACCTTATTCTTTCCAAAATACACTCTTAATAAACTTTCTTCTTCATTGCGTTTGCTAGCTTTGATTAACTTGTTCATTTCGAGCTTTGCTCTCAATAAATTTCCGTTTCATCCATCATTATGATCTTTTTCAAGCATTTTGCATTGAAATAACGATTAGTGGACTAATAACACTTTCATAAAAGAAGTTTTGCATATTACTTTGGAAGTTTCTAAATGATACGAGAACCTGACACAGATCTATTGTTTAGAGCTCACTAAGCCTAAGGGTGAAGATATTTGAGAAGAAAGAGTCTAAATTGAGACTATCTCCTCGGAGTTTCTGTCAAAACTAACGATTGAACACAAAAAAGCAAGATATTGCGTCGGTGATAGAATCCTGACGAAAAACAAGCAATGCCAACCCAAGCGAAGAAGGGATCATTCTCGAGAGGAAAATGATATTCCGCATTCATCGAACATGTATATTTGGTTATGGCATTCGGGGAATGGTAACGGACCAAATTGATGGGAAATGATTCAGATCCTATACCCCTGGGTTGCAGTGGGAGGGTTTGAAAACGGTACAAGCCTTAGGTCTCAGAGGTACCATAGAATGGACCACGGAAATTCTGATGGGAGCAAACCTTTTGAGTGAGATATAATGGTTTCTTCGAGCTCTATCAAAATACCAGCCGAGCGAGATAGCAGCGTAATACGTCAGCAATAAGACTCTGATGGACGACAAGCAGTGACAACCCTAAGCATCAAAAAGAGATCATTTCATTTTTCGTTCATACATCATCATTCAAAACACATTTAGTTAGAAGCATTCGATTCATTCTGATCATTGCATCCTAATCATTGTAAAAAAAAATCATTCTCATGACATTCAGCATTCATACGAATTTCGTCCATAATGCATTTAGTTAGGAGTATTAGATTCATTCCGATCATTGCATCCTAACAATTTTGCATAAGCATAAATACATAAAATTGATTTTACAGGACAGGTCCCCCAGAGGATGGTGTCACAACATCGGTGAATTCACAGATCTTGCCTTCCTAAGCGAAGCGAATCGAAGATACCATCGGCATCCCCGAGTTTGCAAAGTGGAGCGATTGAAGATAGCGAGATCTTGCCTTTACGAGCGAAGCGGATCGAAGATACCGATCCGGCATCCCCGAGTTTGCGATGGAAGCGATTGAAGATAGCGAGATCTTGCCTTCCGAGCGAAGCGGATCGAAGATACCATCCGGCATCCCTAAGTTTGCGGTGGAAGCGGTCAAGATAGCGAGATCTTGCCTTCCCGAGCGGCGCGGATCGAAGATACCATCGCATCCCTAAGTTTGCGGTGGAGCGATTGAAGATAGAAGATCTTGCCTTCCCGAAATGGCGGATCAAAGATACCAGTTTGGCATCCCTGAGTTTGCAGTGGAGCAGATCAGTTAAAGATTGTAGATCTTATCTCACTAAACAGTAGTGAAACAGATCGAAAACCACAATTCTTATCTCCTCGAAGTTCCAGTGGAGTAGGTTGAGATTACAAATCCCGCCTCCCTGAGTTTACAATGAGGATCAATCCGTATTTCTTTGAAGTTTCAGTAGAGAAGATGGAAACTACGAATCTCTTCTCCCTGAATTCTTATTTCCTCGAAGTTCCAGTAGAGTAGGTTGAGATTACAAATCCTGCCTCCCTGAGTTTACAATGAGGATAAACTCTTATTTCTTTGAAGTTTCAGTAGAGAAGATGGAAACTACGAATCTCTTCTCCCTGAATTCTTATTTCCTCGAAGTTCCAGTGGAGTAGGTTGAGATTACAAATCCCGCCTCCCTGAGTTTACAATGAGGATAAACTCTTATTTCTTTGAAGTTTCAGTAGAGAAGATGGAAACTATGAATCTCTTCTCCCTGAATTCTTATTTCCTCGAAGTTCCAGTGGAGTAGTTTGAGATTACAAATCCCGCCTCCCTGAGTTTACAATGAGGATAAACTCTTATTTCTTTGAAGTTTCAGTAGAGAAGATGGAAACTACGAATCTCTTCTCCCTGAATTCTTATTTCCTCGAAGTTCCAGTGGAGTAGGTTGAAGCTCAAAATCCCTTCTCCCTGAGTTTACATTGAGGATCAATCATTATTTCTTTGAAGTTTCAGCAGAGAAGATTGAGGTTACGAATCTCTTTTCCCTGAATTTTCATCTCCTCGAAGTACCAGTGGAGTAGGTTGAAGCTACAAATCCCTTCTCCCTGAGTTTACATTGAGGATCAATCCTTATTTCTTTGAAGTTTCAGCAGAGAAGATTGAGGTTACGAATCTCTTCTCCCTGAATTTTCATCTATTCGAAGTTCCAGTGGAGTAGGTTGAGGCTACAAATCCCTTCTCCCTGAGTTTACAAATAAGGATCAATCCTTATTTCTTTGAAATTTCAGCAGAGAAGATTGAGGTTACAAATCTCTTCTCTCTGAATTTTTTGATTTCCTTTAAGTTTCAATGGAAAAGATCGAAGCTACAAATCTCTTTTCCCTGAAACCACATTGGCACCACAACCCTTATTTCTTTGAAGTTTCAGCAGAGGAGATCGAAGTTACAAATCTCTTCTCTCTGAATTCTCATCTCCTTGAAATTCAAGCGGAGTAGATCGAAGCTACAAATCTCTTCTCCCTGAAATTACATTCGAGCAAATTTGAAGCACCAATTCCTATAATCCTGAAGTTGCATTGGGTTAGAGCGAGGCTACTTGAAGAAGAAGAAAAAAAGCGCCGAGACTCAGTAAGACCGGGCAAAATTGGCTCTTTTGAAGTCTTTGCTTCATTCTCGTTACACGACAATGAGCAAAGAGAGGCAGCTGTATGGCCCAATTATTACCCGGGGCCCAATTAACCAAACCAAATTGAAAAACCAAATAAAATCCAAATAAACTCCAGATACAAAGTCCAAATCACAAGCCCAAAACTGGACCCAATTACAACATTAGCCCAACCTACAAACGGCCCAAAACGCCCACAAAAACTAAAATTTTCGGAAAACCTAGGGTTCCAAAAACCCTAGGCGTCGCTCCCTCGTCTGCTGCCCCATGTGCGCCCTCGGCGTGCACACCGCCCGAGGAGCGACTCCTCCGCTAATCTTGCACCGAAATAGCCCAGCATGCCTCCGTTGACTCGTCTGACACCTACGAACAAACAAGAGCAGAAAACCAACAGTAGCAAATAAAAGCAAAAGAAATAGTATTTTGTAATGAGATTCGGCTATAAAGCCATTCAAAAACAATGTATTCAAGGGGATTTTTTTAAAAAAAAAAAAAAGAGGAGACTTTGAATAAAAAAGGATTCAAAATTAGATCTGAAGGTCTTTGTTCTTTCATTTTTTATTTTTCTTATCTTTCTTCTACGAATGTACATACATATACCTATTTGTTTTTTTTTTTTATTTATTATTTATATTTTTTAAAACTTCTTTTTTTTCTTTAAAAAAAACAGTATGTATATATACAAATAGAGCAAAAAAACGAAAAATTTTACCTCTATGGTCTTCCGGCCGCCGTATACGGCAGAAGAGGCGACGGCGCGTGGCGACGGCCCGTCGGGATCCCGTCAGAATCGTGACCGGTGCTTGGCCGGCTGAGGAGAGAGGCGAGAGAGAAAGGGAAGGGTTTTGATTGTTTTTTTTATAAAACAAAGACAGAAATGGTTTTAAAAAATTTTTATGCTTTTATAAAGAACACAAAACGGTGCCGTTTAGGGCCTGTTGCAGTGGCCCCAAAACGACGTCGTTTAAGGCGACCCGCATGCGACCCGACCCAATACCCGAAGGATCCACGTGTTTTTATTAAAAGGGCTATTTGCGCGAATAGCCCTTCCGTATTTTTTTTTACTTTTTAATTCAGTTTTTTTTATTTTTTAAATTTGCCCCTATAGATTTTCTTTGGTTCCATTTTAGCCCATTTCAAAACGCTGCGTTTCGAGGGACGTGGATATTTTCCCTTCTGGTCCCTATTCTTTTTTTGCGCGTTACGATTAGGCCCTCTGTTTCATTTATATTTCCAATTTTAGCCCGAAACCTTGTTTAAATTTCAAATTTACCCCTTTAAACATTTATTTTATCACGATTTAGGCCTGTAGTTTCGTTTTAATTTCAATTTGACCCTTGTTTATCTAATTTCAATCATTTTAGACTTATTTTATATATGTTATCATGTTTAATGCTTATTTATTTTTCTTATTATTTTATATATTGCTTTATTATTATTTATCTTACTTATTTGTTTTTTTTAGTTGATTTGTTTCTATTTACTGCACATTATTATTATTATTATTATTATTATTATTATTTAATTTAAATTTGATCTTCATTCACTTAATTTTCACCATTTACGAAATTTTTAATATTTTATTCATTATTTATTTATTTGTTATTTTATTTATTTATTTATTATTTATTTATTTGTTATTTCATTTACTTATTATTTATTTATTTATTGCTCCTTACTTTTTAATACTTCAAAGCAATTTATTTCTTTATCGTATTCTTTATTTTATTTCTTTATTTTTATTATTTTTTTTATTATTATTATTATCATTTTGTTTATTTTTATGATTTTATTTTTATTATTCTTATTTCACTATTTATTTGCTCATTCATTTGTTTACTTATTTATAAGAATTAGACTTATTTACATATTTGCTTATTTGTTATTATCATTACTTTTAACATCATTTTTTTTTCTTTCATTCTTGCATTTTTGTTGTTGTATTATTTTTATTCTTATTCTTGATATTATTGTATTTAGTTTTTGTGCGTTATCCATTTTGTTTCATTTCTAAGATTCCATATTTTATTGATTATACAAGTTGATCATTAATAATTGTTATTATTACAATCATGTTCGTATCATCAAAATATTTTATCTATCATCATACTACACTTTAAGTTTGGATATATTTATTTATTAAAGTATTTTTATTGTCTAATATTAATCAAACAAATTCTCAAAATAAGGCAATATTTCGTGTTTGGAAATTCGAGGAATCGTGCCCTATCGTGCTGGGTTTCGGTTTTCCGTTTGACCGAATAACCAAATATCCTTTTAAAATTTCGACCATGTTTTCAAAATAAGGTAATATTCTGTGTTTGGAAATCCGAGAAATTATGCACTAACGTGCTGGGTTTCGGTTTTTCGCTTGGCCAAATAATCGAATATCCTTTTGATATTTTCAATGCATGAGTCTCGGGAATCATGAGATGATCTTGGATTCGAGGATTTAAATTGTCGTATCCTAATGTGCTGGATGTGATATTTTATTCCTTCGGAGCAAGAGAGTCCTAATATTCCATTCGAGTAAATTCAAATATTCTTAAAAGAGATCGTATTTTTAATCCTTTTTAAATTTTTAACTTTCGACATTAAGACATTAATTAATCAATTTGGTACCAATTTTGGGCGTGACGAGGGTGCTAATCCTTCCTCGCACGTAATCGACTCGCAGACCAAAAACACCGTTTTAGTAAACCAAAACGCTTTATTAAAATAAAGGTGATCCGGTCACACCTAATAAAGATCGGTGGCGACTCCCGTTTTATTTTCGTTTTTAAAACCAAAGTCGATTCCCCTTTTTTCAAAAAAATGGTTTCGACAATTACTATTCATACCACTTGATTATATTGATGTTATGAGTTAATTGAATACAATTTAATTGAATAAAGAGAAAATATATTTACTTTGCAAAGTAAATTTTATTATTTTTCGAAGTATTTTTATCATTTTATATCTTTTATATATAAAAAAATATATATGTACAAAAATAGTTAAACCCACAACTTTATAATTTCCAATAGGTTAAAATATGCCTATAGTCTTTGTACTTTTCGAAAATTAAGAATTTAGTCCTTATATTTGTATTTTCAGGAATTTAGTTCCTCTACTTTTTAAATTTCAAATTTCAAGTCTAATTGTTAATATTGTTATTATTTTTTTTGTTAAATTCAAGTTAATTACAACACCTTTTTTTAATTACATGCCTATCAAGTGAGTAGTTTTCTTTTTTATTATTTCAAAATGTCACAAAAACCATAACAGTTGGACCTAAATTTTAAATTTTAAAAATAAAGAAACTAAATTCCCAATTTTTCAAAAACTACAAGGTCAAGCACATTTTGACCTTTTCAATATTTATACTTTACCATCTTCACAAAGCTCATTTATTATCTATATCATTTTTTTATAAGTATAATTGTTGTAGAACAAAATTTTGTTTTTCACCCGAATAAGTATGCCGGTAAAAGAATTATAAAGGCCCTTATACTAAGATTCATATTGTAGTTTACCTTTTTTTATTCAAAAAATGAATAAATGTTAAAATAAAAAATTTGTCAATTTCTATAGTGCCTAAAAGGATAATCAAACAATTACACGTAATATATCAGGTATACCTTATTCTAAGGTAATAACATGTTTGCCAAGCTTATTCTTTTAAGAGAATGAACAAAATAGAATTCAATATTTTAAATAATTTTAGATGATTTTAAAAGTGAAATCGATATAATTATGATTAGAATTTGTTTTTTTTGTTGTTGTTAAAAACCGAAATCCATATAGTTCCCTGTTTTTTTCATTTATTTACTTCCCCCCTGTTACGTGCTAACATTAGATTTCAGATCCGACGCCTGCTCTGCTCTGCTGTCTTGTCCGACATCAAATTCCATACCGGAGCTCAACTCTCTCGCTCTCCGCCGACGCCTGAGAACAAGATCTCGTCTCTAGAAAGGTACGTTCTTTGATCAAATCCGATCCCATCAATTTAACCTCTGCTTAGATCCTCGCATTTTGCGAAAACCATGAGCTCCAATTATGGGAAAGGTTCATCTGGTTCGCTAAAATCCTTCGATTTCGATCTCGGCCTCGGATCGGGCCGACCCAAATCGCTCAATGACCAAAAGAACAAAACCACTTCTTCCTTTTCATCTTATTCATCAGCAACATCTGCACCATCGAAGCCCGCATGGCTACCCAACAAACCGTCGTGGACCCATCAACCCGCCCCGAATCAGGCCAGCCAAGCCGTGATATCGGGTCCCACTTCCATGGTGGGAGACATCTTTGGGAAGAGCTGGTCCTCTTCGGGGGGTAATAGCTCTGGGATTGGAATTGTTAACAAGAACCCTAATTTGTTTGGAGATTTGGTTAGCTCTGCTTTGGGACAGGGAAAGAGTAATAGTAATTCTAATGTTCCTTTGAAAAATGCAAATCCAACTCCTAATTCTTTGAGTAAAAACACATATTCAATGGGGAATTTGGCTGATTCATTGCCCAAAAGTAGTGGAAATTGGGGAAATTCTAGTGGATATAATAATAATAGCAATGGTATTGGTGGTAGTAGTAATATTAATGTCAATATTAACAATAGTAAGAATCAGAATCTTGGGGGAGCTTCCATGAAAAGTATGGCTGGAGGAGCAGCAGGTGGAGGTAAAAGTGGGATTGGTTCTAAGGATCCTTTTGGTTCTTTGGTTGATTTTTCATCAAAACCATCAGGGACCCTTAATTCAGGAAGTAATAAAGGAAATAAGGCAAATGTTGCACACGATGCATTTGGGGATTTTCAGAATGCTTCAAAACCGAGCACAACTGCATTTCCTTCTAGCGGTTTCAGTGCATTTGGGGATTTTCAGAATGCTTCAAAACCAAGCACAATGGCGTTTCCTTCTAGCGGTTTTGGTTCAACTTCGAATAAGAAGGATTCTGGTTTGAATATGGATGATTTTGGGATGCCTGCAAAGAATGTTGGATCTCAAAGCCAACCATCTGTTCAAAGCTCGGGCAGTGATCCTCTCGATATGTTCTTCTCGTCATCTTCAGCTTCTGGAGGTTCTGCTCAAGCATCTGGTGGCGGTGGAGGGCAGCAATTTTCTGAAGTTGATGATTGGGGATTGGATTCTGAGTTTGGAGGAGCAGGAGGAGGAAACGATGGTGGCTCAACAACAGAGCTTGAAGGGCTTCCTCCTCCCCCGGCTGGGGTCACTGCATCTTCTGCGAAGAGCAAGGGTATCGACAACCAGAAGCAAGGGCAGTATGCTGATGCCATTAAGTGGCTGTCATGGGCAGTGGTTCTTCTTGAAAAGACAAATGATAAGCCTGGCACCATGGAGGTTTTATCATGTAGGGCTTCATGCTATAAAGAAGTTGGGG
Organism: Gossypium sturtianum; assembly: GCA_025698515.1. NCBI lineage: Eukaryota > Viridiplantae > Streptophyta > Magnoliopsida > Malvales > Malvaceae > Gossypium > Gossypium sturtianum. The sequence continues at coordinate 123,730,546 of CM046952.1, forward strand.
AGTATAAGAAGGCTGTAGCTGACTGTTCAAAGGTATAAAATTCTTCAAACTGTTAGATTATATTAGTTCCTTGTTAGTATGAACAAACTGTACTGCATTCTCGTAGTTTGGTCCTAGTAATCGAGGTTTGATCCTCTGATATTTTACTCATGGCAGAGTATTGTGTTGGTTGTATACATATCGATCACATCAATTGAAATCAATGTAGACTGATGAAATTATGTTCTCCATTTTCCTATTTAGGTGTTAGAGCACGATGAGAGCAATGTGTCTGTCCTCGTACAGCGTGCACTCTTGTACGAAAGCATGGAGAAATACAAGCTTGGGGCAGAAGATCTGAGAACCGTTCTGAAGATTGATCCTGGTAATAGAATTGCAAGAAGTACTGTCCATCGCTTGGCTAAAATGGCGGACTGAAGGTCTTTATGATTCATTTGTTTGTATTAGCTTTCTTCACGTAGGTTGATACCTTTTTCCCCTCATACTATGAACAGAATTAAGGGGGAATAATAACCTTTTTCCCTGGATACATGTGTCTTTCAATATGTCTCGTTGCGGAGGGTTTTCGTGGTTCAATATTATATCTTGTCTTGGTTGTGATTTGGAATTGGCTCGTCTTTGATATTTCTAGATTGCTTTGGAGCATGCTTTCGGAACAAATATATATGGTTCGGTTCATTGTATGCTTCGGGTAGAAGTATACAAACTCTGTTACAACAGTTTATGGTATTGTATTGGATGGTGTTTTCTTTTCTGGTGATGATGTACAATGTTCATTTTGTTTAATGGATTTTATGTTAAGACCTAATGGATGGAATGAGCAAACCACCATTGGACGACCCTTTGGAGAAAAGAGAATAATGTTTGATGCGAGTATATATTCAATTCTTTAGAGACGTAGATGTCAAAAACATAAGAGAATTTTAGGGGCGTCCATAATGTTTTAAATCTCTGCAGTCATCATAGCCATGGACTATCTTTGAGGGAATAATGTGGTAAAGGTTTTATACGATGCAACACCAAGTAAAATATGAAGTCTGAAAAAATATGATAATAATTTGTAATTATTATAAAATTAAAAACGAAGAAAATAAAAGTCAATGTTTCATATATCCAAATCACCCCTTTTATTAATAGTTTCCTTAGTTGATCGGTTTACCCGTTAATGGACATTGATGTGATTGATAAAAGCGATGAAAAATTGATATGTGACATGTCACATGGACAATTATGTTAATATGCCACACCAACATATATAAAATTATTAAAACATTTACCTCCAAAATAAATTCATGTTCATTTTAGACATAATTTCAAATATTACAAAAATATTAAAAATGATAAGTAATTATAAATAATTATTAAAATTTAAAAAAAAATTAAAAGGAATTGCTAAAAATCTACGTCTGAAATAAATAAATAAAAAAACTTGGATAAATAATTGTCCAAGTTCAAATGAATTTAAACACCTATTTGCCTGAGTTCATTTTGGACGTAGTTCTGAAAATCTTTAAAATTTATAAAATTATTTAAAATGGTAAAAAAATATATGTTGAATAAAATATAAGATTTAGCCTTTTTTTCTATTTTTTTATTTAAAACATTTAATTCAATCATGGTTATTTTGTTAATATTTTTCGTAAAAAATTGTCATCAATACATTCACGTAATCATATCAATTTTGAAAACGAATTGTTATAAACCTTAATAAGCGTACATTATAGAAATAAATTATTATAAAATTTTCAAGTATAAATATTAAATCTCAAATTTTACACCAAATCATTTATAAATTTTGGAGGGCTCCATATTTTCACAAAGTTAGCTTCCAGGGCTTCTATCCGAGAACTAAACAACAAATTAAGATTTTAAACAATATATTCAGAGCTACAAATGCAATACTTTTTATATGCTACTTTTCAATAATTAGTATTTTTCTTATTCTTTTTAATTTTTTAATATTTATTTATAATTTTTTTAATAAATATTTAAAATATTCAAAACCGACTTCAAAATGAAACCTAGACATCCATTCTAGAAGCATATTTTTAGTAATTTCTTATTTTTTTAGTGTTTTTATAATTTTTAATAACCTCTTTATTTTTTTTACCGTTTTTAATTATTTTACAATTTTCTTATAATATTTTATAATTCAAAACCATATTCAAAATGAATTTGGACAGTCATTTGTTCATATTCATTATGAAGATAAATATTTATTTTTTAATAATTTTTTTATTTTTAAACATATATGTTGATGTGGCATGTCAAGTGTTAGTTTCTCGTCACGTTTGTCAACTACGTTAATATTCATTAATGATCAAACAAGTCAATGGTGAAAACCATCAACGAAAGGACCTAATTGAATTTTAATTTTTGCAATAAGAATTCAATTTGGTGCACTTTTTCATTAAGATATCATTGATTTTCTAATATTTTTACTAACGAGTTTTTAGACTCTTTTGCTTTCATTAAAAGAGGAAATTGGTAACATTCTAGTTTTAAATTTTTATGTATTTTTTAAATCATGATTAAATTGGCTCAATGCGTAAATGTTAAAGATTAGGTTATTTTTTCTTTTGAATTTAAGACCAAATTAATATCATGCATAAACATTGAGAGTTAAATTTGTTACTACATCAATTAAAAACAATCACATTATTATTTTGTGAATCATTTAATGACTGGGCAATAAAAAAACATAATCGTGAATAATTGGGTGACCCAATTATAACTTTTTAAAATTAGATCATCAAAACAAAAACAAAAAATTACGCATAATTAAATGAATAATGATGCAACTTACCCAAACTTATCTGTGGTATGCCTATTGATGGTTGGGGGGTTTGGCTTGGTTTTTGTTGTTGTTCTTTTGATGAACTTTTGTTTTGCTTTGCACGAGTTAGGGATTTTGCTTCTTGTTGTTTATCCGATCAATCCAACTTCCAAATGAAATTATCTGAAATAGTTTAAATTTTGTTGATATATTTGTATCAATTATGGATTTAGTATCTGTATTTTAATTTGATCAATTTTAGTTTATAAATATTTTAAATTTTAAAAATTTAGTCTTGACCAAATAGTACTTGTTAAATTTGTTTGGTTAAATTCTACTATTAGTCATGTATTATGCATAAAGTTGTAAGGTAAAGAGAATTTTGAGAAGAATTGAATATCTATTATTAAAGGAGAAAATGGCTTTTTATAGTCGTACATCACAACTGAAAAGAGAAAGAAAAAGAGTCCATGACTCAACAACTTTGAATAAATCAAACAAATAAATATCCCTAAAGAAACGGGATTTATTATCCAAACAACCTAAAATAGATTATCAAATCCTAACAATTCCTCCCTTAAGCTAAAAATGCTCTAAGCAATTAGTTTATGTCAGCTTCTGCACAGACACCCAAGAATCTTCTCAACTTACAAAATTGATCCAGCTTAAGAGGTTTGGTCATCACATCTGCTAGTTGATCCTGTGAATTACAATGCACCAATTTAATATTGTCAATCTTTGTCAGCTCTCGAAGGAAATGAAAACGCATATCAATATGTTTGATGCGACCATGCATTACTGGATTTTTGGAGAGCTTGATTGTCGAGCTGTTATCACAAAAAAAAGTGATCAATTTCTCATGATTCTTGTCCAATTTCGCCAACACCCTTTGTAATCATACTACTTGACATGCACATGATGTTACAGCAATAAGTTCAGCTTCTGTGGTGGACAAACTAACTACTGGTTGCTTTGTAGAAAACCATGAAATTACTCCTAAGCTTAATAAAAACACATAACCAAAGGTACTCTTTCTATTTTCTATATCTCCAGCATAGTCGCTATCAATGTAAGCAACAAGTTCATCTTCTCCTCCCTTCTTATAGAAGATTCCAAACTTAGTGGTACCCTTCAAGTATCTCAAAGCTCGTTTCACCACCTGCAAATGTAGCTTAGTAGGATTTTCCATGTATCTACTAGCAAGACTCACCACAAACATCATGTCCGGCTGTGTTGCAGTAAAATACACAGGACTACCAATAACTTGCTTGTAATAAGTCTTATCCACTTTGACTCTATCTTCATCCTTTGAAAGCTTGAATCCAGAAACTAGTGGAACCTGAACAGGATTACTCTTATCCATTTTGAAACGTTTTAGCACCTCTTATGCATACTTATTTTGACTGATAAAAATGCCATCAGATTTTTGCAACACTTCGATACCAAGAAAATACCTCTTCCTCCCAAGATCTATAATGTCAAATTCATTCTTCATAGAATTTCTGAACTCAATTATCATATGCTCATCATTACCAAAAACAATGAGATCATCAACATACAAACTAACAATTACCATTTTCATGTCTCGCCTTTTTATGAACAAAGTATGTTCTTAATCGCATTTTTCAAATCCTTCCTTCATGAAGTAAGCATCTATTCGACTATACCAAGCACGTGGAGCTTGCTTAAGTCCATAAAGTGTTTTTTTGTAGTTTATACACCTTTCCCTCATTTCCCAGCTGAACATAACCACTTGGCTACTCCACAAAAATATTTTCAGTTAATTCACCATGCAAAAACGCTGATTTCACATCTAGTTGGTAGATAGTCCAACCTCTTTGAGCGACAAATGTTACAACCAGTCGAATTGTTTCCATACAAGCAACATGGGCAAATACTTCAGTATAATCTACTCCATACCATTGCAAATACCCCTTCACAACAAGTCTAGCCTTGTATTTATCCACCTCTCTAATCTCATTAAATTTGGTTTTATAAACCCACTTTACTCCTATCTTCTTTGCTCCCTTTGGTAATTCTGTCAGTTCCCATGTAATATTTTCTGTATTGCTTCCATTTCTGCATCCATTGCTCTCTTCAATTTTTCACTTTTAACAGCTTCTTCAAACTGAACAGGATCGTCAGCTGTAGACATCACCAAATAAGCTTCATTATCTTCTTCAAAAAGCCCTTCTCTAGTCTCATAATCTCTTATCCAAGTCTGTGGTGCCCTGTTTCTCTTTCCATCTGTACTAAAAGCATCATCTCCAGTAGAAACATCAAAGGAAGGATTCCCTATGTCTGCATCAACTTCAAGTTCACCTTCCTCTTCAGTCTCATTAATTCCAATTGCTGCATTTTCTTGATCTCCCCATTCTAAGTCACACACAACAGTGTTTTCATACTTTTCATCCCAATCCCATGCATTATCTTCTTCGAATACAACATCCCTATTTATTATAAATTTTTTTAAGTTTGGATTGTAAAGTCTATAAGCTTTTAACTCCTCACTAACCCCCAATAAAACACACATCATGTTTTTATCGTCTAATATGGTTCTTTTAAAATCAGACACATGAACATGAGAAATGCAACCAAAAACACAAAAATACTCAACTGAGGGTTTGACTCTGCTCCATGCTTCTTCTGGTGTCTGATCTTTGACAGAAAGTTGGGTTTCGATTCAGAACATGTATTGTCCAATTGACTACTTCAGGCCAGAAGGTTTTCAAAATCTTTTTTTGCGGAAAGCATGCTGCGTACCATATTCATAATGGTTCTGTTCTTGCGTTCCGCTACTCCATTTTGCTACGGCGTATATGCAACTGTCAGTTGTCTTTAAATGTCATTATTTTTACAAAATTTTGTGCATTCATGTGATGTAAATTCTCCTCCATGATCTGTTCGCAAACATTTGATAACTGAATTTGACTCTTTCTTAACATGAACTTTAAAATTTTAAAAAATAACAAAAGCCTCTGATTTTTCTGTTAGAAAATAAACTCAATTTTTTCTACTGAAGTCATTAATAAAAGTAATCAAGTACCTTTTTCCACTATTTGAAACAGGTTTGATTGGTCCATAAATATCAGCATGAATTAACTAAAGAATTTGCACCGCCCTCCAAGTGTTTTTCTTTGGAAATGATAATCTATGCTGCTTTCTCACCATACATTCCTTGCAAAGCTCTGATGAAAACTTGAGTTCCAGTAAGCCATTGACCATCTTCTTATGTTGAAATGTTTTCAGACCTTTATAACTCAAGTGCCCATATCTGCAATGCCAGAGCTGCTGAACCTTTTCTTCTGTGCTTGTGCTAAAATAAGCAGGTAGTGCAGTAATAGCATGTAGCTTGAACATTCGATTTGCAGTCATCTTTGTATCCATGATCAACCCTTTCTCAAAGTGATATACCCTACATCTATCATGTTGAAATAGAACAGAAAGCCCCTTCTCTTGCAACTACCCCACACTTAGCAAATTATTCTTCAATTCTGGCACATAAAAAACTCATGTGATGATCTGCACCATTCCATCCACTAGTAATCTTACATTGCCCTTTCATGTTATAACCAAGCTTATGTTGTTGCCTAGCTTCATCGTATCTTTATAATTTTCATCCTAACTGACAAAATATTCCTTCTTTCCACACATGTGATTGCTGCATCCCGAATCAAGGAACCATGTATCCTCTTTATTAACATCCTTTGCATCCAAAAATGCCATCAACAGTATTTCTTCCTAAGTTTTTACTTAGTTTGCCTCTTTGCTCGAGCATTCCCATTGAAAATGTCCTAATTTGTGACATTTATAGCATTCCACAGTGGCTTTATCAAGACTCTGTCTGCCTCTCCCCTTTCCTCTTCCTCTGTAACCACCTCAGCCTCGACCTCCCAAACCAAACAGTTCCTCAGAAGAAATCTTCAACGCATGTGCTTCTTTAGCTAAAGAACTCATGTTGATGCGTTGCTTATGCACCAACAAGCTGCTCTGTAATTCATCAATAGTCAAGATTCTTGTGTCTTTAGATTTCTCAATGGAACACACAACATAGCTAAACTTGGAAGTCATTGATCTCAGAATTTTTTAGAGCACTTCAGCATTTGTCTTATTCTCACCATTCTTTTTCATCTTGTTGACTATTGTGAGAGTTCGAGCAAAATATTCATCGACAGATTCACTAGCCTTCATTTCAAGAATCTCAAATCCCTTTCGCAGAACCTATAGGTGTGCATGTTTTACTCTTGTTGCACCTTGAAATTTCTGTTTCATAGAATCCCATATACTTTTGGATGTATCCTTATTTAGGATTGTCTCAAGGATTGAACGATCTAATGCTTGAAATAGATAGTTCTTTGCCTTCAAATCTTTCAACTTCTAATCCTCGACCTGTTTCTTCTCTGCCTCTGTTAGGGCTCTACATTTTGCTACTGCAGGTACCCCATTTTTCACTATGATACAATATTCCTTTAATCGCAGAAAGTTTTCCATGAGCATTGCCCAGTGATCATAGTGTCCATCAAATTTTGGAACAGTAGGTTGCACAAATAAACTTTATGTTGCCATCTTCAGTCGCCTAAAATATCACATAGAGAGTTGCTGCTTTTAAATCAATTAGGTCCCGTGAGGAAGCTCCGATACCAAATGTAAGGTAAAGAGAATTTTGAAAAAAAAAATTGAATATCTATTATTGAATGAGAAAATGGCTTTTTATAGCCATACATCACAACTGAAAAGAGAAAGAAAAGGAATCCATGACTCAACAACTTTGAATAAATCAAACAAATAAATATCCCTAAAGAAACGGGATTTATTATTCAAACAACCTAAAACAGATTATCAAATCCTAACAAAAGTTAAATATTTAATCTATGTTTTCCAAATTGAATCTTTTTTAGTCGCTATCTTTTTTGGATTTCCAAATTTTACTCTTAATGTAAATAACACTCGTTAAATCTATTAACTAGTTTTTTTTTTTTTTGTAAGTAATAAGTAGAGATGACAAGTTGGCATGACATTAAATGTACGATAATATGTTTGATGAATCAAATTTTGAAAATAACAGAACTTAACTTAATGGATCTAATAGTTGTCATTTGGTCAAGACTAAAATTTTAAAATTCTAAAAGTATAGGGATTGAAAATGAATTGATGCGGTCGTTGAGAGCACCAAAAATATCTTATTCCCTGTAAAATAGTAAAAATAACAGTAAAGGGGAAGTAGAGTCGAATCCTCAGGGACCGGATTGTACGAATGCTCGTTCTTGAAATTCTGGATAATTTTTTGGCCAAGAAAACCTGCGTTCCTAAAAAAAACAGAATTAAGAATTTCGATCTGGAAAAATAAAAACAGAATTTAAAGTGAATTAAAATTACGAAATTAAATAAATTGCGAAAATTAAAATGAGGAATATGAAAATAAATAGAGTTTAGGGAAGAGTAAGTTTCTTATGTGGCGAGATTCTAGCCTCCGGTTGTCTTGTTCCGCCTTGGGCTCAATCCTCGGCTTTTAGATGACCCTTCTCAAACCAAGTAAGCCAGTTATAGTGGAAAAGGACACCTACGACCACCAGCTCCAAGAATTTAGACTTACGAATTTAGGGAACCTGACTCTAGCCTGCAATCGCTTTTGTGGGATCGTCTATGCTAGATCAACGCTTCTCAATGGCGAATCCCACGCCATTTTGTCTCTTGGGCTCGCCAACCTCGTACGATAGTAGTTAACGAACCGATCGTGCAATCCTTCCAAAACATACAAAGCGGCGCCTTTGCATACGTTGAAAAGTTTACTTCTTAAGGGACATGGACGGAAGCGTCAGCCCCGTAGTGCGGAGAAACGATGAATACTTGGCAAGAAGGCTAAGTGTGGATTCTAAGCCTCAAGAACCCCTTTTTTGGGGAACATCGACAACCTTCGGCTAGATGGGTTTAGTGGCTCATGGTTGTGGTGTAAAAGAAAATAATTATAAAAATGGAAAAGGGAATTTTATTGAAAGAAAATATGGGAAGAACAAAAGCCTAGACTTTTGAGGGGAGAGTGTTTACAGAAAAAGATGGGTCCATTTTGAGTCACTTCACCCCCTATTTATAGCTAGGGGGATAGTCTAATCCTACTTAAACTCCCCAAAAGATAAATACATTTAATTGAAGATAAATAAAATAAAATCCTAAAATTAAATAATCCTTAATAATTATCTTAATATTAATTATCCTAATATAATTAAAATAGAATTTGATAGAATAAAATCTCTTCTTTTTGCATTTCAACCCTTGTGTCCTCCATGCTTGCACTTTTGGCACAAACTTTTCCATGTGTCGCACATTGGCCCATTTTATCTCTAAATTCACACTTTTGGCCCTTGATTTCGCTTGCCTCCAATTTAGTCCCTATGAGATAAAAGATCAAAAATAGCTCAAATTAGCAGGATCATACTCAGAATAAACACATAATTAATACATAAAAATACGTTATTCTAGAGTATTATCAAATTCCCCCTACTTAGGCCATGCTTGTCCTCAAGTATGGTTCATATCCACTGTGAAAATTAGATTTTGCCATAAAAGAAACACCACTCTAAAGTTTCATAAAAATTAGTCAAAAATGCATATGAAAAATAACGAGAACCCTAAGCTTGCTTTAAGTAAAACAGAAAAAGTTTTCCAATTAATACAGACATTAACATCAACTTGAATTATTTCATGGAAATTAGGTAAATTACTAAACCTACCAAGACACCCTATTTGTTTCTTCCTTTAGTCCCAAATTTTATTTATTTACACATATTTTTTCCTTTTTCTTTTTCTTTTTTTTTCTTTTTCTTTTTTCCTTTTTTTTTCCTTCTTTCTTTTCTTTTATTTATTTATTTATTTATTTATTTATTTGCTTAGAAATATATTGCTATTTCCGGTTAGCGGAGTTTTTCTTGTCACGTCACACAACCTTTTGACGCGAAATAGAATGACAACCCAAGCACCCTACCCCGGTTACTCAATCAGTCACGTTCTAAGCTGTACTCATAACCACGGAAAAATTTATTAACAATTAAACGAAATTTAAATTTTTGAGAACTTAGGAAAAACAATATAAGTGTCAAGGATAAGTTTTCAATAATCACCAATATCTATGAACATAAATTAAGCATGCAATCAATTTAAGTGTTCACTTTATATTAAACTTGATCAATTTCACGAAAAGTAAGATAGAGTTAACTCTATTAATCACAATTATTTTTAGCCTAATAAAAATAAAACAGTGGAGATGTCATCAATTATGGGAGAAATCATAATTTCCTCAGAGGGCAAGAATCATGTGTGTGGGGTAAACAGTAGGCAATTCCTGGTCAAAATCTTGGGCATGAAAAGAGGCAGGATATTCTAAAAAAAATGTGGACAAAATGGGGCCTCAAACCAAACAAAAACACGGCAGCAACAACAACCAAAATCACAGCAGAAAATGACAAAAACAACGAAGAGTTCCTCCCCCTACTTAAAACACATTGTCCTCAATGTTGACTAAAATAGATAAATAGGTAGAAAGGTGTAGTAAAACTCCCCGTGTAGTTACCGTCAATTGCTCATGATGGCAAGGAGCTCGGTAATTTGCTGGCCAAAAGTGTCAAGTCGAGCCTCAATGCGCTCTAAGCGTTGCTCAATGGTCAATGTCGGTTGAGCTTGGGCGAGTGCCTCATTTTGAGTTTGTTGGCGAAAGACTTGTTCGGATGGTGAAGAACGAATACCAGGAGGGACAAAACAGAAGGATGATAGAGTGCCACGAAGTAGTCCCATCGAGTCGAAGCATCGAGCATCTAAAGGATCGGTCTGACAAGCAACATGAAAGTTTGAAATAGGAGCGTTAGAACCATGTAAAGAAAATAACAGTTGTGTAATTAGAGATCCTAAGATTAGAGGACGTTTTGCTTTGATAACATGCTCAAATTGAAGTGCAAACCAATAACCCAAATTAACCGGAGAACGGTATACATACACCATAAAAAGAATAATTCCGTCTTTGAGACGATAGCCGGAGCATCTCGTCGGCCTGAGAAATTATAAGCTAGATAACGGTGTATGTAACACAAGGCAGGGTCACGAAACCATAAATCCTTTGATGTTTTTGGGCTATACATGGATTTGGAATTATTTGTTAACAATGCAAAGGCCTCGATAGCCCTAAAATCAGTAGGAAATGTACACAAACTATTACGAAAATCTGAAGACATAGCATACTCTTCAGTGATAAATGATAATGCAATATTAAATTCAAGAAGAGATAAGCTATGCATGGTACCAAGTAACCGAAATCGGACTGTACTAGGTGTATCCAACGATAGTTGACCATGTCACTCAAAATGAAAAGTGGTGCGCGATTATGTGTAGCGCGCGCCAGTGGTGGGAGGAGAAGAATGGGTTCGCGTAAAGGGGACAGCGTCGAGGAGTTAGTGGCGTTCGGCAGCGGTGTTGGGCTCGTGGTGTCGCGTGAAGTGGATGCGAGCGTGGGCTCCGTTCGGTACAGTGGTGACGTCGCGTGCGTCATGGAAGATGAGCGTGGTGGAGGGGGAGGGGGCGAGTGAAAGTTAGGCGGTATTGGAGAAGAGGTTTGCGGTGACGAGGAGGATGAAGACGCGCCATCGGTCAAATCGAAAGCCTGAGGCACGGAGAAGCGGGGTCTGCGTGGGTTAACGGTGAAAGTGGGCTCGGTGGAGGTACGGCTCCGAGTTCGTACCATAGTGAACGGCGAACGGCGGTGGTTGGTGGAGAGTAAAGGGGTTCGACGCCTATAGAGGTTGGGTGGAAGAAATTGGGAAAATATGTTAGGTTTAGGGATTTTATTTGGCTGAAAGGGGATGTTTGGGTGCAGGGATAATGGTGGTTGGCTGTAGGAATAGGGTAGTTTGGCTGCATGGATATGGCATTCTGGAATGGAATAGTACCTGGAATAGAGGCGGTTTGGTACCGTGGATAGGGCTGTTTGGTTCCATTTTTCTAACTTTTCTCATTTTTCTTAGTATTTTCGCTCCGTTCTGACTAGGCAAAGAAGAGAATTTTATCAATATCAAAAATAAAGTAATAAATAATAAATACTAATAAAATGAAATAAAATAATAAATACTAAGAAAATGAAATAAAATAATAAATAATAAAAATTAAGAAAAGTAAAAAAATAAAGGTTGGGTTGCCTCCCAACAAGCGCTTGTTTAACGTCATTAGCTCGACGCCTTAAACAGTTCTATGGTGGCTCCAAATAGATCTTTTCAATCGTGTGAGCTTGGAAATTCTCATAAAATGGTTTCAACCGCTGGCCATTAACTATGAACTGCTTTCCTGATTCTTCATTCTCTATTTCAACCGCACCATGGGGAAATACTTCAGTAATAACAAAAGGTCCTTGCCATCGTGATCGAAGCTTACCTGGAAATAATTTTAACACGGAGTTATAAAGTAAAACCTTTTGTCCTACCGAGAAATACTTCTGAGTTATCTTTTTATCATGGAATAACTTTGTCTTGTCTTTATAAATGTGAGCATTCTCGTAGGCATCATTGCGGATTTTTTCTAACTCTTGGATATCTAATTTCCTCACCCTTCCTGCAGGTTCTAACTCCATATTACATTGTCGAATAGCCCAATAGGCTTTATGTTCTAATTCTACTGGAAGATGGAAAGCTTTTCCAAAAACAAGGCGATACGGGGTCATTCCAATTGGTCCATTATATGCAGTCTGATAGGCCCAAAGTGTGTTATTTAGCCGAAGACTCCAACCCTTCCGGTTGGGTCGAACTGTTTTCTCCAAAATAGTCTTTATTTCCCTGTTCGAGACTTCGGCTTGACCGTTCGTTTGGAGATGGTAAGCTGTAGCTCTACGGTGGTGAACTCCGTATTTTGTCAATAGTGCCTCCATGACTTTATTGCAAAAGTGGGTGCCACGATCACTGATTAGGGCTCGAGGTGTGCCAAACCTGGAAAAAATAGTTCGTTTTAGAAACTCCACAATAGTCTTGGCATTATCATTACGAGTAGGCTTTGCTTCTATCCACATAGAAACATAGTCTACTGCAAGAATTATGTATACATTGCTAAATGAAGAAATAAATGGGCCCATGAAATCGATACCCCAAACATTAAAGATCTCGCATACATGAATCAGGGATAGGGGCATTTGATTTCGTTTAGTGATGTTACCTATATGTTGGCACCTATCGCAAGACTTACAGAAGTTATATGCGTCTCGAAAAATTGTGGGCCAATATAGCCCACATTCTAACACCTTTTGAGCTGTCCGCTTAGGACCAAAGTGTCCTCCGCAAGCTTCAGCATGACAAAAATTAAGGATAGAAGTTACCTCGATTTCTGGAACACATCGTCGTATTATTTGGTCTGAACAGTGTTTCCACAAGTATGGGTCATCCCAAATGTAATATCGAGCGTCGCGTCTAAGCTTGTCCCTCACGGAACGTGCTAACTCAGTGGGTAACGAGCCTGTGGCTAGAAAGTTTACCATATCTACGTACCACGGGAGACGTGCCTCGGTCGAGAATAGGCTTTCGTCAGGGAATTCTTCCTTAATAGGAATGTCGTCAAAAGGTGCCTTTATTCTGCTTAAGTGGTCAGCCACTAAATTCTCGCATCCCCTTTTGTCTCGAATCTCGATGTCAAACTCTTGGAGTAGCAAAATCTACCGGATAAGCCTCTGTTTTGCTTCCTTCTTTGCGATCAAGTACCTGAGGGCTACATGATCAGAAAAAATAATTACTTTAGATCCCAATAAATAAGGTCGAAATTTATCTAAAGCAAATACAACAGCTAAAAGTTCTTTTTCTGTCGTGGTGTAGTTGCTCATGCAAAGATCTAGGGTTTTGAGGCATAACAAATGACATGGGGTTCTTTGTCTATCCTTTGCCCCAACACGGCTCCTACACTGCGTTCGCTGGCATCGCACATAATTTCAAATGGAAACTTCCAATCTGGCGGTTGCACCATAGGAGCAGAGACCAATTTTTGCTTGAGTGTGTCAAAAGCCTCCTTACACTTTGGGCCAAACTCAAACTTCTTATCCTTCTGCAACAATTCTCACAGTGGTTCAGCTACTTTCGAGAAGTTCTTTATGAAGCGCCTGTAGAACCCTGCATGGCCAAGGAAAGAACGAATTTCCCTCACAGTGGAGGGATAAGGCAAAGAATTTATAATATCAATTTTGGCCTTATCGACCTCAATTCCCTTAGATGAAACAACATGACCTAGAATTAAACCCTTGTCTACCATAAAATGACATTTTTCATAATTCAAGACAAGATTAAATTCTATGCATCTACTCAAAATTATCGTTAGGTTTTTAAGGCATTCATCAAAACAATTCCCATAAAAAGTAAAACCATCCATAAAAACTTCAATAATTTTTTTCCACATATTCAGAAAATATGCTCATCATGCATCTCTGGAAGGTAGTCGGCGCATTGCACAGACTGAATGGCATCCTTCTGTACGCAAATGTACCAAATGGGCACGTAAAAGTGGTCTTTTCCTGGTCCTCCGGCGCGACTAGAATTTGAAAGAAACCTGAGTATCCATCAAGACAACAAAAATGAGTTTTTCCGGCTAATCTTTCAAGCATTTGATCTATAAAAGGAAGAGGGAAATGATCTTTTCTAGTATAAGAGTTCAACTTCCTGTAATCTATGCAGATACGCCACCCATTTTGTACTCGGGTAGGTACCAAGTCTCTTTCAGCATTTTTCTTTCACGCCCGTTTTCTTGGGCACGACTTGTATTGGACTTACCCATCTACTGTCGGAAATGGGGTAAATTACGTCAGCATCTAGAAGCTTGATTATTTCCTTTTTTATTACCTCCATCATATTCGGATTTAGCCGTCTTTGTGCCTCTCGCCTTGGTTTCGTGTCTTCCTCCAAGTAGATCCTGTGTGTGCATGTTAAAGGGCTTATCCCTTTTAAGTCTGCAGTGGTCCAGCCAATCGCCTCCTTATGATTTTTTAGTACATCAACCAAACTTTCTTCTTCGTGCGTGGAGAGTTTATCGGAGACTATGACTGGTAGGGTATTACCCTTCCCCGAAAATGCATATTTCAGATGCTCAGGAAGCAGTTTCAACTCCAACTCTGGTACCTGTATAACATAAGGTAAAAGTTTAGTATTCGGAGATAATAACTCATTAACAGATTCAAATTCATCAAGTTCAGAATTATCTCCATAAATTGACTCAAAATTCTCTTCCACTGAATAGTCAATTATGTCGATACGATTTACGCTCAAGATTTTGCTTGGATGGCTAATGGCGTCGTAGACATTAAACTTTACGATTTCCCCATCAAACTCCATCGTGAGAGTTCCACTTCGAACGTCGATTTTAATACTAGCCGTACTAAGGAATGGTTGACCCAACAATAGGTCTGAAGATCCAGGAGCGCTATCCTCCTCCATTTTAATCACATATCTGCAGGGAAAATGAGCTCGTTAACTTTTACCAGAACATCCTCAAGGACTGCTTCCAGATGCATAACAGACCTGTATGCCAATTGAATGATAACACCTGTTTTTGTCAAAAACCCTGCGTTGAGTGATTCATAAATAGAATATGGCATTACATTTATGGAGGCCCCTAGATTACACATAGCCTTCTTAATTCCCAAATGGCCTATTTTGCATGGTATTGCAAACATGCCCCTATCCTTGCATTTTGCCGGCATTTTACGCTGTAACATTGCTGATACATTCTCACCGACATTCACCCTTTCATTACCTGTTAATTTCCGCTTGTTGGTGCAGAGCTCTTTAAGAAATTTAGCATACCACGGAATTTGCTTGATGGCATCCAACAGCGGAATGTTGATCTCGACATTCCTAAATGTTTCGAGGATCTCCTTGTCCTCTTTACCTCTTCGACATTGGTTGAAACATTCTGGAAATGGAGGTTGAATTTTAGGCAATGGAGGTTTTTATCAGACCTGTTTGTCTTTTTCGGGTTTTTTTTGGGCGATTTCTTGGCCAAGATTCCCATCAGGAATCGATTCCAGTACCTTTCCGCTTCGTAACGTCACTGTATTCGCATTTTGTCTAGGGTTTGGTTCTGTTCGTGACGGCAGCTTCCCTTGAGAGTTAAATTTCTCAATTGACGTGGTCAATTCTCTTATAGATGCCTCGGTTTTCTGTTGGAAATCCTTTGTCTCTTTTTGGAAATTAAGAGTTTGCTGTTAAAAATCAAGAACATTAGCTGCTAACTTATTGACCATGGTTTCTAGAGAATTACCTGAACCTTGCGACTGTTGCGGTAACCAGTTTTGGTATGGCTGGTTATTTCGTGGATTGGCCTCATAACTTAAGTTAGGATGGTCCCTCCACCCTGGGTTGTAGGTATTAGCGTAGGGGTCGTATCGCCTTTGTGGCGGCCCAGGAAAATTTCCCACAGCATTCAGATGGGCCATGGTATCATCATACAAACTGAGACATGCATCAGTTGCATGATCAGGAGTAGCACATATTCCGCATAGCCGAGCTGTCTTTGTTTTTATACAAGAAGAGTATTCATCATATTAGTAAGTTTATCAAGTCTATCTTCTATTGTAGAATTACTTAGCTGGTGAACCCTTCTAAGGGGTTCAGGGTTGGCTCGAAATTGCTGAGAATTTGCAGCCATCGTGGAGATCAAGTCTCTTGCTTGTTGGGGAGTCATGTTGACCAATGCTCCTCCACTAGCGGCGTCTACCATATTCATCTCCATGGGCTTCAAGCCTTCATAAAAGTATTGGAGGAGAGATTGCTCCGTTATACCATGTTGTGGGCAACTTGCACACAATTTCTTAAACCGCTCCCAATAGTCGTAAAGGGACTCAGCTTCTTTTTACCTTATTCCAACGATCTCCCTTCTTAGCTCAGCTGCTCGAGATGCTGGAAAAAACCTGTTGAGGAATAAACGAGATAAATCAGCCCAAGTAGTAATAGATCCAGGGGGTAAATAGAATTACCATTCCTTAGCAAAATCTGCTAGGGAGAAAGGGAAAGCACGCAATTTAATTTGATCCTCGGTTACCCTCTGAGGTTTCATGCTAAGACAAACCATATAAAATTCCTTCAGATGTTTGTGCGGATTTTCATTTTGTAACCCACGAAAAGTTGGCAGTAGCTGGATTAAGCCTGACTTTAGTTCAAAATCGGTATCCATAGTAGGATACGCGATGCACAATGGAGGTTGTTCTGCCGGAGCTTCGGCCAGTTGCCGAATTGTTTGAGCCATTGGTTGTTGCGCTAAATTTGGGTTTTCGTTAACCCTAGTTTCAAGCACTTCTTCAGGAGAGTCGACTTCTACTTTTTCGCTTTCAATTTCTTGAGCAGGGTTTTCGTTAACCCTAGACTCAGCTTCGTCGACTTCGATTTCTGGCGGTGGGTCACTTTGAGTCTCGACCACCGCTGACTGCTTTTTCCTTAGTTTTGTTTCCTTGCGATTAGCTCTAGCAGTCTTCTCTATTTCAGAATTGAACGCAAGAGTACCTGGAGCAGATCTGGTCATAAGAAACAAAAAACAAGATTAGTACGTTGCCAGTCCCCGGCAACGGCGCCAAAATTTGATGCGGTCGTTGAGAGCACCAAAAATATCCTATTCCTTGTAAAATAGTAAAAATAACAGTAAAGGGGAAGTAGGGTCGAATTCTCAGGGACCAGATTGTACGAATGCTCGTTCTTGAAATCCTGGACAATTTCTTGGCCAAGAAAACCTGCGTTCCTAAAAAAACAGAATTAAGAATTTCAATCTGGAAAAATAAAAACAGAATTTAAAGTGAATTGAAATTGCGAAATTAAATAAATTACAAAAATTAAAATGAGGAATATGAAAATAAATAGAGATTAGGGAAGAGTAAGTTTCTTATGTGGTGAGATTCTAGCCTCCGGTTGTCTCGTTCTGCCTTGGGCTCAATCCTCGGCTTTTAGATGACCCTTCTCAAACTAAGTAAGCCAGTTATAGTGGAAGAGGACGCCTACGACCACCAGCTCCAAGAATTTAAACTTATGAATTTAGGGAACCTGACTCTAGCCTGCAATTGCTTTTGTGGGATCGTCTATGCTATATCAATGCTTCTCAATGGCGAATCCCACGCCATTTTGTCTCTTGGGCTCGCCAACCTCTGACGCAGTAAGTTAACGAACCGACTGTGCAATCCTTCCAAAACATAAAAAGCGGCCGCCTTTGCATACGTTGAAAAGTTTACTTCTTAAGGGACATGGACGGAAGCGTCAGCCCCGTAGTGCAGAGAAACGATGAATACTTGGCAAGAAGGCTAAGTGTGGATTCTAAGCCTCAAGAACCCCTTTTTTGGGGAACATCGACAACCTTCGGCTAGATGGGTTTAGTTGCTCATGGTTGTGGTGTAAAAGAAAATAATTATAAAAATGGAAAAGGGAATTTTATTGAAAGAAAATATGGGAAGAACAAAAGCCTAGACTTTTGAGGGGAGAGTGTTTGACGTAAAAGATGGGTCCATTTTGAGTCACTTCACCCCTATTTATAGCTAGGGAGATAGTCTAATCCTACTTAAACTCCCCAAAAGATAAATACATTTAATTGAAGATAAATAAAATAAAATCCTAAAATTAAATAATCCTTAATAATTATCTTAATATTAATTGTCCTAATATAATTAAAATAGAATTTGATAGAATAAAATCTCTTCTTTTTGCATTTCAACCCTTGTGTCCTCCATGCTTGCACTTTTGGCACCAACTTTTCCATGTGTCGCACATTGGCCCATTTTATCTCTAAATTCACGCTTTTGACCCTTAATTTCGCTTTTGCCTCCAATTTAGTCCCTATGAGATAAAAGATCATAAATAGCTCAAATTAGCAGGATCATACTCAGAATAAACACATAATTAATACATAAAAATACGTTATTCTAGAGTATTATCATGAATAAATTAAAGTACAGGTACTAAAACCACAACTTATTGAAATTACAAGGTTTAATAGCATAATTTGACCTTTGAAATATCATCTTACCAAAAAGAGAGAATATAAAAATTATTAAGGTGGAAAGCCACCTAATAATTGAATTTGGATGTAATTGCTTGTAATTACATAAGGGTGGCATATTTGGGTAACCATTGTAATTGATGATCCCATTGAATTGGGTGTAATTAGAGCACCTAATTACACGTTCCAATTCTTAAGGGGAGGGTGAGAATTGGAGTAATTACACAGGTAATTACATTCAAATTCAAATTTAATTTATTTATACAAATTATAAAAAAATTATATTATAAGCATGAAAATGTATGAATGTTTGAGCTGATTATGGCAAAAAAAATTCTTATATTATAAACTCTTAAAAAATATATTATAAAATTAATTTGTATATTTTATAAAGTTATAACAAAAAATATATTATTTAAATTCTAAAAAAATTATAAAGCTATAACAAAAAAGTTTACATGTTATAAAAGTGTTATAATATATTTATTTATAAAAAATTATGGCCAAGAAATATGGACACAACTTATTATGTGTCCATGTTATATATTATAAAAATAATATACTTATTCATAAAAAATAAAAAATAACTTTTTAAAGTTATGGAAAAAATATTATTTATAAGAAGTATTATGAACATTTTAGACAATTTATAATTTCTTTTTAAAGGTTATATATTATCATTTTTATATTATTTTTTATTTAATTTACATATTATAAAAAGGGATATAACCTAATATAAGTCTTTCTCTAAAGTTTTATAATTAAAGCTACAGATTATTTGAGTTGTGAGTCTAAATATTTTAAGGATGATACTAATTATACAAATAGAAAAAAATTTATTGCATCATATCGTGGGGTATGATACCATTTGATAGAATAGTATCAAACACAAGCGCCATAAATAACTTGCGAACTCTTTAATTTGAGACATCCAAGGCATAGAAATATAGTTAAAAATACATTTATTGTTCTTAAAAAATATGTCTCATCTTAACAACATCACTAATAATTTTTGTGATTATAATACACATGATGATTTGATTTTACTTTTTGTTACTTGTTTCAAAATTATTTTTATCATATTATTTATTATAGTAATTAATTTTTAAAAAAATATAAATTATGTACCTATGTAATTACAATTTGTACTACCAAACATGACATAAAAAATTACAATATATATCTAATAAATTACAATTTCTATAATTTCTAACCTTATAATTACCGTAAATAAATATCCAGAGTAACACTGTATTTTGGTACAAACACTACAGCAAAACAGGTTTTTAGCAGCGTCTTTTTGGTCCTATAAGCGCCGCTAAAACAATTTATAACGTTTTTATAAGCGCTGCAAAAAAGCCGCTATAGATAACGCCGCTAAATTTTGCGGCGTTTATGTGGAAGAACGCCACTATAGAATATGATCTTTAGCGGCGCTTTTCCCACAAACATTGCTATAGAAAGAACATGACTTTTTAGCGGCGTTTTTAGAAAGAACATGACTTTTAGTGGCGTTTTTAGTAAAAGCGCCGCTAAAATTCATGTTCTTTGGCGGCGTTTGTGTGAAAACACCACTAACTTTAGCAGATTTTACCAACCCATTTTCATTCATATAGAATCCGAATTGTCAACATAATTTTCTGTAACATCAAATCCAATCAAAAACTTCAAATCTAAATGATACTATCACGAAAGAAATATGTATATGATCTAAATTAATAAATGAAATAACAAAATATATTATATTCAAAAGTTATATTGTTAAAATAATGTCACAATAAGAAAACAAAAGTCTAAGATGGTGGATTCTGCGACTGCTGAAACATCTTTATCATAATCTGAAGCTGTAGCTGGAGTTCGTCATATTTTCTTGTTGCCTCTGCTTCCCTTGCTGCTACCTTAGCTTTAAGTTGTAGCTAGAGTTTATAATATTTTCTTTGAGCCTTTGCTTCTCTCGATGCCGCCTCCGCTTTAAGTTGAGCAATTTGCTCAACTGTGCTCGCTTGCATCTGAATCATTTGATCTCTTAACATCTGAACTTCAGCTTGAGCCTGATTCCCCGAAAGCATGTATTGTTGCGAGCTGGATCCAAAATATTGGGTTGGGTTAACAAAAGATCCTTGAAATTGAACCCGACCATACCTTTCAGGACCCAAAACTTCAGTAATAATTCGGTTATCAATGTCGTCAAGATTAACAGAACTATCACTTGAAGCGACCGCTTCATACTCCGCCCTTTTATCCTTTAGTTTCTCCTAATAAATCAATCAAAGAGTTAGAAACAAAATATATAATAAAAAAATGCAACATAACTTGGCATTATTTGCATTACAAACGACGAATTAAACCATTATAATTAAACTTGATAAATATTTAAAATAATTCAAATTTTATTAAGTAAATATACCATAATTTCCACAACTTCAGTAGTCATAGGAGATCCACCTTTCTTTCTATGTGTATTGTCAAAAAGTTGAAGGCGTCTAACTTTTTGACCAGACGACAGTTCCTCCAATATAGTAGGAAAAATATTATTTAGTAGAAAGTAATTAATATTTGACACAATTAATAAATTCAAAATACCTCGTCATCAGCTAGACAAGCAAAACTTTTCGACCCAACTGTGTGCGTGAATTTTTGTTTTTGCCTACTTGTAGTTCTAACTCGCTCACGATTATACATTATGGAATTATTATTACGTATATAGTAAATACTATAAACTGAAATAATTATAAGAGTTAGGAAGTACGTAAAACCTCTCCTTTCTTTGAATTCCAAAATCTAACTGCATCTTCCCATTGGTACCTCAGCATTCCCGGCGGGACATTTTGCAATTCCTCTTCGAAGCTTATATTTTTCTTAAAATATTCCTTCTTTAAAGTACTTTTATGGTCTCTCCATTTCTTTCCTAATGCCTTCTTCACATAATTATCCGATACCTCTAAAGCAAATCTCTCCTGCAAATAACACAAGTTTAGAAAGTAAATATAAATGAAACTTAAACCAAAGTATTATAAATTACATTCACGTTATTACCTTAATGTTATCGAGAGCTTGATTTTTGTTACTATCAGGCATATGATGCCATGACTCGTAGTTAATAGGCAACAGATTGGTATTTTGTCCTATAATGCGCAAGTATCCTGCTAAAAGTCGAGCTTTTGTTCCAATAGGCTGACCATGACTGTTTCTAACTACCTTAACACGCTCGACAGAATTTAGCTTGTATAAATCTTTTAATAGCGTACGTCCTCGAGTTTTGCGCCTCCCACCACTTTCAGCTAAAAAAATGGTATATGATAATATAAGAATTTGAAACAAAAATCAACAATAAAAGTCAACATGCATGTAAATTAAAGTTAACATTACTTTGAATTTCTGCAGGTTCGTTAGCTATATTCGGAACATTCGAAGATCCAGTAGCAGTCTGTTGTTCACTACTTGTTTCTTCCGAATTTGGAGGATTTTGAATAATACTTATATCTCGGAATCTTCTTCTAGGAATTTTATCTGCAATACTGATAACATGTTAATTTGCATGACATTTTGTGTTTAATTCAGTTTATTTCTGAATTGATCCATGCTAAATTAGAGCTTTTATGTTTTAATCTTGTCAAGGATGTAATTGGGACGCTAAGAGACAAAAACGAGTAGAAAAGGACCAAATTGAAACACAATCAATGATATGAGGCCAAATAAAAAATGTGGAGAAAGCCAAGAACTCATCAGATTTTTTGACTTTGTAAAAGCGAAAAATATAAAAAAAAATCTTTTTTTATTTTTTTTATTTTTTATTTTATTTTATGTTAAAGTAGTCAAGGCCAAAATTAGTAAATTCCATATATATAAATAGGGTCTTAATGTACTTAAGAAGAGCATTACATTTTACATTTGATTTCCATTTTGGAATTAAATAGAATTATTCTTTTTCTTCCAAATTTGGGCGTGATTAGCATTCTCTTAATACTATTTTCATTTCTTTGTTCTTTCAAAATTTGTTTAATTTCCTTTCAAGTCCTTGCCTTTCCCAATTTCCTTAATTATAATAAAATCACCTTTCATAACCTACAAAGCATGATTAAATCCATGCTTCACTAAATTCCATCTTAGCTTTAGGCCGGTGTTCTTTCTGGTCGGGAATCGTGAGATACGTATTCGTGCTAAAAATCTTTCCAATCGGTATTCACATTTTTCCTAAGTATCGGGATTGACAACTCATCCCTTAAAGTTAACTCGATTTCAAGTCAAAAAGTGCACGTTGGGTTGGAGTCGTGTTTGCTGACAATTGGAGAAATGAGTCGGTCGTGCTATATTCGGATCTCCAAGAACAAATCAAGGAAGAAGTGATCAGGTTTAAACGACCCACGCGGTTGAGGCCGTTAATTCGAGTTGGGTTCTTCAAAGCGCAAGGCTGCCGGAATCTTGATTCGGGAACACGTGTATCTTGGTTAGATAATCGGTAAGGGTTGGTTTGCAGGTCGTACCGAGACCAGCTACAAGAGGAAGAATTGGTGGTTAGGACATTTTTAACTGCTATAACCAGCTTATCGTTTGAAGGAGAAAATTAATTTTCAAGGATCAAATCGAAAATCCAGAATCCACCGAGTCTAGGGCTAAGGCTTAATTATCTCTGTTTAAAAAAATCTAAATTTATTTCCCGATTTAAATTTATTTCTAATATTAATTAATAGTTTATTTATGCTGATTCGACTATTTACTTTCTAAATATTTTCAAAACTCCCTGATTTATTTATTTATATTTTTTTTGCAGGTCTATTTGGAGTCGTAGGCACGACTTTTGCCACGACTTTCAACACGACAAACGTT
Source organism: Gossypium sturtianum (assembly GCA_025698515.1). NCBI lineage: Eukaryota > Viridiplantae > Streptophyta > Magnoliopsida > Malvales > Malvaceae > Gossypium > Gossypium sturtianum. Next base: position 123,754,124 of record CM046952.1, read on the forward strand.
CTGTTCACAAGTTAAACACAGAAGTTGATTATAACATCCAATCCCTGTGGACTCAACCCTACTACCACTCTTTACTACTATTTAGAGTTATTTTTGTAGGAATTATTTTTTGTGGTTTCGATGTCCATCAAATACACATAAAATAGTTGAAATATTAGTAACTAATTACAACAATAATAGTACATAAAATAGTTGAAATATTTAACAAGATCAAGATTTAAATTATAATATTACATATAATTAAAAAATTATAAAATCTTACTACATCATGATTCGTAAATATCTTCATCCACATCTTGGCGAACCCATTGAAATTGTGTACTAGTACTAGGGATAGTTTCATTTAAGTTTTGTTCTGGAAAAAGCAAAGTTTCTGATCTTTTGTCGATGTCATCTCTACTTCCGTTGCCCATGTCAAACAAGTCTCTAGGGGTGTTACGGAGTACAACGTGCCAACCCTCATCAGTTGGATCTTTCGAGTAAAAAACTTATTTGACTTGAGAAGAAAATACATACGGCTTGTCTATCAATTGTTGTCCAGTGTGAATTTATCAAGAGAAGTTCACCATTGTAAAACCAAATTGATCTTTTTCAATTCCGCGAGCAGTATTAACATCAGCCCAATCACATCGAAATAAGACAACCTTCCATTTGTCATAGTAATCCAACTCAATAATATCCGTAAGAAGCCCGTAATACTCCACATTTCCCTCAACGGGATTATTGTCCCTAGCACTAGCATTACTTGTAATTGAAGAATTAACAACTATTCCACAATTTTGAGTCCTCCTCAATCTTTCGCGAGATTTTGTATGAAACCTGAATCCATTAATGAGGAAGGTAATATATCTTTTTACAACTCTATTCGGACCTTGGGAAAGCCATTTAACTTCGTCATTGATGTCCTTTCCACACCAAACCTATTGAATCAAAAGTAAATTGATTAATTATAAATGTTATACGAAAACATTATTATTTGTCAATGAAAGCTTTCGTCGCATACCGTTTTCCCTAACCATTCATGAAAAGATTCTGTGAATAACTTATGAATCTCTCGATGTTGTAATCTTCAGGAGTGTGAACGAGATCTCAAGACTTGTTTGTACTCACTATGTTAAAAAGTGGATTACTTGGTTAGAAGATAAACAAATTAAAAAGATGAATATTTATCAAATTCTAAAACTTACTTGCGTAATGGTTTAATTGAATCGTGGTGAAAAAGAACATATCGATGTGCTTGTACCCAAGATCTATCATCTAAGTGTGCAATTTAAACTTTACCGATTGGTTGTCCATAACTTCAAAATAGATAAGTTTCGGCTAAGTTATGATTAGTGAGCCCAACATTTCTACTTGGTCTATTCAGTCTTGTTTCAACATCTTCTAAATATCTAGAGCAGAAAGTCATACACTCCTCAGCCAAGTAACCTTCAGCAATTGATCCTTCTGGATAACGCTTATTACGACAATAAGACTTCAATTTGCATAGGAACCTAAACACGATATACAACATTATCAAAAGTTGTAACTAAAGGTATATTCATGAATGAATGAAAACTTTACAAATAAATTAGCACATCTCTATAGGATACATCCACCGATAGAAAACCGGTCCACTAAGTTTTGCTTCATGAAGGAGATGGATTAGCAAGTGCACCATAATAGTGAAGAACCAAGGTGGAAAGATCTTCTCCAAGTTGCATAAAGTCAAGGCGGCTCGATCTTGTACTTTCTCAATTTCTTCAACAATCAAAACTTTGCCACAAATAGCTTTCATTATATTAGATAATTCAATTATACAAGACGTCACCTTTTTTGACATACAACACCGTAAAGCAATTGGCAGTAAATCTTGCATCAAGATGTGATAATCATGTGATTTTAGGGAAAATAGTTTTCAATCTTTAAGACTCACACATCGAGATATTTGATGCATACACATCTGGGACCTTTATATTCTTCAACACCATGCAGAACACTTCTTTTTCTTTCTTCGACATTGCAAAAATAGAAGGCGGCAACTGATATTTTCTATTCGGAAGTAATTGGGGATGAAGATCACGCCGAATGCCCATGTCAACTAGATCAAGTTGACTCTGAAGATTGTCTTTTGATTTTCTATCGACATTTAGAATTGTCCCGGTGATGTTTTCACAAACATCCTTTTCAATAGGCATGACATCAAGATTGTGTCGCAAAATGTGATGCTCCCAATAAGGCAACTAAAAAAAAAATACTTCTTTTTTTTCCACAAGTCCGCCTCATTAGGATAATCCTCTTCATCAAATTCATCATCACTCTGCCGGTCAACATACGCCTCCCTCGGTCTTCTCTTTGTTTGCATGTTGGGTGGTTAATTCATCTTTCCATAACTGAAATTGATATCTTTTAACATGAACAAGATTTCAAATCCAATGGTCTGTTCTGGAGCTTCTCTAAACTCTTCAGTACCATCAAATAGAGTCCTATGAAATCTAAATATATGATTTTCATCTAATCACCGACGATGCCCCATATAAGAGAACTTCTTCCCATTATATAACCACTTCGAACATATTTGTGCCGCATAACAAGGACAAGCATAACGTCCTTTGGTGCTCCAACCAGATAAATTGGGATAAGCCGAGAAATCATTAATAGTCCACAACAAAGTTGCACGTAAATAAAAGTTCTCCTTTTTCAAGACATCATATGTTTCAACACCCGCCCATAACTGTTTCAACTTTTCAATAAGTGGCTGTAAATAAATGTCAATATCATTCCCGGGACCTTTCTCTCCAGGGATAATCATAGATAAGATAAAAGAAGATTGCTTTATGCAAATCCACGGAGGCAAATTGTAAGGAACAAGCACTACAGGCCAAGTACTATACAAAGTACTCATGATTTTAAAACGATTAAATCTATCAGATGAAAGCCCAAGCCTCACATTCTGAGGATCGCTTGTAAAGCTTAGAAATTTACTATCAAATGATTTCCAAGTTAAAGAATCTGCAGGATGCCTTAATAATCCATCACCGGTTCGTCGATCATGATGCCACCTCATAGACTCGGCTGTCTTTGACGACATGAAAAGCCTTTAAAGCCTTGGTATTAGTGGAAAATATCGCAAAATATTTACTGGCTTCTTTCTTGACTGTGCCTCACCTTCATCCTCATTCACATCTTCTGCATTCCTATTAATCCAACGAGATTTACCGCAAACATGACAAGACTGTTGGTTTTTCCGATCGCCCTAATACAACATGCAGTCATTTGGGCAACTATGGATTTTGTTGTACCCAAGGTCTAATTCTTTTATCAGTTTCTTCATATCTTTGCACGAATGAGGGATTTTTGCAAACGGAAACACATCTTTCAAAAAATCTAACAGCAGTGTAAAAGAGTTTCGGGTCTACCATCCCAAATATTTTAAGTGAAAAAGACGAATGCAGAAGGACAGTTTTAAAATTTTTGATCCTTCATAAAGTTATTCTTTCATTTCATCGAGTAACTTGTAGAACTTCGCCACTTCTCCATTTGGCTCTTCATCATGTGCACTTCCTCCCGTTTCGGTAAAATCATTTCCACCAATATCACAATCATCGGATGCAATAATTTTAGGTGGAAATGATTGCAAACCATGACTGTGCATATTAAATGCATCCCGCAACATACCTTCCATGTCATATTCTCTAACAGACTGATGGTAAGCATTATGAGGATAAGTCAGATTAATCGTTGAAGAGGTTCTACGAGGTGTACACTCTCCATGGAAAATCCATTTTTTATACCCCCGAATAAAGCAATCAACAATTAGATGTTCGTAGACAACTTCATAAAAATGCCAATTGATGTTGCCACACTTCTTACATGGGCAAAGAATTATATTCTCTTGGCTTGCATTTTGAAATGCAAAATTTAGAAAAGTTTGTACTCCATTTCGATAGTCGTTGCTTACCCTTGACAAATCTATCTAACTCTTATCCATTTCGTAGTTCTTGAAGTCTAAAGTTGACAATAAATTATGATTACTTTAAGTATTCTAAATAGATTTAAATCATGTCATTGTACTAAAATAGATAATATATATCAAGTATCAAATATCTAATTATTTAAAAGATATATATTAGTGACAACATTTTGGGTTTATTTATAAGTATAATTAAGAGTAGGGAAAAACAATAGTGTAACCCTAATTTTTGTGATTTTTATATATTTTGATCCAAAGTTTTATGTAAGTTATGATATGATATATATTTTTTATATTCTTTAAATGTTAGAAATCGCATTTTTTTATATTCTTTAAATGTTTATGTAAGTTATGATTATCATCTTTAAATATTAACTTTAAATATTAACTCTTTTAATTATACCCTTTTAATTTTTAAATTTGTGTTTTTTATCACCTTTATGTTTACTATACTAAACATTAAAATCGATCAATTTAAATTTAGAATTTAAAACAAAAAATATTAAAATTAAAATTGTGTTACGGATTTTATGAAAGGATAAATAAATTTTAAATATATAGATAAATGAAATAAGGACTTAAATCATAATCATGTAAAATATAAGATTTGAATATCCATTCCCATGTGAAATATCAATATTGATTATTTAAATTGATTATTCTATTTTTTTTATTAAAGATATTAAAGACTTGTTATTTCTTTTGTTTACTTATTTTCATTTTGTTTATTTTGTCAATACTAAAACAATGTACAACTAAAACAATGGTTTTATTTAATACCAAATTTCAATAAATAAAAAACTAAACTAACATTCTAAAAACATATTACCGAATAAACGATTTTACTTAATATCAAAACTCAATAAATCAAATTAATTTAATCTTCTCAAAACATATAACTTGAATAAACGGTTTTACTTAATATCGAAACTCAATGAATTGAACTAAAATAACCTTTTTAAAAACACCTAATTGAATAAACTGTTCTACTTAATATCAAAATTCAATAAATTGAACTAAATTAACTTTTTTAAAAACGCATAATTGAACAAGCGGTTTTACTTTGTAAAACAGAATAAATGATTCTACTTAATATCAAAACTCAATAAATTGAACTAAATTAACCTTTTTAAAAATTCATAATTAAACAAACGTTTTTACTTAATATCAAATTTCAATAAATCAAACTAAATTAAGCTTTTGAAAATGTATAACTAAATAAACGGTTTTGCTTAATATCAAAACTTAATAAATTGAAATAAATTAACCTTTTTAAAAACACATAATTAAATAAATGATTTTACTTGATAATTAATCGAACTAAACTAACCAAATTTATTCAATTACAATCAAGTTTTAGTGCAACTAATGCTAAACCCTAATTATTGAGTAAAATTAATCATTAAAATGTAAGAATTAATTTGAATGTCACAAAATATGTACAATAATAAACTTGAAAATTTATAGACTGAAATGAAAACAAAAAAAACCCTTTCAAATTGATTGCAAAAAAGGAATGAATATTCAATCAAACTTTCCTAATAATCAACACCATGGAACATTATGATACCCAAAACAGTTTGCAAGTATAGGACAATGAAGGCTTTAAATATAGGACAATGAAGGCTTTAACAGTTTGCAAGTAGCATATCCAGAGAAAGACAATAGCATGCTCAATGTAAATGTTGTCACTAGAGGTGTTCATGGGCCGGGCGGCCCGGCCCGAAGGCCCGACCAAAATTTGGGCAAAAATATAAGCCCGAAAAATGGGCTTGGGCAAAAAATAAGGCCCGTTTTAAAAAATGGGCGGGCAGCTCAATTCACTAAATGACAAAAAAAAGCTTTTTTTTTTTTGAATGTTATTTTCTTGTTGTTTTCTCCTATTTTGCTACCATATTACTATTATGTTGCTACTATTTTGTTGTTATTGATTGAATATTGTATAAAACTTATTTTATTGTTAATTTTGTTATTATTTTAAAGGCATTTGTTAATTTTATTATTATTTTAGATGTATTTGCTTGTTAAGTTACATCTATCTTAGTGTTATTTAAGTCTACATATTTTTTTAAAATTTATTTTTAATTTGTTGGGAAATATTTATTTTGATTTTTTTAGTATTTTTTATGTATTATATATATTTAAAAATTATATAAAATAATATAAAAATTTAATACTATGGATGGCCGGGCAGGCAGTTTTAACATTTTTATATGGGTCGGGCTTGGGCAAAATTTTAGGCCCATTTTTAAGGCCCGGCCTGGCCCGAACCCGATGAATGGGCCTAAATTTTTAGTTGAGCCCGACCCGGCCCGGCCCATGAACACCTCTAGTTGTCACTCATCTTTAATTTCATGAAATGGCAAAGCATGCAAAAAGTTTACAACTAAATAGCCTATTGAAATTCAACTCCATTCTCAAAGTATCTACCAGATAAAATGTGGGTATTTAGCATATCGCAATATTTCCAAGCATCAAATATCAAGCGAAGAGAAAGCAACAGTTTTAAATATAAGGGTAAATTCACTGCTATTACCTTTACAATCTTTGGCCTGCTTAATTCGGTCTGACCAAAAAAGAGAAAGAAATAGAAAATTTGGAGCTTAGTAACTGCCTTGCAAAACCTTGCTCTATATCAAGAACTTGCTGATGTAAAAACTCAACTATACTAAACAAGGATTTGGTTACATCATATATCAGGCATCAATATTGAATTTGCAGGAAAAGGGAATGTCGTAACCATTTTTTTATGCTTTGCTTTTTAGAAAACGGGGTCGACTTTAAAAATAAAAATGGAGTCGCCACCAATCCTTTTTGCTTAGGTGTGATCGGATCACCTTATAAAACGTTTTATTTCAAAACATTAATTTTGGCCTACGAAATCCAAGAAAACGGGTTCGGGAGTCGGTTACGTACGAGGAAGGATTAGCACCCTTATAACACCCAAAATTGGTACCTAATTGATAATTTCATGTCTTAATGTCGAAAAGTCGAAAAGATTTGAAAACATGATTTCTTTAAAAACTTGAACAATTTGAGTTAAAATTTGAGATTTCTTTGTTCCGAGAGAATACAAACATCACATCCAGCACGTTAGGACATGATATTTTAAACCCTCGTAATCAAAATCATCTCATGGTTTACGAAATTTTTTAAAAGGATATTTAGTTATTTAGTCAAACGGAAAATCGAAACCCAGCACATTAGGGCACTATTCCCCGAATTTCTAAATACAAAATATCGATTATTTTAAAACTTGATGTATCGGGTAAAGGTTAATGTGACAAGGAATAATGTGAAAATACGATACTACATGCGTGATAGGATAAATGCGTTAATAATAATGATATGAAATAAAATGAACAAGCTAAAATATATATTACATAAATTTCGAGTAAACAAATAAGGACATGTAATAATAACATAAAACCAATAATAATACTATATTAATATGAACAATACATATATATAATATTAGTGATAAAATAGAATAATAAAAACTATAATAATGAAAATAATAGTAGTAATAACAATAATAAATAAGGAATATAATGATAATAACGTATACAAAAACAAATATAACGTGATAATGATATTAGGAATAAAGTAAAATAGTGAGTATGGTAACTAGAGGTGTTCATGGGCCGGGCCGGGCCGGGTTCGGGCCGGGCTCAACTAAAAATTTAGGCCCATTCATTGGGCTCGGGCTGGGCCTAAAAAATGGGCCTAAAATTTTGCCCAAGTCCGACCCATATAAAAATGTTAAAACCCGGGCCCGGCCCGGCCCGGCCCGCCCGTATTAAATTTTTATATTATTTTATATAATTTTTAAATATATATAATACATAAAAAAAATACTAAAAAAATCAAAATAAATATTTCCCAACAAATTAAAAATAAATTTTAAAAAAATATGTAGACTTAAATAACACTAAGATAGATGTAACTTAACAAGCAAAAACATCTAAAATAATAATAAAATTAACAAATGCCTTTAAAATAATAACAAAATTAACAATAAAATAAGTTTTATACAATATTCAATCAATAACAACAAAATAGTAGCAACATAAAAGTAATATGGTAGCAAAATAGGGAGAAAACAACAAGAAAATAACATCTAAAAATAAAAAAATAGCAGATTTTTTTTGTCATTTAGTGAATTCGGGCCGAGCCGGGCCGGGCTGGGCCTGGGCCAAAAATACCTTACCCGAGGCCCGGCCCATTTTTTTTAAACGGGCCTTATTTTTTGTCCAAGCCCATTTTTCGAGCTTATATTTTTGCCCAAACCCTCCCAAATTTCGGTCGGGCCTTCGGGCCGGGCCGGGCCGCCCGGCCCATGAACACTTCTATGGTAATAACAATTAACAAAAATAAATATGATAAATAATAACATAGTCAAATTAATGTTAGGAATAATATTTAAAACCATTATCAAATATAATATAATAACGTTGAAATAATAATAATACGAGTTAATAGATATAATAATAATAATATTAATAGTACATTAATATAATGGTACTAAAAGGAATAAACAATGATGAAAATAATAATAGTAATACTAATAGTAATGAAAATAATAATAGCAAAAATAATAATAATATTATGATAATAATAATAATGATAGATAGTAATAATAAACAAATGACAGTAAAATAAAATAAAAAAGTTAATAGTAATAAACACGATAATGATACTAGTAAAATAATAATAATAATAATAATAATAATAATAATAATAATAGTAGTAGTATATACAAAATGAATAAACAACATGGACAAACAAAGAAATATGAAAATATACATGATAAAAAAAATATATAAAAGGAATATATGTAAATGTGAACAAATAGATAAAAGGATAAAAATGATACATAAAATACATAAAAACTTATGTTAAACGAATATTGTATTAAATTGTAATTGAAATAAAACTAAGAACTCAGATTATAAATAAAATATTAAAGGGACTAAATCAAGAAAGAAATAAAATTGAAGATCTAAATTAAAAAAAGAAAAGAGCGGATTAGGGGGCCCAAAATGACACGCGTGAAAAGAAAGGGACTGATCGAGCAATTTATTCCTGCTTCTGAAACGCACCGTTTTAGTATGGACTAAATTGAAGTCAAAATAAAATATGCGGGAAAATTTAAAAGAATAAGAAGAACTGAAGTAGGGACCCGATTGTAAATTGCCTCAAAAGCGGAAGGACTGGGCGCATAAATATCTCCTTTGTGAAAAACACGTGAATCCTCGGAGCGGGTCGTGTCCGTGCGCGGATTAGGGGGTAAAACGACGTCGTTTTGTAATGCTTATATAAGTCAAAAATTTTCTTAAAAATTCATTTCTTCTCTGCTTTAAAAAAAAAAATTGACCCTCCCCTTTTTGTTCTCTGCAGGTCCGAGGGAGGGGCGGCGAGATTCCGGCCAAGCACCGCCGCGGGCTCTGTCGCCGGCGCCGCCGTGCACGGCGGTCGGAGCCCCCAAAAAGGTAAAGTTTTTATCCCCTTTTTTTTAGACTAATATTTAAATATATATATATATGTTTGTGTTTATATCGAGTGAAAAAAAAAAAGAGAAAAGAAGAAGAAAAAAAAGGGCTTCGAAAATGAGAAATTAAAAAATCACCTTTTAGCCTCGGTTTTTGATTTTAGTGGTTCTTTAGTGTTTTTCTGCTTTCTTGTGTTTGAATCTGTCTTTGTATTGATAAAAAAAAAAGAAAGAAAAAAGACCCCCATTTACAAAGAAATCTAATCGGCTTTTATAGCCTGAAATTTTTACACTCTATTGCTTTTTGTCTTGTCTCTTTTAATCTTTGCAGGTGCAAGTGGCGAGGGCGGTGCTGTTGAGAAGGTGGCAGGCTTTGGCAGACGGCTGGTCAGAAGGCCCTAGGTGCGGCACACCTAGGGTTTTTTCTTGTTTTTCTGATTTGGGGCATTGGGCCTATTTAGTTGTAATGTTTGGGCTGATTAGTTTTGGGTTTTAGTGGGTTTGTAATTGGGCTTTCGGGTTTGGGTTATGTTTGATTTGGGTAGTTTAGGGTTGTTGGGTTTTTGGATTTTTTTTATTGGGTTGGTTAATTTGATGTAGAAATGGGGTTTATTGTAATTGGGCTGTGGTGTTTGGCCCGGGCAAATCATGGGGGAAAAAAGGAAAAGAAACAGTGCTACTAAAAAAATTAGTAAATCAAACACTTATGTTCCTATTACCCCAATTTTCTAAGCACCCAACCAGCATAATAAAGATGCCAAACTGTAATTCTGTTTTTTTAGTATACATAACAGACCAGAGTTAACATTAGCCTAAAGTTTAGAGGATAAATGTGACATTAACCTAAAAAATCAAAGAGGTTTTCACCCTAACATTCGGGTTATATTTGCCAAACCCTCCTCATCTTTTAATTTGTTTAAATTTATACTATTACATAGCTTTATATCAGGGTGGTTCTTATCATATCCATAATGGTTGTATCAAATGATTTTGATCAAGATTTTCCATGTATTTTGACCTTTCATATATTTATACTTATTTCAATCAATACTAACTTAAACCGGTGCGTAACAAGATTAGTACAAAATTTTTATATTTTAAACCTATTCTTTTTTCTTTTTTTCTTTTTATCTTAAATCATTTTAAAAACTACATTAAAACTTGAAATTATTAAGTTAATTATTAAACTACTAATAATTTTGTATATAAATATGTATACTATAAATTATATAAATGTAATTGAATTATTTTTGCACATATATATAATATAATTTATTAAGAAACTAAAAATAAAAATACATTAAAATAAGACATTGATACATTAAAAACTACCTCGGTTTACATATAAACTTGAAGTGAAATCAGTAATTTAGGCGTGGTTATGTGTAAGATTCAAGGATTGGTATTCATTTGGAATTTTCCTCAAGGCAGGCAAACAATTAAACCATGATGAGTAAATCCCAATCTCAAAGAACAAACTGTGAAGTAAAAAAAATTCTACAGAAAACCAAAAACCTATAACACTCCCTGGTTTTGTAAATTTATTTAGTTCATAATTGTAATTCTACAGGGAAGTAATAATGCAAATTCACAAAACTACTTACTTCATAACATAAAATTTGTAGATAAAAATAAATTAAATAACCGTAACATTCCCTGGTTTTGTAAACAAATTTTGGATATTGCATAGTCGATTTTCACCAAAAACCTGAAACAAAACAAGAATCTGAATATTTATCCACTTGATTTTCTAGTTGATTTCAATTCTATCAGTCAAGTAAATAAATTTGCAATCTTATATATACAATAAAAAAACAAAGAATAGACAAAAACGCTCGACTTTTTTTTTTTTAATTTTTCTCGATAAACAAACGGAAAAAACTTTCACGGCGATGCAGCAAAGGAGTGTCAACGGCGATGCAGCAAAGGAGTGTCAACGGCGATGCGGCAAAGGAGTGTCGACGGTGATGCAGTAGAGGGGACAGTCGACGGCGATGCAGCATATGGTCGGGGAAAATCTAAGGGATTTGGGGATTTTGATTTGGGGAAAAAATTTAGGGGAAAAAAAATAAGGGATTTCGGGGATATAATTTGGGGATAAAACTAAGCAAAGTAAAATGGCGCCGTTTCATTTAAAATAAAATGATACTTTGCGGCGTTTTTCTCATAACGCCGCTAGTGCTTGACCTTTTGCGGCATTTTTCTCATAAACGCTGCTATTGCTTTACCTATTACGGCGTTTTTCTATTAGCGCCACTAATGTATAATATTTGCGGCGTTTCCTGTCCAAACGCGGCTAAAACCTTAAATTCCTATAGTGAAATGTGAAAGCAAGATTGAAGGAAGTTATGTCTGCTAAACTTGTTCGTATACAACATTCCAGCAGGGTGGTACTACATTTGTAATTCTAATTGGGTAAATTAAAAGAGCAGCGAAGAGGATGGACAAAATAAATAAATAAAGTCTGCCATAACATAAAACAAAGACAAATTGAGGTAAGTGGAGTGTGGAGACACTAAAGATAAGGTGTTTGAATTTAGACAAGTGAGCTTCACAATGTATTTGATTCGTTGGATGAATATAGTCAAATGAATGAAACATGGAAACCCACATTTCTTCATTACAAATGAATTAATTGAGTATTTATATTATTAAAATGTGTTGTATCGGTACGTCTTTAGGCAGACTGTGTTGGCCATTTTTTAACAGAGAATTTGATAGTAAAGTCTGTGACAAATTCTTAACATCACGTGGTTATTATTATAAGATGTATTTTGATGATTATCGTAACCCATAATGAAAAGCTTAGGCGTGATAAGGTAACAACAACTTGATGGTTTCATGTCTATTTATTGAACAGATTTCATTAATATGATGAATAAGTTAAAGATATGTAATATGTATTATTAGATTGAAAATTATCCCACTTGATGATAATCTTAAATTCTTAGGGCTGCCATGGGAATTGTAACAGCTCGGAGTCCACTTTTGAATTTCTTTTATGGGGAATGTTTTATGTGATTTGATTCTACTTTCGGTAGGAAAGATGTCCGCTAAATTCAACTTAATTTATTATTTATGGTATGAGATTTAGTACAGCTGAATTGGGTAAGATTAACTTGATTGGTATGGACGCGAGTTTAAGTATGCTAAAGTGCGTTATCCTCCTACTTAGGGGTTGAGGAGGATAAAAAAAGTTTAAATTGTGTCAACAATTTTTTGTATTAAGTTTTTATTCGTTTTTGCTTTATTCATAGATATACCATTTCTACCTCATTTAGATACTAATATAATAAATAAGTAAAAAAAAAACTTATTTATTACATGTGTATTAAAATAGTTAGCCATATAGTTAACAAAAAAAATTTATAATTATAATTTTATTTTCAATTTGATTTACAGATGCTGTATAAAATTAATAATTATAAAAGTTTAGAAAAATCTTATTATGTATAAATTATAATTATTAGTTAAATTTATAGTTTCCAAATATAATGTGTGTAATAAGGACATTTTGCCCGGGCCCATTTTTATTCAGAAAAAACAAAATAAAAATCAATAAATAATAAATGTCCATTTTATGTTAAAGTCCAAATACACCTGAAGCCAGTTACACCCTAGCCCAATAACCCATTACCAACAGATTACCCCTAACCTAAAACAGTCTACCCGATTAGCCCACTTACAACTCAGACCCAAGCTAAACACGGCCCAATGGCCCAATATTGTTTCAGAATTTGGAAACCCCGAAACTAGGGTTTCTGCTTTGCGCCGCAAGCCTCGACACTAGGGTTACCCTCGCGACCCAGCAAAAGCCCGATCGTCACGCCGTTCGCGCCGCAAGAACAAACAGGAGCCCGATCGTTGTATCTTCGTACTGAGGCCCCTAATCGCACCGAAAGTCGTGCCCATTCACCGCCAAAATCCTCGTCACTGATCTGCAAACAAGGAAAATACAGCAAAGAAAAAGAAACAAATATGGACAAATACGTTTCCTTTTTTTTCTTTCTTTCGTTTTTACGGGTTATAAAAACCCAGAATCAAATTGTAAAAGGGATTGGGAAAAGAATACACAGAGATAGGCAGAGAAAAAAAACAGAATACACCAAAAATATTCGAATACAGAGAAATAAAAACCATTTCAGAGGTGATTTTTCCATTTTTCCGTGTTATTTTTATGGACTCTCGATTTGTGCATTATTTATATACAAAAATGGTTTTAAAATAAAAAGGTAAGAAAAACACCTTCAAAACGGAGAGATCTGACCTTCCGATCACCGACTGAGGCGGCGCGTGTGACGGCGCGTGTGACGGAGCTTCGGCCGGATTCTGTCCTTAGGTCGGAAACTGGAGAGAATTTTAAGACCCTTCATTAGTTTTTTTTTTTTTTGAAATGTTAAAAATGATTTTTTTTGGCTAAACTTTGACTTATATAGCATCTGTAAAACGACGTCGTTTATGCTTAGGCCAATAAGCATCAATACGACGTCGTATAATGCTTTCGACCCGAACCCGACCCGGTATACTAGAAGATTCGCGTGTTTTTTGGTAAATGGTCTATTTGCGGATCAAGAAGTCGAAGCTTGGCCAAGACCGGGCAAAATTGGTCCTTTTATAGTCTTTGCTCTATTCTCGTTACACGACAATGAGCAAATAGGGGCAGCTGTAATAAAGCAAGGATCAAGAAGTCGAAGCTTGGCCAAGACTGGGCAAAATTGGTCCTTTTATAGTCTTTGCTCTATTCTCGTTACACGACAATGAGCAAAGAGGGGCAGCTGTAATAAGGCCATTTTGCCCGGGCCCATTTTTATTCAGAAAAAACAAAATAAAAATCAATAAATAATAAATGTCCATTTTATGTTACAGTCCAAATACACCTGAAGCCAGTTACACCCTAGCCCAATAACCCATTACCAACAGATTACCCCTAACCTAAAACAGTCTACCCGATTAGCCCACTTACAACTCAGACCCAAGCTAAACACGACCCAATGGCCCAATATTGTTTCAGAATTTGGAAACCCCAAAACTAGGGTTTCTGCTTTGCGCCGCAAGCCTCGACACTAGGGTTACCCTCGCGACCCAGCAGAAGCCCGATCGTCACGCCGTTCGCGCCGCAAGAACAAACAGGAGCCCGATCGTTGTATCTTCGTACTGAGGCCCCTAATCGCACCGAAAGTCGTGCCCATTCACCGCCAGAATCCTTGTCACTGATCTGCAAATAAGGAAAATACAGCAAAGAAAAAGAAACAAATCTGGACAAATACGTTTCCTTTTTTTCTTTCTTTCATTTTTACGGGTTATAAAAACCCAAAATCAAATTGTAAAAGGGATTGGGAAAAGAATACACAGAGATAGGCAGAGAAAAAAACAGAATACACCAAAAATATTCGAATACAGAGAAATAAAAACCATTTCAGAGGTGATTTTTCCATTTTTCCGTGTTATTTTTATGGACTCTCGATTTGTGCATTATTTATATACAAAAATGGTTTTAAAATAAAAAGGCAAGAAAAATACCTTCAAAATGGAGAGATCTGACCTTCCGATCACCGACTGAGGCGGCGCGTGTGACGGAGCTTCGGCCGGATTCTGGCCTTAGGTCGGAAACTGGAGAGAATTTTAAGACCCTTCATTAGTTTTTTTTTTCTTTGAAATGTTAAAAATGTTTTTTTTTGGCTAAACTTTGACTTATATAGCATCTGTAAAACGACGTCGTTTATGCTTAGGCCAATAAGCATCAATACGACGTCGTATAATGCTTTCGACCCGAACCCGACCCGGTATACTAGAAGATCCGCGTGTTTTTTGGTAAATGGTCTATTTGCGGATCAGGGCCTTCCGCATTTTTCAAAATTTACAATTACGTCCAATGGCATCTTTTCGTATTTATGATTTAGCCCAAAAACTTATTTTCTGTTTCATTTTAGTCCTCAAGCTCCTAAATAGCTAAGATCAAAACGTCATCGTTTTTTACATTTGGCATAATTTCCATTTTAGCCCCTACTATATTATGCGCATTTTTAATTTAATACATTTTCGTTTGCTGTTTAATCCTTACTTTATTTTTTATATATATATTCTATTTTTAATTATCTCAATACTATATTAAATTGTTTATTGTATTAATATGTTATGTTTTTATTATATTAATTTTATCAATAGTATAAATTTACATATTTTTTATTATTACTATATATATTAAATTACTATTATATATTATTTTATTCAGTTTAATATTATTTAAATTATATATTTATTTCATAATTTGTATATTTATTATTGTATTATATTTTTAAAATTTCATATCATTATATTATATTATATGTATAATTTAAATCATTTTATATTTTATAAATTTCATATATTATATATTGTTATACTATTTGTATTAAACTTATATATAGTTTTGTATTATATTATTTTTTTATTATTATTTAAAACTGTTTATTTATTTCAAAACATACCTAATTTTCTCAATATTCATTCATTTATCATTTGGTATATGTTTTTGTATAGAATGTTTAATCTCGTGTAAGAAGTTTCGTATTTACTTTGTGGTTTTTATTATTTATTGCTCAATATTTGTACATATTCTTCCATTATTGTTTAGTGTAAGTATTATTGTTAGATATATTTTATTACTTGTATTAATATGATATTGTCACATAGATTATTGTTTAAAATAGAAATTCATTTTTTTGCAAAATTACTATATTTTGTTTAAAGGTTTTTTAAAATAAGGCAATGTTTTGGTATTTAGAAATTCGGGAAATAATGCCCAATCGTGATGGGTGTCGATTTTCTGTTTGGCTAAGTAACTAAATATCATTTTAACAAGTTTTATAAATTATGAGATGATCTTAATTACGAGGGTTTAAAAATATCATGTCCAATCGTGCTGGATGTGATGTTTATATTCTTTCAGATAGAAGAAATCTCATATTTTAAATCAAATTGTTCATAGTTTTTTTTTTGGAAATCATATTTTTAAATACTTTTAAATTTCAAACATTTGGACATAATTTTATCGATTAGGTACCAATTTTTGGGCGTTATGAGGGTGCTAACCCTTCCTCATACGTAACCGACTCCCGAACCTGTTTTCTGATTTTTTATAGACCAAAATTAAATGTTTTAAATAAAATGTTTTACAAGGTGATCCAATCACACCTAAGTAAAAAGGGATTGGTGGCGACTCCCATTTTCGTTTTTAAAAGTCGACCCCATTTTCTAAAACTTTAAAAATGGTTTCGATAGCTTGGCGACTCCACTGGGGACCAATAAGAGAGTCAAGCCGTAAAATCGATAGTTTCATGTCCTCCTGTTTGAATTTAAAATTTGATTTAAAAATTATGATCCTTTTTATTTGCATGTGATTCTGTTTTTATAAAATATTTATGCATTGCACTGCATGACCACTACGGTCACACCCTTAAGTGGGAGCGAGAAGCTATGCTGTTCGTGAGGTTTTCACCTCCGCATGGGCTAGTGGGATCGCTTCCTAATACATCTGTACCTATGTCTTCGTGAATTTTTCACTTTCGCATGGCCATAGGGAAATGTATTCCCCTGAACCGAACTCGGTCCATATGAGCATATAATGGGTGAGGATCGAGGAATCTGCTTTGGTTCGGGTACCTCAACTTTAGAGCTAAACCGCATATAGTAAACCTTAAGAGCCCACCCTAAGTAGAATTACGTCGAACCTTAGTAGCTACCTGTAGATGTTTGTTTACTTTGCTTGCTTTATATTTTGCGGTACTAACTTGTTATGTTTTATTCTTTTGTGCATGTCATTTCATATTTAAAGAGGTATCGATTCACGGTCGCTTTCTAAAGTTAGAAAGTCGGTTATGGAGAACGAATTCCTTGATAAAGTGGAGGACAATGCGATCGTCCGTATATGGTCGTGAGCAAAGACAATTAGAGAAAGGGAATAGCTTAGGCGAGGGGGGCATATGTCGAACTACGGATTTCGCTCGTATTAGTGTCACGCAAAATGAGCTTCAGGAGTTGAAAGGAATATGGACCCGTGGGACGATGAGGCAAAGCAAATTGTTTCTATCGTAATTATAGTGATCTACCTTACTTGCTCGGCGTCAAAGTAGATAAGTATCTATTCCGTGCTATGACTCAATTTTGGAATTCATTATAGTTGTTTCACTTTCGAGAAAGTAGACTTAGTACCTACGGTGAGAGAATATACGACCTTGCTTCGTTGTTCGAGAATCCAAGTCGGCGAGATTTATTCTAGATCGCTAATGTCCCAACCTTTGTGAAGAAGTTAATGAATATCACGGGGATAAATGAACAATGGGTTACAGCCAAAATTCAAGTGAAAGGTGAGGGTAAATGCGTTCTTTGGGGAAGTTTGAGGGATCTAGTCCTAACACATCCAGATGCAAAGAAGAAGATTGACGTCTTCGCCTTGTGTGTTTATGGTTTGATAATCTTCCCTAAAGCTCTAGGACATGTAGATGAAGCAGTTACCGATTTATTCTATCGACTAGGCAAAGGAGTCACACCTGTACCTGCGATCTTAGCCGAGACGTTTAGATATTTGAATGCATTTCAGAGAAAAGGCGAAGGCAGGTTCATTGGGTGCGCGCAGTTGTTGTTGGCTTGGTTCCACAGTCATTTCTGGAAGGTGGAGAAAGTGTCTTATCGGATTTTTTCTGAGAGTTACTCTCCGTTGAAAGAGGTAGTAGCTATACCGAGAAGAGATAACGTGTCTGAGGAGAACTGGATGGTGGTCCTTCGAAATCTCCGAGAGGAAGACGTCGAGTGGAGAGCCCATTGGATGATTCCAGATGAAATTCTTTATCGATGTGAGAGTTTTGACTGGGTTCCTTTACTTGGAATTTGGGGAGCTGTTGGGTACGCTCCTCTACTTGTACTAAGACAGTATGGATCGAGACAGTTCGTAACTACAACACATGGGCTGGCTCAGTGTGAGTTCTCTTATAGAGGGGACAATTATAAAAAGAGAGTTAAGGAGATTTCTGGTGCTTGGAATCAGACTCGTAGGATGAAAAGGTTATCCGCAGGTCCAATGACGACCCCAGAATACATTGGATGGAAGATTAGAAGGGTTAATGATAACATTCCTGAACTGAATCTAGAAGATGCCCAATCGAGAGATGAATGCTTACAAGTGGTTCCATCAGAGTTAGAAATTATGAAGCAAGATTTTGAAAAGAAGAGTTCAGAGCTTGGAAAGAGGATAGAGAAGCTGGAAAAAGAAAAGATGTACTTGAGGCTAGATGTGCATGTGCAGAAATCAGAGGTCGAAGAAGTAAGAAAAGGGAATAGAATAGTCGAATAAGATTTGAATGACTTAAAGATGGAATATAAAAAGCTGCGTTTATCAATGAAAAATGCCGGATTAGGGAAGACTTGGCAACAGTGGCAACAAGAGATACAAACGGAAAAAGTCAAAGCTGACTATTGGGAGAGAAAGTTCCTAGAGATGCAGATGCGAAATAAGGCCCTAGAAAAGAGTTTGGCAGAAAACCAAGAAGAGAAATGTGGACTAAAGGCTAGAGTTGCTGAACTGGGACGGTCTCTACACCACCATCGAAGCCGTAATTCTGCAATCAAATTGAAATCAAGTCTGAACAAGATTGAGGAAATGAAGGGTAGGATTGAAGAGTTAGAATCAAAGATTGCACGATTGTGAACTTGGATCGAGCTTCTTGAAACAAGAGAGGAGCATTGGAAAGAAGAGCTTCACCATTCTCATAATCAAGTTAGGAGTCGAGATTACCTCATGGGTGAAGCAATAGTTCAGATTCGAGAGGTAGCTGATCATCTACAGACTTTGGCATCATAGGCTGATATGTTGAGCATAAAGTATGAGCTACAGTTTGGCCGTAATCAAGACGACCCCGTTTTCTAAAATTTTAAAAATGGTTTCGACAATGTGAGCTAAAGAAAATTACTATCAATACAATTAACTGTTATGTCAAACATAATTTGAACAAAAAATAAATAAATTTTATTTCCAGTTGGAATCTACTTTTTTACAAAAATATTTTTTGGTAGAAATTTTTTTTGAACTAATTGGTAGGAGGCCTCTCTATTTTTGGTGTTGAAGGAGAATAAAAGAAAATAATAAATAAGGAGGGTTTATGAAACAATTTACCCTATTTAAAGTGTGTGGCAGCGCCCTAAAAGCTTTTTTCCGGCAACCAATGAAAATAAGAAATTTACATATCAGGTCCCTAAATATTTTAGGTCATTACATTTTAATTTGATACAGTTAATATGTCAAGTGGCACTGACAGAATAGCAAACGTACTATTTTGATAAATAATTTAATGGGTATACCATTTGAATTTTATTTTTTTTTGTATTATTGGGTTAAAAAAAATCGAAAAAAAATTTGTAAGAAAAGAAACATGAAAATGATGGATGTTTTTGGGAATTGAACTGTGGTACTTTTAAGAGTAAAGTACAACTGTACCAAGTTCCACTTCTATCTTGCATTTTGCTCGTACTAGTCTCCTTTAAGAAAAAAGAAAAAAGAGTATGAACTGTTAAAAATAATGGCTTAATAATGAAAAAATGTAATAAATTGATCTAAGCCTCAACATTAACGTTAAATCTGTTAAATTAGTCTCATAGTCGATTAAATAAGTTATTATAAATTTTTAAAATTTTAAAAAATATAATTAATCTTTTAATTCAATTTAATTGATTCATATCAATTTACATATCATTCAATCTAATTTTTTTGTTCAAACAGATACCCAAGTGGTCGGGTTTGGTTGAAGAAGCATGGTTTCAGCCCAAAAAAAAAAAAAAAAGAGGCGCAGCGTTGAATTATGAGGAAGTAGGTTCCGTCAGAAACAAAAAGGTGGTATGATAGTAGTTTCCCATCTCAAAGCATCACCAAAACTGACCTCATTTAACATTTCTTGGCCCTAATGTTATCCCTCCCTCCTCTCCTTACAAATAGACTTGATGAGATTTAATCTCAATAGTTCCTTCATGTACAAGTAAGGTAAAAGAAAGGACCACCAATCCACAATAAGGTGGTAAAGACTTAAGAGTGAAGGAGGGTTTTGGCCTCTTGTCTGAAAGGAGGAGGTTTTGCAGAACAGAAACCAAAATCTGAGTCCTCAGTTGTGCTTGTTTGGTTAAAAGCTGTTTTCCTGAAAGCCTGCTACCTGTGTGTTTGGTCCCTTTCCCTGTCAAAGATGATGTCATTGCAAATACTACCATTTATGATATCTCTTCTTCTATTTTCTTTTATTATTAATGTTCATTCTTTTCGAGAAAACTAAATACCCTTCCCTTCATCTCTTTACTTACTTTGACCTGCTGCTGCTATCTACTTTAGTTACATGCTTGCTATATATGGTCCCTTACAGTTACTTGCAATGCTTATTTTCTATATTGATCTCAAAACCAAATCCATGGGCTGGCTCCCAGATTCTTGCCTCCCCCCTTTTTTCTTATTTTACAAAAATATTCTTACTTGTATGCATCATCTTTCCAAATGAATCCTAGGATTAGTGGAACCCTAATCTTTGAATAAAACTATGGCATATTTATAATGCGAGTGAAAAATATTAAACTAGGGCTTGTTTTTAAACGTATGATAAATTTTATATTATTTCTTTCTATTAATTAAACGCTTCAATTTCATATTGTTTATCCTTTTTATGTAACTGAGATTCGGATTTGCTGCTGTTTTCCGCCATAATTTCTTTCAATCATTAACAATTAAACACAACAAATCTATAAGAAAAACATGACCCAATCATAATACCACTTAAATGCCTAAACTAAAACTCCACATCACACTTTATTGCTGCCAGTTTATCAATAGATTGAATTTTTTAATTCGTTTGATAACATATTTAAATTTTTAATATTATAACTTAATTTATAATAAAAGTAATAAACTAATTAATATTATGATGTATGTAATACATGAAATATATAAACTCAGATTCATTAATATTATTATGTACAAAATATACAAATTATAATAATTGACTCAAATGTAAAGTATTATTATTACCATGATGCCTAGTAATATTTTGGTATTAACAAATACTCAACTTATATTATATTACTTAATTTTTAATTCATAACTTTTTAATTTCTTTTTATCTTTTTTGGTAGGCTAAACTCTATTATTACTTAAATTTTGATATTGCTCAATTGTATTTTTTTTTTTTATATTTAAGGTGCGTTTAATTTAATTTTTGTCTCACATTATAGTATCTAATTTCATCGCCGTCTATTTTTACATTAATTACAAGTAAACACATCATCTATTCAAACCCACCCTTAAATACACACATAACGGAAAAATGAACTTAAATTCAAAAAGTCATATATATTAAAAATAATAATAAATAAGTAAGACATAGAAGATTGTAAATAAGGGGGAAAAGGAGGGGCAAATGGTGGAAAAGCAAAGTGAAACTTCTGCCTTTTTATTACACATGGGCCGTTAATTTTTGGACCTATTATGACGTGCGTTACGCCAAAGCCCGGCTGGGCTGCCTCAGACCTCGCACTCGGAGACAGCCCCGTCATTTCCTGTTCCAACCACTGACATCCACGTACTCTCCTCTCATACCCTCAACTTGCCTACGCGGACCCCACTCTGAATCCTACGCTCCATAACTCGTTCCCCCTAAAATGTGTCACATCACGTATCCCTCTTCTTTCCATTCTCTCTCAGCCGTCGGATCCTGATCAGGAAAAACCCGCAAAAGAGGTTTTATTTTATATTCAGTGCCTCTACTCTTCAGAATTTTGAAATATAATCCTTCTGCTCTCTCTCTCTCTTGATAGAAGGCCGGGGATGTCTAGAGATTAACATCAAATCCAAATTGAAAACTTAAATAATCTATTTGCATTTTAGTTAACTAATCCTTCAACTTCTAATTTAAAATTTTAATATTAAGAAAAATCTAATCTTAAAATTAAAATTCTATCCATAATATTGGTAATTATTGCATTAAATTTGAATAGGTGTTATTCAGCTGGATTTTTTTTTTTATATATATGTACCTTTTATTAAAACAAAGAAATCTATTTAATTTTTTCTAAAAGCAATTTATTTTTTAAATAACAACTAAAGGGACTAAATTTTTCGAATTAAAAGTAGAAAGACAATCTAAAAAAGTATAGGGACTGAAGCCAGAATTAGGACAAAAATGGTACAGTCTAAATTGTCTATATCTACCCAGATTGGTTGCATTTGTAATCGTCTCTCCATAAATCTAAGAACCCGAAAAGTAAAGCTTTGGTTCTCTGTCTGCTGCTTCTTTCTTCTCTTGTACTTCATTATTTTTCCTTTCACTTCTTTTTTGTGAAAAAACATTGAAACCCTTTTCAAGACGCAATAGAAGATGTGTGGAGGTGCAATCATTTCCGATTTCATTGCCGTGAAACGCGGTCGGAAGTTAACCGCCGAGGATCTTTGGTCTGAACTTGACACATTCTCCGACCTGTTGGGTCTGGATTACGGAAATGGAAAAGACCCTTTCACTCAGTTCGACAACACCAAGGCCGGTTCCAAAGCCAAGAACCTTGAAAAAGGTATGATTTATGCTTCTGGCTTTTCTTCAAAGTTTGGGTGCTTTTTTCTTTTTTCTTTTTGCAGAAAGCCATGTTTTTCCATTTGTTTCTTGCATGTTATTGATTACATGTCGGTTTATGTGTTCTTGGAATGGTCTTTTTCTACTTGCATGAATGGTCTTAAAAACTGAAGTAGTCTAGTTCAGAAAACAAGTTCTGCGCATCCGTTTCAGTCGTTTTATGTAAAAGAAAATGGTAAAGTTTGTTGTTTTCCTTGTTTAAAGAAATACAACAAAAAAGTGTTCATGAAAGGAACCAAGTTTGTGTTTTTAATGTTGTTTTATATGTTAAATGTTATGGTTTTTGTTTGGGGGTGGTTTTAGTGACAAACGAGTCGACTCAGAAGACAAGCGGAGGGAGAGAGAAAGAAGGGAAGACTCAGCGAACTCGAAAGAACATTTACAGAGGAATCAGGCAAAGGCCATGGGGGAAATGGGCGGCTGAGATAAGAGATCCTCACAAAGGTGTCCGAGTCTGGCTCGGTACATACAACACGGCTGAAGAAGCGGCTCGAGCCTACGATGAAGCCGCCAAGCGCATCCGTGGGGAGAAAGCCAAGCTCAACTTCCCTCAAACTCCACACCTAACTCAGCCTCCTGCTAAGAAAAGGTGTATGATGGCTCCTGAGTTGACTCCAGCGAGTTCTGAAACCAAGAGCCCACCAACCCCACAACCTTTTATGGGTTTTGGTTACGAGAATGGAGTTTACAGACCGAGTGAAGCAATGGAAAGCGAGATGGAGCTGAAGGAGCAAATCTCGAGCCTGGAGTCGTTCCTGGGTTTGGAGCCTGATGAGACAACAACTGAGTTGAGTGGAAGCGCAGAGCCTGACTCAGTGGACCTTTGGATGCTTGATGACCTTGTGACACATCATCAACAACAGCCTCGGCTCTTTTATTAGAAATTAAAAAGTTTTAATTAGGGTAATGTTATGTTTGATATGAATATGCTTAAGACTTTAATGTTTGTATTAATGAAGGGTAAATAGTTGTGAGAATAAAAAGATTGGCCACCCAGTTTTAATTTATATTTATTTCCTAAAATTCTAATTTAGGTGACATGTTAATTGGTTTTTATTGAAACATTGAAATACCCATAATGTCGGTTCATGCATCAGATATAGTAAACACCTTGGATTAATAAAAAAACCTCCTAATATTTTATTTTCAATGCACCTTGTAATATGTAATTTTAACAATTTTTTCATTTTATTATAAAAAATAAATACCATTTTAATTCATTGCACCAACATTTGGCAATCACAAAGTTATTTCAATGGTGATTAATTTATTTTTCCCAATTATAGATATCAAGCAATATATACTATTTTATATTCTTCTTCTTCCAGAAATTAATCTTCCAATTGAAATGTTTTAATAAAATAGTTTTAGGTAAATTTTTACATCAATAATATAAAATAAATCAATATATACGAAAATAAGATAAAAAGAATAATATTTATGAGAATATGCAAAATACACAGTAAAATACAGGTGTCGCCTAACCAATTGGGGGCACCACTTTATTTCTAATAAAAAAATTCATTTTTTGGGCACAGTCAGATCAATTGACAACATCCGTATTTTGTATGGTAAATACGAGTTTTTTTAAGTATACAAAAAAAAAAGTAAAAAAATTTTATTTAGTGTCGCTGATGTGTTAGGCAGCACCCAAAAATTTTTAAAAAAAATAGTTGAAAAAAACTCGTGTTTTAATTTTTTTCAGTATTAAAAATACGAACTCGTGACCAAATAGTCACTTCCATCAAGCTGGTGCCACCTGACAGCTTGGCTGCACCAGTTTTAAGAAAAAATTAGCTGAAAAAAAAAACCTTATGTTTTAATTTTTTTTGGGTATTAAAAATACGAATTTGTGACCGAATTAAAACACAAGTTTTTTTTGAGCTAATTTTTTTTTAAAAAAGTTGGTGCAGCCATGCTGTCAGGCTGCAGCAGCCTGATGGAAGTGACCATTCAGTCATGAGTTCACGTTTTTTATATTGGGAAAAAATTTAAAACATGAGTTTTTTTTTAAGTTTTTGGGTGTTGTCTGACACATCGGCTGCACCAAATTAAAAAAATATTTTTTTTTTACTTTTTTTCTCGTATACCAAAAAAGAAAACTTATATTTACCATACAAAATACGGGTGCCGCCGATTGATTCAACTGCACCCAAAAAATGAATTTTTTATTAGAACTAAAGTGGTGCCGCCCGTATTTTATTATATATTTTGCATGTTTTCGTATATATTGATTTATTTTATATTATTCATGTAAAAACCCTTGTTTAATTATTTAATAATATGTAAAAATAGGAGTGTACCATGTTAGATTTGTAAAATAAATCTGAAATAAAATTTAATAAACCAGGATCTATCATGTCAATTCATCAAGAATAAATCAAGAACAAAACTAGATGCGGAAGCATACCTGAATCTATGAATTCCTTGAAGTTTTACCGAATCTTGGGGATTTGATCTTCCAAATTAGCACACAAGAAATTCAGAGAATATGTGCTCTCTCTTTCCTAATGATATGATATTAGAAAAGATATCTTTTGTATAATTTGGGGACCATAACCCTAATATTTATAACATTGGCATGTTAGTTCTAATCAATTTCTAATTAGCCCATCATTAATTAGAATTTGATTAGAACTCAATTACTAGAGTATCTACACATATTTGCCCCATACTTTATTTAATAATTAAATCCCAATAAAATTCTAACCAAATTAGATCACTTTTAATTTGAGCTAACCTATCATGATAGTAAATAATAGTATGTAATTACCTTTATTATATATGTGATGTCCATATTTTCCAATAATCTCCCACTTGGACCACATATATATATACTAATTACTCTATAATTACATGTCATTATATAACCTTATGAGCTCAAAATTTTACTATCATATCCAAAAGGTATTCCGAACAATCTCGTCCATTAATTATGTTAACATAGAACCAAGGCGACTTTCATTACATATATCGTAACTAAATCCATCAATGATCACGTATATTGACACAACCAAATGACATAGATCAAGTATGGATGTGTAGCATGGAAATTACATGCAATATGATCTAAACATGTCTATTTCCAACTGGTCCTCCTTAGTGAGATCAAACCTTACCAAAATCAGTGTGTGAATAAACCAAATAAACTTTATTTCTGCAGAAAATAAACTTAATATCTTTAAACTAAAATAACTGAAAATGTGTCTATAACATAAAAGCATTTAAAAATACAAACTCCCACTAAAACCAAATATCATTTAAATGGCATTACACTCCTATGAGCAGTGTGCTCTTATAAAACCTTAGGTGTAGTTCCTTAGTAGGCGGATCCGCAATCATGGAGTTTGTCCTAATATGCTTTATAAACACCTAACCACTTTGAACTTTTACTTTAACAACAAGGAACTTAAAGTCTGTGTTTTTACTTTGATGTGCTCCTGTTGCTATTGGAATAAAAGACTGCAATTTATTTTCACAATTTGCACCTTAGTGACAAAATCTTGTATCCATGTTCCATCAAAATCGAAGTCTATATACCTGATGATCTCTAACTGATTAGACCTCCGATATGTGAGCATGTAATCTTTTATTCTCTGAAAATACCTTATAACCCTCTTGGATGCTATCCAATGGTCCAAACCAGGGTTGCTTAAAATATCTACCTAAAATCCCAATAGTGTACACAATATTCCAATGTATACAAACCTGAACATACATTAGACTTTCTACTGTTAAAATGTAAAAAATCTAATGCATTTTTTGTAATCTTAAAATCATTCTTAGGGTATTTATTGAGGCTATACTTATTATTGACAAGCAGTATGTCATTAATATATAAAACCAAATATAGAACCTTACTCCCACTGAACTTATGGTATATATGATTATTAATAAAATTCATCTCTAAACTGAATGATATAATCATTTGGTAAAATTTGTAATATTATTGACGAGAAGTTTGTTTAAGCCCATAGATGAAGTTCTTTGCAAATCATTAACTTTGCATCATTAGACACAGAGTTTTCTAATTGCTCCATATAAATGTATGATCAATGTTACCATTGAGAAACCATTAACTTAATATTCATCTGATGTAGCTTAATGTCAAAATATTCCACTAAAGCCATTATAACCATTTCTCTAATAGACCTTTTTAATGACATTCATTCTTGAGGCTGTTGAGTTTGTTCTTCTAGAACAATTACCTCATCTTAAATAGGGAGTTGTTCAACGTTGTCTTATTGAGGTTCTAGATTCACTTCTTAATCAATAATAGGTATGAGAACCTAAACATCATCAAAAGCGATAGTAGGAACTGAGTTAGAATCCAATTCCTCCTCAAAAGCAATGTCTCTAACCTTATTTCTCCCTCCAAACTCAACATCCTAAAAGAATGTTGCAATTCTCATCTCAAAAATATTCCTAATTGTGGGATCATAAAACTCATAGCCCTTAGATCACACATAATTTCCTTGATCCTTATACTTTATAGACATCAAAGAAGTCAGAAGTGATTTCATTTCAACATTATCGTTTTTAGCAAAACGTTTCTCAATTTCGTCAAGAAAACATTGGCCTGAGTAATCTTTTTAGATTCTTTGCCCCTAAAGGCTTCTGAAATGTTGTGCTTCATGATCATTAGACTCTTGCAATTTGAACGATCCCACCTCTCAAAATCCCTTTTAACGTAGGGGGTGCTTTCCGCAGTAAGAGATGCGAGTTGTTTTTCTCTTAGTGCAAGGTCTATGTTCATACAGCGAAGCACTATAGTAAGTGCCTTTTCCATTCATTGAAATTAGTCCCATTAAGCATGGGTATAGGATTTATATTAGCAGATACTGTGGCAATAGAAGATGAATTAGCTGAATATAGAACAAAAAATAAATAAAAATAAGCTCACATCAATATTCATAAGTAAACAATAAATTCAAGATAATGGCTAATCACATCTCAAGATACCAAACACAACATTAATATCAAGTCTTTGGATAGTAATATTAGCAGTAAGTGGTACTCTTGTTGTAGCAATCAAACATTGACAATAAATTATGTCAAACAATTAATTAATCTTTGGACTAACTTATTGCTCACATAAAATACCTTATAATTGTCACACATTTATCACCACAGATGTTGTTGAAATTCTGCCAAATATTAACTTACCTTTGGGTCAATTAATAAACGCATGAATTACAAAAACATATAATCATCTTGATATTTCAAATAAACTAATCTACACAAAAGAGGTCACTTTGGTGGCATTTTGTTTTAACTAATCTATTTAAAATATTAGACATCCTTAATTAAAACCCAAAGCGAAAATTTGAATTTATTTGTTTCAAAATATTTCTTTTAATTTCATCTTTCAATCAAATTAAAAGATACTAGTATATATATGTATATATAGTTATCCCAAAACAACATACAGTAATGTTGGCAAATATAATAATAGTTGAATAAATCATAAACCATAAACAACTTCATATAAGACTTCAAATTTAATCCAAAATAATTTGAATAAAGGTAAACCTCATCTTAAGATATCGGACACTCCATTAATATTTCATCTTTGGACAAAATATTAACTTGTAAGTGATATCTTGGTGTAGTAATCAAACATTGGCAATAAGAACATGTCGAACAATAAATCTTCCTTTGGGCCGATTTATTACTCACATGTAAAACCAAATAATCGTCACATGTTTATCACCATAGTTGCACATGTAATATTATTAACCTTCATTTGGGCCGATCAATATCAACATAACTTAAGTTACATGCACACAAACTTTTATATTTTAAAACAAAATAATTTATACAAAAAAAATCACTTTGGCGACTTATTGCTTCAATTAAGTTATTTTAAAATATATGTAAACATACCAATATTTAAAATTAAAATTTCCCCAATAGTCAAATGTCAAAACTATTTTTTTATTGCTTTATAAACTCCGAAATAACCCAAAATAATGTTGTCTTAATAATGCAATAAAAACCCTAAAACCTTAATTTTTAACTATTTCTTTTTTTGTTCCAAAACCATATATATCAAAACCAAACAGAAATAATGTAGTGGTTCAAAGCCAAATAATTAACAAGCACATGTATTCATAATTTTGGCATGGATGAAAACACCAAAGCAATTCACGCATATACATGTATTCATAATCAAACAGAAAAACTTACCCTGAATTTACCATATAAATTCAAAGTTGTATTTATGATTAAACAGATATTCACATGAATACTTGAAAAATAAAACTTCAAGTCAATATATCTCAGAAATAAAATTATAATAGTTGACATACCCTATAATTCATTCCATAGGCCATATCATCATAATTTAACCAAATATCTGGAACCATAAAATGTCAAAACCTAAGATTATAGAGCCAAACTTAAAACCAAAATATTTAAATATGTATATAGTTGGCATGAATTTGCACCAAAACACCCATAAAATTGAATATATAACCATAACAAAAAAAAAAAAAAAATTAACAACTTCAACTATATCCATCAAAGCTTAATTTCACCAATTAAACTATAAAAGATATCTTATTGAATAATGGTTATAAACACCTATTCACACAAACTATAATCATGCATTAATCCTCAAAATCATTGATATGCATATAATATGTATACACATAATATATACACACAATTATAATAATATAAAAATAATACTGGCTTGCCTTACATATTTCATGTAAACTAAAATTTATATTCATGACTAAAGACATTATCATAAAACTTCTTTATACACACAAATACTTAAAAAAAAATCCATAACCACTAAATATAAAAAGAATCCCAAATTATATAAAAGCCTTTATATGCGCAACTACTTATGAAAATTCATAGCCACCATATTTAAAAAAAATCCCAAATATTTTAATTTTAGTCGGGTTCCATAAGGACTAAAACTTATATAAAATAGTTATAGCAGAAACCAAAAGTAATCATTCGTATATATGAATTGAATTCAATGGTAAATATAATTCATCATGAATAAAGACAAAAGATGATAATTCCATATACATTCAACCACAAACGAAACATTTAAAACAAATAGTGCGAAAAAAAAGAAGAAAAAAAAAACATCTTAACAACATTCATTTATTCGATTATCAAGTGAATTAACTTTCAAAACCAATTATACAACCCAATTGGAATTCTTCAATTGCAAAAAGTTGTAAGTCTGTAACTTTAATTTAATAATGACTTTAACCAAAATTTATAAAATAATTGTGTGAAAAGAAGAGAAAGAAATCTCATAAATCAATTTTTATCAATTGATTATAAATAAATAAATAAACCACCATCTTTCGAATAGCATATGCAAATATTAAACTAGATTATATTTATAAAAACTTAAAACTTTATTTAAAGAATCAAAACCCAAAAATTTATTAAGAATCTCAAAGATTCAACATAATATATAATTAAAATATCAAATCCATAAAGAATAAATTCATTCTCAATGATTCAAAATGACAAAGCTCGGATGCCACTTGTTAAATATGTAAAATAAATCTGAAATAAAATTTAATAAACCAGGATCTATCATGTCAATTCATCAAGAATAAATCAAGAACAAAACTAGATGCGGAAGCGTACCTGAATCCATGAATTCCTTGAAGTTTTACCGAATCTTGGGGATTTGATCTTCCAAATTAGCACACAAAAAATTCAGAGAATATGTGCTCTCTCTTTCCTAATGATGGGATATTAAAAAAGATATCTTATGTATAATTTGGGGACCGTAACCCTAATATTTATAGCCTTGGCATATTAGCTCTAATCAATTTCTAATTAGCCCATCATTAATTAGAATTTGATTAGGACCCAATTACTAGAGTATCTACACATATTTACCCCATACTCTATTTAATAATTAAAGCCCAATAAAATTCTAACCAAATTATATCACTTTTAATTTGGGCTAACCTATCATGATAGTAAATAATAACATGTAATTACATTTATTATATTTGTGATGTACCAAATAAAATTTTTGTATATGCATCAAAGTGCAGCTCTAATAAAATCTGATGATAATGATATCCATTTTTGAACCGGACCAAAACCGGCAATTCATAGGTGGTCTAAATATTTCCACCCTTCTACCTCTTTTCCTCATTATCTACAAGTGCCAAACATAGATTCATTTATTTTTTATAATTAAATAAATTCAAATTTCAATGGAATTAAATATTTATTGTTTAAAAATGTTATTTATCATTCAATAAAATTATATTTTGAAAGTTTTTTATTATTATTTATAATTCTATTAATGAAATATTTTATTTAAAGCTGAACTGTAATTAAAAAAATTAATAATTTTCATAACATTTCTTTAAATAGTAATTATTATCTTTGCTCAAATTTAATCTTATTTGAATTTTTTTTAATGATACATAGATTAATTGATCTACGTAATAATTCAATAATTATGTTCACACACTCCAAACAATTTGAGAGTAGTAATTTTATATATATCATCAATCAATCAGATATTCAAAATTTTAAAACTAAATTTATTTAATGTCATAATATGACCCATCAAAACTCCTCAAATCTAAATTCTACAAATATAACCATACAAGTAGAGTCGTAATAATAATAATAATTGAACGAACAGTAGAGTACAGTAGTTGAATGGGAAAATCTTAATTTCATTAAAACTACTAATTAATCATATTATTTTGGAAAAGTAATTCGCACATACATAATAAAAACAAATTATTAGGTCTACATGAATTGTAAAGAGTGGAGGACAAAAGATTTGGGTGCTTATGCGTATTGGATTGAAGCCAAAGCAAGTGATAGATGTAACCAGAATAACTGCCTCATGCATGCATTCAACCATAACATTTTAACCACTCACTCATTGTCTTAGTTGATTACCTGTTTTAAGATTCCCACTTTTCTTAATATCTTTTACTGCTCTTTTCCTTTTTCCTTTTATTATCATTAAATTTATTATTCCTTTTTCTATAATTTTGAGATCTTTTTTCAAATTTATTTTAATTTTTATTTAGATATATTTCGATTATCAATTTAATTCTGCATTCTACAAATTAACTATCAATGTAGTTATTTGAATGTTTAACTATAATTAATAATTTTGGTTATATTTAATTTGGTATTTTTTTTAATGTGGTATTTGTATTATTTCTTGGATCAATTTAATACATGTATTTTTAAAAAATTATATATTTGGGTACCTAAAGATAACTGTGTTAACTTTTTAGTGTTTAATTTGGGTTTCAGGGTTAATTTGATAAAAGTTAATTGTTAATATTATTAATTAATTATGAATTTTTATCAAATTAACTCTAAACCCCAAATTAAAAACTAAAAAGTTAACGATGTTATCTTCAAGTACCAAAAATGTATAATTTTTATCAAATACAAAAATCGTATTAGACCAAAAATTAATACGAATACCACATTAGAAAAAAAAATCGCATTAAACATATTTAATTATGAATGATTGTAGTTAAAAAAATCAACAACAAAGGATTGTGGTTAACATATGATTTGGATACTTTTCCAAGCCTTAAAAAGAGACAAACCCTTTACTATGCATTACCAAAAACGTAACACGTTTGTGGCATACATAAGTAAGGAATTAGGTGTGGCAATGTCTAAATCATGTACTGTTGGTTTTTACTAAAAGCATGAAAAATCAAAGCAGTGAAAAATATCAAACCATGAAGTCAAAGTTCAAACCAATAATATCTGAATTAATTTAGAAATCAAAAAAAAAAAAAAAAAAAAAAAGAGAATTGTGGGATTCCTCTTCTTCAGCACTTCAGCATACCTTTGTCGACTTGTTTAATTTCAACAGCAGCATATTCCATCTTTTGACTTAAAACTGACGACAAGATCTTATTTAAAAAAGCCTAATCTCTAGTAATATGTTCATCTTCCTATACATTTCATATTCATACACAATTACCCATTTAATCCTATATATTACAAAATATTATTATAATAAATGTCGATAATGACGGTAGAAACTATCGTAAAGTAATAGAAATAAAAATAAAAATACACAGATTTTTTAACAAAAAATCACGGGCAGAGGAGTAAAAATTCATTAATGTTGAAAAACGAATGATGCAAAAGGAGTTTTGACTACATAAATTTAAGTGTTGAAAAATCCTGTTTTAATCAAAGTTAAATAGAAGTATAGTTCTATACGGGCTCAATTTATGCGGTATGGTCGCCTCCACAGATCCCATTATTTTGTCACTATATTTATTTCTTTAACAAGTGTCGAGATTTAAGTCACACAATCTCTAACAAATATAAATCAAATACAGCATATATGAATAGTCTCAAACTTAAACACCTAAAATCTCAAGATTTCAACTTTACCAACATAATTAAAATCTCGTTAAACAAATGGTGTTTCTATTGAGGTTCGTCTTGAAAACAGAAATCAAACCTCTTTTCTCTGAATATTATGTATTGATATTATAAAGGGTTAATATGCAAATTTGCCACTATGAAAATTGAAATTTGTCATTATATTTCACTTTGATTAATATTTGCTTTTGTCTTTATAAACTAAAGATAAATTTATCGCTATATTTTAACTCTATTTTAAATTTTGTTGCTTTACTTTTATTTGATTGAACTTTCTATTTAATTTTACTTTAAAATAATTTGAAGGCAACATTTGATGATTTTTCTAATATTTTAATTCAATATTTAAAAAAAACAAGTTAATTAATATAATATTAAAATTAAATAAAAATGGTCTTTTATAAAAATAAACCTATTTTTTATTTTTCAAGTTTTTTATTTCATTAAATAGAAATTATAATTAATTTATTATTTTTTAAAATTTATAAGTTAAATTATTGTTTTCAAAACGTTTTTCCTATTGAATTATGTTTTTATATCATCAAAATTAATATTAATTGGTAAGATTTAATTAAAAAATCAGAATTGATTGCAAAATTTTAATAAAATTCATAATTTAGCAGTAAAATTAAATCATATTAATTCATTTTGTTTTTTTTTTAAAGGACTCGTTCTCATTAAACGAAATTAACTCATATCTTTTAAAAATACAATGGTAAAAATCAATGAAAATGAAATTTAATGTGTGTAATAGCCAATTTTAGCCCAAGTTCAAATAAATAGGAATAAAAACCCAAAATAGACTTTAACAGTCCATTATTAAGAGTTCATTTACAAATTAAACCAACCCAACTACCTCTAACTGGCCCAATCCATAGCAGCCCATTTTCAGAAAAAGAAAATAGCAGCCAGAAAACCCTAGTCTCAACCTAAACGCCACCTCTGCCATCAATCTCCACCAAAGACTCATGCGTCGTGTGCCAGACCCCTCCATGCTCCTGACACGCTTCCGTCACCTGCAACAACAAAAGCCAACACGCAAGCAAAAGAAACAAAGGGGAAAACAACAAAAAACAACAGAAAAACAAAGCGAAAGAAGACAAAACCGAATCTGTAAAAATCGGTTATAAAAATCGAAGTAAAACCATTGTATTTCTTCTTCTCTCTTTTACAAACTACGAACTATTAGCAATCAAAAAGCAAAAGGAAACCTTAAAGGTTGATTTCGTGTTTTATTTTTCTGTTAATATTTACTGTTGTTTTTTTATTTATCTTATTTTACTATTTTGCAATCTCATACAAATACAATAAAACAAGAAAATAAAAAACAAAAGGGGGTTACCTAGATGTGAGATGCCGTCGCCGATGACCGTCAGAATACCTCAGAATCACGGGGGTTCGAACGAGGCTTCGAGAGGCGCTCTAATCCCTTTTGTTTTACAGATCTCGTCGTTTAAAAAAAAATCTATATGGGGTTTGAAAGGTTTTTTTCTCTTTCAATAAAAATGAAAGTCGAGGCTTCAAAGGGGGTTTCGAAAGGGGCTAAAAGGGCCTGGTCTTGGACATTGCCGGCCACCGATTCAGTGGTGGCGCGGTGATGCGACGAACGCCGGAGGAAACCTAATCGGTCATTACCGAAGGGGAGAAAGAATGTTTTTTTTTTTGTTTTTTTGAAGAGATGGGTCTGTAAAAAAAAAAAAAAAAGAAAAATGGGCTTTTAAAGGAAAACGAGACGACGTCATTTCGCCAAGGGTCACCAGCGCCAAAACGGCGTCGTTTAAGGTGACCCGAGTGAACCCGACCCGTTCCATAAAGAGGATCCGCGCGTTTTGGCATTAAGGGTTTATTGCCCTTCTGGCCCTTCAACATTATTATTTCGCGCAATCGGGTCTTTTCATTCGTTTCAAATTTGCCCCATTATTTCTGATGTATTTTAAATTTGATGCACGCCATTTCAATTCAGTCCGAACTGAAACACTGCGCATTAGGGACTGGGTTATTCACCCATTCAGTCCCCATAAATCCGCGCGTATTACGTTATGGTCTCTGCCCCTTTTCTACTTTAATTTATTGCAATTTTAGTCCTCATTTTTTATCCTGATTTCAATCTAGTTTTCAACCAGTTTAAAGAGTTCATTCATTTATTTTTTTCTTCAAAATTGTATTATGATTATTATTTATTTTGAGTTTTTGATATTATTTTTATGAAATTTTATATGTATTGTTTATTTTAAATTTTGACATTATTTTAAATCGTTTCATATATTATTTGCTTTATTTTTTTTGTATTCTTTACTTAAAATCATTTTGTCAATTATTTTAAAATGTTTCGTGTATTATTTCTTTTAAAATTGTTTAATTCATTGTTCTTTGACTATTAATGTTGATGTTTAGATAGTGTAAGCTATGTGATTATCATTCTTGCACGTATTATAATTTGTTTATTCGTATTTCCATATCGTTAATATTATTATCATCGTTATTATTGTTCATGCATATTAATATTTTAGATCAACGATACCAATGTTATGCATTATGTGTATTATGTTATCATTACGCCAAATTCGTATCGCATTACCGTTATTCGTCGAGTACAACCCCATTCACGCTTTAAATAATGTTTCTTTAAAACTTAAACTACCAAACGTATATCATTTTTAAATATTTTATTAATTTTATCCAAAAACAAAAGCTTTCAAAATAAGGCAATATTCTGTGTTTGGAAATCCGAGAAATCGTGTCCTAGCGTGCTGGGTTTCATTTTTTCGTTTGGCCAAATACTCGAATATCCTTTTGATATCTTTAATGCATGAGTCTCGGGAATTATGAGATGATATCGGATTCGAGGATTTAAATTGTCGTGTCCTAACGTGCTAGATGTGATATTTTATTCCTTCGGAAGCGAGAGAATCTTAATATCCAATTCGAGAAAATTCAAATATTTTTAAAAGAGATCGTATTTTTAATCTTTTTTTAAATTTTCAACTTTCGACATTAAGACACTAATTAATCAATTCGGTACCAATTTTGGGCGTGACGAGGATGCTAATCTTTCCTCGCACGTAACCGACTCCCGAACCCGTTTTCTCGAATTTCGTAGACCAAAAACACCGTTTTAGTAAACCGAAACGTTTTATTAAAACAAAGGTGATCCGATCACACCTAATAAAGATCGGTGGCGACTCCCGTTTTTATTTTCGTTTTCAAAACCCTAGTCGATTTCTATTTTCAAAAAATGGTTTCAACAGCTTGGCGACTCCACTGGGGACGCTACAGAGAGTCGAGCCGTAAAATCGGTTATTTCTGTCTTATCGTTGAAAATTGAAAACCTGATTTGAAAAATTACGATTCTTTGATTGCATTTGTTCGTATTGTTATTTCATAAATATTGTGGTTTGAGTCTCGCATCATATTGCATAGGGACCATTTTGGTCTTACCCCTTTAAGTGGGAGTGAGAAGTTACTCCTTCGTGAGGTTTTCACCTCCGTGCAGGATAGTGGATCGCTTTCAGGATACATCCGTACCTATGTCTTCGTGAGATTTTCATCTCCGTGCAGCCATAGGGAAATGTATTCCCTGAATCAAGCTGGTGCATATGAGCCTATAATGGGTGAGGATCGAGAATCTGCTTTGGTTTGGGTACCTCTCTTTAGAACCAAACCACATATAGTTAACCTTAAGAGCCCACTTTAGGTAGAGCCGCACAAACCCTAGTGGTTACCTGAATAGGTGCTTGATTTATTTCCTGTTTTCTTTGAGTTCTTTTTCTGTATATGATACTGACTTGTTATGTTTTGCTGTTATTGCATGGCATTTCATCATAAAAAGGTGTTGATTCACGTTCGGTTACTAGATAGAAAAGCTTAACATGAAAAAGGGGTTTCTTGATAGAGTGGAGGATAATGCGGCCATTCAAATATGGTCTGAGAGGATACAGCAAGAGAAATGAGACAGTCTGACTGTGGGATATGAATCAGAGTTGTGGGATTTCACCCGTGTCAGTATGACTCAGAATAACCTGCAAGAATTGAAGGAGATATGAGATTCATGGGGCGGCGAGATCAAGCAGCTATTCTACTGTAATTATGGTAATTTGCCCTATCTGCTTGATATCAAGGTGGACGAGCGCCTACTCCGAGCTATCACCCAATTTTGAAACCCCGCTTATAGTTGCTTTACTTTTGGAAAAGTGGATTTGGTACCTACCATAGAAGAGTACACAGCCTTGCTCCGTTGCCCAAAGATTCAAATTGACAAGACTTATTCGAGAGCTGTTAATGTACCGACATTCTTAAAAAAGCTGATGAATATTACAGGGATGAGCGAGCAGTGGATAACAGCCCGAATCAAGTAAAAAGGAGATTGTAAGTGCATCCCTTGGAGAAATCTGAGGGATTTGATCCTAGTGCATCCTGATATGAAAAAGAGGGTTGACATTTTCACTTTAAGCATCTACGGTTTGGTCGTCTTTCCCAAGGCGTTAGGATATGTAGAGGAAGCAGTCTCAGACCTATTTGATAGACTTGATAAAGGAGTCACACTCGTCCCTGCGATCTTAGCCGAAACTTTCAGATTATTGGATGCTTGCCGGAGAGCGGGCGAAGGGAGGTTCATAGGATGTGCGCAACTTTTGCTATCGTGGTTTCATAGCCACTTTTGGAAGGTAGAAAATGTCTCATATAAAGTTTTTTCCGAGAACTACTCTCCTTTGAAGGAATTAGCGGCTACACGAAGGCGGGACTTTCTTTCTGAGGAGAAATGGATAGCGATTCTCCAGAATTTACAAGTTGAAGATGTTGAATGGAGAGCTCCATGGATGATCCCTAACGAGATCTTGTATCGGTGTGGAGAGTTTGACTGGATTCCTTTACTCGGGATATGGGGAGCTATTGGGTACGCTCCATTACTCGTGATGAGGCAGTATCGATCAAGGCGGTTCATACTGCGGCGCATGGGTTAGCTTCGGTCACGAGTTTTCATACAAGGACGATAATTATAAGAAAAAAGTCCGTGAGATATCGAGGGCGTGGACCCAAACCCGAAGAATGAAGGGACTCGCCACGGGACCAATGACGACCCCCGAGTATGACTGGTGGTGGGGTAAAAGAATCAATGACAATATCTCGATACCAAGTCAAGGAAATGCTCGGCCAATAGAGGAGCAGCTACAAGTAATCCCGTCTGAATTAGAGATTATCAAGCAGGATTTCGAGAAAAGGAGTCGGGAATTAGGAAAGAAGATAGAATAGTTGGAAGAGGAAAAGATGCAGTTAGGATTAGACGTCGACATCCACAAGCTTGAGGCCGAAAAATTGAGAAAAGGAAAAAATAAGGCCGAGGAGGATTTGGACGCTTTAAAGACGGACTACAAGAAGCTGCACATGTCAATCAGAACAGCTGGTTTGGGTAAGACATCAGAGCAATGGCGACAGGAAATTAAGGAAGAAAAGACTAGAGCCGATCAGTTGGAAAAGGAGCTCCAAGATGCTCGAACACGGGAGGACGCTTTAAAGAGGAGCTTGCTAGAAAGCCAAAGCGAAAAGGAGAGACTAAGAGCCCAAGTAGCAGAATTGGAAAGGTTACTGCATCAGCACCGTAGTCGCAACTCGGTAATCGAATTAAGAGCCAGCCAAAGCAAGATTGAGGAGCTGAAAGGAAAGATAGAAGAGCTCGAGACTGCACTACGAGATAGTAAGATTCGAGTTGAACTTCTTGAAGCAAATAATGAACATTGGAAAGAGCAGCTCCACCGCTCTCAAGAACAGATCAGAGATAGAGATTATGTTATGGGCGAAGCTGTGGCTCAAGTTCGAGAGGTGGTCGATCATTTACAAACCTTGGCAGTTTAGGCTGATGTATTAAGTCTAAAATACGAGTCAGAATCAGATCGAGGCCAAAAATTAGCTTGGCTTCTTA
This sequence comes from Gossypium sturtianum, assembly GCA_025698515.1. Classification (NCBI taxonomy): domain Eukaryota; kingdom Viridiplantae; phylum Streptophyta; class Magnoliopsida; order Malvales; family Malvaceae; genus Gossypium; species Gossypium sturtianum. Next base: position 123,793,498 of record CM046952.1, read on the forward strand.
GGAAAGTCAAGGATTTAGGTATTAGGGCGAAGTCGTATATGTAATTGTCCGCTCTATGTAAAGAAATTTGTTTTCTAGTGAAGTTTATCTAATGAAATTGAATCAAAATCAACGCCTTTTTGCATTCATCTCATTCATTCGCATTACATTACATCATTTGCATTAAATTCCATAAAAGGACCCTAATTGATTAAAATTATGATGATTACCTGAAACCAACAAAAATCCACCAATTATATATCGCTACAATACTCGCCATGAGACGAAAGCAATGGATCAGAGAATAGAAACACTAGAACAAATGCAAAGGGATATGCAAGATCAGTTGCAAACACAAATGCAAGAACAATTAGCCAAAATGCAACAACACATGAGGGATCAGATGCTGGAATCCCAAAGGAATATGATGAACCAGCTGGCCCAGCTATTGGCCGGAGGACTCGACAAAAGAAAAAGCCCTGTGACCAATCCCGGTGATGACAATGAAGAATCTTCCTATCCTCCAGGTTTTACCCCAACGAACACCCAAGTGCAACCGGATGCATACCCACAAAGGGTACCGGTCACCATCAGACCCTAATACCAAGCCGGTGCGTCAGTACCGATGAATTTTCCAACGGGATCGGGCTCCAATTCGAGAGATCACCCAACTAATCCCGTCGTTCTCGACCTCGATGACCTAGCAGAAATAGAGAGGCGAGGGTAGATGTGTCTAAACAACTTGAAGACCGGTGTAGATGGTTAGAAGAGAAGTTTAAGGCAATGAAGAACGCAGACTACCATGGCGGGGTTAATGCTAAAGACTTGAGCTTGGTCCCAGACCTAATACTTCCATCGAAGTTCAAGACTCCGGAGTTTGAGAAATATAATGGGACTAGCTGCCCGGAAGCTCACATTACGATGTTCTGTTGGAAGATGACAGGATACGTCAACAATGATCATATGTTAATTCACTACTTTCAAGACAGCCTGATCGGATCTACGGCCAAATGGTACAACCAGCTAAGCCGTGCTCAAATCAATTCATGGAAGGATTTTGCACAGGCTTTTATGAAACAATACGGCCATGTGACGGACATAGCACCGGACAGAATAACATTACAAAACATGGAGAAGAAGCCGAGTGAGAGCTTCAGACAGTATGCCCAGAGGTAGAGAGAGGTAGCTACACAAGTCCAACCCCATTTTTTTAGAGAAAGAAACGACCATACTTTTTATCAACACACTGAAGGCTCCATTCATCAACCACATGTTGGGAAGCGCTACTAAGATCTTCTCAGACATAGTGATGTTTGGAGAGATGATAGAAAACGCAATCTGAAGCGAAAAGATAGACGCGGGGGAAAGTGCCAGGAGACCGGCCCCGAGAAAGAAGGACAATGAAGTGAACAATGTGAACACGTACAACAAAGGCTATTCAAAACCCGTCACTGCAAGCCAGCCAAAGACATTAACTACTAGCCATCAAGGCCCCCCGAGGTAGGAATCCAACGCAAGACCGAACACGGAAAGGCTCCAGTTTACGCCCATCTCAATGACATATAGGGAGCTGTACCAGAGTCTATTGGACGCACATGTGGTATCTCCATTCTACATAGAACCGCTGCAACCCCCGTTCCCCAAATGGTATGACGCAAACGCTCAGTGTGAGTACCATGCGGGAATAGCAGGACACTCAATCGAGAACTGTACTGCGTTTAAAAAGTTGATCGAAAGATTTATCAAAATGGGGATCGTAAAGTTTGATGACCCATCGAGACCCAACGTAGCAGGAAATCCGTTATCCAACCATTCTGATAAAGGGGTAAACGCGATAGTCGAGAATGGTGGGAAAATAATCAAAGCTGAGGTGGCTGAGGTAAAAACCCCATTGAGATGGGTTTGGAAACAAATGATAAATGGAGGTCTAATTACACAAGAATCAGGGGAAAAGCCCAAAGGAGCAGAAAAATACTGCGAGTTCTATACCGAGATGGGTCATGACATCCAAGAATGCATCGAGTTCAGGGCCATAGTGCAGAATCTCATGGACAATAAAGAGATGGAATTTTACGAAGAGATCGAAGGATCGAAAGAAGGAGAGGTCTATGCGTCAGAAAAAGGATCAACCAAGAAGGTCTATGGGATCAATCACCCTGTGGTAATTATCTCGCGACCAAGAGTTGGTGAAGCTGGAGTACCGATTGCGCCTAAGGTCATAATTCAGAAGCCTGTAGCTTTCCCTTATAAGGACAGTAAAAAGGTTCCGTAGAATTATAACTGTAATGTGATGATCCCAGAAGAGGAAAACCCGGCTAATACCTCGGAGGAAGGTCAAGACGTGGGTTTCTTTACACGCAGTGGAAGGCGTTATACCCCGAAAGCAAGAGCAGAACCAGCAAAAGGAAAGGCCTTGGAGGTGGAACAAGAAAAAGAAAAGACGATTAGAGCAGAACTACCCATTAACGAGTCGGTGACTGAAAAAGAGGCTAAGGAGTTCCTAAAATTCCTAAAGCACAGCGAGTACAGTATTGTGGAGCAGTTGCACAAGCAGCCGGCTCGAATATCAGTACTGGCCCTGCTCATGAGCTCAGAAACCCACCGTAGTGCATTAATAAAAGTGTTGAATGAAACATATGTCGCGGGTGATATATCTGTCAACAAGTTGGATCGTCTGGTTGGCAACATAAGTGCTGACAATTTCATATTCTTCAATGACGATGAGATACCTCCGGGGGGTATAGGATCTACAAAGGCTCTATATATAACCACGCGCTGTAAAGGATATACGTTGCCAGGGGTGTTAGTCGATAATGGATCGGCCCTGAATGTCTTACCCTTATCCACGCTAAACAGGTTGCCCATGGATAGCTCACATATGAAAAATGCCAAAATATTGTGAGAGCTTTCGATGGTACCGAAAGAAGGGTAATGAGAAGGATCGAGATACCTCTTCAGATTGGTCTAAACACATATGAGGTGGACTTCTTGGTGATGGACATCAAACCTTCCTACAATTGCCTGTTAGGAAGACCGTGGATCCATTCAGCGGGGGCAGTGTCGTCATCACTACACCAAAAGTTAAAATTAGTAACTGAAGGTAGATTGGTCACAATAAACGTGGAAGAGGATATCATAGCATCTGTTACCAGTGACGCTCCGTACATAGGGGCAGACGACGAAGCGAAAGAATGCTCTTTTTGATTGCTTGAATTTGTTAATGCAACCTTTATCGTCGAAGGCAACCAGACCCCCATGCCCAAAATATCCAAATCCACAAGGATGGGCCTGCAAATGACAGTCGAGAAAAGAGCCTTACCCGGAAAAAGACTCGGGAAATGCCTTCAAGGAAAGACCGAAGTACCAATGCAGAAGGGAAAATGAGATCGCTTTGGCTTAGGATTCAAGCCAGATGTGAAGCAAAAGAGGAAAGAGGTAGAGAAAAAGCAGGAAAGAAGAAGGGCGCGCTTAAGCGGAGAAGAGGTCAAGTGGGAGCCGATGACCTTTCCTCATTTATCTAAGACATTTGTTTCGGGAGGAACTATATACCCTGAACGAAGGATGGCAAGAAGAGAAGTAACGGAAGAAATATTGGGAAGTTTGAGCATTAACGCCGTATCCGATGAAGGAACTGAAGAAAGAGATTTATTTGGGATTTGCACTTATGCTCCTGAAAGTGTTCTGAACAATTGGACCATGGAAGAGATTTCTGTAACCTTTAGAATTAATTCAGAGTAATGTTCAAAACACATTTGTTGCTCTAAGCCTAGGAGCAATAAGAATCATTTTGTTAAATAGGCATATGTCCAAATATCTTTGTTTCAATAAAATGCACCTTTTTGTATCATTCTGAGCAAATGTTCTTTTATTCTTTTCATTCATAACCCAAATATTATTTACATTTCATTCATAACCAATCATACAAATAATCATTCTTAGACTCTTTTGTTTTTGCACATTTCTTTGCCCTTCTAACAGGTCCCCAGATATCAATGATATGAGTGACGCTGTTATTAACTCAGAATCTCCTTTTGAACAAGATACGGGTATGGAGGATTCTCAGGATTTTGAAGATGACCAGGACCGTAACATATCTCTTGATTTGTTAAGGATGGTAGAGCAAGATGAGAAACAAATCTTACCCCACAAAGAGTCAGTGGAAATTATGAGCTTAGGGGAAGGAAAAGAGTTGAAGATTGGAGCTAGCATTACCGCAGAAACGAAGCGAGACCTCATTGAGTTACTCCAAGAATTCAAGGACATTTCCGCATGGTCATACCAGGACATGCCCAGGTTAAATACGGATATCATGGTACACCGACTCCCCATAAAGGATGAATGTAGACCAGTTCAACAGAAGCTCCAAAGAATGAGGCCCGATGTTTTGTTGAAGATAAAAGAAGAGGTCATGAAGCAGTTTGATGCCAATTTCTTGCAAGTAGTTAAATACTCAGAATGGGTAGCAAACATAGTACCCGTTCTTAAGAAAGATGGGAAGGTACGGATGTGCGTGGACTATAGGGATTTGAACAAGGCCAGCCCAAAGGATAACTTCCCGTTGCCTCACATTGATACATTAGTGGATAACGCGGCTGGTTATTCATTTTTCTCTTTCATGGACGGCTTCTTCGGGTACAACCAGATTAAGATGCACCCTGAAGATATGGAAAAAACCACATTCGTAACCATGTGGGGAACATTTTGTTATAAGGTAATGTCATTTGGACTGAAAAATGCAGGGGCAACGTATCAAAGAGCCATAGTAACCCTTTTCCATGATATGATGCACAAGGAGATCGAAGTTTATGTGGACGATATGATTGTAAAGTCCAGGACTGAGAAAGAGCATGTACAGGTCTTGAAAAAACTATTCCTAAGGTTGAGGAAGTTCCAGCTGAAGCTCAATCCAGCAAAATGTACCTTCGGGGCTAGGTCGGGAAAGTTGCTAGGATTTGTAGTCAGTGAAAAAGGAATTGAGATTGATCCAAATAAAGTAAAGGCTATACAGGAGCTGTCTCCACCACGTACTCAAAAAGAAGTTCGAGTTTCCTAGGAAGATTAAACTACATCGCCCGGTTCATTGCACAACTAACGAAGAAGTGTGACCCTATATTCCGTCTTCTTAGGAAACACAACCCAGGTGTATGGAATGAGGAGTGCCAGAAAGCTTTTGATAAGGTCAAGCATTATTTGTTCAAAGCCCCAGTACTGATGCCACCTTGCCCAAATAGGCCACCGATATTGTATTTGGCAGTATTCGAAAATTTTATGGGATGCGTGCTAGGCCAACATGATGAGTCAGGAAGAAAGAAAAAAGCGATATACTATCTTAGCAAGAAGTTCACTAAATGCGAGATAAGATATTCACCAATTGAGAAGCTGTGTTGCGCTTTAATTTGGACGACCCGGAGACTAAGACAGTACATGCTGTACTATACAACTTGGCTCATCTCAAAACTGAATCCTCTTAAGTACATGATGGAGTCGACTGCGCTGAATAGAAGAATGGCTCGGTGGCAGATTCTACTTTCTGAGTTCGATATAGTCTATGTAAACCAGAAGGCTATAAAATGAAGTGCAATAGCAGACTTTCTAGCCAGCAGGGCTTTAGAAGATTACGAGCCATTGAACTTTGACTTCCCGAATGAAGACCTAATGTATGTGGCAATCACAGAAGAAGATACTCAAGCGGAGGTCATCCTTGGAAACTAAACTTTGATGGAGCCTCAAGCGCGTTAGGAAAATGGAATTGGGGTAGTCCTAGTATCCCCAAATGGAGATCATTATCCTTTTACTAGCAAATTGGATTTTGATTGCACAAATAACATGGCCGAATACGAAGCATGCATCATGGGTATCCGTGTAGCCATTGAACGCAAGATCAAAGTGTTAGAGGTATATGGCGATTCTGCGCTAGTGATCTATCAGCTCAAAGGCGAATGGGAAACAAGAGATCCCAAGTTGATCAGTTATCGAAAGTTGGTCTTGAAGTTAATTAAGGAATTTGATGACATCATTTTCTGTTACCTCCCGCGAGAAGAGAACCAGATGGCTGACGCATTGGCTACCTTGGTCTCTATGATCAGAGTAAACAAGCAAGAGAAAGTGAAGCCTATCCAAATGAGTATTTACGAGGCTCCGGCACATTGCTACAACATCGACGAAGAAGAAGAGAAAGATGATTACCCTTGGTATCACGATATATTGCAATATGTGAAGAATCGTGAATACCCTGACCAAGCAATTGAGAACGATAAGAGGATGTTGAGAAGGCTGGCCGGTGATTATGTCCTAGATAGAGAGATCTTATACAAGAGGAGAAAGGATCAGGTGCTCTTAAGATGCGTGGATGCTGTTGAAGCCAAGAAAATCCTAGAGGAGGTTCATGAGGGTGTTTGTGGAACGTATGCTAATGGTTTTACAATGGCCAGACAGATCATTAGATTCGGGTATTATTGGTCCACTTTGGATGGGGATTGCATCAGCTATGCTAAGAAGTGCCACAAATGCCAAATTTATGGAGATAAAATTCATGTACCTCCTTCACCTCTTCATGTCATGACCTCTTCGTGGCCTTTCTCCATGTGGGGGATGGACGTCATTGGGCCAATCTCACCAAAAGCTTCAAATGGACATCGATTCATCTTCGTGGTCATCGATTGCTTCACCAAGTGGGTAGAAGCCACTTCATATGCAAATGTCACGAAGTCGGCAGTCAGTAAATTCTTGAAGAAAGAGATCATATGCCGATATGGAATGCCCGAAAGGATCATATCTAACAATGCGCTGAATTTGAATAATAGTACAATAGCAGAGGTCTGCAGTCAATTCAAGATCAAACACCACAATTCATCGCCATATCATCCAAAAATGAATGGTGTAGTGGAAGCGGCCAATAAGAATATCAAGAAAATTGTGGGAAAGATGACTGAGACTTACAGAGATTGGTACGAGAAATTACCATTTGCTCTTTATGCTTATCGAACATCAGTCAGAACCTCTACCGGGGCAACTCCTTTCTCCTTGGTTAATGGAATGGATGCGGTACTTCCTATCGAAATTGAGATCCCTTCCCTTTGAGTCTTGTCTGAACTAAAGTTGGATGAAGCAGAATGGATTCAATCCCGGTATGATCAGCTGAACCTAATTGAAGAGAAAAGGCTGAAGGCCATTCGTCATGGACAAATGTACCAAAAGCGAATAATGCGGGCTTATAACAAAAAAGTTCGCCCTAGAGAATTCCATGAGGGGGACTTGGTGTTGAAAAAGATCCTTCCCACACAAAAGGACTTTAGAGGAAAATAGATGCCGAATTGGGAAGGACCTTTTGTAGTAAAAAATGCCTTTTCTAGAGGAGCTCTGATTTTGACCGAGATAGATGGAAAAAGCTTACCTAATCCTGTGAACTCAAATTTAGTCAAGAAATACTTTACCTAAAAAAAAAAGGGCCAAGACGAAAACCCGCAAAGGGCGTCTTGAGCTCGGGAAAAAAAAAGGGAGAGACCAAGGTAAAAACCCTCAAAGGGCGCCTTGCGACCAAAGGGGTTTTGAATTGAAAACCCAAGAATGGGCAATTCAAATTTTTGATTAAAGGGGAGGCACGTCGTAGTCTTGCTATGCCCAAATTAACAAAAAGGTGGGACGTTACATCTTGGGACATCAAAGAAGTCTTCTAAGTCTACCATGCACCTATCAAGTTCGAAAGGGGTCCTCGAGACGTTTTGTGCAGAGAAGCTCATGCTATGATATCTGGGGCACCTATTTTCATCTTATTCATTTTATGTTTTAGTAGATTTTCTATTCTTGATTAACTTATTCATTGTTGTATTCTTAGCAAATTTGTTATCTTAACTTATTCTCATTTCGTACTTCAACAAAGTTTGATCTCTCGATCAATTTATTCATTTCGAGCTTTGCTCTCATTAAAAATTCCATCTTGATAGTCTTTTTCAAGCATTTCTCGTTGAAATAACGAATAATGGGCTATTAATATTCAAAAGGAGTTTCGCATATTACTCTAAAACTTCTAAATATTACAAGAACCTAAAGTGGGACCACTATCCGAGAACTAACTAGGTTCGGGGTTGGGAACAATTGAGAAAGAATGATCCAAATTGTGACCACTCAAAGATACTGATGAATAAGAAGAAGCGAGGGTAATCGTTAACCGATGAATAATGAGCAATGACAACCTAAGCATTAAAAGGAGGATCATTTCAAAAAAGCGAAATTCTTTGCATTCATGCAAACATCATTCATACACATCTAGTTAGGAGCATTTGATCCATCCCGATCATGCCATCCTAATTATTTTGACATAAGCATATGCCCAAGAAATCGATTTCTGACTCATGTCCCCAAAGAGCGGTGTAGCAAGATCGATTGAGGCTACAAATTACAGATCTTATCTTCCTGAAGATGCAGCGAAGCAGATCGAGTAACGTCAAACCTTATCTCCCTGAAGTTGCAGTGGGGCAGATTAAAGATAGCGAATCTCATTTCCCTGAAGTTGCAGTGGAATAGATGGAAGCTATAAATTAGATCTTATCTCTCTGAAGTTGCAGTAGAGCAGATCAAAACAAGCCTTATCTCCCTGAAGTTGCAGTGGAGCAGGTTGAAGATACAAGTCTTATCTCCCTGAAGTTGCAGTGGAGCAGATTAAAGATAGCAAACCTTATCTCCTTGAAGTTGCAGTGGAGCAGGTTGAAGATATAGATCTTATCTCTCTGAAGTTGCAGTAGAGCAGATAAAAACAAACCTTATCTCCCTGAAGTTGCAGTGGAACAGATTGAAAATACAAGTCTTATCTCTCTGAAGTTGCGTGAAGCGGACCAATACAAGTCTTATCTCCCCGATGTTGCGATGGAAGCGGTGAAGATAGCGAGATCTTATTTCCACGAGTTGCGATGGAACATATTGAAGCTAATTCACGAGATCTTATCTCTCGAAGTTGCAGTAGAGCAGATCAAAACAAACCTTATCTCCTTGAAGTTGCAGTGGAAGCGGAGTTAAAGATACAAGTCTTATCTCCCTAAAGTTTCTGATGGAGCAGACTAAAGATGCAAATCTCATTTCCACAATTGCGGTGAGCAGTTGAAGCTATAAATTAGATCTTATCTCTCTGAAGTTGCGGTAGAAGCGGATCAAAACAAGCCTTATCTCCACGAAGTTGCGATGGAAGCGAGTTGAAGATACAAGTCTTATCTCCACGAAGTTGCGATGGAGCGGACTAAAGATAGCAAACCTTATCTCCTTGAAGTTGCGATGGAAGCGAGTTGAAGATATAGATCTTATCTCTCTGAAGTTGCAGTAGAGCAGATAAAAACAAACCTTATCTCCCTGAAGTTGCAGTGGAGCAGGTTGAAGATACAAGTCTTATCTCTCTGAAGTTGCAGTAGAGCAGATCAATACAAGTCTTATCTCCCTGATGTTGCAGTGGAGCAGACTGAAGATAGCAGATCTTATTTTCCTGAAGTTGCAGTGGAACAGATTGAAGCTAATTCACGAGATCTTATCTCTCACGAAGTTGCGATAGAAGCGAGATCAAAACAAACCTTATCTCCACGAAGTTGCGATGGAAGCGAGTTAAAGATACAAGTCTTATCTCCCTAAAGTTGCAGTGGAGCAGACTAAAGATGCAAATCTCATTTCCCTGAAATTGCAGCGGATCAGATTGAAGCTATAAATTAGATCTTATCTCTCTGAAGTTGCAGTAGAGTAGATCACATCAAACCTTATCTCTCTGAAGTTGCAGAAGAACAGGCTGAAGTCACAAAGTCTTATCTCCCTAAAGTTTCTGATGGAAGCGGTGAAGGCGAGTTAATCCTATCTCTCTGAAGTTGCGGTCAAATAATTAAAACGACAAATCCTATATCTCTGAAGTTACAGTAGATTGGAACGACAAAGTCTTATTTCCCTAAAGTTGTAGTGGAGTAGATCAAAGATGGCAGATCTTATCTTCCTGAAGTTGCAGATGAAGCGATTGAAGCCATCAACCTTATCCTTTTGAAATTCTGATGAAGCGATGGGTCAAAGCGAGGCCACTCAAAACGAAGCACCAAAGAGCGCCAAGATTCGGCGAGATTAGGCAAAATTGGCTCTCTTGAGTCTTTGCTCAATTCTCGTTACGATAAAGAGCAAAGATGGGCAAATTATAATAGCCAATTTTGGCCCAAGTTCAAATAAATAGGAATAAAAACCCAAAATAAACCTTAACAATCCATTATTAAGAGCCCATTTACAAATTAAACCAACCCAACTACCCCTAATCGGCCCAATCCATAGCGCCCATTTTCGAAAAAGAAAATAGCGACGAAAAACCTAGCCTCAACCTAAACGCCGCCTCGCCATCGGTCTCCACCAGCACTCACCGCTCGCCGCGAAGAACCCCTCCATCGCGACACGCTTAGTCATTTGCAACAACAAAAGCCAACACGCAAGCAAAAGAAACAAAGGGAAAACAACAAAAATAACGAGAAAAACAAAGCGAAAGAAGACAAAACCGAATCTGTAAAAATCGGTTATAAAACCAAGTAAAACCATTGTATTTCTTCTTCTCTCTTTTACGAACTACGAACTATTAGCAATCAAAAGCAAAAGAAACCTTAAAGGTTGATTAGTGTTTTATTTTTACATTAATATTTCTTTTTTGTTTTTATTTATCTTATTTTACTATTTTGCAATCTCATACAAATATTAACAATAAAACAAGAAAATAAAAAACAAAAGGGGGTTACCTAGATGTGAGATGCGATCGTAGATGGCCGTCGAATACCTCGAGAATCACGGGGTTGAGCGAGGCTTGAGAGAGGCGCTCTAATCCCTTTTTTTACAGATCTCGTCGTTTTTTTAAAAAATCTATATGGGGTTTGAAAGGTTTTTTCTCTTTCAAAAAAAGCGAAAGTCGGGCTTCAAAGGGGTTTTGAAAAGGGGCTAAAGGGCTGTCTTGGACATTGCCCGGCCACCGATTCGATGGTGGCGCGGTGATGTGACAACGCCGGAGAAACCTAACGGTCATTACCGAAGGGAGAAAGAATGTTTTTTTGTTTTTTGAAGAGATGGGTGCATGTAAAATGAAAAAGAAAAAGAAAAATGGGCTTTTAAAGGAAAACAAGGCGACGTCGTTTGCTTAAGGGTCACCAGCGCCAAAACGGCGCCGTTTAAGGTGACCCGAGTGAACCCGACCCGTTCCATAAAGAGGATCGCGCGTTTTGGCATTAAGGGTTTATTGCCCTTCTGGCCCTTCAACATTATTATTTCGCGCAATCGGGTCTTTTCATTCCTTTCAAATTTGCCCCATTATTTCTGCTGTATTTTTAATTTGATCCGCGCCATTTCAATTCAGTCCGAACTGAAACGCTGCGCATTAGGGACTGGGTTATTCACCCATTCAGTCCTCATAAGTCCGCGCGCATTACGTTATGGTCTCTGCCCCTTTTCTACTTTAATTTATTGCAATTTTAGTCCTCATTTTTTATCCTGATTTCAATCTAGTTTTCAACAAGTTTAAAGAGTTCATTCATTTATTTTTTCTTCAAAATTGTATTATGATTATTATTATTTATTTTGAGTTTTTGATATTATTTTTATTAAATTTTATATGTATTGTTTATTTTAAATTTTGACATTATTTTAAATCGTTTCATATATTATTTGCTTTATTTTTTTTTGTATTCTTTACTTAAAATCGTTTTGTCAATTATTTTAAAATGTTTCGTGTATTATTTCTTTTAAAATTGTTTAATTCATTGTTATTTGACTATTAATGTTGATGTTTAGATAGTGTAAGCTATGTGATTATCATTCTTGTACGTATTATAATTTGTTTGTTCGTATTTCCATATCGTTAATATTATTATCATCGTTATTATTGTTCATTCATATTAATATTTTAGATCAACGATACCAATGTTATGCATTATGTGTATTATGTTATCATTACGCCAAATTCGTATCGCATTACCATTATTCGTCGAGTACAACCCCATTCACGCTTTAAATAATGTTTCTTTAAAACTTAAACTACCAAACGTATATTATTTTTAAATATTTTATTAATTTTATCCAAAAACAAAAGCTTTCAAAATAAGGCAATATTCTGTGTTTGGAAATCAGAGAATCGTGCCCTAACGTCTTTGGGTTTCGTTTTTCGTTTGGCCAAATACTCGAATATCCTTTTGATATCTTTAATGCATGAGTCTCGGGAATTATGAGATGGTCTCGGATTCGAGGATTTAAATTGTCGTGTCCTAACGTGCTGGATGTGATATTTTATTCCTTTGGAAGCGAGAGAATCTTAATATCCAATTCGAGAAAATTCAAATATTTTTAAAAGAGATCGTATTTTTAATCTTTTTTTAAATTTTCAACTTTCGACATTAAGACACTAATTAATCAATTCGGTACCAATTTTGGGCGTGACGAGGGTGCTAATCCTTCCTCGCACGTAACCGACTCCCGAACCCGTTTTCTCGAATTTTGTAGACCAAAAACACCGTTTTAGTAAACCAAAACGTTTTATTAAAACAAAGGTGATCCGATCACACGTAATAAAGATCGGTGGCGACTCCCGTTTTTATTTTCGTTTTCAAAACCCTAGTCGATTCCCGTTTTCAAAAAATGGTTTCGACAATATGGATTTGGATGGGCGATGTATTTACTTTTGATTAAATTAATTCTTATTTTGTACCAATCATCATAAATTTAATTTCATAATTAATAAAATATATTAATATTATTATATTTTAAAAAACAAAACTTGATTGTTTACTAAATTTTATATTAATTAATTAAAATTTTACAAAAAAAAAAAATTGAAGACCCCCAGTGTAAGTGGGACTGTGGGAGTTTAATGTTAGTTAAAAAACAAGGTAAATATATTGTGCTCAAAATAATAATTATAAATAATAAAGGTGATTAGTGTAAAGAGTCATAATTTGAATTAAGAAATTAATTTATAAAGAAAGGTTGGTGGAAAAACAATTGAAAATTGAGAAGATGCATGAACCTTCCTCCTAAAATTCAAGGTGGGTCCTACTCTTTCAATTTAATATTTTATTCCATTTCTCATATAATAAAATCTTAATCCTATCCCCATCCTTTTTTTTTTTTTTTTTTTAATAAATTTCTCATTTCACATTTCAGTCTTACTTTATTTGACATAAGTTTTATTATGAATGCAAAACAACATGAGTTTGAGTATGCTTTAAGCGTATTATTTTTATATTTATGGGTAATTTTATTTTAAACTCCTTTTTATTATTTTTAATTTAATAATTTTTAAATATATATATAGTTTCAAATTTATGTGATCTAACATTAAATTTAATCATATTATCAAGGTTTACATATGATTCGATCAAGTCGATTGACTCTTAGCTCAATTGGCATGGGTATTATTACCAATGTAGGAGGACATGAGTTGGAATATGTTGAAGCGCATTATTCTCTTATTTATAAATTGAGAAGGGGTTATAAATAATTATAGACATTATGTTAAAAAATAAAAAAATATATCTTATTAATTAAATTTTGAATAGTGGAATTTATTAATGTGAAGATTAATTATTAAATGGTTTGGAAGTGATGGCCCCTGAAATGAAGCCCACTTGAAGGGTCAACTTTTTAAGAAAAAAACACACACAACAACATGTAAATAAAAATAATATTCCAATTATTTCTGTAGATCTATTCAAAGTTTGGATATGCACTCCTTTTCTCTATTTATCTAATCAATTATTTAATGAATAAATAATGTCCACTTGTGTTTTTGCAGTACATAATCGTAATATCTGACGCTCTAATAAAAGGCAGCTTGATGGTGTGATTACATTTGGACAACGATTTAAATGAGTTAAAATTTTATTATTATTATTTGAATTCAATTTTATTTTATTTTAAATGATAATATTAAAAAAAATTCTTATCTTATTTGTAAAGTCTGAAAAAAATTATTGATTATTTATTAAAAAATATTTATTTCATATATTTATAAAAAAGAATAAATATTAAATTTATATCTGAGCTTTGATCAATGTGTAATTTGATATGTGAACTTTGATTTGGTGCAATTTTACACATTTAAAGAAATTAATGCATACATTTATTTTTGTATCACAGTTAATGTAATTATTTTTATACAATATGTGAAACCATTTTTAAAATCGTTTTAAAATGGGAGTCGACTTTAAAACATGAAAATGGAGTCGCCACCAATCCTTTTTGTTTAGGTGTGATCGGATCACCTATAAAAATATTTTGGTCTCTGAAATTAGAAAGCGAGGTTAGAGTCGGTTACATGCGAAAAGGATTAGCACCCTACATAACGCCCAAAATTGGTACCAGTTGATTAATTAATGTCTTAATGCCGATTACGATCCATTTACTTAAGACACATTTGGACAGAATCATATTTTATGCCAAAACTTCTTATTTCGAAGAAAATAAAATGTCGTACTCAGTAAGTTAGGGCACAACATCTTATGTTCTCAAAATTAGATTTATCCTTTGACATTCAATACTCATACATTTAAAAATAAGAAGGATATTCAATTATTTGGGTCAAACGAAAAATCGAAACCCAGTAAGTTAGGGCATTATTTCTCAAAATTCCCGAATACGGAATATTGCCTTTGTTCTTTTGAAATTCTTATCTCGATATGATAAAATATCACACCCAGATGAGTTAGGCGCAATATCTCAAATTCCCGAGAATAAATTTTTCTTTTTTAAATATTATGCATTTTGATTTAAAAGAGAAAAGGATACTCGGGTTGCTAGGTTTTAACGAGGAGAATCGGAACTCGATGGCTAGAGCACGATTTTCTCGAAACCTCTAAACCGAACATTGCCTTATGATTTAAAGCTTTACATAAAATGATTTTAAAATCATGAGCGGTATTAAAATATGGCTTTCTAAGCGAATAAAATGCGACCAGAATAATAACATACAACGTGAAGTAATTATTCACAAATGAAATGCTACATTATTAAATAACAACATGCAAATGAATATAAAACTACCATACACATAATTACAATAATCAATGAACATAACATTAATGAGACAAAATAAAATAAAGTATATTGGTCTAAGATAATGATGCATAATATATGTAACATGGAATAATTAACAATATTAGAAAGTTTCACAAAGGAACAAGCAACGAATAAGTATAAAAATTTTACACGCATTAAAACAAGACTTAATTGAAACAAATTTAAAATCCAATGAATAATTTGCAAAATAATAAAATCAATAACTTAAAATTAGGGACCAGAATGAAAGGTGCCCTGAAATATAAGGATCAAAAGCGCAAATATTCAAATCCTTTGAACTCAGCATTCAAAACGGACTAAATTGAAAAGACATACAAGTTTCAGGTATGAAATTAAGAAAATAAGAACGCCTATATGGCTTAATTAAAACGCGACGAAACAGGGTAGGATTAAACGCGCAAATATCCCCTGAGTATTAAAGCGCGCGGATCTTAACCGCGTTTGGGTCGGGTCGTCGGGCAATGGTCAACACGGCGTCGTTGTGGGTTATTAATGCGAACCTAAACAGCGTCGTTTCTGTGATGGCTTAATACAGATTAAAAAAAACAGATTAAACCTCATTTAACCCTAACCCTTCCCCTTTTCATGTTTCCATATTCGACCGCAAAAGGAGAGAAAGCATCACGCCACCTCAACGCCATTGTAGCAAGCGATCGATGGCGGTTCGATCCACGACCATTTGTTTCCTCTCAAACCAGGCTCGAGTGTTAACCGGCGACTACCCTCCTTCCGATTTAAGCGGAGAAGAGGATCGTCGGTTCAATCGAAGGTAAGTTCCTTTTTTTGTTTCCTATGTATAGTAAAAGAATAAGAAAAACAAAAAACAAAACAAGCGCAGAAATGGATTCCAAGAAGAAAAAGAAGCGATTAAGGAAAAACTAACCTTTTTGAATGTCTGTTTTGATTCTTTTTTTGTATTCTTTGTATATATCCGTTAAATTGTAAAAATTATCGTGAAAATACGAGGATTCTTGCTTTCGGTTTATAGCAGAAAAATCCAAAATAAAACAAAAAAATACAATATTTTCTCTTTTTCCTATTTGCTTTGGTGGTCTTCGTTTGTCTCTTTTTGCAGTCTTTGTATTGTTCTTTGTCATTTGGCCTCTTTTGCGGTATAGGCGGCAAGCGTGGGCGTCTGGAGGCTTGCGAATGGCCCGAGCAACTTTGGAGGCGATCTGGAGGTCTTGCGGTGAAGGCTTTGTGCGTGGAGTGGAGCGCGCGTGGCGCGGCGGGACCTGCGAATAGTCGCGCGCAGCGTGAAGGCCTTGTGGTGAGTCAAGAGTCGCGGCGTGGGAGTGGGCTGTTGAGAAGGCTCCGAGAAGTTTACGGCATTACTGCTGCTGCTTTGTGTCGGGTCTTCTTTCCTTGAGTAGCTTCATTCGTCTTCCGGGGTTTGGGAAATGATGTCTCAACTTGCTCCAGTAGAATTTCGGAGAGAAGAGATTTGTAACATCAATCTTCTTACTGAAACTTCAAACTTCAAGAAGTATAGTTTGATCCTCAATAATCTCATGGAGAAGGGATTTGTAGCCTCCTTCTACTCCTTTGGGACTTTGAGGTGATAGGAATTCGAGAGAAAGAGATTTGTAACCCGGTCTTCTTACTAAAACTTCTCGAAAATATAGTTTGATCCTCAATAACCTCGGGGAGAAGGGGATTTGTAGTTTCAACCTACTCACTTTGGAACTTGAAGAAATGCAGATTGATCCTCATTGTAAACTCGGGGAGGAGGATTTGTAGCCTCAACCTACTCCACTTTGGAACTTTGAGGAGATAGAAATTCGAGAGAAGAGATTTGTAGTTTCAATCTTCTCTGCTGAAACTTAAAAGAAATGCGGATTGATCCTCATTGTAAACTCGGGGAGGAGGGATTTGTAATTTTAACCTACTCTCTGGAACTTTGAGGAGATAGAAATTCGAGAGAGAAGAGATTCGTAGTTTCAATCTTCTCTGCTGAAACTTCAAAGAAATATGGGTGATCCTCATTGTAAACTCGGGGAAGGAGGGATTTGTAATTTCAACCTACTCACCTTGCAACCGAAGAGATAAAAATTTAGAGAGAAGAGATTCGTAGTTTTAATCTTCTCTCTGAAATTTCAAAGAAATACTGGTGATCCTCTTTGTAAACTCGGGGAGGAGGAATTTGTAATTTCAACCTACTCCACTTTGGAACTTGAGGAGATAAGACTTGTATGGCTTTGATCTGTTCCTACAACCAGGACTACGGATCTGCTATCTTCAATGCTTCCTTTCGGGAGAGCAAGATATTCGAATTCAACGATGTTGCGACGGCGTCTTCTAGGTGACTGTCTTGTAAAATCGGTTTGTGTTTATGCTTATGCAAAATGGTAGGATGCAATGATTAGAATGAATCTAATGCTCCTAACTAAATTTATTATGGGCGACATTTGTATGAATGCATAATGTCATGAGAATAGTCTTTTACAAAGATTAAGATGCAATGATCGGAATGAATCAAATGCCCCTATATAGATGTGTCTTATGGATGACATTTGTATGAATGCGAGAATGTCATGAAAATGATTTCTTACAATGATTAGGATGCAATGATCGGAATGAATCAAATGCTCCTAAATGTGTCTTGCATTAATGCATAATTTCATGAGAACGATCCTGCTTAGGTGTCATCGTTCATTGTTCATCGGGGTAATATCTTTGCCTCTTGTTAATTTGGCATTCTCGTGCGAGAAAACTTCGAGAAGACGATTATATCTTGCTCAATAGATTTGCCCACTGTAACTCTAGGGTTCATCTCATTGTGACTTAGGGGTATAAGATCGAATCGAATCCACTGCAACTCTAAAATGTAGGATTTGTTTCTTCTTCCATCCATCCATTACTATTCAAAGTGCAGGACTTGTATCATTTTCCATCCATGCCACTACAACTCGGGGGTAGAGGGGGCGTAACTTGTTCGATCAATGATCGCTTCGGGTGACTTAACCACATGTGTATGCATGATATTTACATGGGCCTTGAATATCATTTTTCTTGCGAATGATTCCCCTTTTACACTTGGGTTAACATTGCCCAATTTTAAATCAAGATTGTATCATTGTGCGATATCTTGTCGTTTGTTAAACCACCATCTTTGACAAAAAATCGGAGAAAAATCTCGGTTTAGACTCTTCCTTAAACTTGGTGAGTTTTAAACAATAATCTGTTTAGGTTCTTGTATTATTTAGAAGTTTCGAGTAATATCACGAAACTCCTTTTATGAAAATATTATTAGTCCACTAACCGTTATTTTAATGCAAAATGTTTGAAAAAGATCATAACAATGGACAAGAATGAAACTAATTAGGAGCATAGCTCGAAACAAATAAGCTAGGCAAAGATAACAACTGCAATCAAAAGGAAATTTATTGTGATCATATTTTGAAAAGAATAATATAATCACAAATAACAAATTTAAAATGGGTAAAATGGAAACTAAGTGCCCCAGGATATCGCGATCAGAGCTTCTCTCTTCCAACTTCTTGAGGACCATTTTAAGCTCGATATGTGTTTAGGGGATGCAGAGTACTTTGTCGATGCCCAAGACATAGCATACTTCTTCATTATTAATTTAGGCATAGCAAGGCTGCTTTGTATGCCCCACTTTTGATCAAAATTTGAGCTGCCCTTTTAGGGTTTTCAACTCAAGTCCCCTTTGGTCTCAAAGTGCCCTTTGCGGTTTCACCTTGGCCTCTCCTTTTTCTTTTTCTTTTCCTCTTTTTTTGTTTGTTTTTCTCTTTGGAAATCTTTCTATTAGTGCAGAATTCACCGGATTAGCGAGTCCTTGCTATCTATCTCGGTCAATATTCATGCTTCCCGAAACAGGCCTTCTTTGCGTATAAGGTCCTTCCAGTTTGGCATCCACTTTCTTACGAAGTCCCTTTTGCATGGGAAAAGTCTTCTTCAAAGCCCTATCATGAAATTTTCTAGGGCAAATCATTTTTTTGTGAGCTCGCATCACGACCATGACGGATAGCTTTTAACATCAAGCCCATCATATTGAGATTGGATCTATTACGCCTCATCAATTTAGTAGCGATAAATTTCGACTCCAATGGGAAAAATCAATGAGAAAGCGTGTTGGCCCGTGATCTTGGCCAAAGTTTGATAAGCATAGAGGGTAAATAGTAACTTCGTATGCCAATCCTTACAAGTCTCGGTCTTTTTATGATCCTTTGTTTTTCTTTTGTTGCAGCGATATGTGGCACTGATCTTTGAACAAACCATTGAGACTTCTTGTGTGGTTAAATGTGATCTTTTGACATTTTTTCTTTCTTTTTTTGTCGGTTATTCTTTCTTTTTCTTTTCTTTGTTTGATGACTATCGACTTTGTAATATTGGCATATGAAGTGACTTTTACCATCCTAGTGAAGAAATTGACAACCACGAAGATGAATTGGTGTCGACCCGAAGCTTACGATGAGGCGGCGATAACATCCATGCCCCATATATAGGGAATCTTGTTTTTACGCATTGAGCAGGCTTTGATCTTCATCTCTCCTTCCTTGGCTCGCAATGTAGGATCTGTTTTTATCCAGTATTAACAAATCGGAAGATATGTTGCAATTTACATCATCTTCAAAGTCCTGCGATCCCTTAGACCCTTATTTCATTCAAAAAGAGTTAATGTATGTCGTCGCTCATGTCATGGATATCTGGGTACCTATTGTAGAGTGCGAAGGCAAATTCTAAAGAATAAATGATTCTAAGGATGATTATTTATATGATATGATCATGAATAAAGAATGAAAGAATATTTGCATAGAAATCCAAAGGACAAAAGAATCTATAAATAGAAAAATATTTGCTCAAAAGGATGCATTTTATTGAAATAAAAATTACGGACACAAGCCTATTTCACAAGAGGACTCTTATTGCCCTAGGCTGAAAGCAATAAGTGTGTTTGAATATTACTCTAGATTAACCTTAAAAATACATGTCTCTTCCACAGTCCTATTACTCAAAACACTCCCGATTCATATTTACATTTTGCATGTCATCTAATTTCACAATACCCATGCCGATGAATTTTCCACCAATTTCTTGAAAGCAAGGCAATTTTCTATCAGATGCCTGTGACCCCAGCGTGGTACTCACCTGGGCATTTAGGTCATACCATTTTGGATATGGAAGTTGCATCGGTTTGGGTAGTGAGAGCCACCTCATGTGCATCAAATAGGCTTTGATACAACTCCTATATGTCATTGGAATTGGTGTAAGCTGGAGTTGCTTTGCATTGGATTTTTGTCTTGATGAGCCACGATGGCGGTGGTCACGACCCTCGGTTGACCTCGATGACTAATTTAGGGCGCTTGCTCAAGGCTGTTCATTTCATTTTCCTATTTCTCGAAGTGATCTTTTGGCACTTTCTTGACATCTATCTTTCCACTCTTTATGGCATTCTCAATCATTTATCCGATCATTATGACGTCAGAAGCTCTTTGTAGCGCTCTCAGCATATGAGTGATAAGCGGGGCCTTGATGTATTAATAAAGAGCATTGTGGTCTCTTTCTCTAGAAGTGGTGGCTTTGGACTTGGATGGCAACCTCTCTCCACCGCTTCAGCATCTTGTCTAAAACTTTCATTCGCCATTTTCTCCATGTTTTGAAGAGTAATCCTATCGAAGTCATATACGTCACATGACTATCTTTGCTTTATAAGCGCTGAGCCAAATCTCTCCATGAGCCAGTGCATCCGACTCGACTCAACCTGGTTATACCATTTAGCGCGGCTCCCACGAGCTATCACGGAAGCAATGAATCGTGATTGGTCATTGTTAATGTATCCGTCATTCTTCTACAAAACATGGTAATATGAGCCTCGGGGAACTTGTCCCATTATACTTATCAAATTCGAGTATTTTGAACTTGTATGGAGCACCAAGTGCAGGACCAAGCTTAAATCTTTGGCGTCAGTGCATGTGATTATCGGCACTTTCGATCGCTTTAAACTTCTCCTCTAACCGTTTATATCTATCTTCTAGCTTGTTTTGGCAATTACTTTTGTACTCTCTCTTTCGCCATTTCATCCAAATCGGGGACATTAGTAATGATTGGATTATTTCTGAACTTAGGCGATTTGGAGGTTATTTGAAGCATTAGCTTGGAATTGTTGAGGCACGAGCGTGATAGATGGCCTTTGTCTGATCACTTGGTAGTGTTTGCGTGTGGTGGAGTAAAATCCTGGGGATATTGATGATACTCGATATTCTCCTCAATATTAACCATGGGGTTCTTTCCTTTATCCATAAGCCCCTTCAACAATTGCGTCATCTGAGTCATCATATTTCCACGAGCTTCCATCATTCGATCCATCATATCTTGTTGGATCTTAGCCAACTGCTCCTACATTTGTAGTTTGAAGTTTCTCTTGCATCTCCCTTTGGAGGTGTTCAAGCTTTTCTAGTCTACGATCCATATCTTTCATCTTGATTAGTCTTTGTAGGGATGTTTGGTTTCTGAGGTATCGAGTTAATCTTTGAAATAATTTCAACCAATCGAGTCCTCTCATGATATCTAATGCATGTGATGTAATGCTATGTGAATGCATGCAATGCAAAAGTCGGTCTGATTCAATTCTATTTAGAAATTTATTTGAAAACAAAGCTCTTTACATAGAGCGGATTACAAATATACGGACATTACGTATTGTCTTTCGTTTTATCAAGAAAGTCATTTTCCATGTCGAGCTCCTAATTTAGCAATAGAACCGACTCGACACCTTTTCTAATATGAAAATGCATGCAAAGCAACAAAAATAAAACAAATAGTCGATCGATAGAAGCGAAAAACATGTAAAATATTCCAGCACCTATTGGGTGACCACTAGGGTTTATCACAACTCCATCGGGGGTAGGCTCTTAGGGCCTTTTACATGCGATTTGAGTTCTAAAGTTGAGAGTACTGAACCAGCAGATTCCTCAATCCTCACCAATTATAGGCTCATATGGATCGAGTTCGGTTGAGGGAATACATTTCCCTATGGTGCACGGAGATGAAAATCTCACGAAGACATAGAATGCGGATGTATCCGGAAGCAATTCACTATCATCTGCTGCGGTGAAAACCTCACGAAGGAGTAACTTCTCACTTCCACTTAAAGTGTGACCAGCGGTCATGCAATATGATGCAAAGTATTCTACAAAACTCGAACCATAGCAATCAAATGAAATGATGCAGCGAATACAATAAAAGGATCGTAATTTTTCAAATCAAATTTTCAATTTTTAGACAAAGGGCGAGAAATTAATCAATTTATGGCACGACTCTCAACCAATCCCGATGGAGTCGCCATTTTATGAAACCATTTTTAAAATCGTTTTAAAATGAAATTCGACTTTAAAACATGAAAATGGAGTCGTCACCAATCCTTTTTGTTTAGGTGTGATCGGATCACCTATAAAAATATTTTGGTCTCACGAAATTGAGAAAGCAGGTTAAAGTCGATTCACATACGAGAAAGGATTAGCACCCTATAGCGCCCAAAATTGGTACAGTTGATTAATTAATGTCTTAATGCGATTCTGATCCATTTACTTAAGACACATTTGGACGAGAATCATATTGTATGCCAAAACTTCTTATTTGAAGAAAATAAAATGTCGTACTCGATAAGTTAGGGCACAACATCTTAATTTCTCAAAATTAGATTTATCCTTTGACATTCAATACTCATACATTTAAAAATAAGAAGGATATTCAATTATTTGGGTCAAATGAAAAATCGAAACCAGTAAGTTAGGGCATTATTTCTCAAAATTCCCGAATACGGAATATTGCCTTTGTTCTTTTGAAATTCTTATCTCGAGATGATAAAATATCACACCCGAGTGAGTTAGGCGCAATATCTCAAATTCCGAGAATAAGTTTTCTTTTTTAAATATTATGCATTTTGATTTAAAGAGAAAAGGATACTCGATTACTAGGTTTTAACGAGGAGAATCGGAACTCGATAAAGTTAGAGCCACGATTTTCTCGAAACCTCTAAATCGAGCATTGCCTTATAATTTAAAGCTTTACATAAAATGATTTTTAAAATCATGAGCAGTATTAAAATATGGCTTTCTAAGCGAATAAAATGCGACCAGAATAATAACATACAGCGTGAAGTAATTATTCACAAATGAAATGCTACATTATTAAATAACAACATGCAAATGAATATAAAACTACCATACACATAATTACAATAATCAATGAACATAACATTAATGAGACAAAATAAAATAAAGTATATTGGTCTAAGATAATGATGCATAATATATGTAACATGGAATAATTAACAATATTAGAAAGTTTCACAAAGGAACAAGTAACGAATAAGTATAAAAATTTTACGCATTAAAACAAGACTTAATTGAAACAAATTTAAAATCCAATGAATAATTTGCAAAATAATAAAATCAATAACTTAAAATTAGGGACCAGAATGAAAGGTGCCCTGAAATATAAGGACCAAAAGCGCGAATATTCAAATCCTTTGAACTCGGCATTCAAAAGCGGACTAAATTGAAAAGACATACAAGTTTGGTATGAAATTAAGAAAATAAAAGCGCCTATAAGCTTAATTAAAACGCGCGACGAAGCAGGTAGGATTAAGCGCGCCAAATATCCCACGAGTATTAAAGCGCGGGATCTTAACGCGTTTGGGTCAGTCGTCGGGCAATGGTCAACACGGCGTCATTGTAGGTTATTAATGCGAACCTAAGCGGCGTCGTTTACGTGATGGCTTATCTGATTAAAAAAATAGATTAAACCTCATTTAACCCCTAACCCTTCCCCTTTTCATGTTTCCATATTCGGCGCAAAGGAGAGAAAAAGCATCACCACCTCAGCGCCATTGTATGGCAGCGATCGATGGTGGTCGATCCACGGTATTTGTTTCCTCTCAAACCAGGCTCGAGTGTTAACCGGCGACTACCCTCCTTCCGATTTACGCGGAGAAGAGGATCGTCGGTTCAATCAAAGTAAGTTCCTTATTTTTTTGTTTCCTATGTATAGCAAAAGAATAAGAAAAACAAAACAAAACAAGCGCTTGAAATGAATTCCAAGAAGAAAAGAAGCGATTAAGGAAAAACTAACCTTTTTTGAATGTCGGTTTTGATTCTTTTTTGTATTCTTTGTATATATCCGTTCGTGTAAAAATTATCGTGAAAATACAAGGATTCTTGCTTTCGGTTTTATAACAGAAAAATCCAAAATAAAATAAAAAAATACAATATTTTCTCTTTTTCCTATTTCTTTGGTGGTCTTCGTTTGTCTCTTTTCTGGTCTTTGTATTGTTCTTTGTCATTTGGCCTCTTTTGCGAGTATAGGCGGCAAGCGTGGCGTCTGGGCTGTGCGGACGACAGTGTTGGCTGGAGAGCAATCGGAGGTCTTGTTGGTGAAGGCTGTGCGTGGGTGGAGCGCGTGGCGCGGCGGGACCACGAATAGTCGCGCCAGCGTGAAGGCCTGTGATAGTCCAAAGTCGCGCGTGGGGAGTAGGCTGCTGAGAAGGCTCCAGAAGTTTACGGCATTACTGCTCTGCTTGGGCCGTGCAGGTCTTGTTCTAAGATTTGGGTTTTGGGCTTGTATGGTGGGCTAAGGATCTTTATTTGACTTATTATAAATGGGCCTTGTAAAAAAGCGTTGAATGGCTTTTTGTTATTTACATTTGTTTCTTATTGTGTTTTTGGTTTCTGTTTGGTTAATATTGGGCAGGCGATTTGGGCTCCTACACAATATATCAACATAAAATGGTCTAACTCAATAATATTATTAGTGATTTACGAAAATTAAATCAAATCAAAATTTCACATATAAAATCATATAAAATTAAAATTAAGTGTATAATTTTGATATTTATATAATAAAAAATTTTACTAAATAATATGAAAAATCATAAAACAGAACTCATTTATTAAAATAAAAAAAGAAAATAAAAAACCAAATAAAATTATCATTAATAATTCTAAAAATAAAGAAAAGCGATCCAAGAAAAACAAATCCAACTCATGGTATCTGTTGACCTATTTGTTGGTGTCTTCAACAACTGTTATTACATGAGAAGCTGGACATAGATGATTGGGTAAACCCTAAACCTTAAATCCAATTTATAATAATAAATTAATTGAGCCGTAGTTTAATAACTTAACTTTTGGATGAGATAAGGTTGGTTGTCTTCATGGAACCCATGTACTCAGGGTAACGTTTTTCTTCTTTTTTTTCGCCCTCCAATTTTGTAAAATAAATTATTTTAATTTTTCAGTTAAATTTTTGTCTCTTTTAGTTCTTAAAATGCATTATTTATCAAATCATTCCAAAATTTTAATGATTTGACATACACATGAATTATCACGTATACACCATGATAGCAATTAAATAACTTTTAAAAATTAAAATATTTAAAAATATTTTTAAATATTTGAATAGTTTTTATTTTAAATTTTCAAATTTTAAAAATTAATTACTTACCATGTATATGTCATGTTATCAAAATTAACATATTTTGAGATTAATGTGCTGTATCTTTGACTACTTTACTTCTTTGTCTACTCAGATCTTCCGCATGTTGCCATTTTCACTTTCTTCTTATTCTTCTTCTTTCTTTACCATGATAAAGGACAAAAGTCAAATATCTAATAAAATTACAAAACTTTGCACGTTTATAAATTTAATTTTTAATTACTTAATTTTAAAATTTTATAACATATATTAAATTATTCAAAAATTTCCGGTCATTAAATTATTTGAAAGTTTTTATTTTAGTCAATGGTATTTAAAGTTTTTTTGAATGCCAACTAACGAGCTATAAGCAACGATTCAATAATTAGTCTGATAAATCAATAGCTATCAACGAGTGGAAGTACATACAATAGATCCAAGTCGATTTGACAATCAATATTAAAAATCGGAGGATAGAGCTATATGATTTTAATTAAGTAGATTCATAACGTTCAAAGTTATTTCCATGAAAATAAAAACTGAATTCTAAAATAGAAGGAAAAGGTAAACTTTCAATTAGTATAAACAATACGAATAGAAACATGATACAAAAAAATCTTAATAACTCAATAACTTAAAAAAAAAATCAAATAATTCCATAACCATTTTATAGTTAAAAATTAAATTCTCAATTTTTATGATTGGGCCTTGTATTGTTGATTAAAAGTAGAAGTCTCGAATATTAAAGTACCCAAGTTTGGATCAACAATTTACAACTGCAATTTGTGTCAACTACACCATATGCATATGTCATGAATGTATTGTCTAGTTCTTTTCGATTTTCATCCGATTTTCTTGAGTGTTGTACTAATTTATTGGTACATTAGAGTTGCTAAAACATAGTTATTAACATATTTATGCAGTAAGATTAGATGATTAACTTTTGAAGAAGACCCAAAATAGCCATAACACCCTACCTAACTTCGGCCGAAGGAGTAGTAATTTCAATTCAAAGAGGCGCATACACCATCTGTCTCTCCCAACTGTCGTCTTTGATCATGTTCTCAACTGATTAGGGACCCGAACCACCTCATGGAAAATGAGGTTTCGTACCACCCGCAAAACTGCGACAACTCCCAAATTACATGTTGAGAGGCACATTTCAGATTTCCATTCTATGGATTTACGTCTTTAATCCCCACAAAAATTACACCAAACGCTCAGCTTCAATCCCATTCATTGTCGCCGAGCTTCATGATGAAGTTGATTAAGCCTGATTCTTTTCCTCAACCAGCCTTAACCAGTCTATTTTCTCTGCTGGATTAGAAACTAATGTACTTTAAGATTTAAAACACCACATTACTGCAAAATGAAAACTTTTAGACTATTTGTTAAAAGGAAAAAAAAAAGGGCATAGGCACAGAGATAACTATATAACCATATGAGATTATCATAGCATGAGAATAAAAACAGCTTTTCAGCAGTGTTACGTATAAAGCACCGACAATATTCCTCCTGAGAACCCAGATTCATCCCCAACATAATATGCAATCCAATAGCGTGTCATGAAGGACTAGAAGACTTCCCACAATATTCCTCCTGTTCTATTAATATAGAGTTTCAAGTCTGAAAAAAGAAGACATGGTCAGCATGGATGAGGAAAACCACATGGCAGACATGATCAATTAGGAGTGCCACAGATCAGTCGGTGCTTAAATGTAATAATCATAAGGGAACATCAGGAAATGTGCAAAACGAGTACGATATTCCACTGACCACGTCATGTGGAAGTGTTGGGAGTGCACATGGTAAGCTTCAATTCTGCATTCCTTCTTCTATCTCCATTTACATAGGAAACTTGACCAAGGAATCATCCCAAACTTATCAGAGATTTTCCATGCCATATAACAGAACAGATTAAGTGCAGCCTATCTATCTAAGGTGCCAAACAATGTTGTCAAGGCAGCGCCTAAACACAGCATTTGATCAATTCCTCTTCAATTTATATTATTTTCACTGTTTTCATTTGAAGTACCTTTACTAATAAGGAAGTGATTATATCAAAACTATAAACATTCAACAACAAACATTGACCATAAGAAAATCATGCATATTGATCAATAAGAAAATAGCATGTCGTATTTAGAGCTTACCATATATCTTAAGCTTTATATATTATGTATAAAAACAGGCTTGTAAAAGCTCAAATATACAAGTAGAGCTTTACTTCACTCAAGCTAGCGCTTTTTTTTTGCCTTGCGAAGAAGGCAACAATATAAAGGTCCTAATGCCTGAAGGCAACGGCCCAAACCTACTTTATCTACTTGATGGGGCAAGTCATTCCTCAGAATTTAAAGCTAATCTATAGATCACAGGACTACTAAAATCTAAACACCCTGACCACTCCGAGAGGACAAGGAAATAATGTGTTAATCATTTGACACCCTTCAAAGCATGGTGTAATGTGGAGGCCAATATCAAACTTAAACTGAAAAATGGCATCTCTGTATTACTTCTTGGTGTCGGTGTGATGAATTCGGCACATGGGTCTATTTGAGCTATAGGACCATCCGTTATCTCCTTAATATATTAGACCATGGAACAATAACTGCAGACTGTCGAGCCAAACCCTTAAGAGTAACTATACTTTTTTTGGATCATAAATGAAGCTTCTCTTGTCCTTTAAAGGGTCAAGACTGAAATATGACTGCGCCAGTGCTTACAACATAAGGCATTGACAACTTAAAGTTGACACTACAAACTTAAAATCACTGAGGCATCTACATATTTGAGAAGTACACCTACACAAATTTTCTAACAATCAATTGAACAGCATTGCCTTTGCATTCTTCAAAAAAATAAGCGACAGCAGCATATTATAGCAACAATGAGAATAGCTAGTAAGATATTCTAATTATAAACAATTCATGTTAACGATGAGTATATACAGCCATATATACATTGAACTTGAATTTGATGCATAAAAGGTAATAATTTTAAATACCCCAATTGACCTCCATATCAGCAAACTGAAACCAATCTCATCGGAACCTTCTCCCTGTCCCCAGCTTCCTCAATACCATTTGCCACGATTCTGACCACCTTCTTAAACGCAAAATGCACGCAATTCGACAACGCGATCCAGCAAATCACCTCATACACAAGTCCATAGCATTAACGGTCCACGGAGATGACGAAGAAGATTCGTCCCAATTTTGCCCTCCAAACCCACCAAAATTCCAACCACTCCCGCCCCAACTGCTTCCTCCACCACCGCCACCACCGCCAAAGGACCATACCCATCGTTGCCATCACTACCGAAGATGAATCCGTAAATCTCGCCGTCGTTTGAGTCATCCCCGCTGTATAACTTACGCTTGGTGCGACGCCTTCTGCGGAGGAGAGTTCGAGGTAATGTCTTATATGAACTAGGCTTGCTCGGAGGAGGTGCAACGGCGTCAACAGGGGCGATTCCGGCGGTAACATGGAGAATTCCAACGTTATCGGAGGATGAGTCGGAGGAAAGGGAAAGGCAACCGTTTCCAGCGATGTGATGGTGGCGATCGAGAATGAATTTGGCAAACCCTACGCCTTTGGAAGTGGCTACAGTTAGCGTGTCGCAAATTAAAGAGAGTCCATTAGGTAAACAAAGAAAGGAATGAATTGAAATAAAATTGGGAAGGGGAAAGTTTTAGGGATTTAGGGAATAATTGAATTGAAGGTGTGGAACGGGAAGGAACTTGGAATCGAATTTGGGAATTTGGGAATCGAAGTTGGAAAGACAATGATGAACCAAAAAATATATATATATATATATATATATATATCAAAATGGCAACGTGTTTTTGTTTACAAGCCGGCTTGGACAGGTGGTGTTGATATGTGGCAATGGTTGACTTATGATTAGTCTTACCAACTTACCAAATAAATTTGTGAAACATACCTTATTTATAATACAAACTAACTATATAAATAAGAAATATATGATATGATATTATTCTAATAAATTAGATACAATTAAATATATATATATGATATGAATTATTTATGCAATATATCACATTAATAATCACAATAAAAATATTCGTCTTATTGTAAGATTGTACAAAAAATTTCTCTTGTAACCACCTATCGGTAAAAACAATGCGAGATAAAATCATTACGATTGAATTTGTATTAGAATTCTTATATTTTACTTTTCTATATAAAAATTAGTAAATTAATCCTTATGCGTTAAATTAAAAGGCAATTTGGTCTTTTTTGTTAAAAATTTTATTTATTTGTCTTTGTACAAATTGACATGACTAATGAAATTGTTAAAAATTAGTATGATTAACTATTAATCATGCGGAAAAACTAAAAACCATGCCCAAGATCCATTATTTGACATGTAATAAACATAACAAGAAATAGTTAGAAATTTTACCTTTGTCACGTGAATCTAATTCCCAAAGGTACACTTTAAGAACGGAGGGGCCTAAGCGAAGTCCCTCTATTGAAAGTCCACCCACTTATGATTCACGAATGTCTCAGTACTAGCTTCGTAGTTGTGAGCGATTCCTAAAACTATCTTGTGTGCACAACTCTTTGTGACTTTTTTTATCTAAGTGTATATGTAATACTAATGAGAAAAAGCTCTTAATCATCGAGAAAAAAAAAACTTTCTCTTTTTCTCTAAAAAAAACTTTTCGATTATACTAAGCAATCAATGCTAGAGCATTAGTGGGTATAATGACCCATTATTGAGGAGTTACAAATCTCCCATAATAGCTAATAATAACACTTAAATAACTAAAAATTCTGCCCATATCTTATGTATATTTGGTAAAAATTGGCTATGATTAAGCCTCATAAACACCACTAATGAGCATTACTAAGGGGTGTTACATAACATTATATACATCCCTTTTAATACACCATACACTTAGTCTAATTAAACTCTTTTAATTAGATACATACATATTATCTAGTCGGCCAGGACTAATGTACACAATAATTAGTCTTAACTAATTTCACACACAAAATGATATTCACATTGCATTAGGTATGACCCGATAGGATTAATCGATATTGAGCTCGGGACCGAATTTATCAAATAACGCTCTGGTGACATTTAGAGGTTTCTAGTAAAACATAAACATTACCCAAATCGATTAACTTAACGTCTCATAGTACACCTACAAGTAGCGTATTATGACTTAGTAAAATATCCACTTGATTATTGAACATTTTTAACAATCTCCCACTTGTTCAAGAAACAAGTATAATAGTGCTATAGGACACCTCCCACTAGCTCAACTTGTTTCAACAAGTTGTGAATCTAAAATCCTTGTCAATTACTATCTCATTTAGACATAAGGTAAGAAATTACATGTCATCCTTATATAGTCTAAACATTTCTCAGTTCTAAGATGAGCTGGAAAGATAAATGATTATCCCCATAATCCATTTGAGCATGGCCATGCATTCTGATTCAGAAACTCTCAGAGTGGCACAGAGATATAAACCACTAAAGAAGGTTTGACAATCCCATCTTGTCCTCTCTCTATCTGTCATGTAATTCATAACACTCAGAGCATAGCCTTTATAGTCCCCTTTTACGGCATGGCGTTTGACTATGTCGAGAATATTAATTCTCACATCTGAGAATCGGTGAAACTTCGGTCAAGATTCTATTTACTAGTCATTTTGAGTTATTCTTATGACAACATGTTCTTAAAGAATACTTAAAGCGGGTCATGTCCAAATAGAAATACTCCTATTCCTATCAACGTGATTAACTAGACATCCAATGTCCCTATGATTTATGAACAAGATCATCAGCTAATCAACATTCCTAACCATTAAGGGTAATTAGCGTCCATCTCAATTACTGGTTAGGGACAAAAATGTAATCTAAGTTATCTAGTTCACATTATAGGGTTCAATTACTAGATCAAATCTAATAACCTATATAGAAATTCTAGAATATATTTTGGACATTACTTGACTCTAAACCACAATCAAGTAATAATAAAGTTCTCAACTTTTATAGATAATCATAAAATGTATATTACATTCCAACAAGTATCAATATACTAAAACATACAACTTATTCGACAATAAGTCTAATTCCCATCTACGCTACGTGTAACTCATGCTGTCTTTGAGACAATGGTTTAGTCAGCGGATCTGCTACATTATAATCAGTGTCAATCTCACATACTTTCACGTAAGCCTGCTATGATGATCTCGTATCAAGTGAAACTTAGGAGCACATGTTTGGATTTACGATGCGCCTAGGCTCCTTTGCTTGGATAATTCGCCATCATTATCACATAATAAGCTGAATTGGTCCAAAAACAGCTGGGGACCACACCAAGCTCGAAATGAAGTTCCTAATCAAAGCTGCTTCCTTTCTTTATACGGCGTAGCGATAATGTGTACTCCGCCGGTTGTAGAATGCTGCAATCGTGCTTTGCTTGGAACTCTTCCAACTATGACACCTCCATTCGGAGTAAAGATGTAACTTGCGTTGAGATCGAAAGTCATCTTTATACGTAGAAAACTAGCATCTGTGTAACCCTTTACACATAGCTCGAGGCATCCTCAAAACCAAGAACTTTTCTTTAGTTACATTAAGATACTTGGGATGTTCTTGATGGCCTTCCAATGGTCAATACCGGGGACAGGTGGAATCTGCTCGTCATACTCAAAGCACATGAGACATACGGCCTAATACAAATCATGGCATACATGATAGAGCCTATATTGAAGCATATGGAACTCTACTCATCTTTTCTAGCTCATTCAGTCAGGACTCTACTTCTTGCTAAGATAAATGCCATGTGACATGGGTGAGGTAACCTCTCTTAGAGTTTACCATGTTGAACCTTTCAAGAACCTTATCAATATAAGTTCTACGACTCGATCCAATCATCAGTTTTGATCTATCCCTATAGATGCGGATGCCCAAAATGTACTATGCCTCTCAAGGTCTTTCATAGAGAAACAATGCTTAGCCAAGCCTTCTGAGACTCGAGCATTGGTACATTGTTTCCCTCTGATTAGAATGTCATCCACATACAATACTAGAAAACAAATGGAACTCCTACTAACTTTCTTGTATACACAAGACTCCTCGGGGTTCTGATGAAACCAAACTATTTGATTGCATCATCAAAATGAATATTCCAAGCTGCGAGATGCTTGCTTGATCCATAAATGGATTTAAGAAGCACTGCATACCTTCCTAGAACAACTAGGATCCACAAAACCTTCGAGTTGTGTCATATACACCTCCTCTTCTAAATACCCATTTAGAAATGCGATTTTGACATCCATTTGTCAAATCTACGTAGTAAATGTCTGAGGCTATCGCTAGGATAATCCGAATGGATTTAAGCATGGCTCTTGCGAGCGGGTTTCATCATAGTCAATACCATGAACTTGCCTAAAACCTTTTTGCAACGAGTCTAGCCTTATAGACAAGCTGCTTTGCCTTCCATATCGAGTCTTTATCTTATAAATCCACTTGTACTCGATAGGTCTACAGCACCTTCGGGCAAGTCAACAAGTTCAAACTTGATTGTGCGTACATGGATTCCATTTTGAATTTCATGGCTCCAAGCCATTTGTCGAATCTGAACTCTCCATAGCTGCCTTGTAGGTAGTAGGTTCCTCTTTATCTAATAAGAGGATTTCATGACCTTCATGAACTAAGTAACCCTACTAAAGGATCTCTCCTAGGAGGTTTACTTGCCTTACTACTCCTACGAATAGGGACATCCACAGGTGGAGGAGTTACCTCTTCCTCGGCTCCCATTAAAGCAGCGATCTCTACTCCTCCCTCTTTGTAGAAGTGTTTTGTGGTTGCTCATCTTGAGGAACAACTTCTTCAAGATGAATATTTCTCCCCTTGACTTTTGAGAAAGACACTCTTTACTAAAAAAGACACCTTGTGAGCCATAAACACTTTACGCTCGCTAGGGTTGTAGAAGTAATACCCTTTAGTCTCCTTTGGGTAACCCACAAAGAAGACCTTATGGATCTGGGTTCAAGCTTGTTTTGGTTGTAAGCGTTTTACATAAGCGACAACCCCAAACCCTAGAAAAGACAACTTAGGAACCTTTTACATCCATAACTCATATTGAGTCTTCTCGTGACTTTAGATGGAGTGCGGTTAAGAACATGAGCGTGGTAAGAAGTGCAAAACCCCGGAAGGAAAGCGGAAGATCGACTAAACTCATCATAGATGAACCATATCTAATAAAGTTCGGTTCATCCTTTTGGACACACCATTCGGTGAGGCGTTCTGGAGAAGACCATTGTGAAATTATTCCACAACTCTAAGATGATCAATAAATTCTTGACTCGGATATTACGCCACCTCGATCGGATCTTAGTGCCTTAATCGTCTTACCAAGGCGATTACGTACTTCATATTGAAACTCTTTAAACTTTTCAAAAACTTGGACTTATGTTTCATTAGTAGACATAACCATATCTACTTAAATCATCGATAAAAGTAATGAAATCGCATACCCTCTCCTCGAGCCAAGATATTCATTGGGCCACATACATCCGAATGTATGATTCCCAACAAATCTTTAGCCCTTTCACGAGTTCGATAAATGGTGACTTAGTCATTTTCCACTTAAACAAGATTTGTAAGTCTCATATGACTCAAAGTCAAATGAGTCTAATAATCCATCCTTGTGGAGTTTTAGAATGTGTTTCTCGTTTATGTGTCCTAAGCGATAATGCCAAAGGTATGTTTTGTTTGAATCTTTTTGATTTTAGTCGTTTCGCATTGTCTACATGATAGTTTGTTTTGTCCAAGTTAAGTAAGTAAAGACCATTCATGCAATGGGCAACTCCATAACAAATGTTACTTTTGTAAATAGAAAAAGAACCATTCTTTATTACAAAAGTAAAACCTTGAGAATCAAGACAAGAAATGGAAATTAAATTTCTATTAATTGAAGGAACATGATAACAATTATTGAGTTCCAAATACAATCCGGAAGGTAAAGACAAAACATAATTTCCTCACGGCTAGTGCGACTACTTTAGCTCCATTTCCAACGCGTGAGTCCACTTAGCCCCCTTGAGGTCCCTCTTGATACTGTAGTCCTGTACATTTGAACAAATGTGAGAACCACATCAGGTATCCAATACCCATAAATTAGAGGAAGCAAAGTTAATTTCTATCACATAGATACAGAGGTAGTTACGACATTTCCTTCCTTCTTGTCCTTTAAGTACTTAGGACAATTCCTTTTCCAATGCCCCTTTTTCTAGTAATAGAAGCATTCTTGAGTGGGAGTGGCTCGGGCTTAGTCTTGGCCTTGGCAACAACCTTGCCCTTGCCTTGACTAGTAGAAAGCTTCTTTGCCTTGGCCTTCTTCTTGAAGGCACCCTTCCAGCGTTCCTCACCATAAGAACATCCTTCTTAGGCTCGGGAGGATGAGTCAGATTCAGCGATCTGAAGTAATCCATGAAGTTCACCCATGCTCTTATTAAGAGAGTTCATATGGTAATTTTGAATAAAATTACCAAAACCATCATGGAGTGATTGAAGAATCAAGTCAACGGCTAACTCTTCACCAATCTCAACCCCAAGGCGTTGCAAGTTCTCAATATGACTCTTCATTTTGAGCGTGCGATCAAGCTGGATCGCCTTTCTTGAGTTAGCTAGCCAAAGTGGCTTTGAGTTCTTCAAAGCGCTCA